>OX388287.1:0-5887500 GCA_947579855.1 Anticlea derivata | reverse complement strand
TTTCAAATTTCCTCCAACACCTGGCTTATTTCTGCACATCCCGTGGCTGGTTCACCTTTGCCCGACGTCCCCGCACGTACCTGCAACAGAAAAAACACCAATTATAGCAAGAAATTGAAAAAACTGCCCGACCACTCTGAAACCGTCGACCCAAAATCCACCTAAGCCCTGACAAATTTACATACTTCATACAAATACCGACTTTTATTTGTTGACTTACAGTCGCATGCGATATATCAAATTAAGCGTCTCGGTGCCTATTGTGCGATAATACCTTAATAAGACACACGTTTTATATAAAAAACGTGATTTTTCGACCTTTTTCGCATTTTCTTAAAGACTTGTAAAATTTTTATAATTATTTGGCTTTAAAATACTTCTTTTATCTAAATTATTAGTTTCTGACTGCTTTTTAAGTAGTGCCTATCGCGCTGGTTGCGCCCCCTATCGCATTGTATCGTTTTCGGTAGTAGAAAGTTATTATTTAATTGTTTTACGCTAGAAAACGTACTTTTGTCTTAGGAAAAAACCAAAAAAGATTTTTCTTGATTTTTTCTTCAAGTGAATATAGCCGTGTGATACATCATAATTAGCGGCTCGCGGCGTTCTATCTACTGAGCGACTGCATTTATTCACGTTTCATAGAAAAATCTTTAATAAACTTCAATTTTCCGAAAATCTTGACCATTTTAGGGTGATTTTGCGCGTTTTTTCAAATTTCCTCCAACACCTGGCTTATTTCTGCACATCCCGTGGCTGGTTCACCTTTGCCCGACGTCCCCGCACGTACCTGCAACAGAAAAAACACCAATTATAGCAAGAAATTGAAAAAACTGCCCGACCACTCTGAAACCGTCGACCCAAAATCCACCTAAGCCCTGACAAATTTACATACTTCATACAAATACCGACTTTTATTTGTTGACTTACAGTCGCATGCGATATATCAAATTAAGCGTCTCGGTGCCTATTGTGCGATAATACCTTAATAAGACACACGTTTTATATAAAAAACGTGATTTTTCGACCTTTTTCGCATTTTCTTAAAGACTTGTAAAATTTTTATAATTATTTGGCTTTAAAATACTTCTTTTATCTAAATTATTAGTTTCTGACTGCTTTTTAAGTAGTGCCTATCGCGCTGGTTGCGCCCCCTATCGCATTGTATCGTTTTCGGTAGTAGAAAGTTATTATTTAATTGTTTTACGCTAGAAAACGTACTTTTGTCTTAGGAAAAAACCAAAAAAGATTTTTCTTGATTTTTTCTTCAAGTGAATATAGCCGTGTGATACATCATAATTAGCGGCTCGCGGCGTTCTATCTACTGAGCGACTGCATTTATTCACGTTTCATAGAAAAATCTTTAATAAACTTCAATTTTCCGAAAATCTTGACCATTTTAGGGTGATTTTGCGCGTTTTTTCAAATTTCCTCCAACACCTGGCTTATTTCTGCACATCCCGTGGCTGGTTCACCTTTGCCCGACGTCCCCGCACGTACCTGCAACAGAAAAAACACCAATTATAGCAAGAAATTGAAAAAACTGCCCGACCACTCTGAAACCGTCGACCCAAAATCCACCTAAGCCCTGACAAATTTACATACTTCATACAAATACCGACTTTTATTTGTTGACTTACAGTCGCATGCGATATATCAAATTAAGCGTCTCGGTGCCTATTGTGCGATAATACCTTAATAAGACACACGTTTTATATAAAAAACGTGATTTTTCGACCTTTTTCGCATTTTCTTAAAGACTTGTAAAATTTTTATAATTATTTGGCTTTAAAATACTTCTTTTATCTAAATTATTAGTTTCTGACTGCTTTTTAAGTAGTGCCTATCGCGCTGGTTGCGCCCCCTATCGCATTGTATCGTTTTCGGTAGTAGAAAGTTATTATTTAATTGTTTTACGCTAGAAAACGTACTTTTGTCTTAGGAAAAAACCAAAAAAGATTTTTCTTGATTTTTTCTTCAAGTGAATATAGCCGTGTGATACATCATAATTAGCGGCTCGCGGCGTTCTATCTACTGAGCGACTGCATTTATTCACGTTTCATAGAAAAATCTTTAATAAACTTCAATTTTCCGAAAATCTTGACCATTTTAGGGTGATTTTGCGCGTTTTTTCAAATTTCCTCCAACACCTGGCTTATTTCTGCACATCCCGTGGCTGGTTCACCTTTGCCCGACGTCCCCGCACGTACCTGCAACAGAAAAAACACCAATTATAGCAAGAAATTGAAAAAACTGCCCGACCACTCTGAAACCGTCGACCCAAAATCCACCTAAGCCCTGACAAATTTACATACTTCATACAAATACCGACTTTTATTTGTTGACTTACAGTCGCATGCGATATATCAAATTAAGCGTCTCGGTGCCTATTGTGCGATAATACCTTAATAAGACACACGTTTTATATAAAAAACGTGATTTTTCGACCTTTTTCGCATTTTCTTAAAGACTTGTAAAATTTTTATAATTATTTGGCTTTAAAATACTTCTTTTATCTAAATTATTAGTTTCTGACTGCTTTTTAAGTAGTGCCTATCGCGCTGGTTGCGCCCCCTATCGCATTGTATCGTTTTCGGTAGTAGAAAGTTATTATTTAATTGTTTTACGCTAGAAAACGTACTTTTGTCTTAGGAAAAAACCAAAAAAGATTTTTCTTGATTTTTTCTTCAAGTGAATATAGCCGTGTGATACATCATAATTAGCGGCTCGCGGCGTTCTATCTACTGAGCGACTGCATTTATTCACGTTTCATAGAAAAATCTTTAATAAACTTCAATTTTCCGAAAATCTTGACCATTTTAGGGTGATTTTGCGCGTTTTTTCAAATTTCCTCCAACACCTGGCTTATTTCTGCACATCCCGTGGCTGGTTCACCTTTGCCCGACGTCCCCGCACGTACCTGCAACAGAAAAAACACCAATTATAGCAAGAAATTGAAAAAACTGCCCGACCACTCTGAAACCGTCGACCCAAAATCCACCTAAGCCCTGACAAATTTACATACTTCATACAAATACCGACTTTTATTTGTTGACTTACAGTCGCATGCGATATATCAAATTAAGCGTCTCGGTGCCTATTGTGCGATAATACCTTAATAAGACACACGTTTTATATAAAAAACGTGATTTTTCGACCTTTTTCGCATTTTCTTAAAGACTTGTAAAATTTTTATAATTATTTGGCTTTAAAATACTTCTTTTATCTAAATTATTAGTTTCTGACTGCTTTTTAAGTAGTGCCTATCGCGCTGGTTGCGCCCCCTATCGCATTGTATCGTTTTCGGTAGTAGAAAGTTATTATTTAATTGTTTTACGCTAGAAAACGTACTTTTGTCTTAGGAAAAAACCAAAAAAGATTTTTCTTGATTTTTTCTTCAAGTGAATATAGCCGTGTGATACATCATAATTAGCGGCTCGCGGCGTTCTATCTACTGAGCGACTGCATTTATTCACGTTTCATAGAAAAATCTTTAATAAACTTCAATTTTCCGAAAATCTTGACCATTTTAGGGTGATTTTGCGCGTTTTTTCAAATTTCCTCCAACACCTGGCTTATTTCTGCACATCCCGTGGCTGGTTCACCTTTGCCCGACGTCCCCGCACGTACCTGCAACAGAAAAAACACCAATTATAGCAAGAAATTGAAAAAACTGCCCGACCACTCTGAAACCGTCGACCCAAAATCCACCTAAGCCCTGACAAATTTACATACTTCATACAAATACCGACTTTTATTTGTTGACTTACAGTCGCATGCGATATATCAAATTAAGCGTCTCGGTGCCTATTGTGCGATAATACCTTAATAAGACACACGTTTTATATAAAAAACGTGATTTTTCGACCTTTTTCGCATTTTCTTAAAGACTTGTAAAATTTTTATAATTATTTGGCTTTAAAATACTTCTTTTATCTAAATTATTAGTTTCTGACTGCTTTTTAAGTAGTGCCTATCGCGCTGGTTGCGCCCCCTATCGCATTGTATCGTTTTCGGTAGTAGAAAGTTATTATTTAATTGTTTTACGCTAGAAAACGTACTTTTGTCTTAGGAAAAAACCAAAAAAGATTTTTCTTGATTTTTTCTTCAAGTGAATATAGCCGTGTGATACATCATAATTAGCGGCTCGCGGCGTTCTATCTACTGAGCGACTGCATTTATTCACGTTTCATAGAAAAATCTTTAATAAACTTCAATTTTCCGAAAATCTTGACCATTTTAGGGTGATTTTGCGCGTTTTTTCAAATTTCCTCCAACACCTGGCTTATTTCTGCACATCCCGTGGCTGGTTCACCTTTGCCCGACGTCCCCGCACGTACCTGCAACAGAAAAAACACCAATTATAGCAAGAAATTGAAAAAACTGCCCGACCACTCTGAAACCGTCGACCCAAAATCCACCTAAGCCCTGACAAATTTACATACTTCATACAAATACCGACTTTTATTTGTTGACTTACAGTCGCATGCGATATATCAAATTAAGCGTCTCGGTGCCTATTGTGCGATAATACCTTAATAAGACACACGTTTTATATAAAAAACGTGATTTTTCGACCTTTTTCGCATTTTCTTAAAGACTTGTAAAATTTTTATAATTATTTGGCTTTAAAATACTTCTTTTATCTAAATTATTAGTTTCTGACTGCTTTTTAAGTAGTGCCTATCGCGCTGGTTGCGCCCCCTATCGCATTGTATCGTTTTCGGTAGTAGAAAGTTATTATTTAATTGTTTTACGCTAGAAAACGTACTTTTGTCTTAGGAAAAAACCAAAAAAGATTTTTCTTGATTTTTTCTTCAAGTGAATATAGCCGTGTGATACATCATAATTAGCGGCTCGCGGCGTTCTATCTACTGAGCGACTGCATTTATTCACGTTTCATAGAAAAATCTTTAATAAACTTCAATTTTCCGAAAATCTTGACCATTTTAGGGTGATTTTGCGCGTTTTTTCAAATTTCCTCCAACACCTGGCTTATTTCTGCACATCCCGTGGCTGGTTCACCTTTGCCCGACGTCCCCGCACGTACCTGCAACAGAAAAAACACCAATTATAGCAAGAAATTGAAAAAACTGCCCGACCACTCTGAAACCGTCGACCCAAAATCCACCTAAGCCCTGACAAATTTACATACTTCATACAAATACCGACTTTTATTTGTTGACTTACAGTCGCATGCGATATATCAAATTAAGCGTCTCGGTGCCTATTGTGCGATAATACCTTAATAAGACACACGTTTTATATAAAAAACGTGATTTTTCGACCTTTTTCGCATTTTCTTAAAGACTTGTAAAATTTTTATAATTATTTGGCTTTAAAATACTTCTTTTATCTAAATTATTAGTTTCTGACTGCTTTTTAAGTAGTGCCTATCGCGCTGGTTGCGCCCCCTATCGCATTGTATCGTTTTCGGTAGTAGAAAGTTATTATTTAATTGTTTTACGCTAGAAAACGTACTTTTGTCTTAGGAAAAAACCAAAAAAGATTTTTCTTGATTTTTTCTTCAAGTGAATATAGCCGTGTGATACATCATAATTAGCGGCTCGCGGCGTTCTATCTACTGAGCGACTGCATTTATTCACGTTTCATAGAAAAATCTTTAATAAACTTCAATTTTCCGAAAATCTTGACCATTTTAGGGTGATTTTGCGCGTTTTTTCAAATTTCCTCCAACACCTGGCTTATTTCTGCACATCCCGTGGCTGGTTCACCTTTGCCCGACGTCCCCGCACGTACCTGCAACAGAAAAAACACCAATTATAGCAAGAAATTGAAAAAACTGCCCGACCACTCTGAAACCGTCGACCCAAAATCCACCTAAGCCCTGACAAATTTACATACTTCATACAAATACCGACTTTTATTTGTTGACTTACAGTCGCATGCGATATATCAAATTAAGCGTCTCGGTGCCTATTGTGCGATAATACCTTAATAAGACACACGTTTTATATAAAAAACGTGATTTTTCGACCTTTTTCGCATTTTCTTAAAGACTTGTAAAATTTTTATAATTATTTGGCTTTAAAATACTTCTTTTATCTAAATTATTAGTTTCTGACTGCTTTTTAAGTAGTGCCTATCGCGCTGGTTGCGCCCCCTATCGCATTGTATCGTTTTCGGTAGTAGAAAGTTATTATTTAATTGTTTTACGCTAGAAAACGTACTTTTGTCTTAGGAAAAAACCAAAAAAGATTTTTCTTGATTTTTTCTTCAAGTGAATATAGCCGTGTGATACATCATAATTAGCGGCTCGCGGCGTTCTATCTACTGAGCGACTGCATTTATTCACGTTTCATAGAAAAATCTTTAATAAACTTCAATTTTCCGAAAATCTTGACCATTTTAGGGTGATTTTGCGCGTTTTTTCAAATTTCCTCCAACACCTGGCTTATTTCTGCACATCCCGTGGCTGGTTCACCTTTGCCCGACGTCCCCGCACGTACCTGCAACAGAAAAAACACCAATTATAGCAAGAAATTGAAAAAACTGCCCGACCACTCTGAAACCGTCGACCCAAAATCCACCTAAGCCCTGACAAATTTACATACTTCATACAAATACCGACTTTTATTTGTTGACTTACAGTCGCATGCGATATATCAAATTAAGCGTCTCGGTGCCTATTGTGCGATAATACCTTAATAAGACACACGTTTTATATAAAAAACGTGATTTTTCGACCTTTTTCGCATTTTCTTAAAGACTTGTAAAATTTTTATAATTATTTGGCTTTAAAATACTTCTTTTATCTAAATTATTAGTTTCTGACTGCTTTTTAAGTAGTGCCTATCGCGCTGGTTGCGCCCCCTATCGCATTGTATCGTTTTCGGTAGTAGAAAGTTATTATTTAATTGTTTTACGCTAGAAAACGTACTTTTGTCTTAGGAAAAAACCAAAAAAGATTTTTCTTGATTTTTTCTTCAAGTGAATATAGCCGTGTGATACATCATAATTAGCGGCTCGCGGCGTTCTATCTACTGAGCGACTGCATTTATTCACGTTTCATAGAAAAATCTTTAATAAACTTCAATTTTCCGAAAATCTTGACCATTTTAGGGTGATTTTGCGCGTTTTTTCAAATTTCCTCCAACACCTGGCTTATTTCTGCACATCCCGTGGCTGGTTCACCTTTGCCCGACGTCCCCGCACGTACCTGCAACAGAAAAAACACCAATTATAGCAAGAAATTGAAAAAACTGCCCGACCACTCTGAAACCGTCGACCCAAAATCCACCTAAGCCCTGACAAATTTACATACTTCATACAAATACCGACTTTTATTTGTTGACTTACAGTCGCATGCGATATATCAAATTAAGCGTCTCGGTGCCTATTGTGCGATAATACCTTAATAAGACACACGTTTTATATAAAAAACGTGATTTTTCGACCTTTTTCGCATTTTCTTAAAGACTTGTAAAATTTTTATAATTATTTGGCTTTAAAATACTTCTTTTATCTAAATTATTAGTTTCTGACTGCTTTTTAAGTAGTGCCTATCGCGCTGGTTGCGCCCCCTATCGCATTGTATCGTTTTCGGTAGTAGAAAGTTATTATTTAATTGTTTTACGCTAGAAAACGTACTTTTGTCTTAGGAAAAAACCAAAAAAGATTTTTCTTGATTTTTTCTTCAAGTGAATATAGCCGTGTGATACATCATAATTAGCGGCTCGCGGCGTTCTATCTACTGAGCGACTGCATTTATTCACGTTTCATAGAAAAATCTTTAATAAACTTCAATTTTCCGAAAATCTTGACCATTTTAGGGTGATTTTGCGCGTTTTTTCAAATTTCCTCCAACACCTGGCTTATTTCTGCACATCCCGTGGCTGGTTCACCTTTGCCCGACGTCCCCGCACGTACCTGCAACAGAAAAAACACCAATTATAGCAAGAAATTGAAAAAACTGCCCGACCACTCTGAAACCGTCGACCCAAAATCCACCTAAGCCCTGACAAATTTACATACTTCATACAAATACCGACTTTTATTTGTTGACTTACAGTCGCATGCGATATATCAAATTAAGCGTCTCGGTGCCTATTGTGCGATAATACCTTAATAAGACACACGTTTTATATAAAAAACGTGATTTTTCGACCTTTTTCGCATTTTCTTAAAGACTTGTAAAATTTTTATAATTATTTGGCTTTAAAATACTTCTTTTATCTAAATTATTAGTTTCTGACTGCTTTTTAAGTAGTGCCTATCGCGCTGGTTGCGCCCCCTATCGCATTGTATCGTTTTCGGTAGTAGAAAGTTATTATTTAATTGTTTTACGCTAGAAAACGTACTTTTGTCTTAGGAAAAAACCAAAAAAGATTTTTCTTGATTTTTTCTTCAAGTGAATATAGCCGTGTGATACATCATAATTAGCGGCTCGCGGCGTTCTATCTACTGAGCGACTGCATTTATTCACGTTTCATAGAAAAATCTTTAATAAACTTCAATTTTCCGAAAATCTTGACCATTTTAGGGTGATTTTGCGCGTTTTTTCAAATTTCCTCCAACACCTGGCTTATTTCTGCACATCCCGTGGCTGGTTCACCTTTGCCCGACGTCCCCGCACGTACCTGCAACAGAAAAAACACCAATTATAGCAAGAAATTGAAAAAACTGCCCGACCACTCTGAAACCGTCGACCCAAAATCCACCTAAGCCCTGACAAATTTACATACTTCATACAAATACCGACTTTTATTTGTTGACTTACAGTCGCATGCGATATATCAAATTAAGCGTCTCGGTGCCTATTGTGCGATAATACCTTAATAAGACACACGTTTTATATAAAAAACGTGATTTTTCGACCTTTTTCGCATTTTCTTAAAGACTTGTAAAATTTTTATAATTATTTGGCTTTAAAATACTTCTTTTATCTAAATTATTAGTTTCTGACTGCTTTTTAAGTAGTGCCTATCGCGCTGGTTGCGCCCCCTATCGCATTGTATCGTTTTCGGTAGTAGAAAGTTATTATTTAATTGTTTTACGCTAGAAAACGTACTTTTGTCTTAGGAAAAAACCAAAAAAGATTTTTCTTGATTTTTTCTTCAAGTGAATATAGCCGTGTGATACATCATAATTAGCGGCTCGCGGCGTTCTATCTACTGAGCGACTGCATTTATTCACGTTTCATAGAAAAATCTTTAATAAACTTCAATTTTCCGAAAATCTTGACCATTTTAGGGTGATTTTGCGCGTTTTTTCAAATTTCCTCCAACACCTGGCTTATTTCTGCACATCCCGTGGCTGGTTCACCTTTGCCCGACGTCCCCGCACGTACCTGCAACAGAAAAAACACCAATTATAGCAAGAAATTGAAAAAAATCGCCCGCCCACCCTCCCATATTGTACTTACTAAGGTAAAGATAGTCAATATCCACATAGAGAACCAACGATATCTCCCAAAATAAGGCTCCTTTTGAGACGAGGTTTTCGGGAGCATAACTGTACGTGTATAGGCTTATCGCCTTCTAATAAAAAAGCTACATTTAGTACAGTCATATTTTAATTGACAAAGACTACTAGGGATTTTGCCCAAAGTGATATATTTACCAACGTTATTTCGTCAAATCCAAGTGCTGACGTTACCTGAAACAGAAAATAGGATTAATACACGAGTTAGGTAGATAGGTACACAATTGGGAATTTATACATATTTTAATATACAACTTTTACAAATTTATTTTACATATTCTATATACAATTGACGAATCCTTGACGAAATGTACGCGGGAATCCGAACGCCCGTGAAGAAGACCACCGAGAACCTTATCCAACTGGACTCCGAAAGTTCCCCGCACCGGACCGAACAGGCAGGGCCCTCAAAACAATGTGACGAACTGACGCGGACCTCAAACGTGAGGCGGAGTGTGGGCGAATGGGAGCTCGTAAAGAAAAGGAGATCATCATCACAGCAACCAAAGACTCCCACTCCACCAAGGAAGACTACCGCCCAAATAGTCCCCCCTAGACCAAAACCAACGACCTTGCCCTCGCAAGA
The DNA here is from genome assembly GCA_947579855.1 of Anticlea derivata. Classification (NCBI taxonomy): domain Eukaryota; kingdom Metazoa; phylum Arthropoda; class Insecta; order Lepidoptera; family Geometridae; genus Anticlea; species Anticlea derivata. The sequence continues at coordinate 5,877,470 of OX388287.1, read as the reverse complement.
GGGAAAACTGACAGGGCGCAGACTCCCGGTAGAGACTGTGGGTAGCCCGCCTAAGATGGACAAATTCCCAAATAGGACAGCAGAGGCAAAGGCCTGCCTCAGCAAAGCCAAGATCAACCTCGAAAACTCGCGGAATCTGAAGACCGACATAAAGACCAATGTTACCCAAGCGGTCGAACGACTCTTCGAGTTGGTCAAGGAATCTGAGGCCAGAAATGCTCGTGACAAGACCTTGACAATAGAGAAACGAGTAGCCCATAGGGAAACAGAAAGGGAGCCTGACAACAAGGAGAAAGGAGGACAAAATGGAGAGAATGACCTCAAGAAACAGATGGAGGAGCACAGCAAGCTGTTGAGAGAGAATAACCAAAGAATGGAAAACCTGAAAGAGGCAATGGAGAAACAGAAGGAGTTCCTCGAGAAAACCACCTACGCAAACGTAGCGGCAGGCCCACCCAGAAGGCAGTCCTGTGAACAACAGGCTGCGCTGCATTCCGTAGTGGTTTCCTCCAGGGACGAGACGGAAACAGGGGAAGAGGTTCTCAATAGGATAAGAGAAGCTATGAATGCAAAGGAAGGAGGGATAAAGGTGGATAGAGTAAGGAAGGCGAAAGATAGAAAAGTCATAGTGGGTTGTCGGACCGAAGAAGAGAGGGATAAGGTCAAAGATAGGCTCAGGAAAGCGGAGACTCATCTCACCGTCGAGGAGATCCAAAACAAAGACCCTCTATTGATACTCAGAGACGTTCTGCAATTCCACAGTGACGAGGACGTCACAAACGCTCTGAGGAATCAAAATGGAAGCATATTCAAACACCTCGACAAGCGAGATGATAGAGTCGAGATCCGATACAGGAAGAAGGCCAGAAACCCCCACATGTGCCATGTAGTGATAAAGGTGTCTCCCAGAATATGGAACCTGATGACTGAAGCTGGAGAAGTCCACATCGATCTCCAAAGAATCAGAGTCGCGGACCAGTCACCTCTTATCCAATGCTCGCAATGTCTAGGGTATGGCCACGGCAGAAGACACTGCAAGGAGAGCATCGAAAGGTGCAGTCACTGTGGGGGCCCGCACATGAGGACCGACTGTGCAGACTGGCTCAGCGGGGTAGCACCCTCCTGTTGTAACTGCCGGCATGCAAAACTCGACTCGACTGAGCACAACGCGTTTAGCCAAGAATGTGCCGTAAGAAGGAGATGGGACGCACTCGCACGCGCCTCAGTGGCGTATTGCTAAGGTGGTCACAACCGGCAACCCAACAGCAAATACCCCAACCAGAGTAATGCCCTACCAGGTGCTCCAAGCAAATCTCCAAAGAATGGAAACCGCTACCAACGAACTAATGATAGAAGCCGAAGAAAGGAAGGTGGCTTTCGCCCTGCTCCAAGAGCCATACGTAGGGGGCATAAGTAGAATGAAGAATTACAGAGGAGCAAGGATCTGCCAGAACACCGGACAAGGGGAGGGCACTGTAAAAGCGGCAATAGCCGTCTTCGATCAAGACCTTGACGTCATACAGTGCCCGAAACACACCACTAACAACATCGCAGTGGTGAGGATCCGGACCGGCGCCTGGCAGATCACAGTAGTCTCATTCTACTTTGAACCAACCCAGCCCATAGAGCCTTACTTGGAGCACATCAAAAAGATAGTTGATGAATACGGTCCCAACAAGATCATTATCGGAGGAGACGCAAATGCAAAGAGTACCTGGTGGGGAAGCAACAAAATAGATGACAGGGGAGAGGACGTGTCAGGCACACTCGAGGAACTGAACTTGCAGGTGCTCAATCAAGGAGACACCCCCACCTTCGACACTATCAGGGGAGGGATCACGTACACTAGCCATCCCGACGTAACGGCCTGCTCAGTCGACATGTTGGACCTAGTAGATGGATGGAGAGTGTTAGACGACCTCACGAGCTCTGACCACAACGGCATAACATTTGAAATAGCACTTAGGAAATCAACAGGGTTAAATGTTAGTAGGACAACTAGGCTCTATAACACCAAAAAGGCTAATTGGAGCCAGTTTCATGAGAAACTGGCCCAATTAAAAATAGAAAACAATATCACCAAAACAGAATTAGAAAACACAGTTAGTAAAGTAGAGTTAGAAGAAGCAATAGTTAAATTAACAAACATAATAACACAAACATGCATAGACACCATACCAAAAAAGAAAAACAAAGAGAAACTTACCTTGCCGTGGTGGTCAGAGGAACTCGCCGAGTTGAAGAGGAAGTCCGTCACCCTGAAGCGTCGAATCCGATGCGCAGCGCCAGTCAGAAGATCCAAGGTTGTGGATGAGTACCTGCAAGCAAAAGAAACATATCAGAGTGAAGTAAAGAAAGCACAAGTCCTAAGCTGGAAAAACTTCTGTGGGAAGCAGGATAGGGAAGGGGTATGGGAAGGGATTTATAGGGTAATAGGGAGAACAACAAATAGACAAGAGGACATGCCACTAATGATAGGAGACAGACAGACCGACCCAATAGAATCGGCCAAAATTCTGGCAGACACATTTTACCCCGAGGACACTGAACTAGGAGATAACGCTGACCACCGACAGACCAGAGAGCTAGCAAATAAAACAAACGACTTGGATCATGGTGAAACACATGATCCACCGTTTACTAAAGATGAGCTAGTTTCTGCGGTGGAAAGCTTCAATCCCAAGAAAGCCCCGGGTCTGGATGGCTTTACTGCAGACATATGTAGGCACGTAATAGGGAACGATCCAGACACTTTCCTCGCACTGGTCAACAGGTGCCTGGCTCTCTCACACTTTCCAACCATTTGGAAGGAAGCTACAGTCGTAGCTTTGAGAAAGCCAGGCAAAGACGATTACACAAAACCCAAATCGTACAGACCTATAGGCCTGTTGCCAGTCCTAGGGAAAGTGCTGGAAAAGATGGTCGTCAATCGTCTGAAGTGGCATCTCATCCCCAAGATGAGCACTCGCCAATATGGCTTTATGCCCAAAAGAAGCACCGAAGACTCCCTCTATGACCTGATGAAATATATACAAGGCAAACTTGTACAGAAAAAGCTCATCACCGTTATTTCACTGGACATAGAGGGAGCCTTCGATAGCGCGTGGTGGCCCGCGATAAAAGTTAGATTGGCTGAGGAAGGGTGTCCCATAAATATTAGGAGACTAATTAGTAGTTACCTACAAGATAGGAGAGTTAGGGTTAGGTACGCTGGGGCGGAGTATCTGAAGGATACGACGAAGGGCTGTGTCCAAGGGTCGATCGGAGGCCCTATCATGTGGAATCTCCTCCTTGATCCACTCCTAAAGGGACTGGAGCAACGAGGAGATTATAGCCAAGCCTTTGCCGACGACATAGTCCTGGTTTTCGATGGGGACACAGCATTAGAGGTCCAGCGACAGGCAAATGCCGCCCTTGCCTATGTAAGGGAGTGGGGTATCAGAAATAAGTTAAAGTTCGCGCCAAGCAAAACAAACGCGATGCTCATAACACGAAAACTTAAGTATGATACTCCACTCCTGAACATGGGCGGGGTCGACATCTGCATGACGCAAGAGATAAAGATCCTGGGGCTCACAATTGACAATAAGCTGACATTTAATGCCCATGCTGCAAATGTTTGCAAAAAGGCATTAAATATTTACAAACAGCTTTCCAGAGCCGCCAGGATCAGCTGGGGTCTTCATCCAGAAGTCATCCGGATCATTTACAAGGCGACCGTTGAACCAGTAGTTATGTACGCGGCCAGCGTCTGGGCACCGGCAACTAAGAAACTAGGCATCCAAAGGCAGCTGAATGCGGTGCAACGAGGATTCGCCCAGAAGCTAACGAGAGCATACCGTACCGTCTCTCTGAACTCGGCACTGGTGCTGGCCGGAATACTCCCACTCGACCTCAGGATACAGGAGGCAGCCGCCCTGTATGAGGCAAAGAAGGGAGTGTTCCGTCCGGCGCTAGGAGACAGAGAGGTGGAACGGCTAGTACCATACGCTCAGACGAAGCACCCGGCAGAGCACACTCGACTGGAGTTCGTTAGCCTGATAGACGAGGAACTGGTGGACATTCATAATGTCCAAGCAGTACGTATATACACCGATGGTAGCAAGATAGAAGGCGAGGTCGGAGCAGCACTATCCCTGTGGAATAGTGTATCCGAGACCAAAGCCCTCAAACTCAAGCTACCATCGTACTGCACCGTCTATCAGGCTGAACTCCTGGCGATATGCAGAGCCACGAGGGAGATCCTCAAACACCACGAGCATACATTTGGCATTTACAGCGACTCAAGGTCGGCACTGGAAACGGTGACGAATCCGGGCTCCCTCCATCCCTTAGCCGTGGAGGCTCGTGAAAACCTACGAACGAGCAGACTCCAGAATAAAGAAGTCTCTTTATTCTGGATCAAAGCCCACGCGGGATTGGAGGGAAATGAGCGAGCCGACCAGTTAGCCAAAGAAGCCGCCAAGAACAAGAAAAGATGTCCTGACTACGACTACTGTCCGGCATCATTCGTGAAGCGACAGATCCGATTGGAGTCGCTTGGAGAATGGAACCGGCGGTACAAGTCGGGCGAGACAGCAGGCATCACCAAACTTTTCTTCCCGGACGCTGTGCAGGCCTACAAAGTAGTCAGCAAATTCGAGCCAACATACATAATGACTCAGGTTCTGACGGGGCACGGTGGGTTCTCCGCATACTTGAACCGGTTCAAGTGTAAGGAGAGCCCATCGTGCATCTGCGAACCCGACGCGGAGGAAACGGTTGTGCATATTTTGTTCGAATGTCCAGTTTTTTCCTTAAGGAGATACGAAGCCGAACAGACGCTTAACCTTAAACTTAACGTAGAAAACCTAAATGAAATAATGTCGACAACAGATTTGAGAGATAAATTCACATTGTATTGTACCGAAATAGTAAGTAAAGTAATAAATAGAAATAAATAGCAAGTAAATTATGTTGGGTATATTTTTGATTAAATATGTAAACAGCATAAAAATTTAAAAAGTAAGAATGTATATAAGATAAAGTATAGTATAAATAGCTTAGATTTTAATTAAATATGTATAGAGATAACTTTAAGCAACTGTAAACAATTTATAGAAATTAAGATGTATGTAAACTAGCTATAAAATAGAGATAAGACTCCTGAAACCCCTTGAGGGTAAGATAATATGTATCCCCCTGTAGTTAGAAATAAAGTAAAAAAGACTTTGACTCATTTCGTCAAGGGTGAACGAAAAAAAAAAAAAAAAAAAAAAAAAAAAAAAAAAAAAAACCTAACCTAACCTAACCTAACCTAACCTAACCTAACCTAACCTAACCTAACCTAACCTAACCTAACCTAACCTAACCTAACCTAACCTAACCTAACCTAACCTAACCTAACCTAACCTAACCTAACCTAACCTAACCTAACCTAACCTAACCTAACCTAACCTAACCTAACCTAACCTAACCTAACCTAACCTAACCTAACCTAACCTAACCTAACCTAACCTAACCTAACCTAACCTAACCTAACCTAACCTAACCTAACCTAACCTAACCTAACCTAACCTAACCTAACCTAACCTAACCTAACCTAACCTAACCTAACCTAACCTAACCTAACCTAACCTAACCTAACCTAACCTAACCTAACCTAACCTAACCTAACCTAACCTAACCTAACCTAACCTAACCTAACCTAACCTAACCTAACCTAACCTAACCTAACCTAACCTAACCTAACCTAACCTAACCTAACCTAACCTAACCTAACCTAACCTAACCTAACCTAACCTAACCTAACCTAACCTAACCTAACCTAACCTAACCTAACCTAACCTAACCTAACCTAACCTAACCTAACCTAACCTAACCTAACCTAACCTAACCTAACCTAACCTAACCTAACCTAACCTAACCTAACCTAACCTAACCTAACCTAACCTAACCTAACCTAACCTAACCTAACCTAACCTAACCTAACCTAACCTAACCTAACCTAACCTAACCTAACCTAACCTAACCTAACCTAACCTAACCTAACCTAACCTAACCTAACCTAACCTAACCTAACCTAACCTAACCTAACCTAACCTAACCTAACCTAACCTAACCTAACCTAACCTAACCTAACCTAACCTAACCTAACCTAACCTAACCTAACCTAACCTAACCTAACCTAACCTAACCTAACCTAACCTAACCTAACCTAACCTAACCTAACCTAACCTAACCTAACCTAACCTAACCTAACCTAACCTAACCTAACCTAACCTAACCTAACCTAACCTAACCTAACCTAACCTAACCTAACCTAACCTAACCTAACCTAACCTAACCTAACCTAACCTAACCTAACCTAACCTAACCTAACCTAACCTAACCTAACCTAACCTAACCTAACCTAACCTAACCTAACCTAACCTAACCTAACCTAACCTAACCTAACCTAACCTAACCTAACCTAACCTAACCTAACCTAACCTAACCTAACCTAACCTAACCTAACCTAACCTAACCTAACCTAACCTAACCTAACCTAACCTAACCTAACCTAACCTAACCTAACCTAACCTAACCTAACCTAACCCAGTCGCGCGCAGGCCGCAGTCGAAACGCCAGCTCTCTAACGTTACTCCACGCTCTAAAAATCGTTAAAATAGGCAAAAACGCGCGGAAAATCGCGAAAATTGTGTCCAATGTGCGCGCTGTGACGACAAACACGACTGTGAAAAGATTTTTAAAATCCGTGCATTTTTGAGTGAACTGTGACGAAAAAACCACCAATATAACCTCCTTAAAACCTAAAACCTCGTGCGCTGCCGGATTTTCAGCGACGACATATGGGTTTTTTGGGGCCATTCGGTGTTTTTTCATAAGGACTACGTTGTGTCAAAATTTTGGATTTTTTGGACCATTTTTGAGTGAGTTGAAAAAATTTCTAACCAAATCACATTGCAAAAAATAGCACGTAGCACGACGTGCTACATACCAAAAGTTGCGTCTTGACGAGCACGGCTTAGATCCGTTTAAATTTTGGACATCGCATTACAATTGACGAAACTGTGAGTGAGGAACTAACTTTGACACGTGCTGAAACAGTTTTTGACGTCTAGCTGCCAGACAAGATCTGTGACCCCCCTCTTTATCACCGGAAAACAGGTTTTCTCATTGGCCCCCACCATCCTGCCAAAATTGGGATTTTTCGGTCGAAGGAATTCGGAGATCTGAATTTTGAAAACTGAGCACGTGGACACGTGGTTTCCAAACCCCTGGATTAAGAGTGACGCTTGAGGTGCCAAATAGCTATTAGGAACAGCCCCTGACTACATCCTTGCAAACAACTGACTTTTCTCCCCTGGTTCCTGTTGGAAAAGCCCATTTGCAGAAAGTGGTCAGACCTAAAATTTTTTGACAAATTGTCAAAAAGTGACAGTGACAGTGACACTCCTAGTGAATAGTGAACCGTAAGCGGCGTTTTGTTGAACATAAGAAAGTGAAAGAACTGGGACCATCGGACAATAATTGGATTTTCTGTGAATTTTCTCTTGAACATAGTGACCAGGACGCCATTACCAACTAAGTTGGTCGGAGCCATAACCCTGGAACGGAGCGTCTGATCTGAATTCTGAGTGAAAATCAATTCAGTCACCCTGAAGCAGTTGTAAGGTCACTCTACCAGACCAGACCACCACCAGCTCGCCACCACCAGATTTAGACCTTCACGGAGGAACAACTCCTCAGTGGAGCCAGCTACAGGGAACCTGACAGCTTGGTACCAGAGAGCTCCGGCCCCTCTACGAGACTGCAAAACCAGATTCGTCGTAAGTCTTAAGACCTAGAAGATAGGTTTTTGCGGTTGATCGCGACCACCAGCGGAACTTCTGCGGAGGATACTGGGGAACGTCCATGATTACCGGACTTGTAGAAGGCACAGCGTTGTAGCCCGGTTCAACCCCCGTACACAAACATCGATACCTGACCCCCATGCCAATCGCCCCCAGAGAGAGAGCACTTGGCGCAGAACCTAGATCTCTTTACCAACCGCAGAAAGCGCGACAAAGCAGATAACTCGAGAACGAAGCGTCCTAGGCGAAATCTGACGATTTTCCGGGGCCCCCCCCCCCAAACCCCCCCCCACGGTTTGTTAGCACAAACCCTTCGAGGCCTCCCCGGACATCTCAGCAGGGTCCCAACCCCTTGGGACCAACTCACCCCTGGGACTTAGACTGTGGACGGCGCCGGCTGTACCTGCGAACAGAAAATTAAGTTAAGTCTCTTCTATTATTAATTCTTGTTCGTACCTAAATTATTGTGTGACCCCCCCCCACCCCTCCCCCTTTTTGACCTTAACCTAGACTACCTAATTGACTATATAACTGACTACTACCGACATCCCCCATACCAAATTAAAACTTCCCCCCCTACCCCCCCCCCCCTCTCCCCTACCCATTTGAAAGATTGTGACAAAGTGACTGCTATAGTCAAAACCGCACTGCTCTAGGAGCAAAACGGACGAAGCTATCACTGTTTTAGTATTAAGCCGCCATTTTGTCCGCCATTTTGAAAATATCTAAGTGCCTGTATCTTTTGTCCTAGTCATCGTGGAGAGACGGGGTTTTGGGTGTTGGTATCGCCAGAGCCTATTCTAGCCTATAACACCTTAAAAAGCCCTAATTAGGGTCACGTCAAAAAAAAAAAAAAAAACTTGTTTTTACACTGGAAAGTGATTGGCTGAGGCGAGGCCACCACAACGGTCCAAACCGCGTTCTCCTATGACAAAAACTGAGTCAACAGCAACATATTTAAATTTGGGCCGCCATCTTGGCCGCCATCTTGGATAACTTTAAAGCTTCGTATCTTTTTAGCCATAACTCCAAATTGGACGGGACTTTTTCTATGGTTCATAGAATTTTAAGGCCTACCGTTTCCTATACACAGACTGACTCTACGTAGAGTAGAAAACTTTTTAGAAAATAATTGACTTTTAACAGACTGCAACCAATTAATTGGTTATAACTAGAGTAAGAAATCCTAGAGCGTTTTAAAAATTTGACAAAAATTTGGTAGAGCCCTACTCTACATAGAGTAAAATTATAAAACTTACCGTGTACTTACCTGCGACATACACCCAGCCAGCTTCTGACATCTCGCGCCTCGGCTGGAACCTGCCACGCCACCTGAAACAAACTAAAAATATTAGACAGTTAAGATAAATAAAAACACGTCGCATAGTTGACCACACCCAGGTTTACCTGAAACAGAAAAAACACGGTTAGATTTAGGTATTTAGTATTAATTTAGGAAATTTATTTTTACAACTTTTACAAATTTATTATTATATTATTTTACGCAAATCGTGACGAGTTCCTTTGTCAATATGTATGCCGCACTTCATACACCCGTAAAGAGCGCCAATCTGATTGAATTGGACTCCCAAAAATCCCCACCTCAGGCGGAACAGGCAGGGCCCTCGCAGCAGAGAGACGAGCGGATACCAACCTCAAACGTGAGGCGGAGCGTTGGGGAATGGGAAGTGGTTAGGAAGAGGAGATCCACCTCACAGCAACCCAAAACTCCGACCCCACCGCGAAAGACCGCACCAACAGCTCCCCTGAGACCAAAGCAAGCGACCATGCCCTTGCAAGAGAGCAAGCTCACAGGGCGTAGACCGCCAGTAGAGGTGTCCAGCCCGCCAAGACCGGAGAAATTCCCGAACAAGACGGCGGAGGCAAAGGCCTGCCTCTGCAAAGCTAAGACCAACCTCGAACTTTCGAGGAACTTAAAGACCGACATCAAGTCAAACGTCATCCAGGCGATAGACCGAATGTTCGAGTTGGTCAAGGAGTCGGAAGCCAAAAACGCTCGAGATAAAACTTACACGATCGAGCACCGAGCAGGAAACAAGGAAAAGGAAAGAGTGTCAGAAAACACAGAGAATCATAGAGAAAGAGAAAGGGAACAGAGCGACCTAAAGAGACAGATAGAAGAACATAGTAAACTACTGAGAGAAAACAACGAGAGGATGGAAAGTCTAAAAGAAGCAATGGAGAAACAGAAAGAGATCCTAGAGAAAACTACGTACGCGAACGTTGCGGCAAGCTTGCCTAGGAGGCAGCCTTATGAGCAGGTCGCGCTGCACTCCGTCGTGGTTTCCTCAAAGGATGAAAAAGAGACTGGAGAGGAAGTACTCAGTAGAATACGAGAAGCGGTCAATGCAAAGGAAGGAGGGGTAAAGGTGGATAGGGTGAGGAAGGCGAAAGACGGGAAAGTAATAGTGGGATGTCGGACCGAAGGGGAGAGGCAAAAGGTCAAGGAAAGGCTTAGGAGAGTAGAGTCGCACCTGAATGTCGAGGAAATCCAAAACAAGGACCCTCTTTTGATCCTCAGAGACGTGTTACAGTTTCACAGTGACGAAGACGTCACCAACGCTCTGAGGAACCAAAATGGATTCGTCTTCCAAAACCTCGACAAACAGGACGACAGACTCGAAATAAGATACAGGAGGAAGGCCAGAAACCCCCACATGTGCCACATCGTGATAAAGGTGTCCCCCAGGATATGGAGCCTGATGACAGAGGCGGGCGAGGTCCATATTGACCTACAAAGAGTGAAGGTATCGGACCAATCGCCTCTTGTGCAATGCTCCATGTGCCTGGGCTACGGACATGGCCGCCGACACTGCAAAGAGAGTGTAGAGAAGTGCAGTCACTGCGGCGGCCCGCACATGAAGACCGAGTGCGCAGACTGGCTTAGTGGAGTGGCGCCTTCCTGCTGCAACTGTAGGCACGCAAAGCTCGATGCAACGGAGCACAATGCGTTCAGCCAGGAATGCGCTGTGAGAAGGAGGTGGGACGCACTAGCGAGAGCCTCTGTGGCGTATTGTTAAGGGCACCCCAAGCAACAACACTACAGTTACCCCAACCATGGACAAGCCCTATCGCGTCCTCCAGGCCAATCTCCAAAGGATGGAAACAGCAACGAACGAGCTTATGATAGAAGCGGGAAAAAGAAAGGTGGCTTTTGCTCTGCTCCAGGAGCCGTATGTGGGGGGGATAAATAGGATGAAAGGATACAAAGGAGTAAGGATCTGCCAGAACACAGAACAGGGAGACGGCACTGTAAAAGCGGCGATAGCTGTCTTTGACCAGGACCTTGATATTATACAGTGCCCAAAACTCACCACAAACAATATCGTAGTGGTGAGGATCCGGACCAGTGCCTGGCAGGTCAATGTTATTTCATTCTATTTCGAGCCGACCGAGCCCATAGAGCCATACCTGGAGCAAATGAAGAAAATTGCTGACGAGATTGGACCTGGAAGAATCATAGTGGGAGGTGACGCCAACGCGAAGAATACCTGGTGGGGTAGTAACATAGTAGACGATAGGGGCGAAGACGTTTCGGGCACTCTCGAAGAACTGGGTCTGCAGGTGCTGAATGAGGGAGACACTCCCACATTCGATACCATCAGGGGAGGAATATCGTATACCAGCCATCCCGACATAACGGCCTGCTCAGTCGACATGCTCGACTTGATAGAAGGGTGGAGAGTAGTGGATGACCTCACGAGCTCGGACCACAACGGCATCACATTTAATATTGCACTCAAAAAAGCCAAAGGGTTAAGCGTAAGCAGAACTACTAGGTGTTACAACACAAAAAAGGCAAATTGGAGCCAGTTTCATGAGAAACTGGCCCAATTAATGATAGATAATAACATAAACAAAATAGAAATAGATAAATTAGAAAGCAAAGAACATTTAGAACAAGCAATAATCAAATACACAAATATAATAACCCAAACATGCATACACACATTACCTAAAAAGAAAACAAAAGAAACACTTACCATGCCGTGGTGGTCCGAAGAACTCGCAGCGCTGAAGAGGAAGTCCATCACCTTGAAGCGACGAATCAAGCACGCAGCACCAGCTCGAAGACCCAGAGTCGTAGATGAGTACCTGGAAGCAAGAGAAAATTATTTGGATGAAGTAAATAAAGCTAAGGTTCGGAGCTGGAAGGACTTCTGTGAAAAGCAGGATAGGGAAGGGGTATGGGAGGGGATCTATAGGGTGATAGGTAGGACTGCCACAAGGCAAGAAGACATACCACTAGTGAAGGACGGTAGGCAGGTTGACCCCAAGGAGTCAGCAGAAACCCTGGCAGACATCTTTTTCCCGGCGGATAATGAAGACGAGGATAATGCTGACCACCGTCGTATCAGAGACATAGCGAACAGAGTAAACGATACGGCTCATGATGATATTCATGACCCGCCGTTTACAACAGAGGAGCTACATACGGCGGTGGAAAGCTTTAACCCGAAGAAAGCCCCGGGAGCAGACGGTTTCACTGCAGACATCTGTAGCCAGGCAATAGGCAGCGATCCAGAGACCTTCCTCGCACTGGCAAATCGATGCCTGGTTCTCTCACACTTTCCGACCATCTGGAAAGAGGCCACAGTCGTGGTCTTGAGAAAACCAGGCAAGGACGACTACACCAATCCTAAATCGTACAGGCCAATAGGACTGTTGCCAGTGATGGGGAAGATCCTGGAAAAAATGGTAGTAGGGCGCCTGAAATGGCATCTCATCCCGAAGATGAGCCTTCGGCAGTATGGCTTTATGCCCAAAAGGAGCACCGAAGACTCCCTCTATGACCTGGTACATCACATCCAACATAAGTTAGACCAGAGGAAACTTATCACCATGGTTTCACTGGACATAGAGGGAGCCTTCGACAGCGCATGGTGGCCCGCGATTAAAGTCAGGCTGGCAGAGGAAGGGTGCCCGGTAAACATCAGAAGGCTCGTTGGTAGTTACCTGCAGGATAGGCGGGTGCGTGTGAGGTACGCTGGGGAGGAACACACGAAGGGAACCAGCAAGGGATGTGTGCAAGGCTCGATCGGGGGCCCCATTATGTGGAACCTCCTTTTGGATCCTCTTCTTAGGGGACTTGAGCGACGGGGAGATCACGCACAGGCGTTCGCGGACGATGTGGTCCTGGTATTCGATGGGGACACAGCTCTGGAAGTCCAGCGGCAGGCAAATGCCGCCCTCGCCTATGTTAGGGAGTGGGGTATCAGGAACAAGCTCAAATTTGCGCCGAGCAAGACCAACGCGATGGTCATACCCCGCAAACTGAAATTTGATACACCACTCCTGAGCATGGGCGGGGTCGACATCGGCATGTCGAAGGAGTTCAAGATCCTGGGGCTCACGATAGACAACAAGTTGACATTTAATAGTCACGCTGCCAACGTCTGTAAGAAGGCGCTCAACATCTACAAGCAGCTGTCTAGAGCCGCCAGGATTAGCTGGGGTCTCAGTCCCGAGGTCATCAGGATCATATACACCGTAACCGTAGAACCTGTAATTATGTACGCAGCTAGCGCCTGGGCACCGGCTACAAAGAAACTGGGGATCCGAAAGCATCTAGACGCAGTCCAACGAGGATTCACCCAGAAGCTTACTAGAGCGTATCGTACCGTCTCCCTGAACTCAGGACTGGTACTGGCCGGGATACTCCCACTTGACCTGAGAGTACAGGAGGCAGCAGCCCTGTATGAGGCCAAGAGGGGGGTACCCCGACCGGAGTTAAGGGACAGGGAGGTGGAACGACCGATACCTTACGCTCAAAGTAAGCATCCAGCGGAGCATACATGTCTGAAGTTCACTAGCTTGATGGACCAAGAACAGGTGGATGTTCACAACACCCAGGCAGTACGAATATACACCGATGGCAGTAAGATTGAGGGTGAGGTCGGGGCAGCACTATCCCTGTGGAATGGTGATGCCGAGACCAAAGCCCTGAAGCTTAAACTGCCATCGTACTGCACGGTCTACCAAGCTGAACTTCTAGCAATATGCAAAGCTACGCGGGAAATACTCAAGCGTCCTGAAAGAAGCTATGGGATCTACAGTGACTCTAGGGCAGCGCTACAGTCTGTCATCAACCACGGTTCCCACCACCCCTTAGCCGTGGAGGCTCGTGAGAACATCATCACGAGCAGATTCCAGAATAAGGAAGTCTCCTTATTCTGGATCAAAGCCCACGCGGGGTTGGAGGGAAACGAGAGGGCGGACCAGCTAGCGAAAGAAGCTGCGATGAACACCAGGAGACGGCCCGACTACGACTGCTGCCCGGTTTCATTCGTCAAGCGACAGATTCGTCTGGAATCGCTGGGCGAATGGAACCGGCGCTATAAAGAGGGCACGACAGCCGGTGTCACCAAGCTGTTCTTCCCGGACGCGATACAGGCCTTCAAAATCGTAAGAAAATTTGAACCGACTAGTACCATGACACAGGTACTCACGGGACACGGTGGGTTTTCCGCATACTTGCACCGCTTTAAGTGCAAGGGGAGCCCATCGTGCATCTGTGAGCCTGACGTAGACGAAACGGTAGCCCACATTTTACTAGAATGTCCTGTATACTCACTAGAAAGATACGAAGCAGAACAAGAACTCAACCTTAAGCTCATCGCAGGAAATTTGAACGCTATAATGTTGAGCAAGGACCTGCGTGAGATATTTATAAAATATTGTACTAAAATTGTAAGTAGGGTATTAATAAGAAACAAGTAAGGAAAATTATGTTGTATAGATATTTTGAATAATATGTAAAACAGCATAAATAAAAAAGATAAAAAATTTGGAATGTAAAATTAGTATAATAAATATAAGATAAACAAAATGTGTGTATAATAGGATAAGCATAACGTTCATAAAAACATTTGAATACTGCACCTAGAATAAGCTTTAAAATAACATGTAATTGAAAACCCTGTCTAAACTATAAATTGTGTATAAAACTGTAAAACTAGATATTTTTTCTTATAAAATGTATTAATTTGTAAAACTGTATAAAACTGTAACTAGATTAAGAAAATAGTAGAATAAGACCCCTAGACCCCAAGAGGGTACGATAAGAATGTTTCCCCACCCGTAGTTAGAAATAAAGCAAACAGACTTTGATTCATTACACGTCAAAGGAACGAGAAAAAAAAAAAAAAAAAAAAAAAAAACCTAACCTAACCTAACCTAACCTAACCTAACCTAACCTAACCTAACCTAACCTAACCTAACCTAACCTAACCTAACCTAACCTAACCTAACCTAACCTAACCTAACCTAACCTAACCTAACCTAACCTAACCTAACCTAACCTAACCTAACCTAACCTAACCTAACCTAACCCAGTCGCGCGCAGGCCGCAGTCGAAACGCCAGCTCTCTAACGTTACTCCACGCTCTAAAAATCGTTAAAATAGGCAAAAACGCGCGGAAAAACGTGAAAATTGTGTCCAATGTGCGCGCTGTGACGAAAAACACGACAGTGAAAAAATTTTTCAAATCCGTGCATTTTTCAGTGAATTGTGACGAAAAAACCACCAACATAACCTCCTTAAAACCTAAAACCTCGTGCGCTGCCGGATTTTCAGCGACGACATATGGGTTTTTTGGGGCCAACCGGTGTTTTTTCATAAGGACTACGTTGTATCAAAATTTTGGATTTTTTGGACCATTTTTGAGTGAGTTGAAAAAATTTCTAACCAAATCACATTGCAAAAAATAGCACGTAGCACGACGTGCTACATACCAAAAGACGCGTATTGACGAGCACGGCTTAGAACAGTTTAAATTTTGGAAATCGCATTACAACTGACGAAACTGTGAGTGAGGAACTAACTTTGACACGTGCTGAAACAGTTTTTGACGTCTAGCTGCCAGACAAGATCTGTGACCCCCCTCTTTTTCACCGGAAAACAAGTTTTCTCATTGGCCCCCACCATCCTGCCAAATTTGGGATTTTTCGGTCGAAGGAATTCGGAGATCTGAATTTTGAAAACTGAGCACGTGGACACGTGGTTTCCAAACCCCGGTATTAAGAGTGACGCTTGAGGTGCCAAATAGCCATTAGGAACAGCCCCTGACTATATCCTTGCAAACAACTGACTTTTCCCCCCTGGTTCCTGTTGGAAAAGCCCATTTGCAGAAAGTGGTCAGCCCTAAAATTTTTTGACAAATTGTCAAAAAGTGACAGTGACAGTGACACTCATAGTGAATAGTGAACCGTAAGCGGCGTTTTGTTGAACATAAGAAAGTGAAAGAACTGGGACCATCGGACAATAATTGGATTTTTAGTGAATTTTCTCACGAACATAGTGACCAGGACGCCATTACCAACTAAGTTGGTCGGAGCCATAACCCTGGAACGGAGCGTCTGATCTGAATTCTGAGTGCAAATCAATTCAGTCACCCTGAAGCAGTTGTAAGGTCACTCTACCAGACCAGACCACCACCAGCTCGCCACCACCAGATTTAGACCTTCACGGAGGAACAACTCCTCAGTGGAGCCAGCTACAGGGAACCTGACAGCTTGTTACCAGAGAGCTCCGGCCCCTCTACGAGACTGCAAAATCAGATTTGTCGTAAGTCTTAAGACCTAGGAGATAGGTTTTTGCGGTTGATCGCGACCACCAGCGGAACTTCTGCGGAGGATACTGGGGAACGTCCATGATTACTGGACTTGTAGAAGGCACAGCGTTGTAGCCCGGTTCAACCCCCGTACACCAACATCGGTACCTGACCCCCATGCCAATCGCCCCCAGAGAGAGAGCATTTGGCGCAGAACCTAGATCTGTTTACCAACCGCAGAAAGCGCGACAAAGCAGATAACTCGAGAACGGAGCGTCCTAGACCAAATCTGACGATTTTTCGGGGGCCCCCCCCCCAAACCCCCCCCCACAGTTTGTTAACACAAACCCTTCGAGGCCTCCCCGGACATCTCAGCAGGGTCCCAACCCCTTGGGACCAACTCACCCCTGGGACTTAGACTGTGGACGGCGCCGGCTGTACCTGCGAACAGAAAATTAAGTTAAGTCTCTTCTATTATTAATTCTTGTTCGTACCTAAATTATTGTGTGACCCCCCCCCCCCCCCCTCCCCCTTTTTGACCTTAACCTAGACTACCTAATTGACTATATAACTGACTACTACCGACATCCCCCATACCAAATTAAAACTTCCCCCCCTACCCCCCCCCCTCTCCCCTACCCATTTGAAAGATTGTGACAAAGTGACTGCTATAGTCAAAACCGCACTGCTCTAGGAGCAAAACGGACGAAGCTATCACTGTTTCAGTATTAAGCCGCCATTTTGTCCGCCATTTTGTAAATATCCAAGTGTCTGTATCTTTTGACCTAGTCATCGTGGAGAGACGGGGTTTTGGGTGTTGGTATCGTCAGAGCCTACTCTAGCCTATAACATCTTAAACACCCTAATTAGGGTCACGTCATAAAACTTGTTTTTACACTGGAAAGTGATAGGCTGAAGCGAGGCCACCACAACGGTCCAAACCGCGTTCTCCTACGACAAAAACTGAGTCAACAGCAACATATTTAAATTAGGGCCGCCATCTTGGCCGCCATCTTGGATAACTTCAAAGCTTCGTATCTTTTTAGCCAGAACTCCAAATTGGACGGGACTTTTTCTATGGTTCATAGAATTTTAAGGCCTATCGTTTCGTATACACAGACTGACTCTACGTAGAGTAGAAAACTTTTTAGAAAATAATTGACTTTTTATAGACTACAACCAATTAATTGGTTATAACTAGAATAGGAAAATCCTAGAGCATTTTAAACTTGACAAAAATTTGGTAGAGCCCTACTCTACATAGAGCAAAATTATAAAACTTAACGTGTACTTACCTGCGACATACACCCAGCCAGCTTCTGACATCTCGCGACCCGGCTGGAACCTGCCACGCCACCTGAAACAAAATAAAAATATTAGATAGGTAAGACAAATTAAAGCACGTCGCACCGTTGACCACACCCAGGTTTACCTGAAACAGAAAGAACACGGTTAGATTTAGGTATTTAGAACTATTTAAGGAAATTTATTTTTACAACTTTTACAAATTTATTACTATATTATTTTACGCAAATCGTGACGAGTTCCTTTGGCAATATGTATGCCGCACTTCATACACCCGTAAAGAGCGCCAATCATATCGAATTGGACTCCCAAAAATCCCCGCCTCAGACGGAACAGGCAGGGCCCTCGCAGCAGAGAGACGAGCGGATACCAACCTCAAACGTGAGGCGGAGCGTTGGGGAATGGGAAGTGGTTAGGAAGAGGAGATCCACCTCACAGCAACCCAAAACTCCGACCCCACCGCGAAAGACCGCACCAACAGCTCCCCTTAGACCAAAGCAAGCGACCATGCCCTTGCAAGAGAGCAAGCTCACAGGGCGTAGACCGCCAGTAGAGGTGTCCAGCCCGCCAAGACCGGAGAAATTCCCGAACAAGACGGCGGAGGCAAAGGCCTGCCTCTGCAAAGCTAAGACCAACCTCGAACTTTCGAGGAACTTAAAGACCGACATCAAGTCAAACGTCATCCAGGCGATAGACCGAATGTTCGAGTTGGTCAAGGAGTCGGAAGCCAAAAACGCTCGAGATAAAACTTACACGATCGAGCACCGAGCAGGAAACAAGGAAAAGGAAAGAGTGTCAGAAAACACAGAGAATCAAAGAGAAAGAGAAAGGGAACAGAGCGACCTAAAGAGACAGATAGAAGAACATAGTAAACTACTGAGAGAAAACAACGAGAGGATGGAAAGTCTAAAAGAAGCAATGGAGAAACAGAAAGAGATCCTAGAGAAAACTACGTACGCGAACGTTGCGGCAAGCTTGCCTAGGAGGCAGCCTTATGAGCAGGTCGCGCTGCACTCCGTCGTGGTTTCCTCAAAGGATGAAAAAGAGACCGGAGAGGAAGTACTCAGTAGAATACGAGAAGCGGTCAATGCAAAGGAAGGAGGGGTAAAGGTGGATAGGGTGAGGAAGGCGAAAGACGGGAAAGTAATAGTGGGATGTCGGACCGAAGGGGAGAGGCAAAAGGTCAAGGAAAGGCTTAGGAGAGTAGAGTCGCACCTGAATGTCGAGGAAATCCAAAACAAGGACCCTCTTTTGATCCTCAGAGACGTGTTACAGTTTCACAGTGACGAAGACGTCACCAACGCTCTGAGGAACCAAAATGGATTCGTCTTCCAAAACCTCGACAAACAGGACGACAGACTCGAAATAAGATACAGGAGGAAGGCCAGAAACCCCCACATGTGCCACATCGTGATAAAGGTGTCCCCCAGGATATGGAGCCTGATGACAGAGGCGGGCGAGGTCCATATTGACCTACAAAGAGTGAAGGTATCGGACCAATCGCCTCTTGTGCAATGCTCCATGTGCCTGGGCTACGGACATGGCCGCCGACACTGCAAAGAGAGTGTAGAGAAGTGCAGTCACTGCGGCGGCCCGCACATGAAGACCGAGTGCGCAGACTGGCTTAGTGGAGTGGCGCCTTCCTGCTGCAACTGTAGGCACGCAAAGCTCGATGCAACGGAGCACAATGCGTTCAGCCAGGAATGCGCTGTGAGAAGGAGGTGGGACGCACTAGCGAGAGCCTCTGTGGCGTATTGTTAAGGGCACCCCAAGCAACAACACTACAGTTACCCCAACCATGGACAAGCCCTATCGCGTCCTCCAGGCCAATCTCCAAAGGATGGAAACAGCAACGAACGAGCTTATGATAGAAGCGGGAAAAAGAAAGGTGGCTTTTGCTCTGCTCCAGGAGCCGTATGTGGGGGGGATAAATAGGATGAAAGGATACAGAGGAGTAAGGATCTGCCAGAACACAGAACAGGGAGACGGCACTGTAAAAGCGGCGATAGCTGTCTTTGACCAGGACCTTGATATTATACAGTGCCCAAAACTCACCACAAACAATATCGTAGTGGTGAGGATCCGGACCAGTGCCTGGCAGGTCAATGTAATTTCATTCTATTTCGAGCCGACCGAGCCCATAGAGCCATACCTGGAGCAAATGAAGAAAATTGCTGACGAGATTGGACCTGGAAGAATCATAGTGGGAGGTGACGCCAACGCGAAGAATACCTGGTGGGGTAGTAACATAGTAGACGATAGGGGCGAAGACGTTTCGGGCACTCTCGAAGAACTGGGTCTGCAGGTGCTGAATGAGGGAGACACTCCCACATTCGATACCATCAGGGGAGGAATATCGTATACCAGCCATCCCGACATAACGGCCTGCTCAGTCGACATGCTCGACTTGATAGAAGGGTGGAGAGTAGTGGATGACCTCACGAGCTCGGACCACAACGGCATCACATTTAATATTGCACTCAAAAAAGCCAAAGGGTTAAGCGTAAGCAGAACTACTAGGTGTTACAACACAAAAAAGGCAAATTGGAGCCAGTTTCATGAGAAACTGGCCCAATTAATGATAGATAATAACATAAACAAAATAGAAATAGATAAATTAGAAAGCAAAGAACATTTAGAACAAGCAATAATTAAATACACAAATATAATAACCCAAACATGCATACACACATTACCTAAAAAGAAAACAAAAGAAACACTTACCATGCCGTGGTGGTCCGAAGAACTCGCAGCGCTGAAGAGGAAGTCCATCACCTTGAAGCGACGAATCAAGCACGCAGCACCAGCTCGAAGACCCAGAGTCGTAGATGAGTACCTGAAAGCAAGAGAAAATTATTTGGATGAAGTAAATAAAGCTAAGGTTCGGAGCTGGAAGGACTTCTGTGAAAAGCAGGATAGGGAAGGGGTATGGGAGGGGATCTATAGGGTGATAGGTAGGACTGCCACAAGGCAAGAAGACATACCACTAGTGAAGGACGGTAGGCAGGTTGACCCCAAGGAGTCAGCAAAAACCCTGGCAGACATCTTTTTCCCGGCGGATAATGAAGACGAGGATAATGCTGACCACCGTCGTATCAGAGACATAGCGAACAGAGTAAACGATACGGCTCATGATGATATTCATGACCCGCCGTTTACAACAGAGGAGCTACATACGGCGGTGGAAAGCTTCAACCCGAAGAAAGCCCCGGGAGCAGACGGTTTCACTGCAGACATCTGTAGCCAGGCAATAGGCAGCGATCCAGAGACCTTCCTCGCACTGGCAAATCGATGCCTGGTTCTCTCACACTTTCCGACCATCTGGAAAGAGGCCACAGTCGTTGTCTTGAGAAAACCAGGCAAGGACGACTACACCAATCCTAAATCGTACAGGCCAATAGGATTGTTGCCAGTGATGGGGAAGATCCTGGAAAAAATGGTAGTAGGGCGCCTGAAATGGCATCTCATCCCGAAGATGAGCCTTCGGCAGTATGGCTTTATGCCCAAAAGGAGCACCGAAGACTCCCTCTATGACCTGGTACATCACATCCAACATAAGTTAGACCAGAGGAAACTTATCACCATGGTTTCACTGGACATAGAGGGAGCCTTCGACAGCGCATGGTGGCCCGCGATTAAAGTCAGGCTGGCAGAGGAAGGGTGCCCGGTAAACATCAGAAGGCTCGTTGGCAGTTACCTGCAGGATAGGCGGGTGCGTGTGAGGTACGCTGGGGAGGAACACACGAAGGGAACCAGCAAGGGATGTGTGCAAGGCTCGATCGGGGGCCCCATTATGTGGAACCTCCTTTTGGATCCTCTTCTTAGGGGACTTGAGCGACGGGGAGATCACGCACAGGCGTTCGCGGACGATGTGGTCCTGGTATTCGATGGGGACACAGCTCTGGAAGTCCAGCGGCAGGCAAATGCCGCCCTCGCCTATGTTAGGGAGTGGGGTATCAGGAACAAGCTCAAATTTGCGCCGAGCAAGACCAACGCGATGGTCATAACCCGCAAACTGAAATTTGATACACCACTCCTGAGCATGGGCGGGGTCGACATCGGCATGTCGAAGGAGTTCAAGATCCTGGGGCTCACGATAGACAACAAGTTGACATTTAATAGTCACGCTGCCAACGTCTGTAAGAAGGCGCTCAACATCTACAAGCAGCTGTCTAGAGCCGCCAGGATTAGCTGGGGTCTCAGTCCCGGGGTCATCAGGATCATATACATCGCAACCGTAGAACCTGTAATTATGTACGCAGCCAGCGCCTGGGCACCGGCTACAAAGAAACTGGGGATCCGAAAGCATCTAGACGCAGTCCAACGAGGATTCACCCAGAAGCTTACTAGAGCGTATCGTACCGTCTCCCTGAACTCAGGACTGGTACTGGCCGGGATACTCCCACTCGACCTGAGAGTACAGGAGGCAGCAGCCCTGTATGAGGCCAAGAGGGGGGTACCCCGACCGGAGTTAAGGGACAGGGAGGTGGAACGACCGATACCTTACGCTCAAAGTAAGCATCCAGCGGAGCATACATGTCTGGAGTTCACTAGCTTGATGGACCAAGAACAGGTGGATGTTCACAACACCCAGGCAGTACGAATATACACCGATGGCAGTAAGATTGAGGGTGAGGTCGGGGCAGCACTATCCCTGTGGAATGGTGATGCCGAGACCAAAGCCCTGAAGCTTAAACTGCCATCGTACTGCACGGTCTATCAAGCTGAACTTCTAGCAATATGCAAAGCTACGCGGGAAATACTCAAGCGTCCTGAAAGAAGCTATGGGATCTACAGTGACTCTAGGGCAGCGCTACAGTCTGTCATCAACCACGGTTCCCACCACCCCTTAGCCGTGGAGGCTCGTGAGAACATCATCACGAGCAGATTCCAGAATAAGGAAGTCTCCTTATTCTGGATCAAAGCCCACGCGGGGTTGGAGGGAAACGAGAGGGCGGACCAGCTAGCGAAAGAAGCTGCGATGAACACCAGGAGACGGCCCGACTACGACTGCTGCCCGGTTTCATTCGTCAAGCGACAGATTCGTCTGGAATCGCTGGGCGAATGGAACCGGCGCTATAAAGAGGGCACGACAGCCGGTGTCACCAAGCTGTTCTTCCCGGACGCGATACAGGCCTTCAAAATCGTTAGAAAATTTGAACTGACTAGTACCATGACACAGGTACTCACGGGACACGGTGGGTTTTCCGCATACTTGCACCGCTTTAAATGCAAGGGGAGCCCATCGTGCATCTGTGAGCCTGACGTAGACGAAACGGTAGCCCACATTTTACTAGAATGTCCTGTATACTCACTAGAAAGATACGAAGCAGAACAAGAACTAAACCTTAAGCTCATCGTAGAAAATTTGAATGCTATAATGTTGAGCAAGGACCTGCGTGAGATATTTATAAAATATTGTACTAAAATTGTAAGTAGGGTATTAATAAGAAACAAGTAAGGAAAATTATGTTGTATAGATATTTTGAATAATATGTAAAACAGCATAAATAATAAGATAAAAAATTTGGAATGTAAAATTAGTATAATAAAAATAAGATAAATAAAATGTGTGTAAAATAGGATAAGCATAACGTACATAAAAGCATTTGAATATTGCACCTAGAATAAGCTTTAAAATAACATGTAATTGAAAACCCTGTCTAAACTATAAAACTGTATAAACTGTGTATAAAACTGTAAAACTAGATAAAATTTTTATAAAATGTGTTAATTCGTAAAACTGTATAAAACTGTGACTAGATTAAGAAAATAGTAGAATAAGACACCCCTAGACCCCAAGAGGGTACGATAAGATTGTTTCCCCACCCGTAGTTAGAAATAAAGCAAACAGACTTTGATTCATTACACGTCAAAGGAACGAGAAAAAAAAAAAAAAAAAAAAAAAAAAAAAAACCTAACCTAACCTAACCTAACCTAACCTAACCTAACCTAACCTAACCTAACCTAACCTAACCTAACCTAACCTAACCTAACCTAACCTAACCTAACCTAACCTAACCTAACCTAACCTAACCTAACCTAACCTAACCTAACCTAACCTAACCTAACCTAACCTAACCTAACCTAACCTAACCTAACCTAACCTAACCTAACCTAACCGATTGATCCGGGTCTCAACTTCCGCCAGCATCTGGAAGTGACTGCTAAAAAAGCTATTGTCTTTTATAAAATTGTTTCGAGAGCGGCGAGGGCCCAGTGGGGCCTTAACTCAGAAATATTAAGATTAATTTATGGAGCTGTCGTGGAACCTACTATGTTATATGCAGGAAGCTGTTGGGTGGACGTGGCGGAACGAGTGTATGTGGTAACGGAACTGAATAAATTGACTAGAGCTTTTGCTATTAAAATCAGCAAATCACATAGAACCGTCTCCTTTGTTTCGAGTCTGTTGCTGGCTCAGATACTTCCCTTACATTTAAGGGTAAAGGAACATGCAACAATATATAAAATCAAAAGAGGCGAGGCGGTGAATTGTCTTCCGGGGCGAAGTTTGGAGCTTAGAAGAAGCACTTATGTACTTCCCCATCCAGCAAAAAGGAAGCGTATGGGATTTGGTCTGGTTACCTCTGCGGAGGACGTGGCTTTGTTGGGAGCGGGCTCGCCAGTTCTGTACACTGATGGTAGTAAGTTGGAGGGGAAAGTCGGTGCTGCGGTATCCTGTTGGAAGGACGGCGAGGAAGTCAAGCATTTTGGTTTTCGGCTTGAGGATTTCTGTAGCGTCTTCCAGGCTGAGCTCTCGGCGATTCTTCGGGCCATCAACTGGATAAAGGGAAGAAAAGAAAAGGATTTTTATTTGCTTAGCGATTCCAGGTCTGGGCTAGAGTTAATTTGTGATGCTAATTCTGTTCATCCTATTGCGTGTGACATTAGAGACTGCATCTCTCAGTTGAATGAAGAAGGGGTTACATTGAATTTATACTGGGTTAAGGCTCACATTGGAATAGTTGGGAATGAGCGGGCTGATGAATTGGCAAAACATGCAGCCTTACATAACAGGCAGTTACCTGGCTATGATAGGTTCCCGTTGTCCTTTGCAAAGTACATTACAAGAGCAAATACTATTGAGGAATGGCAGAAAATTTATCAGACCGCTTCATCCGGGGGGACCACCAAGTTGTTTTTCAAAGAAGTCTGTATTGCTTACAAAATTTTAAGAAAGATTTCCATTGATAGTCACTTGGCTCAAATATTCACTGGGCACGGGGGATTCAGACATTACCTACATAGATTTAAGTTGATGGAATCTCCTTTGTGCACTTGTGGCAGTGGAGAGGCTCAGACTGTGCTTCATATTTTGGTAGAATGCTCTAAATTTGGAAGGCTCAGATATGACTACGAGTGCAGAATGGAGGCTACTATTAGTGAGAATAGTTTGTCTACTTTGTTGGTTGACAGCAATAGCAGGGTTCTTTTTCTCAGTTTTGTGAGGTTAATATTTCACAAGATTGGAAGGGAGAACGGCTCCTTTGTTGATTAGTTTTTGGATTGGTTTATTTAATTAATTGTCACTAGGATAGTATTTTTAATAGTCTTAGGTTATGTCTTACTTGGAGCCATTGTTTACTCGGTGGTTCATGGTCGGGTACTCCTGGGGTGAGGTGATAGGTGCGGGCCGCTCTGCTTGCTTGCTCTGGAACTAGACAATACACAGTGAGCATTACTATGTAGGTTGATAGTTAAATTTTCTGAGTAGTTGTTCAAGGATCCCTTTTTGTGTTCATTTCATACTTTGAAACTTTTGCGAACAATTCAAGTTTTATACTGTATAGTTAATAACCTTGAACAAAGAGGAATAAATCAAAATAAGTACCTAGATACGCACATAATCTAAAGTATAAAAGTAATTTGTTTTGTTTACTTATTTTGTGGCGTCGGTTTTACGCATGACAGTTTGACAGCTGACGGTTATGACTTTGACAGTTTGAACGCTCATAATATAAGGCTAGAATGGACGAGTAGTTTGGGATCGCCTCACACCGGGATAGTTAGGGATAGTATGTTTAGTTTTATTTGTCTATGTTTTATTGGATAAGTTATTGGTATGGGCATATTGATTACATTGGGCTAGTTTTTGCTATGGCTTTGATTGTTAATGGGGTAAAGATTTTTTAATTGTTAATGTTTTATTTTGTAGTAATCTCTTTGGTTATACCTAGTTATAGATATTACCTAGTTATTATTATTTCGTATGGAAAATTTTGTGGTGTTATTTATAATCTTTTGTTAGTGGATCAAGTTGAATTAATATTTTGATTAAAGTCTTATAGATGAAATTTAAAATGCAGATGGGTTCATTACAATGATGCGATTTAGTTTTGCCATGGCTCTGGTTGTTTATTTGATTGTCTATTGGGGCAAGTAATCATTGGTGTTTCGGTGGTAATCATTGTTGTTATACCTAATTGATATTGTATTGTATTTGTTTATTGGATCAAGTTGAATTAATTCTATTTTTGTTTTTGTATAGTTATTGAGTTGTATCTGTAATGATTATTAAGCGCGATTGGACTTAAATAGCAATTATTGCTATTTTTGTCTAGTTGTTTTGATGAAATAAAATTGTCTTGGGTAGGGCCAAAAAAAAAAAAAAAAAAAAAAAAAAAAAAAAAAAAAAAAAAAAAAAAAAAAAAAACCTAACCTAACCTAACCTAACCTAACCTAACCTAACCTAACCTAACCTAACCTAACCTAACCTAACCTAACCTAACCTAACCTAACCTAACCTAACCTAACCTAACCTAACCTAACCTAACCTAACCTAACCTAACCTAACCTAACCTAACCTAACCTAACCATTCGCGCTCGAACCGCTGTCGAGAGCGCCACGAAAGTAAGCCCCTCCGCGCTCAAAAAATCACGAAAATTAGTAAAAGTGCAGTTATAGCAAAGTGTGATACACCAAAAGAAGCGGGAGCACGAGGCGCACACGCCTGTGAAATTTGTGTTGTGCTGTGTGAAGTGGTTGCGAAGTTATTCGCAAAAGAGTGAAATTCTCGAAATTTTGAAATTTCAAAGTGTTTTTACTCGTGATTATCAGCGACGACCTATTGTTTTTATCGTGCCTTTGGAAAGGCCTTCTGGAGCTGCGCAGTTTGGATCCTTTTGCCGATTTTCTCCGCGCAGGAGTGCGGAGAAAAAGGCAAAAAAAAAAAAAAAAAAAAAAAAAAAAAAACCACGTGGCCACGAGGTTGGTGACCCAGGGCTGCTGGACAGGAACTGACCACGGGGCTACGAAGACATCACTGCAAGGACACCGGAGGCACTTGAAGATTTTGTTAAAGTTCAGTTTTGACAAAGTTACAGATATTTCAAAAATTTTCAATTTCCGATATTTAATATCTCCTTCAAACGATCTGTTACGTAACCTTTTTAAAATCGCATAGTGTTTAGACTCAGGTCCACTACATATATGAAAATTTTCGGAATATATTTATCAACTAGTTTTCAAATTATACAATTTTAAATATTTGAGGTTATCACGCGGTACCCTTCAAATAGCACCTAGAATTAAAACTTAAATTAGGATAGATTAAGAGGCTTATTTCTAGTACGTTTAGCTTTTTTCCGGAGGATTTTGACCAAAATTGAATTTTTTAGGAATTTTTTTGTGAAACTTTTTTAGCTTTTTGTGTTTTTAAATTCAGGGGGGAGGTATTTTGTAAAACTGATGGCAGTATTATACGGGGCTTAAAAATCTCTTTCAAACAAGCCCAAACACCGAACCATTCGGTTAAGAACTGCCAAAGTTGGCCCTAAAACGGCCATATTGGCCGCCATTTTGTAAATTTCTATTTGCCATAACTTTTGTCACGATAGTTAGATCGAGAAACGGTTTTCAGTGTTGGTTCTGTTGTATTTAGTGCTACCAAATTTGACAAGAAAATACTCACAATATTTTCCAAACTTAACAGCCCATTTTGACACTGGGAAGTGATAGAGTACAGCGAGGCCGTCACTGGAACCCAAATCTCAGTCTTCTACGACTTAAATTGAGGTACTAGCGGACGTTTTAAGTTTTTGCCGCCATCTTGGCCGCCATCTTGAATAAATTCAAAAGCTCGTATCTTTCTCAAAATAGCTCCGATTCGCACGCGGTTTTTTGCATGTGACAGTACGCCAGCAGGACTATCTGGCTACATATAGAGATTGACTCTACGTAGAGCCAAAAATTTTTATTTGATGTTCTTCTTTTAAATAAATGTTATACCGCTCCTAATAAATACACCTAAATTTAGTGAGACTTTGGGGCTCTACATAGAGTCCAAAAATTCATTTCTGCGATTGACATTTTGTTTTAACTTAGGGTTAAAATATACACTATAAATACTTACAGACACACTCTACATAGAGTAAACATTTTATACACTATTTACATTTTATTTTTAGAATAAGAAGACGACGTAAACATATATTATTATATACAATTTTTACAATTTTATTTCTATATTTTTAATATTTACATATTAAGTTTGACGCTCCATTCTTACCAAAAATAAAAATGTTTGGTATTCGGACACCCGTAAAAGCCTCGAAGGCGGAAGAGGACACCCCAAAAGAAAATTCAACAGGAAAGAGAGTAGTAGAGAAAGGACTTACACAAAAGACGAGCCAGATCCCAAGCGTCAGGAGAAGTATCGGAGACTGGGAATCTGGGAAGACAAACTCGAACCCAAACACCCCGACCACATCGAAAGGCGCGTCGGTGGAACCACCAAAGCCGAAACCCAAAACGATGACTACACAAGAGACCAGGGTAGGAGTACGAAAAGCGTCAGTTGAGGCAACGATGAGCCCACCTAAACAGACGCAGAAATACACCGATAGATTGGCGGAAGCAAAAGCTTGTGTGACGAAAGCCAAACTACACCTTGGGAACTCGAGAAACTTGAAGGCAGAAATAAAGACAGAAGTCACTAACTCAATAGAAAGGTTGTACCAGTTGGTAAAAGAAACAGAAAACATAAAAGGACGAGGGAAAAAACAAACCAAAGAACCAGAGATGGAAAAAGAACCAGAGAAGGAAAAGGGAAACCAAAGGAACAAGGAAGACGACCAACTGATGAAAAGAATTGAAGAACATACAAAACAACTTCAAGAAAACAACGCCAAGATGGAAAAGTTGAAGGAAACTATAGAAAGACAACAAGAAATACAGCAGAGACAAACATACGCGAGCGTGGCAGCAGTGTCTACTAGGAGGCAGCCCCTAGAACAGACCGCGCTACACTCGGTAGTCGTCACTGCGAAAAACGAGACAGAGACAGGGGAAGAAGTCCTCAACAGGATAAGAAAGGTGGTAAATGCGAAGGAAGGAGGGATAACAGTGGAAAGGATCAGAAAAGCAAAGGATAGAAAAGTAATACTAGGATGTAGAACTGAAGAAGAAAGGGAGAAGATAAAGGAAAGGCTCAAAAGAGACGAAAAGAACCTCCACGTAGAGGAGATGAAAAACAAGGACCCTCTGGTTATCCTCAGGGATGTACTAAAGTACAATAGCGACGAAGACGTCCTTAGCGCCCTGAGGAACCAAAACAAACACATCATCGAAGGGAAAGAAGAAGAAAACAAGATAGAGATCGCATACAAGAAGCACACCCGAAATCCCCACACGCACCACATAATCATGAGAGTCTCCCCCAAAATTTGGCGGCGCTTGACCGATGCAGGATCAGTCCAGATTGATCTCCAGCGAGTGAGAGTGGCAGACCAGTCGCCGCTGGTGCAGTGCTCGCTCTGTCTGGGATACGGCCACGGAAGAAGATTCTGCAAAGAAACGGTAGAAAAGTGCAGCCATTGTGGGGGGGCCCACATGAAATCAGAGTGTGCTGATTGGCTTGCAGACATCGCTCCCTCGTGTCCGAACTGCGTGCATGCAAAGTTTGAAAGGGTGGACCACAACGCCTTCAGTGGCGAATGCCCAATCCGGCGAAAGTGGGAGGCTTTAGCCCGGGCCACAATAGCGTACTGCTAAGGTGGTCCCGGGCAGAACATCAGTGGCACCAACTAGCGCGAGGGCCTACTCGATAGTACAAGCAAACTTGCAAAGAAAGGAACTGGCAACACAAGAACTAATGCTTGAGGCTAGTGAAAAGAGAGCAGCCTTCGCGCTACTACAAGAGCCGTATGTGGGGGCAATAGGAAGGATGAAAGACTACAGGGGCGCGCGGATCTTCCAATGCACAAACCAAGGTGGCGGAACCATAAAGGCAGCAATCGCAGTCTTCAATGATGAAATGGACGTCATCCAATGCCCGGAACTTACTACGACCAACATTGTTGTGGTAAAGATAAGAACCAGTGCATGGGAGATCCTAGTAGTCTCATTCTACCTCGAGCAGGAGCCACAGCAGATAGAGCTGTACCTGGAGCATCTGAAGAAAATTGAGCAGAATGCCAGAACACGGAAAATAATTATGGGGGGTGATGCAAACGCAAAGAGCACCTGGTGGGGAAGTGGAGTAGTGGACACCCGGGGCGAAGAAATGGCTGGAGCTATAGAAGAGATGGGCATGCAGGTACTGAACGAAGGGGACACTCCAACATTCGACACGATCAGGGGAAAAACAAGATACACTAGCATCGTAGATATCACAATCTGCACAACGGAGATGCTCAACCTGGTGGAGGACTGGAGAGTGGATACCGGCATGACGAGCTCAGACCACAACGCGATCACATTTAACCTAAGACTCACAAACGCTAAAGGTATAAACATAAGCAGAACTACTAGAATATACAACAGTAAGAAAGCAAATTGGGATCAGTTTCATGAGAAACTGGCCCATTTGCTAGAAGAGAAAAATTTGAATAAAGTAAATACAAAAAACATTAGAGACAAATTAGAACTAGAAAAACAAATAGAGACATACATAGATACAATAACACAAACTAGTAATAATAGTATTCCAAAATATAAAAATAATAGCAAACTTACCTTACCGTGGTGGTCTGAGGAACTCGCCAGGCTGAAGAAAGATGTCACCACCAGGAAGCGAAGAATCCGATGCGCAGCGCTGATCCGACGGGAGAAAGTCATCGAAGAGTACCTGCAAGCAAAAGAAAAATATGAGAATGAAGCTAAAAGGGCACAGATAGAGAGTTGGAAGGGGTTCTGCGGGAAACAGGAAAAAGAAGGACTATGGGAAGGGATATATCGGGTAATAGGTAGGACAACCAAGAGGCAGGAGGACCTGCCCCTGGTAAAGGGGGGAAAAGTATTGGACCAGGAGGAGTCAGCAAAATTACTTGCTGAGACGTTTTATCCTAGAGACAAAAGGGAGGAAGATAACTTGGATCACCAGCGTACAAGAAAAGCGGCTGAACAAGTAAACGTTGTGGAGCATGATGAAAACCATGACCCACCGTTTACCCTCGAAGAGCTGAAATACGCAGTGAACAGTTATAATCCCAAGAAAGCCCCGGGCTCGGATGGATTGACGGCCGACATCTGCAAACACGCGATAGTACAGGATCCCGAACTATACCTATCACTGGCAAACAAGTGCCTAGAATTAGGCTACTTCCCAAAGATCTGGAAAGAGGCCACTGTCGTTATATTGAGAAAGCCAGACAAAGATTCTTACACAGAGCCTAAGTCCTACAGACCAATCGGACTGTTGCCAGTGATGGGTAAGATTCTGGAAAAAATGGTCATATGTAGAATTAAGTGGCACTTACTCCCAAGACTCAGCAAGCACCAGTACGGATTCATGCCCCAAAGGAGTACCGAAGACTCTCTCTATGTCCTGATCAAACATATACGCGATAAGCTGGAACAGAAAAAACTAATAACAATAGTATCATTAGACATAGAGGGAGCCTTCGACAGCGCCTGGTGGCCCGCAATAAGAGTCCGACTGGCGGAAGAAAAGTGTCCAGTAAATTTAAGGAGGGTTATGGATAGTTACCTGGAACACAGAAGGGTTAAGGTTAGATATGCGGGAGAAGAGATCTCTAGGGAAACGAGTAAGGGATGTGTCCAGGGATCGATCGGGGGTCCAATTCTGTGGAACTTGCTCCTCGATTCCTTACTCAAGGGACTCGAAGAACGCGGAGACTACTGTCAAGCGTTTGCTGACGATGTCGTGTTGGTCTTTGACGGGAGCACGGCAATGGAGGTACAGCGACGTGCAAATGCCGCTCTCGCCTATGTCCAGGAATGGGGTGTCAAAAATAAACTTAAGTTTGCACCGCATAAGACAAACGCGATGGTTATTACGCGCAAACTCAAATACGACACCCCACGCCTGAACATGGGCGGGATCGACATCGGCATGTCAAAGGAGTTTAGGATCCTGGGGCTCATTATCGATGACAAGCTGACATTTAACAGTCATGCAGCGAGCGTCTGCAAAAAGACTCTGAGCCTTTACAAACGCCTATCCAGAGCCGCCAGGATCAGCTGGGGCCTCCATCCCGAGGTCATACGTACCATATACGCAGCAGTAGTAGAGCCCATTATCCTGTACGCAGCAAGCGTCTGGGCACCAGCAGCCAAAAAACTGGGCATTCAAAAACAGTTGAATGTGGTCCAGAGAGGGTTTGCTCAGAAGCTTTGTAGAGCCTACCGTACCGTCTCCCTAAACTCGGCACTGGTTCTGGCTGGAATTCTTCCTCTTGACCTCCGCATACAAGAGGCAGCCGCCCTGTATGAGGCAAGAAAGGGGGAACCCCGGCCAGAGCTAGGAGACAGGGAGGTGGAACAAATGGTTCCGTTCGCAAACACGCCGCATCCAGCCGAACATATGGACCTTCAATTCATATGTCTTGAAGACTTAGAGCAGGTGAATAGCCACAGCAATCAAACAGTGAGGATATTCACGGACGGCAGCAAAATTGAGGGAAAGGTCGGCGCAGCATTGTCCCTATGGAACAATGACGCCGAAACCAAATCCCTCAAATTGAAACTGTCGTCCTACTGCACCGTCTACCAAGCTGAATTGTTGGCCATATGGAAAGCTACAGCGGAAATCCTCAAGAGCCCTGAAACAAGTTTCGGTATATACAGCGACTCTAGGTCGTCGCTTGAGACAATTATCAACCAGGGCTCTATCCATCCCTTAGCCATAGAAATTCGTAGGAATTTAAGAGCCAGTAAACACCAGAACAAAGCTGTTTCTTTGTTCTGGATAAAGGCTCATGCAGGGTTGGAGGGAAATGAGCGAGCGGACCAGCTGGCTAAAGATGCTGCTCAAAAAACCAAGACTCGACCCGATTACGACAAATGCCCGATCGCATTCGTCAAGCGACAAACCCGCATGGGAACGCTTGACGAATGGAATCGGAGATACAAATCGGGCGAGACGGCCGCAATTACAAAATTATTTTTCCCAGACGCGATACAAGCCTACAAACTTATAAAACAGATAGAGCCTACTGGAATACTGACACAGGTAATGACGGGGCATGGTGGGTTCTCTGCATATTTGAACCGGTTCAAATGTAAAGAGAACCCATCATGCATCTGCGAACCAGATAAACCCGAAACAGTGCCACACATTCTGTTTGAATGCCCTTCGTATAGTAGAGAGAGATATGAGCTTGAGCAGGAACTGAATTTAAATTTAAAGTCCGAGGTAGCAAATGAAATAATACAAGATAGAAATACTAGAGATAAGTTCATTTCATATTGTGTAAACGTAGCAAATAAGGTAATAGTAAGAAATAAATAAAGTTATATAAGTCATGTTGTAGAATATATTACGTTGTAATATATATAAGTCAGCATATTATAAAGAAACAGTTATAAAAGAATTGTCAACTCAAATAAAATATAGATGTAAAGTTAAAATTTTAAGAAAATAAGTATGTAAATTAATGAACCTCTGAATAATAATATAAAACTAGAAATAAAATGT
This sequence comes from Anticlea derivata, assembly GCA_947579855.1. Taxonomy (NCBI): domain Eukaryota; kingdom Metazoa; phylum Arthropoda; class Insecta; order Lepidoptera; family Geometridae; genus Anticlea; species Anticlea derivata. Next base: position 5,843,876 of record OX388287.1, on the reverse strand, counting down.
ACTAGTATAAGAATAGATAAGAAAACAAAACAATGTAAACATAAAATTTGTATAACAGTTAAGATAGTCGATAAGCTTTGAACCCATAAAGGGTCTGCATCGCACGAGATAGTGCTTGATCAAAAATAAAGAACCCTGCCTTCTCATCCTATAAATAAGTTAAATAAAGTCTCTGATCCTGTTAGAGGAAAGATAGTCGACCTACATAGTGCCATTTCTAGATGGCGGTACGGGTAGGGGAAAAAAAAAAAAAAAAAAAAAAACCTAACCTTTTTTTTTTTTTTTTTTTTTTTTTTTGACCCAGAGGAAATCCTTTATGGATACCACCTGGCCCGGGGGGACCAAGTGGTTATGTCGGACTCCTGATACCGACTAAAACCTCTGGGGTGTTCCTCTCTACGTCTGGGACAGGGTCACGGGAAACGCTATTGCTTACTTCCGCAACCTAACCTAACCTAACCCAAACCTAACCCAAACCTAACCCAAACCTAACCCAAACCTAACCCAAACCTAACCCAAACCTAACCCAAACCTAACCCAAACCTTACCTTTTACATGTACAAGATTCTAAATAGTGGGAAAAAAAAAAAAAAAAAAAAAAAACCCAACCCAACCTAACTAATCGAATTTCAAAATTCCCGCCACACAAATTCAAATTTTCCTTTCATCGAGATAGGTTCATTACTATAAATACACACCCTGAGAACGGCCCGTCAAAGAAAGTCGAAGCAGTGGTTCCAAGTATTTCAGTTTTTCGAATTTTCACAATTCTATCATGTATCGCAATTCGGGGATGCCGTAAAATTCGATGTCCCAGATTTATTTCGATTTATTTTTGTATATAAGGTTATATATGTAAGGTACCTTACCTATATATTCTGTGTCCTTCCCGTCTATCAAATTGACAGTGTCAATCGATTTTAAAGTTTTGTTGATTTGTTTGCCGGTTGCCGGTCTACCATTAATTACAATTTAGTTTCAGCACAGTTTTGGATTTCATATACATAGTATTAAGTATTGTTCTGTGATTGACATTTTGTTATTGTTATTTTATTGCATTGGTCTGTTCACCACACTGGCTCTAAATTAAATTTTGTACAAAATCAATTAAAAAATATATATATAATGAAAAAAAAAACAAGGATCATCGAAAAAAATGATAGGCCCCAAGCCGTGTTTGTTGCCTGATTCTTGTAGGCTTGGTCGCGAGGAACAGGCGTAGCTTCACCTAGTTTCTAAGACGTTTCAAAGTGATCCTTGTGATTTTATTGAAATAATAACCTTTGACTTTGCGTCGTGTACTCATCGACATGAAGAATACCTCTAGTACTCTAAGTATGACTTTTCGTTTTTTTTTGTTCATTTTGTTATATCGTATAACTAATAGTATAACTAGGTGGACTAACCCGAAGTGTCCTGTCTGCATAGATTACTTGCTTGCTTGTCGTGTCACTGATTCTTTCTTGGTCACCTGTATTAGGTCGGTGAGCAGGTTGATGTATGGGGGCTCTGCGTAACGCACACGACGAATGATGCATCGATTGTCGACTCTGATTTTTTTATTAATATTTAATGTTTTAATCGTCGCTCGCTGGGTAAATAGTGTAATGAAACGCAGCATGTTTAATATCAACAATTTATTCGCACAGTCAACAACATCGTTACAACTACACGAGAAACTAAACTTACTAATTTACATAAAAATAACTAAAATTTTACACAAATATCTAACATGATCATTGATCATATTCTTTTTGCCATCAGCTAATGTCAATCGAAGGTTTTATACAAAACTAATGAAACAATCACTTATCTGCTGGCGACTCAAACTATACTCGTTTATTAGAACAATTTACAACAAACTCAAAAATAAAATAATTTAGCAATCATTTAATCTAAGAACTAAGTAATACAAGTCACGCTCACAACACGAAAAGGTGTATTTTGCATCGAAAATACAAGAGTTAACGAATATAGCATCTATTATTTAGCAGTGAAGGCTTATTTAGCGCACCATCGGGTAGAATATGATAAAATTAAGATTTATTGTTTGTATTGTGTGGAGTGCGCGCGGGCGGAGTGCCGGCTGCGCCTGAAAGCAACAACACAATTTAGGTAAACATCATACGGTAAGTAAATCTAAAAAATAGAGGCGGAGCTGTAGGCCGGGGGGCGGGGGTTACCTTGGGGCGGGGGGCGGGAGGTGGTGTCACAGGAAGTGCGCCCCGAGGCCGAGCTGCAGGCCGGGGTGCGCGCGGTCGGCCGGCAGCGCGCGCAGCGGCACGCAGTAGTTGAGCTCGAGGGGGCGGGGGTTACCTTCAGCAGGGGGCGGGGGGCGGGGGTGGTGTCACAGGAAGTGCGCCCCGAGGCCGAGCTGCAGGCCGGGGTGCGCGCGGTCGGCCGGCAGCGCGCGCAGCGGCACGCAGTAGTTGAGCTCGAGGGGGCGGGGGTTACCTTCAGCAGGGGGCGGGGGGCGGGGGTGGTGTCACAGGAAGTGCGCCCCGAGGCCGAGCTGCAGGCCGGGGTGCGCGCGGTCGGCCGGCAGCGCGCGCAGCGGCACGCAGTAGTTGAGCTCGAGGGGGCGGGGGTTACCTTCAGCAGGGGGCGGGGGGCGGGGGGCGGGGGTGGTGTCACAGGAAGTGCGCCCCGAGGCCGAGCTGCAGGCCGGGGTGCGCGCGGTCGGCCGGCAGCGCGCGCAGCGGCACGCAGTAGTTGAGCTCGAGGGGGCGGGGGTTACCTTCAGCAGGGGGCGGGGGTGGTGTCACAGGAAGTGCGCCCCGAGGCCGAGCTGCAAGCCGGGGTGCGCGCGGTCGGCCGGCAGCGCGCGCAGCGGCACGCAGTAGTTGAGCTCGAGGGGGCGGGGGTTACCTTCAGCAGGGGGCGGGGGGCGGGGGTGGTGTCACAGGAAGTGCGCCCCGAGGCCGAGCTGCAGGCCGGGGTGCGCGCGGTCGGCCGGCAGCGCGCGCAGCGGCACGCAGTAGTTGAGCTCGAGGGGGCGGGGGTTACCTTCAGCAGGGGGCGGGGGGCGGGGGGCGGGGGTGGTGTCACAGGAAGTGCGCCCCGAGGCCGAGCTGCAGGCCGGGGTGCGCGCGGTCGGCCGGCAGCGCGCGCAGCGGCACGCAGTAGTTGAGCTCGAGGGGGCGGGGGTTACCTTCAGCAGGGGGCGGGGGGCGGGGGGCGGGGGTGGTGTCACAGGAAGTGCGCCCCGAGGCCGAGCTGCAGGCCGGGGTGCGCGCGGTCGGCCGGCAGCGCGCGCAGCGGCACGCAGTAGTTGAGCTCGAGGGGGCGGGGGTTACCTTCAGCAGGGGGGCGGGGGTGGTGTCACAGGAAGTGCGCCCCGAGGCCGAGCTGCAAGCCGGGGTGCGCGCGGTCGGCCGGCAGCGCGCGCAGCGGCACGCAGTAGTTGAGCTCGAGGGGGCGGGGGTTACCTTCAGCAGGGGGCGGGGGGCGGGGGGCGGGGGTGGTGTCACAGGAAGTGCGCCCCGAGGCCGAGCTGCAGGCCGGGGTGCGCGCGGTCGGCCGGCAGCGCGCGCAGCGGCACGCAGTAGTTGAGCTCGAGGGGGCGGGGGTTACCTTCAGCAGGGGGCGGGGGGCGGGGGGCGGGGGTGGTGTCACAGGAAGTGCGCCCCGAGGCCGAGCTGCAGGCCGGGGTGCGCGCGGTCGGCCGGCAGCGCGCGCAGCGGCACGCAGTAGTTGAGCTCGAGGGGGCGGGGGTTACCTTCAGCAGGGGGCGGGGGGCGGGGGGCGGGGGTGGTGTCACAGGAAGTGCGCCCCGAGGCCGAGCTGCAGGCCGGGGTGCGCGCGGTCGGCCGGCAGCGCGCGCAGCGGCACGCAGTAGTTGAGCTCGAGGGGGCGGGGGTTACCTTCAGCAGGGGGCGGGGGGCGGGGGGCGGGGGTGGTGTCACAGGAAGTGCGCCCCGAGGCCGAGCTGCAGGCCGGGGTGCGCGCGGTCGGCCGGCAGCGCGCGCAGCGGCACGCAGTAGTTGAGCTCGAGGGGGCGGGGGTTACCTTCAGCAGGGGGCGGGGGGCGGGGGGCGGGGGTGGTGTCACAGGAAGTGCGCCCCGAGGCCGAGCTGCAGGCCGGGGTGCGCGCGGTCGGCCGGCAGCGCGCGCAGCGGCACGCAGTAGTTGAGCTCGAGGGGGCGGGGGTTACCTTCAGCAGGGGGCGGGGGGCGGGGGGCGGGGGTGGTGTCACAGGAAGTGCGCCCCGAGGCCGAGCTGCAGGCCGGGGTGCGCGCGGTCGGCCGGCAGCGCGCGCAGCGGCACGCAGTAGTTGAGCTCGAGGGGGCGGGGGTTACCTTCAGCAGGGGGCGGGGGGCGGGGGGCGGGGGTGGTGTCACAGGAAGTGCGCCCCGAGGCCGAGCTGCAGGCCGGGGTGCGCGCGGTCGGCCGGCAGCGCGCGCAGCGGCACGCAGTAGTTGAGCTCGAGGGGGCGGGGGTTACCTTCAGCAGGGGGCGGGGGGCGGGGGGCGGGGGTGGTGTCACAGGAAGTGCGCCCCGAGGCCGAGCTGCAGGCCGGGGTGCGCGCGGTCGGCCGGCAGCGCGCGCAGCGGCACGCAGTAGTTGAGCTCGAGGGGGCGGGGGTTACCTTCAGCAGGGGGCGGGGGGCGGGGGTGGTGTCACAGGAAGTGCGCCCCGAGGCCGAGCTGCAGGCCGGGGTGCGCGCGGTCGGCCGGCAGCGCGCGCAGCGGCACGCAGTAGTTGAGCTCGAGGGGGCGGGGGTTACCTTCAGCAGGGGGCGGGGGGCGGGGGTGGTGTCACAGGAAGTGCGCCCCGAGGCCGAGCTGCAGGCCGGGGTGCGCGCGGTCGGCCGGCAGCGCGCGCAGCGGCACGCAGTAGTTGAGCTCGAGGGGGCGGGGGTTACCTTCAGCAGGGGGCGGGGGTGGTGTCACAGGAAGTGCGCCCCGAGGCCGAGCTGCAGGCCGGGGTGCGCGCGGTCGGCCGGCAGCGCGCGCAGCGGCACGCAGTAGTTGAGCTCGAGGGGGCGGGGGTTACCTTCAGCAGGGGGCGGGGGTGGTGTCACAGGAAGTGCGCCCCGAGGCCGAGCTGCAGGCCGGGGTGCGCGCGGTCGGCCGGCAGCGCGCGCAGCGGCACGCAGTAGTTGAGCTCGAGGGGGCGGGGGTTACCTTCAGCAGGGGGCGGGGGGCGGGGGTGGTGTCACAGGAAGTGCGCCCCGAGGCCGAGCTGCAGGCCGGGGTGCGCGCGGTCGGCCGGCAGCGCGCGCAGCGGCACGCAGTAGTTGAGCTCGAGGGGGCGGGGGTTACCTTCAGCAGGGGGCGGGGGGCGGGGGTGGTGTCACAGGAAGTGCGCCCCGAGGCCGAGCTGCAGGCCGGGGTGCGCGCGGTCGGCCGGCAGCGCGCGCAGCGGCACGCAGTAGTTGAGCTCGAGGGGGCGGGGGTTACCTTCAGCAGGGGGCGGGGGGCGGGGGTGGTGTCACAGGAAGTGCGCCCCGAGGCCGAGCTGCAGGCCGGGGTGCGCGCGGTCGGCCGGCAGCGCGCGCAGCGGCACGCAGTAGTTGAGCTCGAGGGGGCGGGGGTTACCTTCAGCAGGGGGCGGGGGGCGGGGGTGGTGTCACAGGAAGTGCGCCCCGAGGCCGAGCTGCAGGCCGGGGTGCGCGCGGTCGGCCGGCAGCGCGCGCAGCGGCACGCAGTAGTTGAGCTCGAGGGGGCGGGGGTTACCTTCAGCAGGGGGCGGGGGGCGGGGGTGGTGTCACAGGAAGTGCGCCCCGAGGCCGAGCTGCAGGCCGGGGTGCGCGCGGTCGGCCGGCAGCGCGCGCAGCGGCACGCAGTAGTTGAGCTCGAGGGGGCGGGGGTTACCTTCAGCAGGGGGCGGGGGGCGGGGGTGGTGTCACAGGAAGTGCGCCCCGAGGCCGAGCTGCAGGCCGGGGTGCGCGCGGTCGGCCGGCAGCGCGCGCAGCGGCACGCAGTAGTTGAGCTCGAGGGGGCGGGGGTTACCTTCAGCGGGGGGCGGGGGTGGTGTCACAGGAAGTGCGCCCCGAGGCCGAGCTGCAGGCCGGGGTGCGCGCGGTCGGCCGGCAGCGCGCGCAGCGGCACGCAGTAGTTGAGCTCGAGGGGGCGGGGGTTACCTTCAGCGGGGGGCGGGGGTGGTGTCACAGGAAGTGCGCCCCGAGGCCGAGCTGCAGGCCGGGGTGCGCGCGGTCGGCCGGCAGCGCGCGCAGCGGCACGCAGTAGTTGAGCTCGAGGGGGCGGGGGTTACCTTCAGCGGGGGGCGGGGGTGGTGTCACAGGAAGTGCGCCCCGAGGCCGAGCTGCAGGCCGGGGTGCGCGCGGTCGGCCGGCAGCGCGCGCAGCGGCACGCAGTAGTTGAGCTCGAGGGGGCGGGGGTTACCTTCAGCGGGGGGCGGGGGTGGTGTCACAGGAAGTGCGCCCCGAGGCCGAGCTGCAGGCCGGGGTGCGCGCGGTCGGCCGGCAGCGCGCGCAGCGGCACGCAGTAGTTGAGCTCGAGGCGCGCGGCGCGGCCGAGGCGCAGCGCCACGCCGAGCCCGCACGCCGCGCGCGCCGCGCGCATCTCGCCCGCCAGCCCCGACTCGCCTGCAACACGCCGTCACCCACACTCTCATACTAACTAACTCATAACAGATCTTATCCATCTATTCGATCCTACATAACATATTAATTCAAGAGCAACGCGGATCGGTCTATAACCAAACATCTTAATTAAAATTTAATAGTTTTTAGAAAGAAAGAAAGAAAATGTATGTATTTGACCCACAACGCAGTAAGTAGGTAGGTAGGTAGGAAGATACAAAGAAAAAAAAAACTTAAACCTAGTAATACAAAAACAAGAAAACAAAAACATGTAGGTAGGTGAGGCGGTAGATAGGTTGAGTAGGTATGCGTTGTGTGGGGCAAATGGGTCCCGTCTCAACATAAAGCTGCACCAAACATAATATGTACGGTGCGGCGCTGGTTTTCAGACGGGGCCTAGGCGACGTGACGAACATCAATAAACATAATATTTATAGTAGGTATGTATTAATAAATGGATAGTTATATTATATACACACCGGCACAATTAGCGGAACACAAAAAAAAGCAGGATTTTAAAATCTTTTACTTGAGGAACTGGCCAGCTATGATATTTTTTTAATTTATTGTCAAATTTGAAAATAGAAAATTAGATGTCATACACTTTCTTTATTCTTTATTCTTTATTGTACACAGAAAACATACAAAAAACAAACTAAATGAAAGGACATGTACAAAGGCGAGCTTAACCCTAAAAAGAGTTTTCTTCCAGCAAACCTTTGAGGCTAGAGATAGGTGGTTATAGAGGTAGGGTTCGTGTACAAGACCAATGAATAAAATAAATAAATAAATAGTAGATGTATAAACAAACTATTCTAACACAATATACTTATATTAGATACCTAAATATAAACTTATCACTATGAACAAACTACTTATATAACACTTTTTTCATTCATTTGTTTTATTTTCCCGAACAATACGTTTTGTCAACTTGTTCGAGTAATAACTACGTAATTGTAATTTTTTTGAAAAATTGCACTTAATGGTTTTTTATAAATTTGTTATTCTATAGGCAATTTTGTTTATTAAAAGCTCTTTATAATGCCTGACTTAACATCACTGGAAATCATTAGAGCTGATGAAATGAGAAGAAATGGCCATACCTACAGATCGATTGCCTCAAGGCTTCGTCGACCAGTATCAACGATTCATCACAGCATCCAGCGGTACAGATCGTCTAATTCTCTTGTGAGGAGGAGGGGTCAAGGTAGAAAAAGATGTACATCGAGGCGAGATGACAGTTTTTTACAACTTGGAGTTCGTAGGAATACGCGATAACGGCTGTACAAGCTCGAAATGCACTGGAAGACGTTCGAGGAGTGCGAGTAAGTGAGCGTACAGTTCGCAGGAGATTTGAAGAAGTTGGTTTAGGGTCGTATATACCTGCCAGAGGCCCAAAACTTGAGAGACGTCACCGCGTAAACCGATTAAGCTATGCGCGAGAACATCGTCATTGGGATTTGAACGAATGGCAGCAGGTTCTCTTTACTGATGAGTGCAGAGTTCTTTTAAAACAGATCGATGGGAGACAGCGAATATGGAGACGCAAAGGAGAACGCCACATACAGTCTAATTTTGAACACACAGTGGCTTATGGTGGCGGCTCGATTATGGTTTGGGGAGGGATATGTTTGGGAGCTCGCACGGAGTTAGTGTTAGTCACAGGAGGGACCATGACAGCAGATCGATACATCAGAGACATTTTAGAAGAACATGTTGTACCATTTGCCCCATTTATTGGTGAGGACTTTATTCTAATGCAAGATAATGCTCGTGCTCATAGTGCACAATCGGTACAGGCATATCTGAGCCACGTAGGTATACCGGTGATGTAGTGGCCAGCAAATTCCCCCGATATGAATCCGATAGAGCATGTCTGGGACTTGATAAAAAGAAGGGTTAAATCCAGAATGCCACCCCCCAACAATCTGAATGAACTTGGAAACGCATTACTTGAGGAGTGGGAGCGGTTGCCTCAAGAAATCATCGATAACATAATCTGTAGCATGCCCAGACGAATGGAAACCGTAATCAGAGCAAGAGGGGGAAACACTCGTTATTAATTTTGCTTTAATTTTATTGTTAAATCATTTAATGCTTACTTTTTTTTATTTTTTGTGCTGGTTTATAATCATCTAAAAATTTCACTTATTTCAAATTTGTCTATTTTTCAATAAAAAATAACGAAGACTTTTCAAAGTCGTTAAAAGATGTTAATCAATTTGTTATTTTGTGTCTAATTACATTTTCGTCAAATATATGCGTTATTATCTCATAGTCTCACTTTTTTTTCTGTTCCGCTAATTTTGCCGGTGTGTATATATTATAATATGAGATCAAACGAACTTCTTGAAGTGAAGTTCGATCATTATTGTATTAGTCGCTTCATTCGAAGATACAGTTTACTTAGGTAGTGCCTTTAGCCTACACGAGGAATATTCGCATTTTAGAAATTCGATTCGAATTCCATTTTTTTTTTTTTTTTTTTTGTTTACCCTCACTAACCCGCCCGGCGCGCACACCGCCGGCCTAGCTCATTCTATTTAGAGATATAGTTTTACAACAAATAAAATTTTTTTTACTCAGGGTAAGGGAGGGTGGGACCCTGTATCTTCGAATGAAGCGACTAATACAATAATGATCGAACTTCACTTCAAGAAGTTCGTTTGATCTCATATTGTATTTCGTCGCATCATTCTTCAGATACAGTTTACTTAGGTAGATGTTCAGAGATTAACATTGTGAGTAGAAAACTTTTTATTTTAATTCTTATAATTAAGCTTGAACATTCAAGATAAGTGCTAAATTATAATACTTCGTTTTAATTAAGAATAACTAGTGCTCTAATTACACAATACAATAATCACAATTTTTCCGTAAGAACAATTTTGAAATCAACGATGATTAATTTGTCGTCCGATTTGAAGGGTCGATTGCGCATACGGAACGAGCAAAAGTACCTTCATCACATATCGGACGGTTATAAAATTTGGCAAACGTCAGCGATGAGCTGGACCATCCGGCTGACTTTCTTATGGTATCAATACAAACTCCAGCGGAGGCCGCCGCCGAGGTGGAGGCGTGACGAGTGCTGTGGGCACTAAATACTGTGACGTCGACGCCGCTCTCCGACAGAGTTTGTTTGATCCATCTACTTATAGTCTGGGATGATGCCTTTGTATATGGCTTTTTATGAGTTACCAATAAATACTCAGTGTCTTTGTTGCGTAACTCTGAAGTGGCTATGAGATAATCCTCAAGAGTCCTTGCTGGGCATATACTTGGATTATCTTCGAAATAGGGCAAAAAAAGTACTGGCTGCTCTCGATTGGCTGCTGAGGTCTTTATCATATCTGTTATTGGGATTTTTAAGCCTGATCTGACCTTATGATGTTTGTAACCTTAATCAACGAAAGGGTTTGTACCCGATGAGAAGTGCACAATGCTAACAAAATTACCAATTTTTTAGTTAGATTTCCAAGACTAAGATTATTATTAGGGTACCATTTTGATATGTAGTCTAGGACAGTTTTGGGGTTCCAGGTGGTGCTGTATTTAGGACGAGGCGGTTTATGCCTGTATATACCTTTAAGTAAGCGTTTTACGCGCTCGTCTGATCCTACATTATTTTCAAGAAGTAATGATAAGGCAGAACGATGGCTATTTATTGTCCCATATGATGCACCTTTCTTAAATAGGTCTACTAAAAAGGTTATAACGGATGATATTGAGGCTTCAAAGGTATTTACGCTATTTTCTAGACAAAATTCCCACCATAACTTATATGTGACAGAATACTGTTTCATGGTATTTTCCGAGATGGACGCTAACATTAGGTCTAGTGCTACATCGGGGGTGTTTAGTCTTGCAAATGCTGTCCTGAGAGCGTCGCGGCCCCCAAGGTAAGGCTGCTGTGGAGCCGGTGTCTTAACCTGGAACGTGAACGCAAAAGGTCCCTATTAGGGTAGAAAAAGACAATTTCGGATATGAGCATTCTTTTGAGCAATGGGAACCAAGCTTGTCCGGGCTAGTAGGGAAAAACTAAGATCCCGGTGGCTTTGTCGTTTATTATTTTTCTTAGGCATTTTAGGATAAGAGCAAACGGTGGGAACGCGTAGAAGAACGTTGCGTTCCAACTAACTGTAAAGGCGTCAGTTGTCAACGCATCGGGGTCCGGTCTCCACGATATGTATTGAACGCATTTTGCGTTGGTACGAGAAGCAAACAGGTCGATTGCTGGTACGCCTAGAGTGCGAACTATCGTTTGGTAAGCCCAGATAGATAGTTCCCACTCTATGTCGACATTAGTTCTTCGCGATTCTTCGTCAGCTTCGACATTATCATGTGTGTTTATGTATGACGCGAAGATATGGATGTTTCGCTTCTCGCACCATTGCCAAATCAATTTTGTCAAATCATTCAAATGTGGAAACCGAATTCCCCCCATGCGGTTGATATAACATAAGGCTGTTGTGTTGTCAACCCGAAGCAATATAGAGCAGTTGGAAAGCGTGTTAGCAAAGCTTTTCAGCCCAAGGAAAACGGCTAATAATTCTAAGTAATTAATGTGAAAAGATAATTCATCATCTTTCCATCCACCGCTTGCTCGCTTTCCATTACATGCGGCGCCCCAACCAGTTCTCGACGCGTCGCTATATATTTCTAACGCAAAATAACTGGCAGGCCTCAACGGATTGTAAGTTGTCTGTATGTTTTGTTCCCACCACTGTAGATCAGGTAAGATAACGTCAGTAAGTTGGATTTTTGCTTCAAAGTCTTCATACTTTTGAATAGCCAAATATTTCTGGCGTTCGAGTGTTTTGGTATATAGCCACCCATACCTTACTGCTGGACAAGCAGCCGTAAGAACTCCTATTAATTGTGATAGTTCTCTAATGGTACATTTGGGAAGCCTAGAAAATTTTCTGAGAAACTGCGTGATGACTATTCTTTTGTCATTCGGCAAGCTCAGTGACATGTCAGTGGTGTTAAACAAGAAGCCTAAGAATCGACACGTTTGTCGAGGTTCAATAATGCTTTTGTCATAATTTATGACGAAACCTAAGCATTTGAGCAATGCTAATGTTTTGTCGACATTATCGCGGCAATCTTCATATGTGTTTCCTATACACAGTATATCGTCGAGAAAAATAACTGAACGATAACCTTGTTCACGTAAGTAACTTATAACCTCTTTCATCAATTTTGTGAAGACCCACGGGGCGACAGACAAACCATAAGGCAAGGCGGTAAATTCGAAGTATTGTCCATTGAACTCAAAACGTAAATATTTACGATCCTTGTTTCTAATAGGAACTAAGAGGTAGGCCTCTTTTAGATCAATATTTGCCATAAAACCAGATTTAGGTACGAGTCTGGCTGCTGTCCTATGGTCCTCCATTTTAAAATGGGTTGTTGAGATAATTTTATTTAAGTTTTTTAGATTTAGAATAAACCTTTTAGTTCCGTTAGACTTGGGCGTTAGGAAAATATTAGAAATAAAATCATTTTTGGACCTCTGGCAACGAGAAACCGCACCCAGGTTTAAAAGTTTTTTGACCGCTTGTGACATTTCCGGGTAATCAATAGTGGAAACAGAACTACAAGGTGTAAAATTTTGCCTTACTTTCTCACAGAAAGGTATAGGGTAACCATTTAATACCCATTTCAGTATTTCTGAATTTTTGGTGATCCGAAGCCAACAATCATAGAAATACTGGATTCTTCCAGCGTGTACCTCTATTGTTGTTGAGTTGGCGCACGCTGCTTGTTCTGTGCCGCTGATTTCGGCTGAGCAGCACTGCCTGTTGGGGCTCTCCGACCTGGTGGGGCAGTCCTCTTCAGCCCTCCTCTCCCCCCCCTGTTCGACGGGAATCGAGGAGGGCCCCCCCAGTTTTCCTGGGGACGGAAGCGATTAAATGATGGTCGATAAGACATAGCTGGCGTCTTGGGGTTTGGTGGTGGCTTCTTAATCTGTAACCCATGCTTTTCGATCACTTTCGTAGCTTTGATTTTTTCGGAAAGTTTACTTCCGAAAAGCAATTCGTCTCTTTCGACATCTTGCATGATATTCAAGAAAGATTTATCCAATCCGGGAGTAACAAACTTTTTTCTTGCTTCCGTTTCTATGAAGTGCAGGTCACAGAATAGCCGACAGCCGTCGCTGAGAAATTTGATGGCCTGGAGTCTGTTATCCTTATCATCCTCTAGAAGCAGTTCCAAACCTTTGTTTACGGCTGATATTCCCTGTCCCAGTTGCTGTTGAACAGCTTCCACTCTTTTGTCACGAGTTCGGGTGCTTTCGGTCACTGCGGCCGAGATCTCAGGATTTAATTTGGGAGCTTGTAATAGAGGACAATTCTCTGGAATTAAATATTCATTGACAAGCTTTTCTTTGGCCTCCTTGTTGAGGCCTTTTCGGAGGACAGGCAACCAAAGTCGTGAAAGTTTTTCATGTATCTTTGGGCCGAATTTAGGCGCCTCTTCGGTGGTCTCACCTAAGGCAGTCAAAATATCAGAGTCCAATTCCGGTACTGCGTCAGCCGTTTCTGGATCGCAGTCGTTTTTACCCTCATTATTGAGGGCCGCATCTTCTCCATTTGGATCTACAATATCCGAAGGTAGGTCTCCGTGACGTTCGACGTCGTCGATCATATTTTCGGCAACTAAAAATAAGCGATAACAAAAAAGTTATTGACTTAAGGGCAGAAAAAAAAATAGTGTCACGGTGTATAGAAAATATTTTTATACAAGAAAATATTTTTCGTGTTTAAAATTAAATAGGTAGGTACCTAAGTGTCAACACACGGTTAACCTCATAGGCATAAATAATTACCTTCGTGAGGATACACGATCCACCTCTAGGCATAGTTGTTATTCTCGATTTTGATTGATCAATAATCGTTTAGGACTATTTTTAATTGCTGTCGTGATAACACACGGTTAACCTCCCGGCTTGATATAATTTACCTTCGTGATGACACACGGTCAACCTCCAGGTACAAGATCAAACAGTTTTTTACTTGATGCACATTAGTATAAAATGTAAGTACTAACCTGAATCGTTATCGGAATCCTCTGATGACGAATAAATGATCCGATTATATTTTTTCTGCTGATTCTGCATTTTTCGGATCTTGTGCCTATAGCGTTTAATTTTTTCTTCATATTTACGCTTCGGCATGATTAAGCACAAATATTTTTCACTTTTATGACTTGTACAAGAGGGCACGTGCGAACAGTGCCTCGCGCAAAAAAAGGAATGAGCTAGGCCGGCGGTGTGCGCGCCGGGCGGGTTAGTGAGTGTAAACAAAAAAAAAAAAAAAAAAAAATGGAATTCGAATCGAATTTCTAAAATGCGAATATTCCTCGTGTAGGCTAAAGGCACTACCTAAGTAAACTGTATCTGAAGAATGATGCGACGAAATACAAGTAGGTACATAGTAGATATATTATATATTTTTACTTATACTCTATTTGAAAATCTCGCTATGTATGCGTAGACAGCATCTCACGTACAAGTGTACAATTAGATGCGGCCTACGTAGACTTCAAAAAGACATTCGACAAGGTGGACCACCTAATTTTACATAACAAGTTCAACGTACAATGGTGTCCGTGATATCTTTTTGATTGGTTTTCATCTTATGTCAAGAACCGAACCCAAACGTTGTCATAAATAGCTATCATTCTTACAATCACCTCTGGCGTACCGCAGGGATCCATCCTTGGCCCCCTACTTTTGTCACACCATCAACGATATCGATCAATGGTTTCTAGATTCTAAATTTTAACTGTACGCAGTCGATCTCAAAGTTTTTAAGCCAATTTAAACAACCAATGATTGCATTCTACTCCAAGAAGATTTAAACGGACGCACCGCTTACTGAAACATCTACAAACTACCACCTTACACGCGTTGGGAGATGATGACAAGTAGATGAGTGAGTGTTTGCACTGACCGGGCATGGCGAGGCAGCCGGCGTTGAGGAAGAGGTGCGAGCGGAACAGCTCCCCGAGCCCCCCGCGCCCCGCCAGGAACGGCAGCGGAGAGTACACGTGGAGCGCGCCCGCCCAGTACACCTGCAACACGCATAACTCAAAGTCAAAAGGCATTTATTTCAATAAAATCACTAGGATCACTTTGAAACGTCTTAGAAACTAGGTGAAGCTATGCCTGTTCCTCGCGACCAAGCCTAGAAGAATCAGGCAACAAACACGGTGCGCGTGCCTATCATTTTTTTCGATGATCCTTTTTCACAAAAAGACAACATGGCACCGTCACTAGCGCCTCACTCTCCAGCAGCGGAGGAACCTTCTAATTCTAAGGGGGAATAAGATCTGCACTGACGTCCCGCGTTGGGGTGCATTGTGCATTGTCCCCCTGCAGACCTCACCCCAGCCAGCCCAAATCCTTATCCCCGTTGATGTTGTGGATGAAGAGGAGCAGGATCCGATCACCTCCTGCATTGGAGGAGCCGTTACCTTGCCGCCGGTGGCGAGCCCGTCGCTGTGGGGGCCGACGCCGCGCTGCTGGAAGCCGCGCAGCGAGGTGGGCCCCCCGAGGAACAGGTGCTCGGGGATGTCGGTGCCGAACACGTCGTGCAGCACTCCGCACGACCCCGACAGCTGCAGCACCTGCGCACCAGCACAACACTCCGCATGTACTCTCTCATTGTACCGGTGCTTGGGGCAGCTGCCCTAGCATGGCGTCCTACTGCCGTTCAGATGCGAACGTGTCAGCACTGTGTTTGATTTCAACTAGATAGAAAGATGATCTAATAAAGGTTGCTGGGAGGCCTATGCTCAGCGGTAGACGGCGACACAAGTCAGGCAGATAAGCTTACTTATCAACAGATTACAAACCAACATAAAAAAACAGTTTTTTCCCTTTAAATAAGAGAGAAAGAAGGAGAGGTACTCACGATGTATTCAGTGAGCGAGATGTTGTGTTGCGCCTTCAGTTCGTTCTTCAAGTGCGCCACGCCGCCGCCCAGCCCGCACACCTGCAACCGCACCCAGTGAGTGGTTCCTCAGATGGCGAGGAGTGAGATGATGAGCCAGAGGGAGTTTGTGAACTGGAGAGTTAGTTGGTGAGCTGGAGAGTGTGTTGGTGAGCTGAAGAGTGAGTTGATGAGCAGAAGAATGAGTTGATGAGGTGGCGAGTGAGTGTGTGAGCTGGTTATTGAGTGAGAGAGTAGAACCTCGCTGGAGAAGTGCACGAAGGCGCCGCGCGTCGGGAAGATGGGCTCGTCGCGGTGGTCCACCGACACGCTGTGCCGCACCACCGACTTCATCGCAGGCCCTGCACACGCACATTTATAACTGTTACTACAACACTGTCCATGTTTTTTTTTGTGGAATAAAAACTGTCCATGTTGGATCGGAAAATTAATTTTATAATATACTAGCTACCGCCAGCGGCTTCGCTAGCGCGGTACCTACATAAAAAAGTAGCCTTTGTTATTCTAGAAAATAACTCTATTTAGTCCCATGATTCAACGAAATCGGTTGAGCCGTTCCGGCGTGATTGGATAACAAACATCCTCACATCTTCACAAACTTTCGCATTTTATAATCTTTTCAAATAATTACACAAATAAACAAACGAGAAGTTCGGCATGAAGATTGCAACCTAAAACCACTGATTCATTGAGTTTAAATTTAATTGAACTGATTTTACCCCAAAACATAGAATTTTCGCATAGAGTTTTCTCAATGAAAAATATCGAATTTCCAATAGTCGTAGAACAAACTTTATCACCAATCGGGTGTAGAATAAGCCCCTTTTGGGACAGCATACATTATGAATCACATTGTAGAGGGGGGTAAGGGGGGGGGAGGTGTCTCACCGCTGCTCTCGCGCACCTTGAAGCTGGTGTTCTTGGAGAGCACGGCCGTGTCGCGCACCATGCCCTCCCACTGCACGCTGTGCGACGTCTGACAACAACACAACACAACTAATCAAATCAAAAGGCGTTTATTTCAATAAAATCACTAGGATCACTTTGAAACGTCTTATAAACTAGATGAAGCTACGCCTGCTCCTCGCGACCAAGGGCAACAAGAATGAGCTAAAAACCAGGCGCGCGTTAATTTCACTACGGTAGCGGAGTCGCGGACATCGCTCACTACGAGTGACCCTGACTTGTATACCGGACGTGCACCAGTAGAATTTAGAACCAATAGAAAAATTATGTACGCTATGCTAGTACTCTCAAACGATGAAAGAAAACATCGTGAGGAAACCGGAATGTCCTAGTACCTAAAAATTCGAAGACATGTGGCGCACTTTAACCCTTTCACTACGTTCTTTAACAGACGGTCATAGGCCCTTGTCAGGGCCACCATACCTCGACCTGCTCACTGACCTATTACTTTATGACCAAGAAAGAATCAGTGACACAACAAGACATGTAAAAGAAGGCACGGTAGTGTAGTGTAGGGAGAGTTACCCGCGGCGAGGTCTTGAAGGCGAGCTCGAGCAGCAGGCCGCGGTCCAGCAGCCGGTAGCCCGACCACGGGAACTCCTGGTTCTGCTGGTACACCGACGCCGACAGCCTGCAACCGGCCGGCCAGGGAGTGAGCGAGTGAGGAGCAAGCGAGTGTGTGAGGAGCAAGTGAGTGTGTGAGGAGCAAGCGAGTGTGTGAGTTCAGAGAGTTCAGAGTTCATTTATTGATAACAATCAGGTTACACGTCATTGCAGTAGGTAATAATATTAGAAAAATAATAATTAATAGGTCCATAAATAGGTAATACTATCCTATTATGTATTAAACATCACAAAATTAAGTATATATTTTCGTCAAATATAGAATAATAGCATAAAATAACACAAAAACGATAATTACCTACTTTTCTAGTAAGTTCAAAATAGTCAATAAAATAAATAACAATAATAACCTAATTAGTCGCGCATTTTAAGAGAATAAAACTCTTTTAGATCGTAAAACGACTGATCAATGAGCCAATTTTTGAGTTTATACTTAAAGGATTGCGTTGATAGCGCGTCGACGACGTTAGATGGTAGGCGGTTGTACACCTCTGGCCCCATCATGTGTGTGAGGAGCAAGTGAGTGTGTGAGGAGCAAGTGAGTGTGTGAGGAGCAAGTGAGTGAGTGGGTGGGTGGTACGCACACTGGCACGGCGTGCTTGTGCGGGAAGGGCTTGGTGGCGTGCAGGCTGAAGTTGGAGGAGCTGCGGTGGCCGAGGCTGTACTCCGCCTGCACCTTCTCGCCGCGCCCCAGCACGTTGGGCAGCTTCACACCTGCAACACGCGCCGCGTCACCGTTCACATGTCTAGTCTGCGTTAGCCTCTACACGTACGCACTTTGACGTTGTGCGAGGGAATCAGTGCCTGAAGGCGTGGCTAGAGGACATGTAATTGCGCATCGTGTCTAATCGAAAATTTAGATTTTGTCACAGGATTGCTCGTCATCGCGCTTTTTTTTTTTTTTTTTTTTATACAACTGTGGTGGCAAACAGGCATACGGCCCACCTGTTGGTAAGCGGTTACCGTAGCCTATGAGCGCTTGCAATACCAGAGGCATCAAGCACGCGTTGCCGACCCCGAACCCCCCTCCCCCTAAAGAGCTCTGGCAACCTTACTCACCGCAGGAACACAACACTATTTGAAACAAATAATGTTATTTGGCTGCGATCTTCTGTCAGGCGGAGGTACCTCTCCAGGCGGGCTGCTCCAATTTAGAACGAGAAAATCTCGCTATGCCCTACCTCCTCCAATTTAATTTTATTGGAAATGATTAGGCTTTTGACCGCCATCTCACTTTTGCAAGTGAGATGTGACCTATGATGGAGCACGTTTTACCAGAAGGAACTTATTCACTCTAGATTTGAAGACTCCTAGACTGTACTCATCCGGGAAAACAGACGCAGGCAGATCGTTCCACTCTTTGCCAGTGCTTATAATAAAGGTGGAGCAGAAACGTTTGGTTCGACACTGTGGTATGTCGACCAGGTAAGGGTGCGTCTGCTTGTCCGGTAGTGGAAGGGGGAGGGAGGGATGAGGTCATGCAAATCACACTGCGCACAGTCACCAAAGTGGTACTCGTAGAACACTGACAGTCTGGCCACACGCCGTCTGTGTTCAAGGCTCTGTAGATTGGACTCCACGACTAACAGCGCGTCGCCCAATTGAATCGAGGGCTTCAAGCTGGTATTTAGCCGATTACTGCTGCCATCCCATAGATGGCAGCAGTACTCCATGCAAGATCGGACCTTTCTTCAACCGCGCTATCTTTCACGCTTCTGACACACGCGGTACCGTTTGATATGTCGCGCTACAAGCTCGCAGTTTCCACACATTGTTTCCTACGCTACGCGATGGCGCAATCAATCGCTCGTACAAAGTCGGCTAAGAGAGAAGAGGCCAGGACCACATCGGGTCTGCGGGCCGTGCTCGGAAGCGGCTCCCAGACACCGCTGCATACAGGGATACTGCGAGAATGTTACCAACGACCCAAAGTCCTGCTTCGCTATTTTAAGGAGCTGGGCTGGCTGGGGTAGGGTTAGCATAGGGGGACAATGCACAAAACACCCCACAGCGGGAAGTCAGTGCAGGTCTAACCACCCCCGATTAGAATTAGAAAGTCGGCTATATACCAATAGAGTTGAGTGGGTGAGTGAGTGGTAGGTACGGCTGTCTAAAGTAGGTGAGTGGGATTGGGAACTGACCGAGCACGAGGTTCCCCTCGTTCTCGCTGACGGTGGTGTTGACGCCGCCCACGATGCGCGACAGCTCCACCACCTGGAACGTCACCTGCCAACAAACACCGTGTTCACGCCTCGCTCTCTCTGGTTCTGCTTAGCCTGCTATTATGAATATTATTATTATTATTGACTGGCCTCATAGCTCAGTTAGTAGTAACTCTGCCTTCTGCGCTAGAGATCACGGGTTCGATCCCCGCGCCGGACAAACAGTTGTGTGATAAACACAAATGTTTGTTCTGTGTCTGGGTGTTAAATATTTATCTATTATATTTAACAGTCTCTGGTACCCATAGTACAGGCTATGCCTAGTTTGGGATCAGTTGATCGTGTGAATATGTCCGGAATATTTATATTTATTATGAATATTATGCTATTATGAATCGCTTTGTATAGATTGATGATGACTAACTTCAAGTCCCTCGGGCGTGGAGCCGGGCCCTGACGACACGTCGATGGAGACGCCGATGTCGCGGAAACACCCCATCGAGTCCAGCGCACGACGCACCTGCAGGAAAGGGAAGCATGAGTAGGGGTCACCATTGTGGAGGAGGTCACTAGTAAACCTTCAAGCTAAGGGGAGTGAGGTCACAAGTGTTGCTTTCTCACAGGAAAAGAGGATGGAAAGGGCCACTTCTGGAGGAAGCACTTGCATGAGGGTGCTCATATGAGTGGGGGTCACCAATATCTCGTCACTTGTTCAGTGGTTATTAACAGTATAGGGATTCTGCTATCACCTTGTGAGCTCGCAGTATGACGTCTTCGAAGTCGGTGGCGTGGAAGAGGTCATCGACCGTGTTCCTGATGACGTCATCCTTGGTGCGGTTCAGTCCGTCCACGTGCACGCGGTCCACTCGCGCCTGCAACCAGTTCACAAAACCCTCGGATAAAACAAACACAGCCCGAGCCATTAGCACCAACTTGCCTGCTTCTTGTATCACTGGTTCTCTCTGACCTATGGCTTTTGCTGAAAGAACCAAAAGAACAAATGGGTGAAAGGAACAAAGTGCGCTTCATAGAGGCTCCTTTTGTGCACATGTCTTTAATTGTTTAGGTAAGGTCTACATAGGTTACAACTAAAACTGCTTGCTTGTGGTGTCACTGATTCTTTTTGGTCAATTTGTATGAGAATTAGTGAGAACAAGACAGACAAAATGAACCAAGTTTTTTTATTTGATTTGATAAAGTTGACAAAATGGTGAGATACCCGCACTCCATTTAGCCGGATGGTCGGCTTAGAGATGGGCTCCTCCTCCAAGTCAATGGGGTCTTCAAACTCAAACAGCCGGTCGCCTCCGTCTGTCACACTGTCACTTATTGACTGCAAACAAACAAACAAACACAAAACTTCAAGAAAGCAGACAAACAGATGCCACTCTTGCCAAGTTATTGGACAGATGGAAATAATATAAACTCAATAAGCTTATAATTTTAATTCTTATTCTAATAACTACCAAATGGGGTGCAGTTATTCTATTTTAGTTGACTGAGCCACAGGAACCTTAATTAAATCTGAATCATAAACTACAGTAACTTAAGAGCTTTGAACACCAATGGTAGGTGATAACTAGCGAGGTAGGTATGTCTGTGTAAGTTGAGCAAGAGAAACTACCGGCAAAAGCTAGTAAACCGAGAGCTTTGGATGTAAATAATAACCTAACCTATAAAGTTTATTTTGTCTCAAATAATTTACATAAAATGAACGTACCTTGGCGTGCACGGTGCCCATTTCAGAAACTGTATTTTATCAACAACACACAATTATTTAGATTTCTTCAATAATTTGGAATTTTTATTTTGAATTACATAAAAATACGATTGACATGACATCTATCTAGCCGCCCGTCTGACAGGCAGTCAAAGTCAAGTCAATCAATTGATTGAACGATAAGTTGAACGAACATGGACAGAATACAAATACAATTAGTGTTCTATTCTGTTCAGTGCTCCTCGCTCATTGGTCTGTGGGGCTAAACTGTGCAATGTAAACAAACTGTGAATTCGTAAAATATATCATAAATAATGGATTACAAGGCAATAATTAGAACCTGTAGAGAAATAGGATGTTGCGATGCGTGTTGCGTTCGCTACTGTGCACTTAGAAAGCCTACAATTTTCGGAGATATACGACAGTTCATCCGCGAAGTAAGTCAACATTGTTTAAAGCATTTCTCTGATTATTCTTACTCTTTTGAGTAAATGTGGTCCAAATTATTGGCTTCTCGTCCATCATGATCCATATCCATTCATAAGAACGCTGTAAAAGCAGAATTTTGAAAACTAACATGCAACATAACCTATAGAAAAATGTAAATATATATAAACATGTTTTCCTTAGAACACAGACTATGATCCTAAAGTTGCGACCACTGAGCCAAACGACCATAAGCCCGATGAGGCGGAAACGGAGGGCCCGCCGGCCAAGAGGAAAAAAACCAGTGATGTGTGCGTGAGCTGCCTCGGAATCCTGCAGGAGGACGGGTGGGCGGAGTGCCTCGCCATGACTAAGGAAGTTATGGACAGCAAAAAGTAACTGCTACCACACTGACCATCCTAATAAGACACTCAAAGTGATCCTTGTGATTTTATTGAAATAAACACCTTGTATAGTCCAGTTAGAATATACAAGGCGATTCCAGTTTGACTTTGACACTAGCTTCCGCCCGCGGCTTCGTCCGCGTGGTACCTACCAGACTATAATCTATCACTATGCCAAATTTAATCCAGATCCGTTCAGCCATTCTGGCGTGATTGAGTTACAAACATCCATCCATCCGACCATCTAAACTTTGGCATTTATAATATTAGTAGGAAGTAGGATTCTCAAAGATCTGAGTACCAATAGCTGAACTATTAATGTGGACCAGCCCTGGAAACATCACCGGGCAATGCTGTCCAACTTACCTTTAGAGATATAGAAGGGTGTCTGCCATGCGGCAACTTCATTCGGAAATTCCTTGCATAGCGCAACCCTAAGGAAGGATCACAAAAGGAAGCTATCAATAATAATATTTAATTCGCTAAGAGTATATTTATGTTTTAATTTTAGACAGTAGGCACTTTGGTATATACTGTAAGCTTGCTGTTTAATTGAAATAAATAATTCTAATTCTAATCAACTTCCTTACTGGTTTAGGCTGCGCATTGATTGTCAGTCAGTAACATAAGAGTTGTTTATTATATTGATTCCAGGTATGACACAAGCACATTTGCGTGTGCTCTGTCCGCCCCCCTCGCCACCATCATCAGGGAGAAGGCGGTGCTCCTCAAGCTGACTGAAATGTACCCCTTATTTGAGACCGGTGAGTTCCACTTAACTCCTAGCTTCTCTGTGTTGGCTTAGTGCTGCGGTAATATAGTGGGTATACATAACACGGTTTTATTTCTTGATTAGAACTTTAGTGATCACAGAGTATTTTTTTTATACAACTAAGATGGCAAACAAGCATACGGCCCACCTGTTGGTAAGCGGTTACCGTAGCCTATAAGCGTTAGACAGAGGTAAAACGCACGCGTTGCCGACTCCGAATCCCCTCCCCCCTAAAGAGCTCTGGCAACCTTACTCACCGCAGGAGCACAACACTATTTGAAACAAATAATGTTATTTGGCTGCGATCTTCTGTAAGGCGGAGGTAAGGTAACACCAATTTGTTTTCTTTTTGTTTGTGTATGAACGATCAATCGATCATTCATTCATGTTATTGTCAAAGTCAATCTTTCAGCTGTGTACGTTTAATCTGTGCTGTGTATAAATGTTTTGTCTTGTCTTGTTGTGTTCATAGAGTAATTTTGTGTGTTTACATGTTATTATTTTGTTTGTCTACATAATTACTATGCAAGTAAAAAAAAAAAAACTTTTCTGTTCTGACCTATCTAAGCACATGTAAATATGTCAAAAGATTAATAAATTGAAATTGAAATTGGTACCTCTCCAGGCGGGCTGCTCCAATTTAGAACGAGAAAATCTCGCTGTGCCTACCTCCTCCAAATCTGTCTGGGATATTCCAACGTGGAAGGCGTCAGTAACGCAGCGGGCGGTGTTACAGAGACGGTGACGCCGCTGAAGGAGGCGTGGAAGTGGTCCCTGGGGCCGCGGCTGGCGGCGCACGTGGGCGGGGCGCTCGACTCCGGCGCCTGCGCACCGCTCATGGTCACGCTCAACATGGAGTACGAGGACGATGGACAGGTCTGTTTACCTGTAGAGTGTAGCGGATCAAAGACAGAGTTGTTTTTTATTACAGCCGTAACTATAAGCCCCTTCGTCCATGACGCTACGCAAAAGTGACGGAACTCATAAGAAACTAGAGTTGCGGACTGATTGGAAACTCTGACTCGTCCACGACGCTACTGGAATTTCCTGAAACTCAGTCACTCAGGACACGATTTTATGTAAACAAAGTTTTGAAAACGAAAATAATTAACATGACTAGTGATATTTCGAGCGATGACATGGAATTATTACTTCTCCAGTCACATAGACGTCAGAATCACATAAAATTACTTTTTATTCGTTCATTTTTCAACAGTTTCTCGAAACCAGTCGCCTGGCGACCAGCATGTCGAGTCGCCAGGAGACTAGTTACAAACGCGTTCCTTTTGAGTAGCGCCGTGGACGGACGCGCATTGAAATACTAGTGCTATCGCAGTCAGGCTACTCATAAGTGAGTACAGTTTCAGTCGCGTTCCTTTTGAGTCGCGCCGGGGCCGAAGGGGCTAAGTAAACGCGGTCGTTGTAGAGTGTGCGATGTTCCCAGGAGGCGGAGGTGTTCGCGCCGGGGCCGGAGCAGCTGCGGCGCCGCCAGCGCCGGCAGCGCGCCGCCGCGCCCGTCACGCGCTGCCTGCTCGAGCGCGCGCTCGACGGTAAGCACGCGACCACACGAGCACGTGACCGACGCGCGCTCACACAAACGTGACTCCATTGATAACAACCCTGAAATTTGGTTTGCCCCCGGACTCAGTGGATAATACCCTAAATTCAGCAACATTTGCACAGTTTTCCCCTAAAAAGTCATCATCTTCATCATCTTCCTGCCCTTATCCCACATCACGTGGGGTCGGCACAACATGTATTCTTCTTCCATTTCCCTCTATCAGTCGTCATCTCAGCACTCACTCCTTTCTTCACCATATCCACTTTCACACAGTCCATCCATCTTTTCTTTGGCCTACCTCTACTCCTACATCCATCCACATTCATATCTAACACTCTTCTTTTCACATGACATTCTTCCCTCCTCATGACATGCCCATACCAAGCTAACCGATTACTCCTCAGCTTTTCCGTCACTGGCGCCACTTTCAAACTTCCTCTTACATACTCATTCCATACCATATCCATTCTGGTCACTCCACACATCCATCTTAACATTCTCATCTCCGCTGCGTGCAATCTTCTTTCATCCGTCCCTTTGGCAGCCCAGCACTCAGATCCATACAATACGACAGGTCTTATGATGGTTTTGTAAGTTTTCCCCTTAAGTTTAAGGGGCATTCGCCGATCACATGTGGTTGCTGTGACCTGTCGCCATTTCATCCATCCTGCATTTATTCTGTTTCTCACATCCCTGTCAATCTCACCATCATTCTGTACTACTGAACCGAGGTACCTAAAATCGGAGCAGACTGGTAGGGATACACCATCTTAGGCAATCGGTATGAAATTGGAGGGACCACCGAAGTCACAAAACCTAATAAAACAAAACCCTAAAAAGTGTACTGAACAAAATATTAAAACTTTTTGGCAAAATCATACTTGTACGTAGACTTAAATTGCTTAATTCTAATGGAATTTTTTCCTCACACGGTCAAAATTATTTCCTCCAAAAAGTACCCTAAATTGAGGGTAAAATACCGTAAGTTGTGGACACTGTGCGACTCTGTAACGCGCGCGTGGTGTGTGGCAGGCATCGCGCTGGAGACGCTGCTGGCGCTGTGCTCGTGGCCGGGCGGGCCGCCGCGCGCGCGCGCGCCCGTGCGCTGCGTCAGCGTGGAGGCGCACCACGCGCCGCTCTACCTGGGGGGCAGGTGAGACCCACTACCCACTACCCACAACACACTCCCTACTACCCACTACCCACTCCCTACTACCCACTACCTACTACCCACTACCCACTCCCTACTACCCACTACCCACTCCCTACTACCCACTCCCTACTACCCACTCCCTACTACCCACTACCCACTCCCTACTACCCACTACCCACTCCCTACTACCCACTCCCTACTACCCACTACCCACTTTTAGTGTTGTCATATATGATTAAACACAAAAGTTGAAGGCGTATATCTCGTCTCTTGTATCTTTTCTCCTTTACGATGTTGTTCATGAGGTCACCCGCACTTAGGCCCCATCTGTAAACCAGCGCCGCTTCACACCATCGGTGTGGTGCTGAGATGGGACCTATTTGGCGCACAACCACGCAAAGGGGACTATGTCTTGGGACAATGGTACCTACATTGTTGCTTATGTTCCACTTCACAGCTGTTTATACTTAGGTAGCTTAGCTTAGCTTAGCTACCTAATTTTCTTGTTTTAGTTCTGTGTTTTTTTGTGTCAAATAAATAATAGAATGATTATTCTATAAAGTTAAGATATTTATAACATTAATTTTAAAATATCAAAAATGTATGATTTTAAAAGTTAAGGAAAAAACATGTTGTGTGTTGTTGAGGTACATAAAGCTGAGTCGCGAGCTGTCGCAGAGTCCGTGGGTGCTGCGCGGAGAACGCATGATGGACTCCTCCGTGCAGGAGATCATATGCCAGCCCATTGCCGACCTCTACGGGTGAGTGGGGGGGGGGGAGGACTTGGTAGGGAGTGCAGGCTAGATAGAGAGTGTGAGGGGTGTAGATGGGGAGTGAAGGGTAGTTGGGGAGTGGAGCGTAGGGAGGCAGTAAATGGGAGTAGAAAGTTAGTAGGTAGTAAAGGTTATTTGGGGAGTAGAGGGTAGGTTGGGAGCGAAGGTTGCGTTGAGTGTCGAAGGGGAAAGTAAAGGGGTAGATGTGAGTAAAAATAAGGTTAACATAAAATATCTGGTTCGCCTGTTACTAGTATTTGTTGTGTATTTGTGAAGAGAGCTGATCTGATGATGGGGACGTGAGGGCTCCTGATGGGTATCGGGCTGGCCAAACTCAAACTCAAAGGACTTTGTTTTGTTTTAAAAGGTCTTTATTGAATATACGATTTATACATAATATATATCTAAACACAGTTTAGTATGATACAGCTTATTTTTAAATAAATATAACTCGGCAGGCTAAGGCGCCTATAAGAGCTTTTTTAAAAAATAATAATATTTTGAATATTTGAACTTGGTAGATCTTAAATTAATTGATAAATACTAAGTAATCTCTAGGACTAAGCAGTGAATAAATATAAACACTTTGTATAGCGCGCATTTTTAAAGCGATGAGTAATTTTTTTTAAGCCTTTACCACCCTACAAAGAACTCAAAAGACTGTTATTTCAATAAAACCAGTAGGATCACTTTGAAACGTGTTAGAAGCTAGGGGAAGCAACGCCTGTTCCTCGCGACCAAGGGCAACAAGAATCAGGCCGTGTTTTGAGCTCATTTATTTCCATATTCTATATTTATACTAATTTATATTTCTTACTGTATTTTTATATATATTTTCTTACACTATAGTTAACCTAGGTACGTAGCATACTCGCACAATGTTACTTTTAAGCGAGTGGAATACTAAATGTGGATTCAAATTGGTTCAAGTACGACATATATACATCCAGCTTGAGGCCCTCGAAACCATAGAAAGACGAGCCAAAAGACTCATAGGTAATGATGACTTAGTTGAGTCTAAGCTTCTGAGCCTCGATCATCGTCGCCGAGTAGCCAGCCTATCGGTCTTTTATAGGATACATTTCGGAGAGTGTGCGATTGAACTCTTTGATTTAGTCCCCCCATCCCCATTCCATCATCGGACAACCAGACGCACGGACACGCGACATCCGTTCATGGTTGATATACCACCTTGCCGCACCAAGCGCTTTGCGTCTACCTTTATAATGCTGACAGCCAAAGAGTGGAACTCGTTGCCGGCGTCTGTGTTTCCCAATACCTATAATTTGGGTGTCTTCAAGACCAGAGTGAATAGGTTTCTTCTAGGCAAACGTGCTACACCGTAGACCACATCATTACTTAACATCAGGTCAGATTGTGGCCAAAGTTAGCCTATTTTGTAAAAAAAAAAAGGAGCCTATAATAAACGATAAGTAAACTGTGAATCCTAGATTACTGAAATAAATAAATAAATATTGTGTGTTAGGTTGAGCGCAGAGGACGCTGAGCACCGGCTGAAGTTCCTATCGGCGGGGCGCGAGGACGTCGACGTGCGGTGCCTGGGGGACGGCCGGCCCTTCGCGATCGAGGTCAGTGCAGCTAATACTACCAGTGTGGTGAAAGGTTTCAGCAGACATCCAAATTGGTCCATTCAAAACAATCGCTATGAAATTTTGCCTTCGCGCAAGGTAACAGTTTTTATCGATCTCGGTGGCGTAGCGGGTGCCCGTCTGAGACGCTAGGGGCGCGGGTTTGATTCCCGCTGCGGGATAAATGTTTGCATGTTCTGCAAATATTAGTTCCGGGTCCTGGTGTTGTGGTAGTGGCCCTTGATTATCTTCCTGTATTAAAGTCTGAGTTTGAACTGGGAGTTACTGATACCAAATTAATTTGATGTAGAAATTTTACTCCATATTTAATTTAGTTCCGTAACGTATACGTTCACACTTAAGGTAAAAGTTAAATTGTTTTATGATTTTTGAACTGTTTTTTCTCAATAACCGCAAAACGAGGTTCTACCATCGGACCTCGCGTCACCGGAATAAGGCTCATCCACATCTCATCGACACGTGGGTATCTCGAACCACTCGTTTTATGAGATCCTTTCTCCCCCATACGTGCAAATTGTGGAATGAGCTTCCTTCCGAGGTTTTCCCGCTAACCTACAACATGAAGAGCTTTAAGAAAAATACAAAAAGATTTCTCCAGGGCAGGCAACGCATTAGCAATGCTCCAGGTGTTGCAGATGTCAATAGGCGACGGTAACCGCTTACCATCAGGTGGGCCGTAAGCCTGTTTGCCTCCGTATAACATAAAAAAAAAAAAAAAAAAAAACGCACAGTTTTGATTTTAATGATCAAGGTAACTTGAGCATTTTATTTACCTAAATCCAAGACAGAAACGCGATTGGTAAAACTTTTCTCGATAGATTTATTTTTTAAAGTTCGGTTCTCTGAAACAGTTTTTTTCGAAAATACTCAGAAACTATCAATCATAAATAACTTTTTTTTCAATATTGTGTCAGACAATAGCATTGGGTACCTAAATCCAAGACACTTTTTTTCGATCGATTTTTTCTTATGTCGCTTACGTCGATTACTTTCGAGCGCCTTCTAACGCTTGCTATCTCTTTCCGCATTCAATTACAGTACATAGCGCTGTCACTTTCTTCACTCCGCCCACTCGACAGTTTATTATGATTCTCATAGCGCCTTAACCAGAGGCGCTCAGACATCTCGCTTAGCCTCAAAACAGATGACTCATGACCCATTCACACTTACAGGGTCCCTAACAGTAGAATGGTGCTCGTAGTTTCTGATAGCCACGACACTGGGGATCCTAGTATGGGACTCAGGACTATGTTGGGTGTTGTTATTATTATTATACTACTAATATTATAAACGCGAAAGCAAGTATGTATGGATGTTTGTAACTCTTTCACGTAAAAACTACCGAATGGATTTTATTGAAACTTCACAATAATATAGCTTATACATCAGAATAACACATAGGCTACAATTTATAAAGTTATTGTGTGAATTGTAACGCCACGCTTATATATGCTACTCGAAATACGAATATCGCCAGCTATAATCATAATTTATTCATAAGAAGAAGTACAGTACGATCTGCCAGCGTCTGTTTTCCCGGATGAGTCCAATCTAGGAGTCTTCAAATCTAGAGTGAATAAGTTCCTTCTGGTAAAGCGTGCTCCATCTTAGGCCACATCTCACTTGCAAAAGTGAGCTGGTGGTCAAACGCCTAACCATCTCCAATAAAATAAAAAAACACAAAAATGTACAAGTTTTTTTTTTTTTTTTTTTTTTTTATACAACTGAGATGGATAACAAGCTTACGGCCCACCTGATGGTAAGCGGTTACCGTAGCCTATGAGCGCTTGCAATACCAGGCATCACGCACGCGTTGTCGACACCGAACCCCCTTCCCCCCTAAAGAGCTCTGGCAACCTTACTCACCGCAGGAACACAACACTATTTGAAACAAATAATGTTATTTGGCTGCGATCTTCTGTAAGGCGGAGGTACCTCCCCAGGCGGGCTGCTCCAATTCAGAACGAGAAAATCTCGCTGTGCCCTACCTCCTCTAAAAAAGTTAAAATGAAGAAGCTAGTGATGGTGTGTAATGCAGTGGTGTGTGGGTGGCAGGTGGCGGACCCGCGGCGCGCGCTGGCGCCGGACGAGCTGGCGCGCGCCTGCGAGCGCATCTCGCGCGGCGGGAAGGTGCTCGTGCACCGCCTGCTGCCCGTCGCCAAGTCAGTTCCACACTACAGCCCTTATATTTCATTTCATTCCATTTATTCATTCATCATAACAACTTTTACATCGCGTCTGATATATAAACTTACTTCTAAAGATATACAAGCATGCACAATACAAAAACACACACACTAATGAAGACGTTCACATTACATCGTCTCATTTTATACTCATCAAGCAGAGAGTTACACAACTTTTTACTCATCACCTAGAGAGTAAGCCCCTTCGTCCACGGCGCGACTCAAAAGGAACGCGACTGAAACTGTAGTCGCTTATGAGTAGCCTGACTGCGATAGCACTAGTATTTCAATGCGCGTCCGTCCACGACGCTACTCAAAAGGAACGCGTTTGTAACTAGTCTCCTGGCGACTCGACATGCTGGTCGCCAGGCGACTGGTTTCGAGAAACTGTTGAAAAATGAACGAATAAAAAGTAATGATAAGTGATTCTGACGTCTATGTGACTGGAGAAGTAATAATTCCATGTCATCGCTCGAATTATCACTAGTCATGTTAATTATTTTCGTTTTCTAAACTTTGTTTACATAAAATCGTGTACTGAGTGACTGAGTTTCAGGAAATTCCAGTAGCGTCGTGGACGAGTTTCCAATCAGTCCGCAACTCTAGTTTCTAATGAGTTCCGTCACTTTTGCGTAGCGTCATGGACGAAGGGGCTAACGCAACTTTTTACTCATCACCTAGAAACAAACACAACTTCTTACTCATCACCTAGAGAGTAACGCAACTTTTTACTCATCACCTAGAGAGTTACACAACTTTTTTACTCATCAGAATTAAAGTCCTACAGCCGTTTTACTCATCACCAAGAGAGTCTTACAGCTTTTTTACTCATCACCTAGAAAGTTCTGAAACATAATTTTTGGTCAGCACCAAGAGATTACATATTTAAAAAGTTGAATCGTATTTAATTGCAGAGACAAGCTGGTTGAACTGAAAAAAGGCGAGGAGAGTAAACTGAAGACTTATGAAGCGCTCTGCATCAAACTCACACACACCGAGGAGGATATCGTGAGTACCTACCTGATGTATTTTCGTAGTTCTGAACATAGGCCGTCCTCCAAAGAGTAATCTTACATGCTGAATAATTAACTCTTACAGACTTAAAAAATATGTAATGCACTCTCACCGCTTAATTAATGCAATATTGTAGTCTGAAGAATGCAATTTAACATACTTACTAATGCACTCTTACAGTCTAATTGATGCATTTTTACAGTCTGAATGATGCACTCCTAAAGTCTGAATAATGCAATTTATCACTCTTACCGATACACTCATACACGTAGGTAACTATGTGTAGAACGGGCGGATAGCGAGTACGCCCATCGCTGTTCCTAAAGTAAAGGGCACTTGTTGCAGCGCGAGGGCGCCACGGAGGCGACGCCGGTGCGCGTGCACCCGCGCGACCTGGCTCGGGTGGGAGGTGCGGGAGGCGGTGAGGGAGGTGGTGTGGGAGGCGGTGAGGGAGGTGGCGCGGTGCTCGTGCGGCAGCGCACGCCGCTGCGCGTGCTGCACCGGCGCGCGCTGCTCGAGCGCGAGCGCAGCGTCAC
This sequence comes from Anticlea derivata, assembly GCA_947579855.1. Lineage (NCBI taxonomy): Eukaryota > Metazoa > Arthropoda > Insecta > Lepidoptera > Geometridae > Anticlea > Anticlea derivata. Next base: position 5,812,456 of record OX388287.1, on the reverse strand, counting down.
GCCGCTCGCCGCGCACGCCGTGCCCGGTGAGTGTAACACCCGACCTAGTTAGCCCCTTCGTCCACGGCGCGACTCAAAAGGAACGCGACTGAAACTGTACTCACTTATGAGTAGCCTGACTGCGATAGCACTAGTATTTCAATGCGCGTCCGTCCACGACGCTACTCAAAAGGAACGCGTTTGTAACTAGTCTCCTGGCGACTCGACATGCTGGTCGCCAGGCGACTGGTTTCGAGAAACTGTGTGAAAATGAACTAATAAACAGTAATTATAAGTGATTCTGACGTCTATGTGACTGGAGAAGTAATAATTCCATGTCATCGCTCGAATTATCACTAGTCATGTTAATTATTTTCGTTTTCAAAACTTTGTTTACATAAAATCGTGTACTGAGTGACTGAGTTTCAGGAAATTCCAGTAGCGTCGTGGACGAGTCAGAGTTTCCAATCAGTCCGCAACTCTAGTTTCTAATGAGTTCCGTCACTTTTGCGTAGCGTCATGGACAAAGGGGCTTAGTTGCGTTTCTCTTAGCCGCTATATCCCTTCAGGGCATCAACTTTTTACGCATACAGAATGAGATCCCAACAAAAGCATTTTCAATGTAAGCATGATGCCAAGTCCCGCTAGGTAGGTACTTATCCAACAAAAAGAAACACATACTCCTGGACCTTTTCTAGCAAAAACTTCTTTGTTCGTTTTTTTTCGGACAAATTTTTAATATTTTGGTTAGGTTAAAAAATAGTTAGGTTGCGGCAACGAGCTCAAGGGCACCACCTAGGTGCGGACCTCGGCTTGGATCGTTGCCAGAGGAAGAATTTTTGAGGAGGCCATCACCCTGAAAGAGTGCGACTTCGACCCCGCCGGCGGGGTCGGTTTGATGTATTGAGTGTTTTTACGTGTCGGGGTTAGATGAGGGGATATCCTCCGTGACAGCGGAGGTGATCCTCTCATCTGGAGTTTCAAGAACGTATCTTGGCTCACGGAGGGTTTTTTTTATACAACTAAGGTAGCAAAAAGCATTCGGCCCACCTGGTGGTAAGCGGTTACCGTAGCCTATGTACGCCTGCAATACCAGAGGCATCACGCACGCGTTGCCGACCCCTTCAAAAGTTCAAAACGCCCTTTTTGAAGAACCCCATACTGTAGTCCTTAGGGAAAACCTCAGCAGATTTTCTCGTTCTGAATTGGAGCAGCCCGCCTGGGGAGGTACCTCCGCCTTACAGAAGATCGCAGCCAAATAAAATTAGTAATATTGTTTCAAATAGTGTTGTGTTCCTGCGGTGAGTAAGGTTGCCAGAGATTTTAGGGGTGGGGGGGTTCGGGATCGGCAACGCTTGCGTGAAGCCTCTGGTATTGCAATCGCTCATAGGCTACGGTAACCGCTTACCAACAGGTGGGCCGTATGCTTGTTTGCTACCTAAGTTGTATAAAAAAAAAAAAAAAAGCAGGGAGATTCCACAAGTCTGTTCGCGGGAGGAAGTTCCTCTGAAACCGCACGGTGCGCGACCAACCCGGCTCCAGGGCGTGAGGATGGATCTCCTGCCTATGGCGAGAGGTGCGATGATAAAAGGAAGCTGAAGGGATCATATCAAACAATTCTTCAGAACATACCCCTTACCCTGTTATTATGATTAGCGTTTTACCCCTTTGCACGTGTACATCACGTAGACTATATGTGTATACTTCTGCTGGCCTCATAGCTCAGTTGGTAGTAACTCTGCCTTCTGCGCTAGAGGTCGCGGGTACGATTCCTCATCATTTGTGACTAACACAGATGTTAGTTCTGTGTCTGGGTGTTAAATACATATCTATTATGTATATCAGTCTCTGGTACCCATAGTACAGGCTATGCCTAGTTTGGGATCAGTTGACCATGTGTGATCTGTCCGGAATATTAATTATAATAATAATGAATACTGGGCGCAGGGCACGAGGCGCTGTTCACGGTGCGCGTCCGCACGGAGGCGGGCACGTACGTGAAGGAGTGGGCGCACGGCGAGCTCGGCCGCACGCGCCCCGCGCTGCCGCACGCGCTCGGCGCGCGCACCGACATCCTCGCGCTCGACGTCACCAGCGTGCTGCTGCCCTGGCCCTGACCCCACCCCACCTCACCTCACCACACCTCACCTCACCACACCACACCACTCGTCACCTCACCTCACCACACCTCACTTCACCACACCTCACCACACCACACCACTCGTCACCTCACCTCACCACACCTCACTTCACCACACCTCACCACACCACACCACTCGTCACCTCACCTCACCACACCTCACCACACCACACCACACTTCACCACACCTCACCTCACCACACCTCACCTCACCCCCACATCATCACATCATCATCTCGTCCGTGTGATTTTATCGAAATAAATTCCTGTTGACTTTAACTTTATTTTTATTCTACCAGACATTGTGTAAGTAAGAGTTCATTTTAAAGAAATACATAATTTTTCCGCCTGGCAACACTAGTTCCTAGTCTTCCAACCCTAGACGCGTGCCCTGGGGCATAGGTGGTTATATTCTCTTTGCCCTATGGCTCAAATTTTTTTAATCACATTTTTTTAGCTTTTAGGGATATCCTTACATACTTCGTGCCCTAGCCGGTTGGGGTACCTACTGTACAGTTTTGTAGAAAAGCCGCGCCGTGTTGGTTTGCCGGATTTGTAAAAGCTTGGTCGCAAGGAGTAGGCGTAGCTTCACCTTGTTTCTTAGTGATAATACTAGTGATTTTATTGAAAACACACCTTTGATATGAAAATCTAATCAAAATAAGCAGTTTACATTTAGATTTTTATATATTGATAAGTACTTAGGGAACATTCTGCTGTTCTTATGCCGGTGCCGGTTCTCCGTCTGGTGCCGGTTCTCCTTCCGGTGCCGGTTCTCCCTCCGGTGCCGGTTCTCCGTCCGGTTTCGGTTCTTGGTCAGCACCTGGGTCCAGGGTGTTATTGGTGCTGGTTGCGTTAGCATCATCAGCCGTCCCGTTGAGGCCCGGCTCCAGAGTCGTTTGTGACTCCGTGTCATTGAGAGCCGACTCCGGCGTGGTGAGGGCTGCAGTCGCATCTGGTTGTATACAAACTGAGATTGAGGCCGCGCCACAAAAGCTGCATGAGGCAACGGGCGGCAGCTCTACTGAGGCGCACCAATAGAGTAACTTTTTAAATAGGCGCACCCAAATAGGTTGAATGCTAAAGAAATATTTTTTTTTCATAGAATTACTACAAAGTATAGTATTATGTTATCTGTGCTACTAGCTAGACTTTATCTCTTTAGAATTTTTTTTTCATTCAACCTCTTTGGGCGCACCCGACCGAATGAATGCCGTAAACGGCCAAGCGGAGTCGACGGCCGCGGGCGGAACCGTGTACCCGAAATAGCGTAAAAAAGTTTTTTACGCTATAATATAAAACTTTCAAAATTAGTGTGTTATAAGAGCGGTTGTAATTAAGCGTTACTTCAAAATGTGGATATTCTGGTTTACTAATATTGAGGACGTGGCACGAAATATAATCATGGTTTCTCGTTGTGTAATGATTTGTTACAGTGTTACACATTTTTGTAAGTAAAATTTAGTTTATCATTCAAAGTTTATCTGAATGTATTTTCGTTCCCCAATGTGTAACACTGGTGTTACGTAAACCTTACTTACTCGTTGCCTTAGTTGTCCAGATCCATCCTCTGAAAAATTACACACTAATGTTAACGAGAGAGGCAGTACAGTATCAAAATATTTTTTAAAATTCAACTTATTAAAGATTCAAAAAAAGGAAAACCGAAGCCGCCATTTTGAATTTTTTTGCACTAGTCGGTCGTTACTTTTGGTTTAGATAGATGGAAATGGAATATGGCGGCTTGTGGGCTTGCTTTGCTTACGAAGTGGTCTTAGTGGGCGGCATCTTCCTCGCGGCCAGCGCGCGCGCCTCCAGGATATCCCTGCAACCAGTAGCCCATCATCATCAGCCTTCATTTTTAAATTAGAATCAACATTGTGTAGAATGTGTAGGTATGTAAGAATATTTTACGCCATAGACACATGAAGTATCGCACGGCTTTTTTATAACATCGGAAACGTCACCTTTTCTCAACGCAACTCTAAACCTTTTCGGAATGAACATCACCGAGAATCTCGACTCTCTTGTTTTAGAGTTGGTTGAGAAAAGCTGACGTTCAAATTTCAAATAGATTTTACTATCACTTACAGACTAGTTTTACCAAATATTATGTTGTAGTTTTGCTTTTCTGCATAGGCCTCCCCCAGGCCCTTCCATAGTTCCCGATCACGAGTTGACCTCCTCCATAGCCCCTCAGCTCCTCCTCATAAGCTGACGCTACCGATCGGAAATCTTTTACTCGTTTTAAAATAGCCCGGCTGGACTCGTTCATAGAGTCCGCACCACGGACCAAATGATTAAACGACGCGGAGCTGCTATAAAAGTCTCTACACACGTCTCTGCAGAGCAATTAGGGCCTTTCACACTCAATATTAGATCGTGGCCGTGGTGGCCCCGGCTGAAGAATAGGCCCCTCCATATCTACCTATCCGCGGATGCCGTAAGAGGCGACTAAGGGGAAAAAAGCTAGGGTATGAGCAGCAGCGTCCCTCATTTTAACAACGATAGCTCTAACTGCGCTCGCCAACCCGCATGCCCAGCGTGGTGAGTATGGGCAAATCCCCCCACATGATAAGGAGTTTGCTCTGTCTGGGGGGGAGGCCATGTTCAGCAGTGAACGTCGAACGGCTGAAACGATGATTAGATCGTGATATCTATCGCGGATTTGAAGATCATCCGGATTCACCGCGATAATAAGACGATACTGTAATAAAATTTAGGCACGTCACACTGCAGGCGCAGCACTTGTCGGCGGCTGTGAGAAAATATGGCTGGATTGTGTACTAGTAGATATTAGTAAGAAAGGAGTGAGTGCTGAGACGACGACTGATAGAGGGAAAGAAGAATAAAATGTGACACATGATGAGTTGCGTGCGTCTCGCTCGTTGTGCGGCACGTACTTGAGCAGGCCGAGGCTGATGCGCGCGCTGGGCAGGCGCGCCTCCACCGGGTTGCGCACCACCACCACCGCGTGCGGCGGCAGCTCGCCCGCCCCCTCCTGCCACTGCCCCTCCCCCTCCCCCTCCTCCCGCTCCGACGACGACAGCATCAAGTCCGCGTCCGAGTCCGCGTCGTAGTACAGGTTGCTCATGTGCATCTGTTGCCAAGCACAGAACCTTACGCGCCGAATATTTTGCATGTAGATTATGTAGCGTAAGGTGCGTCCGCGCTACCTACATCAGCGCCACGCCCTATTAGGTGTACCTACTATCTGTTATGTGCCATACCTACATAAATAAACCCATACCTAAGCAGTATTATCAAATTACCTACTTGGGCAATTTTGAGCTCAATTTTCTACTATATTGTCTTTGGTAGTCACTCAAGTTCATGATAATAATTTCTTGGGATAGTTAAGCTATCACCGAGTTGGAATTTAAACTCAAGATTTCTTTCAATTAGGACAGTTTACAAATTCAACCATTTTGGACAGTTTATAAATTCAAAATTAGGGAAACTGTCCAAAATGTTATAAGAAAAACGCTCCTCCGAAAGCCTGGCTCGGGGCTCATCTGTACCTCTGTCAACGCACAATCCTATACAACTCTAAATGTTTCGCGCCATCACCTTTGACAGACTCGGGAAGAACTTGTAGCTCTTCTGTCGGCTCATGAACCGCCGCGAGCCCGGGGACGGCGCGAGCATGCGGCGCAGCGCGCTGTGCACGGGGCGCGCCGTCTCGCTCGCACTCAGCAGCCCCAGCAGCCGGGCCACAGACTCGAAGTCCCACTCCGGCGAGTCTACGTAACCCGCTGGCGCTTTCTCTATCGATGCTGCATAGACAAAGTGGTTTTTTTTAAATACAAAACTCTATTCAATTTTACACAGCATAGCTATTATATGCGTTAGCATCCTATTGGTCTGTGGCTATTAGCTACCGGGTAAGTGGGTTGGTAAAACATATTAATAATGAGATTAGGCCTAAAAGACCTTTTAAAATCTGTAAAAAATATAACGATGAAAAAAGGTATACTCGTACCTTGTATACTGATGGGTGCTAGCTGCTTCAATTCTTCGAGGAAATTGTTCTTGTGGTGGAGGACGACGCGGTCGAGCCAGCCCGCGCGCCGAACCTCGCCCGCGGCCGCCGCCCACATTCCGCACACCACCACATACACCTGGGCATACAGCATACAGAAAAGCGCGACGGAATCACTACATACCTACACCCAGATCTTTAGATCTGTGTGTAGGTATGTAGCATGCAAAGATAAATATTGAGAAGGACCCGTCCACACTACGTCAGTGCGTGCCTGGTAAACACTAAACTAAGGCCACACCGGCCTTTGCGTGTCCAACACCAACTGGGATTGTTAGGGCAAAGCAGTATAATGGTGCCTGGGTAACTGGGTAGCTTAACTGTGTAATACCTACCTACATTATAGGGTTTGTTATAAAGGCAGACACTCACGTGCATGTCCATTTATAATAGAGAGCCTAGGCTGGCATTTGTAATGGATTTTTCACAATTCCACTGTGGGTAATAAAGTAATATTTTAATTACAAACACAATCTTAATAGCTAGTTGCTTTGATAATTACAATCTTTTATTTAGGTAGGTACGTTACGAACTTACCTACTCTCTTAAAACGTAGGTAGTCCTTTTCATTAAAGATGTCCCTCAGGGGGGGCGCGGTAGTCTTCGTAAAACGGAATTTTGAAATAGTAACAATTTAGTTCCGCTAATTACCGTGGGAACTCTTTCGTGAAAATGGCTGTATTTACGTTGGCCTATGGGTAGGAACCCTGACTTTCGATCTGAAAGGTCGTGGGTGCGTATCAGGGCTTCTTTCTCCAATGAGTTTTTCTATTCGAAAAATTTAAGTGCGCATTAAATTAACTGCGAAGGAAAACATTAACTTATGCTTATAAGCGGCGATGGGCTTGCGACCTGTCACTTATGTAATACTCACTACTGCAAAACGAGGGTATGTGCGAAAATGTTTGAACGTGCCTCTGACTACTCCCCTCCCTTTAGACATCTTCAAGCATTATGATCTGTTCGCCTTGTGAGAGCCTATCATATCGTGAGCGAGCAGCCTCCCTCCCTATAGATAACAAACGTATCCACTCCCTCTGAAAAGTGATTTTGCATTCAATTCAACCTCTTTGGCATTGGTAGTGGTAGCATCAACCTATTTGCTAATTTGTTTATAAAAAACTGCGTGTACTGAAACGCAAAGTGTAGAAATGACATTGACAAACTTGACAATTACATACTTTGACATGTTGGTGTGTTCCATGCCTGGTTTTAGCAAATCTGCAAGCAATAAGTTCTGCTTGTTATCTCTTTTTTTTAATGCATTTATGTAAGAGGTGGAGTATATTTTATGCTTGAGATAGATAGATATAGACCTCATGGATTGGCAGTAAATTAACGTTATCGTTGTTTCGTTTCGACTTTCGAGGACGTGTCGTGAGTCGTGTGTGTATCATTCGCAAGGATTTTACTTTTGTTATGAAAACTAAACAATCCTAATGAATTTTAGCCAAACATACAAAAAAATAATCAACTGTTAATAACTAACTTAAAACTAATTAACCAAATAATTGGCATTGAAATTCGGTAGTTTACAAAAATTTCAACAGTTGAATACCTAATTGAAAAGTTGTAAACAAAGCCTTTTTTCATAGCGAGAATGCGTGTGGCCTGCGAGTGCCCACTGTTGTGTGCGGTGTAGTGTGCGTGCGGTGCAGGGGGCGTGCATGAGGAGCCTGAGCGCTCAGCTATCTAAGACTTTTAGAAGGAGAAGGCTCAGGATGAGTGGAGTGAGCAGAGACGCCCCCCTGGGCATCCAGCTGCTGCAAAGAATCAGCAACAAGTGCTGCCCGAGGCTGCGGATCAACAGGCTGCTATGGTAAGAGTGTTCACAATAGATTGCGCCTACAGCTTCGCCTACAGAGTGGAGGCTGTTCTGGGTTCTGAAATATTAGGTATCTATCCCAAATTTCATCCTAACCAGCTCTAGGGAAAACCTTTTGCTAATGTTTGTAAAACAAACATTTGCAAAAACTTTTTTCAAAGTTTTTGGAGACATGAGTAAGAAAGAAGTCAGCACTTGCTTGCTTGTTGTGTCACTGATTCTTTCTTGGTCTTCTTAGTCATCTCTGGCATTTTGGTACCTATAATCTTATATGGATGATGGATGCAGTACCCATAAAATCTCACTAATTGACTCGCTACTATCTAAATCGAAGAAGAAGAAATTTCGCCATAAACTTCGTTTTTGGCTATTTTACTTTATTCGGAACAACAAACAGTTGATACATTAAAATCTAAGTAGGTAATAAGTTGTCAGGCTATTTCAGTAGTCACAAACTTTACACATATTATCTGTGCTGTGAAGGATTTGATGGCGGATTCATAATTTTGTGCTTGTGATATCTAATATTTAGTTTTGTTGATTTGTTGTGTCCTATTTTAGGTGTCATTCTCACAAAACAGTGTTCACCTCACACAATAGTGTGTGCGAATACGCACCTCATCAACATGATTTGCATTTTGCATGATCTGCTCAAGAACCTTGAATTTGTAATGGGGATTAGGTAGTTAGCAGCACTAAACATTAACTGTGGCACATGCCCACGTTTTGCAATAGTTATCAAAATGTTTCTCTCGTATTACTAAGAATGTAGTTCAGACTAAAGATAGCTTAGGTACTGAATTTTCTATAGATTTTATGACGTTACATTAGTCAATGATATCAAGTAACATAGCTGTTTGTTTTAGGGTTGGCCCAGACTAGCGCAGCGTCTAGTCCCATAGATGATAGAAAATTATTTATTGCACATGACAAAAACAAGTACATAGGCGAACTTTATGCATTTTCTTCCAGCAAACCTTTGAGTGGTGAAAAACAAGGAAGGTAAAGAAGGAACCTAGTCTCATCATATTATGTGCAGATGGGGGTGAGGTTGTGGTCTTTGCTTTCTCCACTAAATTACATTGCCTCACAGTTAGGCCAAATATACAAAGTAGGTACTAGATAGATAGGTAGGTATTTACTTATAAATACAACAATAGGACAGATCCATATCTTAAAATTCCCTGTACAAAAGAAATGTGTACATATGTTTGTAAGTTTGGTATTTATGTAGTAGGTACCTTTGTTAGTATGTTTGTCTATTCCATTCCGTACTTTTTAGCACTATCATCCTTTCCTCACTACTCAAGGTTAGCTGGAAGAAAATATTACCTGCCATTAAGGTCGCATAATATGATACTTGTTTTTGTACTGTGCAATAAAGAATTTTCTATCTATTTATGCATATCAGAAAATGGACAATTAATTTAAGGCATCTCAACAGATTTTTTAATGAAAATCTGTCATCATAACAACCGCCGCCGCGCCGGGGCGTGTTGGCAGACTCGCCGTACCAAATCAGCTTTTTGTATTGTAAGATGTGATACGACGCGGCGCTAGTTGGGGTCTTAATTTTTTTAATTTCATATGTTTTTGTTATATACCTAGATTAAGCCTACTTTAGTCATGCATGTTAAATTACTAAGGAGAACTGTACGCGCTTTAGACAAGCCCATATGGGCTTTTTAAGCGTGCATCAAACATGTTTTAAAATTTCTTAAAATAAATAAAAAAAAAAAAAACCTTATAAGTAGGTAACATCTGGCCGTTATGGAAGCACAACTTTTCATCAGTTAGGTATGTGGCTATTTACCTCCATATGTTATGTACTATTCTGTATGTTATGTACCTACGACTAAACTGATAAAGTATGGCACACATTGTTTAGCTACATATAATTATACACTTCCGGAAACGGCTTCGCTAACGTGGTACCCCGATTAAATACTACTATACTACTAATATTATAAATGCGAAAGTTTGTGAGGATGTTTGCTATTCAATCACGCCATAACGGCTCAACTGATTTCGATGAAACTTGGAAAATAAAGAGACTTAGAATAGCATATAGGCTACTTTTTATGGAAGTACCACGCGAGCGACGTCGAGGGCGCCAGCTAGTGAAACTATATCCATGCAAAATGACGTCGGTCAATAATAATAATAAATAAATAATAAATATTCCGGACATATCACACACGGTCAACTGATCCCAAACTAGGCATAGCCTGTACTATGGGTACCAGAGACTGATATACATAATACATATATATTTAACACCCAGACACAGAACAAACATCTGTGTTAGTCACAAATGTTTGTCTAGTGGTGCATGGCTGCGTGTAATGACCCAACCAACCAACAAACACTTCCGCATTTATAAGGAGCATTGCCTACAACCTGTTCCTAAACATATAATATATATAAGAACTTGTAGTAGGTATGTACAAAGATATCTGCAAGATTGTTTGACGCTAACTACGATGGGCACTGGCAATGTTTGAACGCGCCTCTGCCTACCCCTTAGACGCCGACAAGGTTTAACAAGCGCTCTAAAACAAATAAAATGTAATAAATGATAAACATATTTTTCGCGTCGGCGTTTGTTTGAGATAATAATAGGTAATTATCTAATTATACATACCTAGGTACTATCTCTATACTTATCATTAGACATGTTTTATACGTTAATGAAAGATAAATACCCGAAACAGCGACAGGGGGGGGGGGGGGGGGGTGTAACTACATACAGGCTTGCTTCAGCATAACGCATACTAAGTTCATGCTTGTCGTGTCACTGATTCTTTCTTGGTCATCCTGTCCCATCTAGGTCAGTGAGCAGGTTGAGGTACGGTGGCCCTGAAAAGGGTCTGCGACCATCGGTGAAAGCATCAGTGTGGTGAAAGGATTTAAGTGCGCCTCTTAAGGCTCCTATCGCACATGTCTTCCAATTTTTAGGTTCTAGGACATGCCTCACGATGTTTTCCTTCACCGTTTGAGGGCACTAGCATAGCGTACATAAATAGGTCCTAAATAGCTTCACCTAGTTTCTAAGACGTTTCTAAGTGATCCTAGTGATTTTATTGAAATAAATGCCCTTTGACTTTGACCTCAACCTGATCACTGACCTAATACATCACCGAGAAAGAATCAATGACCCGACCCGATAATGCCGGCGACGTTGTCGGCTCGCGGCCCCCCACCTGACGCTGACGCTGACGCGGCGCGTGCGCAGGTACCAGGCGAGCGTGCTGGCGCTGACGTACGTGACGTACATGACGTACCACCTGACGCGCAAGCCCATCTCCGTGGTGAAGAGCGTGCTGCACCAGAACTGCTCGGCGCTGCCGCCGCCGCCCGGCGAGCAGCCGCCCGCAGACGACCAGTGGTGCAACTGGGCCCCCTTCAGTGAGTACACCATCATCTTCCTGCCCTTATCCCACTTCTCGTGGGGTCGGCACAACATGTTTTTCTCTTCCACTCCCCTCTATCAGCCGTCATATCAGTATTCACTCCTTTCTTACTCATGTCGTCTTTCACACAATCTATCCATCTCTTCTTTGGTCTACCTCTTCCCTTACGTATATCCTTCCGTGAGTACACCACAACTTATAAACATTCTCTCACTAATAGGAAGCTACACTATCCCTGTGTAAAATAAGCTTGAATTTATGTTGATAAAAATTGCTTCTTATTCCGAAAACTCAATATGTAGGTATATACCTAAGTCAATTCGGATGAAATTCGCCGCTTGGCTTTGGTCCTACGTAACTTCGCTCGCGTGGTATCTACGTGGATAAAAAGTAACATACCTATATGCTATTCCAGATTATAATCTATCTCTATGCCAAATTTTATCCAGATCCGTTCGCCCGTTTACGCGTGATTGAGTAACAAACATCCATCCAAACTTTCGCATTTATAATTTTTAGTAGGAAGTAGGATGTTTTGATATTGTTGTCAATAAAGTTATTATGATTTGTGGTCAGACACGCGGGACGCGAACACGCTGCTGGGCGCGCTGGACTCTGCGTTCCTGTTCTCGTACGCGGCGGCCATGTTTGTCTCAGGTAACACTCACATACACGACGAGTACCATGCTACCGCAGCATCCAGACCCGGAACTAATATTTGCTGATCATGTAAACATTTGTCCCGCAGCGGGAATCACCGAGGTCGTCTAAGCAGATTTTTGCATATCTAGTTTTTTCGATTAAAAACGTTGAATTTTCAAAAGTCGTAGAACAAAGTTTACTGCCAATTGTGTGTAGAATAAGCCCCTTTCGGGATAGCATACATATAATGAATCATTGTTTATTTATTTATTTAACCTTAAATAATGCGGTTTATTTCCCAATTACACTACTTAAGGACAGAATTAGATTATAATTATACAATAATTATTACAATAAATGTTAATCAGATTAATTAAAAAAAACATATATAAAAATAAATTAGAGATACATATTCAGAATGTCAAAATAAATAAAATTATCAAAAAACAAAAAGAAAATGTAATTAAATTAAACATAAACATCAGTCATACTTCTCGCTCACAAAATTCCAAACATTTAGCTAATATAGTCATCCATCCGTCCGTTTATGCATTTGTGAAAAGTTCCAGCCGTTGGAAGTACCTACTACAGGTTCCAGAGCGACTTCCTATCATGTGGGGACCTGCCCATACTAGCACGCGGGTTGGTGAGCGCAGTCATAGCTCTCGTTGTTAGGGGACGCTGCGTCCCATCGCCAGGTTATACCCTCCTCTCGCGACATCCACGGGTAGGAGAGGAGGGGCCACCACCTCCTACGCTATGATAATAATGAAGAGTGTAATGATGTGATGTGTGGTGCACGCGGCAGGCATGGTGGCGGAGCGAGTGGACCTGCGCTACTTCCTGTCGCTGGGCATGCTGCTGTCCGCCGTGTTCTGCTACCTGTTCGGGCTGGCGCGCACCTACAGCATCCACCACATCGCCTACTACATCCTAGTGCAGGTCAGTCTGTCTGTCGCACCCAGCACTCACCTAACTAGCCGTGTTCTGCTACCTGTTCGGGCTGGCGCGCACCTACAGCATCCACCACATCGCCTACTACATCCTCGTGCAGGTCAGTCTGTCTGTCACACCCAGCACTCACCTAACTAGCCGTGTTCTGCTACCTGTTCGGGCTGGCGCGCACCTACAGCATCCACCACATCGCCTACTACATCCTCGTGCAGGTCAGTCTGTCTGTCACACCCAGCACTCACCTAACTAGCCGTGTTCTGCTACCTGTTCGGGCTGGCGCGCACCTACAGCATCCACCACATCGCCTACTACATCCTCGTGCAGGTCAGTCTGTCTGTCACACCCAGCACTCACCTAACTAGCCGTGTTCTGCTACCTGTTCGGGCTGGCGCGCACCTACAGCATCCACCACATCGCCTACTACATCCTCGTGCAGGTCAGTCTGTCTGTCACACCCAGCACTCACCTAACTAGCTGTCTCCTGCTACCTGTTCGGGCTGGCGCGCACCTACAGCATCCACCACATCGCCTACTACATCCTCGTGCAGGTCAGTCTGTCTGTCACACCCAGCACTCACCTAACTAGCCGTGTTCTGCTACCTGTTCGGGCTGGCGCGCACCTACAGCATCCACCACATCGCCTACTACATCCTCGTGCAGGTCAGTCTGTCTGTCACACCCAGCACGAACCAAACTAGCTGTCTCCTGCTACCTGTTCGGGCTGGCGCGCACCTACAGCATCCACCACATCGCCTACTACATCCTCGTGCAGGTCAGTCTGTCTGTCACACCCAGCACTCACCTAACTAGCCGTGTTCTGCTACCTGTTCGGGCTGGCGCGCACCTACAGCATCCACCACATCGCCTACTACATCCTCGTGCAGGTCAGTCTGTCTGTCACACCCAGCACTCACCTAACTAGCTGTCTCCTGCTACCTGTTCGGGCTGGCGCGCACCTACAGCATCCACCACATCGCCTACTACATCCTCGTGCAGGTCAGTCTGTCTGTCACACCCAGCACTCACCTAACTAGCCGTGTTCTGCTACCTGTTCGGGCTGGCGCGCACCTACAGCATCCACCACATCGCCTACTACATCCTCGTGCAGGTCAGTCTGTCTGTCACACCCAGCACTCACCTAACTAGCTGTCTCCTGCTACCTGTTCGGGCTGGCGCGCACCTACAGCATCCACCACATCGCCTACTACATCCTCGTGCAGGTCAGTCTGTCTGTCACACCCAGCACTCACCTAACTAGCCGTGTTCTGCTACCTGTTCGGGCTGGCGCGCACCTACAGCATCCACCACATCGCCTACTACATCCTCGTGCAGGTCAGTCTGTCTGTCGCACCCAGCACTCACCTAACTAGCCGTGTTCTGCTACCTGTTCGGGCTGGCGCGCACCTACAGCATCCACCACATCGCCTACTACATCCTCGTGCAGGTCAGTCTGTCTGTCACACCCAGCACTCACCTAACTAGCCGTGTTCTGCTACCTGTTCGGGCTGGCGCGCACCTACAGCATCCACCACATCGCCTACTACATCCTCGTGCAGGTCAGTCTGTCTGTCGCACCCAGCACTCACCTAACTAGTCGTCTCCTGCTACCTGTTCGGGCTGGCGCGCACCTACAGCATCCACCACATCGCCTACTACATCCTCGTGCAGGTCAGTCTCTCTGTCGCACCCAGCACTCACCTAACTAGTCGTCTCCTGCTACCTGTTCGGGCTGGCGCGCACCTACAGCATCCGCCACATCGCCTACTACATCCTCGTGCAGGTCAGTCTGTCTGTCACACCCAGCACTCACCTAACTAGCCGTGTTCTGCTACCTGTTCGGGCTGGCGCGCACCTACAGCATCCACCACATCGCCTACTACATCCTCGTGCAGGTCAGTCTGTCTGTCGCACCCAGCACTCACCTAACTAGTCGTCTCCTGCTACCTGTTCGGGCTGGCGCGCACCTACAGCATCCACCACATCGCCTACTACATCCTCGTGCAGGTCAGTCTCTCTGTCACACCCAGCACTCACCTAACTAGTCGTCTCCTGCTACCTGTTCGGGCTGGCGCGCACCTACAGCATCCGCCACATCGCCTACTACATCCTCGTGCAGGTCAGTCTGTCTGTCACACCCAGCACTCACCTAACTAGCCGTGTTCTGCTACCTGTTCGGGCTGGCGCGCACCTACAGCATCCACCACATCGCATACTACATCCTCGTGCAGGTCAGTCTCTCTGTCGCACCCAGCACTCACCTAACTAGCCGTGTTCTGCTACCTGTTCGGGCTGGCGCGCACCTACAGCATCCACCACATCGCATACTACATCCTCGTGCAGGTCAGTCTGTCTGTCACACCCAGCACTCACCTAACTAGCCGTGTTCTGCTACCTGTTCGGGCTGGCGCGCACCTACAGCATCCACCACATCGCATACTACATCCTCGTGCAGGTCAGTCTCTCTGTCGCACCCAGCACTCACCTAACTAGTCGTCTTCTGGCTGGTTACAGTCACACAGACAGAGTTCCTTTCGTATTTATAACATCAGCTAGATTACAGCCCCGAATACGCCCTCTGAAAAAGAAAAAAAAATTTTTTTTTATAAAATTATTTATGAATAAAGATATTTCTTACCCCCCCCCCCCCCCAATAGCAGTAGACTGGCAAGAAATAACCCCCATTTACCCAACAACAGACTTTAACATAATTTTCTTTTAACCGGTTCAGATTTTTCGCAAGGCTCAACCCTTGTAAGAGTTGCTTAACGTTATCACAACACAAGTGCAAACAAGTTTATAGGTTTGTAAATGACGTAAACCACAAGTAAAATGTTGCTAAAAATATCATATTGTGATTAATGGACGACCCCTAGATTTCTAATTCGTACTAATAGCTGCACAGGGAACCTGCAATCTCCTTTTTTTGAACACATTATTTTGAACTCCCCTGTTTCAGGCAGGCGCGGGCATAGCGCAGACGAGCGGCTGGCCGGGCACCGTAGCGACGGTCGGCAAGTGGTTCGGAGGCGCCAAGAAGGGACTCATCTTCGGCATTTGGAACTCGCACACCTCGCTCGGGAACATACTCGGTGAGGCCTCGTTTACATGCGCACACTGAAAGAGATAATAGCATACGTACCATCAATGCATGAGTCAATGCGTGAGATAATCTCCAGATAAACTATCTTGAAAGAAAATAACAAAATACTATCAAATAAAAACAATCTTTACTCCAAAGAAGATTTGTAATGTCGAAATCCCCTTCTAATCGAGAATAAGGTATTTTGGTATTGCGGTCAAGTGTGAATCAAGACTCAAGCACAGTTTTTTGTAAGTTTAAAAATCCGTCGATAAACCTATGTTATAATTTAATGTTAAAGGGGATTATGGGAGTCACTCATTGTTAAATGACATAAACACCTGTACCTATCTACAAGTATTTCAAGCAATAAATTTTTACTTTACTTCACTCTTTGTATTTTAGTTTTATTTTTTTCTGTTACAAATAAAAAACGTATTACTTACTTATTACTCACTCAATGTTAAAGGAGATTTTAGAAGTCACTCATTGTTAAAGGGGATCATAGACGTCACTCATTGTTAAAGGGGATCATAGACGTCACTCATTGTTAAATAGGATCATAGAAGTCACTCATTGTTAAAGGGGATCATAGACGTCACTCATTGTTAAAGGGGATCATAGAAGTCACTCATTGTTAAAGGGGATCATAGAAGTCACTCATTGTTAAAGGTTATTATGGAAGTAACTCAGTGGTAGAGGACATTATGGGAGTAACTCATTTCAGGTACGCTAATGGCGGCGGAGTTCGTGGACACGGACTGGTCGCTGTCGTTCGTGTACCCCGCGCTCGTGATGGGGGTGGCGGGGGGGGTGGTGTGGCTGTTCCTCGTGCCCGAGCCCTCGGCCGTGGGCCTCACGGTGGGAGATAGATCGGTAACGTACTAATCAACTACTTCAATTTAAACTTTTCTTGCGATTTTGATTCTTAGATAACTCAAAAGATTGGTCCTTCGAGCGATAACTTTTTATCCGGTTCAAAGGACCAAAGGTCCTTATAGCTAGTTTTTGAAGTAACAATAATCAGTCTCGAAGGATCAAAAGATCCAGAATTGTTGTTTAAATGACTAGTGTGGTGAAAGGTTTAGAAATATATTTATGTAAACGTATTCACGTTTTCTTTCAGCCGAGCAGACAGTCGCGCTGTTCTGACGAAGAAGACACGGGAAGTGAACACGATGACACCTCGCAAGTTATTGTGGGGGACCAGGTAACTACCTTTGTTAGAGCTCATTTTCTTTTATGCACTTATAATAAAGACTAAAATACTTGCACCCTCACTCTAATTAAACGCACAACTTCAGTTCTACACAATTGAAGTTATAATTTATTGTTTGAATGTATTTTTTAACTGATTTGGACCGTACATTCTTCCTAATAAGGTCTATAATCTAGTTATTTTGGTGGTGTTTGTAACATAACTAACCGCATGGCACTTTCAGGCGGCGAGCTTACGACCGAACCGGCACTCGGCCAACGCACACCAGGTAACCTCCCACTACACTATGCTAGCCTAGTACTGCACCCATACTATGCGACGAAGCAGACGGCTCTGCTGGGACGGCGCTCGCAGAATAGCGCCGTCTCGCTCTTTCGCATAAACAATGAGTAGTGTAGTGGTACATGCTTGCAGCGCGACACAGAGGCGACGGAGCAGACGGCGCTGCTGGGACGACGCCAGCAGACTAGCGCCGTCTCGCTCTCTCGCGCGCTGCGCATCCCGGGCGTGCTGCACTTCTCCTTCTCGCTGTTCTTCGCGAAGCTCGTCTCCTACACCTTCCTCTACTGGCTGCCTCTCTATATCAACACATCCAGTGAGTTCATCTAACTTTCACCTATCATTCAGTCATTCACTCGTTCCATGGCTTGGCTTTACTTGATCCAAATTCGATGTGAAATGTTTATAAACGAACCGCCGATACTTAGCCTGAAATTCTCTCCTCCAGTATGATAGGAAACCGATTACAGTGAAGCCTTCGATCGAATCGATCACAATCGTCTGATTTATAAATCATCATCGGCGGGAATCAGGGGTGACCTCTGAGATGGTTCACTTCAAATATCCACAATAAAAAGTGTCAGGTTGTCGTCTCGGGTAATCACTCATCAAAGCGGACGAGTTTCCGAGTGGCGTTCCTCAGGGCTCATTGTTGGGTCCACTCCTATTTTTAATATATGTTGGTGATGTAGAGTCGTCTGTTTGAGCGTTGTCGGTTGGTTGCGTAGCGCGGCTGTCGGCGCGCGAGTCGGGCGAGCTGAGCACGGTGTTCGACGCGGGCGGCGTGGCGGGCGCGGTGCTGGCCGGCCTGCTCGCCGACCGCAGCCGCAGCCCGGCGCTCGTCTGCTGCGCCTTCTACACGCTCGCCGCGCCCGCGGTAACTACGCACTCCCTCACTCTTGCGCATTATTACTTACTTGTCTATTACATCTATGTTTAACTATTAAATAAAGGATCAAGAAAGTCCCTGTCTCTAGATGTGGTGTAGTTGTCTAAGTTTTATTATATGTATGTTAGTCTATCAAGTATTTATTATAAGCCCCATTTTCGTACTTATAAAAGTTACGAAACTGGCTATAGAAGAGCGGGATCTCCCTAATATAAGCTGAAGTTTGCTTAAAAAGAAACTCCAAACCCTGATTGTAGTAAACATTTTTTTATTTTGTCTTTACATTTCCACCCATGGAGACTCTTACTTATCTGTATTTAAATATCCATCCTGATGGAGATCGTTAGTTTTGTATGATTGTTAGACGACTTGGGACAACCCCACCCGATGGACCGACGACATTGTGAAGGTTGCGGGAAGTCGGTGGGTGGAGAGGGCTCAAGATCGTTCGTCATGACTAGGAATACTGAAACTTCACTTAAGTTTAAGTGGTTATCTAATTGATGTTTCAGTATACGATTCTGAACGATAACGGCGTCTCAAATTATCGAGACCATCTCAAATACTTTTTTTTTATTTTTTTATACTACTTAGGTTGCAAACATGCATACGGCCCACCTGTTGGTAAGCAGTTACCGTAGCCTATGACCGCTTGCAATACCAGAGGCATCACGCACGCGTTGCCGACCCCGAACCCCCCTCCCCCTAAAGACATCTGGCAACCTTACTCATCGCAGGAACACAACACTATTTGAAAACAAATATAATATTTAACTATATGTTAGCCCCAGGCGGGCTGCTCCAATTCAGAACGAGAAAATCTCGCTGTGCCCTTCCTCCTCTCAAGTTAAGTGACGTTTCAGTATTCGGGCGTTAGGGGGAGGCCTATGTTCATCAGGCTGATGATGATGTGACAACTGTCTGCCGCCGCCAGGTGAGGTGGTGGATAGTAGTGAATAAGTGCGTGTGAATGGTCAGCTGCTGGCGTACCAGCGCTGGGGCGCGGCGTCCTACTCGCTGAACTGCGCGCTGCTGCTGCTGACGGGGCTGCTGGTCAACGGGCCCTACGCACTCATCACCACCGCCGTCAGCGCTGAACTAGGTGAGCCACCTCACTACCCTACTAACTAATGTTATAAATCCTACTAATGTTATAAATGCCAAATTTTGTTGTTCAATTACACTGTAACGGCTCAACCGATTTCGTTGAAACTTGACAGAGTTATTTACCTAGATTAGCATGTAAGCTACTTTTTATGTAGGTACCACGCGCGCGAAGCCGCGCGCGGACTGGTGAAATAACACGAGATATTTTGGATAACACTTGCACAACAATTTATTATAGATAAAATATAACAACGATGTAGTGACATGGAACAATAGCATAGACGTATAAAAAGTATTTGCTACTTATTTGCGTCCTCATTTCCAAGAATAACATAATTATGTTATATATAACTGTTATTTTTAATTATTTATTTATTTCATTTTAACATTTGCCATAACAGTTTGCACCAAAGCGACAATGAAAAGCCTTATAATCTACTACTTAATTACTAAACTACATATTTTGTGTCACAATCAAAAATCGTATGACCATATCTGTGAATTTCGTCAAACTCATATTGAATGCTCTTTTAAATGCCTATGTTCACGAGGTCCAACATGTCGACATCGTTAATGATAGCATTTGTACTATATTTAATTCGCTTAGAGTATATTTAGGTTTTAATTTTAGACAGTAGGCACTTTGGTATATACTGTAAGCTTGCTGTTTTAACTGAAATAAATAATTCTAATTAAATATATTAATATCCATGGCGACACAATTATTGTAAGTACAAATTAACTGAAATAATTGTTTGTTTATCTGAAAGAATTTTTTTTAGTTTAACTGGAATAATTGCATGTTTCAGGCACGCACAGCAGCCTGGCCGGCAACTCGGCGGCGCTGGCCACCGTCACCGCCATCATCGACGGCACCGGCAGCGTCGGTGCGTACCTACTTACTCATCTCTCATACCTAGTGAACGTTTCTCAGACGTACTGTATACAAGCGATGTCATTGCTCCGCTCGTGCCGATTTCTATGATCATAATTATATAAAAATGCTCTGAATGTAGCAATATTTGGTGCCAGTGTACGTGACTTAACTCCAAACACTCCGCACGTCGTGACGTCAACAAAGAATGCATTCATTCGATAAAATGTATTTAAAGCTAAATTACAACAACACGTCATTGAAAACTACTTCTAGTCATCCCTTTGGTTAGCGGAATGCATTGAACGAGTGTATCTACTAATAAAACCTACCTAAATACTACGTACTTCCTATACCTACTTATTACCTACCTACCTACAGAACGACCTACTAACAACTATTGCATAATGTTTATTAATATTCTCATGTAAGTGACATGTTTGTCTTTTTGAGAATAAATGTCTTTAAACCTAAAATTACCGTAACTTTAGTTATATTTCACGTGTAAAAATGAACCTTATAACGTCGCGGAGTAAGGTTGTGTTTGTGTGCGCAGGCGCGGCGCTGGGCCCCATGCTGGCGGGCGTGGTGTCGAGCGCCGGCTCGTGGTCGCACGTCTTCTACATGCTCATCGTGTGCAACTTCTGCGCGCTCTTCCTGCTGCTCAGGTAACCTCACTCCCGCACTTCACACCTCCCAACCACCATTTCACACCTCCCAACCAGCATTTCACACCTCCCAACCAGCATTTCACACCTCCCAAGCCGTATTTTACTCCTCCCTACTCAAATTACACGCTTCCCACCTCGAATTTCACACCTCCCACCCCGCATTTACACCTCCCACTCAGCATTTTACACCTCCCACCCCGCATTTTACACCTCCCAACCCGCAATGAAAACCTCCCAAACCGCTTTTCGCAAATATAAACCTTCAATTAACACGTACGACTAGCATATTACACCTCCCTACGCACATTTTATAATATAACCCTTTTCACGTATCTAATACATACAGCAACTCTGACATAACTCCTTTGTCACCAATGACAGTCACACACACTTGACGACAGACGACACTTTTTGGAGGAGGTAGGGCACAGCGAGATTTTCTCGTTCTGAATTGGAGCAGCCCGCCTGGGGAGGTACCTCCGCCTTACAGAAGATCGCAGCCAAATAACACTATTTGTTTCAAATAGTGTTGTGTTCCTGCGATAAGTAAGGTTGCCAGAGCTCTTTAGGGGGGAAGGGGGGAGGGGTCGGCAACGCGTGCGTGATGCCTCTGGTATTGCAAGCGCTCATAGGCTACGGTAACCGTTTACCAACAGGTGGGCCGTATGCTTATTTGCTACCTCAGTTGTATAAAAAAAAAAAACGACACTTACATACGTACACATCGCAACTCAAGACTTTGTTCTCCTCGTACAGGATAGCGTTGGCGGAGGTAGCCAAGCTGCGGCAGGAGAGACGCATCGCCTCCCCGCCTCGCGTCAGAGTCGAGTGACCAAGAAACGCGCGCTAGCTTCACTGCTCCCAGAGGCCCCCCATCTTAAATGTTTGCTTCAGGATACATAATATGATTTGCGTACTCAGCATTTGCAACATTTATAGAGTATTTCAGACTCCTCGGCCCAGTAGTTTCCGAGCTTTCGTGATGAGTCTGTCAGTGAGTGAGTGAGTAAGTGGACTACTCCTTTATATATACAGGGCGTCCCAAACTTATGGGACATGAAGGGGAAGTACCTTAAATATCGTAGATAGGGTATTTTGCTGAAAGAAGACTTTATGTTACTTTTAAAAGTTAGTAATTCTGCATTCATAGATTTTCTAAAAAATACTTGCTTCGTTTGGGAATCGAACAGACTTAAATGTCAAAAAAAAATCATCCTACTTCTATGATGCCAATCGAAAGAATAGCTAAAAAATAATAACTTTGCTTAAGTAACATAGTATTTTAAAAGAACGGAACAACGTAAAATGATTGAGTCAAATTTTTCAAACACGTTTTATTTAGGATTTTTTAGGTTAGATTTTTTAGTTCTTTTTAAAAATATTAAAGTATGCATTCAAACAAACGCTCTCATAAACTGTTCCATTTTCAAATTTAACAACAACATTGGTGTCGATTCTGTTGTTTTAGGATTCCTAACATAAATTTTAAGATTTCTTAATTTTCTAAGTTAAGTGGACCTAAACATTATGGTATTCTCTTTACATATCCTAAAAAATCCTAAATAAAACGTGTTTGAAAAATTTGACTCAATCATTTTACGTTGTTCCTTTCTTTTAAAATACTATGTTACTTAAGCAAAGTTATTATTTTTTAGCTATTCTTTCGATTGACATCATAGAAGTAGGATGATTTTTTTTGGACATTTAAGTCGGTTCGATTCCCAGACGAAGCAAGTATTTTTTAGAAAATATATGAATGCAGAATTACTAACTTTTAAAAGTAACATAAAGTCTTCTTTCAGCAAAATACCCTATCTACGATATTTAAGGTACTTCCCCTTCATGTCCCATAAGTTTGGGACGCCCTGTATATAGATTCAATGGAGATTCCTGATATAGCGAAAACGAAACTATCAATCTGATGAAACAATTTAAACTGATGCCGCCAAATTTCGTTTACTATCGGAAATAAGAACGCCCGATAGTGATATATAGCTAGAGCTGTTATGTTGTGTTATCGTTAACGTATACCTTAAAAAAGGGATGACGAAATCCAACAAAATAACGGGTCCAACCTAACGTAACGTACGTTAATAATAAATGTTACAACTGGGGGTGTTAACAGCTCTCAATTTCAACTTTTTGTAATGCTGATTTTATTTTTTTCTAAATCGAGCCCGTAACTCCTAACAGTTCTTTTCGATTACTCTCACGGTTTCCGATTTCGCCTAAGTCTAAGTGGCCCTGAAAAAAAACTCACCCTGTATACTTCCTAAGCTTTCATGATCTTTCTAATTCGGAAATACGAAAATTGCACAGATATCTTATTTAAATGGTACTGTACGTGAATTATGATATGAATCCTCAAAAGTGAGCATGTGAGCCCCCTGCTCAGACATACGCACTACCGAGCCACTCATCGCCCGAAATTCAGTTCAATTCAAACAGCTCGAAGCGCTGATCGCTTTATATACTAGGAGAAGGTTTTGGGTTCGATTCCCGTCGCGAAACCAACATTGGTAATTATTAAAATAGGCTGTTATCGCGTACATCTGAACAGGCCTATAACAGATATACTAAGCGACGTTCATCGCGGTCATCGGGTGACCGCTAATTGTATTAACAGTCGAGCCCACCCAACTAGCTAATAGTATGAGCCTCATACGGATTTTCTTACTTTTATTTTTGTCTGTCTGTCTGTATTAACGTATGTATTCTTATAACTTGAGTGTTACTGAATGGATTTCAATGCGGTTTTCACGGTCGTGTAGCGCATTATCGCGGAAGGTTTTGTTAATAAGTAGATCATTTATGATATGTAAGTAGATAATTTATATATTGCCAGTGATGACATATGGCACTGAGACTTGGTCGCCAACTATTGGCCTCATACACAAGCTCAAAGTCACAACGGGCTATGGAGAGAGCTATGCTCGGAGTTTCACTGCGTGATAAGATCCAAAATGAGGAAATCCGTAGAAGAAACAAGGTCACCGACATAGCTCTCAGAATTAGCAAGTTGAAGTGGCAGTGGGCAGGCCATATAGCTCGCAGAACCGACAACCGATGGGGAGTTAAGGTTCTCCAGCCCAACGAAGCGGAAGGCCCGATGGAGCGACGACATTGTGAAGGTTGAGGGAAGTCGGTGGATGGATAAAGCTCAAGACCGTTCGTCGTAGCACTCATTGAAGGAGGCCTATGTACAGGCTGTTGATGAAAGATATTTCGCTGCCACCTCTGGAAACTAAATGGTTACTTCAATGTACCAACTTACCTGAAAAACCCAATGTATGGCATTTATACAAGGCATTTTGACATTTCCTCTTTCTCAGTCAAAAAGCGCTTTTGAGTTGCCTCTAGGTGCTGTAGTTAGCTGCATTTGTTTTCTTCAATAGCTAAAAATCTTTTTTATAAGGTGATTCATAACATGTATACCATCTTAAAAGGGGGTTATTGTATCAACAAAAAGAACTTCTTCATCTTCTTCTTCCCGCCCTTGTCCCACATTACGTGGGGTCGGCACAACATGTTTTCTTCTTCCACTCTCCTCTGTTAGCCGTCATCTCCGCACTCACATCTTTCTTACTCATGTCATCTTTAATACAATCCATCCATCTTTTCTTCGGCCTTCCTCTAGTCTTATATCCATCCACATTCATACCTTACGCTCTTCTCGTTACATGACTTTCATCCCTCCTCATGACATGCCCATACCATGCTAACCTATTACTTCTCAATCAACAAAAAGAACATCAGCGAAAAAAATCTTATCTTGTTTTGGTATTTCTGTAATCTTTATAACTAATTATTACTAAACGTACGAGAAGTGCGGCATCAAGATTCCTACCTAAAACAACCGATTTATTGGATTGAACTGATGGACCCCAAAACGGCTGATGTAACATAGAGTTTTTTAATGAAAAATGACGAATTACCAATCGTCGTAGAACACACATTATTGCCAATTGGATGTAAAATAAGCCCAATTTCGGGACAGCATACATATCATGAAACACCTTGTATTTCCAAAAGAAAACTTTATTTATACTGTTTTTTTTTTATAATAAACAATTAAGTCGATGTATTCTATGTTTTATAGTAAAGGGCGGTCTTATTTTGCCTAGATGTATTCACTAGACAACTTAAGACATTCCGCGGGCCCAGTTCTATCTTTGCAGTATATAAAATTAGTTGATGACGAAGAATGTACAGTCAGCGACCTAAGTCACTTAACAAATTGAGCTTTTAAAACCCAAATAAATCTGTTATATGACTGGAAAGGGGGGATTTGCCCATACTGTCTGTGGGGGAGGCCATGTTCAGCAGTGGACGTCGAACGGCTGAAATGATGATGATGATGATGACTGGAAGTCGCGAAATCACTTGCAAAACTTACAAAATATAAGTGAAAAAGTCCAAAACATAGTTTGGAAATTGTTCATCAACTTATGTCGCTGACTGTACCATCGAGGAAACGGATTGTGGACCCTTTCGAGCATACGGTAAACTAACGATCTCGGTGATGAGGAACTCGGTGGCGTGGTGGACGAGTGACACGCAAGAGGTGCGGATTCGATCCCTGCGGTACTCGTAGATACCCGCGACAGTTAGGGGTTGCACATAGTTTATCGGTTTCGAAATTGGACTATGAAATTGACGTCGTGAGCTTCGAAATTTCTAAACTGTACGAGGGAATTTTAGCATAATACAAGGTGATTCATAATATGTATTCCATCCCGAAAGGGGCTTATTCTACAACCAATTGCCAACAAAGTTTGTTCTACGACTTTTGGAAATTCGACATTTTTCATTGAAAAAACTTTATGCGAAAATCAGCTGTTTTGGGGTCAAATCAGGTGAAACTCAATGAATCAGCTGGTTTAGGTAGCAATCTTGATGCCGAACTTCTTGTACGTTTAGTTATGAGTTCTAAAGATGATAAAAATATTAAAATCAGCTAATTTGAGAAAGTTTGTAAAAAAAGTAAAATGAAAATATTGAAGTTTTTTTTCGCTAAAATTATTTAATTTCGTTGATAGAATAACCCCCTTTCGGGGTGGAATACATGTTATGAATCACCTTGTATTTAGATTGAAAGTATTTTCGTTTTTCTAGTAGCTGTTGTCGAAGTTTCGAAACTGAGTTTGTCAATTTACAAACTAATTCGAAATTTCGGAACGCACCCTCTAGTAAGATCCATACAAGTAGGTGACTGTAAAAGGGCACACAATCCGGTTCATTCGGACACTTATTTAAATAATAAATAATGACAATACAGATGAAGCTGTTTCGATTTTATTAATTTAAAGTTCCTAAATAAATATTAGTTCCGGGTCACTGCTAGTCGGGTAGTGCGAGGCGCGGCACCGCTCGCTAGACGAGCTCCTAAGGACTTGCACCAATTGTTAAATCTCGACTTGATAATGGTCCCCGTACTTTATTAGGTAGAAAATTATTTATCCTACTAATATTAAAAATACAAAAGTTTGTGAGGATGTTTATTGTTCAATTACGCCGCAACGGCTCAAGCGATGAAACTTGTAATAGATACAGCTCTTTAGATAGAATAGCATATATGCTACTCTTTTTATGTGGGTACCACGCGAGCGAAGTCGCGGGCTGAAGCTAGTACTTTATAAAATAAAATATAGGAAGGAAAGCCGAAATAAAATGCAACCTATTTCATTTGATTGTGTTATTATAATATCCCAAAAATTTCGACTCAGACTGGATTAGAACCGGCAACTTTCCCCTATTTATTTTGATTTCGTTCGTTCGACTAACTCGAGGTGTAACTCGCGTCGCAGATATTATATTATTATTATATTATATTATTATTCTTGTACGAAAATATTTTTTTATGTTCATTCCAGTATTTGTGCATTTTGTTACAAACATGTCATTGTACCTTCAGCACACTGGTTATTTCGCTGTTCACCTTTAACGGGGTGACTCTGAGAACTAGTGCCATGGAGAGATGTATGTGCGTGTGAAATCTCTTTATGTACCTAATTTGTAAAAGTATTGTGTAAATGTACTGTGAAATGTGAATATTTATATTTTTAAATTAAAAATTAAACAAAATATATTTGATTAATTCGTTTTATTTATACCTAATACTTATCACTAAGGTGAACAATATTTACATATACCTTGTACCATCATCAACATCAAACTTACTCGAAACTTATGATCAAACAAAGTTGCAAAAATGATTTCTGATTAAAACAACTACCTGTACCTTTTCTACAGATTTTAATACGTAACATTCATATAAATAAAATTATTTTCTTAGTTTAGGAATGTTTTCTAAAACACAGAAAGAGCTCTATATAATCTGTTCTTTTACACACTCATCAGATTAGAATGGCCCAGGGCCCCAAATTCTACTATTTCAATAGCTATGTGAACTTGGCACCCGACTTTGGAAAATCAAACTTTTTTTTTTAAATTCTCGTTGAGTTTCGTTTGTAGTTGATTGTAGTGAAATTATTTTCGTTTGTAGTAGCTCTGAAAAAAAGTTAGGGGACTTTGAAAAAAAAAACTCTTTGATTTTAAAATATTTCATCCGCGTCTATGGAAAATCAAACTTTTTGTTGTTGATTCCTATAGTACTTCGGTTGTAGTTGATTGTAGTGAAATTATTTTTGGATGTAGTAGCTCTTAAAAAAAGTTAGGGGACTTTGAAAAAAAATTAATCTGCGTCTATGGAAAATCAAACTGTTTTTTGTTGATTCCTATAGTACTTCGATTGTAGTTGATTGTAGTGAAATTATTTTCGTTTGTAGTAGCTCTGAAAAAAAGTTAGGGGACTTTGAAAAAAAAACTCTTTGATTTTAAAATATTTCATCCGCGTCTATGGAAAATCAAACGTTTTGTTGTTGATTCCTATAGTACTTCGGTTGTAGTTGATTGTAGTGAAATTATTTTTGTTTGTAGTAGCTCTTAAAAAAAGTTAGGGGACTTTGAAAAAAAATTCATCTGCGTCTATGGAAAATCAAACTGTTTTTTGTTGATTCCTATAGTACTTCGATTGTAGTTGATTGTAGTGAAATTATTTTTGTTTGTAGTAGCTCTAAAAAAAAGTTAGGGGACTTTGAAAAAAAAACTCTTTGATTTTAAAATATTTCATCCGAGTCTATGGAAAATCAAACTTTTTGTTGTTGATTCCTATAGTACTTCGGTTGTAGTTGATTGTAGTGAAATTATTTTTGTTTGTAGTAGCTCTTAAAAAAAGTTAGGGGACTTTGAAAAAAAAAATCATCCACGTCTATGGAAAATCAAACTGTTTTTTGTTGATTCCTATAGTACTTTGATTGTAGTTGATTGTAGTGAAATTATTTTCGTTTGTAGTAGCTCTAAAAAAATAATAGGGGACTTTGAAAAAAAAACTCTTTGATTTTAAAATATTTCATCCGCGTCTATGGAAAATCAAACTTTTTGTTGTTGATTCCTATAGTACTTCGGTTGTAGTTGATTGTAGTGAAATTATTTTTGTTTGTAGTAGCTCTTAAAAAAAGTTAGGGGACTTTGAAAAAAAAATTCACCCGCGTCTATGGAAAATCAAACTGTTTTTTGTTGATTCCTATAGTACTTCGATTGTAGTTGATTGTAGTGAAATTATTTTTGTTTGTAGTAGCTCTAAAAAAAAGTTAGGGGACTTTGAAAAAAAAATTCATCCGCGTCTATGGAAAATCAAACTGTTTTTTGTTGATTCCTATAGTACTTCGATTGTAGTTGATTGTAGTGAAATTATTTTTGTTTGTAGTAGCTCTAAAAAAAAGTAAGGGGACTTTGAAAAAAAAACTCTTTGATTTTAAAATATTTCATCCGCGTCTATGGAAAATCAAACTTTTTGATTTTGATTCCTATAGTACTTCGATTGTAGTTGATTGTAGTGAAATTATTTTCGTTTGTAGTAGCTCTGAAAAAAAGTTAGGGGACTTTGAAAAAAAAACTCTTTGATATTAAAATATTTCATCCGCGTCTATAGAAAATAAAACTTTTTGTTGTTGATTCCTATAGTACTTCGGTTGTAGTTGATTGTAGTGAAATTATTTTTGTTTGTAGTAGCTCTTAAAAAAAAAATTCACCCGCGTCTATGGAAAATCAAACTGTTTTTTGTTGATTCCTATAGTACTTCGATTGTAGTTGATTGTAGTGAAATTATTTTTGTTTGTAGTAGCTCTAAAAAAAAGTTAGGGGACTTTGAAAAAAAATTCATCCGCGTCTATGGAAAATCAAACTGTTTTTTGTTGATTCCTATAGTACTTCGATTGTAGTTGATTGTAGTGAAATTATTTTTGTTTGTAGTAGCTCTAAAAAAAAGTAAGGGGACTTTGAAAAAAAAACTCTTTGATTTTAAAATATTTCATCCGCGTCTATGGAAAATCAAACTTTTTAATTTTGATTCCTATAGTACTTCGATTGTAGTTGATTGTAGTGAAATTATTTTCGTTTGTAGTAGCTCCAAAAAAAAGCTAGGGGACTTTGAAAAAAACTCTTTGATTTTAAAATATTTCATCCGTGTCTATGGAAAATCAAACTTTGTGTTGTTGATTCCTATAGTACTTCAGTTGTAGTTGATTGTAGTGAATAACTTTTTTTTAGAGCTACTACAAACGAAAATAATTTCACTACAATCAACTACAATCAAAGTACTATAGGAATCAATAAAAAACAGTTTGATTTTCCATAGACACGGATGAATTTTTTTTTCAAAGTCCCTAACTTTTTTTAAGAGCTACTACAAACAAAAATAATTTCACTACAATCAACTACAACCGAAGTACTATAGGAATCAACAACAAAAATGTTGATTTTCCATAGACGCGGATGAAATATTTTAAAATCAAAGAGTTTTTTTTCAAAGTCCCCTAACTTATTTTTAGAACTACTACTAACGAAAATAATTTCACTACAATCAACTACAATCGAAGTACTATAGGAATCAACATAAAACAGTTTGATTTTCCATAGACGCGGATGAATTTTTTTTTCAAAAACCCCTAACTTTTTTTAAGAGCTACTACAAACGAAAATAATTTCACTACAATCAACTACAATCGAAGTACTATAGGAATCAACAAAAAACAGTTTGATTTTCCATAGACGCGGATGAATTTTTTTTTCAAAAACCCCTTACTTTTTTTTGGAGCTACTACAAACGAAAATAATTTCACTACAATCAACTACAACCGAAGTACTATAGGAATCAACAACAAAAAGTTTGATTTTCCATAGACGCGGATGAAATATTTTAAAATCAAAGAGTTTTTTTTCAAAGTCCCCTTACTTTTTTTTGGAGCTACTACAAACGAAAATAATTTCACTACAATCGAAGTACTATAGGAATCAATAATAAAAAGTATGATTTTCCATAGACGCGGATGAAATATTTTAAAATCAAAGAGTTTTTTTTTCAAAGTCCCCTAACTTTTTTTTAGAGCTACTACAAACGAAAATAATTTCACTACAATCAACTACAATCGAAGTACTATAGGAATCAATAAAAAACAGTTTGATTTTCCATAGACGCGGATGAATTTTTTTTCAAAGTCCCCTAACTTTTTTTAAGAGCTACTACAAACAAAAATAATTTCACTACAATCAACTACAACCGAAGTACTATAGGAATCAACAACAAAAAGTTTGATTTTCCATAGACGCGGATGAAATATTTTAAAATCAAAGAGTTTTTTTTCAAAGTCCCCTTACTTTTTTTTGGAGCTACTACAAACGAAAATAATTTCATTACAATCAACTACAATCGAAGTACTATAGGAATCAATAAAAAACAGTTTGATTTTCCATAGACGCGGATGAATTTTTTTTCAAAGTCCCCTAACTTTTTTTAAGAGCTACTACAAACAAAAATAATTTCACTACAATCAACTACAACCGAAGTACTATAGGAATCAACAACAAAAAGTTTGATTTTCCATAGACGCGGATGAAATATTTTAAAATCAAAGAGTTTTTTTTTCAAAGTCCCCTAACTTTTTTTTAGAGCTACTACAAACGAAAATAATTTCACTACAATCAACTACAATCAAAGTACTATAGGAATCAAAATTAAAAAGTTTGATTTTCCATAGACGCGGATGAAATATTTTAAAATCAAAGAGTTTTTTTTTCAAAGTCCCCTAACTTTTTTTTAGAGCTACTACAAACAAAAATAATTTCACTACAATTAACTACAATCGAAGTACTATAGGAATCAACAAAAAACAGTTTGATTTTCCATAGACGCGGATGAATTTTTTTTTCAAAGTCCCCTAACTTTTTTTAAGAGCTACTACAAACAAAAATAATTTCACTACAATCAACTACAACCGAAGTACTATAGGAATCAACAACAAAAAGTTTGATTTTCCATAGACGCGGATGAAATATTTTAAAATCAAAGAGTTTTTTTTTCAAAGTCCCCTAACTTTTTTTCTGAGCTACTACAAACGAAAATAATTTCACTACAATCAACTACAAACGAAACTCAACGAGAATAAAAAAAAAAAAGTTTGATTTTCCAAAGTCGGGTGCCAAGTTCACATAGCTTATTTCAATGACTTGAAAATGATAATCGCATGATAATCATCGCACCATTATCATTGAGTTAATATTGTCGCCACCTTCGTTACTTTGATTTCATTGGTTACACAAATTACTGCCATTGTTAAACGACTGATAGCAGAATACCAAAAGTGACCATTTTGCTATTGAACCATTGTCATTTTGAAGCCACTGAATTAGTAGAATTGGGCCCCTGGTAATTTTAGTCATCAAACAAGCAAAGAATAAATATTGTTAGTTTATTGAGAGCAAAAAATATTAACGACATTCTTCAGTCCGCGGCTTCACTGGCGTGAGATTACTGCGATAAAAAGTACCCTGTGTCCTATTCCAGAACCTAGTAAGTATTACACCCACAAAAATATGTTTAGCTTATTTATTTGATTAGTAGACGAGCAGCTTTCGCTGATGTGTCTGCATCACACAATGTTTAACAACCTCAGTGGTGCATGGGAATAAAAAAGGAATTTTTGAGCACTGATTTGTTCATTCATTCCCAGTTCGTTACAGTAAGAAACAAACACACCACATTTTGAATATTAGTAGGATAAATGGTACTTTTCTGTGCTGCCCTCATTGAATTTCATACAGAATTGAACTACCTACAGAGATGGACCTTATATGTTAGCATGGTAAGGTTGTCTAAGGGCGTCCGAGTGGCAGTATGAAGGAGAGTGCATCCCCAGTGGGCCCCCATGCGGTGCGCTGCAGCTGGTACACCGTGACCCACGCCACCAGCAGCGCGGCCCACACGCCCGCGCCCACCGCTGACATCAGCACATCTGGAAATAGTTATTCATTATTAATAAAAATAAATAACACCCAACAGTCACATACATAGTCCTGCAAGCTAGATAAAATATTGTTAGCAGTGTTAGCTGTTTTTCCTACCCCGCTGTCGGTGCCGAGCGTTGCCGTAAAAGACGAAGAGAGCGCTTTTGCGAGCCTCTTTGCGCTTGGCTTTCGGACTGGTCGGACGTGTAATTCTTGTGCTAGGAATTTAGTTCTAGTAGTGATGTCATCCTTAGGTTAAACTCTGTTGGTTAAATGTTCGAGTTAAAATCATTGTTAGAGTTAAATCTTAGATAGGTTTCCTGTTGTTATTTTTTTAAGGAACTATGTGAGTAGTTTCCAAAAATATATATAATGATCTATCACTCTGAAGCTTTTGTAGGCCAAAATCCTGTAAAATAGTTTGACGGGCTAACTTGAACAGTAATACAAAGTCACATCACTACAGAGTAGTTTCAGTGAAGCCCGGCAAAACAAACTTACATTTCTTGATTTCCTTCTGCTCCTCGAAGGGAGGCTTCGTGAACGCTTCCTTGAAGAACCACACCGCGTTCACAGCCCACAGGAACGGCAGCATCAGGAATCCACCTGAACAATATTAAAACAATCCTACTATTATATGCGAAAGTTTGTGGGATGTTTGTGGTCCAATCTCGCCGTAACGGCTCCACCGATTTCGATGAAACTTGGAATAGATGGAGTTCTTTACCTAGAATAGCTTAAAGAAAACTTTTTATCTAGGTAACACGCGAGCGAAGCCGTTTGGGCAAGCTAGTGTGAACATAATGGTAACTTGGTTTTTTGTTTACAGAACTGACAATACCTTTGAAATACCATTTGCAGAGATGCAGCTTCCTTTCGTTTGGTAATCTGTTCAGATCCATCTCTCTAATAATTTCCCTGATAATTTGAAGAATAAAGGTAGATTTTTTTCGAATTCGTTTTGTTTTCAGTGTGAAAGTACTTCTTGTTTTGTTTCTTCTTTCATTCTTTCTAGATGGCTTCCGAATTACAGTCCTATTGCCAGCCAATGTCAAGAAATTATGAATGTCATTATTCAGTTTAAAAATTCTAAACTAAGCTGAGCTTGGAAAGAAACATAAGTACTCTGTGGAACGAAACGAAAAATATACAATCAATCAATCAAACAAACAAAATTCAAACAAACAAAAATGGCGAATCTTGTTGAATGTCAAGCGTGAAAATGTTCAATCAGTAAATAAAAAATGTTTTCGCTGTGTAAATACATATTGTTGTGTGTTATTCCTATCCTATACTATCCACAATTATGTAAGTCCGAACATAAATACATTTTGCGCGTCGAGAGAAGTATGAAAACAAGTCGAAATAATTTCACAATTTTGTATATTTTCGCCTGGTATTTTGCCTAAAGACCTTGGTTAAGTGTTAGTGATTATCATTTATCAATAAGCTTGAAGCCTCACCTTGTATTTACGGCTAGTGATACAAAAATACGGAAAATCCTTGACGGGTTTCTAGCAATAGAAATATGTGCTGTTTACATACTTACCGTTTTACTTTCACCAGACTATTAGCACTACTTCATCATCGTTGATTTTTATAAGAAAGAGCGGTCAGTGGCTACATAACGGGACAGTATACAAAAAATAACTATCCGGACAGGTATTAAATCTAGGTTGGACAGATCACCCAGACCATGTCCTTGACCTTATAGCTAAACTGACCTAAACCTCTGTAAAATTCAGTCTGGCGGGGCTTTGAATGGTTTGTTCCATCTAGTACACATGGTAGAAAATGAGAGTATTTTACAATAGGCTCAGGAGTGTTTGCATTGCTGTGCAATCACGTGCAAGCTTCTGGCTCCATCTCCAATCCCAGCAGGAGGACCTATGTGGAATATGTAGGGTCGGGTGGCTCGAGTCAAAATTGTGATTATTGTGCTGCACCTAAAGGTCACTTTAACATCAAGGGTCACTTGAGGTTGAAAATCACACAGGTGTGGACTCTTCCATTTAGAGTCCTAATTCCATAGGTACACCCCAACTGAAAGGAGCATTTATTTTTAGTTGTTAGGTGTAATGTAAGTCACTGCCATATGAACAGGTCTGAAAATGAAATTCTTGCAGGTACATCAGAACCAGTGCTACCCCCGACCTTAGTGTTGTACAGTCCTGGAGACCCGGAGTACACAGATGTACTCGTGAAGCGAGAACATGACAATCTGACGCTGGTCTGTGAGCTCCGAGGTGATACCGCCCTTCGGAGTTATGTGTGGAACTATGTTAATAATGGGACTATGGGGCAGAGGTAAGAAAGCACAACCCAACAACACTAAATCTACACAAGTATATTTTACACTAAACACCAATCATAACAAATAAAGAGAAAAGTTAAAGGTATATGTGGGGCAAATTGACTCGAGTCTCAGCATATGCTGCACCAATCCAACTTTACTGTATATCATACACATTTTCAGGCCATACATTATAGAACCTGTGGGGCCGACCACTAGCAGCAAGCTCACAAAGCTGGACCTGCAGATCTCTGACAGTGGACAGTACATGTGCTCCGCACCACCCTTCAGTGTTACCAAGTACATACTCGTGCAGACTAAAGGTATGTCATATAATTTAATTCCTGGTCTTCCTTCCTTCCTGGTGATGGTTAGGCGTTTGACCACCATCTCACTTTTGCTAGTGAGATGTGGCCTAAGATGAAGCATGCTTTACCAGAAAGAACTTCACGTTCACTCAACGTCACAAACGTTCACTCTGGATTTGAAGACTCCTACTGTTCAACATTTACGATTTCATGTGTTGTCATGTTTGGATGAACCTCTGACGCCTAGAGATTTGGGAGGATGTCTACCACACTTGGGGTGGGGCGGTGGTGAGGCAGTGGTTATTATTGATTGTGTCAGAATATATAGTATCAACACACTTTTGCTCGTGCTTCTGATCTAAATAAATAAAATTAAATAAATATTCCAGACGTATCACACACGGTCAACTGATCCCAAACTAGGCATAGCCTGTACTATGGGTAACAGAGACTGATATACATAATAGTTATATATTTAACACCCAGCCACAGAACAAACATCTGTGTTAGTCACAAATGTTTGTCCAGTGTGGGAATCGAACCAGCGACCTCTAGCGCAGAAGGCAGAGTTACTACCAACTGAGCTATGAGGCCAGTAATGGTAGTAGTAATGGTTTTACATAACTCTTTTCTTATGTACTACTGTTAATATTTTGCAAATGACATCTGCCTTCTCTCACTCTTTTAAATGCCTATGTACATGAGGTCCAACATGTCAACATCTATAATGATAACATTTGTAAAATATTGAATTCGCTAAGAGTATATTTAAGTTTTAATTTTAGACAGTAGGTACTTTGGTATATACTGTAAGCTTGCAGTTTTAACTGAAATAAATAATTCTAGTTCTTTGTATGCCTGGAAGATCCCTCATCGGGCATAGATTGGTAGTGTTGTGATGTGATGTGATGTGTTGTGCGTCAGGGCCGATGCAGTGCGCGCGCGGCGCGTTCTGGTGCGGCGCGCGCTGCGTGCTCGCGGCGTACGTGTGCGACGGCCGCGCCGACTGCGCGCGCCGGGAGGACGAGGCGCCCGACATGTGCGACTCCAACGTGTGCGCGCGTGAGTATGCGGGCCGTGCGGGCGCGGGCGCGGGTGCCGGTGTGGGAGGTGTGACGTGTGGGAGGTGTGACGTGGGGGAGGTGCGACGTGGGGGAGGTGGGAGGTGTGACGTGGGGGAGTTGGGACGGGTGTCGGTGTGGGAGGTGGGAGGTGTGACGTGTGGGAGGTGTGACGTGCGACGTTGGTGTTGCAGGCAGCGACAAGCTGAACTGCAGCGGCGGGCGCTGCATCTCGGCGGCGGCGTGCTGCCGCGGCGGCGCGCCGCTGTGCCGCCAGCCCGCCTGCTGCGACGAGTTCCCGCTCACCCGGCTGCCAGGTTGCTATACTACTTACATTATTTGACTCACCAAATTATTTCAATATTAATTTTCATTTATTTATTTATTGGAAAACCAACAGTTTAATAATCATAATAAACACCAATGTACATAAAAGATAGCCAATAACAGGTTTTCACGTATAAAAACATAGTATAAACAATAACAACTTAGAACAACTCACTAAACACACCAGTGGGAATATAATCTACTAATTGGTTAACTTTATTGCAAATTCATAAATATGGTAATTTCATTTTGGATGCACGGTAATAGCAGTAGTCGCCTCTCAGGCGTAGGCCTCCCCCAATAAGGCCCGGTGATTTCAAACATTATAATAATAATAATCATCTGATGATAGCCCAGCACATATTCCACTAACATTGCTTCGAATATATCTCCTTACCTAGAATACCTTTTGTATAGGTACCACGCGGGCGAAGCCGCGGGCGGAAGCTAGTTTATAATATAAAGTAAGATATGTAACAGTATGTGTAACAGTATGGCCCCTCCATATCTACCTATCCGCGGATGTCGTAAGAGGCGACTAAGGGAAAAAAGCTAGGGGATGGGCAGCAGCGTCCCTCATTTTAACAACGATAGCTCTAACTGCACTCGCCAACCCGCATGCCCAGCGTGGTGAGTATGGGCAAATCCCCCCACATGATAAGGAATTCGCTCTGTCTGTGGGAGGCCATGTACAGCAGTGGACGTCGTGCGGCTGAAATGATGATGATGTGTGTTTGTGCGCAGGTTTTGCGGAGGAGTACCCGCCGCTGTACGAGGACCGACACGCGCCCGACGACTACGGCTTCATCCAGTCCACCATCTACACCGTCACCGGTAATCTATCCTACTTCTTGTCGTGCCACTAATATTCATATTCATATTCATTTATTTCACCTTTAGTGTTACATTGCATAACATAGGTATGTCCAATTACAGTTATTTTCATAAATTATCATGCAGATTATTAATTAAGTATTATTATTATTATTACAGATTATTAATATTAATTCTTTCTTGGTCCAGGTTGAGGTTTGGTGGCTCTGAAAAAAGCCTATAGCCTTCGGTGAAAGAATCAGTGTAGTGAAAGGATTTAAGTGCACCTCTTAGAGGCTCCCTTCGTGCACAATTTGTAGTCAATACGCCTGAACGGATCTGGATGCGATTTGGCATTGAACTGCAAATATTCTTTCCGGGTCTGGGTGTAGTGGTAGCATGGTGCTCGTAGTATCTGGTACCCGCGACACGGGATCCTAGTGTGGGGTCAGGACTGTGTGACTGTTGGGTGTTATTTATGTATTATTAATGAATGTAATGTTTGCGTGTTCCAGCGTGCGCGCTGATATTCATGATAGCGGTGGTGCTGCTGGTGTCGGCCATCTGCAAGATGCACATGAAGCGCGCGGCGCTGCGCGGCTACACGCACGCCGACCGCGCCGCGCGCCACCGCTACACCGTGCAGTACGAGCAGGTCAGCCCTCCACAAGCCAACACGCGTTCTTCAATTACTAACCCGAACACTTCACTCACTAACCCGCATTCTTCACTCGAAAACCCGAACACTTCACTCACTAACCCGCATTCTTCACTCGAAAACCCGAACACTTCACTCACTAACCCGCATTCTTCACTCGAAAACCCGAACACTTCACTCACTAACCCGCATTCTTCACTCGAAAACCCGAACACTTCACTCACTAACCCGCATTCTTCACTCGAAAACCCGAACACTTCACTCACTAACCCGCATTCTTCACTCGAAAACCCGAACACTTCACTCACTAACCCGCATTCTTCACTCGCTAACCCGCATTCTTCACTCGCTAAACCGAACACTTCACTCGCTAACTCGAACACTTCACTCGCTAAACCGCATTCTTCACTCGAAAACCCGAACACTTCACTCACTAAACCGCATTTATTTATTTATTTAATCTTTATTGCACACAAAAAACAATGTACAAAAGGTGGGCTTAATGCCAAGGCATTATCTACCAGCCAGCCTGATTGGGTAGAAACAGGAGGTTGGCGTGCGACAGATTGTTTAACTTAACTAAAAACTATACTATATATAACCATACACTATATTTAAATATGTATATATATATATATATATAATACACTGCAATAGATTAACAGATAGTACAAAACAAGTGTTTTATTAAGATGTAGTGTAGATGCTAGATGTTCTTAAGAAAATGTTCACGAGTTAATCGTTTAAATGAATCTTTGGAGTCAACTTTTTTGATATTATACGGAAGTTTATTCCAAAGTCTTACTGCTACAACGGAGAAGGAGTTGCCACGAAAACAAGTGCTATGCTCAGGGGTATCAAGGAGGAGGTTGTCAGACGATCTAAGAGGTTTGTCATGCGTATCACACCGGAATCGGAAACGAGATTTCAGATATTCAGGGGAAGAAGGATCTTTGAGAACTGAGAAAAGGATGCAAAGGATTCGCAGATTCCTGCGATCTCGGACGGGGAGCCATCTAAGTTTGTTTCCGTAGTGGCTTACATGGTCATACTTGCGCAGACAGTAAATAAACCGTATGCCAGTATTTAGGAGGCGGTCGAGCTTGTTGAGGAGTTCCTCAGAAAAATCAAGGAAAGTTGCGTCAGCATAATCTATTATTGGCACAAGAAGTGAATTTACTAATGTAATTTTAGTGGATATAGGGAGAAAATGTTTAAGACGGATGATTGAGCGCAGTGAGGCATAAAAATTACGAGAGATTTCTTTAACGTGGGGTACCCAGCTAAGCCTAGAATCAAACACAACACCGAGATTAGTGACAGTTGGCGAGTAAGGTATTTTGCAGTCATTGTAACGCAGATGGGGGAGAACACCAAGGGATTTGATTTTAGTGAGTTGGTAAGAACTACCTATAATAATGGCTTGACACTTATCAGGGTTTACATTTATGCCAAAACGATTAGACCAGGTGAGCAGCCGGGCAAGATCATTATTAATTGTTTCAACAATAGTACTGAAATTATCAACAGAGGCAGAAAAGTAAATCTGTAGATCGTCGGCGTACATATGGTAATGACTTTGAAGGAGAGGGGAAATAAAGTTAATAAACAAGGAAAAAAGGAGTGGAGAGAGAATACCTCCTTGAAATGAAATGAAATGAAATAAATTTATTTCGACAAACACAGACAGAAGACACAAAAAACAATAGAATAAAGATTAACGATAGGGAGATAGGTAGACTTAACACAGATAACATACAGTACAAACAACAACACATAAGAAGGTATCTATGTCATTTACAATATATATAAGTGCTAATTAGTCTCCCGTGCGTGTTAGCCAAAACAGGCATGGTCTCAGCATAATGCCGCTACATATTAGGATAACATGCAGCGGCGCTGGTTTTCAGACCAAACCTAACGGGTGACCTCACCTCCTTGGGGAACACCAGCCTCAACTGCTTTCCATTCAGAGAAATCCTGGCCATCTCTGGTTTTTTGGCGACGCTCATTTAAATATGATGATAACCAATTTACAACAGGCGGTGATAAATTGCGTTTCGACAGAATGGCTAGCAATAGGTTATGATCAACAGCGTTGAACGCGTTGCTGAAATCTATGAGCACTAGAACTGTTACGTGGGACACTTCCATGCAGGCACGAATATCTTCTGTAACATTAAGAAGGGCAGTTGAGGTGCTGTGTCCTATTCTAAAACCAGACTGGAACGAATTAAAAAGGTGATTAACAGCAAGGAAATCAGTTAGCTGAGCATGAACGACAGATTCAATTACTTTCGAAAAAACGGTAGGATCGAAATAGGACGGTAATGTTTAAGAAGGGCAGGTTCAGATACTTTGGGAAGGGGGATGATGTACGCCTGCCGCCATTGGTCAGGAAAATTTGATGAGGAAAGTGAGAAATGGACAACATGAGTAAGGGTGGGAAGTAAGTGCAGTAGGATATAAGAGATCATTTTGCGACCGAAACCATTCTTCACTCGCTAACCCGCATTCTTCACTCGCTAAACCGAACACTTCACTCGCTAACTCGAACACTTCACTTGCTAAACCGCATTCTTCACTCGAAAACCCGAACACTTCACTCACTAACCCGCATTCTTCACTCGCTAACCCGCATTCTTCACTCGCTAAACCGCATTCTTCACTCGAAAACCCGAATACTTCACTCACTAACCCGCATTCTTCACTCACTAACCCAAACTCTTCACTCACTAACCCGAACACTTCACTCGCTAACCCGAACAATTCACTCGCTAATTAATAACTAATTTATAATATGTTATTGTGAGCAGGCGCATCGTTTCCCGCCGTGCTACGAAGCGTCTCGGTTACTGGAGGAGAATCGAAACGCCTCGCCGCAGCAGAGTCCGGTGCATGTCACCGCTACGCCTGAGGTGCCGGTGAGTTTACACGCTTTTACCTCGATAACTTGCTGAATGCAGCCTTGTGGTAAGACGAAGTATTTCAAACAACGAGAAATCGACTCTGTGCCGCAGTTGGTTAGCACATCCCTGAATCTAGGGGATGCCCGGATTCGATTCTCGCCTAAGTCGATTTTTTTTACCACTATGCAAACACGGCCCACCTGTTGGTTAGTGGTTACCGTAGCCTATGAACGCTTGCAGTACCAGAAGCATCACGCACGCGTTACCGGTCCTGATTTTAACGAAATGGCCACCATTTGACGTTGGCATTGAAAGCACCAGTGTGGTGATAGAGCTGGTGTGTTGCAGTGCGTGCCGGAGCCGCCGGTGGAGGCGCCGCGCGGCTTGGCCCGACTCTCCTCCATCTTCTCGTCACGATACCGACAGGTACGTTACTTAACTATCCTATGTAGAATGGCATGTAGGTTACCTATCCTGTGTATATATATGCTGCCCATCCCCTAGCTTTTTTCCTTTAGTCACCTCCATCCGCGGATAGGTAGATATAAGCTCTTATTTATTAGACATTATGATTAGATTATTTTTCTTTTGAGCCTCACCTAGTTCGATCGGCACCACACTGAAGCTTTAAATTCCATTTTGTGAAAATGGATCATCGAAAAAAATGCTAGGCCAAGCCGTGTTTGTTGCCTGATTCTTGTAGGCTTGGTCGCGAGGAACAGGCGTAGCTTCACCTAGTTTCTAAGACGTTTCAAAGTGATCCTAGTGATTTTATTGAAATAAACGCCTTTGACTTTGACTATGGAGAGGCCCATTCTTCAGCCGGGGCCACCACGGCCACAAAAAAGCTAGTGATTAATAAACTTAAAATGTAATTCCAGGTACCGAGCCAGCCCGAGCCGGTGGAGATGCAGAACGTCCGCGCCACTTCCCTGCAGAGCTCCCCGACGCGGCGGCCGCTCGACAACTACCGGTCCCCCACCTACTGCGACCTCAACTCCGAGTTCCTCTTCGCGGAGCCCGACTCCCCGCCCCTGGGGAGGGACCTCAACTACATGGCGGCGCCCATCGACTTCTTCCGCCGCCGGACCATGCGCCGGAACACTCTAGAGAGGGTCATGGACCAGCTGGATAGGCAGAGGTGAGATTATCTTGTCGTCTCACTCGCTCTTTCTTGGCCATCTGGCATTTTGGCCCCGCCATGCTGGAGTTACCCAGCTGTAGGACCAACCTACTTAAGTTTTCTCCCGTGTCACTCGCTATCTATTTACTCAATATTCTGTCCCAAAACAGTGTAGACGTGTTTCACCAAAACCTGCCGAAATCCATGGAAATGGCACAGCTTGTCATTGACACAAAATATATTAATTAGTATTGTTAATAAATTAAGTTAAGTACGTACCTAGATATAACATCGCCTTAGGGCTTAATAAAAAAACCTGTTATGATGTTGTTATATTAATAAATAAATAAATAAAAATAAAAAAAAATATTAGGGTTCCGTACATACCTCAACCTTTGTTGTCCATCTGTCTGTCAAGTTTCTTCTCTGAAACGGCTAAAGGTATCAACTTGAAATAAACCAACTATGAGGGTCTGTGAGCTTATGGTGTCATTTAAAAATCAATTTCTAGCTCAATTCATTAAAAAGATATGGAGTTCGGGGTCGGCAACGCGTGCGTGATGCCTCTGGTATTGCAAACACTCATAGGCTACGGTAACCGCTTACCATCAGGTGGGCCGTACGCTTATTTGCCACTGCAGATGTATAAAAAAAAAACTTGACCGTCTTTATTTGAAGGTATTTTGTGTTGTTGCAGGTTAACCCTCCAACTGGGGCGGTTCCAGCTGTCCATCCCGCGGTTCGGGCGCGCGGAGCCGCGGCCCGACACGCCCAACGTCGCCGAAATCAATATAGACGACCTCGACTTCGTCAGGTTGAACTCCAACGACACCTACACACTGAACGGCAGAACTATAAGACTCTTGGGTGCAAACTTCGAGAACTACCCAGTTCTCCCCGACGGCTCCGTCAGACCGCCGTCGTACACCGAAGCGGTGAGGTACAAGTTGTACGGCCCCCCACCGGAATATCTAAGTAGGGACGGCCTAAATCGCCGTAGCGCAGATACGGTAGACCAGGAAGCGACCAGTAACATCGAAATGCCGCCGTGCTATGAAGATCTGAACGCGATTAATCAGTTTAATGGACCGGTTAATGATAGTAACGGTAACGTTAATGGTGATAACGGGACGGTTAATGGTGATAGCGATGTTGTTAATGGTAATAACGGTGAGATTTTAGAAGATAACCGCCTCAATGCTGCCACTAACGCTATTGTTGAAGCTAACGTCAGTGTACTTGTTCAGAATAACCGTTTCGGCTCGACACAAAATGATGAATCTCATGTTGAAACATTAAGTTCTATCATAGACAATCTGCCAGCTATCGATAGCGACGTTAACGCAAATGAAACCGACATAATCGTTAACAATAGCTCAGTTAACGATGCTACTAACTTCAGTTCTGTTAACAACAATATAAACCGGCCAGTTAACAGTTCCGCTGGCGGAAACGTTAGCGTTGTTAACGTTAATATCGGAAGCGTCAATAATAATAACGACATTATTTGTAATAATGAGTGATTGCCGATCTCTTTCTCAGCACTATGCCTTGCCTTTCACTTGTACAATATAATCGTAGTTTTTAATGTAAAATGGTGCCTTAGACTCGAGATATAGTATTTTATCGAGGACGTGAGTTCTATTCCCAGACAGATATAAAACATTTGTACCGAGTCTCGGGCTCGTATTCCAGAACTCAACTCAACACTCAACTGGGATAATGGACTCAAGCATTTCTGAGACAGATGTTATGTTATAATTTCGACAGTGATAATGAAATTTAAGTTAAAATGTAAAAGTATTATTCGCAGTTTATTCAAAACTAACTTAAAAATATATTTACCTATATGAATTAGGGCCTCTCAACCAAAATTTAAATTGTCAGAAGTTACTTGCTTGTCGCGTCACTGAATCTTTCTTGGTCATCCTTTATCATGTCAGGTTGAGGTATGGTGGCCCTCAAAAGGGTGTATGGCCGTGAAAGAACCAGTGTGGCGAAAGTATAATAGCGCGTCAGGAGTAAAACAGTTGTAATTCTACTAAAATTTATAAATGCAAAAGTTTGAGAGGTTGTTTAGTTATCTATGCAGATAAAAATCACGAATCTTTTAGTTTAATCATTCTGCAACTGCTGAATCCATTTGGATGAGACTACTTTTCAAGCGGGTAACGAGCCAGGTCAGGAACTAGTGACTTGTATGTGTATAAAAAGAAAACCTAATGCTTCGTATGGACGGTGTTAAGCAGAAAGGTGTCAATCCACACGAATACCATTTTGTGAAAACAGGCCTTAAAGTTTTCGGAGGTATTCGACGGCGTATGTCGCGAACTAAGTGAGGCAATAATGTGCAACTTAAAGGGTAGCTAGAAATATAGTTCAGGTTTATTCTTGTGCAGAAACATTACATAAACACCACTTACTTTCTCAGATATAAGTAAAATTAACTTGATTCCTTTTTACTTAATTATGCTATCAGCCGAAAGAAGTTGCAAAAAGAGAGAGAAGAGAGAGAAAGAATTTTATTTTCCTTAAGAACTACTACACATAAAATAAAATAAAATAGAAGAAATTAAATGCTAAATGATAGAAGATATTGTGCGCAGCAGAGCTCTTGGAAAACATGGCCTCCGCTCAGCATTGTGCTGGATACACACTGATGTGTGCACCCAGCGCTGGTTTTCAGCGGAGACCATAGCAGTAACGTCACGACCTTCTAGAGGTGATTAAAAATAACACAACAGTTAGGACATACATAATTCTCAGAAAATAGGAGGCAGAAAACAAATTACGTGGCAGAAAATAAAAAATGGGAAAGATTGTGAGGAAGTTAGATGCTTGGATGTTTGTTATTCAATCACGCCGTAACGACTTTACTGATTTCGAAAAAGGTGTCAAGCCACTATATAACACCTTTTAACAAAATTTGATTTACTGATAATGCGTTTTAATGAAGTAAAATAAAGTATAGGTATGGTATAAGCTTTTTAAATCAACATTTTATTTGAAGTACATAGCTTCTACATATTTAAAT
Organism: Anticlea derivata; assembly: GCA_947579855.1. Lineage (NCBI taxonomy): Eukaryota > Metazoa > Arthropoda > Insecta > Lepidoptera > Geometridae > Anticlea > Anticlea derivata. The sequence goes on along the minus strand of OX388287.1, from coordinate 5,767,474 downwards.
TGAATGATACCTTTCTATTATTCTACATTACGAGATTTTGTATTTTGCAGAACAGTTTCAATGTATGTTTAGACTGAATCAAGTGGAATCATAACACCTCTCTGCATTTTTTGTTTTGGTATTATTTGATCTGTAAAAAGGAATCAAATGCTTAACACCTTTATGCAATAACAATATGTTAGGATTTAGAAATATGTACAAACAATTTTTTTAAATAGCAGACGTACCAATACACTTTTATTATAGTTTTGTTTCCTATTATGCGCAGAATAGTGATCAGAATCCAATGGCATCAATAACTCAAAATCGGCGATGTGTGGATTGACCTTTCTGCTTAACACCGTCCGTATATCCGTTTGAAGTTTTGTCCTATTCGGTTCAGCCGTTCAGGTGTGGTTGAATTACAAACAGATAAATACATTTTCGCATTTATAATGTTAGTATTATTGGCTACTTTTCGGCTTCTTAGTGAAACGCAATAAATAATTTTACTCTCAAAGTTTGCACAAACTATTTTTGATAATACCTTCTATGAACTTCGTCTTTCTCACTCAACTGTATTATTAAGATCACTGTAAAGATGCGAGCATACAAACGTGTTACCACGACTGCACCATGTACTCGTAGCTTATCACACACGGTCAACTGATCCCAAACTAGGCATAGCCTGTACTATGGGTACCAGAGACTGATATACATCATAGATATATATTTAACACCCAGACACAGAACAAACAGTTAGTCACAAATGTTTTTCCAGTGCGGGAATCGAACCCGCGACCTCTAGCGCAGAAGGCAGAGTTACTACCAACTGAGCTATGAGGTCAGACAGGTTTTGAATGTATTAATAAAATATATAATTGTTATATCGAAAATGAGCGAAACTTTGATATTTCAATGTTAACTCAAGAGGCGTTTATTTCAATATAATCACTAGGATCACTTTGAAATGCCTTAGAAACTAGGTGAAGCTACGCCTGTTCCTCGCGACCAAGCCTGCAAGAATCAGGCAACAAACACGGCGCAAGGGACTAACATTTTTTTCGATTATTCTTTTTCATATGTTTTTAGCCATTTTTTGTAGATTTTTCTTTGCTGCAATCGTGGTTACGTATTTGTATGAAGGCGGTGGTCGCGTGGGTCTATTATAAGAGCCCTTAAGTATTGCCATATAATTGTATAGATTTAACGTATGGGTGTGTAAAAATCATTATTTTATTAATCAAATAGGTACATTATATTAGAAATCAAAACGGTATGATAAACCCTGGTATCTTCTTGGCGATGGTTTTAAAATGGATGAATGTGTCGTAGTTAGAAAGGACCAGTGTGGTAAAAGGAGCTTTTTAGCACAAGCAAAAGTTGTAACAGATTATTTGCACACCCTGTATAGTGATATAACTACTCAGTTAAGTATTTTAAGTTGACATTAACTTTTTAAGTATGTTATATCTTTAGCTTAGCGACAATACGGCGCCATATCGTTGTTTTAATTACGCAATTTTAATGCTGTTATCGCTAAAATCGTTATCACCCGTTAATCGTTACGTTATTAAACGCAGGCGTTATCCCGTTAACGGAATCATTATTTTCATTAACGGTATCATCATTCCGCCAATAACAGAGTCGGGCGCCATTAATGACGAAGACGTTTCGTTATAAACAGTGTAGTGATTGTCATTAACGGAATCGTTTTTGTCGTTAACGGAATAGTTTTTGTCATTAACGGAATCGTTTTTGTCATTAACGGTATCGTTTTGTAGTTAACGGAATTTACTTGTTACTAAACACATATTATAACACTTGTTTTTAATGTAGTCTAAATGTGTTTCAAATTACTCAGTATTTTTTTATACAACTAAGGTGACAAACAAGCTTAAGGCCCACCTGTTGGTAAGTGGTTACCGTAGCCTGTCAACACTTGCAATACCAGGGGCATCACGCACGCGTTGCCAACCCCGAACCCTCCCCCCCCTAAAGAGCTCTGGCAACCTTACTCACCGCAGGACAACACTATTTGAAGCAAATAATGTTATTAGGCTGCGATCTTCTGTAAGGCGGAGGTACCTCTCAGGCGGGCTGCTCCAATTTAGAGCGTGAAATCTCGCTTGTGCCCTACCTTGTGTGCCGTGTACCATGGCACTCGACTATGAGCTAGTTATGTAACACATAGTTCTTTTGTAACACTGTTACACTCCGTTACACTGTTACCATATACATACGAAAGTACTTACTATTTTGACCCGTATTTTTTGAACTCAAAATTAAAATTAGGTACCTATTTATTTGAAATCTTATTTTCAAAATATCAAGTTGTATTTATAAAATCGCCCTTTTAGTACTTAAGTAGGTTAAGTGTATTATTTGTTAGTGAATTAATAAGTCATACAAAATGTATGAACAATGTGTATGAAGTAATGAACGAGACGGATGCCTACCTCTTTAATGTTAACGAATATAATCCGACCAAAAAGGGCTTTACAGGATAGAATATTTTAGATAATAGTGTCGTTCATGTATTTACGCAACATAAGGTTGTGTTTCCACTTGGCAATTTCCGTAAACTGTTGACAAGTGGAGATACGGCCTTATTTAAACTGAGATTACGAATCATAATAAAACAATTTCTTCATCACACTCACTGGTGGACCGAAGCACGAATAGCAAGTGCAAGTGGTGGTGCCAGAACCAGTGTGGTGGAAAACACCAGTGCGCTTTCATGCACAAAACTAATGGACCTATAAAATTAACGAAAAGTACTTAAAAATTATATCACAAATCATTTTTTAAATTCTTTAATTACATCATGTTGGATTTAGAGTGAAGTTATTTTATTTTTCGTATTCTTCTCAGCAAACCCTTTCATTTGATACCCATAACATACAAAAAATAACTAGTCCGCCATCTTGCGTCGTCCGCCATATTGGATTTAGAATGACGTCACTTAGCTGGCGCCCCTTCCACGACCAATCCTTCAAGTAATCAGAGATTGCCCTGAACAGGCCCCCAATTCTACTAATTCAATGGCTTCAAAATTTATTTTATTTATTTATTTATTTTTATTTATACGAAAAGTAACACTATTTTTACAGGAGCACCTAATGCAACAGTGTACTTCTATCCTTTAAATTTTTATTATTATACATATCAAACATTTTATAAAATTAATTTTAAGTTAAGAAACAACAAACATATATCTTCAATTAATAAATTAAAATTACATAATTTCAAGCCTAATAAAAAGTAAATAGAAAAATTCGTCAATCCATATATGTCAAATAACAAAAATAAAAATTTGCCACAATAAATACAAATTACATATTGTCCTACCTAATCAAAAAATGACAATGGTTCAATGGCAAAATGACCACTTTTGACACTTTTGGTATTCTGCTATCACAGTCGTATTTCAATGGCAGTCATTGTGGAACCAATGGACCAATGATATCAAAGAAACGAAGGTGGCGACAATCGTAACTGAATGATAATGGTGCGATCATTATCATGCGATTATCATTTTCAAGTCATTGAATTAGTGGAATTGAGGCCTGATCGATTGCAATGATCCGTAAAGGAACACTATTAAATGTATAAATACGTATATATTATCACTAAAACGGCTTAGTAACTTAAGATACATTCACTGTAAATCTAGATTGTATGTTGCAGATTAGTTATAGAAATGTATTTTTGCAAATACTCACATAATGTACGTTATATTTTAGAATAAGGCATAAATAAAACAGCCAACAGTCACATACACAGTCCTGAGCCCACACTAGGACTCTGAGTCGTGGGTATCAGATACTAACAGTACCATGCCACAACACGCACTTCCGGAACTAATGCAAATGTAATGAAAAAATACAAATGTTTGATGAACGGGAATCGAACCCGCACCCCCTGCGTCTCAGGCGGGCACTCGCTACGCCACCGAGGTCGTCGTTAAAGTCATCCTCGAAGTGGCAAACGCCACTCCGATTGCTTACACAATGTACCGCAGGTTGTTAAAAAACAGTACAAGTGGTTAAATAAATAAATATTCCAGACATATCACACACGGTCAACTGATGCCAGACTACGCATAGCCTGTTCTATGGGTACCGGAGACTGATATACATAATAGATAAATATTTAACACCCAGACACAACAAACATCTGTGTTAATCACACAAATGTTTGTCCAGTGCGGGAATCGAACCCACGACTTCTAGCGCAGAAGACAGAGTTACTACCAACTGAGCTATGAGGCCAGTCAAAAAACAAAGAACAGTACCGGTTGTTAATACTGCCTTATTTTAAAATATTTAGTGCGGTAGCTTTAGATAATACGCGTGTTTTTGTTAAAATACGAATTAAATGTACGATGAACAATAAATTTCTACATATCAATCAATTGTTTGATAATTAAATTGAAGCAAATAAAATGTTAAATATGGCCAGTACATAATTACTTGTATAAATATCTGATGAGAAAGGCCAGTCTTCATGATGCTAATGCCCGGTTCCTCCTCCACTAACGGATGTCCTGGATGTAGGTAGCTACCCATCAACAGAAGCCACACATTTGTTGACAAATAAAGTAACTGTGTTAACCTACCTACGGACATCTGTGTAATATAGGAACCTGGCAAAACAAGCTAGGACCTCTAACAACGTTGCTTTTACACTCTTGAAAGAAAGAAAGAAAGAAAATAAGTTATTTCCCGTCACATAAAGAGATAATAATTTTAAAAACTTATACTACTGACAAAATTAGTACCCAAAGTGACGAAAAAAAAGGTTGCCACTCAGCATTTGCTGCATCAACCCAGTGGCCGTTGCAGCGCTGATTTTCAGTGGCACCCAAATGAGAATCGCGGCAGCTGCTGTGACACGCATCTACTTACATAACTATAAAATAAATTTACAAAATAATTGAACTAAAACAAATTCTCTTCTCTTGAACTTGCCAATTTTCAAAGTTGTCATTTTTGAACCCCGTATTCACAAAAAACAACGTAAGAAAATAAAGCGCTATTTTGCCTTACTGTACATATTTATTGTTGTTATGACTTGTTTGTGAATACGGGCTAGTTATTTTGGTGTAACACAGCGAGAGTACAAACACCGTGGTGATGCCTTACACTACATTAACATAATTACATCAATAAAGTACCTAAGTAACTGTTATAAAAATAGTTTTATTTTATTCCTAACTCGTCGGCACTTAACGTGCGCTCTCAAATGGCGAAGAAAACTAGGCAGGGGATTTTAGAATCGAAGATGTGGGGCATGCTACATGGATACCTATGCTGTTATGTAACCTACTACTAATATAGAGGTTAGGAGTGTATGGCTACAGCTTACACAAAGCGAATTTCTTAATTCTGAGTATGCAAATATTTAGTGCATAATAGGTGCACCTATTATTTAGACTATTATTGAGACGTGAAAAATAGAATAAATGTGGGATGGATGAAATGGCGACAGGTCACAGGAACTACGTGTGATCCAAAAATGCCCCTTAAACTTAAGGGGAAAGTTTACAAGACGATCATAAGGCCTGTCGTAATGTATGGATCTATGTTGGGCTACCAAAGGGACGGATGAAAGAAGAGTGCATGCGGCAGAGATGCGAATGTTGAGATGGATGTGTGGAGTGACAAGAATGGACAAAATAAGAAATAAGTACATCAGAGGAAGTTTGAAAGTAGCGCCAGTGACGGAAAAGTTGAGAAGTAATAGGTTAGCATGGTATGGGCATGTCATGAGGAGGGATGAAAGTCATGTAACGAGAAGAGCGTTAGGTATGAATGTGGATGGATATAAGACTAGAGGAAGGCCGAAGAAAAGATGGATGGATTGTATTAAAGATGACGTGAGTGCGGAGATGACGGCTAACAGAGGAGAGTGGAAGAAGAAAACATGTTGTGCCGACCCCACGTAATGTGGGACAAGGGCAGGAAGAAGAAGAAGATAATAGGTGCACCTATTATGCACTTGTGCTCGTTATGCTATACATTGATTTGTCGTATTCTTCGTATTACTCAATCTGATCAAAAGTGAAAATAAATACTTAGAGGCAACATCTGTAATAACACAAGAAAAATTCAAAATTGCCGCCTTCTCGCCTCCGCCATGTTGGTTCAGGCTTGACAGCAAGATAATGTTACCAAGCTAGAAAAGTATTCGATACCTATTCGATTTACATACAACGTCTCAGTTTTATAAATATTTTAAAAATGTTAAATAGTTCCCATTTATTTGTGAAATCGTAAGGAATAAGTAGTTTTTGGACTAAGCAGTGTATGAGAAGATTCCTATTAGATCATTGCATTCAAGTTGGAAATGGAATTGCAAATGGCGTCCGTCCCTATGACGGGTGTCGGTCTGTCTTATAAAAATGTTTAGGAAATATTTACAGAACACGTAAATGGTGTTTTTCACTTTCAAACCTTTCCTTACGTACACACTCGGTAAGAAACTTAAACATTTATCGTGTCATAATTACGTAATTCAATTGTTATTGTTAAGAAGTGGTATCCATCAACCATCTCGCTCGCTTGTTGTGATTCGCCGCTGTCATTATTTACAATCGACCACATACATCCGTCCCTTTCTAGACCACAGTTTTCTTCCAATAGGTTTTTCATTTTTAAGTGTCCGCGAGTGAGACCGCGGAGCGGAGGGCCCCACGGAAAATAGGATCAAAAAATTGTGCTCATATTTATTGATCTTTCATAAAAAGCCCAGACACGCTAATTGCAGCGTGATGTGTTAGCGGTTGGACCCTGCCGAGTGAGTATGCACTGCACTGTCTATTTTGGTACATTTTCTCCTTTTTCGAGTCGTGAGGTCGCGAAAAGTCACATTTTTCAGCACATGATTGACGACCATTTTCTTTTAGTGTTTTCACGGCTAAGTATAGGCTTGAGTAATCGCTAGAATATTGATTTTTTGTTGTATATACACGAGGATTGTGCATGTGTGAGTGATATGCACGTATGTTTATAATATTAGTTGGGGCCTGAACTATTTTGGGAACGGCCAAATGTTGGGTTCGCTCATGTTTTAACCATCATTGTGTCGTTCTCTCAAGTGTGTGAGGTACTGCCAAGGGATTCTGCGTTTAGCGATTTAGCTAAAAATAGTTTTGACCCTCGGTAAGTTACATCCACTTACCTATTCTCATATGTTTCTATATAATTTTATAAATGTACTATAATCATATTGTATAATTATTATAATAGATATTCAATAATTATTTGTAATACCATAACCTACCTATAAATTCCTTTTTTAATATACCTTGGGTACCAATATGTATAGATAAGTAGGTACTATATAACTATCCCGTTTACACACACACACATGTCTCGTCAATATAATGTTTTGTTGGGCATGGATTGACTTATAATACCTATATTTTTTTATATAAAATTTATTTAACATACATCATAGTCAAACAGATAAAATTATTGTTACAAATCAGATGCCTCTTTCCTTCTACTTACGTAGCTAGATCGGGAATAAAAACCTAGAATTAATTATTTAAATTTATCTACACCAAAGTTTACACCAAAGCAAATCAATGAAAAGACAATTTAAAGCCTCTAGTACTTAATTACTATACCTACCTACTTTTAAATTAATCTTGACGACATTTATGTCACACTCAAAAAACTGTTTTCATCAAGGACTTCAGTAAATTATGACGACCCTACTCTCATCTTCCTCATCATCAACCACAGCCCAATCTCACACACTGCTTATAGGCATAATATGTTTTGTGCGATTTCCCGCAATCCTGTGCAAGACTCATGCACGTGTGGCTTGGCTTCTTCTCTCATCACGAGGCAGCTCCACCAAAGACCTCCAAAGTCAGCGCTGGCTGTAGTCTTGAATTGTGGCTTTATGGTGTTTCGTTCCGAAAATTGTTTTCACATACTTGAGTAAATCAGCATCCAATATCAGCATCTAGTTTACGCAAGGCCAGATATGAATCTGTTCTCAAAATTACATACCAAGCCATAAAGTCAACGACATGTCAAAGGCACTTTTGAAATTAATAATGCTGTCCTAGTAATTTTCATTTAGAAGTAAGCTTGTCAGCATTTTCGTTCGTTGAATACTTACGAATGTTTGTCCTAAATATCTTGAACACTGTCCTAGATTTCAACTTTTACGCGTTTCAACTCGTATAAAATCGTAGTAGGTAGGTACTAGTAATTTGAACACTGTTTTGTTTCAACTCCTTACCTCTCTCGGTGATGATTCAGCTTTCACTAAGCCTATGATATCTACGAAAAAAATCATTATCATTTATCGAATATGTACTTTAAAATTGTCGATTGAGCAACCTGTGCACAGATGCTGAGATTGAGCCGAGAGGCATTATTGTTTCAGAGTTCTCTTGCGGGCCTGTGTACAGGAATACAGACACAACACTTGCATTGCGCGCGTCAGAAATAGATCGGACTGTGGTACCCGCAGACGCGGACACCACTCGGAACCGTATATTACCTCATATCCATGTTGTGCCTAACTTTAAACAGTTTAAACCTTTGCTAGGTACTATTTTATCATCAATTTCTATTATCAATCGATTACCCATTATATGACCTCCAAGATTTATGCAAAAACATGCTCTACCTTCTAGGATGAACTTAGCGATGAAATTATCTAAATTGACAAAGTCCTAGAGTGATATTTACCGAAGCATTAGTCTCAATTTTCTGATAAATAATGTACATTACGTACTTGCCTGTAATATTTGGTTGAAGACTCGTCTTCTCTACAATTCTTATGACGTAGTTTACTTGTTTGGTTGTAGCTAATTCGATTTTAGAATTGAAACGTTTACTGTTTTTTCGACCTTCAAACGCTTAAATGGCTCTTCGCTTTTGTTAATTTTTAAGACCAGACCCCTGTCATTACTTCGTAACAGTGCGACAGAAATCAAGTCAAGATCATCGTTCATTATTCAGTTATTTATTCATGTAGCTACCTAAGTATCTAAGTAAAATACTTACCTATACACAAAGATATTTTATCTGCTCAAGATTTTAAAACTCGGGCGTCATTTGGTTATCAAATTGCTGATTGAGGAACAGGCATAGCTTCACCTAATTTCTAAGACGTTTCAAAGTGATCCTAGTGATTTTATTGAAATAAAGGCCTTTTGACTTTGACTTTGAATTTAGGCGAGGAAGTGGGTACGAATACCAGGTACCAGATAATTTTAGGTAAGTAGCATTTAAATGTATTTTGTACATCTTCTAATAGTTCTAGTTCCTTTTTCGCCATCATCAACTTCGAAGGTATCTAAACAGCTTTTGGCTAAACATGAGTTTTGTTGTTTTTGTAAAACGTGATTCATTGTTTAATCTCAATCGGTTTGTATCTTATCTAGGCGCTTGTGGTTTCCTGGGAACGCGTTAGAATGTTCTGAATTGACCAACATTATTACGATTAGAGGTCTGTGTTCCAGTTCGTCCTGTAACCACTGGCCATTACGTTGGCTGCTCCTGGCTTGATTATGATATTTAATGGTGGGATACCTCAATAATAACAATCAACGTTATTATATATTAGTTTAGGTTTAGAATTTTATTGGAAATCTTTCTCATAACTTGTTTCTAATATAATAAAATTTATTTATTTATTTGATTATAGACGAGCAGCTTCCGCTGATGTGTCTACATCTCACAGTGTCGAAATTGAAAGTCTATTGTCATGTCTGGTTTATTTACCGTCTAAAAATAATATAGGTACCTAGATGGCACCACAATTATTTTTTGCAGAAATTCAAACATTTGTTGGTGCTCTATTATCGCAATGCTTATTTATAAATTATTAAAATAATGTCGGCTAAATCTTAAAACGCCTAATAGACATAGACAAACATTTATTCACAAACTTGGCACACAATACACGTCACAATAAGAATCAAAATTAATTGGAAAGTGCAGACACAAGCTCTTCTCTTAGACATTTTGTCACATTAATCCGATAAAAAAATGTTTTAATTGACGGACGATTTCAAATCTTTTAATCCTAATCTGAGTGTCAGGAACGTCGACGGTGGCGCACTCCTAAAATTGGCTCCAAGTAGGCGCCGCGGACCCCCGCGCCGTCTATTTCGGGCGCGCCCCTAGGGTCGATGACACGCCAGACCTCCCCACTGCAATCTCTTTCCCCTATTTCGATTTCTCGGCGTCTTCGTAAAAATATTGAGTTTTTTCCACCGATTTTAATCAACAATTTCAATTACGAATATACATGGACAAGTAATCTTACAACATACTATTATAAATGCGATAGTTTGGATGGATGGATGGCGGTTTGTTACTCAATAACGCCAGAACGGCTGAACGGATCTGAATGAAATTTGGCACTGAGATAGAGCAAAATAGTCTGGAATAGCACATAGGCTACTTTTTGAGTTGGTACCACGCGAGCCGCGGGCGCAAGCTAGTACATAATATACCTATGTCTAGACCTTGCAGGACCAATCAATGGCAGCAACAAAAGAAGCATAAATTCACGTAAATAAATATCAATGCCTTATCGATCGCACGTTTCTTGTTTATTATAATGGAAATACCTGGCTGGGACATTCCTGATAACTGAAAATTATAAGTTCAACTATTAATAAGTAAGGTAGGTACCTAAGTTTTCTGCGTAAATCGAACATTACGAAAATATGTAAAAAAATACCTATGTATCTACCGGGTCAAACTTCAAATCAATCATGTAGTTGAATTTACGCCTGTTCTTTGCAACCAAGTCTGGGTGCAGGCTGATACCACAACACAAGTTATTTTTTAACGACTCTTACAACTGTAATAGTCTAGTTGGAGTATATTTTCTGTCAAAATATTTGTCATCTATATAAGGCCGTGGCCCCGGCTAAAGAATAGGCCCCTCCATATCTCTATCCGCGGATGTCGTACGAGGCGACTAAGGGAAAAAAGCTAGGGGATGGGCATCAGCGTCTCTCATTTTAAAAACGATGCCCAGCGTGGTGAGTATGGGCAAAACCCCCCACATGATAAGGCATTTGCTCTGTCTGTGGGGGAGGCCATGTTGTGAACGTTGTACGGCTGAAATGATGATAGTTGGATATTTTTTGTAAAATTGATAACTTTAGTATTGATTACTTTGATTTGCTAATTGATAACTTTAGCACATCGCTTGGGACCTTGTTATAGAAGCGTACACATTGCCCTTAAAAAAAAAAAAATATTCCGGACCTATCACACGGTCAGCTGATCCCAAACTAGGCATAGCCTGTACTATGGGTACCAGAGACTAATATACATAATAGATATATATTTAACACCCAGACACAGAACAAACATCTGTATTCATCACACAAATGTTTGTCCAGTGCGGGAATCGAACCCGCGACCTCTAGCGCAGAAGGCAGAGTTACTACCAACTGAGCTATGAGGCCTGTCAAGGCCTGCCCTTTAAAGGATTGACTAACCCTAGCGAGCCTAATTGTGGGAACAGCGAGTTTATCTTTGTTTCTAGTATTTACACCATGATTATCACAATTTTTTTAAACGAAGTAATGTTTTCGCGAAATTTTACTTCAAATAGTACTGATATTTGTCGAAAGTTGCATGGGCGTGAATACCTGATTTGAATAGAAGTTTCATTAAATCAGGGAACACACCACAGTCAATACATTGGTTACATATTAGAGCTAGGGGGGGGGGGCTTGGCATTGATAGGCCTACTTAGTAACTAAAGAAATAAAACACAAATGGTAAGAAAAGAAATAAAAACCTAGCGTTTTTTTACAATATGAATATATCTCACGGGCTCGTAGGTAGATGGTGTTTGCATTGCTATCTTATCACCTGTGATACGGGGCACGATTGGTATAGTTTGGTCAAACTATGAACATTTACGCGCTTACCATACCCATAGTATTGCCTTGACCATATTTTATTTCGTAACTTATTTTTCACGTGCCTACCATATGGCTTGATACCTACCCAACATAGCTATTTACATAGATTACGTGGATGACCCAAAAATTATTTGAACCTTTACAATTTTTATGGGCAGAAAGGTTGTCTGGGAGAAATCACTCCTAGCGATAAGACCGCCCATTGTACTTCGCTATAATTGAATGTTTGTACCTGTGTGTTTTTAAGATGTCGTTGTGGTGTACAATATCTATCTTTGATTGAGATTTTATCTATCTTCTCTTGCTTGTTTCTCGTGTCGCTGATTCTTTCTTGGTCATTCTGTATTAGGTCAGAGACCAGGTTGAGGTATGGTGGCCCTGAAAAGGGCCTATGACCGGTGAATGAATCAGTGTAATGAAAGGATTATAGTACGCCTCCTTGAGGCTCGTTTCGGGCACCACCACTACACTAAATACAATGTACCTAAATTTTCTTCAAAATGTAAAAGATTGTAGGTGTAGGTACCTTTTGAAACCTTCTCAAAATTAGAATACCTAACTAAAACCTAGTAGGTATATCTTCTTCTTCTTCCTGCCCTTGTCCCACATTACGTGGGGTCGGCACAACATGTTTTCTTCTTCCACTCTCTTCTGTTAGCCGTCATCTCCGCACTCACATCTTTCTTACTCATGTCATCTTTAATACAATCCATCCATCTTTTCTTTGGCCTTCCTCTAGTCTTATATCCATCCACATTCATATCTAACGCTCTTCTCGTAACATTCCTAGTAGGTATACATATTAGTTAAAAAATCACATTTCTTTCGCGATCAGAAGGGTTCATTTTTAGGGTCAAACTTGCGCTTCGCCGGCTACATTATTGATTTTTATGTTGTGTAGTGTCTTTTTGTAACATTAGCCGCGTGACTGTCTCGCTCGCACCCGCGCCCGCACTTTCCTCGGCCTCCTGTCTGCGTCCACTTGTTTTACCATTTATCTTGGGTACTATATCGATATGCTGAATGAGAAATAGTTGCTATATTTCAGCGATTTTGTACACTAAGGCTCGTATTCAGAGACACGACTCAAACTTAGATTTAATCACAGATCAGCTGAACTCTATTTAAGTACTGAATCTCTTCTCAAACATAACTTTTATTCAAGAACGGTACTTAAACTACTCTCAGCTGAATCGAGTTTCAAATCTGTACTCAAATGTTCTCATTTACATTTTGTTTTTTTTATAATTTTCGATTCGTTTTACGCAGAAATTCAAACAGCCAGGGTGGAAATAGAACAGAACTATAAAGTGAAGTATAAATATGCATCAAAGTACGTGTAACGGAATGAAAATGTAATTTGATTAATGTCTAATCAAATCTAAACTCAAGCACCGATTTCGTCTGATTGACGTTTCAGAATAAGCATTTACTCAGTTTAACTGTGATTATTGAAGCTATACATAGATACTGTTCAAGAATTAGAATCTCGCCTCAAATCGAGATTTAAGTACAGATCAATGCTTGAGTCTTGTCTCTGAATACGAGCCTTAGTCTCTCTAACTATCTCTATATAATTTTACGAGCTATGTTTATACACAAAATGTTGAAATATTGATTTATTTATTTATTAAAAAGGATCGCCAACAGCACATGTATCAAACAATCACTAGGAACTAACTTTGTAGACTAAGACTAAGACTGATACAATAGCCAATTATACCCCTAAAATAACGCTACACATAACACACAACACACCCAATTGGCAATAAAGATTGCTATGCTCTTTGGAAATTACACTGTTTCTAATGAAAAAATACAACGCAAAAATCAGCTGTTTTGGGGTTAAATCAGTTCAAACTCGATATTATAAAAATTATGGCAACATTTTTCATTCCGGAAATGGCATGTTTTTGACAGAAAGTTCATTGAACTATAGTGGAAATTAAATTCTAAATATTCTAAAAATCTAAAAATCCTAAATATTTCTAAAAATCCTAAATAAAATTCATTTATTTCGGAAACTAGGTCCATAGTAGGTACAATATACAAAAGTGTTGTGCAATATTTATTAATTTGTTTGTTGTTTTATAGATTACTAGCTTGTGCCCGAGGCTTGGCTCACGTGGTACCTACATAAAGAGTAGCCTCTAGTCTAAGCTATTCTAGGTAAAGAACTATCTATTCCAAGTTAGATTTAAATCGGTTACGGCGTGATTGGACAACAAACAACATTGTATTGTTACTTGTAGGATTCCGTACCTCATTTAGGATTACTACAAATTATTGCATCGTATATAGATAGGTACATGACTACGGCCCACCTATTGGTATGTGGTTACCGTAGCCTATGAATGTTTGCAATAGGTAGAGGTACCAGAAGCATCACGCACGCGTTGCTGCCTGCAACATCACCGCAGGAACACAACGCTATTTGAAACCATTTGTTTGGCTGCGATCTTCTGTAAGGCGAAGGTACCTCCGAGGCGGGCTGCTCTAAATTAGAGCGAGGAAGTCTCGCTGTGCCCTACTGCGCATAAAGTGATAATCTAACAGACATTTCATTTTTTCCAGGTACTGAGAAGAAAGCTACATAGTTCAGTATTTAAAAATATACATTCTAGTCTAAAAAGTTTCTACAAGTATTAAATGTACTTAAAACTTATATTAAAATAAATAAAATATATATCTGTGATAGAATTTTGGACGTTTGTGCAATTTATACATAGGAGTTAACAATACAATCGGCCAAAGATTTTAAAATAATGTTATTGATAGTGTAAGAGTTCCTCAATAATCCAAGATGGCGGCCGCTCCGCCACAACAGTTTTGTGTTCGGTGGAACTCCTACCACACCAACTTGCAGGTAAACTATATTCTAATATATCAGGAGGGCTTTTTGTGGAATATTTTATGAAATTGTGTGGTCAAGCAGCAATGCTGTAGTACCTACCATACTTGTATGTACCATAGCACCACAACACCCAGAATCGGAACTAATATTGGCAGATTAGTTAGAAATAAAAATTAAATCATTTTTTGAAAATCATCCATTTTACCATGTCGCGGAATATTTAAATGTTTCATTTTCTGATTTGCATGTGGAGTAGAAACTATAAATAACTATAACTATTTAAATCTAAAATCTTTGTAAAATTATATGAACGTTACTTGTAAAGAACTGCAATTACTGTAAACCTGACATGCCTATGTTATAACGAAATGGTCAATAAATGAATTGAATTGAATTGATTATGCAAACGTTAGTCCTGCAGCGGGAATCGAACCCGCACCCCTTGCGTCTCAGAAGACGTCCTACGGCTGAAACGATGATGATTGTTGTTTGACGACCTCTTTGTCGCAGCGGGCGAGTGTCCCTCTGAGACGCAAGGGGTGCTAGTTCGATTCCCGTTGCGGAACAATTTTGATCTGCAAATATTAGTTCCGGTTCTGGGTGTTGTGCTACTGCATTGTGCAAGCATTGCTGCGGGTACTCGACCAATAAAAAGGAGTCAATAATACATTATCTTTATAAAAAACTTATTTTTTAATTACTAGGTAGTACCTATGTTTGTTTGTATATTGGCCTTGGATGAGTGCAGGGCAATGATGATGAAGATTTTTTTTTTTTTTTTTTTTGTTATACGGAGGCAAACAGGCTCACGGCCCACCTGATGGTAAGCGGTTACCGTCGCCTATTGACATCTGCAACACCTGGAGCATTGCTAAAATTGCCTGCCCTGGAGAAATCTTTTTGTATTTTTCTTAAAGCTCTTCATGTTGTAGGTTAGCGGAAAAACCTCGGAAGGAAGCTCATTCCACAATTTGCACGTATGGGGGAGAAAGGATCTCATAAAACATAAAAGATGGTGATGATGATGATGATTGTTGATGATGATGATGATGATTGTTGATGATGATGATGTTTGTAACTGCAGACATGGTTCCCGCGGCTGCTGATGAGCGAGCAGTTCGCGGACGTGACGCTCGCGTGCGAGTCGCGCCAGCTGCGCTGCCACAAGATAGTGCTCTCCGCCTGCTCCGCCTACCTCGAGCGGCTGCTCTCCACCAACCCCTGCAAGCACCCCATCGTGCTCATGAGGGACATGAGGTATGAACCCCCCTATTGCAATCTTCATGACCCCTACCCTGCTCCGCCTACCTCGAGCGGCTGCTCTCCACCAACCCCTGCAAGCACCCCATCGTGCTCATGAGGGACATGAGGTATGAACCCCCCTATTGCAATCTTCATGACCCCTACCCTGCTCCGCCTACCTCGAGCGGCTGCTCTCCACCAACCCCTGCAAGCACCCCATCGTGCTCATGAGGGACATGAGGTATGAACCCCCCTATTGCAATCTTCATGACCCCTACCCTGCTCCGCCTACCTCGAGCGGCTGCTCTCCACCAACCCCTGCAAGCACCCCATCGTGCTCATGAGGGACATGAGGTATGAACCCCCCTATTGCAATCTTCATGACCCCTACCCTGCTCCGCCTACCTCGAGCGCCTGCTCTCCACCAACCCCTGCAAGCACCCCATCGTGCTCATGAGGGACATGAGGTATGAACCCCCCTATTGCAATCTTCATGACCCCTACCCTGCTCCGCCTACCTCGAGCGGCTGCTCTCCACCAACCCCTGCAAGCACCCCATCGTGCTCATGAGGGACATGAGGTATGAACCCCCCTATTGCAATCTTCATGACCCCTACCCTGCTCCGCCTACCTCGAGCGGCTGCTCTCCACCAACCCCTGCAAGCACCCCATCGTGCTCATGAGGGACATGAGGTATGAACCCCCCTATTGCAATCTTCATGACCCCTACCCTGCTCCGCCTACCTCGAGCGGCTGCTCTCCACCAACCCCTGCAAGCACCCCATAGTGCTCATGAGGGACATGAGGTATGTGCCCCCTTTTGCAATCTTCATGACCCCTACCCTGCTCCGCCTACCTCGAGCGGCTGCTCTCCACCAACCCCTGCAAGCACCCCATAGTGCTCATGAGGGACATGAGGTATGTGCCCCCTTTTGCAATCTTCATGACCCCTACCCTGCTCCGCCTACCTCGAGCGGCTGCTCTCCACCAACCCCTGCAAGCACCCCATAGTGCTCATGAGGGACATGAGGTATGTGCCCCCTTTTGCAATCTTCATGACCCCTACCCTGCTCCGCCTACCTCGAGCGGCTGCTCTCCACCAACCCCTGCAAGCACCCCATAGTGCTCATGAGGGACATGAGGTATGTGCCCCCTTTTGCAATCTTCATGACCCCTACCCTGCTCCGCCTACCTCGAGCGGCTGCTCTCCACCAACCCCTGCAAGCACCCCATAGTGCTCATGAGGGACATGAGGTATGAACCCCCCTATTGCAATCTTCATGACCCCTACCCTGCTCCGCCTACCTCGAGCGGCTGCTCTCCACCAACCCCTGCAAGCACCCCATAGTGCTCATGAGGGACATGAGGTATGTGCCCCCTTTTGCAATCTTCATGACCCCTACCCTGCTCCGCCTACCTCGAGCGGCTGCTCTCCACCAACCCCTGCAAGCACCCCATAGTGCTCATGAGGGACATGAGGTATGAACCCCCCTATTGCAATCTTCATGACCCCTACCCTGCTCCGCCTACCTCGAGCGGCTGCTCTCCACCAACCCCTGCAAGCACCCCATAGTGCTCATGAGGGACATGAGGTATGTGCCCCCTTTTGCAATCTTCATGACCCCTACCCTGCTCCGCCTACCTCGAGCGGCTGCTCTCCACCAACCCCTGCAAGCACCCCATAGTGCTCATGAGGGACATGAGGTATGTGCCCCCTTTTGCAATCTTCATGACCCCTACCCTGCTCCGCCTACCTCGAGCGGCTGCTCTCCACCAACCCCTGCAAGCACCCCATAGTGCTCATGAGGGACATGAGGTATGAACCCCCCTATTGCAATCTTCATGACCCCTACCCTGCTCCGCCTACCTCGAGCGCCTGCTCTCCACCAACCCCTGCAAGCACCCCATAGTGCTCATGAGGGACATGAGGTATGAATCCCTCTATTGCAATCTTCATGACCCCTACCCTGCTCCGCCTACCTCGAGCGGCTGCTCTCCACCAACCCCTGCAAGCACCCCATAGTGCTCATGAGGGACATGAGGTATGAACCCCCCTATTAAAATCTTCATGACCCCTACCCTGCTCCGCCTACCTCGAGCGGCTGCTCTCCACCAACCCCTGCAAGCACCCCATAGTGCTCATGAGGGACATGAGGTATGAACCCCCCTATTGCAATCTTCATGACCCCTACCCTGCTCCGCCTACCTCGAGCGGCTGCTCTCCACCAACCCCTGCAAGCACCCCATAGTGCTCATGAGGGACATGAGGTATGAACCCCCCTATTGCAATCTTCATGACCCCTACCCTGCTCCGCCTACCTCGAGCGGCTGCTCTCCACCAACCCCTGCAAGCACCCCATCGTGCTCATGAGGGACATGAGGTATGTGCCCCCTTTTGCAATCTTCATGACCCCTACCCTGCTCCGCCTACCTCGAGCGCCTGCTCTCCACCAACCCCTGCAAGCACCCCATAGTGCTCATGAGGGACATGAGGTATGAACCCCCCTATTGCAATCTTCATGACCCCTACCCTGCTCCGCCTACCTCGAGCGCCTGCTCTCCACCAACCCCTGCAAGCACCCCATAGTCCTCATGAGGGACATGAGGTATGAACCCCCCTATTGCAATCTTCATGACCCCTACCCTGCTCCGCCTACCTCGAGCACCTGCTCTCCACCAACCCCTGCAACCACCCCATAGTCCTCATGAGGGACATGAGGTATGAACCCCCCTATTGCAATCTTCATGACCCCTACCCTGCTCCGCCTACCTCGAGCGCCTGCTCTCCACCAACCCCTGCAAGCACCCCATAGTGCTCATGAGGGACATGAGGTATGAACCCCCCTATTGCAATCTTTATGACCCCTACCCTGCTCCGCCTACCTCGAGCGGCTGCTCTCCACCAACCCCTGCAAGCACCCCATAGTGCGCATGAGGGACATGAGGTATGAACCCCCCTATTGCAATCTTCATGACCCCTACCCTGCTCCGCCTACCTCGAGCGGCTGCTCTCCACCAACCCCTGCAAGCACCCCATCGTGCTCATGAGGGACATGAGGTATGTGCCCCCTTTTGCAATCTTCATGACCCCTACCCTGCTCCGCCTACCTCGAGCGCCTGCTCTCCACCAACCCCTGCAAGCACCCCATAGTGCTCATGAGGGACATGAGGTATGAACCCCCCTATTGCAATCTTCATGACCCCTACCCTGCTCCGCCTACCTCGAGCGGCTGCTCTCCACCAACCCCTGCAAGCACCCCATAGTCCTCATGAGGGACATGAGGTATGAACCCCCCTATTGCAATCTTCATGACCCCTACCCTGCTCCGCCTACCTCGAGCGCCTGCTCTCCACCAACCCCTGCAAGCACCCCATAGTGCTCATGAGGGACATGAGGTATGAACCCCCCTATTGCAATCATTATGACCCCTAATCTGCTCATAAACTCGGGATATGAGGTATGTATGAACAACCTTTCGATCTTCATGACCCCTACCTTACGCATCATGAACCATATGACGACCCACCCCATACCTCAAAACCCCCACAGTGTGTTAGGTACATGAACTGTTCTCTAACCCTCTTGACCCCCATGACCCTAACGATCCTCAAAATCGCACAGGAATGTGAGCTGTACCCCCATTGTAGGGCGTTGCCCAGCAGTGGGATATAAACAGTTAAAACTAACATTGAAAATTAGAAAATTGTAGAATAGCGTGCCCTGGGTGGGAGTCGGAGCCACGCAATTAGTTGTGTTTTAAATTGAACCTTTTGCCATTTGTTTGATAATCAATTGTCAATCCACGCCAGCGACAGACGCATCTGTGGCTTGCGCCTAATGCCTTGACTACACGTCAAATATTTGATCATTTTTTCACAAAGCTTTCCATTGTAGGTTCAGTGAAATGCAGGCCCTAGTGGACTTCATGTACAAGGGGGAGGTGAACGTGACGCAGGAGGAGCTGCCCAGCCTGCTCAAGTCCGCTGAGGCCCTGCAGATCAGAGGTCAGTCACCCCCACCACTCACTGGTCCTCTCTTCATTATACTGTTGTTCAGCCCTCGCCGTGTCTGTGTATATTTGATTTGGCTAATATCATCAAGTCGTATGCCTTTCTTATTTCTTGGTCATCTTGTCTTTGGTCAGAGAGCAGGTTGAGGTATGGTGGTTCTGAAAAGGGCCTATGGCCGTCGGTGGAAGAATCAGTGTAGTACTTTAGCATAAGTGAAGTTTGTTACCAAATAAATTTATCTTTACCTCTATCATTAGACCTGTCGTAATGTATGGATCTGAGTGTTGGGCTGCCAAAGGGACGGATGAAAGAAGATTGCACGCAGCGGAGATGTGAATGTTAAGATGGATGTGTGGAGTGACCAGAATGGATAAGGTAAGGAATGAGTATGTAAGAGGAAGTTTGAAAGTGGCGCCAGCGACGGAAAAGCTGAGGAGTAATCGGTTAGCTTGGTATGGGTATGTCATGAGGAGGGAAGAATGTCATGTGACTAGAAGAGTGTTGTTAGATATGGATGTAGGAGTAGTGGTAGGCCAAAGAAAAGATGGATGGACTGTGTGAAAGTGGATATGGTGAAGAAAGGAGTGAGTGCTGAGATGACGACTGATAGAGGGAAATGGAGGAAGAATACATGTTGTGCCGACCCCACATGTGGGATAATGGCAGGAAGATGATCTCTATCTTTATCCCACTTCTCGTGGGGTCGGCACAACATGCTTTTCTCTTCCACTCCTCTCTATCAGCCGTCAAATCAGTATTCACTCCTTTCTTACTCATGTCGTCTTTCACACAATCTATCCATCTCTTCTTTGGTCTACCTCTCCCCTTATATCCTTCCACATTCATATTTAACATTCTTATATATGTATGTATTTTTTTCTTATTAGTTTGTGCTGTTCTAGTGTGTGACCTAAATAAATGTAAAATGTCGCCAGCGTCTTGGGGACGCTTCCGACTGGTAGTGATCTGGATCAGTTGAGCTATCTATAGATCGTTTGTAACGGTCTTTAGATGGCTCAACTGTACACAAGAAACAGTTGAGCCATCTCAAAGTCAAGTCAAAGTCAAAAGGCATTTATTTCAATAAAATCACTAGGATCACTTTGAAACGTCTTAGAAACTAGGTGAAGCTACGCCTGTTCCTCGCGACCAAGAGCAACAAGAATCAGGCAACAAACACGGCTTGGTGCCTATCATTTTTATCGATGATCCTTTTTCACAAAATGGAATTTAAAGCTTCAGTGTGGTGCCGATCGAACTAGGTGAGGCTCAAAAGAAAAGTAATCTAATTATAATCCTTAATAAATAAGAGCTTATAAAAATGTGAAAAAAAAGAAGACAAATGTGAGCTTCAACAAATGATCTAAGTGCAGGGCATCTAAAGACCGTTACAAACGATCTATAGATAGCTCAACTGTTTCTTGTGTATTTTGTAAATATTAATTTGTATTAGTTTTAAGTTTCTTTCTGTAAATAAAGTTTCCAAATAAATGTATTTTCTTTATATGTTTATGTTTATGTTTGCAGGTCTGTGCTCAAGCGAGAGCTCGGGCCTGTCCCCGGAGAGAGCGGACAGAGACAGCAAGGACTTCGCGGTCGCCAGCGACGCGCTGCTCGCCAACGCGCAACACGGCAACACGCAACACAACGGTGAGCACGGGGGGGGAAGATAACGTGGAGGAGTTATTCCATTTTGTGAAAAAGGATCATCGAAAAAAATGATAGGCATCAAGCCGTGTTTGTTGCCTGATTCTTGTAGGCTTGGTCGCGAGGAACAGGCGTAGCTTCACCTAGTTTCTAAGACGTTTCAAAGTGATCCTAGTGATTTTATTGAAATAAATGCCTTTTGACTTTTTTTTTTTTGACTTAGGGGTTGCAGTTTCATTGATTTTCAATTTAGAAACTGACTTATGAAATTGCCCTCATGAGTTTCGATGTTTCGGAATTTCGAAACTGGATGTAGAATCGAAAAATTAAGAAAAATAAAACGTTTTGTTCAACGTGGAAGTGACACAATGAAGGCAAACTTTTGTTTTGAAAAACAACTTTTTAATAGATTTCACTTCTATTTTGCAGTTTCGAAATTCCGAAACTGGAAGCGTCAATTTCGATATTACGGAACATCACAAAATTGACCGAAATCTCGAAACTATGAGGCTTCGAAATTTCCGAATGCACCCCCTGCCTTTTGAGTTTGAGTTTGAAATATGGTAGCAAACAAGCGTACGGTCTACTTGTTGGTCATTGGTTACCGTAGCCTGTGAACGCTTGCAATGGCAGAGGCATCACGCACGCGTTCCCGACCCCAAGCCCCCTCCCCTTAAAGAGCGCTCCGAATTTGTTTTTTTTTGAAAAAAAAATGTTATTTGACTGCGATCTTCTGTAAGGCGGAGGTACCTCCCTGGCGCATGACGTGCTGATCAATTAACAGTAAGAAAATCTTGCTGTGCCTTCCTCGCACTTATAGGATTAATTTAGAGATAACATAGTATTTTGTGTCCAGGACCCTCCCCCCACAAGCTGCCCTCCCCGCCCCCCAAGAAGAAAGAAGAGGTGAGCGTCAAAGAAGAGACCGTTGAAGAGGATGGCTTGTACTACGGAGAACTGGACGCTGACAACATGGAATATAACGAGGTAACAACTTTCGCCACACTGGTTATTTCACTGGCACTAGGCCCACTCAACCTGGATGTTACTAAGATGTGACTAAGAAAGAACCAAAAGAATAAACCGAAAAGGTATACCAATTTTTTAACACTGAATCTGGCAGGCGAATGTCCGATTCTTCTTCTTGTCGTGTCACTGATTCTTTCTTGGTCAACCTGTATTAGGCCAGTGACCAGTTTGAGGTATGGTTGCCCTGACAAGGGCCTATGACCGTCGATGAAAGAATCAGTGTTGTGAAAGGATTAATGTGCGCCTCCTAGAGGCTCCTTTCATGCACAATGTCCGATTGAGAAGCAAGAAGTGCGGATTCGATTCCCGCGCCGGAAAAATGTTTGCATGATCTTTGTACTTATAGTTAGGTTTCTATACAAGATGATTCATAATATGTACCTATCCCGAAAGGGGCTTATTCTACATCCAGTTGGCCATAAAGTTTGTTCTACAACTTTTGGAAATTCGATATTTTTCATTGAAAAAACACTATGTGAAAATCAGCTGTTTTGGGGTCAAATCAGTTCGAACTCAATGAATCTGCTGTTTAAGGTAACAATCTTGATGCTGAAAATGTTTTATTATTGCTACCTACATATAAAGATGATAATATTACAAAAGCCAAAAATGGATTGTCTGCAGTACTCTTTAGGTAGGAAGTAACGTTTCATGACCGAGTATGTACCTACGTTCTACGGACAACTTAAAAGGAGCAAAAGTTATTATAATTATTATAATTATTGAATATAATTTACAGGACGAGGAACCAGGCAAACCCGGAAGCAGTCTCGGACAGACATCCGGTGAGTCGAACTTATTATTAATAATAAATTTATTTTTTATTTTTATTATTTACAAAAATTCAATGTTTATTTGCAATGTGACTTCCTCTTGTCACTTGCTTTTATTTTATTATTTATTATTTAAATTTGTTACGTTTTGCAATCGGGTTCGCGCGCGGGCATTGACAAAGTGTAACAGAGTGAAGAGCATTGTGAATGGACATTGCTAACAAAAGAGAAATGTCTGTAAGGTAGGCCAATTTTGATAATACTCTTGTGAATTTGTAGTTAGAACTGTTGAGTTTGGACCATGAATGTTGGTGTACACGTAGACTAGCTATCTTACAGACATTTGGTTAACTCTATGCATTCATGGTTCAATTTTAGTATAATATTATAGATATGATATTACAGTTTACTTTGAACCACATATAACTTAATTTCTTGCAAATATTGTTATAATGAATTGTTAAAATTATTATATAATTTATAACGACAATTGGAATTACCTATATTCCTGGAAATAAAATCATGTAACATATCTATTACCGCAGTATTATCCATAAATAAACAATTATTAAATCATATAATTATGGTAATAATTAATTTTATAAATAATATAAGACAGCTACAAGTATATTACAAATTAATGTTTAATATAGTTTATTTATTGTAAATGTTTGTATATTAAAAAGTAAATAATAATATCTGTAAAAATTATAAATAGTTTTTGCATGATTGCTTTTACATTTTTTTTTAAAATTACATTTTTATGTGTTTAATATTTTTGCAGCTCACAATTTCTTGCGAGTGAAGCCGGAAAGCGAGCTGTTCTTTCAAACCAAACTCCAGAACCTCGCCAAAGCGAACTCGGAGTATCTCAGCAAACTCGCCAAAATGAACCCGAACGAGATAAGGAACGAGTTCTCCAAGTACGGACTGAACACCAACCTCAGCGACGACTACTCGCAGAAATGCATCGACAAATCTGAGAACGACTACTACAAGTCGTGGCTGGAGCAAAACGGCGAGCTCGAAGTATCTCTACTAAAAGCCAGCCAAGTAAGAAAGCCGCGAATCGACCCAAAAAACCAAAAATCCGAAGTTGAACTCATACCAAAAATGAAAGAGAGTGTTACCACCAAGGAAATTTTCCCGAAAGTTGGGGAGAAAACACAGATCAGGCGGCGCGGGCGACCGCCGATCTTCAAGGACAAGAACGTTGACATCGGCGAGTCTATTCTGAAGTCGGATCTGGATCAGTTCCTGGAGGGGAAGGAGGTCAGCTCGTCAGGGCTGTCGCGCAAGGATCTGGAGAGGGTGATGATGGGGAAGTTCAACCCTAACAGACGGTACTCGAATGAAGCGATGTGGGCAGCCCTGATGGACGTCAAAAAAGGCGGAAGCATTTATAGGTAAGACTTTTAAAACATATATTATAACCAGTGTGCCATAATGCGACCTCCGTGGAGTGGCGGGCGCATGCCCAGCTGTGATGCAAGAGGCCTGGGTTCGAACCCCGTGGCAAGACAAAATTTAGTAAATGTTTGTTCAGGGGCTGGGTGAATCTCAGTGTAAGGTCAAGATACTAGATAATCTTAATTTGACCTTGGTTGCGGGCGTCGCCGTCTTGAGATGAAATCGGATGCTGGTTCGATTCCTGCTGCGGTACAAAATCAAAAATGTTTGCAAAATCTGAAATATTAGTTCCAGGTTTGGGTGTTGTGGTAGCATGGTACTCGTAGTTTCTGATACTCACGACACAGGGAATCCTAGTTTGGGGTCAGGACTATGTATGTGACTGTTGGGTGTTATTGTTATTATTATTAATGATTTATAACTTGTTATAGGGCGGCGCAAACGCACAAAGTACCACGAAAATCACTCCGTAATTGGATGAAACGTTGCCACATCAAATCCTCCTTCCCCATGCCGCAGCAACTCAAGCAGTTCGTAGAAAACAGCAAAAAACAAAAGGAATTCAAAATAGACTTCCCCGAAGCGAACTTTGAGAAAGCCGAAGACATCGCCTCTTTCGACGGAGACATCGAATTCGGAAAACATTTTCTTTTCAATTCCAACGTGTCGAGCGACGAGAGCGGCAAGAACGAGGAGAATAAAAATGGGGAAAACGATGTAGATGGCAACACTGACGCCGTCCTGGACATGTCGTTACATGAATAGTGTTTTAGTTGTGTGTTTATTGATCTGGTAGTGTAAAGGTCATTTATACAAAGTACTTACTGTATTGATTAGTTGGAAGCCATTTTTGGCTGTATACGAAATGTTATTGTAACTGCCAAAGAAATTCAAAGATCGACGGTAAATTCAATTTATTTATTCTAAAGATTATTATTTAAAATTCTTATTTTCATCAGCAGTGTCCAAAGAAAGAAATATTTATTTATCTTTTACTTCGACAGCGAGTATTGCTAGCGCCAGTAACTTTCTCCCTAGAATAGAATAGGCAATGTTTACTTAAACCAAAAATTTTAAATTTCTTTAAAATTAGTATAATTACTATTATTTGTTAAGTAAGGTATTTGTAATGATTGTTAGCGTTAGTTGGATAACTCATTGGCCTTTTTAAAACGTGTGCTTGATCAGGACAACGTCCGGAATATAAGAAAAGACTTGATACGAAATTTTTAGCGTTTAAATGTTTATAAATTTTATAGAATTAAGGCGTGAGTGTAGTTATTTTGTAAATTTTTAAATTCGGTCCGTATATTTTCTAAAGTAAAAACCTCAAAAGATTTACACAAATCTGCGAGTTTTCACATACTTCTCTAAAAAAACTATTTGGTTATGTTTAAAAAGTGTTTCTGTTAATTTAAATGTTAATTCTAAAAGTGCCTAAATGTTTAAAAAATAACTACATATGAATTAAATAGTTAAATTTGACTTAAATATTGCTTAATATAATAATTAAAGATTCGTATTAATTTATTAAATGTACTTAATTAGATCAGTTTGTGGCATCGAATAATTTGTTTATTAATTTTATCATTTTAAAAAATGATAATTATGTTTGTTCATCTTACATCTTACCAACTTAAATTAAGTTATCTTCCTGCACTTAACTGTAAGTACTTAAATGTTTCGCCAGTATTCATCGTTTACTATAATGCCCATAATCGGGAGGTCAATTTTATAATTGACTTTACGCTATAAATTTAATCGTTACTTGATAAATATTGGCGAAATGCTTTTGAATCCTAAATATAACCCAAAGATATGGTTCCTAATAACCAAATAACCCACCATTAGTAACCTACACCAACTTATTTATTTAATTTTTCTAAATGTATAACATTATACAATGTGATTCATAATTAGTATACCATCCCGAAAGGGGGTTATTCTATCAACGAAAATGAAATACTATTAGCGAAAAAAAACATCTATATTTTCATTTTCACAAACTTTCTCAAATTAGCTGTTTTTGGTATTATAACCTTTAGAACCTTTGTAATCTTTAGAATTAATAACTAAACGTACAAGAAGTTCGGAATCAAGGTTGCTACCTTAAACAGCTAATTCTTTGAGTTTGACCTGATTTGACCCCAAAACACATCGTTTTCGCATAGAGTTTTTTCAATGAAAAATGACGAATGTAACTTTATTGCCAATTGGTTGTAGAAACAGCCCCTTTTGGGATGGCATGCATATTATGAATCACCTTGTATACAAATTAAATCTACAAACTTAAAATAATAATAATATAATATTAAAAATATTTGTATATTTATGTTATACAGTTGAAAAATCTGTCTACATGCGTTCCTATTATATTATATTCATAACAGTTTACAGTAAGCCACAATGATGGTCATGACCAGTCTTTCTTGGTCACACTGCTTCAAGTCACTGACTGATGATGAAAGAACCAGTGTGAAATCACTATTTTTTGTTAGTATCGTTTTAAGCGTTTTATTCAAAGAAAAAAAAAACTTTTGTTTGTGTTTTGTACCGTGATTTGTAACTGCTAAGGCTCTCTTAGGCCCATTGTTCGAGTTTCGTGCTCAAATGTGAATCAGGTACTGTTAATGAATTATTTATTAATAATAATACTAGAACTAATTATTAATGATTAATTAATAGTATACTTAATTATTGTATACTCAGATACTACAGATGTGGTGTAAAAGCTGCCAAACATCTATCTGCATGTGACTCACTCGACTCACAGTTGAGCACAATTCTCGAATACGAGCCCGGAAGTCTAGAATGAGCAGTGACATAATATAAGTCTGTCATAATTATAAATTTTATATTTA
Source organism: Anticlea derivata (assembly GCA_947579855.1). Classification (NCBI taxonomy): domain Eukaryota; kingdom Metazoa; phylum Arthropoda; class Insecta; order Lepidoptera; family Geometridae; genus Anticlea; species Anticlea derivata. The sequence continues at coordinate 5,739,742 of OX388287.1, read as the reverse complement.
TACAAAAAGTATACCTAAAGAGGCTTCTATTTAAGCAACTTCAGGTATTTCTTGGACGCCTCATCTGTCAAGTGCCTACTAGTATATAAATATAAGTATTATATAATATTTATGTGTACGGCTACATAACAATGCTTAAAGTACTTAACTAAATGTCAACGCAACAGCTTTTTGAATGTTTATACATACATCTGCCATTTTTGTAGTGCATGGAAAAACATAAACAAACCCAGAATCAAACATTCTGAAATGTGAAAAATTTAAATTTAAATAGAATACTTATCCAAATACTGCTATTGAATTAGTAAGCGGCCTTAAATATATAAAACAATTATATTAATATTAATTTAAATTCAGTATTTTCAAAATAGGGCTTTATTAATATTTAATTATGTATGGCATATTCATTTTGTATTTTATACATATTATTAATAGGGAAAGTATTATGTTAAATATGTATCGTTGTTTTATATATCTGGTTGTACTGTTGTACTTAAAATATAGCAAAATTATGCATAATTAAAAATTATTGTGTAAAATATACATTATTAATTAAAAGATTTCCAAATAATTGATAAAATTGTACATAAAACTATGAGATAGGTACATTTTGGGATTCTTATTATTTTTGTTGATTTTTTATCATAACACCGCCCGATTATGATGATTTTTATAAATTAAATTATAACTATTATCTATAGGAGATACTGATTGTACCAGTTTTTGCTATTATAGTGAGAGTTAATAAATGAGAAATTAAAATAATAATGCTTTTATTTTGGCCCAATTTTCAATTGACCCATAAACCTGTTTAATATGAAAACACACCTGCGACTCGAAACTGCTTTATTATATATAAGAAAAATTCCATCTGTTTTTTATTCTATTGTTGCCTGAAATAAAGTTATTGTATTGTATTAATCCCTTTAATTTAAATAAAAGCTTTCAAAAACGACAGAGATCATTTACCTAAGACATATTAATAAGTTGAACCAGAAAATACCTTAAATTATTCACAACAATGATGCGTAATGATTCAGATTTAAAATATTATATCGAACACTCGGCGTCTTTTCCTTGCTTACCCCACCCCGCCTGTAATAAGCCAGGAAAAGCGCCCTCCCCTCCACCCTGTACTAACCGGGCGTTTTCCTGACTTATTGCAGGTGTGCGGACCTCCACCGAAATCGTGACCCGGCATTTCATCGACATGGACCACGGCATCCCGCTCAACATCCACGCCAGGCCGCGCATCGTTGGCAGGCGGCCCAACGCGATCGTCAACATAGAGACCGACGTCTTTCAAGAGAAATCCTACAAACAGTACTCGTCGCAACATCTGAGGGATGCTTTAATAGCGGTGAAGAAGGGCTACAGCGTGTACGCGGCGTCGAATAAGTTCGGAGTGCCAAGGAAAACGCTCAGGAATTGGATGGAAAAGTACGATATAAAGAGTCAGTTCTCGAAGGGACGCCGCGGGACGAGGACGTCGACGCAGATACTGGATCCGTTGAACCTGCTCGCTGAGAGCAGGGTGGAGAGATTCGAAGGACTTTAACGTGATAATTTCAAGTGAACATTTTCTGTTCTGTTTTAGCTTTGTAGAGTCAGTTTAAAATCACACAGGATCTGCCAAGGAAGCCTTCTTTGAATCAAATAAAAATTAACTTGAGAAAATATCACCATAACCATAATAAAACAAAGTAAACTGTAAAATGTAATGGCGCGGTAAGCAGACTTTATTATTTGAGTTTTTTATTGAATAGAAACGGATCTTGTAAATGGACAATATTCCTATTAACGTCAAGTGTAGGGCATATTTGAAAGTCCATGTATTTATAAACTCTTGCCAAATAAATAATTGTGTACTTAATTAGTACTTAAGTGTAAGTTAATATTTTTAGTTATTTTCGGTGGCATTTTATATACAGGTTGTACTTTACATATACGCAGATTCAATGTCAAAACAGGCTGGATATAGGTAAGTTTTAACTATTGATTTGTTAATTTTGTTAATTTTGTTAATTTGCTGCTTAAAATACGAAGTATTTTGAATTTCAAAATTGTGGTTTTGAACTGTTTAGTAGACATTCTGTTTAAATATTTTTATCAATTTGGTTTTGTTTAACTTATTTGTTACTTTAGTTGTACTTTTTGCTTGTTCAGATCATTGTTCAAAATCAACTAGAAAAGTGTATACCTAATTAATTACGCTCATAAGCAGCCTACTACTAACACAATCTACATCAGAGACGTAAGGCAGTGTGTTTTTCTTACAGGGAATTAAAATGATTTAGCCAAAGAATAAAAAAAGTAGCCAAATCCTATTATAAGGAAATATTTTTCGTTAACTACAGCCAGTTTAGTTATAATTATTAAATTGCATTTTGTATCGTATTGATGTCGATTTTGTATTGTATTGTTCTAAAATTTCTACAAATAAATAAAATGCGGACTTAATTTCATTATAAAAGGTGACTCATTACGTGTATACCATCCCAAGATATACTTCTGTTCTTTCAAAAAAGAAAAGTAAGATTTCATCTAAAAAAATCTTAAATCTATTTAAAAACACAGATAATTATCTAAACTAAACAAAAATTAGCAGTATTTGGTATTTGTATCATCTTTATAACTTATTATTATATGAACGAGAAATCAGATTCAATCAGAAGAGGAATCGATATTGCTTCCTAAAACAGCTGGTTCATTGAGTTTGAACTGATTTGACCCCGCTTATTTAGCGCATTTAGTCGTAGAATAAAGTCGACATCAATATTATAACTAAGAGTATATTAAGTATGTGTCTAGTCTAAAGTGTATACTTAGGTAATATAATATTTTGTACTTAATTTGTTTATTTGTTAATATCAGTCAACATTGAGTTCCTCCATCGGCAACTGAATATGCAATTTTTACTTTGATGGTTTTTTTTTATATATTTTAAAACTTTGTTCTTGGTAAAAACTGTAAATTAGACCTTTAAAGACCACTTGATTTTTGGTTTCGTTACCACAACGAATAATGCGTTACTTTTATTTTTCCATAAAAGTCCTTTATGAAAAATAATATTACAATAATTATTATTCATTCATTCAGGAAATTCATTTTCAATTTCAGAAATAATAATTAGCACTTTTTATAATACCTCAATAATGAGTAGTGACAGTATTAATTGTGACCGTGTTAAAAAAAATATATAAAAATCAATAATTAATATTGTCACTACGTTTTACTTATAACAAAAAGTTATTTTATGTTCCTAATGTTATGCCAATGTAGATACGAATTATTTAATGTTATTTTTATATTTTTCTTATATTAACATATTTTTTTTAGTAAACATTCTAAAATAATTATAAATAATTAATATTTTTATAGAATACTAAAAAAATACTACATTGTATTGAGCCAAAATATGTAAGTAATATGAAATGTACCTACTTAAAAGTTAAGTACCTACATTTGTAGTACATAATACTTACCTAACTATAATTTATTTATACTAATGAACGTCAGTATTTAGTTATAATTAGTTATAACACGGGTGACTGTATCGAATTGATGGATTATAAATAAATTATTAATTTGTGTCGTGCATACATATGTCGTTTTATTTATCTGAAAAATATTCGTTAAACATTTCCTAAATCCTTCGGTCTTACATTTAGGTATTTCTAAAGCTTTAGGTATTCATAGGTGGCTTTAGCTATCAAACGGTAAAAACATCACGAGGAGACCAGCCTGTCCTAGAACCTAAAGTTAAGTAACATGGCTCTGCAACACGAACGTAATTTCTTCGGCACACTAAATCTTATAAATCTCACTAAAGTTTATCTGGAAGATAATGCTTTTTAGCATTAAGTTCGCCTTTGTACTATTTTTTATGTGCAATAAAGAATTTTCTATATATCTATCTATCTAAATCTTTTAAGAAGGTTCTTTGAGGCAGTTTGACTGAAACGGACCATTTAGTGAGTAGGTAACTATCTAATTTCTCATCTAAAATGCCAATGACGTGCAATTCTAATTATTTACTGTGAATGGAACATTCGGTTTGCCATAGTTGGATTGCTTTGAGGATCCGCAACTCCAGAGTCAAAATACGAATTTAGTAAGTATACAAGATGATTCATAATATGTACCTATCCCGAAAGGGGCTTATTCTACAACCCGATTGACAATACTGTTTGTTCTACGACTTTAATAAATTCATCTTTTTTTTCCAATCAGTTGATTTATGCAGTTTTTTCAAAAAAAAATGTAGATTTCGAAAAATCGTAGAACAAACCTTATTGTAAATCGGGTGTAGAATAAGCCCCTTTCGGGATAGCTTACATATTATTTTTGGAGGGGGCAGGGCACCTCCACCTTACAGAAGATCGCAGCCAAATAACATTATTTGTTTCAAATAGTGTTGTGTTCCTGCGGGGAGTAAGGTTGCCAGAGCTCTTTAGGGGGAGGGGGATTCGGGTCGGCAACGCGTGCGTGATGCCTCTGGTATTGCAAGCGCTCATAGGCTACTGTAACCGCTTACCAACAGGTGGGCTGTATGCTTGGTTGCCACCTTAGTTGTATAAAAAAAATAATTATGAATCATCTTGTATTATTTTTATTAAAGTACCTACCTAATTTGTATTCCGGTAGCACGCGAGCGAAGCTGCAGGCGAGAAATGGTGAATGATAAAGTATTTTACTTAAAAATTATTTAATATCCAAAATGTATCAGCATCTTCAAGAATAATGAAGTACAATTCTAATTCTAATTCTAATCGGGGGTGGTTAGACCTGCACTGACTTCCCGCTGTGGGGTGTTTTGTGCATTGTCCCCCTATGCTAACCCTACCCCAGCCAGCCCAGCTCCTTAAAATAGCGAAGCAGGACTTTGGGTCGTTGGTAACATTCTCTCAGTATCCCTGTATGCGGCGGTGTCTGGGAGCCGCTTCCGATCACGGCCCGCAGACCCGATAATGTCCTGGCCTCTTCCGTGGCTGCACAGTGCAAAATTACGTGCTACGAATGAAGTACAATGTTCGAGTTTCAGATTTCGCGATATCGAACGTGCAGTGCCAGTACGACAGCGCGAGTGGCGGCGAGGAGCCGGAGCCGCGCGAGGAGCTCACGGACGACCACACGTACGGCGCGCGCAGCTACGAGCCGCCCGCCTTCTTCATACGACAGGTATAAGCCGCGCAGTTTTTTTTTTTTATTTTCTTTTATTTTATTTTTTTCGAACGGATTTATATGCTGTGGGTCTCTTACGACCACTGCCAGCTACACCGGGCTAGGCGAGCGCAGAGGGCGCTACTGCCGAAAAGCCGCGCAGATAGAGAATAGATCTGAAAATGGCGTCCGCTCGCATGCGTTCTCGCTCACTCTCTATCGCTGTCTATACTCACACAGTGAAGTACGCGCTACAAAAAAATAGTCAGTCAGGATTCGCTTTCCACGCTACTTGACGCACTTCGAGTTATCGTTAAATTAATTCCGTTATTTTGTTGTTTTCGTTGATATTCATTGTTGTTTTTGTTGAGTTTGATTGTTATTTGTTTGCGTTACGTTTGATTGTTATTTATTTTCGTTAAGTTTTTGTTACGAACGTTGACATTTTGTGATTGATTGACAATGGCTTCACGAAAACGTGGAAAGATTCTTCACAGTGATGCACGTGAGATTGTTTACAACGTTATAAAATACTTTGACGAAGAGAAGAACTTGGAGCGTTATCATCCGTTAAAGTATAAATTAATAAAATATTAATATTATATTTGTCATTATTTCTACTATTATTAATTAATAATATTAAAAAAGAATAATATATATCAAAAAAAGTCAATAAAAATCGATGTTTGAGAACTTGTTTTGCCAACCGTCCATGCGTACCCGCCGCCATTTTCGATCTATTCTCTATCTGCGCGGCTTATACATACAATTTTAAAAACTTATTTCAGTACGGCCGGCGGATCTAGACCGGCGTTAAGATCGTTCGCAACGCTGCGCAGTAGTCACTTTTCATTCTATTCAAATGTTTAAACTATTTTTGTCTCGCCTGTACCTGCGCACAATTTCCGAAAGCGCAACTTCAGACCGGGCTAGATCCGCCGGCCGTACTGTACCTGGGTTATTTCCACTCGTCCCCAAATTTCTTCCCCACTGGGGACCAAAGCAAAGGTTTCTTCCCGTTCGTCCCCACAATAATTTACATGGGGACGAAGGTGAAAAGCTTTCCTTTGGTCCCCATCATCATTCATCATCATTTCAGCCGTACGACGTCCACTGCTGAACATGGCCTCCCCCACAGACAGAGAGCAAATTCCTTATCATGTGGGGGGACTGACCCATACTCACCACGCTGGGCATGCGGGTTGGCGAGCGCAGAGCTATCGTTGTTAAATGACGCTGCTGCCCATCCCCTAGCTTTGTTCCCTTAGTCGCCTCTTACGACATCCGCGGATAGGTAGATATGGAGGGGCCTATTCTTCAGCCAGGGCCACCACGGCCGGGGCCACCATCTTTGGTCCCCAGTGGGGACGAAATATGGGGACGAGTGGGGATAACAGAGGCAATAGACTGAGGGAGCCCTAGTGGAGGTAGTGGCTTCCGATCTACAGGTGACGGATTCGAATCCCGGTCGTGCATCAATGGCTTTTCCATTCGGAAAATTTATGTGCGCTGTACTACTGTTCTCAAACGGTGATGGATAACATGGTGAGGAGATCGGTATGTCCTGGAACCCAAAAGACACGTGACATGTGCACGATAGGTGCCTCTAAGAGGCGCACTTTAATCCTTCCACTACACTGATTCTTTCATCGACGGTCATAAGCCCTGTCCATGGTCACCATACCTCAACCTGCTCACTGAACTAATACTGTGACCAAGAAAGAATCCGTGCCACGACAAGCAAGCAAGGGGAGTGCCTATTGTAAATGTTTTTTTTTTTTTTTATGTTATACTGAGGCAAACAGGCTTACGGCCCACCTGATGGTAAGCGGTTACCGTCGCCTATTGACATCTGCAACACCTGGAGCATTGCTAATGCGTTGCCTGCCCTGGAGAAATCTTTTTGTATTTTTCTTAAAGCTCTTCATGTTGTAGGTTAGCGGGAAAACCTCGGAAGGAAGCTCATTCCACAATTTGCACGTATATTTTTCTTCCAGACAAATCAAGTGCAGCCGCTACAGTCGCTGTCAAACTTCTCGGAACTCCGGCCGAAGATCATGACGATAGGCCCCGGGTTCCCCTCCGTGAACCTCATACACGTGGGCGACCAGCGGCCTGCCAACGCGGTGGGTGAAATGCTCTCTAACATTCTGAAGTCTATTTTCAACTTTGAATACTTACAAGATTCAAAATTAATGTACCTATGCTATACCGAAAGGGGGAATTATTTAGGCAAGGGCTTAATATACGGCAATCTTGATGCCGATCTACTCGTACGTACGTGTAGTAATCCTATCCTACTAATATTATAAACGCGAAAGTTTGTAAGTATGGATGGATGTTTGTAACTCTTTCACGTAAAAACTACAGAATCGATTTTAATGAAACTTCACAATAATATAGCTTATACATCAGAATAACACATCTATAGGCTACAATTTGTAAAGATATTGTGTGAATTGTCCAAAATATGACTACAAGCTACTCGAAATACTAATCCTGCACAGACGAAGTCGCTGGTCATCTGAGAAAGTTTGAGAAAAAAAATTGCAAGAAAATTCGGGATTGCATATTATGAATCACCTTGTATATTTTTTCATAAACCTATGATTTGTGTTTTTCCCGTACCTAAAGATGTTGACCCAAGCCCAGCCCGAGTACAGCATAAATAAGCGCATCCGCCGCAGCGAAGTGGTGCTGCGGCAGGCAGCGGATTGTGTGAGCCGCGGGCTCACCTTCCAGACCGTGTCTGAGCAGTTCAACATACCCATATCTACAATACGGTGAGTCAGTGGCGGATTTGCAGTCTTGGCCGCTCTAGGCCCCAGGCCATGTGCTGCCCCTTTCTCAGCATCCATCATTTACATAATGAATTTACTTTATTGCCAACTTTATCTAAATCTAAATCAGAAATTTAATTAACTATAATATGTAGCTACTAAATTGTAATATATTCCGAGAGGATGAGATTTTCTACGACAATTTCTACAAATTTTTGGTCACGATTTGCCGCCCCTAATATCTGGCCGCCCTAGGCCCGGGCCTACTGGGCCTTAGGGCAAATCCGCCACTGCGGTGAGTTGGCATTTTTTTACGAACATTTATCAAGAAAAGAGCAAAATTTTAGAATGACCAAAGAATATGAGTAAAGAGCAAAATATTATGATTAGTTACAAACTATAGAACAAGACAGATTTTGATTTGTGTGGGCCTTGTGACGACTGAGGAACAAAGTTCATAGGTGGGTGGAAAAGCTTGATGACTGAGAAGCTAAGTATAATGGTGTAAATTAAAGGATAATAGAACAGTAATCAGTGAGGGGCAGAGGAATAAGGAGCAAAAGTTCATGAGAAAGGAGCATAGTTTGATGAGTGAGCAGATATAATTTAAATATTTGTAATGTTTCAGATTCTTCATGGCGAGAAAAGGCATCTTACCGAGTCGACGACGCGGTAGAACCACACAGGTCAGTTACAATCAAGACATTATTTTGCTGAAGCATTTTCTTATAAGAACTCGTTATCCTTTTTTTTGGGTTATTCCTAAAACTTTACTTTTTTTCTGCTCGTCCCCTACGTTAAAATCCCCTTTTCATAAATTGAATACTTACTGCTTGCAGGCGCCACCGTCGTCAGTAAGCCCCGAGCCGCCGTACCACATCCAACACTTAAAACTACCCGCCATGGCCGGACTCCGCCCCGACGGGGACGAGTCCAAAGAACCCACCACTTAGACCAGGAAAAGACCAGCAACCTCTCACCCGAAAGATCTTTAAGTTATATTTTTGCCTGAAAATCAGAGACTATACCAGTGCTGCCAACAAGATTGTTATTCTCTTTCTAAACTTAGAGTACCTAGGTATAGAGGTAGAGGGAAACTTTTTTCTTGTCGAGTTGGCAACCCTGGGCCAGATATTGCCTCTGCTTGGAGTTGTGTAGAGACCCATGAATGTTGCATGATCTGCAAATCTCTGGGTGAATCAGTCAGCTTTCTTTAATACACGTGTAAATATTGTAAATAGATTCATCATCATAGCAAAATAATGGCCTTAACGCGACGTCACGACGTCTGGCGCCGCCATTTACTGCATAATTATTAGCGGCCACTAAGTCGGAGGCCACGTAGATATTTAGATATAGACTATAGAATCTCATTAAAATAAGTAGAGAAGTACCTTTAATTCGAACAAATATACAAGAGAATAAGTTCTTATAATTTATTAAATATAAAAGCACAGCTGTTCTGTTCTCGAACGCTTTATTGAAAGATTAAAAAAGGTATTTTAGATAATTAAACGCTACTCGTTTAATTATCTAAATTAATAACCTAATAATAAATACCAAAGATAATAAGATTTTTTTTTCCGCCAAGCAGCTATTTCCAAAAATATCCCTTAGATATTGATAGGAGTACCTACCGATTGTACAAATTTCGTGAAGTTAGTGCAATACCATTAATAATACCAAAGTGTGTTGTTTTATTTTATGGACATTTAATTGTATTTCCAATTTACACGCAACGGTGCGAAAGAATCGTGGAAACTATCATAGGTAGGCACAGTTCCCTGCACTAAGATGTGGGTATAGGTACGTCATAATGTTTACATACATTTCATAACTTTCAAAATGATGCCACAGACTAAAATTTAATATGACGCGCTCGAGTATTTTCATGCGACTGTTTTTTTTAACATTTTTGAAAACCTGTACACCCTCCCCCCACCGGTGATACCCTATAGTTCATATAACTTGTTTTTCCATAACATCTAATCTTCAAAATCCAATAGTTCCCCACGACGCTCGAGTCCCCATTCAAATCCCCAATCATGGGCTCCCCTACTATAACTATTATTACAGTAGTGGTATCATTTCGAAATTATGAAACGTGTACATCATAGTGTAGGCGACTGTACTATTTGTAATTTGGTTTCAGGGGGGTAACCAGTTAGTGACGCTAACTGTACCTAGTACTTAAGACATACCTAGATGAACTATAAAATAATAGTTGTGGCCTTGTAGAGAACACTCAGTATTTTTGCTTATAAATGTAATTAGGTAGTTTATAATTTCAAAGTAGGTAATTCGAGATTCCTACCTAGTAATTGTAACCTAGTATTGTTGTATCGAATGGATTTACTTGTATATCAAATGCATGCATAGGTTTTATTATGCGGATACAAAATAATAAAGATTTTAGACCTTGGAGCGGTTTGTAGGTGGGCACCTTTCCCCACCATTCCCCAACTTTTTAAAATAAAGTTTATTCAAATAGTTTTTTTATACTACCTGCTCGTCAATGGCATATTATGTGTCATGCAAACCTTACAGCCCTACGGTCTAGCTGGGTCATAATGTTGTACTGAATTTCATTATTTCCCATAATGTGATTTGAATTTGGAATGCAACCCATGTAGTCGTGCTTGATCGAGGTTGGTTTCAAAAATGTTTGGGTGCAATGAAATTTTATTCTAATTAGGCTGTATGTTATCATTTTCTTTGCACTGCCTACAAATTAAAAAAAAGAAAAACATGAATCTTTTTACGAAATTCATTTTCACCCGCGCATGAAGAAGGACACGCGCCCGGGACATAATACACTACTATAAGCCCTAGTTGCATAATCTACTATTTTTATACAACTATGAATTACCCATAACATGTAGGTATGCTATCTATATATGCAAAAGGGGATTATTCTTCATCCAAATGGCAATGAATTTTGTTCTACGAATTCTGGAAATTCGTAGGTTTTCATTGAAAAATTTTTATGCAAGAATCAGCTGTTTTGGGGTCAAATAAGTTCAAACTCAGTGAAACAGCTGTTTTAGGTAGCAATCTTAATGCCAAACTTCATTATGTAGTAATTTTTCTTAGATATGATGAAAAATACCAAAAACAGCTCATTTAAGAAAGTTTGGGTATAAAATTAAAAAAATAGGTACATAATAATTATATTTATGTTTTTTTCCGGCAGATTTTTTATTTGTTGATACAATAACCCCCTTTTGGGATGATATACATGTTTATGAATAACTGTTCAACTAGAACTAGGCCTGTTTATTAATATATTATAACATCGACACATTATAATAAGCATTACTTTATTATCCATTAAAAAAGGTACCAGTGGAAGCATATTGATGCCAGAGTTTTTTCTAAGTAGTTTACGTTGAAGCATTTTGTGCATGATTGAGCGTTTATTGTAAAAGTACCTAAGTTGTGTACTTGGTTTATTTTATTTTTAATAAGTTTTGTTACGTAGGTACTTAAGTTATCGAGCCATTATAAATGGCAGCTTATTGAAAATTATGTTCCTTTATTTTATGTCAGTATTATTAATTATTTGCTTTATTCTTGACTTGATTGACTTCTTATCATTTTTAGAAAGTCCGCAAAGTTGAAAAATGTAAGGAATTTACCTTATGCAGGTATATAACAGAACAGCCGAACCTGGGACCAAACAGGACAGACGCGCCACTGATATGAGCAGATGCTCCTTAGTTGCTCTTATATGCGACCTTCTAAATTAGTTCCACTATTCTGTGGTACACGCAGGGGGTACCATCACATCATCAGCTTCTAGAAGCCCACTGCTGGACATACGCCTCCCCCTTAGTTCCAGGTTATCAGGCTATACATTATCGTAAATAATACGTGTCACTTAATAACACGTTTTATTATACTGTTGAATATCGGGTCGTGCATTATTGGTCTATACATTATCGGGTTGTGCAATATCATACAAAACGCGCGTGTGGCCCGCTCTCCCCCACGCCCCGGAAGCTCAGAGCAAAGAGGATATAAGACACTGCGACTATAGCTAAAGAGGTTCTATGCCACTCCAACTGTCACCAAAGAGGTTCTATGACACTATGACTGTCACCAAAGAGGTTCTATGCCACTCCAACAGTCACCAAAGAGGATTTAAGACACTACGACTGTCACTAAACCGGATTATAGAGTAGGTATTTGCGCTAACATTAAAGTTTCAGCATATTTCATATATTTTTTTCGTGAAAGGAAGTTTCACATGCCTGGTGGTCAAGGTTAGGTGGTTACGTAGACTCCTAATTAGACAATTACCATCACTCGGGTTCACTCGCTCCCATCAAAAAATAATATCACGAGCGTGATGTTTGTTGCCCGATTCTGTTCGCGAGGAACAAGCTTCATTTAGTGTACCGTTTCAAAATGATCCTTGTAATTTAATCTGTGGTATTATTTTATAGTAAAACTGTGCCATGACGAACTCTCAACTACTTTGAAATAATATGTAAGCTCAAACAAACGATAACTTTTGTTGCTAATTATTCATGAGGTTACAGTGCACGGCCCTTCAAATCGCACTTTGGACTAGGTCTGTAGTGTTAACTGGCGTCGTACTATAACAGCAAATACAAAATTAGAAATTGTACTTATAGCAATGTTTAATGATTAGTGAGTGTGTAAAGAGAAAATAAAATATTTTACATAATTTTTCGGTTGTTTTATTAATATAAGCGATCTGTCTGCCTGTCTGTTGTACCTAATCAAGGAAAGCATAGCATAGTTATCCATTAGTGGAAACTTTATTACAATCAGTTTAAGCCTATTAGATATTAAGCCTATTGACTGGCCTCATAGCTCAGTTGGTAGTATCTGCCTTCTGCGCTAGAGGTCGCGGGTTCGATTCCCGCACTGGACAAACATTTGTGACTAACACAGATGTTTGTTCTGTGTCTGGGTGTTAAATATATATCTATTATGTATATCAGTCTCTGGTACCCATAGTACAGGCTATGCCTAGTTTGGGATCAGTTGACAATGTGTGATATGTCCAGAATATTTATTTATTTATTTATATTTTAAACATAATAATTAAAATCTCCTTTTTATCAGGCGAAGCAGGTTCTGAAGCTAGAGCTAAATGAAAGACTTTGTATTTGATATAGGTATTTTTTTATTTTATTTTGTGTTTTAATACAATAAAGAGAATATTACTATGTTAAGTAGACGAAGACACGCAACATCTGAAAAAGAAATAATACCTTAAAATACAAGTTATTTGTGACAAATGTAAATGGGTTATGTGGGTATGTATGTACAGCTACAGTAGACTATACGTACACTCGATGGTCAGCAGCTCGGGTGCCCGGTGCGTCAGCAGCTCGGCGGCGGTGCTGACGGCGCCGCACCACGCGTGCAGCCTGTATGTACAGCTACAGTAGACTATACGTACACTAGATGGTCAGCAGCTCGGGTGCCCGGTGCGTCAGCAGCTCGGCGGCGGTGCTGACGGCGCCGCACCACGCGTGCAGCCTGTATGTACAGCTACAGTAGACTATACGTACACTAGATGGTCAGCAGCTCGGGTGCCCGGTGCGTCAGCAGCTCGGCGGCGGTGCTGACGGCGCCGCACCACGCGTGCAGCCTGTATGTACAGCTACAGTAGACTATACGTACACTAGATGGTCAGCAGCTCGGGTGCCCGGTGCGTCAGCAGCTCGGCGGCGGTGCTGACGGCGCCGCACCACGCGTGCAGCCTGTATGTACAGCTACAGTAGACTATACGTACACTAGATGGTCAGCAGCTCGGGTGCCCGGTGCGTCAGCAGCTCGGCGGCGGTGCTGACGGCGCCGCACCACGCGTGCAGCCTGTATGTACAGCTACAGTAGACTATACGTACACTAGATGGTCAGCAGCTCGGGTGCCCGGTGCGTCAGCAGCTCGGCGGCGGTGCTGACGGCGCCGCACCACGCGTGCAGCCTGTATGTACAGCTACAGTAGACTATACGTACACTAGATGGTCAGCAGCTCGGGTGCCCGGTGCGTCAGCAGCTCGGCGGCGGTGCTGACGGCGCCGCACCACGCGTGCAGCCTGTATGTACAGCTACAGTAGACTATACGTACACTAGATGGTCAGCAGCTCGGGTGCCCGGTGCGTCAGCAGCTCGGCGGCGGTGCTGACGGCGCCGCACCACGCGTGCAGCCTGTATGTACAGCTACAGTAGACTATACGTACACTAGATGGTCAGCAGCTCGGGTGCCCGGTGCGTCAGCAGCTCGGCGGCGGTGCTGACGGCGCCGCACCACGCGTGCAGCCTGTATGTACAGCTACAGTAGACTATACGTACACTAGATGGTCAGCAGCTCGGGTGCCCGGTGCGTCAGCAGCTCGGCGGCGGTGCTGACGGCGCCGCACCACGCGTGCAGCCTGTATGTACAGCTACAGTAGACTATACGTACACTAGATGGTCAGCAGCTCGGGTGCCCGGTGCGTCAGCAGCTCGGCGGCGGTGCTGACGGCGCCGCACCACGCGTGCAGCCTGTATGTACAGCTACAGTAGACTATACGTACACTAGATGGTCAGCAGCTCGGGTGCCCGGTGCGTCAGCAGCTCGGCGGCGGTGCTGACGGCGCCGCACCACGCGTGCAGCCTGTATGTACAGCTACAGTAGACTATACGTACACTAGATGGTCAGCAGCTCGGGTGCCCGGTGCGTCAGCAGCTCGGCGGCGGTGCTGACGGCGCCGCACCACGCGTGCAGCCTGTATGTACAGCTACAGTAGACTATACGTACACTAGATGGTCAGCAGCTCGGGTGCCCGGTGCGTCAGCAGCTCGGCGGCGGTGCTGACGGCGCCGCACCACGCGTGCAGCCTGTATGTACAGCTACAGTAGACTATACGTACACTAGATGGTCAGCAGCTCGGGTGCCCGGTGCGTCAGCAGCTCGGCGGCGGTGCTGACGGCGCCGCACCACGCGTGCAGCCTGTATGTACAGCTACAGTAGACTATACGTACACTAGATGGTCAGCAGCTCGGGTGCCCGGTGCGTCAGCAGCTCGGCGGCGGTGCTGACGGCGCCGCACCACGCGTGCAGCCTGTATGTACAGCTACAGTAGACTATACGTACACTAGATGGTCAGCAGCTCGGGTGCCCGGTGCGTCAGCAGCTCGGCGGCGGTGCTGACGGCGCCGCACCACGCGTGCAGCCTGTATGTACAGCTACAGTAGACTATACGTACACTAGATGGTCAGCAGCTC
Source organism: Anticlea derivata (assembly GCA_947579855.1). Lineage (NCBI taxonomy): Eukaryota > Metazoa > Arthropoda > Insecta > Lepidoptera > Geometridae > Anticlea > Anticlea derivata. Next base: position 5,724,551 of record OX388287.1, on the reverse strand, counting down.
GGGTGCCCGGTGCGTCAGCAGCTCGGCGGCGGTGCTGACGGCGCCGCACCACGCGTGCAGCCTGTATGTACAGCTACAGTAGACTATACGTACACTAGATGGTCAGCAGCTCGGGTGCCCGGTGCGTCAGCAGCTCGGCGGCGGTGCTGACGGCGCCGCACCACGCGTGCAGCCTGTATGTACAGCTACAGTAGACTATACGTACACTAGATGGTCAGCAGCTCGGGTGCCCGGTGCGTCAGCAGCTCGGCGGCGGTGCTGACGGCGCCGCACCACGCGTGCAGCCTGTATGTACAGCTACAGTAGACTATACGTACACTAGATGGTCAGCAGCTCGGGTGCCCGGTGCGTCAGCAGCTCGGCGGCGGTGCTGACGGCGCCGCACCACGCGTGCAGCCTGTATGTACAGCTACAGTAGACTATACGTACACTAGATGGTCAGCAGCTCGGGTGCCCGGTGCGTCAGCAGCTCGGCGGCGGTGCTGACGGCGCCGCACCACGCGTGCAGCCTGTATGTACAGCTACAGTAGACTATACGTACACTAGATGGTCAGCAGCTCGGGTGCCCGGTGCGTCAGCAGCTCGGCGGCGGTGCTGACGGCGCCGCACCACGCGTGCAGCCTGTATGTACAGCTACAGTAGACTATACGTACACTAGATGGTCAGCAGCTCGGGTGCCCGGTGCGTCAGCAGCTCGGCGGCGGTGCTGACGGCGCCGCACCACGCGTGCAGCCTGTATGTACAGCTACAGTAGACTATACGTACACTAGATGGTCAGCAGCTCGGGTGCCCGGTGCGTCAGCAGCTCGGCGGCGGTGCTGACGGCGCCGCACCACGCGTGCAGCCTGTATGTACAGCTACAGTAGACTATACGTACACTAGATGGTCAGCAGCTCGGGTGCCCGGTGCGTCAGCAGCTCGGCGGCGGTGCTGACGGCGCCGCACCACGCGTGCAGCCTGTATGTACAGCTACAGTAGACTATACGTACACTAGATGGTCAGCAGCTCGGGTGCCCGGTGCGTCAGCAGCTCGGCGGCGGTGCTGACGGCGCCGCACCACGCGTGCAGCCTGTATGTACAGCTACAGTAGACTATACGTACACTAGATGGTCAGCAGCTCGGGTGCCCGGTGCGTCAGCAGCTCGGCGGCGGTGCTGACGGCGCCGCACCACGCGTGCAGCCTGTATGTACAGCTACAGTAGACTATACGTACACTAGATGGTCAGCAGCTCGGGTGCCCGGTGCGTCAGCAGCTCGGCGGCGGTGCTGACGGCGCCGCACCACGCGTGCAGCCTGTATGTACAGCTACAGTAGACTATACGTACACTAGATGGTCAGCAGCTCGGGTGCCCGGTGCGTCAGCAGCTCGGCGGCGGTGCTGACGGCGCCGCACCACGCGTGCAGCCTGTATGTACAGCTACAGTAGACTATACGTACACTAGATGGTCAGCAGCTCGGGTGCCCGGTGCGTCAGCAGCTCGGCGGCGGTGCTGACGGCGCCGCACCACGCGTGCAGCCTGTATGTACAGCTACAGTAGACTATACGTACACTAGATGGTCAGCAGCTCGGGTGCCCGGTGCGTCAGCAGCTCGGCGGCGGTGCTGACGGCGCCGCACCACGCGTGCAGCCTGTATGTACAGCTACAGTAGACTATACGTACACTAGATGGTCAGCAGCTCGGGTGCCCGGTGCGTCAGCAGCTCGGCGGCGGTGCTGACGGCGCCGCACCACGCGTGCAGCCTGTATGTACAGCTACAGTAGACTATACGTACACTAGATGGTCAGCAGCTCGGGTGCCCGGTGCGTCAGCAGCTCGGCGGCGGTGCTGACGGCGCCGCACCACGCGTGCAGCCTGTATGTACAGCTACAGTAGACTATACGTACACTAGATGGTCAGCAGCTCGGGTGCCCGGTGCGTCAGCAGCTCGGCGGCGGTGCTGACGGCGCCGCACCACGCGTGCAGCCTGTATGTACAGCTACAGTAGACTATACGTACACTAGATGGTCAGCAGCTCGGGTGCCCGGTGCGTCAGCAGCTCGGCGGCGGTGCTGACGGCGCCGCACCACGCGTGCAGCCTGTATGTACAGCTACAGTAGACTATACGTACACTAGATGGTCAGCAGCTCGGGTGCCCGGTGCGTCAGCAGCTCGGCGGCGGTGCTGACGGCGCCGCACCACGCGTGCAGCCTGTATGTACAGCTACAGTAGACTATACGTACACTAGATGGTCAGCAGCTCGGGTGCCCGGTGCGTCAGCAGCTCGGCGGCGGTGCTGACGGCGCCGCACCACGCGTGCAGCCTGTATGTACAGCTACAGTAGACTATACGTACACTAGATGGTCAGCAGCTCGGGTGCCCGGTGCGTCAGCAGCTCGGCGGCGGTGCTGACGGCGCCGCACCACGCGTGCAGCCTGTATGTACAGCTACAGTAGACTATACGTACACTAGATGGTCAGCAGCTCGGGTGCCCGGTGCGTCAGCAGCTCGGCGGCGGTGCTGACGGCGCCGCACCACGCGTGCAGCCTGTATGTACAGCTACAGTAGACTATACGTACACTAGATGGTCAGCAGCTCGGGTGCCCGGTGCGTCAGCAGCTCGGCGGCGGTGCTGACGGCGCCGCACCACGCGTGCAGCCTGCTGGCGAGCGCGGCCACGCCGGCGCGCGGCAGGGCGCGGGGACGGACCCACGAGATGTACGCCACGGAGGACACCTGCAAATTAAATTACCATAAAATACCCATTATAAATATGTTCTGGAGCCAAGTAACTAACTTCTCGTTTGCCTAGATCTGTGAAATGACCTTTGGTACCGCTACAATACCGCAACTAGTACCTGTATATGACACAGTACCAGTATAAAACACAGTACTTATTAATTTATTTATCCTTAAATAATACGGTGTATTTCCCAATTACATTACTTAAGGATAGAATTAGATTACAATTAATACCAATATAAGACACAACAACACGATCTGATAACATGTATGAGACAGAAAGAAAGAAGAAAGAAAAACTATTTATTCGTCCCATAAGCACAAGTTCAGTTCTTTACAGGCATAGACAATTTGCAGAAAATAATATAATATTGTAATACGCACCTACCCAGGCAACATACAGACAAAATATATTGTGAATATAAATAAATAAATAAAAATAAGTATTTGGCAGGGATAGGTTGATATTTTATAGAAAGGAATGTAAATTACAGACAGAAGCTTGGCTGCGCAATAGTTTTAACAGTATGGAGAAATGCTGTACAAAATTGGATTTTTTAGAATGGTATGGAGAATTAAACTGTTTTACCTGATCAATGTGTCCCCGGACCAGCTTCTCCGCCAGCGCCTTCATCACCAGCAGCTCCACCTCATCGGGCGGGATGCGCGCCTCGCGGGCTATTTCACTGAAGGTCAGTTTCCGTTGTGCTGTCGTCTTGTTGAACGCCATCTAAAATATATATATTTTTTAAATAAATGAATATTGAAGTGAGTAGGTATTTTATATGTTGTCACATTTTATATGTTTTTATGGTTGCAAGTTCATTGTTGTTAGCTGTACACAACACTTGTATAACACACAGTACTTGTACAACACACAGTACCTGTATAACACACAGTACCTGTACAACACAGTACTTCTATAACATACAGTACCTGTATAAAGCACAGTACTTATATAGCACACAGTAGCTATAAAACACATAGCACCTGTATAACACACAGTACTTATTTAACACACCATACCTGTACAACACACAGTACCTGTATAAGACTGTATATTTAATTTGAAATCTGTTTTTATGGTTACTAACATAGTTTATAGGTAGATAAATGTACTAACAATTATGGTGAACAACCGAAATAAATAAATTAAAAAAAAAAAAATAAGACACAGTACCTGTATAAGACACAGTACCTGTACAAGACACAGTACCTGTACAAGACACAGTACCTGTACAACACACAGTACCTGTATAAGACACAGTACCTGTATAAGACACAGTACCTGTATAACACACAGTACCTGTATAAGACACAGTACCTGTATAAGACACAGTACCTGTACAAGACACAGTACCTGTATAAGACACAGCAGCGCGATCTTAGTGCGGATGTGTTGGTGCGCGCGGCGCAGGTCGGCGGTGGGCGCGGCGGGGGGCGCGGCGGCGAGCGCGCGGTCGTAGCGCGCCACGTCGCCCAGCGCCGCCGCCGCCAGCGCCTCGCCCGCCCACGCCGAGCTGGTGCCGGCCAGAGACTGCACTATGGGGTGCGCCAGCTGCAACACAACACATAACATAACATTCTTGTTTTAAACCGAGATTAGTTTTTTTTTTAATGTTACTCATTTTAATATGTATGGGTAATTACACTGTTCCATTAGGTTATCCCCCTATAAAAATAGTGTACTCTTTAGTAAATGAAAATGAAATAAATAAATAAATTGGGAAATACAAAATTTCCATTTATTAATATTAACAAATACTGTTTGTCTAATAAGACCCTTTTTCTCAGAACCAGCTAAAGGTATCAGCTTGAAATTGATACCACCTATTAAGGTCTTATGGTGCCGTATAATTTTTTTTGTGAATGGTTAATCCATTGGTGCACGACCGGGATTCGAACCCAAGACCAATGGTACGGAAGCCTCAGGGCGCGAGTTCTCGCACTTGACCGTCTTTATTTTTAAATCCTTAAAATCCTCCAATACCATACTTCCTACTAATGGGTATTTTTTTTTTTAATTTACTTTATGTGGCTATGGTATCACTGCGGCCACAACTGGGGGCTTACTCTTGAACGCGATTCCGATCGATCGGTATTGGAATTGAGTCGTTTCTTACTCTTGAAGGCGACACTAGCGCCAAATTATTTTTAAGATTGTGTGGATTTTGAGTGAACTTATTGAAATTGGAATTGAATTGTCCAATCCGTTATAGGCCAAAATCGGTACTCTTGACGCAATTTTGACAGCCAATTGACAGCTGCGTATTGTGTTTACTATTGCGCTGAAATTGGAATTTACACAATAGCAAATTAGTAACTTTTTCGGAATTAAAAGTTGATTTTGTGCGTTAATATTGTTCTTTGTTATATTATAATGGCACGTTTGGCTCTTGCTTTTAATATTCTGCGTCGCAATCATGAATTGCAATTAAAACAAAGGAAAACTGAGCGTCGAATTATGCGTTATATGGACAAGGCATTTTCTATGAGTGATGACGAGTTTAGAGCGAATTATCGTATCTCAAAACATTTGTTTGAGGATATAATGCATGAATTGGAACCTTTCATGAAAATTCCAAAGAGGAGAAGTGATATATCACCTAAATACAAAGTGAGTACCTATCTAACGTTGCTTGCCTTCCTTCTTTGTATATTATTATATGTAAGTAAAAAGTTATTTTTTTATTGTATTTACAGATTCTAGTGGCTTTGTCTTTCTTTGCCACTGGAAGTTACCAGAGATTAGTAGGTGGGACATATGGTACATTGATGTCTCAGCAGTCTGTGTCCCGTGCAATCAGAGAGGTGACTGCTGCTCTGAATAATTCAAGCATCATTAGTAAATGGATAAGATTTCCTCAAACTCGTCAAGAAAGAGACGCTATAAAACAGAGGTTGGTAATAATACATAATAATCCTGTGTAAGTTCTTAAATAGGTTACTAGATACCTACCTAAGTACTTGTTTATAAGAATATATTGACAAATAATTGTTGCAGATTTTATGAAAAATTCAGTATCCCTGCTGTCTTGGGATGCATTGATGGGACCCACATAGCCATTATTAGACCCAGTCAAAATGAGGAAAGGTTTTTTAACAGAAAACATTTTCACTCTAGAAACGTTTTAATTGTAAGCATTTTAATATAGTTAGTTCATTCATCTAAGAGTTATTAAAATAAAACATTTGACTGTGCAAACTTCTCAACTGCATTTTTTCTTTCAGATATGTGATGCTGATTTAAATATATTATCAGTAGATGCTTCTTTTGGAGGAGCCACTCATGACAGCTTTGTATGGAATCAGCATCCGGTGAAAAACCACATTATTCAATTAATTAATTCAGGAGAAAATGTGTATTTATTGGGTAAGCGTAAAATAAAAAAAAACCAAATAAATAAAATACCTGAATATATAATTATTATGTACTTCTGGTTTTTAGGTGACTCTGGATATGCTCAAAGGGAGTATATGATGACTCCTATTGTAAATGCTGAAGTGGGCTCTCCTGAAGAATATTACACAAAGGTACATTGCTCTACACGTAATACTGTAGAGCGCACAATAGGGGTGTTAAAGAATAGATGGCGATGTTTGCATGGCCATCGAGTATTGCATTACCACCCTAACATGGCAGCAAAAATAATAAATGCCTGCTGTGTTTTACACAACATGAGCATTAAGGAAATAGAACACAGTGAAGATGAAAATGAACCAGAGGACAATCTTTCCATCTCTCAGGAACCCATACTGAGAACAGCAGCAGCTGAACTTAGGTTAGGGATTGAGAAACGAGCCGCTTTAGTTCAACGTTTGTGGACTGCCAGGAGTACTACATAGATAAAATCTAATTTTAATTGATTATGATATTTTTTTTATGTTGAACTAAATTAATTTTAAGCTAGTTCTTAGATTCATTTTGTAAGTATTTTTAAATATGTACCCTTTGTATCTTGTTAAATAAATAAGTAGGTAGGTTATGGTTTTATTTCCTTAAATTTGAACAGACTGTTTATTTTTTGTGCTTTTAAATTATAAAATGAATTATGGGCGTGCAAAAACCATCTTTTTGTATGCCCAGGGTGACTGGTAGATAAGGCGTTAGCATTAAGTCCTTTTAAAACTACGTTTCAGTGTGATAATATTAAATAAATAAGAAATCACCATTACAGTAACATTATAATTTCATTATTTTTTTATTGTTTTTTATTTCACATTACAATCACCTATAAATTAGTTTTACGGATTACAGGATTAGTTTTACAGAATCGCTACTGCTGTTTCATTATATTTCTAAAATAGAATTTGCAATAGCTGATAGTCCCTCAAGGGTTCTTGCTATTGCAGTCCTTGCACTTGCAATATTTTCAACAGCAATAGCATTTCTGTCTAAAGCAGTGGCCACATCTGCAATAGCTTTCGCATTTATTGCTTCTGCATTGACATGTTGCTCCTCAATTTGTGCCAGTGGGTCCATATCTTCCTCATTTCTTCTGGTTGTAGAACCACATCTTCGAAGTCTTGGCTGTGATCCTGAAAAAAAATATAAAATATGTTAAAACTTATAAGAGGAATTCAATTACTGTGTAGTAGGGCAAAAAAACTGAGCCTGTCCTTTTTTATGCCACTTAAGTATAATGTACTTATACATTTGCTAAGTCTCAGACCACTTGAATGCAACATACCTTTCTTAGGCTGATCTATGAATAGTAACGGAGTTTTTAATAATAATCACATTCTATTTTGTAATAATTAGGTACCCCTAAAAAATTTACAAAACCTTACGTTGAGGAGGTGGTGTTTGTAATTGAGCATCTTGAGAGGTGCCTGCAACAGGGGAGGTGCGACTGCCGATCACTTCTTCATGCTCCACTACAGTTTCCATACTATCCTCTGCTAGCGGATCCAAAAAGGGTGGTGGCGATGGCGTCATCTGAGATTGTTGGCTCTAAAAGAAAAAACAAACTTACTTGATTATGACTAAATTGAATAAAAACCCAAATAAAATACATATTATCTTATAAGATTTAATATTGAAAAGTAAAATTTTTATATTACAATAGGAATCTAGTTAGTACCTACCATTTGGGGAAAAGGATCAACTGCAAGCTGAGGTGATGGGTGGACAAGAGTTTGCTGTTGGAGACACCAACAGCAAACTCTTGTCCACCCATCACCGCCACCAATGTCGTATCCAACGCAGACAACCCGGGCAGGTTATCAGCAGGCCCCCCGCCAGTACGTCTCATTGATTCTCACTGCTGAGCACAGAGCTTCTTCAAGGCACACTTCTTCTCTGCCCAGTACTAAAAACAATACATTTTATTAAGTTTACAAATAAAGGTGAAGGGTTTCTTTAAGGAAACTAAGTACAAGAGTGGACTTCGGCTGTAGCTGTTGATGATAATGATGATGTGGTATCTATTCATTAGTTGCAAATAAATTGATGTAGTAGTAGGTACTTACTTTAGCCCAGCCTTGACCATCTTTATTTGCTCCTCCTAGAGAGTTTAGCATCGTAGCTAAATTGGACCATTTCCTCTTGGTTTCCATTTTTGCTTGGGTCGTCCGAAGGAAACCTTTAGCTATTCCAGGGTTTTGCTCCAGAAACTACCAGAGTTTCAATTTGTAATAAAGTTGGGCGGCTCGACATGTTACTTCGACAAACAACTATTTTAAACTAATCATAAAAAGTTACACTATGAAACTAATTCAACAAACTCAAAGAACTTATACGCACGCACTTGAAAGGACTCCACTTCAAACCAAAAAAAGCCGCCAGAAACTTTGTTTGTTTACCTCGACAAACTTTTTTTTTCGACCTTCATTTGTCATAGGCACCACGGCATGTTCCATTCTACCAAAAAAAATAATTTTGATAAAAATTCTATTCTTATTATTGGATTTGTGTTTTAAAATGTTTGGTTTGGTAAATGAAACCATTAATTAATATTTTACAGTTATTATAAGCTTAGTTTCTGAAGTTTTAAAGTATTTATTATTGTTTTACCGGTTTTTGGCACACGCGAACATCCCTATTGCTGAACAAAACGCAGCTAACTTCATATGTAACGACACAATCGTTATCCAATACGATCGCAATTCCGATTTCAATCCAATGCTATCAAAATTGTTTTCAAGAGTACAGTCATTTGTCAACATTGTAATGAGGTTGGATTGAGATTGGCATTGGATTGAAATTGACATTGGATTCAAGAGTAAGGCCCCTGGTCTATTATGATCGCCATTTTTTTTTTTTTATACAACTAAGTTGGCAAACAAGCTTACGGCGCACCTGTTGGTAAGTGGTTACCGTAACCTATGAGCGCTTGCAATACCAGAGGCATCACGCACGCGTTGCCGACCCCGAACCCCTCCCTCTAAAGAGCTTTGTTTGTGGAGCCCCTTTCAAAGTTCACCGCAAAGCCCTACGCTACTAATGGGTATTGCGAATGTTTGTGAGGATGTTTAAGCCCCTTCGTCCATGACGCTACGCAAAAGTGACGGAACTCATTAGAAACTAGAGTTGCGGACTGATTGGAAACTCTGACTCGTCCACGACGCTACTGGAATTTCCTGAAACTCAGTCACTCAGTACACGATTTTATGTAAACAAAGTTTTGAAAACGAAAATAATTAACATGACTAGTGATAATTCGAGCGATGACATGGAATTATTACTTCTCCAGTCACATAGACGTCAGCATCACTTATAATTACGTTTTATTCGTTCATTTTTCAACAGTTTCTCGAAATCAGTGGCGACCAGCATGTCGAGTCGCCAGGAGACTAGTTACAAACGCGTTCCTTTTGAGTAGCGTCGTGGACGGACGCGCATTGAAATACTAGTGCTATCGCAGTCAGGCTACTCATAAGTGACTACAGTTTCAGTCGCGTTCCTTTTGAGTCGCGCCGTGGACGAAGGGGCTAAGATGTCGGTTAGACTCACCAGCTCGTCCAGGTCGTAGACGTCGGGCGCGATGAGCGCGGCGAGCGTGAGTGCGAGCGCGACGCGGCGGCGCTCCGGCGGCGGCAGGTCGGCCCCGCCCGCGCTCACGCCCACGTAGCGCAGCGCGCACCGGTAGTAGCGCGACATCGGGCCCCGCACCCTGACACACATACAACACTTACTTTTTAATAATAATAGGTAGGTACGTTCTTCTTCTGTCGTGTCGATGGTTCAGGGGGACTAAATCTTTTTGGACCAGTACTCCGCCACAGCTACGGCATTGTCAGTGACTTCGTAGAGGTCCTTCAGTGTACAGGTGTGAGGGCACTGCATGCACGAAAGTAGGTGCAACATAGTTTGCGTTGCGACTCCGCAATCGCACTGTGTCTCATTTGAGTATCCCCACTTGCTCAAATTGTACCTGCAGCGGCCAACCTGGCTCCGCAATCGGTTAAGTGATTTCCAGGTTGACCAAGGTAGAAGTTTGCCCGTTCGTTTGGTAGGTACGTTAATAAATAATAATAAATATTCTGGACATATTCACACGGTCAACTGATTCTGTATAGTCCAGTTAGACTATATGATTAGAAAAGTTAGTTAAGTTAAACCACTGATGCAGAGTTTAGTTAGTTTAATAAGAAAGTTATAAGTGGAATGTTTACGTAATATAAAAGATAGATTGGCGTTTCTGACCCGCGTCTTAATTGTTCGGTACTTAGTTAAGCACTGTCTCATTTAATCGAGGCCGCGTAAAATGCTGACTCCGTCACCTACATACGAGTAAGACTGTACGTGACCGTACAGATTCCAAACTAGGCATAGCCTGTACTATGGGTACCAGAGACTGATATACACAATAGGTAAATATCTAACACCCATATTGAATTGATTTTTAGGATGACCAATAAAAAACCAGTAACACAAGCAATCATTATACCTGTAGTACTCCGAGGCTAACTTGTAGAACCTGGCGTGCACCGGAGTGACACCATCCGCATCTTCCAATGTGGCTTCCAGGTGGTCTATGATCTTCTCCGTAGAGTCCAGGTCATTCAGCTTTTCCAGGTATAGCTGACCTTGGAGTACCTAGAATCATGTGGTTGATGAGAATGCGGGACCAATGCTCGCATCATCATTATCAGCATGAAAAAGTCCACTGCTGAAAAAAGCCTCACTCAAAGAGCGGTCTTGAGCCTTGCCCAACCATTGATGTCCCAACAACATTTGCAATGCTGTGGGTCCATCATTAGGCCTTCCTACACTGCATGCGGTTCATGACTTTTGAGACATTATTCCTCCACGGTTGTTGGTTCTGGAGCTGTAAGCTGCCCAAAGTTTCCAATCATGTGGCACCCAACAAGTTTCAGCAAACTTTATTTCGACGACCTTGGTGGCGCAGTGGACGAATGCCTGACTGAGACGCAAGGGGTGCGTGTTCGATTCCCACTGCAGGTCAATGTATGCATGATCTGCAAATATTTGTTGCAGATCTAGGTGTTCCGGGTCTGGTAGTTTCGTGACAATTAGGTGTTATTTATTTCTTTATAATAATCAGTGCTCAAAAAAGTGAACCAGACATGACAATAGACTTTCAATTTCGACACTGTGAGATGTAGACACATCAGCGGAAGCTGCTCGTCTATAATCAAATAAATAAATAAATAAAAATAATCTTTACATCTAGTGGGAATTATTCTGGGCTTTCCGGTGAGTGTTCACCACTCTAGAACTTCACGACACAGGGAGCCCTAGTTTGGTCACCACACCGTGGTGTCAGGAATGTATGCGGCAGGTGGGTGTTGGTTACCTTGCAGAGAGCCAAAGCTTCATCATTCATTTTGATCTTAGTTTCAATCTTCTCCAGGAAGGCGATGGCCTCTTTCTTGTCCTCATATTGGGTAATGATTACAGACACTATTTCCATTAATGAGAGCGGGTTGATCCTGAAAACAGCATGATAGTGATTCAATATGTACAGACGAAAATTTTGTGCTATGAGTATGAACATTTCACTTACTTGCTTTCAAACACAGTAAGAAAGTTGCTGTAGAGTTGAATTAGGTTGTCCCCGGTCTGCAGTGAAGGATGTTTCACGAAATCTTGCAGCTTCAGAGTAAGTTGATGCCATAATCTGCACAAAACACAACAATAGGTTAAGCCATGACAAAGCCAATTTTCATGGTTACTATCGTGAGGAAGGTCGTGCAACTTACTTTTTGTTGTAGAGCTCTTCAAGTTTCGCCCAGTCCGCCGCCAAATCAGGCTCGGCGGCTTGTTTTTTCGACAGAAAATCATTTACGTCGATCACTGCAAACTTTACCGAAGCCATCTTTCAAATTTTTATTGTAATTGTGTGAAGTTGGCTACGTTCACCCAATGTCACTCACAGATAAAAAAACATCCACAGGTAATAGTTTATATACACGAAGTAAGCGTTTAGTGACGCCATCTAGCGGGAAGTAGCTTGCATTAGTAGTTTAACATGTCATAGGATACATAAAAACAGGATATAGTAACGCCCTCTATTGACAATAATAACTAGAATTTTCTTTAGATAAAGTTGATTTGACAATATTATAGATGGCATGGCAGTGACTAGTACGGAATTAGGACCAAAATTGAATCATCTATATTATTAAATTATAATTTTCTTCTACATTTTAGGAGAATTATGGTGAGGTTATTTTTTGCTTTCGTTATAGTTTAGTTACAATAAATTGTACCATTTATTTGAAATAAACATTTACTTTACTTATTTTCTACAATCACGGCTAAATTTATTTAGGTAACTCGGTGGCGTAGCGGGCAAATACCCGCCTCAGACGCAAGGGGTGCGGGTTCGATTCCCGCTGCCGGACAAATGTTTGCCAACTATGTCCATTATGATAGGTAAAACGCGCCTGTAGCCTGTCATTTTCACTTATCATTGACGACTCGGTGGCGTAGCGGGTGTCCGTCTCAGACGCTAGGGCTGCAGGATTCCTGCTGCGGGACAAATGTTTGCATGATCTGCAAATATTTGTTCGGGTCTGAGCGTCGTGGTACCATGGTACTCGTAGTTTCTGATACCCACGACACAGGTAATTCTAGTGTGAGGTCAGTTCCCATCATCCTTTGAAATAAAATATACCTACCTACGTGCCTGAAGCATAAATCCTAAGGTACAAATAAAACAAGAATGGGTAATCATTTAAATATATATTTCTATAGAAATCTGTTACGTATATTTTACATAAATAATCTCGAGCAAGATCACCGCTTCAATAAATACGATTTCGAAAACATCCGAATACGCATTAACAATTTCATAAGCATCTTTGGTTAAAATTAAGATTCAATTAAGATAAAAAAATGGATAATACTAAAATGATCAACGAAATAATATACAAACAAATTAACCACGCCTCGCAATTAATTGGCCGTGGTGCCCCCGGCTGAAGAATAGGCCCCTCCATATCTACCTATCCGCGGATGTCGTAAGAGGCGAATAAGGGAAAAAAGCTAGGGGATGGGCAGCAGCGTCTCCTATTTTAACAGCGATAGCTCTAACTGCGCTCACCAACCCGCATGCCCAGCGTGGTGAGTATGGGCAAATCCCCCCACATGATAAGGAATTCGCTCTGTCGATGGGGGAGGCCATGTTCAGCAGTGGACGTCGTGCGGCTGAAATGATGATGATGAACCACGCCTCAGTTTCACTTATACTTTCAACTGTAAATTCCAACGTTGTTGTCTAAGCCCGGCCATCCTCGCGTCGACGTCGCGTCGTGCGTATCAATAGGCAATGTATCAAAAGTATCAATAGGCATAGAGTTCTATGCGCGGTTATAGTTATAGTTCGGTTTGTGTACGCGACTGACGATAAAAGGCTGGGCGAAAGTGTTTTTTAAAATACCACTGTAGGCCGGCCATACTCTATATCGCTGACATGAGTCGCGTACCGTCTTCGATCCACAGAAATCGATCGCCTCAGGGAGCAACACGAGTGCTTCATACGACACAATGGTGTCGATTTAGCGGTCGCATTATCATAAACCAACAAAATAATGGCGCCCTTTTATTACGCACAGTGTTTTTTCAGGTCAGTTTGAAGCCTGCGCCCACGTTACCGAACCATGGTCAACGTACAAAATAAGATTTTAAAGAAAGCTAGTTTTTTAGATTCTTCATAAACCGACACCGCTCTAGATGACTGCGTTATGATGCACGGATAATCAAAAAATGATTTTTGTTAAAGTTTTTTTACCTATTGTCATTTTATACGTCTGTAGACCATGGTTTGATCACATGGACACCGTATTTAATCATGACTACACACAATATTGTATCTGGAATTTAGACATTGGATCAACTGAATAACTTCAAAAATAAAATAAAAACCGCGTAGATCGAACGAACGAGGACAGTCATGATTTTAACGCTATCAAATGATGTTTATTACTTTTTGATAATGCAACAGCTGAATCGACAGTGTATATACAGTGTGTGTACGCGCGGACGCACGCGACAGACGTCAGCGACAGACGTCAGCGAAGGAAGCCGGGCCTTATACAGTAGTTTTTTTCCAGATTATTTTGGTATTCATACATGGCGCCCGGGCCACTGCCGCATGGGACAGAGATAACTAGGAAAAAAGGAGAGGCCTTTGCCCTGCAGTGGGATAATATAGGCTGAATTAAGTAACATTACTTTAGTAAGTTACGATTTTACAACTCATTTGAAATCGATATTTTATTTTCGAGAAAAGTTATTGTGATTTTCTCAGATCTTTTTCGAGCTGTCACACTATCGAAATTAGCATCCGCCCGCGGCTTCGCTCGCATGCTATTCCAGACTATAAGTAATCTGTCTCTGTGCCAAATTTCATCGAAATCCGTTCGGCCGTGACTGAACCACAAACATGCAAACATCCTCATAAACTTTCGCATTTATAATATTAGTAGGATTTAGTTTGGTTTTTTTTTCAAGTCTTGACTACCAAAATTATTTAAGGTTTTCTATTGTCAAATCTTGACTACAGAAATTATTTAAGGTTTTCTATAGTCAAATCTTGTGTACTGATTTTTTTAAGGTTTGTCTTTACCTCCTGAATTTTGTAAGAATTCTAAATGTCAAATCTTGACTAGAAACTGTTCTAGACTTGTAAAGTCATCAAAAGCTAGGCAAAGTAAAAAAAAATGAACAAAAATGCATAATACTTGGTTGATTATAAACAAAAATTGTAGATTTTGTTGTAAACCTATCTAATAAGTATAGTTCCGGCAAACTGAGGAAATAGTCCGTTTGACATTGAATTAGATCTTTCACGAACCAAATTGCCAGAATGTATGGCTCGTATTTTGAAATTGTGCTCAAGCGTGATCGAGACTCAAGTACCATTTTTTATACTACTAAAGTGGCAAACAAACATACGGCCCACCTGTTGGTAAGTGGTAACCGTAACCTATAAACGCTTGCAATACCAGAGGCATCACGCACGCGTTGCCGACCCCGAACCCCTCAACTTAATGAGCTCTGGCAACCTTACTCATCGCAGGAACACAACACTATTTGAAACAAATAATGTTATTTGGCTGCGATCTTCTGTAAGGCGGAGGTACCTCCAATTTAGAGCGAGAAAATCTCGCTGTTTTCCTTTGTTGAATAAATTTATTTTCTTTCATTCTGTCTCCTCGTTTGTCAGATTTTCATTAAAAAATGACAAAATGGTAACTTGAGTCTAGATAAACGCTTTAGCAGTATTTCAGAATATGTACCTATGTGATGTTGAAATAACAACAGAGGATTTAAATCAATAATTGAGTATGTTAAAATAAATAATACGATAAAATGGCCTTTTTAGAAAACTTAACAATACCGTACTGCCATATTTCTGTCACTGTCATTTTGACAATGTCAATTAACCATAAATATTTCTGTCACTATCATTTTGACATTGTCAAATAACCATAAATATTTGTCACTGTCATTTTGACATGTCAATTGACATCCAAAATTTCCGTCTAAATGCTTTCAAAAATTTGACAGTACCGCGTAAATAAATAATTTTAAATTATTTTTATAAGTTATTAAGATCTAAGTATAAGATATATTTAGCTAGCTATGTTCACCTGACTCCGTTTGATCGAAAGCGATATTTGAAATGCGCCAGAATAATACTCAATTTACTACTTTACAAACTAATATTCAATCATTAGTTCAAAAACCAGTAAAAAGCTTATTCACTTACTTTTTGTCAATATAAAATTAATAAGTACATGTTTAATGCATAATTTATTTATATTATACATAACATTATATTATATAATATTGCAGATTCAACAACCAAATAACGAATTATTTTTAATATATTAATATAAGCTTTACACTCTTATTTACAGTGAAAGGACGTATTTTTTAATTAAATATAATTCTACCATGATTTTTTGTGGGCCATGTTATATCAAAAATATTCGAAATATTTTATTTACACTGTCATTAAGTATAATAAGACTAGACATAACACTCTAGTCATGTACACTTTGACTTTCATTACCATGTAGGACAATCCATTAGATGGTAGTCAGAGACAAGTCCTAATTGGCAAACTACCATGCTTAGCTGGGTCATATAATAGACCCAAGAAAATATATTGGATTTGTCATTTAGGCTAAAATATTTGGAATATTATTGAATTATTATTACTTATTTATGTCAATTTTTCAAACTGTGAGAAAATATGGCTAAGGCTGATTTAAATAAAATATACATAAATATAACAACAAGAAATATGTTCGGTTTTAGTAACAGTTCAGCTGGTAGCAACTCTGCCTTCTGAGCTAGAGGTCGCGGGTTTGATTCCCGCACTGGACAAACATTTGTATGTGTGATAATGTCCGGAATATTTATTTATTTTTATTAGAATGAAATTATATTATTTTTTTAAACAATTTGACTCATTTGTAATTGTCAACAAGTTTTTAAGTTTTTTAAGATATTGGTGCAACTTATATTTATGTATAATTTATTTACAGTGAATTATAATACCGTTATTTCGAATAATACCTATATTTTATTATCACTGCAAGCTTCTAGTTAGTGTAGGACTAGTGAATACCTTAAAAGTAGATAGTGTTTGTTGCTTTACGGCACTGGAGGAGTTTTGTAACGAATCCGACGAAAAAGTTACAATTTGTGGTCAAAAGTGTACTGTAAGGTCAAAAAGGGTACTGTAAGGTCAGAAAGGGTACTGTAAGGTCAAAAAGGGTACTGTAGGGTCAAATAGGTTATCCGCGCTTGCATGATCTGTAATTATTAATTCCGGGTCTGGGTGTTGCGGTAGCATGGTACTCGTAGTTTCCGATACCCACGACACAGGGGATCCTAGTGTGGGGTCAGGACTGTGTGTGATCAACAGATCAAATGGTTATTTAAATAGTCAGCATTTTTTTGTAGAAGTTAATTGTTAAAGCTACGACAGGTACTATGTAGGTACCTTTAAGTATTTTTTTAAATATAATATTTAATTTTGACAGTTAATGAAATGATTTTAATATATTAAAGCACATTATTGTTGTACTTTCGTTATTCATAATACATTTAGTTATATTTATCTACATTTTTTAGTTTTATAATTCTACAACACGAATATAAGTAGATACTTTCATTAAGAAATGGCTCTTATTGGCTCTTAAAATTTTAATTACAATTCAATAAAAGTAGATTTATAAAGTTTTAATTTACTTTTATCCCCAAATTCACCTTTTCTGCTCGCAAATAACCTTTACGGCCCCAAAGTAGATCATTTGTCCAAAACATAATTTTCCCGACACCAATATGGTCAAATATGGTGTATATTGTATGGTGGTGTATGGTGTATATTTCTGACCCATATAAATACCTTTTTGAACTCCAAAAGTTGCTTTCTTGTCCATAAAAATAATCTTTTTGACCTCAGAAATACCCATTTTGACCTTAGAAGTACCCTTTTTGACCCCCGAACACTTGATGACCCCTGATAGCCTGTGAGCTTGCCAGTGCCGCTACAAAGCTGCGAGTTACGTGCGCTCGTAGAACAGGACGTAGGCTTCAGGCGACACAACGTCGCGCGGCTTGATGGGCGACACTCTGAAAGAAAAAAATATATTTTTGTTGATACAAGGTGACCCATAACATGTATACCACCCCGAAAGGGGGTTATTCTAACAAAAATAAATATTTTCTCAATCTTTCTCAAATTATCTGATTTTGATATTATTATCCTACTTCCTGTAATGAAACGAGGATAACACTTGACAACACCACTTTATTTATTCCGAACTTGTGGAATATTCTAGATTCGATTACAACTTTTAGTTCTATACTAGAACACTGGTTACACGACAATGCTCACTGCTCGGCTTCCAGAAAAAGAATGCCAGTCCATTCCAACTTTTGCTTAAAGGTTACCTCCGGTCGGTTATAAAAAACGAACCAAATGCCGTGGTTTGACCGTTCGTGATTGGCTACCCACAACTTCCCAATCACGCACAGAACAGAATTATAGCTAACAAATATTTTTAATTCCAAATGCTATGTTACCATTATAAGAAATAAATATTTTACTATTACTTTTTAATTATGAATATCAAATCACGACATTCCTACTAATATTATAAATGCGAAAGTTTGTGAGGATGTGTTTGGATGAAATTTGGCACAGAGATAGATTAAAGCCGTGGCCGTGGTGGCCCCGGCTAAAGAATAGGCCCCTCCATATCTCTATCCGCGGATGTCGTAAGAGGCGACTAAGGGAAAAAAGCTAGGGGATGGGCAGCAGCGTCCCTCATTTTAACAACGATAGCTCTAACTGCGCTCGCCAACCCGCATGCCCAGCGTGGTGAGTATGGGCAAATCCCCCCACATGATAAGGAATTTGCTCTGTGTGGGGGAGGCCATGTTCAGCAGTGAACGTCGTACGGCTGAAATGATGATAGATTATAGTCTGGAATATCATATAGGCTGCTTTTTATGTCGGTACCACGCGCGCGAAGCCGCGGGCGGAAACTAGTAATATATATAGGAATAGGTTATGGATGTTTAGTAGTAGTGGTTAGTACACATGTTTAGTACAGCACTTCATTACTGACCGACCTATGTAGGTACTTACTTGCGATTTTCACTACCCTTTGTTTGCCCAAATGATATACCGCCGCCATACACAGATTAATAATAAAATTAACGCACAAAACTTTATTTTTATTACACAGATTAAATTATAGATATAATATACGTTTTATCTTTGTTTATTCTAATATAAATGCTCTTTATTTATTTACAAGCTTTTCGACCTACCCCTAATAAGTGTATGTATACAATATAGCGTTCCTTTTACTTGTTTTCTCTTCTGTATCTTTTCTATTTTGTTAAATGTGACGTCACCCTACTCAAGGTCCTGCCTGAAAACCAGCGCTGCTTTACATGGCATTTTGTCATGTAAAGCAGCAATAAGCTGAGTCAGGGCCTGTTTGTCTGCGCCCGACACAGAGCGAGACTGGTTCGCACCTACTGGCTACAGGTGGATGCCTGCCTACCTATAAGGTGGGCAGGTGTCCTTATGTTTATTCTTTGTTGTCATTTGTGTTTTTACTATACCTTGTATTATATGTTCTCATGTCTGTTCTGTGTCTTCGTGTGTATGCCAAATAAACGTATATTCTATTCTATATTGGATTAGTAAGAAAGTAATAAGTGTTATCATAACTATGACACTTTCAATGTTATATCGTCATGTGTGACCATGGAATGGGCCAGTGTGGTGATGGCAATGGCTCACCTCGAGTCGTTGTACTCGTGCCAGTCGCCCGTGTAGGGATGCTTGCAGTAAGCCGTGTAATGGCCGGAGTAGGTAGTTCCTGGAATCACGAATAAAAATTATTCATTTCAAAAAGAGGTTTGCGGTCTCGCTATTATTTATGGAGTATAGCGGTTACTTACCAGAGTGGTAACTAACCAGAGCGGTTACTATCGGCTAAATTCCTTAAGAATATTTACCGTAGTGGTTACTTCAAATAGTGGCTATTAACAATTACCTGCTGATTAATGCTGCGATAACCAGAATGCATACTAAAAGCCATGGACCAATGTGGTTACTAACGGCTCCTTAAGTAGTTACTAATGGTTACTAACAGAGTTACTGACAGTGACTTACCAAAGCGGTTACTCGCGGCAATTTACTTAAGTGGTTACTAATGGTTACTTATCAGAGTGGTTACTGACAGTGACTTTTAGGAGGAGGTTGGGCACAGCGAGATTTTCTCGTTCTGAATTGGAGCAGCCCGCCGGGGAGGTACCTCCGCCTTACAAAAGATCGCAGCCAAATAACATTATTTGTTTCAAATAGTGTTGTGTTCCTGCGATGAGTAAGGTTGCCAGAGCTCTTTAGGGGGGAGGGGGTTCGGGGTCGGCAACGCGTGCGTGATGACTCTGGTATTGCAAGCGCTCATAGGCTACGGTAACCGCTTACCAACAGGTGGGCCGTATGTTTGTTTGCCACTTCAGTAGTATAAAAAAAAAAAAAAAAAAACTTACCAGAGTGGTTACTGACAGTGACTTACCAGAGTGGTTACTGACAGTGACTTACCAGAGTGGTTACTGACAGTGACTTACCAGAGTGGTTACTGACGGCATACAGGTTGTAGGTGACGGACTGGGAGCCGCGCGTGGCCGCGTAGGGCGACATGTCGAGCGAGTTGAGCGGGAACTCCACGAGGACGTTCAGTTTGCCGCGGAAACGCTCCGTGGGAGAGAACCTGAAAAAATTATTATATTGAAAAATAATTTCAAATTGGTTCAAATTCATAATTCGTGTACCACCCCGAAAGGGGATAACTAAGTATTCAGTATCGTTATTCTTTTATTTTCGATATTATGTTCTCAACAGTTCCCTCTCCTGTGCACTACCTTCACATCTTCTGTCCACAAACACAAAGGCTATTTGGAAGATAATGCTTGTTAGCATTAAGTTCGCCTTTGTACTATATTTTATGTGCAACAAAGAATTTTCTATCTAATTATCTATTACTCTCATCATCTCCTTGCCCTTATTCCACTTCATGTGGGGTCGGCACAACATGTTTTTCTCTTCCATTCCCCTCTATCAGCTGTCAAATCAGTATTCACTCCTTTCTTACTCATGTCGTCTTTCACACAATCTATCCATCTTTTCTTTGGTTTACCTCTCCCCTTATATCCTTCCACATTCATATTTAACACTCTTCTAGTCACATGGCATTCTTCCATACCACGCTAACCTTTTGCTCTTCAACTTCTCAGTCACTGGCGCTACTTTCAAACTTCCTCTGATACTCATTCCGTATCTTGTCCATTCTAGTCACTCCACACATCCATCTCAACATTCTCATTTCCGCAGCATGCACTCTTCTTTCATCCGTCCCTTTGGTTGCGCAACACTCAGATCCATACAGTACGACAGGTCTTATGATCGTTTTGTAAATTTTCCCCTTAAGTTTAATATTACTCTATCAACAATAAATAATACTAGCTTCTGCCCGCGGCTTCGCTCGTGTGGTACCTACATAAAAAGTAGCCTAGGAGAGGAAACCGACATGTCCTAGAACCTAAAAATGTGAAGACATGTGACATGTGCACGAAAGGAGCCTCTAAGAGGCGCACTTTAATCCTTTCACTACACTGATTCGTTCACCGACGGTCATAGGCAGAGGTAGGAAGAGGTAGGGCACAGCGAGATTTTCTCGTTCTGAATTGGAGCAGCCCGCCTGGGGAGGTACCTCCGCCTTACAGAAGATCGCAGCCAAATAACATTATTTGTTTCATATAGTGTTGTGTTCCTGCGGTGAGTAAGGTTGCCAGAGCTCTTTAGGGGGAAAGGGGGGTTCGGGGTCGGCAACGCGTGCGTGATGCCTCTGGTATTGCAAGCGCTCATAGGCTACGGTAACCGCTTACCATCAGGTGGGCCGTAAGCTCGTTTGCCACCTCTGTTGTATAAAAAAAATAAAATAAAATAGGCCCTTTTCAGGGCCACCATACCTCGACCTGCTCACTGACATAATACAGGATGACCAAGAAAGAATCAGTGACACGACAAAAAGAAGAAGATTGGGTTTTACTTGGTTTGGGTATTGAGTTTCTTTAAAATAGTTCTACTGAACGTCCCAAAGAATTTCGACGTGTCTCGTGGGGCAATGTGACCGGAACAGAACCAGTTACCTTTTGAGGTGCAACACCAACACTTGCGGGAACTTCTGCACCGTGAACCACTTGAGGCACTTCCGGCGCACGCCGCACTTGGAGCATGTCTGCAAACGTTATAAAACTGGTCAAGTGCGAGTAGGACTCGTGTCCGCAGACTTAGTAAGTGTAGACTTCTAGAAGTAGTGCAAGACTTCACTTCATGTCAAAGTTCAAGACTGGTACTTATAGTATAGGTTAATAATATTAATGAAAGAAGATGTAGTGATGAGGATTGAGAAAGGTATGCTGAGTTGGTTTGGTCATGTAGAGAGGATGAACGAAAGAAGATTGACGAAACAGGTGTATAAGGCGAGTGTGAATGGGACCGTTGGAAGGGGAAGACCTAGGCGTACGTTTAGTGACCAAATCGGTGACGTTTTGGAAAAAGGCCAGGTCATGAGTACCCTAAACCGACGAGCATGTATGAGGAATGTGATGAGAGGGAATGAAGCAAAAGAGGTATGTCAGGATCGTAGCAAGTGGAAGGCCGTGATCTCTGCCTACCCCTCTGGGAAATAGGCGTGATTTTATGTATGTATGTATGTAATAATATAAATAGTGGAAGTAGTATAGTAGAGAGTAGGATGGTAGTAATTAGGAATAAATAAATAAATATTCCGGACATATCACACACGGTCAACTGATCCCAAACTAGGCATAGCCTGTACTATGGGTACCAGAGACTGATATACATAATAGATATATATTTAACACCCAGACACAGAACAAACATCTGTGTTAATCACACAAATTTTTGTCCAGTAGGATAGGAGGAAGCAGGATAGACGGAAATAGGATAACTACAGGGCATCCATAAATCCATCCATTTGGTAATGTTTTTACCCGACTGCACTGATTAATATAAAACAATGTTTTCCCTCACCGGCTTCTCGTCGCCGTCCATCTCCTCCTCCTTGGTGAAGTGCTGCAGACACTGCTGGATCTTCAGGTTGCCCGTGCGCGACGGTATCGGCAAACTACAAAACAAAAAAAATTAAGTAAAAAATAACCCCAAAAATAAAATTACTAGAGGCCAAAATGTGTAATAATTAGAATAAATTAAGCATTTATATGTCTGATTGCCGAGCTCATTATCGCGTTCGTTAGAAGCCATGGCTATCAGGATTCAGAAGAAGAATAGAAAATACTTCCACAGTAATTTCTATTTAACAACATTTAATTCTTCACAATTTATTACTAATCACAATTACACTTCACTATTATATTTACAACACAATACTGAGAAGCAAAGAGACAGTGGATTTGCGAGCGTGCACACCAGGCCACTGCCGAACCGAGACTGAGCTCCGACCATTATCCCCACCACTAAAGTGACCCCACTCGAACTACTTCGTTCGCTCTATGCTTGCAAACTCAAGTGAGCGTCCAACAAATGATCAGTTTACTTACTTATTTAAAAAAAAAAAGATCCAATTAAAATCTAGAATGCTTTTATTAATCAAATAACAATAAACGCGCCGTCATATATAATAAGAGTAAAATTAATATTGTGATTAGAAAGAACTGATAATTGTTTATTAGCTAGTGAAACCAGTGTAGTGAAAGGATTAGAGTGCGCTCTTAGCGGCTCCATTCGTGCACAATATTGACTATTCACTGTTTCAGAGAAAGCTGAAAATCACTTTGGAAAAAAAATGTTATTACTCTATAGAGTAATTTCTTAATGACAATTTTTTTATTCAATCTGTTTAGCTAATTTACTGATTGTTTTTTTTTTTAATTTGTTTTATTATGAATTTTTAATTTGAGCTTGACATTATTTTTAATTATATATCTAATGTTAAACGAAATATTGCACACCATAACTTGGCAGAATACATTGATTCCATTTTATAATAACATTAACACCTCTGTCTGTACCTATCTACATGTATTTTAAGCAATACATTTTTACTTTACTTTACTTTTTTACTTTATTGACTAGGATAGGATCAACTGTTCGCTGCCACACACCGCGAACTCGTCACGCTCATAATGCGCCAACGCTAAGAGCTCTCACTCTTTTAAATGCCTATGTACACGAGGTCCAACATGTCGACATCTTTAATGATAACATTTGTATAATATTTAATTCGCTAAGAGTATATTTAAGTTTTCATTTTAGACAGTAGGCACTTTGGTATATACTGTAAGCTTGCTGTTTTAACTGAAATAAATAATTCTAATTCTACTAGTCATAATGGTGGCAAAATGTATAAGTCAAAGTCAAAAGGCATTTATTTCAATAAAATCACTAGGATCACTTTGAAACGTCTTAGAAACTAGGTGAAGCTATGCCTGTTCCTCGCGACCAAGCCTGCAAGAATCAGGCAACAAACACGGCGCGCGTGCCTAGCATTTTTTTCGATGATCCTTTTTCACAAAATGGAATTTAAAGTTTCAGTGTGGTGCCGATCGAACTAGGTGAGGCACAAAAGAAAAGTAATCTAATTATAATCCCTAATAAATAAGAGCTTATAAAAATGTGAAGAAAAAAGACAAATGTGAGCTTCAACAAATGATCTAAGGGCAGCACACGCTACACTTGATCAAATATGTACCTATTTTTTTTTTTTTTTTTTAATGTTATACGCAGGCAAACAGGCTTACGGCCCACCTGATGGTAAGTGGTTACTGTCACCTATTGACATCAGCAACACCTGGAGCATTGCTAATGCGTTGCCTGCCGAACCCCTCCCCCCTTAAAGAGCTCTGGCAACCTTACTCACCGCAGGAACACACCATTATTTGAAACAAATAATGTTATTTGGCTGCGATCTTCTGTAAGGCGGAGGTACCTCCCCAGGCGGGCTGCTCCAATTTAGAGCGAGAAAATCTCGCTGTGCCCTACCTCTCGATAATGCTTATATAAAATTAAATAACACTTAAAATATGATGCAAGCAAATAGTGTATAGTGTTATAGACCGACCTGAGGTCCCAGAAGGGGTCGAAGGTGACGCTGTCGTGGTTGCAGTGAGTGCAGCGCAGCGTCGACTTGAGCTGCCCCACGAAGATGTCACTGACCCGGGACTCCTCGAGTCGGCAGTACCGGCCCCACGCCTCCGCCGCCTTCGCCGAATCACTGCAACAATATTCATTTATTCATAGTTTATTTGTGATACACAGGTAAGATGAAGATGTCAATTTAATATAGTAATGTGCACTGTGATCTGCGATAAGGCGTAAAAAAGAGACGTTTCATCGATATATGGAGCCTGGGCCTGCACTGTGTACACTACTCTAAAACATGGCTAAGCAATAAAGTTAACGTATTTAATTGGTTATTTTATTTAAATTGACTTCGTTCTAAGGTACATTAAGATTTTCTTCGACAAAGAGAGCAACACACAGCGCTACAAAAATATGGCGGATGGACGTGCGTGAAATGTCATTTTGACAACCTACATTTATCTGACAAAACAAAAACATCAAATCAAACAACATGACATGAAAAATATGTCAATGTCATGTCAAACGCCAATTATAAACCAACATGGCGGCCTTCAAATAGTGGTCTCATAGTTAAAAACTTACCAGAAGAACTATTCTTGTACCGTCGCATTTGTCTTCAAATTAATGAAATTGTATTTTTCTTGTAATCTCCTATTTTTTCCTAATTTTTCTATGTAGTGTACATGGACCAGGCCCAGAATGAAATGGCTCCTTTAAGCGCGAAGATAACTTAAATAAAACATTCCATTAATTGTTACTAATAATAAGATCATCATCTTCCTGCCCTTATCCCACATCATGTGGGGTCGGCACAACATGTATTCCTCTTCCATTTCCCTCTATCAGTCGTCATCTCAGCACTCACTCCTTTCTTCACCATATCCACTTTCACTCAGTCCATCCATCTTTTCTTTGGCCTACCTCTACTCCTACAGCCATCCACATTCATATCTAACACTCTTCTTGTCACATGACATTCTTCCCTCCTCATGACATGCCCATACCAAGCTAACCGATTTCTCCTCAGCTTTTCCGTCACTGGCGCCACTTTCAAACTTCCTCTTACATACTCATTCCTTACCTTATCCATTCTGGTCACTCCACACATCCATCTTAACATTCTCATCTCCGCTGCGTGCAATCTTCTTTCATCCGTCCCTTTGGCAGCCCAACACTCAGATCCATACAATACGACAGGTCTTATGATGGTTTTGTAAAATTTCCTTTTCCTTTTGACTTTGACTTGACCTCACATCCCTGTCAATCTCACCATCATTCTGTACTACTGAACCGAGGTACCTAAAATCGGAGCAGACTGGTAGGGATACACCATCTAAGGCAATCGGTTTGAAATTGGAGGGACCACCGAAGTCACAAAACGTTACAAAAGTCACAAAGTCTGTTTTGGTCCTGCTGATCTTCAGTCCGACACTTTCCAATTTCTCCTGCCATTTTCCCAGCCTGCTCTGGACCTCAGTTGCAAGATAAGAAATAAAAATAAAATGTACTGATGTCTGTATGTAATAAAATAAAATAATCATTAGTCAATAAGATAAATACTAAATATTATTATAGAATAATTATTTATTTGCAACAAAGAAATCAAACAAAAGAAAAAGACAAGAAAGGAAAGGCACTTTAATCCTTTCACTATCCTGATTCTTTCATTGACGGTCATAGGCCCTTTTCAGAACACCATACCTCAACCTGGTCTTTGACCTTCGGGGTTACCTGAGGCTATCGTCGATCTCGGTGAGGATCGGCTTCGGTTTGACAGTCACCCGGTTCACATCCTCGTGCAGACCTTCCAGTAAGTAGCGGAGGAACTCCTGGGAAACGAAGGTACTTGTTTATTTTAGTCACTTGAGCACTGGCGGTGTGGTGGTAGTGGCGTTCCAAAGGTCGTGGGTTCGAATCCGAATGGGTGAACGGATCTGAATGAAATTTGTCACAGCGATAGATTATAATCTGAAAGCTAGTTTATTTATATTTTAGGTCTAAATCATTTTAGTCCCAAAATATAAATACTAGCTTTCGCTTCGCTCGTGTGATACCTTTTTTTATACAACTAAGGTAGCAAATTGTAAGTGCTTACCGTAGCCTATGAACACTTGCACGCGTTGCGGACCCCGGACGCCCCTCCCCATAAAGAGCTCTGGAAACCTTACTCGCAGCAGGAACACAACACTATTTGAAGCGACTGTTGTTGGCTGCGATCGTCTGCAAAGGCGGAGGTACCTCGCTTAACATGACTGCAAACATCTTACCTGCGCATCCTGCTGACTGTAGCCCATGAACCGCGGCGCGAACCTCTGAACCTGCGACTTGAAAGTGGTTGTGTTCACGACGGAGTCCCTTTCACCACTACGCCACAGCTCTTTGATCACGCTTGCGAACGCTGCAACGAATAAACAACTCAATATATATATTTTGGGAAATCGACATTTTTCATTGAAAAAACTTTTTTTTCAATATGAAATTGGGCTAGGAGATTCGATTATATCCTGGGGAAGGACATAGGCTATCTTTTTTTTTCAATATTTAGTCTTGAAGTTGTTGAAATAGGGTTTGAAAGTTTGTATGGGCCATAATTCCTCAAGTTAGGGATCTGAAAGGAGCCATTTCATTCTGGACCTGGTCCACTTCATAGAAAAATTTGGAAAAAATACGAGATTACAAGAAAAATACAATTTCATTAATTTGAAGACGAATGCGATGGTACAAGAATAGTTCTTCTGGTAAGTTTTTTACTATGTGAACACTATTTGAAGGCCGCCATGTTGGTTTATAATTGGCGATTGACATGACATTGACATATTTTTCATGTCATGTTGTTTGGTTGGATGTTATTGTTTTGTCATTTTTAAATAGGTTGTCAAAACGACATTTCACGCACGTCTATCCGCCATATTTTTGTAGCGCTGTGTGTTGCTCTCTTTGTCGTTGAAAATCTTAATGTACCTTAGAACGAAGTCAATTTAAATAAAATAACCAATTTAATACGTTTACTTTATTGCTTAGCCATATTTTAGAGTAGTGTACACAGTGCAGGCCCAGGCTCCATATATTGATAAAACGTCTCTTTCAGGGTTTTGGTAAGAAATAAAGAAATACGTGTTTCAACATTTTTGATAAATCATCCTTAAAGGGGGCAAAGTAGGGGGTTAAAATTATGCGTAACAGCTAGTCCTACTTCCTATCCACTAATATTATAAATGCGAAAGTTTATGAGGATGGTTGTGGTTAAATAACGCCGTAAAGGCTCAACCGATTTCGATGAAACTAAGAATATACATAGTAGCCTAGATTAGCATAAAGGCTACTTTATCGAGGCAAGTAAAACCGCAGGCAGAAGCTAGTTTTTCATAAATACCTGCAATCAGAGCTCCTCGCATGCAAGACAGTGTGGTATTCGTGTCGGAGACATGTTTATCTGCGACCACGTATTCGAGCAACGGCCGCGTGTTGGACAAACATTGCATCACGCTGTTCATGAAACATGTGTTTCCGATGTTGCGGAGGCCGTTCAAGCCTGGAAAATAAAATAAAATCATTTAATTAAATAATAAACATTATTATCCTACTGGCTGCGCCAATATTATGTTCATTTTGGGTGGACCAAGAGATTTTTGATTTGAATAAATTATGTTACGTAATGTACGCAATACTAATCGTTGAACAAAATAAATAAATATTCCAGACATTGAATATGTCTGGAATATTTATTTATTTTGTTCAACGGTCAACTGATCCCAAACTAGACATAGCCTGTACTATGGTGACAAGAGAACCTGATATACCACATACCACCTAATATAACACCCAGACACAGAACAAACAACTGTGTTAATCACACAAATGTTTGTCCAGTGCGGGAATCGAACCCGCAACCTCTAGCGCAGAAAGCAGAGTTACTACCAAATGAGCTATGAGGCCAGTAGAATTTGTGTTAACTTACCACTGGTCTGGCTCGACTTCTCGGACCTCGGTTCCCTCGATTCGGTCGTGGAGTCAGCTCGCTCGGTGCTGCGGCGCACGCTACCGCTGCTCTTGCCACCAGCCAACTCCTGAAATCACAATTTAAGACATCGCTAGTTCTTCATCCTGAACACTTATTTACTATTGTTATTTCACGTGTATTTATTGTACATAATTATTTATTTGACACGGATTTCAAAGTTTTACTAATCTTTTAATAATTATATTTATGTAATTTTACCTATTTATACCTACCGATATAGCTCTCAGAATTAGCAAGTTGAAGTGGCAGTGGGCAGGCCATATAGCTCGCAGAACCGATAACCGTTGGGGAGTAAATGTTCTCGAATGGCCTCCACGAACCGAGCGACGCAGTGCTGGAAGGCCCCCCACCCGATGGAACGATGACATTGTAAAGGTTGCGGGAAGTCGGTGGATGGAAAGGGCTCAAGATCGTTCGTCGTGGAACACTTTGGGGGAGGCCTATGTCCAGCAGTGGACTTCTACAGGTTGTTGATGATGATGATGATGAATTTTACCAATTGGGAAAGTTCTAAAAATAATTATCTAGTGTTCCCGCGATAAAGATGTCATGTGTTTTGAAACTGCTAACCCACAATTATAAAACAAACGACACTGGGTTCGCGTAATTTTAGTTTGGAAAATACCTACGCGATAAATACTCATGAAATATCAATAATACTAAGTAAATAAAAATTATCGCTGTAGACTTCACTGGTTTTAAGTTAGTCTGCTTTTTGCAGGCCTGGAATGAGCACCCCAGACTAAAGTTTTTCGACGGAAAAGACAAAAATTACATTTGTGTGGTTAACTACCGTGCGATCATGGCGGCCACAAGAATAAACTGAAAGAGAAGTTTCTTACTTCGCTTTTCTTGACCTACATTCGTACATTCTACAGCCAAATGTAATGTTTGCCTTCACTTTCATCGAATAACAGTCGTAATAGAACCAGTGCGGTAGAAGTATTACTGTGAAGGGATTCTGCACTCCTCGCAAGGAGGCTCATTTTATGCAGACTCCTTTCACGATAGAGATAATGTATGTCAAAAACAATAAACATCATTCATTTCATTCAAATAAACAATAAAAACAACTGTTTAGTAGCTGATCAAATTAAATCCATGCAAGAAATCACAACCACAATGATAACGAAATAATAATGGAGATTGATAGATATTTGGTCAGAATCGTACTGAACTTACCTTGGAAATACTGGATCAGAAAATCCTATCGGCTGCGCCAGTTGTATGAGAAACAAGGGTATAAATCGCGGGCAGGATAATAACAACAACACAAATTTCAAAATGACAAATCAAGATGCTATTTAAGATACCCTATCTCAATATCAACAAAAAAACAAACCAATTTTTGAAAAACTAACATGCAAAGGGATCATAGAGCTCGAAGGCTAAGTCTGCTCGAATATGATTCCTTTCATTCATTTATGAAAGAAGAAGGCCTAGATCACCTTCCATTTATAAAGCTGGCTTTCGGCGCGACGTCGCAACAAGCGATAATCGCGCGTGTGTCCATGTTACCATTCTAGAGAAGCTCAACGCGGCGAGTTCGACCGCGTAGCGGCTCTGCAGGCGGCCGCTGATGTACACGCGCCGGGACATCGGGACCGAGGCGAACTGCCGCGTGTACGCAACGCCTGCATACTTTCCAGCGATGTCTTTTGAAGAACACAACAATCATCTTTTTTTTTTTTTTTTTTTTTTTTTTAATGTTATACGGAGGCAAACAGGCTTACGGCCCTCCTGATGGTAAGTGGTTACCGTCGCCTATCGCCACCTGGAGCATTGCTAATGCGTTGCCTGCCGAACCCCTCCCCCCCCTAAAGAGCTCTGGCAACCTTACACACCGCAGGAACACAACACTATTTGAAACAAATAATGTTATTTGGCTGCGATCTTCTGTAAGGCGGAGGTACCTCTCCAGGCGGGCTATTTGTTTGCTTCGTTTTAATAAGGTCATGAATAAGGGCTCGCTACGCTTGCCATAAGGAACGATGTCATTTATATTACAAACTGGAGCTTACTTTGCTCACCAATAACGACTGCTCAGACAGCTATCGCTATTTGACTCACACACGACTTTTGTCCATGGTAGAGCCATGTATGTATGTTGCTCCATTTTCCGCTTTCGGACTAAACAATTGTCCATTATTCCCGAGGGTGATGTGGCTAGATTTGTAGCTAGTCTCACTCCTTTCAAGAGCACAGGAGTTTCCTGGCTTCGAAGATTCACCTCATGACAGAACCTGTCACAGACACTCAAAATGAGTCATATTAATTCGTCATGACTGATTCCGAGTACAGAGTTCCGATCCTGAATGAGAATGTATGAAACTATAAGGATTTTTTTTTATGATAAAGTGCGTTGCATACAAGCTCTTACACTAGGATACCCTGAGGCGCGAGTTTGATAAGGATTACAAACGTTACGTAGTTTATATTAAACTCTATGTCTATTATCCCATCCTACTAATATTATAAATGCGAAAGTTTGTGTGGATGTTTGTTCTTCAATCACGCCGTAACGGCTGAACCGATTTCGCTGAAACTTGGAATATATAGAGTTCTTTACCATATATAGCATACTAGCTATATAGCATCCGCCCGCGGCTTCACTCGCGTAGTATCTGCATAAAAAGCCTGTATGCTATTCTAGGTAAAGAACTATATCTATTCCAAGAAAGAAAGAGTACAATCTAGGAGTCTTCAAATCTAGGGTCAATAAGTTCACTCTGGGAAAGCGTGCTCCATCTTAGGCCACATCTCACTTGCAAAAGTGAGTTGGTGGCCAAACGCCATACCATTATCAATAAAAATAAAAATAAAAGTTTCAATGAAATCGGTTGAGCCGTTGCGGCGTGATTGAACAACAAACATCCAAACATCTATACATCCTCACAAACATTCGCATTTATAATATTAGCAGGATAGGATTGTAGGAAGTAGGATTATAAATGAAGGAGGTTGCATTGGTATACCTGTCTTGTCCTCACTGGAGGCACAAACGCGCGCGCGTGCCCCGGCCGTGTCTCCACGCATCGCCGACTGCCGCACCTCATGGCGGCCCAGAGCGGCGCACAGACATGCCGTCACTATGACCGCGCAGTGCAAGAGGATGTACCACTGGTCCACAGACAGCTGGGGGAGAATCTTGGAGGTTCCAAGAAACTAAGATGCAAGAATTCTGGTCTTGCAACAACTAAAGAAGTAGCCTCTTTGGAGGTCCAGAGGTTTTTAAAGATTTGGTATCTATAGTCTGAGTGGAAGAGGATGGTCCACAGACAGCTGGGGGAGAATCTTGGAGGTTCCAAGAAACTAAGATGCAAGAATTCTGGTCTTGTAACAACTAAAGAAGTAGCCTCTTTGGAGGTCCAGAGGTTTTTAAAGACTTGGTATCTATAGTCTGAGTGGAAGAGGATGGTCCACAGACAGCTGGGGGAGAATCTTGGAGGTTCCAAGAAACTAAGATGCAAGAATTCTGTTCTTGTAACAACTAAAGAAGTAGCCTCTTTGGAGGTTCAGAGGTTTTTAAAGATTTGGTCTCTATAGTCTGAGTGGAAGAGGATTTACCACTGGTCTACAGATAGCCGGGGGAGAATCTTGGCGGTTCCAAGAGGCTAGGATGCGATCTGTGGCGTTTAGGCTTCGAGAGACGAGAATTCTAGTCTCTGACGACTAGAGAAGTAGTCTTTGGCGGTCGAGAAGTTTTGAAATCTCAGATTTAGTCTTATTTGGGGAGTGTGGAAGAGGATGTACCACTGGTCTACAGAAAGCTGGGGGAGAATTTTGGCGGTTCCAAAAAACTAAGATGCAATCTGTAGTGTTTACGCTTTGAAAGACGAAATTCTAGTCTTTTAGCGACTATAGAAGATACTTTGATGGTCCAGAGGTTTTTCAATTTTAGATTTGGTGTCTTATTTGGGGAGCTTCTTTACCCTGCTTGACAAATCTCCACTCTCGGCAGATTTGTAGGGTTTAGGTTGGGAACAATAGTTAGACTCGGGATTTGTGATTTTTTTTTTTTTAATACTTGAAAGTTATTCTTGAGATAACAATATGGACCGGGTAAGTTGAGGTATGCCTGTATCAGACAAAAGTCATGAAAGAGACTCTGGGTCGAGCCAGGCACTAAGAAGTTTCTATAAGTTCAGTATTTATATAGACAGAAGATGCTACTAATTATTTGGTAGATTTCTGGATTCAAATTGTTATATAGTTGCTTTAGGCACTGTGTGTCTAAAATTTGACGTTTTCAGTGTACCGTTCGGCACTATGATGAATTGCTATTGTAACAATTTCAGGCTCTTCTAGCCCATTAGTTGATCCCAGTTTATCTTCCAGACACAAATCGGGACAGCACAAAACAGTCCAAAAAGTTCACATCGCAAGTTAGAATCAAAGTTCACTGACGCACTCAAATATAGCACCTGCTGCTTTAAAAATAGAGTACACAAGGGCAGAGCCCGAGCAAGGTCACTCTCAATTTAATCACTCAAACCTTAAAAAAAAACTGAACGTCAGAATTGACAGTTAAAAACGCGGGAAACTTACAAAATGGCGGCGCGTCAACCGCCGCGGTTCGCGGCATTTTTATTACTTTTTTCGTTTTTTTTAATTGTTTTCGAGCAGGCGTCGGTATGAGATTTAGAGTCGAACTGACGGGGCACCGGGTGGTAGCCAAAAACTATTGCCAAATTTCACAATAAGACTTGAACCGTTCGGTTATTAGAGTCGCCTATTGCTAAGGTGATAAAAACATAAATATGAATACACAACCCTTCTGTACCAAATTAAGTTTAAGCTTATCGCTCTATGACCCTCTCAGCGATGCCAATTTGTATGAATTGTCATCGCTAAGTGCGTCCCAAAAGTTAAGCAGAGTAACATGATCTTCCTGCCCTTATCCCACATCATGTGGGGTCGGCACAGCATGTATTCTTCATCCATTTCCCTCTATCGGTCGTCATCTCAGCACTCACTCCTTTCTTAACCATATCCACTTTCACACAGTCCGTCCATCTTTTCATGAGCCATCTTACTAGTCACTAGTGGTGAAAAGTGAATAACTTGCTGCGGCCCTATTCCTAGACTCACTGAAAACTCAGAATAGGGTCTCTGGTGATCCAGTGCTGCCAACTCGACTAAAAGAAACGTTTGTATCCCATTTTTCCTCAAAAAATTGTCATCACAGTCAGAGTCTGTAATGATCGTGAGTTCATCACTAGTCACCAATGAGAGGTCAAAACGGAATAGCTTACTGTCTACTCACGGTCATTACGGACTCGGGGTTCAGGCTGCGTTTCCATCAGTGATGTGCGAGGAAGCGAAGAGAGGGATGTGTTTGTCAAATTGTGAAAAAAAAAAAATAGATCAGAGCTGTGCTGACCGAGGCGAGGTAAATGAAGCGATACTATTGGTTCTTTACAAACACATCCCTCGCTACGCATCGTCGCACATCTCTGGTGGAAACGAAACACTGGTGATGATGATCCTCACCAAAACAATGTGTAGTATGAACAGCGCCATTATCTTCGCTTGGTGAAACACGCGAGACATCACCAGAAAATCACACAAAACTGTCATCTTTTGACTTTCTAGTTCGTAACGGACACCCTGATGGAGTACATGGACCTGAAGCTTCCGTCATGGCTTAGCTTCTGTAAGCCGGGGCCGATAGCTTAACATCCAATCCGAAGTAGAGAAGTTCCGCGTTGTAACCGTCAAATAATTAAATAAAAAGCTAAATAATTGGTCCCACTCCATTCAAGTAAGCTGGTATGTACTTCTCACGAATTTCTACATTTCTTCTTAACACAAGAATCTATTTATGTATGTAGTATGCCATATAATGTCATGTTCACACACAGTCACATCGTTTCGGCGAATTCGCTAAAAACTCCTATCCCACAGTCATTAGCCACTAGTAGTATCACACACAAACACACACGCAATCACAACGTTTCCGCAAAATCGCTAAAAAGTCCTATTCCACAGTCATTTAGCCACTAGTAGCGAAGTATCACATACATTAACTTTTCGGCAAATTCACTCAAAAGTTCTATTCCACATTTATTTAGCCACTAGTAGTATCACACACATAATCACAACGTTTCCGCAAAATCACTAAAAAGTCCCATTCCACAATAATTTACTATTAACTATTATTCAATCTGTGCCAGTAGTCCAATGTGTTTAGCCATCAATTCCACAGTCTTTCACTCAAAAAGCCTACTCCATACCACTCATAAATTATCCGCTTTACGTAATTCTACAGAGTAGGTACTATTGCAGTGAGCATAACATATGGACTGGTTTGAAAATGATTTAAAAATCTAATCTTTTATCTATTAGATAATAGTACCTATTTCTTCCGTGAGATAAAGTTTATGTAATTTTTGTAAGTATGCTAAAAATCAATACCCTTATTCATAAACATTCCGGTTCTTGTTGTGTCACTGTTTTTTTTTGTCACCTGTATTAGGTCAATGACCAGCCAGGCTATTGCGTAAGCGAAATGGTAATGAAGATCGCAATTTTAAGTATGATTTTATCAATTATAGCGACATCTGAAGTTTTTCCAACATGAAAAGGAAGAAGCTAAGGTCTTGAAGATTTCCCTTGTCAAGTTTGGAACCTTTTGGATGTTGCTAAGACTGTTAAAATTACCCCCAAAGTTACGAACTTCATTGCCATTACGCTTAGGCAATTGCACCACTGGTTGAGGTATGGTGCCCCTGAAAAGGGCCTATAACCGTCGGTGAAAGGATCAGTGTAGGATTAAAGTGCGCCTCTTAGAGGCTCCTATTATGCACTTCACATGTCTTCCAATTTTTAGGTTCTAGCTAGACCAACGTGATGAGAGTGAATGAAGAAAAATAGGTTCAAGATCGTTAGCAAGTGGAGAGCCGTGTTCTCTGCCTACTCCTCTGGGAAATAGGGGTGATTTTATGTATGTAGTCTGTAGAACATGCTGGTGTCCTCACGATGTTTTCCTTCGCCGTTTGAGGGCACTAGTATAGCGCACGTCAATTTTCCGAATAAAATCCATTGTAAATCCATTGTAGCAAGACCGGGTTTGAACACACGAAGTGGATCGAAAGGTAGGGCCACTACCACCACCTACACCAGTGCCCCCCCACACTATACTTTACTACATCAACGCTTGCTCGAAAACCAACAAGATTTTTTTTCCCGAATTGATATCTTACGCATTACCAAAATTACACAACCAGCCGCAAAAATAACAATAAACACACGCACAAATTCACGTAAAACTTTATCACCGAAAAAATATCTAAAATTAGTTGTCAGTTGCTGTTTTGACATAACATAGAACAGGGAAAGCCCGTCACAAAACTAAACAAGAAAAAGGATGTATAGAAAAAATAGAAAAAAGAGGTTGGATATTTTTTTTTTTGTTTTTATAGGGTTTGGGCAGCAGCGTTCCTATCAACAATAGCTTTATCTCGCCAACCTGCATGCCCAGCGTGCCGAGGTTGGTCAAAAGGTTTATTTCAATAATATCACAAGGATCACTTTGAAACGTCTTAGAAACTAGGTGAAGCTACGCCTGTTCCTCGCGACCAAGCCTACAAGAATAAGGCAACAAAACGCATTTTTTTTAGTTTTAGAACTTGAAACTTAAATCTTTGCGACTGTCAACTTACGTCACCGCCTAAACAAAATCGCTAAGATGATGATACAGAGGACAGAGAATAATTTTCAATCTCAAGGTCACGTTTTATTAATGCGGTAGACAGAGAGACGGTTGAATATCAGCTTCTAATACCTTTCTAATAATACCTCTCAGACTGCAAGAAGCTTAAAAACTTCTTTTTTTTTTTTTATACAACTGAGGTGGCAAACAAGCATACGGCCCACCTGTTGGTAAGCGGTTACCGTAGCCTATGAGCGCTTGCAATACCAGAGGCATCACGCACGCGTTGCCGACCCCGAACCCCCCTCCCCCTAAAGAGCTCTGGCAACCTTACTCACCGCAGGAACACAACACTATTTGAAACAAATAATGTTATTTGGCTGCGATCTTCTGTAAGGCGGAGGTACCTCCCCAGGCGGGCTGCTCCAATTTAGAACGCGAAAATCTCGCTATGCCCTACCTCCTCCAAAAAACTTAAAACTTTTTTTTTTAATGTCAAAATAGCAACTTTCTGTCAAAGCTTCCCGCGCTTTTAGCAAATGTTTTTTTTTTTCACTGCACGTGGCGAATTGAAACGTGGACTGCCGCGCGGACAATTTCTAGAGTTATTTTATTTCTAGACGTTTCGCTTCGCAGAGGTATTTATAGCGAGCCATTGGAAAGAGGACGGTGGTATTGTCAAACTGCGATTATTGCCACTACAAGCCTTGTTCAAACAGCGTGCGATATGTCATCCCAATAATATTATAAATGCGAAAGCTTGTGAGGATTTGGATGTTGGTGGTTCAATCACGCCGCTCAATCGATTTCGAGGAAACTTGGAATACACAGAGTTATTTACCTAGAATAGCATATAGGCGCTTTATTTAATTATATAAGCATTAGGTACATATTTCATCAAGTGTAGCGTGTGCTGCCCTTAGATCATTTGTTGAAGCTCACATTTGTCTTCTTTTTTTTCACATTTTTATAAGCTCTTATTTATTAAGGATTATAATTAGATTACTTTTCTCTTGAGCCTCACCTAGTTCGATCGGCACCACACTGAAGCTTTAAATTCCATTTTGTGAAAAAGGATCATCGAAAAAAATGATAGGCACCAAGCCGTGTTTGTTGCCTGATTCTTCTAGGCTTGGTCGCGAGGAACAGGCATAGCTTCACCTAGTTTCTAAGACGTTTTTAAGTGATCCTAGTGATTTTATTGAAATAAATGCCTTTTGACTTTGACTTTGCTACTTTTTTGTAGGTACCTACCACGCGAGCGAAGCGCAAGCTTTATTTTCTGCTTTATTTTTTTTTTTAAATCTTTATTTTCTTAAATTGGGGGTTTTGTCACATAGTGACATGTCACTCCCGTAAGGCCACTAAACAATATGACTGTCTTCTTGGCTTCGCCACTATCCGAAACAATAATGCTGGCGAAGTCACATACATATATTTAATTACTTAGGCAACTCGTGAATAAAGCTTCACTAGCACTTTCGCCTCCTCGGACAGTGGCGAAGCCAAGACACTATTATAATAAGCGCAAGCTAGTAATATTATAAATGCGAAAGTTTGTGAGGATGTTTGGATGTTTGTGGTTCAATGTCAATCACGCCGTAACAGCTCAACCAATAACGTTGAAAGTTGGAATATATAGAGTTCTTTACCTAGGTTAGCATATAGGCTACTATTATTTTATCATACCACGCGAGCGTAGCCACGGGCGGAAGTCAGTTTTGAAATAAAGACTTATTCGAAACCGTAATAAGTTTATTTTGAGTTGACTTTTTAGGAGCTTGAGATCTTAGGTACTATTAGTAGGATAACAAGTATATATTGCATGCCGTTTGAACACGCTTTATACTGTTCTAGTTAAGTTCTAGGACATTATTTTCTTTTCAGATTCCTCACAAAGTTCAGGCCTATTTAGAATCTGAACGTGAAAAACAGAGTTCGTTGGCATTTCGCAACATTTAGGTCATGTATTTGTGTGCGAATGTGCGTATTACGCGCGGTAACGTGCCGTTAGTGTGCGTATTTCGCCGTTCTGGGTTCATCTACGACTCCTTTGATTTTCTGATCGCCTGGTACTTCTTGGGCCCTAATCTGAGATGTGTGTTCTCACTTTTGTACGATATAGCTATACGATATCGCAAGCTCCTAAAATTCAAACTCAAAATCAATTTTTTTCAGAAGGCGTCAAATCAAATCTAAAGGTGTTGTTATGAAAACTGGAGGTTGGATAGCTTGCTTGCTTTTCGTATCACTGTTTTTTTTTATTGATCCTGTATTAGGTCAGTGACCAGGTTGAAGCATGGTGAAAGAATTTTCGACCCTGAAAAGGGCCTATGACAGTCGGTGAAAGAATCAGTGTAGTGAAAGGATTAAAGTGCGCCTCTTAGAGGCTCTTTTCGTTCACATAGAGGCTCCGTTCGTGCACAAGGTTGGATAGCCAGATCAATGATTAGATTGACTAACGCTCAGCGTAGCTAACATATGGTTTGCTGAACACTATAGGCACTCATAAAACTCCATGCTTTGAGGTGTTCACTTAGAAAAGTCGATGAGCTATGACGATTTTGGGTCACCTTATAACCGCCACCTTATAGCCTACTTCATAAAACAAATCCCCTAGGCTTAGCGCGTGACTATTATTCTTCTTCTTGTCGTGTCACTGATTCTTTCTTGGTCATCCTGTCTTTGGTCAGTAACCAGGTTGAGGTATGGTGGCCTTGAAATGGCCTATGACCGTCGGTGAAAGAATCAGTGTAGTGAAAGTATTAAAGTGCGCCTCTTAGAGGCTCTTTTCGTGCACGGAGGCTCCTTTCGTGCACAACCACAACTATTAATGTCTCTGGATTTATAGTGTCTATTTAGTTTAGGCTCTAGATCTAATACGAAAAGCTTCATTCTCAAAGTTCTGAAATTAAAGAACACCAAAACAGACGCGGAAAACTGTTGACTCCAGACACAAAAAGATTCAATACAAAAAATTCAACCAAATAACAAGGACCTGAAAAAGAGAACTAAAAATCTATAGACGATGTAAATACAAGTGCCAAATCCACCTAATACTGAGCAAATCTGTTGTGATACAAAAATATGGGATGCAGTGACATGCAAGGCATTTGCGATACAAACATTAAATACACTAATGGTTCAACGTTTCACAAGAAAATAATGTCGAGTGCGCTAGTGAAAACAAAATATTGGATCTATCGAAATAACCTCACACGCGGTTACTAAGCAATGATTACTTACCCCTTTGCTGTCATCAAAATCCTTGTCGAGAAGTCTTCGCCTTGCCGACGGCGTTTCCGGGCTCAAGTCTTCAGTCGGTTCACTGATAGTACTCTCTGTACTCGTCTCCATAGATTTAACTTCGTCTTCCACGCGATTTTCATTTCTTTCCGTGCGTTTCTTGAGGAAATTCTCATGTTCGAACGTTTTGTTCTCGAACCCTGTTCCGCTCGGAGATTCAATATCATTATCTAGTATGGCTTTATCGTCAGCGTCTATGTAATTTATGCTGACTTTGGACTTTCTTTCTAGTTTTACGTCGTTTTTGGTTGCTTCCTCATTTATAACGTTGTTTTCTAGTTTGGTTTTGGGTGTGGACGCTCCGCTCGCGACAGGCTGTGAAATTTGTATATAAGATGCGAAATTAGACGTGTGTTTGGGTGCCTTGACTTGCTTTTCGATTTCATTTTTCAGAAGTTCTTTAGTCTTACTGATCTCGGGGCTACTGCGCTTTTTGTAGTTCGAATCTCCGTTCTCTACGGTAATAACTGTTGATTTCTCTAGTATCTTTCCTATGGGATTGTTCGGATCTAGCTGACTTTTGATTGTGGCCAGACGATCAGAAGACAGTTTGGCAGTTAGAGAAGTAGTCATGGTACCGTTTCTCTCTACCACCGGCTTAGACAACGAGACAGGTTCAGACAATGTTTTGCTAATAGAAATATCGGAGTTTGAGTTTGATCTAGAACTGGAGGAACCGGATTCCCATTTGCAAGTACCATTTTTCTCGGCATAAGGCAAATGTATCGGCACGGGTTTGTCCTCTTTGGACAATTTAGTGTATCCAGATGTTCCGTTCTCGCAATCTTTGAGTTGGTTGAGATATTGTTCGACGGACGCTTTCGTGTATCTAAGATCGTTTGCTGGCAGTTTTGTAACCGTCATTTTTTGATCGAATCTCTTTCGGATTTCAGAGACGGACGGCACTTCGTTTCCGTTTGAGTCCTTAAAGCCATTGGACATAGAGCTTCTTTTGCTGTAGCCTGGTGTTGGTGAGATTTCTTTGTATCTTCGGCCTTCGGGTCTCTACAAATTTATGCTCATGTTTTTTTTCTATTCTAAATGCCGCGTGAGTGTGTGTGTTAGTTATTCGTCATGCTCGCTGTAATACGTCAATCTATCATATACAGGTATTAAAATAGTTATGTACTTACTTTAAGGATAAATTTTAAAACCGTTAAATTTTTCTCTAAAATTTACTCATCGGTCGAATAATTAGTTATCAATTACTATAATAGTAATTAGGTATAGTAATTGTAATATGACAGCTCGCGAGACGTAGCTACAGTTTGAAAGAGAGACAAGAATGTGAATTGCAAATTGCCACTCTTTATGAAAACTAAATTTTGAAAGCATGAGCGCCACGAATCTAACCTTCTCACTCGCCACGCAATCGTTAGAGGGAGACGGATAGATTCTACTGTCGAAACGTGGCTTTGCACTCAGTGCGATGTTATAATGAATGCCAAACACACTAACACACACACACGCACACAATTCTGCTTGTGTGCCTGCGAAATTTATGATATCTTTGTAAGACCAGTTCTAATGGCCGTGAATAAAACACATAAAAGCCTTGAGACAGAACAAACTGGGCCCATAACCAAACACACAAAACACAATACTTAAAATACCTCAAACATTGATTTTTTTTCAACAAATCAATTTTTATCAGTTGTGTCTAAATTTTATCAAAAATAGCTCAGCGTCTCTACGCTTTGACAAGAAAAAAACACGCAGACGAAACTAAAAATGATGCTAGATTCAACGATAATCGTTCGATCCGTTTTCGATATTTGATGTAATAGTAGACGAAATTCAAATTTAGAGATTGACCAATTATTTAAAAAGATAATTCAGGCAATTAAATATCAAAAACGTCTCTCAAACCTTGAATTTCACCAACTAATTTATCGATCAGAAAATATGGATTGAATCAAACCACATGCTTTTCGATTTATGGAAATAATTCGATAGTAGAATCTTTCGAAAAGTTATGACTATGAAAGAGATAATTCATTCAATGGCTTGTGACGAATTTTAGTAAGAAATTTGTAATTGTGTGCCTATTATTACCTACTCCCGCTCGCGGTGTCAAGTGTGAGTTGTTAATATAATAAATCTATATCATCCTATAGTTTATGGTATCCAATTTATTGCAGCTGCTTTTTGAATTTTAATAAATAAAAACATTAACTGATTTTTGTAAAATGTATCAATAATATACAGTTTCTTAGATGTTTGCCTAAAATTCATTGTTTTTTTTTTGTCTTTTTTATAGTTGATCTAAACAAATAGGTACCTAATTAACTCCTAAAAAGTTGAACTACTTTTGATTAAAACCATTGTCCAGAGTTAGGTACATAATAAGTGCCTACTTATGTTTCAAAGTTCATAATGTAGTGTTTCTGTATTATATTGGTATCTGCCCTAACCTTACAAAAATATCAGAAATTTCACAGGCACCCAAACCTCAAATATTTACCTCAGTGATCGTCGCTGCAGAGTTCCTTGCCTTTCTCAAAGCCCTTGAATCAGCCACAGGCGGCCGGCCAATATCATTCGAGATGGATTTAGACCTCGATATCTCCCCATAATTGTTTTGTTGCTGTTGGATCCTCTGCGTTAACGGTATATAGTTAGCTGGGGAGTATTTATCATACAACTCCGCGGTCGACATCGCCAGAGCCGCTGAGCTGACGATACTCCTCTTGTTTCTTGGTAGTGGCTCGCTAGCTGTCTTACTACTCTCACTTCTGGTCGTCGACAGATCTCTAGACCTAGACTCGCTGCGTTCTGATCTATATCTGCTGGATATGCCGCTGTCGGAATCCGTGACGCTCGGTGCTCGACTAGATCTGCCATACTCGACCAAGGAAGATTTTCTTTCTCTCTTTCCGTCGACATCTGAGTACCTAGTTCTATACTCTGTGGTTCTGTCACCATAGGAGTTTCTTAGAGTTGAGGAAACGTAAGTTCCGCTGCTGGATCTATAGTATGGTTTATCTAAGCTAGAAGAAGATGAGAGGGTGGATCTGTAGGATCCAGTGAGGCTTGAAGAGGTGGAAGTGAAACGGGTGGGCGATGCGACAGGCATTTTGAAGCTTACTGAGCTCCCTTAGTCTATTTTCGCATTTAGTTTGCTTGTCGTTTGATCCTTGAAGGGGGACGCTTTCTTAGCATTGTTTGGATTCTGAAACAAATAAATTATTATCAGATAGCTAATAATAGGTAGAGGAGAAGAGCTCTTCATGCATAGTCTGTCCCGGGAAGTCCTGCCTTGCCTTGCCTATAAACGCTGCCACCAAGCAGCAATGCTTGACAATACTGCTTCTGCTTGAAAAGTGAGGTAGCCGGTGAAATCACAGGCATATGATATTAACAACACATGTCTCAGGGGTTGGCAAACTGTGCGTGATGTTTCTAGTTTTGCAAGCCTATTCTGCAACACTACATATCCGTTTGCTACTTATGTTCAATAAAAAAAAGTAACCAATTATGCTTACAAACATCCTCACATACTTCTGCATTAAATAATATTAGCATACCTAATACAATTACTACATCTGTCTATCATCATAAGCAATGAATGGTTCGTGTTATAGACTTATTTTATTAAAAGACTAGGCCCATAACCTGTTACAATTACATGAAGGAAGCCCCAAAGTGCACTTAAATCCCTAAACACTAATAAAGAATCAGTCTCTGAGTCAAGACAGGTAATAACAGCATATAAGTTAAATAAATACATAGGTTTACTGCTTATGACTAGAATTTTCCAGCCAAGACAAACACAACCTTATTGGATTATGTATGTTGGTAACAATGTACAATGCCAAGTGACCTTGATGCCAAATACCATATTTCGGTAACATAAACAGTGACATAACCATGCACGTGCGAAAAATTGATGAATTCTAATAAGATAAACATGAGAAACAGTTTAACTTTCGTGCGACAGCGAGGAATTTCAAGGTCACTAAATTTGATTCAATTAAAAATGACTAGGCTTGGTAGATTAAGGATTTGCGTCATGTTATATGAAAAAAAAAACAATATTGGGTCGGAGCGCGAGAGTTTTTGAAACGGAAAGTGGAAAGAAACATGACACCATTTGAGTCAAAAAAATTGATTAGTTTCGTCAAGGCCACGGGGCCTAGCGCATTTAGAACCGCGCAAAAGGCGCAATTAACACTTTCACACGACTCACCGAGATTCGCTCTCGCAAAATCACCAAATATATATCCCGAAATACTCTAGAGATATTATTTTTAGCCCGGTGGACTGCATGACATAGCTTCTATGTACGAATAAACACCAAAATAAATTATTTCTTAATGTTGAATCACACGACACACAAGGGAAACTTATATTGTCGATCGTGGCGTATGAATAATAGGATAGAAATACGCAGAATACTCACAAAATAATAAAAATTGGTATCCAAGTTACTGTTCCACAAATAAAACAATGGGTTTTTACACTTTCTGTCCGTTTCAATTGCTATTTTCTCTTATAATCACTCGCGTCGTTCACTTAACTCCTCACTTTTCTACGTTATTTGTTACAGAATG
Source organism: Anticlea derivata (assembly GCA_947579855.1). Classification (NCBI taxonomy): domain Eukaryota; kingdom Metazoa; phylum Arthropoda; class Insecta; order Lepidoptera; family Geometridae; genus Anticlea; species Anticlea derivata. The sequence goes on along the minus strand of OX388287.1, from coordinate 5,680,158 downwards.
GAGCTAATACGTAGGAAATATATATTTTGTTCCTTTTCAGCTCCTATGTAATTTTAGAAGGCTCCATGACTCCATTATCGTGACGTCACTCAAATGTTGGCTATCCTATTTTTGTGCCACTTCCTACTCAAACAATAAAATGTCTTATTGAAGTATTTTTTACCGCAACAATCATCTCTATCTACTTGCGATAAGGCTTACTATTAAAAAATGAAAAAGGTCATAAAACTTTGAACGCCTAAAATCGCAATGATGCCATGATGAAAAAACATTTTATTTCCTTTGACAGATGACTCATAGCAAACAGCTGATAGTCTTTGATTTTTTTGCTACCAATTATTGAGCTTTTTGTTAATTTGTATTACGTTGAAACTTGCTTATAACTTAAATAAAATGAAACAAAACCTTTTTTAAAGTCTATCAACAATAATATTTAGCATCGACTAGACACATAGATTTTACTACTGCTACTCCTCGCTAGATGGCGTTAAAAACGCATCATTGTTCATTCATTATGGCCACTAGATGACGCTACGGTTGAATCTACGCCACGAGCAATGTTGAAATCTAGATTTTCTAGGTCGCCAGACACACTGAACTTATGACACGCCAGTCGAATGCTACTCTCAAAGGCCTAAATTAGGTATGATAAATGAACCGTTTCGTATGCGTAATGATGCTTATAATAGGTACCTACCTACCTACAATGGATTGAGAAGTCAGACTTACAAAATTAAAACCTAAAAGTTTTAAATGAGTAGATACATACCTAAGTAGCTAGGTAACTAGTTACCTAACCAACTAGGTATATCCTAGGTACATAAAGAGAACTTAAGAATTAAGATATGTAGGTTAGGTACCTCGTAAGGAGCCTCTTAGAGGCGCACTTTAATCCTTTCACTACACTGTTCCTTTCATCGACGGTCATAGAGGCCCTTTTCAGGGCCACCATACCTGGTCCCTGATAAAGGATAACCAAGAAAGAATCAGTGAAACGACAAGAAGAAGATTGACTTGCTGTTCGATCTGTTGGTACTTAACTAGTTAGGTAAATTGTACTTTCATAAAATAGCCTATAGGTACCTATATATTTCTTGAAAGCATCTACCGACTGTCCTGCCTACGTACCTAAGAGTCACTTCTGAAACTCCTTCCACTCATCTTGTACTTTGTAGTTTCCAGTACCTACCCAATAGTATTTAGATATTTTTTTTTCTGTTTGTTGTTTATACTGTTAATACTAGTGCTGCACGTACATAATAGATATTTATTTTACTACCTAGTTCTAATCTGTGTTTTATAATTATAATTTTTACTTTTGTTTGTAATGTATTTGTGCAACGAAATAAATAAAACAAAATATGATATTTTGTATAAAACATTTTTAACTATGATATTAAAAGAATAGATGGAAAAATTATAATATTTTCATGTAGGTAATTCTACAAGGTGATTCATAATGTGTTGTGTAGATACGTTATCCCGAAAGAGGCTTATTCTACACCCAATTAGGTAATGAGAAATACCCTAAATTCAGGGGAAAATACCCTAAGTTGTAGAAGTGTCTACAACTTGATGGGCAGTGGCCCATCCTACTTCCTATTTTTTCAATAAAATCACTAGGATCACTTTGAAACGTCTTAGAAACTAGGTGAAGCTATGCCTGTTCCTCGCGACCAAGCCTACAAGAATCAGGCAACAAACACGGCTTGGCCTAGCATTTTTTTCGATGTTCCTTTTTCACAAAATGGAATGTAGAGCTTCAGTGTGGTGCCGATCGAACTAGGTGAGGCTCAAAAGAAAGTTCAATTCAATTCAATTCATTTATTGACCATTTCGTTATAACGTAGGTATAACATAGGCATGTCAGGTTTACAGTAATTACAGTTCTTTACAAGTAACGTTCATATAATTTTACAAAGATTTTAGATTTTAATAGGTAATTTATAGTTTCCACTCCACATGCAAATCAGAAAATGAAAGATTTAAATATTCCATTATAATTTTACATTTAAGTAAAATAATCTTATTATAATCTCTAATAAATAAGACAAATGCGAAAAAAGAATGACAAATGTGAGCTTCAATACACGCTACGCTATAGGTACGCTATAGTAGGCTACTATTCTATCCTACTAATAGTGTAACGTATATACATTATTTTACGTATAATGTACGTTAAATTCTCTCATTTAATAGGGTAAATTTATAACATAACTTATACAATTATTCAAAACTTTTGTCATAATTATCATGTTGCTTTTTTTTTTTTTCGAACATATCACGCACGCTCAACTGATCCCAAACTAGGCATAGCCTGTACTATGACTGATGGTACCAGAGACTGATATACATAATAGATCTATATTTAACACCCAGACACAGAACAAACATATGTGGTTGTCACAAATGTTTGTACAGTGCGGGAATCGAATCCTTATTACGTCGACTAGTGAAGCATTTACCTGATAAAAATACCAAAAACAGATATTTTAAGAAAGTTTGTGAAAAAAAATTTAAATGAAAATATTGATGTTTTTTCCCTCTAATATTATTTATTTTTGTTGATATAATAACCCCCTTTCGGGATGGTATACATGTTATGAATCACCTTGTAAACGCGAAAGTTTGTGAGGATGTTTGGATGTTTATTGTTTGATAGATAGATAAAAAAATATTTGGCACTACAGACACACACAATGAATATAGGTATACAATTTCAAACAAAATTCAAAAGTAAATAAAAAAAAAACCTTTAAAAAAAAAATAACAGTTGGTAGGTAAGCTTGTGTGTGCTGCACGACAAATAGGCTATGGCTCAGTGTTTTTTTTTCTTAAAAGCAAAAACACTGATTTTCAGCAAAAACCTGTTTGGCTGTTTGTTTTAAATCACGTCAGAATACCAGCGCCTAACTACTCCTCAGTGGTAAGGCATTTATGCTGAGCCGAGACCTTTTTGCTGCTGTGGCGCACAATAACATTTCACGTGTTCTTTTTAATAAGTTTTTGTGTGTTACCTCTCTGTCTTTGTTTCATATTTTCGCTCTCTATGTCTTGCTTTTAATGTGACGTGTATTGTGTGCCAAGTTTGTGAATAAATGTTTGTCTATGTCTATGTCTATGTCGTAACGACTCCACCAATTTCGTTGAAACTTGGAATAGATAAAGTTCTTTACCTAGAATAGCATATAGGCTACTTTTTATGTAGGTACCACGCGAGAAAAGCCGCGTGCGGAAGCTAGTTATTGATAATTATATTTTTTAGCCGTGGTGGCCCCGGCTGAAGAATAGGCCCATATCTACCTATCCGCGGATGTCGTAAGAGGCGACTAAGGGGAAAAAGCTAGGGGATGGGCACCGTCCCTCATTTTAACAACGATAGCTCTAACTGCGCTCGCCAACCCGCATGCCCAGCGTGCTGAGTATGGCCAAATCCCCCCACATGATAAGGAATTTACTCTGTCTGTGGGGGAGGCCATGTTCAGCAGTGGACGTCATACGGCTGACATGATGATGATGTTGATGATAGTTGTTGGGGGCAAGTGCCCACGCCTGCCCCATCGCGGCTACACCCCTGTAGATTGAGTAAGAATTCTAATAATGACCAACTTTCAAAACCAAAACTGAAACCTTATTAAAGAAATACTTTCGTTCCATAGAAAGTTACAGAAACAAATATCTCTAGGTGTTCAATATTTGTTTAATTTGTTTGAATAAGTTGTACTAATAAAATGAATGGACCCACCCGATGGACCGACGAACGACATTGTGAAGTGGAAGTCGGTGGATGGAGAAGGCTCAAGACCGTTCGTCGTGGAACTCTTTGGGGGAGGCCTATGTCAAAATAACTTCCGATAAATGGTCCCTTACTTACCAACATACCCATTTGTATTTGTTTTTAAACAGTTTTTTTATACATATAAGTTGGCAAACAAGCATACGGCCCATCTATTAGTAAGCGGTTACCGTAGCCTATGAGCGCATGCAATACCAGAGTCATTACGCACGCGTTGTCGACGAGCTTAGATGCTTTTATTCTAGGTAGACGAGAAGGCCGCGGTGGCCCCGGCTGAAGAATAGGCCCCTCCATATCTACCTATCCGCGGATGTCGTAAGAGGCGACTAAGGGAAGAAAGCTAGGGGATGGGCAGCAGCGTCCCTCATTTAAACAACGATAGCTCTAACTGCGCTCGCCAACCTGCATTCCCAGCGTGGTGAGTATGGGCAAATCCCCCCACATGATAAGGAATTTGCTCTGTCTGTGGGGGAGGCCATGTTCAACAGTGGACGTCGAACGGCTGAAATGATAATGATGATTAAACAATAATAGATTTTTATGTTTTTTTTACTATTTTGAAGCCATTTCTACTCTTGTGTGTAAGTGTGTTATTGTCAATCCATTCACAACATAATTTTGGCATTTTTTTTTTCAAATTGCTTGATTAAAGCCATGTTCAAACGACATGCGATATTTTATGTATATTTTAGTAGAAAATGATCTTGAAACGTCTTTTGAATAAAACTAACTCTGAGTTTTTGAGAGAGAATTAATTAATGTTAGGTGTTATTATTATTTTTAAATCCTACTATCCTACTTCCTACCAATCCTACTAATATTATAAATGCGAAAGTTTGTGCGGATGTTTGGATGTTTGTGGTTCAATCACGCCGTAACGGCTAAACCGATTTCGTTGAAACTTTGAATACAAAGAGTTCTTTACCCAGAATAGTATATAGTTACTTTTTAAACAGCTACCGCGCGAACCAAGCCGCCGGCGAAAGCTAGTAAACTATAATATTGTAAATGCGATAGTTTGTGAGGATGTTTGGATGTTTGTTGTTCAATCACGCCGTAACGGCTCAACCGATTTCGATGAAACTTGGAACAGATGAAGTTTTTTTTTTTTTTTTTATACAACAGATGTGGCAAACAAGCTTACGGCCCACCTGATGGTAAGCGGTTACCGTAGCCTATGAGCGTTTGCAATACCAGAGGCATCACGCACGCGTTGCCGACCCCGAACCCCCTTCCCCCCAAAAGAGCTCTGGCAACCTTACTCACTGCACGAACACAACACTATTTGAAACAAAGTTTGAACAACAAGTTCTTTACTTAGAATAGCATATAGACTATTTTTTATGTTGGTACAACGCGAGCGAAGTCGCGGACGCATGCTATATAATGACTAGTTAACTGATAGCATTAGCGCATTAGCATTGCCATCCAGCGTGGCAATTCCGCCAGCGTCTTGGGGACGCTTCCGACTGGTAGTGATCTGGATCAGTTGAGCTATCTATAGATCGTTTGTAACGGTCTTTAGATGGCTCAACTGTTTCTTGTGTATTTTGTAAATATTAACTTGTATTAGTTTTAAGTTTCTTTGTGTAAATAAAGTTTTAGTTTTACTGATATATATAATGACGGTATATGGAGTGGTATTGCTTAAATATCTATCACTCTAGTACAGCGGTTCTTAAACTATGTGCGGCCACGGACCACTTTAAGAATTTTCAAAATGCCACGAACCCCCAAGGAGAATAGTATTGTGGAAAAAAAACGAATTTAAAAAAACACTTTTATTGGTAATTTACTCACATTTAAGTACCTACTAATTCGCCAATACCTTTTACATGAAGTTCAGCTCTCAACACTTCTTTAGATCTCATGGCGGACCCCTATCACACTTATTATTTGACTGGCCTCATAGCTCAGTTGGTAGTAACTCTGCCTTCTGCGCTAGAGGGCGCGGGTTCGATTCCCGCACTGGACAAACATTTGTGACTAACACAGATGTTTGTTCTGTGTCTGGGTATTAAATATATATCTATTATGTATATCAGTCTCTGGTACCCATAGTACAGGCTATGCCTAGTTTGGGATCAGTTGACAATGTGTGATATGTCCGGAATATTTATTTATTTATTTATTTATTACGGATCCCTTAGTCCGTGGACCCCACTTTAAGAAACCCTGCTCTAGGTTCTTATTACAGTTCAAAAATGGGCCTATTTGATTAAAAAAACATGGCCTCTCGTATTGATTGGTGCATTATTTGATTTTGGTATATCAAATCCTGTAAAACACATTTTTTCCCCTAGAAACCCATAGTTTTTTGGGACCTAAATAGAATGGTTTTTACAGAGAATCCATTTTATCTTTGTGTTTTTTTTCCTCACGACACAATATAGCATTACATATTACCAGCTTCCGGCGGTTTGGCTTGCGTGGTAACTACATAAAAAGTAGCCTTTATGCTATTCCAGACTATAATCTATATCTGCACCAAATCCGTTCGGCCGTTTGGGCGTGATTGAACAAAAAACATCTAATCATCCTCACAAACTTTCGCATTTATAATATTAGTAGGATTTTAATTGCTCTTCTGACGACTAAGAATACTACGGCCGTTCATTATTAAATTGTTCGTAGACCTAAATTTTTTTAGGCTGTCGACATTTTATTTTCTAAGGTTCTATACCCCAATTATTAAGTTGAAAAAAGCCTTTTCTGCACCAGACGACTGTCGCAATAGAATTAAATCACCGAGCCAATACTGGATGCCTCTTTTAGGCATAACTCCGACCAGGTCATAGCGAAGGTTGAAACGCGTGAGGCAAAGATGCCTGGCCGCCATTTTAAGCGCGTTGTCCGCCCGCGCCACATCTCCACACACCCGCTACCAGCCGACCAGCGCACCCCACAACCTACCCCTAAAACCGCGAAAGTAACCACCCAAAATATTTCGTAGTTTTTTTATAGAAATTTTGTTATTTTTTTCGGTGAAAACAGTCAAAATTTTGTAAAATAGCGTTTTTTTCGCGATTTACGGCCGAATATTATCCCTTATCGCTTCATCCAATCCTTTATCTGGGTTTGGGCTATCTCGGCCCGAGTGCGCCAGTCGGTAGTTAGCGCGCGCGTTGTCACTTTAGGCCTAACCGCGCGGCCCGTGCGCGGAATCGCGAAATTTTTGCAAACTTTTCGCCTTTTACAACCCAATAAGATTCTTGTAGGCCTATTTAGAAAATTGTTGAAAAGTGCTTCTAGGACCAGTGTGAATGTGATTGAGGGACATTTTTTTCGAAATTCTTTGTTTTAATTGGTTTTTTCGACGTTTTTGTGAAGTGAATGTGCGCGGGCGCCGAACCGATTGGTTTTTTATTTGTGATGGACTGACACGTGGTTATTATGGGATTTTTCTTTATGAATACGTAAGTGCTTTTATTATTTCATCTATTTTAAAGCTTTTATTTAAAAAAAAACTTAGTTTCCGTAATTTTTGGATCATTTTAGAGGGCTACGCTCACCACGTGACGTTTCACAACTGAGTGGCTATTATTTCTTCAAATTACTATTTTATTATTTAAATATGCTTGAAATAGCAAATTCAGACTTTGTTTAATAATAATCAAGCCGAACCTTTTGCAAAACATTTGAATTTTCATAATAAAAAAGGATTTAAAATTTGTTTGACACTTCCGACTCTATCTATATCTTTGAAGCCTCTGAAACCATAATTACTTTTATTCATCAACATTTATATTTCACAAAATACGATCTATATTAATTAATTTAAGATATTTAAGAAGGTTTTAAATTATTACACAAAAAAAGACCAGAAGATTTCTTGAAAAACTTGAAACGCTTCAGCTCTACCAAAGTTTTTGGAAGCGAAAATTTTATAATTCTTGTTTTATTTTGCAACATTATCATTCGAATTTTAGTAAAAGTGTTTTTATTTAGTAACAGAAAAATAATAATAATAACAGTTGTAAATTAAACTAAAATAATACTATACTAGAAATGAACTCTGTTTTCTACGACTACGACTACAAGTAGAAAACAGAGTTCAGATCACCAACCACAGGCAGCGTGCCCAAAAGGCTGGCGACGTTACCTCGTTGGATCGCTATACTGATCCTTTGTCCGAGGTAAGCACCAGCCCTTCGGTCATTGGTCTAGTAAAATAAATAATTCAAAAATCAGAAGACACTATTATCATATATTTTTACAACAATCATTAGTATCTAGTAAAGATTATAAGTACCTACTTGGATGCTAACTTGCTTGCTTGTCGTGTCACTGATTCTTTCTTGGTCACCCTGTCTTTGGTCAGTGAGCAGATTGATGTATGGTGGCCCTGAAAGGGGCCTATGACCGTCGATGAAAGAATCAGTGTAGTGAAAGGATTAAAGTGCGCCTCTTAGAGGCTCCTTTCGAGCACATGTCACGACTCTTAGAATTGTATAATATGTTTTATGCATTAAAAATGATATCTAAATACTCTATATTGTTGAAAAGTTAGATAATAAGCTAATCATCATCATCACCATCATCATCATCATAGCTACTTCATGACCCAATCATGGATATAGGCTACCACGGCTTCGCTCGCGTGCTACATATGAAGATAAAAAGTTGCCTAGATATGCTATTCCAGACTATGCCAAATTTCATCCAAATCTGCTCGGCCGTTTAGGCGTGATTGAACCACAAACATCCAAACTTCCTCACAAACTTTCGCATTTATAATATTAGTAGGATGCGAAAGTTTCTGAAGATGTTTAGTCACGCCCAAACAGCCGAACGGATTTGGATGAAATTTGGTAGATTAGATAGACAGAGATAGATTATAGTATAGTCTGGAATAGCATATGGGCTTTTTATGTAAGTATCACGAGCGAAGCCGTGGGTGGAAGCTAGTTTTATATAATCTTTTAATTCGTAATCAATAGAAAAAAGTTTAACTGTTGCCAATAATATGATGACCTAATTTAAATTAATTTCTTTGAAATTAGGCCAAAAAGTTAGTAAGTAATTCTTTTACTTTGCTATTACAATTTAAGTAGAAATAATATTAAAAGAAATGAAGTTGGCTTCTTAAAAACCAAACAATTTAGTTTTTTTTAAAATTTATAATAAAGGCTTAGAACTTAAAGGCGGCAAAATAACCTTTGAATCTTAGAATCCTACTAATATTATAAATGCGAAAGTTTGTGAGGATGTTTGGATGTTTGTTCTTCAATCACGCCGTAAAGGCTGCAACGATTTCGATGAAACTTGGATAAGATAGTTTTTTAACAAAAAAATGCGTATAGGGTATAAACTAGTGGAATAATAAAATATCACAAATATTTATAAAATAATATCATTGTTGTTAGAATAACCCCTTTTCGGGATGGCATTATGGTATACATGTTATGAATCACCTTGTATAAATTTTAAATTTTTTTAAAGTATAGATAGAGGATAGAATGATAGAAAAACATTTATTCAGCCACCACAAAAAATAAACAAAAAAGTATGTACTTACAAAGCTAACAAAAAACACTTCTAAACTAAACAAGAGATAAAGTACTTATTACTATTGATAAAAATAAAAGTAGTCTTTAGTAGGAGGTAGGGCATAGCGAGATTTTCTCGTTCTAAATTGGAGCAGCCCGAGGTACCTCCGCTTTACAGAAGATCGCAGCCAAATAACATTATTTGTTTCAAATAGTGTTGTGTTCCTGCGGTGAGTAAGGTTGCCAGAGCTCTTTAGGGGGAGGGGGGTTCGGGGTCGGCAACGCGTGCGTGATGCCTCTGGCATTGCAAGCTCTCATAGGCTACGGTAACCGCTTACCAACAGGTGGGCCGTATGCTTGTTTGCAACCTCAGTTGTATAAAAAAATTAATAAAAAAAATAAAAGACATTTAAAGAAAAAATATTTAAAAAAAAACAATAATAGACAATAGTATCATAAACTATTATCAAAGTAGGACCATTTACCTAAAAAAATAATACAAGGTATGTCTACTGAACACAGCAACAAATTATTCTAACAATAATGAACATCCTTTATGTATTTTGATAGAATTAAATTATAGATCACCCTATGATATCCTAGAACACCCTTTACCATCGGAGGATCTTATTATAATTTAATAGCTATGCATGTACACCACACCCTATATATCAAGGGTGGATACGACCAAACTATTATAAGCCTTATCCATAGAATAAAATGACTAATTAATAATAATAATAATAAATATTCCGGACATATCACACACGGTCAACTGATCCCAAACTAGGCATAGCCTGTACTATGGGTACCAGAGACTGATATACATAATAGATATATATTTAACACCCAGACACAGAACAAACATCTGTGTTAGTCACAAATGTTTGTCCAGTGCGGGAATCGAACCCGCGACCTCAAGCGCAGAAGAGTTACTACCAACTGAGTTATGAGGCTAGTCAATGGATTTTCTGTTCGAAAAATTATGGGTGCAATTGCTTGCTTGTCGTGTCACTGATTCTTTCTTGGTCATCCTGTATTAGGTCAGTGAGTTTGAGGTATGGTGGCCCTGAAAAGGGCCTATGACCGTCGGTGAAAGAATCAGTGCTGTGAAAGGATTAAAATGCGCCTCTTAGAGGCTAGCTAGACTATATTATGTTAGATATTTATAGGAACTTTGGATTATTTTGGTTGACCAAGAAAGAATCAGTGACACGACAAGCAAGCAACCTACATGGAACATAATTAGTGTTCCTAGAGTACAATAATAATATGCACCCCAAAAATAATATAGCATAATAATCTACACCCATGATAATAAACCCTATGATGACAGCGAAATACGATTTAATTATAATAATATGCAAAAAGTATATAGCTTATGTATAAAATGATCTACGCCTATGATATCCTAGTAAACACACCTTATAATGGCATAGCAAACTATAATAAATTCTAATAATATGCACCCCTATAATAATAATACGCATATCTATAAAATAATCTACGCCTGGGTGTGTTCACTAGGATATAATATCCTAGTGAACACACCCTATGGGGACAAAGCAAACTGTAATAAATTTGAATAATATAATCATCATCATCAGCATGTAGAAGTCCACTGCTGGACATAGGCCTCCCCAAAGAGTTCCAAGACAAACGATCTTGAGCATTCTCCATACATCAACTTCCCGCAACGATCACAAGGTCGTCGGTCCATCGGGTGGGGGGCCTTCCATTACTACGTCGCCCTGTTCATGGTCGCCATACGAGGGGGTTTGTTCACCATCGGTTGTCGGTTCTGCGAGCTATATGGCCTGCCCACTGCCACTTCAACTATGTCGGTGACCTTGGTTCTTCTACGGATTTCCTCATTTCGGATCTTATCACGCAGTGAAACTCCGAGCATAGCTTTCCATAGCCCGTTGTGACTTTGAGCTTGTATATGAGGCCAACAGTTAGCGACCCCGTCTCAGCACTATCGCATTTGTAATAATATGCACCCCTAAAATATAAAGCTTATCTATAAAATAATCTAGGCCTATGATATCCTAGAATTCCTAGAGACCAAACCCTATAAGGGCATAGCTACCTATAATTTGGTTATAATAATATGCACCCCAAAAATCAGCATCTTTATAGTGTATCGCCTAGTGTAGAAAACCCTATGATAACAAAGCTACCTGGTACTTTTATTATAATAATATGCACCCCAAAAATAATAATGCAGCATATCTATAAAATAATTTACACCTATGATATCCTAGAGAATAACCCTATGATGGCATAGCTGCCTATAATTTTATTATATAATATGCACCCCAAAAATAATAATGCAGCATATCTATAAAATAATTTACATCTATGATATCCTAGAGAATTACCCTATGATGGCATAGCTGCCTATAATTTTATTATAATAATATGCACCCCAAAAATAATAATGCAGCATATCTATAAAATAATTTACATCTATGATATCCTAGAGAATTACCCTATGATGGCATAGCTGCCTATAATTTTATTATAATAATATGCACCCCAAAAATAATAATGCAGCATATCTATAAAATAATTTACATCTATGATATCCTAGAGAATTACCCTATGATGGCATAGCTGCCTATAATTTTATTATAATAATATGCACCCCAATAATAATTTAACCTGTCTATATACAGGTTTGAATTTTAGATGATGAGAATGCCCTTGGTGTAGTGTGAGAGCCAGGGGTCCTTCTATCCACATCATCAAGGTGAAGGGTAGAAATAACCCGTAACCTGTCTTGGTATGCATAAAATTATCTAAGTGTACTTGATAGCCTTGAAAATATGTATTAAGTATTTTATTTCATTTTGATTTATTAAATTATTCTTACTCACTATATTTTGTTCGAAAAAAAAATAGATTGTTTATATATCCAAGATACCACCTCTTTAACTTAGTATATCCTGTCCATCGGTCCTGTCGGTTGCCTGGTATCACTTCTAGCGATAAGGCCGTCCATTGTTACACTATTTTTAAGTTTTTTCCTGGATTGTGTATTTTATTTTGGCGTACAATAAAGTTGTATTATATTCAATTCAAAGGTGGGAAACAAGCTTATGGCCCACCTGTTGGTAACGCTGACCCCGAACCCCCCCTAAAACAAAATCATAACCTCATCACTACTAAACGGCTGAACGGATCGTAATGAAATTTTATAGGCATCCGGGTGGAAACAGAGCGCGCGAAGCCGCGGGCATACGCTTGTACTGAATAATTTGTAAGTTAGAATGTTTAAAACATTCACGAACTTAAAAATGCAAATAAAAAACTAGACGGATCTCGGTGGAGCTGTGACCGAAAAAAAACATGGCGTCGTAAGTTCAGGAACCTGTGTCTTTTTTTGGGTGTAACGGAAATTAATTTGATTCTTGCTGGTCGTGTCACTGATTCCTTCTTGGTCATCCTGTATTAGGTCCGTGACCAGGTTGAGGTATGGTGGCCCTGAAAAGGGCCTATGACCGTCGGTGAAAGAATCAGTGTAGTGAAAGGATTAAAGTGCGCCTCTAAGAGGCTCCTTTCGTGCACATGTCACATGCCTTCGAATTAATAGAATATGATAAGAAATAAAGAAAGAGAAAAAGAGGTATAGATCTTTTTTTTTTTTTTAACACGGTCAACTGATCCCAAACTAGGCATAGCCTGTACTGTGTGTACCAGAGACTGATATACATAATAGATACATATTTAACACCCAGACACAGAACAAACATCTGTGTTTATCACACAAATGTTTGTCCAGTGCGGGGATCGAACCCGCGACCTCTAGCGCAGAATGTAGATAGTTTTTTACTTACCTAGGACTTAACTACTTAGAACTTATTTGGAACTTAGTAGAACTAACTTAGAATTTACTTTTTTTATACAACTGCGGTTCCAAACAAGCGTAAGTTGTTAGCATTATCTATGGACGCTTGTAATACTTAGAATTTACTTAGAACTTACATGGAACTTACTAAGAACTTACGTGGAAATTACTTAGAACTTACTAAGAACTTCCCAAATCTCACACAGACATTACTTTTATCTAACTAACTAAAAGGAGCCATTTCATTCTGGGCCTGGTCCATGTACACTACATAGAAATATTAGGAAAAAATAGGAGATTACAAGAAAAATACAATTTCATTAATTTGAAGACAAATGCGATGGTACAAGAATAGTTATTCTGGTAAGTTTTTTACTATGTGAACAATATTTGAAGGCCGCCATGTTGGTTTTTAATTGGCGTCCATCCGCCATATTTTTGTAGCGCTGTGTGTTTGCTCTCTTTGTCGAAGAAAATGTTAATGTACCTTAGAACGAAGTCAATTTAAATAAAATAACCAATTAAATACGTTTACTTTATTGCTTAGCCATCTTTTAGAGTAGTGTACACAGTGCAGGCCCAGGCTCCATATATTGATGAAACGTCTCTTTTCATGCTAGTGCGAGGGCTGTGAAAAAATACACTCACAGATGTTGGGTTAGAATAAGAATACCACGGTTACCAAATACTGTGTAAGTGTCTACACGTGTAGAGTGGCAGACCTGACCCTGTAGACGCGACGGCGACCTAGCTCTTTGTTATTCCGAGCAGGTGAAGTCGCGGGCTGCGCTAGTCATTACCATATTATTTTGGGCAGGTTACTATGTACCAAAATACATAAAAAAAAAACAAGAACAGAATATCACTAGTGCCCTAAATAACGAGTTTTAACTAAAATACTATCAGCTTTGTAACATTTAATCCACTAATGAATTTCGATTATTTAATTTCATTTTTAACCGACTTCAAAAAGGAGGAGGTTCTCAAGTCGGCTGTTATATTTTTTTTTGTGTGTATATTACTCGATATCTCTGCCAATACTAAACCGATTTTGATAATTATTTCGCTGGTGTATAGAGTATGATCCCGGGGTGGTCCCATTTTAATTTAATTCCTGAGGGATTGCAACTTGTCCGGTAAAACTTAAAAAAACGTCATCATCTCTTGAAATCACGACTTGCCGATAAAAAAAATTGTCGACTGTGGCTATCCCCGCGACTTCGTTCGGTTGCTGTCATTTTTACATAAACTTTAACCTTAGGGTTGTGTGTCGGGAATTCCTTTCTGTGCACCCATACGTTACAACAGGAAGCTACCCTGCAAATTTCATACCTACTCTTAGGAAATTTGGTTAGGCTCTGCGTTGATTGTCAAAGAGAATAAAACCACCACGTTTTATTGTCTGTCAGTCAGTCAGTACGATATGAGTTATTATTTATGATGGATAAATGTCATACTTAGGTAAGTACTTTGGTTTTTTGTTCGAAAGTGTAGGTGGCCAGTGTCATCCTCAGTAGGTAAGCAAAATGCAAAGAGGTTGATAACAAAAAAAAGAGGTTGGTATTAATCTTGTAAATTTTCAGGAATTTGAAGTCGGTTTTCAGTTTTTGTAAAAAATATCTTATTATTTGTGTTATGTTGTGTTGGTAACAAAATGAACGTTTTTCTATTTTATTCTATTAAAAAATAATAATAGATACTAATTCATTATTAAAAATATATAAACATCAGCCTCTGTAAGTCCACTGCTGGAGCTAATCTTCCCCCAAAGAGTGAGACGAATGGTCTTGACATCTCAAACATTTGTCCCGCAGCGGGAATCGAACCCTGCTATGCTACTGAGGTTGTATTATGGTTACATTATATTAGCTATTTATTTATTTATTAGCTATCTAAAGTGGGCGGTCTTATCGCTAAGCTTGCAATGATAAGCAGCGTTGCATCATAATGTGCATACAATTATATTGCATTTCATTATTGAGGCGAATAGTTGATCGAGCGAGCAAAGCGAGCAAATATCCCACAAACAACTTGGACGATTTGGCGTTGTATGTATATTTATAATACTTTCCAACGACTTAACAAGCCAAAAGCATTGTTCAAACGGTATATGTAATCTAAAATAAACGACCCATATGTGTTTTAATTAAATTAAATTTTGAGTTTGTAATTTGAAAGTGCGATATCGCTCAACGATATCACAATTTCATAAAAGTCGAACTCAATATTGACTTGTTTAGTATAATGTGTGAAATGTTAAATTACATAGGTATAATATACGTTGGCAATAAATGATTAGGAATAGAATAAAGTTTTCCTTTTTTTAAACAACTAAGTTGGCATATACGGCCCACCTGTTGGTAAGTGGTTACAGTAGCCTATGAACGCTTGCAATACTTGGAATTTACTTAGAACTTACTAAGAACTTACTGAGAACTTACTTAGAACAACCCAAACCACATATGTACAGACATTACTTTCATCTAAGTTACTTAAATTGGATGTCAAAGTCAAGTCAAAGTCAAAAGGCATTTATTTCAATAAAATCACTAGGATCACTTTGAAACGTCTTAGAAACTAGATGAAGCTATGCCTGTTCCTCGGGACCATGCGGTACTAGTGTGAGGCATGTTTAAACCTCGGTTACCTAATTTACTGAGTTAGTGTCTACACGATCCCCAATACGTCTTTTGAGTGATATTTAACAGGTATATTTTAACCAAGGCTATGTACAATTTAGAATTCCGTTAGACACACTGGCGCCCTTTCGTTATCAAGTCTTATCATATCAGAGGTGCGTTAAGTACCTACTCAGAGTCAGAAATGACACGAATTTGCAAAAATGTATCCACATAACAAAAATGACGATTTTTAGACGTTAATATCTCGATAACCGTTTGAGCTGTATTTATGAAATTTGTGGTTCCAGTTAATCTCTGTTTTAATAAATAAAACCAATGGAGGAGGTAGGGTACAGTGAGATTTTCTCGCTCTAATTTGGAGCAGCCCGCCTGGGGAGGTACCTCAGCAAATTAACACTATTTGTTTCAAATAGTGATGTGTTCCTGCGGTGAGTAAGATTGCCAGAGCTCTTTAGGGGGGAGGGGTTCGGCAGGCAACGCATTAACAATGCTCCAGGGGTTGCTGATGTCAATAGGTGATGGTAATTTCTTACTATCAGGAGGGCCGTAAGCCTGTTTGCCTCCGTATAGCCACAGATAACATAATACTATACTAGTAGTATAGCATAACAAAGTCAAGTGTTTATGTTACATAGTTTTTGAGTTATTCAGGGTGTGCCTCCAAATGGTTCGTGTAACACACGGCTGCTGCGTCGCCCGTTCCTTTTTTTTTTTTTTTTTTAATTGGAGATGGTTAGGCGTTTGACCACCATCTCTTTTGCAAGTGAGATGTGGCATAAGACGGAGCACGCTTTACCAGAAGCTTCTTGGCTTGAACTTGGCTTGACACGCTACCGCGTGCCTAGATATACAGATTGAAAGCCCATCGCCACTATATGAGTACTTACCTACTGGTGATACTTTTTAAACCTAGGTAAGTATTACAAATATGTAACTAAAAAGGTTACATATTTGTAATACTTAGGCACCTTTTGTATCTTATTGCCAGAAAAAAAAGTATTCCATTGCCAAAATGTACGGGAGTTATGAAAAAAAAAACAAAGTTAATCCTAACCAAATAAATATTCGCCTAGTGCCCGTAGTGACTAATGTCCTCATTGGTGCCTGCCTAGTGCCATAGTCTAGGGAGATCATAGAAAAAAAAACATGCATAGAAAAGTGTAAATTATAAAAGTAATGTTTATGGACTACGTATAGATTAGTACTAGGTTTAAGGTTCAAAAAGTCATTCATATTTCGTCACCAGGATTCTCATTGACAACACACTTTCTAAAACAAACAGACCTAAACGAGTCGCAAAACAATTCCCTCCGAAAACGCTGTCAAAAATAAATCAAAATCATCGCGCCCTACTCGCCTCGTGATTGGTCGGACCTTTTTTTTTTCTAGCGGGGGCCAGGCTACGCACACGCATGCAGCCGTATCTCATCCGGTTCTATTATTTGTGGTTAGTAAGGGCCTGTGACGTAATATTAGATTACATTTTAACCCAATAGTGCAACAGTTTTTTGTCTATGTATTTGTGCAGTTGGGTGTCTAGGAGTTGCTATGTAGAAGTTCCCACATAATGTTTTCTAGCCGTCAACTTTGGTGACGTAAGTTTTAAGTAATATAAGTTTAATTTGGGACATAACCAGAGGTATAGTTAAAATGAAAAACGATGTTTTTTTTTTTTTATACCTGGATACAGGATACAATTTAGAGTACTGGAAATTGCAGAAGTATAGACTGTGTCGCAATTTCCAGTGCCCGACCTAGGGACTAAAAGAGATTTATACATTCAAAAATAAATAAACTAGGTACCTAACTATGGAAATTAAAGGATATATAGATATACAGAAAGGAAAAAATAAAACATAAATAAAAAAAAATCTACAAGCTACATTTAAATACTTAAAGGGGAAAAAAGGGAAATTGCTGAACTGGGTTTCTCCCTCACTTGATCCTGAACATTGGATCTTCAGGATCATGTTACCTGCATTAGTAATAAATGTGTGTGTGTCGCAGATAGCAACGCCTCTAGTTACAGAATAACAGAGTTCCAGTTGGTGTTTTAAGTTAAACTAAGAATATAAAAAAAGGAAAAAAAATACAGACTAAAAATAGAAGGTAGTGCGTGTGTATGTGTGGGGGAGTGCGTGTGTGTGTGTGTGTTGTGTGTGTGTGGTGTGTGAAGCGTGAGTGTAGTGTGTAAGTGAGTGTGTATGACGGTGTGTGTGACGTCAAATGACGTAAGATAAGTCTTCTTGTCGTGCCACTGATTCTTTCTTAGTCATTCTGTATTAGGTCAGTGAGCAGGTTGAGGTATGGTGGCTCTGAAAAGGGCCTATGACCGTCGGAAAAAGAATCAGTGTAGTGAAAGGATTAGAGTGCGCCTCTTAGAGGCTCCTTTCGTGCACATGTCACATGTCTCCACATTTGTAGGTTCTAGGACATGCCGGTTTCATCACGATGTTTTCCTTCACCGTTTGAGAGCACTAGTAGGTATAACGCACATAAATTATCCGAATGAAAAGACCCATTGGTGAACGACCGAGATTCGAACCCACGACCTGTAGTCCGGAAGAATTTAATCAAATCCTACAGCGAATTACCATGATAAAAAATTCCGTTCTGACGTCAATAATGCCTTAGCGGTCACCCGTCCATTCAGTGACTGCGCTCAGAGATGCTTAACTTAGTTGATCTTTAGCGAACGACTACGTCACGAATGCTGGTTAGAAAGCATTACTTCTAACTACTCTTCTGTAGGGTAAATCCTGTTCTACTAATATTATAAATGCGAAAGTTTGTGAGGATGTTTGGATGTTTGTTGTTCAATCACGCCGTAACGGCTCAACCGATTTTGTTAAAACTTGGAATAGATGTATAGTGTAGTAATAGTGTAGTAATAGTGATGACTTATGGCACTGAGACTTGGTCGTTACCTATAGGTCTCATATACAAGCTCAAAGTCGCGCAACGGGCTATGGAGAGAGCTATGCTTGGAGTTTCACTACGTGATAAGATCCGAAGTGAGGAAAGCCGTTGAAGAACTAAGGTCACCGACATAGCTCTCAGTGTTTGAAGTGGCAGTGGGCAGGCCATATAGCTCGCAGAACCGACAACCGTTGGGGAGTAAAGGTTCTCGAATGGCGACAACGAACCGGGCGACGCAGTGTTGGAAGGCCCCCCACCCGATGGACCGACGGCATTGTGAAGGTTGCGGGAAGTCGGTGGATGGAGAAGGCTCAAGACCGTTCGTCATGGAACTCTTTGGGGGAGGCCTATGTCCAGCAGTGGACTTCTACAGGCTGATGATGATGATGATGATGGAATAGAAAGTTGAAGTTGAAGTTCTTTACCTAGAAAAGCATAAAGGCTACTTTTTGTTTAGGTACCACGCGATCGAAGCCGCGTGCAGAAGCTAGTAGGGTAATATCAGTCGTGAAAGCAATACCTTTCTCTGGCCCCTGTTAAGTACCTACACTATCAGCCAGATAGTGTATCTGTAGATATAGATAGATATATCTAGACCTTCACACTATCAATAATGGGGTCACCAGTTTAGATTAGCGCAAGGATACAAGACTAGTCTCTACCCGCGACTTCGTTCAAGTGGGTAGGTATTTGATAGTCAAAATCATGGATTTTTTATATGACTAAAATGATTAATGGTAAGTGGTTACTGTAGCCTATGAACTATTGCAATACCAGAGGCGTCACGCACGCGTTTCAGACCCCGAACCCTCCCCTTAAAGAGCTCTAGCAGCCTTACTCGCCGCAGGAACACAACACTATCTGAAACAAATAGTGTTCCTTCAGGTTTTGGCTGAAAATCACTGAGCCATGGCCTAGTTGTGGTACTGCAGCACACAAACTTACCTACCAACTGTTATTTACTTTTTTGTTTATTTATGTTTGTAATATTGTTTGATTCTATCTATCTATCTATTAAATTGTTCGACGTTGCGAACTCATCCACAAACTATGCGCAAAACTCTATAGTGAATCGACTTCAAAGAACATATAATAAGGAATTCTATTCAATTGATATATTTCATAATGCTAAAGGAACATTTAAACGAGATGTATTAAAGTTTATGGAGAGGGACTAACATTTTGTACATTTTTCTAAACTACATAGACTGTCAATTAAAATATTTTCTTTTTTCAAAAAAATGTAAATCGTTTATTGGCCGTAAGAATTAGCATGTAATTTTTTATTAATAAAAAAAAAAATAATAAATATCCCGGTTATATTCACACGGTCAACTGATCCCGAACTAGGCATAGCCTGTACTATGGGTACCAGAGATTGATATACATAATAGATAAATATTTGACACCCAGACACAGAACAAACATCTGTGTTAGTCACAAATGTTTGTCCAGTGCGGGAACCGAACCCGCGACCTCTAGCGCAGAAGGCAGAGTTACTACCAACTGAGCTATGAGGCCAGTCAAATATTAGATTAAGGGCTGTGGGTTTTGTTAAATAAATAAAATAAAATAAATAAATAAATAATTCGGCTGCGATCTTCTGTGAGGCAGAGGTACCTCCCCAGGCGAGCTGCTCTAATTAATCTCGCTGGGCCCTACCTCCTCCTACAATTCCTCCTTGTGACGTTACAAGTAATAGATGCAGTTTTGTACATTAGGAAATAGGGCATTGCAATAAAAGCATCAGGCTCCTTCCAAAATCCATATTAGGAGGTTAAAACGAGGTGGGTGCGAGCGAGACGGAGATATGCGACTGTTGATGTGGGAGAGAGAGAGACGACACCGTCTGGGCCTGTAAGCGCTGCGTCGGGAGTCGGGTGAGGGCAGACTGTTAGAGTTTACTAGGAACTTATTATTAAATAAATATATAAATATTCCGGACATATTCACACGGTCAACTGATCCCAAACTAGGCATAGCCTGTACTATGGGTACCAGAGACTGATATACATAATAGATAAATATTTAACACCCAGACACAGAACAAACATCTGTATTAATCTATTATTATTATTTTTTATTATGATTACTGTTGAGAAGTATCTAGTGACCTGTAAAATATTTTTTACCAATAAATTACTATTGACTATTGTTTATTCTTCAAGCGTTTTCACTCGCTGTCTTGTTTGTCTGTTTGTTTTATAGTTGTTCCGTACACATTTTAAAACCATGATTTATGGATGATTTGTGATAAATATCAATTGAGCTATCTATAGATCGATTGCAAGGGTCTTTAGATAGCTAAACTGTTTCTTTTGTGAAATAGTTGTAAATATTTATCTTGTATACTTCCTAGTCGTATGTATACCTAGTTAAGATTGTGTGTTAGTGTTTATGCAGTAAATAAATATTTTGTTCATTTTCATTTTTCATTTCATTTCATTTATTCATGCTTCATTTATCCTACTTTCTACTAATCCTACTTATATTATAAATGTGAAAGTTTGGATGTTTGTGGTTCAATGACGCCCAAAACGGCCGGACGGATTTGAATGTTTGGTACAGAGATAGATTGTATAGGTTATTTTTATCTTCATAGGTGGTCAAACGTTAGCCTATTTAGTATAAAAAAAAAAAAAGGTACCTAGCGAGCGAAGCCGCGGGCGGAAGCTCGTATAATTATAAATGCGAAAGTTTGTGAGGATGTTTGGATGTTTGTTGTTCAATCACGCCGCAACGGCTCAACCGATTTCGTTGAAACTTGGAATAGATAAAGTTCTTTACCTTGAATAGCATATAGGCTTGTATTAATTTTCTTTCTGTATTATGTTTCCACAATCAACATATCTGAGATAATCGCTACCGCTTCCGCCTATCGCCCGCACTCCGCCCTCGCCCGCTCTCGACAGGTCGTCGACCCCAGCCTGATACTTCCGTAAAACTTCCAGTGAACTGACTTTTGGATATTATGTCTGGCTTGAAGCGGAGATGGGCTTGCGGACTGTCATGTCGCCTCATTCTTGATAGCGAGGAGACGTAGCTTCACCTAGTTCCTAAGGTGTTGAAAGCGATCTTTGTCACTTTTTTTTTATACTACTAAGGAGGCACACTAGCTTACGGACCTCGTGTTAGTAAGTGGTTACCGTAGCCTATGACCGCTTGGAATACCAGAGGCATCACACACGCGTTGCCGACTCCGAAAGGCCTTTGGCAACCTTGCTCACCGCAGGAATTATTTGACTGCGGTCTTCTGTAAGGCGGAGGTACCTCACCAGACGGGCTGCTCCAATTGACCTGCCTCGCTTAAAAAGTTGCTTTACCCATCTATTACGAAATAGGCAAGCTACGCGCGCTTTGCAGGGTTTTAAATGGTGACCAGAAAGGAAGAATTGTTGCGATAAACGAGTGCAACTGAACAGGCCACCTAAAAACATAAGCTGGCAAGGTCGTTTAAAGAAATCGGGTCCAAGGAACGAGCCTTGTGGGACTCCTGCACAAAATTGGACAAGTACTAGTATAACTCAAGCCCTGCGGCTTCCGTATACATATTTTGAAGCCATATTGATGTTTGGGATTATTCCAAACATCCTCACAAACTTTCGCATTTATATATCAGTAGGTCTTTTTTTTTAATTTACTTTTTGTGGCTATGGTGTCACTGCGGCCAGAACTGGCCTATTGTGATTGCCACTTTATTTGTGGAGTTCCTTTACAGGGCCTTTAAAGTTCATTAGTAGGATAGTAGGATTTTGCTTTCTCTGAGTGAGTGATTCGTTTGTTTGACGACTTAAAGTACCAAGGTATTCAGCATCGTTAATCCAATGCACGAAGTGTCATGCATTAATGCAATTTGAATCTTATATCAATAACTTAAAGGTCACCAGACACGAAAGGAATAAATTTTTCATATGTTGGTACCTGAGTAAAAGCGTCATGACAGACAGAAAGACAACAAAGGATAATATGGTTCAGTATATATACTATAAGTAGTTACCAGATCGTACGTTACTGCAGCCCTGAACTGAAAATCAGCGCTGTTAACTCGTTAGCAGCACATGCTGAGCTCAGGGCTTTTCGTACTTACTGTACAGCGCTTTCCACGCACATACATAAACTTGTTTTCTCTCCTTCTGTCCACCTCTATGGTTTTTGTATTTGTGTGTGTCTTACTTTTGTTCTTGTTGTTGTGTACAGTTTGTGTGAATAAATGATTTATGCTAATAATAATAACTAAATATTCCGGACATATCACACACGGTCAACTGATCCCAAACTAGACATAGCCTGTACTATGGGTACCAGAGACTGATATACTTAATAGATATATATTTAACACCCAGACAGAACAAACACCTGTGTTAGTCACAAATGTTTGTCCAGTGCGGGAATCGAACCCGCTACCTTTAGCGCAGAAGGCAGAGTTACTATCAACTGAGCTATGAGGCTAGTATTTCTACTCTACTCTACTCTAAATATTAACCTACTTACCTAATGCGTTGTGGGTCAGATAAACAAATTTTCTTTCTTTCTTTCTCTCTTTAGTATGTCCTCTTGAGGTACTGAACCCTAAAAAAACCAACAAAACCCGAGCGAAGTCTTATCAATTATACTCCCAGCCGGTTTACAAGTAAAACAACGTACCACGATCGTTTTACGACTCAAACTTAAATGTTATAAGGGCTAAAATCGTTTGGCAGCTTGTAGAGAGTCTCTCACAGACAAAGAGATGAAAGCCTGTTGCCAAGTGCGTGCATTAAAAAAGTTTTTGCGAGTTATTTATTTATACAAGGCTAGCTTCCGCCCGCGGCTTCGCTCGCGAGGTACCTGGTAAAAAGTAGCCTATATGCTATTCTAGGTAAAGAACTTTATCTATTCCTTGCACAAAGAATTTCTTTGGCAATTCAACGCGGGAATGCAGCCAGTGCTCTTGGCACCTTGCCGCATGACCAAAATTATTTGTTTATTTAGTTTCTACTTTATTTTGTAATTATTTGATTTTATATTTTATAGTATGTATATAGTATGTTTAAGTGTATATTGTTAAAATAAATTTTCCAAGTTTCACAGAAATCGGTTGAGCCGTTACGGCGTGATTGAACAACAAACATCTTCATCTGTTGCCTGATTCTTGTAGGCTTGGTCGCGAGGAACAGGCGTAGCTTCACCTAGTTTCTAAGACGTTTCAAAGTGATCCTAGTGATTTTATTGAAATAAATGCCTTTTGACTTGACTTGACTTGACTTCACATCCTTACACACTTTCGCATTTATAATATTAGTAAGATATTGAGCTAGAAGTAAGTATCCTATCCGTATTGGGTGTAGAATAAGCCCGTTTCGAGATAAATAAATATATAAATATTCCGGACATATCACACACGGTCAACTGATCCCAAACTAGGCATAGCCTGTACTATGGGTACCAGAGACTGATATACATAATAGATATATATTTAACACCCAGACACAGAACAAACATCTGTGTTAGTCACAAATGTTTGTCCAGGGCGGGAATCGAACCCGTTATGACAGCTTACATATTATTGTGAATATTTTTGAATCGCCTTGTCTAAGAAGTTAATTGAGGGATTAATAGTTTTTTTTTATACAACCGAGGTGGCAAACAAGCATACGGCCCACCTGTTGGTAACCTGTTACCGTAGCCTATGAGCGATTGCAATACCAGAGGCATCACGCACGCGTTGCCGACCCCAAACCCCCCCACCCCTAAAGAGCTCTGGCAACCTTACTCACCGCAGGAACACAACACTATCTGAAACAAATAATGTTATTTGGCTACGATCTTCTGTAAGGCGGAGGTACCTCCCCAGGCGGGCTGCTCCAATTTACTCAATACTGTCAATATTAATAACCCTGATATTTTCAGCGGAGTGTCTTTTTACACTCCCCTAAAGCCAGGTTCAAACAAAAAATAGGCCCACGACTTTTAATGGCGGATCGCGGAGGCCATTGGCCGCGTGTAGGACGCTCTTGGATCGTCGCGCGGCCAATACGTTGATGCTGGCCGCCTAGTGCACGTGTCATGGAAGAATTAGTTGGCCGCGGCGGCCTAATGCGCTGGGCCACTTATCAGACATTTTCTAAACATAAAACTCTCATGACATACGCATGACTGTACTACAAGGCTGAATCCTTTCACCTCACTAGTGCTGTTGTCATTTTACAGGTCTTTAACCCGGTCACTGACCTAGCGCAACATCTTACAAGCACAGAAGGGGACAAAGCTCCCTTCAAAACTATTGATTCAGGTCCTCCCAATAGTACCTACCTAGGTAACTAAACTCTCAGCGGACTTGTGTCACTCTAACCTCGTATCTTTAACCCTCGTGAGTGAAATTATGAAGGGAATTTTAAAAATAGTTTTAATTTTGAAATAAATGTATATTGCTTGCGTGTCGTGTCACTGATTCTTTCTTGGTCATCTTGTATTAGGTCAGTGACCAGGTTGAGTTAAGGTGGCTCTGAAAAGGGCCTTTGTCGGTGAATGAATCAGTGTAGTGAAAGGATTAAAGTGCGCCTCTTAGAGGCTCCTTTCGTGCACATGTCACATGTCTCCACATTTTTAGATTCTAGGACATGCCGGACATTTCCTTTACTGTTTGAGTACCTATAGCGCAAAGCTTTTGCGAATGGAAACCGGGGATTTGAACCTGCTACCTGTGGATCGCAAAGCGGGGCACACTACTACTCCACCAGTGCAAACAAGTCTACAGTCTTTACACCTTATACTATTATGAACGAAAGGAGCCTCTAAGAGGCGCACTTTAATCCTTTCACAACACTGATTCTTTCACCGGCACAGGCCCTTTTCAGGGCCACCATACCTCAAACTCACTGACATAATACAGGATGACCAGGAAAGAATCAGTGACACAACAAGCAAGCGACTATTGTATAATCTACAGCTGTACTCCATGCTCTATGGTTGTTGGCTGCCCGGGCAACGCACACTCGAAAAGATACTATGATAGTGTGTATGTAACACACACATTGAAGGCTGTGGTCGTCACGGAAGGGGTACCTGACTTTGAGTTTAGAAATAAATCCTACTATCCTACTAATCCTATCCTAATTCCTACTAATATTATAAATGCGAAAGTTTGTGAGGATGTTTGTTGTTCAATCGCGCCGTAACGGCTAAACCGATTTCTTTGAAACTTGGAATATATAAACTTCTTTACCTAGAATAGCATATCGGCTACTTTTTATGTAGGGCGGAAGCTTTTATAAATGCGAAAGTCTATGAGGATCGATAGATGTGTGTTACTTAATCACACCAGAACGGCTGAAAGGATCTGGATGAAATATAAATAATAAATATTCCAGACATATCACACACGGTCAACTGATCCCAAACTAGGCATAACCTGTACTATGGGTACCAGAGACTGATATACATAATAGATACATATTTAACACCCAGACACAGAACAAACATCTGTGTTAGTCACAAATGTTTGTCCAGTGCGGGAATCGTACCCGCGACCGCTAGCGCAGAAGGCAGAGTTACTACCAACTGAGCTATGAGAAAATAAAGACAAAAAAAATTTGGTACAGAGATAGATAATAGTCTGGAATAGCACATAGGCTACTTTTAATCTTCGTAAGTACCACACGTGCAAAGCTGCGGCCACGATCTAGTATGCGAAAGTTTGGATGGACGGATATCTGCGGTTAAATCACCCAGTCCGATTAAACTAAAAGGAGTCCAGTCCGATTAAACATTTCATTCTGGGCCTGGTCCATGTACACTACATAGAAAAAATAGGAGATTACAAGAAAAATACAATTTCATTAATTCGAAGACAAATGCGATGGTACAAGAATAGTTCTTCTGGTAAGTTTTTTACTATGTGAACACTATTTGAAGGCCGCCATGTTGGTTTATAATTGGCGTTTGACATTACATTGACATATTTTTCATATCATGTTGTTTGATTTTATGTTTTTGTTTTGTCAGATAAATGTAGGTTGTCAAAATGACATTTCACGCACGTCCATCCGCCATATTTTTGTAGCGCTATGTGTTGCTCTCTTTGTGGAAGAAAATCTTAATGTACCTTAGAACGAAGTTAATTTAAATAAAATAACCAATTAAATACGTTTACTTTATTGCTTAGCCATTTTTTAGAGTAGTGTACGCAGTGCAGGCCCAGGCTCCGTATATTGATGAAACGTCTCTTTTTACTTGAGTTTTATTTTTCACTTCAATTCGATTATTAATAAAATAGGTAGTATATTAACGTGCGCCGTGGTTTCTAACCTGTACCTATCTTGTAGGCTTGGCTAGAACAGGCGTAAATTCAACTACACTCGAGAGCATAGAAATCGCACATAGCGGAATTTTCCTACATTTTAATTTCGACCCTTATTTTTTTTTAAATTAATGTGATGTTGCAAATATAACTTAAATTAAATTGAAGTACACACTGTTAGCTTCCTAAAAACACAAAATGTCTAGCCTTGACCTTCGAAATCATAACAGTGGCAACTAAACAATAGAATGGCCTAAATTAGCTCGTTTCAGGTAGCTCGGTTTGTGGGACTTTAAGCAGGTATAAAACGATAAAGGATGATTGAAATTACATCATTTGCATACCAACTCCCAGGCAGAAAGGTCCTTTAACGAATACGTCATCTCTCTAAACAAGAAAATGGATACCACACCAGAAGCAGCGTCTCAAGTGGTTGCACTTATCGAAGCTGGACAGAACCAAAGTCAAGTGGCTCGTCAATTAAATTTGAGCAGATATGCTGTTCGACGTGTATACCAGCGATATCAGCAAACTGGTGGCTATACCAGGCGACCAGGAACAGGCCGAAAACGTGCGACAACACAGCGCGATGACCGTTTCCTTGTGAATACATCACTACGAAATCGCCGGTTGAATGCAGTTCAACTCGGACAGCAGCTCCAGGAAGTTAGAGAAGTGGAAGTCAGTCGGTGGACCGTTAGAAGAAGACTAGCCGAAGGAGGTCTGACAGCGCACAGACCAGCAACTGGCCCAAAATTGACCCCAGCGCACAGACAAGCACGCCTTCAGTTTGCTCGAAATCACGTTAATTGGACTATGGATCAATGGCAGGCAGTCCTCTTCTCCGACGAGTGCAGGATGTGCCTTCATGGTAACGACGGACGAGGTAGAGTCTACCGAAGATCTGGTGAGCGTTTTGCTCAATGTTGCATCTCCGAACGGGTCGCATACGGCGGTGGTTCGTGTATGTTCTGGGGAGGCATTTCTCTGGAAGCGAAAACCGAACTTGTCTTCATCACAGGGCCCGATACCGACCGTCGATCGGGTGGATTGACTTCCCAACGTTACGTTGAGGAGATCCTGGAAGAACATGTTGTGCCCTTTTCTGGATTTATCGGCGAAAACTTCGTTTTTATGCAGGATAACGCTAGACCACACACCGCTGCTATAGTACGCCAGTACTTGGAGGAGGTTGAACTACTCGTTATGGCGTGGCCTGCTCAAAGCCCAGATCTCAATCCCATTGAGCACTTATGGGACGAACTAAAGAAACGAGTAAGAGCTAGAAACGCAGCGCCTACGAGTCTCAGAGAGCTCCAAACCGCGATCAAGGAAGAATGGGACAGCATACCGCAGGATTTCGTAAAAAAATTGATTTCTTCAATGAAACAGCGAATGGAAGCTGTTATTCAGGCTAGGGGAGGCAATACCTCGTATTAATAAATCGATACATTCACAAATTTATTGTTTTTTTAACCTTTTATACCTGCTCAAAGTCCCACAAACAGCGCTACTTGAAACGAGCTAATTTAGGCCATTCTATTGTTTAGTTGCCACTGTTATGATTTCGAAGGTCAAGGCTAGACATTTTGTGTTTTTAGGAAGCTAACAGTGTGTACTTCAATTTAATTTAAGTTATTTTTGCAACATCACATTAATTTAAAAAAAAATAAGCGTCGAAATTAAAATGTTGGAAAATTCCGCTATGTGCGATTTCTATGCTCTCGAGTGTAGATTTAAGAGGTTTCAAAATGAACCATGCGATTTCAATGGTTATAAGAATATTGAAATTTGACTTGCCATACTAAAACTGCTGTCTTTTTTAAAACATCTAAATTGCTGCTGCAACTAATAAAAACACGAGCCTATAGTCTACGTTCCTTCGTAATAAATATAAATAAAATAAATATTCCGGACATGTCACACACTGTAAACTGATCCCAAACTAGGCATAGCCTGTACTATGGGTACCAGAGACTGATATACATAATAGATACATATTTAACAGCCAGACACAGAACAAACATCTGTAAAGAATAGACCAGTGGCCGCAGTGATACCATAGCCAAATAAAGTAAAAAAAAAAAAACATCTGTGTTCATCACACAAATGTTTGTACTGTGCGGGGATCGAACCCGCAACCTCTAGCGCGGAAGGCAGAGTTACTACCAACTGAGCTATGAGGCCAGTCAAAGTATAAATAGAAGGAAATAAGCATACGATATTAGGTACCTACATGAAATTTTAATTCTCCTAAACACTAATAATTAGATAGGGGCAAAGCATAGCAATTATACAAGTTGATTCATAATATGAATATCCCAAAAGGGGCTTATTCCACACCGATTGGCGACTTTTGGATATTAGACATTTTTCATTTAAAAAAACACTACGTAAAAATTCTGTATTTTTTAAGTTATACGGAGGCTTAAGGCCCACCTGAAAACCCCTTTGGGGTCAAATCAAATCAGGTAGCAATCTTGATGTCAAACTTCTCGTACTTGATAATTTGTTTATTCCGGCTCGTAGGACCATATGAAGGAAGCCTGGCTTTAATTCTACTGGTTTTGGGCTGTATTACTAATTATATTCCGACTGGCCTCATAGCTCAGTTGGTAGTAACTCTGCCTTCTGCGCTGGAGGTCGCGGGTTCGATTCCCGCACTGTAAAACATTTGTGTGATGAACACAGATGTTTGTTCTGTGTTTGGGTGTTAATATATATCTATTATGTATATCAGTACCCATAGTACTATACCCATAGGCTATGCCTAGTTTGGGATCAGTTGACTGTGCGTGCTATGTCTGAGAAAAAAAAAGAATAAAAATATTGAATTAAATAAGAAGAGAGAAATGTGCAACTCGGCGTTTATTGAAAAAGAATGAGTGATTGACAGAATGAATGAACTTAATTATTTCTGTCAAAAAAGACCAAAACAGCGTTACAAGTTTGGGAAAATACCTGAGAATGATATTGTTTCGCTAACAAAAATGTATGATAGAGCCCCTTTTTGGATATCATACATAATATGAATCACCTTGTATACCTAGGGTGTAAAATACTTTCCTTCTGTATAATTAGGTTCTTACTAAATTATACATTATCTATCCCCTAAACACCCGTCAACCATATGTCACTTAGGTCAGCTGTCATTTAGACAAATAAATAAACAAATATTCCGGACATATCACACACGGTCAACTGATCCCAAACTAGGCATAGCCTGTACTATGGGTACCAGAGACTGATATACATAATAGATATATATTTAACACCCAGACACAGAACAAACATCTGTGTTTCTCACTCAAGTGTTTGTCCAGTGCGGCCAGTCAGTCAATTTGGACACACAGAAACCTAGGCTGAAGGATAGGCCTCTATATCATCCTACCCGCGGATGTCGTAAGAGGTGATTAAGGGAAAAAGCTAGGGGATGGGCAGCAGCGTTCCCTATTTTCACAAAGATAGCTGTAACCCTCGCCAACCCGCGTGCCCAGCGTGGTGAGTTAGGGCGAATTCCCCACATGATAGGAATGAGCACTGGAAATCTGTGGCCCCCCACATGGCTACATGGCCATTGGCCATGTCTACCAGTGGACGTCCTACGGTTGATGAATGTTTCACTCCTCTGACATTGACAACAGCAGGACATTATTTAAAAGAAAATGGTGTCAATACTAAATATTTTTATTTTCTCCTCAATTTTTTTCCCTCGTAATGCCACTTACGACAAAAGATGTAAAAGCCTGGGTTAACCTCTGTTTCAGAAATGACTGAAACTATGAATCCTACTAATATTATAAATGCGAAAGTTTGTGAGGATGTTTGGATGTTTGTTGTTCAATCACACCCAAACGGCTGAACGGATTTGGATGAAATTTGGCACAGAGCTAGATTATAGTCTGGAATATAAGCTACTTTTTATGTAGATATAACGCGAGCGAAGCCGCGCGCGCAAGGTTACCATAAACGTTTTTAATTTTACTGAAAACATATCTGACATATTTTTTTTCGCCCTAACATTTTCCCTTTTGCTATTTTTGTCGTTTTCACTCAAGATAATTTTCCTCAAAATAGGTTATTTGTCGACTAAGAATACCAGGGGTCTAAGTTTACACAAAAAAAACTCAAATGTAGCAGATTGCTCAACAATATCAATATTCGTAAATAGAAATAGCCTAGGTCATGGCTTATGTTTGGCCTAGGTCATGGCACAGCCACAACACGGGCTGATGAACAAACAAGTAGGTAACTAATAGGAAAATTATAGTTCCTAGTAGTAAGTGTTTTATATTAGTAGGTACATCATCATCATCATGTCAGCCGTAGGACGTCCACTGCTGATAGGCCCCCATAGATTCCAGAACGAATTCCTATCATATGGGGGGAATTTGCCAATACTCCCACTTATTCTTTCTTGGTTTGTGTTAGGTCAGTGACCAGGTTGAGGTATGGTGGCCCTGAAAAGGGCCTATGACCGTCGGTGAAATAACTAGTGTGGTGTTGTGACACAGGGGATCCTAGTGTGGTCAAGACTGTTACTTATTTATTTCTAAGTTCTGTAATTTGTAATTCTGTAATTTGTTCTGTAATCTGTAATTTGTAATTGTGATCTTATGTTTTATTTCCGTGTGGTGATCAATAAAGTGTTATCTATCTATCTGTCTATCTATCTATCTGTTTTTAGTGTTGTTTTTTTCAATAAAATCACTAGAATCAATGAAACATCTTAGAAACTAGGTGAAGCTGAGCTTGTTCCTCTCAATTAAAGTAGATTATGATTTTAACGTACTAAGTTGAGGATTTGGCTCGCACGTAAACGTTTTATCGAATACGAAGCACGATTTCAAAAGCTGGAAAACGTTATTCGGCCATACACATAACTTTAGATCGTACGCTATAAAATGCTTGTTGCCAGGCCCTGTACCCGCCGTCTGCTTTCCCCAATCGCCTACGTGTGTAATGCACACTGCACTTGTGTGCAAGCCTGCCCTACCCAGTCTGTACCGATGCACCGAACGAGGTGCATGTATCGCGCATTCCGGAAAAAAAAGGAAATAAAGGAAAAGTGATGACTGTACGTCATTTTCGTTGATTTATACGGCTTGGAGCGGGATTTCAGTTTTCACGGTGTCTTTGTCCTCGGCGGCCATGTTTGTTGCGTGAGGTAAGTAAATTCCGGTATTATTATATTATAACCTGTGTATATTATAAACTTGCGTTATTGTAATTTCATGTAATTTCACTTTCATCGTATTCTATTTCAGTAACTCGGCTCTAGGGATTGAAATCTGAAAATAAAGCATTGTCTTTGTTTAATATGGTTCGCCATTGTAGATTGTTCCAATTTCTAACTAAATTAGAAATAACACGAAAGCGAGGCTCAAAATGAGTAAAATTATAAAACAGTAATGTTTCTACCAAAAAAACCTATTAATTCGGTGAAAATTACTAAAATAACAAGCGTTAAATTGTGCAAATTATGAAGCGTAAGTCTATATTCAAGTGGGTTTTCGTGTAACCGGTGTAAAATCAATTGTTACGTCATAGGTCGCCATTTTGAAAATGGGCGTCCCCCTTCCCTCGCGCCATCTACGTAACTCTAGAAAATAATTTGCATTATGTATCCTGTCATTTTATTTAAAGAAACTTTACAACAAAATTAACTAAAAGAGTCTTAGAAACAAAAAAATATACCTAAACCTAAAAATATTTTCAGGCAGAATGATCAGTGGTCCTTTGTCAAAATTAAAAAAGATGAGACAAAGGAAGGAATTGGGGCCATAACCTAAAGTCCTATTGCCAGCCAAATGCGATCGTGTTAGCTTTATTTAAAAGAATTTGAACCATAAATATTTGAAACTGTCAACTTAGGTCGCCGCCTAAAAAATCGCTATGTTAATGCTATGGGGGAGGGGGGAAAGTCTTAGTAAAGTTAAAACGGTAATATCTTTTTTCCACTGGGTATTTTTTGGCGTATATATGAATACTAGCGTACGCCCGCGGCTTTGCTCACGTGGTATCTTGATAAAAAGGGGCAGTTTTTAAAAACCCTCAAATATGTATTTCATTATTTGACTTTATGAGTATTTGCAACAAGTTCCAGATAAATCTCTCCATGCGTTAAGACTCTCCCATACAAACTTTTACATCTCATTACACGCTTTCAAGGGGTAGTTTTGAAAATCTAAAAATGCAGGTTTTCGTTAATCATTATTTTTAGTTAGTTTCAAATCTGTAGGTTCAAGGAATACGATTTTTCATACAGACGTTTTAATAATAAATAATAATAATAAATATTCCGGACATATCACACACGGTCAACTGATCCCAAACTAGGCATAGCCTGTACTATGGGTACCAGAGACTGATATACATCTAATAGATATATATTTAACACCCAGACACAGAACAAACATATGTGTTAGTCACAAAAGTTTGTCCAGTGCGGGAATCGAACTCGCGACCTCTAGCGCAGAAGGCAGAGTTACTACCACCTGAGCTATGAGGTCAGTCAACCACCAAAGGTTTCAAAAAAAAAAATTGTCAAAGGTTAAAAATAGTTAACCCCTTTTCACCCTCTTAGGAGTTGATATTTTGAAAATCCCTCCTTAGTGGAGGTGTTTGGCATATAAGGCAGCTACTGTCCAAATTTCAGCTTTACAGCTTCAGCGGTTTGGGCTGTGCGTTGATCGTGAAATCAGGCCTTGTTCTTTTATATAGTAATAGAAATAGAAAAATAGATAACTTTATTTACAGAAAGAAACTTAAAACTAATACAAGTTAATATTTACAAAATACACAAGAAACAGTTGAGTATAGATAGCTCAACTGATCCAGATCACTACCAGTCGGAAGCGTCCCCAAGACGCTGGCGGAATTGCCACGCTGGATGGCAATGCTAATTCGCTGGGCCAAATAAGAGCCAGCTCTCGGGTCACGCGTAACACCTTGTCCAAAGAAAAATAGATATATAAAGATGAATGTTGAAGGATATAAGGGAAGAGCTAGACCAAAGTAGAGATGGATAGACTGTGTGAAAGACGACAAGAGTAAGAAAGGAATGAATTGATAGAGGGGGCTGATAGAGGGGAGTGGAAGAGAAAAACATGTTGTGCCGACCCCATGTGAAGTGGGATAAGGGCAGGGAGATGATAATGTAATTTTTTGGCGTAATAGTAAAAGTTTCTCCTTACGATCTGGTCCATAGAAAAGAAAGAAAAAGAAAGAAAATTTATTTATTTGACCCACAACGTAGTAAGTAGTTAGGTAGGTAGGAAGATACAAAGAAAAAAAATACTTAAACCTAGTAATACAGAAACACAATAAGAAAACAAAAACATGTAGGTAGGTGAGGCGGTAGGAAGGTTGAGTAGGTATGCGTTGTGTGGGGCAAATGGGTCCCGTCTCAGCATAAAGCTGCACCAAACATAATATGTACGGTGCGGCGCTGGTTTTCAGACGGGGCCTAGGAGACGTGACGTGACGAACATCAATAAACATAATAATATAAACATAATATAAACATAATAGTCCATCGTTTGCCATAGGAATAACTTCCGTACCTGTACCATTTTGTATTTTTTGGGCCAGATAATGGCATTGTCCTTTTTCCATTTGCGATGTTCTAAAAAAGATTTTCCACACAACAGCAACTGCCTACAGACAAACTGAACTAAAATACCGTGAATAGAGAAATACCGATGCTGAAACCCATACCTAAGTACCTATAGCAAAAATAAAAATAAAACACAGAACAGACACATACACGGACCTGACCCCACACTAGGATCCCCTGTGTCGTGGGTATCAGAAACTACGAGTACCATGCTACCACAACACCCAGATCCGAATCAAATATTTGCAGATCATGCAACCATTGGTCCCGCAAAGGGAATCGAACCCATAGCGTCTCGTCAATAACAACTTAATTGCAGCTCATTCCTGTTTCTACAGAAATACCAATGCAAAAACACACGTAACAAAATTACGGGGAACCTGTTTACGGCTGTTTATCAGTTGCGGTTGCGGCTGTTATTCATAAAACTGATCACTCAATATGACTCTACATGGTCTATGACTCGTTTGATAAATACTAGTTTTAAGGAGAATGGGTGGAGGTAGGGCACAGCGAGCTTTTTCTGTCTAAATTGAAGCAGCCTGCCTTGGAGGTACCTCCGCCTTACAGATGATCGCAGCCAAATAACATTATTTGTTTCAAATAGTGTTGTGTTCCTGAGGTCAGTAAGGTTGCCAGAGCTCTTTATGTTGGGGTCGGAGGCTGCTTCCACATGTCTCAGGATGGACGCAATGCCACGTGGGCCGCGTCCTAGATGGTATTCATCATCATCATCATTTCAGCCGTACGACGTCCACTGCTGAACATGGCCTCCCCCACAGACAGAGCAAATTCCTTATCATGTGGGGGGATTTGACCATACTCACCACGCTGGGCATGCGGGTTGGCGAGCGCAGTTAGAGCTATCGTTGTTTAAATGAGGGACGCTGCTGCCCATCACCTAGCTTTTTCCCCTTAGTCGCCTTTTACGACATCCGCGGGTAGGTAGATATGGAGGGGCCTATTCTTCAGCCGGAGCCAGCACGGCCTGATAGATGATGATGATGATGATAGATGGTATTGTAGCTTTATTAAAGTTACTTTCCAGTCTCTATAACATAAAAAGACCAGTGTGGTGAAACGATTCAGCCTAAAGCAGTAATAACAAAACTATCTTGTATACCGAGCCGACGCAAAGGTCATCGCACGAGATAACGTTATCTCACTGGTTATCTCTTTGTCATTAGCATCGTGCCACTGCCTTCCACGCCCATCTCTGAACAGTGTGTGGGTAGCTAGTGGAAGCCCGCGACTTCGTTCGCGTGTAACTTCAACCCCAGATGCACATTAGGGGTAGAGATTCGGGAACTCTTAACTCTCTTAACTCTTCTCTTCTTCGTTCAAACTTCATTATTCATTCCTTGGTTGTCGTGTCACTGATTATTTCTTGGTCATCCGTTCGGCCGTTATGGCGTTACGAAATTTTGGATGGATGGATTTTATGTATATGTATATGGATGTTTGTTACTCAATCGTAACAAACATCCATACATACATAAAATCCATCCATCCAAAATTTCGCATTTATAATATACTAGCTTTTGCCCCCGGCTTCGCTTACGTGGTACATACATAAATAGCCTATATGCTATTCTAGATAAAGAACTCTTTATATTCTAAGTTTCAACGAAATCGGTTGA
Organism: Anticlea derivata; assembly: GCA_947579855.1. Taxonomy (NCBI): domain Eukaryota; kingdom Metazoa; phylum Arthropoda; class Insecta; order Lepidoptera; family Geometridae; genus Anticlea; species Anticlea derivata. The sequence continues at coordinate 5,643,923 of OX388287.1, read as the reverse complement.
GCCGTTACGGTGTGATTGAAAAACAAACATCTAAACATCCAAACATTTTTTTTTATACAACGGAGGTGGCAAACAAGCATACGGGCCACCTGTTGGTAAGCGGTTACCGTAGCCTATGAGCGCTTGCAATACCAGAGGCATCACGCACGCGTTGCCGACCCCGAACCCCCTTCCCCCTAAAGAGCTCTGGCAACCTTACTCATCGCAGGAACACAACACTATTTGAAACAAATAATGTTATTTGGCTGCGATCTTCTGTAAGGCGGAGGTGCCTCCCCAGGCGGGCTGCTCCAATTCAGAACGAAAAAATCTCGCTGTGCCCTACCTCCTCCTAAAATCACAAACTTTCGCATTTATAATATTAGGAGGTAGTAGGATACTATAGCAGGATAGCAAGGACATATTAAATGGTATGTAGTTTGAAAACGGCTTAAAACATAGATATTTGTATTTGACAGGCCTCATAGCTCAGTTGGTAGTAACTCTGCCTTCTGCGCTAAAGGTCGCGGGTTCGATTCTCGCACTGGACAAACATTTGTGACTAACACAGATGTTTGTTCTGTGTCTGGGTGTTAAATATATATCTATTATATGTATATCAGTCTCTGGTACCCATAGTACAGGCTATGCCTAGTTTGGGATCAGTTGACCGTGTGTGATGTGTCCGGAAAATTATTATTATTATTTTATTTATATACAAAATAGCATTATATTATATAGAGTGTTTATATTCTAGAGCCTACAATAGGATTCCTACAAAAAAAACATTATGTTTCAAAGCTGTCCTAACCAATCGGCCCCCGCGGGCAGGTAGCAAGGGACTATGTAAAACAATCAATAAATAAACCCGTTGGTTCCTAGAAAAAAATATGTTAATGACCCAGTCCCTTCTATGTAGGTAAACATATAAAACTAGCTTCCGCCCACGGCGTCGCTTTCGTGGTACCTAAATAAAAAAGTAGCCTATATGATATTCGAGACTATAATCTATCTCTGTGCCAAATTTAATCCAAATCCGTTCGGCCGTTTGCGTGTGTTTGAACCACAAACATCCAAACATGAGAAATGCAGCACACTACGATCGTGAGGCCGCCGTAAAGGGTTCTATCTGAAAACCAGCGCCGCTACACTTCGTGTGCGGCATCAATGCTGAGATGGAACCTTTTTGGCTCACGCATGCATCGGCACGGACTAATGAATACCCTAGTTTTGTTACTTCCTACCTACTTTTGTTTTGTTTCCTCCCTACCTTTTGTATTGTAACCTGTACCTTATGTCTTTATTTTTTATTTTATTAGTTTGTGCTGTGCTTGTGTGTCCAAAATAAATGTATTTTCTTTCTTTCTTTCTTTCAAACATCCTCACAAACTTTCGCATTCATAATATTATAGTAGGATAGTATGGCCTTTTTTTATACAACTAAAGTGGCAAATTATTGTTTATTCTTTAGCTTCCGGCCACGGCTTCGCTCACGTTGTACCTACATAAATAGCCTATATGGTACTCTAGGTTAAGAACTCTATGGCTCGTATTCAGAGACACGACTCAAACTTAGATTTAATCACAGCTGAACTCTACTTAAGTATTGAATCTCTTCTCAAACATAGCTTTTATTCAAGAACGGTACTTAAACTACTCTCAGCTGAATCGAGTCTCAAATCTGTACTCAAATGTTCTCGTTTACATTTTGATTTATTTATAATTTTCGATCCGTTTTACGCAGAAATTCAAACAGCCAGGGTGGAAATAGAACAGAACTATAAAGTGAAGTATAAATATGCATCAAAGTACGTGTAACGGAACGAAAATGTCATTTGATTAATGTCTAATCAAATCTAAACTCAAGCACCGATTTGTTCTGATTGACGTTTCAGAATAAGCATTTACTCAGGTGAACTGTGATCATTGAATCAATACATAAATACTGTTCAAGAATAAGAATCTCGACTCAAATCGAGATTTAAGTAGAGATCAATGCTCGAGTCTTGTCTCTGAATACGAGCCTATATGTTCCAAGTTTCAACGGAATCGGTTAAGTCCTTGCGGCGTGATTGAACAACAAACATCCAAACATCCTCACAAAATTTTCGCACATAAGTTAGGTTAGTAGGATTATTTTGAAATCTCATGGACGACTTCGGTGGCGTAGCGTGAGAGTGACCGTCTGGAGACGCAAGGGTCGTTCGATTCCCGTTGCGGGACAAATGTTTGCATGATCTGCAAATATTAGTTCCGGGTCTGGGTGTTGTGGTAGCATGGTACTCGTAGTTTCTGATACCCACGACACAGGGGATCCTAGTGTGGGCTCAGGACTGTGTACTATGTGACTCATCATCATCAGCCTGTAGAAGTCCACTGCTGGACATAGGCCTCCCCCAAAGAGTTCCATGACGAACGGTCTTGAGCCTTCTCCATCCACCGACTTCCCGCAACCATCGCAATGTCGTCGGTCCATGGGGGCCATCCAACACTGCGTCACCCGGTTCGTGGTCGCCATTCAAGAACCTTTATTCCCCATCGGTTGTCGGTTCTGCGAGCTATATGGCCTGCCCACTGCCACTTCAACTTGCTAATTCTGAGAGCTATGTCGGTGACCTTGGTTCTTCTACGGATTTACCTATGTGACTGTTGGTTGTTATTTATTTATTATTTATCTGATCATCACACATAGGAAAAATACAATTCTATTATTAGCCCAATATATAATATATTTTGTTGGGTTTTAGCAGAAAGGAAACCAGGAATATAATAGATGATCACCGATTATCTTTATATTTGTGAACGAAAAATACAATAAAAACCAAAAAGACAGACTTGACCAAAAAGTGCTCCGAATGACATTGACTTTTGTTTATACCATTCTAACATATTTATCCATACTTTATCCCTTACTCAAAATATACCTACAAGGTGATTCATAACATGTATCCCAAAAGGATGTTTGGATGTTTGATTCTATCAACAAAAACGAAGTGACAAACTTTAAAATTTTGCGGCCTCTCACGTAAAGAACCCTTAAATATAGATACTCTACCTTCCGCCCGCGGCGTCGCTCGCGTACCTACCCTAAAGGTACCTACTTTTAAAGTAGCCTATAAACTATTTTAGGGTAATAACTCTTTATATTACAAGTTTCAACGAAATCGGTTGAGCCGTTACGGCGTGATTGAACAACAAACATCCAAACATCCTCACAAACTTTCACATTTATAATATTGGTAGGATTTAAATTACCATTTGGTCTGGTTGCGAAAGCGGGACATGTTTGCCCTTACCGGGGACAGCGGGGCAAACAGAATGAAAGCGGGACTGTCCCGCCCAAAGTGGAACGTATGGTCACGCTATCCATAAACTAACTTATACATAGACACGATAGACTCAACCCAAAACACAAGGAATGTAAAAAAGCTGTAACGATTCCACGTAAAAACGGTTCCCGTGGGTACCCGCCCCCCGGAGCCAGGTACAATGCCCAGAGCCAACAAAAGGGCAATAGACCAATAGTTCTATAGATCCCGCGACTGGGTCTATGATTGGCCGGCGCGCGCGCAGCACGCCCTTCGAAGAGCGACAACGCCGCGAGACACTGTCAAAAGCCCTACGAGCTTTTTTACTTTTTACCCGACCGCTGAGATAATAGTTAAATGGGGAGTTTTCTCCCACGTTTTGTGGCTATACCCTAATCTTCTGTACTCGCAAAGTGTTTCATAATGTATACTATTCCGAAAGAGCTTATTCTGTATAAAATCTAGGAGGAGTATGTAATTTTAGGAGGAGGTAGGGCACAGCGAGATTTTCCCGTTCTGAATTGGAGCAGCCTGGTACCTCTGGTACCTCCGCCTTACAGAAGATCGCAGCCAAATAACATTATTTGTTTCAAATAGTGTTGTGTTCCTGTGAGTAAGGTTGCCAGAGCTCTTTAGGGGGGAAGGGTTTCGGGGTCGGCAACGCGTGCGTGATGCCTCTGGTATTGCAAGCGCTCATAGGCTACGGTAACCGCTTACCATCAGGTGGGCCGTAAGCTTGTTTGCCACCTCTGTTGTAAAAAAAAAAAACTTACTATTATAAATGCGAAAGTGTGGATGGATGTTTGACACTCAAGCACGCGAGAACGGCTGAAAGGATCGGGATGAAATTTGGCAGAGAGGCTATCTTTTTATCCCGGAAAATCTTCTTCTTCTTCCTGCCCTTGTCTCACATTATTAGGAGTCGGCACAACATGTTTTCTTCTTCCACTCTCTTCTGTTAGCCGTCATCTCCGCACTCACATCTTTCTTACTCATGCCATCTTTAATACAGTCCATCCATCTTTTCTTCGGCCTTCCTCTAGTCTTATATCCATCCACATTCATACCTAACGCTCTTATCGTTACATGACTTTCATCCCTCCTCATGACATGCCCATACCATGCTAACCTATTACTTCTCAACTTTTCCGTCACTGGCGCTACTTTCAAACTTCCTCTGATGTACTTTAACTTTTTTATCCCGGAAAATGTTTTTTTTTTAATGTTATACGGAGGCAAACAGGCTTACGGCCCTCCTGATGGTAATGGTTACCGTCGCCTATTGACATTAGCAACACCTGGAGTATTGCTAATGCGTTGCCGCCGAACCTCTCCCCCCCTAAAGAGCTCTGGCAACCTTACTCACCGCAGGAACACAACACTATTTGAAACAAATAATGTTATTTGGCTGCGATCTTCTGTAAGGCGGAGGTACCTCCCCAGGCGGGCTGCTCCAATTTAGAACGAGAAAATCTCGCTGTGCCCTACCTCCTCCTAAAATGTACGTTGAAAATTCAATATTTGTCAATAAATTCAAAATCAATATCAAGTTGGATGAAAAATAGCCGCTTAATTACTATTTTCTAATCTGTGACAGAATAATTCAGAGAACATGTCAAGGTACACTTTTAAGACAAAATCGATTTCAAAATAAAGACGGTCAAGTTTAATTAGGACTCGCCCCCTGAGGCTTCCGTACACACGGAAGACGGAACTCTGAAGTGTACGAAGTGACACGAGTCAAGGTAGACATACTTGAACATGTGGACGAAAATGCGGGCGGACAAGCTAGTATGCAAAAAAAATATTTATGACATAGCATGTCATGGAGGAGGGAAGAATGTCATGTGACAAGAAGAGTGTTAGACATGAATGTGGATGGATGTAGGAGTAGAGGTAGGCCAAAGAAAAGATGGATGGACTGTGTGAAAGTGGGTATGGTGAAGAAAGGAGTGAGTGTTGAGATGACGACTGATAGAGGGGCATGGAAGAAGAATACATGTTGTGCCGACCCCACGTGATGTGGGATAAAGACAGGAAGATGATGATATAGCACGCTGTTTGAATAAGGCTTAAGAAAAGCCAGTGAAACTGTCCAGTACAGACAGAGAGATTTGCAAGACTTGGCCAGTTTAAATTTCCAAAAGCGACTTACCTACGGACATTTCGGATACTGGGCGATCTGCCAGCTAGTGCCGTCAGTAAGTCAGTACCGGCTGCTTACACGGGCAATTAATAAATCCTACTTGACTGTCGTGTCACTGATTCTTTCTTGGTCAGGTTGAGGTATGGTCGCTCTGAAAAGGGCCTATGACCGTTGGTGAAACAATCAGCGTAGAAAATAAATAAATAAATAAATATTCCGGACATATCACACACGGTCAACTGATCCCAAACTAGGCATAGCCTGTACTATGGGTACCAGAGACTGATATACATAATAGATATATATTTAACACCCAGACACAGAACAAACATCTGTGTTAGTCACAAATGTTTGTCCAGTGCGGGAATCGAACCCGCGACCTCAAAAAAAAAGGATTAATCAAAGTGCGCCTCTTAGAGTCCTTTCGTGCACAATCTATATTATCCTATCCTACTAATATTATAAATGCGAAAGTTTGTGAGGATGTTTGGATGTTTGTTGTTCAATCACGCCGTAACGGCTCAACCGATCTCATTGAAACTTGGAATATAGAGAGTTCTTTACCTAGAATAGCATATAGGCTATTATGTAAATCAAAATGACCGTTATCTTTACTGGCTAAAGTCAATTTCGAATTTGACATTTGAGGGCGTACGATACCGCAAGCCCCCTTAAAAGTAAAACTTTCCCCTCTACGAAGCGCACTTTATCCTATCACCACACTGCTTATTTCGATAACTGTCATTGGCCCTTTTCTGGGGAACCATACTCTACCTGGTCATTGACCTAATGAATTAAAAAGAAAAACACGACAAGCAAAGCAATTTAGAAAAGAATTGCTGCATTTAGTAACAAAATTGCCCGTTTAGGAGCACCATTACCTGTGCATAAATATGTCAGTAGGGCATTGACCCTGAATCGTGTCTTTTTTGTCATTGCACTTACGCTTACGATTTCGGGTCAATGCCCTGTCTTTTTAACCTCGGTGGCGTAGCGAGGTGCCCGTACGAGACGCTAGGGGTTTGATTCCCGCTGGACAAATGTTTGCATGATCTGCAAATATTAGTTCCGGGTCTGGGTGCTGTGGTAGCATAGTACTCGTAGTTTCTGATACCCACGACACAGGGGACCCTAGTGTGGGGTCAGGACTGTGTATGTGACTGTTGGGTGTTATTTGACCTTGACCTTTCATATAAGAAGCTCGTAAGTCAGAGACAAGTGTTAGAGACGTTTGTCACTGGTAGCAGTGAGAGCACTGGTGGTAGTGGCCCCACCTTCCGATCCGCAGGTCTTGGGTTCGAATCCCGGTAGCACACCAATGGATTTTACGTTAAAATTTACGTGCGCTATACTAGTGCTCTCAAAAACATCGTGAGGAAACCGGCATGTCCTAGAACCTAAAAATTGGAAGACATGTGACATGTGCACGAAAGGAGCCTCTAAGAGGTGCACTTTAATCCTTTCACTACACTGATTCTTTCACCGACAGTCATAGGCCCTTTTCAGGGCCACCATACCTCAACCTGAATGGTAATGAAGTTCGCAATTATGAGGATGATTTTATAAATTTTAACGACATCTGAAGTTTTTCAAACATGAAAAGGAAGAAGCTAAGATCTTGAAGTTTTCCCTTATCAAGTTAAGAACGTTTTGAATGTTGCTAAGATTGTTAAAACTACCCTCAAAGTTACGATCTTCATTTCCATCACGCTTACACAATTACACCACTGGTCACTGACCTAATACAGGATGGCCAAGAAATATATATTTTTTTTTTTATACAACAGAGGTGGCAAATAAGCTTACGGCCCACCTAATGGTAAGCGGTTACCGTAGCCTATGAGCGCTTGCAATACCAGAGGCATCACGCACGCGTTGCCGACCCCGAACCCCCTTCCCCCCTAAAGAGCTCTGGCAACCTTACTCACCGCAGGAACACAACACTATTTGAAACAAATAATGTTATTTGGCTGCGATCTTCTGTAAGGCGGAGGTACCTCGCTGTAAAATCTCGCTGTGCCCTACCTCCTCCTAAAAATCAGTGACACGGCAAGCGAGCACTGATAAAACACAGGTTAGTTGACTGTCGTCTTGAGGCTGAGTTATTTTGGCTAGCTGCCTACCCCGGCCAATATCGCGGATTTAGGTTTAGCACTGTTTCATATAAATACCGATGCCGGCATTCCGCTTGGTTACATACATACATTGGCCGTGGTGGCCCCGGCTGAAGAATAGGCCCCTCCATATCTACCTATCCGCGGATGTTTATTATAAGTACTGTCAAAGAGTGGAATGATCTGCCTGCGTCTGTTTTCCCGAAAGAGTACAATCTAGGAGTCTTCAAATCTAGGGTCAATAAGTTCACTCTGGGAAAGCGTGCTCCAGCTTAGGCCACATCTCACTTGCAAAAGTGAGTTGGTGGCCAAACGCCTTACCAATATCAATAAAAAAAAAAAAAAGGATGTCGTAAGAGGCGACAAAGGGTAAAAAGCTAGGGGATGGGCAGCAGCGTCCCTCATTTTAACAACGACAGCTATAACTGCGCTCGCCAACCCGCATGCCCAGCGTGGTGAGTATGGGCAAATCCCCCCACATGAGGAATTAGCTCTGTCTGTGGGGGAGGCCATGTTCAGCAGTGGACGTCGAACGTATGAAATGATGATGATTACATACATACACACATACAATCAAGCCTATTTCCCAGAGGGGTGATGAGGATTGAGAAAGGTATGCTGAGATGGTTTGGTCATGTAGAGAGGATGAACGATAGAAGATTGACGAAACAGGTGAATAAGGCGACTGTGAATGGGGCCATTGGAAGGGGAAGACCTAGGCGTACGTTTAGTGACCAAATCGGTGACGTTTCGGATAAAGTGTCCACTTACCACAGTGACGAACCAAACGTTTCTGCTCCACCTTTATTATAAGCACTGGCAAAGAGTGGAACGATCTGCCTGCGTCTGTTTTCCCGGATGAGTACAATCTAGGAGTCTTCAAATCTAGAATGAATAAGTTCTTTCTGGTAAAGCAAGTGAGATGGTGATTAAACGCCTAACCATCATCATCATCAGCCTGATGAAGTCCACTGCTGAACGTAGGCCTCCAAAGAGTTCCATGACGAACGGTCTTGAGCCTTTTCCATCCACTGACTTCCCGCAACCTTAACAATGTCGTCGGTCCATCGGGTGGGGTGCCTTCCAACACGCCGTCCGGTTCGTGGTTGCCACTCGAGAACCTTTGTTCCCCAACGGTTGTCGGTTCTGCGAGCTATATGGCCTGCCCACTGCCACTACAACCTGCTAATTCTGAAAGCTATGTCGGTTACCTTGGTTCTTCTACGGCTTTCCTCATTTCGGATTTTATCACGTAGTGAAACTCCGAGCATAGCTCTCTCCATAGCCCGTTGGGCGACTTTGAGCTTGTGTATGAGGCCAGTAGTTAGCGACCAAGTCTCAGTGCCATATGTCGCCTAACCACAACCAATAAAAAAAATTAAAAAAAGGCCAGGTCAAGAGTACCTTAAACCCTAAGTGGAAAGCCGTAGGCAGAGACCACGGCTTTCCTGACATACCTCTTTTGCTTCATTCACTGTCGTCACATTCCTCATACATTCTCGTCGGTTTAGGGTACTCTACTAGGCGCCTGTTTTTTACTTTGATTGTACTAATTTTACTGTGAGTGAAGTGACTGTTTTGTGTGTGTGTGTTTGTGTCGAATAAATAATTTATATATCTATCATATTGAAGTTAAGCGCGTCACACACGGCAGCTATAATGTATCTTTTTATACTAACTGCTCGTCAATGGCATATTATGTGTCATGCAAACCTTTCCTAAAGTATGTCATTACAGCCCTACGGTCTAGCCGGGTCATAATGTTGTACTGAATTTCATTATTTCCCATGGGATATAATGTCATTTGAATTTGGAATGCAACCCATGTAGTCGTGCTTGATCGAGGTTGGTTTCTAAAATGTTTGGGTGCAATGAGATTTTATTCTAATTAGGCTGTATGTTAACATTTTCTTTGCACTGCCTACAAATAAAAAAAAAGAAAAACATGAAAACTTTTTACGAAATTCATTTTTACCCGCGCACGAAGAAGGATTTATTCGAATGTCGAACTGACCACTACACAATAGACTACAAAAAAAGAAAAAAAGGCGCCAAGCGCTCAAACTGCTGTGATGTTATCTACACCGAAATTCAGTTTCGATTCAAATAAACTTCTAAAAAGTGACGACGACAGTGATTTTGATTCGACTCCAGAATGCATACAATCTGAAGCCTCTGGTATAGTTGGAGACTTACTTCCAGAAAAATCATTTCTTTCTACTTAACAGTCATTGTTTTCAATTGCCTCGCAGAAGGTATAAAAAGTAGAGTATGCATCGCGGGCATAGAATCCCTCGTTCTCGGGGTTCAATATAGCGCCCTTGACATAATACACTACTTTAAGCCCTTGTTGCATAATCTACTATTTTACATCTTTGTATCTTTGTAATACGCGATATAGTCTACGCGATTCTACTAAATCAATTTACATTTCTAATTTATTTGCTAAGGATTTGTAGTTTTAATGAGTAATGGTATGAGTCACTCTCCTATTATGTATCTAGACCGGTTTCTCAGCCGCTGGTGTTTTCATGGTCACTGCGTTAGGTCATCGACGTGTTATTGTATAACGGGTTACTGAACTGTTAATTGTAATCAGCTTATACTCCCGCCTTCCAATCCACAGGTCGTGAGTTTGAAACCTGTCGTGCACCAAAGAATTTTCCATTCGTAAAATGTATGTACGTTATGCTTGTGCTCTCAAACGGTGAAGGAAAACATCGTGAGAAAAGCGGCGTGTCTTAGAACCTAAAATCCGCCTTACAGAAGATCGCAGCCAAATAACATTATTTGTTTCAAATAGTGTTGTGTTCCTGCGGTGAGTAAGGTTGCCAGAGCTCTTTAGGGGGGGGAGGAGTTCGGCAGGCAACGCATTAGCAATGCTCCAGGTGTTGCTAATGTCAATAGGCGACGGTAACCACTTACCATAAGAAGGGCCGTAAGCCTGTTTACTTTCTGCGAGGCAATTGAAAACAATGACTGTTAAGTAGAAAGAGATGATTTTTCTGGAAGTAAGTTTCCAACTATACCAGAGGCTTCAGATTGTATGCATTCTGGAGTCGAATCAAAATCACTTTGACATTTTTTAGAAGTTTATTCGAATCGAAACTGATTTTCGGTGTAGATAACAGCAGAGCAGTTTGAGTGCTTGGCGCCTTTTTTTATTTTTTTTATAGTCTATTCTGTAGTGGTCAGTTCGACATTCGAATAAATCCTTCTTCGTGCGCGGATGAAAATGAATTTCGTAAAAAGTTTTCATGTTTTTCTTTTTTTTTATTTGTAGGCAGTGCAAAGAAAATGATAACATACAGCCTAATTAGAATAAAATCTCATTGCACCCAAACATATTTGAAACCAACCTCGATCAAGCACGACTATATGGGTTGCATTCCAAATTCAAATCACAGTATGTCCCATGGGGAATAATGAAATTCAGTACAACATTATGACCCGGCTAGACCGTAGGGCTGTAATGACTTACTTTAGGAAAGGTTTGCATGACACATAATATGCCATTGACGAGCAGGTAGTATAAAAAAAATAAAAAGCAGTTAATACAAATAGCTTATAAGTCTAAATAAGGTCCTGCAATCGGCGGTCTTATCGCGGATCGTGATTTCTACCAGACAACCGTTTAAATAACTACGTTAGATATATTCCAGCCCCCAAACTAAACAACTACATTTTGTCTGAACGGAAGATTACCTCCTCGTCACCTGTGCTCAATTCAGGTTCTACGTTAGATTCTTGTCTAGCCTGGCGCCAGTTGCCGGCGCCGGTGACCACGCAACCAGGCCCAATTCTACTGATTCAATGACTACAAAATGACAATGGTTCAATGACAAAATTACCACTTTTGACACTTTGTATTCTGCTATCACATTCGTATTTCAATGGCAGTCATTGTGGAACCAATGGACCAATTAAATCAAAGAAACGAAGGTCGACCATCGTAACTAAATGATAATGGTCTTTTTTTTTTTTATACAACTGTGGTGGCAAACAATCAGCTGCTACAAACAGAGCTTGCAATAGCCAGAGGCATCACGCACGCGTTGCTGACCACGAACCCCTCCCCCCTAAAGAGCGATCATTATAGACATAGACAAACATTTAGTCACAAACTTGGCACACATTACACGTCACAATAAAAGCAAGACACAGAGAGCGAAAATATGTAACAAAGACAGAGAGGTAACACACACAAACTTATTAAAAAGAACACGTGAAATGTTTTTGTGCGCCACAGCAGCGAAAAGATTATCATGCGATTATCATTTTCAAGTCATTGAATTAGTAGAATTGGGGGCCTGCTGACTACATCCACTCTTACATACTTATGTAAGAGTACTTGTGTATGTCAAAATGTAGATTTGAATATCCTTGCTTAGTGGTCGCCCCGTCTTCCGGTCGAGGGTTCGAGCCCGGTCGTGGGTTCGAGCCCGGTCCTGCCCCAATGGATTTTCTATTCGGAAAATGTATTTAAAACTTTTGTTGTTTATGCAACTAAGGTGGCCAACAAGCTTACGGCCCTGTTGGTAATTGATTACCGTAGCCTATGAACGCTTGCAATAATTTTCTGCATCCTACTATCCTACTTGATGTTTGGATGTTTGATATTCAATCACGCCGTAACGGCTCAACCGATTTCGTTGAAACTTGGAATAGATAAAGTTCTTTACCCAGAATAGCATTTAGGCTACTTCTTATGTAGGTAGGCGGAAGCTAGTTTTCTATAAATCTGTCTACCTTCCACTATGCCAACGCTGCCATGTCATGCCAGGCTGTGGTTGAACTGATAATACAATTAACCGCAATATATTATGCGAACAAGGTCACATGACGTATATATGCGTAGGTCGTTCACCACTTCGTCAGCACCGTGCTGTGATCTAATCTATCACTATTTCGTGTTCATTGGCGGAGTCTGCAGCCTTTCACCACTCTGGTTCTTTTGGAAAGAGAGAAAGAAGAAATATGTTTTGGACAACACAAGAGAAAACTCTACATGATACAAAGAGGTTAGGAACTAACAAAAACAAACAAACGTAGAAAAGTACCTAGACAGAACAAGCGTGGGTACCTACTCATTAGTCCGTGCCGAGGTGCATGCGTGCCTTCAGCTTATCCTACTAATATTATAAATGTTTGTGAGGATGTTTGGGTGTTTGTGGTTCAATGACGGCTAAACGGCCGAACGGATTTGTATGAAATTTGGTACAGATATAGATTATAGTCTGGAATAGCATGTAGGCTACTTTTAATAGGTAGGTTTAGGAAGCTAGTAGAAAATAAATGATAGAAAAAAAATCTACTGTATTATCTATGATCTCTAAATTGAAGCAGCCTGCCTGGGAGGTACCTCCGCCTTACAGAAGATCGCAGCCAAATAACATTATTTGTTCCGAATAGTGTTGTGTTCCTGCGGTGAGTAAGGTTGCCAGAGCTCTTTAGGGGGTGGGGGGGTTCGTTGTCGCCAACGCGTGCGTGATGCCTTTGGTATTGCAAGCGTTCATAGGCTACGGTAACCACTTACCTAGGTGGGCCGTAAGCTTGTTTGTCAACATAATTGTATAAAAAAAATTGTTTCGTCAAAATTTTCCCACAATCTTACTAGGTATCCTTTCCTACAAATATTATAAATGCGAAAGTTTGTGAGGATGTTTGTATGTTTGTTGTTCAATCACGCTGTAACGGCTCAACCGATTTCGATGAAACTTGAAATAGATAGAGTTCTATTATTATAGCATCTAGGCAACTTTTTATCAAGGTTAGCGAAGCCGGGGGGCACAAGCTAGTCTTACAATTAAATATGCATAAGTTTGGATGGATGTTTGTTACTGAATCAAGTCAGATCGGCTGAACGGATCCGGATGAAATTGGACACTGAGATAGACTAAAGTCTGGAATAAGTCAAAGTCAAAGTCAAAAGGCATTTATTTCAATAAAATCACTAGGTTCACTTAGAAACGTCTTAGAAACTAGGTGAAGCTATGCCTATTCCTCGCGACCAAGCCTAGAAGAATCAGGCAACAAACACGGCTTGGTGCCTATCGTTTTTTTCGGTGATCCTTTTTCACAAAATGGAATTTAAAGCTTCAGTGTGGTGCCGATCGAACTAGGTGAGACATAGGCTACTTTTTATCAAGGTACCACGCAAAGCCGCGGGCGCAAGCCGGTCATTTATAATTCAGAGTTAGTGCATTTAGCGCCAAAGCGATGCACAGGGTGGCAACGTCGCGCGGAAACTCATAGACGTGGGGGAGAGTCTTCCGTCTCGCTCTAACGTATGCCTCCGTCTCACTCCCGCACATGTCTTTTTGTTACATCAAACGCACTCTCTACGTGCACTGTGTGTGAGTTTTAAGGGGAATTCTTGGTCCTTTTTGTGAGGGGTTGCATTTGGGGGTAGTAACGAAAGAGATTCGTGTACCGTTACTTTTTTTTTAAAAGATATATACCAATAATATTCACTGACTTTAAAATTAATTTAAGATCGAAAAAAAATGTTTTAGGCTTTGATAAATAAAGACCTTTTTTATTTGTAAATATAATACTATGTAAAAGTTTGTCAAGAACTGTTTAATTAATAAGCCCACGGAATTTTTCTGTGAATGTGATTTATAATATAATGGGGATATTTAAGGGGGTAGGCAGAAGGAAGTCCTATAAAAGAAAAAAAGATAAAGGACCTTGCCTACTCTTTGCACAAAAGCTTTACCTCATTAAAATATCTTTATTTTATTTTACGTGTTAATTTAATATTTTTATATATAGATTTTTTATCCTTTTAACATTTTGTCTTTTTTTTTCAGATATCACAACAGAGGCTTTATATAGCAAAGGTGAGTTATAAATGAACGTCTTTATTTTTACAATGTATAGTGGTCGTTTTTATAATACTTTTGATATACTTTTAATGTATTTTTTATTTAACACGATTTTGTTACCAAACAATTTAGTTAACTAAGTTTTATCAAATCGAACACATAATTCATTATGTGTTTCTTTTAATTGAATTATTGCACTTTTTCAACAAAGCCTAATTTGGATTTTTATTAGTTAGATAAAATATCCTTAAATTACTACCTACTTCATTTAATAAAAAGGTAATCATGTATGTAATTATTATCAATTGATATAAAAATATAAATATTAAATTAAATTAAAATTAATATAAAAATGTTTATTTCAGTAACTTTTAAATTGGTACTATATAAAATATATATACAAAATTAGCATAACTTTTAAATAATTTAAATGATTTTATAATTAACTATATTGCATGCCAGTTACCATCTCTATACCTCATAGATTGGTTGGTAGATAGTAGTAAATGCCCAGGCATTAAGCCTTTCTTTTGTATAAAATAATATATTATGTGCAATAAAGTTTAAATAAATAAAAATAAAATACAGAAGGTAATAAGTTAAGTTTCAAGTAGGTAACTAATACCTAGTGGTGCCTAAGTGCGACGGTAAAAAATAGATAGCCTAGGAAAAAAGAATACTTACCTATTTTTATTTTTTAATTATTTTATTCTCTTTTCTTACAGTTATATTTATTTTCGAGTCCGAAGAACATTTGACTGTTAAAATATTTAGTACAAAAAATTACTTACCTAAGTACAAAATAATAAAAGGCTCATTAACTCATTTATTTATACAATTTTTAGTACACGTCAAGGAAAAAAAGTAGAGATAACATTTATAGAAAAAAAAAATACATTGTAATATTATATCGCGAGGATATAAGCTCCACGGACATAGGTATAATCTAAAACGGCATTGTGTTTTATATATGAATTGTACAGTATTGTTCTTATTTAAATGGGACAATTTTTTTATAAATAAATTTTCTAAATCCGTCTCTACCGATATCCCTCTTAATCCGCAATGACTGAAAACTTTAGGCATTCATCAAACATACTAAAAATAAATAAAACAAATAAAAAACTTAATCAGGATTTGCTAATAGCATTCATTTGACGGAAATAAAACATTATTTATAAAAAATAATTCAAGAAATAGAAAAAAATATCGTTTTAATATTAGATGGCCTACATGCGTTATAGGGAATTTTACTGAAATAAAAAAACATGGTGGTGGATGAAATTATCTAAAAATTCCTAACATTTGGTACGGTAGAGGTCTTTAACTACATATCCTAAGGGCAATTTCAAGAAAACCACGCACAATTCCAAGAAAAAAATGCATTCTAAAAATAGATTCCACTTTGCATCCAAAATCAGAATGAAATTCCAAAATCAGCCGGCCGCAGCCCCCTCCCCGACCCCAGGTGATGCTCAAAAACGTCTTCCTGAATCCAAAAACATATAATTTTCGTCGAAAATCAAATTAAATCACTAGAAAAGAGGTTGATGAAAAAAAGTTGAGGTCGAACGACGCTCGCGCATCGTACCGTTATTCTTCGCAGACGGTGCGAAGATTCTGACGCCCGTCTCGCTCGCACGCGGGCCGCCTACCCACTCCCACTGAAACAGGCGAGCGGGGACACTGACCGTGATTTTTGATACTTTTATTTTTTTGCCTTTTTATGGAAGCGCGGTAACATTTACCCGGAAAGATGGGTGTAAGTTACGGAATTTGCGGTTTGTATAGTTCTTAGCGGAAAGAAAGAAGCTCATTATTGAGTAACTTTATATCCTAAGTTATATAAGCCTTTTATAAGCTTTTTTAACTATAATTTTAAACGGCATTAAAAAAAGGGGTCATGGTGATGAACCTTTTTGAAAACTCAAACTTAAACTTAACTTTAACTTAAAGCACAGAGCATAAAAATGAAGCACTACAAAATAAACCAACTTGATGGTGGTCTTTTTCATCATGAATAACAATATGTCATAACACTTTTACTGATCCTGCAATAAAGAAACATCCTCACTTTTAACTTGAAATATCAGTGGAATACCAGTAAACGTAAACAATGTAATATTACAGCTACCTACGTATAAACATTAAGAATTTTATTGTTAAGGGACAGATGCCCGCGCTGTAAGAGAAATTTCTGTTTTTTTTCGATTTCGATTTCGCGATTCCCTGTAAAAGTTTGTGCTTTTATGATCGTTGAGGCACATTGAGTAAACTTTAAAAACCGCATCTATAATACGATATGGCTCATACCTATCCAATCTTACCTGACCTTACGAAGTCATAAAAACTCTATCAATTGGGAGCTCACGTCGTTTTATATTGTAATATTTATTGTATTTTATTAATTTTTGACATTCTTTTGGAACCTAATATCTTCAAAACTCTTCCACCAATTCAGCTCATATGCTTACCAGCAGATCTTGATAGCGCATCCTATCGACCTAACTAATTTCATGCAGGTCAATTGAAAGGTTATGCTCGAACCTTTCTTTATGTTTTACATACAAACACCAAATCGTCCAAGTTGTTTCAGAGATAGCTCGCTAGACTCGCTTCTCTCGCTCGGTATAAAAGCGCTAGTATTATAAAAAATATTTAATTCATAAAACAAATCTTAGTATAAAAACTTTAATTCAATAAGCATTATGTTATTCTTTTTGTCAGAAAGTATTATTAAAATTTTAGCTACATACATAGAGTTTGCAAACTCAAGGGCGTTACAGAGTATTGGCCTTAAGTAATAATACACAATACATACAATAATTGTATGTGTACGATTTTATGGCAAAAGCAGTGGGAGTAAATAAAAGAGTATTGCAGCATTAAGTATTATGTATCTTAAAGAACGAGTGTTCAACCTTGCAGAATGAAAATATTCAGACAAACATATTTATAGCATTTAAACTAAAAACAGTAGAACTATAATCTTATTAAAACAAACATATCTTAATGTTTTATTTTAATGTGAAAGTTGCCTTATTTTTATTTTAGGAATATTAATCATCAATAAACTTGTCGTTTTAGTATGCGTACAAACGTATTAAACATGAAAAGCACGCATTCGCAGATATGTGATACTACGTAGAATTATTCTTAAGAAATTCACTTAAACATCTTTATACAATACTTAGTCGGTCTTATGAGCCCAACTTGTTTTTACGCAAGTATGTAGCCTTGACTCGAAACCTGTTCAATAATGTAGGTTACTTTTTAATGCAACAAGTAATTTAATGTCAAGAATAATCTATTGTATGTCCTGTAAACGTTTTATGTTGTGGGTAGTTGTAAGTTTATTTTGAGGTGTCTGCATTTTAACATAATAATAATAACAAAAGTATACACCAAATATACCTAATTTATTAGATTAGGTATTTCTTATAAAGTAATATGCCAGTTAGAATGCATTTACACTATAAATTACTCTTATAAGAATTGGTTTAGATATTTCTAGCACTATTAGAATTCCAGAGGCGCAATTAGGAAGGCGCCGTCTTAATGGTATTTTCAGATTATCATCTCTATAGCTTTCTCTTTCACTCTTTTGGTATTAATAATCTAAGTCAAACGTGGCATTCACAAATCCAGTGCTGAAACCTGAAGCTAAAACCCGTAAATTCGTTGCCCTAGCAACATGCAATTCTAAATTCTTAATTATGCTGTGCTACATTTTGTGTAATTTACTTTTGGAACACCTGATACCTGCCACTTCATGTTGTTTTCAAATTTAACCGCTGCTGCACCCCCTAACTTGGAGTATTTGGTAATTTATTTCTTAATAGACACTTTAATAGGAACAAACCCTTCAATTTCATACTCCTATGACTTCAGGTTTAGGTTGCGCGTTTACAGTCAGTCAATCAAAAACGTAAGAGTTTTGTATACATTGATGATGATTTTAATTGTTATATTTATAAAAATATGATGAAGATACCAATGGAAACCGGTATTCTTACTGGCGGCCATGAGTTTGCAACCTGACACGTATGGAATGCTAGCTACTGTAAAATGTGGACACGTGCCAAATGTCAGGTTTAATATTTTTTTATTTTCTCAAAAGAATAAATTCACTTACATGAGAAACACAATATTTTCTTATATCTAACACTTTTTGGGCTTAATCGTACACAATTTAAACTAAACAATTATAAAGTAGAAATTTAAAATAAAAAAACGAGAAAAAAAGTCGATCGTTACACAAAATTAAATATTTGTTCGACACTTTGCTTACGAGTTACAAATTTAATGTGTGGACGTGCATCTGACTACCCCCCTTGGAAATCTTTAAGGGTCCTATTGTCTGGAGATATGAGACGTCTTCGATTCTTAGGGATTACAGTCCTATTTTTTTTAAACATTTATTTTCCGGCCATCGAATCTTCACAATATATTCTCATTACAAAACTATTATATTCTTTAACTCAGAATAGTCGCCGCCAGTGAGATCTTTTTGCTCAACTAAGCCTCTAATTGAACGAATGCTATAAATAGACTCTATAAATAGAAGCCGCTGTTGCCAAGCGATGAATTGCAGACTTGCGACTTGAACATTCCTTGCTCAGTTTTGCATTTTGTATTCCACTTGACAGTGGATGTTTCAGCATAGTATTTAAATTACACTGAGTTCTTATTAAATATTCATGCTTTTTTAGTACACGGATTTTTTTTTATATCAAGCTAAAACTCCTTTGCGCTCGCTCGGATTCGAACTCGCATCATGTAAGACTTTAGTGGGTTGCCATGACATGTCGTTCATAAGTTCGGTAGCAGTCACGCATACAAAAGTTGACTGTGCTGAACGGTGCAGAGCCAAGTTGATCTGATAATTATCACTAAAGAGCATTCCAGTATATAAAACGTGAACGTGATAGCTATTGTAACTTGTAGTCATTAAAGTTATTATTAGCCGATAACAGATGTCGCTAGTCTGCAAGTCCACATTCATTGAACCGCATCAACGTATCATTGTCTCATTCATCCTTCATTATTTAATCTTTTTGCCGGCGCAATTAGTATGTCTGAGAAAATGGTGATAGGAATCTAGTACGTAAAGAAATATGTGTTATACCATATTTAATTTTACGACTTAACGTAGCCACGCATTGGATCTTCAAGAGCAAGTTCGATCATCAACGAAGAAAAATGTATCTATAATATGTGTTAGAACTTTTATATTTTTCTTCATAACTGATTTATATTATTACTAAAATATTTGTCTGCATAGCTTACTAGTCTAAAATGTGTTTTTTTTCGCTTCTCTTCTAGGTACTGGTTTTATTAATAGCGAATGATGTAAACAAGGAGGTAACATGTTAGCAATTAAAAAAGTTGTTTGTTTGGTAGAATATTGGAACGAGAAGGGGTAGGCCCTTCTCGTTCCAATATTCTACCAAAAAAACAAAAGTTAACGCGCCAAAAAAACCAAGTACCAAGAGCTCGCGTCGCGCTACATCGATCGAAATTCAAACGCGGAACAAAAAGTGGACCGCATCGCACTTCTCGCTCGCACTCGTTCGCAGACGTGGCGCTAGAAAGAGATAGAAAGTCGTCGCCCGCGCCCACGGCGGCGTAGGCTGGTACATTGAACCCGGTTTCGAGACTGCATTGTCAAAATACCTCTATCTCCCTCTAGCACTGAAGGCGTTAGGTTCCGGCAAAATTTTAAACCACTGTTTTCGAGATTGTACGGCAAATTTTGTTCCTGTCGTGTGACATGGCGCGATTTCATTCGAATTTCGAATGCTTTCTTTTTAAAATTCGTTAAATTTCAGTGATGTGATGTGCTTTTCGTGTAATGTGTCAGACCCGGCCTAACCTAGAACACAAGGTGAGTCTAGTTTATAGGTTAAATAAAAACTTGATTAATTGCTATATAATATAACACAAGGTCACGACGAGAGCAAGATTGACAGTCCTGACAGGTGGCTGTCATCGTTTTTCGTAGACCATGCGGTTTTAGTCACGTGGAAAATTTTAGAAAAACTAGTAATTCCCTCACTGTCACTGGTTCTGTCTTGGTGGCTGTTTTAGGTTAATGAACAGCGTGAAATATAAGTCCTAGATGAGTGATGATGAAGGAATCAGTGTGTTGCAGAGGTCAGTGCGCTTTGCAGACGACTCTTCACAAAAAAATATTTATCGCTCATTTATTTAGGCCCATTATTCTAAAACATTATCAAAATGAGAATCTAGGCAGCTATATTTTTAGTCCACAGCAGACTGACATTATTTTGACTCCTATAGCTGTATTTTTTTTTTATTTCTACTCATAGTTATTTGACAATATAAAAGTACCAACTACGCTTACGTTTCCCAAAAACTAAAAACTGTATAAAAACTGTCAAAAAATTAATTTTAATTCAGGGACCATTTGAGATTATTTTTAAAATACTAGCTTGGCCCTGCGGCTTCGCTCGCGTGCTACCTAGATAAAAATTAGCCTATAGGCTATTCTAGGTAAAGACCTCTATCTATTCGAAGTTTCATCGAAACAGGTCGAGCCGTTAAGGCGGGATTTAACCACAAACATCCAATCTTCGCCAGACTTCGCATTTATAATATTAGTAGGTAGGTAAGTAGAACCAACCATCAAAAAATATCATCTCTGAAAAATATTGATAAAAAAGTTTTAAATTATTTAAAATAATTTTACTCATGGGTAGGAGCTAGGAGGTAACTTAAATTAGGATTTTTATTAAAACTGGGGTAGAACCCTGTTTAGTTAATTCAAATAATTCCTACTTTTCTTGTAAGAAGCAAACCATCACTTTGTAACTTTTCATTATGTACCTAATTCCTTTTTTTCCGCAGAAAGAATAAATTAAAAAATAATTATATTTTTTTTCATTTCATTTCATTTCATTTATTTATTCATTAACAATTTTTTATAATTGTATTTGAAATAACTTTAAACTAGAATACAATAATATCTACATTAAAAATAATAAATAAAAATTGACATGCATTAATAATAATAATAAAAAAGAATTTTAATTAAATGTTAATTGAAAATAAATAAAAGAAAATAAAAACAGAAATTAAACATTTTAAACATTAATAATACCTGTCAAAAAAAAATCCTCTACAAAGTAAAATACTCTTCGTAACAAAAATTATTTTATTTTATAATTTAATAATACAAAGTGCATAGGCACTATATAGTATATTATAGTAGTAGTAGTATAAAGTTGTGTAGGTATTTTATATTGTCATTATGCACACCTAATAAATCTTATTATTATATATAATAATATGATTTATTAGGTGTGCATAATGACAATATTAAATATCAGTACAACTTTCTACTTAAGAACTAATAAAGGCACAGAGATATTTTCTAAATTGATTTAAAGTAAAAAAAATTAAAAAATATTTTATTGACATAATAAACATAATAACCATCTTAATTGTATCCATAGGCTCCTGAACTAGTTTTAAACTGTATTTCTATACCTTAACTATACCTAACTCTTTAACTATACCTTAGCTAGCTTAGCCAAGAGCCAGTGGCTTCTCCTAGGAGAAGCCACTGGCTCTTGGCTTCTCCAAGCTAAGGTATAGTTACATTATTATGTCTAAATCAAAGCAAAAATAGGAAAGTGAGTAGAATCAATTTTGAATTTGAACACAATTTAACTAAGTTATTTAAGATTTTTTCCGATTTTTTTAATATAAATAGAGTAGGTACCCACCTACTTATTTTTATATCATAATCATAACTTGGAACGAATTATTTATAAATTCCTAACTCTACAAACTGTGACTTAATAAATAATTTGATAGAAATTTAAATTTAATCGTGAAGTAGGATAAATAAAAAAAAATTCTATAATAAAATAATATTTTGCACTTTTTGTTTAACTTAATTTTATTATTAATGTTGATATGAATAAAAAAAATAAGGACATAGTCTATACAAGGTGATTCATAACATGTATACCATCCCGAAAGGGGGTTATTCTAACAACGAAAATAAATACTATTAGCGAAAAAAAACATCAATATTTTCATTTTATTTTTTTCACGAACTTTCTTAAATTAGTTGTTTTGGGTATTTTTATCTTCTTTAGAACTAATAACTAAACGTATAAGGAGTTCGGAATCATGATTGCGACCTAAAACAGCTGATTCATTGAGTAATTTAACCCCAAAACAGCAGATTTCCATAGAGTTTTTTCAATCAAAAATTACGAAGTCGTAGAGCAAACTTTATTGCCAATTAAGTGTAGAATAAGCCCCTCGGGATAGCATACATATCATGACTCACCTTTTAGACAATATATTCTTTTAAACCTGTGTTACTATTGCGTAAGCGAAATGGGAATGAAGATCGCAAGTTTAAGGACCATTTTATCAATCCAATATCCAACAAGTTTCAAAGTTGACAAGGGACAACATACCGATCTAAACTTCTCCCTGTTCGTGTTTGAAACCTTTAAGATGTCACAAAGATTGATAAAAACATCCTCAAAGTTACGAACTTCATTACCATTTCACTTACCGCAATAGCACCACAGTTTTAAAAGTTTTTTTTTCATTATCAACTGATCCCAAACTAGACATAGCCTGTACTATGGGTACCAGAGACTGATATACTTAATAGATATATATTTAACACCCAGACACAGAACAAACATCCGTGTTCATCACACAAATGTTTGTCCAGGGCGGGAACCGAACCTGCGACCTCTAGCGCAGAAGGCAGAGTTACTACCAACTGAGCTATGAGATAACGTATAATGTACCAACACAACTTGCTGACACAAGTTGGAACGTGAACGCTGACATGACTAACAATGACCTCGACCGACCTAGCTGATATAATTGTAGTCTGGGGCCCAATTCTACTAATACAATGGCTTCAAAATGGCAATGGTTCAACGGCAAAATGATAGATAGATAGATAGATAAAAAAATTATTTGGCACTACAGACACACACAATTAACATAGATAAACAATTTTAAACTAAAGTACATACAATAGGTAGGTATAAATAAAATGGCCACTTTTGACACTTTTGGTATTCTGCTATCACAGATCAATGGCAGTCATTGTAACATTGTTCTCAGATTTCATTGGTCCATTGGTTCCACACTTTAGTTTAAAATTGTTTATCTATGTTAATTGTGTGTGTCTGTAGTGCCAAATAATTTTTTTATCTATCTATAATGACTGCCATTGAAATACGACTGTGATAGCAGAATACCAAAAGTGTCAAAAGTGGTCATTTTGCCATTGAACCATTGTCATTTTGAAGCCATTGAATTAGTAGAATTGGGGGCCTGGACAAAAGTAAACGGCAATTCCGCCAGCGTCTTGGGGACGCTTCCGACTGGTAGTGATCTGGATCAGTTGAGCTATCTATAGATCGTTTGTATCGGTATTTAGATGGCTCAACTGTTTCTTGTGTATTTTGTAAATATTAACTTGTATTAGTTTTAAGTTTCTTTCTGTAAATAAAGTTTTACAAAAAGTAAACGATCACTCTCTACCTACCATCATCATCTTCCTGCCCTTTTACCACTTACTTAATTTTTTTTTATAATTTATCCTACTAATATTACAAATGCGAAAGTTTGTGTTTCGATGTTTTGATGTTTGTGGTTCAATCACGGCTAAGCGGCCGAACGGATTTGGATGAAATTTGATAAAGATATAGATTATAGTCTGGAATAGCATATAGGCTACTTTTTAAGTACGTACCACGCGAGCGAAGCCATGGGCGGAAGGTAGTATTATATAATTCTGTCTACATTTTTATTTATTTATAGTATAATTTATTTATATTGAAAGAAATATCACAAATCGACAATTAATGCAAATGAAATATTTCATTATATGTAATCTCTTTAAGTATGTTTTATTTATTTATTTATACTTTCACACTTAAACTTAGTGTAAGGAGGACTTAATGCTAAAACATTTTCTACCAGTCATCCTGGCCGTGCAAAAAAGATGGTAAGGCGTGACAATTAAACTAAACTTAGAAATAACTTACCTACTTAAATAGTTTACATGGTTATAGAGATATATATACCTACGTACGCACAAGTACCCACGTAGGTATCTAAAAGTGGGAGAAAAAAAAAAGAAAACAATAATACCTACAAAAGTGATAACCTTTGAAAAAAAAAAAAACACTTATACCCACAACTTGGTACCTACATTATGTTAGTTCAGAAATAAGTACATACCAGTATACAACAGTAGTCTTTGGTACATACCTACCCAGTTCCTAGTGATTTTTGATGTAGTGCTCTATATTTCAAAAATAATAGGAATCTATTAATCCGTTGGATATTTGAAAAAAAAAACACCTGTGGTTTATAATTTTCCGTATAACGTACAATGTTTGGAAAAACGGAACATTAAAATAATTTGAAATTGAACTTGTTCAGGCATATGAGGTTATTCTTAGACGTAGACTTTGACGGTCACGGGTGCGGATTCGATTCCTGTGCGAAACAAATGGTTGATGATCTGTTAATACTTGTTCTAGGTCTGGGTGTTTGTAGGTAGTTGTAGGCCCGTTGCTTGCTTGCTTTTGCTTCATACAAGTAAGGTGGCAAACAAGCATACAGCCCAACTGTTGGTAAGTGGTTACCGTAGCCTATGAGCGCTTGCAATATCAGAGGCATCACGCACGCGTTGCCGACCCCAAACCCCCCCCCCCCCCCCCCTAAAGTGCTCTGGCAACCTTACTCACCGCAGGAACACAACACTATTTGAAACAAATAATGTTATTTGGCTGCGATCTTCTGTAAGGCGGAGGTACCTCCCAGGCGGGCTGCTCCAATTCAGAGCGAGAAAATCTCGCTGTGCCCTACCTCCTCCTAAAATCCTCATGTTCAGCAGTGGACGTCGTACGGCTGAAATGATGATGATGATGATGATGATATCTAGAAGTTGCGGGTTCAAATCTTGTCTGAGTCGACATTTTTGGGATATAAAAAATCATATTTGACAGGCCTCATAGCTCAGTTGGTAGTAACTCTGCCTTCTGCGCTAGAGGTCGCGGGTTCGATTCCCGCTCTGGACAAACATTTGTGTGATGAACTCAGATGTTTGTTCTATGTCTGGGTGTTAAATATATATCTATTATGTATATCAGTCTCTGGTACCCATAGTACAGACTATGCCTAGTTTGGGATCAGTTGACCGTGTGTGATATGTCCGGTTTTTTTTTTTTTTTTTTTTTTTTTAATATCTTAACGTTCAAATCCGGGTGCGGTGACTAGTCTGCTACGTGTCATTGGCACGCGCGCGTCTCCACTGCCCGCCGCACGTGTCAAGGTCGCACTACCGCGTCATCGCACCCAACACTCACATACACAGTCCTGACCCCACACTAGGATCCCCTGTGTCGTGGGTATCAGAAACTACGAGTACCATGCTACCACAACACCCAGACCCACACATTATTTGTTTCAAATTGTGTTGTGTTCCTGCGGTGAGTAAGGTTGCCAGAGCTCTTTAGGGGGGAAGGGGGTTCGGGGTCGGCAACGCGTGCGTGATGCCTCTGGTATTGCATCAGGTGGGCCGTAAGCTTGTTTGCCACCTCTGTTGTATAAAAAAAAAAAAAAAATCCGGAACTAATATTTGCAGATCATGCAAACATTTGTCCAGCGGGAATCGAACCCCTTGCGTCTCGTACGGGCACTCCCTCGCTACGCCACCGAGGTCGTCAGTTGCTTTGTTGGTCCACGGGTCGTGAGTTCGAATCTTTTTTTTATCTTTCGAAAAAATACCTATAATTTGGGTGTCTTCAAGACCAGAGTGAATAGGTTTCTTCTAGGCAAACGTGCTACACCGTAGACCACATCATTACTTACCATCAGGTGAGATTGTGGTCAAACGTTAGCCTATTTCGTATAAAAAAAAAAAAAAAAAAAACATTTGCAGACATCATGCAAACGCTTGCCCCGCTGAGGGAATCGAACCCGCACGTTAAGCGTCTTAGATGGCACCCGCCCGCCACCGAGATCGTCAAGAAGTCTAAAAGTCGTATCTCGGAGGACAATGGGAACGCGCCGCGTAGCGCGGTAGCCAGGACCGGTCTCGTGATTCACGGCCGGGGAACACGCCAGCCCGAGTCGAGGGTGGGGTACCTGGGTTCCGTATAATTTTCTCATCTATTAGTACCTACTATAATTATACTATCCTACTAATATTTTATACAACTGAGGTGGCAAACAAGCTTACGGCCCACCTGTTGGTAAGCGGTTACCGTAGCCTAAGAGCGCTTGCAATACCAGAGGCATCACGCACGCGTTGCCGACCCCTCCCCCCTCCCCCCTAAAGAGCTCTGGCAACCTTACTCATCGCAGGAACACAACACTATTTGAAACATATAGTGTTATTTGGCTGCGATCTTCTGTAAGGCACAGGTACCTCCCCAGGCGGGCTGCTCCAATTCAGAACGAGAAAATCTCGCTGTGCCCGACCTCCTAGAAAATTCAATCACTGGTTCAATCACCCTAACCATTGTCATTTTGAAGCCATTGAATTAGTAGAATTGGGGGCCTGGACAAAAGTAAACGATCACTCTCTACCTACCATCATCATCTTCCTGCCCTTTTACCACTTACTTAATTTTTTTTTATAATTTATCCTACTAATATTACAAATGCGAAAGTTTGTGTTTCGATGTTTTGTTGTTTGGATGTTTGTGGTTCAATCACGGCTAAACGGCCGAACGGATTTGGATGAAACTTGGTACAGAGATAGATTATAGTCTGGAATAGTATATAGCTTACTTTTTATGTACGTACACGCGAGCGAAGCCGCGGGCGGAAGCTAGTACTATATATTACATATTAAATCGGTTGAGCTGTTACGGCGTGATTGAACAACAAACATGCGAACATGTACAAATCCAGACATCCAAAGATACTCACAATCTTTCGCATTTCTAATATTATAGTAGGATAAAAAGATAGATAGATACTCTTTTTGGAGGAGGTAGGGCACAGCGAGATTTTCTCGTTCTAAATTGGAGCAGCCCGCCTGGGAGGTACCTCCGCCTTACAGAAGATCGCATCCAAATAACATTATTTATTTCAAATAGTGTTGTGTTCCTGCGGTGAGTAAGGTTGCCAGAGCTCTTTAGGGGGAGGGGGTTCGGGGTGCGCGGGCAACGCGTGCGTGATGCTTCTGGTATTGCAAGCGCTCATAGGCTACGGTAACCGCTTACCAACAGGTGGGCCGTATGTTTGTTTGCCATCTCAGTTGCATAAAAAAAAAAAAAACTCTTTATTTTAAGCCACATAAAAATTTAACACATAACAATTAAATCGACAAAATATAAGTAATAATAGTGGAATACAATGGGCGGTCTTATCACTAAGAGTGATCTCTTCCAGACAACCTTTGGATGGACTGGATTTTACGAGAACGATAGAGGGTGGTGGTGCTAAGGAAACAGTAAAATATGAACTTACAAAAAAAATATAATATATATATAATAAAAGAAAAGAAAGTTCATAATCCGTAAAAAAACACAATAACCATTTATTTGCAGAATGTAAGTCAAAATGAACGTTGGTATTAAATGTAAGAATTACAACCTGCCAATTAAAAAGGCAAAAATAAACAAGTAATACCTACTGACTAAACTAATGCATTATAATTATTATTAATCTCCGGTATAATACGTCCATCATTGTTTTTTATGGAACTGGGACTTCATTACAAGGTTCCGTTTTGATTGTAACCTCGGGGAACCCTAAAATATTAATATTTTTTGCAGCTCGGCCAAGTTTTTTAAATAAGTTCGAAATGTCTAAGAGAAGACATCGACGCGCTCCGCGTTTGCACTAAATAAAGTCGTGAAGCAATAGTTGCCTTAATAAATATAATTGCCCGTGTAGGAACATTTTTAGCTACTAGCTTCCGTCCACGGCTTCGCTCGCGTATTAAGTAGCGTAGTTAGCGTAGTAATATGCTATTCTAGGTAAAGAACTCTATTATTCCAAGTTTCATCGAAATCGGTTGAGCTGTTACTGTTATTAAATAAATAAATCTATTCCAAGTTTGAACGAAATCGCTTAAACCGCTTACTTAGTCAAAGTCAAAGTCAAAAGGCTTTTATTTCAATAAAATCACTAGGATCACTTTGAAACGTCTTAGAAACTAGGTGAAGCTACGCCTGTTAGCAACCCCTTGGCCTATTGCTTGCTTGTCGTGTCACTGATAATTTCTTGGTCATCCTGTATTAGGTCAGTGACCAGGTTGAGGTATGATGGCGCTGAAAAGGGCCTATGACTGTCGGTGAAAGGGTCAGTGTAGTGAAAGGTTTAAAGTATCCTAGAGGCTCCTTTCGTGCACATGTCACATGTCTTCAATATATTAGATTCTAGGACACGCCGGTTTCCTCACGATGTTTTCCTTCACCGTTTGAGAGCACTAGTAAATAACTATTATAGTAACCTACTTAATTCCATGCAGATCGTGTTTACATACAACGCAAATTCGCCCAAGTTGTTTGAGAGATTTTCGCTCGCTTCGTCCGCTCGATCAATTAGATATTTGTAGAATAAGAGTGTCCTCCGTAGCCATTACGAAAAAAAACAACCCCAGTGTTGTAATACAGTATTGATTTTACAATGGCATACACACGCGCGACTATTGGTTTATTTAATGCATCCCTTAGCTATTGTAAGGGTGGTTCGACCAATGGTAACCGACCCCATGCTTTCACCCCCCGGATATAAAAGAAAGTAATAAAAGGGGTAGTATGGGGTATTAAGTTAAAAAAATCATAGGTGAAATGAAATAAAATGATTGCATGTATCGTGACTTTTCGGGTTGGCGCCAATAGGTCCCGAAGTTTTAGTATAATAGCCGTCATTCATCATATCTTACTAAAGCTAGACTTGACTTGACGGTGACTTCACCATGACTACAAAATAAAACGACGAAGGAAATTTAGATAAGAACAACAAAAAATTATACACGTAAGACTTGGCGGTAACTCCTAAGATGCCATAGCCAATACGAAATTTAAAAAAAGTTATAAATGTAATTTTGAGAAAGGGATTTTTGGGACATTTAGAATGCTGAAAATTGTTAGGTTTTTAACAAAATTGACACTGATAACAATTGTTTAAATGTTTGTCCTGAAAAACTACTACTTAATTTAAAAAAAAACGTTTCAATTCGGATACAACTTTACAGACGCGTAAATATGTATGTGTTGTTGTGTGTGTGTGTGTGTGATGGCGTTTTGAAGATTGATAACTTTTAGTGCGAGCTACTTTACTGAGTTTTGTAACCAGAGGTTTAAATTGTAAGATTAATAGCAATGCACTTCGTAAATTTGAGGGTTTAACAATGTTAGCAATAATATAAACGTTCCAAACTTGACAAAGGAAAACTTCAAGATCTTACCTTCTTTATTCTTTATTGTACACAAGAAAAATACAGATACAAAAATTAAAAAGAAAGGTATGTACAAAGGCGAGCTCAACCCTAAAAAGAGTTTTCTTCCAGCAAACCTTTGAGGCTAGAGAGACGTGTTGAATGTTTGATAGAATATTAGCTTCTTCCTTTTCATGTTTGATAAACTTCAGATGTCACTAAAATTTATATAATCATCCTCATAATTGCGAACTTCATTACCATTTCGCTTACGCAATAGCACTCCGTGGCCGTGGTGGCGCCGGCTGAAGAATAGGCCCCTCCATATCTACCTATCCGCGGATGTCGTAAGAGGCGACTAAGGGGAAAAGACTACGGGATGGGCAGCAGCGTCCCTCATTTTAACAACGATAGCTCTAACTGCGCTCGCCAACCCGCATGCCCAGCGTGGTGAGTATGGACAAATCCCCCCACATGATGAGGCTCTGTATGTGGGGGCAGCCATGTTCAGCAGTGGACGTCGAACGGCTGAAATGATGAAATATTGACTTATCTACCCCCTGTATATAACAGTGCCTTGTATCTACAAGTCTCCACACAAACATACAAACTGAGCGAGCCACAGTGACGGTACTGCAACTTTTCGATCGATCAAGCCACTGGTTATTTTACGGTCACCGTGCTTTGATATAAGTGAAGAATGCCTTTAGAAAGGTTTATGCATATGTAAAATAGTGTAACTTTTCGGTAATAAATAAATAAATCTTATCAAATGTCTTATTGGAATCTTTTCTTATGTTTATTTATTGAGGCCTGTGCTGAGTGTGCAGTTTACTGCAGTGAGCTATGCTCGCAGTTTCACTGCGTGATAAGATCCGGAACGAGGAAATCCGTAGAAGAACCAAGGTCACCGACATAGCTCTCAGAATTAGCAAGTTGAAGTGGCAGTGGGCAGGCCATATAGCTCGCAGAACCGACAACCGTTGGGGAGTAAAGGTTCTCGAATGGCGACCACGAACCGGGCGACGAAATTTGGAAGGGACATTGTGGATTGTGGGAAGTCATGGATCGGGCTCAAGACCGTACGTCGTGGCTCTCTTTGGCGGCCTATGTCGAGCAGTGGACGTCTACAGGTGATGATGATGATGACTAATAATAAATAGGTAGTAATCAATTAATCATTTGTAATATACCATCTTTAATTAATAACTGTGTATACCTAATCATGTATGTTACTATCGATCAAATATTACCACAGATAAAAATATTTTCTATTTTTTGGTAGAATTTTAAAAATAAAAAAAATAAATATTCCGGACATATCACACACGGTCAACTGATCCCAAACTAGGCATAGCCTGTACTATGGGTACCAGAGACTGATATACATAATAGATAAATATTTAACACCCAGCCACAGAACAAACATCTGTGTTAGTCACAAATGTTTGTCCAGTGCGGGCATCGAACCCGCAACCTCTAGCGCAGAAGGCAGAGTTACTACCAACTGAGCTATGAGCTAGTTTTATATATAGATTAAAAGTAACTCCATATTTTATAAATACACAGTCAGAAACTGCAAACTTTTCTCAAACACCCTGTATAAAGCTATCTCCGTGTGCGTGAAACCGTGTCAATGTGTGAGGTGTCTGCGTGTCGGTGTGTGAGTGCAGGGCTGTACCATTGTTCACTGAACAAAAATAGGGTTGATTTTGTCAGTTTTTTTAAATACTATATGACAGATGGTGCTTTTCGCATCGTCTGTCAATATGCGTTCCTATTTGAGTTTTGTTGAATGATTTTAACATTTATAAAAGTATAAAATTCTAATAAGACTAGAATGTTCATACATATATGTATATTTTTTTATACTAGGTACCTACTAAGCTGGCAAAAAAACTTACAGCTCACCTGATTGTAAGTGTTTACCGTAGCCTATGAACGCTTGTATTACCAGAGGCATAACGCACGCGTTGCCGACCCCGAACCCCCCTCACCTTAAAGAGCTCTGGCAACCTTACTCACCGCAGGAACACAACACTATTTGAAACAAATAATAATAATAAATTATGTATTATTGTTCTTTTGAGCCTCACCTAGTTCGATCGGCACCACACTGAAGCTCTACATTCCATTTTGTGAAAAAGGATCATCGAAAAAAATGCTAGGCCTAGCCGTGTTTGTTGCCTGATTCTTGTAGGCTTGGTCGCGAGGAACAGGCGTAGCTTCACCTAGTTTCTAAGACGTTTCAGTGATCCTATTGAAATTTGAACAAAAATTTATATAATAGCATTTCTTTGATGGTAATTCCGAGGTTCAGCGCAGCCCTGCGGCACGAGGTTACGGGGTAACGTAACTGACCTACAGTACGTTTCATGCTTGGCCGGCTGACAGCGTGCGCAGTTTAGTCATCTTTGTAGCTTCACTAGCGACCCGCCCCGGCTTCGCACGCGTAGCAGAGCATACTTGGTTATACCTATGTGTTCAATCCTAAAAGGAGCTTAATCTACAACCAATTGGGAATGAAAACATAAAAGATGATATGTGTTCTATCATAAAAGGAGCTTAATCTACAACCAATTGGGAATGAAAACATAAAAGGTGATATGTGTTCTATCATAAAAGACCAATTGGGAATAAAGTTGGTTTGAAGACTTTTAGAAATTCGACATTTTTCATTGAAAATCTTATATTTTGTCGTCAAATCACTTCAAGCTCAATGAATCAGCTGTTTTAGGTAGCTATATTGATGCCGACCTCCTCGTTCGTTAAGTAAAAAAAAAAATATTCCGGACATATCACACACGGTCAACTGATCCCAAACTAGGCATAGCCTGTACTATGGATACCAGAGACTGATACATAAAAGATTAATATTTAACACCTAGACACAGAACAAACATCTGTGTTCATCACACAAATGTTTGTCCAGTGCGGGAATCGAACTCGCGACCTCTAGCGCAGAAGGCAGAGTTACTACCAACTGAGCTATGAGGCCAGTCAAACAATCTTACTAATATTTATAAATGCAAAAGTTTATGAGGGTGTTTGTGGTTCAATCACACCGTAACGGCTCAACCAATTTCGTTGAAACTTGGAATAGATAAAGTTCTTTACCTAGTATAGCATATAGGCTACTTTTATGTAGGTACTACGCGAGCGAAACCGCGGTTGGAAGCTAGCTATTTATAAAGATGATAAAAATACCAAAAACAGCTAATTTGAGAAAGAACAGGATAAAATGACTGACTGGCCTCATAGCTCAGTTGGTAGTAACTCTGCCTTCTGCGCTAGAGGTCGCGGGTTCGATTCCCGCACTGGACAAACATTTGTGACTAACACTGATGTTTGTTCTGTGTCTGGGTGTTAAATATATATCTATTATGTATATCAGTCTCTGGTACCCATAGTACAGGCTATGCCTAGTTTGGGATCAGTTGACCGTGTGTGATATGACCGGTTTTTTTTTTTTTTATTAAAAAAAATGATATTTTTTTCGCTAATATTCTTTCTTATTGTTGATAGAATAACCCCCTTTCGGGGTGGTGGTATACATGTTATGAACCACATTTTAAATGCTAGTACAGTTTCATCGGAATTATTTTTGCCGATATCTTTTTTTTTTATTATACACAATAGGTTTGACCACAGTCTCACCTGATTTTAAGCAAAAACTTTAATTAATTATACACCTTAACCTTCCTCATAGATCACTCCGTCCATCAGTGGAAAGATGAAAATCCGTTCGGTAGATTTTGAGTTAATCGCGTTCAAACAGACAGACAGACGGGAGTCAAAACATCATGGTACACAAACACATAATTAGTTATCGACTTGGATTAGAACCCATGACTGTAGAGTCGATACCAATATCCAGGTCCAAGGTGAACAAGAATGAACCAGTGACGGTATTTAATAATTTTCTTTATTGTTACAGATTATAATCAAAAGTTTTCATTAAAAAAAATGGCGTAGAATCGAAAAAGCATCAATGAACTGGCTGATACTATACCTCAAGCTGGCCATCAGCTACAGCTGTGCACGTTGCCCATAAAAACACCAGTGGCACGAAAGGGGAGCCTACAGAATTGGCGATATCAAGAAAACTGGTAAGACTTCGGAAATACTTTATTTCTAACTAGTCCGTAACTAGTACAATATCCGAATGGGACATCATCATCATCATCATCATCACCATCATCTTCCTGCCCTTATCCCACATCATGTGGGGTCGGCACAACATGTATTCTTCTTCCATTTCCCTCTATCAGTCGTCATCTCAACACTCACTCCTTCAACTTTCTCACATCCTTTATTATTCTTTATTGTACACAAGATAAAACAGATATAAGAAATAAAAAAGAAAGGTAATTACAAAGCCGAGCTTAACCCTAAAAAGAGTTTTCATCCAGCAAACCTTTGAGGCTAGAGAGATGTGATTATATATATAATTTAAATTTATATTTTCTACATTATGTGGCAATAAATAAATTATTTTTCTATATTATTTTAAACTGATAACCCACACTAGAGGAATACCATGTTTTTTTATAATATTCCAAAAATTCGACTCCGATGGTTTATATTATTTTCTTTCTTTCTTTTTTCTTTCTATTTTGACACTTTATTCATGTATTTGTATGAGAGGACATCAACGACTCACCCACCCGTCTAGACGAGAGACAGACTTAGGGCCTGA
This sequence comes from Anticlea derivata, assembly GCA_947579855.1. Taxonomy (NCBI): domain Eukaryota; kingdom Metazoa; phylum Arthropoda; class Insecta; order Lepidoptera; family Geometridae; genus Anticlea; species Anticlea derivata. Next base: position 5,609,429 of record OX388287.1, on the reverse strand, counting down.
TCCGAGGTCAGTGACCGTCTGGTGGCTGTGCAACTAGCAACATAAAGATTTAGAAGTTTTCGCGAGACTTCCCGCACGCCACGTAGCCTGTAGCCGTGTTCCAACGACGTGCTATATCGCATATAAAATGAAAAATAATAAGCTTACTTATATAAATATTCCGGACATATCACACACGGTCAACTGATCCCAAACTAGGTATAGCCTGCACTATGGGTACCAGAGACTGATATAGAATAGAATAGAATATGTATTTATTTCTCTCAACAAAGGTTAACAGTCGAATATAAGTATTGTAGGTAGTTAAGTTAACCTGTTTTGTGAGAGACCGGTGCCTGAAATAGGTTTAAAAAACTTGTGCTACAGGACACCGGGCCCCATATATATATATAATAGATAAATAGATATATTATATAATAGACAAATAATTAACTTTTTAAAATAAGATGTAAAAAAAAGAAATGAAAAACTAGGTATCGTGATATCATAATCACTGGCATATTAATGACCATTATGTCTTCCCATATTCAGAAAAAAAAGTCTGCCAATTTCTTAAAAAAAATGCGTCAAACTTTGAGCTTAACCATTGCCATAGAAATTTACTCTGTAAATTATAGATGTCAAGACAAAATTTTGATTGTGTATATTTTCTACGAGTTAAAGCTAATCTCACGCAGAACTAAACTTTATTTCCAATAACCAAGGTCGAACATAGTTCAGCATCCTAAAGATACTACAGACTGTCTGATAAGCTTTTGTTCGGTCACGCTAAAACCTACCCTATTTTCAATGATGCAGAGCGATAATCCGATTGATAGGGGTGTTTTTATTTTTTTATCAGCGCAAGCATCGCTCAACAGTTCAGTGCGTCCCGAGACTTTGAAAAAGGAACGCGTTTGCGCCATTATTTTTTTTCGTAGTTTTTGACGAAAAATTTTTGTTTTTTAGAGTTATAGTTTAAACCAAAGGGACATACTTTCATCGATCAGATAAAGTTAAGTGATTTTGAAGCTATTTAGTAAGAACTAAATTGTGAATGTAGAAAAACAGCTCAAAGGATTATCGATTTCATGAATGCAGTGTAAGCAAGTTGAAGTGGCCATATAGCTCGAAGAACCGACAACCGTTGGGGAGTAAAGGTTCTCGAATGGTGACCACGAACCGGGCGACGCTGTGTTGGAAGGCCCCCCATCCAATGGACCTACATTGTGATTGCGGGAAGTCTGTGGATGGAGAGGGCTCAAGACCGTTCGTCGTGGAACTCTTTGGGGGAGGCCTGGGGATGAGCCTGAGGAAACTAGTAAGTATTTTTATAAGCGGCGATGGGCTTGCAACCCGTCATATATGCCATCTTGAGGATAAAAGATGTGAAACTAAAATATAAATTAATTTAAAATAAAATATGAATTATAAAATAAATCAAATTAAATTGACTGCGTTCGGCGTGAAACATGATGCCCAAGAAATAACCAGAGGCATGAAAAGAAATACTCAAAGTTCACTTAAATGTTGTTAAGTTAAGAAAAATTGCAAATTTACATATTTGACTTCCTCGATAGCTCGGTGGGCGACGACTGCTCGACTGAGACGCAACAGGTGCGGGTTCAATCCCGCGACGGGACAAATGATTGCACGATTTGCAAATATTAGCATGGTACTCGTAGTTTCTGATACCCACGACACAGGGGACCCTGGTGTGGTGTGGAGTCAGGACTGTGGTCACCTGTATTAGATCATCGATCAGGTTGAGGTATGGTGTCCCTGAAAAGGGCCTATGGCCGTGAAAGAATCAGCGTGGTGAAAGGATTAAAGTGCGCCTCTTAGTCTCCTTTCATGCACATGTCACATGTCTTCCAATTTTTAGGTTCTAGGACATTCCGGTTTCCTCACGATGCTTTTACAGTCTCTTCTTGCTCTTTCAGCACACTGGTTCTTTCACGATCAAAAAGCCATAATCAAGCTAGTACCTAACTATAACTATAGTATAATCAAGAGTTAATAGGTCACGCCCGATTAGCGGTTTATCTAGACCAGACGTATTGTCCTAGGTCATTCGATGACCTTCCTACAGTCAAATAACAAATTATTTACAGCGATGCCATGTTCAGACTGGTGTGCAGTCACCTGTAATCCTACTAATATTATAAATGCGAAAGTTTGTGAGGATGTTTGGTATTTTTTTTATACAGATACAAAAACTCCTACCCCTTAAACAGCTCTGGCAACCTTACCCACAGGAACACAACACTATTTGAAACAAATAATGTTATCTATCTGCGATCATCTGTAAGGCGGAGGTACCTCTCCAGGCGGTCTGCTCCAATTCAGAACGAGTAAATCTCGCCCTACCTTCTCCAAAAATTGATAATTGGATGTTTAGATGTTTGTTGTTCAATCACGCCGTAACGGCTCAACCGATTTCATTGCAACTTGGCTTTACCTTTAATAACATAAAGGTTACTTTTCATGTAGGCACCACGCGGGCGATGTCGCGGGTGGAAGCTAGTCTTATATAATAATATTATAAGTAGACAATAAGTAGCATTATGCTATTCCAGACTATAGTCAAAGTCAAAGTCAAAAGGCATTTATTTCAATAAAATCACTAGGATCACTTTGAAACGTCTTAGAAACTAGGTGAAGCTATGCCTGTTCCTCGCGACCAAGCCTACAAGAATCAGGCAACAAACACGGCTTGGTGCCTATCATTTTTTTCGATGATCCTTTTTCACAAAATGGAATTTAAAGCTTCAGTGTGGTGCCGATCGAACTAGGTGAGGCTCAAAAGAAAAGTTAAAATCTAGTTCTGTCCCAAATTTTATCCAAATCCGTTCATACGTTTGGGCGTGATTGAACCAAAAACCTTTAAACATCACAAACTTTTGCATTTGTTGGAGGATATTAAGATATATTTTCAATTTATTATGGCACGGATTATGTCGCTGTAAATTGGAATAGCCCGCCTGGGAGGTACCTCCGCCTTACAGAAGATCGCAGTCAAATAACATTAGATACGTGTTTGTTTAAAATAGTGTTGCAAAAAGATTTTTTTTTTATACAACTAAGGTAGCAAACAAGCATACGGCCCACCTGTTGGTAAGTGGTTACCGTAGCCTATGTACGCTTGCAATACCAGAGGCATCACGCACGCGTTGCCGACCCCTTACAAAGTTCAAAACGCCCTTTTTGAAGAACCCCATACTGTAGCTTTCCTCTTTCGCTGCCTCAGCCTAATGACAATAATGCCCACGAAGAACGAATGAAAACAATGCTCGCGACCAACAATGGTAAGGTAAACATCCTCTCAGATCCTTGAAGATGTCTTAGAGGGTAGTCAGAGGCATATCCGCACATTTATGTCCCCTCTTAGCAGTAAAACGAATCGAATGAGCGTTGCAAAAAAATCTTTTAATCCAAACAAAACCAAGTGCTTAACCTAGTACACGCTAGTACATCTGCTACAACAAAAAATGAATCAATTTTTTTACCGTCACGCCAAAATCTATTGATTTTATTTTTAACCCCATTGTTAGGGGTAAAATCGAAGGGTGAACAAAACTGCTAATTTTGTGAAAAAGGTTTTTTTACTAAATTCTATGTCGGTAACAAAAAGGGATACGCTATTAAAAGAAATCCAAAAATACAATGCACTTAAAAAACCCCGTTATTAGTATGAAACTTGAGTAGGTATGTAGCATTTACATTCATGTTACCTATATGTTTTTTGAAGCAGAACAAGACGTGAAAAATTTAAAAAACGCGGGATGGATAAAATGGCGACAGGTCACAGGAACTACATGAGAATGAATGAATGAAAATGCTTTAGCGTACACCAAAATAAATATGAATTTTCAGATCCCTTACTTGAGGAATTATAGAGTGCCCATACAATGAGAGTGAGTTTGTATGGGACAAAGAGTGGAATGATCTACCTGCGCCTGTTTTTCCGAGAGTACTGTAGTGTATGCCTTACGCCACACTGGTTCCTAGCAGGACAACTCCCTCGTTGTTATCATCATCACTTCAGCCGTACGACGTCCACTGCTGAACATGGCCTCCCCCACAGACAGAGTAAATTCCTTATCATGTGGGGGGATTTGCCCATACCACGCTGGGCATGCGGGTTGGCGAGCGCAGTTAGAGCTATCGTTGTTAAAATGAGGGACGCTGCTGCCCATCCCCTAGCTTTTTTCCCTTAGTCCCTTGTTAAAACAACACATATAATTATCTAACAGTGATTCCCGGGCGCCTGCTCGTGCCGGCTTGACCACAGACTGGCTGACTCACCCAGATTATGTATCCATCTCTCCATCTCAGGTGTCATCTGTTATCTGTCACTGTCAGTTGTCCCCCGGAGACAGCATAAGATAAGGAATGCAGGTTTCCTTAAAATAAGTACAATCTAGGAGTCTTCAAAATATAGAGTCGAACTCTGTCATTCCGAAACTGGGTTTAGATCAAGTCTAACCCTGGTTTTGTGACGTGTCATTTCATACGTTTGACATTATGACATAAAGCAACGTATGAAATAACACGTCACAAAACCAGGGTTTAGTTAGACCACGTCTAAACTCAGTTTCGTAAACAGGGAATAAGTTCCTTCTGGGAAAGCGTGCTCCATCTTAGGCCACATCTTACATGCAAAAGTGAGATGGTGGCCAAACGCTTAACCATTACCAATTAAAAAAAAATCAACCCCTAATTCACCCATTCAAGATTATTTTTTTGATACAAAAGCATATGTCCTTCCTTAAGATGTAATCTATCTCCTTGCCGAATTTAATTACGATCCGTTCAGCCGTTTAGTCGTGATGAGGTAACAAACAAACTCACGAGATACTTTCGCATTTATAATATTAGCATGGAGAGTACAAGGTTATTCATAATATGCATACCTACTTTATAAGGTAACGTAGCACCATCTAGTGGGGGGCCGTCGCTATCCATTTTTTTTCACCAAATACAAAAATTATCTTCACTTCATCGTAATTAGTTCCAAAATGGAGTTGACTTTTTTTTTTAATTTTACGCCAACGGCCACAGAATCAGCTGCTCCCGCGGAATGGAAGACGAACAAAAGAGTTTTTTTTATGTTTTTTTTTAACTTGGCGAAAGGGATGTACCTACTGTACAACGCTTTTTTTATTTTTTAAGCGGTTGAACGTATGTTGCATAGTATGGATAATCCTTATGGGCTTTGCTTTTGTAAAGTCGAAGTCAAAAGATATTAATTCTTTTTTTTACAGAAAATATACAGCTAAATAACTTAATAATACAGGCATGTACAAAGGTGAGCTTAATTCTATAAAGTGTTTTCTTTCCAGCAAACCTTTGAGGCTATAGAGAGCTGATAAAAGTAGTGGGTATTTGTGCACAGCACGGACATAATAGAAGTACAAGAAAACAATTTATCATCATCATCATTTCAGCCGTTCGACGTCCACTGCACATGGCCTCCCCCACAGACAGAGCAAATTCCTTATAATGTGGGGGGATTTGCCCATACTCACCACGCACAATTACAAACAATTTATACTAATTACAAAAAAAATGTAATCAAAACATACAATACTTTACTAAAAACAAAGTGAAGATTGCCCTCGTAGGGTTTATGCACTTACCTAAGTTTGAGTGACTAAAAACCATGACAAAATGACGAAAAAATACTTTACCTATCAATGCACATAAGTGCAAATTTATGAATGTAGCCTCTACGAAACGTACTTTGCCTTTTCACCAAACTGGTTCTTTCAACGGCCAATATCCAACCTTGTTATTGTTCTAATGTACGAAAGAACCAGTGACGCGGCAAGCAACTCATAAATTCTGTTTAAAGGCGTATCCACACAATTCTTTTGCGCTTGCGAATTATTGCAAAAAGCGAAAAGCATAACCCTCTACGCGGAGTCTGAACAAAAGGTTCCGCGGAGCGCGGAACCGGTGACAAATTAGGGATCCTTGCGATTTAGTGATGGCGGAAACCATCGATCGCGTATCGAGACAAATAATTCTACTAGGCTTGGTCGCGAGGAACAGGCGTAGCTTCACCTAGTTTCTAAGACGTTTCAAAGTGATCCTAGTGATTTTATTGAAATAAACGCCTCTTGACGTTGACTTTGACTTTACTATCATTTAAAAGAAAAGTAGCTGCACCCAGCCAATTTTATCAGATTCCTACTTGTTAAGAAGGCAATGTAATAAAAAAAATTTTAGAAAAATTTCATCAGCCTGTAGAATTCCACTGCTGGATATAGGCCTCCCCCATAGAGTTCCGTCGAATGGTCTTGAGCCTTCTCCATCCACCGACTTCCCGCAACCTTCACAATGTCGTCGGTCCATCGGTGGGGAGCCTTCCAACACTGCGTCGCCTGTTTCGTGGTCGCCATTCGAGAAAATTTAGCTCGTGGTTATGTTTGGGTGTTTAAATGTATGTTGTTCAATCACGCCGTAACGGCTCAACCGATTTTGTTGAAACTTGTGATAGATCGTGACCCGAGAGCTGGCTCTTATTTGGCCCAGCGAATTAGCATTGCCATCCAGCGTGGCAATTCCGCCGGCGTCTTGGGGACGCTTCCGACTGGTAGTGATCTGTGTTTCTTGTGTATTTTGTAAATATTAACTTGTATTAGTTTTAAGTTTCTTTCAAGCATATATAGGCTACTTTTTATGTAGGTACCACGCGGGCGGAAGCTAGTAATATTATAAATGCGAAAGTTTGTGAAGATTTTTGTTCCACAAAGGGCTTGAGGATAACATTCTACAGACCTTGAGCAACGACTAAAGATACGAGTGTAAATCGTTGGCCCTTATTTCTGTAGAAATTGGCGCAAGTACCTACAGTGCAGGTACGAGGAGAAAGCTAGATTTATAGCTCGTTCTAGACACTGCACTGCGGTGCAAAACATACGCGGTAGCGGGTTGATTAAACTCAGCAATTTTTACAAACTTTGCAATTTTAATTTGAATCCGCCTTACAGAAGATCGCAGCCAAATAACATTGTTTATTTTAAATAGTGTTGTGTTCCTGCGGTGAGTAAGGTTGCCAGAGCTCTTTAGGGGGGGAGGGGTTCGGCAGGCAACGCATTAGCAATGCTCCAGGTGTTGCTGATGTCAATAGGCGACGGTAACCACTTACCATCAGGAGGGCCGTAAGCCTGTTTGCCTCCGTTAACGTCCTAAAATTACATTGGAGGTTCCTTCACCTTACAGAAGATATTCCACATTACATTTTGTAAAAAAGCATCATCGAAAAAAATGAAAGGCCAAGCCGTGTTTGTTGCCTGATTCTTGTAGTTTGTTGGTCGCGAGGAACAGGCGTAGCTTGACCTAGTTTCTAAGACGTTTCAAAGTGATCCTAGTGATTTTATTGATATTAATGCCTTTTTGCTTTGTCCCTACAATCTAGTATCTACCTAAGTAAGAAGTAGGGAACTAACATTTGTGGATGATGTAAACATTTGTGCCGCAGCGGGAAACGAACCCCCTGCGTCTCAGACGGACACTAGCCCGCTACGTCACCGACATTTTTTTTAAACATTCACATCGTACCTATGTATCCTAGGAATCCTAGTGTGGGGCCCACACTAGGATTCACTGTGTCGTGGATATCAGAAAATACTAACGAGTACCATGGTACTACAACACCCAGACCCGGAACTAATAATTGCAGATCATGCAGACATTTGTCCCGCAGCGGGCAGAGGGCGCCCGCTGCGCCCTCGTATAATGGACCCCTATGGGCCCGCCATGCGGCTATGACTTGCGCCGCGAACTCCAAAACCAGTTTCAATTCAAGTGGCCGCTAAAAAAATGTCTGGCGATTCACGTCTGAGTTCGACGTCTCCGTGCCGACCGGGCTATACGTACCTACTTGTACCTACATACACATGCAGTTTCACGACTGTGTAAGTACTTACGATCGCTTTCTAGCCCTGCTATCCTTTCACTACACTGATTCTCTGACAGTTGATGGTAACTCTGCCTTCTGAGCTAGCGGTCGCGGGATCGATTCCCGCACAGGACGAACATTTGTCTGATGAACACAGATGTTAGTTCTGTGGTATCTATTATCTGACCTAGGTACTCTATGTACCTCATTCTGTATATTTTATTTTATTTTATTTTAGAACACTTATACATACTATATACATACCTACCTTTTATTTTTGTATTTTTAGTTTTAAGTAGTAATTTTAAGTAGCTATTTAATATGGATCTTGTGTCTGGAAATAAAGAATATTTATCTATTATGTATATCATTCTCTGGTACCCATAGTACAGGCTATGCCTAGTTTGGGATCAGTTGACCGTGTGTGATATGTCCGGAATATTTATATTCTTTCATCGACGGTCATAGGCCCTTTTCAGGGCTACGATACCTGAACATGCTCACTGACCTAGTACAGGATTACCAAGAAAGAATCAGTGACATGACAAGAAGAAGCCCTGCTAATCTGAGTCGTACGTAACTCAAAATATTTTGAGTTTACCTCATAAACGGAGATTGCGTCAATTATTAATCAGTTAATGTTGACGCAATCGCGAGACTTGCTTACTTGTCGTGTCACTGATCCTTTCGCGGTCATCCTGTATTAGGTCATTGAGCAGGTTGAGGTATGGTGGCCTTGAAAAGACCTTTGATCGGTGAAAGAATCAGTGTAGTGAAAGGACTAAAGTGCGCCTCTTAGAGGCTCCTTTCGTGCACATGTCTCCACATTTTTAGGTTCTAGGACATGCCGGTTTCCTCAAGATGTTTTAAGTTTTTGAGGATATTTGGATGTTTGTGGTTCAATCACGGCTCAACCGATTTCGATGAATCGGTAGAGTGCATTAGCTAGAATAACATTTATGCTACTTTTTATGTAGGTAGGTACCACGCGAGCCACAGCTTATTTTCTAAATTACATTTATGATATGTTATAAAATGTGGTATGACGTCACAACACGTGTTTGAGACATACCTACCACCGGAAGTACCTCAGACACAACAGATAACAGACAGACGGACACTGTACATTGTATTGTTAGTAGTACCTATTATTCTTTAAATAAGTATGTAGAGAGGTATGTTCTTTTTTTTAAACCGTGATCAATCCTCTTTTTTATAAGACTATGGTGGTAAACAAGCTGTTGGTAAGTGGTTGCCGTAGCCAATGAACGCTTGTAGGTAATACTAGTGGCAACATGTAAGAGAGCTCTGGCAACCTTACTCACCGTAGGAACACAACTCTATTTGAAACAAATAGTGTAATTTGGCTGCGATCTTCTGCAAGGCGGAGGTACCTCCCAGGCGGGCTGGACCAATTTAGAGCGAGAAAATCTCACTGTGCCCTACCTACCTCGATCCCAAGTTCATCTTTTCGAAAATTTCGCAATTTCGCATTGAGGAAGCCCCCAACCCAATGGACCGACGACATTGTTAAAGTTGCGGGAAGTCGGTGGATGGAAAAGGCTCAAGACCGTTCGTCGTGGATCTCTTTGTGGGGGGGCGGGGGGGGGGGGGCTATGTCCAGCAGTGGACTTCTACAGACTGAGAGATGAGGTTTTCCAATAAAAATTTAATTGTTTTTTGTCTTTTTTCAGGTTTTGAACATGGCAGAAGAAACTTCATCTAACCTAACCTTCATTCTGAATAAGTACTTCGTCTAAGTAATTCAAGATCAGTAAATGGATCTTCCTCGGTCACCCTGTTACAAAATGACACCATTAGGATGAGCAAAGAGCGTCCACCGCACTCGTTCTTTTCAGGGCCACCATGCTAGATAAACCAATACCTCAACCTGACTTCACTGACCTAACGCAGGATGACCAAGAAGAAACCAATGCTACGAACCGAATCCTACTTTCCAAAACTTCTGATTCTTGTAGGCTTGGTCGCGAACAGGCGCGAACAGGTCGCGAACAGGTCGCGAACAGGCGTAGCTTCACCTAGTTTCTAAGACGTTTCAAAGTGATCCTTGTGATTTTATTGATATAAACACTTTTGATATATATTTATTTATACCTCTCAGATAACCATGCACCCATACGCTTCAAAATGTCAAAGGGTAGTCAGGGGCACGTGTAAACAACAATATAAAAGATGGCAGAGTGGCCTAGAAAAGATACGTTTTACTGATTTTGGGTTTATTAATGAGGATGAAGAGGAATGTCTGCCAGATGAGGATCAGCTTCCATGAACAATATCGAAGAATGAGGATCTACAGCATCTTGGATATTAACCTATTTCAGGTAATCCTAATTATTTTAATAATTAAAACGAAACCGGCATGTCCTAGAACCTAAAAATTGGAAGACATGTGACATGTGCATGAAAGGAGCTTCTAAGAGGCGCACTTTTATCCTTTCACTACACTGATTCTTTCATCGATAGGCCCTTTTGAGGACCACCATACCTCAAACTGGTCACCGACCTAATACAGGATGACCATGAAGGAATCAGTGACACGTTTTTTCGTGCACATGGCACATTTTCACGATGTTTTTCACCAGTGTTCTACGGTGGGAGTAGCTACTGGTATGAATGGACACTGGGCAGTTGTGGCCTAAAGGTGTCAAATTCAGGAAGTTCATTGGTCGCCTGTCACGTGACACCGGCTTTACGTCACGTGTCGTGTTTACGTGTGCAGTAAAGGAGCCATTCCATTCTGGGCCTGGTCCATGTACACTACATAGAAAAATTAGGAAAAAATAGGAGATCACAAGTAAAATACAATTTCATTAATTTGGAGACAAATGCGATGGTACAAGAATAGTTCTTCTGGTAAGTTTTTTACTATGTGAACACTATTTGAAGGCCGCCATGTTGGTTTATAATTGGCGTTTGACATGACATTGACATATTTTTCATGTCATGTTGTTTGATTTGATGTTTTTGTTTTGTCAGATAAATGTAGGTTGTCAAAATGACATTTCACGCACGTCCATCCGCCATATTTTGTAGCGCTGTGTGTTGCTCTCTTTGTCGAAGAAAATCATAATGTACCTTAGAACGAAGTCAATTTAAATAAAATAACCAATTAAATACGTTTACTTTATTGCTTAGCCATATTTTAGAGTAGTGTACACAGTGCAGGCCCAGGCTCCATATATTGATGAAACGTCTCTTTTCATAATAAAATTAGATAAATGATAGGCTCGTTCAGTCAGCGACATCAGTTACTGTGGTTTAGAATTTTAACACTAGCTTCCGCCCGCGGCTTTGCTCGCGTGGTACCTACATAAAAAGTAGCCTATATGCTATTATAGGTAAAGAACTCTGTCTATTCCAAGTTTCAACGAATTCGATTGAGCCGATACGGCGTTTTTTAAAAAAAAAAAAAAAAAATCCGGACCTATCACACGGTCAACTGATCCCAAACTAGGCATAGCCTGTACTATGGGCACCAGAGACTGATATACATAATAGATATATATTTAACACCCAGACACAGAACAAACATCTGTATTCATCATACAAATGTTTGTCCAGTGCGGGAATCGAACCCACGACCTCTAGCGCAGATGGCAGAGTTACTACCAATAAGGCATTATTGAACAACAAACATCAAAATGTTATCACAAACTTTCGCATTTATAATATTAGTAGGATAAGTGGTAGCTAGATGCTCAAACCAAACATGTCAAAAAAAAAAAAGTCAAAAGGCCTTTATTTCAATAAAATCACTAGGATCACTTTGAAACGTCTTAGAAACTAGGTGAAGCTATGCCTGTTCCCATGCCCAATTCAAGTTGGTTCTAATGATGTTTTCCTACACCATTTGAGAGCACGGGTACGTATGAAGTAGGATACGGCTAAGACCGTTCATCATCGCATTGGAATTTCACCTCAGCAGCAGTAAATCAGTCATTCAAAGTACCAGGAGTGTAGAGCTCAGTGGGAGTCATCTCTGTAATTCCTTGGCATAGCTACTGTCTAGACACCCCATCCCCCCATCCCCCACACCCCCCGCCCCCACGTCTAGACGGGTGCTAGACACCCCCTCACCTGCTATTTTGGGGATGTTTACAAAAGTGGCGCGTCAATTAACTTTACGGGTTAACTAGGTGTCAATGTAGGGTGTCAATAATGAAGTGAGGCTTGGCTTTTTGTTAGTTCGCGGCGCTAGTTCTTTCTAGGTCTCTCTGAGTTATTTCAATGAGCGGTTGCGTTGTGTATACTTACTAGGTAGCTGTAGGTATAAATGTTACCCCAAAAGGGTGTTATACTTTAAACAAAATTAAATAATATCAGCATTCATCATTTCTTTAATATTTTTTTTTAATTTGTGTCCCAAAGTTTCTCAAATAAGCTGTTTTTTTTATTATTTTTTTATACAATAGAGGTGGCAAACAAACTTACGGCCCACCTGATGGTAAGCGGTTACCGTAGCCTATGAGCGCTAGCAATACCAGAGGCATCACGCACGCGTTGCAGACCCCGAACCCCCTTCCCCCCTAAAGATCTCTGGCAACCTTACTCACCGCAGGAACACAACACTATTTGAAACAAATAATGTTATTTGGCTGCGATCTTATGTAAGGCGGAGGCACCTCCCCAGGCAGGCTGCTCCAATTCATAACGAGAAAATCTCGCTGTGCCCTTTTAGTTATGTTTAGCATCTTCATAACTTATAAGTATAATTAAAATTACCAGAAGGTCGGTACCCAAAACAGCTGATTTTTGCGTAGTTTTTCAAAGAAAAAATACAAATTTCCAAAAGTCTGACAATAAACTTTTTCGCCAATTGAATTGGACCTACTTAGATAGAATAAGCTCTTTTCGGGATGGTATACATATTATGAAACACCTTGTATAACTTCATAATCCCATTTGGTCAAGTTTCAGTGACTTCGTAGTCCAGTAAGATTGGCTATTAAAGGTGCGATTTTTTTTTATGTTATGGTAAGTGGTTACCGTCGCCTATTGACATGAGCAACACCTGGAGCATTGCTAATGCGTTGCCTGCCGAACCCCTCCCCCTAAAGAGCTCTGGCAACCTTACTCAGCGCAACTCACCTTACTCATTTTGAAACAAATAATGTTATTTGGCTGCGATCTTATGTAAGACGGAGATACCTCCCAGGCGGGCTGCTCCAATTTAGAGCGAGAGCATCTCGCTGTGCCCTACCTCCTCCAAAAATGACCTCTCTTTCAAAAGACATCGCGATATCTCAGTTCAGAGCGAACTACTTCATTAATATAAAAAAAAAAAAAAAGTATAAGAAAATGACGACTACAATATTAGCGCCCTAATTTACGTCTACAGAAGCACAAGACGATACAAACATATTCCTCTTAATCATCATCATCATTTCAGCCGTTCGACTTCCACTGCTGAACATGGCCTCCCCCACAGACAGAGCAAATGCCTCATCATGTGGGGGGATTTGCCCATACTCACCACGCTGGGCATGCGGGTTGGCGAGCGCGGTTAGAGCTATCGTTGTTAAAATAGGGGACGCTGCTGCCCATCCCCTAGCTTTTTTCCCTTAATCGCCTCTTACGACATCCGCGGTTAGGTAGATATGGAGGGGCCTATTCTTCAGCCGGGGCCACCACGGCTAATCCTCAAATATATAACATAAATATCACGATTTTATCGTAAAAAACAGTATTTTGCGATAAAATGTCACCCTCTTACTCGCCATCTGCTGAATTTCTCACGGCGCAGATTTTTTTCTTTTTTAGTAAAAGGAAGCAACGGTTTCACACCTGTTCCGCTTTTTAACAATGCATTTGTGCAACATCTCACATGTTTTAAAAACTATAGGTACGTCTTTGATCGATTGACTGACAAAATACTTGCTTAAATCCTACTATTATTATAAATGCGAAAGTTTGTGAGGATGTTAAACATTAATGATAAATTTATATTTTTTTTGAATTAGTTAGTTATTAGTTATTATGTAATTTGTAATCTAATTAATATTGGTTTAAGTCTTTGCATTTATAATGTTTGTATGACCGATGTCAGAATCTAGTGATCTGTACTCTAAACCTCACCATCTATCAATGTACCTAGGTTCACGAACAATATATGAATTATGTTTGGATGATTGTGGTTCAAACACGGCCAAACGGCCGAACGGATTTGGATGAATTTAGGTACAGAGACAGATTATAGTCTGGAATAGCATGCATGCTACTTTTTTATCTTCATGAAGCCGCGGGCGGAAGCTAGTTACACGTATAGCACTCAGTTACTGGTAGACTTACCTAATAGAAAAAATAAAAAATTGGACTTGAAAAACCTACAAAAATGATGTTTATTTATTTCTTAGACAATTGTTATTACAAAAGGATAAAATAAATATAAAAAAATACTGAACCAATGTATTTTCAAAAATATTTCTACCAAGCTGGACTCACGTAATTTGTTTTTTTTTCTTTCTTTTTCAGGTTGTTAAATTAATAGAAGCAGAAGAGAAATAGAAATGCAAATCTACACTCGCGCGGGGGCGCGACTTCGCTTGTAAGCGACCCAGAACAAAAGCCTACCTACTCTTTCAAGATTCAAGATGTTTATTTGCAGAAATAAGTGTTACAGAGAGGTCTTCAAGCTATGAATATGGCACTTATAAACTTTCAACAATTTCATACCGATTGCCTTAGATGGTGTATCCCTACCAGTCTGCTCCGATTTTAGGTATCTCGGTTCAGTAGTACAGAATGATGGTGAGATTGATAGGGATGTGAGGAACAGAATAAATACAGGATGGATGAAATGGCGAAAGGTCACAGCAACCATACGTGATCGGCGAATGCCCCTTAAACTTAAGGGGAAAATTTACAAAACCATCATAAGACCTGTCGTATTGTATGGATCTGAGTGTTGGGCTGCCAAAGGGACGGATGAAAGAAGATTGCACGCAGCGGAGATGAGAATGTTAAGATGGATGTGTGGAGTGACCAGAATGGATAAGGTAAGGAATGAGTATGTAAGAGGAAGTTTGAAAGTGGCGCCAGTGACGGAAAAGCTGAGGAGTAATCGGTTAGCTTGGTATGGGTATGTCATGAGGAGGGAAGAATGTCTTGTGACTAGAAGAGTGTTAGATATGAATGTGGATGGATGTAGGAGTAGAGGTAGGCCAAATAAAAGATGGATGGACTGTGTGAAAGTGGATATGGTGAAGAAAGGAGTGAGTGTTGAGATGACGACTGATAGAGGGAAATGGAAGAAGAATACATGTTGTGCCGACCCCACGTGATGTGGGGTAAGGGCAGGAAGATGATGATGAAACTTATTCACTGAATCTTGAATCTTGAATCTCTTCCACTCTCATATTGTATCGGAAGAGAGAGACTGGGTCCTAAGTTGCTTTGGGCTACTTATGTGGTAGGTTTAGCCGTTGTGACCTCGGCTGAAGAATAGGCCCCGCCGTGGATGTAAGAGGCGAAAAAAGGCTAGGGGATTGGGAGCAGCACAACGATAGCTCTGACTGCGCTCGCCAACCCGCATGCCCAGCGTGGTGAGTATGAGCAAATCCCCCCCACATGATAGGAAGTTTGGAATCTTTGGGAGAGGCCTATGTTCAGTAGTGGACGTCCTACTGCTGCAATGATGATGAAGACTTATGAAATGTTGAGCTAAATTGGAGCAGCCCGTCTGGGAGATACCTCCACCTTACAGAAGATCGCAGCGACGGTCATAAGGCCCTTTTCAGGGCCACCATACCGCAACCTGTTCTTCTCACTGACTGGGTAATACAGAATGACCAGGAAAGAATCAGTGACGCGACGAGCAAGCAAGCATGATGTTTGATCCTATCCCTTTATTTAATAAGGAATTTCCCCAACTTGGGACAAATTTTAGGACATTTTTTTCATGAGAATATTTCTTAACATCGTACTAACATTAGAATTTTTACCATTCTCAAGTACTAATTACCTAACTTACTCAAAAATGTAGAAGGGAGGATTTGCTTTTGCGTATTTTTTTTTGTATTGTTTGTATTTTTATTTTTTAGCTTTCCCGCTGGAACTGAAACCCGTAGATCCGAACTTGTGCGTTTGAGTCGTTGGGGACTACGGCGACTTTTAGTCGCGCCCGGCTGCGACATTTTTCATGCTGTTTTTTATACACTAATGTTTTATTGACAAATTATTAGTTATAATTTGAGATCTGAGGCCCGATTTTGAGATGTCAGTGAATTCACTTTTCGACCTTGAAAAGTGAATTCTTTACCGTTTTTGTAAAGGGTTTCACGAAAAGGCCACCTTCAAAAACCTGTCTATTTATCCACTTTTCACTCGCGAGTAGTCAGAAGTGAGAACTTAGAAACGGGCCTCTGGGCCCTATTTTATAAATTCAACACTTTTCCCTTAAAATCTTACCACCTAAAGCATTCTACACAATGGTCAATCAAATTGTGAATCTACTAATAGGGCCTCAGTCAAGCTCAGACTTTTGCTTGATGCGACATAATGTCTGCAGCCGGTCGCGCGACTTTTTATCGCGTCCCCCACACAAGTTTGGTGATACGCGGGCCTAGTTCTAGTGGAAATTCAACGGGATTTTTCAACGTTCTTCAGTTATTTTAGTTATTTATTTTGTTTAATTCTATTTTGAGGAAAAACCTCTTCACTCCCTACAATCAGAGGCAACGGACCAGTGTTGCCAACAAGGTTTTTCAACTCTAAACTTTAATAAAGAAAGAGAGAAAAACGTTTGGGAACACAGGTCCAGATAACTGTCTCTAATTGGAGGTGTACAGAGGCTTTGAGTAACATTATAATACTGGGCGTTTCTTGGGCACATAAAGCTTGTTTTTGTATAACAAATCTCAATGTACACCCATGGTATATTTGTACATACTTCAGCAGAATTCGATGTTAAAATATTATTAAATTTCATAGAATATAAGACGATTTTGTTACCACGGCGATATAACAGAGTCGACGCTTTTTCCGCTGATAAAAAAACTCATCTAGGCTGCAAAATCGAACCGACAACTGCGCCCAATCCGCCCAATATGTAAAGTTGCTTATGTAAATATGTTTTAAATTCTTTTTTAACAAACATTATGTTTTTCAACATTTAAAATTTTGTTAAAAACTTATTTTAATTTAAGTTTTAGCCTATTGTGTTTTTTTTACTTTGTGTGGTGGGGAATTTGGATAGGCGGGGGTTTATTCGGCCGCTCAAGCTGATGTGTCAGGGTGTCTTTAAGGGGATAAAAGTATTAAGATTGTTTAGGTAGAGGGTGAATGTGAGCTTTAGTTACAAACGTGTTAGTATAATAAATTCATTTATTTCAGACAATAATAAATAAATAAATATTCCGCACATATCACACACGGTCAACTGATCCCAAACTAGGCATAGCCTGTACTATGGGTACCAGAGACTGATACACATAATAGATATATATTTAACACCCAGACACAGAACAAACATCTGTGTTAGTCACAAATGTTTGTCCAGGGCGGGAATCGAACCCGCGACCTCTAGCGCAGAAGGCAGAGTTCCTACCAACTGAGCTATGAGGCCGGTCTATCAATAAACATAGTCCTTATCACACATATTATTTACAAAGTATGGAGCATGAACACATTTATCAAACATAAAATGTTGTACTAAGGAGCATGATTTAGATATTGCCCGCCATTATGAAAAAAAAAATGAAAAAAATCGCGTACGCAGTGGCCTAAACTTTAATTTGCGAGGTAGGGACAAGACAAGTATTAGTAATTTATTATGTAAGTTCTTATTGCAATTTAAAAAAAAGTTGATTCTACAATTTTTTTATGTAACGATATAAACACTTAAAAGTACCTATTCAAAACTTTTATTGAAATAATATACAAGACTATTTCAAACTAAGTAGAACGGATTGATAGGAAGAAACTTAACTATTACTATGTATTAGTATGCACTACCTTCCTAAGTTTATAATAACCTTCTTTATTCTTTATTGTACACAAGAAAAATACAGATACAAAAATTAAAAAGAAAGGTATGTACAAAGGCGAGCTTAACCCTAAAAAGAGTTTTCTTCCAGCAAACCTTTGAGTCTATAGAGACTATAGAGACCTTCCTAATTAGGATAAGTATATTTTTATTCCTAGATAATAATATTTTTTATTTATATTAGTGAGATTGTTTTCTCTCTGATAATAACTTAAAGAAGCAAAGACAAATCAACAACTGAACCAAGGCTTGTGTAATTTGTAAATAAGTTTTGAAAAATGTACCTATTTATTTTAGACAAACCTTTCTGTACATAAACATACCGAGGCCTAGATACAGCGGGGGCAGACCGACTGAAATGATTATCATGTAACAAAGAGGAGAAATGAAGATACAAGAAGAGAAGAGAAGATGATCCCGCGGGCGCGGTGAGGTAGTAGGTTGTATAGTAATGTAATACACCACTTTAGGAGACACTGTATAGCCTGCTAACTTCCCATGCCCGCGGACTAGCGACGTGAGAACAGAAGACATCACCTTTGAAGAACTAACTTCCAAATTAATATATTTTAGTAGTATGTGTACAGAGTGCGTCGTTATTTGGAATCATTCTTAAAATCACCACCAGGCTTACCCTAGAAAACAGTTTCAATCTCGGTCCAATCCTATTCCAATTTCATCATCATCCTGATGAAGTCCACTGCTGAACAAAGAGTGCCATGACGAACGGTCTTGAGCCTTCTCCATCCACCGACTTCCCACAACCTTCACAATGTCGTAGGTCCATCGGGGCCTTCCAATACTGCGTCTCCGGTTCGTGGTCGCCACTCGAGAAGCTTTGTTTCCCAATGGTTATCGGTTCTGCGAGCTATATGGCCGGCCCACTGCCACTTCGACTTGCTAACTCTGAAAGCAATATTTTTGATCTCAAATCCTTCCAAATTTCAATCTCACCAAATTACAAAATCGAGATTA
Source organism: Anticlea derivata (assembly GCA_947579855.1). NCBI lineage: Eukaryota > Metazoa > Arthropoda > Insecta > Lepidoptera > Geometridae > Anticlea > Anticlea derivata. Next base: position 5,590,563 of record OX388287.1, on the reverse strand, counting down.
CAACTAAACTCTAGTAGTACGCAATCGAATACTTTCTCTACCTTGATATCTTGCACACAAAACGTTTTCAAATAGCTACTTTTTGGAAACTGAAAATTATATTGCGAAATGGACTCTTCAACATCGAAACGCGTGAGAGACATTTTGTCGAAAGTCTATAAATTCCGCCGCCATCATGCCCGTCGTACGTTAGTTTAGTATTTCATTCGAGTTTGCCAAATCCAACGACTTCGAGCAAAATCGAAGTTACTTGGAATCGAGATTGGGACTGTTTTCAAGAGTAAGCCCCCAAGGTCTACGTATAATCCCCACTCGTATTTAATTTTACTACGTGGGGAAAACTCTGTGGGGATTTCGGGAAAATATTGCGTCCGCGGATTTCGGATTTTTATCCCCAGTATTGATAAAAATCCGTATAAGACCAATTTTATAAAATCGCCAAGCATCAATCGCTTAGAAGGGCAGCCTTAGGCTAAATTACATCTATTTAATAATATGATGTTTTATTTAAAGATAAAGTAAAAATGTTAGTTTAATATTATTTCTCTAGACATAGGTACTCTACCTAGATGAGGTTACTTAATTAATAAATTATATGTACTTAGTACCAAAGATAATATAATTAATATGTACTTTTTAACCGCTATTACCTAATATTACATACCTACCGTATTTATTGTGAAAACTGACCCCATACTGGTTTTTGAAACAAAAAATAAATACTTACAAAATACATTTGTTTTACTAAAATCCCTTTAAAAAACTGCAGATTCCATAGAATAATCTAAATGATCTATTACCTACAGCATCAGGTGGAACTGTTCCCTCGCTCACAGGAGGCTGTAGTGCCTGCGACATGTTTAGATGGAGTAGGCTTGAGCACCTTTACCATCGTATCAGCCTAGTTAACCTTATCCACAGTAAAGCCATGCTTAGTAGGTTCGGTTCCTTCACCGTTATGAGCACGCAGTGGTCAACCGGGGTCGGAACCTACGACCGACGGACCGAAAGTCGAGGTAGGTACCTTCTACTGCGCCAACAAGTCTCAGATTATAAGGCATAGAATAAGCGGCGTGACGCTACGGAAGGGCCGTACTACCACAACAGCAAGTCTTAGTAGAAGGTACCTACACCCGTTTTAGTGGACAAAATAAAACTATCGTCGTCAGCCTGTAGAAGTCCTTCTAGACAGCCTAGACATACCTATGCCATGAAGAATAGTCTTGAGCTATCTCCAACCAAAGACGTCCCGCAACTTCAGTACACCCGCAACCTTCCAGTCCGGTTCGTGGTTGCCATTCGAGAACCTAGACTCTAACGGTTATCGGTTCAGCGAGCTATGGCCTGCCCACTGCCACTTCAACTTGCTTATTGTCGGTAAAAAACACAATATGTTAGGTAATCGTTAGTTATTTTTTCTTGCTCTGATCCCATTTTCTACAGGACAAACTATATTTTCAAAATAGTAGGTACCTAGTCTAATGTAGAGCCGGTAGAATATTGAACAGCGCCATCTGTTGAGCTATGTTTCGAAAATATTTAAGTTGTTTCACTAGATGGCCATATTAACGCAAGGTATAGCGCCATCTGTTATTTAATTAAAATTAAATATTTGAGCGATTTCGCTAGACGGCGCTATACAAGGTGAGCTAAGTTTTGCTACTCATCGCTAGATGGAGCTGAAAGATTCTACTTCGATTACACTGTATGGCACTGAATCACAATAACTAAAAAAAGAACTGAATTTTTAATTTGTGCCAGTCGGTAAGATTTTCATAGAAATCGTACAGATACTAAAATATTGAAGCTAAAATTGACGAAAAAGAGACGTTTCATCAATATATGGAGCCTGGGCCTGCACTGTGTACACTACTCTAAAATATGGCTAAGCAATAAAATAAACGTATTTAATTGGTTATTTTATTTAAATTGACTTCGTTCTAAGGTACATTAAGATTTTCTTAAACAAAGAGAGCAACACACAGCGCTACAAAAATATGGAGGATGGACGTGCGTGAAATGTCAATTTGACAACCTACATTTATCTGACAAAACAAAAATATCAAATCAAACAACATGACATGAAAAATATGTCAATGTCATGTCAAACGCCAATTATAAACCAACATGGCGGCCTTCAAATAGTGTTCACATAGTAAAAAACTTACCAGAAGAACTATTCTTGTACCATCGCATTGGTCTTCAAATTAATGAAATTGTATTTTTCTTGTAATCTCCTATTTTTTCCTAATTTTTCTATGTAGTGTACATGGACCAGGCCCAGAATGAAATGGCTCCATTGGTATAAATTATTAAAAAAAACGAATGGAAACAGTATGGAATCGGAATTTATTCAAATAATATTTACATTCTCTTATAAATAAAAACATGACTTACTTATGGCAATTAACTACCCTACAATTATTGAATTAGGGTTCAAAATCGAGTTATCCGCTTATAGTAACAATTTACTAATTTTTGTAAATCTTTATTGCACTGCATTTTTGTATTATAATAATGAATGCAGATAGAATTTGGTTTCTTTTAGATTTATTAATATATTTTACTATGTTTATTAAATTTTAACATAATAATTTTCATTGTGATGTATATATCGGTCATAGATAGGCCCTTTCCAGGGCCACCATACCTCAGCCTGGTCACTGACCTACTACAGGATGACCAAGAAAGAATCAGTGACACGACAAGCAAGCATTGTGATGCAAAAATATATTTTTGGTTTATTTAACTAATGATTTCGGAAAATTGTAGTCGATATTTAGACACAAGTTCCATTAAATAAATAAAAAATAGTTCTTATTATACGTAATTTATACATAAATAACAAGTTCTTTAGAACATATCACCGTAATTATTAAATTTAAATTAAATAGTACTATTATGTACAATATTCTGATATCATACAATCAACTTTAACCTTAATTTAAAACTTGTCTTATTAAATAGCTTTATACATTAAATTATATAATATAACTTGGAGTTGATACAACTAATACCTACATTTTTACAAAAGTTCCATCCTAATTTGCAGAGTCAAACTCCATATTTGGTGTCAACATATTGAAATTTTACAATGAATCTGGATTTTTTATTATAACAAAAATAATTGTATAAATAAGGAATGAAAATTTAAATTTCTGATTAGAAACTTAGATATAAATGCAATAAATTCTATCAAAAATGGACCGTTCGTTATTCTACCCCTGATTCGGGCCCATTCTACTGATTTCCTGATGGGACAAATTGAGTCAGCACTACTAAGGTGCTTCGAGCTTCAATTACTCCAATTGGCTCTTATCGCAGGGCCGGCAAGCAAAACATGCCTTTTCGTCAATTGACACTAACAATTCGTCAATAAATTGACAAACACTAAACTATAAAACTCGCGTCCAATTACACTACGATTGAAATTATTGATAGAAATTCACTTAGGTATAGCGTACCTAATCATTAGTTTAAGGGAAAACACTGACAAGTGTGTACTGCAAGGGATGCGGGTTCGATTCCCGCTGCGGGACAAATGTTTGCATGATGTGTAATATGTTCCGGGGGCCCAATTCTACTAATTCAATGGCTTCAAAATGACATTGGTTCAATGGCAAAATGGCCACTTTTGACACTTTTGGTATTCTGCTATCACAGTCGTTTATCAATGGCAGCCATTGTGAAACCAATGAACCAATGAAATAAAAAAAACGAAGGTGGTGAAAATCGTTACTCAATGATAATGGTGCGATCATTATCATGCGATTATCATTTTCAAGTCAAGAATTGTAGAAATGGGGGCCGGGTCTGGGTGTTGTGGTACCATGGTACTCTGATACCCACGACACAGGGAATCCTAGGGCCTATGTGACAGCCAAGTTTTTTTTAGAACTGTCAAGTTCAAGCGGTCAAACTAGTGATCAGCTGTTCGCAGAGCTTCCCATACTCCATCTGGTCACCGGAGACCCGTCTCATCTTCAGCCCCTTCTTCTCCATAGCTTTGTTCTCGCATACGATCAGCTCAATCTGAATACCCCCCGAGTACTCCAGGTTCAGGAAGCCTGTCAAGCTGTCATCGGTGCACTTTGAGGTTTCCACAAATATATTCCTCGGGGGCACTCGGATGTTGATAGCTTCCTTAAGCAGTTCGATGATTCTTTGCGAATCAAGTTTTGAACAGAATGTGGACAGAGTTACCTCATAGTACTCCTGAACGCATGATACCTTCTGCGGGCTAAGTAGGATAGGAATATTGTCATCAGGCCTGCATATATCACTTAACCGCAGATCCATGGTACTCCGTTGTATCTTATTCACCTCCTGATCATCTTTGGACATGTAAACATCTTCGTAGTACTCCTTAACCTCCCCCAGGGTACCCTGAGCTGATATCGAGGTCCGGGGGGTCTCCCCCTTTTCAGAGAAGCTGCCCCTGCCCAGGCTGTCGGTTATGGAGGACCTACCATAGTCGCCTCGCTCGGAGATGGAGAAAGATTCCCTATGCTCTGAGAAACTTCCCCTATTCTCGCTGAACCCTGAACTGATTGATACTAAGTTAGAATACATTGATTGTACGTTATGATCGCAGTTAGGGGAAGCGTTAGCGGAATCGTTGCTCAGCGAATCGTCACTGAACCCTAGCGATTTATCACTGCCCCGTCTTAGATAGCACTCAATCTCCTCTTTGGGACTTTGCATGTTGTGATCCTTCTCCGGTTCGACTTCCTGACTGACCTTCCTGCCTATCCCCTTAGTGATGGACGGACGGTCATCCAAGTCCGATGGTTCTGATATAACGAACTGTGGTATATGGTACTTTGAATTTTCTAAACTGTCCATGCTGTCTTCGGACGATGAAGCAACGAGTGTTACCTCTGATCCGAGACAGTCGGTCACACTGATCTGAGGATGTGTGTTGTAACTCAACCGTAGATCCTTCTCACCGTTCCCAATCTCCTCCTGGATCATGTCCAATGGTGATCCGGGGTTGGATATAGGGGAATTGTTCAACGATCTGTGGGTAACGATGTGAATCTGTGGATGCACCATGGGTAGCAGGTTCTGGTATTGACCGGTGTCCATCTCAATGTTGTTTCTGAGGTCTAGAGGTGTTGCTGATGCTTGGGGTGTTCCACGGGTGATGGAGCCGGTGTGGAGGTAGCTCAGTCCTTCGGTTATCTGGTGGAGGGGTGATCCGGGGCTGGCCGGGGAGGTGTGGCCGGAGAGTAACGAGTAGTTAGTCAGGTTGTGGAGCGCTTTTAGGATCTCCTGTGATGGATTGAGGTGGGATAGGACGCTGTGTAAGTTGATCCCGATGTTAAGTGCCACTTCCTGAAAAAAGAAATAAAAATTGTAAACTAATTTGGTGGAGAGACCAGGTTCGGACCAAAGTTCTGATCCCGTGCAACAATACATTTTCCATTCGCAAAATGTGCGCAATGTTGAGAATCGGTGAAGGAAAACATCGTGAGGAAAGAAGAATTCGCAACGGGAGCAGTTAAGAGGCGCACTTCAGTCCTTTCACCACACTGGTTCGGCTCTGAGGGTAACTTTTTTTATACAACTTAGTTACCGTAGCCTATGAACGCTCTCAGTACACACGGATGGCTTACATGCCGTCAGTTTTTTGTTCAATCACGCCGTTAGGGCTCAACCGGTTTCGTTGAAACTTGGAATATAGAGTTCTTTACCTAGAATATAGGCTACTTTTTATGTAGGTACCACGCGTGCCAAGACGCGAGCGGAAGCTAGTTAAAAATAAGTTTTTGTGTAATTGGTATGTTGTCCAGAATAAAAGTTTTTATTTATGTTATACCAGAGGCACGCACGCGTTGCCAACCGCGAACTTTCTAAATATATAAGATATTGATAGAACAGTAGGCTTATTTCGTGTTTACATTCATCGGTCCCATGGTGTAGCGGTTAGCACTCAGGACTCTGAATCCTGCGACCCGAGTTCAAATCTCGGTGGGACCTGTCTTTTTGCACTATTTATTTTTACAATTTTTCTTTAATATTTCGTCTTTTTTTAAAAATTACTAGTAGTACTCGGTATAAATAAGTGTTATTGCGAACGTGTAATATTTATTTCTTTTAACCGTTTGCTCTGCACAAGTTGATAAATAAATAGTATGTAATATATTGTATGATCAAAGACTATATAATGCCGTATGTATGATAGAAAGGGGGCTTATTTTGCACCCAATCCTACTAATACTATAAATGCGAAAGTTTATGAGGATGTTTGTTGTTCAATCACGCCGTAACGGCTCAACCGATTTTAGTGAAACTTGGAATATAAAGAGTTCCTTACCTAGAATAGCATATCTACTTTTTATGTAGGTACCACGTGAGCGGAAGGTAGATACTAATACAGATGATAGGAAGACTAAAACAGCGGACTTCCAATCAGTTTAAAGCACCCACAGAAAAAACAATTGGTTGCCATCCGCTCAATGACTAAAGCTAGTTTGTACTGTTTGTATTTGTACTGGGTGCACACATTAGTGTGTATCCAGCACAATGCTGAGCGGAGGCCATGTTTTCCAAGGGCTCTGCTGCGCACAATATCTTCTATCATTTAGCATTTAATTTCTTTTATTTTATTTTATTTTATGTGTAGTAGTTCTTAAGGAAAATAAAAATAATTTCTTTCTTTCTTTCTAGTTTTAGTTTCTTCTTGTCGTGTCACTGATTCTTTCTTGGTCATCCTGTCTTTGGTCAGTGGGTTGAGGTATGGTGGCCCTGAAAAGGGCCTATGACCGTCGGTGAAAGAATCAGTGTAGTGAAAGGATTAAAGCGCGCCTCTTAGAGGCTCCTTTCGTGCACATGTCACATGTCTAAAATTTTTTTGGTTCTAGGACATGCCGGTTTCCTCGCGATGTTTTCCTTCACCATTTGACGTCAGTGCAGAACCCCCTTTCGGGATGGTATACATGTTATAAATCACTACATAGTCCCAGGACTATTGGCTGTGCGTTGATAATCATGAGGTTACCTGCGTGAGTATACTGGTCCTTTGCAGGTCACTGGAGCTGGGCTCGCAGAGCAGCTGCCTGACCGCCACCAGCACCGCCCTGGCCGCGTCCGGTTGGATGCTGTTCAGGTCCAGGGAAGGTTGTGGGGGGATACTGTGGATTGGTGAGTCTGGAAGAAGAAAATATGTGTTAAATAGCGGTTGCCCGTTTGTTGTTCTATCACGCCGTAACGGCTCAACCGATTTTGTTGAAACTTGGAATAGATAAAGTTCTATACCTAGAATAGCATATAGGAAACTTTTTATGTAGGTACCACACGAGCGAAGCCGCGGGCGGAAGCTGGGTAAAAATAAACTCTACAAGATTGCTACCTAACACTTCCGAGTGGTAGTGATCTGGACCTTGGATTGAGCTAAGTATCTACAGATCTTTGTAGCGGTCTTTAGATAACTTTAAATGTAACGGTCAGTTTCTTGTGTATTTTGTGAATATTTACTTGTATAAGTTTTATTTTATTTCTGTAAATAAAATAAATAAATAAATATTCCGGACATACACACACGGTCAACTGATCCCAAACTAAGCATAGCCTGTACTATGGGTACCAGAGACTGACATATATAATAGATATATATTCAACACCCAGACACAGAACAAACATCTGTGTTCATCACAAATGTTTGTCCAGTGCGGGAATCGAACCCGCGACCTCTAGCGCAGAAGGCAGAGCTACTACCAACTGAGCTATGAGGCCAGTCAAAATAGAGTAGGATTCAGATAGAGTATAGTTACTTGGCATGGAGGTGGGCGGGTGCCGCGCGTCAGGGAGTGGCGGCGATGCGCCGGCACCGGGAACGCGCGTGCGCTCCAAACCACGCTGGAAACAGAAATAAATACAATTATTTACGTAAGAAAAGAGATGTTTCATAAATTTATAGGTAGTACTGCACCGTGTACACTGCTCTAAAATATAGCTAAGCAATACATACTACATATTAAGTCTACAACAAACTTAATGTAGTACAATGGGCGGCCTTATCGCTGAAAGCGATTTCTTCCATGCAACCTTAGGATGGAAAGTAATGAACAAACAATAATGGCAAACAATAATGACGGCGGTGCACGAAGTATGACGCTGGTACATACTCGTTTAGTACCTATAATATTATAAAACAAAAAAGAGAAACCTACAAACCTACCTAGATGAAAAGAAAAAGAGATCATTTATTTGTCCCCAAAAACAACAGTTGAACAGTTGAAAACAAAAGTTTAAAAAAATAAAAAAAAAGTATACTTATACAAAGAAAATAAAAGGTTGGAGAGTAAAGGGGGTCAAATGGCGACCACGAACCGGGCGACGCAGTGTTGGAAGGCCCCCCCACCCGATGGACCGACGACATTGTGAAGGTTGCGGGAAGTCGGTGGATGGAGAAGGCTCAAGACCGTTCGTCGGGAAACTCTTTGGGGGAGGCCTATGTCCAGCAGTGGACTTCTACAGGCTGATGATGATGATGACAAAGAAAATAAAAAAGATAAATAAAAACATGCTTTAAGATAAAATTCAGTTATAGGTATAGTAATAAATTAATAATATAAAAAAAAAAAAAAAAATCCGGACATATTCACACAATCAACTGATCCCAAACTAGGCATAGCCTGTACTATGGGTACCAGAGACTGATATACATAATAGATAAATATTTAACATCCAGACACAGAACAAACATCTGTGTTAGTCACAAATGTTTGTCCAGTGCGGGGATCGAACCCGCGACCTCTAGCGCAGAAAGCAGAGTTACTACTAACTGAGCTATTAGGCCAGTCAATAGTAAAAGAGACGTTTCATCAATATATGGAGCCTGGGCCTGCACTGTGGACACTACTCTAAAATATGGCTAAGCAATAAAGTAAACGTATTTAATTGGTTATTTTATTTAAATTGACTTCGTTCTAAGGTACATTAAGATTTTCTTCGACAAAGAGAGCAACACACAGCGCTAAAAAAATATGGCGGATGGACGTGCGTGAAATGTCATTTTAACAATCTACATTTATCTGACAAAACATAAACATCAAATCAAACAACATGACATGAAAAATATGTCAATGTCATGTCAAACGCCAATTATAAACCAACATGGCGGCCTTCAAATACTGTTCACATAGTAAAAAACTTACCAGAAGAACTATTCTTGTACCATCGCACTTGTCTTCAAATTAATGAAATTGTATTTTTCTGGTAATCTTCTATTTTTTCCTAATTTTTCTATGTAGTGTACATGGACCAGGCCCAGAATGAAATGGCTCTTTTGACAACAAAATATAAGAGGCGTTGTTTACCTGCAGCTGTTGGTACTCCAGTCTTGCTGAGGCGATGTCGTGCGATTGCCTCGGGGGCGAGCATTCGGCTCGCCTCACGGGCGAGTATCGCTCGGCGTGTTCACGAGCTATACACAAACAATATAATATAGACGGGGGTTTCAAACGCATTGTCACGAATTATCAGGCTGTACAGTGTACAAGCTACTCATACACAAGCTCAAAGTTGCACAACGGGCTATGGAGAGAGCTATGCTAGGAGTTTCACTACGTGATAAGATCCGAAATGAGGAAATTCGTAGAAGAACCAAGGTTACCGACATAGCTCTCAGAATTTGCAAGTTGAAGTGGCAGTGGGCAGGCCATATAGCTCGCAGAACCGATAACCGTTGGGGAGTAAAGGTTCTCGAATGGCGACCACGAACCGGGCGACGCAGTGTTGGAAGGCCCCCCACCCGATGGACCGACGACATTGTGAAGGTTGCGGGAAGTCGGTGGATGGAGAAGGCTCAAGACCGTTCGTCGTGGAACTCTTTAGGGGAGGCCTATGTCCAGCAGTGGACTTCTACAGGCTGATGATGATGATGATGACAGTGTACAATATCAACTCGTGTTGATAATGTATAAAGAAAAAAGAAAAGAAGATCTCTGGCCGAAGGGTGTTGTGTTCCGTCGCTTCCGCGGGCGGATACCTACTGCCAATGACAATTCGCGTCCCACGTCGCAGTTTCTAAGTGGCAATTAATTGTGTTTATTATTATGTATGTTAGTCTTTAAGGTATATATGTATATGGGCCGTAGTATAAGAAAAATTCCATCTGTTTTTTATTCTATTGTTGCCTGAAATAAAGTTATTGTATTGTATTGTATAAACCGATAATGTCCTGCCAACCCAATGCTCAATGCGACCCAATATTCGTAAGCCACATAGCAATCAACTGTGTCGTGAATTATCAGCCTGTACATTATAGGGTCGTACAATTAATGGGTCGTGCATTATCGTCCACTGCTGGACATAGGTCACCCCCAGAGTTCAACGACGAACAGTCTGAAGCTTTTTCCATCCACCGAGTTCACGCAACCTTCACAATATCGTCGGTCCATCGGGTGGGGCCTTCCAACTTGAAAGATATAGGGTCGTAAAATACAAAGTGATTCATAATAATGTTGACCAATACAGCAATACCACCTAGGCCGCGGCTCACGTTTGCATTGCGTTAACCCTGAGACATGTTGGTAAGCCTTATTTGCCTGTAATGTCACCGGCTACCTCACCCTTCAAACCCAGCAATGCTATCATTGCTGTTCGCCAGTAGAACTATTAAAGACACAGGTACTTCTTTGGAGGTAGGTGCTCGGAGGATTTTTGAAAATTCTTGTCCTAATAACATTTAAGGAAAAGGGTTGTCAAATTTACTAATATAAGTTCTACCTAGTGTTTTTTCTCTACTAGAAAATCAAAAGTGATAAATACAAAATACAAAGCGCACACACACAACTACTAAATGCAATCACACACACACACACACACAGACACAAAAACATGCAAAAACAGCTAAGCCGAAGTGGAATTTGAATTTTTAAGGCTTTAAAAAGAGCCAAACCTTACCGTTTATAGAAAGAACCAGTGTTTCCAATGAATGATACCCTCTTATTTAACTTATCGGCTCGATAACTTTCGCCCTGTCCTTTTCTAACAAAATAAAGACGCGGACATACTTTTATCGAGCCGATAAAGTTTGTGAGTGATTGATTATGAATAAATGAACTACCCCTTGCTTTTTACACACACTTTTAAGTAAGCAATTTCAAAATCCACTATTGGCTTGTGTCTAAAAAACTCAATAATTAGCAAAAACTTTCATTTAAAATCGAATTTACCGTTATATTGTTTTCAACTCCAGACTGTAGTAATAGATGGCGCTAGTAATTACAACTGAAACTCTCTGATTGGTCGGCTGAGCCGCCATATTGTTTTAGTCCTTATTTTTTTTCCCTACACACCCTATTCTTATCTTACCCAAAAAACCCTTAACTAACCCATAAATAACCAAAAGATTTACCCATTTCTTGTACAGTAGCTAACGCTTGTAACTTCACTCGCTGAGGTCCGGAGTACTTTCGCTGCCGACCGTAATTGGAACTAGGCTGGCTTGATCCATAATTGGGGTTACTAGACTGGCTTGATCCAAAATTGGGGTTACTAGACTGGCTTGCTCCATAATTGGGGTTACTAGACTGGCTTGTTCCATAATTCGGGTTACTAGCCTGGCTTGCTCCATAATTTGGGTTACTAGACTGGCTTGCTCCATAATTCGGGTTACTAGACTGGCTTGCTCCATAATTGGGGTTACTAGACTGGCTTGTTCCATAATTCGGGTTACTAGCCTGGCTTGCTCCATAATTTGGGTTACTTGACTGGCTTGCTCCATAATTCGGGTTACTAGACTGGCTTGCTCCATAATTGGGGTTACTAGACTGGCTTGTTCCATAATTCGGGTTACTAGCCTGGCTTGCTCCATAATTTGGGTTACTAGACTGGCTTGCTCCATAATTCGGGTTACTAGACTGGCTTGCTCCATAATTGGGGTTACTCGATTGGTTTATTCCATAATTGGGTCCAGTAGACTGACTTGGTCCATAGTTCGGACCGCTATAGTTTGTCTGTAGGGGGGTACCAGCTGTAATAGACCCTTGCACACTCTGGGTTTGGAAGTTACCACTGGCAGATCCGTAGCTTTGGGTATTTTGGAAGTTCGGTGCGCTTGTAAAATTCGTTCCCATGTTGCCAAAGTTTGTTCCATAGGCTGTTCCGTAATTGGCACTTACATTCATGTTGCTATAAGAGCCAGTACTTGAACTGTAATTTGTGTAGTTTTCGAAGTTCGCCGGTGCTGTCTGACCTTGGTTATGAACAGGCGTCCCGCTCGTGATGGACCCAGGGTTGGAGAACTGATTCGTGGGGGTATACGGAGCCACAGCCTGGATCGTGTTAAGGGAACAAGACTCAGGGACTCTCCCTTGGACGGTCATAATCGACCCCTGCGGTATAGTTTCGAGTCTTGATTTCTGGTTGCAAGTAGTCCCGGCCATTGGACCCGGGTTTTGACTAAACGGTTGGTTTTGGTTAAAGGAACCTGTACTTTGGTTGTAACTCTGATTTGCACCTTGGGTCTGGTTGAGCGGGGTACCAGCAGTGATTGAACCCTGGTTTTGACTGAAGTTCGGTGTCCCCGACATAATGGATCCTTGATTTTGTGGCCCTGCCATGTAGGATCCTTGGCTTGGTGTCCCCGACACGATGGACCCTTGGTTTGGTGTTCCTGACAATATCGATCCTTGATTTGGTGTCCCCGACATTATAGATCCTTGGTTTGGTACCCCCAACATAATGGATCCTTGATTTTGTGGCCCTGACATTATAGATCCTTGGTTTGATGTTCCTGACATAATGGACCCTTGATTTTGTGACCCTGCCATGTAAGATCCTTGACTTGGTGTCCCCGATACGATGGACCCTTGATTTGGTGTCCCTGACATTATAGATCCTTGGTTTGATGTTCCCGACATAATGGACCCTTGATTTTGTGACCCTGCGATGTAAGATCCTTGACTTGGTGTACCCGACATTATAGATCCCTGGTTTGGTGTCCCCGACATAATGGATCCTTGATTTTGTGGCCCCGTCATGTAAGCTCCTTGATTTGGTGTCCCCGTCATGATAGACCCTTGGTTTTGAACGAAGTTTGGCGTTCCAGCTGTTATAGAGCCCGTGTTCTGGCAGAAACTTGATGCCGTAATCGATCCCTGATTTTGACCAAAAGACCCTTGATTTTGACCGAATGACCCCTGATTTTGGCCGAACCCCTGGCTTGGACTCTGCGGTGCCGGACTGGTGAGGCTACCGCTACTGTTCTGATAGCTGTTCTGTATAGACGGTGGTAAGTAGTTTCTGTTCATTCTTGCCTCTACTTCCAACACTAGCTCAGGACTTATAACTAAAAAATTGTGAGCAAAAAAATAACAAATTAGCAAAAATAAAAAATGCATTCATGCTTCTAGGTTACGAAAAAAAAAAAACATTTAATTCCAGTGGCGATGATGTTTTGATTCAGATTAAAAGAAAGATTTTTGTTCATAATTAGGCACCTTTTTAACACGTTCAGTGCAGTCGCGTGTCTAAGAAGCCATTCAGAATGCAAAGCCGGATTCATTTTAGTCTGCTATCAATGTGGCCGCAAAACTATACAAGGTTCATAACATGTATAACATCCCGAAAGGGGGTTATTCTACAACCAATTGGCAAATAAAGTTTCACCTTGTAGAACTGTTCGCCAGAAGCTGGCTTCGTAATATTTCTAACAAAACACTATAGAAAGGTGCCGAGTAGCCGGCCACCTCAGGTTCCAAGATTCCGTGTAGCCGGCAATGAACGTGTTAAAGGTGGTGGTAACCCGAGAGTGCTGATTAAAGTGAGCCCAAAGTCAGCCCACTGTTATCCATTAAAGAGTTACGTAGACCAAGTCTGCATCATCAGATCAGTGGTGCAATTGTGTAAGCGTAATGGCAATGAAGATCGTAACTTTGAGGGTAATTTTGACAATCTTAGCAACATTCAAAACATTCCAAACTTCACAAGGGTAAACTTCAAGACCATAGCTTCTTCCTTTTCATGTTTGAAAAACTTCAGATGTAGCTAAAATTGATAAAATCATCCTTAAAATTGCGATCTTCATTACCATTTTGCTTACGCAATAGCCTGGCTGTTCGCTGTCACTATAATATTGTCATCGGAACTTGACGGGTCTACAAAGTTTCAACTCAAATCAACATCACCACAGTTGAGTGTTTTCACAATGGCCGATAGCGGACTTAACGGTGCGTTAGTCGGATTTGAATGCCATTTAGACGTTATTGTACGGTCTAGTGTCGCTGCCGGCCGATGTGAACAACATTAAATTCCTACGAACAGAGAAAAAAACTCAAGCAATATCGAACAAAATGAAAGAAATTATCAAGCATATCACATACAACTATTATAACTACAATAACTCGGTTACTATAAGTTAGCATCTCGCGATGATAGTAAAGGAACAATTTACGCGGAGAGATTATCGCAATTTTATCTCCGGGCGATTATCGAGTTATAGTTTCCACACAAACATTAAAAACTTGTTTACAATTAAATTATGAGTCAGCTTCAGCTTACCAATTATAACTCAAGCCCATTAACATTTAGATACGGCTTAAATCGCAAGATCGCTCACATTACACAGTGATTTTATGATTTCAGACATATCAAAAAGTAAATAAGGTTAAGATTCAATTGTTTAGCTAATCATTCTCTATAATTCACATACGATAGTCGTACCTTTAAATACAACTGTATCTCCTCTCGAGAATCGCAACCCAAAGGCGATATATCTCCATCGAAACTAGTCTTTTTAGGCATTTCAGAGAGGTTCAAACTTATAGTAGTCGTGTTATACCTATAGAACTTTTGACTTTGACTTTGAACTTAGCAAAGTCACAGCCGCAAAGTAATTTGACGGTAGCATGGTATCTACCACATGTACCATACCTGGTGGTCGTTCGGTGACAGTCAGCAGCCCGCTGCGTCGCACCCTGATGGATGATGATGATGATGGAGAGGTGCTGGGCTGGAAAGAGGAAAATGGTCTTCAGATTAAATGTCAAAAAAAATATGAAAAAGTACACCTCTATGGCTAGATTCGAACCTGCGAAATAGGCGAATATAACTTTTATTCCCTTTTATGTGAATAAAAGAGACGTTTCATCAATATATGGAGCCTGGGCCTGCACTGTGTACACTACTCTAAAATATGGCTAAGCAATAAAGTAAACGTATTTAATTGGTTATTTTATTTAAATTGACTTCGTTCTAAGGTACATTAAGATTTTCTTCGACAAAGAGAGCAACACACAGCGCTACAAAAACATGGCGGATGGACGTGCGTGAAATGTCATTTTGAGAACCTACATATAACTGACAAAAACAAAAACATCAAATCAAACAAGCATGACATGAAAATATGTCAATGTCATGTCAAACGCCAATTATAAACCAACATGGCAGCCTTCAAATAGTGTTCACATAGTAAAAAACTTACCAGAAGAACTATTCTTGTACAATGGCATTTGTCTTCAAATTAATGAAATTGTATTTTTCTTGTAATCTCCTATTTTTTCCTAATTTTTCTATGTAGTGTACATGGACCAGGCCCAGAATGAAATGGCTCCTTTCATTGATATTAAAAATATGTTCGCAAACATAATGTCGAAAGCAATTCAAAACATTATTTTAGTATTTAGCGCCGATAAAAGTAAGAATACCTTTTGATAATTCTGCGCTAAATATTTGACCTACATATCTCTATAACTTAAGCGCCAAGGTCGCTTATGTTATAGAGATATGTAACATATAAAAGACGTTTTTTACGTTAACTTTTCAGTTCTGTAAAAATAAAGTCTCGAATTTGAACTTTTGCTTGAAAAATGCTTTTTCAACTGATTTTTGTTGTACTATTTCCGCTAGCGCTCGCTGACAATGTGAAGGAGTACTACGAAGTTAGTTCTGCAGAGAGTGTTAACGTTTTGTTTGAAAGCTTCTTGCAAGAACACGGCAAGAACTACGTTGGTTCGGAGAAAATTAGGAGGCTGCGCATTTTCAATGAAACTCTGGCGGAGATTAATCGGCTGAATGACGCACACCCTCTTACTGTTTATGGTGAGTTTTAGTTTTATTTTACGACCACAGGATGACCAAGAAAGAATCAGTGACACCACAAGCAAGCAGTGGACGCCCTGCGGTTGAAATATTGATGATATTTAATCTTCCTCTTCTCGTCGTGACACTGATTCTTTCTTGATCACCTGGTCCTGAAAAGGGCCTATGACCGTCGGTGAAAGAATCAGTGTAGTGAAAGGATTAAAGTGCGCCTCTTAGAGGCACCTTTCGAGCTAATACGAGTACATTTACAGACTGACTCATAGCTCAGTTGGTAGTAACTCTGCCTTCTGCGCTAGAGGTCGCGGGTTCGATTCCCGCACTGGACAAACATTTGTGACTAACAGATGTTTGTTCTGTGTCTGAGTGTTAAATATTTACCTATTATGTATATCAGTCTCTGGTACCCATAGCAGGCTATACCTAGTTTGTTGGGATCAGTTGACCGTGTGTGATATATCCGGAATATTATTTAATAGTGATTGTAAACTAATGAATAATAATAATTGGTGAATACTGACATGAAGGCTGATAGAGGGGAGTGGAAGAGAAAAACATGTTGTGCCGACCCCACATGAAGTGGGATAAGGGCAGGGCAGATGATGATTAGTGATTGTAAACTACAGACTAATACTTATGACTGTTCTCCAGGCGTCACTTTCTTCGCTGACCTGACGGTTGAGGAGATGGAAAGCTACAGAGGCTACCTTACACCGCTGGGAATTGGAGCATGCTCGGTAAGCCCGCCCATATTATACAAAATAGTACATAGAAGACCACGCGACTTTTTTTTTTTAACTCGTCATCATTTCAGCCGTACGACGTCCACTGCTGAACATGGCCTCCCCCACAGACAGAGCAAACTCCATTTCATGTGGGGGGGATTTGCCCATACTCACCACGCTGGGCATGCGGGTTGGCGAGCGCAGTTAGAGCTATCGTTGTTAAAATGAGGGACGCTGCTGCCCATCTCCTAGCTATTTTCCCTTAGTCGCCTCTTACGACATCCGCGGATAGGTAGATATGGAGAGGCCTATTCTTCAGCCGGGGCCACCACGGCCTTTTTTTTAAACTATTGTCTATTATTAGAGCACATTGAGTTATTCTTCCCGCATCAGAAAACACTAATTTACCTGTTTTTCTGCTGAATCACATTCATTTATCTTATAACTAGCTGGTGCCGACGACTTCGTCTGCGCAGGATTAGTATTTCGAGTAGCTTGTAGTCATATTTTGGACAATTCACACAATATCTTTATAAATTGTAGCCTATGTGTTATTCTGATGTATAAGCTATATTATTGTGAAGTTTCATTAAAACCCATTCATTAGTTTTTACGTGAAAGAGTAACAAACATCCATCCATCCATCCATCCATAGTAGAATAGTAGGATACTGCCACAAAGCAAGAACAAAAAAGAGCTGAGTTTGAACACAACCGAACCCACGACCTGTGGATCGGAAGGGCCAATACCACCACTTTACCAGTGCTCAGTTAATCAATGTTACCAGTGTGGCCGTGGTGGCCCCGGCTGAAGAATAGACCCCTCCATATCTACCTATCCGCGGATGTCGTAAGAGGCGACTAAGGGGATGGGCAGCAGCGTCCCTCATTTTAACAACGATAGCTCTAACTGCGCTCGCCAACCCGCATGCCCAGCGTGGTGAGTATGGGCAAATCCCCCCACATGATAAGGAATTCGTTCTGTCTGTGAGGGAGGCCATGTTCAGCAGTGGACGTCGTACGGCTGAAATGATGAATTGTAAATGTATTGACTACGGTTCCAGGATCTGGGAGACCCGCAGACACATGATGCACCTGCCGCCCTCGACTGGAGACAACAAGGCGCGGTGACCGCTGTCAAGCTACAGGCTAGATGCGGCTCGTGCTGGGCGTTTAGCGCTACTGGTATCCTACTTATCCTACTAATATTATAAATGCGAAAGTTTGTGAGGATGTTTGGATGTTTGTGGTTCAATCACGCCCGAACAGCCGAACGGATTTGGATGAAATTTGGCACAGAGTTAGATTATAGTCTGGAATAGCATATAGGCTATAAGCATATAGGCTTTTTATGTAGGTAGGTACCAGGCGAGCGAAGCCGCGGGCGGAAGCTTTTTTTTTTTTATACTACTGAGTTTGCAAACAGGCATACGGCCCACCTGTAGTAGCTAGTAAATAATAGCTAGTAAATAATAAACACCCAACAGTCACGCTTTACGAGATCCTTTCTTCCCACACGTGCAAGTTGTGAAATGAGCTTCCTTCCGAGGTTTTCCTACTAACCTACAACATGAAGAGCTTTAAGAAGACTAAAAAAATATTTCTCCAGGGCAGGCAATCATCAGCAATGCTCCAGGTGTTGCAGATGTCAATAGGCGACGGTAACCGCTTACTATCAGGTGGGCCGTATGCTTGTTTCTAAGACGTTTCAAAGTGATCCTAGTGATTTTATTGAAATAAATGCCTTTTGACTTTGACTTTGAGCCACCTCGGTTGTATAAAAAAAATATATACATTATGTTATTTAATCACTCCTGCATTTATTCTGTTCCCCACATCCCTGTAGATCTCGCCATAATTCTGTGTGGCCGGTAGATGTGTTATTTGTAATTCTGTCCAGCAACGATTGAGAGCAGACATGCGGCGGCAAGCGGCCAGCAGCTGGACCTCTCGGAGCAGCAGCTCGTGGACTGTGACGAGCTCTCAAATGGTTGTGATGGTGGCCACGCAATTAAGGCATTCACGTAAGTATTTTATTGGAGGAGGTAGGGCATAGCGAGACTTTCTCGTTCTAAATTGGAGCAGCCTGCCTGGACATGCCTGCCATGTATAACCATGTATGACAGCCTGCCTGAAGGTCTCCGCCTTACAGAAGATCGCAGCCAAATAATATTATTTGTTTCAAATAGTGTTGTGTTCCTGCGGCGAGTAAGGTTGCCAGAGCTCTTTAGGGTGCGGGGTCGGCAACGCTTGCGCAATGCCTCTGTTATTGCAAGCGCTCATAGGCTACGGTAACCGCTTACCAACAGGTGGGCCGTATGCTTGTTTGCCACCTCAGTTGTATAAAACAAAAAAAATAGATTAGCGGAATAGTACTACATATTTGTTTGTCTGTATATTATTTCTTGCAGAACACTTATTATGGAGGGCGGTCAGGAGCAAGAGTCTGACTACCCATACCAGGCTGCTACGGGCACCTGCCAGTTTGACAGCAGTAGGGTAGCTGTCAAAGTGGGCAGTTGCAGCTTTTCCACCCTGTCAAACGAGGACGCTCTGAAGGAACTCTTGTTTAAAGAGGGACCTTTGTCTATTGGTAAGTCAAAGTATATATGGTCGTGGTGGCCCCGGCTGAAGAACAGGCCCTTCGATATCTACCCGTGGATGTCGCAAGAGGCGACTAATGGGAAAAGCTAGGGGATGGGCAGCAGCGTCCTCTATTTTAACAACGATCTATTTTATACTTTATCATCATCATTTCAGCCGTACGACGTCCACTGCTGAACATGGCCTCCCCCACAGACAGAGCGAATTCCTTATCATGTGGGGGGATTTGCCCATACTCACCACGCTGGGCATGCGGGTTGGCGAGCGCAGTTAGAGCTATCGTTGTTCAAATGAGGGACGCTGCTGCCCATCCCCTAGCTTTTTTTCCCTTAGCCGCCTCTTACGACATCCGCGGGTAGGTAGTTATGGAGAGGCCTATTCTTCAGCCGTGGCCACCACAGCCATTTGTAGATATACTTACTTTCTTTTATTATCTTTTGTCTTATTATCTGTTGTTTTGGGGACAAATAAATGCTCTTCATTTCTTTCTTTCTTTCTTTATTCAGCGATCGCCGCAAATCTTACGTCGGTCTACAATTACAAGGGCGAAATCTTTCATGACTGTGTGCACAATGTCCTCGACCACGCGGTGCAGCTAGTCGGATATGGAACTGGTAAGGATAAGAAGCTATACGAGGTCCTATCCTATAGGTCATACGCCCTTTTCAAGGCAACATCCCCCCACATGATAAGGAATTTGCTGTCTGTGGGGGAGGCCTTGGCAGTGGACGTCGTACGGCTGAAATGATGATGATGATGACCGTGTGTGCTATGTCCGGAATATTTAATAGTATTATTCTTATTATTTAACAGAAAACGGAGAGGACTTTTGGATTATCAAGAACTCGTGGGGCACAGCCTGGGGCGAGAACGGCTTCCTAAGGATGCAGCGAGGGGTGAACTGCCTCAGCCTGATCAGCTCCGGCGTTGCATCCGTAGCGCTAGCATAAACTGATCAAAGTCAAAGTCAAAAGGCATTTATTTCAATAAAATCACTAGGATCACTTTGAAACGTCTTAGAAACTAGGTGAAGCTATGCCTGTTCCTCGCGACCAAGCCTACAAGAATCAGGCAACAAACACGGCGCGCGTGCCTATAATTTTTTTCGATGATCCTTTTTCACAAAATGGAATTTAAAGCTTCAGTGTGGTGTCGATCGAACTAGGTGAGGCTCAGAAGAACAGTAATCTAATTACAATCCCTAATAAATAAGAGCTTATAAAAATGTGAAAAAAAAGAAGACAAATGATCTAAGGGCAGCACACGCTACACTATATGAAATATGTACCTAATGCTTATATAAAATTAAATAATACTTAAAATATGATCCTTTCTTCATCACCATCATCCGACAACAACCATTCATACTGATTCTCTAGGCTTGGTCGCGAGGAACAGGCATAGCCTCACCTAGTTTGTAAGACGATTCAAAGTGATCCTAGTGATTTTATTGAAATAAACGCCTTTTGACTTTGACTTTGACTTTGATACGATAAATGAACCTCTTTGAGCTGGTCAGAGAAAGAGCGCTTTCAGCGATAAGGCCGTAGTACGTTAAGCTTGATACAGATTTAATATGTAATCCTTGTGTGTTATAAAGTTAACAATAAAGAGTTAATCTATCAATTATGTCTAATTTTTTCATATAGCTCGCAGAACCGACAACCGTTGGGGAATGGGGAGTAAAGGTTCTCGAATGGCGACCACGAACCGGGCGACGCAGTGTTGGAAGGCCCCCCACCCGATGGACCGACGACATTGTGAAGGTTGAGGGAAGTCGGTGGATGGAGAAGGCTCAAGACCGTTCGTCATGGAACTCTTTGGGGGAGGCCTATGTCCAGCAGTGGACTTCTACAGGCTGATGATGATGATGATGATGTCTAATTTGAACTAACGGTACTAGGTTCCTACCTACCTTTAATACATAGAGTTGAACGAACCACCACTAGGCTCAAGGGTGCCGAACTTTCACTAATAAAACACTCAACAGGTTCACGGTATAAATATATTACTGAAGGAAGACTAATTACATAGCAAAACCCAATTTACTTATTGCAATATTCAAAACGTAACGATCGAAACGAAAACCTCTGCAGGGAGATCATTCCACAAGCTGAGTGTTCGCGGGAGGAAGTTCCTCTGAAACCGCACGGTACGCGACCAACCCGGCTCCAGGGTGTGAGGATGGATCCCCTGCCTATGGCGAGAGGTGCGACGTCTTTGTCAGCACTATTTCAAACGAATTTGTACCTTAAATCTTTGTGACTGAGCTATGAGGCCTGAGGATATAAATGACTTGCCGTCCCACCCGCGACTTCGTTCGCGTTTGTTTATACTTACCTACCTAGACTATTTTCCATTAAACTTGCCAAAGTACTTACACTTATTATGCACCAATTTATCTACTTCTACCTACCATCACCGTCACAGCCACCATCATGGTCACGTCTTGTTTCACGTCTTTTTTTGTTATGATGTGACAGCAAAACTCTCAAACTGTGCCTCACTAAATAATTATCCTAAATCCTGATTTTCATGTCTCTAAAAACATAACCCCCATTTCATCCCCTCAGGGGTGTATTTTCGTAAAATGCAATTATAACAAATGTTAACAATCTATGAGGAACCTATTTCCAAAAGAGACGTTTCATCAATATATGGAGCCTGGGCCTGCACGGTGTACACTACTCTAAAATATGGCTAAGCAATAAAGTAAACGTATTTAATTGGTTATTTTATTTAAATTGACTTCGTTCTAAGGTACATTAAGATTTTCTTCGACAATGAGAGCAACACACAGCGCTACCAAAATATGGCGGATGGAAGTGCGTAAAATGTCATTTTGACAACCTACATTTATCTGAAAATACAAAAACATCAAATCAAACAACATGACATGAAAAATATGTCAATGTCATATCAAACGCCAATTATAAACCAATATGGCGGCCTTCAAATAGTGTTCACATAGTAAAAAGCTTACCAGAAGAACTATTCTTGTACCATTTCATTTGTCTTCAAATTAATGAAATTGTATTTTTCTTGTAATCTCCTACTTTTTCCTAATTTTTCTATGTAGTGTACATGGACCAGGCCCAGAATGAAATGGCTCCTTTTATGTATGATTATGGGCTATAAAGTCATTTTTTTGCAGCCCATTTTTCATAAAACTCAAATACGGATATCTAAATCCTTACCTTTTATCATTGTAATCATATGCCATTTGTACGTCATGACAAATGGCTGAATATGATGAACAATATAAATATAAACACCTGTACACTACATACCATGTTCACAGCAAATAAATATTTTATCTTTATCTTTATCATTCATTTGTCAAAACACATACATTCCTACAATGGTGTGAAATAATTTTGAGAACACTAATATAGCGCAGATCAATTTTGCGAATGCAACATCCGGCGCGACAGACAACCCCAGCCAGTGGATCGGAAGGCGGGGCGGGGCTACCACCACCATTCCACCAGTGCATTGCCATTAACGAAGGTCCCTATCTAGGTATTCAAGGGCCTACAAGGTTTCATAGAAAAATTATAGTTATGTTAACTGCACAGCTACCTGAATAATTACAATTTTAATAATGTTAAACATGACAACAGGACTTTTATGAACTAGAGAATGTTGAGATGGATGAGTGGAGTGACTAGAATGGACAAGATACGGAATGAGTACATCAGAGGAAGTTTGAAAGTAGCGCCAGTGACTGAGAAGTGAAGGAGCAAAAGGTAAGCGTGGTATGGGCATGTCATGCGGAGGGAAGAATGTCATGTGAGTAGAAGAGTGTTAAATATTAATGTGGAAGGATATAAGGAAAGAGGTAGACCAAAGAAATGATGGATAGACCGTGTTAAAGATGACATGAGTAAGAAAGGAGTGAATACTGATATGATGGCTGATAGAGGGGAGTGGAAGAGAAAAACATATTGTGCCGACCCCACATGAAGTGGAATAAGGGCAGGGAGATGATGATGACAAGAAGACTTTTATCATAAAAATTGTCATAAAGCAATTAACGCAAAAAAATTAAGCTATGTTCTTAATATATTATTTTTAGCGCCAAATATTTCATTAATTTAAGACGTTATTAAACTCAAAATTTGAATAATGTTAAACATGACAACTGTTCTATTATCATAAAAAATGTCCAGTAGCAATAATCACATTAATGTAAAAAATGTAGTATATGTATTATTTTTAGTGCCAAATATTTCATTTGAACTGATATATAAAGCTATCCGTCCATATTCCTAAGCATAACAGTTCGGTCTTCGAAAATTGCATTCAGAATGTTGGTGCAACTAGTTTTTCTGGCGATCTGTTCCGCGATCCTCGCTGATCCACTTCCGAAACCGTCCTACAATGTAGACGATTACGAGGTCGTCGGTGGTCACTTTGAGAAATTCATCGAAACACACAACAAGCACTATGACGCCGACGAGAAGGCGAAGAGATTCGCAATTTTCATTGAAAACTTGAAGGATATCAACAGACTGAACAAGGAACATAAACTAACAACGTATGGTAAGTCACCGGACATATTGATATCACACACGCTCAACTGATCCCAAACTAGGCATAGCTTGCACTATGGGTACAAGAGACTGAGGTGAGACTGACTGAGACCTAATAAATAAATATTTAACACCCAGTCACAGAACAAACATCGGTGTTAATACTTTAAATGCAACAACATTTGCAAAGTTTTCCCCTAAATGTCTTTACAAAATATTCAGACTTTTTTGCAAAATCATACTTTTTAACGTAGACTTAATTTGCTTATTCTAGTGGAATTCTTTCCACACCTTTCTTTTTTTTTCCCCAAAAAGATCCCTAAAGAATTCTATACCCTAAAAAACCAAGAAATACCCTAAATTTGGGGGAGAATACCCTAAGTAATACCTTAGCCGTGGTGGCCCCGGCTGAAGAATAGGCCCCTCCATATCTACCTATCCGCGGATGTCGTAAGAGGCGACTAAGGGAAATAAGCTAGGGGATGGGCAGCAGCGTCCCTCATTTTAACAACGATAGCTCTAACTGCACTCGCCAACCCGCATGCCCAGCGTGGTGAGTATGGGCAAATCCCGCCACATGTTATGGAATTCGCTCTGTCTGTGGGGGAGGCCATGTTCAGCAGTGGACGTCATACGACTGAAATGATGATACCCTAAGTTGTGGACACTGATGTGGGGTCAGGACTGTGTATATGAATGTTGGATGCTATTTATTATTTATTCTTTCAGATATTAACAAGTTCGCAGATCTAACGGAGGCTGAACACCGCTCGTGGTTTGGTATCGCAGCGACTATCGAAGGCGATGACTATTTGGGCGACTGCAAGGTAACATATTACATGAGCCAGATAAAAGAGAAGATTGCCGTCATGTCGTATAATGAAGTAAAGGAGCTCGCATTGGAAAGATCAGAATGGAGGAAATTGCATCATTACACTGACCAGAGCCAAGCTCTTAAATATAATAATAATAGGATTAATTGGACGCATAACTTTCTTCCAGGAGTTGAAAGACCCAACGAGTAAGGACGCCCCCGCCGCGTGGGACTGGCGCGACCAGAAGGCGGTGTCTCCGGCCAAGAGCCAGCAGGCATGCGGGTCCTGCTGGGCCTTCAGTGCGACGGGTAAATACACGTGAGGTTTTGCCTGCGAAGCATCGCGACATGTTCCTCTCTCCCGACTTCTGGCCTGCAGGAATAGTTTACCGTCGCTATAGGGATGCGCCAAAGAAAAATAAGCCCTAATAATATTTTTAAGTGTGAATATTGTTATGTATTTTAGTTTTAAGGTATATATATCTATGGGCCATGTATTTGTACATGTACTTTGCTGTGTTGCCTGAAATAAATGACCGCCTGGGGAGGTACATCCGCCTTACAGAAGATCGCAGCCAAATAACGTTATTTGTTTCAATAGTGTTGTGGTCCTGCGGCTCAAGACCGTTAGTCGTGGAACTCTTTGGGGGAGGCCCATGTCCAGCAGTGGACTTCTACAGGCTGATGATTGTTAAAATACGTGTCATCATTTTAGCCGTTATGACGTCCACTACTGAACATGGCCTCCCCCACAGACAGAGCGAATTCCTTATCATGTGGGGGGATTTGCCCAAACTCACCACACTGGGCATGCGGGTTGGCGAGCGCAGCCATCCTTGTTAAAATGGGGGACGCTGCTGCCCATCCCCTAGTTTTTTCCATTAGTCGACTCTTATGACATCCGGGGATAGGTAGATATGGATATCTTCAGCCGGGGCTACCACGGCGAAAAAAAAACAACGTGTATTTTGTGTGAAATAAATAAAATGAATATGGTTTCAGCTCTGGTGGAGAGTAAGTACTTGCAGAAGAGCAAACAGGTGACGCTCTCAGAGCAACAGCTGGTAGACTGTGTCAAGTTGTCGTATGGTTGCGAAGGAGGCCTAATGTCGTGGGCTCTCACAGATATCATGGCCCGGGGCGGCCAAGAGTCTGAAGCGAACTATCCCTACGCGGCAAAACAAGGAACCTGCCAGTTTGACAGTACCAAGATCGCTGCTAAAGTCTCCAACTGTACCGGCTATTCCCTCTCTGGTGAAGGAGCGTTGAAAGAGCTGCTATACAAGGAAGGCCCGTTGTCTATGGGTGAGTTAGTTTCAAAAAAGGTGTTCATTTCAATAAAATCACACTTGGAGAGGAACAGTGAAGAAAATTGCGAGAAAACTGGGTTAATAATGTTTCTCGACTTAAATATGACCATGTCTTTTTAATGCATTAAGCTAGAGCTTTGATTTTTATACGGCACCATAGCCCATATACCTCAATAGGTGGTACAATTTTGAAGTTGATACCTTTAGCCGTTTCTGAGAAAAAGTGTCTTGACAGACGGACAGACAGACGAACATCAAAGAGACGAGTCCTATAAAGGTTCCGTTTCTCCAAATGAGGTACGGAACCCGTAAAAAACATGAATGAAATCGGTAAAGCCGTTCTCAAGTTATAGCGTGACCAGACTAAATAGGGGTTCATTTTTATATATATATATTTTATACCCTCAGCTTTAAACGCAGTTCCTTGGAAGAGATACGTTAATGGAATATTCGAAGACTGTGTACCTGACGTGATATTAAACCACGCTGTGCTGCTCGTGGGATATGGCACAGGTTCGTTCAAATGTCACCACACCAATCGATCGTGGCACCAATCGATATAGGCCATATTAAATAAATAAATATTTCAGACATAGCACGCACAGTCAACTGATCCCAAACTAGGCATAGCCTGTACTATGGGTACCAGTGACTGATATACATAATATATAAATATTTAACACCCAGACACAGAACAAACATCTGTGCTCATCACACAAAATACTATAATTTTATTAAACAACTATAGCCCATATTATATTTTACTTAGCCAACTATATGCCATAATGTAGGTCATATTATACAAGGTGATTCATAACACGTATACCATCCCGAAAGGGGGTTATTTTATCAACAAATAGAAATAATATTAGCGAAAAAAACATCAATATTTACATTGTTCACAAACTTTCTCAAATTAGCTGTTTTTGGTATTTTTATCATCTGTAGAACTAAAAACTAAACATACAAGAAGTTCGGAATTGCTACCTAAAACAGCTGATTCATTGAGTTTGAGCTGATTTGACCCCAAAACAGCTGATTTTCGCGTAGAGATTTTTCAATGCAAAATTTCGAATTTCCAAAATTTGTACAACAAACTTTATTGCCATTTGGTTGTAGAATAAGCCCCTTTCAGGATGGCAAACATATTATGAATCACCTTGTATACTTGTTAGCCAAGTATAGGCTATATTATAATCCCATCAGGCACACTTTGTCGAAGGCTTTTGTTAGTTTAGCATTTTATACTTTACGCGCATATAATTTTTTTATAATTTTTCTGTTTCGTTTTAAGGTTTTACGCTCGAATACTGAAACGTCACTTAACTATTTGAGTGTGAGATTGAACTCTTTGATTTAGTCCCCCCATCCCCATTCCATCATCGGACAACCTGCCGCACCAAGCGCTTTGCTTGTACCTTTAATAATTCGAACAGCCAAGGAGTGGAACTCGTTGCCGGCGTCTATGTTTTTTTTTTTTTTTTTTTTTTTTTTTTATACAACTAAGGTAGCAAACAAGCATACGGCCCACCTGTTGGTAAGTGGTTACCGTAGCCTATGTACGCTTGCAATACCAGAGGCATCACGCACGCGTTGCCGACCCCTTAAAAAGTTCAAAACGCCCTTTTTGAAGAACCCCATACTGTAGTCCTTAGGGAAAACCTCAGCAGGGAGATCATTCCACAAGCTGAGTGTTCGCGGGAGGAAGTTCCTCTGAAACCGCACGGTACGCGACCAACCCGGCTCCAGGGTGTGAGGATGGATCCCCTGCCTATGGCGAGAGGTGCGATGATAAAAGGAAGCTGAAGGCATCATATCAAATAAATTTATGTTTCCGAATACCTATAATTTGGGTGTCTTCAAGCGTAGAGTAAACAGGGTTCCTTCTAGGCAAACGTGTTACACCGTAGACCACATCGTCACTTAACATCAGGTGAGATTGTGGTCAAACGTAAGCCAATTCTTTATTAAAAAAATGGTCTCAATTGTTTGAGACGCCGTTATCGTTCAGAATTTTATACTAAAACATCAATTATGACTGGCCTCATAGCTCAGTTGGTAGTAACTCTGCCTTCTGCGCTAGAGGTCGCGGGTTCGATTCCCGCACTGGACAAACATTTGTGTAATGAACACTGAATTAAATAATTATCTATTATGTATATCAGTCTCTGGTACCCATAGTACAGGCTATGCCTAGTTTGGGATCAGTTGACCGTGTGTGATATGTCCGGAATATTTATTAATTTATTTAATTAGATCACCACTTATATTTAAGTGACGTTTCAGTAATCGGGCGCCAGTCTTTCTGATCAAGAAGACTTGATCTGAAAGTCACTCAAGACTCTTGTTACCATTACAGAAGGAGGTGTAGACTACTGGGTGATCAAGAACTCGTGGGGTCCGGATTGGGGTGAAAATGGCTTCATCAGGCTCAAGAGGGGTATCAACTGTAGCGGAATAGGCAACGACATATCCTGGGCTACTATTTCTGCTAACGTCGAATAATTAAATTGAATACTTTGAAATAAATTTATTGGTTTTGTGCATGGAACTTTGTAATTTTTTATTTATTTAAAGTGATTCTTTTTATCCTCACATAGTTCGATCGGCACCACACTGGCTCTTAATTCTATTTTGTGAAAAAACAAACAATTTAATAAAAAAAGGATCATCGAAAAAAATGATAGGCCCCAAGCCGTGTTTGTTGCCTGATTCTTGTAGGCTTGGTCGCGAGGAACAGGCGTAGCTTCACCTAGTTTCTAAGACGTTTCAAAGTGATCCTAGTGATTTTATTGAAATAAATGCCTCTTGACTTTAACTTGACTTTGGCGGTCGGTGACGTTTTGGAAAAAGGCCAGGTCATGAGTACCCTAAACCGACGAGCATGTATGAGGAATGTGATGAGAGTGAATGAAGCATAAGAGGTATGTCAGGATCGTAGCAAGTGGAAAGCCGTGGTCTCTGCCTACCCCTCTGGGAAACAGGCGTGATTTTATTTATTTATTTCGAAGACTAACAGCACATAACAACATAATTAACATGGAAATTTAGAAACAAAAGGCCAATAATAAGTCTTCACTTATGGAAACATAATAAAACTGAAAAAGAGCACAGAAAAAGAAAAAAAATGCATAAATGATAAAAGCAAGTATAAAAACATATTTTTATACTACCTGCTCGTCAATGGCATATTATGTGTCATGCAAACCTTTCCTAAAGTAAGTCACATTACAGCCCTACGGTCTAGCCGGGTCATAATGTTGTACTGAATTTCATTATTTCCCATGGGACATAATGTGATTTGAATTTGGAATGCAACCCATGTAGTCGTGCTTGATCGAGGTTGGTTTCAAAAATGTTTGGGTGCAATGAGATTTTATTCTAATTAGGCTGTATGTTAACATTTTCTTTGCACTGCCTACAAATTAAAAAAAAGAAAAACATGAAAACTTTTTACGAAATTCATTTTCACCCGCGCACGAAGACGGATTTATTCGAATGTCAAACTGACCACTACAGAATAGACTACAAAAAAAGAAAAAAAAAGGCGCCAAGCGCTCAAACTGCTGTGCTGTTATATACACCGAAAATCAGTTTAGATTCAAATAAACTTCTAAAAAATTTCGACGAAAGTGATTTTGATTCGACTCCACAATCTGAAGCCTCTGGTATAGTTGGAAACTTACTTCCAGAAAAATCATTTCTTTCTACTTAACAGTCATTGTTTTCAATTGCCTCGCAGAAAGTATAAAAAGTAGAGTATACATCGCGGGCTTAAATGTGTATTTGTCTTGGACGATCTTGAACCCCTCGTACTCAGGATTCTTGCCTAAACTACCTCGCTCCGCTCAGGAGTTAACCATAGAATCCCTCGTTCTCGGGGTTCAATATAGCGCCCTTGACATAATACACTACTTTAAGCCCTAGTTGCATAATCTACTATTAAAGTTATACGGAGGAAAACAGACTTACGGCCCACCTGATGGTAAGTGGTTACCGTCGCCTATTGACATCTGAAGCATTGCTAATGCGTTGCCTGCCCTGGAGAAATCTTTTTGTATTTTTTGATATACCTCAAAAGATATCAGACCAAATCAAAAAACTTTTGGCGGATTGGAGCGGTATGATGCTGCAGTTTTCCTGTGATGCCAAGTCCTATAGCCAGCTCAATAGACATATCTATAAATCTGTTAGATTCACTGCGTGATTAAAACCGAAATAAGGAAATCCGTAGGAGAATCCAGGTCAATAGGGGGTGCATTCCGAAATTTCGAAGCTTCATAGTTTCGAAATTTCGGACTATTTTGGCATGTTCTGCAATTTCGAAATTGACCCTTCCATAATTATCTAGCAGTTTCGAAATTTCGAAACTGCTAGATCAAAGTGAAAATGAAGTGAAATCTATTTATTAAATAGTACATTTAAAACAAAATTTTGCCTTCATTGTGCGTTTTGCGGTGGGAACTAAGATTTTTTTTTTTAATTTGTACCTTTTTTTACTTAAATACAATTCCCCATCGAACAACAAGTCTTATTTTTCTTAATTTTTCGATCCTACATCCGGTTTCGAAATTCCGAAACTTCGAAACTCATGAGGCCAATTTAATACGTCAGTTTAGAAATTGAGAATCTATGAAACTGCAACCCCTACAGGTCACCGACATAGCTCTCGGAATTAGCAAGATGACGTAGCAGCGGGTAGGCCATATAGATCGCAGAACGAACGAAGCTTCCTATTAGAAGATTTAAAGTGTAGCTTATCAGAAAACTTACAATAACATAGATGATTATATAAATAAATATTCCGGACATATCTCACAAGGTCAACTGATCCCAAACTAGGCATAGCCTGTACTATGGGTACCAGAGACTGATATACATAATAGATATATATTTAACACCCAGACACAGAACAAACATCTATGTTAATCCCACAAACATTTGTCCAGTGCGGGAATCGAACCCTCGAACTCTAGCGCAGAAGGCAGAGTTACTACCAACTGAGCCATGAGGTCTGAGGATATAAATGACTTGCCGTCCCACCCGCGACTTCGTTCGCGTTTGTTTATATTACCTACCTAGTTTATTTTCCATTAAACTTGCCAAAGTACTTACACTTATTATGCATGCAGCTATTTACCTACTTCTACCTACCATCACCGTCACAGTCACCATCATGGTCACGTCTTGTTTTTTTCTGTTATGTTGTGACAGCAAAACTCTCAAACTGTGCCTCACTAAACAATTATCCTAAATCCTGATTTTCATGTCTCTAAAAACATAGCCCCCATTTCATCCCATCAGGGGTGAATTTTAATTATATTAAACATGACAACAGGGCTTTTATCACAAAAATTATCATAAAGCAATAAACGCAAAAAAATTAAGCCATGTTCTTATTAAATTATATCTTATTATAATGTGAAAAAGGATCATCGAAAAAAATGATAGGCACCAAGCCGTGTTTGTTTCCTGATTCTTGTAGGCTTGGTCGCGAGGAACAGGCATATCTTCACCTAGTTTCTAAGACGTTTCAAAGTGATCCTAGTGATTTTATTGAAATAAATGCCTTTTGACTTTGACTTATTATTTTAGTGCCAAATTTTTCATTTGAGACGTTATTAAACTAAAAATTTGAAATTTGTTAAACATGTCAACTGTTCTATTATCATAAAAAATTTGCAATAAACTCAATAATGTAAAAAATTTAGGCCATGTATTTATTGTATTATTTTTAGTGCCAAATATTTCATTTGAACTGATATATAAAGCTATCCGTCCATATTCTAAAGCATAACAGTTCGGTCTTCGGAAATTGCATTCAGAATGTTGGTGCAACTAGTTTTTCTGGCGATCTGTTCCACGATCCTCGCTGATCCACTTCCGAAACCGTCCTACAACGTAGACGATTACGAGGTCGTCGGTGGTCACTTCGAGAAATTCATCGAAACACACAAAAAACACTATGACGCCGACGAGAAGGCGAAGAGATTCGCAATTTTCATTGAAAACTTGAAGGATATCAACAGACTGAACAAGGAACATAAACTAACAACGTATGGTAAGTTATCCACCGGACAAGCAGACGCACAGGTAAATACCACCCTTACCTGGTCGACATACCACAGTGTCGAACGAAACGTTTCTGCTCCACTTTTATTATAAGTACTGCCAAAGAGTGGAATGATCTGCCCGAAAGAGTACAATCTAGGAGTCTTCAAATCTAGGGTCAATAAGTTCACTCTGGGAAAGCGTGCTCCATCTTAGGCCACATCTCACTTTCAAAAGTGAGTTGGTGGCCAAACGCCTTACCATTATCAATAAAAAAAAAAAATATCCGGACATATTGATATCACACACGGTCAACTGATCCCAAACTAGGCATAGCCTGTACTATGGGTTCAAGAGACTGATATACATAATAGATAAATATTTAACACCCAGACACAGAAAAAACATCTGTGTTAATCACACAAATGTTTGTCCAGTGCGGGGATCGAACCCGCGACCACTAGCGCGAGATCCGAGATGAACCAACCTACGCATTATTGTTAGAGCGGTAACTGGACATTGTTGTCGTAGTAAGCACATGTTTAATGTTTAAACATGTGCTAACTACGACATAGTCTTCTTCTAGTCAAATAAATTAAATTAAATTCATTTATTGATTCGGACAACACGATCCATAGATAATAGTATATTACATGTCATACAATTAAATCAAAAACAAAAAAGAAGACAGACAGACAGAATATAAATTTGTTTAGCACAGGGGCTGATAAGGCTTGACATGCAGTGCCTTTGCAGTTTACTGCAATGTCTGTCAGCCAGAACCCATATAAAGCTGTTGGTTAAAAGCCTTAAGATTAAACTTTAAACTAAGGCTATGCGACACACAAACCTGCAGGCTATACCCGGGATAATACCCTACTTTGTGGACACTGCTGGTCAGGACTGTGTATATGACTGTTGGGTGTTATTTATTATTTCAGGTATTAACAAGTTCTCAGATCTAACGGAGGCTGAACACCGCAGGATGTTTGGTCTCGCAGCGGCTACTGAGGGCGATAACTATATGGGCGACTGCAAGGTAGTATCTAATTCTAATTCTAATTCTAAATGGGGGAATAAGATCTGCACTGACGTCCCGCGTTGGGGTGTATTGTGCATTGTCCCCCTGCTGACCTCACCCCAGCCAGCCCAACTCCTTAAAGTAACGGAGAAGGACCCTGGGTTGGTGGCAACATTGTTCGAGAATCCCCGTTGATGCTGTGGATGAAGAGGAGCAGGATCCGATCACCTCCTGCATTCCTGTTTTGAGCCTAGCTTCATTTGTGGCAGTGCAATGTAGTACCTACAACGTGTTCCACTGTTTCTTCATGCTGAAGACAGCCGCGACAGAGGCCGCTGTCTGTAGCTCCAATCTTAAGGAGATGGTGGTTGAGATCACAATGGCAAGGTAGTATTGTACTAGTGCTCTAAAACGGTGAAGGAAAACATCGTGACGAAACCGCCCTAGAAAAATTCGAAGACATGTGACATGTACACGAAAAGACCCTCTAAAAGGCGCACTTTAATCCTTTCACTACACTGATTCTTTCACCGACGGTCATAGGCCTTTTTCAGGGCCACCATACCTCAAACTGGTCACTGACCTAATACAGGATGACCAAGAAAGAATCGTTTCGTCAAACTTCTTTCATCCATCCTCTCTACATGGTCCTCCTTCGCATTTATAATATTAGAAGGATAGGATTAATGATACAGCGGGATAGAGATGCTGGAAGCGTTTGAAATCTGGTGTTGGAGGAGGACGGAGAGGATTAGCTGGTCGGAGAAAGTAACGAATGAGGAATTTCTAAAACGAGTAGAAGAGAAAAGGGTTTTGATTAAGACCATACAAAACAGAAGAGGAAAAATGATTGGACATATTATACGACATGACAGCTTCTTAAAGAACATCATTGAAGGAAAGGTAGAAGGAAAACGAGGAAGAGGAAGAGTTAGTTACGTTAGATGAGCCAGATAAAAGAGAAGACTGCCGTCATGTGGTATAAGGAAGTAAAGGAGCTCGCCCAACGTATTACACAATCACAACCAGTTCATTCACTACTCTAGAAATTAGAACTAACAGAAGTACCACGAAATAAAATAAAGCTATGTAAAATTCAGTTTTTAATCTTTGTCAGAATATCAGACTCTCTTTAGAGGTGGTATTCCTTTTCATCGTTCTCCAAGGATACCTTTGTATCGCCGTACTTGGGAATAGGATTAATTGGACTCATAACTTTTTTCCAGGAGTTGAAAGATCCAACGAGTAAGGATGCCCCCGCCGCGTGGGACTGGCGCGACCAGAAGGCGGTGTCTCCGGTCAAGAGCCAGGGGGTATGCGCGTCTTGCTGGGCCTTCAGTGCGACGGGTAAATACACGTGAGGTTTATGTCAGGTAGGGCACAGCGAGATTTTCCCGTTCTAAATTAGAGCAGCTCGCCTGGGAGGGTACATTGTTTGTTTCAAATAGTGTTGTGTTCCTGCGGTGAGTAAGGTTGCCAGAGCTCTTTAGGGGTGGGGGGGTTCGGCAGGCAACGCATTAGCAGGGGGGCGGCATATGTCTAGCAGTGGACTTCTACAGGCTGATGATGATGATTGTTAAAATACGTGTATTTTGTGTGAAATAAATAAAATGAATATGATTTCAGCTCTGTTGGAGAGTAAGTACTTGCAGAAGAGCAAGCAGGTGACACTCTCTGAGCAACAACTGGTAGACTGTGACAAGGTGTCGAGTGGTTGCGATGGAGGCCTAATGTCGTGGGGTCTCACAGATATCATGGCCCGGGGCGGCCAAGAGTCTGAAGCGAACTATCCCTATACGGCAGAAGCAGATACCTGCCAGTTCGACAGTACCAAGGTCGCTGCTAAAGTCTCTAACTGTACCGGCTATTCCCTCTCTGGTGAAGGAGCGTTGAAAGAGCTGCTATACAAGGAAGGCCCGTTGTCTGTGGGTGAGTTAGTTTCAAAAAAGGTGTTCATTTCAATAAAATCACTGAGATCACTTTTAAAATGTCTTAGAAACTAGGTGAAGCTACGACTGTACACGACCAAGCCTTACCGAGGTTTTCCCACTAACCTACAACTAACAGCAACGCATTAGCAATGCTCCAGGTGTTGCAGATGTGAATAGGCGACGGTAACCGCTAACCATCAGGTGGCCCGTAAGTCTGTTTGCCTCCGTATAACATCAAAAAAGCCTACAAGCATCAGCCAACGAACACGGCGCTCGTGCCTTGCATTTTTATCGATGATACTTTTTCACAAAATGGAATATAGAGCGTTCATCTACAGTTTATGGGTACTAGCTGAAGTGACTGATAGGGGGGGTTTGGATCGATCCAAACCTCACCTAATCTCACTTGGAGAGGACCAGTGTAAAATTGCGAGAAAACTGGGTAAATGTCTCTCGACTAAAATATGACTAGATCATTTAAAATAATATTAAATGCGGGTTATTAAGCACTGATTGAAGAATTTATCAGGTCATGTAGAGAAGATGAACGAAATAAGATTGACGAAACAGGTGTATAAGGAGTGTGTGAATGGGACCGTTGCGTACCCTAAACCGACGAGCATGTATGAGGAATGTGATGAGAGTGAAGAAAAAGAGGTATGTCAGGATCGTAGCAAGTGGAAAGCCGTGGTTTCTGCCTACCCCTCTGGGAAACAGGCGTGATTTTATGTATGTAATACCTAGCGGCTCGGGTCTCAATGGCGCCTCAGCGGCAATCACCAACATTACACACTTGTACGATTTTTTTTTTTTTTATACTACAGAGGTGGCATACAAGCTTACGGCCCACCTGATGGTAAGCGGTTACCGTAGCCTATGAGCGCTTGCAATACCAGAGGCATCACGCACGCGTTGCCGACCCCGAACCCCCTTCCCCCCTAAAGAGCCGGAAGAGAAGCCGAAGAGACACCGCAGGAACACAACAGTATTTGAAACAAATAATGTTATTTGGCTGCGATCTTCTGTAAGGCGGAGGTACCTCCCCAGGCAGGCTGCTCCAATTCAGAACGAGAAAATCGCGCTGTGCCCTACCTCCTTCTAAAATAATGTACTATTATACCCTCAGGTGTAAACGCATATCCTTGGAAGGGATACGTTGATGGAATTCTGGAAGACTGTGCAACTGGAACGGCATTAAACCACGGTGTGCTGCTCGTTGGATACGGCACAGGTTCGTTCTAATGTCACCACACCAATCGATCGCGCAAGAAGGGAGCCTCTAAGAGGCACACTTTAATCCTCCACTTCACTGATGCTTTCATCGACGGTCATAGGCCCATAACAGGGTCACCATACCTCAACCTGGTCACTGACCTAAAACAGGATGACCAAGAAAGAATCAGTGACACGACAAAAAGAAGAAATCGATCGTGCCGACCGATAGCAACGATCGATGGTAGTACGGAACAGTCGACGTCGACTGTTGTGTTACTTTTCACATGTTGCTAGATTAAGCCTATATTAGTCATGTTCAATTCTATTCTTCGTTAAGTTTTATGAAAGTACTATTAGCGTAAACCTAGGTATATAGGTATACATGTTATGAATCACCTTGTATACTTGTTAGCCAAGTATAGGCCATATTATAAACCCTTAAGGCGCACTTCGCCGAAGGCTTTTGTTAGTTTAGCATTTTATACTTTACGCGCATAGAATGTTTTGTAATTTTTCTGTTTCGTTTTAAGATTTAACGCCCGTATACTGAAACGTCACTTAACCATTTGAGATGGTTTCAATTATTTGAGACGTCGATATCGTTCACAATTTTATACAGTAATAATTCATTTATTGTTTGTGAATCAGGTACATTTAACAGTCAGTTCATAGGACTAGTCTAGATCGCTAGATTCTGCCACTTGGGCGTACAAACATTTAATTAACATTTCAATTATAAAAGCATGCATTAATTTAGTTATCTGCCTTTATTACATCGTCAAAAATTAATATACATCTAAAAAAAATTAACATAGATAATAAAAAAGTAGGTAAATGCGAGTAATATGTTAGAAAAATATTTAAGTGAGTCAAATTAATTAGGTCAATAATTATGCTAAACAATAGTACGGACATTTAAAAATTCATAATAAATAAATAAAAATAAATATTCCGGACATATTCACACGGTCAACTGATCCCAAACTAGGCATAGCCTGTACTATGGGTACCAGAGACTGATATACATAATAGATATATATTTAACACCCAGACACAGAACAAACATCTGTGTTAGTCATAAATGTTTGTCCAGTGCGGGAATCGAACCCGCGACCTCTAGCGCAGAAGGCAGAGTTACTACCAACTGAGCTATGAGGCCAGTCAAATAATATAATAATATATATAATATAATAGTATATTCATAGTATAATATGCCTTTGCAATAAAAAAAACATTAAGTCCGTCCCTAAAATGGTTACAGGACAATTCACGAATCGATTTTGGAATTTTGTTGTTGAGTTTCGGTGCCATACAGAATACACTTGCATGTAGCAGCTTTGTTCTGCTTGGAACAATGCGTAATCGTACCCTCAGATCGACAGATACTCAAACATAAATTAGATCAACGTTACAGTATTCGGGCGTTATATACAAATCACTCATCATCTCCCTGCCCTTATCCCACTTCATGTCGGGTCTGCACAACATGTTTTTCTCTTCCACTCCCCTCTATCAGTCGTCAAATCAGTATTCACTCCTTTCTTACTCATGTCGTCTTTCACACAATCTATCCATCTTTTCTTTGGTCTACCTCTCCCCTTATATCCTTCCACATTCATATTTAACACTTTTCTAGTCTTATATACAAATCACTAACGCCCGAATACTGAAACGTCACTTAATTAATATAAGTGGTGATCTAATTGACGTTTGAGTATTCAGGCGTCAGTCTTTCTGATCAAGAAGACTTGATCAGAAAGTCACTCATGACTCTTGTTACCGTTACAGAAGGCGGTGTAGACTACTGGGTGATCAAGAACTCGTGGGGTCCGGATTGGGGTGAAAAGGGCTTCATCAGGCTCAAGAGGGGTATCAACTGTAGCGGAATAGGCAACGACTTTTCCTGGGCTACTATTTCTGCTAACGTCGAATAATTAAATTGAATAATTTAAAGTAGCGATTTTTTTTAAATATGCTTTTGAAATAAATTTATTGGTTTTGTGCATGGAACTTCGTAATTTTTTATTTATTTAAGGTTATAAATAAGAATAAAAAAATAAATATTCCGGACATATCACACACGGTCAACTGATCCCAAACTAGGCATAGCCTGTACTATGGGTACCAGAGACTGATATACATAATAGATAAATATTTAACACCCAGACACAGAACAAACATCTATGTTAGTCACAAATGTTTGTCCAGTGCGAGAAGCGAACCCGCGACCTTATATTATAATATGTATACTTTCCCGAAAGGGGCTGATTATAAAAACGTATTTAGGGGAAGATTTCGGGTTCAAATGCCGTTCCAGTCGTACTTATTATGTTGAAACTGTAGCTGTCATCAGCACCTAGGCGCATGCATTGAAAAGTCGCAGAATTTTGCTAGAGGACACCCCTTAATAATTATTCATGATACCTAAATAATTATGGTAGAATTTATTAAAAAACACAATTTTAAGCCGCGCCGTCATCAGCGGAGCGCGCGACAACTTTAAGGTGAGGGTTTAATTGTTTTATGATTTTTTTTTGTTTGTTTTTTTTTTAATGACCGCAAAACGCACAGTTTTGATTTTTATGACAAAGATAACTTGAGCATTTTATTTACGTAAATCCAAGACAGAAACGCGATTGGTAAAACTTTTCTCGATAGATTTATTTTTTAAAGTTGGTTCCTCTGCAACAGTTTTTTCGAAAATACTCTGAGACTAACAACTAACAAAAATAACTTTTTTTTAAATATTGTGTTAGACAATAGCATTGGTAACCTAAATCCAAGACACTTTTAAAAAAATATAGATAGTTTTTAAGATAATCGATATTTTCTTATATTTCGCTTACGTCGATTACTTTCGAGCGCCTTCTAACGCTTGCTATCTCTTTCCGCATTCAATTATAGTACATAGCGCTGTCACTTTCTTCACTCCGCCCACTCGACATTTTATTATGATTTGTGTAGCGCCTTAATACAATGATATTATTACGTTGACATTGTAGCCGTCATCAGCCGTATTCAGCCGTCATCAGTACCTAGACGCATGCATTGAAATGCGGCAGAATTTTGCTGGAACCACCTAATAATCAATCATCATACAAATAATGAAGAATATGTACGAGCTTAAGCTTAGCACTCACCATTGACCCCGTGTTGCACGACGTGACGGAATTGGCCGCGTCTTCGGGATTCGTTACTGTGTGCCGTTTGCTGCTACCACGGTTCAACATGTACCTGTTGATTAAATAGGTACATCAATTGTAGAGACCTATTGGTCAATTAAACAGGCATAGCTTCACCTAGTTTTTAAGGCGTTTCAAAGTGATCCTAGTGATTTTATTGAAATAAAAGCATTTCGGCTTTTGACTTTATTTTGACTTTATGCATGTACCAATTTATCAGTATACTCGTACATACCTAATACTTATTGATCAATATACATGTACGTATTGACCAATATTATTAAATGGCCGTGGTGGCCCCGGCTGAAGAATAGGCCCCTCCATATCTACTAGGTTTTGGTCTCGGGAATTCCCGGTCCCGAAATACCCGGGAATTCCCGTTTTTTTTTGCCAATTTAGGAATCGGGAAATCATAAATCGTTTCCCGGTTCTTTCGGGAAATTTCGGGAAAAATATTTTACGTCTAGGCGAAAGGTTTAAACTGTCATAGCTTAATATTAACCAACCGCACATACTTTTGCATGTCGCAGGTTCTGATCAAAAGGATAGAATAAAGCTATATCACTGTTGATCTGTTTAATAATTTAAACATGTAAGGTAAGGATATTGTTGATTTTTATGCAAGAAAAACAATGTAAAATTTCATAAAAAAAACTGCACACGAGAAGCAAGCATTACCTGCATAGGTTAGAGTTATAAGCCGCGTCGCCCGCCTGTTCATCAGATTGCTCGGAATCCTCCGCGCGCGTCGGTGTGCCGCTATCTGATACCTGAAAACCGATAGATAGATGTTTATGTGCCAGAATATACAAGGTGATTCATAACATGTATTGCATCCCGAAAGGGGGTTATTCTATCAACGAAAATAAATAATTTTAACGAAAAAAAACTTGAATATTTTTTTTATTTTTTGTTTCAAAAACTTTCTCAAATTAGCTGTATTTGGTATTTTTATCATCTTTAGAACTAATAACTAAACGTAAATCAAATCAAAGTAATTTATTGCGTAATATAGGTTAGGTACAGTTGTTACATAATACAATACAAATTAGGAGCAGCCATATTCAGCGTTGTACGCATGCAATATACATATTTTCAAAATTAAGTAGGTATGTCAGAGCTTTAAATTACAATAAAATAGTGCAACAAGTTCGGAATCAAGATTGCTACCGAAAACAGCTGATTCATTGAGTTTGACCTGATTTGACCCCAAAACAGCTGATTTTCGCATAGAGTTTTTTTCAATAAAAAATGTCCAATTTCCAAAAGTCGTAGAACAAACTTTATTGCAAATTGGTTGTAGAATAAGCCCCTTTCGGGATGGCATACATATTATGAATCACCTTGTATGTTACAGTTTAAGTCTTAAGCTACAAATAAGTCCAAATACATAGTAAGCCATACGTTTTTCCTTTCGTCAGACATAGGTACCTACTCCCCTCTTGGTAACTGCACTCTAGAAGCCCAAGATACAAGCCTCGCGCTTAGTTTGGTCTTCGCCGGTATTTATGATAAAATGTATATAAGTAGTACCTTCTAGTATAGTCGTATTTATATTAAGACTTGTAAAATTTCTTTTTTGGTAAATAAAATTATTCATATTCATTTATTGCCAACATGTACATGGATACGGCTTAGGTGTAAGGGTAGCTTAAGTAAGTACATGTACCCTGTAGGGCGCTGCAAATGTCTTGTTTTACATACATTTAGATAATAATAATAATTGGTAACTTATTCATTAAATGTCAAATAACAGTGTAGTGTAGACAGTCAAAAATAGCATTGGTTAAAAACGATTCAGGTTAAGCTAGGTATCTATTTATGATGTCGTCAGTCGTTTATTTATTATAAAAGCTATCAGATAGGAATTCTTCCACCGAGTAATAGCA
Organism: Anticlea derivata; assembly: GCA_947579855.1. Taxonomy (NCBI): domain Eukaryota; kingdom Metazoa; phylum Arthropoda; class Insecta; order Lepidoptera; family Geometridae; genus Anticlea; species Anticlea derivata. The sequence continues at coordinate 5,549,237 of OX388287.1, read as the reverse complement.
TTTATTTAAGAGTAGATTTTTTAATTTGTTATGGAATACGGAGTCTTTTAGCTCTTTTTTAATAATGTCAGGAATTTTATTGTAGATATTTATTGACCTAAATTCAGGACTTATTATTATTATTCTTATTCTTAAATATTGTAACGTATTATTAAAAATAAAAGCAGTTAGTAAGTTACGTGATGCTTGGGCGCAGAGTGGCAGCACGTGCGCTCGCGGCAGCGCGGCACGTGCGCGCCGCCGTCCGACGCGCGCCGCCCGAATGTCGATGCTGGAACAATAATACACTGTCTTATTTTTTTTATTTGTCATATTCACACGGTCAACTGATCCTGATTTAACAGGCCTCATAGCTCAGTGGTAGTAACTCTGCCTTCTGCGTTAGAGGTCGCGGATTCGATTCCCGCACTGGACAAACATTGTGAATAACACAGATGTTTGTTCTGTGTCTGGGTGTTAAATATATATCTATTATGTATATCAGTCTCTGGTACCCATAGTACAGGCTATGCCTAGTTTGGGATCAGTTGACCGTGTGTGATATGTCCGGAATATTTATTATTATTATTATCCCAAACTAGGCATAGCCTCTACTATATGGGTACCAGAGACTGATATATATAATAGATAAATATTTAACACCCAGACACAGAACAAACATCTGTGTTTATCACACTAATGTTTGTCTAGTGCGGGGATCGAACCCGCGACCTCTAGCGCAGAAGGCAGAGTTACTACTAACTGATGTATGAGGCCAGCCAGCATGTTCATCATCATCAGCCTGTAGAAGTCCACTGCTGAACACAGGCCTCCCACAAAGAGTGCCACGACGAACGGTCATGAGCCTTCTCCATCCACCGACTTCCTGCAATCTTCACAATGTCGTCGCTCCATCGGGGGGGGGGCCTTCCAACACTGCTTCGTCCGGTTCGTGGTCGCACGCAACTCAAGAACCTTTGTTCCCCAACCTTTGTTGTGTCGGTTCTGCGAGCTATATGGCCTGCCCACTGCCACTTCAACCTGTTAATTCTGAGAGCTATGTCGGTGACCTTGGTTCTTCTATGGACAGTGTATAGTATAAGCAGTGTGACAGCGGACTATACACAGTGTTATGTGACAACAAATTCCTCTAGCAGGATGATAATTATATGGAACTAGCTTCCGCACGCGGCTTCGCTCGCGTGGTACCTACATAAAAAGTAGCCTATATGCTATTCCAGACCATAATCTATCTCTGTACCAAAGGAGCCATTTCATTCTGGGCCTGGTCCATGTACACTACATAAAAAAATTAGGAAAAAATAGGAGATTACAAGAAAAATACAATTTCATTAATTTGAAGACAAATGCGATGGTACAAGAATAGTTCTTCTGGTAAGTTTTTTACTATGTGAACACTATTTGAAGGCCGCCATGTTGATTTATAATTGGCGTTTGACATGACATTGACATATTTTTCATGTAATGTTGTTTGATTTGATGTTTTTGTTTTGTCAGATAAATGTAGGTTGTCAAAATGACATTTCACGCACGTCCATCCGCCATATTTTTGTAGCGCGGTGTGTTGCTCTCTTTGTCGAAGAAAATCTTAATGTACCTTAGAACGAAGTCAATTTATATAAAATAACCAATTAAATAAGTTTACTTTATTGCTTAGCCATATTTTAGAGTAGTGTACACAGTGCAGGCCCAGGCTCCATATATTGATGAAACGTGTCTTTTCATCCAAATCCGTTCGGCCGTTTGGGCGTGATGAAACAACAAACATACAAACATCCTCACAAACTTTCGCAATTATAATATTAGTAGGATAGGATATATAAGAAAGATTTATCAATCATCACCAATCATCATCAATCGTCACCAATGACGTACCTTGGCTCTGCATAGCGTGGGGGGGCTTCAACAGATGCTGGTCCTTGACGCTGAAGTACGCGGGCGGCTGGTGCTGCACCGCGGGCAGTTTCGCCGCCAAATTTGTGTTCGGCAACATCGACACGTTCGGTGAGGCTTGTTGCTGGAACAATATTATCAAAAATGATTCAGCCAGCCTTTTCATCGGTTTGGAAAAGCTATAAATACTAAAGGCTTTGTCGCTGAGCAACCACAGCGACCAATAGACGAATAGAATTCGCGTCCCACGTCGCAGTTTCTACGTGGCAATTAATTGTGTTTTTATATTATTAATATTAATATGTATGGTAGTCTTTAAGGTATATATCTATATGGGCCGTAGTGTAAGAAAAATTCCATCTGTTTTTTATTCTATTGTTGCCTGAAATAAAGTTATTGTAATGTATTGTATTGTAATAGAAACGAAACTAAAACAAACACAGCTAAACACAAAAACGAAAGAAAGAGAGAGAAACATATATCTAAGTTTATATTATAAACTAGCTATTACCCGCGACTGCGCCCACATTTATGAAAGGATATGAAATCTAGTACTCAAAATTTAACCCTTTGCAAACCGTTGGATGATTTTGCAAAAGCAAAGATGTTGAAACGCGTATTTCTTTATTTCTTACCAAAAGCCTAAATATGAAGTGTATGCCCTTCCCCAGGATATAATCTATCGCCTTACCAAAAGAGACGTTTCATCAATATATGGAGCCTGGGCCTGCACTGTGTACACTACTCTAAAATATGGCTAAGCAATAAAGTAAACGTATTTAATTGGTTATTTTATTTAAATTGACTTCGTTCTAAGGTACATTAAGATTTTCTTCGACAAAGAGAGCAACACACAGCGCTACAAAAATATGGCGGATGGACGTGCGTGAAATGTCATTTTGACAACCTTCATATATCTGACAAAACAAAAGCATCAAATCAAACAACATGACATGAAAAATATGTCAATGTCATGTCAAACGCCAATTATAAACCAACATGGCGGCCTTCAAATAGTGTTCACATAGTAAAAAAATTACCAGAAGAACTATTCTTGTACCATCGCATTTGTCTTCAAATTAATGAAATTGTATTTTTCTTGTAATCTCCTATTTTTTCCTAATTTTTCTATGTAGTGTACATGGACCAGGCCCAGAATGAAATGGGTCCATTCACAACGATCTGTTCAGCCTTTAGTCGTGAAAGGGTAACAAACAAAGTTCCTTTCGCATTTATATTATTAGTAAGGACTTACATTAAATTGTGCTGATACGTATAAAGGTGACGGCCGTAGATCAGCCGACGCCGCTCCACATACCCCCAATTCTCCACCCTGAAAAAAGAAGGTATTTTAAGACCGTTCATCGTGGCATTGTAAACAGCGCGACTATCGACAATGTATGAAATCTGTCAGCTTGACCTGTGGTGTGAATTGCTAATGTAAAATGAGCTCTATTTTTATTGATATAAGGTGAATTTTACCAACGTTGTTTGGCGTCTATAATATTGACCAGTAGTATGAGTTGCCAATGTAAAATGAGTTCTATTGCTTTAATGTAAGATTTAATTTTCCTGCTTTTTCCGACAATACCGAGACCCAAAGTGTGATTTTCTATCAGGTTCACCGGTGGTTTTAGTTGCTAATGTAAAATGAACTGTATTCTTTTGGCATAACACGTGCAATTTAATCCACAGAGCTGATCGTGTGTCTATCAAACTGAATTGTGGTGTAAGTTGCTAATGTAAAATAAGCTCTATCCGACGAACTTAAGGTTCAAGTTACCTGCGTATGCCGACTATCTCCGACCTTATGACCGACCTTATGACGTCTATCAAAATTATCTGTGGTGTGGGTTGCTAATGTTGATGAGCTCTATTACACGTACTTAGGGTTCAAGTTACCTGCGTATGTCGAGAATCCTCAGAACCGACCTTATGACGTCTATCAAAGTAATCTGAGGTGTGGGTTGCCAATGTATATTAAGCTCTATTCCACGGACTTAAGGTTACGGTTACGGTTTAATGTACCTGTCTTCTTAGAATGATTGATGTAAGGTGCAATTTACCTGAGTATGCCGACAATCCACAGAGCTGACCGTGTGTCTATCAAACTGACTTGTGGTGTAAGTTGCTAATGTAAAATGAGCTCTATTCTCCAGTCTTAAGATGCAATTTAAATGCGTATGCCGAAAATCCCCAGAAACGACCTTGTGACGGCTATAAAAATGTCCTGTGATGAGAGTTGCTAATGTAAAATGAGCTCTATTCCACGGACTTAAGGTTCAAGTGACCTGTGTATGCCGACAATCCCCGGGGCCGACTGTGTGACGTCTCGTCGCGTGTGGTTCCGTCTGTTGACTGGACGGCTGTAGCGTTTCTGTTTCGACCGGCGCTGAGCCGTCACCGAACTGGAGATTTAATAAAAAACAAAAACGAATATTATTTAAAAATAAACTATAAAAAAAAATTGCCTAAGACAATATTAAAGTAAAAAATGCGGTATAAAAAAGAATTCGAATGCAAAAAGTCAAACACCGGCGGTGGGATTTGATCCCGCGGCCTCACGCGATCGCCATTTTTTTACTGTTCTTCTTCTTCTTATCGTGTCACTGATTCTTTCTCGGTCTTCCTGTATTATTAAGTCTATTTAAACAGTAAAAAGACAAGCCTTATAAGTCACTGACTTATTAGGTTTGTCTTTTTACTGTTTAAATCAGTTATTCATTTACAGAAAGAGAATTAAAACTAACCCAAGTAAATACTTAGAAAATACAATAAACAGTTGAGCTATCTAAAGATTGTTACAAACGATCTATAGATAGCTCAGTTGAATATATAAATAAATATAATAATATTCCGGACATATTACACACGGTCAACTGATCCCAAACTAGGCATAGCCTGTACTATGGGTACCAGAGACTGATATACATAATAGATATATATTTAACATCCAGACACAGAACAAACATCTGTGTTAGTCACAAATGTTTGTCCAGTGCGGGAATCGAACCCGCGACCTCTAGCGCAGAAGGCAGAGTTACTACGAACTGAGCTATGAGGTCAGTCGCTGGCGGAATTGCCACGCCTCCATACCTCAGCCGGCTCACCGACCCAATACAGGATGATCAAGAAAGGATCAGTGAGGCGACAAGCCAGCATACCTTCTCCAAGTTGTCCTGAGTGTCAGTCAGGTACTCCACAGCACATGGAATGGACACGAGGCAGTCTGTTGATGATGATGTGGATTCCTCCGCATCCATAAGGTCGTCTTCCACCTTCTGGAATAAAAAAAAAAAAAGTTTTCAAGTCAACTGGCTACCCATCATCATCATCAACAACCTGTAGAAGTCCACAGCTGGACATGGGCCTCTCCCAAAGAGTTCCGCGGCGAACGGTCTTGAGCCTTCTCCATCCACCGACATCCCGCAACCTTTACAATGTCGTCGGTGCATCGGGTGGGGGCCTTCCCAACACTGCGTCGCCCGGTTCGTGGTCGCCATTCGAGAACCTTTAAACTTAGAAAATGAGGAATTGATAAACGGATTTGAAAGTCTCATCATTATCATCAACATTTCTACGACGACCTCGGTGGCGTAGCGAGCGACTGGCTGTCTGAAACGCAGGGGGTGCGGGTTCGATTCCCGCTGCGAGACAAATGTTTGCATGACCTGCAAATATTAGTTCCGGGTCTGGGACTCGTAGTACCATGGTCCATGGTACTAGTAGTTTCTGATACCCACGACACAGAGAATCCCAGTGTGGGGTCAGGACTGTGTATGTGAATGTTGGGTGTTATTTATAATTTACTGAACATAGAACTCTTTTATTATTATTGTTTTATCTATCTATGATGATGAACATGATTATTTTGGACTCACCTTACAACTAGTGAGGTCTAAGGCTTGGCCTGTCGTGGAATCCAATGAGTCTGAAAAAAAAAACAATCAATAAGAAATTAAAAAAACGAAATATTGTTTATTGTTCCAAATACTTAATATTATAAATACTTAATTGACTGGCCTCATAGCTCAGTGGTAAGTAACTCTGCCTTCTGCGCTAGAGGTCGCGGTTTCGATTCCCGCACTGGACAAAAATTTGTGATTAACACAGATGTTTGTTCTGTGTCTGGGTGTTAAATATATATCTATTATGTATATCAGTCTCTGGTACCCATAGTACAGGCTATGCCTAGTTTGGGATCAGTTGACCGTGTGTGATATGCCCGGAATATTTATTTATTTATTTATAAACAAGGTGCTGTGTTACATGGTTTGGGAACTCTTCTTTTAAGTTGCAATAACCTGGGTTAGAAGAGTCCCCTCTTTTCTGTGGTAGGTACTGTAAAATATAAGTACTGTAGTGTTTGTATCTACCTAAGTAGATACAAACACTACAGTATTTGAATGAATGAAAGTTTATTTATTTCATTCATTAATTCTTTCTTTCATTCATTCATTCATTCAGATATAATTCCCTGTCTAACGTGCACAAGTGGTTTGGAAACTGTCAACGTCAGGACTGTCAATGTCAGTCGGACTCGTGAGTATTGGAGGGAGGGGACGCTGGCGGAGGGAGAAAGAGAAGGTATGAATGAATGAATGAATGAATGAATGAAAATTCTTTATTGTACACACACCTTAATAACTAATTACAATTGAATATAGACTAAATAAATTTATATGTACAATGGGCGGTCTTATCGCTAAGAAAGCGATCTCTTCCAGACAACCTTTGGATGGAGAGGAGTCTGAATTGTACGGAAGATTGGTCGGGGTGCACCACAAAGTAAACGTAATATTTACTTAAATTATTAAAGAAAAGATAAGAATAATATAATTATATAAGATAATAAAATACACATATACACATCTATATATAATAAAAGTATATATATTAATATTTGTAAATTTACATAAACAGTATAGGTACACAAATAATTTATATGAATAAGTAAATAGATATAGGTACATACATACAAATATACAAAACAGATGAATGATTCACGATGACATTTCAGTCAGATAGAAGTTTTTGATCTTAGCCTTAAACACTGTTAGGGAAGGGGATTTTCTTATGGAGACCGGTAAGGCATTCCATAAGCGGACAGCTTGAACGGAGAATGAATCTCCAAAGAATGTGGTACGATGCACTGGAGTTTTGAGGAGAAGGTTTTCAGAGGATCGCAGAGTTCGAGGATTCTCGCAATAGAGGAACTGGAACCGTTCCTTCAGATAGCAGGGAGTGGAAGGATTAAAGAGGACGTTGAATAGGAGGGAAAGGATATGAGTATTCCGGCGAAGACGAATGGGAAGCCACTTGAGTTTTATTCTAAACTCAGATACGTGGTCGTATTTTCGAAGTCCGAAAATAAACCTAATGCAGAAGTTTTGAAGACGCTCCAGTTTATTTAGCTGATCTTCAGTGAGGTCAAGATAACACAAATCAGCGTAATCTAAGACAGGGATAAGAAGAGATTGAGCAAGCGCAATTTTAGTAGCTGTTGGAAGAAAGTTACGCAATCTCCTAAGCGACCCGGCGGAAGCAAACAACTTACGGCTCACAGATTCTACCTGCGGTCTCCACGACATACAGCTGTCCATAAATATACCTAGGTTTTTAACAGTTTTAGAAAAAGGTACAGTTACATTATTGAACTGAATTAGGGGGAGTGAAAGATAATCTATTTTTGCTAATGTGCGAGAGCTTCCCAGTATTATGACCTGCGTCTTGGCTGGGTTAACTTTCAGCCCAAAGGCTTTGCTCCAGTCACTTATTTGAATTAAGTCTTTGTTGGTGCTGGCGATAGCATTAGGCAACTCATTAAGTGGAGCATGAGTATATATTTGGAGATCGTCGGCATAAAGGTGGTAGGAAGAAGTAAGTTTATAAGAGATGGAATTAATGAAGAGTGCAAATAGAAGAGGTGATAAAACGCCACCTTGCGGCACACCGGCGGAAGTACAGCACCAAGACGAATACAGATCGTCAACGCGTACCCGCTGCCGGCGCCCGAGCAAATAACTGCGAAACCAGTCAATCACCGATGGAGATATGTTAATAGAGCTAAGTAAACCCAAAAGAATATCAAAGTCGACAGTGTTAAAGGCATTACTAAAATCAAGTAAGGTCAAAATAGTGAGGTGCCTGTTTTCCATACCCAGTCGTATATCATCAGTTATCTTAACGAGTGCGGTTACAGTACTGTGACCGGGTCGGAAACCAGACTGGAGAGGATTGAGTAATTTGTTTGTGATTAGGTAGGAACTAAGCTGATTATGGACAAGGCGTTCAAGGACCTTGGAAAGGAATGGGAGAATAGAAATTGGACGATAATCGGTGAGGGAGGCTGGTTTGGATTTCTTAGGGAGGGGAATTATGTAGGCTTCTTTCCACAAGGAAGGAACTGAACTGGATGAGATCGAATAATTGAAAATGTGACAAACTACCGGAAGTACTTCATCGATGATAGGAACTAACATGCTCCGACCGATATTGTCACCTCCCATAGCGTTGGATGTAATTGATAGAATGCTCTTTTTAACATCACATGCGGTGAATTGACTCAAGACAAAAGAAGGATATTCAGGAGTTGGCAACAAAGAAAGATATTTAAGAGTGCTAGTTTTGTCATCCAAATCTATATTGCATGACGACGAGAAGTGCTTATTAAGTGAATCAAAATCGAAGTCTTTTGATATTATGTCGTTACGGGACTTGCCAACTCCTAGAGACCGTAGAAATTTCCAGACTTTCGCTGGATCTTTATTCGAAACTGATGCGTGAATATGGTGACGTTGTGCATCCCTACACACCCTGTTGCAGCGATTCCGAGCGAGAATATATTTGTTTTTATTTTCGTCACAACCATTTAACTTGTATTTTATTTTAGTGGCTACTTTTTTACGCATTAACAGTCTAATCTCATCCGTGAGCCATGGAGCCGGAAGGTGCTTCATTTTAACAGCTCTGATTGGAGCATGTACGTCGAATAGCTGTGTGATTATGGAATTAAAAGCGCAAGTTTTCTCGTCGATAGAAGTTGCCGCCATCACGGTAGACCAATCTGTTTCCCGCGCATCAAGCTTCAGTCGTTCTACATCCATACTACCAAAATTGCGCTGCTGAAGAATTTTGGGCTTAGGTTTGGGAGGACGAATTTTGTAAGACAGAAAAATAAGATCATGATAGGAGAAGGCGTCGGCAGAACATTGACCATGCTTAGAAACATGCTGAAGAGATGAAACTAAAATTAAATCAAGAAGAGATGGATTACAGTTAGGAAAATGATGAGTTGTGCTAAGAGGGAGAATATGCATGTTGCTAGATCTTACAATGGACTCTAAATTGGATGAACGATGGTCATTTTTTACAAGGCATGTATTGAAATCTCCCATCAGGATGGTATGACTGTATGATGGTAGAAGGTCTTCTAATAGTTTTTCAAAGGAAGAGAAGAAGTTAACGCGCAGAGAATGGCTATAATAGACTCCGAGAAGAACTTTTGTATGGGAAAGCAGAACTTCGATAAAGAGATGTTCGCCTGCGTTAGATGGAGGTGGCTGTACAGATGTACTTACTATAGAAAAAGGAAAATTAGAACGAAGGTAAATTGCTACACCGCCACCACCACTACCAGTCCGATCGTTACGAATTAGGATAAATCCCGGAAGAGAATATGAAGTTGACGGAAGGCAGGGTTTGAGAAAAGACTCTGAGACTAGAATAGCATGAAGGTGTTTAATTTCGAATGAGGCCAGCATATCTGGATAGTGTGCCGGAATACTCTGGGCGTTAATGTGGACAACATTAAAGCTGTTAGCTCCATCAGGAAAATTATCTGACAAAGTGTCAGACAGAGAAGGCAGACTCAAAAAACTGTCGTCACTGCTGTTCGAGATCGAAAGAAAGTCATCAGTATCACAAGAATCGTTCATAGATTGTAACATAATAAATATCTAGGTAATATAATAAAATAAATATAATAAATAAAAATAAAATATAAGACTCACTAAACTATTCAAATAAAATAAATTAAAGTAGGTACAAAAGGTACCTAATTTACATGCCTACTACTCCACCCGCCAGCTGCTGTATTCCTGGAAACAACTTTTACTAGACTTATTCACCACAAAACACAAGACTAAAACAAAAGAAAACACATATCCAAGCCATAAAATACGAGAGGGAAAATAAAAAAAAAAAAAAATAATACAAAAAAAATTGAGTGGCATTGGCATTTTGTAAATATGGCAAATATAGTTGTCAGAAAGACACTTGTTTGACAGTTGACGGTAAAAAGAAAAAAAAAAAAACAAGTTGATGTTTTTACGATTACGAACGAATGTGGGTAAACGTTTTGTGCGTATTGTGAATAAATTACATACACGAGAAGGACGATGCTACTTCTTACTGGATGTGCCGGCCCGCCTGGCGGAAGGCGCTCTCGATTCCTTGGCAGGAATCGCCGGCGTCCGCGCCGCCGGTGCCGCCGGTCTTGGGATGTCTGGCGGCATCAATTTGTTTAGCTCAGCAAGGTTGCTGATGCGATGACGCGCGCCGTCGGATCCAATCACATGAATTAGGCCGTCCCTAGTCCAGCAATTCTTGACGCCATAACGCTCTCTAGCGGCCATAAAAGCGATGTGTCTCGGCTTTGTGAGAAATTCGGAGACTGTTATGTTGCTGCCCTTGAGGTTGGTTTTAGCAAACCAGACTTGATCCCTCATAGCGACGTCTCCAATCTTCACCAGAATCGGCCGAGGCCTGTCAGCACCCGACGCTCGTCCCATGCGATGACACCGGCTGATGTTAGCACTAGTGAAGTTTGTCACCTTAAGCTTTGTGCTCATGACCTTCGCAACAACCTCGACCGGGTCTTCCTTGCTTTCTTCGGGAACACCATGAAGCAGGAGAATCTTCCGCCGACTGCGCATCTCCTGCTGGTCGGCATCACGCGCAAGAAGCTCCACTTGCTGTTGAAGAGCCCTGAGTGCCGTGAGGGTGAATGTCTTAAATGCAGCATAGTCTGCTGCAATGGCTTCAACTGTTGTAGGTGAAGATGACTTTTTCAGGTCACACTCAAATCGTGTCATCCGGTCGTGCAGGGAATTAATAACATCTGACAAGTTTGTTTCTGCCATGAGTGATATCAGTGTTGAGTGCAGTGTTGTACAGGAATACGTGAAGGAGTATGTGATAAGGAGATGTTGATTTATGGCAGGTGAGGTAATTGCATTAATATACGATTTTAAACATTAACTTTGTGGGGAATAGCACTTAGATATTTTAAATGATTAAATAAATCCAAGAGTTCTTTAGAGAGTTGTTTCTATCACCTACCCACCAACCAAAAAAAAAGGTATTTGAAAAACTTAGAAAAACAATTTAAAAAATGAGTTATTTTTCGCTAAAGTTCCTTTTTCTTGGTAACACCATGTATAGCCGAAAGGGGGTTATTCTAACAACGAAAAGAAATAATATGAGCGAAAAAAAATAAAACATTTTTCACAAACTTTCTCAAATTTAGCTGTTTTTGGTATTTTCCATCTAGAACTAACAATTAAACGTACAAGAAGTTCGGAATCAAGATTGCTATCTAAAACAGCTGATGCATTGAGTTTGACCTGATTTGACCCCAAATCAGCTGATTTTCGCATAGAGGTTTTTCAATGAAAACTATCAAATTTCCAAAATTCGTAGTACAAACTTTATTGACTGGCCTCATAGCTCAATTAGTAGTAACTCTGCCTTCTGAGCTAGAGGTCGCGGGTTCGATTCCCGCACTGGACAAACATTTACACATATGTTTGTTCTGTGCCTGGGTGTTAAATATGTATCTATTATGTATATCAGTCTCTGGTACCCATAGTACAGGCTATGCCTAGTTTGGGATCAGTTGACCGTGTGTGATATGCCCGGAATATTTATTTATTATTATTAAAATTGGGTGTAGAATAAGCCCCTTTGGGATGGTATATGTTATGAATCACCTTGTACATAATAGAAATGCAAGAGTACCTCTATGCTGCAGGCTGTTCCGTGCGCTGCTGCGTTGCTGCAACTTGTCCAACAGTAGATGGTATATCGCGTACACGTGGTCAAACCTCTGCTCTTGGACGGCCTACAATCAAACAGACATACATCTTCTAAAGTTCATATATATTGTCCGCGCTGGACACCTTGAGTTTAATAAAACCCGAAAAACTTCAATAATAATTCGTGTATAATTAATTTAAATAAATACAAAGTTTTGTTGCTCTCGACACGGTTGAAGAAGTGGTTATGAAGATGTCGGTCAACTTAATACATTAAAAATGCGTATTTCTTGCGGTTGTTCTAAAAAACCTTGTTCTGCGGTGTGAGTTGCTTTCATAATATGATAGGCGTTTCATCAGTAGGTACGTAACGGTTGCGGGCCGCGACATATATTTTTTTTTTATACAACTTAGGTGGCAAACAAGCGTACGGCCCATCTGTTGGTAAGCGGTTACCATAGCCTATGAGCGATTGCAATACCAGAGGCATCATGCACGCGTTGCCGACCCCTTTCTCCCCCTAAAGAGCTCTGGCAACCTTACTCACCACAGGAATACAACACTATTTGAAACAAATAATGTTATTTGGCTGCGATCTTCTGTAAGGCGGAGGTACCTCCCCAGGCGGGCTGCTCCAATTCAGAACGAGAAAATCTCGCTGTGCCCTACCTCCTCCTACATAGGAGATTACAGTATGGGGTTCTTCAACAAGGGCGTATTGAACTTTTTAAGGGGTCGGCAACGTGTGCGTGATGCCTCTGGTATTGCAAGCGCTCATAGGCTACGGTTACCACTTACCAACAGGTGGGCCGTATGCTTGTTTGCTACCTTAGTTGTATAAAAAAAAATTTATAAGGTTATAATAAATGTTATGTTATACGGAGGCAAACAGGCTGACGGCCCACCTGATGGTAAGCGGTTACCGTCGCCTATTGACATCTGCAACACCTGGAGCATTGTTGATGCCCTGGAAAAATCTTTTTGTATTTTTTTTGAAGCGTTTCATGCTGTAGGTTTAGTGGCTTCAAATATAACTGTTAATAACTCCGAATCTACTGCACCGATTTTGATGGGATTGCCACAGATAGATAGATCATTTCAAGGGCTGTTACGTGGTGTATGTGTTGTTGCGTCAGCCCCGGCAGCATCAGCATCACAATCGTGTTACAAGATAAGATAAATCTTCATAAATAAATGTGAAATTGGCTTAAAATATAACTGCTGATATCTCCGAATCTACTGCACCGGTTTTGATGGGATTTTCACAGTTGGATAGGTAATTTCAAGGGCTCTTACGTGGTGTATGTGTTGTTGCGTCAGCCCCAGCAGCATCAGCATCACAATCGTGTTACAAGATAAGATAAATCTTCATAAATAAATGTGAAATTGGCTTAAAATATAACCGCTGATATCTCCGAATCTACAACACCGATTTTGATGGGATTTTCACAGCTGGATAGGTAATTTCAAGGGCTCTTACGTGGTGTATGTGTTGTTGCGTCAGCCCCAGCAGCATCAGCATCACAATCGTGTTACAAGATAAGATAAATCTTCATAAATAAATGTGAAATTGGCTTAAAATATAACCGCTGATATCTCCGAATCTACAACACCGATTTTGATGGGATTTTCACAGCTGGATAGGTAATTTCAAGGGCTCTTACGTGGTGTATGTGTTGTTGCGTCAGGCCCGGCAGCGTGAGCATGCGGGCGACGACGGTGTCGCAGGCGGCAGCGGGCGCGGCTGGCGTCGCGCTGTGGCAACCGCATTGCCCAGTCGACGCGTCTATGCTTAAATTTTCTATACCTGTGGTAATACAATATTACGTGCTTATTGTATGACTGGTTCTTTCTTGGCCATCTTTCATCATACCGTAAAAAAGTCCACTGCTGAACATGGCCTCCCCCACAGACAGAGCGAACTCCATCATGTGGGGGGATTTGCCCATACTCACCACGCTGGGCATGCGGGTTGGCGAGCGCAGTTAGAGCTATCGTTGTTAAAATGAGGGACGCTGCTGCCCATCCCCTAGCTTTTTTCCTTAGTCGCCTCTTACGACAACCACGGATAGGTATATATGGAGGGGCCTATTCTTCAGCCGGGGCCACCACGGCCTGTAATACAGTGGTGTTCGCTCATTGTATCAGTGGTTCTTTCTTGGTCATCTTGTATTAGGTCAAGTGAACAAATTGAGGTACGGTTGATGTATGCCGTATACAGTACATACATTCTCCGAATCGAAAATCCTGACCGTTGGATCGGAAGGCAAGATAGTCACCCTGAAAATTACAAATTAAGTTTTTGTAATTTTAGGTATTATTCAATTTTATAGAAGCATTAGGTACATATTTCATAAAGTGTAGCGTGTGCTGCCCTTAGATCATTTGTTGAAGCTCACATTTGTCTTCTTTTTTTTCACATTTTTTATAAGCTCTTATTTATTAGGGATTATAATTAGATTACTTTTCTTTTGAGCCTCACCTAGTTCGATCGGCACCACACTGAAGCTTTAAATTCCATTTTATGAAAAAGGATCATCGAAGAAAATGTGCGTCACGCGCGCCGTGTTTGTCGCCTGATTCTTGTAGGCTTGGTCGCGAGGAACAGGCGTAGCTTCACCTAGTTTCTAAGACGTTTCAAAGTGATCCTAGTGATTTTATTGAAATAAATGCCTTTTGACTTTGACTTTGATAGCAATTAAGAAGTAAGGACCACTTCCAATATTTACCTTAATAATATGGTGTTGATTGGTGTTTTTACTCACTAAAAGGCTGGTTTTGATGTAACCACCGATGTCGCGCGACTCCTCGCAGGGTCAGCCTCTTCTCCGGTTCCACCACCAGCATATGTCTGATTAGGTTTTCGCAGTCTGTGGACAAATAATAAAAATACGGTAAAGTAGGGTATTTTGTGGTATGATGTAGGGTACGATGGGGTCCTGGGCAAAGTACTGTACCTCGCGATATCGAGTAGGATAAGGTAGGGTACCTAGTGAGTAATTTAGGGTAACTCATGAAATGGTACTTAGTGAGTTAAGAAGGGTTGGGTAGCTTGTGACATGAAATAGGGTACCTAGTGAGTATAGTAGGGTACCAAGTGAGTATAGTAGGGTACCAAGTGAGTATAGTAGGGTACCAAGTGAGTATAGTAGGGTACCAAGTGAGTATAGTAGGGTACCAAGTGAGTATAGTAGGGTACCAAGTGAGTATAGTAGGGTACCAAGTGAGTATAGTAGGGTACCAAATGAGTATAGTAGGGTACCAAGTGAGTATAGTAGGGTACCAAGTGAGTATAGTAGGGTACCAAGTGAGTATAGTAGGGTACCAAGTGAGTATAGTAGGGTACCAAGTGAGTATAGTAGGGTACCAAGTGAGTATAGTAGGGTACCAAATGAGTATAGTAGGGTACCAAGTGAGTATAGTAGGGTACCAAGTGAGTATAGTAGGGTACCAAGTGAGTATAGTAGGGTACCAAGTGAGTATAGTAGGGTACCAAGTGAGTATAGTAGGGTACCTTGTGACATGAAGTAGGGTACCTAGTGAGTATAGTAGGGTACCAACTGAGTATAGTAAGGTACCTTGTGACATGAAGTAGGGTATCCGGAACTTGCCGCTCAGCACTACGGCCCTCAACTCGTGCAGTGTCACCCCGTCGAACGGTAACGCGCCACATACCAGCACATAGAGTACAACGCCCAGTGACTGTGAACAAAAAACGTTAAATAATATAATGTACATAAAGAAAATTTTAAGTAATGTGGGATGCATAGTTTGGAACGTATGAATGAGATGAATGATTGAATGAGGAATGAATGATGATGAATGGGAACGGAAAGGAGAATGGGAGACAATTAAAGGGTGTGCTCTGTGCAGCAAGACTTGGTAACTTCTTATAATAAAAATTCAAGTGTTTCAGTGTAAAAACCATTTTTTATTTCACTTCCCGGCCCACAGTAATGTACTTACAAGTAAATATTTACAAAATAAACAAGAAACAGTTGAGCTATCTAAAGACCGCGACCGTTACAAACGATCTATAGATAGCTATAATAATGTGATAATTACATCGCTGTTTTTCTAGAACAAGCAATGTTCGGCACACAACGGCTCCGGGCAATCTTTATTAGGTCGGAGCAACATCTGGTGGGGGGCCGTCCTATGCTGCGCATTGCGTGTCGCGACGACATCTGTGGCGTAGCGGGGTCGTGGCTCGTCTGAGACGCAAGAGGTGCGGGTTCGATTCCCGCTGCAGGACAAATTTTTGCATGATCTGCAAATATTAGTTCCGGGTCTGAGTGTTGTGGTAGCATGGTACTCGTAGTTTCTGATACCCACGACACAGGGGATTCAAGTGTGGCGTCAAGACTATGTATGTGAGTGTAAGGTGTTATTTATTTAATTAATTAACGAACGAATAAACGAAATAATGAACGCAAGGATGAAGGAATGAATGATCGAAAGAATTAACAAAATAAAGAATATTTATTTATTTATTTAGAATACAGTATAACATCATAACAGGTTTTTTTTATCCCTCAGGCGATATAAATATTAATATTAACGAAATAATGAACGAAAGAAGGAATGAATGAATGAACGTTTTTATGAATAACCGATTGAACGACTGAACGAATCAAAGTCAAAAGTCAAAGTCAAAAGGCATTTATTTCAATAAAATCACTAGGATCACTTTGAAACTAGGTGAAGCTATGCCTGTTCCTCGCGACCAAGGGCAACAAGAATCAGGCAACAAACACGGCTTGGTGCCTATCATTTTTTTCGATGATCCTTTTTCACAAAATGGAATTTAAAGCTTCAGTGTGGTGCCGATCGAACTAGGTGAGGCTCAAGAGAAAAGTAATCTAATTATAATCCTTAATAAATAAGAGCTTATAAAAATGTGAATGAATTAATGAACGAATCAACGTATGAACGAATGATACGTACCCATATATCAGCCTTGGGTCCGTCGTAACGCCGGCCCTCGAAAAGTTCGGGCGCGGCGTACGGCGGCGAGCCGCACCACGTCGACAGAGGCGAGCCGGCGTTGTACTCGTTGCTGAACCCGAAATCCGCCAGCTATGGACAACAAATAGAGAACATCTATATATATATATAAAGAAGTAGTCCACTCACTCACTCACTCACTCACTCACTGACAGACACATCACGAAAGCTCGGAAACAATCCGCCAGCTATGGACAACAAATAAATAAATATTCCGGACATATTCACACGGTCAACTGATCCCAAACTAGGCATAGCCTGTACTATGGGTACCAGAGACTGATATATATAATAGATAAATATATAACACCCAGACACAGAACAAACATCTGTGTTTATCACACAAATGTTTGTCCAGTGCGGGGATCGAACCCGCGAGCTCTAGCGCAGAAGGCAGAGTTACTACTAACTGAGCTATGAGGCCAGTCAACAGAGAATATTTATAATAAAATCATTTATTACATAAATAATAGTACGTAATAGTCATATTTTTTACATATTAATTTGTATGTTTATTTGTTTTTAGGGTCGACGCACACCATTACTCACTAACTTATTTATTGTGGATTTTTTTTATTTTTGATATTTGAATTTTTCTATTTACTTTCTATTAGGCTTGACATTATGTAATTTGAATATATTAATTCAAGATTTATATATGTTTGTTGTTTCT
The DNA here is from genome assembly GCA_947579855.1 of Anticlea derivata. NCBI lineage: Eukaryota > Metazoa > Arthropoda > Insecta > Lepidoptera > Geometridae > Anticlea > Anticlea derivata. Next base: position 5,531,627 of record OX388287.1, on the reverse strand, counting down.
TAACTAGTATATGCTATGAAATAAAATTAATCTTATAAAATGTTTGATATATATATAATAGATAGATAGATAAACTCTTTATTGTACACAGAGATAGAAAATAACAAAAGGGAGAAACAAAAAAAAATTTACGTACAATGGGCGGCCTTATCGCTAAAAGCGATCTCTTCCAGACAACCTTTGGATGGACAGGATAAACCGATCAAATAAGACGGAGGTGTACAAAAGTTTAACACTACAATACGTACTATAAAAAATAATAATATACTTATACATAAAACCTAAATATTAATAATAATAATTTAAATGATAATGGTACACTATTGCATTAGGTGCTCCTGTAAGAATAGTGTAACATTTCGTAAATAAATAAATAAACTAACGGCTCCCTAACGCAATTACCGCGTAGGTCAGAACTTTTTGGGATATTAATTTTATCTCGGTACCACTTGGCTGGTACTAGTTTTATAAAACTAGCCTGGGACTTTAACATATAGGCTACTTTTAATCTAGGTACCAAGCCAGTATCCCACTTCCTTCCTACTAAACTAATATGATCTAAATATCCGACTAAATCAGAAAGGTCGGTATATATAATGGGTCCCTCAGTATATAACAGGCTGCCGGACACGATAAAAAAAAGATGCAACTTCCACGGCGGTCTTCAAGTTAAGATTGCGTAGGTGGCTCCTTTAGCACACTTTCTACTCAGTAGATGAGCTCTACGGCTTAAGTACCTATTATTTAGTCGTAGGTACCTAACAGGTCTACCAACATAAAAGTACATAATATAATTATATACCTACTTATAAATAATAAATAAATATATAAATAAATATTCCGGACATATCACACACGGTCAACTAATACCAAACTAGGCATAGCCTGTACTATGGGTACCAGGGACTGACATACATAATAGATATATATTTAACACCCAGACACAGAACAAACATCTGTGTTAGTCACAAATGTTTGTCCAGTGCGGGAATCGAACCCGCGACCTCTAGCGCAGAAGGCAGAGTTCCTACCAACTGAGCTATGAGGTCAGTCTAATAATTAATAATAATAATTAATAGTAAAATAATAATTAATTAAGTACCCAATAATGTGGTCACTATATTTTATTACAGATAATGTACCCACCTGACTTGTAACTTGGCGTTATTAATAAAGAATTGTATTGTTTGGATGTTTGTTGTTCAATCACGCCGTAACGATCAGCCGATTTCGATGAAACATGGAATAGATACAGTTCTTTACCTAGAATAGCATATAGGTTAATTTTTAGTACCACACGAGCGAAGTTGCGGGCGCAAGCTACTTAGATTATACATAGCAACTGTATATTGCACCTCAATAAATGAAGGTGAGGATTTAATTATTTTATATTCTCAATAACCGCAAAACGCACACGCGATTGGTAAAACTTTTCTCGATAGATTTATTATTTAAAGTTATAAAATAAATAAATAAATATTTCGGACATATCACACATAGTCAACTGATCCCAAACTAGGCATAGCCTGTACTATGGGTACCAGATACTGATATACATAATAGATATATATTTTACACCCAGACACAGAACAAACATCTGTGTTAGTCACAAATGTTTGTCCAGTGCGGGAATCGAACCCGCGACCTCTAGCGCAGAAGGCAGAGTTACTACCAACTGAGCTATGAGGCCTGTCAAATCTGGCCTGGGTCCTCTGCAACAATTTTTTCAAAAATACTCTGAGAATATCAAACAAATTAACTTTTTTTTAAATATTTTGTTTAATCAATAGCATTGGGTAACTAAATCCAAGACACTTTTTTAAAAAAATAGATAGTTTTTGAGATAATCGATATTTTCTTATATTTCGCTTACGTCGATTACTTTCGAGCGCCTTCTAACGCTTGCTATCTCTTTCCGCATTCAATTACAGTACACAGCGCTGTCACTTTCTTCACTCCGCCCACTCGACAATTTATTATGATTTTTGTATCACGTACCTTTATGTTCATCTGTGCGTCAAGCAGCAAGTTCTCAGCTTTCAGATCCCTGTGTACCACCCCCGTCGCGTGACAGTAACCTACGGCCGACACCATTTGTGAGAAGGCCCTGGCGGCTTCGCACTCCGGCATCCGACCTCGTGAGACTAGGTGATCTGGAATTATTATTATTATTATTTCTAGCTCTAATCTACTCGGTTTTTTATTAAAGACCGGGGATAACTGGAACGAACGGGCCTAGGCCAAGTTCGCCTCAGTAGAGGGTTGAACTTCACCAGGAAGTTCTGTTTGTAAAAACTTTCTCACTATTCTGCAGGTGTTCAAAATAACTGCTTTTTGTAGCAGAACATAATTATTATTATTATGTTGTACGGAGGCAAACAGGCTTACGGCCCACCTGATGGTAAGCGGTTACCGTCGCCTATTGACATCTGCAACACCTAGAGCATTGCTATCATCCCTCCCTCCCCCTTCCACCACCGGACAAGCAGACGCACAGGTAAATACCACCCTTACCTAGTCGACATACCACAGTGTCGAACGAAACGTTTCTGCTCCATTTTTATTATAAGTACTGTCAAAGAGTGGAATGCTCTGCCTGCGTCTGTTTTCCCGAAAGAGTACAATCTAGGAGTCTTCAAATCTAGGGTCAATAAGTTCACTCTGGGAAAGCGTGCTCCATCTTAGGCACCTCTAACTTGCAAAAGTGAGTTGGTGGCCAAACGCCTTACCATTATCAATAAAAATTTAAAAAAAAAAAAATGCGTTGCCTGCCCTGGAGAAATCTTTTTGTATTTTTCTTAAAGCTCTTCATGTTGTAGGTTAGCGGGAAAACCTCGGAAGGAAGCTCATTCCACAACTTGCACGTGTGGGGGAGAAAGGGTCTCTTAAAGCGAGTGGTTCGAGATACCCACGTAATTAATTACATAAAAAATCACAATTAACTTGGGAAGACTAGCTTAAGATATATTTGCATAACAACATCATCATCATTCATCATCATCAGCCTGATGAAGTCCACTGCTGAACATAGGCCTCCCCCAAAGAGTTCCATGACGAACGGTCTTGAGCCTTTTCCATCCACCGACTTCCCGCAACCTTAACAATGTCGTCGGTCCATCGGGTGGGGGGCCTTCCAACACTGCGTCGTCCGTTCATCATCATTACAGACGAAGGAAGTCCACAGCTGAACGTCGGCCTCCCCCGCAGATTGACGGACGAGCGAATTCCTATCATTTTTGGAGGAGGTAGGGCACAGCGAGATTTTCTCGTTCCAAATTGGAGCAGCCCGCCTGGGGAGGTACCTCCGCCTTATGCAAGATCGTAGCTAAATAACATTATTTGTTTCAAATAGTGTTGTGTTCCTGCGGTGAGTAAGGTTGCCAGAGCTCTTTGGGGGGAAGGATCGGCAACGCGGGCGTAATGCCTTTTGGTATTGCAACTACTCATAGGCTACGGTAACCCTGTTATGCATGTTTGCCACCACAGTTGTATAAAAAAAACGTATGTGTGGGGAATTTGCCCATACTCACCGCGCTGGGCACGCGGGTTGCTCAGCACAGTTAGAGCTAACTTTGTGAAAATAGGGGACGCTGCTGCTCATCCCCTAGCATTTTTCCCTTACAGGCCTCTTACGACATCCACGTGTAGGAGATATGGATAGCCATCAGCTGGGGCAACCACGGCATAGCATAGTACTTGGTTATATCAGATTGACATTAACTAACACACTGTCCGGTATAGGGTGCGGCGACTTTATTCCTACGTACATACTTTAAAGTATTTAATACTTGGTTGTTGAACCGTTGCGCGTTGGTACAATTGTGTAAGCGTAATGGCAATGAAGTTCGTAACTTTGGGGGTGATTTTTAACAATTGTAGCAACATTCAAAACGTTCGAAACTTGACAAGGGAAAACTTCAAGACCTTAGCTTCTTTTTTTTCATGTTTGAAAAACTTCAGATGTCGCTAAAATTTATAAAATCATCCTCATAATTGCGAACTTCATTAGAAAGAAAGAAAGAAAGAAAGAAAATACTTTTATTCGTAGCATTATTAAACTTTCAACATTCATCATCATTTCAGCCGTATGACGTTCACTGCTGAACATGGCCTCCCCCACAGACAGAGCAAATTCCTTATCATGTGGGGGGGTTTTGCCCATACTCACCACGCTGGGCATGCGTGTTGGCGAGCGCAGTTAGAGCTATCGTTGTTAAAATGAGGGACGCTGCTGCCCATCCCTTAGCTTTTTTCCCTTAGTCGCCTCTTACGACATCCGCGGATAGAGATATGGAAGGGCATATTCTTTAGCCGGGGCCACCACGGCCATTATTAAACTTAGGTACCTTAAAATTACCCAACACCTTATGGACTAAACTATACAAACTAAGACTAAGAAAAAAAGAAAACTTAAATGCTACGAAATGGCGTCCGACTCAGCATTATGTTGTGATAGCCATTGAACATGGCCATCACAACGCTGATCTTCCGTCGGAACCAGAACCAAACAAATTACCATTACCGTAACGCAATTGCACCACAGGTACTCGTAAAACCGCATGGCCTGAAGTCGCTCTGCCCCTCGACAGCTAAAATGCCATTTTGCAGTGTCTTTACAGTTTTTGCTTGCATCATATTTTAAGTATTATTTAATTTTATATACGCTACACTTGATGAAATATGTACCTAATGTACATATTTCATCAAGTGTAGCGTGTGCTGCTCTTAGATCATTTGTTGAAGCTCACATTTGTCTTCTTTTTTTTTCACATTTTTATAAGCTCTTATTTATTAAGGATTATAATTAGATTATTTTTCTTTTGAGCCTCACCTAGTTCGATCGGCACCACACTGAAGCTCTACATTCCATTTTGTGAAAAAGGATCATCGAAAAAAATTATAGGCACCAAGCCGTGTTTGTTGCCTGATTCTTCTAGGCTTGGTCGCGAGGAACAGGCATAGCTTCACCTAGTTTCTAAGACGTTTCAAAGTGATCCTAGTGATTCTATTGAAATAAATGCCTTTTGACTTTTACTTTGACGTAAGAGATGGTTCTTTATAGCCTTGGTACGGAAGATAGCAAGTACGATCCATCTCTACCTATCCTACTAATCCTACTAATATTATAAATGCGAAAGTTTGTGAGGATGTTTGGATGTTTGTTGTTCAATAACGCCCAAACGGCCGAACGGATTTGGATGAAATTTGGTACAGATATAGATTATAGTCTAGAACAGCATATAGGCTACTTTTTGTGTAAGTACCACGCGAGCAAAGCCGCGGGCGGAAGCTAGTTACCAATATATTATCTTTGCGTATACACGCGCGAATAAATCTTGTAAATTCTTACCAAAAATTTCACCATTTGGCGCGTATTCAGTCACTAAATAAATTGTGTGATCACTTTCCATGACCTGAAAAATGAAACAAAAAGTCTTTGAATAACATATTTCATCATATTATGGTATCTATATATTTATGTATTGAACTTATTTATTTTTAAACTAGTATGTATTAAAAATCCAATTTCTCTCAAAATTTTAGTAAGTAATTAGCATCATAACTCCTTTTATTTTCGTTTTTATGATCTCAATTGCTCCCTCTCCTGTGCACTACCTTCACATCTTCTGTCAACAAACACAATGGTTATCTGGAAGATAATGCTTTTTAGCATTAAGTTCGCCTTTGTACTATTTGTATGTGCAATAAAGAATTTTCTATCTATCTATCTATCTTCCTGCCCTTATCCCACCTCACGTGGGGTCGGCACAACATGTATTATGTCCATTTCCCTCACGTTTCAGTCGTCATAATAAAATGCAGATAAAACTACAGAATACTGCTTTTGTCATCCGATTGATAGGATCACTGCAGTACTTACCGTGTACCGCGGTCCGATCAAGAGGACAATCACGTTAGAGCCATCAATTTTAAGCTTTTTGCACGAAAGGACCCTCTAAGAGGCGCACTTTAATCCTTTCACTACACTGATTCTTTCACCGACGGTCATAGGCCCTTTTCAGGGCCACCATACCTCAACCTGGTCACCGACCTAATACGGGATGACCAAGAAAGAATCAGTGACACGACAAGAAGAAGAAGAAGAAGAATTTTAAGCTGAATTGGACAGCAATGGAAAAAGGTCCCTTAGATTTGTCATTATGTAGATTTGTTAAAACATGAGTAGCAACTCTGAATATCATTCGCCAAATACACAAAAGTTATTAGAAAAGTAAATCATTGAATCGTTTCGATTGATAGGACCACCAAGATCATACAGTCTCCGTGGTCCGATCAAGGGGACAATCACAGTATGACCATAGGATCGTATGACATGACATAACAAATGGATATAAAGATCGTTATGATTTACCTAGTTCCGATTGATAAGCCCACCAAGATCAACAGTCTTCGTGGTCCGATCAAGGGGACAATCACGGTAGGACCACGTACCTGATATAACCTAACTATGTGTGGGTGCCGTAGTCGTTTCATTATAGCGATTTCTCTAAATGTCTTCTTTAGATTGTCTTCATCGAGTCTCGATTTATCGATTATTTTTATTGCAACCTGAAACAAAAAACAATTAATTACATACATACATACATAAAATCACGCCTGTTTCCCAGAGGGGTAGGCAGAGACCACGGTTTTCCACTTGCTACGATCCTGAAATACCTCTTTTGCTTCATTCCCTCTCATCACATTCCTCATACATGCACGTCGGTTTAGGGTACTCATGACCTGGCCTTTTTCCAAAACGTCACCGATTTGGTCACTAAATTTACGCCTAGGTCTTCCCCTTCCAACGGTCCCATTCACACTCGCCTTGTACACCTGTTTCGTCAATCTTCTTTCGTTCATTCTCTCTACATGACCAAACCATCTCAGCATACATTTCTCAATCCTCATCACTACGTCTAACACTTTTATATTAATTTTTATGGTGATAACCCACCCACACTAAAGGAATACTATGTGAGAACACATAATGTGGGACAAGGGCAGGAAGAAGAAGAAGACTAAAGGAATACTATGACTGAAATTTCGACTCAAATGGGAGTTGAACCCGCATCCTTCCCCTAGATACGGGGGTGGTATAATCCAACCAACGCTTACAATGGTATACATGTCATGAATCACCTTGTACATGAACAAAAAGGAAATATATTAGAGAAAAAAAACCAGTTTTCCCCGTAACTTTTTCAATCTGCCGTTTTGTGATCTTTTCAAGGAATTATTAAACACAAGACAACATCATTGCTACCTTAAACAACTGCATCTTCTTCTTGTCGTGTCACTGATTCTTTCTTGGTCATCCCGTATTAGGTCGGTGAGCAGTTTGAGGTATGGTGGCCCTGAAAAGGGCCTATGACCGTCGGTGAAAGAATCAGTGTAGTGAAAGGATTAAAGTGCGCCTCTTAGAGGCTCCTGAAACCACTGAATAATTGAGTTTGAACTGATTTGACCACAAAACAGATGATTTTAACATCGTTTTCAATGAAAAAAATCTAATTTCCAATAGTCGTAAAACGAATTTTATTGCCGATTGGGTGTAGAATAAGCCCCTTTCTGCATAGCATACATTATTATTGGGCCGTGGCGCCCCCGGCTGAAGAATAAGCCCCTCCATTTCTACCCGTGGATGTCGTAAGAGGCGACTAAGGAAAACAAAGCTAGGGGATAGGCAGCAGCGTTCCCTACCGCATGCCCAGCGTGCCGAGTATGGGCAAATCACCTCGATTGTTTTTGGTAATCTATGGGGGAGGCTTATGTTCAGCAGTGGACGTCCTACGGCTGAAATGATGGTGATTTAATCACCTTGTAGTATACCTAGGTAAAATACCTAGGTAAAGTTGAGAAGTAATAGGTAAGCTTGGTATGGGCATGTCATGAGGAGGGATGAAAGTCATGTAACGAGAAGAGTGTTAGGTTAAATGTGGATGGATATAAGACTAGAGGAAGGCCGAAGAAAAGATGGATGGATTGTATTAAAGATGACATGAGTAAGAAAGATGTGAGTGCGGAGATGACGGCTAACAGAAGAGAGTGGAAGAAGAAAACATGTTGTGCCGACCCCACGTAATGTGGGACAAGGGCAGGAAGAAGAAGAAGAAATAGTATACCTAGGTGGGAAACGAATGAAATGTGGCCGACAGTGCAAGAGGAGGTCACGCGACGGCCTTCAAAGGTCAAATGTCGCGAGTGCCATCGCGAAGCTTCATCTCTGAGGGCCTAGTCTGAAGTCAGTGAGTTTTCACTTTTACGACAGGAAAAGCATTGCAGACTTAGGCCTCTGTAAGAACCTAATCATCATCATCATCATTTCAGCCGTAAGACGTCCACTGCTGAACATGGCCTCCCCCACAGAGCAAATTCCTTACCATGTGGGGGGATTTGCCCATACTCACCACGCTGGGCATGCGGGTTGGCGAGCGCAGTTAGAGCTATCGTTGTTAAAATGAGGGACGCTGCTGCCCATCCCCTAGCTTTTTTCCCTTAGTCGCCTCTTACGACATCCGCGGAGAGTGATATGGAGGGGCCTATTCTTTAGCCGGGGCCACCACGGCCCTAGAACCTAAACCTGTACCAAAAAAACTAAGGTACTATTTTTTTTATACAGCTAAGGTAGCAAACAAGCTTACGACCCACCTGTTGGTAAATGGTTACAGTAGCCTATGAACGCTTGCAATACCAGAGGCATCACGCACGCTTCGCCGACCCGGAACCCCCCTCCCCATAAAGAGCTATAGCAACAAAGTCAAAGTCAAAAGGCGTTTAACCTTACTCCCCGCAGGAACACAACACTATTTGAAACAAATAATGTTATTTGGCTGCGATCTTCTGTAAGCCGTAAGGCGCGGCCCGGCTGGCAAACGCCACTGTATGGCCAGTCCAATGCTGGAGGTACCTCCCAAGCGGGCTGCCCCAATTTAGAGCGTGAAAATTTCGCTGTGCCCTACCTCGCTGAAAACCTTGAGGCCAGCCTTGTAAGTTGAGGCGTTCTCAGTTCGATAAAAACCTTGGGTACATACAAGGTCTAAAGCTAAGTTCAAAACGCAACCTAGCGATTGACTCCTGGTTCCTGGTATTCAAAATACGATCCGTATTGGCTACGGACGGTTACCACATTGCGTTTTGCGTGAACGAAGCGGTTCGGGAAGACTCGGTATTTCATCAACGTATTTACAGATAAATATAATAAATAAATAAATATTCCGGACATATACACACGGTCAACTGATCCCAAACTAGGCATAGCCTGTACTATGGGTACCAGAGACCGATATATGTACATAATAGATAATACACCCAGACAGAACAAACATCTGTGTTAATCACACAAATGTTAGTTCAGTGCGGGAATCGAACCCGCGACCTCTAGCGCAAAGACAGAGTTACTGCCAATTGTATAAGGCCCGTCGATGCCTACTATCCTACTAATACTATATTGTGGAAGTTTGTGAGGATGTTTTACCTAGATGTTTGTTGTTCAATCACGCCGTCACGGCTCAACCGATTTCGTTAAAACTTGGAATTGATAAAGTTCTTTACCTAGCAATAATAGCATATAGGCTACTTTTTATGTAGGTACGGAGGCCTTGGGCGGCCTTACCAACCCGGTTACCTAGACTCTCATAGATAATTATTATTTTCTATCTAGGTATCCTGGGACACACGTTTCTATGTCAAGGTCTCAGTATCTAAGTTATACGAACTCCAACGAGACCTTCCATTTCAAGGATATGATGTCAAGGTCCGCACAAGCTAGTTTATTTTCATCACTGGTTCTTTTTTAGGCCTACATTAGGTCAGTGGCCAAATAAAATTAATATTCCGGACATATCACACACGGTCAGCTGATCCCAAACTAGGCATAGCCTGTACTATGGGTACTAGAGACTGATATACATAATAGATAACTATTTAACACCCAGACACAGAACAAACTTAGTCACAAATGTTTGTCCAGTGCGGGAAACGAACCCGCGACCTCTAGCGCAGAAGGCAGAGTTACTACCAACTGAGCTATGAGGCCAGACAGATATCAGATTGTAATGTCTTACGATCTTTGGTGAAACAATCCGTACAAAAAAGTTACTCAGCTACCACCTACAAAGTGCATTGAATCCTCTCATCACACTGAGTCTTTCTTCATCAGCCACAAGTCCCTTTTATAACCATAATTGTGTTGATGGTAATCGCAAGCGGATTCGATCGGCTAATTGCAGTTGTGTAAATAAAATAACACCCAACAGTCACATACATAGTCCTGACCCCACACCAGGATCCCCTGTGTCGTGGGTATCAGAAACTACGAGTACCATGCTACCACAACACCCAGACCCATAACACCTAGTTCGATCGGCACCACACTGAAGCTTTAAATTCCATTTTGTGAAAAAGGATCATCGAAAAAAATGATAGGCACCAAGCCGTGTTTGTTGCCTGATTCTTCAGGCTTGGTCGTGAGGAACAGGCATAGCTTCACCTAGTTTCTAAGACGTTTCAAAGTGATCCTAGTGATTTTATTGAAATAAACGCCTTTTGACTTTGACTGTGAAAAAAACAAATATTTACAGATCATGCAAACTTAGTCCCGTAGCGGAAAACGAACCCGCACTTCTTGCGTCCAGACTTGCCACTCCACCGAGTTGGATTGGAAACTACTCTATTTTTTTCATTATTTCAGGTACTCATTTTTTCTGTCTGTAGGCCACAAACAATACGTACCTTTCAGTAGGTCTATTGAAAAACAGTACTACTGAAAAAGTATGTTTTTGTGGCGAACTTGCAAGGTCGATGGACAAGGCTGGTCAATTTCTGGTCATTGACTTTATCGCCACACAAGTGTGAAAGTAAGTTTGTGGAGCGTGGTTGAGGCTTCATGGCTTAGAAGCCTGTTACCGCCAGGAAAGATGTCTTCCGTCTAAAATAATAGTTTGCGATGCTCGAAAAGAGTGAATAAGTTTAAGAGTTTTAGGAGGAGGTAGGGCACAGCGAAATTTTCTCGTTCTTAAATAAATAAATAAATATTCCGGACATATCACACACGGTCATCTGATCCCAAACTAGGCATAGCCTGTACTATGGGTACCAGAGACTGATATACATAATAGATATATATTTAACACCCAGACACAGAACAAACATCTGTGTTCATCACACAAATGTTTGTCCAGAGCGGGAATCGAACCCACGACCTCTAGCGCAGAAGGCAGAGTTACTACCAACTGAGCTATGAGGCCAGTCAATTGGAGCAGCCCGTCTGGAGAGGCACCGCCGCCTTACAGAAGATCGCAGCCAAATAACTTTATTTGTTTCAAATAGTGTTGTGTTCCTGCGGTAAGGTTGCCAGAGCTCTTTTGGGGTGCATGAAGAGATCTTCCACGCGGCGCACTCTGGAAGCAGCTAGTCCCGGTAAAGCAGAGACTAGGCTGACTTATCTCTTCACCACAATGTTTCAACCAAACAACGGTTCTTCTCAGAGCCACTCTCAACTACATCCTACTGCGCAACCCTCAAGATACTCTAGCGCATGTAGAAATGGTTCCCCCCGAACCATAAAACAGCCCTGACTGTTAACTTTAGTTAAAATTTTATAGGATAGAATATAGGTTGAGAAGAAAGGTTGAAACACTGATACGATCCAAGAAGAAGAGCTCTTTAGGGGGAGGGGTTCGGCAGGCAACGCATTAGCAATGCTCCAGGTGTTGCTGATGTCTATAGGCGACAGTAACCACTTACCATCAAGAGGGCCGTAAGCCCGTTTGCCTCCGTATAACATAAAAAGGTTTTACGTGCCATATTCATAGCTTTACGACTGTAACACTTATCTCTGCAAATTAACATCTTGAATCGTCAAATTAGCTTGGTCTTTGAAGCCTAGACGCTTGTGGCCACTAGCAGTCACCCAACCAAAAGTTTACAATACAACTTGCTTGTATAAGTACAGAATAAATACTAACTACCTAATCTCATTTATCAATTTATACTTTACTAGCGTGCGCCTGCGGCTTTGCGTGGTACCTTGATAAAAAGTACCCTATATGCTATTCTAGGTAAAGATCTCTATCAAATCAAGTTTCATCAAAATCGGTTGAGCCGTTACGGCGTGATTGAACAACAAACATCCAAACATCCTCACAAACTTTCGCATTTATAATAAGTAGGATTGCAGAAAATATTACATTTTATTCAAAAGGAGAGCTTAGTAACAGGGCAGTTTCTACTAGCCAAACGATGGGGTATAGCGATGGTAGATGGTGTGTGACATAATTATTAGACAGTTCCTCACGGTGTTTTCCTTCACCATATTTTTATTATAAAAATGACACTTGTCGTTTTTAAGGAAGTACCTAGGACCGATTGAAAAAACAATCCGATGATCCTTATAGGCTTCAAAGGTTATTAAGACACAAGTCCAAAAAAATAATTGGCATTTGCCCAGACCCACCTACCTAGCCAGTTAGAATTTAATGACCGGCAATCCCACATTACCTGAGCCAACAATAATATCAAGAGCTGTTACTTCGTCCCATGTGAATCAATATTTTCGACCCAATATTTTCTCAGAAAGTTTTCCGCTGAATTACCAATTTATTTCAGAAATGAGATTATGTGGGTTAATCATCAACTTTTGTTTCAGAGCATGATCCTACTAAAATTATAAATGCGAAAGTTTGTGAGGATGTTTGGATGTTTGTTATTCAATCATGCCGTAACATCATCATCATCATTTCAGCCATTCGGTGTCCACTGCTGAACATGGCCTGGCCTGGCATGGCATGGCCTGGAACAGACAGAGCAAATTCCTTATCATGTGGGGGGATTTGCCCATACTCACCACGCTGGGCATGCGGGTTGGCGAGCGCAGTTAGAGCTATCATTGTTAAAATTAGGGACGCTGCTGCCCATCCCCTAGCTTTTTTCCCTTAGTCGCCTCTTACGACATCCGCGGAGGGGCCTATTCTTTAGCCGGGGCCACCACGGCCTAACTTGCCGTAACAGCTCAACCGATTTTGTCGAAACTTGGAATAGATAAAGTTTATTACCTAGACCAGCATATAGGCTACTTTTTACGTAGGTACCACGCGAGCGAAGCCGCGGGCTGAAGCTAGTAAGATAAATAGTAAAGATAAAATACAGAAAGTGACTGTTGCATGGGGCCAAAAAGGTCCCTATCTCAGAATAAGCTGCACCGAACCAGTGAATGATACGGTGCGGTACTGGTTTTCAGACGAGACCTGCAGTGAAAACACAAGCATCAGTTGACTAATATAGGATAGCAAACATATTACCTTGTATAGAACTACAGATACAGGCCTTTTAAAAACAAAATGTCCAGAATTATTTTGTGGGTTGTGAAATAAGGTTGTCATATTGTCATATTGATTTATTATACGGCATATCGCGTGCGGTTTGAAAACAGCATTTTTCTTTCAAAATAGGAGATGAAATGTACAGCTATGGGTACAGTACAATTTCAAGGACGCAAACTTGTAGATAATGTTTAAGATAAGAGGTATAGATTGTTTTGTTTACCAATAGGATTCTTACAAGACATTGTTCCTTTAGTTAGGTCAAATAAATTAACACAAAAAAGACTTTACAACTAAGTACCTACATTACATAGTCATTAATTATCAAGTTACTTAAGTTATTGGTAAAAACAATATTGAAATAAATTGCACAGAAAATTATGTACTTATTACATATATACGCTTTGCATGTAGAATATTAATTTGTAGTGTTGTGTGAATAAGCGAGATGTTTTACAACAAAAGTATCTAGTAATTTCATAAAAAAAAACAAATTGCTGTACGACGAATTTGAAAAGTGCCTATCGAACTTTAGACTCTATGTAAACAATGTACTTTCTACTAAGTCACAATGTAATTTTTGGAGGAAACAAGTTTATTATCACCCTTACGCATCAGGCATACGCAAAAAGAACTAGTTCTTCCATGTTTTGATAGCAAACCTGACAGTATTCTGGCAGAAACCTTCAGACCAATGGAAAAAACCAGCAGAATCCAACACGATAGACGAGCACAATTACACACTCATACCGCGCATATACCAGAACACATGATACAAACGCTAAATACACTAATTAACCACTGGAACCACTCTGAAATACGCAAGGAAACGATGTACGCACCTTGGTTTTAGTAATAACATGTGTAGCCAGTTTTACCACGGCGAAATTGCCCGTCCCGATAGTCTTTTCGAGTTCATAGTTGCCGACGCACACAAGCTGATCTATCGGGAAGTGTTTGCTTTTGTGCATCGGCTTCACATTGTTGGCCATTTTCGAGAAAAACGCGAGAAAACCGACCCGTAGCTATGCATCCATCGGGAGATTTTCGAGTACTGGCGTTAGTTCGCGCTGCCTGCCGCAGTGGCGCTGTAGCTCACGTCATTCGCCTTTAGGACGTTCAATAGCATACCCCGATGTTTCATAAACTAACCCGATTTACACTAAAATAAATCCTGATAGATCAGCTCGATTAGCGTTCAAAACTTCCGTATGACACAAAAAAATGATTGGTTGCATTGGGAAATTGATAATCATGATGGTAGATGTGGTTATCAGCATTTCTGTTATCAATGCGTACGGCTCACGTTGATCGTCACTCGCTCATGAAAAAAATAACTCGATTCACAACCTTTACGAGATTCGTTGCCTCTCGCTCGATCTGATTCATTTGTCATGGGATAAAGGGAGATGGGTAGGTCCCGCCATCATGCGGCTGGCCGCGTGACGTCAGAGAAACCTACTGACGTCACACGCGGCAATTTCAAATCGCCAGACGGTGTGGGGCGTACGAGGCGTACGTCAGTCAGCCGAAATTATCGATTTTCCCTTCACTACATAATGCAAGTTACACCTCGTTCTTTGTTTTAAAACTAAAGATAAATAAATATTTAAAAGATGCAGGGATTTATGACTGCATATTTAAAGATTATTAGTAAACCGACAAGCAAATACATTTTATTACACATGCACAATGCGCCTTAAATGCACTTAATAAATCTAGCAATAATTCGATGATTTCCCACCCATCGAATGAATCTCTAGTCCTCAAAGAGCTAAGCGAGAAAACCATATTATTCATCAATGCGAAATCTTATCAATTGCATTCATCTTGTTCAATTCATTGACTAAACTCTTCCTTCATTCTGAATTCTTAGGCATCGATTTAGTAATAATATAGTGCCATCTAGCGATATATATTTTTTTGAGTTTCAGGAATCTGTAGTAGCGTTATCTAGTGTTAAGTAGCAAAACTACTTTTGTGATAGGTGGCGCAGTGAAAATTAGTCTACTAGTATCCTCATTGATAAAGCGCTCCGTACGGCCACAGATAACATAATACTATACTAGTATACGGCGTACGTACCAATGTAAATCTTCCGCTATTAAGCCGTGTTTATGTGGCTCAGCTTTGGCTATACCTACTCAGATCCTGCAAAATTGTTTTGTCCCAGGTTTGTACAGAACAGACAATACCAATTTATTACAACTATTCTATTCAAATGTAACATTTTATTTACAGAAAGAAACTTAAAACTAATACAAGTTAATATTTACAAAATACACAAGAAACAGTTGAGCCATCTAAAGACCGTTACAAACGATCTATAGATAGCTCAACTGATCCAGATCACCAGTCGGAAGCGTGCACCCCAAGACGCTGGCGGAATTGCCACGCTGGATGGCAATGCTAATTCGCTGGGCCAAATAAGAGCCAGCTCTCGGGTCACGCGTCGTTTCGATCAGACGTCCTGATATCTTTTTGAAAACCCGGAGGGCCCCGTTTCCCCACGGACCCAGGGTCTCAACCCCAAAAGGCTCAAATATGTAAGCCCTATCAAGACTAACATATTTGCGCCTTTTGAGATCCGAATCTGCCGCCGCACCCGCCCTAACTGATGTCCCCGGAAGATGTGTGCGCGCTAGTGTATCAACACAAGTAGCGTCCCACACCATAGGCCTACCCTTCTCCCAAGGGACCAAAGCCATACCGTCAGGCCGCTTACCATCATCACGTAGCAGACCATTCGGTTCGAGAATGGCTGGGACGTTAATGCTGGTAAGAGCCCGGCGGATGATGTCATTAAGGCTAGCGTGGCGGGATATTCTTCCGGCAGCCCTAGTGCACGATAATCCGTGGTGACCGAGCTGATCGACCGCCGTACCACACTGGCACTGATGAGGTGCACACAAACGCGCACCCAACCGAAGACAGGTTGCAAGACGGAAGGTGACAGAATCCATTAGAGTACCAATTCTATTCTATTCTAGATGATATAAACAGCGTGGTGGAACTTTTACCCACGCTTTTGGCTGTAGTGTAGGTTTGAGCACATAGACCATCCTCTCAGCTTATTCGGCCTCCACAGGAAATACTGAGTCATAAATCGTGAAGCTGACTAAGCCGCGGGTTTCCTCACGATGTTTTACTTCACCGTTATCAGCACGCACATACATTTTCGAATAGAAAGTTCATTGGTGCACGTGCGGGTTCCAATCCTACGAACTCCAGATAGACAGTCGAAAGAGAGAATGATTTTTGCCGATTATTCATACCGGGTACTCCCTAGGTCATCTCACACAACGTTTTGGCCCATACCATACGTTTTGTGGCATGTTTTTATAATAAATAAATAAGTACCATAGTTAGGTAGGTATACTTGCACACCTACTAATTAGGAAATAAAGGCGTGAACACAAGACAGATGCTTGGCAAAAAAAATCGGATCAGGATGCTGATCGCTGCCACGTGCAACAAGCCCACGCAGCCTGCGTGAAAAAAAAATGGCAGCGACGGACAACCTTTCTTTAAAACTTGTACCTATAGTTTAACAAACTATCATATTCACGTTGTGACAGATAGGGTGCTGCCACGTAAAATGTGTGTTTTATTTGTCATTAGAGAACTGTCATATCGTAATTATGTACCTAAGTATGAAAGGAGCCATTTCATTCTGGGCCTGGTCCATGTACACTTCATAGAAAAATTAGGAAAAAATAGGAGATTACAAGAAAAATACAATTTCATTAATTTGAAGACAAATGCGATTGTACAAGAATTGTTCTTCTGTTAAGTTTTTTACTATGTGAACACTATTTGAAGGCCGCCATGTTGGTTTATAATTGGCGTTTGACATGACATTGACATATTTTTCATGTCATATTGTTTGATTTGATGTTTTTGTTTAGTCAGATAAATGTAGGTTGTCAAAATGACATTTCACGCACGTCCATCCGCCATATTTTTGTAGCGCTGTGTGTTGCTCTCTTTGTCGAAGAAAATCTTTATGTACCTTAGAACGAAGTCAATTTAGATAAAATAACCAGTTAAATACGTTTACTTTATTGCTTAGCCATATTTTAGAGTAGTGTACACAGTGCAGGCCCAGGCTCCATATATTGATGAAACGTTTTTTTTGTTAGACTATAATTATGCACAAGCTAGTCATGCGAACAAAAAAAAACTTTTAACACTGGTTAAAGTACATACCGATAGAACTAGGTACCTAATTATGTGTTTTTTTTTATAGTTCATGGTTCACCTATTTTTAGAAAAAATAAATACCAGACCTCTCTGCTCTGATTTTTTAGTATGTCGTTAGGTATTCATTAATAGGTTTAACGAAGAGTAGATCTTAAGCTAGTTTTCATTCATAAGAACAATTGAAACTTTGTTAAACATTTTTTTATTATTACAGTAAAAACACTAAGATCACATTGAAACGCCTTAGAAACTAGGTGAAGCTACGCCGTTCCTGTTCATTAGCCCTATACGATTGTAAGGAACACTACCCTTTTAATCAAAGATCAACTATATTTCAATCCAATATAATCCTTATTTCACATTCACATATCTATTTATACAGTTATACAGCAGACTTACCCTAAGAGACAAGTTGTCAGTACAACGGTCGGACCACGAATCCTCCTTCCACCCGACTCGCCCCGCTCTTATACAGAAATACTCGTAAACAACAAGATGGCGGCTCGGTCGGGTGATATTCGTTGAGCGACTTACAATATATTCTTTTAATTTTCAAACCCAGTTAAACATTATGTAAAATAGATCAAAAATCATATAATAATATAAAATGAATTATCACCGCTTATATTTGAATTAATCATCTAAAATAGGAACATTGACAGTTAATGTAACAAAATAATAACATGAAATGGTTATCAGAATTAATCACTCAATAAATTAGTACAATATTATCCTGAACCTTACACGATAAAAATAAGTTAATTTAAAAATGTTTATCAGCACTGAACTTTTTGCGCGCCAACCAAACCTGTCAAATGTGACAGCTAACCCGATGCGATCTTTATAGATCTCCGAAAGAAAGATGGCTTATTTATTCGGCTTAGGCAGTTGATTACCTTCCACCTAGGCAAGTAAGTACGAATTTCAGAATACTATGCTTGAATTCTACTAGGTTATCTCTAATCGGTGACGTTTTGAAAAAAGTCAAGGTCAAGAGTACCATAATGTTTACTCTTGATCTAGCCTTTTTAAAGATTTAGCCCCTTAGCCCCTTTCCTCCATGACGCTACGCAAAAGTGACGGAACTCATTAGAAACTAGAGTTGCGGACTGATTGGAAACTCTCACCCGTCCACGACGCTACTGGAATTTCCTGAAACTCAGTCACTCAGTACACGATTTTATGTAAACAAAGTTTTGAAAACGAAAATAATTAACATGACTAATGATAATTCGAGCGATGACATGGAATTATTACATCTCCAGTCACATAGACTTCAGAATCACTTATAATTACTTTTTATTCGTTCATTTTTCAACAGTTTCTCGAAACCAGTCGCCTGGCGACCAGCATGTCGAGTCGCCAGGAGACTAGTTACAAACGCGTTCCTTTTGAGTAGCGTCGTGGACGGACGCGCATTGAAATACTAGTGCTATCGCAGTCAGGCTACTCATAAGTGACTACAGTTTTAGGCGCGTTCCTTTTGAGTCGCGCAGTGGACGAAGGGGCTTAAAGATAGAGTGAGGAACAGTGTGTTATAAGAGCGTTGTGGAGTGAAACAGGACTACGTTAGAAAAAAAATGTTCCGTAGTCCGGTCAACTGTACTATGGAAGATATATTTTTTCCGTAGTCCGGTTGACCGGACAACTGAATCGGACCACGGGCAATGAGTCGAAAGAAGACGTAGTGATGAGTATTGAGAAAGTTATGCTACGATGGTTTGGTCATGTAGGAGAGGATGAACTTTACTGTATGTAATTAATAACAAATACAAAAGTTTGTTTTAGATTAGGTAGGTATGTAAATAGAATTTCTGGGCAAGATCAACTTCCGGCTCAAAAAATAGGCAAAAAAAAACAAGCAATTCCTCGCACGTGAGGGAGGCACGACAATTTTGAAAAAAAAAATAAGTTTCAAGCGCACGTCTCATGCCTGCCACCTTACTTCCGGTCGGACAATGCGTGATTGGGGCTCTTTTGTGAGAAATCGGTGTTCCGGCGTAAATGCAACATAAATAATACTAGGTTCCGGTGCCTTTTCTGAGTTTCGGTCCCTTTTGTAGGTCACGTACCAACCTAGTTGGTCAATCTATTGTCTTGTTTCAAAAGTGTTTGGTAAAAGAATTAACAATAAAAAATGTAAACTTAACCCTTTTCAGGACAGGGTACAAAATAAAACAAGGTAGGACGAGTTAAGATAATTTTTCTTCTTGTCTAGTCACTGATACTTTCTTGGTCATCCTGTATTAGGTCAGTGAGCAGGTTGAGGTATAATGGCCCTGAAAAGGGCCTATGACCGTCGGTGAAAGAATCAGTGTAGTGAATGGATTAAAGTGCGCCTCTTAGAGGCTCCTTTTGGTGCACAATTATTACTCCTGTAGTCCCTTTCATACGTAATCACTGCACTAGTGGAATGGTGGTAGACTGATAGTGGCGCCGCCTTCCGATCCATAGGTCGTGTGGTCGGACCCCGGTCGTGCACCAATGGAACCAATGCACCAATTCGGAAAATTTATTTGCTCTATAGGTACCAGTGCCCTCAAACGGTGAGGAATACACAATGTCTTCGAATTTTAAGATTCTAGGACTTAGAGGTGTCTTATATAATACCTATACGTCTGTATGTATACTAACCTACTACTATTTTGTTAATGACAAATTGTATGTGGGTAGAGAAATAAAAGTTCAGTCTTGGTCAACCCATCTTTCATTTACGACATGGTGACAGCGGCGGTTATACGGAGGCAAACAGGCTTACGGCCCTCCTGATGGTAAGTGGTTACCGTCGCCTATTGACATCACCTGGAGCATTGCTAATGCGTTGCCTGCCGAACCCCTCCCCCCCCCCCCTAAAGAGCTCTGGCAACCTTACTCACCGCAGGAACACAACACTATTCGAAACAAATAATGTTATTTGGCTGCGATCTTCTGTAAGGCGAAGGTACCTCCCCAGGCGGGCTGCTCCAATTTAGAGCGAGAAAATCTCGCTGTGCCCTACCTCCTCTATAAATGGTGTGCTAAATAATTATTAAAATTAAAGTGGAAATAGTTCTAAGTAGTAGGTTAGTATACATACAGACATATATATTTTATACAAGAACCCTTAAATTGGAAGACATGTGACATGTTCACGAATGGAGCCTCTAAGAGGCGCACTTTAATCCTTTCACTACACTGATTCAATATGGGTTAAGTATGTCAATCCTACTATCCTAGTTCCTACTAATATTAAACTACCGATTTAGGACGCAGCGAGATATTTTCGCTCCAAATTGGAGCAGTCCGCCTGCGGAGGTACCTCTGCCTTACAGAAGATCGCAGCCAAATAACATTATTTGTTTCAAATAGTGTCGTGTTTCTGCAGTGAGTAAGGTTCCCAGAGCTCTTATTTGTTTATCCTACCTACTATCCTACTAATATCATAAATGCGAAAGTTTGTAAGGATGTTTGGATGTTTGTTGTTCAATCACTGCTAAACGGACCGGATTTGGATGCAATTTGGAAGGTACAGCGATAGATTATAGTCTGGAATAGCATATAGGTAGGTACCACGCGAAGCCGCGGGCGGAAGCTAGTTATGACATAAACTAATTCTTAGGCTTGCATAAAGTCAAAGTCAAAGGTTTTTATTTCAATAAAATCACTAGGATCACTTTGAAACGTCTTAGAAACTAGGTGAAGCTACGCCTGTTCCTCGCGACCAAGCCTACAAGAATCAGGCAACAAACACGGCTTGGGGCCTTTAATTTTTTTCGATGATACTTGTTTTTTTTTTATTCAATATAAATTCAAGATATGTTGTCATCCTATTGGTCTGTGAATTTAAGCCTGTTTCGCAGACGGGTAGGCGAAGACCATGGGGTGAGGTTTGAGGGAAATTACTAAACAGCCGGAAACAAGCAATAATTAAAAGAGAGTCCATCTCAGACAGACGGACGACACAACTATTACATAAAAAACGGTTTTGTCCGTCCTTCCGTTAGGAGCGGAAGTGGATTGTAAAATCAGGACCTTTGTCAAAGCTTTTAGTTAAATAACCAGTTCACAGGGTGTTCTTTCATTAAATAATCTAATTCTTCTTCTATTCTGGTTTAAATTAACACTATGCGCTGTTGGCAAGTATTTTTGCAACTTAGTTTTTATTTATACCTACCTAGAACTGAATACAACCAAATAATTTGTAAAACTTCAAAGTCCTTAGGTACAATAATTTAAAAAATATATATTATTAAACTTATTACATAGGTCGATTTTTTTTTCTTAAATTTTCACATTTAGGTTTATTAAGTTATGCTTAATAAAAATGCAAAAGTTTGTGAGGATGTTTGTGGGTCAATCACGCCGTAACGGCTCAAACAATTAAATAAATAAATAAATAAATATTCCGGACATATCACACACGGTCATCTGACCCAAACTAGGCTATGGGTAGGTACCAGAGACTGATATACATAATAGATATATATTTAACACCCAGACACAGAACAAACATCTGTGTTAGTCACAAATGTTTGTCCAGTTCGGGAATCGAACCACTAGCGCAGAAGGCAGAGTTACTACCAACTGAGCTATGAGGCCAGTCGAAGGATTTCAATATAAGTTAGAATAGATGGAGTTCTTTACCTAGAAAGGCATTATAAGCAACTTTTTAACGGAGTAAAACCACTTGCGTTTCGCAAACGTACGTCATATTTATAGTTTTAAAAGCCATATTAAATTTAATCTGCAAGGTCCAATAAAAGACGCACCCTGTAACAAGCAAGGAGTGAAATCTTTAAAATAGTTTTTATCGCTTCCCTAACAATATTCATAAAGTTGCTTCCTCCCTTTTGTGCAGGATGTCGGCTCACGGAGGATGTTGGTCAGTGTTCCTGTGCTAATAGGATTATATATGCCAAGGTGCTAGTGATACTTGCGTAGGTATGTACATACATACATAATACATAAAATCACGCCTATTTCCCAGAGGGATAGGCAGAGACCACGGCCTTCCACTTGCTACGATCCTGACATACCTCTTTCGCTTCATTCACTCTCATCACATTCCTCATACATGCTCGTCGGTTTAGGGTACTCTTGACCTGGCCTTTGTCCAAAACGTCACCGATTTGGTCGCTAAACGTACGCCTAGGTCTTCCTCTTCCAACATTCACACTCGCCTTATACACCTGTTTCGTCAATCTTCTTTCGTTCATCCTCTCTACATGACCAAACCAACTCAGCATACCATTCTCAATCCTCATCACTACATCTTCTTTCAGCGTAGGTATGTAGTGCTCCGAATATAACCAGTGTGGTGATTAGAATCATATAATAATAAGTAAGGCCCTCAAAATAGTTAGGTATAACTTTTAACAAAATAAAGTACCTAGGTATTATGACCGTTCACGTTGTTTTTTATTCTTCAAAAAAAGTTACAAGTAGTACCTACATACAGTAAGTTTTTTTTTATTAGATGCACTATTATTAGGTATCGTTTATACCTGCCTATTTTGTTAATTTTAACATTGTAAAGTATTTAACACAGCACTATAGTAAAAACAAGGAAATATATCAAATTTCTGGCCAGAATACAGTAAAAAATTAACGACCGTAAAAAGAGTCCCTTAAAATGTTAAGTAAGAAAGCAAAAAATAACCCTAATCTCATAATTAGAGAAAAGGTCGCCTCAAAATGTTCCGTCGTCTGCCATTTATCCAAAAATAAGTTTGCGCGGGAAACCGAAATGCCGACGGAAACGCAGCTCCCTAATTATTTAAAAAGAATCATTCAACATAAATGCCAACGATGACTAAAACAAAAACCTTCTTAATTGTAACAGAATAAGATACATTTTGCAGTCTCCACAAACTAAAATAAATACGTATGCTTCGGAACGGTTCGTGCGGAAACGATTTGTTTCGGACCACATGCTGACAGGCAGGATGCGAGAAATTCATTATCGATTTTAAAAACAAAACTTTCTGTCCCTCTTTAACCGATTGAAAACCTCTTTGAGATGAGAGAGATGGAGAACACCCGCATCCGGACAGCTACGGCGCATGCTTGCGAATATAAATAAAAAATGAATCGTGTTCAAAGATACGTTTAATGCTGTTGGCAGTTGATCTCTACTCAGTTGCATTAAGACTTATAATCGTTTGCGTATTTTATGCGCATAGGCCTTTGGTTTATGAATGGTTGTACTAGCATGCACTCATTCATAAATTCGGATATGTCTAGTAAATTTTAGATGGTTTCGGGAAGCCGCAGAGCGTAGACGCGTGTTGTTTTAGCAAATAAATCTCATTTTGGTGTTGTACGTGTTTGTGATAATAGTTTTGTGAGAAGGATTGCTTTGCCTAATTTTATTCCGTTAAATGGTGAGTAATTTGTAATAAAAAACGGTTTTCTGTTCTTTTAATTTTTTGAGAATATAATTCATCATATTATTGAGTATGATGTAAGGTACTTACCTGATTATACAGTAATAGAAAAGTAAACGGACCATCTACTACCCTAGTACCTATCTATCTAATTAGTTGAAATAATAAGGTGTCTTTCAATTACGGTATAAATAGGTAAGCACCTACTCAAAAATAACTGTAGTAAGCTAAAGAAAAAGATTTATTCTTTATTTCCGAGCATCCATTTTATCCCTGTCTGGAAAGGGTTAACACACAGACCAATAGGATGCTAACGCATGGTTATCAGTAAAAAAATATTTCAGTCTTTTTTTCCGCTAATATTGATTCTTTTTTTTTATAAAACAAGCCCATTTCGAGGTAGTACAAAGGTTCACCGAACAAATTATTAAATATTTGTAAGTACCAACAATAATATCTAGCACAAAAACGCAAATAATGGTTGCCAATTTCGGCTGCACTGTATTAGCAGTTTTCCCGCGGTCCTCTACTTCCGGCCAGAGACAAAAGATGTTTGCGATACGTGAGGGTTCTGTTTTTATTTTACATTTTACAAGGGAATTTACTCTCAAATGACACTGTGGAAGAGAATGATTATTAAAGGAAAATATTGTTACAATAATCTCGAACGCTCTCAGAAACAAAGTCAAAGTCAAAAGGCGTTTAATTCAATAAAATCACTAGGATCACTTTGAAACGTCTTAGAAAGAAACTAGGTGAAGCTATGCCTGTTCCTCGCGACCAAGCCTACAAGAATCAGGCAACAAACACGGCGCGCGTGCCTATCATCATTTATATCGATGATCCTTTTTCACAAAATGGAATTTAAAGCTTCAGTGTGATGCCGATCGAATAATTTGCACGTATCGTCGTTGTTTGTTTATTTGTTAGAGCATAACTTTCAAACCGTTGTGCGTCAATCCGATCTGCATGGTAAGTCAAAAGGTTCTAGGTACTATCAAGATTTGCTGATAAGAATATGAGTTGAATCGAACAATCGTTGCTGAGATAGGTATACGAGTCCAAAAAGGGGTTTTTAATAAAAAGTGGGGTGTCATTTGAGAGTTAATATAGACAGAGGTAGGATAATAAGGTTTTTTAGGTTCAACAAAAATAGTATGATACATCAGTAAACCAAATAACTGCTTCGCTAGCTCGATCGAAAATACTATTTTGGTCGTTTTGGTCGGAGGCAATTTGACAAGAAGGTATATTATTTTAATAGACTAGACATCGAAATAATACTTAAAGATACTTACACAAAGATGACCTTGAAAGGTATCCCATCAGTGAGTCATCTTCATCATCAATCGCTCGTCCACTGTTGAATATAAGCATAGAATAGAATAGAAAAACGTTTATTTTGTTACAAATAAACACAACCAAACATAACTTAACACAATATAAAATCAAATTCAATGTTATGGTAACAAAAACGGCCACCACTCAGCGTGTGCTAGGGCAGAGCAGCTCATAGCATAGCGACCTGTGGCGTAGCGGGTGAGTGGCCGTCTGAGATGCAAAGGGTGCCGGTTCGATTCCCGCTGTGGGACAAGTGTTTGCATGATCTGCAAGTATTAGTTCTGGGTCTGGGTGTTGTGGTACCTTGGTACTCGTAGTTTCTGATACCCACGACACAGGTAACCCTAGTGTGAGGTCAGGCAGGACTATGTACTCGTTTGTACCTTACTGTTATTTATTTATTATCATAACTAACATGGGACCCCATTAGGGGGTAGTTTCACTTTCTTTCACCGGCGGTCATAGGCACTTTTCAGGGCGACCATACCTCCCTCAAGGTCACAGACCAAGAAAAAAACAGAGACACGACAAAAAGGTGAAGGGGGTAGTCATAATCAAGTTCATAGTCACATGCAATGTACCTACACGATTTGCTCTGTCAGTCAGGCGATACCAAATAGGTCTAAATCATCATATCTTTGCATCATTATAGTTGAACACGTAAATCTTCCCGCCATTGTCTGCACCGGACGTACCTCCGTAGAGAGCGCGGGAAATGGCGCACAATAGGCCAATTACCACGAAACCGTTTCCTCTGCTAGAACGATGTGAAATTATAGCTTACGCGTGCGAAAGGTTCTCGAGTACCGGAAAGCGCAGGACGGCCCCCCACTAGACGGTGCTACGACCTAATGAAGGTTGCTGGGAGCCGTTGAAAGCCACAAGATCGGTCGCGCTTGCTCAATATAATAGGCTACGGTAACCACGGACAGGTGGGCCGTAAGCTTGTTAGACAACTTAGGCAGTTGTAGAAAAACAAACAATTTCACCAGAGACCGTTTTTAGAGGACCATCGTTCGCTTCGACACACGGACAGACAGACGGACAAAGTGATCCTATAAGGGTTCATTTTTTCCAAATGAGATTATGGAACCCTGAAAATTGGTAGACTTTTAATGAGTGACCGCTAGTGGCTTATAGAAAAATACGTTTGGGTGGGCTCTAAGTGACAACAATCTTAAACTAAAAACAGGCATCTAAAACGAGGCCCAAATGGATTTGCACCTACATCAAACAATGAATGTAATGAAACTATGGTTACATTACATACCTTTTAATGAATGATTGAAGTTATAATCAACGCAGATGTTTTAGAAAATTAATTATCCCAATGTTTACAAAACCCAACATCAGTCAATTTTCATAATAAGTCGCTCATATGAACGGAAGCGCTCGCGCTATCCCGCTAAACGGACGGATGCACCATAATCGAAATCGACACTTCCGGTGGCTTCGAAAAAGGAACACATTGTTTTTTTACAGGAAAAGAAGGCGACTGTCTGCCTGCGCATCCTCTTTTTAACGACCTCCTTATTACATTTCGTGGTGTACTAACTAACCCTAATATGTCATGATAATATTAGCTCCTTACACGCAAATTGGACCTTCAAGATAGGTTTGTGACATAAATACTCATTGATTACAGCCCTAGGACGTCCACTGCTGATCAAAGGCCTCCCCCATAGATTATCAGAGCGAGCGACCTTGTACGGCCTACACCCATACAATTATTTGGGGGGATTTTGCCGTACTCGCCACACTGGGCTCGCTTGATTGATAGGACCCTATGCCCATCCCCTAGTTTGTTCCCTTAGTCGCCTCTTCAGACATCCACGGGTAGGGAGATATGGAGGAGCCTATATTCTTCAGCAGGAACCAGTACCGCCATGTATATTTTGGCAATTTTATTAAGATAGATAGATAGATAAAAAAATATTGGGCACTACAGACACACACAATTAACACAGATAAACAATCTTAAACTAAAGTAAATACAATAGGTAGATATAAATAACAAATTAACAGGTATTAACATATTGATACCTACCTACTTTTAAAGCCTCTTCGACACCATCTGCGTCTATTGCCGCAAATAACGCGTTAAAATAGCCGTCATTTATATTCTTTTTTAGTCTCTAAAGGCTTTCATTTAGCCCGTTAATTTACTGTGATAGACGCAGGTGTGGGAGAGGCATAAAAAAATACCTATAAAACATAATTATGCTTGACCAACTATTTAAAAAAATTACTCATGCGTAGATCAAAGATTTAAGACGTCTTGGCACTTAGTTATGTATGTCCTAAGGCTAAGGTTTAGCAAAGGAGCCATTTCATTCTGGGCCTGGTCCATGTACACTACATAGAAAAATTAGGAAAAAATAGGAGATTACAAGAAAAATACAATTTCATTAATTTGAAGACAAATGCGATGGTACAAGAATAGTTCTGGTAAGTTTTTTACTATGTGAACACTATTTGATGACATGTCACTATGTGACGAAACCCCCAATTTAAGAAAATAAAGATTTAAAAAAAACACTCTTTGAAGGCCGCCATGTTGGTTTATAATTGGCGTTTGACATGACATTGACATATTTTTCATATCATGTTGTTTGATTTGATGTTTTTTTGTCAGATAAATGTACGCTGTGTGTTGCTCTCTTTGTGGAAGAAAATCTAAATGTACCTTAGAACGAAGTCAATTTATATAAAATAACCAATTAAATACGTTTACTTTATTGCTTAGCCATTTTTTTGAGTAGTGTACACAGTGCAGGCCCAGGCTCCGTATTGATGAAGTGTCTCTTTTCAATTTTTATGTAACTAAAAATCTATCGGGCATCAAGTATACATGCAATTTTATTTATTAAGTAGGTAGGTATACGTGCCTATATACGTTCCTTATTGATGTTTTCTATAGTAGTAGGTATTGAAATCATATAAAGCAAGAGTATTGTTGAATGCGTCCTAAACGGAAATCCTCACAAAAATCGGGAAACGACCACAATGCCACGGAAGCCGATAGTTTGTCAAAATGCCGCCATTTTGGACCGGAAACCGGAAGTCAGCCACGCGACTTGTAATAGAGGATTAAACATTGTGTAATTGTATGACGTTTTACAATAGTTATTGACTGAATGGATTCAAATTGGGGCAATTGTGCCTAACCTTGGTTTATTGGATAATATTATTACCATTTGGTTCACATTTTGGCTTTAGGGGGTAGAACTGATAGCTTGATTCTTGGTCACTTTAGTGCGAATAGGCGCCACACTAACATACGTACATTTATCATCAAATCATCATTATTTGGGGCACCAATCTTGTGCGGCAACCAACGGCTCCCAGTAACCTTTATTGTCTTTCCAGATATCAATGACTACGTACTTAAGTGATTATTGGCTATAATACGTTAAAAGTTTACCTATTAATTGCTTGTTCCAGACCTATTCCTCCACAATGCCGAGCCAAGCGCGCTGCGACCGTGTACCGCCCGCCCACGGCCCCGCCTTGCAGCAGCCCGCCCACGAGTGGGATGCCGTGGACCTAAGGACGCAAGACGACCTTCCTTTAGGTGAGTTGCTCCGTTTGATGAAAACAAGCCCAGAACGCCCCCTAAAGTGCGTGGTCTCCACTCTAGAACCTTTGGTTCTCCACGTTATGTGCCTTATCGACTGCCACTCTCTGGGCTTATCCAGAGGCCTAGAGGCTATGCTGGTGACTGTAGTTTGTCTACGAATCTCATTTCTTTCTCTCTCAATCATCTCTCATTCGATCTCGAAGAGAAACACTAATCATAGCCCTTCATAGCTCGCTGAGTGACCTTGAACTGTCTTATGAGGCCTACAGTGACCAGGTCTATGATCCACCATACATCGCTGGTAACACAAAGAGCTTCGTCTTGAGGCACGGTTTATTCAACTAAAATAACTTGTCCTCTTCTACAGACCCTCGAACCTGGTGCCGCGCGCACGTGGCGTCCTGGGTGTCGCGCTGCGGTGGAAGACCAGAGCGGTTCCCCATGAACGGGAAGGCTCTCTGCCTGATGACCCAGGACATGTTCGCGGCCAGGGTCCCGGGACAAGGACACAAGCTTCACTTTGTAAGTATCACTCACCAATTCATGAGCTCTTTGAAAAGAATATGATTTCTTATCACCAAGGGTTGGAATTAGCTAAATTACACCCTCATCACGCTAATATCCTACTTCCTACTATCCTAACCTACTTCCTACGAATATGATCAATGCGAAAGTTTGTGAAGATTGGATGTTTGTTGTTCAATTACGCCGTAACGGCTCAACGAGTTTCGATGAAACTTGATATAGATAGAGTTCTTCACCTAGAATGCATATAGGCTACATCTAATTCTAATTCTAAATGGGGGAATAAGATCTGCACTGACGTCCCGCGTTGGGGTGTATTGTGCATTGTCCCCCTGCTGACCTCACCCCAGCCAGCCCAGCTCCTTAAAGTAACGGAGAAGGACCCTGGGTTGGTGGCAACATTGTTCGAGAATCCCCGTTGATGCTGTATAGGCTACATTTTATGTGTGCATTTAAGTACTACGCGATTGAAGCCGCGGGCGCAAGCTAGTTATAACATATACCAGTATGAAAATATAATAGTAATTTGTAGCGGCGATGGGATTGCAACCTATTACGTATAGAATACTCGCTACTGCAAAATAATGGCATTTGCCAAATTTTCCGACACGCCTCTGCCTATCCCCTTTAGACATCTTCAAGGATCTGATCGCCTGGAGATCTGAGAGGATGTCTTGGGGATGAAAAGCAGTGAGCTAATCTGTTTGTAACTATTTCACAACTCAAGGAAGGACATAGGCTACCGTGTGTGGTTTTATCTGAGTACCATGCAATCTAAGCCGCGGGCAGCCGCTAGTAAACAATAAACAGCCAACGGTCTCATAAACAGTCTTAACCCCAGACTAAGATTCCCGTGTTCCAGACTCAGTGTCGTGGGTTGGGTATCAGAAACTAGCACTTGAATAATAGCGCACGCACATAAAATTGGTGCAAGACCGGGTTTCAAACCCACGATCGGAAGGTGGGCCACTACCACCACTCCACCACAACTACCACTAGTACTGTGTGCTGGTACAAAAGATTAAAAAATAATCCTTTACCTCCTTTGTTCGCAGGACTTCCGGCGTCGTCTAGGCAAGGCTTTAGCGCTTCAAGAACTAATCGAAAAGATGTCCTCAAGCTACCATTGAACAATTATACAAAAACTGGATTATCTCGTTATGTTGCAGTATTTATTACTGTAATTTTTTTCACGATTTTTTATAAATAAATTCAATTTTTTCTAACTGCATGTAACCGGAAGTCAATAAAAAAGTAATTGTATTGAAGTGTACGAGACAGTGATGGACAATTG
Organism: Anticlea derivata; assembly: GCA_947579855.1. Lineage (NCBI taxonomy): Eukaryota > Metazoa > Arthropoda > Insecta > Lepidoptera > Geometridae > Anticlea > Anticlea derivata. The sequence continues at coordinate 5,500,997 of OX388287.1, read as the reverse complement.
AAGGGTTAAAAAAATCTGTTTTACACTTTTTCGTACTGAATAATGAATGAGTTACTACATTATTTTAGTAGTAAGGTATTTTAATTTAATTTTGTTGTTTCTGTTCCTAATAATTTAAGATGACTCGGAGTGGCACTTTTGACTAACATTGAGAATTTTGAGTAAAATTGGGAATTTTGATTAGGTCATTCGAAGCCGCGGGGAAGTTTGTCACTTTCGATATAGTTAAAAGCAAACCGTTTTTAAGTTATGTATAAACAGTATCCTACTAATATTATAAATGCGAAAGTTTGTGTGGATATTTGGATGTTTTTTTTATTTTTTATTTTTTATACGAAATAGGCTAACGTTTGACCACAATCTCACCTGATGTTAAGTAATGATGTGGTCTACGTTTGTTGTTCAATCACGCCGTAACGGCTCAACCGAATTTCGTTGAAACTTGGAATAGATGAAATTCATTAGGTACCTAGAAAAGCTTATACTTGGCTTTTTATGTAGGTACCACGCGAGCGAATCCGAAGGCGGAAGCTAGATAACTATAGTTTAAGGTAGAAAACAAAGCCGAGTTCAAACAGAGTGCGATATGTAATTCAACATTTATTTTAAAATGATCCTTACATCAGCAAAATAAAGTTTATTTTGAGTTTGTCTTATTTTGAGCTTGCTATATCGCTCATCCTCAAATGTCAAACACAAAACTGACTTTATTCTGTAGAGATAAGGATATTTTTGAAACTAATTTTATATGACATATCAAGGACATATCGCATGCCATTCGAACACAGCTTGAGACTAGATGATTTTCAGTATTTAATTAAATATATTTCTACTAAGTATCATTACAATAGCCTCCTGTTAAGATTATTTTACAATATAAGTTAGTATTTTATATTTCTAGTCAGTTTAATAACTTACCTTAATAAAACTATGTAAGAAATTATCGTTTTTTTTACCTACATCATCATTTTTGTGCACGAAAGGAGCCTCTAAGAGGCGCACTTTAATCCTTTCACTACACTGATTCTTTCACCGACGGTCATAGGTCCTTTTCAGGACCACCATACCTCAACCTGGTTACTGACCAAGTTAGAATCAATGACACGACAAGTAAGTAAGTATCATCATCAAGGTTGCCAGAGCTCTTTAGGGGGGGGGGGGGGGGAGAGGTTCGGCAGGCAACGCATTAGCAATGCTCCAGGTGTTGCTAATGTCAATAGGCGACGGTAACCACTTACCATCAGGAGGGCCGTAAGCCTGTTTGCCTGCCTCCGTATAAAAAAAAAGAAAAAAAAAACATTTCAGCCGTAGGCCGTCCACTGCCGAACATTGCCAGATTTACAGAGCGAATTCCTATCATGTGGGAGTTTGCCCATACTCAGCGCGATGGGCACGCGGCTTGGCGAGCGAGCTTTAGAACTATCTTTGTGAAATTAATTAGGGGACGCTGCTGCCCATCCCCTAGCTTTTTTCCCTTAGTCGGCTATTACGACATCCACGGGTAGATATAGAGGGGCCTATTCTTCAGCCGGGGCCACCACGGCTTATACATTAGAATTAGAATTATTTATTTCAGTTAAAACAGCAAGCTTACAGTATATACCAAAGTGCCTACTGTCTAAAATTAAAACTTAAATATACTCTTAGCGAATTAAATATTATACAAATGCTATCATTAAAGATGTCGACATGTTGGACCTCGTGTACATAGGCATTTAAAAGAGTGAGAGCTCTTAGCGTTGCGCGCGTACATACATACCTACTTACATACTTCAGATGTATGTGGCGCTTTTAGATGACGTTCAAAGTTCTTACCGCTGCTGTAAGAACTTAAGGATGTTCCTTTATCTCCATCGGGCTGAGGATGTGCTTGCCTGGATGGCTGCTACGTTTGAGCATAATGCTCCACACTCACCTAGCGTAGTTGCCTAGATACTTACAATTAGTAAGAACTTTTTTCTAATAAATTCAGGGAACAATAGTATCTACGTGTATTTGTCAATATTATCTTTGATGTCGAGCGCAGTTAGAGCTATCGTTGTTAAAATATGGGACGCTGCTGCCCATCCCCTAGCTTTTTTCCCTTAGTCGCCTCTTACGACATCCGCGGATAGGTAGATATGGAGGGGCCTATTCTTCAGCCGGTTCAGCGTGGTGAGTATGGGCAAATCCCCCCACATGATAAGGAAGCTCTGTCTGTGGGGGAGGCCATGTTCAGCAGTGGACGTCGAACGGCTGAAATGATGATCTTTGATGTAGGTATGTATTGTAGTATTCCCTATTAGCCTGTGGTATGTATCTAGTGTATGTGCGGCCATAAAGCTCGCAGAACCGATAACCGCTGGGGAACAAAGGTTCTCGAGTGGCGACCACGAACCGGACGACGTTGGAAGGCTCCCCACCCGATGGACATTGTGAAGGTTGCGGGAAAGAAGTCGGTGGATGGAGAAGGCTCAAGACCGTTCGTCGTGGCACTCTTTGGGGGAGGCCTATGTCCAGCAGTGGACTTCTACAGGCTGATGATGATGATGCAGTGACTTATATCCTCATTGGTTTAAATCGTAGTGGTTTTATTATCTGTGGTTTAAATTGCCAACTAGATGAAGTGTCATATTGTTGTTTACATACAAAATTACACAGTTTTTAATTTAACATTTTTCAACACAGTCGCATTGATAATGGAAGAAGCTTTTGAGAAACTTAAAAAGGGCAAACATAATAGCGTCGATAATATTATAAAGTGGATGAAAGATTGTACGTAAATTCAATTGTTTTAAATCTTTGACTGGCCTCATAGCTCAGTTGGTAGTAACTCTGCCTTCTGCGCTAGAGGTGGCGGGTTCGATCCCCGCACTGGACAAACATTTGTGTGCTAAATACAGATGTTTGTTCTGTGTATATCAGTCTCTGGTACCCATAGGACAGGCTACCGTGGGTACCATGGTAGTTACTCATAGTTTCTGATACCAACAATTAAGAGTCAGTGATCATGGTTCTTCTACGAATTTCCTCATTTCGGATCTTATCACGTCGTAGGTACAATAGTGCAACTCCGAGCATAGCTCTCTCCATATTCGATTTGCATCCGCCATCATGGATTTCAAAATAAACGACATTTTCGTAATTAGCGTCCCTAAATTATATTGGCTAAAATTCCAGCGAAACTTATAGACGAGACGAAAGCAGCCGAAGAAAAGGCTAGAAAACTGTTCTCAGATGTCAAAGACGCAAAAGATGTTCATTTGGACAAGTTCAAGCAGGCCGTGTTGAAGATCGCAGAGGAGCAGAAGAAAACGGTGGAGGAGCTTTCCAAGATGCTGAGCGAAGAAGGTCAGAGTTTAAACCTCCTCCTTAATCGTTCCTGTGGCCTTTCGTCACACTGGTTCCCAGTAGGACAAAGCCTCGTTGTTAGACACAACACAAATGTATCCAAGTAACTTTCCCGCCCGCCTGCCTCGGGCGGCTTCACTGACTCCCCACATTAGTGTTGCCAGCCCTGAAATTTGATTTTCCCCCAGACTCAGTGGAAAATACCCTAAATTCAACAATATTTGCAGGTGTGCAGAGAGTCCCTGCAAACGTCACTCATCCTTGCAAATCAGGCATTAGATGCACGATAGGTGCCTCTAAGAGGCGCACTTTAATCCTTCCACAACACTGATTCTTTCATCGACGGTCATATGCCCTTTTCAGGGCCACCATACCTCAACCTGGTCACTGACCTAATACAAGATGACCAAGAAAGAATCAGTGACACGACAGGAAGAAGGCATTAGATTTTTCTTATCTTTAGGAGGAATTACTAGGTGGTTCCTACAAGTACCTAGTACGCTAGTACCACGGGTGGTACTAGCTTACTAGGTAGGTACTTGTAAGAATTAAAAGGAAATCATTTGCTTCAATGAGATTTGGCAACACTGCTCCTGTTATATCGGGTAATGTCATTGCCTCCATTTGATTAAAGAACAAAATAATCCTTTCGCAGGCCCGAAGATGCTGACAGCGGTGACCACAGGGCTCGGTAACGCAGTCATGGCCGGCGCGAGCGCTTTCAAAGATGCTCTATCGAAGAAATAAAACAATTTTCACTTCAATTACTTATATTTTTGAGCACTACCTACCAGAACCATTATACCAGAACTTGCGCATGCGGATTCGCTTGCGTGGTAATTAGATGAAAAGTAGCCTATATGCTATAAATTCTAGGTAAAGAACTCTGTCTATTCCAAGTTTTATTGAATTCGGTTAAGCCGTTACGACGTGATTGGACCACAAACATCGGTGCTTTAAAAAAGCAAAATGGAAATGAAGATGAATGAATACCCCAAATTACGAGAATCTCGTGTAATTTTAACAATTTTAGAAATATCGTGCACGAATGGAGCCTCTAAAGAGGCGCACTTTAATCCTTTTAATATAACAAGCCCTGCTTGTGCTAGCAAATATTACCTACCGATATGCTACCTACATGCTCTACCTACAGTCCTTTTCACTGAATGAGGGATAGAACTTCTAAGAACTTACTATGGCTCACAGATAACATAATACTATACTCTATCGCCATTCTAATGCGAACGTGTCAGCACTATTTTGCACGAATTCTAACCGTAAATCTTTGCAACTCAACCTTTAGACCGCAAAAAGAGCTACCTACCAAAAAAAGTAGATAGATACCTACTTATTGCTTTGCTTAATAAATTAACAAGCAAAGCAATAAACTCGGAATTCCTCGATTTTAAAGTTAATTCGTTTTATGATTAAGCGTGCGGTATAATAAACAAGAATCTAAAATGGTAGAGCATTAAAAACATTTTCTACTCAACGCTAGATGGCACTGTGCTTTTCAGCTTTGCTTCTGAACGCTAGATGGCGCGATTGCAAAATACGCAGTTTACGGAGGAAGAGTAAATGATAGAAAGTGCAGGTTTCCGGACGAATGTTTAGCTGTCAAATTTGACAATGACAACATCAGTTCTCTATTGACACAAGCAATCTGCTGCATGCAATCAAAAAATAATAAATTTTTTGTGTCCCCAATTTTGAAATGGGCTTTTACTACAAATTTTGTAATAATTACTACCGATAACATTATCTTTTGTACAGTTTTTAAACAACCGAGTTCTACTTAATCTCTTCCCAATCAAATTTCGGATAAATTACTGTTGCTATGTGAGAAATGTAGTGTTTTGTGACCGTGAAAGAGGTGTTGATATTACTCGGGATTTTGTTACAGTGTTTAAGTTTATTGTGCTTATTAAAGGTCAGCGACAGTAAACTACACTCTGGCCGGCCCGTGAGTACATTCAAATGTTTGTTTAGCGATAAATTTACACAATAAATGCAAACAAAAGTGCCTACCTATTTGATGACCAAATAGAACTTTTTCTAGCTAACTTTCACTTCTGCTTTTATGTACTGAGTTTTTTAATATATTAAATAAAGTCCCTGATACTTGAAATTGATAATTATAACCTTGAATTGATACAAGAAGAAGTTTGATAGTATTTTTCTTTGTATAGCCTATGGTTAATCATAGATGTCAGTCTAATAACTAATGTAAATGTTGATAAAATACACACATGTGCAACAGTGTAACACAAAGTTACACAGTGAATCTACAGGCAGAACTATTATATAAATAACACCCAACTGTCGCATAGTACATAGTCATGACACCACACGAAGACTCCCTGTGTTGTCGGTATCAGAAACTACTAGTACCATGGTGGGTTCGGGGTCGGCAACGCGTGCGTGATGCCACTGGTTTTGCTAGCGCTCATAGGCTACGGCAACCGCTTACCAGCAGGTGGGCCGTGTGCTTGTTTGCCACCTCAGTTGTATAAAAAAATATTTTTTTCCGAGGACCTGAAACAAAGGTCATCATTATTTAACATCCTGTAGACTAATGTTGCCTGAAATAAATGGTTATTATTATTATACAACAGCATATACTCTTAACAAAGCCATAAGTAAACCAAACATCCACAATAACTTTGCTGCTTGACTATAATCCAATTAATAAATAAACTGTAAGTCCAAAAATCTGTAATCAGTCCATCAGAATACCCATATAACTTATCGACCGTATCAACAAAATGCCTAGCTAGATTGTGTTACAGTACCATGGTACTCAAAGTTTCTGATACAACAGTTTCTGTTCTCTCGGTGCACTCAGCCGTACGGTCCCTCTATCTACAGGGTGTCAAGGTCTATAAGAAAATAACTCCAGGCAAACCAACCCGCGGGCTCTTCTACACAAGTGATTAAAAATTAGCACACAATAATACCTACTTATTGTTTCCAGGTCAGTGCCCTCGAGTTGAACGATGAGGAATTAACTGGAGTGGACAGATACAACATGGCGCTGATAAGTGAGTGATAAGATTATTATCGCGTTACCCACAGCTTGCCGCATATGTCACTGGTTCTTTCTTGGTCATCCTGAATTAGGTCAATGACCGGGGGTGCTATTTCTACGACATTTGGAAACTCGATATCTTACTTATATCCTATCCTATTTCCTATTATACCTACTACTAATATTATAAATGCGAAAGTTTGTGAGGATGTTTGTTGTTCAATCACGCCGTAACGGCTGAACCAATTTCGTTGAAACTTGGAATGTAAACTAGAATAGCATATAGGCTACTTTATATGTAGATACCACGCGAGCGAAGCCGCGGGCGGAAGCTAGTATACTATTTTTTTTTTTTTTTTAGTATACTATTATAAATGCGAAAGTTTGGATGGATGGTTGTTTGTTACTCAATCACTACAAAACGTCGTCTTAAACGTTTTTAAGTCCACCCCAACCAATCTTCCTCTAATTTTATATTCACTCCATCCAAAGGTTGTCTGGAAGAAATCGCTTTTTTAGCGATAAGACCGCCCATTGTACATTTATGGTCTTTAGTTTTAGTTTCTGTTTTATTTTATATTTTTAAATTTGTAAGGTGTACAATAAAGTATTTTCATTCATTCATTCATTCATTCAAACGCCTGAACGGATCTGGATGAAATTCGGCACAGAGATAGATTATAGTCTGGAATAGCAAATAGGCTACTTTTTATCCTTGTAGGTACAACGTTTTTCATAAAAAAACACTGCAGTAACTGAAACTTTTTATTTATTCTTTCAGATGAATCAACAGAGATGCTGGACAAAAATGACAAGTAAGTACATAATAATGATTGTATACAGCCGAAGGCACAGCGAGTTTTTCTCGCTCTAAATTGGAGCAGCCCGCCTGGGGAGGTACCTCCACCTTACAGAAGATCGTAGCCAAATAACAGTATTTGTTTCAAATACCTAATTTTGTGCTCCTGCGGTGAGTAAGGTTGCCAGAGCTCTTTAGGGGCGAGGGATTCGGGGCAGGCAACGCATTAGCAATGCTCCAGGTGTTGCTGATGTCAATAGGCGACGGTAACCGCTTACCATCATGTGGGCCAGTTCGCCTCCGAATAACATAAAAAAAATATCAGTAACAGCTCAATGAATCAGCTGTTTTAGGAAGGACACTCCTTTATTGTACTGTACTTAAACAAATCATCAGAGGTGAAGTCAGGCGGTATGTAGGTAGGTACACTAGTGTCATAAAGTACTGGACCTTGACATGATTTAAAGTGAACGGTGAGATTCAGTCTTATACAACTAGTCATAACTAGTGGTTCGCCCCGAGCTGGGCTCGCGATGTCCAGCAAAAGTTGGTGCATCAATGATTGTTGAGGCACAATCCTATAATAAACTAGCCTCATAAATGCATATGTGCTTTTCCAGACTATAATCTATCTCTGTACCAAAGGAGCCATTTTATTCTGGGCCTGGTCCATGTACACTACATAGAAAAATTAGGAGATTACAAGAAAAATACAATTTCATTAATTTGAAGACAAATGCGATGGTACAAGAATAGTTCTTCTGGTATTTTTTACTATGTGAACACTATTTGAAGGCCGCCATGTTGGTTTATAATTGGCGTTTGACATTACATTGACATATTTCTCATGTCATGTTGTTTGATTTGATGTTTTTGTTTTGTCAGATAAATTTAGGTTGTCAAAATGACATTTCACGCACGTCCATTCGCCATATTTTTTAGCGCTGTGTGTTGCTCTCTTTGTCGAAGAAAATCTTAATGTACCCTAAAACGAAGTCAATTTAAGTAAAATAACCAATTAAATACTTTTACTTTATTGCTTAGCCATATTTTAGAGTAGTGTACACAGTGCAGGCCCAGGCTCTATATATTGATGAAACGTCTCTTTTCATCCAAATCCGTCCGGTCGTTTAGCCGTGATTGAACCACAAACATCTATCAACATCCAAACATCCTCACTCATCAAATATTAGTAGGATGCGAAAGTTTGTGAGGATATTTGGATGTTTACATGTTTGGATGTTCGTTGTTCAATCACGCCGTAACGGCTAAACCGATTTCGTTGTAACTTGGAATAGATAAAGTTCTTGACCTAGAATAGCATACCTATAGGCTACTTTTTATGTAGGTACCACGCGATCGAAGCCGCGTGTTAGTACTGTACGAAGTTCAGTACTGGAAATAAGGCCATAGGCCCTTTTCAGAGCCACCATACCTCAACCTTTTGACTGACCTAATGGCAGCAGGAGCAGGATGACCAAGGAAGAATAAGTGACACGACAAAAAGAAGAAGGATAAAAGAAGCTTGCTTGAACTTAGTGGTCGTGGGTTGGAACGCGGTCGTTGTGACATTTATAATTTTCATTTTTTTATTTATAATTTATTTAATAACATAACAAAAACGGCACGCAAGCGACACCCATCCATCTATCACATCATTCACCTGCGTGAGTTGTAGCCGCGCTGTGGGCTCACGCATCGGCTTGTACAGCCATCAGAGAAAGTGTTTAACCCGATCCATCTCAGACACTGCTTGAATCGTCTGCAACAGACGTAGAGGCCAATGATGATGATGATGATGAATAACATGACATGTAATAATGGTATTACTAATAAATTCTGTATTCTGTATTCATGTGCTCTCACACGGTGAAGGAAAACATCGTGAAGAAACCGGCATGTCCTAGAACCTAAAACGTGTGCACCAGACATGTGCACGAGCGGAGTCTCTAATTCAATCCACTACACTGATCTATTCACCAACAGTCATGGGCTCATTTTAGGGCCACCAAACCTCAACCTGGTTACTGACCTAATACAGGATGACCAAGAAATAATCAGTGGCACGACAAGCAAGTTTATCTATCACAAGACACCAGTGAAAAAAATAATCTGTCATGGCGATATCGTATTGACCAATAGGAGGTGCATTCTGTAGTCTATGGTGGGATTAAGCACGGTCCGACAAATAATGTTCTTTACGCCAATTTTGGTAACGCCTAGAATCTTTATGTTCCACGCAATAATCTATAGGTATATTTTTAAAATACCTTCTACCTGATAATGCTATATTTACATATGTATGTACGTTTATTAGTGTTCGTTTCGTCATGTCACAAGGTCTAGTCTGAAAACCAGCGCTGCACCGTACTTCCAAGTTTGGTGTAGCTTATGCTGAGACTAGAACCTATTTGTCCCATATAACGCACAGGTACATGCACCCACCTACTATAATTTACATTCCTTTCTATAAAATATCAACCTATCCCTGCCAACTACTTATCTCTTTGTCTGATTGTTGTCTATTATTATATTAATGCTATTATTTTTATTTATTTATTTATATTCTCAATAAATTTTGTCTGTATGTTGCCTGGGTAGGTGCGTATTACAATATTATATTCTTTTCTGCAAATTGTCTATGCCAGTAAAGAACTGAACTTGTGCTTATGGGACGAATAAATAGTTTTTCTTTCTTTCTTTCTATCTACTACGAATAACCAGGCAAGCTATACGCATAGTGACACCAATAAACGCCTGATGTAAACGTTATAGCAACATCCAAGAAATATTGCTGTAAATAATGTTACGTTTGAGCCTCACTGTTTAGGCAAACATATACGGAAGACCCGGTCCATCCTCGCCCCCCGCGCCCGCACCCGAAATGCATCACTTGGCTGTCGAGCTCACGACCACACACGTCCGCAGATAAAAGTAAAGTAAAGTAAAAATGTTTTTATTCATAAAGGTCTTAACATACATATTATGGTGCTACATTATTATACAACGAAATATACATAAATATATATAGATGTATAAATATTATATTGCAGATACAATGAAGTGCACAAAGGTGATTATTAGGTGTATAACATAGACCAGTAGTTGTTATTTTTAGACCTATAAACTAGTTATGCATTGAGCTCCTCGTACTAACTAAGTAACAACTTGTATATAGAAACGAGGAATCAAAAATCCTCTGATTTTACTCATTTTTACATAAATCGAAATTGTTTAATTACAAGCTTACTATTAAAAGCACATTACTACTGAACCTGGGAGTTTACATGAAGCAGCTTTCCCTATCCTCAACACTCACCTAGTTCGATCGGCACCACACTGAAGCTCTACATTCCATTTTGTGAAAAAGGATCATCGAAAAAAATTTACGTCCCTTGCGCCGTGTTTGTTGCCTGATTCTTGTAGGCTTGGTCGCGAGGAACAGGCGTAGCCTGTCACCTAGTTTCTAAGACGTTTCAAAGTGATCCTAGTGATTTTATTAAAATAAATGACTTTTGACTTTGTTACAAGCGCAGAGTAGTTAGTCTGCAATGTCAGTGAGTTATCACTTTTCGGCCGTGAACAGCGAATAGAATGCTGGTTTTTGTGGGGGCGCTTTTCGTGACACATTCAAAAACGGTAAGCTATTCACTTATCACGGTCGAAAGTGAGAACTCACTGAGTAGGGCGGAGACCGTAATGTTCTTAACTCACTAGTTCCCGGTGAGTTCACACAGGAAATCCTAGTGTGGGTTCAGGACTATATTATGTGACTTTTGCTTGCTTGCTCGTCGTGTCATTGATTCTTTCTTGGTCATCCTGTACTAGGTCAGTGACCAGTTTGAGGTATGGCGGCCCTAAAAAGGGCCAATAACCTATAAGGGTGTTATTTATTATTATTATTTATTAGACCCCAAAACAGCTGATTATTATGTAGTGTTTTTTCAATTAAATTCCGAATTTATTTAAAGCCGTAGAACAAAGGAGCCATTTCATTCTGGGCCTGGTCCATGTACACTATATAGAAAAATTTGGAGAAAATAGGAGATTACAAGAACAATACAATTTCATTAATTTGAAGACAAATGCGATGGTACAAGAATAGTTCTTCTGGTAAGTTTTTTACTATGTGAACACAATTTGAAGGCCGCCATGTTGGTTTATAATTGGCGTTTGACATGACATTGACATATTTTTCATGTCATGTTGTCTGATCTGATGTTTTTGTTTTGTCAGATATATGTAGGTTGTCAAAATGAAATTTCACGCACGTCCATCCGCCATATTTTTATAGCGCTGTGTGTTGCTCTCTTTGTCGAAGAAAATCTTAATGTACCTTAGAATGAAGTCAATTTAAATAAAATAATCAATTAAATACGTTGACTTTATTGCTTAGCCATATTGTAGAGTAGTGTACACAGTGCAGGCCCAGGCTCCATATATTGATGAAACGTCTCTTTTACTGCCAATTGGTTGTAGAATAAGGCCCTTTCGGGATAGCATACATATTATGAATCACCTTGTAAGTATTTGTTCACATAACAAGTACATAATATAAAGACAATTAATCTATCTTATTGAAGGATATCCTCAAAGCTTTAGGTATATGTACCTAAACATACAAAAAATCGTAGCAAACACAGATACGCGGAATTAAACCCTATCGTGTTCAACGAAGGTGCAATTTGCGAGCTCCAAGACGTGGGATATACCAATGATCTAAGCTCAGCAATCAGCGTAGGGATGCGCGTTTGTCGATAGATTTTATCGATGTTTTCGCGCGGGGCGTAGCTTGCTCTCAAAAAATATAAATTGATAAACTTTTGATCTTTATAATGAAAGGCTTTTAGAAATGAAGGTGCTTATTAATTATGAAAGAAAAAAATATACCAAATTACTTGCATGCATGAATTGCAAAGTGCCATTAGCGACGAATGCACATGGTGACTTCAGCGAGCACAGGCTACTAGTATTTTACAGCGTGATTGAATAACAAACATCCAAACATCCTCAAAAACTTTCGCATTTGTAATATTACCTAGTAGGATTTAATTCCAATGTTAATTTTGAATAACATTCTAAAAATAAATGATTCTTTATATATTAAAAAAAAACCAGTGATGCGACAAGTAGTCAACTTTAAATCACGTATTTATAATCACCTTCCAACATGCATCATTACAACCAATACAATTAATATTTTTAAACTTAGATTATGACAATTGCTGATTGAAAAGGCTTATAAATAAATAAATGTTTTTTATTGCTTTTCAAAAGTTACATAGTTTTATTGATGAGATCTCCTTTTAAGTAAGAAATACTTGTCATAGGAGATCTCGCTCTTGCTTAGGTCTATTTTTAAGTTATTACAATGTAAATGAATATCTTATGGACAAATTTTAGGATAAGACAATTAGTTTTATTTATAATTTACGCACAGACATTGTATCAATGTAATATTACGAAATAAGTTAATTTGCATGCTGTAAAGCGATCATGGCTGTGATTATTGTAAATTCTAATTGCCATCCCTGTAACACATGAAAATAAATGAAATTGAATTGAATTGAAAATAAACATTCTTAATAGGTGAAAGCTACGCAAAAAGCTACGAAAGCCCGCTGCGCTGTGTCCGCGTAATTTCCAGACAAGCATCGCGCGTGGTCCCCTCACTAGCGCGCACCACGTTGGTTCATTCAATTGAGTCAGTTCCCGCGCTCGGCTACGCCGCGAGCGTCGCGTCGTTTTCCCTCGAGTTGCTTTCTTGAATCGGACCACCGATTTCCGATTACGCTATTCGCCAATCTAAGTGAAATAACTTGAATTATGCAAGAGTTATAGTGCGTTTCTTTTTGTTCATTTGCCTGGTTCGTCGGTCGAATTGTGTTTTTGTGAGCCTAAAGTTGATTACTTTAAAGGATTCGTTTTAAAGACAAATCTTTTTTCAATTGAAATATTTGTCTGGGTAAATCCTATTGTGTCTACAGCACTTTTTTATTATTCAAGCTTTATAACGGTTAAAATTTACTCTTAAGGTTGACTTGCCTTGAAAATAGTCATTAATTAAAAAAATATCACACTACCAAATTAAACAAATATAACAAGTAGGTATGTATGATTATTTTCCAAAACATGGCAATGGGATTGCAACCTGTCACCTCAAATGCATTGTAGGCATGTGCCAACGTGAATTTGCCTCTGGCTACCCCCACTACTTCCCCGTAACGAAAGTCCTCGATGGAGAATGCAGTCTTGAGACTTACTTTGTATGTTAATGAATAAGACGCAGTGTTATTGAAGGTCGAGTCGTGGCCCATAAAAATAATTAGTTTTGAGCCATTGGGTCCTACCATGACGTGTTATTGCCATTCATATGCGAGCGTGTCAGCACTATTTTGCACGATTTTGAACCATAAATCTGTCAACTTACGTCACCGCAACAAATTTGCAAAAGTTGATGGCATTGTCATTAATTGTAACTATGAATGATACTTTAGGCAGCAAGTATCTACAACAAAACAGCTCATAGATGCTTTAACTAAATAAAACCTAACTTTCTACTCAAATTAAAATTGAGAAAGTTTGAGACTTTGAATGTCGATCACGGTGGAACGGCTAAACCAATTTGAATAAAACCTAATAGTAAGCTAGTAACTATTAGAATATTTGTCAAATCAAAAATTTTGAACATGCTTCTCAATGACCATTGAAAAACTTTTTTGTATTTATTTTCGAATAAGACGAATTTGGGGGACATAAATAATAATAAATAAATATAAATAATTTCTAGCTAGGTGATTTTTTTTTTATATCTTGGCGATGATGTTTAAACATTGACTGTCTACACTACACTGTTATTTGACATTTAATGAATAAGTTACCAATTATTATTATTATCTAAATGTATGTAAAACAAGACATTTGCAGCGCCCTACAGGGTACATGTACTTACTTAAGCTACCCTTACACCTAAGCCGTATCCATGTACATGTTGGCAATAAATGAATATGAATATGAATATGAACATACAACAAAAATAATTTCTCTAGCCAACATGGAATACAAGCATTAACAGTCAATAATTTTGAGATAAAATTATTTACTACAATATACTCAATTCATCATCATCATCATTTCAGCCGTTCGACGTCCACTGCTGAACATGGCCTCCCCCAGACACAGATGTGGGGGGATTTGCCAATACTCAGCACGCTGGGCATGCGGGTTGGCGAGCGCAGTTAGAGCTATCGTTGTTAAAAATGAGGGACGCTGCTGCCCATCCCCTAGCTTTTTTTCCTAAGTCGCCTCTTACGACATCCGCGGATAGGTAGATATGGAGGGGCCTATTCTTCAGCCGGGGCCACCACGGCCAATTAAAATACAATTAATAACAAATCACGTACTTCCTCATAAAAAGCTTATTTATATTATTTATACAACAGTAAAACAGTACATAATACCATTATCTATCTAATTACATAAAGTCAATTGACTGACTTAAAAAGACAATCAACACACAGCCTACGCCTGAAGTCCTAGGAATATGAAATTAAGAGTTAAGTTTCCTGGTCTGATGTAGGGATGCACTAGTTAATGAATTTCCGAAATTCGACCCCTAAGGGGAGCTGGAATTTGTACGAAAATAACGGGAACAGAATTCGTGCCGATTGCTACTATTATATAGCTTTTCCTCATTACGTCAACTTTGTAGTCATCAAAAGACGAAGAAGTACATATTTAGACGCAATTGATTATGGGGAATCACCAGGTCCTTAATAATTAAGCCAGGGTGTTATGGCATCCATCATGGCTTAGCCAGTGTTGTAGCCGGGACTGATGACGGTGACACGTGTCATTAGTAAGGAAACGCTCAGTTCTAAAGCGCAAGCTACATCGTGAGATGGCTTATTTCTGGCCTCATAGCTCAGTTGGTAGTAACTCTGCCTTCTGCGCTAGAGGTCGCGGGTTCGATTTCCGCACTGGAAAAACATTTGTGACTAACACAGATGTTTGTTCTGTGTCTGGGTGTTAAATATACCTCTATTATGTATATCAGTCTCTGGTACCCATAGTACAGGCTATGCCTACTTTGGGATCAGTTGACCGTGTGAATATGTCCGGAATATTTATTTATTCTTCTCCTCCTCTTGCGTCGTACTCCTCAAGACTGAGGGTCGTGGATTCCCCGTAGAATCATCTTCTTCCGGATAATATCTCACCAGCTGTTCCTATCTTTAGCGGCGTGGAGTGCATCATGGAACTTTGTGTCCAGGTTTGAGCCGATTTGTTCAGACCATCTGAGTGGGCTGCGTCCTCTCGGTCGTTTGGCATCTCACATCCCCATGGCTTATTAACATCCCTAAAATCCATTTAAATTTAATAGGCCTTAAGTCGGGTAAAGTCCCCGTTCATGAAAACCCTGATAACGTTTGGTCCTTGAATGTTTTATTTCGATAAAATATCTTGACAGCCACTTTGACTACGACTAAGCCCTTCAGCTCAAGATCGGTCGCTCTGGAAATCTACGAGGCCTTGGTGCAGCCTATGACTGGTGAGCCTTGACTGGCCTCATAGCTCAGTTGACAGTAACTCTGCCTTCTGCGCTAGAGGTCGCGGGTTCGATTCCCGCATTGGACAAACATTTGTGACAGATGTTTGTTCTGTGTCTGGGTGTTAAATATATATCTATTATGTATATCAGTCTCTGGTACCCATAGTACAGGCTATGCCTAGTTTGGGATCAGTTGCCGTGTGTAATGTGTCCGAAATATTTATTTATTATTTATTATGAACCCAGTCACCAGCTCCTTAATGGCTTATACGAATTTATTTGACTCCTGAAAGATTTTTTATAAATAAAAATAAAATATTGGCCAAACTTCAAACAACTAACTTTAATATTTATTGAAATCGCAAGGATAATTTTGAATCGTGTTAAATCTACCAATAAACGTAAATTTCTTGAAATAAACATTTCGTAAGTTAGATTGTCTGTGTAAATAGCATCGATGATAGATAAGCGCAGGTAACTCCACTGGCTGGTGTTATCTGATAGCGTGCAAACAACTATTTGATACGGGCTAGAGATGTGCTGTCGATAGAATCCATTGATAGTTCAATTGAAAAAAAAAACATAAAATATCTGTATTTTTTATCGATAAATTATATAAGAGTATTTTCACAACATACAGACCCGGGACAAATACAGACATTCCATGCGGTTTTGGCTAATGATTTATCGATATTATTTTTGTTAAAACTATCCCATCACTAATTTAAACCATTTTTATGGACTAAAAGATATTGGTTATATACATGTTGGTTCTTTCTTGTTCACTGACTGGTTAAGGTCAATGACAGGTTAAGGTGGTCCCAAAAAGAGCCTTGTGATCGATGCCTTGTGACCACCGCGTTGAAGGTATTGCGTCTTGAAGCCTTCCATCACACTGATTCTTTCACCGACGGTCATAGGCCCTATTCAACCGCCACCATACTCAACCTGCTCACTGACCTAATACACTGACCAAGAAAGAATCAGTGAAACGTTAAGCACACACGACAACAACCTTGGCACATAAAATTAATTTTATTTTCTTGCGCAAGAGTGGCCGTTACGGACAGAACCACTGCGGTGAAAGGATGCATGCTACGTGAACGTGATGACGTACACGTCATACTAAGAGTCAGTTAGATGACACAAACGTGACCAGTAATATGATTTTAATATTAGCGTCATGGGATTTTACTAGTAGGTTAGGTAGGTATCTGTGGGTGGTTAGTGGACTAACACCTTTAATGCATAGGTCGTGGGGTCAAATCCTGGTTTTATAACATAATTTCAGCCGTAGGACGTCCATATTGGAGGAGGTAGGGCACAGCGAGATTTTCTCGTTCTAAATTGGAGCAGCCCGCCTGGGAGGTACCTCCGCCTTACAGAATATCGCAGCCAAATAACATTATTGTTTTCAAATAGTGTTGTATTATTGCGGTGTAAGGTTGCCAGGGGGGAGGGGTCGGCAACGCATGCGTGATGCCTCTGGCATTGCAAGCGCTTATAGGCTACGGTAACCGCTTACCAACGGGTGGGCCGTATGCTTGTTTGCCACTTCAGTGTGTATAAAAAAAATGTCCACTGCTGAACATTGCCTCTCCCACAGATTAACAGAGCGAATTCCTATCATGTGGGGGGATTTGCCCATACTCACCACGCTGGGCATGCGGGTTGGCGAGCGCAGTTAGAGCTATCGTTGTTAAAATGAGGGACGCTGCTGCCCATCCCCTAGCTTTTTTCCCTTAGTCGCCCCTTACGACATCGACGGGTCCAGCCATCATCCATGGCTAGGGGATGGATGGCAACGTTCCCTATTAACAAAAATAGCTTTATCTGCGCTCGTTTAAAAATAATAAAATAATCGTTAAAAAAATACCTAGTTTTGTAAAATTATTCAAAAACTTCGGTGAAGGAAAACATTTTGAGAAAATTAAAATGTTTTTGTCTAGGATAATACGCTCACCGGTAGTCAATGTATAGTAATAAATAAACGACTGACGACATCATAAATAGATACCTAGCTTAACCTGAATCGTTTTTAACCAATGCTATTTTTGACTGTCTACACTACACTGTTATTTGACATTTAATGAATAAGTTTACAATTTTTTTATCTAAATGTATGTAAAACAAGACATTTGCAGCGCCCTACAGGGTACATGTACTTACTTAAGCTACCCTTACACCTAAGCCGTATCCATGTACATGTTGGCAATAAATGAATGAATATGAATATGAATATGAATACAATGTGGCCCAAACGTTCATCGCGAATTCGAATAAGAAATAAGTAAGGTAGAATATAAAGGTTTTAGTTAATTTTAAATGAGTTTATCAGCATAAGAGTAGTAAAATAGGAAATTCGTAATTTCATAAAGAAATAATTAAATAACTAATTTTGATTTTGGGCCACTTTTTCTGCCGGTGAGTGTATGTCGTTCTTGGTTCTTTCCACACCTCCTGGACACTACAAAAATATAATCTAGCCGACATTGTTTATGCCAATGTCAGACAATGACTGAAAATAATTTAAAACATTGCAAACGAACAATAGGTATTATCATTTAACTATTTTGTTTTGCAAAGAACAAATCGCAGATTACGCACGCCGAATCGGAAGCGGTATATGCGTTTGGTCGTGTTACGGCATACGGCACTAAGACTTATAAATAATAAAACAAAATATTCCAGACATATCAGACACGGTCAACTGATCCCAAACTAGGCATAGCCTGTACTATGGGTACCAGAGACTGATATACATAATAGATATATATTTAACACTCAGACACAGAACAAACATCTGTGTTCATCACACAAATGTTTGTCCAGTGCGGGGATCGGACCCGCGACCTCTAGCGCAGAAGGCAGAGCTACTATCAACTGAGCTATGAGGCCAGTCATAATAACTTGGTCGCTAACTATGTTTGCTGGTCGTGTAACTGATTCTTTCTTGGTCATCTTGTATTAGGTCAGTGAGCAGGTTGAGGTATGGTGGCCCTGAAAAGGGCCTATGTACACGAGGTCCAACATGTCGACATCTTTAATGATAACATTTGTATAATATTTAATTCGCTAAGAGTATATTTAAGTTTTAATTTTAGACAGTAGGCACTTTGGTATATACTGTAAGCTTGCTGTTTTCACTGAAATATATAATTCTAATTCTAATGACCGTCGGTGAAAGAATCAGTGTAGTGAAAGGATTAAAGTGCGCCTCTTAGAGGCTCCTTACTGCTAATTTCATAAAGACCAATTTACCACTTAGTCGTGAAAACGTTACAGACAGACAGAGTTACTTTCGCATTTATAAAATTAGTTTATTTAGATTTAGTTTTTTAAGATTACGTTTTCACAAATAAATCATCCTACTGAAAGTTAGTGAGGATGTTTGGATGTTTTTGATTCAATAACGACGTAACGGCTCTACCGATTTCGTTGAAACTTGGAATAGATAAAGTGTTTTACCTAGGATAGCGTATAGGCTACTTTTTATGTAGGTACCACGCGAGCGAAGCCGCAGGCGGATGCTGGTTACGAAATAAATTTTGAAGGACATATCGCAAGCCGTTTGAACACGGATTTTTGGGTTGTAAAATGCAAGTTATACAAAGGAAAGTGCAGGCATTGCTCTGATTGTAAGCATGTTAAGTACCTACATACGTAAGTACTTACAACTCGTAATGACTTTCACTCGCCAAGGTCCGTGGCTGCGTGCGCTGTAGGAAATTGCGCGAAATAAGCGCGCGCGGTGCACTGAGGCCGTAGCCTGCAAAGTCAGTGAGTTTTCTATCGTGAAAAGTGAATAGATTACAGGTTATTGTAGGCGCATTTTTCGTGACACTGTACATTAAAACGGACAAGTGCGAGTTATACTTGCGCCCTGAGTATTCCGTTCTACTTACGTCATCATAAACCTGGAGAAGTCCACTGCTGAACATTGCCTCTCCCACAGATTACCAGAGCGAATTCCTATCATGTGGGGGGATTTGCCCATACTCAGCACGCTGGGC
Source organism: Anticlea derivata (assembly GCA_947579855.1). Taxonomy (NCBI): domain Eukaryota; kingdom Metazoa; phylum Arthropoda; class Insecta; order Lepidoptera; family Geometridae; genus Anticlea; species Anticlea derivata. The sequence continues at coordinate 5,481,276 of OX388287.1, read as the reverse complement.
ATGCGGGTCGGCGAGCGCAGTTAGAGCTATCGTTGTGAAAATAGGGGACGCTGCTGCCCATCCACTAGCTTTTTTCCCTTAGTCGCCCCTTACGTCATCGACGAGTCCAGCTATCATCCATGGCTAGGGGATGGATGGCAACGTTCCCTATAACAAAAATAGCTTTATCTGCGCTCGTAGAAAAATAATAAAATAATCGTTAAAAAATACCTAGTTTTGTAAAATAACATTGTCATTTTGTAAAATTATTTAAAAACTTCGGTGAAGGAAAACATTTTGAGGAAATTAACATGTTTTTGTCTAGGATAATACGCTCACCGGTAGTCAATGTGGCCCAAACGTTCATCGCGAATTCGAATAAGAAATAATTAAGGTAGAATATAAAGGTTTTAGTTAATTTTACGTTTAAATGAGTTTATCAGCATAAGAGTAGTAAAAGAGGAAATTCGTAATTTCATAAAGAAATAATCAGGGCCACCATACCTCAACCTGGTCACTGACCTAAGGATAACCAAGAAAGAATCAGTTACACGACAGGAAGAAGAAGTGCTGTGTTATACAAGGTGGTTATTTTTGACTGGTTCATAGCTCAGTTTGTAGTAACTCTGCTTTCTGCGCTAGAGGTCGCAGGTTCGATTCCCGCACTGGACAAACATTTGTGACAAACACAGATGTTTGTTCTGTGTCTGGGTGTTTAATATATATCTATTATGTATATCAGTCTCTGGTGCCCATAGTACAGGCTATGCCTAGTTTGGGATCAGTTGACCGTGTGTGATATGTCCGGAATATTTATTTATTTCAAATAGTGTTGTGTTCCTGCGTAGAGTAAGGTTGCCAGAGCTCCATAAGGGGAGGGGGTTCGGGGTCGGCACCGCGTGCGTGATGCCTCTGGTATTGCAAGCGTTCATAGGCTTCGGTAACCACTTACCAACAAGTGGACCGAGAGCTTGTTTGCCACCTTAGTTGTATAAAAAATTGTTATCATTTTGATGTTCACAACAGAACATCCCGAGTGCGACCGCGTGTATCAGTGATAGCCTTTATGTTATCATTAAATTGCCCCTAATTACGTTTTTACGTTCACTATCCGTAGAAAAACTAAGGTTACCGACATAACTTTGTTTTTTTTTTTTATGTTATACGGAGGCAAACAGGCTTACGGCCCACCTGATGCTAAGTGGTTACCGTCGCCTATTGACATCAGCAACACCTGGAGCATTGCTAATGCGTTGCCTGCCGAACCCCTCCCCCCCTAAAGAGCTCTGGCAACCTTACTCACCGCAGGAACACAACACTATTTGAAACAAATCATGTTATTTGGCTGCGATCTTCTGTAAGGCGGAGGTACCAGGCGGGCTGCTCCAATTAAGAGCGAGAAAATCTCGCTGTGCCCTACCTCCTCCTAAAACTCTCAGAATTAGCAAGTTGAAGTTCAACTTACTAATTCGACTTCATGATTACTATCTAAAACAGCTGAATAATCGTTTTTGAACTGATTTGACCCCAAAACAGATGATTTTAGCGGTACTGAATTTTTTTACAACAATTTATTGGTAAAAAAGGGCATTTACACGTTTGTAGGTACATTCATCATCATCATCATCATCTCCCTGCCCTTATCCCACTTCACGTGGGGTCGGCACAACATGTTTTCTCTTCCACTCCCCTCTATCAGCCGTCATATCAGTATTCACTCCTTTCTTACTCATGTCGTCTTTCACACAGTCTATCGATATTACATTATGTATTAGAAATAAAAATTAATATTTTAATTAAAATAAATTGTGTAACGAAATCGGTTTTTTTTTTTTTTTTATACAACTAAGGTGGCAAACAAGCTTACGGCCCACCTGTTGGTAAGCGGTTACCGTAGCCTATGAGCGATTGCAATACCAGAGGCATCACGCCCGCGTTGCCGACCCCGTACCCCCCCGCCCCTAAAGAGCTCTGGCAACCTTACTCACCGCAGGAACACAACACTATTTGATACAAATAATGTTATTTGGCTGCGATCTTCTGTAAGGCGGCTTTTGAGCCGTTACGGCGTGATTGAACAACAAACATCTAAACATCCTCACAAACTTTCGCATTTATAATATTAGTAGGATGACTTATCACAATAATAAACAAATATAAATGAAACGAGTAAATTGTTCCTTTATCTGATTATTATCTATTACCGTGTATGTACCTCGTTGTAACGCGTGCAACCAACTAGTATCTTTGTGGTCACGATCGATACTAAATCCATTTGGTGCTGCGTGCGCGACCTAAATATTAATTTATTTATTTATACTGTCATGGACAAACATTTGTGACTAACACAGATGTTTGTTCTGCGTCTGGGTGTTAAATTATATCTATTATGTATATCAGTCTCTGGTACCCATAGTACAGGCTATGCCTAGTTTGGGATCAGTTGTCCGTGTGTGATATGTCCGGAATATTTATTTATTTATTATTTATTTACTGTACGAATTATTTATATTGACCGCGGTGGCCCCGGCTGAAGTATAGGCCCCTACATATCTACCTATCCGCGGATGTCGTAAGAGGCGACTAAGGGAAGAAAGCTAGGGGATGAGCAGCAGCGTCCCTCATTTTAACAACGATAGCTCTAACTGCGCTCGCCAACCCGCATGCCCAGCGTGGTGAGTATGGGCAAGTCCTCCCTTATGATAAGGAATTTGCTGTCTGTGGAGTTTGTTAATTAATTAATTAATTAAGCCATATTCAGCAGTGGACGTTGAACGGCTGAAATGATGATGATGATGATCATTGTACGAAAGAACATGATACCCATTGTTACCTTACGTAAAAGTTGTCATCATCAGCCTGCAGAAGTCCGCTGGACATCGGCCTCCCCCAAAGAGTTCCATGAACGGTCTTGAGCCTTTGCCATCCACCGACTTCCTGCAACCTTCACAATGTCGTCGGTCCATCGGGTGCGGGACCTTCCGTCGCCCGGTGCCGTAAAAGTTGTATGTAGAAGAAGTGTAAATTAGGTGCCTGTGTAAATATCATTATCATTATTTTTGGCGTAGGACGGCCACTGCTGAACATAGCCTCCCCCATAGATTATCAGAAACAATCATTTGGGGGGATTTGCCCATACTCGGCACGCTAGGCATGCGGGTTGGCGATTTATGTTGTGTAACATATATACATAAAATCACGCCTATTTCCCAGAGGGGTAGGCAGAGACCACGGCTTTCCACTTGCTACGACCCTGACATACCTCTTATGCTTCATTTACCCTCATCACATTCCTCAAACATGCTCGTCGGCTGAGGGTACTCTTGAGTCTTCGGCCTTTTTGAAAAACGTCACCGTTTTGGTCACATTTGGTAAATATAATTCCGTCTTAAACCTAAATATGAAAACGGGAGTCAAGATCAATATTAAATAAATAAATATTCCGGACATATCACACACGGTCAACTGATCCCAAACTAGGCATATACTTTACTATGGGTACCGGAGACTGATATACATAATAGATATATATTTAACGTTTCAAAGTGAGTTTCAAAGTAGTCGTTTTCTAAGACGTTTCAAAGTGATCCTAGTGATTTTATTGAAATAAATGCCTTTTGACTTTGACTTTGACTTTGACTAACACCCAGACACGGACAAACATCTGTGTTAGTCACAAATGTTTGTCCAGTGCGGGAATCGGACCCGCGACCTCTAGCTCAGAAGGCAGAGTTACTACCAACTGAGCTATGAGGTCACTCAAATTAGTTAAGAATATCCATGGTTGTCGATTTCGTCGACAAATGAATTGGTATAGGCTACTTTTTATGTAGGTACCAAGCGAGAGAGTAGTTTATTTATAATTGTGTAAACTGCTTACTATTTCTCTGACATCGACGCTAATTAAATATACTTCATCTTTATCTCCAGTTAATTAGTATTTGTTTTAAGTTATCATTTATTGTGCTCTAGTATTAACAGGGACAGTTCAGAATAATTGATAATGAAATAATTCTTCTTCTTTTCGTGTCACTGATTCTTTCTTTGTCACCCTGTATTAGGTCAGTGAGCAGGTTGAGGTATGGTGGCCCTGAAAAAGGCCTATGACCGTCGGTGAAAGAATCAGTGTAGTGAAAGGATTAAAGTGCGCCTCTTAGAGGCTCCTTTCGTGCACAATGAAATAACCAACTGTAGGTATAAACAGAAACACATTTCCTACCGCACCACTTGTAGCTCAAAGCTACGTATTTAAAATTAATATTTATTATTTTATAAGTGACAAGAATAAAGCGCAAAAGCGAAACTAGAACTCTTGAAAAGTGAAAGTCAATATGAAGTGTGACGGTGTCACAGTGATCTCAAAGGCTGATCGAAATGGTACAGTGAAATTACTATCTTAAAAATTAACTATTTTGTTGAGTGTGTGAAGTTTGTGCCATAACCATGTCCAGGGGGATCAAGTACCAGATTCTGGAGGATGTGGAAATTGGGTAAGATGTTTTAAAGTGCTTTTTAGTAATGACTTCTTTTTTTTTTGGTGGCAAATACTGCCCACCTTTGTACCTGTTGGTAAGTGGTTACCGTAGCGAACGCTTGCGATACCAGTGGAATCAGGCACGCGTTGCCAACCCTAAAAAAAAATTAAAACGTTCTTTTGAACCCCATACTGTATCTTACTGTGTGTGTTATGTGACTGGCCTCATAGCTCAGTTGGTAGTAACTCTGCCTTCTGCGCTACAGGTTGCGGGTTCGATTCCCGCACTGGACAAACATTTGTGACTAACACAGATGTTTGTTCCGTGTCTGGGTGTTAAATATATATCTATTATGTATATCAGTCTCTGGTACCCATAGTACAGGCTATGCCTAGTTTGGGATCAGTTGACCGTGTGTGACATGTCCGGAATATTTATTTATTTACTCCTTATGTACTGCTATTATAAATGCGCAAGTTTGGCTGGATGTTTGTTACTCAATCACGATCATCTATCTACTTTCCATCCTAACGTTGCCTGGAAGAAATCGCTTGTATCTTACTCCTTATGAACTGCTATTATAAATGCGCAAGTTTGGCTGGATGTTTGTTACTCAATCACGATCATCTTACTTTCCATCCTAACGTTGCCTGGAAGAAATCGCTTTGAGCGATAAGGCCGCCCATTGTACTACATTAAGGCTTGTTGTAGATTTAATATGTAATTGTTGTGTACAATAAAGTTTTAATCTATCTATCTGAACTTCCGCATTTATAATATTAGTAAGGCATTTTATGTAGGTACCACGCGGGCGAAGCCGTCGGCTCACTCTAGTCGAGAAATAAAGTTAGTAACTGATTATGAGGCAATGTCTACTAATAAGTCCTAGTACCTAGTTGAGGCTATCAATTGAAAACCAAACGGTTTATGGCCTAATTGTTTATGGTTAAAAATCAATAAAAGTTATATCTATCTATTGCTTTGATATAATATAAAGATAGCTTGAGTAAATAATAAACATTATCATACTGATGTGAATCATCATCATCATCATCATCATTATATCAGCCGTTCGACGTCCACTGCTGAACATGGCCTCACACATACAGAGCGAGTTCCTTATCATGGGGGGGATATAGGGGGGATTTGCATACTCACCACGCTGGGCATGCGGGTTGGCGAGCGCAGTTAGAGCTATCGTTGTTAAAATGAGGGACGCTGCTACCCATCCCCTAGCTTTTTTCCCTTAGTCGCCTCTTACGACATCCAATAAATTTTACTATAGGTAGATATAGAGGGGCCTATTCTTCAGCCGGGGCCACCACGGTCAACTGATACTGAAATGATGTGAATAGTAGATGATAAGTATATTTTTGAGACTTCTGACTTCTTCCTCTGACTAACTCCTTAGTCCTGGGTAAACTAAATCCTCAAGAACACCTACGATTTTTTTATTGGGATTAAATTAGTGACTGGTGGAGTGGTGGTAGTGGACCCGCGTTCCGATCCACAGGTGGTGGGTTCGAGCCCCGTTCGTGCAACAAAGGATTTTCCATTCGGAAAATGTATGTGCGCTCAAACGGTGAAGGGAAACATCGTGAGGAAACCGGCATTTCCTAGACTAGAACCGTCAATATCTATTAATCTATTGTATTCAGTCAGTTTCCTACTCTCTAACAACAAATAAATTAATATATTAATGGCCGTGGTGGCCCGGCTGAAGAATAGGCCCCTCCATATCTACCTATCCGCGGATGTCGTAAGAGGCGCCTAAGGGAAAAAAGCTAGGGGATGGGCAGCAGCGTCCCTCATTTTAACAACGATAGCTTTAACTGCGCTCGCCAACCCGCATGCCCAGCGTGGTGAGTATGGGCAAATCCCCCCTAATTCTAAATTCTAAATGGGGGAATAAGATCTGCACTGACGTCCCGCGTTGGGGTGTATTGTGCATTGTCCCCCTGCTGACCTCACCCCAGCCAGCCCAACACCTTAAAGTAACGGAGAAGGACACATGATATGGAATTCGCTCTGTCTGTGGGGGAGGCCATGTTCAGCAGTGGACGTCGTACGGCTGAAATGATGATGATGATGATTAAAATGTACTCTATTTTCCTCAAACACGTAAACCCAAGTCCCCACTTCTATCGAAGTAATGAAAAATTCCTAGCATTGTCTGTGATGCGTTGGGAATGCGTGGGACGCCCACTGCCTGCGTGATCAATACTTTACAACGTGTTCCGCTACTAGTAAAGCTTATTCTGACAACAAACGAAATAATATAAGCTCGAAACAGTAATATTTATTCAGTTATTTTTTTAGAGCTTTTTCGTATAATTTTATTGTTACCAATCTTTATAACAAATAATTAAAATTAGAAAAAGTTCGACATCGAGATTGCTACCTAAAACAGCTGAATGAGTTTGAACTAATTACTAAACAATCAGATACGGTCCAGATCAGCAACGACTGCAAACCTGGCGCTACTGGCAAGCAAATACTGACGAACTTCTATCAACATACTAAAGAGCTTAGAGAAAATGATGTAGCAGTAATACTGATAGGAAACTACCACGACTTAAAATCTGAAGTATTATTGAGTGAAATAATCAGAAATGTGTTAAGTGACGAATCTAGATTGTTCAATTTAATAATAGGAAGTGTTGTATATGATGGTAAAAATAACGATACAATTTATAATATTAATACGGAACTCGCTCGACTAGCCACAGTAACTGAAAATGTGAAATATTTGGACATAAATGGCTTAAGTAGGCACACAGTGAAAGCTTTTTTGTCTGAAGAAATTGTAAGGTCTTGCAGAAAGTTTAATGGATCCTCATGTCTACAATTTGTTAAATCGAAGAAAATAACTGATGCTTCACCAAATTTTCTGAAAGACCCGACGATGCCAGTGAATGGCTAAGAATTATGCATGCAAATGTGCAAAGTATTGGAAATAAATACCTTGAAGTAGAACTTTTAACAGAAAATGTAAAATGTGATATAATGTGTCTAACAGAGACATGGGGAAATGAATGTAAAGTAGATACTATGACAATAGAGGGATTCACTCTTGCTTCATATTACAATAGGATAATTTTTGAACATGGAGGCTCTGCGATTTACGTAAAAAGAGGACTAGAATTTAAAACCAGACACGATATTAGTAATTTAAGTTTTGAAATGAACTGTGAGATATCTGCTGTAGAAATAAAACTTTGTAAGCTTGTATTAATCTGTGTATATAGGCCTGACTACGATTATAATATATTTGAAGATATTATGACAAAGGTTTTTGAAAAAGTAAGTAAAGAGGAGAAGAGTATTGTGATAGCAGGAGACTTTAATTTGAACATAATGAAAAATAATAAGTATAACAAGAAAGAGGTAAATAATTACCTAAATTTAGTAGATCAATTTAACTGTAAATTTGTATTGCATGAACCTACGAGAACTAAAGGGAAAACTGCCACATGTATTGATAATTTCATAGTTAACGACAATGTCAATTTTAATCACCATGTAGGAATGGTACTCGATAAAAAACTGTCGGATCACAATGTTATACTACTCAATTATAAAGTGAGTTGTAATAAGCTTAAGAATAAAAAGAAAATCACAACACGAATCATGTCCAAAACAAATAAACTATATTTTGACTACCTATTTTCTAAGAATTTTGATGCTGTTAATAATGATGTAGACGCTATACACAATGCGAATGAGAAAATGAACATTCTAATTGATCACCTAACGTATTGTTTTAACTCAGCTTTTCCGCTAAAATCATTTGTAATCTCCGATCATAAAACAAGTGCATTGTCCACTAAGGGGATAATTAAATCTAGAGATACCATTCAAAAATTAGAGATATTACAAAATGTACATCCATGCGAAGCTAGAAAAAATAAACTTAAAATGTACAAAAAAACTTTTAGAAAAGTACTAATGACTTCCAAAAAAATTCAGAATGCAAGCAGAATCAATAAATCTTCGAATAAAATTAAAATGACATGGCAAATTATAAAAGAACAACAGAACAAAAGATGCAGTAGTCAAAGTCATAAAATTGATAAAATTAGAGACATTAATGGAAAAGTCATTACAGACAATAAAAGTATAGCAAATAAATTTAATGATTTTTTTTGTAATATTGCGCGACATTTGACGGGAAACTTAAATATACAAACACAAAACTGTAAAAAATATCTAGGGAATCCTCCTACAAATAAAATAGTATTTTCTAGCATCTCTTATACTGAATTTAGAAAAATAGTAGGAAGTATTAAAAGTAAAACATCTAAAGATATTTTTGATATGGACACTAAAACGTTAAAAGAATTAATTTTACATAATAAAAACATGACTATGATTATATTGAAAATATTAAATGAATGTATGTTACAGGGAATTTTTCCAGATCGACTAAAAAAAGGAAAAATAGTCCCTATATATAAAAAAGGCAAATCTACAGAAATTGGAAACTACAGACCTGTGTGCATATTACCAGCTTTGTCAAAAATTTTAGAAATAGCTTTGAAAACGCGGATAGTTGAATTCTTTGATTTTAATAATTTGTTCTCAGAATGTCAATTTGGCTTTAGGAAAAATAGATCAACTGAAATGGCCATACAAAAAACAATATATTTTATACTGGAAGCATTGGATGAGGCAAAAAAGGTATCTAGTATCTTCTGCGACTTATCCAAAGCATTTGACTGTCTGCGTCATGATATCTTAATTGAAAAGCTTAAGTTCTATGGCTTTGAGGGTACACAACTCGATATTCTCAAATCGTACTTAGAAGGCAGATCTCAAATTGTCAAAGTAAATAACGTTATCTCTGAAACAGAATACAGCAACATTGGAGTACCTCAAGGCTCTGTACTTGGGCCACTTCTGTTTCTAATATATGTAAACGACATGACGAACTGTTTACCAGAAGATGCCCTTATCACTCTGTTTGCGGATGATACGCATGTAGGTATTAAAGACAAGAAACTTGAAATAGTAAAGGAAAAGAGTAAGTCGATCGTTGAAAAACTGAAAGGATGGTTTGAAGCTAATGGAATAATTCTAAATGCTGATAAAAATACTATTATTAATTATTCATGTAGGAGGAGAAATAAAAACGACAGAATAGAAGAAGTTACATTTTTAGGTTGCACTATAGACTCAACCCTATCATATGAAAGCCATATAAACAAGTTGTGCAAATTACGCATTGTTTAAATTAAAACCAATAGTTGACAAAAAAACTCTAATATCTGTATATTACGCATACATCCATTCTATCATCAACTATGCAATACCAGTATGGGGAAATGCCTCCCAAATTAATAAAGTACTTATTTGTCAAAAAAGATCCATAAGAGTTATTCATGGTCTAGGCAGACTTACATCGGCCAAAGCCTACTTTAAAAAAACTAAAATACTAACAGTGATATCCCTGTTTATTTATCGTTCCCTGTTAGAAGTACATTTGAAGAAACCAGATCTTCCTATGAAGCTACATATACACAAATACAACACTAGAAATAAAGAAAAATTGTTTGTTCCAAGAAAAAGACTCGTGAAAACCTATAACCATGGTCTCTGCCTTAAGCTTGCGATGTATAACAAACTACCCTTAGAAGTAACCCGGCTTCCCTTTAATCAGTTTAAAATAAAAATAAAATCATTTTTTGAAAATCATCCATTTTACCATGTCGCGGAATATTTAAATGTTTCATTTTCTGATTTGCATGTGGAGTAGAAACTATAAATTACCTATCCTATAAATTATCTAAAATCTTTGTAAAATTATGTGAACGTTACTTGTAAAGAACTGTAATTACTGTAAACCTGACATGCCTATGTTATATGTTATAACGAAATGGTCAATAAATGAATTGAATTGAATTGACTGATTTAACCCAAAGCAGCAGATTTTTGCAATTTTCAGTGAAAAAATAAGAATTTTTAAAATTCGAAGGACAAACGTTTTGTTTTTATATTTATGGGGCCAAACAAGCTTACGGCCAACAATACCAGAGGCATGGCGCAAGTGTTGCCGACCCCAAACCCACTCCCCTTAAAGAGCTCTGGCAACCTCACTCACCGCATGAACACAACACTACTTGAAACAAATAATGTTATTTGGCTGCAGAAGATGTTTTTCTTGTTATAGTTATTTATTAAATACAATTCATTATGTCTCATATTTCGTCATGACTGTCATGTAGATGTTACATGGGTTTTTCAAAAATAAAATTAACAATTAAATTTAATTATGACGTTTGTTGACTCATAAATAACACCCAACATTTACATACTACATAGCTTGACTCCACACTAGGACCCCCTGTGTCGTGGGTATCAGAAACTACGAGTAACACGCTACCACAACACTCAGACCCGGAATGTAACTAATATTTGCAGATCGTGCAAACATTTATCCTGCAGCGGGAATCGAACCCCTTGCGTCTCAGTAGGGCACTCGTCCGCTGGAGTTTTATGTTGTGTTGTTTTTGTTGAATAAATGTATTTTCTTTCTCTCTATGTAACACCCAGACACAAAAGTCAAAGTCACAAGGCAGTTATTTCAATAAAATCACTAGGATCACTTTGAAACGTCTTAGAAACTAGGTGAAGCTATGCCTGTTCCTCGCGACCAAGCCTAGAAGAATCAGTCAACAAACACGGCTTAATGCCTATCATATTTTTCGATGATCCTTTTTCACAAAATGGAATTTAGACACAGAAATCTGTGTTCATCACACAAATGTTTGTCCAGAGCGGGAATCGATTCGCGACCTCTAGCGCACAAGGCAGAGTTACTACCAACTGAGCTATGAGGCCAGTCTTTTTAGTAATTGGGTGTAGAATAAGCACCTTTCGGGATAACATACATGTTATGAATCATCTTGTACAAAGCTTTCACGATAATACCTATAGTTTTGTAAGCACTTGGCTGATTCATATAGCGAGCTATTATTTAACCTGACACCTAAATATTATAATTCCGATGAAGGTTTATATAATGGTTATTACAAACACATTTTCAAAACAAACTTATTAGTTTTAATCTAAGCAGTGTTTTTAAAACAGAGCGGCCATGTTTGTTTTATTTCCCGCACTGTCATTGGTCCAAGTGCTGTCAATGCCGTTCGATGATTAAATTATCAAACGCGAGTGGTGTTTAGTCTTTTTTTTTTTTTTTAAGTGCTTGGAAAAATATATATTGACTAATAAAAAAACACTTCTTATATAACGTTGGGAAATCGGATATTGTGGTGAAATTATAAAATTTGAAATCTCTTTTCAATATTTTTTTACATAAGTGACTTTTTAATTTTTCCCTACAATTTTAATTGATTATTTGAATCTGGGATAGTGTTCTTGTACCAAACAAACAAACAAAACAAAAAAGCTATTTATTATTTAATAGTTATTGAGTAAATAAATTATTTGTGAATTAATGAAAACAACATCCATGCAAATAAACTCTAAATAAGGTCAGTTTTTTAATCACTATTATTATCAATTTATTGATATATTTTATTTGCTTGACATTTAAACAACTTTGTTATAATAATACATTTCTGAGGTGATTCAATATCCTGGAATGTTGGCAATATTGGCAATATTGGAATGTTGGCAATGTTTTTTTTTATAATTGATGTTTATTTTGGCTTAAGTATATTTCGTTTAGTTGAAGAATAACCCTTTCGGGATGGTATACATGTAATGAATCACTTTGTATTATATATGCAGTTATTATTCACAAGCATTAAATAAGGTCATTGTGTTTGGGATAATTGTAATAACAATATTAATTAGCAATTCTAATGACTAGTCTACTGTCCTGTTCACACGACACCATGTCTCGCTTGATAACTCAGCGGTACAGCGCTTTATGATTCACAATCCTACTTCCTACTCATATTATAAACTAGCTTCCACCCGTGGCTTCGCTCGCGTGGTACCTATGAAGATAAAAAGTAGCCTATATGCAATTCCATACTATAATCTATCTCTGTACCAAATTTCATCCAAATCCGTTAGGTCGTTTGGGCGTGATTGAACCACAAACATCCAAATATCCTCACAAACATTCATTACAGGGATTTTTTTATTGCAATAATATTTATTTACAGAAAGGAAAATAAAACGAATGAAACTAAATATTTACAAAATAGACAAGAAACAGTTGAGCTATATAAAGACCGTAACAAACGTTCTATAGATCGCTCAATTGATCCGGATCACTCACCAAGTCATCATCACTCACTTACTCACCAGTCGGAAAAATATATATTTTTTCAAAAATAGATAATAAGCCTTGTTAATTTTTGAGATCTTGCTAACATGTACAGTAAAAAATCAATGTATTTATATTAGGTATTATTTATTATGTTAGTCGATACTAGCTTTCATATAAACGCTAGTTCCTCATAAAAATATATCTAGCGCTTGAAGCGACCACAGAGTAAAGGGTGTACTTGCACTCCGCGCCAATTCACTGTTCCAAGTTCGATTATTGAATTTAAATTACTAGATTCAGTTTTCGAACGAGCCATGTCGCGTATCGGAATATTCATTTGAATTTCTGATTCATTCTCTATTGTTAAAGTTTATTTTCGACTGCTGTTGAACAGTTGCAAAAAAACTGTGAAGTTTAATTGTGAGGTTTATGTTTGCGATAATAAGGTCGGTTTTTAATTGTGTTCAAAAACTTGGTTTTTTAGTGTTGTGGTCTGTTATCTTATCTCGCTAAAGAGTTGTTTTTTTTTTCTTTGGCATTGAGCAACTGTAAATATGAAATTCATGGCCAATGTCAATTTATTAGGTCACATTAGCATAATATTCAGGCTAAACCTATCCCAGACGAACAAATAACATTAGTAAGTACCTTTACCTCGCTAAATCGATACTTTAGATTCGGAACAAAATTCCGAGGTTTTCCTTCTTTCCTACAACACGAAGAGCTTCAAGAAACTGACCTTACCCACTGCTGGATAATTTCGTTATTTTGGACCATTTTGTCATGTTCTGTATTATAGAAATTAACACTTCCAGTTTCGACATTTCGAAACTGTTAAATAAAAGTGAAAACGAAATAGAAATTTGTTACAAAAGCTTGCCTTCATTGTGCGTTTTCCGACGGGCACTACGGATTTTTTTGGATATATGCACCTGTTTTGCACCTAAATACATTTCCACATCGACCAAAAAGTCTTCATTTTGCGATCTTCCATCAGTTTCTAAATTCTGAAAATTCAAAACTCCTACCCCTAGTGGGTAGATATAAATAAATAAATATTCTGGACATATACACATGGTCAACTGATCCCAAACTAGGCATAGCCTGTACTATGGGTACCAGAGACCGATGATGATTATCATCATTTCAGCTGTTCGACGTCCACTGCTGAACATAGCCTCCCCCACAGACAGAGCGAATTCCTTATCATGTGGGGGGATTTGCCCATACTCACCACGCTGGGCATGCGGGTTGGCGAGCGCAGTTAGAGCTATATTTGTTAAAATGAGGGCCGCTGCTGCCCATCCCCTAGCTTTTTTCCCTTAGTCGCCTCTTACGACATCCGCGGATAGGTAGTTATGATGATTATACATAATAGATCATTTTTTAACACCCAGACACAGAAAAAAAAACTGTGTTAATCACACAAATGTTTGCCCAGTGCGGGAATCGAAACCGCGACCTCTAGCGCAGAAGGCAGAGTTACTACCAACTGTGCTATGAGGTCATATAGAGGGGCACTGCGGCCATTCGATTATGTATGCTCTGCCCGCAATTAGCATTAAGCATTTCCTTGCTTAGCGTACTAAAGAAATACTTCACGGTTGTTAAGTGTACATAACATTCATTGTTATTTAGAGATGATTTCATGATGCTTGGGGGAGTCCTATGCCCAGCATTGGACTTCTACAGGCTGTTGATGATGATGCACTCATAAATGCGAATTTGACATGGCCTCTTAGCTCAGTTGGTAGTAACTCTGCCTTCTAGCTAGAAGTCGCGGGTTCAATTCTCGCACTGGACAAACATTTGTGACTAACACAGATGTTTGTCCGTGTCTGGGTGTTAAATATATATCTATTAAGTATATCAGTCTCTGGTACCCATAGTACAGGCTATGCCTAGTTTGGGATCAGTTGTCAATGTGTGATATGTCCGGAATATTATTTGTTTATTATTTATTTATGTTTGGCCGTGGTGGCCCCGGCTGAAGAATAGGCCCCTCCATATCTCCTACCCGTGGATGTAGTTGGAGGCAACTAATGCCAAAAGCTAGGAGATGGGCAGCGTCCCCCATTTTAACAACGATAGCTCTAACTGCGCTTGCCAACCCGCATGCCCAGCGTCGTGAGTATGGGCAAATCCCCCCACATGATATACGGTCGTTCTGAAAAATCTGTGGGGGAGGCCGATGTCCAGCAGTGGACTTCCAGCGGTTGGAATGATGAATTGAAGAGTTTGAGAGTGAGAGCCTATCTTTATCCGGGGACCACACGAGCGAAGCCGTGGGCGGAAGCTAGTTATCCTATAAAGATAAGTCACGAACGCTTCACGTGATGAGGAATGTATAAATTGAACATTACCTACGTAGTTACCGCTAGTATTATACTGGCCTAGTAGGAGGTACTTCTAACATCCACTGACTTTTCGCAACCTTTACAACCTTCAAACGTGTCGGTCCATCGGGTGGGTGGCCAATGTACAAGATGATTCTTAAAATGTACATGCATACCATCCCCGGGGCTTATTCTATCAAAAAATAAAATAATATTGGCGGAAGAAAAAACAGTATACAAGGTGATTCAGAACATGTATACCATCCCTAAAGTGGGTTATTCTATAATAAATAATAATAAATAAATATGCCGGACATATTCACACGGTCAACTGATCCCAAACTAGGCATAGCCTGTACTATGGGTACCAGAGACTGATATACATAATAGATATATATTTAACACCCAGACACAGAACAAACATCTGTGTTAGTCACAAATGGTTGTCCAGTGCGTGAATCGAACCCGCGACCTCTAGCGCAGAAGGCAGAGTTACTACCAACTGAGCTATGAGGCCAGTCTATCAACAAAAAGAAAGGATATTGGTAATAATCATTAAAATTATGCTATCCTGAAAGGGGCTTATTCTACACCCACCCAATAGGCAATTAAGTACTCATCATCATCATCATTTCAGCCGTTCGACGTCCACTGCTGAACATGGCCTCCCCCACAGACAGAGCAAATTCCTTATCATGTGGGGGGATTTGCCCATACTCACCACGCTGGGCATGCGGGTTGGCGAGCGCAGTTAGAGCTATCGTTGTTAAAATGAGGGACGCTGCTGCCCATCCCCTAGCTTTTTTCCCTTAGTCGCTTCTTACGACATCCGCGGATAGGTTGATATGGAGGGGCCTATTCTTCAGCCGGGGCCAGCACGGCCTTTTATACGGCCAATTAAGCTCTACGACTTCTATAAATTCGATATTTTTCATTTAAATATCTCTATGTAAAGATCTTTTGCTTTGGGGTCAAATCAGTTTAAACTAAATGAATCAGCTGTTTTAGGTAGCAATTTTGATGCCTTACCTCGCTGATTTTAAATAGTTTAGAAAAACATGACGAAAATTATTATCAAAGACTTTTATTTTTTACGCAATTTTTTTTTTTTTTTATACAACTGAGGTGGCAAACAAGCATACGGCCCACCTGTTGGTAAGCGGTTACCGTAGCCTATGAGCGCTTGCAATACCAGAGGCATCACGCGTGGCCGACCCCTCCCCCCTCCCCCCTAAAGAGCTCTGGCAACCTTACTCATCGCAGGAACACAACACTATTTGAAACAAATAGTGTTATTTTGCTGCGATCTTCTATAAGGCGGAGTTACCTCCCCAGGCGGGCTGCTCCAATTCAGAACGAGAAAATCTCGCTGTGCCCTACCTCCTCCCAAATGTGTGTGGTATTCTTTCTTATTGTTGAAAGAATAAGCCTCTTGCGGTATAGTTTAAATAGAATATAATGAATCATCTTGTATATCATAAAAATCATGTAGATTATACTAAAATTTTTTGACTGGCCTCAAAGTTCAGTTGTTAGTAACTCTGCCTTCTGCGCTAGAGGTCGCGGGTTCGATCCCCGCACTGGACAAACATTTGTGATTAACACAGATGTTTGTTCTGTTTGGGTGTTAAATATTTATCTATTATGTATATCAGTCTCTGGTACCCATAGTACAGGCTATGCCTAGTTTGGGATCAGATGACCGTGTGTGATATGTCCGGAATATTTATTTATTTATTAAAATTTATTCTAGTTTCAGCTAGTTTCTAAGACGTATCAAAGTGATGCTAGTGATTTTATTGAAATAAACGCCTACTGACTTCGACTTTGATTTTGATTTTTATCATGACGAAATTATCTTAACGCGTGAAATACGGTGATTTTACTGATGTAGTTAAAATCAATTGTCTATGGTTGTGTTTGTTATCTATGAACAGCGGTGTAGTGGTTAATTTCGTCGTCTTCCGATCCAAAGCTCCAGCACCGCTGGGTGCGGGTTCGATTCCCGCTGCGGGACAAATGTTTGCATGATCTGCAAATATTAGTTACGGGTCTGGGTGTTGCGGTACCATGGTACTCGTAGTTTCTGATACCCACGACACAGGGGTACCCAGTGTGGGGTCAGGACTGTGTGTGTGGTACTGTTGAGTGTTATTTATTTTTTTATCTAATTGACTATTGACTGGCCTCATAACTCAGTTGGTAGTAACTCTGCCTTCTGCGCTATAGATCGCGGGTTCGATTCCCGCACTGGACAAACATTTGTGTGATTAACAGATGTTTGTTCTGTGTCTGGGTGTTAAATATTTATATATATTATGTATATCAGTCTCTGGTACCCATAGTACATGCCTAGTTTGGGGTCAGTTGACGGTGTGTGACATGTCCGAAATATTTTAAAAAGTACCCTTAAAGTATATTTTCCTTTGTCCACAGAGAGTCGAACCCCGACCTAGTGGCAGTCAGGGTGCCCATCAATGGCATGACATGCCAGTCCTGCGTGCGCAGCATCGAAGAATCCTTAAGGGAGGCTCCGGGAGTGGCACACGTTAAGGTGAGCTCTATTACGATTGCTAAAGGTTCAATATTGCATTATATATTGTTCAGGGGATCTGAAGTAGCAGAGAGCACTTGTGAGTACGATCCGCAGGTCGTGGGTTCAAATCCCATGCACCAATTAATTTCCCATTCGTAAAATTTATGTGCGCTATACCCTCTCAAACAATCTTCTTCTTCTTGTCGTGTCACTGATTCTTTCTTGGGTCTTCCTGTACTAGGTCAGTGACCAGGTTGAAGTATAGTGGCCCTATGACCGTCGATGAAAGAATCAGTGTAGTTAAAGGATTAAAGTGCGCCTCTTAGAGGCTCCTTTCGTGCACATGTCACATGTCTTCCAACTTTTTAGGTTCCAGGACATGCCGGTTTCCTCACGATGTTTTCCTTCACCGTTTGAGAGCACTAGCATCATCATCATCATCATTTCATCCGTACGACGTCCACTGCTGAACATTGCCTCCCCCACAGACAGAGCGAATTCCTTATCATGTGGGGGGATTTGCCCATACTCAGCACGCTGGGCATGCGGGTTGGCGAGCGCAGTTAGAGCTATCGTTGTTAAAATGAGGGACGCTGCTGCCCATCCCCTAGCTTTTTCCCCTTAGTCGCCTCTTACGACATCCGCGGATAGGTAGATATAGAGGGGCCTATTTTTCAGCCGGTGCCACCACGGCCACTAGCATAGCGCTCATAAATTTGCCGACAGGTTCCGAACCCACGACCTGTGGATCGGACTCTGTAGTTTCTGATACCCACAACACAGGGGATCCTAGTGTTAGGTCAGGGCTGTATGTAACTGCTCGCATGTTCTTGCCAGTAACAGAGAACGATGCGATGTTTAAGTTATCTACCTCATAATTATCTCTTAATTTTTTATGAACGTACTATTAGCGTAAACGTAGGTAATAATAAATAATAATAATAATAAAAGCGATTTATTTCCCTTCACAATTAGGTTTCTTAAATATAAAGTGTGTACAAAGTAGGTATGTAATCTATTCTGAAAACCTGTTTCGTGATGTGGCTGGTGCCTGAAGTAGGTTCTTTTAAAAACCTGTGTTACTAGTCACCAGGCCCTCCCTCCACAGTTGTAAGAAAAGGTTTACTTGAAGGTACATGGCTAGATGTTAATGCTAATGAGTGAGGATTGTGATCAAAGGAAAAAAATATAAAATAAAATAAGTAATCTTACTAAGGACAACTGTACGCGCTTTAGACAAGCCCATATGGGCTTTTTAGAGAGAAGAATAGGCCCCTCCATATCTACCTATCCGCGGATGTCGTAAGAGGCGACTAAGGGAAAAAAAAGCTAGGGGATGGGCAGCAGCGTCCCTCATTTTAACATCGATAGCTCTAACTGCGCTCGCCAACCCGCATGCCCAGCGTGGTGAGTATGGGAAAATCCCCCCACATGATAAGGAATTTGCTCTGTCTGTGGGGGAGGCCATGTTCAGCAGTGGACGTCGAATGGCTGAAATGATGATATGGGCTTTTTAAGTGTTTATCAAACATGTTTTATACTTTCTTAAAAATAAAAAAAATTAAAAAGAAAACTATTGGCATCTCATTTTCAGGTGGAGTTATCAGAACACGCGGGATACTTCAGATATGACCCTGGCGCGACCTCTGTGGAGGCGGTCCGCGAGCGCATAGAGGACATGGGGTTCGAGGTGCCGACCGGAGTCGACGACGAGACCAGGTAACCGCTACGCCATAGCCGCCTTTCTATCACGCTAAGATTGGCTTGATAATAATTATTTTACTCTTTATCTGTATACTAGGGTACGTCCGCGGCTTTGCTCGCGTGCTATCTTGATAAAAAGGGGCAGTTTTGAAAAACCCTCAAATAGGTCTTTCATTATTTGACTTTATGAGTATTTGTACCAAGTTTGGAATCAGGCCTTTTATATACAGGCCCACAGGGTGAGTTTTTTTTTTCAGGGCCACTTAGGCGAAATCGGAAACCGTTAGAGTAATCGAAAAGTGATGTTAGGAGTCACGGGCTCAATTTTGAAAAAAATAAGATCTGCATAAAAAATACTTGAAATTTATTTACTGTTTTTTCTGAAAATGTAGACTGTGATGTTATAATAGAAGTAAAGAAAAACTGTATTTTTAGATTTTCAAAACTACCCCTTAAAAGGGTGTAATGAGATGTCAAAGTTTGTATGGGAGAATCTTAACGCATGGAGAGATTTATCTGAAACTTGGTACAAATACTCATAAAGTCAAATAATGAAACTGCCCCTTTTTATCAATATACCACGCGCAAAGCCGCGGGCGTACGCTAGTTGTACACAAGAAAACACTATTTGAAACAAATAATGTTATTTAGCTGCGATCTTCTGTAAGGCGGAGGTACCTCCGCAGGCGGACTGCTCCAATTTAGAACGGGAAAACCTCGCTGTGCCTCTTAAATGAAAGGCGTTGTCCACTTTTTATATGGAGCTTGGTTTTTCATTCATCAATAAATCCAATCAACACAAATTTAATATATTCGGGTAGAGATCTCCAGATATTTAATTACTGAACAAAAAAACAATTTTTAGAAGCCCGAAAACCATTTTTCAATTTTCCCTGAAACTCTTACTTATGGTAGAATGTTTGCGGCCACCATAGCCACAAATAGCGATAAAAAAAAGTCAATCAAACACTGATCGACTGTCAGACGTCAAAAGAAATAGGTATGTCAAAGTCTTAGCCTGCAATATAAGCCCTCGTCAACGCAGCAGGAACATATTCAATTTGTGTTGATTGGATTTATTGATGAATGAAAAACCAATAAATAAATAAATAAATATTCCGGACATATCACACACAGTCAACTGATCCCAAACTAGGCATAGCCTGTACTATGGGTACCAGAGACTGATATACATAATAGATATAATATATATTTAACACCCAGACACAAAACAAACACCTGTGTTAGTCACAAATGTTTGTCCAGTGCGGGAATCGAAACCGCTACCTCTAGCGCAGAAGGCAGAGTTACTACCAACTGAGCTATGAGGCCAGTCAATAATGGACATCGCCTTTCCTTGACATTCTTTGTAGCTTCACCTAGTTTCTAAGACGCTTCAAAGTGATCCTAGTGATTTTATTGAAATAACTTTTGACTTTGACTTTGTACAACCAGTTCTGTTTCGTTCCAGGAACCTCCTCCCGAAAGAGATCCCCACAGAGCTGCTGATAGACATGGGCGCCGGCTCCGAGAGCGAGGTGCTGCTGTCCGTCACTGGCATGACATGCCAGTCCTGCGTCAACACTATTGAAGGTAATTAAGTAGGTTTACGAGAGGTAGGGCACAGCGAGATTTTCTCGCTCTAAATTGGAGCGGCCTGCCTGGAAAGGTACCTCCGCCTTACAGAAGATCGCAGCCAAATAACATTATTTGTTTCAAATAGTGTTGTGTTCCTGCGGTGAGTAAGGTTGCCAGAGCTCTTTAGGGGGGGAGGGGTTCGGCAGGCAACGTATTAGCAATGCTCCAGGTGTTGCTGATGTCAATAGGCGACGGTAACCACTTACCATCAGGTGGGCCGTAAGCCTGTTTGCCTCCGTATAACATAAAAATAATAATAATAATAATAATAATTTACCCCAAACTACGGTCTTTGATACGCTGTAGTAAGACTTGACACAGTAAAGTGAGACGTGACATCAAATAGGTGAGACTTACATCAAATAGGTGAGTCATGACATCAAATAGGTGAAAAATGACATCAAATAGGTGAGACTGACATCAAATAGGTGAGTCATGACATCAAATAGGTGAAAAATTACATCAAATAGGTGAGACATGACAACATTTAAATGAGAAATTTCAGCCATGCGAGTGCCCGGCTGATACGAAAGAGGTGTGGGTTAGATTCCCGCTGCGGCACAAATGTTTGAACTATCTGCAAATATCCCAGTTCCGGGTCTGGGTGTTGTGGTACCATGGTACTCGTAGTTTCTGATACCCACGACACAGGGAATCCTAGTGTGGGGACTGTGTATGTGGCTGTTAGGTGTTATTTTATTTATTTTCTTTTTACAGGAGCGTTAAAAGAAAAACAAGGCGTCACGTCGTGCTCAGTTAGCCTAGCGGACGGGACGGCGCGGGTTCGCTTCTCGAACAGCACACCTCAGGATATAGCCGACTGTGTCTACGAACTGGGATTCGATGTCACGATACTTGCCGTCAATGGGGATAGTTATAGAGGTACGATTACTAAGGTATTTACTTGCTTGATTGTCGTGTCACTGATTCTTTCTTGGTCATCATTGGTCAGTGAGCAGGTTGACGTGTGGTGGCCCTGAAAAGGGCCTATGACCGTCAGTGAAAGAATCAGTGTAGTGATAGGATTAAAGTGTGCCTCTTGGAGGCTCCTTTCGTGGACATGTCTTCGAATTGTTTAGGTTCTAGGACATGCCGGTTTCCTCACGATGTTTTCCTTCACCGTTTGAGAGCAATAGCATAGCGCACATAAATTGTCCGAATGAAAAATGCATTGGTGCACGACAGGTTTCGAACCAACGACCTGTGAATCGGAAGGCGGGGCCACTACACATTTGACAGGCCTCATAGCTCCGTTAGTTAGTAGCTCATAGTTGGTAGTAACTCTGCCTTCTGCGCTAGAGGTCGCGGGTTCGATTCCCGCACTGGACAAACATTTGTGTGATGAACACAGATGTTTGTTCTGTGTCTGGGTGTTAAATATATATCTATTATGTATATCAGTCTCTGGTACCCATAGTACAGGCTATGCCTAGTTTGGGATCAGTTGAACCTGTGTAATATGTCCGGAATATTTAAAAAAAAAAACTACCACCCCTCCACCAGTGCTCTCTGTAGAGGACAAAAATGATTAAAAAATAATAATTGCTAATTCAATATAACTTATTTATTTCAGATACGAATTCGCAAAGCAAAAGCGACCAGGAAGGTTCTGGCGACGGCACTAAAGGTCTATCGCCGGCGAAGAGCAAAACGCAAGTCAATGTGAGTTGCTTATCGTCACCCTAGTTCTTTTTTAGTCACCCTGCATTAGGTCAGTGAGCAGGTCGAAGTACGGTGCCCGTAACAAGGGCTTATGGCCGTTCGGTGATTAGACGCACAATAAGCCTTTTACCACACTGATTCTTTCACCGACGGTCATAGGCCCTTCTCAGGGCCACCATACCTCAACCTGGTCACTGACCTAATACAGGTTGATCAAGAAAGAACCAGGGATAGGACAAACAAGTATTGAATAAGATAAGACAATTATTTATTTCTCTTAACTACATCACAGTTCCTAATTAGCAAACTAAGTAACCCTAATTGGCCTTATAGCTCAGTTGGTAGTAACTCTGGTTTCTGCGCTAGAGGTCGCGGGTTCGATTCCCGCACTGGACAAACATTTGTGACTAACACAGATGTTTGTTCTGTGTCTGGGTGTTAAATATATATCTATTATGTATATCAGTCTCTGGCACCCATAGTACAGGCTATGCCTAGTTTGGGATCAGTTGACCGTGTGTAATATGTCCGGAATATTTATTTATTTATTTTATTTATAATTACCAAACTAAATAACTCTAATAAAACTTGTTTTTTGTCAAGTAGTTCCTTCCCTTCATTTGATCTCCCCTTCAATATGCATGTGTCTTCAATGTGCTTGACAGGCCTCATAGCTCAGTTAGTAGTAACTCTGCCTTCTGCGCTAGAGGTCGCGGGTTCGATTCCCGCACTGGACAAACATTTGTGTGATAAACACAGATGTTTGTTCTGTGTTTGGGTGTTACATATTTATCTATTATATATATCAGTCTCTGGTCACCATAGTACAGGCTATGCCTAGTTTGGGATCAGTTGACCGTGTGTTATATGTCCGGAATGTTTATTTATTTATTTTATTTATAATTACCAAACTAAATAACTCTAATAAAACTTGTGTTTTGTCAAGTAGTTCCTTCCCTTCATTTGATCTCCCCTTCATTATGCATGTTTTTTCTTGTTTCAGGGCACATCGTCCCCATTGAAGGAAATTGATTTCGCGCGATGCACGTTGGAAGTGCGCGGCATGACGTGCGCGTCGTGCGTCGCCGCGATAGAGAAACACTGCGCGAAGCTGTATGGTAAGTGACCATTTGACTCACAATTGACCCGAAATGACCCTGCATTCTAAGTGGCCATTTTAGGCTTACTACTCAAAAACCAAAAACTATTAAACAAGCAAAAAATATTAGGTAAACTGCTATTTGAGTCTTAATTGATCCGTAGTGACTCAAAAACTGCACATAAGAGACCATTTTTGTTATTAATTGACCCGAAGTGACCCAAAAACTATGTGGTAAGTGACCATTTGGCTCACGATTAGATTAGACATTACGCTCATTTTAGGAGGAGGTAGGGCACAGGGAGATTTTCTCGCTCTAAACTGGAGCAGCCCGCCTGGTACCTCCGCCTTACAGAAGATCGCAGCCAAACAACATTATTTTCAAAACAATTGCTCATAAAGTGGCTATTATTTCCCCGCCATCTAGGGCCGAGGCCCGAACGGCCATACCTATAATAATAATATCTTTATTTCAGGCTACTTGACACATTACACAAAAATGTGTAACATGCCATGGCCCATATTAATAAATACCTTACAGACTAACATACATATAATATTAAACTTTAATAACTACACCACAACTAGATATATAATAACATTTCATACAAAGGACTAGTTTGTGTCCCTACAATTTCTTACTATAAAAGTACATCTCTGAGATTTCGAGACAAACGGACAATAGATGGAGCGAGAGAATACTACACTGGTGGCCCCGGGACGGAAAGAGAGCTCGCGGTCGGCCAGTCCGTCGCTGGAGAGACGACATTGAATCAGTGGCTGGAAAAATATGGACACAAAGGGCAAGAGACAGAGGAGGATGGCACGACATGGAGGAGGCCTTTATCCAGCAATGGATAGCCCCTAAATAAATAGAAAAAAAAAAATGTACACTAGGGAAATACGGCTAATAATAATAATAATAAAAGTACATCTTAATAAAAACAATATCAAAACAGCTTATAATAAGTGATTAATTAATTAATGAACTCCGAGTTGCATGGCGAACTGGATGTCACTACTGTCAACGAAGAGATAAAACTGTACTCTACAAAATACAAAAAAACGTCTGAACGCACATCCGAATCACCTGGCTACACACATAAAGAATAATCTTATTAAGAAAGCGTACTATAAACTAAATGATTATATAAATGATAAAACCGCATGGCCTGAAGTCGCTCTGCCCCTCGACAGCTAAAATGCCATTTTGCAGTGTCTTTACAGTTTTTGCT
Organism: Anticlea derivata; assembly: GCA_947579855.1. Taxonomy (NCBI): domain Eukaryota; kingdom Metazoa; phylum Arthropoda; class Insecta; order Lepidoptera; family Geometridae; genus Anticlea; species Anticlea derivata. Next base: position 5,456,367 of record OX388287.1, on the reverse strand, counting down.
TGCATCATATTTTAAGTATTATTTAATTATATAGAAGCATTAGGTACATATTTCATCAAGTGTAGCGTGTGCTGCCCTTAGATCATTTGTTGAAGCTCACATTTGTCTTCTTTTTTTTCACTTATATATATTTTTTCTCTTATTTATTAGGGATTATAATTAGATTACTTTTATTTTACGAGAGGTAGGGCACAGCTTGATTTTCTCGCTCTAAATTGGAGCAGCCTGGGGAGGTACCTCCGCCTAACAGAAGATCGCAGCCAAATAACATTATTTGTTTCAAATAGTGTAGTGTTCCTGCGGTGAGTAAGGTTGTCAGAGCTCTTTGGGGGGGAGGGGTTCGGCAGACAACGCATTAGCAATGCTCCAGGTGTTGCTGATGTCAATAGGCGACGGTAACCACTTACCATCAGGTGGGCCGTAAGCCTGTTTGCCTCCGTATAACATAAAAAAAATATATATATATCTTGAGCCTCACCTAGTTCGATCGGCACCACACTGAAGCTTTAAATTCCATTTTGTGAAGAAGGATCATCGAAAAAAATATGCGTCACGCGCGCCGTGTTTGTCGCCTGATTCTTGTAGGCTTGGTCGCGAGGAACAGGCGTAGCTTCACCTAGTTTCTAAGACGTTTCAAAGTGATCCTAGTGATTTTATTGAAATAAATGCCTTTTGACTTTGACACATCTAACTACCATCAGCTACCCTAAAAGGCTACGCAGACAGCATATCATGGAACTCGATGGACCATGAAGCACCAAGAACGGGAGCAAGAACTCCTACAAGCCCTAACACCCACACCAAACCTGCTCATAGTACGAAGACCGATTGCAGATACACTCAGAACAAAAAAAAAAACAATAATTAGAGGTCGAGGGTTCGATTCCCGCACTGAACCAACGTTTGTGTGATGAACACAGATGTTTGTTCTGTGTCTGGGTGTTAAATATATATCTATTATGTATATCAGTCTCTGGTACCCATAGTACAGGCTATGCCTAGTTTGGGATCAGTTGAGCGTGTGTGATATGTCCGGAATATTTATTTATTTATTTAATTAATAAAAACCAAATTAAAAAAAAACAATAAAGTAATTACTATAATGCAACGTTATACGTTAACTTAATAACTTATTCTTATTATTGTTATTCACGTACAGTGGTGGTCATCTAATTAGAAACACCTACCTGGGTTTATATTTTTATTGCAAATTCCCTTTCGAACTAATTTTTAACGTATCATTGAGTGTTCCTACGTATTAAAATCGATGTATCGGATAGAAACATCAGTAGTCATATGTAATACTAAAAATACTACATCCTTAGACAATTAGTATTTTGTAGGGTAGCCTTTATTATCAATAACAGCTTTGCAGCGACGCGGCATTGATTCAATCAATTTATAACAAGTTTCTACAGGAATACTTCTCCAAGCGTCTTCAAATGCACTGTTAAGTCCATGAATATTAGTAACGTGTTTCTGCGACAGGTTGGTCTTTATAGTGTGCCACAAATTTTCTATGGGATTTAAATCCGGACTATTGGCAGGCCACTCTGATACTGTCACGGATTGTTCTGTAAGAAACGCTTTAACGCTGCGTGCTGTGTGCTTTGGGTCGTTGTCATGCTGAAATATCCAAGTTACTGGCAAATTTTCCTCGGAATATGGAATCATTGTCTCTTCCAAGATCTTTTTGTATTGATATTGATCCATTTGCCCTTCAATCTTTCTCACGGGACCAATCCCGTACCCTGAGAAACATCCCCACACCATTACATTTCCACCACCGTGCTTAACTGTCTTTTTAGTGTACTTGTTATTCAAAGCCTCGTTTATTGGTCGTCGTACATATCGTTTTCCATCGGAATTAATCAAATTAATTTTAGTTTTATCTGAAAACAAAAGTTTTTTCCATTGATGAATAGTCCAACTGCCATATTTGCGAGCGAATGCTAGACGATTTTCTCTATGTTGCCTGGTTAGTAGTGGTACTTTTCTAGCGATTCTTCCTAACAATTTTCCTTCAACCAACCGTCTACGAACTAGTTTAGTGGACACGTGTCGAGGATCGTCTTCTGAAAATACCTCTTTTCTTATAACATTGGATCCTTTAAAGGGGTCCGCCTTAGCTAATCGAAGCATAAGCCTGTCTTCTTGAACTGTAGTCTTCCTGGGCCGAAGTTTTCTTGGCACGTTATCTGATGTTCCGTGTAGTTTGAAATGTGCGAGGGCGTTAAATATCATCTTTACGGAACATTCCAAATAATCGGCGATCTTTCTGTAACTCCATTTTTGTTTTAAATGAAAATTCACTATAATTTTTCTCGTTGCTGCATCACAGCTCTTATTTTTACCCATTTTTAATAAAACAACAATAAATAGTAACTTTTCGTAATGAGTTAGAAATGGCGGCAATATTTACAATGTGATTGACAATTGTGAGAACTGTATTTTAGTTTAAAAAATCAAATTTCGGACCAAGTCATACAATGTTTCTAATTAGTTGTCCATTCTGCCAGTCCTAACGATATTGATACTTTTTGTTTCACTGATATTTATTTTTATTGTCGTCTTGGTTGTCAAATATTATTGCTTGTAATTAAACTAGAGATATTAAAGTACATTATAAAGTAGTGAAAAAAAAATTACCTCCTATTAAATGCTATAATAATGTTAGTTACTTTATAAAAATGTCAGATGACTAGGTGTTTCTAATTAGATGACCACCACTGTATATTTAATTAAAATCTCATTCATAAAATAATTTTTTTACTACAAAAGTACATCTTAATATCAAAAAAGAATATCAAAACAACTATTATAGTAAAAAATATATATAAAGGTTCCTCTCTCTGCAGCCCAAGCCACCGACCGCGAAGCTCGGCTCAAGCGGTCGGTGGCTAGGGCTGCAGAGAGAGGAACCTCCTGACTTTGCGTGCCGAGTCCAGGAGTACCGCCCTCTGTATCTGGCCCTTCACCCAGCTGTTTAGCGAGAGCCTCTTAAGGTATTGATCGAGGCTCTTCGCTATCAGTCCGTTCACTGACACCACTATCCGGACGATAATCGTTGAATTATTGTTATTATTATTATTCCAGGCGTAAACTCGATACTAATAGCCCTGCTGGCAGCTAAAGCGGAAGTCAAGTACGAGCCTCGCAAGATTTCCGCGCAGGATGTTGCGCAGTCGATCACGGAGCTCGGGTTTCCGGCGGAAGTGATCAGCGACTGCGATGGCAGCGGCCAGAAGGAGCTTCAAGTTGTGGTAAGTTTAAAAAAGACTAGCTCCCGCCCGCGGCTTCGCTCGGGTGGTACCTACATAAAAAGCCTATATGCTGTTCTAGCTAAATAACTCTATTTATTCCAAGTATCAACGAAATCGGTTGAGCCGTTACGGCGTGATTGAACAACAAACATCCAAACATCCTCACAAACTTTTGCTTATATAATACTAGCTTCCGCCCGCGGTTTCACTCGCTTTACCTACATAAAAAGTAGCTTATATGCTAAACCAGACTATAATCTATCTCTGTACCAAATTTTATCCAAATCCGTTCGGCTGTTTAGCCGTGATTGAACCACAAACTTTCGCATATATAATATTAGTAGGATGGGTCGAAAATTACCCATGTTTTTTTACATCCTTGTGTTGATTTAATAACTGTGTTAATGGGAACCAATAACATTATTAAATGGCCATTTATATATTTTATTTCAGATAAAAGGAATGACGTGCGCGTCATGTGTCAACAAAATAGAGAAGAGTGTCCTTAAGCTGAGCGGAGTGAAATCGTGCGCCGTCGCCTTAACTACTAGCAAGTATGTACACATCATCATCATCATCAACAGCAGCCTGTTTTTTTTTAAATAAATTAATATTCCAGACACATCACACACGGTCAACTGATCCCAAACTAGGCATAGCCTGTACTATGGGTACCAGAGACTGATATACATAATAGATACATATTTAACACCCAGACACAGAACAAACCGTTTATCACAATCTGTGTTTATCACACAAATGTTTGTCTAGTGCGGGGATCGAACCCGCGACCTCTAGCGCAGAAGGTAGAGTTACTCCTAACTGAGCTATGAGGCCAGCCTGTAGAAAACATCGTGAAGATACCGGCATGTCCTAGAACCGTAACATTGGAAGACATGTGACATGTGCACGAAAGGAGCCTCTAAGAGGCGAACTTTAATCCATTCACTACACTCAGTGGCGGATTTGCAGTCTTGGCCACTCTAGGCCCCAGGCCATGTGCCGCTCCTTTCTCAGCACCCATCACATAGACTAGGTACATACTGAATTTACTTTATTGCCAACTTTATCTAAATCGAAATCAGAAATTTAATTAACTATAATATGAAGCTACTAATTTGTAAATATATTCCGAGATATTGAGATTTTCTACGAAAATTTCTACAAATTTTTGGTCACGATTTGCCGCCCCTGATATCTGGCCGCCCTAGGCCCGGGCCTACTGGGCCTTAGGGCAAATCTGCCACTGACTACACTGATTCTTTCACTGACGGTCATAGGCCCTTTTCAGGGCCACCATACCTCAACCTGCTTACTGACCTTATACAGGACTGACCAAGAAAGAATCAGTGACTCGACAAGCAAGCAATAGTATTTAATATTATTATTATTATGTTATTTTTGAATGAATGAATCCTATGTACTATTAACATTTAGGTTAGGCACTTTACTAATATAATATGGTGGACTGTGGACTAAGAAACCGAAATAAATGAATTTATTATTAGTATATTTAACGTGTATTGTTATTTTTAGGGGTAAAATCAAGTACAGTGCAGAAGAAATCGGACCAAGAACGATATGCGAAGCGATCAACAATCTAGGCTTCGAAGCTTCGTTGGCGACCAACCACCGTGGTACTAACAACTATTTAGAGCACAAGTGAGTTTTATCTATCTAACTTGGCATGTGTAGTAAAGTCTGGAATATCATCTATATGTACTCGGATGTTATGTACCTAGGTTTAATGTGTTTCTTTTTCTTAGTTTTATTTTTGGATTAAGTATTATTTTATGGCCGTGGCCACCACGGCCATAAAATAATACTGAAGAATAGGCTGAAGAATAGGCCCCTCCATATCTACCTATCCGCGGATGTCGTAAGAGGCGACTAAGGGAAAAAAGCTAGGGGATGGGCAGCAGCGTCCCTCATTTTAACAACGATAGCTCTAACTGCGCTCGCCAACCCGCATGCCCAGCGTGCTGAGTATGAGCAAATCCCCCCACATTTGTCTCTGGGGGAGGCCATGTTCAGCAGTGGACGTCGAACGGCTGAAATGATGATGATGATGATTATTTTATACTTTGTAAGTACGCCGCCATCCATTAAAGCTCCGCTATGTTTCGTTCCATCCAAAGGTTGCCTGGAATATATCGCTTTCAGCGATAAGGCATTGTTTTACCCTTTTGTGTGCCATGTTTCTCAAAGTTTTTCTTGTGTGGTAATCAATATCTAGTTTTCTATCATCAAATAGGCTATTTTTTATATAGGTACCACGAGAGCGAAGCCGCGGGCGGAAACTAGTCATCAGTATAATCGTCTATACTACAGTACCCTTCCTTCAAATATATTTTTTTATGTACAGGGTGGGGGGGGGGGGGGGGGGGTTCCATTCCGAAATTTCAAAGCTTCATAATTTCGAAATTCGCGACCATTTTGTCATGTTCTTTAATATCTAAATTGACACTTCCAGAACTGAAAACTATTAGATATAAGTTTTTCAAGACAAAAGCTTGCCCTAATTGTGTGTTTTGCACCGCAATATGCACCTGCTTTGCACTTAATACACTTCCACATCGAACAAAAATCTATTTTAACCTAATTGCTGGAAGTGCCGTACTGTAGGACCAACCTACTTAAGTTTGCCCCCATGTCACTCGCTGTCTATCTGTTCAATATCTTGTCTGCGAACAGCGTCGATATTTTTTTCAATCACCTACCGAAACTCCTACAACTTGCACAGATAGTGATAGAAACGAAATGTTTCGATTAGTACCTATCTAATTGTACCTATTTATTATAATGTACTTACTAATAACATATGGCATCGCCTTAGGGATAAAAAAAACCCTGTTATGATGTTATACTGTATTCTAAATAAATAAATAATAAATAAATTTTTCGATCCTTCATTACTTTCGAAAATCCGAAACTTTGAAACTCTGAGGTCAATTTCGTACGTCAGTTTCGAAATTGAAAATCTATGAAACTGCAACCCCTAATGTACACTTTTGAATTTGAATTCTGCAGAGAGGAGATCCGCAAATGGCGGACCGCGTTCCTAATCTCGCTGATATTCGGTGCGCCGTGCATGGCCGCCATGGCCTACTTCATGGTGGCCATGTCGCGGCCGCACGCCGCCGCCGACATGTGCTGCGTTCTTCCCGGCCTCAGCCTCGAGAACATCATCATGTTCCTGCTCGCGACACCCGTGCAGGTAACTGACACCACACTCGTGCTATCCTACATCATATCCTACCACCCTACTTCCTACAATCCTAATGTATGTCCGCCTTGCCGCCGCCGACATGTGCTGCGTTCTTCCCGGCCTCAGCCTCGAGAACATCATCATGTTCCTGCTCGCGACACCCGTGCAGGTAACTGACACCACTCTCGTGCTCTCCTACATCATATCCTATCACCCTACTTCCTACAATCCTACTGTTTGTCCGCCATGCCGCCGCCGACATGTGCTGCGTTCTTCCCGGCCTCAGCCTCGAGAACATCATGTTCCTGCTCGCGACACCCGTGCAGGTAACTGACACCACACTCGTGCTATATCCTACATCATATCCTATCACCCTACTACCTACAATCCTACTGTATGTCCGCCATGCCGCCGCCGACATGTGCTGCGTTCTTCCCGGCCTCAGCCTCGAGAACATCATCATGTTCCTGCTCGCGACACCCGTGCAGGTAACTGACACCACACTCGTGCTATCCTACATCATATCCTACCACCCTACTTCCTACAATCCTACTGTATGTCCGCCATGCCGCCGCCGACATGTGCTGCGTTCTTCCCGGCCTCAGCCTCGAGAACATCATGTTCCTGCTCGCGACACCCGTGCAGGTAACTGACACCACACTCTAGTTGTCCTACTACCCTCATGGCTGCTATCCTACTTCCCTTCCTACTATCCTACTTCCTACTACCCTACTTCCTACTATCCTACTTCCTACTATCCTACTTCCTACTATCATACTTCCTACTATCATACTTCCTACTACCTTATATCCAATTTCCTACTTCTTACTATACTACTTCATTCTTTCCTACTGCTTACTATCCTACTACACACGATATTTGATATCCATTCTTCCTTTCCTTTCGAAAGTACTTGAGCGACTTGTCCACAATGAACTAAGCATATTCCTTACTAGAAATTCTCTTACGAACTCCCTCCAATCCGGGTTCCGCCGTGGTCATAGCACCACGACGGCCTTGACCAAAATCACTGATGACATTCGTCAGGGTATGGACAATGGACTTGTGACTGTGCTGTCTCTGTTAGACTTCAGCAATGCATTCAACAATGTTGACTTTGATATTCTTCTGGCTGTCCTTCTCTCTCTGAACATTTCCCCTACGGCTATTAACATGTTTCACAGTTACCTGTTTGGTCGCCAGCAACGTATACGTATTGATGACACTTACTCACTTTGGTGTGACTTGACTGCTGGTGTACCTCAGGGCGGCGTTTTATCTCCACTTCTGTTCGCTATATTTATTAACTCAATTTCTCAAACTCTTTCTTCTTCCTATCACCTTTATGCAGATGATCTCCAGATTTACACGCAGGTTTCGGTTGATGATCTGAGCATGGGAATCCAAGCTATTAACAGCGACCTGATGCGGATTCTCAATTGGAGTACAGCATATGGTCTTAAAGTAAATCCTAAAAAAACACAGCTTATCGTCGTAGGTAGTTCTAGGATGATTTCCAGGATTGACTGGTCGGTTCTTCCCTCAGTAGTGTTTGACGGTGTCCCTATACCGGTTAGTGATACTGTCAAGAACCTCGGTGTCATAATTGACAAGGATATGACATGGGGACCGCACTTAGCTGAATTGAGCCGTAAGATGTTCGCTTCAGCTGCTTCATTGCGGAGACTGAGAAATTTTCTGCCGACATCCACCAAAGTTACGCTAGCACAATCTATCCTGTTACCTATTCTTGATTATGCTGACGCCTGCTATCCTGATCTCACTGAAAAACACCTTGACAAACTTGAGCGCCTTCAGAACTTTTGTATTCGGTTTATATTTGGCTTACGCAAGTATGACCACGTCTCTGAATTTCGCAATAAGCTCAAATGGTTGCCCATCCGCCTTCGCAGGAATACACACATTCTCTCTCTTTTGTACAGTATATTGTTTAACCCTTCCACTCCTCCGTATCTCAAGGAGCGCTTTGAGTATCTTCATCATTCTCATACTCGTACTTTGCGCTCATCTGAGACCTTGGCTCTTAATACTCCTGTACACAGTTCTACCTTCTATGAATACTCATTTACTGTACAAGCTGTCCGTCTATGGAATTCTCTCCCTCTTGATATTAGAGCTGCTAAATCTCTCCCTATTTTCAAAAAGCTATTGCTTAAACACTTTTTAAATGTTTCATTACAGTAAGTATCTAAATTTTGCCGACGCGCTTATTTAATTGAGTGGGTACATGCAAGTATTATTCTATTGTTTAATAATATATGTATTGGTTATCTAAGTGTCATATTTATTGTATTATTTATATATTTTTATATTATGCGTATGTATAATAATATTATGTATTCATATTTATATATTATATTTATTTTGTATGTTCATTTTTTCCTGTTTCCTTAGCACCACCGTCCTCTATCGTTTTCGTAAAATGGACTGGATTTTACGAAAACGATAGAGGACGGTCCAAAGGTTGTCTAGAAGAGATCACTCTTAGTGATAAGACCGCCCATTGTATTCCACTATTATTACTTATATTATGGCGAATTAATTGTGATGTGTTAAATTTTATGTGGCTTACAATAAAGAGTTATCTATCTATCTATTTGGAGGAGGTAGGGCGCAGCGAGATTTTCAACGCATTAGCAATGCTCCAGGTGTTGCAGATGTCAATAGGCGACGGTAACCACTTAGCATCAGGTGGGCCGTAAGCCTGTTTGCCTCCGTATAACATAAAAAAAAAAAAAAAAAAAAAAATAGTATACCCTAAATGTAGGTTATCACTATAAAAATGAGCGTATTTGTTTCAGTTCATCGGCGGTTGGCACTTCTACAAGCAAGCGTACAAGGCACTCAGCCACGGCACCACCAACATGGACGTCCTTATATCCATGACCACCACCATCAGGTGAGGCCAGCTTCTCCATCATCAGAACAGTTCCAATCTCGATCCAATCTTTAGCTAGGGCACAGCGGAGCAGCTCGCCTGGGAAGTACCTCCGCCTTACAGAAGATCGCAGCCAAATAACATTATTTGTTACAAATAGCGTTGTGTTCCTGCGGTGAGTAAGGTTGCCAGAGCGCTTTAAGTGGAGGGGGACCGGGGTCGGCCACGCGGGCGTGATGCCTCTGGTATTGCAAACGTTCATAGGCTACGGTAACCGCTTACAAACATGTGGGCCTCGATCTAGTTCACATCGCTCACTCATTTTTTTTTTTCACAGTTACGTTTACTCAGTGAGCGTGGTGATAGCAGCCATGGTGATGAAGCAAAACACTAGCCCGATGACGTTCTTCGACACTCCACCCATGCTGCTGGTCTTCGTATCCTTGGGGCGGTGGCTGGAACACATCGCGAAGGTATGTTAACGGTGATGAAAAACACCAATATGTTGGAGGAAAAGACCAGTGGTATAGCGACAAGAAAACCAGTAGGTATGTGAACGGTGAAGGAAAACACCAGCTGTTAAGTGGCAGTAAAACATCGCGAAGGTATGTTTGAGATGGTGAAGGAAAACATCGGTCCAATTACAGTCAATGTACTCAAAAAACATTCACAAAAAATGCGATTTTCTTACTAATTTCCTATCCTACTTATATTTTTTTCCCACTACCCTACTTCCCACTATGCTATTTCCCACTATGCTACATCGCACTACCCTACTTCCCACTATCCTACTTCGCATCATGCTATTACCCACTATGCTACTTCCCACTATCATACTTCCCACTATGCTACTTCCGACTATCCTACTCCCCACTATCCTACACCCCGATATCGGATTGGAATGAAATATGCCATGTATGTGGGTACCACGCGAGCGAACCCGCGTGTGTACATTAATCCTATGCAACATTTTCAGGGTAAAACATCGGAGGCACTTTCGAAGCTTCTGTCCCTGAAGCCGACGGAGGCAGTTCTGGTGACCCTGGACCCCGAGGGGAGGCTGCTGACCGAGAGGAGCATACCCGTGGACCTGGTGGAGCGGGGGGACGTACTCAAGGTCAGTCGGCACACTGGTTCTGTATACAGTGTGATTCATAATATGTAGGCTATCCCGTAATTTTATCAACTAAAAGAAAGAACATTAGCGGATGAAATCAAAATATTCATTATTTTTTTTCAGTTTTTTTGATGATGATGATGATGGTTGACTGGATGAAATCGCTTTCGGCGATAAGGCCGCCCATTGTACTACATTAAGTTTGTTGTAGGTAGGTAGCAACATTAGGTTATCCTTGTGTAGAATAAAGTGTTTATCTATATCAATACAAGGTCATTCATAACATGCATACAATCCCGAAAGGGGGTATACATGTTATGTCCGAAAGGGGGAATTCTATCAACAAAAAGAAAAAACTTTTGCGATAAAAAAAATATTAATTATGATGAACATTGACATTGACTTGTGTGTTTCTGACAGGTGGTGCCAGGCGCCAAGATCCCGGTGGACGGGAAGGTTCTCTCTGGACAGAGCACTTGTGACGAATCTCTTATAACGGGGGAGTCTATGCCTGTACCTAAAACTACAGGTAAATTATACTTTAAAATAACTAAATAATACTTTAAAATAAGTAAATAATATTTAAAATAACTAAATAATACCTTAAAGTAAGTAATAATTATTTAAATTGGAAAATAATACTTTTAAATAAGAGAATAATACTTTAAAATAAGGAAAGAATATTTGTTGTAGTATGTCCCGAAAACATTCGACTCAGGCGGGAATAGAAACCGCGACCCTCTCCTAGATAGCGAGCGAAGCCGCGGGTAAAGCTTGTTTTTAATATTAATGTGATTATTACAGGTGCCGTTGTGATAGGAGGCAGTATCAACCAACACGGAGCGTTACTAGTCACCGCTACGCACACAGGTCCGTATGTAGTTCTTCTAGATTAGGTCAACGCACATGCTCTAAAATAGTAATTTTTTCCAAAAAATATTAGAACTATTGTGCCCTGATACATTGTCGAGGTTAACCTTCAGCGCAGTCACCACATGGATGGGAGACCGCTAGTAAAATAATCGAAAAAAATGATAGTCAAGATCATAGTTTTGACAGGCCTCATAGCTCAGTTGGCAGAGGTCGCGGGTTCGATTCCCGCACTGGACTAACTTGTGTGATTAACACAGATGTTTGTTCTGTGTCTGGGTGTTAAATATTTATCTATTATGTATATCAGTCTCTGGTACCCATAGTACAGGCTATGCCTAGTTTGGGATCAGTTGACCGTGTGTGATATGTCCGGAATATTTATATTTATTTATTATATTTTATAGTGTTTGTTACTTTAGGCCACGACAGCGGCCTTCAGGCGGCCTAACTCCCGCACCAGAGTTAGACACTCATACTTACCATAATCTTTTTGTTGTACAGGTGAAGCGAGCACGCTAGCGCAGATAGTGCGTCTGGTAGAAGACGCACAGAGCAGTAAGGCCCCCGTTCAGCGACTCGCCGACACTATAGCCGGGTGAGTTTTAAAGTAGCCTATCCAGCAGTGAAAACTGCTTGACCGTCAGTGAAAGAATCAGTGTAGTGAAAGGATTAAAGTGCGCCTCTTAAAGGCGGCTTTCGATTTCAATGAAAAATTTTGAATTTACAAAAGTCGTAGAACAAACTCTATTGACAACTTCCGCACGCGGCTTCGCACGCGTGGTGCCTACATAAAAAGTAGCCTATATGCTATTCCAGACTATAATCTATCTCTGTACCGAATTTCAACCAAATCCGTTCGGCCGTTTAGCCGTGATTGAATCACAAACATCCAAACATCCTAACAAACTTTCGCATTTATAATATTAGTAGGATCATCTTGTATATGAAATGTCTATTTTGTTACAGATATTTTGTACCAATAGTGGTGTTCCTCTCGCTACTGACGCTGGTCTGTTGGATTATCACCGGAGCCATCGATGTCAACATTATCAAGGCGATCACGCCGGTAAGTCAACAAAATGTCGCGCGACAAAAAGTCGCGTGAGGAAAGTCGCTGAGTGATAGACAACAACGTAAACGCGATCATGCCGATCAGTTGTTCATAGCGTGTCGCGCGACAAAAAGTCGCGTTCGGAAAATTCGCATCGGGAAGTCGTTGACTGACTTGTATCCCAAAAATTGTGTTAAAATGACAGGACACATGAGCGGTCGAAAAAAATAGCGCGACAAAAAGTGGTCTTCAAAGTCGCCCGAACAGTTCTTAAATTATTTTTAATGGTGTGCCAATACAATCCCGAAAAAAGTCGCTTCACAAAATCGCCAACGCATCTTTGTTTATTTGCAACAGTTTGTATTGACTTTTGATGTTGTAGTGAGGCGACTGTTTGTCGCGCGACAAAGTCGCCTCACTAAAAGTACACTTATTCACAGGAAATGTATCTAAACGCCGGCTACTCTGACTGGGAGCTGATTATCCAAAGTGCGTTCCACTTCGCGCTGTCCGTGCTGGCCATCGCCTGCCCGTGCGCCCTTGGCCTGGCTACCCCCACCGCGGTGATGGTCGCCACGGGCGTGGGGGCCAAACTGGGGCTGCTGATCAAGGGGGCGGAACCTCTCGAAAACGCTCACAAGGCAAGTACTTTTCGTGACCTTGGCTTTTTTTATACAACTGAGGTGGCAAACAATTGTACGGCCCGCCTGTTGGTAAGCGGTTACCGTAGCCTATGAACGCTTCAATACCAGAGGCATAACACACGCGTTGCCGACCCCGAACCCCCTCCCCCCTAAAGAGCTCTGGCAATCTTACTCACCGCAGGAACACAACACTATTTGAAACAAATAATGTTATTTGGCTGCGTTCTTCTGTAAGACGGAGGTACCTCCCCAGGCGGGCTGCTCCAATTCAGAACGAGTAAATCTCGCTGTGCCCTACCTCCTCCAACAACACGCACTGATTGTAGACTTTCGTCTTTACGCTCTGCGGTAGTCATTTAAATAGCGTTTATAAACAAGGGCATTAATCCTTTTTCTACAGTCTACACACGCTCATAAAGTGGCTCTAATATCACCGCAATTAGGCACATAGTGATACCTGTAATGTAGTCTAACTGTGACTTTTTCTTTGCTGTTATTCACTTATGTGAGTTATATCTAGAGTATTTTTAATTTAATGATTGAATGCCACGTTGGAAGCTAACAAAACAAACAAATATCAAGGTATATATAAGTAAGTTTAATTATTGCGTTTAATATGATTTAGTAGTTGGGCTACCAAAGGGACGGATGAAAGAAGAGTGCATGCGGCAGAGATGCGAATGTTGAGATGGATGTGTGGAGTGACAAGAATGGACAAAATAAGAAATGAGTACATCAGAGGAAGTTTGAAAGTAGCGCCAGTGACGGAAAAGCTGAGAAGTAATAGGTTAGCATGGTATGGGCATGTCATGAGGAGGGATGAAAGTCATGTAACGAGAAGAGCGTTAGGTATGAATGTGGATGGATATAAGACTAGAGGAAGGCCGAAGAAAAGATGGATGGATTGTATTAAAGATGACATGAGTAAGAAAGATGTGAGTGCGGAGATGACGGCTAACAGAAGAGAGTGGAAGAAGAAAACATGTTGTGCCGACCCCACATAATGTGGGACAAGGGCAGGAAGAAGAAGAAGAAGAATATGATTTAGTACTGTTGCGCTAGTCATTCCGAGCCGTGTGTTTTCGTCAGCGCGATCTAGGACATCTAGTTTGGTTTAGGCACAATAATATTATAAGGTTCTTAGTTTAGTTGAAATTACAGTTATTTGTAGTATTATTTTATTCACAAATGTGTTGAAAAACATCGTATGATACACGTGTGTATTGGTGATTGCCGTCCTCGGATCTCTTAAGAGCCTCGCCTTACCATAATGTACTATTGTAGGTAAAAACGGTGATATTCGACAAGACGGGCACGATAACGCAGGGCGCCACCTCCGTGGCGAACCTGTGGCTGCTGACGGGCGACGCGGCCACGCTGCCCGACATCGTGGCCTGCCTGCTGGCCGCCGAGCTCAACTCCGAGCATCCCGTCGCCTCCGGTAATAAACTAGACACAGAACAGAAATGACAAACACAGACATACACAGACATAGACATAGATATAGAAAGACATAGACACAAACATAGACAGACATAGACATAGATAGATAGATAGAAAACTCATTATTGCAGTAGTCACAATGTTTTAAGTTTTTATATTGTATGTATGTTAGTGTTAAGGTATATATTGATATGGACTGTAGAATAAGTTAAATAAGACCTTTAACTTTACTATAGTCTGAAATAGATGTATTATTATTATTATTGCACTACACCACACAGTAAGCAAAAGTATCTTAAAAAAATAATAATTAAAACTAGAAATAATTGCGATGGAACAATGACAGACATAGATATAGACACAGACACTGACATAGACAGACATAGACAGACATAGACACAGACATAGACATAAACATAAACATAGACATAGATAGACATAGACGGAATTAACATAGACATAAACGGACATAGTTATAGACAAACATTAACATAGACATATACTGACTGGCCTCATAGCTCAGTTGGTAGTAACTCTGCCTTCTGCGCTAGAGGTCGCGGGTTCGATTCCCGCACTGGACAAACATTTGTGACTAACACAGATGCTTGTTCTGTGTCTGGGTGTTAAATATATATCTATTATATATATCAGTCTCTGGTACCCATAGTACAGGCTATGCCTAGTTTGGGATCAGTTGACCGTGTGTGATATGTCCGGAATATAAATATATATATATACAGAGACATAGACAGACATAGACTTATTTTTCACTTACAACGAAAGGAAACGCCTCAATGACTTTATCACCATGCTTCATAAAATCTAAATAAAAAAACTTTTTTTTACCACAGCAATAGTCTCATGGTGCACGGCGGTGCTAGGCGGCAGCAGCCAGCTGCAGTGTAGCGGGTTCATAGCCGCGCCCGGCTGCGGCCTGCGGGCCAAGCTGCGTGCGGGCGCCACCACACCCAACCCTGACCTCTGCAACCGACTCAACCTTGCCAAGTCAGTCACTAACCTATCAACCACAACTTCCACTTTGCTTTTCTTTATACAACTCAGGTGGCGAACAAGCATACGGCCCACCTGTTGAAAAGCAGTTACCGTAGCCTATGAGCGCTTGCAATACCAGAGGCATCACGCACGCGTTGCCGACCCCGAATCCCTAAAGAGCTCTGGCAACCTTACTCACCGCAGGAACACAACACTATTTGAAACAAATAATGTTATTTGGCTGCGATCTTCTGTAAGGTGGAGGTACCTCTCCCAGGCGGGCTGCTCCAATATAGAACGAAACCTCCTCCAAAACCTCTTGCTTGTCGTGTCACTGATTATTTCTTGGTCATCCTGTGTTAGGCTTAGGTCAGTGACCAGATGGAGGTATGGTGGCCCTGAAAAAGGCCTGTGACCGTGAAAGAATCAGTGTAATGAAAGGATTAAAGTGCGCGCCTCTTAGAGACTCCTTTTGTGTTCTTCGTGTAAAAATACCAAGCCACTAAGGCACAATGCGAGCAAAACCGCGGGCACAAGCTAGTTATTTCAGTCCTGAGCCCACTCTAGGATTCCCTGTGGGTATCAAAAACTACGAGTAAATACCAGAATATCCAGAACCGAATTGTGTTTCGTCCCCCAGACCCGGCTCATCGTTCCAGCTATTGGGGGTGACCGTTGACGTAGTAGAAGGTGCAGGTGACGCTGCGCTAAGCTCAGCGCAGGCGGCTCGAAGGCTACAATCGCTGATAAGGACTGGAGACAACGAGGTATGTGACTGTAGGCTCTTTATAGTGGTTCTAGGGCCTTTGAATGGCTCTATGGTCCTTTTAGTAGTCATCCATGAAAATTAAAAAAAAATGGATCTATCTACTAGGGTTTGGTCCCGGGAATTCCCGGTCCCGAAATACCCGGGAATTCCCGGTTTTTTTTGCCAATGTAGGAACCGGGAAATATATTTTACGTCTAGGCGAAAGGTTTAAACTGTCATAGCTTAATATTAATCAACCGCACATACTTTTGCATGTCGCAGGTTCTGATCAAGAGGATAGAATAAAGCTATATCACTGTTGATCTGTTTAATAATTTAAGCATGTAAGGTAAGGATATTGTTGATTTTTATGCAAGAAAAACAATGTAAAATTTCATAAAAAAAACTTCATTTATGTTCGTTTCAAAGTATTTTTATATTTTTACAAATTGTCTTTAATAAAAACATTTCAATTGATACTTATTTATTTTTCATTCATTTCCCCTCTTTTTATACCTACTCAATCGAACATAAATGCAGTTTTTTTTATGAAATTTTACATTGTTTTTCTTGCATAAAAATCAACAATATCCTTACCTTACATGCTAAAATTATTAAACAGATCAACAGTGATATAGCTTTATTCTATCCTTTTGATCAGAACCTGCGACATGCAAAAGTATGTGCGGTTGGTTAATATTAAGCTATGACAGTTTAAACCTTTCGCCTAGACGTAAAATATTTTTCCCGAAATTTCCCGAAATACCCGGGAATTCCCGGTTCCCTATGTGAAGCTTCCCGGTATTCCCGGTTCCTTAAAAACTACCCGATTCTGCAATCCCTACTATCTACATAATATATTTGTTTCCATTCAGGAATCAGAATACGTAGTTCTGATCGGCAACCGCGAATGGATGCATCGCAACGGTATTCCGGTGCCGCGACGGGTGACCGCGAATATGCAACGCGACGAGCGATTAGGGCGGACCGCCATTCTCGTGGCTATCAATGGTATGTAATATCAACCACTTACTCACATCAACTACTTACTCGTATCAACCATAGTGACCTAAAACATAGTCACTCATTTCAACAACTCACTCATATCAACCATTCACCATTTATCAGCCATTTATAGACTAGATAAAGTTTATTTGACATATACATAAAAACACGAAACGGAAACATAAAAATAGTAAAAACACCAATTACATGGCTAAAAACAAACCTAGTAGAACACCTATGTACTATGTATACTCATCAAATTTTCACTCATATCAACCCTTTAGTCATATCAACCATTATATTATACCGCGAATATGCAACGCGACGAGCGATTAGGGCGGACCGCCATTCTCGTGGCTATCAATCAAAATCAAAAATCAAAATAGGTTTATTGTGGAACAAAAACATGGTAGTACATTAATTGAAAAAACGATAATACCCGCAGAAGTTTTGGGAAACTGTGTCGCGAATATTAACGCCCTCCTCCGAATACATAGAATATGGAGTTCCAATTTTAGAAGCATTTTAGATTATTTGCAAGCTATTTTACAAACATAATAAAAGTTTCGAAATATACGAATTTGTGAAGTTATATTCTGTTTGTGGAGTGTATGTTGTGTGTGATTGTATGTGTGAGTGTATGTGAGTGTGTGTGTGTGTGTGTATGTATTGTAGGGGTTAGGGGTTGTAGGTAGGTGAAAGTGGTGATAGAGTGTACATTATGTGCGTGTGATTATTAAATATAGAATAACGTTGACGTGGCAGTAAAAACGTTAAATATGTAAATTTAGTCAAGAATTGATTATTGTGAATGTATTATTGTGAAAACTTCATAAGTTCTTCAGTTTCTTCGTATGACAAAGTAATAAGCCATTGAAGACATTTCAATTTAAATTTGTAGTGGGGTAGGGAATAAATATTAATTTTAGTATTAATTTTGTTGTAAAGCGTAGAGCTTATATAATAGTAGTGGCGACTGGCTAATGCCGTACGCCGACGTTCAGTTTTGCAAACCAAGTCAGATCTTCGTTTAGATAATACTATGTTTGGATCATAAACAAGTTGTGAGTGTTTCCTGGTGATAGTTTGTAATATAAAGAGTTGACGGACTGTGGGAACAAGACAGTGTGAATAAAGTTCAGTCGTAGAAAACCAGGCAGGTTTTTTTGTTAAGACTTTGAGAACGGCTCTCTGAGCTCGTTCCAGTCTTATCATCTGGGATTTTACACAGCCACCCCAAGATGAGATGCAATAAGATAAGATAGATTGAGCCAGAGCATAGTAAATAGTTTTCAATAATTCCAAAGATAAAATACTGCGTAAATTTTTAAAGACAAATATCAGTTTTCTGACCTGGAGATAGGACATTCGTTTCTGTTAGAAAATTCATAAGTCTCGAGTTTAAGATCTTTTCGAATATTTTAGAAAATACTGTTAGGACTGATATGGGTCGATAATTTGAAACACCGTCTCTATCCCCACTCTTAAAAATGGGATGCACAATTGCTTTTTTAAAGGCGCGGAGAAAAGTACCGGATGAAATTGAATTATTAAAAATGTGACTCAAAACGGGGACCAGCACGTGTCTGGTGGATTTGATTACAGATGTAGAGATTCCATCCCAGCCTATTGCACACTTCTCTTTCAAGTTAATAATAATATTTTCGATTTCTGTGTTGTCTACACTGTAGAGGGCCATAGAGCTAGGTGTTAATAGCCTGGATTCGGGAGGTGACAGGGGCAGATCATGATCGTTTCGAGATGATATTATGGAGGAACCAGTATTAATAGGAGGTAAAATTTCCGAGGCTAGATTTTTTCCAATATTTGCAAAAAATGAATTTACTTTATCAACAGATAATGCGGGAGATTCACACAATTTCAACAGATGAGAAGAAGACTTACCTTTCTTATTGAGGTTGGAAATTTGCTTAATAATATTCCAAGTTTCTTTAGGGTTTTTTTTGGCTTTTTGTATTTCCTTTTTATTGTAATCACGTTTTAGTTTTTTTAAGAGATTATTGCAGAATTTACGATAACGGTAGTATATTACTTTTTGTGTTTCATTATCAGGATTTCTTTTGAAATTTCTGTATAGCTTATCTCTCTGACGGATACATCTTAGAATACCTGGAGTAACCCAGGGTTTTATTATACGTTTTCGGCTAGGAATAGGTTCACTGTGGCTATGATTTTTCATGGCAGTGGAGACCAGACTAATTAGGATATCTGAGGCTTCATCGGAATCACAAGAGTCAAAAATGGAAGAGTAGTCAGTGTTTTCTAATTCGTTTACAATGCCTGGAATGTTATGACGCAGTGAAACATGCTTAAAGGGTATTTCATCAACTTTAGATTGGCTACAAAAGAGAAGAGGAGCATGATCAGTGATTGGAGAATCGAGAACCAAAGTGGTTGCGTAATTTGGTGTACGAAGGATGACGTGCTCAAGGCAGTTACGCTCTCTTGTTGGGATGAGGTGAGCTGGAAGCAGTGCATGGGAAGCGAGTAAATTTAAGTATTCGTCAGTTACATTGTCAGGATTGTTAGGCAGTAGATTTATATTAATGTCACCAATGATAGAAACTGTCCTAAATGACTTTAGGGTTCTTAGTGTAAGGTCAAGACTATTGAAAAATGGGGTTAAATTTTTAAATGATGGGGAACGATAAAGTGCTATAATTGCCAGATTGGAGCCAAATATAAGAGTTAAGCAATTAGCGTCTTGAAAACTAGGTGCGACTACTTTACATTGCAGACCTTTTCTAACGTAGGCTACCACCCCTTCGTTTTGGTTTGTATAATTTGATTGAAAGTGATCATAACCAGGGATAGTTGGAATAAAAGGAATTTTGCTCAGCCAACATTCAGAGAGTAAAATGATGTCAAGTTGGACTTTAATTCTCTGTAGTAGGACAAGTAGGTGGTCAAAGTTGCAATTTATGCTACGTATATTGACATGTAGAGTTTTTAAGGTAGTGATATCGTCTCTCAAGTGACTACCGATGGCTTCTGGGGAACATATGAGGGAATCTGATACAGTGATTTGTTCAAGGTCATTGTTTACTTGGTGTATACTATCCATTATCGAACAGGGAGTTCAACATATGGACAGGGACATTGGGGCTGTAGGAAAGGTGAAGTTTCAGGAAATAGTACAAGAAATTTGCATAGGAATGCGTAGAGACTGTAATGATTGGTCGTTTTTAGCTTACTAGATACGTAATGTTTTTGGATGAAGATGTTTGTGTGCGTGTGAGTGAGTGTGAGGTGAGTTGTGTGTGTAGAGTAAGTAGTGAGTGTGGAGTGTCGTATAAGGTAGGTATTTATATTTGCGTAGAGATAATTATAATAAGTAAACGTTAAACAAAAAGATGAAAAAAGATTTAAGTAAAATAATACTAACAGTTTACAGAATGCTAGAGAGACTATTCTAAGGTTTTCGTAGAACGTATTTCCATTCAAAATATTGAGTCACTTTGACTTTTCCTTCAGCTTTTCCAAGTCTGTCTCATTCGTAATGCGTATTAGGGCGCCATTTTCCCTACGGCGCATGAAAATCTTGCCATGGGACACCCAGCAAAATTTGAAATCATTAGCCTTTGCAGCCTCTCTGGCTAAATAGAATAATCTCTTCATTTTAGAAGAGAGATTCTCTGAGATGAAGATTGGGACTGCATGACCACTTAAATGCAGGTGTTCTGTGGTCAGCTTGGATGCACCTTTATTGAATTTCCGGTACATTGACACGAAATTTTCCTTAGTTAGGGCGCTGGTGAGGTCCACAATTATTGTCCTGTTTGCCGGATCTTTGGAGTTAATCCTAAAGATGTCTTTGACTTGGATTGGCATAATCGGCACATTTAGAACCTTGCTCGTATTTATGAAGGTTTCTAGCAAGGTAGACTTAGTCTCTGCGGCACTTACAGGGATGTTTCTAATTTCCAAACATGTTGATCTAGAGTTTCGTTCGAAGTTGTCTAACTTGTCTTCCAGTGACAATATGTATTGGGCATCAGCCTTTCGTCCAACTTCCAGCTGCTCGACTCTAGTCTGGAGTGCATCGTACTTTTGAGCCAAAAAGTCAACAGTCGACAGTATTTCCTCAACGGCGGAGCACAGCTTGTTGTTCCTCTTTTCTTGCTCTTCTTTGAAATCTCCAAACATTTCCCTCATTTCCACCATAAAGTCTTGGAGTTCACTATCAATGGTGGAGTGCTTTCGTTTCCGGAATGTACCAACGGGGGCTGTAACCCCAAGACCCGATTGCTCCGATAGATTCGGGACTGATGAACAACTATGCAGATGTTGTATGACAGGGACTCCAAGAGTTTCAACAGGCGTTGATGTCGAACGCGCAAGAACAGGCTCAGGCGGTGCGAGCGCGGTGGTTTCGGCGAGAAGTGCGGGTAGGGAAGGTGGAGTACGTTTGAGCGGCATAGTTATCGGCAAGCAAAAACACCAGGCAAGCAGCGAGCCGAAGCGGCGGCAAGAGGTTAGCACTGACTATGCAAGATGACCCACACAGAGCGACACGACGGGTCCGCTTTAAATGGACGCAAGCGGAGATCACATATAAAAGCACACGTTGTCCAGTCTAAGTAGACCTCCGCATACGACACTCAAGGATAGTGACGTCTCTTTTACACTAGTGGGATTCAGCCTAGCCTGGTCCTTTTTCTTTGGAAGAGTGTGTGCGTAGATGACAGTGGCAAGACACTCACGTGTGTTGGAAGAGTCGCTGTGTGCGTCCGTTAACGAAGCTGTGGGCTTGTAGTTGTGAACAAGATGCGTTGCGTATGATGACTCCTGCAGGTTTATGCACTCCTATTTATGCGCGTGGATTAATTTCGTTTGAAATCGGAATTAAATTTTAAATATAAAGAATAACATTAATTTAGCAACACGTCTGATCGGGGCAGAGGTCCGGAGGGAAGGGGAATGGTATGTATATATCAACCGCTTACTCACATCAACTACTTACTCGTATCAACCATAGTGACCTAAAACATAGTCACTCATTTCAACAACTCACTCATATCAACAACTCACCATTTATCAGCCATTTATAGACTAGAAAAAGTTTATTTGACATATACATAAAAACACGAAACGGAAACATAAAAATAGTAAAAACACCAATTACATGGCTAAAAACAAACCTAGTAGAACACCTATAGGTAGGGTATCCACCTAACCAGCAGTTGCCAACCAGTCTCGCTCGTGTCTATGTATACTCAAATTTTCACTCATATCAACCCCTTAGTCATATCAACCATTCACTCATATCAACCATTCACTCATATCAACACCTTAGTCATATCAACCATTCACTCATATCAACCATTCACTCATATCAACACCTTAGTCATATCAACCATTCACTCATATCAACCATTCACTCATATCAACACCTTAGTCATATCAACCATTCACTCATATCAACCGCTCAGTCATATCAACCGCCTGCTCATGACTCATTTCCTTATTTCAGAGCAGCTAGTGTGTACTCTCGGCGTGGCGGACCAGGTGAAGCCCGAGGCGCACCTCGCGGTCTACCAACTGAAGAAAATGGGCCTAAATGTGTGTCTGCTCACGGGCGATAACAGGAAAACCGCACGCGCTATTGCTCAGCAGGTGAAGTTCATTATTATTACTAGCTGCCGCCCGCGGCTTTGCTCGTTATTTACCCAGAATAGCATATAGGTATATATTTTTATGTTGGTACCACGCGATTGTAGCCGCGAACAATAGCTAGTTACTTATTACTTATTATGAAGATGATAAAAAGATTTTAGGAGGAGGTAGGGCACAGCGAGATTTTCTCGTTCTGAATTGGAGCAGCCCGCCTGGGGAGGTACCTCCGCCTTACAGAAGATCGCAGCCAAATAACACTATATGTTTCAAATAGTGTTGTGTTCCTGCGATGAGTAAGGTTGTCAGAGCTCTTTAGGGGGGGAGGGGGGAGGGGTCGGCAACGCGTGCGTGATGCCTCTGGTATTGCAAGCGCTCTTAGGCTACGGTAACTGCTTAGCAACCGGTGGACCGTATGCTTGTTTGCCACCTCAGTTGTATTAAAAAAAAAAAAAGATTAAAATATTTCAAGATGGTAATTACAGTATTGTTTTTTTTGCTCAACTGATCCAGATCACGTTTTTGTTTCAGGTCGGGATAAACAAGGTGTACGCAGAAGTGCTTCCATCACACAAGGTCGCCAAAATACGCAAGTTACAAGAGGAAGGCCAAAAAGTGGCCATGGTGAGTACATCATTCATTCAGTAATTCATGAAAACATTTGCCCCGCATCGAACCCGCTTCCCTTGCGCCTCAGACGGTCACTAGCCCGCTAGACCACCGAGGTCGTCAAGATAATGATAATAAATCTTTATTTTTCTCTGGACATATATAGACTGGTAGTGATCTGGATCAGTTGAGCTATCTATAGATCGTTTGTAACGATCTTTAGATGTCTCAACTGTTTCTTATGTATTTTGTAAATATTAACTTGTATTAGTTGTAAGTTTCTTTCTGTAATTAAAGTTATTTTTAAGTGTTGGACATATTACATGTACTTAGATTCGTCAAACAAATATAATATGTCATATTACAAGTGCTTAGATTCATCAGAAAAACACAATATGGCATATTAAATTTAGGGGAAGGTTGCGGGTTCAAATCCCGTCGGTGTCGATATTTTTGGGATATTATAAAATATCGTATTAAATGCACTTGGATTCATAAGACAAACATAATTGTACTTAGATTCGTCAGAGTTCCGTAACAGACAATGCAACGCGACTTCGTTCGCGTGCTGATAGAGTCCAACCCCCGCTGTACCCCTTTAGGGGCAATTCCTTAGGCACCCCTACACTGCAACAGGGCGTTTCTTTTTTTATACAACTGAGTTGGCAAACAAGCTTACGGCCCACCTGATGGTAAGCGGTTACCGTAGCCTATGAGCGCTAGCAATACCAGAGGCATCACGCACGCGTTGCCGACCCCGAACCCCCTTCCCCCCTAAAGAGCTCTGGCAACCTCACTCACCGCAGGAACACAACATTATTTGAAACAAATAATGTTATTTGGCTGCGATCTTCTGTAAGGCGGAGGTACCTCCCCAGGCGGGCTGCTCCAATTCGGAACGAGAAAATCTCGTTATCCTCCAATTGAGTTTTTATTGATATTTATTTATAATATAACAGGTGGGTGATGGAGTGAACGACTCGCCCGCGCTGGCGCAGGCTGACGTCGGCATCGCCATCGCCAGCGGCACCGACGTCGCCGTAGAGGCCGCCGACCTTGTACTTATGAGGGTAATATACTCAATATAACTATAATATCCTATTTATACTACCTGCTCGTCAATGGCATATTATGTGTCATGCAAACCTTTTCTAAAGTAAGTCATTACAGCCCTACGGTCTAGCCGGGTCATAATGTTGTACTGAATTTCATTATTTCCCATGGGACATAATGTGATTTGAATTTGGAATGCAACCCATGTAGTCGTGCTTGATAGAGGTTGGTTTTAAAAAATTTTGGGTGCAATGAGATTTTATTCTAATTAGGCTGTATGTTAACATTTTCTTTGCAATGCCTACAAATTAAAAAAAATAATAACTTGAAAACTTTTTACGAAATTCATTTTCACCCGCGCACGAAAAAGGATTTATTCGAATGTCAAACTGACCACTACAGAATAGACTGCAAAAAAGAAAAAAGGCGCCAAGCGCTCAAATTGCTGTGCTGTTATCTACACCGAAATTCAGTTTCGATTCAAATAAACTTCTAAAAAATGTCAAGTGACGACGACAGTGATTTTGATTCGACTCCAGAATGCATACAATCTGAAGCCTCTGGTATAGTTGGAAACTTACTTCCAGAAAAATAATTTCTTTCTACTTAACAGTCATTGTTTTCAATTGCCTCGCAGAAAGTATAAAAAGTAGAGTATGCATCGCGGGCTTAAATGTGTATTTGTCTTGGGCGATCTTGAACCCCTCGTACTCAGGATTCTTGCCTTAACTCCCTCGCTCACCATAGAATCCCTCGTTCTCGGGGTTCAATATAGCGCCCTTGACATAATACACTACTTTAAGCCCTTGTTGTATAATCTACTATTTCAACACACTTGAATGAATGAATGAATGAATGAATGGCTTTATTTGCATGAAGTATAAAGCTTCATAAAGTGGCTCTAATTTAAACATAGACATAGACAAACATTTATTCACAAACTTGGCACACAATACACGTCACAATAAAAGCAAGACACAGAGAGCGAAAATATAAAACAAAGACAGAGAGGTAACACAAAAACTTATTAAAAAGAACACGTGAAATGTTATTGTGCGCCACAGCAGCGAAAAGGTCTCGGCTCAGCATAAATGCCTTACCACTAGGTATTCTGCCAATTCAATTTCACCGCAATTGGGCACATAATAATCATCATCATCATCAGCCTGTAGAAGTCCACTGCTGGACATAGGCCTCCCCCAAAGAGTTCCATGACGAACGGTCTTGAGCCTTCTCCATCCACCGACTTCCCGCAACCTTCACAATGTCGTCGGTCCATCGGGTGTGGGGCCTTCCAACACTGCGTCGCCCGGTTCGTGGTCGCCATTCGAGAACCTTTACTCCCCAACGGTTGTCGGTTCTGGGACATAATAATACCTGTAATCAAACTGTGACTTCTTCACTGCTATTATTCACAAACGTGAGTTATTTTATTTTATTGGTTGAGTTGCTTTGTTCTTAAAAAAGGTTTAGTGCGCAAAAGTAAAAAAAAACTCATATTTTTAGTCTATGGCAGATCGCCATTGTAATACTAAATAATGTTATGTTACTTGGCCTCCAAAATACAAGTTTCTAACTTAGTTTGGAGGTCCATAGTCCTTAATGTTATTTTTATTTTTTTCAATCAATTATGTACCTATCACCTAAGATTTATAGAACAAATAAACATTTTTATCTTTAATTAGGAAAACTGACTAATTTTTCCCGCCATTGCGAATCGTGTGTATTTTATGATTACCGTCGTCGGCTCACTTAAGTCCAAATGACGCCTCAGCGGTAATCACCAAACTTACACACATGTACCCCAATGTACTATAACCCTTAATTAGATATTAATTCTCAATGTTATTCGTAGCACTAAGGTAATGAATAAAGATTTATTATTTTATTGCTTACCTCGGACAAAGGATCAGTATAGCGATCCAACGAGGTAACGTCGCCAGCCTTTTGGGCACGCTGCCTGTGGTTGGTGATCTGAACTCTGTTTTCTACTTGTAGTCGTAGTCGTAGAAAACAGAGTTCATTTCTAGTATAATATTATTTTAGTTTAATTTACAACTGTTATTATTATTATTTTTCTGTTATTTATAATAAAAACGTTTTTATTTCTATTTAATTTTTTATCTGGTTTTATCAGAATGATCTGCTAGACGTGGTGGAGTGCCTGCGCCTGTCGCGGTGCACGGTGCGGCGCGTGCGGCTCAACTTCCTGTTCGCGTCCGTCTACAACCTGCTCGGCATCCCCCTCGCCAGCGGCGCGCTCGCCTTCGTGGGCCTGCAGCTGCAGGTAACTCTAACACAAACACACAAACACACACACACACACACACACACACACACGGACATACAACAACACATTAACCTACAGATTCATACACACATAAAACTATACATGGCTACATTCACATACGCACACAAACACACACCAACACACATACACTCCCACACATGGCCACATTCACATACGCACACAAGCACACACACATAAAATAACACTTGGCTACATTCACATATGCATATACATTATTGAATATAAACGCAAAATACGTTCCTTAAAAATTCATTATTCCAAATTAAGGTATGAAATAATATAATATAATATTCCATACCTATTCCATAATATCCTACGAATATTATAAATGCGAAATTTTTTGAGGATGTTTGGATGTTTGTTGTCCAATCACGCCGTAACGGCTCAACCGATTTTGTTGAAACTTGAAATAGACTTGTTTATTTGTTTATTGGTAATCAACAGCGTTTACTTAAATCTAGGCAAATACAAACTTATAATAGATATAAGGCCAATAAAAGATTACCCCAATATTTTAAATAAAGGAGCCATTTCATTCTGGGCCTGGTCCATGTACACTACATAGAAAAATTAGGAAAAAATAGGAGATTACAAGAAAAATACAATTTCATTAATTTGAAGACAAATGCGATGGTACGAGAATAGTTCTTCTGGTAAGTTTTTTACTATGTGAACACTATTTGAAGGCCGCCATGTTGGTTTATAATTGGCGTTTGACATGATATTGACATATTTTTCATGTCATGTTGTTTGATTTGATGTTTTTGTTTTGTCAGATAAATGTAGGTTGTCAAAATGACATTTCACGCACGTCCATCCGCCATATTTTTGTAGCGCTGTGTGTTGCTCTCCATGTCGAAGAAAATCTTAATGTACCTTAGAACGAAGTCAATTTACATAAAATAACCAATTAAATACGTTTATTTAATTGCTTAGGCATATTTTAGAGTAGTGTACACAGTGCAGGCCTAGGCTCCATATATTGATGAAAAGTCTCTTTTATAAGTTATTGAAGCAGGAAAAGTTGGTACAACCTTGGAAGAACAGACTTGGAAGTTCTATACCTAGAATAACATATTATATACTACTTATTATGTAGGTACCACGAGCGAAGCTGCGGGCGGAAGCTACTTATGCATATAAGTAACATTTAACATTACCAATTTATCGGCACACCAAACTCACACCCACCCACATACATTCACACACTCACATAAACAAGCTCATACACACAAACACAAACTTCCGTCATAATAACTAAACAATTCTACAATTGTTCATTATTATTTGTTCGCAGCCGTGGATGGCGTCTGCCGCAATGGCGATGAGTTCTGTCTCCGTCGTCTGCTCAAGTCTACTGCTCAAAACGTAAGTAAATTAGGGTTAATGTCTTCAAGAGTAGAGTGAATAGGTTTCTTCAAAGCAAACGTGCTACACCGTAGACCACATCGTCACTTAACATCAGGTGAGATTGTGGTCAAACGTTTGCCTATCCTACTAATATTGTAAATGCGAAAGTTTGTGAGGATGTTTTGATGTTTTTTGTTCAATCACGCCGCAACGGCTCAACCGATTTCGTTGAAACTTGTTATATATAGAGATCTTTACCTAGAATAGCATATAGGTTACTTTTTATGTCGGCACCACTCAAGCGAAGCCGCGGGCGGAAGCTAATTAAAAAAAAAAAAAACCTAACCAATCACAAATATCATTAAAAATATTTTTCAAAACCAGCTTTTATCAATATATTGCTTGCTTGCTTGTTGTGTCACTGATTCTTTCTTGATCCTGTATTAGGTCAATCAGCAGGTTAAGATGTAGCCCGCAGCGTCAACGAGGGGCCGCCCGCTACGCCACCGAAAATAACCTAAAATGATTTATTTCAGTTTCAAAAAACATACAATTGAAGAACTAAGGACCCCTGAGTACCTTCAATCCTTACATTGTGAGGAGTTGGACACGGTCTCCGTCCACAGAGGGCTCGATGAGCGGGTCGATAACGAACTGACAGCCTCACCTTTAGCCAAGTAAGTATCACTCACCAGTCTCTCGTATACTTACACTTCCTCACTCACACTCACACACACTCACACACAACTCACTTACTCATTATTTGCCAATCACCCACACTTACGACTCACTCAACTTCTCTTGCCACTCATTTACTCACCCACCCAGAACACTCACCCTTTTGCAGTTCACCAACTCAATTTTACTACTCAATTGCTCTTCGCTACTTTTCAATTAAATTCTATAAAAAAAATATTTTTTTTAAAATCCACTTGCCATGTTATTCAAAAGTCCTGTTTATAGTCGGCAAAAGTTTAACACAGCAGTCGTTCCACAAACAGGACAAATATGTATAAATTACGTTTAACCAAAGATAATACAAGGTGAATTATAAAATGTATTCCATCCAAGGAACTATATCGAAAAAAACCATCAAAATATCGGTTTTTTTCCCCAAACCTCCAATAACCTTTTTTTGGTATTTTTATAATCCTATAACAGATCTGATCAATGGAGTTTGAACTGATTTGACCTCAAAAAAGCTATTTTTTACATAGAGTTTTTTCAATGAAAAATGGCGAATTTCCAAAAGTCGAACTAAACTTTATTGCAAATTGCATGTAGGATTACATTCGGGATAGCATACATATTATGAAACACCTTGTATAGTAGATTTTTTTCTAGTATAGGTAACTCAGGACTAACTTTTCAATAACTTATTTTTTGATTTGAGTTTCTTACCTTATAATTCTTATATTATCTATCTCTTTCTAATCTATGTATTTCTGTCTCGCTCGCACTTGTAGCAAGAAGCGGGATTCGTGGAAATCTGCGTTACTAACCGTCTAGACATCGGTTTGTACTATAATTAGTAGTGTTTTTGTGTCTGTCTGACTGTATGCTTTTGTGTTTAGCTTGATACTTCAGTTTGAAGGTGGCTTTACAATTTGTGCTGCGTTGTGTTCATTTTTGTTTTTAAATGATACCCAAAATTTTCGAACCAGCGGGATACCAACTACGCCATGGAACGAATGACGCTGGTGCCGAAAATCTTGGACAGATAAAATATTTTGATCGGTTAAACATTTTGCATTTTTATTCATTCATTTTGGCGCTCAACAAGAGTGGTAGTCAGACACAAGTCCAAGTCGGCATATCATACCCACGTTATTTTTGTTGTTAGCAAAAATACGCGAGTTCTTAGAGCTTCAATAAAAATTTGTTTCTATAATGTGTTTTTTGTTCTTGTACATGGTGTTCATATGTATAGTAAAACCGATAAGGGCGTATCTACACTATACAGAACAGGCAACTATTTGTGCAACGGCTTCAAACGTTTTCATTAAAAAACACATGCAAAAATTGCAGTTTTGCGGTCAAATTCAATTATTCAGCTAAAACAACTGAATATTGATTATTTTTTTCAATTTAATCCAAATTTTTATTTTACAAAAGTCGTAGAACATACTTTATTGGCAATTGGTTGTAGAATAACCCCCATTCGGGACAGAATGTATATTATCAATCACCTTGTACTATGCGCGTTTTTGTTTTAAAATGTTTTTTTTGTGTGATCAATGAATATATGAGCTTCGACATAATCATTTTCTTATCACCATACTGGTTCTGAAACATACCTTCAACCAGCTAACTTTTGCTTTAATTGTGTGTGTAATTGTTTTCTTTCGATCCAAAGGTCGTGGTTCAAATCCCGGATGTGCACCAATGGATTTTTCGATTCAAGTTTCCTTTGCTATCTGTTGAGATAGGTACAGTGAAGGAATCTATAATTTACCTATTTAAATCTAAAATCTTTGTAAAATTATGTGAACGTTACTTGTAAAGAACTGTAATTACTGTAAACCTGACATGCCTGTTATATGTTATAACGAAATGGTCAATAAATGAATTGAATTGAATCGCGATGTTTTTCTTCCGGTTGCGGTGAAGAAAAACATCGCTATGCTCGATAAGCCAACGTTTTAGGTGGCGCTTAAATATACCGTTATTTGATCAAATCTGGTAACCTGTAAATTCGGTAGCTGGCAATGGTCGTTAGAGACCCACAGCATTAAAAACCGTTCGAAAAAAATAACGAATTTAAATCCATTGGTGCACGAGGATTCGAACCCACGATCGGACATAGTCACTAATCACCACTCCACCAGAGTCTCAAGCTCTCATAATGATGATGATTCATAAACCAATTTTCTTTCGCAGACTATTTTCAAGGAACAAATCGGAGGGATGTCTGCTGCAAGAGGACGATGACCTGATGTGTGTCTCGTTCATACCTAAGCGCGCGCACGAGACGAGCCTGAACGGTTAAGACTGAAGCTTGCTTTATAATCGACTAGCACACCCAACCCGGCTTCGCACGATGTTCAAAAGTGGAATTTTCGGTACTTCGTTCGCGTGGTGTAATTTTCGTACAAACACCCCCTTAGGGGTTGATTTTTGGGAATTCATTTCAGAGTTCGTCTCTACAACATTTGCCATTTCGTTCGGGGGATGCTATTTTCATACAAACTTCAAACCCCACTGTACCCCCTTAGGGGTCAAGTTCCTAGAGCATCCCTCCACTACAAAATGAAGCTACCCTTCAAAATTGTATAGTTTAGTCTGTGTGTTTCGTCAGTCAGTCAGTAACTTAAGAATGTTATACATTTATATCCACAGACGCGAGATATGGGTTCGATTCCCGCAGCAGGATAAAAGATTGTATGATCAGCAAATATTAGTTTCGGGTCCGGGTGGTATGCTACCCACGATACAGGGGACTCTAGTGTGGGGTCAGGACTGTGTCTTTTGGGTGTTAAATATATGTATTTGGATGATAATCTATGTACCTAAATGTAAAAAAATGAAAGGCACAAAAGTTACCAAAGTTGTTAGACATTAAAATTCCTAAAAAAGATTTTGTATTGAAATATAACTTGAAACTTCAGATAAAAGAGACTGATGTTTATTTTCACCAACTAATGTCTGTCTTTGTTAAATTATTAGTTACTTCCACATAAACAGCTTTTGCCTAGTGGTAGGTCGCTTGACTTTGGTCGTCTTGGGTTCGAATAAGGGTCAATTGATTTTTCTATTTGAAAAAATGACGTACCCTAAATGGTGAAAAAAAACATCGTGTGTAAACCGTTTTGGCAGATGTCCACATTTTGCAGGAGTGAGGAGTCCATACGTGACAGGCTGCAAGCCCATCGCCGCTTATAAGAAGATGTTTTCCTTCACCGTGTTAGTGCGCACTCAAATTTTTCGAACATAAAACTCATTGTTGCACGGATTTGAACCCACAATCAAATCGAAAGTCTAGGTACCTCCCACTAGGCCAACTAAATAATATTACGTTAGTTCTGCTATTGGTTGGTGAAAACGGCCATTTAGAGCAAGACTTTGCTTATTCTTGGAAATTATTTCAAAATGGTGTCCCAACGAATCCCATTTCATATTATATACCCCTATTGGGGTTTGTTGGGACAACAACATTTGCTTGGACAAGGCATTTCTAGTTAAATATATACATTTTTGTTTCCCATATTTAAGCAGCTTAAAATACTTAAACTATGTGTATTTGTTACTTTTAGTAAAATATTTTGTTAGTTTTATTTTTGCGAGTACCTATATTTTTTTAACAAAGTGATAATTAGTGTATAAATAAATAATTATTAATTTTGAATGACTTCATTTTAAAATGTCATGCCTTTACTGTTCGTACGACAGCGTGCTATTTGTTAGCACGCCGTTCGAACACGATGTACTTAAATTTATTTTAAAATGATCCTTGTGTCTTGTGAATAAAGTTAATTTTAGCTTTTGGCTGCTTGCGAATATATCGAACACCCTCAAATAACAAACTCAAAATTGACTTTATTTTTTTAGAAGTAAGGATCATTTTGAAACGAATTTATGTGACATATCAAGGACATATAGAATTCTGTTTGAACGCCGCTTTACCCTTTGATTTTCGATCGAAACCAACTCGTTTTAATCTAGGCAGGCACTAAATCAGTTTTCAAGAAAAATCCTGGTGAACTGGTACTTTCACCATCATTAAGATACTTCGGCCCGGTCATTGACCTCCTAGTAACAAATTTATAAAGCTTGACCAACAATTGCAATGGAGTTTAATTTGGAAGATGTGTATATGCCATTATTTGGCGCGAGCAATAGTGTTGGCGTTAAATATGATGTTATACAGAAATGGTTCACCCTGTGCGAAATTATTGATGGAAGGTAGCCTTATTACATATATTTTAGACTAGCTTGCGTACCTGGCTACACTCGCGTGGTACCTAAAGAACTCTACCTAGGTACCCAAATTCCGGGTTTCATCGAAATCGGGTGAGCCGTTACGGCGTGATTGAACCACAACCACGAACCCAACTCACGAACTTTCACATTTTTAATATTAACTACTAGCTTCCGCCCGCGGCATTGACCGCGTAGTAGGTACCTACGAAGATAAAAAGTAGAAACTAAAAATTCGGAGACATTTGCACGAAAGGAGGCAGCTAATCCTTTCGTTTCCACCTAGTCCTTTACCTAATACAGGATGTCCAAGAAAGAATCAGTGACACAACAAGCACTAAATGAAAAACTTCGAATTTCCGAAAGTCGTAAAACTTTATTACCAACTGGGTGTAGAGTAAGATCCTTTCGGGATAGCATACATAAAATATTATGAATCAACTTGTAGCTAGAAACTTATTAATTTTCAGGCTTTTAACCGAAGCAATCTTCATCAAATGTTACGAAAGAATATGTCCGAACAGAGAAGACCTTTCTCTAGCACAGTTCATTCAACTCATAGGTACGTATGTTCATGTGCCTAAGCTTTTGCTCTGGTGGCTGGCAGAATAGGTCCCCACATATCTACCCGTGGGTGTCGCGGTGACTAAGGGAAAAAGCTAGGGGATGGGCAGCAGCGTCCCACAAAGCAATTTCCACAAAGCTCTAACTGCGCTAAATGAAAATGATTAATGCTAAATGCTAGGCCAAGCCGTGTTTGTTGCCTTATTCTTGTAGGCTTGGTCGCGAAGAACAGGCGTAGCTTCACCTAGTTTCTAAGACGTTTCAAAGTGATCCTAGTGATTTTATTGAAATAAACGCCTTTTGACTTTGCGCTCGCCAACCAGTGTGCCCAGCGTGGTGAGTATTGGCGATAGGAATGATAGGAATTTGCTCTGGAAGTCTGTAGAAGGCCCTGTTCAGTGGCATCCTCTCCACTGTCTTCCATGCTTCAGCCAAGTTAAGCTGTTGCTGTGCTGAACCCGGCGGTTAAGCCATGACGGATGGCTGCCTTTACCTCCTCACCAGACCAGCCAGGCTATTGTGTAAGCAAAATGGTAATGAAGATCGCAATTTTAAGGATGATTTTAGATTTAAAAGATGTCGCTAAAATTAGAAAATTGAATTTTAGCTACATCTGAAGTTTTTCAAACATGAAAAGGAAGAAGCTAAGGTCTTGAAGTTTTCCCTTGTCAAGTTAGGGACGTTTTATATGTTGCTAAGATTGTTAAAATTACCCTCGATCTTCATTGCCATTTCGCTACACAATTGCACCACTGGTCGCTCATACGAACTTACTTTTATAGGTATACTCTCAAGAGAAACCAGACAAGATGTAGAATACTTTGTGAGAATGTTCAACATTGTGAGGCAAATTATTGTGGACGAAATTGTGGAGTCCAGGATGGACGACGATTACACGCACAGCTAGAGTGCGTAGGTATTACAAAGATCAATAATATATTTTGATTTACCACCCCTGTTGTAAAAACTTATAAGTTCTATTATCCTACTTATATTAAAGTTCTAAGTTTGCACTGGGAGTTACTAAATACCACATAAATTTGATATAAAAGTTTATTCTATTTTAAGGATACGTACACACTTGTTCGAGGTCGCTTAGTAACTGAAGTTCATACTTCTCGCTTCCATCCAAAACTCATGGCTCAAGTATCATTCACACTTACAGGTTGCGTGTTCAAATCACGTCGGGGTCACCAATTATAAGTTCTATTATCCTACTTATATTAAAGTTCTAAGTTTGCACTGGGAGTTACTAAATACCACATAAATTTGATATAAAAGTTTATTCTATTTTAAGGATACGTACACACTTGTTCGAGGTCGCTTAGTAACTGAAGTTCATACTTCTCGCTTCCATCCAAAACTCATGGCTCAAGTATCATTCACACTTACAGGTTGCGTGTTCAAATCACGTCGGGGTCACCAATTATAAGTTCTATTATCCTACTTATATTAAAGTTCTAAGTTTGCACTGGGAGTTACTAAATACCACATAAATTTGATATAAAAGTTTATTCTATTTTAAGGATACGTACACACTTGTTCGAGGTCGCTTAGTAACTGAAGTTCATACTTCTCGCTTCCATCCAAAACTCATGGCTCAAGTATCATTCACACTTACAGGTTGCGTGTTCAAATCACGTCGGGGTCACCAATTATAAGTTCTATTATCCTACTTATATTAAAGTTCTAAGTTTGCACTGGGAGTTACTAAATACCACATAAATTTGATATAAAAGTTTATTCTATTTTTAGGATACGTTACACACTTGTTCGAGGTCACTTAGTAACTGAAGTTCATACTTCTCGCTTCCATCCAAAACTCATGGCTCAAGTATCATTCACACTTACAGGGTCCCTACAAACTTGTCCGATCGACAGGTCGTTGGCGTTGGTTCGAGTTCCAGTCGTAGTCACCAATGGATTTTCTATTCAGATGATTTAATAAATAAATATTCCGGACATATCACACACGTCATATCAACAGATCCCAAACTAGGCATAGCCTGTACTATGGGTACCAGAGACTGATATACATAATAGATATATATTTAACACCCAGACACAGAACAAACATCTGTGTTAGTCACAAATGTTTGTCCAGTGCGGGAATCGAGCCCGCGACCTCTAGCGCAGAAGGCAGAGTTACTACCAACTGAGCTATGAGGCCGGTCGGATATTTGAATGCGTTATACTAACATTGTGAAGAAACCGGCATGTCCTAGAACCTAAAAATTGGGAAGATACGTGACGACATGTGCACGAAAGGAGCCACTAAAGGTGGGTCCACATTTGTGACATTTCAACGCGCCGTGGCTCCGTAACATGTTACGGTACTTGCTACGCTAAGTGTGGACCAGTCACGAAATGTTCTTGTTCTCGTTGGTGGGCCTCTGAGTGGATCGCTGCGTGGCAATAGCTCGTGTGACATGTCCGCGTGTCAAAATCCGTCCAGCCATGTTTTTGTCACGCCTAACTGTTACGGTCACGGAGCTACGGCGCGTTGAAATGACACAAATGTGGACGCACCTTAAGAGGCGCACTTTAGTCCTTTCACTACATTGATTCTTTCACAGAAGGTCATAGGCCCTTTCCAAGGCCACCACACCTCAACCTGTATACTGAACTAATACAGGTGACCTAAAAAGAATCAGTGACAAGTAAGCGAAAAAATCATCGATATTTTTAATTCTTTCTCCTGATTTTGGTATTTTTATAATTTTTTTAAATAATTACTACCTAATCCCCGTTCAAAGCCAGCGCAGGTCGCAGTCAATAAAACGACAATGAAAGGACAAGTACCTTTTATTTTATTTCCATTGTGCATATTTTGGTAAATATAAAAAAAATATGGCAAAATGAAATTTAACTGAGCGTGCTGTCAAACAATTAGCGCATCATATACATAGGTCCATACATACATAGGTTCGTACCTAACTACATACATACAAAATAAAATTACCGATATAGATTTTACGATAAAAATAAAAGCTTTTATCAATAATCCTATGAGACGGAAGCCGTTTTGTAGACTAGAACGATTTTAGGGTTCCGTGCATGGTTTTTATTTTATTGTTTTGGGAGATAATTGCTTAATTTTATTCATTTTAGTGACAAAAGAGACACCTTAAAGTCCAAAATTGCATTTTTTCAGCGCATGGTTTAGGAGAAAATATATTTTTCTTCATACTTAGTTTATTTTAGACAGAATCTTTGCAAATAGTACCAGTAACGATAAACCAGCCATTTTATTTATCGATCAAACCAATGATGTCTTAAAAAACGATAAGTTCTCTTCGAGAGACTTAGTTGTGTTTTATTTTGGACAGAATTTATGCAAATAGTGATGTACTAGTATCGATACACCAGACACGAAATAATTACTGAACGTACCTAATACCTAAATTTACAACCATACACGGCAACATCCCAAGCTATAAAATCAGCTTAAAACATCACCATTTTATTTTAAAAAGAAGGCGACGAATAATTAAACCCCTCTCAATTTCTCAATTAATATCATAATTAGCCGCTAAAAATATTTATAACTGTCGTAATTTTAATTTAATTATTACATAATATTTTATCAATTTTTTAACTATATCTAAGCAGCGAGACTAGATTTAAATGGCATCTACGTAACGTATATATAAATATAATAATCATTTTATACATTTGTATAGTTTTGAGTCTTTCTACACTGTAGGTACAGAACCTAAAATTTCAACTGGTTTTTCCGATCATATCTGTTTAAGCCATGGGCAAGTGTTTATAATTTTTATTTTAAGATACTTAATTGAAAAACGCTAAATAGCTACATAACCTATCAATTTGTGCTATATCTAAGAGCTGACGTTAGAAAGACTCAAAAATCAGAGTATTTACGACGAGTGCAACATCAATTACGCAAAAATTTTAACATTTTTTTATCTTAAAACTTTACTTTTCCCATCCCTAGTTTAATTATATAATTTCTTATACAATACAACATTCAGCTAATGCAGTCCAAACTTACTCTTTTTCAAAAATATCTTTCTTTTATGATAGTGATGCGAACGTGAGTATCATGATCCTTAATATTTTATCGATATCGATGATTTATAGTTAAAATAGCAGCTTTATTCATAGAATACGTACAAGGAAGCCAAGAGGAATAAAATGTATCTACAACAGATTTTAATAAAAAAAAATACATCTTTTTGCACGTTACTTTTGCCGATGTACAATTTCGCTGATGACAATATACGACACAACTTAATGTTACAATTAATAAACAAAAATGCAATCATTGCATTTTCAAATTACAAAATGCCATTTTACATCGAAATTTAGATTTTCGATGTTTCACCACCGGATCACTAGTGATGGTCCTACGTCGACTTTTTATATCGATGTAATAAGTTTAAGCGTTATAGCATTGGCATAATATCTAAGCCGGTATACCGTATGCTTAATGCGTAATAATCACTAAAATTTTGTACATGCATCATTTATAAAGAGTTTTTGACAAAAATATGTTTACAGATCTTATGCTTTATTTTGTTCCTTCAATATTTATTAAAGAGAGCTTTAAAAGTAAAGTAATTTAGCATTAGCACCAAAAATAAAATATTTACAATAATGATTTTTAATCTAGCAATCTTAAATATTGCAGTAAATTTATATGGGACTTATATAGCCAACGACCCCAAACTTGTGCATGGAATCCTCGCAACACATTGGTTCTTTCGCCGTCGATCTCAAGGCACTTTTCAGGGCCGGCATACCTCGAACTGGTCACTGACCTTAGGCAGGATGACCAACAGATAACCATTGACACTAAGGAGGGCAGTAATATTTAATATTAAACACATTCATCTAATTTCGCAAGATATTGAGATGTAATTTGTAAAAGGTATTGACGACGATTGTGTTTTTGATTGACCTAATTCGACAGCACAAAAAAAAATGCCATCTTTTTATTATAAATCGAAACAACAAGGACGATTATATTTTTAGCGCTGTCAAATTCTGTTCGATTGATTTTAATATATTTTCAATAAATCCCATACAAAAATACTCAAATAAAATTACAATAATTTATCTAAAACGCATTCGCGTCGTAAAAATAAATATTATTTACAAAAGCAAAGAAAAACTGTGATTTTTAACTAATAAATAATAAAGTGAGCTCAATTTATTAGTCTTTAAAAATATTTGTTACGATGTTCAACAATCAACGTTTTTAATTGAAAAGTGTATCCGATAAAATGAATTCCTAAAACAACTCGACGCATTTATCGATATGATCACGTCACTATACAACGTGATTAATAATATGTATACCCCGAAACGGCTTATTCTACAACCAATTGGCAATAAAGTTTGTTCTACAATCTTGGAAGTTCGATCGATATTTTTGATTGTAAAACAATTAGCGAAAATCAGCTGTTTCGGGGACAAATCAGTTAAGACTCATTTATTCGGCCGTTTTAGGTAGCAATACTGATGCCGAACTTCTCGAATATTTAATAATTAGTTTTAAAGATAAAAATAACAAAAACAGCTATTTTTATAGAAATTTTGATATTTTGTTAAATTTTCTTTTTGTTGATAGAATTAACCACTTTCGGGATGGTATACATGTTATGAATCACCTTGGACAAATACACTGTTCAACAAAAACCTTCCACACTCACCCTGTACATTCAAAACCGCATCAAAAACGGCCTAGCTTAGCTCAAAAGCTAGGCTAGTGAGATAAATTGGCATAGTTATTATTACAAAAGCCATAATGGCGGTATTTTGGTCTAGCTACATGAAATATTATATTCCAATCAATAAACTCCAGTCACAATCCCTACCCCACACTGGGATTCGTGTCGTGGGTATCATACCCCACCCAGACCCGGAATTTACACAGATCAAGGTAACATCGAACCCACACCTCCATGTGTCGTGGGTATCATACCCCACCCAGATCCGGAATTAAAACAGATCAAGGTAACATCGAACCCACACCACTTGCGTCCTAGCCGGACACTCCACGCCACTCAACCATCAAATATAAAGTTACTTTTTATTTTGCTGAACTAGCTTCGACAAGCGGCTTCATTCGCTTGCTACTCGGAAAAAATGCCATGCTATTCCAGGTCAAGATCTATATCAATTCAAAGTTACACCCAAATGGGTTCAGCCGTCGCGGCGTGATTGGTGACAATCATACTGACAAACTTTTGCAATGGTTATTTAATTATGTTGTAATTAAAGGTACTTTATCTTTAGATTTTACATTCAGACGAATTTAAGCTTTATATATACGCTATAAAAGCTATATTCGCTCGCGCCCAAAAGAGATCTCAATTATGCACCGTAATACATTAGAATACGGTTCAAAATACAATTAAAGGAGATTTTGTAAAGATATGTTTGTTATCTTTATATTTTTGTACTTTATTAGTTTTTTCAAATCATAATCTCTTTTTTTTTAATAAGAATTAGAATGTACTGTTCTTTGACAACTCCTAAGTTCGCGCTATCATCTTTAGGACGCACTTTTTAAGAAAATGTCATTACTAAGTGCGTCCTAAAAATGAACTTCAGTTTAGCAAATTTTTCTAACTGAAGATAGTTTTGATAAGATGGTACACATTAATTTCAAATAGTTATCAAGGTCACTGACCTAGCGCAAGACCAAAAAAGGACAAAGACGAATGTAGCATCCCGTATAATTTAATAAAGCTATTATCATTCTTATCTTCAAAGGAATAAGAGTTAAAATAGCAATAGTTGTTTCAATCACAATTTTGAATTCTAGTTATTATTATAGTGATATTTTCAAAATTCTGAGCCCACACAATGTTTCACTGTGTTGTGGGTATTTTGTCGCGCCGCAGGAATCGAACCTGAACCTAGCGGTTCAGCCACACGCCACCGGGGTCGTAATTTTGACACATGTTTTTATAAGTTATCACTAAAACAGTGTAAAACATTAGTGATCATTGGCTTTCAAAGTGATCCTTGTGATTTTATTGAAATAAACGCCTTTGACTTTGCTCTAATAAGTAATGGTAGCTCTCTGTGTGTATAGTACATATTATGTGTGAGTTTTTTCACTGACCGTCACGATATATCGTCTCCGATACAAACTCATAGACAGTTATCGTTAACGAGACGTCCGATGAAAATACCCTCTAAAATTGTATTTATTTGTTTTTGAGTGTTCAATTTTGTGTTTATTCTTCATATTTGAATTTGGTTCCACCATTATTTCGTCCGGTTCTGAAACAATTATAGCATATATTTTATAATCCTACTAATATTATAAATGCGAAAGTTTGTGAGGATGTTTAGTTGTTTGTTGTTCAATCACGCCCAAGCGGCCGAACGGATTTGGATTAAATTTGGTACAGAGATAGATTATAGACTGTAATAGCATATAGGCTACTTTTTATGTAGGTACCACGCGAGCGAAGCCGCGGGCGGAAGCTAGTTTATATATAAAAATCTCGGCCCAATCATATTCAAAAATATAACTGAATCTTTAAAACTTCTCGATATCATGAAAAATGCGCGTGATGGTGGCCCTTTTCAAGGCCACCATACAACAACTCGGTCACTGACCTAATGCAGGGTAAGCAAGAAATTTAAAACGTCTTAGAAACTAGGTGAAGCTGCGCCTTTCGCAGTAGTCGAGGTCTACTGGCGCAGTCAGTGGGATGCAGCAACTCACCTATGGCGCTATGGAGAGTGGTCGGAACCGGCGCGCGCGCGCAGCGTTGTGCGCAGGCGCGGCCAGCGGGGGCGCGGGGGCGGAGGCGGGGCCTAAGCCGGGGGCGGAGGCGCCCGGCGCGGGGGGAGGCGGCGAGCCCGAGGGGGAGGAGCACGCGGAGGCGGGGGGAGACCCCATCAGCAGCGACGGCACTCCACGCGAACCACTGCGACTGAAAATAACAAACACTTTATTTTTATAAGGCCTATAAAAGGTATTTTATAAATTTTCTCGGGTGCCTTTCTGTGTAATCCATAAGTGACAGCACATCGAAATATTCGTATGTAACTGACCTGGTGTGTTGGGGCGGCTGGCGGTGCCTGGGCCGTGCGAAACGCAGGTTCAGCTCCCGAGCCGGATCGGCCGCATACTTGTCTGACGCGTTCTGACGCCGACGGCGAAGCGCTGCGGATGCAGATAAAGAACATTAATTAGATGAATGATTCTTGGCACCATGGCTGACGATAGGAATAAAAAAGAAAAAGCGTAAAGATACTTGGCGCAGCCAAACAGATATAACCTTTAACTTAACGCAGCCAACTGGAGAGGTTGTACTTGGCGCAGCCGGATGGATGTTACTTTTAATACTTAGCGCAGTCGACTGGAATGGCAGATACTTGGCGCAGCCAACCTGTTATACCTAAGTACAGACCAATAGATTGGTAGATTCGTGCCGTATTAAGCAGTATAAAGTAATAATTACCAGGCGTAAGGTCGGCGGTGTCGGAGTCCCCGCTCCAGGAGGCGCACTTAGCGAGTCGGGGCTCCCGCGCCACCGGGATGCGAGACGCTCCCACCGACCGCTGAAACAATACCACACTATCATTATGAAATGAAATTATTTATTTTGCTAGAAGCAT
Source organism: Anticlea derivata (assembly GCA_947579855.1). NCBI lineage: Eukaryota > Metazoa > Arthropoda > Insecta > Lepidoptera > Geometridae > Anticlea > Anticlea derivata. The sequence goes on along the minus strand of OX388287.1, from coordinate 5,414,075 downwards.
GGTTGTTCATAGGTCTTAACAATTTAATATAAGTTGTTTCACTCATAGCTCAGTTGGCAGTAACTCTGCCTTCTGCGCTAGAGGTCGCGGGTTCGATTCCCGCACTGGACAAACATTTGTGTGATGAACTCAGATGTTTGTTCTGTGTCTGGGTGTTAAATATTTATCTATTATGTATATCAGTCTCTGGTGCCATAGTACAGGCTATGCCTGGTTTGGGATCAGTTGACCGTGTGATATGTCCGGAATATTTATATTTATTATTATTATACATGACGAGTTTTTTTCGAGGCCACTTAGGCGAAGTCTGAAACCGTAAGAGTAATCGAAAAGTGATGTTAGGAGTTACGGCTCGATTTTGAAAAAAATAAGACCTGGCCCCCAATTCTATTAATTCAATGACTTGAAAATGATAATCGCATGACAATGATCGCACCATTATCATTCGGTTACGATTGACGCCACCTGCGTTTCTTTGATTTTATTGGTTTCATAATGACTGCAATTGCTAAACGACTGCGATAGCAGAATACCAAAAGCGTCAAAAGCGGTCATTTTGCCATTGAATCATTGTCATTTTGAAGCCATTATATTAGTAGAATTGGGCCCCTGTAAAAAAGGTTAAAATAAATTTTTAGTTCTTCAGAAATAGTATGTTTACATGAATTTATGTTTTCTTTGTTTGATAATAAATAAATAAATGTATGATTAACTTTATAGAGGATAAACAAATGGCTGCCCGCGGCTTCGCCCGCAATACACGAAAGCTTTGCTTGTCGTGACACTGATTACTAATATTTACTTATATTTTAAGTTGCGGGTTCGATTCCCGCACTGGACAAACATTTGTGACTAGCACAGATGTTTGTTCTGTGTCTGGGTGTTAAATATGTATCTATTATGTATATCAGTCTCTGGTACCCATAGTACAGGCTATGCCTAGTTTGGGATCAGTTGACCGTGTGTGATATGTCCGGAAAAAAAAAAAGTATTATTTCATTTTATATAAGCATTAGGTACATATTTCATCAAGTGTAGCGTGTGCTGCCCTTAGATCATTTGTTGAAGCTCACATTTGTCTTCTTTTTTTTCACATTTTTATAAGCTCTTATTTATTAGGGATTATAATTAGATTACTTTTCTTTTGAGCCTCACCTAGTTCGATCGGCACCACACTGAAGCTTTAAATTCCATTTTGTGAAAAAGGATCATCGAAAAAAATTATAGCCGTGTTTGTTGCCTGATTCTTGTAGGCTTGGTCGCGAGGAACAGGCATAGCTTCACCTAGTTTCTAAGACGTTTCAAAGTGATCCTAGTGATTTTATTGAAATAAATGCCTTTTGACTTGACTTGACTTGATTATTTCTTGGTCATGCTGTGTTAGGTCTGTCACAGTGGTGCAATTGTGTAAGCATAATGGCAATGAAGTTCGTAACTTTGAGGGTAATTGCAATATTCAAAACGTTCCAAACTTGACAAGGGAAACTTCAAGACCTTAGCTTCTTCCTTTTCATGTTTGAAAAACTTCAGATGTCGCTAAAATTGGTCCATCCAAAGATTGCCTGGTAGAGATCGCTTTTAGAAATAAGGCCGCCCATTCATTTTTATACTAATACTCACATCTCGTAAACTTTGCGATCCGTCGCCAGCTCCTGAGATTTCTTTCTTAATGATTGAGTTAACTCTGAAACAAAACATATAATAGTCACTAACTCTATCGGCTCCTTAAGTCTAAGCGGGTGTAGTCAGAGCCACGTCCGTTACATTTGGCACACTCAATTTGCAGTATGCAGTTAGAGTTCCATACGTGACAGGTTGCAAGCGCATCGCCGCTTATAAGAATACTTATTTTTCTCACAATACAGACTTTTTTTTACCTTTGCGCTTTGGTGAACGACCGGAATCGAACCCACGTTCGCAGGCTCGTCTTATATAATAAGATACATAAAATTTTATTTACCTATCATGAATAGTGTCAAGTCGAACTTTCTCAAGGGCGGGACTTTGACTTTTTTCACCACTCCGGGTCGATGACCTGCAACAAGATACGTCAACATATTAAAAAAAAACATAAATTAACAACAAACATACATAGTCCTAACTACCTATCTACATGTATTTCAAGCAATAAATATTTACTTTACTTTAAAAACACTTATATCAATCTATCATGCTATCAATTTATCAATTTATCAATCTATCAATATATCAACCCATCAATCTATCATTCATTAATCTATCAACCTATCAATCAATTAATCCATCTATATATATTTTTTTTAATTTATTCAGGACAACAAACAATTACTCTTAAAAATTACAAAACAAATCTTATAGGTGTTAATCTAATAGGTGGTTCTTAAAGTATAATCAGCCCCGTTGTCCACAATTTAGGGTATACTTAAAAAGGGCGTTGTGTAAGAGTGTGACATATTAGTAGGTAGGTATTTAAAAGACTACAATGTTTGACGATGGGCTAACAAAAATATAGTGAGTGATGTGAACACATCATTCACATTATTTTAAGTTTAGGCTTAAGTTGAAATAACAATATAACAAGAATACACTTGTTTTTTTTTTTTTTTTTTTTTTTATACTACTTAGGTGGCCAACAGGCTTACGGCCCACCTGTTGGTAAGCGGTTACCGTAGCCTATGAGCGCTTGCAATACCAGAGGCATCACGCACGCGTTGCCGACCCCGAACCCCCCTCCCCCTAAAGAGCTCTGGCAACCTTACTCATCGCAGGAACACAACACTATTTGAAAACAAATAATGTATATGGTATATTGCTACCTCAACCAATCAATCAATCAATCCTATCAATCCAGGTGTACTTGTACTGTGATGGCTCGTCAACGCTAAGAGCTCTCACTCTTTTAAATGCCTATGTACACGAGGTCCAACATGTCGACATCTTTAATGATAACATTTGTATAATATTTAATTCGCTAAGAGTATATTTAAGTTTTAATTTTAGACAGTAGGCACTTTGGTATATACTGTAAGCTTGCTGTTTTAACTGAAATAAATAATTATATAACAAAAGGTTCAAGTCCTCGGATATTTTCCATTGTGGTAAATTGACATTTAAACGCGAAATTTTAAAGATGCTTAATGAGGACTAATTGAGTGGTCATTGAACACTCTTAAGTCTTCATTAGGTTGAAACAACCCAACATGTAACTGTTTTTAAAGTCTATTGCTATATTCATATTCACATCCATTACACACATGCACAGTCAAGCACCACACTCACTCTCTCGAAGACACACTTATTCACACACATACATACACCACATATATACACGCATATACACATACACACACACATGCACATATATATAATATTAGTTTTGTGTCAAATCAGTGACGGTCGCAATTAATAAATGTATTAGCTAAAAAAATAAATCCTTTATTGGCTTTAAGTAAAGTGAATTAGTTAAGTTGTATCATATTATCTAAGAGCTGTGGATTTTGTTTCATTAATAAAATAAAATAAAATAAATTTCTAATTATTCTAATTCTAATGGCAGATGGTGGTGACGTACCGTTTGTCCCTCTGGTGTTCCGTAGCGTCGTAGTAAATGGACGCCTCGTCGTGGTTCAGCCGGATGGGCTCCCCGCCGCTCACCACCGAGTGGATTTTCACTGGAAGCACAAAATACATAAATAAAATAAATAAATATTCCGGACATATCACACACGGTCCACTGATCCCAAACTAGGCATAGCCTGTACTATGGGTACCAGAGACTGATATACATAATAGATATATATTCATCATCAATTGACAGCCGTACAAGATATAAGACACAAGATTTTATTAGTAAAAGCAGATTTTACAAGTCGAATGTTACATATTAAGATAAGTAACAATTTTATTATATTGTATTTTATATAATTCATATATAAATTAAGTAGGTAATAATTATAATTCTCGGTTAATTACATAATAATAATAGCATTTTTCTTTAAACACTACTATTTAATTTGGTTACGCCAACGCCATCTATTTAATTAAGCTCACATTGTTTCTGTTCCACATCCCTTTTTGACATTTATCCGGACTCGATTTATTCCTCTACTTGTCCCGCTCACACATACACGTTATAAACTTATACCTGTCGCATTCGTACTATGAATACTGAGGGAGAATGAAAAGGCATTTTGTCTGAACGCGCCGACTGAAGGATATGATTGAGACTGAAACTGGAGCTGACAGTCGCTTTTTGTAACCGCGATCTGCACGCAAGGCATCGTACTCGCCCGCGAAATCAGTGAATTACTGAACCGCGCAATTGTGAAGGAGAACATTGGATTTTACACATTACAAACTACAAAGCCGGGCTCGGCGACTGGATCTACAAGGATTCCCGGACAGAGAAGGTCAGTGTATGTGTTTTCCCTGCCATCCATTCCTTTTCTTCTTCGGGTCCGGTCTAGACGGTAATTTTCTACAGCTTCCATCAGCTGCTCATGTTTCTATCGAAGGAGCCAGGGCACCGCGTTCCGACATTCGTCGGTGGTCCTTCCCATAACTTAAATCCTCTTACAATACATAAAACTATTCAGAAGCCCTGGCTATCGCGCTATCATCATTTAAATTTTGAATTTTAATTAACTGACCTAGGACCGTTGATCATCATCATCAGCCTATAGGAGAACTGTTGATAATATGTTAGTTAGGTACCTTGCTTGATAATTTAAAAATAAAAATAAACTATGTGTGTGTAAACTGTGTACCAGCGTCTGCTGCAAAACAGTAGGCATAATGCTGAGCCGAAGCCATTTTGCTGCTGCAGCACACATCACACCATTTTTACTTTCATTACTTTTCTCTTGTTTCTTTTATTTTAAGTACGTAATGTTTATTGTAAATTGTTGTGCAAATGTGTGTGTTTTGGTGGCAATTAAATAAATGTCTATGTCTATGTGTGTGTGTATAACTATGTACCTATAAAAATGCGCGCTTACAAAGAGCACATACTTCCTAAATTTAAAATAATGCTACTATATTAGGAGGAGGTAGGGGACAGCGAGATTTTCTCGCTCTAAATTGGAGCAGCCCGCCTAGAGAGGTACCTCCGCCTTACAGAAGTTCGCAGCCAAATAACATTATTTGTTTCAAATAGTGTTGTGTTCCTGCGGGGAGTAAGGTTGCCAGAGCTCTTTAGGGGGGGGAGGGGTTCGGCAGGCAACGCATTAGTAATGCTCCAGGTGTTGCTAATGTCAATAGGCGACGGTAACCACTTACCATCAGGAGGGCCGTGAGCCTGTTTGCCTCCGTAACAATAAAAGCAACTTTTACGTTAGATTTATAAAGGTGCACTTTCATAAATATATATTTTGTCAAAAAACTCATAAAGGCGTTGTGCAGCCTGTCGAGTTACTCAATCAAAATGTTATGCTATAATGTACTCTAGACTGTGTTTAGGTATATATACAGTGGTGGTCATCTAATTAGAAACACCTACCTGGGTTTATATTTTTATTGCAAATTCCCTTTCGAACTAATTTTTAACGTATCATTGAGTGTTCCTACGTATTAAAATCGATGTATCGGACATTATATTGCATTGTTATACCATTTTAATAACAGAAAACAACGGTTGTTTTTCTAAAACTAAAAGTTATATTAATAACAAAATAAAAAACGAGATACAAACCGGACAACTAATTAGAAACACCAAAAAAATCATTACTTAAATCATTTTTAATTTGAACAAAACCCCAATAGTTTTGAAAAATACTAAAAATACTACATCCTTAGACAGTTAGTATTTGGTAGGGTAGCCTTTATTATCAATAACAGCTTTGCAGCGACGCGGCCTTGATTCAATCAATTTATAACAAGTTTCTACAGGAATACTTCTCCAAGCGTCTTCAAATGCACTGTTAAGTCCATGAATATTAGTAACGTGTTTCTGCGACAGGTTGGTCTTTATAGTGTGCCACAAATTTTCTATGGGATTTAAATCCGGACTATTGGCAGGCCACTTTAATACTGTCACGGATTGTTCTGTAAGAAACGCTTTAACGCTGCGTGCTGTGTGCTTTGGGTCGTTGTCATGCTGAAATATCCAAGTTACTGGCAAATTTTCCTCGGAATATGGAATCATTGTCTCTTCCAAGATCTTTTTGTATTGATATTGATCCATTTGCCCTTCAATCTTTCTCACGGGACCAATCCCGTACCCTGAGAAACATCCCCACACCATTACATTTCCACCACCGTGCTTAACTGTCTTTTTAGTGTACTTGTTATTCAAAGCCTCGTTTATTGGTCGTCGTACATATCGTTTTCCATCGGAATTAATCAAATTAATTTTAGTTTCATCTGAAAACAAAACTTTTTTTCCATTGATGAATAGTCCAACTGCCATATTTGCGAGCGAATGCTAGACGATTTTCTCTATGTTGCCTGGTTAGTAGTGGTACTTTTCTAGCGATCCTTCCTAACAATTTTCCTTCAACCAACCGTCTACGAACTAGTTTAGTGGACACGTGTCGAGGATCGTCTTCTGAAAATACCTCTTTTCTTATAAAATTGGATCCTTTAAAGGGGTCCGCCTTAGCTAATCGAAGCATAAGCCTGTCTTCTTGAACTGTAGTCTTCCTGGGCCGAAGTTTTCTTGGCACGTTATCTGATGTTCCGTGTAGTTTGAAATGTGCGAGGGCGTTAAATATCATCTTTACGGAACATTCCAAATAATCGGCGATCTTTCTGTAACTCCATTTTTGTTTTAAATGAAATTTCACTATAATTTTTCTCGTTGCTGCATCACAGCTCTTATTTTTACCCATTTTTAATAAAACAACAATAAATAGTAACTTTTCGTAATGAGTTAGAAATGGGGGCAATATTTACAATGTGATTGAAAATTGTGAGAACTGTATTTCAGTTTAAAAAAACAAATTTCGAACCAAGTCATACAATGTTTCTAATTAGTTGTCCATTCTGCCAGTCCTAACGATATTGATACTTTTTGTTTCACTGATATTTATTTTTATTGTCGTCTTGGTTGTCAAATATTATTGCTTGTAATTAAACTAGAGATATTAAAGTACATTGTAAAGTAGTGAAAAAAAAAATACCTCCTATTAAATGCTATAATAATGTTAGTTACTTTATAAAAATGTCAGGTGACTAGGTGTTTCTAATTAGATGACCACCACTGTATATATTTTTTTGTTTTTGTTATACGGAGGCAAACAGGCTTACGGCCCACCTGATGGTAAGCGGTTACCGTCGCCTATTGACATCTGCAACACCTGGAGCATTGCTAATGCGTTGCCTGCCCTGGAGAAATCTTTTTGTATTTTTCTTAAAGCTCTTCATGTTGTAGGTTAGCGGGAAAACCTCGTATATTTTGTATTACTTCGTTTAATAAAGATCTTAAATATAAAACAGACAGGCCTCATAGCTCAGTTGGTAGTAGCTCTGCCTTCTGCGCTAGAGGTCGCGGGTTCGATTCCCGCACTGGACAAGCATTTGTGCGATTAACACAGATGTTTGTTCTGTGTCTGGGTGTTACATATATATCTATTATGTATATCAGTCTCTGGTACCCATAGTACAGGCTATGCCTAGTTTGGGATCAGCTGACCGTGAGTGATAAGTCCGGAATATTTATTTATTTATTTATTAAAAAGCCTGTAGAAGCCCACTGCTGGACGTAGGACTCCCCCAAAGAGTTCCGCAACGAACGTTCTTGAGACAGCAGACTTCACGAAATTGTGGTCTCCATTCGGGAACAGAACCCTGCACCACACTGAAGCACTACATTCCATTTTGTAAAAAAGGATAAAAAATGATAGCCGTGTTTGTTGGCTGATTCTTGTAGGCTTGGTCGCGAGGAACAGGCGTAGCTTCACCTAGTTTCTAAGACGTTTCAAAGTGATCCTAGTGATTTTATTGAAATAAACGCCTTTTGACTTTGACATTGACGGTAAGTGGTTACCGTCGCCTATTGAGCAACACCTGGAGCATTGCTAATGCATTGCCTGCCGAACCCCTCCCCTCTAAAGAGCTCTACTCCCCGCAGGAACACAGCACTATTTGAAACAAATAATGTTATTTGGCTGCGATTTACTGTATGATGAGTTCTACTGGCCTCATAGCTCAGTGGTAGTAACTCTGCCTTCTGCGCTAGAGGTCGCGGGTTCGATTCCCGCACTGGACAAACATTTGTGACTAACACAGATGTTTGTTCTGTGTCTGGGTGTTAAATATATATCTATTATGTATATCAGTCTCTGGTACCCATAGCTATGCTTAGTTTGGGATCAGTTGACCGTGTGTGATATGTCCGGAATATTTATTATTTATTTATTTACTTACCTATTACTTAGTCATAGGTACCTAACAGGTATCTACCAACATACAATTACATAATATAATTATATACCTACTTATAAATAATAATTAATTAAGTACCCAATAATGTGGTCACTATATTTTATTAGAGATAATGTACCCACCTGACTTGTTACTTGGCGTTATTAATGAAAAAATGTATTGTATTGTATTGTATAGCGGAGGTACCTCTCCAGGCGGGCTGCTCCAATTTAGAGCGAGAAAATCTCGCTGTGCCCTAGCTTTTTTTTTTTTATACTACTTAGGTGGCAAACAGGCATACGGCCCACCTGTTGGTAAGCGGTTACCGTAGCCTATGAGCGCTTGCAATACCAGAGGCATCACGCACGCGTTGCCGACCCCGAACCCCCTCCCCCTAACGAACCCCCCTCCCCCTAAAGAGCTCTGGCAACCTTTCTCATCGCAGGAACACAACACTATTTGAAAACAAATAATGTTATTTGGCTGCGATCTACTGTATAGCGGAGGTACCTCTCCAGGCGGGCTGCTCCAATTTTGAGCGAGAAAATCTCGCTGTGCCCTACCTAATAATGACTTTATAAATAACGATGATGATTACCTGAATGTCCTGGACTAGTGCTGTCGGGCGGGCGCACTCGTATCTCGAGCCGACTGGAGACGGTGGCGCCCTCTGGCTCCGGCTTCGGTTTAGGAGACGCGTATGATGTTGATAAACACTGAAACGAAATTATGATAGTATAATTTTATATATACTATAAAATTATACTATAATATATATCATAATAACTCTTTGTAAACACAACACAACGCGATAGTCCTTCGGTTCATTTTTTTTACAAGGAAGGTAAAAGAGCATTTTCTATCTCTGTAAGTACGTAGGTATTTAAATTATATATATTTTTGTATATTTGTTTTATTGTTTCACAAGTAGGTATATATATTATAATATTATTATATAAGTAGTTTGTTCATAGTGATAAGTTTATATTTAGGTATCTAATATACGTATATTTTGTTAGAATAGTTTGTTTATACATCTACTATTTTTTTTTTTTTTTTTTTTATTCATTGGTCTTGTACACGAATCCTACCTCTATAACCACCTATCTCTAGCCTCAAAGGTTTGCTGGAAGAAAACTCTTTTTAGGGTTAAGCTCGCCTTTGTACATGTCCTTTCATTTAATTTGAAGACAAATGCGATGGTACAAGAATAGTTCTTCTGGTAAGTTTTTTACAATGTGAACACAATTTGAAGGCCGCCATGTTGGTTTATAATTGGCGTTTGACATGACATTGACATATTTTTCATGTCATGTTGTTTGATTTGATGTTTTTGTTTTGTCAGTTATATGTAGGTTGTCAAAATGACATTTCACGCACGTCCATCCGCCATATTTTTGTAGCGCTGTGTGTTGCTCTCTTTGTCGAAGAAAACCTTAATGTACCTTAGAACGAAGTCAATTTAAATATAATAACCAATTAAATACGTGTACTTTATTGCTTAGCCATATTTTAGAGTAGTGTACACAGTGCAGGCCCAGGCTCCATATATTGATGAAACGTCTCTTTTGGTAAAGACATAGATTATTGTCTTGAATATCTTATAGGCTACTTTTAATGTAGATACCACGCGTGCGAAGCCGCTGCTGGAAGCTAGTTATACATAATTGTTGTAACAACTCTAGATAAATATATGATGATAGATGAAATTAGATACATTTCACATTCAAAATGGCTGAAGTATTGTTATAAACTTCGATCTAAACCATTTAAATGTCTATAATTTAGTTAGAAATTTCGTTGTGACTGAATAACTCTCGAACCGCTGAATCGATTTCGATGAAATTTAGACTAAAAGATAGATGTTGAAGTGTAGCGTGCGGTGTTGGCATGTTATTTAAGGAGAAATCTTTTTGTATTTTTCTTGAAGCTCTTCATGCTGTAGGTTAGCGGGAAAACCTCGGAAGCTCATTCCGCAACTTGCACGTACACAAGTTTCGTTGTGACGCAATAACTCCTCAACCGCTGAACCGATATCGATGAAATTAGTGATTATTTATTTATTTGGATACACATTACACATTACAAGCATACAATATAATACTTATTAACAAAGTAGTTTTGATCTGGCTTGAAACGTAACTTACGTGCGTACTAAAACAATATAAGAGCATCAAGCGGACAAAAAGCGTTGGGGAAACTTAACTTAACGAGAATAATATTATATAAAACAAGATTAAACAAAGGTGCCATTAAACTAAAAGAGCTATCTTTTAGTACTTTAAGACTCGTATTCAGAGACACGACTCAAGCATAGTTTTAATCACAGATCAGCTGAACTCTATTTAAGTATTGAATCTCTTCTCAAACATAACTTTTATTCAAGAACGGTACTTAAACTACTCTCCGCTGAATCGAGTCTCAAATCAGTACTCAAATGTTCTCGTTTACATTTTGATTTATTTGTCATTTTCGTTTCGTTCCGTTTTACGCAGAAATTCAAACAGTCATGGTGGAAATAGAACAGAACTATAAAGTGAAGTATAAATATGCATCAAAGTACGTGTAACGGAACGAAAATGTCATTTGATTAATGTCAAATCAAATCTAAACTCAAGCACCGATTTCGTCTGATTGACGTTTCAGAATAAGCATTTACTCAGGTGAACTGTGATCATTGAATCTATACATAAGTACTGTTCAGGAATTAGAATCTCGACTCAAATCGAAATTTAAGTACAGATCAATGCTCGAGTCTTGTCTCTGAATACGAGCCGGCTGTTTGAACTTCTGCGTAAAACGGATCGAAAATTATAAATAAAATCAAAATGTAAACGAGAACATTTGAGTACAGATTTGAGACTCGATTCAGCTGAGAGTAGTTTAAGTGCCGTTCTTGAATAAAAGCTATGTTTGAGAAGAGATTCACTACTTAAGTAGTATAATGTTATTTAATTTTAGTTTTGACTTGACATTGATTTTAATTTTATAATTTTTTTTTTTTTTTTTTTTTAATTTATTGCTTTGTCATAGTTTTAATTATGTATGTATTAATTACATAACTCATGCTACCTATTGACCGGTAACTCGTATATGTTATTAATAAAAAACTATGAACTATCTATGCTTGAGTCGTGTCTCTGAATACGAGCCTTAAAGTACTAAAAGATAGCTCTTTTAGTTTAATGGCACCTTTGTTTAATCTTGTTTTATATAATATTATTCTCGTTAAGTTTTCCCAACGCTTTTTGTCCGCTTGATGCTCTTATATTGTTTTAGTACGCACGTAAGTTACGTTTCAAGCCAGATCAAAACTACTTTGTTAATAATTATTATATTGTATGCTTGTAATATGTAATGTGTATCCAAATAAATAAATAAATAAGTACTAATTTCATCGATATCGGTTCAGCGGTTGAGGAGTTTGACTGGCCTCATAGCTCAGTTGGTAGTAACTCTGCCTTCTGCACTAGAGGTCGCGGGTTCGATTCCAGCACTGGACAAACATTTGTGACTAACACAGATGTTTGTTCTGTGTCTGGGTGTTAAATATATATCTATTATGTATATCAGTCTCTGGTACCCATAGCACAGGCTATGCCTAGTTTGGGATCAGTTGACCGTGTGAATATGTCCGGAATATTTATAAAAAAAAAAAAAAAAAGTTAATGCGTCACAACGAAACTTGTGTACGTGGAATGAGCTTGCGAGGTTTCGAGGTAGCCTTAAAGTACTAAAAGATAGGTCTTGAAATGTAGTGTGTTGTGTCTCACGGGCGCGGTGTTGGCGCGGCGCGGCGCGGCGTGCGGCTTGTCGCGGCGCGCGACGTTGCGCATGACGTCCACGCTGTAGCGCAGCGAGCCCTGCGCGCACTCGAACGACGCCTGCTGCAGCAGCGGCGGCTTCAGCGACCGGATGTGGGACCCTGGGGTGCCATCAAAGGACCAGTTTTTGTTTATAATAAATAACCACAGTCATGTGCACGAATGTCATGAGGAGGGAAGAATGTCATGTGACAAGAAGAGTGTTAGATATGAATGTGGATGGATGTAGGAGTAGAGGTAGACCAAAGAAAAGATGGATGGACTGTGTGAAAGTGGATATGGTGAAGAAAGGAGTGAGTGCTGAGATGACGACTGATAGAGGGAAATGGAAGAAGAATACATGTTGTGCCGACCCCACATGATGTGGGATAAGGGCAGGAAGATGATGAGTCATGTGCACGAAAGGAGCCTCTAAGACATAGACATAGACATTTATTTAATTGCCACCAAAACACACACATTTGCACAAAATTTTACAATAAACTTATAATAAAAGAAACAAGAGAAAAGTAATGAAAGTAAAAAAATGGTGTGATGTGTGCTGCAGCAGCAAAATGGCTTCGGCTCAGCATTATGCCTACTGTTTTGCAGCAGACGCTGGTATTCTGCCGAAACCATTACCTACACACACACACACACCATTACCTACACACACACACACCATTACCTACACAGTCATTCAACCCTGTGAGAACAGTCTTATTAAGATTATGTTAGAATCGTCAGGGAATAGGTTTATAAATATAAAAATTAATAAAGGATCTGAGAGATCTAAGATCTAAGAGGCGCACTTTAATCCTTTCACTACACTGATTCTTTCACCGACGGTCCTAGGCCCTTTTCAGTGCCTCCTTACTTCAACCTGGTCACTGACCTAATACAGGATGATCAAGAAAGAATCAGTGACACGACAAGCAAGCAAGCAACCACAGTCATTGAGAGATATTTTTTTATTTTTTTTATACTACTGAGGTGGCAAACAGTCATACGGCCCACCTGTTGGTAAGCGGTTACCGTAGCCTATGAGCGCTTGCAATACCAGAGGCATCACGCACGCGTTGCCGAAACCCCGAACCCCCCCACCCCTAAAGAGCTCTGGCAACCTTACTCATCGCAGGAACACAACACTATTTGAAAACAAATAATGTTATTTGGCTGCGATCTTCTGTAAGGCGGAGGTACCTCCCAGGCGGGCTGCTCCAATTCAGAACGAGAAAATCTCGCTGTGCCCTTCCTCCTCTAAAAATGCATTGTTCACTGTTTCAAAGGAAGCTGAGAACGCTGCTCATAGATAAAAGTTACTATACCATTGACGAATTCATGAAAGATAAAAATATAGTGTAAATTGTTGACATAATATATTCATTTTTTTTTTGACAAGGCTTATATAATCTTTAGTTGTTGTGTGTCTAGTCTCTGATTGTTTTTAATATTTTAATTAGTTCATAATGACATTCTTTTTCTTCTATTTTTTATTATTATTTGTTATTTTTTTATTAATTAAATTTTATTAAGATTGTAAATTAAATATTGCATGCCTAGATATAGGTAGAATACATTGATTCAATAGTATATAGTAATTGACATCTTTATGACATGTATTTCAAGCAATAAATTATACTTTGACTTTGACTTCAGTTATCTTACTAATCCTATATTGGCCTCATAGCTCAGTTGGTAGTAACTCTGCTTTCTGCGCTAGAGGTCGCAGGTTCGATTCAAGCACTGGACAATTATTTGTGACTAACACAGATGTTTGTTCTGTGTCTGGGTGTTAAATATATATCTATTATGTATATCAGTCTCTGGTACCCATAGGACAGGCTATGCCTAGTTTGGGATCAGTTGACAATGTGTGATATGTCCGGAATATTTATTTATGTTTATTTATTTATTTATATACTCATCATCATCATTGTAGTGTATGCCTTTTGCCACTCTGGTACCCAGCAGGAAGGAAAGAAAGAAAGAAAATGTATTTATTTGACCCACAACGCAGTAAGTAGGTAGGTAGATACAAATAAAAAAATACTTAAACCTAAGTAGTAGGAGGTAGGGCACAGCGAGATTTTCTCGTTCTGAATTGGAGCAGCCCGCCTGGAGAGATACCTCCGCCTTACAGAAGATCGCAGCCAAATAACACTATTTGTTTCAAATAGTGTTGTGTTCCTGCGATGAGTAAGGTTTCCAGGGGGTTTTCCTCTTTAGGGGGGGAGGGGGGAGGGGTCGGCAACGCGTGCGTGATGCCTCTGGTATTGCAAGCGCTCATAGGCTACGGTAACCGCTTACCAAAAGGTGGGCCGTATGCTTGTTTGCCACCTCAGTTGTATAAAAAAATAAAACAAGTAACACAAAAACACACATAGGAAAACAAAAACATGTAGGTAGGTGAGGCGGTAGGTAGGTTGAGTAGGTATGCGTTGTGTGGGGCAAATGGGTCCCGTCTCAGCATAAAGCTGCACCGAACATAATATGTACGGTGCAGCGCTGGTAACTGACGGGGCCTAGGCGACGTGACGAACATTAATAAACATCTTTTGTATATTTATACCTACCTATTGTATGTAATTTAGTTTAAAAGCAGCCTCTAAGAGGCGCACTTTAATCCTTTCACTACACTGATTCTTTCACCGACGATCATAGGCCTTTTCAGGGCCACCATACCTCAACCTGGTCACCGACCTAATACGGGATGACCAAGAAAGGATCAGTGACACGACAAGAAGAAGAAGTTTAAAATTGTTTATCTATGTTAATTGTGTGTGTCTGTAGTGCCAAATAAATTTCTTATCTATCTATCTAAACATAATAGTTATAGTACAACTCCTCATTGTTACACACAAAACAAATGTATCCCAGTGACTTTCCCACCTGCATTGTTGCACCCCCCCACAGAGTATGTGTATCCATCCTTACCACTCTGGTGTCAGCTGTCACTGTCAGTGGTTCACTAGGAAGAAGGCTTAGTAAGGAATGCAGGCATCCATAAATTCTAGTCATTACAATCATCATCATCATTTCAGCCGTACGACGTCCACTGCTGAACGTGGCCTAATGGCCTCTCCCACAGACAGAGCGAACTCCTTATCATGTGGGGGGATTTGCCCATACTCACCACGCTGGGCATGCGGGTTGGCGAGCGCAGTTAGAGCTATCGTTGTTAAAATGAGGGACGCTGCTGCCCATCCCCTAGCTTTTTTCCCTTAGTCGCCTCTTACGACATCCGCGGATAGGTAGATATGGAGGGGCCTATTCTTCAGCCGGGACCACCACGACCAAGAAGTTCAGAAGTCCATTATAGGATATTAAATAGACAAACAAATATGTAGTACTATTCCGCTAATTTATTCCTTATTCGTGCATGTTGCCAGTGATGACTTATGGCACTGAGACTTGGTCGTTAACTATAGGCCTCATGTACAAGCTCAAAGTCGCGCAACGGGCTATGGAGAGAGCTATGCTCGGAGTTTCACTACGTGATAAGATCCGAAATGAAGAAATCCGTAGAAGAACCAAGGCCACCGACATAGCTCTCAGAATTAGCAAGTTGAAGTGGCAGTGGCAGTGGATCTGAGTGTTGGGCAACCAAAGGGACGGATGAAAGAAGAGTGCATGCTGCGGAAATGAGAATGTTGAGATGGATGTGTGGAGTGACTAGAATGGACAAGATACGGAATGAGTACATCAGAGGAAGTTTGAAAGTAGCGCCAGTGACTGAGAAGTTGAAGAGCAAAAGGTTAGCGTGGTATGGGCATGTCATGCGGAGGGAAGAATGCCATGTGACTAGAAGAGCGTTAAATATGAATGTGGAAGGATATAAGGGGAGAGGTAGACCAAAGAAAAGATGGATAGACTGTGTGAAAGATGACATGAGTAAGAAAGGAGTGAATACTGATATGACGGCTGATAGAGGGGAGTGGAAGAGGAAAACATGCTGTGCCGACCCCACATGAAGTGGGATAAGGGCAGAGAGATGATGATGAAGTGGTAGTGGGCAGGCCATATAGCTCGCAGAACCGACCACTATTGGGGGATAAAGATTCTCGAATGGTTGCGGGTAGTCGGCGCATGGAAAAAGCTCAAGACCGTTCGCTGTGGGACTCTTTGCCTATGTTTTTTTTTTCAACTGAAGTGGCAATCAAGCATACGGCCCACCTGTTGGTAAACGGTTACCGTAGCCTATGAGCGTTTGCAATACCAGGGGCAACAGACCCCGAAGCCCTTCCCCCCTAAAGAGCTCTGGCAACCTTACTCCCCGCAGGAACACAACACTATTTGAAACAAATAATGTTATTTGGCTGCGATCTTCTGTAAGATGATGATAAAATAACTCACCAATAGATGGCAGGGTCCAACATCTGGGCAGCACGGGATGTAAATGCGGGTAGGCCTCGATGCCCGGGATCTGGACGCAGCGCCGCGGCCTGGCCCCCGCGGGGGCGGCGGGGGCGAGGGGGGGCGGCGGGGGCACCAGCGGGGGCGACGCGGGGGGCGACGCGGGGGGCGACTTCGGCGCTACTGGCTGGGGGAAACTAACTGTTAGTACATACAGTTTTGTTTTAAATAAGCTGTTGTCCTTGGTATCATTCAATATTAAGTTTAGGGCACGTAACTCGAATGAAAGAAATCTGTTTGCCATACAAATTTATAAAAATAATATTTCCTTTTACAATCCTTTGACCAGGATGGCTCGTCAATATAATGAAATGGCTAAAAATAATTTACAATTAGATATATTTAGTTCTAAATTGTGACATTTCATCAAAAATGTTAAGGATATCTTGTATCCTAAAACACTAGATGTTCGTTAGGAAACATATCACTCACTTTTGTTTACTGTTAATACTTTTGTTGTACGCACATAATTATTTATGTTACTACCTAGCTCTAATCTGTGTTTTATAATTATTATTTTTACTTTTGGTTGTAATGAGTTTGTGCGTCGAAATAAATAAATAAATAAATAGTATTCAAAAAAAAAATCACAGACGGGACTAAAACCCGCGACCGAACCGTACGGGGATTCGCTAGCCAACTACGCCACTAAGTCGGATAAGAGCCCAATTGATAAAATATGTTGGGGAAGACTGCGGGTTCGAATACCGTCCGATATAGGCTATTCTGATGGTATTTTGGCCATCCTCTGTTAGGTCAATGCCCTGGTTGAGGTATGGTGCCCCTGAAATAATAATAATAAATAATAAAATGGGTCGATGACCGTCGGCAAAAGGACCCGTAAAATCTTAGGGGATTAGTTTGTTCCTGAAGTGGTTGGTTTGTTCGTGAAGAGGTTGGTTTGTTCCTGAAGGGGTCAGTTTGTTCCTGAAGGGGTTGGTTTGTTCCTGAAGGGGTCAGTTTGTTCCTGAAGGGGTTGGTTTGTTCGTGATGGGGTTGGTTTGTTCCTGAAGGGGTTGGTTAATACCTGAGGTTGTTCTCTGCGGGTCAGCTGCGAGTGGTGTAGCTGGGTCCTGGCCGCACTGCAGCTGGAGACGGCGGACTGACCGCGAGGACAGCGGTGTTCCGGAGACTGCGGGTGGAACGATCGGTTAGTAAGGTATTATGAGCTGTGACCAACTCTCGTGAGGGAGTGAGGCCGCCCAAAGGCCTCAGTTATGGCTTAGCGACTTATAGCCGGACACAACAACTTAGAAACGGTCACCCATCCAGGTTTAAGCTAAAGAACCGACTAGTCCTTCAAGCCGGTTGTAAAACTTGGATCCGGCTCGAAGGAACACATTAAATCAGAGCTAATGGCTAAGCTAATAATATGATAGTGTTCTCAAACACATTCCCATATTGAATATATACAAGGTGATTCACAATAGTATGCTATCCAGTTGTTCTAAATGTTGTATATAAAAAAAGTTTGTTCTACGACTTTTGGAAAAAAATCTATGCAAAAATCTGCGGTCAAATCGGTTCATCCATAATTAAACTGATTGAAAAAAAATGATGAAAACATATTATATATTGTGGTACAACTTTGTAACCAATATGACAGGCCTCATAGCTCAGTTGATAGTAACTCTGCCTTCTGCGCTAGAGGTAGCGGGTTCGATTCCCGCACTGGACAAACATTTGTGTGATGAATGCAGATGTTTGTTCTGTGTCTGGGTGTTAAATATATATCTATTATATATATCAGTCTCTGGTACCCATAGCACAGGCTATGCCTAGTTTGGGATGAGTTGACCGTGTGAATATGTCCGGAATATTTATTATTATTTATTATTAATATAACTTCATCAACCAACAAACTGCTAGCATAGATATCTTCAATGATAGTATCAGTATATTTAAACGTAAGGTGCTGGTACATTTCCAGCTCGAACTTGATTCATAGCATCTAAGTAACTGCTTCCATTATAGTTATAGGTAGTTATGACTCTATTATAGTAAGTTTTAGTTAAAAAGAGGCGTTTCATCAATATATGGAGCCTGGGCCTGCACTGTGTACACTACTCTAAAATATGGCTAAGCAATAAAGTAAACGAATTTAATTGGTTATTTTATTTAATTTGACTTCGTTCTAAGGTACATTATGATTTTCTTCGACAAAGAGAGCAACACACAGCGCTACAATAATATGGCGGATGGACGTGCGTGAAATGTCATTTTGACAACCTACATTTATCTGACAAAACAAAAACATCAAATCAAACAACATGACATGAAAAATATGTCAATGTCATGTCAAACGCCAATAATAAACCAATATGGCGGCCTTCAAATAGTGTTCACATAGTAAAAAACTATTTATGAAAATAAAGATTTAAAAAAAAAAAGAACTATACTTGTACCACCGCATTTGTCTTCAAATTAATGAAATTGTATTTTTCTTGTAATCTCCTATTTTTTCCTAATTTTTCTATGTAGTGTACATGGACCAGGCCCAGAATGAAATGGCTCCTTTACTTAGCTTTACCTAGGTACCTAGGTTAGAATAACATTGATCTCAAAAAAAATTACAACACTTCTATAGGTAGTCTTTAAGTACACAGTTTATCTTGTATAAATTTAGTTTATTGTAACGTGATTATCCTAGCTGTAAGATTAATCTCCATAACCTTATTTTCTATTTTAAAGTTTGTAAACTCTTTATAGGTTAAAATTGTCCCTACCAATGCTGTGTTCGCCTGTTATTGGCTATTGTATCAGTCCTTAGTCTACATAGCTTAATATTATTGAATGTTTGATACATGTGCTGTTAGCGATCCTATTTAATAAATAAATATTAAAACATTGATGTTTTTGTTCGCTAAGATCCTTCTTTTTGCTGATACAATTAGCTCCGGGATGGTTTACATGTTTTGAATCGCCTTGTACACATTAACATCTAACCTGCAATTGCTCCTGCTTCCATTCATTGTCTGTGGTCTCTTCAGAGTCATCGAATTGTGATTTCCATAGAGATACCAGAGTTAGGGCGCCGCCCTTTGTCACCTAAAACAAAAATATATAATCAAAATCAGAAAGAAAGATTTGTCATGTGACATGTGCACGAAAGGAGCCTCTAAGAGGCGCGCTTTAATCCTTTCACAACACTGATTCTTTCACCGACGGTCATAGGGCCACCATACCTCAACCTGGTCACTGACCTAATACAGGATGACCAAGAAAGAATTAGTGACACGACAAGAAGAATCCAACTGGTAGTGATCTGGATCAATTTAGCTATCTATCGTCTGCAATATTTTATTTAGCAACAAATGACACCCTTACTTTTAAAGTATTTAAAGTATTTTTAAGTATTATAAACTTAAAGTAATTAGATAGATTGGTAAGTAAAAAATTAAGGTGCAAAATGTTGAGAGGGCCTAAGACATAGAAAGCAGTAAAACAGCGGTCTTCACACTAGATGTATTGGTGCACGACCGGAATCCGAACCCACGGCCTTCGGATCGGAAGCCACTACCGCCTCTCCAGCAGTAATATATAATATAATACAAGCTTTATTGTTTCCTGCATCAGGTTCAACTTAAATATCTACACTTTCTTAAAATTTAAGTAGGTATGCAAGATTCGCTATCAGCGGTAAAAGCCTCCTCCAGTTGCTTCCATGTCTCCCTGTCTCTAGCTACTCTACTCCAAGCCTTGCCTGCTATCTTGGTGATGTCGTCGCTCCATCTCTTAGGGGGTCTGCCTTTTCTCCGTTTTTTGCCAATCGGGTACCAATTAGTTGCTGTTGCTTCCCAGTTTCCAGTTTATTAACTCACCTGTTGTAATGCAGACACGTTCTCATCGTCCATGACGGCGAATTGGGTGTAGCTCTGGTCGGCCCGCGCGCGCGCCGCGCGACGCCCGCCTGACATCAAAGTCAAAGTCAAAGTCAAAAGGCATTTATTTCAATAAAATCACTAGGATCACTTTGAAACGTCTTAGAAACTAGGTGAAGCTACGCCTGTTCCTCGCGACCAAGCCTACAAGAATCAGGCAACAAACACGGCTTGGTGCCTATCTTTTATATCGATGATCCTTTTTCACAAAATGGAATTTAATGCTTCAGTGTGGTGCCGATCGAACTAGGTGAGGCTCAGAAGAAAAGTAATCTAATTATAATCCTTAATAAATAAGACCTTATAAAAATGTGAAAAAAAGAAGACAAATGTGAGCTTCAACAAATGATCTAAGGGCAGCACACGCTATACTTGATGAAATATGTACCTAATGCTTATATAAAATTGAATAATACTTAAAATTGATGCAAGCAAAAACTGTAAAGACACTGCAAAATGGCATTTTAGCTGTCGAGGGGCAGAGCGACTTCAGGCCATGCGGTTTTATCATTTATATAATCATTTAGTTTATAGTACGCTTTCTTAATAAGATTATTCTTTATGTACACTTTAAATCTTCTAATAGTCACATCATACAAAGTAGTCAATTGAATTCAAAATTATTGTATTTAAATATATTAAATAGACTGATACAATCAATGCGTGTTGACAGTGATGACTTATGGCACTGAGACTTGGTCGCTAACTATTGGCCTCATACACAAGCTCAAAGTTGCACAACGGGCTATGGAGAGAGCTATGCTCGCAGTTTCACTGCGTGATAAGATCCGAAATGAGGAAATCCGTAGAAGAACCAAGGTCACCGACATAGCTCTCAGAATTAGCAAGTTGAAGTGGCAGTGGGCAGGCCATATAGCTCGCAGAACCGACAACCGTTGGGGAGTAAAGGTTCTCGAATGGCGACCACGAACCGGGCGACTCAGTGTTGGAAGGTCCCCCACCCGATGGACCGACGACATTGTGAGGGTTGCGGGAAGTCGGTGGATGGAGAAGGCTCAAGACCGTTCGTCGTGGAACTCTTTTGGGGAGGCCTATGTCCAGCAGTGGACTTCTACAGGCTGGTGATGATGATGAAATAGACAGGTTTTTAATAATATCCCGTTCAAAACCCGTCGGAGTCGAATTTTTGGGATATTATTAAAAATCATTGTATTCCTTTAGCACACTAAAGGTGTACAATGATAACCCACAGGTTATCACTTTAAAATTAAATAGAAATTAAATAGACACACAACTAAACACTAATAAACTATTGTATTTTAAGTTATTATTTCACTATTCAAAGTAATTGTAGTAAATTCAAATCAAAATTATTGTATCTAATTCAAAATTACTGTATTCAATTTAAAATTATTGTATTTAATTTTCAATTCAAAAGGTGTTTATTTCAATAAAATCACATGGATCATTTATGTTTATAGTGATAGGTAACCCATACTAATACTGATTTTTAAAATGTCTCAAATATTCGACTCAAGGCGGGACTCGAACCCGCGTACTTCCACTAGATAAGGGAATTATCTAACCAACTTTACCTCTTTTGAAGTGTGTATCAGAATGGACGCTGTCAACGTCAGCTACGATCCGAGGGCTTGAAGATTCACCTAAAAACCAAACACAATTATAAGCTAACGGTTACTAACCATTTTGAGCTAGCGGTTATTAAAAAAAAATAATCAAACGGTTACTGACCATGCTCGTATTAAAGTTATTTGAATGTTCAGCTACCTGTTACTAATTCGGTTACTAACCACCGATTATTTCGAATATGCAGCTAGCGGTTACTGACCATACTCAGACCTTAGTTACTAAAAATATTCAGGTAGTCACAACCAATATTCGGTTAACGATTACTAACCATTTTCGGCTTGCAGTTACAAATCATGCTCCGCTCGAGGTTACTAAGTTATTCCGCTAGCGGTTACTAACTGGGTTCGGCTAGCGGTTACTAACCGGGTTCGGCTAGCGGTTACTAACCGGGTTCGGCTAGCGGTTACTAACCGGGTTCGGCTAGCGGTTACTAACCGGGTGTGGACGAGTTAGCTTGCGCGGCTAAGTCTTGCACGCAGGTAGGTGGCGCGGTAACCACTCTCAGCCTGGCCAATGTCGGTCCTCCGCCTGAAATAAAGAAACTATTATCACTGGTACCATGGTAAATCAGATTTCTGATCCACGACACAGGGAATCCTTGACGTGTCACTGATTCTTTCTTGGTCATCTTGAAATATTGTCGTCCTATCTGTAGTAGGTACATAGGTACCTACTACATAGAATTATGTAATCATACTGATATTATAAATGCGAAAGTTTGTGAGGATGTTTGTGGATCAATCACGGCGGAACGGATTCGGATGAAATTTGGTACAGAGATAGATTATAGTCCGGAATAGCATATAGGCTACTTTTTATGTAGGTACCGCGCGAGCTAAGCCGCTGGCGGAAGCTATCTGTAATCATTTGTATTTTTTTTGTTCTAAGCTTAGTTGTTTATGTAGCAATAAATTCTTTTTCATTTTTTGGCACAACATGTTTTTCTCTTCCACTCCCCTCTATCAGCCGTCATATCAGTATTCACTCCTTTCTTACTCATGTCATCTTTCACACAGTCTATCCATCTTTTCTTTGGTCTACCTCTCCCCTTATATCCTTCCACATTCATATTTAACGCTCTTCTAGTCACATGACATTCTTCCCTCCGCATGACATGCCCATACCACGCTAACCTTTTGCTCTTCAACTTCTCAGTCACTGGCGCTACTCTCAAACTTCCTCTGATGTACTCATTCCGTATCTTGTCCATTCTAGTCACTCCACACATCCATCTCAACATTCTCATTTCCGCAGCATGCACTCTTCTTTCATCCGTCCCTTTGGCAGCCCAACACTCAGATCCATACAGTACGACAGGTCTTATGATCGTTTTGTAAATTTTCCCCTTAAGTTTAAGGGGCATTCTTGGATCACACGTAGTTCCTGTGACCTGTCGTCATTTCATCCATCCCGCATTTATTCTATTTTTCACATCCCGGTCTATATCGCCGTCGTTCTGCATCAATGAACCGAGGTACCGGAAGTCGAAATAAATGTCCGTGTATGTGTATGTGTATATAAGTGTCATGAAGTGACCGAGAAGCGACCAGTGTGCCGCGCGCACCTGGGGCGGGGTGGCGGGGCTTGCAGGGCGGCACACTCTGCC
This sequence comes from Anticlea derivata, assembly GCA_947579855.1. Lineage (NCBI taxonomy): Eukaryota > Metazoa > Arthropoda > Insecta > Lepidoptera > Geometridae > Anticlea > Anticlea derivata. Next base: position 5,390,418 of record OX388287.1, on the reverse strand, counting down.
GCTCGGGCCGCGCGCCCGTGGTGCCTGTCACCACTGACGAACTCGCTTCCTGGAAATATAATAATACATAATGTATATATAATATATACTATAACATAAACATGCTTATACAGGTTGAGTTTTTATTCAGGGCCACTTAGGCGAAATCGGAAACCGTGAGAGTAATTGAAAAGTGATGTTAGGAGTTACGGGCTCGATTTTGAAAAAAATTCAATCAGCATTAAAAAAAGTTGAAATTTATTTAGTTTCTCAGAAAATTAAGATTTTTGAAAAAATTTTTTTTTGAATTTTTGGGTTCTTTGTTTGTTAATAAATATATAAATGTACAATAACTATGTGTCTAAAGTTGTTGGAACACCTTAAAAATTACAAATTTATGAAATGCATAAAAAAATATCAGGACGTCTGATCGAAGCGACGCGTGACCCGAGAGCTGGCTCTTATTTGGCCCAGCGAATTAGCATTGCCATCCAGCGTGGCAATTCCGCCAGCGTCTTGGGGACGCTTCCGACTGGTAGTGATCTGGATCAGTTGAGCTATCTATAGATCGTTTGTAACGGTCATTAGATAGCTCAACTGTTTCTTGTGTATTTTGTAAATATTAACTTGTATTAGTTTAAAAAAAAATAATCAAAAAAATATTTTTTTGTGAAAAAAATATTTTTTATGCAGATCTTATTTTTTCAAAATCGAGCCCGTAACACCTAACATCACTTTTCGATTACTCTCACAGTTTCCGATTTCGCCTAAGTGGCCCTGAAAAAAAACCCACCCTGTATACTGACTAGCCTCATAGCTCAGTTGGTAGTAACTCTGCTTTCTGCGCTAGAGGTGGCGGATTCGATTCCCGCACTGGGCAAACATTTGTGACTAACACAGATGTTTGTTCTGTGTCGGGGTGTTAAATATATATCTATTATGTATACCAGTCTCTGGTACCCATAGTACAGGCTATGCCTAGTTTGGGATCAGTTGACCGTGTGTGATATGTCCGGAATATTTATTTAATATTTATTAAAATGCTTGTTTGTTTGTTACCTCATCACGACACTAAACGGCTGAACGAACGTAATGAAATTTGGCAAGGAGATATATTATATCCTGGCTATCTTCAGTCTCAAAAATAATCTTGAAGGGGGTGAAAATAGGGGTTAAAAGCAATCCATAATTCCTCAAGTTAGGGATCTCAAAATTCATATTTAGGCGTTTAGTAAGAAATAAATAAATGTTATTCAGCATTTGCACAAAAACATCCCCATAGGGGGCAAAGTAGGGGGTGAATACGGACGAGGTCGCGGGTAACAGCTAGTATAATATAGCTGTTATATGTATAAGATGATTCATAATTATATGTATGGTATCCCGAAATGGCCGGCAGGCTGGGACTTATTGGCAAAAAAAATTTGCGTGGTGGGGTGTTCGTTCTTGTTTTTAGGAATAATATGTGAAATGTAAATCCGTTATTGGATGTTAGTTTAGTTATAAGTTTCACATGTTTTCGTTTGCAAGTTGAAGTGGCAGTGGGCAGGCCATATAGCTCGCAGAACCGATAACCGTTGGGGAGTAAAGGTTCTCGAATGGCGACCACGAACCGGGCGACGCAGTGTTGGAAGGCCCCCCACCCGATGGACCGACGACATTGTGAAGGTTGCGGGAAGTCGGTGGATGGAGAAGGCTCAAGACCGTTCGTCGTGGAACTCTTTAGGGGAGGCCTATGTCCAGCAGTGGACTTCTACAGGCTGATGATGATGATGATGATGTTTTCGTTTTAAGAGCTGTGGATTTTGACAAATAAATATATAAATTATTATTATTATTTGAATGTTACATTTTTCGTTGAAAAAGTTATATTTCAAAAATCGGCGTTTTTGTCCATGGACGCAATTGTTCATACCTTCGCGTGCCTGTCGGGCGACGGCGCCGGTGTGGTGCTGACCTCGGCATCTTTATCTGTCGTGGGTTTGTCCGTGGTAGACTGTGGACAACAGGGAAAAAAAAATATTAATGATAATAATAAATATTCCGGACATATCACACACGGTCAACTGATCCCAAACTAGGCATAGCCTGTACTATGGGTACCAGAGACTGATATACATAATAGATATAAATTTAACACCCAGACACAGAGCAAACATCTGTGTTAGTCACAAATGTTTGTCCAGTGCGGGAATCGAACCCGCGACCTCTAGCGCAGAAGGCAGAGTTACTATGATTTTTTTTTTTTTTTACTACCAACTGAGCTATGAGGCCATTTCATTTATTCAATTGATTATATTTTGCTGAACATCATACAAGTTTATTCTACTAAAGCGAAAGTTTGTGAGGATGTTTTGATGTTTGTTGTTCAATCACGCCCAAACGGCCGAACGGATCTGGATGATATTTAGTACAGAGATAGATCATAGTCTGGAATAGCATATAGGCTACTTTTTATGTAGGTACAAAGTCAAAAGGCGTTTATTTCAATAAAATCACTAGGATCACTTTGAATCGTCTTAGAAACTAGGTGAAGCTACGCCTGTTCCTCGCGACCAAGGGCAACAAGAATCAGCCAACAAACACGGCTTGGTGCCTATCATTTTTTTCGATGATCCTTTTTCACAAAATGGTATTTAAAGCTTCAGTGTGGTGCCGATCGAACTAGTTGAGGCTCAAAAGAAAAGTAATCTAATTATAATCCCTAATAAATAAGAACTTATAAAAATGTGAAAAAAAATGAAGACAAATGTGAGCTTCAACAAATGATCTAAGGGCAGCACACGCTACACTTTATGAAATATGTACCTAATGCTTATATAAAATTAAATAATAATATGATGCAAGCAAAAACTGTAAAGACATTGCAAAACGGCATTTTAGCTGTCGAGGGGCAGAGCGACTTCAGGCCATGCGGTTTTATCATTTAAATAATCATTTAGTTTATAGTACGCTTTCTTAAGGTGAGGGTTTAATTATTTTATAATTTTTGAATTGTTTTTTCTCAATAACCGCAAAACGCATAGTTTTGATTTTTATGACAAAGATAACTTGAGCATTTTATTTAAGTAAATCCAAGACAGAAACGCGATTGGTAAAACTTTTCTCGATAGATTTATTTTTTAAAGTTGGGTCCTCTGGAACAGTTTTTTCGAAAATACTTTGAGACTATCTAACAAAAATAACTTTTTTAAAATATTTTGTTAGACAATAGCATTGGGTACCTAAATCCAAGACACTTTAAAAAAAAATAGAAAGTTTTTGAGATAATCGATATGTTCTTATATTTCGCTTACGTCGATTACTTTTGAGCACCTTCTAACGCTTGCTATCTCTTTCCGCATTCAATTACAGTACATAGCGCTGTCACTTTCTTCACTCCGCCCACTCGACAATTTATTATGATTTTTGTATCCTCTTAATAAGATTATGTAGACTCACGTATCCGTTGAGGCGGTGGCGGGGCGAGGCGGGGGCGGGGGCGCCGCGCTTGGTGTCGGTGCGGTCGGGGCGCGCGTTGGTGTCGGTGCCGGCGCCCGTGCCCTCCGTCTCCAGCCGCGGCCGGCCCGAACGACCCGCCTGGAATACCATTTAGTATGTGTCATCGTCATGTCTACTGCATCATTGTAATCTGCCAACGGTCGTGTGTGAGACTGTGAGTGTGCGTGTGAGAGTGAGAGTTGGAGGGTGTGTGAGTTTGTGTGAGAGTGTGAGTAGGAGGGTGTGTGTGTGGGAGTGCGAGGGTGCGTGAGTGTGTCGCAATCCTTTTAAAAAAAACTGCAGAACTGGACTAACGAGCAATTTTTTTATAATCGTGACGAATTTTATGAATAGGTGTCCAAGTAGACACGAGTATATGTAAATAATTTTATAAATATTTTTTTAATTAGGTATGTAATTGAATTGATCGAATGATTGTATTACCTAATCACGCGACCTATGACTATTAATTGTTACGAATAAACTACTATTTAACTATTATGTAGGGATGTATCCGAGCTTGAGGGTGTGTGCGAATGGTATGTTTGAGTGTGTCTGTACGTGGGTGCTGGGGTGTGACTGTGTACGTGAGTATGTGTGTGTATGTTGTGTACACTCACGTTGTCAGGTAGAGTGTCCGTGGGAAGCGCGTGCTCCGGCGCCGGATGTACCGCAGCGCGCGTCCGTGACGCTGCCAGAGCCATCTAGAACAGGTTTTAACACTTATTTCTATAATAGAACAACTTAGCACTAGTTTATTCGATAAAATACAGTTTGATTTTAATTATAACCCAAAAAAATCAACTCAGACCTGATTCGAACCAGCAACCGTCCCCAAGATACGGGATGTTCTAAACAACTTAGCAACCAAGCCAATTAGTCCTATAGTCATATAGTCCAAAAAAAACAACCATGATAACTTGCTTGTCATGCCACTGATTCTTTCTTAGACATCCTGTGGCCCTGAAAAGGGCCTCGTGACCGTCGGTGAAAGAATCAGTGCAGTGCAAGCATTAAAGTGCGCCTCTTAGAGGCACCTTTCGCCACTTTCGGGATAGTATTACTAGTAACGTACAGGTGAGCCACATGTCAGACTAATCCTGCAGGGAATAGTCTGACTATGTGCTCCTATAGGAGGTTCATCATTCATCATTTCAGCCGTACGACGTCCACTGCTGAACATGGCCTCCCCCACAGACAGAGCGAATTCCTTATCATGTGGGGGGATTTGCCCATACTCACCACGCTGGGCATGCGGGTTGGAGAGCGCAGTTAGAGCTATCGTTGTTAAAATGAGGGACGCTGCTGCCCATCCCCTAGCTTTTTTCCCTTAGTCGCCTCTTACGACATCCGCGGAGGTAGGTATGGAGGGGCCTATTCTTTAGGTAGGATATTAATAGGAGGTTTAATTAGTCACAATTTTAGCAAAAACAGTGAAGCCCGTATTATTGAAAACTCACAGATCTGAAACCGATCTTAAGATTGGTAAAAACTACATATTTATGGACACATAAAAAATAATTTATTTACAACTAAACCACACACATTTTACAAAAAACAATGAAAGAAAAGACAACACAAGTAAATGTAATTGAAATAAAAATGGAGTGATTACATGTGTGCTTGCTTGCTTGTCGTGTCACTGATTCTTTCTTGGTCATCCTGTGTTAGGTCAGTGAGCAGGTTTTTTTTTTTTGTGTTATACGGAGGCAAACAGGCTTACGGCCCTCCTGATGGTAAGTGGTTACCGTCGCCATTAGCAACACCTGGAGTATTGCTAATTCGTTGCCTGCCGAACCCCTCCCCCCCCTAAAGAGCTCTGGCAACCTTACTCACCGCAGGACCACAACACTATTTGAAACAAATAATGTTATTTGGCTGCGATCTTCTGTAAGGCGGAGGTACCTCGCGGCCTGCACCAATTTAGAACGAGAAAATCTCTCTGTGCCCTACCTCCTCCTAAAGGTTGAGGTATGGCTGCCCTGAAAAGGGTCTATGACCGTTGATGAAAGAATCAGTGTCGTGAAAGGATTAAAGTGCGCCTCTTTCTCCTTTCGTGTATAATGTTTCGTTCTTTTATCCCTAATAATGGTAGACATTCTCTTAGATCTCCAGGCAATGAGATTCTTGAAGATACCTAGGGGGTTAGTCAGAGGCGTGTCCGAACATTTGGCATATGCCCACATTTTTGACTGGCCTCATAGCTCAGTTGGTAGTAACTCTGCCTTCTGCGCTAGCGGTCGCGGGTTCGATTCCCGCACTGGACAAACATTTGTGACTAACACAGATGTTTGTTCTGTGTCTGGGTGTTAAATATATATCTATTATGTATATCAGTCTCTGGTACCCATAGTACAGGCTATGCCTAGTTTGGGATCAGTTGACAATGTGTGATATGTCCGGAATATTTATTTATTTATTTATTATTTATTTTATGCAAATTTGCGTATACAACAAATTGATGGAATGTTTTTATTTTTTTGTAAATATGTTGTTTTTTTGAATGTCCCTACCTACTTACCTTAATATAGTTTTAAGTATACATGGTTTTTATAAGATGGCTTAATAAAGTATTTCTATTTATATTTTGCAGTGGTGAGTATTCAATAGCAGGTTGCAAGCCCATCATCGCCTGTTTCAGAATACTTACTCGTTTTCTAACGATGTTTTCCTTCACCGTTTCAAGCACGTGTGATGCGCACTTAATCTCATTGACGGACGACCGGGTTCGAACACATGACCCTTGGATTGATAGTCGGAGAACCTCACTATGCCAACAAGGCTTTTTTTAATGATTTGCGAACATAATAAATATAATTTTTTTGGAAGCTAGTTTCTTGGACTTGTTTTATCATAAATAAATAAATAAATCTTTATTCATTACCTTAGTGCTACGAATAACATAGAGAATTAATATCTAATTAAGGGTAACAAATGAAACGATGCCTGAACTAGGATAACCTGTGTCTCAGGCGGTAAAAATCTGTGCAGTCATTTACTAGACATGGGGGGATAAAAGTTGGTAAGAAAAATGGAAAATTTTCAAATATACCCAAGTGGGGTATTAAATGAAAATACATGATGCGTGTATTATAATTAGACACGTTTTATCAAATTCGGTGCAGCCATTTACTAGATATGGAGCGGAATGCGTTGGGTTTTATTTTGTTTTATGTGTACATAAAATATGTTCATATACAATCATTTAATGGTAACGAACATAAATCTCACCAGTTATATTTGATACTGAGTAGCTTTTAACTAAGCCAACTGCCTGGAATGTCAAGTTAACTTAAGTAAAACTTTAAAATAGTGCAAAAAGTGCGTAGCTGCCACTAGGATGCGAACACACTACCTTTCGAGCTGTATCTAAGCTGCCGCTGAGCTTCGAACTCACGACATTTAGATCAGTCTTTACTTATATAAAAAAACTTAAATGTACAAACTTATATAAAAAAATGACATGTTACATAAGACGTAATAAATAAATTAAAAAAATAAAAAATAAAAAAGTGACTACTAGGCACTAGCCACTTGGATTCGAATCCATGTCCTTTAGATCTTTATGAGTACAGAACTGATTATTAATGCAAAAAGTGACCACCAGTCACCGAGCATCGAACTAACGACCTTTGGATCTGGCCTAAATCTGTAATAAAATCTAAATCGAATGCAATAAGTCACTATCCGCCGCAGAGATTCGAACCCACGAGTCTGGATAAGGCATTACTTTTTAAGTGGTTACCGTAGCCTATGAGCGCTTGCAATACCGGAAATATCATGCACGGGTTGACGACTCCTCCCCCCTAAAGAGCTCTGGCAACCTTACTCACCGCAGGAACACAACACTATTTGAAACAAATAATGTTATTTGGCTGCGACCTTCTGTAAGGCGGAGGTTCAAAGCCGGCTGCTTCAATTTGCGAGCAAATCTCGCTGTGCCCTACCTCCTGATGATGGTGATAGTGATGATGATGATGATGATGATGATGATGATGATGATGATGATGGTGACTTACATCCTTCTCCCAGTCGTAGGGGTCGGTGTCGCGGATGCCTCGGCGCTTGCAGCAGCGCTCCAGCAGCGACGTCAGCATCGGGTAGTCCGGGGTGTCAGCGTACTCCAACTGCTGGACGTGCTCCAGGAACTGCCGCAGCTCCGATGGCAGGTGCTTGAGGAGCAGCCGGTGGTCGTACTTCTCCTTCATCAGGCCGACCTGAGGAACAGGGAGTTACCATCACCATGTGGAAGTCCACTGCTTTTTTTTATTTTATTTACTTTTTGTGGCTATGGTGTCACTGCGGCCACAACTGGACTATTGTGATCGCCACTTTATTTGTGGAGCCCCTTTACAGGGCCTTTAAAGTTCACCGCAAAGCCCAGCAGCTGTTAGAAACTGAAGGATTTTCTTTGGGGTGGGTTGCTTTAGCTCCATTGGGCTAAGGATGTGCTCTCCCAAATGGATGCTACAAGTCCACTGCTGGTCTTATGCTTATTTTGTAGCTAATTAGCACTAGCTTGCGCCCGCGACTTCGCGAAGTACCTTGATAAAAAGCTACCTATATGCTATTCTAGGTAAAGAATTTTTACTAACTTTACATAGAATAGCACATTAGGCTACTTTTTATGTAGTTACTACACAAGCGAAGCCGCGGGCTGAAGCTTTTATAGAATAAATAGATAGCTGTTACCCGCGACTTCGTCCGCATTTATATGAAAACTAGTACCTCATAATTTTAATCCCCTACTTGCCCCCTTTCGGTATGATTTTGCAAAAAATGCTGAAACAAGTATTTCATTATTTCTTAACAAAAGTCTAAATATGCATTTTCAGATCCTTAACTTGATTTATGGATTGCCCATACAAACTTTTAACCTCTATTTCACCCCCTTCAAGATTATTTTTGAGACAAAAGATATTTCAAATTTTATTAAGATCCGTATAAAAAGGTTAACAAACAAACAAAGTTACTTTCGCAATAATAATACACATTTAGCCTCTTTCCAGAGCCACTATCTTCTTCCACTTCCAAATCCTTCTCAATGCTTCTTGCAAAATAAATCATTTCATTTCATTTCATTACTAACATTACTACTAACATTTAGGTTAGGTTACTAAGAAACTGAAATGAATTTATTATTATTTCATTTCATTTCCCCAAAGCAGAGACCAAGAAGGCACCAGCGGCACTCACCTGCTCCTTGTCCTTGATCTTCCTCCAGGGCAGTTGGCCGTTCACGAACTCTACCAGCATGTAGAACAGTGACCAGAGGTCATCGTGCCTCCCCATCTCCTTGTTCTTGTGCGCGTTTATTGACGCGTAGCGGACGGTCCCTGCGAAAATGTCCTCCATTCACCACACTGGTCCTTTTACTATCGCTATTTATTTGGACCCACAAGTATCTGAACGCATAAAAGTATCAAAGACCCCAATCTCCTTGTTTATTGACGCGTAGCGGACGGTTCCTGCGAAAATGTCCGCCATTCATCACACTGGTCCTTTCACTATCGCTATTTATTTGGACCCACAATTAGTATCTGAACGCATAAAAGTATCAAAAACCCCCATCTCCTTGTTCTTGTGCGCGTTTATTGACGCGTAGCGGAGGGTCCCTGCGAAAATGTCCGCCATTCACCACACTGGTTAATTTACAATCTTTATTTATTTATAATAATAATAAATAAATAAATAACACCCAACAGTCACATACATAGTCCTGACCCCACACTAGGATTCCCTGTGTCGTGGGTATCAGAAACAACGAGTAGCATGGTACACAAGTTCACAGCGAATGAGTGTTGGAAGGTCCACCAATAAATGAGCCAACGACATAGTGAAAGTTACGGGAGGTCGATTACAGAATGATCATCATCATCATCAGCCTGCAGAAGTCCACTGCTGACGACAGGCCTCCCCAAAGAGTTCCACGACGAACGGTCTTGAGCCTTCTCCATCCATCGACTTCCCGCAACCTTTACAATGTCGTCGGTCCATCGATTGGGGGTCTACAATGCTTGGGATAAAAGTTTGAGTCTATTAATTTTTATTTTTGACTCCGCTCTTGTATTAATTCTTGGCCTCACCTCTGAACCCTGCGGCGGCCCTAGGTGGCCTAACTTGTCCACTGCTGGTGGTGTATTGTCTCGCGAGGCCGAAGTCTAGCATATACACCTTTCTGCAGTTGGCTGGATGGCGGCCAATGCTGAAGTTACTCTGGAAATACAATTTATATATTTTAATGCGAAAGTTTACAAGGAAGTTTGTAAAGAAGTTTGTAAAGAAGTATGTAAAGACGTTTGTAAAGACGTTTGTAAATAAGTTTGTAAAGAAGTTTGTAAAGACGTTTGTAAAGCATTTTGTAAAGACGGTGATAAAGATGTTTGTTACTCAATCACGGCGTAACTGAACGAATTTGAATGAAATTTGACATGTAATGTAGTAATTATGCTACAGTTTGTTTCTACACTTACTGGTTTTATATCTCGATGTAGAAAGCCGACAGAGTGTATAGAATCTATGGCTTTGAGTATTTGCAGGCCCAATCTGAAACAAATAATACATTTAAGACCGTTCATAGTAGCGCACATAACTCTACTCAGACCGTGTGACCGCTGTATCCTGTTCCTGTCAACATATCCTATACCTGTGAACGTATCCTACAGCTTTAAACCCATCCTAAACCTGTGAAACTATTCTTTGCCTGAGAACCTATTCTGTGCCGTGAATCTATCCTTGGCCTGTGAACCTTATCTTTTGTCTTAGAACCTATCCTTCATCTGTATGCCTGTCCCACACCAGTGAACCAATCTCACACCCGAGAACCTAAATTTTCGCAAGTGAACCCATCGGTTCTGGACTCACCTTAGTGTGGTAAACAGCGAGAAGGCCCCTCTAGGCTGAGCTCGCCTCAGCTTGGCTAGATTACTTCCTTGCAGCTGCATTACTACGTAGTTGAACAGCTCGTTTCAATACCCAGTAAACCTATCTATCCTTCATCTGTAAACCTATCCAACACCTGAGAACCTTACTTTTAGCAAGTGAACCTATCAGTTCTGAACTCACCTCAGTGTGGTAGACAGCGAGAACGCCCCTCTAGGCTGAGCTCGCCTTAGCTCGGCTAGATTCCTGCCTTGCAGCTGCATTACTACGTAGTTGAACCGCGCGTTTCGACCGCATCCTATGAACCGGCATACGTGCTCTTTCCCTGTGAAAAATAATAGCAACTTGATGGTGTTCGTGTCACTGGTTCTTTTTTGGTCATCCTGAATTAGGTCAATGACGAGGTTGAGGTCTTGAAAAAGGACAAGGATATTGGTGGGGATAATTTCATCATCATCCGTAGGATATCCATACATTAAGGTTGTCTGGATGAGATCGCTTTTTGGCGGTATGACCGCCCACTGTGGCACCACAGAAAACCAGCGCCGCAGCAGCTCCACTGTGGTATGTGGCACCAGCTGAGTGGTGACCGTTTTTGTGTCTAGTTTTTAAGTTTATATTTTATTTGTTGAAGGTTGCGGGAAGTCTGTGGATGGACAGGGCTCAAGACCGTTCGTCGTGGAACTCTTTGAAGGAGGCCTATGTCCAGTAGTGAACTTCTACAGGCTGATGATGATGATTTTATTTGTTCCATTTGTTTAATTTGTGACGCAAAATAAATATTTTTCTATTTCTATTTCATTGTCTATAGTTTCGGTCTTTAGTATAAGTTTCTGTTTTTGTTTTATTTGGTGGAGCAAGACTTGCGCCCTGAGGCTCCTGTACAAAATTGAGATCTCCAAGTACCCGAATGGAGAAAATGGAGAAACTTATATACTGCGAACAGACGGATAACGAAACGATCCTAAAGGTTCCGTTTTTCCATTAAAGGTAAGGAGCCCTGAATTTGTTTTTACCACCGATATCCTTAAATCAAGTCCGTCACACGACGAGACGAGTGTTAGATATGAATGTGGATGGATGTAGGAGTAGAGGTAGCCCAAAGAAAAGATGGATGGACTGTGTGAAAGTGGATATGGTGAAGAAAGGAGTGAGTGCTGAGATGACGACTGATAGAGGGACATCATCATCTTCCTGCCCTTATGCCACATCATGTGGGGTCGGCACAACATGTATTCTTCTTCCATGTCCCTCTATCAGTCATCATCTCAGCACTCACATTCTTCACCATATCCACTTTCACACAGTCCATCCATCTTTTCTTTGGCCTACCTCTACTCCTACATCTATCCACATTCATATCTAACACTCTTCTAGTCACAAGACATTCTTCCCTCCTCATGACATGCCCATACCAAGCTAACCGATTACTCCTCAGCTTTTCCGTCACTGGCGCCACTTTCAAACTTCCTCTTACATACTCATTCCTTACCTTATCCATTCAGGTCACTCCACACATCCATCTTAACATTCGCATCTCCGCTGCGTGCAATCTTCTTTCATCCGTCCCTTTGGCAGCCCAACACTCAGATCCATACAATACGACAGGTCTTATGATGGTTTTGTAAATTTTCCCCTTAAGGCGCTACACAAATCATAATAAAATGTCGAGTGGGCGGAGTGAAGAAAGTGACAGAGCTATAATTGAATGCGGAAAGAGATAGCTGGTTGGTGGTTTAGTTACCCAATGCTATTGTCTAACACAATATTTAAAAAAAAGTTATTTTTGTTAGATAGTCTCAGAGTATTTTCGAAAAAACTGTTGCAGAGACAACTTTAAAAAATAAATCTATCGAGAAAAGTTTTACCAATCGCGCTTCTGTCTTGGATTTACGTAAATTAAATGCTCAAGCTATCTTTGTCACAGTTTCGAAACTGTGCGTTTTGCGGTCATTGAGAAAAAACAATTCAAAAATCATAAAACAATTAAATCCTCACCTTAAGTTTAAGGGGCATTCGCCGATCACATGTGGTTGCTGTGACCTGTCGCCATTTCATCCATCCTGCATTTATTCTGTTCCTCACATCCCTGTCAATCTCACCATCATTCTGTACTACTGAACCGAGGTACCTAAAATCGGAGCAGACTGGTAGGGATACACCATCTAAGGCAATCGGTATGAAATTGGAGGGACCACCGAAGTCACAAAACAGATGCTCCGGTTTGGTTCTACTGATCTTCAGTCCGACACTCTCCAATTTCTCCTGCCATTTTCCCAGCCTGCTCTGGACCTCAGATAGAGGGACATGGAAGAAGAATACATGTGCCGACCCCTCATGATGTGGGATAAGGGTAGGAATATTATGATTCTTAAATCCTAAGAACAAAAGAAGAAAGGAGGAAGAAGATTTTGGAGGAGGTAGGTCACAGCGAGGTTTCTCGCTCTAAACTGGAGCAGCCCGCCTTACAGAAGATCGCAGCCAAATAACATTATTTGTTTCAAATAGTGTTGTGTTCCTGCGGTGAGTAAGGTTGCCAGAGCTCTTTAGGGGGGTAGGGGTTCGGCAGGCAACGCATTAGCAATGCTCCAGGTGTTGCTGATGTCAATAGGCAACGGTAACCACTTACCATCAGGTGGGCCGTAAGCCTGTTTGCCTCCGTATAACATAAAAAAAGACGGGCAATTTACCTTGTAATTTCTTTAGTACGGCCACCTCCATCTTTAGCACTTGCTTTGGCTGACGGGCTGACTCCACCTGCGAAATAATTTGAAATCATCTATACTAGTTTATTCATAATATGTATGCTACCCCGAATGGGGTAAGCCCCATTCGAGGGGGCATATCTACACCCAATTGGCAATAAAGTTTGTTCTACGACTTTTGGAAATCCAGGAGGGTGAAATTTTGTGATAAGCTTCCTGTTTTAATGCAGGGGTGCACTAAGAAACGAATTACAGAAACTCAACTCCTAAAAGGGCGCAGTGGAGGTTGAAGTTCGCATGAAAATAATATAACGCGAACGATGTCGCGAAGGTTTCCATTAGTTTATTTATATTTTTCCTTTCGTATGCAAAATCTCTAGTCCTTTTTGTGTCACTCTGTATAAGGTCAGTGACCTGACTTTGTTGCTTGTCAAAAAGCGGTATATTACCTTGAGGGCCACTTGCTCCTGCGTTACGAGATCCAGCCCTTCGTATATTTCTCCGAAGCCACCTCCACCGATTTTCTTCACCACCTGGAGAAAAACATTTGAATTTGTATAATTCATATTCATAATCATTTTATTGTAAACATAGGTTAATAAATAATATGCATGCAAGGAAACTATATTAAAAATTCATGCCATTTAAATATTATTATGAAATTAAATGGACGTGGTCAAATAACATTAGAAAATTAAATATAATTTGACCACGTCCTGAAAGTCTCCGTCATGGCTTAACGTCTGCAAGCACCAGAACCTACAGCTCATCACGCTATCTGATGCACAGAAACCAGGATGCTGGCGACTGAATTTCCACTTTTCCTTAATACCATTGCCGTCATGGCTTAACGTCTGTTGACAGCTTAATCTCTATCTGACAGGTGACTGTCAGAGCCAGAATCTACAGCTCGTTAGAATCTGCCATAGGTAGAACCAAGCTAGTCATTGCTTAACGTCTGTCAGCAAGCTATCTGGCACAGAAGTCGGGGTGCTGGGCACTGACCTTCCACCCCTCTTTGACGACGTGGCCCGGCTGCAACAGGTCTTATTAACCTCTAACTAACAGGTGACTGTCGAGCCAGAGTCTACAGCTCGTCATGGCTTAGAATCTGCGGCTTAACGTCTGTCAGAGCGAAAACCTACAGCTCAGCAAGCTACCTGAAGCACACAGAACCTATCTCGTCATGGCTTAACGTCTGTCAGCAAGCAATCTGTTACAGAAGTGAGGATGCTGGTCACTGACCTTCCACCTCTCCTTGACGACGTGGCCCGGCTGCAGCAGGTCCTCGGACGCCATGGTGATGTGGTGCGCGCGGCGGGAGGTGTCGCACCGCGAGGGGGGGGAGGCGCGCCCGCCGCCGAAGTTGGGGAGGGTGCGCGACCTGCACACAAACGGGGTACGTGAAGAAAGAAGAAAGAAAGAAAGAATGAAAGAAAGAATGAAAGAAAGAATGAAAGAAAGATTGAAAGAAAGAATGAAAGAAAGAAAGAATGAAAGAAAGAATGAAAGAAAGAATGAAAGAAAGAATGAAAGAAAGAATGAAAGAAAGAATGAAAGAAAGAATGAAAGAAAGAATGAAAGAAAGAATGAAAGAAAGAATGAAAGAAAGAATGAAAGAAAGAATGAAAGAAAGAATGAAAGAAAGAATGAAAGAAAGAATGAAAGAAAGAATGAAAATATAGAAAACTAGCTGCTGCCCGCGACTTCGTCTGCGCAGGATTAGTATTTCGAGTAGCTTGTTGTCATATTTTGGACAATTCACACATCAATATATTTATTAATTGTAGCCTATGTGTTATTCAGATGTATAAGCTATATTATTGTGAAGTTTCATTAAAATCGATTCAGTAGTTTTTACGTGAAAGAGTAACAATCATCCATCCATCCATACTTACAAACTTTTGCGTTTATAATATTATTCTTCTTCTTGTCGTGTCACTGATTCTTTCATGGTCATCCTGTATTATGTTAGTGACCATGTTGAGGTATGGTGGCCTAAGACCGTCGATGAAAGAATCAGTGTTGTGAAAGGATAGTATAGTAGGATAGGATACTAGCTGAAAGAAAGAATGAAAGAATGAATGAAAGGATGAAAGAATGAAAGAAAATATAGAAAATACTAGCTTCCGCCAGCGTCTTCGCTCGCGTGGTACCTACGATGATAAAAAGTAGCCAATGTGCTATTCCAGATTATTATCTGTCACTGTGCCAAATTCCATCCCGATCCGTTAAGCCGTTCTGGCGTGACTGAGTAACAAACATCCATCTACCCACCTATCCAAACTTTCTCTAGTTATATTTTTCTTTAACTTTTTTATATATCTGCTTTTTATGAACGTCGGCAACGCGTGCGTGATGCCTCTGTTGCGAGCGTTCATAGGCTACGGTAACCATTACTAACAGGTCGGCCGTAAGCTTGTTTGCCAATTTAGTTGTAGGTGGTACCTTTGACTGGCCTCATAGCTCAGTTGGTAGTAACTCTGCCTTCTGCGCTAGAGGTCGCGAGTTCGATTCCCACAGAAGTTTGGTCTGTGTCTGGGTGTTAAATATTTATCTATTATGTATATCAGTCTCTGGTACCCATAGTACAGGCTATGCCTAGTTTGGGATCAGTTGACCGTGTGTGATATATACGGAGGCAAACAGGCTTACGGCCCACCTGATGGTAAGCGGTTACCGTCGCCTATTGACATCTGCAACACCTGGAGCATTGCTAATGCGTTGCCTGCCCTGGAGAAATCTTTTTGTATTTTTCTTAAAGCTCTTCATGTTAATAATATTATTAATGTTAATATTATTTATTTACCTTAGTAAAGGGTTGGCTTGAACCCGGGGCGGCGCAACGGCTTGCTCTCGCCTTTCTTCCCTCTGAAACAATACAATTATAACGATTATATGTTTTTATAATGTGGCGAGCTACGCCGCCACTATCACTCCGTCGCCGCCAAATTCAAATACCTCTCAGTTGGCATAGCGACGAACAAAGGAACGAATTGTTGATTCGGACGGACGACGGTCTGTCAGACTATTTTACTTTTACTTTTACTCGGGTCGTGTGCTTTATCGTGTTAACTAAAATCTATTATTTTCTGTAATTACTCATGTACCTATTGTAAATATTATACTCCTGTAAATAACAAAATTGCAATCTCTCTCTACACATCCTGTAGGATCTCCACCAACCATAATACTATCCCTAAAACTCTGTTGTGATTCGAACCCGCAACCCTCGCATACGGGGATGTGCAATTCAAACTCAAAAAGTGTTTATTTCAATAAAATCACTAGGATCACTTTGAAACGTCTTAGAAACTAGGTGAAGCTATGCCTGTTCCTCGCGACCAAGCCTACAAGATCAGGCACTCAGAATCCGTGATGATGCATGCCTGATTCTTGTTGCCCTTGGTCGCGAGGAACAGGCGTAGCTTCACCTAGTTTCTAAGACGTTTCAAAGTGATCCTAGTGATTTTATTGAAATAAACACCTAGTGAGTTTGACTTACACAAACTTTCGCATTTTAAATATTAGTAGGATCAACATCTTTTGACTTTGATCTCACCTAGGATGACCAAGAAAGAACCAGTGACACGATAAGCAACACAACATACCTGAGGCTCATTGCGTCGCGGGCGCTGCGCCGACGCCGGCGAGGATCCGGAGCCCTGCGAGGCTGTGTCCGCTGAAGATGATGATGACTCTGAAACATAAAGTATATTCATTTATTATTCACTGGGTTCCGCCCGCGGCTTCGCTCGCGTGGTACCAACATAAGAAGTGCCTATATGCTATTATAGGTAAAGTACTCTATATATTCCAAGTTTCAACGAAATAGGTTGAGCCGTTACGGCGTGATTGAATAACAAACATCCTCACAAACTCACTGACTGGCCTCATAGCTCAGTTAGTAGTAACTCTGCCTTCTGCGCTAGAGGTCGCGGGTTCGATTCCCGCACTGGACAAACATTTGTGACTAACACAGATGTTTGTTCTGTGTCTGGGTGTTAAATATATATCTATTATGTATTTCAGTCTCTGGTACCCATAGTACAGGCTATGCCTAGTTTGGGATCAGTTGACCGTGTGAATATGTCCGGAATATTTATTTATTATTTACTTATTTAAACTTTCGCATTTTATAATATTAGTAGGATAACATGGGTAAGAAAGGAGTGAGTGCTGAGATGACGACTGATAGAGGGAAATGGAAGAAGAATACATGATGTGGGCAGGAAGAAGCTTGCTTGTCGTATCACTGATTCTTTCTTGGTCACCTGTATTAGGTCAGTGAGCAGGTTGAGGTATGGTGGCCCTGAAAACAGCCTGTGACCGTCGGTGAAAGCATCAGTGTAGTGAAAGGATTAAAGTGCGCCTCTTAGAGGCTCCATTCGTGCACATGTCACATGTCTTCCAATTTTTATGTTCTAGGACATGCCGGTTTCGTCACGATGTTTCCTCAACGTTTGAGAGAACTAGTATAGAGCAAACTTTTATAATTTACCGAATGGTGCACAACCGGGATTCGAACCCACGACATGTGGACCGGACGGCGGGGCCGGGAGACTACCACCACTCCACCAGTGCTCTAGTTTATAGTCAAGATGGCACGTACTTTTAGTGTGTACAGTCAACTTGCAATAAGATGTATACATACACTTCATTATTTTCAAAATCATACCACAATGCAGATGAAGATGGTAGGTACTGGAGAGGTACCTCCGCCTCCGCCTACAGAAGATCGCAGCCAAACAAAATTATTTGTTTCAAATAATGTTGTGTTCCTGCGGCGAGTAAGGTTGCCAGAGCCCTATAGGGTGGGAGGGGTTCAGCAGGCAACGCATTAGCTCAAAGTGTTGCTGATGTCAATAGGCGACGGTAACCACTTAGGAGGGCGGCGCCGTAAGCCTGTTTGCCTCAACAATTTTCTTGGTTTATGCTGTGTACGAGTACATCACTAACGTAAATACTGTGGCATCATATTTTATATTGTGGAATGTATACATCTTATTTCAGGCTGTCTTATTACTGTACCGTGTTTACCTGATCTGTTGGATTGGTGGGGGGCCTGTTTCTTGAACGAAGTCTCCTCCCGTTCGCAGGTCGGCTCTTGTTCCCTGCAACAAAGAGTTAGTATGAGAGCCTGGTGCCTGACATGTTTAGATGGAAGTAAACTTTAGCACCTATACCATTCCTCAGCCTAGTTGCATTCACATGAAACATAAGGTCAAAGTGTTCAGCATCACAAGCTTACGATCATTTTATGTACCTACCTACTTCTGTTATTTTCTGTCTGGAAGAGATCACTATCAGTGATAAGACCACCCATTGTATTCCACTATTAGATATCGATATTTTATTCAATTGTGATGTGTTAAGTTTTTATGTGGTTTACAATAAAGAGTAATCTATCTGTCTATGTACTTCATAATTTGTGGATATACCAAAGCAATTTTATTTGTAATACGTACCTACTTATAGTTATAGATAAAGGTCCGGTATTGCTGTCTTAATAATTCCAAAACTGTGTGTTATTGTTTTGCCGCAAATAAATATATTTCATTTTTTCAAAAGTCAAGGTCAAAATAATTTGAAACGTCTTATAAACTAGGTGAAGCTACGCCTGTTCCTCGCGACCAAGCCTACAAGAATCAGGCAACAGACACGGCGCGCGTGCCTATCATTTTTTTCGATGATCCTTTTTCACAAAATGGAATGTAGAGCTTCAGTGTGGTGCCGAACGAACTAGGTGAGGCTCAAAAGTAAAATAATCAGGTAAATGTGAAATAACGACAAATGGTGAGCTCCAGCAAATGTTATAAGGGCAGCACAATCGCTGATACCCGTATATCATTAATTGATTGATATCCTATCCTACTAATATTATAAATGCGAAAGTTTGTGAGGATGTTTGTTCAATCACGCCGATTGTGCACGAAAGGAGCCTCTAAGAGGCGCACTTTACTACTTTCACTACACTGATTCTTTCACCGACGGTCATAGGCCCTTTTCAGGGCCACCATACCACAACCTGGTCACTGATCTAAAGAGGATGACCAAGAAAGAATCAGTGACACGAAAAGAAGGATCAACCGATTTCAATGAAACTTGGACTAGACTTCTTTACCTAGAACAGCATATAGGCTACTTTTTATGTGGGTACGTCGCTAGTTATAAATATGTTTCATCATCATCATCATTTCAGCCATACGACGTCCACTGCTGAACATGGCCTCCCCCACAAACAGAGCGAATTCCTATCATATGGGGGGGATTTGCCCATGCTCACCACGCTGGGCATGCGGGTTGGCGAGCGCAGTTAGAGCTATCGTTGTTAAAATGAGGGACGCTGCTGCCCATCCCCTAGCTTTTTTCCCTTAGTCGCCTCTTACGACATCCGCGGATAAGTAGATATGGAGGGGCCTATTCTTTAGCCGGGGCCACCACGGCCAAATAAATATGTTTACAAAGTTTCAAATGTAGATGATAACACTTAACAACATAATTTACTTATTACCTAACGTAAACATTGTTGATTTATTTGCATCTATCTAAAACAAATATGCCCTAATTCAATAAACATTGATAAGTACGCTCGTAACGCAGCCCTGTGTTAATATCAACAAGGTAAAGTTCAAGCGATGGGTGACCTCTAGTGGCATCAAAGCTGCGCGCTTCTGAGCTTCGGACGGCTGACATTATAGTAGATTTTTTGTTTTTTATTCATCTCAAAAATATATGGCATTGAATAAAATGAGTATAGCTCATAGCTCAGTTTGGTAGTAGCTCTGCCTTCTGCGCTAGAGGTCGCGAGTTCGATTCCCGCGCTGGACAAACATTTGTGTGATTAACCCGGATATTTGTTCTGTGTCTGGGTGTTAATTCTTTATTGCAGATGATTAGCAACCGTAAATGTAACCTTAATTAGTTATTTGTTTGTTCCACCGTAATTTTGTATACCGCTAATTTAGTTGTTTACCCCACAGTTTGTAATACTTAAGTAATATATTTCTATTCGTGAGAACCTGTAATTGGCTCTCTAAAGCTAAACAAATGTTCAATCAAATGTAACAAAGCTGTTGGTTCTCCAAAAAATAAATATATATCTATTATGTATATCAGTCTCTGGTACCCATAGTACAGGCTATGCCTAGTTTGGGATCAGTTGACCGTGTGTGATATGTCGGGAATATTTATTAAAAAAAAAAACGTTTTGGAGTAGGTATATGAACAAAGCTCTTTCATATGACACCCCACTTCATATATCCGTATGACTTTTACTACTCCCTTTTGGACCCCCGTATCTTAGCAACCTCTTGGCCGATTTAACTGATATTTTTAGCTGTAAAAGATAGTACAATCTGTTTACCTACTAAATTCCATGCAGATCGGAGCGGTGGTTCGAAAGTTATTCCCTTACAAATGAACATACTTTTGGAGGAGGTAGGGCACAGCGAGATTTTCTCGCACTAAATTGAGCAGCCCGCCTGGGGAGGTCAGCCGCCTTACAGAAGATCGCAGCCAAATAACATTATTTGTTTCAAATAGTGTTGTGTTCCTGCGGTGAGTAAGGTTGCCAGTGCTTTTGACTGGCCTCATAGCTCAGTTGGTAGTAACTCTGCCTTCTGCGCTAGAGGGCGCGGGTTCGATTCCCGCACTGGACAAACATTTGTGACTAACACAGATGTTTGTTCTGAGTCTGGGTGTATATATATCTATTATGTATATCAGTCTCTAGTACCCATAGTACAGGCTATGCCTAGTTTGGGATCAGTTGACCGTGTGTGATATGTCCGGAATATTTGTTTTTTTATTTATTTAGTGCTCTTTAGGGGGGAGGGGTTCGGTAGGCAAAGCATTAGCAATGCTCCAGGTGTTGCACTCCATGTCGATAGGCGATGGTAACCACTTACCATCAGGAGGGCCGTAACATTGTTCGCATCCGTATAACATTAAAAACTAATAACATTCAAACACAAAGCCGATTTATCCAAGTTGTTCGAGGTACCTTCGCTCACTCGTTCATTCACTAAAAACGTTCCTAATGGCGCTGCGCAGTGCTGAAGATTGTGATGATATATAGCTAACCCGTGGCTAACAGACCCCTCCATTTCTACCCGCGGATGTCGTAACAGGCGACTAAGGGAAACAAAGCTAGGGGATAGGCAGCAGCGTTCCCTATCAACAACAAGAGCTTTAACTGCGCTCGCCAACCCGAATGCCCAGCGTGCCGAGTATGGGCAAATCCCCCCACATGATTGTTTCTGGTAATCTATGGGAGGCATATGTTCAGTAGTGGACGTCCTACGGCTGAAATGATGATGATAGCTAACCGTAGCCTAGCAACGACCTTAAACGCTTGAGTGAATATTCCGACATTTAACTGGCCGCAGAATAGGTCAATATAGATACAAATAAACGCAGCTTATCAGTATTGACCATCTGGGCAGCATAGCGGTTCGATTCCCGCTGCGGGACAAATGCTTGCATGATCTGCAAATATTAGTTCCGGGTCTGGGTGTTGTGGTACCATGGTACTCGTAGCTTCTGATACCCACGACACAGGGGATCCTGGTGTGGGGTCAGGACTATGTTTGGTGTTATTTAATTAATTTATATTTACTAGCATACGACCACGGCTTGACACACAAGAATAATGATAAAGATAATTACTACTATCGATACACGCCGTGGTGGCCCCGGCTAAAGAATAGGCCCCTCCATATCTACCTATCCGCGGATGTCGTAAGAGGCGACTAAGGGAAAAAAGCTAGGGGATGGGCAGCAGCGTCTCTCATTTTAACAACGATAGCTCTAACTGCGCTCGCCAACCCGCATGCCCAGCGTGGTGAGTATGGGCAAATCCCCCCATATGATAGGAATTTGCTCTGTCTGTGGGGGAGGCCATGTTCAGCAGTGGACGTCGTACGGCTGCAATGATGATGATGATGACGGCGGCTTCGCTCGCGTGGTGCCTACATAAAAAGTAGCCTGTATGGTATTCTAGGTAAAGAACTTTATCTATTTAAAGTTACGACGAAATCGGTAGAGCCGTTGTGATTGAACATCCAAACATCCTCAAAAACTTTCGCATTCATTATAATTAGTAAGTAATTTATAATCATATTTTTGGTGGTATATCGTACGAAAGGTGGCCCAAATATGTCAGTCAAAGTCAAAAGGCATTTATTTCAATAAAATCACTAGGATCACTTTGAAAAGTCTTAGAAACTAGGTGAAGCTACGCCTGTTCCTCGCGACCAAGCCTACAAGAATCAGGCGACAAACACGGCGCGCGTGACGCACATTTTTTTCTATGATCCTTTTTCACAAAATGGAATTTAAAGCTTCAGTGTGGTGCCGATCGAACTAGGTGAGGCTCAAAGGAAAAGGCTTATGGTACAGGTTTATAAAACAGGTCGCTATTACTGGGTCACCCTATACTTTCTAACATTCTCTAGCACTTCCAGCGAATTTAGCACTCCAAAACCTGGCAGCCTGCCGAAATGAGTTAGGAGTTCCCTGGAGTGAACGTCAATGGGACCCTGAATCACGCTGCAACTACTCCCACAAGAAGAATGATAAAAGATAATTTATGAGTGTTGCTTGAAAGTTTGTTAGGTTGCTTAGATGTTTGTGGTTCAATCACGCCATAACGGCTCAGCCGATTTCGATGAAACTTGAAATAGATAAGTCTGTTAGAGTTCTTTAACTTGAGTTTTTTTTCAAACGGATTATTATGCTGTGGATCTCTTTACGACTACTGTCAGCGACACTGGGCTAGTCGAGCACAGAAGGCGCTATAGCCGATAATTTACCTAGAGTAGCATATAGGCTACTTTTTATCTAGGTTCGGTGCGAGCGGCGTATCATCAAAGAAAACCTAAAAACTCGTACTTTCAAAATTAGAATTCATGTTAAACACATGAATTCTAGGTTGGAAACTAAAATCAAAAACTAACGGTATAACTACTTCAGATTTGAAGCGTAATCCCAGAAAGAATTCGATGTTCACTCCGGATTTCTTTATAGAAATAAGTAGATGGTAATAATCACCTAATTACTCAAAGCAAAGAAAGATTCCTGAGATAATTTGAAATGTTGAAAAGCCAAGGTATTGTTGACCTTGATAATGTTACGACATTGACAACTACCTACATTAGGTAAAATTTGTTTGTCTGTTTGTTTCTATTAGCATCATCAGCCTGTAGAAGTCCATTGCTGGACATGTGCCTCCCCTAAAGAGTTCCACGACGAACGGTCTTGAGCCTTCTCCATCCACCGACTTCCCGCAACCTTCACAATGTCGTCGGTCCATCGGGTGGGGGGCCTTCCAACACTGCGTCGCCCGGTTCGTGGTGGCCATTCGAGAACCTTTACGGGGAGTAACGGTTATCGGTTCTGCAAGCTACTGTTATCGCTTTTGTTTGTATAGCCGGGGGTAATCTCTGGAACTATGCATCATGTGTGCACGAAAGGAGTCTCTAGAGGCGCACTTCAATCCTTTCACCACACTGGTTCTTTCACCAACGATTATTGGCCCTTTTCTGGGCCACCAAACCTCAGCCTTGCAAGATGACCATGACAGAACCAGTGGCACACCAAGCAAGCAAACTGAACCGATCCTAAAAACTAGGTACCACGCAAGCGAAGCCGCAGGCATAAGCTAGTAAACATATCCTACAAATATTATAAATGTGAAAGTTTTTTGAGGATGTTTGTGGTTCAATCACGGCTAAACGGCTGAACGGATTTGGATTGAAATTTGGTACAGAGATAGATTATAGTCTGGAATATCATATAGGCTACTATTTATTTAGGTACCACGGGAGCGAAACCACGGACGGAAGCTACACAATTCACAAATTATCTAGCATCGTATCATTGACAACCGTGATGACAGGTTACACAACTGTCACTGTAAAAATACCTCTTGAAAAGGCATCTCCGTCAATCTCTGCCAATTATAAAACAATGATCATTTACATTAAAACTAATACTTCAAAGCGATTCTTGTGGTTATTATAGAGAGAACAAAAACCAACCACTGCCGTTTGAAGGCTATCCTCCAAAAATTGACGTACATTTTCTAAATATACTATTTTTTTTTTTAAATGTCATCTCTACAATTTACATAATATGTATACCATCCCAAACAGGGTTATTCATCATCATTCCAGCTGTTAGAAGTCCACGGCTAAACATCGGCCTTCCCCACAGATTTCCCGACTTGCTATCTTATCATGTGAGGCCCACACTCATCACGCTGGGCACACTATATCCACCAATGCTGTGGGCTGATGATGATTGACGATCATCTAGAGGACCAATGGCTGATGGTCACTAGAACCTTACTGCTTTTGGGGACCATGCACCATAATATACAGTGTTAGACTGCCTTCGCTAGATCACTCTCCCCTCTTTTGAGCCTCACCTTGTTGTATCGGCACCACACTGAAGCTCTACATCTCATTCTATCAAAAAAGCAAGCTGTTGGCTGATTCTTGTAGGCTTGGTCGCTAGGAACAGGCGTAGCTTCACCTAGTTCCTAACAAACTTCTAAGTGATCCTAGTGATTTTATTGAAATAAAAACCTATCATCTTTGAGATAGGAAGATATTAAATGTTGTTGGGAGCCGTTTGGCCGCACGAGATTGGTCACTCTGAAAGTCTGTGGAGGAGGCCTAATTTCACCAGTGGACGTCCTTTGGCTGAGATGATGATAGATAAAGCAAGGGCTTGGTATGAGTTTTAGCTTAAACTTCAGTTTTTCCAAAGAAAAGTAGTAGTTACTAGACTCACAGCTCAGTTGGTAGTAACTCTGCCTTCTGCGCTAGAGGTCGCGGGTTCGATTCCCGCGCTGGACAAACATTTGTGAGATGAAGACAGATGTTTGTTCTGTGTCTGGGTGTTAAATATATATCTATTATGTACATCAGTCTCTGGTACCCATAGTACAGGCTATGCCTAGTTTGGGATCAGTTGACCGTGTGTGATAATGTCCAGAATATTTATTTATTTATTTATAATGAAAAAAGCGTAGGTCTAGAACATGATTTTAGGAGATCCATTTTTTATTTTTTGATAAAAAAATCCTAGAATTAAGGAAAATAACAGCGATTTTGTATTTTTAGAGACAACCATTTTCCCGAAATCGGGAAGGATGAACAGTGATAACCTCTGAGGGAAATGTCAAAAACATTCAGGCGATTACAGCATTTACTGCCAAACGATAACGACTATTATAGCATGCCTATTCAACATTATGAGCTAACGTAGGTGCGGCAGACTGTACGGATGAAAGTATCGATTCAAATCAATCGCATTTCTCGAACTGTAGTACGTAAAAGTAACGGAAATAGATTCTTAAATATACTAAAAACTATGCCGCATATTCACTCAATGCGGGTTTACTTAGAAATATACTAAATTATCGTAGAAAGTCTAGACTAAAATTATCAGGAATTACGATAGAGCAGGACGGAAGCAATTATGCGGCGGAATTCAGGAATCGTCACTGCGATGCGGTCCCGCAATCTTACGTCACTTTCGGCAACCGGTCGGGTTATACGAAAACGGGACAACTTTATAGACGGGTTACCCACCCACTAATAATCGATTTTCTCTACACCAGACTGATTTTGTCACACAAAAACTACACAATAATCAAAGAAAATAGATTGCCTTCGGGTTAGAAAGCCGCCTAAGTGATTAGACAAGCGATAAATACACAAATACTCACCGAAAATTTTTGTGTCGTCCGGATTGTCAAGGAATAAAATTAGATTGGCTCAGAACTCACTGGATAAACACTTTACGGAAGTAGTTTTATGGCGATTATAATTGTTGGACGTTAAAAGAAGCACGGGCGACGTCCTTCATCGCATGGCGCGGCATATTTTTAATGTTTTCTCGTGATTTTAGCGGAGTAGCATCGATCGCGTAGCCATGACAGAAACATTTCTCACTGACTGAAGTCAGCCGAAGTCGCGCTCGCTCAGCTGACGGACAAGTTTGACACCACGCTGAAGTGAGCTGATAGACAAGTACGGAGGTCAGTGACCTTTTCAAAAGTTAGTTTGCCAGAAGACAAAAAAGTTATTTTATAATTTTGTTTATAAGTGGCCTTGGGAAAGAAAACAACTTTGGTAAGTTAAAAAAAACAAGTGCGAGTACCTACTCGCATACTAACATACCGCAACTAACATACCTATGTTAGTTAGATAAGTAGGTTGGTACGTTACATGTCCGGTCACTGTGCTATTACTTAGATAGAACTTACCGTAGCTACCTGCCTGTAGATAGGTTAGGTACTAGGTAGTTTTTTTTCGTCCTTTTAGGCATGCTATGGTGCTTAGACCTTACCGCCTTGTCTTCCATCATCTCTTATTTATTTTTAAATTGTTATAACCGTAATCCTGATTTTTTGACCTTTTGTCCCGAATTTTGCCGAACTGGACGCCAGCATGTGCTGCCAGCAGCACAAATATTCTCCCTATTAAATATTTTCCCTTTAGAGGCTGGTTATGGCATCTTAGGCCTTACCGCCATGTCCTGAAGACTACCGAAGACTTATGTTATTTTATTAGTTATTACAAATCACTGCAACCATCACCATTGCAAGAAAAGAAATAAGTACGTAGGTAGAGTTCATCTAATCTGAACATAGCTATGAAGCCGCTATGAACGACCCTCCACTAGGTAAATATTGCAGGGAACGTTGACGTTACACAAGCAGAGTCAAAAAAGTGGAGAGGCGGCGCCGGCGTTCAGTAGAGACGGACTTTACCCGTGAGTACTTACGTGTCAGAGTGGACATACGGTCCGGCGACATTCGTAGGTAATTACGAATCAGTAAGGACCGTAATGTCCTCCGATTATTGATATATTTTTTAAAATTGGAAAGACGTTGGAAACACTGAAAAGTATAACTCACATCGCCACTCTACTACCTAAACTAGTTAAATAAATTCTTACCACGGTATAGTGGGAGCCCAGTCTAACTGCACCCTACGCGGCGCTACCAGAGACATCTTGAGGTCCTCCACACTCAATTATAAAACTCCTCGCTTGCGATCGTTCCCATTTATTTCGTAGCTTGTAGGTGTGTTACAATTTTTACCTGAAAAAAAAAGTTCAGTTAGGTACATAAAGTTAGAGATGCCATGAATATTCGATTACTATTCAGTATTCGGCCTATTCGGTAAATTTTTTTAGCCTTGGGTATTCGGCCGAATATGTTGTATTGTAAATGTTTGGGTCGGACCAACTTGGACAAAGAAGACAACACTACAGCAAAATTCGGTCATGTGCCAAAATGGACGTGCCTCTGACTACCCTAAGACATCTTCAAGGATCGGGTCGCCTGGAGAACTGAGAGTTTGCTAATTAGGTAGGAGGGGTAAGGGTACCCCCACTACCCAAAATCACGTGTATTTATTTGGTACAAAGAAAATCTTAAAAATGTGTAAATCGGTTTAAAAATCGCTTTAGCTAGCTTTATTTAAATGATGTAAGGGTCATCTTAGATGATATATCGCACGCTGTTTGAACACGGCTTCAAGTTCACGACCCAGTGGCGGATTTGCCCTAAGGCCCAGTAGGCCCTAGGCCCGCTGTACCCTACCTCCTTCAACAGTGTACACTTTTTAGGAACTCCAGAGTTGCTGATTTTACTGTTGTTAAAGAGTTGTTTTGAAATTGGCCTATTTGTATTTTGTTTGATGCATGTCTTGTGAGAGAGATCAATGAAATTATTTTAGATTGGCACAATGACTGGTGAATGGGGCATTGACTGTAGATTCTAAGTGGTGGACAAGACAGTGGCGGATTTGCAGTCTTGGCCGCTCTAGGCCCCAGGCCATGTATCGCCCCTTTCTCAGCACCCTTCATATATAATGAATTAGAGGATGATTATCATTGAATACCTATCACCATTAAGCTGTAAAGGTCTCGTCTGATAAAATCTAGTCTTTTACTAATTTTTTTGATCACGATTTGCCGCCCCTTATACCTGGCCGTCCCTACTACTGGGCCTACTGGGCCTAAGGGTAAATCCGCCACGTCTCCGGAACTGTTGATAGAATAACCCCCTTTCGTGGTATACATGTTATGAATCACTTTGTTTATCAATGAAACTCTCAATATTAATACTCTCTGAAATCTCTGAAAACCAGCGCCGCTAAACTTCGTGTGTGGCATTAAGGTGAGGGTTTAATTATTTTATGATTTTTGAATTGTTTTTTATCAATAACCGCAAAACGCACAGGTTTGATTTTTATGACAAAGATAACTTGAGCATGTGCGTGTTGCCAGTGATGACATATGGCACTGAGACTTCGTCGCTAACTATTGGCCTCATATACAAGCTCAAAGTCGCGCAACGGGCTATGGAGAGAGCTATGCTCGGAGTTTCGCTGCGTGATAAAATCCGAAATGAGGAAATCCGTAGAAGAACCAAGGTTACCGACATAGCTTTCAGAATTAGCAGGTTGAAGTGGCAGTGGGCCGGCCATATAGCTCGCAGAACCGACAACCGTTGGGGAACAAAGGTTCTCGAGTGGCGACCACGAACCGGACGACGCAGTGTTGGAAGGCCCCCCACCCGATGGACCGACGACATTGTTAAGGTTGCGGGAAGTCGGTGGATGGAAAAGGCTCAAGACCGTTCGTCATGGAACTCTTTGGGGGAGGCCTATGTTCAGCAGTGGACTTCATCAGGCTGATGATGATGATGATGAACTTGAGCATTGTATTTACGTAAATCCAAGACAGAAACGCGATTGGTAAAACTTTTCTCGATAGATTTATTTTTTAAAGTTGGGACCTCTGCAGGTCCAAAACAGTTTTTTCGAAAATACTCTGAGGCTATCTAGCAAAAATAACTTTTTTTTAAATATTTTGTTAGACAATAGCATTGGGTACCTAAATCCAAGACACTTTTTTTAAAAAATAGATAGTTTTTGAGATAATCGATATTTTCTTATATTTCGCTTACGTCAATTACTTTGGAGCGCCTTCTAACGCTTGCTATCTCTTTCCGCATTCAATTACAGTACATAGCGCTGTCACTTTCTTCACTCCGCCCACTCGACAATTTACTATGATTTTTGTATCCTCTTAAAGCTGAGATGGAACCTTTTTTGGCTCATGCATGCACCTCGGCACGGACTAATGAATACCCTAGTTTTATTTCTTCCTACCTACTTTTGTTTGTTACTTACCCACCTCTCTAAAACCTGTAGTGTCTTTTCTAATTAGTTTGTGCTGTGCTTGTGTGTCCAAAATAAATGTATTTTCTTTCTTTCTTTCTTTCTTTAACACCTGGCTCGCTTTATAGCGGCCGCCGTTTCATAAGAAAACAAAGTATAGCGAGCAGAATCTATAATTGTCCGGCGTAGGAGTCAGGTGGCTCACAAATACCTAATTTTACAACAACGGACGCCCCAAATATGTGGCCCAGTTACAACTGAGATGAGCTTGACGTGTTTGAATGGGATATTAGCAATTAGCTCTGTTCACGTGGGCTCACAATCATATCCGTCTAAAGGCCGGTTTAAACCAAACGAACATAGAGCTAGAGCTTAAAAAAAGCAAAGCTCAGCTTGCAAAAAAAAAAAAAAGTCTTTTTGGCGGGATTTTGCAGAGTGATGTTGTGCTCCCAATTTATTTTACAAAACTACTATTGTTAAATTGAATAATATTATGTGATTACGGTGGTGTTTTGCGTAATATTGTATGAGTAAACCGC
This sequence comes from Anticlea derivata, assembly GCA_947579855.1. Taxonomy (NCBI): domain Eukaryota; kingdom Metazoa; phylum Arthropoda; class Insecta; order Lepidoptera; family Geometridae; genus Anticlea; species Anticlea derivata. The sequence goes on along the minus strand of OX388287.1, from coordinate 5,360,625 downwards.
ACAAGTGAAGTGAAATGAAATGATTGCGTGTATCGTCATTTTTCGAGTTGGCGCCAAGAGGTCCCTCGAGGTTTTAGTAAGATAGTCACCATCTTACCAAAACTGAACTTGACTTGACTTGACGTTGACTTGACGGTGACTTGACCATGACCAAGAAGTAAAATGAAGAAGAAAGTTATAAAGAACAACGAAGAAAATATAAACGTAAGACTTGGCGGTAAAGCCTACTGCCATTGCCATCACAAAAGGGGAAAAACTTCAAAAAAAAAAAAGGTCATCGAAAAAATGGATAGCCGTGTTTGTGGCAACAAACACGGCTATCCATTTTTTCTTGTAGGCTTGGTCGCGCGCGCGAGGTACAGGCGTAGCTTCACCTAGTTTCAAAGACGTTTCAAAGAGATCCTAGTGATTTATTAAAATAAAAGCACTTTGACTTCGACTTCATTACGATCTGTACAGCCGTATAAGCGTGATGAAACAGAGTTACTTTCAAATTTAAAGTCGGTTTGAATATGATAGGCACGTAGTTACGTAGGTTGCCTGATCCTTCTAGGCACGTAGGTACCTAGTGACTTTAATCCGCATTGATTCTAGACTTGTTCTCGAGGAACAGGCGTAGCACGTAGTGACTTATATACTCATTGGGCGTAGCTTCACTTCGTTTCTAAAACGTTTCAAAGTGATCTTAGTGATTTTATTGAAATTAACACATTTTGACTTTCCTTTAACAATATTTATAAGATTTTGAATACGAATCATTGCGTCACCGCCTAAAGAAATCGTAAAAGTTAAATTATAATTCCATCGCATCCAGAATTCAGTAACGTTGTGATCCCGAAATAAATGATTTGTTTACAATCATCTGCCACAGGGATTCACGAGTCGAATTTTATAGTTACAGCTAATTTTGTTGTTGAGCAGTAGGTAGGTATCGTTTTTTAAGGAAAATTCGGTTTAGAAAACACGCTGTTTTCCAAACTCTTCAGTCACCCTGGACAATTCGTCCATCACATGGTGATTGGTGACTGCTGTGGTGGCCTCGGCTCCGGCTAAACAAAAGGCCGATAAAAAAAGCTAGGGGATGGGCAGCAGCGTCCCTTTTTAGGGTTCCGTACCTCATTTGGAAAAACGGAACCCTTTTAGGATCACTTTGTTTTCCGTCTGTCTGTCCGTCAAGACTCTTTTTCTCAGAAACGCCTAAAGGTATCAACTTGAAATTTATACCACCTACAGGTCTGTGGGCATAAGGTGCCGTTTATTATAGAGCTAAATCCATTGGTGCACGACCGGGATTGGAACCCACGACCAATGGTACGAAAGCCTCAGGGCGTGAGTTCTCGCACTTTACCGTCTTTATATAAGGAAAATTCGGTTCAGAAAACACGCTATTTACACCAATCACCCTGGACATAACGTCCATCATGATTGGTGACTGAACAGTAGTTGCCTACCAAGACAAAACCTCCACGTATCAACTTTGTACTCATAACTTTGGATAAGGATTGTGATGAGAGTAAATAAAGCAAATAAAGACGATCATAATAAATGTGAGAACTCGCGCCCTGAGAGGGTTCCGTACCATTATACGGGATCAGAAAATGAAAATACCAACTGCAGGAAGTGACAAACTTATATTTTCGGTCGCTTACGTAGTTCGTTAGATGGTATTGACTGCAAATTTTATTTTTATTTTATTTTATTTTATTTATTAACAAAATCACATCACAGCTCTTAAAAAGAAAACATGTAAACTTATAACTAAACTGACAGCCAATAACGGATTTACATTTTATATCTTATACCTAAAAACAGTCACCAAGTATGTATTTATCATAAAATAATAATAGAAACTATAAAACAATAAAAACTCTAAAAGCTCCAAACAAGTATTAACCATATATAAATATTATCCATGCCTAGCTACGTGCTCTGTGTATGTGTGTGTGTGTGTGTGTCTGTGTACGCGCGTGAGAGTTTGATTTCATCCCGACTGACCCTCCATACTATCCTCATCGCAATCGTTGAGGACTTGAAGGACCTTCCGTTTGAAACCAAATTTGCTGGTGTGGAAAATATCAATGCCACTAAATATTTTATTATAATTTCTATGCAACCGACTAATTAGTGAATTTTGAGCATAGTTAGTAGAAGAGTGGGAGACAGCAAAAAGATTTGTATGTCTTGTTCGCTTTCTTGGGACACAAAATTGTAAGCTTTTTGATGATAGCTCCGGACAGTCTATGTAGCCGTTACATATACCATGTAAAAAAGACATGTCAGTTAAAACACGCCGCTTTTCTAGGGTAGTAAGATGATGATGACAACACGAGTCCTGATAAATATAACTTTGTTTCGTAATAATCCAATTTGAGGGGTATTGAAACATGAAAAGTGCGACTACGGAAGACCAGCGCTTTGGTATGAACTGCTCTGCCTTAGCACATGCTGAGTGGTGGCCATTTTTGTTACCATGATGTTGAATTGAATTTTTTTGTATTGTGTTATTTAAGTCTGATTGTGTTGGTCACAAAATAAACGTTTTCTATTCTATTCTATAAAACTCCCCACGCCTGGCCTCCACCTATCCAAGAAAAAAACTTGTATGAAACAGGCACTAATTTTAATGGCGCCGCACCTACCTACTCTACATCCGGTCAAGTGACAGTAGTCGTGTCTTATATCCTCTTTGGTTTAGACCACCCCCTGCGTGCTTCCACATCTACTCTTAACACAGGACTGGAGTCGCAACAGCCTCCGTTGCGACTCCAGTGGTATTCATAACATGTATGTATACCATTCCGAAAGTGGATTATTCTCTCAACAAAAAATGTAAGTAAGTAAGAGAAGTTCAACATCAGGTTTACTGCCTAAAGCAGCAGAAGTATTGTTTTTGAACTGATTATAACTAGATCACCGGCTACCAACACGCGAAGAAACAGCTGAGTCTGCTTATAATCTCACCGTAAAATTTACGATGCTAATGACCAAAGCGAACAACAAACCATTTGTCATAACGAGATCAATCTACTAATAAAAGTCTTGTAAATTCGCTTGAGTTATCGCCGCTTGTCGGGCGAGCAGGCGGAAATAGCAGAGGACTGCAGTGCGATGACCTGGTGTCTTCCTCCAGGTGGAGTCAAAGAGAATATAAACACTAGGTGGAGTCAAGTTTCCAGCTGCCAGAAGCAAAGTGAATATGACCACTACGTGCCAGAAGCATAGATAAGGGAGCCAATGAGGATTATAATGATCTATGGGCCTGAAGAAAGAGTTTTTTTTTTTAACTTTTCTCTTTTGGGCTGGCTATGGAATTATTGTAAGCCCCCACCCGATTGACCGTTGACATTTTGAAAGTTTGAGGAAGTCGATGAATGTAATAGGCTCACGATCGTTCGTCATGGAACTCTTTGGAGGAGGCCTATGACCAGCAGTGGACTTCTACAGGCTGATGATGATGAGCTAAAAATGTCCACACATCTTGGCGCGACTAGACACCAGTATTCAAGTAAAACGCGTCGTCACACATCCTAATTCTTAAATGTATTTCCGGTAATCCAATGCTAAGTAGGTCTGTTTGTCTTCCCGCCTTTTGTTCTCAGGTAAATAACATTGCGCTATTTCGGGTGCAACTCGGATCTGCCAAGCTTTATTTTCCGTGGATTTTCTCGGTAAAATACTTGTTTTCATTTCACACGCATTTGCGTTAAATGTAACATTATGAATGTTCAATTTAAAACGCAGCCTATCTTTTTTGAGCCAGTAGGTAGGTATTATTCAATCTGCAATTTTGCCTGGCTGGCTAAAGTATCTACATTTTCTAGACTACCTCCATGTAGGTAAAAACAGTAGCCAACCAATTATGTAAAAAAAATATCTCTACCCCGACTCTTCTAGCCCTGCTATGTAACATCTACGGCAAGGTAAAAAAATTGCAAAAAAAAAACAACTTTGGCAAGGTACACCTATATTTTTTGCGATTGAAAATACGCGGAAGCACTTAGGCACATTGATTTGTTTATTTATCCTTCACCTCTCTGTTACCAATACAATTACGCTATCAAACGATTCCAATTCGAAATTATCTAAATAGCCAAAGAAATGGGCGCTCTCCGACCGCCTATCCACCTAAATAGTTTTGACATGCGTGAAATATTGTTGCCGATTTTCGAACGAACGTAGTTTGACGTTTGGCTTCCATCCAGATGGTGGCAAAGTGGCGGGAAAATCGGGATTTAACTGATATGATACTCAACTCAAACGAATCGTTCATAATAATGATAATGAAGTCGGCACAATCAAAAGTTCAGATAAAGTTGCCAAGGTTCAACAGTACACTGCAAGCGTCTGTGCATTGTATGTACAGAGGCCTGCAGTGAGATGCACCTATTCATCATCATCATCACCAGCCGGTAGAAGTCCACTGCTGGACATAGGCCTCCCCCAAAGAGTTCCATGACGAACCTTCTTGAGCCTTTTCCATCCACCGACTTTTTTATTGTGTAAGTTGAGTTTCACAATTTTGTCGGTCCATCGGGTCGCCCGGTTCGTGGTCGTCATTCGGGAACCTTTACATTACATATATTCATAACACTTAAAACATAAAGATTTACAAAGCTTATTCTCAAAAATTAGGTAGGTACCCAATCATCAGCTTGTGCCATTTTCACCTTTACTGTGTGCCTACCATCTCCATCAGTATTGTGGTAACAAATTTATAATTTTGAATATTGACCGTTGTTTTGTTTTCTTCTTCGTAAAGTTAGTAATTTTGCGGTCCCGAAGTTCGGAGTGTTCTGAAAACGGCTCAACTGTAAAAATTGATGATGGATTAGGACCAAAGACGATATAAGACTGTCACTTGACCGGATATAAAGTAAGTATTTGCGCTGACATTCAAGTTTCATCTTAATTCATACATTTTTGCCTCTACGATGTTCAGTCTGCCTGATTAGGACAATGAGCCGAAAACATTGCTTGCTCCACCTACCCACAAACCAATAGGGTGCACCACGCATAATTTCCTAGGTATGATGCAGTCTAATAAAATAGGTATTTGCCTCTATAATAAAAAATTGTCTTCGAAAATATACAGGACGATAAAAATCTGTGACAGTGACATACTACCCACAACCAAGTTTCTCATTCAATAAGTAACATTAATAACAAGAAAGCGTCTGTTACAGCTTCCATGAGACATTTAATGAAACGACTTTATTAATAAATTAGACTAATCCCCGATTATAAATCTCAAACTATTCGCGAACCGACATTGACCTTCAAATTACGCCTTGTGTTGTTGCGTTCCGCCATTTCTTTTTCCCGAGAATACGCGGGAAAATTTGCGGTAACGGTTTGGCGAGTCGTTGTTTGTTTGGTTTTTGAACGAGTTTTTGAACGGTCATACTTTTTGGCACGAATACTGGCGCGTAATTTTGGCCCCTTGACAATAACACAGTCCCTATCATTTTTTTTATACAACTAAGGTGGCAAACTAGCCTACGGCCCACCTGTAGGTAAGTGGTAACCGTAGCCTATGAACGCTAGCAATACAAGAGGCATCACGCACGCGTTGCCGACCCCGAACCCCCATAGAGCTCTGGCCACCTTACTCACCGCAGGAACACAACACTATTTGAAACAAATAATGATAATTGGCTGCGATCTTCTGTATTTTTCTAGTGTGCTTCATTAAATACCTAGAATTTTTAATTTGACTGGCCTCATAGCTCTGTTGGTAGTAACTCTGCCTTCTGCGCTAGAGGTCGGGGGTTTAATTCTCGCTCTGGACAAACATTTGTGTGATGAGCACAGATGTTTGTTCTGTGTCTGGGTGTTAAATATTTATCTATTATAGTCTCTGGTACCCATAGTACAGGCTATGCCTAGTTTGGGATCAGATGACAGTGTGTGATATGTCCGGGTTATTTAAAAAAAAAAAACCAAAAAGGTTATTTTACAGCATTCCGGCCAAGGATATTTCCACCTAACTTTAAAACTTGCTTGCTTGCTTGTCGTGACACTGATTCTTTCTTGGTAATCCTAAATTAGGTCAGTGACCAGGTGGTATGGTGGCCCTGAAAAAGGCCTATGACTACCACCACCACCACTCCACCAGTCCTCTTAGGCTGCTTTGCCGGTAGTCGGGTAAAGAACCCATTTACAACAACTAAATCGACTCGTTCAATTAGACTCAGTTTTTTTTAAATGTTATACGGAGGCAAACAGGCTTACGGCCCACCTGATGGTAAGCGGGTACCGTCGCATATTGACATCAGCAACACCTGGACCATGGAGTTGCCTGCCCGAACCCATCCCCCCTAAAGAGCTCAATACTCAGTGTTCAATTTTAAAGTTTTTCAGGGAATTGAGGATGCTTCCTTTATGAATTCTTATAAAAAGCGAATTGGGTTGTCGACCTTTGTACCTAATACGAGGTAGGGAGTAGGTACCTACCTACATTTTGACTGAATTTTCACGCGAATTTCTTGAATTTACTGAAAAATAGGTCACCCAGGTCATTGTACACTTTTTTCTGACTCACTGAGTTTAGTTAGAAGTCGCATTGTGTTTTCTCGTTCTTTCTTGATCACTCTGCTAGGTCAGTGACTCGATAACTGTACACCTACCTATTATGGTGCCCCGAAAAGGGCCACACGCTGATATTATCAATAAAATGTTCTAATATACCATTTTACCAGAACTACCACTCTCGTCGTATCCAGAAAACAAAATAGCCTAACATCCAAGTTGTTTTAGAGATCTTTGCTCGCTTCGCTCGCTCGATCGAATATTATTTTTTTAGGTACTTTGCTAGTTTTCGCATAAAGCTATCGAACAATTGTTATAAGTAACAATCAATATACAAAATCATCTCTTTGTTTGTAGTTTACTTTTGGCACTAGTGATGTACAATCCATCGATACATCAAAGGTCGTCGTACGATTAAAAATAGATGGCGCTATTTTTAAATTTGTAGGTCAGAGGTCTCAATTCGTTATTGAGATTCGATTACATCGGCTTTGTTTTGTTATTTAAATTCGGTGTTTTTGTTTTAATATACCTACATGTATTTTAAACATTGTGTGTAAAAATTCTTCTAATATTATAAATGCGAAAGGTTTTAATGTCAATGGATATAAGAGTAGAGGAAGGCCAAAGAAAAGGTTAAAGATGACATGAGTAAGAAAGAATTGAGTGCGGAGATGACGGCTAACAGAAGAGAGTGGAAGAGGAAAACATGTTGTGCCGACCCCACGTAATGAGGGCAGGAAGATGATGATGATTATACTAAAATGTAAAAGTTTGTGGCTCAATCACGCCGTAATGGCTCAACCGATTTCGATGAAACTTGGAATAGATGAAGTAGTTTATCTAGAATAGCATAATTAGGCTACTTTTTATCTACATAACAACGCGAGCTAAGCCGCGGCCCCAAGCTTAAATAACTAATGGTCCTAAAAATGTACAGTGTTTTGATGCTCAATGTTCGCACTAATCCTTTCATCACACTAGTTCTTTTACCAACCTAGTCATTGGTGATCAACCTAACGCAGGATGAGAAAAAAAAACCAACGAGAACAAACCAGTATAAATCGTCTTTCCTGTCAACTTTAAAAAGATATCGTGATCATCCGGACGAAGTTGAAGACATAGTAAGATGTATGTTTTTTATTTTTATTTTTCTTGCGTATTATTTTCGCTCACAGTTACAAAGTTTTTTCTACCAAACAAAACTACAGAACAGATTTAGACGCAATACGTCACACGGTCTGTCGGTCTGCCAGTACCGACGCCGTTGTACTAGCGATAGGTACTAACAAAATGTATATCAATTGACTCATTCACTCTGAAGGTACTACCAATGAAGGCCTAAAAACTGAACCCCGGCTGAAGAATAGGCCTCTCCATATCTACCTATCCGCGGATGTCGTAAGAGGCGACTAAGGGAAAAAAGCTAGGGGATGGGCAGCAGCGTCCCTCATTTTGACAACGCTCTAACTGCACTCGCCAAACCGCATGCCCAGCGTGGTGAGTATGGGCAAATCCCCCCACATGATAAGGAATTCGCTCTGTCTGTGGGGGAGGCCATGTTCAGCAGTGGACGTCGTACGGCTGAAATGATGATGAAGGATGTTTATTTCAATAAAATCACTAGGATCACTTTGAAACGTCTTAGAAACTAGGTGAAGATTTGCCTGGTCCTCGCGACCAAGATTAAAATAATCAGGCAACACTGCACTGAAAATGCACTGTACATAATAATGAGCTATCTATAGATCATGCTTATAAGAATCAGGTAACAAACACTGCTCTGAAAATGCACTGTACATCTATTAAGCTATCTATAGATCATTTGTAACGGTCTTTAGATAGATTTTTTATATACCAGTATACGAAATGTACTTGTTTCAAACTACACTCCAGCATCATCTATCCAGCCTTGAATTAATCAGCTCAGCTTCTAAATAGGCCCAACGACACACTGCACCGCAAAGATTATCGACGATGATGACGAGGATAAAAGAGGATTTACTTCTATGTCCTATAGAACTGGGAAGAACCGTAGAAGCACTAAGGCCACCGACATAGCTCTCAGAATTAGCAAGTTGTAGTGGCAGCGAGCAGACCATACAGCTCGCAGTACCGGCAACTGTTGGGGAGTAAAGGTTCTCGGATAGCGACCACGAACCAGGCGACGCAGTGTTGGAAGCCCCCAGATGGACCGACGACATTGTGAAGGTTGCGGGAAGTCGGTGGACGAAAAAGGCTCAAGTTTGTCGTGGAACTCTTTGGGGGAGGCCTATGTCCAGCAGTGGACTTCTACAGGCTGATGATGATGATGATAGAAATAATACGCAAGTCCTACGAAAAAGTGTTGATCCAACGATACGAAAGCTGGTAGGTAAATAGGACATGCTGCCAATTTCGCCGCTTCAAGATACGGCGCCTTACTTCTTGGCTACAAACGCTAGCGTATGGCGCGTTTGTTACTAGTAATTTATATGCTTAATTACAGTTTAATCATAATGAATTATTATTATCAGTGACTAGCGACGTTAGACATCAGAAAGACATGATGAAAGTCTATTTCTAAGTATAGTCCAATACTGGACGTAGACCCAGTGGCTCAAAAACGTCGAAAAACATCCATCTCTGTCCGTCCATCGCATTCGTCCCTTGATAAATGTATTGTATAGTTTACGAACTGTATTGAACTAGTAAGGTATATTAGAAATTGTGTAGGTCCTTCCTAAATAGAAGGATATGCGTGGATGAGGTCCCAGAAGGTATCCTAATTCCTACTAATCTTACTACTTTTAAATGTTTGGATGGATGGATGTTTGTTACTCAATCACGCCAGATCGGCTGTACGGATCTGGATTAAATTCGGTACAGAGATAGATTATAGTCTGGAATAGCATAGGCTACTTTTAATCTAGGTACCACGAGCGAAACAACGAGCAAAAGCTATTATTATAAATGTGAAAGTTTGTGAGGATGTTTGAATGTTTATGGTTCAATCACGCCGTAACGGCTCAATAGATTTCGATGAAACTTGGAATAGATAGAGTTATTTGCCAAGAATAGCATATGTGCTACTTTTTATCTCGATACCACGCAAGTGAAGCCGCGGGCGCAAGCTAGTAAGTAATATATTTATCTCGTTATAACGGTCTACAGTATGCTTGCTTGTAGTATCACTGATTGTTTCTTGGTCATCCTGTATTAGGTCAGTGAGCAGGTTGAGGTATGGTGGCTCTGAAAAGAGCCTATGACCGCCGGTGAAAGAAACAGTGTAGTGAAAGGATTAAAGTGCGCCTCTTTTAGTACTAAGATAATCGATAATAGCTTATAATGGCTAGAGTCCAGCCAGACGTTATAAAGTGTACTTTTAAATCCGTTTATTAGCCTTTCAAAATGACTTTTGAAACGTAAACAATACAGCAGAATAGAAGAAAATAAAGTTTTATTCACAAAGATGGCGGCTTGGTTACGCGTAGTAAAACGGTTCTGGCATCAGAACAAACATTTTTCGCGATATACTGAGGCGCAGGTGTAGGAGATTTGCTTCGATGCAATCGGCGTAACTGCTTTAGTAGCTGATAAATAGAATAGATAGGATAGAATAATAAAATTATAAATTACAGTACCTTCACATAGGTAGGAAACAGGAGCACGAAAGGAGCTTGAGGCACATCCTAATCCTTTCACTACACTGATTCTTTCTTCTACGGTCATAGGCCCTTTTCAGGGCCACCATACCTCAACCTGGTCGACATACCACAGTGTCGAACGAAACGTTTCTGCTCCACTTTTATTATATGTACTGCCAAAGAGTGGAATGATCTGCCTGCGTCTGTTTAACCGAAAGAGAACAATCTAGGAGTCTTCAAATCTAGGGTCAATAAGTTCACTCTGGGAAAGCGTGCTCCAGCTTAGGCCACATCTCACTTGCAAAAGTGAGTTGGTGGCCAAACGACTTACCATTATCAATAAAAAAAAAAAAACCTGCTCACTGACCCAATACAGTATGACCAAGAAAAAATCAGTGACTTGGAATATAAAGAGTTATTTACCTATAGGCTACTTTTAATTAGGTACTACGCGAGTAAAGCCGCGGGCGGAAGCTAGTTAATATTAATAAATGCGAAAGATTGTAAGGATGTTTGCTGTTCAGGCACGTCGTGACGGCTCAACCGATTTCCATTAAACTTAAAATAGATAAGTTCTTTACCTTCTTTTGTTTATGGTCTCTGTAACTTAGTGACGTAAGGATAAAATAAAATAAACAAACAAATATTCCGGACATATCACACACGGTCAACTGATCCCAAACTAGGCATAGCCTGTACTATGGGTACCGGAGACTGATATACATAATAGATACATTTAACACCCAGACATAGAACAAACATCTGTGTTAGTCACAAATATTTGTCCAGTGCGGGAATCGAACCCGTGACCTCTAGCGCAGAAGGCAGAGTTACTACCAACTGAGCTATGAGGCCAGTCATCAGGATGGTCACCTAAATTGCTTTTTAAACACTGGGTTGCCACTGAAGTGGAAGAAATAGTCTCTGTGATTCACGTATCCTATATTTTCTTCACAGAATGCTTTTCTTTTTTTTATGGGTATGTGTATTAAATTTTTGTTTCAATTACACATAACCTTGGTATGAAACAAGAACATTGAAAGGGAGATGAAAGATTATGAGATCAAGTGCGTGCGAACGGCAGACTGCCAGACGCCTGCACTGAGGTTAAAACAATATTTACCTTCGCCAGTAACCAGTGTCTTACACTTATTGTAGGGTGGTTCGATTTGGACTAGCACAAATATTTCTGCTGGTGCTCTCGTGGCTCCGGCTAAAGAATAGGCCCGTCCATATCTTGCTATCCGCGTCGTAAGAGGCGACTAAGGTAAAAAAGCTAGGGGATGGGCAGCAGCGTCCCTCATTTTAACAACGATAGCTCTAACTGCGCTCGCCAACCCGCATGCCCAGCGTGGTGAGTATGGACAAATCCCCCCACATGATAAGGAATTTGCTCTGTCTGTGGGAGAAGCCAAGTTCAGCAGTGGACGTCGAATGGCTCAAAATGGTGAAGGACCGACATGTCCTAGAACCTAAAAGTTCGAAGTCATGTGACATGTGCCTCTAAGAGGCGCACTTTAATCCTTTCTCTGATTGATGACTGATTCTTTCACCGACGGTCATGGGCTCTTTTCAGGGCCACCATGTCTCAACCTGTGATGCAATTGTGTAAGCGTAATGGCAATGAACGTCGTTACTTTGAGGGTAATTTTAACAATCTTATCAACATTCAGAACGTTCCAAACTTGACAAGAGAAAACTTCAAGATGTTAGCTTCTTCCTTTTCAAGTTTGAAAAACTTCAGATATCGTTAACATTGATAAAATCATCCCTAAAATTGCGAACTTCATTACCATTTTGCTTACACTGACCAAGAATGAATCAGTGACTCGACAAACAAGAAATAAAATAACTAGGATCACTTAGAAAGATCTAAGAAACTAGGTGAAGCTACGCCTACTCTCGTCACCAAGCCTAGAAGAATTAGTCAAAAAACACGATGCGCGTGTTTTTTTTTTAACCATGCAATTTTAGGTAAATGCGACGATTCATTATTAGCCTTGTAATTTAAATGAATAACGAAATATTTATTGCATTTTAAATTCGATATTAGAACTATCTATGCTTAGAAGATGTTATTAGTTTTAACAAAAACGTCAGTCACTTATTTCGTGTACCTACTTATGCTATTTTTACTTCGAACAATGATATTCAAAGGATGAGCAAGCGTTTTTTGAACGAAACAATACAACTACATATATACTGTTATTGTTATAATGTGGTTTACAAAAAATAAAATAAGTTTACTGAAATAAATTGTATTTTTAAGACTCAATGCGACCGAACTTTTATTGAAGGTGAAAAGTAATTTCTTGACTATTTTCCAAGGTTGGATAATTAGGTGGTTGACATTAGTGTACAAGTCTTTAGCGAAAAAAAAAACTACCTTCTCTACACACTAGGAGGTGTGTAGAGAAAATACCTCTAGATCTACACTATACGAATCTGTAATATAACCAGCAATGTTGCAATTGTGTAAGCGTAACGGCAATGAAGTTCGTAACTTTGAGGGTAATTTTAACAATCTTTGCAACATCCAATACGTTACAAACTTGACAGGGGAAAACTTCAAGATCTTAGCTTTTTCCTTTTCATGTTTGAAAAACTTGAAATGTCGCTAAAATTTAGTAAAGAGGATTTGAGGATAAGTATGTGAGGATGTCTGTTAATCTTTCACGCCGCATACACTGAACGGATTAGAATGAAAATTTATGATTTTTTGCTGTACATAATGTTAATTTTACGCGAGCGAAGCCGCATGTGGAATCTAGTTTGTAAAACTCTTACAAATATTGCCTAGCTATGTAATATTTGGTACATCAATAATTTTTCACACGTCACTAAAACAATAAAATCAAAATATACTCACTTACCCATACAAAAGCATGGTCCAAAATGCACAAAACACTGCTTTCGTAACTACAAAAATGTCAAAATATTCACTATGTAACCGCAGTGGGTTTGGAAACTTGAAAAGATTGGTTTATTTTTAAAACGCGTGGCTAGGCCGCGGGCGCGCGCTCCGTTCAGCCAACGTCTCGAATCTGAATATAATCCCGTTTATGATCCCAAGATGTAGGTATATCTGGATTCGGGAAATATAAAATTACTCGTGTTGTGTTGTGCTCGGCGGACTTCGACATCTGACGTCGGGAATACCACGCAAAAACTCTGCTTATCCATGTATGTATGAATAACCCTTGTTGTTCAAGTTAACTTTTTATCCAAACTACGTTAACTTTGCAACCCTCATTTTGAACAAATACCTACTACTCAAACAAAATCAAATCAAAGGGTGTTTATTTCAATAAAATCACCAGGATCACTTTGAAACGTCTTAGAAACTAGGTGAAGCTACGCCTGTTCCTCGCGACCAAGCCTACAAGAATCAGGCAACAAACACGGCTTGGTGCCTATCATTTTCTTCGATGATCCGTTTTCACGGTAAGGCCGACCGATGAATGCTACGGAATCATATTTACGTTGATCACGTTTTCTCCTCCAAATAATGCTTCAGTAAATACATTTTATTATTTACTATTTATTATTTAATTAATATGTTAGATTCTTTTTTTTTTATTATATAATCGGGAAAAAAATAATTAAACACACATTTCGTTATTTACTGAAAAAAAAACATTATCGACAAAATATATAGCATCGACATGTCCCACCACTAGATCCAGAAAACAAGCCAGTTACACCTGGACTTTCCACGAAACTATTGTTTATTTCTGTTCAGTTATACATTAATAAACACGCATGTTTTTATAAATGGTGTTTCTGTCTGTCCGTCACTGAATTTCGCAAGTTGAATCACCTTTCATTTACACACTGTTACTTGCAACAGTGTTCGTCTTTTTGTCGTGTCACTGATTCTTTCTTGGTCTGTGTTGTTAATTCAAGATTCATTAGTCGAATGGGGTCAAAATGTATAGTCAACTGTACTTCAACATCATCATTACAGCCGTAGGACGTCGGTGCACCAAAATACACAATCCACTACGTATAAAGGCGGCCTTGCTAAAAGCGATCCCTGCCAGACAACCTTTAGATGCACAGGATATACTAAGATATAATGCATTTTAAATAAATCATCTTATAATAAAATGCGAAAGTTTGTGAGGATGTTTGGATGTTTGTTGTTCAATCAAGCCGTAACAGCTCAACCGATTTAGTTGAAACTTGGAATATAAAGAGTTCTTTACATAACATATACCTACATAAAGCCTATATTATAGGCTTTATGTAGGTACTACGCGAGCGAAGCCGTGGGTGGAAGCGAGTGTAAAATAAAAGCAAACCATTTTGATTAAAACTACAACAGCTAAGTACATACATATATGGTAAACCATTGTTACTTAGGCAGCTAAGTTTAGCTATAGGCCATTGCCTAGCTAAAGTTAGCTGCCTAAGTACCTACCCACTTATATATAGGTACTTTGGATATAAAAATAGTTTTGATTCATCATTTCAGCCGTACGACGTCCACTTCTGAACATGGCCTCCCCCACAGACAGAGAGCAAATTCCTTATCATGTGGGGGGATTTGCCCATACTCACCACGCTGGGCATGCGGGTTGGCGAGCGCAGTTAGAGCTATCGTTGTTAAAATGAGGGACGCTGCTGCCCATCCCCTAGCTTTTTTCCCTTAGTCGCCTCTTACGACATCCGCGGATAGGTAGATATGGAGGGGCCTATTCTTCAGCCGGGGCCACCACGGCCAATTTTGATTCATATCAATTGTTAATAGTCGTAACTGATTGATAAGGATAGTTACAGATGAATGCCAATTGATTCACATTGATCTTTCATCAATCGACGTATCACATTTATAGACATAGATACCTATAGACAGACATTCATTTATTTGTTACTTATGCACAACTTTTTAAAACCAATATACAAGGTGATTCATAACATATATTACATCCCGAAAGGGGGTTATTCTATCCACAGAAAGAAATAATATTAGCGAAAAAAAACATCAATATTTTCATTGTTTTTTCACAAACTCTCTCAAATTAGCTGTTTTTGGTATTTTTATCATGTTTAAAACTAATAACTAAACTTACAAGAAGTTCGGAATCAAGATTGCTACATAAAACAAATGATTTGCACACAACTTGCACAGGTAGTGATAGAAACGCAATGTTTTGATTAGTATCTATTTAATTGTACCTATATAATATAAATGTACCTACTAATAACATATGGCCTCATAGCTCAGTTGGTACCCGCGACCTCTAGCGCAGAAGGCAGAGTTACCTCTGCCTTCTGCGCTAGAGGTCGCGGGTTCGATTCCCGCACTGAACAAACATTTGTGTGATGAACACAGATGTTTGTTCTGTGTTTGGGTGTTCAATATTTATCTATTATGTATATATCAGTCACTGGTACCCATAGTACAGGCTATGCCCAGTTTGGGATCAGTTGACTGTGCGTGCTATGTCTGAAAAAAAAAAGGCATCGCCTTAGGGATACAAAAAAACCCTGTTATGATGTTATACTGTATTCTAAATAAATAAATAAAAATTTATTGAGTTTGACCCCAAAACAGCTGATTTTCGCATAGCCTTTTTTCAATGAAAAATGTCGAATTTCCAAAAGTTGTAGAACAAACTTTATTGCCAATTGTTCGATAGCTATAATCCGTCCGTTAGTTATATGCAGAATCTAATAATAACCCCATGATAAAGTTCAGGCATTCCAAAACTCCCAAAAAATGCAATCACGTACCTTTCTTGTGTCCGAGTCGCGCCGCCGCTAGTCACCGCAAACCAATAGTTGTATATTTCTGTAGCTTCACCACACACAAACGAAAGTATTAGTTTTGTACAAATTGACACAACACCACTGCACATTTGTCATGCCCGCAAGTTACCGCCGAACCGATGCCGCTTGCCGAATTGTTCTGTCGCTCCCAAAAGTGATGGACGCCGACTCCCCTCCCCCGCATTGCACCCCTCCTCATGCCTTGTTGCGCCGGTGAGCTTGGGGTGGCGCTATCGGTTTGAAGTTTGTTATTCGACGCGTGTAGTGTGGGAGTTCCGCCCCGACGGCATAGATGGCGTGCGTGGCAAGTAAATTCTACTTGTGGACTAGACTTACGCTCGCTGTTGCTAGGCCGTTAATTACACAAATTGAAAGTCAAGAGAATGCCTGAACATCCTTCCCCCCCGAACCAAGGCTAGCCTTGGTTGATCCTAATCACACAAAGGGAGTCTACAGAGCTTAGAGACTGGGCGAATCAGGATACCCCTCTGAGTTTGGACCTTCACTACCCTTATAATTGAATCTCTCCCCGGTAACAGACTAACTATTCTACCACGTCTCCATTCTAGCGGTCCAGTATTATCTTCTTTGATCAAAACCAAATCGTTAATTTGTGGGGGGTCTGTCGGATCATTCCATTTATTTCGTAATTGTAACGTGTGTAAGTATTCATTGCGCCATCTAGCCCAAAAGTGTTGAGAGAGTCTTTGAAGTAATTGAAACCGGTTAAGTCGGCTAATATTCTGTTCCTCAAAATTGTATTCCGGGAGGGCTACTAACGGCTCACCTACTAAAAAGTGACCTGGAGTTAAAACATCCATGTCCTTGGGGTCAGTGCTAAGCGGTGTAAGTGGTCGTGAATTCATTACTGCCTCCACGCGAGTGAAAAAGGTTGTTAGTTGTTCAAATGTCAGTTTCTGTTCACCTAAAACACGACGCATGTGGGTCTTAGCTGTTTTAACGGCAGCTTCAAAAAGTCCGCCCATGGCAGGAGCACTTGGTGGGTTGAAAAGCCAGGTGACATTGGATTTAGAGAGTTCTCTACCTATCTCTGAGCTGTGGTCTCGTAAATAAACGTACACTTCTTTTAGGTATTTATCAGTTCCTGTGAAATTAGTGCCACAGTCGGATCTAACAAGAGAGGGTACGCCTCTTCTAGATACAAACCGAGTGAAAGCATCAACGAACGCTTCCACTGAGAGTCCGGAAACGATTTCTAAGTGGACGGCCTTAGTAGATAGACATACAAAGACGCACAAATAGCATTTTTCTACCCGTGAATTTCTAAGCGAACTAGACTTTATATAAAATGGACCTGCGAAATCTGTTCCAACGCCCAGAAATGGTCTTCCGCATCTTACTCGATCAGGTGGAAGGTCTGCCATGAACGGTTGAGTGACGCGTGGTTGTGCTCTGTAGCACTGAATGCATTTAAACGTCACGCTCCGAGTTATTCGACGTACTGACAATATCCAATATTGACGGGATAACACCGCCGCTAACGCATTTGCCCCGATATGGCAGTATGTTTCATGATACTGTTCGACGAGTAGAAGCGTAAAGCGACCCTTCCCCGGGAGAAGAATGGGATGTTTAGAGTTGTAGGGCAATTCGGAGTGTCGGATTCGACCGCCGACTCGAATTACGCTCTCGGTGTCAGTAAATAAATTTAACTTTTTCAATGGTGATTTTATTTTATTTTTTGTTTGTAAAGCATACAGTTCTTCACAAAAAAAATCCTTTTGGCAAATTTTAACTAGTCGTGTTATTGCTAGTCTACGTTCGGTTACCGTTAGGTGTTTTTGTAGAATTTTAGATCCGGGGTTTTTAGCATTATGAATAAACCTAAGTGCAAAGCCAGTGACACTTACAAGCATTTTAAAAGAACTGAAACGATTTATCAAGTCCAATTCCGAGGAGTCAGTTATGGTGGTGTTCGTAGCGAATTTAGACTTGATGCCTGGGAGTGAATTTTCTGGAACATTAATAATTTTGCTAGGCCATTTCATTGGCGGCTCAGTCAGCCACTTCGGATTGAACCACAGAGGGTGATTTACTAGGTCTACGGCTGATACACCGCGAGAAGCTGCATCTGCGCAGTTTAGGTCACCGGGGACGTGCCTCCAAGATATTGATACATTAGAGGAAATAATTTTCGTAACGCGGTTGCCTTCAAAGACTTGCAGTTTATGTGGTGGAGTTTTTATCCATGATAGAACTATTGTACTGTCACACCAACCAAAGACGTTGTCTAGACTTAGATGCAATTCTTCTACTAGAGTACCATGTACATGGTTGAGTAGGTTCACTAATAATGCTGCACCATTTAATTCAGACTGGGGAATAGTTGTTTTCTTTTTTAGAGGTAAAACTCGTGATTTTGCTAACAAGAGGCTAACTGAGGTACTGCCGTCTTCACTACAGGTCCTCAAATAGACTGCAGCACCGAAACCGGAAGAGGAGCCGTCACAAAAGCCATGAAGCGTAAAGCTGTCATTTTTAGATTGAGTAGGTCGTATGCATCGCGGTATAGAAATATGCATAAGGTTGGGTAGATCATTCAAAATATTTTGCCATTGTTGGACAACATCACTTGGAGCTGGTGAGTCCCATTCTACGGCTTTGCCAAGGGAACTCTGACTGAGCAGTGATTGAAGCAACAGTTTGGCACGAAACACCACTGGACAAATCCAGCCTAGAGGGTCAAACAATTTCGCGGTAGAGGACAATATAACACGACGAGTTACGATTTTTTGACTGGGTATGTTTATTTCATACGAGAAACTATCAGATTTTGGATTCCACTTAATACCTAAAACCCTAATGGAGCCAAAACGATCTTCCTTGTCAAAGCTACCCGGTGTCTCACAATGGTCTTCTGATATTCCTTTTAAAATATCTGGGTGGTTTGATGACCATTTACGAAGTTCATAATTGGCCGTTTTCATTATGGCTATTAGCTCATCTCGGACTGATACGATCTCATTTAAATCGTCCGCGCTTCCGCTCAAATCATCAACGTACGCCCTGTGTCGTAAGATATTAGCGGCTCTAGGATATCGTTCATACTCATCGTCAGCTAGTTGAAGAAGACACCGGATAGAAATAAACGGACTTGATTTTAAACCGTAAGTATTGGTATTTAATTGGTAAACTTTGATTGAACCCATATTGCGTGAATCAGTACCATGTTGGTCACGCCATAGAATAAGCTGATATTTTCTGTCAGATGGATGAATCCATGTTTGGCGAAACATGTGTTTTACATCGGTAGTAAAAACATATTTGTGAAATCTGAAATGTGATATTATTTTTGTGATCTCATTTTGTAATTTTTCACCAGAATATAAACAGTCATTCAGCGATACTCCGTTTGACGTCTTTCCACTACCATCAAAAACGACACGGATTTTTGATTTATCTCCTGACGTTTTGAATACCCCATGGTGGGCCAAAAAATAATGCTCTTCAGAAAAGTCATTAAAATCTGATAATTCCATGTGACCTAGTTCAATATATTCATTAATAAATTCTGTGTACTTTTTCTGAAACTCTGGTTGAGTCTTAAAACGCTTTTCAAGTGCCTGAAACCGTCTATAGGCCATCTGTTTGGAATCACCGAGTTTGTCATGTTCAGATGGCGGTCCACGAGTATTCTTTTATTCTCATATCTGGATTGCAAAATTTCCAGAGCTGTGTCTAGGGATTCATCAATCATCGCCAAGTGCTGGACTAATGTGCGGGGCTCTTTACGCAGATGAGAAAAAAGATAGTGATATTTTTCCGTTTTCGACAAATCTTTCCTGGATAATACTACAGACTTGTAAAGACTCACGAAACTGTACCACCCGAAAATGTCTCCTTCAAAAATCGGTAAATCCAATGTAGGCAAACGAGCATGGGCTGCACTTTCCGTGGTCACATAGGACCCCTCGTTTACCGGATACTTAGATAACACCGCATCTAGCTCATTGTAAAACATGGTAGCCTTTTGGAACATTTTATCGTAGTTTTCAATCTGTTCCGTATCTTCCTTTGTGAAAGCCTGTAGAAGATTCTCATAGGAGACTAAGATATTTTGGAAGTGGTTCTCCAATTTGCGTAGGCGGGCCGTAAGAACCCCTGACGGATAACTATCACTTGCGTGAACCATTGCCACCGATTGAGTCAACCAATCATATTCTATTTTAAATTTTACTTCAAAGCCGCGTGTCGCCATTTTGTACTAGAGAAAATGTTGATTACGTAATTACCAAAATTAAAATTATCACTGTAAATGGAATGACCGACCGGCTCGAAGGACCAAATTATGTTCGATAGCTATAATCCGTCCGTTAGTTATATGCAGAATCTAATAATAACCCCATGATAAAGTTCAGGCATTCCAAAACTCCCAAAAAATGCAATCACGTACCTTTCTTGTGTCCGAGTCGCGCCGCCGCTAGTCACCGCAAACCAATAGTTGTATATTTCTGTAGCTTCACCACACACAAACGAAAGTATTAGTTTTGTACAAATTGACACAACACCACTGCACATTTGTCATGCCCGCAAGTTACCGCCGAACCGATGCCGCTTGCCGAATTGTTCTGTCGCTCCCAAAAGTGATGGACGCCGACTCCCCTCCCCCGCATTGCACCCCTCCTCATGCCTTGTTGCGCCGGTGAGCTTGGGGTGGCGCTATCGGTTTGAAGTTTGTTATTCGACGCGTGTAGTGTGGGAGTTCCGCCCCGACGGCATAGATGGCGTGCGTGGCAAGTAAATTCTACTTGTGGACTAGACTTACGCTCGCTGTTGCTAGGCCGTTAATTACACAAATTGAAAGTCAAGAGAATGCCTGAACACCAATTGCTTGTAGAATAAGTCCCTTTTGGGATGGAATACATATTATGAATCACCTTGTATAACTATTATCTCTGGTATCCATAGTACAGGCTATGCCTAGTTTGGGATCAGCTGACCGTGTGTGATATGGCCGGAATATTTATTTATTTATTATTATTTTTTTTAAAATCTTACCTTTACATTGTTGGTACAACGATTCACATTAGTATTAGTTGGTAGGTAAGTACCTACCTCCTACCTACCTACTCACACGCAGCGGCCTATAATGACGTATGGTGGGTAATAATGAGTAGGTTCTATTTCCATTGTCGCACGATATCGTATCAATCGAGTTTAGTATATAATATAGAATAGTGAAATAAATAAAAAAATAACACACATTCAGAGTGGTGATACATTATTTGTCTATTTAAGGCGATACAGAAATCAAAATAAATAGTCGAGTGGGCGGAGTGAAGAAAGTGACAGCGCTATGTACTATAATTGAATGCGGAAAGAGATAGCAAGCGTTAGAAGGCGCTCGAAAGTAATCGACGTAAGCGACATATAAGAAAATATCGATTATCTTAAAATCTATGTATTTTTTTTAAAGTGTCTTTGATTTAGGTACCTACTCAATGCTATTGTCTAACAGTCTAACACAATATTTAAAAAAAAAAGGTATTTTTGTTAGATAGTCTCAGAGTATTTTCGAAAAAAATGTTGCAGAGGATTGGTAAAACTTTTCTCGATAAAAGTTTTACCAATCGCGTTTCTGTCTTGGATTTAGGTAAATAAAATGCTCAAGTTATCTTTGTCATAAAATTTAAAACTGTGCATTTTACGGTTATTGAGCAAAATCAATTCAAAAAATCAATTAAATAAAACAATTTAACCCTCCTTACTCACCTTAATATCTTAGAATGGACATCCGCAAAGTCACGCCTGAATCAATTAGCGAATATTTGCAGATCATGCATTTGTCCCGCAGCGGGATTCGAACCCGCACCCCTTGCGTAGACGGGTAATAATTTCTTATTTTTTGTTCTAAGTTGTAGTATGTAGCAATAAAATGGTTTTTTTTCTTTTGTTTTATATCAATTACTGTAAACCGCAGGTGGGCGCTGGAAACTGCGATATAGTTTCTAATTTAAGTAATGCAGTTTTTCAACGTTTTCCTATTGTTTTTAACTTGTATTTGTTTTTGTTCAATCCTAGGATAGTCCTACTAATATTATAAATGCGAAAGTTTGTGAGGATGTTTAGATGTTTGTTGTTCAAACACGCTCAAACGACCGAATGGATTTGGATGAAATTTGGTACCTACAGAGATAGATTATAGTTTGGAATATAATATACGCTTTTTATGTAGGGACCACGCGAGCAAAGCCGCGGGCGGAAGCTAGTAAAAAATAAATTTGATATTGAAAATAATAAAAAAATAATTTTGATTGATTTTGTTTTTCCAACACTAATTTTTTTAACGTGGATAAATTCATCATGGGCAAACATACCAACCCTACATGTACCTACTATTAAAACACCAGAAGCCGGAACAATATCGCGATAATGGAAACGCACTCACGCACACATACAAAATCGATATATTTACTATGATATAACAAAATAAAAACTTACACTTGCGTTGAACCTTATATGCATAGCTGTAAGCCATATTTTAGATTGGTTTATATTAATTTCAATTTGTTTTATCTTAGATAAACACTTGTTATTTCTAGTCACATTTTTGCCTTTGCCATGTACAGATTGTTTTTGTGTTATAAATAATTGTGTAATTTTTAATTGCGTTATTTGTTGTAAGTATTTGAATCCTAAACTCCTATACTACTAATCCTACTAATAATATAAATGCGAAAGTTTGTGAGGACGACGTTTTGATGTTTGTGGTTCAATCACGCCCAAACGGCCGAACGGATTTGGTACAGAGATAGATTATAGTCTGGAATAGCATATATGCTACTTTTTATGTAGGTACCACATAATTGCGAAAGTTTGGTGTGTATGTCTACAGCTTACACATAACGAATTTCTGAATTCTGAGTATGCAAATATTTAGTGCATAATTGGTGCAATCTGAAAATCCAATTCAAAATTTAGGTGCCAAAGAGGTTTCTGAGATATGAGCCAAAAACTATGTGTCAGCTGGAGACCCGGGTCTACAGCTTGCACATCCAGTTCTGCCAAACGGCTGACACGAGAGCTATGAAAACTAGCCAGATATTTAGTGCCAAATTAGTGCCAAAGGTAATAAAAATTTCAGGCCTGTGAGATGTTTGGTATTCAATATTCAATCACGCCGTAACGGCTCAACCGATTTCATTGAAACTTGGAATAGATAAAGTGCTTTACCTTTATTTTTTTGTTTGTAAAATTATCATAAATATGTACGTGATATGTATAGGTAGGTACACGTGATATGATACTACATAAAAACATTATTTACAGAAAGAAAATTAAAACAATATTTATTACAAAATACACATGAAACAGTTGAGCTATCTAAAGACCGTTACAATCGATCTATAGATAGCTGAATTGTACTGAACGATCTATAGATAACTGATATTGTCCATGAAAGGAGCCTCTAAGAGGCGCACTTTAATCCTTTCACTACACTGATTCTGTCATCGACGGTCATAGGCCCTTTTCAGGGCTACCATACCTCAACCTGGTCAATGACCTAATACAGGGTGACCAAGAAAGAATCAGTGACACGACAAGGTACCTCCGCCTTACAAAAGATCGCAGCCAAATAACATTATTTGTTTCAAATAGTGTTGTGTTCCTGCGATGAGTAAGGTTGCCAGAGCTCTTTAGGGGGGGAGGGGGTTCGGGGTCGGCAACGCGTGCGTGATGCCTCTGGTATTGCAAGCGCTCATAGGCTACGGTAACCGTTTACCAACAGGTGGGCCGTATGCTTGTTCGCCACTTCAGTAGTATAAAAAAAAAAAAAAGCTAGCAACCAGATATTTATGATAGTTAATTATTACTTTGCTTTTTTATAGAATTGAGTCATGCCATGGAAAAGGCCAGCAAGCGTGCCTATAGGTCAAGTCTGGAGCAGGTTCAAAGGGAGGGAGATCAACGGACAACCTGCTAAAATGTAAGTAAGCATAAGTCGAGAGTGAGAGAGATAAATGACAATGCGCTAAGAGCTCTCACTCTTTTAAATGCCTATGTACACGAGATCCAACATGTCGACTTCTTTAATGATAACATTTGTATAATATATAATTCGCTAAGAGTATATTTAAGTTTTAATTTTAGACAGTAGGCACTTTGGTATATACTCTTAGCTTGCTGTTTTAACTGAAATAAATAATTCTAATTCACCCAACAGTCATTTATCTCGTACACCTGACGTCACACTAGGGTCCTCTGTGTCGTGGGTATCAGAAACTACGAGTACCATGGTACCACAACACCCACACCCAAAACAAATATTTACAGATCATGCAAACGTTTGTTCCGCAACGGGCATCCAACCCCTTGCGTCTCAGACGGGTACTCGCCCGCTAGTAGGTACTATCAAGTCATCTTCACTGCTGGACATAGGCCTCCCCCAAAGAGTTCCACGACGAACGGTCTTGAGCCTTCGCCATCCACCGACCTCCCGCAACTTTCACCGTCGGTCCATCGGGTGGGGGGCCTTCCAACACTACGTCGCCCGGTTCGTGGTCGTCATTCGAGAATCTTGTTTCTACTAAATTAAATTAAATTAACTAAATTAAAGGTAGGTACTTGAAAGTCTTCAACTTTCAAGTACCTACCTTTAATTTACTTCTTCTTCTTCTTGTCGTGTCACAGATTCTTTCTTGGTCATCCTGTATTAGGTCAGTTAGCAGGTTGAGGTATGGTGGCCCTGAAAAGGGCCTATGACCGTCGGTGAAAGAATCAGTGTAGTGAAAGGATTAAAGTAATAATATCTTGTATCCTAAAACACTATGTTCGTTAGGAAACATGTCAGTCACTTTTGTTTACTGTTTATACTTTTGTTGTACGCACATAATTAAATAAATAAATAAATAAATAAATAAATAAATAAATATTCCGGACATATCACACACGGTCAACTGATCCCAAACTAGGCATAGCCTGTGCTATGGGTACCAGAGACTGATATACATAATAGATATAATATATATTTAACAACCAGACACAGAACAAACATCTGTGTTTATCACAAATGTTTTTCCAGTGCGGGGATCGAACCCGCGACCTCTAGCGCAGAAGGCAGAGCTACTACCAACTGAGCTATGAGGCCAGTCCATTATTTGTTACTACCTAGTTCTAATCTGTGTTTTATAATTATTATCTTTACATTTGGTTGTAATGTGTTTTTTTTTTTTTTTTTTTTGTGTTTTACGGAGGCAAACAGGCTTACGGCCCTCCTGATGGTAAGTGGTTACCGTCGCCTATTGACATTAGCAACACCTGGAGCATTGCTAATGCGTTGCCTGCCGAACCCCTTCCCCCCCCTAAAGAGCTCTGGCAACCTTACTCACCGCAGGAACACAACACTATTTGAAACAAATAATGTTATTTGGCTGCGATCTTCTGTAAGGCGGAGGTACCTCCCCAGGCGGGCTGCTTCAATTTAGAACGAGAAAATCTAGCTGTGCCCTACCTCCTCCTAAATGTCGAAATAAAAAATAAATTCGTTTGTGCGTCGAAATAAATAAATAAAAGTGCGCCTCTTAGAGGCTCCTTCCGTGCACTCATTTAATTCAGTAAGGAACCTATTGAAATGTTTTCAGGTATCAGATCAGAGACATGGACGATAAATACAAAAAAAAGTGCCTAGACTTGATGCAAGAAACGTTCCTGAGGGATGAACCACTTTGCGATGTTTTGGGTAAGCTCGCTTCGCTCACCACACATCGTATTATCAGTACTATGACGAGGCTTTAAGACAATTTCAGGGTGATGTTTTGTCTCAGATAATATACTACCTAAGTGTTTTGTAATACCGGTTCATTATAGCGTAAGACAGTGGCGGATTTGCCCTAAGGCTCAGTAGGCCCGGGCCTAGGCCGGCCAGATATTAGGGGCGGCAAATCGTGACCAAAAATTTGTAGAAATTGTCGTAGAAATTCTCATCATCTCGGAATATATTTACTAATTAATATATTTCAATAAGATACTTTATTTACAGAAAGAAACTTAAAACTAATACAAGTTAAATATTTACAAAATACACAAGAAACAGTTGACCCATCTAAAGACCGTTACAAACTATTATTAAATCTATTCAATTAAATTTCTGATTTCGATTTATATAAAGTTGGCAATAAAGTAAATTATGTTTAATGATGGGTGCTGAGAAAGGGGCGGCACATGGTCTGGGGCCTAGAGCAGCCAAGACTGCAAATCCGCCACTGGTAAGAGACAAAGCATTTGATTTATTTTGCGCCATTATTTAGATTATTTTTTTTATTCAACTGAGGTGGCAATCAAGCTTACGGCCCACCTGTTGGTAAGCGGTTACCGTAGCCTATGAGCGCCTGCAATACCAGAGGTATCACGCACGCGTTGCCGACCCCGAACCCTCTCCCCCTTAGGCGGGAGAGGGTTCGGGAGGGTAAGGGGGAGAGCTCTGGCAACCTTACTCACCGCAGGAACACAACACTATTTGAAACAAATAATGTAATTTAGCTGCGAACTTTTGTAAGGCGGAGGTACATCCCAGGCGGGCTGCTGCAATTTAGAACGAGAAAATCTCGCTGTGCCCTACCTCCTCCTAAAATTGTATTGGAATAAACCACGTCTTCCAATCACACGAGCTTTTTCCAGGGATAACTGACGACCCCGTCTCCGTGGCCACGATAAGAAGAAACTGGGAGGGGTACGTAGCCCAGGGGGTTACCTTGGCTTGCTTCACGGAGACGGATGGAGCACCAGATGAGTTGGTAGCCTTTAACGTCACAATCGTGAAGAGTAAAGATGATGAGGAGGAAGATCTGGAACTGGTGAGTCTGGAACAGGGTTTTGTACTCATAGCTCAGTTGGTAGTAGCTCTGCCTTCTGCGCTAGAGGTCGCAGGTTCGATTCCCGCACTGGACAAACATTTGTGTGATGAACACAGATGTTTGTTCTGTGTCTGGGTGTTAAATATATATCTATTAAGTATATCAGTCTCTGGTTCCCATAGTACAGGCTATGCCTAGTTTGGGATCAGTTGACCGTGTGTGATATGTCCGGAATATTTATTTCTTATTGTACCTCATTTGGAAACAACAGATCTAATACATTACACGACCTCGGTGGCGTCTAAGACGCAAGAGGTCCGGGTTCGCTTCCCGCTGACAAATGTTTGCATGATCTGCAAATATTAGTTCCGGGTCTGGGTATTGTGGTAGCATGGTACTCGTAGTTTCTGATACCCACGACACAGGGGACCCTAGTGTGGGGTCTGGACTATGTATGTTAATGATGGATGTTAATTATTTACTACTAGCTTCCGCCCGCTTCGCTCGTGGTACCTACATAAAAAGTAGCCATTAAGCTAATCTAGGTAAAGAACTATATCTATTCCAAGTTTCAACGAAATCGGTTGAGCCGTTACGGTGTGACTGAACAACAAACATCTAAACATCCTCACAAACTTTCGCATTTATAATATTATTAGATAGGATAGTAGTTATTCATTTATGCTTCATAAATCTCAGGTTCAAGGGGAACCCTGGAAGAAGCTACTCCTAACGCTGATTAAAGCTGAGGAGTTAGTGGATGTGTTCTCGTTATACGGAGTGGAGAAGTACCTGACTTCGAGTGGACTTACCGTTCTGCCCGAACATAGGGGGCAGAACATAGGGGCTCAAATGTTCGAGGCTAGGTAAGACAATCCACAGGAGATAAAAAATTGTGATAATCATGGTGTAGTAAACACTTAAAAGAAAGAAAAACTTACAGGCGTAAACGAACAGGCTTCACCTAGTTTCTAAGACGTTTCAAAGTTGTGTGCGTTACCGAAGCAGAGTGTTGTTGAATTTCGGGATTTGAAGTACCAGGGAATTAGAGCATGGTTTCGTGTCATTGTGCACGAAATCTCAAATTTGTGCGTCCACTATGATATCAAAAATTTAGGCTTTAACAACCGTTTCAAGTCCCTGGTTACCATTGTACAATTTAATTAGTGTACATTTAATTATTAATTACACCTTTATCGCAATGAAAGTTTGTTTTCAAATACATGATTCGGTCATTCAGTGTCAGTGTGTTTAAGCAGTACAAACCAATAAACATAGGTAGGTAGTTTATTTTAGTTACCACTACACAATCAAAACATTCAGTAACCACTGTAAAGTTTTAGGTAGTAACCAAGTGTGTTCATTTAGTAACCACTCTAAATATAAATTTAGTTCCAATTAAATTGTAATGTCTTCCAGAATCTAGATTTAAGTATTTTAACAGGGAATTAGAGCATGGTTTCGTGTAATTGTGCACGAAATTTCAAATTTGTGCGTCAACAAGAAAAAAAGTTATTAAGAGGATACAAAAATCATAATAAATTGTCGAGTGGGCGGAGAAAAGAAAGTGGCATGGCAGCGCTATGTTCTGTAATTGAATGCGGAAAGAGATAGCAAGCGTTAGAAGGCGCTCGAAAGTAATCGACGTAAGCGACATATGAGAAAATATCGATTATCTTAAAAACTATCTATTTTTTTTAAAAAGTGTCTTGGATTTGCTATTGTCTACCCTGTGCTGTGGACCCAATGCTATTGTCTAACACAATACTTTAAAAAAAGTTATTTTTGTTAGATAGTCTCAGAGTATTTTCGAAAAAACTGTTGCAGAGGACCCAACTTCATTATGTGACGGGAAATAAATTATTTTTTCTTTCTAAGAAAGAAAGAAAAATTAAAAAGAAGTTGAAAGAAAGAAATAATCTTTCTTTCAACTTTAAAAAATAAATCTATCGAGAAAAGTTTTACCAATCGCGTTTCTGTCTTGGATTTACGTAAATAAAATGCTCAAGTTATCTTTGTTATAAAAATCAAAACTGTGCTTTTGCGGTTATTGAGAAAAAACAATTCAAAAATCATAAAAAAAATTAAACCCTCACCTTAACTATAAAACACATTCTGCTGCGGTAGGTAATGTTTAAAAGTTACCACAGCAGAATGTCATCGAAATAATAATCCTGGTGATTTTATTGAAACAAACGCCTTTTGACTTTGTTGGTAAAAAAACCATTATAATTTTAGGATGCCGCTTTGCCGCGCCTTTGGTATACAAGCTACCGCCACTGTGTTCACCGCCACCGCCTCACAGGTAGGTACTCTGACTATACCTAGTAGGTACCTACATGCTGCCCAAATCAGAGGGATTGTTCGTCAGAGTCAATATGGCGAGACCACAGCTCATTTATCGAATACTAGCTTCTGCCCGCGGCTTTGCTTGCGTGGTACCTACCTACATTATAAGTAGCCTATTCTAGGTAGGTATCTATTCCAAGTTTCAACGAAATCTGTTGAGCTGTTACGGCGTGATTGAACAATAAACGTCCAAACAGCTAAACATCCACACAAACTTTCATATTACGTAGGTACTATATGCATTTAGTAACCACTGCACGATTAGGCTTTACAGCGGTTACTAACTAACCGCTGTAAAGTTAAACCACTGTCATCCTCAGAAGGCCTCATAGCTCAGTTGGAAGTAACTCTGCCTTCTGCGCTAGAGGTTTCGGGTTCGATTCCCGCACAGGACAAACATTTGTGTGATGAATTCAGATGTTTGTTCTGTGTCTGGGTGTTAAATATGTATCTATTATGTATATCAGTCTCTGGTACCCATAGTACAGGCTATGCCTAGTTTGGAATCAGTTGACCGTGTGTGATATGTACGGAATATTTATTTATTTATTTATTATTTATCCTTAAGGTTTGAGTTTTATCAATTTTCTAATAGGTATATTGTTTTTGGTTTTATGTAGCCCATAATTTTGTCTTCCAGGTACTTGCTGCTAAATGCGGCTACACAGTTCTAGCGGAGCTGAATTACTCCGACATGATGTCGCAGGGTATTGACCTTACCGCATCTCCCACCCCCACCGCTAAAGTGATGGGGACTAAGTTCAATTTTGAGTAAAAAACCTGATGTAGCAGCTAATTTGTGCATGAAAGAACCAGTGATAGAACCTAAAATATATACTTAGAAAAAGTGTTTTAGTAACCATTAACCAGTGCAAAGTTATTTTTCAATGTTCATGATTAGTGTTCATAATTACTAATAAGACCTTTATCGCAATGAAAGTTTGTTTCAAATCAATGTTTCGGTTTGTCAGTGTGTTTATCTAGTACGAATCAATATATTTTATTTTAGTAACCACTGCACAATCAAAACATTCAGTAACCACTGTAAAGTTTTAGGTAGTAACCAAGTGTGTTCATTTAGTAACCACTCTAAATATATAAATTTTGTACCAATTAAACTGTAATGTAAAGTCTTCCAGAATCTAGATTTAAGTATTTTAACAGGGTCCAAGCATTTTTTAAAACATATAGTATATTTAAGTATTGAATAATGTTTAGGTACATTTAGTAACTACCTTCTTTTAAATGCAGTTATTTTACAAAGTCAAAGTGTAATAAAGCAAGGCATTATTACATCTATTCTAGATGATGTATGTATATACAGTTTCAGGTGAAACTTTTTACTCACTCACAGGAGGCTGTAGTGCATGCGACATGTTTAGATGGAGTAGGCTTGTGCACCTTTTAGTCACAGAACCTTCGCAGAAGGCAGAGTTACTACCGACTGAGCTATGAGGCCAGTCAAATTAACACAGATGTTTGTTGTGTCTGGGTGTTAAATATGTATCTATTATGTATATCAGTCTCTGGTACCCATAGTACAGGCTATGCCTAGTTTGGGATCAGTTGAACGTGTGTGATATGTCCGGTATATTAAAAAAAATAACAGTATTTTTTAATACATTTTATTGTTACTAATTTGTCTTTTATTACAATCACTATTACTTAACTAATATACAATAAATGCTGCAAAATAAATAAATGCCTTCAAAAACTCTTAAAAAACTTGGTAAAAATCCTTAAAAAGACTTGCGTAGCTTGTTTTATTCACTTACTTAGTTTGCAATTAAAATATTGTGCCATTTTAGAAATTATATATATTAATATATTATTATGCATAAGCAAAAGTTTGTAGGTATGTCAGTTTGTTGCTCAGTACCAGTACAACCTACGCAATTCTTATACTATAATTATAAATAAAGGCCATGTCCATTAATGGTTTTTTATTCATCAATAAATCGAACCAACCCAAATTGAATATATTCGGGTAGGGAACTCCAAATGTTTTTTTTCTAAACAAAAAAAAACTAAAATGTGGGTTTCTAAAATTTTTTTTTTATGTAGAAAATAAATATTTGCAGTTCTCTACTGAATATATTCAATTTGGGTTGGTTCGATTTATTGATGAATAAAAGACCAGGCTCCATATAAAAAGTGGACATTGCCTTTAAATTATTTCTAATAAAACTACATTATAAATACTATCATAAATACTTCAACTGTCATTGCCGTATATTATTTACGTATTTCATCTATTTACGATAACGGCCAGATATTTATACGCGAATACCGCGCGGTATTACGGACTGTAGATCGGGTTTCGCGCAAGCCGCGAAATTTCATGAATATTACAAATACGGAATCCCAAAGGATGTGCGAAATTTGGGAAAGTTCGGACATGCCTCTAACTAACCCCCTTAGACAGTGGTCTTCAAGTTTATATCTTGTAAACTTGGAGGACCATGTGTTTTGTTTTTATTTTACCCATATTTAGTTGTATACGATATTTGAAATTAGTTGTTATTTGGAAATATTATAAATACTTATATATCAATTAAATTAAGGGAGCACTTGGCTCTCTTGTAAATGTTAAATTAAATAAGAAATAAATGATGTTGCATTAAATAGCAACAGGAAAAGAGTTCCGGAAAAAAAAAAACCCCTTTAGACATTTTCAAGGGTCTTATTGCCGGGAGATCTGAGTGGATCATTCTTGGGGGTTAAAATAGTGAGCCTATTTCATTATTTTTTTTATTATATATTATATTTTATGATACATAAATCATAATTATCTTAAATTACAAAACTTATCATACTCACTAGTAATAATAAGCTTTGGTTTAGTTAATTTTATACTAATATACGTTAATAATAAATATACAAAATTTCTAATTTATTGAGGCCTGTTCAGATTAACGCGAAAACAACCTTACCCAGGCGAATACCGCACGGTTTTCGGATTCTGCGCTACCGCGAAACTTATGCGAATCGTCTGGGGTAGCGAAATTCGCGTTTATCTAAACAGTGGTGCAGTTGTGTAAGCGTAATGGCAATGAAATTCGTAAGTTTGAGAGTAATTTTAACAATCTTAGCAACGTTCAGAACATTCCAAACTTGACAAGGGAAAACTTCAAGTCAAAGTCAAAGGTTTTTATTTCAATAAAATCACTAGGATCACTTTGAAACGTCTTAGAAACTAGGTGAAGCTATGCCTGTTCCTCGCGACCAAGCCTACAAGAATCAGCCAACAAACACGGCTTGGGGCCTGTCATTTTTTTCGACGATCCTTGTTTTTTTTTATCTTATATTATTTTAATTGTTTTTGTACAAAATTGAATTTAGAGCCAGTAGAGGCAAGACCTTCTTTTGCATGTTGGAAAAACTTCAGATGTCGCTAAAATAGTTTTTTTTTTTTTAATTTATTGAATATTTACAAAAAGGCTGTTGTCACACACCGCCCAATCGAAACTTAAAACTAAACTTCCACAAACAAAATGAAAAAACTCAAAACAAAAAAAAAGTTAAAACTAAACAAGTTAAAATTAAAATGGCAAATGCACAAGTCGTGCGAGCCTCAAAAAAAAAAATGGAAAATGAAACAACAAAAAAAAAAGAACGCATTCGGCTAAAATTGATAAAATCATCCTTAAAATTGCGATCTTTATAACCATTTTGCTTACACAATAGCCTGGCTGGTATAGACATGCTCTATACAGTAGGGTTCATAGATTATGGGTAAAATCTACACCATTTCACCATCATCATCAGCCCACATTAGACCACTGCTCGCTTGTCGTATCACTGATCCTTTCTTGGTCATCCTGTATTAGGTCAGTGACCAGGTTGAGGTATGGTGGCCCTGAAAAGGGCCTATGACCGTCGGAGAACGAGTGTAGTGAAAGGATTAAAGTGCGCCTCTTAGGCTCGTATTCAAAGACAAGACTCAAGCGTTGATCTGTACTTAAATCTCGATTTGAGTCGAGATTCTAATTCTTGAACAGTATTTATGTATATATTCAATGATCACAGTTCACCTGAGTAAATGCTTATTCTGAAACGTCAATCAGACGAAATCAGTGCTTGAGTTTAGATTTGATTAGACATTAATCAAATGACATTTTCGTTCCGTTACACGTACTTTGATGCATATTTATACTTCACTTTATAGTTCTGTTCTATTTCCACCCTGGCTGTTTGAATTTCTGCGTAAAGCGAATCGAAAATTATACATAAATCAAAATGTAAACGAGAACATTTGAGTACAGATTTGAGACTCGATTCAGCTGAGAGTAGTTTAAGTACCGTTCTTGAATAAAAGCTATGTTTGAGAAGAGATTCAATACTTAAATAGAGTTCAGCTGATCTGTGATTAAATCTAAGTTTGAGTCGTGTCTCTGAATACGAGCCTTAGGCTCGTATTCAGAGACAAGACTCGAGCATTGATCTGTACTTAAATCTCGATTTGAGGCGAGATTCTAATTCTTGAACAGTATTTATGTATAGCTTCAATGATCACAGTTCACCTGAGTAAATGCTTATTCTGAAACGTCAATCAGACGAAATCGGTGCTTGAGTTTAGATTTGATTAGACATTAATCAAATGACATTTTCGTTCCGTTACACTTACTTTGATGCATATTTATACTTCAATTTATAGTTCTGTTCTATTTCCACCCTGGCTGTTTGAATTTCTGCGTAAAACGGATCGAAAATTATAAATAAATCAAAATGTAAACGAGAACATTTGAGTACAGATTTGAGACTCGATTCAGCGGAGAGGAGTTTAAGTACCGTTCTTGAATAAAAGGTATGTTTGAGAAGAGATTCAATACTTAAGTAGAGTTCAGCTGATCTGTGATTAAATCTAAGTTTGAGTCGTGTCTCTGAATACGAGCCTGAGAGGCTCCTTGTGTGAGAGAGAGACATAGGGCATCTCCCACTGAGCCCGGAGGCGTCTATTGGGGCAATACACCATTTACCATATACTCTTTAGGGGTGGGGGGGTTCGTGATGCCTCTGGTATTGCAAGCGCTCATAGGCTACGGTAACCGCTTACTAACAGGTGGGCCGTACGCTTGTTTGCCACCTCAGTAGTATAAAAAAAACTCTATTTTGTATTATTTTTTAAACTGAAATTTGAAGACTTGACAAACCCATGATCGGTAAATCTGACAATATATTTAAAGAACACGCGTTGGAAATGGCAAGAAATTACTGCTCTTTTTCGAATACTCGAGCGGCGATGGGATTGTTACCTGTCACGTCTTAAGCCGTCTTGGCCACATAATAATAATAACACCCAACAGCCACATAGTCCTGACCCCACACTAGGGTCCCCTGTGTCGTGGGTATCAGAAACTACGAGTACCATGCTACCACAACACCCAGACCCGGAACTAATATTTGCTGATCATGCAAACATTTGTCCAGCGGGAATCGAACCCGCAACCCAGACGGGCACTCGCCCACTGCGCCACCGAGGTCGTCAAAAAGAACTATATGTGACTGTTGGGTGTTATTTTTATTATTTATTATTATATTGCGTTGCTTCCGCTTCTTTTGG
The DNA here is from genome assembly GCA_947579855.1 of Anticlea derivata. NCBI lineage: Eukaryota > Metazoa > Arthropoda > Insecta > Lepidoptera > Geometridae > Anticlea > Anticlea derivata. The sequence goes on along the minus strand of OX388287.1, from coordinate 5,325,970 downwards.
GGACATAATTAATAATGACTGGCCTCATAGCTCAGTTAATAGTAACTCTGCCTTCTGCGCTAGAGGTCGCGGGTTCGATCCCCGCACTGGACAAACATTTGTGTGATAAACACAGATGTTTGTTCTGTGTCTGGGTGTTAAATACTTATCTACTATGTATATATATCAGTCTCTGATACCCATAGCACAGGCTATGCCTAGTTTGGGATCAGTTGATCGTGTGAATATGTCCGGAATATAAAAAAAAAAAAAAATGATATTTTTGTCCTTCTTTCCTCGTTACTTCTTCAGTTTCTCCACCAGCCAGTCGTTGGTGAGCTCATCAATCTCCCGGACTTCTAGAAGCCTGGGTGCGCCCACTTCTGCTGCTAAAGCGCGTTGCGTCCCCGCGTACATCACCTGCAAGAACATTATAGTTAGTTACATGAGGCGAACTAGATGGCGCCACTGTGCTTTTTTTTTTCTTTTTTTATTTTTATGTTATACGGAGGCAAACAAGTTTACGGCCCTCCTGGTGGTAAGTGGTCACCGTCGCCTATTAACATTAGCAACACCTGGAGCATTGCTAATGCGTTGCCTGCCGAACCCTTCCCCCCCCTAAAGAGCTCTGGCAACCTTACTCACCGCAGGAACACAACACTATTTGAAACAAATAATGTTATTTGGCTGCGATCTTCTGTAAGGCGGAGGTACCTCCCCAGGCGGGCTGCTCCAATTTAGAGCGATAAAATCTCGCTGTGCCCTACCTCCTTCAAAAATTCTTCTGCTTCTGTCAAATTCAATGGGTAATGTTTGTGAACTAACCGCCCATACTTAAGCTAGTATGCTTCTGCCATGCTTCTGCTTTTGATGTGCCAAAATGCTTGGACGTGCCTCTGACTACCCCCTTAGACGTCTTCAAGGATCTGATCGCCGAGAGATGTGGGAGATTATCTACCATGAGATTATATACAATTTTGTTTCATTAATAAAATAAAATAAAAATAAAATAAAATAAAAAAATGCTTGGGGATAAAATTTGGGAGCATCATTCTTTTTTTTATGCAGTTTATTTTTTATGGTAAACCTTTCGTTTGACGCAAGGGGTGGGTGTTCGATTCCCGCTGCGGGACAAATGTCTGGGAGTTGTGGTACCACGGTACTCGTAGCTTCTGATACCTGCGACACAGGAAATCCTAGTGCAGGGTCAGGAGTCACGACTATGTATGTTAATGTTATTTATTTGGTGTAAGAATCAAACCAGCACTGGGCATAACAATAGTGATGTTTACCTGTAACTCCATGTGCGCGTCCCGGGGGGTGTAGAATATAAAACACATGGGAAACGACACTCTTCCATCACTATGCTCCAATTTATAACTGAAAATTATAAAACAATTAATTAATCAAGGATTATTGAGCCATGGTATCCCCAGCTGAAGAATAGGCCCCTCCATTACTACCCGTGGATGTCGTAAGAAGCGACTAAGATAACTCCAACTGCGCTCGCCAACCCATGTGCCCAGCAATGTGAATATGGGCAAACGAGTGGACCAGAGTGATTTCCTTTTTAAGCTCAAACTCGGGCAACGGTCTATGGAGAGAGAGGCACAAATTTTCACGATTATAATACCAGCATCCGCCACCATCCAACTATAGGCCTTTTGTAGTAACTTACCTGTATACTATGAACCTAGGCTGGTGTGAAGGGAGTATATCCTGCAATTCTTCCAGCTCTATACTTTCCAGCTCTTCATCCACTTCCAGAGCTTGTTTCTCTCTGTTCACCTGGAAAATATCAATCAGCAATTTAAGAAAGTAGAAATATTTATCTATAAGCTGTGATCTCTGCATACTCTTCAGTGAAATAGACATGATTTTAAGTATAAATAAATAAAATAAATAAATATTCCGGACATATCACACACGGTCAACTGATCCCAAACTAGGCATAGCCTGTACTATGGGTACCAGAGACTGATATACATAATAGATATATATTTAACACCCAGACACAGAACAAACCTCTGCGTTAGTCACAAATGTTTGTCCAGTGCGGGAATCGAGCCCGCGACCTCTAGCGCAGAAGGCAGAGTTACTACCAACTGAGCTAAGAGGCCAGTCAAATATATATGTATCTACTAGCTGGTACCCGGACTTCGTCTGCACAGGATTAGTATTTCGAGTAGCTAGTAGTCATATTTTGGACAATTCACACAACATTATAAATTGTAGCCTATGTGTTATTCTGATGTATAAGCTATATTATTTTGAAGTTTCATTAAAATCCATTCAGTAGTTTTTACGTGAAAGAGTAACATCCATCCATACTTACAAACTTTCGCATTTATAATATTATAAAAGTAGAATTTAAAGTGAGAGAATTACTAATTACACTAAATTGCTATATTGCAGGCAGCTGCTAGAGTAGAGATTGATAAGAATTACTTAGACATTTATAATAATGCTTCCGCTCGCGGCTTTGGTCACGTGGTACCTACATAAGTGTTGTATACACTGAATTGAAGTGGCAGTGAGATATTTCGTGGATCATTTCGTGCTCATGGCAAATATCTTCGAAATTATAGGTTCCAAGACATGCCGAGAAAACTCCACGATGTTTTCCTTCACCGTTTGAGAGCACTAGTATAGCGCACAGTGGAAGTGGCAGTAGGTACAACAAAGGAAATATTAAATTACAGTAGTATTCAAATGACGCATAGATTGTTCGATTCGTATTACCAGAGATGCTTCAATGAGTCAGGAAATAGGAGTGGCTATAGTATTTTATCATTTTTCATCCACAATACGAATAGTTTTAACTCTTTTACAGAATAACATTGTACCAGTATATTAAACACGCATTTATCGGTAAATTCAGTGCATATTATAAGAGAATTAACAGAAAAATGAATAATATAAGTGTTACCTTGAGAATAAGCGCGGAGTTTGAGCTATGCTTTTGAAAGCGAAACTTCTTTAGCACTTCTTTCACATCGTCGCCGATATCGCAGACGTTCACGTTGTGTCCGGACATTATAATAATACAAGAATATAAAGTAAACAAATACGACCGTGAAAATTTACGATCAAAACAGCAAACAAATCGACTTTGGTTGGCTTGGCAGAATCGCTGGCAAGATTTATGTATTGCCAACTTGATATAGGGATAAGTTGTTTATTTCACCTTATACTAGGTCACATACCTATCTACTTCCCGTAGGCAAGTTTTATAGCAGAAATAAACATCCTATATGATATTAGGTTGTATTTTAAGATAAGGTAATTATGATATTTAGTGCGAAACCTCAACAAAATTCACTGGTCGAACTCAATACTCTGGAATGACTCGTAAAAATAGCCTAGCTGCCCTAAAAAGTGATTATGTTAAGCAATTTAGTGCGTAGTTGGTAGCACCAATAATATAACGTAGGCTGTGAAACTTGACATTTTGCAGAGTTTGTCTCTGGCTCGGAGAGCTCCACACATGCTACTGTTATTCTCGGTCTACGCATGCTACGTTGCCTAGGTGCGCCATCTATTGTAGAGTAGCAGAAGTATAAAAAAGTGACATCTAGTGACGAGTACACAAATAAGCGTGTATTACAGCGCCATCTTGTTTGCCATTCAAATCTTTAATTCAATCGAATGCATGCGTGTATTTTACGCAAATTTGACCCGTAAATATAACTTTGGGATTTACTTCTTACGTCTCACCGCCTACAAAAGGCCGCTAAGATGGTACGACAGGAATATTTAGATAGTTAAGAAACTACAGAGGCAATGAGAGTTACGGAACCCTCTAACTTGTACCAATCAATCGTACCTAACGAAAAATAACAATTTAGGCGGGAATCGAACCCGCGTAACCTCCTGAAGTTGATAGGGTTGCGCTAATCTTATTTATTAGAGATTATAATTAGATTACTTTTCTTTTGAGCCTCACCTAGTTCGATCGGCACCACACTGAAACTTTAAATTCCATTTTGTGAAAAAGGATCATCGAAGAAAATGATAGGCACGCGCGCCGTGTTTGTTGCCTGATTCTTCTAGGCTTGGTCGCGAGGAACAGGCATAGCTTCACCTAGTTTCTAAGACGTTTCAACGTGATCCTAGTGATTTTATTGAAATAAACGCCTTTTGACTTTATTATGAATCACCATGTATAAATATTTTTGAATTAAACTTACGAAATTCACTTTGGTAAGCGGCATTTAATAAAAAATCATACAAAATCAATTGCTTAAATTAGAAAATATCACTAAACTCATTATTTTATAAACTATACTTACAAATGTGATGTCACGATTTAGGTACATACAAAATCTCTTGGTAACAAAATCTTAAACAATAATCTAAATAAAATCTTAAATGATTTCTCAAGTCGCAAGAGGTGACACAATATGACAACCTACTAGTACCATGCATGGGACATATTTTCCCATTTTTTTTATTTTAGTACATATTATTTTATGCCCAGCTAGGGCTACTGTAGCCCTAGTAGGTAGACAGGTACAAATAAAATACAAATAAAATGTTTCTATCTATCTATCTAAAATAGTTGGTACACTTGGTAGCCAGCCAAGGAAAAAGTATAGCATACTAGCTTCCGTGCGCGGCTTCGCTTGGTGGGACCTACTTAAAAAGTAGCCTATATGCTATTCTAGACATAGAACTCTATCTATTTCAAGTTTCATCGAAATCAGTTGAGCTGTTACGCCGTGATTTAACAAAAAAACAGCCAAACATTGGCGTGATAAAAAGACCAAAATTAGATAGATAATTTGAAAAACATCGAGAAAAAAATCTAAAATAAATAAATTTATTTTTAAAAATCCTCATTTTCTTGTTACAATAAGCCAGTTTCGGTATGGTACACGTATTACAATCACCTTGTATACTAGGAATTCATTTTAGGCCACCTTGCCTATCAATTTTGCTGCCAAGCAGATACAAATTATACCAATTTTGATATTTTCTTAAACTACAGTTATTCTAAACTAAATTATTGTCAGGAACAATTAATGAGAGAGCACATTTCATAAAAAAAAGCCAAGGTAGACATATCACAATATTTTCAGCGCCGCTAATCAACAGAAATGTTAACTTGACATTTATAATTACTTGACACTGGCAATATTGACTGAGATACAGCAATAGCCATGTAGAAAAAAAAAACATTCTGCTATGTTAACATACCTATACAAAATCATTAAAAAACATCCTTTCAACACACTGGTTCTTTCACTATAATTCCCAAGCATGGTAGATGTCCTCTCCAATCACCACACAATCAGATCCTTAAAGATGTCTAAGGGTAGTCACAGGCACGTCCAGCATTTGACACTGCCTAAATTTTGCAGTTCAGGCAAGCCCGTCGCCCCTAATAAGAATGCCAGCACAAGTTGGAAAGTTAGCTACTGTAAAGTGTAATGTTTGGACGTGCCTCTGACTAACCCCTTAGATATCTTCAAGGATCTGATCGCCTGTAGATCTTAGATACACAACACAGTTATAAGGTCGAGCCGCGTTGGCCCAGTGGGAGGCTGGGAGGTACCCTGACTTTCGATCCAAAGGTCGTGGGTTCGAAGAAAAATTTAAGTGCGCATAACACGTGCTTAGAACGGTGAAGGAAAACATCGTGAGGTAACCAATCAGTATTCTTAGAAGCGGCGGCGGTGGTGAGATTGCAACCTGAATACTCGCTACTACTAAATGTGGGATGTGTTGGACGTGCCTCTAACTACCCCCTTAACATCTTCAAGGATCTACCGCCTGGAGATCTGTGAGGTTGTCTACCATGCTCGGGGGTAAATGTAGTGACCTTATTTTGAGGTCGCATAAATACCCAAAAAAGAACCAGTGACAGAACGGATTCTAACGCGAATATTACAACTATGACTGAATAATTTTATCACCGATTTCACACAATTTCTCATCAACAAAATCCTTTTTAACACTCAAGTTTTGTATAGATTCCTCATCTTTTATACTCTCCGCACTAACAAATTCAATATTATGCTTAAAATGCACATGTTTCTCCATACTAGACTTCTGAACGCACCTATAATGACACTGCGGGCATTTAAGACTCTTCTGCCTAGGCCTGTAAGGTTTAACCTTCTCCGGCACTGCGGTTTTAACTCCCAAGCCGTTTTCGTTCAAATGCCTCTGTTTATGCTTAGTTAAGTTAGTCTTCTGAACGCATCTATAACTACACATGTCACAGCTGAACGGCTTCTGGTCTGTGTGTAAGTACATGTGTTTGACTAAGTTAGGTTTCTGTACGGTCCGGTACTCGCAGTACGGACATGCAAACGGTTTGTACCCGGTGTGTGTACGTTCGTGAACAACCAAGTTGTTCTTCTGGGCGCAGCGGTAGTCACAATACTGGCAGCGGAACGGTTTCTCCTTCATGTGCACCAGGATATGTTTAGCTACGTTGTTCTTTTGACCGGATTTATACTCGCAGAAGTTGCAGGAGAAAGGTTTCTCACCAGAGTGGGTGCGTTCGTGGATTTTCAGAATGGCCGGTGACTGACATCTGTACGGGCATTGGCTGCACCCGAATTTGCCCATTTTGTCAGCTTCATCTTTCCCCGAGCAAGATTTTGCATGTTGCTTCAGAATCCGCTTCGACGGGCACACCTCGTTGCATTTATAACAGAGATATTCCCCTTTTATACTAATAGATAGCTCTTCTGTGATCTTCTTGTTGTCATCCTCTGCTTTATCTGGGATATTAGCAGCGAATTCTGTGCTATAAAATATTTTATTGTCATTTGGTTTAAGATTTTCTTTCGGTTCTTCAGTTTTATCCTTAACACCTTCATCAGGCCGTAACTTTTTAAATTCTTCCTGATACGGACTCTCGTTATCATAATTCCGGTTCATGACGAGATTCTGGGGATTATCTCTGTTGATAAAATTTTGAGGGTAGTTTTGTCGTGTGTATAGGTCGATGGGGTTGAGGGCGGGGATGCTTTGGGGCGGGTATATGGAGTACATTTGCGCGTCTTGCTGTATGGTGGTCTGCGATTGTTGAGCTTCGGGAATATGTCCTGAAAATAGAAATGGTGTTATATTGACGACCTGGTGGCGTAGTGGGCGTCTGAGACGCAAGTACGGGAATCGAAGCCGCATCCCTTGTGCGGGTGTTATTTATTTATTAAGTCTTGTACATTGCATTCCAAGGTCGTGGGTTCATCGAATGTCTATACAAGGTGATGCATAATTACTTATAATTATACCAAAAATAGCTAATTTGAAAAAGTTCAGGATAAAATCTGGAAAAGAAAATGTAATCTTACATTTTTTATGGTCAATAATTTGATTGATAGAACAAGCCTCTTTCGGGAAGGTATACTAGTTACGGAACACGTAGTATAGCCTGCCCACTGCCATTTCAACTTGCTAATTCTGAGAGCTATGTCAGTGATTGTCATTTAGTCAGTAGCAATTCTTTTATATATTTAGTAGATGGTATATTAGGAGCCATTAAACCAGTTTTGAACTTGACCTTTTAATATTTAATGCGCCAATATTGTCTAGCCACTGGATACAAGGTGATTCACAATATGCAACATCCCGAAAATTGTGCACGAAAGGACCCTCTAAGAGGCGCACTTTAATCCTTTCACTACACTGATTCTTTCACCGACGGTCATAGGCCCTTTTCAGAGCCACCATACCTCAAACTAACCTAACCTAATACAGGATGACCAAGAAAGAATCTGTGACACGATAAGCAAGCAAGCAACTTGAAAGGGGCTTATTCTATCAACAAAAATAAAAGAATATTAGAAAGAAAGTAAAACGATTTATTCGTCCAATAAGCACAAGTTATTTAAGCGGAATTTTTTCTGATTTTTGCCTGGAACTTTAGCAAATTAGCAGTTTTTGGTATTCTTGTCATCTTTATAAGGTAAATTGAAAACCAGCGCTGCATGCAATGCATGCAGCAAGTGCTGAATTTACTCCCTTTGCCTTTTTATTATTATTTTTTTGTGTATCCTGCTCTTTTTTAATATTTGTTCTTAAGGTGAGGGTTTAATTATTTTTGAATTGTTTTTTATCAATAACCGAAAAATGCACAGTTTTGATTTTTATGACAAAGATAACTTGAGCATTTTATTTACGTAAATCCAAGACAGAAACGCGATTGGTAAAACTTTTCTCGATAGATTTATTTTTTAAAGTTGGGTCCTCTGCAACAGTTTTTTCGAAAATACTCTGAGACTATCTAAAAAACATAACTTTTTTTTTAAATATTTTGTACTCAATAGCATTGGGTACCTAAATCCAAGACACTTTTAAAAAAAATATATAGTTTTTGAGATAATCGATATTTTCTTATATTTCGCTTACGTCGATTACTTTCGAGCGCCTTCTAACGCTTGCTATCTCTTTCTGCATTCAATTACAGTACATAGCGCTGTCACTTTCTTCACTCCGCCCACTCGACAATTTAATATGATTTTTGTATCCTCTTAAAGGCAATAAATGATTTTTTTATTTATTTTTTATTTTATAAGTAATAATGAATCACTTTGTTTAAGGACGCTAGCTCCTCGGGCCAATATATTAAAGGCGGTTCTCAGGTTCATAGTCAGAGGCACGTCCAAACATTTGGCACATGCCCACATTTTGCACTAGAGTATTCCATACGTGACAGGTTACAAGCCCATCGCCGCTTGTAGGAATACTTCCTGGTTTTCTCACGATATTTTCCTCAACGTTCCTGTCCTTATCTCACATTTTATTCTTCTTCCATTTCCCTCTATCAGTCGTCATCTCAGCACTCCTTTCTTACCCATATCCAATTTCACACAGTCCATCCATCTTTTCCTTGGCCTACCTCTACTCCTACATCCATCCACATCCATCTAACACTCTTCTCGTCACATGGCATTTTTCCATCCTCATGACATGCCCATTTTTGTTTTGATTTTATTACATAGCTTTAATGTTTGTACGTTTTTATGAGAGCTGGGTGTTTACACCCTGTACTTATTTACTTACCTAATAAATCATTCAAGTTCAAGGCAATAATTCTAATTCTGATCGGGGATGGTTAGACCTGCACTGACTTCCCGCTGTGGGGTGTTTTGTGCATTGTCCCCCAATGCTAACCCTACCCCAGCCAGCCCAGCTCCTTAAAATAGCGAAGCAGGACTTTGGGTCGTTGGTAACATTCTCTCAGTTTCCTTGTATGCGGCGGTGTCTGGGAGCCGCTTCCGATCGTTCAAGGCAATACTTATTATATGTTAGTATTTTGTTTTGATTTTATGAAATAGGTACATCTTCAATTACTTGTACGTTTTCATGAGAGCTGAGTTTTTACACCCTGTACTTATTTACCTCATTAGAGTGATTCAAGTTCAAGGCTAAAATATTGAAATCCAAAGGTTATTCTATGTAAATTAAAGCAATAGGTTACATTAAAGAATTATTTCAGTACCAGTTTAAATTTGACTTCTGATTTTGATCACTGGGACCTTGCAAATCATCATTTCAGCCGTTCCACTGCTGAACATGGCCTCCCCCACAGACAGCAAATTCCTTATCATGTGGGGGGGTTTGCCCATACTCAGCACGCTGGGCATGCGGGTTGTCGAGCGCAGTTAGAGCTATCGTTGTTAAAATGAGGGACGCTGCTGCCCATCCCCTAGCTTTTTTCCCTTAGTCGCCTCTTACGACATCCGCGGATAGGTAGATATGGAGGGGCCTATTCTTCAGCCGGGGCCACCACGACCATTCATTCATTCATTGTTGGCTGTTCGTGACCTTGCAAATAAAGTCATTCATTCATTCATTCAAACAGTCCTGACCCCACACTAAGATACCCAGTCCCGATCAACGACCTCAGTGGCGCAGCGGGCGAGTGCCCGTCCGAGACGCAAGGAGTGCTGGTTCCCGCTGCGGGATAAATGTTTGCATGATCAGCAAATATTCGTTCTGGGTGTTGTGGTAGCATGGTACTCGTAGTTTCTGATACCCACGACACAGGGGATCCTAGTGTGGGATCTGCCAGGCTATTGTGTAAGCATAATGGTTATGAAGATCGCAATTTTAGCGATGATTTTATCAATGTTAACGATATCTGAAGTTTTTCAAACATGAAAAGGAAGAAGCTACGGTCTTGAAGTTTTCACTTGTCAAGTTTGGAACGTTTTGAATGTTGCTAAGGTTGTTAAATTTACCCTTAAAGTTACGATCTTCATTGCCATTATGCGTACACAATTGCATCACGGGACTATGCATGCGACTGTTAGGTGTTATATATAAATATTACGGACATATTCACACGGTCAACTGATACACCCAAACTAGGCATAGCATCTACTATGGGCACCAGAGACTGATATACATAATAGATATATATTTAACACCCAGACACAGAACACACGTGTTAGTCACAAATGTTTGTCCAGTGTGGGAATCGAACCCGCGACCTTTAGCGCACAAGGCAGAGTTACTACCAACTGAGCTATGAGGCCAGTCAATTATCCAACGGAACTTTCGCTTTTATTAATAGTAAGATATTTTTTTATGTAACTGTGACTTACCATTAATTCCATTAACAGTCCCGATCCCCTGGTTTATGTTGTCATAGAAGTAGGCATCATCCTCCTGCTCAGACTTTATGTGGAACTGCATCGGCATCACGTTCTGGGCTAGCTGCCTTTCCGCCACTATGTTCACTAGCCTTTGGTCTAATCGCTGGCTGACCTGGAATAAATTATATGTAAGGTTGAATCAGTTTGGTATCTGTTTTTTGTAAATTTTCATACCCTTCTGCACCCTGGGCATTTTTTTCATAGTGCAAGTGCAACATACTGACCGACTGACTAATCAATGCGCAGTCTAAACTAGAAGTCGCAGAAGCACGCCAAATATTGGAATCTTTTTAGGGTTCCGTACCTCATTTGGAAAAAACAGTTGACAGGCCTCATAGCTCAGTTGGTAGTAACTCTGCCTTCTGCGCTAGGGGTCGTGGGTTCGATTTCCGCTCAGGACAAACATTTGTGTGATGAACACTGATGATTGTTCTGTGTCTGGGTGTTAAATATATATCTATTATGTATATCAGTCTCTGGTACCCATAGTACAGGCTATGCCTAGTTTGGGATCAGTTGACCGTGTGTGATATGTCCGGAATATTTTATTTATTTATTTATTTGGAAAAAACGGAATCCTTATGGATCACCTTCTTGTCCGTCTGTCAAGACCCTTTTTCTCAGAAACGGTTAAAGGTATCAACTTGAAATTTATACCAACTCTAAGGTTCATGAGCTTCGGGTGCCATATAAAAATCAAGTTTCTAGCTGAATGTATTAGAAAGATATGGCAATGAATGTATAATTTTTGTATAGAAATGGCAAAAATTAAAAACATCTAGGCTTCTTCCTTTTGAGTCAGAGAGTGACAGCAGGTGGGTGGAAGCAAGTACTAAACAAGCAATACCTGGTCCAATCTATGTCCATCGCTGTGCTGCCCCAAGTTACCCTCCAGCAAGTTCGCATCAGGCACACACTGAATAACCATCCTTCTCGCCTCGTCTTGCAGAATTTCCTGCTCCAAGGCCTGCCGGCTTAAGTGATGCGACAGCTCTATCTCCTGGCTTAAGCCATGAGGCAAATCTGACCGTATTTGGGATAACTGCATATCGTTCAATCGCAAGTCCTCGGTTATATTCTGAGCTAGCGATAGGCTGTTTTGTAAGTCTATCTCGTTGCCTAATGATCTGACTAAGGATATATCAAGGTTGCGGTTTATGTTCTGGGTAAGAATGTCATCGTGACGTGAGTTCTGATCGGAGAGGTTCTGCGCGAAGTTGAGCTCTAGGTTGCGGAAGTGGGGCATTTCGTTGAACGAGTGCAGGTTCGTCTTCAGCATGAGCGTGGACATTTGTCGGGGGGAGAGGGGAAGCTGGAAGTTGTGGACTAGGTTCCCGGCGTTCAGTGATGACTGCATCGCTTGGTGTAGTTGCTCTATTGATATTTGAGTATGTTGGTAGTCTGTTGTGTCGATTTGATGTGATTTTTGCAGCTGAAATGGAAAGTTTTTGTTAATTTGTGAATGATAGTTTTTTTTATTTATGGGCCCTGTATTTGTACATGTACGTTACTAAGCTGCCTGAAATAAATTAATTATTATATTATTTTAGCATTATTGTCATCTCTGGAGGAGGTAGGGCACAGCGGGATTTTCTCGTTCTAAATTGGAGCAGCCATATAACATTATTTGTTTCAAATAGTGTTGTGTTCCTGCGGTGTATAAGGTTGCCAGAGCTCTTTAGGGGGGAGGGGGTTCGGGGTCGGCAACGCGTGCGTGATGCCTCTGGTATTGCAAGCGCTCATAGGCTATGGTAACCGCTTACCAACAAGTGGGCCGTATGCCTGCTTGCCACCTTAGTTGTATAAAAAAAACTCCATGTGTAAAAAGAATGATGGACAGTATTAAAGATGACATTATTAAGAAAGAAGTGAGTGCGGAGATGACGGCTAACAGAAGAGAGTGGAAGAAGAAAAGATGTTGTGCCGACCCCATGTAATGCGGGACAAGGGCAGGAAGAAGAAGATTGTTGTCTCCATGTATTGCTTCTTGCTTCTCGTGTCACTGATTCTTTCTTGGTCATCCAGTATTAGGTCAGTGAGCAGGTTGAGGTATGGTGGCTCTGAAAAGTGCCTATGACCGTCGGTGAAAGAATCAGTGTAGTGAAAGGATTAAAGTGCACCTCTTAGAGGCTTTAATGCACATGTATATAAAACTGTAACTGACTGACAGACAATGCAGAGCATAAACCGTTGTTCCTAGAGACTTGAAATTTGGAGGTTGTGTCACCATTAGTGAGTAGCGGTGTACTAAGAAAGAGATTCTCAAAATTCAACCCCTAAGAGGGTGCAGCGGGGGTTGGTGGTAGTATGAAGAAAATTTCACACATGAAGTAACTGGGGATTTCACTACTTTAATATAATAATCATTCCTCACTTTTTTCATTATATATCTAAAACAAAGTGCTGATTTTTATGTAGTGCTGTCTTTTTGTTTTAGAAAAATCTTCAAGGTCCAAAATTATGGTTGATTCTCCTCTCCAAAGTGCTCTATTACAAAAATACTAGCTATATTCCTCTAAACTATCTCCTTTATGTATGTTTATGGTTTATGGAGCTACCATAATAGGGACCTTGGTAGAATTGTAATAGTCACAGTAGCCAAAAAAAAGGTGAATTGTTTTTTTTACTGTTTATTCAAGCAGCAGTAAAGGGTTGACAAAATTAAATCAAAATAAGTATCTATCGGTTTCTTACTTAGCATTAATATTAGTTTAAACAAATTTATGTACAAATAGCGAATAGAAGTCATTTCTCAGTAGTACAAACTCAAATTGAATGTATTAACATTGTCTTAGTGATTATTGAAAATCTACAGTTTTTTACACGTTTCTAACACTTACATTATCCATATACACCTTGTAGTTGTCCTCGTCTATAGCATTTTGATCTTCCCTCTTCACGAAATCCATTGTAAATTATTTTTTTCCGATATCTTTTCTACCATAACCTAACTTAGTTTAGCGAGCAACCGAAATTTACCTCACTTAGCTAGCAACTCAATTACCACTTAAGATAGTTATAACTAAATCAATTTTCATTTAACGTTTTTGTAAAACACAACAAATTAATGAATTCTACACATTTCTATTCACCAAACTGACTGGCCGTGAAAGAAAATTGAAATTGAAAGAAAAGGAAGCTACTCTCTCTCTATACTATTTGGCATAGACAAACAAAGAGGATGTGATATTATGAGGGAGGAAGAAAATGAAGGATCAAGCATACTGTCAACCTAAGATCATGTAAACTGTCAAATGAATATATAAAACGACGTATGAGTAAAGGAGAAAGAACTGTTATCTTCCATCACTGTCTGCATATGCACTTTGGGTTTGTTGTTTACCAATCATTGGTGCGCAACAAAGTCAATGGTTAATGTGAAAAAGTGCAGTAATTTAACTAATATTTTCTCAATTTATTGTGTGTTCCTCGTGTAGTAGGTGTAGAATTCAACTGGTAACATGGTACGTCGCAGTATTATAGGCTCCACGAGCGATAGTTGGAGATAGTAAGGAAAGTGGAAAATATTACATTTCACCGGTAGTACCGTTTTTGTTTCTATTTGCAATTAAAACTTTATGCTGGAAAAGGATCTGGCTATATAATTGACTGGCCTCATAGCTCAGTTGTTAGTAACTCTGCCTTCTGTGCTAGAGGTCGAGACTAACACAGATGTTTGTTCTGTGTCTGGTTGTTAAATATCTTAATAATCTAATATGTATATCAGTCTCTGGTGCCCATAGTACAGGCTATGCCTAGTTTGGGATCAGTTGACAGTGTGCTTGTTCGGAATATGTAAAAACTTAAAAAAAAAAATTGAACACTTTAATATTTATTTAGTTTTCTAATGCATAATACCATTTCTTTAAATTTTAAAATTTATCATTGGTTATGATAAACCGCACTAATTGCATGGTGATTCTCATGCCTAGAGCCACGCACAAAAATATCCATTTCTAATTGGCTGGATTATACGAACTTTCGTCTTGCTCGGGTATTCGTGCTAGCCCGGTCCATATTATACTCTGTTTACGGGAGCCGCTATGACGACGACGATCGACGACGCACGCCGCCGGCGCCGCACGCCTCAAACATAGTGATTTGATTATTGACAGCAAGCAACTCAAGCAAGCAATGTCATACTAAGATGTCATAGCCAGCTAGGGGAAAAAAATAGAAAAAGAATAAAAAAAGATTTTTCTAGCCAAATCGTTTTCAAACAAAAGTGGATAAAAGTAGTCATAAATTATTTCTATAGTACGACGTAGTATTTATAACTCCGATAATACGTTCTAACATAAATCACGATCTATATTCGTATCGAACGAAAAACAAGTAAGTTTTATTATAGTCACTTCTCACTATTTATGTTTTCCTGTAAACCGGCTTCAAGTCGCCTTCAAATACATATGTTCCGCAAGAAGTCCCCATAAATACGAATAAAGACTCTATTTACAGACGAGCTGAGCAGCTGAATATGATGCAGATGTACAGATTCCGCTGTTTTTACCCACTGTTCGCTGTAGCGCACAAGTAGAGACCGTCCAATATAAAACTGAACACAAACTTGTGTATTTTATGTAATTATAACACCCAACAGTCACATAGTCCTGACCCCACACCAGGATTCCCTGTGTCGTGGGTATCAGAAAGAAAGAAGAAAGAAAGAAAAACTATTTATTCGTCCCATAAGCACAAGTTCACTTATCAGAAACTACGAGTACCATGTTACCACGAAAGGAGCCTCTAAGAGGCGCACTTCAATCCTTTCACTACACTGATTCTTTCATCGACGGTCACTGGCTTAATACAGGTTGACCAAGAAAGAATCAGTATCACGACAAGAAGAAGAACCACAACGCCATTTAATTTAGTTCCATTTTTATATTGTATCATGTCAAGTCTGATGGTGTTGGTAACTGCTATTCTATTCTAACTGTGCACATCTAACCACATGCCTAGTGTGATGTATGGGCCAATTTCAAACTTCCAGAGCAAATTCCTATCATGTGGGGGGCACATGATAGGAATTTGCTCTGGAAGTCTGTAGGGGAGGCAATGTTCAGCAGTGGATGCCCTACAGCTGAAATAATGATGACTCTCAATTTCCCCTCCTGGTCTCTGACTACATTTGAACATGTTTGTTTTAGGTACAGCCATTGCAAGATGTCCAAGACTGCTCTGATGGTGATCGCTCAGGGTTCTGAGGAGATGGAGGCGATTATCACCGTTGACATGCTGCGGAGAGGCGGAGTAAGTACCTTTAGCTGACCATATGTACCTTCCTTATTAGGTTGTAGTACCATCTAGTGGTACTGGCAGGAGATAGGGAAGAATGGAAAAAGCTGGAGGAGACTTTTGTGTCATAGACACGCTAAACAATGTAGAGAATAGAAATTAATAGTTATATAGCAATACCCATGTATGTTTAGCAATAAAGGCTTTGAAATTGAACCATCTAGTGGGGGGCCGTCCATAGCTCCCAGAAAACTTTATTTGGTCAATGTACCATCTAGTGGGGGACCATCCAACGCTGTGGTGCATAGTCTACACACAGTACCAATAGGAAATTAATAATATTGACCGATTATTATTCTGACATTTAGCTCATACAAACGTAATTGCAGGTCACCACAACATTGGCTGGACTGGATGGTAAGGAGCCGGTTTTGTGCTCAAGAAATATCACTGTGGTGCCGGACAGGTCGTTGGCTGATGCCTTAGCGGAGACGCCTTCGTATGACGCGGTGAGTCATTCATTCAAACGGTGAAGGAAAACATCATCATCAACAATTCTGCTGAACATTGCCTCCCCCAAAGATATGCAGACATACAGAGCGCATTCTTATCATGCCCGCATGATAAGAATGTAGGAAGGATTTGCCTATCATCATCATCCTTTAAGCCGTACGACGTCCACTGCTGAACATGGCCTCCCCCACAGACAGAACGAATTCCTTATAATGTGGAGTATTTGCCCATACTCACCACGCTGGGCATGCGGGTTGGCGAGCGCAGTTGGAGCTATCGTTGTTAAAATCAGGGACGCTGCTGCCCATCCCCTAGCTTTTTTCCCTTAGTCGCCTCTTACGACATCCGCGGATAGGTAGATATGGAGGGGCCTATTCTTCAGCCGGGGCCACCACGGCATTTGAAATAGAAATAGAAAAATATTTATTTTGCGTCACAACTTAAACAAATGGAACAAATTAAATATAAGCTTAAAACCTAGACACAAAAATTTGCCTATACTTAGTGAAAATAGGGAACGCTGCTGCCCAACCCAGACTTTTTGCCTTATTCGCCTCTTACGATATCCGAAAAGGGGAAAGTTTGTGAGGATGTTTGGATGTTTGTTGTTCAATCACGCCGTAACGGCTCAACCGATTTCGTTGAAACTAGGAATAGATAATATTCTTTACCTAGAATAGCATATAGGCTGCTTTTTATGTAGGTACCACGCGAGCAAAGCCGCGGGCGGAATCTAGTGTATGATAACTTCCAACACATCGCTTGGGACCTTTGCCGAAGCATCATCTGATTCCAGGTGATTCTCCCGGGGGGTCTGGAAGGTTCTGAGAGGTTCTGCAAGTCAGAAGTGCTGGGTACGCTGCTGAAGGAGCACGAGAAGTCTGGCAAGATCATCGCCGCCATATGTGCTGGTACGTATTGTACTAGATGACTGCGGTTGGCGAAGTGACCATCATCATCCTGCCCTTATCCCACGTCATATGGGTCGGCACAACATGTATTCTTCTTCCATGTCCCTCTATCAGTCGTCATCTCAGCACTCACTCCTTTCTTCACCATATCCACTTTCACACAGTCCATCCATCTTTTCTTTGGCCTACCTCTACTCCTACATCCATCCACATTCAACACTCTTCTTGTCACATGACATTCTTCCCTCCTCAGACATGGCGAAGTGACCAGCTGGAGGTAATGGGTAAGAGGCTGCACCCAGATAACATACCCATTTTATTTACCCTGTGTTTTACCTTGCTTTATACATATGTATTAATATAACCAGAATATGTACCACTGGCTTCGTATTATCGTGTGGTGTTTTACCTTGCTTTTTAATATCAGGGTGTACCTTCATTATCAGATCGTAGAGAGCACTGGTGGTGTAGTGGTGCTTATCCCGCTTTCCGATACAAAGGGCGTGGGGTGCACCAGTGCATGAAAAAGTATGCGCCTTTAATCGCACGGCGCACTGGTTCTTCCCCAAACGGTCATGCGCCATTTTCAGGGGCACCATACCTCTACAGATGAGGTATGGTGCCAAGTACAAGTAGAGTATACTTGGTCGCTGACCTAATGCAGGGTGCCCAAGAAATAACCAGTAACATGATAAGAGAGCAATATGATTTCTGTTTCAGCTCCGACCGCTTTTGTTGCACACGGGGTGGCTAAAGGCAAGAGAATCACATCCTACCCCAGCACAAAGGGGAAGATCAGCTCTGACTACACCTATGTGGAAGGCGAGAGGGTGGTGGTAGACGGAAATGTCGTCACCAGCAGGGTAAGTCATCACCATCAACCCTAGACGTCCACTGTTGAAGATGCTTGCTGGGAGCCGTTGCTTGCTTGTTTGTCGTGTCACTGATTCTTTCTTTGTCACCTGTATTAGGTCGGTGACCAAGTTAAGATATGGTGGCCCTGATAAGGGCCTATGACCGTATGAAAGGATTCAAGTGCGCCTCTTAGAGGTGTCATAGGCCCTTTTCAGGGCCACCATCAACCTGGTCACTGACCTTATACATGACCAAGAAAGAAGCAGTGACACAACAAGCAAGTGGGTGCCGTCCAACGGCTCTAGCACCATCTAGTGCCAATATTCTGGGTGTGGTGGTATGGTACCTACTTATTGTTTCAGAAACCCACGATACAGGGAATCCTTGTGTGGGGTCAGGACGGTGTGTCTGACTGTCTGTTTTGCTTTCAGGGTCCTGGAACCGCCTACTGGTTTGGTCTGTCCCTCATCGAGCTTCTAACGGGCAAGGAGAAAGCTGACCAAGTCGAGAAAGGCATGCTCATCTCATCGTACTAATTAATTCTTCAGCATTGATTAAGTTCCCCTGTTTAGTAATCTCATAAGGATTTGTTCACTGACGGCGATAAATTCCAAATTCTTTTTCTAATTTCATATTTATACATTATCTTAATTTTTTTATTAGCGGCTGAAGTGTTATCCAAAATTCATATATACGTTATAGGTGAAACTATTTTTTTTTTTTTCTAAATTCTATGCCTTTCCTAAGGTTTAACTTTAAGGCAGTTAAATATTGCATTTTATTGGTTTAAGCGTTATTTTCTAAATAAATTTTATACCTAAAATAATTGTTTATTTTGTAGTAACATTTTTTTTTAATGGCTGCGATCTTCTGCATGTACCTGCCAGATGGGTTGCTCCAATTTAGAGCGAGAAGAGAAGATGTTACTGTGCCCTACCTATGGATAGTGATTGATTTAGGTAATAATAAACAAATTGAATCAGTACTTTTATTAAAATAACTAAATGAGATTACAGTATATCACACAATAATTTCTAAAGTACAGTCGCCTGCATTAATATGTGTAATATTTCAAAATTTTCAAAATGATGCCACATAATCGTTTCCTACCCTTATCGGGTGGGGTCGGCATAACATGTTTTTCTCCTCCACTCTATTACCGTCACGTCAGTGATCCAAGATAGAACCAGTGACACGACAAGGTCGACAAGAAGTGATGATTCCACATACTAAAAATAAAGATGAAAAAAGCAATAACTACAAATTATGTATCTACTTTATTTTCATCATCTTCATGGTTTTTTTTTATTTTTTTTTTATTGGTGATGGTTAGGCGTTTGACTACCATCTCACTTTTGCAAGTGAGATGTGGCCTAAGATGTCATCATTTTGAAAAGGTAAAAGTGATAATATTATGTATGCTACCCCGAAAGGGGCTTATTCTATACCCAATTGGCAATAAAGATACGACTTTCGGAAATTTTTCATTGAGATAAATCAGCTTCGATTAGTTAACTAATAATAAAATCAGCTCTACGCAAAAATCTGCTGTTTTGGGGTCAAATCTGATCATAACTCAATTATTCAGCTGTCATAGGTAGAAATCTTGATGTTGAACTTCTCATACGTTCAATGATTACTTTTAAAGATGATAAAAGACCAAATACAGCATGAAAAAATCCTAATTTTGTGTTTTTGCCCGCTTAAGTGCTTTCATTTTGTTAGAATAAGCATCTTTTGAGATGGTATATATTATGAATCACCTTGTATACATGTTATTGCAGTTGACTGTACATAAGTAATAAATTAAAAGAGAATAAATGCAGTACAGTTTTGATAAAGCAGCTTAATAAATAACATTTTTCTAATAATCTAATGAGAATTAGTACTTTTTTTATTAACAAAAGTAAATACCTTCAGATATTAGAGTAATATGACATTAAGACCTTCGTACACCATATCGACTCAAAGCCAAGCAATGAAATGTGAGTTAAACCTATACATAATTTTTCCTAAGTGTACGACCGTCGTTATGTTGTGCGAAGGCCTTAAGCTTCATCAACATGATTTTTTTGTTAAAATATGAAGAAAATACTTTATTTACATTGACAGTTCCTCGTAACACCAACCCTTGACGCCCCAAGTTACCAGTTATCCAAGAAGTCATAACCAGACTTTGGTAGGATGGAGTCTGTCAGAGTCTCCGTGGAGTGGAAGTCCGAGCTGGAGGCCTGGCTGGACGAGAGCAGCCCTCGGTTCTCCTCGGAGACATCTAGAAATTAAAGTCAAAACGTGTTTATTTAAATACTAGCTGTTGCCCGCGACTTCGTCTGCGCAGGATTAGTATTTCGAGTAGCATATATTAGCGTGGCGTTACAATTCACACAATATCTTTATAAATTGTAGCCTATGTGTTATTCTGATGTTTATGCTACCTTTATTATTGTGAAGTTTCATTAAAATCCATTCAGTAGTTTTTACGAAAGAGTAACAAACATCCATCCATCCATACTTACAAGGTTTACACTTAGTAGGAATAAGTATAAAGACGGTCAAGTGCGAGAGCTCTCCTACCTACCGCCTCACCTACCTACATGTTTTTGTTTTCTTATTGTGTTTCTGTATTACTAGGTTTAAGTATTTTTTTTTCTTTGTATCTTCCTACCTACCTACCTACTTACTGCGTTGTGGGTCAAATAAATTTTTCTTTCTTTCTCTCGCCCTGATGCTTCCGTACCATTGGTGGGTTTGAATCCCGGTCGTGCACCAAAGGATTTAACGGGCGGGTCAGAAAATCAAAGTTATAGTGTAGGAACTGACACTGAACTTATACATTGATTGTGGAAAAAAAAAACCAAAAAAAAAAATGAAAATATTGATGTTTTTTTCGCTAATATTATTTCTTTTTGTTGATAGAATAACCCCCTTTCGGGATGGTACACATGTTATGAATCACCTTGTATTTGCGGTCACTAGCATTGTTTTTATATGGCACTATCCTACTAATATTATAAATGCGAAAGTTTGTGAGTATGTTTGTTGTTCAATCGCGCCGTAACGGCTCAACAGATCTCGCTGAAACTTGGAATATAAAGAATTCTTTACCTAGAACAGCATATAGGCTCTTTTTTGAGTAGGTACCACGCGAGCGAAGCCGCGGGCGGATGCTAGTGTTGTATATGAATCACGTTGTACATCTGATTCATTATTCTCACAATGTAGTTCTCTAACAATAGACTTTGTTAGTCACAACACACATCTATGTATGTTTTGATAACATTTTTAAATAAACATGGCCTATTCTAAGCCTCAAGACGAAAGTCTACAATCAGTGCGTGTTGCCAGTGATGACATATGGCACTGAGACTTGGTCGTTAACTATAGGCCTCATATACAAGCTCAAAGTCGCGCAACGTGCTATGGAGAGAGCCTATGCTCGGAGTTTCACTACGTGATAAGATCCGAAATGAGGAAATCCGTAGAAGAACCAAGGTCACCGACATAGCTCTCAGAATTAGCCAGTTGAAGTGGCAGTGGGCAGGCCATATAGCTCGCAGAACCGACAACCGTTGGGGAGTAAAGGTTCTCGAATGGCGACCACGAACCAGGCGACGCAGTGTTGGAAGGCCCCCCACCCGATGGACCGACGACATTGCTGCCCTTAGATCATTTGTTGAAGCTCACATTTGTCTTCATTTTTTTCACATTTTTATAAGCTCTTATTTATTAAGGATTATAATTAGATTACTTTTCTCTTGAGCCTCACCTAGTTCGATCGGCACCACACTGAAGCTTTAAATTCCATTTTGTGAAAAAGGATCATCGAAAAAAATGATAGGCACCAAGCCGTGTTTGTTGCCTGATTCTTCTAGGCTTGGTCGCGAGGAACAGGCATAGCTTCACCTAGTTTCTAAGACGTTTCAAAGTGATCCTAGTGATTTTATTGAAATAAATGCCTTTTGACTTTGACTTTGATTGCGGGAAGTCGGTGGATGGAGAAGGCTCAAGACCGTGCGTCATGGAACTCTTTGGGGGAGGCCTATGTCCAGCAGTGGACTTCTACAGGCTGATGATGATGATGATTCTAAGCATATTTATTGATCGAGCGAGCGAAGTAGGATTAGTAGAGGTACGGGAAGTTCAGACTACCTAACTAGAAATAAACTGAATAGGTAATTAAGTTTGAACTGATTTGAACTCAAAACAGATGATAGATTTATATTTTTCAATGAAAGATGACGAATTTTAACCCCTTTTCACCCTCTTAGGGGTTATATTTTAAAAATCCCTATTTAATGGATTTTATTGTCATATAGGGCAGCTACTGTCCAAATTTCAGCATTATAGCTTCATTGGTTGGGGCTGTGAGTTGATCACATGTTGAGGCTTTGTTCTTTTATATTACAGAAGAAGATTAAACTTAAACCTTTTTTATTCCACCTTAACTAGTTCTTTTTAGAATTCGCGATAAGCGTTTGGGCTACATTTTCTGCCGGTGAGTATGTTTTTTTTTAAACTTACCACTGCTAGATTTAACAACACTGCTCCGGTATTCCTTCTCAAACTTGCTCTCACTATGCGGGCTCTTAAAGTTTGTTCTGAAGAAGTTGTCCGACGAAGCTACTATCTGCGTCTGATCTTCAGAAACAAGACACTCTCTCTCCTCGTCCTTATTCTTAAAATTCCCCATTAACTTGCTTATAAACCCTGGAGAAGTAACTTGTTGTTCTTCCTTGAATGTGTTCCTCTTCTCGTGAGATCTTAAAGCATTTTTCAGTTCAGAAACTACTTTTGAATGGGACAGAGCTAGCTCGGACATCACTGGAGGTGCCAGTTTTTCCTCTTTGGGACCGCGGCTGTCACTCAAAATGCACAGATTAAGTTGACTCGTTGTTTGGTACAGAAATGGTGCGGAGTGTTCATCCTTGTAAGAGACATTTTCATCTTGAATGTGTCTTTGGCCGTGGTTTTGACCCAAGAATGACATTAGGTCATCTTTATGGACCGGTGGATTGTCTATGTCGAAGTCTAGGTTGTCTAAGAGAGCGTATTTGAGAGCTATGTCTGGCTTTATCATAGATTCGTTGATTATTTCCAGCTGTAAATGTAAATAATTAAAATAAAAAGCATGCTTTATCAAGTGTTATTTGCTGAGGTGAGGATTTCATCACCAGATCAGTTCGCTGTCACTGTAAGACCAGTGGAAGTGGAAGATACATTTGTGTTTTAAAAATGTCTAGCCTGGTGTCTAGACACCAGATCCAAATCGATACTAGAATGTCATAATGCACTCCAACAACTAAGTGTGAATCATAGAGTGCTCATCAAATGGACGAAGAGCCATAGCACAAACCTTGGCAACAACAGGGCTGACGTCCTGGCAAAAGAAGGAGCAAAACTTGTTCCTACAGAAGCGGACAAGAGCCTATCAAATCCACCAACGGCGGAAATCAAAAACAGACTAAGAGAACACTTTGAAAAAGAGCACCAGAAGCTCTGGGAAAGCAGAAAGGACTGTAAGCAGGCGAAAGTCATGCTCCCGGGCCCAGACAAGAAGTCCACCAACACCATAATAAAGATGAAACGCGAGGACCTGCGAATGTTGGTGGGCATCATCACAGGTCACTGTGAATTAAACCATCACCTGTACAAGACAGGGGCTACTGACAGCGGATTATGTCGGGGCTGCCTACAGGGAGAAGAAACAGTAGAGCACGTAATTTTGCACTGTACAGCCACGGAAGAGGCCAGGACCACATCGGGTCTGCGGGCCGTGCTCGGAAGCGGCTCCCAGACACCGCCGCATACAGGGATACTGCGAGAATGTTACCAACGACCCAAAGTCCTGCTTCGCTATTTTAAGGAGCTGGGCTGGCTGGGGTAGGGTTAGCATAGGGGGACAATGCACAAAACACCCCACAGCGGGAAGTCAGTGCAGGTCTAACCACCCCCGATTAGAATTAGAATGTCTAGCCTACAAGATTACCATATAAATTGTATCCCTAATGTAATACTATAATTATTAAGAACTGTACCGCTAAGGGAATCGAACCCGCACCCCTTGCGCTACGCCACTGAAGCCAACCAAATATCCTCACTAATCTAGCATTTATAATACTATTGATTCTGTATGTACACATACATATTTTTACGTATGTATTCAGTCAGAGGCAGATTAAAACGAATGATTACCATGATCGCTGATGCCGTTAGATGACTAAGAGGAAAGGAATGGTTTGGAATACGCAACACATACATTTGCATCCATAATTCCTGCCTACACTTGCATTAAGTTTTATTCAGTAAGCGTCAATTTACTATCAATTTAGTATTGCACCCATTAAAACACTAAATTGCATGTTGAGGAAGTATTTAAACTCACTTTTTCCTTTTCCGTAAGTGTCTCCCAAATGTTTTGGTAAGAGCTCTTCGCTTCATTTATATCTTCGTGTATTTTTGCAGCGAGAGGGTTCATGGTGCGGAAATACTCCTCAGCTGCGGCGGCCAGCGCCATGGTTAAGATTCTTCGTAGTTTTATCGCACTTTTATTTCAATTTTTAATCAAATTTTCGATAAAATACAAGACATCTCCCAGCAGCGTCTCGCTTAAAATAAATAAAGAGAGAGAGGAGGTGGGAGGGAGGGAGCGAAACGATGGAGGGAGAGATGGTGATGTTGCCAATTCAATTCGAATAAAACAAATGTCGCTAATGTAACGAATGACAGTCGTCAGTCCAAAGCAAGATCTCGATAAAATTAATATGTACATGATCGATTTTCCAAATAAACTTGATCTTGTAGTGATTCATCTCTGTCGCTTTTTAACAAGTTTTCTTATTTCAATTCCGCACATTACATAAGCTTAGGTTTAACATTACAATACTATGTTGAAGTTTAGATGTTTGTTGTTCAATCCCGCCATAACGGCTCAACCGATTTCGGACTTAAGTTCTATTTAGAACAGCTTAGAAGCTACTTTTTATATATAGATACCAAGCGAGCGAAGCCGCGGCGGAAGCTAGTACTTAATAATATTTACGGAAAATGCCAAAATACAAGCAACCCTAAAAACCAAATGTCAAAATTGACATTCCAACCGAACGGAACAAACACCAACCAAACAAAACCAACCAGAATCATTAATGTTTGTGGAGTGTTTATTTTGTGATATTTTCGCGTTATCTGTTCGTAGAATAATGATTTATTTGTGTACAGTGGTCAATTAGAGATTATATCAAAATGTTTAATAACAGTGAGCCTTACGGGCGCAACGAACTGCCGAATAACTTGCTATCCCAAGTGAATATGTCACAAATCCCTCATACGAACAACAATGGCCTGAATTTTAATATTTTCGCCAAACAAAGTCGCATCTCGTCTCAGAAGGACACGGATCAGTTCAACGTGCAGTCCTACTGTGAATTTGGGCAAGTTCCAATGAGTTTTGAGCCTCATAGAGAACCTTTCGTGGCACCGCAGTCGGACGGGTCGGAAGATGGTGTACAAGAAACTATGCATCCTGGCCTAAACTTCGTGGCTGTGGACGTTCCCAAGGTACATATTTATCACATAAATACGACAAACCTTGATATAAATGCCGTGTTGCCCCTTTTAAAGCCGTAACAGCAATCACGTAGCGAATCTAGACAGATGGGTGACCTACTTTCTACTGAAGGGCGTGGGTTCGATTTCGTCTACCTCACTGATACCATTGTGGGTGCGTATTTTGTAACTGGGAGCTACAAATGTTACAAAAAGGAGGTATTTCGTATTTTGGTGTCTGATTTATGATAATACAAAAAAAATATCTCCACCATAATTTATTTACATGGTTTGTTGTGTAAACAAAATATTTCAGCATTAAACTAAAAATACAACATAAAAAATTTTTAACTCCCTTTTTTTGGAGCTTTTGTTAAGATGATATTTTTCCAGAATATATGTTACAGTTTAGGTCCTAAGCTACAGTTAAGTACACAGAAGTTTAAAATCTACAGTTCTTACAGTTCAAAATGGATCCGGTTCCTGAAGAAAATCAGTCGGAAGAACAATACATAGAAGTGAAACTCGAACCTGCTTCCTGGGCTGACACGGACTTCCAGCAGCCGTTCTGCCGGGATTCTAATGGAGTTAATAACTTGGACAAGATTGATGGCAGAGTAGTGTACAGTGAATCGAGTGTTGAAAAGGCTAGGGAGTGTGCTAAAAATGGTTAGTATGGCATGACAGGCTCTTTCTTGGTCATGGCAAAATTCTGGTCAGATTCTCCTTCATAATCTGTGGAGAAAATTATTATTATTAAATTTAAGAGCTTAGCTCTTGTCGGTGTAATGATGCAATTAACTCTATTTTGTAATGATGCAATTAACGGGGTTTTTGCCATTTGAACTCATGTGGCAAAAAACCCGCCACTTCTTCTCCATACATAAAAAATACTGATGTTTCCACCATAAATGGCAAAATACTAGCCACATTTTTTGTATACATGGAAAAATACTCGTAGTCCGTAGTGTCACTAGTCTTTTCTTGGTCATCCTGCATTAAGTTGGCAAAAATAACCAGTGTGGTCAAAGGATTAAAGAAGCTCCTAGAGCCTCCTTTCCAGCACATGTTACATTCGATTTCTAGGTTCTAGGACACGCCTGTTTCCTGACGATGTTTTCCTTCACCGTTTGAGAGCATAAATAACATAAATTTTCCAAATGGAAAATCCATTGCTGCACAAACCCACGACATGTGGCGATCACAATAGGCCAGTTGTGGCTGCAGTGACACCATAGCCACACAAAGGAAATAAAAAAAGCCGCAACCTATGGAGCGGAAGGTGCATTTAAATTAACTATCTAACAGGGAGTGGGTCTGACGGCTACTTCGAATGCCCCTCGTGCGCCCTGCTGCTGCGGCACCCGAAGCGGTTCCTCATCCACGTGAAGTGGCACTCCTTCGGCCTCACCAACAAGCGGAGGATGGAGGAGATGCGCGACCAGCAGAACCAGAAGTAAGTTTGTTATTATACTAGAATGGAAAACGTTTATTTGACACTATACTTGACACTTTATGTGATACAGACTATAATAAATAAATAAATAAATATTCCGGACATATTCACACGGTCAACTGATCCCAAACTAGGCATAGCCTGTACTATGGGTACCAGAGACTGATATACATAATAGATATATACTCTATCTCTGTGCCAAATTTCATACCTATGATGATATAAAGTAGCCTTTATGCTATTCCAGACTATAATCTATCATTGTGCCAAATTTCATTCAAATCTGTTCGGCTGTTTGGGCGTTATTGAACCAAACATCCTCACAAACTTTCGCATTTATAATATTAGTAGGAAATAAAATGAAAATAAATTTTATTGAGGAACATTTTTGATAACACAAACATAAACATATATATAGCTTAGGTTTAAATATGGTCCTACAATCGGCGGTCATATCGCGGATCGCGATTTCCTCCAGACAACCGCTAACTTATCTAAATCTACATCATCGCAAACAAATATGTGCGGATCAGATAGATTAGAGAATAAATAAACATTAGTATTTAAATGATAATTTCCAGAGCGGAGAGGAGAAAAGCCAGGCTCGACGAGCAGGCTCGGCTCGACGAGGCCAAGGAGTCCCCCGACGGGGAGTTCCCGTGCAAGGACTGCGACAAGGTGTTCGTTGTCAAAGGTGGCCTCAAGAAACACCGGGCCAAGTATGTGTACCTACGGGTTGCAGTTTCATAGATTTTCTATTTTGAATGTTGTCATGAGTTTCCAAGTTTTCATAAATCATACTTTTTATTTTCTGAAATACATGTGCTATAGATGTTATACATTTTATAAAAGTAGCAATGTATTCTGCCTGTTCAGGCGTGCAATTTTGTAATAACAATATAAATTAAATCAAAATTAGATAATATAAACTAAACATGCAAAAAATAAAAAAGACAACAACTCCAAACATCTTGATGAAATTGAATAATTAATAATAATGTCAGACAGTTAAAATAATAATAATATGAAAATAGAAAAATAAATTGATTAATTTAAGAATTTGTCAGTCATAAATTCATCCAAAGAGTAATAGCATTTACTATTCAATAATGATCTCAGCTTTTTTTGAAACAAACAACAAGGCAGCTCTCTTAGAGACTCTGGTTTTGGAATTTCGAAACTGGATGGAGGATTAAAAATTAAGGAAAAAATTTCTTTAAAGTCAAAGTATAATTTATTGCTTGAAATACATGTCATAAAGATGTCAATGTACCTAGGGGTTGCAGTTTCATAGATTTTCCATTTTGAATGTTGTCATGAGTTTCGAAGTTTTGGAATTTCGAAACTGGATGGAGGATTAAAAATTAAGGAAAAATTACTTTAAAGTCAAAATATAATTTATTGCTTGAAATACATGTCATAAAGATGTCAATTGCTATATACTATTGAATCAATGTATTCTACCTATATCTACGCATGCAATATTTTATTTAAACTAGGTATTTGCCTTAAGCTCGCTATGTACAATAAATTACCATTAGAAGTTACACAGTTACCCATCAAAAAATTTAAATATCAGGTCAGGAGATTTATTGGGACACCATTTTACCATATTACCGAATATATGAATTGTTCATTCGCTGATGTGCATATGAGTAATATTAGGTAGGACAGTATCTATTAACCCATTAATAATCTTTAATAATAATAATACTTAATTAATAATCTGCACGATAATAATTTATTATATAATTGTAATTGGACATACCTATGTTATGCAATATAACGCTAAGGGTGAAATAAATGAATATGAATATGAATATCATAATAAAATTTAATTAATACAAAAAATAACAAATAATAATAAAAAATAGAAGAAAAAGAATGTCATTAAGAACCAATTGATATTAAATTTAATTTAATACTTCTCCGTTCATTTACTAGTATACACAGGTTGAAACAGAGGTCTACAGAATCCACAGGTCGTGGGTTCGAAACCTGTCATACACCAATGCATTATCCATTCGGAAAATTTATGCTATGCTAGTACTCTCAAACGGTGAAGGAAAACATCGTGAGGAAACCGGCATGTCCTAGAACCTAAAATTCGAAGACATGTGACATGTGCACGAAAGGAGCCTCTAAGGCTCGTATTCAAAGACAAGACTCAAGCGTTGATCTGTACTTAAATCTCGATTTGAGTCGAGATTCTAATTCTTGAACAGTATTTATGTATAGATTCAATGATCACAGTTCACCTGAGTAAATGCTTATTCTGATACGTCAATCAGACGAAATCGGTGCTCGAGTTTAGATTTGATTTGACATTAATCAAATGACATTTTCGTTCCGTTACACGTACTTTGATGCATATTTATACTTCACTTTATTGTTCTATTCTATTTCCACCCTGGCTGTTTGAATTTCTCCGTAAAACGGATTGAAAATTATAAATAAATCAAAATGTAAACGAGAACATTTGAGTACAGATTTGAGACTTGATTCAGCTGAGAATAGTTTAAGTACCGTTCTTGAATAAAAGCTATGTTTGAGAAGAGATTCAATACTTAAATAGAGTTCAGCTGATCTGTGATTAAATCTATGCTTGAGTCGTGTCTCTGAATACGAGCCTATGAGGCGCACTTTAATCCTTTCACTACACTGATTCTTTCATCGACGGTCATAGGCCCTTTTCAGGACCACCATACCTCAACCTGCTCACTGACCTTATACAGGTGACCAAGAAAGAATCAGTGGCACGACAAGCTACGCGTTTGACTGTATTTATTTGACAGGTGTCACCCGGTGCATATGACAGAGTGCAAGGTGTGCCTGGCGCCTGTCAAGGGCCTCTCCGGCTTCCGGGCGCACATGGCCACACACACTAGTAAGGTACGCCACTGGCCCTTTTATGGCCACCTTACATACTACTAAATCCTACTATCCTACTAATCCTACTTTAAAATTAAATTAATTACCTTTACTTTTAAAAATTTAATTTAATTTTGTAAATGCCAAAGTTTGGATGTTTGTTACTTAATCACGCCAGAATGGCTGATAGGATCTGCATGAAATTTCGCACAGAGATAGGTTATAGTCTGGCAAAATACGCATGTACCAGAATGTTTGGACGTGACTCTGACTACCCCCTTGGCTCCTCAAGGATCGATCGCCCGAAGGTCTGAGAGGTTTTCTAATATCCTACTAATATTATAAACGCGAAAGTTTGTAGTATGGATGGATGTTTGTTACTCTTGCACGTAAAAACTACTGAATGGATTTTAATGAAACTTCACAATAATATAGCTTATACATCAGAATAACACATAGGCTACAATTTATAAAGATAATGTGTGAATTTTCCAAAATATGACTACTATCTACTCGAAATACTAATCCTGCGCAGACGAAGTCGCGGGCACCAGTAAGATTTTCCATTTGTCGTACAATACGGTAAAAATATAATTTGATCAATTTTTTTTCCAGGAACGCGAGACGCATCGATACCAATGCCCCGAGTGCCCAAAAAAGTACAAGTTCTCACACTCCCTCTACAAGCATATTGATACACATTTGGTGAGTGCAAATCGAATGCAATTGGCTTAGTCTGATTTTTATAATATTCTAAATATTTTCGACTTTATATATTGAGATTCGAACCCGCGCCTTCCCTTAGATATGTGCTCTAACCAACCGCACCACTGAGCTAGCACGAGTCTGAGGCTCGTATTCAGAGACACGACTCAAGCGTAGATTTAATCACAGATCAGCTGAACTCTATTTAAGTGTTGAATCTCTTCTCAAACATAGCTTTTATTCAAGAACGGTACTTAAACTACTCTCAGCTGAATCGAGTCTCAAATCTGTACTCAAATGTTCTCGTTTACAATTTGATTTATTTATAATTTTCGATCCGTTTTACGCAGAAATTCAAACAGCCAGGGTGGAAATAGAATAGAACAATAAAGTGAAGTATAAATATGCATCAAAGTACGTGTAACGGAACGAAAATGTCATTTGATTAATGTCAAATCAAATCTAAACTCAAGCACCGATTTCGTCTGATTGACGTTTCAGAATAAGCATTTACTCAGGTGAACTGTGATCATTGAAACTATACATAAATACTGTTCAAGAATTAGAATCTCGCCTCAAATCGAGATTTAAGTACAGATCAATGCTCGAGTCTTGTCTCTGAATACGAGCCTGAGTGTCGTTTCCAAAAGTCGTAGAACAAACTTTACCGCCAATTGGGTTTAGAAAAAGCCGTTTTTGTAATAGTACACATACTATGTATGCTGATTGATAATATGTATGCTGCCCCGAAAAGGGCTTATTCCACACCCAATTGTCAATAAAGTTTGTTCTACGACTTTTGCAAACGACATTTTTCATTTAACCTTCCTTTTACCTAGCTTAACCTGAATTGTTTTTAACCAATGCTATTTTTGACTGTTTATACTACACTGTTATTTGACATTTAATGAATAAGTTACCAATTATTATTATTATTTAAATGTATGTAAAACAAGACATTTGCAGCGCCCTACAGGGTACATGTACTTACTTAAGCTACCCTTACACCTAAGCTGTATCCATGTACATGTTGGCAATAAATGAATATGAATATGAGTATGAATATGAATATTTAAACAATTCGGCAAAAATCAGCTGTTTTGGGGTCAAAACAGTTCAAACTCAATGAAGCAGCTGTTTTAAGTACAATCTTTATCCCGAACTTCTCGTATGTTTAGTTATTAGTTGATAAAAATACCGAAAACAGGTAGTTACTGGCCTCATAGCTCAGTTGGTAGTAACTCTGCCTTCTGCGCTAGAGGTCGCGGGTTCGATTCCCGCACTGGACAAACATTTGTGACTAACACAGATGTTTGTTCTGTGTCTGGGTGTTATTTATTAATCTATTATGTATATCAGTCTCTGGTACCCATAGTACAGGCTATGCCTAGTTTGGGATCAGTTGACCGTGTGAATATGTTCGGAATAATTTTTATTTTTTATTTTTATTTTTTTTAACGTGAGAAAGGTTATAAAAAATTAGAATATTTCTGTTTTCTTCACTAATATTCTTTCTTTTTGTTGATAGAATAACCCCCTTTCGGGATGGAATAAATGTCACCTTGTGTTATGAATCACCTTTTATTTATTATATTTACTGGAAAAAATCTTTCAATGAAAAATGTTGAATTACCCAGAAGTCTTAGGCTCGTATTCAGAGACACGACTCAAGCATAAATTTAATCACAGATCAGCTGAACTCTACTTAAGTATTGAATCTCTTCTCGAACATAGCTTTTATTCAAGAACGGTACTTAAACTATTCTCAGCTGAATCGAGTCTCAAATCTGTACTCAAATGTTCTCGTTTGCATTTTGATTTATTTATAATTTTCGATCCGTTTTACGCAGAAATTCAAACAGCCAGGGTGGAAATAGAATAGAACAATAAAGTGAAGTATAAATATGCATCAAAGTACGTGTAACGGAACGAAAATGTCATTTGATTAATGTCAAATCAAATCTAAACTCAGGCACCGATTTCGTCTGATTGACGTTTCAGAATAAGCATTTACTCAGGTGAACTGTGATCATTGAATCAATACTTATGCACTGTTCAAGAATTAGAATCTCGACTCAAATCGAGATTTAAGTACAGATCAATGCTTCAGTCTTGTCTCTGAATACGAGCCTTACAAGATTTATTATATTAGTAAAAGCAGATTTTACAAGTCGAATGTTACATATTAAGATAAGTAACAATTTTATTATATTGTATTTTATATAATTCATATATAAATTAAGTAGGTAAAAATTATAATTCTCGGTTAATTACATAATAATAATAGCATTTTTCTTTAAACACTACTATTTCATTTAAAAAAGTTCAAATCAAATCAAATCAAAGTAATTTATTGCGTAATATAGGTTAGGTACAGTTGTTACATAACACAATACAAATTAGGAGCAGCCATATTCAGCGTTGTACGCATGCAATATACATATTTTCAAAATTAAGTAGGTATGTCAGAGCTTTAAATTACAATAAAATAGTGCTATTACAAAAAATGTCATTAAAATAATCATGGGTTGAATAATAAGCCCTTTCCAATAGTAACTTTTTCAGTCTCACTTTGAATACTACAAGGCTTGAAGTATCAAGTAAAGGTTTAGGTAGGTGATTGTACACACGAACAGCCATACATAGCACACTCTTGTTCAACAACGCAGTTTTATTTCGGGGTAGTTTGATTTTGTGGTTATTCCGACAGCTTCTTAAGTTTTCAAAAAGGTCCATATTACACTTTACAAAAACTGATATTTCATTATTGCTTGAGTCTTGTCTCTGAATACGAGCCTTATTTACTGCCAATTGTGTGTAGAATATATATTATACCCAAAAATTTACTAAATATAGTATGTGTAAAGTTTACAGTCTTTCGTCTAAAACAATAATTTGCGATGCTCGAAAAGAGTGAATAAGTTTATAAGTGCCATATTCATAGCTTTAAGACCTCTCTGTAACACTTATTTCTGCAATAAACATCTTGAATCTTGAATCTTGAATAAGCCCCTTTCGGGGTACCATACATATAATGATACATTTTGTATGTTTATTAACAGGAAAAGACGCACAAATGCGAGGTGTGCACCAAGATGTTCGGCTCGGCGGCGCAGCTCGGCCGCCACATGAAGTCTCACGAGAAGGTGGCGCGCGGCGCGCAGTTCCATTGCGCGTTCTGCGGGAAGGGATACTACGACACATTCACATTACAGGTAATGTATTTAATTACAGGTTATATAGTACCAAAAAGTAAATGTTTAGTAGGTAAAATTTAATTTTAGGTTGTGTGCACAACATTATATAAAAAAGAGACGTTTCATCAATATATGGAGCCTGGGCCTGCACTGTGTACACTACTCTAAAATATGGCTAAGCAATAAAGTAAACGTATTTAATTAGTTATTTTATTTATATTGACTTCGTTCTAAAGTACATTAAGATTTTCTTCGACAAAGAGAGCAACACACAGCGCTACAAAAATATGGCGGATGGACGTGCGTGAAATGTCTTTTTGACAACCTACATTTATCTGACAAAACAAAAACATCAAATCAAACAACATGACATGAAAAATATGTCAATGTCATGTCAAACGCCAATTATAAACCAACATGGCGGCCTTCAAATTGTGTTCACATTGTAAAAAACTTACCAGACGAACTATTCTTGTACCATCGCATTTGTCTTCAAATTAATGAAATTGTATTTTTCTTGTAATCTCCTATTTTTTCCTAATTTTTCTATGTAGTGTACATGGACCAGGCCCAGAATGAAATGGCTCCTTTATTATAGATAAGTACATATGATTAAATAGGGGTCATCATCATCATCATCAACAACCTGTAGAAGTCCACTGCTGGACATAGGCCTCCCCGAAAGAGTTCCACGACGAACGGTCTTGAGCCTTCTCCATCCACCGACTTCCCGCAACCAGGCTTAGACAGGCTTCATAGCTCAGTTTGTAGTAACTCTGCCTTCAGCGCTAGAGGTCGCGGGTTCGATTCCCGTACTGGATAAACATTTGTGACTAACACAGATGTTTGTTCTGTGTCTGGGTGTTATATATTTTTCTATTATGTATATCAGTCTCTGGTACCCATAGTACAGGCTATGCCTAGTTTGGGATCAGTTGACCGTGTGTGATATGTCCGGAATATTTATTTATTTTTATCTAATATTATTTCTTTTTGTTGATAGTATAACCCCCTTTCGGGGTGATATGCATGTTACATGTACCATCATACGACAACATATTTTTAAGCCTTTTTATTTATTTTACAGATCCACGAAAGAATTCACACCAACGAGCGGCCGTTCACTTGCGATATCTGTAAGACTGCATTCCAGACAAATTCTAGCCTCAAGCGTCACACCAGAGTTGTGAGTACATACACTGATTATTTGAAAGTAAGAATAGTACATTATGGTATAAGTGTGTAACGTTCCGTCCTCGGCTCTCAATGACGCCTCGATGGTAATCATCAATACACACGTGTATCATACGATGTTTTTCAACACATTTGGAATAAAATAATACTAAAAATAACTGTAATTTCAACTTAACTAAGAACCTTATAATATTAGTGTGCCTAAACCAAACTAGATGTCGCTAGTAAATCCGGGCAAATTCTAGATCGCGCTGACGAAAACACACGGCTCGGAATGACTAGCGCAACAGTACTGGGGCCTAAGCCCCTCGTCCATGACGCTACGCAAAAGTGACGGAACTCATTAGAAACTAGAGTTGCGGACTGATTGGAAACTCTGACTCGTCCACGACGCTACTGGAATTTCCTGAAACTCAGTCACTCAGTACACGATTTTATGTAAACAAAGTTTTGAAAACGAAAATAATTAACATGACTAGTGATAATTCGAGCGATGACATGGAATTATTACTTCTCCAGTCAATAGACGTCAGAACAGTTTCTCGAAACCAGTCGCCTGGCGACCAGCATGTCGAGTCGCCAGGAGACTAGTTACAAACGCGTTCCTTTTGAGTAGCGTCGTGGACGGACGCGCATTGAAATACTAGTGCTATCGCAGTCAGGCTACTCATAAGTGACTACAGTTTCAGTCGCGTTCCTTTTGAGTCGCGCCGTGGACGAAGGGGCTAATTCTACTAATTCCATGGCTTCAAAATGACAATGGTTCGATGGCAAAATGGCCACTTTTGACACTTTTGGTATTTTGCTATCACAATCGTATATCAAAGGCAGTCATTGTGAAACCAATGGACTAATGAAATCAAAGAAACGAAAGGTGGCGACAATCGTAACTGATTGATAATGATGCGATCATTATCATGCGATTATCATATTCAAGTCATTGAATTAGTAGAATTGGGGGCCTGTATATACAGGGTGAGTTTTTTTTCAGGGCCACTTAGGCGAAATCGGAAACCGTGAGAGTAATCAAAACGTGATGTTAGGAGTTACGGGCCCGACTTTGAAAAAAATAAGACCTGCATTATAATTTAAAAAAGTTGAAATTTACTTTGTTTAAATTTTTTTTTTGCTTTTTTGGTTTCTTTGTTTGATAATAAATAAATAAATGTATGATAACAATGTGTATAACTTTAGGCACATAGTTATCATACATTTATTTATTTATTATCAAACATAGCACACAGAAATGCCAAAAAACAAAAAAAAAAATCTTTTCGGAAAAATTAAAAATAAATTTCAATTTTTTTTAAATGCAGTACTTATTTTTTTCAAAATCGAGCACGTAACTCCTAACTTCACTTTTCGATTACTCTCACGATTTCCGATTTCGCCTGAGTGGCCCTGAATAAAAACTCACCCTGTATACTTACTTTCTGTATATAATATACTTACTTATACCTTGGTATTTGTTTGTTTTTATTGTAATGAGCGTCAGCGGTAATCACCAACGTTACACACTTATACCATAACTGAAACATAGTTGACTGACCTCATAGCTCATTTGGTAGTAACTCTGCCTTCTGCGCTAGAGGTCGCAGGTTCGATCCCCGCACTGGACAAACATTTGTGACTAACACAGATGTTTGTTCTGTGTCTGGGTGTTAAATATATATCTATTATGTACATAAAATAATAAAAAAATATTCCGGACATATCACACACGGTCAACTGATCCCAAACTTGGCATAGCCTGTACTATGGGTACCAGAGACTGATATACATAATAGATAAATATTTAACACTCAGACACAGAACAAACATCTGTGTTCATCACACAAATGCTTGTCCAGTGCGGAATCGAACCCGCGACCTCTAGCGCAGAAGGCAGAGTGACTACCAACTGAGCTATGAGGTCAGTCAAATCAGTCAGTATCAGTCTCTGGTACCCATAGTACAGGCTATGCCTAGTTTGGGATCAGTTGACCGTGTGTGATATGTCCGGAATATTTATTTTATTTATAATGTACTATAATATGATTAATTTCAGTCTCACAACACGGACGCCCCGCACAAGTGCAGCACCTGCCAGAGGGCGTTCAACTCGGAGAAGGTGATGCAGCGACACGCCTTAAGGGCGCATTCCGACCCCGAGAGCTTCCACTACCCTTGCTCTTTGTGCGATAAGAAGTATGGATATTTATTTATTTTATATTTATTTCTTAGGAAACAAACAAACATACAAACAAAAAGTTATTTATTGACATAAAATATTCATCATCATCATCAACAACCTCCCCAGAAGAGTTCCACGACGAACGGTCTTGAGCCCTTTCCATCCACCGACTTCCCGCAACCTTTACAATGTCATCGGTCCATCGGGTGGGGGGCCTTCCAACACGCAATCCATTCGAATGCGTGGTATAGGCATGTCATGCGGAGGGAAGAATGCCATGTGACTAGAAGAGTGTTAAATATGAATGTGGAAGGATATAAGGGAAGAGGTAGACCAAAGAAAAGATGGATAGACTGTGTGAAAGATGACATGAGTAAGAAAGGAGTGAATACTGATAT
Organism: Anticlea derivata; assembly: GCA_947579855.1. Lineage (NCBI taxonomy): Eukaryota > Metazoa > Arthropoda > Insecta > Lepidoptera > Geometridae > Anticlea > Anticlea derivata. The sequence continues at coordinate 5,288,319 of OX388287.1, read as the reverse complement.
GACGGCTGATAGAGGGGAGTGGAAGAGGAAAACATGTTGTGCCGACCCCACGTGAAGTGGGATAAGGGCAGGGAGATGATGATGATGACATAAAATATTGGACAAGTAAATGGAGGAGGAGGAGCGAGATTTTCTCGTTCTAAATTGGAGCAGCCCGCCTGGGGGGTACCTCCGCCTTACAGGAGATGGGGGGCGTGATGCCTCTGGTATTGCAATCGCTCATAAGCTACGGTAACCGCTTACGAATAGGTGGGCCGTACGGTTGTTTAAAAAAAATCCTTAGGCTCCCAAACTAGTAAAAACTGTGTTTCAGCAGCCGGTGGCTTCTCCATGATATAGGTTTTACAATAAATATTATGTCTTCACGTGAGCATTGATACAAACGTTTTTAAAAAGTATACATTTTGACATAAAAAACTATTTCATAATCCTATACTTTGTACCTGATTCAAAATATGTATGCCACAATAAAATGGGGCTTATTCTACAACCAATTGGCGATAAAGTTTGTTCTACGACTCGGGGTCAAATGAGCTCAAACTTTTGGCTAGAATCAGCTGTTTTAGGTAGCAATCTTGATACCGAACTTCTTGTACGTTTATTTATTAGTTCTTAAGATGATAAAAATAACAAAAACAGCGAATTTGAGAAATTCTGTGAAAAAATAATTAAAATGAAAATGTGGATGTTTTTTTCGCTGATATTTTTTTTTTGTTGATAGAATAAACTTTTGGGGATGGTATACATGTTATGAATAACCTTATCATACCTAAAGACCATTTAAAAGTTTCCGCAGATTAAAAACTAATTAATGCTTGCTAGTTTATGCACGAAATAAATAACGTCGACGATATCATCATCATCATCAGCCTGGGGAAGTCCATAGCCCTCCCCCAAAGAGAGCCACGACGAATCTGGTACTGCGATCGGTATGCAACCGGTACTGCAACCTCTGGTATTGCAAGCGTTCATAGGCTACGGTAACCATTTACCAACATGCTTGTTTGCCAACTTAGTTGTATAAATAAATGCTTAATAATATAGAAAAATACAATATAACTTTATTGTACATCAAAAGAAAAATACACAAACCAGGAAAAAAATAAAAAATATGGCGACTATGGGAGGCATTATCGCTGAAAGCTATCTCTACCAGGCAACTTTTAATAATAATAATAAATATTTATTCATTACCTTAGTGCTAGGATTTACATTCCGGATTATTATCTAACTAAAGGTAAAAAAAAAAAAAATTACACTATGCCTGAACTAGGTAAACCTGTATCTCAGGCTGAAAAAAAGGCTAACATTAATAACTTAAAGTAGGCACTTATAAATATTCAAATTAATAAACTTAAAATTATTAAGCTTAAAATCTGGATATACTAAGTCATCATCTTCCTGCCCTTATCCCACATCATGTGGGGTCGGCACAACATGTATTCTTCTTCCATTTCCCTCTATCAGTCGTCATCTCAACACTCACTCCTTTCTTCACCATATCCACTTTCACACAGTCCATCCATCTTTTCTTTGGTCTACCTCTACTCCTACATCCATCCACATTCATATCTAACACTCTTCTTGTCACATGACATTCGTCCCTCCTCATGACATGCCCATACCAAGCTAACCGATTACTCCTCAGCTTTTCCGTCACTGGCGCCACTTTCAAACTTCCTCTTACATACTCATTTCTTACCTTATCCATTCTGGTCTCTCCACACATCCATCTTAACATTCGCATCTCCGCTAAATCTGGATATACTAAGTATAAGATAAATAATAAAATTTTCGCTTCAGATACTTCAAGCCGAAAGATCTACGGAACCACATGTACAAATCGCACGCGAAGAAAGCCCGAGGATCCCAAAGCGAGACGGAGTGAATTTTGAAAATATTTCAACATTTCTATTTAAGCGGTGACAGAGGTTGACAGACAAGATTATGGTTCAAATTCGTGTGAAGTAGCGCTTGTTTGTGTTACTGATTATTTCTTGGTCATCCTGTATTAGGTCAGTGAGGAGGTATGGTGGCCCAGAAAATGGCCTATGACCGTGAAAGAATCAGTGTAGTGAAAGGATTTAAGTGCGCCTCTTAGAGGCTCCTTTCGTGCACATGTCACATGTCTTCGAATTTGTAGGTTCTAGGACATGCCGGTTTCCTCACGATGTTTTCCTTCACCGTTTGAGAGCACTAGTAGCGCACATACATTTTCCGAACGGAAAATTTACAGATGCAAAGCTAAAATGCACTCTAGCCTGTAGTAACAAAGGTTAAACTGGCCTGGGTCAAGACCAAGATGCGCTTCAGGGTTGGTATTTTTTTTTTCAAAATGGCCGCTTCAATGTAAATTCCACTTGAGGTCAAAGATAATTATAATAAATTAAGTTACCTAATTAGTATAAGGCACACTGTAATAATAAGTCGAATTAAACATAATCTTACGTTAAAAGTCAGTCTCATGTCGAAAGGACTAGTGTGGTGAAAGGCAGACTCCTTTTATTCACGAAATAGTATTTTAATGTACTAAATATCTTTGTAAATAATATATACAATTTTCGCAAACAATTGTAAAGATCTTAAAGCTAAAGGGTGTAAAAAAATACTTATTAAAATATCTTAGGAAGGTTTGGAATAGTCTATGTATAGAATAAGTAATACTGTTTACCTAAACTAGTGATAAATTTACGGTTAATCTACATACATACATACATACATACTTGAGTTAAATCACGCCGTAGCGGCTCGACCGATTTGGATGAAACTTGGAATAAATAACACACAACAGCCACATACATAGTCCTGACCCCACCCTGGTATTTCCTGTGTCGTGGGTATCAGAAACTACGAGTACCATGCTACCAAAACACCTGCAAACATTTGACCCGCAGCGGGAATCGTACCCCTGGCATCTGAGCCAAGCACTCGTCCGCTACACCGCTGAGGTGGTTCCTAACAGCATATAGGCTACTATTTAGTTAGCTATCACGCGAGCAAAGCCTCGGGCACAAGCTAGTATACATAAATAGCATAAAAATAGGATAAAGTTCAAGCGATGAAGAATGTTAGTAGTATGTAGCTTAACCAGTAGTTAGTATTAACAAATGTGTTTTGTGGTAGAAATCAAGTTATATAAATATTATTGAAATGTAAATTTTTGAATATAAATTTATAAAAAAGTTGATTTCCCTTATACACTAATACAGGTGTCCCAGTTTCTTTGCACTTAATTTGAATTTGAGATACAATGTAGTTATTCTTGGACACCCTGTATTTGGATCTCGAGCTCGGATTATGTATTTTTTTGTTTATTATTTCGAATACCTATTCATTTTTTATTGTATATTTTGTTTACTGAATGTAAATAATAAACTTTATTCTGGCACTGTTTTTTTTTTATTTCGACCGACTTAGGCCGCTCGAAGGCCTCCGTCGTGACCTAGAGACTTATAGCCCAAATGTCTAGCCGTGATGACATTAACGGTCACCCATCCATTTGGTGACCGAGCTTATGAAAAACAAAACTCAAAACTGTTTCCTGTAACTAATCAATTCAAGCGGTCAAGTCAGAAATACGAGGTGAGTCATAATATTATGTATGATATATTATGTGTACATATTATGAATAACCTTTTTAAAAAAAACGCAGGCTAATGACCCATTGTGAAAGAATCAGTATGGTGAAAGGATTAAAGTGATCCTAGTGTACGGTCACGTACAGTCTTACTCGTATGTTGGTGACGGAGTCAGCATTTTACGCGGCCTCGATTAAATGAGAATGCTTAACTAAGTACCAAACAATTAAGACGCGGGTCGGAATCGCCAATCTATATTTTTATTACGTAAACTTTCTACTTATAACTTTCTTATTAAACTAACTAAACTCGGAATCAGTGGTTTAACTTAACTAACTTTTCTAATCGTATAGTCTAACTGGACTATACACCTAGTATAGGCTGATTTCGTGCACATGTCACGTGTCATGGATTTTCAATGTTCTAGATGAGAGCACCAGTAGGTATAGTGCACATTTAGTGCCAAATGGAAAATCCATTGCACGATCAGTCTGGAAATTTGAACCAGCGACTTTTGGCTCGGAAGGCGGGGTGTCACTACAGCCACTTCGCCACTTACTACAACTTGACATTGAACACGATATGTCCATCAAATATTTAAAAAAACGCCCTCTGTTCATTGTGAGATTAACTAATATGAGTTTCACAACTCAACGCTAGATGGCGCTAAAAATGTAAAGCTCCTCCAAGCTACTCACTCATAGATGGCGTTGCTCACCTTAACTACGAAAAATTTAAAATTATTTTATTTTTGCAAGACCAAACTTGAGAATTTTAATGTATCACCTCGTGATTAAGGATACGTAATTGGGACATCATCATCAGCCTGCAGAAGTCCACTGCTACCAATGTAGCAATGCAATCATTATATTATGCATTGCGTTATTGGGTAACAAACGTCCATCCATCCATCCTTTCAGTTTTGGTTGGATGGATTTTAGTCACTCAATCACGCCAGAACTCTGAAGACTGGCCTCATAGCTCAGTTGGTAGTAACTCTGCCTTCTGCGCTAGAGGACGCGGGTTCGATTCCTGCTCTGGACAAACATTTGTGAATAACACAGATGTTTGCTCTGTGTCTGGGTGTTAAATATTTATCTATTATATATATCAGTCTCTGGTACCCATAGTACAGGGTATGCCTAGTTTGGGATCAGTTGACCGTGTGAATATGTACGGAATATTTATTTTATTTAGAACGGCTGAACGGATCTGGGATGAAATTTGGCACAGCGATCGATTATAGTCTGGAAATGCACATAGGCTACTTTTTATGTTTATAAGCAAGCCAGTTTATAAAAGTTTTATTATCTACAACAAAAAGTTAATCTACCTATCTGAAACTGAAAACAATTCCGACAAAAATTCTACCCCAATCAGTGCTGCCAACTAATCAAATTCTCCCGAAAGGCGTGCGCCTGACCGCGCCCACGGCGACGTCAATCAACTGCCCGCCTGTTATTGTTTCTGCTGAACGTAGGTAAGCTGGGAACGAATTATCAGACGCGACGGGTCGAATCAAATCAAATCAAATGGTGTTTATTTCAATAATTCCAGCCGTCTGAAGTCCACTGCTGAACATCGGGCTCACCCACAGATATTGCGGAGTGACTTCCATCATGTGGGGGAATATGCCGATACTGATCACGCTAGGCACACGGGATGGCGAGTGCTGTTAGAGCCCTCTTTGTTAAAATAGGGGCGCTTCAGCTTGTTGAGATATCCAAAGCTGGTAGATGGAACAAATTTCAGTGTTTGGAAATTTCGTATGAAATTAATTTTGGAGGAAAGAGGATTGGAGTCCACTCTTATGAAAACTGAACAAATAGATAAAGAGAAAGATGCCAAGGCACGGAGCATAATTGCCCAATGTGTCTCCGATAAATTCGTCGAATTAATAAAGAAATGCCCAACGGCAGCAAAAATGTTTGAATGCCTGGAAGAGGTACTAGAGAGAAAAAGTATATTTAATCAGCTGTATCTGAGAAAGAAAATGTTATCAATGAAAACCAGTATAGATGAAAAATTACAAGATCATTTTTTAAAGTATGATAACTTAATAGCACAACTAGAGTCAACTGGTGCAACGCTGAAGGAAGCAGATAAGGTGTGCCACCTACTTCTAACGCTGCCGACCGAGTATGACACTGTTATCACAACATTAGAAACAATTGATAGAGAACTGAATGTTGACTTTGTCAAATCCAGATTGCTAGATGCTGAACTGAAGATTAAAGGTAATGAAACCACAGCATCAGATACGCACACGTTTATGACCTGCTACAGATGCGGCAAAAGTGGGCACAAATCCTTCCAGTGCAGAACGGGACAACCAGTGAGAGGCCACTACAGAGGTCGGACTTCAACGAGAGGACAACGGGGTCAATCCAGAGGCAACAGCAACTCAAACAGAGGACGAGGTGCAAGCTCCTATAGGTCACCATGGCAGACAGGTCAAGCGGCGCAGGCAGATGAAGAGACCTCTTCTTCAAGGAAAAACGAAATGTCATTTACAGCGAGTAGTGCAAGTGCATTATGTAATAACAGTTGTGTTAGTGATAGTGATGTTCAACTAATAGTGGACTCAGGGGCCACAGAACATTTGATTATGGCTAATTACGAACCTTATATGACTCAGGTTGAAGAACTGGACAGAGAGATGAAGATTTATGTAGCGAACGGACAATATCTAACATGTTACAAAAGAGGTAAACTAACATTAGAATATAATAGTAGTCTATCAATAGATATTGAGGGATTAATTGTTCCTAAGTTGTCACACAATTTATTATCAGTGAGAAAATTATTAGAGAAGGGACTTCATGTTCAATTTTACAATGATAGTGTATCGATAAGTAACTCAGTAAATGAAGTTATTGGCAGGTTGAAAGGCAGGTTATATGTTATAGACATGAAACTCAATAATGAAGTAAGTTTGATTTCAAAAGATTTGTGGCATCAGAGATTGGGTCATGCTAATAGGAAACAGCTAAGGTTACTGCAACTGCCGTACAGTGAGATTCCGTGTGAACCATGCATGAAAGGTAAGTCAACTAGATTACCATTTTATCCTACTCAGAAACCACGTTCTCATTGCATTGGTGAACTCATTCATACTGATATATCTGGACCAATGTCCACACCCAACTCTACAGGCGAGATTTACTATCATACAATCATTGATGATTTTACTCATTTTTGTGAGGTTTACTTATTGAAGAGAAAATATGAAGCAACTGATAGGTTGATAGAATACATAAAAAGGGTAGAAACGCAAACAGGTAATAAAGTGAAGAAGATTAGATCAGATAATGGAGGTGAATTCAAAAATGAAAAAATACAGAATTTTTGCAAGGAAAAAGGAATAATAATACAGTATACAAATCCATACAGTCCAAGCTCCAACGGTGTAGCTGAACGAATGAATAGAACTATATACAACAGAGCAAGAACATTGTTAATAGAGACAGGCTTGCCAAAATTTTTGTGGGGTGAAGCAGTTAGATGTGCAGTCTATCAAATCAACCGCTGCCCATCCTCAGCAATAAACTTCCAAACCCCAGCGGAGAAGATGTTTGGAAACAAGAATTTGTCAAGACTTCGAGTTTTTGGATCTAAAGTGTGGGTTCATATATTACCAAAACAAGACAAATTTCAAGAAAGAGCAAAAGAAATGAGATTTGTGGGATATCAACAAAATGGATATCGCCTATGGGATCCTGAAAACAACAATATTATTGTGTCAAGAGATGTGAGATTTGATGAAAGTCAAATACAATATACAGAAAAGAAAACTAAGGAGAGTGATCAGATATACTATGAAGATGAAAATAGTGGAAAGTTGAATGAAAAAGATTCTGAGAAAACTGTAGAAGATGAAAATAGCAGAAAGAAACCAGCAAATGAAAATATAGAAATTGAAAATGACAGTGATGATTATGAGGATACAGAAGAAGAAATACCAGAACAAAAGACAAGATCAGGAAGAATCATACAAAAGCCAAGTAGATTTCAAGAGGATTATGAGCTATATACAGCATATTGTTTAATATCGGGAGATCCTCAAGATTATGAGGAGGCAATGAGCAAAGGTTGGAGTAATGAGATTAATAAGGAATTAAATGCCCTTGAAAAATTAGAAACATGGGAAATAACAGATTTACCTAAAGGAATGAAAGCTATAGATACTAAATGGATCTTTAGAACAAAACAAGATGGTACAAAGAAAGCACGCTTAGTTGCAAAAGGTTTCCAGCAAAACAGTTCAGTGAATAACTATGCCCCAGTAGCCAGAATATCTACAATAAGGCTGATGCTAAGTCTAGCAGTACAACAAAATTTGCCATTGAAACAGTTTGATGTGCCTACTGCATTTTTGAATGGATATCTGGATGTAGATGTTTTTCTGAAATGCCCAAAAGGATTAAACATCAGTCAAGGAAAAGTGCTTAAATTGAAAAAGGCTTTATATGGATTAAAAGAGGCACCAAGATGTTGGAATAAACGATTTCATGAGTTTATTATAAAAGAAGGATTTACACGATCAAAACATGATTCATGCCTATATGGGAAAGGACCAAATTGGTTACTATTGTATGTCGATGACATTTTATATTTAGGAAAAGAAGATATAATAATAAAGAAGCTGGAAAAGGAATTTAAACTGAAGGATCTGGGAGAAGTTAAGAACTATCTAGGATTGGAGGTAAATAGAAATCAAAATGAAATGGAAATAAAACAAACAGAGATGATAACAAAGCTTTTAGAAAGATTTCAAATGCAAGACTGTAAAGGAAATAAAACTCCAATGGAAACAAATTTATATGCAAAAACATCCTCAAACATAATTGAAGTGCCATTTAAAGAACTAGTGGGATGTCTACTCTACATCTCAATGAATACTAGACCGGATATAACTTATGCAGTATCATACTTGAGTAGATTTCTAGATAAACCAACACAAGAATTATGGACAGCAGGTAAAAGGATCTTACGATACCTCAAGGAAACTCAGTTTCAGGGGCTGCTATATAACAATACAGGTAATCATACTCAATTAGAGGCTTATTCAGATGCAGACTGGGCAGCTGACAAGGTTGACAGGAAAAGTACCAGTGGATGTGCTATCTATCAAGGTAACAATTTGATATCATGGTTTTCCAGAAAGCAGACATGTACAGCTTTGTCAACAGCTGAGGCAGAGTACATAGCAGGAGCACATGCAGTAAGTGAACTCGTACACATAAAGGGCCTACTCTCTGAATTTCTTAATAGTAAAACAGTGTCAGCTCACATCTACATTGATAACCAAAGTACAATTAAATTGATTCAAAACCAAATAAATACTAAAGCCTCAAAGCACATAGACATTAAATATCATTACATAAAAGATGTAATAAATAAGAGAATTGTGTCTGTATCATATGTACCTACAGAGGAAAATATATCTGATATTTTCACAAAGGCATTGCCTGCAAGAAAGCATGTATATTTCCGTGAAAGATTAAATGTGTATTAGGTTAACTACCTTAGATGGGTATCTCTCTTGCTAATATATTATGATTGTAATGTTTTTATTTAGTGGTTTATTAACTTGATGTTGCTATTTGAAGGGCTAAATAGAAACACTATCCGTTATTATTGTTATATGTTTTTATGTTTAAAGGTAGAAAAAACTTATTTTGTTTGTAAACATTCATTTTATTCTATCTTAGAGTTAACTGCAGCTATGTCTACATGCTATTCTACATTGAAATAGTTAGGTAGAGTCTTAATAAGTTTATTAAAATATGTAGTCTTACAATTTCTGTGTCTACAATTTTCATATTATCTTAGATTCAATTTGTGATCTTTATAGGTATAAACCTCTACAAATTGAGGGGCTGTGTTGAGATAATCTGTTTCTTGGTATAACTCTCTGTGACTGTTTATGATCTGTGGTCAGTGCTCTGCAAATAAAATGGTGAAACAATAGACATACGTCTTTGCCTTTTAATATAAAATTAATACAGCTCATCTCTTCAGCCCTAGCTTTTTTCCCTTAGTCGCTTCTTACGACATCCGCGGGCAGAGGCCTATTCTTCAGCCGGGGCCACCACGGCACGGCACACTTTAAAACGTCTTAGAAACTAGGTGAAGCTACGCCTGTTCCTCGCGACCAAGCCTACAGGAATCAGGAACAGAATGTAATGTAGGTAGAGCTTCAGTGTGGTGCCGATCTAACTAGGTGAGGCTCAAGAGATAATATCAGGTAATCATTAAAAGCTTACACAAATATGAAAAAATGACAAATGCTGAGCTTCAGCAAATTTTTTTTTTTATTTTTTTTTATTGATATTGGTAAGCCTTTTGGCCACCTAGTCACTTTTGCAAGTGAGATGTGGCCTAAGATGGAGCACGCTTTCCCAGAGTGAACTTATTAACCCTAGATTTGAAGACTCCTAGATTGTACTCTTCCGGGAAAACAGACGCAGACAGATCATTCCACTCTTTGGCAGTACTTATATTAAAAGTGGAGCAGAAACGTTTCGTTCGACACTGTGGTATGTCGACCAGGTAAGGGTGGTATTTACCTGTGCGTCTGCTTGTCCGGTGGTGGAAGGGGGAGGGAGGGATGAGGTCATGCAGATCCTGCGCACAATCACCAAAGTGGTACTTGTCGGTACACTGACAGTCTGGACGCGCCGCCTGTGTTCAAGGCTCTGTAGGTTAGCCTCCACAAGCGAGTCATCTCCTATGAGCCTAACAGCGCGACGCTGGTATTGGTAATGTTGCCATGCTGGAGGTACCCAGCTGTAGGACCAACCTACTTAAGTTTTCTCCCGTGTCACTCGCTATCTATTTACTCAATATTCTGTCCCTAAACAGTGTAGATGTGTTTTACCAAAACCTGCCGAAAGCCATGGGAATGGCACAGCTTGTCATTGAGACAAAATATATTAATTAGTATTGTTAATAAATTAAGTTAAGTAGGTGAATCTGCAAGCAATGCATTCTTGTAGCTGCAGCCGTGTGCCTTATCTCTTCCGCCCACACGAGTTGTGCCGTGAGGCTCATAGTTATAAGATAGAATTAATCATTCGTTTAGAGAATAAACTTCGTCTCAGACGTTTCATTTTAATTGTTGGATTTCATTTAAGATTTTTCCAAATAAGTTTTAAAGTTAGTTTTTAAAAATCCAATTAACGTTCCCGTAACCTTTACTGGCGCAGGCGGGGCAGATTTCCCGAATTTTCCACGGTTTTCACGAGTCTTCTCGGGTTTTCCGACGGATCGGATCTGTTCGAACAAATAAATTTGTGAAGTTACAAGGGAGGCGATCGAGCATGTTGGTGACTGGCTGGTGAGTAGAATTTTCGCCATCCTGTCCTACCTTTTTGTGCTTTTTGTTTTGTTATATTCGGAATCGAACTTTTTCCATTATAACGTATTCTGGTTTCCTATTGTAGGGAATTCTGAAATAGCGTAAGTAGAGTTAAGTAAACAGTGCTTATCTAAATATAAGTACTGTTAGTTCTTGGTATTATTTGTTAAAAAAAAAAAAAATAAAAAAAATAGATAGCCAAAGATATACTTTAGTAACGTAATAATAGAGTACAGTATTCAAAATGACGACGGTAACTATAATACCAAGGGAAAAATTGTGTATTATCCCAATGTTTAATGGTAGTAAACGGCATTTAAACTTATTTATAAGAAAATGTGACTATGTCATAAATAAATATCGCGGAAATGCAGAGCAAGACCAGTATGTGTTGCATACGATAACGAGTAGATTAACTGAGGATGCTGCTGCTTTAGTTAGCGAGAGAAACGACATTCTATCTTGGGAACAACTTAAGATCTTGTTAATCCAACACTTTGGTGATCCTAGAAGTGAAGAATGTATAGCGATAGAACTTGAAACCTTAAAAATGAAACAAGGGGAAAGCTACTTAGAGTTTTGCAACCGGGTACAGGCAGTTCGTTCAGTACTGATATCCAAAGTGAATCAACTGTTAGACGCGGGTATGAGAGCTAGTAAAGTGAGCATCTATAACAACATGGCACTAAATGTATTTTTATACAACTTGCCCGAAAACCTTATCAGGGCAATTCGTATGAAAATGCCGGATACATTGGAAAAGGCTTTAGAGTTCGTATTGGAGGAAGTTAACTTCTATGAGCAGTATAACATCCGGAGTAAAATGCTCAAACCGCAGCCCACAGTGGGCACAGCAACGCCACCACCAACGAAAATAGGCAACAATGTTCCATCTCAAGGTGTGCCATTTCAGCCAAGTGGCTTTAGGCCGGCGTTCAATGCGCCCCCTCAATTTAAATTTGGCATTCCAGGAAACAGTCAGTATAGGCAACCGTTCGTGAATAGGTTTGCTCCACAGGCTCCAACGGGCTATAGGCCACAATTGATGCAGCCACAACAGTTCGGCATGCAGAGGTTTACGCAACCTCAAGGTTACACACCAAGACCTCAGCAATTTGGTTATCAACCACAGCAGTTTGGTTATCAACCACAGCAGTTTGGCTATAGGCCCCAAGCCCCAACTGGGTACAAGCCTCCCAATCCGATGCTAGGCACTGCTGATGTTACAATGAGGACCGCCGTTCCTGCAAAACAGCAACAGACGCAGGTTCCGATATATCAGCCTCAAGGCTTTCGATTAAACGAGTTGGATTTAGGTCAGTACTACGGCTATGAAATTTATGAAAATCCGGAAAGTTATTATGGCTATGGTGAAGGTTATTTTGCGGATTACTATGATCCCCAAATGGAATTGGCGATGCCGATGGCGGAAAGCGCAGGAAACGAGCAGGAAAAATCGGCAACTAACGAAACCGCGAATTTGACAAAAAATGAAAATTTTCAGGCCGTAGCCTCAAAGGAGGAGGTGAAGTGATAAATCTAAACTGCAACATAAAATTAAAATTGCCGTATATTCATCTACCAGAAATTGATGGAAAATTCATGATAGACACGGGAAGTACACGTTCTTTTATCAGTCCTCAAAAAGCGCGACAATTTTTCCATGAGTTTACCTTATATGAACCTTTCACAGTAATAAGTACGCATGCATCGAGTAGTCATAATGAGGTTATTGAAATCCCATTGATGCCATCTTTCCAATGCGGTGAATTTCACAAGTTCTATGTATATGACGTAGACTCACAATATGACGGACTTATAGGAAACGACTTACTTGTACAGCTAGAGGCTGTAATCGACATGAAAAATAACATGTTAAGGACTAAGACAACGACCTTACCTATAATACAACACGTAACTAACCATGTTATAGAGTTAGCGTCACGCTCTGAACAACGAGTACAATTACCCACGGATTTGTATTCCGGAGCAGCCATCATGAAATATCAACAATTCCATGAAGGCGTAAGAATGCCTGCTGCTCTTGTTAGATGTGAAAATGGATATGCTACCACCGTTATTCAGAACACATTAGATACGCGAATAACGCTGACAGTCACAGCTCCGTTTAAGGTAGAGGAATTTCACGACGACAATATTGTAAATGTTAACTGCTATAACGACGTAGAAATGAAAGACATGGAAGTAGATGACATCTTAGAGGAAAATTTAAAACGACTTAGGCTCGAGCACATGAATCAAGAGGAACGAAAAAGTATTTCTGAATTATGTAGAGAATACAAGGACATTTTTTACTCTGACCAGCTTCCTCTAAGCTTTACAAGTCAAGTAAAGCATTTTATTCGCACAAAAAATGAAGACCCTATTTATGTAAAACCATATAGACAGCCTCCCATCCAAACACAAGAAATTAAAAACCAAGTTGAAAAATTGTTGAAAAATAATGTGATCCAGGAATCTCACTCACCATGGAACGCACCTGTACATCTTGTACCAAAGAAAATGGACGCTTCCGGGGAAATAAAGTTTCGAATGGTGATTGACTATAGGCGACTTAATGAAATTACGACTGACGACAAATACCCCTTACCTAATATTACAGACTTATTTGACAAATTAGGAAAAAGCAAATATTTTACGACACTTGACTTAGCAAATGGATACCATCAGATTGAAATTAATGAGACTGACAGACAGAAGACTGCATTTAGTACAGAAGCAGGCCATTACGAGTTTTTAAGAATGCCATTCGGGCTCAAGACTGCACCGGCGACATTCCAACAGAGCCATGGACAATGTCCTTAGAGGCCTCCAAGGATTGCATTGTTTGGTATATATGGATGATATAATCATCTATAGTACTAGCATGCAGGAACACATTATGGATTTAAGATCCATCTTTGACAGACTGAGAAAAGCCAATCTGAAAGTACAACTCGATAAATCAGAGTTTCTACGGAAGGAGGTACTGTATTTAGGTCATACCATCACAGATCAAGGCCTTAAGCCTAATGACGATAAAATTAAGGCGGTTTTAAACTTTCCAATGCCGCAAACTGTGACTGAAATTAAGAGCTTCCTGGGCCTTATAGGTTATTACAGACGATTTATCAAAGATTTTGCCAAAATAACAAAACCATTGACAAATTGCCTTAAAAAACGGAATAAGATTGTTATAGACCAAAAATACATGGATGCGGTTAATCAGTGTAAGGAACTTCTAACACACTCGCCAATACTCCAGTACCCCGATCCAACAAAGCCCTATATACTAACAACAGATGCATCCGCAGTCGCTATAGGTGCTGTATTATCACAGGGTACTGTAGGAACTGATAGGCCTATTGCGTATGCAAGTAGGACACTCAGCGAGACCGAGATGCGATATAGTACTATTGAGCGCGAGCTCTTAGCTGTTATATGGGCCGTCAAACACTTTAGGCCTTACCTATATGGTACAAAATTCACTATTTATACAGACCATCGTCCACTGGCTTGGCTAGATTCCTTAAAAGAACCGAATAGTAAATTAACACGTTGGCGACTTCGCTTGCAAGAGTATGATTTTGAGACCAAGTATAAGATGGGCAAGCAAAATACGAACGCCGACGCGTTGTCACGAATCAAAGTTAATGCTTTAGATAGTGATTCGTCAGAAGGATCAATGGATGTTAATGTAGACGAAAAAGAACAGCAACATCAAAAACACATTCGTGATGTAACTAAAAAAATTATCGATTTAGGTAAACATACTAAAGACGATGACGAACCCATAGAAACAATAGTATTATCAGATACTTCTGAAACGGAAACGGTTCGTAATATTTCCGAATTAGAGCATAACTATCCATTGCCACCGTTATCAAGTAGTACGGAAGGAACGGTTCATTCTGCTGACGACTTAGAATCTAGAGGTATTCCTATCTTGAATGAGGCCATTGATACAAAACCAAATCAAATCTTAGTGTTTACATGGTTTAGGAAAGAAATACAAGTTAAAAATATAATTAGAGAAAAACAGAAAATTATTGAAGTATTTTTGCCTATAAACGATGAGGATTTAGTTAAACAGTTTTTGAAGGAATACGTCAAACCCAAAACGAAATACTTCATTTATTTCGAAGACAACAAACACAGAAAGATATTTAACAGCGTCATTATAAAATTGTTCAAGGAAGGTATGATAGAGTTCTATGAATGTACTGAAAGGGTTATATTTGTGGAAGATGAAAATGAACAAAAAGCGATTGTTTTACAGCATCATGAAGGAAAAACATGCCATAGAGGAATAAAGGAAACTATGGTTAGGATTAAAAGGAACTATTTTTGGCATAACATGCAAGATATGACATCAGCTGTAATAAATGCGTGTGATGCTTGTCAAAAGATGAAGTATGATAGAAAACCGATAAAGCCAAAAATTGAATTAACTCAGACACAATCAGCACCATTTCAGGAAATCTTTATTGATATCTTTTCAATAGAAAATCGTTATTATTTGACAGTTGTTGATGCATTTAGTAAGCTAGGACAGGCGTTAGAAATTGAAAACAAATCAACACCGGAAGTAATTCGCGCATTGATTAAATACTTTTCAATGTACGGCGTTCCAAACAAAATAAGTAGCGATCCTGGATCTGAATTTAATAACGAACTAATGAAAGAGTTTGCTAGTATGTATAAAATTCAATTACACATTTGTACACCAAATAACCCTAATTCGACAAGCATCGTTGAACGTTTTCATTCAACCTTAGTAGAAATCTATCGTTTGGCTAAATATGATCAGAAATGTACAGACGCTGCTTCAGTGATGACATACTCTATAATGGCTTATAATAACACGATCCATTCAACTACGGAGTTAACTCCATTCGAAATAGTTTTTGGGCATACGGATTCAAATAAATTGTTTGATGGTGATTTTGAAAAGACATACATGCAGCAATTGCTTAATGAACACGCTAAACGAACAAAGTTTCTCTATCAATATATTTCGGATAAAATAGTAGAGAAAAAGCAAAAGGTTAGAGAGAAAAAGATAGGAGAAAATGTAGAGTTAGAGCCAGATGATATCGTATACACGAAGGATATTAATACGAGAAAAAGCAAGGATAAAGCAAGATATAAGAAAGCTAAAGTAAAAGGAAGGGTAGAACGGAATATAGCTTCCATGCAAATAGGCAAGAGAGACACTAAGGTAGCGATTAAAAATGTTAAACGCCCTCCACAGGTGGTGTTTGGTCGTAGTGACCCTACTTCCCCTGTACCAGGCCCTTCATCTTCAAAGAATTGAAAACAATCCTGGAATTTTACCAGTTAAGGAAGGACAAGCGTTCAAGGAGGAAGATAAGTGGTTGATAGTTAAGATTTTAGATTTAAATGGTATTAGTAGTGATTTAGATTATCACATATTAAAGTATAGCGAGTTTAGTAATTTAGTGGATAGTCATAAACCTTTTGTCAATGAATTTATGGGCTTAAGGAGTCAAGTAGAGTACATACGTAACACAACTGTAGTGAAATTTCGGCAGTTGGTTCCGTTACATAGATATAAGAGAGGGTTAGTTAATCCCCTTGGGTCGTTAATTAAGGCAGTTTCGGGAAACCTAGATAATGATGACGCTATTCGATATGATACTCTTATTTCGCGAATTGGTTCCAAGGAAATGATTATTGACAAAAAAATAACCATGGTCACCAAAATGTTGGATAATTTTGTGAATAGTACAGAAACATTACACGAAAATACTTTGATATTGGATAAACGCTTAAAAATCATTGAAGAATTAATTAAATATAAAGATTTTAAAGAAAACGCATGTCTCTATCTTACTTACGCATTAAGTATGTTTGATATGTTTTTGAGTATGTTTAGGACCATTTATGTGACGTTAAATGAAATAGAGACAGCCTTGGCATTTAGTAAAGTATCTGTACTACATCAATCAATTGTTAACTCTACCGAACTGTTATATCTATTGCAATCTATCGAGCAAGTGACCAGCTTAGTGTATGAAGCAAACGAGAGTAACCTGTTAAAGTTAGAAAGGCTTATTAAGGTTAAGGCTTATGTAAAGGAAAACCAGATAACGTTTATATTGGAAGTTCCACTTACAGATAAAAACATGTACAATTATTTCAAAATTTATTCATTACCGGTTTATAAAGATTCCATTAACAAAACTATTGTAGTTTTTCCCGAATTTCCTTACCTTTTGGTGAAAGATTCGAAGTACCTGCCGGTCACTAAGCCATGCGAGAAAATTGCTTCGGATAACAACTTCCTCTGCAATGACGACGATGTGGTTCAGTTTCCAACACTGACCTGTGCAGAGCAGCTTCTTGAGTTCCAGCCAGACCCAAATTTATGTGTACCATATTCCGTTAACATCGAAGACACCAAGGCCCACAGAATCAGCCTGGATAGTTGGATTGTTTTTACTCGAAGGCCGACGATATTGGTTGAAAAATGTGGCCAAGATAACATCCGAGAATCACTCTATGGTACTTATATATTAACGACTGCAGAAAGTTGTGAGGTTTACCTGGACGAGTATAAATTAAGCTATCGCAGAACATTCGCAGAGAGCCTTCAGTCTAAGATTACTCCGATAATAACTCTACCTGAGTTGAAATCAATAAATACTACTACATTGGCTACGGTTAACATTAAAAACATTAACTTGGAGGAAATGAAGCATTTTTCACGTATTCTAAAAATGGAGGAAAGTGTGTTCAGTGAAAGTGAAAATGAAATCAGTGGCGTATCAGTAAAAAGTGTTAGTTTAGGCACCCTGCTATTGTACTTAATCTTAAGCATAGTTTTTATTGGTTTTCTCGTGAACCGTTTCAAGTTGATGCGAAATGATCGGATCACAGCTTCCGTCAGACCCGATAATTTCGCACTTGAGGAGGGAGGAGTTATGCAACCGGCCAATGCACTAATCATAACACCAAACCCATGAATCTGCAAGCAATGCATTCTTGTAGCTGCAGCCGTGTGCCTTATCTCTTCCGCCCATACGAGTTGTGCCGTGAGGCTCATAGTTATAAGATAGAATTAATCATTCGTTTAGAGAATAAACTTCGTCTCAGACGTTTCATTTTAATTGTTGGATTTCATTTAAGATTTTTCCAAATAAGTTTTAAAGTTAGTTTTTAAAAATCCAATTAACGTTCCCGTAACCTTTACTACCTAGATATAACATCGCCTTAGGGCTTCATAAATCACGCTCATAATGCGCCAACGCTAAGAGCTCTCACTTTTTTAAATGCCTATGTACACGAGGTCCAACATGTCGACATCTTTAATGATAACATTTGTAAAATATTTAATTCGCTAAGAGTATTTTTAAGTTTTAATTTTAGACAGTAGGCACTTGGTATATACTGTAAGCTTGCTGTTTTAACTGAAATAAATAATTCTAATTCTAATTCTAATAATTCTAATAAAAAAAAACCTGTTATAATGTTATTATCTTAATAAATAAATAAAATAAATAAATGTTCTAACGCTACACTTGATGAAATATCCAGCTAATCCTACTAATATTATAAATGCGAAAGTTTGTGAGGACGA
This sequence comes from Anticlea derivata, assembly GCA_947579855.1. Taxonomy (NCBI): domain Eukaryota; kingdom Metazoa; phylum Arthropoda; class Insecta; order Lepidoptera; family Geometridae; genus Anticlea; species Anticlea derivata. The sequence continues at coordinate 5,269,775 of OX388287.1, read as the reverse complement.
CGTTTTGATGTTTGTGGTTCAATCACGGCTAAACGGCTCAAACCTCTATATTTTTCGTTCTCTGTTTTTGTTCCGAAATAAAAGTTATTTTATTTAAAAAAAAAAAAAAAAAAAAAAAAAAACCGATTTCGTTGAAACTTGGAATAGAATACAGAATTTATTTATTACATATAAAAGGTCATTAACAAGAGACGTTTCATCAATATATGGGGCCTGGGCCTGCACTGTGTACACTACTCTACAATATGGCTAAGCAATAAAGTAAACGTATTTAATTGGTTATTTTATTTAAATTGACTTCGTTCTAAGGTACATTAAGATTTTCTTCGACAAAGAGAGCAACACACAGCGCTACAAAAATATGGCGGATGGACGTGCGTGAAATGTCATTTTGACAACCTACATTTATCTGACAAAACAAAAATATCAAATCAAACAACGTAACATGAAAAATATGTCAATGTCATGTCAAACGCCAATTACAAACCAAAATGGCGGCCTTCAAATAGTGTTCACATAGTAAAAAACTTACCAGAAGAACTATTCTTGTACCATCGCATTTGTCTTCAAATTAATGAAATTGGATTTTTCTTGTAATCTCCTAATTTTTTCTAATTTTTCTATGTAGTGTACATGGACCAGGCCCAGAATGAAATGGCTCCTTTTATTATAGTAATTAATTATGAATAATTTATATAAAAATATACATTATATGTAGCTCCAAGTATTCTTCTAGGTCATAGAAAACTGATTCCGTCAGGAATTTTTTTAGCCTTATTTTAAAGGCAGGCGTGGAAGGTGCGTCACTTATCTTTACTGGCAATGGGTTATAGACGGAAGGTCCCATGACATAGACCGGTAGATAGAAGTTCTTTATCTAGAATAGGATATACGCTACTTTTCATGTAGGTACCACGCGAGCTAAGCCGAGTGCGGAAACTATTGCTTGTTTATGTCGCGAAGGCCTATCACATAATACAGTCAACCAGATTGATTTGTAGGCCACATTACACTTCATACTTCCATGTAAAGTCACTGATTCTATCTTGGTCTGTATTAGGTCAGTGAGCAGGTTGAGATGCGGAACCCTAAAAATAAAGACTGCAGACTGATCTGAGTGTTGGGCAACCAAAGGGACGGATGAAAGAGTGCATGCTGCGGAAATGAGAATGTTGAGATGGATGTGTGGAGTGACTAGAATGGACAAGATACGGAATGAGTACATCAGAGGAAGTTTGAAAGTAGCGCCAGTGACTGAGAAGTTGAAGAGCAAAAGGTTAGCGTGGTATGGGCATGTCATGCGGAGGGAAGAATGTTATGTGACTAGAAGAGCGTTAAATACGAATGTGGAAGGATATAAGGGAAGAGGTAGACCAAAGAAAAGATGGATAGACTGTGTGAAAGATGACATGAGTAAGAAAGGAGTGAATACTGACATGACGGCTGATAGAGGGGAGTGGAAGAGAAAAACATGTTGTGCCGACCGCACGAGAAGTGGGATAAGGGCAGGGAGATGATGATGATGATGATGAGACTGTGTGACTCTCTCGTGGTGAGAACTCGGAAGGGTTATACTTTACGATAAATTGATTCCACCATCTGTGGGGTCGTAACTTACGTTCAAAATAAAATGTCTACCTACTATAAAGAGTTTTATAAATATTTTGTTATGATTTAACGCGCCATTTGGTGATTCATTGATTTATTGGCAAAGGGTCGTGACGATTTCAAACTAATAATAATTACCTGCGTATTAGATATAGTGTTCTGTGATATTTTTTTTTTGTCTTTGTTTTATTTTATTTCTTATTTTAATCTATTTCAATTTAATTTATATACCTATTACAATAATTTTTCCGACATTCCTTCCTATGTTCTTGACATCATTTTATATTTTCTATTTTGTGTTATTTAATATCTTAATTTATGATTTTGAAATTGTTAATAATAATAAATATTCCCGATTATAACACACGGTCAACGGATCCCAATCTAGGCATAGGCTGTACTATGGGTACCAGAGACTGATATACATAATAGATATATTTTTAACACCCAGACACAGAACAAACATCTGTGTTAGTCACAAATGTTTGTCCAGTGGGGGAATCGAACCCGCGACCTCTAGCGCAGAAGGCAGAGTTACTACCAACTGAGCTATGAGACCAGCCAATTAATGTAGTTACCTATTATTTTATGTATAATTAGTGTAATTGGTCATGTAGCCGTGCTAATTATAATAATAATAAATAAATAATAACTCGCCTCCTAGTAAAATATTGAAGTGTCAAAAAAGGGTTTATGTTTGAAACAAAAATGTATAGTAAATCCTCACTGTAACAGCATAAGTGGAATAAACAATTTGATTTGATTTCATAAAATTTATCGGTAACAAGTAATTAGCTAAGTTACCTGTTAAATTACCTAGCTAAATAAAAAATATTTCAACTTTTGAAAAGGCCCACAGGCACGTCATGTCCGCCGTCCATTTTGATTGACTTTCCCGCCAGTTTCGTTTAAAAATTCGAACTCCAACGTTCTATTCGAGAGCTTGTTTAATTGTTTTGTTTTTTACGCCCTGCGTTTGACGGCGTTAAAGAGCAACGTTATTCTACCAAAGTATTTTTTGGATTTTCACCCTGTTTCATACATTTTAGTAGGTAGGTACGTATTTATTTTTATTTATTTATTAAAAAGGATCGCTAAGCCCCTTCGTCCATGACGCTACGCAAAAGTGACGGAACTCATTAGAAACTAGAGTTGCGGACTGATTGGAAACTCTGACTCGTCCACGGCGCTACTGGAATTTCCTGAAACTCAGTCACTCAGTACACGATTTTATGTAAACAAAGTTTTGAAAACGAAAATAATTAACATGACTAGTGATAATTCGAGCGATGACACGGAATTATTACTTCTCCAGTCACATAGACGTCAGAATCACTTATAATTCCTGTTTATTCGTTCATTTTTCCCACAGTTTCTCGAAACCAGTCGCCTGGCGACCAGCATGTCGAGTCGCCAGGAGACTAGTTACAAACGCGTTCCTTTTGAGTAGCGCCGTGGACGGACGCGCATTGAAATACTAGTGCTATCGCAGTCAGGCAACTCATAAGTGACTACAGTTTCAGTCGCGTTCCTTTTGAGTCGCGCCGTGGACGAAGGGGCTAACAGTACATGTAGGTATCATACATTTACTTCGGATTAAATTATGTGGACTAAGACTAATACAATTAGAGTGGCATCTTTTAAATATCTTGGCCATTATATCACCGAAGACCTTAAAGACAATGCGGACATTGAAAGAGAGTGTAGGGCTCTGGCGGTAAGAGGTAATATATTGATCTGTAGGTTTTCCCGGTGTACAGAAGTGAAACTAACGCTATTTAAAGCATATTGTGAAAGTTTCTACACCGGGAATATATGGGTTAACTACACTAGGCGACCGCTAGAGACCCTGCGTGTCCAGTACAACAATATTTTTAGGATGATGTTGGGGCTGCCGCGTTTCTGCAGTGCATCAGGGATGTTTGCAGAATACGAGACGGATGGGTTTGCTGCAATTCTCCGTAAAAAGACCACATCCCTGATGCGCAGAGTGCGTGATAGCCCCAATATCATCCTTCAAACGATTGCTGGCAGGATCACCTCTCCCACGTGGCACTGCTTGGTGAGGAGAGTGATTTATTGAAATGTTTAGGATTATTTAGCATTAAGTACTAACCCTAATTATAAGTTTTTTTAATAATGTTACTAACAAATTATGGATCCAAGTAGTCCGAAATAAAATATATTTTTTATTTTTATTTTTATTTAATAGCCAATTATAGGTAAAATCAGAACTGGTAGGGACCATTTTATAATAATATATATATAATCCATTTATTTCAGACTATAGTAAAGTTACTGGTCCTATTTCAACCATTTCTTCTTATTTTACCATTAGATATGACAATCTAACCTAATAAAAATATTGTTACGGCAAACTTTTTATATACAAAATAATAGACGAAATCATCAATCTTACAGCTAGGATAATCTCTTTGTTACAAGAGATACTAAATACAAGAGTGTACTGTTAAACTATAAGTACTTAGAAGTGTTGAAATATTTTTGAGATCAAAGTTATACAGCAGTTAAAAATCTTTTATTTACACAAAGAAACTTAAAACTTATACAAGTTAATATTTACAAAATACACAAGAAACAGTTGAGCCATCTAAAGACCGTTACAAACGATCTATAGATAGCTCAACTGATCCAGATCACTACCAGTCGGAAGCGTCCCCAAGACGCTGGCGGAATTGCCACGCTGGATGGCAATGCTAATGCGCTGGGCCAAATAAGAGCCAGCTCTCGGGTCACGCGTCGCTTCGATCAGACGTCCTGATATCTTTTTGAAAACCCGGAGGGCCCCGTTTCCCCACGGACCCAGGGTCTCAACCCCAAAAGGCTCAAATATGTAAGCCCTATCAAGACTAACATATTTGCGCCTTTTGAGATCCTCGGCCGAATCTGCCGCCGCACCCGCCCTAACTGATGTTCCCGGAAGATGTGTGCGCGCTAGTGTATCAACACAAGTAGCGTCCCACACCATAGGCCTACCCTTCTCCCAAGGGACCAAAGTCATACCGTCAGGCCGCTTACCATCATCACGTAGCAGACCATTCGGTTCGAGAATGGCTGGGACGTTAATGCTGGTAAGAGCCCGGCGGATGATGTCATTACAGCCCTAGTGCACGATAATCCGTGGTGACCGAGCTGATCGACCGCTGTACCACACTGGCACTGATGAGGTGCACAACAACGCGCACCCAACCGCAGTTAAATGCAATTAAATTATAAATACCTACAGTTCATTAGGAGTCACGAGGGGAATTAGGAGAAATTAGGGAAAATAATATGTCAATGTGAGGACAGTGAAAAAAACCTAGGTAACAACTAGGTATTAACGCCGATTCATCCAATTTATTTGAGAAAACTTAGACTAATCATATGGAGAAGGGAAGAGTCATCGTATAGAGATGCTAATAGTTATAAGACAAAGGATTTTAGAGCTGTTAAGATTAATATTCTACAAACTATACAAGGATAGAAACAACCCACTTTCAAGGAGTTTATGTACCGGAATAATTCTTGATTAGGACATCAAAAACCGGTTTTCGAACGATCACGTACAGTTGTAGACAATTTGTAAACATTAGCAGTTTTAAAAGCAACTGTAGCGTGAAATACTCAAATGTAACATTATTTATGGTCTGCAGGCGCGAAAGAATGATTTTCTACAAAAACATTCATTAATAAAAAGTATAAAAACCTTTTTTGTCGTCAAAACATCGATAAATTATCTGACAATTGAATTCGCGCGTTTTTTAATGTCAAATTAGGCCGCCATTTCTGTCGATTGTCAAATTGTCTATTGTTCCGTTGTTAGGATGCGTTCACGCGATGTTTTCTTTTTTTTTAATACGAAGGGGTGACGAGAGCGTTTTTGTAATGGGGTTTGGATATTTTATCGTTTTTTAGTGTCTATTAGAGATTCTGTGTGGCCTTTTCATGTTTGCTGTTGGATTAAGGTGTATTTGTAGCTTGTAATCCCCGCAGGAATGTAATAGATAGTCATTGTAGATGTTTTTTGTAGTTTTTGCGTTGGCGTGTGAACCTGTTACTTCATGGTTACTTATCCGTTGCTTGAATCGTTTTAAATGGCCACCCAAACCGTAGGATCCTCTAAAATCAAGTTTAAAAAATTTGCTAGCTATGCATGAAAATATAATTATTTAATTTATCAAAAGTAAAAATAATAGTGGGTACCTAATTGATTCATTAAATGTCAATTAATAGTACAGTAAAAACAGTCTATAAATGCCTTATAACGCCCAACAGTCGCATACATAGTCCTGATCCTACACTAGGATTCCCTGTGTCGTGGGTATCAGAAACTACGAGTACCATGGTACGACAATATTTGCAGATCACGCTAACATTTATCCCGCTCCGGGAATCGAAGCCATCGCTACGCCACCGGGTTCTTCGAAATGAACAAATCATATGCACAGTCAGTTGCCTCATCCAGCGGTTGTGCGCCATCATTCATCAATACACTACACATGTACACGTAACACGAGTGCGGTGTTGTGCGGAGTGTAAACACGGCTGCCAGGGAACGGATTTAGGTATCGTTGTTTCACAAAACTGCAATAATTACGTACGGCTGCAGGGGAGGTCACAGAAACGACCGGATTGATTGATTGTGCAGATTTAATTATAAAAAATTACAAACTAATTAAACTAAAGCGTGACAATTGCCCGATGTTAGGAACAAAAGTGAATCACATAAAATAAAGTCCAAAAAGTCTTCCCACTGTAAATGCAACGACTGCATTTTGATTGTCATATTCTCGGCATCGCGCTGTAGGTCGATCGTTGTGAAACGCGGCGGGAATTGCTGGAACCGTTGCCGAATGCTTAACACAATCTTTCATTATTCTAAAAAGTGTTTTTATTTAGTAACAGAAAAATAATAATAAAAACAGTTGTAAATTAAACTAAAATTATATTATACTAGAATTTGAGAGCACTGGTGGAGGGGTGGTAGTGGCCCCGCCTTCCGATCCACAGGTCGTGAGTTCGAAACCTGTCGTGCACCAATGGATTTTCCATTCAGAAAATTTATGTGCGCTATGCTAGTGCTCTCAAACGGTGAAGGAAAACATCGTGAAGAAACCGGCCCCGATGTCCTAGAACCTAAAAAATTCGAAGACATGTGACATATGCACGAAAGGAGCCTCTAAGAAGCGCACTTTAATCCTTTCACTACACTGATTCTTTCATCGACCGTCATAGGCCCTTTTCAGGGCCACCATACCTCAACCTGGTCACTGATCAAAGACAGGATGACCAAGAAAAAACCAGTGACACGACAAGAAGAAGACTAGAAATGAACTCTGTTTTCTACGACTACGACTACAAGTAGAAAACAGAGTTCAGATCACCAACCACAGGCAGCGTGCCCAAATGCTAGCGACGTTACCTCGTTGGATCGCTATACTGATCCTTTGTCCGAGGTAAGCACCAGCCTTTCGGTCATTGGCCTCATCCACCAGCCTTCTAGATAAAGCCTCGAACAGGAGCCACGCCCCTGGGCCCCAAGGTCAGCGGCCTGCCACGACTCCAGGGAATCAAAGACATCCCGTCAGGTCTCTTTTTTTTATGTTATACGGAGGCAAACAGGCTTACGGCCCACCTTATGATAAGTGGTTACCGTCGCCTATTGACATCAGCAACACCTGGAGCATTGCTAATGCGTTGCCTGCCAAACCCCTCCCCCCCTAAAGAGCTCTGGCAACCTTACTCACCGCCGGAACACAACACTATTTGAAACAAATAATGTTATTTGGCTGCGATCTTCTGTAAGGCCTCTGGCCTCTGGCCTGGGGAGGTACCTCTAAGGAGGTACCTCCCCAGGCGGGCTGCTCCAATTTAGAGCGAGAAAATCTCGCTGTGCCCTACCTCTCTCCTCTCTCCTCTCTTGCCGTTCTTCTTCTTGTCGTGTCACTGGTTTTTTCTTGGTCATCCTGCCTTTGATCAGTGACCAGGTTGAGGTATGGTGGCCCTGAAAAGGGCCTATGACCGTCGATGAAAGAATCAGTGTAGTGAAATGATTAAAGTGCGCCTCTTAGAGGCTCCTTTCGTGCACAATAAAAACAAACAAACAAACACACAAACAAACGTGCCGTCGTCACGTGCGATACCGTTCGGCTCTAGGATAGCCGGCACGTTGACGATGTCAAGGGATAATAATTATTCTATCTCCAACGAGATTCATAATTATGTATACCTACCATCCAGACAGGGGCATAATCTAACAATCCTACTCGTACTATCCTCATCATTCATCATTTCAGCCGTACGACGTCCACTGCTGAACATGGCCTCCCCCACAGACAGAGAGCAAATTCCTTATCATGTGGGGGGATTTGCCCATACTCACCACGCTGGGCATGCGGGTTGGCGAGCGCAGTTAGAGCTATCGTTGTTAAAATGAGGGACGCTGCTGCCCATCCCCTAGCTTTTTTCCCTTAGTCGCCTCTTACGACATAGATATGGTAGATATGGAGAGGCCTATTCTTCAGCCAGGGTCACCACGTACTATCCTATCCTATTAATATTATAAATGCGAAAGTTTGTGGGGATGTTTGTATGTTTGTTGTTCAATCATGCCGTAACGGCTAGACCGATTTCGATGAAACTTGGAATAATACAGCTAAATAATTGAGTTTGAACCGATTTGACCCCAAAACAGATTTTTACGTAGTGTTTTTAAATGAAAATTGTTGTATTTCCCAATGTCGTGGAACAAGCTTTATTGTACCCTTCCGGGATCGCATAGGTACCTACATGTTATAAACCTTCATAGGTTTAGTGGCAATTTCTAGAACTTTAGGCATTTTGCAAATTGAGCATTTTCGATACTTCATTGTCATCATCATCATCAGTCTGACAACTCCCATTAGTGACACGACTATCAGTTTTGAGCCTTTTCTATCCACTTAAATTCGCCTATGGAGCGGATTTCATCAGACTGATGATGATGATGAAACCTAGTTTTGTCCCTGCCCCACTTAAATTCGCCTATTTATAGCAGTGGACTTCATCAAACTCATAAAGTTAGCCCGGTGTAGCTGGCAGTGGTCGTAAGAGACCCACAGCATATAAATCCGTTCGAAAAAAAAAAAAAAAAAACTCATAAAGTGTCTATTTGTTTTTTTTTTTTTTGATATTTATATCTATTTAATATTTATATTTATGTCCGGAATATATATTTATTTCAATAAAATCATTAGGACCACTTTGAAACGTCTTAGAAACTAGGGGAAGCTATGCCAGTTCCTCGCGACCAAGCCTACAAGAATCAGGCTACAAACACGGCTTGGGACCTATCATTTTTTTCGATGATCCTTTTTAGACTGATGATGATGATAAAGATGATAAGTTCTGGCTGCGTCCCTGCGTTCCACTTAAATTCGCCTCGAATTACTTCACAAACATTTTGCGATACAAGTTACATTAAGCTAAATAGAGCTAAGGGTGTTCAAATTGAATTGCGGCAGAGCTTTGCGGCTTAGTGCGTGTTCTTTCTTGGTCACTGATTAAGGTCAATGACTAGAGGGGGAATGCCGGCATGTTCTAGAACCTAAAAATTCGAAAAGAGCCTCTAAGAGGCTCCTCTCCTCTTTAATCCACTACATTTCACTACACAGTATAGTATTATGTTATCTGTGACTACACTGACTCTTTCACGGTCATAGGCCTTTTTAGGCCCACCATAATACCTCCTAAATTCCATGAAGATCCATTGACGGTTCTAAACTTTTTTTTTTTTTTTTTATTAATTATGGTTAAGCGTTTGTCCACCAACTCACTTTTGCAAGTGTGATGTGGCCTAAGATGGAGCACGCTTTCCCAGAAAGAACTTATTGACTCTAAATTTGAAGACTATGCGCTAATAAATAAACATACAAACGTACCGCCGATTTCGCGAAAGTTGTTTGAGTGGTTCAAATGCAATTTTATTTTATACTTACAATCAAGGTGGGAAACAATCATACGGCCCACCTGTTGGTAAATGGTTACGGTAGCCTATGAACGCTTGCAATACCAGAGGCATCACGCACGTGTTGACGATCCCGACCCTTAAAGAGCTATGTAGAAATTAATTAGAGATCCTCGCATCTCGGCCATCAGCAAACACCATTTAGCACTATTTGTTGCAACGGAACCCGATACCGAAACCCAACTCGCAAAGTGACATCGCAAACATGGCGGGTCAGTAACTGTGTACTTTGTCTGATGTTGCTGTTTTTGAACGAAATGTTTGTTTCTTTTATAGCTAAATGCATGAGGCTATCCCTAGTATTCTTCTTAAATTATTGCTACTCGGCTCCTAAACTATACCTGTAGGTAGGTATCTCAGTCAATATTGCCCATAGATTAGGGAGCCGCTACCGCTTCGCTCATATTCCTAGTGTACAGTAACTAAATAAAAATGTATACAATAAAATTATGTATAAATTCGGTTTTAAATCCCGTCCGAGAAGACATTTTTGGGACGTTATAAAAAATAATAGGTAGTAGGTATTCCTTTAATGTGGGTTATCATCACTTATCAATAAAAAATAAACAAAAATAAATGTCAAATATACAATTTAACATTTTGAAAAATGTTTTTGGACCTCAAAATGTTAAAAAAGAGCCTTTTCCTATGATATCTCAATTCATTTATTTGTATTTAATTATGAACCCCTATATTTTAGCAAAACCTCTTGACCGATTTAACTCACATTCTTACCAGCAAATCTTAAATAACTCAAACGGTGTTTATTTCAATATAATCACTAGGATCACTTTGAAACGTCTTAAAAACTAGGTGAAGCTATGCTCAATGAGGATGTTAGTACGCCTGTTCCTCGCGAACAAGTCTAGTCTACTAACACTATGTGCCGTGCACTGGTTGACAGTACAACCTGTTGATCTAAATTACATTCAAATTGGATTGACGGTTCGAAAGTTATGCTCTAACAAATATCATCATTCATCATTTCAGCCTTTCGACGTCAACTGCTGAACATGGCCTGCCCCACAGACAGCAAACTCTTTATCATATGTGGAGATTTGCCCATACTCAGCACGCTGGGCATGCGGGTTGGCGAGCGCAGTTAGAGCTATCGTTGTTAAAATGAGGGACGCTGCTGCCCATCCCCTAGCTTTTTCCCCTTAGTCGCCTCTTACGACATCCGCGGATAGGCAGATATGGAGGGGCCTATTCTTCAGCCGGGGCCACCACGGCCAACGGCCACAACGGCAAACAAATTTTATCTACATAAGACTAAACGTCATTCGTCCGAATTGTTTGAGAGATGTTCAAAAACAACAAGAAACAAATCAATAGATAAACCAAACATCATCGACCTAAGCACTGCATTACCCCACACATCAAAGAAACGATAACACATTCAAACAGATAGCGTTTGCAACTGACAGGACAATGAAGGAATCCTATTGAATGGAACCCTTCGGATTATTCAGAACACCCTCTTGCCCGTAAAAGAAATGCGCGAAGACGTGGTTTTGAAAATGAACTATGTGCTTTCTTTTCGCGTCACTGGTTCTTTCCTGTATAAGGGCAAAGGTCAATGACGTTGGCGAAGAACCAGTGTGGTGAAAGAATTAAAGTGCGCTCGTAGAGGCTCCTTTCGTGCACATGTCACATGTCTTCGAATTTTTAAGGTTCTAGGACATGGTATTTCAACTTGGGGAGTGCTTGATAATTATTGCATATTTTAAAATTAAAATGTAAGGCAAATCCATTTTTGCTCGGGATATGAACCCAGGACTGTTGGCTTGGAAGGCGACGCTTATTCCAACCAATAAAAAAAAAAGTATAAAAAATATCTAGAAAAAAAGTTATCTATATGAAGCCGATCCTATATGATATTCTAAATAAAGAACTCAATCTATTCTAAGTTTCATCGAAATCGGTTGAGCCGTTACGGCGTGATTGAATCACAAACATCCAAACATCCTCACAAACTTTCGCATTTACTGATTTTATAATATTAGATGGATACCCCTCCACCCCAAATAAAAACAAAACTAATTAACCTAAAGTTTTAACTACCCTCAATTTTCAAATCGTCCCCAATTATAGTCTATCTCTGTCTCTCTCTTCCATCTCTTTCGCACTCCATATGACGGTTGTGGCGTATGACTCGGATTAGTTCCGCATTTGTGTCTGGGTTTAATTTAACAGATTAATTTTATTGTATTGGGACATGCTTCATTCGGTGTGAACGCTGCGTTGGCCTAGTGGGAGGCTCCCTGACTTTCGATCCGAAGATCGTGGATTCGTGGGTATCCTAGTTAGTTTAAGAAAAGATTTTAGTATAATTTTTGAAAAATTGAAGAATCACTAAATTTATAAAACAAAGGAAGAAGTTAAAAAGAAAACAAAAAAAACGTATTCGTAGCATACATAACATAAAAACTAAACTTTAGTGGCCAAAAAATACAGTTTTTCCAGCAACAGCAGTTGCCACAATTTTGCCAATGTTTGAACTTAAAATCTTTGAGCGTATCAACTTACGTCACCGCCTAATTAAAATCGCAAAGCTGGTATGATTTTAGAATTCTGCCAAACATCAAATAAAAGATTACAAAACACATGAATACCGATCGATGTCCGCCAGATGGCACGTGCGCGGCACGCGTTCCCGCCGAAACTAACGTCAAACGCATTTGGCGCCAACCTTTGATTACACGCTCTTGACGAATTCGCTGCAGGCGATAAGATCGAATTAAATAAGTGGTGCTTATATTGATTTCGCGTTTACGTATGCAAATAATTGGGGTACCAACATCAAAATAGAAGTTAACTGTATGTGTGTCTGTGTACTGCCGTTCGAGTCTACCTCCATCCACCCCCATATTTTTGTATTTTTCACTACTAAGGGCTCTTGCACTATTTTTTTTAATGTTTCCCCTGTCAGGCTCACTATGGCATCTTAGGCCTCACTATCATTTCATGTCTTGCGTGTATTTTTTTAAATTCTCTGTTTTTGTTTTTTCTTTTTTTTATATTAAAGTCTTGGTCAAGTCAAATTCTAGTCACGTTTATTTTAGTAAGATTATGATGATAGCTATCACTTCACTTCTGCACCTTACTTGAACACGTAAAACAACATAATTACACAAAATTATTCAATTGAAAACTAGTTTTGTTAAATAAATTGAGAGCACAACATCACTTTGAAAGTTCCCGCCAAAATTTGTATTTTCTTTTAAATTATTTCCACATTTTCCCGAAATAAAAACAAACCTATCAATAAAGGTGTCACCACACGAGGCCAGCGGAGGTGTGAGCGAATAAATAAACACCTAACGGGCATGCCAGTGACGGCGCGCACCTTCTATTTATGTGACACGCCTACTGGCCGAGATTTTTCGTGTTATTTTCTATTTTATCTCTGGGAACAAAAATGTTGGTACATGCGTTTATTTATATCGTAAAAAGTTCCAACTGACGCTGTAAAAATAATCTAGAGTAGACATTATAACGCCCTAGTTTTTACCAATAATACATTTAATACCCAGAGGGGTAGGCAGAGACCACGGCTTTCCACTTGCTACGATCCTGACATACCTATTTGGCTTCATTCACTCTCATCACATTCCTCATACATGCTGTCGGTTTAGGGTGCTCATGACCTGGCCTTTTTCCAAAACGTCACCGATTTGGTAACTAAACGTACGCCTAGGTCTTCCCCTTTTTCCAGTAAATAGTATTTATAAATAGCTTGCACCCGCGGCTCGCGTGTTACCTTGATAAAAAGTAGCCTCTATGCTGTTCTACGTAAAGAACTATCTATTTCAAGTTATATGGAAATCTGTTGAGCCTTTGCGGCGTGATTGGACAACAAACATCGAAACATCCTCACACTTTCGCATTTATAATATGAGTTGTCATACCCAACAGTCACATACATCATAGTTCCACAACATAGGGGATTCCCCTTATCTGAGCTACGAGCACCATGGTACCGCAACACCCAGACCCGGAACAAATTTTTACAAATAATGCAAAAATGTGTCCCGAAGTGGGAATCAAACCCGCAAAGTCAAGCCGCAAATTTGACTTTGGTCAAGGGGTGCCCTTGACCAAAGTCAAATTTGCGGCTTGACTAATTAGAAAGATTTGAAACTATGTCTCCTATAAGCCCTATATTTTCGTAGCATTATGCGTTCGTTGATGTCTTTTGTACTAAGAAAAATATAGTTCTAACATAACGCTTTCTAATAAATTATGAAGTGGTCAGGTTAGTTATTATATAATTAATAACTACTATTATTGATTATTTAATAAAACAAAAGACCCATTTTGATTATTTATTTTCACAATAAAATTAAGTGAGTACTTAAATTACCTAATTTAAAGTCTTGATCATACCTTATTAAAAACTGAGATCACTTAAATTACTATCTATAATATTTATTTACATAAAATGCTTAAGTACATATGTATAATACAAGGTAATTCATAAATACATGCTATCCCGAAAAGGGCTTATTCTACACACAATTGCCAATAATGTTTGCTATACGACTTTTGCCAAAACCACTATGCAAAAATCAAATGAATACAAACTAAATAATTATTCCGCTGTTTTAGGTCGAGCTACTCGCAAGTTCAATAATTAGTAGTGAAAAAGAAACAAAGACAGCTGATTAAAAAAAAATAGGGACACAGATATGCATAAAGAATGAACATTTTGTTCTATTACGTTTTTTTTTCTTTTTGGTGATAGTATAAGCCTCTTTTGGGATAGACGGAACTCGTTGGTATGTAGTTTATAGACATTGCATGTTCATATTTATCTCTTTTTTTTTCGAATCAAATAGGATTGGCGCAGCGATTTTTTTTTTTTTTAATACTATCTACTTAATCCACAAAACCAGTTATTTATAAACAATTAACCTATATTTTACATGTATATTATTTAAAACGCTGTGCTTACTTATATACTTAATGTGATTATTAGAGTTGATTTACAAATTATGTTTTATTATGAACTTATTACTCACTAGCTTCTGCCCGCAGCTTCGCATACATGGTACCCGTATAAAAAGTCCAGCTTATATGCTACTAGCTTTCGCCCGCGACTTATAATAGAAATTGTAAATAATTTTATACGATAATTTGAAATGAAGCCTATTTAAATTAATTAATTAAATTCAGGAAGGGTATTCTTCATCCTACTATAGGCTTAAAAAACTTATATTAAGGTATATTTAGATATAACATTGTCATTTAAAGGGCACAAATTGGGCACTATAATAGTCTGCATATTTTGTCATTAGCCAAAAACAATAGTAGATATTTTTAATAGGACTGTGTAATTATAATAGCTTATATACTACGTACATAATTATATTATATACAAAAGGAATGTAGCTATTTCCTGAGTAGGGTACTCAGCACATTCTTCATTATTTAAATACCTACTATACAATAGTTATTTATTATTCAAATGTTACTAAATGAATATACGACTACCCTATTTCTTACAAAAACAAGTCATGTTACATTGATTTCCTCGTCCGAGGCGCTGGCGTCGCTGTCAAAATCCTCCCCCTCTTCGATGTTCGAAAATTCGCGCGGGAAAGCCGCCATTTTGTCGTCATAGCCTCTATACTCTGTGGTAGCGTAAACCTTTTTTAGCTCCTCGTTTTGTTCGTCGCCTGGTAATGGTGATAGTTTGGGTTTGTCTGCTTCAGCGTCGGAGAGGTCTGGATGTGGGTTGTTTTTGTTTGGAAGGGTTTGTTCCCTGGAGCCGCCTGAGGCTAGGAGTTCCCTTTCTTTGGAGTTCCGCCATTTCATTCGACGGTTCTGGAACCAGATTTTTACCTGGAAAAAAGAGAGGTGGTTAGATTAAGCAGTGAACCAGGATCATCGAGCTAGGCTCGATGCTAGGCACGCGCTCCGTGTTTGTAGCTTGATTCTTGTACGCTTGGTCGCGAGGAACAGGCGTAGCTTCACCTAGTTTCTAAGACGTCTCAAAGTGATCCTAGTTATTTTATTGATATAAACACCTTATGACTTTAACAACTACTAAGATTTAGGTACTAGTAATATTGATGTCCATGTGATGACAGTGAATGATTCAAAATCCACTTGCTACGATCCTGACATACCTCATCTCAGGATCGTAGCAAGTGGAAAGCCGTAGTCTCTGCCTACCCCTCTGGGAAGCAGGCGTGATTTTATGTATCTATGAATGTAAGATGACTTAATATGAATCGCAAACCGTTTTAACACAGCTTTTGTCTGTTATTTCTAATAAATTCGCACCCGTTGCGGTCAAAATGTCGCACGTAAGTTATTTTTTTCCTAAGCTCGGGGCCGCGAACACCCTCGCATTCTACCAACCACGCCTCTCACCATCAATACGACATGTCAAAAACACAATGGCGCGAATACTGTTATTTTTACAAAAAACCTTTTTTACCGAAAAATATTAACGGGAATGTGTAAACGATGTTATAATAAAAGCTAATGTGTGGAGTATTGGTGACAATGATGAATGATTATTGCGATTTTTTGGGATTCAAAAAGTGACTTTTTAAGCTTTTTTTTTGTCTTTGTATTTGACTAAATTAAAACAATGGAAATCACATTAGAATCAATCCTATCCTACTCATATTATAAAGTTTGAAATAAAAAACAATAACAATACAATATGATCCGTTATATGTAGGTATATCATTCCGAAAGGGGATTCTGTCAACAAAATAAGAATTTAAGCGGGAAAAAAACAAAATATGCATTTTTTTTTTCAGTTCAGCTGTTTTAACTAGCAGTATTGATGTTGAACCTGTGAAGATGTCAAAAATACCAAAAACGTTTGAAAGAGTTCGGTAAAAAACTATAATTTTTTCGTTGATATTTTTTTTGTTTATAGGTTATGCCCCCTTTTCATATAGTATACTAGATAAGGAACACTTTGTATAATAAAATAATAATTAACTATTGTTTCCGAAACTTATATGTTATTCTAGGCTGTCTACATACACCCAACAATCACATACATCAGAAACTACGAGTACCATGGTACTACAACACCCAGACCCGGATCATTGGCAGATAATGCAAACATTTGTCCCGCAGCGGGGATCGAACCCGCATCCCTTACGCCTCAGACGGGCACTCGCACGCTATGCCACCGTCAGTCATCAAAATAATAAAAAAAGTAACCGTCTGAATCACGCCTTCGCGAATTGTCACTATTATAGCAAAACAGCGACTGACAGAAAAATGACGAATCATTTTGAACAAAGGTACATTTTCTATTGAAATAAAATCGTTGCTATTTCGGTTTGATATTTATATTATGAAACTCCTATGGCTACGCGTAGCGACACCCACTACTACAAGATGATTCATAATATGTTCATAATATTCCCATCCCGAAAGGGACTTATTCTAACATCAAAAATAAAGAATATTAGCGGGAAAAATGGGATTCGGAGCGAAAGGTAGGGCACAGCGAGATATTCTCGCTCTAAATTGGAGCACCTTCACTCCGCTTTACGCATCCATCGCAGCCAACGGGTTCGGGGTCCACAACGCGTGATGCCTCTGGTATTACAAGCGTTCATAGGCTATGGCAACCACTTACCAAAAGGTAAGGGCCGTAAGCTTGTTTACCAACCACCACAATTGTATTAAAAAAAAGTCGAGGTTTATCCCACAAGGCCCAAATGGCTTTTTAGGACCAGCCGTACATAAGTTTTAGATTCTTTTGCATCACCCGCACTTTATAGGGATGTCGTTTTATCCTCCCATAACTTTATTCTGAATAATTTGCAATAAAACTGAATATGTCAAAAAGTAATTAATTCTCAGCCGGCGCACCCCTGTCTTATAGGGATGTGACACTGGTCGATGGTACTTTGTCGATGTAATATGTGATAGTCGATGTAATTTGCATTCACTGTCAAAGATGAACATTATTGCATCCTATTTTGTAATAAACAGCCGTCATGCCCGTCGTGACGGCTGAACCGATTTAAATGAAACTTGGAATAGATCGATTTATTTTCCTAACATAGCATATAGGCTAATTTTTATCTACGTACCACGCGAGTAAAGCCGCTGGTGCAAGCTAGTATCCTACTAATATTATAAATGCGAAAGTTTGTGAGGATGTTTGGATGTTTGTTGTTCAATCACGCCGTAACGGCTCTACCGATTACGTTGAAACTTATTATATATAAAGTTCTTTACCTAGGCTACTTTTTAGGTAGGTACCACGAGAACGAAGCCGCGGGCGGAAGCTAGTAATAATATAAATTAGTTGGAATTCATTCAACAAAGTTTATCGATAATGTTGATTGGCCTCATAGCTCAGTTGGTAGTAACTCTGCCTTCTGCGCTATAGGTCGCGGGCTCGATTCCCGCACTGGACAAACATTTGTGACTATCATAGATGTTTGTTCTATCTATTATGTATATCAGTCTCTGGTACCCATAGTACAGGCTATGCCTAGTTTGGAATCAGTTGACCGTGTGTAATTATGTCCGGAATATTTATCTATTTATTAATGTGTCCACGTCACTAGAAGGGTCCTGTAAAGGCGTCATCTGCCGTTGGCGTATCGTCGCGAGACCCTGACCGTGCGCGTGCGGGAGAGACTTCTGTTGGATTTGACACTTATAGTGTAGGTACTTAATCAGCTTACATTCATTCATTTGGAGGAGGTAGGGCACAGCGATATTTTCTCGCTCTTAATTGGAGCAGCCTGCCTGGTACCTCCGCCTTACAGAAGATCGCAGCCAAATAACATTATTTGTTTCAAATAGTGTTGTGTTCCTGCGGTGAGTAAGGTTGCCAGAGCTCTTTTTAGGGGGGGAGGGGTTCGGCAGGCAACGCATTAGCAATGCTCCAGGTGTTGCTGATGTCAATAGGCGACGGTAACCACTTAGCATCAGGTGGGCCGTAAGCCTGTTTGCCTCCGTATAACATAAAAAAAAAGGCTTCACCATGTTCACACGGAATGCGATTTAACTAGCTATAACAAATTTTCAGGTTGAAGTGGCAGTGGGCCGGCCATATAGCTCGCAGAACCGACAACCGTTGGGGAACAAAGGTTCTCGATTGGCAACCACGAACCGGACGACGCAGTGTTGGAAGGCCCCCCACACGATGGACCGACGACATTGTGAAGGTTGCGGGAAGTCGGTGGATGGAGAAGGCTCAAGACCGTTCGTAATGGCACTCTTTGGGGGAGGCCTATGTTCAGCAGTGGACTTCATCAGGCTGATGATGATGAACAAATGTACGCCCTGCGAATGCCTCTTGTAGCTGCCGCGCATCTTGCGCACTCTGCTTGGTTGGAAGGTATCTCAAGTAGATTTATGCGCTACTAGCTTCCGCCCGTGGCTTCCGTCCTTGACGCCGGCGCCGCAACCACTTAACGGATTGTAATGTCATAAGTATTGGATTGGGACTAGGGAGTTTAATGACGCACTGCAGAGATTGACAGAGAAAAAACATTCCTTCTTAGCTACTTTATCTATGCTCTCGCTTGGGCTGACTGAACCTATTTATGTACCTATTTACCTAGCTACCTACCTACTTCACCTTACTTGCTTACCTGTTTTTCGTAAATTAAACCTGCCTACCTATGTACTACTTAATAATTCTATTTGTATACCTACTTACCTACCTATATAATTTTTACTTCTACTTCTAGTTCTACTTATTCTTATTTTATTTTATCTAATTTTTTGATCTACCATTCCTACCTACCTACCGACATCGACTGAAGAACGCGAGAAATGCAGCACACTACGATCGTGAGGTCGCCGTAAAGGGTTCCATCTGAAAACCAGCGCCGCTACACTTCGTGTGCGGCATCAATGCTGAGATGGAACCTTTTTTGGCTCACGCATGCATCGGTACGGACTAATGAATACCCTAGTTTTGTTACTTCCTACCTACTTCTGTTTTGTTTCCTCCCTACCTTTTGTATTGTAACCTGTACCTTGTGTCTTTATTTTTTTATTTTATTAGTTTGTGCTGTGCTTGTGTGTCCAAAATAAATGTATTTTCTTTCTTTTCTTTCTTTCTTCTAAGTAGTAAATAGCCCGTAATAAAATGTAGGACGTCTATAGACGCAATCTACGGATACCACGCAAGCGATGGAAGCTATTATAGCTGTATCAGATTGTCCTTGTTACTTACCGATTTTTATTCCATTGCATTATTGTAAGGATAGGAGGCATTAACTTCAAATAAATGTTCCAAAAAAGTTACGGAACATTTTTGATAACACCATTTGGTACAATGTGACAAATAGCAGCGATTCACCGTAGCCAATAAGCAATGATAGATGTACGTTCGTTTTTTTTAATTTCATAAATCCGACAAATGGGATCATTTTTCAAAGTTTTAAATATCGAACGTTATTTTTTAGGGTTCCGTTTCAATTTAATTAACTACGAGTACAAAACGTATACCTATAAAAACTAACTATATATCTTTTAAATAAACTAC
The DNA here is from genome assembly GCA_947579855.1 of Anticlea derivata. Taxonomy (NCBI): domain Eukaryota; kingdom Metazoa; phylum Arthropoda; class Insecta; order Lepidoptera; family Geometridae; genus Anticlea; species Anticlea derivata. The sequence goes on along the minus strand of OX388287.1, from coordinate 5,249,661 downwards.
CGTCTATGTTGTTAGGTACTTGCGTAACAAATAAAAAAGTATTAAGGTTTAATTTTAGGGTGCAGGATTAATTTTATGAATGGAAGAGTATTATTATAAAACTATATAAATATGGTAAGTTACTGACTGATTTACACGCACAACCCAGATTCAAGATGTTTATTCGCAGAAATATACATTAGAGAAAGTATCTACTTAAAACAATAAACATGGCATTTTAACATGAGGTCCAACATGTCGACATCTTTAATGATAGCATTTGTATAATATTTAATTCGCTAAGAGTATATTAAAGTTTTAATTTTAGACAGTAGGCACTTTGGTATGTACTGTAAGCTTGCGGTTTTAAATTAAATAAATAATTCTAATTCTAATTAATTTAAAGTCTTAGAAACTTAAGAGAGAGGCTTTCTTTTGTAATTTAGGGTTGATAAGTAACGAATTTCCAGAAAAAATACCTAAGCAGCCAGCATGCGACGATTTTTTAAAATACACGTGAGTCAGGGGGTTTTCCGCTAGTTTTTACATAACAACCTACGGAATCCTCATTGAAATAGTTTAATTCGTGCCTTACAATATCGCAATTAGAATTGACACGCGTGATAATCACCGTGTCGATAAATTGATGTATCGATTATATCTAACGTCTTCATATTGATAACCGAATGCTAATGATGTCGATGACATCTGCCTCTAATCGTCACGGGAAGAATACAATCGATTTTTGTTGTGTTACACAGTTGAGTTTTTTCACAACACTTTGATATTTTTTTGGCGGGAACTTGCAAAGTGATTTTGATCTCTTATTTAATTTTACAAAACTAGTGTTAATTTTGTTTTAGTGAATAGTTTTGTGTAATTATGGTGGTGTTCTACGTAAATATTGCTTGAGTAACGCACAAGTGAGGAAAAATAAAATGTCTTTTCGAGTTGGCGCCAAAAGATCGCTCGACCCTTTAGTATAACATCCATCATCCATAAAATAATAGAAATAAAAATGAAGAAAAGTACATACATATAAACACACTTTAGAATACACGTAAAGACATGGTTGTAAGGCCTAAGATGGCATAGTCAGCCCGAAAGGCGAAAAAAAAGAACATAAACCCCGCTTTTTTAAAGTTAATATTGTGATGTGTACAGTGCACGAAAGGAGCACTTTATTCGCACTTTAATCCTTTTATTGCTCTGATTCTTTCACAAACGGTCATACTGGTCATATGCCTTTTCCGGGCCACCACACCTCAACCTGGTCACTGACCTAATACCAAGAATGAAGAAGGATGACCTAGAAAGAAACAGTGACACGACAAAAAGTGATGAATGAGATATACAGTGGCAAATAATGAGGATAATAAGGTGTGGCAAATAGCAAGGATTGTGAGAATCACAGTTTAGATGCTTGCACCATATTTGCGTCCAATGAATTCAATACTCGGACGGCAAAATTTCAAATATTCATATTTGGAATGAATATTCAACCGCCGCCATGTTTACATTCGCGCCGTTTCAATATCAAATATTTGCATTTATTTATTTTACTGCTCGCGAGTTTTTGTTCGGCCAGTGACGTTTCTGCATTTTAATTGTTCGCTTTTTAAATTTTTGACTTTGTGATTGACATGTGTCATATTTGATTGTTTCTTTTTATAGTTTGCTATTCAAATGATGGTGAATATTTTGTTTGCAATGTCAAATGACGATTTAGTAATCTGTGGTTTGAATTATAAAAAATAATGCTTTTTGTTATAGGATTCCGTTTAAGTCTGTTTTATAATATAAATGCTAAAATTAACAGGCAAAAGAACAAGTCGTGCGAGCCACAAAAATAGATGCGATTTTTTTAATTTTTTTTTTATACAACAGAGGTGGTAAACAAGCCTACGGCCCACCTGATGGAAAGCGGTTACCGTAGCCTATGAGCGATTGCAATACCAGAGGCATCACGCACGCGTTGCCGACCCCGGGGGCCCCCTTCCCCCCTAAAGAGCTCTGGCAACCTTACTCACCGCAGGATCACAACACTATTTGAAACAAATAATGTTATTTGGCTGCGATCTTCTGTAAGGCGGAGGTTCCTCCCCAGGCGGGCTGCTCCAATTCAGAACGAGAAAATCTCGCTGTGCCCTACCTCCTCTCAAAAAGAGGATGAGGAGGACATTTATGAGGATGTTTGGGTGTTTGTTATTCAATCACTCCGTAACGGCCCAACATAGATTACTCTATAAATCTTAGATTACTGAAATAAAGAAAGAAATAAATAAATAAATAGAGTTTTTTATAGACTGTAGGTAAGTGACTGTTGGGTGTTATCCTACTAATATTATAAATGCGAAAGTTTGTGAGGATGTTTGTGGTTCAATCACACCCCAAACGGCCGAACGGATTTGGATGAAATATGGCACAGATATAGATTACAGTCTGGAATATGGAATCGCATAAAGGCCACTTTTTATTTTCATAGGAACCACGCGAGCGAAGCCACTGGCGGAAGCTAGTTTAAAATAAAAGGAATATTGAATTTTGAAGTCACTCCACATCCATCTCAATTCACAGGCCTCTTAACTCAGTTGGTAGTAACTCTGACTTCTGCGCTAGAGGTCGCGGGTTCGATTCCCGCACTGGACAAGCATTTGTGTGATTAACACAGATGTTTTTTTCTATGTCAGGGTGTTACATTAGTTATCTAATAGGTATATCAGTCTCTGTTACCCATAGTATAGGCTATGCCTAGTTTGGGATCAGTTGGCCGTGTGTGATATGTCTGTAATATTTATTTATTTTAATTCCCGTTTCCGCAGCATGCACCCTTCTTTATCCCACCCACATTAAAGTATAGATTACGCAAGCAAAGCCAGCGACTAAAGCATCTCGAACTACGAACTCCTTATCTGCCCGTTGAGAATTAATTAATTGTTTTATAACAATAGAATCATCAGATAAACGCTTTGACGGAACCCACCCTCCGACCCTTAAGGTTAGATCACATATGCTTGCTCGCTTCAGTGTGCCTTTGAAAGCGTGTTTTGTATGGAATGTCCATATACATCCTACTAATATTATAAATGCGAAAGTTTGTGAGGATGTTTGGCTGTTTGTTAATCAATCACTCTGTAACGGCTCAACATAGATTACTCTATAAATCTTAGATTACTGGAATAAAGAAAGAAATAAATAAATAGAGTTTTTTATAGACTAGGTAAGTGACTGTTGGGTGTTATCCTACTAATATTAAAAATGCGAAAGTTTGTGAGGATGTATGTGGTTTAATCACGCCCCAAACGGCGAAACGGATTTGGATGAATATGGCAAAGATATAGATTACAGTCTGGAATAGCATAAAGGCCACTTTTTATCTTCATAGGAACCACATATGCTTGCTCGCTTCAGTGTGCCTCTGAAAGCGTGTTTTGTATGGAATGTCCACATACATCCTACTAATATTATAAATGCGAAAGTTTGTGAAGATGTTTGGATGTTTGTGGTTCAATCACGCCGTAACCGCTCAGCCGATTTCGATGAAACTTGGAATAGATAGAGTTATTTACCTAGAGTAGCATATAGGCTACTTTTTATCTAGGTACCACACGAGTGAAGCCGTAGGCGCACGCTAGTATTATAAATGAGATTGTTTGTGTGGATGTTTGGTCTCGGTGCCTGTTGGTAAGTGGTTACCGCAGCCTATGCACGCTTGCAATACTAGAGGCATCACGCAGGCGTTGCCGACCCTAAACCCCCCTTTAAAGAAGCTTACCAGCGTCTGCTGCAAAACAGTAGGCATGATGCTGAGCCGAAGCCATTTTGCTGCTGCAGCACACATCACACCATTTTTACTTTCATTACTTTTCTCTTGTTTCTTTTATTATAAGTACCTAATGTTTATTGTAAAGTGTTGTGCAAATGTGTGTGTTTTGGTGGCAATTAAATAAATGTCTATGTCTATGTCTTATGTCCAGCAGTGGACTTCTCAAGGCTGATGATGAAGGTTATCGGTAAGTTCCTAGGGGAAAATAAAGAACTCTAAAATCGAATACCGCATAGGGGCAGCTCGGGCGTATCCGCAATCTTGGCACGCTTGCGTTTGACGTTAAATAATTGTTGGGTGCCCGCGGCCTTACAACTCTTAGACACGGCAACTACCGTTTTACTTCAGACGAGCGAATGCTCATTTGATTTATCAAATCAAATCAAAACTTTTATTTCATACATACACACATTTATGAATAGTCCATATCGAATATTTTGTGATTTTTTGTTTAATGTAACGTTTTAAACGTTACATTAAACAAAAAATCACAAAATTTGGAACAAAGGTCAAATAACCACAATGTGGGCTCTTATTCAGTCACAATTGTCTTACAAATCATATATGAGTTTTCCTAAAACTAACATAGAAATATTTATAAACATTATAAGTTTCAAATAGTGTAGTGTTCCTGCGGTGAGTAAGATTGCCAGAGCTCTTAAGGGGGGGAAGGGTCAGGGGTCGGCAACACGTGCGTGATGACTCTGGTATTGTAAGCGCTCATAGGCTACAGTAACCGCTACAGGTGGGGCGTATGCTTGGTTGTCACATCTGTTTATAAATAAAAAACTATCCCCACTCTTGAAGCACACTGCGATCGTGAGGTCGCCGTAAAGGGTTCCATCTGAAAACCAGCGCCGCTACACTTCGTGTGCGGCATCAATGCTGAGATGGAACCTCTTTTGGCTCACGCATGCATCGGCACGGACTAATGAATACCCTAGTTTTGTTACTTCCTACCTACTTTTGTTTTGTTTCCTTCCTACCTTTTGTATTGTAACCTGTACCTTGTGTCTTTTTTTATTTCATTTTATTAGTTTGTGCTGTGTGTCCAAAATAAATGTTTTTTCTTTCTTTCTTTCTTTCTTTCTTTCTTTCTTTCACTCTTATAAAATTATTTTAGTGTGAACTAGTGTTTTACTTATAGTGAGGATGTTTGTGGTTCAATCACGCCGTAACGGCTCAAACTATATAGTTGAAACTTATAATTAGATTTATTTGCCTAGAACAACATAGGTATAGGATACTTTTTAGGTCGGTAGCACGCGAGCGAAGCCGTGGGCGGAAGCTAGTCTATTGATAAAACAAGTGAATTAACGGAAAATGTATCTTAGTTCGACTGGCCTCATAGCTCAGTTAGTAGTAACTCTGCCTTCTGCGCTAGAGGTCGCGGGTTCGATCCCCGCACTGGACAAACATTTGTCAAAGTCAAAGTCAAAAGGCATTTATTTCAATAAAATCACTAGGATCACTTTGAAACGTCTTAGAAACTAGGTGAAGCTACGCCTGTTCCTCGCGACCAAGCCTACAAGAATCAGGCAACAAACACGTATCATTTATATCGATGATCCTTTTTCACAAAATGGAATTTAATGCTTCAGTGTGGTGCCGATCGAACTAGGTGAGGCTCAGAAGAAAAGTAATCTAATTATAATGTGTGATAAACACAGATGTTTGTTCTGTGTCTGGGTGTTAAATATATATCTATTATGTATATCAGTCTCCGGTACCCATAGTACAGGCTATGCCTAGTTTGGGATCAGTTGACCGTGTGTGATATGTCCGCAATATTTATTTATTTATTTAGTTTAATTCGTGTAATTGGTCTAATTCATATATTTGCCACTTCTATCCTCCCCTAACCCTACAAAGGGGTGAGTCGGGGTTGAGACGTCCCGGCGCGCCATAGCACCGTTTTATTTCGCTTTTTGCACTTCTGTAATTTGTATTAATGGTGACGGATTAATTCGGTGCTTGTTGTGACTGGTTGTTTCTTGGTCATTCGGATGCGTCACTGCTATTCTAAACCTATATTAAGTAGTACTATCCTTTGCTATTCCATAAGATATTTAAGTAATCCGTGGTAGACGGTGTTGGTGTCACAATTATCTGTTCATTTACCATTTAAGTTACAGCCTATGTTTTATTGTGTCACTGTTTGTTTACCCAAATAAATAAAAAAATAAAAATAAACCTTGTGTCTTTATTTTTTAATAGTGTTCTTTAAGATAATATGCAACAGTTTTTTCGAAAGGAGCCTCTAAGAGGCACACTTTAATACTTTCACAACTCCATTCTTTCATCGACGGTCATAGGCCCTTTTCAGGGCTACCATACCTCAACCCGAGGTGCAATTGTAAAAGCGTAATGGCAATGAAGATTGCAACTTTGAGGGTAATTTTAACAATCTTAGCAACATTCAAAACGTTCCAAACTTGACAAAGGAAAACTTCAAGACCATATCTTCTTCCTTTTCATGTTTGAAAAACTTCAGATGTCGCTAAATTGATAAAATCATCCTTAAAATTGCGATCTTCATTACCATTTCGCTTACACAATAGCCTGGCTGGTCCCTGACCTAAATCAGGATGACCAAGAAAGAATCAGTGACACGACAAGAAGAATTCAGTCTGTACCTGACTCTAATAACACATTAAAGTCATCATCATCATTTCAGCCGTACGACGTCCACTGCTGAACATGGCCTCATGGCCTCCCCCACAGACAGAGCGAATTCCTTATCATGTGGGGGGATTTGCCCATACTCACCACGCTGGGCATGCGGGTTGGCGAGCGCAGTTAGAGCTATCGTTGTTAAAATGAGGGACGCTGCTGCCCATCCCCTAGCTTTTTTCCCTTAGTTGCCTCTTACGACATCCACGGATAGGTAGATATTGGGGGGCCTATTCTTCAGCCGGGGGCACCACGGCCAAAGTACTACTACTACTACTAAATCCCAAACACAGTCCGTAAACATTCATACAAACCAAATATCTGTTTCCAAGTGCGTCATAAAAATCGAATTGCCGTAAAAAAATCGAGTTACCGAGTGAATAAAAAAGCTTACCACCGCCCCAGTTTCACTCGATACATATCAACCAATAGACGGTCGTTTCAAGACGCAATAGTAAAGTATAGTCGTCTCTTTCTTACGTGAAGAAACGTACGCATTCAGTGTCTTGAAGAAAAACAGTTCTGTTGTATGTATGGAATGTATTTTCCAGATCACTACCAGTCGGAAGCGTCCCCAAGACGCTGGTGGAATTGCCACGCTGGATGGCAATGCTAATTCGCTGGGCCAAATAAGAGCCAGCTCCCGGGTCACGCGTCGCTTCGAGCTATCTATAGATCGTTTGTAGCGGTCTTTAGATGGCTCAACTGTTTCTTGTGTATTTTGTAAATATTAACTTGTATTAGTTTTAAGTTTCTTTCTGTAAATAAAATTTGAAGTCTATTTACAAATAGTAAACATTCTTTTGACGGCGTCGATGGCGCTTGGTGCCCGTCTGAGACGCAAGGGGTGCGGGTTTGACTCCCGCTGAGGGACAAATGTTTGCATGATCTGCAAACATTAGTTCCGGGTGTTGTGGTACTGTAGTTTCCAATACCTACGACACAAGGATTTCTATAGGTGTCAATGACATCCATTCCAATTGACGTACAATTGACTGGCCTCATAGCTCAGTTAGTAGTAACTCTGCCTTCTGCGCTAGAGGTCGCGGGTTCGATCCCCGCACTGGACAAACATTTGTGTGATAAACACAGATTTTTGTTCTGTGTCTGGATGTTAAATATATATCTATTATATATATCAGTCTCTGGTGCCCATAGTACAGGCTATGCCTAGTTTGGGATCAGTTGACCGTGTGAATATGTCCGGAATATTTATATTTATTTTATTTATTTATTTATTCCAGACTATAATGCTTCGTGAGGAGAGTGATCTATTGAAATGTTTAGGATTATTTAGCATTAAGTACTAACCCTAATTATAAGTTCTTTTATATAATTTTACTAACAAATTATGGATCCAAGGCGTCCGAAATAAATGTTTTTATTTTTATTTTTTTATAATCTTTCTCTGTGCCAAATTTCATCCAGATCCGTTCAGCCGTTCTGGCGTGATTTAGTAACAAACATCCATCCATACAAACCGTCGCATTTATAATATTAGTAGGATATGATTGAGTTGAAATAAATGAAAATGAAATGAAATGAAATGAAATAAATGAAATAAAAAAATGAAATAAATTTATTTTGACAAACACAGACAGAAGACACAAAAAACAATAGAATAAAGGTTAACGATAGGGAGATAGGTAGACATAACACAGATAACATACAGTACAAACAACAACACATAAGTAGGTATATATGTCATACAATATTTAAGTGCTAATTAGTCTCCCGTATGTGTGAGCCAAAACAGGCATGGTCTCAGCATAATGCCGCTACACATTAGGATAATATGCAGCGGCGCTGGTAGCAAACTCAGTTCGTAGCAAACTTTGTAGACGGTCTACGCCGTAGCTCAACCGTAGCTACGTAGCTACAGAAATCGTAGCTATGAGACAAATCATTAATTAAGTAGATAATCACACTGGTTCTTTTTAGAGCATCAGGGACAAATTGCTTTTATTTATTTAGCCTCTGTGGCTCTAAAGTAAAAATGATCGTAGATTAGGCTGTGTTAACGCTGTATTGGCCTAGTGGGAGGTAACACGACTTTCGATCCGATGGTCGTGGGTTCACGACTGTGTGTGTCTATTGATAGTACCTATTAAATCAACCTTTAAATTCAGTTAAATCACAAGGATCATTTTGAATCAGTACAGAAGTAAGCTAGGCCAGGTTCTAAAGCGACGTGCGTAATTCCTTTCACCACACTGATTCTTTCATCGTTGTTCATATTTGAGTGCTTGCCTGTCGTGTCACTGATTCTTTCTTGGTCATCCAGTATTAGGTCAGTGAGCAGGTTGAGGTATGGTGGCCCTGAAAAGGGCCTATGACCGTCGGTGAAAGAATCAGTGTAGTGAAAGGATTAAAGTGCGCCTCTTAGAGACTCCTTTCGAGCACATTCCTGCTCATTTCCGAATGGAAATTCCATTGATGCACGACCGGGATTCGAACCCACGACCTGTAGATCGGAAAGCGGGGCCACTACCACCACTACACTATTGCTCACATTTGAGTAAAGTCATAAATCATAATAATTATAGGTCCAACTAAAAAGTCGAAAAACACATCAAAAAATTAAAATCCCAACTTTTTACATAAACATCTTGAGAGATCAGGCAATCGTTATAAGCCCCTGACCCTCTGCGTACCGGAAAATTGCGGAAGTAATCGGATTTTTCCCCTCCCTAGTCGATTTGTTTTTAAAAAGAAAGTTGAAGAACAAGATTGAGCCATAGATTAAGGAGCCGCTACGCGATTGAGGCATCAGAGTGTCACAGTTTATGGCATTCTTCTTATTCTTCTTGTCGTGTCACTGATTCTTTCTTGGTTATCCAGTATTAGGTCAGTGACCAAAGGGATTTTGACCGTCGCGTCGATGAAAGAACCCGTTTTTTCAATAAAAAATGACTAAGTTTTTAAAAAATTCGTTGAACAAAATTTTTTGCTCATTGGATGTAGGATGAGTCCGTTTCGTGGTCCATTTATGAATCAACTTGTATATTAAGTAATTTAGTAGAATTAATTTCGTTTTAGTAACCAACAGCCACATTATTATCATGAAGAGAGTATTCAGTTTTTTCCAAACATTTTATATTTTAAATATATGTTTTTAATATGTGACATTCGTAGTCTTATAAGAATTCATGTTCACTTTTCACGCGTAAGTTTAAAAAAAAACTTGCCGCCAAAACCGTTTGTCTCATAAAATGGCGCAATTTTCTCACTCGCCAAAAAGGCCTAATTCCACCCGTTCAAAATCTCAATATCGAATTCAACAGCCGGTAATTGTTTTAAAAGCCCCCGGGGGCGTGGCTCCCCTAACGTCTGCTTCTGACATCCCCCTCTATTGTGAGAGGGTAGCTTTTTTGTAACACCCTGCGTATCCGAACACCCCGGCGTACCTACTGTTTGGATAGTGTATCCGAACGGATTCTGATTTTGAATATCGATACTGATCCTAGAAAGATTTACAAACTCTTTGGTAGTCGAAAAGATTCCGTGGTTTTTTTTACATTTGCAGTATAATTTTTTCAAAAAAGGAACTGTTTTTACTCTGTTGTGCTGGCTATTGCATCTTTAGCCTTACAGCCAGGTCAATTATATTTTTTACGTAAGAATGCGCGTTAAAAAAATGTACCTGACTATCCTTAAGACCCAGCTTCTCAGCCAGCTTCTTCCGGTCGGGCTTCGAGATGTACTTCTGCACCTGGAACCGTTTCTCCAGACCCTTGCGTTGCAGGTCCGAGAACACAGCGCGGCGCATCATCCCGCGGCGCGGCTTGCCTGCGAACGAGGAGGCTCTAGTGTATCTACTATGCTTTATGTCTTTATGTTATCTTTTTCACAATTTTTCTACTGTGACAACACACACATGTTGTCAAATAAATAAATTTTATTCTATTCTTGAAGTCATGTCAGGTGGTGGTCGATTGGCTCATCACCATAGAGTAATTTGCTCATCACGCCATCTGAAACTCAAACTCAAAAGGTTTTTATTTCAATAAAATCACTAGGATCACTTTGAAACGTCTTAGAAACTAGGTGAAGCAAACTCCTGATTCTTGTAGGCTTGGTCGCGAGGGACAGGCGTAGCTTCACCTAGTTTCTAAGACGTTTCGAAGTGATCCTAGTGATTTTATTGAAATAAACGCCTTTTGACTTTGACTTTGACTTAGAAGTGTATATTTACCTCTGGAACTGTGCGCCCACGGGAAGCCTCCAGGTAAAGGGAACACTTGAGTGTGAGACTGGGCTGGCCTTACTGCAACAACAATACTAAAATAAGTATTAACCTCAGTTACACTCAGATGGATTTTTTAGGTGTAATTGACAAAGTTAGAATAGAATAGAATAGAATATAGAATAGAATATGATTTTATTTGCAACAACTTAAATTATAACAGGTATATATATTATTCAAAAAGAATACTAAAAGACAAAAGACAAAAACAATAAAAGAATAATAATAACATAAACATTAAACAATCACAGATACATGTTGCTGCAAAATGGTCCCTAACTCAGCATGAAGCGGGTTGATAACAACCCGCGCTGGTCTTCCGTTAGGGCCGATTTTAAATTGCGGACGTGTATAAAAGCGCAAAAAATAAAAACCAAAAGAAAACAACGTGATTAAAGTAAAAAAAAAAAGAACAAACACAATAATTACAAAATATCACAATAATTAAAAGTTCACATAAATTATCATATTTACTTGTTTTTATATAGCACTTGTGTCATGTAAAAGGCTTTCCTGCTTTTTTTGATGATGGAATAAAAAAAGTTACTCCTTACGGTGTGGTCCATTTATAATATTTTAACCAAAAAAATTGCCGTGGTGGCCCCGGCTAAAGAATAGGCCCCTCCATATCTACATATCCGCGGAGGTCGTAAGAGGCGACTAAGGGAAAAAAGCTAGGGGATGGGCAGCAGCGTCCCTCATTTTAACAACGATAGCTCTAACTGCGCTCGCCAACCCGCATGCCCAGAGTGGTGAGTATGGGCAAATCCCCCCACATGATAGGAATTCGCTCTGTCTGTGGGGCTGAAATGATGATGATGATGATGAACAAAAAAATTGACATTTGACGCATTTCTTTGAAATTAACAACATTGAGTGAAAACATATGAACTACTAAGAATATAAGGGTTATAGAAAGCACTGTTGGAGTTGTGGTAGTGAACCCGCTTTTCGACCTAAAGGTGGGTTTGAATCCGAGTTGTGCACCAATATGACTGGCCTCATAGCTCAGTTGGTTGTAGCTCTGCCTTCTGCGCTAGAGGTCGCGGGTTCGATTCCCGCACTGGACAAACATTTGTGACTAGCACAGATGTTTGTTCTGTGTCTGGATGTTAAATATATATCTATTATGTATATCAGTCTCTGGTACCCATAGTACAGGCTATGCCTAGTTTGGGATCAGTTGACCGTGTGTGATATGTCCGGAATATTTATTTATTCAATGGATTTTCCATTTCTTTAATCATCAGCCTGCAGAAGTCCACTGCTGGACATATGCCTCCCCCAAAGTGAGACGAACGGTCTTTGAGCCATTTCCATCCATTCTCTTCCCACAACCTTTACAATGTCGTCAGTCCATCAAGTGGGGGGCCTTCCAATTCTGCGTCACTTGGTTCATGGTACCTTTCTTCCCCGGTGGTTGTCGGTTCTGCGAGCTATATGGCCTGCCCACTGCCACTTCCATAACAAATATTAGAAATATAAATATTTAATCTTCTTTCTAATTTCTTGGGAAGAGAATAGAAAGAGACTAAAGTAAGTATTTAGGCTTCGAATTCTAGGGCTGATCCAGTCGGTCGGGACCATATTTTTTACAATGAAAGGAGCCATTTCATTCTGGGCCTGGTCCATGTACACTACATAGAAAAATTAGGAAACATTAGGAGATTACAAGAAAATTACATTTTCATTAATTTGAAGACAAATGCGATGGTAGAAGAATAGTTCTTCTGGTAAGTTTTTTACTATGTGAACACTATTTGAAGGCTGCCATGTTGGTTTATAATTGGCGTTTGACATGACATTGACATATTTTTCATGTCATGTTGTTTGATTTGATGTTTTTGTTTTGTCAGATAAATGTAGGTTGTCAAAATGACATTTCACGCACGTCCATCCGCCATATTTTTGTAGCGCTGTGTGTTGCTCTCTTTGTCGAAGAAAATCTTAATGTACCTTATAATGAAGTCAATTTAAATAAAATAACCAATTAAATATGTTTACTTTATTGCTTAGCCATATTTTAGAGTAGTGTACACAGTGCAGGCCCAGGCTTTTCAATTCATAATTCGACAAAAAACCGCGAAATGGCAGACGAGATCTCTATTCACCCACACAATAAACACACACAATAGGATAATAGTACAATGCAATAATAAAAATCATTTTTACGCCATATTATCGTTTTTGGCACTATAGTGATGAATTGCAGTACTTATTCGCATAGAAAAAAAAAACGATTATAAGAATCGCTATTAGGTTTACCGATTGAAAGAATGCAAAATTAATTGCTTGCTAGTCGTGTCACTGATTCTTTCTTGGTCATTGTATTAGGTCAGTGAGCAGGTTGAGGTATGGTGGCCCTGAAAAGGGCCTATGACCGTCGGTGAAAGAATCAGTGTGGTGAAAGGATTAAAGTGCGCCTCTAAGAGGCTCCTTTCGTGCACATGTCACATGTCTTCCTATTTTTAGGTTCTAGGACATGCCGGTTTCCTCACGATGTTTTCTTTTACCGTTTTAGAGGATTAGTATAATGCACATACATTTTCCGAATGGAAAAATCATTGGTGAATGACCGGGATTCGAACCCACGACCTGTGGATCGGGGCCCCTACCAACAGTCCACCACAGCTCTCTGTATGGTTATCAGGGTTTTATTTCAGACAGAAACCGTCTCTGAAGTTACCAGTTTTAAAATATCAAAATTAAATTAAATAGAATATGTTGACCCCCAAAACCAAAAGGGCCATAACCGCAAAATCCACATAAACGAGATTAATTTTTATGACAACAACATTCATTTTTTAATCATTACACATTATCAGCCTATATTTATGTTTGAGATTAGTACAACAATGGGGATCGTTTTATTTGTTGAACAAATTGAGCGTATAGACTTCGGGGTATTGTTCTTTTTTGTTAAATGTTGTTACAATTGGCAACAAAATGTTTTGTGCCTTATTGGGAGGTCTGTGCTATAGTTTTTTTTAATCCTACGTCAAGTTTTTTACTTCTTAAGATTTGTTTCTGTTTTTTACAAGCTTTTATTGTGGTGAATGGATTAAAAGAGCAATGTGGGAAGACTTTTGTTCAAATTTCGAAATATATTCTTGTGCCTGCGTGCGTTCACCGTTTTTATTGAGTTTATTTAATTATAATTTTTAAGTTACATTGCTGTCATTAAAAAGTAGTTTTTAGTGACAGAATCAAGATTGTCTTGAAGTTCTTAAAGCTGGATTATTTTTTACCATGGAAACGCAGTTGCGTGATTGCTTAGTAGTGCAGCTCTGAAATTATGTAGCGGGTAAAAGTAATCTTTTCTCTCTTATTTTATTGGTATAAAATAATAGCGCAATAAAATATTAGTAATAAAAACATATGAAAACACTTGAAAAATAACGACAGGACTTATGATGACCCTCACGATTACTTGGGCTCGTATTCAGAGACACGACTCAAACTTAGATTTAATCACAGATCAGCTGATCTCTATTTAAGTACTGAATCTCTTCTCAAACATAACTTTTATTCAAGAACGGTACTTAAACTACTCTCAGCTGAATCGAGTCTCAAATCTGTACTCAAATGTTCTCGTTTACATTTTGATTTATTTTTAATTTTCGATCCGTTTTACGCAGAAATTCAAACAGCCAGGGTGCAAATAGAACAGAACTATAAAGTGAAGTATAAATATGCATCAAAGTAGGTAAGTGTAACGGAACGAAAATGTCATTTGATTAATGTCTAATCAAATCTAAACTCAAGCAACGATTTCGTCTGATTGACGTTTCAGAATAAGCATATACTCATGTGAACTGTGATCATTGAAGCTATACTTAAAAATAGATCCCAGGCTGTGGTTCTTAACGGATTCTCTTCCTCCTCTAGTTGGGTGGATATACCGTCAGGAGTACCCCAGGGATCCTTGCTCGGACCGCTCCTATTTTCTATATATCTTAATGATATTCGCCACTGCTTTAGGTTCTCACAATTTTTGCTATATGCGGATGATATGAAAGTCTTTACGCGTATTAGCGACGTCAACGACTGCAGCCTCTTGCAGGAGGACTTAGGTCGGTTTGAATTTTACTGCCAGCAAAATAAGCTGGACCTGAATGTTTCGAAATGTTTTGCTATTGTTTTTACCCGTAGCCCTAAACCTACCCTGTACAGTTACACACTCAAAGGAATCCCCTTGAAGGTGGTAGATGAGATTCGGGACCTTGGAGTTATTCAGGATAGTAAGCTCGCCTACGACAAGCATATTGATGGCATTATAAAAAGAGCAAATAAGGCTTTGGGTTTTGTTATAAGAACCTGCTCTCAGTTTACTTGTATTAAGGTTATTAAAATTTTGTATTGTGCTTATGTACGTAGCATCCTCGAGTATTGTTCACAGATCTGGAACCCTCGATATGAAATTTACATTGATAGAATCGAGTCCATACAGCGCAGGTTTCTGCGATATCTGCAATTTAAATGCAACCATTTTGATAATGATTATACAATTAAATGCAAAAGACACCACATACTCCCATTAAATGAGAGACGAATTATTGCTGACGTTGTACTCCTTTGCAAAATTGCACAAGGAGAAATTGACTCTCCACAGCTTCTTGAACACGTCAAAATTAAAGTCCCCAATAAACCTACTAGACATCCTATTCATCTAGACATTCCGTTCAGTTTCACGAATTATAGACAAAACTCCTTCTTCAGTAGAGCAGTAGCTACATTCAACGGGTTGGTCGATATCCCCGACCTCGATTTATTCGACTCAAAATCACGAAGTGTTAACAATCTCCTGACAAAGCGCTGGTTTGATGCGGTAGTATCTTAATTAACGCAATTCTATTGTTATCTTTTTAGTGTATATTTCTGTATCTGTTTTATTTTGTATACAAAGTTTATTTTCTTCCTTAACTATCAGTCCCTGTCTTGTGTAGGTATATAATTTCTTGTTAATCGTAGTAATACTTTTGTTACTTGAAAGTTTCTCTAACCCTACTACGTTCTACCTAGCTTGTTAACAGGACAGAACTGTTTTATTTTTGTTTTCTTATTCCTTCTCCGCAAGCAAGCAGTCTCTTAGCTTCAACATGCGAGGACATATCAATGGTTACGTGTTATTATTTAAGTTTATTTATAAGGTTTATAAAACTGTTTGTTCTCCGAATAAAATAAAATAAAATAAAAATAAAATACTTAAGCACTGTTCAAGAATTAGAATCTCGCCTCAAATCGAGATTTAAGTACAGATCAATGCTCGAGTCTTGTGTCTGAATTCTAGCCTTAGTCTTGTGGCTCGGACATTCGGAGCCACAACACTAAGAACTTTGAACTTTTTTAAGACGTAGGCTCGCTAAGAAGATCTGTTTAAAAATGCACAAGCGGGTAAAAAAGATCTATCAAGTTAGTAAGAAGAACGTAACCCGTGCTCATATTTTGCAAAATCCTATCGCGCGATAATTAATTATCGGGACTTTTTTGTTGTCACGAAGATTCAAGATGTTTATTTGCAGAAATAAGTGTTACAGAGAGGTCTTGAAGCTATGAATATGGCACTTATAAACTTATTCACTCTTTTCGAGCATCGCAAATTATTGTTTTAGACGAAAGACTGTAAACTTTACTTTATCGAATAATAATTTAATCGAATACTAATAATTTTAATCGAATACTAGAATAGTTGTCGTCATCATCACCATCATCAGTATCACCATCAGAACAGTTATTAAGGGCGTACAAGCTCACCTAAGTAGGGATGGTGACAGTGCGCCAGGAGATGCTGTAAGTGCTGATGCTGCACTGGGATAGGCCTGCTAGCGATGGGCTTCGCGATCGGCCAGGGACTGCTCATCACTGGGTGACGGTATTCTGCAACAATAGATTATTTTCTTCAAGAGGCAATGATGTTTACAAAGTCAAAGACAGTTAAACACAACTGATCATTAGCGTACACCTAGAAACATCGTAGTAACTAGATGAGGCTGTACCTGTTCATTAAAAAAAAAAATTAAAAATTTATTTTATCATTTTAGTCATTTATCGTGTAGATTGATAGCAAAACAAAATAAAATGTATGGACCGCCGACATTGTGAAGGTTTTTAAATAAATAAAAATATAAATATTATGGACATATCACACTACGTGATGATCCCAAACTAGGCATAGCCTGTACTATGGGTACCAGAGACTGATATACATAAAAGATTACCCAGACACAGAAAAAACATCTGTTAATCACACAAATGTTTATCCAGTACGGGAATCGAACCCGCGACCTCTAGCGCAGAAGGCAGAGTTACTACCAACTGAGCTATGAAGCCTGTCTAAGCCTGGTTGCGGGAAGTCGGTGGATAAAAAAGGCTCAAGACCGTTCGTCGTGGAACTCTTTGGGGGAGGCCTTTGTCCAGCAGTGGACTTCTACCGGCTATTGATGATGATTAAGATTGATAGCAAAACCCTCATAGCTCAGTTGGTAGTGACTCTGCCTTCTGTGCTAGAGGTAGCGGGTTCGATTCCCGCACTGGACAAACATTTGTTACTAACACAGGTGTTTGTTCTGTGTCTGGGTGTTAAATATATGTATATTTATCTAATATGTATATCAGTCTCTGGTACCCATAGTACAGGCTATGCCTAGTTTGGGATCAGTTGACCGTGTGTGATGTGTCCGGAATATTTATTTATTATTTATTTAAATAACATACCTCAGACTGCTTACTTTTTATTACCAATGTTAATTTCTTTTTTTTTTTAGATGTATATTAATTTTTGACGATGTAATAAAGGCAGATAACTAAATTAATGCATGCTTTAATAATAGAAAAGTTAATTAAATGTTTGTACGCCCAAGTGGCAGAATCTAGCGATCTAGACTAGTCCTATGAACTGACTGTTAAATGTACCTGATTCACAAACAATAAATGAATTACTGAATTACTGCGTTTTAAGCTGAATCTTACGCAAATTGCACAAACAGATCGAAATAATACTATCAAAAGCCAATCTAAGCACCCCAATTGTACGATTAAAATACAATACCCTGAGATTGTTCTCAATCGGGGGCTGGGACAAGATATGGGAACAACGCGATTTGAATCAACTGGGTTTTTTTTAAATCGGACATATCACACACGGTCAACTGATCCCAAACTAGGCATAGCCTGTACTATGGGTACAAGAGACTGATATACATAATAGTAATACTATTTAACACACAGAACAAAGTAAACATCAGTGTTTAAAACACAAATGTTTGTTCAGTGCGGGAATCGAACCCGCGCAGAAGGCAGAGTTACTACCAACTGAGCTTTGAGGCCTGTTAGTTAGGCCTTAGGACAGCAATGGTGTGGTGGTAAGAAGAACTTTGTTATCCGATTCTACAGTTGTCGGTTTGAATGACGGTCGTGTCATCATCAGCCTGTAGAAGCCCACTGCTGGACATGGTTCATTAGACGAGTGGTCTTGACCGTTTTTGTCAATAGGCCAATATCGCCAGTCCTTGGGGTGGGGGCCTTCCAACACTGCGTCCATGGTCGCTGATGAGGGAGTCCTATTTACAGAAGAGGATATTCTACTGCTGAAGTGACTATGAAGATTATGATTTTGATTTTAATGATTTAGGGTTCAAATCAGTTCAAACTGAAGCAGCTGAGAACGCCAAGCGGCGAAAATATGCAGTCCTCTCCAGTGACTACATATTTACGCCGCTTGGTGTAGAAACCTTTGGACCATGGGGACCAAGTACCAGAAAGCTCTTCAAAAAAAATACACCAACTTTGGTCGACGCCGCCGGTGATAAGAGAGCTGGCTCATTCCTTGCACAAAGAATTTCTTTGGCAATTCAACGCGGGAATGCAGCCAGTGCTCTTGGCACCTTGCCGCATGACCAAAATTATTTTTTTAATTAGTTACAATTTTATTTTGTAATTATTTGATTTTATATTTTATAGTATGTAAATTTTACCTCTTTAATAAATTTGAAAGTTCAAACTCAATTTGTTGTTTTAGGAAGTAATCTTGATGCCGATTCTCGTACGTTTTGTGATCCTTCTGATTGTATAAATGTATGCTTAACGTCTCAATGGCTTGGCGGAGGGCCTTGGTATGCCATAACCATAACACAGGCAATCCTAGTTTGGGTACCAATGTTGTCCAACCAGGAATATTATAGTTCATTATGTTACTAATTACATAAAACTTAATATTGCAAGTTATTGTTAAGTCTGTTGTATATAAAAAAAAAACATTTCCTTTCATAAATGCGAAAGTTTGTGAGGATGTTTGGATGTCTAGATGATTGTCGTTCAATCAGGCCGTAAAAGTTAAACCGATTTCGATGAAACTTGGAAGAGATAGGTAGAGATATACCTAGAATAGCAAATAGGCTACTTTATATTATCTAGGTAATTACGACGCGAGCAAAGCCACGGGTGGTAGCTAGTTATTTATAAAGATGATAAAAATACCAAAAACAGCTAATTTGAGAAAGAACAAATCATGAAAATATTGATGTTTTGTTAATATATATATTGTTATAGGAGGAGGTAGGGCACAGCGAGATTTTCTCGTTCTGAATTGAAGCAGCTCGCCTGGGGAGGTACCTCCGCCTTACAGAAGATCGCAGCCAAATAACATTATTTGTTTCAAATAGTGTTGTGTTCCTGCGGTGAATAAGGTTGCCAGAGCTCTTTAGGGGGGAAGGGGGTTCGGGGTCGGCAACGCGTGCGTGATGCCTCTGGTATTGCAAGCGCTCATAGGCTACGGTAACCGCTTACCATCGGGTGGGCCGTAAGCTTGTTTGCCACCTCTGTTGTATAAAAAAAAATATATATTCTTTCTTTTTGTTGCTAGAATAACCGCCTTTCCGGTTGACGATATTGACGATGCTAGAATCAGCTTGTTAAGAAAGCAAAATTAAACCGAAGCTTAAAACTAAATCTAAGTACACAAGCCGCAAACCGTCGTCACTCGTCACCCACACCCAAATTCTTACCCTCGACTGTCAAAGACACTCCTCGCTAATATATTGTGTAGCCTTTGTAATAGCATTAATCATTTAGCTAAGCGTTGTTTTTCACTCTGGATTTTCAGCTTGTTAATTTAAGTAGCTATTGTTCTTTAGACTTCATATACACTGATTTGGAAAAGGTTGATATTTATGTATTTAATCTTTAATGCACACAAAAAACAATGTACAAAAGGTGGGCTTAATGCCAAGGCATTATCTACCAGCCAGCCTGATTGGGTAGAAACAGGAGGTTGGCGTGCGTAGATGATATTTGCTAGTTTTTTTTTTAATTTGATATTTCTAAAGGTGGGAAAACAATTTTTATTGAAATTGGGTGTGAAATAAACCCTTTGCTGGGTAGTATTAAAATTATTCAGCTGTTTAAGGTAGTAATTGTTATGACCAACTTTTAGTACGTTTAGTAATCCTACTAATAATAAAAACATTTACTAAAAAAACCTTAAACCAAAAGGCATACTATAGCATTGATGAATTCATCTCAGACCGGAAAGAATGGGAAAAGATAAAATTGTAAGTTACTCTGCTAGTTTGTAATAACGTATGTAGTTACTTTTTTAGACATTTTATGTATTTGATTATTATTATTTCTTGACTGTGTAATTATTTTAAGTTCTTGACATTGTTTACATTTTTTATTTGTATTTACCATTGTATGTTTATTTTATTATGTTTTGACATTTCTAAGTGCATTGTATTTATGCCTATGGAGAGAAATAAATGAATTGAATTGAAATATGCGAAAGTTTGAGTGAGGACGTTTGGATATTTGGATTTTTGTTATTCAACTACGCCTTAACGGCTAAACCGATTTCGATGAAACTTGGAATATAAAGAATTATTTAATTAGAATAGCGTATAGGCTACTTTTTGTGTAGGTACCACGCGAGCGAAGTCACGGGCGGAAGCTAGTCACTTATAATGATGATGAAATAGCAATAACAGCTTATTTTAATAAGCAGAAATAAATATATTTTTTTAATGTTATAAACCCTTTTCGTGATTCACCTTGTAGTTCCTTACCTGGCACCATTTTCGCGAAATTTCAAACGCATATAACTGAAAAAACACCAGATATGTATTCCTACAAAAACACACGATCCCCTAAGTACTCCTAAACGCTTAAGGTAACTCAA
Organism: Anticlea derivata; assembly: GCA_947579855.1. Classification (NCBI taxonomy): domain Eukaryota; kingdom Metazoa; phylum Arthropoda; class Insecta; order Lepidoptera; family Geometridae; genus Anticlea; species Anticlea derivata. Next base: position 5,228,766 of record OX388287.1, on the reverse strand, counting down.
GAACCCCGGGAGTTATTAAGGGATGCAAGGCGTTGCTCTGGAAAACTTCCACCCTTCGTTTAACGATTTAAAACGTATGGGGGTGTGATTTTAATTATTTTATATTAATTTTGGGGTGTCGGCTTTGTGGTTCCAAGTAAGAGATCATTAACAGAGGTTAAAGCGATCCCTTATGGTAACTGATTGGTTTTAAAGAGAATTTGATTTTTATCAACTTTTGATACTAATCAGCCGTGTTGTTACTGATTCTTTCTTGGTGATCTGTATTAAGTCAGTGACCAGGTCGAGGTATGGTGGTCTATGACCGTCGGTGAAAGACTCAGTGTAGTGAAAGGATTAATGTGCGCCTCTTAGAGGCTCCTTTCGGGCTGATCTAATGGGAGGTACCTCAACTTTCGATCCGAAGGTCGTGGGTTTGAACCACGGTCGTGTACCAATGGTTTTTTGTGTTCTTAAAATGTTAATGTACTTGGTCGAAACTTTGAAAGAAAACGTGAAAAAACCCGCGGTGTATTCAGGACAAATTCTTCTGGAAACAGAAGATTAAGAATATATTTTTCAAGCTTCCAAGTATCTTGAGTTTTAAGTCTAATTTGGAGCCATTTCATTCTGGGCCTGGTCCATGTACACTACATAGAAAAATTAGGAAGAAATAGGAGATTACAAGAAAAATACAATTTCATTAATTTGAAGACAAATGCGATGGTACAAGAATAGTTCGTCTGGTAAGTTTTTTACTATGTGAACACTATTTGAAGGCCGCCATGTTGGTTTATAATTGGCGTTTGACATGACATTGACATATTTTTCATGTCATGTTGTTTGATTTGATGTTTTTGTTTTGTCAGATAAATGTAGGTTGTCAAAATGACATTTCACGCACGTCCATCCTCCATATTTTTGTAGCGCTGTGTGTTGCTCTCTTTGTTGAAGAAAATGTTAATGTACCTTAGAACGAAGTCAATTTAAATAAAATAACCAATTAAATACGTTTACTTTATTGCTGAGCCATATTTTAGAGTAGTGTACACAGTGCAGGTCCAGGCTCCATATATTGATGAAACGTCTCTTTTTAGAGGAAAAGTAGAACATAAGGCGCATGCAATCAATTCTGAGTATATTTGTAATTTCCATTGCATGCAGACTACAGTACCACATAGCTTCTTGTACAAAGAACTCTGCTCTATAGAAAACAGATATTATACTCTTAATTTTCTCACTTGTTTCATCACTGTCACTGTATTTTAGTGACCAGTTTAAGGCCCATTATCCATAATTTAAGGACTAGTGCAATTAATAATGCTCTTGTCAAGTTATTGCTTTATTGGTTCATTTCTATATTTAGAACGGCTATTCAAAACAGCTGCTTTGCAAAATGCATTCACTAAATTAACAAAATGATTTCGAAACGAACAAGAAATTAAACGTGTTCAAAACGAACACTTGAGAAAACAAAGTCTGTTTAACAAATAAAAAACGCATCGTTACACAAAAGGCAATAAAAATTGGCTTATATTGCTGTCTCTCTTCAACACTATGAGAATAAAAGGGAGAGGTAATCCCGCCGTAATCCCTAAACATAATAAAAAGATAGTTTTGATCCGCAACACAATGGGAACAGTTTTTTATAATTTTTAGAGTTACACTGCTTTTGTGCTTGGTGTGCGATTATTGTGATTCATATTTTATTGTTGGTTTTTATTGACTGATTATTGGTAAAATATTAATAAATTGATAGTGGCACGCCCCGGATTCGATCGGCAGCTATTTTATTACGTTACTAGCTTGCGCCCGTGGCTTCGCTTGCGTGGTAACTTGCACCTATATGCTATTCTAGTTAAAGGACTCTACGTATTTCAAGTTTCATTGAAATCCGTTGAGCCGTTACGACGTGATTGAACAACAAACATCAAAAGATCCTCACAAACTTTCGCATTTATTATATACTAGCGTCCGCCCGAACCTACACAAAAAGTAGCCAGTAAATGCTATTCCAGACTATAATCTATCTCTGTACCAAATTTCATCCAAATCCGTTCGGCGGCTTAGCCGTGATTGAACCACAAACATCCAAACATCCAAATATCCTCACAAACTTTCGCATTTATAATATTAGTAGGATGGAAGTAAGATAGTAGGAAGTAGGATAAAGTATATAATAAGCTCACGACTTTTATCCCCATTGATGGTAGATCTCAGATCTTAAGGCAATCAGATCCTTTAGGAAGCCTAAAGAGAGTCAGAGGCATGTCCGAACATTGACACATGCTCACATTTCTGAAGTAAGTATTCCATACGTTCAGTGCATACGTGACAAGCCGCAAGCCCACCGTCATCATCGGTGCTCGGCCGGGTTTGAACCCACGGCAAAAATGTGCTTTTATGTTCATTCATTACCTACCTTGTGAATAAAATGAAGTCGCTAAAAATAAAGGCAGGCTAACAGAACAATAAAATAACCAACAATATAATGACAATAACGGTTTAGACGTAATAACCGTTATTCTACCTTTAATTAACCGGTTATTCGATAACGATTGAGTGAGCAGGCTATGGGCCCAGCTGTCGCGGCAATTCGCGCCAATTTTTACGCGGGAAAGTGTGAAAATAATTGATTTCGAGGGGACCGTTCGGTTATTGAAAATTGACTTCTGCAATTTCCGCCGGTTTATTGTGACACTGGCTCATTCCTGGTCACCCCACGATTAGATACAGCACCGGTGGAGTGGTGGTAGTGGCGCCGCCTTCCGATCCACATTTCGTGAGTTCGATAGATTTTCCATTTGGAAAGTTTATGTATGCTCTTAAACGGTAACTAGAATCTGAAAATTTGAAGACTAGTGACATTTGCACGAAAGGAGCCTCTAAGAGGCGCAATTTAATCCTTTCACTACACTGATTCTTTCACCGATGGTCATAGGTCCTTTTCAGGGCCACCATACCTCAACCTGGTCACTGGCCTAATACAGGATGACCAAGAAAGAATCAGTGACACGACAAGAAGAAGATTAGTTAAAATAAGTTAATAATTATTTCCTACTTAATGATTAACTAATCTTCTTCTTTTTGTCATGTCACTGATTCTTTCTTGGTCATCCTGTATTAGGCCAGTGACCAGGTTGAGGTATGGTGGCCCTGAAAAGGGCCTGTGACCGTCGATGAAAGAATCAGTGTAGTGAAAGGAATACTAATGACAAAGAAAGAGCCAGTGACACGACATGGTAACAAATCGTGTTCCCACACCTACAAGCTATGTGAAACATTATAATGGCAAAATTGTTTTCACAAACTAACGACACTAATACACTAGTTACTACACCTGTACCGAATCGTTCCGAAGTGTACCGACGTTAACACGACCGCACGCGTTCTGAATTTAAACGAGCCAATGCGGTCGCGAGTTAACGCGCTGTGTTTAGAATTTGCAATTTTGGGGTTATGGTGTTTTTCTGATAGTTGGTTGAATATCATTTTCATACATAAATACTTATTTTTTTATTTTATTTTGTTTTACACGGACATATTATCACACACGGTCAGCTGTTCCCAAACTAGGCATAGCCTGTCCTATGGGACATACCAGAGACTGATATACATAAAAGATAATAATGATAATAATAATAAAGCCTTTTTATTCCGAAAACTTACACTTTTCTTACTACTAATTACTGAAATACTAATACACTTATCATAATATGTCCCTAAGTTCGGTGTGCCTTTCGGCATAGGCCTCCTCCAACGTCTTCCACTGTTTCCTATCAGTTGCCACTCTTAGCCAAAGGGGACCTAGAGTCAATTTCAGCTCATCTTCCCATCTTCTCATTTTGCGACCTCGGCTCCTTGACCCGTCTCTAGGATACCAGACCGTTACTTGCTTGCTCCATTTTTCATGCTTACAACTGAGCATATGCCCTGTCCATCTCCATTTTAGTCGGTCAATATGTGTTAGGATGTCTGTTAGTTTAGTTTTGCGTCTGATATCTACATTCCTGACTCTATCTCTTATAGATAGATACATAATAGATACTTCAATATTTAACACCCAGACGCAGAACAAACATCTGTGTTAATCACACAAATCTTTGTCTAGTGCGGGAATCGAACTAACGACCTAGTGCAGGAGGCCGAGTTACTACCAACTGAGCTCCGCGGCATTTCTCACGTGGTAGCTTGATAAAAAGTAGCCTATATGTTATTCTAGATAAAGAAATGTATACAGGTTGAGTTTTTTTCAGGGCCACTTAAGCGAAATCCACTTAAGTGAGAGTAATCGAAAAGTGATGTTAGACCTCACAGGCTCGATTTTGAAAAAAATAAGATAAGCGTTAAAAAAAGTTGAAATTTATTTACAGTTTTTCAAAAAAGTAGGTTATTGGATTTTTTTTTTGGCGTTTTTGGGTTCTTTGTTTGTTAATAAATAAATAAATGTATGATAACTATGTGTCTTAAGTTGTTGGAACACCTTCAAAATTATAAGTTTCTAAATTTAACAATATTTATTTACCGAAGGTTATTTTTCAATAAATAAATATTGTTTAATTTATAAATTTGCAGTTTTGAAGGTGTTTTTTTCTGATTTCGCCTAAGTGGCCCTGAAAGAAAACTCACCTCACCTAGTTCGATCGGCACAGGCGTAGCTTCACCTAGTTTCTAAGACGTTTCAAAGTGATCCTAGTGATTTTATTGAAATAAACGCCTTTACACTTTGACACCGTAGACCACATCGTCTCTTAACATCAGGTGATATTGTGGTCAAGCCTTTAGCCTATCTACTTCCTGCTATAAATGCGAAAGTTTGTAAGGATGTTTAGATGTTTGTTGTTCAATCACGCCGTAACGGCTCAACCGATTTCGTTGAAACTTGGAATATATAGAGTTATTTACCTAGAGTAGCATACATGCTACTTAAACCTGCCTACCTATGTACTACATAATAATTCTATTTGTATACCTACTTACCTACCTATATAATTTTACTTCTACTTCTAGTTCTACTTATTCTTATTTTATTTTATTTAATTTTTTTGATCTACAATTCCTACCTACCTACCGACATCGACTAAAGAACGCGAGAAATGCAGCACACTACGATCGTGAGGTCGCCGTAAAGGGTTCCATCTGAAAACCAGCGCCGCTACACTTCGTGTGCGGCATCAATGCTGAGATGGAACCTTTTTTGGCTCACGCATGCATCGGTACGGACTAATGAATACCCTAGTTTTGTTACTTCCTACCTACTTTTGTTTTGTTTCCTCTCTACCTTTTGTATTGTAACCTGTACCTTGTGTCTTTATTTTTATTTTATTAGTTTGTGCTGTGCTTGTGTGTCCAAAATTAATGTATTTTCTTTCTTTCTTTCTTTCTTATGAAGGTACCACGCGTGCGAAGCCGCGGGCGGAAGCTAGTTATACGTATAGTTGTTAAACACCACAACAGAATATAAAATCGCGCCCGCTGTTGTACATAATAATGTCACTGTCACTCGCCACCGCAACATCGCGCAAGCATTGTTCATGGTAATTGCGTTTAAACTTATAGCTATGTTTATAGCTTTAGACCGCGGCGTCGCTTGATTCACAGCGAAAGCTCTAGCTCTCTCTAGCCTCAACGGTTTGCTGGAAGAAAACTCTTTGTAGGATTAGTTACACCTAGTTCGATCGGCACCACACTGAAGCTTTAAATTCAATTTTGTGAAAAAGGATCATCGAAAAAATGCTAGGCACGCGCGCCGTGTTTGTTGCCTGATTCTTGTAGGCTTGGTCGCGAGGAACAGGCGCAGCTTCACCTAGTTTCTAAGACGTTTCAAAGTGATCCTAGTGATTTTATTGAAATAAATGCCCTTTGACTTTGACTTTAGGCTCGCTCACACAAGCTTTATCGACCCCTGTGCTAAACAAATTTATTAAATTAATTCTGTGCCTCTGTCTTCCTTTTTGTTTTGATTAATAAAAAAAAAAAAATTGGCTTTTATTCACCAAGAATCCTACACACAGTTATTATAAAGATACAATTGGTAATTTACAAGTTTTGGTATGTATGTAGGTAGACAGGTGAAATGGTCGAGGGCTCAGCTACGCTGCTTTGCAGCCTCGCCATAAAATGTCTGCTGTCGTCACAGCAGGTTTGATCCTCGGAAGCCATCAGCCGCTATCAGGCGATGAAGAGAAGGGCACAGATCATTATTATAACCTATGTAAGTAGGTAGGTATGGTTTTAGGAGGAGGTAGGGCACAGCGAGATTTTCTCGTTCTGAATTGGAGCAGCCCGCCTGGGGAGGTACCTCCGCCTTACAAAAGATCGCAGCCAAATAACATTATTTGTTTCAAATAGTGTTGTGTTCCTTGTGTTCCTAGTGGGGGGAGGGGGTTCGGGGTCGGCAACGCGCTACGGTAACCGCTTACCAACAGGTGGGCCGTACGCTTGTTTGCCACTTCAGTAGTATAAAAAAAAAAAAAAAAAAAAAATCGAGCTAGTAGCAAATGGCATCCGACATCCAGGATAAAATAAATTTGTGTGAAACTATAGTACAATAGCATACTGTGTGACATGTAACACCTACTCTCATCCATGGATCTTTGTGTTGTCCGAATCAATAATAAAATTTTATTTAATAATGCCCTCCGGGTTTTCAAAAAAATATCAGGACGTCTGATCGGACGCGTGACCCGAGAGCTGGCTCTTATTTGGCCCAGCGAATTAGCATTGCCATCCAGCGTGGCAATTCCGCCAGCGTCTTGGGGACGCTTCCGACTGGTAGTGATCTGGATCAGTTGAGCTATCTATAGGTCTTTAGATGGCTCAACTGTTTCTTGTGTATTTTGTAAATATTAACTTGTATTAATTTTAAGTTTCTTTCTGTAAATAAAGTTATATTATTTAATTTAATTTAATTTTGTTCATCATAATAGCGTTTCATATACCTAACTTAACTTTAGACCGCGGCTTCGCTTGATTCAAAACGAAAGCTCTAGCTTTTATCAGCTCTCTCTAGCCTCAAATGTTTGCTGGAATAAAGCTCTTTGTAGGGTTAAGCTCGCTAGCTATACTAGCTTTTTCCCGCGACTTTTACCGCATTTATTTGAAAGCTATCCTATCGTACTTCTTACTAATATTATAAATGCGAAGGTTTGTGAGGATGTTTGTAGTTCAATCACCCCGTAACGACTCAACAGATTTCGATAAAACTTGGAATAGATTGAGCTCTATATCTATAACTAGAATAGCATATAGGCTACTTATTATGTAGGTACCCCGCCCTAGGCTCAAGTCTACTCATCATCATCATCATTTCAGCTACTGCCCATCTTTAACCCTACTCAGCCCGCTGGTAAATCCGCCACCGTGACCAAGAAAGAACCAGCCAGGAAATCGAACGCAGACTTCACAGAAACATTAACCTAACCCCCCTCTAAACTACAGCAAATAACAATCCCCAGCACCTGCTCGAAGGACCAAAACGACCAACTCGATCTGAAACGATAATCGAATTGAAATTTAACGGAACAATTTATTCCCTGAATATCTGACTTTATGACTTTCACGTAAAAAAGTACCCGCCGATTCAGAGTAATATAAGCTTTTGCAAAGATATCTTTGCGCGTCAAAAACTACGCTAGCACCTTATTTCTAAAGCGATAGAGTTGAAGTTTCAACGAATAATTCAAAGAAATGGCAAGACGATAGCGGCGGGCAATGTCGAAGTCGATCGAAATTCGAATATTATTCCAATATGGCGCCCAATGACATGTTAATATGGGATTCGGTGCGATATGCATAATTTTATAACGTGCAGTTTCGTGGAGTGGTTTCTGTTATTCGATCTTTGTGTGATTTTTTTTTGATCCTGATTCTCTCTTGGTCATCCATTGTTAGGTCAGCGAGCAGGTTGAGGTATGGCCCTGAAAAGGGCCTATGACCGTCGGTGAAAGAATCAGTGTAGTGAAAGGATTTAAGCGCGACCCTTAGAGGCTCATTGAGTGCAATATATATTGTTTTTTTTTTTAAACTTAAATATTGCATGAATAGCCGTTTAATAATTCTGTTATAACCGTCTTTTAATTTAACTTTACGGGTATTTTTTACCGTTTCAGCAATTAACCCTTCAATAAACTGCGACTCATTAAAAACAGAGTGGTACAATGTATTTTTTATGTTTATTTTATTAATAATAGTTAAATTCATTGTTTTTTCATTTAATCATCATATTTACGATATTTCTGTTAACTTGTCATTCATCATCATTTCTAGCCGTTTGAAGACCACTGCTGAACATGTCCTCCCCCAAAAATTTTCCAGACCGACTTCCAATCATGTGGGGAATTTGCCCCTACTCACTACGCTGGGCATGCTGCTGCCCTGCTAGCTATTTTGACTCAGAAAAGTAAGTACTACACTTAACATTAATTTCATTATCTGTGCTCTAACATTAACAAAAAGCTATGTTTCTGAAACAAAAAAACAACAGAAACCCAAACAGTTAGCAAATATGATGTATTTACTTTATTAATAAAGGAAAACTACAAAAAATAACAATAAACGCTTTTTCCATTAACGCTTATAACGTTACAATCTCTTCTAACATCTTAATTTACTGAAAGTCAACATGGCGCGGACTTTTTCAATAAAACTGGCAACATCTGGCCCGACACTTAAGCGCGGGGGCGGGAGTGAGACGGAGATACGAAGCCTCCACTCGCAAGAGCGAGACAGCGATAGAGGGGTCGGCATAGGAATTAATATGTCCTTTTCTTACCGTTTTCGTCGGACGCAAGTTGCTGTATTATTATTGATGTCCTATTTCTGTGATATTTTGAGAATACGAGCAATTAAGGGTGAACAGATTTTATGTGTCGTGAAAATAACAAAGGGCAGACAAATAATTATAGTTATAGCCAGGGCGTTGTAAGATGTCCAATAACAGGTCATATTTTTACGGTTGCGTCCCTAATTTGGAAAAATCGGATCCCTTATAGGATCACTTTGTTGTCCGTTTGTCTATAAATATAAATAAATATTCCGGACATATTCACACGGTCAACTGATCCCAAACTAGGCATAGCCTGTACTATGGGTACCAGAGACTGATATACATAATAGATATATATTTAACACCCAGACACAGAACAAACATCTGTGTTAGTCACAAATGTTTGTCCAGTGCGGGAATCGAACCCGCGACCTCTAGCGCAGAAGGCAGAGTTACTACCAACTGAGCTATGAGGCCGTCAAGACAATTTTTCTCAGATACGGCAAAGGTATCTACATGAAATTTAGGTATTACCAACTATTAGGCCAGGCCAAAATTTGGCCGTGGTGGCCCTGGCTGAATAATAGGCCCCTCCATATCTACCTATCCGCAGAGGCGACTAAGGGAAGAAAGCTAGGGGATGGGCAGCAGCGCCTCTCATTTGAACAACGACAGCTCTAACTGCGCTCGCCAACCCGCATGCCCAGCGTGGTGAGTATGGGCAAATCCCCCCACATGATAAGGAATTCGCTCTGTCTGTTGGGGAGGCCATGTTCAGCAGTGGACGTCGTACGGCTGAAGTGATGAACTAATAGGGTTCGTGAGCTTATAGTGCTGAAAAACAGCGTCTGGTTTTCGGACTAGGCACAAAGCTGAGTTGTTGCCTTTTCAACAAGCAGACAAATTATCTTTGTCATTTTTATTGTATTTGGTAGTGGTACCTATTTGTTAATTTTGCCTTTTTTATTTTTATTGTTTTCTAAGAACCTGTGTACCTATTTTAAAATCTTTAGTCTGTGATGAATAAATGTATTTCCTTTCGTTATTTCTTTCTTTAGTGCCGTATAAAAATACAGTTTCTAGCTCAATGCATTAAAAATAAATACATTTTTGAATGGAAATGGCAAAAATGAAACACCTCCCGAATACTTCCAGTTACCACACAATTCTGGTGAACCCGCTTCCCACGAACCTAGGGTATAACCATCATCATCTCCCTGCACCCTTATACCACATCATGTGGGGTCGGCACAACATGTATTCGTCTTCCATTTCCTTCTATCAGTCGTCATCTCAGCACTCACTCCTTTCTTCACCATATCCACTTACACACAGTCCATCCATCTTTTCTTTGGCCTACCTCTACTCCTACATCCATACCCAGAGTATAACCAAAAGGCTCAAATATGTTAGCCCTATCGAGACTAACATATTTGCGCCTTTTGAGATCCTTAGCCGAATCTTCACTGCACGTTTTTTTTTTTATTAACATTTTGTGGCTATGGTGTCACTGCGGCCACAACTGGCCTATTGTGATCGCCACTTTATTTGTGGAGCCCCTTTACAGGGCCTTTAAAGTTCACCGCAAAGCCCAGCAGCTGTTAAAAACTGAAGGATTTTCTTTGGAGTGAGTGGCTTTAGGTCCATTGGGCTGAGGATGTGCTTTCCCAAATGCTACGTTTGAGCATAAGTGCTCCGCACTCACCTAGCAGGTGTAGAGGCGTTTCGTCCGCCTCCTTGCATAGCCTGCAGGTTTGTGTGTTCCCTGCACTAACTGATGTCCCCGGAAGATGTGAGCGCGCTAGTGTAGGTATTGCCTACCCTTCTCCCAAGGAACCAACCAAAGTTACCATCATACCAGGCTGCTTACCATCATCACGTAGAAGACCATTTAATATGCACTTGTAACTTTAAAATACGAGTATACAAATACAATTGTTCATTGTTCGTTTGTACTCGTTCTGCTCGCTCTCGATCAGGTTTTGGCTGAAAATCAGTGTTTTTGCTTTTAAGCAAAATATTTCACTGAGCCATAGCCTATTTGTCGTACAGCAGCACACGCAAACATGCCTACTCCAAGATACCTACTTTTTTAAAAAAAATTGCTCTATTGATTATGTATACCTACCTAATGTATGTACTTTAGTTTAAAATTGTTTATCTATGTTAATTGTGTGTGTCTGTAGTGCCAAATAATTTTTTTATCTATCTATCTATCAATTGATTAATAATAATATGTATAAAATAATAATATATTAATAACAATCCCGAAAGGAGATTATTCTATCAACAAAAAGAAAGAAAAAAATATCAAAATTATGTTTTTTTTTCAGTTTTTCCCGATCTAAAAGTAGATTATTTTGGTCTTTTTACTTAACAATCCAGCGTAACTGATAGTGAACTGGATCAATTGAGCTATCTATAGATCGTTTGTAACGGTCTTTCGATAGCTCAACTTTTCCTTCTGTGAATAAAGACAGCTTAATAATTGATTATTCAACATAAGAGAAGTTGCTACCTATAACAGCTGAATATTTATTAAGTTTGAAACAGTACAACTGGGGTGGCAAACAAACATACGTCCCACCTGTTGGTAAGCGGTTACCGTAGCCTATGAGCGCTTGCAATACCAGAGGCATCACGCATGCGTTGCCGACCCCGCCCCCCTAAAGAGCTCTGGCAACCTTACTCACCGCAGGAACACAACACTGTTTGAAACAAATAATGTTATTTGGCTGCGATCTTCTGTAAGGTGGAGGTACCTCTCCAGGCGGGCTGCTCCAATTTAGAACGAGAAAATCTCGCTGTGCCCTTTCTCCTCGAATCTGTATTCATCACACAAATGTTTGTCCTGTGCGGGAAGCGAACCCGCAACCTCTAGCGCAGAAGGCAGAGTTACCAGCAACTGAGCTATGAGGCCTATCAAATCTATCCTATCTATTATGAATCATTTTGTATTGGCTTGTTGCCAAACATCCCGTCAGATCTCTAAGCGCAACAATGCAATTTGGGGAGTAATCAGAGCCACGTCCAATCATTAACTTGCCATTTTGCTGTAGTTGTTAGCATTCGATACGTGACAGATCGCAAGCCCATCGCCGCTTTTATGAATACAACCAACAAGCCTGACAAGCCTTTGACTTTTTGATTCTAGGTAGTTCCGGTTACCTCACGATGTTTTCCTTCACCATTTGAGGGTCCTGGCTTGTCTTTTAAATCCTCACAACATCGACTGATAATATAAAATAGACCATTTTGTCTTAATTGAATAATATATACCTATAGGTAGAATACAAGACCTTACATATATTATAAATGCGAAAGTTTGGATGGATCGAAGGAAGTTTGTTACTCAATCACACCAGAACGGCTGAACCGATCTCGATAGACTTTGGCACAGAGACAAATTATAGTCTGGAATAATCATCATCATCCTGTAGAAGTCCACTGCTGGACATGTGCCTCCCCTAAAGAGTTCCACCACGAACAGTCTTGAGCCTTCTCATCCACCGACTTCCCGCAACCTTCACAATGTCGTCGGTCCATCGGGTGGGGGACCTTTCAACACTGCGTCGCCCGGTTCGCACATAGTTTTTTTTTTACCCGGAAAAATGTATGGTTCATGTGAAAACTCAATACTTATTTGTAAATAGATTCGGATGAAAAATCGCCGCTTGGCTATTTTCTAATCTTTGACAAATACGCGCTAATTATTCCCTGGTTTTACCACAGATTAATTATCATGATATATCGTAGTTTCAGAGTTAATTTTTAGGAGAAAATCCATTTTGAAATAAAGACGGACCAGGGCTAACGCCCTGAGGCATCCGCATACACGTAATAAAACAAGGAGTCGAAAAATCAAGATCTCTAAGACCTCACGTATACGAAGTGACAAGAGTCAAGGGTAACACACGGGCTAAGTACGGGCCTACAGGTTTTGGCTGAAAATCAGTGTTTTTGCTTTTATGCAAATAAATTCACTGAGCCATAGCCTATTTGTCGTACTGCAGCACACACAAACTTACTGTTATTTACTTTTTTGTTTATTTATGTTTGTAATATTGTTTGTAATTGTTTAACCATTTAACGGTCTTTAGATGGCTCAACTGTTTCTTGTGTATTTTGTAAATATTAACTTGTATTAGTTTTAAGTTTCTTTCTGTAAATACAATTTACCATGTTAATTGTGTGTCTGTGGTGCCAAATATTTTTTTTATCTATCTATCTAGCTAAGTTGCGGGAGGCCAGCTAGTGAAATAAAAAGTACTTATACTAAGAATTAAAAAAAAAGAGGCCTTTGTCCAGCTTTTGACTTCAATCTGATGATGATAATGTCTCAAACTATGGTTATGATTACTAAGATGAGCTAGAGACTAAAGATGAGATGAGAGACTAAAGTCAAAAGGTGTTTATATCAAAAAAATCAATAGGATCACTTTGAAACGTCTTAGAAACTGTATGACCATGGTAGGTAAGTAGTGACTCGTAGTTACTGATATACCCACGACAGAGAATTCTGGTGTAGGGTCAACCTATCCGCGGATGTCGTAAGAGGCGACTAAGGGAAAAAAGCTAGGGGATGGGCAGCAGCGTCCCTCATTTTAACAACGATAGCTCTAACTGCGCTCGCCAACCCGCATGCCCAGCGTGGTGAGTATGGGCAAGACCCTACATGATAAGGAATTCGCTCTGTTTTTGGGGGAGGCCATGTTCGACAGTGGACAGAAGAGATAAACTCACCATTAACATTAGTTTTGACAGGTTCCTCCCGATCGCCCAGGATAGCACTGACACTAAACTTGAGTAGCGGTTTCTTTTGCTCAAACTCTTCGCAACTCCTCACCATATCCTCCGTATTGAAGGCCTTCTCCCTGCCGGACTCCTCGTCAGAATTCTCATGATAACCGTTCAAATTGAACCTCTTTTCTAGCTCCTCCAGCCTTCGAATTCCGGACTTCTTGCAAGAGAATGGAGGGCAGTCCATTCCGCCGCAGGATTGGCAGCGACGATTCAGACTTGGTATGTTTAGAACCTCTTTTTCTTCTATACGTTGGTAGTAATCATTGTTAAAGTACAGTTCGTTTTTGACGGGATTATAGCTTTCTTCTTCGTCTCTGCTTTTAGACTCATCGTCCTCAACGGAATCTTCGTTTTTCTCATCGTCATTTTCAACTTTTGACTCGTCGATTTCAGGGCTATTCTCTCGGGAACGCTCGTAGCTCTGCCTTTGCAGAACATAGTTTTCTATTTGTTGGTTCAAGTACTGATTGTGTAGCTCAGCTGTTTTTTGTTGGTGGAGGATATTGTCTACTAAAAATGGCGAGGTCATGTTGAATGCCTGGTTTTTGTTGTACAGGTTTTGTATAGTCTTCAACATAATGTTGTGATCGAGTTTGTTAAATGGATTCAACGTCAATGGTCCATGTTTTAAATCCGTAGGGTACATTATATTATCATTATCTCTTAAAAATTCTAACTACGTTATTTAACTATTTATGTCATAATAGAAGAGCAGCGAACGTCACTAAATTTAAAAAAAAAAGACAAAAATGTCGGAATTATTCAAATATCGAAGGTGCGTTCGGAAATCATGGAGCACGGAAACACGTGTGTATCGTTCGATGGTGTAACAACGACTGAGTCAAAAGGGAGTGGTTCTTAGGGGCGGGTATCACGGGGTGGCTTTTTAACAGAGCTTTTGTGGAGCGACCAATCATCCCAGAGCTCCCTCGTTCTTCGCCCGCTAACATTTATTGAACAAACCTCGACTGGGGTACTAAAAGCGGGGTTCCCGTTACAGTGGTCATTTTATCGCCTTACAAAATTGAACTTGCTAGTGTATTCATGCAATTGTGACATCTATTTCAAAGATATAAAAGCTAAATTGTATTTTATAAGGGTAAAAGTATGTTTGTTCTCGGCAAAGGGAGTGTGTGTATTATTCATAGGTTGAGAGTAAAAAGGATGTATATGCGTTTTTTTGTTTCAGGTCTTAATATTTATTGACTTTTAGACGGCTATGGATAAGGCCGCCCTAAGGCCTCGCGACTTATAGTCAGGACATTAGCGGTTATTTGGTGACTGCGCTGAAGGTTGCTTCAAAGTTACTAATTTATATATAATAAAAACGTTAGGTACTAATTTTTTATCTGTACAATCAAAGTGATTCATAATATATACCTATGCTATCGCGAAGGGGCTTGTTCTACACCCAATTGGCAATAAAGTTTGCTCTACGATTTTAGATAATTCGTCAGTTTTCATTGAAATAAATCAGCTCAGCTGTTTTGGGGACAAATCAGTAAAAACTTAATTATTCAGCTGTTAAAATTAGCAATCTTGAACTTTTGTATGTTTAGTAATTAAAAATGATAATAAGCCCAAAAACATTTCTGCCTTCTGCGCTAGAGGTCGGGGTTCGATTCCCGCACTGGACAAACATTTGTGATTAACACAGATGTTTGTTCTGTGTCTGGGTGTTAAATATATATCTATTATGTATATTAGTCTCTGGTACCCATAGTACAGGCTATGCCTAGTTTGGGATCAGTTGACCGTGTGTGATATGTCCGGAATATTTATTATTATTATTTCTGTATTTTTATTTATGCTTTTATTCTTTATTTTTGTTGATAGAATAGTATGCATATTATAAATCATTATGTATAAAATAACGCCAACAGCTACAACAATACTGATGATTATAAAATTCTTATTATTGTGTGTACAATCACCTACCTAAACCTTTACTTGATTCAAGCCTTGTAGTATTCAAAGTGAGACTGAAAAAGTTACTATTGGAAAGGACTTACTATTCAACCCATGATTATTTTAATGTCATTTTTTGTAATAGCACTATTTTATTGTAATTTAAAGCTCTGACATACCTACTTAATTTTGAAAATATGTATATTGCATGTACCTACAACGCTAAATATGGCTGCTCCTAATTTTTATTGTTTTATGTAACAACTGTACCTAACAGACTGGCCTGTTGACTGGCCTCATAGCTCAGTTGGTAGTAACTCTGCCTTCTGCGCTAGAGGTCGCGGGTTCGATTCCCGCGCTGGACAAACATTTGTGTGATGAACACAGATGTTTGTTCTGGGTCTGGGTGTTAAATATGTATCTATTATGTATATCAGTCTCCGGTACCCATAGTACAGGCTATGCCTAGTTTGGGATCAGTTGACAGTGTGTGATATGTACGGAATATTTTTTTTTTTTTTTTAACCTATATTACGCAATAAATTACTTTGATTTGATTATTCATATGAAAAATCTTTTAACATTTCGTAAAAGAATGCATATCGTTGTAGTTCGTAGCATTCAGCTACGCCGTAGACCGTAACCAACCACGACGTAGCACGCACCTACGCGCGTAGCTTGTCTCGTAGTTCGATCTAATTTCTAGTTTTTTTTTTTCAGGGAAAAGATGGGTTGCGATGTTTTTATATAATACCAGATTAATTTTCTCTTCTGAGCTCCACTTTGTTCGATGGGCACTACACTGAAGCTCTACATTCCATTTTTGTGAAAGGAAGTTTCAAGGTGATCCTAGGGATTTTATTGAAATAAACGTTTTTGGACTTTGACAGTGTAAGAATAATGAAATTTAAAAAAAATGTTTACACTACAGTAAAAAAATATATTTTACATGATGTGTTTGAATCTGTCATAATTTCTGCTGTAGGTCTGAACATAGACCTCCCCATACATGTCCAGAGAGACAGATCTTGTATCCCAACAGCTTCCAGCAACGTATATTCGATCATCGTTCCATGTAGTGAGCTACGTTGTACTCAAGAACCATTCCAAGCTCTACCAAATCAATTGTTTTAAATTCCTATAAATCCTAATAACTGAAATTCCAATTGTTCCAATTTAATAAACGATCATTTTCAATACATTGTTTACATCCAATACAATATAAACGAGAATGATTATTTATTTGTTCCAAAACCAAATAATACGAAATAGCGAAACGTCAAAAACAATTCTGGTAGAAAAGAAAAGAATCACCGACCGCCGAGTTAAAGAAAAAAGTGTTCCAATTTTGAAATTAGCCACACCCCCCTCTTGTTATTGGTCGCGACTGTTATAACAAAATGGCGCATGTTTTACAATAAAGCCGTTATTATTTTCAACCCTATTCAGATAGCTATAGATTAAAAATCCTTTGTTATAATAAAATGTAGATGAAAATGGTATTGTGTTAACAATATGAATTTTATTCTCTTGTATTCCATGTTAATATAAAGAGAGGCTTTGAATAAGTCGATTATAATTTCTCAAACGACTTAGAAGATTGGGTTAGAACATTTTATTTATCCTCAGATATTTCACAAAGAAAGATTATTTAGGTACCTACTTACCTACAGTACCTACTAGGTACCTAGGTACTCGAACCATAGGCAAAGGATTTAGTTTTTTGTTTTAGTCTAAAAAAGAATTTTAAATTTTAACCTCGGTGGGGCAGCGTCGATTATCCGTCTGAGGCGCAAGGGGTGCGGGTTCGAATCTTTTGATTTCAAGCGAAAATCGACTGTTTGGATGCTAAATTGTTATTACACAGTAGCATCAATTACGTTTAAAGAATTAAATTGGCTCCCAAAAAAAAAAGTCGATATGATATCACAAAACTTTTTATAAATGTTTTGACGTCAACCCTTTATTACAAATGTGCGAAGCGAATCTCTGTAATTGCGTAAACATGAGGATAGAATAGGGGACCGTTCATTGTTGCATAAATTATGGCCGAGATATTTAGTAATGCGGCTTATTATAATATTAAGTCAGGGGAACTTCGCAACCTTGCCAATGCTTGCTTGTCACTAATTCTTTCTTGGTCATTCTGTATTAGGTCAGTGCCCAGGTTGAGGTATGGTGGTCCTAAAAAGGGCCTATGACCGTCGGTGAAAGGATCAGTGTAGTGAAAGGATTAAAGTGCGCCTCTTAGAGGCTACTTTCGTGCACATGTCACATGTCTTCCAATTTTTATGTTCTAGGACATGCCGGTTTTCTCACGATGTTTTTCCTTTACTGTTTGATAGCACTAGCATAGCACAAAACTTTTTTCCTAATGGAAAATCCATTGGAGCATGAACGGTATTCGAACCTATGACCTGCCGATCGGAACTACCACTACGGTTGCGGATGCAGGAAGTCGGAATTACAGAATACGTACTTTCATAATGTCGTTGGTCAATCGGTGCGGCTTTCTAACAAAGTCAAAGTCAAAGTCAAAAGGTATTTATTTCAATAAAATCACTAGGATCACTTTGAAACGTCTTAGAAACTAGGTGAAGCTACGCCTGTTCCTCGCGACCAACAACGCGTCGCCCGGTTCGTGGTCGCACTTCGAGGACATTTACTCCCCAACGGTTGTCGGTTCTGTGCTATATGGCCTGCCCACTGCCACTTCAACGTGCTAATTCTGAGAGCCATGTTGGTGACCTTGGTTCGACGGATTATGGAGAATGAGGACATTTAAGATGTTCTGAAATCTATTTAATTATACATTAAGTCGACATAGGAGGAGGTAGGGCACAGCGAGATTTTCTCGTTCTGAATTGGAGCAGCCCGCCTGGGGAGGTACCTCCGCCTTACAGAAAATAGTCAAATAGTGTTGTGTTCCTGCGGTGAGTAAGGTTGCCAGAGCTCTTTAGGGGGGAGGGGGTTCGGGGTCGGCAACGCGTGCGTGATGCCTCTGGTATTGCAAGCGCTCATAGGTTACGGTAACCGCTTACCATCAGGTGGGCCGTAAGCTTGTTTGCCTCCTCTGCTGTATAGAAAAAAAAAAAAAAAAAAACACAGGCAAACAATAAATTTAAAAGAAATGTGTTAAAAATAAATTTATTTAAGATTCTATATTGTAAAACTCCGAGCGTAGCTCTCTCCATAGCCCGTTGCGCGACTTTGAGCTTATGTATGAGGCCACATTTATCAAATTATAGCCGGTTTTAAACCATTTTAAATCACATTTGAATACTAAATAGCAAGCATAACTGCAATACGCATTAGATAAACGATAAATATTAAATAAATGAATTGTGACAAAACAGAATCTGCGCAACTAATTCCGTGACGAATCAAACAAAAGATGGTGACACGTGCCGGCCGAATGTGTCAACTGTCACCCACAGACTTGCATTTTATTGGTTTTTAATTTTATTATTCGTTTTATTAGCCGTGGTGGCCCCGGCTGCATAATAGGCCCCGCTATACCTAACCGTGGATGTCGTAAGATGCGACTAAGGGCAAAAGCTAGGGGATATGGGCAGCAGCGTCCCCTATTTCAACTACGATAGCTGCGCTCGCCAGCCCGCGTGCCCAGCGTCGCGATTATGGGCTACTTCCCCCCACATGATAGGAAGTCGCTCTATAAATTGCACAATTACATTTTAAAATATTTTAATAGGTTATAATAGACAATCGTGAAAACTAAATAATTGTAATTAGAATATAATTCAAAAATGAATGATGAAACATATAGAGTTCTTTACCTAGAATAGCATAAAGGCTCTTTTTATCAATGTGCCACTCGAGCGAAGCCGCGTGCGATAGCTAGTAGCTATATATAAATACCTAAGTTATAAGTAGATTAGACAATATTTTTTACTCGTAGCGACATCTTCTATCGAGTAGAATTCCTAAATGTGTGAGACCCCATTCGTATATCACTTTTAAACGCCATCTATTGTTGAGTAGCTGAACTAATTTGTTTTTCACGAAAGCAGCCTCTAATGGGGCCGCTGTAGTCTTCGTGTAACGGAATTTTGCCTAGTACTTTTTAGTACCGATAAATGCCGCTAATTGTCTCGGGAATTGAGGAAATCACCAAGGTCACCGACATAGCTCTCGGAATTAGCAAGTAGAAGTGGCAGTGGGCAGGCCATATAGCTCGCAGAACCGACCACGACCCGAGCGACGCTGTTTTGTAAGGCCCCCTACCTGGTGGACCGACGAGATTTTTAAATTTGCAGGATGTCGGTGGAAAGAGCTCAAAATCGTTCGTCATGAACTTATCAAAAACTCAAAAATTGATCTGTGATGTGGCACAATGTACAACAACTGTGTACCTACATTCCTATAAACATTCACAAAATGTTGATTTTTGAAATACCTTTGAAAATAAAAAACAATTTGATTTCAAAGCTTTATTTACAAGACTAGCATTAGCAAATTCAAAATGGAATTTAAACTAATTTCTAAATGTGCAAGAAATTATTTTACTTGTCATTGGAACAGCACTATCACACAGTTTAGGCTAAGTTTAGAGTCAATAGATTCAGGCGTGACTTGGCCGATGTCCATTCTAAGATATTAAATATACAAACCAATAACTTGTACTATTCCGCTAATCTACTACTCATAAGCTCAACAAAAAGACGCGTGCACCTCCCACACCACCCGCAATAACAAGCCATGCAAAGCATACTGTGGTTGTACTGTGCCTGCTGCACGGCTTGTGTCGCGGATACTTTATAGGCTAATTTTAATACACACATCTGTCCACAAACACAAAGGTTATTCTGTAATTCTGTAATTCTTTATTCCACACAGAAACATGATACATAAATGGTTATTTCAAAAGTCATGTACATAGGCGAGCTTAACCCTAACAAGAGTTTCCTTCCAGCAAACCTTTGGGGCTAGAGAGATTTGATAATATAGGGAGATGCAACATGTACAACAATTTAAGAGAAAAAAAAATGAAGTGAAAAATACAACTGTAAATTAACTAAAATAAACTACCATAAACGACACAAGAACATACCTACATAAACAATATATGCCTACATAACGAATACATACTTACTTAAACAATACATACCTACTTATACAATATTAAATATATACCATGTTATCTGGAAGATAATGCTTGTTAGCATTAAGTTCGCCTTTGTACTATTTTTTATGTGCAATAAAGAATTTTCTATCTATCTATCTAATACTAGAGACGGCAACACTGTTTTGTATGTTGCAGCCCCGATGTACTCTCACTTCCCTTCAAAACTGCAGGCAGAGCAAGATGTCACTCGACAATGTAATACAATAACTAGGCGTAAAGAATCTGTATTTTAAGAGGATACAAAAATCATAATAAATTGTCGAGTGGGCGGAGTGAAGAAAGTGACTGCGCTATGTACTGTAATTGAATGCGGAAAGAGATAGCAAGCGTTAGAAGGCGCTCGAAAGTAATCGACGTAAGCGAAATATAAGAAAATATCGATTATCTCAAAAACTATCTATTATTTTTTAAAAGTGTTTTGGATTTAAGTACCCAATGCTATTGTCTAACAAAATATTTAAAAAAAAGATATTTTTGTTAGAGAGTATTTTCGAAAAAACTGTTGCAGAGGACCCAACTTTAAAAAATAAATCTATCGAGAAAAGTTTTACCAATCGCGTTTCTGTCTTGGATTTACGTAAATAAAATGCTCAAGTTATCTTTGTCATAAAAATCAAAACTGTGCGTGTTGCGGTTAGTGAGAAAAAACAATTCAAAAATCATAAAATAATTAAACCCTCACCTTAATAAATCAACAATGTGATGGAAGCAGAGTTTTATTCCGTCACAGCTTGTTATTGCGGTGTGGGAGGTGCACGCGTCTTTTAGTTGAGCTTATGAGGAGTAGATTAGCGGAATAGTATTAGATATCTGTTAGTCTGTATAATATATTAAGTGTAGGTTCATCAACAAACTTTATCAAGTTGAAGTTAGGCAGAATACAAATAAAATCTGATTTACATCAATTAACAATTAATTTAGTTCTATAAGATAAAATACTTTTACAATAGCACCTCATACAAGATTAATTTAAAAATATTTACAAAAACTTAAATTACAAACTAAATTATATAACTATTTTATTTCTAGGTAAACAGGGTTATATTTAAAACGCGCCAAACTTTTGATGTAGCTCACCATTTAAAAGATTCACGACTATTATCCTTAAGCATGGTAGACACCCTCTAAGATCCTCTAGCGATCAGATCCTTGAATATGTCTAAGGGGGTTAGTCAGAGGCACATCCCAACATTGGCACAAGCCCACATTTCGCAGTAGCGTATTCCATACGTGACAGGTTGCAAGCTAAAGGTGTTTTCCTTCACCGTTTAATGCACAAGTGAATGCGCAATTAAATTTAGCGAATAGAAAACATCATTGGTGCATGCCCGGGTTCGAACCTACGACCTTCGAACATAACGTGTTTTCTAACTTCGCCGTTCTTGGTGAGAAAATCATTAAAATATTTAAAAAAATACTAAAAAATTGTGCTTTGGCTACATAGCTCTCTTAGTATTTATATTAATTTTAATAATATAATGATTAATAAAACATGAGATCACTGATAAATTATACATAATTGACAACCTCTGTGCTCGGCTAAGACGCAGTGCGAGTTCGATACCCGTGGCGGGACAAACGCATTATCTGTACAAGGTGATAAATAATACCCATACTATTCTGAAAAGAGCTTATTATCAACAAAAGAAAGAAAGTTAGCGAAAAAATATCAACATTTTCAATATTTAACTTAAGTTTTTAATTTTTTATGTTATACGGAGGCAAACATGCTTACAGCCCTCCTGATGGTAAGTGGTTACCGTCGTCTATAGACATCAGCAACACCTGGAGCATTGCTAATGCGTTGCCTGCCGAACCCCTCCCCCCCCTAAAGAGCTCCGGCAACCTTACTCACCGCAGGAACACAACACTATTTGAAACAAACTATATTCACTATTGCATGGTTTTTGCAATGAAAAATTCAAAGGAGCCATTTCATTCTGGGCCTGGACCATGTACACTATATAGAAAATATAGGAAAAAATAGGAGATTACAAGAAAAATACAATTTCATTAGTTTGAAGACAAATGCGATGGTACAAGAATAGTTATTCTGGTAAGTTTTTTACCATGTGAACACTATTTGAAGGCCGCCATGTTGGTTTATAATTGGCGTTTGACATGACATTGACATATTTTTCATGTCATGTTGATGGATTTGATGTTTTTGTTTTGTCAGAAAAATGTAGGTTGTCAAAATGACATTTCACGCACGTCCATCCGCCATATTTTTGTAGCACTGTGCACTCTTTGTCGAAGAAAATCATAATGTACCTTAGAACGAAGTCAATTTAAATAAAATAACCAATTAAATACGTTTACTTTATTGATTAGCCATATTTTAGAGTAGTGTACACAGTGCAGGCCCAGGCTCCATATATTGATGAAACGTCTCTTTTCCGAACGTTTAAGAACAAACTTTATTGCCTATTGGGTGTAGAATAAGCCCCGTTCAGGATAGCATACATATAATGAGTCACCTTGTATTACATAGCTTCCAAGATTTTCGGTCACTGCGTCATTCGGACTATGGTAGAATTGGCTAACCCATAGCCGATTCGTAACTAAATCCAATTAATTCTAAATAGTTTACAAGTGCAAGTAGCGTAAATATTGCTTCTTATTCAAATACAACAATAATAATTATGAGATAATAGATTATTGTCACAAAAAAAGTTCGGGACTCGAACCCGCGACCTAGAAACGCTTTTAGCCGAACGCCACTAGGAATTTCGAGCAGACTCGTACTGACTCAGTCGTTAGCGCATCCCTGTATCTATATCACGGGTTCGAGTCCCGTCAAGTCGAATTTTTGGGATATTATAAAAACCATTGGTGTGAGTTATTACTATAAACAAATAATATGAGATAATTCTTTGATTTACCTACACTACTGCTAATATAGGCACTTAAAACCATATTTCATACAAACCCACCAGATAAGGGTTTAAAGTCGGCATCGTTAAAGGAGGGTTAAACAACATTAATAGGGCAAGACTCTTTGATTTAGTCCCCCCATCCCCATTCCATCATCGGACAACCAGACGCACGGAGACGCGACATCCGTTCATGGTTGATATACCACCTTGCCGCACCAAGCGCTTTGCGTCTACCTTTATAATGCGGACAGCCAAAGAGTGGAACTCGTTGCCGGCGTCTGTGTTTCCGAATACCTATAATTTGGGTGTCTTCAAGACCAGAGTGAATAGGTTTCTTCTAGGCAAACGTGCTACACCGTAGACCACATCATTACTTAACATCAGGTGAGATTGTGGTCAAACGTTAGCCTATTTCGTATAAAAAAAAAAAAAGTTAAACTAAAACCGACTTTAAACTATCTGGATAGGCCGTAAGCGTCACATCTCAAAAGCGCACTCGCCGCTTGAAAGGGGCCGGGTTCAAACCCCAGCGAGGCAACACCACTTTTTGCGTTCCAATTTTTTTTTATGCTAACCTCCATACTAAAATACCATAATATTGCTTCGCGGGACGCTAAATAGGTTGTCGTCTATTGTCAAATACATGTTAAATGAGAAAAACATGGCTATGGACGACATGAAGTGCCAAATGTCATGGGAGTCGTAGAGCTGTAGCAACGAGCACACGCGGTTGTTCTGGCGAGACTGCGCTGGTGTTAGCTGAAAAGATTCCGTATGAGATAGTGGCCGGGAGGGATATTTTAGGACGCCGAAGGCCTCCGTCGTGGCCTAATGACTTATGGCTTCAGCACAAGTAGATATTATGTATTATTTATATACGAGCTTCCGCCCGCGGCTTCGCTCTAGTGGTACCTACATAAAAAATTATACTATATGCCATTCTATGTAAATACCTCATCTATTTAAAGTTTCAACGAAATCGGTTGAGCCGTTACGGCGTTATTGAATAACAAACATCCAAACATTCTCACAAACTTTGGCATAATATTATATAGGGATACTCTGAGAGTAGAACAAGGTCGGACAGACAGACACACACACACATTTTATTTTTTATTTATTTTTATTAATATTCCGGACATATCACACATTGTCAACTGATCCCAAACCAGGCATAGCTGTACTATGGGTACCAGAGACTGAAACACATAATAGATATATATTTATATATATGTATCTATTATGTATATCAGTCTCTGGTACCCATAGTACAGGGTATGCCTAGTTTGGGATCAGTTGACCGTGTGAATATGTCCGGAATATTTATTTATTTATTTATTTAACACCCAGACACAGAACAAACATCTGTGTTAGTCACAAATGTTTGTCCAGTGCGGGAATCGAACCCGCGACCGCTAGCGCAGAAGGCAGAGTTACTACCAACTGAGCTATGAGACCAGTCCGAAACATGGCGAAACAAAAAGGGTTCATAATCAAGTTGGAAACCCAAAAAAAAAACATCCTGTATATAACACTTACCGCCCAATTAGTACTTTGATCCAAGTAGAAGTAACTCGAACTGAACCATACTGTATAGGTTAATGCGATGTACACCCAACTGTAACAAAAAAATTGTCTTATTGACTTGCTTGTTGTGCTACTGATTCTTTCTTGGTCATTCAGTATCAGTGAGCAGGTTGAGTTATGGTGGCCCTGAAAAGGGCCTATGACCGTCGATGAAAGAATCAGTGTGGTGAAAGGATTAAAGTGCGCCTCTTGAAGGCTCCTTTCGTGCACATGTCACATGTGTTCCAATTTTTAGGTTCTTAGACATGCCGGTTTCCTCACGATGTTCTTCTTTACCGTTTAAGAGCAGACGCAAGGGGTGGGTTTGATTCCCTCGGGACAAATGTTTGCATGATCTGCAAATATTAGTTCCGGGTCTGGGTGTTCTGGTAGCATGGTCCTCGTAGTTTCTGATACACAGGGAAGGCCAGGTCAGGACTATGTATGTGACTGTTCGGTGTTATAATTATTATCAAACTGGCTTATCGAACAAACTTTTTATACCTATGACGAGTTCATAGACTTTAAATGTAAAAATATATAATGATTTGCTTTGTGTTTATTTTATTGACATTATTTATTATATCTACATATTTTTTTCAATTTGTTTTTTGTTTTTTTTTTGTTTTTCATAATTATTTATGCAATTTTAATTATATTTTATTTTGTTTAACTTGTATTAGTTTTAATTTTCTTTCTGTTAATAAAATTATATTTATATAGTTTAATTAAAATTAAATTTAGAAGAAAATGAAATGAAAGTAATTTATTGCGTAATATAGGTTAGGTACAGTTGTTACATAATACAATACAAATTAGGAGCAGCCATATTCAGCGTTGTACGCATGCAATATACATATTTACAAAATTAAGTAGGTATGTCAGAGCTTTAAATTACAATAAAATAGTGCTATTACAAAAAATGACATTAAAATAATCATGGGTCGAATAATAAGCCCTTTCCAATAGTAACTTTTTCAGTCTCACTTTGAATACTACAAGGCTTGAAGTATCAAGTAAAGGTTTAGGTAGGTGAATTGTGTACAAATTGACTTATAATAGTTATTATCAATAAATTACTATTATTATAATGACTATCATACCTGTACCACCGTATAGACTCGCGGTGCAGTAGTTTCATGACGATGTAGAACAATGTGTACAGAAAGAGATTACTCATCAGCACCAGGAGTAGATGAGACGCAAAATCACGACTGTGTTGTGTTACTCTGGAATAATAATAACAAGAATTTGTTAAAAAAACTATGTAGTTAAATATATAAATATTCCGGACATATCACACACGGTCAACTGATCCCAAACTGGCCGACTGAAACGACTGGCCTCATAGCTCAGTTAGTAGCAACTCTGCCTTCTGCGCTAGAGGTCGCGGGTTCGATCCCCGCGCTGGACAAACATTTGTGTGATAAACACAGATGTTTGATCTGTGTCTGGGTGTTAAATATTTATCTATTATGTATATCAGTCTCTGGTACCCATAGTACAGGCTATGCCTAGTTTGGGATCAGTTGACCGTGTGTGATATGTCCGTAATATTTTTTTAGTTTATTTTAAACTAGGCATAGCCTGTACTATGGGTACCAGAGACTGATATACATAATAAATAAATATTTAACACCCAGACACATAACAAACATCTGTGTTTATCACAAAAATGTTTGTCCAGCGCGGGGATCGAACCCGCGACCTCTAGCGCAGAAGGCAGAGTTACTTATAACTGAGCTATGAGGCCAGTCCAGTTAGGAGGTACACCGGGAGATTGACACCAAAACAGCTGAAAAATCAGCTGATTTGGGGTCATATCAGTTCAAACTCATTTAATCAGCTGTTTTAGGTGACAATCTTGATACCAATATTGTTGTACGTTTAGTAATTTTATCCTACTAATGTTATAAATGCGAAAGTTTGTGAGGATGTTTGGATGTTTGTGGTTCAATCACGCCCAAACGGCCGAAAGGATTTGGATGAAATTTGGCACAGAGATAGATTATAGTCTGGAATAGCATATAGGCTTTTTATATTCATAGCTACCACGCGAGCAAACCGCAGGCGGAAGCTAGTTAGCTATAAAGATGATAAAAATACCAAATATTGCAAATTTGAGAAAGTTTGGAAAAAAAAGAAAAAAATAATAATGGAAAAATTGATGTTGTTTTCGCTCATATTCTTTTTTTTGTTTATAGAAAAACCCCTTTTAGGGATGGTATATGTTATATATGTTATATGTTATGGTCCACCTTGTAGTTAAGATAGTTACCCGTAAGCGGCTATAGCCCAGTTGGAAAGGTTAGCGATGATTAATAGCACGCATCGCCCGCAGTGCGTCGGCGTGATGGCGATCAGCGGTCGCGTGATCAGTTCCCGGCCCGCGCGGTATACCACACCCACATCTGCAAAACAATTAACAAATTGTACTTTGATTCATTTAATAAAATCACTTTGATTATAAAACAATTATCAAATTGAACTGTGATTCATTTAATAAAAAAAAAAAAAAAAAAATATAAAACACAAGAATCACTTTGATTCAACTAAGTAGAATCAGACAACAATAAATTACATTTGATAATACAATGTTTTTATAATATCCCAATGCGTCTCAGGCGGTAATGGTGTTGGTAATGGTAATGGTGATGGTGATGATGAAGATAAGTGAATGAATGAATAATTTATTTGCAGAGAGAAGTACAGGTACTTTGCTTGCTCATAAATTGTATTGTTTTGTATTCATTTATTCATCCATAGACATATTTAACATGTACTTGAACAAGTCATAATGTGGCAAACAATTTCAAGTGATTATTTAAATATTCATGTACAATGTCAATAAAATAATAAATTAAGATTAAAAGAGGCGTTTCACCAATATATGGAGCCTGGGCCTGCACTGTGTACACTTCTCTAAAATATGGCTAAGCAATAAAGTAAACGTATTTAATTGGTTATTTTATTTAAATTGACTTCGTTCTAAGGTACATTATGATTTTCTTCGACAAAGAGAGCAACACACAGCGCTACAAAAATATGGCGCATGGACGTGCGTGAAATGTCATTTTGAAAACCTACATTTATCTGACAAAACAAAAACATCAAATCAAACATGACATGAAAAATATGTCAATATCATGTCTATCACCAATTATAAACCAACATGGCGGCCTTCAAATAGTGTTCACATAGTAAAAAACTTACCTACCTAACTAATCTTGTACCATCGCATTTGCCTTCAAATTAATGAAATTGTATTTTTCTTGTAATCTCCTATTTTTTCCTAATTTTTCTATGTAGTGTACATGGACCAGGCCCAGAATGAAATGGCTCCTTTTAGCAAAAAGCATCGTCATATTGTAAACTTAAAAATATAAATAACACAATATTAAATAAAATCGTAAGTCAAAAATCCGAGGTTTTCCCGCTAACCTACAACATGAAGAGCTTTAAGAAAATACAAAAAGATTTCTCCAGGGCAGGCAACGCATTAGCAATGCTCCAGGTGTTGCAGATGTCAATAGGCGACGGTAACCACTTACCATCAGGTGGGCCGTAAGCCTGTTTGCCTCCGTATAACATAAAAAAAAAAATGATGAATATGATTATGATGATTATTAGATGTACTTACCTAGTTTAAACCTTCCTAGATAGTAGATCTGGAATGTCATCACCAAGCACGTGACGAGATGCAGCGCAGTGAACGCGACCCAGAACGAGAAGTTTGCGTTCAACACTCCGACAAGACCTGGCATATGGAAGAAGAAAATCTGTTTATTTGACCCACAACGCAGTAAGTAGGTACAAAGAAAAATACTTATAAGTAATACATACATATATAATAAAATAAAATAAAAATAAAAAAGCCTTTATTATTCCTAACTAACATAAACAATTTTTTTATATTTCCTATTTAATTTTATATATCTAAAAAGTTAATTAAGGACCCCTCGGCGGGTATAGGCCTCCTCCAAAAATTTCCAAATCTTTCTATCCTTCGCATGCCTAATCCACGGCTTGCCTGCTATCTCTGTTATTTCATCCTGCCATCTTTCTTGTGGTCTGCCTCTTCTTCTCTACATATATACATCATCATCATCATCAACATGCTGTAGAAGTCCACTGCTGGGCATAGGCCTCCCCCAAAGAGTTCCACGACGAACGGTCTTGAGCCCTTTCCATCCACCGACTTCCCGCAACCTTTACAATGTCCATCGGGTGGGGGGCCTTCCAACGCTGCGTCGCCCGGTTCGTGGTCGCCATTCGAGAACCTTTACTCCCCAACGGTTATCGGTTCTGCGAGCTATATGGCCTGCCCACTGCCACTTCAACTTGCTAATTCTGAGAGCTATGTCGGTGACCTTCGTTCTTCTACGGATTTCCTCATTTCGGATCTTATCACGTAGTGAAAACATATATACATAAAATAAAAATAAAAATATTCCGGACATATCAGACACGGTCAACTGATCCCAAACTAGGCATAGCCTGTACTATGGGTACCAGAGACTGATATACATAATAGATAAATATTTAACACCCAGACACAGAACAAACATCTGTGTTACTCACACAAGAGTTCGTCCAGTGCGGGAATCGAACCCGCGACCTCTAGCGCAGAAGGCAGAGTTACTACCTACTGAGTTATGAGGCCAGTCGATAACTTGTTATTCTTATGAGCTTTTGTTCTTTTTAAAATCTTAGCGTTGCTTCACCTAGTTTCTAAGACGTTTCAAAGTGATCCTAGTGATTTTATTGAAATAAAAGCCCTTTGACTTTGACTCTTATTTCGTGTCACTGATTCTTTGTTGGTCATCCTGTATTAGTTCAGTCAGCAGGTTGCGGTATATTGACGCTGAAAAGGGCTTATGACAATCGGTGAAAGAATCAGTGTGGTGAAAGGATTAAAGTGCGCCTCTTAGAGGCTCCTTTCATGCTCATTTCATTGAATTTCTAGGTTCTAGGACATGCCGGTTTTCTCACGATGTTTTCCTTCACCGTTTGGGACTTGTTAATAATTAGCTTCTACCCTCGGCTTTACTCGTGGTACCCGGATAGAAAATTATAATTTTTTCGACTATCCGGCTCCATAATATAATACAGGTGATTCATAAATATTTAATATTTCGAAAGAGGCTAATTCTATCAAATAAAAAATAGAAAATTAGCGTAAATATATCTAATCTTTTGGAAATAATCAGCTTTTGTTCTTTTTAAAATCTTAATAATTTTATTATTTGTTCCACGTAATAGAAGTTCCAAATTAAGAATGCTACCTAAAACAGCTGAATAATTCAGTTTGAACTGATTTCAACCCAGCACAGTTGTTTTTCAGTGAAAAATGTTTTTTTATTTTTTATTTATTTATTAGAGAAACCAACGGCGTAACAGACGTGAGATTAAACGCTATAGCTAGATAGAAAGGCCAATAAAAGGTTTCTACTTTTGAGTTTATATAAAAGAAAATGTTAGGAACAAACTACATAAAACTTAATCACATGACTACCTACCATGATACTGTTAAAGCCTAGTAGGATACATTTTTTCAGAGGAACTGTCTTCTTATTAAATGATACAATACAGCGATTTCAATTAAATTTGGCATCATCAGTGCCAGTCGGATGAGCAGTAAAACATATTTTAAGGAACTAGGTGATATCAGGGGTACCATTGAGTTGGTAATGTTGAATTTTCAAAAGTCGTAGAACAAACTTTATTGCCAATTGGGTGTAGAATAAGCTTCTTTCGGGATAGCATACATATTATCAATCACCTTGTATGTAATTCTAGATTATTAAATAAATATTCCGGACATATCACACACGGTTTTTTTTTTATTTACTTTTTGTGGCTATGGTGTCACTGCGGCCACAACTGGCCTATTGTGATCGCCACTTTATTTGTTGAGCCCCTTTACAGGGCCTTCAAAGCTCACCGCGAAGCCCAGCAGCTGTTAGAAACTGAAGGATTTACTTTGGGGTGAGTTGCTTTAGCACAATTTGGCTGAGGATGTGCTTTCCCAATTGGAGGCTACGTTTGAGCATAAGTGCTCAGCACTCACCTAGCAGGTGTAGAGGCGTTTCGTTCGCCTCCTTGCATAGCCTGCAGGTTTGTGTGTCGCATAGCCTTAGCCTTATCACGCACGGTTACCCGGAGACTATATTATATAGATAAATATTTAACACCCATATAAATATTTACTACAAAAAGGATAGAAACTAATATCTCTGTGGAAGGCGAAATCTAGGCCAATTAATATAATTCAAAGACCAAATGCAACAAAAAAACCGACAGAAGAGTCATAAATTCGTGGAAAAGATTCTGGTCACTAAAAACCATAATGAAAAACAAACAATACTCCATCAAAGTGAAAAGAAAGCTCTACAACACCTGCATCCTACCTATAATGACATATGGCAGCCAAACCTGGACAAACACCTTAAGAACATCTAGCATCTACACTACATGTTATTAAAACACTGTTTTGTACTATCTGTTAATCTATATATATATATACATATTTAAATATAGTGTATGGTTATATATAGTATAGTTTTTAGTTAAGTTAAACAATCTGTCGCACGCCAACCTCCTGTTTCTACCCAATCAGGCTGGCTGGTAGATAATGCCTTGGCATTAAGCCCACCTTTTGTACATTGTTCTTAGTGTGCATTAAAGATTAAATAAATAAATAAATAAACACCCAGAAAAACATGCAAAAGTTGGGAATATGTCAAAGAAGCATAGAAGGAGCATACGAGCCACAACCATAAGAAAAATAACAAAATGGGAAGATGCCGAAACTAAGATCAAAACGCTTAAATGGAGATGGGCAGGTCACATGCTCAGGGAGCAAACACCAAAATGGACCATAGCACTAACAAACTGGACCCCCCGACACAACACAAAAAGAAAAAAAGGCAGACAGCTCCAAAGATGGTCTGATGACATAAAGAAAATCACTGGCCCACTTTGGACAAGACTGGCAGGAGATAGGGAAGAATGGAAAAAGCTGGAGGAGGCTTTTGTGTCATAGACACGCTAAACAATGTAGAGAATAGAAATTAACAGTTATATAACAATACCCATGTATGTTTAGCAATAAAGGCTTTGAAATTGAAATTGAAAAATATTTACTACATACATGCATTTCAAAAATCTGAAAAAATGTTGTTATTCGTTATTATTATTATTTTTGTTCCTAGTATAAGACTTTCGGGATAGCATACTAGTTACGGAACACGTATGATTGACGAAAGTTAAAGTAATAAGACTTGCCGACAAATATGATGAGCGCCAGCACCCCGAAGGTGGCGTGCGCGCGCGCATTGATGTCGGGATGTCGAGACTGGTAGATCTTCACCATGCACAGCACTGAAGTAACGTACATGAACGACGTATCTGGAATTAGAAAATATTATTAGGAAAATATTTTTTGACCGCGGTGGCCCCGGCTGGAGAATAGGCCCCTCCATATCTACGAGGCGACTAAGGGAAAAAAGCTAGGGGATGGGCAGCAGCGTCCCTCATTTTAACAACGATAGCTCTAAATGCTTAAAGGTTACCTCCGGTCGGTTATAAAAAACGAACCACTATGTAACGAACCACTATGTACTCATCCGGGAAAACAGACGCTGGCAGATCGTTCCACTCTTTGCCAGTGCTTATAATAAAGGTGGAGCAGAAACGTTTGGTTCGACACTGTGGTATGTCGACCAGGTAAGGTTGGTAATTACCTGTGCGTCAGCTTGTCCGGTAGTAGAAGGGGGAGGGAGGGATGAGGTCATGCAAATCCTGCGCACAGTCACCAAAGTGGTACTTGTAGAACACTGACAGTCTGGCCACACGCCGTCTGTGTTCAAGGCTTTGTAGATTGGACTCCACAAGCGAGTCATCTCCTATGAGCCTAACATATATCATATTTTGTTAATTTCGTAAATAGCATAGTAGTATAAGGCTCGTATTCAGAGACAAGACTCGAGCATTGATCTGTACTTAAATCTCGATTTGAGGCTATTTCTTGATTCTTTTCTTGGCTATTCTCTTGATTAGATTCTAATTCTTGAACAGTACTTATGTATAGATTCAATGATCACAGTTCACCTGAGTAAATGCTTATTCTGAAACGTCAATCAGACGAAATCGGTGCTAGAGTTTAGATTTGATTAGACATTAATCAAATGACATTTTCGTTCCGTTACACGTACTTTGATGCATATTTATACTTCACTTTATAGTTCTGTTCTATTTCCACCCTGGCTGTTTGAATTTCTGCGTAAAACGGATCGAAAATTAAAAATAAATCAAAATGTAAACGAGAACATTTGAGTACAGATTTGAGACTCGATTCAGCTGAGAGTAGTTTAAGTACCGTTCTTGAATAAAAGCTATGTTTGAGAAGAGATTCAATACTTAAGTAGAGTTCAGCTGATCTGTGATTAAATCTATGCTTGAGTCGTGTCTCTGAATACGAGCCTTAGAATGAGGAACCTGCCGCCCTCATGCTGACGTAAGTAGGCGTGGGTAACGGGGGCCTAGGACTCACCGAACTGGAAGTTCATGCTGTTAGGGCACACGTGGTAGGCCGCCGACAGCAGGCCCTCGCTCACCAGAGCGATTCCCATCGCGTACAGGAGGCCAAAGTGCTGAGGTATGCCCAACTCTTTCTGCACACATACGGGATAATTAAAAAAAAAACAGGCACAGGGCGAAACAGGTGAAACTGCGTGAAATAAGGACAAACCAACCAACAAACACATTTTCGTATTAATATTAGATAGGATGAAACGTATCCACCTCAGTTTCATAACTTAAATAACGTATTTACCTCGGTCTTATGAAACTATAATGTATTCACCTAAGTTTTTAAACTTATAAAATGTATTCACCTCAGTTTTATAACTTATAAAATGTATTCACCTCAGTTTTATAACTTATAAAATGTATTCACCTCAGTTTTATAACTTCTATAAAATATATTCACCTCAGTTTTATAACTCAAAATATATTCACCTCAGCTTTATAACTTATAAAATGTATTCACCTCAGTTTTATAACTTCTATAAAATATATTCACCTCAGTTTTATAACTCAAAATATATTCACCTCAGCTTTATAACTTATAAAATGTATTCACCTCAGTTTTATAACTCTCAAAAGGTATTCACCTCAGATTCGCTTTTCGCGCGGTGCGCCTTATGCCTCCTCCACACGCGGCACAGGAACAGGAATCCCAGGAGAATGTACCCTAAGTTGGAGTACACATGGTTGAAGTCGGACAGCACCATCAGGGGATGGGCGCAGAGGAAGTTGAAGTAGCAGAGGTCCTGGTTCCCAGACTGATTCAAGAGCTAGAAGAATAGAAAAGTGATACATCATTATATCTGTATATATAAAGAACAAGGCCTGATTCCATGATCAACGCACAGCCCAAACCGCTGAAGCTATAATGCTGAAATTTAGACAGTAGCTGCCTTATATGCCAAACACATCCACTAAGGAGGGATTTTCAAAATATCAACTCCTAAGAGGGTGAAAAGGGTATAAACGTTTGTATGAAAAATCGTATTCCTTGAACTTACAGATTTGAAACTAACTATAAATAATGTATGATAGAAATAAGGAAAAATTTTATTTTTAGATTTTCAAAACTACCCCTGAAAAGGGTTTAATGAGATGTCAAAGTTTGTATGGGAGAATCTTAACGCTTGGAGAGATTTATCTGAAACTTGGTACAAATACTCATAGAGTCAAAAAATGAAACACGTATTTGAGGGTTTGTCAAAACTGCCCCTTTTTATCAAGATACCACGCGGGCAAAGCTGCGGGCGTACGCTAGTAATAATAATAAATATTTCGGACATATAACACACGGTCACCTGATCCCAAACTAGGCATAGCCTGTACTATGGGTACCAGAGACTGATATACATAATAGATACATATTTAACACCCAGACACAGAACAAACATCTGTGTTCATCCGACAAATGTTTGTCCAGTGCGGGAATCGAACCCGCGACCTCTAGCGCAGAAGGCAGAGCTACTACCAACTGAGGTATGAGGCCTGTCAAAAAAATTTATCATCACCAACAGCCTGAGGAGGTTAACTCCCCAACGGTTATCGGTTCTGCGAGCTATATGGCCTGCCCACTGCCACTTCAACTTGCTAATTCTGAGAGCTATGTCGGTGACCTTGGTTCTTCTACAGATTTCCTCATTTCGGATCTTATCACGTAGTGAAACTCCCGAGCTTAGCTCTCTCCATAAATCGTTGCGCGAGTTTAAGTTTGTGTATCCTACAAATTTTTGGCGAAAACGGCCGTTTCGGCGTGATTGAGCCACAAACATCTAAACATCCTCACAAACTTTCGCATTTATAATATTAGTAGGATGCGAAAGTTTGTGAGGATGTTTGGATGTTTGTTGTTCAATCACGGAGTAACAGCTCAACCGATTTCAATGAAACTTGGAATAGATAAAGTTCTTTACGTTACGTAAAGTTCTTTTTTTTTTATTTTATGTAGGTACCACACGAGCGTAGCCGCAGGCGGAAGCTAGTACCAACATAAATCATCGAAAGAAATGTGCGTCACGCGCGCCGTGTTTGTTGCCTGATTCTTGTAGGCTTGGTCGCGAGGAACAGGCGTAGCTTCACCTAGTTTCTAAGACGTTTCAAAGTGATCCTACTAGTGATTTTATTGAAATAAACGCCTTTTCACTTTGACATTCGGAGTTTCGCTGCGTGATAGAATCCGAAATGAGGAAATCCGTAGAAGAACCAAGGTCACCGATATAGCTTTCAGAATTAGCAGGTTGAAATGGCAGTGGGCTGGCCATATAGCTCGCAGAACCGATATCCGTTGGGGAACAAAGGTTCTCGAGTGGCGACCACGAACCGGACGACGCAGTGTTGGAAGGCCCCCCACCCGATGGACCGACGACATTGTGAGGGTTGCGGGAAGTCGGTGGATGGAGAAGGCTCAAGACCGTTCGTCGTGGCACTCTTTGGGGGAGGCCTATGTTCAGCAGTGGACTTCATCAGGCTGATGATGATGATGATGATGACTTTGACATAATGTAAAGTATGTAAGCTCACCCGTTGGTATGTGACCACTAGCTGTATAACCGGCAGGGTGTAGAACACTGCCACAGTAAGTACATTCCACAGGTACAATTTCGATCTAGCTTGAAGTACGCGAGGGCGACATCTGTTGGACAAAATTGGGAAACCAACTCAGTAAAAAATCTATTAAATAAAAATCTCGTGTCACGGTGTTTGTGGGCGCAAATCACAGAAAAAGGGATCGACCTATTTTTTAAAAATTTTATACTTAAAATTTGGTAAGTATGAGAATAGGTCTTATGTATATTTCGCCGCCCACGGATAATAAAATGGTAACTGCAAAAACACAACCTTTCTTTTTTATTTATTATTTATAACAACATGCCGATATATTTTTGCAAATTTATTTATTTATTTACGAAAAGTTACACTATTTTTACAGGAGCACCTAATGCAATAGTGTACCATTATCCTTTACATTATTATTATTATGCATATCAAACATTTTATAAGATAAATTTTAATTCATAGCATAATACCTACTAGTTAAGAAACAACAAACATAAATCTTCAATTAATAAATACAAATTATATCAAGCCTAATAAAAAGTAAATAGAAAAATTCGTCAATCCATATATGTCAAATAACAAAAATAAAAATTTGCCACCATAAATACAAATTACATAATGTCCTACCTAATCAAAATTTAAAATGAATTCGTCAATCAATAATAATGTTAAATAATACAAAAAGTCAAATCTAATTATAATAGCATAGAATATATAACAACGTCCTGCGACATTCGCTCAGGGGGCAGTAAAAAAGATCGACTCTCTCCGCTACTATATTGAGTGTGTGGGTGGATGCAACGCGTTATAGGTGCCTTGATTATGAAATTGATAAAAATCCCACTGGTGCACGACCGGGATTCGAACACCACATACCAATTGATAAAAATCCCACTGGTGCACGACCGGGATTCGAACACCACATACCTCGACAAATTAGCCAAACACAGCCTGCCGCTCAGTTTGTACCAATCCTTGTCTGCGTTTACATCGTCCACCACTGTGGATATATCGGATTCTGTGTCTGATGATGAACTGCCTTCTGTGGAATAAACAATCATACCATCATCATCATACCATCACCATCATCATCATCTAGCTAAGGTGTAGAAAAAGCTCCTTTTTTTTTAATGTTATTCGGAGGCAAACATGCTTACGGCCTTCCTGATGGTAAGTGGTTACCGTAGCCTATTGACATCAGCAACACCTGGAGCATTGCTAATGCGTTGCCTAAAATATAACATATAGAGTTGCGTAGCGATAGCGTACATATTATGATACACCCAATAAGGGTTACCCGTCGGATTTTGGAACCCTAAAAATCGAAAGCGCGGGCGTTTTCACATTAATACTTTCACCACACTGGTTCTTCCACGATCTTTGGCTCCTCTTTGAGGCACCATACCTCAACATGGTCACTGATACACCCAATAAGGGTTTGCCGCCGGATTTTGGAACCCTAAAAATCGAACACGCGGGTGTTTTCACATTAATCCTTTCACCACACTAGTTCTTTCACGATCATTGGCTCCTCTTTGAGGCACCATACCTCAACCTGGTCACTGATACACCCAATAAGGGTTTGCCGCCGGATTTTGGAACCCTAAAAATCGAACACGCGGGCGTTTTCACATTAATCCTTTCACCACACTGGAACTTCCACGATCATTGGCTCCTCTTTGAGGCACCATACCTCAACATGGTCACTGATACACCCAATAAGGGTTTGCCGCCGGATTTTGGAACCCAAAAAATCGAACACGCGGGCGTTTGCACATTAATCCTTTCACCACACTGGTTCTTCCACGATCATTGGCACCATACCTCAACCTGGTCACTGACCTAACGCAGGATGCCCAAGAAAGGAACAGTGACATGACGTGCTTACCATTGCACGGATCGCCGTCGCCGACCAAACCCTGCCGTGACGTACTTTCCCCGCTGACGTTCATGACGTTAACGTTACGGCGACGTCGCACGTTACTGACGTTATTGGGTGTTACTGGGACAAACGCGCCTTCTGTTTAACAAATAAGTTTGTTCAAAGTATTGAATTATTATTAAGCACTGGACAAACATTTGTGGCTAACACAGATGTTTGTTCTGTGTCTGGGTGTTAAATATATATCTATTATGTATATCAGTCTCTGGTACACATAGTACAGGCTATGCCTAGTTTGGGATCAGTTGACCGTGTGTGATATGTCAAAAAAAAAAATTTATAAGGGTATTCATTATTTATTCTAATACTAGCTTCCGCACGCGGCTTCGCTCGCGTAGTAGCTAAATAAAATGTAGCTTATATGCAATTATAGGTAAAGAACTATATTTTTCAAGTTTCAACGAAATCGGTTGAGCCGTTACTGAACAACAAACATCCTCACAAACTTCCGCATTTAGAATCTTCTTCTTCTTCTTGTCGTGTCACTGATTGTCGAGTCGTGTTCCGGCGGGGGGGGCATAGGTAATTACAGGATCTCCTAGTTTGGGTACCAACCTATGTTTTCCAACCGTCCAACGATCACATTTTATACCAAACCTGATGTACATTAGCTTAAGGCGCTATGAGAATCATAATAAACTGTCGAGTGGGCGGAGTGAAGAAAGTGACAGAACTACGTACTATAATTGAATGCGGAAAGAGATAGCAAGCGTAAGAAGGCGCTCGAAAGTAATCGACGTAAGCGACATATAAGAAAATATAGATTATCTTAAAAACTAAGTATTTTTTAAAAAAAGTGTCTTGGATTTAGATACCCAATGCTATTGTCTAACACAATATTTAAAAAAGTTATTTATGATTGATAGTTTCTGAGTATTTTTGAAAAAACTGTTGCAGAGGACCCAACTTTAAAAAATAAATCTATCGAGAAAAGTTTTACCAATCGCGTTTCTGTCTTGGATTTACGTAAATAAAATGCTCAAGTTATCTTTGTCATAAAAATCAAAACTGTGCGTTTTGCGGTTATTGGGAAAAAACAGTTCAAAAGTCATAAAACAATTTAACCCTCACCTTAAGTGAAGTTTGTTACCGAAATAAATTTATCTTTATCTTTTATCTTGTAATAGATTAAAATGATAAAAAAAAGGACAAAGACAGCAACAAAGGATTACTTGTAGAGACAAACCTTCGTTCAGTGTCGTTGCATCTGCGTTCTCCATCCTCTTCTCACAGAACACGGAGACAAAGAAAGCGACGTAAAATGAGAAGAAGAACGCCAAAGCGACACCGGCAGCTATCAAATACTCCTGGTAGGATATAGTCTCTATCACTCTGAAACTGTACACAGGAATGTATAGACAGACTTACATCGGCCAAAGCCTACTTTAAAAAAACTAAAATACTAACAGTGATATCCCTGTTTATTTATCGTTCCCTGTTAGAAGTACATTTGAAGAAACCAGATCTTCCTATGAAGCTACATATACACAAATACAACACTAGAAATAAAGAAAAATTGTTTGTTCCAAGAAAAAGACTCGTGATAACCTATAACCATGGTCTCTGCGATGCTTGCGATGTATAACAACCTACCCTTAGAAGTAACCCGGCTTCCCTTTAATCAGTTTAAAATAAAAATTAAATCATTTTTTGAAAATCATCCATTTTACCATGTCGCGGAATATTTAAATGTTTCATTTTCTGATTTGCATGTGGAGTAGAAACTATAAATTACCTATCCTATAAATTATCTAAAATCTTTGTAAAATTATATGAACGTTACTTGTAAAGAACTGTAATTACTGTAAACCTGACATGCCTATGTTATATGTTATAACGAAATGGTCAATAAATGAATTAAAGAATTAGCTAATCGAGTGAGCGAAGCGTCTCGAAAATATTAAGTAGAAAACACAAGTGTTTATATTAACAAAAAAAATTACAATTAGTAGTGATAAAGACAATATTATAGTATACATTTTGTGTTGAATATGATTAATGTGTGTGTGTGTGTGAGGCGTGTGTGTGTGCGTGCGTTGATCAGTGTTATTTTAGAGTTTTAGGAAAAGATATAGTTTTTTATACAACTGAGGTGGCAAACAAGCATACGGCCCACCTCTTGGTAAGCTGTTACCGTAGCCTATGAGCGCTTGCAATACCAGAGGCATCACGAACGCGTTGCCGACCCCGAACCCCCTCCCCCTGGCAGCCTTACTAACCGCAGGAACACAACACTATTTGAAACAAATAATGTTATTTGCCTGTGATCTTCTGTAAGGCCCCCTCAGGCGGGCTCCTCCAATTTAGAGCGAGGAAATCTCGCTGTGTTGTGTGTGTTTGTGTGTATAACAGAATTCATACATGAACCCTACTAAAGAAACATGTATGCTGAACGCTAATTAAAAGAGTGTTGGTGTGTGTGTGTGTGTGTGTGTGTGTGTGACAGTATGTGTGTGTATATATGTCGTGTCGTGGGTGTCTTACCTAAAAGTCTTCACCCTTCCATCGTTAGTGGGCACTTCCACATAAGTCTGATCCCACCCGAAGTAATGTGCCATGGTGGATACGCTGCCGTTCCTCACTATGCCATCGGAGCAGTCTTCATCAGATGTCTTCACAATGAAAACAATGTAGAAACCTGTGGGGAATGTGTCTTGCTGCCGAGAGAATAAGGTTCACATTAAAATGATATAATTCAAATTGGCGCTGAAAAATTTGATAATTTTCAAATCATAATTTTTACTAAAGGAGCCATTTCATTCTGGGCCTGATC
Organism: Anticlea derivata; assembly: GCA_947579855.1. Classification (NCBI taxonomy): domain Eukaryota; kingdom Metazoa; phylum Arthropoda; class Insecta; order Lepidoptera; family Geometridae; genus Anticlea; species Anticlea derivata. The sequence continues at coordinate 5,187,861 of OX388287.1, read as the reverse complement.
CATGTACACTACATAGAAAAATTAGGAAAAAATAGGAGATTACAAGAAAAATACATTTTCATTAATTTGAAGACAAATGCGATGGTACAAGAAAAGTACTTCTGGTAAGTTTTTTACTATGTGAACACTATTTGAAGGCCGCCATGTTGGTTTATAATTTTTTAATTTTTAACGTTTGACATGACATCAACATATTTTTCATGTCATGTTGTTTGATTTGTAGTTTTTGTTTTGTCAGATAAATGTAGGTTGTCAAAATGACATTTCACGCACGTCCATCCGCCATATTTTTGTAGCGCTGTGTGTTGCTCTCTTTGTCGAAGAAAATCTTAATGTACCTTAGAACGAAGTTAATTTAAATAAAATAACCAATTAAATACGTTTACTTTATTGCTTAGCCATATTTTAGAGTAGTGTACACAGTGCACGCCCAGGCTCCATATATTGATGAAACGTCTCTTTTGTTCCTTTGTTTTATGCAATAATAAATAAACAACGCCCAACAATCACATACATAGTCATGACCCCACACTAGGATCCCCTGTGTCGTGGGTATCGGAAACACACCACACCAAATATTTGAAAATTATACAAACATTTGCAGATCATAAATACATTTGTCCCGAAGCGGGAATCGAACCCGCAACCCTTGCGTCGCAGCCGGAGAGTCGCCCGCTGCGCCACCGAGGTCGTCAAGCAATACATACCTTTTGGCTATGACTATGGTGTCTACGATAGAGAGACATCAACCCTATTATTTTTTCAACAATTTAGTAACTTTTTTTTTTTTTTATACTACAGAGGTGGCAATCAAGCTTACGGCCCACCTGATGCTAAGCGGTTACCGTAGCCTATGAGCGCTTGCAATACCTGAGGCATCACGCACGCGTTGCCGACCCCGAACCCCCCCACCCCTAAAGAGCTCTGGCAACCTTACTCACCGCAGGAACACAACACTATTTGAAACAAATAGTGTTATTTGGTTGCGATCTTCTGTAAGGCGGAGGTACCTCCCCAGGCTCCAATTCAGAACGAGAAAATCTCGCTGTGCCCTACCTCCTCCTACACATACTATAACTGTTGTACATACTATATTTTTATGACCAAGAAAGAGCCAGTGTTAGTGTTTACTTACGGTAAGGGTTATGCCGCCTCGTCTCGTCATAGTTAAGTAGTATCCATCGTATAGTATATCTCGTTCATTGTCAAATACTGGGCACTGAAATACACACATATTATGAATCACCTTGTATTATTATACAAGGTGATTCATTACTTATATCCCATCCTGAAAGGGGGTTATTTTATGAAAAAAGAAGAGTATTTTTATCATCTTTGTCAAACTTCTGTGGTACAACTTTGTAACCAATATAACTTCATCAACCAACAAACTTCTAGCATAGATATCTTCAATGATAATATCAGTATATTTAAACGTAAGGTGCTGGAACATTTCCAGCTCGAACTTAATTCACAGCATCTAAGTAACTGCTTCCATTATAGTTATAGGTAGTTATGACTCTATTATAGTAAGTTTTAGTAAAAATTTACCTAGGTACCTAGGTTAGAATAACTTTGATCTCATAAAATGTTACACCACTTCTATAGATAGTCTTTAAGTACACAGTTTATCTTGTATAAATTTAGTTTATTGTAACGTGATTATCCTAGCTGTAAGATTAATCTCCATAACCTTTTTTTCTATTTTAAAGTTTGTAAACTCTTTATAGGTTAAAATTGTCCCTACCAATGCTGTGTTCGCCTGTTATTGGCTATTGTATCAGTCCTTAGTCTACATAGCTTAATATTGTTGAATAGTTGATATATGTGCTGTTGGCGATCCTATTTAATAAATAAATAAATAAACTTCTCGTATGTAATCAAGATTGCTTTAGGTAGCAATCTTGATTACATACGAGAAGTTAATTAATACAGCAATATACTTAATAATTGAGTTTGAAATGATTTGCCGCCAAAAAAATTAAAAATGACGAATTTACTAAAGTCGTAAACAAACTTTATCGCCAATTGGATGTAAAATAGGCCCCGTCGGGATAGTATACATATTATGAACCACCTTGTATCTATTATAATAGAAGTGGGGCAAAAATAGTGCCTCTTAGAGTCTCCTTTCGTGCACACTGCACAACTCTGTATGTACTTACTGTGCACGAAAAGAGCCTCTAAGAGGCGCACTTTAATCCTTTCACTACACTGATTCTGTCACCGACGGTCATAGGCCCTTTTCAGGGCCACCATAACTCAACCTGCTCACTGACCTAATACAGGATGACCAAGAAAAGTCAAAGTGAAAAGGCGTTTATTTCAATAAAATCACTAGTAGGATCACTTTGAAACGTCTTAGAAACTAGGTGAAGCTACGCCTGTTCCTCGCGACCAAGCCTACAAGAATCAGGCGACAAACACGGCGCGCGTGACGCACATTTTTTTCGATGATCCTTTTTCACAAATAGGAATTTAAAGCTTCAGCGTGGTGCCGATCGAACAAGGCGAGGCTCAAAAGAAATAAAATCTAATTATAATCTCTAATAAATAAGAGCTTATAAATAAGTAAGAATCAGTGGAAAGAAGAACTTACAGAGAAGTTCTGTATGGACACCACGGCGCAGATATCATCGTCAGACTCGATCAGTAGTATGACACTCTTGGGCCTCGACATCCAACCATTAGTTTTGTACAAATTAGCCATCTCATAGTACCTGTTAAATAAAAAAATAAAGGCGTCATTCCATGTAACAAGCGTTACAGGTCGAACACATTTACGTTGCTTTTGAACAATGTTCTTAAAAGAAAGCATATTTTATGGTTGCCCAACCACCCCTTAATCCACAGTTCCTTAAAAATTATCTTAATTTCAAATATTCTTCACCGGATTTCCTAAATTCTACTCCAAGTTTGTGTAGCAAGTGTTACGTTTGACATGGAATGACCCAAAGACGGTCAAGTGCGAGAACTCGCGCCCTGAGGCTTCCGTACCATTGGTCGTGGGTTCGAATCCCGGTCGCGCACCAATGGATTTACCATTCGGAAAATCCGTACACGTTGTCAGAAAATTAAAATTGCTAGTTAAGAAATTGACAAACTTATATTTGCGGGTGCTCACGTAGTCATTGTATGACATTGACCGCAAATATAACTTTGTTTCCTTAAAAACTTCGAAATTCCTCAATTTCAGACTTTTCCCTTTAATGGTGTTACAAAAGTTTCTAGCATTCCAAATTTCAGAACTGTGAGGTAACTGGAAGTACCCTAGAGGTTTTTGATTTTTGCCATTTCCATACAAAAATTATACATTCATTGCCATATTGGCCGTGGTGGCCCCGGCTAAAGAATAGAACCCTCTATTAACTACCCGTGGATGTCGTAAGAGGCGACTAAGGGAAAAAAACTAGGGGATGGGCAGCAGCGATCCCTATACAAAGATAGCTCTAACTGCGCTCGCCAACCCGTGTGCCCAGCGTGGTGAGTATAGGCAATCCCCCCACATGACAGCAGTAGCTTTGGAAATCTGTGGGGCCGATGTTCAGCAGTGGACTTCAAACGGCTGAAATAATGATGATGATAATGAAAATTACCTGTTTAATATACTCTGCTCGGAAGCATTCAGTTCCTCATTGCACATGTGTTTCCTTTTAATTGTCTGCGTAGAGAGATCCACTAGGTTATGTTTATTCTGATCGAAAAGATAGAAGTAATACTTCGGCTGGCTCGGTGTACTGGTGAGGTTGGTCGTCGAATTAAGTTTCACATAAAAATCTTGCACCGTCTCTACTTTTATAGACACTTTAATAGGATCTGGCGATGACGATGTCAGGTGTACAATAGGGGAGTTAAGCGTTGGCGTATCTGGAAAATTTGCCAAGTTAAAATGTTGCCAGCGCGGTAAAGTTTTAGGCCCTTCGTACATTACGATGCAGACGACTATACGCGAGTCTCGATGAGTCGCCGAGGTGTATCCGACTAATATTATAAACGCGAAAGTTTGTATGTTTGGATGTTCAGATGTTTGTGGCTTCCGACTTCGATGAAACTTGAAATAGATCGAGTTCTTTACCTAGAATAGCCTATAGGCTACTTTTTATCAAGGTACCACGCGATCGAAGCCGCGGGCGTAAGCTAGCCTCACATACATTTGTATGCTGATTCACGTACTTCGCTACCGGTATCCTACGCGTCCGCTACTAGTCTCGCGACCGCGTCGTGTCGGTAGCGCGTCGCGAATCTCGAATCTCGGCAAAATGGCGGCGAATTGCGTTCAATATTTTTGTTCAAGAAATAGAAAAATATCCGTGTCTGTACAAATTTAAATTTCCAATTTCTATAATAAAGATACACTGCAAGTGTTTCGTCGGCACTCGATATAATTAAAAACGTCCTAGCGGTTTGTGCAAATGCAAATGATACCTGCTTCACCTAGTTTATAAGACAATTCAAAGTGATCCTAGTGATTTTATTGAAATAAACGCCTTTTGACTTTGATACAATTTTCTTTGTATAAAGTAACATACATAATGTAAGAAATTCGAGTAGCGAACATGTATTATATTGGCATGAAGCTGAAGTGTCGTCTCTTGCGATTATCATAATGTATGAAGGGCCTTATGTTCAACGAAATTGTATTTACGTATCAGAGGCCCACAGTACACTTTAATCCATCTCCCATTGACTGAAGCGTGAACAGAAAGAGAAAGGTTCATTTATTTCGGGAGGTGCGATTAAGGGCCGCCGTACACGGGCAGCTCGGGCAGTCAATCGCGGACCGCTTGAGCAGTCACTAGACCAGTCTTGTACATACAAGATAATTCATAATATTTATCCAGAAAAGGGCATAGTCTACGCCCAAATGGAAATAAAGTTTGCTCTACGAAAATTCGACGTTTTCCTTTGAAAAAAGACTATGCAAAAATCAGTGACTGTTTTGGTGTTCAAATTGAGTTTGAACACCAAAACAGCTGTTTTAGGTAGCAATCACGATGCTGAACTTCTCTTACGTTTAATAATCTAAATCCTACTAATATTATAAATGCGAAAGTTTGTGAGGATGTTTGTATGTGTGTTGTTCAATCACGCCGTAACAGCTCAACCGATTTCGTTGAAACTTGGAATAGATAAAGATATTTACCTAAAATAGCATATAGGCTACTTTTTATGTAGGTACCACGCGAGCCGCGGGCAGAAGCTAGTATATTATAAAACAGTAACTGACTGAAAGACAACGCAGAGCCTAAACCGTTGGTGCTAGAGACTTGAAGGGAGGGTGTGCCCCTTTTAGTGCGTAGGGTAAAAAGAAAGGCTTTCTCAAATTCAACCCCTAAGAGGGCGGGGTGATGATTGTATGAAAAACGAAAGTCGCGAGGGCTTTCACTATTTATTTATAAAGATGATAAATTTGTTTTTTCAGTTATCGTTTTCAGAAAACGGAACGTAGAGCTTCAGTGCATCAAGCTGCCCATGTATAGCCGCTTTATGTGTGGAAATAATTGTCTCAGTTACATTCACCTAGAATACTTGTAACAAGAACCAATCTAATCTAAAATATATTGTCTTCATTGGAATAATAACACCCAACAGTCATATACCTAGTCCTGAACCCACACTAGGATCCCCTGTGTCGCGGGTATCAGAAACTACGAGTACCAATTCAATTCATTTATTGACCATTTCGTTATAACATATAACATAGGCATGTCAGGTTTACAGTAATTACAGTTCTTTACAAGTAACGTTCATATAATTTTACAAAGATTTTAGATTTTAATAGGTAATTTATAGTTTCTACTCCACATGCAAATCAGAAAATGAAACATTTAAATATTCCGCGACATGGTAAAATGGATGATACCATGCTAACACAACACCCAGACCCGGAACTAATATTAGCAGATCATGCGAACGTTTGTCCCGCAGCGGGAATCGAACACGCATCCACCACTCCACCGAGGTTTCAATTACCACGGTTTTTTTTAAGTTCTAGTGTGGGGTCAGGACTATGTATGTGACTGTTGATAATTAATTATTTATGCATTGACTAAGAAAACAAAACCACAGAGCTGGCTCCTATTTGGCCCAACGAATTAGCATTGCCATCCAGCGTGGCAATTCCGCCAGCGTCTTGGGGACGCTTCCTACTGGTAGTGATCTGGATCAGTTGAGTTATCTATAGATCGTTTGTAACGGTCTTTAGATGGCTCAATTGTTTCTTGTGTATTTTGTAAATATTAACTTGTATTAGTTTTTGTACTGTAAATAAAATTTTACATAACGAATATAAAAATCTGAAATGGTCACTGGTCACATACCACACGTATCTTCGTCTTCAGCGAACATGTTGTTATGAGGACAGAGAGTTCTCGATATGTTGCTGAAGTGCTCCACACCTTCGGGAGTCTGCACCACCATGGGCAGCTGCCATGAGAACACACCTGAAAAATCCGGTGTTTTTAAACACCATCGCACGGACACCATAGTCAAAGCATATGGAAACTGTGCTGTTAGTCTTCCAAATAAATTAATAAATAAACGAGCGCTTTTTAAAGTCACAATCGATTAACCAATTCAAATCGATTAACCATTTCTTAATAAATATATAAACCAGCCATTAATTAATTAATCATAAAATGTATCAACAATCTTGACTGGCCTCATAGTTTAGTTGGTAGAAACTCTGCCTTCTGCGCTATAGGTCGCGGGTTCGATTCCCGCACTAGACAAACATTTGTGTGATGAACACAGATGTTTGTTCTGTGTCTGGGTGTTAAATATTAATCTATTATGTATATCAGTCTCTGGTACCCATAGTACATAAAAAAAAAACTCAAAAACCATCAATTAGCCATTAAATCAACCTTTTATTAATTAATCCTACTTCTTACTAATATTTCAAATGCAAAAGTTTGTGAGGATTTTTAGATGTTTGTTGTTCAATCACGCCGTAACGGCTCAACCGATTTCGTTGAAACTTGTAATAGTTTTAGTTGTTTATCTAGATCAGCAAATAGGCTACTTTTTATGTAGATACAACACGAGAGAAGCCGCGGTACTATTATAAATGAGAAAGTAGAAGACGGATGGATGGATGTTTGTTACTCAATCACTCCAGAACGGCTGAACGGATCTGGATGAAATTTGGCACTGAGGTTATAGTCTAGAATAGCACATAGACTACTTTTTATCCTCCTAGGTACCATGCGAGCGAAGCCACGGGCGGAAGCTAGTAGAATATATGCTACTTTTAAGGTGAGGGTTAAATTGTTTTATGATTTTTGAACTGTTTTTTCTCAATAACCGCAAAACGCACAGTTTTGATTTTTATGACAAAGATAACTTGAGCATTTTATTTACGTAAATCCAAGACAGAAACGCGATTGGTAAAACTTTTCTCGATAGATTTATTTTTTAAAGTTGGGTCCTCTGCAATAGTTTTTTCGAAAATACTCTGAGACTATCTAACAAAAATAACTTTTTTTTTAATATTTTGTTAGACAATAGCATTGGGTACTAAAACCTAAACACTTTAAAAAAAAAATACATAGTTTTTAAGATAACCGATATTTTCGTATGTCGCTTACGTCGATTACTTTCGAGTGCCTTCTAACGCTTGCTATCTCTTTCCGCATTCAATTATAGTACATAGCGCTGTCACTTTCTTCACTCCGCCCACTCAACAATTTATTTTGATTTCTGTATCGCCTTAAGAGTACTACGCGAGCGAAGCGCGCAGAAGCAAGTCAGTACATACCTTTTTGTTGTCTCGCAGTTATGAAGAGTGGATAAGTCTTATTTGCAAAATTGCTGGCTACCGTCACTCGAGCGGGAACCATGTCCTGAAATTATTGAACAATAATTTAGAGGTTGCGGTTTTGATTCCCGTACCGGACAAACATTTGTGTGATTAACACAGATGTTTGTTCTGTGTCTGGGTGTTAAATATTTTTCTATTATGTATTACAGTCTCTGGTACCCATAGTACAGGCTATGCCTAGTTTGGGATCAGTTGACCGTGTGATATGTCCTGAATATTTATTTATTTAAATACAGTTGAGTTTTTTATTTAAATTATTTTTAAAGTAATAATTTATTTTATTTATTTATTTGATTATAGACGAGCATCTTCCGCTGATGTGTCTACATCTCACAGTGTCAAAATTGAAAGTCTATTGTCATGTCTGGTTCACTTTTTTGAGCACTGATTTGTTAATTCGTAGCCAGTTGTCGAGCTTGTTTTTGAATGCATTGACAGAGGTAGCAGAAACAACATCTTCCGGTAACATGTTCCAGTTGTGGACTACTCTGTTGCCATACTTAAAGGAATACATATAACCCATACTTAAAGGAATGATGAAACCAATTGTTTCTTCTATGGGTTACGGCGCTTTAAGCCGATTGGAAGGCCCAAAGATTTTCGTACGGACGGGAAGTGGCTCCGTAGCTTAGTTGGTTAGGAATCCCCATATTTAGAGGAAGGTTTCCGGTTCAAATCATGTCTGAGTCCAAATTATAGAGAAATTATTAAAATAAATACAGTTTAGTGCTTGCTTGTCGTGGCACTGGTTCCTTCATGGCCATTCCGCATTGGTTCGAAGACCAGGGGCTGTTACATCATAAAAGGTGGTTCATTACTTGTATACCATCCCGAAAGGGGGTCATTCTATCCACAAAAAGAAAGACTATTTAGCTTAAAAAAACATTTAAAAAAAATTATCACTTTTTTTTCCAAAATTTATTGCCAATTGGGTGTAAAATAAGCCCCTTTTACATATTATGAATCACCTTGTATAGGTACTCTATGGTTAATTAAAAATATCATACCCCGGCAAACTCCATGATATACTCTGTGTATTTATCGACCGATACTTCATATGACTCATTGTACTTGTACCTGAAAAAATTAAAAATATTTGCAAAAAACGAATAATTTGTTTGCTTGCCATAACCCACTTTAGTTTTGCTTGCCACAACTTGCACAAAATTAGTTTATACATAATGCCTTTAAATTAAACTTATTTCTACCAATGTTTAGGATTGTAAAAAAATATTTTTATTTTATTTATTTTATTTAATTATATAAGTTGCACTGCATATAAAATATATATGGTTTAGGTAAAACGTTGTTTCGCCCACGTGATGTCACCCTATTAGGTCCAGTCTGAAAACCAGCGCTGCTTCCCTACTTTGTTCGGGAGTGGCAAATGCTGAGACATGGACCTGGTTTGGCCGCACTCGCACAGTTGCACTGAAAAGGACAGTTACCTACCTACTTTATCTCTTTCTTTTTGCTTGTGTATTTGTTTGTTCTTTATGTAATTTTTGTTTGTTCTTATACTATTTTTCTACTGTGTGTGTGTGTGTCAAATAAATAAACTCTTATTCTCTTATTCTTATTCTTAATAATACACAATACATTAGAAGTATTATATTAACCTGTATTTCAATTCACATACTTTCTCATAATTTAACGACCTCAGTAACGTAGCGGACGCTAGGGGTGCGGGTTCGATTCCCGCTGCGGGACAAATGTTTGCATGATCTGCAAATATTTGTTCCGGGTTCTGGGTGTTGTGGTACTATGGTACTTGTTGTTTCTGATACCCACAACACAGGGAATCCTTGTGTGGGGTCAGGACCATGTAACTGTTGTGTGTTATTTATTATTATTGTACCTATCTAATTATGCCAGAGAGGCGACTACTACTAGTAACTAATTATAGGTATTTTGCATGCAGAAATATATTTGTAAATGGAAACTAATGTATAAACCGGAAATTGTTTCAAATCTGTAAAACTCATTGTAGGTAGTAGAAATAAAGGCTATTTTACTTTATTTTATTTATTTATGTAATTATAATACATATATATTTTTTATTGTTATTTTATAAGCTAAAAAAATAATTTCATTTTTCCTGATAAAAAATGCATTCTTGTGATATTTGTGACCTGCAAAGTAATATAAAACTTATCTGTTTACCCCAGTAGCAAAGATCAAGCAGTAGCAAGTAGGTTATCGAAATAGGGAAAAACAGTGCTTATCAAGGTTCAAGCACCTACACATAAGTAGGAAACAGAGTATGAATCATTTCAATACCTATTATGTGAACTCATTTCAATAGGTTTTTAGTAGGTAAAATAGTATACGAGATGGCGGCGGGAGGTAGCTAATTGCCCGGTTTAGGTTTTGACCATAAGAATTACAAAAAGTGAAGCTTGTACCTCATAATTTTGAATAATTTTGTTTTTTTTTTCTTGGAGAGGAGGAATTATGGATTGCCCATATGAACTTACAACCCCTATTTCACCCTCTTCAAGATTATTTGTTGAGACAAAAGATAACCTATGTCCTTCCCGAGGATATAATCTATCTCCTCGCCAAATTCTGGCCTCATAGCTTAGTTGGTAGTAACTCTGCCTTCTGCGCTAGAGGTCGCAGGTTCGATTCCCGCACTGGACAAACATTTGTGACTAACACAGATGTTTGTTCTTGAAAGTAAATGTAGGTAAGACGAAAGTAATGGTTTTTGAAAGAGAGGAATGTGTGACAGTTTGTAATATTCTGATTGGTGGAGAAAGAGTTGAACAAGTGAATGAGTTTGTATACCTGGGGACTTTGTTTACGAGAGATGGAAAGCATGAGAGTGATATTGAAAGGAGAGTGAATGCTGGAAATCAAGTGAATGGGGCACTACATGCCTTTATGAGCAGTCGGAAAGTGTCCAAAAAGGCACGACTGGCTGTGCATGGAGGAGTGTTAGTGCCGACACTAATGTTTGGCAGTGAAAGTTGGGTATGGCAGAAAAAGAATGAAAGTAGGATAAATGCAGTGGAAATGAGAGCTTTGAGAAGTATGTGTGGAGTAACTTTGAAAGATAGAGTGAGGAACAGTGTGATAAGAGAATGTTGTGGAGTGAAAGAAGATGTAGTGATGAGGATTGAGAAAGGTATGCTGAGATGGTTTGGTCATGTAGAGAGGATGAACGAAAGAAGATTGACGAAACAGGTGTATAAGGCGAGTGTGAATGGAACCGTTGGAAGGGGAAGACCTAGGCGTACGTTTAGTGACCAAATCGGTGACGTTTTGGACAAAGGTCAGGTCAAAAGTACCCTAAACCGACGAGCATGTATGAGGAATGTGATGAGATCGAATGAAGGGAAAGAGGTATGTCAGGATCGTAGCAAGTGGAAGGCCGTGGTCTCTGCCTACCCCTCTGGGAAATAGGCGTGATTTTATGTATGTATGTATTATGTATATCAGTCTCTGGTACCCATAGTACAGGATATGCCTAGTTTGGGATCAGTTGACAATGTGTGATATGTCCGGAATATTTATTTATTATTTATTTTATTAATTTCATTACGAGCCGTCCAGCCGTTTAAGTAACAAACAAACGGAGTTACTTTCACATCTAAAATACCTATTTTAATGGATATGGATGGATTAGTTAGTTTCTTTAGTTTTGGTTTCAGTGGCTTGTTGTCACAATTCTGCCAGTGTCCATTTCATGATGATTTTATAAACTTTAGATGGGGGGTGCAGAAATATATTATGGTCGGTGTCAGAAGGGAGACTCAACCAAAATTTTGCAAAGTAAGACCTATTAGACGCCAAATAATGATAATAAACAGTGTCACTCACGTGTTATTGTAGTTAAATACAATTCCTCGAGGTTCATAGCTTTGCTGCAAGGTAAAGCAGGGTAGACACAAAAATACACTAAGTTTTAGCCAAGATGCAAGCGACATACTGTTCACTTCTTGATTTTGAAAATAAGATAAGGTGCCCGCTTATTAATTTCATTAGTTATTGTCCCAGTTCATTCGTAAAATTGATGGTAAAAATCTAAATTCTCGATAAAACTCCAATCCAATAGAATGCTATTATGCTACCCCCAGCCAGTGCTGCCAGCCGGGTATTGTCAAAAGTTACCTGAAATGCATCAGAAAAGTAACCTTTTAGTGTGAAAAGTAACCTTTCATATTTTTTCCAGAAGTAGGATTAAAAATTGACACACACAATATGTTGGTTGCATTAGCATACAGAAATATGAATGATTTAATTTAAGTTTTCCATTATAATTTGCAATAGCGAATTACTTTTTCTAAACAACTAAAAATTAAAAATAATTATCGCTTCGAGGCATAGACGTAACCTGAAAAAGTTAAAAATCACCTAAAATGTTACAAAAGTAACTTTTTGGCAACGCAGACCCACAGACTAGGAAATAGGAATATTACGGCGGATCAATTAAACAAAACAAATCAAAAACAATTTCGCCAATCCAAGAATCCGTCTGGTCAGCGTTACATCAATGTCAAAGTTCAATCACCATCAATATCATCCAGCAAAAGAGGTTGCATGACGCACTGCATGCTTTTTTGGTGATGCATTTGCTTTCCAGAGAGACTGCGTAGATACCATACATAATTATCTAAGTTTGATAGCTTTTTAATTATTAATATTCTCTATGTTCCAATGTACCGCATTCATTCATAAACATCGGGTGAACAGGATAATTTTATTATAACTAGTTGACTCAGCAAGCTGTCTACTGCAAGTATGTATGTACTCATAAATTATTCATAAATCTTTTCTGAAAAAACGACACGTTTTGATCGCATTAATTATTAATTTTATGAACGCATTGTTATACATCCAATCACAGCGTTGGACGCACCATTACTTGTTACATTCGGGAGCCCAGCCAATCAAATTCAAATTTTTATGCTACCGGTTATTTGATGGGATCTGATTGGCCGAAAAATCAAACAGGTGCTATGCGTCATCCGCCATAACTGATTGTGTGTGAAAGTAATGCGCTTTGTGAATAAATCAACCAAAAACAGTGATTATTTGTGATATTGTGTTGTTTTAGTGTATTTGATGTGATAACAAATATGACGGAGTGGTATAGAATGAAGAATGGTTACGACCACAAGCACAATTCGTCAGAATTGTCAGTTGAAACTTCTTGCGATGTCTCCGAATCTTTCAATTTATTTTCGGACAATTTGAGTCCGATACCGGCGTCTATAGTGCCTAGGAAGTTGGATTTTACTACGTTTGATGATGACGACGGCATTAGAGACGCTTCGCCTGCCCCGGATCCTCACAGTCCACCTTACAAGAGGGTTAGGGCTCTAAGGTGAGTTTCGCACTTTCTCCATTGGAATTTTTGTTGTAAACACCACGCTACTCTTAGCAAGTGGTAATAATCGTGTCCCCGTTACGATGTTACCTAGTTAACACGTAGAACTCGCTAAAAATAGCTTTATTATGATTCTGAAACTGTCAGTACCAGGTTATCCTAAAAAACTGTACATATTGAATCTCTCAATTTGTAAATTATTTCCTGTCAAAATATGGTTACTAGTGTAAATCCAAATGTTTAATAATGACACATATGTTACTGACTTGTATTCGTGCATTTGATTGTCTCAACTTGACCAATTTATGTGATTCAGTAATGTTGTAGAAACTTCTAGAAGATATTTAAAAGCATCTATGAGTTTTAAAAACATTGAGTAACAGATGTCAAAGTGAAAGTAGTTTAGCACACACCGTAAAGTGCAGTGCAAGATGGTCCCCCACTAGATGGTGCTATGACCATATACTGCTTTATGTTTGTGTGCCCTCATTGGTATATAGGCCAAAGAGTAAAAAGAGAGTAAAAACAAAGAGTTTACATAGTATTTTTACACAAATATTGATTGCTTATTATTTAGCGTGTCCTATGACACAAAGGCCTCCTCCAGATTTTTCCATCCTTCCCTATCTCCGGCCAGTCTTGGCCAAAGTGGGTTTTTTCTGTCATCTGACCATCGCTCTACTGTTTCTTCTCCCTGTAGGCAGCCCAAACATAATCCTCTTCTGTCTGCCTCTTTTTGTGTTGTGTCAAAGGGTCCAATTTGTTAATGCCTTGGTCCATTTATGTGTTTGCTCCCTGAGCATGTGACCTGCGCACCTCCGCTTAAGTGTTTTGATCCTAGTTTCGGCATCTTCCCATTTTGTCATTTCTCTTATGGTTGTGGCTCATTTTTGGTCTAACCTTGTGAATACTAGTATGCTCCTTTCCATACTTCCTTGAATGAAATTGAAATTGAAGATGGTGCTATGACCGAATAAAGGTTTCTGGGCCCCATTAAACTGCCCCCCACTAGAAGTTGCTATGATGTAATAGAGGTTTCTGGAAGTTGTTGTGTGCTGCAAAAGATTGGTCACTCAGCGAATGGGGGAAGCCTACGTTCAGCAGTGGATATCCTACGGCTGAAATGATGATGTTACATTTGCGTGTTTGCTTAATCTAGTATCTCACTAGTTATGTTTTGGAGCAGGTTGGTTAAGATGTGTTAAAATCAGCTTGCAAGATTTTAACACACAGTAAACTACCATAGACAAGGCAAACTTAATAAAAATATTCATGTCCTAGCTTTCCTAGTTAGGAATGGACTAGAATATTCTTGTGCAAAACCACAACACATCATAACATGTTTAAACAAGTCTCACTGTCCCTTTCTATAACATTTTGACCCAATTCATACCTGCCAAACAGGTTTAAATGTTAAATAAATGTAAACAAATAACAGGCAACTGTCACAGAATCCTGACCCAATCTAGGACTCCCTGTGTCATGGGTATCAGAAACGAAGAGTGACATACCCCAAAGGAACACAAAAAGAGCCTCTTAACAGGCACACTTTAATGCTTTCACTACACTGATTCTTTCATCGATAGTCATAGGCCCTTTTCAGGGCCACTGTACCTGGTCACTGACCTAATACAGGACCAAGCAAAATTCAGTGACACAAAAAACAAGCAATCCTAACACCCAGTCCTGGAACTAACTTCTGCAGATCATTCAAGCATATGTCCCAGTGCAAAATGGTAATGAAGATCGCAATTCTAAGGATGATTTTATCAATTTTAGCGACATCTGAAGTTTTTCAAACATGTAAAGCTAGGAGGAACTATGCTAATATCTTCAAGTTTTCCCTTGTCAAGTTTTGAATGTGGCTAAGATTGTTAAAATTACCCTCAAAATTACGAACTTCGTTGCCATTAAGATTACGCAATTGCACCACAGGGCAGTCATAATCTAAATAGGTATTCTCTGGACTGGAAAATGGAAAGAATTGAAATGCGGCTCTTAGAGGTTCTCTTCGTGCACAAAACTTCGCATCTATTATATTAGTAGGGTTAATAGGATGCATGTTTTTTTTTTTTTTTGGTATCTACTTTAACATAGCAACGGATTTTCGTGATTTTTGCATAGATTTAAATAGATTGACATTCTTTAGGCTACTGAGAGCACTGGAGGAGGTAGTGGCCTCGCCTTCCGATCCACAGGTCGTGGGTTCAAAACCTGTCGTGCACCAATAGATTTTCCATTCGGAAAATGTATGTGCGCTATGCTAGTGCTCTCAAACATCGTGAGGAAACCGGCATGTCCAAGAACTTAATATTCGAAGACATGTGACATGTGCGCGATAGGAGCCTCTAAGAGGCGCACTTTCATCCTTTCACAACACTGATTCTTTCATCGACGATCATAGGCATTCAGGGCCGCCATACCTCAACCTGGTCACTGACCTTATCCTGTATTAGAACCAAGAAAGAATCAGTGACACGTTAAGAAGAAGAAGTTAGGCTACTGTCTATCCGAGCGAAGCCGCAGGCGGAGCTTAGTACATTAGGAGATGACGTGATCACAACATTACCAGATCAAAGGCAGGTGAAAATTAGCATTATTTAGCAACTGAACAATAAGAAAACCAGGTAGCCATCACCTTTCAAACTAAAACACGCTCTATCCAACCACAACAAGGTGCAAAATATCTTTTTATAAACTCGCGATCGTCACAGCCGTGCGGAAACATGCCCTATTACCGACTTGTAAGGTTGAATTCGTTATTGTTTCGCCGCAAGGTGGTGGGTTGTGGGTGCGTCACAGCCGTTCGGAAACATACCCTATTGCTGACTTGTAAGGTTGAATTCGTTATTGTTTCGCCGCAAGGTGGTGGGTGTTTTTTTTTAAGACAGCTGTTAGAATCATATGTTTTGTTATTGTGCGGATAACTGCGCTATAACCGACTCCAACCGAAATTAGAAGATCTGCTGAAATTTCGAGCGAATACTACTTCCCAATATTGTAAACTAGCTCCCGGCCGCGTGGTACCTAGATTAAAAATAGCCTATATGCAATTCTAGGATCTTCTATAGAAAAAACTTTACCTCTTCCAAGATTCATCGAAATCGGTTGAGCCGTTAGGGCGTGATTGAACCACAAACACCCATCCATCCATCAAAACTTCAGCATTTATACCTTATAGTAAGTAGGATTGCGTAGTAGCAGCTGCCCGCGGCTTCGCTCGTCCAGTACCCGGGTAGAAAGTTTTTTATAATATCTTTCAGGGTTTAAGCATTCTGCGTACCAAATTTCATCAAGATCGGTTCAGCCATTTAGTGTAAAATCGTTACAATCAAATAGAAAGATAATTTCGAAAATCAACATCGCATTTATAATATTGTGTTAAATTTTGAACGAATACTTTCACTAGCAAGCCTGCGACTTCGCTCGCTTGTTACCTACGGAGATAAAAAATATTTGCTATTCGAGAATATAATCTATCTCTGTGCCAAATTTCATTCAAATCCGTTCGGCCGTTTGGGCGTGATTGAACCACAAATATCCTCACAAACTTTCGCATTTATAATATAAGTAGGATACCTAGAATCGTGACTTGTTCACCCTGAGCCGTGCGTATTGACCTAGTGGGGTTTATAAACATTCAATCCCAAGGTTGTGCAACGAAATGTAGTATGGCCTTATTACATCCATTCTAGATGATGATTCTTGAGAGGAGGTAGGGCACAGCGAGATTTTCTCGTTCTGAATTGGAGCAGCCCGCCTGGGGAGGTACCTCCGCCTTACAGAAGATCGCAGCCAAATAACATTATTTGTTTCAAATAGTGTTGTGTTCCTGTGGTGAGTAGGGTTGCCAGAGCTCTTTAAGGGGAAGGGGGTTCGGGGTCGGCAACGCGTGCGTGATGCCTCTGGTATTGCAAGCGCTCATAGGCTACGGTAACCGCTTACCATCAGGTGGGCCGTAAGCTTGTTTGCCACCTCTGTTGTATAAAAAAAAAAAAAAAAGATGATTTATACACCGTCAGGTGGAACTGTCCACTCACAGGAGGCTGTAGTGACTGCGACATGTTAAGATGGAGTAGGCTTGAGCACCTATACCAACCTATCAGCCTAGTCAACCTTATCCACTGGAAAGACATCCTATAATATTATAAATGCGAAAGTTAGTGACGATAAAAAAATAAATAAAAAAAAAATTATTCCGGACCTATCACACGGTCAGCTGATCCCAAACTAGGCATAGCCTGTACTATGGGTACCGGAGACTGATATACATAATAGATATATATTTAACACCCAGACACAGAACAAACATCTGTATTCAAATGTTTGTCCAGTGCGGGAATCGAACCCACGACCTATAGCGCAGAAGGCAGAGTGTAGTAACTCTGCCTTCTGCGCTAGAGGTCGTGGGTTCGATTCCCAACTGAGCTATGAGGCCTGTCTTGACGATGTATGGATGTTTGTTATTCAATCACGGCTATGTCGGTGACCTTAGTTCTTCTACGGATTTCCTCATTTCGGATCTTATCACGTAGTGAAACTCCAAGCATAGCTCTCTCCATAGCCCGTTGCGCGACTTTGAGCTTGTATATGAGGCCTATATTTAACGACCAAGTCTCTGTGCCATAAGTCATCACTGGCAACACGCACTGACCTAATACAGACCAAGAAATAATCAGTGACTCGACAGACAACATCATAGCAACCAAAAAATCATATTCCTCATTGCACTAGACACCTTTTATTATACGTCTTCCTCCCTGTTGTTGCGTAAAAAATAATTTCTAAGAAACACACCCCTCAAATTTCTACACAATGAAAAGTTGTGCACACCTGAAGATTACTACAGGTTTGTACAAGGTGATTCATTACATGTATGCCATCCCGAAAAGGGGTTATTCCTTCAACGAAAATCCTACTAATATCCTACTATCCTACTAATATTATAAATGCGTGGTTTTGTGTGAGGATGTTTGCATGTTTAGATGTTTGTTGTTCAATCACGCCGTAACGGCTCAACCGATTTCGTTGAAACTTGGAATAGATAAAGTTATAGGCTACTTTTTATCATCATCTTCCTGCCCTTATCCCACATCATGTGGGGTCGGCACAACATGTATTCTTCTTCCATTTCCCTCTATCAGTCGTCATCTCAGCACTCACTCCTTTCTTCACCATATCCACTTTCACACAGTCCATCCATCTTTTCTTTGGCCTACCTCTACTCCTACATCCATCCACATTCATATCTAACACTCTTCTTGTCACATGACATTCTTCCCTCCTCATGACATGCCCATACCAAGCTAACCGATTACTCCTCAACTTTTCCGTCAATGGCGCCACTTTCAAACTCCCTCTTACATACTCATTCCTTATCTTATCCATTCTAGTCACTCCACACATCCACCTTAACATTCTCATCTCCACTGCGTGCAATTTTCTTTCATCCGTCCCTTTGGCAGCCCAACACTCAGATCCATACAATACGACAGGTCTTATGACCGTTTTGTAAATTTTCCCCTTAAGTTTAGCTATAGCTTATAGATACCACGCGAGCTAAGCTGCGAGCGGAAGCTTGTATATTATTACAAAAAACAGTAACTACAGGCATAGCTTCACCTAGTTTCTAAGACGTTTCAAAGTGATCCTAGTGATTTTATTGAAATAAATGCCTTTTGACTTTGACTGACTGACAGACAACGCAGAGCCTCAACCGTTGGTATTAGAATCTTGAAATTTGGAGTGTGTTCCTTTTAGTTCGTAGGGTACAAAGAAAGGATTTCTCAAATTCAACCCCTAAGAGGGCGGGGTTTGAAGTTTGTATGAAAAACGAAAGTCGCGAGGGCTTTCACTAGTTATTTATAAAGATGATAAATTTGTTTTTTCGATTATCGTTTTCACAAAACGGAACGTAGAGCTTCAGTGCATCATATATTCTATACCTAGAATAGCATTTTAGCTACTTTTAATGTAGGTACCTCGCGAGCGAAGTCGCGGGCGGAAGCTAGTTATAAATATGCGAATGTTTGTGAGGATGTTTGCATGTTTGTTGTTCAATCACGCCGTAACGGCACAACCGATTTCCATGATGGACAGGTCCATCCAAAGGTTGTCTGAGAGATCGCTTTTAGCGACAGGGGCGGCCTATTGCTATAAGCGATCTCTTCTTTGTTCACACTATTTGTAGTTTCTCCCTAATGTTATTTTTCTTTAAGTACAATAAAAGTTAATATTTCTATCCAATCTGATCTGCATTGAACCTTGATCTCAGCCATTTGTTGACCCGCCATAGATTTATCGGCATCAGCATCGTTAATAATGTTTTTTTTTTTTTTCAGATTATTCGACAGTCCCCATACTCCAAAGACTCTGAGAGATAAATGCTCCACTCCCGCGCACCATCTGGTCCGGTCCAGACTGTTCCCGCCCAAACTCAACGTGCAGACTTGTAAGATCATAAATTCACATTACTTAAATTAAAATATCGTCACGAATTTTATTTTTAATTTCTGAAGTTCAGCCCTTAGGTGTACTTTAATTCTTTCACTTCACTGGTTCTTTAACGGTCAATGGCCCTTTTCATTGTCGCCATGCCTCAACCTGACCGATCTTATGTAATATGACCAAGAAGGAACCAGTGAAATGATAAGCAACTGTGCATGAATTGTGGATAACATAACAAAGTTTGTGATTCCGCGTCAATTTGATGTTAAATGAATTTCTAATAAACAGCTTGAATAATTTCCAAAATGTTTTCCAGGCGTGCCGTCTGGCTCCAGCCACCATCTGCATCCGCCGTCAGACGAGGACAGTGCGCTCGGCAGTCTCCCACCCGACGAGCACGATGAGTCGCGCCTACTGCGGCCTGTGGCCAACATCAACCCCTTCACGCCTGACGGTAAGTCACGACACGTGACGGTAGGCTGATATACCTGACGGTACCTCGCTATACCTGACAGTAAGTCATGGATGGGCAGAACATGAACCCCTTCACACTTAGTGTAGCGATACATCTGCGGACCGTTCGGCGCCGATCGTTCGGTAAAATAAGCTCGCAGTGTTTTTCAAGTTTACTATGACACATCAGCCGAAATTACGTCGCGTTCGGCGTAGCGCCGAGCCTCCCTTCGATTATTTCAACCAAACAAAACGCGGGTTCGATTCCCGCACTGGACAATCTGCGCTAGAGGTCGCGGGTTCGATTGGACAAACATTTGTGTGATTAGCACAGATTTTCTGTGTCTGGGTGTTAAATATTTATCTATTATGTATATCAGTCACTGGTACCCATAGTACAGGCTATGCCTAGTTTGGGATCAGTTGACCGTGTGTGATATGTCTGGAATATTTATTTATTTATTTGTATCAACGATACAGGCTTGGCCTAGTGTGGAGGCCTCTGGTAGATTGTACCTGGATGGATTGTTTCTTGCAAATAAATATATTTTCTTTTTTATAAACATTTTCTATTCTATTTTATTATTTATATTGAAGAATGTCATGTGACAAGAAGAGTGTTATATATGAATGTGGATGGATGTAGGAGTTGAGGTAGCCCAAAGAAAAGATGGATGGACTGTGTGAAAGTGGATATGGTGAAGAAAGGAGTGAGTGCTGAGATGACGACTGATAGAGGGAAATGGAAGAAGAATACATGTTGTGCCGACCACACATGATGTGGGATAAGGGCAGGAAGATTATGATATTCTATTTTATTCAGTAATGAAAATTGTTTGTTCCCAGGTCAAGCGTTGAATGACCCCACGTGATGTGGGATAGGGGCAGGAAGATTATGATATTCTATTTTATTCAGTAATGAAAATTGTTTGTTCCCAGGTCAAGCGTTGAATAAGAAGAAGCGTGCGCTATCGAAGACCCCAACATGGGACGCCACGCCTGAACAGCCAGCGAAGAGATTACGAGTATGTTATTGATACTATTTATTGTATTGACACTTACATTGTATTGTTATATTACATGTTATTGACTGGCCTCATAGCTCAGTTGGTAGTAATTCTGCCTTCTGCGCTAGAGGTCGCGGGTTCGATTCCCGCACTGGACAAACATTTGTGACTAACACAGATGTTTGTTTTGTGTCTGGGTGTTAAATATATATCTATTATGTATATCAGTCTCCGGTACCCTTAGTACAGGCTATGCCTAGTTTGGGATCAGTTGACCGTGTGTGATATGTTCGGAGTATTTATTATTATTATTATTTATTGTGTTATCAATGTTGGATACCCTAAATAAGGATAAGGATCTGAGAGGATAGTATAGATGATTATCGTAGGCTTGGTCGCGAGAAACAGGCATAGCTTCACCTAGTTTCTAAGACGTTTCAAAGTGATCCTAGTGATTTTATTGAAATAAACCCCTTTTGACTTTGATGCTAAGCAAGCCTTCTCTATCTATATAATGATAGCGGTGATGTTGATGATGATAATGTTGGTGGTGGTAATGATGATGGTGGTGGTGATGATGTTTGGTATATATATATATATATATATTTATTTATTAAATTTAACATTGCCATAACAGTTTGCATCAAAGCGACAATGAAAATCCTATTCTTTATTCTTTATTGTACACAAGAAAAAAACCAAATACAAAAATTAAAAAGAAAGGTATGTACAAAGGCGAGCTTAACCCTAAAAAGATCCTACAAAAATATATACTATTTAATTACTAAACTATATAATATTTTGTGTCACATATATACATAAAATCACGCCTATTTCCCAGAGGGGTAGGCAGAGACCACGGCCTTCCACTTGCTACGATCCTGACATACCTCTTTCGCTTCATTGACTCTTGACCTGGCCTTCGTCCAAAACGTCACCGATTTGGTCGCTAAACGTACGCCTAGGTCTTCCCCTTCCAACGGTTCCATTCACACTCGCCTTATACACCTGCTTTTGTGTCACATATTATTATTATTGAGTACCTAAGTATCTACCTACTTCATAAATGTACGACGCTGGCAACGACGCAAAAAAAAATAATATAACTATGAAAAAGATAAACCGAAGGAAGGTATCAACAACAACGTAAACCCACAACACAGGTTTTTAACCTAGCGTGGTTTTTGATGCAACCTCAACTACAAAAGTTTTTATATGTTTTAGAGTACCTATAACAGCGTATAAATGTAAAAATGTAACACGTTTGGCATGAATAAATTCTATTCTATTATATATTTTGTTGATGGTAATGACGATGATTTGCGTTCCTTCCGTAGGAGTCGAACATATCGCGGTACAACGTGGAGTTCGTGGAGCTGGAGGTGATCGGGCGCGGCGAGTTCGGGCGCGTGGCGCGCTGCGTGAACAAGCTGGACGGCTGCGTGTACGCCGTGAAGCGCTCGCTGCGGCCCGTGGCCGGCTCGCCCGCCGAGCGCGCCGCGCTCACAGAGGTGTATGCGCACGCCGCGCTCGGCAAGCACGCGCACGTCGTCCGGTACCTTACCTTACCTTACCTTACCTGCGTCTGCAGCTCTACCCTACTTCTCATTGACTACCCTAGCTCTCACGGACAACCCTAGTTCTCATTGACTACCCTAGCTCTCACGGACAACCCTAGTTCTCATTGACTACCCTAGCTCTCACGGACAACCCTAGTTCTCATTGACTACCCTAGTTCTCATTGACTACCCTAGCTCTCACGGACAACCCTAGTTCTCACATCAACATCAACATCATCATTTCAGCCGTAAGACGTCCACTGCTGAACATGGCCTCCCCCACAGGCAGAGCAAATTCCTTACCATGTGGGGGGATTTGCCCATACTCACCACGCTGGGCATGCGGGTTGGCGAGCGCAGTTAGAGCTATCGTTGTTAAAATGAGGGACGCTGCTGCCCATCCCCTAGCTTTTTCCCTTAGTCGCCTCTTACGACATCCGCGGATAGAGATATGGAGGAGCCAATTCTTTAGCCGGGGCCACCACGGCCCTAGTTCTCACATACAACCATAATTCTCACAGACGACCCTAGATCGCATAGACAACCCATGCTCTCGTTGGTAACCTAGTTCTCACGGACAACCTTAGTTCTCACAGCCGACCCTAATTCTTACAAATAACACTAGTTCTCAAGGACGACCTTAGTTCTCATGGACAGCGTTAGTTCTCATAGACAACCTTAGTTATCGCAGACAACCTTTATTCTCACAGACGACCCTAGTCTGCGAGAGCTAGGATTATCAAATATCGAATGCCCAAAAGTCGTATAGAAAAAACTCTATCACCATACATACATACATAAAATCACGCCTGTTCCCCAGAGGGGTAGGCAAAGATCACGGTTTTCCACTTGCTACGATCCTGACATACCTCTTTTGCTTTATTCACTCTCATCACATTCCTCATACATGCTCGTCGGTTTAGGGTACTCATGACCTGGCCTTTTTCCAAAACGTCACCGATTTGGTCACTAAACGTACGCCTAGGTCTTCCCCTTCCAACGGTCCCATTCACACTAATCACCAATTTGATGTAAAATGACCCCCTAGACATATTACAAATCACATTTATATAAATGTATATTTCTGATCTACAGATACTATTCCGCGTGGGCAGAGGATGACCACATGATAATACAGAACGAGTACTGCGACGGTGGCTCCTTGCAGCAGAAGCTGCAATACGGACCGTTGCCGGAGCCGGAACTGCTGTTGCTGCTCGCTCACATCGCCAAGGGATTATCGTATGTCATCATCATTGCACTCAAAGTCAAAGTCAAAGTCAAAAGGCATTTATTTCAATAAAATCACTAGGATCACTTTGAAACGTCTTAGAAACTAGGTGAAGCTATGCCTGTTCCTCGCGACCAAGCCTACAAGAATCAGGCAACAAACACGGCTTGGTGCCTATCATTTTGTTCGATGATCCTTTTTCACAAAATGGAATTTAAAGCTTCAGTGTGGTGCCGATCGAACTAGGTGAGGCTCAAAAGGCAATCATTCAAGGCAACATTTCACTGGCCTCATAGCTCAGTTGGTAGTAACTCTGCCTTTTGCGCTAGAGGTAGCGGGTTCGATTCCCGCACTGGACAAACATTTGTGATTAACACAGATGTTTGTTCTGTGTCTGGGTGTTAAATATATATCTATTATGTATATCAGTCTCGGGTACCCATAGTACAGGCTATGCCTAGTTTGGGATCAGTTGACCGTGTGTGTGATATGTCCGGAATATTTATTTATTTATTTATTTCAGGCGTAGGACGTCCACTTCTGGACATTATTATTATTAGCCGTATTTCCCTAGTGTACTTTTTTTTTTTCTATTTATGGGCTATCCATTGCTGGATAAAGGCCTCCTCCATCTTGGACAGTCATACTTCTGGACATAGATTGGTATTAATGAGAATTTGACGTGGTGGCCTCGGCTGAAGAATAGGCCCCTCCATATCTACCTATCCCGGGATGTCGTAAGAGGCGACTAAGGGAAAATAGCTAGGGGATGGGCAGCAGCGTCCCTCATTTTAACAATGATAGCTCTAACTGCGCTCGCCAACCCGCATGCCCAGCGTGGGGAGTATGGGCAAATCCCCCCACATGATAAGGAATTCGCTCTGTCTGTGGGGGAGGCCATGTTCAGCAGTGGACGTCGTACGGCTGAAACGATAACGATGAATGAGAACTTAACTTTTTCGATAACTAAAACAAATTGGTGCAAAACCACGACCTTCGGGTCGAAAGTCGGGGAACCTCCCACTAGGTCAATACGGCTTTTTTTATAATCTTGTTTTATTCCAGGTACATCCACTCGCACCACCTCGTCCACATGGATGTGAAGCCGGGAAACATCTTCATATGCAGCGGGGAAGGTGAAGAGAACGAGTCCGATGATGGGTACGATGATGACGATCATCACCACACCGTCCACCATACCTATAAGATTGGTGAGCTTAATATATATATATTTTTATACTACACTGAGCGAGGCCAGCAAGCATACGGCCCACCTGTTGGTAAGCGGTTACCGTAGCCTATGAACGCTTGCATTACCAGAGGCATCACGCACGGAAGCTAGTAATTCGCAGGCCTCATAGCTCAGTTGGTAGTAACTCTGCCTTCTTCGCTAAAGGTCGCGAGTTCGATTCCCGCACTGGACAAACATTTTTGTGATGAACACAGATGTTCATCACACAAAGGTGATGTGTGTCTGGGTGTTAAATATATATCTATTATGTATATCAGTCTCTGGTACCCATAGTACAGGCTATGCCTAGTTTGGGATCAGTTGACCTTATGTGATACATCCGGAATATTTATTTATTGGTATTTGTCCTCAGGTGACTTGGGGCATGTGACATGCGTGTCCTCGCCCTCCGTGGAAGAGGGCGACTGCCGGTACCTCCCCAAGGAGGTACTCCAGGAGGACTTCACCGACCTCACGAAAGCAGACATATTTGCGTTTGGTAAGTCCTTTTTACAATTTTTTTTAACAATTTATGTGGCCTACATGCCTATGGTCACAATTTACCAATAGGTTTAGAAAATTTTAGAAATTATGAATACAAGATGTTTGCAAGTATGTTTGTGCATCACGCCGTAACGGCTCGACAGGTTTTGATGAAACTGTGCTTTACCAAGATTAGCAACAAGTAATTATAGGCAACTTTTTATCTAGGTACCTTGTTAGCAAAACCGCGGGTGCCAGCTAGTAACTACATAAATAAAAACATCGAATATTGTAAACGAGAATTAAAATTCACAAACTTTCGCATTTGTAATATTAGTAGGATAGTAGAATTGCGTACAATAAAGAATTTAACGTAGGGAAACGGGACCCTCCGGGTTTTCAAAAACATACAGTGGTGGTCATCTAATTAGAAACACCTAGTCACCTGACATTTTTATAAAGTAACTAACATTATTATAGCATTTAATAGGAGGTAATTTTATTTTCACTACTTTACAATGTACTTTAATATCTCTAGTTTAATTACAAGCAATAATATTTGACAACCAAGACGACAATAAAAATAAATATCAGTGAACAAAAAGTATCAATATCGTTAGGACTGGCAGAATGGACAACTAATTAGAAACATTGTATGACTTGGTTTGAAATTTGATTTTTTAAACTGAAATACAGTTCTCACAATTGTCAATCACATTGTAAATATTGCCGCCATTTCTAACTCATTACGAAAAGTTACTATTTATTGTTGTTTTATTAAAAATGGGTAAAAATAAGAGCTGTGATGCAGCAACGAGAAAAAATATAGTGAATTTTCATTTAAAACAAAAATGGAGTTACAGAAAGATCGCCGATTATTTGGAATGTTCCGTAAAGATGATATTTAACGCCCTCGCACATTTCAAACTACACGGAACATCAGATAACGTGCCAAGAAAACTTCGGCCCAGGAAGACTACAGTTCAAGAAGACAGGCTTATGCTTAGATTAGCTAAGGCGGACCCCTTTAAAGGATCCAATGTTATAAGAAAAGAGGTATTTTCAGAAGACGATCCTCGACACGTGTCCCCTAAACTAGTTCGTAGACGGTTGGTTGAAGGAAAATTGTTAGGAAGGATCGCTAGAAAAGTACCACTACTACCAGGCAACATAGAGAAAATCGTCTAGCATTCGCTCGCAAATATGGCAGTTGGACTATTCATCAATGGAAAAAAGTTTTGTTTTCAGATGAAACTAAAATTAATTCGATTAATTCCGATGGAAAACGATATGTACGACGACCAATAAACGAGGCTTTAAATAACAAGTACACTAAAAAGACAGTTAAGCACGGTGGTGGAAATGTAATGGTGTGGGGATGTTTCTCAGGGTACGGGATTGGTCCCGTGAGAAAGATTGAAGGGCAAATGGATCAATTTCAATACAAAAAGATCTTGGAAGAGACAATGATTCCATATTCCGAGGAAAATTTGCCAGTAACTTGGATATTTCAGCATGACAACGACCCAAAGCACACAGCACGCAGCGTTAAAGCGTTTCTTACAGAACAATCCGTGACAGTATTAGAGTGGCCTGCCAATAGTCCGGATTTAAATCCCATAGAAAATTTGTGGCAAACTATAAAGACCAACCTGTCGCAGAAACACGTTACTAATATTCATGGACTTAACAGTGC
The DNA here is from genome assembly GCA_947579855.1 of Anticlea derivata. Taxonomy (NCBI): domain Eukaryota; kingdom Metazoa; phylum Arthropoda; class Insecta; order Lepidoptera; family Geometridae; genus Anticlea; species Anticlea derivata. Next base: position 5,160,597 of record OX388287.1, on the reverse strand, counting down.
ATTTGAAGACGCTTGGAGAAGTATTCCTGTAGAAACTTGTTATAAATTGATTGAATCAATGCCGCGTCGCTGCAAAGCTGTTATTGATAATAAAGGCTACCCTACCAAATACTTATTGTCTAAGGATGTAGTATTTTTAGTATTTTTAAAAACTATTGGGGTTTTGTTCAAATTAAAAATGATTTAAGTAATGATTTTTTTGGTGTTTCTAATTAGTTGTCCGGTTTGTATCTCGTTTTTTATTTTGTTATTAATATAACTTTCAGTTTTAGAAAAACAACCGTTGTTTTCTGTTATTAAAATGGTATAACAATGCAATATAATATCCGATACATCGATTTTAATACGTAGGAACACTCAATGATACGTTAAAAATTAGTTCGAAAGGGAATTTGCAATAAAAATATAAACCCAGGTAGGTGTTTCTAATTAGATGACCACCACTGTATCAGGCCGTCTGATCGAAGCGACGCGTGACCCGAGAGCTGGCTCTTATTTGGCCCAACGAATTAGTATTGCCATCCAGCGTGGCAATTCCGCCAGCGTCTTTGGGACGCTTCCGACTGGTAGTGATCTGGATCAATTGAGTTATTTATAGATCGTTTGTAACGGTCTTTAGATAGCTCAACTGTTTCTTGTGTATTTTTTAAATATTAACTTTTATTAATTATAATTTTCTTTCTGTAAATAAAATTTAAGAAACAAAAAAAAAAGAATTTGTCTTTTAATCTAATGTTGTGCTTATTCCCCAGGCCTCACGTTATTCGAAGCAGGCGGTGGGGGGCCGCTTCCGAAGAACGGTCAGGAGTGGCACCACTACAGGGACGGCAAGCTGCCCGACCTGCCCAACCTGTCACGAGAGTTCAACCAGCTGATGAAGGTACGGGTTGTCTTGTAGTGTCACCGATCCTTTCTTGGTCTGTATTAGGTTAGTGAGCAGGTTGAGGTGTGGTGGCCCTGTAAAGGGCCTATAACTATCGGTGAAAGAATCAGTGTAGTGAAAGGATTAAAGTGCGCCTCTTAGAGGCTCCTTTCGTGCACATGTCACATGTCTTCGATTTTTTAGGTTCTATGACACGCAGATTTCATCACGATGTTTTCCTTCACCGTCAGAGCACTAGTATAGCGCACAAATTTTCCGAATGGAAAATCCATTGTTGCACGATCGAGTTTCGAACTCACGTCCTTCAGATCGAAAGTCGACGTACCTGCCACTATGCCGACACGGCTTAGATTTTTTTGTATAAAAACCTGCATATTCGTATTTATTTACAGAAAATGGTAGACATCGACCCCAAGTCCAGGCCGTCAGCGTCGGCGCTCCGCCGCCACCCCCTGCTGCACCCGGCCGGGAACAAGAGCAAGTCACAACTACGCCGCGAGCTCGCCGCCGCCAACATGAAGAACGAACTACTCTGTCGGAAACTGCAGGAGGCTGCCAGGTATGTAGTTTGGCCAATAGTTGTAGTTTTTATTTTTATACAAGTTTTTAAGTGGTTACCGTAGCCTTTGAATGCTAGCAATACCAGACACATCACGCATGCGTTTTCATATCCCTTGAAGAACTTGACGTATTATGAATTACCCATGTAACTTTCAACCCCTATTTCACCCCCTTCAAAATTATTTTTAGACAAAAGGTAGCCTGTCCTTTCCCAGGATCTATCTCTTTGCCAAATTTAGTTATGATCCTTTCAGCCTTGAGTTGACTTGAGTGACCTTTTCACGACTAAACAGTCGTAAAAAGGTCACATACAAACAAACAGACTTTCTTTCGCTATAATATTAGTATTGATGTTTAGGTACTTGTATTAATTAATTTGCCTGTATTTTTCTTCCCAGGTGCATAAAATCGTTGACTCCCAACGTCATAGCGAACCAGGAATCTGCTAAATTCCGGACGCGATCCGCCAAACGGCTGCAGAAGCCTCGCGACACCCAAATAGCTGATATCATACAATCCGTGACGTCTCCGCTGCGGATAGACAGACGGACCGAACGGCGAACGAAGCGGATCTAATATGACTTTGAAAGTTAATATTTGATATGGTATGACTTTGAAAGTTGATATTGATGTAGAGAGTATGACTTTGAAAGTTAATATTGATGTAGACTTTGGAATTTGATATTGATACAATTCAGTTCAGGGTCGTTATTTCAGTAATAAAACCACGAGGATCACTTTGAAAAGTCTTAGAAATAAGGTGAAGCTGGATTAGTGGAGGTGATATAAAATTTCAATTATTCATTTGTAAACTATAAGCGGTGAATTTAAGGGTATTGTATAGTGCGTCAAATTATTTAACATAAAAACTTCACAATACAAGATAATTCATAAATGTATGCTATCCCGAAATGGGGTTATTCTACCCTTAATTGGCAATAAAGTTTGTTTAACGGTTTTCGAAATTCGTAATTTTTCATTGATCAATCACTATGCAAAAATCAGCTGTTTTCGGGTCAAATCTGTTCAATCTCAATTATTCAGCTGATTTAGGTAGTGATCTCGATGTTACTTAGAATTAGTTACAAAGATGATAAAAAGACCAAAAACTTTATAAAAGTCGGAAAATATTTTATAAAAGTCGGAAAAAGTAGTCAAGATAAAAAGAAACTTTGGATATTTTGATCACAAATATTATTTATTTTTGTTGATAGAATAAGCCCCTTTCGGCATAATAAACATATTATGAATCACCTTGTATTTAACTATAAATAAAATAACACTGAAATCCATTCTTGAAAAATTCTTGAATTAATAATTTATTTTATGTTTAGTTCAAGAATATTATGGCAGTTCTACACTTTCGGAGTTAATATAACACTTCGAAAGTTAATATTGAATATACGTTGTAAGTTATTCGAATTATCAGTGTTGTTAAACTATATCCCTGTTATTCAATAGTTTGATATACAGTTGGCGTAAGTTTGGCCTCGGTTTAACGAATTTTCTCCCAATATTTAGCGTTATGTTACTGAAGAAAGGGTAAACCGGGGCTAAACTTACACGCTATACCTGACTTTTCAATAAAAGGGTAAGACCACGATCATAGTAACGATATTGATAATCAAACTTTTCTCCTAAAGGGCTACTTATTTTCTCGGTGGGGCTTTGAACCACCGCTATATTGGGTCGACCACAACATTCGATTTGTAACTAAAAATTTTAAAATGTTGTGTTGTCACGTTCACTTTTGATATAAAATTCATAATAGATTAAAAATGAAAAGTCATATCATAATCTAACTTAATTATTTTATCTTTGAACACAACATTTTCAATTCCATCAACTTTTTGACATAGACTTTGAAAGTTAATATAAAACTTTCTTCAAAATATCTTTAGTTCATAATAATTATGACTTTGGAAAATAAATTATAAAGTGAGCGTATGAAAAACATGAGCGTGTTGATCAGTTAAGCAACCTGCAGCGCGGTCCTCAACCGGAGGGTGACCGCCTAGTATCATTAACTGGCACGTTAAGTTGTCGGTCCCGGCTGTGGGTCGTTAGGCCACGACGGAGGCCTTCGCGCGGCCTAACAACTGCCTCACCAGATTCCCCACTTACCTAGCTATACATTATAATTATTTTATTGAGACATGCAAGAAACTTGTTGTGTTCATGCGTTTTTTAGGAAGCACTTAGCGGTGGCATTTATAGTGACATCTCTAAGTGCGCCTTAGAGAGAAATTCTTGAACTTAGGTTTTATCAAAGTTTAGGGCGTAAGGTCCGTTATAAACATCTCTATACTATATATTATAAACTTAAGTAGGTTGTTAGCTTCTTTAATGCCTTCGCACACCATAACGACTAAACACCAAGGTGTTGGTGTTGTGTGATATTGGTGTTGAGTGCTGTTGGTGTTCGAAGGCCTTTAGTTGTAAAAATTGTAGATAATAAATAAGTGCCTTGAGTTAAATGTGATTGATTGAAACGAATTTAGAAAATGTGAAAAAAGTTATAAAAGAATTGATGTCATTATGCACCGAACAAATACTTAGCATGCCCAATTTCAACATACTAAAGAAAGCACTGGTGGAGTGGTGGTAGTAGCCCCGCCTTCCGATCCACTAGTCGTTGGTTCAAATCCCGGTCGTGCAGTAATGGATTTTCCATTCAGAAAACTTATGTGCGCTATACTAGTGCTCTCAAGCGGAAACCGTCATGTCCTAGAACCTAAAAATCGAAGACATGCGGAAATGTGTGCTGATAATGGTCATGGCGTGGAACGTTGTAGTGGGAAAAGGCCTGCCTTTGTACATAAATTTTCTGCCACTTAAAAATTTACATAATCCAATTCCTTTATAGGCTAGGTATTATCCTTTCTTAGGCTTTATCCATAGGCTATGTATTTGTAGGTAAAGTGAGGCATGAATGTATATATAAAATCTTCCAATTTAATTTTGTGATAATTTAGGATTTTTCAATGGTTTGTTTGTTTTAAGTTAATTTTAGGCACAGGTTATGTTAAGACCCATTTATATGGAGAGTTTCTACCACGCTTTGTGGCGATAATCGCAATTGAATCGAAATCTCAAAGCGATACTGGCGTCCATATGCTTACGCTGGAGCGATAAACAAAAAGTCGCTTACGATTATGTCGTACAATAATCGCCAGGATATGGAGCGATTCTACCACGCTTTGTGGCGATAATCTCTAGGGAAAATCTCAAAGCGATACTCGCGTTCATATGCTTACACTGAAGCGATAAACAAAAAGTCTTTTAAGATTATGTCATCATAAGAGACTTTTTGTTGTTTACACGGAAACTTCGAGGCGCCTATCGCACTATTTTGGTTTTTGTCCATAATGTGTCTTAATATATTAGTTTAAAAATTAAAATGGCGGCTTTTGTTATATTCTTGTAGTAGGTATTATGAATAAAACGATAACGGATTCAGATATCCTACTAATATTATAAATGCGAAAGTTTGTAAGGATGTTTGTGGTTCAATCACGCCGTAACGACTTAACCGATTTCTATGAAACTCTATTTTGTGTATGTACGCTCGCGAGCGAAAACGCGGGCTCAAGTTGGTAGTACATATTTCAATTCCTATAACAAAATGTTACGAATTTAACAGTAAAAATAATTAAATGTCCAAAAATAGCTTTGAATAATGATATTTTTCTTCATTTTATTATGATTGCTGTGATTTATAAATTTTTAAATGTATAGGTGTAAAAAATAATAATATATAGGCTTAAGTTTATTTTTAAGGTTTACATAGAGTTTTAACATTAATTTTTGACTTATTCAAAAATGCTAATTTATAAAAGTCGATTTGTCCAAAATCTAGTTTTAATCAAAATTATTAGGAATGTATTTTGTTGGCTTTCTCTTTTCAATGTTATCGTTATTTGGGAAGATGTTCAGCACAATGTCATCGGTCCATCGTGGGTGGCCGTTTATGTTGTATCTCCCAAACCAGGGTCGTAATATAATTTCATTAGTTATTTGGTACAGTCGTTATTTCAATAAGTTCATCATTCATGTTTTTAATGACAGTTGATTTATGTCATATTGTTAATAAATATTTTTTTTTCTGTCTTAGTTTTTACATCAAAATGAGATAATCAATCATTACTTTCCATAAAATCTTAAATATAAATATTATAAATGCGAAAGTTTGTGAGGATGTTTGTTGTTCAATCAGGCCGTAACGGCTCAACCGGTTTCATTGAAACTTGGAATAGATAAAGTTCTATAGGTAGGTACCTAGAATAGCATATATAGGCTTTTCATGTTGGTAACACGCGAGCGAAGACGCAGGCGTAAGCTAGTCTTAAATATGTTATTAGTGTGTGCATCATTTTCTATATATATAATATGAAAGATTTATATGTTCCATCTTAAGAAAACTCAACTCTAATAAATGTTAATTAATTATCTTTTACATAGAACATGTTGCTGTCATAAGTTAAAGTGGTCATTTTGTATAATTTCATTTTATCTTAGCATCAGTCATCTTAGTAACAACTACAAGGTGATTCATAATAAGTATACTATCCCGAAAGGGGTTTCAAGCCCCATTCGGGCCGACCTCAGTGTCGAAGTGGCAGTGGGCAGGCCATATAGCTCGCGAAACCGACCGTTGGGGAGCAAAGGTTCTCGAATGTTGACCACGAACGGCCCCCCGATTGACCGACGACATTGTTGCGGGAAGTCAGTGGATGGAAAAGGCTCAAGGCCGTTCGTCGTGGAACTCTTTGGGGGAGGCCTATGTCCAGCAGTGGACTTCTAAAAGATGATAATGAAGTATTTTTCGTCAGATTTAGGTCTTCTATTATAATTGCTAAGTATATTATCGTATTTATAAATATTGTTGGACAAAGTCCGAATTCTTAGATTTAGTTTGATCTCATCTTTTCTTTTTTTTATGTATATTTGGTATAAACTTTTTCAGAAACATAAATAATTTTGTTTAGTGTTATCAATTTTTGTCGGTGGTAGTTGTAATTACAAATGAAAATGGCAACTAATTCAGAATTAATTTAATTTATAGTTCATCCATTTTGTTAATTTTCTTAACCCTAAAGTAATTTAAGGCATATTATTTTATTAATAATTTTGTTTAAAATCTAATGAGTAATAATCAGTAGTAAGCATAAAAAAATAACTTTTTTTTTAATTTTAATTTATTTTAACTGCCTATAATCCTGCATATATATTATAAGTAATCATTATGTCAATTTGATTGGTATGTAATTATAACGGCCTATTCAAAAATTCAAAATTACGGAATTTAAAAAAACAACACATTTCTAGATAAATTAAAATATTTAACTTTCGGTTTCGTTCCGTATTTCAAATTTATTTATTTTGTATGGTCTCAATTTGATGTTTATAATTGCGACCTTCCGATTTTGATATGAATAGGCCAAAGCTGGGCATTTGTCTAGATGCCCTTTTGTACATACGACTGTACGATGACGCGACCAAAGTAGGATTTTCGGAATGTTGGTACAATGTGAATAAATAAATGTTTTTGTATATTTGCTTTATTATGATCAAATAAATGTGCTTGTTTCAATTCATAATTCGTTTTATTTGTTAAAGTTAGAGCCTCGCTTCATGGCGCTACGCAAAAGTAACGGAACTGGTTAGAATAACAACTGTTTTATTAGATACTCGCATACGCCCGCAAGGTACCTGGATTACAGTAGCCTACGCCCTTCCTAAGGGTTTTAGTTTAATCGAGACTCCTTTATTTTTAAAGTGGTAATGCTGCATTACATTCAATGAATTTTAAAGTCTTGCTTCTTCTTGTCGTGTTACTGATTCTTTCTTGGTCCTGTATAAGGACAGTTGAGGTTGAGGTATGGTCGCCCTGAAAAGGGCCTATGACAGTCGATGAAAGAATCAGTTTAGTGAAAGGATTAAAGTGCACCGCTTAGAGATTCCTTTCGTGCACGTGTCTTTCGAATTTTTAGGTTCTAGGACATGCCGGTTTCCTCGTGATGATTTCCTTCACCGTTTGAAAGCATAGCGCACATTAATTTCCCGCATGGAAAATCCATTGGTCCACCAGTGCTCTCAAGTCGCATGCTAAAATGCTATAGCGGGTTCGAGTACCGGCTTAAGAAAATTAGGAAAAAAACTGCATAACTTCTGTAATACTCTTTATTTTAATCTTCCTAAAGCTACAAGCCAAGATATAATACAAAAATTACATTGTTTGGGCTAGAATTAGGCATCGCTAAATGACAAGCACATACCATACAAACTTTATTTTTTTTCATAAGTCACTAAAATGTATTGAATAAAGCTTACCACATCACCTTTTTTATTTATATTTAATGAGAAAAATATGTTTTTTATTACTTTGGCAGGTAAACAGTCTGTATTTGACGTAGCTAGTGTAATAATTAAACCCATTAGTTAAATAAAGTGATTCTTATTATGTATGCCACCCCGAAAGGGGCTTATTCTACAACCTATTAGCAATAAAGTTTGTTCTACGACTTTAAAATTCGACATTGAATAAACTCTATGCGAAAATCAGCTGTTTTGGGGTCAAATCAGGTCAATCACAATGAATCAGCTGTTTTAGATATCAAAAAAAGCAAATTTGAAAGTTTATGAAAACAATAATGAAAAAAATTACTTTTTGTTGATAAATAACCCCCTTTCGGGATGTTATACATGTTATGAATCACCTTGTATAAATGTTTATTAATTTCATGATTTTAATGAGTATTCATACAATATTTGAAAAAGATTTTAAGTCAAGATCAAGGAAATTCGTTTTTTTTCTGTTTTCGTTATTGTCAATACATTAATAAGTTTTTTTTTACAAAATGTGCACTTTACATTCAAAGCAGCTACGTGGTCTAAATACTTATAAAAATAGAATTAAATGCGTTTTTTTATAATCATATTTTTATTCATTATGGCAACACAATACAATTTAAATGAACTAGAAAAGTTAAATGATTCCGATTTGAGTGACATTTGTGAGTTTTGACGATCAATAAATCTCTAAATTTTTGACAATTAAATGTGTGTGATTTTTTATTTATCTAAATATAATGTAAAACAGTAACTGACTGACTGACAGACAACGCAGAGCCTAAACAATCGGTCCTAGAAAATTGAAATTTGAAGGTTTAGAGTAGGGGTGTACTTAAAGAAATTCTAAGAAAGGAATTCCTGAAATTCAACCCCCGATGGGGTAGAACTTTGTATAAAATAATCACGCGAACGAAGTTAAGGGCTTTCTGTCAATATTTATAGATCGTAAAAAACCCAAATCTCACTCAAGTCAATCAAGTTTTCATAGAACTTACAGTCAAAATAACAAAATCTTATGCAAATATCCCATAATTTGTTCCGTACCTTATTTAATATTAAAAACTAACAATTTTAAGCCCATTATTCGTAATCAACAGAGATTCACTTCTATAGGTATAATAATAAAAAACATGGTGTAACTTATATAACAGTTGTTACTTGAAATATTTTAATGTAACCCGTGGTACTATATATGTTTGTTGTGTATACGTACAAAAGTATGCCAGTTATTAGCATGTGGAATGAATTACGGTTACGATCATGGTATCGTACGTTACAATGGGCAGAGAGCTTAACATCATAATTCAGCCCACGCTATGTTAACGAAGTATTAAAAAATAACAAGTAGAGATGGGTCGTTCGAAGTCTAAGTTTAAAGTACCAGGTTCCTAAACCAGGTATTAAATACTTTTTGGGCAATGTTTTTACAGGTATTAAATGCTTTTGCTTATTAAATGCTTGTATAAGTAACTGAGGAATTGAAGTTGAAGGAATTTTTCTGAGGACCTTAGTCCTTGCATTTACATATCTAATAAAATAAAATAGCGATACTTTGTCAAAAACACGATGCAGCGGCTGGGCACTGCCCAGTACTTTTGACCAAGTATTGCGGGGCCGTACTTGGTCTCGTACTGGGAAGCGCGTACTTGGTTTTAAGACCAGGCCGCATAAGTACCAAATATCTTCACCAAGAAAGTAACAGTAAGATTAAAATATTTCAAGTAACAAGAAATTAACATCAATAATACTTTAACTTTGTGTGATGATACGAGCATTAGTTGAGTAAAAAAATAATAAATAAATTATTACAATTATAACAAAAACCCTTACTTAATATAATTTTGTAACATGTACAGTCGTATGCAATAATTAATTGACCCTCGCGGTTGACACTTTTGCATCTGACTGTACACGTCACTGACTTCATACATAAGGCCGGCGTTCCTTCACTGACATCCGTCACGCGTATAAAAAAATATTATTTATAAATCCTGCAAATAGTCTGTAAATCACTGATTCTTTCTTAGTCATCCTGTTTTTGTGCACGAAAGGACCCTCCAAGAGGCGCCCTTTAATCCATTCACCACACTGATTCTTTAACCGACGGTCATATGCCCTTTACGGGGCCACCATACCTCAACCTGGTCACTGGCCTAATACAGGATGACCAAGAAAGAATCAGTGACACAAGCATACTGTTTTAGGTCCGGTAACCAGATTGAGGTATGGTGGCCCTGAATGAATCAGTGAAGAAAGCCTTTCTTTTTTATTGCTGTAATCTGTGTTTTCTTGTGTACAATAAAGAATAAAGAAAGGATTAAAGTGCGCCTCTTAGAGGGTCCTTTAGTACACATGTCTTCGAATTTCTAGGTTCAATAACATGGAGGTTTCCTCACGATGTTGTCTAACTAATAATAAGCTAATAAGCTAACATAAATTTTCTAAATGGAAAGTCCATTGATGCACGAACCCACAACCTGCGGATCAGAATGCCGGTCCACTACCACCACTCCACAAGTGGTGGATGTTACCATTCTGCTAAAATGAATAATTTCTTTTTTTGTAGAATACGCACGCGACGTACGTCAGCGAAGTAGGAAGGCCTGCCCTAATCAATACCCATTTTTACCAACCAACTTGCCACAAAATGAAAGGTTTCTTTCAAAAAACTGTCAATACGTAACTCTTAAGTTCATGCTTACTTTTAAGACGCACTTAACTGCGACTGTCATACACAAGGTGATTCATAATATAGTTAAAATAGGTAGTAGTCATAGGTATAATAGGACTCAGTAACTCACCGAGCCGGTACCACTTACACACCGGATTGTAAACCACTTCCGTTTGGAAGTGGTTTACAATCAACTGGCTAAAATTAAACATATAATTTGGTGCAGACGTACTGTCTTTAGTAGGTGTCACTGAGTTGTTTGGTCCAAATGAGAATTAATTTAATAAGAATAATTACATAACAAACAATAACATACATCACGATTGTAAATTAACATCCCTTTCACCACACTGGTGCTTCCATCAAACGACTTATTCAGGGTGTAAAAGGTTGCTGACCCGTAGGCAGACCATGAAATAACTAGTGAATTACTAGGTAAAATCAGTTCAGAAAAAAAAAATCACGAACATTTAAGGTAAAAAATTTTTCACGGACATTGACCCTTAAGGGTAAGAAAGAACCAATGTGGTGAAGGACTTCCTTCATTAGGTCAGTGACAGGGGTGAGGTATGTTGCCTTTAAAAAGGGTCAATGATCGATGGTGAAAGGACAAATGTGGTAAAGGAAGTGCGCCTCATAGAGGCTTCTTTCGTGTAATACCATTAAGGTGAAGTCCTTGGAGTTATTAACCAGTTGGGTTCGATTAAGGTGACGTCTCTGGAGCTATCAACCTGTTGGGTTCTTAAGTCTCCGATCAACCCGAAGGGTTCTGTTTGGACTCGAACATGGCCGCCATATCTTTGATGTTGAATGTGGGCGACATTTTGTCTTTTCTGTAATAAAATAATATATATACTGTCATTATAATGTCATGTAAGTTTCTCGAATCGGATGACACAGTGTTAGAAGGCCCCCCCCCCCCCACCAGACGGACCGACGACATTGTGAGGTCATGTCTAGTAGTGGACTGCTACAGGCTGATGAAGATCAATTTATAACAGCTGTTTTGTTTCGGCTGGATTGGTAGTGATTCGGTAGCGCATTTGTTTAGCATTCATCTAGCTAGGGGAAGGTCGTGGGTACTAGTTCCGTTTGCGACGAAAAATTTTGGGGTTTTACAAAAAGTTTTATTTGAAAATCCTTTTACAAGAAAAAATATATTAGCACGTGAATAATTTACATTTGGAAAATGGTTAATTTTGTAATTTAGAACGGTTACTGTTAATTTATGATCATTAGCCAATTTCAACAAATACATAACACACAAGACTTCACAAGTCGTTAAAAGGAAAATAGTTGAGACTTTGAATAAATTTTTAACTATTAATAATAATTCACTTGTGCAAGACCGGGGTCCGAACCCACGACCTTCGGATCTAAAGTCAAAAGCGAAGGAATACATCGTCAGGAAACAAGTATTCTTATAAGCGGCAATGGGCCAGCAAACCTATAACGTATGGAATACTCTACTACAAAATATGGGCCCGCCAAATGTTTGGACGTGCCTCTAACTACCCCCCGTAGGTAACAAGGATCTGAGAGGACTTCTAACAAGCTTGGAGATATCAATCGTGAGCTGACTTAATTACTTTTCTTTTGAGCCTCACCTAGTTCGATCGGCACCACACTGAAGCTTTAAATTCCATTTTGTGAAAAAGGATCATCGAAAAAAATGATAGACCAAGCCGTGTTTGTCGCCTGATTCATGTAGGCTTGGTCGCGAGGAACAGGCGTAGCTTCACCTAGTTTCTAAGACGTTTCAAAGTGATCCTAGTGATGTTATTGAAATAAAAACTTTGAGTTACTTTTTTCATGTATAAAAGTCGCAAAAATTTTCTACCAGTTATACAATACAAGGTGATTCATAATATGTATAAATCCCGAAAGGGGCTTATTCTATGAACAAAATGAAAGAATATATCTGGATCAGTTGAGCTATCTATAGATCGTTTGTAACGGTCTTTAGATGGCTCAACTGTTTCTTGTGTATTTTGTAAATATTAACTTGTATTAGTTTTAAGTTTCTTTGTGTAAATAAAGATTTATTTAAAAAAAAAAAAAAAAACCAAATAAGAATATTAACAGAAAAAAAACATTATTTTACAATTTTGTCGAACGATTATTTCATCATCAATATCTTTTTTTCCCCCCACATCTTTCTTCAAATTAGGTTTTGTTTGGTCTTTTGTCATCTTTTTAGGTTATTAATTATTAAACGTACGAGGATTGGCACCAAGATTGATACCTTAAACAGCTGAATAATTGAGTTTGAACTGATTTGACCCCAAAACTAATTATTACCGTTTTTGAACAAACTTTATTGCCAATTACAAAAACAATGGGGGTACAATAAGCCCCTTTCAGGATAGCATACTACTATGAATCACCCTGTACAAACTTACCTGCTATCTTTATCTTCTATATCATTTCTGGCACACTCTGTGTCTGGACTAGGCGATTCTATAGTATCTAGGTTATTAGCACTCTTCGCTAGTGAAAACCTCATCCGTTGCCCCAAGTCAACGGTATTCCTTCTTTCGAACTTGGGCAAGTCTACTGACTCCTTCTTAATTTTAATCCGCGTCAGCTGTTCCGGATTACTTCTAAACGACTGCGAGCTGTACTTCTCTCTCAAGAAGTTCCTTCTTTCTTCTTTGTACTTCTCGATTCGTTCTCGACTCAGCTTCTTTTCCGTCTCAAAGCCTATAATACTCTTGATTTCAGCTGGTCTCTTCTCATTGAACCTTTGGATCAAAGATATTTTGTTTTCTGATGTGGGAGTTATGCTTCCCTTTGTCTCGTGTTGAACTGTGTTGAGATTCAAATCGGGTAGGAGTTTAGATTGTTTCTTAGCATCTCTGACTTCGAGACTCTTTCTTCTATTTTTATCTGGGCCGAATTCTTTTATGAACGCATTCTCGTCTAATGACCTCGCTGAGTTTTTGGAGAGTTTATAGCTTTTTGGGGAGGTCGGTTTCGTCTCGCCTTTAACTGCGACTACGATTTTGTCGTCTTTGCGTTCTAGAGAAGGATATTTGACCTCGGCTTTGAACTTCTCGAATGTGAACGGACCCTTTTGTTCTGTGGGACTTTCGAATCTTATCGCTAACTCTCTAACGTTGATATTTTTCGCATCAACTTTCTTTACGTTACCGTTAGCGAATTCATGCAAAGATTCTTTGGCTTCTGTTAGTTCTAATTTGTTCTCTTTAATTTCTAACTTATCACAAATTTTCAACGTATCGACGTTTATATTTTCGTAATCATTGCATTGGAATTGTACATTTTCGTAGTGGTTTTTGGAATCTTCAAGAATGTAATGATTTTGAGATTCTTCTGTCGTGTAATCAGTTACTTGAGGTATGTATTGGTTTTTGGATTTTTCTGGAGAATAACGATTGGATTCTTGAGATGAGTAGAGATTTTTAGATTTTTCCGCAGAGTAATTATTGAAATCTTGAGACGAGTGAAGACTTTTAGATTTCTCCGGAGAATAATGATGAAATTCTTGAGGTATGTAATGGTTTTTGATTTTTTCCGGAGAATAATGATTGGATTCTTGAGGTGAGTGAAGATTTTTAGATTTTTCCGGGGAGTAATGATTTTCTTCCACATAATGATTCTGAGAGTCCTCTGCCCCGTAATGATTTTCAGTTCCCTCAGTTATATTCTCTTCTGTCATAAAGTTAGATTCTTCTGCCAAAAAAACAGATTCTTCCAACACATCTTTCTCTTTATCCGGCGATTCGAGAACCATAGCGTTCACCTCTTCAATACTTTTCCTTAAAAACTTCACTTGACTGTAAACATCAACTTCAAAATGCGTTTCCGTTGGAGTATCAAGAATTATTAAATCTTCTGGTTGGTAAGCCTGTTGGGTCGGTAAGACAGCATCGCTCTGCGGTACGGTAGCCTCTTCAACAATAGACAAATTCTTCTCGAGATCTATATCCTCGTATACAGAATCCCTATCGCTATCTTTGGTTTTTGTAGGCGATCTGAAAGTGATGCTGATGGTCGATTTAAGGGGACTTTTTAAGGGGGACCCTGGGGAACTCTTGCTGCTGGAAGACTGCAGGTTTATATAGTTAGGTCTGGTGAAGTTAAAGCACTCGTAATCTTCGTGGCTGTTAGAGAACGTGGAGGAGCTTTCGTGTGATGACGTCATGATTTTAAGATCTTTTTTGTCGGAGTTATGGTCTGATGATGATGTTGAGACAGCGGAAAGTCGGTTTAAGTTCTTGTAGCTGACTTCAGAGAGGATAGGGCTGGGTTCGTAGCTGTCTGTTTGGTGGTATTCAGCTGCTTTCAGTTCGCATTTGAGGCAAGTGCCTTCTGCGCAATTCAGGCAATCGCCGCTCTGAATTTTGATTGTATGTTTGTTTGACTCGCTCAGCTCAGAGTCGGTTTCTAGTTGGTCGTAGGCCGGTGTTACGGGGGTTATGGGGCTGGAGTTTATGGTGCTGGAGGTGAGATTGGTGGGGTTTTCGGTTGGCCAGTCTATTTTGATCAGGGTCGAGTGGCCATCTTTGCCGTGCCAACTTAAACGGCTGATAATTTTTTCGTTGGATTCTGTCGGATGGTGTAGCCCACTGTATCGGGTTGATTTGGACTTGCGTGGCGAGCCTCTGTCTCTGTAAGCGTGATGTTAGATGCGATGTAGATTAGATTGTGTGCGATAGTTTAGTTTGGATGTATACACAGAATTGAGAACGTATACTTCAGCCATATTCGATGTGAAATGTTTGTGAACAAACTGTGAATTGTACATTCAAATGAAACATTAAATGATTATAAAACATTGAGTAAGATTTTTATAATACCCAAAATTCACACAATGAGGGAATCGAACCTGCACATTAACTAGAAGAAGGGCTGACTGCTTCGCCATCAAGCCTCTTCTCTTCTTTACTTCATCAAAATTCGATGTGAGATGTTTTTAAACAAACAGCCTATACATTTTTTGTAAGAATTGATATATCAATCTATACAAGGTAATTCATAACATGTATACCATCCCGAAAGGGGGTTATTCTATCAACGAAAAGAAATACTATTAGCGAAAAAAAATCGATATATTCATATTTTTTTACAAACATTTCAAATTAGCTGTTTTTGGTATTTTTATCATCTTTAGAACTAATAACTAAACGTACAAGAAGTTCGGCATCAAGATTGCTACCTAAAACAGCTGATTCCTTGCGTTTGACCTGATTTAACCCCGAAACAGCTGATTTTCGCATATAATTTTTCCAAAAATAAATGTCGGTTTTTCAAAAGTCGTTAACCCTTAAACCCTACATAGGGGTCCTTCACTTAGAGGCTCTTTTCGTATATAAAACAAAATAACAAACAATACGTGAGTTAATTTTTTAAACTATCACAAACTTTATTTCCAATTGGGTGTCGAATAATAACCTTTTTCGGGATGACACACATATTACGAATCACCTTGTAGTTATAAAAATGTCTTTATAAAAATCTTAAAATACCAAATTTGTTAATTAGAAGAATGTAATTTAGATTTTCGCATTTCAAAGCCATGCGTATTTTACATGCTTTGTTGTTATGTCTTCTTTTTGTCGTGTCACTGATTCTTTCTTGGTCATCCAGTATTAGGTCAGTGACCATGTTGCAGTATGGTGGCCCTGAAAAGGGCCTATGAGCGTCGATGAAAGAATCAGTGTAGTGAAACGATTAAAGCGCCTATTTATTTATTTTTATTAGAGGCTTTTCTCGTGTACACTTAAGATGCTTAAAAACAATATGTTAGTTATTTAAAACTAATTTCATAAGCTCACCTCAATTTGACGTTTGCGAGTGACGTTTGGAAGTCTGACAGTGACGCTTTGGGACTGTCACGATCTTTACACAATCTAAAACAAAATATTACATATTTTACAATTTTTTCCCACTATTTTACACAATACCTATAATTTCGGTGTCTTTAAGAGCAGAGTGAATAAGTTTCTTCTAGGCAAACGTGCTACACCGTAGACCACATCGTCACTTAACATCAGGTGAGATTGTGGTCATACGTTAGCCTATTTTGTATAAAAAAATAAATGTTCCTAGATATTAGTGGTCAAGGCACTATGAGGCATAGATGCGGCCTAAGATTCATTGGCCTATTAGGATGTTCAACGACGTGGGAGGTACGGTAACCGCTTACGAACGGATGGGTTGTATGTTTGTTTGCCACCTCAGTTGTATTAAAAAATAAAGACGGTCAAGTGCGAGAACTCGCGCCCTGAGGCTTCCGTACTATTTGTCGTGGGTTCGAATCCCGGTCGTGCACCAGTGGATTTACGAGTCAGAAAATCCAAACACGGGGTCAGAAAATAAAAATTCTAAGTGTAGGAATTGACAAACTTATATTTCCTCAAATATAACTTTGTTTCCTAAAAAACTACGAAATTCCTCAATTTCAGATTTTTCCCTTTAATTGTGTTACAAAAGCTCCTAGCATTCCAAATTTCAGAATTGTGCGGTAACTGGAAGTACATACCCTAGAGGTTTTTCATTTTTGCCATTTCCATACAAAAATTATACATTCATTGCCATATCTTGTTAATTCATAGAGCTTTGATTTTTATTCGGCACCATAAGCCCACAGACCTCAATAGGTGGTATAAATTTCAAGTTGATACCTTTAGCCGTTTCTAAGAAAAAGGGCCTTGACAGACGGACAGACAGACATACAGACAGACGGACAGCAAAGTGATCCTATAAGGGTTCCGTTTTTCCAAATGAGGTACGGAACCCTAAAAGAAAGCATGAGAGCATGTAAACCTGACATGCCTATGTTATATGTTATAACGAAATGGTCAATAAATGAATTGAATTGAATTGAATTGTGTTCCAATTTTTAGGCTCTAGGAAAAATGATATCGCAAATATAGTGTTTTTTTTTTCCTTATCAAACACGATCAACTGATCCCAAACTAGGCATAGCCTGTACTATGGGTACCAGAGACTGATATACATAATAGATATATATTTAACACCCAGACACAGAACAAACGGGTTCGATTCCCGCACTGGACAAACATTTGTGACTAACACAGATGTTTGTTCTGTGTCTGGGTTTTAAATATATATCTATTATGTATATCAGTCTCTGGTACTCATAGTACAGGCTATGCCTAGTTTGGGATCAGTTGACCGTGTGTGATATGTCCGGAATATTTATTTTATTATTATTATTAAACATCTGTGTTAGTCACAAATGTTTGTCCAGTGCGGGAATCGAAGCGCAGAAGGCAGAGTTACTACCGACTGAGGTACGAGTGCAGTGATAGTGTAGGTGATGCGGCCTGCGGGCGGCCTAGGCCTCTAGGGCTCACCGCTTGGGCGGGTCGGGCTCCCTGGCGTCGCGCGCGCGAGAGTGCCGTTTCTCCGAGGCGCGCGCGTGCGGGGACGAGCTGTCGATGTAGCCTATCGAAGACAGTTGCTCCTCCAACGCCGCTAGACGTCTGAAACAAACAGATATTGTTTACTAGCTCGTTTACTATTATTATGTCATCATCATCATCAGCCTGTAGAAGTCCACTGCTGGACATAGGCCTCCCCCAAAGAGTTCCACGACGAACAGTCTTGAGCCTTCTCCATCCACCGACTTCCCGCAACCTTCACAATGTCGTCGGTTCTTCGGGTAGGGCAGCAAGTTGAAGTGGCAGTGGGCAGGCCATATAGCTCGCAGAACCGACAACCGTTGGGGAGTAAAGGTTCTCCAATGGCGACCACGAACCGGGCGACGCAGTGTTGAAAGGCTTCCCACCCGATGGACCGACAACATTGTGAAGGTTGCGGGAAGTCGGTGGATGGAGAAGGCTCAAGACCATTCGTCGTGGAACTCTTTAGGGGAGGCCTATGTTCAGCAGTGGACTTCTACAGGCTGATGATGATGAATTAAACAGTCTTTTCCCGTAGTTATTCGTGAAGACCAGATTCGGGCTCGACTTAGGTGACCGGTTGCGAAACCTGTGTTGAACTACATTGTACTTAAATTGTCTTTTAATTGTAATTACATTGACATTAATTTACAGAAAGTAACTTAAAACTAATACAAGTTAATATTTACAAAATACACAAGAAACAGTTGAGCCATCTAAAGACCGTTACAAACGATCTATAGATAGCTCAACTGATCCAGATCACTACCAGTCGGAAGCGTCTTCAAGAATAGGTGGCGCTGGCGGAATTGCCACGCTGGATAGACATTGATTTTTAATAATATCGGAAATTAAATTCGACTCCGATGGGATTTAAACCCGCAACCTTCTCCTAGATACGGAGATGCTCTACCCAACTAAGCTACGGAGACACTTTCAGACGGACGCGAATTTCTTTAGGATATAGACATTCATTTATTTCCAACTATAACCGCACACTAGCACAACATTTTACAACAAACAATAAAATTAAAATAAACAATGAGCATAGGAAATTAAAATAGAATGGTGTGATGTGTGCTGCAGCAGCAAAATGGCCTCGGATCAGCATTATGCCTACTAAGCAGCAGACGCTGGTATTCTGTACATTGTTATGAAATTTTAATCAATTGTATAGTTTCAAAAAAAAAATCTTTATTTATTTATTTATTTGTATAAACCACTCAGAAACTAACAGCCGAGGCCAAAACGTTTAAGAGCTAGTAGACATAAATTAATTACATAACACATCACATCACATACATACATATTTTTGCATTTTACAAATTTTTATAACTAAGGAAACGTATACACAATAAAACAAATGGATGTAACTTCATGTGAAATACATCCACATCTGGTTCCTGAGCAATCAACATGTTGAGAAGTGCGTTATAATCGCTGTACTGTTGGAATCTGATACCCACGACACAGGGGATCCTAGTGTGGGCTCAGGACTGTATAAACTTACTTCTCAGCCAGTTCGTTGGCCGCTTCGATGTCGACGCGGAGGTTTCTTCTAGGAGAGGGGTCCACGCTGCAGAGGCCAGACTCAGCCGGAGTGGAGCATAGCGAGTCACCCTATAGACAAAAAAAATAAAATTAACAATAAATTAAATATAACTTTTATCTCCCAAGCATGGTAGACATCAAATCCTTGAAAATGCTGAGGGGGTGGTCAGAGGAATGTCCGAACATTGGCACATGCCCACATTTGCAGTAGGCCTAACAATTGTTAGAGGCGATTAACGGTTATTCGACTCATGGCTTAATCATTGGAATATTGCAAAGCTTAATGTGTGCTAAAGTTTTATGGCTTGGCAACTTTAATTAACTTAAAAAGGCTTAGTAACTGTTTATCCTCATGGCTTAACGAATATAACAGTCAAGTGACTTAGCGAATGTAATCCTAGCTAGTTGCACCCCTAGGGCGACCAACAGCCACTGTCATGGCTTAACGAATGTTATCCTAGCTAGTGGCACTACTAGGGCGAACAACAGCCTCCGTGATGGCTTAAAGAATATAACCCTAGCTAGTGGCACTACAAGGGCGCACAAAAGCCACTGTCATGGCTTAACGAATGTAATCCTAGCTAGTGGCACTTCTAGGGCGCACAACAGCCACTGTCATGGCTTAACGAATGTAATCCTAGCTAGTGGCACTTCTAGGGCGCACAACAGCCACTGTCATGGCTTAACGAATGTAATCCTAGCTAGTGGCACTTCTAGGGCGCACAACAGCCACTGTCATGGCTTAACGAATGTAATCCTAGCTAGTGGCACTTCTAGGGCGCACAACAGCCACTGTCATGGCTTAACGAATGTAATCCTAGCTAGTGGCACTTCTAGGGCGCACAACAGCCACTGTCATGGCTTAAAGAATGTAACCCTATTTAGTGGCACTACTAGGGCGCACAACAGCCACTGTCATGGCTTAACGAATGTAATCCTAGCTAGTGGCACTTCTAGGGCGCACAACAGCCACTGTCATGGCTTAACGAATGTAATCCTAGCTAGTGGCACTCCTAGGGCACACAACAGCCTACGTCATGGCTTAAAGAATGTAACCCTAGCTAGTGGCACTCCTAGGGCACATAACTGCCTGTGCCGTGGCTTAACGAATTTAAACCTAGCTAGGGAACACAACACGTCTTAATTTCTATTTATTAATTTATTTTGTTATGTTATTATTTTTTATTAATTTATCCTCTAAAACTGAAAATCTTAAGTGCAATGTTATGTTGTGCCTATTGAGAAAATAAAAAAATACATTCCTAGTTAGAGGCAGTCCTAAGGCGCACAACAGCTTCCTTCATGGCTTAAAGTCTGTATAGCTTACCTGTTGTATAGCGTGCGGTTGTGTGTCGTCCTCTTCACTGAACATGTGGTGATCTCGCTCCTGAGGCGATAGCCGCAGCCGCATGTCCGCTATCTCGGCTTGCCACGGCTCGAAGTACGAGTCGCATGATGATGATCTGAAATGCAGGAAAAAAACCGGTCACGGCTGTTACCACCAAGTATGGTAGAATGAAATGCCCGGTTTCTGCTGCTGATCCCAAACTAGGCATAGCCTGTACTATGGGTGCCAGAGACTGATATACATAATAAATAATATTTAACACCCAGACACAGAACAAACATCTGTTTTAATCACATCTAATTGTGTTAATTTTAATCTGTGTTAAATATGTATCTATTATGTATATCAGTCTCTGGTACCCATAGTACAGGCTATGCGTAGTTTGGGATCAGTTGACCGTGTGTTATATGTCCGGAATATATTTATTTATTTAATCACACAAATGTTTGTCCAGTGCGGGAATCTAACCCGCGACCTGTAGCGCAGAAGGCAGAGTTACTACCAACTATGCAGCTATGAGGCCTGTTATATTACTTACTAGCTTCCGACCGCGGTTGCTCGCGTGGTACCTACTTAAAAATTAGCCTATATGCTATTCTAGGTAAAGATCTTTCTCTATTCCAAGTTTCAACGAAATCTATGGTTCACCTTAGTTCACCTGGTGGACCACGGAAGAATATGTTTACCCGTGGTCCACCAGGTGGACAAAATAGGTGAACCACGGGAAAGCTCTGGGTGTAATTGAACAACAAACATCCAAACATCCTCACAAACTTTCGCATTTATAATATAAGTAGGATAGGATTTAGTAACTTACCTAGTATGATGTTTTAATGGTACGCTTGCCCGTTCGGCGAGGGGCGCCAAAGTGTCCGTGTCCGAGGTGAGAGACTCGCAAGACTTGACAGGGCGAAGCCCCGGCGCTCCCATCGATATATCCTGGAAATAAACACAGCATTAAGATTATTTTCTGTAATGCCAAAAAAAAATCGACTCAAACGGATCTTCTCCTTTGATTGTGTCACTGGTTCTTTCTCGGTCATCCTGTATTAGGTCAGTGGCCAGGTTGAGGCATGGTGGCCCTGAAAAGGGCCTATGACCGTCGGGGAAAGAATCAGTGTAGTGAAAGGATGAAAGGATTAAAGTGCGCCTCTTAGAGGCTCCTTTCGTGCACATGTCACATGTTTTCGAAGTTTTAGGTTCTAGGTTATGCCGGTTCCCTCACGATTTCAGACCACTCGCGACTTTGAACGGGATTTGAACCCGCAATCTTCTCCTAAGTGGGATCCGATCCCCTCAAATCACAGTCAGCAGTTGTGTCAAGTAAGTCTATTGTACGGACGTGACTCTGACTGGATGAGATGGATGGAGAGGGCCCAAGACCGTTCGTCGTGAACTCTTTTGGGGGAGGCCTATGTCCAACAGTGGACTTCTACAGGCTGATGATGATGATGACTCTATCTACCCCTCCACCTTTGAAATCTTCTAGGATCCACCTTTAACTAAGTTTATTGATAGTTATCTCAAATTTAAATGATACCCAAAATTTTTGAACCAGCGGCACTCGAACCCGCATCTTTGTCTTGAGTCGGCAATGCGATAACCAACTACGCCATGGTACGAATGACGCAGGTGCCGAAAATGTTGGATAGTTACCTCAGCTGGGATGGGTAAGGGCGGAGTGATGGCGACGGGAGTAGGCCTCGAGGCCCTAGGCCGCTGCTGCTTGTGCGAGCGCGTGAAGAGGCCTCGCCAGCCCGACGGTGACCGCTTTAGGCCCCGTTTTGTACCTGTAACGTAATTCTCATTCAGTTAATTTACTAGGTCATAGGCCCTTCGAAGGGCCACCATACCTCAACCTGGTCACTGACCTAATACGGGATGACCAAGAACGAATCAGTGACACGACAAGAAGAAGTTAATTTACTAATGACTAACCGATGTAACAATAATAACAATAGACTTTGTACGCACCCATCACAAACTGCCCTAATACGAAAAAGTGTTTTAGGTATGGCACCCAAAATATATAATCATGCGGTAAAATGATTAAACAACAATTACTCCGATACTCCAAATGTATTTAAAAATAGACTTAAGAATGTACTCATTGAGAAATGCTATTATAACGTTAATGATTTTCTACTAGACAAATTTTGATTTTATATACCTACCAATTAGAATGTATAATTAATTTTAAGTTTATCTGATAATTTTTGAATATGGTTGTATTATAATTAGAAAAGACATATCACATTAATTAGTGACAAATCTGCAGTGTGCCTTATCCTATTTGCATGCCAGTAATGGCAAAACATGTAGGCCATAATTAACTTATATTGTAACATCATTGCATGCTCACACCATGTTAATACTCATGTTTTGCAAATAAATGATTCTTATTCTTATTCTTAATCTATTCCTCATAAGTTCAACGAACTTAATGGAATTTGTTAAACTTATGAGGAATAAGCTTAGCAGACCACATTTAGTGTCTATTTAATGTCTTACTCTGGAAGCCGTGTTGGCCTAGTGGAAGGTTCCCCGACTTTCGATCCGAAGGTCGTGGCTTCGAACCCGGCCGTGCAGAACACCCAGCCACCCGCAAACATTTGCAGATCATGCAGTGGGAATTGAACACGCACCCCTTGAATCACAGACGGGCACTCGCCCGCTGCGCCACCGAGGTCATTCTTGTTGGTGAGGTAACCATTTTGATACTTACCAGACAGTGGTAGATCCAACACAGTGTGGTATTGTGGTAGGTTGTCGGGTCCGGAACCGACCTGAAAAAACATTGACATTATATCTTTCAATAATAAAAAAAATCTTTTGCTATATACAAGGTGATTCATAATATGTATTCCATCCCGAAAGGGGCTTATTCTACAAGCAATTAGCAATAAAGTTTGTTCTACAACTTTTAGAAATTAGACATTATACTGCATGACCAATTCATGAAAAGAACTGTAATTTGACATACCTTTGTTATGCGATGTAACGCTAAGGGTGAATTATATAATAATAAATAAATAAATAATAAATATTCCGGACATATCACACACGGTCAACTGATCCCAAACAAGGCATAACCTGTACTATGGGTACCAGAGACTGTTATGTCAGACACAGAACAAACATCTGTGTTAGTCACAAATGTTTATCCAGTGCGGGAATCGAACCCGCGACCTCTAGCGCAGAAGGCAGAGTTACTACCAACTGAGCTATGAGGCCAGTCGTGAGGCCATATGAACATGAATATCACGCCGGCTCGAGCGATTTCGTTGAAACTTGGAATATATAAAGTTCTTTACCTAGAATAGCATATAGGCTACTTTTTATGTAGGTACCAAGCGAAGCCGCAGGCGGAAGCTAATTTATAATATGAGTAATAAATAAATAAAAATAAAAATAGCCTTCAAGCGCTGACTGTTATATAAACTTAAGTTGCCTGAAAGAAATCGCTTTCAGCGATAAGGCCGCCCATTGTGCTATTAAGTTTGTAATAGATTTAATATGTAATCCTTTGTGTACAATAAAGTGTTAATCTAATCTATCTATATATCTCAATTTGCTAGTCACATCAATAAAATTTTCATATTTTTATTAATAATATGAGTAACAATCTTTAGCCACCTCCGCCCGACTTCCTGTAGTCGGTCCGTCGGGTGGGGGCCCTGTCCCGCAGAGCACTGACCTCGATGTACTTGGGCTTGTGGCTGGCGGAGGGGCGCAGCAGCACGGGCGCGGCGGCGGCGGCGATGGCGCCCGACGCCGCCAGCGCGCCCGGGCTCGCGCCCGCAGCCGCCGGCAGCCCTCTGCGGCGAGCCTCTTCTAAGCTGCAATTCATTAAAAAAATATTCCGGACTGGCCTCATAGCTCAGTTGGTAGTAACTCTGCCTTCTGCGCTAGAGGTCGCGGGTTCGATTCCCGCACTGGACAAACATTTGTGTCTAACACAGATGTTTGTTCTGTGTCTGGGTGTTAAATAAATATCTATTATGTATATCAGTCTCTGGTTCCCATAGTACAGGCTATGCCTAGTTTGGGATCAGTTGACCGTGTGAATATGTCCGGAATATTATTAATTATTATTATATTACTCACGGTCAACTGATCCCAAACTAGGCATAGCCTGTACTATGGGTACCAGAGACTGGTATACATAATAAATATATATTTAACACACCCAGACACAGAACAAACATCTGTGTTAGTCACAAATGTTTGTCCACTGCGGGAATCGAACCCGCAACCTCTAGCGCAGAAGGCAGAGTTACTACCAACTGGGCTATGAGGCCAGGCCATTAAATGTATACCCTTATAGTACCCGTACCCGTATATTATTCATTAAATGTATACCACCCCAAAAGGGGGTTATTCTATCAACGAAAAAAAAATACTATTAGCGAAAAACTTTCTCAAATTGTCTGTTTTTGGTATTTTTATCATTTTTGAACTAAAAACTAAACAAGAAGTTCGGAATTATGATGCTATCTAAAACAGCTGATTCATTGAGTTTGAACTGATTTGACTCCAAAACAGCTGATTTCCGCATAGAGTTTTTTCAATGAAAAATATAGAATTTCCAAAATTCTTACACAAACTTTATTGCCAATTGGATGTAGAATAAGGCCCTTTCGGGATAGCATGCATATTATGAATCATCTTATATATACAAGGTTATTCAGAATATGTATTCCATCCCGAAAAAGGTTAAATTTGAGCAGCTAGTTTGAGAACGTTTGCAAAACGCGCGACGCCAGGTTCCATGTCACTTATTGTTAGTATTAAGTACACAATAATTGGTATTGAGGTACGCGTGACTCGAAACTGTACCTTAGTAAGTAACTTACCTTAAGAGTTTAGTGGGTGGGTTGACGGGTAAGCTCTTGGGTCGTCTCCCAGACTCCATACCGCGCAGTTCTATTTGAGGCTCGCACTCCTAAAACCAAACAAATAAATTAAAGTATTTATATCCGAAGAATATAAAGATGAAGATGAGGTCCAGAGGGTCCACAAAGTATCCCAGGAACCCCAGGGGTTCAAGTGGAATAGTATCTACCCCCAAGCGGTTCAAGATGAATAGTTATGGGATTCATTTCGAATATTGAGTTCGACCCCCCCCCTAGGTGTCCAATTAGGGGTCCAAGATGAATAGTTACCGAGGATGACCCATATAAGCTTTTTATTTTAATTCATTTATTATATTTTATACCCGACATCCAAACCTACAAGTACCATAATATTATGGTAGGTACCACAACACCCGGACCCAGTGCTAATAATAGCAGATCATGCAAACATTTGTCCCGCAGCGGGAATCGAAGCCCTGCGTTACTGTCGGGCAGCCCGCTACGCCACCGAGGTCGTCTTATTAAGGAATCCTTACCGGCTCCAAAGATTCAGGTTCCGAATCAGCTCCCTGCTCCAGAGCGAACAGTTCCTCAGCGTAGCAGATCAGGAATTCCGTCACGACAGCCTGTAACAAACAGACATACATTTAAAACTACAAAGTAGCCTATACAAGGTGATTCAAAACATGTATACAATCCCGAAAGGTGGTTATTCTATCAACAATAAGAAAGAACATTAGTGAACAAAAACATTTACAATTTTTTTGTTTAAAACAGCTGAAACAATTGTGTTTGAACGAATCTAAAACAGCTTATTGCATAGAGCTGAGTTTACGAACCTTCTATTTCAACCTCCATGCCATAAGGATATTTACGTTAAAATGTTTTCAATATGCGTATAAAAATGTGTAATAAACTACCTGAAGAATTAAAATCATTACAAGGGAATATATTTAGGAAAAAATTAACTGTTTGGCTACTCGATAAACGTTTCTATTAGCTAAATCAATTTTGTAATTTTGGTTTTAATTAAATTATGACAAAAATTTATATTTGCACGCCTGCATGCAGGTTGAATACATTTAATTAATTGTTATTGGCGTTTTATTATTAGTTTTTTGAATTTGCCACAATTTATTTTGATTATTTTATGTTATAGTTTTAAATTTAATTTAATTTGTTATTTTAAATATCCGATCTCTGCTGACAATTTCCTAGTATGTTATTAGTATAGAAACCTTGACTCTACTTATTAAGGTAGTGAATAGATAAATTAAGTACACTATCGCAATGGGTGCGCCTGTAATGGTAGGTGTATGTTGTGAAATAAATAAATTTACGAACATAGCTTTATGACCTTATGTGAATTATGTATGCATTCTAGCAAATAAACGATTGTATTTGTATTTGCCAATTTTATTGCAAATAGTGTAGAATAAGTCCCTTTCGGATAGGTTAGCCCCTTCGTCCATGACGCTACGCAAAAGTGACGGAACTCATTAGAAACTAGAGTTGCGGACTGATTGGAAACTCTGACTCGTCCACGACGCTACTGGAATTTCCTGAAACTCAGTCACTCAGTACACGATTTTATGTAAACAAAGTTTTTAAAACGAAAATAATTAACATGACTAGTTATTATTCGAGCGAGGATAAGGAATTATTACTTCTCCAGTCATATAGACGTCAGAATCACATATAATTACTTTTTATTCGTTCATTTTTCACACAGTTTCTCGGAACCAGTCGCCTGGCGACCAGCATGTCGAGTCGCCGGGAGACTAGTTACAACGCGTTCCTTTTGAGTAGCGCCGTGGACGGACGCGCATTGAAATACTAGTGCTATCGCAGTCAGGCTACTCATAAGTGACTACAGTTTCAGTCGCGTTCCTTTTGAGTCGCGCCGTGGACGAAGGGGCTTACGGTAACCACTTACCAACATGTGGGCCGTAAGGTGGTTTGAAACCTTAGTTGTATATTTTAACAATTTTTTTAACAAAGAAATGGTTGCAGGGTGACCAAAAAGAGCCAGTGACCCAGGCATTTACCTGCACAGCGACGCCCTGCAGCGCGTGGTGGTGCCGCGGCGCTCGCAGCAGGTTCGGTGCCCAGACAATGGCCATGTTGCGCGGCGTCATCCCGGTGATGCCGCCGAGAAGCGACACCCGACGAAGGTGACGCATCAGGTAGGCTAGCGTTCTGAAACAATGTCATTTAGTGTTTATTGCAAACTAGCTCGCGCCGGCGGCTTCGTCCGCGTGGTACCTAGATAGAAAGTAGCCTATATGCTAGGTAAAAAACTCTATGCTTGCTTATCGTGTCGCTGATTCTGTCTTGGTCATCCTGTATTAGGTCAGTGACCAGGTTGAAGTGTGGCTCTGAAAAGGGCCTAGGACCGTCGGTGAAAGAATCAGTGTAGTGAAAGGATTAAAGTGCGCCTCTTAGAGGCTCCTTTCGTGCACATGCCACATGTCTTCGAATTTTGGGGTTCTAGGACATGCCGGTTTCCTCATGATGTTTTCCTTCACCGTTTGAGAGCACTAGTATAGAGCACATAAATTTCTCAAATGAAAAATCCATTGGTGCTTGTCCGGGATTCGAACACGACCGAAAACGGTAGTGGCCCCATCTCCATCAGTGCTCTTTTTTCAAGCTATGTACTACATACATGCCAAATTGCGAGACTGCGCTCTCTCCACGGCTATTTTCTAAATAGACAGTACCAGTGTGGTGAAAGGCTCATCATCATCATCAGCCTAATGAAGTCCACTGCTGAACATAGGCCTCCCCCAAAGAGTTCCATGACGAACGGTCTTGAGCCTTTTCCATCCACCGACTTCCCGCAACCTTAACAATGTCGTCGGTCCATCGGGTGGGGGGCCTTCTTCCGGAGATTCTTCGCACCCCCTGCTCCGCCGTTACCGTGGCCGCTACCTAAGCCAGGAATAGTGGAGCTGCCGGGGACTGGGGGCCGTCTCGTTATTGTACCTATCATATTGGGGGGGGTTGGACCATAGACCCACCACGCTGGTCCAGTGCGGGTTGGTGGGTGGAGCGCCAGAGCCTCGTTCGTTGATCGGCAGGGTGTACCGCGTGCCGGTGAGGTTGGCTTGGGTTCCAGTTGGTGTTATTTGAAACCCCTTACACCCCGTGAAAGGCTAGCATACCTGTAATGCGGCGGCGGCAGCTTCACAACAGTCTGCCTCACGGCCCTCAGTTTCGCCACCTCGTCCGGTAACTGCACGGCGTGTACGAAACTTTCGTACAACTGGTATGTACATAACGGGTTCGGTAGTTCCCTGGGAATTAAATTATTAAATCAAAACACAGTAGCAAAAAATAATTAACAAAAGTGGCAGGCATCATTGTCATCAGCCCGTAGAAGTCCACTTGGCTGGCCTCATAGCTCAGTTGGTAGTAACTCTGCTTTCTGCGCTAGAGGTTGCGGGTTCGATCCCCGCACTGGACAAAAATTTGTGTGATGAACAAAGATGTTTGTTCTGTGTCTGGGTGTTAAATATATATCTATTATGTATATCAGTCTCTGGTACCCATAGTACAGGCTATGCCTAGTTTGGGATCAGTTGACCGCGTGTGGTATGTCCGGAATATTCAAAAAAAAAAGGCCTTTCCAAAAGAGTTCCACAGTAGGCTTATGTTATAAGGATGATAAAATTATCAAAAACATTTTGAGAAACAAATTTTAAAAAGATTGAGAAAAATAAAATAGAAATATAGCTGTTTTGTTTATATTCTTCATTTTTGTAATTGTCATTGCCTTTCGGGAGGGTATCAATATTATGTCCATATCTTGTTTAGGTATATTTATATATATTTTTGTTGATTGCACGAACTGGGAGTGTTCCGACCGGGCAGACTCACCGATATTACATCACGAGCGGGCTGGGCTCAGCATGCGGGTTTTTAGTGAATTATTGGCGTCGGTTACAAACTTTATTAATTGCGCGAACCAGGAATGTACGAACCGGGTGGTTCTGAGCGGCGACTCGGTTAATAATTCTCACAGGTTCTCACAGGGATGAATGACTGTGTAGGTAATGGTTTCGGCAGAATACCAGCGTCTGCTGCAAAACAGTAGGCATAATGCTGAGCCGAAGCCATTTTGCTGCTGCAGCACACATTACACCATTTTTACTTTCATTACTTTTCTCTTGTTTCTTTTATTATAAATACCTAATGTATGTCAGTTGAGCTATCTATAGATCGTTTGTAACGGTCTTTAGATGGCTCAACTGTTTCTTGTGTATTTTGTAAATATTAACTTGTATTAGTTTTAAGTTTCTTTCTGTAAATAAAGTTTGCCTAATGTTTATTGTAAAGAGTTGTGCAAATGTGTGTGTTTTGGTGGCAATTAAATAAATGTCTATGTCTAATTTTGTTGATTGTGAGAACCAGGAACGTAGGAACCGGGCGGTTCTGGTCGCGGCGACTCACCGAAATTACATCTCGAGCGAGCTGGGCTCGTGGGCTCGGCATGCGGGTTTTTCGTGAGTTTTTGGCGTCGATTAAAAACTTCTTTGATTGCGCGAACCAGGAATGTACGAACCGGTCATGTACGAACCAGGCATGTACGAACCGGCCATGTAGGAACCGGGCGGTTCTGGTCGCGGCGACTCACCGGAAGTACATCTTGAGCAGGCTGGGCACGGCGTGCGGGTCGCGCGCGAGGTCGGGCGCGTCGGGCGCGAGCGCGGGCGCGCGGCTCGTGTCGAGGCTCGTGTCGAAGGCGCTGCGCAGGCGCTGCGTGAGGCCGCTGCCGCCCGACAGCCGGTACACGCCGTCCACGGCGCCGCGCGCCTCGATCGCCGCCGCGCACTCCACCAGCACCAGCGGCACTGCGCAATACAAAACATTTATACAACATTAGACTAAACATTTGAACCAGCAACCTACCCCTAGTTTTTTTTTTTTTTTTTTATACAACTGATGTGGCAAACAAGCATACGGCCCACATGTTGGTAAGCGGTTACCGTAGCCTATGAGCGCTTGCAATACCAGAGGCATCACGCACGCGTTGCCGACCCCGAACCCCCCTCCCCCTAAAGAGCTCTGGCAACCTTACTCACCGCAGGAACACAACACTATTTGAAACAAATAATGTTATTTGGCTGCGATCTTCAGTAAGGCGGAGGTACCTCCCCAGGCGGGCTGCTCCAATTTAGAACGAGAAAATCTCGCTATGCCCTACCTCCTCCAAAAACGAGAACTAGATACGGAGATGCTCTAGCCAACTTAGCTACGGAGCTTCTGAAACGACATTTTTGGGATATCATAATAAACATACTTAGTACTCCTTTAGTGTGGGTTAGAGCAACAAAAGTAAATAAACATTTATTGATACAAACTGTACACAACAACAAGAAAAAAATTAAGCAGTAGACAGTAAGAAAGAAAACGAAGTATGTTGTTTTTTTCTGTTTTTCCCTTTCGGGCTGGCTATGGCAAGCAATCAGCTGTTTTAGGTAGCAATCTTGATTACGAACTTTTCATCCAACACTGCGTCGCCCGGTTCGTCGCCACCATTCGACAGCCTTTTGTTCCCTAACGGTTGTCGGTTCTACGACTATTTGGCCTGCTCACTGCCGCTTTTGATAATTCCATTTTGTTACGATGTTTTTATTTATTTATTTTGTTCCCGAACCAGTTATGTACATATCAGATGTTTCGTACAACTGGTATGTACATAACGGGTTCGGGAACGTGAGCGTGGTACCTATGAATATAAAAAGTTCCACCAAAAAGCCTATTTTCTATATCTGTGTCAAATTACATCAAAATCTGTTCGGCCGTTTGGGCGCGATTGAACCACAAACATCTAAACATCCAAACATCCTCACAAACTTTCGCATTTATAATATTAGTAGGATAGGATGTCCTCTCATCTCACTAGCTCCTTGACGGTCACCTACCGTCATGGCCGCAGTTCAGCAGATGCTCTCCCAGGTCGCAGCCAAACACCCTCTCGCGCAGGATGCCTTGCTGCTTCAAGTTGCGTCGCGAGGGGCACGGCGTCTCATCCCACTGGCTCCTTCATGGTCACCTACCGTCATGGCCGCAGTTCAGGAGATGTTCTCCCAGGTCGCAGCCGAACACCCTCTCGCGCAGGATGCCTTGCTGCTTCAAGCTGCGCCGCGATGGACGCAGCCTCTCATCTCACTGGCTCCTTCACGGTCACTTACCGTCATGGCCGCAGTTCAGCAGATGTTCCCCCAGGTCGCAGCCGAACACCCTCTCGCGCAGGATGCCTTGCTGCTTCAAGCTGCGCCGCGATGGACGCGTCCTCTCATCTCACTGGCTCCTTCACGGTCACCTACCGTCATGGCCGCAGTTCAGCAGATGTTCCCCCAGGTCGCAGCCGAACACCCTCTCGCGCAGGATGCCTTGCTGCTTCAAGCTGCGCCGCGATGGACGCAGCCTCTCATCTCACTGGCTCCTTCACGGTCACCTACCGTCATGGCCGCAGTTGAGAAGATGTTCCCCCAGGTCGCAGTCAAACACCCTCTCGCGCAGGATGCCTTGCTGCTTCAAGCTGCGCCGCGATGGACGCGTCCTCTCATCTCACTGGCTCCTTCACGGTCACCTACCGTCATGGCCGCAGTTCAGCAGATGTTCCCCCAGGTCGCAGCCGAACACCCTCTCGCGCAGGATGCCTTGCTGCTTCAAGCTGCGCCGCGATGGACGCGTCCTCTCATCTCACTGGCTCCTTCACGGTCACCTACCGTCATGGCCGCAGTTGAGAAGATGTTCCCCCAGGTCGCAGCCGAACACCCTCTCGCGCAGGATGCCTTGCTGCTTCAAGCTGCGCCGCGATGGACGCGTCCTCTCATCTCACTGGCTCCTTCACGGTCACCTACCGTCATGGCCGCAGTTCAGCAGATGTTCCCCCAGGTCGCAGCCGAACACCCTCTCGCGCAGGATGCCTTGCTGCTTCAAGCTGCGTCGCGAGGGACGCGAGAGGATGAAACTTCGGAAGAGGGATATCAGCTTGCCGTGCTTCCGAAGCACGGGCTTGATCGGCGCCACTGCTACGGACCTGTGGGGATATAATTATTTTTATTTTTGTTATACAACTAAGGTGGCAAAAAGGCGGCCCGTCTGTTGGTAAGTCCATCTGTTTGTCTTATTGTGTACGTTTTCTTAGTTATAATTCTTAAAATTGAAAATTAGGATACAAGATTTTATTAGTAAAAGCAGATTTTACAAGTCGACTGCTTTGCTAAATAACAGTTCGAATATATTTTATTTTATATAATTAATACATTAAGTAAGTAATTATTATTACTTTCTCTTAATCACATAATATTAATTATATTTTACTGCAAAGTCAAAGTCAAAAGGCGTTTATTTAAATAAAATCACTAGGATCACTTTGAAACGTGTTAGAAACTAGGTGAAGCTATGCCTGTTCCTCGCGACCAAGCCTAAAACAATCAGGCAACAAACACGGCTTGGGGCCTATAATTTTTTTCGATAATCCTTGTTTTTTATTAGTTTTTTTTTATTATATATATTTTTTTTAATTGTTTTTGTACAAAATTGAATTTAGAGCCAGTGTGGTGCCGATCGAACTAGGTGAGGCTCAAAAGAAAAATAATAATGATCCCTAATAAATAAGAGCTTATACAATTTTATTTTTGCAACCTTTTGTAAGGCGGAGGTATATGTTTATAGGCTACGGTAACCACTTACCAACAGGTAGGCCGCAAGATTGTCTGCCACCTTCGATATCGAGCGCGATAGGGAGCCGATAACGAGCATACGAAGCGAGGGAACATCCCTCGCTTCGTATGCTCGATTAAGATCTTACCCCACAATCGGTGGCGGCTGGGTCATGTTCCTCGGCACCTTGTCGCCTATGACGGCGACGCAGTGGTGGGGGAAGAACCCAACTCGGAAACCACGCTTGCCGCGCCACCAGAGCGACTCTTGTGGACCTGCCAAAGTCAAAAGGCGTTTATTTCAATAAAATCACTTTGTAACGTCTTAGAAACTAGGTGAAGCTACGCCTGTTCCTCGCGACCAAGCCTACAAGAATCAGGACCCCAGAACAGCTGATTCTTGCATAGAGATTTTTCAATGAAAAATGTACCGAACGGTTGTCGGTTCTGCGAGTTTATATCGCCTGCCCACTGCCACATCAAATTAATTCTGAGCTATGTCGGTGACCTTGGTTCTTCTACGGATTCCCTCATTTCGGATTTTATCACGCAGTAAACTCTCAAAAACTAAGAACCAAATTCCGAGGAATTTATTTAAATACAAGAAATCAAATTTTCTATAAATAAAATTTGATATCTTGTAACTAGACTATATTATAACTATTTTTTTTTTAATATTCCGGACATATCACACACGTTCAACTGATCCCAAACTAGGCATAGCCTGTACTATGGGTACCAGAGACTGATATACATAATACATAAAATCACGCCTGTTTCCCAGAGGGGAGAGACCACGGTTTTCCACTTGCTACGATCCTGACATACCTCTTTTGCTTCATTCACTCTCATCACATTCCTCATACATGCTCGTCGGTTTAAGGTACTCATGACCTGGCCTTTTTCCAAAACTTCACCGATTTGGTCACTAAACATACGCCTAAGTCTTCCCCTTCCAACGGTTCTATTCACACTCGCCTTATACACCTGTTTCGCCAATCTTCTTTCGTTCATTCTCTCTACATGTCCAAACCATCTCAGCATACCTTTCTCAATCCTCATCACTACGTCTTCTTTCACCCCACAACGCACTCTTATCACACTGTTCCTCACTCTATCTTTCAAAGTTACTCCACACATACTTCGCAAAGCTCTTATATACATAATAGATATATATTTAACACCCAGACACAGAACAAACATCTGTGTTAGTCACAAATGTTTGTCCAGTGCGGGGATCGAGCGCAGAAGGCAGAGTTACTACCAACTGAGCTATGAGGCCAGTCATAAATTACCTGGCATGTCGATAATTGAGATCATGTCGCCAACATCGAAACTGATTTCATCGCGTGCCTGGAAAAGAACAAGTGAAATGAAATAAGTTTATTTTGACAACGCTAAAAGACAAATCGGCTGCTTTGGTCTTTTTAACATCTTTATCTTGAGCCGTTACAACGTGATTGAATATCAAACATCCAAACATCCTCACAAACTTTCGCATTTATTGTCGCAGTTTTTGTTTGTTGTTCAATCACGTCGTAACGGCTCAACCGATTTCGATGAAACTTGGAACATAGAATAGAATAGAATAGAATATAACTTTATTGTACACCAAAACAAAATACACAATCAAGGAAATAAAAAATAAAAAATAATAATAGTGTGACAATGGGCGGCCTTATCGCTAAAAGCGATCTCTACCAGGCAACCTTTGGATGGACAGGATATATAAAGTAGAAGAGGACGGTGGCGCACATAATAATAATAAGTGAAATAAAACTTATAATTAAAAACTACAAACCCTACATACTAATATCATAAATGTATAGATAAGATATATAAAATATACATAATAAATATATAATATATAAATAAATAAATTTTCTTTAACTGGGGCCGTGGTGGCCCCGGTTAAAGAATAGGCCCCTCCATATCTCTATCCGCGGATGTCGTAAGAGGCGACTAAGGGAAAAAAGCTAGGGGATGGGCAGCAGCGTCCCTCATTTTAACAACGATAGCTCTAACTGCGCTCGCCAACCCGCATGCCCAGCGTGGTGAGTATGGGCAAATCCCCCCACATGGTAAGGAATTTGCTCTGTCTGTGGGGGAGGCCATGTTCAGCAGTGGACGTCTTACGGCTGAAATGATGATGATGATGATGATGAAATAAATTTAGATAGGTATATAGATAGAGACATACAGACCAAAGAATATAATGAGTTAGAATAGCATATAGGCTACTTTTTAGGTACCACAGGAGCGAGGGCCCGCGGGCGGAAGCTAGTTACTAATAATTTAACGTAAGAATATTTTAAAACCACGCTTGCTACTTGAAAACAGCCGAATAATTGAGTTTGAACTGATTTGACCCCAAAACAGCTGATTTTTTCAAAGAAAATTGTGGCATTTCCAAAAGTCGTAGAACAAACATTATACAAACAAAGTTGGCAGACATGCATACGGCCCATCCGTTGGTAAGCGGTTACCGTAGCCTATGGACGCTTGCAATACCAGAGGCTGATATCGCGCACGCGTTGCCGACCCCGCAGCGGCACCTTAAAGAGCTCTGGCAACCTTACTCACCGCAGGAACACAGCACTATTTGAAACAAATAATGATATTTAGCTGCGATGTTCTGCAAGGCGGAGGGTCCTGTCCAGGCGGGCTGCTCCAATTTAGAGCGAGAAAATCTCGCTGCGTCATATCTATCTCACCTGAGAAACGTATTTCCTGACGGAATAGGCGGCTGCGACCGCTGGAGTGTTGATCGAACTGGAGTCTTCGTTCGCCACCAGTAGCTTATGACCTGAATAACAAAAAATATATTTT
Source organism: Anticlea derivata (assembly GCA_947579855.1). Taxonomy (NCBI): domain Eukaryota; kingdom Metazoa; phylum Arthropoda; class Insecta; order Lepidoptera; family Geometridae; genus Anticlea; species Anticlea derivata. The sequence goes on along the minus strand of OX388287.1, from coordinate 5,124,471 downwards.
TTTTTTTTTTTTGTTAATATTCCGGACATATTCACACGGAAACACATTGGGAAACGTCGTCACATCTTCTCGTCGCAGATACCGCAGAGCCTCAAGACGAAAGTCTACAATCAGTGCGTGTTGCCAGTGATGACTTATGGCACTGAGACTTGGTCGTTAACTATAGGCCTCATATACAAGCTCAAAGTCGCGCAACGGGCTATGGAGAGAGCTATGCTTGGAGTTTCACTGCGTGATAAGATCCGAAATGAGGAAATCCGTAGAAGAACTAAGGTCACCGACATAGCTCTCAGAATTAGTAAGTTGAAGTGGCAGTGGGCAGGCCATATAGCTCGCAGAACCGACAACCGTTGGGGAGTAAAGGTTCTCGAATGGCGACCACGAACCGGGCGACGCAGTGTTGGAAGGCCCTCAACCCGATGGACCGATGACATTGTAAATGTTGCGGGAAGTCGGTGGATGGAGAAGGCTCAAGACCGTTCGTCGTGGAACTCTTTGGGGGAGGCCTATATCCAGCAGTGGACTTCTACAGGCTGATAATGATGATGTGTGTTAGTGTGTTGGGTGTGTGTGTGTGTGTGAGAGTGATACCTCTGTTGTCCATCTGCAGCCAGTTGAGGGCGGGCCCGCAGTTGATGGTGTCGTCCGCTATGATGGACAAGTGGTGCATGTAGTCGGCTATCAGCCGCGTGTACTCCTCCTCATCCATGCTGGAGACCAGCTCCGTCGAGAGGTTCGGCAGACCGGACACTTTTCTGTCGTAGATACATCTGGAAAGAAAATATTTCTAATAAACAAAGCTTACATACAACGTGTTCCGTTACTCATATACTCTCCCAAATAGGGCTTTATCTACCAAATAAAAGAATCAATTTGTGCGGGAAATAAACTTAATTTTAGTTTAATTGTGTTTGAACTGATTTGACCCCAAAACAACTGATTTTTAGAATAATGTTTTTAGATGATCACTTCGTAATAAGTTCAAAGAATTTAATAACTGTAACTGCCAGTATAATAAATGAAAATTTGATGTCTGTTCGAAAAATATTACCTAATTTGGTAAAAAAAAGCATTGTGATAATGGTGTAAATACTAGAAACAGAGATCAACTTGCTGTTCCCACTATTAGGCTCGCTAGGGTTAGTGAATCCTTTAAAGGGCAATATGTACGCTGCTATAAAATACTCGTCAAGTGTCTCCTCTATGCTGATGACCAGGTTATACTTGCATCATCGGCGGAGGAGTTACAGGAGATGGTAACAATTATGCATGAATCTTTTGAAAGAAAAGGAATGAAAGTAAATGTAAATAAGACGAAAGTAATGGTTTTTGAAAGAGATGAATGCGTGGCAGTTTGTAATATTCTGATTGGTGGAGAAAGAGTTGAACAAGTGAATGAGTTTGTATACCTGGGGACTTTGTTCACAAGAGATGGGAAGCATGAGAGTGATATTGAAAGGAGAGTGAATGCTGGAAATCAAGTGAATGGGGCATTACATGCCTTTATGAGCAGTCGCAAAGTGTCCAAAAAGGCACGACTGGCTGTGCATGGAGGAGTGTTAGTGCAGACACTAATGTTTGGAAGTGAAAGTTGGGTATGGCAGAAAAAGAATCAAAGTAGGATAAATGCAGTGGAAATTAGAGCTTTGCAAAGTATGTGTGGAGTAACTTTGAAAGATAGAGTGAGGAACAGTGTGATAATAGAGCGTTGCGGGGTGAAAGAAGACGTAGTGATGAGGATTGAGAAAGTTATGCTGAGATGGTTTGGTCATGTAGAGAGAATGAACGAAAGAAGATTGACGAAACAGGTGTATAAGGCGAGTGTGAATGGGACCGTTGGAAGGGGAAGACCTAGGCGTACGTTTAGTGACCAAATCGGTGACGTTTTGGAAAAAGGCCAGGTCATGAGTACCCTAAACCGACGAGCATGTATGAGGAATGTGATGAGAGTGAATGAAGCAAAAGAGGTATGTCAGGATCGTAGCAAGTGGAAAACCGTGGTCTCTGCCTACCCCTCTGGGAAACAGGCGTGATTTTATGTATGTATGTATGTATGTATAAAATGGTCCCAAGCAATGTGCTAAAGTTATCAGTTAGCAAATGTAAAAACTTAAACTCTGTAAAAAATCTTACTACAAAATATCCGACTATTTTGATGAAAAACAGGTTCATCATCATCATCATCATCAGCATGATGAAGTCCACTGCTGAACATAGGCCTCCCCCAAAGAGTTCCATGACGAACGGTCTTGAGCCTTTTCCATCCACCGACTTCGCGCAACCTTAACAATGTCGTCGGTCCATCGGGTGGGGGGAAAAAAAGGTTAGGACTGAATATTTGTAAAAGGGTAGGGGTAAGCTACCTGTGCAGTATCTCGTCCAATCGCAACAGATTCTCCCTGTTCCTACTAAGCGTCCATTCTCTCACGTCGCTCGCTTCGCTCCAGCTGGTGTTCAATGCGCGCTCCAAGCTCTCCTCGCACGGACTGGACACATGGGAGCGCACCTTTAGGCATATCCAACCTGAAAAAAAAACGTTTATCTATAATACAAAACCAACAATTTCAATCTCGTTGTAAGACTAAAGCCCGGGGTAATTTGTGCTGTCACTGGTCCCTTTTTAGTCCTTTTGCTTTAGAGAGCACTGGTGGTGTGGTGGAAGTGAAGTGGAAGTTGTAGACATTTGTAGGTGGTTCAACATGCTTGAACGGTAACAATATGCAAATTTTAAAAAAAATGTCAACACAAATTCAATGTGTTTTTTTTTATAACATCCCAAAATTTCGACTCCGACGGGATTGGACCCGCAACCTTCAAAAAAATCATTGTATTCCTTTAGTGTGGGTTTTTACTTTGAAATAAAATAGAAATTTAAAATTCAAATATAAATAAAAAATGATGTATACCTTCTTCGCAGGAATCGGTGCAATTCTCCTCGCAAGGCACCACCTCTATGCTGAGGCCGCCGAGCGCCACCCGCTCGTAGTGGAAGTGCGCGCACTCCTCGAGCTTCGGGAACCGACACGACTGCTGCTGACCGGGCTGGCAAGACAAATTTAATATTACCTTTTAAAAACTAAAACAAAACTTTGTAAATTCATGTAACGAGAAGAGCGTTAGGTATTAATGTGGATGGATATAAGACTAGAGGAAGGCCGAAGTAAAGATGGATGGATTGTATTAAAGATGACATGAGTAAGAAAGAAGTGAGTGCGGAGATGACGGGTAACAGAAGAGAGTGGAAGAAGAAAACATGGTGCGCCGACACCACATAGTGTGGGACAAGGGCAGGAAGAAGAAGAAGGCAAACTAAAACAAAACTATGATTTATTATAATATCCCCAAATTTTTTCGATTGCGACGGGATTTGAACCGAAGAGCATCCCCGTATTAAGGGGAAGGTTGCGGGTTCAAAACCCGTCGGAGTCAAAAAGTTTTTTTGGGATATTATAATAAATCATAGTATTCCCTATTTCCCTTATTAGGGGTTATCCTTATCACTATAAAATTAAATATAAAACAAAACTGATATCATTTATAAAAAATCCACATGCAGGGATTTACGGTAAAATCAGCTGTTTCGAGGTCAAATCAGTTCGAACTCAATTATTCAGCTGTTTTAGTTAGCAATCTTGATGTTGAACTACTCGTACGTTTATTATGATGACAAAAACATCAAAACCGGCTAAATTGGAAAAGATCTGGTACAAAAAGTTTTTATTTTTGCCAATATTCTTTCTTTTTGTTGAAAGAATAGGCCCCTTTGGGGGTGGCATACATATCATGAATCACCTTGTATAATAATCATCATCATCATTTCAGCCGTAGGACGTCCACTGCTGAACATTGCCCCCCCCTCCCCCCCCACAGATTCCCAGAGCGAATTCCTACCATGTGGGGGGGTTTGCCCATACTCGCACGTGGATCGGCGAGCCTTTTGATTTGATTAACAACGACGACAAAAAAATTGTTTGACCGTTTGGCTTCGTTATATCTTACACTTTTCCTGATTGCCACACACACTCTCACATTCACCCTGACTCTACATGTTAATTCACTCTTCATCATCTTCAACAACCTGTAGAAGTCCACTGCACTGACATAGGCCTCCCCCAAAGAGTTCCACGACGAACGGTCTTGAGCCCTTTCCATCCACCGACTTCCAGCAACCTTTACAATGTCATCGGTCCTTCGGGTGGGGGGCCTTTCAACACTGCGTCACCCGGTTCGTGGTCGCCTTTCGAGAACCTTTACTCCCCAACGGTTATCGGTTCTGCGAGCTATATGGCCTGCCCACTGCCACTTCAACTTGCTAATTCTGAGAGCTATGTCGGTGACCTTGGTTCTTCTACGCATTTCCTCATTTCGGATCTTATCACATAGTGAAACTCCGAGCATAGCTCTCTCCATAGCCCGTTGCGCGACTTTGAGCTTGTATATGAGGGTTAATTCCCTAAGTTGCTATAATTCCGTTTCAATTTATCTATGTTTTTGAATGAATGAATAACTGAATGGCTTTATTTGCATGAAGTATAGTATATATAGGTACATGGTCTTTTACATTTATGGAGATAGTGTCATATACTTCGTCGGAGACCGACATGCAATGATATTAGTCACAATACAAAAATCAAAATTATCTCAAATTAGTCAATAGAAAATCATACAATGAAATCAGAATTAGAAATAAATTAACGTCATTACAATTAACAAAAACAATAATAATAATTTTGCCCCGTTACTGTGTTTTTTAAAATTAAGTTTAATGGAAATCATATTTTTTGTACACGGCCTCCCGCGATACAGGCTAGTCCTAGTGCGGGGACCTCTAGCAACTTGTTTTTTGCTATTGTTAACTTTGTTAAATAAATTTATTTGTATTTGGTTATATCTTACCTCCACATCCAAATCGAAGTTGACCGAGCTGGAAGGCACAGACTGGCTCATCGCCGAGCCCTGTGACGTCACAGGGGTCACCGCTAGCGCCGTGAGAGATATGGACCCTGGAACACACGAGGTTCTATCATCAAAAACAAGAAATATACTTGTGTAAAACGAAAATGATGGCACGAAAGGAGCCTCTAAGAGGCGCACTTTAATCCTTTCACTACACTGATTCTTTTCACCATACCTCAACTGGTCACCGACCTAATACAGGAAGAGCGTGAAAGAATCAGTGACAAGAAGGAAGTACCTAGGATAGTAGGATGTTCAAATTCACAATGAATTTGATGAACACAAAACTCAAGAACTACATTGATGCGCAAGAGTATCTTCTACATGGCTCCTTCCATATACAACACATTACCTAAAACAATAAGAGAGTCACCGCGTTCACTGTTTCAGAGAAAGTTGAAAAACAGTTTGGAAAAAAAATGTTATTACTCTATTGAGGAATTTCTTAATGACAAATTTTTTATTCAATCTGTTTAGCTAATTTATTGATTGTTTTCTTTTTTTCTTTTCAATTTGTTTTACTATGAATTTTTAATTTGAGCTTGACATTATTTTAATTATATATCTAATGTTAAACGAAATATTGCACACCATAACATGGCAGAATACATTGATTCCATTTTATAATAACATTAACACCTCTGTACCTATCTACATGTATTCTAAGCAATACATTTTTACTTCACTTTACTTTTACTTTATGACCTCGATGGCGAAGCGGGCGACTGAGACCACAAGGGTTCGATTCCCGCTGCGAGACAATTTTTTGGATTATCTGCAATTATTTGTTCGGGGTCGGGGTGCTGTGGTAGCATGGTACTCGTACGACACAGGGAATCATAGTGTGTGGTCAGGACTGTTGGGTGTTATTATTTATTTTAAAGGTTGCTAAACAGAATATCCGACGAAAGTGCAGTGGTACCTGATGTTTCTTTCTTGTCCTGATCATTGGAAGCCCGGCCCGAACCGCGTGAGTCCGAACTGAATCTTACAGATCTGAAAAACGAAACGAAAGATCTGAAATCTATAGATAGCTCAATTGATCCAGAACACTACAAGTCGGAAGCGTCCCAAAGACGCTGGCGGAATTGCCACGCTGGATGGCAATACTAATCCCTTGGGCCAAATAGGAGCCAGCTTGTTTGTCTTGAACTTGCTTATCGTGTCACTTATACTTTCTTGGTCTTTCATTGTCTTCATCATCATCATTCCAGCCGTTTGAAGTCCACTGCTGAACATCGGCCTAACCCACAGACCGTCCCGAGTGACTTCCTAGCATGTGGGGTAATTAGCCTATACTCACCCCGTGGGTTGGCGAGCGCAGTTAGATCTATCTTTGTGAAAATAGGACGCTGCTGCCCATCCCCTAGCTTTTTTCCATTAGTCTCCTCTTACGACATCCACGGGTAGGAGATATGGAGGGGCCTATTCATCAGCCACGGCAACGGCTGAAGAATAGGCCCCTCCATTTCTACATATATATTTTTTTATTTTACTTTCTCACAAAAAACACTTTAAACACACATACCTATGGAAAGTGGTGCAGTGCGTCATATCTTTGTCATTTTCTGAGAAGGCGCGCGCGGCGAGCGACTGGCAGGACATCACAGAGCCGTGTGGCGAACCCTGAAAAAAACCAATGCCATTTATTACAGAATAATAGTAATAACAGCCAACAGTCACACAGTCCTGACCCCACACTAGGATTCCCTGTGTCGTGGGTATCAAGAAACTACGAGTACCATGGTACAACAACATCCAGGACAGGTATGAATATTTGCAGATCATGCAAACATTAAATATGAATGTGGAAGGATATAAGGGGAGAGGTAGACAAAAGACAAGATGGATAGATTGTGTGAAAGACGACATGAGTAAGAAAGGAGTGAATACTGATATGACGGCTGATAGAGGGGAGTGGAAGAGAAAAACATGTTGTGCCGACCCCACATGAAGTGGGATAAGGGCAGGGAGATGATGATGCAAACAGCGGGGATTTGTCCTGCAGCGGAAATCGAACTCGTAAGTCCAACGGTTGAGCCGTTACGGCGTGATTGAATAACAAACATACTCACAAAATTTCACATTTTTTATTTGTAGTAGGATATTTTTTCTCAAACTTGCTCAAATTATCTGTTTTTGGTATTTTTATCATTTTACAACTAATTAATAAACATACAGTTGAGTTTGAACTGATTTGACCTAAAAACAGCTGATTTTTGCATAGTTTTTTCATAGAAAAATGTAGAACAAAAATTGCCAATTGGGTGTAGAATAAGCCTATTTCAGGATCCCGGGATAGCATTCATTATTATAAATCATCTGGTATATTTTACTAGCTTCCGCCCGCGGCTTCACTCTCGTGGGAGATAAGAAGTGCCCTATATGCTATTCCAGACTATAACGAATCTCGTTTGAACCACAAACATCCTCACAAACTTTCTCATCCAACTTATATCCTACTATAATATTATAAACGTGAAAGTTTGTTAGTGTATGGATGGATGGTTGTTTGTTACTCTTTCACGTAAAAACTACTGAATGGATTTTAATGTTTATATACCTATGTTTTTATACCTACCTAGTAACTAAAAGCTGTTCAATTAGTGATTTTTTGATAATTTTATAATTAAATGTGTTCTTCTCGCCTGAAACACAGGATTACCTAGTTCAGGCTCCTATGTAATATCTACCTATATGTAAAAATGACCATTAACCTGTAAATTTTAGTGTACCTTATCAATCTTATGAATAAATTATTTATTTATTTATTTAATGAATCTTTACAATAATATAGCTTATATATAAGAATAACATCATCATCATCATCATTTCAGCCGTTCGACGTCCACTGCTGAACATGGCCTCCCCCACAGACAGAGCAAATACCTTATCATCTGGGGGGATTTGCCCATACTCAGCACGCTGGGCATGCAGGTTGGCGAGCGCAGTTAGAGCTATCGTTGTTAAAATGAGGGACGCTGCTGCCCATCCCCTAGCTTTTTTCCCTTAGTCGCGTCTTACGACATCCGCGGATAGGTAGATATGGAAGGGACTATTCTTCAGCCGGGGCCACCACGGCCAGAATAACATATTGGCTACAATTTATAAAGATATTGTGTGAATTGTAACGCCACGGTAATATTTAAGCTACTCGAAATACTAATCCTGCGCAGACAAAGTCGCGGGCACCAGCTAGTTACATATAAATGCGAAAGTTTGTGAGGATGTTAGATGTTTGTGGTTCAATCACGGCTAAACGGCCGAACGGATTTGTATGAAAAGAGACGTTTCATCAATATATGGAGCCTGGGCCTGCACTGTGTACACTACTCTAAAATATGGCTAAGCAATAAAGTAAACGTATTTAATTGGTTATTTTATTTAAATTGACTTCGTTCTAAGGTAAATTAAGATTTTCTTCGACAAAGAGAGCAACACACAGCGCTACAAAAATATGGCGGACGGACGTGCGTGAAATGTCATTTTGACAGCCTACATTTATCTGACAAAACAAAAACATCAAATCAAACATGACATTGACATATTTTTCATGTCATGTACATGAAAAATATGTCAATGTCATGTCAAATGCCAATTATAACCAACATGGCGGCCTTCTAATAATGTCCACATAGTAAAAAACTTACCAGAAGAACTATTCTTGTACCATCGCATTTGTCTTCAAACGAATGAAATTGTATTTTTCTTGTAATCTCCTATTTTTTCCTAATTTTTCTATGTAGTGTATTGAATATTATTAGAATATTGGTACCATGGTAATCGCACCTGTTGTCCGAGCCATCTTCCTTTTGATTTAATCGTAGCTTGGTTTCCTCGATACAGGCCTAGCCTAGTGAGGAAACCACTAGATACTTTTACCTTAACCAAATAGTTGTCTGCAAAGTACCTCAAAACTGTAGAATTAAGTTAGTCTGTATACTTTTGCAGTAAATAAATATTTTTTCATTTCATTTCATTTCTGTGTATATGGACCAGGCCCAGAATGAAATGGCTCCTTTGGTACAGAGATAGATTTATAGCCTGGAATAGCATATAGGCTACTTTATATGTAGGTACTACGCGAGCGAAGCCGCGGGCGGAAGCTAGATTATAATATTAGTAGGATCGTCTTGTTTACATATAATTACGACTAGCAAGAAACCGCTACTTCGTCCGTAGTCCAAATATTCCAAGCATCGTGCTAATGGCCTTTATCTCAACTCAGCAGATATCTCAAGTGCTGGATTCTTAAGGGACTTACTAACGAGTCTTATCTTGAGTGGAGGGTTTTTGAGTGACTTTTTGCGAGCGGAGTCTTTTCGAGTGCCTGTTGAGATCTGCAATTCGCGTAGATTTATGTCGAAATGAGGAAATCCGTTTTGTTATTAAAGTAAAAGTGGCACACAACTTTACGGCTGACTTGTTTGTAAGTGGTTACCGTGGCCCCCTGGCGACCTTACTCACAGCAACACAACACTAATTGAAACAAATAATTATATTTGGCTGCGATCTTTTGTAAGGCGGAGGTACCTCAGGCGGGCTGCTCCAATTTAGAGCGAGAAAATCTGGATGTGCCCTACGTCGCATAAAAAGGTCTTCCGTAGAAGGTCACCGTCACCGACTAAGCTCTCAGAATTAGCAATCTCGCCTGTTTCTCAGAGGGGTAGGCAGAGACCACGGCTTAAAAGTACTCTTCACCTTAACTACACTGATTCTTTCACCGACGTTCATAGGCCCTTTTCAGGGACACCATATTTCAACCTGCTTACTGACCTAATACAGTATGACCAACGCAAGCCAAGCAAGCATCGGTGAATGAACCAGTGTGGTGATATAACTCAGCGTCTCGACTCTACACTATGCTAGTTTGGTGCAATGCGTTCCTAATACCTACCTACTACAAACAGAAAGATTATATTTTATGAGACAATAAAAATTTCAAAATGTAGGTTAACAGCTGCATCGAAATTTAGATGGGAAGGACGGTTCGAGTGACAGCGAGTAGCGATCCTACTTCCTATACTAATAATATTACATTATAATCTTGTTAATATTATAATAGCATAATCTGGGCGACGCAGTGTTGGAAGGCCCCCCACCCGATGGACCGACGACATTGTGAAGGTTGCGGGAAGTCGGTGGATGGAGAAGGCTCAAGACCGATCGTCGTGGAACTCTTTAGGGGAGGCCTATGTCCAGCAGTGGACTTCTACAGGCTGATGATGATGATGAATATTATAAATGCGAAAGTTTCCTACTTCCTATCCTACTAATATTATGAATGCGAAAGTTTGTGTATTCTAGGTAAACTTGTTCAATTCTTTCTTGGTCTTCCTGTATTAAGTCAGTGAGCAGGTTGAGGTATGGTGGCCCTGAAAAGGGCCTATGACCGTCGATGAATGAATCAGTGTAGTAATAAGATAATTTTTATAAAAACTAAAAACCGACTTTAAATTCCTGAATACATATTTACAAGATTAATATCAACCTCTTTTTTTTGTTAACAACCTCTTTGCGTTTTGCTTACCTACTGAGGATGACACTGGCCACCTATACTTTCGAATAAAAAACAAAAGTAAGTATGACATCCATTCATCATCAATAATAACTCTTACGGTTACTGACTGACCAATAAGTCAAGTCGTGATTTCAAGAGATGATGACGTTTTTTTAAGTTTTAGGGGGCAAGTAGCAATCCCTCAGGAATTAAATTAATATGGGACCACCCCGGGATCACACTCTATACACCAGCGAAAGAATTATCGAAATCGGTTTAGTATTGAGGAGATATCGAGTAACATAAAAAAAAAAAAAAGCGCCTACTTGAGAACCTCCTCCTTTTTGAAGTCGGTTAAAAAAGATTAAAGCGCGCCTCTTAGAGGCTCCTATCATGCACAATTCTAGGTAAGAAATTATCTAATTCAATTTCAACGAAATCGGTTGAGTGACGATACGGCGTTTTTTAACAACAAACATCTCCTCACAAACTTTCGCATTTATAGGATAAGAGGGTTAGGCTGCTTTTCCAGCAGATAGATGCTACGTTGCTGCGGATGCGTTTGATATGCACCAATCATATTCACTGGTCCACATAGCATAGCTGGTGCAAACGGGCTCTACTGAGTTATGTTTTAAATGGATGGATGCGTGCTATGAATGTTCGCGAGTTGTGTAGCTAAGTGCGGAGCATAGTACCAACAGTAGGCACATAGCTTGAGCTTCGCATCTTCCCGGCACAGCTACATAGCACATCTTACTCACCCCGCTACATAGCTTAGCATCAGTGAAACGGTTACATAGTTTCGTAGGTTAGCTTTCACATCCTCTTATCATAGCAGCACATAGAATAGAATAGAATTGAAAAACGTTTATTTTGTTACCAGTACAGACTTAGCATAACACAATACAAAAAATGCAATTCAACATGGTAACAAAAATGGCCACCACTCAGCATGTGCTAGGGCAGAGCAGACACATCTCTGGTGGAAATGCAGCCTTATGGCTTTACTTATAACATCTCTGACAAAAGATAATTGAATCCCGCGAGCAGTATAACCACCGCCTTACCCGACATTTATAGGCCATTAAGAATGCCGTAAAGGAATTATTGTTGCATGTAATATGATATTTCCAATTTTTAAACCATTTGAGGAGATCGAAATGCAATGCCGATTTTTTTTAAATTAATTTCTAATATCTAATCGAATCGGGGGAGTTTACACCTGCACTGACATCCCTTGGGGGACTGTGGGTGGAGTGTTTTGTGCATTGTCCCTCTACAGTAGTTTTCTCAGTAGCCCTGTATGCGGTGGTGTCTGGGCCTTGATCCACATACAGCAAAGTAGCTATATTTATTACTAGCTTCCGCCCGCGGCTTCGCGCGCGTGGTACCTACACAAAAAGTAGCCTATATGCTATTCCAGACTATAATCTATCTCTACCAAATTTCATCCAAATCCATTCAGCCTTGATTGAACCACAAACATCCTCACAAACTTTCACATTTATAATATTAGTAGTATAGGATTACCATATTCAAAAAAATCACTATATTCATGCAAGTTCATGCTATATCTACACTTATAATTTAAAGCGATACAATAGAACTACTCACTGAACTAATTCTTAGGCCCATAGGTTTATAAACTGCTCTCAAAAGTACGACCTCTGTGGCATAGCAGCCAAGTGCCTGTCTGAGACGCAATGTCCGTTTGGTTGTTGGTGTTTTCATGTTTTTTTAACACTTCCACAATGTACTCAGTCATGACCCCAGACTAGGATTCCCTGTGTTGTGGGTATAAGAAACTATGATTACCATGGTACCACAACACCCAGACTTGCCCGCTATGCCACTGATAGTGCCCTCTCTGCAATAATCAATTCAATTCTGACATTATCTAGCTTTAAAGATTGACTTTTTCTTCACACACTGACCCTAACTTGGTAAGACTAACCAAGAACTGTCATGCATAAGCCAGTAAGCTCTGTGGTGGAAGCGCCTTGTCACCTTTGCAGAGAAAGCATAATAAAACAAAATTAAAACAACATACAAACAACATCTATTGACATCCGGATCGCTCACATTCTGTCCGCACAGAAGCCAGCCATCGGAACACACTCCAAAGACCCTCCTCATCTTAGAACTCCACTAAATAACGGTTTCATTTCACAAAATTCCATTTATTCGTCCAGATGACTGTAGCCATAAAACGCACTGGATTAGAAAAATAAATCAGATTCCATTTTTGAAATTCTTCACTTCACTTTACATAGCACAGAAAGAATAACTTCGAAAGTTATGAAGTACAAAAATTAATCGTTTCTCACTACTTAGAAGAGTAGATTATTTTCGAATGGAAGGCACAGTCTGAATGCTATTAGTCACTTTGGCAATGCATTTTAGGACACAAAAACCGTTTTTGTACTACTATTGGCACAGAACGTTTACAGAACTATCGCAACAGCTATAACTGCATTTACGAGACGGAGATAGGAAGCTTTTTATTTTTACCTTCACAACCACCGTATTACGACAGTAAAAACAATATTTACAATAAAACGGGGCAACAAAACAAAAATAGCAATGCTCCCCTACTGCGTCCGACCTAGTGATAGTGAAACGCGTTGTTCGACTTTTTTCACACTCGTATCTGATACCGTGACAAGAAGGAATTAGTTTATTGGCAGTATACAACGTTGCTACGCGATTTAATTTAGGAAAAAGCTTTTTTCTAATAAAGATCGCGGTCTATTGCTCGCTTACGATTTGCGATTTGTTCGTCGAACGCCCGCTTGTCAGTGTTGCCACCTGACTAAAATGATAATCACCGGATCCAGATTTTATTCTATAGAGTCAGTAGATTAATAACTAAAATCGTTTTAACAAAAAGTCAACAGATATCACTAAAACTGGTTTCAGTAATAACCATTATGAATGCTAGTTAGCAAAATAAATCAATTGTTTAATTTCATTTAGTAAATATACACAAATAGTCACACAAATAAAATCAAAAAATTCTAAGTATGGATTTCAGGGACAAACATTTCTCCTCTTTTAATTACATTAATATAAAATCAACTTTGGTAACAAAAGTAGAAAACACAAACGACTGAAATACATCGCAATAAGTGATGAAAAGTGAGCAAATCTAGCGACGAAATCGCTAAGGTGGCAGCACTGCCACCCGCGACCCCTCCACCCCGCGGCGACTGCGGTCGATTGTGGTGTTGCCAGAGCAACACGAATTAGCTGTAAACTGGGGAGGTCGCAGCGTGAGTGTGTCACAAAAACTGTTGTGACTTGTGCCGCACGCAAATCCTCAACGTTCCGGAATTCATGCGTCAAGTATGAATCAAAGGATATGCATGATTGATAATATGTTATAAAATGTTATGGTAACAGTTACAGAAAAAAAAATAAAGGTGTGGGACAACATTCGTTGCCTTACTATATAAAATGGAATGTTAATTAAAGAAAATAGGATGTTAATTAATTTTTTGTAGGAGGTAGGGCACCGCGAGATTTTATCGCTTTAAATTGGAGCCTCCGCCTTACAGAAAATCGTAAAGAATAACATTAGGTATTTGTTTGTTTGTGCGTGATACTTCATAGGCTACGCTAGCATAGCTTCACCTAGTTTCTAAGATGTTTCAAAGTGATCCTAGTGATTTTATTGAAATAAAAGCCTTTTGACTTTGACTTTTAACTTTGACTTTGACTTACGGACCTCATAGGTTACGGTAATCACTTGCCTGTTAGCCTTAGTTGTATAATTTAAAAAAAATACCTTTTTTGAGTAGGTACCAAATGGCAGGCTAAGAATTAATGTATAAGTAACATAAATGTAATGTAGGTATAATGGTACTATGTTTCTACATAATAGGCATTACGCAGTAGATACAAACATGTAATGCAAAGTCTGTGTAGGTAGTGTCTAGTGGCATCTTCAATTGCCAACCATTCCACTTTTAACACGCATCACATAATAGTGGTGCCGTGGGCGGCGTGGCGGCGCTGTCTGTCATAATAATAAACATCGCGTGACGCCATTGCGGGAACTAATCCGATACGCAATAACGGGCTTGCGTAGCGTCTTGTATCCTCTTTGAGGCTCGTACGGAGTCCTCAGTACACGTACCTAGTATGGATTTTGCTAAATTGTTTTTGGTAAAATGAAAGTACGCAGTGATAGAAAGCCCCACCCGATGGACCGACGACATTGTGAAGCTTGCGGGAAGGTGGATGGAAATGGCTCAAGACGTCTGGGCAAGACCTATGTCCAAGTGGACTTCACAGGTTGATGATGATGATGATAATAAGACAGATATAAATAATATAATTTGTCCTGCAGCGGGTATTGACCCTTGCGCTTCAGACTGGCACTCGCCTGCTGCGCCACCGACGACGTCGTCACCGAGATACAATAAACTACATAATAAATGGCACCACGTTAGCCCCGACGGACGCCACAGTCAAATCAAATCAAAAGGTGTTTATTTCAATAAAATCACTAGGATCACTTTGAAACGTCTTAGCCTGTTCCTCGCGACCAAGCCTACAAGAATCAGGCAACAAACACGGCGCGCGTGACGCACATTTTTTTTCGATGATCCTTCTTCACAAAATGGAATGTAGAGCTTCAGTGGTCAACCCCGATAGGGCTACATAACACAATCAGCCTACCCACTACCCAGCCCCGGCTATCTCTCGGGTTTACGACGCGGCTCCACGGCTCTGGGACTTGGGAAGTGATTGGATCGGAATGTAGTAACTCCGTGGTTTTACGATTTGTTTATCCATGGCTTAAGCTGTGTTCGAACGGCATGCGATATGTTCTTGACGCCGTTGTTCTCCCAGATGCGGGGTAGAGGGGGTTAAAGTTTGATACGATCGGATAGAGGGTGCTCCGGTAAGTACGAGAAAAATCCGACCCGTATCGCGTATCTCCGAAACTACCGCTCGGACAAGGGGGTTCTCTAACTAAAGTTATTCAGGACTCCTCTCCAAATAAGGATGCAACAAAAAAACAAACAGGTACTTTGTAAGGATGTTTGTTGTTCAATCACGCCGTAACGGCACAACCGATTTCTTTGAAACTTGGAATAGATAAAGTTCTGTACCTAGAATAGCATATAGATTTTTTATGTATTTAACACGCGATCGAAGCCGCGGGCAGCCGATATGGCATGGCATGGGTGCTACACGAGCATTGGATATGACATTCGTCTTACCCATGTTGATGCTTACTTGCCTGTCGTGTCACTGATTCTTTCTTGGTCATGAATCAGGTCCTAAGCACGAATGCACTTTCTCATAAAAACCTAACAAGCCATTGTATTACCAAATGCAATTTTGTGTTGCGTGTACCGGAACCACTAACCACTGTGTTAGACTCACTTTCAATACTTTTGATATTGTTTCACGGTTTTCACTTTATGTCAGAATTAATCACTTTTGTTTTCAGCTTTTTCATGAGGTCACATAATAAATCGGGAGACATTTTCACAATAGTTTAATTGATCGAAAGAGCGATGATCTCTCAACCAACTTGGACGAATCGGCGTTGTTGTTTGTATGTATATATGTTAGAGCATAACTTTCGAACCGTCAATCCGATCTGCATGAAATTGAGTAGGTCAACAGGTTGTACTACCAAGATTTACTGGTAAGAATATGAGTTAAATCGGCCAAGGGGTTGCAAAGATATAGGGGTCCAAAGGTGGGTTAGTTAAAATACATGAAGTGGGGTATCATATGAAAGAGCTTTGTTCATACATTCCAAACCGATTTTTATTTTTATTCTAAGCCACATGGTTATTGAAATACAACGAAACGTAATATTTGACAACCTATATACGCGAGCTCTCACTTCGTATGACTTCAAAAACTTCGTAGTTCAGGTGAGATTGGTTATTAGTTAGCATACTAGAGGCGGGATTTTCTTGGTTTTTTTTTAATAAATAACACCCAACTTTCACACACTTAGTCCTGACCCCACACTGGGATTCCATGTGTTTTGTTTATACAAAGAATATTTTTTGCATTATACGTTTACCTACATTCATAGTATGATCCACTGTAGTGGGTAAAAGCCTTAAATGTGGACTCGCAACTTGGTTCATCTGAGCTACAATGAGTAAGTTATTGTTGTTACACAATGATTAAAAAAAAGCGAGTACTCAGCATCTGTTCCGCACAGCCGGTGATGACGTAACGCTTTTAATAAACTGTGGGATTGCTCTGGAACTAAGAAACTTATTGCTTGCTTGTCGTGTCACTTATTCTTGCTTGGTCATCCTGTATTAGGTCGGTGAGCAGGTTGAGGTATGGTGGCCCTGAAAAGGGCCTATGACCGTCGGTTAAAGAATAAAGCGCGTCACACACGGCAGCTATAATGTAAAAATGTATATTATAGCACGATACATCTCATTACATCTTTCCATAGAAACCGTCAGGAGACCACACACAGCAGCTATAATGTATCTTTTTACATATTCGTATTTTCTGACAGTTTCTATGGAAAGATGTAATGAGATGTATCTAGCTATAATAGACATTTTTACACCATAGCTGCCGTGTGTGAAAGGCTTTAGTGTAGTGAATGGATTAAAGTGCGCCTCTTTGAGGCTCCTTTCGTGCACATGTCACATGTCTTCCAATTTTTAGGTTCTAGGACGGCGTGTCCTAGATCCTCACGATGTTTTTCTTCGCCGTTTGAGAGCACTACGTACCTATAGCGAACATAGGACATTTTTTGAATGGACCGGGATTCGGACCCTCGACCTGTGGATCGGAAGGCGGGGCCACTACCACCACTCCACCAGTGCTCGTACATGATATAGTCACGTATTACGGAAGTGAGAGTTTGCAAGATTTCACTGTGAAACGGCGGTTTTTAAGCTGTTTGATATATACATGTCATGTAGTTGGAATAAGCGAGTCCGTATGAGCTAGAGACCAAAAGACTTAAGGCCTTATTTATAACTAGCTTACGCCCGCGGCTTCACTCACGTGGTACCAACATAAAAAAACATATATGCCTATAGCCTATATGCAATTATTGGTAAAGATCAAGTTTCAACGAAATCGGTTGAGCCGTTACGGCGTGATTGGACAACATACATCTAAACATCCTCACAAACTTTGGCATCCTAATATAATATTATAATGTTTTTATGTTTTCGGGAACCACGCGAACGAAGCCGAAGTAGAAGGCTAGTTTACAATAAATATAAATAAATATAAATATAAATATTCCGGACATATTCACACGGTCAACTGGTCCCAAACTAGGCATAGCCTGTACTATGAGTACCAGAGACTGATATACATAATAGATATATATTTAACACCCAGACACAGAACAAACCTCTGTGTTCATCACACAAATGTTTGTCCAGTGCGGGGATCGAACCCGCGACCTCTAGCGCAGAAGGCAGAGTTACTACCAACTGAGCTATGAGGCCAGTCAATAAGGCTGACGACCCATTAAATAAGTTCTATTGTTCACGGTTTGAACTATTATCAAAGAAGACATAATTGTGCTATTATAATTAGTTCGTTGGCCTTATTACTGACGAACAATGGTTTGCTTGAAACTTTTAGCAGATAAACTAAAAAAAAAGATAGACCATGTGATGTCGTAGGTGCTTTTACCCGCATTTCATCCACATTTATAGAAAAGCGAGTACCTCATAATTTTAAACCCCTACTGCCCCCTTTAGGGATGATTTAGCAAAAATGTTGAAACACGTATTTATTTATTTCTCACGAAAAGTCTAAATATTTTCAATTCCCTAACTTAAGGAATTATAGATTTCCCATACAAACTTTCAAACCCTATTTCGCTCGTTCAAGATTCTTTTTTGAGACAAAAGATAGCCTAAGTCCTTCCCCAGGATAAAGTCGATCTCCTTGCCAAATTTCATTACGATCCGTTCAGCCGTTTAGTCGTGAAAAGTTAACAAACCAACTCACTTTCGCATTTTTATAATACAAGTAATGAAGTATGGATTTTAGGAATCGGTCATTAGGAACAAATCAATCGAAGCGTTAACTAGGTCTACATCTCAGTTAATTACGGTAAGTAAGTCTAACGGGATTATTACTTACTAGAATAATCAATAATCACTGTGCGTGAAACTGTTAAGCGCGAGTCGAGCGCGATTGTGAAGTGGTTCTGCACAGTAATTTTTCACACACATACATATACATACATACATTAAATCACGCCTATTTCCCAGAGGGATTGGCAGAGACTACGACTTTCCACTTGCTACGATCCTGACATACCTTATTTGCTCTATTCACTCTCACTCATCACATTCCTCATACGCTAGTCGGTTTAGGTAGGTAAACGTCACCGATTTGGCCGCTAAACGTGTACGGAACACTAAAACCATAATCAACAAGATAGTAAAAGCAATCATGAACTGCAAAAATTTAACCGTTAAGGTTCAAGAGAGGCCTTGGCTGGTTAATTTCGTGACTTGGACCTATTTTGGAATAACGAGGTGTGAAAGATAGTTAGAGGGTTTGTTCCTTTACAACGTGATTCATAAAAGTAACTATAGGTATTATACCGAAAGGGGATTATTCTACACCCAATTGGCAATAATGTTTGTGCTATGACTTTTGGAAATTCGATTTTTTTATGTAAATCGTTGCTTATTACAGAAGCCCCTTAGAACAGAGGTGGTTCTCCTTGATTTGGTTGTCTAAGTGTGAGTGAGTCAATCTATTGGAGCGAAGCGGCTCCTTAGTCTATGGTTAGGCCCAAGTAATATGTCTACTTACCAACATGTTGTCCTGTCATCTCTCTGTAATGTAATGAGCCATCAAATTCAATTTGATCGCCATTACTACAAAAGTTACTATTACTTACCGCAAAAAACATCGCCAAGCAATATTGTACTCAAACTTATAGGAATAAAGTCGGAAAAACTTGTTTTTGCTACTGTACCGCTGCATGCCGTCAAGCGATATTTAACTTTATTGCACAGTTGTTAAATATTATTAAAGTACCCAGGTGGATACATTTTTTTTAAAAATGCACCGCACGCGATATACCGCGGAAGTTGTCGTCACGCGCGCATGGTTACAATGGGGTAATTTGGTTAGCTTACTTGGCAACATTTCTGCGTTCGGAAATTCAGTTCGAACTCAAAACAAAGATGAACTTTTTGGCGGGAACTTGCAAAGTGTGCTCTCAATTTATTTTATAAAAACTAGTGTTCAGCTGAATAATATTGTGTAAATATGTATGGTGATTTACGTTATATTGTTTGGGTAAAGCGCACAAGTGAAGTGAAATAAAATGAAAAATGTTGTTTTTATTCTTACTTTTTGTTGATGGAATAACACCCTTTCGGGATGCTCTAAATGATAAGAATCGCCTTGTATTTTTATATTGCAACGTTCGATGGGTTACTTCGATCGTTACAAAACAACTTTTGTTTGAGTTCACCGATACGGATTAAACGCCTAAATTAGGCAACGTTTGCTCAGTAACTTTCTTCTGTATTGTTCATTGTTATAAGTAGCAAGTAGTAAGATCCGAAATGAGGAAATCCGTAGGAGAACCAAGATCACCGACATAGCTCTTAGAATTAGCACGTTGAAGTGGCAGTGAAATTTCATAAATAGGCTTTTGGTAAGAAATAAAGCAATACGTGTTTTTTTTTAATACAACTAAGGTGGCCTGTTGGTAAGCGGTTAACGTAGCCTATGAGCGATTGCAATACCAGAGGCATCACGCACGCGTTGCCGACCCCGAACCCCCCCACCCCTAAAGAGCTCTGCCAACCTTACTCACCGCAGGAACACAACACTGTTTGAAACAAATAGTGTTAATTGGCTGCGATCTTCTGTAAGGCGGAGGAACCTTCCCAGGCGGGCTGCTCAAATTTTGAATGAGAAAATATCGCTGTGCCCTACCTCCTCCAAAATAGCATAGTTTCAGCATATTCGCAAAATCATCACTAAAGGGGGGCAAAGTAGGGGGGTATATATGAATGCGCATGAAGTCGTAGCGAATAGCTAGTGTTATATAAGTAGACTAGCAAAAGGGGTAGTTTTAAAACCCCTAAATTCCGTATTTCATTATTTGACTTTATGAGTATTTGTACCAAGTTTCAGATAAATCTCTCCATGCGTTAAGATTCTCCCATACAAACTTTGACATCTCATAATCTAAAAATCCAGTTTTTCCTTATTTCTGTCATACAATATTTTCAGTTAGTTTCAAATCTGTAGGTTCAAGGAATACGACTTTTCATACAAACGTTTTAACCCCTATTCACCCACTTAGGGGTTGATATTTTTAAAATCCCTACTTAGTGGATGTGTTTCGCATATAGGCAGCTACTGTCAAAATTTCAGCTTTATAGCTTCAGCGGTTTGGGCTGTGCGTTGATCGTGGAATCAGGCCTTGTTTCTTTTATATATATACACAAGATGTCGCCAAGAATGTTTGTGAGTGAAGTTTTTTCGTAATATAGACAGTTACTGTCTCATCCCAGGTCAAGGCCTTCTAAGATGGTCCACTTTCGAGCAGATTAAGGCTATTCGCAGTTTCGTAGCCACAGCAAGTTTGTCGTCAAACAAAACATTATGTCACTACCGGATAGGTCATTGTGCAACACAATTCATCATAACTATGTAGGTAATCAGGTTTGTTAAGTATTATTTCTTCATTTGTATCATCATCATCGTTATTCTATCAAGAAAAAGAAAGACCTTAGGCGAAAAAAAATCAATATTTTTATTTATAGGTACTTTTTTTCTCCCCGACTTTCTCAAATGATCTGATTTTGGTATTTTTATAATCTTTACAACTAATTACTAAACGTACGAGAAGTTCGAAATCAAGATTGTTACCTAAAACAGCTTATTTATTGAGTTTGAGCTCATTTGACCCCAAAACAGCTGATTTTCGCATAGAGTTTTTTCAATGAAAATTGTCGAATTCCCAAAAGTCGTAGTAACAAACTTTATTGCCAATTGATCGTAGAATAAGCCCCTTTCGGGGTGGCATACATATTATGGATAGATGACATAGTATATAGTTCGGGGCGAAACACTTTTTGCGCACTTTTTTAGTATTCTTCCCCGTGTTTTATGTAATTATTTATAGTGTGTGCTCCACGATTGTATTGAATGTAATGTAGCGTCACGTATATATTTTCTTTCTTTCCCTGATTTAGAGTAACTCAGTCAGTTGCAATGACCAACCAGTTTTCGGTGTCTAAACCGGCTCAGCTAGATTTCACTCGGCGATGTTAACATTTGGACCATAGAAATGTGCCAATGGCGTCTGTCTGTGGTCGTTTGGTTACGAGCAAGCTGTAAACGGTACATTGTTATTAAGCCATGTTCAAACGGCATGCGATATATCCTGGATTATCCTACGAATATTATAAATGCGAACGTTTTTGAGGATGTTTAGATGTTTGGATGATTTTGGTTTAATCACACCGTAACGGTTCAACCGATTTCGATGTAACTTGGAATATAAAGAGTTCTTTACCTAGAATAGCATATGGACTACTTTTATTTTCTTACATATAGGCGTACGTTTAGTGACCAAATCGATGACATTTTGGAAAAAGGCCAGGCCCCCAATTCTACTAATTCAATGACTTGAAAGTGATAATGATCGCACCATTAGCATTCAGTAACGATTGTAGCCACCTTCGTTTCTTTGATTTCATTGGTCAATTGGTGTCACAATGCCATTGATAAACTACTGTGATAGCAGAATACCAAAAGTGTCAAAAGTGGCCATTTTGCCATTGAACCATTGCTATTTTGAAGTCATTGAATAAGTAGAATTGGGCCCCAGGTCAAGAGTCCACTAAACCGACGAGCATGTATGAAGAATGTGATGAGAGTGAATGATGCAAACGAGGTTGGATCTTAGCAAGTGGAAAGCCGTGGTCACTGCCTACCCCTATGGGAAACACGCGTGATTTGATGTAGAATATATTACATATAAACCAAAATTATTTGTTTAATTAGTTTCTATTTTATTTTGTAATTATTTGATTTTATATTTTATAGTATGTATAATAAAAATGTTAAGGTTTAGAATTTAAAAAAAATAAATTATATAAAAATAAATTCCAAAGTAGATTTTTTAATCTACTGTGGAATTTATTTTTATATAATTTTTACAAAAAGTTTACAATTTTTTTAAAAAAAAACTACTCATTTTTTATCTAATTATGTATGTTGTTTTTTTTTAATTTAAAATACTAGAGTTGATCAATTACAAGTTGTTATAATACAATAAGGCCGAGGATGACCAAGACTTTCACAATAGTCCCCATATTTATAAACGTACCTACTTTCAATCGTTTATCTTTGACAGTAAGGCCATAGGTCAGAAACCCACAACCTTAACATCATGTACAGTCAACCAGTTTTATTTGTAGGCCACTGTTATAGAAACCTTTTCTCACAAAATCTATGGCGCAACGAGTCCTTGCTGGATCTGATGAGACCCCGAAACAGCTCATTTAAGAAGTGTTTTTTCAATATTTTTTCGTACTTCCATAAGTAGTAGAACCAATGTATTCAATTAAATAACTTTATTTCAGGCTAACAATAGAATAACACAACAGTTGGAATTTTATTATTCTACGGCCCATATACAAATATATTACCTAAAAAAGTAACATACATATAAATAACAAAATTCAATTCAATTGCCACGTAAAAACTGCGACGTGAGACTTAAAATATCCGAGGCAGTCGGTATCCGCCCGCGGAAGCGACGGAACACAACACCCTTCGGCCAGAGATCCTCTTTTAAGTATTGCCAATTGAGTGTAGAATAAGCCCCTTTCGGGTTAGCATACATATAATGAATCATGGCCTCATAGCTCAGTTAGTAGTAACTCTGCCTTCTGCGCTAGGGTTCGATCCCCGCACTGGACAAACATTTATGTGATAAACACAGATGTTTGTTCTGTGTCTGGGTGTTAAATATTTATCTATTATATATATCAGTCTCTGGTCACCATAGTACAGGCTATGCCTAGTTTGGGATCACTTGACCGTGTGAATATGTCCGGAATATTTATATTTTAATCACCTTGTAGTGGCCTACAAATTAAACTGGTTGACTGTACATAACTACAATGCCACACGAAGCCAGTATTTAATAAATAACACCCAACAGTCATACAGAGAACCTGACCCCGCACTAGGATTCCCTGTGTGTTTTTTAATATGTTTGGAATTTAACAGAGATATAAATGCTTGTTTGTTGTGTCACTGATTCTTTCTTAGTCATCATGTATTAGTTCAGTGACAAGGTTGAGACTGGCCTCATAGCTCAGTTAGTAGTAACTCTGCCTTCTGCGCTAGAGGTCGCGGGTTCGATCCCTGCACTGGACAAACATTTGTGTGATAAACACAGATGTTTGTTCTGTGTCTGGGTGTTAAATATTTATCTATTATATATATCAGTCTCTTGTACCCATAGTACAGGCTATGCCTGGTTTGGGATCAGTTGACCGAGTGAATATGTCCGGAATATTTATTATTATTATTTATGGTGGCCCTGAAAAGGGCCTAACCGTCGGTGAAAGAATCAGCGTAGAGAAAGTATAAAAGTGCGCCTCTTAGAGGCTCTTTTCAAATCTAGTTAGAAACAGAAGCCTGGATTATTATAAATCATTTATCCTCGTAGATATAACGCGAGCGAAGTCGCGGGCGGAAGCTGGTGTACCTATAGTTGCGTTAATGGCCAGATTGTAAGCAGACGGACAGACCGGTTCGCAAAATGATACCATAATAGTATCGAGTGGCAATCGAGAATTGTAAATAAAATATGACTGGGATTTCATTCGGCCATGACTGTCCCACGGTAAGGTTTCATCCAATTATGATTGGCATGAGTAAAATACAATTAAAGTAGGTACTTATGTAGTCAGTGCGTGTTGCCAGTGATGACATATGGGTCTGAGACTGCTCAAAGTCGCGCAACGGGCTATGGAGAGAGCTATGCTCGGAGTTTCACTGCGTTATGAAACCCGAAATGAGGAAATCCGCAGAAGAACCAAGATCACCGACATTTACCGGCAATTGAGAGCACTGGTGGTGGTAGTAGTGGTCGTTGGCACCAAAATGTATGTGCGCTATACTAGCGCTCTCAGAAGGTGAATGGAAATTGGAAACATCGTGAGGAAACCGGCATTTCCTAGAACCTAAAAAATCGAAGACATGTGACATGTGCACAAAAGGAGCCTCTAAGAGGCGCACTTTAATCCTTCCACTACACTGATTCTTTCACCGACGGTCATAGGCCCTTTTCAGGGCCACCAAATCTCAACTTGCTCACTGTCCTAATACAGGATGACCAAGAAAGAATCTGTGACACGACAAGCGAGCACGCATGCACCGACCCCTACCCGACTGCCGAGAAGGAAGGAGGGTAATGTTTTTTAAGAACGGTCACGCAAGCTACCACGGTATTGTAGTAAGTAAACGCAGAGGTTAACACCGGGTCATCGAATTCCGTAACACGAATAAAACAAAGTTTCTGACACTTAGCTAGAAATAAAATAAAATTATGCTGTTTAATTATGATAATGTTGCGTTAACTCGGTCAGTGGCGCAGACTGTTTCTACAAACTCAAATTGTGTGCGTTTTACGACGCTGAGTTTTTAACTTTTGATTACTTCTTAATAACTGCGGGACAAATGTTAGCATGATCTGCAAATATAATTTCCGGGTCTGGGTGTTGTGGATGGTACTCGTAATTTCTGATACCCACGACTGGGAGTCTTAGTGTGGGGTCAGGATTATGTATGTGTGACAGTTGGGTGTAATTTTTTTTTTTTTTTTTTAAAGACATGCACACACGTTCAACTGATCCCAAACTAGGCATAGCCTGTACTATGGGTACCAGAGACTGATATACATAATAGATATATATTAAACACCCAGACACAGAACAAACATCTGTGTTAGTCACAAATGTTTGTCCAGTGCAGGAATCGAACCCACGACCTCTAGCGCAGAAGGCAGAGTTACTACCAACTGAGCTATGAGGCCAGTCACAATTAAATTATGATTGGTTATGCTTGCCAAATTTCATAACGATCCGTTCAGCGTTTAAACGTGAAAAGGTAACAAACAAACGAACAGAGCTACTTTCGCATTTATAATATTACTAGCTTCCGCCCGCGGCTTCGCTCACGTGGTACCTACTTAAAAAGTAACCTATATGCTATTCTAGGTAAAGAACTCTTTATGTTCCAAGATTCAACGAAATCGGTTGAGCCGTTACGGCGTGATTGAATAACAAACATCCAAACATCTTCACAAACTATCCCATTTATAATATTAGTAGGATTAGTAAGGATAGTAGGATTAGTATGGATTTATTTAAGTTTAGCCATGTTGCCTTCAATAGGCCGATGAACTGCATCACTAGAGCATCTATCTAACTCATACGAACTCCTCATCCTCATTTCAGCCGTACGACGTCCACTGCTGAACATGGCCTCCCCCACAGACAGAGCAAATTCCTTATCATGTGGGGGGATTTGCCCATAATCACCACGCTGGGCATGCGGGTTGGCGAGCGCAGTTAGAGCTATCTTTGTTAAAATGAGTGACGCTGCTGCCCATCCCCTAGCTTTTTTCCCTTATTCGCCTCTTACGACATCCGCGGATAGGTAGATATGGAGGGGCCTATTCTTCAGCCGGGGCCACCACGGCCGCGGCCCCATACGAACTAAGCCATGTGAATTCTGCGCTAAGTAGTATCTCAGCAAAGTACAGTGATATTGATCGATGTTTTTACGACATATCAATCTTCAACAACAATACTAGTATTTCATTGAACTCTGGTTGTTAATTGCTATAGGACAAAAAACCACTAGCAATTCGCAACTTGTTTATGTAACGGGTTCCTTAAATGTTATAACGGTACCCTTTCAATACATAGAGCGCGCAAAAACATTAGTGGACTTAACTTATAAAAATAAGTCAAAAGTTAAGAATAAAAGTATTGCCATCTCTTACTAAATACTTAGTGAAATCACAGATAACATAATACTATACTAGTAGTGAAATGCATGGCTGTGATGTTTTTAAAACATCACAGCCATGCATTGGTCACTGGCATTAGTGACTGAAATTACTATTTTTATTTTTTTCCTTTTCGGGATGGCTGTGTCATATTAGGCCTTACCGCCATATCTTAAGTTTGTTTTTTTATTAGGTGTTTTATTTACAATAACTTGACGGTGACTTGACCATGTCATGGTCAAGTCACCGTCAAGTCCAGTTTTAGTAAGATATGATGATGCCAAAATTACTAAGCACAAAATGATACAAACAGTTAAGCACGAGTCCGGTCCCCGCACAATGGCTCGACAGCGACCCGTAGCGGTGCCTTGAACTTACGTTTTTGCTCTTTTGTTCGTTTTCAATGGGAAATAAACGTATGCAGAAAAGAGCAGTTAGAATCTAATGAGCACTAACAGCAACATTTTATACAACCACTAACTATTGCCTGCGGCTTCGCACGCATGGTACCCAGATAGAAAAGGAGCCCATGAGCTAATTCCACACTAATAATCTATCTCTGTGCCAAATTTCACACAGATCTATCTGCCTCCGGTATTGCAGTATGGTAAGCATAGGCTACGTCTCACTTACCAACAGGTGAGCAGTGTGCGAAACACCTTAGAGGTATTAAAAAAATATCTGTGGACCGCATACACGACATTGACAGACGGAAACGACAATGAACTTGGCGGGAAGCGGTGTCGTTCTTAATTTAAAAATTTAAATTCGACTCGAGGTCGAAGCTCAAGTAGCTGGTGGGTGATAATGATGCTGCGTTTTAGGGCGATGTCTGTTGAGGATTTTCGATTAAAATTTATGTTTTTGTCTACAAGGCTATTCATAATATGTATGCTATCCCGAAAGGGGATTATTCTAGAACCAATAGGCAATAAAAAGCCAGTTTTTTATCGAAAAATCTCGGCGGTTATGGGGTCAAATCAGTACAAACTCAATGAATCAGCTGTTTAAAGTAGTAGCTATCTTGATGCCGAACTTCTCGTACCTACGATTAGTAATGAGTTAATAATAAAGATGATAAAAATACCAAGAATTGCTACTTTGAGAACGTTTGGAGGGCGGCAAAAATAGCTTTCTTTTAAATATACTAAATGTTTTTTCGCAAATATTCTTTCTTTTAGCTGCTAGAACTTCAGAATTCAGAAGACATAATTTTAAAATAAATTTTAGATGACATTTCGTACCCCGTTTTTATACTTCATCAGGCTTGCAACATGCAATTAGCGTACTAATTCAATGCCCGAAAAATAACCAGTCAAAACAAACGTTCACTCGCAAATTCCCTTGATCCCAATACTCTTCAAGCAATTCGATAAACACAAATTACAGTTCTAAACAGCAAGACCTTCATCTAAATTAGTGTCTGCCGAGTCGCTCAGCCACTGATGTTTCCAGAACAGGGACTTAAGTACACTGGTTCTTTCTTTGTCAAAGTCAAAAATAGACCTGAATGTTGCCAAATCCTACTATCCTATTCTGCTAATAATATAAATGCGAAAGTTTGTGAGGATGTTTGACAACTAAACGGCTGACCGGAACGTAATTAAATTTGGCAAGGAGATAGAATAACCCATTATATCCTGGGGAAGGACATAGGCTATCTTTTGTCTCAAAAAAATAATCTAGAAGGGGGTCAAATAGGGGTTGAAAGTTTGTATGGGCAATCCATTATTTTGTTTATGTGTTTATTAAGGATTTTGGTAGGAAATAAAGAAACGTGTTTCAACATTCTTGCAAAATCCGCCACGCCAACGAGGTTGTCAATGAATAAATAAATAAATAGAATAAATATTCCGGACATATCACACACGTTTAACTGATCCCAAACTAGGCATAGCCTGTACTATGGGTACCAGAGACTGATATACATAATAGATATATATTTAACACCCAGACACAGAACAAACATCTGTGTTAGTCACAAATGTTTGTCCAGTGCGGGAATCGTACCCGCGACCACTAGCGCAGAAGGCAGCGTTACTACCAACTGAGCTATGAGACCAGAATAAATGAATACTGAAGTTTGACAGCGTGAAGTCAGTCGTTTGTATGCGCAATATATTTTTCAAGAACTAGATAGGTTCACACAAAAAGATACTCACCTCTTTCATCAAAATTAAAAAAGATTTTAATTCCGTTTTGATACAGTCTGTACACTAGGAAAAGTCATATTATACATTATTAAAAAAAAAAACAAGTAACATAGAAATAAAAAAATAAAAAATACATCAGTAGATTACACACTAAAATCATCAGCCAGAGCTTCGTCAATATCGTAATAAGATTTTAACAATAAAAACTTTCTTATTCTAGCGCTAAATTCCTTAAAATCTAAATTTCTGATGTCCAAAGGTAACTTATTGAAAAATATTATGCTCATGCATAAGAAGCTTTTGTTCACCTTAGCTAGTCTATGTTTTGGAACAAATACATTGTTTTTTTTGCGTGTATTAAAATTGTGGATGTCCCTTTTTAATTTAAAATTTTCCATATGTAATTTAGCATTAATTAGATTTTGAAAAATGTATTCACCAGTAAATGTCATGATATTTAATTCATGCTCAAAGTTGGATAAAGAAGAGCCTATAGCATAGTAGATATTTTCAGCAACTGGGTCACCAGCCCGGCTAGCTCAGTCGGTAGAGCATGAGACTCTTAATCTCAGGGTCGTGGGTTCGAGCCCCACGTTGGGCGTCACTTTTTGCTACTGAAAATATTTATTTGGTATGTGAGACGTATAACTTATTGAGATTCAATAAACATATAATAAAGACGTCAAAGTTGTTTGTTTGTATGTAGGGGGTAATCTCTTGAACTAGGTACTTAACCGACGCGACTGTAAAAATTATTTCATTATTAGAAAGCTACACTATCCCTGTGTAACATCTAGGCTACATTTTATTTTGATAAAAATAACTTTTTCAATGAACGTTGCAGGAGTGGATGGAGAAGGCTTAAGACCGTTGTCCAGCAGTGGACTTCTACAGGCTGATGATGATGATGAACTTTTTCATTTTCAAAACTCAATATTTTTAAATCAAGACGCATGATAAATCTCCGCTTGTCTTACGAGTAAATAAAAATAAATAAATAATATTCCGGACATATCTCACACACGGTCAACTGATCCCAAACTAGTATGTATGACTAGTGAGTATGTGCCAGTTCCAAGTACCTAACTATTTTTCTAATCTGTGACAACTGCGCCCGAATGTATTCCGTGGCTTTACCACAGAATACATTCGGTAAAGTATGTTTAAAGTATGTACCTATTTACCGATGTTTAAGAGTTAATATAAAGGAGAAAATCTATCCTACTAATACCTATTATAAATTCGAAAGTTTGGATGGATGTTTGTGACTCAATCACGCCAGAGCGGCTGAACGGATCTGGATGGAATTTGGCACAGAGATAGATTAGGTCTGGAATAGCACATAGGCTACTTTTTACTCTCGTAGGTACCACGCGGGCGCAAGCTAGTTTTGAAATAAAGACGGCCAAGTGCGACTAGGGCTCGCACCCTGAGGCTTCCGTAAACGTAACACGGGCTCGGAAATTCAAGATCTCAAGTGTACGAAGTGTCAAGAGTCAAGGTTGGTCAGCTAGTAGTAGGTAACCATATAATTTATACATACTTATAGTAACAGCGCGTAACACTTTTGTTTTGTGCCTCGGGGGTCCTCGATTGCGTCACCGTGACTCACTGAGAGGGTTGGGTACGACCTTCGCCGCACCCCTACCATTCAACGAAACGACCCATGAAAATAGCAAGGGTTGAGGGTTGGCTTGTTTACAAAATAAAGTATCACTGGCATTTTCAGGGTTTTGCGAAAAACATTTTTTTTATTTTACTATAACAGTCATATACACGAAAGGAAACTCTAAGAGGCACATTTTTATCCTTTCACTCCTTCCACTGATTCTGTCATCGATGGTCATAGGTCCTTTTTAAGGGCCACCATACCTCAACCAGGGGTGCAATTGCCTAAGCGTAATGGCAATGAAGATCGTAACTTTGAGGATAATTTTAACAATCTTAGCGACATTCAAAACATTCCAAACTTGACAAGGGGAAACTTCAAGACCTTAGCTTCTTCTTTTTCATGTTTGAAAAACTTCAGATGTAGCTAAAATTGATAAAATCATCCCTAAAATTGTGATCTTCATTACCATTTTGCTTACGCAATAGCCTGGCAGGTCACTGACTATGAGCAAACAAGCTAGGGTACCTATAGGTTGCAGCGTCCCCTATTTTAACAACGGAAGATCTAACTGCGCTCGGCAACCCGCGTGCCCAGCGTGGTGAGCAAAGGCAAATTCCACACGATAGGAATTCGCTCTGAAAATCTGTGTGGGAGGCCGATGTTCAGCAGTGGACTTCCAACGGCTGATAATGATGATATAAAAACCCGCCTACGCGACGCCGTAGTTTATACTTGCAGCCTAGACGTCGCGACGGACGGCCTAGACTTATGACGTCATGACTCATGGTATTATAGGGAACAAAGGACCGAAGATCGATATTACTAGCCACATATACAACGTGAATCTTATATTTATGCTATCTCGAAAGGGTATTCTACACCATTGGCAATACATTTATTAGTTAGTTTTACATTGGTTAGTGAAAAAGGATTATCGAAAAAAATTATAGGCACGCCGCGCGCCGTATCTGTTGCCTGTTCTAGTAGGCTTGGTCGCGAGGAACAGGCGTAGCTTCACCTAGTTTCTAAGACTTTTCAATGTGTGGATCACATTGATTTTCAGTGATTTTATTGATTTAAACACCTTTTGATTTGATTTCGAGTGTTAGAAATTCAACATTTACATTGAAAAATCTGTTTTGTGTTCAAATCGGTTAGAACTAAATTATTCAGCTGTTATTGGCTATATATATTTGTTGTAACTTCAAGTCCTACGTGCTCCAGGTAGCTGCCAAGTACAAAGAGGTGTTCCTCGCGCCCGAATTTTGGTCAGCTGGAGTTGTCTACCGTCGCTACAGGGAGGCGCTCACGATCAAGAAAGTCCGTGACTCAAGATGTGGTGTAGTTATTTAAGTTTAATATTATATGTATGTTAGTCAGTAAGGTATTTATTAATATGGGCCATGGCATATTACACATGTTTGTGTAATATGTCAAGTAGCCTGAAATAAAGATATTAATAATAATAAATATATCACCTATTTCCTAATTTCAGATTTATCATGTTAGTGATATCCGAGCATAGCTATCTCCATAGCCGGTTCCGCGACTTTGAGCTTGTTTATAAGGCCCATAGTTAGCGACTAAGGCTCGTATTCAGAGACAAGACTCGAGCATTGATCTGTACTTAAATCTCGATTTGAGGCGAGATTCTAATTCATGAACAGTATTTATGTATAGATTCAATGATCACAGTTCACCTGAGTAAATGCTTATTCTGAAACGTCAATCAGACGAAATCAGTGCTTGAGTTTAGATTTGATTTGACATTAATCAAATGACATTTACGTTCCGTTACACGTACTTTGATGCATATTTATACTTCAGTTTATTGTTCTATTCTATTTCCACCCTGGCTGTTTGAATTTCTGCGTAAAACGGATCGAAAATTATAAATAATCAAAATGTAAACGAGAACATTTGAGTACAGATTTGAGACTCGATTCAGCTGAGAGTAGTTTAAGTACCGTTCTTGAATAAAAGCTATGTTTGAGCAGAGATTCAATACTTAAGTAGAGTTCAGCTGATCTGTGATTAAATCTATGCTTGAGTCGTGTCTCTGAACACGAGCCTAAGTCTCAGTGCCATATGTCTAACTGGCAACACGCACTGATCGTAGACTTCCGTACCCAGGCTCTAGTTTATTAGTAACTGGTACCTTACTGGTACTTACTAATAAACTTGCATAAGAAAGGTAAATGTCAACGTCCGAGGCAGTCCGAATTAGAAAGTGCTACGTGCAGTATAGTAAGAGAAACGCACCAAGGTAGTGTACCAGTGAATCATACTGATCAGTGGCAACGAACATCTATAGAACTAACTAGTGGTTCGCCCCTAACTGAGACCTGGCGATGTCTGGTAAAGGTTGGTGCTTCGTTGAGGCACAATTAAGATTAACTTTGAAAATAGGACCTTTAGCATGTTCTTTAATATCAAATAAACAGAATAAACATATTTATTGGTACTTTTAAAATACACGTCACTAAAATATTGAGTAGGTACTACTTAGTAATAATACTAGGTAATATGCGAAAGTTTGTGAGGATGTTTGGATATTTGTGGTTCAATAACGCCGTAACGGCTCAGCCGATTTGAAAGTAATTTGGAATAGATAGAGTTCTTTATCTTAAAAACCATATGGGAAACTTAAGAAAATGGTTAGCTATGTAAACTTTTTTTATTTTTTTTATCACACATTGTCAACTGATCCCAAACTAGGCATAGCCTGTACTATGGGTACCAGAGACTGATATACATAATAGGTAAATATTTAACACCCAGACACAGAACAAACATCTGTGTTAGTCACAAATGTTTGTCCGGTGCGGGAATCGAACCCGCGACCTCTAGCGCAGAAGGCAGAGTTACTACCAACTGAGCTGTGAGGCCAGTCAATATGAAAATCCATTGATTCAGGACCGGGATTCGAGCCCACGACCTGTCGCTCGGAGGGCGGGGCCACTACCAGCACTTCAACAGTGCACTACAAAATAGAAGGTACTGCCGCGCCGCTATATTTTGTGACGCGGCATTTAAGATGAGATGGTACCTTTTTTGACTCGCACACGCACCTCAGCACAGACTAATTTTTAAACTTCAATCTTACTGAACAAATCTTAGTGATATTTCTACTAGAATCCCTTTGGGTATCAGAAACTACATGTCCATATTTTTCATACTACCTCAAAACCTGTATAACAAATATTTGCGAACCCTGCAAACATTTGCCGCGGGGATCGAGCCCGGTTCGCGCCCCAGCCGGGCACTCGCTACGCCAACGGTGTCAATTAGAAGAAACATTAAGTGTAGCTTGACCCTAATAAGTATTGCCATCACACAGTCTCCATTGATTGTCCTCCATTGGATAGTTTCTTGGAAAGTGTTTTGTTGTGTGTGTGACATGAACAATGATTATTGTTTCACTACCTTCCATCCCCGGTTTCGCTCGCGTGGTATCTACATAAAGAGTAGCCTTTATGCTCACATTTGTCTTTTTTTTCACATTTTTTTAAGCTCCTATTTATTATAGATTATAATTAGATTAATTTTCTTTTGAGCCTCACCTAGTTCGTTCGGCACCACACTGCAGCTTAAAAATTCCATTTTGTGAAAAAGGATCATCGAAAAAAATGATAGGCACCAAGCCGTGTTTGTTGCCTGATTCTTCTTGTAGGCTTGGTCGCGAGGAACAGGCATAGCTTCACCTAGTTTCTAAGACGTTTCAAAGTGATCCTAGTGATTTTATTGAAATAAACGCCCTTTGACTTTGCTATTCAAGGTAAAGAACTCTATCTATTCCAAGTTTCAACGAAATCGGTTAAGTCGTTAAATCGTGATTGATTGAACAACAAACATCCTCACAAACTTTCGCATTAATAATATTAGTAGGATTGGTACTTTTAGGCCTCGATTACACTAGCCGATATAATATGTACCCATACTATGTAGAAAGGGGCTTATTCTACACCCAATAGCCCATAAAGTTTGTTCTAAGACTTTCGGAAAGTCGATATTTTTAACTAGGTACTATTTCAAACAAATAGTGTTATTTGGCTGCGATCTTCTGTAAGGCGGAGGTACCTACCAGGCGGGCTGCTCCAATTTAGAGCGAGAAAATCTCGCTGTGCCCTAAAAGCAGGCTCACTCAAGACCATTCTTCAGTAATTTTCAGTAATTCATTAATTCATTTATTGTTTGTGAATCAGGTACATTTAACAGTCAGTTCATAGGACTAGTCTAGATCGCTAGATTCTGCCACTTGGGCGTACAAACATTTAATTAACATTTACAACAATTATTAAAGCATGCATTAATTTAGTTATCTGCCTTTATTACATCGTCAAAAATTAATATACATCTAAAAAAAATAATTAACATAGGTAATAAAAGTAAGTAAATGCGAGTAATATGTCAGAAAAATATTTAAGTGAGTCAAATTAATTAGGTCAATAACTAAGCTAAACAATAGTACGGTCATTTAAAAATTCATTTACAGTATAATATGCCTTGGCAATTAAAAAATCATTAAGTTCGCGGAACTCTAGGGAAGGAAGGTATATGAAAAAGGATCATCGAAAAAAATGTGCGTCACGCGCGCCGTGTTTGTTGCCTGTTTCTTCTAGGCTTGGTCGCGAGGAACAGGCGTAGCTTCACCTAGTTTCTAAGACGTTTTAAAGTGATCCTAGTGATGTTATTGATATAAGATAATCGTCCATTACCACTGCATCTAAAACTTAATTAATTTGCTATCAGTGGAAACTTGTAAATAGCCCTCAGCTGCATGTAATTTTTTCATGTGTTTATATTATTATTGCTTATTTGTTGTTCTAGCTGTAAGTTTTCCCAAAATTCGAAAATTAAATAAAATAAACGCCTTTTGACTTTAGCTTATCTTAGCTATCTCCAGAAGTGGACATTTTCAGGCTGATGATGATGAACTTTTGCTCAGTAAGGTGAATAATATAATTTCATGCGGTTTTCCTTGTGTAGAGTATCGTATTCACCGATTCTTAATATGGTTTCAATCCATATACCTACAGTAGGCACACAGGCAGCAGTATGTTCGTATGAGTCAGCTGAGCGATCCGTCGCAGGTTCAAATCCCAGGCGTGTTCATGGATTTTTCTATACGAAAAATGTATGAGTGCCCGAAAGGAGCCTCTAATATTTTTGGATGTTTATTATTCAATCACGCCCGGCGCCGTAACGGATCAACCGATTTCGATGAAACTTGGAATATGTTAAGGCCCTAAGCTAATGCTAATACTAAGGCCTAAGCTAATGCTAAGGCCCCTTTCAAGTATAGGCCTCCTCCCAAGCTTTTCCACATTATTCTATAATTATTACTTTATTCTTGAATTAGCAAGTTGAAGTGGCAGGGGACAGGCCATATAGCTCGCAGAACCGACAACCGTTGGGGAGTAAGGTTCTCGAATGGTGACCACGAACCGGGCGACGCAGTGTTGGAAGGCCCCCCACCCGATGGACCAATAACATTGTGAAGGTTGCGGGAAGTCGGTGGATGGAAAAGGCTCAAGACCGTTTGCCGTGGAACTCTTTGGGGGAGGCCTATGTCCAGCAGTGGACTTCTACAGGTTGTTGATGATGATGATGATGATTCTATAATTTGATCTGACGACTGTACAAGGGATTAATTAAACAAATAGTTACTTTCAAACAGGTCAATTTAGCTTTCTTTAATCTAACCGTCTATTGTGATGTTTGGCCTCAATTGGCTCGGCGAACAATTAGTAGTAGGTACCTACCTACCTATAGGTAGATTGGTGTCTGTAGGGCCAGTGTCTAGCTTCTTCTTGGGTAGGGGGGTAGTCAGAGGCATGTCCGAACATGTGGCACATGCCCGCAGTTTGCAGTAGTGTCCACATTTGTGACATTTGAACGCGCCGTAGCTCCGTAACATGTTAAGGTACTTGCTACGCTAAGTGTGGACCAGTCACGGCTAAATGTTCTTGCTTTCGTTGGTGGGCCTCTGAGTGGATCGCTGCGTGGCAATAGCTCGTGTGACATGTCCGCGTGTCAAAATCCGTCCACACGTCCACGTCTATTTGGAGGAGGTAGGGCACAGCGAGATTTTCTCGTTCTGAATTGGAGCAGCCCGCCTGGGGAGGTACCTCCGCCTTACAGAAGATCGCAGTCAAATAACATTATTTGTTTCAAATAGTGTTGTGTTCCTGCGGTGAGTAAGGTTGCCAGAGCTCTTTAGGGGGGAAGGGGGTTCGGGGTCGGCAACGCGTGCGTGATGCCTCTGGTATTGCAAGCGCTCATAGGCTACGGTAACCGCTTACCATCAGGTGGGCCGTAAGCTTGTTTGCCACCTCTGTTGTATCATCATCATCATCTCCCTGCCCTTATCCCACTTCATGTGGGGTCGGCACAACATGTTTTTCTCTTCCACTCCCCTCTATCAGCCGTCAAATCAGTATTCACGCCTTTCTTACTCATGTCGTCTTTCACACAATCTATCCATCTTTTCTTTGGTCTACCTCTCCCCTTATATCCTTCCACATTCATATTTAACACTCTTCTAGTCACATGGCATTCTTCCCTCCGCATGACATGCCCATACCACGCTAACCTTTTGCTCTTCAACTTCTCAGTCACTGGCGCTACTTTGCCACCTCTGTTGTATAAAAAAAAAAACACTAAGTTTTTGGTCACGGAGCCACGGCGCGTTGAAATGATACAAATGTGGATGCACCTTTATAAATGTGTCGGGTTGCGAGCTTATCAACAATTTAAAAGGGTTTATTGCAAAAATTAATAGGCTCACTTTGAAACATCTTAGAAACTTGGTGAAGCTACGCCTGTTTCTGCGACCAAGCCAGTAGGATTTGATGTAATGCAGGATGACCAAGAAAGAGCCAGCGTCACAACAAATAAGCGTTGATGAACTAGGTAACACTAATTTATGAGATACTAATTTGTTCAATAAGCATCAGAATTGGATCTTCCAAAGTTTCTTCTACTATGCATTTTGTTCTACTGAGCTTATTATTTGTGCAAACTGAATCACTGTGAAAGTAGTTTTTTTTTAATACTACAGAGGTGGCAGACAAGCTTACGGTCCATCCGATGGTAAGCGGTTACCGTAGCCTATGAGCGCTTGCAATACCAGAGGCAACACGCACGCGTTGTTGACCCCGAACCCCCTTCCCCCCTAAAGAGCTCTGGCAACCTCACTCACCGCAGGAACACAACACTATTTGAAACAAATAATGATTTGGCTGCGATCTTCTGTAAGGCGGAGGTACCTCCCAGGCGAGCTGCTCCAATTCAGAACGAGAAAATCCCGCTGTACCCTACCTCCTCCTAATACTTACATTTAACATTTAATACGAAAGTTTGTGAGGTTTTTTTTTCATTTTATGAGCCCTGTTTACATTCTGGGAGTTCCTTCGACTGACGTGAGTTCGAATCCCAGGCGTTCACCGATGGATTTTACTGTTTGTAAAATATATGTGCTCAAAACAAAGGAATACATTGTGAGGAAACCCGCGGCTTAGCGGCTCCGTACGTATTGAGCATGGCTGTCCTGTGGATAAGGTTGACTAGCCTGAGAGGATACTCCATCTAAACATGTCGCAGGCAGTACAGTCTCCTGTGAGTGGGTGAACAGTTGCACCTGTAGCATCATCTACAATACATCTACGGAGCAGGCTTCTTCAAAACTTTTGGACAGACTTGCTGTTAATGTGTTTGTGTAATGTCAGTTGTGTTTGATCCTGATATACCACATCTAGCTGTTGTTTCTACTGTCGCTGTATGTTGTTGTGTGAAGTCCTACTTTTTTTAGATTGTACAATCTAAGGAGTAGGCATCTTATCTATTCTTACCGTTTAACGCCTCAGATCTTTTCCTTCAAATCCCATGTTTACAAACTTTACAACACTCACACACGCACCACGTTTTTCTTGTCTTATAAAAACTTCACTACTTTTATTCCCCTAGCCGTAATAGTAAATGTATGAATTTATTCACATGTTTTAAACAGGAAATCGATAGAAAGACACACAGTTGAATAGCAATTGTATTATACTGCAGGATGTAAAAACGAAAACATTGCAACGCAACGCAAACGAGCACAGTATTTTTATCAGGAATGTTAGAATGATTTATCACTTGTACAGTTCAGTTTTTCACCAATAAAACTTGGAAAATACTTTTTTGGGATATAATCAGCGAACTTATTTCAATTTTTCTTACACGACCGAAACGACTCATAACGAACGACATCCACCAAAGTCAACAACCGTTTGACAGTTTTCAAGCTTTCTTTTTGTTTGACATTGAACGTAAAAGTAGGGAAGCAACGCCATTTTGAAAAAGTTACCATACTGGAGAAAAGCTTTTCCCCGAAATAATTAAATGATTTTTTTATTACAAGTTAACTAGTGTTTTATTTGCATGCAGTCAAACTGCAAGGTTTTCAATATTTTTTATAACTTCACTGTAAAACGCCGCACACTTCGAGGGTAGTTTTTTTATTAATTTATTCTATCATTTTAACATCGTAAAAAGTCACAGTCAGAGTTTCCGGAACGGAAGTTTTAGTTCCTTTTTTGGCCACGTTCACCTGTGCAGTGATATGTCGCATGGCGCAAAAGTCGGCAGCTGTTCCAGTCTAAAAAGTTTCTACGTACAGCACATAGATGGCACTTTCCAAATATTAGTACTGATACGCCAACACATTAACTAGGCACTACTTGTACCTTCCAAACTTAATATAATTTCTAAATACCTAACCATTATTTTCAGGCTAAAGAAACCAGGAAACTGTGCGGAGAGGACACTGATCAATGAATAAAAATATACTTAAAGGTTTATAATATCATCTATTTAATGCCCACAAAAAAATATAACTACTTATAAATAACCTTTACACATACAATACATTAATAATACAATAATTTGAGTAACAATAATCAAATCTTTGGATTTGTGACTAGAACGTTGCTTGACTAATATAATTACTACCTATTGTGTGTGTCTCAAATGAAAACTGTCAAGCGAGAGCATGATCAAATCTTAGATATTATGTAAGGATCAAATGGGAAAATACGCACAAACTACGACTATATTGAATGAGTTATGTATAACTTACATACATCCATAAAGCTTAAAATGAGATCAACAGTTTATTTGTAAAGCGAGGAACCGTTCCTTAACCTATTCAATAACTAAAGCCATGAGCTTAGAGCTCTTTGTATCCTTCTCAATGCCAGGGAAGCTGAACCCTTTTTGAGCGAGTTCTTCGTAAGTTATCTCGTACAAGACT
This sequence comes from Anticlea derivata, assembly GCA_947579855.1. Classification (NCBI taxonomy): domain Eukaryota; kingdom Metazoa; phylum Arthropoda; class Insecta; order Lepidoptera; family Geometridae; genus Anticlea; species Anticlea derivata. The sequence goes on along the minus strand of OX388287.1, from coordinate 5,084,907 downwards.
TTGAAGCCGGCTTTTTTGGCGACGGCTTGTGAAGCTGCGGCTGTGAAGACGGTAGCCGTTACCTTGATGCCCAGAGCTCTGCATAGCGGAATCCTGAAAGAGAACACACTTCGTGAAAAACTATTATTGCTATACAGCGCCATCTAGATTTATACTCGAGACTGAACTTATACTAGAGTATAGTCAAATACAAAAATGACTAACTAACATACTAACGGTAAGGTATCGGTTCTGAGGTTATTACAGTACGCACGTACTGTAAAGGTAGGAGGTACTAAGAAGACAAGATAAATTCATTCTTTGATTTTCCAAAACTTTATTTTATTATCATAAAATTATGTAAGTACCTACCTACCATTGAACTACTGTAAGTAGTATCTAATTTACTTTACAATCAAAATCGATTCCTATCAGTTTTGTCCAACTTATGTCTCTGCTTGCAGTCAACTTTCACCTTTGTCTGTTGTTCTAACACATTTCTGGTTATGTGGTAAATAGGCTGCGCAAACCCGAAATCCATTTCACAGTAGTACAAGTGCTTATTTCTGTCAGCTGGGTTTGGATAGTAAGCCGCATACAAAACCTCATCGACCTCATACAGTTTGACATCAATCGTATGTTGAAAGAGGACGCCACTTATGAGCATTCGCTCAATCACCCTGCATGTAATATCTCCGAGCTTATTGCCCCAGATGTTGAAGAATCTCATGAAAAATGGCTTTTTGAGAGTGTTCAGCAAGTCTAAAACCCCTCGATCCGTCAATCTGTTGTTAGACATATCTAAAGCGCGAATTTTCGAGTAAGGCAGGCCGAAACTCAGCGCTCTAGCTCCTGTATCGTTTATGCCGTTTCCTGCCAAGTTTAGAAGTATGAGCTGTGGTCCTTCTGATAGGTACTTTCCTAATAACTCAGCGCCGTAATCCCCTATTTTGTTGTACCCTAGATCTAGGTACAGCAATGTGTTATTCCGCCTCAATCCACGTGCAAAGTATTCCATATCGTGCCCGATAAATTGGTTCTTCTGCAAGTGTAGTTCGATTATAGTGGAGTTCCTTTCGAGAAGGTATTCAATATGGTACGCAAGCCACTTCGTTTCGTACGAATATCGGTCGAATAGTGGGATGATTCTGCTGAAATCAAACACTTTCACAGTTTGGTTCGCCCCGTGGTCGCTTCTCAAAGCTGTTATTATCTGAGAAACACTTGTCAAAGTCTGACCTGTTTCACCAATATCGCAATACTCCACGCTGCTGTTGTTGATCAGGAATTTCGCAAAATATTCACCTCCTTTAGTCCCGAAGTTATTACCGTTCAATCTCAGATATTTCAGCTTGATGTATCTCGAATATTTTGCCAAGTCTAATATAGCATTCTCCGTCAGATCATTGTTCATTATATTCAGGTTGATCAAACTCGACCGGCCTTTTATAAGTAACTTTTTTAATAACTTATGAAAACCGCCATCTGTTATCAAGTTATAGCTCAAGTCAAGTTTTGTTATTCGGCGTGGCAGTTCCCGAGAGTAAACACAGATGGCTCTGATGTCCATATCTTGAATTCTTTGCTTGTATCTATCATGCATATCATGTCCCCGTAACACTAGCCATCCACTTCCGTCAGAATTTCTCTCTGTAAACAAATTCAACCTGATTTTGTTGCGGTCCCTGCTTAGCAAGGGTCTGGGTACACCTGTGATTTTCTTGAGGATTGCTTCTGTATTGCAAATGCATTTCTTCTGCTTCTTTCTTGGTGATTTATGGACCATATTCCGAATATTGTTTACAAAATACAAGGCAATCGAAAAATCTTATGAAATGACAAGTGTTGCCAAAAAACGGACAGTACCTGGTTAGAGAGGAAAAAGGTGCAATAAAAAAGTTTCAGCTTACGTCGCCATGGCTAAAAAAAAAGTTGGTCCAAAAAGGTTTTGTAGGTTTGAGTGTAGTTCTAAAGTTTAGTTGTGGAGTTTTTATTCAGGTGTAGTGAGAGGAAATGGAAAAACATTAAAAAAAAATAGGTGTGTAACCTTTGGTAATAGCCTATTACCTACCTATTTTTTTTATTACCAATAAAAAAAATAGGTAATATATATAAGTAATAGGTAGGTAGGTACTTGGTAATACAAATAAATAAAATACGATCCAATCTCCCCATGCCAAGTCGCATTGGAACCCTGTCACCTCAGTAATGGGATATTTAGCCCGCATTCCATCCCGTGCGAAGAATTCTATTAGAGCTCAATGGAATTCCATTATTATGAGGAATAATTTACCGGGAAACTTGGAATTCATTCCAAATGGTGATACACCTAGATAGCTAAATACAGGAAAACCGCGGAAGAACAATAGAACAAAAATAAATTTTGTAATAAGATAGATTTTAGTCTGGAATAGCTTAAAGGCTTTTTACGTAGGTGGGGTAGCTAGTAATTAATATATTTTAGATGACATCGCAGCCGCCACGCGTTGGACCGATGACATTGCGGGAAGTCGGTGGATGGAAAAAGCTCAAGACCGTTCGTCGTGGAACTCTTTGGGGGAGGCCTATGTCCAGCAGTGGACTTCTACAGGTTGTTGATGATGATGATCGCAGCCGTTCGAACGCGGCTTCAGTCGTAACCGACAGGGTGTTGGCCTCACCTGGCCTCCAGCAACGCCCTCCCCACAGCCAGGCCGCGCCACTCAGGAGCCACCACCAGCCCCAGCGCAGTCAGGTACTGCTCCACTCCGTACATGGAGTACACGTCCACACTCTTGGAAACCAGGTCTACAGCACCGAACAGCTTCCTCCAGATCTTGTCTTCTGTCTGGTAAAGAAATGCTTCTTCTATATCATCCTACTAATATTATAAATGCGAAAGTTTGTGAGGATGTTTGGATGTTTAATAATAAATAAATAATAATAATATTCCGGACATATCACACATTGTCAACTGATCCCAAACCAGGCATAGCCTATGGGTACCAGAGACTGATATACATACATAATATATATATATTTAACACCCAGACACAGAACAAACATCTGTGTTAGTCACAAATGTTTGTCCAGTGCGGGAATCGAACCCGCGACCTCTAGCGCAGAAGGCAGAGTTACTACCAACTGAACTATGAGGCCAGTCAGTGTTTGTGGTTCAATGACGCCGCAACGCCCTCAACCAATTAAGATGAAACTTGGAATAAGCAGATAGATTTCTTTGCCTAGAATAGCGTACCTATAGGCTTTTTATCTGGGTACCACGCGTGCGAAGCCGCGTGCGGAAGTTAGTATCTACTAGGTAGGTATATTTGAGAGCAGTGTCGGACTGTTGGTAGTAACCCCGTCCCTCCGATCCAGGTAATCCGGATTATCCATATGCTCTCAAACGGCGAAGGAAAACATCGTGAGGAAACCGGCGTGTCCTAGAACCTAGATATTCGAAAATATGTGACATGTAGACGAAAAGAGCCTCTAAGAGGCGCACTTTAATCCTTTCACTGAATCTTTCACCGACGGTCATAGGCCCTTTTCAGGGCCACCATACCTCAACCTGGTCACTGACCTAATACAGACCAAGAAAGAACAGTGAGAGACATCATAATATTCATCATCATCATGAATTACCTACTTGAAACTCATCTTTGTCCTCCTTCCGCGCTACAGTCAGTACGTTGAGGCCGACGATGTCATCGTCCCCCGACAAGCAGACCAGGGACAGGTTGTCTTGTATGGTGCTGCTCCATAGTTTCTTCAGTTCCGCCACTGCTGAAGGGTGCTTTTGGATATCTGCAATAAAATAAATAAAATAAAATAAATATTCCGGACATATTCACACGGTCAACTGATCCCAAACTAGGCATAGCCTGTACTATGGGTACCAGAGACTGATATACAATAGATATATATTTAACACCCAGACACAGAACAAACATCTGTGACTGGCCTCATAGCTCAGTTGGTAGTAACTCTGCCTTCTGCGCTAGAGGTCACGGGTTCGATTCCCGCTCTGGACAAACATTTGTGACTAACACAGATGTTTGTTCTATCTTTTATGTATATCAGTCTCTGGTACCCATAGTACAGGCTATGCCTAGTTTGGGATCAGCTGACCGTGTGTGATATGTCCAGAATATTTCTTTTTATTTATTTATTTAAATAATGAGGAAGGAATCTGGTTGAAGTGAATGAAGCAAAAGAGGTATGTCAGGATCGTAGCAAGTAGAAAGCCGTGGTCTCTGCCTACCCCTCTGGGAAATAGGCGTGATTTTATGTATATATGTTATCTTACTTACTTATATACTTGCAAGGTGGTTCGTCTCGCATGAAGTACTTGGCTAGCAGCTCCAGGGCCGGCTTGAACATGTCTTCAGTGAGGTCCTGGATTCGAAGCTCAGTTGGGACACCGTCTTTGACCACAGTGAATTTGCGCCACACAGAAGGGAACGGAATGGTGGTTGGCCGTTGATATACCATCTAAAACACCAAAGTGACGACGTTTGGCGACGTCCTTGGCGTAGTGGCCCATCTGAGGGGCACTGACCCACGCAAGGGGTGATTCGATTCCCATTACGAGACAATGTTTGTTTAATAAAATAAAATAAAATAAAAAGAGCTTTCCTATACACTTTTTCAAATAAAACAATACTTATTTATTACCTGAATTCTATTAAAATTAAAAGTTTGCGTGATCTGTAAATATTAGTTCCGGGTCTGGGTGTTGTGGTACCATGGTACTCGTAGTTTCTGATACCCACGACACAGGGGGTCCTAGTGTGGGGTCAGGACTATGTATATGAGGGTACATGAGGGTAGGGTAGGTGTTGGGTGTTATTTATTTGTTATGTGCCTTTTAACATAGCAATGGAAGCATTGTCCCACGTGGTGAGTCGTGTAGATCAACTGTATCCCTTCTTCTAAAAACCCCCCCTCATTCTACCAGTCGTTATGGCGGCTCCTTTACCGTCCTGGCGGTAAAGTTATGGAATGCTCTCCCTCATGTAATTCGTGATAGTCCATCTGTCAATGTCTTCAAGAGAAAAGTAAAAGAGCACTACCTTTCCTTGTAAATTCTGTATTATATTATATTTATGCATATATTTATATATATATATTTAGTTAACTATATATTTTTACAGGTAGGTATTTATTGTAGGAGTATTATAATGTATGTATGTTTATCTTCATTTTTAGGTGTTTTATAGGTAATAGTATTTTTGTAATTAATGTTATTTACTATTAATCATATTTGTTTAGGTACACAAACCTCCCTCTATAATCACCTCAAATTAATCCTTTCACAACACTGATTCTTTCATCGACGGTCTTAGGCCACCATACCTCAACATGGTCACTAACATAATACAGGATGACCATGAAAGAATCAGTGACACGACAAGAAGAAGAAGAAACCTCAAAGGTTTGCTGGAAGAAAACTCTTTTTAGGGTTAAGCTCGCCTTTGTACATACCTTTCTTTTTTATTGCTGTAATCTGTGTTTTCTTGTGTACAGAATAAAGAAATGTGTATAAAGAATAAAGAATTGCTGCTTGTTGGCAGAATTATAAGCAAGGGGGCAGTACCTCCCTGGATTAACTCTGCATAGCATTCCTACTCTTTTCTGATTAGGCTCTTAGTTTCACCGGGATTCGATCCCACGGCCTTAAGATCCGAAGGTCGCTACACCAATCCACCAATGCTCTCTCAATATTTTGAAATATTCAATGAAATTATTTGAATTCACTGCTGCAAAATGTGGGCTTGTTCGGGCATGCCTCTGACTACCCCCCTCTAAGACATCTTCAAGGATCTGATCTGGAGATCTGAGAGAGAGACCATTCTTGAGGATAACAGCCATGAGAGTATTTTTTTTCTATCAAATCATAATTAACTAATGTACTTAGTATAGATACTCTTCACAATAGGTTAGTCTTATCACGAAAAGTAATGCCTTCCAGCCAACTTCTACACACGAAACTTACCTTCAAGCACTTAGATCACTTCACTATATCAAACAGATCTGTTTGTGCGTTCGTCACTGACGACGGGGTTGAAGTGAGGTTTTCAGGGGATGGAATAGGCTGGGGGTGCACTGAGAGGCACAATGAGATCAATAAACAAGATAAGATAAGATAATTTATTTTAAGCCTCTTACTTGATGGATCATCATTTCAGCTGTTCGACGTCCACTGCTGAACATGGCCTCCAGACAGAGCGAATTCCTTATCATGTGGGGGGATTTGCCCATACTCACCACGCTGGGCATGCGGGTTCGCGAGCGCAGTTAGAGCTATCGTTGTTAAAATGAGGGACGCTGCTGCCCATCCCCTAGCTTTCTTCCCTTAGTCGCCTCTTACGACATCCGCGGATAGGTAGATATGGAGGGGCCTATTCTTCAGCCGGGGCCACCACGGCCCGGCGGCGGCAGAAGACTTGATGGATAGAAAGAAAGAAAACTCTTTATTGCACATTAAAATAGTACAAAGGCGAACTTAATGATAAAAAGGATTATCTTCCTGATAACCTCCCTGCTGATGTTTTCCCTAAGGACTACAGTATGGGATTCTTCAAAAAGGGCGTTTTGAACTTTTTAAGGGGTCGGCAACGCGTGCGTGATGCCTCTGGTATTGCAAGCGTACATAGGCTACGGTAACCACTTACCAACAGGTGGGCCGTATGCATGTTTGCTACCTTAGTTGTATAAAAAAAAAACAAACCTTTATGTTTGTCTCCATGTCTTGAGGAGCGAAGAATGTCATGTGACAAGAAGAGTGTTAGATATGAATGTGGATGGATGTAGGAGTAGAGGTAGGCCAAAGCAAAGATGGATGGACTGTGTGAAAGCGGATATGGTGAAGAAAGGAGTGAGTGTTGAGATGACGACTGATAGAGGGAAATGGAAGGAGAATACATGTTGTGCCGACCCCACGTGATGTGGGATAGGGGCAGGAAGATGATGAAGCCTTTGTGTTTGTGGACGGAAGATGTGAAGGTAGTGGCACAGGCGAGAAGCTTTAAATTGGAGCAGACGCCTGGGAGGTACCTCCGCCTTACAGAAGATCGCAGCCAAATGACGTATGCTTCAAATAGTGTTGTGTTCCTGTGGTGAGTAAGGTTGCCAGTTAAGGGGGCGCTGTGGGGACGGCAACGCGTGATGCCTCTGGTATTGCAGACGTCCATAGGCTACGGTTACCAACAGGTGGTCCGCAGAATTGTTTGCCACCTTACCTTACACCTTAGTTATATAAAAAAAACACAAGGCAAGATTAATTTAAATGTTTGTTGCTCGCTCCCAATGTGTCCCCGCTTTAAGAGATGCCATCTGAAACTAATCTGTTGCCGCTAAACGTATTGTGTCATAATCGCATAATCGCATCGTGAGTTGGATGGTAGAGGAAATTAACGTTAGCCTATTTATTTAATCTTTATTGCACACAAAAAATAATGTACAAAAGACATTATGACATTATCTACCAGCCAGCCTGATTGGGTAGAAACAGGAGGTTGACGTGCGACAGATTGTTTAACTTAACTAAAAACTATACTATATATAACCATACACTATATTTAAATATGCATATATACATATATTATTGACTGGCCTCATAGCTCAGTTGGTAGTAACTCTGCCTTCTGCGCTAGAGGTCGCGGGTTCGATTCCCGCTCTGGACAAACATTTGTGTCATGAACACAGATGTTTGTTCTGTGTCTGGGTGTTAAATATTAATCTATTATGTATATCAGTCTCTGGTACCCATAGTACAGGCTATGCCTAGTTTGGGATCAGTTGACCGTGTGTGATATGTCCGGAATATTTATTTATTTTTATTTATATATATATATATATATATATATAATACACTGCAATAGAATAACTGATAGTACAAAACAGTGTTTTATTAACATATAGTGTAGATGCTAGATGTTCTTAAGAAAATGTTCACGAGTTAATCGTTTAAATGAATCTTTGGAGTCAACTTTTTTGATATTAAGTATTTAGTATTTAAAACGAAAGTATTTAGTAGGGGAAACCGGCATCTCCTAGAACCTAAAATTCGAAGACATGTGATATGTGCACGAAAGGAGCCTCTAAGAGGCGCACTTTAATCTCTTCACTACACTGATTCTTTCACCGACGATCATAAGCCCTTTTCAGGGCCACCACACCTCAACCTGCTCACTGATCTAATACAGGATGACCAAGAAAGAATCAGCGACTTATCATGTCACTGATTCTTAAAATTTGCATTTCAATTTTAGGTAAAAACATCGAATTTCCTTAATTGTAGACTTTTCCTGTAGTGCTGTCACAAAAGCTCTTAGAATTCCTCTGTAACTGAAATTAGTTTTGTGGTGATCACAATAGGCCAGTTGTGGCCGCAGTGACACCATAGCCAAATAGAGTAAAAAAAAAACTGAAAGTACCTATTCAATTCAATTCATTTATTGACCATTTCGTTATAACATATAACATAGGCATGTCAGATTTACAGTAATTACAGTTCTTTACAAGTAACGTTCATATAATTTTACAAAGATTTTAGATTTTAATAGGTAATTTATAGTTTCTACTCCACATGCAAATCAGAAAATGAAACATTTAAATATTCCGCGACATGGTAAAATGGATGATTTTCAAAAAATGATTTAATATAATTTTTTGTCACGTCTCGACTGAACCCTCGCCCGCCGCCGCGCCATGTCATAATCAAAGACTTATTTGATGATGAACAAATTTTTTTTCGTAATTTTTCATTGGATAATCCGACCGGCGCACGACCGGGATTCGAACCCACGATCTGTGGATCGGAAGGCGGGGCCACTACTACCACTCCGGCAGTGTTCTCTGAAACAAGGCAAGTTATAAGAGCATGTAAAAAATAAAAATAAATGCGTGTTATTTACGATGATCGCAATTTTGAAATCTTTGTTCTCAAAAGGAAAATGTTATAAAGAGGTAGGTACTTGCTGAAAGGGGAGATTGGGGAAAGTTGGGCTCGGGTGAAAAATGTATTTTTGCCTATAAGAGCCTCTGAGAGGCGCACTTGATTCTTTCATCGACGGTCATAGGCTCTTTTCAGGGCCACCATACCTCAACCTGGTCAACCTAATACAGCATGTCCAAGAAAGAATCAGTGAATTTGACTGGCCTCATAGCTCAGTTGGTAGTAACTCTGCCTTCTGCGCTAGAGGTCGCGGGTTCGATTCCCGCACTGGACAAACATTTGTGACTAACACAGATGTTTGTTCTGTGTCTGGGTGTTAAATATATATCTATTATGTATATCAGTCTCTGGTACCCATAGTACAGGCTATGCCTAGTTTGGGATCAGTTGACCGTGTGAATATGTCCGGAATATTTATTTATTTATTTTATTTTAGTGACAAAACTAACAACAGAACAGTCAAACAACGACAAATCAGTAACAAGCAAACATTAAAGTATTCTGGGTATCGCTCGGTCTCTGTTTAAAAGTTCAAAGTCTATTAGAGTTCGTAAAAGCCTGACGTCCCCTGCTGTCTGCGTACACCATTTCGTACTTGGCAACCTGCCATTGGCTTCCCTCCAAGGCACTCGACCCGACTAAACACATGAACAGTACACATTTGACTAGAAAACTGGTTGCACGTTCGTAGGCACGCTAAGTTCCTGTATAAAAACACGAATCATTACCAATTTTGAGTCAATATTTGATTTTATTGAATTTCGAGGTTAAAATTTCAAAGTGACAGCTCAAAGCGCGGGAAGTTTGCGATTTTTTTACTTTTAATTAACGCATTATTTCGAGACAAAGGACATTGTGCCCGTGGTCGCGCCGTGGTTGTGTTTTTGTTTTTATTTGATCTTGGACTTATATCCTAAGGTAAGTCCAACTTATAATAAGGTTCTATTTATAAAACTATTTCATAACTGCATGTGTGTAATTAATCAAATATATCAAGAAGTTAATAGGTACACGTGTACTTTCGTAAGTTATCGGATTTTTCGAGAAAGCGTGAGTCCTTTAATATAATGATGAAAGTAGCTAGGTAAGTACCTAACACCTACCTAAACTACAGATGAAATAATTAACAGTTGGTATGACTATGACTAACTTATTAAAAGATACAAGTTTTTACGAGAGGTAGGACACAGCGGGATTTTCTCGCTCTAAATTGGAGCAGCCCGCCTGGGGAGGTACCTCCGCCTTACAGAAGATCGCAGCCAAATAACATTATTTGTTTCAAATAGTGTTGTGTTCCTGCGGGGAGTAAGGTTGCCAGAGCTCTTTAGGGGGGGAGGGGTTCGGCAGGCAACGCATTAGCAATGCTCCAGGTGTTGCTGATGTCAATAGGCGACGGTAACCACTTACCATCAGGTGGGCCGTAAGCCTGTTTGCCTCCGTATAACATAAAAAAAAAAAATGTTATTTAATATTAAGAGGTAAAAAAGTTGACGAAATCTTTAGCAACTAGTATCTATATTATTATGTAAGTAGTTACTTGTAATCATTTTAATTATCTTTCTCTAAATAATGATACCTACTTATGAACTAGGACTAAATTAATAAAAAATATGCAAAGTTGTCTTTGCACCGTCTTAATTTTAATGCTCGGGCTATATTTTTTTAAAATCTTATAATAACTTAATAATTTTAGTACCTTACCTAGGTAGGTACTGTAACCAAACCGGCCTAAGGCTGCTTGTAATACTAAGACTTTATCCCTGATAACCTCCCCTAAACATAAATCCTCATTAAGGTTTTGTAAATCTGAGGTAATGTCTATACCGTTGAAGATTCAAGATGTTTATTTGCAGAAATAAGTGTTACAGAGAGGTCTTAAGCTATGAATATGGCACTTATAAACTTACTGACTCTTTTCGAGCATCGCAAATTATTGTTTTAGACGAAAGACTGTAAACTTAACACATACTATACTTAGTAAATTTTTGGGTATTCTACAGAAACAGGGCCGTTTTTAACTCATCATTGAGAGTATAACTGTTTATATATTTATTTATACTTTATTGACAAAACATAAATTGATAAATAACAGCCAACTTGTGTGGTATAACAGATGATGAAAACTATTAATGTGAAGAAGTATGAAGTCTGCCTCTGATCTTATTTTTCCGTCCTGAATTAGTTTTCATTAGGTATCTGATAGTCTCGACTGAAAGATCAATAAATTGGAATACAACGCAAAAATACAATCTTAATTATAGATACGGATATAAGAACGTAAACACGGGGTCGTGGGCGTTTATTTAACCATGTGGCGTACTTGTCCTAATTTTAGAAATGAGGTTTGTTGCCATTTTGTACGTTCGCAAAACAAAGTTGGCCTCGAAAGTTTCCGCCGAAAATGGCACAAAGGAAAGCGCACTTCCACTAATGAAGTAAATAATGATAGCCCGTTTATTAGTGTCTGCATTATACACTGAAGCCGTGTTCAAACAGCATGCTATATGTCATTGATATGACATGTAAAATTCGTGTTGCCTGCTGTGCTGTGAACGGTATTTACACAGACTAGGAAGATACTAGGTATTTAATCCAGCTCCGAGCATAGCTCTCTCCACAGCCCGTTGTGCGATTTAAGCTTGTGTATGTATTGTGCCATAATATTATGCCATCACTGGCAACACGCACTGATTGTGTGCTAACCTAGGTTATTATTTACCTTTGTAGGTATTTAGAAGAGTAGGTATTTTAGTTTTGTTTTTGTTTTTTTCCAATGTTTAGGATACGCAATAATATTTATTTTTATTTAAGCAACTTCAAAAAGGAGGAGGTTCTCAAGTCGGCTGTTTTTTTTTTAATTCTTATATATTCTTACCCAACTGTTTGACTGGTTGCAGATGAAATGCATTTAATTGGTATATGTTCCATTTCTAAGTCTGAAAAGAATTTTATATTTTCAATTCAAATCAAAGCTATAAATCCTACTAATATTATAAATGCGAAAGTTTATGTGGATGTTTGAATGTTTGTTATTCAATCAGACCGTAACCACTCAATCGATTTCGTTGAAACTTGGAAGATAAAGAGTTATTTACCTAGAATAGCATATAGGCTACATTTTATGTAGGTACCACGTGAGCGAAGCCGCTGGCGGAAGCTAGTTATGAATAAATTCATAAATTTCAGAGGTCAAAGCCAGGGTTAAAGCACGCGGTTTCGCGCCTAAATTTAGACGCCATTTTGTTTTTATTACCTCCATTTATAAACAGCTGGTCATTGCCTTTTGTAAAACATAAAACTGTGCTTTTAGAGATTGATATTTGGAAGTTTGTCGAACCTTCGTAAATTCATAATATTCTGATTTATTAAAATGTCTACAATTATAAATCGTGCTTGCAGTGTAATGCCCTACCAAGTATATGTCATTGAAATCGATCTTACGCCAAAATATCTTCATAAAAATCGTATCTGATTGGCAAGTTTTGTTGCTGTGACGTTTTTAATAACCTTGTCAAAATTTTGGCCGCAAGATGGTATACGATCACCGACACTTTCGGCAAATGAAACGAGAAAATATTATGACTGCCTGACAAATTACCAGTCTCCTCTTTGTATTTCCATAAATTTGGGTAAGCCTCATGCCTTATCTTGAAGACTTTTCTGATGTTGCCAAATCATCATCATCAGTCTGTAGAAAGCCATTGCTGGACATTTCTTTTTTCGTTCTAAATTGGAGCAGCCCGTCTAAGACCCCCGCCTTACAGAAGATCGCAGCCAAATAACATTATTTGTTTCAAATACTGTTGTGTTCCTGCGGTGAGTAAGGTTGCCAGAGCTATTTAGGGGGGAGGAGGGAGGGGTCGGCAACGCGTGCGTGATGCCTCTGGTATTGTATACCTCAGTTGTATAAAAAAAAAACATAGGCTTCCCCCAAAGAGTTCAACGAACGGTCTTCAGCCTTATCCATCCACCGACTTCCCGCAATTTTCACATCGTCGTCGGTCCATCGGGTGGGCATAAATTAGTTAGAGTTTTTATAAATGCATTGCTTTTGATAGAAGGTTTACCATCTGCTAAAGATTTATTTCGGAGTTTAATCATCATCATCAACAACCTGTAGAAGTCCACTGCTGGACATAGGCCTCCCCCAAAGAGTTCCACGACGAACGGTCTTGAGCCCTTTCCATCCACCGACTTCCCGCAACCTTTACAATGTCATCGGTTGTCGGTTCTGCGAGCTATATGGCCTGCCCACTGCCACTTCAACTTGCTAATTCTGAGAGCTATGTCGGTGACCTTGGTTCTTCTACGTATTTCCTCATTTCGGATCTTATCACGTAGTGAAACTCCGAGCATAGCTCTCTCCATAGCACGTTGCGTTTCGGAGTTTAGAAAACCTCAAAGAACTTACAATTTGTCCACAGTTTGGACGGCTTTTATAATAATAGGCTTATTCGATACTTATAATAGTAGGTATCTAAGCCTCTGAGGGGCGAGTGGGAGTTGGCACCATTTTTACACTCACTTGTGAGCTTAATCCACGTGTTTATGTTTGTACCTAACAGTGCCTCTAGCGGACCATTATACAAAAACACGTGCTTGTTTCCACGCACGAGTGAGAGTGAAAACGATTGTGCCAACTCCCACTCACCCCCCTGATTTATCTGTCGGATGGACTTTAAATCGTTCAAGTATTCTGTCTGTTTGATGACCTCGATGGCGCAGCGGGTGAGTGCCCGTCTGACACGGGATGCAGCTTCGATTATCAATGCGGGGTTCCGCGGGACAAATGTTTGTATGATCTGTTAATTTTGTTCCGGGTCCGGATGCTGTGGTACCATGGTGCTTGTAGTTTCTGATACCCACGACACAGGGAATCCTAGTGCGGTGCCAGGACTATGTATGTGACTGTTGGGCGTTATTTCAGTGTACAGCCACATTACTGGGTAATGGAGATGAGAAGATGGGAGTTACGACGTTGTTGTTTCAAGTCACAGTGTGGCCTAAAAGGTTTGTTATAAGGCCATGTTTCTAGAAAAATATAATTATGTTCTTCGCCATGTAGCATGGCCGTGAGACACACTGCTTATAATGTCCCTTATTCATCATTCATCATCATCATTTCATCCGTTCGACGTCCACTGCTGAACATGGCCTCCCCCACAGACAGAAAATTCCTTATCATGTGGGGGGATTTGCCCATACTCACCACGCTGGGCATGCGGGTTGGCGAGCGCAGTTAGAGTTAGAGCTATCGTTGTTAAAATGAGGGACGCTGCTGCCCATCCCCTAGCTTTTTTCCCTTAGTCGCCTCTTACGACATCCGCGGATAGGTAGATATGGAGGGGCCTATTCTTCAGCCGGGGCCACCACGGCTTTATTTATTGATGTTATTTTTCATGTCTCGTCCACTCACTCGAAGCATTTCCGGTTGGTACGAATTGGTGAATTACATAGTTTGGCAAAGAAAAGGTCACTAAAACTTATTTTGGCATTATAACAATTCTACTCTGATAGTAACAGACGCTTCTAATAGATAAAACGGAATTGATGTATTACCATGACCGTTGGATCGATGTCATAACATCATTCTTGTGTCTCATTATTTTATTCAGATTTGTCAATGTGGAATTAGTAGAGAATGCTACAAGGAACGAAAACCCGGGGCTAGTGAGAGTTAGTCAGGACCCCACACTTAAGTAGTCAAAAGGCGTTTATTTCAATGAAATCACAAGGATCACTTTGAAACGTCTTAGAAACTAGGTGAAGCTACGCCTGTTCCTCGCGACCAAGCCTACAAGAATCAGGCAACAAATCCTATATTTTTTTTCGAAAATCCTATTTCATAAAATGGAATTTAAAGCTTCAGTGTGGTGCCGAGTACTCACTAGTGTGAGTACTGAGATCTCGCAATGTAAAGGTTGGTGCTTAAAGATAAAGATAAAAGTTTATGAAACCCCCTTTTGGGCCCGTATATTTAACTCATATTCCTACCAGAAAAATTTGACAGGCCTCATGCTGCATCAGCTCAGTTGGTAGTAACTCTGCCTTCTGCGCTAGAGGTCGCGGGTTTCGATCCCCGCACTGGACAAACATTTGCGTGATAAACACAGATGTTTTTTCTGTGTCTGGGTGTTAAATATTTATCTATTATGTATCAGTCTCTGGTACCCATAGTACAGGCTATGCCTAGTTTGGGATCAGTTGACCGTGTGTGATATGTCCGGAATATTTAGCTATTTTTTATTATTGATAGTATATGGCCATACTGGCCTACAAAATAACATGCAGAACGGATTGACGGTTAGAATGTTATGTTCTATCATAAACGTACAAAGATGCGACGATCGCAAGTTGTTTGAGAGACCTTCGCTCGCTTGATCAATAAAGGCAAGTCCGCGGGGGCAAATTGCACGAAAAGTTACAACAATTACTTATAATAGTACACTGGCTCTAAATTCAATTTTATGAAAAAAAAAACAATAAAAAAAATATAAAAAAGGATCAACGAAAAAAATTATAGGCCCCGAGCCGTGTTTGTTGCCTGATTCTTGTAGGCTTGGTCGCGAGGAACAGGCGTAGCTTCACCTAGTTTCTAAGACGTTTCAAAGTGATCCTAGTGATTTTATTGAAATCAAAGCCCTTTGACTTTGACTTTCTGCCTTACATCATCATCAACTCGGAAGGGGTATTCTCTTGTTAATTGCATCAAACACTCGCGACCGTTCGACACAGAGGTCGTTCATTGAGGTCGTTCTTGGTCAACGCACTGTCAAGGTGTCAGTGCATCGTTCAGTCTCTGCCAACTTCCTCTAGCAAAGTGGAGTAGACATATAAGGCGCCGCCTTGATGCACTGGCAGATTGATCGGGACCTTCACCTGGTCTAGATATGACGGTTTAAATATGTGACGCTAATAGACCTGCGTCGCGCCGCCATTTTAGGCGTTTGTTTAACTGAAAGAAATATCAAAGTATGATACTACCTGACTAGCTGACCCGCCCGCAGCATCGTCTGTGGGTTCAAGTATGTTCCTACCTTGACTGTTGTCACTTCATTCACTTAAGATCTTGATTTTTCGACCCGGTGTTACGTGTACGGAAGCCTCAGGCAGAGCGCGAGTCATACTCGCACTTGATCGTCTTTATTTCAGACATATATTTTTTTTAAATGGATTTAATGTTAATAATGAATTCTAAAACCTCGGTAAAAACCTACTATTCATTATCCTGTGGTAAAGCCACGGGCTAAATTAGCGCGCAGTTATCACAGATTAGAAAATAGAAGACGCAGGCGCCAGCTAGTATTGTTTAAAATAAAAATATTGTTTATTTGTATCAAAAATTTACATGTTTGCGGTACTTATGAATGTAAGCTTAGTCTAACAAGTTGAGATTGAATTATTGTACCTGAGCACAGATAACATAATACTATATTTTTTTTTTTGACCTGAGGGAGCTCTGTCTCTATTGAGCCTGTAAAGCAGGGTCACAGCGACTCGTCTCGGACTCTCTATCTATAAAAACTAGTTAGATATGGAAGTAAAATAATATTGGCGTATCTTCCCAAGTATGGCATATTTACCTACTGTTTTCCTTGATATAACGCGCACGCGAACATCGAAACGCGTGTTTTCATTGCGCGTGATCCGCCAAAAGAGTTTTGCAGCGCAAAAAAGCGTGTTTGTAAACACATTACACGTGGTGCCCTCTATATTTGAAGAACAACGATTAATTGCGCTGTCATTGTCCTATTTATCTGGCCAGTTTATATTATCTCTGGTCTACTACTAGAGTGAATGGTGTTGTGTGAACACGGGGGTTCTATCGAATGCGGTTATTGGATGCGATCCAAGTGGAAGAATTTCCTTAGACCTGGGTTTTCTTCGAAGGTGTGCATTTATTTTTAGGTGTTATGTTTTCGATGGACTAGTATTTTCGGCCACACCATTAGCAGGTATGTAGGTTATGATTGTTCGGTAATGACCTTGATTCAACTTACCCCAACCTACCCTACTTAATGTATATAATTGCTGACAGCTAGGTTTCTGTTTAATTAAGGACCCAATTAGGAATAAAAAGTATACAACATAGTGAAATCCACTTTTTTTCAATCCTACTAATATTATAAATGCGAGTTTGTGAGGGAGGATGCTTGGATGTTTGTTATTCAATCACGCCCAAACGGCCGAACGGATTTGTATGAAAAGAGACGTTTCATCAATATATGGAGCCTGGGCCTGCACTGTGTACACTACTCTAAAATATGGCTAAGCAATAAAGTAAACGTATTTAATTGGTTATTTTATTTAAATTGACTTCGATCTAAGGTACATTAAGATTTTCTTCGACTAAGAGAGCAACACACAGCGCTACAAAAATATGGCGGATGGACGTGCGTGAAATGTCATTTTGACAACCTACATTCATCTGACAAAACAAAAAACATCAAATCAAACAACATGACAGAAAAATATGTCAATGTCATGTCAAACGCCAATTATAAACCAACATGGCGGCCTTCAAATA
Source organism: Anticlea derivata (assembly GCA_947579855.1). Taxonomy (NCBI): domain Eukaryota; kingdom Metazoa; phylum Arthropoda; class Insecta; order Lepidoptera; family Geometridae; genus Anticlea; species Anticlea derivata. The sequence continues at coordinate 5,067,460 of OX388287.1, read as the reverse complement.
GTATTCACACAGTAAAAAACTTACCAAAAGAACTCTTCTTGTACCATCGCATTTGTCTTCAAATTAATGAAATTGTATTTTTCTTGTAATCTCCTATTTTTTCCTAATTTTTCTATGTAGTGTACATGGACCAGGCCCAGAATGAAATGGCTCCTTTGGTACAGAGATATATTATAGTCTAGAATAGCATATAGGCTACTTTTAATGTAGGTACCACGCGAGCGAAGCCGCGGGAGGAAGCTATTTACAAACAAAACTATGAAAAAATCTGTCAAATCAGTCCAAACAAACTCTATTTCAGCTGTTTTAGGTAGCCATCTTGATTTCGAACTTCTCGTATGTAATCCCTTTTCCTACTAATTTTATAAACGCGAAAGTTACCTTTATCACAAGGTCGTCATCATTTCAGCCGTAGGACGTCCACTGCTGAACATGGCGGAGGTCCATGCATTTAGGAGGAGGTAGGGCACAGCGAGATTTTATCGTTCTGAAGCAGCCCGCCTGGGGAGGTACCTCCGCAGAAGATCGCAGCCAAATAACATTATTTGTTTCAAATAGTGTTGTGTTCCTGCGGTGAGTAAGGTTGCCAGAGCTCTTTAAGGGGGGAAGGGGGTTCGGGGTCGGCAACGCGTGCTTGATGCTTCTGGTATTGCAAGCGCTCATAGGCTACGGTAACCGCTTACCATCAGGTGGGCCGTAAGCTTGTTTGCCTCCTCTGTTGTATAAAAAAAAAAAAAAAAAAAAAAAAAAAAATGGCCTCCCCCACAGATTTCCAGAGCGAATTCGCAGTTACAGCTATCGTTGTTAAAATAGGGGACGCTGCTGCCCATGACCTAGCTTTTTCCCTTAGTCGCCTCTTACGACATCCATGGCGGGGCCTATTCTTCAGCCAAGGCCACCACGGCCAACACAAACCTACAATTTTACCTACCTGTTGAAAGCTATGTATTTTGGCAGAATATCAAGTTCATTAACACTATTTCTCAGTATTCAAACAAAGAAACAAAATAAGTCGGGTCAGGTACCTAGTATTCTTTATGTATGTATCGCGTTTTTTTTTTTTTTGTACAACTGAGGTGCAAACAAGCATACGGCCCACCTGTTGGTAAGCGGTTACCGTAGCCTATGAGCGCTTGCAATACCAGAGGCATTAGGCACGCGTTGCCGACCCCGAACCCCCTTCCCCCTAACGAGGTCTTGCAACCTTACTCACCGCAGGAACACAACACTATTTGAAACAAATAATGTTATTTGGCTGCGATCTTCTGTAAGGCGGAGGTACCCTTCCAGGCGGGCTGCTCCAATTTAGAACGAGAAAATCTCGCTATGCCCTACCTCATCCAAGAGAGTGTTAGAGTGCGTGACGTGTTTGGTTTCCGGTTCCGACGGAAGATCAGCGTTGTGATGGCCATGTTCAATGGCCATCACAACATAATGCTGAGTCGGACGCCATTTCATAGCATTTAAGTTATCATTTTTTTCTTAGTCTTAGTTTTTGTATACAAGTTGATTCATAACATGTATTCCATCCCGAAAGGGGGTTATTCTATCAACGAAAAGAAATACTATTAGCGAAAAATAAACATCAATATTTTCATTTCACAGTCTAATGAGAATGTAGCTTCAAGATAAGACAAAGTGCTTAATTATTCGCACTTTTATTTAGTAACAGAAAAATAATAATAATAATAACAGTTGTAAATTAAACTAAAATAATATTATACTAGAAATGAACTCTGTTTTCTACGACTTCGACTACAAGTAGAAAACAGAGTTCAGATCACCAACCACAGGCAGCGTGCCCAAAAGGCTGGCGACGTTACCTCGTTGGATCGCTATACTGATCCTTTGTCCGAAGTAAGCACCAGCCCTTCAGTAATATTTTCATTTTTTTTTCTCTAACTTTCTCAAATTAGCTGTTTTTTGTATTTTTATCATCTTTAGAACTAATAACTAAACGTACAAGAAGTTCGGAATCAAGGTTGCTACCTAAAACAGCTGATTCATTGAGTTTGACCTGATTTGACCCCAAAACAGCAGATTTTCGCATAGAGTTTTATCAATGAAAAATGTCGAATTTCCAAAAGTCGTAGAACAAACTTTATTGCCAATTGGGTGTAGAATGAATCAACTTGTAGTATAGTCTATTAGATGTTGGGTAAGTTTGATGCTGACAAAAAGAAAAAAAGGCAGACAGCTCCAAAGATGGTCTGATGACATAAAGAAAATCACTGGCCCACTTTGGACAAGACTGGCAGAGATAGGGAAGAATGGAAAAAGCTGGAGGAGGCTTTTGTGTCATAGACACGCTAAACAATGTAGAGAAATTAATAGTTATATAACAATACCCATGTATGTTTAGCAATAAAGGCTTTGAAATTGAAATTGAAAAAAGTTTGATGCTATGAATAAAGATTTTTCTATTCTATTCTAGTACCTACCTACATAGGTGCTTTATCTTCTTTCTTATTGATCGAATCAGCGAAGCGAGCGTTGGTTAGTTTGTTGCCTGTTTCTTGTAGGCTTGGTCGCGATGAACTGGCGTAGCTTCACCTAGTTTCTAAGACGTTTCAAAGTGATCCTACTGATTTCATTGAAATGCTTGAGTGCGTGTCGTGTCACTGGTACGTTCTTGGTCATTCTACATGAAGGACAGTGACCTGTCTAAAGTGTGGTGGCAATGAAAAGGGCTAACGACCGTTGGTGAAAGAATCATGTGGTGAAAGAATATAAACACCTTTTGACTTCGACTTTCACTCCCAGCTCAGGTACCTACATATCTAGGGGAGTAACGCGGGTTCGAATCCCATCTGAGACGGACACTTTTGGGAGCATCATCATCATCAGGCTGAGAAGTCCACTGCTGGACTTATTGAGACAATTTTTGGGATACTTATTATAGGTAATAATTATTTATGTTTGTTTTTTTTTCAGAATGCCGTCCGAGGTGATCTCTGAGAAGTCCTTGCAGCGGGAGCTGGCGGACTCCATCATCAGGATGGTTCCTCTAGATGAGATCCGGATCCTACTGGCCTGCGGAGCCAAGGTATCATCATCATCACCATTACTCACTGCTGAAACATTTCCAGAGCGACTTCCTATCATGTGAGGGGGATATCATCCTCCATACCATGTCGACATCTTTAATGATAACATTTGTAAAATATTTAATTCGCTAAGAGTATATTTAAGTTTTAATTTTAGACAGTAGGCACTTTGGTATATACTGTAAGCTTGCTGTTTTGACTGAAATAAATAATTCTAATTCTAATATCTCGATATGTCCGGAATATTTATTTATTTATATAACAAACCTCACCGGTTCAAAGTGAATTTTCAAAAATGCCTTCAACAGGTGAACGAACCGGTGACCCAGGGCCTGCGTCCGCTCCACTACGCCATCTGGCAGCGCCACCTGGAGGCGGCGCGGCTGCTGCTGGTGCGGGGGTGCGACCCCAACGCGAGGGATGATTGCGGCTACAGCGCGCTCCATCTGTCCGCGGAGCATGGGTATAACAAAATAATAATAATAATATAAGCTTTTATTCTCTTACACATTCACAAAATACAAAACAAAAACATCCTAAATCTATAATAAGTACATTCAATATTTATAATCTTTATTTAATGTTCCTGTGTGTAAGGACCGCTTGCAGCGGCAAAAGCCTCCTCCAGCTCTCTCCATCTCGCTCTATCTCTAGCGGCTGTGCTCCACAATATTTTATAATACCATTAATACCTGTATTTTCTCTGTAAGTGATTTATTGTAAATCTTTTGAGAAAATAAAACAGTTTAATATAAAAATATAAATATACCGGACATATTCACACGGTCAACTGATCCCAAACTAGGCATACCCTGTACTATGGGTACCAGAGACTGATATAATAATAGATAAATATTTAACACCCAGACACAGAACAAACATCTGTGTTTATCACGCAAATGTTTGTCCAGTGCGGGGATCGAACCCGCGACCTCTAGCGCAGAAGGCGGAGTTACTGCTGAGCTTTGAGGCCAGTCATTTATTGAATAAAACTCCTGACTCTTGACTGCCACGTGGTTGCAGGTACACGGAGCTGGTCCAGCTGCTCCTGGAAAGCGGTGCTGCAGTGGACTACCGGCCCGACTCCGGCGAGGAGTTCCCCAGGACCACCCTGTGCGACGAGCCACTGCGACTGGCCATCAGGAACAAGCATTATGTAAGGACTTAAGAGGATACAAAAATCATAATAAATTGTCGAGTGGGCGGAGTGAAGAAAGTGAATGATGGCCCCCCATCGGATGGGGGGCCTTCCAACACTGCGTCGCCCGGCTCGTGGTCACCACTCGAGAGCCTTTGTTCCCCATCGGTTGTCGGTTCTGCGAGCTATATGGCCTGCCCACTGCCACTTCAACCTAACAGCGTAGTCGACCATATTCACAAATCAAGCTACTAATTCTAATCGCTTCTTTCAGGGGGTGGCGAAGCTCCTTCTGGAGCATGGGGCTGATCCGAACAAGCGCTACTTCTTCGGCTCCGAGATCAACCTGGTCTCCGACCCTGAGTACCTGGAGCTGCTGCTCACGTTCGGAGCCAACCCTGACTCCAGGGACCGCGCTGGCCTCACGCCACTCATGAAGGCAGCTCGGCAGAGGAAGGTGAGGAACGGACGAGTATCATCGTCATTTCAGCTTGTAATGAAACGAGGATAACACTTTACAACACCACTTTATTTATTCCGAACTTGTGGAATATTCTAGATTCGATTAAAACTTTTAGTTCTATACTAGAACATCGGTTACACGACAATGCTCACTGTTCAGCTTCCAGAAAAAGAATGCCAGTCCATTCCAACTTTTGCTTAAAGGTTACCTCCGGTCGGTTATAAAAAACGAACCAAATGCCGTGGTTGGACCGTTCGTGATTGGCTACCCACAACTTTCCAATGACGCACAGAACAGAATTGCCAGCTAACAAATATTTTAAATTCCAAATGCTATGTTACCATTATAAGAAATAAATATTTGACTATTACTTTTTAATTATGAATATCAAATCACGACAAGCTGTAGGTCATCCACTGCTGAACATTGTTTCTAGTGATTACAGAGAACATGATAATCCTACTAATATTATATATGCGAAAGTTTGGATGTTTGTTACGCAATCACGCCAGAACGGCTGAACGGTACCATTATGATACTCCACTTCATCTATTTGCATTACTTTTTTTAAAAGAACCCATTTTTTTTTTTTGTGATGGTTAGGCGTTTGACCACCATCTCACTTTAGCAAGTGAGATGTGGCCTAAGATGGAGCAAGCTTTACCAGAAGGAACTTATTCACTCTAGATTTGAAGACTCCTAGATTGTACTCATCCGGGAAAACAGACGCAGGCAGATCACCTATGGTTCTCCGTATTATCTTACCAACCTCTTGACTTATTTAACTCATATTCTTACCAGCAAATCTTGGTAGTACAACCTGTTGGCCATGCAGATCGGATTAAAGGTTCGAAAGTTATGTTCTAACAAATACACATACAAACATACAACGCCGATTCGTCCAAGTTTTTTGAGAGATCTTCTCTCGTTTCGCTCGCTCGATCAAACCATTCCTTTCTATTTCAGGGTATAGAAGCCGTCTTGCTACTCATTCACCACGCCGCCGATGTGAACGCGATGGCCGACGCCAGGAACGACTACAGGACTGTCATGCACTACGCTGTACTAAGTGGTGAGTTACATTAGGCCGCGAGCACCCAAATAATTTTGTCTACGGAAAAATAAAGATAAGATAGTTAGATACATAAATCATTTATTTGACACACACAATTACAGCACAGACAGAGATAAAAGCAAACGGAAGAAACAACAACAACAGTAGGTAACAATCACAAAAAAATAAAAAAAATAAAGCGTAGGTACTTAGTAGACTACTTAGCAAGATAACAGTAAAATATAGACTTATACAAGTAACAAGTAAGTATACAAAATTAGCCGCAAAATATGTTGGCCGTGGTGGCCCCGGCTGAAGAATAGGCCCCTCCATATTGGCCGTGGTGGCCCCGGCTGAAGAATAGGCCCCTCCATATCTACCTATCCGCGGATGTCGTAAGAGGCGACTAAGGGAAAAAAGCTAGGGGATGGGCAGCAGCGTCCCTCATTTTAACAACGATAGCTCTAACTGCGCTCGCCAACCCGCATGCCCAGCGTGGTGAGTATGGGCAAATCCCCCCAAATGCTCTGTCTGTGGGGGAGGCCATGTTCAACAGTGGACGACAAACGGCTGAAATGATGATGATGATACAAAATTATGGTTTTTGTGTAGGTACTCAGAATACAAGATGATTTATGATTATGAACTCTCTGGGGGAGGCTGATGATGATGATTATGATGATCGTAACACTTAAAAAAACCAAAACAGCATGACTAGCCTCATAGCTCAGTTGGTAGTAACTCTGCCTTCTGCGCTAGAGGTAGCGGGTTCGATTCCCGCACTGGACAAACATTTGTGACTAGCACAGGTGTTTGTTCTGTGTCTGGGTGTTAAATATATATCTATTATGTATATCAGTCTCTGGTACCCATAGTACAGGCTATGCCTAGTTTGGGATCAGTTGATCGTGTGTGATATGTCCGGAATAAAAAAATAAAAAAAAAAAAATATGCTGAGATCTGGTATTCTGAGCCTCTGGTATTGCAAGCGTTCATAGGCTACGGTAACCGCTTACCAACAGGTGGACCGTATGCTTGTTTACCACCTCAGTTGTATAATAAAAACCTATCTATCCAAGTTTCAGGGGAATGGGTTGAGTCGTTACGGCGTGATTGAACCACAGACATCTAAACATCTTCACAAACTTTCGCAAAAAAATGAAAAATAACAAATTTTCCAGGCAATCCTGACGTGGTGAACCTGTTAATCAAACAAGGAGCCAGGGTCAACTACGAGTGTCCCGAGCTCAGCAAGCCCAGCCCCCTGGACCTGGCCATCTTGAAGGGAGACGTTCCTATGCTGCAGATGTTACTATCAGCTGGTAAGTCCTTATTATTATTATTATTTATTGATAATGGTAAGGCGTTTGTATAGTCCAGTTAGACTATACGATTAGAAAAGTTAGTTAAGTTAAACCACGGATGCCAAGTTTAGTTAGTTTAATAAGAAAGTTATAAGTGGAAAGTTTACGTAATATAAAAGATAGATTGGCGTTTCCGACCCGCGTCTTAATTGTTCGGTACTTAGTTAAGCACTGTCTCATTTAATCGAGGCCGCGTAAAATGCTGACTCCGTCACCTACATACGAGTAAGACTGTACGTGACCGTACAGCGTTTGACCACTAACTCTCTTTTGCAAGTGAGATGTAGCCTAAGATGGAGCACGCTTTCCCAGAGTGAACTTATTGACCCTAGATTTGAAGACTCCTAGATTGTACTCTTTCGGGAAAACAGACGCAGGCAGATCATTCCACTCTTTGGCAGTACTTATAATAAAAGTGGAGCAGAAACGTTTCGTTCGACACCTAGTTGTAAGGTACTGTTGGCCAGGTGGGAGGTTCCCCCACTTCCGTTCCGAAGGTGCTGGTTCGAACACGGCCGTGCATGAATGAGATTTTCCAAAATAAAATTAACACGTGCTGCACGTTAGACATCTTGAAGTAGAGGATTTATTTTTTTATGTTATACGGAGGCAAACAGGATTACGGGCCGTAAGCATGTTTGCATCCTGATGGTAAGCGGTTACCGTCGCCTATTGACATCTGCAACACCAGGAGCATTGCTAATGCGTTGCCTGTCCGGGAGAAATCTTTTTCAAATCTACTATTTCTTGGGATTTATAATAGACTACTTTTTTGTTGATAAAAAGCTACATGTTTCGTGAAATATAACACCCAACAGACACACACATAGTCCTGACCCCACACTAGGATTCCCTGTGTCGTGGGTATCAGAAACTACGAGTACCATGGTACCACAACACTCAGACAGACCCGGAACATATCTTCTGTTCGTGCAAACATCTATCACGCAGCGGGAACCCCTTGCTGAGGGCTGAGTGGGAGTTGGCACCATACTGTCACTCATAACTGTCACTCAAAGTCAAAGTCAAAGTCAAAAGTCAAGTCAATACAAAAACACGTGTAACGTGCTTGTTTCCACGCACGAGTGAGAGTGAAAACTATTGCGCCAACTCCCACTCAACCCCCAGGCAGTGGCGGATTTGCAGTCCTGGCCGCTCTAGGCCCCAGGCCATGTGCCGCCCCTTTCTCAGCACCCATCATTAGACTAGGTACATAATGAATTTACTTTATTGCCAACTTTATCTAAATCGAAATCAGAAATTTCATTAACTATAATAGCTACTAATTTGTAAATATATTCCGAGATGATGAGCTTTTCTACGACAATTCTACAAATTTTTGGTCACGATTTGCCGCCCCTAATATCTGGCCGCCCTAGGCCCGGGCCTACTGGGCCTTAGGGCAAATCCGCCACAGCCCCCAGGTCGCCACCGAGGTCGTGGAAATAACTGAAGTGTTTTTGTTCAGGTGCACAAGTGAACACTTCTAGCTCTGTCATCGGCTCACCTCTGCAGGTGGCTTGTTCGGACAACATCACTAACAGGAAGGAAATGATCAAAGTGAGTAGTGTTGAGTGTGAGTTTCACTATCAAAAAATGTTAATATGTTCAAAAAAAATTGTGATAATCATGGTGTAAATACTAGAAACAAAGATAAACTCGCTGTTCCCACAATTAGGCTAGTACCTAAATCCTAAGGGCAATGTGTACGCTTTTAAAACAAGGTCCCAAGCGATGTGATAAAGCTATCAATTAGCAAAAAAAAATTAATTAAACGAAAACTCTGTAATAAATCTTACTACAAAATATCCGACTATTTAGTTGACAAAAACGCTTGGGATTTAATAAACTCCAACTCGATTATTAATAAAGATGTAAAACATACTTATATAAACTAGAAGAACCTAGGTATAACGTTTCAAAATAATCCATGCGATGTCAATAAATATATCACGTAGTGAAACTTGAAGTTTGCTAAAATCCTAGATGAGGTAATCTGCAGAAGAACCAAGGTCACCGACATAGCTCTCAGAATTAGCAAGTTGAAGTGGCAATGGGCAGGCCATATAGCTCGCAGAACCGACAACCGTTGGGGAGTAAAGGTTCTCGAATGGCGACCACGAACCGACGCAGTGTTTCCTTTTTTTTTTCCTTTTCTCGATCAATAAATAATAAATATTCCGGACATATCACACACGGTCAGCTGATCCCAAACTAGGCATAGCCTGTACTATGGGTACCAGAGACTGATATACATAATAGATTTAACTACACAGAACAAATATCTGTGTTAATCACACAAATGTTTGTCCAGTACGGGAATCGAACCCGCAGAAGGCAGAGCTACTACCAACTGAGCTATGAGGCCTGTCAAATGATGATAGCATTTGTAGGCGACACACGTTACTAAGTTACACTACGTACCTAAGTTTTATTTATTTCATGTTTCTTGTGTACTCATTTGCTTACCTGTGACGCCATCTGTTGGCAAAATTTATATTTAATAAAAGAGGTGGATTTTGAGGGTGGAAGCAGCCTTGGAATTATTTTTTTAGTATAAAAAGGGATGAGTCGCGAACCTCCGATTAACACGACGCGGCTACGTAAAAGTAAAATCTAAAGTATTCGTAAATAGTACAAATTGCACCCTGCTTGCACCCCCAACCTTCTCATGACGTTGACCTAAAATACCGTGTTTAATTCGATCACCTACAGCATTGTTTTGTTTACTTCTAGATCCTTCTAGAAAGCGGTGCGAATCCAAACCTGAAGGTGTACAACGATGACGACGCCACGCAGCTGCGACCAGCGCTGGCGGAGTACCTGGCCAGCAATGCGGAGCCGCAGGCAGATATTGTATCGCTACTGCTGAGATATGGCGCTAAGGTTCGTAGTGGTTACCGTAGCCAATGAAAGCTTGCAATACCAGAGGCGCACGCACGCGTTGCCAACCCCAAACCCAACCCCCCTCAGCTTAAAGAGCTCTGGCAGCCTTATGCACGGCAGGTACACAACACCACTAGTATAGTATTATGTTATCTGTGTCATGGTGTACCTTAATACTAGAAACAAAGATAAACTAGCTGTTCCCACAAGTATAGTATTATGTTATCTGTGACAACACTATTTAAAAAAAAATGTTATTTGGCTGCGATCTTCTGTAAGGCGGAGGTACCTCCCATTCTGCTCCAATTTAGAGCGAGATAATCGCAGTGCCCCACCTCACAAACATACATCCTCTCCAACAAAAAACAATTAATATGAAATAGTGTCAAACTTTAATGGTGGCGCAAATACCTACTCTGTCTGTATCCGGTTAAGTGACGGTAGTGTCTTGATCCTTACGTCCTTACAAATTTCGGATTTATAATAGTAAAGGGGATTTTTGGTACTTCCAGGTAATCATGAAGACTCAGTTCCGTGACGGAGATGGAATACTCAATCACCTGCAGAACGTGACGACCGAGGAGCACGAGCACATCTTCTACTTACTTCTAGAAGCAGCTGAATCCTTCGACCTGTGCATGATAAAAAGAAACAACATTCTGACAGCCACGCAAAAGCAAACCCTAATAGAACGCGCCAAGACTCCGATCCCTCTGATTGCGCAAGCGAGGATCTTCCTGCGTAGGTATTTGGGCCCAGCGCTGGTCCACGAGGTCCCACACCTTGATATTCCGAAAATTCTTCACCAGTACCTGGTTTTTGAGTGCCGCTAACGATTCATTGGAATTTTTGGGTTTTGATTTTTTTAAAGGTAGAATAGATTGTCCTTGTTCTGCCTCAATAATTTAAAAAAAATCGGTGCTGCCAGCTTCTGGTGAAATGCAACGGTATCGGGAATATGGTAAAAATAGGTAAGTACAATAATTTTATAATTTCTTGATGTATCCTGTCTCCGACCGACTCTAATGTATGCTTTCAATTTAATATAGGTATTATGTAAAAATATATTTTATTAAAGTGTGGATTATTTTCTACCACCTTACGGTATACCTACCTACACCTAGTCACAATATTATAACGGCCTTATATTATAGAATATTATCTTAAAATATTTAGGTACAGTCAGCATTACAAGTTTATGACATTTCAAAATGTTCTTTTTGTGAATTATTCGAATCATTTTAAAGATTTCCCAGAAGCATTAATGCCAAAAGCATTAATGCTTCTGGGAAATCTCTTTTGATAACAAAAATGCAATCTGCTGTTTGCCACGATCTGGTTAATATTACTTTCAGAGAAAGATGTTTCCCGTAAGACATCTCTCAATCATTATCTGCGAATCTATCTGCTAGGTTTTACATCCCATGTCGTTTAGGTCTAGAAAATTGAAGGCTGTCTACTCCCTGTAGCTAGTTCGTTACGATGATTAGCATGTCTAAATTGATAATTCCTGCTACGAGATAATATTACTATTATTTGGTTTACTGATTTTAGCTTGATTTCATTGTCCACGTACATTACTATTTTTAGTAGCTTAGTATGCGGAGGATTTTTAGATATTTTTAATGTATTATCTCGATGATAGTATGGAAGCAGAGCCCCATTGTTGGATTCTTTAAGTCCATAATGGCTTGATGATTGTTTTGTTAACCGACATTTTGCTGCTGCGCATTATTGGATCAAATCATAGTTTTCCATCGTTATGATACTTTTTGGTAAGGTACTTAGTACTTACTTAATATTTTTTCACTACTTTCATTCATTAAAAACTTTTTTATCTTTGTTCTTATAATATTTACTTTTGATGTTGACTGTGCTTAGATTATACAATGTTCCTTTCCCATATAGGTATTTTGAATATCATTATTTTTGTGATATCGTAGGTCAACCTATACACCTAGGTGACATAATGTGTCTTATGTAAGATCGTCATAAATAACTATATCATGATATTATAATAAATCCATCATATAATTTATTTATATTTTATATCTCATATTTTTGTAAGAAATGAATTTGTATCTTTAGTAGTATTTTTATAGTCTGAATACATAGTTATATGTGATACTTTGTGATAACTTGTCATAATGTTTTACTTTGATTACTAAGACATTAATAATCTAAAGTATTTGACTCTATGACTGTTTAATTAAGTTAATAAAATTAAAATTTTCTATTACGTTGTTTTTTTTGTGTTTTTGTGACTTCTAGTCACATAGGGGACAAGCAAGTTAGGAAAGAGTACAATAAAGAAAGTTTGAAAGTAGCTCCAGGGACGGAAAAGGTGAGGAGCAATAGGTTATCGTGGTATGGTTTCAGGGGAGAGTGTGATTTGGTGAGCACATAGTTTTCACTCTCACTGATGAGTGTGATAGATTATGCTTGCTTGTCGAGTCACTGATTCTCTCTGGTCATCCTGTATAAGGTCTGTGACCAGGTTTAGGTGTGGTGCCCCTGAAAAGAGCCTAAAACTGTCCATGGAAGAATAGACTGCAGTGAAAGGATTAAAGTACGTCTCTTATAGGCTCCTTTCGTGCATAGATTATGAAACACGTGTTGTTGTATGTAGTGCCAAATAAATTTTTTATCTATCTATCTTGTATAGAATCAGAAACAATGTCTATAAAAGCCCATTCCGGCAAAACTTGTCTGTGAAAAATACGTGAATATCACGCACAATCACATGAGTGTGATCAAAACTATAGAAAACCCCCACTAACCCCTCTGTGGGCATTTCAAGCGGAGGGAAGAATAGGTATTATGTAAGATTACAGTCAGACGTTTGTGTATTAGTACCTATGCATAGAAAAATAAACAAAGGAAGAGGTTTAACAAAGAAAACACAAAGGAGAGAATGACGATGCTATTATAAGTCGTTTCTTTAAAAGTAATGGCTTTGAATCTAAGAATAGTCATAGCTGACGACTGATGTTACCTACACAATTTTATTAAGGGGATATGTAGTGGTAATTTATTTTAGGAGCTGGTAGCCCTTTGCTGTGTGACATTAGATGCAGTCAGTTGATCATTATCTCCTTTATGTCACTGTCATGCGTAAACAGTGTCATGTCACCGTACACGTGCTGTCAATCAAAGTTCACAAATGTTAGATAGTACTAATCTGTGGTTCACAAATTCAAAATTCGAAATCAACCGGCCGTTTTTGTAGATCTTTGTTGTAATTGAATCGAGAAAGCTGAAGTTATATTGTAAAAATCAAATTAATTGATATCGTGATGGCTGAAAAAACTCACTCGTCAAGAATATCGTCGTACAAGAACGCTGGTGTTGGTGGAACAGTAAGTTATTAGTAAAATAAATTGTCGAATCCGGAATTACGAAACGTGTTTCGTGTTCCGATCTTCCTATGTTTTTGTAAATTATTTCATTCTAAATGCGATCAATCCTTAGCTAACTATATCAGAGTAATTAGGGAGGCTTTATTATGTATTCTACGTGTGTATTTTAAGAAATTGTGAGCGATGTATGTATCGGCAGAAAATTCGCTATGCTACCTTCATATTTCCAAAAAAATTTGTTAAAAGCGATTCATTAGAGCATTGCTGCTTTATTTCTTCTTCTTGTCGTGTCACTGATTCTTTCTTGGTCATCCTGTGTTAGGTCAGTGACCAGGTGGAGGTCTGTGGAGGAGGTATGCTTACATATTATAGGTACATAGGGTGGTACAGCATAATACAGTAGGTCAACCAGATTTGTAGGCAATTACAGAACCTTTTCAAACCAGGATTCATTAAATTTATATACAAACTAGCTGTGGCTTCGCTCGCGCGGTACATACATAAAGAGTAGCCTTTATGCTATTCAAGGTAAAGAACTTTATCTATTCCAAAATTCAAAGAAAATGGTTGAGCCGTTACTGCGTGATTGAACACTCCACTCTCACCTACAATATGGAGTAGAGCTATGGGGGCGCGCTGCCGACTGGGAGCGTGCTTTCAGGCTACAAAAGAGGGCAGTGCGCGCCATCGAGCGGGTCTCCCAGGAGACCTCTGCACGACCCTATTTCGAGACGCTAAAAATAATTACTGTCCCCGCTCGAGCTCAGAGAAGCTAGTGCACATGATGGGGCCAGAGGTGTACAACCGCCTACCATCTAACGTCGTCGACGCGCTATCAACGCAATCCTTTAAGTATAAACTCAAAAATTGGCTCATCGATCAGTCGTTTTATGATCTAAAAGAGTTCAATGCTCTTAAAATGCGTGACTAATTAGGTTATTATTGTTATTTATTCTATTGACTAATTTGAACTTACTAGAAAAGTAGGTAATTATCTTTTTTGTGTTATTTTATACTATTATTCTATATTTGACGAAAATCTATACTTAATTTTGTGATGTTTAATACATACTAGGATAGTATTACCTATTTATGGACCTATTAATTATTATTTTTCTCATATTATTACCTACTGCAATGACGTGTAACCTGATTGTTATCAATAAATGAACTCTGAACTCTGAACAACAAAAATCCAAACATTCTCACAAACTTTCGAATTTATAATATCAGTAGGATAGGATAGGAAGTAGGTAGGCTAAGCAACATTAATTATCAAGTTAACTGTAGGAAACATAACAATAGACATGACTGGTGAAAGAACCAGTGCGGTGAGAGGATTAAAGGGCACCTCGTAGAATCTGTTTATGACCATTTATGACTGGTGGATGCTGTGATTCGCAGCAAGATCTCCGTCGGAAGCGAGCAGAGCTGAGCGTTGCGCTCCGGAAGCAGGCTCGAGATGAGCAACTGCTCAAGCGCCGGGCGCTGTCTCCGGAGCCCGACGATGCTGACGCTGTGGAGAATGAGAAGGTCTACACTCCGGAAGAAATTGTTCAAGGTATGCTCATCATCACCAGCCTGTAGAAGCCTACTGCTGGACATAGGCCTCCCCAAAAGAGTGCCATGACGAACGGTCTTGAGCCTTCTCCATCCATTGACTTTCCGCAACCTCTACAGTGTCGTCGGTCCATCGGGGCCTTCAGACACTGCGTCGTCCAATCGATCATCGAACGATCGAGGGTAGAATGGATAAGTCGACGTCGATCGTCAGGTGCTACCACACCAATCGATCAATCGCCGATTTTATATTTTTATACAACTGAGGTGGCAAACAAGCATACGGCCCACCTTTTGGTAAGCGGTTACCGTAGCCTATGAGCGATTGCAATACCAGAGGCATCACGCACGCGTTGCCGACACCGAACCCTATCTGTGCCCTACCTCCTCCAAGAAAATCTCAGTGTCAAGTAGATAATTCATTAATTCATTTATTTTTTGTGAATCAGGTACATTTAACAGTCAGTTCATAGGACTAGTCTAGATCTAGCTATCAATGAGTGACGCCAAAGGGCGTAGCCAAAGCTACCACACCAATCGATCGACTGTTGTGGTAACGGCTTTATTTCGTGCATGTGTAAGTTATTAGTAGAATGATACAATGATTTGTCCACAGCTATCAAGTCCCAAGACCTGGTGACCAAGACCACCGCGGCCCGGGCGGGTCGTCGCATGCTGTCCAAGGAGCAAAACCCTCCCATCACCCCACTGGTTAAAGCTGGCATCATAGCACCGCTTGTGGAAGCACTGGAAAGAGATGACTGGTAAGACTACTCACCGACCTTGCTTGTCGTGTCACTGAATCTTTCTTGGTCATCCTGTAATAGGTCAGTGACCAGGGTGAGGTACGGTGGCCCTGAAAAGGGACCTTGCTTATTTGCCCTGTCACTGATTCTTTCTTGGTCAGGTCAGTGACCAGGTTGAGGTATGGTGGCCCTTAAAAGGGCCTATGACCGTCGGTGAAAGAAACAGTGTAGTGAAAGGATTAAAGTGCGCCTCTTAGAGGCTCCTTTCGTGCACACATGTCTTCCAATTGTGTAAGCAACTGTGGTGCAATTGTGTAAGCATAATGGCAATGAAGATCGTAACTTTAAGGGTATATTAGCAATCTGAGCAACATTAAAAAAGTGACAAGGTAAAACTTTTTTAAGTTGTCAATGACTAGTGAGAGGAGGTAGGGCACAGCGAGATTTTCTCGCTCTAAATTGGAGCAGCCCGCCTGGGATGTACCTCCGCCTTACAGAAGACCGCAGCAAATAACATTAATTGTTACAAATAGAGTTGTTTTCCTGCGGTGAGGCAACGCATTAGCAATTCTCCAGGTGTTGCTGATGTCAATAGGCGACGGTAACCACTTACCATAAGGCCGTAAGCCTCTTTTAAATGAAAAAAAATATTTATTTGTAAAAAACAATCCAGGTACAATCTACCAGCGGCCTTCACACTAGGCATAGCCTGTGTTGTGGAGACCAGTTATAAGAATTAACAGGAAGATAAGTACGGACTACCTACTAAAACAAACATTAGAAAATTAATTAAGAAATACTTAGATTAATAATAAATGTAAAGCATGCACTTAGTTGTAAAATTTAATCTTAAATTTAAACAGCATTATTACCTAGAGGAATACAAAAATACAAAGGAGTTACATTTACAATACAAAAATTAAATAGCAAACGACCTTCAAGAAACTATGCGAAGTAAATCTTCAGTGGAGTCATAGGAAAGGGTTAATAGCCGATTGTTAATAGATCGCTTTGCTTCAATAATAGATTTATCTTTAACATTACAGTGCTTAGCAACAATATTGTATACAGAAGCCTTTGAAATGAGCAAAACTTAACTTGTTTGACTCCGTATAACAAAAAAAAATTGTGTACCCATAGGTTCTACCTCAACTAGTAATAGAAGCCTGCTTAATTTTTCAGTCATGACCTTCAGTTCGAAGCGGCTTGGGCCCTCACCAACATTGCATCAGGCACCCGCGAGCATACCAACGCTGTCGTCGATGTAAGTATATCTACAAACTGACTGTACAGGGTGATTCACAATATGTATGATATCCCGAAAGGGACTTATTCTATCTCAAAATGAAAGAATATTAGCGATGAATAAATCAAATGAGTAATCATTTTATTCCGGATTTTTTTGTTGAACTTTTACAAATTAGCTATTTTTTTAATCATCTTTATAAGTAACTAGCTTGCGCCCGCGGCTTCTCTCATGGTACGTATATAAAAAGTAGCCTATATGCTATTCTAGGTAAAGAACTTTGTTGAGGATAGGGAAAGCTGCTTCATGTAAACTCCCAGGTTTAGTAGTAATGTGATTTTAATAGAAAGCTAATAACTAAACATATTCATATTCATTTATTTCACCCTTAGCGTTACATTGCATAACATAGGTATGTCAAATTACAGTTATTGTCATAAATTATTATGCAGATTATTAATTAAGTATTATTATTATTATTATTACAGATTATTAATGGATTAATAGATAGTGTCCTACATATTAAACAATTTCGATTTATGTAAAAATGAGTAAAATCAGAGGATCGGCAGACGTGTGTCGTCGTGAGCTCGACAGCCAAGTGATGCATGTCGGGTGCGGGCGCGGGGGGCGAGTATGGACCGGTTCTTCCGTATATTTTTGCCTAAACAAACTTTGTCTATTCCAAGTTTCAACATCCAAATCGGTTGAGCGGTTACGGCGTGAACAAACATCCTCACAAACTTTCGCATTTATAATATTAGTAGGATTATTAAACGTACGAGAAGTAAGACATTAATATTGGTACCCAAAACAATTGAATAATTGAGTATGAACTGATTTGATCCCAAAACAGCTAATTTTTGCACGGACACTTTTAGTTAAATATGTCGAATTTCCAAAAGTCGTAAAACAAACTGTATTGTCAATTGTCGAAGGTGTAGAATTATCCCCTTTCAGGGTAGTATACATTTACGAATCACCTATAAATATTATTTGAGGCTTGTCAGGGGTGGACCCAGATGTTTTAAGGAGGGGCTTGATCCCCTTTAGCCCAATATCTGGATCCGCTACTGATTATAGGCGAACACAGCACTGGTAGGGACTATTTGACATGTAAATTTTTAGGAGGAGGTAGGGCACAGCGAGATTTTCTCGTTCTGAATTGTACAGCTCGCATGGAGAGGTACCTCCGCCTTACAGAAGATCGCAGCCAAATAACATTATTTGTTTCAAATAGTGTTGTGTTCCTGCGGTGAGTAAGGTTGCCAGAGCTCTTTAGGGGGGAAGGGGGTTCGGGGTCGGCAACGCGTGCGTGATGCCTCTGTTATTGCTAGCGCTCATAGGCTACGGTAACCGCTTACCATCGGGTGGGCCGTAAGTTTGTTTGCCACTTCTGTTGCATAAAAAAAAAACTAACCTAATAAAGAGTTGCACTTTAAAATATATTGGTATGGAGATTTTTTTTTTTTTTTTTTTGTTCTTTTCTTTTATCAGTTGGTGGACTATAGGCGGATGAGCTGCTTGTTTAGTGGCGTTTGGGATCCAGACTCATCAGTCCTTCTTCCCTCATTTTTGCAGGTTGTCCAGGATGTGGCTCCTCTTTAACCTTTTCGTGGTTGTTGGTTTCTCAACCAAAGCTCTTGCGAGTGGGTTGGCGTGGCCATTGAGGCTGCCCAAGTAGCTTTCTCCTCTGAGTTTTATTTCCTCGTCTACTGTAGGGACTACCCAGGTACTCATGGGTTTCCTTGTTGGTCGTGAACCATGGTGCGTTGACAAGAGTACGAAGGAAGGTATGGAGAATAATAGTATATGTATGTAAATATGTTGGTATTGGTTACAGGGAGGCGCGATTCCTCGGCTGGTGGCGCTGCTGGCGCGCGCTGGGGTGGTGGCCGAGCAGGCGGCCTGGGCGCTCGGGAACATCGCGGGGGATGGCCCCGCCACCAGGTACCACCACCACCATTACTATCATAGCCGTGGGACGTCCACTGCTGGACATGGTCATTGGCCGCGAGGAACAGCCGTAGCTTCACCTAGTTTCTAAGACGTATCAAAGTGATCCTAGTGATTTTATTGAAATAAAAACCGTTTGTGTTTAGGCCTCCCCATAGATTACCAGAAATAATTTTGGTGTGCGTATGATGAACCCCACACTATCATGTGGGGGGATTTGCCCATACTCACCACGCTGGGCATGCGGGTTGGCGAGCGCAGTTAGAGCTATTGTTGTTAAAATGAAGGACACTGCTGCCCATCACCAAGCTTTTTCTTTTAGTCATCTCCTAAGACATCCATGGGTATGTAGATATTTAGGGGCCTATTCTTCAGCCGGGGCCAGTCACGACCTCGCGGCCTCCATTAAATAATCTGAGACAGAGGACAGGATCAGAGCTCGCCAACCCGCATGCCCAGTGTGGCGAGTGGGAAAACCCCCCAAATGATTGTTTGGGTGCTGGCCGTACTAGGTTGGTCGCGCTGGAAATCTATGAGGCGCAACAAAATTGAGCAACCATTTATGTGTATTTATGTAAGACCATTGTTTTCAGAGACGCAGTCCTGATCCACGGAGCCCTACCAGCCATCTTGCCGTACATGAAGCCCGATACTCCATCGACACAACTCAGAACCAACGTGTGGACTTACAGTAACATGTGCAGGTAACAAACCTAAACCCTTCTATTATGAAACTAGGAGGTAGGGCAAAGCGAGATTCTCTCGCTCTAAATTGGAGCAGCCTGTCTGGGAGGTACATCCGCCTTACAGAAGATCGCAGCCAAATAACATTATTTGTTTCAAATAGCGTGTTCCCGCTTGTGAGTAAGGTTGCCAGAGTTCTTTAGGGGGAAGGGGTTCGGCAGGCGACGCATTAGCAATGCTCCAGGTGTTGCTGATGTCAATAGGCGACGGTAACCTCTTACATCAAGAGGGCCGTAAGCCTGTTTGCCTGTTTTTTTTTGGGAAAAATTAAATGCTTAATGATTAAAATATTGTGCAGAGCTCGTGGAAAACATGGCCTTCGCTCAGCATTGTGCTGGACACACACTGATGGGTTTCATGTATGTTTCAGAAATAAGAATCCAATGGTGAGATTTGAACTGGTATCGCCCGCTTTGCCCGCTGTTGCAGAGTTATTGACCATACAAGACGCTGATGTACTTGGTAAGTTGTATTTATATTTATAATTTTTTTAATAATCATCATCAGCCTGTAGAAGTCCAGTGTTGGACATAGGCCTCCCCCAAAGAGTTCCATGACGAACGGTCTTGAGCCTTCTCCATCCACCGACTTCCCGCAACCTTCCTCGTCGGTCCATCGGGTGGGGGCCTTCCATTTTTTTTTTATTTTTATTTTTTTATTGGAGATGGTTAGGCGTTTGACCATCAGCTCACTTTTGCAAGTGAGATGTAGCCTAAGATGGAGCACGCTTTACTCACGCTTTACTACGCTTTATTCACTCTAGATTTGAAGACTCCTAGATTGTACTCATCCGGGAAAACAGACGCTGGCAGATCGTTCCACTCTTTGCCAGTGCTTATAATAAAGGTGGAGCAGAAACGAGCAGAAACGTTTGGTTCGACACTGTGGTATGTCGACCAGGTAAGGGTGGTAATTACCTGTGCGTCTGCTTGTCCGGTAGTAGAAGGGGGAGGGAGGGATGAGGTCATGCAAATCCTGCGCACAGACACCAAAGTGGTACTTGTAGAACACTGACAGTCTGGCCACACGCCGTCTGTGTTCAAGGCTTTGTAGATTGGACTCCACAAGCGAGTCATCTCCTATGAGCCTAACAGCGCGTCGCTCAATTGAATCGAGGGCTTCAAGCTGGTATTTAGCCGAGCCATCCCATAGATGGCAGCAGTACTCCATGCAAGATCGGACCTGTTAAAGATGTGTAAGAGCAGATATGCTTAGTACAAGTATTCCATAGGTGTTATTGTAACTAGCTTCCGCCCGCGGCTTCGCGCCTACCTACATAAATATTAATATTAAATACTTATGTATGTTAGACTAAGGTATATACTTTATATGGGCCGTAGTTTTCAAGTATTTAACATCCTGTACTAGACCAATGTTGCCTGAAATAAATGGTTATTATTATTATAAATAGCCTATATGTTATTCTAGGTATAGAACTTTATCTCTTCCAAGTTTCAACAAAATCGGTTGAGCCATTACGGTGTGATTGAACAACAAACATCCAAAAGATGAAAGACAGATGGACAACAAAGTGGTATCATCATCATTCATCATTTCAGCTGTTCGACGTCCACTGCTGAATATGGCCTCCCCCACAGACAGAGCAAATTCCTTATCATGTGGGGGGATTTGCCCATACTCACCACGCTGGGCAAGCGGGTTGGCGAGCGCAGTTAGAGCTATGGTTGTTAAAGTGAGGGACGCTGCTGCCCATCCCCTAGCTTTTTTCCCTTAGTCGCCTCTTACGACATCCGCGGATAGGTAGATATGGAGGGGCCTATTCTTCAGCCGGGGCCACCACGGCCAAGTGTTTTTCCAAATGAGGTACGGAACCCTAAAAAAATAATAGATGTTATGTTGTAAACAATAATTGAGCCCCACAGCGGATGCTTGCTGGGCGCTGTCGTACCTGACGGACGGGCCCAACGACCGCATCGAGGCCGTGCAGGCCGTCCCGGCGCTGACGGCGCGGCTCATCGCGCTGCTCGGCCACCCCGCCCCGCCCGTCAAGACCCCGGCCCTCAGGGCGCTGGGGAACATGCTCACCGGGACCGATACACAGGTACCTAGTGTTCCTTAACCATTATACAATCCTTAAAGGCTTCATTGACTGGCCTCATAGCTCAGTTGGTAGTAACTCTGCCTTCTGCGCTAGAGGTCAAATGGACAAACATTTGTGACTAACACAGATGTTTGTTCTGTGTCTGGGTGTTAAATATTTATCTATTATGTATATCAGTCTCTGATACCCATAGTACAGGCTATGCCTAGTTTGGGATCAGTTGACCGTGTGTGATATGTCCGGAATATTTATTATTATTAATAGATAAGAGGTCTTTGGAATAATAAATACCTCTATCAATTCCAAGTTTCATCAAAATCGGTTTAATTAGATTAACGATCTATTGGTGTGGTAGCACCCTGATGGTAAGGAAGCCTCAGGGCGCGTGTCCTACTCGCACTTGACCGTCTTTATTTTTCAGACTGACCGCTGCCTGGACGCTGGTTGCTTGGAGCGTGTAATCGTGCTTCTACGCTGCGGAAAAGCTTCGCTAGTTAAGGTAAGGAAATTTAATAATGTAAACCTATAGATTAATCATTGCGTGGCCGTAGTGGCCCCGGCTGAAGAATAGGCCCCTTCATATCTACCTATCCGCGGATGTCGTAAGAGGCGACTAAGGGGGAAAAAGCTAGGGGATGGGCAGCAGCGTCCCTCATTTTAACAACGATAGCTCTTACTGCGCTCGCCAACCCGCATGCCCAGCGTGGTGAGTATGGGCAAATCCCCCCACATGATAATCATGATAAGGAAAATTAATTAGTAACACCATTATTATTACCAACGTGAAACAAGTTTAATGCTTCACCGCACTAGTTCTTTCACCAATGGCCATTGAATCCTTTTTCTCCTTAGTGTAGACCTTAGTGTAAGAATGACCAAGAAGGAACTAGTGATACGACACACACACACTCACACACACACACAAACGCACCTTACATTTGTATTAATATGGTAAGATTAATAACATTGTTTTATTTTAAAGGAAGCGGCGTGGGCGGCTTCAAACATATTAGCGGGCACCCATCCGCAGATACAACGAGCGCTGGACCACCAAATATTGGAGCCGCTACTCAATGTACTTACAAACGGAGATGCCAAGTAAGCACATAATAATAGCACACCTCACATAGTGCGGGTTCGATTCCAGCCACGGGAACTTACAAACACTCAAATGAAAAACCAAAGTGATTAAATATAGGCTCCGTTTGTACCATTACGAAGTACGGAACCCTAATAACACTTTTTTACCCTCGCAGGTGTCAGAAAGAATCGGCATGGGCCATCACCAACCTCTGCCTGGGCGGCACAGCTGAACAGTTGGACACGTTACTCTCGGCTGGCTTCCTGCAGCCGTATTGTTCCTTGCTCGAGTCGCCTGACCACCGAGCCGTCACTTTGGTGCTGGACGGCATCACCAACCTGCTGCAGGTACGTGTGGCAACCCCTTAGGAATCTGTGGCAGGTATCCCTTAGCAACCTGTGGCAGGTATCCCTTAGCAACCTGTGGCAGGAATCCCTTAGCAACCTGCAGCAGGTATCCCTTAGCATCAGACATCCAGACATCTGAAGATTTTCAAACACGAAAAGGAAGAAGCTAAGATCTTGTAGTTTTCCCTTGTCAAGTTTGGAAGGTTTTCAATGTTGCTCAGATTGTTAAAATCACCCTCAAAGTTACCAACTTCATTGCCATTATGCATTCGCAATAGGCATGCAGGTAGGCCTTGCAGGAAACCTGTGACAGGTACGTGTGGCAACTCGTTAGCTGTCTGCTGCAGGTACTATAAGCAACCTGGGGTGAGCAGCCCTATGCAACCTGCTACAGTTACTAGTGGAAACCCCTTAGCAACCTGTGGCAGGTACGTCTGGCAATTAGCAACCTGTGGCACTAAAGAAGCTATAGTCCATGGCTACACAACTATTCAAGAACCCACTAATATTATAAATGCGTTAGTTTACAAACTAGATGTGAAAATGCTTGTTACTCTTTCACGTCGTAACCACTGAACGGGTTGGACTGAAATTCGGCATGTAGAATAGCCTGGAATGGAAAGGCTTAAAAATCACACAAAAAAATTGACTGGCTATAAACTTACTGCACACTCAGGAAAATGTCATGAGACTAAAAAGATGGCAAATCCTAAACCTAGACCAGAGAAACTGAATAGCTTCTTCTAAAATGTATAAAAATGTAAAATGTATACGGTAAATAAATACGGTGTTCGATTTGATGGAATCGCCTTAATCGAAAACCTTATACACATCATCCCAAGACAACATCTGACTATGGCTGCAGACCCGATTGCAGATAATAATTAACAAAAAAAAAGAACAGCCTGGAAATTTTTTTTTGGAGGATGTAGGGCATAGCGAGATTTTCTCGTTCTAAATTGGAGCAGCCCGCCTGGGGAGGTACCTCCGCCTTACAGAAGATCGCAGCCAAATAACATTATTTGTTTCAAATAGTGTTGTGTTCCTGCGATGAGTAAGGTTGCCAGAGTTAGGGGGGAAGGAGGTCAACGCGTGCGTGCCTCTGGTATTGCAAGCGCTCATAGGCTACGGTAACCGCTTACCTATATGTATGCTATAAATTTTGTCTGTATGTTGCCTAGGTAGGTGCGTATTAAAATATTATATTCTTTTCTGCAAATTTTCTATGCCTGTAAAGTGAACTTGTGCTTATGGGACGAATAAATAGTGTTTCTTTCTTTTCTTTCTTTCTTACCAACAGGTGGGTCGTATACTTGTTTGCCAACTCAGTTGTATAAAAAAATATATATATAACATAAAGTCTACTTTTTCTTCGGGTATAGTGCCAGCGAAGCCACGCGGGGAAACTAGTTGGAACTGTTCCTTCACTCACAGGTGGCTGTAGTGCCTTCAACATATTTAGATAGGTTTGAGAAACCTATAAATCCCCTCAATCGGTCCGTTCCACAGGAAACATACGCTCATAAGATCTGTTTTAAGTGGTAAGGCATTTATACTGAGCCGAGACCTTTTTGCTGCTGTGGCGCACCATAACATTATATATATATTTTTTTATTTTTTTATACAACAGATGTGGCAAACAAGCTTACGGCCCACCTGATGGTAAGCGGTTACCGTAGCCTATGAGCGCTTGCAATACCAGAGGCATCACGCACGCGTTGCCGACCCCGAACCCCCTTCCCCCCTAAAGAGCTCTGGCAACCTTACTCACCGCAGGAACTCAACACTATTTGAAACAAATAATGTTATTTGGCTGCGATCTTCTGTAAGGCGGAGGTACCTCCCAGGCAGGCTGCTCCAATTCAGAACGAGAGAATCTCGCTGTGTCCTACCTCCTCCTAATTAATTTTACAACATTTTATTATAATTAATTGTATAACATTTCACGTGGTCTTTTTATTAAGATTTTGTGTGTAACCTCTGACTAAGGGAAAAAAGCTAGGGGATGGGCAGCAGCGTCCCTCATTTTAACAACGATAGCTCTAACTGCGCTCGCCAACCCGCATGCCCAGCGTGGTGAGTATGGGCAAATCCCCCCACGTGATAAGGAATTTGCTCTGTCTGTGGGGGAGGCCATGTTCAGCAGTGGACGTCGAACGGCTGAAATGATGATGATGATGATGTGTTACCTCTCTGTCTTCATTTCATATTTTCGCTCTCTGTGTCTTGCTTCCATTGTGATGTGTATTGTGTGCCAAGTTCGTGAATAATGTCTATGTCTTTTATTTCAGGCAGCGGTTAAATACGGTCAAGTGGACGCGCTGTGCTTAAAGCTGGAGGAGATTGGTGTTCTGGACCAGATCGAGACTCTGCAGCAACACGAGAACGAACAGGTACTAATTTTTTTTTTTTTTATGTTTTTCCCCTTTCGGGATGGCTATGGCATCTAGTTAGAGAGCTATGCTTGGAGTTTCACTACGTGATAAGATCCGAAATGAGGAAATCCGTAGAAGAACTAAGGTCACCGACATAGCTCTCAGAATTAGCAAGTTGAAGTGGCAGTGGGCAGGCCATATAGCTCGCAGAACCGACAACCGTTGGGGAGTAAAGGTTCTCGAATGGCGACCACGAACCGGGCGACGCAGTGTTGGAAGGCCCCCACCCGATGGACCGACGACATTGTGAAGGTTGCGGAAGTCGGTGGATGAAGAAGGCTCAAGACCGTTCGTCATGGAACTCTTTGGGGGAGGCCTATGTCCAGCAGTGGACTTCTACAGGCTGATGATGATGATGATGGCATCTAGGCCTTACCGCCAAGTCTTACGTTTATTTTTCCTTGTTATTTTTATTCTTTCTTCTTTATTTTTCATCTTATTCATGGTCAAGTCATCGTCAAGTCAAGTTCAGTTTTAGTAAGATATGATGGTGGCTATTTTACTAAAACCTCAAGGGACCTCTTGGCGCCAACTCGAAAAATGACGATACACGCAATCATTCTATTTCACTTCACTTGTGCGGTTTACTCAAACAATATTACGCAAAACATCACCATAATTACACAATATTATTCAATTTAACACTAGTTTTGTGAAACAAATTGAGAGCACAACATCACTTCGCAAGTTCCCGCCAAAAAGTCCAGGTACCTATTGATTGAACTGGTAGTCTAGGGATGTGGTGCACATGCTGTTTGCAAGGTACTATTGCATATGCAAAATGGTAAAGGTCGCAATTATGCGGATTATTTTATCAATATAGCTTAGAAAAAAGCCTTCATAGTTATATATTTCAATTTATTTATGTATTACAATTATTTTTCTGAATTTGACAGGCCTCATAGCTCATTTGGTAGTAACTCTGAATTCTGCGCTAGAGGTCGCGGGTTCCATTCCCGCACTGGACAAACATTTGTGTGATTAACTTGTTAAATATTTATCTATTAGGTACGTATCAGTCTCTGGTACCCATAGTACAGGCTATGCCTAGTTTGGGATCAGTTGACCGTGTGTGATATGTCCGGAATATTTATTCTATTTATTTATGGATCAGTTGAGCTATCTATAGATTGTTTGTAACGGTCTTTAGATGGATCAACTGTTTCTTGTGTATTTTGTAAATATTAACTTGTATTAGTTTTAAGTTTCTTTCTGTAAATAAAGTTTTATTTATAACGACTAATTAACTTACAGGGTGAGTTTTTTTTTGAAACCGTGAGAGTAATCGAAAAGTGATGTTAGGAGTTACGGGTTCGATTTTGAAAAAAATAAGATCTGCATTAAAAAGAGTTGAAAATTATTTTTAGTTTATATGTATATATGGCCACGACTGTTATTCCCAGGCATGGTAGAAAATCATAACAGAAGCTACGAGTACCTTACCACAACATCCCAGCCCTGGAACGAATATTTGCAAATAGTGCAAACATTTGTCCCGCGGCAATCGAACCCGCATCGCATCCGCCACGGACGTTTTATTTCGAAACTTATTATCAAATGATTTTAATAAATTCTCTCATTTCCAGGTTTACAACAAAGCATTGCTGATCATAGACACTTACTTCAGCGAAGGCGACGATGAAAACGCGCAACCTGCTCAAAACGAAAACGAATTCCAGTTCGGGAACCAAGCCAATCCCAATATTAACTTCTAGTGTACACTCCAATACCAACATTAACTTCTAGTACTCCTATGTCAGGCCAATCCCGAAAATTTACTTCAAGTACATACAAAATGTCAGTCTTTGCCCAATATTTACATCTAGTAATCGTATGTCGGACCAATCCCAATAATCATCATCATCATCATCAGCCTGTAGAAGTCCGCTGCTGGACATAGGCCTCCCCCAAAGAGTTCCATGACGAACGGTCTTGAGCCTTCTCCATCCACCGACTTCCCGCAACCTTCCCAATGTCGTCGGTCCATCGGGTGGGGCCTTCCAACATTGCGTCGCCCGGTTCGTGGTCGCCATTCGAGAACCTTTACTCCCCGACTGTTGTCGGTTCTGCGAGCTATATGGCCTGCCCACTGGCAATTCAACTTGCTAATTCTGAGAGCAATGTCGGTGACCTTGGTTCTTCTACATCCCAATAATAACTTCTAGTAATCTAATGTCAGCCCAATCCTTATATTAAATTCTAATATACCAAAATTTACTCCTGGTCCTTAATATCAGTCCAATCCCATTATAAACTTCCAGTACTCAAATATCAGTCCAGTCCGAATATTAACTTATTGTGAAGCATACTTATAATGACATAAATGTTATTTATTTTAAAGTATCTGTTTCTGTAGGCCATTTAGTTTAGGCAGATCCAAAGTAGTATTTGTGTTTTTTCGTTAATTATTCTTTGCCCTTGTAAAGTGTTTTTTCTTAATTTTTTTTTTGCCCTTGTATAATGTTTTTCCCTTAAATATTATCGGGTTTATAACTAGTTAAGGATAATTTAAA
This sequence comes from Anticlea derivata, assembly GCA_947579855.1. Lineage (NCBI taxonomy): Eukaryota > Metazoa > Arthropoda > Insecta > Lepidoptera > Geometridae > Anticlea > Anticlea derivata. Next base: position 5,039,459 of record OX388287.1, on the reverse strand, counting down.
TATTTATATGATAGCTGGTTTATCGTGTAAATGTCAATGTTAATCTATTCCTCTAAATCGAGCTTAAAATCACAATTCTACAAGGTGATTCATAATATGTATTCCATCCCGAAAGGGGCTTATTCTACGACCAATTGCCAATGAAGTTTGTTCTACGACTTTTGGAAATTCGTCATTTTTTATTGAAGAAACTCTGCTGTTTTGGGGACAAATCAGGTCAAACTCAATGAATCAGCTGTTTTAGGTAGCAATCTTGATTCCGAACTTCTTGTACGTTTAGTTATTAGTTCTAAAGATTATAAAAATATCAAAAGCAGGTAATTTGAGAAAGTTTGAGAAAAAAAATTAAAAAAAATCAGAAATTGATGTTTTTGTCGCAAATATTATTTCTTTTCATTGATAGAATAAACCCCTTTGGGGACGGTATACAGGTTATGAATCGCCTTGTATAGTATTGCTAAATTATGTAAGCCGCTTGTTTGAGATGACAGTTCATGACTAAGCTTGTTCATAATAAATCAACCAGGCTAAGCGTACCTCAGCGTCACCAAATGGATGGGTGACTGTCAGCTGAGAGGGCGCGTTAAGCTGTCGGTGCCGGCAATAAGTTAGGCAACAACGGAGGCTGCGGCCTAACTCCCTCAATAGAGTTGGCCGCTTTGGAATTGAACGGCTCAAACTTGCTGGATGTATTGTGTTTAGAAAGTTTGGAGAAAAAATGAATTTTCTGTTACATCAGAACGAATTGTGATATTGTTGTTTTGTACATAATTTTCTTAGTAAATCTTTGATATTTTTGTAATTTATTTGTTTTATTTCTTTCAACATTACAGAGTACCTAGTTTTCCATAACATACGTCTAAAAGGGTGTAAAGATGGCGGTGAGCTAGGGGGCGGGGGCGGTATAAATAAATAAATATTCTGGACTATCTCACAAGGTCAACTGATCCCAAACTAGGCATAGCCTGTACTAAGGGTACCAGAGACTGCGGGAATCGAACCCGCGACCTCTAGCGCAGAAGGCAGAGTTACTACCAACTGAGCTATGAGGCCAGTCAAAATATGAATACAAACATGCCAAAATTATTTTAGATTGTGTGTGCACATCATCAATCTGTCCAGAAATTGACGACCTCCGATGGCGTAGCGGGCGAGTGCCCGTCTGAGACGCAAGGGGTGCGTGTTAGATTCCCGCTGCGGGACAAATGTTTGCATGATATGTCTGCAAAAATATTTTTTCCGGGTCAGGGTGTTGTGGTACCATGGCTGCATGTAGTTTTTGATACCCACGCACGACACAGGGAATCCTAGTGTGGGGTCAGTGACTGTTGGGTGTTATTTTATTTTTAATCATTAGGTTTATTAACATCATCGGAAGCTGCTCGTCTAATAATCAAATAAATTAACGCTATAGCAGACAAGAACTCCGCAGGGCATTCAACCTTACGTGTTCAGATCGCATAAATAGCATTAAAAAAACGTCGACCCTACCATTTTATGAGGTGTGGGTAAGAATCGAGCTTCTTCCCAAAATGGCTAAAAACAAGTCCCAAGCGGCTCCTCTATGATACACACTTTGTAATTCATAATGTCAAAGTCAATGTCAGTTTGACATTTTCTAACATGACATTGCATTTTGATTTTTTTGCGTTTCCTGAGTTTTTTTTTGTGCGAGCGATTCTGTTGTTTCTCATTTCTCGATCGATTCGCCGCTAAGCGCTTATTTCATTGAAATTATTTGTGAAGAACAAAAGCGTAGTTAAATTACAATGGCTGATAAACCAAAGGTAGATCTTGGCCTATTGGAAGAAGACGACGAATTCGAAGAATTCCCCGCGGAAAGTAAGTTAGCTCAGCGAACCCACTATGATAAAGACTAGAATTTGCCGATAAAAAGGTGTTTTTCATCACCAGATTGGGGCACAGAAGACGCGGATGATGAAGACGTGTCAGTTTGGGAAGATAACTGGGAGGACGACATTGTGCAAGATGATTTCAGTCAGCAGTTAAGGTTAGTTGTTTGTTGTCATGACTGGCTGTTTTGCCAGAACTTCTGTCATGCTTTAGAGCCCTCATAGCTCAGTTGGTAGTAACTCTGCCTTCTGCGCTAGAATTAGAATTATTTATTTCAGTTAAAACTGCAAGCTTACAGTATAAACCAAAGTGCTTACTGTCTAAAATTAAAACTTAAATATACTCCTAGCGAATTAAATATTGTACAAATGCTATCATTAAAGTTGTCGATATGTTGGACCTCGTGTCTATAGGTCTACATAGGCTAGTGTTCGCGGGTTCGATTCCCGCTCTGGACAAACATTTGCGTGATTAACACAGATGTTTGTTCTGTGTCTGGGTGTTAAATAATTATATATTATGTATATCAGTCTTCTTTTAAAAATTCGAACGCGATTCCCTCAAGTGACAGAACTCGCTTCAAAAGTCACATGATTGAGGCGCCACACGCGTTTTCAAGTTCTACAGAATACGAAATTTGAGAGTCCGCGGATTTGCGGCTCTTCTGAGGTTTGAAATGTCTTTACAGAATGCGCCTGCATTATAAAGATTATAGAGGTAACGAACTTCCACCCGCAGCTTCAAATAGCCTATATGTTAGTCCAGGCTGTTGACTACATACATGCCAATCTTCAGTGTGCTCCTAGGCCCTTTTCAGGGCCACCATACCGCAACCTGGTCACTGACCTAAGGAAACCAAGACGAAGAAAGAATCAGTGATGCAACAAGCAAACAAGTGGTTGCAGGTGGTGGGATTTCTGTTCTAAATAAGACCAATCAGAATCCAAAAAATCCAAAAGATTTCCGATCGGAGACATAAGCTTTTCTCAACCTCAACCAATGCTTTGATGTCTTGTTTTAGAGTTGATTTGAGAAAAACTGATGATTCCACTTTTTTTTATGTTATATGGAGGCAAACAGGTTTATGGCCCTCCTGATGGTAAGCGGTTACCATCGCCTACTGACATCTGCAACACCACATTTACGTACTTATGACAAAATGCCTAACATGACCTTGATTTTGAAACATGAATTCTTTGTTCCAGGCAACAACTGGAAAAGCTGAAGGATCAGAACATGTCTTAGAATACACTTAAAACATAACACTAAGAACATAATTATTTCCCATTTTAAGTTAAGAAAATAAAATAAAAACGTCTATTTTTTTTTCATAAAAACTTAAATGTTTTGTTATTGTCCCAAAAGAACGGAATTAGGTTTCCCCTGGGATCAGTATGGTATAAAAAGCTAGAAATATTAAGATTTCATTGAAGCTAGAACATGCTAAAGATGCAATTTTCAAAGTTTGTGTTTATTGTGCCTCAACTACTCATCAAAGCACTCTCAGACATTGATGCGTTATTTATTAGCATCCTTTTGGTACGTGAGACATCGCGAGATCACCCTTCGGGGCGAGCCACTAGTTCAATTTATAAGGAACCTAGCGCCATCTTGTATTGGGAAGTCGAAATGTATGTCATTCAGTGAAAGGTCCTTTTCCTTTTTTTATATGGGGGTCAAGTCTAGGATTTTTCATTTGGAGCGTATACATTGAACGCACCTCTGATTAATTCAAACCAAATTGTTGTAGGTAGTTCAGAAAAGGCATTGTAGGGCAGCACTGTAGGTATTTTGCTAAAATATCGATTCAAATTGCGATTATGAAAAATCGATATCATTCGATGACATTCGATCTGTCAAACTAAATTTTGACGGCAGCTTTCGACAGTGACGCACGGGTTCATTGAATTAAAGCGAGCTAAAAATGGGTTATTGAGAAATTATGTAATTATTAAATCATAATGAGGTTAACGTCATTGTATTTAACCTACATCATGAAAACTAAAGTAGGTAAAATGTTGAATCGAATGCTGGAACATCAGCCTTTTTTTTTAACCCATCTATTCAACGGAAATTAGTCATGAAAGAACAAATTAATCTTTAGACAAATATACCTATCCTAACAGTTGTAGCTGCACAAACAAAGAACATGCAAATTGAGAGGATATAGTACCCACTTAATTATTAATCAAACTGCAATGCGACTGCTTGAAGCATCGAATTAATGCAGTCGAGAAGAACATCTGAAAAAATTGCTGAATAAAATAAGAAGAAGTAGGAGGCGCTGTCACGACAGATATTGAGTGGTGGGATGGGCCTAACATGCGCAAAGACAGATTACTTTGAATTTATCTCGCTTTACTCTATGATTAACCCATGCATTGACCAACACTTTTATCTTTCGACCTCATAATACGAAACGATCGTAAATTATCGTTATTAAAACAAGTTTACAGCCGTTCAAGAACGTGTAATTACGCAAAACGTTACGCCGCTGGGCGTGACATCACAAATCAGTCCGGTCGGGATAGACAACTGATCGGTTCTCCGTCCTTGTTTATTAACTGAATTAGACAGGGACGGGAGACGCGGCCGGCCGCGGCTGATCGTATTCTGTCGAGGGTGTCGCCATTTTCGTTTTGACGAATATTGACAGCACGGCAGACAGACAGTAGAGCGGTCGTCGACACAGCGTCTGCCGGAGTATTTTTATTTTGATTGTGAATCATTTAACGAGCAAATTACGTCCATCAATTCACTGTGTGTCTGTTTGTAATAAAATCTTTATTTACTAACGCTGTGACGAGTGACGGATAGGTCAATATTGCCGTTTTCTGGTGCTAACCTCTTAGGTTTTTTGTAGTTGTGTTTTGAGAGCTGCAAGACTGATCGATATGTGCAAGATGTACTACAGATGACTCTGCAATAACATCCTTCATCCTCGTGTTATTTTCTGGTGAGTGCTGTGTTAATTATTGATTAGAATGTGTTTGAATTGTGATTTTATTCAATAATCATCAAGTGATGGCTAGAACTTGGGCTTATAAGGACGTAAATGCGTTATTTTGTAATAAAACTAGGCACAATTGAATAATTTAAAGTGCAGAATGTCCGTCACCCTTTGTTGCGGTAGATCCAGTTTGTTTACGAACTGTCAGGAGCAGTACACGGCCTAAGATATATTGCCTGGGTTGGCGACTATGCGTGGCTGGGCTGTGCAAACGAAAACCTACCTTACTAACTAGAAAGAAGGTATAAATTTATTAGACAGTGCCGACGATAACGGGCCGTAGAATTAATTTATCACACGCCGCGCTTGACAAGTTGAAAACATAAATTCGACCTTGGCGCTCCACGTGGTTTGCGGGCTTTAAGTTTGTCGAATTGTTTGCACTTTGACATTTATGTATCGATTATCGATTTTTTGTATCGATTTATTTTGTTTCTCTTGTAGGATGTTCGTTGTTCTGCCGAAAACGGCTAGGTGATTATATATATATATTTTTTTAGCAAATCAAACCTTTTGTTTTAGTTAAAGTTTTGGAGTAATCGCTTATTATTTTTTATTATTCGCGTGTGTGTGTTTATCGCTGAGGTTTATCCTTTATTCATCCAAATAAAAAAGGACATCTTTTCTCCCAGTGCGTAAGTAATATGTATATAAATTATAGTAAATTGATTACATACAGCTACTTACCAAATTACGTCCGTGAGTTGTTCAATGTTTCCATGTATAGTTCCTAATGTTGAGTTACTAACACGGCTGCCCGCGGCTTCACTCGCGTTGTACCCTGATGAAAAGTACCTAGCTTAAGGCCTTTCTCAGGGCATAAGCTAAGGATCCCCCAAACATTTCATCAAAATCCGTTCAGCCATTTAGTCGTGAAAAGGGACCAAACAGACACAGATACTTTCGCATTTAGAAATGAACATAAAAAAAAATTTCTTCAAATTGCAATATTCATATAATGCATGGATCATCTTGCACTTATTTGAATTTACGCCAGTTCTAGCCAAACGTAGAAGATACTGGTAAGAACCGACCAATGTGCAAGTTTTTTTTTTCAACTTTATTCATAATTGAGTTGGAGCATATTTAATCCTAAGCTTTTTTGTCATCTAATATAAATCATTTATTTCAGACAATTAACATAGTCCATATCACACATATTATTTATAATTATTATTCACATGCAGAACTGGAAGGTAAGCAGGTAGAGTAGGTGGAATCTACTTCAGGCATGTACCATACCGCAATGGTTTAGGTACTTGCAGTCGAACCTGGTTGACAACACATTCAGTATGCTGTTGGAGCTGGCCCTGATTCTGCGCCCCAGGGATGTGCACCGCTTGCGCATGGTGCTGTAGAAAAAGTCCAATCTAAATAGGTACTTAGGGATATATTGTAATAAAAAATTGAGAGATTCCTTGTATAATAAATTTTTTTTTACTAGGTAATTGATAACTTTAGCACATCGCTTGGGACCTTGACGCTTGCCTACACATTACTTTTTAAAGGATTCTACATTCTACATTTGTTGTTCCTACTTTACCTACATAATTTGTAAACAATATCTTAATCAGCAGTTCAGCGTAGACGTCCACTGCTGAACAACAGCCTCCTCCACATATTTCCAGAGCGACTTCCTATCATGTGGCAGGAATTTGCCTATACCCACCACGCTGGGCACGCAGGTTGGCGAGTGCAGTTAGAGCTATGATTGTTAATTATCATTGTCAAGTATGAAACGTTTTGGATGTCGCAAAGATTGTTAAAATAATCCTCAAAGTTTTGAAGTTCATTGCCATTTTGCATATGCAATAGCAAATGGTCAGTCTTATTTATTTGTTGAAAGTGCACAAACATTATGTATATTACCAATTACATAAAATATCTTCATAAAAACAAGGTCTGATATACATAAAAATAAAAATGCACTATAGCATTCTCAAAAAAAAATTCTTAAAATAAACATAAACTTAAATAGTGCTCAATGATAGAAAAAAAAAAAAAAACTCTTGACTCTAACTAAGCTAAACTCTTGAAATATAAACGTAAATAATCTCTTTTATTATGATAAATTTGAACTAAAAATTACAGCTAACTTAAATAGATAGGAAGGGCTAGCTTCTATTATCTACGCGGGTTACACTAGTACAGTACTTACTAGTACAGTACAAGCCTACATACAAGGCATGTTAAATAAAAGTTTGTAAAGAACTGTTTGCGTGTTTGTAAAAGGGGAATGGGACAACCACTATGAACTTTGGTCTTTGGTCATAGTAAAAGGCAAAGAAGTAGGTAACTTAATAGGGTGACCAAATTCTCGCGACATTACAGGATAAAATTATTTTTTTAGTAAATTCCTGTTCAGATATAAAAGTTGATTTATAACCTATCCCGAAAGGGGTAAGGGGTATTCTACAGCTAATTAGCAACAAAGTTGGTACTATGACTTTTTGAAATTCTACTTTTTTCATTGAAAAAAATCTATGCGTCTCGTTTTAGCTAGCAATCTTGATGTCTAACTTCTCGTAAGTTTGATTTTATAAAATTGATATTAAAATAAATGTTATAAAAATGATTAAAAAGATCAAAAACAGCAAATTTTAAATATTTCGGTAAAAATTGCGTTAAAAATATTGAATATGTATTTTGTTTTTTACCGGCTAGTATTCTTTCCTTCTATTGAATAAGTAATAAGACCCTTTCGGGATGGTACACATAATTTTAAATTCGCGCTTGGGAATACAAAGTCTTAGAGGCACAGCCACAACGATATAAAAAACTAATATTATGGACAAATTACAACTTTTGCCCATAATAACCTTTGTTATGACATAAGCCTAAATTCTTGATATGCCCGTAAAAATTCCACGGATTTGGTAACCCTACATTCGTGTCGTCTACGCCTGACCCCCACATCTTAAAAGCATTTCTCACGAGACACGACACGATAAATTCGGCGAGGTTTCCGTGCGTCTTTATTTAATTTTAAACTAACTGCTTCCCGCGGCTTCGCTCGCTACATGTATGAACCGTAGCCAATTGGCTCTAACTGTTGTAATTTTTATTTATTGTGGAAAATTTTTATTTTTGATATATGACATATTTATTGACGAATTTTTCTATTTACTTTTTATTAAGCTTGACGTTATGTAATTTGAATTTATTAATTTAAGATTTATTTATGTTTGTTGTTTCTTAACTAGTATATGCTATGAATTAAAATTAATCTTATAAAATTTTTGATAAATAATTATAACTACAAAGATATCCATCCCATCCAAAAGATGTGTGGAGTAACTTTGAAAGAGTGATCAATTATAAATGTTTAAGTTTTTCTGTTAGGAACGATTGGATGAGAATTTTGAACCGTTTTCTCACGAAACGATACGAGGCTCGTATCGCTCCGTGGGAAAACGGTTCAAATTACGAGCACCGCGCCGTAAAAATATCGTGTCGTATCTCATCAAAAATTCCCCAACCCTAGCGTTTTTAGTCGCGCTGTCATTACTACCTACCCTTTAAGGAAAACGTTCCTTCTCCGTTGCCTTTCCGAAACGAATAACGGCGAAATGTGGAGCTACCCAAAAACTCTCGGCGTCAGCATTTCTCGTTCCAATTTCGAATTTGAATTCCGAATCAGCCGGTTCCAGTTCCGGGTAGCAAAAAAACCGTTACAATTCCGGCAGGGTTGCCATCGCTGTCATTAAAAAGACTCTAAATATAATATTTTAATGCTGATTTCGGTTTGATGAAACAAGCCCTAAATACCAACTTTTTTTTTTTTTTTCCTGGGTTGATCTGCTATCAGTCTTTCGACTATAAGCAAATGTAAATACCTACTTAAGTTTGTAATTAACACCCAGTTTCTAGAGCGCTGATTAATTAACGATTTGATTCTATCTATTAAAAATATTTTGACAATCTTTGTCAAGTATTTGTTGTAGGTACTTGTTTAAGATTAACTAGCTTCCGCCCGCGTCTTCGCTGGCGTGGTATGCTAGGTACAGAAGTCTCAAGAATTCCATATTTCATCGAAATCGGCTGAGCCGTTACGGACGCGATTGAACCAAAAACATCCAAACATCCTCACAAACTTGTAAACTTGTAATTTTGAACTTGGACCGTTGAAACTTGGAATATATAAAGTTATTTGCCTAGAAATCCTAGAATAGCATATAGGCTACTTTTTATGTAGTTACCATGCAAGTAAAGCCTTGGGCGGAAACCAGTTAATAATATTAGTAGGATGAGTTAGTAGATAGTTCTAGTTTCTAAGACGTTTCAAAGTGATCCTAGTGATTTTATTGAAATAAACGCCTTTTGACTTTGATGAGTACCGATCCGACTAAGCTAGGTATAAAAAAAGACAGCAATTTTGTATCCCACTATACTTTAATTCTTTATTGTACACAGAAAACATACAGATATAAAACATAAAAATACAGGCATGTACAAAGGCGAGCTTAACCCTACAAAGAGTTTTCTTCCAGCAAACCTTTGAGGCTAGAGAGAGCTGATAAAAGTAGTGGGTACATGTGCACAACAATGAAAAGGGAAATATACAAATAAAAGATATTGTTTACAAAATAAATAAATAAATAAAAGAAACCAAAACATGCAATACTATAAAATACATATATTATTTTAAATATACTTAATAAATAAATACATACAGATCATATATATAACAAACTTATAAGGACAGATAGTGTTCTTTCACTTTACGCTTGAAAGTGTCTATTGAAGGACTAGCGCGAAATATACCAAAGAATACCGAGAAAACCGGTAGTAATTTACCGAAATGATAAAAAATACGGTGAAGTGCGAGTAGGGCTCGCGCCCTGAGAGGGTTTCGTACCATTTCACAAGATCGCACAATCGGGATACCCAAGTGTACGAAATGACAAACTTTTATAAGGATGCACGCGTAGTAGATAGATACACTATACCTTTCTTCATACTTTTAGGAGGAGGTAGGGCACAGCGATATTTCTCGTTCTGAATTGGAGCAGCCCGCCTGGGGAGGTACCTCCACTTTACAGAAGATCGCAGCCAAATAACATTATTTGTTTCAAATAGTGTTGTGTTCCTGCGATGAGTAAGGTTGCCAGAGCTCTTTAGGGGGGGAGGGGGTTCGGGGTCGGCAACGCGTGCGTGATGCCTCTGGTATTGCAAGCGCTCATAGGCTACGGTAACCGCTTACCAACAGGTGGGCCGTATGCTTGTTTGCCATCTCAGTTGTATAAAAAAAAACAAAAAAAAAAAAAAACTGAATTTCAAGATTGTTGGTCACCAGAAAGTACCCCATAGGCTTATATGATCAGTCGGTAAGGGGCATTTAGTATGAAAATACGCATTAAATAAAAAATAATATGAAACGCACATAAAATGAAATTCAATTTAATAGTAACGAAAACGGCCACCACTCAGCGTTTATGAATTAAGTCTCCGGGCGATCAGAACATTGAAGATGTCCTATCCTATAAGGTTTCTGTTTTCCATAATGAGGTAAGGAACCCTACAAATATTAATGAAAACACACCCAATCAACCAAACTTTCAACACCATCAAGAATTCCAATCAAAAATGTCCGCATATGAACGGGCGCAAGACGAAATTAAGAAACAAAACTAAATCATCTTCGGCAAGGATCAGCCATTTCATTCTCCCCTGGGCCGTAATTCCGCTCTCCCTACAGCCCTATCCTGCCTCTCTTTACCGTAGTGACTGTTACACAATCTACGCCCCTACAGTTCCCGCCATAACGGAAGGGGTTTAATTTAGGTTCGGGCGAAAACCCTCTAACTCCTTTGTATTTACCTCAGTCTATTCCATTTTCCCTTTAAAATACGCTGCTGGGGAAACTCTACGCTAAATATTTTCGCAAATTGTGTCGTTTTTGTGTTAGGCACTTTTGTGCTACAGTTATCGAATTCTGGTTTGGTACCTGAGGAATAAGATACGGAAGCGAAAATACGGGAATACATAATATATCATTTGTCATTTCTCGTTAGTTTAAATACTAGCGTTCACCCGCGGATTTTCTCGCGTGGTACCTAGATAAAGGCGCATATAATTATGCTATTCTAGTACTGTATTATGTTTGTGTGTGACTGTTTCATCGGAATCGATTGAGCCTTAACGCTATGATTGAGCCACAAACATGCTAACATCCTCACAAACTTTCGCATTTTACTGATACAGCAGACTAGTTAATTTAGGCTAAGATAAAAAAAAACGTCAAAAAGTTTCAAGCTGTTAGTAACTGATATTCGAAATTTAAATTCTAATTTCCATGCAAGTATTTTTACATAATGAAAATTTGCAAGGATGGCGCCAGTTTTTCTATGAAAAGCGTATATATTTCACGTGGCAAAATGTTGTCTTTCCCCACAAATACAAGACGGAATAGCCATAACTCGTGGCTCAGCGTTATTAAAAATCTGTCCACGCCACTGTACTTCCAATTATATACCGGCCAAGGCGTCACTTGCTAGTAATGGCGCCCGTTCCCGCCTTTTTCGCTGTCAAAGCACTTTTTTCGCGGGAAAAATCTGTGCAAAATTCAAGTGGTTTCTGCGTTCGCGACAAAATCTTTTGTGTTTAGTTTCTCTTGGATTTTTCAGGATATGAAAATTGTAATAACTTGGAGGTTGGCTTAGTTTAGAAAATGATAATTTAAAAAGCGCTTCTTTCTTTGTTTTTTCTTACTAAATTTTAATACTAAAGATTCATTCCGTTTGAGCTGATTTGACACCAAAACAGCTGATTTGCGCATAGAGTTTTTACAATGATAAATGTCGCATTTCCAAAAGTCGTAGAACAAACTTTATCGCCACTTGGATGTAGAATAAGCGCATTTCGGGATAGCATACATATAATGTATCATCCTAATATCCTACTATTATAAATGCGAAAGTTTGTGAAGATGTTTGGATGTTTGTTATTCAATCATGCCGTAACGGCTCAACCGATTTCGTTGAAACTTGGAATATAAAGAGTTCTATACCTAGAATATATATATTATATACTTGGGTCAAAATATATCATTTGTTGAGCCGATGTGTCGAGAGATAGAGCGACGCATAAAGAAAGCCTGGAATAAGTACTGGACCCTCAAGGAAATATTTAAATCAAATATTCCCATACGGCTCAAGAAAAAGGCCACATGCCATAGTGCTACCTACACTTCTCTACGGATGCCAAAGCTGGGCACTAACTAAGGAGGCTATACACAAAATACAAGTCTTCCAAAGATCAACTGAACGAAGCATGCTGGGACTGAAACTGTCTGATAAACATAGAAACTCCGATATCAGAGAAAAAACAAAGCTAGTTGATGCTGCAGAACTGGCATGCAGACTGAAATGTGGCCGGGCATGTGGCACGAGCAACCGACGGAAGATGGACTGAAAGAGTCTTACACTGGTGGCCTCGAAATGCTACCCGCCCCCGAGGAAGACCAAGACGAAGATGGAGCGATGATGTCATGGGGATAGCAGGCGCTACATAGACTAGACTCGCTCAAGAAAGAGGAAATTGGCAGAGGTTGAATTGGAGGAGGCCTACACCCAAAAATGGGTACTCCAAGAAAAAATAATTCTAATATAATAATAATCTAAATGATATGAGAAAGGAGAATAAAAGGCTTAATAATTTTTTTTTTTTTTTTTTTTTTTTCAATCCTAGTTTACAAAATATTGTGCCCTAAGTAGTATTGCAATCTAGCCAAGTAGGCCAATGAGCAATTTTACTTTAACATAGTTTTATAAGGTAAATTATATCTAAGAATGTGTCCAATAGCACTTTTCTTACAGTTTCTAGTTAAGGGGAAGACACTTTGTTCTTGTGTTCTTTATAGGTAGGCACTATCACTTTCACTACATTTCACTATTATTTTACATCATACTAACTCAAAAGGCTTAGTTCTTTTGAGTCGTCTCACTATGTCTGTGTTGTCGAGGAGCTGGATTGCCTCGACGTTCACATGATGATGAAGTCTACGCTCGTGAGCTTCTGCATATTTTTTAATAACTATGTCGACAAAGTCTATGTTAAGGTCCCGGTGGAGATCTTCATTTCTTATGTACCAAGGCGCGTTAACAATGTTCCTCAGCACTTTGTTTTGAAATCTTTGTATAATTATACAAAGATTTCAAAACACTTCAGAGATGTTACTGTTTTTGGTACAGCCCCACAGCTGAATACCATAGATCCATACTGGCATCAAGACTTGTTTATATAATATGATTTTGTTGTGAACTGATAGAGCTGCTTGCCTTCCAAGCAACCAGTACATTTGTTTGTAGCGTAGCTCTAACTCATTTTGTTTCTTCTTGACGTGAACTTTCCAGGCTTAATAATAATAATGCCTAGAATAGCATATAGGCTACTTTTTATGAAGGTACCACGCGAGCAAAGCCGCGGGCGGATAGTTAGTCTTGTATACACCGTTACCTCATTTGTACAGATCGAAAGTACTCTACATCCATGGCTCGTTTTATATGTTTGATCTGGTACCTGCTCCGAAAACACGTTAATCAACCTTAACCAACCTTTCATCACATTAACGAGCACACGGCTCTTGGTGATAATTAATAAGAAACGATGTAATTTTTACTACTCGGTCCAAATTGTTGAAGAGAGCGGAGATTGAGATAAATTGATGATGAACGAAAATAATCCTATTATTATTTTAAATGCGAAAGTGTTTTTTTTAATGTTATACGGAGGCACACAGGCTTACGGCCCTCCTGATGGTAAGTGGCTACCGTCGCCTATTGACATCAGCAACACCTGGAGCATTGCTAATGCGTTACCTGCCGAACCCCTCCCCCCCTAAAGAGCTCTGTTTGTGAGGATGTTTAGATGTTTGGATGTTGGTTGTGCCGTAAAACACACACAGTCCTTTCAGGGTCACCATAACTCAACCTGCTCACTGACCTAGTACAGGATGACCAAGAAAGAATCAGTGACACGACAAGCAAGCAATTGAGTTCCAATCCTCTGACTTGCGCCTCAATTAGCGTCTCGTTCAGACCACACGCGGGGTCCATTACGAACGTTTAACAAGTGGAAATCAAACCCAATGGTACTTCTTAAAATAACTGGAACTGTGTTAATTGTACTGAACAATGCTTTATTTGCTTTCTAATATCTAGGTACTACTCTTAAAATAGTTGTTTTTGTGTACAGTCAACCAATTTGGTTTGTAGGCCACAATGGAACCTTTTCACACTAAAACATTTAACGCGTTATCGATGGATCTGCCATCCTACTATCCAACTTCCTTCCTACTAATATTATAAATGGGAAAGTTTGTGAGGATGTTTGGATGTTTGTTATTCAATCACGCCGTAATTGCTCAGCAGATTTCGTTGAAACTTGGAATATAAATAGTTCTTTACCTAGAACAGCATAAAGGATATTTATTTTTACTCAATACTTAATACCGTTATTGCTTCCACGTGGTTGGTGACAGGTAGTACATAGGTGGTTACTCATGTAGACCCTGTATTAGGGTATGGCAACAGGGAGACAGGCAGAGATTTAATACCTAAGTAGAGGTAGTGTATGCGATCTAGTCATGCATCCAGATAGACCGGGATTCGAACCCACGACCAGTGCCACTGAAAGGCACTCGTGACGTAGTGCTATTTGATTCTGGGTCATTTCAGATCCCTCCCGGTTACAAATATTTGCAGATCACGCAAACTTTGTCCCGCAGAGGCATCGAGCCCGCACCCGTGCCCACCTTAAAAAGACCAAGAAAAAACCAATAACAGAAGCGAGGTAGTAAAAGTTCAGTTGGTACAAGGCAATCTTACAAATTGACTATACAAACTTCGGATTTTTGTTACGTAAATTGAGATCGAAAATTCATTCGCTCGGAGAGCCGACGAAGTGATCGTCCTTGTATATTTTCTTTTAAAAATATGATGGTGAGGGATCTTCTTGCATCTGGGTTCGACCTTTTACGAATTTATGATAATATTCGTTAAATAATAGAAGAGTATCGTATTAAGAAACAAGTTCTTGTTGCGATGGAGGGCGCGTAGAAAGGGTAAATTTTGGGACAGTGTTGGGACACGTCAATTAAGTTATCGATGATTTTTATAATATCCCAAAAATGCTCGACGCAGACGGGAATGTCCCACTGCTGTGGGAAATTCCACTGTGGAATCTTCGCTCGCTCGATCAATGATAAATGTGAAAGTAAGTGAGTATGTTTGAATGTTTTTGGTTCAATCCCGCCGAAACGGCTCAAACGATTTTGATGAAACTTGTAATACTTGGCATATAGGCTAATTTGATCTACTATCTAGGCTAGTTTGTACAAGAATAGAATATAATAGAATAATCTTTGTATACACTACATGGATGTCTTACACACAGGTACAAAGTTCAGGCTATAGCGAATCGCTAAGTGCGATCTCTTCAAGACAAAAGAAGCTAGTTAACTTATAAATGAATGCCTGATTATACACTCTCCCAACCTTATACTCACATAGGTACAACAAAACTAGTGTTTACCTCATTTGTTGTTTTAGTATTTCCTCTAAGTTATTCTTAAACTACGATATGGAAGAGCGATATCTCCTAATACAGGTATTTTTATACTTATAAGGAGGTATCAACTACAGTTAAAACTATGTTACTTAAGTTAAAGAAATAAAACATTTGTATTTGTATTATTGTATAAATAAAACAGACGGCAAATAAAATTATCGATAGCAGCCCATCCCTACCCACAGCTCCGACATTTCCATGTAGGTCGCATAAAAATAACATTTTCGCGCGGCGTAGTAGCACAGCTGCTCAAATATTGAGTTGCAGCCTACGATACGGAGATTGGTTCTCTTCCTTTTGTTTCTATTCCACTTTTAACCGACTTCAAAAAGGAGGTTCTCAAGCCGGCTGTATTTTATTTGGTACTGTGTATGTTACTCCATATCAGCCTCTGGTACCCATAAGTACAGGCTATGCCTAGTTTGGGATCAGTTGACCGTGTGCGATATGTCCGCAATATTTTTTTTTTGTTTTTTTTTTTTTTCACATAATTGAGACCATCTCATATAGTTAAGTGACGTTCCAGTATTCGGGCGTAACAGTATTACGATCACGCCCTTTGCCAGTTTCTCTTGTTATTGTATGTTTATGCTAAGCTTCTGATTTGTCTGTGAATTATATCATATTCAGTTTCTGTGTGCCAATTATAAGTATGGCAGTTCTTTCAGAGGCTTAGTCAGCTCTGCACGTAGTGACCATGCCTTTTTGTGGATAAGGCTGACTAGGATTAGTGCAGGGTACTACCGATATTGCCGTGGTGGTCGCGGTTGAAGTCAAGTCAAAGTCAAAGTCAAAAGGCATTTATTTCAATAAAATCACTAGGATCACTTTGAAACGTCTTAGAAACTAGGTGAAGCTATGCCTGTTCCTCGCGACCAAGCCTAGAAGAATCAGGCAACAAACACGGCTTGGTGCTTATCATTTTTTTCGATGATCCTTTTTCACAAATTGGAATTTAAAGCTTCAGTGTGGTGCCGATCGAACTAGGTGAGGCTCAAGAGAAAAGTAATCTAATTATAATCCTTAATAAATAAGAGCTTATAAAAATGTGAAAAAAATGAAGACAAATGTGAGCTTCAACAAATGATCTAAGGGCAGCACACGCTACACTTGATGAAATATGTACCTAATGCTTATATAATTAAATAATACTTATAATATGATGCAAGCAAAAACTGTAAAGACACTGCAAAATGGCATTTTAGCTGTCGAGGGGCAGAGCGACTTCAGGCCATGCGGTTTTATCATTTAAATAATCATTTAGTTTATAGTATGAAGAATATGCCCCTCCATATCTACCTACCACCATGGATGTCCTAAGAGTGACTTAGGGAAAAAAGCTAGGGGATGGGCAGCAGCTTCCCCTATTTTCACAAAGATAGTTTTGCGCTCTAACTGCGCTCGCCAACTTTTAGCTTTTTTTTTGCAATTTTGCCCACAAGCTTCCTAAAATTAGCTGTTTTTGGTATTTTCATCTTTATGACTTGTTACTAAAAGTAGAAGTTCGGAATCAAGATTGCTACCTAAACAGCTGATTCATTGAGTTTGAACTGATTAGACCCCAAAACAGCTGATTTGTAAAAATATTTTACAAAGAAAAATGTCGAATTTCCAAAAGTCGTATAGTAATAGTGTAAGTAACAAACTTTATTGTTAATTAGGTGTAGATTTAGCCTCTTTCGGAATAACATACATTTATGAATCACCTTGTATCTGTTAGGTTAGTTTATCTCTTGAAGACTTGAGTGCTCTCTTAAAAGTCTTTAGAGCTTAACGATTCATCACTCAACTCGATGTTCACTCGAATCAATCGAGTTTTTCCCACTCAACATCGTACGCTTCGTTCTAAAATTGAGCTAATTTGCGAAGGTTTCCGAACGAAAAAGATGGCGGACTAGATTTTTCGTTTTAATTATCGCGCCGACTCTAAATTGGAGTGCTCTCTGCTCTAGCAAATGGGGGAAAGGAATTAGGCAATCAGTAATCAGAGGGGCTGATTTTGATCGTGTTGGCTTTGGTTGTTTGATTTTGCTGTTTTGGCGCCAAAAAAGTTGGAAGCGAATTGATAAAAATTCAACTGCTTCAACATAGATGATTCTAGGACATGCCGGTTTCCTCTCGATGTTATCCTTCACCGCTTGAGAGCACTAGAAGGTATAGCGAACATACATTTTCCGAATAGAAAATCCAGTAGTGCACGAGCGGGATTCAAACCCACGAAGCCTTATTTATTTTTAAATTTTTTTTATACAACAGAGTTGGCAATCTAGCTTTCGTTCCACCTGATGGTAAGCGGTTACCGTAGCCTATGAGCGCTTGCAATACCAGAGGCATCACACACGTGTTGCCGACCCCTCCCCCCTCCCCCTTAAAGAGCTCTGGCAACCTCACTCACCTTATGAAATACTAGCTTCCACCCGCGGCTTTGCTCGCGTTGTACCTAAATAAAAAGTAGCCTACATGCTATTTTAGGTATAGAAATCTATCTATTCCAAGTTTCAACGGAATCGATTGAGCCGTTACGGCGCGGCGTGACTGAACAACACACATCCAAACATTCTCACAAACTTTTATATTTATAATATTAGTAGGATATTTTTTCCCATACATCCCTTTGGATAGCGGAATGCATTGAACGAGTATCTACATAATAAAACTTACCAAAATACAACGTACTTCCTATACCTAAATATTACCTACCATATGAACAAGAACGACCATAACTCAACTCTTGCATAATGTTTATTATTATTATTTTCTAATGCAAGTGACTTGCTTGTCTTTAATGTCTTTAATAAACGGTCGTGGTGGCCCCGGCTGAAGAAAAGGCCCCTCCATATCTACCTATCCGCGGATGTCGTAAGAGGCGACTAAGGGAAAAAAGCTAGGGGATGGGCAGCAGCGTCCCTCATTTTAACAACGGTAGCTCTAGCGCTCGCCAACCCGCATGCCCAGCGTGGTGAGTATGGGCAAATCCCCCACATGATTAGGAATTTGCTCTGTCTGTGGGGGACGCCATGTTCAGCAGTGGACGTCGAACGGCTGAAATGGTAATGATGATGCCTTTAAAACGATAATTTTTTTAAAAAAAATATTGGGGTGAAGTGAAGTCTCAGTGTATTCGACATAATTCTCGCCTGCATTCTGAAACAAGGAATCTCTTTTCCCGGTCTGTCGTTTGTGTTTTAATAGTGATTTCGTAAACATATCGATAGTTATATGCACAATGTAGAAAAAAGTTATAAGGGTTATTTGGTTAAAATATCACCGTGACTGACATGCACTTACTGCACTGCATACAGGGATACTGAGAGAATGTTACCAACGACCCAAAGTCCTGCTTCGCTATTTTAAGGAGCTGGGCTGGCTGGGGTAGGGTTAGCATAGGGGGACAATGCACAAAACACCCCACAGCGGGAAGTCAGTGCAGGTCTAACCATTAGATTAGAATTAGAATTAGAATTAGACATGCACTTTTGTAGCTTTTTCGTTCGAAAATATTGTTGTTTTAGCAAAACGTATTTTGAGGCATGCGTTGGTAAGCCAACTTCAACTTTCGTTCGAACTTTTAACTTTTGTGGCATTTACGTTCGAAAATATTGCTTAATAGCAAAACCGCCATTGTAGCATTCAAAGTAAAAATCAAAAGTTATACTCTCATCGACATTGTAACCTCCCTACGTCCCATGCGGCATGTAGATAAGTTACCCATTTGAATGCCGGCCGCGTTCGATCCGCCGCGCGCGCTTTCCGAATTCAAATATTTACAATACAACAGTACCAACTGTAGATGAAAAGTTGGCGCGATATTTATTGGCAGACGTGTTTGTTTCGTTATGTTGGCTGAATCAGCTTTTCGATAAAGCCTCTTTTATTTTAGAAAAAGTTTATTGTGCGCTCGTTCTCTATGATCTTAGAAAATCTTTTTTTACTCGCCTCATACACCTGTTCCGTCAATCTTTTTTCGTTCTTCCTCTACATGACCAAACTATCTCAGCATACCTTTCTCAATCCTAATCACTACGTCTTCTTTCACTCCACAACGCTCTCGTATCACTCTATCTTTCAAAGTTACTTTACACATACTTCGCAAAGCTCTCATTTCCAATGCATTTATTAGTAATTTAGTTTAACTTCTTACTCCGGGTATGTTTGTTAACCAGTCGCCTCTGAAGTAGAGTATTTGAGGAGGCAATTGCCTGAACGCATTTCGATTTGCTTCAATTAACCTAAAACAAACACTCGATTGATTTCCTGCGCAGCCATTGGCCGCATTGTTTTGTTTATAAAGATTTAAAAAAATAATATTTTGTTTTAAGAACGCTTTTAAGTTGTCTTCATCATCATCATCATCATCAGCCTGTAGAAGTCCACTGCTGGACATAGGCCTCCCCCAAAGAGTTCCATGACGAACGGTCTTGAGCCTTCTCCATCCACCGACTTCCCGCAACCTTCACAATGTCGTCGGTCCATCGGGTGGGGGGCCTTCCAACACTGCGTCGCCCGGTTCGTGGTCGCCATTCGAGAACCTTTACTCCCCAACGGTTGTCGGTTCTGCGAGCTATATGGCCTGCCCACTGCCACTTCAACTTGCTAATTCTGAGAGCTATGTCGGTCACCTTAGTTCTTCTACGGATTTCCTCATTTCGGATCTTATCACGTAGTGAAACTCCAAGCATAGCTCTCTCCATAGCCCGTTGCGCGACTTTGAGCTTGTATATGAGGCCTATAGTTAACGACCAAGTCTCAGTGCCATAAGTCATCACTGGCAACACGCACTGATTGTAGACTTTCGTCTTGAGGCTCTGCGGTATCTGCGACGAAAAGATATGACGAAGTTTCCCAAACGCTGCCCATCCGAGTTGGATTCGTCGGCTGACCTCTTTGTCGAAGTTGGACCTACCTAGTTGAATCGTCTGACCCAAATAGACATAGTGGTCTACAACTTGAATGGTATCGTTCCCAACTTGTACCGGCATGGGTGCAACATGAGCATTGGACATGATATTAGTCTTGCCCATGTTCATTTTAAGACCCACCTGTTGAGAAACGTTACTGAGGTCTCTGAGCATTGCGCCAAGGTCCTCCAACGATTCTGCCATTATGACTATATCATCGGCGAATCGAAGGTGAGTGATGTATTCGCCATTGATGTTGATGCCATGTCCTTCCCAGTGCAGAAGCTTAAAAACATCCTCCAATGCAGAGGTGAACAGTTTCGGAGAAATTACGTCTCCCTGTCTCACCCCTTTTTGCAATTGGATAGGATTTGTGCTCTGGTCCTGGAGTCGGATAGACATGGTGGCCTTGCTGTACAAACACTTCAACACTTCGATATACCGGTAGTCAATCTGGCACCGCTGTAGTGACCGTAACACTGCCCAGGTCTCGACTGAATCGAAGGCTTTCTCGTAGTCCACAAACGCTAGACACAATGGCCGATTATACTCTTCGGTCTTCTGTATAATCTGCCGGAGCGTGTGGATGTGGTCTACGGTACTAAAGCCTTTGCGGAACCCGGCTTGTTCGGGAGGCTGGAAGTCGTCAAACCTACGGGCGAGCCGGTTAGTAACAACTCTCGAAAACAGCTTATAGACATGACTCAGCAGCGAGATGGGCCTATAATTCTTCAAGAGGGTGTTGTCACCTTTCTTGAAAAACAGTACCACTACGCTCCTGTTCCACGCCTCAGGCGTTGTACCTTCGAGGATGACGGAATTAAATAGCTTCTGAAGGACTTTAAGTACCGGTGTTCCACCCGCTTTCAGAAGCTCTGACGTTATTCCGTCCTCCCCCGGTGCCTTATTATTCTTAAGCTGTTTGAGGGCCGTCCGGATCTCGTATAGGCTGACGTCCGGGATGTCTTCGGTATAGTGCCGGGTCAGACGGGCTCTTGCATCGCTTGCCGTGCTTGGAGCAGGACTTTGCGATGAGGTGTACAGTTGTCCATAGAACTTCTCGAGCTCTCGTAAAATCTCAGGCTTCGACGAGACGACATTGCCGCTATCGGTCTTCAGTTTCGTCAACTGACTTTGTCCAATAGACAGATCTTTTGCGAACACTTTCGAGCCTTTATTGCGCTCTATGGCGCGTTTAATACAAGCTGTATTAAAAAGGCGCAAATCGTGTCGCATAGACTTAGAGATCTGTCTATTGAGCACGCCGTATTTCGACCTGTCCACTGAAGAATGCAGTCTCATGTCATTTCGCTCAGCCATGAGTTTAAGAGTGTGCTCAGAGAGTTTCTGGGTTCTATTTTTACGGTGGGTTTTAAAGAACTCCGACCCAACCGCTTGGACAATTTCCACTAGCCCGTTGTTCAGCTCATCCACTGTTCCGCATTCAGCCAGGCTTTGGAAGCGATTTTGGAGTTCTAACTGAAAGCTCTCGGGGTTTTGAATTTGGACAGGACTTGGGCGAAGAGTAGATTTCATCAGACGAGACCTTTCCAGCTTAATGTTGATATTCAATGAGCCTCTAACCATACGGTGATCACTGCCGGTTTTGACCCTGTTGATCACAGAGACGTCATTGAATATTTGCTTCTTGGTCGTCATGATGAAATCTATCTCGCTTTTGTAACCGCCGGGGTGCAGCCACGTCCATTTTCTGGACGGCCGCTTCTTGAAGAAAGAGTTCATCGCAAAGAGTCCCTCCTTCTCCATGAAGTCGACCAGACGCTGGCCCCTTTGGTTTCGCTGTCCAAATCCGAATTGCCCCACTTTCAGTTCATCGCCGTTCCTTGTGCCTAGCCGCGCGTTGAAGTCCCCCATCACAACTGTAAAGTGTGTTTTCGAGGCATGCATGGCATTTGAAATGTCATCATACATGGCCTCCACTTCATCGTCTGGGCGTTTCGAGTGTGGGGCGTATACCTGTATGACCTTCAGCGAATACCGATCGGTGATTCTGAGTATAAGGTATGCCACCCTGCTCGAAACGCTCACTATCTTTACAATATTGTTGACGAGGGACTTATGAACGAGAAACCCGATACCGTGTTGGGATAGCTGATCTCCCTCCC
This sequence comes from Anticlea derivata, assembly GCA_947579855.1. Taxonomy (NCBI): domain Eukaryota; kingdom Metazoa; phylum Arthropoda; class Insecta; order Lepidoptera; family Geometridae; genus Anticlea; species Anticlea derivata. The sequence goes on along the minus strand of OX388287.1, from coordinate 5,017,002 downwards.
GGTAGTAGAATAAGTTGCCGGAATTTAGGATTATCGTGTCCTCCCCCTCTCTTCGGACTTCTGATAATCCTATGATATCCCAACGCAACCTACTTACTACTTCTTCCAGCTCAATCAACTTCTCGTCGGTCCTCAGTGTGCGTGCGTTAAAAGTCGCCAGGTCCAGGGTTCGTGGGGATTGGTAGCTGGGCCTCTGCCGGGGATTCTTAGCACCCCCTGCTCCGCCGTTACCGTGGCCGCTACCAGTGCCAGGAATAGCGGAGCTGCCGGGGACTGGGGGCCGTTTTTTATTGTGTCCTATCATAAGGGGGGGATTGGACCATAACCCACCACGCTGGTCCAGTGCGGATTGGTGGGTGGAGCGCCAGAGACTCGTCAGCTGATCGGCAGGGTGTACCACGTGCCGGTGAGGTTGGCTTGGGTTCCGAGGGTTGTAATTTGGAACCCCTTACACCCCCACCCACCCAAGTTGTCTTGAGTCACTAAAAAAATTGTCTACTTAGTTTCTTGGTTTTTGGCTTCTGTGTCTACTTATCTTATTCTTTTATTTTACTAACTTAACTGGACGCTGACAAGGGAATATAAATATGGCATGATTGAACCACAAACATCAAACATCCTAACAAACTTTTTTAAAGTGATCCAAATGATTTTAACTAAAGACTTTATGACTTTGACTTTGATAACAGCAACATTAATCGATAATTACGATCGATTGTCAACATCATCCCAGCACTAGGCATGGTACTATATTTTATATCCGGTTTTTTTTTAAATATTTTTACTTACAGCTGTGTCGTAGGAAATCTGTATTGAATGAACAATTCTAAGACTTACAAAAGCAGAAACAACAAAATTGTTTCTTTTCCACCCAGAAATAAGCGAATGATAATTATTCCCAAACGATTTGCCGGATATGAGGAAAAAGGGGGAAGGAAAAAGGCCCACGTATTTTGTTTACTTGGCTGCGTAGATCGGAAATTATCGGACGCGACTGTGTCGAGCGTCTGTCAACGCGACCGTGTCGAAGCTTTTTTTTTTTTTATTTTTTACTAACAAAATGGATGACATGTCTGAAATTAAAATAAATTGAATTGAATTGAAGCGACTTTATTGAATATCGACTAGTTACCTACGATCGCGAAAGGTTAAATAAAAAAAAACGAAACATTTCTAGGGTAAAAAACTCTTCTTTCTCTTCTCTAAAACGTTCTTGCTGAACTTGTTCAATTTATCCGTTTTTGGCCTAACTACTCCTCAGTGGTAAGGCATTTATGCTGAGCCGAGACCTTTTTGCTGCTATTGTGTGCCAAGTTTGTGAATAAATGTTTGTCTATGTCTATGTTTTATAACTCTTTATTATACGTACGAGAAGATCAACATCAAGATTGCTACCTCATCATCATCATTTCAGCCGTACGACGTCCACTGCTGAACATGGCCTCCCCCACAGACAGAGCGAATTCCTTATCATGTGGGGGGATTTGCCCATACTCACCACGCTGGGCATGCGGGTTGGCGAGCGCAGTTAGAGCTATCGTTGTTAAAATGAGGGACGCTGCTGCCCATCCCCTAGCTTTTTTGCCTCTCACGACATCCGCGGCTAGGTAGATATGGAGGGGCCTATTCTTCAGCCGAGGCCACCACGGCCTACCTACTAGGATTGCTACCTAAAACAGCTGAATAGTTGAGTTTGCACTGATTTGACCCCAAAACCGCTGATTCTTGCATAGTGTTTTTGCAATGAAAAATGACGAATTTCCAAAAGTCGTGGAACAAACTTTATTGCCAATTGAGTGTAGAATAAGCCCCTTTCGGTATAGCATGCATGTTATGTTCATATTCACATTCATTTATTTCACCCTTAGCGTTACATTGCATAACATAGGTATGTCCAATTACAGTTATTTAATCATAAATTATCATGCAGATTATTAATTAAGTATTATTATTATTATTACAGATTATTAATGGATTAATAGATAGTGTCCTACATATTACTTGTATGCATATCAGAGAATGAACAATTTATATATTCGGTTATATGGTAAAATGGATGACTCTCAAGAAATCTCCTGACCTGAAATTTAAATTTGTTGATGGGTATGTATCTTCTAATGGCAATTTATTGTACATAGCGAGCTTAAGGAAAAATACCTATGTACCACCTTGTACTGCTTGGCGGCAGTATTTAGGGCAAGGCGACCCTTTGACTAAATAAGTGCGCGACTAAGTCGCGTCTTAAATGTTCGCGGCGTTTGTTAAGATTTCGTCGAAAAAACTTCCCCGGACCTTGAAGCTAAATTGCCTGGTTGGAAGGAGCGCGGCGCACTTTAATCCTTTCCTCACTCTGGTTCTTTCACGGTCATCATCATCATCAGCCTGCTGAAGTCCACTGCTTTCTTGTTATTATTATTATTTAATCTTTAATGCACACAAAAAACAATGTACAAAAGGTGGGCTTAATGCCAAGGCATTATCTACCAGCCAGCCTGATTGGGTAGAAACAGGAGGTTGGCGTGCGACACATTGTTTAACTTAACTAAAAACTATACTATATATAACCATACACTATATTTAAATATGTATATATATATATATATATATATATAATTGTATATAATATATATATATATAATACACTGCAATAGATTAACAGATAGTACAAAACAGTGTTTTATTAACATGTAGTGTAGATGCTTGTTGTCACTGATTCTTTCTTGGTTATCCTGGGTCATTAGGTCAGTGAGCAGGTGCAGTTTGGTGGCCCTGAAAAGGGCCTCTGACCGTCAGTGAAAGGATCAGTGTAGTGAAAGGATTAAAGTCCACTGCTGCACATAGGCCTCCCCCAAAGAGATCCATGACGAACGGTCTTGAGCATTTCCATCCACCTTCACAATGTCGTCGGTCCATCGGGGCCTTCCAACACTGCGTCGCCCGGTTAGTGGTCTGGTCGCCACTCGTGAACTTTTACTCCCCAACGGTTGTCGGTTCTGCGAGCTATATGGCCTGCCCACTGCCACTTCAACTTGCTAAATCTGGATTACTTCTACGGATTTCCTCATTTTCCTTGATTATTCTCAAGAAGAAGAAGTATTAGCTGGATAGTTTATTTTCAATTCAATTCAATTTATTTTATTTCGGTTGTGCACCATAATTGTTAGTACATAGACCTGTGGTGCAATTGCCTAAGCGTAATGGCAATAAAGTTCGTAACTTTGGGGGTAATTTTAACAATCTTAGCAACATCCAAAACGTTCCAAACTTGACAAGGGACAACTTCAAGACCTTAGCTTCTTCCTTTTCATGTTGGAAAAACTTCAGATGTCGCTATAATTGATAAAATCATACTTAAAATTGCGATCTTCATTACCATTTTGCTTACGCAATAGACTGGCAGGAACATTTATCTTCTACCTATAAACTATGTTAATAACCATGAAAACAGATTTCAATATATCAGAATACATTCAAACAAATTATTATAGCAAAAATAAATTAAATTTACTAAAAAAAAAGATAAAAAATTTCAAAAAGATATCAGGGCGTCTGATCGTAGCGACGCGTGACCCGAGAGCTGGCTCTTATTTGGCCCAGCGAATTAGCATTGCCATCCAGCGTGGCAATTCCGCCAGCGTCTTGGGGACGCTTCCGACTGGTAGTGATCTGGATCAGTTGAGCTATCTATAGATCGTTTGTAATGGTCTTTAGATGGCTCAACTGTTTCTTGTGTATTTTGTAAATATTAACTTGTATTAGTTTTAAGTTTCTTTCTGTAAATTTACTTATTACGATTATTATTATTCATTTATTTCAAATCTTAATAATAAAAATTCTAACTGCATGTAAATGTAAAAATAATAATTTTGAAAAACATTTTTTTTCTACAATAATACGTTTTGTTATGGGAATCGTGTTTGTTTTCCGAATTGCCTTGTTGAAGCTAGAGTATAAAATTTTAAATGCCCTCAAGCAACCCTCTTTAAAAACATATAAGAGATTAATCCCCACTCACAGGGGGTGAAATGCAGTAACAGACAGTCCTGGGGTATTTTATATCAATCTAGCGGCAACACTTGTGATAAATGGGCTACCAACGTCTTAGCTTTTAATATAATGTTTTTTATTGCTTCGTAAGTAATTTGGACGGCCACAGCTCGGGCAGAGTGCTGGCTGCGGCGAGGTGCGAGTTCAATTCCCGCTGCAACATTAAATTCATTTTAATTGTAGGTATATAGATCGTTTATTTACAGAAAGAAACTTAAAACTAATAAAAGTAAATATTTACAAAATACACAAGAAACAGTTGAGGCATCTAAAGACCGTTACAACCGATCTATAGATAGCTCAACTGATCCGGATCACTAGCAGATTGTAGGTATATTGTTAAGTTTGAGTTGTATTTTTTTGGAGGAGGTAGGGCACAGCGAGATTTTCTCGCTCTAAATTGGAGCAGCCCGCTTGGAGAGGTACCTCCGCCTTACAGAAGATCGCAGCCAAATAACATTTTTTGTTTCAAATAGTGTTGTGTTCCTGCGGTAAGTAAGGTTGCCAGAGCTCTTTAGGGGGGGAGGTGTTCGGCAGGCATTAGCATTATCCAGGTGTTGCTGATGTCAATAGGTGACGGTAACCACTTACCATACAGGGGGGTCGTTAGCCAGTTTGCCTCAAAAAAGAAAACTAACGTGGATTCAACTAGATTTAGATCATTTTGTTGCTAGCATTTGTAATTTTTTTTCACATTTGTATATACTCTTATTTATTAGATTATTTTTTCTTTTGCCCTTCACCTAATTCAATCAGCACCCCACTGAGGTGTACATGCCATTTTGTGAAAAAGGATCATCGAAAAAAATGTTAGGCACGCGCCGTATTTGTCGCCTGATTCTTGTAGGCTGCTCGCGAGGAACAGGCATAGCTTCACCTAGTTTCCAAGACGTTTCAAAGTGATCCTAGTGATTTTATTGAAATAAAAGCCTTTTGACTTTGACTTTATGTAGTCTTTTTTTTTATTATACTATTGAGGTGGCAAACAGGCATACGGCCCACCTGTTGGTAAGCGGCTACCGTAGCCTATGAGCGCTTGCAATACCAGAGGCATCACGCACGCGTTGCCGACCCCGAACCCCCCTCCCCCTAAAGAGCTCTGGCAACCTTACTCATCGCAGGAACACAACACTATTTGAAAACAAATAATGTTATTTGGCTGCGATCTTCTGTAAGGCAGAGGTACCTCTCCAGGCGAGCTGCTCCAATTTAGAACGAGAAAATTTCGCTGTGCCCTTCCTCCTCTAAAAACGTCTAACGGAGAGTCTCGTTGTCGGCAGATGCGTCGGCGGTGGCGGTAGGCCGGCGGCATGCAGGGCGGCGCGCCCCCCGCCGACGCCGACCAGGCGCAATTCGAGGCTGACAAGCGAGCCGTCTACAAGTAAGTCCTATCAACACACTGGACCTTTTTACCCAACCTCCATGTTTAACATTCTCGCAAGCACCACGTTTGTGGCCCTTCTTTTGGCTACATTATGGCTAACTCAGTTTTCTACGTGCTGAAACCCCTTATTCCCCTCTTAGCGCCGCTTACTTAACCAACCTTAAGCCCAAACCCACTTTTCTCCTTTTTAGCGCTCCTAACTCTTTAGCTAAACCATTTTTCTACACTTGTAGATCCCCTCTGTTCCCCGTCTTAGCGCTCCTTACGTAACGTTACCCAATTTATTCCCAAACCCCCTCTTATTCTTCTTGCCCTTGTACATGGCGCAACATGTTTTCTTCTTCCACTCTCTTCTGTTGGCCGTCATCTCCGCACTCACTTCTTTCTTACTCATGTCGTCTTTAATACAGTCCATCCATCTTTTCTTTGGCCTTCCTCTAGTCTTATATCCATCCACATTCATACCTAACGCTCTTCTCGTTACATGACTTCTCATGACATGCCCATACCATGCTAACCTATTACTTCTCAACTTTTCCGTCACTCGCTACTTTCAAACTTCCTCTGACCCCTCCCCTCTTAGCGCCGCTAACTTAACCTTAAGCCCAAACCCCCTATTCTCCCTTTTAGCGCTCCTAACCTAAGCCCAAACGCAGGTCTACCGTTAACCATTTTCTTACACTTGCAGTCACCACTATAACTACTATTCGCCCTCTTAGCTCTGCTAACTTAACAACCATAATCCCCCTCCAAAGCCCAAACGCAGCTCTACCGCTAACCCATCATTGTACACTTGCAGACACCCCCTATTCCCCCTCCTGGCGCTCCTCCTGGAGCGCTGCGAGCAAGCGACGGCGGGCGCGGAGCCCCCAGCAGCGGACGCGTTCGGCGCCGACCTGCAGGCCTTCGTGCAGCACCAGCGCAGGGACACCAGGCCTCTGCTGCTGGACGAGCCGGAGATAGACGGGCTCATGATTAAAAGCATCCAGGTGAGTGCCGGATCTTCATCATCATCATTATCATCATTAACAACCTGTAGAAGTCTACTGCTGGACATAGGCCTCCCCGGAAGAGTTCCACGACGAACGGTCTTGAGCCTTTAAGCCCGAACTTCTCGATTTCATGTCACAAAATCATAACCAGCGCAGGTACATCAGGCCTCTGCTGTTGGACGAGACCGAGATAGACGGGCTCATGAGTAAAAGCATTCAGGGCTCATGATTAAAAGCATTCAGATTAGTGCCGGAACTTATAGAGACAGCCGAGACTTGTACTTGTCAGAAATAGCACATAGGCTTTTTATCTAATGACGCGTGGTACGCGTGCAAAGCCGCGGGCGGAAGGTAGTCATCGATTGTATCGTTTTCTTCATAAGATTAAATCGTTTTAAAGGTAGTTCCTCTGGAAGTTTATTCTTCATCTTGTCGTGTCACTGATTCTTGTTTGGTCATCTTGTATTGGGTCAGTGACCAGGTTCAGGTAAGGTGGCCCTGAAAGGGACCTATGACCGTCGATGACAGTATCAGTGTAGTGAAAGGGTTAAAGTGCGCCTCTTAGAGGCTCCATTCGTGCACAACTGAAGTTTATTATAGAAGTTTGTTAAACAAGTGGTCCTCAAGCTTCGTTCTTCGTTTCCAGGTCCTCCGCATCCATCTGCTGGAGCTGGAGAAGGTGCAAGAGCTGTGCCGAGATTTCTGCGGCCGGTACATCGCCTGCCTCAAAACCAAGATGCAGAGCGAAAACCTACTGCGCACTGATTATAGCGCAGGTATCTATTAAACACCCAACAGTCATCATCACCATCATCATTACCATCATCAGCCTTTAGAAGTCAATTGCTGGACTTAGGCCTCCCAGAAAGAGTCAAAACATACTTCAAACTTTAATATTGATTTCATTGAAATAGCAGTGATTATTGTGAAACGTCTTAAATTAGGGTTGTTAATTGGGGTTAATTGGTTGAAATTAGGGTAATTTTTAAGTTTTACATCTTTATTAGTAATCGAGTTGGAGTATATTCAATCCCAAGCTTTTTAGTCGGATATTCTGCAATATTAGTTCCGGCCAGGCTATTGCGTAAGCAAAATGGTAATGAAGATCGCAATTTTAGGGATGATTTTATCAATTTTAGCTACATCTGAAATTTATCAAATATGAAAAGGAAGAAGCTAAGGTCTTGTAATTTTCCATTGTCAAGTTTGGAATGTTTTTAATCTTGCTAAAATTACTCTCAAAGTTACGATCTTCATTGCCATTACGCTTACGCAATTGCACCCCGGGTCTGGGTGTTGTGGTATCTTGGTACACATATATTTATTTAATAGTGATAACCCCCACTATGAAACAAGAAAGTCCCTGACTCTAGATGTGGTGTAGTGGTCTAAGTTTATTATTATATGTATGTTAGTCTGTAAGGTGGATGTGTGGAGTGACTAGAATGGATAAGATAAGGAATGAGTATGTAAGAGGGCATGGGCGCCGGCAGGGGGGTGCCAGGGGGTGCACTTGCACCCCTTGGGAATCTCGGGATCAACAGGAATTATTGAAATAAAAAGGTGTGAGCCGTGACGACTGGGTACCTATATAATAAATTCATACATAATGAATAGTCAGAAATTTGTAAATGTCTCGAACATTCAGACTACAATTTCATCTTTTTATTAACGATTGTTAACAATATACGGCTATGTTGTAATATACGGCAAAGATTGTAAGAAAACTAAAATCTGCACCACCTGGAAATTATTTCTGCCGGCGCCCATGTAAGAGGGAGTTTGAAAGTGGAGCCATTGACGGAAAAGCTGAGGAGTAATGGGCATGTCATGAGGAGGGAAGAATGTCATGTGACTAGAAGAGTGTTAGATATGAATGTGGATGGATGTAGGAGTAGAGGTAGGCCAAATAAAAGATGGATGGACTGTGTGAAAGTGGATATGGTGAAGAAAGGAGTGAGTGCTGAGATGACGACTGATAGAGAAACTAGAAATGGAAGAAGAATACATGTTGTGCCGACCCCGCGTGATGTGGGATAAGGGCAGGAAGATGATGATGATGTTAGTCTGTAAGGTATTTATTAATATGGGCCATGGCATGTTACACATTTTTGTGTAATGTCTCAAGTAGCCTGAAATAAAGATATATTGTTTGGGAATACTATGATTTTTAAAATATCCCATAAATGGAGCTTTGAGGCGTTTGGATGTCCTAAAGATTTTCGCTCCCACGAGAAGGGTCTCCGTAGTTTAGTTGGTTAGAGCATCCCCGTATTTAGGGGAAGGTTGCGGGTTCAAATCCCGTCTAGATCGAAATTTTTAGGATATTATTAAAATCTAAAGGTATGCTGAGATGTAGAGAGAATGAACGAAAGAAGATTGACGAAACAGGTGTATAAGGCGAGTGTGAATGGGACCGTTGGAAGGGGAAGACCTAGGCGTACGTTTAGTGACCAAATCGGTGACGTTTTGGAAAAAGGCCAGGTCATGAGTACCCTAAACCGACGAGCATGTATGAGGAATGTGATGAGAGTGAATGAAGCAAAAGAGGTATGTCAGGATCGTAGCAAGTGGAAAACCGTGGTCTCTGCCTACCCCTCTGGGAAACAGGCGTGATTTTATGTATGTATGTATTATTAAAATCATGATACACATAGTTTCTGATGCCCACGACACAACACATGGAATCATAGTGTGGGGTCAGGGACTATGTAGGTGACTGGTGAGTGTTACTGTATTAAATAAATATAAATAAATAAATATTCCGGACATATCACACAAGGTCAACTGATCCCAAACTAGGCATAGCCTGAACAAGGGTACCAGAGACTGATATACATATAAGATATAAATTTAACGCCCAGACACCGAACAAACATCTGTGTAGTCACAAATGTTTGTCCAGTGCGGGAATCGAACCCGCGACCTCTAGCGCAGAAGGCAGAGTTACTACCAACTGAGCTATGAAGCCAGTCTCATGTGCAATGTTGTAAAGTTTGTTGTTTTGTTGTTTTTTCAGGCGGAGTCGAAAGCAACAACAATCTCTCCGGCTCCATAGACGAGCACTCCAGTACCTCCAACTCCCCACAATATCAGGTATGAAATGTATGTCCATTTCTCTATCTTATTCCCTTACTCATTTAGTTAATCGATACCACACGCAACATCCGACATTCGTTCATGGTTGATTTTTGTATTTGTTTATTTGCGAAAATGTGGTTACAGTAGCTCTTTTACATTATAATAATGAGATCAGCACATTTTACTATGAACTAGCATGCAAAAGTTGTTTTACAAAATTAGAATAATACATGTCTATAACCTTTAAAATATAGTAAACATAGCAATTTATTATCATGTCATACATATTATGTTATTAAAAAAGTCAAGTGGTAGTGATTTGGATCAGTTGAGCTATCAATAGATCGTTTGTAACGGTCTTTAGATGGCTCAACTGTTTCTTGTGTATTTTGTAAATATTAACTTGTATTAGTTTTAAGTTTATTTGTGTAAATAAAACTTTATTTTTTTTAAAAGTCAAGATTATGAATTTCACATTAATATGAAAAAAAAAAACACGGTACGGTACCTACTTAAATAGACTGAGAATACCACCTTGCCGCACCAAGCGCTTTGCGTCTACCTTTATAATTCGGACAGCCAAAGAGTGGAACTCGTTGCCGGCGTCTGTGTTTCCGAATACCTATAATTTGGGTGTCTTCAAGACCAGAGTGAATAGGTTTCTTCTAGGCAAACGTGCTACACCGTAGACCACATCATTACTTAACATCAGGTGAGATTGTGGTTAAGGGTTGGCCTATTTTGTATACACACCTGAGTGAGCAAGGCACAGAGGCAGTGGCCCGGTTAAGGCAAATCCGGGCCTACCGCTGACGCGAGATGGTGAATGCTAACACGACCCTATCTCGCCTCAACCAGGCGGAGGACTGCTGACAGGGGGGTTTTTAGTGGGTTCGAGCCCCACATACCCCTTTCCACCACCCACCATGTCGGAAAGGAAATGCGAAGGCATATTCCCACAAAAAAAAAAAAAAATTGTATACACAGAAGCTCTAAACACTAACTCCATTTTGAAATTTGAAAAAACTATGGGCTTAACCGTAGCATGCGATCCTCACTGATGATCAACATACATTTAGTAATAATTAAAAAAATACTGTCCCACTACGTTTATCCCTAAGAATGGTAGACATCCTCTAGGCGATCAGATAAATAAATAAATAAATATTCCGGACATATCACACACGGTCAACTGATCCCAAACTAGGCATAGCCTGAACTATGGGTACCAGAGACTGATATACATAATAGATTAATAATTAACACCCAGACACAGAATCGAACCCGCGACCTCTAGCGCAGAAGGCAGAGTTACTACTAACTGAGCAATGAGGCCAGTCAGAATAATAATGTAATGTTTGTTCTTTAATTCTTTAATTCTTTATTGCACACAGAAAACATACAGAAAAAAAACATAAAAATACAGGCATGTACAACGGCGAGCTTAACCCTATAAAGAGTTTTCTTCCAGCAAACCTTTGAGGCTAGAGAGAGCTGATAAAAGTAGTGGGTACATGTGCACAACAATGGTACAACAAGGGATTATAATAAGATAACTTTTCTTTTGAGCCTCACCTAGTTCGATCGGCACCACACTGAAGCTTTAAATTCCATTTTGTGAAAAAGGATCATCGAAAAAAATGATAGGCACGCGCGCCGTGTTTGTTGCCTGATTCTTGTAGGCTTGGTCGCGAGGAACAGGCGTAGCTTCACCTTGTTTCTAAGACGTTTCAAAGTGATCCTAGTGATTTTATTGAAATAAATGCCTTTTGACTTTGACTTTGAATGAAAAGGGAAATATACAAATAAAAGATACTGTTTACAAAATAAATCACCATCATCATCATTTCAGCCGTTCGACGTCCACTGCTGAACATGGCCTCCCCCACAGACAGAGCAAATTCCTTTATCATGTGGGGGGATTTGCCCATACTCACCACGCTGGGCATGCGGGTTGGCGAGCGCAGTTAGAGCTATCGTTGTTAAAATGAGGGACGCTGCTGCCCATCCCCTAGCTTTTTTCCCTTAGTCGCCTCTTACGACATCCGCGGATAGTTAAATTTGGAGGGGCCTATTCTTCAGCCGGGGCCACCACGGCCAACAAAATAAATAAATAACTGTAATTGTAATTGTTTCAGTCGCCCCCCGCGCCTCTGTCCTACCCGTCAGTGTTCCCCGCCACGGAGCTTCCTTTCACTACGCACAGGGAGCCTCCGCGCGACTACACCGAACCCGCAGGTAACTTTATAATGAAATCAGTTTAGGAGGAGGTAGGGCACAGCGAGATTTTCTCGTTCTGAATTGGAGTAGCCCGCCTGGGGAGGTACCTCCGCCTTAAATACAAATACAAATTCTTTATTTGCAACATTACTAGTTTAGTTTACGACATAATATGTGCCTACTTAGGTGCAGAAAGAGAAAGGTAACTAATACAACTTGTAGTAGGCAACTTATAGGTACACTGTTGCAAACTAAAAAAATACGTGTCCGAAACTATATATATGAATAACTAGCCAGAACCAGAACGGGCTTGCCGTATTGCATTTAAACCTATCGAAACACTTTCACACTACTCTTTTCACAAAACATAACAACCCAATAATTATATATAAATATATTTTATTTTTCTCGTTGTCCTGTCTATTCTGCTACTCATCTATGTTATACTAGTATTCTGCCTTACCTACCCACACACAAATAAAAATGGATCTTGTTTACCACATCTTTTCTGGATCACGGGTTGATGTGTTTATCGTTTATTTTTGCTAACTAGGGATCGACTACCCATCAAGTTTATTATTATATTTTTTAAGTACCCTTTTTTTTTTAAGTGAACTGTATTGTTCTTATTGAGTACTATTGAATAAAGTTCTTTAAACCGAAAAAGGTCCCAACTCAGCGTGTGCAGATTGTAATAACCTGCGCTGGTCTTCCGTTGAGGCCTTTGAGACCGACAAGTTATAAAAAATGAAAAAAAACAAAAAGAAGAAGAAGACAGAACCTTACAGAAGATCGCAGCCAAATAACATTATTTGTTTCAAATAGTGTTGTGTTCCTGCGGTGAGTAAGGTTCCCAGAGCTCTTTAGGGGGTTCGGGGTCGGCAACGCGTGCGTGATGCCTCTGGTATTGCAAGCGCTCATAGGCTACGGTAACCGCTTACCAACAGGTGGGCCTTATGCTTGTTTGTCACCTCAGTAGTATAAAAGTTTATTTGCTAAAACATGGTAGTTGACTATAATCGCTGTTCTTATGCAGTTAGCGGGCGCACATGTTTGCTACACAAGCATGCAAATGTTTTATTTAGTATAGTAGGATTGCAATAATTAAAAAATAACAAATTTTTTAAATTAAAAAACAATGTCGTTATGATTACAAATTAAGATACCTAGATATAAGATTAGAGTCATAGTTAAAAACAGTCAAGATTATGAGTTATATTTATATTAGTTGCACATTCTACATTAATTAAATTAGGTTTTAGCAATAAGTAGGTAATCATTAGTCAAATTTACAGTCTAAAAATTCATCAATAGAATAAAAACATTTATCTGCTAGCCATTTATGTAGTTTTATTTTTAGTAGGTTGCCAGTTAATTTTCTAAGTCCTTCCGGGAGTTTATTAAATATTTTTGGTGGTCCCGGCTGAAGTATAAGCCCCTCCATATCTCCTACCCGTGGATGTCTTAAGAGGCGACTAAGGGGAAAAATAGTGGACGGGCAGCAGCGTCCCCTATTATAAAAACGATAGCTTATAACTGCGCTCGCCAACCCGCATGCCCAGCGTGGTGAGTATGGGCAAATTCCCCCCACGTGCCACAGTCACTCCGGAAATCCGTGGGGGAGGCTGATGTGCCGCAGTGGACTTCAAACGGCCGGAATGATGATCCAACTTGTACCATCAACTTGTACCTTCAAATTGTACCTTCAACTTGTACCATCAACTTTTACCTTCAACTTGTACTTTCAACTTGTACCATCAAATTGTACTTTGTATATTCGACTTTGAACTTGTATATTCAACTTGTAACTTGTATATTGCAGCCCCGATCGTGGTGCAGGGGTCGACGCCGATAAGTCAGATTGGCGCTGGGCTGTTACCTACCGATACCTTCACAGGTAACATATACACGAGTATTTTTTAAAATTATTAAACCACCTACATAAAAAGTAGTCAATATGTTTAAAGAACTTTATTTATTACAAGTTTAAACGAAATCGGTTGAGCCGTTACGTCGTAATTAAACAACAAACATCTTAACATCCTCACAAACTTTCGCATTTATAGTATAAGCAGGATACTTATATTTTTTAATTTTCGCTCAAAACTCCATTAACGCTTGTCTGAATTTACAGAGAAAATTTTATTTTTCGGATGATATAATAATCTTTGAAATGATGATCAAAACAATTTATAGCCTATTTTTGGTGTATTCAAGGTTCAAACTCCAACAACTCGTGTTCGTCCGCCTCACCGCCCCCCGACTCGGAGGGCGACGAGGGGGGCAAGCGGGGGGTGCTGCCGCGACACGCCACGCAAGCCATGAGGGCCTGGCTGTTCCAACATCTAGTGGTAAGTTGCAACACGTAGTGGTAATTTGCAACATCTAGTGGTAAGTTCCAACACCTAGTGGTAAGTTCCAACCTCCCAAGATTCATTTTAATAATTATATTAATAGTAGTAAGAGCCGGAGGCTACTTTTTAATTTTTTTAAAAGGCCTCCCCCAAAGAGTTCCATGACGAACGGTCTTGAGCCTTCTCCATCCACCGACCTCCCGCAACCTTCACAATGTCGTCGGTCCATCGGGTGGGGGGCCTTCCAACACTGCGTCGCCCGGTTCGTGGTCGCCATTCGAGAACCTTTACTCCCCAACGGTTGTCGGTTCTGCGAGCTATATGGCCTGCCCACTGCCACTTCAACTTGCTAATTCTGAGAGCTATGTCGGTGACCTTCGTTCTTCTACGGATTTCCTCATTTCGGATCTTATCACGTAGTGAAACTCCAAGCATAGCTCTCTCCATAGCCCGTTGTGCGACTTTGAGCTTGTATATGAGGCCTATAGTTAACGACCAAGTTTCAGTGCCATAAGTCATCACTGGCAACACGCACTGATTGAAGACTTTCGTCTTGAGGCTCTGCGGTATCTGCGACGAGAAGATATGACGAAGTTTCCCAAAAGCTGCCCATCCGAGTTGGATTCGTCGGTTGACCTCTTTGTCGAAGTTGGACCTACCTAGTTGAATCGTCTGACCCAAATAGACATAGTGGTCTACAACTTGAATGGTATCGTTCCCAACTTGTACCGGCATGGGTGCAACATGAGCATTGGACATGATATTAGTCTTGCCCATGTTCATTTTAAGACCCACCTGTTGAGAAACGTTACTGAGGTCTCTGAGCATTGCGCCAAGGTCCTCCAGCGATTCTGCCATTATGACTATATCATCGGCGAATCGAAGGTGAGTGATGTATTCGCCATTGATGTTGATGCCTTGTCCTTCCCAGTGCAGAAGCTTAAAAACATCCTCCAATGCAGAGGTGAACAGTTTCGGAGAAATTACGTCTCCCTGTCTCACCCCTTTTTGCAATTGGATTGGATTTGTGCTCTGGTCCTGGAGTCGGATAGACATGGTGGCCTTGCTGTACAAACACTTCAACACTTCGATATACCGGTAGTCGATCTGGCACCGCTGTAGTGACCGTAACACTGCCCAGGTCTCGACTGAATCGAAGGCTTTCTCGTAGTCCACAAACGCTAGACATAATGGCCGATTATACTCTTCGGTCTTCTGTATAATCTGCCGAAGCGTGTGGATGTGGTCTACGGTACTAAAGCCTTTGCGGAACCCGGCTTGTTCGGGAGGCTGGAAGTCGTCAAACCTACGGGCGAGCCGGTTAGTGACAACTCTCGAAAACAGCTTATAGACATGGCTCAGCAGCGAAATGGGCCTATAATTCTTCAAGAGGGTGTTGTCACCTTTCTTGAAAAACAGTACCACTACGCTCCGGTTCCACGCCTCAGGCGTTGTACCTTCGAGGATGACGGAATTAAATAGCTTCTGAAGGACTTTAAGTACCGGTGTTCCACCCGCTTTCAGAAGCTCTGACGTTATTCCGTCCTCCCCCGGTGCCTTATTGTTCTTAAGCTGTTTGAGGGCCGTCCGGATCTCGTATAGGCTGACGTCCGGGATGTCTTCGGTATAGTGCCGGGTCAGACGGGCTCTTGCATCGCTTGCCGTGCTTGGAGCAGGACTTTGCGATGAGGTGTACAGTTGTCCATAGAACTTCTCGAGCTCTCGTAAAATCTCAGGCTTCGACGAGACGACATTGCCGCTATCGGTCTTCAGTTTCGTCAACTGACTTTGTCCAATAGACAGATCTTTTGCGAACACTTTCGAGCCTTTATTGCGCTCTATGGCGCGTTTAATACAAGCTGTATTAAAAAGGCGCAAATCGTGTCGCATGGACTTAGAGATCTGCCTATTGAGCACGCCGTATTTCGACCTGTCCACTGAAGAATGCAGTCTCATGTCGTTTCGCTCAGCCATGAGTTTTAGAGTGTGCTCAGAGAGTTTCTGGGTTCTATTTTTACGGTGGGTCTTAAAGAACTCCGACCCAACCGCTTGGACAATTTCCACTAGCCCGTTGTTCAGCTCATCCACTGTTCCGCATTCAGCCAGGCTTTGGAAGCGATTTTGGAGTTCTAACTGAAAGCTCTCGGGGTTTTGAATTTGGACAGGACTTGGGCGAAGAGTAGACTTCATCAGACGAGACCTTTCCAGCTTAATGTTGATATTCAATGAGCCTCTAACCATACGGTGATCACTGCCGGTTTTGACCCTGTTGATCACAGAGACGTCATTGAATATTTGCTTCTTGGTCGTCATGATGAAATCTATCTCGCTTTTGTAACCGCCGGGGTGCAGCCACGTCCATTTTCTGGACGGTCGTTTCTTGAAGAAAGAGTTCATCGCAAAGAGTCCCTCCTTCTCCATGAAGTCGACCAGACGCTGGCCCCTTTGGTTTCGCTGTCCAAATCCGAATTGCCCCACTTTCAGTTCATCGCCGTTCCTTGTGCCTAGCCGCGCGTTGAAGTCCCCCATCACAACTGTAAAGTGTGTTTTCGAGGCATGCATGGCATTTGAAATGTCATCATACATGGCCTCCACTTCATCGTCTGGGCGTTTTGAGTGTGGGGCGTATACCTGTATGACCTTCAGCGAATACCGATCGGTGATTCTGAGTATAAGGTATGCCACCCTGCTCGAAACGCTCACTATCTTTACAATATTGTTGACGAGGGACTTATGGACGAGAAACCCGATACCGTGTTGGGATAGCTGATCTCCCTCCCGGTAATAGAATAAGTTGCCGGAATTAAGGATTATCGTGTCCTCCCCCTCTCTTCGGACTTCTGATAATCCCATGATATCCCAACGCAACTTACTAACTACTTCTTCCAGCTCAATCAACTTCTCGTCGGTCCTCAGTGTGCGTGCGTTAAAAGTCGCCAGGTCCAGGGTTCGTGGGGATTGGTAGCTGGGCCTCTGCCGGGGATTCTTAGCACCCCCTGCTCCGCCGTTACCGTGGCCGCTACCAGTGCCAGGAATAGCGGAGCTGCCGGGGACTGGGGGCCGTTTTTTATGATGTCCTATCATAAGGGGGGGATTGGACCATAACCCACCACGCTGGTCCAGTGCGGATTGGTGGGTGGAGCGCCAGAGACTCGTCAGCTGATCGGCAGGGTGTACCACGTGCCGGTGAGGTTGGCTTGGGTTCCGAGGGTTGTCATTTGGAACCCCTTACACCCCATTTTAGGGGTAAAAACATCAAAATTCCTAAATTTTTGACTTTTTCCTCTATAATATGTCAAAAAAGCTATATTTTAGAGCAGTGTACTTTTTTTTTATTATACAAAATAGGCAAACGTTTGACCACAATCTCACCTGATGTTAAGTGACGATGTGGTCTACGGTGTAGCACGTTTGCCTAGAAGAAACCTATTCACTCTGGTCTTGAAGACACCCAAATTATACACATTGCAGTACCAAGCTCCATACATTTATGCGCTCGCCAAACCGCATGCCCAGCGTGGTGAGTATGGGCAAATCCCCCCACATGATAAGGAATTTGCTCTGTCTGTGGGGGAGGCCATGTTCAGCAGTGGACGTTGTACTGCTGAAATGATGATGATGATGATGATACATTTATGAAACATATCCTTTATTATTATGTCCTGTGGTGAAAATATAATTTAATCTGTCTGGAGTTTAGTACTTTACTATTTCTACTTCCAGCATCCGTACCCAACGGAGGAGGAAAAGAGGACTTTAGCAGCTCAAACCCGACTAACCTTGCTGCAAGTCAACAACTGGTTCATCAACGCGCGGCGTCGCATTCTGCAGCCCATGCTGGACTGTAACGAGAAACCAGGTAAGCTTGGCAGTTGACACCCGACACACGACAACTGACACCCCACACCCGTCATCCGACACCCGACACAGGACACCCGACACACGACACCCGACACACGAAACCCAACACCCGACACTTGACACTTGACATTCGACACTCGACACACAACACCCGACACTCGACACTCATAACTTAACGCTCTACGCTCGGCTGTCGACACTCGACAATCCTACTAATATTATAAATGCGAAAGTTTGTGAGGATGTTTGGATGTTTGTGGTTCAATCACGCCCAAACGGCCGAACGGATTTGGATGAAATTTGGTACAGAGATAGATTATAGTCTGTAATAGCATACAGGCTACCTTTTTATCTTCTTACCTACCACGCGAGCGAAGCCGCGGGGGGGAAGCTAGTAAGCAATATAATGTGCACAAGTTGCGAACCAAATAAATAAAAAACAAATCATGTAATGACTTGACTTTGACTGGCCTCATAGCTCAGTTGGTAGTAACTCTGCCTTCTGCGCTAGAGGGCGCGGGTTCGACTCCCGCACTTGACAAACATTTGTGACTAACACAGATGTTTGTTCTGTGTCTGGGTGTTAAATATTTATCTATTATGTATATCAGTCTCTGGTGCCCATAGTATATATATATACCGGACATATCACACACGGTCAACTGATCCCAAACTAGGCATAGCCTGTACTATGGGTACCAGAGACTGATATACATAATAGATCAATATTTAACACCCAGACACAGAACAAACATCTGTGTTTATCACACAAATGTTTGTAAAGTGCGGGTATTGAACCGCGACCTCTAGCGCAGAAGGCACAGTTACTACTAACTGAGCTATGAGGCCTGTCGAAAGTACAGGCTATGCCTAGTTTGGGATCAGTTGACCGTGTGCGATATGTCCGGAATATTTCTTTCTTTCTGTTTCTCATCTGAGTGTTTCTATTTCAGGCGGTAAGAAAAGCAAACATGGCGCTGGCGTCAGCAAACGCTACTGGCCGGACGCTCTCTCCAGTCCTCAGTTCACGGCAGGTGAGTTGTACAGCACACTGGGTCTTTTGCGGTCACCCTGATAGGTTGCTTGCATGCACAAGCCATCATCATCAGCCTGTAGAAGTCCACTGCTGGACATAGGCCTCCCCCAAAGAGTTCCACGACGATCGGTCTTGAGCCTTCTCTATCCACCGACTTCCCGCAATCTTCACAATGTCGTCGGTCCCAACACTCAGATCAGAAATAGAAAGAAAGAAATATTCCGGACATATCGCACACGGTCAACTGATCCCAAACTAGGCATAGCCTGTACTATGGGTACCAGAGACTGATATACATAATAGATATCTATTTAACACCCAGACACAGAACACACATCTGTGTTAGTCACAAATGTTTGTGACTAACACAGTCCCACATGTCCCCCACAGACAGAGCAAATTCCTTATCATGTGGGGGGATTTGCCCATACTCACCACGCTGGGCATGCGGGTTGGCGAGCACAGTTAGAGCTATAGTTGTTAGAATGAGGGACGCTGCTGCCCATCCCCTAGCTTTTATCCCTTAGTCTTACGACATCCGCGGATAGGTAGATATGGAGGGGCCTATGCTTCAGCCGGGGCCACCAAGGCAAAATTTTTTTTATTAATATTTATAATTTTTCCCACCAGCAGGCCTACTGTCGTCATCGGAAGACGAGGCGGAGGGCGAAGCATCCGCCGACGAGAATGACCACGACGAACATTCCAACGACCAGTTCCCGATACCGAGCCTGCACTAGACTCATCATTAAAGGCTCAGCCGGCATATACCGACACAAAGGCAACCCTTTGGTAGGTCAATCAATAATTATAGTCCAATTAATAATTGAATTCACGATTAGAAGTATATAGGATCATCATCATCAGCCTGATGAAGTCCACTGCTGAACATAGGCCTCCCCCAAGTATAGGATATAGGAAAGTGTTGCAAATTAAAAAAAAAATGAAATAATGACGTGAACAAATGAACGGTTGATTCAAATTGGTGAGCTAATTAATCACTCATTGAGTGAAGCTTTGAGTTTGGGTCGATTCACTTACTCTTCAATTGACAATCTGAGCTGTTATAAAACTACTGTTGGAATTTTTGAAAAAAGAACAAAGTGTTTTGAAAAAACTAACGGCTGATTCAAATTGGCGAGCTAAAGAATCACCATTGAGTGAGGCATTGAGCTCGATGAGTTGATTCACTCACTCTTCACTATTGACTATCAGAGCTAACACAGTAGTATATGACAAATTTTGACGTTAGCTGCCATTTTGTGAATTTTATTATTGGTTGGACTATAGATCTCGTTACAAGAAAATCATGGAAGCCTATAAATAGACCTGATTGACTTGTATAGAATAAGCCCCGTTGGGGACAACATACTAGTTGCGGAAAACGTTGTATACTACGCTTTCAATAATGAAAGTTACATGAAAATTGGACGAGCAATTTTTTGAAATTCAAGTATTAGGTACTAGGCCGTGAATCGCCAAAAAAATTGACAATTATGTAAAGTTATGTAACTATGTATACGTAAATTTATATACATCATGACAAAATTATTTAATACTGTAAAAGACATTATTACTGAACAGTATACCATTTTGTCTGTAAGTAATTTTAGATTAGAAAATGGTGGACTTGTGTACATTTTATTGTAAAAAAACAATTTGAAATTTGCCAAAAGTTATAATATAAAGTTATAATGAAGTATATATTATATCCTTCATTCGGTTTATTTTCGTTGACTCAATGGATGATTCAAAGACTCAATGAGTGTGGGTGACTCAATGAGTGATTCATTATTCCATCAGCTGTTATCAGTTCATAATGCACATCACTATCTTAGTTTATGGTTTATTTGTTATTTTATGTTTGATAATCTAAGAATCCATCGTATTTATTATGATGACAGCGAGCGGGATCACCAAAGGAAGTTTAGTTAGGAAGGGAATCGATTCAAAGTATTTTTATTATCACAATGGCTAAGGTATGGGAAATTGGTTAAATGTATACGCAAAATTTAAAAAAACATGTCCAATACAAAATACCTTTAGGTATACGATTATATACGTAAATAAAAATAATAGGGTATACGATTTTATTCAATTTACTTAGGTAAATATTTTTATTGAGTGATTGACTCACCATACAACATTGTATACGCGAAAGTTAATAAATATTTACTCAATACGCAAATATTGATGTCAATATTTAAAAGAAAGGAGCCATTTCATTCTGGGCCTGGTCCATGTACACTACATAGAAAAAATAGAAGATTACAATAAAAATACAATTTCATTAATTTGAAGACAAATGCGATGGTACAAGAATAGTTCTTCTGGTAAGTTTTTTACTATGTGAACACTATTTGAAGGCCGCCATGTTGGTTTATAATTGGCGTTTGACATGACATTGACATATTTTTCATGTCATGTTGTTTGATTTGATGTTTTTGTTTTGTCAGATAAATGTAGGTTGTCAAAATGACATTTCACGCACGTCTATCCGCCATATTTTTGTAGCGCTGTGTGTTACTCTCTTTGTCGAAGAAAATCTTAATGTACCTTTAAACGAAGTCAATTTAAATAAAATGACCAATAAAATACGTTTACTTTATTGCTTAGCCATATTTTAGAGTAGTGTACACAGTGCAGGCCCAGGACCCATAAATTGATGAAACGTCTCTTTAATAAAAAAAAAAATGTTTGTCCAGAGAACTCTAGTTACGACAGAGGCGATTTTTTGATAATATTTTTGATTACAAGAATATTGCACGCAGCGGAGATGCGAATGTTAAGATGGATATGTGGAGTGACCAGAATGGATAAGATAAGGGATGAGTATGTAAGAGGAAGTTTGAAAGTGGCGCCAGTGACGGAAAAGCTGAGGAGTAATCGGTTAGCTTGGTATGGGCATGTCATGAGGAGGGACGAATGTCATGTGACAAGAAGAGTGTTAGATATGAATGTGGATGGATGTAGGAGTAGAGGTAGCCCAAAGAAAAGATGGATGGACTGTCTGAAAGTGGATATGGTGAAGAAAGGAGTGAGTGTTGAGATGACGACTGATAGAGGGACATGGAAGAAGAATACATGTTGTGCCGACCACACATGATGTGGGATAAGGGCAGGAAGATTATATATACATATTTGATTTTAGTTTCCTAATGTTTAAATAATAAAATGTACACATCTCTACTATATTTATTAGAACCATGTATACGTAAATCATACCTCAGTAATAAAGTAATATTCATTTTAATAATTGTAATAATAATTATTATTAAATGATAATACTCATTACCAGCGTTATGAAAAATATGCTTCAATTTTTACACATTTTTATTCAATATTTTATTAATAAAGCGGTGGCCCGGCTGAAGAGTAGGCCCCTCCATATCTACCTAACCGTGGATGAGTAAATGGCCACTAAGGGAAAAAAAGATAGGGGATGGGCAGCAGCGTCCCCTATTCTAACAATGATATCTCTACGAGTAACTGCGCTCTGAAAATTTCGATTCAGACGGGATTTGAACCCGCCACTTTCCCCTAGATACGGGGATTCTCTAACCAACTAAGCTACCGAACCTCTTCAAATCTTTGGGACTGTGACAATCTTTGGGACTTTGGGACTGGAAATCTTTGGGACTTTGGGACTGGAAATTTTTGGGACTGGAAATCTTTGGGACTGGAAATCTTTGGGATTTCCAATTGGCTCAAAGCGCCGTAAGTTTAACTTGTGTAAAAATTGAAGCGAACCCTAAAATCAATGCTAGTTCACATCTCAAAGAGATAACATAATAGTGCATTCTCAAAGCGTTTGTCAATTGTAACTTTTGACTGGTTGTGACTTTTTATTTTGACCATTAAAATACTGACTGAATCGCAAACTGAAATAGAATGTTAATTTTACAACTGCAAATAGACAATACCGTCCATAGACAAAATGTATTTATTTTTAATGAATAATCTTAAGTTTTATAACGTGGTATTTGGATGTGCGTGTGAGGCTGCCTATGTTTTGGTGAAATGTTTGTAATCACTCCTTTAAGATAAATTGTAAAAAAAAGTAAAAGTAAAAGTAAAGTAAAGTAAAAATGTATTACTTGTAATACATGTAGATAGGTAGGTACAGGTGTTAATGTCATTTTATATATGTGAACAATGTGTTCTGCCATGTTATGGCTTGCAATATTTTTGTTAAGGTACAATATAAAATCTTAACATGGTTCCTCGTGTTCTCCTTAACATTGTTTTAAACTGTTTCAATAAATTAACCGATTATCGCACAATTATCGCACGATTATCGCGAGAATCGCCTCTTGTTTTAAACTGTTTCAATAAATTAACCGATAATCGCACCATTATCACACGATTATCGCGAGAATCGCCTCGCATTTGAACATTGGAAGTTTCCGTGTAAAATACCTTGATAGCAGCCATAAATGTTTGGAAGGTGGCGATCCTCGCGATAATAGTGCGATGATCCTGCGATAATCGCGCTATAATCGTATCTGTAGGCTATAAGATTCAACTTTTTTATTTCCTTTGAGAATTTCACACTATCGCAGTTTATCGCCGAGGCGATTAACTCCGATATTGAACAAGGCAGTGCCACACGCATACGCGATACCATTTTACTACTGTATGTAACTCATTAACGTATTATTTCTACCGTCGCCATATTAGATTCTAGATAAGTTAATTTAGGGCCTACTTTAAACCATTATACGATAAAATTATACGATTGCAAAATAATAGTCATTATAAATATCGATTCAAAATTGTATACGCAAAAGATAATGGAAAATAATCGAAATTTTTTATATAGATGTAATCTTTTTTTGGGAATGTTGTAAATTGAGTGTGTAACGATTGTCACTTTAGTATCTTATGCCAAATAAATTTGTAATTTTGCTTTATACAAGCTGATTCGTAATATTTATACTATTACTGAAAGGGATTATTCGGACAGTTAAAAAAACGAAATATTAGTGAAAAATATATGATTTTTTTCATTTCCATCTCTTACAAATTAGTTTCTTTTGGTCTTTTTATAATCGTTATAAGTGATTGATCTAAAATAGCTTAATAATTCCGTTTGAACTGATTTTCTTGGGGGCAGCAGATTTTGCATAGTTTTTTCAATGAAAAATTTCCAAAAGTCGTAGAACAAACTTTATTACAAATCGGGTGTAGAATAAGCCCCTTTCGGAATAGCAAACATATTATGAATCACCTTGTAAACAGAGGTATCGCATTCTTAGAGGTGCAATTTTAGAGTTACCGAACTGTACGAAAAAAAACGATAATTAACGATTTTTTTCACAAAAAATATCGAAAAATGCTGATTTATGAATTGATATTTAGTATAGCAAGGGCTATTTTGTTACAAAAAATCAGATTTAAATTCATAGCGGACTGAATAAGAACCTAACCTGAAGGCTAAGCTTTTATTATTATAATAAGTTTTTTAATAATAAATTTATTTATGTATACATACATACCAAAAAATGGTTCTAATATAAATAAAACTGGTTTTTTACAAAAAACAGTCTTTTTATTAGAACCATTTTTTTTGTGAAATAGCCCTTGTGTCCCTGTGGGGTGTCAAAAATTACAAAATTATAACTTAAAATACGAATGCATTATACATTTGTGTTCTACATTAACTATGTTTTTTAATTGCAGTTTTTTTTAATAATAATTTTCAAGAACCCCATGTATAATACTAAGAATATCGGCAATGTTAGTCTGTTATATGAAACGAATATACGTAAATTGGATGGTGAAAAATTTAAAATTAAGGATTTTTTATAAATCTAGAAATTATTCTAAGTAGCGATTAAATTTTAAAGTATTTTCGAAATGTACTTGGAAGCTAATGTGATGTTCATTGTTGTTATGTGGTAAAAGTTATAAAAAAAACAATTTTCTGTAAAACATTCTTCTTCAAGACACCGTTTGTTGTGACCAAGTTTAGCGGCGGTATTGTGTAAGCGAAATGGCAATGAGATTCGCACATTTAAAGATTATTTTAATCAAAGCAATATACAAGGTGATTTATACGTACTTACGTATACTATACCAAAAGGGGCCGGTAATAAATACGACTTTTGGAAATTAGTAATTTTTTATCAGTCACACGCTCATTACGGCTGAAAGCAATATAACTGTATCGCCATTATCTGTTATCTGTGAAACCCATCATTGCGAATGTCATTCCCATTTTGCTTACACAATTGCACAGCAATATCGGATCAATGTGATGGGTCGTACTTGCTATTTTGCGTACCAGGTCTATAACGTACCGTATTTTACAAGTACCAGGTACAAAAATACTTGAAAATATGTAATTAGACCGCGCGAGTCCACTGTGCGAGTCCACTGCGCGATTTTACTGCGCAAGTCCACAGCGCAAGTCCACTGTGCGAGTTCACTGCGCAAGTCCACAGCGCCAATCCACTGTGCGAGTTCACTGCGCACAGTGGACCGTCCACCGCAGTCCACCGCGTATCCAAGGATGCGCCGCGCCGTGAGACGGACGGTTGGGTTACGAAGTACGAGTACCGTTAGGCGCGTCGCGTTAATGAGGTGGACTTGCGCGTCGCGAATACTTTAAAGACGTTTAAGTATCGTGAATTCGTACTTGGTACGCGTAGTGATGCGAGAGCCTGGTTTAAAAACCTGGTTGCTTAAATACGCACCACCCCTATCGATCAGGAATGGATCCTAATGTCCGATACGAGTTGAATATGTTATGCCGTCGCGTCACGACACACCGCAATGCGTCTCGGGCGTTACCACACGCTAACACCACTTACCAATATTACATTGTCTACTTAAGTAGTATTTCGTTGCTTATATTTTTCCAAGCGTTACTTTATCATAGTGAAAAATGTCCAGTTACTAGTATACTATAGAATAAACGCTTGTTAGTTTAAGCATTTCCAGTTATACATAATAAATATTACGGCATAATTTTTGCTAGTCAATAAAATAATTACTAGGCTCATGTGCGTTTGTTTTTCGACCCCGAAGTAGGTTTTTTAATTTCACCGTGAACCAAGGTCACCGACATAGCTTTCAGAATAAGTTGAAGTGGCAGCGGGCAGGTCATATAGCTCGCAGAACCGACAACCGTTGGGGGAGTAAAGATTCTCGAATGGCGACCACGAACCGGGCGACGCAGTGTTGGAAGGCCCCGATGGACCGATGACATTGTAAAGGTTGTGGGAAGTTGGTGGATGGACCGTTCATCGTGGGGGAGTACTATTTGGGGGAGGCCTGTGTCCAGCAGAGGACTTCTACAGGTTGTTGATGATGATGATGAGTGAGTTTTCTTATTTATTCCCCATGGCACTACCAAGTTACACTACTGGTAGTGGATGAATGTTTTCCCTTCAGCAGAAGGAAAATATTCATCATCTTGTAGAAGTCCACTGCTGAACATAGGCTTAAGAGTGCCATGCGAACGGTCTTGAGCCTTCGCCATCCACCGACTTCCCGTAACCATCACAATGTCGTCGGTGCATCGGGTGGCGGGCCTTCCAGCACTGCGTTTGTACGGTTCGTGGCCGCTATTCGAGAACTAACTTTCGACGCCTAAGTAAGTTTTTTAATTATTCCCCATAGCACCACCACTTTCCTACCGGTATGGTAGTGTTGTAGGGAATATTTTCCCTTCAGCAGGAGGTAAATATATAAAAAAACCCCTAAATCGAACGTCGTTAAAATTTTAATGGTATGGTATGGCTGTGTTATTATTGTTTGACAATAAGACAGACAGCCATTCTTTAAAATAACCTAGAATGCTGGTTTTGTAAAAGAAAACAATATCACTATGAATATATTTTTTATTTTTACAAACAATTGATGCCCCGTTCCTGTAAACTAGCGGATGTCCGTAGGTAGATTAGCTTAGCGTATTTGTCAAAAATTAGACTTACAAACAACTTCGTTGCTATAGATCTACCTACGGACTTCCGTTAACCTAGAAGCTGAGCATTAGTTACAAAATATTTAAACTTAAAAATAATATTTACAGTCCATATAAGTCGTATGAAGAGTCCTTAACCAACCTAAAAATAAATGGAATGCTGTTTTTTCATAGATTTTTAATGAAAATATGCGATTAAAGCTTAATTTGAGCTTTTATACATAATGTAAATAATTAAAGAGTATACATAAAATTGGTAAAGGGGTCGATTTTTACGAACCGGATCAGTAAGTACTACTAAGTAGTTCAACTGATAGTACAAACAAAGGATACAACCTTGTATCTTTATTACTATTAGTAGTACAAGTACAAGTGACCCTAAATAGCATTGATAGTACAAGTAATCACTCTGGTAGTACAAATGACACAACTTTTACTAGATTAGAGGTCACTAGAAGTACTAGTACTGAACACTGGTAGTACAAATAATACCTTATATTTAGTACTACCAGTAGTACTAGTTGGCCGTTGGTCAGTTCAGTGTTACTTACTTACCAATGGCCTTTAGTGTCAATAGTACTACTGGTAGTAATACAGATACGTTATGGTTGTATCATTTGCAGTACCAGTTGCACTACTCAGTAGTGCTACTGAACCGGAGCGGATTTTTAAACTAATTTTTATGTCACGTTATTATCTAAATATTGAGCAATTAATTTCGATGTAGTTATACAAAAATCCGTCTTTACCTCATCCAAGATGCTAAGACCAGAAGTTCAAAATAGGCCAGTTGTGGCCGCAGTGACACCATAGCCACAAAAGTAATAAAAAAAAAGAACCAGAAGTGATTGCAATGTCATTAAAAAAAAATCTCGAAGGGTATGCAAGTATGGAAAAGTGAATTTATTACTGGATAAAAAAATCATGTCAGTAATACCTAGGTACTTATTCATTATATCACATAAGTATTTGACATACTTACTGGTAAATATATGGTTAAAAACTCGGTACCACAAAAAACGTTTCGACAGATCTTATATGCTTTTAAGTAGGTCTACCTATTTAGATACGTAATGATGTACCTAATTAGGTACTTATATAACTATTTTAAGTGAGGTAACGATTAGAATTATAGGTAATTAGGTACAATCCGGTTACTAACTACGCCATGATTTAATTACCTACTGTTTTAGAATAAAATTAAATGTTACCTTATTGTGTTTCAAATGCGAGCGGGTCAGCGCTATTTATACGAATTTGAACCTTATTTAAGACTGTTAACTTACGTCCCCGCCTAAATAAAATGTTGCCAGATATAATTAAGCCTCTGGGTGTTGTGGTATGTTAATAAAATAATTGTAAAATCACCCAACAGTCACATACGTAGACCCCTCACTAGGATCCCCTGTGTCGTGGGTATCAGAAACTACGAGTACCATACCACAACACCCATACCCGGAACTAATATTTGAAGATCATGCTAACATTTTTCCCGCATCGGGAATCGAATCCGTACTCAAACGTGCACAGTTATAGCTATAACTAAACCTCGTAGTTTTTGATTACAGTACAACGACAGAGAATTTAATTTCTAAGACGTTTCAAAGTGATCCTAGTGATTTTATTGAAATAAACGCCTTTTGACTTTGGCTTTGACTTTGAAATCCTAGTAACTGCTGGCTGGCTTATTTGTAAGGCTCCGATATTAGAAACTTTCCAAAGAGGTGCGAACATATAGTAACCGGGCTATACCTACTTTAGGCAACTACATTTATAGTAACCTTGAAGAACCCGGAAATTGAGCAATACAGAGAGGACGAAAATATGAATAACCCCTAATATAAAATCTAACGTCACCACTAATCATAATTCTCCGAATTCTTTAAAAATTCTTCAAATTATTTAAATGTTCTCCAAATTATTTAAATGTTCTCCAAATTATTTGAAATTTCTCCAAATTATTTAAAAATTCTCAAAATTCTTTAAAAATTCGTCAAATTCAGTCGGACAACTATAAGGCACACGCAGTCAGACACACAAACACACACACAGCACACAGCCATTCTTTAAAATAAACCTCATATCCTAAGTCCATACAAAGCTTTATAGAATTGGTAATCGGAACCGTTGAAATAACCGGTTTATCGAAATGAACCTTGCATGGTTGTCGTGTCGCTGAATCTTTCGTGGTCATCCTGTATAGGTCAGTGACCAGGTGTATTTTGTCCCTGAAAAGGGTCTATGACCGTCGGTGAAAGAATCAGTGTAGTGAAAGGACCTTTCGTGCCACATTTCGAACTTTTAGTTTCTAGGACATGTCAGTTTCCTCTCGATGTTTTCCTTCACCGTTTGAGAGATTCGAAACACCACTACTCATATGCACCGAAGAGTTCCGTTGTCATTCCGTCTCTAACATCAGATCAGTTCAGCTGTCAATCATGATCGGACCTTGACAAAGATGCAAAAGCTCAACTCCGATTACGGAGCCACAGTTCATTAATTCCAAGAAAATTTAAAGGGAGTATTTTTGTCTATTGTCCATGATATACATACTATAATGGTCTGTGGAGCACACTAAAGATAATTAGGCCTTAGAGCAAGCATTAAAATCGGCATTCGGCAACTGTGTACAAACATTCAAGGCAAGTTACAATAGTTTAAAAATACCCAATCTACAGACACCTAGAGAACCCAAAATTTAATTTAGCTATATAATTCACGCATACATATAATCAAACGCTTTAGAACCTAGGTTACCACCAGAGTTCTAGAAAACAGGTAATTATTAAAATTCAATAACATTATTAAAAAATGAAATAAGTCTCTGAAAGTGAAAAGTAGCGCAAAAATATTGAGATTTGAACTCTGGCCCACTCCGGTCGGAAATCAAAAATCAAAACTGGCACTCGTACCCACAGACGCACAGAATAATAAGAGATATAAAGAAGCTCTGCAAACATGACTACAGGAGACATGTATCTTCTAAAATCTTTTTAAATCCTATTGATTTATGGTATTTTGTTCAGAAAATTGCAAGTTTTCGGCGGTGTCGTCAAAATTTTTCTTAGTTCGATGTGATTTGAACCTGCAGGCTGCAGGCTGCATCCCAACGGTAATCAAAAAAACTAGTGCCTTCCACTAAGGCAGTTATTATTGACCTTAGCAGTACCTAACTGTCTAAACTAAACCTTTTATTCCTATGCTCTGATAGAATAAACGGGTTATCGGCCCTTAACAACGATTCTCTTTCAACATCGCTGAACGAACACCTTACGAACTCAGACTTAAGAATCGTCTTGAACTCCTCAACACTCTGACTTAGATCCTTCACGAACGATAACTCCTGGACTTTCTGGTGTATATTGCTGTGCGGTATCTTGTGGATCGTACTCAGGTTGTGGTAAGCAGTAGTTCTGTTCGCGAGGAGTCTCTGGGAGTGGATAATGGAGCTGCGGCGAAGAGTATCGCGTCCGATCTCTATGATTTCAAGCTTGTTCTGGCCGAGGATGAAGGATTTGTAGGCTCGAAGGAACACAACGGTTATGAGGGTGAGGCCGAAGAGTATCATGCCGTAGGTGATTAGTGGGGCGGCTATCGGGCCCACTGTCGTCGCCAGGAATATCCAGCGCCAGATTGGAGTCGTCACTTCGTGGATGCCCTGGAAAAGTAGATATTTGTATTAACGAGTGTTGAAAAACAGTTTGTTTTTGAAGAAGGTATGGCACAGCTATTTCTCGCTGTAAATTGGAGCCCGTCTGTGGTCCTCCGGCTTACAGAAGATCGCTAGCCAATTAGGTACTTAACATGATTTTAACATAATTTGTTTCAAATAGTGTTGTTGGCCGTGGTGGCCCCGGCTGAATAATAGACCCCTCCATATCTACCTATCCGCGGATGTCGTAAGAGGCGACTAAGGGATAAAAGCTAGGCTTAAAAGCGTCCCTCATTTTAACAACGATAGCTCTAACTGCGCTCGCCAACCCGCATGCCCAGCGTGGTGAGTATGGGCAAATCCCCCCACATGATAAGGAATTCGCTCTGTCTGTGGGGGAGGCCATGTTCAGCAGTGGACGTCGAACGGCTGGATGATGATGATGATGATGAGTGTTGCGTTCCTGTGGTGGGTAAGGTTGATAGAGCTCTTTAAGGGGCGCTGCGGGCGTTACAGGCATACCCCTTGGTTAAGTGGTTACCATACCCTATGGACGCTTGCAATTACAGAAGCATAACACGCGCGTTACCTACCCCGCAACGCTCCCTTAAAGGAACGCTCACGATTTAATTTTTGTGTACTAAACTAATCAATCATAGGAATAAATTATTACTATTTGAAACAAATAATGTTATTGGCTGCGATCTTTTGTAAGGCGGAGGTACCTCCCAGGCGGACTACTACAATTTAAGAGCGAGAAAATCTCGCTATTAAATTGTAGTAGTAGAAGACCTAGCTGATCTGTTAGATAGATAGATAGATAAAAAAAATATTTGGCACTACAGACACACACAATTTACATAGATAAACAATTTTAAACTAAAGTAGGTACATACAATAGGTAGATATAAATAATGAAAGGAGCAATTATTAAAAAGTAGGTATCTTAGAGTAGCAAGTTTGCGTGTGCTGCAGTACGACAAATAGGCTATGGCTCAGTGAAATATTTTGCTTAAAAGCAAAAACACTTATTTTCACTGTTACTTAGTTCTTCTTTACCTATTAGTAATTTTATCGACGTTTACCAACTGAAACTGAACTTGTTTGTAGGTGTACTTAAAGTGAGGTGGGCAGGACAACGTGGGTGCTCGAATACACCGACTAAAAAGGCATAGAGATAGACTTAGGACCAATGTCCAATACAATATTCCGGAAAACTCTCGATTCACTCGATGCCCTTGAATTGTCTACATAACAAAACAAAAACGCAAGCGCGTTCTACTTTTTCTAGAGGCGCCATCTAGTTTTGCAATCTACAACAATTTTAGCTTATTTATATCTCATCATCATCATCATCATGGTGGCCTCTTCGACATCCAATCTTGGATATTGGCCTCTTCCCTTCTTCTCCATTCCTGGCGATCTTGTGCCCGTCTCATCCATTTATGGCCTCCGTGGTGTCTGACGTCGTCTACCCAGCAGCGGTTAGGCGGTCTGCCTCTTACCCGGGTATATTTATAGTATATGTCACTATATGTATTACATATATATATATAATTATCTTGATTTGTCTATTTAATATACCTACTTTATTCTGTTTATAGTTAATAATTTTCTTCATAATTTAAGATACACCATCTTGCCCCTTCTCTAATCTTTTCAGTCCAGTCCATCCTAAGGTTGCCTGGCAGAGATCGCTCTTAGCGATAAGGCCGCCCATTGTATTGCCGTGTAAATTTGTAATTGTGATCTTATGTATTATTTCCGTGTGGTGTTCAATAAAGTGTTATCTATCTATCTGTCTATCCTATATATATATAAATTCCATTTTGTGAAAAAGGATCATCGAAAAAAATGATAGGCACCAAGCCGTGTTCGTTGCCTGATTTTTTTAGGCTTGGTCGCGAGGAACAGGCGTAGCTTCACCTAGTTTCTAAGACGTTTCAAAGTGATCCTAGTGAGTTTATTGAAATAAATGCCTTTTGACTTTGACTTTATCTACTAATATTATCATGCGAAAGTTTGTGAGGATGTTTGGATGTTTGCAATATTTATATCTAAACAGAGTTTATTCTCACCTCCTCCACCCACATAACTGGGAAGATGATGTCGGGAAACTTGTTGATGTTGTTCACCCGGATGCCAGGCGCGCGGTTCACTTTGATGTTCAGCTGCACACGCACGAAGCCTTCCAGCGGTACGCCTATTTTCTGTAAACAAGTTATTCAAGTAAGTTATGTTACGGATCATGGATCACGGATCACAGATCACGGATCGCGGATCGCTTAAGAAAGTATGAGCTATGTTATGGATCATGGATCACGGATCGCAGATCACGGATCGCGGATCGCTTAAGAAAGAATGAGCTATGTTATGGATCAGGGATCACGGATCGCGAATCACGGATGGTGACAGAGTTGATAAGCTACGTTAAGGCTTCCGTCATGGCTTGGTGATTTTAAC
Organism: Anticlea derivata; assembly: GCA_947579855.1. Classification (NCBI taxonomy): domain Eukaryota; kingdom Metazoa; phylum Arthropoda; class Insecta; order Lepidoptera; family Geometridae; genus Anticlea; species Anticlea derivata. The sequence goes on along the minus strand of OX388287.1, from coordinate 4,983,982 downwards.
AGCCGGGCCACGTAAAGGTATCGACCTTTACGTGCTTCGGAAGTACGGAAGCTCTCGGTAGTAAAGTTACTTGCGGTCAATGCCCCTACAATCTTGTAACAGGCGCGTTCACCAAACCGCCAAATCGCGTGGTCACCAAATGGACACTTAAGAGGATACAAAAATCATAATAAATTGTCGAGTGGGCGGAGTGAAGAAAGTGACATCGCTATGTACTGTAATTGAATGCGGAAAGAGATAGCAAGCGTTAGAAGGCGCTCGAAAGTAATCGACGTAAGCGAAATATAAGAAAATATCGATTATCTCAAAATCAATAATTTGTTTAAAAAAAAGTGTTAGCTACCCAATGCTATTGTCTCACAAAATATTTAAAAAAAAGTTATTTTTGTTAGATAGTCTCAACAACTCAAGAAAAAACTGTTGCAGAGGATCCAACTTTAAAAAATAAATCTATCGAGAAAAGTTTTACCAATCGCGTTTCTGTCTTGGATTTACGTAAATAAAATGCTCAAGTTATCTATGTCATAAAAATCAAAACTGTGCGTTTGGCGGTTATTGAGAAAAAACAATTCAAAAATCATAAAATAATTAAACCCTCACCTTAATATGGTGACAACGCTTCTTGCTGGTAGTCACGTGCACTTCCAATCCAAACTAAATAAAACTGTTGCGACTTACCGGCTGGATCATGAAGTAAGTTTCATGCTTCGACTTATTAGGCTTGAGTCCGTCGAAGTGGGTTAGAAGCGTGGGGTCCGCTTCGTAGAAGTGAGGGTACGAGAGATAAACAGGGGCGTCTGAAAAGGAGAGAAAAACCATCGGTCAGTTCGGGTCGTTACATATTCATATTCATATTCATTTATTGCCAACATGTACATGGATACAGCTTAGGTGTAAGGGTAGCTTAAGTACATGTACCCTGTAGGGCGCTGCAAATGTCTTGTTTTACATACATTTAAATAATAATAATAATTGGTAACTTATTCATTAAATGTCAAATAACAGTGCAGTATAAACAGTCAAAAATAGCATTGGTTAAAAACAATTCAGGTTAAGCTAGGTATCTATTTATGATGTCGTCAGTCGTTTATTTATTACAATTAGTGATTTATGATTACTGAATTAGCTTATCAGATAGGAATTCTTCCACCGAGTAATAGCATTTATTTACATTAGCATTTTTTTACGATCATGGATCGCGGACGGTGGATCACGGATCGTGGATCACGGATCGCGGATCGCGGATCACGGATGACGGTTGCGATTTTCTACACTTCTAGTAAATAAGCACTGTCAATGTAATTTATGACTGGCCTCATAGCTCAGTAGTAGTAACTCTGCCTTCTGCGCTAGAGGGCGCGGGTTCGTTTCCCGCTCTGGACAAACATTTGTGTGATGAACACAGATGTTTGTTCTGTATCTGGGTGTTAAATATTAATCTATTATGTATATCAGTCTCTGGTACCCATAGTACAAGCTATGCCTAGTTTGGGATCAGTTGACCGTGTGTGATATGTCCGGAATATTTATTTTATTTATTTTATTAATCTTACTATCCTACTATAATATCATAAATGCGAAAGTTTGTGATGATGTGTGGATGTTTGTGGTACAAACAATCACGCCCAAGTGTATGTTTGGCACAGAGATAGATTATAGTCTGGAATAGCATATTATTATAGGTTAGTTTTCATTGCCATCTTCTTTTCTGAACTCGAACTTGGTAAACGGAAACGCGGTTGACAGTTCTTACGTTTTAAAGATGTTCAAAAAAGACACATGAAGAGATGCAGTATAGAACCCTCTCGTTGGGAGTCTAATGCTGAACGGCCAGAATGGCGAAGACACGTGCAGGAGAAGGTATATGCTTTCGAGGAGGCAAGATGGCGAGAATTAGACCTTAAGCGAGACCAACTAAAAGCAAGGCCCTCCAAAATACCATCCATACCATAATCCCCATTCCATCATCGGACAACCAGACGCACGGACACGCGACATCCGTTCATGGTTGATATACCACCTTGCCGCACCAAGCGCTTTGCGTCTACCTTTATAATGCGGACAGTCAAAGAGTGGAACTCGTTGCCGGCGTCTGTGTTTCCGAATACCTATAATTTGGGTGTCTTCAAGACCAGAGTGATTAGGTTTCTTCTAGGCAAACGTGCTACACCGTAGACCACATCATTACTTAACATCAGGTGAGATTGTGGTCAAACGTTAGCCTATTTTGTATAATAAAAAAAAATGTGAACGGTACCCTACGTGTGACCGCACTATCACGGCAAAAATTGGGTACGCCAGTCACTTACGGGCTAAAAAACAAGCCCCCTAAACTTTATAGAGTCTAAAGTCTATGTCACTGTAGCCGAAAACGGCTAGGTGATTATATATATATATATATACATATATATATATATATAGGCTACTTTTTAATTTCATAGGCAGCACGCGAGCAAAGCCGCGGGCGGAAGCTAGTAAAATTATAAATGCGAAAGTTTGTGAGGATGTTTGGATGTTTGTTGTTCAATCACGCCGTAACGGCTCAACCGATTTCATTGAGGACTGATGTTAATGTTTTATTTAATTACATCTTCTTTTTGTTTTTTGATTATTTTTGATTATTTTATTTATTTTGACATTCTGTGAATATGTATCTCTAATTTATTTTTTTAATTAATCTGATTGACATTTATGTAACAATTGTATAATTGTAATCCAATTCTATCCTTAAGTAATGTAATTGGGAAATGAACCGTATTATTTAGGGTTAAATAAATAAATAAATAATTTGAAACTTAGAATAGATAAATAAAAAGTTATATAAATAAAATTAGTTCTGTCCTAATGTGCCGTTACAAATAAAAAACGTTTTCTTTCTTTCTTTTATAATTAATCGAAATCTAAAGGGGGAAAAACTCACTATACTGGCATGGGCTTATGTTCTGCAGGCCTCGTGGTGGGCAGGCCTCTCCGGAGCAGTAGCATCGATTCTCGCGGTTTATGTCTGCGCACTCGAATGTTGAGCTGGGTGGTGTGTATAGACCTGTTTGGATGCCTGGAACATGACATAATTAAATTAGATAGAGTAAGGAACAGTGGTGGCCCCGGCTGAAGAATAGGCCCCTTCATATCTACCTATCCGCGGATGTCGTAAGACGCGACTAAGCCCCTTCGTCCACGGCGCGACTCAAAAGGAACGCGACTGAAACTGTAGTCACTTATGAGTAGCCTGACTGCGATTGCACTAGTATTTCAATGCGCGTCCGTCCACGACGCTACTCAAAAGGAACGCGTTTGTAACTAGTCTCCTGGCGACTCGACATGCTGGTCGCCAGGCGACTGGTTTCGAGAAACTGTTGAAAAATGAACGAATTAAAAGTAATTTTATGTCATTCTGACGTCTATGTGACTGGAGAAGTAATAATTCCATGTCACTCTCGAATTATCACTAGTCATGTTCATTAATTTCGTTTTAAAAACTTTGTTTACATAAAATCGTATACTGAGTGACTGAGTTTCAGGAAATTCCAGTAGCGTCGTGGACGAGTCAGAGTTTCCAATCAGTCCGCAACTCTAGTTTCTAATGAGTTCCGTCACTTTTGCGTAGCGTCATGGACAAAGGGGCTAAGGGAAAAAATCTAGGGGATGGGCAGCAGCGTCCCTCATTTTAACAACGATAGCTCTAACTGCGCTCGCCAACCCGCATGCCCAGCGTGGTAAGTAATGTAAGTATGGGCAAATCCCCCACATGATGAAGAATTTGCTCTGCTGTCTTTTGACAGGACTCATAGCTCAGTTGGTAGTAACTCTGCCTTCTGCGCTAGAGGTCAAGGGTTCGATTCCCGCACTGGACAAACATTTGTGACTTACACAGATGTTTGTTCTGTGTCTGGGTGTTCAATATCTATCTATCGTTAAATATCTATTATGTATATCAGTCTCTGGTGCCCATAGTACAGGCTATGCCTAGTTTGGAATCAGTTGACCGTGTGTGATATGTCCGGAATATTAAAAATTACTTATACAGGATGACTAAGAAAGAACCAGTGAAACGATAAGAAGAACTCACCGTCTTTGTATACATCTCTCCTGTATTTCAGGGGCAGTATTCTGCACAGATCCTTGTCATAGATATGCACGATGTCCGACTTGGTGATCGACCGAGGGGGGAAGAACGACCCCTCCGATGCTCTGGAATTAAAAAATATTTTTATTCCATAACCCCAAGAAGCAATCTTTGAAATAAACAGGTTTCATTAAGTCAAAGTCAAAGTCAAAAGGCATTTATTTCAATAAAATCACTAGGATCACTTTGAAACGTCTTAGAAACTAGGTGAAGCTATGCCTGTTCCTCGCGACCAAGCCTACAAGAATCAGGCAACAAACACGGCGCGCGTGCCTATCATTTTTTTCGATGATCCTTTTTCACAAAATGGAATTTAAAGCTTCAGTGTGGTGCCGATCGAACTAGGTGAGGCTCAAAAGAAAAGTAATCTAATTATAATCCTTAATAAATAAGAGCTTATAAAAATGTGAAAAAAAAGAAGACAAATGTGAGCTTCAACAAATGATCTAAGGGCAGCACACGCTACACTTGATGAAATATGTACCTAATGCTTATATAAAAGTATGTTCTCTTTAGGGGGAAGGGATTCGGCAGGCAACGCATTAGCAATGCTCCAGGTGTTGCTGATGTCAATAGGCGACGGTAACCGCTTACCATCAGGAGGGCCTTCACAAACTTTATTGCCAATTGGGTGTAGAATAAGCCCCTTTCGGCATATCATAATTATTATGAATCAACTTGTATTGCAGGAACACACCTACCAATGAACCTTGGTTGGTCTGCAATCTTTAAACAAACGGACGATTTGTGCAAATATTTAATATTTAATAATCTTGTAAGAACACCGGTGATTCCCCAGATGGTAATGAATATATGGTGATTCATTGCTAAATTTATAGGAAAACTGCGTTATAAATAATTAGTGTATTTTATCTAATATTTACTTCAAATAATTCTCATTTTCTCAACTTGTTTCAAACATTTAGACCGCTATTGAAATACTTATAGTGCTAACTAGCTTCCGTCCGCGTCCGTTCGCTCGCGTGGTATAAACATTTTAAATTTTAATTTTTAATTTAGGCCTTAAGGCAAATCCGCCACTGCCAAGAAAGAACCAGTGACACGACAAGAAGAACTAGTAACTAGTTTGTAGTAGCGTCGTGGACGAATGCGCTAAGAGTTTCTGGTACGTAGAATGTACATGTACAGTCATGGTAGAACAGTGACGCGCTTAGGTCAAGGGCGAAACGGAAAATTAATAAGACAAAAGTCCCATGATTTTCCATCCATCATACTAGCGTCATCACTTCACAACTAACGTCATCTAATGAGAAAAATCATCGGAAATTAGATACTGAAACAGTGTGCTTAAGAATAATAGAGGTAGTTACTACAAATCTGTCTTAGGTTATGGATTTCCCCGCATGAAGCCGTTTTAGACGGCATTTATGTCATACATTTGAAATTATTATTAGTATTGCCATCCAGCGTGGCAATATCCGCCAGCGTCTTGGGGACGCTTCCGACTCGTAGTGATCTATTGATCGTAGTGAATTGAGCTATCTATAGATCGTTTGTAACGGTCTTTAGATAGCTCAACTGTTTCTTATGTATTTAGTAAATATTAACTAGTATTAGTTTTAATTTTATTTCTGTAAATAGAATAGAATATAGCTTTATTGTACACCAAAAGAAAAAACACAATCAAGGAAATAAAAAAACTTAAAAATAGTGAGACAATGGGCGGCCTTATCGCTAAAAGCGATCTCTACGAGGCAACCTTTGGATGGACAGGATATACAAAGTAGAAGAGGACGGTGGCGCACATAATAATAATAAGTAAAAAAAAAGTTTTTATTAAAAACTACAAAACCTACATTCTAATATCTTAAATAATATAAATGTATAGATAAGATATATAAAATATGCATAATAAATATATAAATAAATAAATTTAGATAGGTAATATATATAGATACTACACAGAGACCTACAGACCAAAATAAAAAAATATACAGATATTGTTTTTCCTCACGGCAACAATTTTTTTCATTCATTTTATGGCGTCTGCTGTTTTTACACTCAATATTGCCAGTGTCAAATACATATGAATGTCAAGTTTGTTCCGAAAAAAATGGCGGCGGTTTTTTTTCAAAACTTTAAACCGTATTTTTAGTCAAATAAGATAATCACTTATTACACTCCCGTTCTACTTGCCTACACTCGTGCTAAGGTCCTAAGCTTTAATGGTCAAAATACCAACGAGATTACACACTAAAACTCAACAAAACACGAGATAAGAAAATACGGCATAGCCATTTCCCCAAAATGTCTGAAAAACAAATCACATCAACTAATTAAAGTTGGTTCTAAGTTTGACATTTGAAGCGTGCGATATAGCTCAAAAATACGCAGGCCCCTAAAAGTCAAACCCAAAAATTGACTTTATTACTAAAAGGACGTACGGATCATTTTCAAAATTATTTGTTTCATTAGTTCCTATTTTATTTCTTAATTATTTGATTTTATATTCTATAATATGTATATAGTATGTTTTTATACTACCTGCTCGTCAATGGCATATTATGTGTCATGCAAACCTTTCCTAAAGTAAGTCATTACGGCCCTACGGTCTAAACGGGTCATAATGTTGTACTAAATTTCATTATTTCCCATGGGACATGATGTGATTTGAATTTGGAATGCAACCCATTTAGTCGTGCTTGATCGAGGTGGGTTTCAAAAATGTTTGGGTGCAATGAGATTTTATTCTAATTAGGCTGTATGTTAACATTTTCTTTGCACTGCCTACAAATTAAAAAAAAGAAAAACATGTAAACTTCGTACGAAATTCATTTTCACATTATCACGCACGAAGAAGGATTTATTCGAATGTCGAACTGACCACTACACAAGACTACAAAAAAAGAAAAAAAGGCGGCAAGCGCTCAAACTGCTGTGCTGTTATCTACACCGAAATTCAGTTTCAATTCAAATAAACTTCTAAAAAATGTCAAGTGACGACGACAGTGATTTTGATTCGACTCCAGAATGCATACAATCTGAAGCCTCTGGTATAGTTGGAAACTTACTTCCAGAAAAATCATTTCTTTTTACTTAACAGTCATTGTTTTCAATTGCCTCGCAGAAAGTATAAAAAGTAGAGTATGCATCGCGGGCTTAAATGTGTATTTGTCTTGGGCGATCTTGAACCCCTCGTACTCAGGATTCTTGCCTTAACTCCCTCGCTTCGCTCAGGAGTTAACCATAGAATCCTTCGTTCTCGGGGTTCAATAAAGCGCCCTTGACATAATACACTACTTTAAGCCCTTGTTGCATAATCTACTGTTAAGTGTGTATTTTTAAATAGTAAATAATTTGTAAAGAGAATTAATAAATATTTCAAGTATAAACATTTTTCAAATAACATTTTAATGACATATTACCTGTTGGTAAGTGGTTACCGTAGCCTATGTACGCTTGCAATACCAGAGGCATCACGCACGCGTTGCCGACCCCTTAAAAAGTTCAAAACGCCCTTTTTGAAGGACCCCATACTGTAGTCCTTAGGGAAAACCTCAGCAGGGAGATCATTCCACAAGCTGAGTGTTCGCGGGAGGAAGTTCCTCTGAAACCGCGACCAACCTGGCTCCAGGGTGTGAGGATGGATCCCCTACCTATGGCGAGAGGTGCGATGATAAAAGGAAGCTGAAGGCATCATATCAAACAATTCTTCAGAACACAACCCGTTATACAGGCGGTAGAACACACATAAAAGGCAAAGAAAAAAAAAATATATATATATATATTATGAATCACCTTGTTGACTATAAATAGATATATGTAAATAGATTTTTTAAATAGATACCTAAAGTATTGTTAATCACTCGATCGTAAAATGTAAATACCGACTTGTTTAATACCTATTAGGTAAACAATCATTGCGATAAATTACACGAGTAACATAAGTAGCCTCTCTAAGTTGAGAGCACTGGTGGAGTGGTGGAAAGGATCGTGGCTTCGAATCCAGGTCGTGCATTAAAGGATTTTCTATTCGGAATATTTATGCATTATACTAGTACTCTCAAACGGTGAAGGAAAACATCGTGCGGAAACTGGCATGTCTCTGCTAATTCGAGAAGTTTGGGGGTCATCATCATCATCATCAGCCTGTAGAAGTCCACTGCTGGACATACGCCTCCCCCAAAGAATTCCATGACGAACGGTTTTGAGCCTTCTCCATCCAAAGACATCCTGCAACCTTCACAATGTCGTCAGTCCATCGGGTGGGGGGCCTTCCAACACTGCGTCTCCCGGTTCGTGATCGCCATTCGAGAACCTTTACTCCCGAACGGTTGTCGTTTTGGGGGTAAAAACTTGAAAATATTGTTTTTCGAAATTAGATTTTTGAGTTTTTTTAATAATATTTGGTATAACCCCCTTTTGGGTATAGGTAACATATATACATGCTGTAAATCACCTTTAAGACATAGTGATTACAAAAAATCCGGATGTAGTATAATACGCATCAATATTTATATAGAGCTTTTATTGTTTTATTTTATTTGATGTTTTTTCTTTGTCTGGGTGTTAAATATTTATCTATTTTGTGTATCAGTCTCTAGTACCCATAGTACAGGCTATGCCTAGTTTGGGATCAGCTGTCCGTGTGTGATATGTCCGGATATTGATTAATTTCTTGTTATAAAGTTATTATTATTATTTTAAGTTTAAATACTTGGTGACTGTCGTTTTCAGGAATCCTACTAATATTATAAATGCGAAAGTTTGTGAGGATTGCCTTTGTACATGTCCTTTCATTTAGTTTGTTTTTGTATGTGTTTTCTGTGTACAATAAAGAATAAAGAGAATAAAGAATAAAGAGGATGTTTGGATGTTAGTTATTCAATCACGCCCAAACGGCCGAACGGATTTGGATGAAATTTGGTACAGACATAGATTAGAGTCTGGAATAGCATATAGGCTACTTTTTATGAAGGTACCACGCGAGCAAAGCCGCAGGCGGAAGCTAGTAAGATATAAAATGTAATTCCGTTATTGGCTGTTAGTTTAGTTATAAGTTTTACATGTTTTAGTTTTAAAGAGCTGTGGATTTTGTTCAATAAATAAAATAAAAATTTACCGTATGTTATTACAAGGGCTGTCCGCCCAGTGGGGTAGATGGTCCAGTCCGTTCACCTTGTCCAAATACCCAAATCTGTCGAGCTGTTGTCCCGTGTAGATGGTAGAGACCTCGTCCAGAGTGCCGTTTCTCTGAAAAAGTGATCATTCCCAGCGTCAATCCAACTTTTTTTATACAACTAAAGTGACAAACAAGCTAACAGTCCACCTGTTGGTAAGTGGTAACCGTAGCCTATGAACGCTTGCGATACCAGAGGTATCGCGCATGAATTGCCGACCCCAAACCCCATATAGAGCTATGGCAACCTTACTCACCGCAGGAACACAACACTATTGAGACTGGCCTCATAGCTCAGTTAGTAGTAACTCTGCCTTCTGCGCTAGAGGTCGCGGGTTCGATCCCCGCACTGGACAAACATTTGTGTGATAAACACAGATGTTTGTTCTGTGTCTGGGTGTTAAATATGTATCTATTATGTATACCAGTCTCTGGTACCCATAGCCTAGTTTGGGATCAGTTGACCGTGTGAATATGTCCAGAATATTTATTATTATTATTCACTATTTGAAACAAATAATGTTATTTGGCTGCGATCTCCTGTAAGGCGGAGGTAGCTCACAGGCGGGCTGCTCCAATTTGGAGAAATCACGCTGTGCCCTACCTCGCATATCTATTGCCTTTTGTGCACGAAAGGAGCCTCTAAGAGGCGCACTACATCGTTCCACTACACTGATACACACCGATGGTCATATACCCTTTTCAGGGCCACCATACCTCAACCTGGCACTGACCTAATGCAGGATGGCCAAGAAAGAATCAGTGACATGACAAGCAACCATTCGAATTATGGCGTAGTTGTGTTGTACAAAAGACATAAACGCGCCCATTTGGCAAAGTACTTTATGTAGTAACATCCTCATGTTTGGATGTTTACAAACGGCCGAACGGATTTGGATGAAATTTGGCACAAAGATATATAATAGTCTGGAATAACATATAGGATTCTAATACTTTTTATCTAGGTAGGCACCACGCGAGCGAAGCCACAGGCGGAAGCTAGTTAGTAGGTACTAAAGATGTTAAAAATACCAACTGAAAGAGATAGAACATTTTATATTCTTTCTTTTTGTCGATATAACCAAGAGTACCCTAAACCGACGAGCATGGTTGTCTGGAAGAGATCACTCTTAGTGATATGACCGCCCATTGTATTCCACTATTATTACTTATGTTTTTTCGATTTAATTGTGATGTGTAAAATTTTTATGTGGCTTACAATAAAGAGTTATCTATCTATCTATCATGTATGAGGAATGTGGTGAGAGTGAATGAAGCAAAAGAGGTATGTCAGGATCGTAGCAAGTGTAAAGCCGTGGTCTCTGCCTACCCCTCTGGGACATAGGCGTGATTTTATGTGTGTATGTAGATTTAATAAGCCACTTTCGGGAAAGTATACATATTATTATTATTATTAAGTCATTTATTTCAGGCAACACAGCAAAGTACATGTACAAATACAGGGCCCATAGATATATATACCTTAAAACTAAAATACATATAATATTCAATATTATGAATCACCTTGTGTGTGTGTGGGTGTGTATGTGTGTGTGTGTCATAGACTTACCGCTAAAAGCAGACCCATCTGGCTGTTCGGCCGTTTTCCTTTTGGGTAGAAAATGTGTGCCAACGACACTAAGGGATCGTTGTAACTGAAACAAAGAAAATAATTCAAACTCAAAAGGCATTCATTTCAATAAAATCACTAGGATCACTTTGAATCTTCTTAGAAACTAGGTGAAGCTATGCCTGTTCCTCGCGACCAAGCCTACAAGAATCAGGCGACAAACACGGCGCGCGTGACGAACATTTTCTTCTATGATCCTTTTTTTTTTCTTCACTAAATAGGATTTAGAGCCAGTGTGGTGCCGATCGAACTAGGCGAGAATCAAAAGAAAAATAATCGAATAATAATCGCAATAAAAAAATAGCAACAGTCACATATATAGTCAAAGTCAAAGTCAAAAGGCATTTATTTCAATAAAATCACAAGGATCACTTTGAAACGTCTTAGAAACTAGGTGAAGCTATGCCTGTTCCTCGCGAGCGAACCTACAAGAATCAGGCAACAATATATACATAGTCCTGATCCCACACTAGGATCCCCTGTGTCGTGGGTATCAGAAACTACGAGTACCATGCTACCACAACACACAGAGCCCGAACTAATATTTGCAGATCATGCAAACATTTGTCCCGCAGCGGGAATCAAACCGCCTCAGACCGATCTTTTGTCTCAAAAAATAATCTCGAACGGGGTGAAATTGGGGAAAGTTTGTATTATTCCTCAAGTTAGGGATCTGGAATTTCACGTTAAGGCTTTTGGTAATAAATAAATAAATACGTGTTTCAGCATGTTTGCAAAATCATCCCTAAAGGGCAAAGTAGGAGGTTTAAATTATAAGGTAAGTACATACTAGCTTTCACACAAATGCAGGCGAAGTCGTGGGTAACAGCTAGTACTTATTGCTACTACTAGCTTGCGCCCCGGCTTCTCTCGCGTGATTAAGTCGTTACGGCGTGATTGACACCAAACATCCAAACATCCTCACAAACTTTCGCATTTATAATATTAGTAAGACAGGAGCGCCAGTGACGGAAAAGTTGAGAAGTAATAGGTTAGCATGGTATGGGCATGTCATAAGGAGGGATGAAAGTCATGTAACGAGAAGAGCGTTAGGTATGAATGTGGATGGATATAAGACTAAAGGAAGGCCGAAGAAAAGATGGATGGATTGTATTAAAGATGACATGAGTAAGAAAGAAGTGAGTGCGCAGATGACGGCTAACAGAAGCGAGTGGAAGAAGAAAACATGTTGTGACGACCAAGGACAAGGACAAGGGCAGGAAGAAGAGTAAGGCAGGACATTAGTAGGACAAGATATTCAATTCATTTATTTCAAACCATAGGGACTTTGGAGAACACTTAGTTACGTCAATTTTTTACATGAAATTATTTAGAATATAATACGAAAAATAAGTATAGTATACAGGGTGAGTTTTTTTTTCAGGGCCACTTAGGCGAAATCGGAAACCGTGAGAGTAATCGAAAATTGATGTTAGGAGTTACGGGCTCGATTTTGAAAATAAAATAAATAAATGTATGATAACTATGTGTTATACCTACACATTGTTATCATACATTTATTTACATATTATAGAACACAGATATGCAAAAAAAAATAAAAAATTGTGCAGATCTTATTAGTTTCCTAAATTATGCATATAATTTTTATTTTTGTATAATGATTTTTATCCCCTAGTTTTGTAAATGTATTATTTTGTAGTGAATTTTTGTTTTCTCAGTTTGCGTTTATTTTATTTTTTACTGTCTGTGTGTGTGTCGCTTCGTCCTGTCCCAATGTGCCGTTACAAATAAAAACTTTTTCTTTCTTTCTTTCTTTAGATCTTATTTTTTTCAAAATCGAGCCCGTAATACCTACCATCACTTTTCGATTACTCTCACAGTTTCCGATTTCGCCTAAGTGGCCCTGAAAAAAAACTCACCCTTTATAGTAGCAGTTTCCTCGCAGAGTCACTCACCCGAAAACCAGTTCCTCAGCAGTCACGTGGACGAACGGCTTCGCTCGCTCCCGGTACGTGACGGCCAGCCCGGAGACCAGGATGTTGAACAGCCAGCCCGCAAGGTTCGGGGAAAATGAGGTCACTGTCTGGAACAACGGACGAATAACTGTTTGGAAGAACTATCAGGTAGGTATAGGTAGTTCACTGAACACTGCCCATTCTAATTACTGAATATCGTTTATTAATAAAGAACACAATTACACATTGAGACTCTTGCCGGTAGACTTAGTTCCGCGGCATATGCCGTTCGTACGATAAGGTGGCTCACAGATGAAGCCACAGCTAGGTTAGTTTATTTTAGCTACTTCCATAGTGTAATGGTATCTTTCTCTGGGGGAATGCAGCAGATATCCAAGCCATATTTGTTTTACAAAAACGAGCAATACGTGCCATTTATAAAATGAAGCCAAGGGGCTCCTTGAGGGAACTTTGTAAAGAAATTAACATTTGAACTGTAACTTCACAATATATTTACGAAAACTTATTGTACACACATAAGCACATGGCTAGCTTTAAGAAAAAAAGTGATGTGCATAGTATTAACACGAGAAACAAAAATAAATTGTGCATTCCAAAATTTAGGTTACAAAAAGTAAATGGGTCTTTTATGGGGAAAATGGTAAGATTTTATAATAAACTTCCGGTAAACGCGACGCAACTTCCTATTAGCAAAATTTAAATTGTACATAAAGAATAATCTTATTAAGAAAGCGTACTATAAACGAAATGATTATTTAAATGATAAAACCGCATGGCCTGAAGTCGCTCTGCCCCTCGACAGCTAAAATGCCATTTTGCAGTGTCTTTACAGTTTTTGCTTGCATCATATTTTAAGTAATATTCAATTTCATAGAAGCATTAGATACATATTTCATCAAGTGTAGCGTGTGCTGCCCTTAGATAAAGTTTAACGTTTTTTCTTTAACGTTTGTTATATGTACCAATAGCTAAACGGTCACCATCGCACTCACCAGCAGAGGAATGTTCGGTACTACCAGCTTCAGATTCTTGTCCACTGATAGCTCTGGCACGAACCGCAGAATCTTGTTGTGTTGATACGTTACAGTATCGTTGTCATGGAATTGGATGTTCACCTTCTCCATATCCTCGCTGGAACAAAGAAAAAGGTTAATTTCTCTTTACCTTGCCAGTACTTGACGAATTAGCAAGTTGAAGTGGCAGTGGGCAGGCCATATAGCTCGCAGACCCGACCACCACTGGGGATTAAAGGTCCTCGAATGGCGACCACGGAGCGGGCGTTGCAGTGTTGGAAGCCCCCCCCCCACCCGATGGACCGATGACATTGTAAAGGTTGCGGGAAGTCGGTGGATGGAAAAGGCTCATGACCGTTCGTCGTGGAACTCTTTGGGGGAGGCCTATGTCCAGCATTGGACTTCTACAGGTTGTTGATGAGATGGCTTGACGACCTCGGTGGTGTAACGGACGGGTGCCCGTCTGAGGCGCAAGTAGCACTCCGTGCGTATCCCTTTTTTATACTACTAAAGTGGCAAACAAGCATACGGCCCAGCTGTTGGTAAATGGTTACCGTAACTTTACTTCAAAGTACTATAAAGCATTACAAAAAATAATCTATAATCTTAGGAAGAACTATTACTGTCCTGTATACAGCTTAACATTACAACATTATACAATACAATAACTTTATTTCAGGCAACAATAGAATAAAAAACAGATGGAATTTTTCTTACACTACGGCCCATATAGATATACATATACCTTAAGGACTAACATACATATTAATATAAAAACACAATTAATTGCCACGTAGAAACTGCGACGTGGGACGCGAATTGTCATTGGCAGTAGGTATCCGCCCGCGGAAGCGACGGAAAATAATATATAATATAATTATAATATAGTGTATGGTTATATATAGTATAGTTTTTAGTTAAGTTAAACAATCTGTCTATTTATTTATTTGGAAGACTAACAGCACATAACAACATAATTAACATGAAAATTTAGAAACAAAAAGCCAATAATAAGTCTTCACTGATAGAAACTTAATAAAACTGAAAAAGAGCACAGAAAAAGAAAAAAATACATAAATGATAAAAGCAAGTATAAAAACATATTTAGATGCAGGTAATAAAACTAGCAAACATATACGTCCAGATAAAAAGTTAAATATGAAAATTCCTACTTATTTTTTTAGATAAACATTTAAGATAAGCCAAAGAAGTCATTCTGTCGCACGCCAACCTCCTGTTTCTACCCAATCAGGCTGGCTGGTAGATAATGTCATAATGTCTTTTGTACATTGTTTTTTGTGTGCAATAAAGATTAAATAAAATAAATAATAAATATAACCTACCTATTATTTAACTTTGTAACCGCTGTTGTACTTCTTATAAATAAAAATAAAATAAAATAAATGTAACCTATGAACGCGTGCAATAACAGAGACATCCCCCCGCAGCGCCTCGAGCTCTGGCAACCTCACTCACCGCAGGAACACAACACTATTAAAAAAAATAATAATAATAAAAAAAAAAAAAAACATTTATTTCACAAAAAAAAAAAAAAAATTATTGCCTTTAAGAACAAATATTAGAAAAAGAGGATACATAAAAAAATAATAATAAAAAGGCAAAGGGAGTAAATTCAGCATTTGCTGCATGCATTGCATGCAGCGCTGTTTTTCAATTTACCCCCCTCGAATAGATGGTCACCGAGGGATTAGGTATAAGCGGGTTACATAATTATTAGATAGTAGCAGACAATAGTTGGTAATTAGATTTAAGATAAAAAAAAATAAAACAATCAGAAAAACACAAAAAACATAGGCATAGGCGTGATACATAGATAGATAGATTTGATATATCATTGATAGCAAACTACACAATCACAACAACACAAATTCACAGCTAGGTACCTACGCATTGTTCGTTTGTACTCGCTCTGCTCGCTCTCGATCAGGTTTTGGCTGAAAATCTGTGTTTTTGCTTTTAAGCAAAATATTTCACTGAGCCATAGCCTATTTGTCGTACTGCAGCACACGCAAACTTGCCTACTCTAAGATACCTACTTTAAAAAATTGCTCTTTTGTATATTTATACCTACCTATTGTATGTAATTTAGTTTAAAATTGTTTATCTATGTTAATTATGTGTGTCTGTAGTGCCAAATCAATTTCTTATCTATCTATCTATAATAATACATAATGGTAAAAGTGTTTAAAGTTGGTGATTACCGCTGAGGCGTCATTGAGGTCTTAAGAGAGCCGAGGACGGTTGACACACGGTGAACTGATCCCAAACTAGGCATAGCCTGTACTATAGGTACCAGAGACTGATATACATAAAATATAAATATGTATACACAGAACAAACATCATCATCGAAAGCACCACGCTCCATTTTGTAAATTTATATTGGAGTTTGTTAAAGAATATACTTTTTTAAACAAGCTTTTATACTGGCCTCACAGCTCAGTTGGTAGTAACTCTGCCTTCTGAGCTAGAGGTCGCGCGTTCGATTCCCGCACTGGATAAACATTTGTGACTAACACAGATGTTTGTTCTGTGTCTGGGTGTTAAATATTTATCTATTATGTTTCAGTCTCTGGTACCCATAGTACAGGCTATGCCTAGTTTGGGATCAGTTGACCGTGTGTGATATATCCGGAATATTTATTATTATTATTTTATAAAACTCTCGGTTTATAAAAGATTTTATTATAAAATAGCGAATTAAAATGAGCTCTTAGATTATACGGCAAGTACTCATCCATCGATGAGTTCCGTTGTCCTTCAGTCTTTATCATCAGATTAACTCGCTGTTATATTAAAATATAAGCTTCCGCCCGCGACTTCTCTCGCGTAATACCAACATAAAAATAATAGGAGGAGGTAGGGCACAGCGAGATTTTCTCGTTCTGAATTGGAGCAGCCCGCCTGGGGAGGTACCTCCACCTTACAGAAGATCGCAGCCAAATAACATTATTTGTTTCAAATAGTGTTGTGTTCCTGCGATGAGTAAGGTTGCCAGAGCTCTTTAGGGGACGGCAACGCGTGTGTGATGCCTCTGGTATTGCAAGCGCTCATAGGCTACGATAACCGCTTACCAACAGGTGGGCCGGTATAAAAAAAAAAAAAGTAGCCTATATGCTATTCTTTAAACTTCCAGTACAGCTCTCTCCAGTCGAGTAAATTGTTGATGTATTAAACCTATCTTAAAATGGTTTTTTCTATGTTTCAGGACGCCTTGCAGTAATCCTATTCAGCATCTGCACAATAGTTCTGGGAGTCATCCTCTCTTTCGTGCCTTGTCTGGATTACATTATTTTTAGGGTAAGTCTGTTAAATAGCTTTATCCATTCCAAGTTTCATAGAAATCGGTTGAGCCGTTACGGCGTTATTGAACAACAAACATCCTCACAAACTTTTGCATTTATAGTACTAGTAGGAAGTAGGATTATCGGAACTAAACAAACAAACAAACAAATTGCAAAGTTCAAGATCGATTCATTGAAATCGCAAGATTAAAAAAGATTCAATCATCAATTTAAATAAATGCACATTTGATTGTTCAATTATTACGTAAGGTCATTATAAGAAAGGCAAAAAAAAATGGCTGCCGCAAAAAACTGTGTTCATTATTCATAGTCGTTAAATACGTTCAGTGTTCAGAGTGAATTGAGGTCAAGGTCATCACATTATTGTTGAGAAGAAAAACAGATCTACTTTTGTCAGTTAACTTATAAATCTAAATTGGAGCAACCCGCCGAGGTACCTCCGCCTACCTCCGCCTTACAGAAGATCGCAGCCAAATAACATTATTTGTTTCAAATAGTATTGTGTTAAGGTGAGTAAGGTTGCCAGAACTCTTTCGCGGAAGGGGTTCGGGGTCAGCAACGCGTGCGTGATGCCTCTGGTATTGCAAGCGCTCATAGGCTACGGTAACTGCTTACTATTAAGTGGGCCGTATGTTGGTTTGCGACCTCAGTTGTAAAAAAACGCTTGTATTATAAGGGTTCCGTTTTTACCAAATGAGGTACGTACTAGGGGGTTGCAGTTTCATAGACTCTCAATTTCGAAACTGACGTATGAAAAAAGTCTAATTTCCTAAAGATCCTAAGAGGCCAACTTAGGATCTTTAGGAAATTAGACTTTTTGTTCGATGTGAAAGTGTATTTAAGTCAAAAAAGGTACATATTTCCAAAAACAAATCCTTAGTACCCGCCGGAAAACGCACAATGAAGGCTGAAATTTTGTTTTAAATGTACTCTTTAATAGATTTCACTACATTTTCACTTTTATCTAGCAGTTTTGAAATTTCGAAACTGGTAGCATCAATTGCAGATCATGGCAACATGGTCCGAAATTTCGAAACAATGAAGCTTCGAAATTTCGGAATGCACCCCCTCGTACGTACATGAGGTACCATAAAACCATAAGGAACCATAAAAAAGTTGATACGCGATGGGCGACACGATTTCCTCACGGCCTGGCTAGTAGGTAGGTAAATACAGTTGTGCTGGCGTTAATTGATTTCAAACAAACTTAGAGGACGCACTAGAAACAAACACGTGACAACCACGCTGCTAAAGATCAATCGCAAGAAAACCTAATGGTGGGCATCATCACGGGCCACAGAAATACAGAAAAACAGAATCCACTGTTTCCAATCCTTAGATAGATAAGAAATGTATTACAGACACACACAATTAACATAGATAAACAATTTCAAACTAAAATAAATATACAAAAGAGCAATTTTTAAAAAGTAGGTATCTTAGATTAGGCAAGTTTGCGTGTGCTGCAGTACGACAAATAGGCTATGGCTCAGTGAAATATTTTGCTTAAAAGCAAAAACACTGATTTTCAGCCAAAACCTGATCGAGAGCGAGCAGAGCGAGTACAAACGAACAATGCGTAGGTACCTAGCTGTGAATTTGTGTTGTTGTGATTGTGTAGTTTGCTATCAATGATTACAAAATATGATATATAATAAATTAATGACAAATGTGTTTCAAATGTTTTTGCTAATTAAGCCTAGATTAGAACCTAGATTAAGCCTACGTTAGTCATGCATGTTCAATTAAATTCTTAGTTAAGTTTTATGAACGTACTATTAGCGTAAACGTAGGTAATCTTACTAAGGAGAACTGTACGCGCTTTAGACAAGCCCATATGGGCTTTTTAAGTGTGTATCAAACATGTTTTATACTTTCTTAAAAAAAATATATATATATATATATCTAATGATAATGAATAAAATGAGCTTACAATATTTTTGTTTATATTTGGCAGTGTCGAACGAAACGTTTCTGCTCCACTTTTATTATAAGTACTGCCAAAGAGTGGAATGATCTGCCTTCGTCTGTTTTCCCGAAAGAGTACAATCTAGGGTCAATAAGTTCACTCTGGGAAAGCGTGCTCCATCTTAGGCCACATCTCACTTGCAAAAGTGAGTTGGTGGCCAAACGCCTTACCATTATCAATAAAAAAAAAAAAAATACCATTTGGAAGTGCTTGGGAACACCCTCTATTTGCTTTTGCAATAAAAACTTTTTATCCTTCCTTTTTTTTTTTATACAACTAAGTTAGCAAACAAGCATACGGCTCACCTGTTGTCGCCTATGTACGCTTGCAATACCAGAGGCATCAAGCACGCGTTGCCGACCCCTTAAAAAGTTCAAAACGCCCTTTTTGAAGAACCCCATACTGTACCCCCCCCCCCCCCCTTTACTAGAAACTAAACACATTCTTAGATATAATTTACCTTATAAAACTATGGTAAAAGTAAAATTAAGTAAAATTAAAGTAAGGTTAAAGTAAAATTACTCATTGCCTACTTGGCTAGATTGAATACTACAGTACAATATTTTGTAAACTAGGACTCAAAAAAAATGTTTCCTATCTTAATTAGAGCTACAGAGATTGGAGCTACAGACAATTTACTACGATCTCGTAAGACTAAGGGAAAAAATCTAGGGGATTGGCAGCAGCGTCCCCCCCCCTATCTACGCTCGCCAACCCGCATGCCCAGCGTGGCGAGTCAAATCCCCCAAATGATTGTTTGGGTGCAGGCCGTACAAGTTCGGTCGCGCTGGAAATCTATGTGGGGGGGGGGGGGCTATTCAGCAGTGGACGAAATTATTATTGTTTCTTTTTGTTTATAAGAATTAACCCCTTTCGAGATGGTATACATAATAAACATTGCCTTTAACAATAAATAAAATCACGTAAGTCAAATATTACTTAAGACTACGAAACTTCTAAATCTAAATACATTAATTAATATTAAATTGTTACGTGACTGACTGACTGACAATCAACGTACTGCCATAACAAGAAATCTAATAAGGATGATAAACTTCCTGTTTTTAGGGGTGAAATAAGAAAGAAACTCCCGAAACTCAACCCCAAAAGGGGGTGCATTGGGATTTGAAGTTTGTATGAAAATAGCTTCACACGAAAGAAGTCGCGCGGGTTATTATTAGTGAATTTAATGAAATTAAATAGTGAATTGAATTTATAATTTGAAAATATTGCAATATTCCCCTGACCCCATCATAATTTGCATGAATGAGATAGACATACGCAAGTCAACGAGAGTAAGAGAGAAAGCAACACCAATCATCTGATGCAACTGTTTTTTTATTTGCCAAAATTAACATAATCCTTACGTTCATTGTAGGTGTGTCAAGTTTATTTGTTCGCTTTTAATTAACTAGCGACCCACCCCGGCTTGGAACGGGTATATCTACTAGCTTCCAACCTTTACCTAGATACCTTTATGTTATACGGAGGCAAACAGGCTTACGGCCCTCCTGATGGTAAGTGTTTACCGTCCCCTTTTGACATCAGTAACACCTGGAGCATTGCTAATGCGTTGCCTGCCGAACCCCTCCCCCCTAAAGAGCTCTGGCAACCTTACTCACCGCAGGAACACAACACTATTTGAAACAAATAATGTTAATTGGCTGCGATCTTCTGTAAGGCGGAGGTACCTCTCTAGGCGGGCTGCTCCAATTTAGAGCGAGGAAATATCGCTGTGCCCTACCTCCTCCTCCACTATGTAGGTACAGCATATGACTCAGATTAGCTTAACATATTTTTTTCTTATTCTTACTAACAATGGTTATAAGTAATTACTAACAAAATTGATTGCATTACCAGAATAAAAAACCTTTTTTTTTTTTGTTTTTTTTTTATTTTATTTATAATTATAACACATAACAGCTAAGACAAAGCGATGTTATAAGCAAGGAATATAAATGCACTTAAAATCTAAACATATAAATTTAAACATAATATAACTCAATCACAGTATTTATTTAATTAAATACCTCATAGTAATCATTAATTAAGTATTCTTTTATAGGTTTAAGTTTTTCATCATAACTCTGTTTTAAATTCATTGTGGAACATTGTTTTTGGTTTGTCCTAGAGAAGGGCTTGACCCTGCTACGCAGTTTTTACTTTTGCTTATCTATTCCTGTGTTTTACTGTTACAAATTATTGTTTGGAGGAGGTAGGGCATAGCGAGCTTTTCTCGTTCTAAATTGGAGCAGCCCGCCTGGGGAGGTACCTCCGCCTTACAGAAGATCGCAGCCAAATAACATGATTTGTTTCAAATAGTGTTGTGTTCCTGCGGTGAGTAAGGTTGCCAGAGCTCTTTAGGGGGGAGGGGTCGGCAACGCGTGCGTGATGCCTCTGGTATTGCAAGCGCTCATAGGCCACGGTTACCGCTTAACAACAGTTGGGCCGTATGCTTGTTTGCCAACTCAGTTGTATAGTTTTTTTTTTTTTTTTTTTTAATAAGTTGCCGTGAGTGACTGTACAGACAAACACGCGACTGACCAAGCAGTTTATCGTAGTATTAGAAACGAGTCCGCTGTAATTACGACACCTGATTACAAGTTATACACTCATTTTGTAAAACCAGGCCTTTAAATCCATTCTAGACATCGCCCGCGGCTCAGCGTGACATCTTTTTCATAGTAGGGGTGCAATAAGAAAGGAACTCAGCCCCTAAGGGGGCGCGGGGAACGCAAAATCCTGCTATTTTGGGGTTAAGTCAGTACAAACTCAATGAATCAGCTGTTTTAGGTTGCAAGCTTGATGCCGAACTTCTCATACAATTTGAAATTTGTTTTAAATATAAAAATACCAAAAACAGCTAATAAATTAGTAAAAAATCAGAAAAAAGTCGCTAATATTATTTCTTTTTGTTGCTAGAATAAGTAGCTTGCTTGTGTCACTGATTCTTTCTTGGTAACCTTTATTAGGTCAGTTACAAGTTGAGGAATGGTGGCCCGGAAAAGGGCCTATGACCGTCGGTGAAAGAATCAGTACAGTGAAATGATTAAAGTGCGCCTCTTAGAGGCTCCTTTCGTGCACAAGACATCCGCGGATAGGTAGATATGGAGGTGCCTATTGCTCAACCGGGGCCACCACGGCCAGTATCATAAAATATGTAGGTATTATTCATATCATTATTATTATTATTAAGCCTTTCGGACTTACCGGTACACGAAAGGTCCGACTTCCACCAGCCTCGGCTTCTCCCCCCCCTCGATGAAGCCCTGGGGGTTTGTCACGTTGAAGATGTAGACCTTCGTCAGGCGCACCACGCCCGGCTTCTGCCAGTAGTTGTAGCTCAGAGATCCGTTCCACAGCTTAAGTTCCTGAAATTAGAGAATCATGTAATCTCCCTGGAGGCGAATCCTACTTCTTCTTCTTGTCGTGTCACTGATTCTTTTTTGGTTACCCTGTATTTTTTTTATTGATAATAGTAAAGCGTTTGGCCACCAACTCACTTTTGCAAGTGAGATGTGGCCTAAGATGGAGCACGCTTTCCCAGAGTGAACTTGTTGACCCTATTTGAAGACTCTCAGGCTCGTATTCAGTGACACGACTCAAGCATAGATTGAATCACAGATCAGCTGAACTCTACTTAAGTATTGAATCTCTTCTCAAACATAGCTTTTATTCATGAACGGTACTTAAACTATTCTCAGCTGAATCGAGTCTCAAATCTGTACTCAAATGTTCTCGTTTACATTTTGATTTATTTATAATTTTCGATCCGTTTTACGCAGAAATTCAACCAGCCAAAATATGGGGGGAAATAGAATAGAACAATAAAGTGATGTATAAATATGTATCAAAGTACGTGTAACGGAACTAAAATGTCATTTGATTAATGTCAAATCAAATCTAAACTCAAGCACCGATTTCGTCTGATTGACGTTTCAGAATAAGCATTTACTCAGCTGAACTGTGATCATTGAATATATACATAAGTACTGTTCAAGAATTAGAATCTCGCCTCAAATCGATATTTAAGTACAGATCAATGCTCGAGTCTTGTCTCTGAATACGAGCCCTAGAATGTACTCTTTCGGGAAAACAGACGCACAAACACAAAATGATTACATATTATTAAATCTACAACAAACTGAATGTAGTACAAACTCACTTAATAATACTGACACGCTTGTATTTGAATGGAAGGGCCCCATAACGAAATATACCGGTTATCTGGTAGATACCGCCGCCAGGTCAAGGTCACCTGAGTATTGTCATCATCATCATAAATAGGATAAATAAATAAATATTCCGGACATTATCACAAACGGTCAACTGATCCCAAACTAGGCATAGCCTGTACTATGGGTACCAGAGACTGATATACATAATAGATCTATATATAACACCCAGACACAGAACAAACATCTGAGTTCGTCACAAATGTTTGTCCAGTGCGGGGATCGAACCCGCGACCTCTAGCGCAGAAGGCAGAGTTACTACCAACTGAGCTATGAGGCCAGTCAAATGCAGTGGAAATGAAACCTTTGTGAAGTGTGGAGTAATTTTGAAAGATAGAGTGAGGAACAGTGCGATAAGAGAGCGTAGTGGAGTGAAAGAAGACGTAGTGATGAGGATTGAGAAAGGTATGCTGAGATGGTTTGGTCATGTAGAGAGGATGAACGAAAGAAGATTGACGAAACAGGTGTATAAGGCAAGTGTGAATGTGAACCGTGGGAAGGAGAAGATCTAGGCATACGTTTAGTGACCAAAGCGGTGACATTTTGAAAAAAGGCCAGGTCTAAACATCTCCTAAACCGACCCTAAAGACCGACGAGCATGTATGAGTAAATGAAGCAAAAGAGGAGCAGGATCGTAGCAAGTGGAAAGCCGTGTTCTCTGCCTACACCTCGGGGAAATAGGCGTTATTTTTCAGCCTTTCAGCCGTAGGACGTCCACTGCTCCACGTCCTCCCCCACAGATTTCCAGAGCGGATTCCTTTCATGTAAGGGGGAATACCAAAGACTCTGTGTACGGTAGTAGTATATTATACAAGGTGATTCATAACATGTATACCATCCCGAAAGGGGGTTATTCTATCAACGAAACGAAATACTATTAGCGAACAAAAACATCAATCATCATCATCATCCTTCTGCCCTTATCCCACTTCACGTGGGGTCGGCACAACATGTTGTCCTCTTCCACTCCCCTCTATCAGCCGTCATATCAGTATTCCCTCTTTTCTTGCTCATGTCATCTTTCACACAATCTATCAAAAACATGAATATTTGATAAATTTTTTAATTCTTTTTCACGAACTTTCTTAAATTAGCTGTTTTTGGTTTTTTTATTATCTTTAGAAGTAATAACTAAACGTACAAGAAGTTCGGAATCAAAATTGCTACCTAAAAAAGCAGAGTTTGACCTGACCTCAAAACAGCTGATTTTCGCATAGAGTCTTTTCAATGAAAAATGTCGAATTTCCAAAAGTCGTAGAACAAACTTTATTGCCAATTGGGTGTAGAATAAGCCCCTTTCGGGATGACATACATATTATGCATCACCTTGTATTATTCTTGGCCATACTCACCGCATGCGGGTTGGCGAGCGCAGTAACAGCTATCTTTGTGCAAATAGGGGATTACAAGACAGACTAAAGTTCTTAAATTTAATTAAATAAGTTGGCCTAAAGTTTTCTGACTCCTAGTGGTTGGTACCCCGACTTTCGACCCGAAGGTCACCTCAGGCGTAGCTCCACCTAGTTCCTAAGACGTTTGAAAGTGATCCTAGTGACTTTATTGATAAACATCTTTTGACTTTAACTTTGACCGTATGAAACTAAAAAAGATAAGTTAGTGGTATAAATAATAATTTATAATTACCTACTTAGAAACTAGAATGCAGTACCTATAACGACCAGGTAGGTATAATTTAGGCAGGTACCTGACGCATAGAAGTAAATCAAAATCAATAGGTGTTTAGTTCAATAAAATCACTAGAATCACTTTGAAACGTCTTAGAAACTAGGTGAAGCTATGCCTGTTCCTCGCGACCAAGCCTACAAGAATCAGGCAACTAACACGGCTTGGGGCCTAGCATTTTTTTCGATGATCCTTTTTCACAAAATGGAATGTAGAGCTTCAGTGAATGAATGAATGAATGAATGAATGAATGGCTTTTATTTGCATGAAGTATAGTATATATAGGTACATGGTCTTTTACATTTATGGAGATAGTGTCATATACTTCGTCGGAGACCGACATGCAAAAATATTAGTCACAATACAAAAATCAAATCAAATCAAAATAGTCTCAAATTAGTCAATAGAAAATCATACAATAAAATCAGAATTAGAAATAAATTAACGTCATTACAATTAACAAAACAATAATAATAAAATAACAGTGACAAGAATATGACAATAAATAGCGACAAGTCAGAAATAATCAAAGTAATCACACATTATCAAATAAACATTTCATTTATATTGTAAAAACATTTGTCATTGAGCCACATATACAATTTTTTCTTAAATTGTTTTGTAGTGTGGTGCCGATCGACCTAGGTGACTCCCAAAGAAATGTAATTTTAATCATCCTATCCTCATTATCTGGCATGCTGCTCTTTGTGAAGCACAAGTTTATTGTATATAATTATTATTTGATTCTGTGTACCTATTATAATTATATACGATATAGTATCTGTATGTGTTTATATAAATGTCACTATATGTATTATATATATACAGTGGTGGTCATCTAATTAGAAACACCTAGTCACCTGACATTTTTATAAAGTAACTAACATTATTATAGCATTTAATAGGAGGTAATTTTTTTTTCACTACTTTACAATGTACTTTAATATCTCTAGTTTAATTACAAGCAATAATATTTGACAACCAAGACGACAATAAAAATAAATATCAGTGAAACAAAAAGTATCAATATCGTTAGGACTGGCAGAATGGACAACTAATTAGAAACATTGTATGACTTGGTTCAAAATTTGATTTTTTAAACTGAAATACAGTTCTCACAATTGTCAATCACATTGTAAATATTGTCGCCATTTCTAACTCATTACGAAAAGTTACTATTTATTGTTGTTTTATTAAAAATGGGAAAAAATAAGAGCTGTGATGCAGCAACGAGAAAAATTATAGTGAATTTTCATTTAAAACAAAAATGGAGTTACAGAAAGATCGCCGATTATTTGGAATGTTCCGTAAAGATGATATTTAACGCCCTCGCACATTTCAAACTACACGGAACATCAGATAACGTGCCAAGAAAACTTCGGCCCAGGAAGACTACAGTTCAAGAAGACAGGCTTATGCTTCGATTAGCTAAGGCGGACCCCTTTAAAGGATCCAATGTTATAAGAAAAGAGGTATTTTCAGAAGACGATCCTCGACACGTCTCCACTAAACTAGTTCGTAGACGGTTGGTTGAAGGAAAATTGTTAGGAAGGATCGCTAGAAAAGTACCACTACTAACCAGGCAACATAGAGAAAATCGTCTAGCATTCGCTCGCAAATATGGCAGTTGGACTATTGATCAATGGAAAAAAGTTTTGTTTTCAGATGAAACTAAAATTAATTTGATTAATTCCGATGGAAAACGATATGTACGACGACCAATAAACGAGGCTTTGAATAACAAGTACACTAAAAAGACAGTTAAGCACGGTGGTGGAAATGTAATGGTGTGGGGATGTTTCTCAGGGTACGGGATTGGTCCCGTGAGAAAGATTGAAGGGCAAATGGATCAATATCAATACAAAAAGATCTTGGAAGAGACAATGATTCCATATTCCGAGGAAAATTTGCCAGTAACTTGGATATTTCAGCATGACAACGACCCAAAGCACACAGCACGCAGCGTTAAAGCGTTTCTTACAGAACAATCCGTGACAGTATTAGAGTGGCCTGCCAATAGTCCGGATTTGAATCCCATAGAAAATTTGTGGCACACTATAAAGACCAACCTGTCGCAGAAACATTTACTAATATTCATGGACTTAACAGTGCATTTGAAGACGCTTGGAGAAGTATTCCTGTAGAAACTTGTTATAAATTGATTGAATCAATGCCGCGTCGCTGCAAAGCTGTTATTGATAATAAAGGCTACCCTACCAAATACTAATTGTCTAAGGATGTAGTATTTTTAGTATTTTTCAAAACTATTGGGGTTTTGTTCAAATTAAAAATGATTTAAGTAATGATTTTTTTGGTGTTTCTAATTAGTTGTCCGGTTTGTATCTCGTTTTTTATTTTGTTATTAATATAACTTTCAGTTTTAGAAAAACAACCGTTGTTTTCTGTTATTAAAATGGTATAACAATGCAATATAATATCCGATACATCGATTTTAATACGTAGGAACACTCAATGATACGTTAAAAATTAGTTCGAAAGGGAATTTGCAATAAAAATATAAACCCAGGTAGGTGTTTCTAATTAGATGACCACCACTGTATGTATATATATATATATATATATATATATATGATTATCTTGATTTATCTATTACATATACCTACTTTATTTTGTTTATAGTTAATAATATTCTACATAATTTAAGATACACCATCTTGCCCCTTCTCTAATCTTTTCAGTCCAGTCCATCATAAGGTTGCGTGGCAGAGATCGCTCTTAGCGATAAGGCCGCCCATTGTATTGCCGTGTAAATTTGTAATTGTGTTCTTATGTATTATTTCCGTGTGGTGATCAATAAAGTCTTATCTATCTATCTATCTATCCTATATATATATAAATTCCATTTTGTGAAAAAGGATCATCGAAAAAAATTATAGGCACCAAGCCGTGTTTGTTGCCTGATTCTTGTAGGCTTGGTCGCGAGGAACAGGCATAGCTTCACCTAGTTTCTAAGACGTTTCAAAGTGATCCTAGTGATTTTATTGAAATAAATGCCTTTTGACTTTGACTTTATCTACTAATATTATAATGCGAAAGTTTGTGAGGATGTTTGGATGTTTGTTGTTCAATGAAGCCGTAAATGCTCAACCGATTTCGTTGAAACTTGGAATACATAAAGTTATTTACCTAGAATAGCTTATTAACTTTAAAGCAGGTTAACAGCCTTACCCTAAAAATAATGTAGTCCAGCCAAGGCACGAAAGAGAGGATAACTCCCAGAACTATTGTGCAGATGCTGAATAGGATTACTGCAAGGCGTCCTGAAACAAAGAAAAAACCCGTTTAAGATAGGTATAATACATCATCAAAAAAAAAAAAAAGAGTACAGCTCTCTCCAGTCGAGTAACTTACTCGACTGGAGAGAGCTGTACTCTTTTTTTTTTTTTTTTTTTTTTATTGAAGATGGTTAGGCGTTTGACCACCAGCTCACTTTTGCAAGTGAGATGTGGCCTAAGATGGAGCACGCTTTACCAGAAGGAACTTATTCACTCTAGATTTGAAGACTCCTAGATTGTACTCGTCCGGGAAAACAGACGCTGGCAGATCGTTCCACTCTTTGCCAGTGCTTATAATAAAGGTGGAGCAGAAACGTTTGGTTCGACACTGTGGTATGTCGACCAAGTAAGGGTGTTACTCGAAGTGATTCAATCACGCAGAAATCCGAACTTGCATGTCGTGCCACTGATTCTTTCTTGGTCATCCTGTATTAGGTCAGTGACCAGGTTGAGGTATGGTGGCCCTGAAAAGGGCCTATGACTGACTGAAAGAACCAGTGTAGTGAAATGATAATGATAATGATAATCTTTATTTCTCTTTAGACATATTACATGTACTTAGATTCGTCAGACAAAATGTTAAAATTATTGATTTACAATATTATACCTATACAAAAACATCAGATACAAAATGTATTGGTTCCTTAAATTATATTAAAAATAAAAGGTATATAAAAAAAAACGTTAATAATAAAACATTATTCAGTTCACACATCGTCATATTGTTAATAAATTAGTAAAATAAAATTTAACAATTTTAACTATTTATTATCCAAATAATCAATGTCATCATCACAAAACATGTCTTTATCGGCCAAGGCCTCGTTAATTTTATAGTAACTTACGTAACATTAAGAAAGGATTAAAGTGCGCCTCTTAGAAGCTCTTTTCGTGCACAAGTCAGTCTTCGAATTGTTAGGTTCTAGGACATGCCGGTTTCCTCGTGATGTTTTCCTTCACCGTTTTAGAACACATATTCAGAGCGACTTCATGATGTTCATGATGATGACTAAAAAATATGGATGTCTGGACTTGTAATCTGAAATAAACACTTTTTTATTTATTTATTAAAACTGACCTTGGGCTAAAGGTTTAATAAGGACAAGGTTTTTGCTATGGTTAGGTACTACTTCTGGCTCAGAGGTTTTTTAAATTTTTTGCCAACTTTTTGGTCAGTTGTTTTAGGTACAAGATAAATTACGGAGATATGTTAAAGCTTTGGTTAAGCTTAAAAACGTTGAACTCAATTTTACGGACGCATTTAGCTAACGCGCAAAGACGCGGCACGCATATTTATTTAGAATACAGTATGGGGAAGTGGCCGTGGTGGCCCCGGCTAAAGAATAGGCCCCTCCATATATCCGCGGATGTCGTAAGAGGCGACTAAGGGAAAAAAGCAAGGGGATGGGCAGCAGCGTCACTCATTTTAACAACGATAGCTCTAACTGCACTCGCCAACCGGCATGCCCAGCGTGGTGAGTATGGGCAAAACCCCGCCAAATGATAAGGAATTTGCTCTGTCTGTGGGGGAGGCCATGTTCAGCAGTGAACGTCGTACGGCTGAAATGATGATGATGGGGAAGTGGGACTGGTCCGTTGACTGGCCTCATAGCTCAGTTAGTAGTAACTCTGCCTTCTGCGCTAGAGGTCTCGGGTTCGATCCCCGCACTGGACATACATTTGCGTGATAAACAGAGATGTTTGTTCTGTGTCTGGGTGTTAAATACTTATCTATTATATATATCAGTCTCTGGTACCCATAGTACAGTCTATGCCTAGTTTGGGATCAGTTGATCGTGTGAATAAGTCCGGAATATTTATTTATAAAAAAAAAAAAAGGTAGCCACCGAGAGGCGCCCGACCGAACGAGAAGGCGACGCGGCAGACCGAGACGCAAATGGCAGAATGAGCTCGACCGATTTCTGATAGACTGGGTTGACGTTGCACAGGATCGTGAAGTGTGGAGGTATGGGGCCTTTGCCCAGCAGTGGGATAAAACGGCTGAAAATAGAATAGATCAACAAAAAGAAAAGAGAAAATAGTAGTACCTAGTAGTAGTGCATATTACCTATATTCAATCTAAGGGTGGCAATTTTTTCGCCGATCGTAGGTACATATCAACCAATTCTACCTACTTATTATGTAACTACTAATAACATATGGCATCGCCTTTGGGATAAAAAAAAACCTGTTAAGATGTTATTTGTTTAGAATACCCATCCCCCCCCCCCCCCTAAAGAGTTCTGCCTTTTCATTAAGAATCTTTTTACTGGGTCAGGTATATGTATTGTTGGGTGTTATTATGAATTATTTACTAGCTTCCGCCAGCGGCTTCGCTCGCGTGCTTGGTACCAGCATAAAAAGTGGCCTATATGCTATTCCAGGTAAAGAACTTTATCTATTCCAAGTTTCAACGAAATCGGTTGAGCCGTTACGGCGTGATTGAACAACAAAAAGGATCATCGAAAAAAATGATAGGCACCAAGCCGTGTTTGTTGCCTGATTCTTGTAGGCTTGGTCGCGAGGAACAGGCGTAGCTTCACCTAGTTTCTAAGACGTTTCAAAGTGATCCTAGTGATTTTATTGAAATAAATGCCTTTTGACTTTGACTTTGACAAACATCCAAACATCCTCACAAACTTTCACATTTATAATATTAGCATGATAGTGCCACCGCGGCACCGCCTTTTCTGAAACTAAAGCTTATGTTACAAAATTATTTAAAATGTATTGAGGTATCACTCAATTATGTATTAATTTTACCAGCCATAACGATCTATCGTTTTAGGTACCTAGAGCAAAACATAATTTTAAACTTTTTGTTTAGTTATCGATTGCCGATCTATGCAAATTTGAAAAAAAAAAAAATATTGATTAACACAAGGTGATTCGTTATATGTATGCTATCCCTAAGTTATTATAAATGCGAAAGTTTGTGAGGATGTTTAGATGTTTGTTGTTCAATCAACAGCTGAACCAATATCGATGGCACTTGAAATAGATAGAATTCTTTAACTAGAATAAATAGCATATAGGTTATGTCTATGGCTTTTTATAGGCCTCATAGCTCAGTTAGTAGTAACTCTGCCTTCTGCGCTAGAGGTCGCGGGTTCGATTCCCGCACTGGACAAACATTTGTGACTAACACAGATGTTTGTTCTGTGTCTGGGTGTTAAATATATATCTATTATGTATATCAGTCTCTGGTTCCCATAGTACAGGCTATGCCTAGTTTGGGATCAGTTGACCGTGTGTGAATATGTCCGGAATATTTATTTTATTATTTATTTATTTATTATGTAGGTACTACGTGGGCGAAGCCGCGGGTGGAAGCTAATTGGATAAAAATAAAAGTTTGTTCTACGACTTTCAGAAATTCGAGATTATTCATTTTTTAATAAAGATAAGGTATAAAGATGATTAACATCATCATTTCAGCCGTTCGACGTCCACTGCTGAACATGGCCTCCCCCACAGACAGAGCAAACTCTTTATCATGTGGGGGGATTTGCCCATACTCACCACGCTGGGCATGCGGGTTGGCGAGCGCAGTTAGAGCTATGGTTGTTAAAATGAGGGACGCTGCTGCCCATCCCCTAGCTGTTTTCCCTTAGTCGCCTCTTACGACATCCGCGGATAGGTAGATATGGAGGGGCCTATTCTTCAGCCGGGGTCACCACGGCCAGATAAAGATGATAAAATAACCAAAAACAGCTATGTAGAGAAAAATCGGGAAAAAATTATGACAGAACCATATTTTTCATAATGTTGATAAAATACAGCCGTGGTGGCCCCGGCTAAAGAATAGGCCCCTCCATATCTACCTATCCGCGGATGTCGTAAGAGGCGACTAAGGGAAAAAAGCTAGGGGATGGGCAGCAGCGTCCCTCATTTTAACAACGATAGCTCTAACTGCGCTCGCCAACCCGCATGCCAAGCGTGGTGAGTATGGGCAAATCCCCCCACATGATAGGGAATTTGCTCTGTCTGTGAGGGGAGGCCATGTTCAGCAGTGGACGTCGTACGGCTGAAATGATGATGATGATGATAAAATTACCCCTTATTACCTTTTGGGATGGTATACATGTTATGAATCAACCTTGTTTATTAGCAAAGCGATTACGAATATATTAATATTATATGTAGCAAAATAAATCATAATTATGACAAAAACTAGATGACCTAGACGACCGGCTTGGACGCCAGAAGAGCGGGTTTGATCCCCGCTACGGTCTACGCTAATGTCGGCAAATATTAGTTCCGTGTCTGGGTGTTGTGGTACATGGTACTCGTAGTTTCTGACACAGGGAATCCTAGGCTCGTATTCAGAGACACGACTCAAGCATAGATTTAATCACAGATCAGCTGAACTCTATTTAAGTATTGAATCTCTTCTCAAACATAGCTTTTATTCATGAACGGTACTTAAACTACTCGCAGCTGAATCGAGTCTCAAATCTGTACTTAAATGTTCTCGTTTACATTTTGATTTATTTATAATTTTCGATCCGTTTTACGCAGAAATTCAAACAGCCAGGGTGGAAATAGAATAGAACAATAAAGTGAAGTATAAATATGCATCAAAGTACGTGTAACGGAACGAAAATGTCATTTGATTAATGTCACATCAAATCTAAACTCAAGCACCGATTTCGTCTGATTGACGTTTCAGAATAAGCATTTACTCAGGTGAACTGTGATCATTGAATCTATACTTATGCACTGTTCAAGAATTAGAATCTCGCCTCAAATCGAGATTTAAGTACAGATCAATGCTCGAGTCTTGTCTCTGAATACGAGCCCTAGTGTGTTATGGGCATGTCATGCGGAGGGAAGAATGGCATGTGACTAGAAGAGTGTTAAATATGAATGTGGAAGGATATAAGGGAAGAGGTAGACCAAGAAAAGATGAATAATTTGTGTGAAAGACGACATGAGTAAGAAAGGAGTGAATACTGATTTGACGGCTGATAGAGGGGAGTGGAAGAGAAAAACGTGTTGTGCCAACCCCACGTGAAGTAGGATAAGGGCAGGGAGATGGAATCCTAGTGTGGGGTTCAGGACTATGTATGTTACTATTGAGTGTTCTAAGTACTTAGTAATTAAAACGCTACATTCTGCTGAGGTCGCGTGTTCGATTCCCGCACCGTGCAAACATTGGTGTGATAAACACAGATGTTTGTTCTGTGTCTGTGTGTTAAATAAATATCTATTATGTATATCAGTCTCTGGTACCCATAGTACAGGATATGCCTTTGGGATCAGTTGACCGTGTGTTATATGTCAGGAAATAAAAAAAAGCGTGTATTGAGAACGACGAAGACTGAAAAGTCAAAGTCATCGTCATCATCATTTCAGCCATAGGACGTCCACTGCTGAACACAGGCTTCCCTCATAGATTTCCAGCGCGACCAACCTTGTACGGCTGCACCTAAACAATCATTTGGGGGGATTTGCCCATACTCGGCACGCTGGGCATGCGGGTTGGCGAGCGCAGATAAAGATATTGTTGACACTGCCTATCCCCTAGCTTTTTTTCCCTCTTACGACAACCACGGGCAGAAATGGAGGGGCCTTTTGATCATCCGGGGCCACTATACTATCCTATCCTACTTTAATATTATAAATGCGAAAGTTTGTGAGGATGTGCTTTAAGAAAAATACAAAAAGATTTCTCCAGGGCAGGCAACGCATTAGCAATGCTCCAGGTGTTGCAGATGTCAATAGGCGACGGTAACCGCTTACCATCAGGTGGGCCGTAAGCGTGTTTACCTCAGTAAAACATAAAAAAAAAATGTTTGGATGTTTAGATGTTATTCAATCATGTCATAACGGCCAAAACCGACGAGAATTAATCATTCTCGTCTGTTTAGGGTACTCTTGACTTTTTCCAAAATGTCACCGATTTGGTTACTAAACGTACGCTGAGATCTTCCCCTTCCAACGGTCCCATTCAGAGCTACTATCATATTATATGTATATGTATGTATATGTATATGTATTATATGTATCAATATTATATGTATGTTAGTCTGTAAGGTATTTATTAATATGGGCCATGGCATATTACACATGTTTGTGTAATATATCAAGTAGCCTGAAATAAAGATATTAATAATAATAATAATATTGAATAGATCGATAGAGTCGGCACAGTTTCCTGAAAGCTACCATATCTAAAACCGACCATCCAGGCGAGGCTCGACTTAAGCTGTGGCAAGATAAACATCCCCCTTCTCCCGAATACATTGCGCCTGCAGAAAAGCTCCCAGCGGGCAAACTTCTACCTTGGTCAACCTGGAAATCACTTAACCGATTGCGGAGCCAGGTTGGCCGCTGCAGGTACAATTTGAACAAGTGGGGATACTCAAATGTGACGCAGTGCGATTGCGGAGTCGCAACGCAAACTATATCTATTTGGGTCAGACGATTCAACTAGGTAGGTCCAACTTCGACAAAGAGGTCAACCGACGAATCGAACTCGGATGGGCAGCGTTTGGGAAACTTCGTCACATCTTCTCGTCGCAGATACCATCAGTGTCAAAGTCTACAATCAGTGCGTGTTGCCAGTGATGACTTATGGCACTGAGACTTGGTCGTTAACTCTAGGCCTCATATACAAGCTCAAAGTCGCGCAACGGGCTATGGAGAGAGCTATGCTTGGAGTTTCACTACGTGATAAGATCCGAAATGAGGAAATCCGTAGAAGAACTAGGGTCACCCACATAGCGCTTAGAATTAGCAAGTTGAAGTGGCAGTGGGCAGGCCATATAGCTCGCAGAACCGACAACAGTTGGGGAGTAAAAGTTCTCGAATGGCGACCACGAACCGGGCGACGTAGTGTTGGAAGGCCCCCACCCGATGGACCGACGACATTGTGAAGGTTGCGGGAAGTCGGTGGATAGAGAAGGCTCAAGACCGTTCGTCATGGAACTCCTTGGGGGAGGCCTATGTCCAGCAGTGGACTTCTACAGGCTGATGATGATGATGATGATGAACGCAAACTATGTTGCACCTACTTCCGTGCATGCAGTTCCCTCACACCTGTACACTGAAGGACCTCTACGAAGCCACTGACAATGCCGTAGCTGTGGCGGAGTACTGGTCCAAAAAGATTTAGTCCCCCTGAACCATCGACACGACAGAAGTAGAAGAATAGATAAATAAATATATCGATCTTGATTTTCCGACCCCGTGTAGGAAATTGATATTTTTTATCATTTAGGAAATCTGGTTTTATCTACATCTGAAAACTAGCTTTTGCCTGAGTTTTCATAGTTCATAGTTATTTATTCCATAAAACAAGTCATTGTATGCGGAAATTATATAATAAAATTTGGTAAATATCTTATTTGGCCCAGCGAATTAGCATTGCCATCCAGCGTGGCAATTCCGCCAGCGTCTTGGGGACACTTCCGACTGGTAGTGATCTGGATCAGTTGAGCTATCTATAGATCGTTTGTAACGGTCTTTAGATGGCTCAACTGTTTCTTGTGTATTTTGTAAATATTAACTTGTATTAGTTTTAAGTTTCTTTCTGTAAATAAAGTTTAAGTATTAAAATAAAATACACAACATGAAACATGACCAAAGAAAAGATGGATAGACTGTGTGAAAGACGACATGAGTAAGAAAGGAGTGAATACTGATATGACGGCTGATAGAGGGGAGTGGAAGAGGAAAACATGTTGTGCCGACCCCATGTGAAGTGAATGATGACACAAGATAATATACAAAACAAAATAACAAAATATTCATAACTAATTTAACCACAATTACATCACTATTATACAATTAATAGTCCTTACATAAAAGATAATAAATAAATGTCAAGTTGTAGAACAAAAATGTTCAAATGTCATAGGTGTAGGTAATAAAATAAGATGTCATACAAATCTTTGATGTGATCAATAAAAACACGAAACGGTCAGAGTTCGTCAAGTGAGTGAGTAGTGAGTTTCACTCTGTACCCAGAGTTAACGTAGCCGACTCAAGACCGTTCGTCGTGGAACTCTTTGAGGGAGGCCTGTCTCCTGCAGTGGACTTCTACAGGCTAATGACAAAGCTCAATTTTCACTGTCAAGTTTTCGGCAATTTTCACAGCTGTCAAAACATGACGGGTGACGGTAGTGACCTTGCGTTCTTGCAATACTTTATTTGCAATACCTTCTACATTTAACCTTGACCTCACCACTTATACTTACTTAGAAGTAATACACTTAAGGTAAACAATTAGGTATTTGAATTCTTAGGATAAAACTGCATACACTACATACTTAGGAGGAGGTAGGGCACAGCGAGATTTTCTCGTTCTGAATTGGAGCAGCCCTCCTGGGGAGGTACCTCCACCTTACAGAAGATCGCAGCCAAATAACACTATTTGTTTCAAATAGTGTTGTGTTCCTGCGATGAGTAAGGTTTCCAGAGCTCTTTAGGGGTGAGGGGGGAGGGGTCGGCAACGTGTGCGTGATGCCTCTGGTATTGCAAGCGCTCATTGGCTACGTTAACTGCTTACCAACAGGTGGGCCGTATGCCTGTTTGCCACCTCAGTTGTATAAAAAAAAAAACTAGCTTAGTTTGTGGTAATCGCCACTCAATTCAAAAGGTGTTCATTTCAATATTATCTACACTACACACAGTATACATACATACATACATACATACATAAAATCACGCCTGTTTCCCAGAGGGGTAGGCAGAGACCACGGTTTTCCACTTGCTACGATCCTGAGATACCTCTTTTGCTTCATTCACTCTCATCACATTCCTCATACATGCTCGTCGGTTTAGGGTACTCATGACCTGGCCCTTTTCCAAAACGTCACCGATTTGGTCACACACAGTATACAAGGTGATTCATTATATGTATGTAACTGAAGAAATAACTGCAGCTCTTTTTGTGAGAAAGGAACATCGAAAAAAATGTGCGTCACGCGCGCCGTGTTTGTCGCCTGATTCTAGTAGGCTTGGTCGCGAGGAACAGGCATAGCTTCACCTAGTTTCTGAGACGTTTCAAAGTGATCCTAGTGATTTTATTGAAATAAAGGCCTTTAGATTTTTTTGATCATGCTATCTCGAATAGGGCTTATTCTACAACGAATTGGCAATAAAGATTGCTCTACGAATTTAGGAATTCTAAATTTTTCATTGAAGAAACTCTACGCAGATATCAGCTGTTTCGGGGTCAAATCAGTTCAAACTCAATGAATCAGCTACTTTGGGGTTGATAAAGAACAACTCGTACGTTTAGTAGTTAAATGTAAAGATGATAAAAATCCCAAAAAATAGTTTGGGGGAAATTTTTTTAGAAAGTTTGGGGGAAAAATGTAAGTTCTTAATTTTTTATTTTTTTTTGTTTCAATAGGTGTAATGATGTGAAACCACAGCAGATAATAATATTTATTTCAGTAAACTTAAACTTAATCTAAGTTACATTTCATGGGTTGGGACCCAATTTTAAGTATGTGTTAGAGGGTCTCGCTCTTCCGTAAAGAAATTAAAAGGATATGAGTGCAGTAATAGATATGATAGGTAGAATTAAAGTACATAAGGTACCTACATTAGTTTAATTATTTATGTCTATAGTGAGTTAAGTTAAAGTTACGTAAAAAGATTTAGGAATAAGTTTACATAGTTTGTATGTGTAGTTTGTGTGTGTAGTGTGTGTTTGTGTGTGCGCGCCTGAACACTAGTTAAATTAGTCTTTTATTTATATTCTATCTTTTTGTTGATAGAATAACCCCCTTTCGGGATAGTTTAGGTATCTACATGTTATGAATCACCTTGTAGCTGATTGTACAAAATAAAATATAGTCATACCGGATCTCGGTCAAAGGATCTAACGGACACTGTTCCTCTTGTTGCATTAGATTGAACGTAGACGCAGACTTTTCGTCTTTGGGAATCCGCCATCTTGGATAATTATATGTATGTATAAGGTGTGGTGTGTCATATCTTCTCGTCGCAGATACCGCAGAGCCTCAAGACGAACGTCTACAATCAGTGCGTGTTGCCAGTGATGACTTATGGCACTGAAACTTGGTCGTTAACTATAGGCCTCATGTACAAGCACAAAGTCGCGCAACGGGCTATGGAGAGAGCTATGCTCGGAGTTTCACTACGTGATAAGATCCGAAATGAGGAAATCCGTAGAAGAACCAAGGTCACCGACATATCTCTCAGACTAAGCAAGTTGAAGTGGCAGTGGGCAGGCCATATAGCTCGCAGAACCGACAACCGTTGGGGAGTAAAGGTTCTCGAATGGCGACCACGAACCGGGCGACGCAGTATTGGAAGGCTCCCCACCCGATGGACCGATGACATTGTAAAGGTTGCGATAAGTCGGTGGATGGAGAAGGCTCAAGACCGTTCGTCATGCAACTCTTTGGTGGAGGCCTATGTCCAGCAGTGGACTTCTACAGGTTGTTGATGATGCTGACGATAATGATAAGGTGTGGAACCAAATAT
Organism: Anticlea derivata; assembly: GCA_947579855.1. Lineage (NCBI taxonomy): Eukaryota > Metazoa > Arthropoda > Insecta > Lepidoptera > Geometridae > Anticlea > Anticlea derivata. The sequence goes on along the minus strand of OX388287.1, from coordinate 4,945,161 downwards.
CGGTCTCTCCACAGGCGAGAGGATGTTCAGAAATGTAAATAAATTAGTAGTTAGTAGGTATTTGTACCATCTGGCTGCCTCATTGTGAAACTTGTTCAACTATAGGTTATTTGCGAAATATTTATTTTTCACGGTCCACCGGACTTGGGATGAACTGGCAGGAAAATATAGTCATACCGGATCTAACGAGCTAAAAGATCTCGGTCAACGGATCTAACAGTGCTCACCTTGTTGCATTAAATTGAACTTAAACGTAGTTAAGCTAAATGTCCATAAAATTATCTAATTGGTCTTAAATATGCTGTTTCCTTTGACATTATTATTTTAATCGGTCTTTAATAACTGGACATAACGCTTTTATTTTAATGTTTTTTTATGTTGTTGTATATACAAGGTGATTCATAATCCCGTGAGTATTCCCTTTCGGGATAATTCCCGAAAGGGGGCTTGTTCTTTGAAAAAGAAAGAACATTACTTGAACGTTAATTTCTATTTCATTTCAATACCCATTAAGGAATACCATGTTTATTTTTTGTTGTTTAACTTTTCCAATTATCTGTTTTTGGTGTTTTTACCACCTAATATTTAATTAATGATTAATCGTACATCATCATCATCCAGCCGTTCAACGTCCACTGCTGAACATGGCCTCCCCCACAGACAGAGCGCGTTCCTTATCATGTGGGGGGATTTGCCCATAATCACCACGCTGGGCATGCGGGTTGGCGAGCGCAGTTAGAGCTATCGTTGTTAAAATGCGGGACGCTGCTGCCCATCCCCTAGCTTTTTTCTCTTAGTCGCTTCTTACGACATCCGCGGATAGGTAGATATGCAGGGGCCTATTCTTCAGCCGGGGTTACCACGGCCATTAATCGTACGAGAAGTTAGAAATCAAGATTACTGACTAAAATAGCTGAAAAAATGAGTTTGGAAAGATTTGAACTAAATTCAACTGATTTTTGCATAGATTTTCAAAGAAAAATTTAGAATTTCCAAAAGTCGAATGTTCATTGAACAAACTTTATAGCCAATTGGGTGTAGAATATAGGAGGAGGTAGGGCACAGCGAATTTTTCTCGTTCTGGATTGGAGTAGCCCGCCTGGGGAGGTACCTCCACCTTACAGAAGATCGCAGCCAAATAACATTATTTGTTTCAAATAGTGTTGTGTTCCTGCGGTGAGTAAGGTTGCTAGAGCTCTTTAGGGGGGAAGGGGTTCGGGGTCGGCAACGCGTGCGTGATGCCTCTGGTATTGCAAGCGCTCATAGGCTACGGTAACCGCTTACCATCAGGTGGGCCGTAAGCTTGTTTGCCACCTCTGTTGTATAAAAAAAAAAAAGAATATAAGACTCTTTCGGAATAGCAAACATATTATGAATTAGGTACCTGTTTTAGTAGCATTGCCCCCAGCAATCACTACAGAGTGAACAAGACAGAACCAGTGTAATAGTGGAGCTATGACAATCAAGTAATGAGTGTACCCATTTGCAGTAATATCTCACAATTAAAATAGCCACAGACACGAGATAATCGTTAATTATGCGCTTATCGCCATCTTGATAACCGCACGGCACGTACTATCACGTGTACTACGAAAGTACTATGAGAAAATGACATTTTAACCGACTTGGAAAAGGAGGTTTTCAACTCCCTGCTGCTAAACCGGTGGTTTTATTGTTTATGATAAAAACGGCTTTGTTTATTAATAAATAATAAATAAATTTTCCGGACATATTCACACGGTCAACTGATCCCAAACTAGGCTATCCTGTACTATGAGTACCAGAGACTGATATATATTTAACACCCAGACACAGAACAAACATCTGTGTTCATCACACAAATGTTTGTCCAGTGCTGGGATCGAACCCGCGACCTCTAGCGCAGAAGGCAGAGTTACTACCAACTTAGCTATGAGGCCAGTCAGTTATTGAAAAGAAATATTGAAGAAAAATCGAAAATATTTATCAAATCTCACTAAAATTTTAAGTACCCTTAAATATAGACAAGGTGATAAGTAAATATGTATGCTATCCCAAAAGGGGGTTATTCTACACCCAATTGCGATAAAGCATGTTATACGACTTTTGGAAATTCAACTTTTTTCATTGAAATAATTGAGAGCACTGGTGGAGTGGTTGTAGTGGCCCCGCCTTCCGATCTACAGGTCGTGGGTACGAATCCCGGTCGTGCAGCAATGGATTATGCTAGTTATACTAGTGCTCTCAAACGGTGAAGGAAAACATCGTGAGGAAACCTAGAACCTGAAAATTCGAAGACATGTGACATGTGCACGAAAGAAGCCTCTAAGAGGCGCACTTTAATCCTTTCACTACACTGATTCTTTCACCGACGGTCATAGGGCCCTTTTCCGGGCCACCACACCTCAACCTACTCACTGACCTAATACACGATGACCAAGAAAGAATCAGTGACCCTACAAGCAATATCCACTGATCAAACTAGAGGTATGTAAATACTCAATGATTAATTGTTTGTTTGTCGTGACATTGAATTAGCGATGCATTAGCGACTTCAGTCGATTGCAATGTAACAAGTGTTACTTACGTTACAACCTGATTGTAATCATCATCATGGCAGCCGTAGGACGTCCACTGCTGAACACAGGCATCCCCCACAGATTTCCAGAGCGACCGACCTCGTACGGGCTGCACCCAAACAATCAATAAACTCTTAGATCGTCTGACAACCTCCTCCTTGATACCCCTGAGCATAGCACTTGTTTTCGTGGCAACTCCTTCTCCGTTGTAGCAGTAAGACTTTGGAATAAACTTCCGTATAATATCAAAAAAGTTGACTCAAGTTGCAAGTTGTGGAATGAGCTTCCTTCCGAGTTTTTCCCACTAGCCTACAACATGAAGAGCTTCAAGAAAAATACAAAAATATTTCTCCAGGGCAGGCATTAACAATGCTCCTCCTGGTGTTGCAGATGTCAATAGGCGACGGTAACCGCTTACCAACAGGTGGGCCGTAAGCCTGTTTGCATCCGTATAACATTAAAAAGAAAACAAAAAATGGTAATGGAGGGGCCTATTCTTCCGGTAGGGTATGACAAATTGGGTTTTTTGTTTCGAAAATGAGAGGAAGTGACGCCGATAGCATTGTGGTGTGGTGTGTCGTGCGTGACGCGTAGATCAGTTTTGTATCCATAAGTAAGCCTTGGCTTGCTTAGCTTCCGCCCGCGACTCCGCTCGCGTGGTACCTCACGTGGTACATAAAAATACCTATATGCTATTCAAGATATAGAACTTTATCCATTCCAACTTTCAACGAAATCGGTTAAGCCGTTACGGCGTGATTGAACAACAAACATCCAACATCCTCACGAACTTTCGCATATATAATATTAGTAGGATAATTTATAGGCCGTGGTGGCCCCGGCTGAAGAATAGGCCCCTCCATATCTATCCGCGGATGTCGTAAGAGGCGACTAAGGGAAAAATCTAGGGGATGGGCAGTAGCGTCCCTCATTTTAACAACGATAGCTCTAACTGCGCTCGCCAACCCAGCGTGGCAGCCCAGCGTCGTGAGTATGGGCAAATCCCCCCACATGGTAAGGAATTTGCTGTCTGTGGGGGAGGCCATGTTCAGCAGTGGACGTCGAATGGCTGAAATGATGATGACGATGATTGTCATAAACGCGAAAGTGTGTTTGTTTGTTGATTGTCATTTTTCACGCAACAGAGCAACGGATCAACGTAACTTTGCACAGATATAGTCAATGAACCGGAGCCTATTATAATTAACTCATTTATTTCAGATAATACATCCATAATTAAATATAACATGGCAAGATAAAATTAATTACACACAACGAAATCAAAAAATGGAAATATAAATAATTAAAATTAACATTCAATAATAACATAAAATAATTAAAATTTAATAAGCAATGGCATCCTGCAGATAATTATTCCAGGGACTGAAAGCGGTAGAGGTTATAGGTACTGGTACCGTTAAAACATTTCGGTACCATTATGCTATACCGGTAGGGCATTACGGTACCGTTATTTCATACCGGTAGATTTCGGGAAATTTTGAGCCTCGGCTAGTTCGCTAGGACAGTCGCGCCGCGGTGGCCTACCTACATACTCTACCGTTTATATGGACTCAGACCCTATTAGTATTTTCATCCATTTGTTTTGGATGGGACAGTCCAGACGTGAAATAATCAGGGACTGAATAACCGGAATATAAAGGTACCTTTACATAACGATATGACGTCATACCGATAAATTCCGGTTACCCGAATATTTCTCTACCGATAAATATAACGGTACCGGAAAATCTGGCTTCGCAGTTCATTTCGGTTTATGTCGCTACCGGTACCTATAACCAAAATAAATAAAGGTTTATAAAGGTTTTCTTTGATGAAACGCGCCCACCCCACCACCGCGGCGCGACTGTCCTAGCGAACTAGCCGCCGCTTAAAATTTCGGTACCGAAATCTACCGGTATGAAATAACGGTACCGTAACCCCGTGACATACACACATGTACCTATGTATCACGCCTATGCCTATGTTTTTGTGTTTTTCTGTTTGTTTTTATTTTTTTATTTTATTTTTTCTGAAATCTGATTACCAACTATTGTCTGCTACTATCTAATAATTATGTAACCCGCTAATCCTAATTTGTACGAATGATCGCGTGAAAACCATGTTGTGCCTCCACAAACATACCAGATGCGTTACAAAAGCGAGGCAGCCGCATCAGCATCCTAAAGATGTTATTATACTGGACTCGCAGAGCGCTGGCTTCCCGACTATATACTATTGTCCGTGACCACACGAAGTCGCGTGCAAAAGCTAGTAGCTAAATAATATTTCTAGGTATTTAGCTCAACTACGGCTAATGTGAATCATAAACCACAAAATGCATGATTATAATATCCTAGCTTCCATTATTAGTAACGAGAAAAGTCATGATGTGTTCATAACCGCAGCTCCTACATGCGGGTAGTGATGTGCACTCGGCCGAAATTTGGCCGAAACGAGACCGAAAGTAAAGCTTTATTAAATCTAAATATATAGAACCAACTCCTACATGCAGGTAGTGATGTTCACTCGGCCGAAATTTGGCCGAAACGAGGCTGAAAGTGAAGCTGTTATTAAATCTAAATATTTAAAACACTTACGTTACTGACTGACTGATTGCATGAGAGACTGATTGACCATTTGACCGATTGACTGATGCAAATTATGTAATAAAAATAAAATTAAAGGTATCAGCCATTAAGGTACGCGTTCCTTGCCTCATCCTCTGAACTCTGAGCATATACATGAAATTTACGAACGCAGACGTCAAATACATTGAAATATAGGATGACGTTGTCCTTGATGCACACACACACACAGCGTAACATATATTTCTATGCATGTATTTCAAGTCTGTGTTCGTGGCCATCAAAGAACCCCTACCTTTACGGTTTTTTTGCTTACCTACTCTGTTAATACGGGATAACCTAATCTTATTGAAGTATTTTCAGGCTGATGATGATGATTAAAGTGTTTAATCGCTTTTAAGTAGGTACATAATAGGATTTTTTGTTTAGGTTTCTTTACTTCTTTTTGAAGCTCTTACCAAATAGCACGGCAAAAATGCAAAGATATCCGTGCAATGGTATTTGACAGCTTTTCGGCCTTACGAAGTTAGCCGAAATTGGACTCGACCCAACCCTACAACGATGTCATACCAATTACTACTGTCCTATTAACTTGGGACATGCTCGTGGCAGTACACTACGGCCTTCCGCATCGCAAAAAACTTATGATGTTTTGTGTTCACATTTACGTTCGTCGTGATGTATTTTCCACTACACTCACACTGACATTAATTTCACCGCAATTTTATCTTTTCTTGTCGTGTCACTGATTCTTTATTGGTCATCCTGTCTTTGGTCATTGACCAGGACGAGATATGGTTGCCCTGAAAAGGGCCTATGACCGTCGGTGAAAGAATCAGTGTAGTGAAATGATTAAAGTGCGCCTCTTAGAGGCTCCTTTCGTGCACATGTCACATGTCTTCGAGTTGTTAGGTTCTAGGACACGCCGGTTTCCTCACGATGTTTTCCTTCACCGTTTGAGAGCACTAGCATAGCGCACATAAATTTTCCGAATGGAAAATCCATTGGTGCACGACAGGTTTCGAACTCACGACCTGTGGATCGGAAGGCGGGGCCACTACCACCCCTCCACCAGTGCTCTAACTGACTTCAGACTTATGTTATTTTTCATAGACATCAATGTTTTTTTTTTTTTAATTTTCTCTTAATAAATTCACCGGCATTAGAGACTCGATCTTATTTCATCTCGTTTCAAGAATTGCATCAACGAGGCGAGAAAATATATCTTATTAATAGAGGCTTACGTCGCTAATTGCCTTGGCATTAGTCGCAAACAATGAATAGGTGCAATGCAATGAATTTAGTACCTACAGTTTATTTAGTAGGTACATTTTAATTACAGAAGATCTCAGCCATATAACATTATTTTTTTCAAATAGTGTTCCTGCGGTGAGTAAGGTTGCCAGAGCTCTAAAGAGACCTAAAGGGGGGAGGGGGTTCGGGTTCGGCAACGCGTGCGTTATGCCTCTGGTATTGCAAGCGCTCATAGGCTACGGTAACAGCTTACCAACAGGTGGGCCGTACGCTTGTTTGCGACCTCGGTTGTATAGAAAAAAAGTATAATGGGGTGTAATCATCATCATTCCAGCCGTTGGAAGTCCACTGCTGAACATGGCCCCCACAGACAGAGCGAATTCCGATCATGTGGGGGGATTTGCCCATACTCACCACGCTGGGCATGCGGGTTGACGAGCGCAGTGAGAGCTATCGTTGTAATAGGGGACGCTGCTGCCCATCCCCTAGCTTTTTTCCCTTAGTCGCCTTTTACGACATCCACAGGTAGTTACCGAGGGGCCTATTCTTCAGCCGGGACCACCATGGCGATGGTATACATATTATGAATGATACCCCAGTCACATACAATCGACCCCAAACTAGGATTCCCGGTGTTGACATGATAATCAGAACCAAAACAAATATTTGTCCCCCCACAGGGATAGAACTTGTAACATAACACTAACATTACACCCAACAGTCACATACATAGTCCTGACCCCACTCTAGGATCCCCTGTGTGGTGGGTATCAGAAACTACGAGTACCATGCTACCACAACACCCAGACCAGGAACTAATATTTGCAGATCATGCAAACACTTGTCCCGCAGCGGGAATCGATCCAGCGCCCTATCCTATATATGTTTATATATATTTGTCTGGCCTCATAGCTCAGTTGGTAGTAACTCTGCCTTCTGCGCTAGAGGTCGCGGGTTCGATTCCCGCTCTGGACAAACATTTGTGTGATGAACACAGATGTTTGTTCTGTGTCTGGGTGTTAAATATTAATCAATTATGTAAATCAGTCTCTGGTACCCATAGTACAGGCTATGCCTAGTTTGGGATCAGTTGACCGTGTGTGATATGTCCGGAATATATATATCCCTATCGTTAACCTTTATTCTATTGTTTTTTGTGTCTTCTGTCTGTGTTTGTCAAAATAAAATTATTTCATTTCATTTCACCAGTGTGTCTTAGGCTCGTATTCAGAGACAAGACTCGAGCATTGATCTGTACTTAAATCTCGATTTGAGACAAGATTCTAATTCTTGAACAGTACTTATGTATAGATTCAATGATCACAGTTCACCTGAGTAAATGCTTATTCTGAAACGTCAATCAGACGAAATCGGTGCTTGAGTTTAGATTTGATTAGACATTAATCAAATGACATTTTTGTTCCGTTACACGTACTTTGATGCATATTTATACTTCACTTTATAGTTCTGTTCTATTTCCACCCTGGCTGTTTGAATTACTGCGTAAAACGGATCGAAAATTATAAATTAATCAAAATGTCAACGAGAACATTTGAGTACAGATTTGAGACTCGATTCAGCTGAGAGTAGTTTGAGTACCGTTCTTGAATAAAAGCTATGTTTGAGAAGAGATTAAATACTTAAGTAGAGTTCAGCTGATCTGTGATTAAATCTAAGTTTGAGTCGTGTCTCTGAATACGAGCCTTAGTCCTGCACTCACCCGTCGCGTTTCGAGGTCGTCCATGTGAAAATTATTCTTATTATGAATCACCTTGTACAGGGACTTTTTCAACGTACATAGATCGTTATTATTAGAATCACGTACCGCAAGTTATTAACGTCATAATATTATTAATTGGCACGTGCATTTTTTATATGCATCATCATTTCAGTCGTAAACTCTAAATTAAAAGGGATATATTACATACTATATTTTAGGAGGAGGTAGGGCACAGCGAGATTTTCTCGTTCTAAATTGGAGCAGCCCGTACCGGAGGTACCTCCGCCTTACAGAAGATCGCAGCCAAATAACATTATTTGTTTCAAATAGTGTTGTGTTCCTGCGGTGTGTAAGGTTGCCAGAGCTCTTTAGGGGGGGGAAGGGGTTCGGCAGGTAACGCATTAGCAATGCTCCAGGTGTTCTAATGTCAATAGGCGACGGTAACCACTTACCATCAGGAGGGACGTAAGCCTGTTTGCCTCCGTATAAAATAAAAAAAAAAAAAAAAAAAAAAACATACATAATAACAAGTCTGTTTCCCAGAGACCACGGCTTTCCACTTGCTACGATCCTGACAAACCTCTTTTGCATCATTCACTCTCATCACATTCCTCATACATGCTCGTCGGTTTAGGGTACTCATGACCTGGCCTTTTTCCAAAACGTCACCGATTTGGTCACTAAACGTATGCCTAGGTCTTCCCCTTCCAACGGTCCCATTCACACTCGCCTTATACACCTGTTTCGTGAATCTTCTTTCGTTCATCCTCTCCACATGACCAAACCATCTCAGCATACCTTTCTCAATCCTCATCACTACATATTCATGGAGAGCACTGGTGGAGCGGTGGTAGTGGCCCCGCCTTCCGATACACAGGTCGTGAGTTCGAAACCTGTCGTGCACCAATGGATTTTCGTGTGCTCTCAAACGGTGAAGGAAAACATCGTGAGGAAACCGGCATGTCCTAGAACCTAACAACTCGAAGACATGTGACATGTGCACGAAAGGAGCCTCTAAGAGGCGCACTTTAATCCTTTCACTACACTGATTGTTTCATCGACGGTCATAGGCCCTTTTCAGGGCCACCATACCTCAACCTGGTCACTGATCAAAGACAGGATGACCAAGAAAAAACCAGTGACACGACAAGAAGACTACGTATACATTTCAATAAAATCAGAAGTATAACTTTGAAACGTCTTAGAAACTGGGAGGCACGCCTGTTCCTCGCGATCAAGCCTTGTGAGGCCTAGAATAAAACATACGTTGCTGCCCATCCCCTAGCTTTTCCCCTAAGTCGACTCTTACGACATCCACGGGTCGGAGAGGCCAATTCTTCGGGACCGCCACGGCCATGATCGTTATGTCTTCTAACTAAAGTTAATTTTGAGTTTGACATTTGAGGGCGTGTTATATAACTCAACGATATCGCAAGCCTCGAAAAGTCATATTCGAAATTGACTTCAATAAGTAAAGATCATTTTAAAATGAATTTTGGATTGCATTTATTTATTTCATACTTGACAGTGAGCTTACAGTCTACACCAAAACGCTGATTTTATGCGTAGCCGAAATAAAATTTTCACTTAAATAAATTCTAAGAGACTTGTATATAGAACTAAGACTATCATTGAATATATATACATGCTGGAACTCATAAATAAATGCATTCAGAAGGTTGAGAGCCCAAAGGATAGGCGCGATATACATGGGCGCCGGCAGAAATAATTTCCAGGTGGTGCAGATTTTAGTTGTCTTACAATCTTTGCCGTACATGATTGTTAATAAAAAGATGAAATTTTAGTCTGAATGTTTGAGACATTTACAAATTTCTGACTATTCATTATGTATGAATTTATTATATAGGTACCCAGTCGTCGCGGCTCACACCTTTTTATTTCAATAATTCCTGTTGATCCCGAGATTCCCAAGGGGTGCAAGTGCACCCCCTGGCACCCCCCTGCCGCCGGCGCCCATGGCGATATATCAACTGAAATTCGCTTATGAATGATCCCTTTATGTACTATTAATATTATTGTTATATTTAAGAGCTTAGCTCTTGTCGTAATGATGCAATTACCTACGTGTACTTATCAAATGTCAAACTCAAAATCGACTTTAAATATTAGGGGTAAGGATAAGTTTAAAATAAATTCTTAACATCTTTTGGATAACATATCTTACGCTTTGGGCTGTGTTGATCGTCAGTCAGTCACGCAACAGTTTTATGTAAGTATTTGAAGATTAAACAAGCAAGAACTGATTATCAATGATTATACTCAAAAGAAAGTGAACGTGTGGGTAAAAGTGACATCGAGAAAGCTACAGTCTCCAGACGAGACATGGCGTTGTCAAGTACTATACGAACTAATGACCTTTGGCATTTGTGTTTTTGCGACATTCTATCATGGGAATCTTTAGTAAGATACTGTGACGGATGAGTGTTACTGTAGCACGAAAGGAGCCTCTAACGTCATTTAAATATAAGTGGTGATCTAAACAGACAGACAGGCCTCATAGCACAGTTAGTAGTAACTCTGACTTCTGCGCTAGAGGTCGCGGGTTCGATTCCTGCACTGGACAAACATTTGTGACTAACACAGATGTTTGTTCTGTGTCTGGGTGTTAAATATCTATTATGTATATCAGTCTCTGGTGCCCATAGTACAGGCTATGCCTAGTTTGGGATCAGTTGACCGTGTGAATATGTCCGGAATATTTATTTATTATTATTATTATCTAATTGATGATTGAGTATAAAATTCTGAACGATAACGGCGTCTCAATTAATTGAGACCATCTCAAATAGTGTGATTTAGTGTGTGATTGTGACGTTTCAGTATTCGGGCGTAAGCAGAGTACTTCAATCCTTTCACTACACTGACTCTTTCACAGACGGTCATAGGCCCTTTTCAGGGCCACCATGCTCAACCTGCTCACTGACCTAATACAGGATGACCAAGAAAACATTGACACGACCTAGAAAGTCCGCAGTGGGAATCGAGTCCGCACTTCTCCGGGCTCATCCGGCTACTCGTCCACTTCGCAGCAGATGTCACTAGGTTCTAATTTACCTTGTGACGCATCATTGATTTTTATCTCCGCAATGACCTGAATATCTTGCGGTTACGAATCGTTATAAAGATTCTTGCCCTTGGCCTAGATCGAGTTTTGATCTTGAGGTCGTGGGTTTGAATCCCGGACGTCACCATCATCATCAGCATGTAGAAGTCCACTGCTGGACCTATGACCGTCGGTGATAACATATTGAAAACTTTGATCAAGTGTAGCGTGTGCTGCCCTTGGATCATTTGTTGAAGCACACATTTGTCTTCTTATTTGTCACATTTTTATAAGCTCTTATTTATTAGGGATTATAATTAGATTACTTTTCTCTTGAGCATCACCTAGTTCGATCGGCACCACACTGAAGCTTTAAATTACATTTTGTGAAAAAGGATCATCGAAAAAAATGTGCGTCACGCGCGCCGTGTTTGTCGCCTGATTCTTGTAGGCTTGGTCGCGAGGAACAGGCGTAGCTTCACCTAGTTTCTAAGACGTTTCAAAGTGATCCTAGTGATTTTATTGAAATAAACGCCTTTTGACTTTGACGTTGTAGTGAATGAAGATTTCAAATAATATGGATAAAAATTACATATTATTAAACGTACCAGAAGTTCAACTGGCCTCATAGCTCAGTTGGTGACTCTGCCTTCTGCGCTAGAGGTCGCGGGTTCGATTCCCGCACTGGACAAACATTTGTGATTAGCACAGATGTTTGTTCTGTGTCCGGGTTTTAAATAGGTATTTATCTATTATATATATCAGTCTCTGGTACCCATAGTACTGGCAATGCCTAGAACAGTTACAGAAGTTGTTGTAAGTATTCTTAGGTCTTTGTCATCCCGATTTGGAGCCAACCACTCAATTGATTCTTTGTAAGAATCTATTATAACTTGAATGATTAACAATACTTATCTTGCTTGCAACAAAGCTACATCTAGGTACTCACGTTTTCCTTATAGCTTTGTTACAGAATATTATAAGATAACTCAGCATAATGTGGGTTGTCATATAACAACCCACACTGGTGTTCATGAAACAAAACTAAATTTAAACAACTTTTTTTTTTTTTTTATTGTTATACGGAGGCAAACAGGCTTACGGCCCACCTGATGGTAAGTGGTTACCGTCGCCTATTGACATCAGCAGCACCTGGAGCATTGCTAATGCGATGCCTGCCGAACCCCTCCCCCCCTAAAGAGCTCTGGCAACCTTACTCACCGCGGGAACACAACACTATTTGAAACAAATAATGTTATTTGGCTGCGATCTTCTGTAAGGCGGAGGTATCTCCCCAGGCGGGCTGCTCCAATTTAGAGCGAGAAAATCTCGCTGTGCCCTACCTCTCTATATAAACTAATATGTTTAGTTAATATGATTATTTGCGCATTTATATATATATATATATTTATATTTATATATTTGTACGAATCAAATCCACCAACGGCGAAAATAAAAAACAGACTAAGAGAACTTTGAAAAAGAGCACCAGAAGCTCTGGGAGAGCAGAAAGGACTGTAAGCAGGCGAAAGTCATGCTCCCGGGCCCAGACAAGATGTCCACCAACACCTTAATAAAGATGAAACGCGAGGACCTGCGAATGCTGGTGGGCATCATCACAGGTCACTGTGAATTAAACCATCACCTGTACAAGACAGGGGCTACTGACAGCGGATTATGTCGGGGCTGCCTACAGGGAGAAGAAACAGAACACGTAATTTTGCAATGTACAGCCACGGAAGAGGCCAGGACCACATCGGGTCTGCGGGCCGTGATCGGAAGCGGCTCCCAGACACCGCCGCATACAGGGCTACTGAGAGAATGTTACCAACGACCCAAAGTCCTGCTTCGCTATTTTAAGGAGCTGGGCTGGCTGCGGCAGGGTTAGCATAGGGGGGCAATGCACAAAACACCCCACAGCGGGAAGTCAGTGCAGGTCTAACCAGGAGTTTTAGGAGGAGGTAGGGCACAGCGAGATTTTCTCGTTCTGAATTGGAGCAGCCCGCCTGGGGAGTTACCTCCCCCTTACAGAAGATCGCGGCCAAATAACATTATTTGTTTCAAATAGTGTTGTGTTCCTGCGGTGAGTAAGGTTGCCAGAGCTCTTTAGCGGGAGGGGGTTCTGGGTCGGCAACGCGTGCGTAACCGCTTACCAACAGGTGGACTGTATGCTTGTTTGGCAAGTCAGGTATATATAAAAAAAAAAAAAAAAAAAAAAACCACCCCCGATTAGAATTAGAATTAGATATTTGTAATAATAAAATTCGCGCGATCGTACGTTGGTCGCGTAATCGCGTTCTATTAGGACAAGGCCTTAGTTAGCCGATTGGAAGTCCAAAAGATATTCGCAAGGACGGTAAAGGGTTCAGTAGCATAGTTTGTTAGAACTTCCCCGTATCTATCCTATCCAGGGTTGCGAGTTCAAATCCCGTCTCCGACCAGTCGAACCCGCGACCGGTTGATCGGAATGTGCAGTTTATTCTAGATTTCAGTTGATAGTAGCTCTGCCTTCTGCGCTAGAGGTCGCGGGTTCGATTCCCGTACTGGACAAACATTTGTGTGATAAACACAGATGTTTGTTCTGTGTCTGGGTGTTAAATATGTATCTATTATGTATATCAGTCTCAGGTACCCATAGTACAGGCTAGGCCTAATTTGGGATCAGTTGACCGTGTGAATATGTCCGGAATATTTATTTATTTATACAGCGTCATGTGGAAAAGTAGGTATTTTGGTATCATCATAAGTAATCTATGTGACAAGTGGATGCGTAATTATGTTTTTCAACAATCTATTGTTATCCGCGAAAACATCTTTTTGTCGCATTTAACTAAAGTAATTTTGTGTTCTTAAATGCTTTTACAAATTTATGTTACAAACAATAAGTCATTTTATAGACACAATGAGGTGCGTCTTGGGGAACAGTCAACCTCAAGTTACAAAGGAGCCTCTAAGAGGCGCACTTTAATCCTTTCACTACACTGATTTCACCGACGGTCATAGACCCTATCCAGGGCTACTATACCTGAACCTGCTCACTGACCTAATACAGGACGACCAAGAAAGAATCAGTGACACGACAAATAGAAGAAGAAGAAAAAGAAACTCAAGATTCAAGATGTTTTATTTGCAGAAATAAGTCTTACCATTTACCGTCACATACACAGTCCTGACCCCACACTAGGATCCCCTGTGTCGTGGGTATCAGAAACTACGAGTACCATAGTACCACAACACCCAGAGTCCGAACTAATATTTGCAGATCATGCAAACATGCCCGCAGCGGGAATCGAAGCCGCAACCCCGTCTTCGGCATTCGCCCGCTGCGCCACCGAGGTCATATTGATTTGTATGTTTTCTCAATTTTTTTTTATATTACTGAGGTGGCAAATATCCATACAGCCCACCTGTTGGTAAGGGGTTACCGTAGCCTATGAGCGCTTGCAATACCCCGAACACCCTTCCCCTAAAGAGCTCTGGCAACCTCACTCACCGCAGGAACACAACACTATTTGAAACAAAAAATGTATTTTGGCTGCGATCTTCTGTAAGGCGGAGGTACCGAGAAAATGTCGCTGTGCCCTACCTCCTCCAAGAAAATTCAAAATTGATTATGTGACTAATAAGACGTAATATAACATGCCTTAAGTAATGTTGTCAATTTGTCATTTTACTATACGGAAGGTTAATATGGTAATTTGCATAGGTTAGTCACATTGGCAGATAGCCAAATTGGAAGAATTAGTATTGTTCTGCCAGTAAGAAGATACAAAAAATATAAATGAAAATTCGAAGACATATGACTACGCACGCGAGAAGGCTACCCTGTCACCACAATGGTTCTTTTACGAAGTCCCATTTACACTCGCTATAAGCACCTGTTTCGTCAATCTTCTTTCGTTCATCCTCTCTACATGACCAAACCATCTCAGCATACCTTTTTCAATCCTCATCACTACATCTTCTTTCACTCCACAACGCTTTCTTATCACACTGTTCCTCACTCTATCTTTCAAAGTTACTCCACACTTCGCAAGGGTTTCATTTGCACTGCATTAATCCTACTTTGATTCTTATTCTGCCATACCTGGCCTCATAGCTCAGTTGGTAGTAACTCTGCCTTCTACGCTAGAGGTCGCGGGTTTGATTCCCGCCTGGATAAACATTTGTGACTAACACAGATCTTTGTTCTGTGTCTGGGTGTTAAATATCTATCTATCTATCGTTAAATATCTATTGTGTATATCAGTCTCTGGTGTTCATAGTACAGGCTATGCCTAGTTTGGGATCAGTTGACCGTGTGTGATATGTCCGGAATATTTATTTATTTATTTGGCTGCGATCAGAAGATCGCATATCCTTACAGAAGTAAGGCGGAGGTACTGCCCTACCTCCTCCTAAATGTAATGTAGCGTCATTTAGTTGATTCACCTTTCGGGTGTTTTCACCATTATTATGAATCACCTTGTATATAATTTCATTGATTGAAAAATAAATTAGATAATTTAATGACTATTTTCACTAGGTTACCCAGTAACCTAATTAAAAAAATTATTGAAATTTAATGATTTATATCATTTTTTTTAATGATTTCGTCATTTGGACTCGTGCCTCCACTCACGTACGCGATTGCATATGTTATTTGGTAGAAATCACCCATCCTAATATGTTAAATCTTTGGAAATGAACCCGCACTTTCGTTCGAATTGCCTTTGTCTGCACTCGTCCTACACTCACGTACACATTTAACATTAAGATGTCTAAAGTCGCCCATCAAAAAATGTTGGAACCTCAGGACAGGAACCCGCACCTTCGCTCAATTGATGACAGTCCTCATAGCTCAGTTGGTAGTAACTCTGCCTTCTGCGCTAGAAGTCGCGGGTTGGATTCCCGCACTGGACAAACATTTGTGTGATGAACACAGGTGTTTGTTCTGTGTCTGGGTGTTAAATTTGTATCTATTATGTATATCAGTCTCTGGTACCCATAGTACAGGCTACGCCTAGTTTGGGATCAGTTGACCGTGTGAATATAACCGGAATATTAAAAAAAAAAAAAAAAAATTTGGAGGAGGTAGGGCTCTGCGAGTTTTTCTCGCTCTTAATTGGAGCAGCCCGCCCGGAGGTACCTCCGCCTTACAGAAGATCGCAGCCAAATAACACGGCTACGGTTACCACTTACCATCACGTGGGCCGTAAGCCTGTTTGCCTCCGGAGAATATAAAAAAAAAATTGCCAATTACGCTATCGGATACTCAGGTAGCATACCAACACCCAGACCCAGAACAAATATTCTTAGATCATGCAAACATTTGTCCCGCAGCAGGAACCGAACCCCTTCTCAGACGGGGACTCACCCACTACACCACTGAGGAGATCGAATAAGATCGATTTTAATATTGATTTTGATCACCAGAACATAGCATTTTGATTAGGTCAATAGTCAAGACTAATATGGCTAAGTACGTCTTGTGTTTTTTATTAATTAATACCAAGACAGGATATTTTTTCGCACACAGCGCAAAAAAATTAAAATGGCACTTAATATATGAAAAACTAGCCTCCGCCCGCGGCTTCGCTCGTGTTGTACCTAGATAAAAAGTAGCCTATATAAAATTCTAGGTAAAGAACTCTATCTATTTCAAGTTTCATCGAAATCAGTTGAGCGTTACGGCGTGATTGAACAACAAACATCCAAACATCCTCACAAACTGTCGCATTTATAGTATTTGTAGGAAGAAGGATAAGTACCTAATCAGGATCGTTTTATCGTACACTGCACAAAAAAAATTACATAGCACCTAAATTAAAATAAATAAATAATAAATAAATATTTCGGACATATTCACACGGTCAACTGATCCCAAACTAGGCATAGCCTGTACTATGGGTACCAGAGACTGATATTCATAATAGATATATATATGTAACACCCAGACACAGAACAAACATCTGTGTTAGTCACAAATGTTTGTCCAGTGCGGGGATCGAACCCGCGACCTCTAGCGCAGAAGGCGGAGTTACTACTAACTGAGCTATGAGGCCAGTCAAAATATAAACGCGGCTTCGCTCACGTGTTGCCTATGAAGATACTAAGTAGCCTATATAAAATTCTAGGTAAAGAACTCTATCTAATTCAAGTTTCATCCAAATCGATTGAGCGTTACGGCGTGATTGAACAACAAACATCCAAACATCCTCACAAACTTTCGCATTTATAATATTAGTAGGAATACCTAAACAGGATCGTTTTTTCGTACACCGCGCAAAAATATTAATAATAGCACCTAATATATGAAAAATAATAATGATTTATAGGTTTTAATAAAGTTTCTAAGACCTTATAAACAAGATGGGCGGGTCCTACAAACCCATTAATTTAAATTAATGGTCAAAATCAAAACAATTAGTTATTCAAGTAAAGGTATAAAAAAATTGGCGTTTCGTATTTTAAACCAAGTTCAAAAAACAAGGCTATCAATTAGGCAACTTTTTTTTTTTGTGTTTTATCATCATCATCATCATCATTTCAGCCGAACGACGTCCACTGCTGAACATGGCCTCCCCAACAGACAGAGCGAATTCCTTATCATGTGGAGGGACTTGCCCATACTCACCACACTGGGCATGCGGGTTGGCGAGCGCAGTTAGAGCTATCGTTGTTAAAATGAGGGACGCTGCTGCCCATCCCCTAGCTTTTTTCCCTTAGTCGCCTCTTACGACATCCGCGGATAGGTAGATATGGCGGGGCCTATTCTTCAGCCGGGGCCACCACGGCTAGCGTTTTATAGGGTTCCCTAGTCCGTAACCCTTATTTGAGAGCACTCAAAGTCAAGTCAAAAAGTCAAAAGTTTATTTCAATAAAATCACTAGGATCACTTTGAAACGTCTTAGAAGCTAGGTGAAGCTATGCCTGTTCCTCGCGACCAAGCCTACAAGAATCAGGAACAAACACGGCTTGGTGCCTATCATTTTTTTCGATGATCCTTTTTCACAAAATGGAATTTAAAGCTTCAGTGTGGTGGAGGGGAGGTAGTTGTCCCGTCTTCCGATCTACAGGTCGTGGGTTCGTAGCCTGTCGCGCACCAATGGATTTTCCATTCGGAAAATATATGTGCGCTATGCTGGTGCTCTCAAACGGTGAAGGAAAACATCGTGAGGAAACCGGCATGTCCTAGAACTTAAAAATTCGAACACAGCCTATAAGAGGCGCACTTTAATCCTTTCACTATCATCATCATCATCTTCCTGCCCTTATATGGCTTTGACTGGCCTCATAGCTCGGTTGGTAGTAACTCTGCCTTCTGCGCTAGAGGTCGCGGGTTCAATTCCCGCACTGGACAAACATTTGTGACTAACACAGATGTTTGTTCTGTGTCTGGGTGCTAAATATATATCTATTATGTATATCAGTCTCTGGTACCCATAGTACAGGCTATCAGTCTCTGGTACCCATAGTACAGGCTATGCCTAGTTTGGGATCAGTTGACCGTGTGTGATATGTCCGGAATATTTATTTATTTATATCATCATGTGGAGTCGGCACAACATATTCTTCTTCTATTTCCCTCTATCAGTTGTCATCTCAGCATTTTATAAAGCTATTATTGATAGGGCCCGCTGCCATCCCCTACCTCTTTCTAAGGTTCCGTACCTCATTTGAAAAAAATGGAACCCTTAAAGGATCCTTTTGTTGTCCGCCTGTGTCTACCGGTCTGGAAAAAAATCGGTTTGCGAAAATATATCGTGTCGTCTCTGTGGAGAAACGTTCTACCTACATTGATAAAGGTCGTCTTAACTACTCGCTTGACTGATTGCTCACTATTTGTTCCGTGTTGACGAAACTTTAGGAAGTTTACAAATAAATATTTCGTCAATAGTTCGGCTAATTTGTTAGGTCAAATACCTACGTCACTGCCATCCCATTCGTAGAATATCATGACAACCAAAGTACTCAAGATAATTATCCTAGTAAAAAAAGTAAAGCGTTATTTGTGTGATGAACACTGATGTCTGTTCTGTGTCTGGGTGTTAAATATATATCTTTTATGTATATCAGTCTCTGGTACCCATAGTACAGGCTATGCCTAGTTTGGGATCAGTTGACCGTGTGTGATATGTCCGGATTATTTATTATTATTATTCACGTATATTTAATTAAAATCTCATTTATAAATACATTTTTTTACTACAAAAGTACATCTTAATATCAAAAAAGAATATCAAAACAACTATTATAGTAAAAGATTATTATTTAAATTTGTTATTATTATTATATACTAGCCTTCTCTTTCGCAAGTTCAATGGTAATGATAACTTATCAAATGTACCGGATGTACACTTTTTAATGAACTAATCAATTTCATATCCGTTCTGTTATAAATTATCTCAATTGTTACAACTAGAATGTAGATAAGAATTGATCGAGCGAGCGAAGATGAACAGCTGGCCTCATAGCTCAGTTGGTAAGTAACTGCCTTCTGCGCTAGAGGTCGCGGTTTCGATTCCCACACTGGACAAATATTTGTGACTAACACAGATGTTTGTTCTGTGTCTGGGTGTTAAATATAAATCTATTATGTATATCAGTCTCTGGTACCCATAGTACAGGCGTGGTGGCCCCGGCTGAAGAATAGGCCCCTCCATATCTACCTATCCGTGGATGTCGTAAGAGGAGACAAAGTGAAAAAAGCTAGGGGATGGGCAGCAGCGTCACTCATTTTAACAACGATAGCTTGTAACTGCGCTCGCCAACCCGCATGCCCAGCGTGGTGAGTATGGGCAAATCCCCCCACATGATAAGGAATTTGGACTGTCTGTGGGGGAGACCATGTTCAGCAGTGGACGTCGTACGGCTGAAATGATGAGGCTACGGAACCTAAACGCTGTTTTAGATTAAACACGGAAGTGCCTCAAGGTCCTCCATGAGCCAACGGATGCACTTAGAGCATAAAGGTATTATTTAAAAGTACATAATATTTTATACTTTAGTGACATATTTAATTAAAAATGTTTACGTTTGTTTACATATAATAACTCGATTTATGGCATAGTTTAATTTATGTATGACATAAACTGTAATAATTTTTTATGATTGTATTCATAAACTATTGAAAATCGCGCGATTTTGCATGAAGCTATTATCGTACAAACTTCAAATCCCAGCACCCCTTCAGGGGTTGAGTTTCGGGAACTCTTTTCTTAGTGCACCCCTAATAGCACGTACCATCAACTTTGCGAATTTGTTTAGGCGGTGACGTAAGTTGACAGCTCCAAAGATTTATACAAGGTGATTCATGACATGTATACCATCCCGAAAGGGGGTTATTCTATCAACAAAAATTAATCATAGTACCAAAAAAAAAACAATATTTTCATTTTTTTTTTTTATATTGATTTTCACAAACTTTCTCAAATTAGCTGGTATTTTTATTATCTTTAAAACTAATAACGAAATGTACAGGAAGTTCGGAATCAAGATTGCTACCTAAAACAGCTCATTTATTTATTTGACTGGCCTCATAGCTCAGTTAGTAGTAACTCCTGCCTTCTGCGCTAGAGGTCGCGGGTTCGATTCCCGCACTGGACAAACATTTGTGTGACTAACACAGATGTTTGTTCTGTGTCTGGGTGTTAAATGTATATCTATTATGTATATCAGTCTCTGGTACCCATAGTACAGGCTATGCCTAGTTTGGGATCAGTTGACCGTGTGAATATGTCATCATCATCATCATCATCAGCCTGTAGAAGTCCACTGCTGGACATAGGCCTCCCCTAAAGAGTTCCACGACGAACGGTCTTGAGCCTTCTCCATCCACCGACTTCCCGCAACCTTCACAATGTCGTCGGTCCATCGGGTGGGGGGCCTTCCAACACTGCGTCGCCCGGTTCGTGGTCGCCATTCGAGAACCTTTACTCCCCAACGGTTATCGGTTCTGCGAGCTATATGGCCTGCCCACTGCCACTTCAACTTGCTAATTCTGAGAGCTATGTCGGTAACCTTGGTTCTTCTACGAATTTCCTCATTTCGGATCTTATCACGTAGTGAAACTCCTAGCATAGCTCTCTCCATAGCCCGTTGTGCAACTTTGAGCTTGTGTATGAGGCCAATAGTTAACGACCAAGTCTCAATGCCATATGTCATCACTGGCAACACGCACTGATTGTAGACTTTCGTCTTGAGGCTCTGCGGTATCTCCGACGAGAAGATATGACGAAGTTTCCCAAACGCTGCCCATCCGAGTTGGATTCGTCGGTTGACCTCTTTGTCGAAGTTGGACCTACCTAGTTGAATCGTCTGACCCAAATAGACATAGTGATCTACAACTTGAATGGTATCGTTCCCAACATTTACCGGTATGGGTGCGACATGAGCATTAGACATGATATTTGTCTTGCCCATGTTCATTTTAAGACCCACCTGTTGGGAGACGGTACTGAGGTCTCTGAGCATTGCACCAAGGTCCTCCAGCGATTCTGCCATTATGACTATATCATCGGCGAATCGAAGGTGAGTGATGTATTCGCCATTGATGTTGATCCCATGTCCGTCCCAGTGCAGAAGCTTGAAAACATCCTCCAATGCAGAGGTGAACAGTTTCGGAGAAATGACGTCTCCCTGTCTCACCCCTTTTTGCAATTGGATCGGATTTGTGCTCTGGTCCTGGAGTCGGATAGACATGGTGGCCTTACTGTACAAACACTTCAACACTTCGATATACCGGTAGTCGATCTGGCACCGCTGTAGTGACCGTAACACTGCCCAGGTCTCGACTGAATCGAAGGCTTTCTCGTAGTCCACAAACGCTAGACATAGTGGCCGATTATACTCTTCGGTCTTCTGTATAATCTGCCGAAGCGTGTGGATGTGATCTACGGTACTGAAGCCTTTGCGGAACCCGGCTTGTTCGGGAGGCTGGAAGTCGTCAAACCTACGGGCGAGCCGGTTAGTGACAACTCTCGAAAACAGCTTATAGACATGGCTCAGCAGCGAGATGGGCCTATAATTCTTCAAGAGGGTGTTATCACCTTTCTTGAAAAACAGTACCACCACGCTCCTGTTCCACGCCTCAGGCGTTGTACCTTCGAGGATGACGGAATTAAATAGCTTCTGAAGGACTTTAAGTACCGGTGTTCCACCCGCTTTCAGAAGCTCTGACGTTATTCCGTCCTCCCCCGGTGCCTTATTGTTCTTAAGCTGTTTGAGGGCCGTCCGGATCTCGTATAGGCTGACGTCCGGGATGTCTTCGGTATAGTGCCGGGTCAGACGGGCTCTTGCATCGCTTGCCGTGCTTGGAGCAGGACTTTGCGATGAGGTGTACAGTTGTCCATAGAACTTCTCGAGCTCTCCCAAAATCTCAGGCTTCGACGAGACGATATTGCCGCTATCGGTCTTCAGTTTCGTCAACTGACTTTGTCCAATAGACAGATCTTTTGCGAACACTTTTGAGCCTTTATTACGCTCTATGGCGTGTTTAATACAATCTGTATTAAAAAGGCGCAAATCGTGTCGCATAGACTTAGAGATCTGCCTATTGAGCACGCCGTATTTCGACCTGTCCACTGAAGAATGCAGCTTCATATCGTTTCGCACAGCCATGAGTTTAAGAGTGTGCTCAGAGAGTTTCTGGGTTCTATTTTTACGGTGGGTCTTAAAGAACTCCGACCCAACCGCTTGGACAATTTCCACTAGCCCGTTGTTCAGCTCGTCCACTGTTTCGCATTCAGCCAGGCTTTGGAAGCGATTTTGGAGTTCTAACTGAAAGCTCTCGGGGTTTTGAATTTGGACAGAACTTGGGCGAAGAGTAGATTTCATCAGACGAGACCTTTCCAGCTTAATGTTGATATTCAATGAGCCTCTAACCATACGGTGATCACTGCCGGTTTTGACCCTGTTGATCACAGAGACGTCATTGAATATTTGCCTCTTGGTCGTCATGATGAAATCTATCTCGCTTTTGTAACCACCGGGGTGCAGCCACGTCCATTTTCTGGACGGTCCTTTCTTGAAGAAAGAGTTCATCGCAAAGAGTCCCTCTTTCTCCATGAAGTCGACCAAACGCTGGCCCCTTTGGTTTCGCTGTCCAAAGCCGAATTGCCCCACTTTCAGTTCATCGCCGTTCCTCGTGCCTAGCCGCGCGTTGAAGTCCCCCATCACAACTGTAAAGTGTGTTTTCGAGGCATGTATGGCATTTGAAATGTCGTCATACATATCCTCCACTTCATCGTCTGGGCGTTTCGAGTGTGGGGCGTATACCTGTATGACCTTCAGCGAATACCGTTCGGTGATTCTGAGTATAAGGTATGCCACCCTGCTCGAAACGCTCACTATCTTTACAATATTGTTGACAAGGGACTTATGAACGAGAAACCCTATACCGTGTTGGGATAGCTGATCTCCCTCCCGGTAGTAGAATAAGTTGCCGGAATTTAGGATTATCGTGTCCTCCCCCTCTCTTCGGACTTCTGATAATCCTATGATATCCCAGCGCAACTTACTTACTACTTCTTCCAGCTCAATCAACTTCTCGTCGGTCCTCAACGTTCGTGCGTTGAATGTTACCAGGTCCAGGTTTCGTGGGGGTTGGTAGCTGGGCCTCTGCCGGGGATTCTTAGCACCCCCTGCTCCGCCGTTACCGTGGCTGCTACCAGTACCAGGAATAGCGGAGCTGCCGGGGACTGGGGGCCGTCTTTTATTTTTGCCTATCATAGGGGGGATTGGACCGTAACCCACCACGCTGGTCCAGTGCGGGTTGGTGGGTGGAGCGACAGAGCCTCATTCGCTGATCGGCAGGGTGTACCACGTGCCGGTGAGGTTGTCTTGGGTTCCGAAAGGTGTTATCTGGAACCCCTTACACCCTAAATGTAAATGTATATCTATTATGTATATCAGTCTCTGGTACCCATAGTACAGGCTATGCCTAGTTTGGGATCAGTTGACCGTGTGAATATGTGCAGAATATTTATTTATTATTTATTATTATTATAGTTGAGACCTGATTTCTATATTATGTGGCGATAAATAAATAAATTAATTTATTTCTTTCTTATTTTTCCATTGCTTATTATTACTGTCACGGACACGACAGACAGAGCGAAGCTCGGACCTCAAAACATCTTTGCGTCAGATTGTCATCTGCCTCCAATGAATCTAGGCAGAGGTCAAGACAAACCTTAAGAAGATCCTACACCGACAATGTTTAAAGCAATGTTTTAGCGACACACTTGGGCAATATAATAGAGTCAGTATTAAGTAATTTTGGGCAATATTAGGAACTGGTCGGAAATTAATTTCCTATTTGTTCCATACATTCCCTAACGACTGCATGAAGATCGCAGCCTAAAAACATAATTTGTTTCAAATAGTGTTGTGTTCCTGCGGTGAGTAAGGTTGCCAGAGCTCTTTAGGGGGAGGGGTTCGGGATCGGAAATGCGTGCGTGATGCCTCTGGTTTTTTTTTTTTTTGTGGTGGTGATTATTATGATTTCAAGAGCAATAATATTGCCCGTGTAGCATCAGCAGCATCATAAGTGAAATGAAATTCTTGGATGACAAACCTCATACCTTGAGCTAAATGAGCAATTTATGAAGTTTCGGTAATAATATATTGTGGTTCTGGAAAGTACAAGGTCCTAGATGACTCGTGGTTTCTAGGGTTCATAAACTAAATGTCGAAATAGGAACCTTGAACCGTGTCAATAAATTTGATAATAACTGTCAATCCTAATAATATTATAAATGCGAAAGTTTAATCAACAAAAAGTTTTATCAACAAAAAGAAGGAGTCATAGCGAAAAAAATAAATGAAGTTTAGTATATTTTTATTTCAGATTTTGTTTCAGTTATTTTTCAAATAAGACGTTTTTGGTATTTATAACATCGTTATAAGTTTTTGAAACTATCATGGTAATGAACATAATTTTCACTAAAAACGGTTACTCCGTGATTATTGCGCATGTAACTGTGCCGAAATATCGGGGAACAAATATACTCACAAATCATGGTAAATATCCCGTTTTTAGTTAAAATTATCTTTATAAGTAACTAGCTTCCGCTTCCTTCGCTCGCGTAGTACCTACATAAAAACTTTGGTTAAGAACTTTGGTTAAATTTTTTTATCAATTCCAAGTTTCAACGAAATCGGTTGAGCCGTTACGGCGTGATTGAACAACAACATTTGGTCACCTCTTTGTCACAAAGCCTATGTGGCATAGAACAGATATTACGACAATAGCTTTTCACCACTTCAGAGCAACAAACTTTCGAATGACCAAGAAAGAATCAGTGGCATTCGAGAAGCAACAATGTTTCATCAATGTTCGGCCATTGGAACCAATAAAATAAATAGATATGTATACTTTATATATATTTTAAGTCCGACTTTGCTGTCTGACTGACAATCAATGACAACGCCTTAGGTAAGCCTGTAGAGGGTCAAGAAATTTTCGAAATTAATATGTTCGGGAAAAATCGAGTGTGTTTGGGTTCAGTAAGAAAGGAAATTCCGAACCGCCCCTCTTGGGGTGTAGGTACAGGTACAAATTGGTTGTAGAATATCCCACTTTCAAATCACCCCTTTAGGGGTTGAGTTTCGGGAACTCTTTTCTTAGTGCACCCCTAATAGCACGTACCATCAACTTTGCGAATTTGTTTAGGCGGTGACGTAAGTTGACAGCTCCAAAGATTTATACAAGGTGATTCATGACATGTATACCATCCCGAAAGGGGGTTATTCTATCAACAAAAATAAATCATATTACCAAAAAAAACATCAATATTTTTTTTTTTTTTTTTCAAACTTTCTCAAATTAGCTGTTTTTGGTATTTTTATTATCTTTAAAACTAATAACGAAATGTACAGGAAGTTCGGAATCAAGATTGCTACCTAAAACAGCTCATTTATTTATTGACTGGCCTCATAGCTCAGTTAGTAGTAACTCTGCCTTCTGCGCTAGAGGTCGCGGGTTCGATTCCCGCACTGGACAAACATTTGTGACTAACACAGATGTTTGTTCTGTGTCTGGGTGTTAAATATATATATATTATGTATATCAGTCTCTGATACCCATAGTACAGGCTATGCCTAGTTTGGGATCAGTTGACCGTGTGAATATGTCCAGAATATTTATTTATTATTATTATAGTTGAGACCTGATTTCTATATTATGTGGCGATAAATAAATTAATTTCTTTCTTTCTTTCTTATTTTTCCATTGCTTATTATTACTGTCACGGACACGACAGACAGAGCGAAGCTCGGACCTCAAAACATCTTTGCGTCAGATTGTCATCTGCCTCCAATGAATCTAGGCAGAGGTCAAGACAAACCTTAAGAAGATCCTACACCGACAATGTTTAAAGCAATGTTTTAGCGACACACTTGGGCAATATAATAGAGTCAGTTTTAAGTAATTTTGGGCAATATTAGGAACTCGTCGGAAATTAATTTCCTATTTGTTCCATACATTCCCTAACGACTGCATGAAGATCGCAGCCTAAAAACATAATTTGTTAAGTTTAGTATATTTTTATTTCAGATTTTGTTTCAGTTATTTTTCAAATAAGACGTTTTTGGTATTTATAACATCGTTATAAGTTTTTGAAACTATCATGGTAATGAACATAATTTTCACTAAAAACGGTTACTCCGTGATTATTGCGCATGTAACTGTGCCGAAATATCGGGGAACAAATATACTCACAAATCATGGTAAATATCCCGTTTTTAGTTAAAATTATCTTTATAAGTAACTAGCTTCCGCTTCCTTCGCTCGCGTAGTACCTACATAAAAACTTTGGTTAAGAACTTTGGTTAAATTTTTTTATCAATTCCAAGTTTCAACGAAATCGGTTGAGCCGTTACGGCGTGATTGAACAACAACATTTGGTCACTTCTTTGTCACAAAGCCTATGTGGCATAGAACAGATATTACGACAATAGCTTTTCACCACTTCAGAGCAACAAACTTTCGAATGACCAAGAAAGAATCAGTGGCATTCGAGAAACAACAATGTTTCATCAATGTTCGGCCATTGGAACCAATAAAATAAATAGATATGTATACTTTATATATATTTTAAGTCCGACTTTGCTGTCTGACTGACAATCAATGACAACGCCTTAGGTAAGCCTGTAGAGGGTCAAGAAATTTTCGAAATTAATATGTTCGGGAAAAATCGAGTGTGTTTGGGTTCAGTAAGAAAGGAAATTCCGAGTCGCCCCTCTTGGGGTGTAGGTACAGGTAGGTTTTGATAGAAAGAAATTACCTACGTGTGATGTCTAATTTTTAAGGGGTCTAAGACTCACCAAGGAAGAAATTTCCAAACAAACCCTCAATGGGGTAGTGGGTGGGTAGGTTTATTATTAGTCTACCTACTGTCTATTAGTGATCTGGATCAATTGAGCTGTCTTAAGAACGTTTGCAAAGGTCTTTAGATAGCTCAACTGTTTCATGTTTATTTTGTAAATACAAGGTGATTCATAACATGTATACCATCACAAAGGGGGTTATTCTATCAACATAAAGAAATAATATTAGCGAAGAAAAACGTTTTTTTCACAAACTTTCTCAAATTAGCTGTTTTTTGTATTTTAATCATCTTTAGAACTCTCAAAAAAAAATTCGGAATATAGATTGCTACCTAAAACAGCTGATTCATTGGGTTTCACTCGATTTGACCCCAAAACAGCTGATTTTCACATAGAGTTTTTCAATGAAAAATGTCAACTTTCCAAAAGTCGTAGAACAAACTTTATAGCAAATTGGTTGTAGAATAAGCCCCTTTCGGGATGGCATACATATTATGAATCACCTTGTATTGACTTGTATTAGTTTTAATTTTCTTTCTGTAAATTTTCTGCTTTATATCGCTGTGTAATCGGTCTGGGGTGCACTAAGAACTACATTTCCGAGTCAACCCCTAAAGGGGTTTTTAGGAGAACGAATCACCTCAGACCGCTCCCAGCCAGTTTCAGCGCGTTCCATGCAAAGTCGCGTGTATTAAGTTGTATATCTTATACGCTGGAACTAAGTAGATACTTTCACGATTATTAAAGTGGTCTAGATAATGCTTATTAAGTAAGTTTCTATCATGTAATCGGGTGGTAGTTTGGCGTCTTAAAATTAGGTTTAAGTTAGAAGAGACTAGCCCCTGCCCGCGGCTTCGTTCGCGTGGTATCATCATCATCATCATCATCATTTCAGCCGTAAGACGTCCACTGCTGAACATGGCCTCCCCCACAGACAGAGCAAATTCCTTACCATGTGGGGGGATTTGCCCATACTCACCACGCTGGGCATGCGGGTTGGCGAGCGCAGTTAGAGCTATCGTTGTTAAAATGAGGGACGCTGCTACCCATCCCCTAGCTATTTTCCCTTAGTCGCCTCTTACGACATTATAATCGCGTGGTATCTATGAAGATTAAATAAATAAATAAATATTCCGCACATATCACCAGGCATAGCCTGTACTATGGGTACCAGAGACTGATATACATAATAGATATATATTTAACACCCAGACACAGAACAAACATCTGTGTTAAAAAAGGAGCCTTTTCCAGACTATATTATATCTCTCTCTCAAACTTTCGCATTTAAAATATTAGTAGGATAGGATAGGTGGCGCTGAGACTTGGTCGCTAACTATTGACCTCATATACAAGCTCAAAGTCGCGCAACGGGCTATGGAGAGAGCTATGCTCGGAGTTTCACTGATAAAATCCAAAATGAGGAAATCCGAACCAACATAGCTCTCAGAATTAGCAATTTGAAGTGGCAGTGGGCAGGCCATATAGCTCGCAGAACCGACAACCGTTGGCGAAGAAAGGCACTCTCATGGCGACCACGAATCGAGCGATGATGTGCTGGAAGCCGCCCCCGATGGAACGACGACATTGTTAAAGTTGCGTGAAGTCGGTGGATGGAAAAGGCTCGAAACCTTGCATGGTACTCATTGAGGGGTGACCAAGACAGAACCAGTGCCACGACAACTCTTTGCTTGTCGTAGCAGGTAACAGCGTGAAGGGAGTGAAAATTAATGAATAAATAACACCCAACAGTCACATACATAGTCCTGACCCCACACTAGGATCCCCTGTGTCGTGGGTATCAGAAACTACGCGTACCATGGTACCACAACACAACCCGGAACTAATATAAGCAGATCATGCTAACATTTGTCCCGCAGCGGGAATCGAAACCCGCGCCCCGTCGCAGATGGGCACTCTCCCGTTACGCCACAGAGGTATTCTTCTTCTTCGTGTTGTCGTGTCACTGATTCTTTCTTGGTCATCCCGTATTAGGTCAGTTAGCAGGTTGAGGTATGGTGGGCCTGAAAAGGGCCTATGACTGTCTGTGAAAGAATCAGTGTAGTGAAATGATGAAATGAAAGTGCGCCTCTTAGAGGCTGCTTTCGTGCACGTCTTCGATTTTTTTTGGGTTCTATGACATGCCTGTTTCCTCACGATGTTTTCCTTCACCGTTTGAGAGCATTAACATAGCGCACATACATTTTCCGAATGTTAAATCCATTGGTGCACGACAGGCTTCAAACCCACGACCTGTGGATCGGAAGGCGGAGCCACTACCACCCACCTACTATGGGTACCAGAGACTGGTATACATAATAGATATATATTTAACACCCAGACACAGAACAAACATCTGTGTTAGTCACAAATGTTTGTCCAGTGCGGGAATCGAACCCGCGACCTCTAGCGCAGAAGGCAGAGTTACTACCAACTGGGCTATGAGGCCAGTCAAATTTACTTTATTGCCGACTTTATACACGAAAATCAAAATCAGAAACGACGAAATCTGTTCGAAGCTGCAT
This sequence comes from Anticlea derivata, assembly GCA_947579855.1. Lineage (NCBI taxonomy): Eukaryota > Metazoa > Arthropoda > Insecta > Lepidoptera > Geometridae > Anticlea > Anticlea derivata. The sequence continues at coordinate 4,915,144 of OX388287.1, read as the reverse complement.
GTCTACTGTAGCTAGTAGTAATAAGGCTATGGAGCAGCCTTTTAAATATTTAGGTTGCATTTGATTTATTTCTTGCTATCATCAGTGATTTTTTTTTCACGATTTGCCGCCCCTAATATCTGGCCTCCCTAGGCCCGGGCCTACTGGGCCTTAGGGCAAATCCGCCACTGGATGTCTTGTAACGTACCAACACCGAACTGATATTACAAAAACGGACGCCTAATTTCGCAAGAACAGCGTAGATATTAACTAGTTGTATGATATGATATATAACTAGTGGAAATCCTTCGACTTCGTTCACTTGATGTTAATTTCATACAACCTTTTTCACCATGGGCACCAGGAGGCACGCGCGCCGTGTTAGTTGCCTGATTCTTGTAGGCTTGGTCGCGAGGAACAGGCGTAGCTTCACCTAGTTTCTAAGACGTTTCATTCTTGTCTGTGAGAACAGTTATTGAAATAATCTTAATTTGACTTCTATGTTTGCGTTATCTGGAAATACGCAAACTTATTATCTATTTTTTAACCGACTTCAAAAAGGAGGTTCTCAAGTCAGCTGTATTTTTTTATGTTTTTTTGAGTGTATGTTATTCGATATCTCCGCCAATACTAAACCGATTTTTATAATTCTTACGCTGGTGTATAGAGTATGATCCCGGGGTGGTCCCATATTAATTTAATTCCTGAGAAATTGCTACTTGTCCATCATCTCTTGAAATAACGACTTGCCGAATTATGTATCTTATCTTATCACTTACCATGATTTATCTTGCCCTGTTGCGATATCAGCATATTAATAGGTGTGCGGTCGCCCGATATCCTCGGTGCTAGGCCGAAAAGCCGGCTGCGGGCCGACTGGCCCACGGCCAGGAATGGTTTGTGGCCCATTCTCGATCCACATGTGTTCTGAAACGAAGGAAAATTGAGTTATAATGTGTCTTTAACCGACGCCTTTTTAAAGCTGTAGGCGACACAAGTTACAGTAGTACCTAAGTTTTATTTATTTCATGTTTCTTGTGTACTCATTTGCTTACCTGTGACGCCATCTGTTGGCAAAATTTATATTTAATAAAAAAGGTGGACTTTGAGGGTGGAAGCAGCCTTAGTAGTAATTTTTTAGTATGAAAAAGGAGTGAGTCGCGAACCTCCGATTAACACGACGCGGCTACGTAAAAGTAAAATCTAAAGTATTCGTAAATAGTAAAAATTGCACCCTGCTTGCACCCCAACCTTCTCCTGACGTTGACCTAAAATACCGTATTTCATTCGATCACCTACAAAAGCGTTCTGTCAGGCCATATAGCTCGCAGAACCGACAACCGTTGGGGAGTAAAGGTTCTCGAATGGCGACCACGAACCGGGTGACGCAGTGCTAGATGCCCCCCCCCTCCCGATATACCTCTTTTTAGGAGGAGGTAGGGGACAGCGAGATTTTCTCGTTCTGAATTGGAGCAGCCCGCCTGGGGAGGTACCTCCGCCTTACAGAAGATCGCAGCCAAATAACATTATTTGTTTCAAATAGTGCTGTTTTCCTGCGATGAGTAGGTTGCCAGAGCTCTTTTGGGGTGGGGGGTTCGGGGTCGGCAACGCGTGCGTGATGACTCTGGTATTGCAATCGCTCATAGGCTACGGTAACCGCTTACCAACAGGTGGGCCGTATGCTTGTTTGCCAACTCAGTTGTATAAAAAATAACAAAAAAAACCGACGACATTGTAAAGAGTGCGGGAAGTCGGTGGATGGAAAAGGCTCAAGACCGTTCGTCGTGGAACTCTTTGGGGGAGGCCTATGTCCAGCAGTGGACTTCTACAGACAAATGTTGAGTGGATGTCGTAAGAGGCGACTCAGGGAAACAAAGCTAGGGGATGGGCAGCAGCGTTCCCTATCAACAACAATAGCTCTATCTGCAGTTGCCAACCCGCATGCCCAGCGTGGTGAGTATGGGCAAATCCCCCCAAATGATATAGAATTTGCTCTGTCTGTGGGGGAGGCCATGTTCAGCAGTAGACGTACGGCTAAAGTGAAATGATGATGAATAGCACCTCTGAGTGTCCACATCTACATGTATTTCTACGAATCTACGAATTCTTCTATTTACTTTTTATTAGGCTTGACATTATGTAATTTGAATTTATTAATAGAGGAAATCCGAAAGGAGAAAATATAATAGAAGAACTAAGGTCACCGACATAGCTCTCAGAATTAGCAAGTTGAAGTGGCAGTGGGCAGGCCATATAGCTCGCAGAACCGACAACTGTTGGGGAGTAAAGGTTCTCGAATGGCGACCACGAACCGAGCGACGCAGTGTTGACCCCACCCGATGGACCGACGACATTGTGAAGGTTGCGGGAAGTCGGTGGATGGAGAAGGCTCAAGGCCGTTCGTCATGGAACTCTTTGGGGGAGGCCTATGTCCAGCAGTGGACTTCTACAGGCTGATGATGATGATGATGATGATGATGAATTGAAGATTTATGTTTGTTGTTTCTTAACTAGTAGGTATTATGCTATGAATTAAAATTAATCTTATAAAATGTTTGATATGTATAATAATAATAATTTAAATGATAATGGTACACTATTGCATTAGGTGCTCCTGTAAAACTTAACGTAACTTAACGTAACTTTTCGTAATAAATAAATAAATTAATTAATTTCAAGAAATTTACTATACTTGCTTCGCTCGCTCGATCAACTTAAACTATCATCATCGACCTTACCGCAAGGTCATTTGAGAAATCATTTCCTCTAGGAACTTAGCAATCTTCAATTAACCTAACGCATAAAAAATTGTACGATTGTTTAAAGATTCTATAATCACATTACATTGTCATAATAGAAACGTTGTTATCGATGATTAATCTTCTTCTTGTCGTGTCACTGATTCTTTTTTGGTCATCCTGTGTTAGGTCATTGACCAGGTTGAGGTATGGTGGCCCTGAAAAGGGCCTATGACCGTCGATGAAAGAATCAGTGTAGTGAAAGGATTAATGTGCGCCTCTTAGAGGCTCCTTTCGTGCACATGTCACATGTCTTCGATTTTTTCGGCGATTAATAAATAAATACAAAATAACATCCAACAGCCACATACAAAGTCCTGATCCCACACTAGGATTCAGTGTCGTGGTTATCAGAAACTACGAGTACCATGGTACATAACCAGAAACGGAACAAATGTTTGCAGATCATGCCAACATTTTTCTATCTTCGGGAATCGAACCAGCACCCCTTGCGTCTAAGAGGTGCACTCCTCCGCTATGCTACCGAGGGCGAAGAGCAGTTACATATGCACGAAAGGAGCCTCTAAGAGGCGCACTTTAATCCTTTCATTACACTGATTCTTTCACCGGTCAAGGCCACCATACCTCAGCCTGATACAGACCAAGAAAGAGTCAGTGACAGCAAGCGACCACGAGAGAACCAGCGGGACGACCAAATGCAGAGGGCTAGTGATTTTCTAATGGCCATCGTGGTAGACCTGCTCGTTACAGAACATCACAGCCACGCAACGAGGCGCAATGTTTACTTGGCATTGTAAAAAATATTCAGTTAGTCAAATAACATCAAATGATTACATCACACTTCACAATAATATTATAAGTAGAAGGAGGTAGGGCACAGTGACATTTTCTAGTTCTAAATTGGAGCAGCCCGCCTGGGTAGGTACCTCCGCTTTACAGAAGATCGCAGCCAAATAACATTATTTGTTTCAAATAGTGTAATGCGTTGCCTGCCCTGGAGAAATCTTTTTGTATTTTTCTTAAAGCTCTTCATGTTGTAGGTTAGCGGGAAAACCTCGGAAGGAAGCTCATTCCACAATTTGCACAATTTGATTTCGATGAAACTTGAAATAGATAAAGTTCTTTATCACGCCGCGTGCGCAAGCTAGTAATAAATAAATAACACCCAACAGTCAGATACATAGTCCTGTACCCACACTAGGATTCCTCTCAAATAGTACATTAATAAACTTCAAAAGTTGCTTGCTTGCTAGTCGTGTCACTGATTCTTTCTTAGTCACCTTGTATTATTACGGGGGCCCTGATAAGGGCCTATCACCGTCGGTGAAAGAATCAGTATAGTGAAAGGAGAAAGTGCGCCTCTAAGAGGCTCGTTTCGTTGTTCGAAGCTGTGGGTGGAAGCGAGTTGAATATTCCGGACATATCACACACGGTCAACTGATCCCAAACTAGGCATAGCCTGTACTATGGGTACCAGAGACTGAAACATAATAGATACATTTTTAACACCCAGACATAGAACAAAAATCTGTATTCATGACACAAATGTTTGTTCTGTGCGGGAATCGAACCCGCAACCTCTAGCGCTGAAGGCAGAGTTACTACCAACTGAGCTATGAGGCCTGTCATAAAGAATTTTCTATCTATCTATCCTCTCCAAGAAGTACTTATACCTCTTTAATATGCTGAAGTGTGAGGTTCAACTAAAGTGCCACTCATTGAGCAAGTGGTGCCACTTTTAAACACAACTGTACGTTTTATCGATATTATGTCGAACTGATAATAGGACGTAAGCATATATGGTCAAACAGCTATTTAACCCCAACGTATACGATACAGTCATATCGCGATTTAGTCCCAAAGCGATCTAGTCACATCCGCTGCCTAGTCAAATAGAGATGAAGTCGTAAAGCTCCTAACCCCTACCAACTGAGCTGTGAGGGCTTCCTATAAATATAAATCATGATGGGCCCATGGCCGTGGTGGCCCCGGCTGAAGAATAGGCCTCTCCATATCTACCTATCCGCGGATGTCGTAAGAGGCGACTAAGGGAAAAAAGCTAGGGGATGGGCAGCAGCGTCCCTCATTTTAACAACGATAGCTCTAACTGCGCTCGCCAACCCGCATGCCCAGCGTGGTGAGTATGGGCAAATCCCCCCACATGATAAGGAATTTCATCTGTCTGTGGGGGAGGCCATGTTCAGCAGTGGACGTCGAACGGCTGAAATGATGAATGATGAGGGCCCATAAAGCCATAAACTGAATCGATAACCTCAATTATTCGTCGATTCGAAGCTGGTTATAACAGAATCACAAACCCGTTGAGCGACTGCATCGCATTTACATTGTCGGTTGCGTGGAAACCAGCATTTCGGCCAAGGTCCGCGCGTTCTGATTGGCCGCGGCATCGCGGACGGTTTTCCGATGTTTTACTTTTTAATTTGTTTTGCAAGCAGCTGCTTACTTAATTCCACCCAGTAAAAATGGAAAAGTTCCAGTCATACTCTATCTACTCTTTATTTATTATTTTAGCCTCTTTTCAGATTCTTTCAGTTAGGTTTATGTATATTATATTTGTTTTCTATGTTTCGCAATCTGTGTGCCCTCTGGCAAAGGCCTCCTCCAACCCCTTCCAAACATCTACTCTTAACATTCAAAATTGGATGTTCCGTTTAGATCTGGCCTTGTTTACTAAGAAATAAGGTTGCATATAACACGAAACGAAACTCCGCATTTTCCAAATTGGATCTTATTTATTAGAGATTATTTTCTTTTGAGCCTCACCTAGTTCGATCGGCACCACACTGAAGCTCTACATTACATTTTGTGAAAAAGGATCATTGAAAAAAAGGCCTGATTCTTGTAGGCTTGGTCGCGAGGAACAGGTGTAGCTTCACCTAGTTTCTAAGACGTTTCGAAGTGATCCTAGTGATTTTATTGAAATAAACGCCTTTTGATTTTGGAGCAGACTTGCAGATTTAAAGGTTTGCATGACCTGCTAATATTAGTTCCGGCTCTGGGTGTTGTGGTACCATGGTACTCGTAGTTTCTGAAGCCCACGACACAGGGCAATCCTAGTGGGATCTTAGTATGTGACTGTTAGGTATTATTTATTTGTTTATTTATATTTAGTTAAGTTATTTACTTAAAGGTTCGTTCGTATTCGTCCTGCGTCTAATTTAAGGGGAAATTACAAAAACAGAATCAAATCCCAATACAAATTCTCCGCAATTCTCATTTGGGTGCCACTGAAAATCAGCGCTGCACCGGCCACTGGGCTGATGCAGCAAATGCTGAGCGGCAACCTTTTTTTTCGTCACATTGTATACTAATTTTGTCAGTAATTTACGTTAGACGGGAAATAAATTATTTTCTTTCTTTCAAATAAATTTATTTACCAAAAGTTAACAATTAGCAATGAACAAGTTACTAGAGGTTACTAGCACTGGGACTAGCCTTAATCGCGGGAGGCCGTGTACAAAAAATACGATTTTAATTTTAAAAAACACTGTAACAGGGCAAAAACCTAGATAAAATAAAACGGAATTATAGCAACTGTCAGGGTGAATGTGAGAGTGTGTGTGGCAATCAGGAAAAGCGTGCGGGAGCGAGAGGAAGTGTGTGAGTGAATCAAAGACATCAATTCTATTGTAATTAAATCACATTTATGATCGAGGTAGGTACCTCGCTGGACGGAGTCGCTTGAAACTGTTTTTTTTTATAATACTTAAATAAATACATATAAATACATATTCCGGACATATCACACACGGTCAACTGATATGGTAGGCAAACTAGGCATAGCCTGTACTATGGGTACCAGAGACTGATATACACAATAGATATATATTTAACATCCAGACACAGAACAAACATCTGTGTTAGTCACAAATGTTTGTCCAGTGCGGGAATCGAACCCGCGACCTCTAGCGCAGAAGGCAGAGTTACTACCAACTGAGCTATGAGGCCAGTCATAAGCACATATGATTAAGAGGCTTTTGATGATAATTATGGGCGTGAGGTCAGAATTATGTGCAATCGGTTAGCTTCATAATATGTATTATGTTACAACATTTGTTACACAACCTCTCGTAAGTATTGTAAAAATTTAATGTAGCTCTATATTATTTATTTTGTGCTGAGAATAGGACTTATAGTTGTGACTTATACATTCAATGTATTTTTTTTTTTTTTTAATAATCCGGACATATTCATTTCCACGGTCAATTGATCCCAAACTAGGCATAGCCTGTACTATGGGTACCAGAGACTGATATACATAATAGATATATATTTAACACCCAGACACAGAACAAACATCTGTGTTCGTCACAAATGTTTGTCCAGTGCGGGATCGAACCCGCGACCTCTAGCGCAGAAGGCAGAGTTACTACCAACTGAGCTATGAGGCCAGTCAGTATTTACTAGTATACCACCCCGAAAGGGGTGACATTCTAACAAAACAAAATGATAAAATATTATCAAAAAACATTGAAATTTATTGCTTTCAATCTTTCTCAAAACAGCTGTTTTTAAATGAATGAAAATTCTATATTGTACTCACTTTAATATAAACTTAAATTATATGTACAATGGGCGGTCTTATCGTAAGAAAGCGATCTCTTCTAGTTAGCGCGCAGAACCATAGAATAATTAGAAATAACCGAGTTTTTATACCGACAATATTAGGCCTAAATTGAAACAATTATTAATTATGAAATGTTATTATAGTATCAACGAATTCATGACAGATAAATTTTGACATCTTATTTTACATTGCACCTGTTACTATTATTTAATACTTTCAATCTCTTGAAATTGTTTAGAATTAAATAACAATAGGCTATAGTTGAACTTGCTCTAACACATTTGCATGCTATTTTAGTAAAACATGATTGTATCTAAATATTATTAACGTCTACACCTACATTGTGTTTAAGCAAATAAACAATCTTTATCTTTATCTTTTAGGGTTAAGTTTCAGGAGAAAATCCATTTCGAAATAAAGACGGTCGAGTGTGAGTAGTGCTCGCGCCATGAGGCTTCCGTACACACGTAATACGGGGTCGGCAAAATCAAGATCTCAAGTATATTTTTAGGAGGAGGTAGGGCACAGCGAGATTTTCTCGTTCTGAATTGGAGCAGCCCGCCTGGGGAGGTTACCTCCGCCTTACAAAAGATCGCAGCCAAATAACATTATTTGTTTCAAATAGTGTTGTGTTCCTGCGATGAGTAAGGTTGCCAGAGCTCTTTAGGGGGGGAGGGGTTTCGGGGTCGGCAACGCGTGCGTGATGCCTCTGGTATTGCAAGCGCTCATAGGCTACGGTAACCGCTTACCAACAGGTGGGCCGTATGCTTGTTTGCCAATGCAGTAGTATAAAAAAAAAAAATACATATTCATATATATTCATACTAGTTGTATATTCATATTCAATTATTTCACCCTTAGCGTTAAATTGCATAACATAAGTATGTCCAATTACAGTTATTTTCTTAAATTATAATGCAGTATAAATGGATTGAAAGATACTGTCCGACATATTACCTATGCATATCAGAGAAAGAACAATTCATATATATATATACAGGCTGAGTTTTGCATAAAATGCAGCTCTTATTTTTTGCAAAATCGAGCCCGTAACTCCTAAAATCACTTTTCGATTAGTCTCACGGTTTCCGATATCGCCTAAGTGGCCCTAAAAAACTCACCCTGTATATATATATATATATATATTATATTCTGGACATATCACACACGGTCAACTGATCCCAAACTAGGAATAGCCTGTACTATGGGTACCAGAGACTGATAGATAAATATTTAACACCCGGCCACAGAACAAACATCTGTGAATTACACAAATGTTTGACCAGTGCGGGAATCGAACCCGCGACCTCTAGCGTGGAAGGCACAGTTACTACCAACTGAGCTATGAAGCCTGTCATATATTCATATATTCGGTAATATGGTAAAATGGATGATTCTCAAGAAATCTCCTGACCTAATATTTAAATTTTTTGATGTGTAACTGTGTAACTTCTAATGGCAATTTTTATTCAATTTTGTACGAAGTGTTTTTAATTCAATTTTATACAGACAAGTGTCAAGGTAGGAACTTACGTGAACACGCGAAGTTTCACGTGCTGACTTTTTAGGGCTGTTATGCACATATATAATTTTAATTTTATTATTATTATATAATTTTTACCATTATTACACTATGCAGTTTGACATTATTATTCTATTCCACCTTTATTAATTTTTATATTTATAAACCTATTCCCTGACGATTCTAGCATAATCTTAATAAGACTGTTCTCACAGGGTTGAATGACTGTGTAGGTAATGGTTTCGGCAGAATACCAGCGTCTGCTGGCTCAACGAGTGTAGGTACAGTAAGTACTTTTTGCTTGCGTTGGATTAGCATATCAACAATGCTAAGTATATATGCTACTATATACCTAATATATACCTACATAACATTACCTAACTGAGAGGAAGGTTAATGTGGATTTTGTTAAGCAACAACTAAAATGAAGAACAGTATTTTTTTCCGTAGTGTTTGTCTAGTGGGTAGTTTTTTTCGATCTGACGGGCGTAGGTTGAAATCCCGTCCAGTAAAAACTTGATCGAGGGAGCGAAGATCTCTCGATAGATAGATAGAGATAGTTAGGAGTAGGTACAATAAAGAGTTCATCTATTTATCTATTTTTTAACCCACAATTCTGAAATTTGGAATGCTAAGAGCTTTTGTGACACAATAGGAAAATGTCTAAAATTGAGGAATTTCGAAGTTTTTACCCCTAAAATTGTATGAAAATGCGTCTGAAACTCGACAAGAACCATAACTAACTATTTCGAAATAATTTAGGTACGTATTGTTGGTTCTTACAGTCATGAAATATATTTCTTACAGATCAATTTCAAATCCTTGTTATATTTGCAGTCAATATCATGCAATGAACTACGCAACACTTGTAATTTAACACTTCCTACACTTGTAATTTCGCTGTTCTGATCCCGTGTATCGTACGGTACTAGGGGTTAGCTACCTACTAGGGGTAGTTATAGATTCTTAATTTCGAAACTGACGTATAAAATTGGCCTCATGAGTTTCGAAGTTTCGGAATTTCGAAACTGGATGTAGGATCGAAAAGTTAAGAAATATAAGACTTTTTGGTCGATGTGGAAGTGTATTTAAGTAAAAAAAGGTACATATTTCCAAAAAAAAAACCTTAGTACCCGCCGGCAAGCGCACAATGAAGGTTCATAATTCATTTATTGTTCGTGAACCTAGGTACATTGATAGATGGTGAGGTTTAGAGTACAGATCACTAGATTCTGACATCGGTCATACAAACATTATAAATACCAGGTATTTAATAGAATAGTATATAATAGATTTCACTTCATTTTCATTTTTATCTAGCAGTTACGAAATTTCGAAACTGAAAGTGTCAATTTTATATTGCAGAACATGGCAAAATGGTCCAAAATTTCAAAACTATGAAGCTTCGAAATTTCGGAATGCACCCCCTATACGCCGCGGTGGCTCCGGCTAAAGAATAGGCCCCTCCATATCTACCTATCCGCGGATGTCGTAAGAAGCGACTAAGGGAAAAAATCTAGGGGATGTGCAGCAGCGTCCCTCATTTTTAACAACGATAGCTCTAACTGCGCTCGCCAACCCGCATGCCCAGCGTGGTGAGTATGGACAATTCCCCCCACATGATAAGGAATTCGCTCTGTCTGTGGGGGAGGCCATGTTCAGCAGTGGACGTCGTACGGCTGAAATGATGATGATGATGATGATGAAATGTAGTATTTCATAGATTTCACTTCATTTTCACTTTTATCTAGCAGTTTCGAAATTTCTAAACTAGAAGCGTCACTTTCGATATTGCAGAATATTTCGAACTAACTTCTGGTAGGTAACAAATTTACAATTATTCACGTAGGTATTTAACCATCATTTCTTCTTCACTTTTTATTATTATATTTTTTTTTTTCATATTGTTACCGGAATACATGTATGAAGGTACTCTTAAGCTTAATAATATATATATATATATATGTATATATAGATATTTATATGTAGTATAGGTTGTATGTATTAGTTTTATGGAGTTATTTTTATTAATTGTCAGCTCTCCAACTTTTTATTTCTACCTTCAGCTAGCACGCTGACCTTTTTCTCTTATTACCTTTGAGGTTGGCTGTTAGAAAATGCTTGTAGCATTAAGCCCTCCTTTTGTGCAACTGTACTATGTGTGTGCAATAAAGTATTAAATAAATAAATAAATAAACTATGAAGCTTCGAAATTTCGGAATGCACCCTCTATACGGTACTAATGGTACGGAAGCGTCAGGGCGAAATTTCGCACATGACCGTCTTTATTTCTTGTAGTCCCTAAGCTTTTGGAAAGGAACATATTAGCAAAAAAATGCGTGGTTTTTTTTTTTTTTTTTTTTTTTTTTTTTTTTTTATACAACTGAGGTAGCAAACAATCATACGGCCCACCTGTTGGTAAGCGGTTACCGTAGCCTATGAGCGATTGCAATACCAGAGGCATCACGCACGCGTTGCCGACCCCGAACCCCCCCAAAAGAGCTCTGGCAACCTACTCATCGCAGGAACACAACACTATTTGAAACAAATAATGTAATTTGGCTGCGATCTTCTGTAATGCGGAGGTACCAGGCGGGCTGCTCCAATTTAGAACGAGAAAATCTCGCTATGCCCTACCTCCTCCAAAAAATACTGTGAAAATTGCGCAAAAAAAATTAGCCCACACTAATTTTCTCTATGACTTTGAAATATACACCTACTTACCTACTTGCTATGAAATGTATAAGTAGGTAATTAACAGACCCTGAGCCCATACAAAACGCATCAAAGCTTGTTAAGATTGTATCACACAAAATTCATTACCTAGAGTGGAAAGAATATTTGAAGTGGTCCGGTAGGTTTTTGTCTCATCCCACTTAAGTATCACACATGATTGTCATCATCATCATCATCATCAACAACCTGTAGAAGTCCACTGCTGGACGTAGGCCTCCCCCAAAGAGTTCCACGACGAACGGTCTTGAGCCCTTTCCATCCACCGACTTCCTGTCATGGGTCCATCGGGTGGGGGGCCTTCCAACACTGCGTCGCCCGGTTCGTGACATAATTGTATTATATATATATTTTTTATTGTTATACGGAGGCAAACAGGCTTACGGCCCTCTTGATGGTAAGTGGTTACTGTCGCCTATTGACATCAGCAACACCTGGAGTATTGCTAATGCGTTGCCTGCCGAACCCCACCCCCCCTAAAGAGCTCTGGCAACCTTACTCACCGCAGGAACACAACACTATTTGAAACAAATAATGTTAATAGCGAAAGTTTGTATGTGAGGATGCAAAGAAGTCAAATTCAAACTCAAAGTCACAAAGCGTTTATTTCAATAAAATCACTAGGATCAATTACGATTGAGGTAGAGCACATCGATTTTTTCTCGATTTTCTCTATAAATTGGAGCATATTTTTTTTTATTCAGTTTTTTTCGCTTATTCTTCTTTTTGTTGATAGAAGAAGCCCCTGGCAGGATAGTTTACTAGTTACCGAACACGTTGTAGAAAAGTCGCAGTTGTAGCGTTGGGGTCCAGTGACGCCAGAGTAGCAGCAGCTGCGGTTTTCATGAACAGTTACGGAACTCTAAAAATCTCGAATTTCCGCTCCAGTTCCTGAACTCCAGTAAGTTGTTCTAATTAAATTAATTATCTACTAAGATCTAAATCAGTGTTTCCCAAAGTGGTATCGACCCCCAGGGGTCAACGGCGACCTCCAAGGGGTCTACAAGAGTGATAAAAATATTGGGGGTCCATGTGCAAATTGGGATCTACGAGACGCAACGATCCACGATAGTGGATCTAAATAATTTATAATAATACCTCACTACAGTTGAAGTCAGTCAGAAAAAAAATGAAGTTGTCATGTCACTGATACTTTCTTGGTCATTCTGTATTAAATCAGTGACCAGATTGAGGTATAGTGGCCCTGAAAGGGCCTATAATCGTCGGTGAAAAAATCTATGTAGTGAAAGGATTAAAGTGCGCCTCTTAGAGGCTCCTTTCGTGCACATCTCACATGTCTTCCAATTTTTATGTTCTAGGAGATGCCGGTATCCTCACGATGTTTGTTTGAAGTTGATGAATTCACAAAATGCAATATACAGCTAATACTACATTTATGTGAATTATGTTGGGGGTCTACGCTAAACCGAAAAACAAGCCAAGGAGTCTACGAGGCAATAGAGTTTGGGGACCACTGATCTAAATTATTTAGGACGAGGTAGGGGGCCACTGTGACAGTGAGGTTATCGCTCTAAATTGGAGCAGCCAGCCTGGAGAGGTACCTCCACTTTACAGAAGATCGCAGCCAAATAAACTATTTTTTTTAAGTAGTGTTGTGTTCCTGCAGTGAGTAAGACTGCTAGAGCTCTTTAATGGGAGTGGGATTTGGTGTCGGTAACGCGTGCATGATGCCTCTGCTATTGGACGTGTTCATAGGCTACAGTAACCGCTTACTAACAGGTGGGCCGCAAGCTCGTTTGTCAAATTATAGTTGCATATTTAAATAAAAAATAAAACTGCGTTTTTGTGAATTTAGTTAGGGGGTTTACACAATACCGAAAAACAAGCCGAGGGGTCTACGAGGCAAAAAAGTTTGGGGGCCGCTGATCTGAATTGAACAGACCTCAGTCGTTACAAACAAACATCACTTAATAGAGTTACGCCATGTTTGTTATATTTCAAGCGATACGGCTTTATTGTTATACTCAAATGGTTATTGGTAAAAAAATTAATTGCCCGCATAATTATGGTGAACAACCGAAATAAATTGAATTGAATAATTGCCTCGCGTCACCGGAATAAGGCTCATCCACACCTCATCAACACGTTGGTAACTCGAACCACATTCTTTCTTGCTTTACGAGGTCCTTTCTCCCCCACACGTGCAAGTTGTGGAATGAGCTTCCTTCCGAGGTTTTCCCGCTAACCTACAACATGTAGAGCTCACTCGTGAGATATCTGAGTAAAACTAGCATTTATTTAGTGTTTGAAAAAAAAGAAAAAAAAATGGAATAATTAAATTGAATTTATCCATATCGGTTCAGCATTTACGGCGTGATTGATCTACAAATCAACATACAGACTGTCAACGTTAATATTATTAGTAGGAATAACACAAAGTATCGATGTTGATATATCTGGTTATTTAACACGGCCTTAATCAATTACAGACGATAAATATCCGTGTCAAATTCATAAATATCTGTATTAAATGAAATCATAGTTTGAAAAACAACATGTAGGTACAAATTTCGCTTCATCATCGACATTATTTCAGCCGTTCGACGTCCACTGCTAAACATGGCCTCCCCCACAGACAGTCTATTAATCCATTAATAATCTGTAATAATAATAATAATACTAAATTAATAATCTGCATGATAATTTATTAAAATAACTGTAATTGGACATACCTATGTTATGCAATGTAACGCTAAGGGTGAAATAAATGAATATGAATATGAATATGAGCGAATTCCTTATCATGTGGGGGGATTTGCCCATACTCACCACGCTGGGCATGCGGGTTGGCGAGCGCAGTTAGAGCTATCGTTGTTAAAATGAGGGACGCTGCTGCCCTTCCCCTAGCTTTTTTCCCTTAGTCGCCTCTTACGACATCCGCGGATAGGTAGATATGGAGGGACCTATTCTTCAGCCGGGGCCACCACGGCCAATTTATAATTCACATAAATGGTTTTAAAGCTATGTTAGCCAATGTATTCAGCCTGCATGCAGGCGTGCAAATATTAATTCTTGTCCAAATTTAATTAAAATCGATTAAGAAACCTAACCTTGACTGGCCTCATAGCTCAGTTGGTAGTAACTCTGCCTTCTGCGCTAGAGGTCGCGGGCTCGATTCCCGCACTGGACAAACATTTGTGACTAACACAGATGTTTGTTCTGTGTCTGGGTGTTAAATATATATCTATTATGTATATCAGTCTCTGGTACCCATAGTACAGGCTATGCCTAGTTTGGGATCAGTTGACCGTGTGAATTTGTCCGGAATAGTTATTTATTTATAACCTAACCTAAATTAATTAATACTACTAAAACAGTGCGTGTTGCCAGTGATGACTTATGGCAATGAGACTTGGTCGTTAACTATAGGCCTCATGTACAAGCGCAAAGTCGCGCAACGGGCTATGGAGAGAGCTATGCTCGGAGTTTCGCGACGTGATAAGATCCGAAATGAGGAAGGTCACCGACATAGCTCTCAGAATTAGCAAGTTGAAGTGGCAGTGGGCAGGCCATATAGCTCGCAGAACCGATAACCGTTGGGGAGTAAAGGTTCTCGAATGGCGGCCACGAACCAGGCGACGCAGTATTGGAAAGCCCCCCCCCCGGCCGATGCACCGACGACATTGTGAAGGCTGCGGGAAGTCGGTGGATGGAGAAGGCTCAAGACTGTTCGTCGTGGAACTCTTTGGGGGAGGCCTATGTCCAGCAGTGGACTTCTACAGGCTGATGATGAGGCATTTTTATATCATGTGGATCACACCCAGAATCCAGGTCCCTGTGACCGTCCATATCTCCGTAATAAACGACAGTAGAGAATAGGATAATTATTTTCTATATATATACACACCGGCACAATTAGCGGAACACAAAAAAAAGCAGGATTTTAAAATCTTTTACTTGAGGAACTGGCCTGTTATGATATTTTTTAATTTATTGTCAAATTTGAAAATAGAAAATTAGATGACATACACTTTTTTCATTCATTTGTTTTATTTTCCCGAACAATACCTACGTTTTGTCAACTTGTTCAAGTAATAACTACGTAAATGTATTTTTTTTTAAAATTGCACTTAATGGTTTTTTATAAATTTGTTATTCTATAGGCAATTTTGTTTTTTAAAAGCTCTTTATTATGCCTGACTTAACATCACTGGAAATCATTAGGGCTGATGAAATGAGAAGAAATGGCCATACCTACAGATCGATTGGCTTCGTCGACCAGTATCAACGATTCATCGCAGCATCCAGCGGTACAGATCGTCTAATTCTCTTGTGAGGAGGAGGGGTCAAGGTAGAAAAAGATGTACATCGAGGCGAGATGACAGTTTTTTACAACTTGGAGTTCGTAGGAATACGCGATTAACGTCTGTACAAGCTCGAAATTAACTGGAAGACGTTCGAGGAGTACGAGTAAGTGAGCGTACAGTTCGCAGGAGATTTGAAGAAGTTGGTTTAGGGTCGTATATACCTGCCAAAGACCCAAAACTTGAGAGACGGCACCGCGTAAACCGATTAAGCTATGCGCGAGAACATCGTCATTGGGATTTGAACGAATGGCAGCAGCTCTCTTTACTGATGAGTGCAGAGTTCTTTTAAAACAGATTGATGGGAGACAGCGAATATGGAGACGCAAAGGAGAACGCCACATACAGTCTAATTTTGAACACACAGTGGCTTATGGTGGCGGCTCGATTATGGTTTGGGGAGGGATATGTTTGGGAGCTCGCACGGAGTTAGTGATAGTCACAGGAGGGACCATGACAGCAGATCGATACATCAGAGACATTTTAGAAGAACATGTTGTACCATTTGCCCCATTTATTGGTGACGACTTTATTCTAATGTAAGATAATGCTCGTGCTCATAGTGCACAATCGGTACAGGCATATCTGAGCCACGTAGGTATACCGGTGATGCAGTGGCCAGCAAATTCCCCCGATATGAATCCGATAGAGCATGTCTGGGACTTGCTAAAAAGAAGGGTTAAATCCAGAATGCCACCCCCCAACAATCTGAATGAACTTGGAAACGCATTACTTGAGGAGTGGGAGCGGTTGCCTCAAGAAATCATCGATAACATAATCTGTAGCATGCCCAGACGAATGGAAACCGTAATCAGAGCAAGAGGGGGAAACACTCGTTATTAATTTTGCTTTAATTTTATTGTTAAATCATTTAATGCTTACTTTTTTTATTTTTTGTGATGGTTCATAATCATCTAAAAATTTCACTTTTTTCAAATTTCTTTATTTTTCAATAAAAAATAACGGAGACTCGTTGTTAAAAGATGTTAATCAATTTGTTATTTTGTGTCTAATTACATTTTCGTTAAATATATGCGTTATTATCTCATAGTCTCACTTTTTTTTCTGTTCCGCTAATTGTGCCGGTGTGTATATTTGATATGAATTGGTACCTACTGCTTTGCTTGTTTTTTGTAGCTGCTCAAAATAAGGAGAAAATTTGCAGTAGTCTAGTAGTAGTTGTAGTCTGGTGGAGGGGTGGTAGTGACACCGCCTTCCGATCCACAGGTCGTGGGCTCGAAATATTTCGTACACCACAGGATTTACCATTCGGAAAATGCGTGTATGCTAGTGCTCTCAAACGGTGAAGGAAAACATCGTGAGGAAACCGGCATGTGACATTGTGCACGAAAGGAGCCTCTAAAAGGCGCCTTAATCCTTTCTCTACACTGATTCTTTCATCGACGGTCATAGGCCCTTTTCAGGGCCACCATACCTAAACCTGGTCACTGACCTAATACAGGATGACCAAGAAAGAATAAATGATACGACAAGAAGAAGAAGAAGGAGAAAATTAAGTTTAGTGAGGTTATGTGACGATTTTAACAACCTCAATGAATAACCTAAACTTTTTGGAGAATGTAGAATAAAAAAAACACTCAGTCCGGTTTTTTAAATAAATTTTACTTGTGAATAAAGTTTATTTATTTCATTGCCTGTCTTTCAGTTTCCGTCCGTGGCTTTCTAATTGCATTAAAGTAACGGAACCCTAAAAATAAACCGAGTAAGATTGTTGCACACGCGTGGCCTTATTTTTGAGCTTGGTCATTAGAATTTCATTTTAGCAATCGCGGCGAGAAATTATTGTACATTCCATTGTAAATAAGTACTTCTGATGTAGGTAGGTACACCTACATACTACAAGGTTATTCATAATATGTATACTATGGGCTTATTCTACATCTGAGTGTTGGGCAACCAAAGGGACAGATGAAAGTGCATGCTGCGGAAATGAGAATGTTGAGATGGATGTGTGGAGTGACTAGAATGGACAAGATACGGAATGAGTACATCAGAGGAAGTTTAAAAGTAGCGCCAGTGACTGAGATGTTGAAGAGCAAAAGGTTAGCGTGGTATGGGCATGTCATGCGGAGGGAAGAATGCCATGTGACTAGAAGAGCGTTAAATATGAATGTGGAAGGATATAAGGGAAGAGGTAGACCAAAGAAAAGATGGATAGATGACATGAGTAAGAAAAGAGTGAATACTGATATGACGGCTGATAGAGGGGAGTGGAAGAGAAAAACATGTTGTGCCGACCCCACATGAAGTGGGATAAGGGCAGGGAGATGATGATGAGCTTATTCTACATCCAATTGGAAATAAAGTTTGCTCTACGACTATTGGAAATTTGACATTGAAAAAACTCTATGTAAAACTCTGCTGTTTTTGGGTCAAATCAGCTGTTTTAGGTAGCTATCTTGATGTTGAACTTCTGGTAGGTACGTTTAGTAATCACACTATCCTACTAATATAATAAATGCGAAAGTTTGTGAGGATGTTTAGATGGTTCAATGTTTGATGGTTCATGGTTTGGATGTTTGTGGTTCAATCACGCCTACACGGCAGGACGGATTTGGATGAAATTTGGTCCAATGATAGATATTCGCCGTGGTGGCCCCGGCTTAAGAATAGGCCCCAACATATCTACCTATCCTGTAGAAGTCCACTGCTGAACACGGCCTCCCCCACAGACAGAGCAAATTCCTTATCATGTGGGGGGATTTGCCTATACTCACCACGCTGGGCATGCGGGTTGGCGAGCGCAGTTAGAGCTATCGTTGTTAAAATGAGGGACGCTGCTGCCCATCCCCTAGCTTTTTTCCCTTAGTCGCCTCTTACGACATCCGCGGATAGGTAGATATGGCGGGGCCTATTCTTCAGCCGGGGCCACAACACAGTATCTTCGATAATTTATCAATGTACGAGTCCCATTGCAGCTTCTTATCTAAGGTTAAGACTAAAACGTAGTTGAATCCACGAGATTTATCTGTTCATATTTGATTTTTACATGAGCAGTAGCTTGCGTAATATTCGGTAGTATAAACCGAATGCATTTAGTTTTATTTTTGTTTAATAATAAGCTGTTTACATTTAACTATTTCACAACTTTAGAGGTCGCTTTGTTTTTTTTTTTTTTTTTTAAATATTTCGGACATATTACACACGGTCAACTGATCCCAAACTAGGCATAGCCTGTACCATGGGTACCAGAGACTGATATACATAATAGATATATATTTAACAACCAGACACAGTACAAACATCTGTGAATCACACAAATGTTTGTCCAGTGCGGGAATCGAACCCGCGACCTCTAGCGTAGAAGGCAGAGTTACTTCCAACTGAACTATGAGGCCAGTCGACATTGTTTACATCATCAAAATTATTCTGTCGTCGATGTATAAATGTTTGTATGTTTGTTGTTCAATCACGCAGTTAGTTAAAGTTCTTTACCTAGAATAGCATAAAGGCTTTTAGTAGGTACCTAGCGAGCTAAGTCGCGGGCGGAAGCTAGTAGGATATAGAGTGAAGCTTCAGGCATTAGTTATTTCTTGGTCGGCCTTGCTTGACATTCATCGCATTAGGCAAGATGGCGTGCAATTTGGCACCTTTCGCTTTTCTCACAGAAGCCATCAAATTAACACTTACATGTATTATTGAATGTCTTAGCAGATTTTTATAATACAACAATATTTATTTTGCTATCAACACAATCAGACTAATACAAGTTAATATTTACAAAATACACAAGAAACAGTTGAGCCATCTAAAGACCGTTAGGTACAAACGATCTATAGATAGCTTCCAGCGTGGCAATTCCGCCAGCGTCTTGGGGACGCTTCCGACTGGTAGTGATCTGGATCAGTACAACAATATTAAAATAAAAATAAAAAGTTTAAATAATACTCCTTAAAAACGATGTAAAGGTTTTTTTATACTACCTGCTCGTCAATGGCATATTATGTGTCATACAAACCTTTCCTAAAGTAAGTCATTACAGCCCTACGGTCTAGCCGGGTCATAATGTTGTACTGAATTTCATTATTTCCCATGGGACATAATGTGATTTGAATTTGGAATGCAACCCATGTAGTCGTGCTTGATCGAGGTTGGTTTCAAAAATGTTTGGGTGCAATGAGATTTTATTCTAATTAGGCTGTATGTTAACATTTTCTTTGCACTGCCTACAAAATAAAAAAAATAAAAACATGAAACTTTTAACGAAATTCATTTTCACCCGCGCACGAAGAAGGATTTATTCGAATGTCGAACTGACCACTACAGAATAGACAACAAAAAAAGAAAAAAAGGCGCCAAGCGCTCAAACTGCTGTGCTGTTATTTACACCGAAATTAAGTTTCGATTAAAATAAACTTCTAAAAAATATCAAGTGACGACGACAGTGATTTTGATTCGACTCCAGAATGCATACAATCTGAAGCCTCTGGTACAGTTGGAAACTTACTTCCAGAAAAATCATTTCTGTCTACTTAACAGTCATTGTTTTCAATTGCCTCGCAGAAAGTATAAAAAGTAGAGTATGCATCGCGGGCTTAAATGTGTATTTGTCTTGGGCGATCTTGAACCCCTCGTACTCAGGATTCTTGCCTTAACTCCCTCGCTCCGCTCAGGAGTGAACCATAGAATCCCTCGTTCTCGGGGTTCAATATAGCGCCCTTGACATAATACACTACTTTAAGCCCTTGTTGCATAATCTACTATTTAATAGCCGCCACGCACCGAGCGGAGTTTTGAAGGCCCCCCGATGGACCGATGATATTGTGAAGGTTGCGTGAAGTCGTTGGATGGAAATGCTCAAGACTGTACGTTGTGAAACTCTTTGGGGGAGGCCTATGCCCAGCAGTGGACTTCTACAGGCTGATGGTAATGATAAACGCTGTTTAAATCTTGCCGTGGTGGTAACTGCTAAATAATAGGCCCCTCCTATATCACCCGTGGATGTTGTAAGAGGCGGCTTAGGGACAAAAGTTAGGGGATGGGCAGCAGCGTTCCCTATCAACAATAGCTTTATCTGCGCTCGTCAATCCGCATGCCCAGCATGGCGAGTGGGCAAATCCCCCCAAATTTATTATTTATTTATTTAGAATACAGTATAACATCATAACAGGTTTTTTTTTGATTGTTTAGGTGCAGCCGTACAAGGTCGGTTGCGCTGGAAATCTATATGGGAGGTATATGTTCAGCAGTGGACGTCCTACGGCTGAAATGATGACCTAGTTTAAAGTAAAATTTTTGTAGAAAATTCATTTTTAAATAAGGACGGTCAAGTTCGAGTAGGGCCCGCACCCTGAGTCTTCCGTACACGCGTAACACGGGGTCTGTTTTTAAATCACAGGCATATTCCTGACCGCTGACTATTATTCCCTGGTCGAGAGAGAAACTACGAGAACTATGGCCTACTTATTTAACGTACGGAACCCAAGGTTCACTTGAAATGAACACACTTACGATGCCTGCTCAAATGACAGAGTGAGAGACAGCATCAATAGGTATAATTACGAACTAGTGAAAGGGCCGCGACCTCATTCGCCGTCGTTCTTAACAATTTTTAGAGAGATTTTAATTAGATTATTTATCTTTTGAGCCTCACCTACTTCGATCGACACCACACTGAAGCTCTACATTCCATTTTGTGAAAAAGGATCATCAAAAAAAAACGTGCCTCACGCGCGCCGTGTTTGTTGCCTGATTCTTGTAGACTTGGTCGCGAGGAACAGGCGTAGCGTCACCTAGTTTCTTAGACGTTTCAAATTTTTATTTATGTAACAATAATAATGGCCGTGGTGGCCCCGGCTGAAGAATAGGCCCCTCCATATCTACCTATCCGCGGATGTCGTATGAGGCGACTAAGGGAAAAAGCTAGGGGATGGGCAGCAGCGTAACTGCGCTCGCCAACCCGCATGCCCAGCGTGGTGAGTATGGGCAAATCCCCCCACATGATAAGGAATTCGCTCTGTCTGTGGGGGAGGCCATGTTCAGCAGTGGACGTCGTGCGGCTGAAATGATGATGATGATGATTTATGTAACATAATCTTAGAAATTAATAAATTGTTCCGTGTCTGGTTGCTGTGGTACCATGGTACTCGTAGTTCCTGATACCCACGACACAGGGAATCCTAGTGTGGGGTCAGGACTATGTACGTGACTGTTGGGCGTTATTTAATATTTTTAAGTATGATGCAAGTGTTAGGTGTTAAGGGAATGTCAAATTCTACTGAACGCAAAATGCCAGGGTCGGTTACAATTACAAAGGTACCCAAAAAACAGAACAAAAAATTCTAACAAGTTGCAATCAAAATATATTAAATTATATTAAACTAAAATTATAAATCCAAAGTTTGTGAGGGATGTTTGTATGTTTGTTGTTCAATCACGCCGTAACTTGGAATAGATTTCTCAACCTAGAAAAACTTAAAGGCTAGTTTTTATCTAGGTACCACGTAAGCGAAACCGCGGGCGCAAGCTAGGAAATAATATTTGCATAATAATTTATGTTATGCTGCATAAATAAAAATGCACTTGGGATTTTGTAATAAGATAGTTTTTTACTACCGTTTTAAAAAACGTTGCTAAATATAATATTACTAGCATTCGCCCGCGACTTCGCTCGCGTTTTACCTACATAAAAAGTAGCCTATATGCTATTTCTGGTAAAAAAAACTTTATCTATTCCAAGTTTCATCGAAATCGGTTGAGCCGTTACGGCGTGATTGAACCACAAACATCAAAACATCCATCCAAACTTTCTTATTTATAATAAAAGTAAGATTTATCTATAATAATGTTTGTACAAAAAGGAATTAAGATGTTACAAAGTAAGAATCTGTAATTGGGTGTATGCGTAGCATATAATATATATATATCATAATTATTCGAAAGTGCTATGATAATAAAAAAAATATATATATAAGAAATTTATCGTGCGCAAGAATTGTTGAGGAACCCTCAACCGTGAGCCCTACTCACCCTTGGCCCTTATTTTCACGTCTCGTGGTTAGTGATGGTCGTTACATCGTGACTGTAAACGGTAGCCACAAACCGTTATCAACAATTTATTTCAATGGACCTGCCTTGCTTGCTTGTTGTGTCACTGATTCTTTCTTGGTCATCCTGAATTAGGTCAATGACTAGGTTGAGGTATGGTGGCCCTGAAAAGGGCCTCTTAGAGGCTCTTTTCGTGCACATGTCATATGTCTTCGATTTTTTTGGTCTGGGACCTACCATGACGCCGTATTGTCATTCAAATGCGACCGTGTCAACCCTATTTTACAGGATTTTGAACCATAAATCTATGAAACTGTCATCTTACGCCACCGCCTAAAAGAAATTGCCAAAATGATGGTACGGGGCAATATGTGGACAAAAGACCAAATAAACACAAAGTGTTCAAAAAGCCGACTTTCTAAATAGTCGGCGACATAATTATACCTCTAATGCACGAATCTCGAAATGAGACATGCCACGAAAGGAGCCTGTCACCACACTGGTTCTTTCACTGGTCAGTTCTAAGAGGTTTGAAAGGATCATAGTGAAATAAACACCTTTTAGAGTATGTAAGTGGAAGTTTGAAAGTGGCGCCATTGACGGAAAAGCTGAGGAGTAATCGGTTAGCTTGGTATGGGCATGTCATGAGGAGGGACGAATGTCATGTGACAAGAAGAGTGTTAGATATGAATGTGGATGGATGTAGGAGTAGAGGTAGGCCAAAGAAAAGATGGATGGACTGTGTTAAAGTGGATATGGTGAAGAAAGGAGTGAGTGCTGAGATGACGACTGATAGAGGGAAATGGAAGAAGAATACATGTTGTGCCGACCCCACATGATGTGGGATAAGGGCAGGAAGATGATGATGATGAAGATTTGATTTGTTATTTATTCAGGGATGCCATAACGCAATTACAGTCCAAGAAAGAATCAGTGACACGTCGCGCAAGCAATTACGGAATAAGTGCTTCTTGCCTTATACAAGGTTTTTTTTTTATATATACAAAATAGGCTAACGTTTGACCTCAATCTCACCTGATGTTAAGTAATGATGTGGTCTACGGTGTAGCACGTTTGCCTAGAAGAAACCTATTCACTCTGGTCTTGAAGACACCCTAATTATAGGTATTCGGAAACACAGACGCCGGCAACGAGTTCCACTCTTTGGCTGTCCGCATTATAAGAATAAGAATAAGATTTTATTTATTTGACACACACATAAAGTACAAAAATATTAAAGACACATAACAATAATCATGACAAAAATGATCACATAAATAACAAATAAGTAGGCAGGTTAACAAAGCTAAATATTATGTTTCTTAGTGCGACTGTGCGGCCAAACTAGGTCCAAGTCTCACCACGGACCTGCTGGGTTGTCCCAGTGGGCGGAGAGGTGAACTCCGACGTGGCGCGTCCCCGGGTGGCGGATAGGGGGTTCCGGTGTGCCGACAACCTCCAAGCGGGGGTTGTCGGCACACTGGCGCGGACCAAACACTGGGGGGGTTTTAGGGTTTTTAGGGGGGGTTAGCTTCTCCGCGCGTCCCTTTGACTCAGCAAAGGGCGCAGTGGATGAAGCAGGGGTGGGTGGTCATTTATGACTGCCCGCCTCACGGGGATTGACGTGGGGGTAGGCGACCTAGTGGTCCTGCCCTGACAGGTGGGTGTCGGGTTTCCGTTGGCCCGCACCGCCTGCCCCTTTTCAGGGGCGGTGAGAGGAAAACAACCTCATTAAAAAATTCATGGACGGCGTGAGCGACGGGGTGAGCTTTCTTGGGGGCCCCTAACCCCAACGATCGAAGCCCTGGAGCTCCCTGGACGTCAGGGGGGGTCGGAGTGCCACACCGATGCCGCCCCGGGTCTGCCTCTGAGTAGGGGTGCCCAGAGGAGAACAACCTCTTTAAAAAATTATAAGGCGGGAAAGCGATGGGGTGAGAGTTCTTGGGGGCTACTGACCCCCTATGAAAGAAGCCCCATTGCTTCCTGGCCGTTTTTTAGGGGGGATCGGAGCGAGGCCGATCCCGCCCGGGATGGTGACAGCGTAGGACTGCCGTTGCCAGCAACCCTCGTTGGTAACGGCAGCCTTGCGCCGTCTGCCCCGTGAGGGGGGCGAGCGGTAGCCCCTGCCGAGTGACAGGGGACTTTTCGGGTCCGTGGGTGGTCGGAGCGGGGTTCCGGCTGCTCGCAAGCGGATCCGGGATGGCGGCGGCACTCCGGGCAAGTGCCGCCGTGAGCTCCGCGCACTTCGTGCGCGGGTTCTGGTCGTGGCTATGGGTGCCATTCCCGGGATTGTGCTCCACACACAGGCAAAATGCGAGAGGGGCACCGGTGCGTTCCATTGGAGATCCCGGAGCCCCTTGACATGCATGGAGGCTGGCCAACGTGGTGGTTTTAGTCGGTAAGAGTCCGACATACCCTTCTTTTGCCCCCGCAAAAGGAGGGATCCATGAGGATTTCCCCACGTTAAAAAAAAAAAAAAAAAAAAAAGGTCCAAGTCTCAGCTTATGCCACTCCCGAACATAATAGGGGCAAAATGGTAGGGTGTTAAAGGTTTTAAAGGTAGACGCAAAGCGCTTGGTGCGGCATGGTGATCCATAATATTTATGTTATCCTGAAAGGGGCTTATTCTACAGCCAATTTTCAATAAAGTTTGTTCTACGACTTTTGGTAATTCGACATTTTTCATTGAAAAAATCTATGCGAAAATCAGCTGTTTTGTGGTCAAATCTCAATTATTAAACTGTTTTAGGTAGCAATCTTAATGTCAAACTTCTCGTCAAAAAAGAAAGCCAAGGCTTTTATTTCAATAAAATCACTAGGATCACTTCGAAACGTCTTAGAAACTAGGTGAAGCTACGCCTGTTCCTCGCGACCAAGCCTACAAGAATCAGGCGACAAACAGGGCGCGTATGTTTAGTAATCCTACTAGGTATCTGGGACCTACTAATATTATAAATGCGATATCCCACTAATATGATAAACGATTAACTCGTGAACATTTCCTTAAGAACATCTATCTACACTACATGTTAATAAAACACTGTTTTGTACTATCTGTTAATCTATTGCAGTGTATTTTATATATATATATATATATATATACATATTTAAATATAGTGTATGGTTATATATAGTATAGTTTTTAGTTAAGTTAAACAATGTGTCGCACGCCAACCTCCTGTTTCTACCCAATCAGGCTGGCTGGTAGATAATGCCTTGGCATTAAGCCCACCTTTTGTACATTGTTTTTGTGTGCATTAAAGATTAAATAAATAAATAAATGCGAAAGTTTGTGAGGATGTATATATGTTTGGATGTTTGTTATTCAATCACGCCGTAACGGCTCAACCGATTTTGTTGAAACTTGGAATATAAAGAGTTTACCTAGAATAGCATATAGGCTTTTTTTAGAGGAGGAAGGGCACAGCGAGATTTTCTTGTTCTGAATTGGAGCAGCCCGCCTGGGGAGGTACCTCCGCCTTACAGAAGATCGCAGCCAAATAACATTATTTGTTTTCAAATAGTGTTGTGTTCCTGAGATGAGTAAGGTTGCCAGAGCTCTTTAGGGGAAGGGGGATTCGGGGTCGGCAACGCGTGCGTGTTGCCTCTGGTATTGCAAGCGCTCATAGGCTACGGTAACCGCTTACCAACAGGTGGGCCGTATGCCTGTTTGCCACCTCAGTAGTATAAAAAAAAAAAAAAAAAAAAAATTGGTGAAGCCGCGGGCGGAAGCTAGTTAATTATAAAAATGATTCTTGTAGGCTTGGTCGCGAGGAACAGGCGTAGCTTCACCTAGTTTCTAAGACGTTTCAAAGTGATCCTAGTTATTTTATTGAAATAAACACCTCTTGAATTGATTTGAGATGATTAAAATATCTAAACCAGCAAATTTAACGAAGACTGGTGGAGGCCATGTTCAGCAGTGGACGTCGTACGGCTGAAATGATGATGATGAATAACAGCGTGTTCAGTGGACCATCAACTACCTAAAATTGTGCCTTTCACCAAATCAAACTACTCAGGTAGGTACAGTTATAACGAGACAAAACTACTGTTGACGACCGCGGAGGCGTGGTGGGACTGAGACGCAAGAGCGGGTTCGATCCTCGCCGCGAGACAAAGTGATCTGCAATTTGTTCCGGGAATCAGTGGCGGCGTAGCATGGGTTGGAACCCGGGGCGGTTTCCTATTGAGCACCCACCCCCCCCCCCCCCCAAAACTTGACTTTATTTTGCTAAAATATTCGATCAGATTATCAAAATTTACTTTCTTGTATTTTTAAATGGACATTATGGAAAGATTGGTACCTAAGTTGTGTTTGGCTCACTTTATCATATTTTATTTTATAAACTTCAATTTTCTGCGTATCTTCTGATCCGATCATAGTCAATATTGACAGGCCTCATAGCTCAGTTGGTAGTAACTCTGCCTTCTGCGCTAGAGGTCGTGGGTTCGATTCCCGCACCGGACAAACATTTGTGTGATGAACACAGATGTTTGTTCTGTGTCTGGGTGTTAAATATTAATCTATTATGTATATCAGTCTCTGGTACCCATAGTACAGGCTATGCCTAGTTTGGGATCAGTTGACCGTGTATTTATATAAAAGTCATTGAGCGGCTGCAAATGGCACCCCTTAGTGCTTGGCACCCGGGGCGGACCGCCCCTGCCGCCCCCCCCTTACGCCGCCACTGGTCTGAATAGAAATGCTGCAAGTGCAGTATTGCACGCGCTTCAATGCTTAATATACATATAATTCAGCGACACTTTTTCGGCACAGTTATCCTACTAGCCTACTTCCTACTAATCCTATCCTACTAATATTATAGATGTGAAAGTTTGTGAGGATGTTTGGATGTTTATATGTTTGTTGTTCAATCACGCCGTAACGGCTCAACCGTTTTCGTGAAACATGGAATATATAGAGTTCTTAATCTAGAATAGCATTTATGTAGGTCTATTTAAAAAATATGTAGGTAACTTAAAATGTCTTTCAAACAACTTGGAAGAATCGACGTTGTTTATTTATTGTTAAAGCATAACTTTCAAACTGTCAATCCGATCTGCATGGAATTTTGGTCAACAGGTTGTACTACCAAAATATGCTGGTAAGAATTGTTTAGAATAAAGTTCTCTTTGGGGGAGGCCTATGTTCAACAGTGGACTTCATCTGGCTGATGATGATGATAATGAGGTATAGTAATTAAGTAGTAGACAATAAGGCTTTTCAATGTCACTTTCGTCTTTATTTTTTTTTTTTTTTTTTTTTTTTTTTTTATACTACTTAGATGGCAAACAGGCATACGGCCCACCTGTTGGTAAGCGGTTACCGTAGCCTATGAGCGCTTGCAATACCAGAGGCATCACGCACGCGTCGCCGACCCCGAACCCCCCTCCCCCTCTGACAAGAGAAGACAAGAGCTCTGGCAACCTTACTCATCGCAGGAACACAACACTATTTCTGTAAGGCGGAGGTACCTCCCCAGGCGGGCTGCTCCAATTCAGAACGAGAAAATCTCAGTACATCTCAGTATGTCTACAGTACTGTTACTGTAGACAAAAGTGACATTGAAAAGCCTTATTATCTACAACTTAATTACTATACCTCATTATCATCATCATCAGCCAGATGAAGTCCACTGTTGAAGCCTTTAGTCGACTAAATCAACCTAGGTGACTGCAAGAATTTTTAGTTTTATTTATTTACTTATACCTATTTAAGTAAATAAATAAAAAAAAAACGTTTCTTACCTACTTACTTGTCCATATTATCTTATCTTTTATCAATCACCCCAATCTACCTACCTACTTATCTCTATATATCTACCTATATATTTGCTTCACCCCTTTTTTGACACCAAGTACCTACTACCTACTGAAGATTGCGAGTGGCACACTGCGATCGTGAGGTCGCCCTAAAGGGTCCCATCTGAAAACGAGCGCCGCTACACTTCGTGTGCGGCATTAAGAGGATACAAAAATCATAATAAATTGTCGAGTGGGCGGAGTAAAGAAAGTGACAGCGCTATGTACTATAATTGAACGCGGAAAGAGATAGCAAGCGTTAGAAGGCGCTCGAAAGTAATCGACGTAAGCGACATATGAGAAAATATCGATTATCTTAAAAACTATCTATTTTTTTTAAAATGTGTCTGGGATTAAGTTACCCAATGCTATTGTCTAACACAATATTTAAAGAAAAGTTATTTTTGTTAGATAGTCTCAGAGTATTTTCGAAAAAACTGTTGCAGAGGACCCAATTTTCAAAAATAAATCTATCGAGAAAAGTTTTACCAATCGCGTTTCTGTCTTGGATTTACGTAAATAAAATGCTCAAGTAATCTTTGTCATAAAAATCAAAACTGTGTGTTTTGTGGTTATAAAGAAAAAACAATTAAAAATCATAAAAAAATTAAAACCCTCACCTTAAAGCTGTGATGGGACCTTTTTTTGGCTCACGCATGCACCTCAGCACGGACTAATGAGTACCCTAGTTATGTCTACCTATATACTTACTCTATTTGTTCTCACATCTTTATACCTTGTAGTGTCTGTATTTTTTCTTATTAGTTTGTGCTGTTCTTGTGTGTGACCTAATAAATGTATTTTCTTTCTTTCTTTCTTTCTTGCAGTCACTGACTTCGGAAGCCTTTACTGTGTGTTTCGACTCGCGCATGCTAAAATTACTTCCATGTGGCTTTTGAACCCTAAAACCGTTTATTTAGCCGCTAAGTAATTTAATTCTCACAAAAAATTTACGTACTTATTTCTAACTCTTATCATACTATGTTATAAATGCGAAAGTTTGTGAGGATGTTTATATTTGTGGCTCAATCACGTCACGGCTCAACCGATATTGAAGAAACTTGGAATAGATAGAGTTATTTACCGAAAATACCAAGGCCGTGGTGGCTCAGCTGAAGAAGAGGCCCCTCCATATCTCCTGCCCGTGGATGTCATAAGAGGCGACTAAGGGAAAAAGCTAGGGGATGGGCAGCGTCCCAACGATAGCTCTAACTGCGCTCGCCAACCCACCTGCCCAGCGTGGTGAATGAATGAATGAATGAATGAAAATTCTTTATTGTACACACACCTTAATAACTAATTACAATTGATTATAGACTAAATAAATTTATATGTACAATGGGCGGTTTTATCGCTAAGAAAGCGATCTCTTCCAGACAACCTTTGGATGGAGAGGAGTCTGAATTGTACGGAAGATTGGTGAGTATGGGCAAATCCCCCCACATGATAGGAAGTCACTCTGGAAATCTGTGAGGGGGCCGATATTTAGCAGTGGACTTCCAACGGCTGTAATGATGATGGTACCTAGAATGCAATACAACAGACTAATTTTTATCTATGTAGCACAAGTGAAGCCGTGAGCGCAAGCTGGTCTACTATAAAATCGTTATTTTATCCAGAGGCAGGTTTTATTCCAATCACGTAGTTAATAATAATGTAACGACTCTTTACATTATTAAGATGTTCTTATTAGATCTAGCCTGCTATTATTATTTTGACAATAAAAATGTATAGTTGTTGAAATTCAAAAGGTGTTTATTTCGATAAAATCACTAGGATATCTTTGAAACGTCTTAGAAACTAGGTGAAGCTACGCCTGTTCCTCGCGACCAAGCCTACAAGAATCAGGCAACAAACAAGGCGCGCGTGACGCACATTTTTTTGGATGATCCTTTTTCACAAAATGGAATGTAGAGCTTCATTTCATTCTTTCTATGCTTGGAGTTTCACAACCATAGAATCCGAAATGAGGAAATCCGTAGAAGAACCAAGGTCAACGACATAGCTCTCAGAATTAGCAAGTTGAAGTGGCAGTGGGCAGGCCATATAGCTCGCAGAACCGACAGAGTCAAAATTCTCGAATAACCACGAACCGACGCAGTGAAGGCCCACCGCCCGATGCTTGCTTCTCGTGTCACTGGTTCTTTCTCAGTCATCCTGTATCAGATTGATGTATTGCGGTCCTGAAAAGGGCCTATGACCGTCAGTGAAAGAATCAGTGTAGGATTAAAGTGCGCCTCTTAGAGGCTCCTTTCGTGCACATGAACGTCTGAGCTCTAGAGAGGCGCACTTTAATCCTTCCACTACACTGATTCTTTCACAGACGGTCATAGGCCCTTTTCAGGGCCACCATACCTCAACCTGGTCTCTGACCTAATACAGGATGACCAAGAAAGAATCAGTGACACGACAAGCAAGCAAGCGTGCACTTGGTTGGTCATCCTGTATTAGTTCAGTGACCGAAAAACCAGTGGGCCGACTAACAACAAGCAACGAACATGAGCAAGTTGAGTTATACTTAATAAGTTATGAGGAAGCATTCTCTATGTCAGTGGGTGAGGTTATGTAAGTTATAGCATTGCATGACTTGTTAGGTAAAACTCGGGTTAAGAAATACTAGGTTCAAGATAACTTGCTAACACTCCATCAACATCATCATCAGCCTGATGAAGACCACTGAGCATTGAACAACAAAAAATGAACGTGAGACTTGCGGTAAGGCCTAGATGCCATAGCCAGACCGAAAGAAGAACATTAAAAAAATATACAGGTGCGTTTTTTTCAGGGCCACTTAGGCAAAATCGGAAACCGTGAGAGTAATCGAAAAGTGGAAATACGGGCTCGATTTTGAATAAATAAGATCAACATACACAATCACAACAACACAAATTCACAGCTAGGTACCTACGCATTGTTCGTTTGTACTCGCTCTGCTCGCTCTCGATCAGGTTTTGGCTGAAAATCAGTGTTTTTGCTTTTAAGCAAAATATTTCACTGAGCCATAGCCTATTTGTCGTACTGCAGCACACGCAAACTTGCTACTTTAAGATACCTACTTTTAATAAAATGCTCTTTTGATTATTTATACCCACCTATTGTATGTACTTTAGTTTAAAATTGTTTATATATGTTAATTGTGTGTGTCTGTAGTGCCAAATAATTTTTTTATCTATCTATCTATCTATAACATAAAAAAAAGTTGAAAATTATTTACAGTTTTTGAAAAAAAAATCTCGCCTATTTATATTAATTTCGTGCACCAACGGATTTTCCTTTCGGAAAATCTATGTGCTATTCTAGTTCTCTCTAATGGTGATGGAAAAAATCGTGAGGAAACCGGCATGATAGCAGCCTTAGTTTTTGCTTCTTGTCTCACTGGTTCTTTCTTAGTCAGTCAAGGTAAAACTGTTCATAAATGGGGATTAAAATGGCTCCACGTGCTTGCTTGTCATGTCACTGATTATTTCTTGGTCACCTGTATTAAGTCAGTGACCACGTTGAGGTATGGTGGCCCTGAAAAGGGCCTATGACCGTCGATGAAAGAATCAGTGTAGTGAAAGGATTAAAGTGCGCCTCTCAGAGGCTCCTTCCGTGCACATGTCACATGTCTTCGAGTTGTTAGGTTCTAGGACATGCCGGTTACCTCACGATGTTTTTCATCACCGTACGAGAAAATCTCGCTGTGCCCTACCTCCTCCTCCTCATAAGATTAATTAGATCATTTATAATGTTAATCAAATGTGACTAAATCGGTGACGTTTTGGAAAAAGGCCAGGTCAAGAGTACCCTAAACCGACGAGCATGTATGAGGAATGTGATGAGAGTGAATGAAGCCAAATAGGTATGTCAGGATCGTATCAAGTGGAGGAGTTTAGGAGGAGGTAGGGCACAGCGAGATTTTCTCGTTCTGAATTGGAGCAGCCTGCCTGGGGAGGTGCCACCGCCTTACAGAAGATCGCAGCCAAATAACATTATTTGTTTCAAATAGTGTTGTGTTCCTGCGGTGAGTAAGGTTGCCAGAGCTCTTTAGGGGGGAAGGGGGTTCGGGGTCGGCAACGCGTGCGTTATGCCTCTGGTATTGCAAGCGCTCATAGGCTACGGTAACCGCTTACCATCAGGTGGGCCGTCCGTAAGTTTGTTTGCAACCTCTGTTGTATAAAAAAAAAAAAAAAAAAGTGGAAGCTGTGTTCTGCCTACCCCTCTGGGAAATAGGCGTGATTTTATGTATGTATGTACAATGGCAATGTCATTCGTTTCGAACCCTCGACCTGTGGATCGGAAGGCTACTACCACCACTTCGCCAGTGCTGTATCAATTTTATATAGATAAATAAATATATAAATAAAATAAATATTCCGGTCATTATCACACACGGTCAACTGATCCCAAACTAGGCATAGCCTGTACTATGGGTACCAGAGATAGATATACATAATAGATAAATATTTAACACCCAGACACAGAACAAACATCTGTGTTTATCACGCAAATGTTTGTCCAGGATCGAACCCGCGACTTCTAGCGCAGAAGGCAGAGTTACTACCAACTGAGCTATGAGCCTGTCAAATAGATACCTTATGCTATTGACCGACTTAGACCCTGTTTGCTATAATCAACTTTGTTACATGAATGTGGAAAGCCTACTTTTGCTTGATACTGGTAAATAGTCACAAAACTCGTTTTATTTCATAATCTAGATTTAAAAACATAACTGACGATCTCGGTGGCTTAGCGGGCGAGTGCCCGTCTGATGCGAGAGGTGCGGGTTAGGTTCCCGCTGCGGGACAAATGTTTGCATGATCTGCAAATATTTGTTCCGGATCTGAGTGTTGTGGTACCTTGGTACTCGTAGTTTCTGATACCCACGACACAGGGGATCCTAGTGTGGGGTCAGGACTATGAATGTAACTGTTGAGTGTCTGTTTATTTAATTCCTGTTTTTTCTAAAAACAAGACCTCGGTGGCATAGTGGGTGACGAATCACTAGAGGCGGTACTGTAACATCTTCTGTATCTTATCTTCGCTAGCGGATTACATCTATCCAAGATTTTCGGCACCAGCGACATTCTTTTCATGGCGTATTTGGTATCGCATTGCCGATTCAAGGTGATGATGCAGGTTCGAGTCCCGCTGGTTCCAATTTTTGTGTATCATTTTTTAATATTATTTTAGTAAATTTATCAGTTGAACAAAAAGTTGAACATCAATTCAATTAAATTCAATTCATTTATTGACCATTTCGTTATAACATATAACATAGGCATGTCAGGTTTACAGTAATTACAGTTCTTTACAAGTAACGTTCATATAATTTTACAAAGATTATAGATTTTAATAGGTAATTAATAGTTTCTACTCCACATGCAAATCAGAAAATGAAACATTTAAATATTCCGCGACACGGTAAAATGGATGATTTTCAAAAAATGACCATCAATGTGGTATTCGTATACCACGGTTACCACGCAAGCGAAACCGAGGGTGGAAGCTAGTACGTAAATATTCCAATCACCACATCAATTGCTTCTGACTTCTTGGGCTTTATCTAAGCGGTTCAAGGTGGAATTAATTATTAGGTCCTTAACTCTAACTCTATTGATTACTATTCATAATAATTAAATGCACTGATAAGAATAATATTAACTTCTGAGAAATATGGATTAAAATCTTAAAAATACTCACTTTGGCAGATACTCCCTCGTTATGAGAGTTCCGTTCCGTAGGTTGCAAGTTCGAATCTCGTTCTTGCACAAACGTACAAAGCCGTTTGTCTAATTTCATTGAGCGATCTTTGCTCGGTTGGCTCGCTCGATCAAAACTTTTTCTTTAGTTTTCTTCGGTACATACATACATACATAAAATCGCGCCTATTTCTCAGAGGGGGAGGCAGAGACACGGCTTTCCACTTGCTACGATCCTGACATACCTCTTTTTCTTCATTCACTCTCATCATTCCTCATACATGCTCGTCGGTTTAGGGTACTCTTGACCTGGCCTTTTTTCAAAACGTCACCGATTTGGTCACTAAACCTACGCCTAGGTCTTCCCCTTCCAACGTTCCCATTCACACTCGCCTTATACACCTGTTTCGTCAATCTTCTTTCGTTCGTGTCGTTTTAAAATAAACAAATGAACTATCTTATCTTTACTTTCGCAAAGGAAATGTTTTCTGCCGTGGTGGTCCTGGCTGAAGAATAGGCCCCTACATTTCTACCCGTGGATGTCGTAAGAGGCGACTCAGGGGAACAAAGCTAGGGGATGGGCAGCAGCGTTCCCTATCAACACAAGCTTTATCTGCGCTCGCCAACCCGCGTACCCAGCGTGCCGAGTATGGGCAAAACCCCCCACATGATTGTTTTCTCATACACAAGCTCAAAGTTGCACAACGGGCTATGGAGAGAGCTATGTAGGAGTTTCACTGCGTGATAAGATCCGAAATGAGGAAATTCGTAGAAGAACCAAGGTCACATAGCTCTCAGAATTAGCAAGTTGAAGTGGCAGTGGGCAGGCCATATAGCTCGCAGAACCGATAACCGTTGGGGAGTAAAGGTTCTCGAATGGCGACCACGAACCGGGCGACGCAGTTGGAAGGCCCTCCACCCAATGGACCGACGACATTGTGAAGGTTGCGGGAAGTCGGTGGATGGAGAAGGCTCAAGACCGTTCATCGCGGAACTCTTTAGGGGAGGCTTATGTTCAGCAGTGGACGTCCTACGGCTGAAATGATGATGACGATGAGGCCTTCTGTACTACTAGGTAATACTTTGATGACGAAGTAACAACAAAACAATATACCTATTCCTTTGAACTAACGTCATTAATCCTAACTCCGTCATAAGTTTTTCAAGAAAACCCAGTTAGTGATAAATACCACAGATTATATGCGGAAGTGCATGCTTGCTTGTCACGCCACTGATTCTTTCTTGGTCATCCTGTATTTTAAATCTTTCTCTGTGAACTGTGTTAGATTTTATAATATACTGCCGGAGTGCTTGACAAGTTTGAACGAGAAAGCATTTAAAACGAAACTCCGAGAAATTCTGACGAAAAAAGCCTACTATAAGATTGACGATTTTATTAAAGACAAAATGGCGGGAGGAATTTGAATTTGTAGTTTATGTAGGTAGCCTTTGTTATGTTTAGTTATTGTGTGACATTTATTATTTAATTTCATTGACATTTATGACATGATTTATTTAATTTTCTTTTAATTAATGTCGTGTTATTTTATTTTTGTTATATTATTGTGTTTGATTATTATGTTTGACGTTCATAAGTGTACTACAATCTATTATTTAATAATGTTTGAAAATGTACCCAATTGAAATAATAAATGAATTGAATTGAATTAGGTCAATGAGTAGGTTGAGGTCCTCCAAAGTCCTGCTTCGCTAGTTTAAGGAGCTGGGCTGGCTGGGGCAGGGTTAGCATAAGGAGACAATGCACAAAACACCCCACAGCGGGAAGTCAGTGCAGGTCTAACCACCCCCGATTAGAATTAGAATTAGGTTGAGGTATGGTGACCCTGAAAAGGGCCTATGACCGGTGAAGGAATCAGTGTAGTGAAAGGATTAAAGTGCGCTTTAGACTCTCTTTTCGTGCACATGTCTTTAAGTTTCAGATTCTAGGACATGCCGGTTTCTGCACGATTCCTTTACCCTTTGAGATCACTAGTTAAGCGCACATTCATTTTCCGAATGGAAACTTCATTGGTGCACGGCCTGGATTCAAAAAGTAAAGTAAAGTAAAAGTAAAGTAAAAATGTATTGCTTGAAATACATGTAGATAGGTACAGAGGTGTTAATGTTATTATAAAATGGAATCAATGTATTCTGCCATGTTATGGTGTGCAATATTTCGTTTAACATTAGATACATAATTAAAAATAATGTCAAGCTCAAATTAAAAATTCATAATAAAACAAATTGAAAAGAAAAAAAAACAATCAATAAATTAGCTAAAGCGATTGAATAAAAAATTTGTCATTAAGAAATTCCTCAATAGAGTAATAACATTTTATTTCCAAAGTGATTTTCAACTTTCTCTGAAACAGTGAACGCGGTAACTCTCTTATTGTTTTAGGTAATGTGTTGTATATGGAAGGAGCCATGCAGAAGATACTCTTGCGCATCAATGTAGTTCTTGAGTTTTGTGTGCAGACTTTAGCCTGATCTCGTCTGTTACGTACAATGACATCAGAAAGTCGACAAAATAGCTCAGGGTTATTTTTAACAAACTTAGCCGATTCAAACCTACGGCCTTTGGACTGGAAGGTGGATCACTACAACCACACCAGCGCTCTCAACCTGTGCACGAAAGGAGCCTCTAATTGGCGCACTTTAATCCTTTCACTACACTGAATCTTTCACCGACAGTCATGGCCCTTTTCAGGGCCATGACTGTCGGTGGTTGAGTTGAGGTATGCCGGCATACCTCAACCTGGTCACTGACCAAGAAAGAACCAGTGACACGAACTTGCACAATCACAGAATTGTCATGACTAATGATTTAATGACAAAGCAATATTTATAGGATTTTCCATGGTACGTCCTTCCTATTAGATATTTTTTTTACATGCGACGACCGCGACACGACACGATACGACATGATGCTTATACAAGGTGATTCATAAAATGTATACCATCCCGAAAGGGGCTTATTCTACAACCAATTGGCAATAAGGTTTGATCTACGACTTTTGAATTTCCACATTTTTCATTGAAAAAACTATGCGAAAATCAGCTGTTTTGGGGTCAAATCAGTTTGATTCTTTCATCGTCGGTCATAGGCCCTTCTCAGAGGCACCATATCTCAACTTGGTCACTGACCAAAGACAGGATGACCAAGAGAGAATCAGTGACACGACAAGAAGAAGAAGAAGAAGTTCAAACTCAATGAATCAGCTATTTTAGTTAGCCATCTTGATTCCGAACTTCTTGTACGTTTAGTTATTAGTTCTAAATATTATAAAAATACCAAAAACAGCTAATTAGCAAGTATGAGAAAAAGTATGTGAAAAAATATTCAAAAAAAAATTCGCCAGTATTATTTCTTTTCGTTGATAGAATAACCCCCTTTCGGGATGGTATACATGTTATGAATCACCTTGTATACAAAAATAGTATGAAGCCGCGGGCCGACGCTAGCACATATCAACAACAATGTCTCACAAAAACGAGACGGCTGATTTAAGGTCGTTGACTCAATTATTGAATCGATTCTGATTGAAAAACGTATTTAACCTACTGACCTAAATATTGTGAAGCCGTCTTGGCCTAGTGGGAGGTACCCTGACTTTCGATCGAAGGTCGTGGGTTCGGACTTCGAACTGGTGCAATTCTGTAAGCGTACTGGCAATGACGTTCGTAAATTAAAGGGTAATTTTAACAATCTTAGCAACATTCAAAACGTTCCAAACTTGACAAGGGAAAACTTCAAGACCTTAGCTTCTTCCTTTTCATGTTTGAAAAACTTCAGATGTCGCTAAAACTAATAAAATCTTCCTCATTATTGCGAACTTCATTACCATTTTGCTTACGCAATAGCACTCCTGGTCGAGCACCAATGTTATTTTATGTTCAAAAAATGTAAGTGCTTACTAAAATAATCTGATTATATCACATTGGCTGGCCGTGGTGGCCCTGGCTGAAGAATAGGCCCCTCCATAAGAGGTGAGTAAGGGGAAAAAGCTAGGGGATGGGCAGCAGCGTCCCTCATTTTAACAACGATAGCTCTAACTACGCTCGCCGACCCGCATGCCCAGCGTGGTGAGTATGGGCAAATCCCCCCACATGATAAGGAATTCGCTCTGTCTGTGGGGGAGGCCATGTTCAGCAGTGGACGTCGAACGGCTGAAATGATGATGATGATCACATTGTCAATGAAATATGGGTGAGTTTTATTTTCTTAGTAGATTAGATATTATAAGCTCGGGGTCATACACTATGTCATCATCATAATTTCAGCCGTAGGACGTCCACTGCTGGACATGGCCCTCACAGATTTCCAGAGCGAATTCCTATCATGTGGGGGGGATTTGCCCATACTCACCACGCGGGGCACTCGGGTTGGCGAGCGCAGTTAGAGCTATCAAACATCAACATTCCTCAACTTTAGACTTTTTCCTATATTTATGTCACAAATGCTCTTAGCATTCCAAATTTCAGAATTAAATAATATAATATAAATATTCTGGCCATTTCGCCCATGGTCAACTGATCCCAAACTAGGCATAGCCTGTACTATGGGTACCAAAAACCGCGGGTTCGATTCCCGCACTGGACAAACATTTGTGACTAACACAGATGTTTGTTCTGTGTTTGGGTGTTAAATATATATCTATTATGTATATCAGTCTCTGGCACCCATAGTACAGGCTATGCCTAGTTTGGGATCAGTTGACCGTGTGTGATGTGTCCGGAATATTTATTTATTTATTTATTTTATTTATCCTATAAGGGTTCCGTTTTTTCCAAATGTGGTACGGAACCCTAAAAAAGCTATTGTTGACGGGTTTGCGTTCCGATTGACCAGATAATATTTGGCACATGAAAGTGCACTGACCCCATGCGACTAGATAAGAGTTAAGGCGACGTCTAACACCGTGTTACTACGACGTGTGATAAGTTTTAGGAGGAGGCACAACGAGATTGCCTCGTTCTAAATTGGACCCGCCTGGGAGGTACCTCCGCCTTACAGAAGATCGCAGCCAAATAACATTACCTATTTGTTTCAAATAGTGTTGTGTTCCTGCGGTGAGTAAGGTTGCCAGAGCTCTTTAAGGGGGAGGGGGTTCGGGGCAACGCGTGCTTGATGCCTCTAGTATTGCAAGCGCTCATAGGCTACGGTAACCGCTTACCAACAGGTGGGCCGTATAATGCTTTATAATAATAATAATGCTTCATTGTACACAATGTAAGACATGTACTTATACATAGTATAAACACTATAACAATGTTTCCTACAATCGGCGGTCTTATCGCAAGCAGCGTTTTCTTCCAGACAACCTTATCTAACCTACAACTAGTCTAATGTAGAAAAGCTATGCCAACCGTGACAAAGTCAATGCCATGAATGTTCCCCTATGCTTGTTTGCCACCTCAGTTGTATAAAAAAAAAACATCAAAATGTATTTAAAAATGATCCTTATCTCTGCTGGATAAAGTCAATTAATTAATTGACTGGCCTCATAGCTCAGTTAGTAGTAACTCTGCCTTCTGCGCTAGAGGTCGCGGGTTCGATCCCCGCGCCGGACAAACATTTGTGTGATAAACACAGATGTTTGTTCTGTGTCTGGGTGTTAAATATTTATCTATAATATATATCAGTCTCTGGTACCCATAGTACAGGCTATGCCTAGTTTGGGATCAGTTGACCGTGTGAATATGTCCGGAATATTTATATATTTATTTATTATTATTATTAATTTTGAGTTTGACTTTTAAGGGGGCTTGCGCTATCGTACGTCCTCAAATGGCAAATTCAAAATTGTCTTTATCCAGTAGAGACAAGGATCATTTTGAAATACGAGTACATGTTAGATGACATATCGTTCCTATGACCGTCGGTGAAAGAATCAGTGTAGTGAAAGGATTAAAGTGCGCCTCTTAGAGGCTCCTTTCGTGCACATGCCACATGTCTTCGAATTTTTAGATTCTAGGACATGCCGGTTTCCTCACGATGTTTTCCTTCACCGTTTGAGAGCACTAAACACACGCGCTCATAAATTTTCCGAATGGAAAATCAATTGGTGCACGACAGGTTTCGAACCCACGACCTGTGGATCGGA
Source organism: Anticlea derivata (assembly GCA_947579855.1). Lineage (NCBI taxonomy): Eukaryota > Metazoa > Arthropoda > Insecta > Lepidoptera > Geometridae > Anticlea > Anticlea derivata. The sequence continues at coordinate 4,874,637 of OX388287.1, read as the reverse complement.
AGGCGGGGCCACTACCACTCCACTTCATAAAAACCTCATCATCGATATTCAACCTCTCAAACGAAATGCACGTCAATTGAACGGAGCGCAATCGAGAATAACCCCTTTTGGGATGTTATACATTTTGTATAGACAGACTCCACACTCGTGACTCGCCACAATAAGTGGACAAATGAACTGACTCTATAATTTTGATTCATCAGATCAGCTCTACATTTTATTAATTCACTATTTTGTCGTCCAAAAGTAGCAGCACCCTAAGGCCCTTCGTCCATGACGCTACGCAAAAGTGACGGAACTCATTAGAAACTAGAGTTGCGGACTGATTGGAAACTCTGACTCGTCCACGACGCTACTGGAATTTCCTGAAACTCAGTCACTCAGTACACGATTTTATGTAAACAAAGTTTTAAAACGAAAATAATTTTAATGACTAGTGATAATTCGAGCGATGACGTGGAATTATTACTTCTCCAGTCACATAGACGTCAGAATAACTAATAATTACTTTTTATTCGTTCATTTTTCAACAGTTTCTCGAAACCAGTCGCCTCGCGACCAGCATGTCGAGTCGCCAGGAGACTAGTTACAAACGCGTTCCTTTTGAGTAGCGCCGTGGACGGACGTGCATTGAAATACTAGTGCTATCGCAGTCAGGCTAATCGTAAGTGACTACAGTTTCAGTCGCGTTCTTTTTGAGTCGCGCCGTGGACGAAGGCGCTAACTGTTAAAACTAAAATATGATCTTGTTACGTCCGAATACAGAAACGTCACTTAACTATTTGAAATGGTCTCAATTATTTGAGACGCCGTTATCGTTCAGAATCGTATAACTCGAACATCAATTAGATCACCACTTATACAAGGTGATTCATAATATGTATTCAATCCCGAAAGGGGCTTATTCTACAAGCAATTGGCAATAAAGTTTGTTCTACGACTTGTGGAAATTCGACATTTTTCATTGGAAAAACTCGAAAAAATGCGAAAATCAGCAGTTTTGGGGTCAAATCAGGTCAAACTAAATGAATCAGCTGTTTTAGGTAGCAATCTTGATTCCGAACTTATAGTAGTTATCAGTTAATAAGATGATAAAAATTCCAAAAACAGTTAATTTGAGAAAGTTTGTGAAAAAAGTAAAGAAAAATGAAAATATTGATGTTTTTTTTCGCTAATATTATTTCTTTTTGTTGATAGAATAACCCCCCTTTCGGGATACAATACATGTTATGAATCACCTTGTATTTAAGTGACGTTTCAGTATTCGGGTGTTAGACTATGGCCACCGACTTAATAACCTCCTTTTTTATTGACGTCGGTTAAAAGATAGGCCGTGGATACGACGGCTGTTACGCCATGTATAATTTTTAGGGTAAGTTTGTTGCAAAAGCGGAACAGGCTATACAACGGCCATAACAGTGTTGCCAACTCATATTCGAAAAACACCAATGTTTTGTACCGGTACCCCAAATCATAAACGGAAAATCATCTGGATGTTTTTAAATAGCAAAGCAACGTGAACCTTGATTGCTTGTCGTGTCACTGGTTCTTTCTTGGTCATCATGTATTAGGTCAGTGACCAGGTTGAGGTATGGTGGCCTTGAAAAGGGCCTATGACCGTCGGTGAAAGAATCAGTGAAGTGAAAGGATAAAACATTTCGTGCACATAATGTCTTCGAATTTTTAGGTTCCAGGACATGCCAGTTTCCTCGCGATGTTTTCCTTCACCGTTTGAGAGCACTAGTATCCTAGTTCCTAAGACTTTTCAATGTGATCCTAGAGATTTTATTGAAATAAACACCTTTTTTTTCTATACAACTGTGTTGGCAAACAAGCATACGGCCCACCTGTTGGTAAACAGTTACCGTAGCCTATGAGCGCTTGCAATACCAGAGGCATAACCCCGACTTGCCGACCCCGCCGCCCTAAAGAGCTCTGGCAACCTTACTCACAGCAGGAACACAAGACTATTTGAAACAAATAATGTTATTTGGCTGCGATCTTCTGTAAGGCGGAGGTACCTCACCAGGCGGGCTGCTCCAATTTAGAACGAGATTTTGTCGTTGTACCCTACCTCCTCCTCCTTTAGACTTTGCCTTAGAAAAACCATTGAAACACGACCGGGATACGAACTCACGACCTGTTACTTGTAAGGGACACTGCCACCAGTACTTCTTTGCCGTCTAAAACGCCCAGGGTCAGTTGGCATCACTGGAATTGCCATTCTAAAGCGGTCTAGAAACCGGTTATTGCCCAACCGTTGGACTCAATATTACGGTTAACTACGAGCGGTTAAGCATTTTATTTCAATTACATCGCTAAATGACCTGTGGTAAATGTAATTGGACTTGCTCTAACTACCCCCGGAATCTTCAGGGATCCTAGCTGGTTAATTAGTATCATATTTAGGCTTTTGGTAAGAAATAAAAAAATACGTGTTTCAGCATTTCGCAAAAGCATCCCTAAAGGGGGTTAACATTATGATGCATATAATTGACTGACGTCATAGCTCAGTTGGTAGTAACTCTGCCTTCTGCGCTAGAGGTCGCGGGTTCGATTCCCGCACTGGACAAATATTTGTGACTAACACAGATGTTTGTTCTGTGTCTAGGTGTTAAATATATATCTATTATGTATATAAGTCTCTGGTACCCATAGTACAGGCTATGCCTGGTTTGGGATCAGTTGGAAATGTGTGTTATGTCCGGAATATTTATTTATTATAACTCAAAAAGCATTTATTTCAATAAAATCACTAGGATCACTTTGAAACGTCTTAGAAACTAGGTGAAGCTACGCCTGTTCCTCGCGACCAAGCCTAAGGAAGATGTTGAATTCACGGGTTACAACTAGTTATATATAAATTGTCATTTATATCCGTCATTATAATTATAGTGAATTAGTTATTCTTGAGAATCGATAGATCACGATAGCATAACATTACAAGTGTTTATATTATCATAGTTTCCATGACAAAACACATACTTCTATGTACAGTCAACCTTTTCTGTAATTCTGTAATTTCATTTCATATATATATATTTTTAAATTATACGGAGGCAAACAGGCTTACGGCCCACCTAATGGTAAGCGGTTACCGTCACCTATTGACATCTGCAACACCTGGAGCATTGCTAATGCGTTGCCTGCCCTGGAGAAATCTTTTTGTATTTTTCTTAAAGCTCTTCATGATGTAGGTTAGCGGGAAAACCTCGGATTTACGGGAAAAAGTCAAGGATTTACGCTTTACTAAGGCCCACCACCCGATGGACCGACGACATTGTGAGGGTTGTGGGAAGTCGGTGGATAGAGAAGGCTCGAGACCGTTCGTCGTGGCACTCTTTAGGGGAGGCCTATGTTCAGCAGCGGACTTTATCAGGCTGATGATGATGATGAGAGAGAAAAGACTTAGGAAACGTCTTAGAAACTAGGTGAAGCTACGCCTGTTCCTCGCGACCAAGCCTACAAGAACAAAGGTTCTACAGTAGCCTACAAATCAATCTGGTTGACTGTACCTACGTAGTACTATGTAACTATAAATGTATATAGGTAGGTATTTATTTATTTATTGCTTTAACATCTAGGTAATACGCAGAAAAGAATCTTAAATACATTAGATTTTCCCCTTGAAAAATATTTAGCTCCTAAACCGCGTTCAAACGGCGTGCGTAAGCTAAAATTTTCTTGAAAATGATCCTTATATCATTCGAATAAGGCTAATTTTGAGTTTGACTTTTAGGAGCTTGCGCTACCCTTGAGCTATATAGTACGCCCTCGAATGTCAAACTCAAAATTGATTTTATTTAGAAGAGGGAAGGCTCTTTCTGAAACTAATTTAATGAGAGGTAGGGCACAGCGAGATTTTCTCGCTCTAAATTAGAACAGCCCGCGTGGAGAGGTACCTCCGCCTTACAGAAGATCGCAGCCAAATAACATTTTTTTTTTTTTTTTTTTTTTTTTTTTAAATATTCCGGACATAATACACTCGGTCAACTGATCCCAAACTAGGCATAGCCTGTATGATGGGTACCAGAGACTGATATAAATAATAGATATATATTTAACACCCAGACACAGAACAAACATCTGTGTTAGTTACAAATGTTTGTCCAGTGCGGGAATCGAACCCGCGCCCTCTAGCGCAGAAGGCAGAGTTACTACCAACTGAGCTATGAGGCCAGTCAGTATTTGTTTCAAATAGTGTGTTTCATTATTTGTGTGCCTCTTTGGGGAGGGCTCTGGTGTTGCAAGCGTAAGGCTACGGTAACCACAGTTCGCTGGCCACCGTAGTTGTATTAAACAACACTTTATTTTTTTTACTATAACACTTTTTTTTGTGCACGAAAGGAGCCTCTAAGAGGCGCACTTTAATCCTTTCACAACACTGATTCTTTTATCCACGGTCTTAGGCCACCATACCTCAACATGGTCACAAACTAATGTATAATTATTTGCTCTATTGCAAATAATTATAGGTACATTTAGTTTTAATTTCTCTCCAAGCGAATTTGTAAATTCTCTTGAGAAATAAATATCTTAAACCGTTAACCTTAAACATAATACAGGATGACCATGAAAGAATCAGTGACACGACAAGAAGAAGAAGAAGAATTTGTATTAAAAAATAAACCTCCGACAAAGCTAGCGAAAAATTACAAAATAGCCTGCAGTTTACCGAAAATTTTTATTACCTAAACTAAAGTTCATCGGCCGCTTGGCGTGTCTGCAAGGTGCAATAAAACGATTGTACATTTTGTTTTTATAACATTGAAGATGATAGAAAGCTAGTACCGTTCTTTACATTAAGCAACGAGCCTAAATAAGTTGGTGCTTTTTAGGGTTCCGTACCTCATTTGGAAAAAACGGAAGCCTTATAGGATCACTTTGTGACACCAACTTTGAAGGTCTTAAAAGTTGTTATAAATATTATACTGTGCATAAAAATGCTGTTTCTAGCTGAATTCATTAAAAAGATAAAGCAACGAATGTCTAATTTGTGCATAAAAATGGCTAAAATTAAAAACCTCTAGGGTACTTCCAGCTTCGTCGCGATTCAGGTATTTAGAATCCTAAGAGCTTTTGTAATACAGGAAAAAGTCTAAAATTGAGGAATTTCGAAGTTTTTACCTCTTAAATTGGATAGCGATATATGTAGGAAAATCTGGATAAACACGAAAAGGGCTCAAACGATATTGAAATAATTTACGCATTGTTGGTTTTTGCGGTCAAGAAAAATCTTGCAGATTAATATCAAATCCGTGTGGAATTATTACGAGACAAAGTTATATTTGAAAGAAAGAAAGAAAATTTGTTTATATGACCCACAACGCAGGTAGGTACAGTAGGTAGGTGGGAACATAGAAAAATACTTTATAGGTAGGTAATACATAACGCAATAGGAAAACAGAAAAAAGTAGGTAGGTAGGTGGCTAAGTGGTAGGCTAAGTAGTATGCGTTGTGTGAGGCAAATGGGTCCCGTCTCAGCATAAAGCTGCACCGAACATAATATTATGTACGGTGCGGCGCTGGTTTTCTGACGGGGCCTAGGCGACTATTTGCGGTCAATATGATACAATGAACTGCGTGAGCGACCACAAAATATAAGTTTATCACTTCCTATACTTGGAATTTTGTTTTCTGACTCTGTGTCATGGTACTGAAGCCTCAGGGCGCGAGTTGTCGCACTTGACCGTCTTTATTTATTTATTGAGTGCCAACTTTCACTGAGACGTGAAAATATTCACTAGTGACTACATTGCTGTCATATGTACTACATCATCATCATTTCAGCCGTAGGACGTCCACTGCTGAACACAGGCCTCCCCCACAGATTTGCAGCGCGACCGACCTTGTACGGCTGCACCCATACAATCATTTGGGGAAGGGGGGATTTGCACATACTCGGCATGTTGGGCTGTTTATTTATTGTTGTTAGGAACCGCTGCTGGCCATCCCCTAGTATTTTTCCCTTAGTCGCTTTTTACTACATCCACTGTAGGTATACCTAATATTCCAAAAGGGTCTTATTCGACACCAAATTGCGAATAAAGTTTATTCAAAGACTTTTGCAACTTCGACATTTTAATTCTTTATTGTACACAAGAAAACACAGATTACAGCAATAAAAAAGAAAGGTATGTACAAAGGCGAGCTTAACCCTAAAAAGAGTTTTCTTCCAGCAAACCTTTGAGGCTAGAGAGAAGTGTTTATAGAGGGAGGTTCGTGTACCTAATAGTAAATAACATTAATTACAAAAATACTATTACCTATAAAACACCTAAAAATGAAGATAAACATACATACATTATAATACTACTACAATAACTTGACTGGCCTCATAGCTCAGTTGGTAGTAACTCTGCCTTCTGCGCTAGAGGTCGCGGGTTCGATTCCCGCACTGGACAAACATTTGTGACTAACACAGATGTTTGTTCTGTGTCTGGGTGTTAAATATATATCTATTATGTATATCAGTCTCTGGTACCCATAGTACAGGCTATGCCTAGTTTGGGATCAGTTGACAATGTGTGATATGTCCGGAATAATAAAAAAAAAAAAAAAAAAAAAAAAATAACTAAATATATAAACATATATATGAATAAATATAATTTTAAATATTTTTCATTTATAAAACGCTATGAACCGGGGCACAGATAGTCTAGTCCAGCTCATAGCGCATCTTTTATTTGTAAGGTGCTTCAGTACCTACTGCTATTATAATTATCTAAACCTCTGTTATTTCTATACTACATAGTGCTTAAAGAAATAGTTGTATAGCTGCCTTAAAAAAAAAAAAAAAAAAAAAAATTTGCTGTTTTGGCGTCAAATCAGTTCGACTCAATTAATCAGCTGTTTAAGGTATCAGCCTTGATGTCGAACTACTCATACGTTTAATCATGTCAGGATCGTAGCAAATGGAAAGATGTGGTCTCTGCCTACCCCTCTGGGAAATAGGCGTGATTTTATGTATGTAGTAATTTCTTTAAATAAATAAATAAATATAAATATTCCGGACCTATCACACACGGTCAACTGATCCCAAACTAGGCATAGCTTGTACTATGGGTACCAGAGACTGATATACATAATAGATATATATTTAACACACAGACACAGAACAAATATCTGTGTTCATCAAATGTTTATCCAGTGCGGGAATCGAACCTGCGACCTCTAGCGCAGAAGGCATAGTAACTACCAACTGAGCTATGAGGCCAGTCAAAAGTATCTTTAGCTCATTGTTGCGATCCAAAGCAAATTGTGATTTCGCAAGTAGGTAATTTTAATGCCCAAATGGCATTAATGACTGCCTTGCAACATTTACTTAGATCAAAGTTCATCAACGCAAACCAGTCGTTACCATAACTCTTGGTTTAGAGCAGGTTTGTTTTCATTAAAAGATGTAATCATCATCATTTGAGCCGTAGGACGTCCACTGCTGCATAGGCCTCCCCCATAGATTTCCAGCGCGACCGACCTTGTACGGGCTGCACCCAAACAATCATTTGGGGGGATTTGCCCATACTCGCCACGCTGGGCATGCGGGTTGGCAAGCGCAGATAAAGCTATTATTGATAGGAAACGTTGCTGCCCATCCCCTAGCCTTTTTTTCCCTTATTCGCGTCTGACGACGTTTTAAGTACCAACAGATACAGAGAGAGGTAGAGTTGTTCTATCTCACGATGATTATTTTGTCCGGTAACCTTTATGTCATTGATATCATTATCATCATCTGGTGGGATAAGGTGACTTTATGTCATTGATATAAGATTCAAAATACAATGATTCACAAAACTGTACGAAATGGAACAACTATACAGAAAAAAAAGTATTTAGTACATATTTTTTTAATTCGAATAGTGCTAAAAATACTAACTGAAATTTGTATTTTAAATGTATCATCATTTTTCATTATCATTTCAGCCGTTAGACGTCCACTGCTGAACTTGGCCTCCCCTACAGACAGAGTGAATTCCTTATTATGTGGAGGGATTTGCCCATACTCACCACGTTGGGCATGCGGGTTGGCGAGCGCAGTTAGAGCTATCGTTGTTAAAACGAGGGACGCTGCTGCCCATCCCCTAGCTTTTTTCCCTTAGTCGCCTCTTACGACATCCGCGGATAGGTAGATATGGAGGGGCCTATTCTTCAGCTGGGGCCACCACTAAACCACCACCTTTAAATGTATTAGGTTTATCTATTGTGCCTCGACGAACATCGATGCACCGAACTTTTACTTCAAGGCTTCATAATACAAAAATATTTCTCCAGGGCACGCAACGCATTATCAATGCTCCAGGTGTTGCAGATGTCAATAGGAGACGGTAACCGCTTACCATCAGACGGGCCGTAAGCCTGTGCGCAGCTATTTAACTTAAAAAAAAGATTTCTCAGTTGGGGCCGAACAACTAGTATAATTAAGTTGACAAACAACCATAGCCACATGTTGGTAAATGGTAGTCGTAGCCTTGAACGCTTGCAGTACTAGAGGCATCACGCAACGTTGCCATGGGACATGCGCTGGTAAGTCTCATATACCTGTAATCATATGCTACCGCACCCTTCAGACCGGAACACAGTAGGTGTTTCAATAAAATCACTAGGATCACTTTGAAACTTAGAAACTAGGTGAAGCTACGCCTGTTTCTAACGACCAAGCCTACAAGAATCAGGCGACAAACACGGCACGCGTGACGCACATTTTTTTCGATGCACCCATACTCACCACGCTGGGCACGCGGGTTGGTGAGCTAGAAGAGCTATCTTTGTGATCATTTACAGGGGATGCTGCCTATAGTTTTTTAACCGCCTTCCAAGAGGAGGAGGTTCTCAAGACGGCTGTATTTTTTTTGTGTGTATGTTACTCGATATCTCCGCCAATAGTAACCCGATTTTGATGATTCTTTCGCTGGTGTATAGAGTATGATCCCGGGGTGGTCCCATTTTAATTTAATTCCTGAGGGATTGCTACTTGTCCCGTAAAACTTAAAAAAACGTCATCTTCTCTTGTAATCAACGCATGCCGAATTTTTTTTTGTCGACTTTTGTATAGTATGGTTATCCCCGCGACTTCGTTCGGTTGCTGCTATTTTTACTTAAACTTTAAACTTAGGGGTTGTGTGTCGGGAATTTCTTTCCCATACGTTTCAACAGGAAGCTACCCTGCAAATTTCATACTCTTAGTAGGCTCTGCGTTGATTTTCAAAGAGAATAAAACCACTACGTTTGATTGTCAGTCAGTCAGTAGTACCATAAGAGTTATTATTGATGATGAATGGATGTCATAGTTACTTTTGTTTTTTATTCGAAAGTTTAGGTGGCCAATGTCATCCTCAGTATGTAAGCAAAACGCAAAGAGGTTGATAACAAAAAAAAGAGGTTGATAATATTCAGGAATTTGAAGTCGGTTTGTAGTTTTTGTAAAAAAATTCTTATTGCTGCCCATCCCATAGTTTTTTTTCTTACGACATCCATATTTATAATTTAAAATTGTTTTATATTAATATATCAAAGAAAATAGGAGTCCATCTCCATACTAATCTCAAAATGAGAAAGTTACTCTGTCATATTTGTTTACTAAATTTTCACAACTAAGCGGCTGAACGGATCATAATGAAATTTGGCAAGGAGATAAATTATATCTTAGGGAAGAGAAAGAAGGATAAGCTATCTTTTGTCTCAAAAAATAATCTTGGAGGGCGTGAAATAGGGGTTTAAAGTTTGTATAGGCAATCCACATTATTCAGTAGACGTAGGACAATGACAATGCCCGTCGTTTGAACACAGCTTTAGCCGATGTTTATTGGTGAACTGTCGCCTTAGGCCTTCAGAAAGTATGTATTCTTGTTTGTAGATCGTGTGGTGACCAAGTTTTTTACCACGTACGTTGTATGTTTCTGCCATGTCAGAAAGTTTCGTCATGTCCAAACATAATAAAACCATATACCTAAACCATTACAACAACACTGCATATTTATGTGTTATTTTTACTTCATCATCATCACTTCACAAGACCACTTTTTTTTTAATACTAAATAGGCTAACGTTTGACCTCAATCCCACCTGATGTTAAGTGACGATGTGGTCTACGGTGGAGCACGTTTGCCTACAAGATACTAATTCACTCTGCTCTTGAAGACACCCAAATTATTCGGTAACACAGACGCCGGCAATCCACCTATAAAAATGCGCGCTTACAAAGAGCACATACTTCCTAAATTTTAAATATCGCTAATAAACAATAAAAGCAACTTTCACGTTAGATTTATAAAGTAGCAATTTCATAAATATATATTTTGTCAAAAAACTCATAAAGGCGTTGTGCAGCCTGTTGAGTTACCTACTTAACCAAAATGTTATGTTATAATGTACTCTAGACTGTGTTTAGGTATATTTTGTATTACTTCGTTTAATAAAGATCTTAAATTTAAAAAGACGCCGGCAATGAGTTCCACTCTTTGGCTGTCCTCATAATAAAGGTTGAAGTAAGGAGGCCTATGTCCACTGCTGGACATAGGCCTCCCAATGACGAACGGTCCCTTCCCGCAACTTTCACATTGTCGTCGGTCCATCGGGTGTTCCTTCTAACACTGCGTGACTGCATGTGTATGAGGCCAATAGTTAGTGACCAAATCTCATTGAAATTCTGAAATGTATACAACAGCCCGTGTTGACTCTTTCAATGCCGTCCAGAGAAAGAGAATAGCCTCGTTTATGTCCAGAGTTGACATGTGTAAAAATTCTATAATTAGAAGTATGGCAGATCGTTTGATCTTGTCAGATATGTATAAACGGTGGGTGGCTATTGCCACCTAGAATATTCTGACCTATAGGTACTCTATGTACCTCATTCTGTATATTTTATTTTATTTTTGTGTTTTTAGTTTTAAGTAGTAATTTTAAGTAGGTATTTAATATGGATCTTGTGTCTGGAAATAAAGAATATATTATTATATATATTATATTATTACCCGTTGTCAGTGCCGCATTGCCGACATTTGGGGTTGTGCGATATAGGTCAGCGATATCGCATGCTCCTAAAGCCATGTTCAGACTGCGTGCAATATGCCATCTAAAGTACATTTCAAAATGATACTTGAGACTTCTGAGTAAAATCAATTTTGAATTTGACATTTGATTTTAGCTCAACGATATCGCATGCCCCGAAATGTCAAACTCAAAACTGACTTTATTTGGTAGATGCCCGTGGTGGCCCCGGCTGAAGAATAGGCTCCTCCATATCTACCTATCCGCGGATGTCGTAAGAGGCGACTAAGGGAAAAAGGCTAGGGGATGGGCAGCAGCGTCCCTCATTTTAACAACGATAGCTCTAACTGCGCTCGCCAACGCGCATGCCCAGCGTGGTGAGTATGGGAAAATCCCCCCACAATAAAAGGAATTCGTTCTGTCTGTGGGGGAGGCAGTGGACGTCGTACGGCTGAAATGATGATGATGATAACACTGCCCTAATAAGTACCTACTAGACGTAATGATATGTAAAATTCCGATACAACGTATGTTTTTTTAACTAATGTGATTTTGTTCCGACATAAAATATGATGATGTTTTTCCTTCCGTCATCAATGAGCTCATGGGACCTTGACCCTTTAATTTTGTCAATCAGGGTTAGAATAGTTAATCGAGCGAGCGAAGAGAGCGACGATCTCTTATACACAGCTGTTCCGACAATTAGGCTCGCTAGGGTTAGTAAATCCACTAAATAACATTATTTGTTTCAAATAGTGTTGTGTTCCTGCGGTGAATAAGATTGCCAGAGCTCTTTAGGGGAGGTGTTCGGCAGGCAACGCATTAGCAATGCTCCAGGTGTTGCTAATGTTAATAGGCGACGGTAACCACTTACCATCAGGAGGGCCAACATAAAAAAAAATGGCGAAAACGTAAACTCTGTATCTTATTACAAAATATCCGACTATTTAGGTGACAAAAAAGCTTCGGATTGAATATGCTCCAACTCGATTAATAATTAAGATGTAAAACTTAAAACTTTCTTAATATAAACTAGATTTAAGACGTTTTAAAATAATCTAAGCGATTTCAATGAATAGTTCAATATTGAAGTTTTAAGCTTGACATCTTGGACGAATCAGCGTTGTGTTTGTATGTTTATTTGTTAGAGCATAACTTTAGAACCGTCATTCCGATCTGTATGGAATTTAGTAGGTCAACAGGTTGTACTATCAAGATTTACTGGTAAGAATATGAGTTAGTCCGGCCAAGGGGTTGTATAGATATAGGAGTCCAATAGGGGATATAAAAAAGTCATACATATACATGAAGTGGCGTGTCATATGAAAGAGCTTTGTTCATACATTCCAAAACGATTTTTATTTTTATTCTAGGCCATATGGTTTTTGAGATACAACGAAAATAGTAACATTAAAAACCAACAGAACGTGAGCTCCCATTTGGTAAAGTTTAAATGACTTTGTAGTTCAGATAAGATTGGAGATTTTCGCAGTTTATCTTATTTGTGCCTCAACTATCATTGAAGCACCAACTTTTACTAGACACCGTGAGATCTCAGTTCAGAGCCCAAGTTATTCTATAGATTTCCTAATTTTTCGAACGGGATTCGAACCCACAACCAAGAAATATAAAAGAAGAGCAAGACGTTAGCGTGGTATGGAAATGTCATGCGGAGGGAAGAATGCCATGTGACTAGAAGAGTTTTAAATATGAATGTGGAAGGATATAAGGGAAGAGGTAGACCAAGAAAAGATGAATAGATTGTGTGAAAGACGACATGAGTAAGAAAGGAGTGAATGCTGATATGACGGCTGATAGAGGGGAGTGGAAGAGAAAACATGCTGTGCCGACCCCACGTGAAGTGGAAATAGTGGGATAAAGGCAGGGAGATGATGATTCGAACCCACAACCTTTGGAAGGTGGGGTAACCAAAACACCAGTTCCTTTACTAGTACTTTTAAGGTATTTAGGTACCTACCAGTACATAAAATTATGTCAACAGCCTTGTCTTAAAAGAGAACGGATTTTTAATCTATCGAATAATATTAGGGTCAAGTTTAGTTAAATTATGAGCTTCTTATGTTGAATATGTTATTTAAGACCTTAAGGGACTCTTAAGTTTGACGACCTCGGAAGCGAAGCTGGCGAGTGCCCGACTGAGACGCAAGGGGCGCCAGGTTCAGTTCCCGCTCCGGGATAAATGTTTTATTATTTATATTCAATCAGTGAATTTTTTTTATCAAATTAGCATCATTCTCAAATTAGCTGTTTTTGGTATTTCTACCGTCTTTGTAACTAATTACTAAACGTACAAGAGGTTCGGCGTCAAGATTACTACCTAAAACAACTGATTCATTGAGTTTGAACAGATTTGAACCCAAAACAGCACATTTTTACACAGAGTTTCTTTAATCTTCTTCTTCTCGAGTCAAGGACTCTTTCAAACTCTACTCGACCAATATGTAGCAACCTCGATGGCCCTTTCCGTTGCCTCATTTAGGTCCTCCCAAGTGCAGGTGGCCGTGCACAGTGGACAGGAAAGCAGGTGCCGCATGTCCTGTACAGGGGCTCCGCACTCGCACTGTACTGGACGAGTCAATTATACCCCATTTAGCCATGTTTTTTCTGCAGCGGCCAACCTGGTACCGGAGTCGGTTTAAGGATCTCCATATTGGCCACTGCAAGTCATGTCCAGGCGGTAGGTGCTCTGCTGGGGTAATAGATTTTGGAGGGGGAGGATGAGAGTTCCTCCACAGCTCACATCTCGTTTCCATTGCACTTTTGTCTGAGGTGGTCGTGTGTCTCAAGAAGCTTTTTCTGCTCTTTAGGCGAGCGCGTGGGACCTGTTTCTTTAATGAAAAATGTCGAATTTCCAAAAGGCGTAGAACAAACTTTATTGCCAATTGGATGTAGAATAAGCCCCTTTCCGGACAGCATATATATTATGAATCACCTTGTAGTTACCAATTTAAATTACTTACCCAAAATCATCATCATCATCATCATTTCAGCCGTACGAAGTCCACTGCTGAACATGGCCCCACAGACAGAGCAAATTAAATAAATATAAATAAATATTCCGTACATATTCACACGGTCAACTGATCCCAAACTAGGCATAACCTGTACTATGGGTACCAGAGACTGATATACATAATAGATATATATTTAACACCCAGACACAGAACAAACATCTGTGTTAGTCACAAATGTTTGTCCAGTGCGGGAATCGAACCCGCGACCTCTGGCGCCGAAGGCAGAGTTACTACCAACTGAGCTATGAGGCAAATTCCTTATCATGTGGGGGGATTTGTCCATACTCATCACGCTGGGCATGCGGGTTGGCGAGCGCAGTTAGAGCTATCGTTGTTAAAATGAGGGACGCTACTGCCCATCCCCTAGCTTTTTCCCTTAGTCGCCTCTTTTTATTTATTTATTTTTTTATTGGAGATGGTTAGGCGTTTGACCACCATCTCACTTTTGCAAGTGAGATGTGGCCTAAGATGGAGCACGCTTTACCAGAAGGAACTTATTCACTCTAGATTTGAAGACTCCTAGATTTAACAAGCGAGTCATCTCCTATGAGCCTAACAGCGCGTCGCTCAATTGAATCGAGGGCTTCAAGCTGGTATTTAGCCGAGCCATCCCATAGATATCCTCTTACTACATCCGCAGATAGGTAGATATGGAGGGGCCTATTCTTCAGCCGGGGCCATCACGGCCAAAACAATCTGATGGATTTGCGAACTGCTTTTATTTGTTTACTATTTGACATAAGTATATGCAATCGTTTATAAAATATTCATTTTATGTATATATTCATAAGAAATAGACACAGACCTACATTTTATGTTGGCGTAACTACCTATACATTTATAAATACCACTATACTTCTTATATGTACTGTTTGGATCTGAGTTTTTGTTTTTTTTTGTTTTCCTTACCTTATTTGATAAACGGTACCTCTAGGATCACTTTAGGGATGTTTATCCCCACACTTTTACATTAAAAATATTAGTAGCCTCAGTGACTAGACTCATAGC
The DNA here is from genome assembly GCA_947579855.1 of Anticlea derivata. Classification (NCBI taxonomy): domain Eukaryota; kingdom Metazoa; phylum Arthropoda; class Insecta; order Lepidoptera; family Geometridae; genus Anticlea; species Anticlea derivata. Next base: position 4,859,608 of record OX388287.1, on the reverse strand, counting down.
TCAGTTGGTAATAACTATGCCTTCTGCGCTAGAGATCGCGGGTTAGATTCCCGCACAGGACAAACATTTGTGACTAACACAGATGTTTGTTCTGTGTCTGGGTGTTAAATATATATCTATTATGTATATCAGTCTCTGGTACCCATAGTACAGGCTATGCCTAGTTTGGGATCAGTTGACCGTGTGTGATATGTGCGGAATATTTAAAGTAGGACTTGTATACTTATGTAGAGTATTTATTAAACATTATAAATTTACAATCTTAATTTTAATTAATAGAACTGAATTACCTTTTTGCGTTAATTCTATTTAGTACCTTCTTTAATTTGTTTTATAAACATTTGCTTGCCTGATTGTTAGAACATAGTTGCACAGACATTTTAGTAAAGATCTGATTGTAAATGTTAAAATCAAAATGTTTGGACGTGCCTCTGAATACCTTAGACATCTTCAAGGATCTGATCATCTGGAGATCTGAGATCTCTACCTTGGGGGTAAAAGTCGTAAGCATATTTCATTGTTTTAATATTTTGATTAGAGTATAAGTTCTCGAATGTCAAAATGTCATGTGACAAGAAGAGTGTTAGATGTGAATGTGGATGGATGTAGGAGTAGAGGTAGGCCAAAGAAAAGATGGATGGACTGTGTGAAAGTGGATATGGTGAAGAAAGGAGTGAGTGTTGAGATGGCGACTGATAGAGGGAAATGGAAGAAGAATACATGTTGTGCCGACCCCATGTGATGTGGGATAGGGGCAGGAAGATGATGATGAGTATAAGTTCTCGAATGGCGACCACGAACCGGGCGACGCGGTGTTGGAAGACCCCCCACCCGATGTACTGACGACATTACTTAATATTCAACTTTTTTTGCTTAGTATATTCTGTCCATCCACAGTTTGCCTGGTAGAGTTCGCTTTTAGCAGGTAGAACTCTAGCAGGTCACACTAATTTTAACACAATTATTTTAGTGTATAGAGTAATCGTAGTAAGATTATATTCTACTAGCTTGAGCCTGCAGCTTCGTTCGTACTTAGTTAAAAAGAAGCCTATATTCTATTCTAGGTAAAGAACTCTCGAATTCGAACAACAAACATCCAAACATCCTCACAAACTTTTGCATTTATAATATTAGTAGGATTCTATTTATTCTGAATGGAAAAGGCTCAAGTCTACAGGCTGATGATGATGAAAATAAAATGACCAGCGCTAACGGCATTGCCACACCGAGCGCATTCGCAAACGAGCTTTTATAAGTACACAAAATAAGTTCTTGACTGCAACAGCGCAACGACATTCAGCCTCCTTCACTTTCCACCGGCCCACTGACCCAAATTCCCCCCCCCCCCCCCCTTCCACCAGGCACACTGAGAGCGAAAGCGAAAATTTGCAAATTAATGACATAATACCATATAACCTACCTCAACAGCGCGATTTGCAAATCCGTGGTGGGTTCCCTGGTGTCGCACTCACTAACACTTCACTGGAATATCACTGAGCGATGCACTATTTCTTAATTTTTGGGTACTTGCCTATTTATGAAAAAAAAACTCTGTCATTATTATTATCAATAATTTTTTTAATGCTCAAATTTTATTCAACCAAAACAATTGATTACATAAAAATTTCAGGCAAATTTCAGAATTTTAAAATTCATTTTTTTTTATTTAAATCGTGTTTTTTATTTTTAATTTTTATACAAATAGTTTAGAAAAAAAAACAATTATAACCCTAAATGCAGCAATAGCCAAATACCCGTGAGTTTTTTTTTCACAATAGTTATCACTGCACGCTACGGCCGCGTTCTACCTAGCCGGCTGTGGTCACCGGACTGAGTCTATAGCTCTCACTGAGACATGCAATTGTAGATGAGATTGATTTACCTATCGGAAAATCTAATAGTCTTCTTCTTCTTCTTGTCGTGTCACTCATTCTTTCTTGGTCATCCTGTCTTTGGTCAGTGACCAGGTTGAGGTGTGGTGGCTCTGAAAAGGGCCTATGACTGTCGATGAAAGAATCAGTGTAGTGAAATTAAAGTGCGCCTCTTAGAGGCTCTTTTCGTCCACAATCAAATAGTGGAAAATTTAGGTATTTAGGACTTCTACAAGGGGGGGATGGGAGGGTTGTGCCGAGGATAATATCCTACCCTTCCTACTAATATCATAAATTAAGTTTGGATGTTTGTGGTTCAATCTCGCCGTAACGGCATAACTTGTATAGCATCCCGATAGAGGGTTATTTTAAAAACAAAGGGGAAGAGGAGGTAGGGCACAGCGGGATTTTGATTTTTGAATTGGAGCAGCCCGCCTGGGGAGGTACCTCCGCCTTACAGAAGATCGCAGCCAAAATAACATTATTTGTTTCTAATAGTGTTGTGTTCCTGCGGTGAGTAAGGTTGCCAGAGCTCTTTAGGGGGGAAGGGGGTTCGGGGTCGGCTACGCGTGCGTGATGCCTCTGGTATTGCAAGCGCTCATAGGCTACGGTAACCGCTTACCATCAGGTGGGCCGTAAGCTTGTTTGCCAACTCTGTTGTATAAAAAAAAAAAAAAAAAAGGGAAGTACCTATATTAGCGTAAAAAAAACAATATTATCAAAAGTCGTAGAACAAACTTTATTGCCAATATTGGGTGTAGATTATGCCCCTTTTGGGATAGCATACCTACTTATAAATCACCTTGTATTTACACAATACTCTAAAACACTATCTTGTCAACAGCTGATCAGATTATCATCAGACATAAGGAGGAGGTAGGGCACAGCGAGATTTCCTCGTTCTGAATTGGAGCTGCCTGCCTGGGAGGTACCTCCGCCTTACAGAAGATCGCAGCCAAATTACATTATTTGTTTCAAATAGTGTTGTGTTCCTGCGATGAGTAAGGTTGCCAGAGCTCTTTAGGGGGAGGGGGTTCAGGGTCAACAACGCGTGCGTGATGCCTCTGGTATTGCAAGCGCTCATAGGCTATGGTAACCTCATAGGTATGCTTATTTGCCACCTCAGTCGTATAAAAAAAATTGCACAAATTAAGAAGAAGATAAGAAAAAAACAACGAAATAAGACTATAAGTGTATATTCTAATAAAATTAAAAATAAGACTTGAATAACAAGAAACATATAAAGGGTGTTCATTAGTCCGTGCCGAGGTGTGTGCGTGAGCCGAATAGGTCCCATCTCAGCTGTATTGCTGCGACTCACGACTGTGTTCGGGCGACTCACGACGCAGTACCTAGTTAGGTAGGAAAAATAATAATAATAATTACGTCTTATATTAAAGTAGATAGTAGGTAAGGGATAGACAATGAATTTAATAGATGGGAGGTAGGTACTTATAGGAAAAAAGCTAGGGGATGGGCAGCAGCGTCCCCTATTTTCACAAAGATAGCTCTAACTGCGCTCGCCAACCCGCATGCCCAGCGTGGTGAGTATTGGCAAATCCCCCCACATGATAGGCATTCGCTCTGGAAATCTGTGGGGGCAATGTTCAGCGATGGACGTCCTACGGCTGAAATGATGATTATGATGAAGCTACTGTCATTGAAAGTTAAAAATAAACTATTTTAAAAATGGTATTCGCATTAATTTGCCAAAATTGACACAATATTTATTATCTTATTAATAACTTGCCTCCATATAAGTAAACATACTTCAAAAAACTTAAAAGCACCACCATATACTTAAAATTTATACCTTAACTAGTATCTGCCAGCGGCTTTGCTCGTCTGGTACCGGTAAAGTACACTATGTCATAATTCAGGATAATAATAAGGTAACAAATTTCATGAAAACCTATCTCTAGCCTCAAAGGTTTGCTGGAAGAAAACTCTTTTTAGGGTTAAGCTGGCCTTTGTACATGTCCTCTCATTTAGTTTGTTTTTTGTGTGTTTTCTGTGTATAAAAAAGAATAAAGAAAATCTGTTCAGCCGTTACGTTGCTGAGTGGTAACAAACACATACCTACACACACACACACACAAACTTTCGCATGAAATATATTATAATAGGATACTAGCATTCGCTAGCGGATTCGCTCGCGCGGGACCTGAATAAAAAGTAGCCTATCACCTTCTCCAGGAATCAAACTATCCGCATACCGAATTTTATGAAAGTCCGTTCAGCCGTTAAGTAGATGGATGGATAAAGCTGAAGACCGTTCGTCGTGGAACTCTTTGGGGGAGGCCTATGTCCAGCAGTGGACTTGTACAGGCTGATGATGATGATAGGTAAGAACGAGCACTGGTGGAGGGGTGGTAGTGGCCCCGCCTTCCGATCCACAGGTCGTGAGTTCGAAACCTGTTGTGCACCAATGGATTTTCCATTCGGAAAATGTATGTGCGCTATGCTAGTGCTCGAAAACGGTGAAGGAAAACATCGTGAGGAAACCGGCATGTCCTAGAACTTAAAAATTCGAAGACATGTGACATGTGCACGAAAGGAGCCTCTAAGAGGCGCACTTTAATCCTTTCACTACACTGATTCTTTCACCGACGGTCATAGGCCCTTTTCAGGGCCACCATACCTCAACCTGCTCACTGACCTGATACAGGATGACCAAGAAAGAATCAGTGACACGACAAAAAGGTCTAGTTCTAAGGTTTTGTAACGTTCTTTTCTGTGTGTTTTTTATGTGTGTCAAATAAATCCGATGCTATTCTAAGAAAAAGTTCGAGCGTAGCGGCTCCTTAATATAATCATCATTTCAGCCATACGACGTCCACTGCTGAACATGGCCTCCCCCACAGACAGAGCGAATTCCTTATCATGTGGGGGGATTTGCCCATACTCACCACGCTGGGCATGCGGGTTGGCGAGCGCAGTTAGAGCTATCGTTAAAATGAGGGACGCTGCTGCCCATCCCCTAGCTTTTTTCCCTTAGCCGCCTCTTACGACATCCGCGGATAGGTAGATATGGAGGGGCCTATTCTTCAGCCGGGGCTACCACGGTCTACTCCTTAATCTACTACTAAGTTAATTAAGTAGGTTACTTAGGTACAAAATCTTTTTTTAATAAAGTACCTATTTAAAATGATAGTTACCTATTTTATTTATCTTAATTGCCATTAACTGCGGGTTAATAGTTAATTTCTCAGTTAAACAAACCTATGTTAGTTTTAAGTCAAAACATTGTTTCAATCTATGATTTATTATTAATTATCTTGTTTTGTTAATATTTTTAGAAATTGTGCACGAAAGGCGAAGAGGCGTATGAATCCTTTCATCACAATTTTTTGCACACAAGTATTAAATGATTCCTTCCTGGGACTCTTAAATAATACGTCGAATTACTTAGATACTCAATATCTTCTTTATTTAACAACGGATGATATTATTTTCAAGCTTACAAAAAACATAATTTTTATATATTCGCGATGACAGCCCGAGTCAGAATGGCAGACCGTTGGCTGACAGTGACAACTTAGACAATATATCTTTTTTTTTTTAATGCACCAGTAATTCTGTGATCGCCAACAGGCGGCCATCCTAGTTTACAGGAATGTCCCTATTCCTGGACTATCGGCCTTCCTAATAGGGGTATGACCCCATAACCAATTGAAAATAATTATGTTGTAAATAAAATCATAAAATTATAAGTAAGTTAATTAAGTAACTAAATATAAAAACAAAAGTTGACAATATTAACATAGGATCATGAATATCTACTTAAACCAATGTGATTCTTTCTCTCTGAGCTATAACAAATACTTATTAGTTCAATATTAATCTCATAATTCTGTCATTATTTATATTGCTTAAATAAACTAATAATTACTTTAAATAAAGTCTTCAAACATTGTCAAAATATCAATCACTTGCTTTCGGAACTAACTGGCACAATAGCTACACAATTTCACAAACAAGTAGTTGCTGTTGCAGTCCGATCATGGTCCATTCATTGTTAATTGCATCTTACTACCGTTTGCCACCTTCGGGACACGGCCTGTAATCTGATGGATATTGCTAACTACCGTTTGCCACCTTCGGGACACGGCCTGTTATCTGATTGGCACTGATGAACCACTTGCCACCTTCGGGTCTCGGTCTGTTGTTTCATTAGTACAGCTAACTACCGTTTGCCACCTTCGGGACACGGCCTGTTGCCTGATGAATACTGTCCACTACCGCTTGCCACCTTCGGGACACGGTCAATTCCTTGCCTGGTACTGGGAACGATTGTTTGCCAACTTTGAAACACGGTCTGTTATCTATGAAATATTTTAGTGTCGTCAGTCACCAGGCATCATTATTGTTTTCGGTCCACTTTTCATTGCATACCTAAGCTGTAACGGTAAGGATTTGGATATTAGGAATAAGGAGGATCATATTTTACATCGTGTTACATAGGTATATTACTAATGCCGCTTATGTATAGTTACTGATTAGTCAATCACGCTCGTCTCATCACTACTACTTCTACTACTATCTTCACTTGCCGGAGATGATACACGACAAGTGATCCAGGATTTTAAGTGATCCGCTGGATAAATGTTCTTATACTTTTTTGTGGAATGACCTTCGATGTTAGATACTTCGTATCTATCTTGATCCAAAACGGAAGTTATTCTAAAAGGCCCGCGGAACTTTGCTGCTAACTTCTTGCTTTTTCCTTTTTCTGGATTGTGGTTTGGTATCATAACCAAGTCACCCTCCCTAAATATCTTTGTGGGAGCTCGCGTTTTATCAAATGTATCTTTCATTTTCTTTTGTGTCTCTCGTATATTACTTTCAACAGTCTTTCTTATCTCTTCACGATTATTCTCTTTTGGTTCTAATGCCGCCTGTAAGATATTCTCAGATTGTCCGACTGTCCTTTGTCCAAAAACTACTTCTGCTGGTGACTTGCCAATCCCTTTGTTTAGGGTATTGTTCAAGCTCCACTGGAGTTTTTGAACATTCAAGTCCCAGTCTTTTTCGTCAAGACCATAGTTCATAGCTGCCAATGAGTTCAAGATCGTCCTATTGTATCGTTCAATTTGTCCGTTTGCGCGTGGTGTCGCAACTGCATTTAGCACGTGTTTTATCCCAAGATTCTCTAGGAACACCTTGAACTCATTAGAAGTGAAACTAGTGCCTTGGTCAGAGATAATGATCTTGGGGCAGCCAAAGTTTGAAAATATATCCTCAAGAGCTTTGATAGTCGTTTTTGACTTAGTATTCCTAACAGCCTTCACGAAGATGAATTTACTGAATCCGTCAATGACCCCTAAAATGTATGTGTTGCTTCTTTTGCTTTTAATGAAAGGACCAAGATGGTCTATATGAAGTGTGTGGAATATTGATGCAACTTTGGGGATAGGGTGTAAGTATCCCGTTTTCTTTCCACACATTTCTTTATTATAAGCACAATTTATACAAGCAGCAACATACTTTTTGACGAATCGTTTCATTTTGGGAAACCAGTAATCGGCACTTATCTTCTCTAAAGTTTTCTCTAGTGAGAAATGACCCGCTTCGTCATGATTCATTTGGCATATACGCCAACGGGCGCCGTGGGGTACTACCCATTTAAATTTACGACCGACCCGTCTGTAAAGCCTATCATCTCGAAGGACGTAATTGTTAGTGAAGTCCTTAATGTCTTCTTCTCCGGTATTAAGTATTGTCTTAATATGCTTCAACCGTGGGTCAGTCATCTGAACTGTGTGCAACCAATCGCTAGTTGTGATCTGGAGAATTTCTAGCTCTTCTTGTTCTTCTATAGGTATAGGGTTGCGGCTTAACGCGTCTACATGCTGCATACTATGACCAGGTCTGTATTCTATGGTAAAATTGAATTCTTGCAACATGAGCCACCACCTCGCAACTTTCGGCAAAAGATCCCTTTTGGTGAGTGTAGTCCGTAGTGCAACGCAATCTGTCATAACCTTAAACTCTAATCCAAGTAGATAGACACGAAACTTTTTAAGGGAGAGTACTACTGCCATAGTCTCTAACTCATACGAGTGCCAAAAGGTTTCCTCGCGTGTAGTCTGTCGACTAAAATAGGCTACCGGGCGCAATTTGCCATCTGCTTCACTTTTTTGAAGTAAAACACCTCCGACCCCAATTTTGCTAGCATCACAGTGCACCTCCGTCTCGTGGTTAGGGTTGTATAGCGCAAGTATGGGTTTGCTTATCAGCTTCGATTTGATATCCTGAAAGGCATTCTCCTGTTCAGGGCCCCACTGCCATCCTTCATCAGTTTTAGTTAATTTCGTTAAAGGCTTAGCAAGTGTAGCGAAATTGTAGACAAACCGTCGAAAGAAACTCGCTAGGCCTACGAACTGACGAACCTGGTGAACGTTTTTTGGCGTCGGGAATTCCGAAACTGCTCGAGTCTTTTTAGTGCCTGGTTGGAGACCAAATTCTGAAATATGGTATCCCAAATAGTCCAATTCTGATTGGAAGAAGAAACACTTCTTCAAATTTAGAGTCAGACCAGCCTTAGAGAGTAATTCAAGGATTTCCTCTAATTTCTCAAATGACTCTTCAAATGTACTTCCTGTACTCAGTAAATCATCTAAATATGGGATCGCCAAATCAAACCTTCTGTTACCAAGCGCTTTATTAATCATGTTTTGAAACACAGCAGGAGCATTTACGAGGCCAAACGGCATCCGAGTAAACTCGTAGTGGCCGTCTGATGTTATAAAAGCCGTTAGATGTCGTGAGGTTTCCTGGACTGGTATTTGATAGTAGCCCGATGCTAAATCTAGGCTGGTAAAGAGGGTTTTTCCGTACAATCGGTCTAGTTGATCCTCAATGACAGGCATCGGGTAACTATCTTTTATTGTTTTCTTATTAAGTGCTCTATAGTCTACACAAAGTCTGTACTCGTTGTTCTTTTTACGAACAAGAACTATAGGGCTGGCATAAGCAGAGTGAGATTCTCTAATTATATTATTCGCGAGTAATTCTCCTACCATTTCACGAACAACCGCGCGTTCACTGAATGGAAGCCGATATGGCTTGTAAGTAACTGGGGTATCATCGCTCAGACGAATTGTCATTTCCGCAGCTTGGGTCATACCAAGTTCTTGCATGTCAAAAGCGAAACAACTTCTATGGCAATTGAGGAGTGTAAGCAATTTTTCTTTTTCTTCTAGGGATATTTTGGGGCCAATATTTAGCATATCCATGGTAATTGGTAACTGCGTTTTATTAGGTGTTTCAGGTAAATAACTCTCCGATACTGAGTTTACATAAACCTCGAGAGACTTATCTATAAGTCGTTCAGTATTTGGTAGTATTGTAGCGCGTGCAAGAATTTTGTTTTCAGAGAGACTCAGAGGTTTATCAGAAAAGTTTATTAAAACAACTCGTCCTTTCCCATTAGTAAACTCATATGCCCCTTGCAAGATACAGTGCTCACTATTACTCCTCAAACACATGTAACCGGGTATAAATAAGAAACCTGTATAGTCATTATCCTTTACATGTACGGTAACATCTTTGAAGCCCTCTACAGTCACATCTGATGTATTGAATACCTCTAGCCGGTTAAGTTTTGTGTCATCACAATATAAAGTCAACTGCGTACTAGTTTTGTATACTGTAACTGATGGTAACTCTGTGAGCGACTGTCCTATTAAAACGTCTGTATTCAATAGATCATCTGTGACTACATACGCTTCAACATCAGCCTTTACTGCATCTATCTCTATAGTGACAGTCACGCGTCCGAGAGGTACCACACTGCCTAAACCAAAACCTTTAATAACAGGAAGCCCTACTTTGTCTAAAGCTAAGTTGGATTCATCAGCAATCTTAGATTTAATGAGCGTACACTGACTACCAAAGTCGACGTAACTAGACAGCACGGTTCCATTTAACTTAATGGGCTTAAAATATTTACCATTTTGTGTTTCATCCTTGGTTATATTTAAAACTCGTTTGCCTTCCGCTTTATTATCTCCAGTGACGTTACGCCCATCAGATTCTTGCTGTTGAAGTTTGTTAGCATTGGTTTGCCGACATTGTCGGGTTTCATGACCTAAACGGGAACACTTATCGCATCGAAGAATCGGTTTTGGGCACGTTTGTACGGTATGTCCAAACTCAGAGCAGTTGTAACAACGAGTGTTTTTAAATTTATTATTAGATGTATTATTGCTTGATTTGAGGACCGTACCGACACGGTTAATATTGTTATCTCTCGAGTCGTTACTAACCCTAGCAATTTGTGGCACCGGCTTCCGCGCTTGGTAAGTTTTCTTTGAAATGCGACGTAGATACGTTAGGAGCTGAGATGGTCTCGTTATACTCGAACCCTGAGCGTTGAGCCTAATATTGTTATCATATATTCCATTTATGACGCAGTCAACAGCGTTTCTCCCTTTTATTCCACACATTTTGACAAGTCTAATTTTATCATGGAAGTACTCCTCTAACGACTCGTCCCTCTTGCTTCTTCTTTCAAGCATTTCATACAAGCGGTCAGCATAATTGCGGTCATCGGGGAAAGTCTTCAGTATTTGACGCTGCCATTGGCGCCAACTTAGATTGACAGAACTTCGACCTTGGTACCATTTCTTTGCATATCCGGTTAGTTTGGGAATGGCATGGTAAATAATTTGTTTTTCACTCCATTTATAAATGGTCGCAGTGTCGTTGACTTTTCGGATCCAGTCAGCAGCTGTTTGAGAATTTGCGTCAGGGTCAAATTCCGGGATAACATTGTGTGCCCCTTCAAATGTACTGCTACTCTTGCTGTTTAAGAGCTTGGCGAATTTCTTAAAGAAGTTAATTTCGAGGTTATCCGGCGATTTTGTCCGCGTTTTCTTAGCTACAGGCGTTTTGGCAGACCTTTTTGATCTATTCCTTGTACTAGGGCTTCTTCGCCTCCTTTTTCTAGACTGTCTTGTCCTAGTTTCAGCTTCACTAGAAGAGCTGTCACCACCGGAAGTACTGTTTTGGCTTGAAGTACCAGAGCTTGTCGATGACGTTGATGATGATGAATTACGTTGACGACGGCGATGTGTATTGTTACTTCTATGCCTTCGCCGCTTTGCAACGGGGCTTAATGTTTCAGATCCCGAAAAAATACTGTCCGAAATATCGGGATCCCTGCGCCGCGAACGACTACGCCAAGTGTCACGTTTTTTTCTACATCTATTTTCTATCCTTGTCACTGATCTTCTACGCCTACCCGTATTTATAGTACGGGTAAGGCTTCTGGCTGTTCTGTTCCTTCTACCAGTCACATCTTGTATTGGCGGTGTGTATGACCTATCCGCCATGGCTCAGAAAGGTTGACTAATAACAATAAGCGGCTAATTGGTGGAGACTAACGGGTAGGTAAGTGTTAGTGGTTCGAATGTAAATAGGGAAGAGATAAATAAAAGAGTAATTATTATAAGGTGTAAGCATACCTACAGTTCTACATAAGTAGGTAGGTTACGGTTAGGTAAGTAGGTACCTATTTGAGATACCGAAATACAATTTTACAGAGTACATAACATACTCATATACCTATATATATATTTAAAGTTACAAAAATGACATTAAATAGATACCTACACCAAAAGATATGCTCTGTAAACTAAGGTAGGTAAGTAAAAAACAGTTGTATGTCATCATCATTAGTTTGAACTGTATGCCTAGTAGAAACTACTTCTAAAGACAAGTAGGTACCTACATCCCAGGTATGTATTACATATTCATCTCAATAACATAGTAGGTATTTTGTAGTTGCATCGGCATGCGATGGGTTAAGTAGGTAAGTAGTGATGCATTTAAACCCATGAACTTCGCAAGTCTAGATATGCTGTCTGAAAACGCCGGTAGGCCGCCACCGTCGTCGGCCCGGTTTTTCGCAGCGGCCGGGCGCGCGCACGCACGAACGTGTTGTGCGCCAAACGTAAACCGGTTGAGTTTGAGCGCCGGCCGGCGGCGGCGACGCGCCGGCGCCGTCGTGTCGCCAAGTATCTACATGTCCACCGCCACCACGGCAATATCGGCGAGTAGTTTATGATTGAATGATGGTAGGTAGGTAGTCACTAACAATGTACCTAATAAGACCATTCACGGGCCAAGCAAGTTATAGATACAGTGTGTAGTTTGGTAGGTAAGATAATTTGTAATTCACTCTAATGCATGATTATTGTTAGACTTATTCAAGTAAACACTTACCACATACTTATCTTACCCGTTTACCTTTTCTGGAAGAAAATATTTCTAGACGCGTGATAGGCTCTGATCAGAACATTTGGCTTGAGGATATTATATGCTATTCGTGAAAGGATTGATCAGGCCATCATGTTATCGTCTCAGACAAAAGCAAAACATTTGAACGAATAACAAAGCAGATGCAAAGTAGGTAGTAAAATAGTTATGTACATACCAGTGGGCTTTCTCCAACGTTCTTACCACTTCGGATATTAAATGATTCCTTCCTGGGACTCTTAAATAATACGTCGAATTACTTAGATACTCAATATCTTCTTTATTTAACAACGGATGATATTATTTTCAAGCTTACAAAAAACATAATTTTTATATATTCGCGATGACAGCCCGAGTCAGAATGGCAGACCGTTGGCTGACAGTGACAACTTAGACAATATATCTTTTTTTTTTTAATGCACCAGTAATTCTGTGATCGCCAACACAAGGAGCCTCTAAGAGGCGCACTTTAATCCTTTCACTACACTGATTCTTTCACCGACGGTCGTAGGCCCTTTTCAGGGCCACCACACCTCAACCTGGTCAATGACCTAATACAGGATGACCAAGAAAGAATCAGTGAATCAGAAGTTTTCTTGGAGGAGGTAGGGCACAGCGAGATTTTCTCGTTCTGAATTGGAGCAGCTCGCCTGGGAGGTACCTCCGCCTTACAGAAGATCGCAGCCAAATAACATTATTTGTTTCAAATAGTGTAGTGTTCCTGCGGTGAGTAAGGTTGCCAGAGCTCTTTAGGGGGGAAGGGGGTTCGGGGTCGACAACGCGTGCGTGATGCCTCTGGTATTGCAAGCGCTCATAGGCTACGATAACCGCTTACCATCGGGTGGGCGGTAAGCTTGTTTGCCACCTCTGTTGTATAAAAAAAAAAAAAAAAGTGACATGACAAGAAGAAGAAGACTGATTCTTTTACCGACGGTCATTTATGGTCAGGGCCACCATAGGAAATCAGGAAATTGAAAGTCATTGTTATAATTATTATATTACCTACTAGCTTCCGCCCGTGGCTTCTCTCACGTGATACTAAGTAAATAATTCTAGGCAAAGAACTCTATCTCAGTATTACAAGTTTCAAGTTTGGCCGTGGTAGCCCCGGCTGAAGAATAGGCCCCTCCATATCTACCTATCCGCGGTTGTCGTAAGAGGCGACTAAGGGAAAAAAGCTAGGGGATGGGCAGCAGCGTCTCTCATTTTAACAACGATAGCTCTAACTGCGCTCGTCAACCCGCATGCCCAGCGTGGTGAGTATGAGCAAATCCCCCCACATGATAAGGAATTCGCTGTGGGGAGGCCATGTTCAGCAGTGGACGTCGTACGGCTGAAATGATGATGATAATGATTCCAAGTTTTAAAGAAATCGGTTGAGCCGTTACGGCGTGATTTAACAAACAAACATCCACACATCTAAACAAACTTTCGCATTTATAATATTAGTAAGACTACCCTCTTTTCGTATAGCTGTAGGTTATAATTATGGGACGCGAGTGCCCTTGAGAAGGTCAGTAGCAGCAGGAGATATGGAATTTGAGGGAAAAATCCAATTTAATTTTTGTTGTGCTACTCATTATTTATCTGTTACCCTTTTTATGAGTTCGTTTCGAGGGGAGAATGGGGCGAAATGGGTTATCAAATCAAATGGCCCCCAGTGCCCACTGCGGCAGCTCCGCTATACTTGTGTATATGTGTATTATTATGTTCAAAAATGATTAATTATTACCAAATCTGTTGAAATCAGTTCAATTGAAAAATAAACACCATTTTTAAGACAATTAAAAAAAATAACATATTTTTTCTATAAGTCAAAAGTCAAAGTCAAAAGGCATTTATTTCAATAAAATCACTAGGATCACTTTGAAACGTCTTAGAAACTAGGTGAAGCTATGCCTGTTCCTCGCGACCGATAAGATAAAACAATAGGTACAAATGTGAAAATTTTAGGAGGAGGTAGGGCACAGCGAGATTTTCTCGTTTTGAATTGGAGCAGCCCGCCTGGGAGGTACCTCCGCCTTACAGAAGATCGCAGCCAAAGAACATTATTTGTTTCAAATATTGTTGTGTTCCTGCGGTGAGTGATGTTGCCAGAGCTCTTTAGGGGGGAAGGGGGTTCGGGGTCGGCAACGCGTGCGTGATGCCTCTGGTATTGCAAGCGCTCATAGGCTACGGCAACCGCTTACCATCAGAGGGCTTAGAAAGAGTTTTTGTCAAATTCATACGAAGCTTCGCCGGATTCGGTATCGTGGCCACGTCTGGCGTCAGAGTGTGAACGCCTTCGAATAGCACACCAGAGGGCTTAGAAAGAGTTTTTGTCAAATTCATACGAAGCTTCGCCGGATTCGATATCGTGGCCACGTCTGGCGTGAGAGTGTGAACGCCTTCGAATAGCACACCTGAGTATAAGTTGCATACAATGGCAAGCTAGACGGTAACGAGACCACGATTGCGCCCCCACGCTAGCGTATAGGGGACTAGGGATTGACCTAGTTTTTTATGGTAAAAAACATGTTTTTTGAAGAAAAATTTGATATTGTAATGCGAAATATCACTGTCAGTGCCAATAGTAATTTGATGTCAATGTAAATTTCGCGTAAAAAATTGACTTTAGCCATAAAGTTAAAGAGGAAGAAGAAGCGAAAATTGTTTGTTTTGTTTTAGATTTGGTAAAATTGAAATCAAAAAATGTTTTGAAAGTGGTCAACGCGCATCGTTAGAAGTGAAAATCGCACTGCCTGTGGAAATTTAGACGAGTCACTATTATAAACAGATGTTACTGGAGTATAAGGAGAAGTAAGTTTTATTTCTAACTGTTGCAAACTGCCTGCCTCTGTCTGTGTAATATTAATTACGATTCCCTTTTTGAAACAAGAGGCTAATAAATGCTTACTTATTTCAGATACGGAGACATGGCAAAACTCGGGTTGACAGCGATGGGAAAACGCTGACATCGCAGGCGTAGGCAAATGTCCACGAGATAGCACTCAGCCGTCGAGTTCTTGCGGGCGCAGGCCGCTCATGAGGGCCTCGAGCGGCAGAAGATGGCTCGCGAGGACGCTAGTATTGCTCGATAATAAGAGCGGGAGCTCGCCCTTGAGAAGAGTTGGGTAGCAATTGAGGAACGGCAAATATAGCAGCGGTCTATGAGATACTGTTACACTGGGCTGAGTTGTATTTTAACCCAGCAAACATAGTAGATGTAACAACATGAAACACATTTTTGAAAACTCAGTTTTGCTAGAGAAGCAAGGAGTAGTGGAATTGACAGTGCTTCAGTAATGGTTTAGAAGTGGTTTGAGAAAAAAAAACGGAAGTTTACCAAAATTTCCATGTTTCCTGATGCACACTTCAGCAATTAACAAGAATGAGGCCGTAAACTGCGGAGTATCCACTCCCCTCTCACTGCTGATGCAAACTGCGATGGATCAAGATCATTCAAGATGTTTTGCATCCAAATATGTGTCCAGGACAGCAATGTGCATTAGCGAGACCAAAGCTTTAGACTGAATCTTTCATGTGAATGTTAATAAAGTAATGTCTGCCTAACTTGTTGTCTGTTTATAATAAATAAAATAAGTATTCCGGACATATTCCTACACACGGTCAACTGATCCCAAACTAGGCATAGCCTGTACTATGGGTACCAGAGACTGATATATATAATAGATAAGTATTTAACAACCATACACAGAACAAACATCTGTGTTTATCAGATAAATGTTTGTCCAGTGCGGGGATCGAACCCGCAACCTCTAGCGCAGAAGGCAGAGTTACTACTAACTGAGCTATGAGGCCAGTCATAAACTAATAGCTGCTATGCCAGAAACTTAGCTCGCATGATAGTTAGATAAAAAGTAGTAGTCTCATAAACAATCCAAGCCTTATGTATCTACACACCAAATTCTATGTTCACTTGTATGGTGTGAATGAGTAACAAACATCCATACATCTATCCAAACACCGAATGAGTCACAGTATCATTCATTGGAGCAAACATTCCCGAGTGCACTGTGACTGTTTTATTTGTCTAGGTGAGAATACATAGGCAAGAGAAAGTTATAGGAATGATTTATAGAATAGGTACCTCAGGTATTTCATAAATAAAGGGTTACTAAAGGTCATAAATAAAGGATGACTATATTTCAACTTTATATTAATATATAACAACAACAATAGGTTATTGAAACCACATGAAGAATGTGGCTGATGATGATGATGACATAATTGAGTTCCAATTTCTTGTCTGCTCCTGATAACTCTCCCATTCTCAGACTCCTTGACTGAATGTATAATCTGCAACAAAGACACAAATATTAATTCTAATAGGCACTCAATAAGTACTTACATAATAGGTAGGGTACATAAGGAACCCCTCATAAGTATTATCCTTCCTACTATCCTATCCTACTAATATTATCAATGCAAAAGTTTATGAGGATGTTTGGATGTTTTTGGTTCAATCAAGCCGTAACAGCTCAGCAGATTTCTATGAAACATAAAGAGGTATTTACCTAGAATAGCATATAGGCTACTTTTTATCTTGGTACCACGCGAGCGAAGCCGCTGGCGGAAGCTAGTCTTACTCATATTATAAATCGAAAGTTTGTGAGGATGTTTGGATGTTTGTTTTTCAATCACGGCCAAACAGATTTAGATGAAATTTGGCACATAGTAAGATTATAGTCTGCACATAGGCTACTTTGTATCTTCATAGGAACCACGCGAGCTAAGCCGCGGGCGGAAGCTAGTAGTATATGTATAAAACTACAGAGAATAATTAATAAAATTTATTGAAACTCACCGTGGGCATTGCCTTCATATGAAAAATCACCCTTCCTCTAATAAGGTTGGTGCTATGTCTTGGTCTGCCATTGCCTCTTCTGGTCCCGCCTCAGCAGTATCCTGATCTGAATAAATTAACACAATTAGTACTAAAAGGACTTTATAAAAACAGTTTCATTACCTACTACAGCAAATGAGTGAAAACCAGTAAGACTGTAGTTACTTAGGTATTTACATAGGTCTTTGTCAGGATGAATGCCAAAATGCAGGGCTATATTGTAGAGCACACAGCAAGCCTCTTAATCATCATCATCATCATCAGCCTGTAGAAGTCCACTGCTGGACATAGGCCTCCCCCAAAGAGTTCCATGACAAACGGTCTTGAGCCTTCTCCATCCACCGACTTTCCGCAACCTTCACAATGTCGTCGGTCCATCAGGTGGGGGGCCTTCCAACACTGCGTCGCCCGGTTCGTGGTCGCCATTCGAGAACCTTTACTCCCCAACGGTTGTCGGTTCTGCGAGCTATATGGCCTGCCAACTGCCACTTCAACTTGCTAATTCTGAGAGCTATGTCGGTGACCTTAATTTTTCTGCGGATTTCCTCATTTCGGATCTTATCACGTAGTGAAACTCCAAGCATAGCTCTCTCCATAGCCCGTTGCGCGACTTTGAGCTTGTATGTGAGGTCAACGACCAAGTCTCAGTGCCATAAGTCATCACTGGCGAGACGCACTGATTGTAGACTTTCGTCTTGAGGCTCTGCGGTATCTGCGACGAGAAGATATTATGACGAAGTTTCCCAAACGCTGCCCATCCAAGTTGGATTCGTCGGTTGACCTCTTTGCCGAAGTTGGACCTACCTAGTTGAATCGTCTGACCTAAATAGACATAGTGGTCTACAACTTGAATGGTATCGTTCCCAACTTGTACCGGCACTTGTACTTGTACAGCCTCTTAATAATCCTCTGATTCCTCCCCTAAAAAATGAGCTATCTCCTAATGCAAATGTTTTGATATGCAGTCAAATTCAATTCTAGGTTAGGGCCTTTTTGGGTAGGTATGTTTCACTTTACTCACCATAACTAGGTACGGTATGCTGCTCAAGCTCTTCACAAATAAATTGAAAAGCGTTTTTGGACAGCCAACGACGGTATCCTTTGCCTGAATTCCGTCTCCGATAGATCCTTGACGGGGTTTAAGTATTTTCAGAGGTTGGTCCGCATTTCTCTTACATGCTGAGCTCGTGACTCCTCCCTCCACCTCCAAGCCTCATAAAAACCTGGCACCACTAATTTTCTGCCTGTATTCTGAGTTTTCTGCCTAGTTTTTATTAATTATAGCACTTCACGCCTTCGTATCGTCACGATCACACGGCTAAAATTGATGGTGAGAGCAACGCAATCGTACGCTACGATAGTACATGCAAAATTCAACACAATTTGTAACTCATACTCGCATTTTACAGAAAAAGCTGTCAAACACGATCGTAATCCACGATCCTTCGAGGCGTACGAAGGTCACAGCTTATAGAATAGTAGTTTGCCTTCGTATCGATACGATAGTGCAAAACTCATACTCAGAAATAAAGATACCGCTACTGACCGCTAGATGGCGCTTTTTATTTTCATACAAAATAAGGTAAACGCAATCGTATAGTACGCTTGCGTATAACTCGATAGCAAAGTTTAAAAACTCTTTCTAAGCACACTGAGTATAAGTTGCATACAATGGCAAGCTAGACGGTAACGAGACCACGATTGCGCCCCCACGCTAGCGTACAGAGGACTAGTGATTGCCCTTGTTTTTTAGGGTAAAAAACATGTTTTTTGAAGAAAAATTTGATATTGTAATGCGAAATATCACTGTCAGTGCCAATAGTAATTTGATGTCAATGTAAATTTCGCGTAAAAATTGACTATAGCCATAAAGTTAAAGAGGAAGAAGAAGCGAAAATTGTTTGTTTTGGTTTAGATTTGGTAAAATTGAAATCAAAAAATGTTTTGAAAGTGGTCAACGCGCATCGTTAGAAGTGAAAATCGCACTGCCTGTGGAAATTTAGACGAGTCACTATTATAAACAGATGTTACTGGAGTATAAGAAGTAAGTTTTATTTCTAACTGTTGCAAACTGCCTGCCTCTGTCTGTATAATATTTATTACGATTCCCTTTTTGAAACAAGAGGCTAATAAATGCTTACTTATTTCAGATACGGAGACATGGCAAAACTCGGGTTGACAGCGATGGGAAAACGCTGACATCGCAGGCGCAGGCAAATGTCCACGAGATAGCTCCCAGCCGACGAGTTCCTGCGGGCGCAGGCCGCTCATGAGGGCCTCGAGTGGCAGAAGATGGCTCGCGAGGACGCTAGTATAGCTCGATAATAAGAGCGGGAGCTCGCCCTTGAGAAGAGTTGGGTAGCAGTTGAGGAGCGGCAAACATAGCAGCGGTCTATGAGATACTGTTACACTGGGCTGAGTTGTATTTTACCCCAGCAAACATAGTAGATGTAACAACATGAAACACATTTTAGAAAACTCAGCTTTGCTAGAGGAGCAAGGAGTAGAGGAATTGACAGTGCTTCAGTAATGGTTTAGAAGTGGTTTGAGAAAAAAAAACGGAAGTTTACCAAAATTTCCATGTTTCCTGATGCACACTTCAGCAATTAATAATAATGAGGCCGTAAACTGCGGAGTATCCACTCCCCTCTCACTGCTGATGCAAACTGCGACGGATCAAGATCATTCTAGACATTTTGCATCCAAATATGTGTCCAGGACAGCAATGTGCATTAGCGAGACCAAAGCTTTAGACTGAATCTTTCATGTGAATGTTAATAAAGTAATGTCTGCCTAACTTGTTGTCTGTTTATAATAAATAAAATAAATATTCCGGACATATTCACACGGTCAACTGATCCCAAACTAGGCATAGCCTGTACTATGGGTACCAGAGACTGATATATATAATAGATAAGTATTTAACACCCATACACAGAACAAACAACTGTGTTTATCAGACAAATGTTTGTCCAGTGCGGGGATCGAACCCGCAACCTCTAGCGCAGAAGGCAGAGTTACTACTAACTGAGCTATGAGGCCAGTCATAAACTACTAGCTGCTATGCCAGAAACTTAGCTTGCATGATAGTTAGATAAAAAGTAGTAGTCTCATAAAAAATCCAAGCCTTATGTATCTACACACCAAATTCTATGTTCACTTGTATGGTGTGAATGAGTAACAAACATCCATCTATCTATCCATCCATACATCTATCCAAACACTGAATGAGTCACAGTATCATTCATTGGAGCAAACATTCCCGAGTGCACTGTGACTGTTTTATTTGTCTAGGTGAGAATACATAGGCAAGAGAAAGTTATAGGAATGATTTATAGAATAGGTACCTCAGGTATTTCATACATAAAGGGTTACTAAAGGTCATAAATAAAGGATGACTATATTTCAACTTTATATTAATATAACAACAACAATAGGTTATTGAAACCACATGAAGAATGTGGCTGATGATGATGATGACATAATTGAGTTCCAATTTCTTGTCTGCTCCTGATAACTCTCCCCTTCTCAGACTCCTTGACTGAATGTATAATCTGCAACAAAGACACAAATATTAATTCTAATAGGCACTCAATAAGTACTTTTATAATAGGTAGGGTACATAAGGAACCCCTCATAAGTATTATCCTTCCTACTATCCTATCCTACTAATATTATCAATGCAAAAGTTTATGAGGATGTTTGGATGTTTTTGGTTCAATCATGCCGTAACAGCTCAGCAGATTTCTATGAAACATAAAGAGGTATTTACCTAGAATAGCATATAGGCTACTTTTTATCTTGATACCACGCGAGCGAAGCCGCTGGCGGAAGCTAGTCTTACTAATATTATAAATCGAAAGTTTGTGAGGATGTTTGGATGTTTGTTGTTCAATCACGGCCAAACAGATTTAGATGAAATTTGGCACATAGTTAGATTATAGTCTGCACATAGGCTACTTTGTATCTTCATAGGAACCACGCGAGCTAAGCCGCGGGCGGAAGCTAGTAGTATATGTATAAAACTACAGAGAATAATTAATAAAATTTATTGAAACTCACCGTGGGCATTGCCTTCATATGAAAAATCACCCTTCCTCTAATAAGGTTGGTGCTATGTCTTGGTCTGCCATTGGTTCTTCTGGTCCCGCCTCAGCAGTATCCTGATCTGAATAAATTAACACAATTAGTACTAAAAGGACTTTATAAAAACAGTTTCTATTACCTACTACAGCAAATGAGTGAAAACCAGTAAGACTGTAGTTACTTAGGTATTTACATAGGTCTTTGTCAGGATGAATGCCAAAATGCAGGACTATATTGTAGAGCACACAGCAAGCCTGTTAATCATCATCATCAGCCTGTAGAAGTCCACTGCTGGACATAGGCCTCCCCCAAAGAGTTCCATGACGAACGGTCTTGAGCCTTCTCCATCCACCGACTTCCCACAACCTTCACAATGTCGTCAGTCCATCGGGTGGGGGGCCTTCCAACACTGCGTCGCCCGGTTCGTGGTCACCATTCGAGAACCTTTACTCCCCAACGGTTGTCGGTTCTGCGAGCTATATGGCCTGCCAACTGCCACTTCAACTTGCTAATTCTGAGAGCTATGTCGGTGACCTTAATTCTTCTGCTGATTTCCTCATTTCGGATCTTATCACGTAGTGAAACTCCAAGCATAGCTCTCTCCATAGCCCGTTGCGCGACTTTGAGCTTGTATATGAGGTCAACGACCAAGTCTCGGTGCCGTAAGTCATCACTGGCAACACGCACTGATTGTAGACTTTCGTCTTGAGGCTCTGCGGTATCTGCGACGAGAAGATATTATGACGAAGTTTCCCAAACGCTGCCCATCCGAGTTGGATTCGTCGGTTGACCTCTTTGTCGAAGTTGGACCTACTTAGTTGAATCGTCTGAACCAAATAGACATAGTGGTCTACAACTTGAATGGTATCGTTCCCAACTTGTACCGGCACTTGTACTTGTACAGCCTCTGAATAATCCTCTGATTCCTCCCCTAAAAAATGAGCTATCTCCTAATGCAAATGTTTTGATATGACATTCAAATTCAATTCTAGGTTAGGGCCTTTTTGGGTAGGTATGTTTCACTTTACTCACCATAACTAGGTACGGTATGCTGCTCAAGCTCTTCACAAATAAATTAAAAAGCGTTTTTGGACAGCCAACGACGGTATCCTTTGCCTGAATTCCGTCTCCGATAGATCCTTGACGGGGTTCAAGTATTTTCAGAGGTTGGTCCGCATTTCTCTTACATGCTGAGCTCGTGACTCCTCCCTCCACCTCCAAGCCTCATAAAAACCTGGCACCACTAATTTTCTGCCTGTATTCTGAGTTTTCTGCCTAGTTTTTATTAATTATAGCACTTCACGCCTTCGTATCGTCACGATCACACGGCTAAAATTGATGGTGAGAGCAACGCAATCGTACGCTACGATAGTACATGCAAAATTTAACACAATTTGTAACTCATACTCGCATTTTACAGAAAAAGCTGTCAAACACGATCGTAATCCACGATCCTTCGAGGCGTACGAAGGTCACAGCTTATAGAATAGTAGTTTGCCTTCGTATCGATACGATAGTGCAAAACTCATACTCAGAAATAAAGATACCGCTACTGACCGCTAGATGGCGCTTTTTATTTCCATACAAAATAAGGTAAACACAAACGTATAGGACGCTAGCGTATAACTCGATAGCAAAGTTTAAAAACTCTTTCTAAGCACACAGGTGGGTCGGAAGCTTGTTAGCCACCTCTGCTGTATAAAAAAAAAAAAAAAAAAGGGCGTGCTGCCCATCTCCTAGCTTTTTCCCTTAGTCACCTCGTACGACGTATTCCCTATTCTTAAGCCGGGCCACCACGGCCAGTAGTCACATTAGCCCCAACTCACTCTAAAATTAATTGTAATAAAGAAAACTCATTATTATGGCGACTTTATTACTGATATTGACAATAATCATAATTATATTTAACCGACAGGTCGCTTAAAATAGGGAAGTTATGACTTTCACATTGAAATGTTATTTCTGTGATATGAGAAACGCTAATTAAAATAAAAACACGTACCTAGAAAACTCTTCCTGCTTATCATCATCATCATCAGCCTGTAGAAGTCCACTGCTGGACATAGGCCTCCCCCAGAGTTTTAGAAGGAGGTAGGGCACAGCGAGATTTTCTCGTTCTAAATTGGAGCAGCCCGCCTGGGAGGTACCTCCATTTTACAGAATATCGCAACCAAATAACATTATTTGTTTCAAATAGTGTTGTGTTCCTGCGGTGAGTAAGGTTGCCAGAGCTCTAGGGGGTTCGGGGTCTGCAACGCGTGAGTGATGCCTCTGGTATCGCAAGCGCTCATAGGCTACGGTAACCGCTTACCAACAGGTGGGCCCGTATGCTTGTTTACCACCTCAGTGTTTTAAAAAAAACAGTTTCCATCCACCGACTTTTCGCAACTTGGTCGTCGGTCCATCGAGCGAAGCCGCGGGCAGAATCTATTAGAACATAACTTTATTGGACATCAAAATAAAAATAAGTACCTATTGGCGGCCTTTTCGCGAAAAGCGATCTCTACCACGCAATCCTTGGATGGAGTTGACTGAAAGATTAGAGAAGGGGCAAGATGATGTGGCATAAAATAGAAGTTCCTACCTATGTAGGTAGATAATTAGATGCTGCGTGGTTGTTTGGTACTTACTTGTTACAGTAGGTAAGAAGGTAGGCGGGTAGGTTACCTAGCCAACCATAAAACGGCACAAACAATTAGGTAGTACTAGTTTTTAAATTAGCAAGTTTTTCAAAACCTTAGTAATGTATATAAATAATAAATAAATATTCTGGACATATCATACACGGTCAACTGATCCCAAACTAGGCATAGCCTGTACTAAGGGTACCAGAGACCGATATACATAATATATATATATTTAACACCCAGACACAGAACAAACACCTGTGTTAGTCACAAATGTTTGTCCAGTGCGAGAATCGAACCCGCGACCTCTAGCGCAGAAGGCAGAGATACTACCAACTGAGCTATGAGGCCAGTCAAAAAAATTACAAAAGCGCCACCTATTTATTATCCCCATAAACATAAACATCAACATGTTCTGCTACTCGCCGCTAGATGGCAGGTCATAATGTCAGATTTAAAGTTACAGCTTCTTCCCACTAGATGTCATTCGATGCTGTTTTCGCGAGAGAGACTAAACTGTGTGTTACAATATCTTCTGATGGCAGTCGATGCCGTAGAAAAAAAAAATGTTTTTCGCGTCACCGACCATACTGCCATTATTGCCATTTCGGATTTCGTTTATAAACGGTTAAAGATATTTTTATTTCTCTTAAGAATTAAATAATTCACTTACAGAGAAAACTTAAAGATAATGTAACACTAGTGTGCCTTACAGCGTTAATATATTAATGTTCTACAAATAAGAATTAAATCTAGTAAGTTATAATAAAAATCACACAAAAAACGAAATAGAAGAAAGAAAAAAAAAAAAAACAATCATAGTGGGTAGTTTCGCACTTCTTGCACAAGTAGCGAGCGAGCGCTTCGTTTGTTTCCGTGGTTGGTGTATAAGGCCTAGGCCACAGTGAAATGAATATTGCACCAGAGTTAAGGACGCGTCAGTTTTGTTATAGTTAAGTAGTAGTTATAAGTTTTAAATTAATGAAAATCCTTTAGAATGTGAGTTTTGAGCAATCTTTTAAATGTCACTAGTGAATTCACATCCTTGATGTCATTTGGTAGTTTATTGTATATTTGCGCACCTTCGTACATAATGTTCTTCTTGCCATAATTCGTCCTAGGTGCTCTTAAAATAATATTGTTTGCTTGTCTTGTCATTCGGTTTTTAATATTTATTTTCTTTGTTAATATAATTTGTGAGTGTATGTCTTTAGTTAATATTTTTCTAATTAGTAAGCATGTGTTGTATTTGTAGATTTGATTTAGGTTCATTAGTTTAGTGTGTTTGTAAATGTTAATAGTGGGTTCTAAGTAGTCGTATCCAAATAGTATTTTAATTAATTTGTTTTGTGTTGTTTGTAAGATATTTAAATTTGTTTTAGCAGCTGTGCCCCAGATTTCAATTAAATAATCTAGGTGGGATTTCACCAAAGAATTGTATATAGTATAACGTACCCGTTTAGGGAGGCATCGCACAATGCCACGCAAAGCACCTGAGACGGCTATCACTTTGCTTCGGATTGTTTCTATATGTGGCTTCCAGGTGAGCTGGCTATCTACAGTTAGGCCTAGGTACTTTTCTGTAATGACTTTGTTGATTACTTTACCGTCAATTGTTAGAGGGTTATAATTTCCGATTTTCTTGTTTTTTGCCGCGAATACGATGTAATTTGTTTTTGACGCATTTATAGTTAGTAAGTTAGATTGTAACCATATATGTAAAAGGTCCAAGTCGTGTTGTGCTTGTTCTATTAAGGAAACCATTGAATGACCGGAATAGAACAGGCTCGTGTCGTCGGCGTACAGAGTGATGTCTCCGTTTAGACCTATCTCGCAGATGTTATTAATGTAAATTAAAAATAGCAGCGGTCCCAGGATCGATCCTTGAGGAACGCCGTACGTAATTTCTTGAGCAGTACTTTGGTGGCCATCGATTTTGACAATTTGATGCCTATTCGTCAAGTACGATTGGAACATTTTAAGAGGTATTCCATCAATCCCTATGTTTTTTAATTTCATTAAAAGTATTTTATGGCTCACTGTGTCAAAGGCCTTTTTGAGGTCTATGAATATGCCTAGTGTTATTTTCCGTTGATCAATGTTGACTTTAATCATTGTTATGAGATCTACCGTTGCGGCAAGTGTGTTGGACTTTGGGCGAAAACCGTATTGCTTTTTGAAAATAAAATTTGTACTAGCGAGAAATTCACTGAGCCGGTTGTGTAGTATTTTTTCATAGACCTTTGATAGAACAGGTAGAACCGATATTGGTCGATAATTACCGGGGTCCATCTTGTTACCTGACTTAAAAACAGGGCTAACTTTAGCTAGCTTTAAAGAGTCAGGGAATTGGCCTTCACTTAAGCATTTGTTAATAATTTTAGTAACATCATCAGCAAGCAGGTCTTTAACGCATTTTAACACTTTAGTGCTAATCCCATCTATGCCTGTACTTGTGTTTGTGTCTAAACCAGTGATTATCCTGTTTATTTCATTTACGGTAGCAGGTTTAAAATGTAGAAATTTATCATTTGATTTATTTTCTGCGGGTAGTATGAAATTAGGATCATGATATTCCTTTGGGATTTTGTTTGCCAATTGAGAACCTATATTAGAAAAGAAATTATTAAAGTGCTCGGATATTTCTTTCGTATTTGTGATTTGACCTAGTGGAGTATTTAATTTCGATGGGGCAGAGTTACTTTTTAATTTATTACTGGTTAAACTATTTATTAGCTGCCACATTTTTAAAGGATTTTTATCATATTTTTGAAAAGCTTTGAGATAGTATTGGTTTTTAGTCGTTTGTATATTGCTGTGAGTAATGCTTCTTTGTTGTATAAATTTGTTTTTTAGTTCCTCGTCTTTAGGGTTTTGTTTTAAGTTGTGCCATAGTTCATTCCTTATGTTGATAGATTTAATTATCTCTTTGTTAATCCAGTCCTCTTTTGGTGCGTTTTGTAATTTGGTTTTCATCACTTTGGTTTTAGCAATAGACTGCTGCAGTAAATTTTCTAGTCGTTCATATTCATCCATTAGGTTTGTTGTTGTGATTTCTTTATCTATTGTTGTGTAGAGGTTGTTATAGTTGACTGCTTCATATTGGACTCGTTTTGGTCGTTCAGGTTTCATTCTCTTCACTTCGAGGTAAATTTGTTTGTGATCCGATAGAGAGCTTTCTATGATGGCCATATGGAAGGTGTTATCTGGTAGGTTTGTACAAATGTGATCTAGTATGGTCTTGGAGGAGCTGGTTTCTCGTGTACAATGCTCCCTGTCAATTTTATTAAGTAGTTTGTAGCCGTTTTCTTTTATCATTATCTTATATTCTTTTGTAGATTGATCCTTGCTTAGTAAATTGAGATTATAAAATAAAAGATCGATAAATCATCCTCAAAACATAATCATATCGCTGCCATACATTCGCAGAAAAAAAATAAAAAAGATTGTGACATTTGCATTCTATTTCAAGATAGCAGTGCTGCCAACTATGTATATTGATGACTAGAACTAGCCTAAAATTAAAACAATGTAAACTTTTAGCCCCTTCGTCCACGGCGCGACTCAAAAGGAACGCGACTGAAACTGTAGTCACTTATGAGTAGCCTGACTGCGATTGCACTAGTATTTCAATGCGCGTCCGTCCACGGCGCTACTCAAAAGGAACGCGTTTGTAACTAGTCTCCTGGCGACTCGACATGCTGGTCGCCAGGCAACTGGTTTCGAGAAACTGTTGAAAAATGAACGAATAAAAAGTAATTTTATGTGATTCTGACGTCTATGTGCCTGGAGAAGTTATAATTCCATGTCATCGCTCGAATTATCACTAGTCATGTTAATTATTTTCGTTTTCAAAACTTTGTTTACATAAAATCGTGTACTGAGTGACTGAGTTTCAGGAAATTCCAGTAGCGTCGTGAACGAGTCAGAGTTTCCAATCAGTCCGCAACTCTAGTTTCTAATGAGTTCCGTCACTTTTGCGTAGCGTCATGGACGAAGGGGCTTAGGCACACTAACTAAGCCCATTGCATGCGATAGTTGTTTTTTAACGTGCCAGTGGTTGTCATTGGTTTCAATATTATTGTTGTATTTTCCTATACTAACTAATTTCAAGCTAATACAGCGCTCAAAATTTTGTCCCTTTCTTATAGAACAAGAGATTAAACTCATGATAATTCGAGTGCCCATTGACGTATCATAAACTTTGCGATTTTGTTTAGGCGGTGACCTAAGTTGACAGTCTCAAAGCTTTATGGTTCCAATTCCTGTAAAATAGAGCTGAAACGTTAGCATTTGAATGGCAATAAGACGTCATGGTAGGGTTACTCCGTTGGTTGGCTGTTACTTACGGTTACGGTAATTTTTTTTTTATCAGTTTGGTGGTTGGTTTTTTGAGTCAGCCAGTTGGCAACTCTCCTTGAGTGCTCGAGCGAGTCGAGTTTTCGTTCGCCGCCGACAGAGTATAGGTACGTACGTAAACGGCCGTCTGTTTTGTAAACTTTTGGCGAGCGGTTCGGTGTTTGCTTGAAATGGTTTCAAAACACCGTGAAAATTATAGTTACACAATCGCCAAATCAATTCATTTTTGGTGAGCTGTATTTTGTGCCAACAGCCGTTCCATCTGTTTTTGTTCGCTGCCCGTTGCAGTGAAGTTGTGAAAAAAAAACTTATATTCAAAACATGTTTTGTGTTACTGTTACGTGCTTTTACGTTTGTGTTCAATATGTACTGTGAGACTAAAATGTGTATGTGAATGAAAGAAAACAGTCGAACCAGTGCTGACAAAGATGTCTCCAGATACAGTGATATAATGATATCGCAACATAAAAACAGAGTGCTAGCCATAAAGAGTAAATTTGAGAGCCTAGCCAGCGATCCTGCGCCGTCGAAACAGAACTCCCAACTGTACAAAATCCAAAATGACTGTGAAAGAATTAAGGAAAACGCGATTTGTCCAATCATATGCAAGGCAATCAGTGGTACCAGCGACGTCGAGTCGAGCGCGTCGAGCGATGATTGCTCGCCAGAATCGAACCGCAGTTTCCTGCACAAAACTGACGTGAAAAGAAGCGCCTCTGAGCCCAAGCCCTCGCTGACCCGACAAACCAGCGACCCTGGTAAGAAACTCCACCGCAGCCACGCGTTCCGATGTGACCGTACCCAAAAGATAACAAGCCCCAAACGAGCGGGCAGTTGCAGCGGCCGCCCGGAGAGCCTCAAAATGGACCGAAAGCTCAGCAAAGACCGGCTGAGGAGACTAGGCGACATCCTCGACGAGCAGATGAGGAAGGAAAACTTCAAGTTGAGCGCGGAAGTGGTCGGTGAAGTCCGAGATGTCTGTCTGATTAATTCTATTCCGGACAAGAATGTCCCGTTGCACATCCTCGATCAGTACGCTCAGGTTATCAAGCCGAGGAAAGAAGATAAAAGCGAGGCGATGACTGATAGTGGTGTCAGCTCGGAGACTGAGAACTTGGAGGAAGATAAGGGCCGTGTCAAGAAAATCACCACCCAGTTTGAGGATAAAGAAATTAAAAAGACTGATTTAGATAACACAAATTTAGATGTGATGGAAGATTTGGCCGGGTCCAGTGAGACGATGAAGCTGGAACGCAAAAACCCTCATCTTATCCTAACTGATACTCTGAAGAAGGCTTTGAAGCAGCCCCTGCCGGCTGGCCCGCCTCCGAAGAAACCCCCACGTACCTTCACCGTCCCGACTATTCCCGAAAACGAAAAAAAAGACACTAAACGGAAACTGGAAAAACTTGAACAGGTGTTGATGAAGCGAGAAATTAGTGCTAAGAAAGACAGCAATATCTATGACATAGCAGAAGAAAACCTAAGTCTCAAAAAGCCAAAGGAAGTACACTATCTGTGCACAGAAATACTTGACATCACACAAAGAACCCTTCTGCCTAATCAGAATGAATCGTCTTTAAAAAACTGCTTCGATAAACTCAACTGCGTAGCAACTTATAACTCCATGTCAAGCTTACCGTATACCAGATTAAGTTCTGGGTTCGATTCCAACCGTAACTCCCTTAAAAAGTGTTGCTCGTGCAGCAGCAATAGCTTAAACGTCGACCAGCAGAGATTCAACGGAAAGTGTTCGAAATGTAAAGTGAACAGTGAGAATCATCACCATTTTAAGTGCCATTTGGACTGTAAGTGCCGGAGCTCGGAGTTCTACATCGATGAGCATATCTACGATGAGCCATATGCGAGTGATGATGTTAAAAGTGAACGGAAGAGTCAATACGGGACAATTAATGCTGTGAACGGCTTTAGCAAGAGCATGGATGATCTACGAGGAAAGGACCAGAAAGAGGTATGTTTTCGTTTGCTTCTCTGTTTCATCATCAGGGGCAGTCCACTGCTGGACATATTTTTTTATATTATTAACTGCAATCGGCTCTGTAGCTATAATCAGATGTCACTTTCCAGCTCCATAACTATATCCATGCAAAAAACAAAATAACATACATACAAACACACTTCCGCATTTATGATACCTAGTTAGTTACCATAATAAACAAGGTGCCAACAACCTACAACCAATTGCGAATTGGTTGTAGAATAAGCCCCTTTTTGGGATGGCATACATAATATGGATCACCTTGTAAATGCGTAGGTTGTTTGTAAATGTTGCTAGTCAAGCGGAGCACTGGTGGAGTGGTAGTAATGACCCCGCCTTCCGATCCAAAGGTCGTGAGTTCGAATCCAAGCCGTACGCAAATGGTTTTTCCGTACGGAAAATGTATGCGTTTACTGCTCTCCCTATCGTTAACCTTTATTCTATTGTTTTTTGTGTCTTCTGTCTGTGTTTGTCAAAATAAATTTATTTCATTTCATTTGCTCTCAAACGGTGTAGGAAATCACCGTGAGGAAACGGGCAAACCTATAAATTCGAAGACATGTGCACGAAAGGAGCCTCTAAGAGGCGCACTTTAATCCTTTTACCACACTTATTCTTTCACCGACGGTCTTAGGCCCTTTTCAACGCCACCATACCTCAACCTAGTCACAAAACCAAGAAAGAATCAGTGACATGACAAGCACGCAATTATCATTAATGTATTATCACAGCAAACTCATCATCCATCATCATCCACAGCCTGACTTCACCCACTGCAAGGTATAGGCCTCCCTTTGTATGTGCCATTCTCCTCTATCCTGTGCAAGCCTCATCCAGTTGCGGCCCGCGATGCTTGCGATATCGTCTGCCCATCTCGCTGCTGGACGACCAACGTTCCGATATCCAGTTTTTGGACACCATTCAGTTCACAGCAAACTACTAGGTTAGGTACCTATTAAGTTCCACTTTAGACGTTTTTGAAAATAATCATAAGAATGAATCCTAAATCATTCAAAAAAATTAAACTCTAAAACTTTCACCACACTGGTTGTTTCCCCAACGGTCATTGCCCCCCCGGTTCAGGGCCACCAACCTTAACCTGCTCACTGACTAATTGAGGATAACCCAGAAAGAATCAGTGACACGACAACGACCTACGCGAACAAAGCCGCGGTCAAAAGCTAGCAGTTTTCACGCTCTACATAGGCTTATTTATTATCACACAATAGCGAGTTCACATCATAATTTATGAATAAGTATTTATTAAACTTATGCATCATCTTAGTAATACAGTCCAGTGTACTGTAACTGCAGTGTGAGTCAGTGGTCCCACGTTTCGTGGCCACAGGGCGGAGGTACACAGCTGGTTATCTCTGACGTTTCGTTGGCATGGCTGGCGTGGTAGTTCCGACTAATGCCCGCTGTATGTACGTGTTCCGTAACTAGTGCTTAATTAGTCCCGAAAGGGTCTTAATTATACCTTGCTCTTTTGATCTTTCTTCCATCTTTATCTGTATACCTAGTAGGTATATAAAAGAAAAAGGCCTCAACATGTAATCAACCCACAGCCCAAACCAATGAAGCTATAAAGCTGAAATGTGGACAGTAGCTGCCCTATATGACAATCACATCCACTAAGGAGGAATTTTTAAATATAAACCCCTAAGAGGGTGAAAAAGGGTTATTATAACGTTTGTATGAAAAATCACGCGTGCGAAGCTGCGGGGAACAGCTAGTAACTGTTATATGTAACTCGTTTATAGGTCTCCACGATACAGGCGTGCCTAGTGTGTGCCTGTTACACATAACGAATAATTAATTATTATTTTGATGTATAGATATTATGAAACATCGAAATACCTACATAGGTACAATATGATTTCGATGTTTGATTATGATAAGGATAAAGTGACCTAGATGTTAAGTTTTTAGGCTGCGTCAAATGAGTAAGTGAGCGTTAGTCAATTTGAACCACATTACGATCCGTTACCCGTAACTTAACTATGCGATTATGGTATTTAGCATGTAAATAAGGTCGAAAAATCCATTGGTGCACGACCGGGATTCGAACCCACGACCCCGATCGGAAGGCTACTACCACCATTTCACCATTCCTCTCCTCATGTTTACTGAGAGTAGTTGGACGGCCCCCCACCAGGTGGTGCTACGACCTAATAAAGGTTGCTCGGTGCTGTTGACTTGCTCAAGATCGCTTGCTCTGGAAATCTATGGGGGTGCCTTGGTTCAGCACCGTTCAGCACCACAAAACCGCATGGCCTGAAGTCGCTCTGCCCCTCGACAGCTAAAATGCCTTTTTGCAGTGTCTTTACAGTTTTTGCTTGCATCATATTTTAAGTATTATTTAATTTTATATAAGCATTAGGTACATATTTCATCAAGTGTAGCGTGTGCTGCACTTAGATCATTTGTTGAAGCTCACATTTGTCTTCTTTTTTTTCACATTTTTATAAGCTCTTATTTATAAGGGATTATAATTAGATTACTTTTCTTTTGAGCCTCACCTAGTTCGATCGGCACCACACTGAAGCTTTAAATTCCATTTTGTGAAAAAAGATCATCGAAAAAAATGATAGGCACCAAGCCGTCTTTGTTGCCTGATTCTTGTAGGCTTGGTCGCGAGGAACAGGCATGGCTTCACCTAGTTTCTAAGACGTTTCAAAGTGATCCTAGTGATTTTATTGAAATAAATGCCTTTTGACTTTGACTTTGACAGCAATGAACGTCACGGAATCTATCTATAATTAACCTTGTACATTATAAGCGAGTCAGCGTTATCCTTGAGGTTATTGTAATAGGACAAAGTTTGCTTCGAACCGACTGGCATTTCCAATACAAGGTGATTCATAACATGTATACCATCCCGAAAGGGGGTTATTCTATCAACAAAAAGAACTTTAGCGAAAAAAACGCAAAGTATGAGCCGATATAGACGATCCATTGTTCCCACGATCTATCTACTATAACTACAAATGTGAAAGTTACTATGTATATAGGCTTTCAACGGTAAACGGATTCTATATGGATTTAGCATAGACTTTGTAGGTAGGTATCCACCTCAACAGCAGGACCCAGCAGTCTCGGTCTGTGTCGGGTGCAGCCTAACAGGAGGAGGAGGTAGGGCACAGCGAGATTTTCTCGTTCTGAATTGGATCAGCTCCGGAGGTACCTCCGCCTTACAGAATATCGCAGCCAAATAACATTATTTGTTTCAAATAATGTTGTGTTCCTGCGGTGAGTAAGGTTGCCAGAGCTTTTTAGCGGGAGGGGGTTAGGGGTCGGCAACGCCAGTTGTATAAAAAAAAAAGGCCCTGTCTCAGCTTGTTGCTGCTTTAAATGCTAAATTGATGAAGTAGCTTGAAGCGCGTTAGTTTTTGAAATGAAATGAAATGAAATAAGTTTTATTTGACGAACACAGACAGAAGACAGGAAGAAACAAAACAATAGGTTAAAAATAGGGAAACAAAAGACAGGACAGCAACATAAAAGTATGTACCTACCCAGGTTTAAATAAATAAGTAACTCAGGTAGGGGCACTTAATAAACAATTATTATAAATAAAAAAAAAACCTAACAGCTACATAACAAATTATAATTTTATATATAAATTATAGTTTTTCTCATTCAACTAACCATCTTAGTAATAACATTGAAACATTGTCGTAGCTGAATAGATGGTTAACCTCGGCCCTCACTGAAAGTAACGGAGTACTTTTAATGCACAGATGCCACCTACTTGAGTAGAATTCGTCGCGTCTTTTGGCTAATTACTAATTAAGGAGATCGCGATGTGTGTCTAGAGAACGGACGTCTTGTAATTACCATGGGGTTTGTTCTATAGCGCTCTAAATTGCAGTAGCCTCCGATTTAGACCGAAAAAACAGCTTTGCCTTATCTCCTTCTGTTGAGTCGGATTTTCGTCTTTTTTTCCTGCTTCCTTCCTGAGAAATCCCGTAGTCACGACGCTGATTCCCACCCAGCCGAGCGTGACACTGTCCTTCGTCACGGGCCAGTTGTTCCGTGTGGATGTCGTGTCCGCTGCACTGCGTGCCAAGATACTTTACAGATTTCCAAGCTTTAGCGGTTCTCTATGCGTTTCCTCGACGTACAACACGCAGAAATCAACTTGGCACCTGCGTGGAATGTGCTTCCCTCTCCCACCACACTCCACCGCATACCGCTCTCGCGAGTGAGAAAGAGACAAAATATTACAGCGAGGTGCCTAGTTAACTTCTGCGTGTTGTACATTTAAATCAACAATCATTTGGGGGCGCCAAACCGCATGCCTAGCGTGGCGAGTATGCGCAAATCCCCCCAAATGATTGTTTGGGTGCAGGCTGTACAAGGTCGGTCGCGCTGGAAATCTATGGGGGCCGATTTTCAGAAGTGGACGTCCTACGGCTCATGTGTTGATTTTGACATCTTGCAATGAAGTGACTAAGGGGAAAAAGCTAGGGGATGGGCAGCAGCGTTTCCTAACAATTAACAACAATAGCTTTATCTGCGCTCAACAACCTGCATGCCCAGCGTGGCGAGTATGGGCAAATACCCCCAAATGATTGTTTAGGTGCAGCCGTCCAAGGTCGGTCGCGCTGGTAATCTATGGGGGAGGCCTGTGTTCAGCAGTGGACGTCCTACGGCTGAAATGATGTGCAGTTCTTTTAAACAAATTGTACCTACATTGTAGAATTGTCAACGAACCTAAGCTCACTAGTAAGCTGGAGCCCTTGAGCCAGCGCCGTGATATTGGCTCGCTCTGTGTGCTCTATCGGCTTTACAATGGTGAGTGTTCTGAGGAAATATTTGACCTCATACCCGTATAGAGGTTCTACCATCGGACCTTGCGTCACCGGAAAAAGGCTCATCCACATCTCATCGATACGTGGGTATCTCGAACCACTCGCTTTACGAGATCCTTTCTCCCCCATACGTGCAAATTGTGGAATGAGCTTCCTTCCGAGGTTTTCCCGCTAAACTACAACATGAAGAGCTTTAAGAAAAATATAAAAAGATTTATCCAGGGCAGGCAACGCATTAGCAATGCTCCAGGTGTTGCAGATGTCAATAGGCGACGGTAACCGCTTACCATCAGGTGGGCCGTAAGCCGGCTTGCCTCCGAAAAAAAAAAGATTTGCGTTCAGACAAGCTCTTTTTAATTTAGTTTCATCATCATTAGAAATCAACAAATCATCTACATATGTTGTGTGCAGGAGAAAGTGACATTTAGTTTGACAGGTGACAAATGACAGAATAATTACGGGTTCAAACGTAAACCTGACGATGATTAGTTGTGTTCCCACGGTCTTTTAAATTTTAAATAGCTTGCCGTATCACTGATTCTTTCTTGGTCATCCTGTATTGAGTCAGTGACCAGGGTTGATGTATGGCAATGCAAATTGTGCGTAGAATTAAGACGCACATTAATACAAATGAAGACGGTCAAGTGCGAGAACTAGCGCCCTGAGGGTTCCGTACCATTGATCGTGGGTTCGAATCCCGGTCGTGCACCAATGGTAATGATCAGAAGATAAAAATTCTAAATGTAGGAATTGACAAACTTATATTTGCGGTCGCTCACGTAGTAATTGTATGACATTGACCGCAAATATTACTTTTTTTCCTAAAAAACTTCGAAATTCTTCAATTTCAGACTTTTCCCATTACTTGTGTTACAAAAGCTCCTAGCATTCCAAATTTCAGAACTGAGGTAACTTCCATACAAAAATTATACATTCATTGCCATATCTTTTTAATGCATTAAGCTAGAGCTTTGATTTTTATACGGCACCATAAGCCCACGGACCTTAATAGGTGGTATAAATTTCAAGTTGATACCATTAGCATTTTCTGAGAAAAAGGGTCTTGACAGACGGACAGACAGACAGACAGACGGACAACAAAGTGATCCTATAAGGGTTCCGTTTTTCCAAATGAGGTACGGAACCCTAAAAACCAAGCAGTGAACAGAAAAGAGAAAACAGCTGTAGGTATGTGCATGGAGAGCGCTGTATGCAGTATGAACGTAAAGCCCTACTAATATTATAAATGCGAAAGTTTGTGAGGATGTTTGGATGTTTGTTGTTCAATCACGCCGAAACGGATTTGGATGAAATTTAGCACACAGGTAGATCATATAAGTAGGCTACATTTTATCTTATACCAGGTATCTAGGTACCACGCGAGCGAAGCCGTGGGCGGAAGCTAGTACTTAATAATAATAATAATAATAAATAATAAATATTCCGGACATATTACACACGGTCAACTGATCCCAAACTAGGCATAGCCTGTATGATGGGTACCAGAGACTGATATAAATAATAGATATATATTTAACACCCAGACACAGAACAAACATCTGTGTTAGTCACAAATGTTTGTCCAGTGCGGGAATCGAACCCGCGCCCTCTAGCGCAGAAGGCAGAGTTACTACCAACTGAGCTATGAGGCCAGATCGCAGCTAAATAACATCATTTGTTTCAAATAGTGTTGTGTTCCTGCGGTGAGTAAGGTTGCCAGAGCTCTTTAGGGCGGAGGGGTCGGCAACGCGTGCGTGATGCCTCTGGTATTGCAAGCGCTCATAGGCTACGGTAACCGCTTACCAACTGGTGGGCCGTATGCTTGTTTGCCACCTCAGTTGTATATTAAAAAAAAGCGCTTAAGGATACCAAAGAGGTATTATTATAAACGTATCGGCAGGATGTGAAACCTGATATCTCAAGGTTATGCCAGGTGCCTCTGTTTAGTTTCGAACGCGTACCAGTTTTGAAATTAAGTAGTTTTAACACGCTTATTGACGCTTTGTGTAGACAACCGTTGGGGAGTAAAGGTTCTCGAATGGCGACCACGAACCGGGCGACGCAGTGTTGGAAGGTCCCCCACCCGATGGACCGACGACATTGTGAAGTTTGTGGGAAGTCGGTGGGTGGAGAAGGCTCAAGACCGTTCGTCATGGAACTCTTTGGGGGAGGCCTATGTCCAGCAGTGGACTTCTGCAGGCTGATGATGATGATGATGAACACGCTTATCGGCCTGGGGGCTAATTTATGTAAGCAAATTCAATATTATAAGAATTCACAGAGAGGGTTAATGTTCATATTACTAAAAGATCCGCCTTACAGAAGATCGTAGCCAAATAACATTATTTGTTTCAAATAGTCAAATAGTGGACACACACCTACTGCGGAGAGTAAGGTTGCCAGAGATCTTGGGGGGGGGGGAGGGGTGCTCCAGGTGTTGCTGATGTCAATAGGCGACGGTAACCACTAGACATAAACTTTTACTAAATATGACCGTCACTGATTTGACACAAAACTTATATTATGCTCGTGTGTGTGTGGATGGGTGTGAATAACTGTGTCTGTGAGAGAGCTTTTTTTTTTTTATACTACCGATCTTCTGTAAGGCGGAGGTACCTCCCCAGGCGGGCTACTGCAATTCAGAACGAGAAAATCTCGCTGTGCCCTACCTCCTCCAAAAAGTGAGAGAGTGAGTGTACGAGTGTGGTGCTTGAGTGTACTTGTGTGTAATTTACGAAATACTTTGTGGATGATTTTGTTATACTTTTGATTATTAATGACGTCATAGATTGAGTGAAACTGCTGACGTATTTCCTATTGATCGCGTGTAGGCGCCAGCCGCCAGGGAAAGTCGGTGATGTGGGCGGAACACTTTTTGCGAGGTTTTGTTACATGCATTCGTTCTGCTTTATGTTACAACTAGCTTGCGCCCGCGGCTTCGCTCATTAGGTACATAAAAAGTAGCCTATATGCTATTCCAGATAAAGAACTTGATCTATTCCAAGTTATAACGAAATCGGTTGGGCCGTTACGGCGTGATTGAACAACAAACATCCAAAC
This sequence comes from Anticlea derivata, assembly GCA_947579855.1. Lineage (NCBI taxonomy): Eukaryota > Metazoa > Arthropoda > Insecta > Lepidoptera > Geometridae > Anticlea > Anticlea derivata. Next base: position 4,821,680 of record OX388287.1, on the reverse strand, counting down.
ATCCTCACAAATTTTCGCATTAAATAAATAATTAAATAAATATTCCGGACATATTCACACGGTCAACTGATCCCAAACTAGGCATAACCTGTACGATGGATACCAGAGACTGATATACATAATAGATATTTATTTAACACCCAGACACAGAACAAACATCTGTGTTAGTCACAAATGTTTGTCCAGTGCGGGAATCGAACCCGCGACCTCTAGCGCAGAAGGCATTATAATATTACTAGCTTCCGCCCGCGGCTTCGCTCGCGTAGTACCTACATAGAAAGCCTATATCCTATTCCAGACTATAATCTATCTCTGTACCAATTTTCATCCAAATCCGTTCGGCCGTTCAGCTGTGATTAGGGCTTGCAAATATTCGAAACTGTAGTATTCGAATAGTATTCGACCATTTTTGGGTGGTATTCGAATATATTCAAATATTATTCGAAACTATTCAATGTTAGTTTTAACAAGTTTTTACTGCAGGAAATCATTACAAAACCGCGTAGGAATGCTCCAAAAGGGCTTACGGTGAACCTTAGTTATCAAAACCACCAGATATTTGAAAAAAGTATGCATCAAATAAAATCCGAAAATTTAGTTCACTAAGTCATTTCCCGTTTAAACATTAAGAAAGAGCAGATTCACGAAAGTTGTTATAGTAATAATGCTCTAATTGTAGAAAAACTAAAATTACCTAGTTTAGAGAAGAATAAATGCTTCAGATTACGGCTTTCTCTCATACTTGAAATTATTTGAATATCGCTATTACAAATATTCGAATTAAAAATGTGTCGAATATTCGAATATATTCGAATATTCGATTGCAAGCCCTAGCTGTGATTGAACCACAAACATCCAAACATCCTCACAAACTTTCGCATATATAATATTAGTAGGATAAGCATTCGTCCCACCTGTTGGCAAGCGGTTATAGCCTATGCAACGCGTGCAATACCAGAGGCATCACGCACGCGCTGCCGTTTCCTAACCCCCCCCATCCCCATAAATAGCTCTGGCAACCTTACTCACCGCAGGAACACAACACTATTTGAAACAAATCATGTTATTTGGTACGTTTTTCTGTAAGGCGAAGGTACATTAAACAACAACAACACATTTAGACGGCATAATCTTTAAAAAGTAAAACTCGCATTTGTAAAGTTTGATTTGGTACGTAATACATAATTATTTTTTACATCTAGCATCTATTTGTTTCATTTATAAATCGTCAATCAGCCACGGTACACCCTGTACCTCTAAAGCAGGAGGTACCACCTAAAATCTCGCTGTGTCCCATCTACCTGTACTAAAACCTTTGCATTTGCACTGTCGCTCGCATAGTGGTTTGTCTACAGTACTGATGCAATAGGACCACCAATCGAGGTTGCCACTTCCGGCTTTATTGCAGTAGATAGTACACGATGTTAGATGGTTGCTCAATATCGGACTGCGAAAGTTAAATAATTAATACCTAGCAGTCACATGCCTGACCCCATACTAGGATTCCCTGCGTCGTGGGTATCAGAAACTACGATTACCATGGTACCACAACACCCAGACTCGGAACTAATATTTGCAGCCTAGACCTAGGTCCAGCAGTGGACTTCTACAGGCTGATGCTGATAATGAAACTTAAAACGTTAATTGATATAATCATAATCATCATTCATAATCATTTATTTCCTCTATACACATGTTACATGCACTTAAATATGTCAAAACAAAATAGTTCAATTGCAATGCAAATGAAATAAAAATAAATAAAATTCATAAAGTTTTTTTTTTTTATGTTATACGGAGGAAAACATTCTTACGGCCCACCTGATAGTAAGTGGTTACCGTCGCCTATTGACATCAGCAACACCTAGAGCATTGCTAATGCGTTGCCTGCCGAACCCCTCCCCCCCTAAAGAGCTCTGGAAACCTTACTCAACGCAGGAACACAACACTATTTGAAACAAATAATGTTATTTGGCTGCGATCTTCTGTAAGGCGGAGGTACCTCCCCAGGCGGGCTCCAATTTAGAGCGAGAAAATCTCGCTGTGCCCTACCTCTCGGAACATATTGAAATAAACATGTCATATTTAAACCTATTAACTAATTAATTACTAAACACAGTCACCAGAAAATATATATTTATCAGCCAGAGCCTCGTCAATGTTGTAATAACTTTTGTGCAACAAATGTCTTTTTATATAATTGAAAAATTCTATGTCAGGTTTATTTCTAATGTCATTAGGAATTCTATTATACAATTCAGTTCAGTTCAGTTCATTTATTGATAACAAAAAAGAGTTACATGTCATTACATAATAATCGATCTATATAAATACCTATTAGCTAATAAATTCACTTTAATTCTTAGCTTAAGATTGACAATGAAATAAAAATATTGAAAAATTATATCTTTATGATAAAGGTCAAAAATAACTAATAATAAAATAATTTTAAACAATTTTATGGACATACACATGGCATATGATATGATAACATATGGCACGAAAAACAGTCTGTACCGTTTCCATTTAAAAGGTTCCATCGCCATACGCTAATTGTGCAAAAACAATCTCGGCCGAATCATTAAAATAGAAAATCAAAGTTAAAAAAAACTCTAAACACATAAGTGTTCCGTTGTTCTAATTTTAGTGAAACATAAACGTCAGAGACGGAAGCTGAACCCAAAAATAAACTAGTACACCCAAATAACTTTCCTAAAATATGCGTTGTGTTTGGGAAAGACGCGGTGCTTGCCTGTGTCACTGATTCTTTCTTGGTCACCTGTATTAGATCAGTGAGCAGCTTATGGTGGCCCTGAAAAGAGACTGAACGCCTGTGAAAGAATCAGTTAAGTGAAAGGATTTAATTGCGCCTCTTAGAGGATCCTCTCGTGCACAAAAGCCGTGGTGGCCCCTGAATAGGCCCCTCCATTACTACCCGTGGATGACATAAGAGGCAACCAAGGGAAAAAGCTAGGGGATGCGCAGCAGCGTTCCCTATCAACAATAGCTTGATCTGCGCTCGCCAACCCAGCATGCCCAGCGTGCCGAGTAAGTGCAAATCCCCCCAAAATATTGTTTGGGTGCAGGCCGTACAAGGTCGGTCGCGCTGGAAATCTATAGGGGAGGCCTATGCATCAGTGGAAGGAAGTCGAAGGGCTTAAATTATGATGGTGATGATATGGTAAAGAGAAATAAAATGAAGATCCGACTTGAACTTACCAATACACGGACATTAAACTACCCATTTTTTTATACAACTACGGTTGCAAAGAAACATACGGCCCACAGGTTTGTACTTACAAACAGGTGGGTACGGTTACCGTAGCTAATGAACGCTTGCAATACCAGAGGCATCACTCACGCGTTGCCGAGTCCGACCCCCTCGCCTTAAAGAGCTCTGGCAACCTTACTCACCGCAGGGACATAACACTATTTATTTATTTGATTATAGACGAGCAGCTTCCGCTGATGTGTCTACATCTCACAGTGTCGAAATTGAAAGTCTATTGTCATGTCTGGTTCACTTTTTTGAGCACTGATTTATTGATTCGTAGCCTATTGTCGAGCTTGTTTTTGAATGCATTGACAGAGGTAGCAGAAACAACATCTTCCGGTAACATGTTCCAGTTGTGGACTACTCTGTTGCTAAAGAAGTGGTACGCAGCAAGTAGGTTAGTAGGTTTTGCAACAAATAATGTTATTTCGCTGCGATCTTCTGTAAGGCGGAGGTACCAGGCGGGCTGCTCCAATTTAGAGCGAGAAAATCTCGCATTAAATATTCTTCTAGGTTTTTCTGGGCTTAGTCGCGAGTAATAGGCGTAGCCTTACCCAGTTTCTAATTCGTTTCAAAGTGATTCTAGTTTACTAGATTTCATTGAAATAAACTGTTATTATGAAACTGGGTTTAGACGCGGACTAACTAAACCCTGGTTTTGTGACATTTGATATTATGACATAAAGCTACTTTGAGGCTTTTGCTTTGACACTTTCGTCACAATTTGCCGAAACATTTTTTTAAAATTATCTCTTTGTGTTCTACTCTGAGTCCATGGGATTGTATGTTCTTGTTACAGTTAAAAATAACTGCTCTCAGCTGCTTAACCATTTGGTTAAAGCCATTGTGGGTTTTGAGGGCGATACGCGAACTGATGTGGCTATTTTTGTAGATGACGTACTGTTTCACCAGATGGTGTTAAGTTGTGTTCGAACGATGTGCGATGTCATCTGAAATACATTTCAAAATGATCCTTAAGTACAGTTCTGAGCATGAATTTGAGGGGCTTGCGATATCTTTGAGCTATACAAGGTGATTCATAATATTGTAATAATGGACTTTATACCAAGTCAAAGTCAAAAGGTGTTCATTTCAATAAAATCACTAGGATCACTTTGAAACGTCTTAGAAACTAAGTAGGTGAAGCTACGCATGTTCCTTATGCCGAAAGGGGCTTATTCTACACCCGATTGGCAATTTTGTTCTCCGAATTTTGTGTGCAATACCAAAGGCATGACCTCTGGTATTGCACACAAACGTTCATAGACTACGGTAACTCCTTACCAACAGGCCCCCAATTCTACTAATTCAGTGACTTGAAAATGATAATCGCATGTTAATGATCGCACCATTATCATTCAGTTACGATTGTCGCCACCTTCGTTTCTTTGATTTCACTGGTTCATTGGCTTCACAATGACTACAATTGATATCAGAACACCAATAGTGTCAAAAGTGGCAAATTTTGCCATTGAACCATTGTCATTTTGAAGCCATTAAATTAGTAGAATTGGGCCTCAGGTGGGCCTTAAGGTTGATTGCCACCTTAGTTGTAAAAAAAATATGTTTGACAGTTAAGGCGATACAGAAATCAAAATAAACTGTCGAGTGGGCGGAGTGAAGAAAGTGACAGCGCTATGTACCTTCATAATTGAATGCGGAAAGAGATAGCAAGCGTTAGAAGGCGCTGGAAAGTGATCGACGTAAGCAACATAATATATAAGAAAATATCGATTATCTTAAAAACTATGTATTTTTTTTTAATAGTGTCTTGGATTTAGGTTCCCAATGCTATTGTCTAAAACAATATTTAAAAAAAAGTAATTTTTGTTAGATAGTCTCAGAGTATTTTCGAAAAAACTGTTGCAGAGGACCCAAGTTTAAAAAATAAATCTATCGAGAAAAGTTTTACCAATCGCGTTTCTGTCGTGGATTTAGGTACCCAAATAAAATGCTCAAGTTATCTTTGTCATAAAAATCAAAACTGTGCGTTTTGCGGTTATTGAGAAAAAACAATTCAAAAATCATAAAAAAATTTAACCCTCACCTTAAATTGTTATATTAACTAGTGTCCAAGCCTGCTGGTTACAAATTCACTTTCTACTGTACTGCAGCTTCCTGGCACACAGGTTTTGAACAGGTTGACAATATGGCGTCACAAGAGCACCACTTACATTACCATTACATTATTACCTAGCTTCCGCCTGCGGCTTCGGTCGCAGTACCGGATAAAAAGTAGCCTATATACAATGTGATTCATAATATTATGTGTATATACAAATTTTATAAAAAAAACTTTTTGTTATAAAAATTATTAAAAACTGTTATTGTTTTTTTTTTTTTTTACTTCTGAAGTGGCAAACAAACATACGGCCCACCCGTTGGTAAGCGGTTACCGTAGCCTATGAGCGCTTGCAATACCAGAGGCATCACGCACGCGTTGCCGACCCCGAACCCCCCCCCCCCCCCCTAAAGAGCTCTGGCAACCTTACTCATCGCAGGAACACAACACTATTTGAAACAAATAATGTTATTTGGCTGCGATCTTTTGTAAGGCGGAGGTACCTCCCCAGGCGGGCTGCTCCAATTCAAAACGAGAAAATCTCGCTGTGCCCTACCTCCTCCTTTTGTTCTTTTTATCATCTTTTTAATTAGTTTCCGCACGCGGCTTCGCTCGCGTTGTACCTACATAAAAAGTAGCCTATATTTATTGGTATTTTATTCTAAAGAACTATCTAAGTATTGAATAACAAACATCCTCACAAACTTTCGCATTTATAATATTAGTCGGATTATTAAACGTACGAGAGTGCTATATCAAGATGCTACTTCATCATCTCCCTGCCCTTATCCCACTTCATGTGGGGTCGGCACAACATGTTTTCCTCTTCCACTCCCCTCTATCAGCCGTCATGTCAGAATTCACTCCTTTCTTACTCATGTCGTCTTTCACACAGTCTATCCATCTTTTCTTTGGTCTACCTCTTCCCTTATATCCTTCCACATTCATATTTAACACTCTTCTAGTCACATGGCATTCTTCCCTCCGCATGACATGCCCATACCACGCTAACCTTTTGCTCTTCAACTTCTCAGTCACTGGCGCTACTTTCAAACTTCCTCTGATGTACTCATTCCGTATCTTGTCCATTCTAGTCACTCCACACATCCATCTCAACATTCTCATTTCCGCCGGTTGCACTCTTCTTTCATCCGTCCCTTTGGTTGCCCAACACTCAGATGACAAGATGCTACTTAAAACAGCTAAATACCTTATTGAGTTTGAACTGATTTGACAACAAAACACCTGCTCTGTTTTTCTTTATTCTTTATTGTAAGAAAAAAACAGATTACATAAATTAGAATGAAAGTTATGTACCTAACTACAAAGGCATTTTTCAATGAATAAGGTCGAATTTCCAAAAGTCGTAGAACATACTCGCCCATTTGGTGTAGAATAAGCCCCTTTCGGGATACCATACATATCATGAATCATCTTGTACATGAGCTGCGTCGTACCCTCATTCATCTTCAACGTTTCCCTTATATAATATAATTGCCATAGTTAGGTACCTAGTTTATTTATTTTTGAATGTATAAATCTCTTTTAGTCCCTAGGTCGGGCACTGGAAATTGCGACACAGTCTATACTTCTGCAATTTCCAGTATTCTAAATTGTATCCTGTATCCATGTATTTACGTTCAAATAAATAAATAATAACAATAATAATATAAATAAATAAATATTCCGGACATATCACACATGATCAACTGATCCCAAACTAGGCATAGCCTGTACTATGGGTACCAGAGACTGATATACATAATAGATATATATTTAACACCCAGACACAGAACAAACATCAGTGTTTATCACACAAATGTTTGTCCAGCGTGGGAATCGAACCCGCGACCTCTAGCGCAGAAGGCAGAGTTACTACCAACTGAGCTATGAGGCCAGTATATATAGATAGCGTACACATTATGAATCATCTTGTACATGTTGCGTCGTACCCTCATTCATCTTCAACGTTGCCCTTATATCCTCTTCACAACAGCTGATTTATCTAATACAGGAATAGACCTGACCTACCCCAAGTGTTACCACATGAGGCCGTTGACCGCATTCATATTGATCTGCGGTTACGGAGACATCTTGTGTTACTGAGAAAATAGCATTGTCCTCTTAATAGGTATCTACGTGTAATTGTCCTCTTAAGTTCCAACTTCAATATTTCATTCATTGCATGTATGTCGTGTCACTGATTCTTTCTTGGTCATCCTATATCCTTGGGTCTATGACCGTCGATGAATGAATCAGTGTAGTGAAAGGATTAACGTGCGCCTCTTAGAAGCTCCTTTCGTGGACCAAAATATGTATGTAAGTGTACGTAGATTCATTAAAATTGCATGGATCATTTTGAAGCGTCCTATACCCTAGAACACTAGTAAGGTTGCCCAACATTTATATTACTACTAGTTTTTTTTTTTTTTTTTTATACAACAAAGGTGGCAAACAATCTTACTGCCCACCTGGTGGTAAGCGGTTACCGTAGCCTATGAGCGCTTGCAATACCAGAGGCATCACGCACGCGTTGCTGACCCCGAACCCCGAACCTTACTCATCGCAGGAACACAACACTATTTGAAACAAATGTTATTTGGTTGCGATCTTCTGTAAGGCGGAGGTACCTCAGCCCGCCTGGCTCCAATTCAGAACGAGAAAATCTCGCTGTGCCCTACCTCCTCCTAAAAGCTCCTAGCTTCCGCCCGTGGCTTCGCTCGCGTGGTACCTACACAAAAAGCAGCCTATAGATATACTTCTAGGTAAAGAACTCTATATATTCCAAGTTTCAACGAAATCGGTTGAGCGGTTTGTTAGGGTTCCGTACCTCGTTTGGAAAAAAAACTGGAACCCATATAGGATCACTTTGTTGTCCGCCTGTTTGTCAGCCTGTCAAGACCCTTTTTCTCAGAAGAAAGAATAGGCCCCTCCATATCTACCTGTCCGTATGTCGTAAGAGGCGACTAAGGGAAACAAAAGCTAGGGGATGGGCAGCAGCGTCCCTCATTTTAACAACGATAGCTCTAACTGCGCTCGCCAACCCGCATGCCCAGCGTGGTGAGTATGGGCAAATCCCCCCCACATGATAGGAATTCGTTCTGTCTGTGGGGGAGGCCATGTTCAGCAGTGGACGTCGTCCGGCTGAAATGATGATGATGATGATGATGAGGGTCCGTGAGCTTATAGTGCCGTATAAAAATCTAGTTTCTAGCTCAATGCATTAAAAAGATATAATATGGCAATGTTTGTCTTATTTTTGAATGGAAATGGAAAAAATGAAACACCTCTACCTAGGGTACTTCCAGTTACTTCACAATTCTGTTTGGAATGCAATTTGAAGCTTTTATGACATAAAGGAAAATGTCTAAAATTGATGAATTTCAATGTTTTTACTAGACAAAGTCATATTTGCGGTGAATATCATACAATGAACTACGAGAGCGACCGCAATATATAAGTTTTGTCACTTCCTACACTTAGGCTCGTATTCAGAGACACGAATCAAACTTAGATTTAGTCACAGATCAGCTGAACTCTATTTAAGTATTGAATCTCTTCTCAAACATAGCTTTTATTCAAGAACGGTACTTAAACTACTCTCAGCTGAATCGAGTCTCAAATCTGTACTCAAATGTTCTCGTTTACATTTTGATTTATTTATAATTTTCGATCCGTTTTACGCAGAAATTCAAACAGCCAGGGTGGAAATAGAACAGAACTATAAAGTGAAGTATAAATATGCATCAAAGTACGTGTAACGGAATGAAAATGTCATTTGATTAATGTCTAATCAAATCTAAACTTAAGCACCGATTTCGTCTGATTGACGTTTCAGAATAAGCACTTACTCAGGTGAACTGTGATCATTGAAGCTATACATAAGTACTGTTCAAGAATTAGAATCTCGCCTCAAATCGAGATTTAAGTACAGATCAATGCTCGAGTCTTGTCTCTGAATACGAGCCTTAGAATTTTGATTTTATTTTGAACCCTCGGGGCACGAGTTCCGCGCACAAGACCGTACTTTTTTTTTAGATTTTGATACCTACGGCATAGGAATCCGTTTATAGACAGTCGCTATGTAAATTATGTGTGTTTATTATTAGATAGGACTCTGTAATTTTTCCTGAAGTGCATTATGTCCGGGCAACTTACAGCGACCATTATAGTGAGCTACGTCATACAACCATTCATTACACAGTCATTATTTCCTGTCGATTTTATTTAACTAGACTTGTGGTTAGTATGGTATACTCAGCCCTGCAAAATGTGGGCATGTGCTTTTATATATGTCTGTGCTGTATTTGTGTGTGTCGAATAAATGATTTATCTATCTATCTATCTATGTGCGTTATGTTCGGACATGCCTCTGACTAACCCCCTTAGACACCTGCAATTATTTGTTTAATATGACGTTGTTCGCGCTACATACACAAATATTATGTTAATCTAACAAAGTTGAATTTGAATTTATTGTACCTAATCGCTTTGTCGCCGTGGTGGCCCCGGCTGAAGAATAGGCCCCTCCAATACTACCCGTGGATGTCGTAAGAGGCGACTAAGGGAAAAAGCTAGGGGATGGGCAGCAGCGTTCCATCAACAATAGCTTTATCTGCACTCGCCAACCCTCATGCCCAGCGTGGCGAGTATGGGCAAATCCCCCCAAATGATTGTTTGGGTGCAGCCGTACAAGGTCGGTCGCGCTGGAAATCTATGGGGGAGGCCTGTGTTCAGCAGTGGACGTCCTACGGCTGAAATGATGAATCCCTTTTTTCACTGACCCAAACTGTACTACAAGGTCTGCAAGTAGCCGTAATCTGAAGCATTTATACATCTCTAAACTAGGTAATTTTAGTTTTACAACAATTTGAGAATTATTTACTTACTATAACAACGAATAATGAGCGAATCTAATTTTCAGTTTTTTTTTTTATGTTATACTGAGGCAAACATTCTTACGGCCCACCTGATGGTAAGTGGTTACCGTCGCCTATTGACATCAGCAACACCTGGAGCATTGCTAATGCTTTGCCTGCCGAACCCCTCTGAGCTCTGGCAACCTTACTCACCGCAGGAACACAACACTATTTGAAACAAATAATGTTATTTGGCTGCCATCTTCTGTAAGGCGGAGGTACCTCTCCAGGCGGGCTGCTCCAATTTAGAGCGACAAAATCTCGCTGTGCCCTTACCTCTCGTAAAAAAATATTTTGTTTAAATATTTGGTTTTGATAACTAGGGCTCACCGTAAGCCCTTTTGGAGCATTCCTACGCGGTTTTGTGATGATTTTCTGCATTAAAAACGAGTTAAAACTAACATTTAAAAGTTTCGAATAATATTCGAAAACCACCCAAAAATGATCGAATACTATTCGATTACTACAGTTTTGAATAATTGCAAGCCCTAACTGCAAGTAATGGGTTAGTAGAATGTTAGCATAAGAAATTGTCACTCATGGTGAAAGTAGGTATGTGTGGTTAACAACTACAAACGAAGAAATTACCAACACGTAAACGCTACCATGACTTTGAAGAACTGGTCGTCTTTGTTGTTTGGGGAATGGCAGGAAATGAGTTGCTGTAAATTCTACAGACCTCTGTATCTTAGAGGAGGTAGGGCATAGCGAGATTTTCTCGTTCTAAATTGGATCAGAAGATCGCAGCCAAATAACATTATTTGTTTCAAATAGTGTTGTGTTCCTGCGTTGAGTAAGGTTGCCAGAGCTCTTTGGGGGGAGGGTGGTTCGGGGTCGGTAACGCGTGCGTGATGCCTTTGGTATTGCAAGCGCTCATAGGCTACGGTAACCGCTTACCAACAGGTGGGCCGTATGCTTGTTTGCCACCTCAGTAGTATAAAAAAAAAAAAAAAACTTGCCCAGTCTTCAAACGACGTGCTATATAAAATCTATCCTAGGTACCTACTAATATTATAAATGCGTAAGTTTGTGTGGATGTTTGGATGTTTGTGGTTCAATCAGCCCAAACGGCTCAACCGATTTCGTTGAAAGTTAGCGGTTACCGCAGCCTATGAACGATTGCAATACCAGAGGCATCACGCACGCGTTGCCGACCCCGAACCCCCCCACCCCTAAAGAGCACTGGCAACCTTACTCACCGCAGGAACACAACACTATTATAAATAGTACTTTATCTAGAATAGCATATAGGCCCACAGCACATATATACAAGCCGTGAGCCTTGTGAGTCGTGGCGCGTGCTTTATATTGCAAGCGTCCATAGGCTACGGTAACCACTTACCAACAGGTGCCCGCTTGTTTGCCACCTTAGTTGTATGAAAAAAACAAGCTTTTTTACACATTGATCATGTCTTCATTACAGGATGCAATCTACGACATCCCCTGCGACCACCGACCGTCTACCCCCGACCCGGCCACCCCGAAAATTGCGAAAACGGACTTCCAGAAGCTCCTCCAGAACTTCGAGAGCGGCACCACCCGAAAACCTCCTCCGGAGAAGTCCCCGCCAGCGAAGCTCTTTCCCAAGTCCTTGGACGCTGTGAAGATCTCCCCCAAGTCCTTGGAAGCTGTGAAGTTATCCCCCAAGCTGGACGTGAAGTTTGCGAAGAAGGAGAGGATGTTTCTGACTGAAGTGAGAAGATATAAGCCTGAACGAGGACTCGGCCTGCCAAAGAAGAATCCACAAATAGACGTTGATAGAGAAAACGTGAGTACTAACATACTGTGCATGAAAAGAGCCTCTAAGACATACATACATACATAAAATCACGCCTATTTCCCAGAGGGGTAGGCAGGGACCACGGCCTTCCACTTGCTACGATCCTGACATACCTCTTTCGCTTCATTCACTCTCATCACATGCCTCATACATGCTCGTCAGTTTAGGGTACTCTTGACCTGGCCTTTTTCCAAAACGTCACCGATTTGGTCGCTTAACGTACGCCTAGGTCTTCCTCTTCCAACGGTTCCATTCACACTCGCCTTATACACCTATTTCTTCAAACTTCTTTCGTTCATCCTCTCTACATGACCAAACCATCTCAGCATACCTTTCTCAATCCTCATCACTACGTCTTCTTTCACTCCACAGCGTTCTCTTATCACACTGTTCCTCACTCTATCTTTCAAAGTTACTCTCTCTCTAAGAGGCGCACTTTAATCCTTTCACTACACTGATTCTTTCACCGACGGTCATAGGCCCCTTGTCACTGTACCTCAACCTGGTCACTGACCTAATACAGGATGACCAATAGCTTTATCTGCGCTCGCCAACCCGCATGCCCAGCGTGGCGAGTGTCTGTAAATCCCCCCACATGATTGTTTGGGTGCAGGCCGTACAAGGTCGGTCGCGCTGGAAATCTATAGGGGGAGGCCTGTGTTCAGCAGTGGACTTCCTACGGCTGAAATGATGATGATGGCAAACCAAGACTGTGTACCAATTTTTCTATATCTCATCTTACTTCCTACATCCTACTAATATTATAAATGCGAAAGTTTGTGAGGATGTTTGGATGTATGTGGTTCAATCACGGCTAAACGGCCGAACGGATTTGGATGAAGTTTGGTACAGAGATAGATTACAGTCTGGAAGCCAGCCTGGAGGACAGACAGCCTCATAGCTCAGTTAGTAGTAGCTCTGCCTTCTGTGCTAGAGGTCGCGGGTCCGATTCCCGCACTGGACAAACATTTGTAACTAACACAGATGTTTGTTCTGTGTCTGGGTGTTAAATATTTATTTATTATGTATATCAGTCTCTGGTACCCATAGTACAGGCTATGCCTAGTTTGGGATCAGCTGACCGTGTGTGATAGGTCCGGAATATTTATTTGAATATTTATTTAATAGCACATAGGCTACTTTTACCCTCGTAGGTACCACGAGCGAAGCCGCGGGCGGATGCTAGTAAACAATAGTTTTCCTGCAATGGAATTCTGTTCGATACGACTAGGAACTACTTTCTATGCAAAACAGGCTGGGAAACGTTGACAGACATACATACCAATCGTTTGTTATTCAGTTTTCTTTAAGTGCCGTGTTAGCATAGTGGAAGGAAGTACGTAACATTACTATTTTCATATCGTGTTCGTACAGCAGAAAATGAAAATGAAATTAACAAAAATTCACTACACACTATCTAGGAAACAAAAAAAAACAAAATAACTAGGTACATACATAATCTAGGAACAAATAAATTCTTATACCCTTATTCTCTACTAGCTTCCGCTTCGTCGTGATTGAGCCACGAACATCCTCGCAAACTTTCGCATTTATAATATTAGTAGGATAGTTTACAAATCAAAGTTGTTGGCTATACAAACGTTTCTATACTTCACCATCTATGGAGTTGTTATGCACAGATTGACTAGATTTACCGAAGTACTCGATCATTATCTGATAGAGGTGGTTCGTATTTACGCAACCAGGTTTTTAAACCAGGTTCTCGCATCAAACTATACGCACCTAGTACGACTTCACGATACTTAGACGTTATAAAAATACTCGGTTGCGGCGCGCAAGTCCACCGCGCACCTTATGACGCGAAGTAATACATTCAAGTATTTAGTACCTGGTTTTTGAACCTGGTTCATGTCAAATACGATACGTTATGTAACTGGTACGCGAAATAGCAATTACGACCCATCTCTATTATCTGATTCAATAATATTTTGTTTCGAATACATGTTGTACATATAGGTATCGGATTGAGTAAGTCCATAGGTATGTTATGTACAATCAACGCGTGAGTGATGCCTCTACGTTCATGTAAGAAAAGATTACTTCCAAAACATAAAAAGCATAGCATAGACATGCTCAATATGTGCGGAGATCACTGAGGGTTTCCTCTCAGTGTTTTCGTTCACCGTTTCTGAGCTAGTGTTATTCGCACATAATTTTTTGGAATAGAAAAATCAATTGGATATCGAGCGGGTTTTTTTTCATTTCATTCGTATCACTAGCGACATCTATTAGACTTTGAAGAAATGATTAGTTTCGGCTACTCGATGATAGATGGCGGTAATAGTAAGGTTCGTAGAGTTTGTTGACCTACTTACATAATTAAGGTATTTTTGTCATCATCATCAGCTGTAGGATGACGTACACCGCTGAAATTTTTTTTTCTTGAGTATAGAATGAGTACCTTTCGGGTTACCTACAATATAAGTTAACTAGAGTCAGTGGCAACCAAGCCTACGGCTCACCTGTTTGTATGTGGTTACCGTATACTATGAACGCTTGTAATACAAGAGGCATAACACACTGGTTGCCGACCCCGCACCGTCCCCTTAAAGAGCTCTGGCAACCTTACTCACCGCAGGAACACAACACTATTTGAAACAAATAATGTTACTTTGCCGCGATCTTCTGTATGGCGGAGCCACCTCCCAATTTCGCTGTACTACCTCCTCTAAAAATCCTCTAATTCACATATTTTCTTGCTTGAAGTAACACTGATTCTTTCTCGGTCATCCTGTATTAGTTCAATGAGCAGGTTGTGGTATGTTGGCCCTGAAAAGGGCCTATGACCGTCGGTGAAGGAATCCGTGCAGTGAAAGGATTAAAGGGCGCCTCTTAGAGGCTCCTTTCATGCACAATTCACATCATGTCCTACATATGAATAAGTACATACATTCATAGTAGATAAGTAGGTTAGGTAGGTTTGTTTGTTTGGTGCTCACCATCATTATCTGTGAGTCAGAACGGAAAGAAATCACGATACACGCCATGATAAGCAAGGTTTACATGGCGGAAAAAAGTTGCAACAATTTTTCCATTACACGTCTTTTTGCCCTAGAGGGCTAGCAAATATATACATACAAACATATAACGCCGATTCGGACAAGTTGTTAGTATTTTATAATATCATGTCGCATGGCGCTTGAACACGTCCTATAATTAATTTATTCATAAATCGCATGGATCATTTTGAAACTTCTTAAATCTAGTTGAATTTACGCCTGTTCGCGACTAACCCTTGAATATACAGGCGAGAAACGATCCGTTTAATACCTTATTAATAATCGATGACCTCGGTGGCGTAGCGGGCGAGTTCCCGACTGAGACACAAGGGGTGCAGGTTCGATTCCTACTGCGGGACAAATGTTTGCATGTTCGGGTCGGGGTGTTGTGATACCATGGAACTGTATTTATTCTGATACCCACCCCAACTTAGAGAATAGAAGTCAAAGTCAAAAGGTATTTATTTCAATAAAATCACTAGGATCACTTTGAAACGTCTTAGAAACTAGGTGAAGCTATGCCTGTAGAAGGGAGTTGAAGGGAAAAACATGTTGTGCCGACCCCACATGAAGTGGGGTAAGGGCAGGGAGATGATGATGATGATGACCCACCCCCATAAAACAGAGAATCCTAGGGTGGGGTGAAGACTAAAACTCACTATCACTTCAGAACTTTATATGTTCGAAACCGATTTAATGCGACTGTTGGTTTTTATTTATTTATTTATTCTTTTTTGATGTGAATAAATATGAATGTGGAAGGATATAAGGGAAGAGGTAGACCAAAGAAAAGATGGATAGACTGTGTGAAAGATGACATGAGTAAGAAAGGAGTGAATACTGATATGACGGCTGATAGACAATATGCACCTCAAACTAAAAAAGCACCCGAATGACCAAGTTCTTGTGAAGACCTATAAGAGGTACAGAAATTTCTGTAATTCCCTACTCAAGAAGCTTAAACTTACATACGAACGTTCGGAACTCGAAAAAGCTAACAAAAATCCAAAGTTGACGTGGAAAGTTATAAAGAAAATCACCAACATTGCCCAAAATAAAACATTCCCTACAGAACTCTTAGATTCAGGACCAGATGAACAAACAGCTATTAACAATGTTAACTCCTATTTCGCTAATGTGGGTAAAACTTTAGCCACCGACATAGTAAACAACGTCGATAGTGCAGCTATTGAGTGTACTATCGAGCAACAAATCCACCATAGATCTTTTGTTTTACTCAATACTGACCCAGAGGAGGTAGAAAGGACGATTCTTTGTCTTAAAACAGATTGCGCAACGGGATGGGATGGTATATCCACCACACTGCTTAAAACGTGCAAAGACATAATCGTACCACCTCTCACCCACATAATCAATCTATGTTTTGACCAAGGAATATTCCCCAACGCTTTCAAAAGAGCTATCATCCATCCCATTCACAAAAGTGGTCCTAGAGACAAGGTCACCAACTACAGGCCAATTAGCATCCTGCCATCTCTGTCCAAAGTGGTCGAGAAACTTATTAACAAAAGACTTGTGCGATATCTCGAGAATGAAAAACTTTTATCTGACTGTCAATTTGGATTCAGATCTGATAAATCCACCGAACAAGCAGTCTCAACTTTAACAGATTATGTAGTCAGTAACTTGGACAATAAAAAGAAATGTATAGGTGTATTCCTAGACATGGCAAAGGCTTTTGACACTGTCTCAATTCCCTTACTTCTTGCAAAGTTGGAGCGTATTGGCCTCCGTAACAAGTCTCTCCAACTTTTCGAAAGCTACCTAACAGATAGAACCCAGACCACCACCATAAAGAATCTAGTAAGTTCTGTAGAAAAGGTGTCCTATGGCGTTCCGCAGGGCAGCATTTTAGGCCCCAGTCTCTTTTTAATCTTCATTAATGAGCTGTGTGAATTCCTTCCAGACCGAGGTAAAGTAGTTACCTTCACCGATGACACCGCCTTAGTCTTTGAGGGAGAGTCCTGGGATCATGTACGCACACTTGCAGAACGTGGCCTGCGCAACGTCATCTTGTGGCTCCAAAAAAACCTCCTCACTCTCAACTTTACAAAAACGAAATACATTGCATTCAACATTCTACCATCCAATAAATTCGTCAATGATAAATATAAAATTCAAGCTCATACTTGCAAGAACTTCCCCAGTCTGATGTGTGACTGCCTGTGCATAGGGAGAGTGGAGACAATTAAATATTTGGGAGTACAAATAGATAGTCAACTATCATGGATGCCCCAAATTGATTCAGTAGCTGCAAGGCTGCGCAAACTAATTTGGATTTTTAAAAATCTCCGTCACGTTGCCTCGGCCAGCCTTCTAAATTCGGTGTACTTTTGTCTCTGCCAATCTGTCCTTAGCTATTGCATCTCGGTATGGGGGGGAGCTTGCAAAACTAAATTGATTAAAGTTGAACGAGCTCAGCGCTCTGTGCTAAAGGTCATGCACTTCAAACCCTTTCGCTACCCCACGGAAATATTATACAAGGAATGCCAGGTTCTGTCGATAAGGCAATCATTCATCTTACAACTAGTTCATGTCTTCCACAAAAAAACTACTTTTATCCCCAATCCACAAAATAGACTCTCCAAAAATGTATGCAAAACTGTAAGATGCAATACATCATTCGCAAGACGTCATCCATATTTTCTGGGAGCATACATCTATAACAAACTAATCAAAATTCTAAATTTTTATCCAATGTCTACCTACAAATGTAGAATAACATTAAAATCATGGCTACTAGAGCAAAACTATGTGGGGACTGAAAACTTACTAATTGTTTTAACCTAATTATAAGTCACACCTACTCGTATACATTAACTAACATGAACACTGTCATTCCAAACCACATGTACATGCACACACACCAACACACACACTCACTTTATACACACACACCCTTAACCTTACACACTCATACGCACACACACACACCAACACTCACACTCTCTTCATACACACACATCTTTACCCATTTACACTCACACTCATTCAAGCACGCAAACATAAACACCCCCATACACACAAACGCACAAAACAACACCAACACTCTTTATTACTCGTATACCTCACACTCCATTACAATAAAATCATTTACAATCACACTTACTACTCATTACTACTTAGATTTATTTTTATATTAAACTTTTTTTTTACCTGTAGACGTACACATTATCAATTTCTATTTAGCTTTACTGTCAAACCGGTTCCGGCCGGGGCATAGGTACGCCATCTTACAGGATCTCCTAGTTTGGGTACCTATGTTTTCCAATCAGGTCCAACGATCACATTTTATACAAAACCTGTATGTACATTAGCATAAGTGAAGTTTGTTACCGAAATAAATTTATCTTATCTTATCTTATCTTATCTTATCTGATAGAGGGGAGTGGAAGGGAAAAACATGTTGTGCCGACCCCACATGAAGTGGGATAAGGGTAGGGAGATGACGATGATTTATTATTTTTTTGGTTCCCATTAAGTTATCAGCATCAGCCTGATGAAGTACTGCTGAATATAGGCGTCCCCCAAAGAGTGCCATGACGAACGGTCTTGAGCCTTTTCCATCCACCGACTTCCCGCAACCTTCACAATGTCGTCGGTCCATGGTGGGGGGCCTTCCAACACTGCGTCGTCCGGTCCGTGGTCGCCACTCGAGAACCATTGTTCCCCAAGAACCTTTGATTAAGTTTATACGTTTTAAATTAATTAATTATGTACCTACCAATTATAATTATTTGTACTTTGGCTGAATATTAACACTACACGACACGACTGAATACTGACATAACAGTCGTGTCGTGATAATACGCTAAAAACGCAAGCGCCATGTGAATCAATCTTTAACCCGGGCCAAGGTTCTACCAACAGTAGTGCCGATTCAGAGCTGCGGGCGAGCTGTTCTGACAGTACAATTTTCATTCTAGGTACTCAGTTTTGACCCCACACTAGGATTCCCTGTGTCGTGGGTATCAGGGACTACGAGTACCGTGCAAGACCCGGAACTAATAAGCGGGTTTTCCTCAATTGTGATGTGATGTGACTAATGTGTTGTGGAAAATCTGTTTGAACTATGAAAGTTGTGAAGCGACAGTGAATATTGACCCGCACGGTATTCCCGTATCAGGAACTACCTACGAGTATCATAAGACTCGGAATGAATAAAAGGTTTTTCCTCAATTGTGATGTGTTGGAGGAGGTAGGGCATAGCGAGATTTTCTCGTTCTAAATTCCTCCACCTTACAGAAGATCGCAGCCAAATAACATTATTTGTTTCAAATAGTGTTGTGCTCCTGCGGTGAGTAAGGTTGCCAGAGCTCTTTAGGGGCGGGGGGGTTCGGGGTCGGCAACGCGTGTGTGATGCCTCTGGTATTGAAATCGCTCATAGGCTACCAAACCGCTTACCAAAAGGTGGGCCGTAGGCTTGTTTGCCACTTTAGTAGTATAAAAAATAAAATAAAAAAGTGACTAATGTCATTCTCAAATCAAAAGGTATTTATTTCAATAAAATCACTAGGATCACTTTGAAACGTCTTAGAAACTAGGTGAAGCTACGCATGTTCCTCGCGACCAAGCCTACAAGAATCAGGCGACAAACACGGCGCGCGCCAATGATTATTTTTCACAAAATGGAATGTAGAGCTTTCAGTGTGGTGCCGATCGAACTAGGTGAGGCTCAAAAGAAACAGGGACGTAGTGGAGGTACCTCGACTTTCGATTCGTAGCTCGTAGGATCAAATCCCGGTCTTGCACCAACATTCTTTTTATTCGAAAAGTTAAGTGCGCAAACTGAGGAAGGGGCTACTATACCTAATACACTGACCTGAGAATACAAGATGACCAAGAAAGAATCAGTGACACGATAAGCATAGCTGCGCTAATGCTAGCATAAGTAGCTCAACACTAACGCACCAAAACCAGCTAAACAATGCGTGTGTGGCATGTGCTTATGTAGATAAGATTGCGTAACCATAACAAAGAACAATAATATAATGATTATTCACCTAATTAGTGGCACACCACGTGGTGAGCACTGGTGGCGTGGTGGTAGTGACCCTGCCTTATCCAAAGGTCGTGGGTTCGTAATTTTTTGTGTGCTATACCTACTAATGCTCTTAAACGGTGAACGGAAGAAGGAGGGCACAACGAGATGTGATTTTGGGAGGAGGTAGGGCACAGCGAGATTTTCTCGCTCTCAATTAGAGCAGCCCACCTGGAGAGGTACCTCCGCCTTACAGAAGATCGCAGCCAAATAACATTATTTGTTTCAAATAGTGTTGTGTTCCTGCGGTGAGTAAGGTTGCCAGAGCTCTTTAGGGGGGGGAGGGGTTCGGCCGGCAACGCATTAGCAATGCTCCAGGTGTTGCTGATTTCAATAGGCGACGGTAACCACTTACCATCAGGTGGGCCGTAAGCCTGTTTGCCTCCGTATAACATAAAAATAATTTAAAAAAAACGGAAACACCGTGAGGAAACGGTTATGTCCTAGATCCTAGAATTCGAAGACATGTGCACTAAAAGAGCCTCTAAGTCGCGACACATCTGCGGAACGTTCAACGCAGCACCGAACCCCCCCCCCTTCGAGCGATTATTTCAGCCAAAACGCATTCAATGTATTTTTTTTATGATATACGGAGGCAAACATGAACTTGTTACTTCTAAATAATAAATAAATAATTATTCCGCACACACGATCAACTGATTCCAAACTAGGCATAGCCTGTACTATGGATACCAGAGACTGATATACATAATAGATATATTTTTTTTTATACTACCTGCTCGTCAATGCCATATTATGTGTCATGCAAACCTTTCCTAAAGTAAGTCATAATAGCCCTACGGTCTAGCCGGGTCATAATGTTGTACTGAATTTCATTATTTCCCATGGGACATAATGTGATTTAAATTTGGAATGCAACCCATGTTGTTCTTGATCGAGGTTGGTTTCAAATTTGGGTGCAATGAGATTTTATTCTCATTAGGCTGTAAGTTAACATTTTCTTTGCACTGCCTACAAATTAAAAAAAAGAAAAACATGAAAGCTTTTTACGAAATTCATTTTCAACCGCGCACGAAGAAGGATTTATTCGAATGTCGAACTGACCACTACAGAATAGACTACAAAAAAAGAAAAAAAGGTGCCAAGCGCTCAAACTGCTGAGCTGTTATCTACGCCGAAATTCAGTTTCGATTCAAATAAACTTCTAAAAAATGTCAAGTGACGACGACAGTGATTTTGATTCGACTCCAGAATGCATACAATCTGAAGCCTCTGGTATAGTTGGAAACTTACTTCCAGAAAAATCATTTCTTTCTACTTAACAGTCATTGTTTTCAATTGCCTCGCAGAAAGTATAAAAAGTAGAGTATGCATCGCGGGCTTAAATGTGTATTTGTCTTGGGCGATCTTGAACCCCTCGTACTCAGGATTCTTGAGAACCATAGAATCCCTCGTTCTCGGGGTTCAATATAGCGCCCTTGACATAATACACTACTTTAAGCCCTTGTTGCATAATCTACTATAACACCCTACCAATTGAGCTATGAGGCCTGTAATTGTAATTGTATAATTCATAATTCATTTATTTGCGAAACACAGGTATAAAAGTTGTCAAGAGTTACAGAGTAAAGCCATGTTCCTACTTTACAGCATGCAAATTTTATGTCAGTTATTGATTACATAGTCATAGTTACATTATTATTTTTTATTCAAATTATAACAATTGAAATAAAGTATTAAAAAAAAGCATGATTTATAATTACAATCTTTTTGGTTACTGCGTAAGTTTTTCATAAATAAGACGGTGCTTTGTCTGCCGCTCGTGTCACTGGTTCCTTCGCGGTCACAAGACTCATCTCGCATCTGGATTCCCACCCATGACCCTCGGGTTAGAAGATACGACGCACTCAATGCCATTGATATTATTGTGATAAGGAATTAGGCGTTTAGGTTTAAAATATTCCTCTACATAATCCGTTCTTCCTTCTTCCTAATATTAATATGAATGGCTAAATGTAGAAATTAATTCATCATCATCAACATTGCACTGTGGTGATCTAATTGATGTTTGTGTATAACGATTCTGAACAATAACGGCGTCTCATATAATTGAGACCATCTTAAATAGTTAAGTGGTGTTTCAGTATTCGGGCGTTAAGCTGTCACGTAGGCCATACTTTAAGGACGGTCCACGACGACAACGACGAGTATATATATACCATGGCTTGCGTCACGGTGACTCACTGGTTTAGGTGCGGCTTGCAGGTGCTTAAGTAACGAGCCGACCAGGGTAATTTATATGTACGAGTATACGCAGTACGCACTACCCTGATCATAAAGTTGAAAATTGAATATATTAATTGTACTTTCCGAGTTCGAACTATTAATAGAATCTATCATTTTACGACAAACCAAGCAACAACAGGCGTAGCTTCACCTAGTTTCTAAGATGTTTCAAAGTGATCCTAGTGATTTTATTAAAATAAACGCCTTTTAACTTTGACTTTGTGTATTTAAGCTCTTACTGAAAACAATTACAATAACTAAATATATAACACCCAACAGTCACATACATAGTCCTGACCCCACACTAGGATCCCCTGTGTCGTGGGTATCAGAAACTACGAGTACCATGGTACAACAACATCCAGACCCGGAACAAGAAAGTGTTTGCTTTCTTGTCCCGCAGCGGGAATCAAACTCGAGTCGAAAACCCACCGAGGTCGTCCTAGTTAGTTAGATTTAGTTAGTTTGATGATACTGGACAAAAAGAGCATCTGAAACTAAGTTGGCAAACAAGCTTACGGCCCACCTGTTGGTAAGTAGTTACCGTAGCCTATGAACGCTTGCAATACCAGAGGCACCGCACGCGTGGCCGACCCTAAACCCCCCTCCCCTTAAAGAGCTCTGGCAACCTTACTCACCGCAGGAACACAACACTATTTGAAACAAATAATGTTATTTGGTTGCGATCTTCTGTAAGGCGGAGGTACCCGCCTGGGGGCTGCTCCAATTGAGAGCGAGAAAATCTCTATGTCCTGTCAACCTTGCATATCCAATTAAAATAAATGGAGAATTTCCATCTTAAAATAATCCAAACCAGTACAAAGTAATAAAAACACAAAATTATATCAGCGGGCGTCGGTTTGTCTGTTAGTACAAAGTTATCACGAACTAATTAGTTAAACAAGTAGGGATGGGACAATAACTTTTTATTATAATTATCGACATCGATAGTTTGAATTAACCTCTTAGTAAGGAACCCCTCATTGATTATAGGCCTCCTACAATTTATTCCAATCAATTATACATGGTGATTCATAACGTGCATACCATCCCCAAAGGGGGTTATTCTAACAAGAAGAAAGAACTTTAGCGAAAACAAAACATCAATATTCTGCAAAGAAATAATAATTTTTTGCAGAATATTGAATATTGCCAATTAGATGTAGAATAAGCCCCTTTCGGGATGGCATACATATTATGAATCACCTTGTATAGTGGAAAAAATCCGAGAGAGCTAGAGAAGCCTCTTAGAGGCGCACTTAAATCCTTTCACTACACTGATTCTTTCATCGACGGTTATGGTCCTTTTCAGGGCCACCATTTTTTTTTTTTTTTTTTTTAACGTGGGGAAATCCTCATGGATCCCTCCTTTTGCGGGGGCAAAAGAAAGGGTATGTCGGACTCTTACCGACTAAAACCACCACGTTGGCCAGCCTCCATGCATGTCAAGGGGCTCCGGGATCTCCAATGGAACGCACCGGTGCCCCTCTCGCATTTTGCCTGTTGTGTGGAGCACAATCCCGGGAATGGCACCCATAGCCACGACCAGAACCCGCGCACAAAGTGCGCGTAGCTCACGGCGGCACTTGCCTGGAGTGCCGCCGCCATCCCGAATCCGCTAACGAGCAGCCGGAACCCCGCTCCGACCACCCACGGACCCGAAAAGTCCCCTGTCACTCGGCAGGGGCTACCGCTCGCCCCCCTCACGGGGCAGGCGGTGCGCAGCTGTCGATACCAACAACCCGCAGCACCGCCACCTTCCCAGAGCGGGATCGGCCTCGCTCCGATCCCACTCAGCAGCCTCCGGACCATACACAAGGTAGCTAGGCGAGTCAATCATGCGGCTACACGATCGAGTCGCTGTTGCCACCTAAATGTTGTCGGGATAGAGAGTTGCGGAGGCGGTGGTCCCACCACCACCCCATCACTCTCGGTGTTACGCCGCATTATTTTTTACAGAGGTTTTCTTCCTCTCCTCCTTCCCAGAGTGGGATCGGCCTCACACCGATCCCACTGAACGGCCTCCGGACCATACACAAGGTAGCTAGGCGAGTCAATCATGCTTATTCACGATCGAGTCGCTTTTGCCACCTAAATGTTGTCGGGATAGAGAGTTGCGGAGGCGGTGGTCCCACCACCACCCCATCACTCTCGGTGTTACGCCGTTGTTATTTTTTACAGAGGTTTTCTTCCTCTCCTCCTTCCCTGAGCGGCCTCAGTCCTGACCATACATGCCGAACGGTAGCGAGGTGAGTCGACCATGTCGTGTGTAGCCATGATAATGGCACATGGTCGAGTCCCCCTCGCCACCAACATGTTGCCGGGATTGAGAGTTGCGGGGGAAATGGTACATAGTAAACTACATAACCACAACCCCATCACTCTCGGTGGTACGCCGCGGGTAATTTTTTAGAGAGGGTTTCTTCCTCGCGGCCCGGGCGGCTAAGCCAAGACCCTCAGTCCACGAGTCACGAGTGACCACGTGGGTTCCGAGCTCCCATCCCTGCTCCATCCACTGCGCCCTTTGCTCAGTCAAAGGGACGCGCGGAGAAGCTAACCCCCCCTAAACCCCCCCAGTGTTTGGTCCGCGCCAGTGTGCCGACAACCCCCGCTTGGAGGCTGTCGGCACACCGGAACCCCCTATCCGCCACCCGGGGACGCGCCACGTCGGAGTTCACCTCTCCGCCCACTGGGACACCCCAGCAGGTCCGTGGTTTTCAGGGCCACCATGCCTCAACCTAACTACACCTACCGAAACTCCTTCAACTTGCACAGATAGTGATAGAAACGAAATGTTTCGATTAGTACCTGTCTAATTGTACCTATTTATTATAATGTACCTACGCATAACATATGGCATCGCCTTAGGGATAAAAAAAACCTGTTATGATGTTATACTGTATTCTAAATAAATAAATTAATAATAAATAAACCTGGTCAATGACCTAATACAGGATGACCAAGAAAGAATCAGTGACACGATAAGAACAAGAAGAAGTGCTATCGATATTATTTAGTTTGGGAATCGTACAACACTATAAATCACTATCTAAGACGAGACGTCATGTTTTAGTATTGTAATGACCTAGCCTCATTTGTTTATTATTTGCAAGGATGGTGTTATGCAACACTTTCATCCCCCAATAGATCATCATTCCAGCAGTTTGATGTCGGCGTCCCCCACAGATTTCCGGACTTCATATCATGTGGGGGGGAATTTTGACTGGCCTCATAGCTCAGTTGGTAGTAACTCTGCCTTCTGCGCTAGAGGTCGCGGGTTCGATCCCCGCACTGGACAAACATTTGTGACTAACACAGATGTTTGTTCTGTGTCTGGGTGTTAAATATATATCTATTATGTATATCAGTCTCTGGTACCCATAGTACAGGCTATGCCTAGTTTGGGATCAGTTGACAATGTGTGATATGTCCGGAATATTTATTTATATTTATTTATTTATTTTAATTTGCCCATACTCACCATGCGGGTGCTCGGCACGCGGTTTGGCGAGCGCAGTTAGATCTATCTTTGTGAAAATAAGGGACGCTGCTGCCCATCCCCTAGCTTTGTCCCTTAGTCGCGTCTTACGACATCCGCGGATAGGTAGATAGGGAGGGGCCTATTCTTCAGCCGGGACCACCGCGGCCAAATAAAATAATAATGTCTTACAATTAAAAGACATTGTTATCTAATATGGAGTTATCAGAAAACAATGCCATTTATGACTTACGAAATGAATACGTGAATTGCGTGATGTTGCATAACATCATGCTTTTGGACGTTAAAGTGTTATCAAGAACTTCAATACACGTTGGTCCGATGATGACGTGTCGTGAATTTTTATTTTCAAATACGTAATTTTAATAAATATTGCATTGCAAGGCTTTGCTGAGTTTTTAATTGATAAATAATTGTGTTATTGAAAAGTTAAAACTGGACTTTATTTAAAAAGAAATCGTAATATTCCCAAAGTTATCGGCAAATAAAAATCTTTGCGTTGTAATTGATCATTTGTGTTTAATACAAGTTAAAAAACTTAACAAAAATACTTGTGCATTGTGAGTTACGCATTATTGTTGGATACCGTCCAAAATGGAGTTTCGAAGTGGCAAAAATGGTAAATAACTTTTTCTTGCCTGCTTTTTGTATACCTGGTTCTTTCTTGGTCAGCCTGCTTATGGTCATTGACCCGTTATTATGGTTTCGTCCGTGAACCCATCGTTCTTATATCGAAACGATAAAGCACCGCCTGATATTTGGAGCCCTGTTGCTTTGAAATATCAGGACAGTGCATTATCATCACGTGTTGATAAACACCCTGGCCCCCAATTCTACTAATTCAATGACTTGAAAATGATAATGATCGCACCATTATCATTCAGTTTCGATTGTAGCCACCTTCGTTTCTTTGATTTCATTGGTCAATTGGTGTCACAATGACTGCCATTGATAAACGACTGTGATAGCAGAATACCAAGTGTCAAAAGTGGCCATTTTGCCATAGAACCCTTGCCATTTTGAAGCCATTCAATTAGTAGCTTTGGGCCCCTGATGATTCGTGCCACTGTGCTTGTATTACATTATCACCTTCCAACTGAATCGGCTCTGTATGTTTGTTTGTGTGTATATTTGTTATAGAACAACTTTCGAATTGAAATATTAGGAGTTTGAGTTTCATGATTGTAACGTAAAAACGTGTATTGCCAGTAATGACATACAGCACTGAGATTTGATCATCATCATCATTTCAACCGCAGGACGTCCACTGCTGAACATAAGCCTCCCCCTAAGATTACCAGAAACAATCATTAGGGGCGGATCTGCCCATACTCGCCACGCTGGGCATGCGGGTTGGCGAGCACAGACAAAGCTCTTGTTGTTGATAGGGAACGCTGCTGTCCATCTCCTAGCTTTGTTTCTCCTAGTCGCCTCTTACGACATCCCCGGGTAGAAATGGAGGGGCCCATTCTTCAGCCGGGGCCACCACGGCACTGAGACTTGGTCGCTAACTATTGACCTCATACGCAAGCTCAAAGTCGCGCGACGGGCTATGGAGAGAGCTATGCTCGTAGTTTCACGACGTGATAAAATCCGAAGCGAGAACATCCGTAGAAGAACCAAGTTTACCGCCATAACTCTCAAAGTCAAAAGGCATCTGACTGGCCTCATAGCTCAGTTGGTAGTAACTCTGCCTTCTGCGCTAGAGGTCGCGGGTTCGATTCCCGCACTGGACAAACATTTGGGACTAACACAGATGTTTGTTCTGTGTCTGGGTGTTAAATATATATCTATTATGTATATCAGTCTCTGGTACCCATAGTACAGGCACAGATAACATAATACTGGCTATGCCTAGTTTGGGGTCAGTTGACCGTGTGTGATATGTCCGGAATATTTATTTATTTCAATAAAATCACTAGGATCACTTTGAAACGTCTTAGAAACTAGGTGAAGCTATGCCTGTTCCTCGCGACCAAGCCTAGAAGAATCAGGCAACATACACGGCTTGGTGCCTATCAATCAGAATTAGCAAGTTGAACTGGCAGTGTCCATATAGCTCGCAAAACCGACAACCGTTGGGGTGTATAGAATCTCGAATGGCGACCACTAACTAAGCTGCGTTGGAAGGCCCTTCAACCGATGGACCGACGACATTGTAAAGGTGGCGTGAAGTCGGTGGATGGAGAAGGCTCATTACCGTTCGTCGTGGCAATCTTGGGGGAGGCTTACGTTCAGCAGTGGACATTATCAGGCTGATGATGTTGTACGTAAAATTAAAAACGTGAACATACACGTGAGTGGCGGCAATCACTAGTAAATAAACGAGAGGTCGCGAGTTCAATTCCCCAATCTTGGCTTTTCTTTGGAGAAACACGTGGTCGTGTCGATAGCTTAACTCAAATCTAAATTGTCTCTAGACTTGTTTTCTTCTCGTGTCACTGATTCTTTCTTGGTCATTCTGTATTAGGCTCCTTTCGTGCACATTGTTGTCAATTGTCTCTATCCTACTTAAAATATTTCAAAAAATTGGATTTGTGTGTTTTTTGGTAAGTATTAATAAATAAATAAAAATAAATAAGATAATATTATATATGCGAAAGTTTGTGAGGATGTTTGGATGTTAAGATGTTGTTATTAAATCACGCTGTAGCGGCTCGACCGATTTCGTTGAAACTTGGATTATAAAGAGTTCTTTACCTAGAATAGCATATAGGCTACTTTTTATGTAGGTACCACGCGTGCGAAACCTTGTGCTGAAGCTAGTAAATCATATAAACAGTACGTTAGGTTAGGTTAGGTTAGTCTGTGATGTACTGTATCTGTGTGTGTTGTCGAATAAATTATCTTATCTTATCTCTTGACCCCAAGCAAACTAAGCGTACCGTACCACAACACCGAGACCCGGAACAAATATCTGCATATGCAAACATTCTCGAAGTATAGTCGGAAGTGCCTTGCATTTAGATCTGTGGTGGCAATTGTGTAAGCGTAATGGCAATGAAGTTCGTAACTTTAAGGGTAATTTTATTTTGTATTTTTCCAGTTGAATGCCCTGATGAACGAAATCTACGAGACTGTGACGGCAGCCTGCAACATGGAGGAAAATAAACCGGGCAGCTTTCCAACAGACCAAGCCGACGGCGGCTCTAGTGAAGGTAGGGACTTAGAAAGAAAGAAAGAAAAGAAAAAACTTTTATTTTTAACCACACACAATATAATTATGTTACAGTTTGTGTTTATGCTTAAGTTATGGCTTAGACACTAGCTCTGTTATTATGAAACTGGGTTTAGATGAGAACTAACTAAACCCTGGTTTTGTGACGTGTTATTTAGTATAGTTGCTATATGTAAAATGTATGAAATGACACGTCTCAAAACCAGTTGTGCACGAAAGGCGCCTCTAAGAGGCGCACGTTAATCCTTTCACTACACTGATTCATTCACCGACGGTCCTTGGCCATTTTTAGGGCCACCACACCTCAACCCGGTCCCTGACCTAATACAGGATAACCAAGAAAGAATCAGTAACGCGATAAGCAAGCAGCGCTTAGAGTTAAGACACTTGGGGTAAGACAATTAGATTGTTAATAGCATTTCTACATGTACCTTTCTCAAAACTCAAACTCAAAAGGCGTTTATTTCAATAAAATCACTAGGATCACTTTGAAACGTCTTAGACACTAGGTGAAGCTAGCTCCTCGCGACCAAGCCTACAAGAATCAGGCGACAAACACGGCGCGCGTGCCGCATAATATTTTTCAATGATCCTGTTTTTTTATTTACATACATACATACATAAAATCACGCCTATTTCCCAGAGGGATAGGCAGAGACGGCTTTCCACTTGCTACAATCCTGACATACCTATTTTGCTCCATTCACTCTCATCACATTCTTCATACATGCTCGTCGGTTTAGGGTACTCCCGACCAGCCAGGCTATTGCGTAAGCGAAATGGTAATGAAGATCGCAATTATAAGGATGATTTTATCAATTTTAGCGACATCTGAAGTTTTTCAAACATGAAAAGGAAGAAGATAAGGTCTTCAAGTTTTCCCTTGTCAAGTTTGGAACGTTTTGAATGTTGCTAAGATTGTTGAAATTACCCTCAAAGTTGCGAAGTTAATTTTTTTTTAATACAACAGAGGTGGCATACAAGCTTACGGCCCACCTGATGGTAAGCGGTTACCGTAGCCTATGAGCGCTTGCAATACCAGAGGCATCACGCACGCGTTGCCGACCCCGAACCCCCTTCCCCCCTAAAGAGCTCTGGCAACCTTACTCACCGCAGGAACACAACACTATTTGAAACAAATAATGTTATTTGGCTGCGATCTTCTGTAAGGCGGAGGTACCAGGCAGGCTGCTCCAATTCAGAACGAGAAAATCTCGCTGTGCCCTACCTCCCACTCCATTACGCTTACGCAATTGCACCCTTTTTTTAAATTTATTATTATTAAAAAATATATATCTTTCCAGAATCCGTGAAACTCACCCGGAGTCTCACAGAGAAGAGGAAGAACTACGTCCGCCGCGTCTCTTCCCGCCTCGCGTACTTAGAGCCGAAGAACATAAAAACGGCACGCTACCGGCACCAAACCTCGATATGCTCGTACAAATCTGACGTGTTGAAGGCGGATGTGGAAAATCCCTACACGACTTTCCGCTCGTGGAAGAGCTTTAGGGCCTCGCAGAATAGTTTGACGGCCAAGATGGATTCAGATTCCAAGTTCAATCTTACAGGTATGTTGATCATCAGCATCAGCCTGTAGAAGTCCACTGCTGGACATAGGCCTCCCCTAAAGAGTTCCACGACGAACGGTCTTGAGCCTTCTCCATCCACCGACTTCCCGCAACCTTCACAATGTCGTCGGTCCATCGTCGGGCTTCCAACACTGTGTCGCCCGGTTCGTGGTCGCCATTCGAGAACCTTTACTCCCCAACGGTTATCGGTTCTGCAAGCTATATGGCCTGCCCACTGCCACTTCAACTTGCTAATTCTGAGAGCTATGTCGGTGACCTTGGTTCTTCTACGAATTTCCGAATTTACGAAGGTGTGTTGATAAATTGATGTAATTAAAAGAAAAAACATTTTTTCCTCCTATCGGGCACAAACACAATACATTTTGTATCTCTGATGTTTTATTTTATTTTTATTTATTCGGGACAACAAACAATTGCACTCACATATTACTAAACTTAATTAAAGTAGGTACTAAAGTTCTTAGAGTGTAATCAGCCCCGTTGTCCACGGATTTGGTAGAAAGAGGGCAGTAGTAATGCGAACAGAATAACAAGAAAAAGAAAAATGCAGTTGGTAGGTCTAACTATTTGTCATCATATAAGGACGTACAAAACAGTCTACCCACCAACTACAGCTGAAATTTAAACTATCTAAATTCTAAATAATCAGACAGCATAGTGTTGTGTATATGTTTTTTAATCGAACCGGGTGAGATTTCAAAGAATTCAATGTTTGTGAAGTGATTGTTTTAAGATTGGAAACAAATAATTATAATATTATGTTTGACAGACGAATCTAAGAGCATGTAATAAGTCTTAAGAGAAATAAAAATTATCATTATCAATGATACCTGAAAATTGGAACAACTAATTAATTTTGACGAGCTTTCCAAATTTCATCCAAATCCGTTCGGCCGTTTGGGCTTGAATGAACCACAAACGAACTTTCGCATTTATAATATTAGTATGATTATAAACTAGCTTCCGCCCACTGTTTCGCTCGCGTGGTACCAACATAAAAAGTAGCCTATATGCTATTCTAGATAAAGAACTCTATCTATTCCAAGTTTTATCGAATCACAAACATCCCCACAAACTTTCGCATTTATAATAGTAGTAATTTTTTATTTTGACTGTGCCTTTATTAGTTTTTACTGTGAATTATGTGTAGGTCTCCGCTAGCCTACCTACATAATATGTACCTACTAAGTACTCTTTTTTACTATAGCTCTCAGAATTAGCAAGTTGAAGTGGCAGTGGGCAGGCCATATAGCTCGCAGAACCGACAACCGTTGGGGAGTAAAGGTTCTCGAATGACGACCACGAACCGGGCGACGCAGTGTTGGAAGGCCCCGATGGACCGATGCCCGTGGAACTCTTTAGGGGAGGCCTATGTCCAGCAATGGACTTCTACAGGTTGTTGATGATGATGAAGTACTCTATTTTATGATATTGTACCTACTCTTGTTTGTTTTCCTACTTCTTTGCTTCTATTTCTGTCTGTGCTGTATTTGTGTGTGTCGAATAAATAATTTATCTATCTGTCTATTTCCTCTCCACAGATTCCACAGGCAATATTCTATCTATAAAGAATGACTTTGACATAAGCGATGGTAGCATAGACGCGATGAGCATAGACGAGAAAGCCGGCTGCGTCGACATAGAGCTGCCCTTCGAGCCGAGGGAGCAGGGCCTCTTCAACGTTTGTCTGTTGGTTGGACTGAACTATATGACTGCACAGGCTTATGTGAAAAACGTATTTCCTAGTCAGGTGAGTTAAAATTAATAAAACTTGTGCCGTTGGCCCACTGGTTCTACTCCTACCTACCTACTAGTGCAGGCCCGTCCAACATACGGCCCCCGGGCCACCGTGTGGCCCGCGTAAGTCCTTTATCCGGCCCGCGTTCTGGTTAAAACTTTATAAATAATTAGGTGAAATAATTGGCCGTGGTGGCCCCGGCTAAAGAATAGGCCCCTCCATATCTACCTATCCGCGGATGTCGTAAGAGGCGACTAAGGGAAAAAGCTAGGGGATGGGCAGCAGCGTCCCTCATTTTAACAACGATAGCTCTAACTGCGCTCGCCAATCCGTATGCCCAGTGTGGTGAGTATGGGCAAATCCCCCCATATGATAGGAATTCGCTGTCTGTGGGGGAGGCCATGTTCAGCAGTGGACGTCGTACCGTACGGCTGAAATGATGATGATGATGATGAGGTGAAATAATTAGCAATACTGAAACTTTCTTTTTTAATAAATCATTTGGTTACATGAAAAATACCGTTGCATTTTACTTTACCTATGAAATTTGTTTTGGCCCGCTACGATTAAAAAAATATTAAACCTGGCCCTCTAGAAAATTGTGTTGGACAGGCCTGTACTAGTGGTAGTTAGATATAAAGAAAACCAGGGTTTCAGTTATTAGTTATAATATTTAAATAACTACAGCTAATTCATAATTCATTTATTGTTCGTGAACCTAGGTACATTGATAGATGGTGAGGTTTAGAGTACAGATCACTAGATTCTGATATCGGTCATACAAACATTATAAATACAAAGATTTAAACCAATATTAATTATATTACAAATTACATAATAACTAATAAGTTACAAATTCAAAAAAATATAAATTTATCATTAATGTCAATCTTATGACTGGCCTCATAGCTCAGTTGGTAGTAGCTCTGCCTTCTGCGCTAGAGGTCGCGGGTTCGATTCCCGCACTGGACAAACATTTGTGTGATGAACACAGATGTTTGTTCTGTGTCTGGGTGTTAAATATATATATATTATTTATATCAGTCTCTAGTACCCATAGTACAGGCTATGCCTAGTTTGGGATCAGTTGACCGTGTGTGATATGTCCGGAATATTTATTATTATTTATTATTATTATTATATAATATTAAATTAAATTAAGGTTGTCATACAAAAAATCGTTTATACTATAATATGCTTTTTTAACTGAAATGTCATTTAATTTGAGCTTAAATTCACTAATAGACAACATTCGAACAGATTTTGGGATTTTATTAAATATTGTGGGTGCCATACAAAATACACTCATGGCGTAATAATTGTGTTCTGCATGGTAAACAGCTAGCAGTCTTCGAGCACACAAATTTAGTAGGGCGTGGGATGCCTATTGATCTGTCTCCACCTCCTATCTAGTAAGCACTCCCCTGGTGGGCCGAATGATGGTGGGTGGTCCCAACGGGAACGAGTGGTACGTAGGTGGCTACCAGGACTTCCTTCTCGAGAAACAGGAACTGATCTCCGACTAGGAACGTCGGTAGCCCTTGTAGTAAACGGGAGACTTCAATCCGTGAAATTGTTGATCCGTGGAGTTGATGAGTTACAAACTTAACTTTCCAAGTGGCGATCACAAATAGGCCAGTTGTGGTGACACCATAGCCACACAAAGGTTTTTAAGGTTAATTTTCTTCATAATTTAAGATACACCATCTTGCCCCTTCTCTAATCTTTTCAGTCCAGTCCATCCTAAGGTTGCCTGGCAGAGATCGCTCTTAGCGATAAGGCCGCCCATTGTATTGCCGTGTAAATTTGTAATTGTGATCTTATGTATTATTTCCGTATGGTGATCAATAAAGTTTTATCTATCTATCTATACAATGAGTTGGCTGCCATTAGTGACTCCAATATGAAGGTTTAAGTTGAGGTTTAAGCGATGTATCCACAAAATCTTGTTAATGAGACTTAACTATAACTATGATTAATTTTTAGGGTAGTTTAGTTATTAATCTTGCAACACAGTAAATCGTGTCATTTTTGCATAATTGATTACGAACCTGGATCTGAACTAAGCAATGTTTGTACTAGATTAAGCTGTAATCTGATTTGTCTTTTTTATTTCTTTTTATACGACTAAGGTAGCAAACAAGCATACGGCCAACCTGTTGGTAAGTGGTTACCGTAGCCTATGTACGCTTGCAATACCAGAGGCATCACGCACGCGTTGCCGACCCCTGATTATATACATATGATGATGATGATATGATGATGTATACAATATACCCAAATATTGTATACAATCTACGCGCTCTACACTGTCGCAGTTACATTCTGCGTGAGGATAGGAGTTACAGGAGTGTGATCTAATATTGAAACTTTCTGATGGTTGAGAAGATAAGGTGGCAGATATCGTTATGACTTTAGTTTTCTTTAAATTTAGTGTTAATAAGTTATTCGACAGCCAGGTTGAAACAGTTATTAAGGCATTTTCGGTCAGGGACTTAGCCTCACACCAGCTTTTGCCAGAAACCAATAGCGCAGTATCGTCGGCGTAAGCAAGAATTTTACAGTTTTTAAGAGTTAGATTGCAGAGGTCATTTACATATATGAGAAATAATGTGGGCCCTAGGACACTGCCCTGTGGCACCCCATACGATAAACTCTCCTCAGTGCTGGTGTAATTGTCTATAGTTACACACTGAGAGCGTTCTGCAAGATAACTCGTAAAAATACTAAGTGCCGGACCTCTGATACCAATCGTTTCCATTTTGTTCAGAAGCAGAGGGACAGAAACAGTGTCGAACGCCTTAGAGAGATCCAAAAACACAGCAACAGTTTTCATTTTGGCGTCAATATTTTTTGCAATGGAATCAGTCAGTTCAAGTACAGCATCTTCAGTTGACTTACAGGAGCAAAAACCGTACTGATTATCTGCGAGTATGTTAAATCTGTTCAGAAATTTCTTAAGGCGAGAGTTTAAGCATTTTTCAAATATCTTCGATACGGTGGTAAGGACTGAAATAGGCCTATAATTGTCGACACTGTTTCTGTCTCCAGTCTTATGAATCGGGTGTACAAGTGCCTTTTTGAAAACACGTGGGAAAATCCCATGTGAGAAACAAAGGTTTATTATATGAGTGATGATAGGGATAAGAGTACTTTTAGCAGATTTGATGATAGAACAAGGTATGAGATCCCAGCCTACTGCACACTTGGTTTTGAGACCGGTGATCACTCCTGAGACTTCATCCTCATCAACATCAACCAAGACCATAGTATTAGGGTTATATTGCTGTCTACAAAACATTGTTTCAGGGTCGCTATACGATCTTGGCTGAATTTTGTTTGCTAGGTTCTTTCCGACTTCCGAGAAATATTTATTTATGTAATCAACAGAATTTTGTGGTCTCTCCATTATATTCAATAACTCCATCGATTTATGTTTTGGTTTCTTTGTGTTTGTGATTTCCTTAACAACTTCCCAAGTAGCCTTAGGATTACTTCTGGCCTTCTCAAACTCTTTCTTTTCATATTCACATCTAGTTTTCTTTAATAAATAGTTACAAAAATTTCGGTACCTTTTATATGTAGTATATTTAATCGTGTTTTCTGGGTCTTTTTTATGTTTTTTATACAATTTGTCTCGATTTCTTATACATTTAAGAAGACCAGGAGTAATCCAAGGCTTAATTACTCGTTTTTTAGATGGTATAGTTATAATTTTAGTGTGTTCTTTTATTTTGGATGTGATTAATTCAACAAAGGTTGCCGCTGCTTGTTCTGGGTCCTCAGAGTTTAAGACGGAAGTAAAATCAGTATCTCTAATCTCAGTAACTACAGCGTCCTCATCAATCCTTTTAAATTGACGTTTAGGGTTGAATATGTTGTTATTGTGAATATCGCAGCATAGAATTACGGGAAAATGGTCTGTAATTGTAGAGTTCAGTATGAGTGTAGTGGCTTTTCTGTCGGTCTTAAGTATAGCATGATCTAGACAGCTTTCTTTACGCGTCGGCAGGACATGTGCTGGAAGTGCGCCTTGAAAAGCCAGAGCGTTTAGATAATCCTCAGAGTTAGGGTCATTATTATTAGGTGCAATATTTATGTTTATGTCACCAATAAGGGCAACAGTTCTTATTGCGCGGAGAGATTCTAGATAATCAACTAAGCTATTTATAAAAGTATTACAATTTTTATAAGATGGTGGCCGATAAGCTGCTAGAATGGCAATATCATTATCGAATTTAATAGTCAGGGAGTTCGCTTCCTTAATGCTTGTCTCTTCCATAGAGTGCTTCAGATGATCTCTTACGTAAACTACTATGCCATCGTTCTGGTTAGTAAAATTGGATTTATATGAGACAAACCCTTTAAGCAGAGGTATATTAGAAACCTTGCTCAGCCAGCATTCTGAAAGGACAATAAGATCACAAGAGGTAGTGATTCTATCAAGCAACAACTCGAGTTCACCAAAATTCTTGTTTATGCTGCGAATATTTAAATGTAATATTTTAAGAGACGTACGAGTACTCTTTATGTAGTCCCTACAGTGTTCTGGGTCACAAAAAAAAGATTTAGAGACTGAGAAAGACTGAATTTCATTATTTAAAATGTTTAAATCATCCATAATGGAAGACAAGAGAAATACAGATGAGCTTCATATTCCATACTAGGGTGGGATCTAGGTATGTCCTGGAGAGTTTACGTGTGGTTTTGTGTGAGTGTGCGTGTGGAGGTGTAAATACAGATTCTAGCAGTTTTACATTATAATAAAATAGCAAATAGGGCAAATAAAAACAAAAAACAATTATTCCACTCATAAGATGGGTAACACACAAAAAAATAGGCTAACGTTTGACCACAATCTCACCTGATGTTAAGTAATGATATAATATTGTAATTAATATCAGTCTCCGGTACCCATAGTACAGGCTATGCCTAGTTTGGGATCAGTAATAATTATTTACACATAATTTAAAAAAAAATTGGCTAACTTTATTTGTGGAAATAAATTATCTTTATCTTTATCTTAGAGTATATTAAATATAATCGATGTAACCCTTGTCAAATTCAAACTTCTCACAACTCAGGGTATCCTAGTGTGAGAGCCTGTAAGCAATGTACCTACTTTAATAGGGCCTAGACTAAGCTTTCGTTGTCATTAAATTCCATTTTGAGAAGGATCATCGAAAAAAATGATAGGCACCAAGCCGTGTTTGTTGTCTGATTCTTCTAGGCTTGGTCGCGAGGAACAGGCGTAGCTTCACCTAGTTTCTAAGACGTTTCAAAGTGATCCTAGTGATTTTATTGAAATAAATGCCTTTTGACTTTGACTTTGACATTGTACACTACATTTTGATATATAAATAAACTTATTTTTAGTTGACCGTGTGTGATATGTCCGGAATATTTATTTATAACAGGTTCAAGTCCCGCAGCACATTGAGAACCTGATCTTCCCGGAGACCCTGAGCCAGGAGAAGGGGGAGTGGTCCGCTGACGCCAAGTTCACGCAGTGCTACTCGTTCGTGCTCACCGACGAGCGCGGCGAGCGGTCTTACGGGTGAGTCATCGATGCATATTTTTTTTTTTTTTTTTTTATACTACTGAGGAGGCAATCAAGCAAACAGCCCACCTGTTGGTAAGCGGCTACCGTGGCCTATGTGCGCTTGCAATACCAGAGGCATCACGCACGCGTTGCCGACCGCGAACACCTTCCCCCCTAAAGAGCTCTGGTAACCTTACTCATCGCAGGAACACAACACTATTTGAAACAAATAATGTTATTTGGCTGCGATCTTCTGTGAGGCGGAGGTACCTCCCCAGGCGGGCTGCTCCGATTCAGAACGAGGAAATCTCGCTGTGCCCTACCTCCTCCTAAAAGCACTGGTCCTATTATATCGAGAGCACAGGTGGAGTGGTGGGTTCGAATCCTGGTCGCGAGATTTTCAATTCGGTATCTATCCCGAAGGGAAAGGGGCTTTACATCAACACAAAAAAATATTAAACCCATAAAACATTTATTTCTTGATTTTTATTAAATCAGATGTTTTTGGAATTTTTATTATCATCTCTGTAACCTTCACAATGTCGTCGGTCCATCGGGTGGGGGGCCTTCCAACACTGCGTCGCCCGGTTCGTGGTCGCCATTCGAGAAACTTTACTCCCCAACGGTTGTCGGTTCTGCGAGCTATATGGCCTGCCCACTGCCACTTCAACTTGCTAATTCTGAGAGCTATGTCGGTGACCTTAGTTCTTTCCTCACTTCTTTCGGATTTCCTCATTTCGGATCTTATCACGTAGTGAAACTCCAAGCATAGCTCTCTCCATAGCCCGTTGCGCGACTTTGAGCTTGCGGGAAGTCGGTGGATGGAGAAGGCTCAAGAACGTTCGTCATGGAACTCTTTGGGGGAGGCCTATGCCCAGCAGTGGACTTCTACAGGCTGATGATGGTGATGATGATCTCTGTAACTAATAATAAATAAAACGTACGAGGAGCATCAAGATTGCTACCTAAACAGCTGATTCATTGAGTTTGAGCTCTTTTGACACCAAAACATCTGATTTTCTCAAAGAGTTTTTTCAATGAAAAATGTCTAATTTCCAAAAGTCGTAGAACAAACTTTATTACTACTTGGTTGTCGATTAAGTCCCTTTCGGAATAGCATACATCTTTTCAATCATCATCATCATTTCAGCCGTTCGACGTCCACTGCTGAACATGGCCTCCCCCACAGACAGAGCAAATTCCTTATCATGTGGGGGGATTAGCCCATACTCACCACACTGGGCATGCGGGTAGGCGAGCGCAGTTAGAGCTATCGTTGTTAAAATGAGGGACGCTGCTGCCCATCCCATAGCTTTTTTCCCTTAGTCGCCTCTTACGACATCCGCGGATAGGTAGATATGGAGGGGCCTATTCTTCTTTTCAATAAATGGGAATAATTTCAACAATTTCATGTGTTTGCAGTTATTGCCGCAGAGTGCTACCAGAGGGCGCCACAGCGTGCCTTCCACTGTGCTACTGCCTTATTGGGAAATATAGAGCCCCAGGATTTTATTACAAGGTATAATAAATTTAAATTAAATATTCCGGACATATCACACACGGTCAACTGATCCCAAACTAGGCATAGCCTGTACTATGGGTACCAGAGACTGATATACATAATAGATAAATATTTCACACAGAACAAACATCTGTGTTCAATACAACTGAGCTATGAGGCCAGGTCAAGAGTACCCTAAACCGACGAGCATGTATGAGGAATGTGATGAGAGTGAATGAAGCAAAAGAGCTATGTCAGGATCGTAGCAAGTGGAAAGCCGTGGTCTCTGCCTACCCCTCTGGGAAATAGGCGTGATTTTATGTGTGTATGTTTGAATTACACATACAAGCGGCGATGGGCTTGCAACCTGTCACTTTTTATACAACTAAGGTGGCCAACAAGCATACGACCTACCTGTTGGTAAGCGGTTACCGTAGCCTATGAGCGCATGCAAAATCAGAGGCCACACGCACGCTCTGTCCCCGAAACCTCCTTCCTAAAGAGCTCTGGCAACCTTACTCACCGCAGGAACACAACGCTATTTGAAATTTGGCTGCAATCTTTTGTAAGGCGGAGGTACCTCCCCATGCCGGCTTCTCGAATTTAGAGCGAGAAAATCTCGCTGTGCCCTCATCATCATTTCAGCCGTACGACGCTGAACATGGCCTCCCCCACAGACAGCAAATTCCTCATCATGTGGGGGGATTTGCCCATACTCACCACGCTGGGCATGCGGGTTGGCGAGCGCAGTTAGAGCTATCTTTGTTAAAATAGGGGACGCTCCTGCCCATCCCCTAGCTTTATACCCTTAGTCGCCCTTAGACGATCTCGGTGGCATAGCGGCTGAGTCTACGGGGTGGGACACAAGGGGTGCTGGTTCGATTCCCGCTTCAGGACAAATGTTTGCATGATCTGCAAACATTTGGTCCGGGTATGGGTGTTGTGGTATGGTACTCGTAGTTTCTGATACCCACGACACAGGGGATCCTAGTGTGGGGTCAGGACTATGTATGTGACTGTTTCAAGTTATTTATTTATTTAAGTTTTAAAACTATTGTTTCTTAACAGGTGCTACAGGAGATCGAATCATACCACGGCGGTTCCGAATCACAAATAAACAGCGTCTTGCAACAACTCTTCGAGTCTGACTTCCCGAACCCTGGCGAGGAGATAACACTGACAATAGAACCCGCTGACAGCGACACTGACAGGTTTCAAAGCTGCGACAACTGTAAAGACTGTCGCAAAAGCGACACTTGTAAAGTTGACCGTGCAAAGTGTGACAGTGATTGCGACAAATGTAAAGAGTTGCAAAACGACACGTGTAAACAAAACTTTAAAGACGGTGACAAGTGTAAAGTAGATTGTAAAGAGGACAAATGTAAATATTGCAAAGCCAGTGATAGTTCTAATAGTGACAAGTGTAAAGTCAGTGATAGCAGTGATAGGTGTCAAGTGAGTGACAAGTGTAAAGTTAGTGATAGCAGTGACAGGTGTCAAGTGAGTGACAAGTGTAAAACAGTGCCGGAAACGAGAACTGAGAAATTATATGATTTGGAGAATAATAATAGTTTCCGGGAGCTACTTTTGAGTTTGGATGGAGTCAAGTAAGTCTTTTCATCATCATCATCATCTATTCAGCTGTAGGACGTCCACTGATGAACCTAAGCCTCCCCCATAGATTACCAGAAACAATAATGTGGGGGGATTTGCACATACTCGGCACGCTGGGCATGCGGGTTGGCGAGCGCAGATAAACTCTTGTTGTTGATAGGGAACGCTGCTGCCCTAAGTAAGTCTTTTACTTATCATTATTACATCATCATCAGCCTGAGGAAGTCCACTGCTGGACACAGGCCTCCCCAAAAGAGTGCGACGACGAACGGTCGTCGGGCCTTCTCCATCAACCGACTTCCCGCAACCTTTACAATAAATAAATGCTTGCTTGCTTGTCGCGTCACTGATTCCTTCTTGGTCATCATGTATAAGGTCAGTGACCAGGTTGAGGTATGGTGGACCTGAAAAGGGCCTATGACCGTCGGTGAAAGAATCAATGTAGTGAAAGGATTAAATTGCGCCTCTTAGAGGCTCCTTTCGTGAACATAAAATAAATAACCAACAACAGTAACATACACAGCCCTGACCCCACCGTAGGATTCCCTGTGTCGTGGGTATCAGAAAATACGAGTACCATGGTACAAATTTACCCTCAGCGGGAATCGAACTTGAGCCCTTACGTCTCAGACGGGCACTCGCCCAATGCGCCACCGAGGTCGTCAATCGTTCGTCGAATAAGTAATCTAAATATTTAAATATCATCATCATCGTCATTTCAGCCGTTCGACGTCCACTGCTGAACATGGCCTCCCCCATAGACAGAGCAAATTCAAAGTCAAAGTCAAAGTCAAAAGGCATTTATTTCAATAAAATCACTAGGATCACTTTGAAACGTCTTAGAAACTAGGTGAAGCTATGCCTGTTCCTCGCGACCAAGCCTAGAAGAATCAGGCAACAAACACGGCTTGGTGCCTATCATTTTTTTCGATGATCCTTTTTCACAAAATGGAATTTAAAGCTTCAGTGTGGTGCCGATCGAACTAGGTGAGGCTCAAGAGAAAAGTAATTCCTTATCATGTGGGGGGATTTGCCCATACTCACCACGCTGGGCATGCGGGTTGGCGAGCGCAGTTAGAGCTATCGTTTTTAAAATGAGGGACGCTGGTGCTCATCCCCTAGCTTTTTTCTCTTAGTCGCCTCTTACGACATCCGCGGATAGGTAGATATGGAGGGGTCTATTCTTCAGCCGGGGCCACCACAGCCAATTTAAATATATTTCATTATATGTATTTTAATATTCTTTCAGAATTAAAACAATTACAAGGCCCTTAGAGCCTCGAGCTGAGGAGAGCAGTTCCTGCGAACTCCTCGACTCTCTAGGAGCTGGTCTCCTGGTGAAGGTCTTTGGGTCCTTA
Source organism: Anticlea derivata (assembly GCA_947579855.1). Taxonomy (NCBI): domain Eukaryota; kingdom Metazoa; phylum Arthropoda; class Insecta; order Lepidoptera; family Geometridae; genus Anticlea; species Anticlea derivata. The sequence goes on along the minus strand of OX388287.1, from coordinate 4,779,297 downwards.
CTGCTCGAAAGGAAACTTATAGTGCGCTCCGATAAACTGAGGTGAGATCACACTAACACACACACACACACACACCACATTCATACCTTTATTCAAAATACACACACACACACCATTCACCTACCTACCTACATACCAAAACTTGGTTTTCTGTAATTATATCATGTACCTATTTTCATAACTGTATGTAGGAATTCTAAGTGAATAAATGCCCTTTTATTTATTTATTTAATATGTATTCAACAAAAAGATATATTCATTTTTTTGTCGTATTTTTCCCGAGTTTTTCTAATCTGTATTTAGTTTTTTTATCACCTTTATAAGTAATTATTATAAGGTATAACTTATACATAAATGGTCTTAATAATAAATTATATTTTCAGCTCCCTCTCGTCGTGGCTGGAAGCATTACAATCAGCCCTCTACCCCTTCGTGTGGCAGCAACCCCTAATCTCGTGTGTACCGGCTGAAATACAAAGGGCGGTTCTAGACGCGCCGCTGCCTATCCTAGCTGGCATGCTCGATAAAGTTGATGTTGACGGCGAGAGCATTGAAGAGGTATTAATTAACTCGCAAAAAACACGTTCACACACACACACAAACACATGCACACACACACAACTCGCAATCACTAACACACATACGCACACACACACACACTCACGCACACTCACCCAAACAATTACGTACGGAAAAAGGTACCGATACATTTTTATCAGTTTAGCACCGCTAGATTCATCTGTCTGAAATTTTCGAAGCCATCCGTCATTCATACTAGGCGTAATTGGTAACCTATTGCCGATTCTAGGCAAAGATACTGGTTCATAACCAGCTGGTTTAACAAAACGAATTAAATTGTTTGAATAGTACATTTCTTTGTCTATTTATGATCTTAGAATCGACATAATTTTCACTAAAAACGTGATATTTACCATTATTTGTGAGTTTATTTTGAATTTGCATGCTGTAAAGTAGAAACATGGCTGTACTCTGTAACTCTTGTCATCTTATAAACCTGTGTTTCGCAAATAAATTATTTGTTCCCCGATTATTGCGGCACAGTTACATGCGTAAAATCAACAACAAAAAAAAATATTTCTTAAATGTCCGCAAAGTCACGGTTGAATCAATTAAATCATAATTGACCATATTTTTCGCAGGGTATGTTCATAGACCTCACGCATCCGTCCAAAGTGCTCTGTTACCAAGGGGACGAGTCCACCATCCTACCCACCAATAGCTATAAGGCACTCAAGACTTCACTGCAGATGGAGTCCATAAAAAATAAGGTATGTCTTTTTTTTTTCTTTTTTTTTTAATACTACTGAAGTGGCAAACAGGCATACGGCCCACCTGTTGGTAAGCGGTTACCGTAGCCTATGAGCGCTTGCAATATCAGAGGCATCACGCACGCGTTGCCGACCCCGAACCCCCTCCCCCCCTAAAGAGCTCTGGCAACCTAACTCATCGCAGGAACACAACACTATTTGAAACAAATAATGTTATTTGGCTGCAATTAAAATATCTAATATGGTGAAGGAAAACATCAAGAAAGAGCCGTTCAACAGCTCCTAACCACTTTATTAGGTCATCTTTCCATCTGGTGGGGGGTTTCTTAATGATTGATCGCTTTTTTTATATACAACTGAGGTCGCAAACAATAAAACGCGCCACATGTTGGTAAGCGGTTACCGTAGCCTGCAATATGTATGTATGAGCAGCCTGTATGAGCGCTTGCTTACCGTCCTCTATCGTTCTCTTAAAATCCAGTCCATCCAAAGGTTGTCTGGAAGAGATCACTCTTAGTGATAAGACCGCCCATTGTATTCCACTATTATTACTTATATTTTTGTCGAATTAATTGTGATGTGTTAAATTTTTATGTGGCTTACAATAAAGAGTTATCTATCTATCTATCTATCTTGCAATAACAACCGTTTTGTTGCAGGATCGGGACGACACCAAGACTCGGAACGTGATGATATCGGAGGCATTCCTCCGGTTCTTTGTGGACATCCTGGGGGACTACTGGAGATTCTTCAGCATTGGGGTCCTCAAGGATGGAGATATGGGGAAGGGAGATGTTGTATTTGATGTAAGTATTCTTCGTGTTCAAACGGAATGCTATATTCAAATTATTGTAGGTACCAGCTAGGTATTGTAGGTGGAGGAGGTTGGGCTCAGTGAGATTTTCTCTCTCTAAATTGGAGCAGCCCGCCTGGAGAGGTACCTCCGCCTTACATAAGATCGCAGCCATATAACATTATTTGTTTCAAATAGTGTTGTGTTCCTGCGGTAAGGTTGCCGGAGCTCTTTAGGGGGGGAGGGGTTCGGCAGGGAACGCATTAGCAATGCTCCAGGTGTTGCTGATGTCAATAGGTGACGGTAACCACTTACCATCAGGTGGACCGTAAGCCTGTTTGCCTCCGTATAAGATATAAAAAAAAAGGTACCTACGTGACAAAAAAATAAAAGTCGGAAGGAAAAGGCTCAAGACCGTTTGTCATGGCACTCTTTGAGACAGGGCTATGTCCAGCAGAGGACTTCTACAGGTGGTGAAGCTAATGAATTGAATGGCCTTATAGCTCAGTTGGTAGTAACTTTGCCTTCCAGCCAGAAGGTTCGATTCCCGCACTGGACAATCATTTGTGACTAACACAGATGTTTGTTCTGTGTCTGGGTGTAAAATATATATCATTTATGTATATCAGTCTCTGGTACCCATAGTACAGGCTATGCCTAGTTTGGGATCAGTTGACCGTGTGTGATATGTCCGGAATAATAAAAAAAAAAGATATCTAAGTGCTTAGATTACATAGATTTTACATTAAATAAGGAAATAACATCCAACAGTCACATACATAGTCCTGACCCCACACTAGGACTCCCTGTGTCGTTGGAATCAGAAACTACGAGTACCATGCTACCACAACAAACAGACCCGGAACTAATATTTGTGGATCATGCAAACACTTGTTCCGCAGCGGCAATCGAACCCGCACCCTTTAACGCAGACAGGCACACGTCCACTGCGCCACCGAGGTCGTCAATATACAATGTTTGTTCTGTGTCTGGGTGTTAAATAAATATCTATTATGTATATCAGTCTCTGGTACCCATAGTACAGGCTATGCCTAGTTTGGGATCAGTTGTCCTAAAAAAAAAAAAAATGACGAAATAAATATTTAACGGGACTCTATTCTATCCTTACAGAAAGAAGCCTTCATCAAGAACGCGTCATCAAAACAGAACCAGTACTTCCTTGAATGGTTCACGGAGACAGCTATGTTCAACCATTTCATACAAAACATGGCGGTCCGCTTCAAGCAAACCGAACCGGACTCATACAAAACTGACCCACTCATACAGACCGAGTCTCTGATAGACACGCCTACACCTAACTTCTACCAACTATTCGAGGAGAGGATCAACTCTAGGAGGATTAGGTCGTCTGTGGATAGAAGCGGTTATAAGAACGCGTTAAATAAGAGAGTTAAGTTACTAAAAGCTAGATTGAAGGATCTTGTCGGATGAGAGTTTAGTTAAAATATAGAAAATAAGTTCGTCCGAACATATTTGGCATATAATTTGGACTGGTGTATTCCATATGACAGGCTGCAAGCACAACGCCGCTCCTTAAACTTTTTTAGAGGTTTCACAACACAAACCGTACACTAAACACAACCAACCGGCCCACTCATACACACCTCTCTGATAGACTCGCCTACACCGAACTTCTACCAACTGTTCGAGGAGAGGATCGACTCTAGGAGGATTAGGTCGTCTGTGGATAGAAGCGGTTATAAGAACGCGTTAAATAAGAGAGTTAAGTTACTAAAAGCTAGATTGAAAGATCTTGTACGATGAGAGTTACGTTAAAATATAAAATATATGGGTTCGTTCGAACATATTTGGCATAGATACACATTTTAGATAGTAGTTAGCGTTCCATACGTGACAGGTTACAAGCCCATCGCCGCTCTTTGATTGTTTTTAGAGGTTTGACAACAGAAACCATACACTAACCACAACCAACCGGCCCATTCTAATTAACCGGCCCACTCATACACACAGTCTCTGATAGACACGCCTACACCTAACTTCCATACGTGATGGGTGAAAGATCTGGTTGGGTTTGACCGAAAACTCGTATGAAACTGACCCACTCATACACACCGAGTCCCTGTTAGACACGACTACACCTAACTTCTACCAACTTTTCGAGGAGAGAATCAAATCTAGGAGGATTAGGTCTTTTGTAGACAGAAGCGGTTATAAGAACGCATTAAATAAGAGAGTTAAGTTACTAAAAACTAAATTGAAAGATTTTGTTGGATGAGAATTTAGTTAAAATATAAAAAAAATTGCTTCAGACATCCTCACAGATCCTTGTATGTAAAGGGGTAGTTAGAGGCACGTCCAAGCATATTTGGCACATACCCATATTTTGGACAGAAGCTAGCATTCCACCGTGGCAGGTCAGTTACATGATTAAAAGATTTTCGCCCTTATTTTATAACTGAACTGTCAAGTTGCCAATTCTTTTACACAATAACCCCCACGTAGTTGACAGTAGAATGACCAAAAATTTACCAGTGATACAAATAACAGATCTCCAAGCGATCAGATCCTTGACGATGTCTTAGGGGGTAAGGCACAGGCACGTCCATTGTGTATTTTATACTTAGTTATTGTAATGTTAAAAATAATCTCATTTAAAGGCTTAGTTATTTGTAAATAAAGACTGCTACAGGTGTTGTGAAAATACCTATAAATCATTATGTATTTAACGAGCCCTAAAAATCGGGTGGGGGGGCCTTCCAACACTGCGTCGCCCGGTTCGTGGTCGCCATTCGAGAACATTTACTCCCCAACGGTTGTCGGTTCTGCGAGCTATATGGCCTGCCCACTGCCACTTCAACTTGCTAATACTGAGAGCTATGTCGGTGACCTTGGTTCTTCTACGGATTTCCTCTGTCTTTTCAGTAATTCTGTTTTTCTGACTGTTTTAAACATCACGGAACATCTTGTATAGTATTAGGTAGTTATGTTTATATTTTTTTTTAATTTCTTACTAAAATCACATTCCTAATCAAAAATGAATTTAACAAAAATTTTTATAAGCATTTGAAATAAATTATTTTAATCGATTTTTATTAATTTGTGCTGCTACAGGGTGTAATAAGTCAGCTCTCGGAAACTGAACTGGTACTACGAGTACCAGACGCAACTATTTGCAGATCATGCAAACATTGAAACCCGCATGGAACCCGCATCTCAAGCCACGCCACCGAAGATATAATATTGATTTTAGGGAGTTTTTTTTACACCCTGTAGTATAAAATATATGTATTAAAAAGTGTTTATTTTAGAACTGCTATTATCTACATGTCAGTTAATGTATAGCCATAGATAGATAATTTTAAAAATAATTCCTATTGTAATTATCATACCAAGCAATACAAGGTGACTCAAAATATGTATGCTATCCCGAAATTTCCCGAAATTTAAAATTCTACCCGCAATTGGCAATCTGAAAATAAATAAAATGTGTTATATATTAATCTAATATGTACCTATATCAGTTTGTGGTACCCATATTACAGGCTATGCCTAGTTTAGGATCAGTTGACCAAATTTTGGTTTTTTTCCCTGCTAATATTCTTTCTTTTTGTTGATAGAATAAGCTCTTTTCAGGATGGAATACATTTCACGAGTCACGTTGTACTTTTTCTCAAAAAAGTCAATAAAAAAATATTGGGTATGTAGGGTAACTATCGAGTACCACAATAATTACGGAATTGGGATCCCTTTGACTATAAAGCGAAATTTAAAAAACAAATAATCCTGCCAAAATGTCACGCACAAAGATACAGGTTGTTTTTTTGGTCACTTCAAAGCCGCCGCAAACGTGACCGTGGCCTAGTAAAGTAAAGAATTATAAAAATAAAAAAATTAAAAAAAAATACCGGATATATCACACACAGAACTGACTGCTGAAATACATAATATATATTTAACACCCAGACACAGAACAAACACCTGTGTTAGTCACAAATGTTTGTCCAGTGCGGGAATCGAACCCGCTACCTCTAGCGCAGAAGGCAGAGTTACTATCAACTGAGCTATGAAGCCAGTCGCAATCATAAAAACTAAGTTCAAGAAAAATATTGATATGATTAAACTGACCAAAAAACACCATGTATAATCAAAATGTATTGTTTGATGTATACAAGGTGATTATATTTTTAAATTATCCCGAAAGGAGTATCTTTCACACCTAATTGACAAAAAAAAATGTTCTAAGACTTTTGGAAATTCCAAATCATATGGAGTCAAATCAGTTCAAACTGAATTATGGAGCTGTTTTGTCGATACACGTTTAATAATTATTTACACATGATAAAAGGACCAAAAACATATTATTTAAAAAAAATCTAATATCCTCTCTTTTTGTTTATAAATCGAATAAGCCCCTTTCGGGTTAGTATATATATATAAATATATATTATGAATCATCTTGTATATGTTACACTTTTCTCCGCAATTATGATTACGGCCATGAATCTGTATAACCATAGAAATTATTTTATGAAAAGAGGTTATTATTATTATAAGTGCTATAAGAATGTGCCTTATTTAGTAGCGTTAGTTAGTACGATATGAATAATAAATATTATTATTAAATAAAAAATGCTGTATTGATTATTTTATTTATTTTTAAATACCAAAACAAAAAGGTCGTAGAGGCGACACCCTCTTATTAGGTACAAGCTTCCGCCCGCGTCTTCGCTCGCGTGGTACCTCCATAAAAAGTAGCCTATATGCTATTCTAGGTAAAGAACTTTATCTATTCCAAGTTTCAACGAAATCGGTTGAGCCGTTACAGCGTGATTGAACCACAAACATCCTCACAAACTTTCGCATTTATAATAAATAAATAAATAAATATTCCAGACATATCACACACGGTCAACTGATCCCAAACTAGGCATACACATAATATATATATATATATTTAACACCCAGACACAAAACAAACATCTGTGTTAGTCACAAATGTTTGTCCAGTGCGGGAATCGAACCCGCGACCTCTAGCGCAGAAGGCAGAGTTACTACCAACTGAGCTATGAGGCCAGTCAATAATATTACTAGGATATATTTTTCGTGGATGGAATTTAAGCCTGCCTGGGATGACCAACGTAGGGAGACTGTTAGCGACCGACTTCCCACGGTTTAGTAGATCTTCTTCTCGAGTCAAAGACTCCTTCAAACTCTAGTCGACCAGTATGTGGCAACCTCAATGGCCCTATCTGTTGCATCGTTTAGATCTTCCCAATTGCAGGTGGTCGAGAGCTTGAAGGCGGGTTTGAAACACAGTTAGGAATAACGGGGCTCACAGGTCGTTTACTCCCACTTGTTCGGTTGAGCTTCTCAAGATTTTATTGAGGTACGCACTCCCACCAGACGGAAGGGATAGGATAAGTTTAGTTTATAAGGAACGAATTTGTCAATAGAAATTACTCAGTCTGCAGTAGAGGAACGATAAGGAACAAAACTGAAATAAAGTGTAAGTACTGCGAAACTGAAAACAGCGCATCGATAGTGGGAAGCTGCAGCGCACCCTGAACCCCTGAACCTGAACCAGCGGCTGTAATAACGCTTGTAACTTCGAGTAGGTTTATTATTAGAAGGATATCACAGACATCGCATGACGTTTGAACACAGATTTAAGGTCATAGGGCTAAGGATAAGAGGCCTATGTTCATTGTTCAGCAGTGGACGGCCTACGGCTGAATTTATGATGCTAGGACCTCAGTGGCGGATTTGCAGTCTTGGCCGCTCTAGGCCCCAGGCCCCTTTCTCAGCACCCATCATTAGACTAGGTACATAATGAATATACATTATTGCCAACTTTATCTTTATCAAAATCAGAAATTTAATTTACTATAATAGCTACTAATTTGTAAATACATATACTTCGATAGGATGAGGTTTTCTACAACAATTTCTACACGGTTTGCCGCCCCTAATATCTGGCCGCCCTAGGCCCGGGCCTACTGGGCCTTAGGGCAAATCCGCCATTGTAGGACCTATTTAAATGTGCCACTTGGTAGGTACATTCTTTGCCGCGGGTTTTCCTGCTTAAGTAAATAGGTATTAATACGGAAATATAGACAATAAAATTGAAATCTCATTGAAGTGTCAATGATTAATTATTAATCTTCATTAGATTGTTTCCTGCAATTACTGAGAGACGGGTCAATGATAATTGCATGTTCAATACCTACATAATTAACTCAGTGGCAGCGTGCGGGTGCCCGTCTGAGATGCAAGGGGTACAATTCCCGCTGCGGGACAAATGTTTGCGTGCTCTGCAAATATTAGTTTCGGATCTGAGTAGTTTCATCATCATCATCAACCTGTAGAAGTCCACTGCTGGACATAGGCCTCCCCCAAAGAGTTCCACGACGAACGGTCTTGAGCCTTCTCCATCCACCGACTGAGTGATTTCATTTCATTTCATTTCATCTTTATTCAACCATTGGTACACTATGGAACTTAGTTACGTCAATCATTTGAACATTAACCATCATCTTCATCATCATCATTTCAGCCGTACGACGTCCACTGCTGAACATGGCCTCCCCCACAGACAGAGCGAATTCCTTATCATGTGGGGGGATTTGCCCATACTCGCCACGCTGGGCATGCGGGTTGGCGAGCGCAGTTAGAGCTATCGTTGTTAAAATGAGGGACGCTGCTGCCCATCCCCTATCTTTTTTCCCTTAGTCACCTCTTACGACATCCGCGGATAGGTTGATATGGAGAGGCCTATTCTTCAGCCGGGGCCACCACGGCCATTAACATTAACCATAAACATAATTAATTAATATTGATAGAAACTGACAGGTATCAGGTAAATCAAAACATTAAACAATAACAGAAGCTTAGTGATAAAATTTAATGTGGGGGCCTAGTTCGATCGGCACTACACTGAAGCTTTAAATTCCATTTTGTGAAAAAGGATCATCGAAAAAAATGATAGGCAGTCCGTGTTTGTTGCCTGATTCTTCTAGGCTTGGTCGCGAGGAACAGGCGTAGCTTCACCTAGTTTCTAAGACGTTTCAAAGTGATCCTAGTGATTTAATTGAAATAAATGCCTTTTGACTTTGACTTTGACTTTGACTTGACTTTGACTGAATTTGGTAACATGGTACTCGTAGTGTGGGATCAGGGTATACCATTTTCGTTGTATTTCGAAAACTGACAAAAATAAAAACAAATTTTTAAATGTATGATAATAACAAAGCTCTTTCATACCAAACGCCACTTCATGTTATAGGTAAGTAGGTACTCATGTTTAGCAGGAGAACTGAGGTGGCAAACAACCATACGACCCACCTGTTGGTAAGCGGTTACCGTAGCCTATGAGCGCTTGCAATACCAGAGGCATCACGCACGCGTTGCCGACCCCGAACGCCTTCCCCCCTAAAGAGCTCTGGCAACCTTACTCACCGCAGGATCACCACACTATTTGAAACAAATAATGTTACTTGGCTGCGATCTTCTGTAAGGCGGAGGTACCTCCCAGGCGGGCTGCTCCAATTTAGAACGAGAAAATCTCGCTGCGTCCTACCTCCTTCCCTTCCTTCTCGGGATGGTATACTAAATATATATAAATAAATATAACTATTCCGGACAGATCACACACGATCAACTGATCCCAAACTAGGCATAGCCTGTACTATGGGTACCAGAGTTAGTCTGTGTTAGTCACAAATGTTTGTCCAGTGCGGGAATCGAACCCGCGACCTCTAGCGCAGAAGGCAGAGTTACTACCTCTACACTTGGCATGGACCCTAAGTTCCTCAAGAACCAGAAGTTTTGCAAGAAAGCCAACCTAATGCCAGAAAAGCAGGTAGCAAAGGCTGCAGAGAGGAAAGCCACCCGTGAAGCCAAGTCCAAAAAAAATATGAACATTAGTTACTAAGATAACACAATAAACTACCACTACCACAGAGTTACTACTGAGCTATGAGGCCAGTCACTACTATCATGAATATCACTTTGTTTATGTGAACTTACCAGACTCTTAAAAAAGCCATGCAAAGAGAATGTAACTGCATTTTAAAAATATAAAATACAGATATTTAAACCTCGCGAATAGCATCATAACTAATGTAGCAGTCAAAGTTATATCGTTCGGCATTTTTTAATAATGTTGTACGCATATTTTGCGCTTGACCTTTAGGATTGCGAACAAAGGAATTTGAGGGCAGTCGCGGCGAAAAGTGCAAAGAAAAGTCTCAATTAAATTCGATTATTTGTTTTATATACATACACTTTTTTTTTTTTTTTTTTATCTTATACGGAGGCAAACAGTCTTACGGCCCACCTTATGGTAAGCGGTTACCGTCGCTTATTGACATCTGCAACACCTGGAGCATTGCTAATGCCCTAGAGAATTCCTTTTTCTTCTTTTTTTACGTGTTCGGTATACTATCCCAAAAGGGCTTTATTCTTGTAAAGTTAGTCAAAGTCTAAGTCAAAAGGCTTTTTTATTTAAATAAAATCACTAGGATCATTTTGAAACGTCTTAGAAACCAGGTGAAGCTACGCCTGTTCCACGCGACCAAGGGCAACAAGAATCAGGAACAAACATGGCTTGGTGCCTATCATTTTTTTCGATGATCCTTTTTCACAAAATAAACTTGAAAGCTTCAGTGTGGTGCCGATCGAACCAGATGAGGCTCAAAAGAATAGAAATCTAATTATAATCTCTAATAAATAAGAGCTTATAAAAATGTGAAAAAAAGACAAATTTGAGCTTCAACAAATGATCTAAGGGCAGCACACGCAACACTTGATGAAATATGTACCTAATGCTTATATAAAATTAAATAATACTTAAAATATGATGCAAGCAAAAACTGTAAAGACACTGCAAAATGGCATTTTAGCTGTCGAGGGGCAGAGCGACTTCAGGCCATGCGGTTTTATCATTTAGTTTATAGTACGCTTTCTTTTAAAGTGACGCCGCGACCCAACGAGAAGGCGACCTGGCTGACCGAGGCAGAGATGACGGGTTGAGCTCAACCGATTTCTGGCAGACTGTGTTGACGTGGCACAGGATCGTGAGGAGTGGAGGAAGTGGGGGGCGGCGTATTAAAATACCTAATAGGTACCTAGTATTTCCCGATCTTTTTCAAATAAGCTGTTTTTGGTGTTTTTATCAGCTTTGTAACTAATTGTTATGATTAGGAGAAGTTCCACAGCGAAATTGCTACCTAAAACAGCTTCAACTGATTTGATAGATAAAATGGAATATAGAGCATCAGTGTGGTGCCGATGTAAAGATTACCTTGCTTGCTCGTGTCACTGATTCTTTCTTGGTCATCTGTATTAGGTCAGTGAGCAGGTTGAGGTTGATACAGACCACGAACAGATTTTTTGATTTTTGAATAGTATTTTTAATGTTTCTTTTTTCCCGAAAGTCGTAGATAGGTACTTATAACAAACTTGATTGCCAATTGGGTGTAGAATAAGCCCCTTTTGGGCTAGAATACGTATTTTGGATCACCTTGTAAGTATATATCTGTGATGTTGGCTTTAGTGGAACAAATCAGTGTCGGTTTTTCCATCAATGGTACCAACCATACCTAATCTGTTATGAGCTTTTGTTTGCGACAGTATAACTGCTATCTCATAGTTGTGCATTACCATAATAAGTGGATTATCTTTGCTGACGAAATGATGCAACACTTGTGAATTTATCACTTGTAAGGTCGCGGGATCGAATCCCAGTCGTGTACCTACTTGCCAATTTAATATTTATTTTTGTAAAATTACTTACAATTTTATTTTTATAAATTAACTAGCTGTAACCGCGCGGTTTCACTCTCGTTCTAGGTTATACGCAGGTTTGTTTGCAGTAATTTCGTCGCAAAGAATAAAGCAATTATTTTTTTCCGAATTTTTCAATTTTACGGGCAACTTTTCCAAATTTCCTTTCCCTAAAAGCCCTTATTTGTCTATAAGAACATAAAAAAAGCCAAATCGGTCCAGCCGTTCTCAAGTGATGCGCCTCCAACGAACATCATTACATTTTTATTTATTTAGTATATTCAATTCAATTCAAAATATGTTTATTTCAATAAAATCACTAGGCTCACTTTGAAACGTGCGACCAAGCCTACAAGAATCAGGCTGTTGCCTGCCTATACTAAAAACACGGCGCGCGTGCCTAGCATTTTTTCAATTTTCACAAAATGGAATGTAGAGCTTCAGTGTGGTGCCGATTTAAAGATTTCCTTGCTTGCTCGTGTCACTGATTCTTTCTTGGTCAGTGAGCAGGTTGAGGTATGGAGGCCCTGAAAAGAGCCTATGACCGTCGGTGAAAGAATCAGTGCAGTGAAAGGATTAAATTGCGCCTCTTAGAGGCTCCATTCGTGCACAATGCACATGTGTTCGAATTGTTGGGTTCTAGGACTTGCCGGTCTCCTCACGATGATGCTTTCCTTCACCGTATGAGATCACTCGTAAAGCGCACTTTTTTTTTATGTTATACGGAGGCATACATGCTTAAGGCCCTACTTGCATAAAATCATCTATATATATAAAGGAGTAGTCCACTCACTCACGTACACACTCACTGACAGACTCATCACGAAAGCTCGGAAACTACTGGGCCGAGGAGTCTGAAATTTGGAACAGGGATTCTTTAAAAGATGTTAAATAAGAACGGATTTTGGATAATTCAGCTCCTAAAGGGGTGAAATTGGGGTTGAACGTTTGTATGAAAGTCCTATGTTTTTGAATTTAGAGACATCAAAACCGGTTATCAGATAAATAGTTCAAATTAATAAAATACCTAAAAGTTTATTTTTAAAACAACCCTCATGGTGTGTTAATAGGGGATGAAAGTTTATATGGGAATTCTAGTATCCTATATAAGTGGGTAGTTTCGAGCTGTAGTATGTACCTAAGTAACTCAGAGGTGGAACACCACACTGATGGTAAGTGGTTACCGTCGCCTATTGACATCAGCAACACCTGGAGCATTGCTAATGCGTTGCCTGCCGAACCTCCCCCCCTAAAGAGCTCTGGTAACCTTACTCACCTCTCTGAATGGAAAATCTATTGTCAATGCAAATAATACTGTCAGTCTAATGAGTGAGGCAAATAGGCCGTGGCGGCCCCGGCTGAAGAATAGACCCCTCCATATCTACCTATCCGCGGATGTCGTAAGAGGCGACTAAGGGAAAAAAGCTAGGGGATGGGCAGCAGCGTCCCTCATTTTAACAACGATAGCTCTAACTGCACTCGCCAACCCGCATGCCCAACGTGGTGAGTATGGGCAAATCCCCCCACATGATAAGGAATTCGCTGTCTGTGGGAGAGGCCATGAGGCCATGTTCAGCGGTGGACGTCGTACGGCTGAAATGATGATGAATGAGTGAGACATTATAGACTCGAACCTTAAATACGGGTTAGATTATCTTTTCTCCTAGACAAGGAGTAAGGTTAAAGTTTCTTAAAATAAGTTTAAAAAACGTGTTTTTTTGTTCATCCTAAAGATTGAAACGCGTTGCACCCGAGACGAATTCATTTTTCTGAATAACATATTGCGTAAAACTAAACGGCATTTTTCAAATTAAAATATTTATACAATAATCTGATCCAATGTCGATCGCTTACGAAAATTCTTCGCCTTTTATAGATAAGTATAACAATAGATTTTATGTTGCAGTCCATGTTGGAATTCAGGATAAAGAGTTTTAATGTATAATCATAGATTAGAGAGGCGACTACTACTAGTAAGTAACTAATTATATTTTGCATTCAGAATTTTATTTATGAATGGAAATTAATGTATGTAACGAAAGAATTGAGAGAAAAAGGATCAGTGTAGCGATCCAACGAGGTAACGTCGCCAGCCTTTTGGGCACGCTGCCTGTGGTTGGTGATCTGAACTCTGTTTTCTACTTGCAGTAGTCGTAGAAAACATAGTTCATTTATAGTATAATATTATCTGTAACTAAATAAAAACACGTATGATTAAGTAATAAAAAATAAAAATAAGAATCCCAGACCTCATAGCTACCTTAGTTGATAGGACTGAGGGGATTATTGGGGATGTCTGTAGGTCATTTACAAGAATTACCAACAAGGCCGCATAAGTCTCAGGGTTCTCGTGAATACCTACTTTTTTTTCTTATATATAGTTACATTGATATTACGAAAGAATTGTTTTTATATTTGTAATGCTAAAATTTCATTGTATAGTAGAAATAAAGGATGTGAGTGTTAGATATGAATGTGGATGGATGTAGGAGTAGAGGCAGGCCAAAGAAAAGATGTGTGAAAGTGGATATGGTGAAGAAAGGAGTGCTGAGATGACGACTGATAGAGGGAAATGGAAGAAGAATACATGTTGTGCCGACCCCACAAGCAGACGCACAGGTAATTACCACCCTTACCTGGTCGACATACCACAGTGTCGAACCAAACGTTTCTGCTCCACTTTTATTATAAGCACTGGCAAAGAGTGGAACGATCTGCCAGCGTCTGTTTTCCCGGATGAGTACAATCTAGGAGTCTTCAAATCTAGAGTGAACAAGTTCCTTCTGGTAAAGCGTGCGCCATCTTAGGCCACATCTCACTTGCAAAAGTGAGATGGTGGTCAAACGCCTAACCATCACCAATAAAAAAATAAAATAAAAATAAAAACATGATGTCGGATAAGGGTAGGAAGATGATGAGTAGAAATAAAGGCTATTTTATTTTTATTCATAGATTACGTATAGACGTTTCAAAATAATGAAATACGATTGAAGCCGACGCTACGTGCTAGTAAATAGGTTTATTTTATGTATGTTAGACTAAGTTATATATTTTATATCATCATCATCATTTCAGCCGTTCGATGTCCACTGCTGAACATGGCTTCCCCCACAGACAGAGCAAATTCCTTATCATGTGGGGGGATTTTCCCATACTCAGCACGCTGGGCATGCGGGTTGGCGAGCGCAGCTAGAGCTATCATTGTTAAAATGAGGGACGCTGCTGCCCATCCCCTAGCTTTTTTTCCTTAGTCGCCTCTTACGACATCCGCGGATAGAGATATGGAGGGGCCTATTCTTTAGCCGGGGCCACCACGGCCATATTTTATATGGGCCGTAGTTTTTAAGTATTCAACATCCTAGACTTGCCTGAAATAAATGGTTATTGTTATTGTTATTGAAGTCTGAAGAGCCAAGTTCGGAACTTAAACTCGGTCTCGGTGGCGTCGGAGATGCAAGGGTTTGGATTCCCGCTGCGGGACAAATGTTTGCAAGATCTGCAAATATTTTTTCCGGGTCTGGGTGTTGTGGTACCATGGTACTCGTAGTTTCTGATATCCACGACACAGGGGATCCTGGTGTGGGGTCAGGACTGTGTATGTGACAATTGGATGATTTTTATTTTATTTATTAAAGAAAAAAATCTTGCAATTTTTTACTGCCACATTTTTCCAACTTGGCTAGTAACATTCAATGTTACAAATATTCTATTAATTCATGCTAATTAATTGTTCCAATAGGCATATATTTGCAATAAAAGTCATTTTTGTAAAATATTGTGCCGGCCTTAAAACCACGTGGTACCAATGCGACCTTCGTTTTCGTGGGTTTGAAACCTGGTCACCAAATAGGTGGGTGACCGGTGGGTTACTACTACAAGACGCTGACTGGAAACTTTACAAAGGTTTTGATTTTGGTCAAATTAAAATAGTCATTATTATATAGTCTATCGCGCTACACCCCCTTCATGGGGGGGGGGGGAGGGGGAAATAGAAGGGTTCCTCAAAATAACGCTTTTTAAAGCGTACTGTCAGAGTTTTTACACGGGAAGTCTGTGGGTCCGGCATACCAAAAGATCGATGGACGCCCTACGAGTCCAATATAATAATATATTTAGGATGATGCTGCGACTGCCTCGATTCTGCAGTGCGTCGGGAATGTTTGCGCAGCACCACACGGACGGATTCCATGCGGTTATGCGCAAAAAAACAGTGTCCCTGATGCGTAGAGTAAGGGACAGTCGCAACAGCATCATTAATACGGTGGCAGAGTGCCTTTCATCTCCACTCTGGAGATGCTTTGTGCGGAGGGTAATCAATGAAGGAACCTATTTCCTTGATTGATTACTCTCAGCGTTATTCATCTCACGTACAGATTATCTTTATATTTTTCTATTTTATGTTATTTTAATTTTGTATTTTAGTGTATTTGTACTCGTAAATATATGGACCCATTGTTGTCTGAAATAAAGCATTTTTATTTTTATTATTTTATTTATATATTTTTAATAACATTTAATTAGATACGGATGTTAGCCATTACTGAATAAAATATGATTAAAGTTTAAAGAACAAATGTTAAAGGTGCTTTTCTCCTTTGTCTATACTGCGACTCCATGCGAGTGAAACCGCGCGGGTAAAGCTAGTTATTAAATAAAAGTCTATGAAAAAGGCAATGCCAGTCACGCCTCACGCACGAAGATGCATTATCGCAATTGGGGAGACTTCAAACGAGGCAAGGACTCTGCACTTCGTAAACGCATGACCAATTGTTTGTTCGTCCTCTGATGACGTCACGCTGTCCATAAAAGAACCGCTTAACTAAATCCGGTTCAAGTAAAATGGATTAAGTTATTAGTCAAGCAAGAGAGCTGATTCCGCCGTGGGTTCCGTAGGGATTTTTGTCCGCATCAATGGTGCAATTGCTTAAGCGTAATGGCAATGAAGTTCGTATCTTTGGGGGTAATTTTAACAATCTTAGCAACATCCAAAACGTTCCAAACTTGACAA
Source organism: Anticlea derivata (assembly GCA_947579855.1). Classification (NCBI taxonomy): domain Eukaryota; kingdom Metazoa; phylum Arthropoda; class Insecta; order Lepidoptera; family Geometridae; genus Anticlea; species Anticlea derivata. The sequence continues at coordinate 4,762,442 of OX388287.1, read as the reverse complement.
GGGAAAACTTTAAGACCTTAGCTTCTTCCTTTTCATGTTGGAAAAACTTCAGATGTCGCTATAATTGATAAAATCATACTTAAAATTGCGATCTTCATTACCATTTCGCTTACGCAATAGCCTGGCAGGTTGAAGCTCTACATTACATTTTGTGAAAAGAATCATCATAAAAATTGATAGGCACGCGCGCCGTGTTTGTTGCCTGATTCTTGTAGGCTTGGTCGCGAGGAACAGGCGTAGCTTCACCTAGTTTCTAAGACGTTTCAAAGTGATCCTAGTGATTTTATTGAAATAAACACCTTTTGACTTGACATAACTTGCTGGATATTTACTAGATATTTGTGCACGAAAGGCGCACTTTAATCCTTTACACTGATTCTTCACTGATTCACCGGGCGACGCAGTGTTGGAAGGCCCCCCACCCGATGGACCGACGACATTGTGAAGGTTGCGGGAAGTCGGTGGATGGAGAAGGCTCAAGACCGTTCGTCATGGAACTCTTTGGGGGAGGCCTATGACTTCTACAGGCTGATGATGATGATGATGACTGTTTCTTTCACCGACGGTCATAGGCCCCTTTCAGGGACACCTTACCTCTACCTGGTCACTATGACCAAGAAAGAATCAGTGACACGATAAGCAATCAATCTGGAAATCCACTTAAGGGTTTTTTTAGGGATCATTTTGAAATATCTTTTAGTTTTAAATCACACGCCGTTTGAACAGTTTGTTATAATACTACTATCCTACTAATATTATAAATGCAAAAGTTTGTGAGGATGTTTGGATGTTTGTTATTCAATCACGCCATAACGGCTCAACCGATTTCGATGAAACTTGGAATTTATAGAGTTCTTTACCTAGAATAGCATACAGCCTACTTTTTTAGGCAGCCCGCCTGGGGAGATACCTCCGCCTTACAGAAGATCGCAGCCAAATAACATTATTTGTTTCAAATAGTGTTGTGTTCCTGCGGTGAGTAAGGTTGCCAGAGCTCTTTAGGGGGGAGGGGTTCGGCAGGCAACGCATTAGCAATGCTCCAGGTGTTGCTGATGTCAATAGGCGACGGTAACCACTTACCATCAGGTGGGCCGTAAGCCTGTTTGCCTCCGTATAACATAAATACATAAATAAATTATGAAGGTACAACGCGAGCGTAACCGCGGGCGGAAGCCAAGTAAATAAAGAAGAGTTTTCGAGGTTTCCCCCGATGCCTGTGGAACCCTATTCCGCAGACAATAGCTAATAATAAGCTGGCCAAAAATATTCATCAAAATACTATGACCTTCGGTAAACACGCACACCCACGGGGTTCTTAGCTCTTTCACGGCGTGAAGTCAGCTTTTATTGCAAATTCTTTTGTTGCTACGTCAACATCATCAGCCTGCAGAAGTCCACTGCTGGACACAGGGCCCCGAAGGATGCCACGACGAACTTTTGTAGCGTTTTTTTTTATAAATCAACTAAGCTGGTCATATACAAGCTCAAAGTCGCGCAACGGGCTATGGAGAGAGCTATGCTCGGAGTTTCACTACGTGATAAGATAAAATAATAAATAAATAAATATTCCGGACCTATCACACGGTCAGCTGATCCCAAACTAGGCATAGCCTGTGCTATATGGGTACCAGAGACTGATATACATAATATATATATATTTAACACCCAGACACAGAACAAACATCTGTATTCATCACACAAATGTTTGCCCAGTGCGGGAATCGAAACCACGACCTCTAGCGCAGAAGGCAGAGTTACTACTAACTGAGCTATGAGTCCTGTCATTCGATCCGAAATTATTTTTTCATCAGATCCGAAATGAGGAAATCCGTAGAAGAACCAAGGTCACCGACATAGCTCTGAGAATTAGCAAGTTGAAGTGGCAGTGGGCAGGCCATATAGCTCGCAGAACCGACAACCGTTGGGGAGTAAAGGTTCTCGAATGACGACCACGAACCGGGCGACGCAGTGTTGGAAGGCCCTCCTCCCGATGGACCGATGACATTGTGAAGGTTGTGGGAAGTCGGAGGAAGGCTCAAGACGGTTCGTCGTGGCATCCTTCGGGGCCTTCTACAGGCTGATGATGATGATGATGACACTTTGGTATGTACCTACTTTACATACCAAATATTTACTCATCGGTATGTCAAGGTCTTGACAATCACGCGGCTTTAAAGAATTGAAATTGTCGAACATCGCATAGCATTCTTCCTAGTGTTAATACCTATATGCGAAAGTTTGTCAGATGTTTAGATGTTTGTGGTTGCATTACACTGTAACGGCTCAACCGATTTCGATAAAACTTGGAATATATCATAGTCCTTTAACTAAAATAGCATAATAGGCGACTTTTATGCCCTCGCCTTACAAATTCAAAGGTTTTTGTTTCAATAAAATCACTAGGATCACTACAGAAGATCGCAGCCAAATAACATTATTTGTTTCAAATAGTGTTGTGTTCCTGCGGTGAGTAAGGTTGTCAGAGCTCTTTAGGGGGGAGGGGTTCGGCAGGTAACGCATTAGCAATGCTCCAGGTGTCGCCTTCAAAATTTGCAGCTCCCTCACATGGTCTATGTAGTACATACCTACTTTAAGCTAAAATATACCATCTAGCTATATATCTATATGGAGCATATATAGCTCAGTTGGTAGTAACTCTGCCTTCTGCGCTAGAGGTCGCGGGTTCGATCCCTGCACTGATCAAACATTTGTGTGGTGAACACCGATGTTTGTTCTGTGTCTGGGTGTTAAATATATCTATTATGTATATCAGTCTCTGGTACCCATAGTACAGGCTATGCCTAGTTTGGGATCAGTTGACCGTGTGTGGTATGTCCGGAACATTTATTTATTTATTTATAAATGAAATGAATCGCCTTTGCGCATTTGCTGTAGGCACTGCCCACTGCCGAATTCTTTTTCGGCTCATAAACGGTTTATAAACGTTAATCATCGTTCCTAGCAATACAAATCCTCGTATTTGGCAAACATCGGTGAAATCATGACTCAATCAAAAAAACTTGATTCCCCTTATACGCGGCCGCAAAGCTCATGTTTTTATTAGCGTTTTTTTGCACGAAAAAAAGCCTTTTTTTATCCAACTTAGGTGGCAAACCAGCAAACGGCCCACCTGCTGGTAAGCGGTTACCGTAGCCTATGAGCGCTTGCAATACCAGAGGCATCACGCACGCGTTTCCGACCCCTCCCCCCTAAAGACCTCTGGCAACGTTACTCACCGCAGGAACACAACACTATTTGAAACAAATAATGCTATTGGGCTGCAATCTTCTGTAAGGCGGAGGTACCTCGCTGTGCCCTACCTCCTCCAAAAGAAGCCCCTAAGAGGCGCACTTTCCTTTCACTACATTGATTCTTTCACCGACGATCATAGGCCCTTTTCAGGGCCACCATACCTCAACCTGGCACTGAACTAATACAGGATGACCAAGAAAGAATCAGTGACACGACAAGCAAGCATTAGCGTCTACATGGGACGCATAGTTGCTATTTACTAACATACCTACCATCATCATCATTTCAGCCGTAGGACGTCCACTGCTGAACACAGGCCTCCCCCATAGATTTCCAGCGCGACCGACCTTGTACGGCTGCACCCAAACAATCATTTGGGGGGATTTGCCCATACTCGCCACGCTGGGCAAGCGGGTTGCAGATAAAGCTATTGTTGATAGGGAACGCTGCTGCCCATCCCCTAGCTTTTGTTCCCTTAGTCGCCTCTTACGACATCCACGGGTATTAAAGGAGGGGCCTATTCTTCAGCCGTGTTTCTCCACGAGATTATAACCGAATGGCCTCATAGCTCAGTTGGTAGTAACTCTGCCTTCTGCGCTAGAGGCCGCGGGTTCGATTCCCGCACTGGACAAACATTTGTGTGTTGAATACTGATGTTTGTTCTGTGTCTGGGTGTTTGATGATATTATGGGTGTGCTATTATGTATATCAGTCTCTGGTACCCATAGTACAGGCTATGCCTAGTTAGGGATCAGTTGACCGTGTGTGATATGTCCGGAATATTTTTTATTTAAGCCTGTGGACGTCCTACGGCTGAAATTATGATGATTATGAATAAATACCTACACTTCACTGAAATAACTAAAGCTAGTATCTAGCCGGGTTGTCGAGGCAAGGCCTCCACTTTGAAATGGACTACACAAGCATGAAATTGACTTAAAGTTCAACCTATGATGAATTCATCATTTGCGTCAGTGATATTTCAATTTGATACGGATCCTGGTAATGTTATTAATGCGAAAGCTTGTAAAGGTGTTTGAATGTTTGTGGTTCAATCACGCCGTAACGGCTCAACGGATTTCGATTAAACTTTGAATAGATATAGTTTCTAACCTAGCAAATAAATAAAGAAAGAAAGAAAGAAAGAACATACGTTTATTTTAGACTCACACAAACTAAAAGGATAGAAAGAAAATAACAAAAGTAGCACAAACTAGGAAGAAACAGGGCCACTTAGGTGAAATCGGAAACTGTGAGAGTAATCGAAAAGTGATGTTAGGAGTTAAGGGCTCGATTTTGAAAAAAATAAGATCTGTATAAAAAAATAAAAAAAAATTCTGTTTATGCAATACATACATAAAATCACGCCTATTTCCCAGAGGGGTAGGCAGAGACCACGGCTTCCACTTGCTACGATCCTGACATACCTCTTTTGCTTCATTCACTCTCATCACATTCCTCATACATGCTCGTCGGTTTAGGGTACTCTTGACCTGGCCATTAATATATAAGAAGACACACTTATTCACACACATACACACACCACATATATACACGCATATACACATACACACACACACATAGATATATAATATTCGTTTTGTGTCAAATCAGTGACGGTCGTAATTAGTAAATGAATTAGCTAAAAAAAAATCCTTTATTGGCTTTAAGTAAAGTGAATTAGTTTTTTTTTTATTTATTTCATTTATTGAATATTTACAAAACGGCTTTGTCGCTGAGCGACCACACCGCCCAATTGAAACTTAAAACTAAACTTCCACAAACAAAATGAAAAAACTTAAAACAAAAGAAAAGTTGAAAATGATAAAGTGAATTAGTTAAGTTGTACAATATATCTAAGTTGGGGAGTAAAGGTTCTCGAATGGCGACCACGAACCGGGCGACGCATTGTTGGAAGGCCCCCCACCTGATGGACCGACGACATTGTGAAGGTTGCGGGAAGTAGATGGAGAAGGCTCAAGATCGTTCGTCATGGAACTCTTTGGGGGAGGCCTATGTCCAGCAGTGGACTTGTACAGGCTGATGATGATGATGATATACCTAAGAGCTGTGGATTTTGTTTCATTAATAAAATAAAATAAAATGAGAAGAAACAATAATTAAAAATACAAATATGTTTATTTTTTCAAGGTAGCACGCGACAGAAGCCGCAGGCCGCAAGCTAGTAGATAATCATTATCATCAGCCTGAAATGAACTGCTGGAAATAATCTAACTCGCGCCCTTAGGCTTCCTTACCATTAAATAACCTATACGGGATCAGAAAAGCAATATTGACCGAAAATATGACTTACTAGCGTACGCCCGCGGCTTTGCCCGCGTGGTATCTTGATAAATCGACTGGCCTCATAGCTCAGTTGGTAGTAACTCTGCCTTCTGCGCTAGAGGTCGCGGGTTCGATCCCCGCACTGGACAAACATTTGTGTGATGAACACAGATGTTTGTTCTGTGTCTGGGTGTTAAATATATATCTATTATGTATATCAGTCTCTGGTACCCATAGTACACGCTATGCCTAGTTTGGGATCAGTTGACCGTGTGAATATGTCCGGAATTAAAAAAAAAAAAAAAAAAAAAAAAAAAAAAAACAGTAAAGTCGTTACGGCGTGATTGAATAACAAACATCCAAGCATCTAACTTCATCACAATCTTTCCCATTTTTTATTTTCTGCCACGTAATTTGTTTTCTGCCGCCTATTTTCTGAGAGTTATGTATGTCCTAACTGTTGTGTTATTTTTAGTCACCTCTAGAAGGTCGTGACGTTACTGCTATGGTCTCCGCTGAAAACCAGCGCTGGGTGCACACATCAGTGTGTATCCAGCACAATGCTGAGCGGAGGCCATGTTTTCCAAGAGCTCTGCTGCGCACAATATCTTCTATCATTTAGCATTTAATTTCTTTTATTTTATTTTATTTTGTGTGTAGTAGTTCTTAAGGAAAATAAAAATCTTTCTTTCTTTTTTTATTTTTTTATAAAAAGGGGCAGTTTTGAAAAATCCTAAAGTCCGTAATTCATTATTTGACTTTTTGAGTATTTGTACCAAGTTTCAGATAAATCTCTCCATGCGCAAATATGGCGGCAAGGTCAACCATGGTCACCAGCCAACAATTTTGGAGATCCCTGACATTTAAAAGAATTTTAATTATCCGAAATATTTTGTTGATTCATCAGAAATCAATTGTTGATCTACCGGAAGTAGCGAATTAAAACATTTGTAATTTAAATTAAACATATCAATCAACATCATCCTTCTTCTTCTTGTCGTGTCACTGATTCTTTCTTGGTCATCCTGTATAAGGTCAGTTCAAAATTCAAAATGCATTTATTTCAATAAAATGGCCTCATAGCTCAGTTGGTAGTAACTCTGCCTTCTGCGCTAGAGGTCGCGGGTTCGATTCCCGCACTGGACAAACATTTGTGACTAACACAGATGTTTTTTCTGTGTCTGGGTGTTAAATATATATCTATTATGTATATCAGTCTCTGGTACCCATAGTACAGGCTATGCCTAGTTTGGGATCAGTTGACCGTGTGAATATGTCCGGAATATTATTAATTAAAATCACTAGTATCATTTTGAATGACCAGGTTGTGGTATGGCGGACCTGAAAAGGGCCTATGACAGTCGGTGAAAGAATCGGTGTAGTGAAAGGATTAAAGTGCGCCTCTTAGAGGCTCCTTTCGTGCACATGTCACATGTTTTCGTTTTTTTTAGGTTCCAGGACATGCCGGTTTCACCTAAACCTCACCTCAACGTGGTCACTGACCTAATACAGGATGACACTATGTGAAATATGGGCATGTGCCAAATGTTCTGACGTGCCTCTGTCTAGCCCCATTAGACACCTTCAAGAATCTGAATCATATCTGAATCATAGAGGAGGAAGGGCACAGCGAGATTTTCTCGTTCTGAATTGGAGCAGCCCGCCTGGGGAGGTACCTCCGCCTTACAGAAGATCGCAGCCAAATAACATTATTTGTTTTCAAATAGTGTTTTGTTCCTGCGATGAGTAAGGTTGCCAGAGCTCTTTAGGGGGAGGGGGGTTCGGGGTCGGCAACGCGTGCGTGATGCCTCTGGTATTGCAAGCGCTCATAGGCTACGGTAACCGCTTACCAACAGGTGGGCCGTATGCCTGTTTGCCACCTCAGTAGAATAAAAAAAAAAAAAAAAAAACTGATCATCTGGAGATCTGAGAGGATGTCTTCCATGCTTATTTTTTTTACTAATTATCGATTCTAAAAAGCCATATCAAATTATCATTAGATGGAAGGTACTTCCGTATCCGCATATTAGGCCGCATGGAACCGAAGCGAAAGATTCACCCTTGACGCTAAATGTCAGTCAAAACGAAAAGAAGATCTAAAATATGGTAGGTTTCAACATATATTCTAGATTAGCTTCCGCCCGCTCTCGTGGTACCTACATACAAAGTAGGCTATATGGTATTCTAGGTAAATATTTTTAAACTAGGTAGGTACTCCAAGTTTTAACGAAATAGTAGTGGATAGGATTAGGAAGTAGGATATTAGGACAGAAATGGTAGGATAGGATTTGTAGGATGATATAAAAAGCGTCAGGTGGAACTGGCCTCATAGCCCAGTTGGTAGTAACTCTGCCTTCTGCGGACAAACATTTGTGTGATTAACACAGATGTTTGTTCTGTGTCTGGGTGTTAAATATTTATCTATTATGTATATCAGTCTCTGGTACCCATAGTACAGGCTATGCCTAGTTTGGGATCAGTTGACCGTGAGTAATATGTCCGGAATATTTATTTTTATAACTTTTTCCTCACTCCCAGGAAGCCGTTAGGGCCTTTTTTTAAACCACACATGCCTTAGTAGGCGACAGTTATAATAGCTCAATTATTAAGTTTTTTGCCTCTAAACTTTGTTATGGATGCCGTTATTTATAAAACATTTGCGTGTATCGTGTTGGCGCCAAAAGATATCTCTACATACATTCATAAAATCACGTCTATTTCCCAGAAGGGTAATAATAAAAGCTTTATTTATACCATACACAACATTTTGATTCAACGCTATCTTAGGAACGCTAGGAAGAAGACCAACGCCAAAGATGCTGCCAAAAGAATCCTACACCTTAAATGGAAATGGGCCGGACATATCCAAAGAGTGCCTGATGAAAGATGGTCAAAAACTGTGACGAACTGGTATCCAATCCACAAAAAACGTAAGCCAGGAAGACCACACAAAATATGGAGCGACGATATAGCCAAAATAGCAAGAAGAGCGTGGAGTAGAGCTGCTAGAAACAGAGAGAGATGGAAGGAGCTGGAGGAGGCTTTTACCGCTGAGAGCGGTCCTCCTCCCAGAAGGGTAGGCAGAGATAAAAGATTAGAGTAGCCATTCACACTCCTTATACAACTGTTTTTTTTTTTTTTTTTTATTCAACTTAGGTGGCAAACAAGCGTACGGCCCACCTGTTGGTAAGCGGTTACCGTAGCCTATGAGCGATTGCAATACCAGAGGCATCACGCCCGCGTTGCTGACCCCAAACCCCCACCCCTAAAGAGCTCTGGCAACCTTACCGCAGGAACACAACACTATTTGAAACAAATAATGTTATTTGACTGCGATCTTCTGTAAGGCGGAGGTACCTCCCCAGGCGGGCTTCTCCAATTTAGAACGAGGAAATCTCGTTGTGCCCTACCTCCTCTGAATTCTTTCTTGAATTGTTTCTTGAATCTTCTTTCATTCATCCTCTCTACATGACCAAACCATCTCAGCATACCTTTCTCAATCCTCATCACTACGTCTTCTTCTTCTTCTTCTTTCAAAGTTTTAATAATTAGCCATCATATATCTTACTAAAACTGAACTTGACTTGACCAGGGCTAAAAAAAGAAATGAAGAAAGAAAGAGAACAAAAAAAATAAACGTACGACTTAGCGGTAAGGCCTAAGATGCTATAGCCAGGCAGAAAGGTTAAAAACATAAAAACAAAACTTTGAACCATAGTATCTATGATTGTAAGATTTTTTTAATGCATAGATTAAGGAGCCGCTTTGAACTAAATTCGATTTGACTTTGACATTTTGCAGATTGTTATCTTGTAAAGGCTAGTGCACACGATGTCTCATGCTCTACTCATTGGAGTGCGTTTATGCAAATCTTTACATTGTGAAGCAAAGGTCGTGCATTGTTTAAGGAGTTAGGCTTAGTTCACACAACGTAAAAATAAATAAATAACACTTACAATCCCGACGTAGTCCTGACCCCACACTAGGATTCCCTGGGTATCAGAAACTACGTGTACCATACCACACACCCAGACCCGGAACTAATATTTGCAGATCATTCAAACATTTGCGTCACAGACTGGCACCGAAACAGTCAAGTCAAAAGTCGAAGTCAAATGGCGTTTATTTCAATAAAATCGGTATGTAAAGCTATGCCTGTTCTTCACGATCAAGCCTAGAAGAATCAGGCAACAAACACAAAAATTTTTTTCGATGATCCTTTTTCACAAAATGGAATGTAGCGCTTCAATGTGGTGCCGATCGAACTAGGTCAGTCACAGTCAAGGGCGATTAGGACTCGCTCACTGAACCTTTCTTACCTTACTCGGGGTTGGAAAATGGCGAAACAAGTTTACTATTGGCCTCATAGCTCAGTTGGTAGTAACTCTGCCTTCTGCGCTAGAGGTCGCGGGTTCCCGCACTGGACAAACATTTGTGACTAACACAGATGTTTGTTCTGTGTCTGGGTGTTAAATATATATCTGTTATGTATATCAGTCTCTGGTACCCATAGTACAGGCTATGCCTAGTTTGGGATCAGTTGACCGTGTGTGATATGTCCGGAATATTTATTTATTTATGTATTTTTATTTTTTACTGTTAGTGTTGGATATTAGGCAAGAAAGACGGCGCGCCCGCACTGGCTTCATACAGCTAAAAACAGAGACGATTGGTTATCTTTGGAGGAGGCCTTCAACTGCGAAGGGGTTCTTGCAAAATAAATTAAAAAACTTATATATATACCTACCTAGAACTAAAAAAAATATCATTATTATTATTTTTAAAATACTACTAAGTTTATATTCGCGCAACGGGCTATGGAGAGAGCTATGCTTGGAGTTTCACTACGTGATAAGATCCGAAATGAAGAAATCCGTAGAAGAACTAAGGTCACCGACATAGCTCTCAGAATTAGCAAGTTGAAGCGGCAGTGGGCAGGCCATATAGCTCGCAGAACCGACAACCGTTGGGGAGTAAAGGTTCTCGAATGGCGACCACGAACCGGGCGACGCAGTGTTGGAAGGCCCCCCACCCGATGGACCGACGACATTGTGAAGGTTGCGGGAAGTCGGTGGATGGAGGAGGCTCAAGACCGTTCGTCATGGAACTCTTTGGGGGAGGCCTATGTCCAGCAGTGGACTTCTACAGGCTGATGATGATGACTAAGTTTATTAAAAGTTTATTTGTTCATATATTTTTTCTGTTAAAAATTTAAATTAGTTAGTTATTATATATTTAGTTAGTTATTTTGTATAAGTTCATTTATTGTACCTTATAGCAAGAAATAAAATATTTTTATTTTATTTATTTATTTATTATATTAGGTATGTATATATTTATTTTCAAGTCAGTGGGCTGTCCCTGTGAATATGACATGCTACTTTGATAACTTAATATGCACCTACCTTAACAATACCATTTGAGACGGCCATAGCACAGTTCCTTCTAAATCTTGCCTCAATCAACGATGGACCTACAATCAAATTCGCTCATTATTCTCAATACATAAAGCTTATTTTAGAAGAGTAAGAAATATTTGTATGATGTTTTGTATGACGCGGCACACCTACATACAACCTCTCATCTAAGGTTAAGATCGAACATAGGCCTGTCTGATGTATGAGCAGTGTATGACTGTTAACAATTTGATAATAACGTGGGTTGGGACTTGCTACCGGAATTGAGGCTCGTATTCAGAGACACGACTCAAGCATTGATTTAATCACAGATCAGCTGAACTCTACTTAAGTATTGAATCTCTTCTCAAACATACCTTTTATTCAAGAACGGTACTTAAACTATTCTCAGCTGAATCGAGTCTCAAATCTGTACTCAAATGTTCTCGTTCACATTTTGATTTATTTATAATTTTCGATCAGTTTTACGCAGAAATTCAAACAGCCAGGGTGGAAATAGAATAGAACAATAAAGTGAAGTATAAATATGCATCAAAGTACGTGTAACGGAACGAAAATGTCATTTGATTAATGTCAAATCAAATCTAAACTCAAGCACCGATTTCGTCTGATTGACGTTTCAGAATAAGCATTTACTCAGGTGAACTGTGATCATTGAAGCTATACATAAGTACTGTTCAAGAATTAGAATCTCGCCTCAAATCGAGATTTAAGTACAGATCAATGCTCGAGTCTTGTCTCTGAATACGAGCCTGAAAATATTGTTTTACTAGCTTACGACCACGGCGTCGCTCGTGAGGTACCTAGATAAAAAGTAGCCAATATGCTATTATAGGTAAAGAACTATACCTGTTTTAAATTTCAACGAAACAGGTTACAGGGTGTTCAGAGGCAAGTCCTCTGCTGATGATGTGCGCACAGCCTTCAACTCCGCACAACCTCCTACGCAGATTCCATCTAGTGAGTCAAACTATCACAGATTTGCATTTCTACGTCACTAATTATCATACTCATAGCTCAGTTAGTAGTAACTCTGCCTTCTGCGCTAGAGGTCGCGGGTTCGATCCCCGCACTGGACAAACATTTGTGTGATGAACACAGATGTTTGTTCTGTGTCTCATCATGAATGAATGAATGAATGAAAATACTTTATTGTACACATTACAAATTTAAAAATATAAAATAAAACAGAAACTAAAACTAAAGACCATAAATGTACAGTGGGCGGTCTTATCGCTAAAAAAAGCGATTTCTTCCAGACAACCTTTGGATGGAGTGAATATAAAATTAGAGGAAGATTGGTCGAGGTGGACTTTAAAACATAAATAATGGAAACACTATAAACTATAAACAAACAGCATACATACAAATATATAATATATAAATATAAATATATATACATACATATTTATTTATATAGTATAAAATAAATGCAACCAAGACAAATGAACGACCTATGACAACATCATCATCATCAGCCCACATTAGTCCACTGCTGGACATAGGCCTCCCCCTATACACGCCACTGAGCCCGGTGTTCGGCCCTTCTCATCCACTTACTGCCCGCCGCCTTTCGTAGGTCATCGCTCCACCTAGCCGGGGGGCGCACCACACTACGTTTGCCTAGACGTGGTCTCCACTCAAGAACTCGTTTACCCCAACGGTTGTCGGTTCTTCGGCATATATGGCCAGCCCACTGCCACTTCAGCTTACTAATTCTCTGGGCTATGTCGATGACTTTGGTTCTCTGTCGGATAATCTCGTTGCGGATTTTATCCTTCAAAGAAACTCCAAGCATAGCCCGTTCCATAGATCGCTGTGCGACCTTAAACTGGTGAATGAGCCCCACTGTGAGTGTCCACGTCTCGGCACCGTAAGTCATCACGGGTAGGACGTCTGTGTCTGGGTGTTAAATATTAGCATTAGCATTGCCATCCAGCGTGGCAATTCCGCCAGCGTCTTGGGGACGCTTCCGACTGGTAGTGATTTGGATCAGTTGAGCTATCTATAGATCGTTTGTAACGGTCTTTAGATGGCTCAACTGTTTCTTGTGTATTTTGTAAATATTAACTTGTATTAGTTTTAAGTTTCTTTGTGTAAATAAAATTTTCATGTGTCGTTAAATATTTATCTATTATTTAAATCAGTCTCTGGTACCCATAGTACAGGCTATGCCTAGTTTGGGATCAGTTGACCGTGTGAATATGTCCGGAATATTTATATTTAATTATCATCATCAGTCTGACATATCCCTCCCCAAAGAGACTGTTTCTGTGCCTGACAAATGTTTGCATATTTATTCTGAAAATATTAGTTCCGGGTCTGGGTGTTGCGGTACCATGGAACTCGTAGTTTCTGATACCCACGACACAGGGGATCCTAGTGTGGGGTCAGGACTATGTATGTGACTGTTGGCTGTTATTTATTTTATTTATTATAGAAAATGTCCTAGTTACGTAAATTTCGTTAAAAAGGACGAATTTCAACAAGTGTTAACTGAACGTGGGTAGGTATTTATTCTATATAATACACAGAACACTGATTCCACAACACTTGATACGGCATGGCTCCTTAACAAAAAAACTGAGCACTGGTGGATTGGGGGTAGTGGCCTCGCCTTCCGATCGACAGGTCGTGGCTCGAATCCCGGTCGCGTAGGTAGGCACCAATGGATTTTACATTCATGACGACCTCGGAGGGGTAGCGGCCGAGGGGGCAAGGGGTTGCTGTAAAATAGAGATTTAGCGCATTTTCCTAAAGAATGCTTGACCATTATTATAAATGCGAAAGTTTGTGAGGCTGTTTGGATGTTTGTGGTTCAATCAAGCCCCAACGGCTGAACCGATTTCAATGAAAAGATAGAGGTTGCAACGAAGAACCAAGATAGCATATCGGTTAATCTATGTAGAAGCTCTAGTGTGTGTTGTTATAGTTTATGTTATACATTACCTAATCAGTTCGGCAACTCAGTCGAATCGTTTGGTAATTAATCAGGGGGCTGATTAGATACACCTCAAATGCGTAGGCGGTGGCGCCTAGACTCATTTTGAAACTGACACTGACAAATATATACCCATAGCACAAGTTAATTGAGTTTTATATCGCTAGCGAGTCGGTTCAGGCTTTGTTTGATTTGTATCATGCTCCTTACATAGACATTAATCAACATCATCATCATTTCAGCCGTAGGACGTCCACTGCTGAACATAAACCTCCCCCATAGATTACTAGAAACAATAATTATCCTCGTAAGTACGCGCAAGCGAAGCCGCGGGCAGAAGCTAGCCTTTAAAAAGATGCCATTGTTTCATGCCTCAAATTCAAAAGGCGTTTATTTCAATAAAATCACTAGGATCACTTTGAAACGTCTTAGAAACTAGGTGAAGCTACGCCTGTTCCTCGCGACCAAGCCTACAAGAATCAGGCGACAAACACGGCGCGCGTGACGCACGTTTTTTAGATGATCCGTTTTCACAAAATGGGATGTAGAGCTTCAGTGTGGTGCCGATCGAACTATATTCATATTCATTTATTTATTTTAACGGGGCCCAAAAAGTTCGCCGGGCCGGGTTTTCAAAAAGATATCAGGGCGTCTGATCGAAGCGGCGCATGACCCGAGAGCTGGCTCTTATTTGGCCCAGCGAATTAGCATTGCCATCCAGCGTGGCAATTCCGCCAGCGTCTTGGGGACGCTTCCGACTGGTAGTGATCTGGATCAGTTGAGCTATCTATAGATCGTTTGTAGCGGTCTTTAGATGGCTCAACTGTTTCTTGTGTATTTTGTAAATATTAACTTGTATTCGTTTTAAGTTTCTTTCTGTAAATAAAGCTTTATTTCACCCTTAGCGTTATATTGCATAACACAGGTATGCCCAATTACAGTTATTTTCTTATATTAACATCACTAGGTGAGGCTCAAAAGTAAAATAACCATCCACTATTTCACACATAGGTAGGTACCTAAAGCCTAAAGTTACAAAATGGTATGTCCTCTTCATAGGCCGTGGTGGCCTCGGCTAAAGAATAGGCCCCTCCATATCTCTATCCGCGGATGTCGTAAGAGGCGACTAAGGGAAAAAAGCTAGGGGATGGGCAGCAGCGTCCCTCATTTTAACAACGATAGCTCTAACTGCGCTCGCCAACCCGCATGCCCAGCGTGGTGAGTATGGGCAAATCCCCCCACATGATAAGGAGTTCGCTCTATCTGTGGGGGAGGCCATGTTCAGCAGTGAACGTGGTACGGCTGAAATGATGAATGATGTCCTCTTCATAACCATTCCGCATTGTTGGGACGACAAACTCAAACCGGTTCTGAGTGTATGGATCCAAACGCCAATAGACGTAGAATTTACTGAGCGGCTACCTTTCGTTTAGAGCTGTGTTCAAACGCCGTGCTATGTCATGTTTTTCAAGTTGGAAGGCCCCAAAGATTGTGAAAATTGTGAACAGTGGCGCAAGGAAATGGAACCTTTCGAACAGTGAACTTGGATCTTGGGCTGATGTTGATGATAGGTGCACTCTTTAGAAACATTAATTGCTTGTTTGCTTGTCGTGTCACTGATTCTGTCTTGGTCGTCCTGTATTGATACCTGTGACCAGGTCGAGGTATGTTGGCCTATGACCGCCACAAATGAAGTCCACTGATGAACATAGATCTCCCCGAGTGCCACGACGAACAGTCTTAAGCCTTTTCAATCCACGGATTTCCCGCAACTCGGAAGTCGTCGGTCCATCGGTTAGGGGGCCTCTAACACTGCGTCGCCCCGTAGTCACCATTCGATAACCTTTAATCCCGACATAAAAATGGCAAATTCAATTAGTTTTATGAATCACTCAAAATTCCACTCACGTTTAAAAATACCTTTACGCCTATTCTTAAATCATCATCATCAGCCTGTAGAACTCTACAGGCCAGTATAGGTCTCTCCCAAAGAGTTCCACGACGAGTCTTGAGCCTTTTCCATCCACCGATTTTCCGCAACCTTCGCAATATAAATATAAATATTCCGGACATATCACACATTGTCAACTGATCCCAAACTAGGCATAGCCTGTACTATGGGTACCAGAGACTGATATACATAATAGATATATATTTAACACCCAGACACAGAACAAACATCTGTGTTAGTCACAAATGTTTGTCCAGTGCGGGAATCGCGACCGCGACCTCTAGCGCAGAAGGCAGAGTTACTACCAACTGAGCTATGAGGCTTCTTATAACTCAATAATCCTTGACAATCTGAGTCATTTGGTTTTACTTAACTTTTGGGAAGAGAAAATATGACCTTGCATGTCATCGGTTCTTAAAATAATTAACGTAAACAGTCATTTCTATAGCAAGTGGAAAAACCCGTGACTTGGTTCGCGTGATGTTATTTCTGAATATTTAATATGCTTGTGTCAAAATTTAGCGGAATATTAGCTGGCAAACGTTTCAAGCCTTTCACACACGGTCCAATCTGAAAACCAGCGCTGCTACGCCTCGGCGGAGCAGCAATAAGCTGAGATAGGACCTTTTTGACCCATGCCACTGCAGCGTAGACGATACCACATGAAATGTAGGTATCACCCACCAGTTGGCACCCACTTGATGGGTGAGGTAGGCGCCTGCTTTTCTCTCTTGTGTCTACTGTTAGTGATCTGGACCAGTTGAGCTATCTATAGATCGCTTGTAACGGTATTTAGATGGCTCAGCTGTCTCTCTTGTGTATGTTGTATTGCTACTTGTATTCGTCTTTTTTACTGTTAACCTGCCTTCCTACTAAGCTTTATTTTATTTTGTGTGATTGTTACCTGCTGTTGTTTCTTCTGTTTGCTTTTATCTCTGTCTGTGCTGTATTTGTGTGTGTGTCAAATAAACAATTTATCTATCTATCTATATATCTACACGGCAGCTATAATGTAAAAATGTAAAATATAGCTAGATACATCTCATTACATCTTTCCATAGAAACTGTCAGAAGATACGAAGATGTAAAATAGTAGATTATGCAACAAGGGCTTAAAGTAGTGTATTATGTCCCGGGCACTATATTGAACCCCGCGAACGAGGGATTCTATGGTTAACTCCCGAGCGGAGCGAATTCCTCGAAATCCGCGAACTCCATCGTACTCAGGATTCTTGCCTTAACTCCCGTTAAGGCAAGAATCCTGAGTACGAGGGGTTCAAGATCGCCCAAGACAAATACACATTTAAGCCCGCGATGCATACTCTACTTTTTATACTTTCTGCGAGGCAATTGAAAACAATGAATGTTAAGTAGAAAGAAATGATTTTTCTGGAAGTAAGTTTCCAACTATACCAGAGGCTTCAGATTGTATGCATTCTGGAGTCGAATCAAAATCACTGTCGTCGTCACTTGACACTTTTTAGAAGTTTATTCGAATCGAAACTGAATTTCGGTGTAGATAACAGCACAGCAGTTTGAGCGCTTGGCGCCTTTTTTTCTTTTTTTGTAGTCTATTCAGTAGTGGTCAGTTCGACATTCGAATTAATCCTTTTTCGTGCGCGGGTGAAAATGAATTTCGTAAAAAGTTTCCATGTTTTTCTTTTTTTTAATTTGTAGGCGATCGATCGTTAGCTTTAGCTGGAACGTAACTGCAGCTGAACCGTTATTCATGCACAAGGAATTTCTGATAATCAACCTCTGAAACCTTGTTCATAAGACATGCGATATGTCATCTAAAATGTATTTCAATATATCTCTACTGGATAAAGTCAATTTTAAACCGCCTCTGGATTCCTATATCTTAGCAACCCCTTGGCCGATTTAACTTATATTCTTACCAGTAACCTACAACTTGAAGAGCTTTAAGAAAAATACAAAAGATTTCTCCAGGGCAGGCAACGCATTAGCAATGCTGCAGGTGTTGCAGATGTCAATAGGCGACGGTAATCGCTTACCATCAGGTGGGCCGTAAGACTGTTTGACTCCGTATAACATAAAAAAAAGTAAATTTTGATAGTACAACCTACTAATTACATGCAGATCCGATAGACGGTCCATAAGTTATGCTCTACCAAATATCCATACACACATATAATGCTTATTCGCCCAATTTATTTGAGAGATCTTCGCTTGCTGCGCTCGCTCGATCAACTACGTTTGGCTGTTCTGTCAGTAGACGTTTTTGGGCTCCTAATCATCTCACGGCTACCATATTTATAAATGTTTCATAAAACTCATTTTTTTCCTTTGTTTCGTCGTAGGTAAACCCATGAATCAACTCAAGGATTATTCAAAGGAATCCATATTAAATGTTTGCAATTTGTAACAGTTGCAACACAGTGATTCAGATATTACGAATAATATTACAAATAAATATTACAATGCATTGTTGCTTAAGTTAAGAGCTTATTCTTGGGTCACGCAGGACACCCGGACAGTAGCCGGATGTTGGCATGGCACATTAGTAAAAACATATTATTTTAAGACGTGTTCATACGTCGTTCGAAATAGTAAACGTGCTTCATCATCATCAGCCTAAAGAGATTGGATGTATCCAATCATTTACTAGATAAAAGCTAATAAAAAATATGTTTCATTTAGAGCTAAAAGCTGAGTGAAAATCAAACAATTATGTTATTTTAATAGCTATGCAATGCTATGTCGTGTCACTGATTCATTCTTGGTCTAGGTCAGTGAGCAGGTTGAGATACGGTGACCCTGAAAACCGTAGGTGAAAGAATCAGTGAAGTGAAAGGATTAAAGTGCGCTTCTTAGAGGCTCTTGTGCACAGTGCAGTAAAAAAGTGTAATTAAGTTATTATAGAAATAATAATGAATGGCAATATGCAATTAAAAAAATTGAATACAGTTATTATACAAATAATAACAAAGCCAATTATGAAATTTAGGATAACGGTAAGAAATTCCGAAGAAGCGATTTACCTCTGTGCTACAAACTATAAAATAAATAAATCAATATTCCGGACATATCACACACGGTCAACTGATCCCAAACTAGGCATAGCCTGTACTATGGGTACCAGAGACTGATATATTTAACACCCAGACACAGAACAAACATCTGTGTTAGACACAAATGTTTGTCCAGTGCGGGAATCGAACCCGCGACCTCTATCAGAAGGCAGAGTTACTACCAACTAAAGGAGGTAGGGCACAGCGAGATTTTCTAGGAGGAGGAGGTAGGGCACAGCGAGATTTTCTTAGGAGGAGGTAGGGCACAGCGAGATTTTCTCGTTCTGAATTGGAGCAGCCTGCCTGGAGAGGTGCCTCCGCCTTACAGAAGATCGCAGCCAAATAACATGATTTGTTTCAAATAGTGTTGTGTTCCTGCGGTGAGTAAGGTTGCCAGAGCTCTTTAGGGTGGAAGGGGGTTCGGGGTCGGCAACGCGTGGGTGATGCCTCTGGTATTGCAAGCGCTCATAGGCTACGGTAGCCGCTTACCATCAGGTGGGCCGTAAGTTTGTTTGCCACATCTGTTGTATAAAATAAAAAAAAAGTCAGTACAATGGTGCGGATAATAATCATCATTCATTTCAGCCGTAGGACGTCCACTGCTGAACATGGCCTCTCCACATATCTCCAGTGCGGAT
The DNA here is from genome assembly GCA_947579855.1 of Anticlea derivata. Taxonomy (NCBI): domain Eukaryota; kingdom Metazoa; phylum Arthropoda; class Insecta; order Lepidoptera; family Geometridae; genus Anticlea; species Anticlea derivata. Next base: position 4,742,925 of record OX388287.1, on the reverse strand, counting down.
TCCTATCATATGGGGGGATTTGCCCATACTCACCACGCTGGGCATGCGGGTTGGTGAGCGCAGTTAGAGCTATCTTTGTGCAAATAGGAGACGCCGCTGCCCATCCCCTAGCTTTCATTTGTGTCTCAACGATCATCGAAGCGAAGCACCAACTTTTATCAGACATCGCGAGATCTCAGTTCCGGGCGAAAGACTAGTATAATAAAACTCCTTTTTAGGGTTCCGTACCTCATTTGTAAAAATGGAACCCTTATAGGATCACTTTGTTGTCCGTCTGTCTGTCTGTCTGCCTGTCCGTCTGTCAAGACCCTTTTTCTCAGAAACGGCTAAAGATATCAGCTTGAAATTTATACCACCTATTAAGGTCTGTGGGCTTATAGTGCCGTATAAAAATCAAAGCTGCATTAAAAAGATATGGCAATAAATGTATAATTTTTGTATGGAAATGGCAAAAATCAAAAACCTCTAGGGTACTTCCAGTTACCTCACAATTCTGAAATTTGGAATGCTAGGAGCTTTTGTAACACAAGTAAAGGGAAAGTCTGGATTTGAGGAATTTCGAAGTTTTTTTAGGAAACAAAGTTATATTTGCGGTCAATGTCATACAATTTTTTTAATTTAATTCATTTATTTCGGTTGTTCACCATAATTGTTAGTACATTTATCTACCTTTAAACTATGTTAGTAACCATAAAAACAGATTTCAAATTATCCATATCACATATTATCAGAAAACATTAAACAAATTATTATTGCAAAAATAAATTAAATTTACTTAATATTGATAATTCCTCTATAATCACGTCTCTCTAGCCTCAAAGGTTTGCTGGAAGAAAACTCTTGTTAGGGTTAAGCTCGCCTTTGTACATACCTTTCTTTTTAATTTTTGTATCTGTATTTTTCTTGTGTACAATAAAGAATAGAGAAAATTCTAACTAGATTAATATAAGCATACAATGACTACGTGAGCGACCGCAAATATCAGTTTGTCAATTCCTACACTTAGAATTTGTATTTTATGACCATGACCACTGGTGACCGGGATTCGAACCCACGACCAATGGCACGGAACCCTCAGGGAGCGAGTTCTCGCACTTGACCGTCCTTTTTTTTTATAGTTAACCACAGACGCATACTTTCCTTATTGGCTACAGGACATTGGATTCTACGATATTTTAATGATAATGGCCCTGTGGTCATTGGTCATCTATTTTATTTGTTTTGGTTCTTTGCCTCCCGGATCTACATGATAAATGGGACAGACGGACAGACATTGTCGTAAAATTTACAGAACACGGCTTTTGCTGTGGCATTTTTTAGTATGAGACTTTAGCATTTTTAATTTAGGAGATTTTATGGAATAACTTCTCGATTTCAGCCAAAAATTAAGGTAAAAATGGTATCAAAGGAGATCAAAAATGTTGCCATACTTGATATAAAAGTGCATATAAAAGTGCGATTGCATCATTATTTTGGTGAAATCGACTTCATTTCCTATTAGTTATCTCTTACTAACAACGTAATAATCCGTTTGTATAATATAAAAACAAAAAATAAAAATAAAATAACATCTCTGTACTCCGATCACAGATTATCTCTCCTCTTTTTTCCCTGTATTCCGGTCATAGTATTGTCTCTTTTTTGTCCCTGTATTCAGGTCACGGGATTCTCTCGCTCGTTGGCTGTGCCACAGCATCAGCCGCGAAGTAAGTCTTGCATTGTGAGTTATGAAAAAGTCTGAAGAATTGTCACGGGTGATCAGTGAATTTGGTTTATTTACTTCTGATTCGTTCAGCTCACATACAAACAAACAACTTTTTTAACAAAGAAACAAGTTTAAATAATACTAGTTGTACGTCTTTACGCAAAATACACCATTAGGGGAAAGTAAGGGGACTTTTGGCTATAGTGCCTAGGTAAAAAGGGATCACGAACTATAGTGTTTACTCCAAGTTTCATGATACGGCGTAAATAAAGATTAATTAGCGGAAAAAACATACTATTAAGAATATATGTATATTTAATTCTTTATTGTACACAGACCACATACAGATATAACTTAATAATCATCATTTCAGCCGTTCGATGTCCACTGCTGAACATGGCCTCCCCCACAGACAGAGCAAATTCCTTATCATGTGGGTAGATTTGCCCATACTCACCACGCTGGGCATGCGGGTTGGCGAGCGCAGTTAGAGCTATCGTTGTTAAAATGAGGGACGCTGCTGCCCATCCCCTAGCTTTTTTCCCTTTGTCGCCTCTTACGACATCCGCGAACTTAATAATACAAATGAAAAAAAAAACCAAAAGTCATCGAAAAATTTATTGTCAATTGGTTTGCATCAGATGGTCCAAGAAAGAATCAAGACAAGCAAGGTTGAACCAAACCCCCCTTTTAATTCATAATACCTATTATGAATAACCATGTAGATATTTTTATCATAATAGAAAAATCTATTGATGCACAGGCTTCATACCCATCGTACCCCCCACTAGGCCAACACGGCTGACCGAGGAATAATTATGGTATTACCATTATATCAGTTAAAAAATTTACATGAAAAAAACGAAGACGGATCTTGTATCACCTCGGCCATGGCCGTCAGCACACAATGTCGTATTGAAATCTCTGTAATGAGTAACGTTGCGGCTAAAATACCTAAGCTTGCGTGTCACTGGTTCTTTCTTGGTCATCCTGTGTTAAGTCAGTGACCAGGTTGAGGTATGTTGGCGCTGAAAAGAGCCTATGCCCGGTTAAAGAATCAGTGCAGTGAAAGGATTAAAGTGCGCCTCTTTTAGGTTCCTTTCGGCTTTCGCGTACATGTCACATGTCTTTGAATTTTTTGGGTTCTAGGACATGCCGGTTTTCTCGCGATCTTTTCCTTCACAGTTTGGGAGCCTTTGGTGCACGAACCCATGACCTGTGGATCGGAAGGCGGGGCCAATACCACTACTCTACCAGTGCTCTTTGAATATTATTATTATTCTATTATTCTTTACAAGTTTGGGGAATTCTAACCATAGCATGTGACTCATTCTTGAACTGAGTATGACTTACTTTGACGATATTATGAAAGATATATATTCACACGTCCATAATTGCTCCAGTCAATACATAAAATTTTGAAGATATTAATTGTTTATGTCCTAATCTGTATATAAACGTTGAACTTTTATAAATATATATTTATTTATTTATTATAAGTAACAGAAAAATATTAATAATAACAGTTGTAAATTAAACTAAAATAATATTATACTAGAAATGAACTCTGTTTTCTACGACTACGACTACAAGCAGAAAACAGAGTTCAGATCACCAACCACAGGCAGCGTGCCCAAAAGGCTGGCGACGTTACCTCGTTGGATCGCTATACTGATCCTTTGTCCGAGGTAAGCACCAGCCCTTTGGTCTCATCCACCAGCCTCCTAGATAAAGCAAATATAAAAGATATAAATGAATAGAATATTGTTGTTCTTTTATATATAATATAAGATCTGTATATATAAAAGAACAAGGCCTGATTACACGATCAACGCACAGCCCAAACCGCTGAAGCTATAAAGCTGAAATTTGGATAGTAGCTGCCTTATATGCCAAACACGTCCACTAAGGAGGGGTTTTCAAAATATCAACTCCTAAGAGAGAAAAGGGGTTCAAACGTTTGTATGAAAAATGGTATTCCATGAACCTACAGATTTGAAACTTACTAATAATAATGAATGATAGAAATAAGGAAAAACTGTATTTTTAGATTTTCAAAACTACCCCTTGAAAGGGTGTAATGATAATGAGATGTAAAAGTTTGTATGGGAGAATCTTAACGCTTGGAGAGATTTATCTGAAACTTGGTACAAATACTCATAAAGTCAAATAATGAAATACGTATTGAAGGGTTATTCAAAAATGCCCCTTTTTATCAAGATACAACGCGAGCAAAGCCGCGGGCGTACGCTAGTGTTTAAATAAATAAATAACACTCCACAATCACATACACGGTCCTGACCCCACACTAGGACCCCCTGTGTCGTGGGTATCAGAAACTACGAGTACCATGGTACCACAACACCCAGACCCGGAACTAATATTTGATTAATTCATATAATATCTTTATAAATTGTAGCCTCTGTGTTATTCTGATGTCATCATCATCTTCCTGCCCTTATCCCACATCATGTGGGGTCGGCACAACATGTATTCTTCTTCCATTTCCCTCTATCAGTCGTCATCTCAGCACTCACTCCTTTCTTCACCATATCCACTTTCACACTGTCCACCCATCTTTTCTTTGGCCTACCTCTACTCCTACATCCATCCACATTCATATCTAACACTCTTTTTGTCACATGACATTCTTCCCTCCTCATGACATGCCCATACCAAGCTAACCGATTACTCCTCAGCTTTGTTGTGTTATTCTGATGTATAAGCTATATTATTGTGAAGTTTCATTAAAATCCATTCAGTAGTTTTTACGTGAAAGAGTAACAAACATACATCCATACTTACAAACTTTCGCGTTTGTAATATGAGTAGGATGTGTATGCATATTTTTTTTAGTTGGGTGATATGTCGCGCGTCGTTTGAACACGGCTTAAAGATGCTATTTTCAAAGTTTATCTCAATTGTGCCTGAACGATCATCGAAGGCTCGAAGCATCTTTACTAGACATCGCGAGATCTTAGTTCAGGGCGAACCACAAGTTATTTATAAATTTAATTATGATGTAAATTTTCCCCGTGACTGTACTTTGGCGGAAATCGCTGCATCCTCGCTTTTCAACCGGATGTGAAGTTATAATCTGTTGAATCACGTTATTAGTATAATGTTACTGTTAGTAAATGACTCTTCTTCTTCTTCTTCTTGTCGTGTCACTGATTCTTTCTTGGTCATTATTATTCTTTCTTGATTTCATCTTGTATTATGTTAGTAATTGACTGTAATAGATAATAGACTAATTGTTAACTTATTTTTAAGTGAGGCAGGGCACAGCGAGGTTTTCTCGCTCTATATTGAAGCAGCCCGACTGGGGAGGTACCTCCGCCTTACAGAAGAGTTAGTTACAACCTTACAACGTAAATTACTAACAAGAAATTTTGAGCAGAAATTCTTAAAAATTAATCAAAAAGAAAGTGACAAGAAAGTGTTATTATTTTCCAATATGACCTAGAATTATTCAAAAGGTGTTTATTTCAATAAAATCACTAGGATCACTTTGAAACGTCTTAGAAACTAGGTGAAGCTACGCCTGTTCCTCGCGACCAAGCCTACAAGAATCAGGCGACAAACACGGCGCGCGTAGCATTTTTTCAATGATCCTTTTTCACAAAATGGAATGTAGAGCTTCAGTGTGGTGCCGATAGAACTAAGAGAGGTTCAAAAAAATTAACAGTGCTCATCTCGAAGATAAGAATAACATTTTTGGAGGAGGTAGGGCATAGCGAGATTTTCTCGTTCTAAATTGGAGCAGCCCGCCTGGGGAGGTACCTCCGCCTTACAGAAGATCGCAGCCAAATAACATTATTTGTTTCAAATAGTGTTGTGTTCCTGCGGTGAGTAAGGTTGCCAGAGCTCTTTAGGGGGAGGGGGTTGGCAACGCGTGCGTGATGCCTCTGGTATTGCAAGCGCTCATAGGCTACGGTAACCGCTTACCAACAGGTGGGCCGGATGCTTGTTTGCCATCTCAGTTGTATAAAAAAAAAAAAAAAAAAAAAAAAACATTATCCCTTCAACTGGCCTCATAGCTCAGTTGGTAGTAACTCTGCCTTCTGCGCTAGAGGTCGCGGGTTCGATTCGCGCACTGGACAAACATTTGTGACTAACACAGATGTTTGTTCTGTGTCTGGGTGTTAAATATATATCTATTATGTATATCAGTCTCTGGTTCTTCTTCTTCTTGTCGTGTCACTGATTCTTTCTTGGTCATCCTGTATTAGGCCAGTGACCAGTTTGAGGTATGGTGGCCCTGAAAAGGGCTTATGACCGTCGATGAAAGAAACAGTGTAGTGAAAGGATTAAAGTGCGCCTCTTAGAGACTCCGTTCGTGCACAATAGGCGCGAGGTAACCATAGTACAGGCTATGCCTAGTTTGGGATCAGTTGTGTCATATGTCCGGAATATTTATTTATTTATTTGAACCTACGACCTGCGGATTGAAAGTCGAGGTAACCTCAAAAAGAATCAAGCAACGAACACGGCTTGGCAGTTATTATTGCGTGCTTCAACATTTTTCTTTCTTTCATCCTCTCTACGTGACCGAACCATCGTGCACAAATATGATAATGATGATGATGACATAATGATGATGATGATAACCTTGTAGTAAGGATTCTCACATTCCTATCTACTTGTTTGTCAGACTGGGCAAAACCCGGGAGATGCGTCGCATCAAAAAACTTTTGATCAAGGCTAAGATTACCGTAGGTCAGTAAATCGTAGGCGCTACATGTACTAGATGTACCTACTATAATAAAATAAGTAATTTTATTGAACAAGGAACAAGTTTGCTTCTTCGTTTAAACATGTCGTTTACGTTTAGCCTTTGGGAAACTTCGTCATAACTTCTCGTCGCAGATATATCTCTGAGCCTCAAGACGAAGTCTACAATCAGTGCGTGCCAGTGATGACATATGGCACTGAGACTTGGTAGCTAACTGTTGCCTTCAGACACAAGCTCAATGTCGCGCAGCGGGCTATGAAGAGAGCTAGGCTCGGAGTTTCACTACGCGATAAGATCCGAAATGAGGAAATCCGTAGAAGAATCCAAACTGACATAGATCTCAGAATTAACAAGTTGACAGGTCTTATAGCTCGCAAAACCGACAACCGTTGGGAATTAAGCATCTCAAATGGCGACCACGAACCGGACAACGCAGTGTTGGAAGGCCTACCACCCGATGGGCCGGCGAAATTTTAAAGGTTTCGGGAAGTCGGTCGATGGAGAAGGCTCAAGACCGTTCGTCATGACACTCTTTGGGGAGGCCTATGTCCAGCAGTGGCTGGACAGGCTGATGATCATGATGTAAATATGCTAGCATACCTACGGAACAAAATCATCTTTCTCCTTTAAATTAAATAAATATAAATAAATATTACGGACATATCACAAACGGTCAACTGATCCCAAACTAGGCATATACTATGGGTACAAGAGACTGATGAATGAATGAATGAATGAATGAAAATGCTTTATTGTACACCAATGAAAAATTAAAAAAAAATACAAAATAAAACAGAAACTAAAACTAAAGACCATAAATGTACAATGGGCGGTCTTATCATTAAAAAAGCGATTTCTTCCAGACAACCTTTGGATGGAGTGAAAATCAAATTAGAGGAACTACTGATATACATAATATAGATATATATTTAACACCTAGACACAGATCAAACATCTGTGTTCATCACACAAATGTTTGTCCAGCGCGGGAATCGAAACCGCGACGTCTAGCGTCTCTCGTTTAAATTCATCACTAGTTCTCAATTTTTTTCCGTGGTGGCCCCGGCTGAAGAATAGGCTACGCTGATTACCTCCAGGCATCTTTGTGGATCTGATTGGCTGGATATCTGACAGGATTTTGTAACAGACAGCCCCATATATGACTGCCTTCTACGCTAGAGGTCGCGGGTTCGATCCCCGCACTGGACAAACATTTGTGACTAACACAGATGTTTTTTCTGTGCCTGGGTGTGAAATATTTATTTATTATGTCTCTGGTACCCATAGTACAGGCTATGCCTAGTTTGGGATCAGTTGACCGTGTGAATATGTCCGGAATATTTATTTATTTATTATTTCTTTATTGTTTGATGGTTTGGTCATGTAGAGAGAATGAACGAAAGAAGATTGACGAAACAGGTGTATAAGGCGAGTGTGAATGGGACCGTTGGAAGGGGAAGACCTAGGCGTACGTTTAGTGACCAAATCGGTGACTTTTTGGAAAAAGGCCAGGTCATGAGTACCCTAAACCGACGAGCATGTATGAGGAATGTGATGAGAGTGAATGAAGCAAAAGAGGTATGTCAGGATCGTAGCAAGTGGAAAATCGTGGTCTATGCCTACCCCTCTGGGAAACAGGCGTGATTTTATGTATGTATGTATTTCTTTATTATATGCAGGGGGTGCATGAATGACGAGACAGCCGTGCTCTTGGAGTGCCGTAGCGTGGAGTCTCAACGAGCACACTACCTTGGGATACCGGGGACGCCCAGGGAGGCCTGCGCCGGCATCAGCGAGCTACCGGCTTTCCTGGAGGACATCGGGTGGCTGGACTAGCAGTCTCCACCCGTCACGCAAAAGGGGCCCACCAGCGGCCTAGTTGCGGAAATCAGTCCACTCACCAAGTATCTGAGAGGATGTACTATTCTTTGGGATAAAAGTAGAGAGCCTAATTTTATGAAACAACCTTTCAAACAAAACAGGGAAGAATTTTATTAGGTATCTGTGGAAAAGGGATGGGCGGTGGTTCAGATTAACACAATTAATCAAAAAATTTATAAAGTTTCGTGATGAGGAATTTTTACAATTAATATAAGTTAAGTCATTTTTTTTATGAAAAAACTTTGATTGAAACGTGACAGAAAAGTTACCGCTAATTGTAAAAGAAAGGCCTATTCTTCAGCCGGGGCCACCTAATTATTTATGGGAGAGGGAAATCGCCGCTAATGGTAACCGAGGGGACTATTCTGCCTATTCTTCAGCCGGGGCCACCTCGGCCAGAGTGTCTTTGAGACACAGAAATTGCCGCTAACGGTAACGAGGGGCCTATTCCTCAGCCGGGGCAACCACGGCCAATCTATGGGGCAGGGAAACTGCCGCTAGCATTACCTAAAGATGATTCAGTGGCCCTTGCAGCGAGGTCGCAGAATTTCATAAACTCTTGTATATATAAGCGGCGCATCCTGCCTTTTGCAGCTTGATACACCACAGACGTGCCGGAAAGTGGACGCGCACGCCGCGAAAATTAAAAATAAAAGAATAGTGAGGTTATATACGCGGTACAGGACATCGGTGCCAGTGTGTGCTTGTAATCTGTGACGAGTGGTTCTGTTAATTAATGTGAGTTTCTTTTTTTTTTATTTTAGTGGAAAACATGGCGGCTCGAATGCGATTTTGATTTTGAGAAAAAAAATGGCGGCTAGTTTTTTTTTATATTTAGTGAGAGTAACAGAAATAGGGAAGGATTTTATTAGGTATCGGTGGAAAAGGGATGGGGGATGGCTCATTTTTTTTTTAATTTTTTTATAAATTTTGTTATGAGGGATGTTTTCAATATTATTATGAAATGTGGTGCGTTAATTTGAAATTAATTTAATAATTTCGAGTTAATTTACGCAACTTTTTGCAATGCCTTTTTAAAAACTAGAAATAGTTATTTAAACGGGTTTTGAAGTCGGTATAAATGTACTTTTGTTATTTCTTTTTCTTTCAGATGTTTGTGTTTACTTAGTTTTGAATTTAGATGCTTACTTACTGCAAAAAAAAATATTTCCAATAAAAAACTTTATTTGTAGGACGGTGCGCGTTTATGTCTTTTGTACCACTTTTTATGTCATAACCCTAATATTATAAATGCGAAAGTTTGTGAGGATGTTTGTGGTTCAATCACACCGTAACGGCTCAACCGATTTGGATGAAACTTGGAATATATAGAGTTATTTACCTAGAATAGCATATAGTCTACTTTTTATCTAGATACCACGCGTGCAAAGCCGCAGCCGGCTAGTGTATAAAAATAATAGTCAGTGGAGTTCAGAGAGATAATTTCAAAATACTAAAACACGAGGCCCATAAATTTTTGATTGGGTTTAAATCGGTCAAGAATATATAACTCTTTTAGGTAATAACTGAAAAAGTTCCTAACGCTTCTTGGACTATCAATGCTACGCTCCTTTCGTTTTTTTTTATACAACTAAGGTGGCAAACAAGCATACGCCCATCCTGTTGGTAAGCGGTTTCCGTAGCCTATGAGCGCTTGCAATACCAGAGGCATCACACACGCGTTGCCGACCCCGAACCCCCCTACCCCTAAAGAGCTCTGGCAACCTTACTCACCGCAGGAACACAACACTATTTGAAACAAATTATGTTATTTGGCTGCGATCTTCTGTAAAACGGAGGTACCTCCCAGGCGGGCTGCTCCAAATTAGAACGAGAAAATCTCGCTATGCCCTACCTCCTCCAAATCAGTTTTCCGTGGATGAGTGTGTGAGCGAGTTTAAATGTATGAGTGCGAGACTGATTTGGATACGAATGAAAGTTGGACTGACCCGTATCTTTATCGTAGGGGTATATGCTCCCATAGACGTGGGTACGGGCAAGTCTCAGAAAGCGAAAGAAGAGAGAGAGGAATTTTGGGAGAGTTTGAGAGATGTTTTAAAAATATGCAAGGATAATGAAAGATTAATAATGTTAGGTGATTTTAATGGGTGGGTGGGATTGAAGCGTGATGGATTTGAAAGAGTTCTAGGTATGTATGGTGACGAAAGGGTGAATGAAAATGGTAGAAGCTTGCTTGATATATGTTTGGAGTGGGACCTTTGTGTGATGAACACGATGTTTGATCACAAACGGATCCATATGTACACTCGTGAGGCGAAGAATGTAAGGAAAAGTATGATTGATTTTGTTATAGTTGATGAAAGAATGAGGAAGAAAGTTCTAGACACTAGGGTGTATCGCGGAGTTGGCATCCATACAGACCACTTTCTGGTAATGAGCCGAATAAGTGGTCTCTTTAAGGGTTGGCGACATCGGGTACGTGAGCCCACAAGTGTCCTAGAAAGGATAAGAGTAGAAAATTTGCAAGACGATAGAGTGCAAGATGAGTACAAAAGTAAATTGATTGATAGATTTGATGGATTTGATGATATATGTGACATTGAAGAATTATGGAAGTCTTTTAAGGATGAGGTAGTGAGTGCAGCTTCTGACATATGTGGTGTTAGTAAGAGGGCAAAAGGGAGAAAGGTGAAGGATGTTTGGTGGGATAATGAGGTGCAAAAGGCAGTATGCGAGAAGAAGAAAGCGTGGTTAGACTGGCTAGCTGTCAGAGCTAACGAAAGAATGCAGAAGGCAACAAATGAGGATATTGATGAAGCCAAGAAAGAGTATAAGAGACTGAAAGGGTTAGTGAAAGAAATTATTGCAAGAAAGAAAGAGGAACAAAAGGATGTCTTTGATCAGAGATTATCTGAGGATTTCCGGACAAACATTAAGTTTTTCTGGAAATCCATTCGTTCAGCCAGAGGAAAAACTCCGAGCTCAGAGCTGAATTCAATCAGAGACCAGAATGGAAGTTTAGTGAAAGGTGAAGAATGCATTTTAAAAAGATGGAGAGAGTATTTTGAAAGTTTGTTTGAAAGAGAGGAAGCATTCACAGCGACCTCAGTTATGAATGAAAATGACGAATATGAAAGTGGTATAAGCATGAATGAAGTTGTGAATGCATTGAAACGAATGAAATCAGGTAAGGCTGCAGGGTATGACAGGATTACAGTCGAGATGCTGAAGGCTGGACATGGCATAGTAGCGAGTCAGTTGTGCCGCCTTTTCAATTTGTGCTGGAGTGCCGGCCAAGTACCAAGTGATTGGTGCAAGGCCGTCATAGTACCGCTCTACAAGGGAAAAGGCTCACGTCAGGACTGCAAAAACTACCGAGGCATTAGCCTACTCAGCATCGTCGGCAAGCTGTATGCGAAAGTGTTGATTGAAAGAGTTGTGAAAGAAACCGATGAGAAAATATGGGACGCTCAAGCGGGATTTCGAAAGGGAATGGGATGTACGGATCAGGTCTTTTCCTTGCGATGCATAGCCGAGAAATTTTTGGCCACGGGTCAAAAGGTCTATTGCATATTCGTGGATTTGGAAAAGGCCTATGACAAAGTGATGAGGAATGAACTTTGGTCGGTACTGTCGTTGTATGGAGTAAGCAGCAACCTTGTTCGAGCTCTGAAATCTCTCTATGAGGATTCCAGTGCTTGCGTAAGGATACATGGGTCATACACTGAATGGTTTAGCATCGAAAAAGGTGTTAGACAGGGATGCGTAGCGTCACCATGGCTGTTTAATCTATTCATGGACAGTTGTTTGCAAGATTTGAAAGATACTGAATGTGGATTAAGAATGAACGAGTTACTCGTCAAGTGTCTCCTCTATGCTGATGACCAGGTTATACTTGCATCATCGGCGGAGGAGTTACAGGAGATGGTAACAATTATGCATGAATCTTTTGAAAGAAAAGGAATGAAAGTTAATGTAAATAAGACGAAAGTAATGGTTTTTGAAAGAGATGAATGCGTGACAGTTTGTAATATTCTGATTGGTGGAGAAAGAGTTGAACAAGTGAATGAGTTTGTATACCTGGGGACTTTGTTTACAAGAGATGGGAAGCATGAGAGTGATATTGAAAGGAGAGTGAATGCTGGAAATCAAGTGAATGGGGCATTACATGCCTTTATGAGCAGTCGGAAAGTGTCCAAAAAGGCACGACTGGCTGTGCATGGAGGAGTGTTAGTGCCGACACTAATGTTTGGAAGTGAAAGTTGGGTATGGCAGAAAAAGAATCAAAGTAGGATAAATGCAGTGGAAATGAGAGCTTTGCGAAGTATGTGTGGAGTAACTTTGAAAGATAGAGTGAGGAACAGTGTGATAAGAGAGCGTTGTGGGGTGAAAGAAGACGTAGTGATGAGGATTGAGAAAGGTATGCTGAGATGGTTTGGTCATGTAGAGAGAATGAACGAAAGAAGATTGACGAAACAGGTGTACAAGGCGAGTGTGAATGGGACCGTTGGAAGGGGAAGACCTAGGCGTACGTTTAGTGACCAAATCGGTGACGTTTTGGAAAAAGGCCAGGTCATGAGTACTCTAAACCGACGAGCATGTATGAGGAATGTGATGAGAGTGAATGAAGCAAAAGAGGTATGTCAGGATCGTAGCAAGTGGAAAACCGTGGTCTCTGCCTACCCCTCTGGGAAACAGGCGTGATTTTATGTATGTATGTATGTAAAACACGAGGCCCATAAATTTTTGATTGGGTTTAAATCGGTCAAGAATATATAACTCTTTTAGGTAATAACTGAAAAAGTTCCTAACGCTTCTTGGACTATCAATGCTACGCTCCTTTCGTTTTTTTTTATACAACTAAGGTGGCAAACAAGCATACGCCCATCCTGTTGGTAAGCGGTTTCCGTAGCCTATGAGCGCTTGCAATACCAGAGGCATCACACACGCGTTGCCGACCCCGAACCCCCCTACCCCTAAAGAGCTCTGGCAACCTTACTCACCGCAGGAACACAACACTATTTGAAACAAATTATGTTATTTGGCTGCGATCTTCTGTAAAACGGAGGTACCTCCCAGGCGGGCTGCTCCAAATTAGAACGAGAAAATCTCGCTATGCCCTACCTCCTCCAAATCAGTTTTCTGACATTTCGTGCTCAAGTTGTTATAACATATTGAAATGGGTCCCATAATACAGTCTGCGACCATAGGTACTTACAAATTGACCTAACAACCTACGCATTATGTAGGGTAACCGGACCTGGGTCAAAGATGCCATGTAAGAACATACAAATTAATCCTTATAATGCTTACCACTAAACCAAAGCAGTCTCATTTATTAATAGCTGGCTGTTCCCCGCGGCTTCGCATGCATGATATTTTAGCCCCGTTTAGGGGTTGATATAAAAGAAAAGGTTGATATAAGGGAAATAAGCTAGGGGATGGGCAGCAAAGTCCCTCATTTTAACAACGATAGCTTTAACTGCGCTCGCCAACCCGCATGCCCAGCGTGCTGAGTATGGGCAAATCCCCCCACATGATAAGGAATTCGCTCTGTCTGTGGGAGGCCATGTTCAGCAGTGGACGTCGTACGGCTGAAATGCTGATGATGAGGGGTTGATATTTTAAAAACCTCTCCTTAGTGGATATGACTGTCATATAAGGCAGCTACTGTCCAAATTTCAGCTTTATAGCTTCAGCGGTTTAGGCTGTGCGTTGATTCCACGTTGAGGCCTTGTTCTTTTATATATACAGACTAGTTGTTACCCGCGACTTCGTCCGTATTCATAATTTTCACCCATGATGATTTTGCAAAAATGCTGAAACACGTATTTCTTTATTTCTTACCAAAAGTCTTAATATGAATTTTCAGATTTCACCCCTTCACAATTATTTTTGAAAAAAAAGATAGCTTATGTTCTTCTTCAGGATATAATCTATCTCCTTGGCAAATTTAAATACGATCCGTTCAGCCGTTTAGTCGTAATGAGGTAACAAACACTCATACAAACAGAGTACACACCGTCAAATGTCAAACTCAAAATTGACTTTGTTCTGTAGAGGTAAGGATCATTTTGTAACGAATTTAATATGACACTTGCTTCCGCCCGTAAAAGTGGCCTATATGCCTATTTAAAGAACTTTATCTATTCCAAGTTACAACGAAATCGGCTGAGTGAGCCGTCACGGCGTGATTGGACCACAAACATCCTAATATCCTCACATACTTTCGCATTTAGTATAGGATATCAAATACATATCGCATGCTGTTTGAACACGGCCTAAGTCATTTTTATTGCGATTCTGGAAAAACCTGTTAAAGTAGTTAGGTGCTTATTATTATGCAAAGAGGATCTCGTTTAATAGATTCGGATTTTCCGATTAGATTTTGACGACAGACGAGCTATAAGATTACAGCACGCAGTGCGTCATTTAACTTTGATACCAGGCTAACGCCCGAATACTGAAACGTCACTTAACTATTTGAGATGGTCTCGATTATATCGTTCAGAATCGTATTCAGAGACACGACTCAAGCATAGATTTAATCACAGATCAGCTGAAATCTACTTAAGTATTGAATCTCTTCTCAAACATAGCTTTTATTCAAGAAAGGTACTTAAACTATTCTCAGCTGAATCGAGTCTCAAATGTTCTCGTTTACATTTTGATTTATTTATAATTTTCGATCCGTTTTACACAGAAATTCAAACAGCCAGGGTGGAAATAGAATAGAACAATAAAGTGAAGTATAAATATGCATCAAAGTACGTGAAACGGAACAAAAATGTCATTTGATTTATGTCAAATCGAATCTAAACTCAAGCACCGATTTCGTCTGATTGACGTTTTAGAATAAGCATTTACTCAGGTGAACTGTGATCATTGAATCTATACTTATGCACTGTTCAAGAATTAGAATCTCGACTCAAATCGAGATTTAAGTACAGATCAATGCTTGAGTCTTGTCTCTGCATACGAGCTTTGACCACCACTTATTTTAAATGACGTTTCAGTATTCGAATACTGAAACGTCACTTAACTCATCCACTTAGGTAAAGGCTACACGTGGTCTCGTCAACGCTATTTATCGCATTTTTATACTATTTTTTTATATTTTATATTTCTATTATTGTCTTTTCTAAGACTTCCCTCTATCGGTAGAGGTGAGCGGGTCGCCACTTATTTATTAATCCTGAAATCCCCCACGTGGGGGCAGGGCGTGGGGGATTTCCGGAATAATCCCTTTTTTCTGAGGGACCGTGTTATTTAAGTGGAATACTCAACCGCCACTTAGTACTTTTGACACCGTGTTTAGCTGAGCGTGCTCTCAATTGTCTTTACAAAGCTGTTTTGATGATAAGTGGTCATTTGAGTGGGACATAAATCTGCTTAAATCACGCTTAAAATTTAAGTGGTGATCTAACTGATGTTTCAGTATACGATTCTGAACGATAACGGCGTCTCAAATTTTGTATTTGTATTTGTATTTATTTAAAACATTACGTCTATCATCTAAATAATTGAGACCAGCTCAAATTGTTGTGACGTTTCAGTATTCGGACGTTAGAATACCGTCCGCTGGGTTATATTGCAATATCTGACAAATAATGCAAAAATATATAACAAATAGCCATCGTTGTAACTTTCCAAATATATAGATGTCTTTTGCAACTGTTAGCACACAAGCGTTGGATTCGAACTGTCAAAATTCGCACTTACGCAATGAACTTTTTACACAGCTTTGTGACATTTTTGCTCATTTGAGTTTACTTATAAATTACGAACGTGCCACAGAAACATCTAAATTGCTACTGTAAAGACAATTCGAACCTCGAAGAGCTGAATCCGCGTAGACCTTCGAATTTCGTATTTTGTAGAACTCGAAAACGCCTGTGGCTCGTCACTGACAACGTGACGTTGGAAGTGAATTATCAAGGTGTATCATTTTTCGAGTTGGCGCCAAAGGTTCCCTCGAAGTTTTAGTAAAATAGCCACCATCATATCTTACTAAAACGGAACTTGACTTAACCAAGATTAACGGAAGATAATGAAGAAAGATATACAAATAACAAGAAAAAACACACGTAAGACTTGGTAAGGCATAAGATGCCATAGCCTGCCCGAAAGGGAAAAAAAATAAAAAAATCACCTAGGTTTTTTATTTTTGCCATTTCTATACAAAAATAGACATACATTGCCATATCTTTTTAATTCATTGAGCTAGAAACTTATTGCCGAGATCGCTTGAAGATATGACAGGTTGTGTAGATGCTTCAAATTGGGTTCAAATTCGTGAGGCATATTTTTTTTTTATATCTTAACCATCAAAACCTCAACTTCGGTATAAATGTCAAAGTGTCAGCCATTTTTTCTGACACACTGATTTAAATCGTGATGTCAAGGGCTAAGGTCAACTAAATATTCATATAATTAGACATATTATTTATTATAACAACGTTATATTGAAATTCAAATGTAATTAAAATGATATTTATAATTTTATTCAAATAACATGTTTATATAGTAAATAATTGCGTAAATTATGTTGACATTTCGTTATGCGGAGATAAACATGATAATTTAATAATTAATTTATCAAGCTGTATCCAAAAGCCTATCATCACACTAACCCTGTTCTCACTATGTTTATTGACTCGATTTTTTTCTGTGTGAAAATTTAATCTGTAAGCGCAATCAGTGACATGACAAGAAGAAGAAGAAGATCAAGTGTAGCTAATGTTGCCCTATCAAAAGATCCGTAACTGTAACATTGTCCTTCAAGGAAAGCACGTGATAATTAATATCGCCTCACGTGGTCGATTCAAACTGGAAGCGACACGCGAGCGTTCGTGACAAATAATTACATTTTTTTTTCTGAAGAATTACTGGCGGAGGAATTATAAATGTTGTCATTCGTAAGTGTCCCGGATGTCAGGTTATGCAAATGTATCTTTGGCCCAGCGAATTTAAAAAATGGGCGACTATTTTCTACAATTCTTTTGAAAGGGGCTTATTCTCATCTACAATCCAATTAGCAATACATTTTGCTCTATCACTTTTGTACATTCATCATTTTTCATTGATAAAGCACTATGCAAAATCATCTGTTTTGGGATTAAATCAGGTCAAATTGAATTATTCAGCTGTTTTAATTAGCAATCTCGTTTTGATCTTATTGTACGTTTAATAATTAGATCATAAGATGACTAACAGATCAAAAGCGGTACTTGGAAAAAGTTCAGTAAAAATTTTTCCCCGCTTATATTTTTTCTTTTTGTTGATAGAATAACCACCTTTCGGGATTGTATACATGTTAAAAATCCCCTTGTATAGGATCTAATTACCCAGGGTTATTATGAAAAAGTTTCTATATTATTATCAAATAAGATAAAAGACTGAGTTTTAAATTTGTGAATTGGATTTTGTTCTTTTTTTTTGTGTACGGTACTTAATTTGGAACTTTAATATCTGTTTTAAGACTTGTTCAATAACATTTTAGTGGATTTAACGACGATATTATTGGATGGTCCGTTTCATAATCCGACCATTGGGGTCTTACGACATGCTAGGGAGGGGACACGGGCTAAGTTATCGATGAAATGTTGGTATAGGTATACGATTAAGTTCTGTGGCCAGTGTACATATTACCGATGACTTTGAAGCTTTAAAGTTGAGGAGCAATTTTTAAGGTAATTTTTTTTTGCCCTTTATCCGAGCTTTTGATTAATTAAGTTCACTTAGGTTCATAAAACGCAAACTAATCTAAATTTTGTTGTATTGTAAAAATATTACCTATAATTAGGTACAAGGTATTCTTAGTCATTGCTATTTTAATCCTCACCTGACATCATCATGACATTAGTGTCGAAGATTTAGTGATCCTCAATTTTTTTGTCTGATAACTTACCCCCTGTATTTTTATTTGATAGTGTTTTTTTCATCACTATTTCTAACTTCTAACTTTTTTAATTACTCCTCGAAATTCCTTATACAAGCCTATAAACCTCAGGGTTAGTCTAAAATAAGCAATCGGAGACCAAACATTGCAAAATTAACCTGATTTCGTTAATCCTGATTAGTTTGACCTAGTGTTGCGATGATCGCGAAATGTTTAACCTCCTACAGAATATGGTAATAGTTATACCTATAGAAATAGCACTCTAAGTCAACGTCAAAAGGTGTCTATTTCAATACAATCACTAGGATCACTTTGGAAACGTCTTAGTAACTAGGTGTAGCTACGCCTGGTTCTCGCGACCAAGTCTATAAGAACCAGGCAACAAAAACGGCTTGAACTTCGAGCATAAATCGGCCCTTCCTTCAGATCTAAAGGTCACAGGATCGAAACTCGGTAGCGCCAAATGGATTTTTCTCTAAAATCACACTTCAGTTTCGAAGGCATGAAAAGAGAAGGAAAGGCGCCGGTACGAGGTGCAATATAACCCTTTCCCCACCATGTTTCTTTCTCTTACACTTGGCCGTTTTAAGACCGCTATACAGGGTCCTAAGTTATTGATAGCATGATCTTATGTGAATTGAAATTCACGGAAATCTGTGATATTTAATCGTCAATAATCCTTGCGTTTTAATACCTGCGTGGGAGCACTTCATAGCGATACAATGACTGACTATTATGACATAAAAAACCAGTACAATCCATTTTTATCATCATTCGTAGGACTTAAAAGTATGGACATGGGCCTCTCTCTTGAAGTCTTTTACAGATGCTGCATTTCTTTTTATTTATGGACATTTCTATGACAACTAGCTGTAACTGCGCTCGCCAACCCGCATGCCCAGCGTGGTGAGTATGGGCAAATCCCCCCACACGATAAGGAATTGGCTCTGTCTGCGGGGGAGGCCATGGTTCAGCAGTGGACGTCGGACGGCTGAAATGATGATGAATGATGATATGACAACTAGACATCATGACACTAAAAAGCAGTTTTTGACGTTAAAATATCATAGCCTTTGCTCCAAAGGTAGCAGTTATTGAACAATAACAACATTAATAGTTTTCAGAATACAATCGAATTGGTAGTAATAGTGTAATTCTCATTGCCAGTGTGGCGTGAAGTCAGACATATTCATCATCATTATCATTTCAGCCGTACGACGTCCACTGCTGAACATGGCCCAACAGATAGAGCGAATTCCTTACAGATAAATGAATAAATATTCCGGACATATTCACACGGTCAACTGATCCCAAACTAGGCATAGCCTGTACTATGGGTACCAGAGACTGATATACATAAAAGATATATATTTATCACCCAGACACAGAACAAACATCTGAGTTAGTCACAAATGTTTGTCCAGTGCGGGAATCGAACCCGCGACCTCTAGCGCAGAAGGCAGAGTTACTACCAACTGAGCTATGAGGCCAGTCGAATAGATAGATTACGACATCCGCGGATAGGTAGAGGCCTATTCTTCAGCCGGGGCCACCACGGCCAAAAAGTATTAATTAATAATGCTAGAGTTTCTTTTTAAAATGAGTAACTAAATAAAATTTCACAAAATAGAGCTTTTTCATTTTTGTAGATTAAATTTTATTTCATCTAAAATTGCCTATTAAACCTTGAAGTGACACAGCCAAAAACCTAAAGGTAATAAATATTCGATAATTGATGGTTGTAAAAGTAGTTTAATAATCCGTGAATGATTGGAATTCAAGTTGTGATAGATATAAGGATGTAATTTTGATGAGATTTCATAATAATAATTGATAGAATTTTATTATGCAACTTAAATTTTTGGCACACTTTTTTCACATACCCTCTTAATCATAATCAGTCACTAACTCTGTCGGCTCGATAACTCTCGCCTTGTCCTTTTTTATCTGAAAACAAAAGAAAGAGATACTTTTATCCAGCCGATAAAGTTAGTAAGTGGTTAGGAGTTAGTTACTAATGACTTCATTTTGTTTTACCAGTATCACTTGAAACTGGTTAGTCAAAGTCAAAGTTAAAGTCAAAGTCAAAAGGCATTTATTTCAATGAAATCACTAGGATCACTTTGAAACGTCTTAGAAACTAGGTGAAGCTATGCCTGTTCCTCGCGACCAAGCCTAGAAGAATCAGGCAACAAACACGGCTTGGTGCCTATCATTTTTTTCGATGATCCTTTTTCACAAAATTAATACCCTATAGGATATCAATGAATTTATGGCGGAGGCGGCTGACTTGGCTGAGAAGATGGTATAGGTGCTCAAGCCTACTGCATCTAAACATGTCGCTACAGCCTCCTGTGAGGGAAACAGTCCCACGTGACGCTGTATAAAGCATCTAGAGGCGCACTTTAATCCTTTCACAACACTGATTCTTTCATCGACGGTCTTAGGCCACCATACCTCAACATGGTCACTAACATAATACAGGATGACCATGAAATAATCAGTGACACGACAAGAAGAAGAAGAAGTAGATATAATAAGGTCATTGACCGAATCTTCATCATTTCAGCAGTAGGACGTCCAGGGTGTAGAATAAGCCTCGGGATAGTATACAATAATATAGTACAGGCAAGATACGCCAACGCTTCGAATCGATAAGCAATTTACAAGTGTGGTGATAAGACACTTTAAAATAAAAACCTTGGACACAACTACTTCATAAACCTCAACCATTTTTGTAAGGAAGAAGTTTTTGTGAAAGCAAATCGAGATAAGTAAAGTTGCAAGCTTTTTGTAACATTGACCTTTATAATGCACCTAACATTGCCCTGAATTCAGAATTTTTGACTCCAATTTTAAGTACTAATTTGCGATTAAAAAAACATTGCGTTTAATAGGTACAATTATAATAAATATTATATGCTCATTATATATTTAATATAACTTGTAACGACCGCCGACAACGGTATCGGATGATAATTTTAACATATAACCTCATTTAAAATATAAAATCCATTATTTTCATTGTAAATATGTGTCCTTTATTCGGAAACACGCTACACCAGTTTTATTAAAATTACTAAAAATATAGTAATGGAAAAAAATAATGAATTGACGCTATTAACCTTTGATAGGTAAAATTCGAAGGATTGGTTATCTATTATTAAAAAATAAATCGATATTTTGACGTTTTTGACCTTTTCCGTATTGTCACATTTTTTTTTATTAAAATGTTATTTAAGCTTCTGTACACGTTTTTTTATGTTGTTTGGTTGCTGAAAGGTGTATATTTATATAAAATAATTACTTAATTTGCAAGCTTCCTGTGTACCTACCTACTGTAATTTGTAAGTAGCATGTTAGTACTGAGTTTTATTATCAAAGTCAAAGTCAAAAGGCATTTATTTCAATAAAATCACTAGGATCACTTTGAAACGTCTTAGAAACTAGGTGAAGCTATGCCTGTTCCTCGCGACCAAGCCTAGAAGAATCAGGCAACAAACACGGCTTATAAAATAATATGCATTGGATCTTTATATATGTATTTTATTTTATATAATCTATGTTTTCTAACTTTATAACCATTAACTAATAGACTACCAAATTATTATTATTATTTTTGTCAGGCCTTATAGCTCAGTTGGTAGTAACTCTGCCTTCTGCGCTAGAGGTGTGTGATATGTACGGAATATTTATTTATTTATAAACCTACATAAATGTGAAAAACTAAATTATTTTTTGTAGCAGTTTCTTATGAACTAACGTCTGCATAATTTACATTAGTATATACCTGGATATGCTAGGTACACATAGTCAACTAGGTACAATACATCCATGTCAATTCACTCAGACGGCATCACCACACTATTTAATCTACTAAGTTTGTGAAGAGCAAATAACAAATCCGGATTCAGTAGTAAGCCTAAGATTCCCGAAAAACGTGGACTGTCTTATGACGGTCATAATTAATTTTTATTTATATTTCAAATGGGTAGTTACATCGCTTTACAAGGTTGTCCAAACAGTCACTTACAAAATAAAAATTAACTTTGAATATATGTTCCCGATTTTTAAATTTTCGTACTTACGAATTCGTCACTTTTCAATCAACGTTTTAGTAACGTGTATTAATATTAGGAAGCTGATTATTTTATGCTTGAAAGCACTCATAATGACCATGTTGAGTTAATAATAAAGAAAGTTCTAATGTTCTTCTTAAAAATTACGGTAAATTGTATTGTCTTTTGATCGTAAAAACAGTTTATAGCTCGCAGTACCGACAACCGTTGGAAAATTAGGGTTCTCGAACCGGGTGACAGTCTTGGAAGGCCCCACCCGATGGAACGACGACACTGTGAAAGTTGCGGGTAGTCGGTGGATGGAGAAGGTGGAGCTCAAGACCGTTCGTCATATCACTCTTTGGGGGAGGCCTATGTCCAGCAGTGAACTTCTACAGGCCGATGATGATGATGAAAGTGAGTCTTGGAGTGAGCCTCCGCTATTTAACATACGTTATGGCGGTCAGCGCTTCAATAAAAATCAAGGCTTATGATAATTTGGACCTTGAATATAAACTCGTCTTGATTGTATGATCACCATTTTGTTTTACAACGAAATCTACATTCCACAAAAATAATAGTTTGTTTGTTAGTAGATACTAAGTTCCGTATTGGCGACGGCTGAGGAATAGAGCCCTTCATATTCACCTATCCGTGGATGTCGTAAGATGCGACTAAGGGAAAAAACTAGGGGATGAGCAGCAGCGTCCCCTATTTTACAAGGAAAGCTTTAACTGCGCTCGGCAACCCGCTTGCCCAGCGTGGTGGGTGTGGTTTAATTTCCCCCACGTGATAGGAAGTCGCTCTGGAAATCTGTGGGGGAGGCCTATGTTTAGCAGTGGAAATCCTACAGCTGAAATTATGATCATGACTATCAGTATTTGACCTACTTATCATGAAGAGCAGGAAGGCTACTAGTTTAGCATTGTCATTCTTAATAGATGAGTTAAATTAAGCTACCTTCAGCACGGTCAACAAATGGATGGGTGACCGTTACTGCCATGACAGTTGAGCGCTTCCGTGCCACGGATGTCATGTTGATCCCTTAAAAAATGTTAATCCATGCTTCGAGAGGCCCAAAAGACGTAATATTTAAATTTGTGATATAATCAATCACCATGACAAATTGTTTTTTCCCACACAGCATGATTGTGTTGCTAAAGCCATGTTCAAATGGCTTGCCATACAATATGTCATATAAAATTCGTTTCAAAAAGATCCTTACCTCTAATGAATAAAGTCAATTTTGAGTTTGACATTTGAGGTACGCGATATAGCTCAACGGTATCGTAAGTTCCTGAAAGTCAAACTGATTTCGACTATAAGTAAAATATTTCAGGATCATTTTAGAATCTTAGATGACTTACCGAACGCCGTTCGAACACGGCTTTAGGTAGCCAGTAATTTTTGATGAAAAAACATGAGTCAATATATGTACTATAAATGATACTTAAGTTGAGCTGAGTGGGTTCAAAGCCTTATTTGTACATTTTTAATTTATTAGTTAGCAGTCCTTAAGCTTGACCTTTTTCAAACCACTGAATTATATTGTTTAACAACACTTTGTGCAAAAACAAAAATGAATACAGAATACAGAAATACAGATTTATAGGCAAAGTTATCAAGTCAAGTCATCCATTGAAACATTGGCCATTTTGAAATTATTAATGAAACTTGAAATAGGTAGAGTTCTACCTAGAATAGCATAATAGGCTACTTTTTTATGTACCACGCGAACGAAGCCGCTGGCAGAAGCTAGTTTCACATAAATTGATATCGATTTTGTAACAATAGAATATGTAGATCAACTTTTTGTGGAATTTTAAGAATCCAATTAAGGCATCGTAAAAATTGTATTTTACCGTTATTTATAGTTTCCTGTGTAGATACATACTTTAAATTGGGTTTTTTTAATGTTTAATTCTTAATAAATTGAAGTTCAGTTCAACTTACTAAAATATCAAATGTTAGATTTAAAATATTAATTCAGAGAAATAGTGCATGAAGCAAAAGAGGTATGTCAGGATCGTAGCAAGTCGAAAGCCGTGGTCTCTGCCTACCCCTCTGGGAAATGAGTAAAGAAATGTAATTCAGAGTAACAAATCTTAAATTCAATTGACACGCCCTCAAAGGGCCTCATAGCTCAGTTGTTAGTAACTCTGCCTTCTGCGCTAGAGGTTCGATTCCCGCTCTGGACAAACATTTGTGACTAATACAGATGTTTGTCCAGTGACTGGGTGTTAAAAAATTATCTATTATGTATATCAGTCTCTGGTACCCATAGTACAGGCTATGCCTAGTTTGGCATCAGTTGACCGTGTGTGATATGTCCGGAATATTTATTATTTATATTTATTTTATGTAGGTACCAAACGAGCAAAGCCGCGAGCGGGGAGCTAGTAATATATATGGTAGAAAGAGATAACAAGTAACTCAAGTTTTAGATTTGGCAAGCCAAGCTACATACTTTAGATGGAACGATGACTTAACATGACCCAGAGGTCAAGCAACCGACCCGATCGGCAACTTATTAACAAAATACGATGACATACCATTTCGTTATAACAGGATTTGAGGTCGCGGTGAAATATGGGCAAAATAGTGAAGAATTATTGCAAATGCTGGTATAGTAGGCTCCACCCGCGGCTTAGCTCGCGTGGTACCTGTATAAAACGTAGACTAAGTGCTATTCCAGACTATAGTCTAAATTTGTTCCAAAAGAGACGTTTCATCAATATATGGAGCCTGGGCCTGCACTGTGTACACTACTCTTAAATATGGCTAAGCAATAAAGTAAACGTATTTAATTGGTTATTTTATTTAAATTGACGTCGTTCTAAGGTACATTAAGATTTTCTACGACAAGGAGAGCAACACACAACGCTACAAAAATATGGCGGATGGACGTGCGTGAAATGTCATTTTGACAACCTACATTTATCCGACAAAACAAAAACATCAAATCAAACAACATGACATGAAAAATATGTCAATGTCATGTCAAACGCCAATTATAAACCAACATGGCGGCCTTCAAATAGTGTTCACATAGTAAAAAACTTACCAGAAGAACTATTCTTGTACTTAATAAATATTATCGCATTTGTCTTCAAATTAATGAAATTGTATTTTTCTTGTTATCTCCTATTTTTTCCTAATTTTTCTATGTAGTGTACATGGAACAGGCCCAGAATGAAATGGCTCCTTTCATCCAGATCCGTTCTGCGGTTCTGGCGTGACTGAGTAACATACATCCACCCATCAAAACATTCGCATTTATAATATTAGTAGTCATATTGCATGGCGTTCGAAGACGGCTTTAGACTATTATTTAAAAAAAATATTTTGACAGTTCCTTTGCGTTTTAAATTAAAAATTAAAACATAAATCAAAATGGCAACTTCCGGTCAAAATTGTTAATTAATTGACGAATATTTATTATGATTAATTGATTAATGTTTTGACGTGAGACACTTATTTTTATATATTAATTAACAAAGTTAGATTGTTAAAGAAACATATAATAATTTTACAAAAATATTTATTAAGATCTGGCTCATTTCTTTAAACGTCCGGAATGAGTGAGTGAGAGTGAGAGTTATAAGGGGAAATTACATTAAACTAATCGAATTTGGCCGCGGTGGCCCCGGCTGAAGAATAGGCCCCTCCATATCTACCTATCCGCGGATGTCGTAAGAGGCGACTAAGGGAAAAAAACGCTAGGGGATGGGCAGCAGCGTCCCTCATTTGAACAACGATAGCTCTAACTGCGCTCGCCAACCCGCATGCCCAGCGTGGTGAGTATGGGCAAATCAGTACATGATAAGGAATTGGCTCTGTCTGTGGGGGAGGCCATGTTCAGCAGTGGACGTCGAACGGCCGAAATGATGATGATGATGAATCGAAATTAGCAGCCATTCCGTTGAGTAAAATGGCAGTGAGAGTGGAGAGAAAACATAGTTTTTTCAATCACCTACCGAAACTCCTACAACTTGCACAGGTAGTGCAAGTGAAATGTTTAGATTAGTATTTATCTAATTGTACCTACTTATTATAATGTACCTACTAATTATAGCCTTAGGGATAAAAAAAACCTGTTAAGATGATAAACTGTATCCTAAATAAATAAATAAATATTATAACTACTAAGAATAAGTGTTCACTGACAGCAACGTGACATTAATTTAATAAAAAAACTTATCTCTACTGGATAAAGTCAATTTTGAGTTTGACTTTTAAGGGGGCTTGCGCTATCGAACGCCCTCAAATAACATTTTGAAATACATTTTAAGGTGGGTCCACATTTGTGACATTTGAACGCGCCGTAGCTCCGTAACATGTTACGGTACTTGTTACGCTAAGTGTGGACCAGTCACGGCGAAATGTTCTTGTTTTCGTGGTGGGCCTCTTTTTTTTTTATACTACTTAGGTGGCAAACAGGCATACGGCCGACCTGTTGGTAAGCGTTTACCGTAGCCTATGAGCGCTTGCAATACCAGAGGCATCACGCACGCGTTGCCGACCCCGAACCCCCCTCCCCCTAAAGAGCTCTGGCAACCTTACTCACCGCAGGAACACAACACTATTTGAAAACAAATAATGTTCTTTGGCTGCGATCTTCTGTAAGGCGGAGGTACCTCTCCAGGCGGGCTGCTCCAATTCAGAACGAGAAAATCTCGCTGTGCCCTTCCTCCTCTCTGCCTCTGAGTGGATCGCTGCGTGGCAATATATTCATATTCATTCATTTATTGCCAACATGTACATGGATACAGCTTAGGTGTAAGGGTAGCTTAAGTAAGTACATGTACCCTGTGGGGCGCTGCAAATGTCTTGTTTTACATACATTTAAATAATAATAATAATTGGTAACTTATTCGTTAAATGTCAAATAACAGTGTAGTATAAACAGTCAAAAATAGCATTGCTTAAAAACAATTCAGGTTAAGCTAGGTATCTATTTATGATGTCGTCAGTCGTTTATTTATTACAAAAGCTTATCAGATAGGAATTCTTCCACCGAGTAATAGCATTTATTTAAGAGTGGATTTTTTAATTTGTTAATATATAGCTCGTGTGACATGTCCGCGTGTCAAAATCCGTCCACACTGTGTTCTTATCACGCCTAACTGTTACGGTCACGGAGCCACGGGCGCGTTTAAATGACACAAATGTTGACGCTCTTTTAGATGACATAACGCACGTTGTATGAAGTCCGCCTGGAAGTACCTCCGCCTTACAGAAGATCGTGGGCCGTAAGATAGTTTGCCACCTAAGTTGTCTAAAAAAGTTGCCAATTTCGTAGCTCCAGCTTCCAGTATCTCCCAGTCAGTAACACCGAAAAGATATGTTTACATAA
Source organism: Anticlea derivata (assembly GCA_947579855.1). NCBI lineage: Eukaryota > Metazoa > Arthropoda > Insecta > Lepidoptera > Geometridae > Anticlea > Anticlea derivata. The sequence goes on along the minus strand of OX388287.1, from coordinate 4,715,328 downwards.
ATTATCAGTTCCATCGGAATTCGGTGATGTGAAACTTGTTTTTAATAATGTACCGAACCCTGCTTACCTTTAGAGTTACGCAAGCTAGTGACGTGCGTGCGACTTGTCGATGTTTGTAGTAACCTCAGAGATGTTCGCACAGGCAAAGACGGCCATATTTTTTTTTATTTTATGTTATACGGAGGCAAACAGGCCCACGGCTCACCTGATGGTAAGCGGTTACCGTCGCCTATTGACATCTGCAACACCTGGAGCATTGCCAATGCGTTGCCTGCCCTGGAGAAATCTTTTTGTATGTTCATTTTTTTTTGTTTTTTTGTATGTTTTGGCCATGCCATCATCCGGAAAAAGACCGCATCTCTGATGATAACAGAAGATCGCAGACAAATAACATTATTTGTTTCAAATAGTGTTGTGTTCCTGCGGTAAGTAAGGTTGCCAGAGCTCTTTAGGGGTGGAGGGGTTCGCATTGGCAATGCTCCAGGTGTTGCTGATGTCAATAGGCGACGGTAACCACTTACAATCAGGAGGGCCGTAAGCTTGTTTGGCTCCGTATAAAACAAGCAGGGTTCGAGGCAGTGACACAGTATCCTAAAAACAGTTGCGGAGAAATGTACCTCTCGTTTTTGCAGTCAGTTTGTGCGGAGGGTGATCAACTAGTTAATAAGCCCGAATGGGTATTTTATTTTTGTCACTTTCCAGCGCAGAATCGCTCAAATTCTCATAACGTCATCATCATCATCAACAACCTGTAGAAGTCCACTGCTGGACATAGGCCTCCAACCAACGTCCCCAACGGTTGTCGGTTCTGCGTGCGAGCTATATGGCCTGCCCACTGCCACTTCAACTTGCTAATTCTGAGAGCTATGTCGGTGTCCTTAGTTCTTTTACGGATTTCCTCATTTTGGATCTTATTACGCAGTGGAACTCCGCGCATAGCTCTCTCCATAGCCCGTTGCGCGACTTTGAGCTTGTGTATGAGGCCAATAGTTAGCGACCAAGTCTCAGTGCCATGTCATCACTGGCAACACGCACTGATTGTAGACTTTTTGAGGCTCTGCGGTATTTGTGACGAGAAGATATGACGCTGCATAAATAATCTATAATAGATGTAATAAGGCCTACTTTATCCAATATCATCATCATCATCATTTCAGCCGTTCGATGTCCACTGCTGAACATGGCCTCCCCCAAGCAAATTCCTTATCATGTGGGGGGATTTGCCCATACTCACCACGCTGGGCATGCGGGTTGGCGAGCGCAGTAAGAGCTATCGTTGTTAAAATGAGGGACGCTGCTGCCCATCCCCTAGCTTTTTTCCCTTAGTCGCCTCTAACGACATCCGCGGATAGAGATATGGAGGGGCCTATTCTTTAGCCGGGGCCACTACGGCCCATCCATAATTTATTATCCGATATTAATAAAATAATCTATTATGTGACCTTATTTTTGGAGAGAAAGTTGACCTTGACACACTTACTTAAGAGTATCTTACGTAAGTATTACAAAAACAAGTAAAAGAAAGTTTTGTATATTATTGATTCGCGGTATTGTGGAAAAACTGGTTTAGCGATGGTGTGGGACACGGGCTTGGCCACGTGTGTTCTGAGAAATAACATATAATATTTTGAATATATATTTTTTTATGTTATACGGAGGCGAACAGGCTAACGGCCCTCCTGATGGTAAGTGTTTACCGTCGCCTATTGACATCAGCAACAGCTGGAGCATTGCTAATGCGTTGCCTGCCGAATCCCTCCCCCCTGAAGAGCTCTGGCAACCTTACTCACCGCAGGCACACAACACTATTTGAAACAAATAATGTTATTTGGCTGCGATCTTCTGGCAAAATGATTAAATGCCATATATTTAGGTGATCATCGTTTTTTTATAAAAAAAAAACATCTGGTTAGCGTTTTCCGTAAAATTTAATCCTTACTAATTACCTTTTCAAATTAAAAATGCTGCCAAGTATCGCAAGTTAGGTGATCGTACAACAAGTCAACTATTAAATTCGACTAGCCTCATAGCTTAGTTGGTAGTAACTCTGCCTTCTGCTCTAGAAGTCGCGGGTTCGATTCCCGCACAGGACAAACATTTGTGTGATGAACACAGATGTTTGTTCTGTGTCTGGGTGTTACATTTATTTATTATGTATATCAGTCTCTGGTACCCATAGTACAGGCTATGCCTAGTTTGGGATCAGTTGACCGTGTGTGATATGTCCGGAATATAGATATTTTAATATTAAAAAATATATAAATGATATTTTTATTATCGCACGCCGTTTGAACACGGCTTAATCAAATCAAAACGTGTTTATTTCAATAAAATCGCTAGGATCACTTTGAAACGTCTTAGAAACTAGGTGAAGCTACGCCTGTTCCTCGCGACCAAGCCTACAAGAATCAGGCAACAAACACGGCATATTTTTTCGATGATCCTTTTTCACAAAATGGAATGTAGAGCTTCAGTGTGGTGATTGAACTAGGTGAGGCTTTTGAGTTAAGCCTCACCTAACATAACACACTCATATTCTCAGAAATAGGAAGCCAAACACGTGTTTATATTTTAATGGAAAAAGTCCGGTTTCATAAAATCATTAATAATTATTTTATAACCTGTGCCATATAAATAATAGTAACTTGTCATAAACGAAGAACAAGTTTCATGTATTTAAATTGAAATAATAAAATTAGTTTTTAGGAGGAGGTAGGGCACAGCGAGATTTTCACCTTCTGCATTGGAGAGTACCTCCGCCTTACAGAAGATCGCAGCCAAATAACATTATTTGTTTCAAATAGTGCTGTGTTCCTGCGGTGAGTAAGGTTGCCAGAGCTCTTTAGGGGGGAAGGGGGTTCGGGGTCGGCAACGCGTGCGTGATGCCTCTGGTATTATCATAGGCTACGGTAACCGCTTACCATCAGGTGGGCCGTAAGCATGTTTGCCACCTCTGTTGTATAAAAAAAAATTAGTTTACTGATGATGAACCCTTTGGCTTCAGTTTACCTATGTTAGGCCGAAATATTTTCGAAATATAGCATGTTCTGTAATATCGAAATAAAGTTTCTAGTTTCATAATTTCGAAACTGTTAAATAGAAGTGAAAATGAAGTGAAAACTATTAAACAGAAGTTTGTCAAGACAAAAGCGATACAGCCCACCATCAAAATCTATGTCAAATTCGTCGTTGCGCGGTAACTTGTTAGCAAAACTCGCCACCTTAAGTATAAAAAAAGTTATTAATATTATTTAATACCTTACAGAAGATCGCAGCCAAATAACATTATTTGTGTCAAATAGTGTTGTGTTCCTGCGGTGAGTAAGGTTGCCAGAGCTCTTTAAGGGGGAGGTGATTCAGGGTCGAAAACGCGTGCGCAATGCCTCTAGTATTGCAAGCGTTCATACGCTACGGTAACCACTTACCAACAGATGGGACGTATGGTTGTTTGCCAACCCAGTTGTATAAAAAAGTTACTAATTTAGTAATTATTATGTTTAAAATCTAGTCCAATAAACTCAAATGTTGCACAATTGTACATTTGACTTTAGTCTCAGCCTTGCCGCGGCCACCCACGCTCCCATTTAGGCATCCTAACTCGGCAGTTACATGCATGCTAAATGAATCATTTAGAGGCACATTCTATTATTATATCTATCACAATCACTGAACACTAAAAAGTTAGGCCATATTAAGTAATATATAGCTAGAGGTTCGCCCCGAGCCGAGATCTCTCGTTGATAAAAGTTGGTACTTCAACACTACTTGTTCTTCCCTTTCGGGCTGGCTATGGCATCTAGGCCTTACCGCCAAATCTTACGTGTATTTTTTATTGTTATTTTGTTTATCTTTCTCCATTTCCTTTCGTTTATCATCGTCAAGACACCGTCAAGTCAAGTTAAGTTCAGTTTTAGTAAGATATGATGGTGGCTATTTTACTAAAACCTCGAAGGACCTCTTGGCGCCAACTCGAAAAATGACGATACACGCAATCATTTCATTTCACTTCACTTGTGCGGTTTACTCAAACAACATCACTTTGCAAGTTCCCTCCAAAAAGTCCTCGTTGGTGCTTCGATAATAAGATAAACTTTTTTTTATTTTTTACAAAAAGTATTTTACAAAAAGGTTTTGATACAACTAATGGACTACAACTAATTGACTGGCCTCATAGCTCAGTTAGTAGTAACTCTGCCTTCTGCGCTAGAGGTCCCGGGTCCGATCCCCGCAATGCACAAACATTTGTGTGATAAACACAGATGTTTGTTCTGTGTCTGGGTGTTAAATATATATCTATTATACAGGTGAGTTTTTTTTCAGGACCACTTAGGCGAAATCGGAAACTGTGAGAGTAATCGAAAAGTGATGTTAGGAGTAACGGGCTCAATTTTGAAAAAAATAAGATCTGCATTAAAAAAAGTTGAAATGTATTTAAGTTTTTCACCAAAAAAAAATTTTTTGATGATTTTTTTAGCATTTCTGTGTTCTATGTTTGATAATAAATAAATAAATGTATGATAACAATATGTTATAAATTTGCAGTTTTGAAGGTGTTCCAACAACTTTAGACACATATTTAACTTACATTTATTTATTTATTATCAAACAAAAAACCCAAAAAAGCAAAAAAAAATGTTTTTACTAAAACCTACATTTTCTGAAAAACTAAGTAAATTTCAACTTTTTTTAGTGCTGATCTTATTTATTCCAAAATCGAGCCCGTAACTTCTAACATCACTTTTTGATTACTGCCACGGTTTCCGATTTTGCCTAAGTGGCCCTGAAAAAAAAACTCATCCTGTATATATTAGTCTCTGGTACCCATAGTACAGGCTATGCCTAGTTTGGGATCACTTGACCGTGTGAATATGTCCGGAATATATAATGTGGCAGAGTAGCTTACGGCCCACCTGTTGGTAAGTGGTTACCGTAGCCTCTGAACGCTTGCATTACCAGCATAAACATTACCTTTGAAAATCGCATCTTTAGCATGTTCTAACTAATATCCAATCGAAATTCACGTTGTATTGTTTTCAAATGTTACTATTTTCGTTGTATCTCAAAAACTACTTCTAACTAAAACTTCTTGTCGTGTCACTGATTCTTTCTTGGTCATCTTATATTAGGTCAGTGACCAGGTTGAGGTATGGTAAGGTGACTAAGGGAATAAAGCTAGGGGCTGGTCGGCAGCGTCCCCTATTTTCACAAAGCTAGCTCTAACAGCCCATGGGCAAATCTTATGATGAAAAGTCGCTCTGGAAATCTGTAGAAGGAGGCGATGTTCAGCAGTGGACGTCTTACGGCTGAAATGATGATGAAGTACATGTAGATACAAGTACTAAAAAAAAAAAAAACATAAAATTTAAGAAAAGTTACGGACTGTAGTGTGGCGTCAGTCGATAGCACATTTCAAGGCGATCATTATTTATTTAAGAATTCAAATATTTGTCTACGACGCGACGACGCCCATCGGCCTAGAGATTTAACAAACCATTGATTTGGATGAACTTTGACTTTAAGAGCTGGTTTAAAATGGTTGAAGATTACCTGATTTTCAACCATTTTAAATGGCTCTACCATGACGCCTTATCCCACTATCATATCGTTCCTATTATTATTATAAATGAAGTTTGTGAGGATGTTTGTTGTTCAATCACGCCGTAACGGCTCAACAGATTTCGTTGAAACTTGGAATAGTTAAAGTTCTTTACCTAGAATAGCATATAGGCTACTTTTTTTGTAGGTACCACGCGAGCGAAGACGCAGGCGGAAGCTAGTTTCCGATAAAATTCTAGCATATCAGCGCGTCGATAACTAGTAGAGTGGCTTTCTGATCAACAGGTCGGTTCGAATCCCGGTCTTGCGCTGTTACCTACTAGTTATATCAAACGGTGAAGGAAACCGGCATGTCTTAGAACTTAAAAAATCGAAATGTGACATGTGCGCGAAAGGAGCCTCTAAGAGGCGCACTTTAATCCTTTCACAACACTGATCCTTTCACCGTTAGTCATAGGCCCTTTTTAGGGCTACCATCCGACACCGGCCGGTCGGTCTTACGACAATGAGTTTTTCCATTCGAAAAGTTAAAGTGCGCATTACACTTGCTTATAACGGTGGCTTGTAACTACAAAGTGCCATAGGTTGGACATACCCCTGACTATCCCCATTAGACATCTTCAAGGATCTGATCGCCTGGAGATTTGAGGGGTTGTCTACCATGATTGGGACAAAAGCCTTTAAATAGGTATTTTTAATTTAAGAATAAAAAAAAACAAAATGTTTTGTTTTTCTTAATCAATGTCAATGTAATCCTGAACGAACACACCATTCGACTGTTAATGAGTATTTTTACAATAAAAAAAAACTCAATACACATTAAATTAAACTATAAAATCGCTTTACCGATAATTATTTCAAAATGTCACTTCGAAATATATTTTTTAAATCGTCTGCAAACATACTATGTAATCAAAAGTTCCTTGACAAAGGAATGTGAACTTTGCTCCGCCGATATAAGAGTCAATTAGCGAATATTTTCGCAAAGTTCGTTCATTACTATACAGCCTTGACATTTGATTTTTTCGTTCAAAAACATCTATGTCTTTGTTGGTATTATTTAAGTCAGGTGGTAGGAGATTTATAGAAATAGGACCTCTTTTTGTTGAAAAGGTCGTTTATCATGATTATAGAATTGTATTTTGTTTCAAATCACGGAAGATCGAAGTTAAAGGTCATAGCTTAGAGGAAAATACTATAGGCCGCACCTTTTATCCGTATCTTACGTTACGCACGCACTTAGGGCTTGTTCACAAAACTGCGATGCGACGTCGCATCGGAGCTTGAACACAAAACGGCGAATCTGCGCGATGCAAATTCGCATAGCAGAAAATTACTGCGATGCGATTTCGTACGGCAAGGAGCCTGATTCTTCTTGGCTGGCTTGGTCGCGAGGAACAGGCGTAGCTTCACCTAGTTTCTAAGACGTTTCAAAGTGATCCTAGTGATTTTATTGAAATAAACGCCTTTTGACTTTAACTAAGGCCTCTCCCTCTTGTGACGCAACATCGCAGGAATGCGCGATGCGAATCAATGCGCGAGTTCTTGCGATGCGTCTTACGATGCGACGTCGCATCGCAGCTTTGTGTACAAGTACTTAAGCCGTTCAAACGGCGTCCGATATATTATCGTCTCAAAAGTAAAAAAAAGTCATAGGGTGTTAATTTCAATAAAATCACTAGGATCACTTTGAAACGTCTTAGAAACTAGGTGAAGCTACGCCTGTTCCTCGCGACCTAGCCTACAAGAATCAGCCAACAAACACGGCGCGCGTGCCTAGCATTTTTTCGATGATCCTTTTTCACAAAATGGAAGGAATGTAGAGCTTCAATGTGGTGTCAAGCGTGTCAGCACTGTTCACACTTCCCGTATGTTATTAATCATAAATATATTTTCCTCTTGTTACAGAAAAATGAAGCCACTATTTTCAATAGTGGTCACCATTCTGGTATTAGCAACCAACGCACACCCCGAAAACATCGAGGATGTGAAAGAGCTGCCACAAAACAAGGAACCAATTGTCGAAGCTGAGGAAAGCGAGCCCCAGCCCAGGATAGAGCGATGCACCAACTGCCCCGGCCCTAAGCTAAACTTTAAGTCCCATAAGGATGCATTAGCTGCCCTCACGCAGCTGCCTCCAGGCGCTGAGGTCCACACTCAGCAGTCTTTCCAAGGCTGCTCCAGCGACAAAGGCTGTGCTGGCATCAAAGTCAAAGACGGACAGGTCCTGGAAAGGTTCGGAAACCTGGACGACTTCCAACAAGCTGCAGCGCAAAACTCTGGAGGAGAGTTTACGTTCCACGCTGCGGGGACACTGGGCAACAATCTTTTAGAAGGAGGTTTGAACGGTGATGCGCCTTTTTGGTGGATGAATCAGAACTCCCCCTTCAAGAACACAGGAGCTGGTGGTAACTTCGAAAAGTTCAGCAAGAGTTCTTCGTCAAGCTTCAGCACGACCGGTAACGCTGCCGGCGGCGGCGCCAACTTCGACTTAGCAGCGAACCCCTTCCTGAACGGAGACTTCTCGAAACTTGCTGGCGGATTCACCAGCGGTGGAGCCAGCTTCACAGGCGCTGGAGCCAGCGGTGCCGAAACCAAACCTTCGAGCTACCAATCATCTTCGTTTGAATCCTCATCGTTCAGCACTTCTAACAAAGACGGGAAAACTGGATTTGGCAATGGACTTAATAACGCAGGCAACCAAGCTCAAGGCTCTTTCGGATCAAACCAGTTTGCTGGCAACTCTGCTAGCCAGTTCGGCGCTGGCCAGTCAAACTCAGCCAGCCAGTTCGGCGCGGGCCAGTCAAACTCAGCCAGCCAATTTGGCGCTGGCCAGTCAAACTCCGCCAACCAATTCGGCGCTGGGCAATCAACCACCAGCCAATTCGGGCAAACGAACACCGCTAGTCAGTTCGGCGGTCAAGGACAATTCGGCCAGGGTCAGCCAGGATCAGGATCTGGACAGAACTTCGGACAATTCGGTTCATCTAGCACCAAATTTAGTGCCTCTGGAACTGGTTATACTGGATCCTCGCCTAGCCCGTTCACAGCATCCACTGGTTCGAACGTAAACCAGGTTCAGAACACGCAGAAGGCTAGCGAGTTCGATTACGCGCAACAGCAAACTCAACAGAACATCGACGAGGCTTTCAAGCATACTGGGAACGTGAACGCTCATGAGCATTCTGGGGGAGATCTTCAGCAGACCTGCGCTGGACAAGGCTACGTTTGCGTGCACAAAGCGCAGTGCAACAATGGCGTGGTCAACACTAACGGAGGGAACCTTCTTCAGGCGAACACTCAGGTAAGTCCTTTATTTCTCCTCCTCCTTAATCGTTCCCCCATAGTTGAGGATCGTGACTCCGCGCAAGTATGCCCCGTTCTGTGATTTTTCTCCATCTGCTACAGTCCTTGGCTTGATGGAGAGCAATGTTGACGGGCATGTCAATCTGTTCTGACACCTGGTCAGACCATCGTTTCGGGCTCCTCCCTCTCGGTCTTTTACCCTCTATTTTGCCTGTTATTATAAGCTTTATTTCTAGCGCTCTACAAGTACTTGTTTATTTATCAAAAGTTGTAAAAAAAAGTGAGCCGTATAATATTTGGCGTATTTTCGGCGCATTTCAGTCACTGCACCGGTGCGTGTAGGCAATGACTATTGTCGCCGTTACGAAAAACGATAGTATGCTCCGAATAACACTCAAGACTGCCCCCACAGATTTTCAGAGTGACTTCCTATCATTTAGGGGGAATTTGCTCATACCACGCTGAGCATGCGGATTGGCGAGCGCAGTTATAGCTTGAGTTATTTTTCCCTTAGTCAACTCTAACGACATCCACGGGTAGGTAGATATGGAGGGGCCTATTCGGGACCACAGCGGCCTAAATTATACAATTGACTCATTTTGTTACAAAGAAACTGAGAATGTATGCACTTACAACATCCTTGTATTTAATTAAACGGCTATTAAATTAAATTTTACGACCGCAATAAAAGGAATGATATAAAACTTTTGATAGATAGTTTCCTCATCTTACACTTTGTTTCAAATAGTGTTGTGTTCCTGCGGTGAGTAAGGTTGCCAGAGCTCTTTAGGGGAGAGGGGGGAAGGGTCGGCAACGCGTGCGTGATGCCTCTGGTATTGCAAGCGCTCATAGGCTACGGTAACTGCTTACCAACAGGTGGGCCGTTTGCTTGTTTGCCACATTAGTTATATAAAAAACAAAAAAAAAACAAAAAAACTAACTAAAAACCAAAACTGTACAGTGGGCGATCTTATCGCAGTTCACTTAGACAAACGTTATCGATATAATTTATTTTTTATTTTATTTTAATTTTTTTGGGAAACAAACAGTACAATATTCCACTTAAACCAATAATAAATAAATAAATAACACCCAACTGTCACATACATAGTCCTGACCCCACACTAGGATTACCTGTGTCGTGGGTATCAGAAACTACGAGTACCACAACACCCAGACCCGGAACTAATGTTTGTACGTCATGCAAACATTTGTACCCCAGCAGGAATCGAACCGGTACCCCTTACGTCTCATACGGCCGCTACACCGCCGAGGTCGTCAAACAAATGTGTAACTAACTACATACTAAGTTTCTTGAGTAGAAAATAAGTAGATCTTATCGTAAAAAGAGTTATCTTTCAGACATGTTTCAGATCACAAAGCTTAAATATCTAGCTTATATAACTATAGGCATCTCGATATCCAATCTAGATCAAGTTGATAAAACGACATAACTCACAAATTGATAATTCTGCCTCGACGTAATCTATGTCATAAATCAACAGACAGTCACTTTCGCTGTCATTTGAAACATAGATTTGAGGTCAATGTTACTAATTATTTTACGTAATGTCTAGAAGAAATTATATTCTTACAATTTACCTAGAAAAGAACGAGTGAATAGTGAGCGTGGATGCATAATTCTTATAGATAATTATGCTCAATACGCATTATCAGTTAAATATTATAAAAATTCCAAAACAGCTGATTTAAAGAGTTAAAAAAACTGAAACTTATAATATGATATGAATGTGGAAGACTATATGGGAAGAGGTCCAAAGAACAGATGGATAGATTGTGTGAAAGACGACATGAGTAAGAAAGGAGTGAATACTGATATGACGGCTGATAGAGGGGAGTGAAAGAGAAAACATGTTGTGCCGACCCCACGTGAAGTGGGCCCTACCCTTATCCCACTTCATATGAATATGATACATACATAAAACAATATGATGATGATCATCATCATCATCATTTCAGCCGTAAGACGTCCACTGCTGAACATGGCCTCCCCCACAGACAGAGCGAATTCCTATCATATGGGGGGATTTGCCCATACTCACCACGCTGGGCATGCGGGTTGGCGAGCGCAGTTAGAGCTATCGTTGTTAAAATGAGGGACGCTGCTGCCCATCCCCTAGTTTTTTTCTCTTAGTCGCCTCTTACGACATCCGCGAATAGGTAGATATGGAGGAGCCTATTCTTTAGCCGGGGCCGCCACGGCCCATATGATGATGATACATACATAAAATCCCGCCTATTTCCCAGAGGAGTAGGCAGAGACTACGGCTTTCCACTTGCTACGATCCTGACAATCCTAACTATTTTGCTTCATTCACTCTCATCACGAATCACGAAAGGTTCTCGAATGGCGACCACGATGGACCGACGACATTGTGAAGGTCGCGGGAAGTCGGTGGATGGAGAAGGCTCAAGACCGTTCGTCATGGAACTCTTTGGGGGAGGCCTATGTCCAGCAGTGGACTTCTACAGGCTGATGATGATGATGATGACTCATCACGTTCCTCATACATGCCCGACGGGTCGGTTTAGGTTACTCTTGACCTGGCCTGATTATGATGATATACTATAAATAAATGTTCTGGACATATCACTCAAGGTCAGATGATCCCGAACTAGGCATAGCCTGTACTATGGGTAGCAGAGACCAACTGAGCTATAATGCATTTAGAAGAAAAAATATATTGCAAAATATTCTGATTACGCACCAAGCCGGAAGCGATTGACGTAAAAATACCAAAATGATTACGCTTTTCCTAACACAAACGCTTCCAATCAACACAATCAAATAACAGAATATTAAATAGCTACTTACACAGTCGTGACTCATTTATCAACCTTTACATACTTAGAAAAGGTCAACTGACAAAGGTCAAGCGCCCACAATAGGACTAAAAATGAATACTTTTTGAGTTACACGGTTCTTGCTATAGGGTGACAATAGGATGCTTTGCGAAGTATTGTTTTGAAAACTAAGGTTGCTTGCTTTTTGTGTCACTTGTGATTTCTTGGACACTACCAGGTTGAGGTATTGGCAGATAAGGGCCAATGACCGTAAAGAAAACCAGTGTGGTGAAGAACTAAAATCAGATGATTAGATGACATAATCTATGTTTTCGAATTTTTAGGTTCTAGGCTTCCTCAAAATGTTTTCCTTCACCAGAAAACACCAAATTAACGCACATACATTTTCTTGGAAAATTCATTGGTGAACGGGATTCGAACCCACGACACACCTTTGGATCGAAAAGCAAAGCTTTGAACAAACATCACATCATCATGATGAAACACTGCTGATCATAAGCCTCCCTCAAAGAGTGCCACGACGAACGGTCTTAAGCCTTCTGCATCCACCGACTTCCCGCAAACTTCATCGTCGTCGGTCCATCGGGTGGAGGGCCTTCCAACACTGCGTCGTCCGTTGCGCGGTAGCCATTCGAGAACCTTTAAATAACCCACGGTTGTCGGTTCTACGAGCTATATGGCCTGCCCACTGCCACTTAACATGCTAATTGTGAGCTATGTCAGTGACCTTGATTCTCCTACGGATGTCCTCATTTCGGATTCAACAACAAATCAACAAACAACAGAAAATAAGCAAAAGCTTGTCATATGATAAATAGTGGTAGCTAAGATATAGGTACAAGGTTCACAGCATTTATCATTTGTCCGTCTCGCTGTATGCAGTGGCGGATCCAGGAGGTAGGCTAAGGGGTTCATGCCCCCCCCGCCCTCAAAAGCATCTGGGTCTACCCTTGACGATTAATATTTATTTATTTATAATTATAACACCATAACAGCAAAGCCAAAGCGATGTTATAAGCAAGCAAATGCACTTAAAATCTAAACATATAAATTTAAACATAATAATTTTTTTCTACTCCATATTTTCCAAAACCGCCTTTGCTATCTGCATGAGTTGCGGCAGGTTGTGAAAAAAAACATCAACATTGTTCTCAGAAAGAACATTAACTAGCCGGATGGCTCGTGACATTGCGGAAAACTTGAGAAAGTTAGTTCTGAACTGAGGCAGGGCGAGGAGTCCGCGCAAAACCCGCACCACGTACTTGACCAGCGCCACGTCCCTCCAAACCAGCAGCCTACAGATACCTATATAAATTATTATTATCTTCCTTCTAGAAAAACTTTATTTACAGAAAGAAACTTAAAACTAATACAAGTTATTATTAACAGGCCTCATAGCTCAGTTAGTAGTAACTCTGCCTTCTGCGCTAGAGGTCGCGAGTTCGATTCCCGCACTGGACAAACATTTGTGACTAACACAGATGTTTTTTCTGTGTCTGGGTGTTAAATATATATCTATTATGTATATCAGTCTTTGGTACCTATAGTACAGGCTATGCCTAGTTTGGGATCAGTTGACCGTGTGAATATGTCCGGAATATTTATTTATTTATTATTTATTATTTACAAAACACACAAGAAACAGTTGAGCCATCTAAAGACCGTTACAAACGATCTATAGATAGCTCAACTCATCCAGAACACTACCAGTCGGAAGCGTTCCCAAGACGCTGGTGGAATTGCCACGCTGGATGGCAATGCTAATTCGCTGGGCCAAATAAGAGCCAGCTCTCGGGTCACGCGTCGCTTCGATCAGACGTCCTACTTTCTTAACATATGATGTTCCTTCACCGTTTGAAAGCATAGCGCACATAAATTTTCCGAATGGAAAATCCAATGCACGGCAGGTTTCGTACCCACGACCTGTGGATCGGAAGGCGGGGCCACTTCCACCCCTCCACCAGAGCTCTCAATGCAATATAAAATTCAGTGTCATATGATTTTTTGGTTCTTACGCCCGTTCTTTCTTATAGCCCCGTTTCGTTCGTTCAAATTTTTCGTTTCGTTCTTATAGCCCCCTCTAGGTTCAAGCCCCTTGAAAACCTTAGTCCGCCACTGGCTGTTTTAATAGAGCTTAGATGCGTTTACGCATGTTCAGTACAAAATGTCAATACTAAATAGGTATTCTAGTAACATTAAAGATTCAAATACGGATCTCTCAAATGTTACTTGTTTACTTAGTAGATACTCGAGAATCCAAGATGGCGTCTATTTCAAAATAACTTTTACTTCTCAGATCTGATATATAGAATAAGGTTATACAGATTATGTATACTACCCCGTTTGTTAGTTCAATTCAATTCATTTATTATTTCAATTGGGTACATTTTCAAACATTATTAAATAATAGATTGTAGTACACTTATGAACGTCAAACATAATAATCAAACACAATAATATAACAAAAATAAAATAACACGGCATTAATTAAAAGAAAATTAAATAAATCATGTCATAAATGTCAATAAAATTAAATAATAAATGTAACACAATAACTAAACATAACAAAGGCTACGTACATAAACTACAAATTCAAATTCCTCCCGCCATTTTGTCTTTAATAAAATCGTCAATCTTATAGTAAGCTTTTTTCGTCAGAATTTCTCGGAGTTTCGTTTTAAATGTTTTCTCGTTCAAACTTGTCAAGCACTCCGGCAGTATATTATAAAATCTAACACAGTTCACAGAGAAAGATTTACTTATCTTTGTGAGTCGAGTAATTGGTAATACGAGTTTATTTTTGCTCCTTGTGCTGTAATTATCGATGTCACTATGTTTTGTGTACTTTTTCAAGGACTTTCTGGCTTGCATGATGGTAACATAAATGTAAAGACATGGCATAGTCAAACTGTAATAGTGTACCTAGGTGTTCCATAGTGTACCAATGGTTGAATAAAATGAATAATCACGCCGTAAAGGCTCAGCCGATTTCATTGAAACTTGGAATAGATAAAGTTCTTTACCTAGAATAGCATATAGGCTATTTTTTATGTAGGTACAACGCGAGCGAAGCCTGAGGCGGAAACTAGTGTGAAATACTCCTCGGCGACTCATCTCCAAGACTCGCGTAGGATAGGTACCTACTATCCGTCGATAAATATCGCAATGTAAGAAGGGCCTAACAAACATCTTCAATTTAACATCTTTATAATTTTTCGCATTTATAATATTAGTTGGATTGTTAGTATAATGTATTCATTAAGTTCATTAAGTGCAATGCCTTGACCGAAGACCTAGAGCGTAACAGAACCCCTGAAGATATTGTTATAGGATAATCACGCAGTATAATGTCTTGTATATTAGATATGCAAATAGCTTAGTCCAAATATCATAAAGTTTGCACGTCCTTTTGTCATCAGGTAGTTTATTATAGACTTTCGCGGACATTACACAAAACACTCTTAACGAAAAGGGCTGTTGATACGTTACGTCTCTACAAATCCCATCCTACTTATATTAAAAATGTGAAAGTTTGTGAGGATGTTTGGATGTTTGTGGTTCAATCACGCCCAAACGGCCGTACGGATTTGAATGAAATTTGGCGGTGACGGGGTTCGGGGTCGGCAACGCGTGCGTGATGCCTCTGGTATTGCAAGCGCTCATAGGCTACGGTAATTGCTTACCTACAGGTGGGCCGTATGCTTGTTTGTCTTCTTATTTGTATAAAAACAAAGAAAGAGAGCCTCTGGTCCTTGAGTTTCAACCCCAACAGGCAGAAATTCGTATCCATCCGCCGCCAAATCAGGTTTTAGCAATATGTCCACTCGTTATTTCGTAATTTCATTAAATAAAGTGATGTTGATTATTCGCCGTCAAAACTCGGGTCAGGGGGTACCGTGTCATGTCGCAACGATGAGCCACCGCGGATACGACATGTGAGATCCAGGTACGGTCCGCAAGATAGTCATTCCAAACACTAATGTACCTAATGATACCTCTACATCGGCACGGACTAATGAACACCCTTGTTTGTTAGTCAAATCCCATTTAGTTGTTTTTGTTTTTTGTTTTATTATTGTTACTTTTTATTTTTGCTACTTGTCTTTTTTTATACTTTTATATCGTCATTTCAGCCGTTCGCTGAACATGGCTTCCCCCACAGACAGAGCAAATTCCTTATCATGTAGGGGGATTTGCCCATACTCACCACGCTGGGCATGCGGGTTGGCGAGCGCAGTTAGAGCTATCGTTGTTAAAATGAGGGACGCTGCTGCCCATCCCCTAGCTTTTTTCCCATAGTCGCCTCTTACGACATCCGCGGATAGGTTAGATATGGAGGGACCTATTCTTCAGCCGGGGCCACCACGGCCATACTTTTATATGTGTGAGTCTGTCATAAACGTCTTTTCTTTCTATTTTCTCTACTATCCTGGTTCACTTGCTTGTTTGTTGTCACTGATTCTTTCTTCACCGACCTCTGTGGCGCAGCGGGCGAGTGCCCGTCTGAGACGCCAGGGGTGCGGGTACATAATCCTGACCCCAAACTAGGATTCCCTGTGTCGTTGGTATCAGAAACAACAAGTATATGGTACCACAACGCCCAGACCCGGTACAAATATTTGCAGATCATCCAACAATTTGGCTCGCACCTCTTGCGTCTCAGACGGGCAAAGTCAAAGTCAAACGGCGTTTATTTCAATAAAATAGACTCATTTTGAAACGTCTTAGACACTAGGTGAAGCTACGCCTGTTCCTCGCGACCAAGCCTACAAGAATCAGGCAACGAACACGGCTTGGTGCCTAGCATTTTTTCGATGATCTTTTTACACAAAATGGAATGTAGATCTTCAGTGTGGTGCTCGAACTAGGTGAGGCTCAAAAGAAAGAAACTGATTATAATTACTAATATGTGAGGTGGCGGTGGCGCCATCAAGGTCGTCAAATACCGAAATTCAAGTTTGCGAAAAAAACAAAAATAATTTGACAACTCTACGACCATAGATTTGCAATGTTTGAAGTCAAAACATTATACTAATGTTTTATTTAGGCTCTGTTAAGCAATTGCACGGTTTAGCATGAAACTGGTATTTGCTATCCGTAGCTGTGTCCAAACGACGTGCGATATGTCATTAGAATAGAATCCCACTAATATTATAAATGCCACAGATAACATAATACTATAAATGCGAAAGTTTGTGAGGATGTTCGTTGTTCAATCACGCCGTAACGGCTCAACCGATTTCGATGAAACTTGGAATAGATAGAATAGAGTTATATACCTATAATAGCATATAGGCTTTTTATCTAGTCTAGAATCTAGTAACTAAAATAAATATACGAATAATTATTAAGTAAGCCGTTTGAACACTCCTTTAAGCCGTTCCAAAAATGATCCCTATGACAATAGACGTTAGGATCGTATTTGTAAAGTAAAATTTGCGTTTGACTTTTAAAAGCTTGCGATATCTTTGCGCTATATTATATCGCACACCCCCAAATGTCAAACTCAAAATTGACTTAATTTAGTAGACGTGCAAATACAACAGGTTAACGTGGTATGGGCATGTCATGCGGAGGGAAGAATGCCATGTGACTAGAAGAGTGTTAGATATGAATGTAGAAGGATATAAAGGAAGAGGTAGACCAAAGAAAGATGGATAGATTGTGTGAAATGACATGAGTAAGAAAGGAGTGAATACTGACATGTCGGCTGATAGAGGGGAGTGAAAGAGAAAAACATGTTGTGCCAACCCCACCATTTGAAAACGTCATAACCTATCCCCGTAACTTTCCTAGGGTGGATTTTTTCACTGTCCTTAAATTGACATACTCTGTTTGAATAGAAATTGCCGTCAGATAATTTTTAGGGATTTGCCTCAAAATTCCACTCACGATGATTTATGCGATTTAATATACCTTAATATACTTTTTTCTTAATATTGATTGTTTGCTTGCTTGTTGTGTCACTGACCTAACACAGGATGACCAAGGTACGGTGAAAAGGACCTATGACCGTCGGTGAAAGAATCAGTGTAGTGAAAGGATTAAAGTGCGCCTCTTAGAAGAATTCTTCAGCCTGATGATGATGTAAGTACTTGTATTATCCGTGCGAAGCCGGGCGGGTTCGCTAGTCGATCATAAATCTTTAGCAACCAATTACTGTCAATTTATCAAAATTATATTTACCGTAATTGCAGTAAATTGAATTACTAAATAGGCGCGACATTATGTCCCTGTTGTTGGTATTAGCGGTTGCCCGCGACATCGCCCGCACGGTACCCACGTTAAAGAAGCCAATGAATGAATGAAAATGCTTACAACAATATAAATTTAAAAAAAATACAAACAAAACAAAAACTAAAGGCCAAAAATATACAATGTCTGTTTCAATGGACAAATATTTGCATGATCTGCAAATATACGGGTCTGGGTGTTGTGGTACCATGGTACTCGTAGTTTCTTATACCCACGACACAGGGAATCCTAGTGTGGGGTCAGGACTATTGTATATGACTGTTGGGTGTTATTTCTTTTTATGAAAGAAGAATCGATACAATGAGCAAGGAACCTAAACAAAAATGAATGAATGATTTTTATTTGCAATATTACAGGTATTGATAGCTCATAAATTAAAATATTTTTAAATAAAATGGCAGATGCACAAATAAAATATTATTTGTGTGTATTTGACTACAAGAAGCCGTTGACTTTAAGTCACCAAGTTGATTGTACGGGACCCTAAGTAGTGATTTATACATTTAGTAATGTCAATGTGACATTAAATAAATCAATGAGGCGCTAAGGGCGTGTTGTCACTCTTGTTAAATGTCAAAATTTGCAATTTCAAGCCTCTTGGTGTCAATTTGCAAAATATATCGCATAATATAATGTTAACTTTACACGTCTAAAGGCCGATTTACATCAGACGAGCGAATGTTCATTCTATCCCCACTCTATCAAATTATTTTAGTGTGAACAGACGTAGCGCATTCGTTCATTGTTTTGTCTGCGTTCACAAAGAATGAACGAATGAAAATGAATGAGAAATAATGTTCTTGTTCTAAGCTCTAGGCTCGAGCTCTATGTTCGTTTGGTTTAAACCGGCCTTAAGGCTAGAGTTCACACAGAAAACAATGAACTATAGACTGGGCTCCCGGACTCAGCGAACTCATAGCGAACTCTTCATCCTAAAATTACGTGCCTTTGTCTGGGAATCCAATGTTTGTGTTTGAAGAGATTTCGTGCAGAAACCTGTATTTTATTATCAAAATCACAGAAGACAGTTTTATATTAGCAACTTGAGCTTTTAGCAACATTAAATAAAACAAAAATAAAAACTTTTTTATTTGATTTTTATCTTAATTTTATTCATTAGGACATTTCAATCTCTCAAAATTGGCAGACAATAAAACCGGATCTTAAGACTTGCAATTTTTTTTACTTTTTTTACTTGCATCTTCATAGAGATCAAGTTTTGACAGATTATTTATTTTTAACTAGCTGCTACCCGCGAATTCGTTCAAGAGTTTTTATTTGAACGTATCGGTCAAAACACTTTAGAAACAACACTGTACAATAAAGAATAAAGAATTGTTGTGATCGGAAAGCTGATAATCCTCTGACACGTATCAAACTACAATTATAGTAATAATTTATCCTGCAGATCTAGTGGCAGATCCAGCGATGGCGCGTTGCGCCGTAGATTTAGTATGAAAAGGTTCTATAGTAGCCTATAAATAAAACTGGTTGACTGTACAAGATCGCATCTTAAAAGAATTCTCAGACGATGAATGAGTGCAATTAACCAGTTTCCGGGAAATAAAAAAAGATTTATAAAGTTATTTTCTTGTACTTTAACCAGACAAACAAGGTCACCGACATAGCAACTTTGAGGGACTTTTTGGCGCTAACCCGAAAAAATACGATACACGCAATCATTTTAGCTTAAATTTTATTTTTAACAATATCACGTAAAACACAATATTACACAATATTATCCAATATACGCCGTGGTGGCCTCGGCTGAAGAATAGGCCCTTCCATATCTACCTATCCGCGGATGTCGTAAGAGGCGACTAAGGGAAAAAAGCTAGGGGATGGGCAGCGGCGTCCTTCATTTTTAACAACGATAGCTCTAACTGCGCCCGCCAACCCGCATGCCCAGCGTGGTGAGTATGGGCAAATCCCCCCACATGATAAGGAATTTGCTCTGTCTGTGGGGGAGGCCAAGTTCAGCAGTTGGCGTCGTACGGCTGAAATGATGATGACAATCCAAATGAACACTTAAATTGAGAGCACAGCATAACTTCGTTAATTCCCGCCAAAAAGTCCGTCGGGTCATCAGCAACTCTTGTGTAGAGCTGCGGGTAAGGGCCTCTAGCTGGTGCTATTTACCCTAACTTCTTCGCTGATAGCCAAGACTTCCAGGTCACGGGGTTTTCACCGTACCCTCCCTTGTGCGTGGTTGTTGTGTTGGACTGCTTTGGCTCCGTTCCACAACTTCTCTCTCACGTAGAGTCGGGTGCACCCAACATTTCTGAGGGCAAGAAAAGTTTTTTATTTTCATTCAACCTCTTTTAGGCAACGATCGTTGCCAAGTTCCTTGTCCGGCGGACGCGTGTGCAGCTGGGCTATGGCATTGAGATGAGGGATTGTTTTTTTTTTTTGTTTTTCCCCTTTCGGGATGGCTATGGCATCTAGGCCTTACTGCCAAGTCTTACGTTTATTTTTCCTTGTTATTTTTATTCTTTCGTCTTTATTTTTCATCTTATTCATGGTCAAGTCATCGTCAAGTCAAGTCAAATTCAGTTTTAGCAAGATATGATGGTGGCTATTTTACTAAAACCTCAAGGGACCTCTTGGCGCCACAAGTTCCCGCCAAAAAGTCGATGAGGGATTGTTGACAGCGTGGTCTATCTTCTTCTTCTTATTTCATTTTATGGCTCCTGCTGTATCACAGTCAATATTGCCAATGTCAAGTTATAATGAATGTCAAGTATAAAAATTCTGTTCCACTATCATGACATGAACTTATTTGACAGTTTTGAACTTTGACACTAGTCATGTTGACATTTTCTTTGATGTTAGTGATAACATTTAGGTACCCCACCTCGATGTTTTGCAACAAACTAAATAGCTACCTACATTAGCGGTTGGTGAAGAAGCTTGTCTTCTGGCTATGCAACGATCGGCATAACTTAGGTGACCATTAGTGATAGTAAGCTATTCCGTACGGTCAGCATCGGTCATAGGTACTTCAAAAGTCAGTCCTAAATTTATTCATTGAATAAATATGTATTTCTTTTCGTCTTTAGAATAAACCTCTTTCGGGATCATTTTTCTTTTGAGCCTCACCTAGTTCGATCGGCACCACACTAAAGCTTTAAATTACATTTTGTGAAAAAGGATCATCGAAAAAAATTATAGCCACCAAGTCGTGTTTATTGCCTGATTCTTCTAGGCTTGGTCGCGAGGAACAGGCGTAGCTTCACCTAGTTAGTTTCTAGACGTTTCAAAGTGATCCTTGTGATTTTATTGAAATAAATTTCTATCTATAAAAAATATAATCGCGCGATAAATGGTAGAAAAAAGATGGCTATCGCTTTGCGTGCGCTTGCGTGCTATGCTACTGCGCTATAAAACGCACGCTAAATGCTCTTGTCTTATAGAGCCAAGAACGTATAGTGCTTGGGTCCTGGCTATACTGTCTAGTAATTAGGACAATATGACGGAGGCCTACAGAGGCCTTCGAGAGCCTCACAAATCCGTCACCACTAGCTCATACGAACGGAATAACCGGATATGTCGAAACGTCATCAATTGCGCTAATTAATGAAGATAATCACAACGTTGTTAATATAACAATGAAATTATAGCACTCAGAAAAACAACAATTGTTTTTAATTTATTCTATTAAGTAATGACAAGTGCAGCTACCTGCAAAAAAGAAGTTACTGTAACTACCTGAAGTCATCATCATCATAATTTCAGCCGTACGACGTCCACTGCTGAACATGGCCTCCCCCACAGACAGAGCGAATTCCTTATCATGTGGGGGGATTTGCCCATACTCACCACGCTGGGCATGCGGGTTGGCGAGCGCAGTTAGAACTATCGTTGTTAAAATGAGTAAAATAAATAAATATTCCGGACATATCACACACGGTCAACTGATTCCAAACTAGGCATAGCCTGTACTATGGGTACCAGAGACTGATATACATAATAGGTTAATATCTAACACCCAGACACAGAACAAACATCTGTATTCATCACACAAATGTTTGTCCAGTGCGGGAATCGAACCCGCTACCTCTAGCGCAGAAGGCAGAGTTACTACCAACTGAGCTAAGAGGCCACATAAATGAAAGACGCTGCTGCCCATCCCCTAGCTTATTTCCCTTAGTCGCCTCTTACGACATCCGCGGATAGGTAGATATGGAGGGGCCTATTCTTCAGCCGGGGCCACCACGGCCAAATCAGTCAAACAATGGTAATAGTACAGGCTATGCCTAGTTTGGGATCAGTTGGCCGTGTGAATATGTCCGGAATATTTATTTATTTAATGAATCAGCTGTTTTAGGTAGCAATATTGATGCCGAACTTCTCGTACATTTAGTAATAATAGAAATTTATTGATAATAATTATTATAAATGAAAATAAATAATCCTACTACTGGTGATCTGAACTCTGTTTTCTACTTGTAGTCGTAGTCGTAGAAAACAGAGTTAATTCCTAGTATAATATTATTTTAGTTTAATTTACAACTGTTATTATTATTATTATTTTTCTTTTAATATAGTTTTATCATCCTACTATCCTATCCTACTTTCTAACCTATCCTATCTTACTAATACCTATTAAAATGCGAAAGTTTGTGAGGATGTTTGGATGTTTGTTCTCCAATCGCGCCGTAACAGCTCAACCGATTTCGTTGAAACTTGGAATATATAGAGTTCTTTACCTAGAATAGCATATAGGCAACTTTTTATGTAGGCACCTCGCGAGCGAAGCCGCCGGCGGACTCTAGTTTTAGTTCTTTGCTCGCTTCGCCCGCTCGATCAACTAACAAGCCTTAGCATAGCGTTTCGTAATGTTTGGTGTACAGACAGACAGACAGTAAAAGTGATTTTAAATGTGTTATTTAAACATGTCTGTAACGCTTGACCTACTGAGGGTGGTACTATCTTCATCTGTATTTTTAGGAGCCATCGACCTCAGTGGCGTAGCGGGCTCTCACCCACTTCAATGTTCGATTCCCGTTTCGGGACAAATGTTTGCATGATGTGTAATTTTTTGTTCCGGGTGCTGTGGTACCATGGTAATCGTAGTTTCTGACACCCACGACACAGGGAATCCTAATGTGGGGTCAGGACTTTGTATGTGACTGTTGGGTGTTATTTTAGTAGGCTGTTAGTATTCAACAAAATTCTGTATTTTCAAATCTTCATCATCATGCAACCGTAGGCTTCCACTACTGGACATAGGCTTCTCCATAGGTTTTCAGCGCAACCGACCTTGTGCGGCCTGCAACGGCTTTTAGCAACCTTATTAGATCGTCTTTCCATCTAGGGGGGGACCGTCCTACGCGTGGTCTCAACTCTAGAACCTTTGTGCTCCAACGGCAGTCGGTTCTCCGAGCTATATGCCCACCTACTGCCGGTTCAACTTGCTAATCCTTTCGCCAATGTCGGGGACTTTAGTTTCTATTTTAATCTCTTAAATATATATTTTTTTTGTTGCAGAAGCAATACTGCAATGTCAGAACCGAAATCTGCTGCAGAATCGAGGTCTCCTCGCTCGCTGGAGCTGGCAACCTCCAGGGTTCGCTCGGAGTCGGCTCCGGTACCTACTCTGGCTCAAACAGCCAAGGATCTGGCCTTTTCGTCAGCCAGGCCGGCCAATCCGGACAGTTCAGCCAATCTGGTCAGTCCAGCCAATCTAGCCAGTCCAGCCAATCCGGCCAGTCCGGCCAGAGCGGGTTCGGCCAGAACGGCCAAGGATTTAACCAGAACGGACAAGGCTTCCAGTCCGGCGCTGGTTTTGGATCATTCAACAAGGCCACGTCATCCTCCTTCGGTACCCAGGGATCTTTCGGAGCAGGGGGAAATGCCTTCGGTGCTAACGCGGGCGGGAACCGAGGTGTCGTCCAAGAGTCCAGCTCCTCATCTTTCGAATCCAACAGAGGCAACAAATACGGAGGCTTCGGCTCCACCGCGGCCCCGACCACCAACAGATTCAATGGCAACTCCGGTAACTTCAATAACGAGGTCTACAAATCGACCAGCCAGTCGAACTTCATTGAAACCGACTCCTTCTCAGCTGGTAGCGAGAACGCTGGCATCTACCGCCCAGGAGCCGGACCTGGTCTGAAACCTGGTATTCCTTACCTGCCCCCCGTGGACAGTTCCACCAGTAGCTCGAACCAAGTCAGCTCTACGGCTTTCGTGACCACGCAAAGGCCGTTCACCACCGCGAGACCAACCAGGCCTCCGCCGACGAAGCCCGCCTTCGTGCCTTCGACCTCAGCGCCAGGATATCTGCCCCCACAGGGAGAGTCTTCGAACAACAGGGAGACTCGTCTGCCAAGCCCCCGGCCGACGTACTCCGAAGGGGAACTCATCTTGGACGAGAGCAGGCAGCCTACCGTCCGACCACCTACCTTCACTCCTGGACCACCCAGTAAGTGAACCAAACCTTACCCTGTTATTCTTAATCGTAGATTTTCACTCCACTCACACTGACAGCATCTTCTCGTCGATACGAGAATTTGAGAGGAAAATATAAAAAAAGAATCTGGAAAATATTCTTCAATGATTGAGAAGCGACAGTTCCATTGGTTTGACCATGATGCGAACCCACGATCTTTGGATCGGAAAGCCTCTATCGCCACCACCACTCAGTAACATTCATCATCAGCCTGATGAAGTCCACTGCTGAACATAGGCCTTCCCCTAAAGAGTGCCATGACGAACGGTTTGAGCCTTCTCCATCCACCGACTTCCCGCAACCTCACAATGTCGTTGGTCCATCGGGTAGGGGGGGGGGCTTCCAACACTGCACAACAAAAAAAGTTAAATTATTATATAACAAATAACATTATTTGTTTCAAATAGTGTAGTGTTCCTGCGTTGAGTAAGGTTGCCAGAGCTCTCGCGTGCGTGATGCCTCTGGTATTGCAAGCGTTCATAGGCTACGGTAACGAGTTACCAATAGGTGGACCGCAAGCTAGTTTGCCACCTTAGTTGTATCAAAAACTTGCAGCCATAGTGATATAATCTCGTATTGCAGGCGACAACATCCCACAAGGCTGTGCCGCCGCACTCAAGTGCACTCCCATCGAATTCTGCACCGCTGAAGGGGTGATCTCCACCACCAGCGTCGTCCTCACCAGAGACCAGGAAGCATACAGAGTGCCACTTACCGTGAGTGATAAACCTGTTTACAAGAAACTAGCTGTTACCCGCGACTTTACCCGCATTTATATGTTTTCAAACTTCAATATTCATTTATTAATTGAAATCGATGCAGTTTAATTTGCGTTTATTTATTATGTAAGTTTTAAGTTTTACTTCTTGGAGCATATTCAATACCAAGCATGTTTACCGGACTGCCGAGAAGGAAGGAGGGTAATGTTGTTTGTCATATAAATAGTCGGATATTTTGTAGTAAGATTTTTTACAGAGTTTTCTTTTAATCTAATTGATAACTTTAGCAGATCGCTTGTGCCCTTGTTATAGAAGCGAACGCTTGTGCCCTTTTAAGGATTTACTAACCCTAGTGAGCCTAATGATGGGAGCAGCGAGTTTATCTTTGTTTCTAGTATTAACACCATGATTGATGAAAAGTCCTCATAATTTTAAATAAGTAAATATAAAAAATCATTGATTGCCTCACTGGGTACAAAGTTACAAATAAAAAGAGCTAGTTACAAAAAATCATAATAATAAGGTTAGTAACAATGGGAGTAAATTCAGCTTTTGCTGCATTGCATACAGCGCTGTTTTTCGATTTATCCCCCTCGGATAGTTGTTTACCGAGGGTTTAGCCCTCTATTTTAACCCTCTACTTTGCCCCCTTTAAGGATCATAATCTTCCTGCCCTTATACAACATCATATGGGGTCAGCACAACATGTATTGTTCTTCCATTTCCCTCTATCAGTCGTCATCTCAGCACTCACTCCTTTCTTCACCATATCCACTTTCACACAGTCCATCCATCTTTTCTTTGGCCTACCTCTACTCCTACATACATCCACATTCATATCTAACACTCTTCTTATCAACATGACATCCCACCTCATGACATGCCCATACCACTATGCACATGTTAATATCTTGATTGATGATTTGCAAAAATTCATTTTTTTTCATTTAATTTCGTTTCCAATTAATTTCTATATCGACTCCTACAATTCCCAGGACTGCAAAGATGTCAGCTCAGGACGAATCGGCAAGTGCTGCCGTGACCCCTTCTACACCGACCCCTGGCCTTCCACCCAGCTGGGCAAGTGGGTGCCCGGTGTGTTCGGAGGCAACGATGGGAAGTATGCGCCCGACAGCCGCGGCAGCCCTACCACCAATCTCAGGCCTCAGGTGACCCTAAGGCCTCCAGTCACCGGATCCGTGATTTTGAACAATTTCATGTGAGTATGCCTTTCTAATCATAGTCTTTCTTAGTTTCATTTTAGGATTGAGTATTATTTTATACTTTTGTAAGTAAAAGACTCATAGGTAATGATGACTTAGTTGAGTCTAAGCTTCTGAGCCTCGATCATCGTCGCCGAGTAGCCAGCCTATCGGTCTTTTATAGGATATATTTCGGAGAGTGTGCGATTGAACTCTTTGATTAGTCCCCCCATCCCCATTCCATCATCGGACAACCAGACGCACGGACACGCGACATCCGTTCATGGTTGTTATACCACCTTGCCGCACCAAGCGCTTTGCGTCTACCTTTATAATGCGGACAGCCAAAGTGTGGAACTCGTTCGCTACACCGTAGACCACATCATTACTTAACATCAGGTGAGATTGTGGTCAAACGTTAGCCTATTTCGTATAAAAAAAAAAAACAAAAAAAAAAACGCCATTAAAGCTCTGCTATGTTTCGTTCCATCCAAAGGTATCGCTTTCAGCGATAAGGCCGCCCATTGTTTTACCCATATAGTGTCATGTTTCTCAAAATTATTTCTTGTGTGGTAATCAATAAAGAGTTACTATCTATCTACCTACTGGTCGAACATAGGTTGTAAATAGTTGCAATGTGTGTGTAATATGTGTATCTAGATAGGATGTATTGTTTGATAAATGAATAAATAAAATAATAATTGGTGGAGTGATGGTAGTGACCCCGCCTTCCGATCCATAGGTCGTGGGTTCGAATCAAATTCAAAAGGTGTGTGTTTCAATAAAATCACTAGGATCACTTTGAAACGTCTTTAAAACTAGGTGAAGCTACGCCTGTTCCAATCTCGGTCGTGCACCACAGGATATTCCATTCGGAAAATTTATGTGCGCTTTACTAGTGCTCTCAAACAGTGAAGGAAAACATCGTGAGGAAACTGGCACGTCCTAGAATCTAAAAATCTTAATTTGTTAGCTGTGTTTGTTGCCTGATTCTTGTAGGCTTGGTCGCGAGGGACAGGCATAGCTTCACCTAGTTTCTAAGACTGTTAAAAGTGATCCTAGTGGTTTTATTGAAATAAATGCCTTTTGACTTTGACTTTGACTTTGTTATCATAATGACATTGTTTTTATTACAAAATTTTAGTATTTTTTAATTAATGCAATCCTACTAGGTATACTAAATAAAACATTTGCATGCTTGTGTAGCAAAAACATGTGCGCCCGCTTACTGCATAAGAACAGCGATTATAGCGATAACTGTTTTAGCAAATAAACTGATTTCATTTCATTTCATTTCAAAACTTCAAAAACTTGTGACATGTGCACGAAAGGAGCCTCTAAGAGGCGCACTTTAATCCTTTCACCACAATGATTCTTTCACCGACTGACGGTCATAGGCCCTTTTAGGCCACCATACCTGAACCTGGTCGTTGACCTAAGTCAAAGTCAAAAGGCATTTATTTCAATAAAATCACTAGGATCACTTTGAAACGTCTTAGAAACTCGGTGAAGCTATGCCTGTTCCTCGCGACCAAGCCTAGAAGAATGCAGGATGACCTCTATAATACATTATTAAGGAAATATCGCAGACGGTTTGAACACAACTTTAAAACTATGTTTTTCTTGCAGTCAACCCAAACCGACCACACCAAGCTACGCCACCACCAAGGGCCAGGGACAGTTCGGCATCACGGGGCAAGGACAAGGTAAGTGGTATCTATTACCTAGATTTGTTTATTTGTTTATTGGTTATCAACAGCGTTTACTTAAATCTAGGCAAATACAAACTTGTAATAGATATAAGGCCAATAAAAGATTACTCCAATATTGTATAGATAGAGCACCAATAGTTAAGGTACGCGTTGACTGACCCGCAACGTCCAACGCACGCACGCAACGGGTTGAACTAAATCGCCGATGGCAAGCGTTGTCTAAGAGGTGATTCTTAATATTTATTTATTTACGAAAAGTTACACTATTTTTACAGGAGCACCTAATGCAATAGTGTACCACTATCCTTTAAATTATTATTATCAAACATTTTATAAGATTAATTTTAATTCATAGCATAATACCTACTAGTTAAGAAACAACAAACATATATCTTCAATTAATAAATTCAAATTACATAATGTCAAGCCTAATAAAAAGTAAATAGAAAAATTCGTCAATCCATATATGTCAAATAACAAAAATAAAAATTTGCCACCATAAATACAAATTACATAATGTCCTACCTAATCAAAATTAAAAAAGAAAATAATAATTCGTTAATCAATATGCTATCTCGAATGGTACTTATTTTATCAATAGAATAAAAATCGCTGACTGTCACTTGATCGCAGGTAGAGTAGGAAGGTGCGCCATTAAAATTAGCGCCTGTTTCATACAACAAACAAAATCAGTTGCATCAGTGCGTGCGTTGCAATCGGTGCAGGCAGTCTGTGTCAAAAACACCGATGCCAAAAAAATATTTATTTATTTATTAAGATAACAACATCATTTAGATAACAACAGGTTTTTTTATCAAGCCCTAAGGCGATGTTATATCTAGGTACCTACTTAACTTAATTTATTAACAATACTAATTAATATATTTTGTCTCAATGACAAGCTGTGCTATTTCCATGGCTTTCGGCAGGTTTTGGTAAAACACATCTACACTGTTTTGGGACAGAATATTGAGTAAATAGATAGCGATTGACACGGGAGAAAACTTGAGTAGGTTGGTCCTACAGTCCAATATATAATATTCCATGCTAATTATAATTTTGCGTAATAAAATCGGAATTTGGATTCTTTACGACTTGCTGATTGTATGATGACAGTAAAAATTTGTTCTGATTAGTGGCTTTTATCGCACATAATTATACACGGATTTTACCTAAAACATCTTAATTTTGATCTACTAGGGCCGTAAACAAGGTTTACGATCAGTAAATGGTTGCAAAATACAGATTTTATACACAAACTAGCTTCCGCCCGCGGTTTCGCCGCGTGGTACCTACATAAAAAATAGCCTGTAGGTATGCTATTCTAGGTAAAGAACTTTATCTATCCCAAGTTTCAACGAAATCGGTTGAACCGTTACGGCGTGATTGAATAACAAACATCCTCACAAACTTTCGCATTGATAAGTAGGATAGTTACCTTTTTTTTCCCCCCTTTCGGTCTCCTAACTCAATGCATTGCGAAAGTATGGCAATGGATGTTTTATATTTGTATGTAAATGAATAAAATAATAATGTCGATTTCTACCTAAAATATGCTTATTTTTAGCTACCCAATTTGGCCAAGGTTCCGGCTACACACAGACCACTTCATCCTTCGGTCAAGCTACTAAAGGTCAGGGAGTTAGCCAAGGGCAAGGCAGCTACGCGCAAGGCGGCAGGGGACAATACGAGATCCAAGGACAGGTGAGTTCATTCTATAAAAATAAATAACACCCAACAGTCACATACCTAGTCCTGACCCCACACTAGGATTCCCTGTGTCGTGCTACAAGTACAATGGTAGGTACCTACCACAACACCCAGACCGGGAACAAATATTTGCAGATCATTTGTCAGCCGGGCAGTCGCCTGCAACGCCACCGAGGTCGTCATAATTTCAGCCATAGGAGGTCCACTTGTCGTGTGACTGATTATTTCTGCGTCAGGTGTAACTGTTCACGCACTCACAGGAGGCTGTAGTGCCTGCGACATGTTAGATGGAGTAGGCTTGAGCACCTATACCATCCTCACAGCCTAGTCAACCTTATCCACAGCAAAAACATGCTAAATTCGTGCAGGGCTGACTAAGCCAAGAGTTTCCTCACGATGTTTCCTTCACCAGAACGGTGCGGAGCACTTTAAAGTGACATAAATTTTTCGAACAGAAAAATCCATTGTGGCACGATCGTGATTTGAACCTACGACCTACAATGTTAGTACGTCGAGGTACGTCCCACCAGGCCAACATGGATTCTGTACAAGGAATACACAGTGTCCCTTAAAAATCTAAACAAAACAGGGTGATTTTAACACTTACATTTTCTTCCCGAACAGGCCGGCCAGAACCAATACACCCAGACTCAAGGAATCAGCCAAAGCCAAGGAACGGGCGTTATCAGAGGAACAGGCCAGTCCGTCACACAAGGTGTCGGCCAATCTGTCACCACAGGCCAGGGGGTTGGAGTCATCAGAGGCTCAGGCCAGACCGTCACCGGAGGCCAAGGGTTCGCGGTCTCTCAAGGGGCCGGCGTTGGCGTTTCTAGAGGACAGGGAGTAGGAGTGACAAGGGGACAGGGTCAATATTCTGTCACTGGACAAGGTCTTGGAGTTACCCAGGGACAAGGCCAGGCCGTGACGCAGGGACAAGGCCAGTATGTGAGCCAGGGGGCCGGACAGGCCGTCTCACAGGGACAAGGACAGTACGTGAGCCAGGGCGCTGGGTTTGGAGTGACCCAGGGACAGGGAGTAGCAACTAGCCAAGGCTCTAGGTTCGGCGTGACCCAGGGGCAAGGACTAGCGACCAGTCAGGGAGCCGGATTTGGAGTGACCCAGGGACAAGGACTAGCGACTAGCCAGGGAACCGGATTCGGTGTGACTCAGGGGACCGGATTCGGCGTGAAGCAGGGGGCCGGATTTGGCGTGAGCCAGGGACAAGGACAAGCAGTCAGCCAGGGGGCCGGATTTGGCGTGAGCCAGGGCCAGGGAATAGCAACTAGCCAGGGAGCTGGATTTGGAGTGAGCCAAGGGCAAGGACAAGCAGTCAGCCAGGGGGCCGGATTTGGCGTGAGCCAAGGACAAGGACAAGCAGTCAGCCAGGGGGTTGGATTTGGCGTGAGCCAAGGGCAAGGACAGGGAGTCAGCCAAGGCGCTGGCTTCGGAATCAGCGCCGGACAAGGACAAGCTGGGATCGGATTCGGAGTGACCCAAGGATCCGGCCAGCGAGTCAGCCAAGGATCAGGCTTCGGGATCAGCCAGGGACAAGGAACTGGGGTCAGCCAGGGATTCGGTTTCGGGCTCAACCAAGGACTGGGATTCGGGGTCGTGAGCGGTCAGGGCCAGAAGCTGATCCAGGGTGCGGGGGCGGAGAATGAATACAGTGAATCGGTGCAGAGGGTGTTCCTACAGCAGTACAGTGCTGGTGGCCAGTGTGGATTATTGAACGTAAGTACTTTTATTATTCTGTCAAACTTCAAATTTCAGTATTGATTTATTCATTGAATAATGGATAACATATTTTGAAACGTCTTAAACCTAGTTGAATATACGTTAGTTCATTTTTTAGTTTTACTTCTTTATTAATAATCGTGTTGGAGCATATTCAATCCCAGGCTTTTTGTCAGTCATATAAAGTCGGATATTTTGTTTTTTACGTTGATTCTTTATTTTTGACAGCACGTATTGGTCATTCTTTAGGTAAAATTCCGAAATTTTAAATTCAATAAAAGTTAAGTTTAAATTCTACTATTCACTCAGTTAGCTATCACAAAACGGGTTGTGTCCCCAACAAGTGTTCAAATTAATGATCTTTTATAATTAATGTTGAAATTACGAAACTAGGCAGGTACTTAAGTGGCGTGCCCTTGCTTAAGTTGAGGATGTTTCAACATGTGAAGAATGCTGTTTGATATGGCGCCAAGTATTTTTAAGACAATTTATTCCAACTTGTCTCTGGCATCTGTCCAAAAGACTACCAAAGAGGTTGCATGAAAAAATAGCCGGTGCAGAACCTATAAAAATCATCTACCCAGGATTTTATAGGAAGAGGTAGGGCACAGGGAGTTTTTCTCGAGAGATTCGTCGAACTCTATCAATAGTCGCTATTAAAGAAAGAAAGAAAGAAAATAAAGATATTTATTTGTGACGCTAAGTACAATGACAATAAAATTATGGGACACACAACATGTTGACAAAAATAACATAAGCAAAAAAAAATGAAAGAAACTAAAGAGTTGAATTTGCGTAACAATCTCCATTCCTGTTGCCCTCAATTATTCTTAAATTAAAATGGCAAATGCACAAGTTGAGAGAGCCAAAAAAAAAAAGAAAATAAAGATTACACGGAAATGTGTAGGTAACAAATTCGTCACAAATTGGAGTCCAAATCAGCATTTGTTGTGCTGTGTTGGCAACACAACGCTGATCTTCAAGAGCTCTGGCAACCTTACTCACCGCAGGAAGTCAGCAGTATTTGAAACAAATAATTTTATTTGGCTGCGATCTTCTGTAAGGCGGTACCTCGGGCTGCTCCAATTTAGAGCGAGAAAATCTCGCTATGCCCTAACTCGCATAAAAATGACCTCTTGACATATCTAGGTATCCAATTTACTTATAAATTAGGTTGGCACAATACTACATTGCTATTCTACCAACACCTGTATATCAGGGTCATAAGAAGGGGTCTTCACAGTTATCTGAATAACATCACTAATCAGAGACTGGCATATAAATGGACCTGTCATAATACAGCCCTCAATAGCAAATTTATAATTTCCTTGTAAAGGCCACGTGTCTTTCGTCATCGGTGATAGAGTATCATGTCATCACCTAGTACAAGGTGACCCATAATATGTGTTCACTCCCGAAAGGGGCTTAATTCTACACCCAATTGGCAATCAAGTTTGTTCAACGACTTTTGGAAATTCAACGTTTGTCATTGATGAAATGTCTATGCAAAAATCTGTTGTTCTAAAATACACAAATAGAAAACGTTTATTTTGCTACCAATTACAATTACAACTCAGGCAATTTACTTTTTTTATTTTACTGAATTTGGGGTCAAATCGGTCCAATTAACTCATCTAAAATCAGCTGTTTTAGGAAGCAATCTTGATGCTAACTTCTCGTAAGTTTAGTAATTCGATAAAAAGATGATATACCAAAAACAGCTAATCCGAGAAAGTTTGGGTTTTTTTTAAATTGATGTTTTTTTAGCTAAAGTAATTTCTTTTTGTTGTTAGAATAAACCCATTTCGGATTGGTATACATGTTATGAATCACCTTGTAAGATATCTTACTATTGATAGAGTTCGACGAATTTCGTCATTGTGACATCGGTAACGTCCTCAGAACTTTATAAATAAATCATTAATCAATTAGCCATGGCTGATTGATGAGAAAAGATTGTGATGTTGTTCATTTGGCGCCACTTCGCGAAGCTTCTAAGCTGAATATCATTTAAAACGTGGCCGCGACTTTCAACCTTAACGTCAGAGAAACATGAATATGCTCTAACACGATAATTAATAAAGTTGAAAAAAAGTCTCACGTTTTTTATTCACACGTAAGACTTGGCGATAAGGTTTAAGATGCCACAGCCAGCCCGAAAGGGAAAAAACGTTAAAAAATCCGCAATGAGGATTAAGAAAAGACACTTCGACTGTCACTTGACCGGATGTAGAGTAGGTATTTGCGCTGCCATTAAAATTCGCTCATAACATTATTTAACATTTTTTGAAAGATTTTTTTACTTT
The DNA here is from genome assembly GCA_947579855.1 of Anticlea derivata. NCBI lineage: Eukaryota > Metazoa > Arthropoda > Insecta > Lepidoptera > Geometridae > Anticlea > Anticlea derivata. Next base: position 4,681,548 of record OX388287.1, on the reverse strand, counting down.
TATGATAGGACTTTCTTTTTGGCATGTGCTAAAATCTTTGGACGTGCCTCTTACTACCTTAGACATCGACAAGGATCTGGTTCCCTGGAGTTCTGAGAGGTTGTCTACCATGCTTGGGAATTAAATTCGTAGCAAGATGTTGTGACTTATATCCTCATTGATCGTAGCTTGTTTTTTTTTTTTTTTAAACTTGACTAACGTAGCAAAATCTTGCAGCCGCAGAAACCATACGGAAACAGGAACGATCTCGAAGCTGACTTCGGGGAAATATCATGGCAGGCCATGGTCCTCCTTCAGACCAACAAGAGTCTACTGTGCGGCGGTGTCATCACCCGCCCTGATGTGGTCATCACCTCCGCTGCTTGTGTTGATGGGTGAGTCCACAGGTCGTGGGTTCGAATACCAGTTGTGCACCAATTGGATTGGCAAAAAAAATGGGCTCCTGATTTGATTGTTTGTTTCATGGTCATCCTGTTCAGTGTTAGGTTGTGGTATGGTGCAATGAAAAGGGCCTGTGAACGTCGGGTAAAGAATTAAAGTGCGCCTCTTAGAGGCTCCTTTTGTTCACATGTCTTAGAATTTTTATGTTCTAGATTCTAGGAGATGCCGGTTTCCTCACGATGTTTTCTTTCACCGTTTGAGAGCACTAGTATATTGCACATCAATTTTCCAAGTAGAAAATCTAGTGGTCCATCCACCTTTGGAAGGAAGTTCAAACTCACATCAACCTCTCTCCACATCAGTCTGCGTAAGCTTCTGCTAAACTGCTCCTATCTCCCCCAGGCTCGAAGCCAAGAACGTTCTGATCAAGGGAGGCGAATGGAAACTTGGAATCGACGACGAACCCCTACCATTCCAAATCGTCCAGGTCAAGAACATCCTACGTCATCCGTTCTACCAGCGCGGTAGCCTGAAATACGACGCCGCCATCTTGGTTCTGTCCGAAAACCTGCGGTTCGCGAAGAACATCTACCCGATCTGCCTGCCCGGTTCAAAGGACACCCTGGATGCTTATTACAATGGCGCTGGAGAGTGTATCGTCACTGGCTGGGGCAAGACTGTGCTGCAAGGTGAGTCCATGTTTTATTTTCAGATTTGTTAACAGCTGGGGAAGACAGGGTAAGTGGCATAAGCTTCAGGCCCTTACCCGAACAAAAAAAAGAATGTCAGTGTTTCTTTATTGGAAGTAAGGGTAAACAGCGTAAGCCAGAGACCTATACCCTGACAAAACGCGAGCTTGAATGAACCATAACACCAGTGTAGGCAAATAGAACGTACAAAGTGATTTTCATAATTGACTAAAAATGCAGTTTGAAGATTTGAAGAAAACCGCCATCATTTTCTTCTGAACAAACTTTACATTTACTTTACATACAATTGAAAGAAAGAAAAAGTTTTTAGGGACTATAGACTGAGGCATGGGCCTCAGTCTATAGTACCTAAACTTTTTTATTGTTCATAAAGGCGTGTAATCACACAATTTCCGGACTAGCCCGGTGTAGCTGACAGTGGTCGTAAGAGACCCACAGCATAAAAAACAGTTCGAAAAAAAAAAAAAAAAAAAAAAAACTATTTCCGATAGTCAGTAGGTAGGATACCTAAGATACTGAACGCTAGCTAACAAATTATTAACCAAAACCATAGTAGGCATTCGTGGTATTAAACGTTTGACTCCGCTCAAACTAAAGTATGTCAGTTTTACATTATTTATTTACATCAAGAGTTGTCAAGTTTAATTCACTTTTTAAAATTTCTCCTAAAAATACCCCTCGCATCTCTGGCATTCAGACTGACATAACTGACTAAGCTTTCATCACAAGAGTAGTTTTTGTATTTTGTTACACCTCAAAATTCCCCACACGTCATGACAACTAACGCTGGCATCATCATCAGCCTGTCAAAGTCCACTGCTGGACATTTATTTATTTTATTTATTTATTTATGAATAGTACACTATTTTTACAGGGGCACCAATAGTGTATCTACCTACTAATTAATATAATTATCGTTAATAATTAAGATATAATAAAAAATTAAAAATAACAAATCTTCAATTAGGTAATACATTCAAATTACCTAATGTCAAATCGAATAAAAATATAAAAATTCGTCAACCAATAAACAATGTCCATTATAAAAAAAAATTCTTCAATTTATAAATACAAATTTCATAATGTCAATATTCCTCAGACATATTACCTATGTCACGACAATAAATAACCACGTTCTAGTATATTAAGGAGGTATAAAGCCAGCTAATAAACGATCAGCAATGGTCGTAAGCTCAAACCAGGAGCCGGCATTGGCGCCAAAAAAATATTTTGATTTTATCGTGCCGTGGGCGAGCGTGTAAAAGTAAAAATTCTATTTTGGGCACGTTTAATTGTTCGAATTCGAAAGTTTTTTCCAACTCTCGTCGGCCACCCTTTTGCATACATTAACCATTACAAGATATACTCACCTACAGATTGTTGCAAAACTTTCAGTAAGGTACGCAATTTGTGAGAAGAGCCAACGGAAAAATACAGGCCCGCCATTTTTTAATAATATCTAACTAACACCCAACAGTCACATACATAGTCCTGACCCCACACTAGGATTCCCTGTGTCGTGGGTATCAGAAACTACGAGTACCATGGTACCACAACACCCAGACCCGGAACTAATATTTGCAAATCATGCAAACATTTTTCCCGGCCGCGGGAAAAGAACCCGCACCAAACATCCTGTATTCAACGTAGTTATGTACCTATTGTTTTTTATCGTTTTCTTCGTAAATTCTTCTAATATTCTGAGGATGTTTGTACGTTTGTGGTTCAATCACGCCGTAATGGCTCAACCAATTTCGAAAAAATTAAAATAAATAAAGATTTTTACCAACGCGAGCAAAGCCGCGGGCACAAGCTAGTAAACATCTAAAGAGATCCGTAATGAAAACGCAAGTGAGATTCGTGAAAATTGGCACATTTTTGGGTCATTGTCGCTAGAGAACCTAGGTACCGTTTGCAGAAAAAGAGTATTGCGCGTGGAAAAAAAAAGTAAAACATAAAAAAGGATTTGTTTTTAAATGCGCAAACCCATATAACGGATTGTTCAGAATCCAAAGTAGAATCGATAATAATAATAAAGATTTTTATTCAGACAAAATGATCTAAAAGTGCTAGTACATAATAAAGGGTAAAAAATAAATTATATCTCCTAATTTATTTTACAAAACTAGTGTTCAAATAAATACAGTTTTAGTAAAACGCACAAGCGAAGTGAAACAAAATGATTGCGTGTATCGTGACTTTTCGGGTTGGCGTCAAAAGCTTGGTCCCTCGAAGTTTTAGATAAATAGCTATCTCCTTATCTTACTAAAATATAGGTACCAGACTAAAAAATAAAGTTATAAATGAAGCTAAAGAAGAAAAAGTAACAAAATACACGTAAGACAAGGTAGTAAGGCTAAGATGGAAGCAGCCAGCAATGGAGACAGTTGATCTATGTAGATAGTTAGATAAAAAAAAATATTTGGCTCTACACACACACACAATTACGGGTAAGTTCCGTTGTCACCCAGTCCCGTATTCACCCGGTCCGTTCTCCCCCGATTTGGTTTAGGTACGATTAATTTCATCCGAAGCAATTTTTTATGAAAAGTACTGGTAGGCACAAATGTGTTCGGCTTTAGTAATGTTTAAATTAAAATATTGGACGTTTGTTAGTTTATATATAATTTAAGTAACTGCAATATATTTTCTTTTAATTGAAAACTTTTAGAAATTAGTTACCGAATGGAAATTGATTTATATATTTTTTGTAATAATAACAATTGCTACCTACTGGTAAGTACTGATTGTAAAATTGAAATTCATGCAAACTCGCAATAAAACTCAGTTTTAATAAAAACTAATTAGTCCTTCCTTACTTTAAAATAATCACAGTTCTTTTTTAATTGCACAAATAGGAATAATATAAAAAAGTAAAATAAACACAAAAACCATGCATAGTCATCAGATTTCTCCTAACGTAGTACGTAGGTATTTAAATCAAGTGTTTATAGTTACAAATAAAAAGATTTTTTTTTTTCAAAAAAAGTCATGATCGAAATTTATTTCTTCTGCACTTTAGTTTTCACCGGTACTTAATGTCAATTAAAATATTGATATCAACTTCATTTGAATTTAAGGGCTACTTTTTATGTAGGTACCACGCGAGCGAAGTCGCGGGCGGAAGCTAGTTGGAGATAAAAGTCAAAAGCCTTTTTTTAACCCTTGACCCTTGGCGGCCTTGGTTATGTCACCTAATCAAACAATGTGACCGCAGGTTTAGCGGCCACGCAGCTTGCATAACAAGCTATTGTGAGCCTTGTAATCATTACAAACAGGTGATAATTGCTTGGCATTTAACAATGAGTAATGACATGGCTATCAATATTTGATTGAAAAAAATAAAATTTGGTTTAATTTTGGTTAAATTTTGTCGTTTGGTAGAAATATTTTCCAACTAAAACTTAGATAGAAATAAATAGTTTCAAATAATTAGTTTTTGCTTATTGATCGAGCGAGTGAAGAGAACTTCGCTAATCTTTATCAACCTAGATAGCGCAGTGGGCTAGAGTTCGTCTGAGACGCAAGGCATGCAAGTTCGATTACCGCTGCGGGACAAATGTTTGCATGATCTGCAAATATTACGACGTTGGGTGACGTGGTGGGGTACTCGTAGTTTCTGATACCCACGACACAGGGAATCCTAGTGTGGGGTCAGGACTACGTATGTGACTGTTGGGTGTTATTTTATCGTCGTCTGGTTGTCATAATAAAATGTGGGTTAATAAAAAGCTAATCATAATGATCGCCGAATTGGTTCATCTCGAGGCAATCTCAAAACGTGACAAAACACGAATGGAATGGATTCTTTTGGTAATATATTCAAAAATATCGTGTTTGTATGTAAATTAGTATTTGACTGAGCGTCGAACGACCTCTGTTATTATTCAATGCTGGGTTTGAATCAGCTAGATTACGTCATTTAACTTAAGGTGAGCACAACAGCTTAAAACAGCTTAAGTCTATCTCCTCAAAGACGAAGCGATAAGGGTTGGTATATATTTCGGAAAGGGGCGTTCAGTTGGATTTTTTTTTTTCTAATTATATTAGTAAATTTGAAATTTTTCATTGAAAAAACTCTGCAGAAATCAGCGTTTTTGTGATCAAATCAGTTCAAACTCAATTAGTCAGCCGAAATTCTCGAACGTTTAGTAAAGAGTTATGAAGATGATAAAAATACCGAAAAAGAGCACGGGAACGCAAACGGGATTTGAAAACCTGGATACAGGGATGCTCTAACCAACTAAGATAAGGTGATATTATAAAAAAAAAATCATAGTTATTATTCTGTTAGTGTGGGTTATTACTATAAAATAAATAAAAATTTGGTAATAGTCTTTCTGTTTGTTAATAGAACCATTTTAATTAATTAGGTATATAAATAAATAAATAAATATTCCGGACATATTCACACGGTCAACTGATCCCAAACTAGGCATAGCCTGTACTATGGGTACCAGAGACTGATATACATAATAGATATATATTTAACACCCAGACACAGAACAAACATCTGTGTTAGTCACAAATGTTTGTCCAGTGCGGGAATCGAACCCGCGACCTCTAGCGCAGAAGGCAGAGTTACTACTAACTGAGCTATGAGGCCTGTCCTATGTCCTCCTGTTGATACTTTTAAGAACCTAGGAACTTAGTCCCTAAAATTAATGTAGCGAAACGTAGGTAGGTAACAATGTTGTTTACAACTTCAAAAATTAAAAAGTTGATGAACGCGTTATCTGAAAATTATTTTGTTTTTATTATATATTTTATTTATGAAAGGCGGTCTTCAGAAAGGAGTGTTGAAAACAAAACCTTAGGTTATTCGCTGATGCCCATCAAAAAATTAAGATTTTTATCAAAATGAATATGTGTTAGGTACAGTATTAATAATTTTAATTAATTAATTATTTTCCTGCATAAAACAGATTTCTTGAAAACATTAAGTTAGGTCACGTACCTCTTGTGTTAAAATTATAAATAAAGTAGGTACAGTCAACTGCATCGTATATCAGAGCTCTTTAGGGGGAGGGGGGTTCGGGGTCGGCAACGCGTGCGTGATGCCTCTGGTATTGCAAGCGCTCATAGGCTACGGTAACCGCTTACCAACAGGTGGGCCGTATGCCTGTTTGCCACCTAAGTAGTATAAAAAAAAATCAGAACAATACCACTATATTATATATTAAGACTAGCTCTAGCTACCCTACTTAAAGAACTTTATCTGTTCCAACTTTCATCGAAATCGGTTGAGCCGTTACGGCGTGATTGAGCCACAAACATCCTCACAAACTTTCGCATATAATATACCAACCAAGTATATATACGTAATTTTATATACAAGGTGATTCATAATATGTATTCCATCCCGAAAGGGGCTTATTCTACAACCAATTAGCAATAAAGTTTGATCTACGACTTTTTGAAATTCGACATTTCTCATTAAAATCAGCTGTTTTGGGGTCAAATCAGGTCAAACTCAATGAATCAGCTGTTTTGGTAGCAATCTTGATTCCGAACTTCTTGTACGTTATTAGTTCTAAAGATTATAAAAATATCAAAAACAGCTAATTTGAGAAAGTTTGTGAAAAAAAATCAAAAAAAAAATCACAACATTGATGTTTTTCTTCGCGAATATTATATCTTTTCGTCGATAGAATAACCCCCTTTCGGGATGGTATACATGTTATGAATCACCTTGTATAGTAATAAGTAATTAAAAAATCGACGACGAAGATCTAAACTTAATTTTGTAATGTTTAATACATACTAGGATCATCATATCATCATCATTTCAGCCGTACGCCGTCCACTGCTGAACATGGCCTCCCCAACAGACAGAGCGAATTCCTTATCATGTGGGGGGATTTGCCCATACTCACCACGCTGGGCATGCGGGTTGGCGAGCGCAGTTAGAGCTATCGTTGTTAAAATGAGGGACGCTGCTGCCCATCCCCTAGCTTTTTTCCCTTAGTCGCCTCGTACGACATCCGCGGATAGGTAGATATGGAGGGGCCCATTCTTTAGCCGGGGCCACCACGGCACACTAGGATAGTATTACCCTATTTATGGACCTATTATTATTATTTTACTAATTATTATTACCTACTGCAATGAGGTGTAACCTGATTGTTATCAATAAATGAACTCTGAACTCTTAAAAAAAACTTCTTTTAAAAACTCTTTTCGTTTGAAAAAGAAAAGGGTTTTTTGGGTATCTATCATTAAACCTTTTTTGCGAACAGTATCACAACCGGTTCCTGATCTTCACTGACCGTTGTAGTAACATTACATGTATGTACTTATGTCTGTCATATGGCGTTGTGTAACGTAATGCGTAAGGTATTGAGTATTGAATAGTCCTAATGAGTGCGAAAGCTTGGAGCTAAGTGTTCCGTAACTGGTAGGTACTTATACTATCCTTTAAGGTGCATAATCTATCAAAAAAAACAAAAAAAATGAAGCGAAAGAAACTCAATATTTTTAATTTCACTACCTCGGTGGCGCAGCGGGTGTGTGCCCGACTGAGACGCGAAGGGGTGCGGGTTTGATTCCCACTGCGGGACAAATGTTCGCATGATCTGTAAATATTTGTTCTAGGTCTGGGTGGGTACCATGGTACTCGTAGTGTCTGACACCCACGATACAGGGAATCCCGTGGGCGGTGAGGTCAGAACTATGTATAAAAAAATCAACATGTTTTTGGTCTTCTTAACATTCTGTTTACATAATTATTAAAAGTTCGAGAAAATCAACATCAAGATTTCTAACTAAAACAGCTGAATAATAATAATTGAGTATGAACTGATTTGACCCCAAAACAGCTGATTATTGCAGTGTTTTTTCAATGCAAAAAGTCGAATTCCCTAAAGTCGTAGAACATTTGATTACCAATTGGGTGTAGAATAAGCCCCTTTCGGGGTAGTTAACATATTTATGAATCACCTTGTATAGCTTATTTATTTATACAGAGTGAGTCATAAACATGGAACATCAAGGTAGATCTACCTACTAAGTATTAGACCAGAGTGAATAGGTATCTTCTAGGCAAACGTGCTACACCGTAGACCACATCATTACTTCCCTTTCGTGCTGGCTATGGCATCTAGGCCTTACCGCCGAGTCTTACGTGTATTTTTTCTTGTTAATTTATTTATCTCTCTTCATTTTCTTTCGTTAATCATCGTCAAGTCACCGTCAAGTCAAGTCAAGTTCAGTTTTAGTAAGATATGATGGTGGCTATTTTACTAAAACCTCGAGGGACCTCTAGGCGCCAACTCGAAAAATGACGATACACGCAATCATTCTATTTCACTTCACTTGTGCGGTTTACTCAAACAATATTACGCAAAACACCACCATAATCACACAATATTATTCAATTTAACACTAGTTTTGTAAAATAAATTGAGAGCACAACATAACTTCGCAAGTTCCCGCCAAAAAGGACCACATCATTACTTAACATCAGGTGAGATTGTGGTCAAACGTTAGCCTATTTTGTATAAAAAAAATAAAAAAATATTGGCAGGTAGGTATAACTAGATAACTAGAAGATTTTGTTCTTTTATATTAATAGGTTAATTTTGAAAAAAAAACAAAAACTATATTTTTTGATTTTGTACAGGCAGAGCGCTGTAGCTTCCTACTTTTGTACAATTCACTTACCAAAATACGTACCTTACCTCCTCCTCAAATAAATACCAAACCTACCTACATATTTACTTTTAAAATTACCACTTCACTGAGGTCAGAAGCGTAGGTAGGTGTCTATGTACGTATGTCGTTATAGTATACGAATTTTTCTGACCAATTTTCTGAAAGAAAAAGGAAATTGACCATTTTGCGACGAGAATAGGGACGTTATTCATACTGTGTTTTTAAGGGACAAGGTGATTCATATTATGTTTGCTATCCAGAAAGGGGTAGCAAACATAATATTCAACACAGAATTGGCAATAAAGTTTTTTTTATTTATTTATTTATTTGGATTCAACACAGAATTGGCAATAAAGTTTTTTTATTTTTTTTTATTTATTTATTTGGACACACATTACAAGCATACAAATAATACTTATTAACAAAGTAGTTTTGCTCTGACTTGAAACGTAACTTACGTGCGTACTGCTAAAACAATTTAAGTGCATCAAGCGGACAAAAAGCGTTGGGAGAACTTAACTTATCGAGAATGAAATGAAATGAAATGAAATTTATTTGATATACAACAGACTTAACAATAACATGCAATATTAAGTTTTATGTAATTAGTAACATAATGAACTATAATATTCCTGGTAAATATTATATAATATTATATATATATAGAATAATATTATATAAAACAAAACTAAACAAAATCTGAAACATACATACAAATCTAAGATTACCTACCTTAGATTATTAGATTTTTAATGTGACTACATACTATAAAATATAAAATCAAATAATTACAAAATAAAATAGAAACTAATTAAACAAATAATTTTGGAAATGCGGCAAGGTGCCAAGAGCACTGGCTGCATTCCCGCGTTGAATTGCCAAAGAAATTCTTTGTGCAAGGAATGAGCCAGCTCTCTTATCACCGGCGGCGTCGACCAAAGTTGGTATAATATTTTTGAAGAGCTTTCTGGTACCTGGGCCCCATGGTCCAAAGGTGTCTACACCAAGCGGCGTAAATATGTAGTCACTGGAGATGACTGAATATGATAAATATAATATTTTTTTTAATTGATAATGGTGAAGCGTTTGGCCACCATCACACTTTTGCAAGTGAGATGTGGCCAAAGATGGCGCACGCTTTCCCAGATAGAACTTATTGACCCTAGATTTGAAGACTACCAGATTGTACTCCTTATTATTATAATTTTTTTTTTTTTTATTCGGGACAACAAACAATTGCACTCACATATTACTAAACTTAATTAAAGAAGTTTGTTCTGCGACTTTTGTCACCGATTACGTTGAAACTTGGAATAGATAAAGCTATTTACCTCAAATAGCATATAGGCTGCTTTTTATGTAGGTACCACGCGAGCGAAGCCGTGGGTTGAAGATAGTTTAGTGTAAAAAAAATAAGATCCAGGAATGCCGGTTTCCTCATGTTTTCCTTCACCGTTTGATAGCACTAGTATTAGCATAAGTTTTCCGAATGGGAAATCCATGCGCGTGACGACATTTAAAAGCCTATGTTGAAATCGCGACTCCCTTTGCCCCACCTGTCAAACAGTCAAACAATTTCCCGTAAGCAATAAAACTAAAATCTAATGCTAGTAACGATAGGTCACAATGTGTTCCGTCGTAAACCGTTCAGAAATCGCTAATTTCTATGCTAAACTATTGGTAATTGCGTTGCGATGTACAATTCCTAAATTCATCTATTTATGTGGGTATCTGGTTTCTGTATTTCTTACATTAGGTAGGTAGGTTACTGATAAGCACCTACTGTTTTCACTGTAGGTGGTATGACTATGTTAACATTTTCCAGTAGGTACCTATAGGTGTAGCCTATTAAGTAGTATAGGTTAGCCGTGGTGGCCCCGGTTAAAGAATAGGCCCCTCCATATCTCTATCCGCGGATGTCGTAAGAGGCGACTAAGGGAAAAAGCTAGGGGATGGGCAGCAGCGTCCCTCATTTTAACAACGATAGCTCTAACTGCGCTCGCCAACCCGCATGCCCAGCGTGGTGAGTATGGGCAAATCCCCCACATGATAAGGAATTAGCTCTGTCTGTGGTGGAGGCCATGTTCAGCAGTGAACGTCGTACGGCTGAAATGATGATGATGATGATGACCTATAGGTAGAGTACCCAACTCTTACCTCAATATTAGGTAATATAAATGCGAAAGTTAGGATGGATGGATGTGTTCCTGCGGCGATTAAGGTTGCCAGAGCTGGGGTTCAGGGTCGGCAACGCGTACGTGATGCCTCTGGTATTGCGAGCGTTCATAGGCTACGGTAACCACTTACCAACAGGTGGGCCGTAAGCTTGTTTGCCAGATTAGTTGTTTAGAAAAAAATAGTATTGCCGTTTCTTACCGTTATTTATTTATTTGTACACAAAAGGAATACAAATTAATGGTAGTGAATGTCTTAAGACCTATGTTAGGTTTTTCTAGACATTATAACATAACATAATGAGAAACAGTGAGATGACGGCTAACAGAAGAGAGTGGAAGAAGAAAATATGTTGTGCCGACCCCACGTAATGTGGGACAAATGCAGGAAGATTCTGATGAAGCCCAAAAACTGCATTTTTTGGCCATGTTTAAGTATGCTACGAATTTACGATTACGAATGCGTTCTTTTTTTTCCTTATCCACTTTGGTTTTAAGTTGTTAGTGTTTGTGGAAGTTTAGTTTTAAGTTTAGATTGGGCGGTGTGGTCGCTCAGCGACAAAGCCTTCATGTAAATATTCAATAAATTAAAAAAAAGGGCAGGAAGAAGAAGAAGATAATGCGAAACAGTGACAGGATTCATCTTTTTTTTTCATTTCCAGCTCACCTCCAAGGCAGCATCATCCACTCCCTGAACCTGTCCCTGATCAACCCCGGCGAGTGCGAAGCCAAGCTCTCCCAGGACTACCCCCACCTCCTGGAGCAGTACGACCAGGAGAGCTGCGCCTGCGGACAGCCCACCAACCCCGCTAACAACATTTGCAAGGTACCACAAAGACACTTTGACGACAACTTTACGACATAAACAAACACCCAACAGTCGCTTATGGCCTCATAGCTCAGTTGGTAGTAACTCTGCCTTCTGCGCTAGAGGTCGCGGGTTCGATCCCCGCACTGGACAAACATTTGTGATTAACTCAGATGTTTGTTGTGTGTCTGGGTGTTAAATATTTATCAGTCTCTGGTCATCATAGTACTGGCTATGCCTTGTTTGGGATCAGTTGACCGTGTGAATATGTCCGGAATATTTATTATTTTTTATTCAATCCTGAACTCACACTAGGATCCCCTGTGTCGTGGGTATCAGAAACTACGAGTACCATGGTACCACAACACCCAGACCTGAAACAAATATTTGCGCAACCATTTGTCCCGCAGCGGGAATCGAACGTGGCAGAATCAAGCAGCAAAGTAACTTATTGGTTTCTTTCCAGGTGGACGTTGGAAGCGCCCTCGCCTGCACCACCGGCGATGGACACTACGTGTTGAGAGGAATCTACTCCTGGGACTCAGGTAAGACCCATTAACATCAGCCTGTAGAACTAATAACATTATTTGTTTCAAATAGTGTTGTGTTCCTGCGGTGAGTAAGGTTGCCAGGGGGTTCCGGGTCGGCAACGCGTGCGTGATGCCTCTGGTATTGCAAGCGTTCATAGGCTACGGTAACCACACACCATCAGGTGGGCTGTAAGCTTGTTTGTCAACTTAGTTGTATAAAAAAAAATTGGGCTATCGAGGTTGCTACATATTGGTCGAATAGTTTGAAGGAATGAATGAATGAATGAATGAATGAAAATGCTTTATTGTACACCAATGAAGGAATCCTTGACTCGAAAAGAAGAATAATCATAACTAAGCATTTTTTGTTTCTTTTGCAGGCTGTCAAATCGGTAACCAGCTCGCTGGTTTCTACAAGTTCGACCTCGAATGGTACGAATGGGCCATTGGTCTCATCGAGAGCGCCCGATTCGCCCAATTCACCACCGGCACCAAGATCACAAAGAACACTTTCTCTAGCCAAATCAACTCGGGCATCAAAACTTCCCAGATAAAAGGCGCCCAGACTAGTAGCATCAAGGGTTCCGGAGCGAATCTAAACCAGTTCGGATTTAGTCAGTTTGGTTCAAGCAAATTCACCGAAGGATCCAACGCCGGCCTCAACTTCGGAACGGAACTCAAAGGACCGCTGACTAACACCTTCAGCGCTACCTATACGGAGAAGAAAGTATTCCAAACCGAGCCTAAAATAGTAACTTACACGACCAAACCCGAAATAGTGACTTTTACGACGAAGCCCGAATACTTCACGTACACGACCAAACCCAAACTGGTCACGTACACGACCAAACCCGAAATTGTAACGTTTACCACTAAGCCTAAGATTATTAGCTACACGACTAAACCCCAGATAATCAGGTACGAAACATCGGGAAGCGGAACCGTTCCTCAGTATGTCGCCCCTGAGGTATCATTCAACCCAACTTTCTCTGAAGTAGCTGGTCACAAACACTCCCCAACTTGCAAATGCGAAGGAAAAAAGTAAAAAATACATCAAAATTTGTAGTCGTGCCATAAATTTTTCCCTATTCATTGATTGAGTACAAACCCCTGTTCCTAAAGCAGGGTTTCTTAAACTTTGTGCTGCCACGGACCACTTTCAGAATTTTTAAAATGCCACGGACCACCCCTAGCACATAAAATTGTGGGAAAAAATAATAATTTCAAAAATCACTTTTATTGGTAATTTACTCACAAGCCTAATTCGCCAAGATCTTTTGCATGAAATTCAGCTCTCAACACTTATTTAGATCTCATGTCAATTAAGAACTAATTTGAGCTACTGCGGACCCCTGTCACACTTATTACGGACCCCTTGTGGGTCCGTGGACCCCTCTTTAAGAAACCTTGTCCTAAAGGAAAAAATATTGATCGAATTACGAGCTAGGAACTAGGAATCCTGAGGTACCAACCTACCTTTATTATTTCTTTATTTATGTTCTTATATTTTGTAAATAAGTAGAACCGAGATGTACCTAAGTACTATGTATTAAATTTAACAATTTTTACTGTTTAAAAACTTCAAGGCTTTAAAAACTGCCATTATCCGATGTTTTTTTTTTATAGTTGCTTATTTTTAATACTTATCACAAATATACGTATTATTTTATATTAAATTGTAATACATTTAGAATATTTTTTTTTAAGAAAATTCTGTATTTGAATTAGATCTTTGACCATATTGGTTTAGACCAAAATGGTCGACTATCTAATATCAATTGGTCGATAATAAGGTTTTTTTATAAAAAAATCTTAAGCAAGTATTTTAGTCAATTTATGTATTGATATACATTTATTTTCTAATTGTTTTAATTAGGATAAAATAATTGAAATAAATGAAATTAATTAACTAAATATAAATAAGAGTAATTATTTTGTGCCTGACCTGTCCTAAATAGGGTATACTAGCTTTAGCTCACGGCTTCGCTCACTTGGTACCTACATAAAAAGTAGCCTATATGCTATTCGTCAAGAACTCTATGTATATTCCTAGTTCCAATGAAATTGGTTAAGCTGTTACGGCGTGATTGAACAACAAACACGAACCGGGCGACGCAGTGTTGGAAGGCCCCCCACCCGATGGACCGACGACATTGTGAAGGTTGCGGGAAGTCGGTGGATGGAGAAGGCTCAAGACCGTTCGTCGTGAAACTCTTTAGGGGAGGCCTATGTCCAGCAGTGGACTTCTACAGGCTGATGATGATTATGATGATGAACAACAAACATCCAGACATCCTCACAAACTTTCGCATTTATAGTAATGATAGGAATACTAAATGTACAAGAAGTTCGACTTCAAGATTACTACCTAAAACAGTGTGTATGTCTACAGCTTACACATAACGAATTTCTGAATTCTGAGTATGCAAATATTTAGTGCATAATTGGTGCAATCTGAAAATCCAATTCAAAATTTAGGTGCCAAAGAGGTTTCTGAGATATGAGCCAAAAACTATGTGTCAGCTGGAGACCCGGGTCTACAGCTTGCACATCCAGTACTGCCAAACGGCTGACGCGAGAGCTATGAAAACTAGCCAGATATTTAGTGCCAAATTAGTGCCAAAGGTACTAAAAATTTCAGGCCTGTAGCTTAAAAGGTTTCAGAGATATGAGCCAAAAACTATGTGTCAGCTGGAGACCCGGGTCTACAGCTTGCACATCCAGTACTGCCAAACGGCTGACGCGAGAGCTATGAAAACTAGCCAGATATTTAGTGCCAAATTAGTGACTAAGGTACCAAAATTTTCAGGCCTGTAGCTAAAAAGGTTTCAGAGATATAAGCAAAAAACTATGTGTAAGCTGTAGACCCGGGTCCCCAGCTGACACATTTCGTTACGCCAAACCGCTGATCAGAGGGCAATAAACTTTAGGCAGGATTTTAGCTTATAATTAGTGCCTAAGGTACCAAAAATTTCAGGCCTGTAGCTGAAAAGGTTTCAGAGATATAAGCAAAAACAGTTTTCCCGCCAAAAAATTCAAATAAAGTTATTGAAAATCGCCTCATTGCGACGTTGCCACTTCGCTTAAAAAGATTGTCAAACGACTTTAAACTTTATTTACATGTCACGAAGATTGATTTTGGTATTTGATCATTAAAAAAGTTAATTTGGTTTGTTGAGTTTAGTCTAGGAGCTCGGAGGATAAAATAGTTTTCAGCCAAAACATACCCAGTGCTGCCATCGATGTACCTTGTGTGTCGTACCTCGAAAAAGAGAGATTTATCTTTTACTTCAGTGAACTAGTGTATGTATACAAAATGTTCCGGAATTAGTATATACACATCAACGATAAGTTGAATGACCTCCCTTTTGGATACTTACCTATTAGAGGACATGTATCACAAAAATATTTTTTCATTTTGCAGAAGTCCACTGCTGAACATAGGCCTCCCATAAAGAGTGCCACGACGAACGGTCTTGAGCCAT
Source organism: Anticlea derivata (assembly GCA_947579855.1). Taxonomy (NCBI): domain Eukaryota; kingdom Metazoa; phylum Arthropoda; class Insecta; order Lepidoptera; family Geometridae; genus Anticlea; species Anticlea derivata. The sequence continues at coordinate 4,665,807 of OX388287.1, read as the reverse complement.
TTCCATTCAGTGAATTACAGTAACCTTCGCAATGTCGTCGGTCCATAGGGTGCGGGGCCTTTCAACACTGCGTCATTCGGTGTGTGGTCGCCGTTCGTAACTTTTTGGTGCTGGCAACGCGCACTGACTGTAGGCTTTCGTCTTGAGGGTCTCTGTGGTAGGTATATAATATGCGACGAAGATGAAGTTTTCCAAACGCTGGCTATGGATAGAATTGGCTGGATATAGATAAAACAGAATCGAAACTATTATGTAGGAGGTATCTTTAACCTATTGAAGTCCACTGGACATACTGTACCTACCTCTAATGTAGGTAAGTTACTAACATTTGTTAGTTACTAGCATAATTTTTGTGATACCTACACAGCTTCTTATTAGGTAGTATCTTCATCTTCTGAATTTGTTGTACTTCTAACCTAGCCGTTATCTCATATGTAAGATAGGTGTCGATCGATCTAGATAAAATAAAAATATATTGTAAGTAATTGGTTAGTACCTACCTACATAATTTGTTACTTCGGTTGAAGTTCCATAGATTTTCAATTTCGAAACTGACGTATGAAATTGGCCTCCATTGTAGCCATCATCATCATCAGCCCACACTAGTCCACTGCTGGACATAGGTCAACCCTAATACGCGCCACTGAGCCCTATGTCCGGCCATTCTCATACACTTTCTGCCCGCGCCACCGCCCCGCATTTCATAGATCATTGCTCCGCCTAGCCACACACTAAAACAGAAATAAAAGTCTGTCAGAAGAAGTCAGGTAAGGTATTTAGGTTAATCAAGATACCTTGGTAGGTAGGTAGGGAGCACATATGAAAGTTGGATATGCAGGTATCTATTAGGTACTACCGTGACGTATTTGCTCATTTTGTTCATATCTAAGTTGGCTAGTAAATTATAGATGGTAGTTACCTAGTACCTAGGTACTAGTTATTTACCTATTTATAGTTTTTTGAAGTGTTTTATTACGCATTTAGGCAATTTAGTTCTACCTAAGTTTGGTTAGCTCTAGGTACTAGGAAGCCATCTATTACTTTCGTGACGTGTTTGCATAATATTATACAATCCTACGTACTTTATGTAAGGTACTTACTTATGTAGGTCTACCTAGGTATAGGTTACTAGGTACCAAGTATTTATTATACCTAGGTACTACGTACCTACACTTTGTACCTAGACCTACAAAACATAGGGAAGTAGGTAGGTACCTCACATAAGGTAGGTAGATGTGAACCACTTATAAACCACGTCACGAAAGGAATAGATGAGTAGGTTCCTATGTGACATGATGAGTTGGTTCCTATGTGACATGATGAGATATATGACTCCGCCGTCTAAAGCTAGGTGGCTTCGTATTATAGGAAAAATTTATGGCAAAAAAATGCTGTGAATGCGCACCCCAACGCGGGAAGTCAGTGCAGATCTTATTCCCCCATTTAGAATTAGATGCTGTGAATATGGCTGGCTGTACATTATCAGAGTGTCCACGTCCTTACAGGCTGCCCGATATTGTACAGGCGCGTAACATTATCGTGTCATTCTTTCGTTCTTGAAGTTTGCATTTTTTTATGCTTTTCCCTTTCGGGCTGGCTGTGGCATCTTATTCCTGCCGCCAAGTCTTTTGCTCTCAAATCGAGAGGCTTATGTATGTTTAAAGTATATATCATGTAGGTTAAAGAATTCAGAAGCTTAGATAGGATAAGATGATGAAGTATCACTAAAATTATGCTGGTAACTAAAAAAGAAAAGGCGTCATAATCTAAAAATAAACAAAAATTTTGTAGTTATAATATTATAATAATACCTACTATAGTTTTTATTTGGTACATCAAAGTTTCTAAGTGGTAGTGGTGGGTAACTCACTCAAAATACCTGAGCTGCAAATCAGCTCGCAGCATGCGCTCTTGAACCGCGCAAGTAGATCTATGAATGATTTCAGATGAATCAGGTAAAGTGAAGCAAACAATGCAATAAGGTACTAGCAATCAGTTCATCAAACGGGTCAGCTTTTCTAATATGGACTTAATAGTGTTGAAAATAATACAAATTGTTATCGTATGAAATCGTTTCTAATCAGGGTCAGGGTCGCATGAATCGCAGATGAAGTAGAACTACTTTGAGCCGTTGAGCTGCTTCAGCTGCTTGGGAGCGACGTGATCCATTTACCTGCGGCTCAGTACCCTGTGATTCGATCTGGATGCGTGTTCTGACTCGAGTTCATCATCATCATTCCAGCCGTTTGAAGTCCACTGCTGAACAGCGGCCTCCCCCACAGATTTCCGGAGTGACTTCCTGTCATGGGGGTGGGGGGAATTTGAAAATCTTTTTGAAAATAGGAGAAGCTGCTGCCCATCCCTTACTCGCCTGCCTAGTACGACATCCACGGGTAGGAGGTTAGGAGGGGCCTATTCTTCAGCCGGGGCCGCCACGGTCACTGACTCGAGTTATCCACCTCTAATTAGTGGTAGGTACACTATGTACAGCAGTGGACTCAAATAGGTGATGATGATGATACTTACACAATGGTTTCGATTCTGTTTTATCTAATGGCCAGCGTTTGGAAAACTTCATCTTCATCCCTTAAAATACACCGCAGAGCGCCACAAGCAAAAATTTAGCGCGATCGGGGCCCAGATTTGTGGCATTGTATTGTTTCCTATTAACACGTAAGTACTCGTAGTGTGCGATCTGACTATACCTCTGGTTTCTTCATGATGTTTACCTTAAACCATTTTGGCGATCTACTCTCAAAAATTATAACAACCAAAATAACGAACGCGTCACAATATTATACGTAAGTGCCTCGTTATAATGACTAAATAAAAGTTTTTTATCAATAAGTCATATTGAACTAAAAAGCTAATGAGGGTGTGCAAAAAAAGTGTAATGACGGTCGATTTTTTTATTACAACGATCTGCGACTCTAAGAAATAGTTCTTTCAACCTCTACACTTATTTCGTCGCTGCAAGTAAAGTACCGCTGGCATAGCGGTCGAGGCGGTGGACTCAATAATCGTCAGTAACGACGTGCCCTGGATCGAATCTCTTCATCCGAATCGACTTTTTGCGTTTTCTGATCGTTCCAGAATGCCCCAAACAAGAAACCATGTTGCCGTAGAATTAGAAAATTGACCGCTGAAATACAAAAAGCACAAAACTTGAATTTGAAGCTTCTAAAGGAACAAGACGACTGCGCGAAGGATTATAAAATCTCTTGGCGCAAAATGGGTCACTCAAAGTAGCATTTGCAGAACAAGTAATAAAATTACAAGAGACTGAAACGGAAAGAAATAAGCTAAAAGAGATGATTGAGCGACGAACTGCAGATCTCAATGAATATGAAGAAGCATTAAACGTAATACGTATGCACGAAAATAATGCAGCGCTGTTCGAACCACTACAAAAAACGCTCCAGTTGGAAACCAATGAGAACACCCAAATACTTAATGAAGAATTGGACAATTTAATAAGCCAAATAATTGAGCTCCAAAGTGAAAACATAAAATTAAAAAATTCTAGACACACCGTAGATATTAAAACTGCAGCAAAGACCAAGAACTTAAGTAAAAATATTATAACATTGAATAAACAAGTGAAACATGATAAAGACTAACAGAATAGAAAGAAAAATACAAAAAAAATTAGTAGCGAAAAAAGAGAAGACAAAAACAATTAAAACGAGTGAATCAATAGCAACAAAACAGGTCGTGACAATAAAGAATAAAGAAGACAACGGGATTACTACGAGAATAGGACTTCGATCCGTAGAGAAGCTAACGACAGAGGAGAACACTGGAAACCAAACGAATAACAGTACCCAAAACCATGAACCCAGACTTATAGCTGAGGATACCGCCGTAATTTCACAAAATAGACCTAAGAAAATGCTAATATTGTGCGATACATACGGAAAATCTCTTGGAGAATTTATACACTTACATAATAATGACTACCAATCTGTTCTATCCATTTGTAAGCCAGGTGCTCCTATCAGAGAGATTATAAATAACTTGCCGACACTGACAAAGAATTTGACTCAGGGCGATGATGTCGTCGTGATTGCCTCTGACTTCCATCATCAATCAAGACGTAAGTCTACGAGATACGATTACATCGATGGCAACACGGTATGTTTTGGCTGAAAACTATTTTATCCTCCGAGCTCCTAGACTAAACTCAACAAACCAAATTAACTTTTTTAATGATCAAATACCAAAATCAATCTTCGTGACATGTAAATAAAGTTTAAAGTCGTTTGACAATCTTTTTAAGCGAAGTGGCAACGTCGCAATGAGGCGATTTTCAATAACTTTATTTGAATTTTTTGGCGGGAAAACTGTTTTTGCTTATATCTCTGAAACCTTTTCAGCTACAGGCCTGAAATTTTTGGTACCTTAGGCACTAATTATAAGCTAAAATCCTGCCTAAAGTTTATTGCCCTCTGATCAGCGGTTTGGCGTAACGAAATGTGTCAGCTGGGGACCCGGGTCTACAGCTTACACATAGTTTTTTGCTTATATCTCTGAAACCTTTTTAGCTACAGGCCTGAAAATTTTGGTACCTTAGTCACTAATTTGGCACTAAATATCTGGCTAGTTTTCATAGCTCTCGCGTCAGCCGTTTGGCAGTACTGGATGTGCAAGCTGTAGACCCGGGTCTCCAGCTGACACATAGTTTTTGGCTCATATCTCTGAAACCTTTTAAGCTACAGGCCTGAAATTTTTAGTACCTTTGGCACTAATTTGGCACTAAATATCTGGCTAGTTTTCATAGCTCTCGCGTCAGCCGTTTGGCAGTACTGGATGTGCAAGCTGTAGACCCGGGTCTCCAGCTGACACATAGTTTTTGGCTCATATCTCAGAAACCTCTTTGGCACCTAAATTTTGAATTGGATTTTCAGATTGCACCAATTATGCACTAAATATTTGCATACTCAGAATTCAGAAATTCGTTATGTGTAAGCTGTAGACATACACACCCTAAAACAGCTGAATATTTAAGTTTGAACTGATTTGACCCTAAAACAGCTGATATTTGTAGACTTTTTTTAATGAAAAATGTTGAATTTCCAAAAGTTGTCAAACAAACTTTATTGCCAATCGGTTGTAGAATAAACCCCTTTTGGGGGAACATACATAATTATTATATAAACTTATAGTGTTGCATTGAAATTAACACATCACAATATCGCTTTTGTCTGATGTTTCTTCACTGTGTGTTCTTAAGTGGTTAATAAAAGCTGTTTTTTTATTGAATGCCTTGTCGCAAGTTCTGCATGCATAGGGTTCATTTCCCATATGAAGTTTCAAGTGCTTTGTCAAGTCACTCTTTTGAATGAATGCACTGTCGCATCTCATGCATGCATACGGTTTTTCTCCAGTGTGAGTTCTTATGTGCTTTGTCAAATCACTCTTTTGAATGAATGCACTGTCGCAACTCGTGCATGCATACGGTCTCTCACCAGTGTGAGTTCTTATGTGCTTTGTCAAATCACTCTTTTGAATGAATGCCTTGTCGCAACTCGTGCATGCGTAAGGTTTCTCGCCAGTGTGAGTTCTTATATGCTTTGTCAAGTCACTCTTTTGAATGAATGCACTATCGCAACTCGTGCATGCATACGGTTTTTCTCCAGTGTGAGTTCTTATGTGCTTTGTCAAATCACTCTTTTGAATGAAAGCACTATTGCAACTCGTGCATGCATATGGTCTTTCTCCAGTGTGAGTTCTTATGTGCTTTGTCAAATCACTCTTTTGAATGAAAGCACTATTGCAACTCGTGCATGCATATGGTCTTTCTCCAGTGTGAGTTCTTATGTGCTTTGTCAAATCACTCTTTTGAATGAATGCACTGTCGCAACTCGTGCATGCATACGGTCTCTCGCCAGTGTGAGTTCTTATGTGCTTTGTCAAATCACTCTTTTGAATGAATGTCTTGTAGCAACTCGTGCATGCATACGGTCTCTCGCCAGTGTGGTTTTTCAAATGCTTGATCAAGTCACCCTTATGTTTTAGTGCTTTTTTGCATAAAATGCATATGTATTGCTTTTTTCCGGTGTGTGTCCTCATGTGCTTGTCCAAATGATATTTTTTGGCAAATTTTTCTTTGCAAAGGCGGCATTTAAACTGTGCCTTCCGATTGACGTTTATATCTTCCTTGTCATCCATCCATCCAACATCAAGCACTACTCCTTTTATATTTGCTAACATTACCGTTCTAGTGGTAACTAAAATATCCTTTTCGTCCATCACTTTAGTTTCAAAAGTACTTCTCTATGAGGTGTATGCCAACTATGGTTTTCTTAAATATGATAATTTTTTTGGTCTTCTTCTTCTTAATGTGTCACTGATTCTTGGTGATCCTGTATTATAAGGTCAGTAACCAGGTTAAGGTATGGTGGCCACGAAAGGGGCCTATGACCATTGGTGAAAGAATCAGTGGAATTGTTTAGTCAGTAATTTCTATGTTTTCTATGAACCTGAAAGATAATGATGGATTATTAGAAATAGAAGGGAGAAAGAAGGTGGTGGAAAACATAGTGAGACAACCAGTATTCTTGAAGCGATGGTGGGCTTTTATTTTAAACAAGCATACGGGCCGTCCTGTTGGTAAGCGGTTTCCATAGCCTATGAGCATTTGCAATACCGGAGTCATCACGCAAGCCAACGCTTGCGTGATGACAACCCAACACCGAACCCCCTCCCCCTAAAGAGCTCTGGTAACCTTACTCACCACAGGAACACAACACTATTTGGATCAAATTTTATTCGGCTTCGATCTTCTGTAAGGCTTGCAACCACATATGTAATACTCATTCCTGGAACTGGGGCATGTGCCAAATGTTCAGACATGTCTCTAACTACCCCCTTACAAATCTTCAAGGATCTGATTGCCTGGAGAACTGAGAGGTCTATCATTCTTGGGGATAAAAGTCGAGTTCTTTTTTCTTTCTTAGAAATAGAGTAAGGTCCTTCACGAATGACGACCACGAACCGGGCGACGCAGTGTTGGAAGGGGGGGCACCCGATGGACCGACGACATTGTCAAAGTTTCGGAAAGTTGCTGGATGGATATTGACCCAGCTATTGACTTTTTGATCGAGTTTCATTCAACCATGGCCACTTGAGATACAGACAAGACGTACATACCATCACTAACGTAAATCCCTTTTAATTAGGCCATTCATTGCGAATTCAACTAGAAATACACAGTAAAATCTGAAATTCAGAAAATTCTTTGTAAATCACGAATTTTTTATGAAGAACACAGACTACGGAAGAAAACAAAATGAACGAACGAATAATTGATTGAATAGCAGAATGACATTGACATTTAGTGAATGATCGGGTTTGGCGAGTGACCGAATGAATATGAAATAATTTCATGCATGGCAGCACTCAATAACTACTGCTACTCAACACAAGATGGCACTAAAATCCATTTCGTGCTTTACGTTACCACCTGGATGGCGCTGAAAGCAGTTCACAACTACTTTAGTATTTTATAATAATACTAAGAGCTTAAAATGAAGAGGTAGTCAGGTGCAAGTCTTAATACAATTTATTTTATGATATTTCATACCTAAGTGTGACAGGGACAGACCGATACATTATTAGGAAGGTTAATAAAAAAAAAACACCATATTTTACAAAACTTTATTATTGCTTTTTATTAAAAAATCTATAACGAAGCACGACTGGCCCCGTGCGTATAGTTTCTAGAATATACCAAAGCCTAATTCTAGATATAAATTATACTAAACATTCAATTCAAGAATTCTAATCTAAATTCTAATATTATAAAATCTGGCTTATAGCCACAAAACGCGTTCAAACGTAAACGGTATGCGATGTCATCTAATTTAAAAAAATATCTATGGGTCAGCGACGGAAGGAGCGCTGAAGCGACTTCGTTTAAAAAAATCAACCTTATTTTCTCATTTTACTGAATTCACAAATTCACACTGGCTCGGAGCGCCTTGCACGCGCTATGAGACGCGCGGTTTTGTAATTTCATCCTCAAAATAAGGTTTTAATTGAAGTTGAAGTTCATTAAGTCGCTTCGGCGCCACTCCGTCCGTCTGCGCTGATTGTAACTTCTACTGTACTCAATGTTGCCTTCGAGGGGTTTGGGGGTTTTTCGCGATATGATCTACTCGCGTGGAACCTAGATAAAAAGTAGCCTATGCTTTTCGAGTTATGGGACTCATCTATTCCAAGTTGCATCGAAATCGGTTGAGCCGTTACCTAGAATAGCATATTTTATGTAGGTACCACGCGTGCGAAGCCGCGTGCGAAAGCTAGTTATTATGATGATAAATGTACCAAAACCTAATTCGAGAAGTTTGGGAAAATACATACATACATAAAATCACGCCTATTTCCCAGAGGGGTAGGAAGAGACCACGGTTTTCCACTTGCCACGATCCTGACATACCTCTTTTGCTTCATTCACTCTCATCACATTCCTCATACATGCTCGTCGGTTTAGGGTACTCTTGACCTGGCCTTTTTCCATTTGGATTTGGTCACTAAACGTACGCCTAGGTCTTCCCCTTCCAACGGTCCCATTCACACTCTCCTTATACACCTGTTTCGTCAATCTTCTTTCATTGGGAAAAATATTGAAAAATTCGATGTTTTTTCGCTAATATTGTTTGTTCTTTTTCCAATTGGTGGATTACATATGATGATGATGCCTGTCCTATCATAGTTTTTCATCATAATACTACTTATAAAAATACATTTTTATATTACCAATCAAAAACGAGTGTGCCTGCACTATTTTACATGAATTTGAACCTTATATATTAACGACTGTCTATTTAAGTCACTGCTTAAACAAAATTGCAACGTTGACGGTGTGGAAAATTTAAAACGCGACCACAGCCGCAGGCGGAAGCTAGTTTACAATATTTGGTCAAAAATAATAGATACTATTTAACAGGATTTCCTCGATCTTAAGGACTATGCACAAGATTCTTGTTAGGCGTAAAGACGTGTTGTGGTGCAAACGTGTTGATTTGTTTCACGCTGTCGCACAGTAGTAGCGGGTTGCGCGGCGTGTTACCGTGTGGCTTGTTACCGTGTGGCTTGTTACCATGTGGCGTGTTACCGCGTGGCGTGGGGGCGAGTGACAGGCGCCCGCTGCGGCGGACCGGCGTGACTGTGAACACGGGCGTCTCCGATTGGCGGCTGAAAAATTAAAATAATATTAAGTTTTGACAACATACTCTAAGGCTACGCTACTTACTCTAAATCTTGGGACTGAATATGCTCAAAATCGATTACTAATAAAAGTAAATACAACTTTTAAGACGTTTCAAAATTATGCATGCAATCTCAATGAATAAATGAGAATTGAATTGAATTCATTGTCCAACTACACTACTATCCTACTATCCTAATATCCTACTTCCTACTATCTGCTATACTACTATCCCAATATCTACTGTTATTTTCTATCTATTATCCTACTTTGTTTTCACAGTAACTACTGGACGGATTTTGTTTGAGTTTTCACTACATAATGAACATAGTGTTTCAAGAGTCATGGTTATGTATATATATAATTAATGGTCATTTTTGGACATCCTATGTCCTACAAATATTGAAAAATCTAATGTCTGTAAAGATGTCATGTATGTTTGTTACTCAACCACTGATCACATTGGAATGAAATTTGGCATGAATGTATTACATATTCAATAGGAATAACATACTTTATCTGGGTACCATGCGAGCGAAACCGCGGGCGGGAGCTAGGTTTGAATTACAAGCCGGGTCTGCTGTTAATAAATAAAAACCCAACAGTCACATACAGTTCTGAGCCCACACTAGGATCCCTAATCAAAGTCAAAGTCAAAAGGCGTTTATTTCAATAAAATCACTAGGATCACTTTGAAACGTCTTAGAAACTAGGTGAAGATATGCCTGTTCCTCGCGACCATGCCTACAAGAATCAGGCATAATCGAGTCCAAATATTTAAGCATATAATCAAATTAATGAAGATCTCGGTTGCGCAGCGGACGATTGCCCGTCTGAGACGCAAGGGGTTCAATTCCCGCTGCGGTACAATTTGATTGAACTGCAAATATTCGTTCCGGGTTTGGGGCCCAATTCTACTAATTCAATGGCATCAAAATGACAATGGTTCAATGGCAAAACAGCCACTTTTGATACTTTTGGTATTCTGCTATCACAGTCGTTTGAAGTCATTGTGAAACTAATCAACCAATGAAATCAATGAAACGAAAGTGGCGGCAATCGTAACTGAATCATAATGGCGCGATCATTATCATGCGATTATCATTTTGGAGTCATTGAAATTGTAGAATTGGGCCCTTGAGTGTTGTGGTACCATGGCACTCGTAGTGATACCCGCGACACAGGGAATCCTAGTGTGGGGTAAGGACTATGTATGTGACTGCTTGGTGTATTATGTTATTAAGAATCGACAGAATTGCTCACATCTTAGCCTGTTGGACGGCGAATCGGATGATTGTGCTTTTGAACACGTTCTTCACGTCCACCATCTTGGGATCGGCCTTTTTTGTGGCGCCACTTTTTGGGCTTATCTTGAGCTGCATAAACTTGTTTAGCAGCGTGTCCAGGCTCGCTTCAACTACGTTTCGCTGTCAACAAAAAATAAGATATCTCAGGGTTAAGTTGAAATAAAAGAAAGAAAGAAAATAATACATTTGTTACACATGTAGGTAGGTACACATCAAACTACAAAAAACACCTAAATCTATACTAATTTATACTACCTACTCATTTGCCACAAACTGCATGTTGTTGTGTTACCTAAAGAGTAACACAACGTTAGTCTTCCGTTGGAACCAAGTTGCGCTACGATACTGCAGTGTAATTGTGTAAGCGTAATGGCACTGAAGTTCGTAACTTTGAGGGTAATTTTAACAATCTTAGCAACTTTCAAAACTTTCCAAACTTGACAAGGGAAAACATGACCGCTCCTTCTATCATGTTTATAAAACTTCAGCTGTCGCTAAAATTGATAAAATCATCCCTATAATTGCGATCTTCATTACAGAAGATCGCAGCCAAATAACATTATATGTTTCAAATAGTGTTGTGTTCCTGCGGTGAGTAAGGTTGCCAGAGCTCTTTAGGGGGGGGGGGGAGGGGTTCGGCAGGCAACGCATTAGCAATGCTCCAGGTGTTGCTAATGTCAATAGGCGACGGTAACCACTTACCATCAGGAGGGCCGTAAGCTTGTTTGCCTCCGTATAACATAAATAAAAAATAAAAAAAACAATTTTGCTTACACAATAGCCTGACTGGTCCTCATGCTTTGCATTAGCTTGAGTACTGCCAGTAGTTACCTCTGTGCCAGTGGCGATGGCCTCCTCCCAGCAGCGCACGGAGGCGAGCAGGTCGCCCCTGCGCTCCTCGAGCGCCGCGCGGCACTCCCAGTAGTTACCTCTAGTGGCACTGCCAGTAGTTACCTCTGTGCCAGTAGCGATGGCCTCCTCCCAGCAGCGCACGGAGGCGAGCAGGTCGCCCCTGCGCTCCTCGAGCGCCGCGCGGCACTCCCAGTAGTTACCTCTAGTGGCACTGCCAGTAGTTACCTCTGTGCCAGTAGCGATGGCCTCCTCCCAGCAGCGCACGGAGGCGAGCAGGTCGCCCCTGCGCTCCTCGAGCGCCGCGCGGCACTCCCAGTAGTTACCTCTAGTGGCACTGCCAGTAGTTACCTCTGTGCCAGTAGCGATGGCCTCCTCCCAGCAGCGCACGGAGGCGAGCAGGTCGCCCCTGCGCTCCTCGAGCGCCGCGCGGCACTCCCAGTAGTTACCTCTAGTGGCACTGCCAGTAGTTACCTCTGTGACAGTAGCGATGGCCTCCTCCCAGCAGCGCACGGAGGCGAGCAGGTCGCCCCTGCGCTCCTCGAGCGCCGCGCGGCACTCCCAGTAGTTACCTCTAGTGGCACTGCCAGTAGTTACCTCTGTGCCAGTAGCGATGGCCTCCTCCCAGCAGCGCACGGAGGCGAGCAGGTCGCCCCTGCGCTCCTCGAGCGCCGCGCGGCACTCCCAGTAGTTACCTCTAGTGGCACTGCCAGTAGTTACCTCTGTGCCAGTAGCGATGGCCTCCTCCCAGCAGCGCACGGAGGCGAGCAGGTCGCCCCTGCGCTCCTCGAGCGCCGCGCGGCACTCCCAGTAGTTACCTCTAGTGGCACTGCCAGTAGTTACCTCTGTGCCAGTAGCGATGGCCTCCTCCCAGCAGCGCACGGAGGCGAGCAGGTCGCCCCTGCGCTCCTCGAGCGCCGCGCGGCACTCCCAGTAGTTACCTCTAGTGGCACTGCCAGTAGTTACCTCTGTGACAGTAGCGATGGCCTCCTCCCAGCAGCGCACGGAGGCGAGCAGGTCGCCCCTGCGCTCCTCGAGCGCCGCGCGGCACTCCCAGTAGTTACCTCTAGTGGCACTGCCAGTAGTTACCTCTGTGCCAGTAGCGATGGCCTCCTCCCAGCAGCGCACGGAGGCGAGCAGGTCGCCCCTGCGCTCCTCGAGCGCCGCGCGGCACTCCCAGTAGTTACCTCTAGTGGCACTGCCAGTAGTTACCTCTGTGCCAGTAGCGATGGCCTCCTCCCAGCAGCGCACGGAGGCGAGCAGGTCGCCCCTGCGCTCCTCGAGCGCCGCGCGGCACTCCCAGTAGTTACCTCTAGTGGCACTGCCAGTAGTTACCTCTGTGCCAGTAGCGATGGCCTCCTCCCAGCAGCGCACGGAGGCGAGCAGGTCGCCCCTGCGCTCCTCGAGCGCCGCGCGGCACTCCCAGTAGTTACCTCTAGTGGCACTGCCAGTAGTTACCTCTGTGCCAGTAGCGATGGCCTCCTCCCAGCAGCGCACGGAGGCGAGCAGGTCGCCCCTGCGCTCCTCGAGCGCCGCGCGGCACTCCCAGTAGTTACCTCTAGTGGCACTGCCAGTAGTTACCTCTGTGCCAGTAGCGATGGCCTCCTCCCAGCAGCGCACGGAGGCGAGCAGGTCGCCCCTGCGCTCCTCGAGCGCCGCGCGGCACTCCCAGTAGTTACCTCTAGTGGCACTGCCAGTAGTTACCTCTGTGCCAGTAGCGATGGCCTCCTCCCAGCAGCGCACGGAGGCGAGCAGGTCGCCCCTGCGCTCCTCGAGCGCCGCGCGGCACTCCCAGTAGTTACCTCTAGTGGCACTGCCAGTAGTTACCTCTGTGCCAGTAGCGATGGCCTCCTCCCAGCAGCGCACGGAGGCGAGCAGGTCGCCCCTGCGCTCCTCGAGCGCCGCGCGGCACTCCCAGTAGTTACCTCTAGTGGCACTGCCAGTAGTTACCTCTGTGCCAGTAGCGATGGCCTCCTCCCAGCAGCGCACGGAGGCGAGCAGGTCGCCCCTGCGCTCCTCGAGCGCCGCGCGGCACTCCCAGTAGTTACCTCTAGTGGCACTGCCAGTAGTTACCTCTGTGCCAGTAGCGATGGCCTCCTCCCAGCAGCGCACGGAGGCGAGCAGGTCGCCCCTGCGCTCCTCGAGCGCCGCGCGGCACTCCCAGTAGTTACCTCTAGTGGCACTGCCAGTAGTTACCTCTGTGCCAGTAGCGATGGCCTCCTCCCAGCAGCGCACGGAGGCGAGCAGGTCGCCCCTGCGCTCCTCGAGCGCCGCGCGGCACTCCCAGTAGTTACCTCTAGTGGCACTGCCAGTAGTTACCTCTGTGCCAGTAGCGATGGCCTCCTCCCAGCAGCGCACGGAGGCGAGCAGGTCGCCCCTGCGCTCCTCGAGCGCCGCGCGGCACTCCCAGTAGTTACCTCTAGTGGCACTGCCAGTAGTTACCTCTGTGCCAGTAGCGATGGCCTCCTCCCAGCAGCGCACGGAGGCGAGCAGGTCGCCCCTGCGCTCCTCGAGCGCCGCGCGGCACTCCCAGTAGTTACCTCTAGTGGCACTGCCAGTAGTTACCTCTGTGCCAGTAGCGATGGCCTCCTCCCAGCAGCGCACGGAGGCGAGCAGGTCGCCCCTGCGCTCCTCGAGCGCCGCGCGGCACTCCCAGTAGGCGGCGGTGCGCGGCGCCGCGGGGAAGTGCGACCGGATCGCGCGCAGGTACCGGGCCGACTGCTCCCACTCGAAACCCTACACGAACAAATACACTTTAGGGAAAGACTTGGTGGAGTAATGGTAGAGACTAGAGACCCAATGGTAGTCAGTTCCAATGGATTTTTAATTCGGAAAATTTATATACGAGGCACTAGGCTAAGAGGATAAAAAGTAGCCTATGCGCTATACCAGACTATAATCAATCTCTGTGCCAAATTTCAGTCAGATCCTTTTGCCGTTCTGGCGTGATTGAATAACAAACATCCATCCATGCAAACTTTCGCATTTATAATAGTAGTATTTATTTTATTTTAATAAATAGTCTTACCTCTCTCAATAATTCTGTCAGATCATTAAGAGCCCCCGTTAACAGATCATCCAAATTCACAAATGTGTCTGTCGAAGTAACTGTTGTCTCATTAAAATCAGCCGTTTCATTGAAATCCGTTTGCAGCGACTCGTTAGCAAGACTAGCCTGCCTCCACTTATCAATATCAATGCTATCGCCTTGGCTTAGAGTATCTTTCTGCTTGCTCATATTATCCGTGTAGGATCCGTCGTCACTGTCAGAATCTACAGCAATATTTTCCTTGTTCTCCTCATCGTATGGTTGGTATTGGGGTGTCGGTGTGGATGGCTCGAATGGCTTGTTTCCTGAGAGATGGTGTATTCCAAAGCATTGTAGGTGCTGGTAATCGGTTAAAGACTTTCCACGTTTTTGCAGCCACGCCTTCAATCTGGTCTGTAACTCATCCGGTCTTGGAGTACGGAGCCGTGACATGGGAGTCATAAATTTGACTTTTTTCTGTTCACTCTTGACAGCAGAGAATACCATTTCTTCTTTAATAGAAACTTCTTCGTCTAATGTTAAGTGCTGCTTGTTAAGTTTGTCTCCGATCGATGCCCACTTATGGATACAGTTGTCCACTTCATTTTTGCTGATACGCTTAAAGTGTACAGCAGATATTGATCGTCTCACAGACCGGTTTTTGTCTACCTGTGGTTCAAAGCAAGTGTGTCTTTTATGAATCAGTCCCGATGTTTTGATCACCTTTCTAAGGTAGTTTGGATCATTATGGAGTTTCTCCACATCGTCAGCGGCTTTATGAGTGTATTTTGGCTTATAAAGTCTGTCGAATACAGATTCTTTGGAAGAGACTACCATAGACTTTCTTGGCACGGGTATGTTTGTTGAATTTTGGACAGCAATACTTTTCCTGGCAAGTTTGGGGTCAATTTTCTTGAACGGCTTTATTTCTGCTAGGATCTTGTCTGTTTTAACAGCTGGCTTCCTGTCAAACAGCTTGTCGTTGTTTATTTTGTTTGAAATTATGGGCTTTTTGTCAACTATGGCAATTTTAGTGTCAACTTTTACTGCAGTTTTAGTGTCAGCTTTAACTGCAATTTTAGTGTCAGCATTTGCTAATGATGACTTTTCATGTTTGAAAACTTTTGAGTCTCTGATACTGTCAATATTTTTCAAAGCTACAATATTTTTTTGAAGGTAATTCGTTTTGCCCTCAGTTTTAGCAGTTGTTTTATTATCCAACACTGTGGTTTTCTTCAGGTTAGGTGCGGTGGTTGGTCTCCTGACATGGATATTATCTTTCACAGTATTATTGGTCTTAATTTGTGAAATGCTGTTTGATTTTACTAATTTCTGGGGCTGCGTGTTTGGAACTAATTCATGTTTACTATATTTCT
Organism: Anticlea derivata; assembly: GCA_947579855.1. Taxonomy (NCBI): domain Eukaryota; kingdom Metazoa; phylum Arthropoda; class Insecta; order Lepidoptera; family Geometridae; genus Anticlea; species Anticlea derivata. Next base: position 4,650,036 of record OX388287.1, on the reverse strand, counting down.
TCAGATTTAACTCACGTAGCTGCAAAAGAAAAATTATGTAGTCAGTGCTTAAACAATTAGGTAACATATTAAAAATAGGCTCATGACTTTTATCTCCAAGAATGGTAGAAATTCCCTCAGATCTCCAGGTGATGGGATCCTTCAAGATATCCAAGGGGATAGTAAGTTAGTATGTCCGAACTTTTGGCACATGCCCACATTTTGCAGTAGTAAGTAGATAGATAATATTTTTTTTTATTTATTTACGAAAAGGAACACTATTTTTACAGGGGCACCTAATGCAATAGTGTACATACTTACTTATATTTTATTTATTTTATTTTATTTCAGTAATCTAGGATTCACAGTTTACTTATCGTTTATAGATGTATATATGTCGTACTTGAACCAATTTGAATCCACATTTTGTATTCAACTCGCTTAAAAGTAACATTGTGCGAGTATGCTACGTACCTAGGTTAACTATAGTGTAAGAAAATATATATAAAAATACAGTAAGAAAAAAATAAAAATAAATAACTAATTATAACTACTACCTATACTATTATACTAATAATTCAAAAATATATACACACTTATTTATATAATTAATAAAGTGTGAATTCTTTAAATTTCATAAAAAAATTCACACTTTAATGACATTATAAAACTAACTTTATTAACTTTGATAACACTTTATTGATCACGGAAATAATACAAGAGATTATCACAATTACAAGGCGTTACAATGGGCGGCCTTATCGCTAAAAACTATCTCTACCAGGCAACCTTTATTCTATACATGATAGGTTGCAAGCCCATCTCTGCTTAAAGAATATTACTGGTTTTTTCACTATGATTTTCTTCAACATTCAATCTTATTGGGCTGAAGTATTGGTACCCAGTATAAAGAAAGGGGCCATTCCGAAGATGGGATGATCACAGATAGTTCAAACAGCGTGGAGAACAGCATGTAATAGTTTTTTTTCAGTTTTTTTTGGGAGCTTTTTATGGTGTGCCATGTCAGCTCCATTGTTCTTCTTTCAAGGCTTCTTTTTTGACTCCATCATCTGTCCACCAGCCTAGATGTGAACCGGTAGAGCATGGTAGCTGCGTCAAAGTTTGCGTACCTAATAGTTAGTAAGATATTTTTTTACAAAAACTGAAAATTGACTTCAAATTCCTGATTATTTAGAAGATTAATAACAACCTCTTTTTTTAACCGACTTCCAAAAGGAGGAGGTTTTCAAGTCGGCTGTTTTTTTTTTTTTGTGTATATGTTACTCGAGATCTCCGCCAATAGTAACCCGATTTTGATGATTCTTTCACTGGTGTATAGAATATGATCCCGGGGTGGTCCCATTTTAATTTAATTCCTGAGAGATTGCAACTAGTCCCGTAAAAAAACGTCATCATCCCCTGAAATCACGACTTGCCGAATTTTGTTGAGTTATGGTATGGTTATCCCCGCGACTTCGTTCGGTTGCTGCTATTTTTACATATACTTTAACCTTAGGGGTTGTGTGTCGGGAATTCCTTTCTGTGCACCCATACGTTACAAAAGGAAGCTATCCTGCAAATTTCATACCTACTTTTAGGACTTTTGGTTAAGCGGTTAGTTCGGTTTAAAATGGTAAAAGTTCGAGGAGGCCTTTGCCAGAAGGCACACAGTTTGCAACAAAATATAAAAGATTATTAGTAGGTATATTTATATTATATTATGAAGAACTTATTATATGTATGTTAGTCTGTAAGGTATTTATTAATATGGGCCATGGCATATTACACATGTTTCTGTAATATGTTGAGTAGCCTGAAATAAAGATATTATTATCATCCATTTTAAACTAGAAGAACCTGAAAAAGAGGCTAAAAATAATACATATTGTTTCCTACATCCACATTACACACACACCCATAAACACAATTTAATTGATAGATTACCTTTTCAATTCTTGCTTTTTCTCGGGCAATACGCTCCTGTCTCAGCTTGGCAAGTTGCCCTTCGGTTGACATGGTGTCAGACTGCACAAATTCTTCTTCAATTTGGAGAACTGTTGTGAAGAATTCCTGCAGGTTCAGAACGAAGTCACGGGGTCCACTAAATATAATAATAAGCTTTATTATTTCTTGCACAAGGTTTAACTACATTATTACACATATTAAATATCTACATTTTCTTAAAATCTATGTATATATTTTTTTTGGGTGGTTTTGTCCGTGAGTCCGACCATGTCAGCTCCTCAAAATCTAAGTATGCAAGGTTCGCTATCAGCGATAAAAGCCTCCTCCAGTTGCTTCCACGTCTCCCTGTCTCTACAAATCTACTCCAAGCCTTGCCTGCTATCTTGGTGATGTAATTGCTCCATCTATTTATGGGGTCTGCCTTTTCTATGTTTTTTGCCAATTGGGTACCAATTAGTTGATGTTACGGGACCCTGTAACATCAACTAATTGGTACCCGGAATTGGTCCACTGGGCTAAATTAAATTGCCAGATTTAGTATAATGAGATTCATGGGGTTATGCGCTCCACGCCGCTAAGGACAGGAACCGCTGGCGTGATATTGTCCGCAAGAAGATGTTTCAACGAGGAATTCACAACCCTCAGTCATGAGGAGTATGACGCGAGGAGGAGTATACTGAGAGCTGCACCAGATGGACCGATGACATTGTGAAAGTTGCGGGAGGTCGGTGGATGGAGAAGGCTCAAGAGTACTCGTCCTGGAACTCTTTGGCGGAGGCCTGTCTGACTTCTACAGGCTGATCATGATGACATTGAGAGCACTGGTGGAGTGTTTGTAGTGATCCCGCCTGCCAATTCTAAAGCCGTAGGTTCAAATCCCGGTCGTGCACCAATGGATTTTACAATTGGAAAATTTATGTTCGCTATACTAGGGCTCTCAAACGGTGAAGGAATTTCACTACACTCATTCTTTCACCGACGGTCATAGGCCCTTCTCAGGCCCACCATACATCAACTTGGTCACTGACCTAATACAGGATGACCAAGAAAGAATCAGTGACATGACAAGCAAGCGAAACTTAAGACGAAAAAGATAATTCAATTTCTCCATTGCAGGACTGCATTACACAACACTAGATTAAATAACTTTGTCGTGTAATTAGAAAATACTCTGCCTTATTCCTGAGTGCTACCACGTTTTATAAAATACGGACGCACAAAATACTTTTATATGCACTTTTTACCAATAATTAATTACAGAGACAACTCGAGTCAGTCAGTAGCAGAACTTCTAAAATGACGGTTATTAAAACCGATTTTTAAAAATCAAAACAAACAAAAGAACACTATTTTTTTTATGTTTTTCCCTTTCGGTGATACGGCTATGGCATCTTAGGCCTTACCACCAACCAAGTCTAACGTGTATTTTTTCTTGCTTTTCTAAATCTCTCGTTATTTATGGTCAAGTCACCGTCAAATCGAATTAAGTTCCGTTTTAGTAAGTTATGATGGTGGATATTCTGTATTCTGAGTGGATATTTTATTTAATAAAACTTCGAGGGACAGGTCCTCAAGGACAGGTCAATATATTCTTTTGTTGGTCTACAAAAGAACGCTTTTGTGATCGCTATTTTCCAGCGCCAAGAAATATAATTGAAGTATGACCTCTAAAGTTAATGACTTTGGAGGTAGAAGGAAAATAAGGAAGACGAAGACCAAGAATTAGTTATATGAGCCAGATAAAAGAGAAGACTGCCGTCATGTCGTTTATGGAAGTAAAGGAGCTTGCATTGGAAAGATGGAGAAAGACAGAATGTAGAAAATTGCATCATTACACCGACTAAATCAAAAGCTAAGCTCTTAAATCTTAGAAGAAGCATTAACTTACTTGACGGACTGACATGAAACCTCGCAGTGCGTCATTCATCCACGTTTGTCATTAGATTAGACTGATGTACATACATACATACATAAAATTGCGCCTATTTCCCAGATGGGTAGGCAAAGATCACGGCTTTCTACTTGCTATGATCCTGACATACCTTCCCACTAGTTAGTCGAGTGGTCGAGTATATTTGGTTCGACATTAATGCTAAAATCAAATGTGCAGCGGTTTACCCGGGACAGAATTGTTCCTGCTGCGTTGACGTCAAGCCAGCAGGAAACTGTTAATTCGCAAAATATCTTAAACTACAGCGGTAAAAATTATGACAAATAGGTACAAATAAATGACAAATTCATCACTAAGCCCCTTCGTCCACGACGCTACTCAAAAGGAACGCGTTTGTAACTAGTCTCCTGGCGACTCGACATGCTGGTCGCCAGGCGACTGGTTTCGAGAAACTGTTGAAAAATGAACGAATAAAAAGTTATTATAAGTGATTCTGACGTCTATGTGACTGGAGAAGTAATAATTCCATGTCATCGCTCGAATTATCACTAGTCATGTTAATTATTTTCTGATATTATAAACTTTGTTTACATAAAATCATGTACTGAGTGACTGAGTTTCAGGAAATTCCAGTAGCGTCGTGGACGAGTCAGAGTTTCCAATCAGTCCGCAACTCTAGTTTCTAATGAGTTCCGTCACTTTTGCGTAGCGTCATGGACGAAGGGGCTAAATGATAGCATGGTCAGAAGTCCAGAAGCTCCCGTCTAATGTCGGTGTTCCTGCTGCCCTGACGTACACAAATCCTTATTGATTCGTGGAACACAATGATTTAAATACTACCTTCTTCTTCTTCTTCTTCCTGCCCTTGTCCCACATTATGTGGGGTCGGCACAACATGTTTTCTTCTTCCACTCTCTTCTGTTAGCCGTCATCTCCGCACTCACATCTTTCTTACTCATGTCATCTTTAATACAATCCATCCATCTTTTCTTCGGCCTTCCTCTAGTCTTATATCCATCCACATTCATACCTAACGCTCTTCTCGTTACATGACTTTCATCCCTCCTCATGACATGCCCATACCATGCTAACCTATTACTTCTCAACTTTTCCGTCACTGGCGCTACTTTCAAACTTCCTCTGATGTACTCATTTCTTATTTTGTCCATTCTTGTCACTCCACACATCCATCTCAACATTCGCATCTCTGCCGCATGCACTCTTCTTTCATCCGTCCCTTTGGTAGCCCAACACTCAGATCCATACATTACGACAGGCCTTATGATCGTCTTGTAAACTTTCCCCTTAAGTTTAAGGGGCATTTTTGGATCACACGTAGTTCCTGTGACCTGTCGCCATTTCATCCATCCCACATTTATTCTATTTTTCACGTCTCGGTCAATATCGCCATCGTTCTGTATGAGTGAACCGAGGTACCGAAAATCGGAGCAGACTGGAAGAGATACACCATCTAAGGCAATAGGGGTAAAACTAGATGGACCACCGAAGTAGCAGAACAGGTGCTCAGTTTTTGTTCTGCTGATCTTCAATCCGACACTCTCCAGTTTACGCCGCCATTTTTCCAACCTGCTCTGGACCTCAAGTGCATCTTCTCCGACAAGCACAATGTCATCGGCGAACAGCATACACCAGGGTGCCTCCTCCTGTATGTCCGATGTCAGAGCATCCATAATCAGGAGGAACAAATAAGGGCTTAAAGCCGACCCCTGGTGCAAGCCTACAGCCACACTGAACTCGTCGGTAACGCCAGCTTCGGACCGGACATGCGTGCAGGCTCGAGCGTACATGGCACGTACAAGGCGCACATATTTCCCAGGCACTCTTTTCTCTTTCAAAGCCCACCACAGAACCTTTCGGGGTACTCTATCGTACGCCTTTTCTAGGTCAATGAACACCATGTGCAAGTTTTTGTGCGCATGTTTGTATTTTTCGCACAGTTGGCGAAGCGAAAATATGGCGTCCATTGTCCCACGACCAGGCATAAACCCAAATTGGTTCTGTGATATCTCACTCTCCTCTCTCATTCTTCTTGCTATCACTCTCTCCCAAACCTTCATACTATGCGACATGAGCTTTATTCCTCGGTAGTTGTTGCAGTCCTGTACGTCACCCTTGTTTTTGAAAATGGGCACCAGTGAACTATTGCACCATTCATCTGGGATCGCCTCATCATGCAACAACTTATTGAAGAATAAAGTCAGCCACTTCCATCCATCTGCCTTTAAAAACTTCCATACTTCCACTGGTATGATTTAATGATTTAAATACTACCAACATACCGTAAAACGAGTAGAATGAACTGTCAGATAAAATGTCACTGTCATTCAAGGTGACGTCTCCGGGTGACGTCAACTGCGACGTTTTCGTTTCAATGTTGGCAGCACTGTCAGTGTTAATGCCCGCCCGCTGCTTAGTCACGAGTGCACCGCGCCAGTCTTCCGATTTGAAACAATTCGAGCCTTTACGGAAATAATCAATAACTTGTGAAATATTCAGGTGAGTGACTATTTTATATCCTACGTGTAATTACTTGGAGTTTCCGCGTTATGTGGCTGTTATGTGCATTATAAAAGTGTTGTAAAAAAGGCTGCGCGCCGGGCCGGCTGCGGCTGAAGGCTCGCAAATCGTGAGATTTTCGCAAACAGGTTTTAGGTATACGGTCGTTGATGGGTTTTGTTGTATGTTTTACGTGCATAAGCACTTGCTACCAATGCTCCATGCAGCTTGATATTCTTACTAAATACCAGTTACATTTAGGGATTTTTAAAGCCCTCGTTACTGATTGCATTGTCTTAAAAAACAGGTCCCGAAAAGGATGAATTTGTAAATTAAGCTGAACTTAAAAATAAAATGTATGTTTTCTACGTTACTGTTTAGTAAATAAAAATTACCTACAGTTTAGTAAATTGCCTGTGCAGACAAAACTAAATTACCTGATTGTTGACGTTTTTATGTAGGTAGGTACAAGGGTGTCCATGATTGGGAGCAATTTGGAAAAATGTTCTGCCCTGTTCTGCCCATGCGCGCTATTCTATCAAACTATAAAAAAATACAGTTTTTTTTCGATTTGACATCACACTTCACACTAATGCTATAAATGCGACAGTCACTCTGTCTGTTCTGTACGTAATTTACACGACTAAACGGCTGAACCGATCTTGATGACATTTGTTATGGAGATAGCCTAAGCCATGAGGTAAGGACATACGCTACTTGTTATCTGGGTACAGCAAGAGTAGACCCGCGTCCAGCCACTAGTTATTAGATAACAAATTAGTTTCAAATTAAGGCACCTAGTTAAAATTCCGTATATAGGTATCTTATTTAGAAGGTGCCTCTAAACATTAGTAAAATAATATAACACCCAACAGTCACATACAAAGTCCTGACCCCACACTAGGATTCCCTGTGTCGTGGGTATCAGAAACTACGAGTACCACGGTAGGTAGGTAGGTACCAGAACACCCAGACTATTAGACCAGGAACTAATATTTGCAGACTAGCTTCCGCCCGCGGCTTCGTTACATAAAATATTATAATTAAGTATATATATATATATAATAAATTAGCTAATTAAATATATATTTTTGAACAGGTAGGTATTTATTGTATAGTAATATTAATAGGTATATGTATGTTTATAAATATAATATTCTATCAAACATTGTAGGTACACGAACCTCCCTCTATAATCACGTCTCTCTAGCCTCAAAGGTTTGCTGGAAGAAAACTCTTTTTAGGGTTAAGCTCGCCTTTGTACATACCTTTCTTTTTAATTTTTGTATCTGTATTTTTCTTGTGTACAATAAAGAATAAAGAATAAAAAGTAGCCTCTACATATAAGCTATTCTAGGTAAAGAACTTTATCTAGTCCAAGTTTCAACGAAATCGGCTGAGCCATTGGCGGCGTGATTGAACAACAAACATCCAAACATCCTCACAAACTTTCGCATTTATAAGACTGAGGAGTAGGATAGTAGGATTATGCAAACATTTGTCCCGCAGCGGAACGCATCGCACCGCACCCCGTGCGTCTCAGACGTGAGGTCTCAGGTCTCAAAGGTTGTCAAAAGCGTTATATAAAAAAACCCAGTACCTACCTAAACAAGCAAGTATCGAAGTACCTACCTATACCTACAAACAACTTTCGCTTTATCTCACTAAAAATAACAGTGAACGTATATTTTTTATGACACTGTTTATTTTTAGTGTAGCCTAGTGGCAGGTACCGCGACTTTCGAAAGGAAGATCGTGAGTTCGAACCCGGACGTTCGCCAATGAGTTTATCTATCCGAAAAATCTAAGTGAACACTTGCAACCTGCAACGTAAGTATGGAATACTCACTTGCAAAATGTTCGGACATGCGTCAGATTACCCCTGAAACATCTTCAAGGATCTGTAGTGCAATTGCGTAAGCATAATGGCAATGACGTTCGTAACTTTGAGGGTAATTTTAACAATCTTAGCAACATTAAAAACTTTACAAACTTGACAAAGGAAAACTTCAAGACCTTAGCTTCTTCCTTTTCATGTTTGAGAAACTTCAGATGTCGCTATAATTGATAAAATCATCCTTAAAATTGCGATCTTCATTATCATTATGCTTACACAATTGCACCATTGATCGCCTTGAGATCAGAGAAGTGACAGGTTGCAAGCTTACCGCCGCTTTAAGAATATACTGACCAGTTTCCTCACGCACACAGAAAAACTCATTGGTGTACCATCGGGTTCGAGCCCGCGAGTTTCGGATCGAAAGAAACAAAAATAAATTGTGCATTCCAAAATTTAGATTACAAAAAGTAAATGGGTCTTTTATGGGGAATATGGTAAGATTTTATAATAAACTTCCGGTAAACGCGACGCAACTTCCTATTAGAAGATTTAAAGTGTACATAAAGAATAATCTTATTAAGAAAGCGTACTATAAACTAAATGATTATATAAATGATAAAACCGCATGGCCTGAAGTCGCTCTGCCCCTCGACAGCTAAAATGCCATTTTGCAGTGTCTTTACAGTTTTTGCTTGCATCATATTTTAAGTATTATTAAATTTTATATAAGCATTAGGTACATATTTCATCAAGTGTAGCGTGTGCTGCCCTTAGATCATTTGTTGAAGCTCACATTTGTCTTCTTTTTTTCCACATTTTTATAAGCTCTTATTTATTAAGGATTATAATTAGATTACTTTTCTTTTGAACCTCACCTAGTTCGATCGGCACCACACTGAAGCTTTAAATTCAATTTTGTGAAAAAGGATCATCGAAAAATGATAGACACCAAGCCGTGTTTGTTGCCTGATTCTTCTAGGCTTGGTCGCGAGGAACAGGCATAGCTTCACCTAGTTTCTAAGACGTTTCAAAGTGATCCTAGTGATTTTAGGCCAACACGGCTTAGAGCATAGAACCGGATATATGAAGTTTGATAGCATAACCAATTAAATTGCTACACAAATCATTATACATATGATCTATATATCTGCAGTATTGCATTACACTGGCCACCTTGAAATATAATACGGTACGCCTCGAATCTCACGTTAGATACGTCACACTGCACACAAATATTTAATCGAGCGAGCGAAGCGTGCGATCTAATAAACCTTGAAAATCGCATCTTTAGCATCTCCTAACTAATATACAATCTTACCTGAGCTATGAAGTCATTGAAACTTTACCAAATGGAAGCTCGGAAGACGAAGACATGTGACATGTTCACGAAAGGAGCCTCTAAGAGGCGCACTTTAATCCTTTCACTACACTGATTCTTTCATCGACGGTCAAAGGCCCTTTTCAGGGCTACCATACCTCAACCTGGTCACTGACCAAAGACAGGAAAAAGAAGACCAAGAAAAATCAGTGACACGACAAGAAGAAGAAGAAGATTGGTTTTAAATGTTACTATTTGAAAGGGGATTATTCTATCAACAAAAAGAAATGTATATAGTCCAACGTACCACCAAATTCCATGCAGATCGCATTAACGGTTCCAAAGATAAGCTCTAAAAACTAAAAATACGAAGACGCCGATTCATCCAAGTTGATTGAGAGATCTCCGCTCGCTTAGCTCGCTCGATCGACAAACACCACGACCGAGCCACCGAGAACTTTTAACGTAACATTGTTCTATTTTATTACCCACAAGAGAAATTACTCTCATACACACTTCGCGCTGGAATGCATAGAAAATATTGAGAAAACTTTATTAAACCAAGAATGTTATGAAAATATAATTTTACGACGGTATTTCTTCGTCTCGGTACGTTATAAAATAAACCTTTTATAACGAACCGTTTTTCAAGGAGTGAGATAGTCCTGTTCTTCAAGGCACTTTAAATACACTAATTCTATCACCGACGGTCAAAGGCCCTTGTCAAGGCCATCATACCTAAACCGGGTCACTGACCTAATACCTGATGACCAACAAAGAATAAGTGACACGACATGCAAGCATTGACAAAAATATAAATATAAATTTTATTATTTTCTATTATAATTGAATTTAATTATGTTTAGTGACATTTTGTATGTAATTTTATTATTTTGTATGAATTTTATTAATTTGGTATATTTTGATTGAATACTTGCTACTTATGTAGTCAATAATTATTATTTTATTTTTTTGATTGACCTATATTTTTTTGTATCAATAAATGACTATTATGACTATTATTATTATGACAGAATAAGCACCTTTCGGGATCGTACACATAGTCACATATTATGAATCACGTTGTATTTTATTTACGTTACTGGCTGACTAAGCCCTTCGTCCATGACGCTACGCAAAAGTGACGGAACTCATTAGAAACTAGAGTTGCGGACTGATTGGAAACTCTGACTCGTCCACGACGCTACTGGAATTTCCTGAAACTCAGTCACACAGTTATTATTTTTTTTTTTTATACAACAGATGTGGCAAACAAGCTTACGACCCGCCTGATGGTAAGCGGTTACCGTAGCCTATGAGCGCTTGCAATACCAGAGGCATCACGCACGCTTTGCCGACCCCGAACCCCCTTCCCCCCTAAAGAGCTCTGGCAACCCTACTCACAAAAGGAACACAACACTATTTGAAACAAATAATGTTATTTGGCTGCGATCTTCTGTAAGGCGGAGGTACCTCTCCAGGCGGTACACGATTTTATGTAAACAAAGTTTTGAAAACGTAAATAATTAACATGACTAGTGATAATTCGAGCGATGACATGGAATTATTACTTCTCCAGTCACATAGACGTCAGAATCACTTATAATTAGTTTTTATTCGTTCATTTTTCAACAGTTTCTCGAAACCAGTCGCCTGGCGACCAGCATGTCAAGTCGCCAGGAGACTAGTTACAAACGCGTTCCTTTTGAGTCGCGCCGTGGACGAAGGGGCTAACTGACAGTCAACGCACAGCCCAAAATATAAGTCCTAGTAAACTGAATTTTGGTACCTACGGGTTTACTTGACTAGGCAAGGAATTTACAAAATTCACCCCTGTGGTGCAGTCATTGCCTTGAATTCCCGATTATGTCATAATAAGTCTTTCTTATCGCACTGCAGTGTCATTAACGATGCTAAAGTCCTTTTATCTTGTCTTTACCTCTTATCGTGAGGCCACCGTCGTCACGAGAGCGATCCTTGTAGTTTTGAGCTGAGTAAATGTTGATAAGAATTTTTTGTTACTAACTATTGTTTGTTTTTGTAAAAAAATATGGCCTAGTCCGAATGTTGTCCGTTTGCGCTTTGCGCACGACGGGTTCCGTACCCGAGTTTTTCTGTTCGAATAAACGCGGCTTTATCGTGAGGATCAGGCTTAGCTTCAGCTAGTTTCTAAGACGTTTCAAAGTGATATATACGCCTTTTGACTTTGAGTAGGTACCCGAATTCAAAGTAGCCTGTGCAAGTTACGGTTCTTTAACAATACTATAAATAGATAATTAACAGCCAACAGTCCCACACTAGAATTCCCTGTGTCGTTGGTATCGGAAACTACGAGTACCATGGTACTGCAACACCGAGACCCGGACCAATATTGCAGAGCATGCAAACATTTGTCCCGCAGCGGGAATCGATCCGGCACCAAAAAGAAGATGGAGAGGGACAGCAGCGTTCCCTATCAACAATAGCTTTATCTGCGCTCGCCAACCCGCATGCCCAGCGTGCCGAGTATGGGCAAATCCCCCCACATGATGTTGACCTTGTACGGCCTTGTAGGTAGGTCGCGCTGGAAATCTTTAGGGGAGGCCTATGTTCAGCAGTGGACGTCCTACGGCTGAGATGTTTTTTTTTTTTTTTAATGTTATTCGGATGGAAACAGGCTTACGGCCCACCTGATGGTAAGTGGTTACCGTCGCCTATTGACATCAGCAACACCTGGAGCATTGCTAATGCGTTGCCTGCCGAACCCCTCCCCCCCTAAAGAGCTCTGGCAACCTTACTCACCGCAGGAACACAACACTATTTGAAACAAATAATGTTATTTGGCTGCGATCTTCTGTAAGGCGGAGGTACCTCTCCAGGCGGGCTGCTCCAATTTAGAGCGAGAAAATCTCGCTGTGCCCTACCTCTCGTTGTGATGTTATCTCACTTATCATCATTTTGTAGATGGACTAGGTACTTAGAACAGTCTAGTATCTGTAGAAAGTCATCTTGACTGTACACTTTCGTTTTTAGTAAAGTGGATGATCAAGTTAAACTTTTACCATCTTTGTATGATCATGATGTTTATTACATTTTCAATGATCATTGTCGTCACCATCAACTCTTCGTTCCTAACTCGTGGTTCTGTATAAGGTATTATGCTTTCGTTTAACCCCAAAATAAAAGAAGGCAAACAGTCATATTAAGGGGTCGGCAACGCGTGCGTGATGCCTCTAGTATTACAAGCGTTCATAGACTACGGTAACCACTTACCAACCGGTGGGCCGTATTGTTTGTCACACTCTAGCTGTACAAAAAAAGTACTCTTAAATAATAATATCGCCTGTTTTCATTAACTTCAAAGTCAAATACCGTATGATTCACGTTACGCTTCACATGACTACATACTTCATTGCTAATCGATTTCTCTTGAATCTTGAGTCATACCATGCTGTTTTATATTTTAACGGAAGGATAAAAAATGTGACTGAACTAAAAAAAAAACATGTATGTTTTTTTTATATATGTACAACGTGTACGAAAGGGGTTGCTTATTGTCCTGTCACTGATTCTTGGTCACCTGTATTTGATCAGTGAGTAAGTTGATGTATGGTGGCCCTGAAAAGGGCTTGTGAAAGAATCAGTGTGGTGAAAGGATTTAAGATTTGTACAAAGTGAACGGAGTTAATTCTGTACATTAACAAAAAATATATTAAAAAGCTATACTAATGGTCTCAAAATTGGGAAGGAAAACATCGCGAGAAAGCCGGCACGACCTATTTTTAAGGTTTTTTTTTAAATCACATAGTAGTCCTGACCCCACACTAGGATCCCCTGTGTCGTGGGTATCAGAAACTACGAGTACCATGCTACCACAACACCCAGATCCGGAACAAATAATTGCAGATCATGCAAACATTTGTCCCGCACCTCTTGAGACTTTAATCTTTTCACTACACTGATTCTTTCACCGACGGTCATTGGTCCTTTTCAGGGCCACCATACCACAACCTGATCACTGACCTAATACAGGGTAACCAACAAAGAATCAGTGACACAACAAGCAAGCAATATAAAATTGTGGATCGTTTATTTTTATACCAACCCATGTTACGTACCCTGTTCATCCCTCTGAAAAATTAAATATTAATAGACCTTAAAAGGTCATTTGCGGGTCAGTACCTGGGTCAAACAGGCGAGGAGCTTTACCGCTTATTTTTACTCAGCATCTAAGCACCTTTTTACTAGGAATTTTGTCATCATCATCAGCCTTATGAAAACAGTTAGGAAACCGGCATGTCGTAGAACCTTAAAATTCGAAGACATGTGACATGTGCACGAAAGGAGCCTCTAAGAGGCGCACTTTAATCCTTTCACTACACAGATTCTTTCACCTACAGCCATAGACCAGAAATGCAGGTGCATGCACGATGACCAAGAAAGAATCAGTGACACGCCAAGCATGATAAAAATGCGCGTTAGTTAATCGTCTCAAATGATTGAACCGTTTTAAAATCAGCCGTTTAGAACGGCATATAAATAAATGGTTATTTAATTGGGAATCTTGTTAGTGACGCGATAACGAAATGAAAGTGTGTCTCTGAATGCTGTCGAATGTGTAACGAGGATAATGTGTGTGTCCAAGGTTAATAAAACTAGCTGTTTCGCCCGGCTTTGCATAGACAGGCCTCATAGCTCAGTTGGTAGTAACTCTGCCTTCTGCGCTCGAGGTCGCGGGTTCGATTCCCGCACTGGACAAACGTTTGTGTGATGAACACAGATGTTTGTTCTGTGTCTGGGTGTTGAATATATATCTATTATGTATATCAGTCTCTGGTACCCATAGTACAGGCTTTGTCTAGTTTGGGATCAGTTGACCGTGTGTGATATGTCCGGAATATTTATTTATTTTTATTTTATTTATTTATAGATCCTACTAATATTATAAGTGCGAACGTTTGTGAGGATGTTTGGATGTTTGTGGTTCAATCACGGCTAAACGGCCAAACGGATTTGGATGAAATTTGTTACAAATATAGATTATAGTCTGGAATAGCATATAGGCTACTTTTTAATTAGGTACCACGCGAGCGATGCCACGGCCGGAAGCTAGTATTATTATAAATACGAAAGTTTGTTTTGATGTTTGGATATTTGTTATTGAATCATGCCGTAACCGCTCAACAGATTTCGCTGAAACTTGGAATATAAAGAGTTCTATACCTAGAATAGCATATAGGCTACTTTTTATGTATGTAACACGTGAGCGAAGCCGCGGGTGGAAGCTAGTGGCTAATAGTTCTCACTAGCCGCCCTGAATCATAATATTATGTTTGTCTGACAATGGAGCAACAAACCTTATTCAAAACAATCAAAGGAAGGCTATTGTATTATAAAATAATGACGTCACTACTTTTTGTGTTTTAATTTTATTGCTAGCACAAAACAGGTAAGATTTAAAGTCCTAGGGTCCCTACGGATCGGTTATAATTTGTAATAATATAAATTTGTTTGCCATCTCAGTTGTATAAAAAAAAATATTCATCGACATCGATTTAGCCAATGGAATTTTATGACGCACGCATGCTTCTTCGATCCATGGTAATGTGTAGTTTTTTGTCTGACTGAGTATAATCAGTCATTTCGTTTCGACTAATCTTCCGTACAATTCGGACTCCTCGCCATCCAAAGGTTGTCTGGAAGAGATCGGTTTCTTAGCGACAAGACCGCCCTTTGTACATATTAATCTATTCCGTCTATAATCTATGGTATTTATTTTTAATGTGTGTGTACAATAACGAATTTTCATTCATTCATTCGTTTGTAAACAAACACAGCTCTTTCGTACTTTGTGGCAATTTTATGAAATAAATAAATGTGATTTAGCAGAAAAACAAAGGTTAATTAGTGATTAGATACAAATGTTACAAATACAAATGTTTTTATTTCGTTCAGACATAGATACAGACCAAACAATGTTATGTATTTGGGAACACCCGCTAGAATCGCGTATGCACAGTAGGAAGGTACTTTGTTATTCCATAACTATAGTAGCTTTCAGCTTTATAGCTTTCAGAATTAGCAGGTTGAAGTGGCAGTGGGCCGGCCATATAGCTCGCAGAACCGACAATCGTTGGGGAACAAAGGTTCTCGAGTGGCGACCACGAACCGGACGACGCAGTGTTGGAAGGCCCCCCACCCGATGGACCGACGACATTGTTAAGGTTGCGGGAAGTCGGTGGATGGAAAAGGCTCAAGACCGTTCGTCATGGAACTCTTTGGGGGAGGCCTATGTTCAGCAGTGGACTTCATCAGGCTGATGATGATGATGATGATGAACTATAGTAGTTTTTTAACTCTTATAAAAAAACGACTAATCCGATATCGATAAAATTTATAGGGGATCACCTCGAGGCTATGCCCTATATGATGGTGACAAAAACCATTGAAATCGGACCATTGGTTAGAGTAATCGGTGTACAAACACAAAAAAAAACATATCTAGTCACCGAATTGATAAACTCCTTTTTTGCCGCCGGTTAAAAACGCTCCTGTATTGAAATGCCCGTGGTGGCCCCGGCTGAAGTATAGGCCCCTCCATATTCACTAGGCGACTAAGGGAAAAAAGCTATGGGATTGGCAGCAGCGTCCCTCATTTTAACAACGATAGCTCTAACTGCGCTCGCCAACCCGCATGCCCAGCGTGGTGAGTATGGGCAAATCCCCCCACATGATAAGGAATTCGCTCTGTCTGTGGGAGGCCATGTTCAGCAGAGGACGTCGTACGGCTGAAATGATGATGATGATGATTGAAATGAGATAGTAGTAGAGATAATATTTCGACATTCATGCTTCGACTTTATCTCGAATCCAAAGACGGCAAGCGGTTAAGTAGTAATATAAAACAATGAGATTCACATACGTGCCATATCACTGTGACAAATTACCGGACAGAGCCCTTAGCAGCAGTTTCTGATTTACCGAATAGTTGCGAGTCCGCCACAATCATAATTTAAATAATCGATCCAGTTAAATAAGGAAAATCAGGGCATTCCAGTACTGAACAGTTTTAGGCGGAGGAAGGGCATAGCGAGATTTTCTCGTTCTAAATTGGAGCAGCCCGCCTGGGGAGGTACCTCCGCCTTACAGAAGATCGCAGCCAAATAATATATTTGTTTCAAATAGTGTTGTGTTCCTGCGGTGAGTAAGGTTGCCAGAGCTCTTTAGGGGGAGGAGGGTTCGAGGTCGGCAACGCGTGCGTGATGCCTCTGGTATTGCAAGCGCTCATAGGCTACGGTAACCGCTTACCATCAGGTGGGCCGTAAGGTTGTTAGCAACCTCAGTTGTATAAAAAAAAAAAAAAAAAACTGAACTAACGAACAGATTATATCAAAGTGCGACCACGGAAGACCAGCGCTTTGGTATGAACTGCTCTGCCCTAGCACATGCTGAGTGGTGGCGATTTTTGTTACCATGATGTTGAATTGCATTTTTTGTATTGTGTTATGTTAAGTCTGATTGTCATCATTTCAGCCGTACGACGTCCACTGCTGAACATGGCCTCCTCAACAGACAGAGCGAATTCCTATCATGTGGGGGGATTTGCCCATACTCACCACGCTGGGCATGCAGGTTGGCGAGCGCAGTTAGAGCTATTGTTGTTAGAATGAGGGACGCTGCTGCCCATCCCCTAGCTTTTTTCCCTTAGTCGCCTCTTACGACATCCGCGGATAGGTAGATATGGAGGGGCCCATTCTTTAGCCGGGGCCACCACGGCCATCACCACGGCAGTCTAATTGTATTGGTAACAAAATAAAAAAATTTCTATTCTATTCTATAGATTGTCCTGTCAAATGTGCAGCACTGGTGCTAAGGATTTCTGCCTAACGCTGGACCGTCGTGAATCGCAAGTTTGTGAATCATTTAATTCCGAGGTTTTTGTCGTTTTTGGCCCAAGCAGATGTTATAATGACGTGTCTGCTTCGAAATTCTACTTGAGCGCTAAAATATATCCTAGTGCCACTTCTTCATACTCTTCCTGCCCTTGTCCCACATTACGTGGGCACAACATGTTTTCTTCTTCCACTCTCTTCTGTTAGCCGTCATCTCCGCACTCACTTCTTTCTTACTCACAACATTAATCGGCCGTTCAGCAAATTTTGAACGTAACCGGTTGGTTTTTGAAACATTTAATTCAATGGTTGCTGCACCGCCGGCACAAACATCTTCACAAATCTCGTATTTGTAATAGTGAGTTTTTTAGGTAATTTTCTGAAGGCATAAACTACAAATGAAGATTCAGATTAAATATAAGTAAATCTTCGAACTTCATTGCCATTACGCTAACACAATTGCACCACACCGACCGATGATAATACAGGATGACCAAGAAAGAATCAGTGACACGACAAGCACGTAATTTTATCCTGAAGCTAGCCGTGTTTATTTCGCACTAGCTTCCGCCTGCGGCTTCGCTCGCGTAGTACCTACTAAGATAAAAAGCCTATATGCTATTCCAGACTACAATCTATCTCCATTGGCGGCCCTAAGAAATTTATCTTATGACGAAACCGAGGAATTATTGAATAAGGTAATATAATTAAAGCAAATTATTTATGTCCTAGTCTAATACTTGCCCATGTATTTAAGTTAGCCCTAAATAGCATTTAAATTTAACTTATAGGCTACAGATTTTAAGTTAATTAATTTGAATATTCATAAGTACCAACTTTAGTTATTAATATTAGCCTTTTACCGCCTGAGACACAGGTTTTCCTAGTTCAGGCATCGTTTCATTTGTTACCCTTAATTAGATATTCATTCTCAATGTTATTCGTAGCACTAATGTTATGAATAAAGATTTTTTTATTTATTTATTTATTGGGCGTGATTGAACCACAAACATCCTCACAGACCTTCGCATTTACAATATTAGTAGGATTTTGATTTTGATTTTATTTATTTATTTAGGAACAACAAACAACTACATTATATATGTAAGATACAGTGAGCAGTAGGTACATAATTTCATATGCAACAAATTATTAATAATGTAGTCCACAACGTTATCCACAACTTAGTATATAAGAGTAACAAAAAAGGCCAGCTAGAGGCCCGTCATAAAAAAACATTTTTATTATCTGCTGTGACAAAAGAAATAGATGACGGGAATCCTATGCTGAGAAAGCTTATAATGATAAAAGAAAAAGAAGTTATCAGGATTACTTATGAAGAGTTAAGAGAAAATAAATATAATAATTAGTTTGCAACCAATCAGAACGTATTTAATTCATGATGATCTTCATTACGAAGTTCATTATTGAGTAATGTCTTAAATATATAAGTACTACAAGCGAAGATATCTGCAATAGATTCAAAATCTGTGTTATAGGACTCAACCATACGACGAATGGGTGCCCGAAGACCCGAATTAGTAGGATCATCATCATTTCAGCCGTTCTACGTCCACTGCTGAACATGGCCTCCCCCACAGACAGAGCAAATTCCTTTTCATGTGAGGGGATTTGCCCATACTCACCACGCTGGGCATGCGGGTTGGCGAGCGCAGTTAGAGCTATCGTTGTTAAAATGAGGGACGCTGCTGCCCATCTCCTAGCTTTTTTCCCTTAGTCGCCTCTTACGACATCCGCGGATAGGTAGATATGGAGGGGCCTATTCTTCAGCCGGGGCCACCACGGCCATTAGTAGGATAGTAGGATATAAATGGGTTTTTTAAATAGGTATTGATCAGTTTTCTGCAAATAACTAAGGATAACCACATTTACCTTGTACCATTATACAACTGCAACAATATAATGGAACACTAGTATGTATTGAGTAAAAGTAGAGTCATAGACAGGCCTCATAGCTCAGTTGGTAGTAGCTCTGCCTTCTGCGCTAGAGGTCGCAGGTTCGATTCCCGCACTGGACAAACATTTTGTTCTGTGTCTGGGTGTTAAATAGTCAACTATTATGTATATCAGTCTCTGGTACCTATAGTACATGCTATGCCTAGTTTGGGATCAGCTGACCGTGTTTGGTATGTCCGGAATATTTATTTATTTATCCGAGTGATGACGAAGACACGACCTCGGTAGCACAGCGGGCGAGTGCCCGTCTGAGAAGCAAGGTGTTCGATTCCCGCTGTGGATCAAATGTTTCCATGATCTGCAAATATTTTTCCTGGACTGGATGTTGTATATAATATGTATTCATATTTATATTATATTTATTTTGTAAGTTCATATTTTCCTGTTTCCTTAGCACCACCGTCCTCTATCGTTCTCGTAAAATCCAGTCCATCCAAAGGTTGTCTGGAAGAGATCACTCTTAGTGATAAGACCGCCCATTGTATTCCACCATTATTACTTATATTTTGTCGATTTAATTGTGATGTGTTAAATTTTATGTGGCTTACAATAAAGAGTTATCTATCTATCTATGTTGTGGTACCATGGTACTCGTAGTTTCTGATACCCACGACACAAGGAATCCTAGTGTGGGGTGAGAACTATGTATAAATAAATAAATAAATATAAATAAATATTCTGGACATATTCACACGGTCAACTGATCCCAAACTAGGCATAACCTGTACTATTATTATTATTATTCATTTATTTCAGATCATGTCCATATTAAAGTTACAAATAATAATTACTTAATTAATTACATAAAATCACACATTACACAAAATTAAAATAAAATCAAATAAAACACATCAAATAAAAATAACACAATAAAATAAAATAAAATAAATGCTTAAAACCTACTTGACGAAGATATTGCGATACTGCTCCGACCCCAGCATTACCTGCATCCATTTCGCCTGGTTCGGACAGTCCGGTCGCAAAATAATCATCTGCAGGATGCCGTTGCTGCTGATTCGCGTACGCTGGAAAAGGGACTATGGGTACCAGAGACTGATATACATTATAGATATATATTATATGTATCTGTACTCTTATTTATTAAGGATTATAATTAGATAACTTTTCTTTTGAGCCCCACCTAGTTCGATCGGCACCACACTGAAGCTTTAAATTCCATTTTGTGAAAAAGGATCATCGAAAAAAATGATAGGCACCAAGCCGTGTTTGTTGCCTGATTCTTGTAGGCTTGGTCGCGAGGAACAGGCATAGCTTCACCTAGTTGCTAAGACGTTTCAAAGTGATCCTAGTGATTTTATTGAAATAAATGCCCTTTGACTTTGACTTTGAATGTGACTGTTGGAAGTTATTATTACTTCTACCGATGATGATGATGATGACTGCAATAACTTGCGATGCACACATCGCCTGTAATTAATTTGCTTGTTAATTGGCCCGGGTTGAACGACCGGCGCTAAACAATTTATGTATGTAGGCAAGTATGCTTGGAATCTCTAGCCTAGACATTGTGGTACATTGTCTCACTCAATACATAATGGTTTCCGGTTTATGTAAATTATATTTCAAATACTTGTAACGTGTATTCATGCTATACAAGCTGTTTCATAATGCTAATAATAATAATAAGCTGTGTGCTATCCCGAAATAGGGTTTTTGCCCGAAAATGCCTTTTTGCAGTGTCTTTACAGTTTTTGCTTGCATCATATTTTAAGTATTATTTAATTATTTATTTTATTTGACTGGCCTCATAGCTCAGTTAGTGGTAACTCTGCCTTCTGCGCTAGAGGTCGCGGGTTCGATCCCCGCACTGGACAAACATTTGTGTGATAAACACAGATGTTTGTTCTGTGTCTGGGTGTTAAATATTTATCTATTACATATATCAGTCTCTGGTCACCATAGTACAGGCTATGCCTAGTTTGGGATCAGTTGACCGTGTGAATATGTCCGGAATATTTATTATATTATTATTATTAATTTTATATAAGCATTAGGTACATATTTCATCAAGTGTAGCGTGTGCTGCCCTTAGATCATTTGTTGAAGCTCACATTTGTCTTCTTTTATTTCATATTTTTACAAGCTCTTATTTATCAGGGATTATAATTAGATAACTTTTCTTTTGAGCCTCACCTAGTTCGATCGGCACCACACTGAAGCTTTAAAGTCCATTTTGTGAAAAAGATTCATCGAAAAAAATGATAGACACCCAGCCGTGTTTGTTGCCTTATTCTTCTAGGCTTGGTCGCGAGGAACAGGCATAGCTTCACCTAGTTTCTAAGACGTTTCAAAGTGATCCTAGTGATTATATTGAAATAAATAACTTTTGACTTTGACTTGACTTGACTTGGTTATTCTATACCCAATTGACAATGATTTAGAATTGAATTGATGTTTGTCAAACAATGATTGGTTCTGGTAATCTATGGGGAGGCTTATGTTCAGCAGTGGATGTCCTACGGCTGAAATGATGATGGTGATGAATAATATTTTTTTATATTTATATTTTATATTTATTTATTACACAAAAGGAATACAAATGAATGGTAGTAAATGTCTTAAAACCTATGTTGGGTTTGTCTAGACATTAGGTTCTCGATATTGAATGTAAGAAAAATTGTAAACAATCTTTACTTATTTTCTATGAAGAGCGAGCGCATGTAAAGATAACACCGTCACAGAATAGCTAACAGTATGTACCTAGTGCATAGGCACAGCAGAAAAATAAAACCCGTCAGG
Source organism: Anticlea derivata (assembly GCA_947579855.1). Lineage (NCBI taxonomy): Eukaryota > Metazoa > Arthropoda > Insecta > Lepidoptera > Geometridae > Anticlea > Anticlea derivata. The sequence goes on along the minus strand of OX388287.1, from coordinate 4,627,918 downwards.
TCAGTTTTATTTATCTTTAAGTTTAATTTATCTGGCAGGTCTAGTGGCAGATCCAACGATGACACTTTACGCTGTTTATTTAGTGCGAAAAGGTTCTACAGTGGCCTACAAATTGAACTGGTTGACTGTACGTAAGAGTATTAAGCGAAAGTGAACTCAAGGCAACTTTTACTTTTGGTATTTTTGACAACATCGTAAACGTTACGGCATCATCGGCTCATTTTTGATCAAGCGAGCAAAGTTCAAACAATTAATCGGTGTTGTATGTTTATATGAAAGAAAAGAAAGAAAGATTTTTATTTTCCTTAAGAACTACTACACATAAAATAAAAATAAAATAGAAGAAATTAAATGCTTAATGATAGAAGATATTGTGCGCAGCAGAGCTCTTGGAAAACATGGCCTCCGCTCAGCATTGTGCTGGATACACACTGATATGCACATTTGTTAGAGTATAACTTTTGTACCGTCAATCCGATCTGCATGGAATTTAATAAGGTCAACAGGTTGTCTATCAAGCTTTGCTGATAAGAATATGAGTTAAATTGGCCAAGGGTTTGCTAAGACGTAGGGGTCCAAAAGGGGGTTTAAAAAAACTAATACAAATACATGAAGCGGGGTGTCATATGAAAGAGCTTGCCTGATTATTCAAGGCTTGGCGAGGAACAGGCGTAGCTTCACCTAGTTTCTAAGACCTTTGCAAACTGACCCTAGTGATTTTACTGATATAAATAAATAAATATTCCGGGCATATTCACACGGTCAACTGATCCCAAACTAGGCATAGCCTGTTCTATGAGTACCAGAGACTGATATACAATAGATATATATTTAACACCCAGATACAGAACAAACATCTGTGTTACCACACAAATGTTTGTCCAGTGCGGGAATCGAACCCGCGACCTCTAGCGCAGAAGGCAGAGTTACTACCAACTGAGCTATGAGGCCAGTCATATAAATACCTTTTGACTTTGACATCTAAAAGAACCTCTAGTATAACCAGGGACTGAAAGCGGAACAGGTTATAAGTACTGGTACCGTTAAAACATTTCGGTACCATTATGCTATACCGGTAGGGCATTACGGTACCGTTATTTCATACCGGTAGATTTCGGTACCGAAATTTTGAGCCGCGGCTAGTTCGCTAGGACAGCCTTACAGAAGATCGCAGCCAAATAACATTATTTGTTTCAAATAGTGTTGTGTTCCTGCGTTGAGTAAGGTTGCCAGAGCTCTTTAGGGGGGGAGGGGGTTCGGGGTCGGAACGCTTGCGTGATGCCTCTGGTATTGCAAGCGCTCATAGGCTACGGTAACCGCTTACCAACAGGTGGGCAGTATGCTTGTTTGCCACCTCAGTTGTAAAAAAAAAGTAATATTAGTATAAAGGTATTGTAAAAAGGTAGGCCTACTTCGGCAGTATGGTCACCGTGGTTTGTAGGCTCCTTTTAATTGTTTAATTGGTTATGGTAAAAGAAAATAACTGAATTTACGTGCAAAAAGGTTATAACGAAAATTGCTTAACACTACGTATTTTTTTTTTTTTATGCAACTGAGGTGGCAAACAAGCATACGGCCCACCTGTTGGTAAGCGGTTACCGTAGCCTATAAGCGCTTGCAATACCAGAGGCATCACGCACGCGTTGCCAACCCCGAACCCCCTTCCCCCTAAAGAGCTCTGGCAACCTTACATACCGTAGGAACACAACACTATTTGAAACAAATAATGTTATTTGGCTGCGATCTTCTGTAAGGCGGAGGCACCTCCCTAGGCGGGCTGCTCCAATTTAGAACGAGAAAATATCGCTATGCCCTACCTCATAATAAACGTATTATTAGGTAACTAAATGGTAAATGGTTTTTGAGCCCGCGATGTCTCGGAAACGGTCGAACGCGAACTGGTTGGATTTTGGAAAATGCACATTTGTTGCGTGTTCAGTTTTAACTCGAACAGGTATAAATAAGTAATATGCAAAAGCTTGCTAGGATTCCAAAACTTGGATGTGGATCACGAGAGCGAGCCAAGTAGGTCAGTTGTATGTTGAATGGATCAATACCTACGTCCAGATCAGACAAACTATCACTTAGCCGAAAAACCGAGGGCCGTTTGGGCAGAATGGTTCTTAGTGAAGATGCACTAGAAAGCCCAGCTTAGGACGGCCCGACTTGCCTGTTGTATTACTGATTCTTTCTTGGTCTTCCTGTATTATTAGATCAGTGACCGGGTAGAGGTATGCTATCCCGGAAAGGGGCTTATTGTACACCCAATTGGCAATAAAGTTTGTTCTACGACTTTTGGAAATTCGAAAAACTCTATGCGAAAATCAGCTGCTTTGGGGTCAAATCAGGTCAAACTCAATGAATCAGCTGTTTTTGGTAGCAATCTTGATCCCGAACTTCTTATATTATTAGTTCTAAAGATGATAAAAATAACAAAACAGCTAAATTTGAGAAAGTTTGTGAGAAAAAAAATTAAATTGATTATATTGATGTTATATTGGGTTCGGCAGGCAACGCATTAGCAATGCTCCAGGTGTTGCTAATGTCAATAGGCGACGGTAATCACTTACCATCAGGAGGGCCGTAAGTCTGTTTGCCTCCGTATAACATAAAAAAAAAAAAAAAAAAAAAAAAAAAAAAAAAAACACTTTTCGTTCAGTCGCTCACCACACTCAAGAGCGATATCTATCTCAGTTGTATCTCTATTTGTTTTGTGATAACAGATTATCCATCGTGCATGATAAAGTATGCTCTGTAACTTGCAAAATCACCATAATCTGATGAAAAACATAAAATTGTCTACTGCTATTATCGTGTGTGATATGAGAACAAACATCTGTGTTCATCACACAAATGTTTGTCCAGTGCGGGGATCGAACCCGCGACCTCTAGCGCAGAAGGCAGAGTTACTACCAACTGAGCTAAAAAAAAAATCAAAATTTTTGGCCAGTCAAAATAAAAAATAATAATAATAATTCGCGCAACATAATGAAAAAAAATATTTTTAAAATGAAATAAAATATGTAACCTATACAAGGTGATTGATAATATGTATTCCACCCCGAAAGGGGCTTATTCTAATTTATGCTTATTGTATAACGGTCCTAGCTCACACTTTACTGAGTGGGCGAAACTGAGTTTTACTATAATATTATGACCAAGAAATAAATGAAAAATTTGGATTGAATAAACAATGTTCTTTCATACGACAGTCCACTTCGTGTATTAGTATAACTTTTTTTTTAATAGGTACTCCCTTTTGGACCCCTATCTTGGCAACCCCGCGGCCTATTAAATTGACTTACCTCTCTCTTCTAGTTGATATGGGAACCCTGCTGCCCATCCCCTAACTTTTCCCCTTAGTCACGTCTTACGACATCCGCGGGTAGTAATGTAGGGGCTGATTCTTCAGCCTTGGCTAACTTTGCGAACTATTACTATACTTAAACATATTTCTGCATATTTTCAGTTCAAACAAACACGATGATAACTGCTGTGAACGAATTCCTAGACGATCTGCGGTGAGTTTCAGTGTCATTTGAAACTAACACTTTAACAGCTTGAAGCCGCGTTCGAATGGCGAGCGATATATCGTCATAACGTGCTTGTACGTGACGCATACATACGTACGCTTGTATGAGAAAAAGCCCACTAATATCTGATAATAAATGCTAGTAAAATTATACTAAATACCTACAAACACTAATTTATTATAATAATAATACTTAGCATGCGACTAACTTCTAACTCAGGCAATGAGTCATCATCATCAACTTCCTGCCCTTATCCCACACCATGTGGGGTCGGCACAACATGTATTCTAGGTAAAGAACTCCATCTGTTTCAAGTTTCATCGAAATCGGCTGAGCCGTTACGGCGTGATTTAACCACAAAGTCCACAAACATCCTCACAAACTTTCGCATTTATAATATTAGTAGGATATCCCACTAATATTAAATGGCTATGATCGCAATATTCGCAAGTAATTTTTTGGAGGAGGTAGGGCACAGCGAGATTTTCTCGCTCTTAATTGGAGCAGCCCGCCTGGGGAGGTACCTCCGCCTTACAGAAGATCGCAGCCGAATAACATTATTTGTTTCAAATAGTGTTGTGTTCCTGCGGTGAGTAAGGTTGCCAAAGCTCTTTAGAGGGGGAGGGGTTCGGCAGGCAAAGCATTAGCAATGCTCCAGGTTTTGCTGATGTCAATAGGCGAAGGTAACCACTTAGCATCAGGTGGGCCGTAAGCCTGTTTGCCTCCGTATAATATTATGTTATCTGTGGTATAACATAAAAAAAAAAGTTAATAGTGAAAGCATTGCGTGTGAGAACCGATTGTTTATCACAACCTTGGAAAGTTAATTAGTCATGGTATATTAGTGCTATCCAGTAGCAAGCCGTGTTCAAACGGTGTGCGATAAATGACATCATCTTCCTGCCCTTATCCCACATCACGTGGGGTCGGCACAACATGTATTCTTCTTCCATTTCCCTCTATCAGTCGTCATCTCAGCACTCACTCCTTTCTTCACCATATCCACTTTCACACAGTCCATCCATCTTTTCTTTGGCCTACCTCTGCTCCTACATCCATCCACATTCATATCTAACACTCTTCTTGTCACATGACATTCTTCCCTCCTCATGACATGCGATAAATGACATCCTACTAATATTATAAATGAGAAAGTTTGTGAGGATGTTTGGATGTTCAATCGCGCCGTAACGGCTCAACCGATTTCAATGAAACTTGGAATAGACAGAGTTATTTGCCTAGAATAGCATATAGGCTACCTTTTATCAAGGTAACGAGTGAAGCCGCGTGCGCGCGATTGTCTAATCTAACAGGTGATTTTCATAATATGTATGCTACCCCAAAAGGGGCTTATTCTACACAAAACCATATTGTCAATTGAGTTTGTTTATGAGTTTTGGAAAGTTAATATATTTAAAAAAAAAATGTTGCTTTTCGGGGTCAAATCAGTTCAAACTGATTTATTCAGCTGTTTTAGGGAGTAATCTTGACGTGGAATACATTATAAAGATAATACAATGACCAAATGTTTTTGGTCATTCTGCTAATTTGAAAAATGTTGGGTAGTTTTTATCCCAGCTTTTTTTATTCATAGATTTAAGCCACTTTCGGTATGGTAAGTAGTGTTGTGCTCCTGGGGTGAGTAAGGTTGCCAGAGCTCTTTAAGGGATTCGGGGTCGGCAACGCATGCGTGATACCTCTGGTATTGCAAGGGTTCATAGGCTTCGGTAACCACTTACCAACAAGAGGGCCTTAAGCTTGTTTGCCACCTGAGTCGTATAAAAAAAGTATGAAAAGGTTCTACAGTGGCCTACATATCAAACTGGGACTGTCCTTGCATAGTTACTTTGCACTATTTTTAACACTATTAACATATCCATCATGTCACGACTGAAGTCTGATAGTGCTAATGTGAACTTGAAAATTCCATATCACGTAACATGTTTGATGTAGCCTCATTATTCAGTCATTGTCTAGAAGTTTTCGCGAGCAAAATCGCTCTTGAAAATGTGATTCCAAATTCTTCAAACAATTATTGGAATTCAGAAAAGAGTTTGTGTGATTTTTGAAAATGTGATACCAAATTGTTCAAACAATAATTTGAATTTAGAAAAGAGTTGATGCGGTTTCTGAAAATGTGATTCGAAACTCTTCAAACGATTATTTAAATTCAGAAAAGAATTTATGCGATTCTGAAAAAGTGATTCCAATTTCGTCAAACAATAGTTTGAATTTGGAAAAGAGTTTATGCGATTTCTGAAAAAGTGATTCTAATTTTTATTCAGGAAAGACTTTGTGTTTTTTTTGAAAACGTGATAAAACCTCTTAGTACGGGATAATTTAAAATTGGAAGTCAGTTTCAGTGTTGCCATTCTGTTTGAATATAGTGATTTAGGTGCATTTTTATGGCAAGAAGTTTAGAAGAGCTGATTATTCTAAAAAGAACTGCGTTAAGGTATCTCCTAGCTAGAGAATCTAGGCTTTTGGCTCTAGGAAAGAAGCCGATGAACAAGAAAATTGCCAGTTTCGTCAGAAACCACCAGGAGAGTACAACTTGGGGCAACTTCTTCGACTCTCTTAACGAAGATTTGACAAGAAATATTAACATTTATGAATGGAGATTTGGTGAGAAAGGAGATAGAGAGAATAAGGGAAGGAGATTTCGTTTGTTTTCCGAGACAAAAGAGATTTTGATTCGTAGACCAATGTTTTCACGGTAAGAAACGTATAATCTTGGGTAAATTCATTATCACCATCGTCAGCTTGTACAAGTCTTCTGCTGGGCGTACGCCCCTCCTAAAGACTTTCATGAGGATTGGTCCTGAGCCTTTTCCATCCACCGTGGCGGGACTAACGACAACGCCACGGTGCGTGGTCGCCATCTGAAGTGCGCCTCTTAGAGGCTCCTTTCGTGCACTTTATTATTTATATTTTGTCAGGACAACAAACAATTACACTTAAAAATTACATAACAAATCTTAAAGAATAGGTGGTTCTTAAAGTTTAATCAGCCCCCTTGTGCACTTAGAATTTTTAGGTTCTGTAGGACATGCTGGTTTCCTTACGATGTTTTCCGTCACCGTTTGAGAGCACTAGCACAGCGCACATAAATTTTCCGAAAATAAAATACATTGGTGCACGAAAGGAGCCTCTAAGAGGCGCACTTTAATCCTTTCACTACACTGATTCTTTCATCGACGGTCATAGGCCCTTCTCAGGGCCACCATACCTCAACATGATCACTGACCTAATACAGCATAATAATAATAAATTTATTTAATTTTCCACCTGTACATTCCGGACATAAATATTCCGGACATATTCACACGGTCAACTGATCCCAAACTAGGCATAACCTGTACTATGGGTACCAGAGACTGATATACATAATATATATATTTAACACCCAGACACAGAACAAACATCTGTGTTAGTCACAAATGTTTGTCCAGTGCGGGAATCGAACCCGCGACCTCTAGCGCAGAAGGCAGAGTTACTACCAACTGAGCTATGAGGCCAGTCATTGAAAGAGATACATGATCATAAACTAGGTCTTACAACTAAGCATTTAAATGTAGGTGCATGCTTACTTGAAATAAAAATTATTAATTAATAATGAAAGAATCAGTGACACGACAAGAAGAAGGTTTCGAACCCACGACCTGTGGATCGAAGGCCACTAACAACCCTCCACCAGTGCTCTTTAGCTAGTTAGAAATATTCTTACGAAACGCAAGATACATTATCAATACGTTATCAAAGAGATAGCGTTAGTTTTTGGGTTTTTAGTTCTATTCTCATTTTTGTGTGAAGTAGGCCTGTTTGTTACTATTAGAATTTTTATTTGGTGAGTCATCTTCCTACTTCATTTTCCTCCTTAGTTTCAACTAATACGAAAGAAACTTCTAAGACATGGGTTCTTAAACTATGTGCAGCCACGGACTACATTAAAAATAACACTTTTATTGATTTTTTTGTTTTTATCGACACTAGAGTTGAAAGCCCTTTATCTTTAGAATTAATTTGAGCTACTGCGGACCCCTGTTACACTAATAACGGACCCCTTGGGGGTCTGTGGACCCCACTTTAAGAAACCCTGCTCTAAGAGGCGCAATTTAATTCTTTCACTACACTGATTCTTTCACCGACGGTCATGGGCCCTTTTCAGGGCCACCATACCTCAACCTGGTCACTGACCTAATACAGTGTACCAAGTAATAATCAGTGCTAGGACAAGCAAGCACTAATACAAGGTGATTCAAAATATGTATACCATCCCGAAAGGGGCTTAAATCTATGAAAAAGAAAGAATATTAAAAAAAAAATAAAAAAAATTGAAACAAAAACTGATTTTTCCCGGACTTATTCAAATTAGCTGTTTTTAGTGTTTTTATAATAGTAACCAGTACAACGTGAGCTCTCATTTGTTAAAGTTTCAATGACTTCGTAGTTCAAGTAAGATTGAATATTAGTCAGAACATGCTAACGATGCGATTTTCAAAGTTTGTCTTAATTGTGCCTCAACGATCATCGAAGCACCAACATTTACCAGACATTGCGAGATCACAGTTTGTGGCGAACACTTGTTTTTACTACTAGCTTCCGCCAGCGGTTTCGCTGGCGTCGTACCTACATAAAAAGTAGCCTATATGCTATTCTAGGTAAAGAACTTTATCTATTTCAAGTTACAACGAAATCAGTTGAGCCGCTACGGCGTGATTGAATAACAAACATCCAAACATCCTCCCACATAATGTGGGACGAGGGCAGGCAGAAGAAGAAGAAACATCCTCACAAACTTTCGCATCCTACTATTATAAATGCGAAGCCGTGGGCGGAAGCTAGTTTTCAATATTAGTAGGATTATGTTAAACATAAAAAAATAGTAAATAATCTATTTCCAGAAAACACAATCTTCTAATGCTTAGGTATTTGTAATCTTTCGCTGTTAGTAGTAAATATAATTGCTTATACCTGATAAACACATTCTTCATGCGGTACCCTACGCAAAATAATATGTTTATCTTGGTTTTTACGTGTTCCGTAACAATTCTAACTTGAAAAGGGCTTAAAAACCTATTTTTTTTAGGTTTTTCGAGAACTTGTTCAATTCAGCTTATTATCTCATCATCATCATCATCATTTCAGCCGTGCGACGTCCACTGCTGAACATGGCCTCCCCCACAGACAGAGCGAATTCCTTATCATGTGGGGGGATTTGCCCATACTCACCACGCTGGGCATGCGGGTTGGTGAGCGCAGTTAGAGCTATCGTTGTTAAAATAGGAGACGCTGCTGCCCATCCCCTAGCTTTTTTCCCTTAGTCACCTCTTACGACATCCGCGGATAGGTAGATATGGAGGGGCCTATTCTTCAGCCGGAGCCACCACGGCCATGCTGTTTATTATCTTATTATCTGTATCCTACTAAATGCGAAAGTTTGTGAGGAATAAACAACACAAACATTCAAACACATAAACAAGATGATTGGATGTTTGTGGTTCAATCATGCCGTAACGGCTCAACCGATTTCGATGAAACTTGTAATAGATAGAGTAGCATATATGCTACTTTTAATCTAGGTACCACGCGAGCGAAGTCGCGGGCGGAAGCTAGTAACTAATAATTAAACGTGCGAGAAGTTCGACATCAAGAATGCTACCCAAAACAGCTGAATATTTGAGTTTGAATAGATTTGACCCCAAAACAGCTGATTTTTAATTGTTTTTTTTTTATCAATACAAAATCTCGAATTTCCAAAGGTCGTAAAGCAAATTTTATTACCAATTGTGTGTAGAATACCTTGAGATAGTATGCGTATTATGAACCATTTTACAGAACTAATTTAATATCGATTAATTATTTAGGTAACTACATAACAGTTTTATATTGAGAATATAATTTATTTGACACACATAAAAACACACAGAAAACACCAATGTCACAAAACACAATCTTAGAAAAAAAACAATAAAAACGTGAAACTTGAATTAATTTATTGAGAAAGACTATTTTGACTGACTTTTCACACTGTATACTTTACAAAAGGTTGTGTTCGTCATACAGCATGGTTTTCATCCTCCTTACAACATTCAACTGTTACATAGCCCTACTGTTACTAACTCCTAGGTTTCCATGCGTCATGGGTATCAGAAGTACCACACCACAATACCCAGGCCGAAACTAAGCTATCCGCTGGGGCGAAACCGTACCTCTTGCGTCTCAGTCTGGTATCAGCCACATCAGCGAGGTCGTCAATAAAGCGGAGTGACTATCCTTCTAATAAATTATACCTTTTATCTTTCACAGCGGGGGCAGGATGACAGATGCGCCAGTGGTGACAGTGGAACAGGGCCAACTCCAGGGGCGAGTCGCGAACACTCCTTCAGGCAAGGCGTTCTACTCTTTCCAGGGTATCCCGTACGCCAAGCCACCGCTAGGCTCCCTAAGGTTTAAGGTATGTTGCGCATCGATACACTTCTATACATTTTTATTGTGTCTCCTACCAGAGACTTTATAATACTATACGGTATCATCCTTGCTCCTACTGTAAGTTGGCCAGCTGTGGTGACGGAGAACATTTGTCCCACAGTGGAAATTCGAACCCGCACCCTTTGCGTCTCAGACGGGCACTCGCCCGCTACGACACCGAGGTCGTCAGACCAACATCTTAAGTAAAGCACAGAAGCCCTCAGTAGCCAGCAGCCAGCAGGCTCGTCTCGTCTCGCGGTGGTACGAAACCTCGACGTTGTACATTCTAAAGCGGGGCATAATTCATTTTCCTTGTGAAACATCGCAAAAACATCTCAATACAAATATTTTTCAAACTGCACTGGCGTAGCCTGCCTGATACGATTTAATCTGTCCGTGCCTATCGCTAAGCAAATATGATAAAGTGATAAAGTAGAGAGTGCTACAGCATCTTGACTGTTTTCATCATATTATATAACTCGGGAAATACGTATGATACTAAGAAAAACGTTAATATACGTGTACACCGCAGATCAACAAACGAGGCTCTGGTCCAATCCCCCTCGATTGATTTGATGGGTACAAGTAGGTTATGGAACTCCTTGGGGGGGTCCATCACTTGCTGAAGCTCAAATTTGTCTTTTTTAGTCTAATCTAGTTCGACCGACACCACACTGAAGCTTTAAATTCCATTTCGTGAAAAAGGATCATCGAAAAAAATAATAGGCACCAAGCTGTGTTTGTTGCCTGATTCTTCTAGGTTGCGAGGAACAGGCATAGCTTCACCTAGTTTCTAAGACGTTTCAAAGTGATCCTAGTGATTTTATTGAAATAAACGCCTTTTGACTTTGTCTTTGACCAGCAATGGTACAGGCCTTTGATAGTGTCAGTCAGGTTGATAAAAGCTCGATTTTTGGTAATGTTGAGACTTCGTCATCATCATTTCTCACTGTTGAACATAGGCCCTTTCTAGTGCGACCAATCTTGTGCGGCCTGGCCCCAGCGCGCCCAGCGACCGATTTAAATTAGGTATTCCATCTATTTGGTTCTTGTTTTTCAGTGTCCAATCACGCTGATGATAGCATAATTCTTGTCGAAAACTCTTGGTAGTCATGCATCCCTAGCCAAAATTAACATAAAAGACATACCAATAAAATATTGACTGAAATTAAAATTTTCATCTTTCCTATTTCAGGCGCCACAGCCAATCGAACCATGGGAAGGTATCCGCGACGCCACTTCAGAAGGTAACGTGTCTGCTCAAATAGACCAGTTCATCACAAAACAGTATGTTGGAGACGAGAACTGCCTTTTCCTCAATGTCTATACGCCAAGCGTCGACGGAGCATTCCTACCCGTCATGGTCTACATCCACGGAGGTGGTTTTAAATTCGGTTCAGGGAACACAGACATGTACGGACCAGATTTTCTAGTCGAAAAAGATGTTGTCGTTGTCACGATCAACTACAGACTTGGAGCGCTAGGATTCCTAAGTTTGAACAATCCTGAAGTCCCTGGAAACGCGGGTATGAAAGACATCATCCTAGCATTGAGATGGGTTAAAGATAATATTGAAAACTTCGGTGGTAACGCTGGGAATTTGACGGTTTTCGGAGAAAGCGCGGGCGGGGCGGCTACGTCCCTAGTCACAGCTAGTCCTTTGTCTAAAGACCTGATCAGCAGAGCGATAGTACAATCCGGGACCGCGCTTTTCGACTGGTCTTTCCAGAGGAAACCGATTGAAAATGCCCGAAATCTAGCTAAGAGTTTGGGCTTTGAAGGGGACAGCGTTGAGGAAATTTTCGATTTTCTCAGTGCAACGTCGGCTAAAGAGATAGTTGAGGCGCAGGAGAAGATAAGTTCTGCGGAAGAAAACCTTAGCCCCTTTTCCTTGGTGGTCGAAAAAGAGTTCCCGGGCGTCGAAGCGGTTATAACAGAACCGTTCATAAACCTGCTTACATCTGGACGAGTTGCCCACGTCCCAATAATGATAGGATCGACCAGCCTTGAGTTTGCCTTCGAGCGTAAATCAGACGATCTGCAATGCTTCATTCCTCGGGAGCTAAACATTGAGAGGAATTCGCCAGAATCGCTCGCTATTGCAGAAAAGATCCAGACACTTTACTTCAAAGGAAGCCACACAGGAGTTGAATCCTTACACGAGTACTACCAGCTTTTGTCCGATAAGCTGATCAACATAGATACACATAGATACGTGCAGTATCTGGTCCAATCAACCAACGTTCCCATATATTACTACAAGTTTGATTATGTCGGGGAGCTCAATATATCCAGCAAGGTGTTACACACCCTGGGCTTGAAGCATGCGATGCATTGTGACGACTTGGGGTATCTCTTCAGAAACGACTTCCAGAAGGAACAGGAGCCAACTTCTCAGGATATCAAGATGAGGGAGAGGATGGTTCGGCTTTGGACCAACTTTGCGAAGACTGGGTGAGTTTATTTTTTACGTTGCAAGTATTTGTTCCGGGTTTTGGTGTTGTTTGTGGTACTCGTTATTTCCGATATCCACGACACCGGGAATCCCAGTGTGGGGTCAGCACGGCTATTTGAAAGCATCGGAAAGATTTACGATTCGTAACTTAAGCGTTTGTCTAACCAGTTCTAAAATAAGAGATCAAAGCATCGATGACGTTCATTCCGAAATGGTTTGCTGCTTATAGCTACAGGACTAGGTAGTGGGTTTCTATTCATGTTTTTTTTAAATCAGTTCCGGTTATAATGATTAAGTGTATTCGTATCTATTTAAAAAAAAAAAAAAATAATTTTGGACATAATAGGGTCACGACTTTTATTCCCATGCATGTCTCTGATTACCTAATTAGACATCGTCAAGGATCTGATTGCCTACCATGCCTTGCGATAAAAGTCATGAGATTGTTTATTTATTTCTTTTTATAGCATACGTTTTTGCCAAAAACTGAACATATTTAACTAAAATCTTATTCAACCAATTTTTTTCATCATTCCAGGAACCCGACGCCGGATGAGAACCACTACCTGACTGTCAACTGGATACCAGTCACGAAGGACAACCACTACTACCTCAATCTAGGCCCAGAACTGTCTCTCGAAACCAACCCCGACAAGGAAAAAATGGAGTTCTGGGACGATTTGTACAGCAAGCATTTTAAAATCTGGGACCATCAAAACGATGTAGAAACCACTCAAATAGTTACTGTCACTAGTGAAGTGGTCGAGAATTCTGAGATTATTGAAGTTACCGACAATGAAACTGGGGTGAGTGATGTTATAGTTGATTCCGCTCCAGAAATAGTTGATACCACCCCGGAAATAGTTGATACCACCCCAGCAATTGTTGATACCACCCCAGAAATTGTTGATACCACCCCAGAAATTGTTGATACCACCCCGGAAATAGTTGATACCGCCCCAGAAGCAGTTGATATCACCCCAGAAGCAGTTGATACCACCCCAGAAGAAGTCGATAGCACCCCAGAAACAGTCGATACCGCCCCGGAGCCAATTGAAACGAACGACGTACAGAAACTAGTCAACAACTTCTCGAGGGCGGACATAGAGGCGCCGTACGTGAACGGAAATGGCATAGACAAACCCAAATTGAGGACGTCGAATGAAATCAAAATGGCGTCGCCAAACGGCGCGGCCAAGGACGTGATCCGAGCGAACGATCCGCCGGAGGATGACCTACCCAAAAACATAGGCGTTAACAAATTCGTGAATTTCTTTGAATCACTCGGCGGAAAGAAGTAGATTATTTATTCATAGATTTATATTTACATTCCGTTTATAGATAGCGTAAGCCCCGTAATCAACTTTGCGATGTTTAGGCGGTGACGTAAGTTGACAGTCTCAAAGATTATGGTTCAAATTCGTGTAGCATAGTGCTGGCACGTTCGCATTTGGATGGCAATTATGCGATATGGTAGGGCCTTAAATGCTCTGCCGCGGTTCACAGGATTCTAAGCTCTATTTTCATGAAATTTAAAGTATTTAATTAATGTGGAATTTAAATGGTCGTGATTGTATGGTTGTATATTAGAAAATCATCAGTAATCAAATCAACGCTACTATAGCATAGCTTGTCTTGTCGTTCTGAAGATCAACTGCATGCAACGTTCAGCATGGTTGAATGATGAAGACCGCGGAGAACAAGGCCAGATACGAAATTATTATTGAAAAATTATTAAAAAGTTTCCTTGTTTCATATAATGTATGCTATCCCGAAAGGGGCTCATTCTAAACACCATTTGGCAGAAACGGTTGATCTAAGAATTATAAAAATTCGACATTTTTCATTGAAAAAACACCATGTAAAAGTCAGCTGTTTCGGGATGACAACAGTTCAGACTCAATTATCAAGTTGTTTTAGGTAGCAATCTTGATTTCGAACTTCTCGTGCGCCTAATTATAACTTATAAAGATGGTTAAAAGCCCAAAAACAGCGATTTGAACAAGATTGGTAAAAAACCCATTAAAAAGTTTTTTCTTTTTGTTGATAGAATAAGCCTATATCGGGATAGTATACTACTTACGGAACACGTTGTAATTGTTAGTTAAAAAATTCGCAATGAAAATTATTTATTACGTAGTTATTTTGTGCCAATAATTATTTTAGTTATCAATATAATCGTTATTCTTAAAGTCATCATATTTTTGTATAATTTTATGATTATAAAGTAATAAATAAGAAGAAGTATGCAACTTTGTTTGTTTTTAATCAGCTTGTGCCTTGCTCGCGAGGTACATAGGTAAAAAGTACCCAATATGTTTTTCTAGGTAAAGAACTAGGAAAAGTTCCAAGTTTTATCGAAATCGTTTGAGCCGTTACGGCGTGTTTGAACCACAAACAACCTCACAAAATTTCGCATTTATAGTATTACTAACATGCGCACGCAGCTTCGCTCGCGTGGTACCTAGGTAAAAAGTACCCTATATTCTAGGTAAAGAACTCTAAGTATATGTTCCAAGTTTCATCAAAATCGGGTGAGCCGTTTCGGCGTGATTGAACCACAAACATCCAAACATGCTCACAAACTTTCGCATTTATATTATTAATTTAGTGGGAGGTACCTTGAGTTTCAATTCGAATCAGTGGTGCAATTGTGTAAGCGTAATGGCAATGAAGTTCGTAATTTTAACAATCTTAGCAACATTCAAAACATTCCAAACTTGACAGAGGAAAACTTCAAGACCTTAGCTTCTTCCTTTTCATGTTTGAAAAACTTCAGATGTCGCTATAATTGATAAAATCATCCTTATAATTGCGATCTTCATTACCATTTCGCTTACGCAATAGCCTGGCAGGTCGAGCACCAATGGAATTTTCTATTTGAATATTTATGTGCGCTCATAACGGTGGAGGAAAACATCGTGAGAAAACTCTTGGCTTAGTCAGCCCCGCACGTATTGAGCATGTCATCCCTGTGGATAAGGTTGACTAGGCTGAAAGCATGGTATAGGTGCTCAAGCCTACTCCATCTAAACATGTCGCAGGAACTACAGCCTCCTGTGTGTGGACCTAAAGCTGTATACAACATCTAGAATAGATGTACCTTACTAGGGCCTTATATAACAGGTAGTTGATGGATGTCAAAAATTTAATAAAATAAAAATAACAGAGTTTATAGGTGGATAACTTTAATTTTTTAAATATTTTAGTAATTATTTAATTAGTAAATTCGTAAACACTTGTATTTAACACATGTAAATATGTCAAAAGATTAATAAATTTAGTAAAACTGACATAAACTGCTTTTAAGTAGGTACAAAAAGGTTAAAATACCAAAAATAATCTAACTTAAATCTTTGGCATTAAACTTACTTTATTTTTACAAAATTTGTATAATATTTCTATGTATTTAAGTCTGTAGTAAAACACTGGTAACTTCCTTTACACTCAAATAACGCTAGGTAACGTATTTTGTTACCATAGGTAACATGTCTTAAAAGTAACTAAAGTAGGTGATTATTAATCTAATAGTAGGTATTTGTTTTATTTAATTTTACATAATTATAATGTACCTATGTATTTACGTATCTAGTTAAAACACTGGTAACTTCCTTTACACAATAATACCAGGTAACGTATTTTGTTACCATAAGTAACATGTCCTAAAATAAAACTTATAGTAGATTAATCAAATATCTAAAAGTTACAAAAACTAGTAACAAGATGGCGCTGTCTATAACTGCCGTATTTTCAAAATGGCGTGGCGACTATTACGAAAAGTAGTAACAAGATGTTGCTGTCTAAACTACCTTATTTTCAAAATGGCATGGCGACAATTACAAAAACTACTAACAAGATGGCGCTGTCTACAACTACAGTATTTTCAAAAATGGTATGTGTCCATTACAAAAACTAGTAACAAGATGGCGCTGTCTACAAGACCAACATACATAGGCCCAATTCTATAATCAATGGCTTAAAAATGACAATGGTTCAATGGCAAAATGGCCACTTTTTGCACTTTTGGAATTCTGCTATCATAGTCTTATATATTGATATATGATATATATATCTGCCATTGGGCAGTCATTGTGAAACCAATGAAATCAAAGAAACAAAGGTGACGACAATCGTAACTGAATGATAATGGTGCGATCATTATCATGCGATTATCATTTTCAAGTCATTGAATTAGTAGAATTGTGGGCCTGACAGCGACATGCTTACACTCCTAGTTTTGGCCTACAAGTTATCTCAAAACTTTGTCTATGAAACCACTGTCTTACAAAACCTACCAATAATAACTAGAATCATGTGTGTCATATTTTGGCAATACATTTTCTTTTCAACACACTTGCTCATAAAGTGGCTCTAATTTCACCGCAATTAGGCACATAATGATACCTGTAATCAAACTGTGACATTTTCATTGCTATTATTCACAAACGTGAGTTATTTTAATGGTTGAGTTACTTTGTTTCTAAAAAAAGTTTCGATACAAAAACGAACGTGCGCAAAAGTGAAAAAAAAATCCTTTTTTTAGTCTATGGACGATCGCCATTGTAAGATGCGCGCGCATAGGAAAACTGACGAATTTTTCCCGCTAAAAACGAGTTGTGAATTTTATTACAGTTATTTGTAAAGTAAGTGTGTTGATAAACGTCGTATGACACACGTGTGTATTACGTGTGATTACCGTCCTCGGCTCTCTTAAGACCCTCGGCTAACTAACGGCTAACGGCTCTGTTGAAATGAGACAACCTCAATGTTTTGAATGATTAGAACCTGCATGTTTCTCATAAAAGTAAAAGCAATAGATGTCATGTTTTTGTATTGACAATTAGAAAGACTTCAGAAAAAACAGAAAAATGTGAATCTTGTATTTAAAAGTTAATTTACGTTATCTCAATAAATATTATGAACTCTTAACAAGAATGTGCTTATAATTCATAATATTATCAGGTTATGGGCCCAGAGCACAATGGAGAGTAAAATTAATAAGCAAAGTGTAACTCCATTCTGTGGAACAGAGTTCACAAATTGGTTGTTCAGAATTAAACTGGTTTTGGAAGAACAAGAATTAATAGAAACTATAGAAGATGAATTTAAACTCAGTGAGTTGAATAAGAAAAAGGATATCAAGGCAAGAAATATTATAACGCAATGTATCGCAGACACGCATTTAGATATCATTCAAGAATGCGCTTCATCAAACGCAATGATTCAAAAACTGCGCTCTACCTATCAGAAAACAGGCATAGCGTCACAACTACTGCTTAGAAAAAGGCTGTTGACATTAAAGTACACTGAGGACGAAAAGTTAGAGACATTTCTCATGCGATTTAACAAACTGGTGCGTGAACTAAAAGGGTCAGGCGCAGAGCCATCAGAAAGTGAAATAATATGTTATTTGCTGCTATCTATGCCAAAATCCTACGACGGTGTAGTGACAGCAATAGAAACACTGTCAAGTCAAGAAATATCGATTTGATTTGTGAAAAATAGACTTATTGAAGAAGAAATCAAAAGAAATGGATTAAAGAATCAAACTGAATATCTAGAAGAGCCTAATGCGTTTAAAACTTACAAGCAACAAGAAACCAGACAGAACAGCTCATTCAACTTTGAATGCTATAACTGTGGAAAGAAAGGGCATAGGAAAATAGATTGCAAGTTTCGACGTCCATGGGAAAATTATAAGAAGGCGAACAATGTAGAAAAAGATAACAATGTCAACCAGAAATCGACCGATGGTGAGGTGCACAGAAATTTAAACAGTTTCATGATTAACAATTCTGTAGAGGAAAGCCATAGAAAGGTACTTAATTTTTATGTCGACTCTGGCGCATCTGATCATCTAATAAACTGTGATAACTATTATCACCATTATATAATGCTACAGAATCCGATCAGAATTAATATTGCAAAGAAATCAGAAGCATTGTTTGCAACCAAACTTGGAACAATTGTAACTGAAAGTTGTAGATTGACTAACGTACTTTATGTACCAGAATTAAGAAGTAACTTGCTATCTGTAAGAAAAATTGAATTGAACGGACTTGGAGTAAAGTTTGAAAATAACAGTGTTAAAATTTACAGAAATAACCATATAGTCAAAGAAGGTCAATCCAAGAATAATCTGTACGAAGTAATGTTCAATGTTGTAGAACACACAGCACAAAAAGCATATTGTGTACCGGAAAGCGATGAAATTTGGCACAGAAGACTCGGTCATGCTTCAGCGGAAAAACTAAAGGAACTCAAAGAAAGAAAGTTAATATTCTGTGATGCCTCCCAAACAGAAATTCTCTGTGAGCCCTGCGTCAAAGGGAGACATACGAGAGCGCCATTTAATAAAGAATATACACGTACAAAAAGAGTGTTGGAGCTGGTACATTCAGATCTTTGTGGACCAATAAATCCAATAACACACGACGGTAAAAGATATATTTTGACCTTTTTAGATGACTACACACATTTTACATTTATATACCTGTTAGAAAACAAAACAGAGGTTTTAGAGTGTTTTAGAAAATTTGTTGAAATGGTTGAAGCGCAATTCTGCAGAAGAATATCACGACTTCGGTGTGATAACGGAAAAGAGTATATGAACCATGCAACAAAGATGTTTTGTGAAACAAAAGGCATTACGAAAATACGAATATATACGAATATTAGGAAAATACGATTCCGTATTCGCCGCAACAAAACGGAAAGGCAGAAAGACTAAATAGAACCATAGTAGAAAAAGCTAGAACTTTGTTAGCTGATTCTGGATTTGAGAAATATATGTGGGGTGAAGCAGTCTACTCGTCAATATATGCAATAAACAGATTGCCTACGGTAGACAAGAAAATTCCAGCAGAAATGTGGTATGGTAGAACACCTGATTACTCTAAATTTAGAATCTTTGGTTCGGAAACGTATGTATATATAAACAAAGAAACAAGACAAAGTAAAATGTCTGAAAAATCCAGGAAAATGTATTTTATTGGATACTGTAACAACGGATATAGATTGTGGGATAATGATGAAAGAAAGGTTGTAACGGCACGGGATATAGTTGTCAATGAGCAACCAAGTCATAAGAGGACAATTTACACAGATCCAGAGTTTTTGAACGAAGAAAGTCAAGAAACAGTGGACACAGAAGAAAAGAAGGAAGAAGAGACAGGAGTTGAAGAGTCTGTATTGGAAAACATACCAAATGTGGAAAAAAGAATAAGAAGAAGACCAGCCTTCCTGGAAGATTATGATTGTGATGATTTTCGAGATTGCGAGTTTACAGCTTTAAACGTTGCAGAAAATGTTCCAAGAACAATGAAAGAGGCTGTGGTTAAAAGCTGTGCAAGCAGAATTAGATTCCCTTGAGAAACATTCAACATGGACAGTCGTTGAGAAACCTAGAGATAAGAAAATAATACACAGTCGTTGGGTTTTCAGAAAGAAAGATCAAAATACTTACAAGGCTCGACTGGTGGCAAAAGGCTATGAATCTAATCAATGGACAGAAACTTACGCCCCTGTGGGTAAGTTGACTACTTTGAGAACGTTATTAATTATAGCTAACAAAGAAGACATGCAAATTGAACAGATGGACTGCATTTCTCCACGGCATGCTTGATGAAGAAATATTTATGCATCTTCCAGAAAACATGAAAAATGATAAAAGTGTATGTAAGCTTAACAGGTCGCTGTATGGACTTAGGCAAAGTCCAAGGTGCTGGAACAATGCCTTTCATGAGTTTATGGTTGCGAATGGATTCCGATGTTCAGCTTATGATACCTGCCTTTACATAAGAAGTGATGACAAACTGTATGTTTTTCTTTACGTTGATGATATTTTGATAATTAACAGGGACATCAATGTCATAGAAAGTTTTAAAACAGAATTAAACTCTAAATTTGACATGGTTTCTATGGGACCGATCAAAAAATATTTGGGCATGGAAATAGAAAGGGATTTTAGAAACAAAGTAATAAGGATTCACCAGAAATCCTACATCATAGAGTTGCTTAAGAGGTTTGGGATGGAAAACTGTAAAGAGGTAGCTACGCCTGTAGAAAATAATCTTAAGCTAGAAAAAGAAACTGACCCAAATAAATTTACAAATAAACCATATAGAGAGTTGATAGGTTGCCTAATGTACTTAGTAATGGGTACACGACCCGATATAGGCTACGCAGTAAACTTATTTAGTCGGTACCAAGATAATGCAAGTGACATTCATTGGAATCATTTAAAGCGTGTATTAAAGTATTTGAAATCAACTATAAATTTAGGCTTGCTTTACAAAAATGATCATGTTAGAGAATTTAACGTCACAGGTTACTCAGATTCAGATTGGGCTTCAGATTGTAATGATCGAAAAAGTATTTCGGGATTTTGTATGACTTTGTTTGGAAACATCGTAACATGGGCTTCTCGTAAACAGAAAACAGTTGCTCTGTCTACCGCAGAAGCAGAATATGTGGCTCTGAGTTTACTAGTATCAGAAGCATTGTGGTTTAAAGGTTTGGTCAGTGACCTAGGTGTAAGTTGTCAAAGCGTTTTAGTTTTAGAAGATAACCAGAGTTGTATTCACATTGCAAAGAACCAAGAATGTAAAAGAGTAAAGCATATAGACATTAAACACTACTTTGTACGTGATACAATTCAAAGGGGAGATGTTGTTATCAAATATATAGCTTCATCTGACCAACCGGCTGACCTGTTTACAAAAGCATTATGTAAAGAACTATTTCTTCGGCATAGGAAGACTATCGGTTTAAGTTAGGTTTTATTTTAGAATTTTGGTTTAGTTACAGAATGTTATTTAATTTGAATTTTTGCTTTAGATGTATAATGTTATGTGTTTGAATTCTAATAGTATTAATTTTATAAGTTAGTAAGAAAGTATATTTTTTGAGTATTATTTTGTGTAAAGAAATATGCAGTTTCAGGGGGAGTGTTGAAATGAGACAACCTCAATGTTTTATGATTAGAACCTGCATGTTTCTCATAAAAGTAAAAGCAATAGATGTCATGTTTTTGTATTGACAATTAGAAAGACTTCAGAAAAAACAGAAAAATGTGAATCTTGTATTTAAAAGTTAATTTACGTTATCTCAATAAATATTATGAAAGCTTAACAAGAATGTGCTTATAATTCATAATATTATCAGGCTCGGCTCAATGACGCCTCGGCGGCGGTAATCACCAACGTTACGACACTTTACCATAATGCACTATTAACTTTATCTTTTCTCTATGAGGCAGTCAGATGCCCCAGCTCTCTAGCAGTACTCCTGATCCAAGGTAAGTAAGACGCCACGCGGGTGTAGACGCCAGGCCGGCCGCGCCGCGCGCACCCCGCACCCCACGACACTACCCCGTGCAGTTGCCACCTGTTGTCGTCTCGGCACGCGAGCGGCCCGCCCGAATCTCCACGGCATGCGTCCACTCCGCCTTGCAAAATGCCTAAAATAGACAAAAAATGGTTCTCTTGTAGCATCATGAAAATATGCAACGGTAGGTAAACGAATACTGTGCCTACTCAGCACCATAGAATAAGTGATAGTTAGTATAAGGTAACTTTACTGTAATTTAGTACTTTTATGTTACAAATAAACTGGACTTCAACGAAGCAACTCGTTTCACTCTTTGCCGCAATAGTACCTAATTACCACCAACACTACATCTTACTTCAAATCAAATCAAATGTTTTATTTGCAAAGTATGGTAGATTACTTACCTATTTATAGTACAAAGTATGGTAGTATAGGCCTCATAGCTCAATTGGTAGTAACTGTGAGAGTTGTTTGTTCTGTGTCTGAGTGTTAAATAGTCAACTATTATGTATATCAGTCTCTGGGCATGTCATGCGGAGGGAAGAATGCCATGTGACTAGAAGAGTGTTAAATATGAATGTGGAAGGATGTAGGGGGAGAGGTAGACCGAAGAAAAGATGGATAGATTGTGTGAAAGACGACATGAGTAAGAAAGGAGTGAATACTGATTTGACGGCTGATAGAGGGGAGTGGAAAAGGAAAACATGTTGTGCCGACCCCACATGAAGTGGGATAAGGGCAGGAAGATGATGATGTATATCAGTCTCTGGTACCCATAGTACAGGCTATGCCTAGTTTGGGATCAGTTGACCGTATGTGATATGTCCGGAATATTTAATTTCTAGGTACTTAAGTAGGTATAAAGTCCAAATTCGACAGCCATTCAATGTGAAATGTTTTTTAACAGATCACTTACCTATATAAAAAATTTCCCAACGGTCAATGTCTTATTAAGTATATATAATTCACACCATGCCCTTTAATAAGACCCCACTTGGGTATAATTGAAAATTTTCTATAATTCATATCCACTTTCACCCCCCATATCTAGTTACCTCATGGCTGCAACGATTTTGATATAACATGTCTACGAACCACCACCAAAAAACTAGCTTTCAAATAAAAAAACCGCATCCAAATCGGTGCATGGTGCCGGCTACCACAGACACGCATAGCGGTCAAACTTATAAAGTTATAACACCCCTCCTTTTGCGTAGGGGGTTAAAAAATCAACACTCGAAGATGAGTTGCCGAGGAGTAGGTATCTCACATAAATTTCTATGTTGACTCGCACACTTCGCGACTGATATCCTACGCGTCTGCTATTAGTCTCGCGATACCCGCCGCGCCCCGTGTCGCGATATCCGTCGCGCCCCGTGTCGCGATACCCGTCGCGCCCCGTGTCGCTCTCCGCGAGTCGCGTCTCCTAAGCCCACTGGACTCTAGTAACTAGAGGCAGCCTCAAATCGAGCGGCTGCCTCACCCCGAGGCCGCGCAAGTGGAGACGCTGCCTCAACCTGAGGCCCGCCGCGACACGAGCCAAACTCGTCGCCGCGCGCCGAGCCATATTTTGTCGGTTTTTAGACATGCTCAAACTTTGAGCATGTCTAAACTGTGTGTGTGTGTGTCATGTGACTGAGGATACTTTGAGCTTCACAGAAGCCTCAGTCTGAGCCGTGCGTTTGGAGACAGACGTTGTATCGCCTCGGATCGCAATGGACAACGAAACTGTGGTTTTGGCTTAAAACGCACGTTGCGGACCAAGCTGAGGCGAGTCGCCTCGAACTCAGAGCGGCCAGCCTCAGACTGAGGCTGTTTGCTTTAAGTCGAGGCTGCTCGACCCGAGTTTGCCTCTAGTGAATACGCGGCTCTACGAATCTCGGCAAAATGGCGGCGGAACTGCAGTTCAATAGTTTTGTAAAAGAGTCTCCTATGATTTATGGAAAAATGAAAATGAACCTACCAGCACAGATCATAGAGTCCAGAATCTTCTGCTGCCTCCCTCCCAGCACATCGCCGTTCCGGCAAGTGGCCATATCCAGAACCGGTACCGCTGCAGCCCTCAGGATCGGAGCGAAGTTCTCTGTGCTCTCTGTGGAGGGAATAAGGTGGAAATTAGCTTGGATTCACTTTGAATTCTGAAGAAATCTTCATTCCCATACAAATGAAATCAAAATCAATACAAAAGGTGTTTATTTCAATAAAATCACTAGGATCACTTTGAAACGTCTTAGAAACTAGGTGAAGCAACGCTTGTTCCTCGCGATCAAGCCTACAAGAATCTTAAACTTTAGAACCAGCCGGATTCGAACCCGCATCTTCGCCTAGAATCGGCAATGCGATGCCAACTAGGAGCAGCCTGCCTGGGAGGTACCTCCGCCTTACAGAAGAACATTATTTGTTTCAAATAGTGTTGTGTTCCTGCGGTGAGTAAGGTTGCCAGAGCTCTTTAAGCGGAGGGGGTGTTCGGGGTCGGCAACGCGTGCGTTATGCCTCAGGCATTGCAAGCTTTAATTGGCTACGGTAACCACTTACCAACAGGTGGGCCGTAAGCTTGTTTGCCACCTTAGATGTACATACAATACAATACATGTCAAATGCGCACGAAAGTAGAGACTTTAATCATTTCACCAACGGTAATTGGCCCCTTCACCCACATTCTGACCTGACAGTATGACCAAGAAAGAACCAATAAATAATAAATAAATATTCCGGACATATCACACACGGTCAACTGATCCCAAACTAGGCATAGCCTGTACTATGGGTACCAGAGACTGATATACATAATAGATAAATTTTATATTTAACACCCAGACACAGAACAAACATCTGTGTTAATCACAAATGTTTGTCCAGTGAATCGAACCCGCGACCTCTAGTGCAGAAGGCAGAGTCTCTACCAACTGAGCTATGAGGCCTGTCAATAAAAAAACACATGTGACATTTGCACGAAAGGAGAGACTTTAATCCTATCACCAACGGTCATTGGCCCCTTCACCCACACTCTGACCTAACAGTGTGACCAGGAAAGAACCAGTGCGTATCTCACCAGCTTGGTACCCCCAGCCGCTGACAGCGCACCAGGCGCCCGCAGCCGGCGCGCGCTGCGGCAAGCAGATCGGCCGCACGTGGGAATTGAACTGCACACCCGCTCCGCTTCGCGACACCAACACTACCGCTATGTCGTTACTGTGTGGGCCATCTGAAACAGGAACACCACTACTTAGGCTGGCCTCATAGATCAGTTGGTAGTAACTCTGCCTTCTGCGCTGTAGGTCGCGGGTTCGATTCCCGCACTGGACAAACATTTGTGACTAACACAGATGTTTGTTCTGTGTCTGGGTGTTAAATATATAATCTATTAAGTATATCAGTCTCTGGTACCCATAGTACAGGCTATGCCTAGTTTGGGATCAGTTGACCGTGTGTGATATGTCCGGAATATATATTATATATATTATATTATATATTAGGGGCCGTCCATTAATCACGTGATGTTTTTACAGCATTTTTAACTTCCCGGTTCAATCACGCCATAAAGGCTCAACCGATTTCGATGAAACTTGGAATAGTTCGATGAAACTTGGAATAGTTCGATGAAACTTGGGATTAGAAATCCAGTCCATCCAAAGGTTGTCTTGAAGAGATCACTCTGAGTGATAAGACCGCCCATTGTATTCCACTATTAGATAGCTATTATTTTATTGGTTCAATTGTGATGTGGTTTACAATAAAGAGTTATCTATCTTTCTATAGATAGAGTTGTAGCATATAGAAAGCTGGTAATATTAAAAAAAATATATTGTCTTTGCTTAGGTACCTTTTCTAAAGTCCGGGTGTAGCACCACTTTCTCAGCTATGAACCTGTGCTCATGTTTGTCCTGCAGCTTGAGTCTGTGCTCGCCCACCACTAGTCTGATGTGGTCCAGCTGAAGCGGTTGCTGAAATTATAGAGAAGCCACATAACATACAAGATGATGATGCTATCCAAAAAGGGGATTATTCTACACCCAATTGGCGATAAAGTATGTTCTACGACTTTTCAAAATTCGTCAAATTTCACCCCAAAAAAACACTGCAAAAATCAGCTGTTTTAAGGTCTAATCTGTTTTAAGTCCGTTATTTCCTGAAAGGAATTCTAGCTACAAAGAGAAAAGAATAAACGATCAAAATGTTTTTTAACCGACTTCCAAAAGGAGGTACTGAAGTCGGCTTTTTTTTTGTGTTTATGTAACTCCTTATCTCCGCCAATAGTAACCCGATTTTGATGATTATTTCGCTGGTGTATAGAGTATGATCCCGGGGTGGTCCCATTTTAATTTAATTCCTGAGGGATTGCAACTTGTCCCGTAAAACTTAAAAAAACGTCATCTCCTCTTGAAATCACCACTTGCCGAATATTTTTTTGTCGACTGTGGTATAGTATGGTTATCCCCGCGACTTCGTTCGGTTGCAGCTATTTTTACATAAACTTTAAACTAAGGGGTTGTGTGTCGGGAATTTCTTTCTGTGTACATACTTTCCCATACGTTACAACAGGAAGCTACCCTGCAAATTTCATACTCTTAGTAGGCTCTGCGTTGATTTTCAAAGAGAATAAAACCACTACGTTTGATTGTCAGTCAGTCAGTCAGTACCGTAACAGTTATTATTGATGATGAATGGATGTCATAGTTACTTTTGTTTTTTATTCGAAAGTTTAGGTGGCCAATGTCATCCTCAGTAGGTAAGCAAAACGCAAAGAGGTTGATAACAAAAAAAGAGGTTGATATTAATCTTGTAAATAATCAGGAATTTGAAGTCGGTTTTTAGTTTTTGTAAAAAATATCTTATATTTCAATAAAATCACTAGGATCACTTTGAAACGTCTTAGAAACTAGGTGAAGCTACGCCTGTTCCTCGCGACCAAGCCTACAAGAATCAGGCAACAAACACGCCGTGTTTCTTGCCTGATTCTTAACACGGCATGGGGCCTATCATTTTTTTCGATGATCCTTTTTTTATTATGATTTTTATTCTAACTCAAAATACAAGCCATCTGAGGCGATGGTAGTTGTTTAAACCAACCTTATCAAAGCAGTGAGCAGCGGACAGCACGAGCCGCTCGCCGATGACGGCGCCTCCACAGTGGTGGTCGAAGGTCAGCCTGTCTACGTCCAGCATCTGGATCTCCACCTGCAATAAGGTAATAATAAATAAAAATATTTTATTTCGGACAACAAATGGATCCAGGCCGTGGTGGCCCCGGCTGAAGAAGCCCCTCCAACCTCCATATCTACCTATCCGCGGATGTCGTAAGAGGCGACTAATAGAAAAAAGCTAGGGGATGAGCAGCAGCGTCCCTCATTTTAACAACGATAGCTCTAACTGCGCTCGCCAACCCGCATGCCCAGCGTGATGAGTATGGGCAAATCCCCCCACATGATAAGGGATTCGCTCTGTCTGTGGGGGAGGCCATGTTCAGCAGTGGATGTCGTATGGCTGAAGTTATGATGATGATGAATGGATCCATAGTTTGTTAGTAAAATACACAAAAGTTGTACTTATAAATAATCACCTACATGATCATATACTGGCCTATAGCAAAGCTCAGTTGGTAGTAAGTCAAAGTCAAAAGGCGTTTATTTCAATAAAATCACTTTGAAACGTCTTAAATACTAGGTGAAGCTATGTAACTCTGCCTTCTGCGGTAGAAGTCGCGGGTTCGATTCCCACACTGGAAAAACATTTGTGTGATTAACACAGTCACAGTCTGTGTCTGGGTGTATAATAATATGTATCAGTCTACCCATAGTACAGACTATGCCTAGTTTGGGATCAGTTGACCGTGTGTGATATGTCCTAAATATATACTTATTTCAAATTCCGGCTCAGTAGAAATTTTTTGCGTTATTAGGTATATAAATCTAGGTATATTGGCCTTCAAAAACAAAACTATACTTAAGGTTTGCATAAAAACTGAACAAAAGAAAATTCGCGCGTAAAAGTGAAAGTTTTAAGAGACAAAAGATGTCAACACTGACGTTATCAAATAGGTAGCAAAGACAATATTTCTACTATATTAACTTTGGTAGGGGTCTTTATGGGTTTCTATCAGAAACCCCTAAAGACCCCTACCAAAGAACCAGAGAAGTCAGTAAAAAGTCCAAGAGCGCGAATGGGCGTCGGCGTCTGGCGTCTAGGCAGTCGCCCGCTATGCCACCGAGGTGAGAATGAACAAGAAAGAACCAGTTCTTCTTGTCGTGATTCTTTCTTGGTCATCCTGTATTAGGTCAGTGAGCAGGTTGAGGTATGGCGGCCCTGAAAAGGGCCTATGACCGTCGATGAAAGAATCAGTGTTGTGAAAGGATTAAATTGCGCCTCTTAGAGGCTCCTTTCGTGCACAAAAGAACCAGCGAGAGCCTTACCTGCCATGGAAAAGCTCCGTACGGAGTTTCGGTCCCGCCGACAATCTTCCCCATTCTAGCATTGAAGTCGACAGTCCTCGTCCCGCACTGAACCTTCTTCCCCGGCCTGCTCACTGAGTTCTGATTGAAATAGTTCGTGGAGAAACTGGAGAAGGCTTTCGAGGGTCGGGTTCTGTTTTTGTAGTACTCAATGTGGTTTATCTGATTGACGAAGTAATTTGACTGCGAAAGTTTGACGAGGCAAAGAAAAATGCTCAGTTTGAGAAACATTTTGGTAACGATCGTAGAATAATGAACTGGAAACGGAAGTTTTATGATTCACGACACTTTTTTGAATATTTCTAAATGTTTATTGTTCTTTCGTTTAAAGTTTACAAGTTAAAAAAAATGGGCACTGTTTATTTAGTTTAATATTAACGAGAAATTATTAAAACTTTTTTATAACGTACCTAAATAGTTTAAAAAAAATTATAGACACTTTTTTTTTCACGAAATTTTTGAACAGTTTATAGTACACTTGCAATTTTTTTTTTAAAATATTTATCGGAATTATGTAAATCACTGTCTACATTCCACTGATAACTTGACTTCCCGCAACGAAACAACACAATTTTTTTTAGATGAACAAAAAAAACATTTTCGTAACCCATTAACCCACATACCGAACGTCCACACAGTAGGAGATACAATACCGAAATGAAATATAAAAGATCGTACTGTTTTTTTTTAATCTGAAGGCACTGATCACAATGCCATACAGCCACACACGGGTTTTGGGTCACTAGACCGATCTTTAGATGCATCTCATTGAACTTATTGTATGATACTATCTCAGTTAAGGCATAATAGGACATCATTGTATTTTGAAAGATGTTTTATTTCTATTCAAAACTGCATTATTGCATTTTCAATTTGTTTGACTTTCACTAGTCCTTTTTAGGTTTAACGTTTGAAAGATTCACATGCAAAAGGTGATAGGGCTTACGTATTTGAGCCTTTTGGGGTTGAGACCCTGGGTCCGTGGGGAAACGGGGCCCTCCGGGTTTTCAAAAAGATATCAGGGCGTCTGATCGAAGCGACGCGTGACCCGAGAGCTGGCTCTTATTTGGCCCAGTGAATTAGCATTGCCATCCAGCGTGGCAATTCCGCCAGCGTCTTGGGGACGCTTCCGACTGGTAGTGATCTGGATCAGTTGAGCTATCTATAGATCGTTTGTAACGGTCTTTAGATGGCTCAACTGTTTTTTGTGTATTTTGTAAATATTAACTTGTATTAGTTTTAAGTTTCTTTCTGTAAATAAAGGTGTTTATTTTAGTAAAATCACTAGGATCACTTTGAAACGTCTTAGAAACTAGGTGAAGCTACGCCTGTTCCTCGCGACCAAGCCTACAGGAATCAGGCAACAAACACGGCGCGTGTGCCTAGCATTTTTTTCGATTATCCTTTTATTCTTCGCTCTTCTCAGATCTTCGCTCGCTCGATCAAATATCTTCAGATACATTTTCCTAACAAAACCCGTGTGTATAAATATGAACCAATGTCACAAGAAAATTATCATATCTGGCACATAAGTTGTATGAAGAATTTTTTCGCGGTTTTCAGGATTTTTCCGTTAAGGCCCATAATTTAGCGAATAACCAACTATTTTCCAACATTTCTCATTGTCGATGGATTTATGATGGAAATTGCCCTTATCCCACTTCACGTGGAGTCGGCACAACACGTTTTTCTCTTCCACTCCCCTCTATCAGCCGTCATGTCAGCATTCACTCCTTTCTTACTCATGTCGTCTTTCACACAATCCATCCATCTTTTCTTTAGTGTTCATCAACAACAGTGATTCAAAAAATATTGTAAAGCCTTGTTGAAACGGCGTTTTTTTTTATACAACTAAATTGGCCAACAAGCTTACCTGCTGGTAAGTGGTTACCGTAGCTTGCATTGCCAGAGGCATCACGCACGCGTTGCCTACCCCGAACCCCCCTTAAAGTTAAGTTTTAAGTTTAATATTATATGTATAAATATGTAGATATGTATGTAGTCTGTAAGGTATTTATTAATATGGGCCATGGCATGTTACACATTTTTGTGTAATGTGTCAAGTAGCCTGAAATAAAGATATTATATATATATATATATATATAAAGAGCGCTGGCAACCTTACCGCATGAAGGAACACAACACTATTTGAAACAAATAATGTTGACTGCGATCATCTGTAAGGCGGTACCTACTTACCTCGCATTTTCGATGTCATCTAATATTTTTTTCTAAATGATGCTTATTTATTTTTATTGAAGTTAATTTTGACTTTTAAGGGCTTGCGATATCGGTGAGCTATATCACATCCTCAAACGCCAAACTCAAAATTGACTACGCATGCCTGATTCTTCTAGGCTTGGTCGCGAGGAACAGGCGTAGCTTCACCTAGTTTCTAAGACGTTTCAAAGTGATCCTAGTGATTTGTTTTAAAAGGTCTTTATTACAACATACAATTTGTACAGAAGTAGGTATTATATCTAAACACAGTTTAGTACGATACAGCTTATTTTTATATTAATATAACTCGGCAGGCTAAGTCGCCTATAAAAGCTTTGAATGAATGAATGAATGAATGGCTTTATTTGCATGAAGTATAGTATATAAAATAAATAATAATATTATGAATATTTGAACTTGGTAGATCTTAAATTAATTGATAAAGACTTAGATATCTCCAGGACTACGCGGTGAATAAATATGAGCACTTTGTACCTATGGCGCGCATTTTTTAAGTGACGACAATTTTTTATTTCTTAAAAAAAAAAAGTTATTTAGTGATTTTATTGAAATAAACGCCTTTTGACTTTCCCGTTGAACGCGGCTGAGCAATCCAATCGTGCACTTGGGGTCACGTGATGATAATAGCAATCACGAGTTGCGCACTAGTATAAGTGACGTGCGTCGAGAAACTCCGAATTCAGCCCGTGTGTTTCATCGTATTTGTTGTTTGCTTGTCGTGTCACTGATTATTTCTTGGTCGTCGTGTATTAGGTCAGTGGCCTTTTTGTTTATTTTCAAGCTTGATTGTCTTTAAGTCTACTTTAATCAGTTCAAACTTAATGAATAACCTAATTGAATAGCCTAACTGCGCTCGCCTACTCGCGTGTGAGTATGGGAAATTACCCCCACTAGATAGGAAATTCGCTCTGTAAATCTGTGGGGAGGCAATGTTCAGCAGTGCACGTCCTACGACTGAAATGATGATGATGACACTCCTTTCTTTCACAAATAGCCAACCCCCTTTATAAACCATACAACACATTCCCCAGATATCTGTAAATCTGTGGTCAAAAAATCTGTGGAGGCAATGTTCAGCAGTGGACGTCCTACGGCTGAAATGATAATGATGACAGCCTCCTTCCTTCCACAAATAGCCACCCCCCTTAATAAACCATACAACACATAGAAAACCAGTTGAAACTACTGCGCCCTAGTTATATAAATACATAGATTTGCATAATTATCGCGGTGTAACTTTGACCTAATTCAGTTTTACAAAGGACGTGTTTACACATGTACAGACAGATGGACAAATAATGCAATAAATATATGTATATATATATACAGTAGCTATACATAGTACATAGGTAAATAAATAAATAGTCCGGACATATCACACACGGTCAACTGATCCCAAACTAGGCATAGCCTGTACTATGGGTACCAGAGACTGATATACATAATAGATATATATTTAACACCCAGACACAGAACAAACATCTGTGTTAGTCACACAAATGTTGTCCAGTGCGGCAATCGAACCCGCGACCTCTAGCGCAGAAGGCAGAGTTACTACCAACTGAGCTATGAGGCCAGTTAAGGTTGCGGGAAGTCGGTGAATGGAAAAGGCTCAACTTCGTCATGTAACTCTTTGGGGGAGGCCTATGTCCAGCAGTGGACTTCTACAGGCTGATGATGATGATGAAACAACATTTATTATTTATTTAGAATACAGTATAACATCATAACAGGTTTTTTTTATCCCTAAGGCGATGCCATATGTTATTAGTAGGAACATAATAATAAATAGGTACAATTAGATAGGTACTAATCAAAACATGTCTTTGCTATCCCTACAAACACAGTTACAATAATTATTGCACTCTCGTAACAAAATAGCAGATTGCGTCATTATCTAAGTACTGGCTTCATTGAGTACTCAATTTAGGCGCCATTAATGACCATCACCCAGGATTCTTTCAAGTCAAAGTCAAAAGGCGTTTATTTCAATAAAATCACTAGGATCACTTTGAAACGTCTTAGAAACTAGGTGAAGCTACGCCTGTTCTTATCTTTATCTCTTATCTTTATCTTTATCGTTCTAATATCTTTATGCCAAACTTGACCGTTCACAGAGTAAGTACAGTTTAAGATCGACAAGGGACTTGCTTCATTACAGTAAGCATAAGACTGTAGCGTTTAGGGGCAGCTTTCGATACCAGGCAACCAAGTGTTGGAATAATATACCACCACCATTTCGACTAATAAATCAAAGTTTTCTTTTAAAAAAACATTTTAAAATTATGTTGCTAGAGCAGCAAAAAACTGGGTTGTCTGGTGCCAATAGCTACAGTGCACCCTTCACGTGCTGACTTTTTAGGGCTGTTATGCACATATATCATTTTAATTTTATTAGTATTATATAATTTTTATCATTATCACACTATGCAGTTTGATTATTATTCTTTTCCACCTTTATTAATTGTTATATTTATAAACCTATTCCCTGACGATTCTAACATAATCTTAATAAGACTGTTCTCACAGGGTTGAATGACTGTGTAGGTAATGGTTTCAGCAGAATACCAGCGTCTGCTGCAAAACAGTAGGCATGATGCTGAGCCGAAGCCATTTTGCTGCTGCAGCACACATCACACCATTTTTACTTTCATTTCTTTTCTCCTGTTTCTTTTATTATAAGTACCTAATGTTTATTGTAAAGTGTTGTGCAAATGTGTTTGTTTTGGTGGCAATTAAATAAATGTCTATGTCTATGTCTATGTCTATGTCTGTTCCTCGCGACCAAGCCTACAAGAATCAGGTGACAAACGCGCGCGCGTGACGCACATTTTTTTCGATGATCCTTTTTGCAGGTCAAAGGCCAAAAACTAGGAAGCATGGACTGAAAGTGGTAGAGGTTATAGGTACTGGTACCGTTAAAACATTTCGGTACCATTATGCTATACCGGTAGGGCATTACGGTACCGTTATTTAATACCGGTAGATTTCGGTACCGAAATTATCGTTATTTAAAGGTACCTTTATATTCCGGTTATTCAGTCCCTGCTAGGAAGATATACAAGCTCAAAGTCGCGCAACGGGCTGTGAAGAGAGCTATGCTCGAAATTTAACTACGTTATAAAATCCGCAATGAGGAAATCCGTAGAATTGGTTCTATCTGCTCAACATAGCTCTCAGAATTAGCAAGTTGAAGTGGCAGTGTGCAGGCCATATAGCTCGCAGAACCGACAACCGTAAGGAGTAAAGGTTCTCAAATGGGGACAACGAACAAGGCGACCGACGGAGTGTTGTAGAGACCCCCACCCGATGGACCGACGACATTGTGAAGGTTGCGGGAAGTCGGTGTATGGAAAAGGCTCAAGACCGTTCGTCATGGAACTCTTTGGGGGAGGCCTATGTCCAGCAGTGGACTTCTACAGGCTGATTGCTCCTGATTGCTTGACATTGACAATTTTGACTGTGGTACAGAAATTCAGTACCATACCAACCACTGAGATAATGTTTAATGTTTGATATAGGTACCTACCTGATACCCGTCTGTTTCTATCAATATTAATTAATATGTATAAGG
The DNA here is from genome assembly GCA_947579855.1 of Anticlea derivata. Taxonomy (NCBI): domain Eukaryota; kingdom Metazoa; phylum Arthropoda; class Insecta; order Lepidoptera; family Geometridae; genus Anticlea; species Anticlea derivata. The sequence continues at coordinate 4,593,865 of OX388287.1, read as the reverse complement.
TTAATGTTCAAATGATTGACGTAACTAAGTGTTCCATAGTGTACCAATGGTTGAATAAATATGAAATGAAATGATGATGATGATGGGCCGTTATTAAGCACTAGGTCAAGTCAAGGGTGACCTAATGAACAACTATGTGACCTAGTGAAATCTAGGACGCGCATTGTTCACGGTAATTACTAAGAATGATAGTGAATTGATGATACCAACATGGTCTTCAAGTTCAACCTCGACCTCGGTGGCGCAGCGAGGCTCGCCTGAGACGCAAGGGGTGCGGGCTCGATTACCGCTGCGGGACATAACCCTTATATCTAAGCTTTTGGAAATCGCTGAGACCTGTAAGTCATTAATTTATTAAAATTTATTTTTGCAAACCATTAGTTGCATTAAAAATATTTATTTCATAAAAAATTAGGACCCTTCTATACCCCAAACTCCCCCCCCCCCCCCCCCCCCCCTGGAGGGTGTAACGCGATGACTAGAAATAACTTTGTAAAGTTTGATAAAGATCCGTCTTGTACATTCCGATTAGTCCGGACAACTAAACAGGCAGGCAGACAAAGCCTTTGAATATTTTTTTAAACGTAATTATCTGCTGAACATTAAAACTTAAGATAAAACATATTATAAAGACAGATTTTTTTTTATATATACTAGCCTCCGCCCGCGGCTTTGCTCACGTGGTACAAGATGAAAAGTAGCCTTTACAGTAGGAAGTAGGGTAGAATGGACTTATATCAATATCTATGTATTATTATTCAAAAAGTCGGGGAAGCTCCCACTAGGCCAACACGGCTCAACCACAATTTGATCCTAAAATTGGTGTTACAAAACACTGATTCATCAGGACAACGTATAAAATTGGAAAGTTAATCATACACCATGTTAATGCTTCGGTTTTAAAAAACCGGCACTGTCTTTTAACTGCCGTATTTTGGATCGAGCGAGCGAAGTTCTCGCAAACAAATTGGACGAAACGGCGTTGTATGTTCATTTAGAGTTAAATCGGCCTAAAATGGACTGATTGCGTTTTCTGCAATTATTAGTTCCGGGTCTGGGTGTTGTGGTACCATGGTACTCGTAGTTTCTGATACCCACGACACAGGGGATCCTAGTGTGGGGCCAGGACTATGTATGTGACTGTTGGCTGTTTTTTTTACGGTTTATCGGCTAGTCGGCTCGGCTAGTCTTACTTACGGATGAATGAATGTTTGTTAATCAAGATTCAAGATGTTGATGATGTAAGGCACCTCTAACGCGTTGCATCCACACACTCAGGCTCGTATTCAGAGACAAGACTCAAGCATTGATCTGTACTTAAATCTCGATTTGAGTCGAGATTCTAATTCTTGAACAGTACTTATGTAACAGAACTTATGTATAGATTCAATGATCACAGTTCACCTGAGTAAATGCTTATTCTGAAACGTCAATCAGACGAAATCGGTGCTTGAGTTTAGATTTGATTAGAGTGAATTGTCCAAAATATTACTACTAGCTACTCTGTTGGAAATGAGGACGCAAATAAGTAGCAAATACTTTTTATACGTCTATGCTATTGCTCTATGTTCTCTGTCTACGTCCGAGTTCCATGTCACTACATCGTTGTTATATTTTATCTAAAATAAATTGTTGTACAAGTCAAACCCTAAATATCTCCTGTTATTTCATCATACTCGAAGTACTAATCCTGCGCAGACGAAGTCGCGGGCACCAGTAAAATATAACGGTCATTTTATTCCAAGCAGTTTCTTTGGAAACAAGGATTTAATCCATTGTGGAGCCTATTCATCACGCCCCACTTTCGCAGTACCTACTGGCTGTGACTCGGAGGTTCTAAGACTAGAGTCTTTTACCAACTACCAATACCTGTAGGGATTGGTGATCAATCATCATCAGCATGTGCACGATAGGAGCCTCTAAGAGGCGCACTTTAATCCTTTCACTACGCCGATTTTTTCATCGATGGTCATAGGCCCTTGTATAGTCCAGTTAGACTATACGATAAGAAAAGTTAGTTAAGTTAAACCACTGATGCCGAGTTTAGTTAGTTTAATAAGAAAGTTATAAGTAGAAAGGAGTCGTTTCATTCTGGGCCTGGTCCATGTACACTACATAGGAAAATTAGGAAAAAATAGGAGATAACAAGAAAAATACAGTTTCATTAATTTGAAGACAAATGCGATGGTACAAGACAAGTTCTTCTGGTAAGTTTTTGACTATGTGAACACTATTTGAAGGCCGCCATGTTGGTTTATAATTGACGTTTGACATGACATTGACATATTATTCACGTCATGTTGTTTGATTTGATGTTTTTGTGTGTACGTCAGGGCATCGAGTATCTTCCTTCAGTGATGATAGATGTGATGACGCCGCTGGCGCCTGCGCGGCGTCGTCACGATCAAGCTAAATCTTCTGTAGTTCTTATATGACGTACGATCAGACGTAGATATTTCAGAAAATAACTTAAACTAACGCAACTAAGTATTTTACATTACACTTCGCTTTGTGGAGTGTAAGGACGCGTTAGATGAATGGATGGTAAACAACACAGTAAATACTGACAAAACAACGAAGCTAAACAAAAACATGTCAACAGATAAATGTAGGTTGTCAAAATGACATAGATAAATGTAAGTTGTCAAAATGACATTTCACGCACGTCCATCCGCCATATTTTTGTAGCGCTGTGTTGCTCTCTTTGTCGAAGAAAATCATAATGTACCTTAGAACGAAGTCAATTTAAATAAAATAACCAATTTAATACGTTTACTTTATTGCTTAGCAATATTTTAGAGTAGTGTACACAGTGCAGGCCCAGGCTCCATAGACTGATGAAACGGGTCCTTTACGTAATAAAAAAGATAGATTGGCGTTTCCAACCCGCGTCTTAATTGTTTGGTACTTAGTTAAGCAATGTCTCATTTAATAGAGGCCGCGTAAAATGCTGACTCCGTCACCTACATACGAGTAAGACTGTACGTGACCGTACAGCCCTTTTCAGGTCCACCTACCGCAACCGGGTCACTGACCTAATCCTGTATTAGGTCAGTGACCCGGTTGCGGTAGGTTGACCAAGAAAGAATCACTCACGAGCACCACTTACAGGAATGGCAATGGCAACCCTGCCTCACCTGTGTCAGTCACGAGTTGCGCACTTTACACACACACGTTTTGTGCCACGTGCTGCAAAGGCGATCATTTACCGAATTACGGGCCTGTATCTTTTCTGACGAACCGTGCGACGCAGTGGAAGGCCCCCCACCCGATGGACCGACGATTGCGGGAAGTCGATGGATGGAAAAGGCTCAAGACCATTCGTCATCGTACTCTTTGGGGGAGACCTATGTCCAGCAGTGGACTTCTACAGGCTGATTGATGGTGATGATCTTTTTGACCACGTGACTTCACCAAGTGCTTCTCACGCGTTGTCCAGTACTAAAACCTCCTAGCGATGTGTGATTCACTTAAAATAATGCCAGTGACATTCAAAATGCAATACAGTTACTGAATCTTGTTGCATACAAACCAGGCACAATAACATTACACATGATTACCATAAGATGAGACTTGAGACGTGTTGGCCTAGTGGTGCTGTCATCTATCGTGTCGCTTAGTTCTGTCCTTAGATATTAAATATGATCTAAGGTTTTGTCCTAGTTGTGCCTTTACAAATAAAAAGTTTTTCTTTCTTTATTCTTTCTTTCTTTCATGTGTATCCACATTCCACGGCCTTAAATGACGCTGAAGCGTTTATATAGTTTTCCTTCCTATTCAAAGCAGATAATTCAACCATTTCTCAGAACACTTTCACAGCTTAGCACCTTGTCAAAACGATTGTTTACAATCATTCTTTAACATCTTCGCGACACGACAATCGATCTTGGTGCGACATGGTTGTATCGTAGGTGTTAAATTGAACACCTACGCGGCTCTAACAATGGCTAGGACTTGGTTACATACTGACCCAGTTCCGAGGTCAATGTCTTGTAACATTTAACGACATCAGTAGCGTAGTGGAGCAGTAGATAGATAGATAGGCTTTGCGACTTATTCTTCACCCAATTGGCAATAATGTTCTGCCTACGTCTTTGGAAATTTGTAATTTTTTATTTAAAAACACTGCAGCACAAATTAATAATAATCATCATTTTCAACATCATCATTTCAGCCGTACGACGTCCACTGCTGAACATGGCCTCCCCCACAGGCAGAGCGAATTCCTTATCATGTGGGGGGATTTGCCCATACTCACCACGGTGGGCATGCGGGTTGGCGAGTGCAGTTAGAGCTATCGTTGTTAAAATGAGCGACGCTGCTGCCCATCCCCTAGCTTTTTACCCTTAGTCGCCTTTTACGACATCCGCGGATAGGTAGTTAAGAAGGGGCCTATCTTCAGCCGGGGTCACCACGGCGCATAATAATAATAATAATAGGTAATTGATTCATTTAATGAAAAATAATAAGATTAATTTATAAAATAAAATTTGTGAATGGCGCATACTAGGCTTCTGCTGTTGGTTTACTCGATCTTGAACACGACCTTGGCGACCTTGCCCGTCTTCAGTTCCTTAATGGCTGATTCATATTCCTTCAGCGGGTAGGTCTTCACACCAAGCTTTTCATAGTCGAGGTACCTGAAACAACGCATCATCAAAAACTTTATAAAAACGTCATGAGAGGACTTTTATAAGCTCTTATTTATTAGAGATTATAAAGTAAAGTAAAGTAAAAATGTATTGCTTGAAATACATGTAGATAGGTACAGAGGTGTTAATGTTATTATAAAATGGAATCAATGTATTCTGCCATGTTATGGTGTGCAATATTTCGTTTAACATTAGATATATAATTAAAAATAATGTCAAGCTCAAATTAAAAATTCATAATAATACAAATTAGATTACTTTTCTTTTGAGCCTCACCTAGTTCGATCGGCACCTCACTGAAGCTTTAAATTCCATTTTGTGAAAAAGGATCATCGAAAAAAATTATAGGCACGCGCGCCGTGTTTTTTGCCTGATTCTTGTAGGCTTGGTCGCGAGGAACAGGCATAGCTTCACCTAGTTTCTAAGACGTTTCAAAGTGATCCTAGTGATTTTATTGAAATAAACGCCTTTTGACTTTGCCTTATTATGAAACTGGGTCTGGAGGAGGTAGGGCACAGCGAGATTTTCTCGCTCTAAATTGGAGCAGCCCGCCACCTCCGCCTTATAGAAGAGCGCAGCCAAATAACATTATTTGTTTCAAATAGTGTTGTGTTCCTGCGTTGAGTAAGGTTGCCAGAGCTCTTTAGGGGGGAGGGGTTCGGCAGGCGACGCATTAGCAATGCTCCAGGTGTTGCTGATGTCAATATGCGACGGTAACCACTTACCATCAGGTGGGCCGTACCTAAGCCTGTTTGCCTCCGTATAACATTAAAAAAAGACGAGGACTAACCGAAACCTTGGTCTTGTGCATGTCATTTCATACAGTTACAGTTGACATTATGACAATGTCACATGTATGAAATGACACGTCACATAACCAAGGTTTAGTTAGTCCATAGAGTAATTTTGTACATACCAGAGTTAGTCTTCGTTTAAACCCAGTTTCATAATAACAGGGAAAGAAATTACATACATACATACATACATAAAATCACGCCTGTTTCCCAGAGGGGTAGGCAGAGACCACGGTTTTCCACTTGCTACGATCCTGACATACCTCTTTTGCTTCATTCACTCTCATCACATTCCTCATACATGCTCGTCGGTTTAGGGTACTCATGACCTGGCCTTTTTCCAAAACGTCACCGATTTGGTCACTAAACGTACGCCTAGGTCTTCCCCTTCCAACGGTCCTATTCACACTCGCCTTAGGTATACACCTGTTTCGTCAATCTTCTTTCGTTCATCCTCTCTACATGACCAAACCATGTCAGCATACCTTTCTCAATCCTCATCACTACGTCTTCTTTCACCCCACAACGCTCTCTTATCACACTGTTCCTCACTCTATCTTTCAAAGTTACTCCACACATACTTCGCAAAGCTCTCATTTCAACTGCATTTATCCTACTTTGATTATTTTTCTGCCATACCCAACTTTCACTTCCAAACATTAGTGTCGGCACTAACACTCCTCCATGCACAGGCATACATGCACACTGGAAAGAACTTAGAATAAATAAATGCTTTTTACGCGTAATTCTACCAAGTTACTTCTTGGTTTGAACTTTTTACGGCTTCCGTTTCTTAACTCCTCACCTATATCATATCCGTATAGGAAAGATGACCACTTCATCATCATCATCATCAGCCTGATGAAGTCCACTGCTGAACATAGGCCTCCCCCAAAGAGTTCCATGACGAACGGTCCTGAGCCTTTTCCATCCACCGACTTCTCGCAACCTTAACAATGTCGTCGGTCCATCGGGCGGGGGGCCTTCCAACACTGCGTCGTCCGGTTCGTGGTCGCCACTCGAGAACCTTTGTTCCCCAACGGTTGTCGGTTCTGCGAGATATATGGCCTGCCCACTGCCTCTTCAACCTGCTAATTCTGAAAGCTATGTCGGTAACCTTGGTTCTTCTACGGATTTCCTCATTTCGGATTTTAACACGCAGTGAAACTCCGACCACTTCAATGCTTCATATTTATTAAAAGGAACTCTATGTGGGACGAACGGAGGGACAAACGGTGGGACGCACGGAGGGACAAACGGTGGGACGAACGGTGGGACGAACGGAGGGACGAACGGAGGGACAAACGGTGGGACGAACGGAGGGACAAACGGTGGGACGAACGGTGGGACGAACGGTGGGACGAACGGTGGGACGAACGGTGGGACGAACGGAGGGACGAACGGACGGAAGGATGGACACGGTGAAACTTTAAGTATTTAGTTAAGTAGTATTACCTTTTGCCCATGGCTTTGAGCCAGGAGATAGCGCTCGGGAAGGTGTACGGGTTAATCTTGACGCCGATCAGCGTAATTTCCTTGTTGTATATATCAAAGGGGTTCACTCTGAAAAATAGAACAGAAAAAACGTTTATGTTGTTACCAATACAATCAGACTTTTTGTTATTTTAGTTTTTTATTTTTATTTATTCGGGACAACAAACAATTGCACTGACTATTACTAAACTTAATTAAAGTAGGTACTAAAGTTCTTAGAGTGTAATCAGCCCCGTTGTCCACGGATTTGGTAGAAAGAGGGCAGTAGTAATGCGAACAGAATAACAAAAAAAATAAAAATGCAGTTGGTAGGTCTAACATTTTGTCATCATATAAGGACGTACAAAACAGTCTACCCACCAACTACAGCTGAAATTTAAACTATCTTAATTCTAAATAATCAGACAGCATAGTGTCGTGTAGATATATGTTTTTTAAACGAACCGGGTGAGATTTCAAAGAACTCAATGAAACTTAACATAACACAATACAAAAAATGCAATTCAACATCATGGTAACAAAAATGGCCACCACTCAGCATGTGCTAGGGCAGAGCAGTTATACCAAAGCCCTGGTCTTCCGTGAGAGCACTTTGATATGAGCGTGCAGTAGGTACTATTGTGATAGTGTCCTAAAATTATTAACCAACTATAAAATTTATTTTATTTATTTAACAAAACCCACAGCCTTTAATCTAAAATACAATAAAAAATTACATGCTAATTCCTACGGCCAATAAAGGGTTTTCATTTTTAAGAAAAAAGAAAATATTTTAATTAAATAAATAAATATTCCGGACACATCACACATTGTCAACTGATCCCAAACTAGGCATAACCTGTACTATGGGTACCAGAGACTGATATACATAATAGATATATATTTAACACCCAGACACAGAACAAACATCTATGTTAGTCACAAATGTTTGTCCAGTGAGGGAATCGAACCCGCGACCTCTAGCGCAGAAGGCAGAGTTACTACCAACTGAGCTATGAGGCCAGTCAAGTTTAGAAAAATGTACAAAATTTTAGTCCCTCTCCATAAACTTTAATACATCTCGTTTAAATGTTCCTATAGCATAGTTTTGCGCATAGTTTGTGGATGAGTTCGCAACGGCGAACAATTAGTAAATAAGTTTAGATTAAGCTCGCTTGCTTGTCGTCTCACTGATTCTTTCTTGGTCATCCTGTATTAGTTCAGTGCCCAGGTTGAGGTATGGTAGCCCTGAAAAGGGCCTATGACTTTCAGTGAAAGAATCAGTGCAGTGAAAGGATTAAAGTGCGCCTCTTAGAGGCTCCTTTCGTGCACATGTCACATGTCTTCGAATGTTTAGGTTCTATGACATGCCGGTTTCCTCGCGATGTTTTCCTTCACCGTTTGAGAGCACTAGCATTCCCGCTGCGGGGCTATGTATGTCGCCTCAGCTTTACGTAGTGTTTGTTGGCAGTGGTAGCCCCGGCCGAAGAATATGCCCTTCCAAATCTACCCGTAGATGTCGTAAGAGGCGACTAAGAGAAAAAAGATAGGGGATGGGCAGCAGCGTCCCCTATTTTAACAAAGATAATTCTAACTGCGCTCGCCAACCCGCATACCCAGCGTGGTGAGTATGGGCGAATCCCCCCACATGAAAGGAACTTGCTCTAGAAATCTGTGGGGGTGCAATGATGATGATGATGATGAAGAAGGTACTTACGAAGCCTGGTGGGTTGGAGGACAGCATCCGAACAGCACATACTTGCCCCCCGGAGTGAGATAATTGAAGTTGACCTCCATCACTTTACCGACTCCTGAAAAACATCAATCTTTGGTCTTTTTAGGGTTCCGTACCTCACTTGGAAAAAACGGAACCCTTATAGGATCACTTTGTTGTCCGTCTGTCTGTCCGTTTTTCTCAGAAACGGCTAAAGGTATCAACTTGAAGTTTATACCACCTATTAAGGTCTGTGGGCTTATGGTGCCGCATAAAAATCAAAGCTCTAGCATAATGCATTAAAAAGATATGGCAATGAATGTAAATATAATTTTTGTATGGGAATAGCAAAAATTAAAAACCTCTAGGGTACTTCCAGTTACCTCAATTCTGAAATTTGGAATGCTAGGAGCTTCTGTGACATGACTAAAGGAAAAAGACTAAAATTGGAGGAATTTCTATATGCCCGCCCACTGCCACATTAACTTGCTAATCCTCTGGGCAATCAGGGCAGACACTTTAGTACGTCTACAGATCTTAGATAGTTATTATGATAATGATTATGATGGTTACTTGATGTTATTATTATTATTATAAGAACTTCTGTACCTGTACAATCAATAATAACGTTATATAAAACCTCTTCCTTCGCCAGCACATCTGGTGTTATCAGCCTGAAGCCCGTGTCTGTGAAAAAAACAATAATTTATTATACAACTAGCTTCTGCCTGCGGCTTCGTATAAAATATAAAATATATAAAATAATAAAAAGTAGCCTATGCTATTCCAGACTATAATCTATCTCTGTAACAAAAGAGATGTTTCATCAATATATGGAGCCTGGGCCTGCACTGTGTACACTACTCTAAAATATGACTAAGCAATAAAGTAAACGTATTTAATTGGTTATTTTATTTAAATTGACTTCGTTCCAAGGTACATTAAGATTTTCTTCGCCAAAGAGAGCAACACACAGCGCTACAAAAATATGGCGGATGACTGGCCTGATAGCTCAATTAGTAGTAACTCTGCCTTCTGCGCTAGGGGTCGCGGGTTCGATCCCCGCACTGGACAAACATTTGTGTGATAAACACAGATGTTTGTTCTGTGTCTGGGTGTTAAATATTTATCTATTATGTATATCAGTCTCTGGTACCCATAGTACAGGCTATACCTAGTTTGGGATCAGTTGACCGTGTGAATATGTCCGGATTTTTTTTTTTTATTTATGTACGTGCTTGAAATGTCATTTTGACAACCTACGTTTATATGACAAAACAAAAACATCAAATCAAACAACATGACATGACAAATATGTCAATGTCATGTCAAACGCCAATTATAAACCAACATGGCGGCCTTCAAATAGTGTTCACATGGTAAAAAACTTACCAGAAGGACCATCGCATTTGTCATCAAATTAATGAATTTGTATTTTTCTTGTAATCTCCTATTTTTTCCAAATTTTTCTATGTAGTGTACATGAACCAGTGGTGCAATTGTCTAAGCGTAATGGCAATGAAGTTCGTAACTTTTCGGGTAATTTTAACAATCTTAGCCACATTTAAAACGTTCCAAACTTGACAAGGGAAAACTGCAAGACCTTAGCTTCTTCCTTTTCATGTTTGAAAAACTTCAGATGTCGCTATAATTGATAAACTCATCCTTAAAATTGCGATCTTCATTACCATTTCGCTTACGCAATAGCCTGGCAGGCCCAGAATGAAATGACTCCTTTCGTCCAAACCCGTTCGGCCGTATGAGCGATTGAAAACAAACTTGAAAATGTCGTTGATATTTGAATTGGGGTCTTGCTTGGATTAATGTCAGCACCAGCCGCATAGTGCTACCGTTAATCTTTACTTTGCTTTACATACGTAATGAAGCTTGTCTTCACCTGTATATACAGGTGATTAATCTGTATGCATCCCGAAAGGGGATTAATCTACGCCTAATTGGCAATAAAGTTTGTTCTACGACTTTAGTAAATTCGTAGTTTTTCATTGAAAAAACATTAATGGGGTCAAATCATGTCAAAGTTGTCAAACTCAATGAATCAGCTGTTTTAGGTAGCAATCTACGATTCCGAGCTTCTTGTAGGTACCTACGTTTAGTTATTAGTTCTATAGATGATAAAAATACCAAAAACAGCAAATTTGATAAAGTTTTTGAAAAAAAAATATTGGTAAATATTTTTTTTAGTTCGCTAAACTTTTTGCTTTTTGAATGAATGACTAAAAGATTTATTTTCCTGGTATTAAAATAAAATTAAAATAAAATAAAAATTAAATGTACTTATTTAATTTTTATTTTATTTTATGTGTTGTTGTTGTAAATGATAAAAATATTGTGCGCAGCAGAGCTCGTGGAAAATATGGTCTTCTCAGCATTATGCTGGATACACACGAAAGTGTTTTTTTTTTTTTTTTTATTGGAGATGGTTAGTCGTTTGACCAAGATCTCACTTTTGCAAGTGAGATGTGGCCTAAGATGGAGCACGCTTTACCAGATGGAACTTATTCACTCTAGATTTGAAGACTCCTAGATTGTACTCATCCGGGAAAACAGACGCTGGCAGATCGTTCCACTCTTTGCCAGTGCTTTTAATAAAGGTGGAGCAGAAACGTTTGGTTCGACACTGTGGTATGTGTGTGCACCCAGCGCTGGTTTTCAGCGGAGAACATAATAGTTTTGTTGATAGAATAACCCCCTTTCGGGATGCTGTACATGTTATTGATCACCTTGTAGAAGCTGTAGTTCTATGCTCTCCCAAAAGTGGTTTATAAAATCTGGTATGTAGTTTGTACCAATAGCCACAGACTCAAAAGTATTCAACAAAAACATACCCAATCTCTTGACAATATTCAGCCTGTCCTTGTTCATCTCAGAGACTGTGACCTCCCTGTGCCCGTGGTGGTGCAGAGTCGTTACCCAGAGACTTCCTGCAAACAAAAATAAAAATTACATGCATAAATAGGTCCCTTCTCAGCTGTATTGCCGCTGCACAAAGTGTAGAGTGTGTTCTGTAAAGAGTGGCAATTCTGCCAGGTTCATGGATGTAGTGACTAGTATTTAAGGATACCTGCATTCCTTAACTTATGCTGTCTCCGGGGGACAACTGACAGTGACAGATAACAGATGACACCTGAGATGGAGGATACATACTCTCTGGGAGTCACGCAGTCTGTGGTCAAGCCGGCACGAGCAGGCGCGGGAATTCACTGGGAGATATATTATGTGTTATGGGACTTTTTGGCGGGAACTTGCGAAGTGATGTGCTCTCAATTTATTTTACAAAACTAGTGTTAAATTGATTAATATTGTGTAATTATGGTGGTGATTTGCGTAATATTGTTTGAGTAAACCGCACAAGTGAAGTGAAATAGAATGATTGCATGTATCGTCATTTTTCGAGTTGGCGCCAAGAGGTCCCTCGAGGTTTTAGTAAAATAGCCACCATCATATCTTACTAAAACTGAACTTGACTTGACTTGACGATGACTTTACCATGAATAAGATGAAAAATAAAGACGAAAGAATAAAAATAACAAGGAAAAATAAACGTAAGACTTGGCGGTAAGGCCTAGATGCCATAGCCATCCCGAAAGGGGAAAAACATCAGAAAAAAAATAAAATGTGTTTTTGACTGGCCTCATAGCTCAGTTGGTAGTAACTCTGCCTTCTGCGCTAGAGGTCGCGGGTTCGATTCCCGTGCTGGACAAACATTTGTGTGATGAATACAAATGTTTGTTCTGAGTCTGGGTGTTAAATATATATCTATTATGTATATCAGTCTCTGGTACCCATAGTACAGGCAATGCCTAGTTTGGGATCAGTTGACCGTGTGTGATATGTCCGCAATATTTATTTATTTATTTATGTGATATGATAAATAAATAAATAATAAATAATAATAATATTTATTGAGAAAAAGAGAACATAGGTAACTTATATCTAAGTACATCACATAGGTTCTTACTACTATAACATATCTGTACTTAAATGATTAGGATTACGTAGAAAATATTATTTAAGTTGGTAGGAGAAATTAAATTAATGTCAGGTGGTTCGGTAGTAGGTAAGGCTATGCGTCGTGGCGGAAGGAGGAAAAGGATTGCGTATTTCAATTAGCTTCAAATGTGTACTCAGATGGAGAGCCACCTAATAACTTTGAGGTGGAGCGTCAAGAGCCGGACTAAATTATCTGTGTCCCGGCTCTTAGCGCCATCCGTCGGACATTGATTTAGTGATGATAAAAGCGAGGGAGTTGTCCTGCTAGGAACCAGTGTGGTGTAAGGCATACACTACAATGGGGCCGCTCCCGACTGCCCTGAGGCCTCCGTAGGTAACATTCATCAGAGCTGTGCTGACCGAGGCGAGGTAAATGAAGCGATTCTATTGGTTCCTTACAAACACAGCCCTCGCTAAGCATCCTCGAACATCTCTGGTGGAAACGCAGCCTAACACAGTTGGCTAAGGCGCCTATAAAAGTTTTATGTGATTTTTTTTTCCAGGTTTAGAGTGTCATGGTTCAACACTGACTTACTGTCGCGGATGCGAAACTTTTTGGTAGGCCGACATAGTTTTTTAGCGGCTGACAGCTTTGACGTAACGATCGTCATTAGCTTACTGGTGATCGGTGCGCCGGTACGCTGGTGAGCTTGGCTGCGGATCCTCGTCGAGGACAACTCTGTGAGTGAGCTTTCATATATAATGTATAGATTTCTCCCTTTTGGGTGATTCTTTATTGCCGATGCGTTGGCCTCCTGTTTGCGAACAGGCATGAGATTAGTCAATATACTGGTGGTATCAGAACCATCAGTTTAGCGAGGCTTGGGGTGGCTATAGGGGAGGTTGGAGGCCACAAGGGGAACAGCCCCCAACATAGAGTCTGAGGGAACAGTCCTTCAGCACAGACAGGGGGAACAGCCCCCAACATAGAGCCTGAGGGAACAGTCCTTCAGCATAGCCAGGGGGAACAGCCCCCAACATAGAGCCTGAGGGAACAGTCCTTCAGCATAGCCAGGGGGAACAGCCCCCAACATAGAGCCTGAGGGAACAGTCCTTCAGCATAGCCGGGGAGAACAGCTCCTCAACTCAGACTCTGGGGAAACAGTCCTCAACAGACTCTGGGAGAACAGCCCCAATACTAACGATCAGTTAACCAGATTTTCAGTGCGAAGCAGATGTCAGTTATTACCAGTACATTCACAGCTTAGATGATTAGACTTTCGTCGTACCTCTCCTTTCAGAGGTACTTGCGACATGGTGGAGATGCAGGGATATCTCTCATAGGCACAACAAAAATTACCTAGGTAGTTGCATTGGTAAAATACGTTACTACGCAGCAATCTAATCCTTTGCTGTTACTACGTCGTAATAAACAACAACTACGCAGTTACATGACAGAATTCTGTATTCTGAGTGACAGAAGAACAAAGTAGAAAACCGTTCAGTCTCTATTGCTCTAAATGAAACTTTATGTTTATAAGAATAGAATCTATTCATAATCGTCATCAAGGAAGTTCAAAGATTTTTGAAAGGACGGGAAGTGATTCCGTAGCTTAGTCGGTTTGAGCATCTACGAGAAGGTTGCGGGTTCGAATCCCGTCTGAGTCGAAATTACTGTACTATAAAAAAAAAGGAGTCGTCGTCGCTGAACGACGACTCCCAGGGACGTCCACTGCTGAACATATTTATTATCAAGTGAAAATCATATAACCACGCAGGCATTTACGATTTTTGCGTCATTCTTGAAATAAGTTTTAGTAGGTACAATTGCATACATAAGTTTTACGATAATTGGTAAGGCGAAATAAATAGAATCCGTTTTCTTCATTTTATTTCATCCCACGTACCTACCTACTTACCTAGGTTCCATACCTACTCAACTTATTTGACGTATGGTGACGTATTATTTATTTTGTTTTTGATTTTACGATTTATGAGGCGCAATTACCGATTTTGCTCTTTGGGTCATGTAGACAGGTACAAGAAACTGTTTCATACAATATGGAAGACGTCCTCCGAACCCGTTTAAAGTTGATTTATGAATCTGTACAATTCTACATATTTACTGCACGGAAGGCACTCAAGAAATTATCAGAAGGTGATGCTGATTTTAATGAATTAGAACTGACAGGGTATAAGCTGAAAGGTGCTAATCTGAGATTTGTCTCAGAAATTCACAGTTATTGCCAATCGATAAAAGAATCTGATGTTGCACAAATCAGTCAATACACCTTAACACAAACTCAGGCCGAAGATTTAATATCAGAAATAGAAGTCAGTATCAAACGCAATGACAGGAAACGTACAGTCAGCACTCACGGTGGCGAAAATCTAAATATAACTAGCAAGCTACCTAGAATGGAGTTATCCAAATTTGATAGTGACGTCCTAAAATGGTATCAGTTCTGGGATCAATTTTCATCTAATGTTGACAGTCGAAATATTAGCGAAGTTGATAAGTTGTTATACCTACAATCCGTTCTTGAAGGTGACGCAAAACAAGCGATCGAAGGACTAGACACAACCAATACAAACTATGGTATAGCTGTCAAAACCTTGAAAGAAAGGTACGGATAACCTAGTGCGATTATTGATGCTCACTATGTCGCACTCTATAGAATAAAAACAGCAGCTTCAAATCAAGCCAAAGATTACAGATCCGTTCTTAATAAAGTTGAAAGACAAACCAAAATTCGATAAACCATTTAATAAGACACAGACACACCCACGAAAAAGACCACATGATAACCTTGACAAGAACTATGAACCACCTAAAAAGAAAAAGAAATGCATATTCTGTAAGCATGATCATTTTAATGATGAATGTACCACCTACAAATCCATACAAGATAGGAAATCACACTTAGGAAAGCGTTGTTATAATTGCTTCCGTGAAGGACATAGGGCTGATATGTGTCGTTCTAAACGAAAATGTCGACATTGTAATGAATCCAGCACTCACAATCGAGCATTATGTCCTACCAAGTTGCTGCCGTCCGTATAGTCGATAAAAACTAGAAAACTAATAGCTTTCATGAAAGAACTGAAGTAAACACCACATTATTACAAACATGTCTTGTTAGCGTGCATGGTACAGAAGCTAAATTAAATCCAATCAAATGTCGCGTTTTACTAGACTGCGGTAGTCAACGCTCATACATTACAAAATCCACTGTTGACATTCTGGAGATACCGATTTGTGAAAAAAAAATGAACTTATCGACCTTTACGTTTGGAGCAAAATCACCACATCAGATTGAAAGTCCTGTGGTAAATTTCAAAATCCTGACGCAAACTGGAGTAACACGACTTATTCATGCCAACGTAGTACCTTATATTACGCAAGGTATTCGAACACCGGCTTTCAGTAACCCAGCTCAGGTATGGAAAGATAATAGACTCTAATAATGGCTGATGATGGGTCTTGTGGTGACAGAGTTGATATCCTGATCGGTAGGTAATGATTATTATCATTCTTTCATGTCAAATGAAAAGATCGCAGTGAAGCAGGATCTTTTCTTAGTAAATTCAGGTTTTGTTTGGGTCTGCTCAGGAAATATTAGAGAAACCGTTGACAGTTCAGATCAGCTGACTGTATTGACATACCATCAGTCAGATAGTAGGTTCGATAATAAATTAAATGAACCAGATCTTCCCTTAAAGTTAAACGATGTCAAATATTATGGGATCTCGAATCAATAGGTATAACAGATTCACCTAAAACTACCCGTGATGAAGAAGCTATTAGAAAGTTAAAAACAAACGTTATCATGTTCAATGGCTTTGGACTGAAGCGCAGCCGAGTCTTCCCAATAATTTGGGCTTAGCTTGGGGACGCTTAAATAGTTTAGTGAAACGATTAGACAATTCTGAACTAAAAGCGTACGATGAGGTGATTCAGGAACAGCTACAAAAAGGAATCATAGAAAAAATATCAGACCCTACTATACCACAGAAACATACGGTTCATTATCTTCCTCATCACTGCGTTCATAGTCGGAATTCAGCCAAAAAGCCTTGTATTGTCTATGACGCGTCCGCTAAAACCCCAGATAATCGAAGCCTAAATGAATGTCTATATCGAGGACCATTGTTGTTAGGGGACTTGACTGGGTTGTTAATTAAATTCCGAGAACATCCTATAGGCATAGTAGCAGACGTTGAGAAAGCTTTCTTACAGTTAGGTCTTTAAGATTTAGACAGAGATGTGACACGTTTCCTTTGGCTTAAAGACATAAATAAAGAAGCCTGTTCAGATAATGTTTTACACTGGCGTTTTTGTCGAGTCCCATTCGGAGTTATTTCTAGCCCATTTTTGCTGAACGCAACGATCAGGTACCACCTCTTGAGATCAAAGAGCGTGCTCATGAATCAAATAGCGGAAGATATTTACGTAGATAATATAGTAACAGGCGCACAGACAATTCCAGACGCACTAATTTTATACAAGTCCTCCAAAGGTTCTTTCAACAACATGTCTATGAATTTACGTGAGTGGAATTCAAATTCAAAAGAATTGATTTCTCTTATACCAGAGAGTTTTCGAGCAAAAGAAAACAGGTACGAAAAAGTTTTAGGCTTATTATGGGACATAGTAAACGATCAATTTTATTTGAAGACGAATATCAGTGGAATAGACACGGTCGAATCAAAACGAGACGTTTTGAAAATCATAGCTTCTATTTATGATCTGTGTGGTTTTGCGGTGCCAGTAGTATTACCAGCAAAACTATTTTTTCAGAATTTGTGGCAAGAGAAAGTTAAATGGGATGACAAATTGGCTACTGAATGGCAACAGATAGCATAATATTTTTATATTTCTAAAGGATATACACATCAACCGCTATTACGCACACAGTCTTAGTAGAGTTGAGGCAAACAACAAAATCGAATATGAGCTGCATTGTTTCACAGACTCGTCCGAGAAAGCATATGCAGCTGTCATATATTAACGCTGTTCTTTAGGCAATAATAATATTGTCAGTTTTATTATTGGCAAGTCTTAGTACCCTTAAAGGACCAAATTAACCTACAGATTCCAAGATTAGAATTGTTGGGAGTACTTATTGGTTGCAGACTTATAAACTTCGTTTTGAAATTTTTGCGCCTAAAAATTAAAGCACAGTTCCTGTGGACTGACAGTTTGATAGTTTTGAGTTGGTACAATTCTGACAAGTTACTTCCGCCATTTGTTGCGCGAAGAATAAGTGAGATAAGACAGAATAAGACATTGCAAATCAGATATGTACCAATAAAAGTAAATCCAGCAGATATGGGAACTAGAGCTGACAGAGTAAATTCCTTTGACATTTGGCTCAAGGGTCCTGATTTTTGGAAAAAAAAATTCAACAAAGTGGCCTTCATATCCAAATAGCTCGGATGATACGCAGACTCAAATTCATTTGGCCGGGCAGGGTCTTACGAATTTAGTACCTACTGATATTATAGGTGGGCAAGAATCGGACAGAACTGAATCAACAACACTGACAGATAATTTACAACGACAAGACAATGACGAGACAAAGAAAATATTAGATATTCAGAATCAGTATTTTCCCAAAGAAATTAAGGGTATTATCACCACTGACCTATCGAGATCACTCAGGTTATACATGGACCAGAACGGAATAATTAGATGCAAAGGTAGATTTAAATATGCAGACTTGACTGAAAATCAGAAAGAGCCAATCCTTCTCCCAAAAAATGCTGAATTCACTCAAAAATTAATTGCTGAATTACACCAAAAGAGCTATCATGTAGGTGTCTCACACACTCTAGCCCTACTAAGACAGAAATTTTGGGTACCACATGGGCGATCTACGGTACAGAAGGTCATTAGGAAATGCTTGCAATGCGTGAAATATGGAGGCGGCCCATTCAAATTACCAGCAATGCCTGATTTACCAACAGAGCGAGTAAAACTCAGTTTACCTTTCGCCTTCACAGGACTGGACTATTTCGGACCTCTATTTGTTAATGAGGTTATCCAAGAAAAGCGATGGATATGCTTATTTACGTGCCTTACGATCAGAGCTATACACATGGAGGTAGTAAAAGACTTATCAGCCGAAGAGTGTTTATTAGCCATCAGAAGATTTGTTGCAGTACGAGGATCACCTCAGCTGATTTTAACAGAAAATGTATCACAATTCAAGCTTACAGCAGATGTTCTATCTTCAGACTACTGTATACAAAACAAAATCAGGTGGAAGTTTATTCCAGAGCTAGCCCCTTGGTTCGGAGGTTTTTACGAACGCCTCATAGGCTTGGTCAAACACAGTATGAAAAGGACATTAGACAAACCTCTTAAATCACAATCAATTGTGTACAGTAATAAAAGAACTTGAGGCTATACTAAATACCAGACCCTTGACTACAGTAGCTGCGGAACTAGAACTTGTTTTGACTCCTCAGGATTTCTTGCGAATAGGTGGTCCAGTGACTACTTATATATCAGACCGAGTTTTATTAGAACCTGCTACATTAACTAAATCTAACCTAATTGATGGCTGGAAACGTGGACAAATGATCATCGTGGAATTTGCAAAGATGTTTACCAATCAATACCTACACAGTCTTCGAGAAAGAAATGACAAGCAACGACAGCCAAGAATAACAGTTAACAGAACACCAATGCTATCAGAGACAGTACAGATCAAATCAGATGGAAGCCGAGCACATTGGAAAGTTGGAAATATAGAAGAGTTACTGAAGGGTTAAGATGGACAAGTCAGAGTAGCCAAAGTAAAAGTATCAACAGGAGAAACATTGACCCGTTCAATAGGTCATCTCTTTCCATTAGAAGTTGGGGAACAAAATACAGTACCTTTATCAGAACATAATGATCCGATCAGAGCTAAAACCGATTCAGAAGAAATTCATATCGAATTTCCATCAAAGCTAATGACATCGGAACAAGATCACTTATCCAAAGATAATCACAGTTCTTTGAATAAAGACAAAAACCCCATGATCAGCGACGAGACAGAAATTCTGGCGCAGCCGAAACAGACCAGAACACGACCAATCAGGGCTTCAGCAGTCGAAGCTAGAAAGAGGGTTAAAGAGTGGACATTCCAATTACTGTATGCATTGTTTCAACCGTAGATAAATTTATTAAGTCTTTGATTAAATAGTTAAATATTAGTAACAGATTTTTATTGAAGTTTTACTCCCGGGGCGGGAGTGTCGCGGATGCGAAACTTTTTGGTAGGCCGACATAGTTTTTTAGCGGCTGACAGCTTTGACGTAACGATCGTCATTAGCTTACTGGTGATCGGTGCGCCGGTACGCTGGTGAGCTTGGCTGCGGATCCTCGTCGAGGACAACTCTGTGAGTGAGCTTTCATATATAATGTATAGATTTCTCCCTTTTGGGTGATTCTTTATTGCCGATGCGTTGGCCTCCTGTTTGCGAACAGGCATGAGATTAGTCAATATACTGGTGGTATCAGAACCATCAGTTTAGCGAGGCTTGGGGTGGCTATAGGGGAGGTTGGAGGCCACAAGGGGAACAGCCCCCAACATAGAGTCTGAGGGAACAGTCCTTCAGCACAGACAGGGGGAACAGCCCCCAACATAGAGCCTGAGGGAACAGTCCTTCAGCATAGCCAGGGGGAACAGCCCCCAACATAGAGCCTGAGGGAACAGTCCTTCAGCATAGCCAGGGGGAACAGCCCCCAACATAGAGCCTGAGGGAACAGTCCTTCAGCATAGCCGGGGAGAACAGCTCCTCAACTCAGACTCTGGGGAAACAGTCCTCAACAGACTCTGGGAGAACAGCCCCAATACTAACGATCAGTTAACCAGATTTTCAGTGCGAAGCAGATGTCAGTTATTACCAGTACATTCACAGCTTAGATGATTAGACTTTCGTCGTACCTCTCCTTTCAGAGGTACTTGCGACACTTACCGATGATACCAGCTCCAACGATGAGGATCTTCTCCCCGACCAGCAAGGGCGAGGCGCGGTCGAACCCGTGCGCCACGCAAGAGTAAGGCTCACATAGACCCCCTGGAACATTAAAAAAACAATTTAAGATGTGTTCGAATATTGTGCATAAATGCGATACCAGAAAACCTCTAATTATTTTAAAGTGGATAATTGTACCTGGACTTTGTTTTATATATACGTAAAGAACGCTCTTTATTAGAAGAAATGATTATTTAGAAGTTTGTAAACTCTTTATTAGGTTAAAATTGTTCCTTCCAATGCTGTGTTCGCTTGTTATTGGCTATTGTATCAGTCCTTAGTCTACGTAGCTTAATATTTGTTAAATGTTTGATACATGTGCTGTCGGCGATCCTATTTAATAAATAAATAAAGTAAAAAGCTAATTGTCCTCCCAGATGCGGGGAAGGGGTAAAAGTTTGAAACCATCGTATATATAGAGGATCGTCCATTATGAAATCTAAGATGGCGGATTCAAATTTCATTCCGAAATATAGGTATCGTTTTCGAAAAATTTGTGAGCGCTGATTACGAAAATGACATCGATTTTGGAATCCAAGATGGTGGATTCATAAAATCACTAATGGCCAAACAACCAGTAACAAAAAGACCACCTTTTCTATTATATAATCATATTTATAATTGGCCGTGGTGGCCCCGGCTGAAGAATAGGCCCCTCCATATTTACCTATCCGCGGATGTCGTAAGAGGCGACTAAGGGAAAAAAGCTAGGGGATGGGCAGCAGCGTCCCTTATTTTAACAACGAACGAGCTCTAACTACACTCGCCAACCCGCATGCACAGAGTGGTGAGTATGGGTAAATCGCCCCACATGATAAGGAATTCGCTCTGTCTGTGGGGGAGGCCATGTTCAGCAGTGGACGTCGTACGGCTGAAATGATGAAAAAAATAATATTATACATAGATGTGAAACAAATACCTTGTTCAGTAGTGATGCCGTCGGGCAGTGCGTAGACCTGCTCCTGGGGCACGCAGCAGTACTGCGCCCAGCCGCCGTCGCGGAAGATCCCGATGGTGTTGTTGATGCCGCCAGTCAGGCAGTAATGGTACTTGCCCTTACGGCAGAAGTCACATAAGTTGCAAGGGCTGGAAGAAGGAACAAATTGCGATTGCAGCGGATACATTTTCACTCGCTTTAACTCAAAAGTCACAAAAACTGTCCAACTTTAGGAGGTAGGGCAGAGAGATTTTCTCGTTCTAAATTGGAGCAGCCTGCCTGGGGTGATACCTCCACCTTACAAGCATACAGAAGATCGTAGCCAAATAATATTATTCGGCTGCGATCTTCTGTATGCTTGTACCACGTTGGTTGTATTTATAAAAAAAAATTGCGTCCAACGTCACCAAAGAACTTTAGTGGATTCATTCGCATAAACTTGTACGAAGTATATTCATTCAAGTGGTTCATAACATGCAAAAATAAAGGGGGTTATTTTATCAACAAAAACAAAGAATATTAGAGGGAAAAAAATAACAGTTTTTTTCCAAAATTTCTCGAATAAGCTGTATTTGGTATTTTTATCATCTTTAATATAGTTGGCCAAATAATAATGCCGTGATAGCCCGGCTGAAGAATAGGCCCCTCCATATCTACCTATCCGTGGATGTCGTAAGGCGACTAAGGGAAAAAAAGCTAGGGGATGGGCAGCAGCGTCCCTCATTTTAACAAGGATAGCTCTAACTGCGCTCGACAACCCGCATGCCCAGCGTGGTGAGTATGGGCAAATCCCCCCACATGATAAGGAATTCGCTCTGTCTGTGGGGGAGGCCATATTACGCAGTGGACGTCGTAAGGCTGAAATGATGATGATGATGAGAACAAACTCTACTTATTGCCTACTCCGTAACAGTAGTCCGTAAGTCCGACTGACTGAATGGAACAACAGGAGAATCTACAAAACAACAGTCCCCACCTCAAAAAACGTCACCCACCTGTTAGGGTCTACGACCACAAGCTGCCCCTTCTTGAAGATGGATTTGCTGCCCACCTCGGACACCACCCCGCTGAATTCATGCCCTAAGGGCAGAGGACGCTGTTTTGACGCTGGGAATTCTCCCTAGAAAAATAAAAGGACTTCATTCAGTATTCGTTTCATTTATTCATTGATAACGCACGGATTATTATGAAACGTCTTAAATCTAGTTGAATTTACTTTAGTTTATTTTAAGTAAGTTTTACATCTTTATTATTAATCAGTACAATCTCGGGATCATTCCTCAACAAGTCGGGGTAAGTCATTTATGTAAATTAAAAACAGGAAAGACCCTAGTATTGACCCTTGTGGTACACCCATTGTAAGATTAATTCCATTAAACATAGGCTGGACATAGGCTTCCCCCAAAGAGTGCTATGACGAACGGTTTTGAGCCTTCTCAATTCACAGACTTCCCGCAACCTTCACAGTAATATCGTCCGGTTCTTGGTCGCCATTCGAGAACCTTTATTCCCCAACGGCTGTCGGTTCTACGAGGCTATGGCCTAGCCACTGCCACTTCAACTTGCTTATTCAGACTGGCCTCATAGCTCAGTTGGTAGTAACTCTGCCTTCTGCGCTAGAGATCGCGGTTCGATTCCCGCACTGGACAAACATTTGTGACTAACACAGATGTTTGTTCTGTGTCTGGGTGTTAAATATGTACCTATCTAATAAGTATAACAGTCTCTGGAACACATAGTACAGACTATGCCTAGTTTGGGATCAGTTGACCGTGTGTGATGTGTCCGGAATATTTATTTATTATTCATTTGTCGATGACCTTGGTTCTTCTACGGATTTCCTCGTTTCGGATTCTATCACGCAGTGAAACTCTGAGCATAGCTCTCTCCATATCCCGTTGCGCCAGTGATCTATCAGTTTGAGTGTAGTCAAACAAAAGAACGACTAACCTAACCTAACCTAACCTAACTCACGTGAGATTTGGTTATTTTTGTGCTCTGAATGAAAATGTACTTACCTACTTAAATAAGTAAGGGCAACACACACTACACTTGAAGAAATCATCAAGTGTAGCGTGTGTTGCCCTTATAGGTAACATCTGCTGAAGCTCAGCTTTTTTCATTTATTCACATTTTCATAAACCTTTATCCTGTATATATATATATATATATATATATATATATATATATACCTATAGCTGATTATTTTTCTTTTGAGCCTCACGTTGTTCAATTGGCACCATACTGAAGCTCTACATTTCATTTTGTGAAAAAGGATCATCGAAAAAAAAATTATAGGCACGCGCGCCGTGTTTGTTGCCTGATTCTTGTAGGCTTGGTCGCGTGAAACAGGCGTAGCTTCACCTAGTTTCTAAGACATTTCAAAGTGATCCTAGTGATTTTATTGAAATAACTTGAGTTGATTTGTACCTGAATGATGTGAAGATCAGTTCCGCACACCCCGGCGTACTCCACCCTGACGATAACGTCAGTGTCGTTGGTTATCTTGGGGAGGGGGTAGTTCGGTTCATACTTCAAGGTTAGGGATTTACCGTCGAATACAACAGCCTCCATTTTGAATTTCTGAAAAAAAAGAAGTTAACTGAAGCAGGATTGCACGCATCTATAGTTGCTTGAGTATTTGTATCTTTTATTATGTTTTTAAGTTCACCCTTACCACGTTTTCTTTAATTAGATAACAACCAACAGTCTCTTAAATAGACCTGACTAATCCTGACCCTGATTGCCGTGGTGGCCCCGGCTAAAGAATAGGCCCCTCCATACCTACCTATCCGCGGATGTCGTAAGAGGCGACTAAGGGAAAAAAGCTAGGGGATGGGCAGCAGCGTCCCTCATTTTAACAACGATAGCTCTAACTGCGCTCGCCAACCCGCATGCCCAGCGTGGTGAGTATGGGCAAATCCCCCCACATGATAGGAATTCGCTGTCTGTGGGGGAGGCCATGTTCAGCAGTGGACGTCGAACGGCTGAAATGATGATGATGAATCCTGACCCTACAATATGATACCCTGTGTCGTGGGTATCAGAAACTATCTACCTACGAGTACCATGGTACCACAACACCGGAACCGGACCCGGAACTAGGGCTTGCAATCGAATATTCGACAGATTTTTTTATTTGAATATTTGTAATAGCGTTCTTCGAATTTCGAATAATTTCAAGTATGCGAAAAAGCCGTAATCTGAAGCATTGATACTTCTCTATAGCAAGTAATTTTAGTTTTTAAACCATTTGAGCATTATTACTATAAGGACTTTTTGGCGGGAACTTGCGAAGTGATGTTGTGCTCTCAATTTGTTTTACAAAACTAGTGTCAAATTGAATAATATTGTGTAATTATGGTGGTATTTTGCGTAATATTGTTTGAGTAAACCGCACAAGTGAAGTGAAATGAAATGATTGCGTGTATCGTCATTTTTCGAGTTGGCGCCGAGAGGTCCCTCGAGGTTTTAGTAAAATAGCCACCATCATATCTTACTAAAACTGAACTTGACTTGACTTGACGGTGACTCGACGATCATAAACGAAAGAAAATGAAGAAAGATAAACAAATTAACAAGAAAAAATACACGTAAGACTTGGCAGTAAGGCCTAGATGCCATAGCCAGCCCGAAAGGGAAGAACATTAAAAAAAAAATTATTACTATAACAACTTTCGTGAATCTGCACTTTCATAATGATTAAACGGGAAATGAATTCATTATCCAAATTTTCGGATTTTATTTAAAGTAAACTTTTTTTAAATATTTGGTGGTTTTGATAACTGTTGGGTATTTGTAGGTTTTCTTGTACTACCGTCAGTATATAATAAATCAGTCAGATTTGGTCCGCAACTTGTGTTTCATTATAATATCCCACTGGCGACGAGGATGGGATATTATAATGAAACACAAGTTGCGGACCAAATCTGACAGATTTATTATATACAGGTCAGGGTTTACCGTAAGCCCTTTTGGAGCATTCCGATGATGATTTTCTACAGTAAAAACTAGTTAAAATTAACATTAAAAAGTTTCGAATAATATTTGAATACCACCCAAAAATGATCGAATACTACAGTTTCGAATATTTGCAAGCCCTACCCGGAACTAATATTTGCAGATCATGCAAACATCTGTCCCGCAGTGGGAATCGAACCCGCTCCCCTTGCGTCTCAGATGAGCACTGGCCTATTATGGCACAGAGATGGCCTTTAATCTTACTTTATGCCCAACATTGTCTGGAAGAGACTGCATTTTAGCCATAAGATCCTTTTCTAAATATACAAGGTGAATCATTATATGTTAACTATTCCGAAAGGGAATTCTTTTAACAAAAAGACAGAAAATTTGCGAATTAATATACAAAATTTCTAATAAGTAGGTACTGTTTTTCCGATTTTTTTCTATAGGTAAAACTGTTTCATTTCCAAAAGTCGTACAACAAATTTTATTGTCGACTAGCTTCCGCCCGCGGCTTCGCTCGTGTGGTACCTAAACGAAAAGTAGCCTACCTGCTATTCCAGACTATAATCTCTGTGCCAAATTTCATCCAAATCTGTTCGGCCATTTGGGCGTGATTGAACCACAAACATCCAAACAAACATTCGCAATTCAGTAGGATAGGATGCAATGATTCTTTCATCGACGGTCATACGCTACCATACCTCAACCTGGTCACTGACCTTATACAGGATGACCAAGAAAGAATCAGTGACACGACAAGAAGAAGAAGTAGGATAGGATAGTAGGATTGGGTGTAGATTATGCCCATTTCAGGTTAGAGTACCTACACAATATGAATCGCTATGCTGTGCACCTTTTAAGTAAATACCTACTGTTTGTGTTAAGTTTTAGTAAATATTTACTTAGCTTTACCTAGGTTAGAATAACTGTGATCTCAAAAAATGTTACAACACTTCTATAGTCTTTAAGTACACAGTTTATCTTGTATTTAGTTTAGTCTAATATATATAAAGTTTAGTAACTAAGAGATTATCCTAGCTGTAAGAATAATCTCCATAACCTTATTTTATATTTTAAAGTTTGTAAACTCTTTATCATGCACCTATAATAAGCAGTGGCTATATTTGTGTTTAAACTCTTTTATTTGTGTAAATACGTTAACCATTTTAGTTTAGTATTGGATTATTTTTGGGAAGGAACTGACTCCTGACATACAGGTAACCCTAGTTTAGGAGTCAGGGCTTCATTTTGTTTTGTACGTTGGTTTACTCAATAAATGTTTTATTATTATTATTATAGGTTAAAATTGTCCCTACCAATGCTGTGTTCGTCTGTTATTGGCTATTGTATCAGTCCATATTCTACATAGCTTAATATTGATGAATGATTGATGAGCACATGTGCTGTTGGCGATCCTATTTAATAAATATATAAATAAACTTTTACGATAGGTGCTATAGAAATTAAAATAATCTATGGAGATAACTGCTTGGGTTTTATTATGCGAATATACAGAGCTCTAAATAGTTAATAGTACCTAAACAGGATGATAGCGTTTATCTGGACTATTAGGTAAGTGTTTATTTTGTAAATAATGTTGTGCGTAGAGATAATGAGTAACATTACATCTTGCTTTTGCACTATGTACTCGTAGGTATATTGCGTTCCCCCCTTAACCTAATCCTAAATGCGAAAGTTTGTGAGGATGTTTGGATATTTGTCGTTCAATCACGCCTCAACGGCCGATTACTAAAGCCGAACTTGTGCCTGCCAGTACTTTTCATAAAAAATTGCTTCGGATAAAATTTATCGTACCTAAACCTGTCCTAAATCTGTTTATGGTTACTAACATAGTTTATAGGTAGATAAATGTACTAATAATTATGGTGAACAACCGAAATAAATGAATTAAATAAAAAAAATAAACCAAATCGGGGGAGAACGGGACCAGTGGCGGATTTGCAGTCTTGGCCGCTCTAGGCCCCAGGCCATGTGCGGCCCCTTTCTCACACACACGTACCTAGGTTTCAAGCGAAAATCTGTTCGAAGCTGCATGTCTACTGTAGCTTGTAGTATATTTACATTTTAGGTACTTTGCATATTTTATTTATTTCTTGCTATCATCAGTGATTTTTTGGTCACGATTTGCCGCCCCTAATATCTGGCCGCACTAGGCCCGGGCCTACTGGGCCTTAGGCAAATCCGCCACTGTACGGGACTGGGTGACAACGAACCGAACCAATTTATCCTGTCGGAAACTGACATCGAGCGCCGCCAGTTGCGATGAAGCTAGTCTCGTGGGCAGTTTCCTTTACATAGTTCAAAAGGTCTTTTAGATAAATTGATAAGTTATAAGTTATTTTTAGCTGTTTGTTAGTAGGTACTGCCAGGCTATTGCGTAAGCGAAATGGTAATGAAGATCGCAATTACGAGGAGGATTTAATCAATTCTAGCGACATCTGTTTTTCAAACATGAAAAAGCTAGAGGTCTTGAAGTTTTCCTTTGTCAAGTTTGGAACGTTTTGAATGTTGCTAAGATTGTTAAAATTACCCTCAAAGTTACGAACTTCATTGCCATTACGCTTACGCAATTTCACCACTGTAATGATACTCTGGTATTTTTAAGCTGTGTTCAAACGATGTGCGATGTTACATCCGAAATAGGAGGGTACGTGTAAAATTGTTCAAAATTACCCTACTCACCATAAATTAAAAACATTTATACGCTAGCTACCCGCGGCTTTTGCATAGATGATGTTCTAGGTAAAGAACTCTTTATATTCCAAGTTTCAACGAAATCGGTTGAGCCGTTACGGCGTGATTGAATAACAAACATCCTCACAAACTTTTGCATTTTTCATATTAGTAGGAAGGATATGATAATTTTATTGACTACTTGAGTTAGGTACCATTTTTACCATTTTTTAGTACCATTTTCAAAAAGATATCAGGACGTCTGATCGAAGCGACGCGTGACCCGAGAGCTGGCTCATATTTGGCCCAGCGAATTAGCATTGCCATCCAGCGTGGTAATTCCGCCAGCGTCTTGGGGACGCTTCCGACTGGTAGTGATCTGGATCAGTTGAACTATCTATAGATCATTTGTAACGGTCTTTAGATGGCTCAACTGTTTCCTGTGTATTTTGTAAATATAAACTTGTATTAGTTTTAAGTTTCTTTGTGTAAATAAAGAATTGTTAGGTACCTACCTAACCGTCGCGGTAGAATCCGATCGGGACCCCGTGACTTTGCCAAGTGCTGATGCAGTGTCAAGCCAGCCGTCGAATGATGAGTGGTTCGATGATGCATTAGCACTAAGGTGAGTGAAGGAACATCGATGTGTTTTTAGTCGGTATGCCGCTGGTCGCTGATATCTCATCAGTAGCTGGCGGAGAGCCCGACATACCCCTCCAGCTCTCCCCGAGCTGGGGGGCATGCGTAACGCATTTTCCCATCGATAAAAAAAAAAAAAAAGGTACCTACCTAACCGCAATTTTTAATAGGTATTTATATTTACAAATGCCTTATATAATATGAAATAAACTCACCTAGTCGGCGGATAAGCACAATCTGAGCGCGGTCAGTGAAAAACATTAGGTATGAGAGCACAATAATAATGTGTAGTAGTTATGTTGGTACCTAGTACGTTTAGATAGCGGTGTTTATTCATGCTAGCATTTGCCCACGGCTTTGCTCATAATCTGTTCATACGTAGACGTGATTTGAAAAAATGAAAAAAAATGAAAAATATTTATTTTTGCAGCATCACGTACAATTTCAAACTTAAACTATATGTACTACCTACCTGTTACATATAAAAACTAAAAACTGAACAAATAAAGTACATTAAACATAAACAATAGCTTGTGTTGCTGAAGGCAGATAAAGGTTCCGGTTACCTATGATACCCACACTAGATAAAAATCTGTATCGTATCTATACGATTAACAGTGGGATGGACGGCCTCGGTTCGGGATACGATTAACAGTGGGATGGACGGCCTCGGTTCGGGATTAACAGTGGTATTTATGTATAAACTAGCCCGCGTCTTTGGCTGCGTGGTACCTAGATAAATAGTAGCCTATATGCTATTCTAGGTAAGGAACTCTATCTATCCAAGTTTCATCGAATTATTATAATTACCCGTGACACCATACAAACGGTAAGTCACGTTTTTCACCACTCAGCGGTGGCTAGTGAGTAACTCACGAGCATAACGGACTCGGGTGGCTCTATTCGGCAAAGTCCGAGAGCTTTCACTTGCGGCCTACCACATCTCGGTAGAACTGTGCTAGCGACATCTAGCGAACTGATAGTGAAAGTCCTCAGTCATTCAACTTCCATTTTTTTAAGGACGACAGAGTAAGAATACAAAATTGCTACAAAAACATTTCTAATTCCAAAATATTTTTTTGTATGTTTCTTTCAAAGATTTTGAAGACGAGCAACGGATAACTTTGGAAATAGACTTTAAAATAGCTGCTACTCGACGCTAAATAATTGGGTATAGCGCTCTCTAGTAACAATGACACGCAATTTGAGAACACTGCTTTACCGACATAGGAGGCGTGGTTGCTAAGATCATTCATTCATTCGTAGCACAGAACACTAATATCCATTCGTAGAGAACGTAGGGTCCGAACGTTATCTTTGATTCATTCGCTCATCAAATGTCAGCGAAAAATAAGTTACCCTCTTAAACGGAGGTTACCTCCTACAAAAGGAAAGATTCACACGTCAATCTTTATTTTATCAAGTTTATATGACTTTCATAATAAACCTAGTGAACGGAACCACATGATATGAGTTAATGCGCGATTTTGATTCTCTGTTTTTAATACTTGGGATGGCCTGTAGTATTTTTATGCATTTTAATGTTACCTAGTATAATACAAACTACAAAGTTAATTAAACTGTTTTATGTGCTAAAATATAATCCAATCTATACTTCAGCCAAATTCGAGCTAAAATATATTTATACAACCCAACCATACTAAAAAATAGTTTTTCTTGGATTTTTGGATAGAATTAATCATCAGATGTATATTTCCGATCACAAATTCAATAAAAAAAAATACGAGAGAGAAATATAGGTTACGTATCAGTTTGATATCAAACAAAACTGATCTGAATTTGGGTAATTTTATTTGTTGGCATCTCTGAATGCTGATTTATCGTTCCTTTTCTTCAAACAAATCAAATTCCGTCTACAAAATCCGTAGACTGAGAAACTCTGTTTACGTCAAAATCGAACGGATTCGAAGGAACGAAGTAAATTGACTGACGCGCGATCTCAAGACTCAAAGTCCGCAGCTAGTCCGCAGTTAGTCTGTGGTGTGGTCCGCAATCCGCATTTCTGCAGTTCCGCAGCAAACTTCATCAAAGTCGCAACGAGTCATTCACTTCATTCAGTTTATTTTCTAAAAATTTTTCTTCATAAATCCGTTTTTCTAGTGATGCGTTGTGTATTTACGATGGGCGGCTTTGTTTTTATCACAGTATTCCTGTGTTTTACAACAAAAGGTGAGTAAATGAGTATATCCGTGTAATTCGTCAATGTTCTGTCTGTTTGTAGCTTGTTTCAAACTTGCGATTTGAAGAATTGTAAATGCCGCCGTGCCGGATTTTCGAACGCTAAAATGACACGCCCAAAGTTTTCTTTTGTTTTGATTATAAATTGAAGGGTCCTATTAATGTTATAAATGCGAATGTTTGTATGTTTATGCGGTTCGATCACACCGCACCGCGGTTACGGTACTGATTTCCATGAAACTTGGAATTTATAAACTTCTCTATGTAGAATGGCCTGAAGGCTACTTCGTAGCTAGGTGCTACGCGAGCTACGTCGCGGGCGCAAGCTAGTTTCTACGTGTAGGAATTGACAAACCAATATTTGCGGTCACTCATGTAGTAATTTTAAGACATTGACCGCAAATATAACTTTGTTTCCTAATAAACTTCGAAATTCCTCAATTTCAGACTTTTCCCTTTAATTGTGTTACAAAAGCTCCTAGCGTTCCAAATTTCAGAATTGAGAGGTAACTGGAAGTACCCTAGAGGTTTTTCATTTTAGTCTTTTCCATATAAAAATTATAAATTCATTGCCATATCTTTTTAATGCATTAAGCTATAGCTTTGATTTTTATACGGCACCATAAGCCCATAAGACCTTAATAGGTGGTATAAATTTCAAGTTGATACCCTTAGCCGTTTCTGAGAAAAAAGGTCTGGACAGACAGACGGACAACAAAGTGATCCTATATGGGTTCCATTTTTCCAAATGAGGTACGGAACCCTAAATATAAAAAAAAATGAATTTCAGATAAACGTCATGTATTACTTTGTTGCAGTGCTAGCACAGAGGACTCCGACCATATCCCACATCACCCAAGAGCAGATCCGAGACATCGGTGGCCAGGTTGACCTGCAATGCTCCGTGCACTACTCGCAGGACTTCCCGGTTATTTGGGTAAGATAATCCTACTAATAAATCAATAAATCAGTGCCCAAAAAAGTGAACCAGACATGACAATAGACTTTCAATTTCGACACTGTGAGATGTAGACAGTAGACACATCAGCGGAAGCTGCTATATATAAATAATATAATATAATAAATGCGAAAGTTTGTGAGGATGTTTTTATGTTTAGACAAGCTCCTGCCCGCGGCTTTGCTCACGCGGTACCTACATAATGTCGATGAATCTTTTTTTTTTTTTATTCTATTTTATTATTTAGGGACTTTGAGTTGCGCAGCAACTATGTCAGTCCCATAGAGATCTCATATAAACAATAACTACACTATACATTCTGCAGCAACCTGAACGCAGATTTGTAGAGCGCAATAGCGGCAACAGAAGACTGCGCCGCTAACACGCTCTGAAACTCGATGAATTTTGGAATAGATAAAGTTCTTTACCTAGAATAGCATATAGGCTACTTTTTATGTAATTACCTCGCGATTGAAGCCACGGGCGGAAGCTAATTATAAATAAATAATAACAAACACCCAACTAGGACACACTAGGATGCCCTGTGTCGTGGGTATCAGAAACTACGAGTACCATGGTACCACAACACCCAGACCCGGAACTAATATTTGCAGATCATGCAAACATTTGACCCGAAGCGGGAATCGAACCCTTGCGTCTCCGACGCTCACTCAAAGTCAAAGGTTTTTATTTCAATAAAATCACTAGGATCACTTTGAAACGTCTTAGAAACTAGGTGAAGCTACGCCTGTTCCTCGCGACCAAGCCTAGAAGAAACAGGCAACAAACACGGCTTGGTGCCTATCATTTTTATGATGATCCTTGTTATTTTTTTTGTTTTTTTTTTATATATATATTTTTTTGTACAAAATTGAATTTCGAGCCAGTGTGGTGCCGATAGAACTAGGTGAGGCTCAAAAGAAAAATAATAATAATAATAATTATTATTAGCCGTATTTCCCTAGTGTACTTTTTTTTTTTTTTTACAACTGAGATGGCAAACAAGCATACGGCCCACCTGTTGGTAAGCGGTTACCGTAGCATATGAGCGCTTGCAATACCAGAGGCATCACGCACGCGTTGCCGACCCCGAACCCCCTCCCCCCCCTAAAGAGCTCTGGCAACCTTACTCATCGCAGGAACACAACACTATTTGAAACAAATAATGTTATTTGGCTGCGATCTTCTGTAAGGTGGAGGTACCTCCCAGGCGGGCTGCTCCAATTCAGAACGAGAAAATCTCGCTGTGCCCTACCTCCTCCTATAATTTCTATTTATTTAGGGGCTATCCATTGCATTTTTCTTGGCTGACCGCGAATCGGCGGTCGGCCAAGAAAAATAATAATGATCCCTAATTAATAAGAGCTTATATAATTTTAGATCTTATATCTAGTAACTCACCACTACGTAGCCAAGGACAAAGTATAACTTTAATTTATTTTCAGGTAAAATACGATCAGAGCAAGTCTGTGGAGTCAATCCCGCTGTCGAACAACGCAAACCTTATCATTAAGGACTCTCGGTTCTCACTCAGATTTGACGATGCCACCGCTACCTACACACTATCAGTAAGTTATTCTATGCTACTACCCTAATACCCTCCTACTATAAAAGCTTTTCTACATTAGATTAGTTGTAGGTTAGATAAGGTTGTCTGGAAGAAATCGCTGCTTGCGATAAGACCGCCGATTGTAGGACAAATTGTTATAGTGTTTATATTATGTATAAGTACATGTCTTACATCAGGTTTGTCAGGTTCAGGTCAGCTTTGGTCTGAAAACCAGCGCCGCTGCATGTTATCCTAATGTGTAGCGGCATTATGCTGAGACCATGCCTGTTTTGGCTCACACACACGGGAGACTAATTAGCACTTAAATATTGTAAATGACATAGATACCTACTTATGTGTTGTTTGTTGTACTGTATGTTATCTGTGTTATGTCTACATATCTCCCTATCGTTAACCTTATTGTTTTTTGTGTCTTCTGTCTGTGTTTGTCAAAATAAATTTATTTCATTTCATTTACATTGTGTCCTCAATAAAGCATTATATTATTATTTTTTTTACTTCCTACTACCCTAATACTACCTACAATTTCCTACTATTCTATTGCATATTATCATATTCCTTACTTATATTTTGTAACTCAACTCATACTTGTTGGCCGTGGTGGCCCCGGCTGAAGAATAGGCCCCTCCATATCTACCTATCCGCGGATGTCGTAAGAGGCGACTAAGGGAAAAAAGCTGGGGGATGGGCAGCAGCGTCCCTCATTTTAACAACGATAACTCTAACTGCGCTCGCCAACCCGCATGCCCAGAGTGGTGAGTATGGGCAAATCCCCCCACATGATAAGGAATTTGCTCTGTCTGTGGGGGAGGCCATGTTCAGCAGTGGACGTCAAACGGCTGAAATGATGATGATGATGACTTGTTAATCAATCACACTAACCAATGAAATTTGTAGTTTTCTAGTTCTAGTTGTAGGTTAGTTATGGTTGTCTGGAAGAAATCGCTGCTTGCGATAAGGCGTCCGATTGTAGGACTATAGTGTATACATTATGTATAAGTACATGTCTTACATTGTGTCCTCAATAAAGCATTATTATTATTTCCCGGCTGAACGGATTTTGATGAAAATTGGTATGGAGATAGTTTATACCCTGATGAAAGACATAGGCTACTTTTTATGCTAGCACAGCGCGAGCGAACCCGCCGGCTACTAGTAAAGTGTAACGCCTAGTATTTTTCCAGATCAAGGACATACAAGAGAACGATGCGGGTTGGTACCAATGCCAAGTACTCATCTCTATCTCGAATAAGATAGCGGCCGAGGTGGAGTTGCAGGTTCGACGCCCGCCCATTGTCAGCGACAACTCCACCAGATCGCTGGTGGCCAGTGAGGGGGAGAGTAAGTATTATTATTATTATTATTGCTATCTATTAGGTAGCTATCTATGACTGGCTCAGTTGGTAGTAACTCTGCCTTCTGCGCTAGAGGTCGCGGGTTCGATCCCCGCACTGGACAAACATTTGTGTGATGAACACAGATGTTTGTTCTGTGTCTGGGTGTTAAATATTTATCTATTATGTATATCAGTCTCTGGTACCCATAGTACAGGCTATGCCTAGTTTGGGATCAGTTGACCGTGTGTGATATGTCCGGAATATTTATTTATTTATTATTTAGGTGTGCAGATGGAGTGCTATGCCGGCGGCTTTCCTGCTCCGAAGATATCGTGGAGGCGAGAGAACAATGCTATCCTACCCACCGGAGGATCCATCTACAGGTGACTTATAAATAATTCCGACTAATATTATAAATGTGAAAGTTTGTGCGGATGTTTAGATGATTTGAATGAAATTTGGCACAGAGATAGATTTTAGTCTGGAATAGCATATATGCTACTTTTTATCTTCATATGTACCACGCGAGCGAAGTCGCGGGTTGAAGCTTAGTATTATAAATGCGAAAGTTTGTGAGGTAGGAGAAAAAAACGAGAAAAAGTAGCCTATATACTATTCTAAGTGAAGAACTTTATCTATTCCAAGTTTCAACGAAATCGGTTGAGCCGTTATGGCGAGATTGAACAACAAACATCCTCACAAACTTTCGCATTTATAATATTAGTAGTATATGAACACAGAGTTACACGCAAGCGGAGCCAGTAGCTTACGTATAAAACTTTTTATTTTCAGAGGAAACATCCTAAAAATCGCGGCAGTACACAAAGAAGACAGAGGCACTTACTACTGTGTGGCGGAAAATGGCGTCGGCAAGGGAGCCCGTAGAAACATCAACTTGGAGGTCGAATTCGCGCCCGTTGTCACCGTGCCGAGGCCCAGGCTAGCTCAGGTGAGACCTAGGCCATCATCATCATCATCAGCCTGTAGAAGTCCATATGTCCATATGTAGAAGACATAGGCCTCCCCCAAAGAGTGCCACGACGAACGGTCTTGAGTCTTCTCTATCCACCGACTTCCCGCAACCTTTACAATGCAATAGTCCATCGGGTGGGGGGCCTTTTAACACTGCGTCTCCCGGTTCGTGGTCGTCACTCGAGAACCTTTGTTCCCCAACGG
Source organism: Anticlea derivata (assembly GCA_947579855.1). Classification (NCBI taxonomy): domain Eukaryota; kingdom Metazoa; phylum Arthropoda; class Insecta; order Lepidoptera; family Geometridae; genus Anticlea; species Anticlea derivata. Next base: position 4,557,774 of record OX388287.1, on the reverse strand, counting down.
TTGTCGGTTCTGCGAGCTATATGCATGCCTGTCCACTGCCACTTAGACCTTAGGCTAACTCAGGTGAAATTAACCATAGCTCAGACGATACTTAGCTCAGGTGATGCCTTGAGTAACTCCGTTGAGACTAGCTCAGGTGAGACTTATTCTACCTCAGGTAAAATTAACCGTAGCTCAGACGATACTTCGCTCAAGTGATGCCTTGAGTAACTCCGTTGAGACTAGCTCAGGTGTGACTTAGGCTAACTTAGGTGAAATTAACCATACCTCAGGTGATTTCTTGGGTAACTGCGTTGAGACCTAGGCTAGCTCAGGTGAGACTTAGGCTAACTCAGGTGAAATTAACCATAGCTCAGACAATACTTAGCTCAGATGATGACTGGAACTCCGTTGAGATACATCCTGACTCCTAGGCTAGCTCAGGTGAGACATCCTAGCTCACGTGGGACTTAGAATAATTCAGGTGAAAAACTTAGCAGATAAACATTTTGCATAGTGATTATTCCATACGTGACAGATTGCAAACCCATCGACTTTTTTTTTCTTCACCGCTATAAGCAAGTTTTAACGCACACTTAATTTTTTCGAATACACCAACTTTGTTGCACGATCGGGTTCGAACCCACTATCTGCTTGTTACTGTTTTAACCTCTTGTCTGCTTAAGCACAGATCAGGATGAGACGCAATAGATTTTCTATTGTGTCTGTCGGATGTACCAGCAGATAGGAGTCAATAAAAAAATAAAAAAAATTTCAACACACTTGCTCATAAAGTGGCTCTAATTTCACCGCAATCAGGCACATAATGATCTGTATGTGACTGTGATCAAACTTGTAATCAAACTGTGACTTTTTCATTGCTATTATTCACAAACGTGAGTTATTTTATTTTATTGGTTGAGTTGCTTTGCTCTTAAAAAAGTTTCGATACAAAAAAGATCGTTCGCAAAAGTTAAAAAAAACTCATTCTTTTAGTCTATGGCCTATCGCCATTGTAAGATCTATAAGAAAACTGTGACTAATTTATCCCGCCATTGCGAAAAAAAAATCACAACTTGTTTTTACAGTTATTTCTAGTATTATTTTCTTCATAAGTGTGTTAAACACTTATTTATTTATTTATTTATAATTTTAACACCATAACAGCAAAGCCTAAGCGATGTTATAAGCAAGGAATATAAATGCACTTAAAATCTAAACATATAAATTTAAACATAATATTTTATTTTTACCTACTCCATTTTTTTACTTATAATGTACTATTATTATTATACAAAAAAACTGTATTAAAACAGTTGGACTGCTATAATCTTATTTTGTAATTTGTTTTTTGAGGCGCTTCAATACGACATGGACCTCGAGTGCCACGTGGAAGCTTACCCGCCGCCGGCCATCACTTGGCTGAAGGACGAGGTTCAACTCTCCAACAATCAACACTACAGGTGTGTACACACGATTCGACTAAAGCCTTGTTCACACGAGGCGACGTGTCGCATAATTATTATTATTAGTTTTAAGAGTTTAGCTCTTGTCGGTGTAATGATGCAAAACGATGTCACATCATAGACATCATTTACTGGCCTCATAGCTCAGTTGGTAGTAACTCTGCCTTCTGCGCTAAAGGTCGCGGGTTCGATTCCCGCACTGGACAAACATTTGTGGGATGAACACAGATGTTTGTTCTGTGTCTGGGTGTTAAATATATATCTATTATGTATATCAGTCTCTGGTACCCATAGTACAGGCTATGCCTGGGATCAGTTGACCGTGCGTGATATGTCCGGAATATTTATATATTATAGGTATATATTTATTTATTTATATTTTGTAGGTAACACGAGAGCGAAGCCGCGGGCTGAAGCTAGTCTATACTATTCTTAAGTTACCTGGAATAAATGTATATTATAGTATTATTATTGAAATAACACCTTTGACCTGACATGACCTAGAGCTCTTTAGGGGGGCAGGGGTTCGGCAGGCAACGCATTAGCAATGCTCCAGGTGTTGCTGATGTCAATAGGCGACGGTAACTGCTTACCATCAGGTGGGCCGTAAGCCTGTTTACCTCCGAATAACATAAAAAAACATGTTTTGTAGTCAAATATTGAAAAATATATTACAGCGTACGATAATGGTTTCAGAATCTCCCACTTTGCGACGGCCGATGAGTTCACCGACACCACCATCCGCGTGATCACCATCGAGAAGCGCCAGTTCGGCGTGTTCACCTGCAAGGCGCAGAACAAGCTCGGCACCGACGAGGGCAAGGTCGAACTGACAGGTATGCGAGATATAAACTCCAATATTACATAAATACCTACACTCAGTCATATCCTGTATGAATGACACCCGACAATTATACACTCACTCATAACATGACACCCAACCCAACAGTTATAACCTGAACATTCAACAATCAGTACAGTTACACTGTCATATCCTACATGACACCCAACCGTTATACACTCACTCATATCCTGTTAGACACCTAACAGTTATACACTCGGTCATATCCTGTATGAATGACACCCGACATTTATACACTCACTCATATCTTACATGACACCCAACCCAACAGTTATAACCTGAAAATTCAACAATCAGTACAGTTACACTGTCATATCCTACATGACACCCAACCGTTATACACTCACTCATATCCTGTAAGACACCTAACAGTTATACACTCACTCATATACTGTAAGACACCCAACAGTTATACACTCACTCATATCCTGTATGACACCCTACGTTATACACTCACTCATATCCTGTATGACACCCTGCGTTATACACTCACTCATATCCTGTATGACACCCTACAGTTATACACTCACTCATATCCTTAATGTCCTACCTGTCATACCCGACAGTCATATTTTAAGTCGTGTCCTCCAATAAGGCTTGACTTTGTCTTTGAACTACATTATTATCAGTAGCGACTATTTGTTCGAATATTTATGCATATATAAAAAAAAATCCTCATATTCATAATCACTTTAGGCTTAAAATAATCATTTTTTCTGATATTCAAAATCATTAACTTTATCGGCTCGATAACACTCGCCCTGTCCTTTTAAACAGTAAACTAAAGAATGAGGCGGACATACTTACTTTACTTTGAGCCTGTAAAGTCACTCACTAGAGTGATAATGAATAAGGGAGTTTGAATTTTGCTCAGCAAATATTATGCTTAGCATTATAAACGCATTCTCGAACAATGATTAACAAAATACAAAAACTGTAGTTAAAAATATACTTTAAAAGAACAGTTTACAGTTGATTTTTGCTAATCGGAGTTAGAGTAACCTGATTTTGATTTGAATTTGGTGCATTTATTTTCGTTTTATGCGGCTTTTAATAAACTTTGTGGCTGGGACCTGCGGTGCAAATGTGCAAGCGTAATGGCAATGAAGTTCGTAACTTTGAGGGTAATTTTGAAAATCTTAGCAACATTCAAAACGTTCCAAACTTGATAAGGGAAAACTTCAAAACCTTAGCTTCTTCCTTTTCATGTTTGAAAAACTTCAGATGTCGCTAAAATTGATAAAATCATCCTTATAATTGCGAACTTCATTACCATTTCGCTTACGCGATCCTGTTTTTCGATTATAATTTACCAAGATAGGATTTAATATACACTTCTTCTTATTATTGTTATAAAGGTCAAATTCAAAGTGAAATAAATTCAACAAAATCACTAGGATCACTTTGAAACGTCTTAGAAACTAGGTGAAGCTACGCCTGTTCCTCTCGATGAAGCCTACAAGAATCGGGCAACAGGTCGTGGGCTCGAATCCAGGTTGTGCACCAACGGATTTTCTATTCGGAAAAAAATTTGAGAGCACTAGTAGAGAGAGCGCACATACATTTTCCGAAAGGAAAATTAATTTGTGCACGACCGGGATTCGAACCCACGACCTGTGGATCATTGTGTGGGGCCGCTACCGCCACTCCACCAGTGCTCTCTTACATTAACAATTTTTCTGTCAACAAATTGTCCCGAATCTATTGAGTAATGTCTCCGAATAAGACCGGCCACAAAGTTTAAGCGCGAGCCTAGCATGACGCATGGCATGTGTTGTCAATAGAGTCGATAATCCCGGTGTGCCCGCCGGCGTGCGGCCAGGCGCGCTACGGCGGCGCGGCGGACCTGGCGCCGCCACCCGTCACACTCCTCACACTCGCTGCTGCCTATGCGCTGTATGCTTTTGGAAGGTAAGTTATAATAACACCCAACAGTCAGATACATAGCCTCGCTAGCCATAGCCTAACTGTACTTTGACTGGCCTCATAGCTCAGTTGGTAGCAACTCTGCCTTCTGCGCTAGAGGTCGCGGGTTCGATCCCCGCACTGGACAAACTTTTGGTGATTAACACAGATGGTTGTTCTGTGACTGGGTGTTAAATATTTATCTATTATGTATATCAGTCTCTGGTACCCATATAGTACAGGCTATGCCTAGTTTAGGATCAGTTGACCGTGTGTGATATGTCCGGAATATTTATTTATTAATAGCCCTAACCCACTAGGATCCCCTATGTCGTGGGTATCAGAAACTACGAGTACCATGGTACCACAACCAGACACGTAGTGCTATTTCGTAAGCGAAATGGGAATGAAGTTCGCAACTTTGAAGATGATTTTATTAATCATAGCGACATATTTTTATACAAAATTGTCTAACGTTTGACCACAGTCTCACCTGATGTTAAGTGACGATGTGGTCTACGGTGTAGCACGTTTGCCTAGAAGAAACCTATTCACTCTACTCTTGAAGACACCCAAATTATAGGTATTCGGAAACACAGACGCCGGCAATTACTTCCACTCTTTGGCTTAAAATATGAACAGGAAGGTTTAAAGATTGTAAACTCGTTCTTTGTCAAGTATGGAACGATTGAAATGTCGCTATTATTATTAAAAAGATCCTGAAAGCTACGAACTTCATTGCCATTTTTCTTACGCAATAGCACCCCCGGACCAAATATTTGCAGATCATGGCAATTTTACAGTTAAATCTGATAATTGATAGCCAGTTGAGTTTATCGATAGCCCTCTTCCAATCACCAGTGCTGAGGTAAGTTGCTGTTGCTGATAAAATGTTGAGAATTTCATTTAAAAAAAAAAATTGCCTGAACTTTTCTTGTGGTTATCAGTTTTTTTTCTTTTGCATAAATAGCATGCTCATAGCGTTATTTTGATAAGGCTGAAACCTTAAATACTGCTTCGTAAACAAGATTCTAAGCGATCTGCTAAATTTATCAGTTAGAAAACGTAAATCCTTCAAAAATCTTATTATAACATATCCGATTATTTATGACAACAAATCTTGGAACTGAATATGCTTCAATTTTATTATTATTAAAGTAGTAATAGATTTTATTCAAATAGATTTATGAAGTTTCCAAATTAGTCATTAAATTTCATTGAATAGAATTTGTAGCTATATTTAATTGTATGTTTACAGAGTCGCCAATCCCAGACATTAACTACCCCGGCCTGCAACCGGACCCACAGTACAGCGCAGCGAGCAACCACGCCAATATGACCCTTATGACAATTGCATGGTTAGTGATCAACATATCAAAAATTTACGAGCAAACGTCCTGAATTTTCGGCGAAGCGCTATGAATATTCGATGAAACGTTACAAATTTTAGATAAAACGTTATGAATTTTCCATAAAACGTTATGAATTTTCGGTGAAGTGTCCAGGCGTTCTCGCCCAAAAGACCTGGATCTAATAAAAAAAACGTACAAAATTGCCGAGCAATGTTTTTTTGGGAAAATGTTCTTAAATTTTCCATAAAAGCACTGATGTTTTTTTTTATACATACAAAACGCCGAAAAAGAACGGATTTGCTCAAAGTAATTTATGATCAAACGTCCAATTTTGTAGAATCTCTTTAAACGTTACTAATTTTTGAGACGTCCGCAATTCCAGTTCAAAATTTACGAATCTCTCGACGAATCTTTTCTAATGTATAGTCTGATATAAGCAGCAATCTGTATAACGTAGTTTATATGGTCTAACAAATCATTAGATTCACGATTCGACAGTTCTCTAATGTCAAAACGCGTAATAATGTTGCCACATTCAATCCGTCAGCGCTGTAACTGATCAGTGGTGTAATTGTGTAAGCGTAATGGTAATGAAAATCGTAACTTTGAGGGCAATTTTAACAATCTTAGCCACATTCAAAACGTTCCAAACTTGACAAGCGAAAACTTCAATACCTATCTTCTTCTTATATCTATTATAGCTTCTTCCTTTTTATGTTTGACAAACTTCAGATGTCGCAGAAGTTGATAAAATCATCCTTATAATTGCGATCTTCATTACCATTTTGCTTACACAATAGCCTGGCTGATCAATAAATGAACTGCGTACTAATCGGCTCATTATAGCCAACGCAACGCAACGCGTGCGTGATGCCTCTGGTATTGCAAGCGCTCATAGGCTACGGTAACCGCTTACCATCAGGTGGGCCGTAAGCTTGTTTGCCACCTCTGTTGTATAAAAAAAAAAAAAAGCAGCCCTAAAATTGAGTGGATCAGAACATTTTGCGATGCTTGCTCACCGCGGATTTCAAAAAATCACGCGATGAACATAGCGCCTTCGCATATACCGTAGAAAGACTCCACACTCATGACTCGCTACGATCAATGAACCAATGAACTGACTCAATGATTTTGATTCATCAGATCAGCTGTTAATTTTATTATTTTACTACTAAATTGGCAAAAGTGGCAGCACCCTAACTGTCAAAAAGTGACTATGATTATTTGTTAGATTAAGTTATTTTTGCCTATGGACAACTTGTACCATCAACATGTACCATTGATGGTCTACTATGACAGGTCTCATAGCTCAGTTGGTAGTAACTCTGCCTTCTGCGGACAAACATTTGTGTGATTAACACAGATGTTTGTTCTGTGTCTGGGTGTTAAATATTATATATTATATTGTATGTGGTAAAAATCAGTGCCATGTGTACCATTAATGGTACTGGCTGATGGTACAAGTGGTAGGGAGGCTGTTCTTCTATATTAGATCTAAGTGTGACATGTGAAGTGAAACAATTTTATAAGTAGGTAACTAAGCTAAGAACATTTTTCAACTGTGTTCCGTAACGATATGGTAAACCGAAAAGATCTTGTCTTATACATAAAATATAACTATAAACCGGACAAGATGATTCATAATAATGTCCCGATAAGGCCCAAATTGAAAGTATGTTCTACGACTTAGACATTTTTCATTGAAAAACACAATGGAAAAATCTGCTGTTTTGGGGTCAACTCAGTTTAAACTCACATTAAGAGGATACAAAAATCATAATAAATTGTCGAGTGGGCGGAGTGAAGAAAGTGACAGCGCTATGTACTGTTATTGAATGCGGAAAGGGATAGCAAGCGTTAGAAGGCGCTCGAAAGTAATCGACGTAAGCGAAATATAAGAAAATATCGATTACTTCAAAAACTATCTTTGGATTGGGAGGAACTGGATTTATGTACCCTATGCTATTGTCTAACAAAATATTAAAAAAAAAGTTATTTATGTTAGATAGTCTCAGAGTATTTTCGAAAAAACTGTTGCAGAGGACCCAACTTTAAAAAATAAATCTATCGAGAAAAGTTTTACCAATCGCGTTTCTGTCTTGGATTTACGTAAATAAAATGCTCAAGTTATCTTTGTCATAAAAATCAAAAATGTGCGTTTTGCGGTTATTGAGAAAAAAACAATTCAAAAATCATAAAATAATTAAACCCTCACCTTAATCAGCTGTTTTAGGTATCTATCTTGATGCCGAACTTCTCGTACGATTAATAAACAAATTAGTTATTTGAAAAATTCCGAAAAAAATGAAAACAATTATCCAAAAGTTTTGATGTTTTTCAATTTGTAGGTGAAACTAGTTACGGAACACCTTTTATATACATATAAGGAACTTACTGTCGAAAATGCTGGTTTATACTCAGCGACTGAATATTGCATTTGTTGTATGCTTCGATCAACAAAATAGATGGCGTCGGTCCATCGGGTGAACCCCACTGGGGCCCAATTCTACTAATTAAATGGCTTCAAAATGACAATGGTTCAATGGCAAAATTGCCACTTTTGACACTTTTGGTATTCTGCTACAGTCGTATATCAATGACAGGCCTCATAGCTCAGTTGGTAGTAACTCTGCCTTCTGCGCTAGAGGTCGCGGGTTCGATTCCCGCACTGGACAAACATTTGTGACTAACACAGATGTTTGTTCTGTGTCTGGTGTTAAATATATATCTATTATGTATATCAGTCTCTGGTACCCATAGTACAGGCTATGTCTAGTTTGGGATCAGTTGACCGTGTGTAATTTGTCCGGAATATTTATTTATTTATTATTTATTTATTTATTGTCAAACCAATTAAATCATAGTAACGAAGGTGGCGACAATCGTAAATGAATGATAATGTTGCGATCATTAACATTTACTCACACTTAAAAAATTTGGTTTATGTTAAATTACTTCTTAGCCTACAGTATGGCTAGATTGTAATAATAGTGGAGCACATAATTATGTGTAAACTATTTAAAAAAAAAACATTCGATTATCATTTTCATGTCATTGTATTAGTAGAATTGGGGGAATAAATTGCACCGGAACGCAAACTACTGCTCCATTGCGTTTCGGCGCAATTTATGTATCGATATTTCGATTGATTTTGCGTAATCCACCGTTTTTTTGATCGAAAGCTCTCTTTCTGTATCAAAACATCGATACAGTGTGTAGTTTTATAATTTTTTATAAAAAATAGCAATAATCATTATGAGCAGCTAACTATCCTATAATAAGTTGAGTGTTTTTTAATCGCTTTCCGTTTTGTAGCATTATTTTGTATTTTTTATATTTATTCAATTATAACCACAGAGTAGAAAAAGCGTCATTCATTCATATACAAGATGATTCATAAGCCCCTTTCGGGATATAAGTAATATGCAATCACCTTGTATAAACGAAAATTAATATAAAACTATACATTCCAGAAATTATCCTACCTATGTTTATTATTGAATACTAACAAAATCTATTGCTTGCTTGCCTCTCGTGACACTGGTTCTGTCTTGGTCACCCGCCAACAGTGACAGTGACAGTTATCAGACAAATCTGTCATATTCTATACACGGTGTTTTTTAAAGTGCACTAGTAACGACAAAAAAACATTGCCATATTCTGTGCTTTAAAAACGTAATTGAATTCATGATATGAATTTTTATCAATCTTAGTTATGTACTAAAACTATTTTGTGATCATTCTAGTAACTTTACTTGGCATCTATTTTTAACATAATAAAAACGGTTTGTTTTTTTGTACTGATATTTCAACTGCTTTTATTCCCTCCGAAATTACTTTATAGATTTTAAGTTTGTCAACTTACCCTTATGATAAACCTACTCTGTGTTATACAGAGCGTCCCACGGATATGCCACATGGAGGGAAAGCACCTTGAATATTGTAGATGGAACATTTTACTGAAAGAAGACATCGGTATGATAAAGCTACAGAGTGATTATTTTTCTCATGTAACGGGTTCGATTTCCGGTTCAACCATGTAATTTTTTAAATATTTATGAATGCAGTTTAAATTGTTTTTTAAATTCAATTAATGTCTTCTTTCTGTAAATGTTCCATCTACAATATTCAAGGTACTTTCCCTCCATGTCGCATATCCGTGCGACGCCCTGTATTTGTGAAAACCTATAGATGGCCCTCAAAATCATTAAACTGTGTTATTATGAAACTGGGTTCAGAAGGGGACTAACTAAACCCTGGTTTTGTGACGTTATTTCATACAAATGCGTAAAAATAAATATGAAATTTGACATAAATGTCATAATGTCGAACGTATGAAATGACACGTCACAAAACCAGGGTTTATTTAGACCTGGTCTATACCCAGTTTGATAGTAACAGGGTGTGTCCATAGCTGTAAGTTTTTCTAAGAAAAAAATAATAATAAATTAACGCTTTTGACAGCTTTTTATAAGCCTGTCCAAAGCGCAAGTTATACAGATGGAACATCTGGCGCTGACGACGATGTTGCGCTGACGGTAGCGTCATGCAAATTGCAAACTAAATTAAATAGGTACTATTTTACAAAACACTGTTTGCACCGATAACGTCCCTTGGACGGTCTTTTTAAATTGATCTTTATTTTCGTTGTATTTAGTATGAAATTGGTCTAATGTCAGCGTCAGATGACGTTTCTTTGTGGCTAACACCTAAAGGCCGTTTTAAATGAAATAGGTGTAGTGGCAGGTTTTTTGTTGAAATAAAAGAAAATGTGAACCAATATTTTATTTTATTTATAAAAATATACAATTCTACCTATGATAATTATTTACAAAACTTATACACCCATTTTTCTAGAGAAAACGTCCAGAACATGGTTTAATACCGTTCCACGTGATTTTATATATATATATATATATATATATAAAATCACTATATATATATATATATAGGTCATTTGTTTCAGGCAACACAGCAAAGTACATGTACAAATACAGGGCCCATAGATACTTTAAAATTTAAATACATAAAAATATTCTCACTTAAAAATATTATTTATGTTTAATATGCGTTGTGGAGCAAGTAAACATGTTTTCTTCGTTTCTTTCATTCTTCTTTAAACATTATTTACCTAACATATAACATTATTTATCTTATAACATAGAATCACCAGAGTATTCTAAAGATGGACCACATTAGGTACACAGCCAGTGTGTAGAAAAGCACCTTTATTATCTGATGTAGGTAGTAAAGTCTGAAACAACGTTTTTAAATGGTAAGTTGGTACAGTCACTGTTCGGACGTGACTTTGACTACCCTTAGACATCTGATCGCCAGCAGATCTGTGAGGCTGTCTACAAAGCTTGGGGATTAAAGTGAGGTTCTAAGACATGCCGGTTTCATCACGGTGTTTTCCTTCACCGTTTGAGAGCAGTATAGGCTGATTTGGTTACCTTTTCCACTTGATCCTGGCTGCGGGTAGAGTGTCATCACTCTCTTTGAAGAGGTATCTTCGGATGCCGAAGAGGTAGGAATCGAAATACTCCTCCCAGTCTACCGCGCTCATGCTGAAGGGAAATATCTGGAAATAAAGTATAAATAATTTATTTATTTTATTTATTTATACATACATTGAAATAAGGAAATCCGTAGAAGAACTAAGGTCACCGACATAGCTCTCAGAATTAGCAAGTTGAAGTCGCAGTGGGCAGGCCATATAGCTCGCAGAACCGACAACCGTTGGGGAGTAAAGGTTCTCGAATGGCGACCACGAACCGGGCGACGCAGTGTTGGAAGGCCCCCCACCCGATGGACCGACGACATTGTGAAGGTTGCGGGAAGTCGGTGGATGGAGAAGGCTCAAGACCGTTCGTCATGGAACTCTTTGGGGGTCCAGCAGTGGAATTCTACAGGCTGATGATGATGATGATACATACATTCACACTTAAACTTAGTGTTAGGAGCATTTTCTATAAATAAATAACACCCAACTATCACATACATAGTCCTGACCCCACACTAGGATCCCCTGTGTCGTGGGTATCAGAAACTACGAGTACCATGCTACCACAACACCCAGACCCGGAAATTTTTCCCGCAGCGGGAACCGAACACGCACCCCTTGCGTCTCAGACGGGCACTCGCCCGCTGAACCAAACGAGGTTGTCAAAAAATTAGGTAGTTATTATTAATTATATTTAATTAGCTTTCGACCGCGGCTTTGCTCACGGGGTACCTACCTATGAAGATGAAGAAAGAAAGAAAATTTGTTTATTTGACCCACAACGCAGGTAGGTACAGTAGATAGGTGGATACATAGAAAATACTTTATAGGTAGGTAATACACAAAGCGGTAGGAAAACAAAAAAGTAGGTACCTAGGTAGGTGGCTAAGTGGTAGGCTAAGTAGTATGCGTTGTGTGAGGCAAATGGGTCCCGTCTCAGCATAAAGTTGCACCGAACATAATATTATGAAGAGTACCTATATGCCTATATTCCAGACTATAATCTATCTCTGTACCAAAGTTGCCATTTCATTCTGGGCCTGGTCCATGTACACTACATAAAAAAATTAGGTACACTACTCTAAAATATGGATAAGCAATAAAGTAAACGTATTTAATTGGTTATTTTATTTAAATTGACTTCGTTCTAAGGTACATTAAGATTTTCTTCGACAAAGAGAGCAACACACAGCGCTACAAAAATATGGCGGATGGACGTGCGTGAAATGTCATTTTGAAAACCTACATTTATCTGACAAAACAAAAACATCAAATCAAACAACATGATATGAAATATATGTCAATGTCATGTCAAACGCCAATTATAAACCAACATGGCGGCCTTCAAATAGTGTTCACATAGTAAAAAACTTACCAGAAGAACTATTCTTGTACCATTGCATTTGTCTTCAAATTAACGAAATTGTATTTTTCTTGTAATCTCCTATTTTTTCTATGTAGTGTACATGGACCAGGCCCAGAATGAAATCGCTCCTTTCGCATTTATAATATTAGTAGGATTACAAACTTCGGCTGACCATTTTAACGTACCTGCTTATCAGTCTCAGTGGTGCTATCCCACAATCCTCGAACCCGTCTGTTGCAGAACTGAATCTCAGTTGTACTGAAGTAAGAGAGGACAGACGAAAATTTGTGGATTTTCCTGTAAACCTTTAGCATCCTGAAATAAATAAAAATATTAAAATAAATTCCGGGAATCCTATTGGGATGACCAAGACTATGTATACTATGTGACTGTATACTGTGTGTGTGTATGTGTGTGTGTTTATTCTGCACTTCCCGACTATACTCAACCAGCATATACAACGATTACAACGTGAGTTTTTTTTCAGGGCCACTTAGGTGAAATCGGAAACATCGAAACGTGATGTTAGGAGGTACGGGCTCGATTTTGAAAAAAATAAGATCAGCATTTAAATATATAATGTAAAGAAGAGTGAATGCATGGTCTTTCAGGCCAGGGGTCGCCAATGTCCGTCGATTATACCTACCATTAAATTGTATGGTAAGCCGCTTAAACGGGTCGAACAATTTAAATACCTCGGACATTGGATAGCCTCTGACCTGAAAGATGATGTAGACATTGAAAGGGAGCGGAGGGCGTTGTCTGTGAGAGCAAACATGATTGCCCGCAGGTTTGCTCGTTGCTCAATGGGTGTAAAAATCTGCTTATTCCGAGCCTACTGTACTAGCTTCTACACGAGCAGCCTGTGGGTAAGTTATACGCAAAAGCAGTTCAGCGCCCTTCGCGTTCAGTATAATAACGCATTCAGGGTGCTGGTGGGGCTGCCCCGGTTCTGCAGCGCGTCAGGGATGTTCGCCGAAGCGCGTGTGGACTGTTTCTACAGCACCATGCGCAAGCGGTGCACATCCCTGGGGCGCAGAATCAGGGCCAGCTCCAACAGCATACTGAATGTGTTGTCAACCAGGTTCGACTGCGAGTACCTAAACCATTGCGGTATGGTACATGCGCAGTACCTGAAGTAGATTCCACCTACTCTACCTACTTACCTTCCTTTCTGCAATAATAAGTACAAATAATATGTGTGATATGGACTATGTTAATTGTCTGAAATAAATGATTTATTATTTATTATTATATTATTAAAAAAGTTGAAATTTATTTACAGTTTTCAGAAAATGTATATTTTTGGAAAACATTTTTTTTTTGCTTTTTTGGGTTCTTTGTTTGATAATAAATAAATAAATGTTTGATAACTTATGTGTCTAAAGTTGTTGGAACACCTTCAAAATTCGATAAATAAATATTGTTTAATTTATAAATTTGCAGTGTTCCAACAACTTTATACACATTGTTATAATAAAAATAAATAAAACATCTATTTATAATACATCTATTTATTTATTAACAAACATAGAACAAAGAAAAGGAAAAAAAAAATATCAATTTTTTTTTTGTGAAATCCTAAAAATAAATTGCAACTTTTTTTTAATGTCGGTCTATGAAATAATAGACGTTTTATTTACACAAAGAAACTTAAAACTAATACAAGTTAATATTTACAAAATACACAAGAAACAGTTGAGCCATCTAAAGACCGTTACAAACGATCTATAGATAGCTCAACTGATCCAGATCACTACCAGTCGGATGTAGGTCTTATTTAGCATCACTTTTCGATTACTCTCACGGCTTCCGATTTCGCCTAAGTGGCCCTGAAATAAAACTCACCTGTACATATAACACTTCTCAATCCGCATTTAACACTTCTCAACCCGCATTAAAGCTACTCAACCTGCGTTTAACAATTATCAACCTACATTTAACACTTCTCAACCCGCATTAAACACATCTCCACCCCCTTTAACACATTCTCAACCTGCATTTAACTATCCTCAACCTGAATTTAACGCTTCTCAACCAGCTTATCACAATAATAACTTACTTTGGTGTCCGTCCCACGCAGACAGCTAGTCCGTCCACCAACGCAGCCGGTATGAGATGCAGAATCACTCTGTAGAACCGATTCAAGATGGCCGACTTTGTTAGCGTCAGTGAAAAGTACCTGGAAATGAAGCACAGAGGTAAATTACATGAACGAGTTCATCATCATCATCATTTCAGCCATTCGACGTCCACTGCTGAACATGGCCTCCCCCACAGACAGAGAATCCATGTAGGGGGATTTGCCCATACTCACAACGCTGGGCATGCGGGTTGGCGAGCGCAGTTAGAGCTATCGTTGTTAAATGAGGGACGCTGCTGCCCATCCCCTAGCTTTTTTCCCTTAGTCGCCTCTTACGACATCCGCGGATAGGTAGATATGGAGGGGCCTATTCTTCAGCCGGGGCCACCACGGCCAAGGGGTCCAAAAACCCTCTTTTGGACCCCTGTATCTAAGAAACCCCTTGACCTATTCGTACCAGCAAATCTTGATAGTATTACCTGTTGACCTAGTAAATTCTATGCAGATCGGTTTGACGGCTCGAAAGCTTTGCTCTAACAAACATACAAAGCCGATTCCTCATTCCCCCAAGTTTTTTTTTAAAATATTCCGTACAAGCACACTCGGTCAACTGATCCCAAACTAGGCATAGCCTGTACTATGGGTACCAGAGACTGATATACATAATAGATATATATTTAACACCCAGACCAGAACAAACATCTGTGTTAGTCACAAATGTTTGTCCCACAATCGAACCCGCGACCTCTAGCGCAGAAGGCAGAGTTACAACCAACTGAGCTATGAGGCCAGTCATGTTTGCCTTTATTGCACATTAGAAAACAGAGGCATTATCTACGTTTTCTACAAAAATATATATGCTTAGGACTCACCACACAGCATCAGAGAAGGGATGATGGTCCACTCGCGCGCAATTCTTCGCCATAAAATCCCCCCACGTGATTCGGTTCTCGACCGAACTTACGTAGTTGAATATAGGCGGCTCCGCCGGTGTACTGAAAAAACGTTTCATTTCATTTCATTTTCATTTATTTCACCCTTAGCGTTACAGTGCATAACATAGGTATGTCCAATTACAGTTATTTTAATAAATTATCATGCAGATTATTAATTTAGTATTATTATTATTATTATTACAGATTATTAATGGATTAATAGATAGTGTCCTACATATTACTTGTATGCATATCAGAGAATGAACAATTCATATATTCGGTAATATGGTAAAATGGATGACTCTCAAGAAATCTCCTGACCTGAAATTTAAATTTGTTGATGGGTAACTGTGTAACTTCTAATGGCAATTTATTGTACATAGCGAGCTTAAGGCAAATACCTAGTTTGTAAGTCTTTACAAGCCTTGTTCGTGGCACATCTAGTTTTTCTTTATTTCTAGTGTTATAATTGTGTATGTGTTTTTTCATAGGTAAATCATCCTTAGCCAAATGTATCTCAAGAAGAGAGTTAAGTATAAACATGGATACCACTGTTAGGCTCGTATTCAGAGACACGACTCAAACTTAGATTTAATCACAGATCAGCTGATCTCTATTTAAGTACTGAATCTCTTCTCAAACATAACTTTTATTCAAGAACGGTACTTAAACTATTTTCAGCTGAATCGAGTTTCAAATCTGTACTCAAATGTTCTCGTTTACATTTTGATTTATTTATAATTTTCGATTAGTTTTACGCAGAAATTCAAACAGCCAGTGTGGAAATAGAACAGAACTATAAAGTGAAGTATAAATATGCATCAAAGTACGTGTAACGGAACGAAAATGTCATTTGATTAATGTCTAATCAAATCTAAACTCAAGCACCGATTTCGTCTGATTGACGTTTCAGAATAAGCATTTACTCAGGTGAACTGTGATCATTGAATCTATACATAAATACTGTTCAAGAATTAGAATCTCGACTCAAATCGAGATTTAAGTACAGATCAACGCTTGAGTCTTGTCTTTGAATACGAGCCTTAGTATTTTAGTTTTCTTAAAATAAGCTCTCACTGATGTCATTTTGTGTAAGCCGTGTATAATTCTTATTGATCTCTTTTGGCATATTAGAACTTTTTCAATTTGTGGGTCATTGCCCCATACAGTAATCGCATAGCTAATGATAGAATGGCAATAGGCATAGTAAACCGATAACAGAGTTTTTCTATCAATTACTGGCTTCAGCTTGAACAGAGCATAATTTGCGCTAGCCAATCTCTTGCATATTTTGTCTATATGACTATCGTAGGACAGAGTTGAGTCTACGTGCTTGTCATTCACTAGTTCTTTCTAGGTCAGTGCTAGGTGAGGCCTAGAAAAGGGCTAATGGCCGTTGGTGAAAGAATTAAAGTGCGAAAGAAACTCTTTTCGTGCACAACATGGTAAAGATGCGAGCTTTCAAAGTTTGCCAAAAATAAACAAAAATATTGTAAGCTCATTTTGTTCATTATTATTATTATATTTTTTCGCACTATTGTCATTAATTTATTATATTTCATATTTTGTAATCATTGATAGCAAATTACACAATCACAACAACACAAATTCACAGCTAGGTACCTACGCATTGTTCGTTTGTACTCGTTCTGCTCGCTCTCCTTCAGGTTTTGGCTGAAAATCAGTGTTTTTGCTTTTAAGCAAAATATTTCACTGAGCCATAGCCTATTTGTCGTACTGCAGCACACGCAAACTTGCCTACTCTAAGATACATACTTTAAAAAAAATTGCTCTATTGATTATGTATACCTACCTAATGTATGTACTTTAGTTTAAAATTGTTTATCTATGTTAATTGTGTGTGTCTGTAGTGCCAAATATTTTTTTTTATCTATCTATCTCTGTGTTTTCCCCAACGAATCAAGCTGAGTTCGTAAACCTACTATCATATCCTACTAATATTATAAACGCGAAAGTTTGTAAGTATGGATGGATGGATGTTTGTTACTCTTACAGAATACAGAATTTATTAGTAATACCATTATTACATGTCATGTCATTAATTAAATTAGAAATAAAAAAATGACAATTATAAATTATAATATTGGTAAATTTAAATATTCATTCACATCATATAACACTAAGTCAGTGAGCCACTTTCTAATTTTTTTCTTAAAAATAGGTGTGGAAGCTGCATCACGGATCCAGTCGGGCAGCCGGTTATAAACCGAAGGACCCATTATATAAACGGACCTCTCCGATTTCTGTAGCCTATACTCTTTCACGTAAAAACTACTGAATGGATCTTAATGAAACTTCACAATAATATAGCTTATCCATCAGAATAACACATAGGCACGGGGTCCCATTCTAAGGAAAAAAAATATTGTTCAAACGAATGTCAATAGATGGCTTTACGGGTATAGATTTGTTATTGAAGTATGTGAAAAAACATTATTAGGTCATGAAACAAAGATTTTATAATATCATAAAATACCTAAAATACTGGTATAGTATTATGTTATCTGTGACATAGGCTACAATTTATAAATATATTGTGTGAATTGTCCAAAATATGACTACTAGCTACTCGAAATACTAATCCTGCGCAGGCGAAGTCGCGGGCACAAGCTAGTAATTATTATAAATGCGAAACTTTGGATAGGTGGGTGGATGAAGGTTTGTTACTCAACCACGCCAGATCGGCTGAACGGATCTGGATTAAATTCGGCACAGTAACAGACTATACTCTGTAATAGCGTAAATATAATTCACGACCGACACGAAACCTATTGCACTACAGCAAGCACAAAAATGTTTTTTTTTTTTTTTTATTTTTTTTATACTACTTAGTTGGCAAACAGGCATACGGCCCACCTGTTGGTAAGCGGTTACCGTAGCCTATGAGCGCTTGCAATACCAGAGGCATCACGCACGCGTTGCCGACCCCGAATCCCCCTCCCCCTAAAGAGCTCTGGCAACCTTACTCATCGCAGGAACACAACACTATTTGAAAACAAATAATGTTATTTGGCTGCGATCTTCTGTAAGGCGGAGGTACCTCTCCAGGCGGGCTGCTCCAATTCAGAACGAGAAAATCTCGACGTGCCCTTCCTCCTCTCAAAAAAAAGTTGCTTTTAGGGAAAGTTTTCGCTACCAGGCAACCAAATGCTGGAACAACATCCCTCCGCCACTTCGACTTTTGAAATCAAAGTAGGAACACATTTAGTAAGCGTCTTAGAGTATTTATAATGGATGTACAAAACAGGGTTGTCTGGAGCAAACCTGTCACCTTTCATCAAAAGTGCACCTTTCGCCTGTTAGTAGGGTACCTATATGTATTTTTATTTTTGTTTAGTTTTTATTCAATATTTGCCAATTTATGTTACATAATAATCCGTCTTCAAATATTTAATACTAATAATGTATGTATAAGTCATACATATATTATGTTTTTATAATACATAACAATATATATAATCCACAACTATTTATTTATAACACTCCACAAATTTGAAGTAGTCTCACAAGGTCAAGTGACTATAAATAACGGTTTCGGCAGAATACCAGCGCCTAACTACTCCTCAGTGTTAAGGCATTTATGCTGAGCCGAGACCCTTTTTGCTGCTGTGGCGCACAATAACATTTCACGTGTTCTTTATAATAAGTTTTTGTGTGTTAGGTACCTCTCTGTCTTTGTTTCATATTTTCGCTCTCTGTGTCTTGCTTTTATTGTGACGTGTATTGTGTGCCAAGTTTGTGAATAAATGTTTGTCTATGTCTAAGGCTCGTATTCAAAGACAAGACTCAAGCATTGATCTGTACTTAAATCTCGATTTGAGTCGAGATTCTAATTCTTGAACAGTATTTATGTATAGCTTCAATGATCACAGTTCCCCTGAGTAAATGCTTATTCTGAAACGTCAATCAGACGAAATCGGTGCTTGAGTTTAGATTTGATTAGACATTAATCAAATGACATTTACGTTCCGTTACACGTACTTTGATGCATATTTATACTTCAATTTATTGTTATATTCTATTTCCACCCTGGCTGTTTGAATTTCTGCGTAAAACGGATCGAAAATTATAAATAAATCAAAATGTAAACGAGAACATTTGAGTACAGATTTGAGACTCGATTCAGCTGAGAGTAGTTTAAGTACCGTTCTTGAATAAAAGCTATGTTTGAGCAGAGATTCAATACTTAAGTAGAGTTCAGCTGATCTGTGATTAAATCTACGCTTGAGTCGAGTCTCTGAATACGAGCCTAAGTCTATGTCTTATAGCACATAGGCTACTTTTTACTCTCGTAGGTACGCGACCGAAGCCGCAGGCGGAAGCTAGTAAGTAAATAATAGGCTTACCTTTCTTGGTGTGTCGTGTGGACGTTGACCGCCGCCGCTATAAGTCCGTTGACTACTAAATCAACAGGCACTATGTCCGCTGTAACGTCTCCGTCACATTGCAGAGTCCGTAGAATACCCGTTACTGGAAAATTGCTAATATAAAAAACTTGTTATATCATGCAAGGTGATTCATCAAAGCCTGAAAAGGCATGCCATCGTCATGTCATTAGGCCCAGTCTGAAAACCAGCGCTGCACCGTACTTCCAAGTTTGGTGTAGCTTATGCTGAGACTAGAACCTATTTGTCCCATATAACGCACAGGTACATGCACCCACCTACTATAATTTACATTCCTTTCTATAAAATATCAACCTATCCCTGCCAACTACTTATTTTTATTTATTTATTTATATTCATAATATATTTTGTCTGTATGTTGCCTGGGTAGGTGCGTATTACAATATTATATTATTTTCTGCAAATTGTCTATGCCTGTAAAGAACTGAACTTGTGCTTATGGGACGAATAAATAGTTTTTCTTTCTTTCTTTCTTTCTGAAAAAGTCCAATACTGGGCATAGGCCTCCCCCAAAGAGTTCCACGACGAACGGTCTTGAGCCTCCTCCATCCACGGACTTCCAGCAACTTTAACAATGTCGTTTGTCGCCTTTCAACACTGCGTCGTCCGGTTCGTAGTACTTAATTTACTTAATCACACTCACTACATCTACTCACGTATGCACTTCTGCGATACCGGGCTTTTAAGAGACCGTGATCAGATGAGCTCACAACGTACACACCCACACACAACCTCACACACACACACATTACTATTTAATAATTACAAACACAAACATACATCCATATTCAACTTCCTGCCTATACCTACAAAACTTATCTACTATACACTACAACACGTCCTAAATCTAAATTTATATAATTATAGGTACCTAGTCTAGCATAGTTAAGACATAATGTTAGTTATATTACACTGTTTGGTACCTAAGTTGACCAGCGGCATGGGGCCCGGTGTCCTGTAGCACAGGTTTTTTAAACCTATTTCAGGCACCGGTCTCTCACAAAACAGGTTAACTTAACTACCTACAATACTTATATTCAACTGTATCCCATCCATTACTGTTAACCTTTGTTTGTTATGATTTGTAATTAATAACGCGAAATGTCATTTTTGTAGAAGGGATGGACGGGAATGAATAATAATGTCTTGGAGCGCTCGGGCAGTTCTACTTTAGCTCTCGAGCGGTGCAGTTCAGTAAATTATTGTTGTGTTGACAGTTAATATTGTTGTGAAGTTAAAAGTGTACTGTTGGACTGTAAAATATACGATGATAACCAAGCAGTGAGGTGGTTTTTATTATATGTTGAGAGAAATAAATACATATTCTATTCTATTCTATTCTTTATTCCCCAACGGTTATCGGTTCTGCGGGCTATATGGCCTGCCCACTGCCACTTCAACTTGTTAACTCTATGAGAGCTATGCCGGTGGTTCTTCTACGGATTTCACATGCAATGATTGTAGACTTTCGTCTAGCTGGAGGCTCTTCGATTTCTGCGACGAGAAGATATGATGAAATTTCCTAAAAGCGAGTCCCATCTGAGACACGATGGGTGTGGGTTCGATGCCCGCTGCGGGACAAATGTCACTTAAATATTTGTTCCGGGTCTGGAAGTAAGTTTGAAAGTAGCGCCAGTGACTGAGAAGTTGAAGAGCAAAAGGTTAGCGTGGTATGGGCATGTCATGCGGAGGGAAGAATGTCATGTGACTAGAAAAGCGTTAAATATGAATGTGGAAGGATATAAGGAAGAGGTAGACCAAAGAAAAGATGGATAGACTGTGTGAAAGATGACATAAGTAAGAAACGAGTGAATACTGATATGACGGCTGATAGAGGGGAGTGGAAGAGGAAAACATGTTGTGCCGACCCCACATGAGGTGGGATAAGGGCAGGGAGATGATGATGATGTCTGGGTAGTTTCTGATACCACGACACAGGGTGGTGCTATCCTAGTGTGGGGTCAGGACTTTGTATGTGACTGTTGGGTGTTATAATTATAAATTACCTACTACATATAACTAAATTCGGTGAACGTTTAGTTTTATCTTGATAAACTCACCACTGCCAACCGCAACTCCAGTTGGCCCGTACATGTTGTCGAGCCAACACTTCAAAGGTTCTTTGGCTGTTGAAGTTACTGTAAAACAACATTTATTATTGTTTTTAAATACAACTAAGGTGGCAAACAAGCGTACGGCCCAGTGGTTACCGTGGCCTATGAACCTTGTAGATATAGTAGTATGATTTGAATCGGTGAAGAGGTTGTTAAGATTCCTAACGGGCTCCAAACGGGGGAGACAAAACAAATATATCAAGTGGAATGGCATATGAATGAGCTTTGTTTGTACATACTATCATTCTAGGATGTATAGCTTTTGAGATATAAAGAAAATTAGGAAATCTAATGTAACGTGAGCTCCCATTTGTTATTTTCAGGCTCGTATTCAGAGACACGACTCAAGCATAGATTTAATCACAGATCAGCTGAACTCTACTTAAGTATTGAATCTCTTCTCAAACATAACTTTTATTCAAGAAAGGTCTTAAACTATTCTCAGCTGAATCGAGTCTCAAATCTGTACTCAAATGTTCTCGTTTACATTTTGATTTATTTATAATTTTCGATCCGTTTTACGCAGAAATTCAAACAGCCAGGGTGGAAATAGAATAGAACAATAAAGTGAAGTATAAATATGCATCAAAGTACGTGTAACTGAACGAAAATGTCATTTGATTAATGTCAAATCAAATCTAAACTCAAGCACTGATTTCGTCTGATTGACGTTTCAGAATAAGCATTTACTCAGGTGAACTGTGATCATTGAATCTATGCACTGTTCAAGAATTAGTATCTCGCCTCAAATCAAGATTTAAGTAGGTACAGATCAATGCTCGAGTCTTGTCTCTGAATACGAGCCTCAGTGACTTAGTAAGATTAATTATGTTAGATCGTGTTAAAGATAGGATTTTAGCGAAAACTCGTTTTGTGCCTCAACGATCATCAACAAGACGCCACGAGATCTCGATTCGGGGCGCTAGATTAAGGTGAGGGTTTAATTATTTTATGATTTTTGAATTGTTTTTTCTCAATAACCGCAAAACACATAGATTTGATTTTTATGACAAAGATAACTTGATCATTTTATTTACGTAAATCCAAGACAGAAACGCGATTGGTAAAACTTTTCTCGATAGATTTATTTTTTAAAGTTGGGTCCTCTGCAACAGTTTTTTTCGAAAATACTCTGAGACTATCTAACAAAAATAACTTTTTTTTAAATTGTTTGTTAGAAAATAACATTGGGTACCTAAATCCAAGACACTTTTAAAAAAAATAGATAGTTTTTGAGATAATCGATATTTTCTTATATTTCGCTTACGTCGATTACTTTCGAGCGCCTTCTAACGCTTGCTATCTCTTTCCGCATTCAATTACAGTACATAGCGCTGTCACTTTCTTCACTCCGCTCACTCGACAATTTATTATGATTTTTGTATCCTCTTAATAGTTTACTAGTTTCTACAAGAAACTCAGCTCTCGTGGAACACGCCTAACAGCCTATAAGCCTGCATTTATATATGAGTTCCAACATGTAGATTTATTTAACGATAGTCTTA
This sequence comes from Anticlea derivata, assembly GCA_947579855.1. Taxonomy (NCBI): domain Eukaryota; kingdom Metazoa; phylum Arthropoda; class Insecta; order Lepidoptera; family Geometridae; genus Anticlea; species Anticlea derivata. Next base: position 4,534,277 of record OX388287.1, on the reverse strand, counting down.
ATTCTATTTATAATAATCTAAGAATATATTTATTTTAAACTTTTGTTTAGGATAAGTATAGGTTAAGTACAATTAATTAAGACAGTTCAGCGTTTTGGTGTAAACTGTAAGCTCACTGTCCAGAATGTAATAAATAAATAAATAAATGAGTATTTTGACTTTGTTATATTTTTATATTTGTTGATGGAATCACAGTACGCAAATGCAAAGATAATATAGTAGAAAGGTTTTGCCAATGCTATCTCTAAAGTCTTACCTATTGCAGGTCTGAATATCCCGATAGGCAGACCCTCAGAGTTCGATCTCAGCTCCTTCTCAGCGAGCGCCTTTGTAAAGGTGTATGTGTTCGGCCAAGCTCCTAGGATCCTGGAAACGAATCTTTCATCATTGTTTATCTTGAGTAAGACGCCCTTTAGATAGATAGATAAAATATTTATTCGTCACACAAATACAGCACAGACAGATAAAAGCAATCGGAAGAAACAACAGTAGGTTACAATCACTATGTAGGTAAGTAGGCTAACAGTGAATTTATTTTTATTTAATTTTTATTTAATTTAATTTATTTTTATTTCGGTTGTTCACCATAAGTAGTACATTTATCTACCTATAAACTATGTTAGTAACCATAGAAACAGATTTCAAATTATTCATGTCACTTATTATCAGAATACATTCAACAAATTATTATTGCAAAAATAAATTAAATTTACTTAATATTGAAAATTCTAACTAGATTAATATAAGCATGTAAATGTCAATATAATATTCAAGAATTCTAATTGTTTAAGTAAAGTCCAGAAATAAATAAATAAATAATAAATATAAATATTCACACGGTCAACTGATCCCAAACTAGGCATAGCCTGTACTATGGGTACCAGAGACGGATATACATAATAGATAAATGTTTAACATCCAGACACAGAACAAACATCTGTGTTCATCACACAAATGTTTGTCCAGTGCGGGGATCGAACCCGCGATCTCTAGCGCAGAAGGCAGAGTTACTACCAACTGAGCTATGAGGCCAGTCAAAAAAACTTTAAAGGTAGTTCACGTACTGTGGCAGTAAAGAGTCTATCTCCGCATCAGTAAGCTTGTCAATAGTCCGCTGAAGATGATCAGCATCCGCGGAACACTCGTAGAACCGCTCCTCTATCCTCGCGAGGTGGGAGTTAGAGTAGGCGGTTGATATGTGCATGAATACCTGGAAAATACATTATATTTAAGAGGGTACAAAAATCATAATAAATTGTCGAGTGGGCGGAGTGAAGAAAGTGACAGCGCTATGTACTATAATTGAATGCGGAAAGAGATAGCAAGCGTTAGAAGGCGCTCGAAAGTAATCGACGTAAGCGAAATATAAGAAAATATCGATTATCTCAAAAACTTTCTATTTTTTTTAAAAGTGTCTTGGATTTATGTACCCAATGCTATTGTCTAACAATATATTTAAAAAAAAGTTATTTTTGTTAGATAGTCTCAGAGTATTTTCGAATAAACTGTTGCAGAGGACCCAACTTTAAAAAATAAATCTATCGAGAAAAGTTTTACCAATCGCGTTTCTGTCTTGGATTTACGTAAATAAAATTCTCAAGTTATCTTTGTCATAAAAATCAAATTGTGCGTTTTGCGGTTATTGAGAAAAAACAATTCAAAAATCATAAAATAATTAAACCCTCACCTTAAGATGAGAATATCATTAAATCCATCCATACTTAGCCCCTTCGTCCACGACGCTACTCTAACTAAAAGGAACGCGTTTGTAACTAGTCTCCTGGCGACTCGACATGCTGGTCGCCAGGCGACTGGTTTCGAGAAACTGTTGAAAAATTAACGAATAAAAAGTAATTATAAGCCCCTTCGTCCATGACGCTACGCAAAAGTGACGGAACTCATTAGAAACTAGAGTTGCGGACTGATTGGAAACTCTGACTCGTCCACGACGCTACTGGAATTTCCTGAAACTCAGTCACTCAGTACACGATCTTATGTAAACAAAGTTTTGAAAACGAAAATAATTAACATGACTAGTGATAATTCGAGCGATGACATGGAATTATTACTTCTCCAGTCACATAGACGTCAGAATCACATAAAATTACTGTTTATTCGTTCATTTTTTACACAGTTTCTCGAAACCAGTCGCCTGGCAACCAGCATGTCGAGTCGCCAGGAGACTAGTTACAAACGCGTTCCTTTTAGTTAGAGTAGCGTCGTGGACGGACGCGCATTGAAATACTAGTGCTATCGCAGTCAGGCTACTCATAAGTGACTACAGTTGTAGTCGCGTTCCTTTTGAGTCGCGCCGTGGACGATGGGCTTAGTGTTTCTGCTTAGCCTTTATGAGGCGCACTTTAATCTTTACACTGATTCACCGACGGTCATAGGCCGTTTTCAGGGCATGGTGGCCCTCAACTTGGTCACTGAACAAGCAAGCAAGCAATAATGCCATTTTGTGGCTGTAGTGATTTGTAATTTAATGATGATGGTTGAAGACAAACTTACATCCAACTTCTTCAAGTCCCTAGCGAGCTGCAGCAGCTGTAGAGGCGCGCGGACGTTCGTCGCGATCGCCGCTCGCAATTGCTCGTCAAACTTCACAGTCGCCGCTGAATGGAATATTATGCTTACCTGGAATAAAACACCACAACAGTCATTCTTCTTCTTGTCGTGTCATTCTTTCTTGGTCATCCTCTCTTTGGTCAGTATATCCATAGAGTAATTTTGTATATACCAGAGTATATCTTAGGTTTAAAGTATAGAGACTCTTGTAGAGATAGGTTCAGAGAATTGACCATTATGACTATGGTTGGTGAATATATTCATCAACCTACATAAAACCTACATATATCTGACAAAACAAAAACATCAAATCAAACAACATGACATGAAGAATATGTCAATGTCATGTCAAACGCCAATTATAAACCAACATGGCGGCCTTCAAATAGTGTTCACATAGTAAAAAACTTACCAGAAGAACTATTCTTGTAACATCGCATTTGTCTTCAAATTAATGAAATTATATTTTTCTTGTAATCTCCTATTTTTTCCTAATTTTTCTATGTAGTGTACATGGACCAGGCCCAGAATGAAATGGCTCCTTTACTGGTTTTATTTAGAAGTTAAATCGGCCAAGGGGTTGCTATCTTAGCAGGGTCCAAAAGGGGGATTTAATACTTCTCAACCCGCATTAAACACTTCTCAACCAGCATTAAACATTTCTCAACCCACATTTAACACTTCTCAACCTAATATAAGTGACTATTAAATAGTAGTAATAGGTAGATTTTAATAGTCACTTATATTTTTCTCTCAACTCCAGCAACTGCTGTACCTATATTTTGTATTTTTATGATATTTTCACTCGCAACGAGCAAAGAACCAGTGTGGTGCGCCTCGTAGCGTAGTTATTCATGCACATGTTTTCCTTCACTGTTTAAGAGCTCTAGTACAGCGCACATCAATTTTCCGAATCATAAAGCAAATAGGCACACAACCGGGATTCATACCCACGACTTTTGGATCGGAAGGTGGGGTACATTAAAATAAACGGTTACCTTCTCAATAAGCATCTGTCTGTCCGTGATGGTAAGCCCCAGTCCAGCGGCTTCGCAGTCCGCTGGCACCACCACAATCTGGTGGCGAAACTTCGGAGACTCCTCCTTAAGTCGGTTGAATACCTAGAATTGAATAGTTCCTTTTTAAACCGGGGTTTCCGAAATCAACAGTGATCCACATCACAATGCTCTTGCGGCCTTATAAGCTGTTTTTACGAGAGGTAGGGCACAGCGAGATTTTCTCGCTTTAAATTGGAGCAGCCCGCCTGGGAGGTACCTCCGCCTTACAGAAGATCGCAGCCAAATAACATTATTTGTTTCAAATAGTGTTGTGTTCCTGCGGTGAGTAAGGTTGCCAGAGCTATTTAGGGGGGGAGGGGTTCGGCAGGCAACGCATTACCAATGCTCCAGGTGTTGCTGATGTCAATAGGCGACGGTAACCACTTACCATCAGGTGGGCCTGTTTGCCTCCGTATAACAAAAAAAAAGCTTCTGCACGCGGCTTCAATCGCGTGGTACCTACATAAAAAGTAGCCTATATGCTATTCTAGGTAAAGAACTTTAAGCCCCTTCGTCCACGGCGCGACTCAAAAGGAACGCGACTGAAACTGTAGTCACTTATGAGTAGCCTGACTCCGATAGCACTAGTATTTCAATGCGCGTCCGTCCACGGCGCTACTCAAAAGGAACGCGTTTGTAACTAGTCTCCTGGCGACTCGACATGCTGGTCGCCAGGCGACTGGTTTCGAGAAATTGTTGAAAAATGAACCAATAAAAAGTAAATTTTAAGTGATTCTGACGTCTATGTGACTGGAGAAGTAATAATTTCATGTCATCGCTCGAATTATCACTAGTCATGTTAATTATTTTCGTTTTCAAAACTTTGTTTACATAAAATCGTGTACTGAGTGACTGAGTTTCAGGAAATTCCAGTAGCTTCGTGGACGAGTCAGAGTTTCCAATCAGTCCGCAACTCTAGTTTCTAATGAGTTCCGTCACTTTTGCGTAGCGTCATGGACGAAGGGGCTAACTATTCCAAGTTTCAACGAAATCAGTTGAGCCGTTACGGGGCGTGAACGTGATTGAACCTAATCTCTCTCAAAATTTAGCATAATATTAGTAGGATAGGATAGTAGGAGTAGGATTGGTAGGATACCAAGGACATTAAGCCTACTCCGGCCACCATACCTCAACCTGGTCACTGACCCGAGACAGGATGACCAAGGAAGAATCAGTGACGAAACAACCAACCAAGAATAAGTAGTATAGTAGGATCAAAAGGATAGTAGGATACTGGTAACCTACTATCCTTCTAAGGACAATATCGCATTCCGTTTGAACACACCTTCAAGCCAACACAGCCTGGGTAAATCCCCCTTGCAAACACAAACAAACAGACTGTTTGCCATGTGCTCGACCTTACATTAATTTTATGGTTTTCCATTGCAGTTACCGCGAAAATGACCGTTTGTTTTATATATTTGCCAAAGATTATCGCTCGTAAATATTGCAACTAAGGCAGTATTCACACGTGCCACAACCACACCACACCGCAGCCACAAATGTGGTCAAGCAGTCGTTACGTGAATGTCGCTGCAGCTTTTTGCAGTCATCATCATAATTTCAGCCGTACGACGTCCGCTGCTGAACATGGCCTCCCACACAGACAGGGCAAATTCCTTATCATGTGAGGGGATTTGCCCATACTCACCACGCTGGGCATGCGGGTTGGCGAGCGCAGTTAGAGCTATCGTTGTTAAAATGAGGGACGCTGCTGCCCGTCCCCTAGCTTTTTTCCCTTAGTCACCTCTTACGAAATCCGCGGTTATGTAGATCCGCCTATTCTTCAGCCGGGGCCACCACGGCCAGTTTTTGCAGTGGTACCGACAAAATGTCGAAGTGGTTGTACCTGCGATTCGGCTAGCCACTAGTTTACGGTGTCATCGCTGGTGGTTGCGTTGTGGTCGCGATGTGGTCGGTATCACCTACGCGGTCGATAACGACGGCAAAATGGAGTACGTGTAAATCGTACCTAGTATTCATTTTCAATACAAAATATGCGCCCGTTCACTTGTTGTGGTTGTGGTGAGGTTAGGTTAGCTAACCTACCACAGTAGGTAGGTACGTGAGAAACATCCCTAATTTTCAATACAAAAATGCGCTCGATCACGTGGTCTAGTTGTGGTGAGGTTGTGGTAGATACGTGTGAAACATCCCTAATTTTCAATACAAAATATGCGCCCGATCACGTGTTGTGGATGTGGTTGTGGTGCGGTTGTGGTTCGTGTGAAATAACCCTAAGACATGTGACAATAACAAGGATTTTATTGTAAGTTTACCTATAGTAATGACCTTAACAAACTGTTCATCTTTTATTTATATAACAATGGATAGTAAATTTGTCTAGTGGCTGTTAAACTACGTCCGTTTACCATTACCTATTAAAAATAGAATAGGTAGGTAGGTATTTATATGTACAAGATGATTAATACAAGGTAAACCAACTATCCTGAAAGGTCAAACTCTACTTATCAAAGATACGATAAAAAAAATCTATCAAACAAAAGAAAAAATTGCCAAAAAGCATTATAATAAAACGTACCTACTTAGATATACTTAGATATAGATTGTTCGCACGCTTCGCTCTCGTGATCAAATAAGTTCCTTTTTTTATACAACTGAGGTGGCAAACAAGCATACGGCCCACCTGTTGATAAGCGGTTACCGTAGCCTTTGACCGATTGCAATACCAGAGGCATCACGCCCGCGTTGCCGACCCCGAACCCCTCCTCTTAAGGTGCTCTGGCAACCTTACTCACCTCAGGTACACAACACTATTCCTGGCATTAATTCTACAGTGTTCTACTAATATTATAAATGCGAAAGTTGTACCTTTTGTTGTGTTGTTGTTTGTACCTTTTTATGTTTTTTTTTTTATTATTTATTCTTAGAATATAGTTACAGAATATGTTTTATACATCTAAAAAACCAAGATAGGTTTGTCTTAGATGCAAAGGACTAACATACATGTAGGTACCTACCACGCGAGCGAAGCCGCGGGCTGAAGCTAGAAGTTTATGAAATTAACAATTAATTCTGTTTGTAGGTACTTATTCTATAAACGCTTGCAATAAATAAATAAATAAAAAAAATTGTTTATTTCATGTTGTAAAAAACAATACTATAGGTAAGTACTATTTAGACAAAGGAGCCATTTCATTCTGGGCCTGGTCCATGTACACTACATAAAAAAATGAGGAAAAAATAGGAGATTACAAGAAAAATACAATTTCGTTAATTTGAAGACAAATGCGATGGTACAAGAATAGTTCTTCTGGTAAGTTTTTTACTATGTGAACACTATTTGAAGGCCGCCATGTTGGTTTATAATTGGCGTTTGACATGACATTGACATATTTTTCATGTCACGTTGTTGGATTTGATGTTTTTGTTTTGTCAGATAAATGTAGATTGTCAAAATGACATTTCACGCACGTCCATCCGCCATATTTTTGTAGCGCTGTGTGTTGCTCTCTTTGTCGAAGAAAATCTTAATGTACCTTAGAACGAAGTCAATTTAAATAAAATGACCAATTAAATACGTTTACTTTATTGCTTAGCCATATTTTAGAGTAGTATACACAGTGCAGGCCCAGGCTCCATATATTGATGAAACGTCTCTTTTAAGCAATACCTACCTACTTTATAGTTCTCATGATAATACACTCACGGCGTCCTCGAAGACTTCATCAATCCTCGTGTAGATATCCTTTCCTCTCTTCTGCCGCACCAGCAGGTAGAGATTCTCCACTTCACAGCACCGGAGAAGTTTCTCCATCAGGATTTTGCCGAGAAAACCTGGAAGCAGAAGAACTTAGTAAGATAACGGAGCACTGGAGAGGTGATGGTTTTTTTTTAAACAACTAAGGTGGCAAACAATCACACGGCCCACCTGTTCGTAATGGTTACCGTAGCCTAAAAACGCTTGCAATTACAGAGGCATAGCGCACGCGTTGCCGAACCCCCCCAACCCGTCTTTATTTCTTATATTAGGTACCTAGGTATATATGTTTTTTTTTTATAAAATGTAACTTTATTTACAGAAAGAAACTTAAAACTAATACAAGTTAATATTTACAAAATACACAAGAAACAGTTGAGCCATCTAAAGACCGTTACAAACGATCTATAGATAGCTCAACTGATCCAGATCACTACCAGTCGGAAGCGTCCCCAAGACGCTGGCGGAATTGCCACGCTGGATGGCAATGCTAATTCGCTGGGCCAAATAAGAGCCAGCTCTCGGGTCACGCGTCGCTTCGACCATACGACCTGGTAGGTATATTGAAAATTGATGAGTAGTGAGAATGTTATTTTTAGTTTTTGCGGCTATGCAAGGTGATTGTACAGCCGCAAAAATCACAAAAAAATTAACAAATTAAAAATTAATTCTCGCTACTCATCAATTTTCAAGAACATGTTTTTCACCACTAAGGTCACTTGCGGTAAGGTCGGCAAGGTTGTACACCAACAATCCCGAAAGGAAGGTTATTATGTCAAGATTGAATTCAGTTCAATTCAATTTTTTTGTATGCAACAACAAATTAGCTGGTTTTGGTATTTTTATCATCTTTCTAGTATTTATCTACTTTTTGTTTTTTTTACATACCTATCATCCATCACACACGGTCAGACCCAAACTAGGCATAGCCTGTGTGTAACTATGGGTACCAGAAACTGATATACATAATAGATAAATATTTAACACCCAGACACAGACATCTGTGTTAATCACACGCGCAGAAGGCAGAGTTACTACCAACTGAGCTAAAAAACCAGTCAGTCTTGTATGTAATAGATACCTAAGTAATAGTTTTGTTGATGAAAGAACCAATGTATTATCCCACGCGTGGGAAAACTTACCCGTAGCTCCAGTAATGAGTATATTCTTTTTGCTATAAAAGTTTTGTATCGGCGTTAGCCTCGCCTTATTCCTGTTCTCGTCCATTATATCCTGGTCACTGGTGCAGTCGGTGCAGTACTCAGCCTGAGGTCTTATAATGCTGGTTCCATAACCATCAGGGTGAAGTGGGTCGTTCGATGTCGGCGCCATTTTGTTTTTTGTGTTTTATTTTTTCATTTTTCTGGGGACAAAGAATAATGTTTGTTACCTACTTAGTTATAGTAATTATAATTTTGTCTCATAATAATTTCACAAGGATTTGAAATTAATCTGCAAAATATACTTATTTCCTACCTACCTATATTTTCTTGCCTCCCCAATAGATTAGTAGAAACAATCATTTGGGGGATTTGCCCATATCCGCCACGATAGGCATGCGGGTTGGCGAGCGCAGATAAAGCTATTGTTGTTGATAGGGAACGCTGCTGCTATCCCCTATCTTTGTTTCGCTAGTCGCCTCTTACGACGTCCACAGGTAGAAATGGAGGGGCCTATACCTCAGCCGGGGCCACCACGGCCAGTAGTTCCAGATTAGGGCTCGTATTCAGAGACACGACTCAAGCATAGATTTGATCACAGATCAGCTGAACTCTATTTAAGTATTGAATCTCTTCTCAAACATAGCTTTTATTCAAGAACGGTACTTAAACTACTCTCAGCTGAATCGAGTTTCAAATCTGTACTCAAATGTTCTCGTTTACATTTTGATTTATTATAATTTTCGATCCGTTTTACGCAGAAATTAAAACAGCCAGGGTGGAAATAGAACAGAACTATAAAGTGAAGTAAAAATAGAATAAAAAATAGAAGTAATAGTAGAATAAATATGCATCAAAGTACGTGTAACGGAACGAAAATGTCATTTGATTAATGTCTAATCAAATCTAAAACAGAGCACAGATTTCGTCTGATTGACGTTTCAGAATAAGCATTTACTCAGGTGAACTGTGATCATTGAATCTATACATAAGTACTGTTCAAGAATTAGAATCTCGACTCAAATCGAGATTTAAGTACAGATCAATGCTTGAGTCTTGTCTCTGAATACGAGCCTAGATGTTCAAATGTTCCTTATATTTCCCTCTACATACAAACAAACTATAACCTCTTATTAATAAGTATAAGTATGATGACATATCAAGGGCACTATCGCATGCCCTTTGAATCCTGCAAGACCAAGAAAGAACCAGTGGCACGAAAAGTAATCAACTATAAGCCACAAGCTTTAGAATGACTCACTGGTTTTTCTAGGTCAAAATCCAAATCACACCACAAGAATTTGATGATTTCAATGCGATTGCAAAATAAATTTCAAGATGTTGGTTAGTGTAATATGTACCTACCTAACCTACCACTTGTAGGTAACTTTTTTGATGATCTAGGAACGTAGTAGGTTAGGTAGGTACATAGAGAGAGCTACGTCTGTTTCTCGCGACCAGCCTACAAGAATCAGGCAACAAACACGGCGCGCGTGCCTATTATTTTTAGGGTTCCGTCCAAATGAGGGATTTGGATAAAATGGAAACCTTGTAGGACGACTTTGTTGTCCGTCTGTCTGTCTGTCTGGATTGCGAAGTTTGTAGGAAAATGTGTCTGAAACTCAAAAAGATTTCTAAATAATTTACGTACCTACCTACCTATTATTGGGTTTTGCGGTTAAGAAATATATATTTTGCAGATTATTACAAGACAAAATTATATTTGCAGTCAGTATCATACAATGAACTATATGAGCGACCGCAAATATAAGTTTGTCAATTCATACACTTGGAATGTTACGGAAGCATCAGGGCGCGAGTTCTCTCTCGCACACACTCTATTAGAGTACCGGGATTTGAACCTACGGACCGAAAGTCGAGGTACCTCCTACTAGGCCACACGGTCATGTAGGTACTTGTTTGTTGGTACCTGGGCTTACAATTTTACATTACAACCTAACCTAATTACCTATAGTTACATCACCCTTTATACCTAGAGCGGAACAATAATAATTACACTCTTTGCCACACAGTAGGGTAAGATAAGCATCTTTCATCTTCGTATTATCTTGACGCCTGACAGTTAACCTTTTTTTTTAAATGGATATTGGATCAATGTTTATAAGACGCTAATTAATATCTTAATTACAAAATATGATAAGGTTTAATGAATTTTAACATAGGTATTATCTACAAGACTTGTGGGACAAGGGCAGGAAGAAGAAGAAGAAGACTTTCTTCTTCTTCTTCCTGCCCTTGTCCCACATTATGTAGGGTCGGCACAACATGTTTTCTTCATCCACTCTCTTCTGTTAGCCGTCATCTCCGCACTCACTTCTTTCTTACTCATGTCATCTTTAATACAATCCATCCATCTTTTCTTCGGCCTTCCTCTAGTCTTATATCCATCCACATTCATACCTAACGCTCTTCTCGTTACATGACTTTCATCCCTCCTCATGACATGCCCATACCATGCTAACCTATTACTTCTCAACTTTTTCGTCACTGGCGCTACTTTCAAACTTCCTACTTCCTACTAAGTAAGTAGTTAATATTATTAATGCGAAAGTTTGTGGGGATGTTTGAATAGAATAGAAGAATAGAAATATCTTTTTATACTACCTGCTCGTCAATGGCATATTATGTGTCATGCAAACCTTTCCTAAAGTAAGTCATTAAAGCCCTACGGTCTAGCCGGGTCATAATGTTGTACTGAATTTCATTATTTCCCATGGGACATAATGTGATTTGAATTTGGAATGCAACCCATGTAGTCGTGCTTGATCGAGGTTGGTTTCAAAAATGTTTGGGTGCAATGAGATTTTATTCTAATTAAGCTGTATGTTATCATTTTCTTTGCCCTGCCTACAAATTAAAAAAAAGAAAAACATGAAAACTTTTTACGAAATTCATTTTCGCCCGCGCACGAAGAAGTATTTATTCGAATGTCGAACTGACCACTACAGAATAGACTACAAAAAAAGAAAAAAAAGGCGCCAAGCGCTCAAACTGCTGTGCTGTTATCTACACCGAAATTCAGTTTCGATTCGAATAAACTTATAAAAAATTTCAAGTGACGACGACAGTGATTTTGATTCAACTCCAAAATGCATACAATCTGAAGCCTCTGGTATAGTTGGAAACTTACTTCCAGAAAAATCATTTCTTTATACTTAACAGTCGTTGTTTTCAATTGCCTCGCAGAAAGTATAAAAAGTAGAGTATGCATCGCGGGCTTAAATGTGTATTTGTCTTGGGCGATCTTGAACCCCTCGTACTCAGGATTCTTGCCTTAACTCCCTCGCTCCGCTCAGGAGTTAACCATAGAATCCCTCGTTCTCGGGGTTCAATATAGCGCCCGCGACATAATACACTACTTTAAGCCCTTGTTGCATAATCTACTATTATTCATAGCATCATGAAACCTTAAAATTAAGGCTTAAAATAAAGGACTATACTAAGACTATAAAAAAACTTATGTTTAAACTTATGTTTGGGTGTTTGTTATTCAATCACGCCGTAACGGCTCAACCAATTTCGATGAAACTGGAATAAATAAATAAATAAATATTCCGGACATATCACACACGGTCAACTGATCCCAAACTAGGCATAGCCTGTACTATGGGTACCATAGACTGATATTCATAATAGATATATATTTAACACCCAGACACAGAACAAACATCTGTGTTAGTCACAAATGTTTGTCCAGTGCGGGAATCGAACCCGCGACCTCTAGCGCAGAAGGCAGAGTTACTACCAACTGAGCTATGAGGCCATAGATAGAATAGAGGGAATAGATAGTTCTTTACCTAGAATAGCATAAAGGCACCTTTTTATGTAGGTACAACGCGAGCGAAGCCGGTTGGGAATAAACGTTTAAGCAAAACACATACACTCAAATTTCAAATTAAAAATTGACTTTGTCCAGCAGAGGTAAGGATTTTGAAACGAATTTTATATGACATACTAGCTTCCGCCCGCGGCTTCGCTCGTGTGGTACCAACATAACAAGCAGCATATATGCTATTCTAGGTAAAGAACTTTATCCGTTCCAAGTTTCAACTGAATCGGTTGAGCCGTTACGGCGTGATTGAATAACAAACATCCAAACACCCTCATCATCATCATCATTTCAGCCGTACGCCGTCCACTGCTGAACATGGCCTCCCCCACAGACAAGATCCCCCTTGTGTTCCTGCGGTGAGTAAGGTTGCCAGAGCTCTTTAGGGGGGGAGGGGTTCGGCAGGCAACGCATTAGCAATGCTCCAGGTGTTGCTGATGTCAATAGGCGACGGTAACCACTTACCATCAGGTGGGCCGTAAGCCTGTTTGCCTCCGTATAACATAAAAAAAAAAAAAAAAAAAAAAAAAAAAAGACAGAGCAAATTCTTATCATGTGGGGGGATTTGCCCATACTCACCACGCTGGGCATGCGGGTTGGCGAGCGCAGTTAGAGCTATCGTTGTTAAAATGAGGGACGCTTTAGGAGGAGGTAGGGCACAGCGAGATTTTCTCGTTCTGAATTGGAGCAGCCCGCCTGGAGAGGTACCTCCGCCTTACAGAAGATCGCAGCCAAATAACATTATTTGTTTCAAATAGTGTTGTTTTCGGGGTTCGGCAACGCGTGCGTGATGCCTCTGGTATTGCAATCGCTCATAGGCTACGGTAACCGCTTACCAACAGGTGGGCCGTATGCTTGTTTTCCACCTCAGTTGTATAAAAAACGCTGCTGCCCATCCCCTAGCTTTTTTCCCTTAGTCGCCTCTTACGACATCCGCGGATAGGTAGATATGGAGGGGCCTATTCTTCAGCCGGGGCCACCACGGCCAATCCTCATAAACTTTCGCATTTATTATATTAGTAGGATCAAGGATATCGCCTGCCGTTCGAACACGGCTCACAATAGTCGCCAACAATTTCGCCAGCATCACGGATTGGAACCCACACCACGGAACTTGTATTACGAAAGTATACAGAGAAATCAGAGATTGCACAATATGAACTTGAACCGAAAAGTGGGTCATAAACATACTTAGAGCTTGTTTTGAGGCCTCGTTTTTGCATGTACTACGCATTTTGTGCCATTCGCGAACGGTAGCTACATACATATATAAATTAAATCACGCCTATGTCCCAGAGGGGTAGGCAGAGACCGGCTTTCCACTTGCTACGATCCTGACATACCTCTTTTGCTTCATTAACTCTCATCACATTCCTCATACATGCTCAAGATTCAAGATGTTTATTTGCAGAAATAATTGTTACAGAGAGGTCCTTAAAAACTAATTCACTCCTTTCGATCATCGCAAATTATTATTTTAGACGAAAGACTGTAGACTTAACACATACCATAGTGAATTTTTAAAATAAAGGGTATGCGTCGGTTTAGGGTACTCTTGACCTTCCAAAACGTTACCGATTTGGTCACTAAACGTACACCTAGCTAACCTAACTTTTAGAGGAGGAAGGGCACAGCGAGATTTTCTCGTTCTGAATTGGAGCAGCCCGCCTGGCGAGGTACCTCCGCCTTACAGAAGATCGCAGCCAAATAACATTATTTGTTTTCAAATAGTGTTGTGTTCCTGCGATGACTAAGGTTGCCAGAGCTCTTTAGGGGGAGGGGGGTTCGGGGTCGGCAACGCGTGCGTGATGCCTCTGGTATTGCAAGCGCTCATAGGCTACGGTAACCGCTTACCAACAGGTGGGCCGTATGCCTGTTTGCCACCTCGGTAGTATAAAAAAAAAAAAAAAACCTAGGTCTAATCCGGTATAGGGTATAGAGTATGGTACCGTTGCTAAAATAGGGGTCCAAAAGGGGATATAAAAAGTTAGTAAACAAATACGTGAAGTGGGGTGTCATGAAAGAGCTTTGTTTATTAAATACATTCCAAAATGAGTTTTTTTTATTCTAAGTCGTTAAGTTTTATAAATACGAAAATGAAATAACGAAAATCCTATATCATATTAATATCCTACTATCCTACTAATATCCTCCCTAATATCCTATCCTACCAACTATAATAATTATAAATGCGAAAGTTTGTGAGGATGTTTGGATGTTTGTGGTACAATTACGCCGCCGGCGGCGCCGTAAGGGCTCAACAGATTTCGATGAAACTTCGAATAGATATCATCATCATCATCATCATCAGCCTGTAGAAGTCCACTGCTGGACATAGGCCTCCCCCAAAGAGTTCCATGACGAACGGTCTTGAGCCTTCTCCATCCACCGACCTCCCGCAACCTTCACAATGTCGTCGGTCCATCGGGTGGGGGGCCTTCCAACACTGCGTCGCCCGGTTCGTGGTCGCCATTCGAGAACCTTTACTCCCCAACGGTTGTCGGTTCTGCGAGCTATATGGCCTGCCCACTGCCACTTCAACTTGCTAATTCTGAGAGCTATGTCGGTGACCTTCGTTCTTCTACGGATTTCCTCATTTCGGATCTTATCACGTAGTGAAACTCCAAGCATAGCTCTCTCCATAGCCCGTTGTGCGACTTTGAGCTTGTATATGAGGCCTATAGTTAACGACCAAGTTTCAGTGCCATAAGTCATCACTGGCAACACGCACTGATTGAAGACTTTCGTCTTGAGGCTCTGCGGTATCTGCGACGAGAAGATATGACGAAGTTTCCCAAAAGCTGCCCATCCGAGTTGGATTCGTCGGTTGACCTCTTTGTCGAAGTTGGACCTACCTAGTTGAATCGTCTGACCCAAATAGACATAGTGGTCTACAACTTGAATGGTATCGTTCCCAACTTGTACCGGCATGGGTGCAACATGAGCATTGGACATGATATTAGTCTTGCCCATGTTCATTTTAAGACCCACCTGTTGAGAAACGTTACTGAGGTCTCTGAGCATTGCGCCAAGGTCCTCCAGCGATTCTGCCATTATGACTATATCATCGGCGAATCGAAGGTGAGTGATGTATTCGCCATTGATGTTGATGCCTTGTCCTTCCCAGTGCAGAAGCTTAAAAACATCCTCCAATGCAGAGGTGAACAGTTTCGGAGAAATTACGTCTCCCTGTCTCACCCCTTTTTGCAATTGGATTGGATTTGTGCTCTGGTCCTGGAGTCGGATAGACATGCGCTCGCCAACCCGCATGCCCAGCGTGGTGAGTATGGGCAAAACCCCCCCACATGATAGGGAATATGCTCTGTCTGTGGGGGAGGCCATGTTCAGCAGTGAACGTCGTACGGCTGAAATGATATATATCAGTCTCTGGTCACCATAGTACAGGCTATGCCTAGTTTGGGATCAGTTGACCGTGTGAATATGTCCGGAATATTTATTTATTTTATTTAGCATCTTTAGCAGTCTCTAACTTCTGAATAAATTGATGACCTTACATTCGCGATGTTGAATGCACATCACGGCTGTAAGTACATAAGCACTCATCATTTTTGAGCAAGAGAATGCTTTGCCAATTTCGTTAACCTTGTAAGGAGCTACGCGCCGCATAGCTACGTTTGTTGCGTGATTTAGTTAGCTAAAGCATACTTTGCATTAATAATAATCATACTAATAATATAAATGCGAACGTTTGTGGTTCAATCACGCCGTAACTGCTCAAACGATTTCGATGAATATTTTAATAGCTAATAGATAATACATAGATAGCTTATAGTACCTATAGGCTGCTTTTTATCTAGGTACCTACCACGCGAGCGAAGCCTCCTAAAAATGAATTGTTAAATGTTTTACAAGCTTACCACCTGTGTGATGTAGGTAGGTACCTCGATTTTCCATCCAAAGGCCGTGGGGTTGAACCCAGTCGTGCACCAGTAAAAAAAATATTTGCGCATTGACACTTCCTCATAACGGTGAAGGAAAACATCGTGAGGAAGCCCGCGACTTAGCTCCGCACGTATTGAGCATGTCTTCCCTGTCGATAAGGTTGACTAGGCCGAGAGGATGGTATAGGTGCTACTCCATATAATCATGTCGCAGGCACTACAGCCTCCTGTAAGTGAGTAAAAAGTTCCATCTGCATAAGTGAAAAAAGAGAAATGGTGTCCTTTAATGAAAAACTATCTATAATCAAAAATTGTATCTCACCTTGTGTTTCTCTTCGCGCCAAAAACTCCCGATTTTCGTTCACTCACATAAATAGGTCAACACCAAATTAAAACACTGGCCACTTTAAAAAAACACAGCTGTCAAAAACGCGCCAAGTGACTGCTAAGGCTTAGAGCAGACTATCGCAAGACTCGAAATTATGAGGCCAAATATTATGTAATGTTATTACAGTGTATTACATAAAAAGAGCCGCTGGCTCTGCAGATATTGTGCAAGTTCTTTTTGGGTTATCGGATGGGTATGTCGTGCGTCCGCCGTTGGAATGGATACTTGCGGTTTTCGTTCACAAATGCTGACCATCTACACATCTCCCCCCTTTTAAGAGTGGGGTTTTGTCACTTTAACCGCGATGGATGTATATTATTTAGTTTATACTGTTCTTCTCGGACTGAGATCTCGCGATGTCGGTAAAAGTTGGTGCTTCGAGGCACGCTAAAAACTTTGAAAATCGCCTCGTTCGCATGTTCTTACTGTCCAACCTTACCTGAACGACGAAGTCATTGAAACATTACCAAATGAGAGCTCACGTTGTATTGGTACGGGTAGTATCCCGTGGATGTCTTATGTTATGAGGCAACTAAGGGAAAAAACTAGGGGATGGGCAGCAGCGTTTCCTATCAACAATAGCTTTATGATAAAACTATTGCGCAGTATATATGAGGCGCAAAAGAAAAAATATTCTAATAATAATCTTATAATTAAAGATATCAGGACGTCTGATCGAAGCGACCGACGCGTGACCCGAGAGCTGGCTCTTATTTGGCCCAGCGAATTAGTATTGCCATTCAGCGTGGCAATTCCGCCAGCGTCTTGGGAACGCTTCCAACTGGTAGTGATCTGGATCAGTTGAGCTATCTATAGATCGTTTGTAACGGTCTTTAGATGGGTCAACTGTTTCTTGTGTATTTTGTAGTTTTAAGTTTCTTTCTGTAAATAAAGTAGGTATATTAAGAGTCTAGTCTTTGTTTTTTTTTCTTGTTTTTAACCGACTACAAAAATAGGAGGAGGTTATCGATTTATAACTACGTTTTTTTTTGCTCTCACGCAGCCGCTTCCTTCACTGCTCGCACGACTTGTACATTTTTCATTATATTATCATAAAATCTTGTGAGATTATGCTTACAACTAAGTTTTTTTATTTATAAAATCGGGATACACGTAGATATGGAAAAATTCAAAGGATCTAAAACAAATGGGCATTTATTTATTCTGTGCAATGGTACAGGATCAGGACATACAATTCGGCTTAGCTATGTGAACTTGGCACCCGACTTTGGAAAATAAAACTTTTTTTTTTTTATTCTCGTTGAGTTTCGTTTGTAGTTGATTGTAGTGAAATTATTTTCGTTTGTAGTAGCTCTGAAAAAAAGTTAGGGGACTTTGAAAAAAAAACTCTTTGATTTTAAAATATTTCATCCGCGTCTATGGAAAATCAAACTTTTTGATGTTGATTCCTATAGTACTTCGGTTGTAGTTGATTGTAGTGAAATTATTTTTGTTTGTAGTAGCTCTTAAAAAAAGTTAGGGGACTTTGAAAAAAAATTCATCCGCTTCTATGGAAAATCAAACTGTTTTTTGTTGATTCCTATAGTACTTCGATTGTAGTTGATTGTAGTGAAATTATTTTTGTTTGTAGGAGCTTTAAAAAAAAGTTAGGGGACTTTGAAAAAAAAACTCTTTGATTTTAAAATATTTCATCCGCGTCTATGGAAAATCAAACTTTTTAATTTTGATTCCTATAGTACTTCGATTGTAGTTGATTGTAGTGAAATTATTTTCGTTTGTAGTAGTTCTAAAAAAAAGTTAGGGGACTTTGAAAAAAAAACTCTTTGTTTTTAAAATATTTCATCCGCGTCTATGGAAAATCAAACTTTTTGTTGTTGATTCCTATAGTACTTCGATTGTAATTGATTGTAGTGAAATTATTTTCGTTTGTAGTAGCTCCAAAAAAAAGTAAGGGGACTTTGAAAAAAAAACTCTTTCATTTTAAAATATTTCATCCGCGTCTATGGAAAATCAAACTTTTTAATGTTGATTCCTATAGTACTTCGGTTGTAGTTGATTTTAGTGAAATTATTTTTGTTAGTAGTAGCTCTTAAAAAAAGTTAGGGGACTTTGAAAAAAAAAATCATCCGCGTCTTTGGAAAATCAAACTGTTTTTTGTTGATTCCTATAGTACTACGATTGTAGTTGATTGTAGTGAAATTATTTTCGTTTGTAGTAGCTCTTAAAAAAAGTTAGGGGACTTTGAAAAAAAAAATCATCCGCGTCTATGGAAAATCAAACTGTTTTTTGTTGATTCCTATAGTACTTCGATTGTAGTGAAATTATTTTTGTTTGTAGTAGTTTTAAAAAAAAGTTAGGGGACTTTGAAAAAAAAAAACTCTTTGATTTTTAAATATTTCATCCGCGTCTATGGAAAATCAAACTTTTTGTTGTTGATTCCTATAGTACTTCGATTGTAGTTGATTGAAGTGAAATAATTTTCGTTTGTAGTAGCTCTTAAAAAAAGTTAGTTTTTTTTTCAGTCTTCTAACTTTTTTTAGAGCTACTACAAACGAAAACAATTTTAATTCAATCAACTACAATCGAAGTACAATAGGAATCAACAAAAAACAGTTTGATTTTCCATAGACGCGGATGAAATTTTTTTTCAAAGTCCCCTAACTTTTTTTAAGAGCTACTACAAACAAAAATAATTTCACTACAATCAACTACAACCGAAGTACTATAGGAATCAACATCAAAAAGTTTGATTTTCCATAGACGCGGATGAAATATTTTTAGATGAAAGATTTTTTTTTCAAAGGCCCCTAACTTTTTTTTGGAGCTACTACAAACGAAAATAATTTCACTACAATCAACTACAATCGAAGTACTATAGGAATCAAAATTAATAAGTTTGATTTTCCATAGACGCGGATGAAATATTTTAAAAACAAAGAGTTTTTTTTTCAAAGTCCCCTAACTTTTTTTTAGAGCTACTACAAACAAAAATAATTTCACTACAATCAACTACAATTTTCTGTCACCTTCCGTCTTGCAACCTGTCTTCGGTTGGGTGCGCGTTGTTGTGCACCTCATCAGTGCCAGTGTGGTACAGCGGTCGATCAGCTCGGTCACCACGGATTATCGTGCACTAGGGCTGCCGGAAGAATATCCCGCCACGCTAGCCTTAATGACATCATCCGCCGGGCTCTTACCAGCATTAACGTCCCAGCCATTCTCGAACCGAATGGTCTGCTACGTGATGATGGTAAGCGGCCTGACGGTATGACTTTGGTCCCTTGGGAGAAGGGTAGGCCTATGGTGTGGGACGCTACTTGTGTTGATACACTAGCGCGCACACATCTTCCGGGGACATCAGTTAGGGCGGGTGCGGCGGCAGATTCGGCCGAGGATCTCAAAAGGCGCAAATATGTTAGTCTTGATAGGGCTTACATATTTGAGCCTTTTGGGGTTGAGACCCTGGGTCCGTGGGGAAACGGGGCCCTCCGGGTTTTCAAAAAGATATCAGGACGTCTGATCGAAGCGACGCGTGACCCGAGAGCTGGCTCTTATTTGGCCCAGCGCATTAGCATTGCCATCCAGCGTGGCAATTCCGCCAGCGTCTTGGGGACGCTTCCGACTGGTAGTGATCTGGATCAGTTGAGCTATCTATAGATCGTTTGTAACGGTCTTTAGATGGCTCAACTGTTTCTTGTGTATTTTGTAAATATTAACTTGTATTAGTTTTAAGTTTCTTTGTGTAAATAAAAGTTTATAAGACTACAATCGAAGTACTATAGGAATCAACAAAAAACAGTTTGATTTTCCATAGACGCGGATGAATTTTTTTTTCAAAGTCCCCTAACTTTTTTTAAGAGCTACTACAAACAAAAATAATTTCACTACAATCAACTACAACCGAAGTACTATAGGAATCAACAACAAAAAGTTTTATTTTCCATAGACGCGGATGAAATATTTTAAAATCAAAGAGTTTTTTTTTCAGAGCTACTACAAACGAAAATAATTTCACTACAATCAACTACAAACGAAACTCAACGAGAATAAAAAAAAAAAGTTTGATTTTCCAAAGTCGGGTGCCAAGTTCACATAGCTATTCGGCTTTATAGATCCAATCCATCAAATTAATTATTCAGTTCCATTTTTCCTTCTGGTTGATCTAATGTTATGAATTCTTGCATTCAGTTTCGTTAAAAGTTTCGTGAGAGATTCACATTTCTTTTTTAGATTTCTATTCTGCCGCTGAACTTTTTTAATTTTTTCGGACAGTTTTCTATTAACAGTGGTGACTTTTCTGAATTTTTCCCTCAGAGTAATATTTGTCCTTGGAGAGTCGAAAATCGACTCGGAGTCGCTCACTTGCTCAGATATCACGTCCATTGTTTCTGCTGGAACGGCATTTCGGCTGGGCTGAAATAAAAAAAATGGCTGATAAAAACCATTTTTTTTACGTATGACATGGCGGTAAAGCATTAGATGCCATAGCCAGCCCAAAGAGGAAAAAAAAGATATTTTTTTTTAATGGTACGGTACATACATACTTTTACATACGTACTTACGAGATAAGGTGGTACTTCTGGTGATCGTAGGTACATTAAGTACCTACTAACACCACCACGTCGTCGTCGTCATTAAATTTCTCACTGTTGCGTTCGTAACGTTACCAGCTGACAACGTGTTTCCCAGTTTATGGGGTAAACAGATCAATTTGGGTTCGTTTTATTGCACAAGAAGGATTCTGACTTAAGAAATTGGTCAACGAGGAGTCAAGGAGGAGTTCTATAACCATTCAACAAGATAAGACGAATCTTTTTCAACGTAAGTTTTCTGTTTTTTTTTTGATATGGGTATCGTTTTCGACTAATATAGATTGCTGATTACGAATATGATATTAATTTTGAAATTCAAAATGGCGCTTTTTTTTTTTTGCTTTTATTTAGGTACCTTAGTTATTTAAGTACTAGTTTCTAAGACGTTTTAAAGTGATCCTAGTGATTTTATTGAAATGAACGCCTTTTGACTTTGACTTTGATCAAACGAGTGAAGCCACGGGTAGTATGTAGTAAATTAAAGAATATGAAATGAAATGTTATGGTTAACTTACCAGCTTCTGTAGATTGTTTTTTTCATCAGAATTTGTACAGCTATCTGATGGAACTGATGATAAGTACAGTGCCTGTAATAAAAAGATATACTAAAGATATTCAAATAAATCGTAAATGTTACTAATATACCTGGAGTAATATTTGTTTTATCATACCTTACGAGGTATTGCTCCCATTTTCAACCTTCGGCGCTTTTTAGTTTTCAGAAATTCGTTATCGTCGAAATGATCGGAGCATAGGCCAGTCGTTTTACTGGGCATCCAGAGATCATCTCCACGGCTTTTCTGAATTATTTCCACCCATCGTCTGCTTATGATAGGATCACTTGGAATTCTGAAAATAATACCACTGAATACATTAATAAAAATCTATAGGTAATTACTACTACGAAAATTAAAAATAATGCAAGTTAATATTTACAAAATACACAAGAAACAGTTGAGCCATCACATAAAGACCGTTACAAACGATCTATAGATAGCTCAATTGATCCAGGTCTTTTGACGTAATGATGATGATCATGATTTATGTTTATTCTGTTTCATATTCAACTGCTGTAAACCTGTGTAATCGCGCACTCACGTGGTAAAAGAAACGTTTCATCAATATATGGAGCCTGGGCTTGCACTGTGTACACTACTCTAAAATATGGCTAAGCAATAAAGTACACGTATTTAATTGGTTATTTTATTTAAATTGACTTCGTTCTAAGGTACATTAAGATTTTCTTCGACAAAGAGTGCAACACACAGTTCTACAAAAATATGGCGGATAGACGTGCGTGAAATGTCATTTTGACAACCTACATTTGTCTGACAAAACAAAACCATCAAATTAACAACATGACATGAAAAATATGTCAATGTTATGTCAAACGCCAATTATAAACCAAAATGGCGGCCTTCAAATAGTGTTCACATAGTAAAAAACTTACCAGAAGAACTATTCTTGTACTATCGCATTTGTTTTCAAATTAATAAAAATGTATTTTCCTTGTAATCTCCTATTTTTTCCTAATTTTTCTATGGAGTGTACATGGACCAGGCCCAGAATGAAACGGCTCCTTTGGCATTGTACCTGGCAACACTAACAAAAATGTCAAGTGAGAGTTGAAGTATTACGCCATAATTGATGAATTGTTTTTACGGAATTACTTGGAATAAACTTTGAAATTTAGATACTTACTGATGGAAGGTCACTTCACTCGCCATTTTTAGCCGTCCTCTGTAGTTTCTGCAAACTTTTATTGCGCAACTCGCCATTGCAGACACAAAATCATCAATAACATTGCGACCGTCCGCCACTATAGTTCAATTGACACTGAGAGGTGGGGAGCGACTTACCAGAATACAGTATCCTGCTAACTTTTTCTACGTGTTTGGTTGGTGCGATTCGAACACTACCTAACTAGGTACTAAGCCTTAAATAATATGTATTATTGTAAATGCGAATGTTTGTGAGGATGTGTATGTTTGTTGTTCAATAACGGTTCAATCGATTTCGTTGAAACTTTGAATAGATAAAGTTCTTTACCTAGAATATAACATTAAGGCTACTTTTATGTAGGTACCACGCGAGCGAAGCCGCGGGCGGAAGCTAGTTAACAATAACCCCTTTTATTCTAGACTAGCTTCCGCCCACGGCTTCTTTCCCGTGATTAAACGTAGTGCATGCGTTAGCATCCTATTGGTCTGTGCGTAGTGCTTA
Source organism: Anticlea derivata (assembly GCA_947579855.1). Taxonomy (NCBI): domain Eukaryota; kingdom Metazoa; phylum Arthropoda; class Insecta; order Lepidoptera; family Geometridae; genus Anticlea; species Anticlea derivata. The sequence continues at coordinate 4,510,854 of OX388287.1, read as the reverse complement.
CATACTCATTGCGCGTGATACGGTCTACATAAAAGTAGCCTTAGTTACTTTTAGGCTACTAGCCTATGTGTTATTCCAGACTATAAAATAAATCTTTCTCTGTGCCAACCTCAGATTACAGCTGAGGTGCCAACTTTCATCCGTTCAGCCTTTCGTATTGAGTAACAAACAACAACCAACATTACGTAGAACGAAACGTAATTATAAATACATTTGACGTTTGAGTTCGTTTTCAATTTCACTGCTCTCTTTAGCTAAGTTTTCTTAACCTAAATGTGCTGATTGGAGCAAATATTTTAATGATTTTTGTCATTGGTTTAAATTTTATAATTAAGTTATCTGACCAATTCGCCTTTTTCCGATACAATCATAACAATAACAAAATTGTCAGTGAGAAAATTCCATCATAATTTTATTGATTTGATTCTCGGTTTTTCTTTCCAGTTTCACAAAACAGTCAAAATATCACATTCTTCGTTGATTATTTGATATTTTCTAGTGAAGTGAATAGACAGAACAAATTACTCTCATGAAATTGACTTACCGTTAACCTTTCCAAAGTTAAATCGTGGTTAAATCGCTCTGCTGCACTGAACTTTCTTAATGTTAGCCTAATTTTTTGTTAATTGATTTTTGACGGATATAATACTCTGCATAGATCTGAGATTCGCTCTCGCCGCAACCATGGTCCCTAGATCCTACTACTCAGATCAGGACATCAGAAAACGGCAGATAGATACACTAAAAGTCTTCAACGATCACGTCGTAGAGATCCAGGAAAATTGCGAGTACAGCGTCGAATTCGACTCCAACGGCAAGAAAATGTCTGTAAACGTCGTCCTAACTCCGGACTTTCCCAACGAACAGCCAAACATATACATAAACCCTCCAATACCACATCCCTGGGTGGCTGAAAACTCGAACCAAGTTACTAATGCTCCTGGCATGATTAACTTCACCGTGCATTCAGATCTGGGCAGGCTTGTCCAAGCGATCATAAGAGAGTTCAAGAGATACCTCCCAACCAGCTCCGAGGAGGGGACGTCCAATGATGCGAGTCCGCAGATGAATAGTAATTACAGCGCTCAGTTGCTGAGGTTTCCGGAGCTGGGTGAGCTGACGATTGATGAGTTACAGGAGATATTGGAGAATACCGACTTGCAGGTATTTTTTATATAAATAATAGAAAGAGGCTCAGTTAGTTAATTGATTTGAGGCGTGACTTTGCGGAAGTCCATTTTAAGATATTAAATAGACAAACAAATATATAGTACTATTCCGTCCGCTAACCTATTAGATAATTATATAGTTCTCTAGTACATTATAATAACAATATTAATTCAAAGTGATCCTAGTGATTTTATTGAAATGTAAACCTTTGACTTTGACTTTGATATATTCCTCATAAGCTCAACAGATTGCAGACAGGTGCAGAACCTCCCACACTGTGGAATGTGGTTGTGCCTTCTGCATGTAAGTACGCATTGCATGGTTTATTATTGCAGGTGGTGCGGGAAGTGCATGTGTCTGTTCTGTCTAGATTATGAGGAATAGATAGTGGAGTCGGGCGTTGGTGATGGCGTCACAGTTTTTATAACTATTGCAATTATTGTTTTTCCAAATCGTTATAATTTACCTCTATTATTTTGTTCCGAAATAAATAATTTTTCTATTGTTTGTCTATTATCTTAGAAAGAGGCTCATTAAATGTATTTAATTTGGCTGTGATCACATTATTAAAGTTCCTAAATCTCTTTCAGGATAAACTTCTGGAAACCAACACACAGCTGCTAGAGATGGACCTGGAGACTGAAGACCTGATGAACAGCATAGAAGAGATAGCTCAAGATAATCTAGCAAAGCAGCAGGTCTGTAGTTATGTTTCTTTCATCACCTAATTATTTTTATTAGCTCTTATTTAATACCTAATACCTATAAAAGGAGCTTCTAAGAGGCGCACTTTAATCCTTTCACTACACTGATTCCTTCATCAACGGTCATAGGCCCTTTTCAGGGCCACCATACCTCCACCTCGTCACTGACCAAGAAATAATCAGTGACACGGCAAGAAGAAGAAGCTGTTTTGGGGTCAAATCAGTTCAAACACAATTATTAAGCTGTTTTAGGTACCATCAATCTTGATGAAAAGACCAAAATGAGCTAATTTTAAAAAGTTGGGGGAAAAATCAGTTTTTTTTAATATTTTGTATGCTAATATTTATCATGCAAATAAAAGCCATTCATTCATTCATTCATTCATTCATATCCTACTAGTATTATAAATGCGAAAGTTTGTGAGGATGTTTGGATGTTTGTAGTTCAATCACGCATATATTCTACTTTATATTTTCATAGGTACCACGCGAGCGAAGCCATATTATATATATAAATAAATAATAATAAATATTCCGGACATATTCACACAGTCAACTGATCCCAAACTAGGCATAGCCTGTACTATGAGTACCTACCAGAGACTGATATACATAATAGATATATATTTAACACCCAGACACAGAACAACAAACGTCTGTGTTCATCACACAAATGTTTGTCCAGTGTAGGGATCGAACCCGCGACCTCTAGCGCAGAAGGCAGAGCTACTACCAACTGAGCTATGAGGCCAGTCAATACATATTATGTATTACATTGTATTTAGACACACACACACACACACTTTGTTAACTTGCATTTTATATTAATTTCAGAGTCTAGACAACATGAAAACTGAAGTTATCGACCGGATCTCAACCATAGTCCAGCTGAAGATGAGCTACGAAGAGCTGAATCGGAAGCACCAGCAGCTAGCAGCCCGGTGCGACCCTCGCCGCCTCCGAGACTGCCTGAGAGAGGCAGCGGGAAAGGCAGACGAGGACTCTGAGCTGATCGCTGAGAAGTTCCTGCTAGGTAACCTTAGAAAGAAAATTATTATGTCCTGATAGTCAATGAAAATACCGTGATTACATTATAATTGTTTATTCAGCTAGGGAGCTGTATGGAGAGTGTATCTGTCACAACAATGTCTGTCTACCTACATATGACTACTTTATTAGGACTCAACAAAGTACCATAGCAAATACAGAATACTTAAACTAGCTGTATATGACAAAAATAAAGAAATAAAACATGTTTATTTGCTCCACAACGCAATAATACATACTAAAATAAAAAAAACACAACAAGAACAAAACATAAAACACATAAAAGCACATTACACATTAAGTATGTAGGCACAGAACAAGTGAGGTAGGTACATAAAGTAGGTAGGTGGAAGGTTGTGTCATGTGGGGCAAATGGGTCCCGCCTCAGCATGAAGCTGCACCAGACCAGGGGCCCAATTCTACTAATTCAATGGCTTCTAAATGACAATGGCAAAATGGCCACTTTTGGCACTTTTGGTATTCTGCTTTCACAGTCGTATATCAATGGCAGTCATTGTGGAACCAATGGACCAATGAAATCAAAGAAACGAAGGTAGCGACAATCGTAACTGAATGATCATTATCATGCGATTATGCGGAGATGACTCGCTTGTGGAGTCCAATCTACAGAGCCTTGATCACAGACGGCGTGTGGCCAGACTGTCAGTGTTCTACAAGTACCACTTTGGTGACTGTGCGCAGGATTTGCATGACCTCATCCCTCCTTCCACCCAATTACCACCCTTACCTGGTCGACATACCACAGTCTCGAACCAAACGTTTCTGCTCCACCTTTATTATAAGCACTGGCAAAGAGTGGAACGATCTGCCAGCGTCTGTTTTCCCGGATGAGTACAATCTAGGAGTCTTCAAATCTAGAGTTAATAAGTTCCTTCTGGTAAAGCGTGCTCCATCTTAGGCCACATCTCACTTGCAAAAGTGAGATGGTGGTCAAACGCCTAACCATCAACAAAAAAAAAAAAAGATTATCATTTTCAAGTGATTGTATTAGTAGAATTGGGGGCCTGGGTAGGTAAGGTGCGGTGGTTTTCGGACGGGGCCTAGGCGACGACGCGACGAACATCGATAAGCTTGGTTGCTTGTTGTGTCACTGATTGTTTCTTGGTCATCCTGTATTAGGTCAGTGAGCAGGTTGAGGTATGGTGGCCCTGAAAAGGGCCTATAACCGCCGGTGAAAGAATCAGTGTAGTGAAAGGATTAAAGTGCGCCTCTTAGAGGCTCCTTTCGTGCACATGTCACATGTTTTCGAATTTTTCGTTTCTTGGACATGCCGGTTTCCTCACGATGTTTTCCAAGCCGTGTTTTTTGCCTGATTCTTCAAAAAAATGGTAATGGTTCACCTTGTATCTAAGTCGTTTTAAAGTGATCCTAGTGATTTTATTGAAAAAAAAAACACCTTTGACTTGAATGAATTATTCTTTATTCTTTATTGTACACAAGAAAAATACAGATACAAAAATTAAAAAGAAAGGTATGTACAAAGGCGAGCTTAACCCTAAAAAGAGTTTTCTTCCAGCAAACCTTTGAGGCTAGAGAGACGTGATTATAGAGGGAGGTTCGTGTACCTACAATGATTTTGACCCAAATTATTATTAATAACTTGATTTTTGTTTCAGGTAAAATGTCAGTGGAAGAGTTCGTAGCTCAGTTTGCAGAGAAGCGAGCTTTAGGGCAGGCCAGGCGAGCTAGAGAGGAACGATTAGCACACCAGCTAGCTCAGTTAGACAAGGCTACTACGTAGTTCATACCCGCATTTTGTTCATACTCAGGACGTACAAAATAAAAATGTTTTTTTTTGTTTTTAAATTATTCAAAAAAACAGGCTCATTATTGGTTTTCTTAGAAATGGTAGACATCTATCATCATCATCATCAGCCTGATGAAGTCCACTGCTGAACATAGGCCTCCCCCATAGATTACCAGAAACAATAATGTGGGGGGATTTGCCCATACTCGCCACGCTGGGCATGCGGGTTGGCGAGCGCAGAGAAAGCTCATGTTGATAGGGGACGCTGCTGCCCATCCCCTAGCTATTTTCCCTTAGTCTCCTCTTACGACATCCAGTGGTAGAAATGGGGGGCCTATTCTTCAGCCGGGGCCATCACGGCAAAAAATATAAAAATATTATAATGAAAGAGTTCATTGCATACATTCCAAAACGATTTTTATTATTATTCTAGGCCATATGGTTTTTGGTTATATGTACAAGGTGAATCATAACAAAAATCAACAAAAAGAAAAATTGATTGCTTACTAAAACAGCGAAATAATCGTGTTTGCTATTCTAGGTAAATACCAACTTTAGTTATTAATTTTAGCCTTTTACCAACTGAGACACAGGTTTTCCTAGTTCAGGCATCGTTTAATTTGTTACCCTTAATTAGATATTAATTCTAAATGTTATTCGTAGCACTAAGGTAATGAATAAAGATTTATTTATTTATTATTTATTTTAAAAAATCTTTGCATATTCCAATTTTCATCAAGTTTATCGTAATCGGTCCAGCCGTTCTTAAATTATAAACGGTGTAACTAACCCGATTTTGTTTTATATAGATAGGAGATAAGTATGTGTGTTCTTTAAGTTTATTTATTTACCTTGCGTAATAATTTATTTGCAAGCTTTTAATATTGTTAACAAAGTAATTTATGTTGATTTGAAAAATAAAAATGAAAAAAAATATTTGCAGTTTGTATCTATTCAAGTTTGGAGCGTCCTCTATGTTCACAAAGACAGCTGGACAACACGCGGGTTGTGAGTATGGGCAAATTCATGATAGGAATTATAACAGGAATTCTGTGGGGGAGGTGAAACATGAAGCTCACATTTGTCTTCTTTCTTTTCACATTTTTATAAGCTCTTATTTATTAGGGATTATAATTAGATTACTTTTCTTTTGAGCCTCACCTAGTTCGATCGGCACCACACTGAAGCTTTAAATTCCATTTTGTGAAAAAGGATCATCGAAAAAAATGATAGACACCAAGCCGTGTTTGTTGCCTGATTCTTGTAGGCTTGGTCGCGAGGAACAGGCATAGCTTCACCTAGTTTCTAAGTCGTTTCAAAGTGATCCTAGTGATTTTATTGAAATAAATGCCTTTTGACTTTGACTTTGAATAAATAACACCCAACAATAAAATAAATAAAATATAAATATATATTCCGGCCAGTTCACACACGGTCAACTGATCCCAAACTAGGCATAGCCTGTACTATGGGTACCGGAGACTGATATACATAATAGATATATATTTAACACCCGGACACAGAACAAACATCTGTGTCACAAATGTTTGTCCAGTGCGGGAATCGAACCCGCTACCTCTAGCGCAGAAGGCAGAGTTACTACCAACTGAGCTATGAGGCCTGTCTACTATCTACTGTCTACAATCAGACCACCTAGTTATACAATATAACAAAATGAACAAAATCCATTGGGCTCGTCCATTTAATTATATTCTTAAATACACAACCAGACATAGGTACATTCAGAAAAGGGCAAGGAGTTCGAATAACAAAGCACACAATCCCCCAATTCAACAAATTCAATGACTTGAAAATGATAATCGTATGATAATGATCGCACCATTATCATTCGGTTACGATTGTCGCCACCTTCGTTTCTTTGATTTCAATGGTTCCACAATGACTGACATTGATATACAACTGTGATAGCAGAATACCAAAAGTGGCCATTTTGCCACCACTGGCATAGTTCATAGTTCATTTATTAAATAGTTCATTTATTAATAACAGATAATATTTACATGGCATTTTGAAGCCATAGAATTAGTAAAATTAAGCCCACACTAGGATTCCCTGTGTCGTGTGTATCAGAAACTACCTACGAGTACCATGGTACCACAACACCCAGACCCGGAACTAATAATTAATTACAGATCATGCAATGATCATGTCCCGCAGCGGGAATTTGCGCCAACAATATTCATATTTTCAAACTAAAATTTATATTTTCTTTTAAACACAAAGGAAAACGTCTTTGACAACACCAAAAATAACATCCGTTGCAAAACGTACCTATTGTCTGAGCATGACTAAAGCATTCATTATAGATAATCCTACTAATATTATAAACGCGAAAGTTTGTAAGTATAGATGTTTGTCACTCTTTCACGTATAAAAACTACTGAATGGATTTTATTGAAACTTTACAATAATATAGCTTATACATCAGAATAACACATAGGCTACAAATTATAAAGGTATCGTGTGAATTGTAACGCCACGCTAATATAAGCTACTCGAAATACTAATCCTGCGCAGACGAAGTCACGGGCACCAGCTAGTTATAACATAGATAGGTACAAGTCTTAGAACAGTTTAAAATAACTCATTGTCTATAAACACAAAAGATCATCTCAGTAAATTTGTCGAGAGACATCTCGACAAATTTACATTATTCTCCTTGTCGTGTCACTGGTTCTTTCTTGGTGATCCTGTGTTAGGTCAGTGACCAGGTTGAGGTACGAGTATGGTGTCCCTGAAAAGGGCCTATGACTGTCGATGAGAGAATCAGTGTAGTGAAAGTATTAATATAAATAAATATAAACGTAAAAATTCGAAGATATGTGACATGTGCACGAAAGGAGTCTCATAAGAGGCGCACTTTGACTGGCCTCATAGCTCAGTTGGTAGTAACTCTGCCTTCTGCGCTAGAGGTCGCGGGTTCGATTCCCGCACTGGACAAACATTTGTGACTATCACAGATGTTTGTTCTGTGTCTGGGTGTTAAATATATATCTATTATGTATATCAGTCTCCGGTACCCATAGTACAGGCTATGCCTAGTTTGGGATCAGTTGACCGTGTGAATATGTCCGGAATATTTATTTATTTTATTTATTTATGCCTTTTTGGCTTACACGGCACGGGAGGCTGGTGGGTGCGGAGAAACAGGTAAAATACACTTCCGTATTTTAGTACGTATCTAGTATTTTATAATTTGTTATGTAGCTGTAAGTTTTTTTATTTTTTTTATTTATAATAATTGTTTATTAAGTGCCCCTACCTGAGTTACTTATTTATTTAAACCTGGGTAGGTGCATACTTCTATTTTATTTATTTTATTTTATTTGTTTAAGGTACAAAAACAGTTATTAAACTAATACATGGCCAAAAACAAACTTATTAGTAAAAGTTAAATTAAATCTATTAACCCTAAAATTGTACACGACATTCAAAACAACGTTGCAAATAAAGTAAAAATACACATGATCTAATTTCCAAAAGTATAAACAAAAGGCTTAATCTAATTCTAATTTAAGTTTCAACAAACTTGCTTTGAAACTTCTAATATTTTGATGAAAAATATCAAGCTCATTGGAAGATTTGCTATACAGTTGACACATACGATAAATTATGTTGCTGTCCTGTCTTTTGTTTCCCTATTTTTAACCTATTGTTTTGTTTCTTCCTGTCTTCTGTCTGTGTTCGTCAAATAAAACTTATTTCATTTCATTTTAAGTTTACATTGAAACTAGATAGCTTATACAAGCCACACATCTTGCCCCTTCTCCAATCTTTTCAGTCCAGTCAAACCAAATGTTGCCTGTTAGAGATCACTTTTAGCGATAAGGCCGCCCATTGTATTGCCTTGTTATTGCGTTAATCTCTTGTATTATTTCTGTGTGGTGATCAATTAGGAGATACTATGTATCTATGTATGCTACCCCAAAAGGGGTTTAATAAACACCAATAAAAATTGTTCTACGACTTTAGGAAATTCTTTAGAAAAGAAGATAATTATGTAATAAATTAGATATAAAGATGACAATAAAAATACCCTAAACATTTGGTTGATAGAATAAGCCCCTTTCGGGGTGGTATACAATACATATTATGAATCACCTACCTAGATTATTAATACAGCGTCATGTGAAACTTTTTACTCACTCATAGGCTACGGTAACCACTTACCAATAGGTACCTACGTGGGCAGTAGTAGGTTCAATAGTTAGCCACATTAGTTGTATAACAAAAAAACATTGGTGCACGACCGAGTTTGAACCTACGATCCGGATCGAGGTACCTCCCACTAGGCCAACAACCTCAAACTACGTCAATAATGATTATTGGTGTTTTCGAAGATTCAAACTAATAAAAACAAGTGCAAAGCAGAGGTCGCCACGGTATTTATTATTATAATAGTGACTGCCCGCGGTTTCGAACGCGCTGTCAATTCAATTTTAAAATTTTCTTATTTAGTACAAGAGCACTGGTGGAGGGGTGGAAGAGAAAGAATAATCTTATTAAGAAAGCGTACTATAAACTAAATGATTATCTAAATGATAAAACCGCATGGCCTGAAGTAGCTCTGCCCCTCGACAGCTAAAATGCCATTTTGCAGTGTCTTTACAGTTTTTGCTTGCATCATATTTTAAGTATTATTTAATTATATAAGCATTAGGTACATATTTCATCAAGTGTAGCGTGTGCTGCCCTTAGATCATTTGTTGAAGCTCACATTTGTCTTAATTTTTATCACATTTTTATAAGCTCTTATTTATTAAGGATTATAATTAGATTACTTTTCTCTTGAGCCTCACCTAGTTCGATCGGCACCACACTGAAGCTTTAAATTCCATTTTGTGAAAAAGGATCATCGAAAAAAATGATAGGCACCAAGCCGTGTTTGTTGCCTGATTCTTCTAGGCTTGGTCGCGAGGAACAGGCATAGCTTCACCTAGTTTCTAAGACGTTTCAAAGTGATCCTAGTGATTTTATTGAAATAAATGCCTTTTGACTTTGACTTTGACTTTGAGTGGCCCCGCCTTCCGATCCACAGGTCGTGGGTTCGAAACCTGTCGTGCACCGATGGACTCCATTCAGAAAATTTATGTGAGCTGTGCTCCTCATGATCTTTCTCCTCACGATGTTTTCCTTCACCGTTTGAGAGCACTAGCTCTCAAACGGTGAAGGAAAAACCCGCATAAGAGGCGCACTTTAACCCTTTCACTACACCGACGGGTATAGGCCCATTTCAGGGCCACCATACCTCAACGTGGTCACTGACTTAACACAGGATGAAGAAAGAATCAGTGACACATCACGCAAGGCCATGCCAAATTTCATCAAAATCGGTTCAGTGGCTTAGGCGTGAAAACGTAACAGACAGACAGAGTTACTTTCGCATTTATATAGTTTGGATACGCCGATGATGCACTGTTTTAAAAGGCTTTAATTTTATTAAGTATGTAAGTACCTACCTAGGTACCTACAGTTCACTTCTAATCACGTTGAATTCAACAACAGACTGATTATATCAGTATTTGTACGGTCTTGGCTGTGAATAGTCTTATCATGTAAGAAACATTTATTCATTGCTCTAACTAAGTGATAAGCTAACGGCCCGCGCGCGCCATTAAAAAAGAAATGGCGGGAAAACTTTTTTCTTTTTTATTCGTACTTGGCTATTGTAGTATTTCATACTCCCTGGAATTGAAGCAAGTGTTGATTTTGGGTCGACATAATGTGAGGACGCCGATTGCTGAACGTTTGCAAACTATGTCGCCGAAAACCTGGCTCGAATGGGATCTACCGCCCGCGCAGTTGACCAAGAAAGGAGCAGTTTTGGAAGGCTATCTTGGTGAATACTTCTCGGAATGGCTGAAAGATAATGGCCTGATTAATCAAGAATGTCCTGCAGATACAATTCATGTTTTAGCGAATACTAGACAGAGGACCAAAGACACCGCCAAGGCATTCGTCGATGCTGCGTTTCGGAACTGCAGTATCCCTGTTTTATTCAAAAACACAACTGAAATGGATCCCGTTTTCAATCCAATCATACACAACACAACCGAAGCGTTTCAAGACCAAGTTTTTTTGGAAATGACTATAAAACTAAATGAAACTGATCTAAGGAGAGTCTATTTAGAATTGAACCGGATAACGAATCTAAAAGATTCGCAGATATGCAAAGAAAAATGTTTTTGTGATCTAGTGAAAAATAAAACTGAAATTCTATATCATGTTGGGAAGGAACCAGATCTCACTGGGCCGCTTTTCATTGCATCTTCAGTGGTGGATGCGTTTCTAATGGCGTATTACGAAGGGTTTCCATTAAAAGAAATAGCGTGGGGTGAAATTGAATCAGAAGACCAATTGGAAATGTTGGTAAAAGTCGTGAGGGACTATCAGTCGATCAGGTTTCACCTGCCAAAGTCTGCCAAAGATTTCGCAAAGCCACTTGTAGGATACATAAAACAAATGCTTGACAGTAACAAAACGCTAACGGTACTAGTGGGCCATGATTCTAATCTGAACTCTGTGATTACTGCTTTAGGATTTAAATCGTTTACATTGCCAGGTCAGATGGAAATTTCGCCGATAGGCGCGAAATTGGTCTTTCAAAGATGGTCCGATGGAGATAATGACTTTCTGAAGGTAGAATACGTTTACGGGTCATGGCCACAGATTAGAAATTCTGAAAAACTATCTATGTCGAATCCTCCGAAAAATATAACAATGTATTTTGTTAATTTAACAAATCACAATGGATTTTATCCCTGGAATGATTTTGAGAGAATATTGCAAGATGTTACAAATTAAATAATAAAGCCCTATTTCTTTTAAACTATAGAAGCCTTATTTCGAATATTAATCCTGTTAGCGCGCGCCGGAAATGAGTTGCGGTAAATATACCGACGACTCACGTAGCTGTAGGTACAGTCAACTCCAAAAAAAATCCGGCAGGCAATAAAAATACCGCAATGCTATGGTTGTATATGCACTACAATAGGCTATCTAAAAACGATTTAGGTATTTTCTTCTGTGTGTTTTTTTTTTCTCTCTGTTATGTTTAATAAAATATGTACTTAATTGCTGTGAGTTAGGTACCTATATTTGAAGGAACACTAGATCTAAGTATGTTCTAGCTTAAGTTTGTGTATTCTATGTATCTTTCGTTTGTAATCCAATAAATAAATGAAATCACGATACATAATTATTCTCTTCTGCAAAAGTTTACTCTATCTACTACTATCGCCTGTTCAAAACTTATAAAACACGATTTATTAAATCTTTACAAATTCAACCTACAAGTCCGTGCTGGCCCCGGCGCGGCTGAAGCATACCTATTTTTTAACCTACATAAGTTGCCGAAAATGCCCGCAAAGCATAGCAACTAGTTTTTGGTAGATGCCAGGTATACTTTCTTATCTTTTTAACTAGGTATGTTGTTTTGGGGACAAATAAATACTCTTTCTTTCTTTCTTTCACCTGCTGGATTTTTTTTAGAGTTCACTGTACCCTCTACTTATACCGGCGACAGTATTATTTACATTGTCTCATCCTGCTTCCGCCCATTATTAAAGCTGTGTACACAATGGACTGATAATTTATAAGGAGCCCAATTCTACTAATTCAATGGCTTCAAAATGACAATGGTTCAATGGCAAAATGGCCACGTTTGACACTTTTGGTATTCTGCTATCATAGTCGTATATCAATGGCAGTCATTGTGAAACCAATGAAATCAAAGAAACGAAGGTGGCGACAATCGTAACTGAATGATGATGGTGCGATGATTATCGTGTGCTTCACATTTTCTTGTCATTGATTTAGTAGAATTGGGGACATGTTATAAATTAATTATCAATCGTAACTACCTACATTAAAATAGGTATAGGTACCTAGTTGGTTATCTATGTTTTTAGGTAGGTACCTACAAAATTTACCGAGACTACTGAGCTAAGTATTTAATACGTCCTCGGTGGCGTTAGTTCCGAGTCTGGGTGTTGTGGTACCATGGTACTCGTAGTTTCTGATACCCACGACACAGGGAAACCTAGTGTGGGGTCAGGACAGCTAATTTGAGAATGTTTGTGAAAAAAAATATGAAAATATTGGTGTTTTTTTCGCTTATATTATTTCTTTTTGAATATAGAATAACCCCCTTTCGGGATGGTATACATGTTATGAATCACCTTGTATAATTATGACAGTAGGGTTTAAAAAAATGGCGGTATAAAGTAAATACGGAGATGTGGTTACTAACCGAGATATCGACTCAGCATAATTCACCGCAGACTTGATATCGAAAAAAATATGAAGAAAAACAAAATAAATAAATAAGTACTACCTACCACTTACCTACATTAACGAAAGGTTACCTATATACCTACCTGATTATTTGTTTAATAAGTAGGTACAGTCAAGTATTTACATTTTGGACCCATTTAATCTTTTAGCCGTCGAATTTTTAACAATGAATCATGCTCCCGGCAGCTGCGCCAGAAGCTAATTTTCGTAGTGATAGGAAACACTAATTTGCATCATGTAAAAATATTTTATAACTAAATCAACTTTCGTCAGTTTGTAGTCATGGTCATGGTCAAGTCACAGTCATGTTCAGTTTTAGCACACATAACATAATACTGTACTAGGTTTTAGTAAGTTATGATGATGTCTATTTTATTACTTCGAGGGACCTTTTGGCGAACCCGAAAAATGACGATACATTCAGTCATTATAATTCACTTCGCTTGTGCGGTTTACTCAAACAATATTACGTAAAACGCCACCCATCATCATCATCATTTCATTCAGCCGTTCGATGTCCACTGCTGAACATGGCCTCCCCCATAGACAGAGCCACCACCCATAATTACACTTATTACGCAATATTCAATTGAACACTAGTTTATGATCACTTCGCAAGTTCCGCCAAAAGGTGAAAGGGAGCTGCAGCCTGTTCTAAAAAATCAAAGAATAATGTGTACGTCAGCGCAGCAGGAACACCGACATTAGCCAAGAGCTTCTGGACTCCTGACCATGCCATCATTTAGTGATGAATTTGTCATTTATTTGTACCTATTTGTCAGAATTTGTACCGCTATCGTTTAGGATATTTTGCGAATTTACAGTTTCCTGCTGGCTTGACGTCAACGCAGCAGGAACAATTCTGTATCGGGTAAACGGCTGCACATTTGATTAAACGAAGTATACCATCATTTGTGTGCCTAATTTGTCATGTCTATCTACCATTCGTCATCAATTTTGGTTCAGTAGAAGCAAAGATATCGTGATAATTAGTTTTGGCATTGCGCACCGGAAGTAAGTGATCTCTTCCGGTTGAATTTTATCTCCACATTTTTTCCGACCAGTCGGTAATACCATGCACAAATTACTTACACTACATACATACATTTTGTCTTGAGTGCGACAGTTGAAGTTTCAAAGTGATCCTAGTGATTTTATTGAAATAAATGCCTTTTGACTTTGACTTTGACTTTGAGTTTAAAGCAGTAGCTACGTAATCTAACAGAATGTCATTATTTCTTGGAAAGGAAGAAAGAGTTAATAGTAGTACTATTTCTTCATCGTGGTTGGTTAAAGCTAATATCAAAATTATTACCCTTATGCTTATCGGCCAGCTATTTGATTGAAAACCTTCCATGTCAAGCGTCAAGGTAAATGAAGTTTTCTTGTACTTTGTAGTTCGTAACAAAATGGCATCCACAAACTGCAAATTGTGTATATTGTGAGAAATAAAATTGTAATCTACGAAGACTTGATTACTACCCGAAAGAATAGTTTATGCACAATCTGTTGATCTGTCACAGTTTGGGAAAAAAGCTACGGCTAACGATGATTCAAGTGAAAATACTTGTACCGGAAGAGATTACTTACTTCCGGTCTGCAATGCCAAAACGAATTATCGCGATATCTTCGCTTCTACTGTACCAAAATTGATGACATGGTAGGTAGACATGACAAATTAAGCACTCAATGATGGCATACTTAGTTTAATTAAATAATTAGCGGTTTACCCAGGACAGATTTTTCCTGCTGCGTTGACGTCAAGCCAGCAGGAAATTGTCAATTTGCAAAATATCATAAACTACAGCGGTACAAATTCTGACAAATAGGTACAAATAAATGACAAATTCATCACTAAATGATGGCATGGTCAGGAGTCCAGAAGCTCTTGGCTGTTGGTGTTCCTGCTGCGCTGACGTACACAGAATAATACACATTTTTGTTTGACTTTGAACCTAGGCTGTCACTGTCATTGTCAGTCAATCAGTCAGTATGACATACAGTCCAGCTTCTTCAGTTGTATGTTAATGTTTTGTTTGTTTGGTGTGTGTGATTTTTTAATACTAAACTGCACTGTTTTGAATTTATTTCTCGATTTCCTCCTCGAATGGTGAGTTTGAAACTGGTTAGGTACCACTACATATAGGTGTACATAATGTTTACATAACCCTTGTCAAAAATTATCGCCTCACCTTCCCAGCCGAGCCAAGCTGAGCTAACTAAATACTTAAGATTACATAAATTGTCTTTCTCTTTTCAATACACTCTTACGTTGCTACTTAGGTACATACGTACAAAGAAATGGGCAGATATCAGTGCCAAAACTACCTACCTACCAGTAATACCTAGTACAGTGATTTTAAATATGTTTTTAATATTGATTTTTAGTGTACTAATTCTGAATTCTGAACAACTATCTCTTAAACAAGTGCTTATACTCAGCCGTCATAACGTAAGAACTCCTTTGTCTTTAACTCTTTCACAATCGAGTCCGAAACTTTGGCCAACATGGAACGAAGAACCAGGATATTTGACTCCGAAAGGTTTTCTACTGGAAGGTTATATGGGAGAGTATTTTTACTCATGGCTGAATGAGGAAAATTTGCTGCCTCAAGGATGTCCAAGCGAAAAGGAATTCTTTGTCTATGCCAATACCGCTCAAAGGACTTTGGCATCGGCAAGGTCGTTTGCAGACAAAGCATTCCCTTTGTGTAATATAACTGTGCATCATGCAAATAAAGTTGACCCAATTTTTAATGCAGTGCTACACAATAAATCATCCGCTTTCATACAAGAAGGACTTGAAATAATACATGATAAAATTAAAAACCTTAATTTAAATCAATCGTTCAATATTTTAGAACATATATTAAACTATAAACAATCAGAAAACTGCTTGAAACAGCATCATTGTGACCTGGCTGCGGATAAAAACACAGCTATCGTTAAGACTGGATTGAAACCAAATTTAAATGGTCCGATTAAGATCAGCAAATCAGCTATTGACTCATTTATAATGGAATATTATGAAGCATTTCAGTCTAGCGAGGTTGCCTGGGGCTTATTAAGCACTGAAGAGCAATGGCAGTCGATCTTAGCCATATCCCATACTTACCACAACATCATATTTAATACAACAATCTTAGCTGAAGATATATCTAAGCCATTACTTAAATATATGACTGACATATTTCTTGACAATGAAATTAAAGTCTCTCTGCTGATGGGCCATGACGCTAACTTATACACAGTTCTTAACGCAATGGGGTTTAAACCGTATAATCTGAGAGACCAAAATGAAATCACCCCCGTCGGGGGGAAAATAGTTTTTCAAAGATGGTCGGACAATAATACTAATGATTTTTTGAAAATTGACTATGTGTACCAGCCTTGGGAACAAATGAGAGATGGCGTTAAGTTGTCGTTGGAAAATCCACCGGTTTTTGAAAGATTGGAACTTAAAGATTGTGTGGCACATCCTAACGGTCTATGCTTGTGGGCTGATTTTGAAAAGCTTTTGAAAAAACTAGTTAAATAGTACCTACCCAGTACCTAAGGTGCATAGAATACGTAATTGAATAAAGCTATTTAAAGGTTTATGATATTAGAAAGGTAGATTTTGATTTGAACAATGTAATTAGTGGTATCATTTTGAAAATTACTAAAGGTTTATCTTATTAGAGGTGACTCTACATATGCATGCACCTACCTAAATAGCTTTATTCAATTACATATTCTATACACCTTTAGTCATTTTCAAAGTTATACCACAGTACTCTTTAAGAAGAATGGAAAAGGTTGGAGGAGGCCTTTGCCGACTGGCAAACAATTCTAGGAAAGATAACAAAACAACAGATATTAGTTTAAATAGTTTATAAGTCCAGTGTTAGCTTTTAAATTTAAATTACTGTAAAAGGATTAGGGATCTGAATAAAAGGCTATATTATTATTATTATTCTTTAAGATGATAGGTACACAGAAAAGTTGCAAATGACACAAAATGTTAGTTAGGTACATACTTTGTGATTTTGCTTAAATCGTTAATTGTCGTGAATTGTTATCGTGAAATGGAAAAACTATACTTTAACTAAATAGTGTGGTACAGCTACTTTTGAGGTTTAAGGTTTATAGGAATTTTGTTGAATTTTGAAAGCGTTCATTGACTTTTGTTGGCGACTGTACCTACCTACCTACATAATGATCAGTGATAGGAATAGACGGGGCTTATATGCCTAAACTTTGAGGAACAGAGTAAAGAATCGGAGACTTCCTTACGACAAAAAATTTTTCGGCCCGAATTTTGGGACTAGATTCGGGACATTACTTAGTTACATTTAAAATGTATTTTATTTGGAATAAGTAGTTGGTCCATGTTTACCTAAAGGGATTTGAAGATTTTTGTATGGAGGGTGGCCCTAACCGGTATGTTTTTTTCAAAGTCGCGGCACAAAATAAATGTTATTCTCTAGATATTCTATATATTCGGATAGAAGACACTAAAATAAATAAAAAATGCCTAATAAAATAGTGTCCTAGGCGTCAGGTTTCTGGGATATTCACAGATGAAACACTTGCGTCTAGATATAACAAAACATAGAGTCGTTACATCTACAAAATTTTCCGTTTTTTTTTTTTTGGAGAACAGTTTGTAAATAACATTGATCTTAAAACTTTCAAACGTAGGTAATCTTTTACAAAATAAATAAATTCATACTATTTTATGAGATACAAGCATTTTAATTTCAAAAATCGGCAAAAGCCCTCCGACCCCCGTACGCCCCTCGGCGAAAGGATAATAAAAAGGTGAAATATTTGAAAATGTGCGTAATATCATTATTAAAATAATGGCAAACATTGTTCAGTAACACACTTAAACTTAAAAAATCTATAAAAAGGTCATTTTGCGCGAGCGACCAAGCAAATAGTTCATGTTTACGTATACGAGCTGCCCATTTCGTTATCTATTCTTGGAAATAATAAATAAAATTCAGGTGGTTGCATGCCTGTGCGGCGTGGGGTGGTCTATATACCTACCCTCGGCGCCGCCCAGGTTACTCTCACTCCTGTACCTCGGTCTGTTGAGTGCGCATCAACCTGTTTTGTTTCTGTGAATATTGTTTTTGACCCTTGCACGTTTTTTTGCACGGTTTATTGGATCTTCTTAATACGACTACCTTGGCTTGAATTAATGGATTACGATTTACTACAATAATATTGGTCCTGTCTGTCTACATCAAATAATACGGTGAGTCAAACTTTATTTGTTTTTTTTTAATATTTATGCTAAAATTATGTGTTCACGCGGACTGAGAGAGCTGTTTAGTGCAGGTTTTGGTTGACTGCCAATAGTTGAGACAGTGGGATGGTCATGGGCAGACAAATTTTTCTATATGACATTTTGATTAATGGCAAAATATAATAAATATCTTCTATTTTTTCGGAATGTTCTTTTTAATAATAGTTGTAAAATAGAAGAAAAAACATTTTCAACAACAGTCACACGTTTTGTTTTAGGTACTTCGCTATTATACCTCTTTTTGGAGACCAGTCAGATTAGAGATGGCGAACA
The DNA here is from genome assembly GCA_947579855.1 of Anticlea derivata. Taxonomy (NCBI): domain Eukaryota; kingdom Metazoa; phylum Arthropoda; class Insecta; order Lepidoptera; family Geometridae; genus Anticlea; species Anticlea derivata. The sequence goes on along the minus strand of OX388287.1, from coordinate 4,492,280 downwards.
AGCCTAAGGTGGCAACAGTACGAAGTTGGATTGAAAATCACCCTGAATTATATTACGACCCCGCTAGTTACTTGATTTACTGTTCTAAGTGCGAAATAAGTATAACAGCTAAACTTAGTGGTGTCAAGAGGCATATTGAAGGTCTGAAACACAAAGGGACAAGTAAGAAACCACATGAAGAATTTTATTTGGACCTGGTACAATTTCTTATATTATGTAATATACCATGGGTTCAAGTAAACAACCCCGCTTTCAAAAAATTCTTTCAAAAATATATTTGCTGCAATTGTTCAAATCGGCAAAATATTCCTGAGCAATCGTTGCTGAGGAATATTTTGCTTAGATAAGCTTTTTAAGACAAAAATTGACTCGATTTACAACCAAACTGCAAATCAAAAGCTGTGGATATCTTTAGACGAGACAACAGATTTTTTAGGCAGGTATATGGTACATTTTCTTGTAAAACCCTTAAATGCGATTACAAAAAAACCATTTTTAGTTGCGTGCAAGGTACTAGAAATTGTTAATGGGAACACAATTGCCCAATTTGTAATAGACTGCCTTGAAAATATGTGTTGCGATTCGTATGAATCCAAAGTAGGAGATGTTGCTGTATTATGTACTGATAGTGTAGCATATATGCTGAAGGCAGGACGTGCTTTGAAAAATTATTTACCTAACATGATACACGTCACTTGCTTGGCACATGCACTGAATCTTGTGGCAGAAAAAATACGATCCGAATACTCAGATGTAGATGAACTAATTTCAAACGTAAAAAAAATATTTTTAAAATCACCTAATAGAGTGCGATTGTTTAAAAATAAATTTCCCCACATGCCACTTCCTCCACAGCCCGTTATTACAAGATGGGGTACTTGGTTGGAGGCAGTGTCATATTATGTAAAATATTACGATCAAATTAAAACAATAGTAAATCTTTTAAGAAGTGACAACGCGTTATCTATTAGGTGTGCCAAATCTGTTCTTCAAAAAGAAAACTTGGAGTCGGACTTGGACTATATTGAGGAATTTTTTAAAGATGTGCAAATTGGGTTAAAAAAACTACAAAAATCGAATTTAACTCTAGTGGAATCCTTCGAGATCTTTGACCATGTGACAACTGTGCTAAGCTGGTGTTCGTCTGAGCACATAAAATATAAACTTGAAGCTGTTATATCCAGAAATCCCGATCTAGATAAAATTAGAGACATATGTGACGCAATAACAGCAGGAATGGATGATCGATCATACCATATGTACGCGCCTTTGACCTCAGTTGATGTTGAGAGGTCGTTTTCAACTTATAAATGGATTCTTAACATAAAACGAAATCGCCTGAAAGTTGAAAATATAGAAAAAATTATGATTGTGTATTTTAACTCAAATGACTCTTCTGACAAAGAAAACTTTGGTTCTGATACTGAACTTGACATATGGAATCAAGATGATTAAAGGAAAATCTTTTACAATTTCTTTTGGTATTTTTTAAGACAAATGAACATTGATGACAACTTAACCGAACAGAAGTAGTTCAGTAATAAAACTGACTGTCCTACTTCAAATGTTAATTTATTAATAAGTGCTATGATTTTAGTTAAAATCGCATCCCTCGACATGAGTAAAATAAATAAATAAAAGTCTAGTTTGAGTTAAAATTAACACCTCTCAACGTCGACAAGTACAACATTGAAATCTATTTGCAATATTTGCTTATGTAAACATAGAGTAGGTACACTATGTAATTTAAGTTATTCCGTCTGTACATTTTGTTTCATGTTTCCAATTATAATTATGTTGAAAAATAATTAAAATATACATGTATTTGTTACAAGAATATTCACTGTGTTTTATTTTTCTTTTACCGCTTTAGTTTTGTATATAAATAGCTATAACACTTATGAAGGCTTTTTTCTTCAGATTATTTTGTGTTATGTTATGTCTAGTCGCAAACTTTAAGTAAATAAAGACCAACTACTTATTCGAAATAACATAAATTTTTAATACCTCAGTAATGTTCCGAATCTAGTCCCAAAATTCGGGCCGAAAAAAATATTGTCGTAAGGAAGTCTCCGATTCTTTACTCTGTTCCTCGAAGTTTAGGCATATAAGCCCCGTCTATTCCTATCACTGATAATGATGTACTCAAATTACGTATTTTAATAAAGTATCTCAGGTTAGGAACAAAAAATAGGAACAAAATTGTATATTTTTTATTAGATAAGCACATTTTTGTACTTTTTATTGTTTATCATATAAGTTGTAGGTACTTACTATTAATTGAGTCAATTCACTTATTGGTAAGGTATGGCTTAATGATAAGGTAGTTAAGTAGACATACAATGTGTTTTGTAACTATTATACCTACTATCCCCAAAAGGGATAACACAGAAAACAAATAAAATAATTTTTATGAGAAAAAAAACAATATTTTTTTAGATTATTTCCATAACATTTTTAGATCAGCTGTTCATTACTAATGCCATACAAAAACGCAGTGGCAAATCAACAGATACACAGACGCAATAACAAGATGGCCGACCATGATAGGGAAGCCGACTTTGAAAAAGCGCGCGAAAGTGAACTTGTAGCCGTGTTGCTCCGCGACGCCTGCGCACACCACGTTTGCACTAGCGCCGATTAGAGTGCCGTTACCTGCAATTGAAATGGTAAAATGAATGTAGGTACCTAGGTAGCGAAATTATACATTTTTTTTATTTGCGCTTTGTACTTAGGTACTCTCAAATTTGGAGGTAGGTACTCTCAAGGAAGAAATTGTGAGGAAACCGGCACGTAGCACCTAAAATTTGAAGACAAAAGCCTCTCGAAATGCCCTTTAATCTTTTCACCGCACTGGTTCTTTTACTGAGCCTACCCACGTCATATAATTATCAAGTGTAAATATGAAGTTACCTCCAAGACAAGCGCCGAACAGCAGGGCCCATATCAAAGGCGGCAGGGGGAGGTTCAGACTGGGGTTGGAACCGATGGCCACCACCACTCGCACCATCATCGTGGTCAGTGGTATGTTGTCGACGAAAGCAGAAATCATCCCTGACACCTAGAACAAATAAGCATTTTAATGTTATACAAGAGGAGACCCCAACTTCAAACCCCCCAAAACTTCAAAAAACAATTCAACTTCAGGAATTCCTTTCTTAGTTCATGCCTACAGGAAGCTAACCTCCAAATTACATACTCAGTACAATTCTCACATACAAACTTTAAAACCCGTGACACCCACCTTTTTTAATCAGATTCACAAACAGAAACTGATTGGAACGAAGTTACTTATGTACAATACTACGATGAAAGTAATTGCTTCGGAAATATATTTCATATCGGCATCTCATTCTCGCAAATTCATAAAGACGAAGATAAGGATACAACGCAAATTGCTATAGTACTGTAGATTATATCTCAACAGTTCAGCAATGCCCAGACGATGTCGTCAAAATGTATATGATGATAGTTAGTGGTAAGATGAATCCTTACCCATAGGATCAACATTAGTGCCACAGCCAGCCGGCAGCTGTTATCCACCTTTAATATGAGCTGTTCCATCAGCCCGCCTACATAGACGATGAGACCAAGCTTCGACAGAGCCTGAAATAGATCATCTCTTTAGAAAAAAACATTTATATGGATGAGACAATAGTTGGGAACTCTAATCTAAAGGTTAAGTTTACCTACAAAAGTTGACTTAGGTACTGTGTTATCTGGAAGTGGTATCCGATTTTTAAAACAAACTGGAATTCAAACCAACGAATCAAATATAAGGATTCTTCTTCACCAGGGATATTACCTCCATCAGAACAAACAGTGCTGCAAAGAACAGCAGAGTAGACCACTCCACGCGATGCAGGATCGGCTCCAGATCCTCTCTATCAGCCAGGGTCAGCAGCAGGATGGCTCCGAGCAATGCCGTCCAGCCTAGGGACACCCGATCTAAAAAAACAGATATCATCATCACCATCAACCTGCAAAAGTACACTGCTGAACAAAGGCATTCCCCAAAAACTGCCACGACGAACGGTCTTGAGCCTTTTCTAAACCGACCCCAGATATACAGTTACCTACTTAAAAACTATTATCACACTTGACACTAATATTATAAATGCGAAAGTAACTCTCTCTGTTTGTAAAGTTTTCAGGTCTAAACAGCTGAATCGATTTTGATAATAATATTTGGTATGGATATAGCTATAATGCACCACACCAATAGAAACAGTAAAAATAATAAAAAATACTAAATCTAACTACGTTATGCAATGGGCGGCCTTATACTGAATCTTTATCAGACAACCTTAGGTTAAGTAAGACGGATTGATTGTAGGTACAGTCCATTGCATTAACGATACATAGAAGAGACTTACTCAATTCTGGAATGGAGTGGAGAAAAAACACGGTGACGACGAAAGCAATGGCTATTGAACTCTTGATCAGGAGGACTTTGTCGCGGATTTTGTACTGGAAAGAAACGTATTAGGATTGAGAAAGGTATGCTGAGATGGTTTGGTCATGTAGAGAGGATGAACGAAAGAAGATTTACGAAACAGGTGTTTAAGGAGAGTGTAAATATGGGACCGTTGCAAGGGGAAGACCTAGGCGTACGTTTCTTCATTTCAGCCGTACGACGTCCACTGCTGTACATGGCCTCCCCCACAGACAGAGCAAATTCCTTTTCATGTGGGGGGATTTGCCCATACTCAGCGGGTTGGCGAGCGCAGTTAGAGCTATCGTTGTTAAATTGAGGGACGCTGCTGCCCATCCCCTAGCTTTTTTCCCTTAGTCGCCTCTTACGACATCCGCGAATAGGTAGATATGGAGGGGCCTATTCTTCAGCCGGGGCCACCACGACAAGGCGTACGTTTAAGTGACCAAATTGGTGACGTTTTGGAAAAAGGCCAGGTCAAGAGTACCCCTAACCGACGCATGTGATGAGAGGTAATGAAGCAGAAGAGGTATGTCAGGATCGTAGCAAGTGGAAAGCCGTGGTCTCTGCCTACCCCTCTGGGAAATAGGCGTGATTTTATGTATGTATGTAAGAAACGTATGTTAGCTACCGCGAGTGTTGTACTGAACGTGTCTTTTGGACACGCCTTCTTGATACATTCTTTCACCACTATAACCAAGCGTTCTAAGGAATTACCTTTGCCTTCAAGTCCGTGAGTGTCGTTATGAACGTGTCTTTTGGACACGCCCTCTTGTTGCTTTCCTTCACCAGCGTCTGCAGTTTATCTTCCAGCTTCTTGATCTTCCTCTCCAGTCGCTCTCTCACCACGTGGACGTCCTGAGGGTAGGCAGACAATCTTAGTACCAACGGCGATTGGGGAAAATAAAGGCTCCCAAGATCTCAGATCCTACTGTACTTGGTGTAGAAGGTGTAGAACTGGTCACTGACCTTAGGATGACCAAGAGAGAACCAGTGACAAGCAAGCATGTGCCTGTAATTTCACCGGCTACTTACTTCCTGCTCTGATCCAACTTGAAAAGAATACTTTCACCACATAGGTTCTTATAAGGCCTTTTTAGACCAATATTACTTGAGCGGCGATGGGCTTGCATCCTGCCTGTCAGGTAAGGAATACTACTGCAAAATGTGGGCAAGTGCCAAATGTTCGGACACGCCTCTGACTAACCCCCCTGGAAATCAAGTATCTAGGTGCCTGGAGATCAAAGCGTCTACCATGCCTGGGGATTCTTCTTCTTGTCATGTCACTGATTTTTTCTTGGTCATCCTGTATTAGGTCAGTGACCAGGTTGAGGTATGGTGGCCCCGAAAAGGGCCTATGCCTGGGGATAGCGTGAGTCTATTTTTTTTTTCTCAATTTAATTACCTGGCTGAGATGCGGTAGAGATTCGGTAGCCCGTCGCCATATTGTTATTTGGCGCGTCAGATCTGAAATGCAGATTTAACAAGAACTTATGGACTGGACTGGACTCGTAGTGACTCGGTATCTAGAGGAAGATCGCGGGGACGAATCCCATCTGAGTTGAAAAATTGGGATACTTATAACATCACTAGCTTCCGCCTGTGGCTTAGCTCGCGTGGTATCTACATAAAAAGCCTATATGCTATGCTAGGTAAAGAACTTTTACTATTCCAAGTTTTAAAGAAATCGGTTGAGCCGTGACTGCATGATTGAACAACAAACATTTATACATCCAAACATCTTCACAAACATGACTTAGAAAAGTTAGAAAACAATGAGCAATTGAACGTTCAATTAGGAGGGGTGGGGTTCGGGGTCGGCAACGCGTGCGTATTCCTAGCGTTCATCGGCTACGGTAACCGCTTACCAACAGGGCCGTATGCTTCTTTGATTGATCTGATTATTTTTCTTTTGAGTCTCAACTAGTTCGATCGGCACCACACTGAAGCTCTACATTCCATTTTGTGAAAAAGGATCATCGAAAACAATGTGCGTCACGCGCGCCGTGTTTGTTGCCTGATTCTTGTAGGCTTGGTCGCGAGGAACAGGCTAGCTTCACCTAGTTTATCATCATCATCATTTCAGCCGTGTGACGTCCACTGCTGAACTTGGCCTCCCCCACAGACAGAGTGAATTCCTTATCATGTGGGGGGATTTGCCCATACTCACCACGCTGGGCATGCGGGTTGGTGAGCGCAGTTAGAGCTATCGTTGTTAAAATAGGAGACGCTGCTGCCCATCCCCTAGCTTTTTTCCCTTAGTCGCCTCTTACGACATCCGCGGATATAAGACCACCTAGTTTATAAGACGTTTAAGTGATCCTAGTGATTTTATTGAAATAAACACCTCTTGATTTGTTTTGATTTTGATTTGCCACCTTAGGTAGTTGCATAAAAAACAAAAAAAAACCTTGGATCTCCCTAGGAACAGCCAGCCTCAGGTTATTCGTGTCTCTGAACAGGTATTTGATCTGAATCGAGGTTTGTATGAAGACCAGAACTATGCCCAGGGACATGTGTGCTGTGAAGTTAGTGAAGTTGATACCCTGGAAGGAAAATAAACAAGCTCACGGTATTATCTCGAGGTCGCGGGTTCGATTCCCGCACTGGACAAACATTTGTGTGATTAATATTAATGATAAAGATTAATATTAAATTGGAGCAGACCGCCTGGAGAGGTACCTCCGCCTTACAGAAGAGCCAAATAACAGTATTTGTTTCAATAGTGTTGTGTTCCTGCGGTGAATAAGATTGCCCGGGTTCGGGGCCGGCAACGCGTGCGTGATACCTCTGGTATTGCAATCATAGCCTACGGTAAACACTTACCAGCAGGTGGGCCGTAAGCTTGCTTGCCACCTTAGTTGTAGGTAAGTATGATAAAAAGCAAGCAGAAGGGAGGTCTTACCGCTTGAGCGACGGCTTTGTTCGACACAACGATGACATTGGGCGGGTCGCCGACCGGCGTCGCGGCGCCGCCTATGTTGCTGTATATCGCCATGAACATCAGGATTGGAACAGGGTCTAACTCCATCACTTCGCATAGCCTAGGAAATATACATATAGAAAAAAAAAAAATAAGCTCATGACTTTCATCCCTAAATATGGTAGAACTCCAGGCGATCAGATCCTTGAAAATGTCTAAGGGTAGTCAGAGGCGTGTCCGAACATTTAGCAGAAAGCCTAAACAAAGGCTAGGAAAAATAGAAAAATAGGCTCTTGACTTTCATCCCCAATAATGCTATGCCAGGTGATGATCAGCCGGAAAATGTCTAAGAGGGTAGTCAGAGGCACACCCAAACATTTTACGCATAGCCTAAACATAGGCTAGGGAATGCAGAAAATATAAAAAAAAAAATACTCATGACTTTCATTCCCAAGTCAAAGTCAAAAGGCGTTTATTTCAATAAAATCACAAAGATCACTTTGACTAGTAGAGATCCCCTCAGATCAAGAATAGTAGACATCCCCTTAAGACTTTCAGGCCTGAATACTGAAACTGATCGCCTGAAGGTCTAAGGAGACCTTCAGACGATCAGTTTCAGTATTAATTGAAATGGCATGGAATATTTTGAAACGCATTAAATCTAGTTGAAAGCGTGAAGATGTCTAATGCCTTCAATTATTCAGCAGCATATCTTCTGATGGTTACATACCTGATGGTAACAGGTGACATCAACAGGACCGTTGTAACGTTGTCCAGGAAAGTAGACAAGATGGCGGTTATTGCGCAGAGTAGATAGATCAGCGGCCATAACTTTCCTTTGGTGACCTGTAATTTTATAAAAATCCTAAATATCTAGGTTGCTTGCTTGCTTATCGTGTCACTGATTGTTTCTTGGTCATTCTGTTTTAGGTCAGTGACCAGGTTGAGGTATGATAACTATCGGTGAAAGAATCAGTGTAGGGGATTAAAGTTTCTAAGACATCCCGGTTTTCTTCACCGCTTGAGAGTAGGTACCTACTAGTATAGCGCAAATATATTTTCCAAATGGAAAATTCATTGGTGCACGAACGGGATTCGAACCCACGACCTGTGGATCGCAAGGCCCGCAGGGGCCACTACCAACATTCCACCAGTGCTCTCATCAGTATATCAGATGAAATATGACTGACTGCGTTACATTTTGGGTTTTCTAAACTAGATAGTATGTAATATTAGAAATGCTAAAGTTTGTAGCGATGTGAAGATGTTTGTTATAACCACTCAACGGATTGGAGTAAAATTTGGCATATAGATAGGTACTAAATAAAGGCTTTACTTAAAGGCGAATATAACATATTTAAAATGTATGTAAAACTAGATATTTGCAGCGCCCTACAGGGTACATGTGCCTACTTACTTTACACCTAAGCTGTATCCATGTGCATGTTGGCAATAAATGAATATGAATATAAATACTTTTTATCCGGCAGGCAAGCGAGCAAAGCCGGCTGCGGAAGCTAGTCATAATTATATCCAATATAAATTGCTACTACAGCGAAATTTCACTGTGATGTTTTTCTTTTTGTGATCTTATCGGTGTGCCTCAGGGACAATTTTTGGGACTCATTGTATTCCTTATGCACGTTACTGATATTTATTTTACCTCAAAAGTGAATACAGCTAAGAAGTCAAAGATCCCTGTCTCCGCCATGATAGCTACCAGCAGCATCATGCTGAAGAGCAGCAGGAGAGTCTCCTCGTCCAGCCAGGATATGACTTCCGGCACCGTCGGTCGTTCACCAGCCAGCGCCAGAGCGGCCAGTGACATGGTGGAGACGGTTATCGCTGCCATAGTACGATTGATAACCTGAAGAAATATAGGCACTTACAAGATATTCATACTTATAAAGTATGAATGAATGAAAATTCTTTATTGTACACACACCTTAAAAACTAGTTACAGTTGATTATAGACTAAATAAATTTATATGTACAATGGGTGGTCTTATCGCTAAGAAAGCGATCTCTTCCAGACAATAGTGTTGTGTTCCTGCGATGAGTAAGGTTGCCAGAGCTCTTTAGGGGGGGAGGGGGTTCGGGGTCGGCAACGCGTGCGTGATGCCTCTGGTATTGCAAGCGCTCATAGGCTACGGTAACCGCTTACCAACAGGTGGGCTGTATGCATGTTTGCAAACTCAGTGGTATAAAAAAAAAAAAAAAAAGACTACCTTTGAATGGAGAGGAGTCTGAATTGTACGGAAGATTGGTCGGGGTGCACTACAAAGTAAACGTAATACTTAAATTATTTAAGAGTAGATAAGAATAATATAATTACATAATATAATAATAATATAAATTTTATTTCAGGTAATTTGAGAATAGTACAGATGTTAAAAACTAAATTCTAGGACCCATAGAAATATATACCTTAACCTAAAATATATAAAAAAACCTATTAATTAATTATTTAATTATTGCACACGTATAGGCAACGACGTGTGACGTAACTAATAAAAAGTAATAAAGTAACTACTATTAAAAATGCGAAAGTTTGTGAGGATGTTTGTTTTACAAACACGCCTCAACGGCTCAAACGATTTCGATGATTTTTTTTTTTTTTTTTTTTTTTTTTTTTAAATCCTAGTTTACAAATTATTGTACCCTAAGTAGTATTGCAATCTAGGCAAGTAGGCCAATGAGCAATTTTACTTTAACATAGTTTTATAAGGTAAATTATATCTAAGAATGTGTCCAATAGCACTTTTCATACAGTTTCTAGTTAAGGGGAAGACACTTTGTTCTTGTGTTCTTTATAGGTAGGCACTATCACTTTCACTACATTTCACTATTATTTTATTTATGTTTCGATGAAACATGAAATAGCTAAAGTTCTTTACCTAGAATAGCATATAGGCTTCTTTTTATGTAGGTACACGCGAAACCGCGGGTGGAAGTTAGAACTTAATTACTACTTTTATAAATGCGATAGTTTAGATTTCATCGAGTTACCGAGATTTAGTCTACACCGTAGACCACATCATTACTTAACATCAGGTGCGATTGTGGTCAAACGTTTGCCTATTTCATATTAAAAAATAAAAAAAAAAAAAAGTTACCACGCGCAGGCAAGTTCTAATAAATGCGAAAGTTTGGATGGATCATCATCATCATCATCATCAGCCTGATGAAGTCCACTGCTGAACATAGGCCTCCCCCAAAGAGTGCCACGACGAACGGTCTTGAGCCTTCTCCATCCACCGACTTCCCGCAACCCTCACAATGTCGTCGGTCCATCGGGTGGGGGGCCTTCCAACACTGCGTCGTTCGGTTTGGATGGATGTATGTTTGTTACTCAATCACGCCAGAATGGCTGAACGGATCTGGATTAAATTTGGCACAGAGATAATTCAATTCAATTCAATGCAATTTATTCCATAAAGGTACAGACTTTGGTACACTTGGAAATGTCAAAGTTTACAATACGTTAAAAATACAATTTAAAAAGTAAAGTAATACCTACGGTACAAAATTAAACAAAAATAAAAATAACCTTATCTTTATAATGTTACAAATGTATCAGCAAAAGCTTCGTCAAGAGTGTAGTATGACTTGTCAATTAATAATCTTTTTACTTTAGATTATAGTCTGGAATAGCACATAGGTTACTTTTTATCTAGGTACTTTTCTCTTTGTTAATAGAATTTGACTGGCCTCATAGCTCAGTTGTTAGTAACTCTGCCTTCTGCGCTAGAGGTCGCGGGTTCGATTCCCGCACTGGACAAACATTTGTGTGATGAACACAGATGTTTGTTCTGTGTCCGGGTGTTAAATATTTATCTATTATGTATATCAGTCTCTGGTACCCATAGTACAGGCTATGCCTAGTATGGGATCAATTGACCGTGTGTTAAAAAAAAAAACAAAAAGAATAAGCCCCATTCGGGATGATAAACTAAGTTATCAAACACGATGTATAAAATAGATTAATAGGTAGGTACATACAACGACATACCTCAAAAATTATCAACACATACAAGCCGCACAGCAGCACACACGCGTAAATAACCCCGACAGCGCCATCTATCGGCGACAGCGCGTAGCTCATTACAAACGCGATGGTTTGAGTCGAGGTAGAACGCATTCTGATCGCGTAGTGAGTGAGATTCGAATCTGGGAGCTTCAGGACCGTTGTGAGCTGTTCTTTTGAGGTCTGGTTGAGCAGGAGGAACCATGGTCTCGATTTCTGAAATAAATTTGGTACTTCTAATAAGTAGGTCGTGGTAACCGCTGCCGCGATAGGCCCCTCCGTTATTTAACGTGGATGTCGTAAGAGGTGTGTAATGGAAAAAAAACTAGGGGATGAGCAGGGATGATGACGCCGTGTTTGTTGCATGATTCCTGTAGGCTTGGTCGCGAGGAACAGACGTAGCTTCACCTAGTTTCTAAGACGTTTCAAAGTGATCCTAGTGATTTTATTGAAATAAACACTACTACCTAAACATGCACGCAAGGAGCCTCTAAAAGGCGCACTTTAATCCTTTCACTACACTGATCCTTCACTTACGGTCATGGGCCTTTTTCAGGGCCGCCATACCTCGACCTGCTCACTGACCTAATTCAGGGTGACCAAGAAATAATCAGTGACACGATAAGCAAGCAAGTACCTAAGTTATACAACTTACCATACTATCACCACGGTCATCCCAGCCTTCGAGACAAACTGCGATTTTCGCTATTGATTCTATTGCACTAGAGTCGAGTTTCATCTGAGCGTGCTCTGATAAGAAAGGTCCTGATATTGTGAGCGCAATGGACGATAAATGCGTTGCCTCGAGTGTGAAATCTGCAAGAAATCGTTATTTTCACTACGGACGGTGAGGTAGGGCACAACAAGATTTTCTCGCTCTAAATCGGAGCAGCCCGCCTGGAGAAGTACCTCCGCTTTACAGAAAATCGCAGCCAAATAAAAGTATTTGTTTCAAATAGTGTTGTGTTCCTGCGGTAAGGTTGCCAGAGCTCTTTAGGGGGGAGAGGTTCGGGGCAGGCAACGCATTGGCAATGCTACAGATCCAGATCCAGATTGTGGAGTCCAATCTACAGAGCCTTGAACACAGACGGCGTGTGGCCAGACTGTCAGTGTTCTCCTAGGACTCAATATTGATTCAAAATTGCAGTGGGAGAGATTACAAATAGATTACAAAAAGTAAATGGGTCTTTTTATGGGGAATATGGTAAGATTTTATAATAAACTTCCGGTAAACGCGACGCAACTTCCTATTAGAAGATTTAAAGTGTAGGTACTTAAAGAATAATCTTATTAAGAAAGCGTACTATAAACTAAATGATTATATAAATGATAAAACCGCATGGCCTGAAGTCGTTCTGCCCCTCGACAGCTAAAATGCCATTTTGCAGTGTCTTTCCAGTTTTTGCTTGCTTCATATTTTAAGTATTATTTAATTTTATATAAGCATTAGGTAGGTACATATTTCATCAAGTGTAGCGTGTGCTGCCCTTAGATCATTTGTTGAAGCTCACATTTGTCTTCTTTTTTTTCACATTTTTATAAGCTCTTTTTTATTAAGGATTATAATTAGATTACTTTTCTCTTGAGCCTCACCTAGTTCGATCGGCACCACACTGAAGCTTTAAATTCCATTTTGTGAAAAAGGATCATCGAAAAAAATGATAGGCACCAAGCCGTGTTTGTTGCCTGATTCTTCTAGGCTTGGTCGCGAGGAACAGGCATAGCTTCACCTAGTTTCTAAGACGTTTCAAAGTGGTCCTAGTGATTTTATTGAAATAAATGCCTTTTGACTTTGACTTTGACTTTTGACTTTCTACAAATACCACTTTGGTGACTGTGCGCAGGATTTGCATGACCTCATCCCTCCCTCCCCCTTCCACCACCGGACAAGCAGACGCACAGATAATTACCACCCTTACCTAGTCGACATACCACAGTGTCGAACCAAACGTTTGCTCCACCTTTATTATAAGCACTGGCAAAGAGTGGAACGATCTGCCAGCGTCTGTTTTCCCGGATGAGTACAATCTAGGAGTCTTCAAATCTAGAGTGAATAAGTTCCTTCTGGTAAAGCGTGCTCCATCTTAGGCCACATCTCACTTGCAAAAGTGAGATGGTGGTCAAACGCCTAACCATCACCAATAAAAAAAATGTTGCTGATGTCAATAGGCGACGGTAACCGCTTACCATCAGGTGGGCCGTAAGCCTGTGTGCCTCCGTATAACATTATTATTATAACATTTAAAAGTCAAATGCTAGAACTCGCGCTCTGAGGCACACACTGAGTACCTACACGGGATTAGAAATGCAAGATTCCAAGTGTAGGGAGTGACAAACTTATATTATTCGGTCGCTCACATAATTATGAATAGTGTTGTACAACTGCTTAGTACAAACATTCCAAAACGATTATTGTTTTTATTGTAGGTACCTAGGCCATAGGTACTTATGGTACTTAGGTTTGAATTTTAGCTAAAAGTTAGAACATGCTAAACATGAGATTTTTTGCAAATTTGGTGCATCGTACGGTGCAAGAAATACGGTACAGATGTATAGTTAGGTGGGTGGTATTAAGGTAGATACTTACTCTTTTCTTCTCCTCCCTCCAAAGAGGCTATGACCTCCTCTTCATGTTTTTCATTGTACATCAAGAATACAACAGTAAAAAACACCCAGCATGCTAGTAATACTGACATTTTAATATAATACTTTGCTTTTGAGATCTGTAAAGGGAAGTAAATTTAATTCATCATCAGCATGTTGAAGTCCACTGCTGGACATAGGCCTCCCTCAGAGTTCCATGACGAACGGTCTTGAGCCTTCTCCATCCACCGAGCTCTTTAGGGGGGGAGGGTTTCGGCAGGCAACGCATTAGCAATGCTCTAAGTGTTGCTGATGTCAATAGGCGACGGTAACCATTTACCATCAGGAGGGCCGTAAGCCTGTTTGCCTCCGTATAACATTAAAAAAAACCGACTTACCGCAACTTTAACAATGTCGTCGGTCCATCAGGGGGGACCTTACAACACTGCGTCGCCAACAGTTGTCGGTTCGGCGAGGTTTGGATGTTTGTGGTTCAATCACGCCGTAACGGCTCAACCGATTTCGATGAAACTTGGATAGAGTTATTTACTTAGAATAGCGTATAAGCTACTTTTCTGTGGGTACCACCGCGAGCGAGGCCGCGGGCGCAAGCTGATGTCATCTAAAATTTGAAAATACGAGTAACCCTTGCGTCTGTTGAGCTAATTTTGAGTTTGACTTTTAGGAGCTTGCGATTTTGTTGTGTACATCGCACACCCTCTAATGTCAAACTCAAAATTGACTTTATTCAGGTACTTTTTAAAACTAATTTTGTATGACATAAATTGACATAATAAGTTATTTCACGTACCCTTTCCGCCTTCTTCATGGATGGCGTTTTTTCAGTGTCTGGACTGAAAAATGAAATATTTTTATGTTATCGCAAAATCATCCCTAAAGGGGGCAAAGTAGGGGGTAAAAATTATGAGTTTACTACTACCTTTCGGACGAAGTCGCGGTTATCAGCTAGAAAAGAAATAAAAGAGACAGAGACAACTCACCTATCGCCGTCTCTCTCTTCGATGACGTCACACTGTTTACCATTCGCCTCCGCGTCGTGTTTCTGGTCAAGTATAATAGGGGCAGAGTGAACGGGGTGCAATTTAGGGGATTTCTTCTGCACTTGTGCGTTAGGCCTGCCTGAAATACAAATTATCTACGTTAGAAATGAAACAAGGAGCTACTTTATTCATCTCTCTAGCACTGGTGGTGTGGTGGTAGTGGCCTTACGATCTAAATTCATATATATACAGGTCATGATTTCGAATCCCGTGGTGCAATTGTGTAATCGTAAATGGCAATGAAGATCGTAATTTTGAGGGTAATTTTAACAATCTTAGCAACATTCAAAACGTTCCAAACTTGACAAGGGAGAACTTCAATACCTTAGCTTCTTCCTTTTCATGTTTGAAAAACTTCAGATGTAGCTAAAATTGATAAAATCATCCTTATAATTGTGATCTTCATTACCATTTTGCATACGCGATAGCCTGGCCGGTCGGGCTCCAAAGGATATTTCATTCTGAAACTTTCGAGCCGCCAATCGTGAAAGTGAAAATTATGGTACCTAATCCATTTTCCAGCAACTTTGTTACTAGAGTTACTAATGAATTTGCCACACTTTACCTAATGCTCGCTCGCACAGGATGTTGGAAGTATATGGTTTGCGATATTTAGCATTCCTTTTTTAGTAAGCATCTAATAAAAGTTGGTCAAGTGCTAGTAGGACTCGCGCACAGAGACCTCCGTACTGAGGTCGGAAAATTGATGACATGTTACAGCTTCTTAAAGAACATCATTGAAAGAAAGAAAAGAAAACGAGATAGAGGAAGACCGAGAATTAGTTAGGTACATGAGTCAGATAAAAGAGAAGACTGCCGTCATGTCGTATGAGGAAGTAAAGGAGCTCGCATTGGAGAGATCAGAATGGAAGAACCTTGTCCAAGCGATCGTGAGGTCTTACTCCACAGGTCCAATCTGAAAACCAGCGCTGCTACGCCTCGGCGGAGCAGCAATAAGCTGAGATAGGACCTTTTTGACCCATGCCACTGCAGCGTAGACGATACCACATGAAATGTAGGTATCATCCATCAGTTGGCACCCACTTGATGGTTGAGGTAGGCGCCTGCTTTTCTCTCTTGTAAATGTCTACTGTTAGTGATCTGGACCAGTTGAGCCATCTATAGATCGCTTGTAACGGTATTTAGATGGCTCAGCTGTCTCTCTTGTGTATGTTGTATTGCTACTTGTATTAGTCTTTTTTTTACTGTTAACCTGCCTACCTACTAAGTACCTACGCTTTATTTTATTTTGTGTGATTGTTACCTGCTGTTGTTTCTTGTGTTTGCTTTTATCTCTGTCTGTGCTGTATTTGTGTGTGTGTCAAATAAACAATTTATCTATCTATATATCTATCTAAATTGCATCATTGCACCGACAAGAGCTAAGCTCTTAAATCATAGAGGGTAGGTGTAGTGTATGGCTTACGCCACACTGGTTCCTAGCATTATATCTCCCAGTGATTCCCGCGCGCCTGCTCGTGCCGGCTTGACCACAGATTGACTGACTCCCAGAGAGTATGTATCCATCTCTCCATCTCAGGTGTCATCTGTTATCTGTCACTGTCAGTTGCCCCCGGAAACAGGATAAGATAAGGAACAGCAGGGTTCCTCACTACAGTAGGTAAGTGGTAACCTACTGAACGTACCATGTTCCTCCTCATATTTCTCCTTGAACGGCGCCAGTGCTGGGTCGTTCTTCACCTCATCAGGGAGCTCCATCCATAGCTGAAGGGTGTCTGCCGTCAGGTCACGCGACACCTGGAATTTGACGAAACATTTTTGTTTTTTTTTTAATTCGAAAAGTTGGTTATGAACTACGACTGAAGAACGTAAAATAATTTAGTTTTAAAAACTTAAAAAAAAAACAAGTTCGAGGAAATGGTTCTTTTGTTTTTTTTTTGTAAAATTGTGTGATTTTTGACAGCCCATAAACTCATTATGTGAGGACAGTAAAAGCACCTAAAAGCACTTTCTTATATAAGGGGTTTTTTCCCTAAAGTAGCTAGGTACTCGTAATAAAACCATAGTATCCATATTAAATTCAACCTCTCAAAGTAGGTAATAACGCGTCATCATGTAGGGTACAAAGACATTTTATGATTAAAGTGTAGTAAGTTTAAAGTGTAATATGGACCTTTTTGAAAACTTAAGAAGCTGTCGGAATAACCACAAAATCAAACTACCCCGAAATAAAACTGCGTTGTTGAACAAGAGTGTGCTATGTATGGCTGTTCGTGTGTACAATCACCTACCTAAACCTTTACTTGATACTTCAAGCCTTGTAGTATTCAAAGTGAGACTGAAAAAGTTACTATTGGAAAGGGCTTATTATTCAACCCATGATTATTTTAATGACATTTTTTGTAATAGCACTATTTTATTGTAATTTAAAGCTCTGACATACCTACTTA
Organism: Anticlea derivata; assembly: GCA_947579855.1. Taxonomy (NCBI): domain Eukaryota; kingdom Metazoa; phylum Arthropoda; class Insecta; order Lepidoptera; family Geometridae; genus Anticlea; species Anticlea derivata. Next base: position 4,474,840 of record OX388287.1, on the reverse strand, counting down.
ATTTTGAAAATATGTATATTGCATGCGTACAACGCTGAATATGGCTGCTCCTAATTTGTATTGTATTATGTAACAACTGTACCTAACCTATATTACGCAATAAATTACTTTGATTTGATTTGATTTGATTTGATGATTATGTATGTACTATGACCTTCCGTGTCCTGCCCATAGATTAAGGAGCCTACACGCTCCAAAGTACTGCCCAGCGCCATGCAACCACATCATCATCATTTCAGCTGTAGTACGTCCACTGCTGAACATTGCCTCCCCGCAGATTGCCAGACCGACTTCCTATCATGTGGGGCGAATCCGCCCATAGTCACCACGCTGGGCACGCGGGTTGGCGAGGTATCTTTGTGAATATAAACGACGCAGCTGCCCATCCCCTAGCTTTTTTCCCTTAGACCCTTCGTCCACGGAGGGACTCAAAAGGAACGCGACTGAATCTGTAGTCACTTAAGAGTAGCCTGTTTGCGATAGCACTAGTATTTCAATGCGCGTCCGTCCACGACGCTACTCAAAAGGAACGCGTTTGTAACTAGTCACCTGGCGACTCGACATGCTGGTCGCCAGGCGACTGGTTTCGAGAAACTGTATGAAAAATGAACGAATAAACAGTAATTATAAGTGATTCTGACGTCTATGTGACTGGAGAAGTAATAATTCCATGTCATCGCTCGAATTATCACTAGTCAGTATGGAGGGACCTATTCTTTATCCGGGCCACATATACGCATGTTACCACATACCAAAGAGTAGTTGCTTCTGTTGATCTCATCAGGTTTCTTTCTGGTCAGCCGCGTCCATTCTTTGAAACTTTGCCACGCCATTTTAGGTCATATTCTTGTACCTATAGAGAAATGAAAAGAAATTGAAATATCCTCCAAACATAGGCTAAGAAAACTAAGGCTTATAAATTAATTCGTTGTGGTTTCTACAGGGTTATTCATGTGAGAAGAAAAGTTAGAATGTTAGCGGGAAAAAAATATAGCAGGGCAGATTTTTTGCCGATCTTTTAAAGTAAGCTGTTTTTGGGAATTTTATAATCTTTTTATGTACAATTATTAAACATACGAGAAGTTTGACTTCATGATTACTACTAAGAGAAAATGGTTTTATTTACAGAAAGAAACTTAAAACTAATACAAGTTAATATTTACAAAATACACAAGAAACAGTTGAGCCATCTAAAGACCGTTACAAACGATCTATAGATAGCTCAACTGATCCAGATCACTACCAGTCGGAAGCGTCCCCAAGACGCTGGCGGAATTGCCACGCTGATTACTACTTAGGTTTATTGAGTTTGATTGAACTTATTTGACCTCAAAACAACTGCATGCAGATTTTTTTTTAATGAAAAATGTTTCATACCCAATTGGGTATAGAATAAGGCCCTTTCGGTATAGCATAGGTATTATGAATCACCGCAAAACAGAAATACGGTATCGCTTGTCTCTACAATATGATAAAGCTTCGAACTGAGAAACAGTAATCTAGGAAATCTAGAGCTCCAGCCTTGACAGATGTATGATTAGACAGGCCTCATAGCTCAGTTGGTAGTAACTCTGCCTTCTGCGCTAGAGGTAGCGGGTTCGATTTTTATTTTTTATTTTTTATTTTTTTTTATTGATAATGGTAATTCCCGCACTGGACAAACATTTGTGACTAACACTAATGTGTGTTCTGTGTCTGGGTGTTTAATATATATCTATTATGTATATCAGTCGCTGGTACCCATAGTACAGGCTATGCCTAGTTTGGGATCAGTTAACCGTGTGTGATCTGTCCGGAATATTTATTTATTTATTTATTATTAGCGTGACCACGTGATGTGATACCTACAGTACTACAGATCATTATATTATATTTGCGTCTTTGTTGTGGAATCTTTTCCTGCTGTACCTACCTAGAAGACTAAAGTACATATGTATCCCGAAAGAAGGCTATTCTATCCAGTGTTGCCAGTGGCAGATAGTCAAATATAACATGAGACAGCTCAAAAAGTAACATTTTCCCGAGAAAAGTTACATTACCTTATATTATGTGGAAATACTTATAAGGGCACTTTATTACAGAAAAACTAAAATAAGTTGTCTGTCCTGTCCCATTTGTACAACTTCGAAAAAATCGTAATAATGAGGGGTTTTTGATTTGCATTTAAAAACAAAATTAGTTTCATATTCCTCGATAGATGGCAGTGTCCCAATTGGTAATTAGAGTATATCAATGTCAAATGAAAGGAAAACAAACTTTTTCAAAAAAGAAAGAAGAAGAAGTTCTTAGTTGTTTCGTTCGTTTGTGCCTGAGTTGAGTTTTGTTATTTCTATTGTTTTTCGTTATCCATGGATATTTGCTTGCCTACGAAAATAAAATTACCGACACCATAAAATCAGCGAACGAAGTAACGAAAGAATTTTCCAAATCGGTCCATTTTGACGTATACGGTTGTTTTACTATTATTTGACATTGACATACCCTAACTGCCATTTGACGCCCTGCCATCTATCGTTTCTTCATAGGTAGTGGTTAATATAGTGTAGGTTCTGAATGTTCTGTTTAAATGTAATGTTATAGCAATAGACAGACCTTTCAAGATTATATTTTCTTATACCTTTAACCAAGCAATTCTTGGATAAAGATAGATATGAATGTTTATCATGTAGGTAGGTAGGAAGGTTTATTTTCCGTAATTAAGGAACAGGTCAATAGATTTCGACGAAATCGTTGTATTACACTTATTTATTCAATATTTTATTACAGGTACATAAGTATAAGTATTTTATGAAACAAAGCACGCAAGTTTTGATTTTTTATGACTTAGGTACCTACGGGGCGGTGCCAAAGAAACGTAACCCTTATAGAGAACGCAATACTATTTAAATTCTACTAAACGGCGGCAGCGCGGCGTGTGACAGAGACATAATCCCGTCCGGCTGACACTCCTCATCACTTGCACTCGAACCTTTACGATACTGACCGACGAACGCACACGGCCTTTTACCCGACAAAATTTAGCATGTCACATGGCAGTAGACATAGCATGGCGCGCTGCTCTGCGATCGGCGCGGCCGAGCGGCCGGTCGGCCGCCATGCCATGTTTACTGCCATGTGTCATGCTAAATTTTGTCGGGTAATGGGTAGTACCCATTGGGTACTGTTTCAGTACGCGGTCGTGCTATATAACGCGTAATACATTACTCACAGTACCTACACACCTCTATTTGACAACTCAACTTTAGAAACAAATACTGTAGGTAGCTATTAGGTACCTATTTACCTTTGATTAGCGGAGGTCGATTAACAAAATCAAATTCTAGGGCTACACCGCCGCCGCCAGCCGGTAACCTACTCTGCCCACTCACTCCTAGTTCCTGTAAACAAAACTAAAGTTCCTAAAACAATGTGCAGTGAACGGTATAGTACCTACCTACTATGCTTATGCTTATTTACTTGTAACATAGACGTTAATACAAAAATAATCATATTTCAGTTGCCAACACGACTTGTTGAATTGCTGATTCCATAAATACCTACTCACTTATTACATAGGTAGTAGTTTTACTACCTACAATAAATGCAACATTTGCTTACCAAGTAATGTTAGCAATTACAAGTCACTGTACAAACGGTTCACACTCACAATCACTTCTGCTTCTTCAATAAAACTCTATTTTATCCAACCAACCCAGATCACAAATTCAATTCACAACTTCACAACAGTTCAGTTGGGGGCGGCGGCATCTTGCGGGCACTCTAGTCACCACTCGCTTATGCTCGCTCGCCTAAGTAGGGTAGGATGGAAGATTGAAAAATACACGAGAGTGAGTATGCGGTACGACGAAGATTTTCGCGCGGACGTCGTCCGTCGCATCAGTCAGTCAGTCCACAAAATCAAGCACGCCAACGTGACGAACAAAAACATTGTTGGATGTAAGGGCAAGTGGGTACGGATAGTACGGTCGACCTGCCTATTTTAGCTATATGAGGTACTTAGCTGTAGGATGATTCGGGGTACAAGTTCCGGCGTAAATAACGTTCAATTGGGTAAGCACACAGTTTAATCAAGCTAAGCACAGTCAATAGCATACAGATAGAAGAAGAGAAACAGAGCACAGCACAGAGTAGATAGAATAAGCAACGGTAGATGATAATGTTTAGGCACTATATAAATGTTCGTGAGCGCGAGGTACGTAAGCAAAACAAGCGGGAAACTAGTCGCGAGCGGCGTGCGGTTGGCGTCAGAGATAGGATCGGACTGGCGGGCGTGCGCGCGCGCGGAGGGGCGAACACTCGCTTGCCCGAGGCTGCGCGGGAACCGGTCGGCCGGCTATCACGCCACCTGTGACGTCACGCGGGCCACGCGCCGAGAGGCTATGTCCACTGTACGAGTGCGCGGTAGACTAGCGGATGCACCCTGCTTGATACGGTAAGAATGTGACTGTGCGAGTGAATATTATATGTGTGTGATGAATGATGATGGATAAATGAGTAACTTATAATAAGTAGGTATGTAAATACTAGATGTAATATAAGTTATAATATTTATGTAATTAGCTAGGTAGGTTAGGTAGGTATAATATTTATATGTTTATCTATGTATGTGTGTATAGTAGTTAAGTAAAATAAAATAGCAAGTAAGTTTATTGAATACCTAACTAGTGTGTGTATACCATAGGTAGGTAGGAAATAATGTGGGAGAAGCCCACATCACTCCCCCCTAGAGACCTGGTTAGGGGCGATAAAAGTCTGGGAATCGAACCCGTCGACCAGAGCGTGTTGTTTTAGGTGCGACGGTGACAGGTGCTGGAATCGGTACGGCAGTATCCGCCTTTGAAGGTGGAAGTGTATCGCTCGTATTCCTGCTGTCTTCGTCAATTTTGTCGGTAAGTATGAAAGCTGGTTTAAGGCGATCTATTGAGACGGTTACCGGTTTGCCTTTGACGAGGAGTTTAAAAACTTTATCACCTCTCTCTAATACCTTGTGAGGGCCTGTGTATGCTGGTTGAAGAGGAGGACGCAAAGCGTCTTCACGAATGAAAACGTGTTTCGCAGTTGCGAGCTCCTTGAAAACAAAGATTTTGTGTTTGCTATGGCGAGAAGTGGGGATGGGTTTGAGTTTTTCGGCAAATGAGTTTAAGCGCGCTGTAAAATCTGTCAAGTCAGATGTACAGGGTGTGATCGGGTCGAAAAATTCCCCAGGAAGTCTCAACGGCTCGCCATATAGAAGTTCGGCGGAGGAGCTTTGCAGATCCTCCTTAAAAGCACTACGGATGCCAAGAAGCACCAAAGGTAGAACTTCTGACCAATTGTGATCGGCGTGACAGGTGATGGATGCTTTTAACTGCCTGTGGAAGCGTTCCACAAGTCCATTGCATGCTGGATGATAGGCGGTCGTACGTCTATGCTGAAATCCTGAGGTTTTTGCCAGGTATTGAAACAGCGCGGACTCGAACTGTCGCCCGCGGTCTGTAACAATATCTGTTGGCACGCCAAATCTGGAGATCCACCCAGAGATGAGGGCTTTGCCCACAGTTTCTGCGGTGATGTCTGAAATGGGAATGACTTCGGGCCACCGCGTAAAACGGTCTATTGCCGTCAGGCAATATTTGTAGCCCTGCGAAATAGGTAGGGGGCCTATGAGGTCAATGTGGACCTGCTTGAAGCGCGCACGGGGTAAGTCGAAAGTGCTTAAAGGTGCAGACACGTGTCGACTTACTTTTGCACGCTGGCAAGCCAAGCAAGTTCGGGCCCAGTCTCTGCATTCTTTTCTAACCCCGGGCCACACAAATCTTTCGGCTACCAATTTGGCAGTTGCTGAAGGGCCGGGGTGACTGAGTGAGTGGAGACTTTGGAATACCTGCTGCCGAAATTCCTTTGTGACGAATGGTCTGGGAGTCGATGTGCTGATGTCACAGTACAAAGGAGTTCGACTTCCAGGGTAATCCATCTTTCGGAGGCGGAGAGATGAGCTGTCTGTGAGGTATTGAGCCAGTTCTGCATCATCCTCATGTGCTTTGCTGAGGTCAGTTAGACATATTGGAGCGTCCAGTTCTTCGATACGAGATAAGGTGTCGGCAACGACGTTATTTTTGCCAGAGATATGCCTTATGTCGGTCGTGAACTGGGCAATATAGTCCAAATGTCGAAACTGCCTTGGCGAACAGTTATTCTTTCGTTCATGAAAGGCATAACTGATCGGTTTATGGTCTGTGTAGACCGTGAAATGTCTTGCTTCGAGCATATGCCTGAAGTACTTAATTGCCTCGTAGATCGCGAGCAGCTCGCGATCGTAAGGCGAGTACTTTGTTTGGGAAGACTTAAGCTTCCGGGAGAAGAACGCTAGTGGTTGCCACGCGTCATTATGAAGCTGTTGTAGGACAGCGCCCATAGCCGTGTCTGATGCGTCTGTTACCAAAGCTAGCTTGGCTTCACAATTTGGGTGAGCAAGAAGAGCAGCTTTGGATAGGCTTTCCTTGGTCTCCGAGAAAGCCTTCAGAGCATCGTCGGTTAGGATGATGGGCGTGGAACCTTTGACTGACCCAACAAGGAGAGCGTTTAGAGGTGCTTGTGTTTGGGCGGCATTAGGCAGGAAGCGCCTGTAAAAATTGGCCATGCCCAAAAACCGTCTAAGCGTCCTTACATCCTTGGGTGGGGGAAAGTCACGTATGGCCTGTACTTTTGTGTCCAGTGGTTTGGTTCCGCTCTCTGAGATCCGATAACCTAGAAAGGTTACCTCGGGAGCCCCGAAGACGCACTTGGACACGTTGATCACCATGCCATAGTCCTTTAATCGAGTGAACACTTGGCGCAGATGATTTTCGTGTTCGGCTTCATCCCGGCTATAGATTAAAAAGTCATCTAAATAACAATACACGAAATCTAGCCCGCGCATCATCTCGTCCACGAAACGTTGGAACGTTTGACCAGCGTTGCGCAGCCCAAACGTCATAAACGGAAACTCGAACATACCGAACGGCGTGGTTATAGAAGTTTTTGGTATGTCCTCCGCGCAGACTGGTATCTGATTGTAAGCCTTCACAAGATCGATGGTGCTGTATACACGGCAACCAGCGATATTGTGAGTGAAATCGTGTATGTGGCGAATCGGATACATGTCTGGGATGGTACGAGCGTTCAATTTCCTATAGTCACCACATGGACGCCATCCATTGTCCTTCTTTGCTGCAAGGTGCAATGGGGACGACCATGGGCTTTCGGAAGGTCTAGCCGTGCCGTTCGCTAGCATAGCTTCGAACTCATCCCTAGCGATTTTCAACTTATCAGGTGCTAAACGCCTAGGTGTGCATGAAACCGGTGGACCGGGTGTGGTGCGTATGTGGTGTTGTGTGTTGTGAGGTATCAAGCGTTGTGTACCCGCTGGTCGCGTAATATCAGAAAAATCCCGCGACAGAAGAAGATGATACCGTGAATCGCCAGTCAGAACCTTTACAGAGGAAATATTTTTAGCGTTAATAGCCAGTGAAGCTGGAGTAGATAAACTTGTGACATTATCAATAAGTTTCTTGTTTTTACAATCTACAATTAAATCATAGTGGCACAAAAAGTCTACTCCTATAATTGGCTTGGTAACATCAGCCACCACGAAACGCCACGGGTAGGTCCGTCGAAGTCCCAGGTCCAGGTTGAGGTGCGCGTAGCCGTAGGTGTCGATGGTTGTCCCGTTGGCCGCGGTGAGTTTGTAGTTTGTTGGTGCTCGGCGCTCTTGTAGGCGAGATCGTGGGAAAACGCAGAGGTCGCTACCGGTGTCGACCAAAAACTGAGTCTTCGTACAGCGATCAGTTACGAAGAGGCGACCTGGAGTGTCAGGGCAATCGTCTGTCGCCATTACTGAGGACTGCCCGCGGCATTTCCCGACTTGTCGAAGTCGCACGGTTTCTGGCACTTGTGAGCCTTCGATTTGAAGATGGTGTGGTACCAGCACACAGGGAACTGACGATAGCTCGAAGCAGATCTAGTTGTGCTGCGTGATGAGGAACGGCGACGTTGGTCGGAACGGTGACGTTGGTCGGAACGGCTGTGACGACGCGAGCGTGATTCGCGTGTATGTTCGTCGAGCTTCACCGCGAGGCGCTCCACCATCTTCCTAAGCTCGGCGATCTCACCGGAAGTGCTGCTGGCGGGTTCGGCCTTGCTGCTGGACGCGGAAGCTGCTGCGACGTTACCGGGTGCAGAGATTTCTTGGATGCGGTCTGCCAGATCTGCCAGTTGTTCCAGGTCCTGGGAAGGTTGGGACGCCAGCACCGTCTGGATGCTGCGTGGCAGGCGGTTGCTCCAGATCGTCCTTAAAAACTCTTCTGGAACACTCGGTCCTGCCAGGTCCTGCAGATGACGGAGGAATTGGGAGGCTTTACGGTCACCAAGTTCTTCGTGGGTGAGGAGCTGCCTGACCTTCTTCTCATGGGAAGCAGTGAGTCGCCTGATCAGCTCGCTTTTAATTTTGTCATATCGGTTCCGGGCCGGCGGGTTGATGATGATGTCCTTGACGGCCTTTGCATGGACAATATCGAGTTTCGTGATCACATTGTTAAATTTGACAGTGTCTTCCGTTATTCCAAAATTCTCGAATTGTCCCTCTAGTACCGCAAACCAAATATCGGGATCGTCCGGTGAAAACGGTGGCACCTTTAAATTTAAATTAACAATCTCGGACGATTCTCGTACGAGTTCAGTGGACCTGCGCATTTTCTTCGGCCGGCGCGTAGTAACACCACTTTGTGAGCCGACGGTTTCCGAATAGCTGCTACTGCTGCTAATGTTGTCTGCTTTATCATTGCTCATTTTCGTGTTCTCGAGGGTCACCAATAAGGGCAAGTGGGTACGGATAGTACGGTCGACCTGCCTATTTTAGCTATATGAGGTACTTAGCTGTAGGATGATTCGGGGTACAAGTTCCGGCGTAAATAACGTTCAATTGGGTAAGCACACAGTTTAATCAAGCTAAGCACAGTCAATAGCATACAGATAGAAGAAGAGAAACAGAGCACAGCACAGAGTAGATAGAATAAGCAACGGTAGATGATAATGTTTAGGCACTATATAAATGTTCGTGAGCGCGAGGTACGTAAGCAAAACAAGCGGGAAACTAGTCGCGAGCGGCGTGCGGTTGGCGTCAGAGATAGGATCGGACTGGCGGGCGTGCGCGCGCGCGGAGGGGCGAACACTCGCTTGCCCGAGGCTGCGCGGGAACCGGTCGGCCGGCTATCACGCCACCTGTGACGTCACGCGGGCCACGCGCCGAGAGGCTATGTCCACTGTACGAGTGCGCGGTAGACTAGCGGATGCACCCTGCTTGATACGGTAAGAATGTGACTGTGCGAGTGAATATTATATGTGTGTGATGAATGATGATGGATAAATGAGTAACTTATAATAAGTAGGTATGTAAATACTAGATGTAATATAAGTTATAATATTTATGTAATTAGCTAGGTAGGTTAGGTAGGTATAATATTTATATGTTTATCTATGTATGTGTGTATAGTAGTTAAGTAAAATAAAATAGCAAGTAAGTTTATTGAATACCTAACTAGTGTGTGTATACCATAGGTAGGTAGGAAATAATGTGGGAGAAGCCCACAGATGCGTTCCGTTTCACGATATTGTTTTGTGCCAACATGACGAACAAAAACATTCTTGGATGCGTTCCGTTTCACGATATTTTTGTGTTTGCTGGTTTTTTTTTCAAGTTTATTTATATTGACCTAAAAGTAACACAAAGTAACATATTGAGTCGTGTAACATGGAGGTAACATGAGAGGGTCAAAAGTAACGTAAAATGTTACAAAAGTAACATTCTGGCAACGCTGATTCTATCAACAAAATTAAAGAATATTAGCGAAAAAAGAACATATTCTTTTTTCAAACTTTCTCAAATTAGGTAACTTTCTAAATATATTAATTTACAATAAAATTATTATTATCGCATCACCGGACTATGGCTCATCCACACCTAATCGACACGTGAGTATCTCGAACCAATCGCTTTTCGAGATCCTTTCTTCCCCATACGTGGAAGTTGTGGAATAAGCTTCCTTCCGAGGTTTTCCCAATATCTACAGCATGAAGGACTTCGAGAGAAATACAAAACGATTTCTCCAGGGCAGGCAACGCATTAGCAATGAATGCTCCAGGTGTTGCAGATGCAGACGACGACGGTAACCGCTTATCATCAGGTGGGCCGTAAGCCTGTTTGCCTCGGTATACATAACATAAAAAAATTGCCGTTTCTGGTTTTATCGGTGAACTTGGTTCTTCTACGGATTTCCCCATTTCGGATCTTCAATCCATTATTGGCTTAAAGTAAAGTTGTAGGTACCTTAAACCTAAGAGCTGTGGATTACGTTTCATAAAAAAAAACAAAAAAAATAAATATTACCTACGTAGATAATCAGGGGGCCGATCGCGCTAAATTATTTGAGCTAATAATCACAGCTCGGGTAGTAAAAACAATCACACTGTTATTCGAGTGGCGATTCAATTGTTGCATTATTCGTTGACAACGCAAAAAATAACAGCCGAACATGCTATTTTGAATTAAAAAAAAAATCAGCCTCATTTTTACGGTTGATAATTTGTGCAACAATAGAATCAGAAACGTAGGTACCTGATTTTAGTAGGTAAGTCTAAGTACGTAGGTAGTTAGTCATAGTCGTGACCTACCTATTCAGTTGCTGAGTGAGAAAACCACAGATAATAGGTAAATACCTAATACAACAAATCTCTTTTAAAACCTTCCTTACTACTCTCTCTTTTAAAAACAAACCAGCTGTCACTGTCACTAAAAGATAATATTATTTTGGCGCGAAAGGATCAATGGCCGATATTATCTTTTTAAAAAGATAACAAATAAATTTGGCACAGGTCCAGCACGTGTTCAGCCGCACGCGGACGCGCTTCAACTGTTTTGATGTGCTGACATTGAATTTAATTATAACATCAATGCTATTATCAATAATAATGTGTTGCCAACAAACAATGCGAAAGAAAATGCTAAAATTATGCATAAATTCATGCATTATGCATTAAATTGTTTGATGTCATAAGTATTTCAACATGGAAAATGTCACTACATATTTAGTTCTCCCTTGCAATCAAATCAAAGTAGACGACAGGCAGGCGAAACATTCATCCAAGAAAAACATTTATGGAATATGAGTAATAAATAAATAAATAAGTCAAACGACAGTAGTAGTGACGTATATCCGCTTAGTAGCAAAGTGGAAAGTGGTCTGTCCCTACCCCTCTGGGAAAGAGGCGTGATTTTGAAGGATATTTATGTAGTATACATATTTTGAATCATCTAGTATAGACTAATATTATAAATGCGAAAGTTTGTGAGTATGTTTGTTATTCAATCACGCTGTAACGGCTCAACCGATTTCGATGAAACTTGGAATATAAAGAGTTCGTTACCTAGAATAGCATAAAGGCTATTTTTTATCTAGGTACCACGCGAACGAAGCCACAGGCGGAAGCTTCTCAATTAAAACAAGGTATAACCAATCATATCTTTAATCAAAACTTAATAATTAACATAATATTTTACGTAATTTTTGATAAATAGTTTCTTTACCGTAACATATCTATTGGTGTCGATTCTGTTGAATTTATTTTGACAGCTCTAAAATAATGTCCGCTTGGGCACAACAAGCTTAATGCCTTGTGTTGAAGTATACTTCGTGCTTTTCTTTGAAAATAAAATAAGTATACCTAATAAATTTCCATCCATATTATTTCGATCTATAAGACAAATATATTAGAAGCGCTATCAAATTTATTTTGGACATTGAAATTTATTACATATTGTAAACCTCTAGATAAGGTAGGTATATAACATATAATCTTCTAATAAGGCGTAGGTATATATTTTACTATAATAAAATGAGTAACTAAAAAGAATAATTTAGGTACAATGTATTACCATGAGCTTATAATTTATTAAGATAAACTTATGTTATAAATAAATAAATAAATATTCCGGACATATTCACACGGTCAACTGATCCCAAACTAGGCATAGCCTGTACTATGGGTACCAGAGACTGATATACATAATAGATATAGGTATATTTAACACCCAGACACAGAACAAACATCTGTGTTAGTCACAAATGTTTGTTCAGTGCGGGAATCGAACCCGCGACCTCTAGCGCAGAAGGCAGAGTTACTACCAACTGAGCTATGAGGCCAGTTATGAATCTGAGCATTATTAATAATAATGTGTATTATTATCAAAATGTAGTGTACAATAATAACGAAATCTTAGTCTAGGCACCTACTATTTGTATAGGCATAGCTTACGCATGCCTACTTAGTTAAATATTTTATACAAAAGTGTAAAGACAGATAAGTTTATACAATAATCTGTATAAATCCCTGGCTCGTAAACTAGCATTAACTGTATGCCAGTTAAGTTAAGTGTAATTACAGCTGCGTAGACAAAACATCGTTGAACGTACGTAAAAAATACGTTTTTAGACCCTACGACGTCTATTGTTGACCCTTTTATGTAGATCGCGGACACAACAGCGCTGAACGTACGACGAATATCATATCGTTGATAAACGACGTATATCGGAGACCCTACGACAAAGATCGTAGACCCGGAGTTTCTACGACCTACGTCGTAGAGTCTACTCCGAAGTGTCTACGACCTACGTACGTCCCTATGACAATTATCGTATACATTACGACGTATATTGTAGACACTACGTCCTAGACCCTAATACATAGATCGTAGACACTACAGCGTAGATCCTAGACCCGTAAAGTCTACGACCTACGTCGTAGAGTCTACACTGAAGTGTCTACGACCTATGTCCCTACGACCGCGACGCGACGATTATCGTATACACAACAGCGTTGACCCTAAGGCATAGATCGTAGATGCTACAGCGTAGACCCTACTTCTTAGATCGTAGACTCTACGACGTAGGCCGTAGACTTTACGACGTAGGTCGTAGACACAACAGCGTTGAACGTAGATTGATAAAAACTTCTTTATTGCACATAAAAATAGTACAAAGGCGAACTTAATGCTAAAGAACATTATCTTCCAGATAACCTTTGTGTACTAAATATTTCATAGACCCTATGACGTATAACATATCATAGACAATACGGCATAGGTCGTAGACTCAACGACATAGCCTTTACGACGATGACCAAAGACACAAGGTTTTCTAACAAATATATATATATATTTTTTTCATATCAATGTGTAATTCATAATCTTGACTTTTTTAATAACATAATATGTATGACATGATAATAGATTGCTATGTTTACTATATTTTAAAGGTGTAAAATTCAAATTGTTATAGACATGTATTATTCTAATTTTGTAAAACAACTTTTGCATGCTAGTTCATAGTAAAATGTGCTGATCTCATTATTATAATGTAAAAGAGCTACTGTGACCACATTTTCGCAAATAAACAAATACAAATACAAATAAATATTATAAAAATTATAATGTTTTAAATATAAATATAAATTAATATTAGCAACACATACTTATTTATATTTTTAATGGACGAATATAACTACGAATTTCAGGTACCTATTCAAGTTACTAAATTATTTAGAACTCACCAATTATCGCGACTATATAATGAGAGCCATGTTGGCCTAGTGGAAGGTAACGCAACTTTGGATCTGAATGTCGTTGTTTCGAATCCCGGTAGTGCACAAATGGATTATTATTACAAAATATCCGACTATTTAAACGACAAAAAGCTTGGGATTGAATATGAAATATTGGAACAACGTAAATTCAACTAGATATAAGACGTTTCAAAATATTTCATGCGATTTCAAAGAATAAATCAATATTTAAGTTTGAATTCATAATTACTATGTTCTAGGTACGATAAATATGTATTTGTGACAACAATAGTTTATATTATGGCCGAAAATATAACTAAGCAATAAATATTTCTACTAAAACTAAAATGTTGTTCGTTAAACTAAAATACTGTATACATATCACACCGCAATTTGTACATTTTTGTGTTACTAAGTACTACATAAATACCTTACTAAATAACCATTATTATATATCCTTAACTATGTTTATCCCAATAAAATCATCAAGAAAACTGCTGGACATATACCTCTGCCTAATAGTGCCACGATGAATGGTCTTGAACCTTCTCCGTCCGCCGACTTCCCGCCACTTTCAACATCATCTTTATAACTAACTAGCTTCCGCACGCGGTTTCGCTCGCGTGGTATCTACTTGAAGAGTATATGCTGTTCAAGGTAAATAACTCTATTCACAGAAATCGGTTGAGCCGTTACGGTGTCATTGAACCACAAACATCCAAGCATCGTCTCATTTATAACATTAGTAGGATATTTTATTAAACCTTAGAGAAATTCGACATCAAGCTTCTATCTAAAACAGCTGGAATAGAGTTTAAAACAATTTGACCTCAAAACAGCTGATTTTTGCATAGTTAGGTGTTTATATTGTAGGTATGTATGTTAGTTTTTTTTAAGGTAAATATTGATATGGACTGTAGACTAAGTTAAATAAGACCTGTAACTTTACTATAGTCTGAAATAAATTAATTATTATTATTCACATATATTTAATTAAAATATCATTTATAAAATACATTCTTTACTACAAAAGTTCATCTTAATATCAAAAAAGAATATCAAAACAACTATTATAGTAAAAAATATATATATATAAATGGAGAACCACCGACCGCGAAGCTCGACTCAAGCGGTCGGTGGCTAGGGCTGCAGAGAGAGGAACCTCCTGACTATGCGTGCCGAGTCCAGGAGTACCGCCCTCTGTATCTGGCCCTTCACCCAGCTGTCTAGCGAGAGCCTCTTAAGGTATTGATCGAGGCTCTTCGCTATCAGTCCGTTCACTGACACCACTATCGGGACGATAATCGTTGAATCCACCTCCCACATGGCGGTAATCTCGAAGGCCAAGTCAAGGTACTTGCTGAGCTTGTCCTTCTCGGCCTTCACGAGATTAGCATCATGTGGGATAGTGACATCAACGAGTATCGCCCGGCGCTCCGACCGGTCTACCAGCACGATATCAGGTTTATTGGCGACAATAGTCCTGTCCGTGATGATAGACCGGTCCCAGTAGAGCGTGGCCCTTATTATTATTATTATTATAGTGTTATTTCAATACAAAATGTCGAATTTCCAAAAGTCTTAGAACTTTAATTGCCAATTGGGTTTAGTAAACCCCTTTTGGGGGTAATACATATACAAGAATGAATATCTTTGTATAATTTACTCATGCCAAGCGAACAGCACATGGCAGAACATGAGGTACCCGGATGCAACGATGAGATGCCCGATCATGACGGGGAAGCCGATCTTGAAGAACTGCATGAAGGTAAACTTGTAGCCGTGTTGTTCCGCGACTCCTGCGCAGACCACGTTTGCGCTTGCGCCGATTAGCGTACCATTACCTGTAATAAGTAAATAAATAAATATTCCGGACATATCACACACGGTCAACTGATCCCAAACTAGCCATAGCCTGTACAATGGGTACCAGAGACTGATATACATAATAGATGAATATTTAACAAACAGACACAGAACAAACATCTGTGTTCATCACACAAATGTTTGTCCAGTGCGGGAATCGAACCCGCGACCTCTAGCGCAGAAGGCAGAGTTACTAATAGGTATACTTTTGGTTATCTACACTTCTACACCTTCCAATACAAGGTGATCCATAACATGTAGGTACATCATCCGGAAAGGAGGTTTTTCTATCACCAAAAAGAGAGAACATTAGAGAATAATTCTAAGCAAATAACTCTAACTATTCCAAGTTTCATAGAAATCGGTTGAGCCGTTACGGCGTGATTGAAACACACACATCCAAACATATAAATATCCTCACAAACTTTCGCAGTATGATAGTTGGATCACTAAACGTATAATAAAATATTCATAAAAAAATTAAAATGAATGTAACAAAACCGTGAAGGAAATCACTGTTAGGGAACCAGTAAGTATTGCCTCTGACTACCCGCCATTATTAGATTTATTATTTATATATTTATTTTATTTTTTATTTAAATATTTATAACAAACAACACTTGTTATAAAGAAAGATTGTTTAATCAGTCAAACACTCGGATAATTTACAGACAGTTGTAGATACAATTTAGGTACACTTTACAACTAGACGTAGATAAAATACTATAACTTAGTACATGAGTCGTAGGTAGGTCGGCGAGGATCGCAGAGTAACCGAGGGACCTAGTTACATTGCATGCGACTGCTCTCGTGCGCGACTCGGGACAGACTGGCGTTGAAGGGTGGAGCTTATTCGGATAATGAGTGCCTCTTTTCAATGTTAACGAAACACTAGATATATTTTTATGTTCTGATAATGAGTGCCTCGTTTCAATGTTATTTTTTTTTGTTAATTTTAGCTAAATCATAGTGCTACATATTTTATTATTATTATTAGACATCTCAAGTTATACCACATTTTATAGTATTTATAACTAACTTCCGCTTCCGCCCGCGGCTTCGTTCGCGTAGTACCTACATAAAAAGTAGCCTATATGCTATTCTAGGCAAACAACTTTTGATATTCCAAGTTTCAACAGAATCGGTTGAGCCGTTACGGCGTGATTGAATAACAAATATCCAAACATCGTCACAAACTTTCGCATTTATAATATTAGTAGGATAATATATGTATCTTCTTAGTTAATGCTACTTTTGTCATCTTCTTTTTCAGTTTAAAATAAACGTCTTTTCTTTCTATCTTTTTCAGTGGTCGTCTTACAGCAGATGATGATGGAACTAACCTCCCAAGCAGGCCCCAAAAGACAGCGCCCATATTAGTGGGGTCATCGGCAGATTCAAATTGGGATTGGACCCCAGTGACGTCACCACGCGCACCATCATTGTGGTCAGTGGGATGTTGTCGACGAACGCTGACGTCACTCCTGACACCTGGAATATATATTTTACAATATACTGTAAATCAATTAATAACACCCAACAGTCAACATACATAGTCCTGACCCCACACTTAAACACACTGAACCCGCTACCTTCCCCTAGAAACGGAGATTCTCTTACCAACTAAGCCACCGTCCACTACACTAGCCGTATCAGCGAAATGTTTTTGCAAATAAAAAAAAACTTAATATTAAAATAAAATAAATATTAAATAAAAATAATATTAAAATAAAACTTAATATAAAACTAAATAAATAAATAAAATAAATATTGGGGGTGTCTAAGAAATGGCGTCAAGAAGAAGTCCAGAAGTGGGGCACCCCCCCGGGATATCCAAATCATCTCCATGTTTCGTGATTTTTTGACCTCTAAGAGTCATGATTATCATCATCATCATCATTTCAGCCGTACGACGTCCACTGCTGAACATGGCCTCCCCCACAGACAGAGCGAATTCCTTATCATGTGGGGGGATTTGCCCATACTCACCACGCTGGGCATGCGGGTTGGCGAGCGCAGTTAGAGCTATCGTTGTTAAAATGAGGGACGCTGCTGCCCATCCCCTAGCTTTTTTCCCTTAGTCGCCTCTTACGACATCCGCGGATAGGTAGATATGGAGGGGCCTATTCTTCAGCCGGGGCCACCACGGCCTGCCATGATTATTATTTTAGTTTATATTTTATTCTTACCCATAACATCAGAAGTATGGCTACCGCCAATCTTGCACTCTCGTCGACTTTGAATATGACAGCTTCTGTCAAACCGCCGATAAACTCGATTAGACCCAGCTTTGATAGTGCCTGCAACAGAACCAGTGTGCTTGACAAACAGTGACAGCATAGCTTTATTGCATCGATTCTTGACTAACGGCTGCCCGTGGCTTCGCTTGTCGATAAAAAGCCTATTTCCTTCCTCAGGTTTTAAGATATCAGCATACCAAATTAAAATACCTAAATAAAATAACACCCAACAGTACATACATAGTCCTGACCCCACACTAGGATCCCCTGTGTCGTGGGTATCAGAAACTACGAGTACCATGGTACCACAACACCCAGACCAGGAACAAATATTTGCAGATCATGCAAACATTTGTCCCGCAGCGGGAATCGAACCACCCCCTTGTCTCAGACAAGCAAAAGTTTCATTCCCCTGCAATTGAATTTGTTCCCTTCAGTCAACAAGGTATGTAGTGCATCTGCAGTAAACCTGGGATTCGAACCCGCGAACTATTGAAAGTCGATTGTGGGACGTACCTCCATCAGAACAAACAGTGCTGCAAAGAACAGCAGAGTAGACCACTCCACGCGATGCAGGATCGGCTCCAGATCCTCTCTATCAGCCAGGGTCAGCAGCAGGATGGCTCCGAGCAATGCTGTCCAGCCTAGAGACACCCGATCTGAAGGTGGAAATTAAGTGTTCAAAAATATATTATCAAACTAGCTTCCGCCCGTGGCTTCGCTCGCGTGGTACCTCCATAAAAAGTAGCCTATATGCTATTCTATGTAAAGAACTTTATCTATTCTAAGTTTCAACAAAATCGGTTGAGCCGTTACGGCGTGATTGAACAATAAACATCCTCACAAACTTTCGCATTTATAATATTAGTAGGATGTAGGATAGCGGCCGATAGTAGGCAAATCGCTACTAAATCAGTAGGATAACGCGATAATGTTATTCCAGGTAATTTACCACATAGAGGTATATGTAAAAGTACATGTACCGTTTAGGGTTGCGGTTCAGGGTCATCTTTACAAACATTTTTACAAACATTTTTACAAACATCTTTACAAATATCTTTACAAACGTCTTTACAAATATATTTACAAACATCTTTACAAACACCTCGACAAATATCTTTACAAACTTTGGTTTTCCGTTTCCCGTTGGTGCACCACTGGGCGCACTTTAGGATTCAGCATTCGGATCGATAGTCGGAGTCACTAGGCCAACAAGGCAAGATAAGAGCTTGCAATTAGTAATGACTTACTGAGTTCAGGAATCGAATGTAAGAAGAATACTGCGACAACGAAGCCGATGGCGATCGTAGACTTTATTAAGAGACATTTATCACGGATCTTGTACTGAAAAAGAAAAAAAACAAATTAAGGTGATTAGTCATATCCCGAAAGGAGCTTGCTTGTCGTGTCACTGGTTCTTTCTTGGTCATCCTGTATTAGAGATATATGTAGAAATCGCTCTTAGCGATAAGACCGCCCATTGTACTTCGCTATTAATATTGAATGTGTGTAATTTGTAAGATGTCCTTGTCAATGAAAAATGAAAAATATCGAATTTCCAAAAGTCGTAGAATAAACTTATTGCCAATTGGGTGTAGAATAAGCCCCTTTGGGGATGGCATACATATTAAGAATCATCTTGTATAAATCATCTAGAAGGCCTCAGGGGATGTGCCTACCTTCTCCTTCATCTCCTGCAGGGTGCTCTGGAAGGTGTCCTTGGGGCAGGCTCTCTTGCTGCTCTCCCTCACCAGGATGTCCAGCTGGGCCGACAGCTTCTTCACTTTCCTCTCCAACCTCTCTCTTACAACGTGCTCGTCTCTACTCATATGTGGGAGAGACTCGGCCGCGCGCCGCCATATTGAAATCTGGTGACGGATATCTGTAACAATAAGTTTTTCTTCATGGACCGTTCGTTATGGAACTCTTTGGGGGAGGCCTATGTCCAGCAGTGGACTTCTGCAGGCTGATGAGGTTGATGATGAATTTTAATTGTGTGCAAAACTACGGGTTGATTCTAAAGTCCAATTTTTGGTGAAAAAATCATGGTATTCCTTTTGTGTGGGTTATCACTTTAAAATTAAATAGAAATTGATTAAGCAGCGACACCTTGTTATACCACAGATAACATAATAGGAGGCAAAAACGCTTACGGCCCACCTGATGGTAAGCGGTTACCGTCGCCTATTGACATCTGCAACACCTGGAGAATTGCTAATGCGTTGCCTGCCCTGGAGAAATCTTTTGTATTTTTCTTAAAGCTCTTCATGTCGTCAATGAACTAAAAGTATTACCTATTTAGTCTGAACAGATTGAAAACAAATGATGACTAAAGATATTCGCTCCTACTGGAAGTGGCCGTGGTGGCCCCGGCTGAAGAATAGGCTTCTCCATATCTACCTATCCGCGGATGTCGTAAGAGGCGACTAAGGGAAAAAAGCTAGGGGATGGGCAGCAGCGTCGCTCATTTTAACAACGATAGCTCTAACTGCGCTCGCCAACCCGCATGCCCAGCGTGGTGAGTATGGGCAAATCCCCCCACATGATAAGGAATTCGCTCTGTCTGTGGGGGAGGCCATGTTCAGCAGTGGACGTCGTACGGCTGAAATGATGACTGGAAGTGTCTCCGTAGCTTAGTTGGTTAGAGCATCTCCGTATCTAGGAGAAGGTTGCGGGTTCAAATCCCTTCGGAATCGATTTTTAGAATATTATAAAAAAATCAGGGTTGATTCTAGTAGTTATAATCCTTATCATCAACAACCTGTAGATGTCCACTGCTAGACACAGGCCACAGAGTCCACGACGAACGGTCTTGAGCCTTTTCCATCCACCGACTTCCCGCAACCTTTACAATGTCATCGGTCCATCGGGGGCCTTCCATCACTGCGTCGCCCGGTTCGTGGTCGCCATTCGAGAACCATTACTCCCCAACGGTTTTCGGTTCTGAGAGCTACATGGCCTGCCCAATGCCACTTCAACTTGCTAATTCTGAGAGCTATGTCGGTGACCTTGGTTCTTCTATGGATTTCCTCATCTCGGATCTTATCATTCAGTGAAACTCCAAGCATAGCTCTCTCCATAGCCCGTTGCGCGACTTATCTGATCCCGTTGCGCGTTGATCGTGGAATACAGATATATATAAAAGAACAAGGCCTGATTCCACGATCAACGCACAGCCCAAACCGCTGAAGCTATAAAGCTGAAATTTGGACAGTAGCTACCTTATATGCCAAACACGTCCACTAAGGAGGGGTTGTCAAAATATCAACTCCTAAGAGGGTTAAAAGGGGTTCAAACGTTTGTATGAAAAATCTTATTCCATGAACCTACAGATTTGAAACTTACGAATAATATTGAATGACATAAATAAAAAAAAACTGTATTTTTAGATTTTCAAAACTACCCCTGTAAAGGGTTTAATGAGGTGTCAAAGTTTGTATGGGAAAATCTTAACGCTTGGATAGATTTATCTGAAACTTGGTACAAATACTCATAAAATCAAATAATGAAATACGTTTATTTCATTATTTGATTTTATGAGTATTTGTACGTATTTGAGGGTTTTTCAAAACTGTCCCTTTTTATTTATTTATTTATTTATTTATAGGAAAACCAACAGCTTAATAATCTTGCTAAACACCAGTACACATAATAGAGAGCCAATAACAGGTTTTCACGTATAAAAACATAGTAGAACCAATAACAACTTTATCTTTTTATAGTAGAACCAATAACAACTTTATACTAGCCCGGTGTAGCTGGCAGTGGTCGTAAGAGACCCACAGCATATAAATCCGTTCGAAAAAAAAAAAAAAAAAAAACTTTATCAAGATACCACGCTAGCAAAGCCGCGGGCGTACGCTAGTTAGGTATAATATAATTAGATTATCTCACCGAGTATTTCTCTGGATTCGTTCAGTCGCAGCTTGTTGGTATCTCGATATATAAAGTATCTGAGCTGTATCCACGTCTGTACGCAGACCAGTAGGATACCAAACGTCATATGCAGCGTGAAGTTTGTGAAGTTTATACCCTGGAATAGAAGAGATTGAGTAAGAAGAGAATTAAGTATGCTCAAATAATGTAGATTCAGCTACACTTCTTCTTCTTCCTGCCCTTGTCCCACATTAAGTGGGGTCGGCACAACATGTTTTCTTCTTCCACTCTCTTCTGTTAGCCGTCATCTCCGCACTCACATCTTTCTTACTCGTGTCATCTTTAATACAATCCATCCATCTTTTCATCGGCCTTCCTCTAGTCTTCTCCTCTAGTCTCTAGTAGATTCAGCTACACACAGCCCAAAAATAGCAAAAAAAGGTTTTGCTACTCCCAGCTCAACAGCCGTTCACAAAATGCAGTTTTTGCTACTCACATAAACGGCCGCTCACAAAATGCAGGTTTTGTTACTCACAGCACAACATCTGCTCGCAAAATGCAGGTTTTGCTACTTACAGCCCTATAACCTCTTACAAAATGAAGTTTTACCTACTCACGGCCCAAAAGCCGTCCACAAAATGCAGGTAAGCTTGAACTTATTTCTTTGGTAAGCTAAAACAACTCACAAAGTGAAGGTATAACTTTTGCAACCTATAACATAATAAAAGCCGCTTAGACAGCCACTAACAAAAATAAATTTAAGCTATATGCAGCGCAATAACCGCTCACAAAATGAAGTGTTTTCTTGGAAAATTGCTCACAAAACGAAACCAGCTTGGACAACTACTCACAAAATGAAATTTTAGCTACTAACAGCGTAATGTCGCCGTTGGCCCCGGCTAAAGAATAGGCCCCTCCATATCTACCTATCCGCGGATGTCGTAAGAGACTAAGGGAAAAAAGCTAGGGGATGGGCAGCAGCGTCTCTCATTTTAACAACGATAGCTCTAACTGCGCTCGCCAACCCGCATGCCCAGCGTGGTGAGTATGGGCAAATCCCCCCACTTGATAGGAATTTGCTCTGTCTGTGAAATGAAATGAAATGAAATGAAATCAGTTTATTTGCTAAAACATGGTAGTTGAATATAATCGCTGTTCTTATGCAGTAAGCGGGCGCACATGTTTTTGCTACACAAGCATGCAAATGTTTTATTTAGTATAGTAGGATTACAATAATTAAAAAAATACCAAAATTTTAAAATTAAAAAACAATGTCGTTATTATTACAAATTAAGATGCCTAGATATAAGTGGGGGAGGCCATATTCAGCAGTGGACGTCGTACAGCTGAAATGATGATGATGATGAACAGCGTAATAACTCACAAAATGAAGGGTTTTCTTGGTAAACAGCTCACAAACGAAGGGTTTTCTTGGAAACCCGGTCACATAAGGAAAGTAGCTTGGACAACCACTCACAAAAATGCATTTTAGCTACTCATAGCGCAATAGCTCGCAGGTTTGCACGTTGTTCTGTCCCCGTCAAAGTGACCCTGTTCAGGGCATATTGTCGAAACTTCTACACGTGCAACCTGTGGGTCCGCCACACGCTGAATTCTTACAACGCTCTACGCGTCCAGTACAACAACGGCTTTAGGGACTGCCTTGGTACTGTAGCGCATCAAGTATGTTTGCTGACGCTCAAGTCGATGACTTTTACGCGATCATACGCAAAAGAATTGCGTCCCTGATGCGCCGCGTCCGCGACAGTGGCAACAGCATTCTGGCCGTTGTGGCAGATAGTTTTAATTATGGTTCCGGCATCATAGGCTTTCAAAACAACAGCCTGTCGCACAGTTGGTCACTCAATGATGTTTTAATTTTTTACTGTTTATAATTTTGTGCTTACTAACGTATTTTATAAGTTTTTAATTATTATTTTTTACTAACAAAATGGATGACATGTCTGATAAATTAAATAAATTTAAATTGAAATAACCGCTCACAAAATGAAGGCAGCTTGGACATCCGCTCACGAAATGAAGGCAGCTTGGACAACCACTCACAAAATGAAGGCAGCTTGGAAAACCGCTCACGAAATGAAGGCAGCTTGGACAACCGCTCACGAAATGAAGGCAGCTTGGACAACCGCTCACGAAATGAAGAGTAGCAACTCACCGCTTGCACGACCGCCTTGTTTGAAGCGATGATGACGTTGGGCGGGTCGCCCACTGGAGTGGCGGTGCCGCCGATGTTGCTGAAGAGCACCATCGACATCAGCACGGGGATCGGGTTCAGGTCCATACACTCACATAGTCTAAAAGATAACAAAGACATAGACATTTATTTAATTGCCACCAAAACACACACATTTGCACAACACTTTACAATAAACATTAGGTACATATAATAAAAGAAACAAGAGAAAAGTAATGAAAGTAAAAATGGTGTGATGTGTGCTGCAGCAGCAAAATGGCTTCGGCATAATCAAACTTGCTTGCTTGCTTTGCTGGCTTGCTTCTCGTGCCACTGATTCTTTCTTGGCCAAAATCTCAACCAGTGGTGCAATTGCCTAAGCGTAATGGCAATGAAATTCGTAATTTTGAGGGTAATTTTAACAATCTTAGCCACATTCAAAACGTTCCAAACCTGACAAGGGAAAACTTCAAGACCTTAGCTTCTTCCTTTTCATGTTTGAATCACTTCAGATGTCGCTATAATTGACAAAATCATCCTTAAAATTGCGATCTTCATTACCATTTCGCTTACGCAATAGCCTGGCTGGTCACTGACCTAATACAGGATTAGGTCAGTGACCAGGTGGATGGTTTGGCTCTGAAAAGTACCTTTGACCGTCGGTAAAAGAATCAGTCTTCTTCTTGTCGTATCACTGATTCTTTCTTGGTCATCCTGTATTAGGTCAGTGACCAGGTTGAGGTTTTGGCTCTGAAAATTACCTATGACCGTCGCCGTCGGTGAAAGAATCAGTGTAGTGAAAGGATTAAAGTGCGCCTCTTAGAGGCTCCTTTCATACATATCACACTATAATTATATCACACAACTAGCTTCCGCCCGCGGCTTGGCTCGCGTAGTACCTACATAAAAAGTAGCCTATATGGTATTCTAGGTAAAGAATTTATATTCCAAGTTTCAACGAAATCGGTTGAGCCGCTACAGCGTGATTGAATAACAAACATCCTCACAAACTTTCGCATTTATAATATTAGTAGGATAGTAGAATAGGATATCAGACTATCCTACAAATCCTACTGTCCTAATTCCTGAGAGATTTCCTTGGGCCGTGTTGGCCTAGTGGGAGGCACCTCGACTTAAAATCCGTAGGCCACAATTAAAAACATACCCAATTTCAAGAGCCTTAAAATTACAACAACGGGACGATTTCTTGTATGATGTGCACGAAAGGAGCCTCTAAGAGGCGCACTTTAATCCTTTCACTACACTGATTCTTTCACCGAATGTCATAGGCTCTTTGCAGAGTCACCGTACCTCAACCTGGTCACTGACCTAATACAGGATCACCAAGAAAGAATCAGTGACAACATGCAAGCAAGCATGGCAAATGGCAAATATTACTTCCGGGTTTGGGTGTTATGGTACTCGTAGTTTCTGATACCTACCCACGACAAAGGGAATCCGTGGCCTTACTACACACATACATACATAAAATCACGCCTATTTCCCATAGGGGTAGGCAGAGACCACGGCTTTCCACTTGCTACGATCCTGACATACCTCTTTTGCTTCATTCACTCTCATCACATTCCTCATACATGCTCGTCGGTTTAGGGTACTCTTGACCTGGCCTTTTTCCAAAACGTCACCGATTTGGTCACTAAATGTACGCTTATGTCTTCCCCGTGGCCTTACTTATCTGTCTGAAATGACAAATGCCCTTGTAGGATTTATTTAACACATTAATATTTTGTGTATAGGTAAATGTTTGTCTGTCTGTTACGCGATTTTACTGCCGGAAACTTCAGTTTATAAATATTTGCTGGTTTTTTTTATACAACTGAGGTTGCAAACAATCATACGGCCCACCTGATGGTAAGCGGTTACCGTAGCCTATGAGCCCTTGCAATACCGGAGGCATCACGCACGCGTTGCCGACCCCGGACCCCCTCCCCCTGAAGAGCTCTGGCAACCTTACTCAGCGCAGGAACGCAACACTATTTGAAACAAATAATGTTATTTGGCCGCGATCTTCTGTAAGCCGGAGGTACCTCCCAGGCGGGCTGCTCCAATTCAGAACGAGAAAATCTCACTGTGCCCTACCTCCACGATTAATTACGATGTGAATCAGCATTATCATCAGCCTGAGGAAGTCCACTGCTGGACATAGATCTCGAGCGGTCTTGAGTTTTCTCCACCCTCAGAATTCCCGAAACCTTCACAATGGTCAAATTTATCATAATAAAAGATTATTTTAGTTTATATTTCAAGAGTTTAGTTTAGTTTAGTCAAGAGTTTTTTTTGTTTTTCTTTCATTGAGCACTATATAAGTTTTTTTAAGAGATTTTTTTTTTTGAGAATGCTATAGTGTACTATTATTTTTATGTATATCAGGCCCTGTTTTTATGAATATATTTTATATAATTGGTAATGGGATGTTGAGATTGATCAACTGATAGATAGCTATCTATACATCGTTTGTAACGGTCTTTAGATGGCTCAACTGTTTCTTGTGTATTTTGTAAATATTAACTTGTATTAGTTTTAAGTTTCTTTCTGTAAATACAATTTTAAGTTTATTGATAATATACATAATGTTTGTGCACTTTCAACAAATAAATAAATAAATAAACAATGTAGTCGGTCCATCGTGGGGGGGCCTTCTAACACTGCGTCGGTTCGAGGGCGCAATTCGAGAACCTTTACTCTATTTACAACATAATGCTGAGTCGGACGCCTTTTCGTAGCATTTAAGTTTTCTTTCTTTCTCTTTCTTAGTCTTAGTTTGTATAGTTTAATCCATAAGGTGTTGGGTAATTTTAAGGTTAATGCTACGAATAAAAGTATTTTCTTTCTTCTTTCTTTCTATTTATCGCAATTATTTCTAGTTTTAATTATTTTTTAAGATACTTTTGTTTACTGTGTGGTGTTTTACTCCCCAACGGTTATCGGTTCTGCGAGCTATATGGCCTGCCCACTGCCACTTCAACTTGCTAATTCTGAGAGCTATATCGGTGACCTTGCTTCTTCTACGGATTTCCTCGTCGGATCTTATCACGTTGTAAAACTCCGAGCATAGCTCCCTCCATAGCCCGTTGCGCGACTTTGAGCTTGTGTATGAGGCCAATAGTTAGCGACCAATTCTCAGTGCCATAAGAGTCCTTGTGCACGAAAGGTAACCTGGTCACTGACCTAATACAGGATGACCAAGAAAGAATCAGTGACACGACAAGAAGAAGTGCCATATATTTTATGTATGTTAGACTAAGGTATATATTTTATCTGGGCCGTAGTTTTTAAGTATTTAATATCCTGTACTAGACTAATGTTGCCTGAAATAAATGGTTAATTATAAATTTATTATTTATATATCATTACTGGCAACACGCACTGATTGTAGACTCTCGTCTTGATTACCTACCTGATGGTGACGGGTGTCATCAGCAGCACAGTGGTGACATTGTCGAGGAACGTCGAGAGAATCGCCGTGATTGCGCACAGCACGCTGATTAGCGGCCATAGCTTGCCTTTCGTCACCTGTAAGAAACGAGCAATGTATAACAAACTTGCTTGTGTCACTGATTCTTTCGTGGACTTCTTGTATTAGGCAGGGAGCAGGTTGAGGTATGGTGGCCCTGAAAAGGGCCTATGACCGTCGATGAAAGAATCAGTGTAGTGAAAGGATTAAAGTGCGCATCTTATAGGCTCCTTTCGTGCACATGTCACATGTCTTTGAATTTTTAGGTTCTAGGACATGCCGTTTCCTCACGATGTATTAACACGCGCCCTGGCCCCAAATTTTACTAATTCAATAACTTAAAAATGACAATGGTTCAATGGAAAAATTACCACTTTTGACACTTTTGGTATTCTGCTATCACAGTCGTATTTCAATGGCAGTCATTGTGGAACCAATGGACCAATAAAATCAAAGAAACGAAGGTGGCGACAATCGTAACTGAATGATCATTATCATGCGATTATCATTTTCAACATATTGAATTAGTAGAATTGGGGGCCTGATGCTTCCGCACCATTACAAGAGGTCAAAAAAG
Source organism: Anticlea derivata (assembly GCA_947579855.1). Classification (NCBI taxonomy): domain Eukaryota; kingdom Metazoa; phylum Arthropoda; class Insecta; order Lepidoptera; family Geometridae; genus Anticlea; species Anticlea derivata. The sequence continues at coordinate 4,446,980 of OX388287.1, read as the reverse complement.
TAAAATTCTTTACTTTAAATGTGTATTTTGTGCTAACATTGCGAATAGGGGGAGGAATTTTATTCTGGTAAAGCGTGCTTCATCTGGCCGTGGTGGGCCCGGCTGTAGAATAGGCCCCTCCATATCTATCTATCCGCGGATGTCGTAAGAGGCGACTAAGGGAAAAAAGCTAGGGGATGGGCAGCAGCGTCCCTCATTTTAACAACGATAGCTCTAACTGCGCTCGCCAACCCGCATGCCCAGCGTGGTGAGTATGTGCAAATCCCCCCACATGATAAGGAATTTACTCTGTCCGTGGGGAAGGCCATGTTCAGCAGTGGACGTCGTACGGCTAAACTGATTGATTTGATTGAAAGCGTGCTTCATCTTAGGCCACATTTTTTTTTTTTTTGTATTTTTTTATTCTTAGAAAATAGTTACAGTATATGTTTTATACATCTAAAAAACCAAGATAGGTTTGTCTTGGATGCAAAGGACTAACATACCTCGAATGTTAGGTTATAAGTAGTAAGCATAAACAAGTGAGTAATAAACAATAGGTAGGTACATGCAACACATATTATAATGTACTATTAGGTAATTCTGTGGGATGGAGTATTTATCTTTATTATTATTACATCTCACTTGCAAACGTGACGTGGCTAGGTATCAAACTAACCTCAAAAGTAAATACGGCTAGGAAGTCGAACATCCCCGTCTCCGCCATGATGGCGACCAGCAGCATCATGCTGAAGAGCAACAGCAGAGTCTCCATGTCCAGCCAGGAGATCAGCTCTGGCAGCGATGGCCGCTCGCCGGCGATGGCGAGCGTCGCTATTGCCGTGGTGGAGACTAGGACGGCTGCCATTGTACGGTTTATTATCTGGAAGATGATTAGCTTTTTTTGCTGGTAAGTGGTAACCGTCGCCTATTGTCATCAGCAACACCTGGAGCATTGCTAATGCGTTGCCTGCCAAACCCCTCCCCCCCTAAAGAGCTCTGGCAACCTTACTCACCGCAGGAACACAACACTATTTGAAACAAATAATGTTATTTGGCTGCGATCTTCTGTAAGGCGGAGGTACCGTCCCCAGGCGGGCTGCTCCAATTTAGAGCGAGAAAATCTCGCTGTGCCCTACCTCTCGTAAAACCTCTCGCTTGTCGTGTCACTGATCTTTTCTTGGTCTTATTAGGTCAGACCAGCGGTGTAATTGTGTAAGCGTAATGGCATAGCCTATTCCATCTAAGCATGTCGCAGGCACGCAGCGTCCAGTTATTGAGTAAAAAGTTCCACCTGGCGCTGTATAGGTACATCATCTAGAATTATATGTTATAAATAAAGTCTTGATAACTTGGCAAAAGTTGACAGGCCTCATAGATCAGTTAGTAGTAACTCTGCCTTCTGCGCTAGAGGTCGCGGGTTCGATTCCCGCACTGGACAAGCATTTGTGTGATGAACACAGATGTTTGTTCTGTATCCGAGTGTTACATACACAGGGCGCCTCACGGATATGCCACATGGAGGGAATGTACCTTGAATATTGTAGATGGAACATTTTACTGAAAGAAGACATAATTTGAATTTAAAAAACAATTTAAACTGCATTCATAGATATTTAAATAATTACATGGTTGAACCGGAAATAGAACCCGTTACACGAGAAAAATAATCACCCTGTAGCTTTATAATACCGATCGAAAGGCCTCATCGTAAGGATTATTTTTTGCTAAACAACATAGTATCAGAAATAAAAGGAAGACCATCTGGTACCTATAGTACAGGCTATGCCTAGTTTGGGATCAGTTGACCGTGTGTGATATGTCCGGTTTTTTTAAATAAATAAATATTCCGGACATATCACACATTGTCAACTAATCCCAAACTAGGCATAGCCTGTACTATGGGTACCAGAGACTGATATACATAATAGATATATATTTAACACCCAGACACAGAACAAACATCTGTGTTAGTCACAAATGTTTGTCCAGTGCGGGAATCGAACCCGCGACCGCTAGCGCAGAAGGCAGAGTTACTACCAACTGAGCTATGAGGCCAGTCAATGTAGGTACTTACCTCAAAAATAATCAACACATACAAGCCACACAGCAGAAGGCACGCGTAAATAACTCCAGTGTTGACATCTAGCGGATTGATCGTGACACTCATTGCAAATGGCGCCGTCTGATTGGAGTTAGTCCTCATTCGCAGCTTGTATGTCGTTTGGCTTGAGTTGAGGTATGGTTCGAGTCTGAGCGTTGATTTACGGGGCTCGCCCTCGCTGAAGTCCAGGGTCTCGTCTTGGAGGATAATGGACCAGGGGTCTGTTTTCTGAAATAAAACAGATTTTAGCAAACATCTAGCTGAAAATACGTAAGATTTCTCATAAAAACATTATAGAGATCGTTTAATCTGACTGACGACCTCGGTGGCTTAACGGGCGAGTGCCCACCTGAGACGCAAGTTCAATTCCCGCTACAGGACAAATGTTTATTCCGGGTCTGGGTTTTGTGGCATGGTAGGTAGGTACTCGTAGTTTCTGATACCCACGAGACAGGGATTATAGCTAAGATTGTTAAAATAACCCTCAACTTTGAGGGTTCCCGAACTTTATTACCATTCATCATTTCAGCCGTACGACGTCCACTGCTGAACATGGCCTCCCCCACAGACAGAGCGAATTCCTTACCATGTGGGGGGATTTGCCCATACTCACCACGCTGGGCATGCGGGTTGGCGAGCGCAGTTAGAGCTATCGTTGTTAAAATGAGGGACGCTGCTGCCCGTCCCCTAGCTTGTTTCCCTTAGTCGCCTCTTACGACATCCGCGGATAATTAGATATGGAGGGGCCTATTCTTCAGCCGAGGCCACCACGGCCATTATGTCATTTTATTACATAAAAACTTATCAAAGTTTATAAGTACCCACAACACCCGGAACAAATACTTTTTTGCAGATCCCAACATTTGTCGCGAAGCGGGAATCGAATTTGCGTCTTAGACGGACACTCGCCCGAGGTCGTCGACTTACCTGTACTATATCTCCGCCGCTCCACCTTTCAACCCATACTTTCATGGCCACCGCGGCTTCGATCTCGGTGTTGTTCAGCCTCGCCTCGTTCGTTTCCGACAAAAACGGTCCTGATATCTTAAGAAGTACGGCTGCCAGGTTCTCATGGCTGTCTACAGAGTAGCCTGGGAACAAAATTAGTTGCTTGCTTGCTTGTCGTGTCACTGATTCTTTCATGGTCACCTGTATTAGGTCAGTGACCAGGTTGAGGCATGGTGGCCCTGAAAACGACGCACTGTTAGGCTCATAGGAGATGACTCGCTTGTGGAGGCCAACCTACAGAGCCTTGAACACAGACGGCGCGTGGCCAGACTGTCAGTGTTCTACAAGTACCACTTTGGTGATTGTGCGCAGGATCTGCATGACCTCATCCCCCCCTCCCCCTTCCACCACCGGACAATCAGACGCACAGGTAAATACCACACTTACCTGGTCGACATACCACAGTGTATATTTATTTATTTCATTTTATTTTATTCGGAAAACAAACAGTGTTAAGTACTATTTTAAGAGGTCGCGGGTTCGATTCCCGCACTGGACAAACATTTGTGTGATAAACACAGATGTTTGTTCTGTGTCTTGGTGTTAAATATGTATCTATTATGTATATCAGTCTCTGGTACCCATAGTACAGGCTATGCCCAGTTTGGGATCAGTTGACCGTGTGAAATACAGACATTTCTTTGTCTCCAAACAAGAAAACAATAGTAACTACAATAGACGCAATAAGGACCAGTTAATACTACCTTTTTCAAAACTAAAAATACTCGACAAAAGTCCTGAATTTAGGTCAATAAATATCTACAATAAAATTCCTGACATTATTAAAAAAGAGCTAAAAGACTCCGTATTCCATAACAAATTAAAAAATCTACTCTTAAATAAATGCTATTACTCGGTGGAAGAATTCCTATCTGATAGCTTTTATAATAAATAAACGACTGACGACATCATAAATAGATACCTAGCTTAACCTGAATCGTTTTTAACCAATGCTATTTTTGACTGTCTACACTACACTGTTATTTGACATTTAATGAATAAGGTACCAATTTTATCTAAATGTATGTAAAACAAGACATTTGCAGCGCCCTACAGGGTACATGTACTTACTTAAGCTACCCTTACACCTAAGCCGTATCCATGTACATGTTGGCAATAAATGAATATGAATATGAATATGTCCGGAATATTTAATTATTTAAACAACTTATAAAATAAACTTAAAACCAATTATAAGGTGTCGCATATAGGATTTAAAAAAAAACGATTCTGCTCCACTTTTATTATAAGTACTGGCAAAGATTGGTACGATCTTCTTCATCACTTGCAAAAGTGAGATGGTGTACAAACGCCTAACCATCACCAATAAAAATAAATAAATAGGACCGATGACCGTCGGTGAAAGAATCAGTGTAGTGAAAGGATTAAAGTGCGCCCCTTAGAGGCTCCATTAATAAATAAATAAAAAATAAATATTCCGGACATATTCACACGGTCAACTGATCCCAAACTAGGCATAGCCTGTACTATGGGTACCAGAGACTGATAAACATAATAGATATATATTTAACACCCAGACACAGAACAAACATATGTGTTCATCACACAAATGTTTGTCCAGTGCGGGGATCGAACCCGCCATTTTACCTCATGTATAAAGTACTTAGAAGAACAAACTTTACTGCCAATTGTGTGTAGAATAAGCCCCTTCCGGGATAGCATACATATTATAATAATCATGAATAGTTTTGGCAGGATTTGAGACTTACTTTTGACTTCACCAGGCGCGACGGCCGAGTTTCTAACTATTGTTTCCTTCTCATTGTACATGAGGAATACTGAAGTGAAGAAGAGCCAGCAGGCGAGGAGCAGGGACATCTTCGTGTAGTGCTGCGCTTGGGCCCACTGAAACAAACGTAAAAATATTTTTTATTTTATTATATACAACTAAAAAAAAAAGATTTATTGCCTTTAGATTGGTACATTGGATACAAATATTAAAAAAGAGCAGGGTAAAAAAAAAATATAAAGTTAAGTAAAGTAAAAAGTTTTTATGGCTGTAACCAAATTTTACAAATTTTTAAATCTAGGTTGTGACCTTCTTTTATGTAAATATATACTTGTGTTAGAAGGCCCCACTCTTCCATATCCATATTATTAGGATATATAAAAAGGCAAAGGGAGTAAATTCAGCATTTGCTGCATGCATTGCAGCTTAGTGGTCACCGTAGCTTATGTACGCTTGCAATACCAGAGGCATCACGCACGCGTTGCCGACCCCTTAAAGAGTTCAAAACGCCCTTTTTGAAGAACCCCATACTGTAGTCCTTAGGGAAAACCTCAGCAGGGAGATCATTCCACAAGCTGAGTGTTCGCGGGAGGAAGTTCCTCTGAAACCGCACGGTACGCGACCAACCCGGCATAAATAGTTTAGTATAACTAGTTTAAAACACCATCATCTTCCTGCCCTTATCCCACATCACGTGTGGTCGGCACAACATGTATTCTTCTTCCATTTCCCTCTATCAGTCGTCATCTCAGCACTCTGTCCTTTCTGCACCATATCCACTTTCACACAGTCCATCCATCTTTACTTTGGCCTATTTCTATTCCTACATCCATCCACATTCATATCTAACACTCTTCTTGTCAAATAAGTCAAAAGGCATTTATTTCAATAAAATCACTAGGATCACTTTGAAACGTCTTAGAAACTATGTGAAACTATGCCTGTTCCTCGCGACCAAGCCTAATCCGGCTCGAAGGACCAATGTTGGGGCTTCGATGAAACGACTGTTGACTTTACATTTGCTTTAATGAGTTTCTGCATAGGTGTCAATGAAATATAAAAATTAAAGCTAAGAATCACGCGCACTCGCGGCCATGTTGAGTTGTCCAATATTGTCCACAGAGGCGCTAGCAGCGCGCCCGCGTTGCTAATAGTGTTGCACTTGCACGATTGGAATCAACTAGTGTTGTACTATTACAATCGATGTCGCGCTGCGACAGAATCAGGCAACAAACACGGCTTGGTGCCTGTTACATAGTTTAAAACATAAAGTTTTAAAATAACATCCAATAGTCACATACAATAGTCCTCCCCCCCCTACACTAGGATTCCCTGTGCCGCGATTATCAGAAACTACGAGTACCATGGTACATTTGCAATCATTTAAATATTCCAGACATATTCACACGGTCAACTGATACCAAACTACGCATAGCCTGTAATATGGACCTACCAGAGACTGATATATATGAAGATTTGAAGATTCTAGAAACTTGTTTTTTATACGGCACTATAAGCTAACGGCCCCTAATAGTTTGTATAAATTTCAAGTACCTTTAGCCGTTCCTGAGAAAAAGGGGTTTGACACGGAGACGGACGGACACACCGACATGCGAGAGACAGACGGCCAATAAAGTGATCCTACAAGGGTTCCATTTTTATGACGTGTGGAACCCTAAAAAACCACAAGGCCAATTCTTTCTTACCTTTGACTTCTTTGGACAGGGTGTCTGCTCTTCAAGTCTGTAAATCGAAAAAAATAAATTGTTTTACTTAATTCACCGTCCATCTACAAGGTTATTCATAATATGTATGCCTCTCAAAAGAGCCTTATTCTACAACCAACTGGCAATAAAGTTTGTTGTACGACTTTAGGAAATTCAACAATTTTCATTGAAAAAACTATGCGAAAATCAGTTGTTTTGGGGTCAAATCAGGTCAAACTCAATGAGTCAGCTGTTTCAGTTAGCAATCTAGATTCTAAAAAAAAATTACCAAAAACAGCTAGATAATTTGAGAATGTTCGTGAAAACAATCTTAATAAAATTATTGATGGTTTTGTTCGCTAATATTATTTCTTTTTGTTGATAGAATAACCCCCTTTCGGGATGGTAAACATGTAATGAATCACCTTACAAAGTGATTCATAATACAATACAATATCTTTATTTCAGGCAACAATAGAATAAAAAACAGATGGAATTTTTCTTAACCTACAGCCCATATACATATATACCTTAAGGACTAACATACATAATAATATAAATAACACAATTAATTGCCACGTAGAAACTGCGACGTGGGACGCGAACTGTCCGTGGCAGTAGGTATCCGTTTATTAAACTAGTATGTATTAAAAATCCTATTTCTCTCAAAATTTTAGTAAGTAATTAGCATCATAACTCCTTTTATTTTCGTTTTTATGATCTCAATTGTTCCCTCTCCTATGCACTACATTCACATCTTCTGTCCACAAACACAAAGGTTATCTGGAAAATAATGCTTTTTAGCATTAAGTTCGCCTTTATACTATTTTTATGCGCAATAAAGAATTTTCTATCTATCTATCTATATATCCGTCCGCGGAAACGACGGAACACAACACCCTTCGGCCAGAGATCTTCTTTTAGGTAGGTTGAAAGATTCATCATCATCATTTCAGCCGTTCGACGTCCACTGCTGAACATGGCCTCCCCCACAGACAGAGCAAATTCCTTATGTGGGGGGATTTGCCCATACTCACCACGCTGGGCATGCGGGTTGGCGAGCGCAGTTAGAGCTATCGTTGTTAAAATGAGGGACGCTGCTGCCCATCCCCTAGCTTTTTTCCCTTAGTCGCCTCTTACGACATCCGCGGATAGGTAGATATGGAGGGGCCTATTCTTCAGCCGGGGCCACCACGGCCACGTAAAGCTATAATAAGTACCTATTCTATCCCGAGAGATATTTATTCTATAACCAATTGGGTTGGCCGTTTGGGCGTGATTGAACAACAAACATCCAAACATCCTTACAAACTTTCGCATTTATAATATTAGTAGGATTAAGGATAGCCGTGGCGGCCCCGCCTGAAGAATAGGCCCCTCCATATCTACCTATCCGCGGATGTCGTAAGAGGCGAGTAAGGGAAAAAGGCTAGGGGATGGGCAGCAGCGTCTCTCATTTTAACAACGATAGCTCTAACTGCGCTCGCCAACCCGCATGCCCAGCGTGGTGAGTATGGGCAAATCCCCCCAAATGATAAGGAATTCGCTCTGTCTGTGGGGGAGGCCATGTTCAGCAGTGGGCGTCGAACGGCTGAAATGATGATGATGAAGGATATCGCACATCGTATGAAAACGGCGTAACATGAGATAACGTTTGAATGAGTACTCACAGCTTTTCCATTTTTTCCTTCTCCTCCCCAAGAGGTTGTTCCCTGACGACGTGTACATTGTTGTTCAGGTGGGGGGCGGAGTTCACGGAGGGCAGGCGCTTGGTCCGCGGCGCGGAGGACTTTCTCGCGTTCTCTTGTAGTTTGCCTGGAAGAGAAGTTTCGGGTGATGAACTCGGGTGAGGGCTCTGTGGTGACGGTTCGCAAGTTGCCTGAAGGGCCCTAAATTCGTTATTATTGTAGGAATTTTGAGGTTTTCACTGTTGAGTTTAGAGTTTTATATCATGCCATAGCCTAGTTTGTAATTAATAAAAAAAAAGTTATAGTTATTGCTCGGTAGAGGCGCTAGTTTGCCTCGGCCATTCTTCTTGTGTTACGTTGTAGCGAAATACCGGTTCAATATAGTTGTAATAGAATTTCTTGCAGTTTCTTATTCCTAACTTCCTAAAACATTAAAACTAATATTCACCCCTAAAATTGGATTATTCAAGTCAAAGTCAATGCCTTTGCATTGACTTTTACTTGAATAATTCAAGTTTGTTTCAATAAAATCACTAGGATCACTTTGAAACGTCTTAGAAACTAGGTGAAGCTACGCCTGTTCCTCGCGACCAAGCCTACAAGAATCATATTACGAGATAAAGTTATAATTTGCGGTCTTCTTCTTCATGTCACTGATTCTTTCTTGGTCATCCTGTATTAGGTCAGTGACCAGGTTGAGGTATAGTGGCCCTGAAAAGCCTTCGAAGCCCCTGAATGACCTTCGGTGAAAGAATCAGTGTAGTGAAAGGACTAAAGCGGCTTAGAGGCTCTTTTCGTGCATTAAATCGCACGCCGTTTGAACACGGCTTTAACGATAACATAAACATAATAGCAACAGTCTTTTAGCAATATAAACAAATGCGGAAGTCGACAGTATGCTTGCTACTGAATCAATTATGATGAAATTTACTGAATCGATTAGCAATGCGGTAGTAAGGAATGTAATTCATGTAATAATAAGTAGGTACCTACTAGGTAACTACCTATTTATAAACTAAGCACAAACAGAAAGATAAATCAAAGTTATTTATAATATTTATGCTATCCTGAAAGGGGCTTATTCTACAACCAATCGACAATAATGTTTGTTCTACGACTTTTGTAAATTCAATATTTTTCATTGAAAAAACTATGCAAAAATCAGCTGTTTTGGGGTCAAATCAGTTCTAACTCAATTATTCTGCTGTTTTAGGTAGCAACCCTGATGCCGAACTTCTGGTACGTTTAGTTACGTTACACGTAGGTACCTACCGTTACATTAAGTTGATAAAGTTAAGTATAGTTGTAGTTGTTTTAGAGGAGGAAGGGCACAGCGAGATTTTCTCGTTCTGAATTGGAGCAGCCCGCCTGGGGAGGTACCTCCGCCTTACAGAAGATCGCAGCCAAATAACATTATTTGTTTTCAAATAGTGTTGTGTTCCTGCGATGAGTAATGTTGCCAGAGCTCTTTAGGGATAGGGGGGTTCGGGGTCGGCAACGCGTGCGTGATGCCTCTGGTATTGCAAGCGCTCATAGGCTACGGTAACCGCTTACCAACAGGTGGGTCGTATGCCTGTTTGCCACCTCAGTAGTATAAAAAAAAAAAAAAAAAAAAAAAAAAAAGATTGGGCGAAAAATATTGTTCGGGGTCATCAACGCGGGCGTGATGCCTCTGCGTTCATAGGCTACGGTAACTCTCACTTACCAACAGGCCGTAAGCATGTCTGCCATATTAGTTGTATACAAAACTTACCATGTTCCTTCTCGTAGAACTGCCTAAAAGGCGCCAATGCGGGATCGTACTTCACTTCCTCAGGTAGCCCCAGCCATAGCTGAACAGCCCCCGCAGTGAGGTCATTGCAAGACACCAGGGAATACTGGCTCCTGCTCAGCTCCGCTTCCTGCTTTCTGGAACCACCCCAGTCCTTCATTGACTTCACTAACTTGTCCATGGCATCTGATGTTCTGAAGTTTTCTTGCTATACACTCTTGTAGAAAGTTTTTTGTGTTTTTCTTTTATATTCATGAAAATATGTGGACTTTTCTTTCTTCTTAGGTTTTCTTGCTATATCTACCTAAACTCTTCTAGGATTTATTTTGTGTTTTTAGGCACACTTTTCTTTTAAATTCATGTAAATATTTGTGCCTTCGCAACTTAAGGTACAGTTTACGAAACTATCTTCTTGTTTTTTGTTGTAGCGAGGTTTTTTTAAAGACGGAAATTGTTTTTTAATGCACAGATTCTTCGTTTTATGTTTCCTTGTTAAGTACTTTTGTTGCTGGAAGGTTTTGTGAACGTAAATTGTTTTTATGCACAGATTTCCTTTTACCCTGATGTTAAATGTTTGTATGTAACTTGTTCTCAGATGCTCGATTTACGTAAGTATCTTCTTGTATCTGCTAGAAGGATTAATAAATTCAAAAGTAGTATTATATTTTGAGATTGGTAGAGAGCTATTACTCGGATACTTGCTCAAAACACTCTTAATAAGATTTCGGGCTTTTGTGAAACAATTCATTTACTTTTTCTATTGGTTGTATGATTGTTTATTGTCCACTTGCTAAAGACTTTATTAACACTTTAAATTTTGTAATAAATCACACGTTTTAATTCATAAATTCTATAAAAACACAAAGAATTTCATAAACCAAGTGTTGACATCGCGAGATTTGAAGTTTGCCTTTAGATGAGGTGTTCTGTTTGGTTGAATACTTTTTGGTATGTGTGCGTTCCCCCAGCAGAATGTTGTCGAAATGCTCTAATTCCCTGCACACTTTAAATCCCGAAATTCGACAACATTCTGCTGGGGGAACGCACACTTTTGGTATGGCAGAACTTGCCCACACCATTGACTAAGATTTTGTTTAGGCCGTAATGTCATCATCATCGTCATAATTAAAGCCGTAGTGTATCCACTGAACATACACATATTTCCAAAGCAACTTCCTTCAAATAATCTTATTTGGCTGCAATCTTCTATTTATTTATTTATTTGATTATTGGTAATCAACAGCGTTTACTTAAATCTAGGCAAATACAAACTTGTAATAGATATAAGGCCAATTAAAGATTACCCCAATATTGTAAGTAAGGTTATAAGTTATTGAGGCAGAGAAGTTGGTACAACCAGTGAGCTGAATAACTATTATTATTCTGTGCACGAAAGTACCCTCTGAGAGGCGCACTTTAATCCTTTCACTACACTGATTCTTTCACCGACGGTCATAGGCCCTTTTCAAGGCCACCATACCTCAACCTGCTCACTGACCTAATACAGGATGACCAAGAAAGAATCAGTGACACGACAAGAAGAAGAAGACGCGATCTTCTGTAAGGCTGCTCCAATTTAGAGCGAGAAAATCTCGCTGTGCCCTACCTCCGAATTTCCCTTGGATAGGCTGTATTCCCCAAATGGACCGACGACATTGTTAAAGTTACGAGACAACCGATGGTCATGGAACACTTTGGGGGAGGCCTATGTTCAGCAGTGGACTTCTACAGGCTGATAGATAGATAGATAGAAAACTCTTTATTGCACAACACCACACAGTAAACAAAAGTATCTTAAAAATAATTAAAACTAGAAATATTTGCGATAGACGACCTTTATAACGTGACGTTTTGGAAAAAGGCCAGGTCAAGAGTACCCTAAACCGACGAGCATGTATGAGGAATGTTATTTATTTATGAGAGTGAATGAAGCAAAAGAGGTAGGATCGTAGCAAGTGGAAAGCCGTGGTCTTTGCCTACCCCTCTGGGAAATAGGCGTGATTTTATTTATGTTTGAAGGCTGATAATGATGTTGATGAGGCTGTATTCACGTAGCCATTCATAGAAATCAAAAGTAAGGTTTCTCGCAAAGTCTGAAAACCAGTCAACGCTCTCCAGTGAACCGCCAGAGAGTGCTTCAAACTGGTAGTAACCGGCTCAGACCGGTTCTGGCGGGTTTTAACTGGATTCCGAGACAGAATAAGTAGGTAGGTACTTTATGCACTACCTAGGAGAGAGCGCAGATCCTTGAAGGCGTCAGACATTGTAAAAACACAGTTTTTTTTTAATTTATTGAAGCTATACTGAAATGATGAATATTCTTTATTTATTTTGATAGAATAAGCCCCTTTTTTTTGTATAGTATCTTTACCTCTCTCTGGTGTTTTTTTTTTTTTTTACTTTTTGTGGCTATGGTGTCACTGCGGCCACAACTATTGAGATCGCCACTTTAAAAACTCTCTGGTGTTACATACATACCAAATTTAATATCAGTTTTTGTTATTTTAAAATTAATTGAATGTTTGTTGATAGAATAAGCCCCTTTCGGGATAAAAAACATTTATGAATGACCTTGTATAGTATCTATGCCTCTCTCTGGTGTTACATACATAACAAATTTAATATCACATTTTGTTATTTTAAAATTAATTAAATGTTTGTTGATAGAATAATCCCATTTCGGGATAAAATACATTTATAAATCGCCTTGTATAGTATCTATGCCTCTCTCTGGTGTTACATACATACCAAATTTAATATCACTTTTTGTTATTTTAAAATTAATTGAATGTTTGTTGATAGAATAAGCCCCTTTCGGGATAAAATACATTTATGAATCACCTTTTATAGTATCTATGCCTCTCTCTGGTGTTACATACATTACCATGGAGCCATTTCATTCTGGGCCTGGTGGAAAAATTAGAAAAAAAAGGAGATTACAAGAAAAATACAATTTCATTAATTTGAAGACAAATGCGATGGTACAAGATTAGTTCTTCTGGTAAGTTTTTTACTATTTGAAGGCCGCCATGTTGGTTTATAATTGGCGTTTGACATGATATTGACATATTTTTGTGTCATGTTGTTTGATTTGATGTTTTTGTTTTGTCAGATGGTATGTAAATGTAGGTTGTCAAAATGACATTCCACACACGTCCATCCGCCATATTTTTGTAGCGCTGTGTGTTGCTCTCTATGTCGAAGAAAATCTTAATGTACCTTAGAACGAAGTCAATTTAAATAAAATAACCAATTAAATACGTTTACTTTGTTGCTTAGCCATATTTTAGAGTAGTGCAGGCCCAGGCTCCATATATTGATGAAACGTCTCTTTTATTATCACTTTTTGTTATTTTAAAATTAATTGAATGTCAAAAAAGAACGTTAAATTGTATTTTTATGATGGTGTGTGAATCACCCCTTTCATTGCAGCTTCGCGTGATGCGAATATTTACCTGTCTATTACTACTATGTACCGAGCTGTGGGCTTAAAATAACTAGTGGTTCGCCCTGAACTGAGTTCTCGTGATACTTAAAGTCCATGCCCCGATGATCGTTGAGGCACAGTTAAGAGAAAATCGCATCTGCAGGTCAAAGCGAGATTTTCTCGTTCTGAATTGGAGCAGCCTGCCTGGGAGGTACCTCCGCCTTACAGAAGATCGCAGCCAAATAACATTATTTGTTTCAAATAGTGTTGTGTTCCTGCGGTGAGTAAGGTTGCCAGAGCTCTTTAGACGGGAAGGGGGTTCGGGGTCGGCAACGCGTGCGTGATGCCTGTATTGCAAGAGCCTCTGTTGTATAAAAAAAAAAACTATTTTTTTAAAACAACTAACGTAGGCAATCAAGCTTACGGCCCACCTAACGGTAAGCGTTTACCGTAGCCTATGAGCGCACGCAATACCAGAGGCATCACGCACGCGTTGCCGACCCCGAATCGCCATTCGAGAACCTTTACTCCCCAACGGTTGTCGGTTCTACCTATGGCCTGCACACTGCCACTTCAACTTGCTAATTCTGAGAGCTATGTCGGTGATTTGGTTTTACGGTTTTCCTCATTTCGGATCTTACCACGTATTGCAACTCCGAGCACAGCTCTATCCATAGCACATCGCTTTCCTCACTTTATCGAATGCTTAGTAAACCTTGATCACAACTTTATAGTGTGAACTGTGTCTAGTGGCGTAGCGCGTAGTAGCAGAGTACAACTGTGTTCAATGCATTGTTATGACTCTTTATAAATAATGTATGTCGAATTTAATGGCACCTACCTACAGTTCATACGTTATTCTGAAGTTGTTTGATAAACAATGTTCAACTTAATAAAATACTTTTGTAGACACAGAGAAACAAATCATCATCATTTCAGCGGTATGACGTCCACTGCTGAACATGGCCTCCCCCATAGACAGAGCAAATTCCTTATCATGTGAGGGGATTTGCCCATACTCACCACGCGGGGCATGCGGGCTGGCGAGCGCAGATAGAGCTATCGTTGTTAAAATGAGGACGCTGCTGCTCTTCCCCTAGTTTTTTTCCCTTAGTTAATAATTGAAATGTTAATTAAATGTTTGTACGCCCAAGTGGCAGAGTCTAGCGATCTAGACTAGTCCTATGAACTGACTGTTAAATGTACCTGATTCACAAACAATAAATGAATTACTGAATTACTGAATTAGTCTTACGACATCCGCGGATAGGTAATATGGAGGGGCCTATTCTTCAGCCGGGGCCACCACGGCCACGTAACAAAAATACAAGGTACAACCGCAGTATTTTTATCTACGGACGCTTTCAACAACGTATCCTACTATACTATCCTACTTCCTCCTATCCTCCAAATATTGGCCTCATAGCTCAGTTGGTAGTATCTCTGCCTTCTGCGCTAGAGGTCGCGGGTTCGATTCCCGCACTGGACAAACATTTGTGTAATGAATACAGATGTTTGTTCTGTGTCTGGGTGCTATATAATTATCTACTATGTATATCAGTCTCTGGTACCCATAGTACAGGCTATGCCTAGTTTGGGATCAGTTGACCGTGTGTCATATGTAAAAAAAAAAATTAAAAAATGCGAGAGTGTATTATAAATGCGCGGCTTCGCTCGCGTGGTACCAATGAAGTTAAAAAGTAGGCTATAATAATATGCTATTTTAGACTATAATCTATCTCTGTGCCTTTCATCCAAATCTTTCCGGCCGTTTGGCCGTGATTGAACCACAAACATCCAAAAATACTCACAAACTTTCGCATTTATAATTGCCAAATAAATAAGTAGTAATAAACTTATTAATCATGACTCAAACACACCGGATTTTTATTTCTAAAAACCGCAAACGATATGCGATGGTACTATTCCTCATGTCAATTACAGAAAACAACTCAGTAGGTACCTATTGTTTTTGAATTGTTGTGGTTTGATGAGCAACCCATTAAAAATATATAAATAAATAAAAGGGCATTTATTCACCAAGAATCCTACACACAGTTAAATAAATAAATATTCCGGACATATTCACACGGTCAACTGATCCCAAACTAGGCATAGCCTGTACTATGGTGACCAGAGACTGATATATGTAATAGATAAATATTTAACACCCAGACACAGAATAAACATCTGTGTTTATCACACAAATGTTTGTCCAGTGCGGGGATCGAACCCGTGACCTCTAGCGCAGAAGGCAGAGTTACTACTAACTGAGTTATGAGGCCAGTCAGTTATAAAGATACAATTAATTTAAAAGTTTTGGTATGTATGTAGGTAGACAGGTGAAATGGTCGAGGGCTCAGCTACGCTGCTTTTCAGCCTCGCCATAAAATGTCTGCTGTCATCATCATCAATTCAGCCGTAGGATGTCGACCTCGCCAATAGATTTCCAGCGCGACCGATTTTGTGGGGCACCCTACTCTTTCCTCTTGTTTGTCGTGTCACTGATTATTTCTTGTTCTTTATTATGTCATTGACCTGTGGTGCAATTGCCTAAGCGTAATGGCAATGAAGTTCGTAACTTTGAGGGTAATTTTAACAATCTTAGCCACATTTAAAACGTTCCAAACTTGAGGGAAAACTTTATGACCTTAGCTTCATCCTTTTTATGTTTGAATAACTTCAGAGGTCGCTATAATTGATAAAATCATCCTTAAAACTGCGATCTTCATTACCATTTCGCTTACGCAATAGCCTGGCTGGTTGAGGTATAGTGGCCCTGAAAATGGCCTATGACCGTCTGTGAAAGAATCAGTGTAGTGAAGGGATTGAAGTGCGCCTCTTAGAGGCTCCATTCGTGCACCGCATTTGTCCCGCAGCATCGAACCCCTTGCGTCACAGTCGAGCACTCGCCCACTACGCCACTAAGTCCGAGTCAACACACATTTGAAACTTTTTTTTTATACAACTGAGATGACAAGCAAGCATGCGGCCCACCTGGTAAGCACCTGGTAAGCGGTTACCGTAGCCTATGAGTGATTGCAATACCAGAGGCATCACGCACGCGTTGACGACCCCTCCCCCCTAAAGAGCTCTGGCAACCTAACTCACCGCAGGAACACAACACTATTTGAAACAAATAATGTTATTTGGCTACGTTAAAATTACCTTGCGGAACCCTAGAGCCCCAACGGCCGTCGGTTTTCCGATTTGAGATAACAACTAAATACTTAAATTAGAACTTTACATTAGGACTTGTGACTTCCATATAAGCAACGAACTTCCTTGAATGGTTCTTTAAGGAAAGTGATAATATAAAACCCTAATTCAGTTCGATAGGTACAGTCACCTGCAATAAAATAAAAATAAAATATTCCGGACATATTCACATGGTCAACTGATCCCAAACTAGGCATAGCCTGTACTATAGGTACCAGAGACTGATAAACATAATAGATAACTATTTAACACCCAGACACAGAACAAACATATGTGTTCATCACACAAATGTTTTTCCAGTGCGAGGATCGAACCCGCGACCTCTAGCGCAGAAGGCAGAGTTACTACCAACTGAGCTATGAGGCCAGTCAAAAATAAGATGTAATACACTTCATCATCATCATTTCCCTGCCCTTATCCCACTTCATGTGGGGTCGGCACAACATGTTTTTCTCTTTCACTCCCCTCTATCAGCCGTCATGTCAGTATTCACTCCTTTCTTACTCATGTCGTTCTATACACTTCATAATTTTCAAAAGGATACCACAATACAGATGAAGATGGTAGGTACACGGTTTAGTTGAAAATGGCACAAGTTGATTCCCATTCCATACATACATACTGACATAGGCCGTGGTGGCCCCGGCTGTAGAATAGGCCCCTCCATATCTACCTATCCGCGGATGTCGTAAGAGGCGACTAAGAGAAAAAAGCTAGGGGATGGGCAGCAGCGTCTCCTATTTTAACAACGATAGCTCTAACTGCGCTCACCAACCCGCATGCCCAGCGTGGTGAGTATGGGCAAATCCCCCCACATGATAAGGAATTCGCTCTGTCTGTGGGGGAGGCCATGTTCAGCAGTGGACGTCGTACGGCTGAAATGATGATGATGACATACATACACTCACACACTTCCTCTCAAAGTCAAAGTCAAAGTCAAAGGGCATTTATTTCAATAAAATCACTAGGATCACTTTGAAACGTCTTAGAAACTAGGTGAAGCTACGCCTGTTCCTCGCGACCAAGCCTACAAGAATCAGGCAACAAACACGGCGCGCGTGCCTATCGCGCCCGTACACTTTTCCTGGCCCCCAATTCTACTAATTCAATGACTTGAAAATGATAATGATCGCACCATTATCATTCAGTTTCGATTATAGCCATTTCATTGGTCAATTGGTGTCACAATGACTGCCATTGATAAACGACTGTGATAGCAGAATACCAAAAGTGTCAGAAGTGGCCATTTTGCCATTGAACCATTGCCATTTTGAAGCCATTGAATTGAGGAGGAGGTAGGGCACAGTGATATTTTCTCGTTCTGAATTAGAGCAGCCCGCCTGGGGAGGTACCTCCGCCTTACAGAAGATCGCAGCCAAATAACATTACTTTTTTTAAATAGTGTTGTGTTCCTGCGATGAGTACGGTTGCCAGAGCTCTTTAGGGGTGGGGGGGTTCGGGGTCGGCAAAGCGTGCGTGATGCCTCTGGTATTGCAAGCGCTCATAGGCTACGGTAACCGCTTACCAACAGGTGGGCCGTATGCTAGTTTTCCACCTCAGAATTCAGTTGTATTAAAAAAAAAATAGTAGAATTGGGTCCCTGATTGCCACACACACTCTCACATGCACCCTGACTCTAAATGTTAATTCACTAAGTTGCTATGATTCCGTTTTATTTTAGCTTAGGTTTTGTCCTGTTACTGTGTTTTTTAAAATTAAGTTTCATGTAAATCGTATTTTTCGTACATGTCCTCCCGCTAGTCAGGCTAGTCCTAAAGTAAAGTAAAGTAAAGTGTCATTTATTGCTTGAAATACATGTAAGTACAGGTGTTTATAAGTCTATAATTATGTGAGTCAATGTATTCCTACCGATTTTTCGATGTGCAATAATAATATCTTTGTACAAATAATAATAATTAAAATAAACTTAATAAAAATAAAAATAAAACATGAAACTAATTGGATAAAAAACAACTTAAAAATAGCGAATGTCAAGCCAAAAAATCTTTGTCAGTTAAGAAATCATTTATCGAATAATAACATTTATTTGAAAGAATCATTTTTAACTTTCTCTGAAACTCCATATTCGGCAGTAGTCTTATCGTCCACGGCGCGACTCAAAAGGAACGCGACTGAAACTGTAGTCACTTATGAGTAGCCTGACTGCGATAGTACTAGTATTTCAATGCGCGTCCGTCCACGACGACTGTACCTACAATTATGTAGGATGACTAAATTGAGGTGGCAAATGACGCAAAGCAAAGCTTGCAAGTTGTGATTTTGTCAAGACCCTAAGGTGCTATGGCTATGGTGTTTGTTTTATACGTTAAATAAAGGGTGTTAATAGACGTACTTGACGACCTCAGTGGCGTAGTGGGCGAGTGTCAGCATGAGAAGCAAATGTTTGTTCCGGGTCAGGTGTTGTGGTACTCGTAATGTTTATTGATGTTCGTCACGTCACGTCGCCTAGGCCCCGTCTGAAAACCAGCGCCGCACCGTACTTATTATGTTTGGTGCAGCTTTATGCTGAGACGGGACCCATTTGCCCCACACAACGCATACCTACTCAACCTATCTACCGCCTCACCTACCTACATGTTTTTGTTTTTCTTATTGTGTTTTTTTTTGTATTACTAGATTTAAGTATTTTTTTTTTTCGTTGTATCTTCCTACCTACCTACCTACTTACTGCGTTGTGGGTCAAATAAATAAATTTTCTTTCTTTCTTTCTTTCGTAGTTTCTGATACCCACGACACAGGGAATCCTAGTGTGGGGTCAGGACTATGTATGTGAATTTTGGGATTTATTTACTTGATTGGCATAGACTGCGTAAAAACTGACGCGATAGAAGATTCAAGGGTCATTTGTAACGGACTTATTAGTGAACTAGTTACTTTCGCGGCTTCGCTCGCGTGCTACCAACGAGGATAAAAAGCCTAGGTGCTATGAAATGAAATGAAATTTATTTGATATACAACAGACTTAACTTCGACTTCGACTGGCCTCATAGCTCAGTTGGTAGTAACTCTGCCTTCTGCGCTAGAGGTCGCGGGTTCGATTGCCGCACTGGACAAACATTTGTGACTAACACAGATGTTTGTTCTGTGTCTGGGTGTTAAATATATATCTATTATGTATATCAGTCTCTGGTACCCATAGTACAGGCTATGCCTAGTTTGGGATCAGTTGACCGTGTGAATATGTCCGGAATATTTATTTATTTATTTTAACAATAACATGCAATAATAAGTTTTATGTAATTAGTAACATAATGAACTATAATATTCCTGGTTGGACAACATTGGTACCCAAACTAGGATTGCCTGTGTTATGGCATACCAATGCCCTCCGCCAAGCCATTTGTGAAAAGAAGTGAATACGCAGTACAGTATCTAATATACTATACCGTTATAATATTGTTATTATGTGTTGTTTTTATTATTCATCATCATCATCATCAGCCTGTAGAAGTCCACTGCTGGACATAGGCCTCCCCCAAAGAGTTCCATGATTATGTCCTATCATAAGGAGGGGATTGGACCATAACCCACCACGCTGGTCCAGTGCGGATTGGTGGGTGGAGCGCCAGAGACTCGTCAGCTGATCGGCAGGGTGTACCACGTGCCGGTGAGGTTGGCTTGGGTTCCGAGGGTTGTAATTTGGAACCCCTTACACCCCTTTTATTATTATTACTTTTTAATTCAATTATTAGATATTTTAAATTACAAATCAATCATTATTACAATTAATTGTACCTGTTACAAACTGCTATTCCAAACTATAATCTACCCTGTGCCAAATTTCATACAGATCAGTTTAGCCGTTCTGGTGTGATTGAGTAACAAACATCCATCCAACCATCCAAATTTTCGCATTTATATTCTTAGTAGGACTAGTAGGTAAGATAACGAGTAACTGCAATAAAAAAAACATTTACGTGATATTTACCGATACCACCCTCTCCCCCACGTGAGATTGGGTGATGTTTTGCTCGACCCCTCCTCCCCTAAACGCACGAAGGAGGAAGGGCACAGCGAGATTTTCTCGTTCTGAATTGGAGCAGCCCGCCTGGGAGGTACCTCCGCCTTACAGAAGATCGCAGCCAAACAACATTATTTGTTTCAAATAGTGTTGTGTTCCTGCGATGAGTAAGGTTGCCAGAGCTCTCTAGGGGGGAGGGGGTTCGGGGTCGGCAACGCGTGCGTGATGCCTCTGGTATTGCAAGCGCTCATAGGCTACGGTAACCGCTTACCAACAGGTGGGCCGTATGCCTGTTTGCCACCTCAGTAGTATAAAAAAAAAAACGCCTTACGTAATTAATCTATGCCACCTTACGCCACCGCACCGCAAAATCGCAAAGTTGATGGTACGGGCCTACGGGCACGGGGGTAGGCATTTTGGAAAGCCTCACGTTGAGGCCCTCAACGCTAAAGTATAGGGTTCCATTGATAAAAGCGTATCAGTAGGTATATTATAAATAATCTAAGTCTTGAATTACAAATGGCATCAATAATTACCGATGTACTTACGCGAGATAAACGAGCTAGACACGTGTTCTTAGACTTATAATTATAATTATCTACTGTCATTTGTGTACACTTAGAACTTAGACATTTAATAATTAGTTTACTATTTCATCATCCTCCGCCTGATGAAGCCCACTGCTGGATATAGACTGGCCTCATATCTCAGTTGGTAGTAACTCTGCGGGTTCGATCCCCGCACTGGACAAACATTTGTGTGATGAACACAGATGTTTGTTCTGTGTCTGGGTGTTAAATATATATCTATTATGTATATCAGTCTCTGGTACCCATAGTACAGGCTATGCCTAGTTTGGGATCAGTAGACCGTGTGAATATGTCCGGAATATTTATTTATAGACCTCCCTCAAAGAAAGCCACGACGAACGGTCTTGAGCCTGTTGCATTCAATTGGCGATAATGCCGATTTACAGCCTTGATTTTTTATTTTGTACCAGCTTCCGCCCCGGCTTCGCTCGCGTGGTACTTATGAAAACAAAAAGTAGCCTATATGCTATTCCAGACTGTAATCTATCTCTGTGCCAAATTTCATCCAAATACGTACGGCCGTTTGGGCGTGATTGAACCACAAACATCCAAACATCCTCACATACTTTCGCATTTAGTAGGATGAAAATACTTAAAGTCTGTGTTACAACCATGGACAGTCTCAACAAATCACTGTTCCGTTATTTCCTCAAAAAATATGAATATACTGTCATGGCTTCTTTGTTTTCCTATAGTAATAGCGACTGACAATTTGATTGTGTTTTTGAATAATAAAACAAAGGTCGTTGTATGTGTACCAATACGCCATTTTGTTTTATAACTATAATCCCATTTACAGTGGCGGATTCAGTAGGTACTAAGAAGGGGCTTCTATCAGCTTATTCTTGTCGTGACACTGATTCTTTCTTGGTTATCCTGTATTAGGTCAGTGACCAGGTTTATGTATGGTGGCCCTGAAAAATACCTATGACCGCCGCCTATGACTGATATGAATGTATCAGTGTAGTTAAAGAATTAAATCAGTTGTTTTGAGCTGATTTTGAAAATGATGTCTATTTTGAAATCCATGATGGCGGATGCATATGGCATTTCGAAAAATGGATATGGGTATCGTCTTCGAGTAGGTAATTAGGGGGCGCTGATTACGAAAACGATGTCCGTTTTGAAATCCAAGATGGCGGATGTATAAAATCCTTAATGTTTATACAACGGCAATAAAATATACACAACGCATACTAGTAATCTATATATATAAAGGAGTAGTCAACTCACTCACTCACCGACAGACTCATCACGAAAGCTCGGAAAGTACTGGGCCGAGGAGTCTGAAATTTGACACAGACATTCTTTAAAAGATGTTACCGTGCAATAAGAAAGGATTTTGGAAAATTCAGCTCTTAAAGGGGTGAAATGGGGGTTGAACGTTTGTATGAAAGTCCTATGTTTTTCAAGTTAGAGACATCAAAATCGGTATTCATGTCACATAATAACAAAAAAATAAGACGTGACGGTGACGGTGACGGTAACGGTGATGTTCATGGTGGCGGTAACGGGACGGTGACCGGACGGTGATGGGACTGTGACAGGACGGTGATTGGACAGTGATGGGACAGTGACTGGACGGTGACGGGCCGGTGATGGTAGGTAGAAGCCTTATGAAGTAGGGAAATAGCGGCAAGGATAATGGAAAAATTGTCTAGGATGGTATAAATAAATAAACGCAGACGAAGTCGCGAACGGGACAACTAGTGGTAATAAAGATGATAAAGAGTTTAGAAAAAACTAATTTGAAAAAGTTTTTTTTTATATAACTGGCATCTGAGGCGGTTACCGTAGCCTATGAGCGCTTGCAATAGCAGAGGCATCACGCACGCGTTGCCGACCCCGAACCCCTGGGAAATATTCCGGACATATTCACACGGTCAACTGATCCCAACTAGGCATAGCCTGTACTATGGGTACCAGAGACTGATATACATAATAGATTAATATCTAACACCGAGACTCAGAACAAACATCTGTGTTAATCACACAAATGTTTGTCCAGTGCGGGGATCGAACCCGCGACCTCTAGCGCAGAAGGCAGAGTTACTACCAACTGAGCTATGAGGCCAGTCAAATTACAAACTATTGTAACAGAGCACCATTATTGAAACTCAATACAAGGTTACTATACACCTCACGTGTAGGTATTAATTATCTTATCGTAAATCGATACTTGCAAGCTAAATGAGTCAGTCAGGTGTGTTATTGTTTATAGCCGACTTAAAAAAAAGGAGGAGGTTCGCAATTCAGCTGTATTGATGTATGTTAGACATAGACGTTTATTTAATAGCCACCAAAACACACACATTTGCACAACACTTTGCAATAAACATTAGGTACTTATAATAAAAGAAACAAGAGAAAAAGTAATGAAAGTAAAAATGGTGTGATGTGTGCTGCAGCAGCAAAATGGCTTCGGCTCAGCATTATGCCTACTGTTTTGCAGCAGACGCTGGTATTCTGCCGAAACCATTACCTACACAGTCATTCAACCCTGTGAGAACAGTCTTATTAAGATTATGTTAGAATATAATAAACGCTCATGTTCTGCGAGATCACCGCCAGTTGAAAGCCTATTTTAATGTTTTTTTTAGGGTTACGTACCTCATTTGGAAAAAAATGGAACCCTTATAAGATCACTTTGTTGTCCGTCTGTCAAGACTCTTTCTCTCAGAAAAGGCTAAAGGTATCAACTTGAAATTTATACCAACTATTAGGGTTCGTGAGCTTATAGATGAAATGAAATGAATTAATTTATTTGCGTGAAGCGTGGTACACAATTTGGACATAAAACAATTATAGTGCCGTATAAATATCAACTTTCTGGCTCAATGCATCAAAAAAATATGGCAATTAATGTCAAATTTTTGTATCGAAATGGCACAAATGAAAACCCTCTAAAAAACCTCTCTCCAGTGACCTCACAATTCTGAAATTTGGAATGCTAAAGGCTTTTGTGACATAAAAAATTGAGTGTGTTTTACGCTTATAATTGGATTATTACGAGACAAAGTTATATTTGCGGTTAATATCATACAATGAACTAGATAAATGACCGAAAACTATATGTTTGTCACTTCCTACACTTGGAACGGTACGGAACCCTCAGGGAGCGATTTCTCGCACATGACCGTCTTTATTATGACATATCAAGGATCGCATGCCATTTGAACACGGCTTTAGGCTAATGGAAAACTTCGGGAAAAATAAATAAAATATTACGAAATGTGTCGGACTACGGACTTGACCTAAATTTTTATCTCGAATGTCGTCACTGATCGTATTTTTATCTGAGTAAAATAATATAAAGTGGTATTTATTTCAAGTTCATTCACCTTAAAAACTATAATATCAAATACTCCTATCCTAGCTGTTGTACTGGACTTTGGTTGCATGTAGGGGTTTCGCGGTCGTATCCAATCCTGACCCCGAGACTATTATTATTATTATTATTTTAATCTTTATTGCACACAAAAAAACAATGTACAAAAGGTGGGCTTAATGCCAAGGCATTATCTACCAGCCAGCCTGATTGGGTAGAAACAGGAGGTTGGCGTGCGACAGATTGTTTAACTTAACTAAAAACTATACTATATATAACCATACACTATATTTAAATATGCATATATATATATATATATATATATATATATATATATATAATACACTGCAATAGATTAACAGATAGTACAAAACAAGTGTTTTATTAACATGTAGTGTAGATGCTAGTGATGTTCTTAAGAAAATGTTCACGAGTTTAATCGTTTAAATGAATCTTTGGAGTCAACTTTTTTGATATTATACGTTATGTATGACTATGTTAGGTGCTTCTTCTTCTTGTCGTGTCACTGATTCTTTCCTGGTCATCCTGTATTAGGTCAGTGAGCAGGTTGGGGTACGGTGGCCCTGAAAAGGGCCTAAGACTGTCTGTAAATGAATCAGTGTAGTGAAAGGATTATAGTGCGCCTCTTAGAGGCTCCGTTAAACCGATGACATAGTCAACATGGCAGAATCGCTAGAGGACAAAGGCGAAACAGGTGGGTCTTAAAATGAACATGGGTAAGACAAATACCATGTCCAATGCTCATGTCGCAGCCAAGCCGGTACAAGTTGGGAACGATACCATTCAAGTTGTAAACAACTATATGTCTGTTAGGGTCAGACGATTCAACTAGGTAGATCCTACTTTATGAGGTAACTCGGATGGGCAGCGTTTGGGAAGCTTCTGAGCCTCAAGACGAAAGTCTACAATCAGTGCGTGTTGCCAGTGATGACCTAAGTCACTCAGACTTGGTCGTTAACTAATGGCTTATATAATATACAAACTCAAAGTCGCGCAACAGGCTATGGAGAGAGTTTTCCTCGGAGTTTCACTACGTGACAAAATTAAATCGTTAACGAGGAAATTCTTGGAACTCAGGTCACAGACATAGCTTTCAGAATCAGCACGTTGAAGAGGCAGTGGGCAGGCCATACAGAACCGACAACCGTTCGGGAATAAAGGTTCTCGAATGGCAACCACGAACCGTGCGCAGTGATGGAAGGCGGGATGTCGGTGGATGAAGAAAAGCTTAAGACCGTGCGTCGTTGCACTCTGGGGAGGCTTATGTCTAACAATGGACTTCCCCAGGCTGATGCTTGCTTGATCTGTCACTGATTCTTTCTTGGTCATCCTGTATTAGGTCAGTAAGCAGGCTGAGGTATGGTGGCCCTGAAAAGGCTTTATGATCATCGGTAACCCCCCCCACCCCTAAAGAGCTCTGGCAACCTTACTCACCGCAGGAACACAACACTATTTGAAACAAATAATGTTATTTGGCTGCGATCTTCTGTAAGGCGGAGGTACCTCCCCAGGCGGGCTGCTCAAATATAGAACGAGAAAATCTCGCTGTACCCTACCTCCTCCTCCTCCTCCGCCTCCTTAGAGGCTCCTTTCTGATGAAGATGATGATGATTTTTAATTCTGTAAATTTCCATCTATATTATTATATCTCTTTAGAGTTTAGGTACGTAAAATAGGTACTTCCTAGTCCTCACCTTATCAAACTGACTGTAACATACTAACTAACAGATAAGCAAAACTATGAGTTCAATCTCAAACCGTGCATAGAATGTTTATTTACAAATATTTTGTGTGTTATCTATTTCAGCCTTTTTACGACTCATTAGCATGCTATGAAACCACATAAATTCAAACAAGTTTTATCCGCGATTATAAATAAACATTTTCCAAGCAAACAGAACAATCTAATCTGGCAAACTTGCAATAAAAACTTGGCAATGCACGCACTTCGATATTCAAACAAACGCACTGTTTTTTGTTTTTTAAAACGCACTGTTTCTCAACGAAAACCGCGACAATCCAGGGATGCGTTCGGAAACCGGGACATTTACTTTTGCCGCGAAAGCGCGCGTTCACGCTCGCGTCTGCGTTGCGACTGAGCGTGAGCAGAAACAGAAATAAAAATAAACAACTTTAGTACTTCTACATAACAAAATGAAGTGTTATCGCTAGATTCATGTTATAGCACATCAAATGCGGATGGGCGCACTGTCGTTTGTTTTTATTCCGCGCTTTGAACGTATAATGAAACATATTATTTACTAGCTTCTGCCCGCGGTTTCTTTCGCTTGGTAACGTAAAACGTATATGCTATTCAAGGTTCTCTAAAAGAGGGAAGAGCTCTACGCATTCCAATTTTCATCGAAATCGGTTGAGCGGTTACGGCGTGATTGAACATTTCCATTTCCATTATTTACTTTTTGTGGCTATGGTGTCACTGCGGCCACAACTGGCCTATTGTGATCGTTTCCATTTCCATTCCATTTTCAACAAGTACAAATTCGCCACTAATTTTTGTGGTTCAATACCAGCATAATCCGAGGATGTAATGTCTTATATTGTCTATTGTCCAAGGATCGTGACTCTAATAAAAATCCAAATTCCAATCCAATACTAAGAAGGATGGTAGCTCCGGCTTAAGAAGGTCCCTCCATATCTACCTACCCTTGGATGTCTTAAGAGGCGACTAGGGGTGAAAAGAAAAGATAGGACAGCAGCGTCTTATTTTAACAACGATAGCTCCTAAGATAGCAATTGACATCTTTAAGACATGTATTTCAAGCAATAAATTATACCTTGACTTTGATAGCTCTAAACTTTCGTGTTTACAGTTACTTCCTAACAGATCGCAACGGCAATTTATATACAAAACATTCAACAACAAACATTCCCTAATTATCTTTTATTATTCTGTGTGTTATTCTACTTCCTACTAATATTATAAATGCGAAAGTTTGTGAGGATGTTTGGATGTTTGTTGTTCAATCACGCCCAAACGGCCATAACGGATTTGGATGAAATTTGGTACAGAGATAGATTATAGTCTGGTATAGCATTTAGGCTACTTTTTATGTAGGTAATATTATAACTACTAAATGCTAAAGTTTGCATGGATGGATGTTTGTTACCGGATGTTTAGCACAAAGATAGATTATGGTCTGGAATAGCACACAGGCTACTTTTATCTCAGGCCGTTTGGTTGTTTTTTCAACGGCTCAACCGATTACGATGAAACTTGAAACAGATAGAGTTCTTTATCTAGAATAGCATATAGGCTTTTTCTCAAGGTACCACGCGAAATATAGCTCGCAGAACCGATAACCGTTGGGGAGTAAAGGTTCTTGAACGGCGACCACGAACCGGGCGAGGCAGTGGAAGGCCCCCCACCCCATGGACCGATGACATTGTAAAGGTTGCGGGAAATCGGTGGATGGAATGGGCTCAAGACCGTTTGTCGTGGAACTCTTTGGGGGAGGCCTATGTCCAGCAGTGGACTTCTACGACGTTTCAAAGTGATCCTAGTGATTTTATTGAAATAAATGCCTTTTGACTTTGACTTTGACTACAGGTTGTTGATGATGATGAAGTCATCAACTGCTGATGATGACTGTACTTACATAAGTATTCTAAAGCATATCTACTAAGTAGGTACCTACTTAATTGCAGTGAAGTAAAAACATAAGCTAATCTACTAAAGCCATTAAATTAAAAGTAGTTACGATATAGTCAAAGTCAAAACGCTTTTATTTCAATAAAATCACTAGGATCACTTTGAAACGTCTTAGAAACTAGGTGAAGCTATGCCTGTTCCTCGCGACCAAGCCGGTATACGGTTGCCAGAGCTCTTAAGGGGGGAGGGGTTCGGCAGGCAACGCATTATGCTCCAGGTGTTGCTGATGTCAATAGGCGACGGTAACCTCTTACCATCAAGAGGGCCGTAAGCCTGTTTGCCTCCGTATAACATTTAAAAATAGCTTGTGAGTAATCCTACTTCCTATCCTATCCTACTAATATTATGAATGCGAAAGTTTGTGAGGATGTTTGTTTTGTTGTTCAATCACGACGGCTCAACCGTTTTTGTTGAAACTTGGAATTATAGAGCTCTTTACCTAGAATAGCATATAATAGGCTACTTTTTATATTTTTGTGACTTCTTAATTTTAGTGACATTGTTGATTATTTAATTTTGATCTCATTATTTATTTTATTTTATTTATTAGATAAACCAACGGCGTAACAAACGTGAGATTAAACGCTATAGCTAGATAGAAAGGCTAATAATAGGTTTCTACTTTTGAGTTTATATAAAAGAAAATGTTAGGAACAAACTACATAAAACTTAATCACATGACTTCCTACCATGATACTGTTAAAGCCTAGTAGGGTAAATTTTTTTCAGAGGAACTGTCTTCTTAATTAAAAGATACAATACAGCGATTTCAATTAAATTTGGCATCATCAGTGCCAGTCGGATGAGCAGTAAAACATATTTTAAGGAACTAGGTAATACCAGGGGTACCATTGAGTGAGCGAAATAGGAACGCAGATTCCAACCCTGACGTCAATTCCATCACCATCACATAATTATCATCATCATCAGCCTGATGAAGTCCACTGCTGAACATAGGCCTCCCCCAAAGAGTGCCACGACGAACGGTCCTGAGCCTTCTCCATCCACCGACTTCCCGCAACCCTCACAATGTCGTCGGTCCTTCCAACACTGCGTCGTCCGGTTCGTGGTCGCCACTCGAGAACCTTTGTTCCCCAACGGTTATCGGTTCTGCGAGCTATATGGCCGAATTTTGATCAAATATTATTTTAGTGTATACTTATTTGACTGATGAAAATGTAACGGACCATTTAAATAAATAAATAATAATAATAATAAATATTCCGGTCATATCACACACGGTCAACTGATCCCAAACTAGGCATAGCCTATACTATGGGTACCAGAGACTGATATACATAATAAATAAATATCTAACACCCAGACACAGAACAAACATCTGTGTTAATCACAAATGTTTGTCTAGTGCGGGGATCAAACCCGCGACCTCTAGCGCAGAAGGCAGAGTTACTAACAACTGAGCTATGAGGCAAATATTACTTTGAACTATTGTACCTACATTTCAGCAAATAAATAATTATGATTTATGTAGATACCACGCGAGCGAAACCGCGGGCAGAAGCTAGTATTATTATAAAGAAGTAAAATTTGTCTGTTTGTACGTAGGGGATTATCTCTGGAACTATAGAACCTATTCTAAAAATTATTTCACTATTATAAAGCTACATTAACCTTAGAGTGGTTAGTTTTATTCAGAAGACGTGAGGATCAATTTAAAATATTTTGGACTAGCTTCCACGCGCGGCTTGGCTCGCGTGGTACCTTGATAAAAAGTAGCCTATATGCTATTCCAGGTATAGAACTCTATATAATCCAAGTTTCAAGGAAATCGGTTGAGCCGTTACGGCGTGATTGAACATCAAACATCCAAACACCCTCACAAACTTTCGCATTTATAATATTAGTATATAGGTACTATTTTTAGCCCGCGGCTTCGCTCGCGCGGTACCTATGGAGATAAAAATATATGATGTAGCCTATATGCTATTCCAGACTATTATCTCTGTACCAAACATTCAAATCCGTTTGGCCGTTTGGGCGTGATTGAACAACGAACATCCAAACATCCTCACGAACTCTCGCATTCATAATCTTCTTCTTCTTCCTGCCCTTGTCCCACATTACGTGGGGTCGGCACAACATGTTTTCTTCTTCCACTCTCTTCTGTTAGCCGTCATCTCCGCACTCACATCTTTCTTACTCATTTCATCTTTAATACAATCCATCCATGTTTTCTTCGGCCTTCCTCTAGTCTTATATCCATGCACATTCATACCTAACGCTCTTCTCGTTACATGACTTTCATCCCTCCTCATGACATGCCCATACAATGCTAACCTATTACTTCTCAACTTTTCCGTCACTGGCGCTACTTTCAAACTTCCTCTGATGTACTCATTTCTTATTTTGTCCATTCTTGTCACTCCACACATCCATCTCAACATTCGCATCTCTGCCGCATGCACTCTTCTTTCATCCGTCCCTTTGGTAGCCCAACACTCAGATCCATACATTACGACAGGCCTTATGATCGTCTTGTAAACTTTCCCCTTAAGTTTTTTCTCGCATTCATAATATTAGTAGGATTAGTAGGTTAACATTATCGCACGTCGTTTGAAGACGGATTTAATGATAAATGTTCCTTATCATACTCATTAATAAATCGTATCTTTAATTATCTATCATGCTAATTGGCTTCCGTTAATAATCTTAGTATCTCTATATACAGTAAAAGCTAGTAAATAAAGTAAAGTAAAGTCATCATCATCTCCCTGCCCTTATCCCACTTCATGTGGGGTCGGCACAACATGTTTTTCTCTTCCACTCCCCTCTATCAGCCGTCAAATCAGTATTCACTCCTTTCTTACTCATGTCATCTTTCACACAGTCTATCCATCTTTTCTTTGGTCTACCTCTTCCCTTATATCCTTCCACATTCATATTTAACGCTCTTCTAGTAACATGACATTCTTCCCTCCGCATGACATGACCATACCACTAACCTAAAGTAAAGTAAAGTCTCATTTATTGCTTGAAATACATGTAGGTACAGGTGTTTATAAGTCTATAATTATGTGAGTCAATGTATTCCTACCGATTTTTCGATGTGCAATAATAATATTTTTGTACAAATAATAATAATTAAAATAAACTTAATAAAATAAAAATTATACATGAAACTAATTAGATAAAAAACAACTTAAAAATAGCGAATGTCATGCCAAAAAATCTTTGTCAGTTAAGAAATCATTTATAGAATAAAAACATTTATAAAATAGTAAAAGTAAAGTAATTTTGTCTTCCCTAGCGACTCCTATGCTCGGAGTTCCACTGCGTGTCAAAATCCGAGATGAAGAAATCCGTAGAAGAAAAGCTCACCGACATAGCTCTCAGAATTAGCAAGTTGAAGTGGCAGTGGGCAGGCCATATAGCTCGCAGAACCGACAACCGTTGGGGAGTAAAGGTTCGACCACGAACCGGGCCACGCAGTGTTGGAAGGCCCTGATGGACCGACGACATTGTGAAGGTTGCGGGAAGTCGGTGGATGGAAAAAGCTCAAGATCGTTCGTCGTGGAACTCCTTGGGGGAGGCCTATGCCCAGCGGTGGACCTCTACAGGCTGATGATGATGAGTGACAGGATAGGGATATTTTCGCAAAGGACATGGGTAATCGTGGGCCCCAACCTGCAGTTATTTGATGAGTTAATTAATTCATTTTGTTAATTTAAAGTAGTAGTTTTAGTCATGAAAAGCTCTAAAGCAGTGGAGTTATATTAAACGCTGAAAATAGTCATTTCCGTGTTATGTTTATGCTACCTTCTTACTACGAACGCTTTTCTTCGATTGGTATAGTGCAGCGAAACAAAACCCTACCCGCAATCAATTGTTTTTGACTGTCACAATAAACCATTGTGACTTGCAGATTCCGTTTCAGTTTTTAGCACAGAGTACTTTTGTATATATACCGGTTTTTAGTTTTTGAGTAAAAAATGGAAATTCTTAATTGCCAATTGCACTATTGCTTGAGGCTCAAGATTTCGACGATTCCTGGTACAAAACCAGCCACCGGTAATCCTTAATACTGTCACGTCTTGGTTAACCACATCAGGTAAGTTTCTACATTTTCCTAAGTAATATTATTTTACGATTCATGAAACCTCGCAGAACCGATAACCGTTGGGGAGTAAAGGTTCTCGAATGGCGACCACGAACCGGGCGACGCAGTGTTGGAAGGCCCCCCACCCGATGGACCGATGACATTGTAAAGGTTGCGGGAAGTCGGTGGATGGAAAGGGCTCAAGACCGTTCGTCGTGGAACTCTTTGGGGGAGGCCTATGTCCAGCGGTGGACTCCTACAGGTTGTTGATGATGAAGCCTCAGGAGCTCCACACATCGAACGCGGTACGATGAGGAAAAGAGCGCAGCGCTATTTGTTTAAAAGTTAATATGCAAAGCAACGCCCTGCCGTGTCTCTGCTTGTTTGGTGTGCATCATGTGCATGCATTCTCCTAAAGATGCATCATATAAAATTCGGCAGCCGCAAAAATGAGCATAACGTACGAAAGTCTGAAAGGGGTTGCTAGTAATGTAACTTTTTTATCAGTAGGTATATTTTAAATGAGGTACCTAACTACAATGACAATAACTATTATTTTTACAGATATTAAAAAATGACATTGGTGCAAAACGTTCCTGCGGAACAAGCTGCCGTTAGACGGTTTGAACATCGAAGAGTGTGCCGTGGATGTGGTTCTTAGGTCTTACGAGCAAGATCGCATGTTATTAACACTCGAGAAGGGGCTAGTCTATCATCATGGTTATCAAATTCCAACAGTGAATGAAAAAAAATTGATAGTGAAAAAGTTGTTAAATGCTGTAGGTATATTTAGTAAAGATTGATTTTTGTGTATTATTCAAGTAGTATTTTTTTTAATTTCATAGTTTATCAATAGTATAACAGTTAATTAAATACCATTGGTTACTGCTAATCTGAAATAAAAATTGTATTTTTATTCATTTTTTTTTATTTAGGTTTAATAGGTAATATCAGAGTATCATCCTTGGTACTATTTAATAACCATAATATAGGTAGGTAGATATTGAATATGAAAATACTTTTACATGGTAGACATCCTCCGACCTGAAGAGGTCCAGGCGTACAGGATCCAGTAATACTCTCCCTTTTCACGTAGATCTGTCAGTATTTTAAACTAATAACAACATAGAATAGAAAATAAATATTGTAATGTTCAAAATAATTACATTTCGTACACTGTCAACCAGGTATTATAAAAAACTTTAACGACCTATATCTCTTTACTCCGGCTGCTTTACAATAAAAGCCGCACATATTTGAAATCTACACGATTAGCACAATGTAAAACTGAAAGTTTCATTATTGCAGGATTAAAAAAAATCGGGGCCCTGGCTCCAAACAAATTTGCCCAATGTCCTTTAATTCGTAAAAAAATAGACATTATTAAAAAAATGTTCTGTTTTCGGTCTTTTTATTATCCATAAACAAGTTGATTCATAATAATGTATGCTATCTCAAAAGCGGCTTATTCTAAACCCAATTGGCAATAAAGTTTGTTGTACGACTCTAGTAAATTTAAAAAAAATCATTGATAAACTCTATGTTAAAATCTTCTGTTTTGGGGTCAAATCAGTGCAAACTCAATTAATCACTTCTGCCGTCAGAGTGCGAACCCACGACCTTCGGAAATTAAGCCGGGGTGCCTCCCACTAGGCCAACGCGACCTAAATAACCTAATATTACCTTTCCATAATAGGCTTGGTCGCGAGGAACAGGCGTAGCTTCACCTAGTTTCTAAGACGTTTCAAAGTGATCCTTGTGATTTTATTGAAATAAATGCCTTTTGACTTTGACTTGCTCGGTATTGATTTTGGCCAGAATGTGCTTTTGTTTTGGATTAGTGATTCTTTTCAAAATTATTATCATTTCAAAATATCAACTCAAGAGAATTTGCGGTTTGTTACAAGCATTTCACATCGAACTTGGCTGAAGTATTTTTTATACCTACAATTAAGTTGACTGGCCTCATAGCTCAGTTGGTAGTAACTCTGCCTTCTGCGCTAGAGGTCGCGGGTTCGATTCCCGCACTGGACAAACATTTGTGACTGATGTTTGTTCTGTGTCTGGGTGTTAAATATATATCTATTATGTATATCAGTCTCTGGTTCCCATACTGGATCCCAAACTAGGCATTGCCAGTTGACCGTGTGTGATATGTCCGGAATATTTATTTATTATTTAAGTGGCAAACAAAACAAGCATTCGGCCCACCTGTTGGTAAGTGGTTACCGTAGCATATGAACGCTTGCAATACCAGAGGCATCAAGCACGCGTTGCCGATCCCGAACCCTCTGGCAACCTTACTCACCGCAGGAACACAGCACTATTTGAAACAAATCGTATGCGATCTTTTGTAGGGCGGAGGTACCTCCAGATGTTAAATTATTGTTAAGTTCATTCTTTCCGATGGGTAGGTAGGTACTAACAGTACCCTACTATCCTACTAATATTATAAATGTTGGTGAGGATGTTTGGATGTTTGTGGTTCAATCCCGTAACGGCTCAGCCGATTCGATGAAACTTGAAATAGATAGAGTTCATAATCTAAAATAGCATATAGACTTCTTTTTATCTAGGTACCACGCGAGCGAAACCGCGCCCGGAAGCTAGTTAATTCATAAATATATGAATGTTTGTTTGTCGTTGAATCCGGATGGGCAGGTAGTAGGTAACACGCAAACGTAAACAAAGCCGCAGCCATGGCCGGAAATAAGCATGTTTTGTATGGAGTGTCATCTAAGGCGCGTGGTAACATCCGGGCGACATCCCATACAAAACACGCTCCTCTACCAGTCAGGTTATTGCGTAAGCGAAATAAATATAAATATTCCGGACATATTCACACGGTCAACTGATCCCAAACTAGGCATAGCCTGTACTATGGGTACCAGAGACTGATATACATAATATATATATTTAACACCCAGACACAGAACAAACATCTGTGTTCATCGCACAAATGTTTGTCCAGTGTGGGGAACCCGCGACCTCTAGCGCAGAAGGCAGAGTTACTACCAACTGAGCTATGAGGACAGTCTTGGCCTTGTCTTGGCCAGAAATGGTAATGAAGATCGTAATTATAAGGATGATTTTATCAATTTTAGCTACATCTGAAGTTTTTCAAACATGAAAAGGAATAAGTTAAGGTCTTGAAGTTTTCCCTTGTCATGTTTGGAACGTTTTGAATGTTGCTGAGATTGTTAAAATCACCCTCAAAGTTACGAACTTCATTGCCATTACGCTTAGGCAATTTGCACCACAGCTTGGTTACTAAAGATTGGCTTGGTAACAACTCGCTGAACTTCATATCAATGAAGGCCGCGCTATTTAAATAGGCATGATTCTTCTTCTTCTTGTCGTGTCACTGATTCTTTCTTGGTCATCTTGTATTAGACCAGTGACCAGGTTGAGGTATGGTGGCCCTGAAAAGGGCTTATGACCGTCCATGAAAGAAGTCAGTTTAGTGAAAGTATTAAAGTGCGGCTCCAGGACTCCTTTCGTGCACAATAGGCGTGATTTTATGCATGTATGTATGTATAATGGATTAGGTATCTACGCGGACTATCGCTAGTCATCGTAAAATGCGTAAATAAGCCATCTTTAACTACTTTTTAATGACACAAACATCTTTGATAGCGCTGCACTTTGATAGCCTCTAAGGTAACAACCATACCTACCATAGGTACTTTTTCAAAAAAATATATGTGCGCATTAACACATGCTTCAAACGGTGAAGGAAAACCTACCTATGACCTAGAACCTAGGAATTCGAAGACATGTGCACAACCTACACTGATTCTTACAGACGACGCGGCCGACCGCAGCCCCAATAAAGAATATGAACACCTATGAATGCAGTCAAATAAATGATATTATATTCAATTATATTCCGATCCAATATTATATGGCCGTGGTGGCCCCGGCTGAAGAATAGGCCCCTCCATATCTACCTAACCGCGGATGTCGTAAGAGGCGACTAAGGGAAATTTTAACATTTTAACAACGATAGTAAAAAAAAAAAAACATTTATTGCCTTCAAGAACAAATATTAGAAAAAGAGCAGGATACACAAAAAAAATTATAATAAAAAGGCAATGGGAGTAAATTCAGCATTTGCTGCATGCATTGCATGCAGCGCTGTTTTTCAATTTAGCCCCCTCGAATAGATGGTCACCGAGGGATTAGGTATAAGCGGGTTACATAATTATTAGATAGTAGCAGACAATAGTTGGTAATTAGATTTTAGATAAAATAAAACAAACAGAAACACACAAAAACATAGGCATAGGCGTGATACATAGCTCTAACTGCGCTCGCCAACCCGCATGCCCAGCGTGCTGAGTATGGGCAAATCCCCCCACATGATAAGGAATTCGCTCTGTCTGTGGGGGAGGCCATGTTCAGCAGTGGACGTCGAACGGCTGAAATGATGATATTCAATTCTATTCAAGAATAGCGCAAAGCCAAGTCAAAGTCAAAGTCAATAGGCATTTATTTCAATAAAATCACTAGGATCACTTTGAAACGTCTTAGAAACTAGGTGAAGCTATGCCTGTTCCTCGCGACCAAGCCTAGAAGAATCAGGCAACAAACACGGCTTGGTGCCTATCATTTAGCAGCATCATGTCACTACCCAGCAGTGGGTGAAGTGACACGCAAGTGCACGTGGCAAGCCACGTCGCCGTGTCGCTCGTAATAACAGAACCATGAACGCCTGACGCATTTTTTTTTTTTTCTTTTTCAATCCTGCTTCTTGGCAATCTGTTTCAAAAACAATAATCCATTCTGCTGTTTGGTCTATCTGTTTTGATGACATGTCGAGAAAGATGTGTCCAGTGAGACATCTTTCAATCAATCGCTGCGAATCTCTCCGCTAGGTTTTGATGGACGACGCATTTTTAATAGCAATTTGAAAGGGTTATTGCTGCACTAAAATCACAGGTGCGTACCATATGATAATCTGTAGTGCAATTGTGTAAGCAAAATGGTAATGAAGATCGCAATTGTGAGGATGATTTAAGCAATTTTAGCTACATCTGAAGTTTTTCAAACATGAAAAGGAAGAAACTAAGTTCATGAACTTTTCCCTTGTTATGTTTGGAACGTTTTGAATGTTGCTAAGATTGTTAAAATTACCCTCAGAGTCACGATCTTCATTGCCATTACGCTTACACAATTGTACCACTATTCCGGTACCAAAGTACCTAGCTCAGTAAGGCCATACATTACGATATTTTTATATAAATAAATATTCCGGACATATCACACACGGTCAACTGATCCCAAACTAGGTATAGCCCGTACTATGGGTACCAGAGACTGATATACATAATAGATATATATTTAACACCCAGACACAGAACAAACATCTATGTTAGTCACAAATGTTTGGCCGGTGCGGGATCGAACCCGCGACCTATAGCGCAGAAGGCAGAGTTACTGCAAAGCTACCAACTGAGCTATGAGGCCAGTCATATTTCTTGAACAAATCTAATAAATAATGAACTGTTGTCGATGTTCCGCCGCCATTTTGACGCGATACTAACAAATACCAAACAAAATTAAAAGATTTCAAACATCGCCGTGGCCGTGATGGCCATGAAAGGTGCGGGTTCGATCCTCGCGGTTTAGTACAAATGCTAGCATGATCATTAGTTCAGAGTCTGGGTGTTGTGGTATGTTACTCGTAGTTTCTGATACCCACGACACAGGGGATCCTAGCGGTTCATATCTTCAGGATAAATTATAAAGTAGGTTGGTACTCACAGCCGCCATTGATGTCTCCACAATGTCCCACTCGGTCGTTCTCTCAGACTCCTAAAAACAGGTCCAGAGAACCTGGGGATCTCGGAACCCTCAAAGGATAGGTCATCCTTCAGACGCAGCTTTGCCATTTCACAGACTTCGAGGGTTTGGTCGCATTCGAGGGCTTTGTCGTATTCGAGGGCTTGGTCGCAATCGAGGGCTTGGTCGCAGTTGAGGGCTTGGTCGAAGTCCAATGCTATGTTGACGATTCCGCTTGACGCGTACATTTGTAACTGGTTTTCATGCCCTTGTCCCTTGAGGGCTAGGTCGTATTCGAGGGCGTGATTGCAATTGAGGGCTAGGTCGCAGTCGAATGCTAAGCCATCGATTTCGTTTGATGAGTGCATTAAATGGTGTTCATGCCCCTTTAGAGATTGGTCTTTTTCGAGGGCTTGGTCGCAATCGAGGGCTTGGTCGTGTTTGAGGGCATGGTCACAGTGGAATGTTAAGTTGTCGATTCCGTTCGACGCATGCATTTGTAAATGGGGTTTATCCTTTAGGGCATCGTCGCAATGGGGGGCTTGGTCGCTATGGAATAAGTTAGAAATCCGATTTGAGACGTTCATTTTTTACTGAAAGAGAAATTGTTTCTAATAACAATTATACTGTAGTGTGACGACATGTAAAATATAGCAAGAGCGGCTCTCGTCAATGATACACTTCATCATAATCAGTCTGTAGAAGTTTACTTCTGGACATAGACCTCCCCCAGAGTTCGACAACAAACGGTCTTCCAGCCACCGACTTCTCGCAGTTTTCACAAACATCAGAAATGGTTCACTTTTTGCACAATTCACTGTCACTATGTAAACAAAAATCAGCTGTTTTGAGGTCAAGTCAGTTCAAACTCAATTAATCAGCTGTTTTAGGTAGCAATCTTGATTTCGAACTTCTACCTAAGTGTAATAAATATACGAGATTCTACGAATACCAAAAACTATGAGGCGACTTTTTTTTTTGTTTCGCAAATTTGTTGGTACAAGCCTCTTAGTACCTACGAGTACTGTAACCCAGGTAGGGTGATGAATGTTTAAAAAAAAGACAGTTCCTATCGCATAGTGCGTTAAGACTGATATTAAGTACTATGGGTTCTTTTCTCAATGATTAGTACCTATTTCTATCATGTACGTGTTTGAGGCTGATCATTTGTTATGATAACCGTACGTGTTATTTTCAACAACGATGATTACGAATCTTACATATAAATATTAGTACTAGCTTTCGCCCTCGGCTTCGCTCGCGTGTAACTATATAAAAAGTAGCCTATATCCTATTCTAGGTAGTTAAGTTTCGTCCGTTATTTTATTTTAATCGGAAACAAATAGTGTTTATACTTCTGCAGATACCATCGTTATTATGCTACTGTTTATTGTTCCACAAATATACCTACTTATTTGATTTGATTTGTTAAATACTAGATAAACAAATTATAAAAGAAATAAAGAAAATAAAGCCATTCATTCATCATATTGAAATACGCCTGCGACTTCGTCTGCGCAGGATTAGTATTTCGAGTAACTCATACAAGGTGATTCATAATAATGTATTCAATCCCGTAAGGGGCTTATTCTACAAGCAATTAGCAATAGTTTGTTTTACGACTTTTGGAAATTCGACATTTTGAATTGAAAAACTCTATGCGAAAATCAGCTGTTTTAGTGTCAAATCAGGTCAAACTCAATAATTAAGCTGTTTTAGGTAGCAATCTTGAATCCCAACTTCTTGTACGTTTGGTTATTAGTTTTAAAGATGATAAAAATACCAAAAACAGCCTATTTGAAAAAGTATTGAAAAAAAAAAAAAAAAAAAAAAAATTGATGTTTTCTTTGCAAATATTATTTCTTTTTGTTGATAGTATTAGCGTGGCGTAGATTTTTTCATACTTACTAGACACTTATCGTCATATATTGGACAATTCACACAATATCTCCTATGTGTTATTCTGATGTATAAGCTATATTATTGTGAAGTTTCATTAAAATCCATTCAGTAGTTTTAACGTGAAAGAGTAACAAACATACATCCATCCATACTTACAAACTTTCGCGTTTACAATATTAGTAGGATAGGATAGTAGGAAGGATTTAAGTAATTTGAAAATGCATGACTTTAAAAACATGTGTACTTTAATTGAACTATTAAAATAACCACAACAATTTATAGTAATTAAAAAATAAAATGCCATAACCTTTAACAAAAATAAATTATTAAGTAAGATTATTTTATCACAGACACAGAATATTATATTATTTACTTTTAAACCCCAAATTTTTAATAGGTAAGTACTTTACCCCCCTTATTATAATCACTCACTAACTTTATGGGCTAGATAAGAGTATGTCCGCCAGTAGTGTAACGGAAAAGTAAAATTTTCTATTCACTCTACTAGTAGTGCCAAGCGGTAGTGCCTAAGAAAATAAACGCCTCTTTCTTTCTTTTGTTAACTTTTAGAAAAGGACAGGGCGAGAGTTATCGAGCCGATACATTTAGTGCCTGATTATGATTACAACATTATGGCTCGTATTCAGAGACACGACTCAAGCATAGATTTAATCACAGATCAGCTGAACTATATTTAAGTATTGAATCTCTTCTCAAACATAACTTTTATTCAAGAACGGTACTTAAACTACTCTCCGCTGAATCGAGTCTCAAATCTGTACTAAAATGTTCTCGTTTACATTTTGATTTATTTATAATTTTCGATCCGTTTTGCGCAGAAATTCAAACAGCCAGGGTGGAAATAAAACAGAACTATAAAGTGAAGTATAAATAAGCATCAAAGTACGTGTAACGGAACGAAAATGTAATTTGATTAATGTCTAATCAAATCTAAACTCAAGCACCGATTTCGTCTGATTGACGTTTCAGAATAAGCATTTACTCAGGTGAACTGTGATCATTGAATCTATACATAAGTACTGTTCAAGAATTAGAATCTCGACTCAAATCGAGATTTAAGTACAGATCAATGCTTGAGTCTTGTCTCTGAATACGAGCCTATAAGTTCATGATGTTTTATAGTATCTTACTAATATTTTAAACTAGCCGCCTGCGGCCTCGCTCGCGTGTTACATACATAAAAAGTAGCCTATATGCTATTCTAGGTATACACGGTGATTCATTACATGTATACCATCCCGAAAGGGGGTTATTCTATCAACGAAAATAAATAATATTAGCAAAAAAAACATCATATTTTTTTTTTCACAATCTTTCTCAAATTAGCTCTTTTTGGTATTATTTTAATCTTTAGAACTAATAACTAAACGTACAAGAAGTTCGAATTCAAGATTGCTACCTGATTCATTGAGTTTGACCTGATTTGACCCCAAAACATCTGATTTTCGCATAGGATTTTTTCAATGAAAAATATCGAATTTCCAAAAGTCGTAGAACAAACTTTATTGCCAATTGGGTGTAGAATAAGCTCTTTTCGGGATGGCATACATATTATGAATCACCTTGTGAACTATAAATTCTAAGTTTCAACGAAATCGGTTGAGCCGTTACGGCGTGATTGAACAACAAACATCACAAACTTTCGCATTTGTAATATTTGTAATATGTTATCTAAAATGATCCTTATCTCTACTGGATAAAGTCCATTTTGAGTTTGACTTTTAAGGGGCTTGCGCCGCGTACGCCTTCAAATGTCAAAAACGCCATATGAAGATGTGTAAGTTTTAAAATTGACTACAATTTACACTGTTCTCTTAGTAGTTGAATCCAAAACTCTAATCTATTTCTATCAACATCCTTCATACAAGTTATATCGTCGTCGACGATGAGTGTGCGCCTATCGTTTTTGGTGTACGGCAGCCATTTTGTTTTTTGATTCGACCATGTTGGTATTCTGGAATGAAATAAGATTTTTATTTAGTCTTGCCATTGGTTTTCTCGATTAGCAACCACGAACTGAGCGACGCAGTGTCGGAAGGCCTCCCACCCGATGGACCGACGACATTGCTGAAATAGCGCGAAATCAGTGGATGGAAAAGGCGAAATGAGGAAATCCGTAGAAGAACACTCACAGACATAGCTCTCAGAATTAGTTTGAAGTGGCAGTGTGCAGGCCATATAGCTTGCTGAACCGACAACCGTTGGGGAGTAAAGGTTCTCAAATAGCGTAAAATATTTTAATTAGAACTAACTATTAACGGCCTCTGTGACAACTTGAAATGCGATGTGAGGTTTCGATTCCCGCGGCAGATTAAATTAGTACCTAACCTAATGATCTGGTAATATTTTTTCCGGGCCTAGGTGTCAAGACTGGTGTTTGTCATCATCAGCCTGTAGAAGTCCACTGCTGGACATAGGCCTCCCCAGTGTTCCATGACGAACGGTCCTGAGGCTTTTCCATCCACCACCGACATCGCGCAACTTTCACAATGTCCTCGGTCCAATACAATACAATTTTTTATTAATAACGCCAAGTTACAAGTCAGGTGGGTACATTATCTCTAATAAAATATAGTGACCACATTATTGGGTACTTAATTAATTATTATTTATAAGTATATAATTATATTATGTATTTGTATGTTGGTAGATACCTATTAGGTACCTATGACTAAATAATAGGTAAGTCGTAGAGCTACCTACGCAATCTTAACTAGAAGACCGCCGTGGAAGTTGCATCTTTTATTATCGTGTCCGACCTGGAATGGAATTGCTAGCCTCGAGCAAAGATTATCAATGTGGGCATCCCAGGTGAGGCCGCTATCAAGATGGAAGCCCAGCAATTCCATCGGGTGGAGGGGCCTTCCAACACTGCCCGGTTCTGGTGAA
This sequence comes from Anticlea derivata, assembly GCA_947579855.1. Classification (NCBI taxonomy): domain Eukaryota; kingdom Metazoa; phylum Arthropoda; class Insecta; order Lepidoptera; family Geometridae; genus Anticlea; species Anticlea derivata. The sequence continues at coordinate 4,404,084 of OX388287.1, read as the reverse complement.
ACCTCATAAACCAATCAACTCACCCATTTCTAGCGAAATTGCAGAACGCTTCGCTCAAAAATTCAATCATCTCCAAATCCTTTTCAGAGCATTTGCTCGCTTTGCTCTTCCTATAGAACTGATACTGTATCATATCACCGTGCGTGGCTCCCTTCACTCCCAAACTGGGCATAACTCTAGTGTGCATATTGCCCGAGTAACTAAACTTTAGCGTATACGTTTGGTCAGAGTATCGAGATAGAATCTCAGGGAAAAGCATTATATCTCTTATGAAAAATGCATCAGAAACCATAGTAAGGAACTCATTTTTAACCCGATGATCTAATTTCCTATCTCGCAGGTAGAACTTGCGAATTTCCTCCTGAAAATGTACAGCTTTCCGCGAATTCCTATCCAGCAACGCGTATCGCGGTACATAAAAGTAGAAATCTTCCTCGTACACAACTTTATCGTCGTCTCGGAAGAATAATGCCCCTTCGTGCGAATTAAAACACGATAACAGAGGAACTTTTTGGAATCTATTCTCTCTAATCGAAATTCTAGGATGCTCAGTGAAAAACCCATCAACGCCGTCAAATTTTATCTCAACAACCGGTAGAAAATACGCGTACAGTACAGCCCTGGGTCTACTCAGTTCGGCTGTGGCGAAAGCCATGACAAGATCCTCTATAGGAGCTGTCGAAAAGAACTCAAGGATCTCTCTTTCGTCTGTCAGCTCGTTCCCCATAATAGACGCTATATTCCTCGCCTTAGCTATAGGATCTTCGTCGACCATATATAGATCAGCTATACAATTACCCGACTGTGCTATAACCTTGCTATACAACCCTTTAGTCATATCTGAAGTAAGATAAGAAGTAACAATACCGGCCCCAGCGCTTTCCCCGAAAACCGTTACATTCCGACAATCACCATTAAAAACCCCAATATTTTTATTAACCCATCTCAAAGCCAGTACCGTATCTTTCAACCCAGCATTCCCTGGGCACTCTGGTATGTTTAAACACAACCAACCCAGAATATGCAGCCTATAATTCACAGTAACTAATACAACATCGTGTTTTATCAAATAATCTGGCGTGTAATAGTTGCCATAGCCAAATATAAGTCTGCCGCCGTGGACGAAGAAAAAAACTGGGAGTTTTGCAATTTTTTCGCATGGCAACACCGGGGTGTATATGTTTAGGAATAGGCAGTCTTCGGAGCCGTCTATAGGGGTACTAGAATACGGGTTGGACTGTATGCATTTGCTCCCGGGTTTGGTCGCGTCTAGGACGCCTGTCCAAGGCTCTGACGGTAGTGGATCCTGGAAAGAGGAGTGGAATCATGACAGGTGGAAACCAATCGTTTCTTCTGTAGGTGACGTTTAGAGTGCCTGTCTGTGACGCCAGGGGTGCGCGTTCGATTCCTGCTGCGGGACGTTCCGGGTCTGGGTGGGCGGTGTCACTACCACCGCACCAGTGCTCCCTTTAGTTTCACCACACTGGTTCTTTCACCAAAGGTGGACGCTTTTCAGGGCCACCATACCTCAACCTGATCACTACCCTAATGCAGGATGCTCAAGAAAGAACCAGTGACACTTTAGGTAAGCAAGTCGAGCTAATTCTAATGTAAGGAAATGGAGTCACTCGATGGAGCCTGAGGAAGTCCACTGCTGGACCGAGGCCTCCTACAGAGTGCCACGACGAACGGTCTTGAGCCTTCTCCATCCACCGACTTCTCGCAGCCTTCACAATGTCGTCGGTCCATTAGACTTCCAACACTGCGTGGTCCGGTTCCTGGTCGCCATGCAGAACCTTTATTCCCCAACGGTTGTCGGTTCTGTGAGCTATATGGTCTGCCCACTGCCACTTCAACTTGCTAATTCTGAGAGCTATGTCGGTGACCTTGGTTCTTCTACGAATTTTCTCATTTCAGATCTTACCACGTAACTGCCTCCGAGCATAGCTCTCTCCATAGCCCGATGCGCGACTTTGAGCTTGTGTATGAGGCCAATAGTTAACGACCAAGTCTCATTCCCATATGTCATCAACACGCACTGATTTTGTCTTGAGGCTCCGCGGTATCTCCGACGAGAAGATATGATAAATATTTACTTACTCTGAACCTCAACTTTCCTACTGGTGGATGAGCATAAGGTATGCCTTCGAAACTGTAGAACTTCTTCCCGTAGAATGTTAGACATTCCTTTCCTTGCAGTATTCCTTCAGCGACTGTCACTGTGCACGACATATTTGTTTCTGTTCTGTAACAAAATAATTATATCTATGTATCTATTCAGCCTGTATTCTTGGATATAGGTTTTGAAAGACAAAAAACAAGTTTTACTGTCGGAGTTTTTTTAGTCAAAATAGTGATTACTTTTGCCTGCGGCTTCGCTAGGTAAAGAACCTTATCTATTCCAAGTTTCAACGAAATAGGAACAACAAACATCTGAACATCCTCACAAACATTTGCATTTATAATATTAGTATGATTCTGAAATCTTCAGACCAGAACAAAACCATTTGGTTCCGGTCTGTAGATTTCGCAAAATTTCCAACAATTATGACCAAGGTGGTGCAGGGGGCGAGTGCCTGACTAAGACGCAAGGGTGCTGGTAGGGTTCCCGCTGCGGGATAAATGTTTGCGTGATCTGCAAATATTTTTTCAAGGTCTGGGAGTTGTGGTAGCATGGGACTTGTAGTTTCTTATAGCCAAGTGGGTATAAGAGGCTACGAGTACTAACTAACTACAGCACACATAATCCTAGTGTGGGGTCAGGACTATGTATGTGACTGTTGGGTGTTAAAATAAATTTTATAGGTAGGTATCACTCAAGACCCAGTAGCCATGAAGCTAAGGCTAGAGTTTACTGACACATTAACTATCCGCCTGTTATGGGACTAGGCATAGCAGCTGACCCCGTTACTTGTAAACGCTAGTTTGGAAAATGAATGTGCCCTATATACTAGTAACGGCGAAGGAAAACATCGCAAGGAAAACCGCATGCCATAGAACTTAAAGATATGTGACATGTGCAAAGGAGCACTTTAAGAGGATACATAAATCATAATAAATTGTCGAGTGGGCGGAGTGAAGAAAGTGACAGCGCTATGTACTGTAATTGAATGCAGAAAGAGATAGCAAGCGTTAGAAGGCGCTCGAAAGTAATCGACGTAAGCGAAATATAAGAAAATATCGATATCTCAAATACTATCTATTTTTTTTAAAAAGTGTCTTGTATTTAGGTACCCAATGCTATTGTCTCATAAAATATTAAAAAAAAAAAGTTATTTTTGTTAGATAGTCTCAGAGTATTTTCGAAAAAACTGTTGCAGAGGACCCAACTTCAAAAAATAAATCTATCGAGAAAAGTTTATTTTATTTAATTTTATTTAATCTTTATTGCACACAAAGAAAACAATGTACAAAAGGTGGGCTTAATGCCAAGGCATTATCTACCAGCCAGCCTGATTGGGTAGAAACAGGAGGTTGGCGTGCGACAGATTGTTTAACTTAACTAAAAACTATACTATGTATAACCATACACTATATTTAAATATGTATATATATATATATATATAATACACTGCAATAGATTAACAGATAGTACAAAACAAGTGTTTTATTAACATGTAGTGTAGATGCTATATGTTCTTAAGAAAATGTTCAGGAGTTAATCGTTTAAATGAATCTTTGGAGTCAACTTTTTTGATATTATACGGAAGATTATTCCAAAGTCTTACTGCTACAACGGAGAAGGAGTTGCCACGAAAACAAGTGCTATGCTCAGGGGTATCAAGGAGGAGGTTGTCAGACGATCTAAGAGGTTTGTCATGCGTATCACACCGGAATCGGAAACGAGATTTCAGATATTCAGGGGAAGAAGGATCTTTGAGAACTGAGAAAAGGATGCAAAGGATTCGCAGATTCCTGCGATCTCGGATGGGGAGCCATCTAAGTTTGCTTCGGTAGTGGCTTACATGGTCATACTTGCGCAGACAGTAAATAAACCGTATGCCAGTATTTAGGAGGCGGTTGAGCTTGTTGAGGAGTTCCTCAGAAAGATCAAGGAAAGCTGCATCAGCATAATCTATTATTGGCACAAGAAGTGAATTTACTAATGTAATTTTAGTGGATATAGGGAGAAAATGTTTAAGACGGATGATTGAGTGCAGTGAGGCATAAAATTTACGAGAGATTTCTTTAACGTGGGGTACCCAACTAAGCCTAGAATCAAACACAACACCGAGATTAGTGACAGTTGGCGAGTAAGGTATTTTGCAGTCATTGTAACGCAGATGGGGGAGAACACTAAGGGATTTGATTTTAGTGAGTTGGTAAGAGCTACCTATAATAATGGCTTGACACATATCAGGGTTTACATTTATCCCAAAACGATTAGACCAGGTGAGCAGCCGGGCAAGATCATTATTAATTGATTCAACAATAGTACTGAAATTATCAACAGAGGCAGAAAAGTAAATATGCAGGTCGTCAGCGTACATATGGTAATGACTTTGAAGGAGAGGGGAAAGAAAGTTAATAAACAAGGAAAAAAGGAGTGGAGAGAGAATACCTCCTTGGGGAACACCAGCCTCAACTGCTTTCCATTCAGAGAAATCCTGGCCATCTCTGGTTTTTTGGCGACGCTCATTTAAATATCATGAAAACCAATTTACAACAGGCGGTGATAAATTGAGTTTCGACAGAATGGCTAGCAATAGGCTATGATCAACAAAAGTTTTAGCGTTTCTGTCTTGGATTTTCGTAAATAAAATGCTCAAGTTATCTTTGCCATAAAAATCAAAACTGTGCGTTTTGCGGTTATTGCGAAAAAACAATTCAAAAATCATAAAATAATTAAACCCTCACCTTAATCCTTTAATTTCACTGATTCTTTCCCCGACGCACGGTTATAGGGCCACCATACCTCAACCTGGTCACTGACATAATACAGGACGAGCAAGAAAGAATCAGTGACACGACAAGAAGAATTGAAATAAACACCTTTTGAGTCTGAAAAGTATTAAAAAAGGCTTACTTACCAATATTTTCAAGTAGATAGGTCTATCTTATCTATAAAGGTAGGTTACTTCCCTATGGTTCGTACCTTCTTGAAAAGTGTATCGAAAGTTGTAGTTTGAGTTATCGAAAGACAAAGTCCAACCTCTTATATTATTTCCCCTGTGAGCTTGTATTTCTAATCGAGTTGTACTTTCGACTTTATCGCTACACTATGTAAGTAATGTAAATTATTGTATCTGGGGCAGAAGCCTTCCACTGCCCACTTCTTTTTAGTTTTTAAAGATCACATAATACGTTTGAGTTATACATTTGAAAATAGATATGTTTTGTTTTGAATTTTCGACAAATTCACGATTTGTTTGACAGATTATATTCTACTCACAGATTAGTAGTATAGTCTACTCTACAGCCACAGACTAATAATAAGAGGGAATACTTACTACCACAGACTAATAAGGAATACTACGTATCTTAAAACGATTCTAGCAGGACTTTTTGGCGGGAACTTGCGAAGTGATGTGTATGAATAATATTGTGTGAATACGGTGGTGTTTTGCGTAATATTGTTTGAGTAAACCACACTGAAATGATTGCGTGTATCGTCATTTTTTGAGTTGGCGCCAAGAGGTCCCTCGAGGTTTTAGTAAAATAGCCACCATCATATCGTACTTAAACGAAAGAAAATGAAGAAAGATAAACAAATTAACAAGAAAAAATACACGTAAGACTTGGCGGTAAAGCCTAGATGCCATAGCCAGCCCGAAAAGGAAAAGCATTATAAAAAAAAAATATTAAGCAGTAGCATTGAGAATGTACCTAATCAACCACAACTAATTTAAAAAAACACCACCTTATTACACGATGATTCAATTGAACATTAATATAGTAAAATAAATTGAGAGCACAACATCACTGCAAGTTCCCGCCTAAAAGTCTTGAATCTTGACAGATTAGATTCTAGCATAGCACAGATAATTTATAAGAATATTATAGAATATAAAGCTAGAGATACAAAAGTTAATAATACAGCTCCCAAGAGAGCTTGTGGACGACCCGAATTGGATGGGATTGGATTGATTGGAAACTCTGACTCGTCCACGACACGCTACTGGAATTTCCTGAAACATAACTGTCACTTGACAGGATGTTGAGAATGTAGGGTACGGATATCTCATACATTTTATTGCACATTTCGTACGTTAGTGTGACGTTTGTCCGTATTATCCAATTGCACATCCAAGAGTAGGTACAATAGGTAATTTTCTCAAACGTTGATTTCATAAACTGTAGACTTAGCCTCATTTTTTGTCTGTACTCCAATCAATTCAAACCATCCCATCTCTAATGATTGTCTATGGCCGTCGATGACCACACAAAAGTGTCATGGCCGTCGTCCACCATATTGCGACATCTGTAGTAGCGTGACAAGTCATGTCATTTATGTCCATGATTTATGAAAATTTCCAATGGCAGATTCTTTCTTTGGATTCGATACATCAGCATCGGTAAGTTCACGCATGAATCTAGGTTTATTCACCATCAGATGAAGGTATAACTTGTCCAAAACTGCGCTCCGACGAACTCGGGTTTCGGGTGCCAACATGCTACCTACATATTAGGATTATTAAGCTTTTTATAGCTAGTATCAGGCGTTCCTACTCAATAATTGCCTAAATGATGACCAAACAAAGCCTAATTTATCACCTAAACTTATAAGCAACCCGTTTCCATAGTCTAAAACTTGATAAAAAGGTCTTTGAACTCGACACTACTATACCCATACTGAGTTGCTACATGTCAGTATTGTTTGTGTGGAATTTACTCGATTATTCGAGGAATTATACAATGTTGTTCATGTTTTCTAGTTGCCTCGTCCGAGATGCGAAAATAGGACCTACTCTGTAAACTTATTAGAATCCGTTGCTATAACTAGTTACGTTTTTAATCTGACTCATGTTGTTTACTATAAAAAACTTTCTGACGTGTATCTTCACACAGCTGGTATAACGCCTTTCCTCATCATCATCATCTTCATCAGCTTGTAGAAGTCCACTGCTGGACATAGGTCTCCCCCAAAGAGTTCCATGATGAACAGTCTTGAACCTTTTCCATCCACTGACTTCCCGCAACCTTCACAATGTCGTCGGTCCATTGGGTTTGGGGCCTTCCAACACTGCTTTACGCAAAGCCTTTAACATCTACATATCAATGATGATATATAAGTCAAATGGAACTTTATCCTCGGGTAGAGGCTGATAGAGGGGAGTGGAAGAATAAAATATGTTGTGCCGACCCCTCGTGAAGTGGGATAAGGGCAGAGAGATGATGATGATCGAATTCTTTGAACTGATTTGACCTCAAAGCAGCTGATTTTTGCAGCATGTTTTTTCAATGAAAAATGTAGAATTTTTCCAAAAGCTGTAGAACAAACTTTATCGCCAATGGGGTGTAGCATAAGCTCTTTGGCATTGCATAAATTATTATGAATCACCTTTATAAACATTACAAAAGTTATTAACAATGGAAAGGTTAACCGGCTTCTTCCGTTGCAGAACTTAAATGATGACGAAGGTGGTGGCGAAGGTTCTGAAGAGGAATATGATGCACTCAATGATGAGACTTTTGGCCACGGAAGTGAGTATAAAAGTCAAATTTTCTAATTCTAATTAAATTAAAATAAATATTCCAGACACATCACACACCGTCAACTGATCCCAAACTAGGCATAGCCTGTACTATGGGTACCAGAGACTGATATACATAATAGATAAATATTTAACACCCAGACACAGAAAAAACATCTGTGTTAGTCACAAATGTTTGTCCAGTGCGGGTCAATCGAACCAGCGACCTCTAGCGCAGAAGGCAGAGTTACTACCAACTGAGCTATGAGGCCAGCCAATTGGGGGTGTTTTGACTATTGGTGCTATTGTGTAAGCAAAATGGGTCCTCTCAAACAGTGAAGAAAAACATCACGAGGAAATCGGCATGTCTTAGAATCTAAAAATTCGAAGACATGTGCACAGAAGGAACCTCTAAGAGGCACACTTTAATTCTTTCACTACACTGATTCTTTCATCGATGGTCCTTGGCCCTTTTCAAGGCCACCGTACCTCACCCTGCTTACTGACAGGATGACCAAGAAAGAATCAGTCACACAACAAGAAGAAGAAGCACTCACCAACAGGCTACTTTTGTCCGGGATACGCGCGTGCGAAGCGGGCAGCCGCTAGTTGTAATTAATAACTAAATGCTGTAATATATATTATTATACATAATATTATTATGATCATCATTTTTTTATCTTATCTATGAATATAAATATGTTGTATTAGAATTTTGTGTTAGTATTATTTAGTTTGTAATTCCCAAATTGTGATTTGTAATAAGTAGTGGCAAACAAGCATATGGCCCACCTGTTGGTAAGATGGCCCACCTGTTGGTAAGTGGTTACCGTCGCCTATGAACGCTTGCAATACCAAATGCAACATGCACGTTATTAAAATAAAAAATAAAATAGCCTTTATTTCTACTACTTACAATGAATTTTTACAGATTTGAAACATTTTTCGGTTTATACATTAGTTTCCATTTACAAATATATTTCTGCATGCAAAATACCTATAATTAGTTACTAGTAGTAGTCGCCTCTCTGGCGTAGGCCTCCCCCATACAATTTCGATCTCTGGCCTGTCTCATCCAGTCTGGTCCACTTCTTTGTCGGAATACGTCTTCCCAACGTTTTTTCGGACGTCCTCTGTTCCTCTTGTTATTGCGTGGTATCCATTCCACCACTTTTTGTCCATCTTTCTTTTTCCATCCTACATATATGTCCTGCCCAGTTCCACTTCAATGATCTGACCCTACTTATTATGCTAGACAACTTTGTCTTTTTCCTGATAGTAATGTTGTTAATTCTGTCTGATAGTTTGATACCTAGCATACTTCTTTCCATTTTCCTCTGGCATATTGCTAATTTATTTTCGTCTAGCTTAGTGAGAGACCATGTTTGGCAGCCATATGTTAAGCATGGTAGGATCATGATTTCATATACTTTCATATACACGCACGTTATTATATTATAATAAATATATCATTATTAACTTTTTCAGCTGACGAATTTGACTGGGAGGTGGAGCACGAGCACTTGGCGCATCAGTTGGAGAGCAGCCGGAGACACGATGGGATTGACGACCTGGCGAACTCGCAGCTGGGTAAGCCGTAACCGGTTAATTGATATCCCCTGCATGTATATGATCTTATATCCCATAGATCGTGGGTATAGGGATAAAAGGGAAGCTTCAGTGACTGAAGCTCTACATTCCATTTTGTGAAAAAGGATGATCGAAAATAATGCTAGGAACGCGCGCCGTGTTTGTTGCCTGATTCTTGTAGGCTTGGTCGCGAGGAACAGGCATAGCTTCACCTAGTTTCTAAGACGTTTCAAAGTTATCCTAGTGATTTTATTGAATTAAACGTAAAAAATTAAATAGGCCCAAGACTTTATCTCCAAGACTGGTAGACATCTGCTCGGATCTACAGGCGATCAAATACCTGAAGATTCTGTCAATAAAGAAAAAAAAATTGCGGAAATAAAAATCATGGATGATTTTTAACTAATTATTAAGCGTACGAGAAGTATGACATCAAGATTGCTACCTAAAACAGCTGAATAATTGTGTATTAACAGATTTGATCCCAAAACAGCAGTTTTTTTATTGAAAAATGTCCAACACAGCAAAAAAAGTTGTAGAACAAACTTTATTCCCAATTGGTTGTAGAATAAGCCTATTTCGGGCATACATTCATATGAACCATCTTGTATGAGTTTGTCAGTTGCTACACTTGGGGACCTCGACCCCGTGTGATGGTACGGAAGCCTAGACTTGGGTGCGTGTCCTACTCACACTTGACCGCCTTTTCTTGCAGAAGCATCACTCTCCCAGCTAGTCTTGGATGAAACAGACGCACAGCACCACACCCTCGGCTCCAGCGTCTGGCGACACGACCCTCCCCCACAGGTATATATATATATACTAACAACACCCAACAGTCACATACATAGTCCTGACCCCACACTGGATTATTCAAAATTTACACCGACAAGAGCTAAGCTCTTAAATCATAGATAGATATAGATGAAAAATTTCTCACAGCGGGAATCGAACCCGCACCTCTTGAGTCCCAGACGGCTTTTAAAAGTTTGCATGGTCAATTCATAATTCCTTCTTCCTTTAAGCTTTTGGGGCCCAGGGGCGTGGCTCCTGTTCGATGCTTTATCTAGGAGGCTGGTGGATGAGACCAATGACCAAAGGGCTGGTGCTTACCTCGGACAAAGGATCAGTATAGCGATCCAACGAGGTAACGTCGCCAGCCTTTTGGGCACGCTGCCTGTGGTTGGTGATCTGAACTCGGTTTTCTACTTGTAGTCTTAGTCGTAGAAAACAGAGTTCATTCCTAATATAATATTATTTTAGCTTAATTTTCAACTGTTATTATTATTATTTTCTTTTAATAAAGTACCGAGCGCAACAAATTTTAATTTAATTAGCTTTTGGTTAGAAATAAATGTTAACATTTAAGCTAAATCACCCCTAAATGCGGACAAAGTAGCGGGTAACAGCTAGTCCTACAAATATTATAACTGTGAAGGTTTTTGAGAAAGTTTGGATGTTTGTTATTCAATCACGTTGAAACTTGGAATATGAAGAGTTATTTACCTAGAATTTTTGTTGTTTACCTGGGCCGTGGTGGCCCCGGCTAAAGAATAGGCCCCTCCATATCTACCTATACGCGGATGTCGTAAGAGGCGACTAAGGGAAAAAAGCTAGGGGATGGGCAGCAGCGTCCCTTATTTTAACAACGATAGCTTTAACTGCGCTCGCCAACCCGCATGCCCAGCGTGGTGAGTATGGGCAAATCCCCCCACATGATAAGAAATTTGCTGTCTGTGGGGGAGGCCATGTTCAGCAGTGGACGTCGTACGGCTGAAATGATGATGATGATGATGATGATAATTTACCTAGAATAGCATATAGGCTACTTTTTATGTAGGTATCACAAGAGCGAAGCCGCAGGCGGAAACTATCATACAATAATACCTAGTAACTGACATAAAGTAGGAACGCACTAGGCAGATTGGTAGGTACCGTTGTCCCGTTGTCTGCGTGGTTTTGGGCCAAATAGGTCCTATCTCAGCATAGGTACCGCAACTTTCAAGTTTATTTTGCAGCCCCCGAAACAGCAGCTCAAGAATGTCTGCACAGTCGAGGAGTTGGAACGGCAGCTGAGACAGAACCAGCAGCCGCCGAATCAGAACTTTTTCCAGGTAATGTCCCGCCTATTAGTAAGCTTGCAGTACTAGAGGCATCACGCACCGACCCCTGAGACATGCGTTGGTAAGCCTCATGTGCCTGTAATCTCAAAGGCTACCTCCCCCTTCTACCTATATTACGTTTATTTAGTTTTTACTTTAACTTTTTAGTTTTTATTTACGCTTTTATTTCTTTATTCTGGTTCATAGAATAAGCTTTTTTTTTTCTTTTTTTTTTTTAGATATATCACATACAGTCAACTGATCCCAAACTAGGCATAGCCTGTACTATGGGTACCAGAGACTGATATACATAATAGATAAATATTTAACACCCAGACACAGAACAAACATCAAGTTTAATTTAAGCATAGTGTCCCAAAAATGTTTATTAGACCTAAATACCTAAAATTTTTTGAAAAATTATCTGCCTTCATATTCTAATCGAACTCATAAAAATATTGACGACCTCGGTGGCGTGGCGAGTGTCCAGCTGAGACGCGAGAGATGCGGGTTCGATTCCTATGGTACAAATGTTTGCATGATATGGGTCAGGATTGTGTTTGCGACTTTTGGGTGTTTATATATTTATTTCTTGTTTAGAACAGAATACAATAGAAAAATGGTTTAGAAGTGTTCAAAATGTAAAAAAAAATGTTTGTTTTTTTTATGTTTCAGCCGAGGTTTCCAGTTATCCTACAAAGGCCTCATGGAATCCAAGGCCCAGTACCATTACCATTCGCCCAACAACCCATGAACCATTTGAACCAAATGAGCCAACCCCTCATGGGCCAGAACAACCTAATGGCAAACCACGTGAACCAAATCGGCCAAAACATGAATCAAATGGGCCAAAACGTGAATCAAATGGGTCAGAATGTGAATCAAATGAATCAGAATGTGAGCCAATTCATGCAGAACAACCAGTTGGGGTTTCAGAATAGTCATGGTCAGATGATGCATCAGAATCAAATGATGCAGAATCAGATCATGAATAATATGAGTCAAAATCCAAACCAGATTGGTCAAAATCATATGGCGCAGAACATGAATCACATAGGTCATAATGTGAACCACATGGGTCAAAATGCCAACCAGATGGCACAAAATGTCAACCAAATGGGTCAAAATGCCAACCAGATGGCTCAAAACGTCAACCAGATGGGTCAAAACGTCAACCAAATGGGTCAAAACGTCAACCAAATGGGTCAAAACGTCAACCAGATGGGTCAAAACGTGAACCAGATGGGGCAAAATGTTCAAATGAGTCAGAATGTGAATCAAATGGGTCCGAACATGATGAACGGTGGACAATTCCCCATGAACCAATTTCCGCATATGATGGGACAAAACCGAATGATGCCGCCGCCTGGCATGAACATGCCCCGCCAGAATTTTAGTCCTAACATGGGACAGTATAACCCAAATTTTCGAGTAAGTTAATGATTTGTATGGCTACCATGCCCGGATTACATTTAGCCGTTTTCAAAAAAGGAGAAGGAACACAACTTGGCTGTTGTTTTATATTGTCTTTTATGTATGTCTCTTGACATCTCAACCAATTGTTAATCAATCTTGATGATTCTTTCTCTAGTCTATCGGGAAATTATTATCATACTAACTTCCGCCGGCGGCTTCGCTCGCGTGGTTCCTACATAAAAAGTAGCCTATATGCTATTCTAGGTATAGAACTTTATGTATTCCAAGTTTCAACGAAGTCGGTTGAGCCGTTAGTGCGTGATTGAACAACAAACAACCAAACATAACTTTCGCATTTATAATATTAGTAGGATTACCACCATATAAATTGTATTGCTACTGCCATTTGCCACGTAAAAAAGACATCTCTAGGAATCACTACTTGCCGTAACAAACAACGTGTTTTTTATCCGAAAATTTCCGTCATTTCCCATAAAAAAATTCCCATTGAATTATCCAGAATTTTCTTTAACACAAACCTTATCCTGACAATTACAAACACATCGAAGAAGTGATTATCCAAATCGGTCGAGCCGCTCTCAAGTGATGCTCCGTTATACATAATGGCAATTGATTTTTAAATTGATTTTTCTTCCGCAGGGCCCAATACCTAAGCCAAACGAACAACAACCATTGTTAATGAACCAACAAATGATAATGAAGAACCAACAAATCATTCCAAACCAACAGCAGGGTTTACCCCAGAGTTTACCCCAGAACTTGAACCAGTCTCCCCAGAAGTCGAAGGATAAACAACAATTGCAGAAGAGTCGAGTTTTCAACTCGAAAACTCCTAACAATGCTACGAATAACTTGTCTTCGCAAGGTATGTACTATCACAGAAACATTATACAAGGTGACATAATATGTATCTTCTTCTTCCTGCCCTTGTCCCACATTAAGTGGGGTCGGCACAACATGTTTTCTTCTTCCACTATCTTCTGCTAGCCGTCATCTCCGCACTCACATCTTTCTTACTCATGTCATCTTTAATACAATCCATCCATCTTTTCTTCGGCCTTCCTCTAGTCTTATATCCATGCACATTCATACCTAACGCTCTTCTCGTTACATGACTGTCATCTCTCCTCATGACATGCCCATACCATGCTAACCTATTACTTCTCAACTTTTCCGTCACTGGCGCTACTTTCAAACTTCCTCTGATGTACTCATAATATGTATACCATTCCGAAAGCCTTATTCCTTACTAGCTTCTGCCCGCGGCTTTGCTCGCGTAATACCTATTAAGATAAAAACTAACTTTCAACTAATCTAATTAAAAAAAACAATAATTCTATCCACAAAAAGTAAAAATATTAGCTAGTTTTTTTTTGCACATTTTTTTTGTGAACTTTTTCACCCCTTTCTGTTTTTGGTCTTTTTAATATCTTACGAGAAGTTCGACATAAAAAATGCTACCTAAAATCTTTTTTTGAGCTTCAGTTTTTGATGTCAAATCTGTTCGCACTCATTCTATTGGTTGAGAGAGATGGGTGTTATTTATTATTTATTTAAACAAATAAATAAATATTCCGGACTTATCACACACGGTCAACTGATCCCAAACCAGGCATAGCCTGTACTATGGGTACCAGAGACTGATATACATAATAGATATATATTTAACACCCAGACACAGAACATACATCTGTGTTTATCACACAAATGTTTGTAATGCGCGGGAATCGAACCCGCGACCTCTAGCGCAGAAGGTAGAGTTACTACCAACTGAGCTATGAGGCCAGTCAAAAATTGTACTGTTATGTCAATTAACAAACATTGTTTTTTGTTTATTTCAGGGCTAGTCCAACTAATACAAAGCACCCATCCGATGCTGCAGCCGTACAACAACATAAGCAACAGCTTCCACAACGCAAATCACCACCCGATGCTGAACCGCAGCCAGCAGTTCATCAACCAAACGGTGATGAATTCAAGGAACGGATTCACTAATAACAGGTGAATTTATAAATGTAGTTTTCAAGCGACGGCACAGCTAAAAAGCTCTAAATTGGCGCAGCCCGCCTTGGGCCCACCTCCGCCTTACAGAAGATCGCAGCCAAATAACAATATTTGTTGCAGCCCTGAGCTGAAAATCAGCGCTGTTAACTCGTTAGCAGCACATGCTGAGCTCAGGGCTTTTCATACTTACTGTACTTGGCAGCACATTTCACGCACATACCTACACTTGTTTTCTCTCTTTCTGTCCACCTCTATGGTTTTTGTATTTGTGTGTGTCATACTTTCGTTCTTGTTGTTGTGTACAGTTTGTGTGAATAAATGATTTCTACTTCTACTTCAAAATCTTATCAAGTGGACAAATGTATTTTCCATTAGAAAAATGTATGTGCGCTATACTAGTGCTCTCAAACTGTGTCGGAAAACATCGTGAGGAAACCGGCATGTCCTAGATTCTAGGACATGCCGGTTTCCTAGGTTTACTCTTAGGTACCTAGAGTTTACTTAGGTAGTCGACGTGACTAGAAAACTAGACGCGCCATGTGCACGAAAGGAGCCTCTAAGAGGCGCACTTTAATCCTTTCACTACACTGATTCTTTCTCCGACGGTCATAGGCTCTTTTCAGGGCTACCATACCTCAAACTTGGTCACTGAGCAGCGGCATTATGCTGAGACCATGCCTGTTTTGGCTCACACATACGGGAGACTAATTAGCACTTAAATATTGTATGACATATATACCTACTTATGTGTTGTTGTTTGTACTGTATGTTATCTGTGTTATGTCTACCTATCTCCCTATCGTTAACCTTTATTCTATTGTTTTTTGTGTCTTCTGTCTGTGTTTGTCAAAATAAATTTATTTCATTTCATTTCTTTTATTTCATTTCATTTCACTGACCTAATCTAATCTGTGACCATGAAAAAATCAGTGATATGACAAGCAAGCAAGTCATCACAATATCCACAGTTCGGAGCGAACCACTAGTATTAATAGGATATGAAGTAGGAGTAGGAGAGTAGTATAAAGAACCAAGGTCACCGACATAGCTCTCAGAATCAGCAAGTTGAAGTGGCAGTGGGCAGGCCATATAGCTCGCAGAACCGACAACCGTTGGGGAGTAAAGGTTCTCGAATGGCGACCGCGAACCGGACGATGCAGTGTCGAAAGGCCCCACACCCGATGGACAGCAGTGGACATCTACAGGCTGATGATGATGATGATGAAGAAATAGTAGTAGGAAGTATGAAGTTTATCTATTTGTCTAAATTTATTTATATTTTCAGGTTGATGATGAACGGTGACGACAGTATGAGCGATACAGACGAGTACGCTGGTCTGATGACGCAGCGAGAGAAACAGTGGCTCATCAACATACAGATGCTGCAACTCAACACCGGAACACCCTATATACACGACTTTTACTATACGGTTAGTGAAGTAACCACTTTAAACCCATATTTTAAGTATTGGTATCTAATATGTTCGAAATCAATCGCGGGCAGGTCCCGCTTTACAATTAACCGGTTAATAAATGTTATAACGGTTTATCGTCTTTCAATCGCGGGCAAGACCCGCGTTACTATTAACCGGTTAATAGATGTTATATACTGGTTTTTCTTTAGTCTTGCGTATTAAAGGTTATTTTTACTATACGGTTAGTGAAGTATGCACTTTTGAAATCCATAATTATTATGAAACAAGCTGTTTCATAATAATTATGTATGTTATCCCAAAAGGGGCTTATTCTACACCCAGTTGGCAATAAAACAAACTTTATTAATTTTTTAGTATTTTTAGTAATTTTTTCATGTTTTAATTGAAAAAACTATCAGATAAAGTAGAGTTAGTAAGATTAGTTCAAACTCAATGAATCAGCTGTTTTAGGTAGTCTTATATTTACTTACAATTATACAATACAATACAATTGGCCGTGGTGGCCCCGGCTGAAGAATAGGCCCCTCCATATCTACCTATCCGCGGATGTCGTAAGAGGCGACTAAGGGAAAAAAGCTAGGGGATGGGCAGCAGCGTCCCTCATTTTAACAACGATAGCTCTAACTGCGCTCGCCAACCCGCATGCCCAGAGTGGTGAGTATGGGCAAATCCCTCCACATGATAAGGAATTTTCTCTGTCTGTGGGGGAGGCCATGTTCAGCAGTAGACGAACGGCTGATATGATGATGATTATGATACAATACAATTTCTTTATTTGCAACAATAATAAGGTTACAACATAATATGTGCCTACTAGGTGCAGCAAAATAAAGGTCACATACATAACTTATAGTAGGCAACTTATAGTAGTAAGTACACTGTTGCAAAAAGGTCCCAACTCAGCGTGTGCAGACTTATAGTTCATGCTTATAAATAAATAAATATTCCGGACATAGCACACAAGGTCAACTGATCCCAAACTAGGCATAGCCTGTACTATGGGCACCAGAGACTGATATACATAATATATAAATATTTAACACCCAGACACAGAACAAACATCTGTGTTCATCATACAATTTTTTTTTAAAACTTACTACCAACTGAGCTCTGATAGATTGTATATTCACACAAGGTCGACTGATCCCAAACTAGGCATAGGCTGTACTATGGGCACCAGAGACTGATATACGTAATATATAAATATTTAACACCCAGACACAGAACAAACATCTGTGTTCATCATACAATTTTTTTTTAAAACTTACTACCAACTGAGCTCTGATAGATTGTATATTCACACAAGGTCGACTGATCCCAAACTAGGCATAGCCTGTACTATGGGCACCAGAGACTGATATACGTAATAGATAAATATTTAACACCCAGACACAGAACAAACATCTGGCGTCATCACACAATTTTTTTTTTTAAACTTACTACCAATTACCAACTGAGCTATGATAGATTGTATATTTTTCAGGTATTCTTAGAAAGACAGGCGAAGAAGGAAAAAGAAGGTGTAAAGGAGGCACACAAAGCCAACCAACAGAATCATCCCTTCTACAGTGGAGGTAAATCCAACAGTCACATACAAAGTCCAGACCCCACACTAGTCACCACCCACCCTGTGTCGTGGGTATCAGAAACAACGAGTGCCATGGTACCACAACACCCAGACCCGGAACTAATAGCTGTAGATCATAAAAGCAATTCCCACATCAAACCCGCACCTCTCTTGTCTCAGGGCCATTCCCACGCCGTTATATTAAGTTTAGTTTATTAAGGTCGTGTCGTCATACAGCTGACGACACAAAACAGTTCATCACAAACGCAGTTCGTCAAAAACGCAGTTCGTCAGAAACGCGGTTCGTCACAAATGCAGTTCGTCAAAAACGCAGTTCGTCAGAAACGCGGTTTGTCACAATGCATTTCGTCAGAAACGCAGTTCTTCACAGATTATTTTTTATCATCAATATGTATTTCCATATTCGACCCTATTTGCTTTTAGATACGGCTGAAATCACAAAATAGCCTCGGTAATTGCTTCTTCTATATCTAGGTACAACGCGAGCAAAGTCGCGGACGCAAGCTAGTAGTACATTATTTTTTTCAGGTGTCAAACAAGAAACCATGAGACGCGAACGGCACAACTCAAATCGACACAACTCTACGAGTGAAGATCCACCTAGGACATACGTACCCACGCAGTTTGAGAACTCTTTGGGAAAACTACAGGTACTTAAATATACAAAAAACACCCAACAGTCACATACACAGTATTTTAGAGGATATCTTATATATCTTCTGTAAGGCGGAACGAGATATTTTCTCGTTCCGCCTACGGAAGTCAATAACGAGACTAACAAAGTCAAACGAGCGAGATACTACAAAGTAACCGTTTTAAATCATTTCATTCTTAAATCCTAGGCTTAATATTCCGACAAATATATTATATTAAAATTCCGGTCCCAATAGTACAGCGAAATCCCGGAAATTTTTCGGCCGGAAGTTTATCTGGTCAATTAAGTTTTAAAATTTGCTAATTGATTACTCTAAAGAGAAGTCCGAATGTATAGATAAATTGTTTTTTGATTTCAGTGCGGCAGCGTCACAGCTCCTAGGAAGATAATCGATCTAGAATTGGTAGGAAGCGAACAGCAACAACAGAGGAGCTCTAGGGCTCCTAGCGTTGCTAGCACCACTAATCCTGCCGAGGTAAAGATCCGACCCCCCCCCCCCCCCCCCCCCCCAATATACCTACCCCAGTCTTCGGGGGAGGCCTATGTACTTATGACTCTAAAGGCTGATGATTGGGGGAAGCCTATGACTTCTACAGGCTGATAAATAAATATTCCGGACATATCACACACGGTCAACTGATCCCAAACTAGGCATAGCCTGTACTATGGGTACCAGAGACTGATATACATAATAGATATATATTTATCACCCAGACACAGAACAAACATCTGTGTTAATCACAAATGCTTGTCCAGTGCGGGAGGTGAATCGGCGACCTCTAGCGCAGAAGGCAGAGTTACTACCAACTGAGCTATGAGGCCAGTCATGTAATGTTTAGTGATGACGATGATAATTTAAAAATGGCTTTAATTTCAGGTACCCAGAGAACTAAAGAGGACGAAACAGTTGCTGCTTGATATTGAAGCGTTATACCTTATACTTCTACGGTTAGAGGAGCTAAACGATCCGCTAGCGATATCCAACGCACTGATACTGAAGGTAAGTTCCAAAAGCATAGAAAGTGATGTACACTTTATTTTTTTTTAATGTTATACGGAGGCAAACAGGCTTACCGCCCTCCTGATGGTAAGTGGTTACCGTAGCCTATTGACATCAGCAACACCTGGAGCATTGCTAATGCGATTTGTCTTGGGCGATCTTGAACCCCTCGTACTCAGGATTCTTGCCTTAACTCCCTCGCTCCGCTCGGGAGCTAACCATAGAATCCCTCGTTCTCGGGGTTCAATATAGCGCCCGCGACATAATACACAACTTTAAGCCCTTGTTGCATAATCTACTATTATTGTACACCACAATGACATCTTACAAATTACACACAGGTACAAACATTCAATTATAGCGAAGTACAATGGGCTGTCTTATCGCTAAGAGCGATCTCTTCCAGACAACCTTTCCGCCATACGTCTGGGCGGTGAGGATAGAAACCGACCCCTGAGATACAATTTATAACTAGTTTGGGGGCTGGAATAAATCTAAACAGCACATCTCTGTTGTCGACGGTTTAGTTAGTTTAGTTATGTAAACGGTTGTCTGGAAGAAATAGAGATCCGCGATAAGACCGCCGATTGTAGGTCCTTATTTAGACTTCATCATCATCATCAGCAACCTGTAGAAGTCCACTGCTGGACATAGGCCAAAAGAGTTCCACGACAAACGGTCCTGAGCCCTTTCCATCCACCGACTTCCCGCAAACTTTACAATGTCATCGGTCCATCGGGTGGGGGGCCTTCCAACACTGCGTCGCCCGGTTCGTGGTCGCCATTCGAGAACCTTTACTCCCCAACGGTTATCGGTTCTGCGAGCTATATGGCCTGCCCACTGCCACTTCAACTTGCTAATTCCGAGATTATTATTATTTATTTAGACTGAAAAGCTATTATATAAACTGTGTTTTATTTTTTAAATGGTCCTCAATTAAGTTTTATTTCATTTCATTTCATACTCGGGGACAAAAGACGTGAGCCTATTTTTTTTTGTTCCAGGAAAGAGAAGAGAAGCAGAAGCAATTAGAATTAGCGCTGGCGTTAGAGAGTTCGCAAGAAGATGAGACTAATGTGTTCCTGCGGAACATCGAGTCTGTTCAGCGTAAGAAACAGGACAGCCCTAAGAGCGAGGTTGTCGACAAAAGACAGGTGCGTCATCATCATCATATCAGCCGTACGACGTCCACTGCTGAACATGGCGTCATGGCTTCCCCCACAGACAGAGCGAATTCCTTATCATGTGGGGGGATTTGCCCATACTCACCACGCTGGGCATGCGGGTTGGCGAGCGCAGTTAGAGCTATAGTTGTTAAAATGAGTGACGCTGCTGCCCATCCCCTAGCTTTTTTCTAAAAAAATGTTTTTTTTTACAAACTTTCTCAAATTATCTGTTTTTGGTATTTTTATCATCACAAGAAGATCGGAATCGATATTGCTACCTAAAACAGCTGATTCATTGAGTTTGACCTGATTTGACCCCAAAACAGCTAAATGTCGAATTTCCAAAAGTCGTTGAACAAACTTTATTGCCAATTGGTTGTAGAATAAGCCCCTTTCGGGATGGAATACATATTATGAATCACCTTGTATTATGTATATCAGTCTCTAGTACCCATAGTACAGGCTATGCCTAGTTTGGGATCAGTTGACCGTGTGTGATATGTCCGGAATATTTATATATTAGTGAGAATATCGGTGTGATTGTTCCAGGTTGTCAGCTTAGCGTTGCCCCAGAAACCGGCGCCTGCCAAGAACCTACTCGACGAAGACAAGGACGACCTTATGAACAAAATGTTCTTAGGTCTGCTGCACAGCGATAGATTAGCGCAAATGCTAACCGTTAGAAAAGGCAGGGTGAGTTTTATTGCTAGTTTGACTGGCCTCATAGCTCAGTTGGTAGTAACTCTGCCTTCTGCGCTAATAGCTCTGGTAGTAACTCTGCCTTCTGCGCTAGAGGTCGCGGGTTCGATTCCCGCACTGGACAAACATTTGTGACTAACACAGATGTTTGTTCTGTGTCTGGGTGTTAAATATATATATATTATGTATATCAGTCTCTGGTATCCATAGAACAGGCTATGCCTAGGTTGACCGTGTGAATATGTCCGGAATATTTATGTATTTATTGCTTGCTTATTTTCAGTAATAGATAGAAAGAAAGAGAACATGCTTATTTGCTCCAGAACGCAAATTTACATACCGTGGTATGCCATGTGCTGTGGTATCCCCGGCTGAAGAATAGGCCCCTCCATATCTACCTATCCGCGGATGTCGTAAGAGGCGACTAAGGGAAATAAAGACGGTCAAGTGCGAGAACTCGCACCCTTAGGGTTCCGTACCATTGGTTGTGGGTTCGAATCCCGGTCGTGCACCAGTGTTCATGGTCAGAAAATAACAATTCTTAGTGTAGGAATCGACAAACTAAATTTGCGGTCGCTCACGTAGTCATTGTATGACATTGACCGCAAATTTAACTTTGTTTCCTAAAAAACTTCGAAAATCCTCAATTTTAGACTTTTCCCTTTAATTGTGTAACAAAAGCTCCTAGCATTCCTCCTAGAACTGTGAGGTAACTGGAAGTACCCTAGAGGTTTTTCATTTTAGCCATTTCCATACAAAAATTATACATTCATTGCCATATCTTTTTAATGTATTAAGCTAGAGCTTTGATTTTTATACGGCACCATAAGCCCACAGACTTTAATAGGTGGTATAAATTTCAAGTTGATACCTTTAGCCGTTTCTGAGAAAAAGGGTCTTGACAGACGGACAGACAGACAGACGGACAACAATGTGATCCTATAAGGGTTCCGATTTTTCAAATGAGGCACGGAACCCTAAAAAGCTAGGGGATGGGCAGCAGCGTCCCTCATTTTAACAACGATAGCTCTAACTGCGCTCGCCAACCCGCATGCCCAGCGTGGTGAGTATGGGCAAATCCCCCCACATGATAAGGAATTTGCTCTGTCTGTGGGGGAGGCCATGTTCAGCAGTGGACGTCGTACAGTTGAAATGATGATGAATAGGTAGAGTTCTTTACTTAGAGCATTTAGGCTACTTTTTATGTAGGTACACGCGAGCGAAGCCGCGGTTGGAAGCTGGTTTATAATATTAGTAGGATTAGGTGTAAAAGTTGAAGAGGTAGGCCAAAGAAAAGATGGATGGGCTGTGTGAAAGTGGATGTGGTGAAGAAAGGAGTGAGTGCTGAGATGACGACTGATAGAGGGAAATGGAAGAAGAATACATGTTGTGCCGACCACACGTGATGTGGGATAAGGGCAGGAAGATGATGATGATGTGTAAAAGTTGAAATTGTTAGAAGACTCGATGGACCGACGACATTGTTAAGGGTGCAGGAAGTCGGTGGATGGAGAAGGCTCAAGACCGTTCGTCGTGGAGCTCTTTGGTCTTCATAAATTATTACCTTCATAATTTAAGATACACCATCTTGCCCCTTCTCTAATCTTTTCAGTCCAGTCCATCCTAAGGTTGACTGGCAGAGATCGCTTTTAGCGATACGGCCGCCCATTGTATTGTCTTGTAATTTTTTTTTTATTGATAATGGTAAGGCATTTGGCCACCAACTCACTTTTGCAAGTGAGATGTGGCCTAAGATGGAGCACGCTTTCCGAGAGTGAACTTATTGACCCTAGATTTGAAGACTCCTAGATTGTACTCAAAGTCAAAGTATAATTTATTGCTTGAATACATGTCATAAAGATGTCAATTACTATATACTATTGAATCAATGTATTCTACCTATATCTAGGCATGCAATATTTAATTTGCAATCTTAATAAAATTTAATTAATAAAAAAATTACAAATAATAATAAAAATAGAAGAAAAAGAATGTCATTATGAACTAATTAACTCGGTACTCTTTCGGTAATTGTGATCTCATGTATTATTTCCGTGTGGTGATCAATAAAGTGTTAAATAAATAAAATAAATATTCCGGACATATTCACAAGGTCAACTGATCCCAAACTAGGCATAGCCTGTACTATGGGTACCAGAGACTGATATACATAATAGATATATATTTAACACCCAGACACAGAACAAACATCTGTGTTAGTCACAAATGTTTGTCCAGTGCGGGAATCAAACCCGCGACCTCTAGCGCAGAAGGCAGAGTTACTACCAACGTGTTATCTATCTATCTCTTTGGGGGAGGCCTATGTCCAGCTGTGGACTTCTGCAGGCTGATGACGATGATGATGAGGTGTAAAGGTGGATGCTAATAAATCATTAAAACATTTTTTTTTTACTTTTTCAGAATCTTATACTCCGGTTCGTGTCGCGGGTGCCGGCGACGCATCCGAGGCTGCGGGCGCTCTGGTCGCGCGTCATGCGCGCCCTGCCCGGAGCCACCAGGAAGTACGACACATCCTCTATGGCGCCCCTAGCCATCTACTACAAGAGGTCAGTCTTAATCTATACATCATTGGCCTCTACGTCTGTTGCAGACGATTCAAGCAGTGTCTGAGATGGATCGGGTTAAACACTTTCTCTGATGGCTGTACAAGCCGATGCGTGAGCCCACAGCGCGGCCACAACTCACGCAGGTGAATGATGTGATAGATGGATAGGTGATTCATAATATGTGTGCCATCCCGAAAGGGGCTTATTATACACCCAATTAATAAATAATTATAATAAATAAATAAATATTCCGGACATATCACACACGGTCAACTGATCCCAAACTAGACATAGCCTGTACTATGGGCACCAGACTGATATACATAATAGATATAATATTTAACACCCAGACAGAACAAACATCTGTGTTAGTCACAAATGTTTGTCTAGTGCGGGAATTGAACCCGCGATCTCTAGCGCAGAAGGCAGAGTTACTACCACTGAGCTATGAGGCCTGTCAATTGGCAATAAAGTTTGTTCTACGACTTTTGGACATTTGAAATCTCATTTAAACAACGATAGCTCTAACTGCGCTCGCCAACCCACATGCCCAGCGTGGTGAGTATGGGCAATCCCCCCATATGATAAGGAATTCGCTCTTTCTGTGGTGGCCCCACAGAAAGAGCGAATTGACGTTCAGCAGTTGACGTCGTACGGCTGAAATGATGATGATTCTTCTTCTTTTCGTGTCATTCTTTCTTGGTCAGTTGTATTAGGCTCTTTTCAGGGCCACCATACTTTAACCTGGTCACTGAACTAATACAGGATGATGATGATGAATGGCACATATATTTACAGAGATTAAAGTATCTGGCAGATTGAAAACATAAATCAACAAACAACGTGGTTGGTGATCTGAACTCTGTTTTCTACTTGTAGAGAAAACAGAGTTAATTTCTAGTATAATATTATTTTAGTTTAATTTACAACTGTTATTATTATTATTTTTCTGTTACTAAATAAATACTTGTGCTAGTAAACAAACAACGGCGATTCGTGCAATATGTTTGAGATAACTCCGTTCGCTTCGCTAGCTCGATCAACTATGTTTGTTTGTTGCAGGTACATTGAGGGCACCTCCGGCTGGTCGGGAGTGCTGGAGACATGCAGTCAGCTGGCGGAAGCCCTGGACCCCGCTCGGACACCCCACGCACTCTCCACCTCCGTGAGTACCTTCACTGCTTGCTTATCATCACACTGGCCCTTTCTTTGTCAGCCTGGCGGCAAGAAAGGTTCACGCTGCGAAACTTTTTAAAACAGCTGTTTTTGTTCTTTTTATCATCTTTATAACATACTAGCTTCCGCCCGTGGCCTCGCACGCGTGGTACCTGCATAAAAAGTAACCTATACGCTATTATAGGTAAAGAACTTTATCTATTCCAAGTTTCAACGAAATCGGTTGAGCCGTTAAGGCGTGATTGAACAATAAACATCTAAACATCCTCACTAACATAAAAGTCTGCTGTTTTGGGTTCAAATCAGTTCAAACTTTATTATTCAGCTGAATTTGTTAGCAATCTTGATTACACTTCGTACGTTTGATCATTATTACAAACTTGGTAATACCATTTTGTTAAAAAAAAATGTTGTTTTTTTTATTTATTTTTTGTACAACAGAGGTGGCAAACAAGCTTTCGGCCCACCTGATGGTAAGCGCTTACCGTAGCCTATGAGCGCTTGCAATACCAGAGGCATCACGCACGCGTTGCCGACCCCGAACCCCCTTCCCCCCTAAAGAGCTCTGGCAATCTTACTCACCGCAGGAACACAACACTATTTGAAACAAATAATGTTATTTGGCTGCGATCTTCTGTAAGGCGGAGGTACCTCACCAGGCGGGCTGCTCCAATTCAGAACGAGAAAATCTCGCTGTGCCCTACCTCCTCTTAACTCTCCGTTTGCCTCTATTATTTTTTTTTAAACAAGGTTATTTGATATATGATGATAACCCCCTTTCGAGATGATATGAATCACCTGGTAGAAATTCCCTTACGGGCTTGTATAATACTCATATAATTATTTTTGTCTTTGTCCCCAGTTCACACTGTCATGCGTTTGCGCGCTCGTAGACAAGGCGTCGACGCTCGTAGCGACGGCCGAAGCGACCGCCAACGAGCGCCAATGGTCGAAATTCCTGAAAACGCTAGCTCGGGCGTTGAAACACACATCGCTCAACGTAGCTCGCCCCATCCATCCGATGCAGGCGACCAAGCTGAGCTGCCACTTGAAGCAGATCGATCGGGGCACGATAGAGATACTGCAGAGGGGCAAGGCGCACGAGTTCGCTGACATCACCAAGACGGAGGTAAACGAGCAGCTGCTGAGGCATTTGTGCTAGAAACTGGTTCATTTTCGGTCTTCTAGAGTGAGGGGTCAAAGAGCCCTAAAATAGGGGCGTTCTAGCAATACAGAGGGGTAATGCTCACAAGTTCGTTGACATCACCAAGACGGAGGTAACCGAGCAGCTGCTGAGGCATTTGTGCTAGAAACTGGTTCATTTTCGGTCTTCTAGAGTGAGGGGTCAAAGAGCCCTAAAATAGGGGCGTTCTAGCAATACAGAGGGGTAAAGCTCACAAGTTCGTTGACATCACCAACACGGAGGTAACCGAGCAGCTTCTGAGGCATTTGTGTTAGAAACTGGTTAATTTTTGGTCCAATAAATACACTTTTAGAGTGAAGGCGGGGCTAAATGAGCCCTAAATAGGGGCGTTCTAGCAATACAGAGGGGTAAAGCGCACGATTTAGCCGATATCACTAATACACAAGCGGTTGCTGGGGCATTTGTGTTAGAAAATGGTTCATTTTTGTTCCAATAGGCACACTTCTATAGTGGCTGGGTAAAAGAGCCCTAAAATAGGGGTTTTAGCAATACAGAGGGGTAAAGAAACGAAGGAAATCACTCTAAATTGCCGAGATTTTTGGTAACTAGAACAAAACTTATTCTTAGTCTCTCGTTGAGCCAATAGGGCCACACACCTCTAAAGTAGGGGTGGGGAAAGCGACCCCTAAGATGGGGTGATGTAGCAATACACAAGGCATAGTCGAAACAAACGAGAACGCTCAAAATTGCAGAGGCATTTTTACTAATCGTTTTGATCTAGTGATCAGAACGATTAGTAAAAATGTAGTAAAATTCTAGTGAATAACACTGATTCTTTCTTAGTCTGTCGGTTGATGGGGGCAAGTTACCCCTTAATAGGGGCGTTAGCACCCTCTGTATTGAGTAGAAACAAAAGAAAATTGCAGGCATTTTTGTTAGTCACATAACTCTAGAACTCACTGGTTTCCTCTTGGTCTTTGACCTCATAGGGGCACACAATGGCACCCTTAAAATAGACAAAGTGACATATTGAATGTCGGAAAAGCTGATCCTTATATGACCCGTTTGTGATTCCCCCGATTCCAATCATACGGTTCGGCTGACTTACCAACTATACATTATCATACTTTATTTGACATTTTGTTTTCCATTTTGACGTATTGGGCAAGTCGAATCGTTTGATTCCGGATCACGCAGAGTTCGAACGTTAAGCGATATTTTATTTAAAATTTATTTCAATATGATTCTTATGTTCAACTAATGAAAACAAGCTACCCTTACACCTAAGCTGTATCCATGTACATGTTGGCAATAAATGAATATGAATATGAAAACCCCCGCGACTTTTTGATACAAGCTTCAACCCCCGCTACACCCTCTTAGGGGTTGAATTCTGAGAATTCCTTTCTTAGTGCCCCACACACTAAAAGGGACGCACCAACCAAATTTCAAGTATCTAGGATCAACGGTTTAGTCTCGATCTATATCGCTCATCAACGTAAAACTTAAAACTGACCGTATTCTGTTGAAATAAGCATAATTTTGGAATAAATTTAAGGTTACCGCTTACCGTTTGTACTCTGTTTGAGAAAGATTTTGATGTATTTAATTGAAATAAGTGACCTCGCTGAGTGGATACCGCCCGTTTTCTAAAACTACTGAAAAAACTTCCAAAAACTAGTAGCAGCTTATAGCTAAGATTTTAGTAGTTAAAACATGCAAAAATCGCACATTTTCTAAAAATGCCTAATAATTATTTAAAAAATTACGCTAATGTATATTACGCGGTTTTTCGTTGTACTTTTTGGTAGTCGCACGCCATAACGACTCAACATAAACTTAACACCAACTTGACTCAAAGTAAAGCATTGAAATGTGAGCTTTATAATCATGCAATATAAATGTCATTTTTCTAATTTATTTATCGCGTGTACACTAGGTACGACCATTGCCCGTTTCACTTTTTAGAATAAATAACCGTATCTTACATGATATAAAGCTCACATTTCAATGCTTTACTTTTGAGTAGCGTTGGTGACTGTTAACTTGATAAGTCGCTATGGTGTGCTTGTGAGAAATTTGAAAATTTGCTGTCTAAATAATTTCACAATTCGACTTATCACAAAGAAATGTAGATAAAAATCTCAACGGCTAATTAGCTCGTCCGTTGTATAAATTACATTTATTAAAAAAAAAAATTATCTTGTAAATAATAAGTACAGATTTTTATCCATTATAGATTAGATTTTTAATTAAAAAGCTTTGAAGCGTTTTTAACATTAAATTTAAATCCATTGAATTTGTGTCGTATATGGAAGTTCAATATGTTTTAAAATCCATATTATGATTCATGGGTACATAACCTTAGTCACACACATTTTTTTAAATGGTATATTTTGAGTCAAAAATGACTTAGAAAAAATCCAACAGGTCAATTTTCGGGTGGTACTTGGACCCAAAATTTTAAATTATGCTTTTCTATTTATATTTATAGTTAATATGTTTAATGATAACTTTGTATAACAATAGGTGATTGCAAATTAAAATGTATGCTACGCTGTTGTTCTTAGTTTTAGAACCCTAATGTTAGTCAGAACCCGGTTCTGGTACTTAGAACCCAAAAGTTTTATTCTGAACCTGGTTCGGGTGATAGTCGGGTGTACGTTTTACAAATTAATTTTATTAAACTAACTGTTTTAGGTTAATCAAAATTGGCTTATTGGAGTGGGGCGAACCATTGCGCAAAATGTGTGTGATCTCAAGAGGGTTGTTTTTTTTTATATTCGTTATGACTGTGATCGGTAAACGTTGAGACTTATTTTAAATTATTTCCTTTAAAAAAAAAACAACCCTCTTCGCTGTGACTAAATCGCATTACGACATTTGTTTTAAATAATGTGAATTTGGACTTAGATTAATTGAAAAAATTAAAAAAAAATCTGTCAAATATGGGCTCTATATTTTTTCTTATACCCATAATTTGACCTATGATATTTTATATAAAGGAATCTGTTACTGATTTAACTAGGCAAGTCTTAAACCTTTGTTTAATGCCTTGCGGTTGTTGCTTTGACTAAATAGTTAACGTAAATTAGATTTTAATGTTGCCAGGATTCTGTAATCAGCTGCAAGGTATTTTTTTTTAAATATGTATTTATGTAGTCTAATAAAATGTATATAATGTATTTACTGCCACTTAATAAGCAGAATAGAATCGTCAAATATGTTAAATGAACAGTTATTTGTTAAAGCGACATTTTTTTTTGTAACATATCTTTTTTTATTTTCATCAAATCATAAGAGGGGAGTACTATTTTTAAAAATAGTTTTTAGTTTTTTTTATCCATTAAATACATAGATTTGTTTATAGTAATGGTTGTTTTATTTGAAACTAGCCTGCGCCCGCGGATGCGCTCGTGTGGTACCTAGGTAAAAGTAGCCTATATAGAACTCAATATATATATAATATTCCGGACATATCACACATTGTCAACTGATCCCAAACTAGGCATAGCTTGTACTATGGGTACCAGAGACTGATATACATAATAGATATATCTTGAACACCCAGACACAGAACAAACATCTGTGTTAGTCACAAATGTTTGTCCAGTGCGGGAATCGAACCCGCGACCGCTAGCGCAGAAGGTAGAGTTACTACCAACTGAGCTATGAGGCCAGTCAATATATTCAACTTTCATCGAAATCATCAGGCTATGCCTAGTTTGGGATGAGTTGACAATGTGTTCAAAAAAAAAATCCGTTAAGCCGGTGTGGCGTGATTGAACCACAAACGTCCAAACATCCTCACAAACTTTCGCATTTATAATATTAGTAGTATTATACGGCACTTCATTAAAGGAGCCTCTAAGAGGCGCACTTTAATCCTTTCACTACACTGATTCTTTCACCGACGGTCATGGTCTTTTCAGGGCCACCAAACCTCAACCTGGTCAATGACCTAAAACAGGATGACCAAGAAAGAGTGACAAGCAAGCAAGTTGAGCCTTGAATTTTTTTCATAGGTATATACTATCATATACCAAATATCTAGTCGTCAACGTGCAACGGTTCTCGATGGTAAACAGTTTGCCAAGCGAGCAAAGCAGCGAGCGTCAGCTAGTTTAATATAATTAGGAAATAAAACTACAAAATAAATTAAGATATTCAAAATAAATATTCCGGACATATCACACACGGTCAACTGATCCCAAACTAGGCATAGCCTGTACTATGGGTACCAGAGACTGATATACATAATACATATATTTAACACCCAGTCACAGAACAAACATCTGTGTTAATCACACAAATGTTTGTCCAGTGCGGGGATCGAACCCGCGACCTCTATCGCAGAAGGCAGAGTTACTACCAACTGGGCTATGAGGCCAGTCAAAAATGAATAAAAAAAAATGATTAGGTATTTACTATTTTTATTTGAATAATAAAGTATGTTAAAAAAATCTATATTTTTTACAAATTTTGAACTTAGATTAAATTTGTTGTCTTTGAAATCCGACGGCCTTATTACGAAACCAGGTTTAACCCCAGACTTTTGATATAGGTCTAGACCTGCCAGGCTATTGCGTAAGCAAAATGGTAATGAAGATCGCAATTATAAGGATGATTTTATCAATTTTAGTTAAATCTGAAGTTTTTCAAACATGAAAAGGAAGAAGCTAAGGTCTTGAAGTTTTCCCTTGTCAAGTTTGGAACGTTTTGAATGTTGCTAAGATTGTTAAAATTACCCTCAAAGTTACGATCTTCATTGCCATTACGCTTACACAATTGCACCACAGGACTTAGCTTTTCCTTATAATGAAACGCTGCTTAGCAAAACTGGGTCTAAATCTGGTTTAGCTATGGTCTAAATAAAATGACAACTCTAATCAATATGGCTGTGTTTACCGTTTGATTAATTTGAAGTGGATTTTACGAATGACGTTACAAAACTGTTTTGTAAATCGTCGGAGAAAGCCAGTTTCATAGTAGGTAAAGTTTAGTTTAAACATGATAAAGGCATTGGTATTTAGGTTACCCAGACTAGAAGACCCAGGGGTGCTATTGTGTAAGCGAAATGACAATGAAGATCGCAACTTTGTGGATTATTTTTACAATCTAAGCAATATCCAAATCTTTTGAGGAAATCCAAAAGACAACATTTAGACATCAACTTCCTCCACTACATAAATAAAACTTTTCAGATGACGATTGTTGATGATGATTAAATAAATAAATAAATATTCCGGACATATCACACACGGTCAACTGATCCCAAACTAGGCATAGCCTGTACTTTGGGTACCAGAGACTGATATACATAATAGATATATATTTAACACCCAGACACAGAACAAACATCTGTGTTAGTCACAAATGTTTGTCCAGTGCGGGAATCGAACCCACGACCTCTAGCGCAGAAGGCAGAGTTACTACCAACTGAGCTATGAGGCCTGTCGATTGTTATAATCATGCTCAAAATTGCGAAAATCATTCCCATTTTTAATACCACAATAGCGCCGCAGGTTTAAATTGAGCTTAAACCTCGAGGAACTGTTTCAGACTTTTTTTTGCGTGTTTGTCTAACGCCTATGAGAAACTGGATATCTTCAGCTCCTGCAGCATTGCGAATACGGTCTCCACAAGTTTGTACTTCATGTTGAATGTGGTGCGCCGCGCGTCAACTGAACCGTAGGACATGTTCAGCGTGAACAGGTCAGGGAAAAACTGAAATTAGGAAACGATTTATTACTTGCTTGGTTGTCGTGTCACTGATTCTGTCTTGGTCTTCCTATGCTTCCAGTGACCAGATTGAGGTATGGTGGCCCTGAAAAGGGCCTATGACCGTCGGTGAAAGAATCAGTGTAGTGATTTTTTTTTGAAGTTTTTCCCCTTTCGGGATGGCTATGGCATCTAGGCCTTACCGCCAAGTCTTACGTTTATTTTACCTTGTTATTTTTATTCTTTCGTCTTTATTTTTCATCTTATTCATGGTCGAGTCATCGTCAAGTCAAGTCAAGTTCAGTTTTAGTAAGATATGATGGTGGCTATTTTACTAAAACCTCGAGGGACCTCTTAGCGCCAACTCGAAAAATGACGATACACGCAATCATTCTATTTCACTTCACTTGTGCGGTTTACTCAAACAATATTACGCAAAACACCACCATAATTACACAATATTATTCAATTTAACACTAGTTTTCTAAAATAAATTGAGAGCACAACATCACTTCGCAAGTTCCCGCCAAAAAGTCCAGTGTAGTGAATGGATTACCTAAATAGTGTTGTGTTCCTGCGGTGAGTAAGGTTGCCAGAGCTCTTATTTTGTGTCTTCTGTCTGTGTATGTCAAAATGAACTGCGTGAACTGCCTCTGGTATTGCCAGCGTTCATGGGCTACGGCACAGATAACATATTACTATACTAGTACAGATACCTCATCTCATACAACGGAACGCAACCCTCGTAACTCGGGCTATTGTTCGGGCTATTTGAGATGTCTTACCTTAGGACATTCGTTTGAACAATATTTTTTTTCCTTGGAATGGGACCCCGTGGCTACGGTAACCGCTTACCAACAGGTGGGCCGTAAGAAATGTTTTTTTATACAACTAGGTGGAAAACAGGTGAGCCGTAACTTACGGGTGGGCCGTAACTTTCGGCCCACCTGTTGGTACCTACTATGGTGATATAATTGTTAATGGGAGCACCTACCGGTAGACCAATCATAGGCTCACTGTTAAACTCCTGCATCATCTCATTGGCTTTGAGGATATTGGCGCGTTGAGGCGTCACGTAAAGAAGTTGGAGTTTACCCTGAAACATAATAAGGTTATAAAAATTACTCATTACTTTCAATCAGGGGCGGCAAATTTAAATATAAATAAATAATAAATAAATATTCCGGACACATCACACACGGTCAACTGATCCCAAACTAGGCATAGCCTGTACTATGGGTACCAGAGACTGATATACATAATAGATATATATTTAACACCCAGACACAGAACAAACATCTGTGTTAGTCACAAATGTTTGTCCAGTGCGGGAATCGAACCCGCGACCTCTAGCGCAGAAGGCAGAGTTACTACCAACTGAGCTATGAGGCCAGTCTGATTTGCGGGACATATGTATTCTGTGTTGCCATATGGAGCTTTTATATGAACAAAGTTATTCATAGCATGTAGGTAGGTTACCTATTTATAATCTACCATCCCAATCGAGGGTTATTTGATCAACAAAAAGAAAGAATATCGGCGGGAAAAAAACAGCAATCATTTTTTTAATATTTTGTTTCCCATTTTAATAGCTGTTTATGTATTTTTATCATCTTTATAACTAATACGAGAAGTTTGGCATTAAGATTTCTACGTAAAACAGCTGATTGAGTTATAAATTGAGTTGAAGTGGATGCAGGTAATGCTGGGCTCGGAGCAGTATCGCAATATTTTCGTCAAGTAGGTTTTAAGCATTTATTTTATTTTTTATTTTATTGTGTTATTGCTTTTATTCGATGTGTCTTTATTTGATTTTTTTTTAATTTTGTGTAATGTGTTATTATGTACAGTGATTTTATGTAATTAATTCAGTAATTATTATTTGTAACTTTAATATGGACATGGTCTGAAATAAATAAATAATAATAATATCTAATAACTAATTTTAACCCAAAACAGCTGATTTTTGCATAGAGTTTTTGCAATGAAAAATATCGAATTTATCTTATGACTGCTCAGAAAATCTAATGACTGCTATAACATAAATATATATTTATATATAGGTTATATATAGTTTTATTATATTATATTACAACTATATTAGTCGTTTTTTAAATACATACATTTTACTCTTTTATTAAGTACCTCTAGTTCTAGCTGAAATTGAATTGCTGTAAACAGAGGCTCTAACCCCTTTTGACTATGACTACTATGCGATTTATATATATAACTATGGAGTTATCAATAAATGATTTGTATTTGTATTTTGTATTTGGTAAACCGTACAGATACGATACAGATTCACTCTAGTGTGGGTATCATAGTTATGAGGAATGTGTACATCATTCTATTAAAACTTAAACAGTGTACACCATAGTATTTATTGTGACCCTTTCCGTGTGTATGTACCTATTGCTTTACTTGTAATAAATATTTTTCATTTTTTTTCATCTACTACATACCTACTAAAGTCGTAGAACAAGCTTTATTGCCCATTGGGTGTAGTATAGGCTCAAGACCGTTCGTCGTGGCACTCATTAGGTTTATGTCCAGTCCTTGCGGCTGATTATGAAGGCTTTACCTCTCGCTTTTTATCCACAGCCTCTCGTAACTGCATCACAATGTTTCGACTTCCAGCTGTCGCGTTCCACCTGAAAGTTCATTGACTGACGTGACATTGGTTCTTTCTTGTTAAACGTTCTTTGGAGAAGGTAGGGCACAGCGAGATTTTCTTGCTCTAAATTGGAGCTGCCCGCCTGGAGGTACCTCCGCCTTACAGAAGATCGCAGCCAAATAATAATATTTGTTTCAAATAGTGTTCCTGCGGTGAGTAAGGTTGCCAGAGCACTTTAGGGGGGAGGGGTTCGGCAGGCAACGTATTAGCAATGCTTCAGGTGTTGCTGATGTCAATAGGCGACGGTAACCACTTACCATCAGGAGGGCCGTAAGCCTGTTTGTCTCCGTATATCATAAAAAAACCTGAATTAAAGTCAGTGACCAAGTGGAGGAGCGGTGGCTCTGAAAAGGGCCTATGACAATAATAGTCATAATAGTCATTTATTGATACAAAAAAATATAGGACAATCAAAAAAAAAATTTACTGACTACTTAAAAGTAGCAAGTATTCAATAAAAATATACAAAATTAATAAAATCAATAAAAAATAATAAAATCACGTACAAAATGTCACAAAAAACATAATTAAATTAAATTATAATTATGACCGTCGGTGAATCGGTTGAAAGGATTAAAGTGCCACAGTCTTCGAATTTTTAGGTTTTGGGACATGCCGGTTTCCTCACGATGTTTTCCTTCACCGTTTGAGAGCACTAGCATAGCGCACTTACATTTTCCGAATTTAAAATCCATTGGTGCACGACCGGGATTCGAACCCACGACCTATGGACCGGAAGGCCACTACCACCGGTGCCCTCAAAGTTAGCGTGTGATTATGAATAAGGATGTTATGAATATTAGGTACCTACTCTGGTGGGTATGAATCTTCTTGTCAGTAATAGGTGGGAAAGGAAAAAGCACTTTAATCCTTTCACTACACTGATTCTTTCACCGAAGGTCATAGGCCCTTTTCAGGGCCAACATACCTCAACCTCGCAACAGACTTAGCCCCTTCGTCCACGGAGGGACTCAAAAGGAACGCTACTGAAACTGTAGTCACTTATGAGTAGCCTGACTGCGAAAGCACTAGTATTTCAATGCGCGTCCGTCCACGGCGCTACTCAAAAGGAACGCGTTTGTAACCAGTCGCCAGGCGACTGGTTTCGAGAAACTGTGTGAAAAATGAACGAATAAACAGCAATTTTATGTGATTCTGACGTCTATGTGACTGGAGAAGTAATAATTCCATGTCATCGCTCGAATTATCACTAGTCATGTTAATTATTTTCGACTTCAAAACTTTGTTTACATAAAATCGTACTGAGTGACTGAGTTTCAGGAAATTCCAGTAGCGTCGTGGACGAGTCAGAGTTTCCAATCAGTCCGCAACTCTAGCATCTAATAAGTTCCGTTACTTTTGCGTAGCGTCATGGACGAAGGCTGGCTGGGCTGGCTGGGGTAGGGTTAGCATAGGGGGACAATGCACAAAACACCCCACAGCGGGAAGTCAGTGCAGGTCTAACCACCCCCGATTAGAATTAGAATTAGAAGATTGGAAGACTTTCTGATCACTGACATCTGCGCACTCACCTGCTCCACTGGAAGTTGTAGGACCTGGACAGGAAGGCCATGGCGTGGTAGTTGTGCCTCTCCAGCACCCACTCCTTGGGGCAGGACCCATCCAGGTGGTTGTGCCCGTCGAAGTCGGGGAAGAAATCGCAGGCGGCCTCTCGCATTATCTACCAGGTGAATCATTATATTATATCATTTCACCCCTTTAGGAGCTGAATTTTCCAAAACCCGTTCATAATGCACGGTAACATATTTTATAGAATGTCTGTGTCAAATTTCAGACTCCTCGGCCCAGTAGTTTCCGAGCTTTCGTGATGAGTCTGTCAGTGAGTGAGTGAGTGGACTACTCCTTTATATATATAGATTATATTGGAAATAATCATCATCATCATTCATCATTTCAGCCGTACGACGTCCACTGCTGAACATGGCTTGACAGGGCGAACTCCTATCATGTGGTGGGATTTGCCCATACTCACCACGCTGGGCATGCGGGTTGGTGAGCGCAGTTAGAGCTATCGTTGTTAAAATAGGGGACGCTGCTGCCCATCCCCTAGCTTTTATCCCTTAGTCGCCTCTTACGACATCCGTGGATAGGTAGATATGGAGGGGCCTATTCTTCAGCCGGGGCCACCACGGCCAATAATCGAAAGGGGCTAATTCTATCAACAAAAAGAGAGAATAGGAGCAGAAAAAGAGATTTTCTCCGTTTCAAATTAGCTTTTGTTGGTCTTTTTATCATCTTTTTAATGAATTATTGTTGCAACGTACTTACGAGAAGAAGAAGAAGAACTGTACGATAAGTATAACATCAAGATCTGATTAAAAAGTTTGTTTTAACCTCAAAGAGCACATTTTTGCATAGAGTTTTGCATAAAAAAATTCGTAGCACAAACTTTATTACCAATTGGGTGTAGAATAGGCCCCTTTTGGAAAAACATACATATTATGAATCGTAGTATTCCACTGCTGGACATAAGCCAAAGAGTTCCACGACGAACGGTCTTGAGCCTTTTCCATCCACCGACTTCCCACAACTTAAACAAAGTCGTCGGTCCATCGGCGGGTCTTCCAAAACTGCGCCGCCCGGTCGGTAGTCGCAATCGACTACAAATTTATCCCGCAGCGGGAATCGAACACCTGGCGTCCCAGACGGGCACTCATCCGCTACGCCATCAAGGTTGTCGAAGCTTTTTACCTGCGTCATCCTCTTCACGCTATATGGCTTGTTGTAATGCTCCTTTAATGCCGGCGTGGTAGCGTTGGCGATCCATTTCAATCTAACAGAGTTACCGACGCACAGCCAGGTCACCGTCACGCATGCACCGGTGACAGTGATGATCACGCCTTTGCTGAGGGCAGATAATCACAGGAGTGGAAGTTGGCACTATGGGTTTTTACACTCACTTGTGAGCGTGATGCACGTGTTTATGTATGCACGTAACAGTGCCTATAGCGGACCATTACTGTAACTCATTTTGTCCATACAATAACACGTGTAACGTGCGTGAAAACTATTGCGCCAACTCACACCTCAGTTCATCATTTCAGCCGTACGACGTCCACTGCTGAACATGGCCTCCCCCACAGACAGAGCGAATTCCTTATCATGTGGGGGGATTAGCCCATACTCACCACGCTGGGCATGCGGGTTGGCGAGCGCAGTTAGAGCTATCGATGTTAAAATGAGGGACGCTGCTGCCCATCCCCTAGCTTTTATCCCTTAGTCGCCTCTTACGACATCCGCGGATATGTAGATATGGAGAGGCCTATTCTTCATCTATGCCTCTGGTATTTCAAGCGTTCAACGCATGCCTCTGGAATTTCAAGCGTTCATAGGCTAAAGTAACCACTTACCATGGTGGGCAGTTAGCTTGACAGTCACCTAAGTTGATTAAAAAGCCTTTGCTGAGATTGGATTAGGATTGGATTAACATTGGAACTGTTTGTTTGGTAGGTGAAAAATAGGCCACTAAAATCATAATCTTTATGCACTTCAAATCTGAAAAGTTTTGATACCAAGGTGGTAACTAAATATTACCCAAGTTTCACCCAGGTGGACAAAGGTGAGCCGTTGTAAAAAAAACTTTCCACGGTACACCCAGGTGGTCTCAGGGAGGTGGACGGTGGGTAAGAACCGAAAAAGAGGTGATAAAAGAGATCCTACCCGTCAGGGTCAGGCTTCACGTCCCAGCTCTGGTATGGCATGTTGCTGTAGCGCAATGTCGCGATGCCTATAGGCCCTGTAAAGTCCAGAGCAGGTCAAGCAAGATATTAAGACACAAATAATATGAAGTACGTTAAGGCATAGGTAGGGTACCATCACCAAAATTTCCGCCTTACCAATTTTGAAAGTGTTTCGCTTGTACACGACTACGTAAACCTATCCGGCCCATATATTTTAGGCATTGTGATCCTTTGAGGGTGAAACATTCATTTTATAAAAAAAAAAAAAAAAATCCGGACATATCACACACGGTCAACTGATCCTAAACTAGGCATAGCCTGTACTATGGGTACCAGAGACTGATATACATAATATATATATATTAAACACCCAGATAAAGAACAAACACCTGTGTTAGTCACAAATGTTTGTCCAGTGCGGGAATCGAACCCGCTACCTCTAGCGCAGAAGGCAGAGTTACTACCAACTGAGCTATGAGGTCAGTCCAATTTTATGACTTTGATTACCCAGTCTGTTGTTCATTTGCGTCCAAAACAATAAGAACATATTGTTAGACAAAAAGGTACTTTTTATGATTACACATTTACGCAAGCAAGGCACAGATCACTTCACGCAAAATACACCCTGAGGGTGGTAAGGCAGAATTTTTGGTGATAGTACCTACCTAATCTTTATTCTTATTGGAGGAGGAAGGGCACAGTGAGATTTTCTCGTTCTTAATTGGAGCAGCCTGCCTGGAGAGGTACCTCCACCTTACAGAAGATCGCAGCCAAACAACATTATTTCTTTCAAATAGTGTTGTGTTCCTGCGGTGAGTAAGGTTGCCAGAGCTCTTTAGGGGGCGAGGGGGTTCGGGGACGGCATCACGTGCTTAATGCCTCTGGTATTGCTGGCAAAACCAGAGGCTGTACCGTAGCCTATGAGCGCTGGCGCTACGGCACGCTAACCGCTACGGTAACCGCTTACCAACAGGCACGTTGTACCTAAGTTGCATAAAAAAATAAAAATAAAAAATAAGGCAACAAACACGGCGCGCGTGACGCACATGTTTTCAGTGAAAACTGAGAACTGACACAAGAGCTTTAGAACTTACAGAGAACTCCGGTCCGGAACTGAACAGTCAGTTTGTCCTCGTTGAACTTGAAGTCGTTCACGTAGTTGGAGGTCCAGAGCTTGCGCGGTTCCTGCCACTGGCAGACCACGGGAGGCTCGCTCCACATCATATCTTGCGGCAAGCTGGAACGGAAAGCTATTAGTAAAATAGCTTGATTTTTTTTTTATTCCGGACATATCACACACGGTCAACTGATCCCAAACTAGGCATAGCCTGTACTATGGGTACCAGAGACTGATATACATAATAGATATATATTTAACACCCAGACACAGAACAAACATCTGTGTTAGTCCCAAATTTTTTCTCAGTGCGGGAATCGAACCCGCGACCTCTAACGCAGAAGGCAGAGTTACTAACAACTGAGCTATGAGGCCTGAGGGTATTTTCGTTTTCGTTGTATCTCAAAGACCATGAAATTAAAAAATCGTTTTGGAATGTATGAACAAAACTCTTTCATATGACTAACCCCACTTCATGTATTTGTATGACTTTTTTTATAAAAAACCCCCTTTTGGACCCCTATATCTCAGCAACCCCTTGGCCAATTTAACTCATCTTGTTAGCCGTAAATTAAGATAAAACAATCTATTGACTTATAAAATTTCAAGCAGATCGGATTAACAAACATACAACGCAACGCGCCCGAGTTGTTTTATTCGCTCACTTCGCTCGCTTGATCAATCAACTATCTACCTGTAACCAACCATATGAAAGCAATAAATGTATTGAGTATTAGTATTGAATTGGCATGGATGTCTATAACAGTTTTCATAGTTTAGGAAAAGCGAAAAAGTAAAAT
Source organism: Anticlea derivata (assembly GCA_947579855.1). Classification (NCBI taxonomy): domain Eukaryota; kingdom Metazoa; phylum Arthropoda; class Insecta; order Lepidoptera; family Geometridae; genus Anticlea; species Anticlea derivata. Next base: position 4,363,873 of record OX388287.1, on the reverse strand, counting down.
GGTTTTATACCTAGCAGAGGATAATTAATGTTGCTAAAGAGACGTTTCATCAATATATGGAGCCTGGGCCTGCACTGTGTACACTACTCTAAAATATGGCTAAGCAATAAAGTAAACGTATTTAATTGGTTATTTTATTTAAATTGACTTAGTTCTAAGGCACACTAAGATTTTCTTCGACAAAGAGAGCAACACACAGCGCTACAAAAATATGGCGGATGGACGTGTGTGGAATGTCATTTTGACAACCTACATTTATCTGACAAAACAAAAACATCTAATCAAACAACATGACATGAAAAATATGTCAATATCATGTCAAACGCCAATTATAAACCAACATAGCGGCCTTCAAATAGTAAAAACCTTACCAGAAGAACTAATCTTGTACCATCGCATTTGTCTTCAAATTAATGAAATTGTATTTTTCTTGTAATCTCCTATTTTTTTCTTATTTTTCTATGTAGTGTACATGGACCAGGGCCAGAATGAAATGGCTCCAATTTGGTATATACCTAAATTAAAAGAGTCCTGTTTCTGTAGTATACCCAAAAATTTACTAAAGTATGTGTTAAGTTTACAGTCTTTCGTTTAAAATAATAGTTTGCGATGCTCGAAAAGAGTGAATACGGTTTTTGAGTGCCATATTCATAGCTTTAAGACCTCTCTGTATCACTTATTTCTGCAAATAAACATCTTGAATCTACTCACTCTATGGAGACCAGAGCCAGTTTCTCATACTCAGCTTCGGTCTTCTTCATGTTAGCCTCAATCTCCTCCGGGGTGCGAGTGACACCGGGCGGGGGCGGGGACGGTGCTCGGTACTGCACCTGGTACTTCATCGGCTGCAGGGTTTTGGGCAGCTGAACTGGAAAGTAATAAAAAATAAAAATAAAAAATAAAAATTAAACTAATTGGATAAAAAACAACTTAAAAATAGCGAATGTCAAGCCAGTGATATTTATAGAATAATAACATTTATTTGAAAGAATCATTTTTAACTTTCTCTGAAACTCCATATTCGACAGTAGTTTTATAGATTATTGTTGTTGGAGGTTGCCATAGCAAAGACTCATATCCATCATTGCGGAAACAACAATTCCCCAACTTTTTGAAAAATATAGATAGATAGATAGAAAATTATTTATTGCACATAAAAATAGTACAAATGCGAACTTAATGCTAAGAAGCATTATCTTCCAGATAACTTTTGTGTTTGGTAAATATAGGTACACTAGCTTCGTTCGCGTGGTACCTACATAAAAAGCCTATATGCTATTCCAGGTAAAGAACTTTATCTATTCCAAGTATCAACGAAATCGGTTGAGCCGTTACGGCGTGATTGAACAACAAACATCTAAACATCCTCAAAAACATTCGCATCCTGCTATCCTATCCTACTAATATTATAAATGCAAAAGTTTGTAAGTATGGATGGATGGATGGATATTTGTTACTCTTTCACGTAAAAACTACTGAATGGATTTTAATGCGGAGGCACAAAACATACTTTTGCAACTAGGTTTTTCACTTTCAATGGTCCCTCTACTCTACAATAGATTAAATGCATTAGTCAATATTTATCCCCTAAATTACAATAAGTGTAAGACAACCATTAAGGATGCCTTACTAAGTATGTCCTACGATGATACAGAGAATTTGTTGGTTGTAATAAAATATCTTTACTAGTACCTCTGTAGATATTTCAGATATTTTATTTATCTTATAAGCTTAATTTCAATTTTAGGATTAGTTTAAAATATAGTTTAATAAGTAAGTTTAGTAGGTGATATGAGTTGGTATCACCTAATATAACTCTAATTATAAATGTTTTTATACCTACCTAGTAACTAAAAGCTGTTCAATTAGTGATATTTTGATAATTTTATAATTAAATGTGTTCTTCTCGCCTGAAACACAGGATTACCTAGTTCAGGCTCCTATGTAATATCTACCTATATGTAAAAATGACCATTAACCTGTAAATTTTTGTGTACCTTATCAATCTTATGAATAAATTATATATTTTTTTATTTATAATGAAACTTTACAATAATATAGGCTTATACATCAGAGTAACATAGGCTACAATTTATTAAGATATTGTGTGAATTGTAACGCCACGCGAATGAAGCTACTCAATATACTAATCCTGCGCAGACGAAGTCGCGGGCACCAGCTTGATTATAATATTAGTGGGATGGAATAGGATTTGTTGGGAACTCTTGTTGATCGAGCGAGGGAAGCTCTCTCAACAACTCGGACGAATGTTTGTTTCTATATTTGTTAGAGGAAACTGAGCGCTAAATAAAACCAAGCTTCGCATTTATTATAAGAGCCATAACTGGACACTGTTGTCTTAATAAACACATGTTTAAACTAAGGCTATGCGACACACAAACCTGCAGGCTATGCAAGGAGGCGGACGAAACGCCTCTACACCTGCTAGGTGAGTGCTGAGCACTTATGCTCAAACGTAGCATCCATCTGGGAAAGCATTTGACTGGCCTCATAGCTCAGTTAGTAGTAACTCTGCCTTCTGCGCTAGAGGTCGCGGGTTCGATCCCCGCTCTGGACAAACATTTGTGTGATAAACACAGATGTTTGTTCTGTGTCTGGGTGTTAAATATGTATCTATTATGTATATCAGTCTCTGGTACCCATAGTACAGGCTATGCCTAGTTTGGGATCAGTTGACCGTGTGAATATGTCCGGAATATTTATTTATTTATATGAAGCGCATCCTCAGCCCAAAGATAATCCTTCAGTTTTTAACAGCTGCTTGGCTTTGCGGTGTCAAAGTCAAAGTCAAAAGTCATTTATTTCAATAAAATCACTAGGGTCACTTTGAAACGTCTTAGAAACTATGCCTGTTCCTCGCGACCTTTGAAGGCCCTGTAAAGGGGCTCCACAAATAACAAGTGGCAATCACAATAGGCCAGTTGTGGCCGCAGTGACACCTAAAGGAAATAAAAAAGAAATAATAATAAGAGAGGATAACTTTCGAATGATTAATCAACATAATAGAATAACAGGTTGTCGGTACTGTCAAGATTTACTGGTAACAATATGAGTTAAATCGGCCAAGGGGTTGCTAAGAATAAGGGTCCAAAAGGCGGTTTTAAAAAAAGTGCGAGTGCCCGTCTGAGACGCAAGGGGTGCGGGTTAGATTCCCGCTACGGGAGAACTAACTGCATGATCTGCAAATATTAGTTCCAGGTGTTGTGGTACCATGGTACTCGTAGTTTCTGATACCCACGACACAGGGCATCCTAGTGTGGGGCCAGGACTATGTGTGACTGTTGGGCGGGTGTTATTACTCTCTAAGTAAATTGTTTTGACAAAGGGTAGGTAAGGTCTGTGACAAAACCGGCCTAAGAATTCTCCCCCACAAACAAACATAGGTACAACAAACAAACCTAAATAAAGATTTCTAAAAACAATAGCCACCTGTCAATAGATAAAATAACAATGATAGATAGACTCAGACTACTATAATACTGGTCATCGATTAGATAACCCTATCTGTAGATATACATACCCACCAGTCCGATTAAACCGTGAACGGAGCGATTCCGACTGCGAATTTTCAGAATTATTTTGTTTAAATCAATTTTAATAAAAAACTGACAAATAATTACCATTCACAGTCAAGTGAGGCTTACTTTTATCAAAAGTGTGCTAGTGTTTTCACCCGGTTCGCAACGTTGTTTTAAGTGTAATGTAGCTAAATGTAGCTCTTAAGTTGTGTGTGAAAACGGTGTGACTTAGAGTTACAGCAAAATGAGTAAATTTTTGTATTTGAAAATTCAATGTCCACTATGTTATTAAGGATAATGTAAGTAATATTTTAAATATAATTTGTGTGTGTTGCCAGTGTTGATGGCACTGAGACTTGGTCGCTAACTACTGGCCTCATACACAAGCTTAAACACGCAACGGGCTATGGAGAGAGTTATTTCACTGCGTGATTAAATCTGAAATGAGGAAATCCGTAGAAGAACCGTCCGAATTAGCAAGTTGCAGTGGGCAGGCCATATAGCTCGCATTACCGACCGTGAGAGAGTAAAGATTCTCGTATGATAACCATGAACTTGGCGACAAAGTGTACTCTTTTGTTATTTCAACTTAAGCCTTAACTTAAAATAATGTATGATGTGTTCACATCACTCACTATATTTTTGTTAGCTATCTTCAAGCATTGTAGTCTTTTAAATACCTACCTACAAATATGTCACACTCTTACACAACGCCTTTTTTAAGTATACCCTAATTTGTGGACAACGGGGCTGATTATACTTTAAGAACCACCTATTCAATAAGATTTGTTATGTAATTTTTAAGTGTAATTGTTTGTTGTCCTGAATAAAAAAAAAATTAAAAAAAAAGAAGTGTAATAAAACGATGCACCGACGACGACATTGTGAAGGTTGCGGGAAGTCCGTGGATGGAAAAGGCTTAAGACCGTTCGTAATATAAGACTTTTGAGGAGGCCTATATCCAGCAGTGGACTTCTACAGGCTGATGATGAAGATGACGAGTAGGTACCTAATATTAGTAGATATTAAACATTAGAAAGACAAGTCATTATCTAGGCACTTAGACAACTTAGACAAATAAATAATAAATAACACCCAAGTCACATACCTACATAGTCCTGAGTCATCATCTCCCTGCCCTTATCCCACTTCATGTGCGGTCGTCACAACATGTTTTTCTCTCCCACTCCCCTCTATCAGCCGTCAAATCAGTATTCACTCCTTTCTTACTCATATCGTCTTTCACACAATCTATCCATCTTTTCTTTGGTCTACCTCTCCCCTTATATCCTAAATAAATACATACTGAGTCCGCACTGAATACTTGAGTTGGAACTGATTTGAGGCCATGATTTTTGCATAGAGTTTTTTCAATGAAAATTATTGGATATCCAAAAGATTTAGAACAAACTGTATTGCCAATTGGGTGTAGAAATTTCCCCTTTCGGACAGCATACATATTATTAATGAATCACCTTGTACCTATAAATTGAATATTTTTATTAGATTTTTTTTTTTTTTTTTTAATTTTCTGGACATTTCAAACTGTCAACTGATCCCAAACTAGGCATAGCCTGTACTATGGGTACCAGTGACTGATATACATAATATAATAGATATATATTTAACACCCAGACACAGAACAAACATCTGTGTTCATCACACAAATGTTTGTCCAGTGCGGGGATCGAACCCGCAACCTCTAGCGCAGAAAGCAGAGTAACTACCAACTGAGCTATAAGGCCAGTCAAAGATTACCAGATTACTAGCGGCTGCCCGCGGCCTCTCTCGCTATTAATTTACCACTACAAATAAATCTTCAGTTTGGTGAGCCAATCTGCAATCTTATTTTTAACTAAAAAAAAAAACCATACAACGCCGATTCGCCCAAGTTGTTTGAGTGACTTTCCCTCGCTTCGCTCGCTCGATCAATTATCATTATAATTTCAGTGTATACTGCTGTCTTTTGTTGTCAACGGAATGTCTGAAGCGGAGCAAGACACAAAAGTGCCTGACCGGCTACATGACGGAGGTGCAGTCTTGGGTCGACGAAAAAGGAATATTGAACATTTCAGAAGGTACCACACCATTTTTAGGGTTCCTTACCTCATTTTTTTTATTTTTATTTGCAAGAACATAATATAGTTAATTGATTCAGACGTGACTTTGCGGAAGTCCATTCTGAGATATTAAATAGACAAATATTAGTACTCATCATCATCATTTCAGCCATTCGACGTCCACTGCTGAACATGGCCTCCCCCACAGACAGAGCAAAGTACTTATCATGTGGGAGGATTTGCCCATACTCACCACGCTGGGCATGCGGGTTGGCGAGCGCAGTTAGAGCTATCGTTGTAAAAATGAGGGACGCTGCTGCCCATCCCTTAGCTTTTTTCCCTTAGTCGCCTCTTACGACATCCGCGGATAGGTAGATATGGAGGGGCCTATTCTTCAGCCGGGGCCACCACGGCCATATTAGTACAAATCCGCTAATATTCATCCTAGGCTCAACAAAATGCTGACGCGTGCACCTCCCACACCCCCCGCAATAAGAAGCCATGCAAAGCTAACTTACGTGCAGTAGCAGGCGGTGTGGGAGGTGCACGCACGCATCTGCATTTTGTTGACCTTATGAGGAATCGATTAGCGGAGGAATAGGGAACGGCTGAACGGCTCTGGATGAAATTGGCACAGAGATAGATTATAGTCTACTTTTTATCCTCGTAGTACCACGCGGGCGAAGCCGCGGGCGAACCCGCAGGCGAAGCTAGTAGTAAAGTGAATTTGAATGTATTTTTTCTAGAATACAACAGTGCTATCGACCTGTCGGCAAACTCAAACCCGGTGCCGGTTCTTCAGCAGAAGATAACTTTCATGAGGGGTTCAGGGAACGTCAACGTTAGGTACTTGAGTATGGCGCGATGCAGACTCACCATGGTGCCCACGGTACGTGCCTAGTATGTTCATACGTAAGACAACGTATGTGTAACGTACGACACTGCCACATACGCGTAAAACCAGTCATCCTTAGGTACTTTTTATATTATCAAAATACATACATACATACATACATAAAATCACGCCTATTTCCCAGAGGGGTAGGCAGAGACCACGGCCTACCACTTGCTACGATCCTGACATACCTCTTTCGCTTCATTCACTCTCATCACATTCCTCATACATGCTCGTCGGTTTAGGGTACTCTTGACCTGGCCTTTGTCCAAAACGTCACCGATTTGGTCGCTAAACGTACGTCTAGGTCTTCCTCTTCCAACGGTTCCATTCACACTCGCCTTATACACCTGTTTCGTCAATCTTCTTTCGTTCATCCTCTCTACATGACCAAAACATCTCAGCATACCTTTCTCAATCCTCATCACTACATCTTCTTTCACACCACAACGTTCTCTTATCACACTGTTCCTCACTCTATCTTTCAAAGTTACTCCACACATACTTCGCAAAGCTCTCATTTCCACTGCATTTATCCAAATTTCATCCTGTTTCTGCCATACCCAACTTTCACTGCCAAACATTAGTGTCGGCACTAACACTCCTCCATGCGTCGTGCCTTTTTGGACTTTCCGACTGCTCATAAAGGCATGTAGTGCCCCATTCACTTGGTTGCGGATAGTCGGTGGATGGAGAAGGCTCAAGACCGTTCGTCATGAAAATCTTTGAGGGAGGCCTATGTCCAGCAGTGGACTTCTACAGGATGATGATGATGAAATTTATTTGTATTTTGTATTTGTAATTTTTTTTAAATTACATTTGCGTACTCAAAAACTCCTATCACAAGTATTTCCTTATTTCTTAAAATAAAGGAAGATATTTTGTGGCTCAATCACGCCGTAACGGCTCAACCGATATCGATGAAACTTGGATTAGACAGAGTTCCTATACCTAGAATAGCATATAGGCTTCGAAGCCGCGGGCGGAAGCTATAAATATTTTTCGACATAATGCTGATAGTACCTACTGTCCGATTAGGAATGTACCTCTTACAACAGATTATAATTAATTATTCTACTTATCTTGATGAAGTGAAACAAATAAAGCAGATTTATCAGGGCGGTACCTACCTGTCTGTTAGTTAGGTACTTGTTTTATGATTTGAGTCACTTATTGTACTTTACTAAGTACAAACTAAATGACTCTTTCTTAGTCATCCTGAAATTAATTGACCAGATTAAGGTATGGTGGACCCTGAGTGACCGTTGCGTTGGTAAAAGAACCCATGTGGTGCGCAGAGGAGGAGGAGGGGATCATCATCATCATCATCATCATCATCATCATCATGATCATCACTATAACAGCAAATTACTAATTTTCTCGTTTCTGATTCGGTGCCATAATTAACCTATTTAATTCCAGGTGTTCCTATTCAGGGACTGCAAGGGCCTACATCTATCGGAAACATTGGAGTACATTACGTTTTATGGCAACGAGTTCTACGACATCAGTCCCGCGGGACAAATGTATGAGGTCAGCATGAACGCAACGGAACCGCGCGAACTAGCCATTATCTCTCCATTTCAGCGAGAAGGTGAGGGATCAGTTTCATTATCAGCATCAGCAGCATCATAATCGTCATCAACATCATCACCATCATCAAGAAAGTTAAAGTGGCAGTGGGCAGGCCATATAGCTCGCAGAACCGACAAGCGCTGGGGACTAAAGGTTCTCGAATGGAGACTACGAACCGGGCGACGATGGACCGACGACACTGTGAAAGTTGCGGGAAGCCGGTGGATGGAAAAGAGGCTCAAGACCGTTCGTCATGGAACTCTTTGGGGGAGGTCTATGTCCAGCTGTGGATGGACTTCTACAGGTTGATAATGGCTTAACTAAAGTATTAATTTTTGTGGTAAATCAAAATTAACCTACATTTCTTTTCCAGGGTCTGTGTCTTGGTCCGGAGGATTCAAAGAAACTGACTTTCCACGTCTTAAAGAGCTAGATTTAAGAGCATGCTCCATACAAATCATAAGCAACAACATCTTCAAAGGCATGCCAAAGCTGGAGGCATTATACATAGGCGAAAACCAAGTATTCTTCATAGAAGCCAACGCGTTCGCCGGCTTAAACAACTTGCTGCATCTCGACTTCAGCAAGAACGCGGGTTATGACGAGAAAGGAAATCAACAATTACTAACGACAGAGAATCTCTACGTGTTAAAGTCGTTGACAAATCTGTTATCATTGGATTTGTCGTTCACAAAATTGACGCAACGGCATTTGAGTATGCTGAGGAGCGTTGGACCGAAGCTGACAAGACTGTCGCTCTGTGAGACAGGTCTAACGAACCTAGAGGATGGCTTTTTCAATGGAACAAGTCTTAGAATTCTGGATCTGTCGGGAAACTATGGTATTTTCGGTGGCAATAGAACTTTGAGTGGGCTAGAGGATACGCTGCAAGTTCTTTACGCAAAAGACACAGGGTTGAGGACTATGGATGTATTCGAGAGATTCGGTCGTCTTGAAATATTAGATTTATCAATAAATGAAGTGTCAGCGGTTAACCCAGAGGTGACGAGGACTTTGAACAGCCTACAGATTCTAGATCTAGATAAGAATAGAGTGACGACATGGTTCTCTTCAAGGTTTTCCTTGATACCAACGCTCAAACTGCTCTCATTGAGAGATAACAATATAAATCTTGTATCTTATGAAATGATTGTAGATATAGTGAAAGTCCAATACGTGGCTATGTCTGGGAACTTCATAGTATGCAACTGTCACGCAAGAGACTTCTTCGACTCGGCATTACAAAACGAGCAGAGCAACAATGCAGCAAGGAGTTACCATGAATATAACAACAGAACCGAAGTCAACGAAATAAAATCTATCGCCAGATACCACAGAGGTTTTATAGATTACAATAAAATTATAATGAACAGGAACGAAGTGCAAAGGAATTGCACTGAAGACACATGCTACGATTACAGCGAGGAGCTCCAAGGGAAGTTTCTGCTTCTAGATTATCACCCAAACGCGTACACGTGCATGCTTGTAGCAGAGAGCAAGCCTATAGAGTTCTGTGAAGTGGACAGCTGCAGCAGAAATTCAAGAGATATAGACTACGATAGAGTGATAGAAAGTAACGAAAAAAGACTCTACATTCTGTTCTCGATACCAGGTCTACTGCTAATACTGATCATAGTGTTCGTTTTTAGAAGAAACTTTAGATACTGCTTGATAACGCTAAGGAATTCTGCCATGCTGAGTCTGATTCACAAACATGAGTTTATTGATGGTAAGTTTCAAGTGACCGTGGTGGCCCCGGCTGAAGAGTTTGACAACTAGCAGCATAGATAGATAAAAAAATTATTTGGCACCACAGACACACACAATTAACATGGTTAAACAATTACAAACAATATTACAAACATATACAGGGCGTCCCAAACTTATGGGACATGAAGGGGAAGTACCTTAAATATCGTAGATAGGGTATTTTGCTGAAAGAAGACTTTATGTTACTTTTAAAAGTTAGTAATTCTGCATTCATAGATTTTCTAAAAAATACTTGCTTCGTCTGGGAATCGAACCGACTTAAATGTCAAAAAAAAATCATCCTACTTCTATGATGCCAATCGAAAGAATAGCTAAAAAATAATAACTTTGCTTAAGTAACATAGTATTTTAAAAGAAAGGAACAACGTAAAATGATTGAGTCAAATTTTTCAAACACGTTTTATTTAGGATTATTTAGCGTTTGTTTGAATGCATACTTTAATATTTTTAAAAAGAACTAATATTTTTAAATGTTGTTCTTAAATTTGAAAATGGAACAGTGTGTGCGAGCGTTTGTTTTTGGATTGATCTGTTTAGTCTTAATAATTCACTTACACAAGTTTTGTGTTAATTTATTGCGAACATGGCATATCAAGTAAGTTTTGATCTAATGGAAGTTCTTCTTGAATCTTTCATGTTGTTCCTTTTTTTTAAAATACTATGTTACTTAAGCAAAGTTATGATTTTTTAGCTATTCTTTCGATTGGCATCATAGAAGTAGGATGTTTTTTTTTGACATTTAAGTCGGTTCGATTCCCAGACGAAGCAAGTATTTTTTAGAAAATCTATGAATGCAGAATTACTAACTTTTAAAAGTAACATAAAGTCTTCTTTCAGCAAAATACCCTATCTACGATATTTAAGGTACTTCCCCTTCATGTCCCATAAGTTTGGGACGCCCTGTATAAACAAAAAAGTAAATAACAGTTGGTAGGTAAGTTTGTGTGTTTGTGTGAGTGTTTGTTTGGCATAGCAGGCGAGTGCCAGTCTGTGACGCAAGGGTACAAATGTTTGCATAATCTTCAAACATATGTACCAGCCAGGCTATTGCGTAACCGAAATGGTAATGAAGATCGCAATTACGACATCTGAAGTATTTCAAACATGAATAGGAAGAAGCTAAGGTCTTGAAGTTTTCCCTTGCCAAGTTTGGAACGTTTTGAATGTTGCTAGTTAAAATTACCCTCAAAGTTACGATATTCATTGCCATTACGCTTACGCAATTGCACCACGGGTCTGGTTGTTGTGGTACCATGGTACCCGTAGTTTCTGATATCAACGACGCAGGGAATAGCAGTGGGTGGTGAGGACTATGTATGTGACTGTTGGGTGTTATTTAATAACTTATTTATATTTCAGATGGCACAATTTTCCACTATGATGTTTTTGTATCGTATTGCAACGAGGACCGCAACTGGGTACTGGACCACCTGTTACCACACTTGGAGTCTGACTGCAGCATCAGCGCGTGTCTTCATGAGAGAGATTTCCAGGTATATTGATTTTGTCAGTGAAAGTTGGGAATGGCGAGATTTTCTCGTTCTTAATTGGAGCAGCCCGCCTGGGGAAGTACCTCGGCCTTACAGAAGATCGCAGCCAAATAAGAAAGAAAGAAAGAAAATACATTTATTTGTGACGACAATACAACAATGAGACACACAGCAAAAATAATAACAACAAAAATGTTGTCAACACAAAAACAACCAAACAATAGCAAAAATTAAGAAACAAGGTACAGGTTAATAACATTATTTGTTGCAAATAGTGTTGTGTTCCTGTGGTGAGTAAGGTTGCTTGAGCTGTTTAGGGGGGGAGGGGGTTCGGGCTCGGCAACGCGTGCGTGATACATCTGGTATTGCAAGCGCTCATAGGCCGTAGCCTACCATAGTAACCACTTACGGTGGGCCGTATGCTTGTTTTTTTTTTTTTTTTTTTTTTTTTAATACAACTGAGTTGGCAAACAAACATACGGCCCACCTGTTGGTAAGCGGTTACCGTAGCCTATAAGCGCTTGCAATACCAGAGGCCTCACACACGCGTTGCCGACCCCGAACCCCCTTCCCCCTAAAGAGCTCTGGCAACCTTACTCACCGCAGGAACACAACACTATTTGAAACAAATAATGTTATTTGGCTGCGATATTCTGTAAGGCGGAGGTACCTCCCCAGGCGGGCTGCTCCAATTTAGAACGAGAAAGTCTCGCTATGCCCTACCTCCTCCAAAACCACCACCTTAGACACCTTAGTCGATAATAAAGTATCAGACTAGGATAAATGCAGTGGAAATGAGAGCTTTGCGAATTATGTGTGGAGTAACTTTGGAAGATAGAGTGAGGAACAGTGTGATAAGAGAGCGTTGTGGAGTGAAAGAAGACGTAGTGATTATTGAAAATCGCTTAAGATCTAAATAATAAATAAATATTCCGGACATATCACACACGGTCAACTGATCCCAAACTAGGCATAGCCTGTACTATGGGTACTAGAGGCTGATATACATAATAGATATATATTTAACACCCAGACACAGAACAAAAATCTGTGTTCATCACATAAATGTTTGTCCAGTGCGGTAATCGAACCCGCAACCTTTAGCGCAGAAGGCAGAGTTACTACCAACTGAGCTATGAGGCCTGTCAAATCTGTACGGAGCTCATAACCGTCTTTATTATCTACTAGCATCCGCCCGCGGCTTCGCTCGTGTGGTACCTACATAAAAAGTAGCCTATCTGCTATTCTAGGTAAAGAACTTTATCTTTCCCAAGTTTCAACGAAATCGGTTGTGCCGTTACGGCTTGATTGAACAACAAACATCCAAACATCCTCACAAACTTTCGCATTTATAATATTAGTAGGTAGGATTATCGATATAATCTGTGGTTCATACAGAAGATCGCAGCCAAATAACATTATTTGTTTCAATAGTGTTGTGTTCCTGCGGTGAGTAAGGTTGCTAGAACTGTTTAGGGGGGGAGGGGTTCAGCAGGCAACGTAATAGCAATGCTCCAGGTGTTGCTGATGTCTATAGGCGACGGTGACCACTTGCCACCAGGAGGGCCTCGGTATACCATGAAAAATATTTTTTTTCAGGTGGGCCACTCGATCCTGGAGAACATAGTGTCTTGTATGGACCGCTCCCGATCCATAATGCTGATAATCTCACAAAGATTCCTACTGAGTCAATGGTGCCAGTTTGAGATGCACCTAGCGCAACATAGGTAAGCCTTTTATCAGACTAACAGCTTCTTCTTCTTCTTCCTGCCCTTGTCCCACATTACGTGGGGTCAGAACAACATGTTTTCTTCTTCCACTCTCTTCTGTTTGCCTTCATCTCCGCACTCACTTCTTTCTTACTCATGTCATCTTTAATACAATCCATCCATCTTTTCTTCGGCCTTCCTCTAGTCTTATATCCATCCACATTCATACCTAACGCTCTTCTCGTTACATGACTTTCATCCCTCCTCATGACATGCCCATACCATGCTAACCTATTACTTCTCAACTTTTCCGTCACTGGCGCTGCTTTCAAACTTCCTCTGAAGTAATAATTTCTTATTTAGTCCATTCTCGTCACTCCACACATCCATCTTTCTGGACTTTTTGGACGCTTTCGCGACAGGGACGGCGTTATAGCAGACAACTGCACATTGCTAGGGAATAATATTTCATCATCATCATCATCATCATTTCAGCCGTACGAAGTCCACTGCTGAACATGGCCTCCTCATTAGACAGAGCGAATTCCTTATCATGTGGGGGGATTTGCCCATACTCACCACGCTGGGCATGCGGGTTGGCGAGCGCAGTTAGAGCTATCGTTTTTAAAATGAGGGACGCTGCTGCCCATCCCCTAGCTTTTTTCCCTTAGTCGCCTCTTACGACATCCGCGGATAGAGATATGGAGGGGCCTATTCTTCAGCCGGGGCCACCACGGGCTTATATTTATGAATAATATTTATTCCGTCTTATTTGATTAATTGATCTGTTTCTATTCATACTTTTTGTTGTGTTTATATACTAATTATTGCTTACTATCTACATACTATACCCTGTTTGAGTGCTCGTGTAATTTTGTGAAAGAACCTAATTACGTTCTGACGAGTGTGAGTGTCCACACAAACCCTACGTGGTTTTTAGGGCATAAAAACAATAATTGTAACAGTTTTTTTTTAAGTGTAGAATGAATAAATAAATTTTAAAAAATTTAGCATCTCCGCCAGACAGACTCAATCATCAATGAACAATCGTGGCAGCCCTACCTTCCGATCCTTCTGGTCTATCGGGTCGAGAGCTTTCCAACACTGCGTCGTCCGGTTCGTGGTCGCCATTAAGGATCATCGAAAAAAATGTTAGGCACCAAGCCGTGTTTGTTGCCTGACTCTTCTAGGCTTGGTCGCTAGGAACAGGCATAGCTTCACCTAGTTTCTAAGATGTTTCAAAGTGATCCTAGTGATTTTATTGAAATAAATGCCTTTTGACTTTGACTTTGACATTCAAGAACCTTTACCCCCCAGCGGTTGTCGGTTCTGCGAGCTATATTACCTGCGCATTGCCACTTTAACTACCAATCCTGAGAGCTATGCTGGCATTGTACATTGGCTCTTCTACGGACTTCCTCATTTGGAATTATATGATAGACTAGCTAACGCCCGCGGCTTGGTAACTTGATAAAAAGTAGCCTACATGCTATTCTAGGTAAAGAATTGTATCTATTTGAAGTTTTATCGAGATCGGTTGAGCCGTTACGGCGTGATTGAACAACAAACATCCAAACATCTAATCATCCAAATATCCTCACAAACTTTCGCATATAAATATATTATATTTAAGCTTAGCTCTTGTCGGTGTAATGATGCAATTTCCTCCATTCTGATCTCTCCAATGCGAGCTCCTTTACTTCCTCATACGACATGACGTGAGTCCTCTCTTTTATCTGGTTCGCATTTATATATACATCCTGTAGAAGTCCACTGCTGGACATAGGCCTCCCCCAAAGAGTTCCATGACGAACGGTATTGAGCCTTATTATGTCCTATCATAAGGGGGGGATTGGACCATAACCCACCACGCTGGTCCAGTGCGGATTGGTGGGTGGAGCGCCAGAGACTCGTCAGCTGATCGGCAGGGTGTACCACCACGTGCCGGTGAGGTTGGCTTGGGTTCCGAGGGTTGTAATTTGTAACCCCTTACACCCCTATTAATATTAGTAATATTTTATAATAAATATATATATGGTGGCGCCTTTTGTGGTAACTAGGAACCTTTATGCCTTCGATAGCTCAATGAGCTCATAAATATATTCTTGATGGGAAGGAAAGACAAGGATTGTGCGCACTGACCTTAGATCGCGGAGTGTTTGTAAGACATCCTCATGCGGCAGCAGTCCAGCAAACGCATGTCCCTGACCACCAGAATCGCGGGTTTCGACGACACACCAATATAGTTCTTGAGGACAATAGCAATTTCCTTTCAGCACAATTCGTATTTACAGCGGAAAACAGCGGTTTAATTATGACGAAAATGTTCGCCTCGCGGTTAAATCAGATAGCGGAAGCATATATCGCGGATCAGCAGCCACACTTCCCGAGCACGTAGCTGTGACTCTCTTCTTCTTCAGCGGTGCGGCGGTGGCTCCATCTTCGGTAGCGGGCGCACATTATAAGGAATGTAGGAAATGGATTTTAAAGGAAACATATGAAGCCGTGGTATTAGATAATAATCACGAAAGCCAATAGAAGGAGTTACCAATATATATATAATCATCATCTCCCTGCCCTTATCCCACTTCATGTGGGGTCGGCACAACATGTTTTTCTCTTCCACTCCCCTCTATAAGCCGTCAAATCAGTATTCACTCCTTTCTTACTCATGTCGTCTTTCACACAATCTATCCATCTTTTCTTTGGTCTACCTCTCCCCTTATATCCTTCCACGTTCATATTTACCACTCTTCTAGTCACATGGCATTCTTCCCTCCGCATGACATGCCCATACCATACTAACCAATATATATATAATAGAATAAATTATTAATTTCAGATTGCTGGAAACCCGACGCGAAGACCTAACTCTGGTTCTGCTGGAAGAGATACCACGGCGCTTGCGTCCGAACACACTCCACTACCTTATGCTTACCAAAACTTACATAGTATGGCCCAAGTCAGACACCGAACGGGCACTCTTCTGGAGGAGAATTAGGAAGAGCTTGGTCACCATAAAGCAGAGGCAGTCTTGTATAGAAGGGGTGTCTTTGGCGTAGGAAAACAAGCATCCGCATGTGACTTGGATTTGCAGATTAAATGTAATCTAGATCTTATGTTTTTTTTTTTTAATGTTATAAGGAGGCAAACAGGCTTACGGCCCTGATGGTAAGCGGCTACCGTCGCCTATTGACATCTGCAACACCCGGAGCATTGCCAATGCGTAAATAATTATCTTTCAAAAATTAAAATCTACGAAGTATTTTTTGAGTTCTTTTCATTCATGTAACTTCGCGTCGGCAGGCAGCAGCATCCCTCATTTTAACAACGATAGCTCTAACTGCGCTCGCCAACCCGCATGCACAGCGTGGTGAGTATGGGCGAATCCCCCCACATGATAAGGAATTCGCTCTGTCTGTGGGGGAGGCCATGTTCAGCAGTGGACGACGTACGGCTGAAATGATGATGATGAAATAAGAACTTACGTGTTGTCAATGTGATTGCTCCTCTCATTCTCTTGGGCTGTGGTGGGGTCGTCAGTAGATCCAGGTTCAGCACACCTCCGCAAATCCTGTAAAATCTACTATTTCAGTACCTAATCAACAGCAAAAAAACTAAACGTCTCATGACTAGAATGATTCTTGTAGGTTTGGTCGCGAGGAACAGGCGTAGCTTCACCTAGTTTCTAAGACGTTTCAAAGTCATCCTAGTGATTTTATTGAAAAAAAAAAAACTTCAATTTACTCCGTCATGGCGCATGAAACTGTGCCGAAATATCGGGGAACAAATAAACTCATAAATCATGGTAAATATCCCGTATTTAGTGAATATTATACAAGGTGATCCATAACATGTATACCATTCCGTATTTCCACTCTACAAGGTGATTCATAATATGTATGACATCCATGAATTAGCTGTTATATGTAGCAATCTTGATTCCGAACTTCTTGTACGTTTAGTTATTAGTTCTAAAGATAAAAAATCTAATTAGAGAAAGTTAGTGAAAAAAAAATTGAATGAAAATAGGTATTGATGTTTTTTTCGCAAATAAATTATTTCTTTAAAGGTTATCTGGAAGATAATGCTTTTTAGCATTAAGTTCGCCTTTGTACTATTTTTCTTTATTCTTTATTCTTTATTCTTTATTGTACACAAGAAAAATACAGATACAAAAATTAAAAAGAAAGGTATGTACAAAAGCGAGCTTAACCCTAAAAAGAGTTTTCTTCCATCAAACCTAGAGAGACGTGATTATAGAGGGAGGTTCGTGTACCTACAATGTTTGATAGAATATTATATTTATAAACATACCTATTATTATTTTGTGCAATAAAGAATTTTCTATCTATCTATCTTTTCGATGATAAAATAACCCCCTTTCGGGATGGTATACATGTTATGAATGAATTTGTAATGTTGTGCGCCTCAAAAGGTAATTCGTCGGTTGACCTCTGTCAAAGTATTCTATTTACCTATACTTCCTCAAGTTAATTTCACCAGCTCGAGTCCTGGTCAGGCACATCTTCAGATACTTCGCGAAGGCGAGCTCTGAAATTACAATGTTTTATACAACACGGCAAAATCAAATTTAAAAAAAAGTGGGGGCAAATCCCCACATGATAAGGAATTCGCTCTGTCTTTGGCCATGTTCATCAGTGAACGTCGAACGGCTAAAATGATGAAATGAAATGATTTATTTTGCTAGAAGCATGGTTGTTTAAAGGTCTTAACAATTTATAAGAAGCGCACTTTAATCCTTTCACTACACTGATTCATTCACGGTCATAGGCCCTTTTCAGGGCCACCATACCTTAACCTGGTCACTGACCTAATACAGGATGACCAAGAAAGAATCAGTGACACGACAAGCAAGCAACAATTTATAAGTTATTCCACACATACCTACTTCACCGTTAATACGGCGTGCAAATAATAAAAGTTTTTATAGAAATAGAAATACTTTATTAAGCCATCTTATAAAAACCATGTATACTTAAAACTATATTAAGGTAAGTAGGTAGGTAGGGACATTGAAAAAAACAAAACTTTTACAAAAAAATAAAAACATTAACATCAATTTGTTGTATACGCAAATTTGCGGTAGGTTAGAAATAGTTCAAGCATACAAGTTAAAGAGTCTTTACCACCTTATATATAGTAATCAAACAAAATAAACATTATAAATTATGATGATGATACAACACGGACTACCTGGTGGCAAGTGGTTACCGTAGCCTGTGGACGCTTGCTATACCAGAGGCATAACATGTTGCTTGCATGTCGTATATATCACAGATTTTTTCTTGGTCGTGAATTAAACTCAAAATTGACTTTATGCAGTAGAGTAAGAATCATTTTGACATACATTTAGATGACATATCGCAGTATGAACACGGCGTCAAAAAGAAAAGAGTAGAGAGATCTGCCTACGTCTGTTTTCCCGGAAGAGTCTTCAAGTCTAGGAGTCTTCAAATCTTGAGTGAATAAGTTGTATCTTTGGCCGTGGTGGCCCCGGCTGAAGAATAGGCCATATCTACCTATCCGCGGATGTCGTAAGAGGCGACTAAGGGAAAAAGGCTAGGGGATGGGCAGCAGCGTCCCCCATTTTAAAAACGATAGCTCTAACTGCGCTCGCCAACCCGCATGCCCAGCGTGGTGAGTATGGGCAAATCCCCCCTCATGATAAGGAATTTGTTCTGTCTGTGGGGGAGGCCATGTTCAGACTGCTGAACATGGCCTGGACATCGTACGGCTTAAATGATGATGATGAAGTTATATCTGAGAAAGCGTGCTCCATCTTGTTAGGCCACATCTCATTTGCAAAAGTGATATGGTGGTCAAACGCTTAGCCATCAATAAAAAAAGCATTTTATTCAATGAACCTTTTTCACAAAATGGAATGTAGAGCTTTAGTGTGGTGCCGATACTGAGATAACATACCATTTTGTTCACCAATGAAAGTCCTCGGATCGGGCAGAAAAGGTGGCTCCATCATGTTGAGGTTGTCCAAATCATCTTTCTCCTTCTCATTTTTGGTGTACCTGAAAGTGAAAAACGTGGCTGAGAACCGGTGTTTTTTTTTATACAACTAAGGTGGCAAACAAGCAAACGGCCCACCTGTTGGTAAGCGGTTACTGTAGCCTATGAGCGATTGCAATACCAGTGGCATCACGCACGCGTTGCCGACCCCGAACCCTAAAGAGCTCTCTCTGGCAACCTTACTCAGCGCAGGAACACAACACTATTTGAAACAAATAATGTTATTTGGCTGCGATCTTCTGTAAGGCGGAGGTTCTGTAAGGTGTGGTGAAAGGATTAAAGTTCGCCTCGTAATAGCTCTTTTCTGCTTAGTACGAAATCTTTTTTTTTGCATTTTGTCTCATTTACAGTCGCAGACGAGCCGTGTTAGCCTCGAGGTACCTCGACTTTCCGCAGGTCGTAGGTTCAAATCCCGGACTCGCACCTATGTTTTTACCTAATCGAGAAATCATATGCTCGTACGTGCTCAGAACTGTGAAGGAAAACATCGTGAGGAAATCCGAGGCTTATTCAGCTCCGTATTGACCACGTCTTTCCTGTGCATAACGCCGGCTAGGCTGAGAGGATGGTAGGCTGGGCAATGTCGTCGGTCCATCGAGTGGGGAGCCGGGGATGGACGTCAGGGGTGAGTGGGAGTTGGCGCAATCGTTTTCACTATCACTCGTGCGTGGTAACAAGCAGGTTACACGTGTTTTTTATATGGATAAAATGAGTTACAGCAATGGTCCGCATAGAGGCACTGTTACGTCCATACATAAACACACGGATCACAGTGAAAACATGAGTGTAAAAACCATTGTGCCTTCCACTCACTCCTCAGATCTCACTCACGGGTTGGCCTTCAAGAAGTTCTCCAATTCTCGAACCTTCTCCCTGATCTCCTTGTAGAACTTGCTGCGGACCTCATCCTGCTCCTTCTTCAGTTTGTACGCATCGATGTGTTCTTTCACGTTGAATATAAATAGATCTGGAATAAACAGTATTACAGGAATGACAGCGGATGTTTCTGGCTATGGAGTTAGGCAATGCAACAACCATGGTGTCAAGTCAAGTCCAGTCAAAAGGCATTTATTTCAGTAAAATCACTAGGATCACATTGAAACGTCTTAGAAACTAGGTGAAGCTATGCCTGTTCCTCGCGACCAAGCCTAGAAGAATCAGGCAACAAACGCGGCTTGGTGCCTATCATTTTTTTCGATGATCCTTTTTCACAAAATGGAATTTAAAGCTTCAGTGTGGTGCCGATCGAACTAGGTGAGGCTCAAAAGAAAAGTAATCTAATTATAATCCTTACCTTGGTGCTTACATGCATGACTCTAAGAAAGAAAGAAGACACATTCATTGGTAGCCACAATTTAATTAAAAAAATAACACCCAGTTCTGACCCCACACTAGGATCCCCTGTCGTGATGTTGCCATTCCTAGGTTATGAATTCAAATTCTGTAGACCTTCATTATAAATCATTTCAGCCGTAAGACGTTCACTGCTGAACATCGCCTCCCCCACAGACAGAGCAAATTCCTTGTCATGTGGGGGTGTTTTGCCCATACTCACCACGCTGGGCATGCGGGTTGGCGAACGCAGTTAGAGCTATCGTTTTTAAAATGAGGGACGCTGCTGCCCATCCCCTAGCTTTTTTCCCTTAGTCGCCTCTTACGACATCCGCGGGTAGAGATATGGAGGGGCCTATTCTTTAGCCGGGGCCACCACGGCCTATGTCTATGATGCCCATGTCTCATTATAAATATAATGTACAAATTAGAATATTGCATGCGCGATGTGCTGATTATTGCTGAAAGCACTATAACTGTATCATTTCTATCTGTTACATACCCACATTCCGCAATAAATAAATAAAAATATTTGTGGATCATTCAAACATTATTTAGTTTGTCCTCAGCGGGAATCAAACCCCTCGCATCTCAGACGGGCACTGCTCAGAGGTCAGTTATTTAAATGAACCGTCTCACTAGTCACTGATGAGGGTTGAAAATTGAATAGCTTGCTCTACAATCCTTTATTACGGAGATATGGACGGTCGTAGGAACCTTGATTCTGGTTGTAATGGCATTCATAGGTTACAGTAAACACTCACCAACAGGTTGGCAGTATGCTTGTTTGCCACCTTAGTTGTATAAAAAAAACGTACCTACCTTCGTATCGGTTAGGCAGGTCAGCTGCTAAGGCGTAACTCCTGGAGCTCTCACTCAGCAGGTCTATCATAGACCTAGCCGCACGCACACAGATAGAGGAGCCGTCTATATTCTTCGGCAGTTTAACTCCCACCTTCATTGCTGGGAAAGCAAGTTCCACCGGCTCTCTGAATGGAGTAAAAGCAGTAATGGGTTAACACATTTCCTAAGTGTAGGCTGTACAATTATGATGCCCTTATTTTTGTTTTAGCATAGATTATAGAAGATTACAGTACCTTTGAATGTACAATGAAAGAGAATAGGGAAAAGTCATCGGAAATTATTTCTTTCTGCAAGACATCAGAAAACATATGTATATATTTATTTGTATGAACATAAAGATGCAATGATGCGGATTGACAAAGGTATGCTGAGATGGTTTGGTCATGTAGAGAGGGTGAACGAAAGAAGATTGACGAAACAGGCGAGTATGTATGGGACCGTTGGAAGGGGAAGACCTAGGCGTACGTTTAGTGACCAAATCGGTGACGTTTTGGAAAAAGGTCAGGTCAAGAGTTCCCTAAACCGACGAGCATGTATGAGGAATGTGATGAGATTGAATGAAGCAAAATAGGTATGTCAGGATCGTAGCAAGTGGAAAGCCGTGATCTCTGCTTACCCCTCTGGGAAAGGCGTGATTTTATCTAACGGCGACTAAGGGAAAAAAAACTAGGGGATGGGCAGCAGCGTCCCTCATTTTGACAACGATAGCTCTAACTGCGCTCGCCAACCCACATGCCCAGCGTTGTGAGTATGGGCAAATCCCCCCACATGGATTCTCTGTCTGTGGGGGAGGCCATGTTCAGCAGTAGACGTCGAACGGCTGAAATGATGATGATTATGATTGATTCGAATGATCTAAGAATAATCTCACGGATCAGGTTCGATGGGTTTCCGTTTCCTGAAGGGCATCCGCACCGCGACCCAGATGTTCAGCCTCAGCCCCTTGAATTCGCGTTGGTAGATCGCCAGCTTTATAGACTCAAACTTGAGGTGCTTCTCCAGGTCTCGCAGAAGCGTGTACGATGCTATCTGGATGGCGAAGGAGAGCTGAGCTCTGAGAGCTAGACGTACCTGTTAAAAGATTGAATCTCAATGGCCGCTCAGAATGAATATGCGAAGTAAATGAATGTGGATCAAAGTCAAAGGCGTTTATTTCAATAGAATCACTAGGATCACTTTGAAACGTCTTAGAAGACTTGGTGAAGCTACTCCTGTTCCTCTCGATGAAGCCTACAAGAATGAGGATGGATGTAGGAGTAGAGGTAGACCAAAGAAAAGATGGATGTGTGAAAGTGGATACGGTGAAGAAAGGAGTGAGTGCTGAGATGACGACTGATAGAGGGAAATGGAAGAAGAATACATGTTGTACCGTCATCAATCATCAATCATCTGATGATGATGATTCCACAGCTGGGGCCACCACAGCCTATTACTCACCTCGTTATAACTCTGCGCTTGTAAAGGGGTGTACTGTCTCGAGTTAGCAACAAATTCTTCCAGCATCTCCAACATCTGCAAAACAAAACAAGGTATTTTGAGGTTCGAAACTGCAAAGTCTTTGAGTTTTTTGACACTACTCTGCTTCCTTCATAGATGATTTTGCAATTGGTTTTTAAAAACACATGCATATTTATACGATAATATTATTGTTTGTTAGTTCGTTATTAATTAGTTATATTTTCTTACTGTATTTTATATATATATATTTGTTCGTATACTACGTAGCATACTCGCACTATGTTACATTTATGCGAGCGGAATACAAAATGTGGATTCAAATTGGTTCAAGTACGACATATTTATAATATATCCTACTAGCTGTCCCGCTCACGACTTCGTCCGCGTTTGTTTATCTAGACTATATTCCATTATCCTTGCCACCTATCCATACACCTAAGAAACAGCTATTTACCTACTTCTTCCTACCATCACCGTCACCGCCCGTCACCGGCCCGTAATCGTCACCGCCCCGTCACCGTCACTATCACCATCACGGCCAAGTCTTTTTTTTGTACAAAATGTATACATGTATTTCTTATTTAATACTATTAACCAGAATCCCAATTTTCATGTCTCTAACTTGAAAAACATGGAACTTTCATACAACCTTTCAACCCCCGTATCATCCCTTTGCGGATGGAATTTTCATAAAATTATTTCTTAACAAATGTTAACTCTCTATAAGAAA
Organism: Anticlea derivata; assembly: GCA_947579855.1. Classification (NCBI taxonomy): domain Eukaryota; kingdom Metazoa; phylum Arthropoda; class Insecta; order Lepidoptera; family Geometridae; genus Anticlea; species Anticlea derivata. The sequence goes on along the minus strand of OX388287.1, from coordinate 4,340,406 downwards.
CCTGCGTGCCAAATTTCAAATGTATAGGCTAAATAGATTAAAAAATCCCATATAAACTTTCATCCCTTATTTAAACACCCCGAGGGTTGTTTTAAAAAAAAGTTGTATCTGTTTTTTATTATTTTAAACTACTTACCTGATAACCGATTTTGATGTCCCTAACTTTAGAAACATAGGACTTCCCATACAAACTTTCATCCCCTATTTACACACCATGAGGGTTGGTTTTCAAAAAACCTTATATAGGTATTTTATTATTTTGAAATATTTTCCTGATAACCGATTTCGATGTGTCTAACTCCAAAAACATAGGACTTTCATACAACCGTTCAACCCCCATTTCACCCCTTTAGGAGTTGAATTTTCCAAAATCCGTTCCTATTGCACGGTAACATCTTTTAAAGAATGTCTGTATTAAATTTCAGACTCCTCAGCCAAGTAGTTTTTGAGCATTCGTGATGAGTCTGTCAGTGAATGAGTGGACTACTCCTTTATATATATAGATATCTAGCCTATAATTATTATTAACAATAAGTAAAACTGTGAATCCTAGGCTCGTATTCAGAGACACGACTCAAGCATAGATTTAATCACAGATCAGCTGAACTCTACTTAAGTATTGAATCTCTGCTCAAACATAGCTTTTATTCAAGAACGGTACTTAAACTACTCTCAGCTGAATCGAGTCTCAAATCTGTACTCAAATGTTCTCGTTTACATTTTGATTTATTTATAATTTTCGATCCGTTTTACGCAGAAATTCAAACAGCCAGGGTGGAAATAGAATATCACAATAAAGTGAAGTATAAATATGCATCAAAGTACGTGTAACGGAACGTAAATGTCATTTGATTAATGTCAAATCAAATCTAAACTCAAGCACCAATTTCGTCTGATTGACGTTTCAGAATAAGCATTTACTCAGGTGAACTGTGATCATTGAATCTATACTTAAATTCTGTTCAAGAATAAGAATCTCGCCTCAAATCGAGATTTAAGTACAGATCAATGCTCGAGTCTTGTCTCTGAATACGAGCCCTAGATTACTGAAATAAATAAATAATGAAACTCGTATTTCCTTTTTACCGAAAGCCTAAATATTAATTTTTGACAAGGCTTATATAATATTTAGTTGTTGTGTATCTAGTCCCTAATTGTTTTTAATATTTTAATTAGTTCATAATCACATTCTTTTTCTTCTATTTTTTATTATTATTTGTTAATTTTTTTTTATTAATTAAATTTTATTAAGATTGTAAATTAAATATCGCATGCCTAGATATAGGTAGAATACATTGATTCAATAGTATATAGTAATTGACATCTTTATGACATGTATTTCAAGCAATAAATTATACTTTGACTTTGACTTTACTTTGACTTAGATCCCTAAACTAAACCTAAATTATTGATTGTCAATACAATTTTCAACCCCTATTTCAACCCCTACAAAATTATTTTTTGAGACAAAAGAAAGCGTACATTTTTTTTTCTGATAATGCTAGTCCCTATGCCTGTGTCCTTTCCCAGGATATAATCTATCTCCTTGCCATAAATTCCATAACGATCCTTTCAGCCGTTTAGTAGCGAAGAGGTAACAAATAAACAGAATTACTTTCGCATTTATAATTAGTATAAGTATGGATTGATAAATGTATTATAGGAACAAGGGACTTTCATACAAAAGTTTTCGCCCCCTTTTACCCCTTTAGGGATTGAATTTTGAAGAATTCGTTCTTAGCTAGACCCTAAACTGCATAAAGAACCTCAATGCCTTTCAGGTTTGTAGGCCTGGTAGTTTCAAATACTTTTATATAGAAATAAATTCATCATCATCATCATTTCAGCAGTACGACGTCCACTGCTGAACATGGCCTCCCCCACAGACAGAGCAAATTCCTTATCATGTGATTTGCCCATACTCACCACGCTGGGCATGCGGGTTGGCGAGCGCAGTTAGAGCTATCGTTGTTAAAATGAGGGACGCTGCTGCCCATCCCCTATCTTTTTTCCCTTAGTCGTTTCTTATGACATCCGTGGATAGGTAGATATGGAGAGGCCTATTCTTCAGCCGGAGCCACGGCCAGAAATAGATTAAATATAAAATAAATATTCCGGACATATTCACACGGTCAACTGATCCCAAACTAGGCATAGCCTGTACTATGGGTACCAGAGACTGATATATATAAAATACATAAATATTTAACACCCAGACACAGAACAAACATCTTTGTTTATCACACAAATGTTTTTCCAGCGCGGGGATCGAACTCGCGACCTCTAGCGCAGAAGGCAGAGTTACTACTAACTGAGCTATGAGGCCTGTCGAGATTATGTTGATGTTGCTCACCGGCAAAGCTTCGACGCACCGTCTATCCAGCTCATTATCATCAGTGTAAGTTTCTCTCTGCCAGAGATGCAAGTATGTGTTCATTTGCGTCACAACCCGTGGATCCGGCAGGCCGTCACAGCGCAGGTATTGTTGCCACTGTAGGTACACAGAAATTAAAACAATTACTAATACTTAAATTATAAGTAAAGCAATGAATAGTCCGAAGCTTCACGTGACACCCAGATACAAAGTAGGCTATTAGGTAACTATAAAACCGTGTTCATACAGCGTGCGATATGTCATCATGTATTCGAAAAGGACGACTTGGTTCGCCTTTAGGTTTAAAGACATTTATTCTCAAAAAGACAAACATGTCACTTACATGAGAATATTAATAAACATTATGCAATACATAGTTGTTAGTAGGTCGTTCTGTAGCTAGGTAGGTAATAAGTAGGTATAGGAAGTACGTAGTATTTAGGAAGGTTTTATTAGTAGATATACTCGTTCAATAAGTGCACTCAAAGGTGGTGTTTTCTTTATGAAACTTTTAGCAGGCAGGAATGAGTTTTTCGCAATGTTCTTTGCCGCGCACTTTTTGAATTTGGAACATCTTAGTTTTCAGCAGCAAAGAAATCGAAAGCAAATATTGTTTGAATAAAAACTGGCTGGTACGACGGCCCATAGGCGCGCAGGCACGACCGCCAGCTGAATAAAAAAATAATAAAATATGAGGCGCCTTTTATTTTTTCATAGTGGATGATGAAAAGTAGAGTGTATCACTCGGGCGTAAAATATTTTTTTGGGTCGGGTGACGTAGGTACTTTGAATCCCTCGCTACGTTCAGGATTCTACTCTAGAATCCCTCACTTCGCTCTGGATTCAAAAAAGCGCACTCGCCTTAAAAATATTATTTTGCTCCCATAGATACAATCTACTATTACTTACCTCGGCCATCATTTGCTTTTTGTTTTCAAAATCGATCTTCTGCTTTTCGAATTCTGTGAATAAGAAACGGAGAAGGTAAGGTTGTAAAATGTTTTCAAAGCAAACTGATTGAAATGTGGCCAAAATTTCGCCGATTCGCCCAGTTGTTCGACAGATCTTCGCTCGCTCGATCAAAACAACCTTTAAGATCTAAAGATAGGCTCAAAAAATCATGCATTATGATATTTACTGTGGAATAAGTTCACTGTCTTCTGAAGAAGGTCTCTGCGCACTTCTTGCTCATTGTTATCTTTGGCCATCAGCTCTGCCCTCTCGCGAGCCAGCGTGATCCTCTTCTCTTTCGCACCCGCCAGGATTGCTTGCCTGTTGGAGAGAGACAACAACATTCACAGAAGACATCTTCCAGACTTACGCTTAATGTACACTGATCGCCTCGCCTCGAAAACAAATTATGTCGTCTTCTAAAATGTCAGGAGGCGGCGCAATGCCGGTACAATGCTGGTTAGTAATCGGTGCATGGAACCTTTCTGCCCCAACGGCCGTCGGATCTCCGAGCTATGAGCCCCACCCACTGCAACTTCAACTTGACAATCCTCTGGGCAATATCGGTGCCTTTCGTTTTTCTACAGGTCTCCTCATGTCTAATTTGATCTGTTCAATATGGAGAGAGAGCTGTGTTCGGAAATTCACTAAGCGATAAAATCACAAATGAGGAGATTTTTAGAAGAACCAAGGTCACTGACATAGCTCTCAGAGTTAGCAAGCTGAGGCCCATATAGCTCTCAGAACCGACAACCGTTGGGGAATAAAGGTTCTCGAATGGCGGCAAATCCGTAGATGAACCAAGGTTAACGACATAGTTCTCAGAGTTAGCAAGCTGGAGTGGCAGTGGGCCGGCCATATAGCTCGCAGAAACGACAACCGTTGGTGAATAAAGGTCCTCAAATGGCGGCCACGAACCGGACTACTCAGTGTTGAAAGGTCCAACGACATCCTGAACGTTGCAGGAAGTCGGTGGAAGGAGAAAGCCCAAGCCGTTCGTCGTGGCACTCTTTGGTGGAGGCCTATGTACAACAGTAGACTTCTACAGAGGAATGATGACAAGTGCTGGAATATCTGTTCGGGCGAATTCTATCCCTGTTATTATGAAACTGGGTTTAGACGAGGACAAACTAAACCGTGGTTTCGTGACGTGTCATTTCATACATTTGACATGACATACCTTATCGTACTGTGTCATTTCATACATTTGGCCATGGTGGCCCCGGCTGAAGAATAGGCCCCTCCATATCTACCTATCCGTGGATGTCGTATGAGGCGACTAAGGGAGAAAAGCTAGGAGATGGGCAGCAGCGTCCCTCATTTTAACAACGATAGCTCTAACTGCGCTCGCCAACCCGCATGCCCAGGGTGGTGAGTATGGGCAAATCCCCCCACATGACACATGATAAGGAATTCGCTCTGTCTGTGGGATAGGCCATGTTCAGCAGTGGACGTCGTACGGCTGAAATGATGATGATGATGATGACATGACATAAAATATTAAATAACATCTACAAAACCAAGGTTTAGTTAGTCCTCGTCGAAACCCAGTTTCATAATAACTGAGTAAATATCTATGTGTTTCTATGACTCGATAATCTTTGACCCTGCTCGGGGTGCATGATGAGTAACAATTGGTACTGATGAAGAAACACTTGGAACTAACTTCTCCGCTTCCTTCTCCGCCCTCCACTCCTCGATCCTCTGCAGCATCCATGCTTCACGTTCCTTCTTATTCATTTTCTTCCAGTTATTGGGCTGTTCAAAAACACTGACGAGTTTATGTTAGAGGGGGGTTTTAAATAAAAAAGATTTTTAATTTTACAAATTTATAAATAAAAAATAGTTTAAAAAATTACGGCATCGGCCAGTTGAAAATCTTGAGTTTTTTTATTTGTCTGCTCGTTTTTAGTTATTAATTTTGTTATTTATCTAAAATTTTTAACGAAAATTTCGTTTTTTATGCTGGATCTTAGTTTATAATTTTGATAGTGTCTAAATTTTTTAACGAAAATTTAGATTATTTTTCTGGTTTTTAGTTTAGAATTTTGCTAGTTGTCTAAATTTTTACGGAAATTTAGTTAGATTTTTTGCTTCTAATAGTGTTTATCGGTTATTCTATTAGGGCTTTTGGCATTTGGTAAGACCGAATTCCTATGAACTTGCCGTCCCGTGTTCGTTAACAAAATGATTGACAGATTCCCCGCGTCCTGAACTATATTCAGGACAGGGCGATAAAAATTTATAGCTCTCTTTTATTTGACCACGAAACGGCAACTTCAAATAAGAATTGCAGATTTTTTTTTATAGTTCGCGTCACGATCACAACAACTTTCCTAATAAAAGAACAATAATCGTGTTTCGGGATTGTAAAAGTTGGATGCGTGTTGAAAAGCATATAAGTCAAGCTGTGTTTTTGATAAGCATAAAAACTGTATTTTAGAGAGTTCAATCGTAGAAGCCGTGGTAGACTAGTGGAAGGTTCCCGACCTTTCGATCGGAAAGTCGTGGGTTCTAAAGCCAGTAATGAGTGACAGAAGCCTTTGGGTAGCCTGGTATTCTAAGTCGCCACATAAGCAACTTTTTTAATTACTCTACTATTTTTACTTTACAATTTTTTATACAACTTTTTCGAAAAAAAAGTTAAAGTAAACTTTTATTTTAAATTTTCAGCAGTTTCTATTAAAATTATGTCTGTTTCGATAAAAAACTGATCGGCGATTGGAAATTGCCGTAATATTTGATTGAGCTGAATATTAAGACTTAGAAAGATAGATTTATAAAGACTTAAAATAGTCTTTGGGGTAGCTGTAGTTATGAATAAATATGACACAAACCTTTTCGAACACCGGTATTTCCTCTTTCTCCTTCTCCTTCTTCCCCTTCTTGCCTTTTCCCTTTTTTTTCTCTTCTACCTGTTCCTCTTCTACTTTTGCTTCCTCTGTTATCAAAAATTTTAAATTTTGTACCCTCCTGACCAACCATATGATTATCAATACTCATAACTACGTCTTCTTTCACTCCACAACGCTCTCTTATCACACTGTTCCTCACTCTACCTTTCAAAGTTATTCCACACACACTTCGCAAAGTTCCAATATCTACAGCATATTTATTCTCTATCCCCAAAGTACTAAATTTTATACAAAAGGAGAGCTAATGCCAGGGCATTTTCTACCAGCCACCCTTTGAGGTATAGAGATGGTAGTTGTAAATGTAGACATAGACAGACATTTACCTACTCACTAACATGGCACAAACTAGACATCACAATAGAAGCAAGAAACAGATAGGAACTGTTATTTATAAAAATAAGAGCAAAAATATGGAACAGAGACAGACAGGTAACACACAAAAACTTAATAAAAGAACACGTGAAATATTATTGTGCACCACAGCAGTAAAAAAAGGTCTCGACTCAGCATAAATGCCTTACCACTGAGGATGTAAATGTAAAGTTACCAAAGGGTATGGACTCCTCAGACCATTGGAACAGCTCACTGCCGGCCCTCTCTGCTACTTCTTCTACAGCCTCCGCCTTCTTCTTTCCCTTCTTCTTCTTAGGTTTGATTTCTGGAGATAAAATTTCACTAACCGTTTGTAATGTTTCGAAAGGAGCCTCTAAGAGGCGTAATTCAATCCTTTCACTACACTGATTCTCTCACCGACGGTCACAGGCTCTTTTCAGGGCCACCATACCTCAACTTGGACCCAATACAGGATGACCTAGAAAGCATCAGTGACAAGACAAGCAAGTAATTTAGGAAAGTGTAAAAACAGTTCAATATCATTTATTCAGCGTACATGGATATTGAGATATTGAGTATATTTTATATGGATTTCAGGCGAGCGAAGCCGCGGGGAAGCTAGTTCTGAATAAATTTGCATAGCTCGGAACCGAACAAAAACATCTACATATCAATTTCTCAGTTGAAAACAGTAAATACTTCGTTTTACGATTTTTTCACACATAATCACAACCCTTTTTTATTTGTGCCACCCGTAGCAACTAAGGTATTGATCTAATACACTCAACGGCAGAAAATGTGGCCCAAAACTTAAAGATTTTTTTTATGATGAAAAACTCAATTTTGCACGTGGTAGGGCACAGCGAGATTTTCTCGTTCTAAATTGGAGCAGCCCGCCTGGGCAGGTACCTCCACCTTACAGAAGATCGCAGCCAAATAACATTATTTGTTTCAAATACCTAGTGTTGTGTTCCTGCGGTGAATAAGGTTGACAGAGCTCTTTCGGGTTCGGGGTCGGCAACGCGTGCGTGATGCCTCTGGTATTGCAAGCGCTCATAGGCTGCGGTAACCGCTTACCAACAGGTGGGCCGTATTCCACCTCAGTTGTATAAATTACGTACCTTCGACAATAGGAGGTAGAGACTCGAACGATGCACTGGTGTAAGATGTATCTGTGAACTGGACTTCCTCTGGCTCCGGTTCCAGCTCAGTGGTGGCCACCAGAACCTCATCTTGGACTTCGGATTCTTAAACGTAGAATTAATAATAATTAAAATAATTAATATTCCGGACATAGCACAACCGGTCAACTGATCCTAAACTAGGTAAAAATTGTACTATGGGTACCAGAGACTGATATACATAATAGATAAATATTTAAAAACCAGACACAGAACAAACATCTGTGCTCATCACGCAAATGTTTGTCCAGTGCGGGAATCGAACCCGCAACCTCTAGCGCATAAGGCAGAGTTACTACCAACTGAGCTATGAGGCCAGTGCATGAATGTTTGTTAAGAGCGCCTATTACCTACGCCCTACGCTCCTCGAGTGGTGCATTCTCAAATCTACCTCGTTGCCGGCGTCTGTATTTCCGAATACCTATAATTTGGGTGCCTTCAAGAGTAGAGTGAATAGGTTTCTTCTACGTAAACGTGCTACATCGTAGACTACATCGTCACTTATGTTGATCACAACGCCATCTGTGTCTCAGTGGCTGCACTACCTGGGCACCAGTCTTGCTGTGTATGAATCGACGTACCTATTCCCTTATGTAGTTCACACAAAGCGCACTAGAGGCGCTTCTCCGAGCTATATAAGGGAAAAGGTCACGTGGCTGCTCTCTTTCCCTGCGTTTCCACCCCGTCAGGGTGATGGCCTCCTCAAAAAACCTCCCTCTGGCAACAGCCCAAGCCGAGGTCCGTACCTAAGTGGTGCCCTTGCGCTCGTTGCCAAAACCTAACCTTTTTTTCGGCAGTAGCGCCCTCTGCGCTCGCCTAGCCCGGTGTTGCTGGCAGAGGTCGTAAGACATCCACAGCATAAAAATCCGTTCGAAAAAAAAAAAAAAACCTGCTCTCTTTTTTCCCTCTGTGCATACGGAGCGAGGAAACTTATGTTACAATTAGCCCCTTCGTCCATGACGCTACGCAAAAGTGACGGAACTCATTATAAACTAGAGTTGCGTACTGATTGGAAACTCTGACTCGTCCACGGCGCTACTGGAATTTCCTGAAACTCAGTCACTCATACACGATTTTATGTAAACAAAGTTTTGAAAACGAAAATAATTAACATGACTAGTGATAATTCGAGCGATGACACGGAATTATTACTTCTCCAGTCACATTGACGTCAGAATCACTTATAATTACTGTTTATTCGTTCATTTTTCACACAGTTTCTCGAAACCAGTCGCCTGGCGACCAGCATGTCGAGTCGCCAGGTGACTAGTTACAAACGCGTTCCTTTTGAGTAGCGTCGTGGACGGACGCGCATTGACATACTAGTGCTATCGCAGTCAGGCTACTCATAAGTGACTACAGTTTCAGTCGCGTTCCTTTTGTGTCCCTCCGTGGACGAAGGGGCGACCTAGAAACCCAATAAATTCCTTTCTGTTATAGCTGGTATCTTTTCTGAATATTACACTTATCATCAGGTGAGATTGTGGGCAAACATTAGCCTATTTTGTGTAAAAAAAAACTGCCTTAGCGTTGTTAATCACCACCATTTCAGGCGTAGGAGTCTACTGCTGAACAAAGGCCTCCACCACATATTTCCAGAGGGAATTCCTATCATGTAGGGGGATTTAGCTACTCACCACGCTGGGCATGCGGGTTGGCGATCGCAGTTAGAGCTATATTTGTGAAAATGGAGTACGCTGCTGCCCAGCCCCTTCATTCATTCCCTTATAATATCACCTATTTAATTATTTAATACTAGATGTAGTAGCCTATGCTAGTAGTAATTTATGCTATTCTAGGTAAATAACTTTATCTATTCCAAGTTTCAACGAAATCGGTTGAGCCGTTAAAAAAAAAAATAAAAAAAAAAAATATTCCGGACATATTCACACGGTCAACTTATCCCAAACTAGGCATAGCCTGTACTATGGGTACCAGAGGCTGATATACATAATAGATACATATTTAACACCCAGACACAGAACAAACATCTGTGTTTATCACACAAATGTTTGTCCAGTGCGGGGATCGAACCCGCGACCTATAGCGCAGAAGGCAGAGTTACTACTAACTGAGCTATGAGGCCAGTTACGGCGTGATAGAACAGCAAATATCCAAACATCCTCACAAACTTTCGCATAATTTATAATATAATTAAGATAAGGAATATTATACCTGATGGTTCCGTGTCCTGAAAAATAAAATATATTTTGAAGTAAGTAAACATCCGGGCTATGGAAAGAGCTATGCTATGAGTTTTAATAAAATCCTATGCGAGGAAATCCGTAGAACTAAGGTCTTTATTTTTAGCAAGTTGAAGTGGCAGTGGGTAGGCCATATAGCTTGCAGAAACGAAAAAAATCACATGGGGCCAATTCGTCAGCCTGGCCCACCAAATCGATTTGTTTATTCGTTACTAGCTTCCGCCTGCGACTTCGTATGATCTAGGATTGGATACAGGCTATCTAAGATAGGCTGTGTCGATAAGATACAAGGCTTCACTTACTTTTTTCCCCTTCTTATCCTTTTTAGCCATGACGATATACTACTTAGTATAAAATTCGTAAAATATTCTAAAATTATTAAATTTGAACATAAAATAAAATATAAATAAACAATTTTGTGAAGTTATTGATGTCAAAAATATGACACAAATGACAATACTTTACGCGCATGCGCTATAATAATAACGAATGAGATTTTAACTAAACTAGCTTCAGCCGGCGGCTTCGCTCACGACTACGTCATACTACTTGGTTACCTATGAGGATAAAAAGTACCGTAAGCGTGGTACCTACATAAAAACTACTCAATATGCTATTCTAGGTACAAAACTATTTATATACCAAGTTTCAACGAAATCGGTTGAGCCGTTACTGCGTGATTGAAATACAAACATCGAAACATCCTCACAAACTTTCACAATTTTAATATTAGATACTCATGTGTTAATAATGTTTGTAATGTTTTTAATGTTAGTAGGAGTTTTACTACGTGATAAGATCCGAAATGAGGAAATTCGTAGAAGAACCAAGGTCACCGACATAGCTCTCAGAATTAGCAAGTTGAAGTGGCAGTGGACAGGCCATATAGCTCGCAGAACCGACAACCGTTGGGGAGTAAAGGTTCTCGAATGGCGACCACGAACCGGGCGACGCAGTGCTGGAAGGCCCCCACCCGATGGACCGACGACATTGTAAAGGTTGCGGAAAGTCGGTGGATGGAAAGGGCTCAGGACCACACGTCATGAAACTGGCGGACTTCTACAGGCTGATGATGATGACTCATATGTTGTACGTTGCATAGCCTTATTGTGCAAATGCATACTGTTTAACCCCGCTTTAGTATGTACCTACTAACTAAACCTACTTTAAATGACAATTGCCACAAACTGCACGATAATGCCTATTGTTTTAAAACAGATTACTAATCAATCTAAAGTCAAGCTGACGACATCGTAAAACTAAGGAAAATTTTGTGATTCAGAACTCAAAACTATCTAATCAGTGAACGGAATTAGACGTCAATTAAAAAGAAGAAAGGTGTTTTAAAAATCTAGCGCTTGTTGATCATAGTTGATATAAGATGATTCATAAAATGTAACTATTCCGAAAGGAGCTTAGTCTATCAACAAAAGAAAAGAATAATAAGCTAAAATTGTTCGTTTGTACTCGTTCTGCTCGCTCTCGATCAGGTTTTGGCTGAAAATCAGTGTTATTGCTTTTAAGCAAAATATTTCACTGAGCCATAGCCTATTTGTCGTACTGCAGCACACGCAAACTTGCCTACTCTAAGATACCTACTTTTTTTAAAAAAAATGCTCTATTGATTATGTATACCTATGTATGTACTTTAGTTTAAAATTGTTTATCTATGTTAATTGTGTGTGTCTGTAGTGCCAAATATTTTTTTTTATCTATCTATCTATCTATCTATCTATAAAATAAGAATCAATTTATTTATTTTTCGTCAATAATTTTTCCGCAAATCTTTTTTTTTTTGGATTTTAGTAACTGTATAACTAACTAGCATAAGCCAGCGGCTTCGCTCAAGTGGTCCTAAAATAAAAAGTAGTCTTTATGCTAGGTAAAGAACTCTATCTATTCCAATTTGTCATCGAAATCAGTTGAGGCGTGATTTAACTACAAACAAACATCCAAACATCCCCAAAATCTTTCCTATTTATAGTATTCGTAGGATTATTATGCGCACGGAAATTACCAAGATTGAGTTTGAACTGATTTGATCACAAAATAGCTGTTTTTTCATATTGGTTTTTCAATGAAAAATTACGAAAGTCTATTGCCAATTGGATCAAAAAATTAAGCCTCTTTCGGATATCATACTTATTATTAATCACCTTGTAGCTATTGGAAGAGATAAAAATAGTTTTGTGGCTAAGTGTATCTCGGTAATTATCATTGTAAAAAGTGCTCTACCCAACAAGATGGGGTTTTTAGAAGATGGCAGAGACTTCTCTGATGTGCCATTGATCCCGGATTATTATGCAGGGAAAAATATTTTCATTACTGGCGGTTCTGGTAAGTAAATAAATACTTAATAGCATCATCATCAGCCTGTAGAAGTCCACTGCTGGACATAGGCCTTCCCCAAAGAATGTCATGACGAACGGTCTTGAGCCTTCTCCACCCACCGACTTCCTGCAACCTTCTTAATTATTTTATGATTTTTGAATTGTTTTTTTCTCAATAACCGCAAAACGCACAGTCTTGATTTTTATGACAAAGATAACTTGACCATTTTATTTACGTAAATCCAAGACAGAAACGCGATTGGTAAAACTTTTCTCGATAGATTTATTTTTTAAAGTTGGGTCCTCTGCAACAGTTTTTTCGAAAATACTCTGAGACTATCTAACAAAAATAACTTTTTTTTAAATATTTTGTTAGAAAATAACATTGGGTACCTAATTCCAAGACACTTTAAAAAAAATTGATCGTTTTTGAGATAATCGATATTTTCTTATATTTCGCTTACGTCGATTACTTTCGAGCGCCTTCTAACGCTTGCTATCTCTTTCCGTATTCAATTACAGTACATAGCGCTGTCACTTTCTTCACTCCGCCCACTCGACAATTTATTATGATTTTTGTATCCTCTTAATGACGTCGATCCATCGGAACGCTTTCCATCACTGCGTCGCCCGGTTCGTGTTCATTCAACCAACCAACAAACAAACACACCTTCGCATTTATTATCCTTAATTTATGTAAAACAATAAAAGGCGCACTTTAATCCTTTCACTACCCTGATTCTTTCATTGATGGTACCTAAGTTGATCAGCGGCATGGGCCCGGTGTCCTGTAGCACGGTTTTACCTATTTTAGTTAAGCCTATTTCAGGCACCGGTCTCTCACAAAACAGGTTAACTTATCTACCTACAATTCTTATATGCTGCTGTATCCCATCCATTACTGTTTTTTTAATTCATCTAAGGTAGGAAACAAGCATACGGCCCACCTGTTGGTAAGTGGTTACCGTAGCCTATGTACGCTTGCAATACCAGAGGCATCACGCACGCGTTGCCGACCCCTTAAAAAGTTCAAAACGCCCTTTTTGAAGAACTCCATACTGTAGTCCTGTTAACATTTGTTGAGAGAAAATAAATATTCTATTCTTTCATTGACGGTCATGGCCCTTTTCAGGGCCACCATACCTCAACCTGGTCACTGACCTAATACAAGATGACCAAGAAAAAATCAGTGACACGACAAGAAGAAGAAGATAATACTTAAAAGTTAGAAATGTCAACAGTTTGTTAAGTTAGTTTTTATTGGAACGTATTGGTTATGGTCGGAAAGCTGATAATCTTCTGACTCGTTTAATCCTACTAATATTATAAATGCCCCCCGCCCGATGGACCGATGACATTGTTAAGGTTGCGGGAAGTCGGTGGATGGAAAAGGCTCAAGACCGTTCGTCATGGAACTCTCTGGGGGAGGCTGTTCAGCAGTGGACTTCATCAGGCTGATGATGATGATTAATATTATAAATGCGAAAGTTTGTGAGGATGTTTGGATGTTTGTTATTCAATCACGCCGTAACGGCTCTACCGATTTCGTTGAAACTTGGAATATAAAGAGTTATTTACATAGAATAGCATACAGGCTACTTAAGTTGTTACCACGCGAGCAAAGCCGAGGGCGGTAGCTAGTATTAAATAATCGTCAATTCCTAATAATTTGTCTGATCTAGTGGCAGATGCAACATGACGCGTTATGCTATGATGATGATCTCCTAACCGGTTTCGGCCATGGCGACTGATTTATTCTGGATACTTTTACCAATATCCAGAAACAGTCAATTGCGCAGGACATATTAAGGTGCATAAGCGCGCGCGCACACACAGATGCACCCTCTCGTCCCTACTCTCCTATATCTGATGGAACGGATAGCCGCTACGATCAGAGAAAAGCAGAGATGCAGTGTCTAGGTGACGATAATAAAACCCCTATCGTCTCCTTAGGCCTTCCACGATGCATTGCTGTCCCGCCACCGAAGGTGGGTTGCTATTGTTGCCGAAACAGACTTTGGTGCACTGTGCAGCGGGGGGTGACCGCCAAAGACTTGAGTGTCAAGACACTCAAGCCCCCCTCTTCCAGGTTTTGCCCACGAGTCGACGTGGTTTCCGGGGTGTGGCCGCTGCGTGCAGGACAGCTGCTTGGAGCCACTGGCGAGAGTTTAAGGATTATAACGAATTTATAACTGATACAACCACCCATAAGGGCCGACTGGCTGAGTCAGACGCTAATTATCCTAAACACCCCAAAATCGAGATTTACAGTGAAAGAAAGAAACAAAGAAAGAGCATTTATTTGTCCCCAAAACAACATAGATAAAAAGACAAAAGATAAAAAAAAGAAAGAAAGTATACAAAATAGGTAAAAAAAAAAAAAAACATGATAAAAGATTAAAATAAAGTAATAACACAGAGGTGACTGTTGCATGTGAAAAGTGAAAATGTTCTACAGTGGCACACAAATCGAACTGGTTGACTGTACACACTATTGTGTATGAAGAATATAACACATACATATACATTAAGTTGGCTCTTTGTAACGTGACTCTATAAAATGATTCTAAGCAATTTTAAAATATGAGGAATGTGATGAGAGTGAATTAAGTAAAAGAGGTATGTCAGGATCGTAGCAAATGGCCGTGGTCACTGGAAAACATGTGTAATTTTATGTATGTTTATGTATTAATGTTTTATTTATATACTTACCAGTGTTATGACAGGCTAAAAGGCACTAATCAGCTCAACCCAGCATTTTGTGTAATATTATAAATAAATATAAATATTCCGGCCATATCACACACGGTCAACTGATCCCAAACTAGGCATAGCCTGTATGGGTACCAGAGACTGATATACATAATAGATATATATTTAACACCCAGACACAGAACAAACATCTGTGTTAGTCACAAATGTTTGTCCAGTGTGGGAATCGAACCGACCTCAAGCGCAGAAGGCAGAGTTACTACCAACTGAGCTATGAGGCCTGTCTGTATATATTGCTTCGAAGTTTCTAGGCTAGGCGACCTTATTCTTCAACTAGCTTCCGTCCACGGCTTCGATCACGTGGTACCTACATTAAAAGTAGCCTTTATGCTTTTCCAGACTCTGATCTATCTCTGTACTCTGATCTATCTCAGATCTATCTCTGTACCAAATTTCATCCAAATGCTTTCGGCCCTTTGGGCTTGATTGAACAACAAACATGCAATCATCCTCACAAACTCTCGCATTCATAATATTAGTAAAATAAATAAATTAAATATTCCGGACATATTCACACGGTCAACTGATCCCAAACTAAGCATAGCCTGTACTATGGGTACCAGAGACTGATATACATAATAGATATATATTTAACACCCAGACACAGAACAAACATCTGTGTTAGTCACAAATGTTTGTCCAGTGCGGGAATCGAACCCGCGACCTCTAGCGCAGAAGGCAGAGTTACTACCAACTGAGCTATGAGGCCAGTCAAAGGATAGTAGGAAGTAGGATGTCTATACAACGTGATCCGTAACCAGTAGGTATACTAACCTGAAAAGGGGGTTATTCTATCAAAAACACACTGCGGATGGTTATTCAATTCAATTGATTTATTTCAAACCATAAGGACTTTGGAGAACACTTAGTTACGTCAATTTTTTTTCCTTAATTCATCATCATTTCAGCGGTTCGACGTCCACTGCTGAACATGGCCTCCCCCACAGACAGAGCAAATTCCTTATCATGTGGGGGGATTTGCCCATACTCACCACGCTGGGCATGCGGGTTGGCGAGCGCAGTTAGAGCTATCGTTGTTAAAATAGGAGACGCTGCTGCCCATCCCCTAGCTTTTTTCCCTTAGTCGCCTCTTACGACATCCGCGGATAGGTAGATATGGAGGGGCCTATTCTTCGGCCGGGGCTACCACGGCCATGAAATGAAATTATTCAGAATATAATACTAAAATTAGGTGGGTAGGTACATAGATATTTGCAGCTTTGTCATATTTTTGTGTAATTAATAATAACTAGCGTACACCCGCGGCTTTGCTCACGTGGTAACTTCATAAAAAGGGGCAGTATTGATAAACCCTAAAGTCCGTATTTCATTATTTATTGACTTTATGAGTATTTGTACCAAGTTTCAGATAAATCTCTCCATGCGTTAAGATTCTCCGATACAAACTTTGGCATCTCATTACACCCTTTTAAGGGGTAGTTTTGAAAATCTAAAAATACAGTTTTTCTTTATTTCTATTATTCATTATTACAATATACATAAATAACAACATGTTACTATAAATAAACAGCGTAGCGGCTGTAAACTTTCATTTCATTTAATTTCATATTTATTCAACCATTGGTACACTAGTTACGTCAATCATTTGAACATTAACCTTATACATATTAATTAATATTGATAGAAACAGACAGGTATCAGGTAAATCAAAACATTAAACATTAGCAGAATCTTAGTGATAAAATTTAATGTGCTTTGGCACTGAATTTCTGTACCACAGTCAAAATTGTCAATGTCAAGCAATTATGAATGTCACAGGTATCAGTGGTGGTTCGTAACTTTGATGGTAATTTTAACAATCTTAGCAACATTCAAAACGTTCCAAACTTGACAAGGGAAAACTTCAAGACCTTAGCTTCTTCCTTTTTATGTTTGAAAAACTTCAGATGTCGCTAAAATTGATAAAATCATCCTTATAATTGCGATCTTCATTACCATTTCGCTTACGCAATAGCCTGGCTGGTATAACAAAACGTGTACGTCAGGTCAGCAGGAACACTGACATTAGACGGGAGCCCCTGGACCTCTGACCATGCCATCATTTAGCGATGGACCTGTCACTCATTTGCACCCATTTGCCAGAATTCGTAAAATAGCACAGTTACCACACTAGTCACAACACCTACGGTCTTCTAAAGGGGTTTTTTTCCAGGGTTCATGGGCAAAGTCCTCATTGAAAAGCTGCTGTACTCCTGCACTGACCTGGCGAGGATCTACCTACTCTTGAGGTGCAAGAAGGGAGTCAAACCCGAGGACAGGATCAGTGATCTGTACTCATCACCAGTAAGTTTATTTCTAACTCTTCAGAGACTTTGAATGGTAGACATCCTCTCTGGTCTCCAGGCCATTTCTAAGGGGTTAGTAAGAGTCATGTCTGAACATTTTGCAGAAGTGAGTATTTCATAACTTTTAACTAACTTGTAATGGTTATTTCTACACCGATTCAATATCATCATCATCAGCCTGTAGAAGTCCACTGCTGGACATAGGCCTCCCCCAAAGAGTGTCACGACGAACGGTCTTGAGCCTTTTCCATCCACCGACTTCCCGCAACTTTCACAATGTCGTCGGTCCATCGGGTGAGCCTTCTATCGCTGCGTTGTTTCGTGGTCGCCATTCGAAAACCTTTATTCCCCAACAGTTGTCGGTTCTGCGAGCTGTATGGTCTACCTACTTCAACTTGCAAACTCTGAGAGCTATGTCGGTGACGTAGTTTTTACGGTTTTCCTCATTTCGGATTTTATCACGCAGTGAAACTCCGAGCATAGCTCTCTACATAGCCCGTTGCACGACTTTGAGCTTGTATATGAGGCCAATAGTTAGGGACCAAGTCTCAGTGCCATATGTCATCACTGGCAACACGCACTGATTGTAGACTTTCGTCTTGAGGCTCTGCGGTATCTCCGACGAAAAGATATGATGAAGTTTCCCAAACGCTGCCCAGTCAGAGTAGGATTCGTCGGTTGACCTCTTTGTCCAATTTGGACCTACCTATTGAAATCTACACTAGATTTAACTGTAAACTAAATTTAGATAATTGATTCAGGCGTGACTTTTCGGAAGACGCGTGCACCTCCCACACCTCCCGCAATACATTTGGCATGCCTTCTATTTGGAATTATGAAGCACAACGCCCCCAAGTATCTTTATGAGAAGATTAATAGGATATCTTAAAGATCCTGCAAAAGTCGCCAATGTTCGATGCAGCTCTCGACACAGAAACACAGAACAACTGCGTTTAAAGGCTGTTTCCGTTACGCTGCATCGAAGTGTTGGACTAATATCCCCCCGCCGATCAGGAACCTACAGAGTAGCTATATGTTTAGAAAAAAATCTTAAAGTTTTTTTATTATAAATAAATAAATAAATAAATATTCCGAACATATTCACCCGGTCAACTGATCCCAAACTAGGCATAGCCTGTACTATGGGTACCAGAGACTGATATACATAATAGATATATATTTAACACCCAGACACAGAACAAACATCTGTGTTAGTCACAAATGTTTGTCCAGTGCTGGAATCGAACCCGCGACCTCTAGCGCAGAAGGCAGAGCTACTACCAACTGAGCTATGAGGCCAGTCAATATCAATATTCAATCATCGAAAAAGCAGGAAAGCCTTTTATATTACACAAGTGCTATATAAATAAGTAAATATGATAATTTATGTGAACTTTTAATCATTGTGATATTTTGTAATTATTGTGTTTGTTCTTTTTTACTTCAATTACGTTGTTTTCTTTTGGTTTTTTTTTTTTTTTTTTGCGCTTGTATACTTTTTTGCGCTTGTTGTTATCAACCCGCTTCATGCTGAGTTAGGGTCCATTTTGCAGCAACATGTATCTGTGATTGTTTAATGTTTATGTTATTATTATTCTTTTATTGTTTTTGTCTTTTGTCTTTTAGTATTCTTTTAAATAATATATATATATACCTGTTATAATTTAAGTTGTTGCAAATAAAATTATATTCTATTCTATTCAATAAGAAGCCATGCAAAGCTACTTACGTTGTGCCTACTGCTTACTGCACTTATTGCGGGAGATGCACACATCTGCATTTTATTGAGCTTATGAGGTATATATTAACGGAATAGTACTAGATATTTGTTTGTCTATTTAATATCTTTAAAGGTGTAGGTTAATTACATTTACGAAACAAAAATATATATTTATATTTTCAGTGCTTTGATCGACTACGCGCTGATAAGCCTCAAGCCTTCGAATCCAAGGTGTCTGTGATACCTGGTGACGTTATGGAGCTTGGATTAGGTAAATATTGGTGACGGTACCAGTGTGGTGAAAGGATGTGACGTGCAGGAAGACCTACCCCTATTTTTCGGGGTATCGGTTGGCGGTTCTGCGATCTATGTTTATGGCCTGCCCACTGCCACTTCAACTTGCTAAATCTAAGAGCTATTTTGGTCACCAACAATCTTGAAATTGAGCATGAATGGCGGTCTTTCGACACTAATGAAAAGAAATTCGAAAATCATTCATTTTTATTGGATGTTTGCATAGAATCTACAAAAATTCTTCGGACGGTCAAGTACGAATAGGACTCACGCCCTGAGGCTTCCGTACCGTTATTATAATTCGTAAAATGTTAAAATATGTATGTATGTGATGTGATGTGTTATGTAATTAATTTATGTCTACTAGCTCTTAAACGTTTTGGCCTCGGCTGTTAGTTTCTGAGTGGTTTATACAAATAAATAAATATTCAATGTTTTAATGTTTTCAGGTATATCCGAGGAAAACCGTAAATTAATCATCAACAATGTGAATATCATTTTCCATGTAGCTGCCAGTGTGAGGTGAGATTATCAATTAGCAACACCAAGGCCGAGTGGCGGCGAAGCGACTAATTTGCTAAGCAATTGAAATTCAACCTCATTTCCTTGCTGATACAGCTGAAATCACAATACAGACACGAAGTGACTTGCGCGCGCGTTGGAGATGCGTGCGATGTTCTAATTTCAGCCGTTTTATGATGTAATAATGGTTGATTTGAATTTGTTTAGCGAATGAGTCGCTTCGTTGCCACTCCATCCACCTTCGCTGACATTCGTTTTTTCAAAAGCTGGTAACAGCTAGGTAAAGGACTCTGAGTTTTATCGAAATTCGTTGAGCCGTTACGACGTGATTGTACCACAAACATCCACACATCCTCACACTCTTCGCATTTTTTATATTATTATGATAAAACGGGAAGCTTCGTTTTGTATAAAACTTTCTTTACTAACTCAGAAGGTGTTTGCAGAAACATATCGCACACCTAGATCAAAACTAAGTCAATTCAAAATACCACATTTTTCAGGAGACTAAAAAAACGTTTATCTTCAACTTTTATCACTAAAGTTATGGAACGCAAAGCATTTTGGTAAGTGAATTTTGCCTAAATTAATAATATTACAAAGATTATAGCTATAAAGTAAACATTGTATCTACAATTAATTGTTTTTGAGTTGTTATACTTTTGGACTGATATTCCTTAAACAAAATAAAAATATTTTGAGTTGAAATAGTTTTGTGCGATTATTTGGAGTTGGCCTTGCATAGTATTATTATTAAATGGTTAGAAAATTTTCTGATTGAATGGTTTTTGGTTAGAAAACAAGATTTTAAGTATTCATTAAGAGAAGTATTACTTTCAAGTATGTGATTTGATGGAAAACTTGAAGTGGAAAGAAAATAAATGTACTTGTTATTCAAATTAAATCGCTTCTTTAATCACAATCATTCAATCTTCGAATCTAAAAAGTTATACTAGGTACAAGAAAATGTATTATGACAAGAGCAATTTAAAATGATTCTTGGTGAGCAAACACTCAGATTCCGGATCAATACACTTACTCTAAGGTCATAAAGGCTGATAAACTTTTCTAAAATTTATTACATGCGATTATAAAATGATAGACTCTTCTGTTGATATAGCTCATTGATTTTCGTCTCGTAGTGGTGGTTGCTGATTTGTTGATGTTTTTTTGCTGTTGCTATAGTTTTCTTCATACTTTTTTTGGATAATGTTCGGGGGTTTGTTGCATTCTCTATGGTCGGGAATTGTTCTGTAGTTATAACTGAATATTATTGTTTTAAATTTCTATGTATAGTCAGTTTTTTCTTATGTGTCCCTAGCAAATTCTCACCAACAAAAGTTAGACATCGCGCAATACGCATTATTGTTCAACAAATCAAAGTCAACTCGAAATAATGAATAAAGTACGAACTTACGTCATCAATCAAAAAAGGAACAATGAAAAATGACCTATTATCATTAAAACCAAGACAACTCAAAATATTTTAGTTTTCTACAAAACTCGCACACACTTGAGCGCTGACTTTTCAGGTGCAACTGACAATACACCTATTTAGGTGGGGAAGAATGAAAGTCGTTCATTCACCAAGACGAAGTTAACGCCATCTATTGAGCCATTTAAAAAGGTTTTTTTAAATCTGTCTTCGTGGTTAGTTGCGTTTAGTTACAGAATTATCGAATATAAGGTTATCTCCAACTTGATGTTTTTTGACTTTTCTTAGTTTTGATCTAGGTGTGCGATATTAAACACGGCTTACACAAAATGACATCAGTGAGAGCTTATTTTAAGAAAACTAAAATATTAACAGTGGTATCCATGTTTATACTTAACTCTATTCTTGAGATACATTTGGCTAAGGATGATTTACCTACCTATGAAAAAACACATACACAATTATAACACTAGAAATAAGGAAAAACTAGATGTACCACGAACAAGGCTTGTAAAGACTTACAAACTAGGTATTTGCCTTAAGCTCGCTATGTACAATAAATTGCCATTAGAAGTTACACAGTTACCCATCAACAAATTTAAATAACAGGTTAAGAGATTTATTGACAGTCATCCATTTTACCATATTACCGAATATATTAATTGTTCATTCTCTGATATGCATAAGAGTAATATGTAGGACACTATCTATTAATCCATTAGTAATCTGTAATAATAATAATACTTAATTAATAATCTGCATGATAATTTATGAAAATAACTGTTATTGGACATACCTATGTTATGCAATGTAACGCTAAGGGTGAAATAAATGAATATATGAATAAACAATAGCAATTTCGTCTTTCAGATTTGACGACCCCCTGACTTATGCTGTGAATATGAACCTGAGGGGCACCAAAGAAGTCGTACATCTCGCTAAAGAGACGAAAAATTTATCAGTAAGTGCACCAAAAGATTTAAAAAAGTACTATGTAGTGTCGAACCAAACGTTTCTGCTCCACCTTTATTATAAGCACTGGCAATGAGTGGAACGATCTGCCAGCGTCTGTTTTCCCGGATGACTACAATCTAGGAGTCTTCAAATCTAGAGTGAATAAGTTCCTTCTGGCAAAGCGTGCTCCATCTTAGGCCACAACTCACTTGCAAAAGTGAGATGGGGGTCAAACGCCTAACCATCACCAATAAAAAAAAAAAAAAAAAATACTATGTTTAAAAGATCTCAAACGGTGAGGAAAAACGTTAATTAATAACGAATGTGACATGTGACGCACAATCCTTTCACGGCACTGGTTTTATTGCCACAAGTTATTTTCAGGGTACCTACCATACATCATCATCATCATCATGAGCACCATCTTTCATAACCAGCATTATATTTGATCATGCTCTAATCATTATCTGACATGAAATTTGCATCCTGTAAAGTAGGAAAATGGCGGTACTCTAGAGAGTTAGAACTCCTGACATCTTTTGTACCTGCGTTTCGCAAATAAATGAATGAATCAGACGCTTAACTTTACGAATTTATTTGTTTACGTACAGGCTCTAGTCCACGTGTCCACCTGCTACTCAAACACAAACAGAAACCCTATCGAGGAGATCATGTACCCACCGCACGCTGACTGGCGAGACATACTCCAGATCTGTGAGGAGATGGACGAGCATACTCTCCGGACCCTGACTCCTAAGTAAGCAATACTTCATAAAATCACCATCAATCACCGTCGCCATCGCTATCACCATCACCATCACTATCACCATCACCATCACTACATATTGTAACTTTACAATTTTTCAGGCTGTTAGGAGAGCTACCGAACACGTACACTTTCACCAAGCAGCTAGCAGAGCACGTGGTGTACGAGAATCGCGGCCAACTGCCGGTAGTCATCTTCAGACCATCTATCGGTAAGTCTCGTCAAATGAAGTATTTTAGTTTAGCGGCTGCGCCATGTAATTTTTTTTAATCTTCCTGTTGGCTAAACAGTCTCAAATCTGATAAAATATAGCACTGCTTTATCGTAACTTTCGCGAACCTGAGCATCGTTTAGTGAAATGGGAATTTAAGGGACAGCACAGACTACAACTACGTAGTTCCGGATGCGCCAAGTAAATTTAAGTCTATGAAATCTTGTTGCAGTTATATCCAGCGTAGAAGAACCAGTGAAGGGATGGATAGAGAATTACAATGGACCAGTTGCTTTACTTGTTGCTAGTGGAAAAGGTAAAAAATTTAAGTGTATAGTCTACAATTCGAGCAGTCTGAATCTGCAAGGGATGTGCCTACCACCAAAGTATCGATAGGTGTAACCTTTTCACGAAACGGCTGCACGAATCGTAATGAAATTTGGCAAAGCGAATGATTATATCTCAGGCTATCTTTTGTCTTAAAAAATAATCTGATGAGAAATAAAATGAGAAATCCACAATTCTTCAAGTTAGGGATCTGAAAATTCATATTTAGGCTTTTGGTAAGAAATAAACAGATTAAATGCTAAATAAAGTGTTTCAGAATGTTTCAAAAACATCCCGAAAGGGGGCAAAGTAGGGGGTCAAATTTGTGAGATGCTTTCAGAGAAGTCGCGGGTAACAGTTAGTAAACAATAACCTTATATAGGTAATCTTGGAACTGTGCCAAAATATCCGGGACCAAATAAACTCACAAATAAAGTAAATATCTCGTTTTTAGTGAAAATTATGTTCATAACCATTCAGAGATTTTAACAATTTTGCAGGTATAATGCGAAGTCTCTACACGGACCCTGATTTGAAAGCTGATTACATGCCGGTCGACGTTTCCATCAAGGGCATGATCGCTGCCGCGTGGGTGCGAGGAACCAAAAAGTATGTGCTCATTGCAATTTGCCATATTTGATTAATCGACTTCAATGAAAGGAGGAGGTTCTATTGGCTGTATTTTATGTACAGTGTGATTTGTATGCACAATACAGATTTTTGTGAAATGGGTAGATTGTCCCGCAGCGGGATTCGGACCGCACCCCTTGCATATCAGACAAGCAATCGCCTGCTACGCCACCGAGTCCTTCAGTAGGTTAGAGCATCCCCGTAATCCAGAGGAAGGTTGCTGGTTCAAATCCCGTCGTTTTTTGTTTTGGGATATTACAAAAAGTCCTGCTTCGCTATTTTAAGGAGCTGGGCTGGCTGGGGTAGGGTTAGCTTAGGGGGACAATGCACAAAACAGCCCACAGCGGGAAGTCAGTGCAGGACTAACCACCCCCGATTAGAATTAGAATTATAAAAATCATGTTTTTTTATAACTTTGTTCACAGACTGCATCAATCAGACGATATCCCGATCTACAACTGCTGTTCAGGACAGCTCAACAATATAACCATGGGGGAGATGATTGAGATGGGGTATAACCTTATCTCCACCATCCCCTTGAATGGTATGCTGTGGAACGCGGGGGGTAGTCTCACTACCTCCCCCACTATACATTACATCAAGGTAAGGCCATGTTCATACGACGAATTGTCATCTAACTAAATGTATTTCAAAATTATGCTTAGCTTGTAAAATTTACTTTTACAATTTTCAATTTATTTTTATTTCGGTTTTTCACCATAATTGTTAGTACATTTATCTACCTATAAACTATGTTAGTAACCATAAAAACTGATTTCAAATTATTCATGTCACATATTATCAGAATACATAAAAAAAAATTGTTTTGCAAAAATAAATTAAATTTACTTAATATTGAAAATTCTAACTAGATTAATATAAACATGTAAATGTCAATATAATATTCAAGAATTCTAATTGTTTAAGTAAAGTCCAGAAATAAATAAATAGTAACCTACAGATACAGTAGTATGATTATTGTACTTTTTGACTTGTCTAAGCAATAAAATCTTTGGCTCTACTGGATAAAGTCAATTTTGAGCTCCCTCAAATGTCAAATTCAAAATTGTCTTTATCCAGAGAGGAAAGGACCATTTTGAAATACTTTTTAGACTAGCTTCCACCAGCGGCTTCGCGCGCGTGGCGCGTTTGTGACTAACACAGATGTTTGTTCTGTGTCTGGGTGTTAAATGTATATCTATTAAGTATATCAGTCTCTGGTTCCCATAGTACAGGCTATGCCTAGTTTGGGATCAGTTGACCGTGTGTGTATTGTCCGGTTAAAAAAAAAAAAAAGAAAAAAAAAGTGGGTTCTATTCTAAGGTAAAGACTCTTTATATTCCATGTTTCATCGAAATCGGTTGTGCCGTTTCGGCGTGAATGAATAACAAACATCCAAACATCCAAAAAAAATATTCTTCAATTAATAAATTCAAATTACTTAATATTAAATCTAATTAAAGCAGCAGTTGACGTCCTACGGCTGAAATGATGATGATGAAATCTATCTACAAAAGGTTAATTGCGATTGGCTGATGTTTATTTTGCTCCTCACCCGATGGACCGACGACGACAAGGTGAAGTGGGTGGATGACTGCTCAAGATTGTACGTCGTGGCACTCTTTGGTGGAAGCCTATGTCCAGCCCCCCAATTCTACTAATTCAATGGCTTCTAAACGACAATGGTTCAATGGTAAAATGGCCACATAAGACACTTTTGGTATTCTGCTATCACAGTCGTATATCAAAGGCAGTCATTGTTTTCGCAATGAACCAATTAAATCAAAGAAACGAAGGTGGAGACAATCGTAACTGAATCATAATGGTGCGATCATTATCATGTGATTATCATTTTCAAGTCATTGAATTAGTAGAATTGGGGGCCAGTAGTAGACTTCGAAGGCTGATGATAATGATGTTTGTTTTAAGGTGCTGTTGCTCCATCTGCTGCCAGCCATATTCGTTGATCTTATTTTATGGATGCTTGGTAGGAAGACTCTGTAAGTAACTGCCATTTTTATGCCCATGATTCCGAAAAAATATAAAAAAAAAATTATCCCCAAGAATGGTTGAGAACCTCTGATCTTGACGTGATCAGATCCTTGAAGATGTCAATCGGGGTAGTCAGAGGCGTGTCCGCGCATTTGGCACATTGTACAACATTAAGTTTATTGTAGATTTAATATGTAATCCTTGTGTACAATCTATATCTATCTGCGATTTATGTGGTCCACATTGAAGCTCTACATTCCATTTTGTGAAATAGGATCATCGAAAAAAATGATAGTCACGCGCGCCGTGTTTGTCGCCTGATTCTTGTAGGCTTGGTCGCGAGGAACAGGCGTAGCTTCACCTAGTTTCTAAGACGTTTCAAAGTGAGCCTAGTGATTTTATTAAAATAAAGACCTTTTTTTTTTTATATATATTCCGGACACTCACACACGGTCAACTGATCCCAAACTAGGCATATCCTGTACTATGGGTACCAGAGACTGATATACATAATACATTAATATTTAACACCCAGACACAGAACAAACATCTGTGTTCATCACACAAAATGTTTGTCCACAGCGGGAATCGAACCCGCGACCTCTAGCGCAGAAGGCAGAGTTACTACCAACTGAGCTATGAGGCCAGTCGATTTTGACTTTGACTTTTGACTTTGACTTTGACTTTTGACTTTGACTTTTGACTTTGACTTTTGACTTTGACTTTGACTTTAGATCTTGAAGATTATGTCTCGGCCTACGGAGGGATTAAAGTTTCCAATATGTTTGTTATTTCAGACTGGTGAAAGTACAGCGGCGGATTTACATAGCCAACCAAGCTCTAGTCTTCTATCTAACCACTCAATGGACGTTCGACAACAAGCAGTTCATCTCTCTTCGTTCCAGTATAAAAGAGCAGGACAGAGCATTATTCTTCTACGACATAGAGAACGTGGATAGAAGGCAGTTCTTTATAAATGCTTGTTTTGGGGCGAAGAGGTATTTGCTGAAGGAGAAAGATGAAGATATGCCTAAAGCTCGGGCACATTTTAGAAGGTTAGTTCATCATCAGCCTGTAGAAGTCCACAGCTGGACATCGGCCCCCAAAGTGTTCCACGACAAACGGTCTTCAGCCTTTACCATCCACCGACTTCCCGCAACCTTCACAATGTCGCCAGTCCATCGGGTGGGGGGACTTCCAACACTGCGTCACCCACTCGTTGCTGAAGGTTAGTTAGGTGGAGTATAACATAGGTATTTTAGAATTAGAAAATTACTATTAAAAGTAAAGTGAATATACTTATGACAAAAGTTCACTGAATTTGAGTAATGTTTCGGAGAACTCCGGTTCTCCTAAACATTATTAGAACAATCTTCTGAGATTAAAATAAAAAAAAAAGAAGTTCAATGTTTTTAATGTTCATGTTCATGAATAACTTAAAATTAGAGTACAATTAACATAATAATATCATTATTATTATGTTAATCGTAGGTACTTTAATTTAAATAAATAAAAAATATATATAAATATTCCGGACATATCACACACGGTCAACTGATCCCAAACTAGGCATAGCCTGTACTATGTAATTTGATATAATTGTGTGTTTAGATCTATGAAGAATCTTGACTACTTATTACTTTAAATATTTATCTATTATGTAATATGTATATCAGTCTCTGGTACCCATAGTACAGGCTATGCCTAGTTTGGGATCAGTTGACCGTGTGTGATATGTTCAGAATATTTATTTATTTTATTTATTTATATGTCTTCATTATTTTTAGTACCTAATCCTATTTTATTTTACTCACAAAAAGAGTTTTATCACTATTTCCCTTTATAATAATTTCATTTAATTGTGTTTTACTTCTATGAATAATCTTTTCTGCTAATTTATCTGTATTCATTCACTATTTCAAATAAACTCTACAACTCTAAACTACATTGCTGAGGCTAGTATCACTATTTTCAGAAATTCTCCAAAATATATGTTTTTTTTTAAAATTTCAGAATGCAAGTACTGGACAAGGTGGTGCAGTGTCTGTTCTACGGATTCTTGATGTGGTGGTTTTATAACTTAAGCTCTGTACAGAATCTGGTTCAGTATATTAAGGGTTCTGTGTTTTGAGTTGAAATAAAAAACTGCGTGCTTTATAATGCGTGACTTTATTTTTATTAATCCTGCTACTTAAATAAATAAATAAATATTCCGGACATATCACACACGGTCAGCTGATCCCAAACTAGGCATAGCCTGTACTATGGGTACCAGAGACTGATATACATAATAGATAACTATTTAAAACCCAGACACAGAACAAACATCTGTGCTAATCAAAAATGTATGTCCAGTGCGGGAATCGAACCCCCGACCTTTAGCGCAGAAGGCAGAGTTACTACCAACTGAGCTAGGAGGCCAGTCAAGTATTTAAAGTTATCTTCATAGAGTGTAAATCTTCTTATTATTTTTGAACCACACGATAAATGTGCGTATTTGCGTCGGTCGTAGAGTGATGACGTAGTCGGGTTCTGTCGGTTCGGGTTCCGATGTGTTTATCGGTTCGGCAGGCTCTTCCTTCGGAGACATCCTGAAAAAAACAGGCACAATGCGAAAGTTTGTGAAGATGTTTGTGGTTCAATCACACCGTGACGGCTCAACCGATTTCGATGAAACTTGGAAAAAATAGAGTTATTTACCTAGAATACCATATAGGCTAGGTACTTATATAAGCTAGTAAAACAAAAAACAACAGCCCGTCTTGAACTTACCTCTTCCACCTGTTCCTAGGACGCTTCAGTTTCTCCTCCATGCTCCCATCATCAGTGTCATCCTCACCATCATCATCATCATCATAATCATCCTCAGGGTTCATCGCGCCACGTCTCTTGATCACCTTTGTCGATGTAGCATCGAAATCTGTAAAATTTGCTTGTCGGGTCACTGGTTCTTGCTTGGTCCTGCGTTAGGTCAGTGACCATACCCCATAATGCGTTAGCGAAATGATAATCGCAATCGGTTTCAACTGTCAAGTTGAAATTGGTGACAATGGTGTCTTTTGGAAGATTGACTTTGTTCTGATTAAAAATTATTTTTGAATTAGTGTAGGTGACTGTACCTACATACATAAAATCACGCCTATTTCCCAGAGGGGTAGCCACAGACCACGGCTTTCCACTTGCCTCGTATCCTGACATACCTCGTTTGCTTCATTCTCATCACATTCCTCATACATGCTCGTCCATTTAGACGGTAATATTGACCTGGCCTTTTTCCAAAACGTCACCGATTTGGTTACTAAGCGTATGCCTAGGTCTTTCCCTTCCAACGGTCCCATTCACACTCGCCTTATACACCTGTTTCGTCAATCTTTTATCGTTTACGAAATAAACGTTGCGACTATACCTACCACTATATTTTTCATCTATTTCAATACTATCTTTATTCTTCAATCGTTTATCAGTCATGAAGAACGGCATATCAGCACTGAATCGCTTCTTCATCCGTTTCCGTCTAGATTCCGTTATGTCCTCGTACTCGTTCTCAATTCTTCTGTTCTTATTCCTTCTGCCCTCTAGGGGTCTGATTGGCTGAGGTTTTTCTTTGTAATACATTTCGTAGATCGATTTTGTGATGCCATCGTCAGAATTGTCGATAATGATTTCTGAAATCAATAAATGAATAAACTATTATAGACCGCTTTACATGGAGTTTCTTGTACGATTTTGGCCGAGTGGCCTAAAGATCATCAGCAGCATCATCATCATCACCATCATCATCATCATCATTATCATCACCACCATCATCATCAATACTAGGGTAATTCCTGTTTTTAATTTATATTAACAAGTGGTTCGTCACGAACTGAGATCTCGCGATGTCTGGTAAGAGTTAGTGCTTCGCAGATCATTTGTAAACTTTGATAATCGCATCTTTAGCATGTTCTTACGTATAGTATTATGTTATCTGTGTTCTTACTAACATCGACAAAGTCATTGAAGCTTCACTTGATGATGATGATGATTAGTTTAACTTTCTCTCTGTAAATAAAGGAATAGCCAGTGACATGATGAACTAACGTCAACAACTAACCTTCTTTGTTCTTCTTAGATCTCCCCTTCTTCCTAGGAGACCTCTTCCTCAAATTGGAAGAGAAATCCTCTTCAGACGACCGAATTTCCTCGTCTACCTCCCAGTAGGATATTTTTTTACTAGGTCTGTTCCAAAAGCTCAATTTTTGCGACTTTTTGGGACCTTTCCGCGACTTCAAGAGTACTGTTGTCTTATAATTTTCGGTACTAGTTGAAGTTTTATTTATAGGTATTTCTGTGTAGTTGATTCTAACATCCAGTTTTATATCATTAGGGTTGATAACATTTTCGTTGATACTAGCAGTGTCGTTGAGCGAACGTTTTTTTCTTTCAAACTCAAGATTTTTATTTTTGATCTTTGTGCGACCCTTTTCTATTAATTTTGGTCGTTTTTTCGTGTACACCTGTTCCTCGTCGGAGTAATTTCCTGAAAAATTGGGATTATTTTGTACATAAGGTCCTTTTTAGAGCCAGTCCAAAAATTCTGACGCATTGCCCGCCAGGCTTCATCGCAGCGGCGACAATTTTTACATACATCGCAGTCAATGCACGATAGAGGTGCTCTTCATGGAAAATATATTGGTGCACGACCGGGATTCAAACCCGTGACCTGTGGGTGAGAAGGCGGAGGGGGCCATTACTATCACTCCACAAGTGCTCTTAAGATTATTAGTTTAGCTGAACGATAATTCCCCTGGTCATTTATAATGACATGTTTTATTGACAATTATTATTAATAAAATAATAATAAATAAATAAATATTCCGGACATAGCACACACGGTCAACTGATCAAAAACTAGGCATAGCCTGTACTATGGGTACCAGAGACTGATATACATAATAGATAAATATTTAACACCCAGACACAGAGCAAACATCTGTGTTCATCACACAAATGTTTGTCCAGTGCGGGAATCGAACCCGCGACCTCTCGCGACCGCGCAGAAGGCTAGAGTTATGGCTATGAGGCTATGTTGTAAGCTATTACTAGATTACAACATATTGACAAGGCCTATGTACTGTACAGCCGCTAAAATTTGATCTAATTAACAAAACCAAGTGTTCCCAGTGTTCCAAAGGTGAATAAATAATATGACTATGACATTATTCAAATGCAGAGTTACCAAGCAAGAACCAACCTGTGTAAGAACAAACCTGAATCTTTATCCATTCTTGTGGTAGAGTCATCTTCAGCATGATCAACATGGTCTTCTGGCAGAATACCATCATCCCCTCCACTATAAACGTATCTACAAAACAAAATGACGGAGTTTGATGAAGATTGAAGATGGTCGATGATGGTTAATGGGTATTCCATTTTGTGAAAAAGGATCATCGAAAAAAATGATAGGCCCCAAGCCGTGTTGGTTGCCTGATTCTTGTAGGCTTGGTCGCGAGGAACAGGCATAGCTTCACCTAGTTTCTAAGACGTTTCAAAGTGATCCTAGTGATTTTATTGAAATAAATGCCTTTTGACTTTGACTTTATTGATACATACATACATAAAATCACGACTATTCAGTATTCAGTATTCATTTATTACATTCATTTTTTGTACATGTCACATTAACAAACAAATTAAAAGTATACATTGTATACAGAGTTGCATGGAATTAATTAATATTATATAATTGTAAACCAAAAATATCTCAAATCATTATAAAAATATGTCATTATTACAAAATAAGTTAAAAATTATTTTTAATTTATTTATCTATTTCCCAGAGGGATAGGCAGATACGGTTTTCCACTTTCTACAATCCTGACACACCTACGATGTCTGTTCGCCAACTTAGTTTTATAAAAAAAAGAAACTGTTCAGAAAACCAACAACGAGGATTGATAAAGATTACGCAGGGTGGCTAGGAATTTTAATGGGGGATGGTTTTGTGATTGATAGATAATAAATAAATATTCCGGACATATCACACACGGTCAACTGATCCCAAACTAGGCATAGCCTGTACTATGGGTACAAGATACTGATATACATAATAGATATATATTTAACACCCAGACACAGAACAAACATCTGTTATAGTCACAAATGTTTGTCCAGTGCGGACATCGAACCCGCGACCTCTAGCGCAGAAGGCAGAGTTACTACCACTGAGCTATGAGGCCAGATAAGATTACCTGGTGCTCCAATCCATCTGCCTAGCGTCATCAAGCCACTGGTTCGCAGCCAGGGTCGTCTCCCGAACCTGCTTGATGCGGAGCTGAAGAAATATCTTGCGTAACTCCACAGTAATATGCGACTTCGTGTCTTCAGGGCCGCTCGGGTCTATTTTGAATCTACCTATGAATGAATGAATGAATGGCTTTATTTGTGTTAGTTTACAAATATACCAGATTTAATATAGGTAATTTTTGAATCTACCTATGAATGAATGAATGAATGGCTTTATTTGTGTTAGTTTACAAATATACCAGATTTAATATAGGTAATTTTTGAATCTACCTATGAATGAATGAATGAATGGCTTTATTTGTGTTAGTTTACAAATATACCAGATTTAATATAGGTAATTTTTGAATCTACCTATGAATGAATGAATGAATGGCTTTATTTGTGTTAGTTTACAAGTATACCAGATTTAATATAGGTAATTTTTGAATCTACCTATGAATGAATGAATGAATGGCTTTATTTGTGTTAGTTTACAAATATACCAGATTTAATATAGGTAATTTTTGAATCTACCTATGAATGAATGAATGAATGGCTTTATTTGTGTTAGTTTACAAGTATACCAGATTTAATATAGGTAATTTTTGAATCTACCTATGAATGAATGAATGAATGGCTTTATTTGTGTTAGTTTAAAAATATACCAGATTTAATATAGGTAATTTTTTACCTATATAACTGACACGTAATTATTTTATAACTAGCTTCCGTTTGCGGCTTCGCTCGCGCTTACCTACATACATAGAAGTAGCCTATATGGTATTATAGGTAAAGAACTTTATCTATTCTAAGTTTCAACGAAATCGGTTGAGCCGCTACGGCGTGATTGAACAACAACCATCTAAACATTCTCACAAACTTTCTCATTTATAATATTAGTAGGATTGTTTTTTTTTTTTGGGGAAAAGAGGTTTTATAGCATTACCTCTATCGCTTTTCTCCAGAGTATTCTCCAGTCTGAGCAGTACGGAGCCAGCTTTCCACGGCTCCAGTGTCAGGATGTGGATGTGACGTGGTAGCCCATGGAGCTTCAGTGCTGAATACTAGAAACATTAATAACAAAAAAAAATTGACTGATGATTGAAGATTAATGATTTAAATTTGAAGGCGCACAGCTTTATAATAAACTATTTTCTAATAAATTCTTGAAAAATCATCGATCATTTCACGCATTCGAAACCAAACTCGCCAATTTTGTTATTGACTAGCTTCCGCCTGCGGCTTAGCTCGCGTAGTACTTTCAAAAAAATTGTCCTATATGCTAGGTAAAGAACTCCAGCAACCTCCTCCTCTTTATATTCCAAGTATCATATCAACTAAATAAGTGATTGATAACAGAAAAATAATAATAATAACAGTTGTAAATTAAACTAAAATAATATTATCCTAGAAATTAACTCTGTTTTCTACGACTACGACTACAAGTAGAAAACAGAGTTCAGATCACCAACCACAGGCAGCGTGCCCAAAAGGCTGGCGACGTTACCTCGTTGGATCGCTATACTGATCCTTTGTCCGAGGTAAGCACCAGCCCTTCGGTCATTGGTCTAATTTAATAATCATTCCATTCTAGTGATTTATTGATAACAAACATCCAAACATCCTCACAAACTTTCGCATTTATAATTGTATTTATAGTAGGATAGTAATTGGCACACATAGCGAGACTGGGAATGCGACGAGTGCATACCTACCCGCGTAAACTTCCGGCTTAGCAGGTACTTTAACCTTGTACCTACCTACGCTACATTTACAATAATACCACTGCGTAGGCGAACGACTAACTACCTAGACTACCAGTGGCGGATTTGCCCTAAGGCCCAGTAGGCCCGGGCCTAGGGCGGCCAGATATTAGGGGCGGCAAGTTGTGACAGATAAAATCATAGATGATGGCAAGAAATAAATCAAATGCAAAGTACCTAAATATTTAAAAGGCTGCTCCATAGACTTATTACTACTTGCTACAGTAGACATGCAGCTTCGAACAGATTTCGTCGTTTCTGATTTCGATTTATATAAAGTTGGCAATAAAGTAAATTCATTATGAGCTATTGACTGGCCTCATAGCTCAGTTGGTAGTAACTCTGCCTTCTGCGCTAGAGGTTGCGGGTTCGATCCCCGCACTGGACAAACATTTGTGTGATTATCACAGATGTTTGTTCTGTGTCTGGGTGTTAAATATTAATCTATTATGTATATCAGTCTCTGGTACCCATAGTACAGGCTATGCCTAGTTTGGGATCAGTTGACCGTGTGTGATATGTCCGGAATATTTATTATTATTATTATTATTATTATGTACCTAGTGTATAAGATGGGTGCTGAGAAAGGGGCGGCACATGGCCTAGGGCCTAGAGCGGCCAAGACTGCAAATCCGCCACTATAGACAACTATTATAATCATTTATTACTTTAAGCCGCTATACCTCAACCTGTTCACTAACCTAATACAGGATGACCAAGAAAGAATCAGTGACACTGTCATGTCGGTTCTTACCCACCGTCCACCTCCCTGAGACCACCTGGGTGTACAGTAGAAAGTTTTTTTTACAACGGATCACCTCAGTTTAAACTTGAACGCGCCTAACTTTATATTGGTGACGTGTATATTCATCATCATCATCATCATCATCATCAGCCTGATGAAGTCCACTGCTGAACATAGGCCTCCCCCAAAGAGTGCCACGACGAACGGCCTTCTCCATCCACCGACTTCCCGCAACCCTCACGATGTCGTCGGTCCATCGGGTGGGGGGCCTTCCAACACTGCGTCGTCCAGTTCGTCGTCGCCACTCGAGAACCTTTGTTCCCCAACGGTTATCGGTTCTGCGAGCTATATGGCCGGCCCACTGCCACTTCAACCTGCTAATTCTGAAAGCTATATCGGTGACCTTGGTTCTTCTACGGATTTTCTCATATTTATTATTGATTTTCGTGTATACTATGCTCGGAGTTTCACTGCATGATAAGATCCGAAATGAGGAAATCCGTAGAAGAACGAAGGTCACCGACATAGCTCTCAGAATTAGCAAGTTGAAGTGGCAGTGGGCAGGCCATATAGCTCGCAGAACCGATAACCGTTTGGGAGTAAAGGTTCTCGAATGGCGACCACGAACCGGGCGACGCAGTGTTGGAAGGCCCCCCACCCGATAGACCGATGGCATTGTAAAGGTTGCGGGAAGTCGGTGGATGGAAAGGGCTCAAGACCGTTCGTCGTGGAACTCTTTGGGGGAGGCCTATGTCCAGCAGTGGACTTCTACAGGTTGTTGATGATGATGATGATGATGTGTATATTATTGCATGTCTTTTTGAGAATAAATTTATTAAAACCAAATTGATGATAGATTACCCGCTTATTCCGAACATTCTGCCACTTCCGTCTGTTAACCTTGTCTCCAGAGGTGAAGAACAGCCACGGTTCCAGCTCCCATCTCCTAGCAGCTAAGGAAGTCCTTTCAGAGAATGTTATATCATCCACTGGAACACAGAAATTCGACATTTACAAGAATTTATTTAACTTGGCACACAAAATTACAAGGACCTGGCGGGGAGACTTTTAGAGTATACGCGTGACCAAAATGCTGGCTTTTACTTCGGTCAGCGAATAAGCATTGCCATACAACGTGGCAATGCCGCCAGTATTTTGGGCACGCTACCATCTGGTGGCGACTGGGATCGACTGGATTTTTTATGACACCTACTCGTAAAAAAACCACTCGCATTTTTATTAGTACTTAGTCGTTAGTTAAATAGTTATTTAGATTAGTTTAGTATATTTAGGAAGTTGCCTTATGTCTGTTTATACCTAATGTCATTCATGTCACGCAGGCGAGATTCCATGTTGAGTATACATAATGCCAGCATTTTTTTTATAAGTACCTGTTTTCTAAACATTGCCTCCCCCACAGATTCGAGAGCAAATTCCCATCATGTGGGGGGATTTGCCTATACTCACCACGCTGGGCTGGGTTAGCGAGCGCCGTTAGATCTATTGTTATTAAAATAGGTGACGTTGATGCCCAGCCCCTTTTTTCCCTTAGTCGCCTCTTACGACATCCAGCTCAAAGTCGCGCAACGGGCTATGGAGAAAGCTATGCTCGGAGTTTCACTGCGTGATAAGATCCGAAATGAGGAAATCCGTAGAACTAAGGTCACCGACATAGCTCTCAGAATGAGCAAGTTGAAGTGGCAGTGGGCAGGCCATATAGCTCGCAGAACCAAAAACCGTTGGAGATAAAGGTTCTCGAATGGCGAGCACGAACCGGGCGACGCAGTGTTGGAAGGCCCCCCACCCGATGGACCGATGACATTGTAAAGGTGCGGGAAGTCGGTGGATGGAAAGGGCTCAAGACCGTTCGTCGTGGAACTATTTGGGGAAGGCCTATGTCCAGCAGGTTGTTGATGATGATGATTGGACAGCTCCAAGATGGACCTTACCTTCCTGCCTATAGTTTCCAAAGACGATCCTGTGCCTCCCCTTGACCACGAGTCCTATTCCAAACGCCTCTTCGTTCAAGGCCTCTTCGAGCCCAAACCCGTCATCAGTGAGAAGTCTTCTGTGGACCTGGACAGAAGAAAATAACTCTTAAGGTGAGGGTTAAATTGTTGTATGATTTTTGAATTGTTTTTTCCCAATAACCGCAAAACGTTCAGTTTTGATTTTTATGACAAAGATAACGTGAGCATTTTATTTACCTAAATCCAAGACAGAAACACGATTGGTTAAACTTTTCCCCATAGATTTATTTTTTAAAGTTGGGTCCTCTGCAACATTTTTTTCGAAAATATTCTGAGACTATCTAACAAAAATATATATTTTTTTAATATTGTGTTAGTTAATAGCATTGGCTACCAAAATCCAAGACATTAAAACAAAAAGATAGTTTTTAAAATAACCGATATTTTCTTATATTTCGCTTACGTCGATTACTTTCGAGCGCCTTCTATCGCTTGCTATCTCTTTCCGCATTCAATTATAGTACATAGAGCTGTCACTTTCTTCACTCCGCCCACTCGACAGTTTATTTTGATTACAGTTTATTTATTTAGATACAAAAAAATAATAATAATTAAATATTCCGGACATATCACACATAGTCAACTGATCCCAAACTAGGCATAGCCTGTACTATGGGTACCAGAGACTGATATACATAATAGATATATATTTAACACCCAGACACAGAAAGAATATAATATGTTAGAATAAGCCTTTTTCAGGATAGTATACATTTATAATAAACTAGCTTCCGCCCGCGGCTTCGCTTGCGCGGTTCCTACATAAAAAGTAGCCTATTTGCTATTCTAGGTAACGAACTCTTATCTATTCCAAGTTTCAACGAAATCGGTAGAGCCGTGATTGAATAACAAACATCCTCACAAACATTTATAATATTAAGTAGGATTCATCATCATTTCAGCCGTACGATGTCCACTGCTGAACATGGCCTCCCCCACAGAGAGAGCGAATTCCTTATCATGTGGGGATTTGCCCATACTCACCACGCTGGGCATGCGGGTTGGCGAGCGCAGTTAGAGCTATCGTTGTTAAAATGAGGAACGCTTCTGCCCATCCCCTAGCTTTTTTCCCTTAGTCGCCTCTTACGACATCCGCGGATAGGTAGATATGGAGGGGCCTATTCTGCAGCCAGGGCCTCCACGGCAAAAGTAAAAGTAGGATTACTAAGTAAAAAAATAATACCATGAGCTCAATCTCCCCCTCATTGAAGGAGGTCCCGCCCTGGGTCCTGTCAGTGAGCACACACATCTCCACGCTGCTGTTCTGGGAGCTGATGCAGATGCGGGAGGTAACTGGGAAGTAGCACGCGGCAACTGGTTTCTTGGTTTGTTGACCTAAACAGAATTATTAATACAAAAACACTTGAAATGAAATGAAATGAAATGAATTTATTTCTCATAAACCACAATAAAGACAAACATTAGAATAAAACAACTTAGAGCTTAGAATTATACAAAAAGGACAAAAAAACAAAAATGAAATTACAGAAAGTTGCATATATATAAACATATAGATAACAATATTATTGTGGTAGAGAAATGGCCCGTAGCTCAGCTTGATGCTCCAGCATGTCGCCATGCTGTAGCGCTGGTATTCTGCTAGGGGCTCCATTTAGGTCACGGACACCTTGATAATACCTACCCAATAAACATAAAAAAAACATAGATGATAATAATAATAATAACTAAATTAACTAAACACAACACACTAACGCATATAAAAAACTCTGGTTAAATTTAATATAAAGGAGCCATTTCATTCTGGGCCTGGTCCATGTACACTACAAACATAGAAAAATACATAGAAATTAAAAATACATAGAAATACATAGAAAAATTAGGAAAAAATAGGAGATTACAAGAAAAATACAATTTCATTAATTTTAAGTTAAATGCGATGGTACAAGAACTTCTGGTATTTTTTTTACTATGTGAACACTATTTGAAGGCCGCCATGTTGGTTTATAATTGGCGTTTGACATGACATTGACATATTTTTCATGTCATGAATGAATGATGAAAAAGATGAATGTAGGTTGTCAAAATGACATTTCACGCACATCCATCCGCCATATTTTTGTAGCGCTATGTGTTGCTCTCTTTGTCGAAGAAAATCTTAATGTACCTTAGAACGAAGTCAATTTAAATAAAATAACCAATTAAATACGTTTACTTTATTGCTTAGCCATATTTTAGAGTAGTGTACTCAGTGCAGGCCCAGGCTAACCTATTGATGAAACGTCTCTTTTTAATCAAAAGGAAGGTGCATATACCAATAACCTACTTGCCTTATTACACACCTATGATATTTCAGCCGCCAAATTAGATAGAAGACTTGTGACGAAAGGGATGACCGTAAAAAAAAAAAAAATACTTCATCGTCACCCTGCCCTTATCCCTCTTCACGTGGCACAACATGTTTTCCTCTTCCACTCCCCTCTTTCAGCCTCCTTTCTTACTTATGTCGTCTTTCACACAATCTATCCATCCATAACACAAAAACACTTACAAAATATACCGGGTGTAATAAGACTACTCCCGAAAACGGAAACAGTGCATTCATTCATTCATTCGAGTTGGCGCGGTCACATTGCCGGCCGCGACACTACCGCCATGTTTGACGTTCATTGCTGGCAGTCAATTACGTTAATAAACTAAATTATTATTTTTCTTCAATCAACTTTCAGCCAAAAGCTATTTCATATATTTTATATTTATATTTATATTTATTTATTACACAAAAGGAATACAAATGAATGGTAGTAAATGTCTTAAAACCTATGTTAGGTTTGTCTAGACATTAGGTTCTCGATATTGAATGTAAGAAAAATTGTAAACAATCTTTACTTATTTTCTATGAAGAGCGAGCGCATGTAAAGATAACACCGTCACAAAATATGGCTATGTCTTAGGTAGCTTTAGATGTACCTTCATTATTCGGTTGTCTTATTACACCCTGTATATGTATTTCTGTACAAACTTATAAACAAATCATACAGGTTTTAAGTCTCATTTTAAGCAACTATTATTATATACTAGCTTCCGCCCGCGGCTACGGTCGCGTGGTACCTACCTATGAACGAAAAAAGAAACCTATATGCTATTCCAGACTATAATCTAACTCTGTGCCAAAAGAGACGTTTCATTGTTATATGGAGCATGGGCCTGCACTGTGTACACTACTCTAAAATATGGCTAAGCAATAAAAAAAACTTATTAAATTGGTAATTTTATTTAAATTGACTTTGTTCTAAGGTACACTAAGATTTTCTTTGACAAAGAGAGCAACACACAGCGCTACAAAAATATGGCGGATGGACGTGCGTGAAATGTCATTTTGACAACCTACATATATCTGACAAAACAGAAACATCAAATCAAACAACATGACATGAAGAATATGTCAATGTCATGTCAAACGCCAATCATAAACCAACATGGCGGCCATGTAACGACCCCCCCCTAATGATACTATTGCCTATCCTAACTCAACATTGTATGAAGTATAGTATTGTCATGATAGAAGTATGGCCAAGTGATCGTCTAGTTGTAGTGGTAGGACCCTAAGATGTGAACTAATGTAATAACTCAAATCCTTTAAAGACCTTATAGACAATTCAACGTAACTAACTAACCTACATCTAAATTCTTAACCCTTTCCGAATCTAACTTATATTTAACTTTGACTCATTCTGACTCTAAATTTAATATATGAGATTAATAATTCTAAGTCTAATTCTAATCTGGAACTGTAGAATGGCATGAGAGGACAAATGGTTGGGAATCAATATAATTATTTCATATTAGGAAATACTTCAATCTAAAGGTTATACTGAATTTAAGTAGCAAAGGGATTATAACGCCAAAGGTTCGGGCCCCTCCTCCGCACGCGGACTGTAAGAAACATCACAATACTTGGACTTCTTTCCAGCGTTGTAATAAGTGATTATTTAATTCACTTATAGGGAATGCTGTTCTTTACATTTACTAGATTTTATATCTGTATGTTTGTCAGTCCTTGTTCATCAAAAGATTATGAGGAAAGCTAAGTAGTTAGTATTTGTATGTTTGTCCATTGTCAAACCATTCAAGGAATCTCTACTTTACTTTTCTTTACAAAGCAAAACTTTCATACTCATCCATCATTTCTAGTTATCTTGCGGAACTCCAAGCTACCGAATACTTCGGTACCCAAGAATCCCTAACTTCCGCTGCGGACCGCTACCTAGAAAACCTAATAGTTCCTAAAGTAGCTATTGTCAATATTAGTAGTTTAATTTATTATAATTCTGTGAACATCCTCCTCCCCTGGATTTGCGTGAAGGAAAACATAGCTCATACGGCCATCAATCTGACTATTATAATCAGTATTATGGAGAGTATATTAACTCTATATTATGCAATTAGCATATTCACCTATTTCGCGTGAATGAATACTTAACATAGCTCTCATAGCCATACACCAGTCTATTTTGATCAGTATTCTAAAGAGTATATTTACTCTATATTAAGCAATTAGCTTATTCACCTGGTTTTGCGTGAATGAATACTATACATAGCTCTCATAGCCATAGATCAGTCTATTTTGATCAGTATTCTGAAGAGTATATTAACTCTGCTAGCATCATAGCTATAGGTACAATTTAGTACAATTTCTTTGGAATTCTATTTAAAGCTTTATTTC
This sequence comes from Anticlea derivata, assembly GCA_947579855.1. Lineage (NCBI taxonomy): Eukaryota > Metazoa > Arthropoda > Insecta > Lepidoptera > Geometridae > Anticlea > Anticlea derivata. Next base: position 4,298,703 of record OX388287.1, on the reverse strand, counting down.
CAAGCTACATGGACTACTCCCAAGTAAATTGATATCTCCAACCAATTAGTGAAGAAGTTATTCCACCTGCATTTATTTTGCATGAAACAACTGTTATAGGCACATCCGGCCAAAGGTTGTGATTAAAGATTTCAATCTTTCAAGTAGAAATTACTTAGGTAACAAACATGATTTGCATAGTCTTAATTCTGTAGATAGCCTCTCTGTTCACAGTTATTTACAGAGGATGAAGCTTAGGGCACTTTCGGCCCACTCTGACTTTTATTTTTAGTTCAGGGGAAAGCTTAGGACCCTTATAGTCCTCTCTGTGATTTCCGTTACAGAGGTAGCTAAGGACCCTACTGGTCCTGAATCAGACTAAGTAAATCAGTATAGACCTTTGCTCAATTAAAGTTTAGTCTCAATAAAGCCATAAATAAAACTTTTAATTTATTCAAGCAAATATTCAATATTGTATGAATGCCAGCAGAGTTTATAACCCAATTGCGTACTTTACTGTATTATAATTTGTTATTTTATAGTTTTGTCTCTTTTGTAATATATTTGGTTAGGTTAGGAATAACTGATGATAATGACTCAAGCTTCCAACCAGATATTAATGAAATTAATGTTATTCCTCAATTACATAGCCACTCCTATGATGAATTGATTTAGATTAAACTAAGTTTCTTGTTTATTTAGTTTTTGAGTTTTAATTATAGTAGTTTAGTATCCTTTCCTTCATCAGCCTTTAGACCCAGCATCCTATTTGAATCTAATTGAATGTATGAGTACCTAAGAAGGCCCTATTCTAGCTAGATTCTACCATCCAAACTAGGAGACCGACTCCACATTTACTTGTAATTGTGTGAGAAGACTGACGGAGTGCAATGTCAGTCACCTAACTAGCTAATTGAATGAGTGCGGGTGGTAAATCCCGACTTTGTCCTGCCCTATAACCGTGTGCTTGCCAATTCCGCTATTGGACTGGGGGGCAGATCTCAGCCTAACAGGGGATAAACTTGTGTACAAATAAATATATAAATAAGACTGGACAAGCGGACTAAGAATCCTAAGCTCAGGTGCCCATACAGGCGCGGGCTCCACTTCGACGGTGCCCTCCTGTTTAGAGTTCAAAGGACGCACTTTCCAGGTAGCATATCGACGCCAAGTTAATGGCCAAAATCGATTGGTGGTCCGCTACAAAGATTATCACCTTCCTAGCTAATATGAGGACACAAGCTGGGTATAACACCGCAAGGTAGCAACTCTGCTTGCGACCAGTGTCCGGACTGGGTTTAGTTACGGGAATGCCCTAGCTCCTAATAATTTCCTTCAGACGGCGATCACTCAAACAATACTACACACAATACAATCCCATCCAAAAGTACTAATAAGAACTTAGAAAATTCCAACCCCAAAGTTACGTTCTGAAATCAAACCGGCAGAGCTTCGCCCTCTGAAAGGAAATCTCGAAATCGAATGACCATGATCTTAATCCTGACGAGGCTTATATAGCCTGATTGTTCTAGAAATTTCTACGAATTCAGGCTAGTTCAAAATCCTTTCCTATTTTCTATGTTGTAAATCTTCTTCTCCCTTGGCATTCTTGACTCATTCCAAATTCAAATTCTGGATTCAAAAGATCCTACTTGGAAGACTGAAGGAAATTTGAGGAATAAAATATTTGCTCAGTTTCCAACCTTATTCCATTGACATAATGTGTTTTTCCCTTTAGCACAAGTACAGTGTGAGAAACCTAGAATTTGATGGAAATTTGACGAAATCTTGATGAATTTGAATTATTTGCTCGAATTCAAACCTTATTCCTATGACGTAATTTAGTTTAATTAATGGGGTTTATTGAAATAGTATTATGATTTGATATTACAAGACATATTTTTAATTGAGGTTTCATATTACTTGTTCTAAAGTTTAATCGATATATTTCTATTGTGTTGACTAATTTAGTCAATGTTTTGAACGGATCTAGATGTTCAATCAATAATTGTGCTAAATTCAAAATGCGATGCTTCTCGATTAATTACTAGTTTCTAATGCGAATCTTATTAGTAAAATCGATTATTAGTAATCTTTATTTGTGAATGTAAGGAGACACGAAGGTGGACCGTTACAGCCTTCAAATAGTGTTCACATAGTAAAAAAGTTACCAGAAGAACTATTCTTGTACCATCGCATTTGTCTTCAAATTAATGAAATAATATTTTTCTTGTAATCTTCTATTTTTTCCTAATTTTTATATGTAGTGTACATAGACCAGGCCCAGAATGAAATGGCTCCTTTCATCCAGATCCGTTCGACCGTTTGGGCGTGATTGAACAACAAACATCCAAACACATTTTAAAGCTATATTATGTAGATGCGTGTCACAGTAGCTGCCGCGCTTCTCATTTGGGTGCCACTGAAAATCAGCGCTGCAACGGCCATTGGGCTGCTGCAACAAATGCTGAGTGGCAACCTTTTTTTTAGTCACTTTTTATATAGGTACTTATTGTCACTAATCTATGTTTTCAAAATTATAATCTTTACATTCATCATCATCATCATTTCAGCCGTACGACGTCCACTGCTGAACATGGACTCCACAGACAGAGCGAATTCTTATCATGTGGGGGGATTTGCCCATACTCACCACGCTGGGCATGCGGGTTGGCGAGCGCAGTTAAAGCTATCGTTGTTAAAATGAGGGACGCTGCTGCCCATCCCCTAGCTTTTTTCCCTTAGTCGCCTCTTACGACATCCATGGATAGGTAGATATGGAGGGGCCTATTCCTTATCTTTACATTATGTGACGGGAAATAAATTATTTTCTTTCTTTCTTTCAAACATCCTCACATACTTACGCATTTATTATTATAATATTATTAAGGATATTAAGACAGGATAGGATAGTAGGATAGCTTGAACCTAGTAACATTTAAACTACTTTTTAGCCGACTAACACGAGCAATGCTAATGGAGAGAGCTATGCTTGGAGTTTCACTGCGTGATAAGATCCGTAGAAGAATTAAGGTCTAACATAGTTCTCAGAATTAGCAAGTCGAAGTGGCAGTGGGCAGGCCATATAGCTCGCAGAACCGACAACCGTTGGGGAGTAAAGGTTCTCGAATGGCGACCACGAACCGGGCGACGCAGTGTTGGAAGGCCCCCCCACCCGATGGACCGACGACATTGAAGGTTGCGGGAAGTCGGTGGATGGAGAAGGCTCAAGACCGTACGTCATGGAACTCTTTGGGGGAGGCTTATGTCCAGCAGTGGTCTTCTACAGGCTGATGATGATGATGATGAACACGAGCAAAGCCGTGCAGTAGAAATTGTAAGAGATAGTGACAGACTGACCAGAGGTCTCGTTCCAGCAGGTTCTCTTCATCATTTGCCGGCCGTTGGAGTCAGTGTAGAACTCGTCATTGTTGCTGATGTTGCTTGTGAAGATACTGACCACTTCCTTGCCAAGATCCGTTCTGGAACCAGCCAGGCTAATATGCAAAATGGTAATGAAGTTCGCAATTATAAGGATGATTTTATCAATTTTAGCGACATCTGAAGTTTATCAATCATAAAAAGGAAGAAGCTAATGTTTTGAAGTTTTCCCTTGTCAAGTTTGGAACGTTATGTATGTTGCAAAGATTGTTAAAATTACCCTTAAAGTTATGATCTTCATTGCCATTACGCTTACACAATTGCACGACAGATCATCATCACCATTTCAGCCCTAGGACATCCACTGCTGAACGTAGGCCTCCCCCCAATATCCCTTATAGAATCAGTTCATCCTCATAATATTCATCATTTTGCATAAACGCAAAACCAACCTCGTTGGCGCAGCAGGCGAGTGCCCGTCTGCGACGAAAGGGGTGCGGGTTCGATTCCTCCTGCTGGATTTTTGAAACGCTTGTATTTTAATGGCAATAAGACGGCACAGTAGGGCCCCAGCAACCAATTTTTTTTAGGCGGGACGTAAGTTGACAGTCTCAAAGAGTTACGGTTCAAAATATGGTTCAAAATCGTGATCGAAAATAGTACCAACAAACATCTCAGAAAAAGTTAAGCCAAATGGGAATGAGTTATATTTGTGTTGTGAGTGTGTGTGTGTTTGTGAAGGCGTGTTTTCAGTGTGTGTGTGTGTGTGATTTGACTGGCAATAAGATGTCATGGTAGGGCCTCAGGTCACCCAAATAATATACAGTCTTACCCAACCGGCACGGGACCTACAATCCATTCCAGCTCAATAAACTCTTCCCCACGGTAAAGTCTGATCACCTGCAACAGTCACACTTCATCACATCACACATTATTATACAAGGTGATTCATAATATGTATAACATCCCTAAAAAAAAAAGGTGCTTATTCTATCAACAAGTTAGAATAATAGAAATTCAAAATACTCAATATTATTTTAATAATAAATAAATAATAATAAATAAATATTCCGGACATATCACACACGGTCAACTGATCCCAAACTAGGCATAGCCTGTACTATGGGTACCAGAGACTGATATACATAATAGATATATATTTAACACCCAGACATAGAACAAACATCTATGTTAGTCACAAATGTTTGTCCAGTGCGGGAATCGAACCCGCGTCCTCTAGCGCAGAAGGCAGAGCTACTACCAACTGAGCTATGAGGAGAGTCAATTTTCTGATTTTGGAAGGTACAAAAGATCGCAGCCAACCTCACCGCAGGAACACAACACTATTTGAAACAAATAATGTTGTGTTCCTGCGGTGAGTAAGGTTGCCAGAGGTCTTAAGCCTCTCTTCTTCCATTTTGTGAAGAAGGATCATCAAAAATGATAGGCACCAAGCCGTGTTTGTTGCCTGATTCTTCTAGGCTTGGTCGCGAGGAACAGGCATAGCTTCACCTAGTTTCTAAGACGTTTCAAAGTGATCCTAGTGATTTTATTGAAATAAATGCCTTTTGACTTTGACTTTGACTAAGGGGGGAGGGGGTTTGGGGTCGGCAACGCGTGCGTGATGCCTCTTGTATTGCAAGCGCTCATAGGCTATGGAAACCGCTTACCAACAGGTGGGCCGTATGCTTGTTTGCCACCTCAGTAGTATAAAAATAAAAAAGGTACCAACCTGCGTGATCCAGTCACTGAACCTTTGCCTGATCTCCTTTATGAGGGAACCTCTGACTGTGTTGTACTGTACTTTATCTGTTATCTGAAGCAAAGAGAATTGTGACATTGGATTAATTGGAGCAGCCCTCCTTGGAGGTACCTCCGCCTTACAGAAGATCGCAGCCAAATAACATTATTTGTTTCAAATAGTGTTGTGTTCCTGCGGTGAGTAAGGTTGCCAGAGCTCTTTAGGGGGATTCGGCAGGCAACGCATTAACCATGCTCCAGGTGTTGCTGATGTCAATAGGCGACTGTAACCACTTACCATCAGGAGGGCCGTAAGCCTGTTTGCCTCCGTATAACATAAAAAAAAGTCAAAGACTCAAACTCTACTCGACCAATATGCAGCAACCTCGATGGCCCTATCCGTTGCCTCATTTAGGTCCTCCCAAGTGCAGGTGGCCGTGCACAGTGGACAGGAAAGCAGGTGCCGCATGTCTTGTACGGGGCTAATGAGGACATTGTGAGTTCTCAGTTAGACATAGACATAGACAGACATTTATTGAATTGCCACCAAAACACACATATTTGCACAACATTTTACAATAAACATTAGGTACTTATAATAAAAGACACAAGAGAAAAGTAATGAAAGTAAAAATGTTGTGATGTGTGCTGCAGCAGCAAAATGGCTTCGGCTCAGCATTATGCCTACTGTTTTGCAGCAGACGCTGGTATTCTACCGTAACCATTACCTACACAATCATTCAACCCTGTGAGAATAGTCTTATTAAGATTATGTTAGAATCGTCAGGGAATAGGTTTATAAATATAACAATTAATAAAGGTGGAAAAGAATAATAATGTCAAACTGCATAGTGCAATAATGATAAAAATTATATAATAATAATAAAATTAAAATGATATATGTGCAAAACAGCCCTAAAAAGTCAGCACGTGAAGGGTGCACTAGCAACATAATTTACTAGCTAGCCACTACTGGGTGCTGAGGAGCATTCTAAGATTAAAGGTACAAGCCATAGACTGACCGGTGATGGCCTCGGCTTCTCAGGCCGGAAGCTGTAAGCCCCAGATTGCAGCCCGTGAGAGGTTTGGCTGTAAGCGAAGAAGTTCTGCGAAGCCTGCACCTTCACTCCGTCTACATGCTGGATGGACTCCAGAAGACCTGTTTTCTTATCTACCGTCACTTTCAGGTACTGGAAAAGAAAATTTTGTTGCCGTTTACTTTTCGGTGGTCTGAATAGAGGAAAGTTCGGACCTCCAAAATCTTCGGTCTGTCTAACTCTGTCATTATTAATCGGCATTCGGCAACAAATGAGACTAGAACTTCATCATCATCATCAGCCTGATGAAGTCCACTGCTGAACATAGGTCTCCCCCAAAGAGTGCCATGAAGAACGGTTTTGAGCCTTCTCCATCCACCGACTTCCCGCAACCTTCACAATGTCGTCGGTCCATCGGATGGGTGGCCTTCCAACACTGCGTCATTCGGTTCGTGGTGGCCACTCGAGAACCTTTGTTCCCCAGCGGTTGTCGATTCTGCGAGCTATATGGCCGGCCCACTGCCACTTCAACCTGCTAATTCTGAAAGCTATGTCGGTGACCTTGGTTCTTCTACGGATTTCCTCATTTAGACGGATTTCGACTAGAGCTTACCTCGTTTGAAATAAACGGAATGAGCTCTTGTTCTGCTTCTCCCTTGTCTGATTTGGACTTCTTCGCGAAGTCATTTTCCTCCTGAAAGGATGAAGTACTTAAAAAAGGGACCCCTTTGCAGTGGCAATGATAGTGGATCTCGCCTCTGATCTGTCCAATTGATACCCGATCTTAGCAGTTGATCTCTGACCTTACCACTTGATCTCTGATCTTACAGGTTAGTCCCTGATCTTACGCCTTAATCCGCGATCTTACAACTCAATCTTCGATCTTACCACTTGATTTGTGATTTTACCAGTTGATAACTGATTAGCATTTGATCTATGATCTTACAACTTAAACTCCGATCTTAAAAATCCATCTTCGATCTTACCACTAGATCCCTGTTATAACCAGATGATCCCTGATCTTACCACTTGATCTCAGATCTAACCAGTTGATACCTGATTAGCATTTGACTTCTGATCTTATCGGTTAATCCCTGATCTTACAACTTGATCTCCGATCTCACAATTTAATCAGAGATCTTACAACTCAATCTTCGATCTTACCACTTGATCTGAGATTTTACCAGTTGATACCTGATTACCATTAGCTATCTGATCTTACCTACCAGTTCAGCTCTGATCTTACAACTTTTTCCTGGTCTTACAACTTGATCCATGATCTTACCAGCTGATCTCTAATGGGTGAGATGTAGTAGGCTGAGTAGCCCAATGCTGGTATGTTCTCCGCTTCGAACCACAGCTCTTGGATCGCGTTGGAGGACCTTCCCGGAAGGTTGATGGCTGCAGCTGGGAGAGGTACTAACTGGTACTCCACCTCTTCATCTGGAAAAGTTAAAATCAGAACATGTTTATTTTAATAAAACCACTAGCATCACTTTGAAACGTCTTAGAAACTAGGTGAAGCTACGCCTGTTCCTCGCGATCGAGCCTATCATTTTTCTAATAAACTCTTCACAAAATGCAATGTAGAGCTTCAGTGTGGTGATAGATAACAATAATTTCGTCTCTTAAACGTGAAATAAAATTTATTTATCATCGTTCATCATTTCAGCCGTACGACGTCCACTGCTGAACATGGCCTCCCCCACAGACAGAGCAAATTCCTTATCATGTAGGGGGATTTGCCCATACTCACCACGGTGGGCATGCGGGTTGGCGAGCGCAGTTAGAGCTATCGTTGTTAAAATGAGGGACGCTGCTGCCCATACCCTAGCTTTTTCCCTTAGTCGCCTCCTACGACATCCGCGGATAGGTAAATATGGAGGGTAGGCCCCTCCATATTTACCATATTCTCCATATTCAGCCGGGGCCATTCTTCAAATTCAAAATTTATTAATTCACTGTTTTTCTAAAGCATACGTTATTTGGACCATGACTATTATATCGAGAAATCTTATTGTGAACATCTTCATTCATTTCATCTTTAAAATTGAAAAATCATATTAAAAATGTATCATTACCGTTGAAGTCTCTGATGGAGTAGTGGAGCGCTATCGCCGGCAGTCGCACATAATGGTAGGTCTTAACGCTGAGAGGATTGTATACCAGAAGCAGTACAGACTCTTGTGTCTCTGTAAACTGAAAAAGAAATATTAACTTGGATGTTATGAAAATGAAAGTGTGGGTAACAGCAAGATAACCAAGCTCCTACATAATGCAAGATCACAGGCGCATAAAAGTTTGGCGTTAGGTATGAATGTGGATGGATATAAGACTAGAGGAAGGCCGAAGAAAAGATGGATGGATTGTATTAAAGATGACATGAGTAAGAAAGAAGTGAGTGCGGAGATGACGGCTAACAGAAGAGAGTGGAAGATGAAAACATGTTGTGCCGACCTCACATAGTGTGGGACAAGGGCTGGAAGAAGAAGAAGAAGAAAAGTTTGGCGTCCTAAGATACTCACTCGACATTGACTCATGTTAAGCTGATGGCACACGATAAACTGCTGACTGTTTTTGGACCTCCTACTGGCTCCCCAGGTCGGTGTCAAATAACTGAAAAATAAGTAAGTTGTAGGAGCTTTTGTGTGGCACCATACTTAAAAACAAGGGGCAGTGGGTAGACCATAGAGCTGTAACGCTCTATCTGCGGCCTAGTTGCGGAAACAGTCCAAAACCAAGTACCAAGTAGGTCATAGAGCTTACAGAGCCGACGGCCGCTGGGTATTGAAGTTATCGAATGGTGACCACGAACCTGACGAAGATGTGGCCAGCCCCAAACACGATGAACCAATGACATTATTAAAGTCAGGGCAGTGTAGCCAGGGTAGATGGAGAAGCCTCAAGACCAAGGTATTTAGGAGGAGGAGGGCACAGCGAGATTTTCTCGTTCTGAATTGGAGCAGCCCGCCTCGGGAGGTACCTCCGCCTTACAGAAGATCGCAGGCAAATAACATTATTTGTTTCAAATAGTGTTGTGTTCCTGCGATGAGTAAGGTTGCCAGAGCTCTTTAGGGCCCCCCTAGAGGGTTCGGGGTCGGCAGAGCGTGCGTGATACCTTTGGTATTGCAATCGCTCATAGGCTACGGTAACCGCTTACCAACAGGTGGGCCGTATGCTTGTTTGCCAGCTCAGTAGTATAAAAAAAAAAAAAAAAACATCGTGGTACTTTTACTTTTAGTGAGACCTTTTTGCTGCTGTGGCGCACAATAACATTTCACGTGTTCTTTTTTATAAGTTTTTGTGTGTTACCTCTCTGTCTTTGTTTCATTTTTTCGCTCTCTATGTCTTGCTTTTATTGTGACTTGTATTGTGTGCCAAGTTTGTGAATAAATGTTTGTCTATGTCTATGTACTTTATAGCGAAGGCATGTGTCCAGCAGTGGCCTTCTTCAGAATGCTGAAAACCACTGGGGCAGCATGGTTAAGAAGTTAGTTACCTTAGCAAAAGTGAAACCTTCTTCGTGCAGAAGTCCACAGCTTCGCTCAGTGTTCTGATGAAATCATTGGTCACGTGTTGTTGGCTTGTCCCTGGAAGAAATGGTTTATTCATCATCACCATCATCTTTCAAATGGTGAAGGAAAACATCGTGGAGACCGGCATGTTCTCGAACCTTAGAATTCGAAGATTAGGTATTCGAATTCTAAGGTTCAAGGCCATGACTATGGAGTAGACCATGGAGCATACAACACTGTAATCTTTTCGCCAACGGTCAAAGGTCTTTTTCAGGACCACCATCTCTCAAATGTCACTGAATTAGCAGCCAAGAACCAGTGATACGATAAGCAAGCATAGGTTCTTACCAGTGACAGCGTCGTGGTGGAGTACCAGGCCAACAGCATGCCTTAGGAGGTGTAACTCATACGAATCCCCGCTTTGAGCTACTACTGTCAACTGCTTCACTATCTGTTGGAAACAAAGCAAGCTATTAAGAGCCTGTGAAGATGCTAAGGCCATAGCTCACATAGCCTGTAAGTACTTCTTGGTACAGAACTCTATCTATTCCAAGTTTCATCAAAATCCGCTGAGCCGTTATGGCGTGATTGAATCATCAAACATCCTGAAAAACTTTTGCGTTTTGTAGGATAGTGGGATAGACCGTGAGATGGTGTTACGTTTGGACGGTGGGACGATGGGATGGTGGGAAGTTGGGATGGTGGGACAGTGGGACTGCGGAAAGGTGGGAAGGTGGATAAGTCCAAATATGTGCAACAAACCTGTAGAAAAACATGGGCCCGTCTTACGAAATACTTGAAACTGGGTCTCGAGGAGTAGAAGCCAGTCCAGTAGGTGGACCCATCACTTCCGTATGGTAACTGGTCTCCCTGCGGAGATCAAAGATATTATCATGTTAAAAATAAGCACGCGATTTCATTTCCAAGCATGGAAGCCATCGTCTCAGGTCTCCAGGTGGCGCTTAGATCCTTGTGGATGTCGATGGGGAGTAGTCAGCAGCACGTCCAAACACTAAATTTTGTCACATGCACACATTTTGCCGTAGTTAGTTACAATTGATTTTCAAATTGTCTGTAATCTTGGCGTTGGTTACCTACTTAGAATTTTAATTCGATTCGTAGGTCGTAGGTAGGAATGCCGGCCGTACACCAATTGATTTCTGCACGTCATTTTTGGACGTAAAATTCTCATAGAGATTGCCTTGAATGGACTTAAAGAGTACCTAAAGATGGTCAATGACATACCTTCTCCGTATAGATAGCCTTATCTCTTCTACCATACAAGTAAATTGCCTTTAAGTAACAAGACGGCGTTGAGTAGAATATGTTGATGTCTGACATGTTCGCTGGATGAGTGTTGACGTGGCTGTAACAAAATAAATCAATTTAAAGAAAAAAATAGTCGGAGGTAGGGCACAGCAAGATTTTTTCGCTCTAAATTGGAGCAGCCCGCCTGGGCAGGTACCTCCGCCTTACAGAAGATCGCAGCCAAATAGTTGCCAATTGCCAATTGTTTCAAATAGTGTTGTGTTCCTGCGGTGAGTAAGGTTGCCAGAGCTCTTTAGGGGGGCGGGGTTCGACAGGCAACGCATTAGCAATGCTCCAGGCTTTGCTGATGTCAATAGGCGACGCTTACCATCAGGAGGGCCGTAAGCCTGTTTGCCTCCGTATAACATAAAATAAAGGGATCCTAGTGATTTTATTGAAATAAACACCTTTTGGCTTTGACTTTACTCTTCAGTTGTGATACAGTGCCATCTACTAGTGATCACTAGCAACTCTCAACAATCAAGGCACAGGAAACTTACTTCTTATGTTTATCCATGTTATGAACCAATTTTCCGCCCTCTGGAAGTCAGTTAATTAATCGTAATATTTCATTCTTTTTGTGAAAAAACGCTATGTATCAGTGAGCTACGGCATCTTTCATCGATTAATTTAGAAAACTATGATACACCGCCATCTTAAAGTGACTTCTGGCAACTCTCAACAATCGAGGCACAGGAAACTTACTTGATAAGTTTATCCATGTTCATGAACCAATTCGCCGCACTCTGGTAGGTGAAGTCTCCGCCCATTGTGACTAAAATATTATCATGATCGTAATATTTCGCTTGGCGTTCTATTTGAGCTATGAAGTCGTTGACCTGAAAAACAATAACATTATAAATAGGTAGGTAAGTAGTGTTCATTAGTAAGTACAATAAAGAGGAAGTTTGAAATTGAGGAGTAAAAGGTTAACGTGGTATGGGCATGTCATGAAGAGGGATGAAAGTCATGTAACGAAAAGAATGAAAGGTATGAATGTGGATGGATATTTAATTTTAATTAGATTTTATGAAAAGATGGATTTAATAAAGATGAAATGAGTAAGAAAGAAGTGAGTGCGGAGATGGTGGCAGACAGTAGAGCCAGGTAAAAAAATACATGTTGTACCGACTCCACATAATGTGGAATAAGGGCAGGAAGATGATGAAGAGTCTTCTAAAAGGGATAGGGTTCCACGAGCGGCGGCTACACATAACAGAAATACTCGCCACAAAGATAGGCTTTATCTACCATACTCAAGAATAAACATGTTAAACCAGAACCCATATTACAAGGCAGTAATTTTTTTTAACAATTTGCATAAAAATATAAAAAATGAACCAAAATTAACGTTATTTACAAAACAATTAAAATCTCATTTAATTAAAAACTGTTTCTATTCAATTGATGAATACTTTAAAAATTAAAATAATATCTTTATTTCAGGCTACTTGACATATTACACAAACATGTTTTATAGGTACCTACGCCATGGTAAATACCTTACAGACTAACATACATATAATATTAAACTTAAGACAAACAATCAAACATCTTGAATCTTGTGCGGCCTGCTACCAACTGCTACTAATGGCTCCCATCAATAAATAATAATAATAATAAATATTCCGGACATAGCACACACGATCAACTGATCCCAAACTAGGCATAGCCTGTACTATGGGTACCAGAGACTGATATACATAATAGATATATATTTAACACCCAGACACAGAACAAACATCTGTGTTCATCACACAAATGTTCGTCCTGTGCGAGAATCGAACCCGCGACCTCTAGCGCAGAAAGCAGAGTTACTACCAACTGAGCTATGAGGCCAGTAATCAGTCAATCTTACCCTCTTGTCCGCATTGTACAGCTTTGTGTCAGGATCGTCGACAATCGGCTCGTCACTGCAGAGGAAGTCGAAGCAGAACCCATCAGGTGCATTGTATAGATTGAACAGCGTGTGCGTCATTATGTCTGACATTTTACCTGGGGAAATTAGGATTACATCACCTCACCTCGCCTCACTTCACCTCGCCTCACCTAACTTCACCTCACCTCATAGCCTCATACCACTTCACGTAGCATAGCAATTGTGACACAAAATTGTTTAAGTAACTCCTACTTCACGATTTCCTCCATCTTCTTTTTTGATTCTGTGTATATCACATACTAGCTTCCGGCCGCGGCTTTGCTCGCGTGGTACAGTCAGCATCAAAAGTAACTGATGATCAGACATGTCTCAAAACTCCTGATTGAAAATATTTTACTTTGGGAGTTTCTTCCCAATATTCCAAAAGTACGTGATGGCTTAAAAGTGTCACAAAGTCTCTGATCCAACTATTTCCAGAAGTAAATGATAAAACATCTTTTCTGAGTTCATGAATGTCTGAAACTCCATATGTATCTTCATACTGATGATAAAATGAAGTTCGAATGTAATTGCGGCTTCAGAAGTAGCTGATGCTAAATTATTTCTTATATACGTGATTATCTATACTTTTCAACATTTGACGAAATAAAGTCGTGGGCTCAAAATAAACTGATGCAAATTTTTTTCATAAATACGTGAATATCTTTACTTTTCAACATTTTGCAAAATAAAGTCGTGGGCTTAAATTAACTGACGCAAAATTGTTTCATAAATACGTGAATATCTTTACTTTTCAACATTTGGCAAAATAAAGTCGTGGGCTTAAATTAACTGACGCAAAATTGTTTCATAAATACGTGAATATCTTTACTTTTCAACATTTGGCGAAATAAAGTCGTGGGCTCAAAATTAAATGATGCAAAATTGTTTCATAAATACGTGAATATCTTTACTTTTCAACATTTGGCGAAATAAAGTCGTGGGGTCACAATTAACTAATGCAAACTTCTGATGCTGACTGTACCTACATAAAAAGACGCCTATACGCTATTCTAGGTAAAGAACTCTATATATTCCAAGCTTCAACGAAATCAGTTGAGCCGTTACGGCGTGATTGAACAACAAACATCGAAACATCCTCACAAACTTTCGCATTTATAATATTAGTAAGATTACAATAAGCATATGTTGAGGTGGTCGCACTGAAAAGACAGAATAACGAGTGTGGTGAAAAGAGTAGATATATGAACTAACCTAGGACGTCGCTCCCTCTCCACATAAACTCCATCCTGTCTTCCTCCATCATAGCATCTCTTTCTCTATGGTCCACACGCCCTGCAACAGAGCAGATGGTTAGAAAATAGAAGCTTATATAGACAGCACGCTACGTAAAAAGGCTGACCGTCATATATATCTTGTGTCGAGGCGAGAAACTCTCTCTATCTGAACGAGGCTTCGGACTCAAGGGTCGGGTATCGTACCTAGAAACAGTCCATCGAATCCCATCTGAGCCAGCAAGGAGGCCTGTTCTCTCGTATGCCCGTACGTGTCGATCTGCCACGCCGCTTTTGGCTTACCACAAGGACCAAGAGTGTCGTTCAGTTTCCTGAAACAATCACCACCATCATCATCGTCATCAGCCGTACGACGTTCACTGCAACATAGGCCTCCCCCATAGATATAAACAATCATTGGGGGATTTGCTCAAACTTGCAACTCTGGGTATGCGGGTTGGCGAGCGCAGATAAAGCTATTTTTAATACGGATCGTTGCTGCCTATCCCCTAGCTTTTTCCCCTTAGTCGCCTCTTATGACATCCACGGGTAGTAGATAGATAGATAACACTTTATTGATCACCATACGGAAATACTACATAAGATCACAATTACAAATTTACACGGCAATACAATGGGCGGCCTTATCGCTAAGAGCGATCTCTGCCAGGCAACCTTAGGATGGACTGGACTGAAAAGATTAGAGAAGGGGCAAGATGGTGTTTCTTAAATTATGAAGAAAATAATTAACTATAAACAGAGTAAAGTAGGTATATTAAATAGATAAATCAAGATAATCATATATATGTATATATATATATATATAATACATATAGTGACATTTATATAAACACATACAGATACTATATCGTATATAATTATAATAAGTACACAGAATTTAAGAATGATAATATACAATAAACTTGTGCTTCACAAAGAGCAGCATGCCCGATAATGAATGATGACCATGTTTTTGAAGATAGCAAGAGACTTGGCTATTGACAGGCAATGCGTTCCACAAGCGAACAGCCTGGACTGTAAACGACTTCTCATAGAAGGTGGAAGAGTGAACTGGGACTTTAAGTTGGTTGGTGTCAGTGGATCGTAGGTTGCAAGAATGGGATAGGTGCAAAAACTGGAACCGTTCCTTAAGGTAAGGAGGAGTCAATGGAGAAAAAAGAGTATTATATAGGAGATTGAGAATGTGAGCATTCCGGCGAAAACGGATTGGCAACCACTTGAGCTTAGTGCGGAATTCGGAAATGTGGTCATATTTGCGCAAACCAAATATGAACCGAATACAATAATTTTGGAGGCGCTCAAGCTTATTAAGTTGCTGTTCAGTGATGTCCAGATAGCAGGCGTCAGCATAATCAAGGATTGGAAGGAGGAGGGATTGTGCGAGCGCAATTTTGGTAGCGGTGGGAAGAAAATTCCGAAGCCTTCTGAGTGAGGCACCAGAAGCAAACATTTTCCGACTAATTTCAGCTAAGTGTGGTCGCCACGAGAGTTGTTTGTCAATAAGTACGCCTAAGTTTTTGACCGAATCACTTACCTGAATACATTTTCCGTCAAAAATCACCTGAGGGAGATGAAACCAGTCAATCCTTGAGATCATTCTGGAGCTACCTATAACAATAATCTGCGTCTTATCCGGATTGACTGAGATACCGTAGCATTTACTCCAGTCCAGTATACGACGCAAATTAGAGTTTGTAGTCTCAAAAGCCTCGTGTAACAGATCTAAGGGTGTCTGTGTATAGATTTGGAGATCGTCTGCATAGAGGTGATAAGACGAGGAAAGGTGTTGGGAGATAGAATTTATGAAGATTGTAAAAAGAAGAGGAGATAAAACGCCGCCCTGTGGCACACCGGCTTTTGTATCGCACCAAGATGAAAATGAATCATCTATTCGGATACGCTGCCGGCGGCCATGCAGATAACTGCGAAACCAATCAATTACCGTAGGAGATATGGTTAGTGAGCGGAGTATGGCCAATAATATATCAAAATCGACATTATTAAAGGCACTACTAAAATCAAGGAGAGACAGTACGGTAAGGTGACCGTTGTCCATACCATAGCGAATATCATCCGTGATTTTCACCAGGGCTGATACAGTACTATGGCCGGAGCGGAAACCAGATTGAAACGGATTGAGGAGGTTGTTACTAGTAGTAAGCGCATATACTTCAGCCGCATTACTAAGAGGCGCACTTTAATCCTGTCACTATACTGATTCTTTCACCAACGATCATAGGCCCTTTACACGGCCACCATACCTCAACCTAGTCACTGATCTAATACAGGATGACCAAGAAAGATTCAGTGACACGACAAGCAAGTGCTAATTGCTTACCTGAGCCCCCAAGTCCACATGTCTAGGACATGGAGGTACCCCACGGTCGCGGAGTCTGCGTGCGTCCAGCCCCCGCCGGCAAACTCAGCCCGACCTTCTTGTACCAATGTTCTGGAAGTAACAATCCAAGATAAAGATAAATTTACTCTGGTTACATACTTCACTTATACTAATGGTACACCAGGTTTTGGTATAAAATGTGATTTTTGGAACAGCCAGGCTATTGCGTAAGCGAAATGGTAATGAAGATCGCAATTTCAAGTATGATTTTATCAATTATAGCGACATCTGAAGCTAAGGTCTTGAAGTTTTCCCTTGTCACGTTTGGAACGTTTTGGATGTTGCTAAGACTGTTAAAATTACCCCCAAAGCTACGAACTTCATTGCCATTACGCTTAGTCAATTGCACCACTGGTTGGAAAACATAGGTACCCAAACAAGGAGATCCTGTAAGATGGCGTACCTACCGCGGGATCTGGTAGAACCAAAGCCAATATTTTTTTATAATCATATTAAAGGACCTACGTACTATGATTTTTATTATAGTATCCCAAAAATTTCGACTCAGACAGGACTTGAACCCACAACCTCCCCTGGATACGGGGATGCTCTACCCAAATAATCCACGGAGCCACTTCCCGTCCGTTTCACTTAACTTTCATTTCATTTTTCAGTCAGACTGGCCTCATAGCTCAGTGGTAGTAACTCTGCCTTCTGCGCTAGAGGTAGCGGGTTCGATTCCCGCACTGGACAAACATTTGTGACTAACACAGATGTTTGTTCTGTGTCTGGGTGTTAAATATATATCTATTATGTATATCAGTCTCTGGTACCCATTGTACAGGCTATGCCTAGTTTGGGATCAGTTGACAGTGTGTGAAATGTCCGGAATATTTTTTTTTTTTTTCATTCGGAACCTTTTTTGGCTCACGCATGCACCTCGGCACGGACTAATGAATACCCTAGTTTTGTTACTACCTACCTACTTTTGTTTTGTTTCCTCCCTACCTTTTGTATTGTAACCTGTAAAAATAAAAAACTAATAAAAATGACACTAGGTGTCATATTTATTAGTTTGTGCTGTGCTTGTGTGTCCAAAAAAAATGTATTTTCTTTCTTTCTTCTTTCTTTCTTTCTTCATATGACACCCCACTTCATGTAGGTAAGTATTTGTAATACTTATTTTTGAAAACAGAGAAATTTGCTCGATCGATCAATAAAGTAGTATTTTGAGGAGGAGGTAGGGCATAGCGAGATTTTCTCGTTCTAAATTGGAGCAGCCCGCCTGGGGAGGTACCTCCGCCTTAAAGAAGATCGCAGCCAAATAACATTATTTGTTTCAAATAGTGTTGTGTTCCTGCGGTGAGTAAGGTTGCCAGAGCTCTTTAGGGGGAAGGGGGTTCGGGGTCGGCAACGCGTGCGTGATGCCTCTGGTATTGCAAGCGCTCATAGGCTACGGTAACCGCTTACCGACAGGTGGGCTGTATGCTTGTTTGCCAACTCAGTTGTATAAAAAAAAAAAAATAAGTCATCACAAAATGGGCCAAAGTTCTTACCTGAATGTAGCCCGAGTGTTAGGACGCTGTTCCTTCCACCAGCGCCAGAAGTAGGCAGTCTCCGAAAACGTAAATCTAAGGAGAGGAGCAACAATTATTATTATTAATATCTTTATTTCAGGCTACTAGCAACAATTATTATTATTAATATCTTCTACTTGATATATTACACAAACATGTTTAATATGCCATGGCCCATATTAATAAATACCTTACAGACTAACATACATATAATATTCATCATCAACCTGTAGAAGTCCACTGCTGGACATAGGCCTCCCCCAAATAGTTCCACGACGAACGGACTTGAGCCCTTTCCATCCACCGACTTCCCGCAACCTTTACAATGTCATCGGTCCATCGAGTGGGGGGCCTTCCAACACTGCGTCGCCCGGTTCGTGGTCGCCATTCGAGAACCTTTACTCCCCAACGGTTATCGGTTCTGCGAGCTATATGGCCTGCCCACTGCCACTTCAACTTGCTAATTCTGAGAGCTATGTCGGTGACCTTCGTTCTTCTACGGATTTCCTCATTTCGGATCTTATCACATATAATATTAAACTTAAATAACTGCACCACATCTAGAGTCAGGGACTTTCTTGATCGTGAGCGCCTCCCTGTAGCGACGGTAGACAACTCCAGCTGACCAAAATTCGGGCGTGAGTAACACCTCTTTGTACTTGGCAGCTACCTGGAGCACGTAGGACTTGAAGTTAGTCGCCCTACTCGACTCCAGGCGTTTCAGGCCATGTAATACACCGCCTGTGCTGGTGAACCGGGCGACGCAGTGTTTGAAGGCCTCCCACCCGATGGACCGACGGTATTGTTAAAGGTGTGGAAGGTCGGTGGATGGAAACGGGCAACAGGCCTCATAGCTCAGTTGGTAGTAACTCTGCCTTCTGCGCTAAAGGTAGCGGGTTCGATTCCCGCACTGGACAAACATTTGTGACTAATGTTTGTTCTGTGTCTGGGTGTTAAATATATATCAATTATGTATATCAGTCTCTGGTTCCCATAGTACAGGCTATGCCTAGTTTGGGATCAGTTGACCGTGTGTGATATGTCCGCAATATTAAAAAAAATATATATTTAAAGGCTCAAGACGACTTGAGCCTTTTCCATCCACCGTCTTCCCGCAACCTTCACAATGTCGTCGGTCCATCGACTGCGTTGCCCGGTTCGTGATCGCTATTCCGGCACCTTAATTCCACAACAGTTGTCGATTCTGCAAGCTATATGGCTTGTCCAAGGAAAAAATCGTGATGAAACCGGCATGACCTAGAACCTAAAATTCGAAGACTGTGACATGTCAGAAGCCTCAAAGAGGCGCACTTTAATCCTTTCACTACACTGATTCTTTCATCGACGGTCACAGGCTCTTTTCAGGGCAACCTGGTCACTGACCTAATACAGGTGACCATGAAAGAATCAAAAAACTTTACTCACTTCCTCCGTTTGTCATGCAGGAGTTCGGAAAGCACAGAATGGAAGATGAGCTGAACATTTGCGGTGCTGACTGTAGCTCTTGCTGAGAAATTGTTAAGGGTTAAAATCATGTAGGGTTAAAAGACTGTAGAATAGAATAGAATGATCGTTTATTTTAGCAAGAGATTACATGGCCGATAAGGTGGTGAGCACAAAAGTATACATTTAGACATACAATATAACTTAAAATATATTACATAGTTTAGGTATACCTAGGTACATAACATTATTATATTAAAAAGTTTAGGTATATCGACTCATGTGTCCGAATGCTAAAAAACCTGCTGTAGACCTCAAAATCCTATACTATCCACATCATTCATCATTTCAGCCGTACACCGTTCACTGCTGAACATGGCCTCCCCCACAGACCGAGCGAATTCCTATCATACTAGAACTATACTAGTTAAATAAATAATAATAAATAAATCATATGAGGGGATTTGCCCATAGATAGATAGATAGAAAATTCTTTATTGCACATAAAAATAGTACAAAGGCGAACTTAATGCTAAAAAGCATTATCTTCCAGATAACCTTTGTGCTTGCGGACAGAAGATGTGAAGATAGTGTACAGGAGAGGGAACAATTGAGATCATAAAAACGAAAATAAAAGGAATTATGATGCTAATTACTTACTAAAATTACTATACTATAATATCCTACTTCCTACTAATATTATGAATGCGAAAGTTTGTGAGGATGTTTGGATGTTTAGATGTTGGGATGTTTGTTATTCAATCACGCCCTAACGGCTCAACCGATTTCGCTGAAACTTGGAATATAACTTTACCTAGAATAACATATAGGCTACTTTTTAAGTAGGTCCCACGCGAGCAAAGATGCAGGCGGAAGATAGTTCTTTATAGTTTCACTTTAAAAACAAGAAAATAAAAATAAGAGTTTTCTCACTTCCATAGTAGTACTCATCGAAAGTCTTCACCCAGCCGGCGTCCATGTGAGAGTGTGGTATGAGGTGAACGTTCAGCGCACCATCTCTGGTCAAAGGGCATTGCTGGAAAAACACCACCACCATCATCATCATCATCAGCCTGTCATCGTCATCAGAAGTCCATGCTGGACATAGGCCTCGCCCAAAGAGTTCCATGACGAACGGTCTGAGCCTTTTACATCCACCGACTTCCCGCAACTTACACAATGTCGTCGGTCCATTTGTTGGGGGGCTGTTTTTACTCGCTGCCCGGTTTATGGTCGCCATTTATTTTTATTTATTACACAAACGGAATAAATATTGTTACTGTTAGTAAATGTCTTAAAACCTATGTTAGTTTTGCCTAGACATTAGGTTCTCGATGTTAAATTGAATATAAGAAAAATTGTAAACAATAATTTGGGTTTCACTTATTTTCTATGAAGAGCGAGTGCATGTAGGTACAGATAACACCGAATAACATTATAGAACCTTTATTCCCATTTTGTACTTGGGATTTAGGTCCGCAACTTTGCGTATATCGTATTAAACCCATTTTGTGTCTGAGATTTTGATTGACAACAAACTTTGGGTATTTCGCAATATTGGACACATTTTGCGTCTAAGATTCAGGCCCACAAACTTTGGGTACCTATTTCGCAGTACTGGACACATTTTGTGTCTAATATTCAGGCCCACAAACTTTGGGTACCTATTTCGCAGTACTGGACACATTTTGTATCTCGGATTCAGACCAACAAACTTTGGTTCCGAAGCAAACGATTTCAAAAGTCCTTTTAAAATAAGTATTCAGTACGCACCTTGTAACCACATTCAATTTTCGTCTTCACACACATATGAGGCAAGAGTTGAAAATTCAAAATGAATAGCTTCCATAGTAATTTCAACATTTTGCTAGAGCCACTGAAATTATTTTTTACTTAAACACATTTTAATTTATTTTCTTAGTTTGGAAGAATACATATTTCTTAAAAGATACTAAAAAGACCAGTACCCTGAAACATGTGGAAGCAGACTACGTTCAGGATTGAACTCTTTATTGCCTTATGTAAGGTAAACTTTATGGCTAAAGGTGTGTTCACAATGAGCATCGGAAACACATCACCAATCCAATAAACGTATGGTATGGAACTGTTTTCGGAAGTTTTTCCTGAAGACTTTCGTCATGGCTTATAGCTATTGTACTCAGAACTGAGCACTGAAGCGATTGTGCATGAAAAGAGCCTCTAAGAAGCGCACTTTAATCCTTTCACTACACTGATTCTTTCACCGGCGGTTATAGGCCTTTTTCAGGGCCAATGTACCTCAAACTGGTCACCGACCGAATACAATATCGGATGATCAAGAAAGAACAAGTAACAAAGCAAGCAACTGAAGCGAATTCTAGTTAAAAATATTATGATACGTAATAAAAGAGCGAAAAATAGTCGGTCAAGTGCGAGTAGGACATGCGTTCTGAACGAACGCTTAAACAACAGAACGTTTTAAGAGGAGGTAGGGCACAGCGAGATTTTCTCGTTCTGAATTGGAGCAGCCCGCCTGGGGAGGTACCTCCGCCTTACAGAAGATCGCAGACAAATAACATTATTTGTTACAAATAGTGTTGTGTTCCTGCGGTGAGTAAGGTGGCCAGAGCTCTTTAGGGGGGAAGGGGGTTCGGGGTCGGCAACGCGTGCGTGATGCCTCTGGTATTGCAAGCGCTCATAGGCTACGGTAACCGCTTACCATCAGGTGGGCCGTAAGCTTGTTTGCCACATCTGTTGTTTAAAAAAAAAAAAAAACGGAGTCGGAAAATCGAGATCCCAAGTGCCAAACTTATATTGTTGCGGTTGCTCGCGTAATTCACTCTCTGATATTAACCGCAAATATAAGTTTGTCTCGTAATAACTCTAAACGGGATTTGCTCCTAGCATTCCAAATTTCAGAATTGTGAGGTAACTGGATGTACCCTAGAGGTTTTTCATTTTTTCCATTTCCATACAAATATTAACCATTATTTGACAAAGTTTTCCGGCAATTTTCTCCGTTAAACTATGGAAATACTCACAGTATGGACAAGGCTCAATATTCCCATAACACCTGCAGTGTTCAGGTTAATAGACTTCCAACAACGCTCATATTCACGTAAACATTCAACAAGACCGCCAACTTTACCACTAAAACAACATCATATACTGACGTATAGGTCAGTATATGATGTTGTTTTAGTGGTAAATAACTAGCTAGTTACTAGCTAGCTAGTTTCATAACTAGCTGAACGGAACATCGAAAGTAGCTTAGCAACTCTGGTATCAAAATACCTATGACGGTGCTATTGTGTAAGTGTAATGGCAATAAAATTCTCAAAGGAGATGTTTCATCCTTGGCCAGGTCTATGCACGCTACATATTAAAATAAAAATAAATTGAGATTATCTACAAGAGAAATACAATTTCAGACAATTTCATTTTTTCTATGTGAACACTATGTGTATTCGATCTGCTAAATCCCTAACTATTTTTAAAACTATGGTGTATGATCACTACTTGTCCGTGTCTTTGAACTATCAGTAGGTATAATCTTATCTCTCTCTATATTATACATATATTTACAAATAGTTAGGTAATATTTAGGTTTTATGTATTATATGTATTATTAATCTACATCCCTGATCCGGAGAATGCGCGACAGTCACAACAGCATCCTGAAAACTATAGCTAATAGATACTCCTCGCCGCTGTGGGCAGGCCTGATTCGCAGAGTGATCCCGGAAAAAGTCCCGCCACTCTGGTGAGACCACTCTGTGAATTAGTCCTGCGTTAAATTTAAATTTAATTTAATTTGAATTTTATGTTTCGATTTGCCTACTAACCATTTACTGTATTTTATTGTGTTACTAACCCCATATGGATCTATGTTGTCCGAAATAAAAAAGATTTTTTTTTTTTTTTTTTATTAGTATATTATTATTATTTTTATAGTATGTATTGTAGTGTTAAACTTTTTGTACACCTCCGTCTTATTTGATCTGTTTATCCTGTCCATCCAAAGGTTGTCTGGAAGAGATCGCTTTTAGCGATAAGGCCGCCCATTGTACGTAATATTTTTATTTTGTTTCTCCTTTTTGTTAATATCTATCTCTGTGTACAATAAAGAGTTTATCTATCTATCTATCTATCACTATTTGAGGGCCGCCATGTTAGTTTGTAATTGACGTTTGACGTGAAATTGACTTATTTTCATGACATGTTGATAGATAGATAGAAATCATTTAATCAGCCACCAACTAGAGGGGTTCGGCAGGCAACGCATTAGCAATGCTCCAGGTGTTGCAGTTGTCAATAGGCGACGGTAACCGCTTACCATCAGGTGGGCCGAAAGCCTGTTTGCCTCCGTTTAACATAAAAAAAAAAGGTATTGATGTTTTATTTAATGTTTTATCCATATTTTTGGAACGCTGTGTTGTTCTCTTTGTCTAAGAAAATCTTGAAGGGACCGCATTCCATCTAGAGATGAACCTGTGTGTAGCCGGGCGTGACAGATAGTCTAGAATAGGTTATAGTCTGGTACCTAGACAATCAATACCTATTTTAAAAGCCTCATTAAACCGTTTAATAAATTCGGAAGTGAATTTATTTTGCAACAAACTAAGACTTAGCCTTGTATAGTTTTACACCGGACATAAGAAATTAAAACGATTACTTAGCTTTCCGCTTCCTGTTTTGTCTATTCTAACTCAATAGGTTAATTTATTGTAGATCATTCATCGACCCTTCAATGGGAGGGTAAGTTACATACTTATTCTACTAATACTATGAATGCGAAAGTTTGTGAGGATGTTTGGATGTTTGTTGTTCAATCACGCCAACGGCTCAGCCGATTTCGTTGAAACTTATAATAGATAAAGTTCTTTACTTAGGATAGCATATAGGCTACTTTTTATGTAAGTACGATGCGAGCGAAGCCGCTGGCGGAAATGGTTAGTATTTTAATAATAAACATTCACATTACCTTGACAACCAGTGAATGTTGGCACTAGACTTACAAATTGAACCGTATCTGTGCGTTGGACACTTGATTTTAATCATTTTGAAAAGCATAAAGCCCTACTCAAACGCATCAAACGATGTAGCAGGCAGCCATACCAAATAATAAAGATAAATACTCCATCCCACAGAATTACCTAATAGTACATTATAATATGTGTTGTATGTACCTACCTATTGTTTATTACCCACTTGTTTATGCTTACTACTTATAACCTAACATTCCTCATAATAGGTAGATATCTATTATGAGGTATGTTAGTCCTTTGCATCTAAGACAAACCTATCTTGGTTTTTTAGATGTATAAAACATATAATGTAACTATTTTCTAAGAATAAAAAAAAAAAAAAAAAAAAAACTACATGCGATATATCATGTAAAATGTATTTTAAAATTAAGCTTACTACTTCTGGATAAGGTATATTTTGAGTTTGACTTTTAAGAGTTATCGTTGAGCTATATCGCACACACTCAAATGTCAAACTCAAAATTGACTTTATTGAGTAGAGGTAGGGATCATTTTGAATCGAATTTTGTATGACATATTAAGAATATATCGCATGCCGTTTGAATACGGCTTAAATCTTAAAAACCTACTTGTATGTTGTATTTACACGGTGACTGTGAGGTCACATTTCGCAAATTGGTTTATAGTGTTATATTGACGCAGGGACCCACACACGTGTGTTTTGACGCGTGTAAAGCAAAAAGTTGTATTTTTGGACAAAGTCACGTGCTAGCAATTAAATCATACAAGTGGAACGATAACATTCAAGTTGTAGTCAATTTAGATTAAGGCTCGTATTCAAAGCACGACTCAAGCATAGATTTAATCACAGATCAGCTGGACTCTACTTAAGTATTGAATCTCTTCTCAAACATAGCTTTATTCTAGAACGGTACTTAAACTACTCTCAGCTGAATCGAGTCTCAAATCTGTACTCAAATGTTCTCGTTTACATTTTGATTTATTTATAATTTTCGATCCGTTTTACGCAGAAATTCAAACAGCCAGGTTGGAAATAGAACAGAACAATAAAGTGAAGTATAAATATGCATCAAAGTACGTGTAACGGAACAAAAATGTCATTTGATTAATGTCTAATCAAATCTAAACTCAAGCACCAATTTCGTCTGATTGACGTTTCAGAATATGCATTTACTCAGGTGAACTGTGATCATTGAATCTATACTTAAATACTGTTCAAGAATTGGAGTCTCGCCTCAAATCGAGATTTAAGTACAGATCAATGCTCGAGTCTTGTCTCTGAATACGAGCCTAAGACAATTCGACTAATTCGGATGGGCAGCGTTTGAGAAACTTAATATCTTCTCGGCACAGATACCGCAGCCTCAAGAATATTTGAAGCTCACAGCTCATTTTTTCACATTTTCAAGCTTTTTAGTACCTGATTATTTATATTTTGAGCCTCACCTTGTTCGATCGGCACCACACTGAAGCTCTACATTACACTTTGTAAAAAGGAATATAAAAAAAATGCTAGTCACGCGCGCCGTGTTAGTCGCCTGATTCTTGTAGACTTGGTCGCGAGGAACAGGCGTAGCTTCACCTAGTTTCTAAGACGTTTCAAAGCGATCCTAGTGATTTTATTGAAATAAACATCTTTGAAATAAAATGAAATGAAATCAGTTTATTTGCTAAAACATGGTAGTTGAATATAATCGCTGTTTTTATGCAGAAGAGGGCGCACATGTTTTTGCTACACAAACATGCAAATGTTTTATTCAGTAAAGTAGGATTACAATAATTAAAAAATACCAAAATTTTAAAATTAAAAAACAATTTCGTTTTCTTTGATTTTATTTTTTGATTGTCGTGTCTTTTGACTTTGACTTTGAATTTATATATATTATTATGTTTTTTAGTAATAAAAAAAACTTTATTTACAGAAAGAAACTAATAAACTAAACTAACTAACTACTATTATTATGTTTAAATATATTTCAAAATGATCCTACGTCTACTGATGAAAGTGAATTTTCAGTTTGTCATTTCAGAGCGTTCGATATAGCTCGACGATATCGCAAGCTTATAAAAGTCAAACTCAAAATTGACTTAATTGTGTAGACAAAGGATCCTTTTGATATAGCACACCGTTTGAACACAGCTTCTTACAGTCAACCTTCGTCAACAGTAATCCTACAACTATAAAGTCTTGTAAATTACTATCAATCTCATTCAAAATTACATAAGTGGATATTTGTTCACATTTATTTGTTCGTTTACGCAAATGGCGTAATTATTACCTATTTTGGTAAGCTCTGAGTGGCAACTCCAAAGTTAAAATGAAGAAGTTGGAAATCTTAGCCTACTAATATTATAAATGCGAAAGTTTGTGAGGATGTTTGTGGTTCAATCACGGCTAAACGGCGAACGGATTTGAATGAAAAGAGACGTTTCATCAATATATGGAGCCTGGGCCTGCACTATGTACTCTACTCTAAAATATGGCCAAGCAATAAAGTAAACGTATTTACTTGGTTATTTTATTAAAATTGACTTCGTTCTAAGGTACATTAAGATTTTCTTCGACAAAGAGAGCAACACACAGCGCTACAAAAATATGGCGGATGGACGTGCGTGAAATATCATTTTGACAACTACATTTATCTGACAAAACAAAAACATCAAATCAAACAACATGATATGAAAAATATGTCAATGTCATGTCAAACGCCAATTATAAACCAACATGGCGGCCTTCAAATAGTGTTCACATAGTAAAAAACTTACCAGAAGAACTATTTTTGTACCATCGCATTTGTTTCAAATTAATGAAATTGTATTTTTCTTGTAATCTCCTATTTATCCTAATTTTTCTATGTAGTGTACATGGACCAGGCCCAGAATGAAATGGCTCCTTTGGTACAGAGATAAATTAGAGGCTGGAATAGCATATAAGCTTATTTTTATGTAGGTACCACGTGAGCGAAGCCGCGGGTGGAATCTAGTAAAGAATTAAAATTACAATTTACGGGAAAAAATAAATGAATAAATGATGAACAATAAACTAATTATGAAAATACTCACCACCGGGTTGGCGAGTGCAGGTAGAGCTTTCATTGTAAAATATTGGACGCTGCCCATCCCCTAGCTCCCCTACCTAGTCGCCTCTTACGACATCCACGGGTAGTAATGGAGGGGCCTATTCTTCAGCCGGGGCCACCACGGCGCCCCACGGCCACCAAATTAAGTTTTTATTTATTTATTTACGAAAAGTTACACTAATTTTACAGGAGCACCTAATGCAATAGTGTACCATTATCCTTTACATTATTATTATTATACATATCAAACATTTTATACGATTAATTTTAATTCATAGCATAATACTTACTAGTTAAGAAACAACAAACATAAATCTTCAATAAATAAATTCAAATTACATAATGTCAAGCCTACTAAAAAGTAAATAGAAAAATTCGTCGATCCATATATGTCAAAATACAAAAATAAAAATTTGCCACAATAAATACAAATTACATAATGTCCTACCTAATCAAAATTTAAAAAGAATTCGTCAATCAATAATAATGTCAAATAATACAAAAAGTCAAATCTAATTAGAATAGCATAGAATATACATATAACAACGTCCTGCGACATTCGCTCAGGGGGCAGTAAAAAAGATCGACTCTCTCCGCTACTAGATTGAGTGTGTGGATGAGACGCGTTATAGGTGCCTTAGGTTAGTTAGTTCAGGTAATGCAACATATGAAAACCATTGGTTTAATTTTTCCGTTCTAAGTAATTTTTTTTTTATTTTATATTCCGGACATATCGCACACGGTCAACTGATCCCAAACTAGGCAAAGCCAGATATGTTTACTAGAGACTGATATACATAATATAATATAGATACATATTTAACATACATATTTATTTTATGAAGGCTCAAGACCGTTCGTCATGGAACTCTTTGGGGGAGGCCTATGTTCAGCAGTGGACTTCATCAGGCTCATGAAGATGATGATGACATATTCAACACCCAGATACAGAACAAACATCTGTTTTCATCACACAAATGTTTGTCCAGCGCGGGAACTGAACCCGCGACCTCTAGCTCAGAAGGCAGAGTTACTACCAACTGAGCTATGAAGCCAGTCTGTCATCATTAAAAAAAACAATCATCATCATCAACCTGTAGAAGTCCACTGCTGGACATAGGCCTCCCCCAAAGAGTTCCATGACGAACGGTCTTGAGCCTTCTCCATCCACCGACTTCCCGCAACCTTCACAATGTCGTCGGTCCATCGGGTGGTGGGCCTTCCAACA
This sequence comes from Anticlea derivata, assembly GCA_947579855.1. Classification (NCBI taxonomy): domain Eukaryota; kingdom Metazoa; phylum Arthropoda; class Insecta; order Lepidoptera; family Geometridae; genus Anticlea; species Anticlea derivata. The sequence goes on along the minus strand of OX388287.1, from coordinate 4,269,915 downwards.
CTGCGTCGCCCGGTTCGTGGTCGCCATTCGAGAACCTTTATGATATAAAAAAACAATGATAGGTATTTATTTATAACGCACAGCATATAGCACTGAGACTTTGTGGGTATTTTTTTTATTTTTTTTATTTACTTTTTGTGGTTATGGTGTCACTGAGGCCACAACTGGACTTTGTGGGTAACTATTGGCCTCATACACAAGATCAATGTCGCGCAACGGTCTATGGAGAGAGCTATGCTCGGAGTTTCACGACGTGATAAAATCCTAAACGAGGAAATCCGTAGAAGGGCGACATTGTGAAAACTGCGAGGAGTCGGTGGATGAAATGGCTCAAGACCGTTCGTCATGGAACTCTTTGGGTGAGGTCTACGTCCAGCAGTGGACTTCTGCAGGCTGATGATGTAGATGATGATTTTTAAAAAGGTTTCTGCCCACGTGTGTTTCTTAGCCCTAAGGCTTACGTGACCTCATTTTTTGCGTACATAACCTTCAAACTGTATACCAGATATTTTCGCTTATAAGCATACTTGAATTACAATTATTATTAGTTTGTCTACTTATGCCTATTTTATGAGTATGGTATTTTTTTTATTATTTTTAGGCAGTGGCGGATTTGCCCTATGGCCCAGTAGGCCCGGGCCTAGGGCGGCCAGATATTAGGGGCGGCAAATCGAGACCAAAAATGTGTAGAAATTGTCGTAGAAAAGCTCATCATCTCGGAATATATTTAAAAATTAGTAGCTATTGTAGTTAATTAAATTTCTGGATTCGATGTAGATAAAGTTGGCAATAAAGTATAGTAGATTATGCAACAAGGGCTTAAAGTAGTGTATTATATAGAATAACTCCCTTCCGGGATGTTCTACATGTTATGAATCACCTTGTATACACGGTGACTATTGTTTAATCTGTGCCGCGGATCGTGAATGATCGACTTTTTGTCAATGTAACCACGGTCGATTCCTTTCAGTGTAATCAGGGTGACAATCATTTCGATTTTTATTTGATTTTATCTGACCAGTGATCTGGACCAGTTGAGCTATCTATAGATCGCTTGTAACGGTATTTAGATGGCTCAGCTGTCTCTCTTGTGTATGTTGTATTGCTATTTGTATTAGTCTCTTATTACTGTTAACCTGCCTACCTACTAAGTACCTACGCTTTATTTTATTTTGTGTGATTGTTACCTACTGTTGTTTCTTCTCTTTGCTTTTATCTCTGTCTGTGTTGTATTTGTGTGTGTGTCAAATAAACAATTTATCAATCTATCTTTATAGTGATACTATCATTTTTATAATATCCCTAAAATTTCGACACCGACGGGATTACGCAAATCTTACTACTATTATAAATGCGAAAGTTTGGATGATTGAGAGCAGACCCGCGGACGCAAGGTAGTTTTGCAAATGAAGGATGAATTAAAGTCAAAATCAAGAGTCAACTCAAGTTCATTTAGACATAGACATAGAAAACATTTATTCACAAACTTGGCACACAATACACGTCACATATGAAACAAAGACAGAGAGGTAACACACAAAAACCTATTAAAAAGAACAAGTGAAATGTTATTGTGCGCCACAGCAGCAAAAAGGGTCTCGGCTCAGCATAAATGCCTTACCACTGAGGAGTAGTTAGGCGCTGGTATTCTGCCGAAACCGTTATTTATAGTCATTTCTTTCGATGATCCTTTTTCACAAAATATAATAGAATAGAATAGAAAAACATTTATTTTGTTTTTTAATACGTAAGTAAACGCATACCACAATACCACAAAATGCAATTCAACATCATGGTGACAAAAATGGCCACCACTCAGCTTGTGCTAGTGGTGGCCTGGAATGGAATGTAGATTGTAAGTTACAGAGGTATAGAATGTTAGTAGAACATGGTCACCCCAAAAATCGATGTGGTCAAACGTGGTTATTACTCATAACAATCGAGTGGTGACCTTTAACTTTTATGTAATTGGATCATTACGTGTTTAACATCTCTGTTTGATAATAAAATATGATCTCGACTTTTATCCTCAAGCATGGTAGATAACCTCTCGGACCTCCAGGAAATTAGATTCTAGATGTCAAAGGGGGGTAGTCAAATGCACGTCCGAACATTTTGGCACATGCCCATTTTGATTATTGATTAGAGCACTGGTGTCGTGGGGTAGTGGTAGTGCAAACAAGCATTCATAGGCTACAGTTACTTCTTACGAGCTGGTGAAATCTTGGTTGATACAATAGGTCATAATAGGCCCTTTTCAGGGCCACCATACCTCAACCTGCTCACCGACCTAATACAGGATGACCAAAAAAGAATCAGTGACACAACAAGAAGAAGATCTGACTCAATAAAATAATTTCATCATCATCATCATCAGCCTGTAGAAGTCCACTGCTGGACATAGGCCTCCCCCAAAGAGTTCCACGACGAACGGTCTTGAGCCTTCTCCATCCACCGACTTCCCGCAACCTTCACAATGTCGTCGGTACATCAGGTGGGGGGCCTTCCAACACTGCGTCACCCGGTTCGTGGTCGCCATTCGAGAACCTTTACTCTCCAACGGTTATCGGTTCTGCGAGCTATATGGCCTGCCCACTGCCACTTCAAATTGCTAATTCTGAGAGCTATGTCGGTGACCTTGGTTCTTCTACGAATTTCCTCATTTCAGATATTATCAAGTAGTGAAACTCCTAGCATAGCATAAAATAATTTAATTTAATTTAATTTATGCTCAGCGTTGGACTTTTACAGCTTGAAATTTGGTGATGATGATGATGGTGATGATTAGATGACACTCGCTGTACCTACGTCTAAGAGCATATTGCTATTCAGGTACAGTAACCTTGCTCTACATAACAACTCATTATACCTACATAATAAAATATAATGTCCATTTTTACCAAAGGTATGTTGAATCACATACTCGAATTCATATAATTGACTGGCCTCATAGCTCAGTTGTTAGTAACTCTGCCTTCTGCGCTAGAGGTCGCGGGTTCGATTCCCGCACTGGACAAACATTTGTGACTAACACAGTTGTTTGTTCTGTGTCTGGGTGTTAAATATTATATATATTATGTATATTAGTCTCTGGTACCCATAGTACAGGCTATGCCTAGTTTGGGATCAGTTGATCGTGTGAATATGTCCGGAATATTTATTTATTTATTTATTCATATTAATATATGAACATAGAAACTCTCAACAAAAATAACTAGTACTATTGAATCACTTGAGGTAATTTATAAGTAATAATATATGTTAACCCCGAAAGGGGCTTATTCTACACCAAATAGACAAAAAAGTTTGAATTACGACTCTTTAAATTTGTAATCCTACTTTAAATTATAAATGCATAAGTTTGTTAGGATAATTTGGATGTTTGTTGTTCAATCACGCCGTGACGGCTCAACCGATTTCATTGAAACTTGGAACATATAGAGTTACTTACCTAGAAAAACATATAGGCTACTTTTTATGTACGTACTACGCGAGTTAAGCCGCAGGCGGAAGCTAGTCTATTTATATAACTTACGTGTTATTGCTTGGTGAAAACGAGCATTAGATTCCCGCAGACTTAGTAACATAATTTAATTTGTCAAAGTAATTACCTATGAAATAAATTATACTTACAGAAATTGTCATTCATAGTTAAACCTTGATAAAGAAGGTTAGTTAAATTATAGTTCTTCGTTTTTCAATTAATTTCAGACTAGCTACTGCCCGCCGCTTCACCCCCGCGGTACTTGTATAAAGCGTAGCGTAGTATTCTCTGAGTTTAAGATATGTCCATACTAAATTTCATCAAAATCGATTCAGCCGTTCAGCCATGACAGATAAAACCAGACAGAGGGATGGAGAGAAGGAAGACGGTCGACGGTGAGACAGAGAGAAAGAGAGACATGGAGACAGAGATTTTTTTTTTTTTTTTCTTTCATTGTCTTCCTACCTACCTACCTACTTACTGCGTTGTGGGTCAAATAAATAAATTTTCTTTCTTTCTTTCTTTCTTTCTAGACAGTGAGACGGAGAGACAGAAGACGGGGAGTCGGAGAGACAGAGAGCCGGAGATACAGAGAGAGAGAGAGAGACGGAGAGACTGATAGACCGAGAGACGGGGAAAGAAAGAGACGGGGTACAACTTATCTTAGCTACCTTTAGAATTAGCTGTAACCACGCTATGTACCTACATGTTGAACCACTCGCTTAACGAGATCCTTTCTCCCCCATACATGCAAATTGTGGAATGAGCTTCCTTCCGAGATTTTCCCGCTAACCTACCACATAAGGAGCTTTAAGAAAAATACAAAAAGATTTCTCCAGGGCAGGCAACGCATTAGCAATGCTCCAGGTGTTGCAGATGTCAATAGGCGACGGTAACCGCTTACCATCAGGTGGGCCACAGGCCTGTTTGCCTCCGTATAACAAAAAAAAAAATGTTGTCAATAATATTGATGACAACAGTAGATGTAAACAGTAGGCCTTGAGCCTCACCTAGTTCGATCGGCACCACACTTAAGCTTTAAATACCATTTTGTGAAAAAGGATCATCGAAAAAATGATAGATTCTTGTAGGCTTGGTCGCGAGGAACAGGCATAGCTTCACCTAGTTTCTAAGACGTTTCAAAGTGATCCTAGTGATTTTATTGAAATAAATGCCTTTTGACTTTGAGGCAGTGAGTTGTTTTTTTTTTAAACTTTGATCTACATAAATCTGATATTTAACCTAGGTACTAGATACGAAACACAGCTGATCGTTCGAGCACATAATTCGACACGTAGCGCATATCACGCCCGATCGAGCAGGATCGAGTTACCTTAGCTGTTTTATATTATTCACAGCACCTAAACGCCGTAACCTGTAAACCGTACATATTATGTTTGGTGCAGCTTTATGCTGAGACGGGACCCATTTGCCCCACACAACGCATACCTACTCAACCTACCTACCGCCTCACCTACCTACATGTTTTTGTTTTCTTGTTTTTGTACTACTAGGTTTAAGTTTTTTTTTTCTTTGTATCTTCCTACCTACCTACCTACTTACTGCGTTGTGGGTCAAATAAATACATTTTCTTTCTTTCTTTCTTTCTAAACTTCATCATCATCAGCCTGTAGTAGTCCACAACTTACTAAGGCCAAAGAGTTCCACATTGAACGGCCTTGAGCCGTCTTCATCCACCGACTTCCCGCAACCTTCACAACGTAAATATAAGGACGTCTGATCGAATCGAATCGAATCGAATGTGGGAAACAATTAACAAACTATCATTAAATAAAACTAAAGATAGCCCAACATTACCTAAATTAAAAACAGATAAAGGTTTAATCACTGACGGCCCCCAAATTTGTGATACTTTTAATAAATTCTTTTCCTCAATAGGAGCTGATCTAGCAAGTAGGATACCGAATCAATATCACACCAATAACGGCAACATCTTAACATACGACCCGGCTTACATACATGAAATAACTTTAAGTGAGCTTGATCCCTGTGACTGCGATGAAGTGTCTAAATTAATAGATCAACTAGACAGTAATACTAGTACTGGCTTTGATGGCATTAGTACTAAGGCAATCAAATGCATTAAGAACTTAATTGTTGATGAACTAACGCGCTGTATCAACGTATGCTTGGCTAATGGAGTTTTTCCGGATACTCTGAAGATAGCGAAAGTTAGTCCGATACATAAAGCAGGCAATAAAAACGATCCCAACAATTATAGGCCGGTATCAGTGTTACCTATAATTTCAAAAATATTTGAAAGGATTATATACAAGAGACTTAATTCGTATCTAGTAGAAAAAACCTTTTTAATAGACGAACAATATGGGTTTCGCGTTAAATCAAGCACCCTCACAGCGGTTATTGATCTTGTTACTAAAATTAAAAAGAATATTGACGAGAAAAATCTGGCCTTAGGTATCTTTATCGATTTAAAGAAGGCTTTTGACACTGTGAGCCACCCCAAACTTCTCCAAAAGCTTCACAATATAGGTATCAGAGACAGAGCTCTAGATATGTTTTCTTCATATCTGACTAATAGGCAACAAGTAGTCAAGATTGATAACTTTTCTAGCAGTGTCGAAAGTGTCAATTATGGAATCCCGCAGGGTTCAATACTAGGTCCTTTAATGTTTCTCATATATATCAATAATATAAATTCAATAGGTTTACAAGGGCACCTAACTCTATACGCCGATGATACTTGTCTTTTTTATTACGGAAAGAGTATCCATGACTTAATAACTGTAGCTCAAACTGATTTAGACATTTTAAATGAATGGCTCAAGTATAATTTGCTCACCATTAATACATCAAAGACTTCTTTCATGATCTTAAGTGCAAAAAATAAACAAATACCCTCTTTTCCTCCATTAATTATAAATAATGATATTATTCAGCAATCTCATGTAGAAAAATATTTAGGTCTGTGGATTGATGACAAGTTGACATGGAAAAACCATATTGAACATGTAAAAGCAAAACTAAAGTCCTTACTGGGTGCACTATACAAAGTTTCAAAATGTATACCAAAAACAGTGCGTAACATTATTTACAACTCTCTTGCGAAGTCACATATAGAGTATTTGGTCGAAATTTGGGGAACAGCTTCTACTACAAATTTAACCCCCCTTCAAAGAACCCAAAACAAAGTAATAAAAGTATTATACCATTATGACTATCTTACGCCGACAGAAGAATTATACAATAGAACTAATATTTTCAATATAGAGAAACTTTACATTTATAATACATGCATATTAATAAAAAAACTTACATCAAACTCCATTCAATCAAACATTAAACTAAATCTAAAAGAAAATAAATATAATCTCAGAAATAAAATAAAATTACAAGTAGCTAAAACTCGGACTAATTATGGTAAAAAAACAATACTATCAGAGGGAGCTACATTATTTAACAATTTACCAAACAACATAAAGGAATGTGAAAATTTGAATGTCTTTAAAAATAAACTTAAATTACACATACATACTCTGTAACAATACATACTATGCTTTCAATGCTTACCTATCTAATATTAAGTAACACTAAAATAAAAACATACCTTTTTCATAATTACCTAAGTACCCACCTACTGGCTAATTTACTGTTTCGTTTTTACAAATTGAATAATAATAATATGTACATGTATTATGTAGTTGGTTATCACTTCACTTCAATGTTAATTAACTAGTTATAATTTAGGTTAGGTACCAGAGGCTAGAATATTGTAAAACTTAAATATAATCGCTCATTATGTATCTCATTTTAAGTAAACCCTGTGTTTGTATGAGAATAAAGTTCTTTAAACCTAAGCGACGCGTGACCCGAGAGCTGGCTCTTATTTGGCCCAGCGAATGCCATCCAGCGTGGCAATTCCGCCAGCGTCTTGGGGACGCTTCCGACTGGTAATGATCTGGATCAGTTGAGCTATCTATAGATCGTTTGTAACGGGCTTTAGATGGCTCAACTGTTTCTTGTGTATTTTGTAAATATTACCTGGTATTAGTTTTAAGTTTCTTTCTGTATAATAATAATAATATAAAGTGAAAATATTGATGTTTTTTTTTTCGCAAATATTATTTATTTTTGTTAATAGAATTACCCCCTTTCGGGGTGGTATACATGTTATGAATCACCTTGTATGTTCGAGCCGTTTGGGGTAGAGACATTAGGCCCATCATAGACCTGGCGGGGAGATTTTTGAGTCTACACGTGACCAGAATGCTGGCTTTTACTTCGGTCAGCGAATAAGCATTGCCATACAGCGTGGAAATGCTGCCAGTATTTTGGGTATGCCCAAAAGGGTAACATGCCGCATGCTACCTTCTGGTGGCGACAGAGATTGACTCGATTATTGGACTTACTACTCGTAAATAATTCGACGACTGGTCTCATAGCTCAGTTGGTAGTAACTCTGCCTTCTGCGCTAGAGGTCGCGGGTTCGATTCCCACACTGGACAAACATTTGTGACTTACACAGATGTTTGTTCTGTGTCTGGGTGTTAAATATATATCTATTATGTATATCAGTCTCTGGTACCCATAGTACAGGCTATGCCTAGTTTGGGATCAGTTGACCGTGTATGATATGTACGGAATATTAAAAAAAAAAAACTGTCGTTTTTTTGGTTTAGGTATTTTTTCGTTAGGTAAAAAGATAAAGATTAGGTTTGCTTCGATAGGATTACCTATTTGTTATAAATATTTTAAACGCTTTTTGATTTAACAAAACTCTTTCATAATGACACTCATCGTCGCTTATAAGAATACTAATTGGTACTCTAATGGATTCTGTCACCGTCTTGCAACCTGTCTTCGGTTGGGTGCGCGTTGTTGTGCACCTCATCAGTGCCAGTGTGGTACGGCGGTCGATCATCTCGGTCACCACGGATTATCGTGCACTAGGGCTGCTGGAAGAATATCCCGCCACGCTAGCCTTAATGACATCATCCGCCGGGCTCTTACCAGCATTAACGTCCCAGCCATTCTCGAACCGAATGGTCTGCTACGTGATGATGGTAAGCGGCCTGACGGTATGACTTTGGTCCCGTGGGAGAAGGGTAGGCCTATGGTGTGGGACGCAACTTGTGTTGATACACTAGCGCGCACACATCTTCCGGGGACATCAGTTAGGGCGGGTGCGGCGGCAGATTCGGCCGAGGATCTCAAAAGGCGCAAATATGTTAGTCTTGATAGGGCTTACATATTTGAGCCTTTTGGGGTTGAGACCCTGGGTCCGTGGGGAAACGGGGCCCTCCGGGTTTTCAAAAAGATATCAGGACGTCTGATCGAAGCGACGCGTGACCCGAGAGCTGGCTCTTATTTGGCGCAGTGAATTAGCATTGCCACCCAGCGTGGCAATTCTGCCAGCGTCTTGGGGACGCTTCCGACTGGTAGTGATCTGGATCAGTTGAGCTATCTATAGATCGTTTGGTCTTTAGATGGCTCAACTGTTTCTTGTGTATTTTGTAAATATTAACTTGTATTAGTTTTAAGTTTCTTTCTGTAAATAAAATTAAAGAATACTTAGGTTTTGATATTTTCCTTGACTTTTTCAAATTTTTCGAGTCTGAATGGTGCAAGACTGGATTTGAACTCACGACCTTCGGATCAACGGTTTGATACCTACTGATATTTAGAAAAAACAACTTTTGGTTTTGAATTTGATTTCGACATTTTTATCAGGATTTACATGAAAATAACATATATTATTATTGGAATAATCCTACTATCCTTCCTATCCTACTAATATAATTAGTATATAATTACCGAAATATCCGTTCGCTAGCTCAGTGGGTAAATCACTTTTGTTGACACAGTTTATTTGAAAAAGTAGCAAAATTCAAGCGAAGCGACGCCATCGGATCATACTTGCTTGCACAGACCAATAGGATGCTTGCTTGCTACCACAGACTACTATGGAATACGAATAAACAACACACCACAGGCTAGAGAGATACTACTTTATTTAATAATATACCTACATTCTTATTATTTTATATAATATCTACTATGTTCCTACTTATAATATATAATATATCTATCCATTTATTAATACATACCTACTATAAATATTATGTTTATCGATGTTCGTCACGTCACGTCGCCCAGGCCCCGTCTGAAAACCAGCGCCGCACCGTACATATTATGTTTGGTGCAGCTTTATGCTGAGACGGGACCCATTTGCCCCACACAACGCATACCTACTCAACCCATCTACCGCCTCACCTACCTACATGTTTTTGTTTTTCTTATTGTGTTTTTTTTTTTTTTTGTATTACTAGATTTAAGTCTTTTTTTTTCTTTCGTTGTATCTTCCTACCTACCTACCTACTTACTGCGTTGTGGGTCAAATAAATAATTTTTCTTTCTTTCTTTCTTTCTATAATAAATGCGAAAGTTTGTGAGGATGTTTGGATGTTTGTTGTTCAATCACGCCGTAACGGCTCAACCGATTTCGTTGAAACTTGGAATACTTAGATAAAGTTCTTTACCTAGAATAGCATATAATGCTATTGATGATGACATTGATTATTTGGATAATAATAGTTAAAATTGTTAAATTTTATTTTACTAATTTATTTACAATATGACGATGTGTGAACTGAATAATGTATATGTATTTGATAACGATTTTTTTTTATATACCTTTTATTTTTAATATAATTTACGGAACCAATACATTTTGTATCTGATGTTTTTGTATAGGTATAATATTGTAAATCAATAATTTTAATATTTTTTTTGTCTGACGAATCTAAGTACATGTAATATGTCTAAAGAGAAATAAAGATTATCATTATCATAATCATTCTAGGTAAAGAACAGCAGCAAGGAGTTGGGCTGGCTGGGGTGAGGTCAGCAGGGGGACAATGCACAATACACCCCAACGCGGGACGTCAGTGCAGATCTTATTCCCCCATTTAGAATTAGAATTAGATAATAATACTTTATTTACAGAAAGAAACTTAAAACTAATACAAGTTTAATATTTACAAAATACATAAGAAACAGTTGAGCCATCTAAAGACCGTTACAAACGATCTAGAGATAGCTCAACTGATACGAAGCGACGCGTGACCCGAGAGCTGGCTCTTATTTGGCCCAGCGCATTAGGATTGCCATCCAGCGTGGCAATTCCGCCAGCGTCTTGGGGACGCTTCCGACTGGTAGTGATCTGGATGAATTAGATAGCATATATTTATTTATATAGGCATAGCATATATTTATTTTTATTTATTTATTTATATAGGCTAATTTTATGTTGTTACCACGCGAGCGAAGCCGCATTCGGAAGCTAGTTAGATATATTTATTTTGACAAAAACTGGTGTTAAAATTACGTTTCGGTTCTGTTATTATGTTTTAATTTATAATTTATAAAAACTCTTCCTGACCAATTATAATAAACACAAAACTAAAAACTTCTGGGTGCTATACTGTATTACAGTTAACTGCGCTTTAGATAGCACAATTCTCATCATCATCATTTCAGCTACGTCCAACGTCCACTGCTGAGCATAAGCCTCCCTTATAGATTTTCAGCGCGACCGACCTTGTACGGCCTGCGCCCAAAAAATATTTGCCCATACTTGCTGCTTTGAAAACTGCTTAATTTAATAATAATAATAAGTTAATATAAACGGTATAATATAATAATAGTAATAATGGGTAATAATGGGTCTGTAGTATAGTTATATTATAGTGTTCAATATGAATGCAACAACAAATGCAACAAGCCGTGTTTGTTGCCTGATTCTTCTAGGCTTGGTCGCGAGGAACAGGCATAGCTTCACCTAGTTTCTAAGACGTTTCAAAGTGATCCTAGTGATTTTATTGAAATAAATGCCTTTTGACTTTTTTTTTGACTTTGACTTTTTAATGTGGAAGGATCTAAGGGAAGAGGTAGACCAAAGAAAAGATGGATAGATTGTGTGGAAGATGACGTGAGTAAGAAAGGAGTGAATATATGACGGCTGATAGAGGGGAGTGGAAGAGAATAACATGTTGTGCCGACCCCACATGAAGTGGGATAAGGGCAGGGAGATGATGATGATGATGACTATAGCTGTGTTGGCCCCGGCCGAAGAATAGGCTCCTCCACTACTACCCGTGGATGTATTAAGAGGCGACTAAGGGAAATAAGCTAGGGGATATGCAGCATTCCCTGTCAACAATAGCATTATCTTTTTTTTATGTTATACGTAGGCAAACAGGCTTACGGCCCACCTGATGGTAAGCGGTTACCGACGCCTATTGACATCTGCAATATAATATATATATATATATTATATTATAATATCTGCCCAGCGTGGTGAGCGTGGTGAGTACTCTTAGTGATAAGCCACCCATTGTATTCCACTATTAGATACTTATATTTTATTGATTCAATTGTGATGTGTTAAATTGTACATATGTGGCTAACAATAAATAAATAAATATTCCGGACATATCACACATTGTCAACTGATCCCAAACTAGGCATAGCCTGTACTATGGGTACCAGAGACTGATATACATAATAGATATATATTTAACACCCAGACACAGAACAAACATCTGTGTTAGTCACAAATGTTTGTCCAGTGCGGGAATCGAACCCGCGACCTCTAGCGCAGAAGGCAGAGTTACTACCAACTGAGCTGTGAGTAATAAAGAGTTATCTATCTATCTATCTATGGGCAAATCCTCATGGTAGGAATTATCTCTGGAAATATCTGGGGGAGGCAATGTCCAGAAATGGACGTCCTACGGCTGAAATGATGAACTGTACGTTAGTGCTATTGTGTTTGAACTGACTGTATAGTGTAAGGTACACTAAATTTTTTTGTCGTACCACCCAACGAACCATTACATTCTCCATGAACAGAGCAATAAGGCCCTATATATATAAAGCGTAGATATACAGGCATAGTATAGCCAGAAGCAAGTCATGGATGAACAAAGCGAAGGGAAAAGGCTTGGACACTTTTGGAGGAGGCCTATAATATATATTTTTTTTTATACAACAGATGTGGCAAACAAGCTTACGGCCCACCTGATGGTAAGCGGTTACCGTAGCCTATGAGCGCTTGCAATACCAGAGGCATCACGCACGCGTTGCCGACCCCGAACCCCCTTCTCCCCTAAAGAGCTCTGGCAACCTTACTCACCGCAGGAACACAACACTATTTGAAACAAATAATGTTATTTGGCTGCGATCTTCTGTTAGGCGGAGGTACCTCCCCAGGCAGGCTGCTCCAATTCAGAACGAGAAAATCTCGCTGTGCCCTACCTCCTCCTAAAGTAAATAATGAAGATAAAAATGATAATAACTAGCTTCCGCCCGCGGATTCGTTTGCGTGGTACCTACGTAAAGAGTAGCATATATGCTATTCTAGGTAAATAACTTTATCTGTTCCAAGTTTCAACGAAATCGGTTGAGCCGTTACGGCGTGATTGAACAACAAACATCCCAATTATTAATTTATTTTATTTTTTCTTGTAAATTTCAATAAAATCACTAGGATCACTTCGAAACGTCTTAGAAACTAGGTGAAGCTACGCCTGTTCAAACATACAAACATCCAAACATCCTCACAAACTTTCGCATTTATAATATTAGTTGGAGTACTTTACTAGGATGTACTTTACCAAAAAATCATTCGCATATTTGAAGTCACGTCAGTCAGTAGTTTGGGTTTAAAGCGGTAATAAAGCTTTTTGCCACTTAAAAGAATATCTATGTATGTATGTCAACGCGAAAAACAAAGCTAAGACTGGCATTCGCGACGATTGTAATGTGACGTACCGACTATAATATAACCTCGTGCATCATAGATTAAATAATAGTAGTAACGCTTTGACAGAAAATGGCAAGTTTCAGAGATGACTAGGCTCTTAAATGGGTCTGCATGGAATTCTAAATTCAAATCTAATTTCAATTCTAAATCTATATTAATTCACGTGCTGATTGTTCATACGTCGTAGCGCGTTCTATAGCTAGCTTAGTTACTCTGACATCCTAACCCACTTCTAAGAGATTTTTTGCTATTTTAGCCCAAAATTATGTCCTTTTAATTAGATTAGGTCTTAATTATATCTGTTTGACCTTCATGGTGTCTTACCCTGGTATTCAAAGAACTGGCCTCATAGCTCAGTTGGTAGTAACTCTGCCTTCGGCGCTAGAGGTCGCGGGTTCGATTCCCGCGCTGGACAAACATTTGTGTGATGAACACAGATGTTTGTTCTGTGTCTAAGTGTTAAATATATATCTATTATGTATATCAGTCTCTGGTACCCATAGTACAGGCTATGCCTAGTTTGGGATCAGTTGACCGTGTGTGATATGTCCGGAATATTTATTTATACCCACTGAAATACCTACATCGCAATTGGGTTTATTGCACAGTTTTTTTTTTTTTTTTATACAACTGAGGTGGCAAACAAGCATACGGCCCACCTGTTGGTAAGCGGTTACCGTAGCCTATGAGCGCTTGCAATACCAGAGGCATCACGCACGCGTTGCCGACCCCGAACCCCCCCACCCCTAAAGAGCTCTGGCAACCTTACTCATCGCAGGAACATAACAATATTTGAAACAAATAATGTTATTTGGCTGCGATTCTGTAAGGTGGAGGTACCTCCCCAGGCGGGCTGCTCCAATTCAGAACGAGAAAATCTCGCTGTGCCCTACCTCCTCCTGTTATTTGGCTGCGATCTTCTGTAAGGTGGAGGTACCTCCCCAGGCGGGCTGCTCCAATTCAGAACGAGAAAATCTCGCTGTGCTCTACCTCCTCCTTTTATTTGGCTGCGATCTTCTGTAAGGTGGAGGTACCTCCCCAGGCGGGCTGCTCCAATTCAGCACGAGAAAATCTCGCTGTGCCCTACCTCCTCCTACAGTACATAAGTTAGTCGTGCCACTGGTTTACTTTTAGTCATCCTGCATTAAGGTCTGTGGCCAGGTTGAGGTATGACTGTTGGTGAAAGAACAAGTGTGGTGAATGGATCAAACTGCGCCTCTTAGAGGCTCCTTACGCGTACATGTTTTCGAATTTTTAGGTTCTAGGACATGGAATTTAAATTTCACAAAAATTAATTTATCTGGATGAGATCGATTTTTAGCGAAAAGACCGCCCATTTTGCAGTTGTGTTTTTAGTCTAAGTTTTAACTTGGGTTTTTTCTAATTGGTGTACAATAACGTATTTTAATTCATTTATTAATTTATCAAAGGGACTTGACCAAATACTTTAGACCTCCAAATGCCTAGATTAATCTTACCAAACTCAGTTCAATCAATTTTGGTCGTGCTGATAAACCTGCCAAAATTTCAAGACCCATTATTCCAACGAATGCTTACCCAAAGACAGACCAACGTATTTCGGTAGCTAGAACTTTGTCGGTTAACAAAACCAGCTTCAATAGACCTAGAACTTCGTTTGGTTTTGATAAGTTGTACAAAGTGTTTCATAATATGCTATTCCGTAAGGGGCTTATTTTACACCCGATTGACAATAAAGATTTTTTTTATAAGCCCCACAATATATAACTTGTTAGACTAAGGCTCGTATTCAGAGACAAGACTCAAAAATTGATCTGTACTTAAATCTCGATTTGAGGCGAGATTCTAATTCTTGAACAGTATTTATGTATAGATTCAATGATCACAATTCACCTGAGTAAATGCTTATTCTGAAACGTCAATCAGACGAAATCGTTGCTTGAGTTTAGATTTGATTAGACATTAATCAAATGACATTTTCGTTCCGTTACACGTACTTTGATGGATATTTATACTTCACTTTATAGTTCTGTTCTATTTCCACCCTGGCTGTTTGAATTTCTGCGTAAAACGGATCGAATATTATAAATAAATCAAAATGTAAACGAGAACATTTGAGTACAGATTTGAGACTCGATTCAGCTGAGAGCAGTTTAAGTACCGTTCTTGAATAAAAGCTATGTTTGAGAAAAGATTCAATACTTAAGTTGAGTTCAGCTGATCTGTGATTAAATCTATGCTTGAGTCGTGTCTCTGAATACGAGCCTAAGCTTACATTCATAAGTACCGCAAACATGTAATTTTGATACAAATAAACAATATTTTATTTTTATTTTATTTTATAAGTCACACAATTCTGACCCCACACTGGGATTCCCTGTATCGTGGGTATCTGAAACTACGAGTACCATGGTACTACAACATCCAGACCGGAACAAATATTCCGCAGCGGAAATGGAACCCGCACCCGTTGCGTCTCAGACGGGCACTCGCCCCATACGCCACCGAGGTCATTAAATACATTTATTATAATGAAAACTATACTATACAGGCACATTTATATACAACTACTAGCTTCCACCCGCGGCTTCGCTCGTGTGGTAGGTAAAGAACTTTATATATTCCAAGTTTCAACGTAATCGGTTCAGCCGTTACGGCGTGATTTAACAACAAACATTCAAACATCATAAGATCCTCACAAACCTTCGCATTTATAATATTAGTAGGATAGGATTTCACGAAATACAGAAAAAAAAAATTGATCTATTTAACTAAAGACCGTCGCAAACGATCCATAATAAATTATTACCTGATAAAAAAAAATTGTTGAATTTGATAAACCGAGAAAAAAACAGAAGAAAATCGGAATCAATCATTTTTTCGCAAATATTTTTCTTGAAACCCCTTTCGGGGTATTCTATATAGTTACGGAACACGTTGTCGAGGTCTAGTTATTCTGGTCGTTAGTTAGCGTTCACTAATAGAAGTTAATGCTTTTATTTAAAAAGCAAGGTTGTATGGTTTATTCTACCAGTTAAGGTAGGCGCAGCGCAGACTGCGTTTGCCTCGCGCGTTTTAAAAAAAAACAAGTAATTTGACGTTTAGTTTAGTACTTGTGCTATGTTATTTAAATTGGAATAAATTGTCCATTGAAATAATACTGTGAAGTGACTCTTGTGGTTCCAGTTTTCGAAGAATAAGAAAAGGGAACGAACAGGTGAGTTTTGGCGGTATTTTTGATAGGAATCGATGTTTTTGTTTGAAAATAGGTCAGATTTTTAATTGTTTTTGTAGGTACAAGGTAGGTACAAGTAATATTAATTTTATACATAAATTATATTTATAAATATCGAAACTCCCAGATCACCAGGCAATCATAGCCTTAAAAATGGCAAAGGGGGGTAGTCCAAACATTTTTGGTATATGCCAACATTAGCAGTAGTGAGTATTACATACGTGACAGGTTGCAAGCCCATCGCCGCTGATAATAATAATAATTATTGATAAATAGGAATTTATTTTTAAAATATACACTTCATACTATAAAATATAAAATCAAATAATTATAAAATAAAATAGAAACTAAATAAACAAATAATTTTGGACATGCGGCAAGGTGCCAAGAGCACTGGCTGCATTCCCGCGTTGAATTGCCAAAGAAATTCTTTGTGCAAGGAATGAGCCAGCTCTCTTATCACCGGCGGCGTCGACCAAAGTTGGTATAATTTAACTAGAGTACTTAAATAGAGTAGGTATTATAAATTACAGATCTTATTATAATTTACTAGGTGGTATCATCTATTTAGCCTTCCAAAAGGCATGTGAATATAGATAGATAGATAACTCTTTATTGTAAGCCACATAAAAATTTAACACATCACAATTAATTCGACAAAATATAAGTAATAATAGTGGAATACAATGGGCGGTCTTATCACTAAGAGTGATCTCTTCCAGACAACCTTTGGATGGACTGGATTTTACGAGAACGATAGAGGACGGTGGTGCTAAGGAAACAGGAAAATATGAACTTACAAAATAAATATAATATATAAAAATGAATACATAATCTAATTATACATACGCATAATATAAAAATATATAAATAATACAATAAATATGACACTTAGATAACCAATACATATATTATTAAACAATAGAATAATACTTGCATGTACCCACTCAATTAAATAAGCACGTCGGCAAAATTTAGGTACTTACTGTAATGAAACATATAATAAAATATATAAAAATATGTAAATATATGTAATGAAATATTAGGTTTACCTACTAACATGCACCCATATATGAAAAGTAAGTACTGGTCCTCCATCCTCACGATGTTAAAGTTTCGGTATAATAAGGTTTGTCGAAATACACGAATTTCGGTGTCGTTTTATAAATATCTACCTTCTTCGTGTGTCTAACCTACCTTTTTTTTTGTACCTATCTATTTTATTCAAATACATATCAACATATCAACATCTAATTAAAATGATTTGGCCCAGCGAATTAGCATTGCCATCCAGCGTGGCAATTCCGCCAGCGTCTTGGGGACACTTCCGACTGGTATTAATCTGGATCAGTTGAGCTATCTATAGATCGTTTGTAAGGGTCTTTAGATGGCTCAAGTGTTTCTTGTGTATTTTGTAAATATTAACTTGTATTAGTTTTAAATTTCTTTCTGTAAATAAAGCTTAATATGAACAGATTAAAATGATCGTGTACCATATTAAATTATCGTTTTATGTACCTAGATAATTCCTTTGTGGTGATATGATTTTATGTATGTACATAAATTCTTATTGAAAATGTTGACAGGTGTAATAACGATACAGACTATGAACATTAAGATACATCCGTTACAAGATTCATAAAAAAATTGGCCAAGTTCATGTCAGACCACGCACAGTGAATGTTTCCGTAGTCGGTTCGGTGAAGTTAGGTTTATCGTTTTAACGACATGACACGTAGCTGTGATTGTAAGAAACAATTAGTTAGATAATTTAACTTAGTTTAATTATTTTATTATTTACATAATTCAAGGTTTTAATTATACAAGGTAATTTATACTATGTATACCACCCCCTATGGGGCTTATTCTTCACCCAATTTGTGTATTTTTTTCTATAACTTTCGGAAATTAACATATTACATTTAAAAAAATGCAAAAATCATTTGTGGTAAAATCAGTTCAATCAGCTATTTTATTGAGTAATCTTGTTGTTGGAAGCTCAACAGATGTGGTACTGGGTATCAAAATAAAAAAAATGATAGATGGTTAATCAGTCGGACATGGCGAAGCTTCAGGGTTCCTAGTCTGACTTCGGAACCCTAATAAGCATGCGTCTGATGTCGAGTCAAGGTAAATTCTTGTTGCTATAGGAATAAAGTTGCATTTACAATAACTCTTGATAACAATGCCGATGGATGATGATGCCAAAATTATCATTCAGAATTTAAGAGGTCAATGTCCAAATATAATCATCATCATAATCATCAGCCTATAGAAGTCCACTGCTGGACATAGGCCTCTAACTCTTTAGAGTTCCATGACGAACGGTCTTAAGCCTTTTCCATCCACCGACTTCCCGCAACTTTCACAATCTCGTCGGTCCATCGGGTGGGAGGCCTTACAAACCTGTACTCCCCAACTGTTGTCGGTTCTGATAAGGGTTTGGATTAGTTTTACAACAACGTCGTGACGAATCTCAATAACTCTAAAATCGGGAACAAACGACATCAACGCGCTTCGTCCTTTCACATTTTTTTAAATTAATTTAAGTTAGATGCTTCATTTAAATCTTATGAAAGTTAATAGTACCTTTTGACAGCTACTCTGATTTGGTACATTTCAGTCCTTATCGGTTCGTTTATCATAAAGTATTAAAATACACGAATTAAAAAAAAAACAATAGACGTCTTATATTTTTTCTTAGTACATAATAACAGTATCTTAGTACATGGCCGTGGTGGCCCCGGCTGAAAAATAGGCCCCTCCATATCTACCTATCCGCGGATGTCGTAAGAGGCGACTAAGGGAAAAAAGCTAGGGGATGGGCAGCAGCGTCCCTCATTTTAACAACGATAGCTCTAACTGCGCTCAAAGGGACGGATGAAAGAAGAGTGCATGCTGCGGAAATGAGAATGTTGGGATGGATGTGTGGAGTGACTAGAATGGACAAGATACGGAATGAGTACATCAGAGGAAGTTTGAAAGTAGCGCCAGTGGCTGAGAAGTTGAAGAGCAAAAGGTTAGCGTGGTATGGGCATGTCATGCGGAGGGAAGAATGCCATGTGACTAGAAGAGTGTTAAATATGAATGTGGAAGGATATAAGGGGAGAGGTAGACCAAAGAAAAGATAGATAGATTGTGTGAAAGACGACATGAGTAAGAAAGGAGTGAATACTGATTTGACGGCTGATAGAGGGGAGTGGAAGAGAAAAACATGTTGTGCCGACCCCACGTGAAGTGGGATAAGGGCAGGGAGATGATGAGCTCTAACTGCGCTCGCCTACCCGCATGCCGTAACACAAACTTTATTGCCAATCGGGTGTAGAATAAGCCCCTTTCGGGGTAACATACATATAATGACGCAACATGTATAATTAGTACCTACAGGTTAATCCGTTTGAAAATAGTGATTGTTGTATGACTAGTAGAATTAAATATAGAACATTACATTGAAATGAGGAAATGATACTGAATCAAGAAATCCGCAATGTTACTGAATTTGCATAATTTTTGTATTTTAATTTGACAGCCTTTGTCTCAAAAAATAATCCTGAAGGGATGACATAGAGGTTGAAAGGTGGAGGTGGTGAATGCTGACACGACCCCATCTCGCCTCTCCCAGGCGGAGGACTGCTCACAGCAAGGTTTTTAGTGGGTTCGAGCCCCACATAACCCCTTTCCACCACCCCTCATGGCGGAAAGAAATTGCGACGGCATTTTCGACCCATAAAAAATAGGGGTTGAAAGATTGTAAATCCATAATTCCTCAAGTTAGGGATCTGAATATAAAAATTTACGCTTTTTGTAAACAACAAAGGAATACGTGCTTCAACATTTTTGCAAAATCATCCCTAAACGGGTCAAGTAAGGGGTGAAAATTATTATAATTGCGGACAAAGTCGCGGGTATTAGCTAGTAATAATATATAATAATAACACCTAACAGTCACATACTCATACATTATCATTCTGACACCACACTAGGATTCCCTGTGGCGTCACAACACTAAAATTGATATTTGCAGATCATGACCCGATACTGATATTTGTAGATCATGTAAACATTTGTCGCGCAGCGAGAATCGAACCTTTGCGTCTTAGACGGCCACTCGCAAGCTAAGCTACCGAGGTCATCTATCAATCCTACAGATATTATAAATGCACATATTTTGGATCGCACGTCGTTCGAACACGGCTTTATTCTTGAGCAGTGACATACAATTATGAAAATCCGAAAATATCTTAAAATTCAGGGGCCATCACGCTAAGCTAAGTTTCAAAAGCATATACCGCCTTTAGGCTCGCAGTCGGTGAATAACAAAGCGAGTGTTTAATTGATCGACGCGCTGCGCCGCCAGCCTCAAATCAAGGTGCGATACACCAATGTACGAATTTGTGGATGAGGTATAATAAATAAATAAATATTCCGGACATATCACACACGGTCAACTGATCCCAAACTAGGCATAGCCTGTACTATGGGTACCAGAGACTGATATACATAATAGATTAATAAATGTATTGTATGATTTTCTCGCTCTAAATTGGAGCAGCCCGCCTAGGTTGTACCTCCGCCTTACAGTATATCGCAGACAGATATATTATTTTCTTGTGGTGAGTAAGGTTGCTAGAGCTCTGTTTAGGGGACGTTCGGGGTCGGCAACGCGTGCGTGATGCACCTGGTATTGCAAGCGATCATGGCTACGGTAACCACTTACCAACAGGTGGAACGTAAGCTTGTTTGCCACCTTAGTTGTATCTCGCTGTACTTTACCTCCTCCGAAAACTGTTTGTTATGTTTTGAACTTTAGCATGTACATGATAAAGTTCAAAACATTACATAAGTTACTTATAATGCCGCATCCATAAATTTATACAATAATAATTACTAGTCGTGCTCACGATCGGTAGCTATCGAGGTCATTGTCGTCTGCGAACCTATCGATGCAAAAAAAGACTTTATTAGAAAGGCATAAGGTTGTTTTTCGTTTGCAGAACTGCGTAAGCTCGGACACAAATAAATATATAAATATAAATATTACGGACATATTCACACGGTCAACTGATCCCAAACTAGGCATAGCCTGTACTATGGGTACCAGAGACTGATATACATTATAGATAAATATTTAACACCCAGACACAGAACAAACATCTGTGTTTATCACACAAATGTTTGTCCAGTGCGGTGATCGAACCCGCGACCTCAAGCGCAGAAGGCAGAGTTACTATTCTCTTCTTTGCATGCAAAGTTAGTATTCCCGAGTTTGCTATGCGAAAGGTGACGTTATTTCGTAACGATAAGGTTGTGAAGGCGTTGAACTTGAACATTTCATTTGTCTGCAGTAATAGCTAGTTTATTAGAATCAGAAACCCTATTATTAGGGCTTATTATAAAATAAAAACAGATAATAAAAGCGAAAATAAAACTTTTTTATTTAGATCTTTTTAAATAGAATTTTTTCAAATTACTTTTTTTTCAGTCTCTTTACATTTATAATAAAAATATACGTACGTGCATTTCATCATTAAAATTGTTTTGGTACAACTAAATAATCCAGTTTGAACTGATACGACGCACGCCTAAACAGTAGATTTTTGCATAGCGTTTTTTTTCAATGACAAATGACAAATTTCCAAAAGTCTTATAACAAAGTTATTGTCAATTGTGTGTAGAATAAGCCCATTTCGGGATAGCATACATATTATCAATTACAATCGGACAACGAAACGTAGAGGAGACGCGACATCCATTCATGGTTGATATACCACCTTCTTCTTGTCGTGACACTGATTCTTTCATGGTCATCCTGTATTATGTTAGTGACCATGTTGGCGACTGGCCTCATAGCTCAGTTGGTAGTAACTCTGCCTTCTGCGCTAGAGGTCGCGGGTTCGATTCCCGCACTGGACAAACATTTGTGACTAACACAGATGTTTGTTCTGTGTCTGGGTGTTAAATATATGTATATCTATTATGTATATCAGTCTCTGGTACCCATAGTACAGGCTATGCCTAGTTTGGGATCAGTTGACCGTGTGCGATATGTCCGGAATATTTATATTTATTTTATGTTGAGGTATGGTGGCCTAAGACCGTCGATGAAAGGATCAGTGTTGTGAAAGGATTAAAGTGCGCCTCTTAAGGCTCCTTTCGTGCACAAAAAAAAGTGTTCAAATGAAAAAAAAAGTGTTGTGTAATGGTTAGTAGAAGAAGATAGCCCCGCCGGCCGGCTGTCTGCTGTAGCCAGGGTTGGTCTACGAGGAGTGTATTGCAGAGTTCATCAGCTTCACGCTGAACGGCGATTTGCGCTCCTTGATACCACCTAGACGCACCAAACGCTACTTCAACCTTTACCATAGTCATCATTCATCATCATTTCAGCCGTTCGACGTCCACTGCTGAACATGGCCTCCCCCACAGACAGAGCAAATTCCTTATCATGCGTGTCATTTTCCCATACTCACCACGCTGGGCATGCGGGTAGGCGAGTGCAGTAAGAGCTATCGTTGTTAAAATGAGGGACGCTGCTGCCCATCCCCTAGCTTTTTTCCCATAGTCGCCTCTTACGACATCCGCGGATAGGTATATATGGAGGGGCCTATTCTTCAGCGGGGGCCACCACGGCCAGGCTTTACCATAGTACAGGCTATGTCTAGTTTGGGATCATTTGACCTTGTTTGATATGTCGTAATATTCATTATTATTATTACTATGCGGACAGCCAGAGAGTGGAACTAATTGCCGGCGTGTGTGTTTCCGATTACCTATAATTTGGGTGTCTTCAAGAGTAGAGTGAATAGGTTTATTCTAGGCAAACGTGCTACATCGTAGACCACATCGTCACTTAACATCAGAGTGACTGATGAACTGGTGAGATAGTGAATGAATGAATGAACGAATGAAAATTCTTTATTGTACACACACCTTAATAACTAATTACAATTGATTATAGACTAAATAAATTTATATGTACAATGGGCGGTCTTATCGCTTGTGGTCAAACATAATAGAAAAAACCCCATGTTATTATTACACAAACGCCATTTTGCTAACCAAACATTATCTACATTTATAGGTGCATAAAATGCTTTACCCTACTTTACCTAAAGAGTATTGTTAGTATTTATACCTCTTATTTGGTAATACAGATATTTTTAAATTCCTTTCACTAAGCGTTATCTTTATGACAAGTTAATCTCATAATAAGAAATAATAATTAAAATCAGTATTAAAAAATATATATTTAGGTACTAATACTAGGTGTTACCCGTGACTTCTTGCGCATTTATTTGAAAGCTAGCTACCACATAATTTCAACAAAATTTTTAATTTTTGCTAGATCATCCCTAAACTAGACAGGCCTCATAGCTCAGTTGGTAGTAACTCTGCCTTCTGCGCTAGAGGTAGCGGGTTCGATTCCCGCACTGGCCAAACATTTGTGACTAACACAGATGTTTGTTCTGGTCTGGGTGTTAAATATATATCTATGATGTATATCAGTCTCTGGTACCCATAGTACAGGCTATGCCTAGTTTGGGATCAGCTGGCCGTGTGTGATATGTTTAAAAAAGGGGGTAAAGTATGGAACTTTACCTCCTTTAGAGATGATTTTGCAATAATGATGGAACACGTTTTTATTTATTTCTTAGCAAATCTCTTAACCAACAATCTTCTATGGCCTGCCCACTGCCACTTCAACTTGCTTATTCTGAGAGCTATGTCTGTGACGTTGGCTCTTCTACGGATTCCCTCATTTCGGATTCTATCATGTAGTGAAACTTCGAACATAGCTGTCTCCATAGCCCGTTGCGCGACTTTGAGCTTGTGTATGTGGCCAATAGTTAACGACTAAGTCTCAGTGCCTTATGTCATCACTGGCAACACGCACTGATTGTAGACTGTCGTCTTGAGGCTCTTATAATATTATTATGGATATATATTTTTTATACAACTAAGATGGCAAACAACCATACAGCCCACCTGTTGGTAAGTGGTTACCGTAGCCTATGAGCGCTTGCAATACCGGAGGCATCACGCACGCGTTGCCGACCCCGAACCCCTCCCCCTAAAGAGCTCTGGCAACCTTACTCACCGCAGGAACACAACACTATTTGAAACAAATAATGTTATTTGGAGCTTTCCAATTTAGAACGAGAAAATGTCGCTGTGCCCAAGAATTTATAATGTCAGTGAAACAAACAGTATTTCAAATAATTATTACTTATTATAAACTTGTTTATTGATAAATTGCAATCTGTTTAATAAATCCTTGAATGCACGAAGCTAGTTAATTGTCGAGTGACCATATTTTTGGTATTTTACAAGAAAGTGTCTTAAGAAAACAAAATTATTCACATAAAAGGACTAGCACAATAATAAAATGAGATGAGATGAGAGAGAGAATGAAGAAGAAGAAATAATGAATAATTAAGCCGACCCCCGAACCCCTCTCCCCTTAAGGTGAGGGTTTAATTTTTTTATGATTTTTGAATTGTTTTTTCTCAATAACCGCAAAACGCACAGTTTTGATTTATATGACAAAGATAACTTGACCATTTTATTTACGTAAATCCAAGACAGAAACGCGATTGGTAAAACTTTTCTCGATAGATTTATTTTTTAAAGTTGGGTCCTCTGCAACTGTTTTTTCGAAAATACTCTGAGACTATCTAACAATTTTTTTTTAAATATTGTGTTAGACATTAGCATTGGGTACCTAATTCCAAGACACTTTAAAAAAAAATAGATAGTTTCTCATATGTCGCTTACGTCGATTACTTTCGAGCGCGTAGCGCTGTCACTTTCTTTACTCCGCCCACTCGACAATTTATTATGATTTTTGTATCCTCTTAAAGAGCTCTGGCAACCTTACCTTAGGTAGGATAAACCTCTTTCGGGATAGTATACATATTATGAATCACCTTGTATTTAGCTTAAATTATGGTCACCCTGTAGTTCTAGCCTTGTGACCTAAATATTTGTAGTCTACTGCTTGTCGAACTGACATAATGTACTTAGACGTTTTAGGCATTTTTTTGGTAAAGCCTTATTGGCCGAGTGGGAGGTTCCCTGTCTTTCGAACCGAAGGCCTTGGGCTCTAGCCCGATCATGCACCAATGAGTTTTTTTTATTCTAGAAAATCAAAAAAAACCATGAACCTATATATTAACCTATATACAGGGTGATTTACTCACCTGTATACTATACTTCATGCAAATAAAGCCATTCATTCATTCATTCAAGAACGCTTTAACACTTGCTTAAAACGGTGAAGGAAAACATCGTATCTTAAAGCGGAGATGGTCTTGCTTGTCACGTATGGAATACTCAATACTGCAAAATGTGGGCATGTACCAAATGTTTGGACATTTCTCTTTCTACCCCCCTTAGACGTCTTCATGGATCTGAACTCCTGGTGATCTGAAAGAGTGTTTCTCATTCTTGGGGTACAGTAGTGAGTCCATTGACATTCGAGTCAAATTCAAAATTAACTTTGTTCTGTAGTCATAGAAATCATTTTAAAACAAACTTGAGATGGTATATCGCAAGCCGTTTGAACGCAGCTTTGGTCAATTGTAAGTCAAAACACGCCCAGATACCAGACAAGGCTGAGTTTTGCAATAGAATGCTTGAAGTATCCTAAAAACGGTAGACGCCATTATAGGTCTTATGTAGTACATGAACGATGTACTAGTAAGACTATTTTCCCACCACTGAACTAGAACGGATTATTCCTAGAACGCGTTTCTTCTAGACATAGACATCATCATCATCAAGTTTTTTTTTTAACTTTATGTGGCTATGGAAGGTTTCACAACTGGCCTATTGTGATCGCCACTTTAATCATCAAGTTTTAGTAAAATAGCCATAATAACATCCTTCTAAAACCCCTTTTTACTATATTATCCTTGCAAAAACTGACCTTGACGTGACGGTGACTTGACCATGACTACAAAAGAAAGACTCATACCTACCTAAAACATACACGTAAGAAATGGCGGTGAGCCCTAAGATGACATAGCCAACCCGAAAGGGAATAAGTATAAAAAAAACACCTGTTTGATTTCATTATCTATTATGTATATCAGTCTCTGGTACCCATAGTACAGGCTATGCCTAGTTTGGGATCAGTTGACCGTGTGTGATATGTCCGGAATATTTATTTATATCTATTTATTTATTTATTTATTATTATTCTATAATATACTAGCTTCCGCCCGCGGCTTCGCTCGCGTGGTACCTACATAAAAAGTACCCTATATTCTATTCTAGGTAAAGAACTCTATCTATTCCAAGTTTCACGGAATCGGTTGAGCCGTTACGGCGTGATTGAACAACAAACATCCAAACATCCTCACAAACTTTCGAATTTATAATATTAGTAGGATAGGAAGGATTTAATATACAGATCGAGAAAGTTTAAAAATACTTTGGCGGTTAGAGTACCTACTGTTCACTAGGGAACTCGTTTGAATCGGTTGATTATGGGCTGGGTTTTGACTAGCTTTATGTAAATCTGGATCAGTAGTTTTGCAACTTAGCTATACACAAGTGGCCTTGTGATTTTTATTGTGAAAATTTAAGGTAAATTTCTTTGGACACTAAGCCTTTCTGCTTTCTCAATTAAAGTCGAGCGAGGGATTGAGTTAGGTTGATTGTAAAAGAAAAATTTACCTACCTAAACTTTTAGCTGGATATATTTTTCCAACACCAAGCCAGCTCCAGCCAGCTCCAAAAAATAGGTTTGGTTATTATAAGGTTATTAAAAAAACATATATATTTTGAAATAGGTATGTTTTTACCTTTTTACGCCTTATCCCTACCCTAGTATGTAAAAGAAGTATAAAAAACTTAAGTAGGTACTATCACCAAAATTTCCGCCTTACCAATTTTGAAACTGTTTCGCTTGTACACGGCTAAGTAAGCCTGTCCGTCCCATCTATTTATTTATTGTGATCCTTTGAGGGTGAACCATTCATTTTATGACTTTGATTAACCAGTCTGTTGTTCAGTTGCAACCAAAACAATATGAACATATTGTTAGACAAAAACGGTAACTTTTTATGTTCAAGCATTTACGCAAGCAAGGCACAGATCACTTCACGCAAAATACACCCTTAGGGTGGTAAGGCGGAATTTTTGGTGATAGTACCTATTTCAAAGTTTCAGGTTTCAAAGTTTGTTAATTTAACAAAATCTGAAAGAAAAAAGTTACATTCCTACCTATTATTGTTATTTGTTTAACATTACCTGCATTTTGTTATACATAATATATAGGTACCTAAGTCTTAATTATTTATAAATATGTTTTTCTTTGTTTCAGTTATATATAAACAAGAATCAGTCATAGCATGAAATAGAAAATGGCGCCGCAAGAAAGAACTACTTACGAGCAAGAGGACGATTCCCGCCAAAACGCAACCATAGACAACCTATCAAACATAGACCTAGCATTCGTGAACAAAGGCTACCAGAATGACAGCACTGACATTGACTGCCCGAAAGTTGCCAGCAACAATAATGTGGGAGAAAAAAAGAAAGCGGCGGATTTCGATGATCTCTTGCCATTTATAGGAGAGTTTGGACTGTACCAGAAGATTTTGTTCCTACTGATGATCCCATTCGCATTTTTCGTCGCGTTCGTGTACTTCTCGCAAATATTTATGACCATCGCGCCGGAGCAGCATTGGTGCTGGGTGCCGGAGCTCGCGAATATGACAGTTGAAGAAAGGTGATTTTTTCATATATTTCTATCATCATCATCATCATCATACATCTTTATTTGTCATAAGGTCGGATGTCATCGACACGTGGGCATCTCGAACCACTCGATATTCGAGATCCTTTCTTCCCAATACGTGCGAGTTGTGGAATAAGCTTCCTTCCGAGGTTTTCCTATTAACCTACAACATGAAGGACTTTAAGAAATATACAAAAAGATTCCTCCAAGGCCGGCAACGCATTAGCAATGCTCCAGGTGTTGCAGATATCAATAGGCGACGGTAACCGCTTATTATCAGGTAGGCCGTAAGCCTGTTTGCTTCCGTGTAATATAAAAAAAAGTGTGCTTCTGACCAAAGTCACTTTTTGGCATAGCGGTTATGAGCATTTCGTTCTCTTTCTAACGAACTGACAACTGTAGCTCCAACTCTTTCGGCTGAGAAGATAAAAAGGTGCAAAATGTCGGATTATAGTACTTTCTGAAATTCCTGTGAGGCATAAAACATGATAATATTTTATATTGTACTTTTTAGGGCACTTAGAAACTTTGTTGATTTTTTAATTTATTTGACTTATTTGAAAAAATTACAAAATTATGCATTAGGTACCTACGTGTACATTATTGTTTGAGCACAGATAATATAATACTATACGTTTGAGTAAACCACACAAGTGAAGTAAAAAAAAATGATTGCGTGTATCGTGACTTTTCACTGTTGGAGTAGTGGTAGTAGCCGGTCGCGGGTTCGAATCTCGGTCGTACACCAATGGAATTTTCGAAGACATGTGACATGTGCACTAAAGTAGCCTCTAAGAGGCGCACTTTAATCCTTTCACTACCCTGATTCTTTCACCGAAGGTCATAGGCCATTTTCAGGGCCGCCATACCTCAACCTGGTCACTGACCTAATACAGGATGACCAGGAAAGAATCAGTTATGACATAGTAAGTTAGAAATAATGAATTTAGTTAGATATTTATTGTTATACGTAAGCCGTGGGAAAATAATTACGTACCAACATCAAAAGATAGATAAGAATCTTGGGCCATAATGTAAGACGTTGAATAATTTAATAGTAGGCACGGTACGGTGTAGACGCGACGCAGGAAGGCCCCCCACCCGATGAACCGACGACATTGTGAAGGTCAGAGGATGGAGAAGTCTCAAGACCGTTCGTCGTGGGACTCTGTGGAGGCCTGTGTTCAGCAGTGGACTTCTACCGCCTGATGATGAGGTTTATGAATAAGACGGTAATAATATATCAAGGCCGTGGTGGCCGTGGTGGCCCCGGCTGAAGAATAGGCCCCTCCATATCTACCTATCCGCGGATGTCGTAAGAGGCGACTAAGGAAAAAAAGCTAGGGGATGGGCAGCAGCGTCCCTCATTTTAACAACGATAGCTCTAACTGCGCTCGCCAACCCGCATGCCCAGCGTGGTGAGTATGGGCAAATCCCCCCACATCTGTCTCGGGGGAGGCCATGTTCAGCAGTGGACGTCGAACGGCTGAAATAATGAATATATCAAGTTCTTAAAAGTATACAGCATGAAGGGCTTCAAAAAAAATACAAAAAGATTTCTCCAGGGCAGGCAACGCATTAGCAATGCTCCAGGTGTTGCAGATGTCAATAGGCGACGGTAACCGCTTACCATCAGGTGGGCCATAAGCCTGTTTGCCTTCTTATAACATAAATACAACATCTGACAGGCTTCATAGCTCAGTTGGTAGTAGCTCTGCCTTCTGTGCTAGAGGTCGCGGGTTCGATTCCCGCACTGTACAAACATTTGTAACTAACACAGATGTTTGTTCTGTGTCTGGGTGTTAAATATTTATCTATTATGTATATCAGTCTCTGGAACCCATAGTACAGGTTATGTCTAGTTTGGGATCAGCTGACCGTGTGTGATATGTGCGGAATATTTATTTTTATTTAATTATTAAGATATTTTTTACAAAAACTAAAAACCGACTTCAAATTCCTGAATATTTACAAGATTAATATCAACCTCTTTTTTTTGTTATCAACCTCTTTGCGTTTTGCTTACCTACTGAGGATGACACTGGCCACCTAAACTTTCGAATAAAAAACAAAAGTAAGTATGACATCCATTCATCATCAATAATAAGTAATAACTCTTACGGT
This sequence comes from Anticlea derivata, assembly GCA_947579855.1. Classification (NCBI taxonomy): domain Eukaryota; kingdom Metazoa; phylum Arthropoda; class Insecta; order Lepidoptera; family Geometridae; genus Anticlea; species Anticlea derivata. The sequence continues at coordinate 4,239,542 of OX388287.1, read as the reverse complement.
ACTGGCTGACTGACTGTCAATCAAACGTAGTGGTTTTATTCTCTTTGAAAATCAACGCAGAGCCTAACCAAAATCCTAAGAGTATGAAATTTGCAGGGTAGGGTGCACAGAAAATAATTCCCGACACACAACCCCTAAGTTTAAAGTTTATGTAAAAATTGCAACGAAGTCGCGGGAATTACCATACCATACGACAGTCGACAAAAAAAAATTCGGCAAGTCGTGATTTCAAGAGATGATGACGTTTTTTTAAGTTTTACGGGACAAGTTGCAATCCCTCAGGAATTAAATTAAAATGAGACCACCCCGGGATCATACTCTATACACCAGCGAAAGAATCATCAAAATCAGGCTACTATTGGCGGAGATATCGAGTAACAAACGCAGAAAAAAAAAAAAAAATACAGCTGACTTGAGAACCTCCTCCTTTTGGAAGTCGGTTAAAAAGTATGTTCAATGTACCAATTTATCAAAATGACAAGTTATAAGTCATTCTATTTTTATCACATTTCCTGTTCAGCTTTGATCGACGAGCGTCTTAAACCAAAAAACTATTACTAATTGGTCAGTCAAGACAGTGACTTAAAATCGTGCCACTAGAAAAAATACAATCGTAAAGAATTCTAATCGCAAAAAGCCGAAGTGGTATTTAATTGGCATTCGTGATCGACAGCAGTACACGTCAAGGATTACCTGAGTTCATCATCATCATCATCATTTCATCCGTACGACGTCCACTGCTGAAAATCCATTCGAGGGGGGTAAATTGAAAAACAGCGCTGCATGCAATGCATGCAGCAAATGCTGAATTTACTCCCAATGCCCTTTTTATTATTATTTTTTTTGTGTATCCTGCTCTTTTTCTAATATTTGTTCTTTTTAAAGGCAATAAATGTTTTTTTTTTTTTTTTTTCTTAATGGCCTCCCCCACAGACAGCGAATTCCTTATCATGTGGGGGGATTTGCCCATACTCACCACGCTGGGCAGTTAGAGCTATGGTTGTTAAGAACTTGAGTTACATGGACGATTTTAATTGATCAAGCAAACGAAGCGACCGAAGATCTCTCTAATAACTTGCCGAATCGTCGCGATGTTGTATGTTTGTATGTACAAAGTGATTCGTAACATGAATACAATCCCGAACGGGGGTTATTCTATCAACAACAAGAAAGAATATTTGCGAACCAAACCTTTTTTCTTTAAATATCTTTGAGTCTTTTCTTTGAGATTAATGTCCAGCTTTCCTGTTATTGTGAGTGGAGTGACATAGTAGAAACGACTAAGAATACCACTGTTAGTCGTTAAACATTTTACATCCACTCACACTTACATTACTCTAAAACTTAACAAAGCGGAAACTCTGTAAAAACATCTTATGACAAAATATCCGACTATTTAGTTTAGATGACAAAAAAGCTTGGGCATAAAATCGATTATTAATAAAATTGTAAAAGGCTAATAATAAATGGTTGTTTTTTGCCTGTATCTTCTAGGCTTGGTCGCTAGGTACAGGCGTAATATGACGTTTCAATGAATAAATGACTATTGGAATTTGAAGTTCGACATTATTTGCATAGAAATGGCTTTTAAATTCGATGTCGATCTATTCTATTCTATTCTTAATTTCCCATCAAAATTCCTCTGGCGAATTAAGCCTAGGGAGTGGGTTGTGTCTAAAGAGTTTTTATTTAAACGTATTGATCAAAACTCTTTAGATTAACCTAATTTTGTGATCAGATTCTCTGACTCGAATTAAACGTCAAAATTAACTATTTAATCTGACAATCCAGCGATCCAGCGATGACTCGTTGCGCCGTAGAATTTAGTGTGAAATGGTTCTACATCGGCCAACGAATCAAAATTGTTTACTGTACATACGTAGTATGTTATACGTATAATCGGCCGTGGTGGCCCCGGCTGAAGAATGGGCCCCTCCATATCTACCTATCCGCGGATGTCGTAAGAGGCGACTAAGGGAAAAAAGCTAGGGGATGGGCAGCAGCGTCCCTCGCTCGCCAACCCGCATGCCCAACGTGGTGAGTATGGGCAAATCCCCCCACATGATAAGGAATTTGCTCTGTCTGTGGGGGAGGCCATGTTCAGCGGTGGACGTCGAACGGCTGAAATGATGACGATGACGTATAACCTCACAATTTGCGTATAATGATTACATTACGCGTGATTTAAATATGACACAGCCGGCATAGCTAGCCTTCACTGCCGGATATCCGTCTGTCTGTACGTCAAAACCGTTTAAAAATCTCTGCGCTGGCGTGCGAAGTCAGGGACAAACACATTCTCATGTGTATTGAAAGTCGTTCAGCTTCGGATAAACTCACGGCCACGGCGAATCAGAGAAGTTGCGTGTGCCACTGGTCCCTTCTTGGTCAGCCTGTGAAATTGACCAGGGCTTACCATTGAAAACAGTTCCAATCTCGATCCAATCCTAATCCAATTTCGATCTCACCAAATGCTCCCTATATTATGTACCTACCTCACTAGATCTGTGCCTACAACTACATAGGTAGGTACCTAAGCTTTTATTTATTTATTTATTTAATCTTTATTGCACACAAAAAACAATGTACAAAAGGTGGGCTTAATGCCAAGGCATTATCTACCAGCCAGCCTGATTGGGTAGAAACAGGAGGTTGGCGTGCGACAGATTGTTTAACTTAACTAAAAACTATACTATGTATAACCATACACTATATTTAAATATATATATATATATATAATACACTGCAATACATTAACAGATAGTACAAAACAGTGTTTTATTAACATGTAGTGTAGATGCTAGATGTTCTTAAGGAAATGTTCACGAGTTAATCGTTTAAATGAATCTTTGGAGTCAACTTTTTTGATATTATACGGAAGTTTTTTCCTAAGTCTTACTGCTACAACGGAGAAGCTTTTGTGTTTTAGGTATGTTTTGTTTGCGTTTTTTTTTTTAATGTGTATAGTAAACGTTGTTGGAGCAAATAAACTTTCTTTCTTTCTTTCTTACTCATTTGGACCAAATTCTCATTAATAATTATATGCTATCCTGAAAGGGGCTTATATTACCTACATATATACACCCAATTACCACCCAACCCAACCGACGCGAAACTATGACCTCCCAAACCTTTGACAGAACCTTTGTACAGGTCCATCTAATCCATTTTTTTATATTTTTTTTGTAGCAAGTAAGTTATAGTTTTATCTGCTGACAAGGCCATTTTACAGCCGCTTCACTGTTAATTTATAGTGACATGTTGTTATTTATGTATAGGTATTGCTTAGATAATTTATCTAAGAGGTATTGTCATCATTCATCATTTCAGCCGTTCGATGTCCACTGCTGAACATGGCCTCCACCACAGACAGAGCAAATTCCTTATCATGTGGGGGGATTTGCCCATACTCACCACGCTGGGCATGCGGGTTGGCGAGCGCAGTTAGAGCTATCGTTGTTAAAATGAGGGACGCTGCTGCCCATCCCCTAGCTTTTTTCCCTTAGTCGCCTCTTACGACATCCGCGGATAGGTAGATATGGAGGGGCCTATTCTTCAGCCGGGGCCACCACGGCTATTGTAATTATTATTAATTACACAATAATATGACAAAGCCGCAAATATACAGCTGCAAATATACTATGTACCTAACGACCTAATTTTTGTATTATATTCTGAATAATTTCATGTAAAAATTGACGTAACTAAGTGTTCTCCACAGTCCCTAAGGTTTGAAATAAATGAATTGAATTGAATTGAATTGGAAATAAAGTTTGTTCTACAACTTTAGTAAATTCGAGATTTTTCATTGAATACAGCTTTTTCAGGATTCAGATGTTTTAAGTACCTATAAAACTTGATGCCGAACTTCTCGTACGTTTAGTAATAAACTCACTTAGTAACAGGCGCACTTTAAAAAAAAAATTAAAAAAAATTTAATAAAGAATTTATTTGTAAAAAACAATCCAGGCAATCTACCAGCGGCCTTCACACTAGGCATAGCCTGTGTCGTAGAGACCAGTTACAAGACAGGAAGATAAGTTCGGACTACCTACTAAAACAAACATTAGAAAATTAATAAAAAAATACTTAGATTAATAATAAATGTAAAGCATGCACTTAGTTTTAAAATATAATCTTAACTTTAATCCTTTCACTACACTGATTCTTTCTTTCTTTCTTTTGATTTGATAATAGGCTCTTTTTAGGGCCAACATACCTGGTCACTGACCTTATATAGAATCACCAAGAAAGAATCAGTAACACGACGAGCAAGCAAGTAACCTTGTTATGAATATGATAATAATTCCAAAAACAGCTAATTTCAAAAGTCTGGGAAATATATTAAAGTCAAAGTCAAAAGGCATTTATTTCAATAAAATCACTAGGATCACTTTGAAACGTCTTAGAAACTAGGTGAAGCTATGCCTGTTCCTCGCGACCAAGCCTACAAGAATCAGGCAACAAACACGGCTTGGTGCCTATCATTTTTTTCGATGATCCTTTTTCACAAAATGGAATTTAAAGCTTCAGTGTGGTGCCGATCGAACTAGGTGAGGCTCAAAAAAATATTGGTAAAATTAAAATATTGGTGTTATTTTTCGCTTATATACTTTCTTTTTGTTGATTGAATAACCCCCTTTCGGGATGGTATACATGTTATGAATCACCTTGCACAATGCGAGCAAGATTTTGCCCGCCCTAAATTCAAAATAGTTTTTTTTTTTTTTTTATTGGAGATGGTTAGGCGTTTGACCACCAGCTCACTTTTGCAAGTGAGATGTGGCCTAAGATGGAGCACGCTTTACAAGAAGGAACTTATTCACTCTAGATTTGAAGACTCCTAGATTGTACTCGTCCGGGAAAACAGACGCTGGCAGATCGTTCCACTCTTTGCCCGTGCTTACAATAAAGGTGGAGCAGAAACGTTTGGTTCGACACTGTGGTATGTCGACCAGGTAAGGGTGGTAATTACCTGTGCGTCTGCTTGTCCGGCTTATCAGCATTTAGCATGACGGATATCGCTTTATTACCATCCATGATGAAGGCAAAAACCACGGAGCTAATAGAGGCTTATAATAACTATTAGGCCCGCCCGCGACTTCGTCTGTTCACTGTTCTTTCATAATATTAAACGGTTCGGAACCCTCAGGACTTATAGATTATATATTTTATATTTTCGGAGGAGGTAGGGCACAGCGAGATTTTGTCGCTCTAAATTGGAGCAGCCCGCCTGGGGAGGTACTTCCGCCTTACAGAAGATCGCAGTCAAATAACATTATTTGTTTCAAATAGTGTTGTGTTCCTGCGGTGAGTATGGTTGCCAGAGCTCTTTAGGGGGGGGGGGGGGGGGGTTCGGCAGGCAACGCATTAGCAATTCTCCAGGTGTTGCTAATGTCAATAGGCGACGGTTACCACTTACCATCAGGAGGGCTGTTTGCCTCCGTATAACATAAAAAATATAGATTATAGTCTGGAATAGCATATAGGCTTTTTATGTCGGTACTACGCGAGCGAAGCCGCGGCGGAAGCTAGTATAATCTATCTCCTTGCCTTTCGTTACGATCCGTATCCGTATCCGTATCCGTATTTTCAGCCGTTTAGCAAAACGGCTGAAAAGATTCTTCAAAAAGGGCGTTTTGAAATTTTTAAGAGGTCGGCAACGCGTGCGTGATGCCTCTGGTATTGCAAGCGTACATAGGCTACGGTAACCACTTACCAACAGGTGGGCCGTATGTTTGTTTGCTACAAGGTAACAAACAAACTATGGATGGATTCCTGGTAAACAATTTAACGAAAGCAAAAAATGAAACGTGCATTGCGGTTTCCCAATGACTGTAGTTTCAAAAACGATTTCCATAAATACTCAATTACTCACCGCAGACCACACAATAGGTTTTATAACAGTTTATCGCAAATAATATTTACCGCAAAACGGATTCAGGTACATCACAGAAGTTATTAAAACAGATTAGGTAGGTGCCATTTTAACAACGATAGCTCTAACTGCGCTCACCAACCCGCATGCCCAGCGTGGTGAGTATGGCAAATCCTCCCACATGATAAGGAATTCGCTCTGTCTGTGGGGGAGGCCATGTTCAGCCGTGGACGTCGTACGGCTGAAATGATAATGATGATTAGGTAGGTGCCACCTAGCCGCACTAAGCGCTTTGCTTCTCCCTTTATTATGCGGACAGCCAAAGAGTGGAACTAATTGCCGGCGTCTGTGTTTCCGAATACCTATAATTTGGGTGTCTTCAAGAGTAGAGTGAATAGGTGCTACACCGTAGACCACATAGTCACTAACGTAAAGTGAGATTGTAGTCAAACGTTAGACTATCCTACTTATAGTACAACTCTACCACACTCTACCAGCGCTGTTTCTACATATTTCACAAAAACCCGTCGAATTGCCCGTCGAGCTCACGTTAACGTTTAGGTCGTTAGGTTCTCACTCTAGTCTATTGCACTTTGAATTCCAATCGACTACTCAATACTCGATGAGATCCATCGACTGAACCGAACCGATATTTTGGATTTAGAAGGTTGGTAAAAAATTAAGAAACAACAAAACTCTATGATATTTTATGCTTGAAAGTGTGAAAAACTGTCAATGTCATGTTAAATGTGTCAAATTCAATATCATTTTTTGTGTTTCTTTCTCTTTCTTTCCTTTTTTCTCGCAAATTTTACCGGCTTTCAATACATTACTTAACTAACATTTGGGTCGGTTTTATACAATAAAAAACGAATAAAAAGGTTAAAGAATGCACAAGTCCCCTACGCAGTTAGAGATAATAGTGAGCTATTTTGGTTGTAGCTTTTGCCGCAGCCTTCGGAGATTTGTGAATATTATCATTTCGGAATGTTATCATGGTACCGTGCCAGTATCATACATTAGCAATACCTAGGTACTTTCTTGTTTTTTAGAAATGGTGACGAAGTCGACGTAATGCCACAGGAAAAGCCGCCTTTAGGTATACTTATGTCGATGGGAAGAGCTCCGGATGCTATTGAACAGTGACTCCACTGGGGACCCTATGGTTGTGGTCAAATGGTAGTAAGTAGATATTTATATGCATCTGCTTCTGTCTGGTTATTTAGGTACCATAAATCCAATATTTTGTTTTACAGAATGTTATGTATGAGACATGGCCCTTTATTTACCTACACTGTTTTGGTATGAGTCCCTAATAGAGAGTCCCAAGTCTTAGAAGCATCAATGGTATTAACAAAGGAAAATGTACTACACTGTTTTGGTATGAGTCCGTAAGAGAGAGTCCCAAGCCTTAGAAGCATATAGCTTAGATGAATGGTTGTGTCTAAATAAAATATACCTATATAATCTGTGACATATCTCTAATGAAATCAAATGTTTTTCCAGCAAATCAGTCCCGAGAAAGACATTCCCCGTTGCCACCGGCAGAAATGGCCAGCCACTCAACTGGGTCGGGAGCTCAAGATTTTTTGGGAGAAAATGGTGTCAGTCGTGATTTTGAAAGGGAGAGGGGTTGCCAGCAGGACGCAGACCACAACATGCTGAGAGAAAGGGAGTTAAGGTTCAGACAAACCTGTACAGAGACCTTGGATAGACTAGGTCATAGGATCCTAGATATAGTTGAAAAATATTCAAAAAATAGATCCCGTTTGTGTTTCTCTGAACTTTAAATCTTGACCCCTCAGTAAGGAGTAGCATAATCTTTATAATAAGGTGCTCAATAATAACTCTGGATATTGTAATTTGAGATAGTTGTTTTGGTAAGAAATGTGCCTTTTATTAAGAGACTATTTAGGTACAACTATGTATGATGCTTTATATTTTTTTATTAAGTTGTGTTTGTTTTGATAAATAAATTAATCCAACACAGTTATTGGTATTACTTATAAACTTTATTTCAGACAACTTTACATACACTTCATATAGGTAGTCAATTTAATATATCCTAAATAAAATAGAAGTTTAGAGTGTGTTTAGGTGACTGTCTTTTTTCCATTCTCCTAGCTCAAGTAGGTAAGTACAGGCTGCTTTCAATTGAATGAATATTCTGAAACAAAATTAAATAATTAGATCTTACAACTCTATCCCACTAATCCTACTAATATTATAAATGCGAAAGTTAGTGAGGATGTTTGTTATTCAATCACACCGTAATGGCTCAACCGATTTCGATGAAACTTGGAATATAAGGAGTTCTTTACCTGACCATTTTTGTTAAGTATAAATTATTATAAAAAAATGTAATGTCCAAATAAGAACAACCATTTTGAACTTACTTTTGACTGACAGCGCTTCTATCTAGATATGTTCGAGGAAATACTATGTACTTTGATCTGTATCAGCTCCAGGTAGATCAATGTATTGTTCACCTCCTCTAGGTACCTAAAACAATAAGATGGTAATTTTAGATAGGCAACTATATAACAACAAATTTTACTCAAGTCTAGCTAGATAACCATCTATAACTGCTTTATGATTTTTGTGACAAGTTTTTGGCTATACCGATGAGCCTCTGCTATTTCCCAGTGGCATAGAAGAGAAGGGCCATGAGATAGGTACTGAAAAGAAGAGTTCATATCTATGTGTTAGTGACACAAATAAATAACATCACAATATCACATAATATAAATGCGAAAGTAACTGTCTGTTTGTAATGTTTTCACAACTAATCAGCGAACTAACCTTGATGAAATTCGGTATGGACATAGGCCAAGCCCCGAGGAAGGTCATAGGATACTTTTGATCCAGGTAGCGTGTACACAAAGCTGCAGGAAGCTGCTAGTAAACCATATATTTTGGGCCACGTAAATCGGTAGGTCTTCTTCGGCATCACCATGTTCGTTCTAGGCGGTACTTAAAGACCTCTCTTTGCTTATGCTATTCGCATCTAAGTTGCACCTATCATCCTACATAGATTATAAATGAGAAAGTTTGTTTAGATATTTGTTGTTTAATCATGCCTTAACAGCTCAACCGATTTAGTTGAAACTTGGAATAAATGAAGATCTTTAGCTAGAATAGCATATAGGCTATTTTTTATGTAGGTACCATGTAATAATATTTTAAATGCGAAAGTTTGTGAGGATGTTTGTTGTTCAATCACGCCGTAACGGCTGAACCGATTTCGTTGAAACTTGGAATAGATAAAGATCTTTACCTAGAATAGCATAGGAGCTACGTTTTAATTTTTTTTTTTTTTTTTTTTTTCCTAGTTTACAAAATGTTGTACCCTAAGTTGTATTACAATCTAGCCAAGTAGGCTAATGAGTAATTTTACTTTGACATAGTCTTATAAGGTAAATTATATCTAAGAATGTGTCCAATAGCACTTTTCTTACAGTTTCTAGTTAAGGGGAAGACACTTTGTTCTTGTGTTCTTTTTAGGTAGGCACTATCACTTTCACTACATTTCACTATTATTTTACATCATACTAACTCAAAAGGCTTAGTCCTATTGAGCCGTCGCACTATGTCTGTGTTGTCGAGGAGCTGGATTGCCTCGACGTTCACATGCTGATGAAGTCTACGCTCGTGAGCTTCTGCGTATTTTTTTATTACTGTGTCAACGAAGTCTATTTTTAAGTCCCGGTGGAGATCTTCGTTTCTTATGTACCAGGGCGCATTCACAATGTTCCTCAGCACTTTGTTTTGAAATCTTTGTATAATTACGATGTTACTCTTTTTGGTACAGCCCCACAGCTGAATACCATAGGTCCATACTGGCATCAAGACTTGTTTATATAATATGATTTTGTTGTGTACTGATAGAGCTGCTTGCCTTCCAAGCAACCAGTACATTTGTTTGTAGCGTAGCTCTAGCTCATCTTTTTTCTTCTTGACGTGAGCTTTCCAGCGTAGCTTTGCGTCAAGCGTCATTCCCAGATACTTGGCCGTATTTTCATATGGTATTCGCTTATGGTTAATATAAACCGGATGGTACTGCTCTTTCTTGTTTGTAAAGTTTATGTGAATTGATTTCGATTCGTTGAGCTTTATTTTCCATTTCTTTGTCCAGTCATGGACTTTATTAACAGCCACTTGAACCCTTTCTGACGCTTCAGCAAATGTGTTTCCAACGGCCATTATAGCCGTATCGTCAGCAAAGGTCGCGATGGTGCTATTTTGTGTGGTGCAAGGCTCACATCCCGCGTGGACAATTAGTTGGTCCGCTGTCGTAGCTCTTCACAGAGGAACAAGAAAACATCCTTTGACAGATGATACCTCTTCATAAATTCAGCCTCCGCAAGGTCTTTGACGGGATCAATGGATTCCTATGCATAGCACGCATTTCCCGCTGATAACGGTATTGCTCACGAGCCCGTTCCTCCTCCATCCATCTCCAGGCGAAGTAATACCTTGAAGACATCTCCAATCACGATAATCAATCACTTCACTGCACTTCACTTCAAAATAATTTTGCAAAAAGTTACTCACAAACGTTATTCGATAGGAACGATCGAGTGTCTCACCTACTAAGAAGCATGTGAGTTGTGAGACGATCATTGCCATCGAATTTCGAGTAACTCACAAACGAATTGGTGCACTAGACTAGCGTTTTGCAGTGAAATGTGAGCTAGAACCCACAAATCGACGAAAACCATCGAGCACGTCACCCGTGACTTGTGAGCCCGAAATCACAGACTCGCATTTCGCGGTTCCCATATCGGCCGTTAGAGGCGCTTTTTAAATTTCATACAAATTACAGCAATTGTTGAGCAACTCAATAACCGTTTACGTTAACGTTATCATTGCAGACTAGCCCCTCTGATCCAATTTTTTTTTGTTTTTTATGTTTTTTTCTCATAACGTGGTTACAAAAACCACGTAATGAAAAAAACATATTATGTACAGTCTTTTGGGATTAAATTTTTTATATCTTGTCTCTGTACTCCATTTTAGACGCCACCAATCAATAAATTCTTTTAGTTCGTTATAAAACTATTTCTAGTTAAAATGTTGTTATAATGATTATAAAACATTCAAGTATTAAAAAAAATGCGCAATTATATCATCACGTTGCAAAACAATTCGCAAGACTAATTTCGATTCCATAAACCGATCTATCATCATCATCATCATCATCATCATCATCATCATCATCATCATATTCCCCTTTTTATGAAGTTTGATGCTGCGACGATACGTACTAGCCTTATTACATACTAGCATCCGCCCGCGGCTTCGCTTGCGTGGTACCTACATAAAAAGTAGCCTATATGCTATTCTAGGTAAAGAACTTTATATATTCCAAGTTTCAATGAAATCGGTTGAGCCGTTACGGCGTGATTTAACAACAAACATCCAAACATCCTCACAAACTTTCGCATTTATAATATTACTAGTTTCCGACAGCGGCTTCGCTCGCGTGGTACCTACTTAAAAAGTAGCCTACAGGTATGCTATTCTAGGTAAAGAACTCTATATTCCAAGTTTCAACGAAATCGGTTGAGCCGTTACTTGACGGGATTGCATGAAAGGAGCCTCTAAGAGGCGCACTTTAATCCTTTCACTACACTGATTCTTTCATCGACGGTCATAGGCCCTTTTCAGAGCCACCATACCTCAACCTGGTCACTTTAGGAGGAGGTAGGGCACAGCGAGATTTTCTCGTTCTGAATTGGAGCAGCCCACCTGGGGAGGTACCTCCGCCTTACAGAAGATCGCAGCCAAATAACATTATTTGTTTCAAATAGTGTTGTGTTCCTGCGATGAGTAAGGTTGCCAGAGCTCTTTAGGAGGGAGGGGGTTCGGGGTCGGCAACGCGTGCGTGATGCCTCTGGTATTGCAAGCGCTCATAGGCTACGGTAACCGCTTACCAATAGGTGGGCCGTACGCTTGTTTGCCAACTCAGTCGTATAAAAAAAAAAAACTGAACTAATACAGGGTGACCAAGACAGAATCACACGAAAATCAAGAAAACCTCTCTGTGTACTCAGGTGCCACCTATCGCGAGTCTTTAACCTATTTTTTGAGCGCTAGCCTTAGTGCTGAGCAGTTTTTGATAAAACAAAAAATTGTCTGACAGTCAACGAGCGTCGACCTCAGGGTGAGGTCATGCAAACAATGCAGAGGTCACCCGTTTCGTGAGGTACTAAGGTCGGCGCTAATCAAGCGGGCAGTACCGGCCAATGAGGATTTCCGTTTCTGTTGCGGAAAGGCGTGTTGCGAAACCTTTCACCGCACTGGTTACTTCATAAGCACAATGTGTTCTCCAAAAAATGCGCTTTAATGTCTCTTTGTGCAGAATCCGTCCGGAGAAGGCTTGCTTGCTTGATTGTCGTGTCACTGATTCTTTCTTGGTCATCCTGTATTACACCAGTACCTACTCATCATCATCATCAACCTGTTGAAGTCCACTGCTGGACATAGTCCTCCCCAAAGAGTGCCATGACAAACATTAGAGCTATTTATTGACATAAAATATTGGACAAGCATGAATCCTGAACTAGTAAAAACTGTGTTTCAGGAGCCGATAAGTGACGAACCATCCACCGACTTCACAATGTCGTCGGTCCATCTGATGGGGGCCTCTCAAAACTACCCACTGACTTCCCTGATATGCTATTTAAATAACCTTTAATTCCAGACGGGCACTAGCGATCCCACCGAAATCGGAGGGTCCGTACGCCCACGAGAGGTGTCGCATGTACGCTGGCGACTGGGCCAAAGCCATCGCTGAGGGCAGAACCACACCCGATGATGAGTGGCCCGTTGTGCCTTGCACCCACGGCTGGGAATACAATAGGAGCGATGTACCCTACCATACCATAGCTTCTGACGTGAGTATCGATACATATAAAGGAAGGTAGCGGTTTCAATACCCGTCAAGTTGTATATTTTTGGGATATCATAATACATCAGTCAGGTAAAAAAGTCAAAAGGCATTTATTTCAATAAAATCACTAGGAACACTTTGAAACGTCTTAGAAACTAGGTGAAGCTATGCCTGTTCCTCGCGACCAAGCCTAGAAAAATCAGGCAACAAACACGGCTTGGTGCCTATCATTTTTTTCGATGATCCTTTTTCACAAAATAGAATTTAAAGCTTCAGTGTGGTGCCGATCGAACTAGGTGAGACTCAAAAGAAAAGTAATCTAATTATAATCCCTAATAAATAAGAGCTTATAAAAAGAAGACAAATGTGAGCTTCAACAAATGATCTAAGGGCAGCACACGCTACACTTGATGAAATATGTACCTAAAGCTTATATAAAATTGATCATCATCTCCATATAGAGAGCACTTATGTTGTGATGGTAGTGAACCCGCCTTCCGATCCAAAGGTGTGGGTTCCCATCCCGGACGTTCACCAATGAGTATCCGCTGAATAAAATATAAAGTCTCTAAACAAATATTTGTCGACCCGAAACAAATATTTGCAGATCATGTAAACATTTTTCACATAGCGAGGATCGAACCCGCGGCCCTTGCGACTCAGGAGTTCAGGATTTCACTCTGGAAATCTGTGGGGGAGGCCATGTCCAGCAGTGGACGTCCTACGGCTGAAAAAGGTAGGAAACGAGAGGTAGGGCACAGCGAGATTTTCTCGCTCTAAATTGGAGCAGCCCGCCTTGGGAGGTACCTCCGCCTTACAGAAGATCGCAGCCAAATAACATTATTTGTTTCAAATAGTGTTGTGTTCCTATTTGGTTCGGCAGGTTCGGCAGGCAACGCATTAGCAATGCTCCAGGTGTTGTTGATGTCAATAGGCGACGGTAACCAATTACCATCAGGTGGGCCGTAAGCCAGTTAACATTACATTTATTTAACTCCGTATAACATAAAAAAAAAAAAAAAATGATAATGAGTCCTATATTCTTCCACATTCATATCAAACACTTGTCGTATCATGAAATTCTTCATGAAGGTCGATTTAAACAAAAGAGAAATTCGACATCAAGAACTACATAAATGGTGTTAGCTAGGGATCTCAGTTGGGTCGTTTACTGTTTCTTCTTGTTGTTTCTTACTGTATAATGTTTAGAGATTTTAGGATATGCATCACATTATCATCATCATCTCCCTGCCCTTATCCCACTTCATGTGGGGTCGGCACAACATGTTTTTCTCTTCCACTCCCCTCTATCAGTCGCCATATCAGTATTCACTCCTTTCTTACTCATCTGTCATCTCACTGTCTTTCACACAATCTATCCATCTTTTCTTTGGTCTACCTCTTCCCTTATATCCTTCCACATTCATGGCCTCATAGCTCAGTTTGTAGTAACTCTGCGCTAGAGGTCGCGGGATTCGATCCCCGAACTGGACAAACATTTGTGACTAACACAGATGTTTCTCTGTCTGGGTGTTAAATATTTATCTATTATGTATATCAGTCTGTGGTACCCATAGTACAGGCTATGCCTGGTTTGGGATCAATTTTTCAATTTCATTTATTTGGCGAAACATTGGTACCAGGGATGGCAATTACAAAATAAAATAAGCACAGCCATGATCAACTTTACAGCATGCAAATTAACATAATTGGTAATATTAAATTGTTACAATGGGTAAATTATAAAGAAAATTAATTGTCTTTTCCTAAAATTTGTCCATAAGATATTCATTTACATTGTAATAAGCCTTTTTGTCGATCAGTTGACCGTGTGTGATATGTCCGGAATATTTTTTTAATTTATTTAACTTTACTTATCACAGGACCAGCATCAATGTATTTTCTAATACTCAAATCAAATCAAATCAAAGTAATTTATTGCGTAATATAGATTAGGTACAGTTGTTACATAATACAATACAAATTAGGAGCAGCCATATTCAGCGTTGTACGCATGCAATATATATATTTTCAAAAAAATTAAGTAGTTATGTCTGAGCTTTAAATTACAATAAAATAGTGCTATTACAAAATTAGTCATTAAAATAATCATGGGTTGAATAGTAAGCCCTCATCTTTACTCATCGTTTATCTTCTCTTTCTATCTTCCAGCTGGATTGGGTGTGTGAGCAAGACAACCTGGCAGCAACTGCCCAGTCTATCTTCTTCTGCGGTGCTATTGTTGGAGGTCTGGTCTTCGGCTGGATTGCTGATAAATATGGAAGGATACCGGCTCTCGTTGGTAAGTCCTAGAAATCAGTTTAGCTACTGCAAGATTTGACATGTTTGTCGTGTCTCTTGTTCTATATTAGTCATCCGTAATTAAGGTCATTGATCATGATCAGGTTAACACGTTTACTGTGCATGCCCCATATATGGGACATTTGGTGCTAGGTACTTAAAGTAAGTCATCATAATCTCCCTGCCGTTTTCCCACTTCATGTGGGGTCGGCACAACATGTTTTTCTATATGGGACATTTTGTGCTAGGTACTTAAAGTAAGTGCGTGCACCATATATGGGGCACGAGTCAGAAAGAAGAAGTGGTAAATAATTTCTTGCTTCACAGGGAACGTATTAAGGTCTGGTGCCTATAAAAGGGCC
The DNA here is from genome assembly GCA_947579855.1 of Anticlea derivata. Taxonomy (NCBI): domain Eukaryota; kingdom Metazoa; phylum Arthropoda; class Insecta; order Lepidoptera; family Geometridae; genus Anticlea; species Anticlea derivata. The sequence continues at coordinate 4,224,106 of OX388287.1, read as the reverse complement.
AGTGACCGTTGGCGAAAGGACCAGAGTGGTGAAGATAAAAAAATGCTTCTTATATGCCCTTTTCGTGCACATTTCACATGTCTTCGAATTTTTAAGAATTATGACATGCAAGTTTCTTCACTATGTTTTCCTTTACCGTTTGGGACTACTTGTAGGTATAGCGCAGATTAACATTGCAAGTGCACGACAGGGATTTGAACCCACGACCTTTGAATTGAAAGAAAGAAAGAAAGAAAAAACATTTATTTTGGACACACAAGCACAGCACAAACTAATAAAATAAAATTAAAAAAGACGCAAGGTACAGGTTACAATACAAAAGGTAGGGAGGAGAAACAAAACAAAAGTAGGTAGGAAGTAAAAAAACTAGGGTATTCATTAGTCGGTGCCGATGCATGCGTGAGCCAAAAAAGGTTCCATCTCAGCATTGATGCCGCACACGAAGTGTAGCGGCGCTGGTTTTCAGATGGAACCCTTTACGGCGACCTCACGATCGCAGTGTGCTTCATTGCTCGCGTTCTTCAGTCGATGTCGGAAGTAGGAATGGTAGATCAAAAATAAATAAAATAAGAATAAGTAGAACTAGAAGTAAAAGTATATAGGTAGGTAAGTAGGTATACAAATAGAATTATTTAGTAGTACATAGGTAGGCAGGTTTAATTTACGAAAAACAGGTAAACAAGTACCTAAGGTGAAGTAGGTAGGTAGCTAGGTAAATAGGTACATAAATAGGTTCAGTCAGCCCAAGCGAGAGCATAGACAAAGTAGCTAAGAAGGAATGTTTTTGAATTGGAATGCTCTTAAGGCATCTTCAAAGATCTGAACGTCTAGAGATCTTGGTAAATGAATCCTACTAATATTATAAATGTAAAAGTTTTTGAGGATGTATGGATATTTAGATGTTTGTTGTTCAATCAGACCGTAACGGCTCAACCGATTTCGCATAGATAAGATTTGGAATAGATAAAGTTCTTTACCTAGAATAGCGTATAGGCTACTTTTTATGTAGGTACCACGCGAGCGAAGCCGAGGGCTGAAGTTAGTAGGATCTGTATGAACTAAGCAATGTTGCTATTACGGTTGTAATCTGATTTGTGAATTCATTAAATAAAATAAAAATATAATAAATAACTTTGACTGGCCTCACAGCTCAGTTGGTAGTAACTCTGCCTTCTGCGCTAGAGGTCGCGAGTTCGATTCCCGCACTGGACAAACATTTACTTATTTATTAAATCTTTATTGCACACAAAAAACAATGTACAAAAGGTGGGCTTAATGACAAGGCATTATCTACCAGCCAGCCTGATTGGGTAGAAACAGGAGGTTGGCGTGCGACAGATTGTTTAACTTAACTAAAAACTATACTATATATAACCATACACTATATTTATATATATATATATATATATATATATTTATATATAATACACTGCAATAGATTAACAGATAGTACAAATAAGTGTTTTATTAACATGTAGTGTAGATGCTAGATGTTCTTAAGAAAATGTTTACGAGTTAATCGTTTAAATGAATCATGAACATTTGTGTGATGAACACTGATGTTTGTTCTGTGTCTGGGTGTTAAATATATATCTATTATCAGTCTCTGGTACCCATAGTACAGGCTATGCCTAGTTTGGGATCAGTTGACTGTGTGTGATATGTCCGGAATATTTATTGATTTAAAACAGCTGTTAGCCTATTTTTATTAAAAGACTTTGTCTCCGGTTTCCAGGAACCAACCTGATGGGGTTCGCAGCTGGCATCGGGACAGCTTTCTGCAGCAGCTTTTGGACCTTCGCCCTGTGCCGGTTCCTCGTCGGACTCGCGTTCGATAACTGCTTCACTATGATGTACATCTTAGGTAATTATACTTAATCATATTTATTTTATTTACAGAAAGAAACTTAAAACTAATACAAGTTAATATTTACAAAATACACATGAAACAGTTGAGCCATCTAAAGACCGTTACAAACGATCTATAGATAGCTCAACTGATCCAGATCACTACCAGACGGAAGCGTCCCCAAGACGCTGGCGGAATTGCCACGCTGGATGGCAATGCTAATTCGCTGGGCAAAATAAGAGCCAGCATCTTAGGTAAAAACTAGAACAGAAAATTTTCAAAATTGCAATATTTCTTACTGGAAAAGGGCTTACTATAGTTCTATTATGAGAATTTAATTCAATTGTTATTTTATATATTTTTTGGCTTTGTAAGTAAATAATCCTACTAATATTATAAATGCGAAAGTTTGTGAAGATGTTTGTTATTCAATCACGCCGTAACGGCTCAACCGATTTCGTTGAAACTTGGAATATAAAGAGTACTTTACCTAGATAAGCATATAGGATTTTTATGCAGGTACCACGCGAGTGAAGTCACGGGCTGAAGCTAGTCCTAAATATATACATTTTGCATGCTGATAAGTTGATCATGGCTGTACTGATCTAAGTTTTGCATGTCATCTATTGTGAATCGCAAAATAAATAAACTTGAAAATACCTTTTTTGAACAGTCACCTCATTATTTTTTGAACATTGAGTAGGCAGTTCAAAAAAGGACATTTTTGAACAGTGGCCACCTTATCCACAGGAAAGACAAACTAAGCCGCGGGTTTCCTCGTGATGTTTTCCTTCACCGTTTTGAGCACGTGATCATACGCATACATTTTTCGACCAGAAAAATCCATTGGTCAGCTGGGATTCGACCCCACGACCTTCGGATCGAAGCAGCCTCCCACTAGGCCAACACCACAGTTCAGATACACGTAGTATCTGATTCATCCAAGGATACACCGCGCGTGATCTGGTTCATAGTAGCGATTAGAATCGGTACTTCAAGGCTTTTTAGGGTTCCGTAACTCAAACAGAAAAAAATTGAACCCTAAGATGGGATGGTGAAGTTTTAAGAAAAAGTGGGTGAAACTCGACAAGGCCTCTACTATACAGTACACTACGCAAACAACTATATAATTTCACACTCATAAATATCTCATAAATCTCACCTTCGATTCGCCGATGATATAGTCATAATGGCAGAATCGCTGGAGGACCTCGGCGCAATGCTCAGAGACCTCAGTAACGTTTCTCAACAGGTGGGTCTTAAAATGAACATGGGCAAGACTAATATCATGTCCAATACTCATGTTGCACCCATACCGGTACAAGTTGGGAACGATACCATTCAAGTTGTAGACCACTACTACTATTTGGGTACTATTTGGTTGTACTATTTGGGTCAGACGATTCAATTAGGTAGGTCCAACTTCGACAAAGAGGTCAACCGACGAATCCAACTCGGATAGCGGCAGCGTTTGGGAAACTTCGTCATATCTTCTCGTCGCAGATACCGCAGAGCCTCAAGACGAAAGTCTACAATCAGTGCGTGTTGCCAGTGATGACTTATGGCACTGAGACTTGGTCGTTAACGATAGGCCTCATATACAAGCTCAAAGTCGCGCAACGTGCTATGGAGAGAGCTATGCTCGGAGTTTCATTACGTGATAAGATCCGAAATGAGGAAATCCGTAGAAGAACGAAGGTCACCGACATAGCTCTCAGAATTAGCAAGTTGAAGTGGCAGTGGGCAGGCCATGTAGCTCGCAGAACCGATAACCGTTGGGGAGTAAAGGTTCTCGAATGGCGACCACGAACCAGGCGACGCAGTGTTGGAAGGCCCCCCACCCGATGGACCGATGACATTGTAAAGGTTGCGGGAAGTCGGTGGATGGAAAGGGCTCAAGACCGTTGGTCGTGGAACTCTTTGGGGGAGGCCTATGTCCAGCAGTGGACTTCTACAGGTTGTTGATGAAATATCTAGATTTTTTCGACCCGGGGTGCAATTGTGTATGCGTAATGGTAATGAAGTTCGTAACTTTGAGGACGATTTTATCAATTTTAGTGACATCTGTAGATTTTCAAACACGAAAAGGAAGAGGCTAAGATCTTTAAGTTTTCCCTTGTCAAGTTTGGAACGTTTTAAGTGTTGCTAAAAATCACCCTAAGATTGTAACCCTCAAAGTTACGAACTCCATTTCCATTACGCATACGCAAAAAGCATGCCGGTGTAGGTAATGGTTGGTACGGAAGCCTCAGAGCGCGAGTCCTACTCGTACTTGTCCGTCTTTGTTTTTAGTTGGTATGTGACGTAGGTACAGTCATGAGCAAGCATCAAATGTAAACTTTGCTATCTTGTCATGCCACTGGTTATTTCTTGTTTTTTTTTTTTATACTACTGAGGTGGCAAACAGGCATACGGCCCACCTGTTGGTAAGCGGTTACCGTAGCCTATGAGCGCTTGCAATACCAGAGGCATCACGCACGCGTTGCCGACCCCGAACCCCCCTCCCCCTAAAGAGCTCTGGCAACCTTACTCATCGCAGGAACACAACACTATTTGAAAACAAATAATGTTATTTGGCTGCGATCTTCTGTAAGGCGGAGGTACCTCCCCAGGCGGGCTGCTCCAATTCAGAACGGTTGCTGCTCCAATTCAAAATCTCGCTGTGCCCTTCCTCCTCTAAATTCAAATTCTTTTTCTAAATTAATTTCTAGGTTTGCAACCTGTCACGCATGAATTCTCACTACTACAATATATGGGCATGTTTTAAAATGTTTTGACGTGCCTCTGACTACCCCTCTGAGACTTATTTAAGGATCTGATCGCCTGGAGATCTGCGAGGCTGTCTACCATGCTTGGAGATGTCATGAGCCGTTTTTACGATGTTTTTCTTCACCATTTTCCGAGGGCTGTTGAGAATTGTAATTTCTTTAATTTTTTCCAGTTCTTGAATACGTGGGACCAAAATGGCGTACTTTTGTTGCCAACATGTCTATTGCGCTATTCTTCACCTGCGCCGCGTGTCTTCTGCCTTGGATCGCCCTTTGGGCAGATGACTGGAGGACTTTCGCATTATGGACCAGTGCTCCGTTTATACTGGCTGCCTTTACACCGTGGCTGGTCCCTGAGAGTGCCAGGTGAGTCCACCATATCTAGCTACTGCCATAGTCTATAGATCTGTTAGTACTGGATGTCTTTACGCCCTGGCTGGTCCCTGAGAGTGCCAGGTAAGTCCACCATATATGGCTACTTCCATAGTCTATAGATCTGTTCGTACTGGATGTCTTTACGCTCTGGCTGGTCCCTGAAAGTAACAGGTTTGTCCACCATAACTGGCTATTGCCATATTCTATATCTCCGCCTGTAATGGCCTTCTTTACGACCTGGCTGGTCCCTGAGTGTGCCAGGTTAGTCCAACATATCTGGCCTTTGCCATAGTCTATAGCTCCGTTTGTACTATATGTATTTACATCGTGGCTGGTTGCTGAGAGTGCCAAGTTAGTCCAGCATATCTGACCTCTGCCAGAATTTGAACCCACAACCTTCCCCGCCCCCTTTGAACGCGCCGTAAGCGTAAATCCCGTCGGAGGACCACTTTGGTGACTGTGCGCAGGATTTGCATGACCTCATCCCTCCCTCCCCCTTCCACTACCGGACAAGCAGACGCACAGGTAATTACCACCCTTACCTGGTCGACATACCACAGTGACGAACCAAACGTTTCTGCTCCACCTTTATTTAAGCACTGGCAAAGAGTGGAACGATCTGCCAGCGTCTGTTTTCCCGGATGAGTACAATCTAGGAGTCTTCAAATCTAGAGTGAATAAGTTCCTTCTGTTAAAGCGTGTTCCATCTTAGGCCACATCTCACTTGCAAAAGTGATGGTGGTCAAACGCCTAACCATTACCATATTATAAAAAATCATACCTTTAAATATATTTATCAACAATATCTTATTTCGAGCGAAATTTATGTTTTCCAGATGGCTACTCTCTCAAGGCAAGGTCGATAAGGCGCTCTCCATAATGAAAAAGTTCGAAAGAATCAACAAAACAAAAATACCCGACAAAGTACTGAGCGAGTTCACTGTAAGTTGTACTTTGAATTTAGCTTCAATTTAATAATAATAATTCATTTATTTCAGACTATACAAAAAGTTGTGGTTAAAGATATTTATTTCTCAAAGAACAAAGTTCACTTATAGAGAATACAACATTTATTTCAGAATACAACAGCTATTTCATGTAAGTACATATTGTACTGGTTTGGGTCCAGTGATATAACAGTTACAGGCGTGTCTTAAATAAGTAAATTTATAGATAAAGAATGGAAGTATTTTTTAGAATATGGTCTTTTAATCGTTTTTTGAATATTGATAGACTGGTGGCTTCTTTAACAATATTAGATAATTTATTATACAGTTGTGCTCCTTCATAAGCTATGTTGTTCTTCCCATAGTTTGTTCTAGGTCTTGTTAGTACAAAATTTTTTGAGCTTCTTGTGTTATAATTGTGTATTTGATTTTTCCTCTTAAATGTAACATCCATATGAATATCTCCTTTAATTATTCTTCGTATAAGACAGCAGGTGTTGTAAGTGTAGATTTGGTTTAAGCTCATCAGTCGAGTTTCCTTGTACAGTTTTTGTGTCCGTGTAAAGAAATCATAATGAAATAGGACTTTGATAACTTTGTTTTGTGCAGTTTGTAGTTCTTTTAGATTTGATTTAGCTGCGGTTCCCCATACCTCAATTAAATATTCCAAATTCGATTTTACTAGTGAGTTATAGATAATTATCCTGACATTTTTTGGAAAACATTTAACTACTGGCCGGAGAAGGCCCATCAATGATGATATTTTGGACCTTAGCTGATTTATATGTGGTCTCCAGGTTAGGTGCTCGTCTAATATAAGCCCAAGGTATTTTTCACTATTACTTATTTGAAGAGTTTCGCCATTTAGTGTTAGTGGGGTGTGATTGTGTATAATTTTATTTATAGCCCTAAATATCATATAAGATGTTTTTGATGCATTGACTGTTAGCAAGTTATGTTGAAACCATGTATTTATTGAAGTTAAATCTTTTTGTGCTTCGCGGACTATGTCGTGAATAGAGTTTCCAAAATAAAAGAGGCAGGTATCGTCTGCATATAACATTATTTGTCCGGTTACAGATGTTATTAAAATTATTCTACGGTCCATAGCAATATATACCTTAAAACTAACATACATACAATATAAAAAAGAACTGAATTAATTATTATAATCTACTGCCGGCGGCTTGTGTTCTACCCAGATATAATAAAAGTAGCCTTATGTCCTTTCTGTCCTAATTCTATCATCATTATCAGACTGTAGAAGTCCACTGCTGGACATAGGCCTCCCCCAAAGAGTTCCATCACGTACGGTCTTGTGCCTTCTCCATGGGTAGGACTATTTTCAGCAGTGGACGTCCTACAGCTGAAATAATGATGACGATGATGGCTGCCTACCCCCATCAGCGGCAGACGCACCCATCAAGTACCAGGGTTCAGAGTTTGGATCCTCATTAATGATTTGTTTCCAGGAATCTACACTAAAATCTATCAAGGAATCCGAGGCCCAGTCCAGGACCTACTCCGTAGTGGACCTCTTCCGCACCCCCCGACTGCGCCGTAACACCATCCTGCTGATTGTCATCTGGATGGCGATATCCCTGGTCTTCGACGGACACGTCAGGAACGTGGGTTCTTTGGGACTCGACATCTTCCTGACGTTCACCATCGCTTCAGCCACGGAGTTACCAGCTGACACATTCTTGACTGCTGTTTTGGATAGGTAAGTTTTTAAACTCATCATTTCGGCAAAGCGTGCGTGATGCCTCTGGTACTGGAAGCGTTCAAAGGCTACAGTAACCGCTTACCAACAGGCGGGCCTTATGCTAGTATGCCATCATAGTTGCATTTTAATAAAAAATACAAAATTTCATGGACACGGCACGGAGGCACTTGCCGATCCTGATGAACAGAACTGCTTGCTTGTCGCATCACTGCTTCTTTCTTGGTCATCCTGCATAAGGTCAGTGACCAGGTTGAGGTATGGTGATCAAATTGTGACCACTTAGAAAGGCCCGGCCTGATGGGCCGACGGCATTTTGGTCATTTTGAGCACTTTGCAACAGCAAAGTGACATTGGCGATTGCTATAACAGTTAGGCTGGCAATATCGCTCGCTGAACCAACAACCGTTGGGGCATAAAGGTTCCCAAATAGTGATCACGAACGCAGTGCCCCACCCTGAAGGACCGATGACATTTCAAAGGAAGTCGGTGGTTGGAGAAGGCTCAAGACTTTGTGGCACTCTTTCGGGGAGGCATTTGTCCATCAGTGGACTTCATCAGGCTGTTGATGATGATAATGATGTTGATGATGATTTTATTGATGATGATGATTTCAGATGGGGCAGGCGCTGGCTGGCATGCGGTTCCATGGTCGTCAGTGGTATCTTTAGCCTCCTCGCAACAGCTGTGCCTGTTGGTAAGTACAACACCGTGTGTTTATTACAAAATGCAGATGAGAGTACTGGCGGAGACCCTGCCTTCTGATCCTACGGTGGGATCGAATCCCATCAATTCACCTCGATCGCAGCCAAATAACATTATCTCTTTCAAATAGTGTTGTGTTCCTGCGATGAGTAATGTTGCCAGAGCTCTTTAAGGGGGGTTCGGGGTCGGCAAAGCGTGCGTGATACCTCTGGAATCGCAAGCGTTCATAGAATACGGTAACCACTTACCAACAGGTGGACACCTTAAGGAAAGCTTGTTTGCTACCTTAGGAGATTTTTTTGATAGAGAAAAAACATTCCTTCTTAGCTACTTTGTCTATGCTCGCGCTTGGGCTGACTGAACCTATTTATGTACTTATTTACTTACCTACCTACTTCACCTTACTTGTTTACCTGTTTTTCGTTAATTAAACCTACCTACCTAAGTATTACTTAATAATTCTATTTGTATACCTACTTACCTACCTATATACTTTTACTTCTACTTCCAGTTCTACTTATTCTTATTTTATTTATTTTTGATCTACCACTCCTACCTACCTACCAACATCGACTGAAGAACGTGAGCAATAAAGCACACTGCGATCGTGTGGTCGCCGTAAAGGGTTCTGAAAACCAGCGCCGCTACGCTTCGTGTGCGGCATCAATGCTGAGATGGAACCTTTTTGGCTCACGCATGCACCTCGGCACGGACTAATGAATACCCTAGTTTTGTTACTTCCTACCTACTTTTGTTTTGTTTCCTCCCTACCTTTTGTATTGTAACCTGTACCTAGTGTCTTTTTTTTTAGTTTGTGCTGTGCTTGTGTGCCCAAAATAAATGTATTTTCTTTCTTTCTTTCTTTTCTAGGAGGTAGTATAAAAAAACCAACTATATAAATAAAGATTTATAGGAACAGAAAACTTGTCTTCCAGGTGGGCCATCAGCATCTTTAGCAATCATGGGCCGGTTCGCCGTCAACATATCTTACAACATCGGTCTTCAGTACGCAGCAGAACTGCTGCCGACAGTGGTGAGAGCGCAGGGCGTGGCTCTGATACACATCATGGGATACGTCGCTAGTATCGTCGCCCCATTCGTGGTCTACCTGGTAAGCAGAATCAAACTCAAACGGTGTTAATTTCAATAAAATCACTAGGATCACTTGAAACGTCTTAGAAACTAGGTGAAGCTATGCCTGTTCCTCGCGACCAAGCCTATCATAATTTCCATGCTATCCTGGAAGGGGCTTATTGGCAATAAAGTTTGTAAGAAGTTTTTAAAGTTTGTAATGAAGTATGTAAATTACACCTAACTAAAAGTTTGTTGGCAATAAAGTTTGTACCATCTCGAAAGAGGGTTACTCTATCAACAAAAAGAAAGTATTATAGCGACAAAAAACAAAACTGTATTTTTTTTTCCAAATTTTGCTTTAATTAGAATTGTTTGGTATTTCCTTATGACTAATAATTAGTTATTAGTTATTATTACATACGAGAAGTTCGACATCAAGATTGCCACCTAAAACAGCTGATTCATTGAGTTTGAACTGATTTGACCCCAAAACAATGCAATTTTATTAATTAGAATCCCTAGACTTTGTTCTTCTTCTTGTCACTGATTCTTTCTTGGTCATTCTGTACTAGGTCAGTGACCAGGTTGAGGTATAGTGGCCCTGAAAAGGGCCTATGATCGTCGATGAAAGTATCAGTGTAGTGAAAGGATTAAAGGGCGCCTCTTAGAGGTTCCTTTCGTTGTTGATCCTTAGAGTTTTATGTGTGTAATATATTTTTTCAGGCGAACGTATCCCCCGATCTTCCCCTGATAATCCTGGGGGCTCTTGGTATCGCTGGGGGGATGCTCTGCCTCCTGCTGCCCGAGACCATGGACACGGAAATGCCCCAGACCCTCCAGGATGCAGAGAACTTTGGCCTGGACCAGAAGTTCAGCGATATACCTTGTTTCCCGAGGTAAGTCTTCGTCGTGGCTTAAAGACCGTCATAGCTGGGACCAAGAGCTTAGCTTGTTATTGAAGGTGCTGAAAATATTTCACGCGAAAGATTCCGCTATAGCTTAGCGGCTGTTCAAGCCACAACAAAGAGCTTAAGCCTTGATTCTTAGCATGGTCTCATTGGTGAATTTTTCAACAAAAATCTTATTACAGAAAACGACCACAAGCCAGAGAGGATGATAACCCAGAGAAGTACGTCAAACGCGCCTCGATAGCGACGCAAGAGGAGCACTTTATCCGAGCACTTCCCTCTATCAGCTCACGGGCATCCATCCGCGCCTCTATCCGAGCTTCGACGAGGGAATCTCTGCGGAAACGAGAGAGGAAGCAGAACGTGGTTTGAGAGTAAAGAATTTCCGATTGTCGATGGTTCTAGATTAAAAATGCTGGCTGGTACAATTCGTGGCATTTCGGTACAGTTGGTGGCATTTCGGTACAGTTTTTGGCATTTTAGTATGATTTGTGGAATGATCCGAAATGATCTAATATTTCAATGAATTAAGTTATTAGAATGATTGGTTACTTTGACTTATTGATATACCTGAAGCATAGAGTCTGCGGAAGGAATTTGATTGGTAAGGATGAACAGCTGGTGCTGTTTGTTCAAATGTTTTGGTACAAATCATTGCTTTTGGTACAATTCGTGGCATTTTGGTACGATTTGTGGTCTGATTATGGAATGATGATATAAGAAGGTACAGAAGTCATCGCCAGTTGACAAAACTTTCAAGTTTCAAATAAATATCGAATATGTGTATATTATTATTTTTATGATACATATTTTGAATTCTTGCCTTCATAAGATTGTGATAATATTACAAAAGGTTACCTAAATATTACCTATCTAAGTTTTATAAATTAATTAATTAATTATTTACAAATACAAGCCCACAAAATTCTGAAAATCGATGTAGGTGTATTAAATGTATAGTGACTTTTGCCAAAATTCGAAATAAATAAAAACATTAAATGTTTGACAGGTTGTATTGATTAGTTTTGTAAGGATAGTCCTAATGCTCGAGCTCGACTTAGAAATAATAATAGTAAATTATTTAGACTACTTTATTTACAGAAAGAAACTTAAAACGAATACAAGTTAATATTGATCGGTTGAGCTATCTATAGACCGTTACAAACGATCTATAGATAGCTCAACTGCTCCAGATCACTACCAGTCGGAAGCGTCCCCAAGACGCTGGCGGAATTAAGACTTAAGTTTTATCAAAAAGACAATTATTATTTGAGTCTTATTGACTTTAGAGTGCTCAAGACTCTTCATAATAATTCAAGTCTTTGCCTTTTTGTAAGTTATGTAAATCGGTGTTACATTATTAATTGAACGGTTTGTTAGCCTTGGTTTTATATGGGTTATGACCGTGACGGACAGAATATAACGGAGACGACAAATGTCAAATAGATTATTACCTTTTTTTTTTTTTTTTATCGATGGGAAAATGCGTTACGCATGCCCCCCAGCTCGGGGAGAGCTGGAGGGGTATGTCGGGCTCTCCGCCAGCTACTGATGAGATATCAGCGACCAGCGGCATACCGACTAAAAACCCATCGATGTTCCTTCACTCACCTTAGTGCTAATGCATCATCGAACCACTCATCATTCGACGGCTCGACACTGCATCAGCACTTGGCAAAGTCACGGGGTCCCGATCGGATTCTACCGCGACTCTGCCAGAAATTGATTATTGCCTGAGCTAACATTCTGCTGTACCTTATAATTCCGTAGATCAAGATTTTATAGATTGGTTCAAAAAATAATAATGTACGGAAAGACTTGGCAATTCTTAGCGTGAGTCTTATTGACTTTATAGTGTTAAGTACTTCAATAATAATGCAAGTCTTTGCCTTTTTATAAGCTATGTAAATCGGTGTTACATTATTAATTTTATATAACAGTTTCTTAGGCTCGTATTCAGAGACAAGACTCGAGCATTGATCTGTACTTAAATCTCGATTTGAGGCGAGATTCTAATTCTTGAACAGTACTTATGTATAGCTTCAATGATCACAGATCACCTGAGTAAATGCTTATTCTGAAACGTCAATCAGACGAAATCGGTGCTTGAGTTTAGATTTCATTAGACATTAATCAAATGACATTTTCGTTCCGTTACACGTACTTTGATACATATTTATACTTCACTTTATAGTTCTGTTCTATTGTCACCCTGGCTGTGTGAATTTCTGCGTAAAACGGATCGAAAATTATAAATAAATCAAAATGTAAACAAGAATATTTGAGTACAGATTTGAGACTCGATTCAGCTGAGAGTAGTTTAAGTACCGTTTTTGAATAAAAGCTATGTTTGTGAAGAGATTCAATACTTAAGTAGAGTTCAGCTGATCTGTGATTAAATCTAAGTTTGAGTCGTGTCTCTGAATATGAGCCTTAATCTTGGTTTATTAGTGTAATCTAAGGGTTATTACTGTGACGAACATAATATAACAGAGACGACAAACGTCAAATAGTTATATATCTATTTTAGCTCAGATACCGCTGTAAGAATTCCGTCAAAAGATCAAGGTTTAATAGATCGGTTCAAATAATAATGTACGGAAAGACTTGACAATGATTATCGTGAGTCTTATGACTTTTCAGTATTATAAGACTTGTATAATCCTGCGAACTTATTTTAAATCAAATTCAATGTTTTATGGAGATTTCTATCTCGAACCAGAATTTAATTCAATAATCTCGAGATGAAAAAAACTACAAATAAAGATATTATCTGCTATATGCAACTGATATTTTCAATTAGACATAGACATAGACAAACATTTATTCACAAACTTGAACTTTCAATTCTGACTTTGAATTCGTTCGAAGCGACAAAGATGATTTTTTTTCGATCCTTATTTTTTATTTCTGTTTATATAAAACTGGGATTTTATATATATTATGAATCAGCTTGTATTTATGTCTAAGAACTGTTTTTTTTGTAATTGTTGCCATTATTTTCGGTGCAAAATTGTTGATCGATTGTTTTCTGTGATATTTATTGTGAAATTATTAAAACCGAGTAAAATAAATTTAATTAAATTAAAATACTTTTTGTTTCCTTGTTCCTTTTTTGCTGAATGGTTCATCTTACCAATGCATACAAATATCATAAATGCGAAAGTAACTCTGTTTGTTTGTTACCTTTTCACGACTAAACGGCTGAACGGATCGTAATGAAATTTGGCAAGGAGATAAATTGTATCCTGGGGAAGGACATAGGCTATCTTTTGTCTCAAAAAATAATATTTAAAGGGGTAAAATAGAGATAGAAAGTTTGTTTGGGCAATAATTTTTAATAGGGATCTGAAAATTCATATTTAGGCTTTTGACTAGAAAAACTCATTGGTGCACAACCGGGTCCGAACCCACGACCTTCGGATCGAAAGTCGAGGAACCTCCACTAGGCCAAGATTATTAACTGCACTTTAACACATAGGCTAAAATAGACATACAATCATTTTAAATTGAAAGGCACACGCTATTCTTGTAATAAGTACATAGATATAACAATATTAAGAGGCGACTAGAATAACTCGCAGAACCGACAACCGTTGGGGAGTAAAGGTTCTCGAATGGCGACCACGAACCGGGCGACGCAGTGTTGGAAGGCCCCCGATGGACCGACGACATTGTGAAGGTTGCGGGAAGCCGGTGGATGGAGAATGCTCAAGACCGTTCGTCGTGGAGCTCTTTGGGGGAGGCCTATGTCCAGCAGAGGACTTCTGCAGGCTGATGATTTTTTTTTAAATGTTATACGGAGGCAAACAGGCTTACGGCCCACCTGATGGTAAGTGGTTACCGTCGCCTATTGACATCAGCAACACCTGGAGCATTGCTAATGCGTTGCCTGCCGAACCCCTCCCCCCCTAAAGAGCTCTGGCAAGCTTACTCACCGCAGGAACACAACACTATTTGAAACAAATAATGTTATTTGGCTGCGATCTTCTGTAAGGCGGAGGTACCTCCCAGGCGGGCTGCTCCAATTTAGAGCGAGAAAATCTCGCTGTGCCCCTACCTCTCGTAAAATGATGATGATGACTGGAATAAATAATGTCACGTTATGTACTAATGTTTTGAACTATGTACTCACAACTGATTAGCAACTGAACTCAAGGCCGCTATGCTGGCTGTGTCACTGATTCTTTCTTGGTCATCCTGTATTAGGTCATCCAGGTATGCTGGCCCTGAAAAGGGTCTATGACCGGTCGGTGAATGAATCAATGTCAAACTCAAAATTGACTTATTCAGTAGACGAAAGGATAATTTTGAAATATATTTTAAACATAGCTTAGATGGCATATCGCACTTCGTTTGAATACGGCTTAGCAGCTACCTAGTTCTATATTTATTGAGATCTATGGTATTTTTATTAAAGATGGTTGATCATCAATTTAGCCAATTTGCTGATAGCTTCTTTAAAATAACAGATTATTTTTTTCCCGCTATTGCACGCGATATTAAATTGTGAAGGAAAACACCGTGAGGAAACCGACACGTCCTTCACCAACTGTGACACCCAGGAAGGAAATATATTTAAATACAAACTGAAAACAGTACCCAACAGCACACAGCCTTGACCCCACAATAGGATTCCCTTGCTAGTCGTCTCACTGATTCTTTCTTAGTCATCCTGCGTTATATCAGTGACCAGGTTGTCGTATAAACCCTGATGATAATTTTTATTTTGACTTTCTTTTATTCAAATTGTGATTTTTAATTTAATTTTATTTTATTATGTCAGTTTTGTTTTATGGTTTTTAATTTTATGTTTATAAATTATTAATAATTAGTATAATTGGCAATCGCCGTTCTAATTAATTAAATAAATGACTAAATGATGCCCTGAACCTATGAGGGTAGGTGAAAGAATCAGTGTAGTGAAAGGATTAAAGGATTTATGCCGTTTGGAAGTCTCAATGATTTTCACTCAGTTGGGAAGCGGCGGTAGCTTAGCCGGTTAACATATCCCCCTATCTAGGGGAAAGCGGGTTCAAATCCCGAATGAGATGATTTTTGGGATATTATAAAAAGCATATTATTCCTATTGTGTAAACTAGGTACAGACTATAAAAATAAAAAAAATCAAAGTAAAAATATCACACAACAGCCACACATTCCTGTCCCCACACTAGGATTCCCTGTGTCGTGGCTATCAGAAACTACGAGTACCTACCACGTACTATAAAGACTACGGAACCCTGACCTGTTCGCTCGGAACACTCTTGCCCGTGGCAGAGTTCCGTGAATCGATAAAGCGCACTGTAATGTCAGTCCAGTCATTCATCGTTCCATGGAACTCGTGCGTTGAACATCGCGTTGTTTAAAATAATTGTTATAGCGTCCAAAGACAATTTCAGACTCTACGTATAGTGTCTTCAGTGGAACGGACAAAAAAATCTGGTGAGTGTACAATCTTTAATATAAATAAATATTCCGGACATAATATCACACACGGTCAACTGATCCCAAACTAGGCATAGCCTGTACTATGGGTACCAGAGACTGATAAACATAATAGATATATATTTAACACCCAGACACAGAACAAACATCTGTTTTAGTCACAAATGTTTGTCCAGTGCGGGAATCGAACCCGCGACCTCTAGCGCAGAAGGCAGAGCTACTACTAACTGAGCTATGAGGCCTGTCTGTATCTTATAAACGTAAAAGGTGATTTATATTATGTATACCATCCCGAAAGTGGCTAATTCTATGAACAAAGAGAAATAATATTAGCGGGGAATAAACAAAAATTCCTTCCTGTCATTAAAAATTAACGGCTCAACCGATTTCGTTGAATAGAATAGAAATACTTAGAAATAGAAATACTTTATAAAGTCATCTTATAACAACCATGTATACTTAGAACTATATTAAGGTAAGTAGGTAGGTAGGTACATTGAAAAAAACAAAACTTGAAGCTTGATTGGAATAGATAGTTCTTTATCTTTAGATTTAGATTAGTTTAGTATATTTAGGATTATTTCTTAATTTGTTATACTTAATATTGCGAAAGTTTGTAAAGATGTGAGCATGAGGCTACTTTTTATCCGGGTATCATTCGGGTGAACCAACTGTAATTTTTAACAAACTGTGAACTGAACCATAATTATTTTAGAAGTGGTTCTTTACCTAGAATAGCATATAGGCTACTTTTTATGTAGGTACCACGGGCGGATGCTAGTGTCTCTATATTTGTTGTATCGCTAAAACGACTTCATGGGAAGAAGAAAATTTCTATCCCAAAGCATGGGATAAAAGACATTATCTCGGATCGCTGTCTAAGGCTCGTATTCAGAGACAAGACTCAAGCATTGATCTGTACTTAAATCTCGATTTGAGGCGAGATTCTTATTCGTGAACAGTATTTAAGTATAGATTCAATGATCACAGTTCACCTGAGTAAATGCTTATTCTGAAACGTCAATCAGACGAAATCGGTGCTTGAGTTTAGATTTGATTTGACATTAATCAAATGACATTTTCGTTCCGTTGCACGTACTTTGATGCATATTTATACTTCACTTTATTGTTCTATTCTATTTCCACCCTGGCTGTTTGAATTTCTGCGTAAAACGGATCGAAAAGTATAAATAAATCTAAATGTAAACGAGAACATTTTAGTACAGATTTGAGACTCGATTCAGCTGAGAGTAGTTTAAGTACCGTTCTTGAATAAAAGCTATGTTTGAGAAGAGATTCAATACTTAAGTAGAGTTCAGCTGATCTGTGATTAAATCTATGCTTGAGTCGTGTCTCTGAATACGAGCCTAAGTGTAGTCAAAGGCAAGCCCAAAAATTTGGCACATGCCCACATTTTACCTAGTGAATATTCCTATATTCCATACTTATATTATTATATATACGAAACATACATATATTATACATTTTTTTTTATACGACGGAGGTGGCAAACAAGCTTACGGCCCACCTGTTGGTAAGCGGTTACCGTAGCCTATGAGCGCTTGCAATACCAGAGGCATCACGCACGCGTTGCCGACCCCGAACCCCCTTCCCCCCTAAAGAGCTCTGGCAACCTTACGCACCGCAGGAACACAACACTATTTGAAACAAATAATGTTATTTGGCTATCTTCTGTAAGGTGGAGGTACCTCTCCAGGCGGGCTGCTCCAATTCAGAACGAGAAAATCTCGCTGTGCCCTACCTCCTCTTAATTCATCCTCGCAATTCAACATCATGGTAACAAAAATGGCCACCACTCAGCATTTGCTAGGGCAGAGCAGTTCATACCAACGCTGGTCTTTCTTGGTCGCACTTGGATATGAGCGTGCAGTATGATGATTATTATTATTCTGAAAAACACATTTGTCTCTGCAAATATTGTCGCTAGCATATTCCGTTGACATTACATATCTCTTCATCCTAGAACAAACATACAAACTATAAAATATAATGTGTATCTAACAACTCTACCATTACTGTACATAGCAGAGTGAGATAACCCGCGATACTAGCATGTGTTTTTGATATAATTATTATTTTGTAATTAATCTCTTCGCAACTTTGTTAGTTTAGGTAGGCAACTAATTATTTGTATGTTAAGTGCACGACACTTTACGAAACGCTTCAGCGGTCTTCTGTACTCGATGTCCAGCATTAAGTGCTATTTTTAACAGACTTCCAATGGCAAATGCACAAGTCGTGCGAGCCACAAAAAAAAAAAAAAAAAAAAAACAGACTTCCAAAAGAACCTCCTCGGTTCTCAAGTAGGCTGTATTATTTTATTTTTTTGAATGAATGAATGAATGAATGAATGGCTTTTATTTGCATGAAGTATAGTATATATAGGTACATGGTCTTTTACATTTATGGAGATAGTGTCATATACTTCGTCGGAGACCGACATGCAAAAATATTAGTCACAATACAAAAATCAAATCAAATCAAAATAGTCTCAATTTAGTCAATAGAAAATCATACAATAAAATCAGAATTAGAAATAAATTAACTGAATTAATTGTGTATGTTACTCTATATCTCCGCCAGTAGTAAGCCTTGATGAAGATGATTCTTTCGCTGGTGTATGGAGTGTTATCCCGGGGTGGTCCCATTTTAATTCCTGAGGGATTGCAACTTTTCCCGTAAAACTTAAAAAAACGTCATCATCTCTTGAAATCACGACTAACCGATTTTTTTTTGTCGACTGTGGTATGGTATGGTAATTCCCGCGACTTCGTTCGGTTGCTGCTATTTTTACATAAACTTTAACTTAGGGGTTGTGTGTCGGGAATTCCTTTCTGTGCACCCATACGTTACGCTACCCTGCAAATTTCATACTCTTAGGATTTTGGTTAGGCTCTGCGTTGATTTTCAAAGAGAATAAAACCACTACGTTTGATTGACAGTCAGTCAGTCAGTACCGTAAGAGTTATTACTTATTATTGATGATGAATGGATGTCATACTTACTTTTGTTTTTTATTCGAAAGTTTAGGTGGCCAGTGTCATCCTCGATAGGTAAGCAAAACGCAAAGAGGTTGATAACAAAAAAAGAGGTTGATTTTGATCTTGTAAATATTAAAAGTCGGTTTTTCGTTTTTGTAAAAAATATCTTATATATATATATATATTTTAGGTTAAGTTTTATATTTATATGGGTCCTAGAATTTAGTTTTGTTACCATCTGTACCTACTATTCTTTAGTTACCTGAAATAAAATTTATATTATATTATTAAGTGTAGCGACACATCAGCCGAAGGTACGACGATGAAAGTTCAGCGGCTGAAGTTTCGAACATTTTTTTTTCCGTATCAAGGACATATCGCGCGCATTTGAACACAGCTTCAGAGTTAGCGCTCTTTCAAACTTGTTTAATGTTACAGCTCAGCGCTCGCCACTTCAGTTTTTAAGCCCAGAAACCACGACACGTAAAGTGTCTTTTAAGGCAAAAACCCTCTTTGAAGATGGAATCACATGAGAAGATGGTAAACGGCGCGGAAACCGCTCCCCGCGCCGGTGTGCACGACTCTATAGAGATGCGAGGACGACCTGGTAAGCCTAACCGCCTCACAGAAGATTTTTTTTAATACAACTGATGTGGCATTTGTATGAATGAATGAAAGAATGAATGGCTTTATTTGAATGAAGTATAGTATATATAGGTACATGGTCTTTTACATTTATGGAGATAGTGTCATATACTTCGTCGGAGACCGACATGCAAAGATATTAGTCACAATACAAAAAACAAAATAATCTCAAATTAGTCAATAGAAAGTCATACAATAAAATCAGAATTAGAAATAAATTAACGACATTACAATTAACAAAAACAATAAAAATAAAATAACGATATATACAAGAATATGACAATAAATAGCGACAAGTCAGAAATAATCATACATTATCAAGTATACATTTCATTTATATTGTAAAAACATTTGTCATTGAGCCACATATACAATTTTTTCTTAAATTGTTTTGTCGGCAATTCCCACATTTTTGTATGCCACATCAGTTGTAGTAATCGGTTACGGTAGCCTATGAGCGATTGCAATACCAGAGGCATCACCCACGTGTTGCCGACCCCGAACCTGGGGGGGTTCGGGGTCGGTCCCCTAAAGAGCTCTGGCAACCTTACTCACCGCAGGAACACAACACTATTTGAAACAAATAATGTTATTTGGCTGCGTTCTGTAAGGCAGAGGTGCCTCCCAGGCGGGCTGCTCCAATTTAGAACTAGAAAATCTCGCTGTGCCCTACCTCCTCGAAAAAAGATCGCAAAATAACATTATTTGTTTCAAATAATAATAAAGTCATTGATTTTTCTCTCACAAAAATGTTAGTGTTTGTATATACGTACGTGACGTATTAATTCAAATAAATCATTCATTCATTCATTCATTCATTCATATTCCAGCTAACGGCATGCGTCGCCTGAAAGACCTGGACGACCTATTGCCGTACTTGGGCGACTTCGGCTGGTACCAGCGCATCCTGTTCCTGCTGATGATACCGTACGCGTTCTTCTTCGCGTTCGTCTACTTCGGGCAGATCTTCATGACGGTGGTGCCGTCTGAGCACTGGTGCGCGGTACCTGAGCTGGGAAACATGACGGTGGTGGAACGGTAAGTCGTTTCTGAGAGTGAAGCCTCGTTCAAACGCGCAATACGTCGTTGATACCCTATTTTTCTATCCTACAACCTGCTTTTGCAATACCAGAGGCATCACGCAAGCGTTGCCAACCCCGAACCTCCCTCCTAAAGAGCTCTGGCAGCCTTACTTACCGCAGGAACACAACACTATTTGAAACAAATAATGTTATTTGGCTGCGATCTTCTTCAGGGTGGAGGTACCTCCCAGGCGGGCTGGTCCAATTTAGGAAGAGAAAATCTCGTTGTGCCCTACCTCCTCCTGCTATCTTAATATTACAAATGCGAAAGTTTGTGAGGATATTTTCCATCTTGCCGTAATAATATTAAGCAACTGAGTTGTTTATTTATATTTTCAGACGACATCTCTCAATACCCCCTGCGGACGACGGCAAAGGTTTCCTCTACAACAAATGCAGGGTATACGATGTCAACTGGACACAGCTTCTACAAAATGGCGTCCGTGAACCCGATTCAAAATGGCCGACTAAGAAATGTCAGCACTGGGAGTTCAATTACACCGATGTGCCGTATGAAACGATCGCTTCACAAGTAAGTTACTTAATTATTACATATATAGGTACCTAGATAAAGTAAAAATAATAATAAAGTTTATTTGTAGTAGAAAAAATTTAAAACTAAAGAATACAAAGACAGTTAGATTAATACATAAATAGGAAGGTAGGTACTCCTTACTTATTAACCAATTTGTTAGTAGGTGTAGTAGGTAGGTTCTAATCCTAAAACAAATCAATTATATTGGCATTAGCCTTGATTAGGCAAAGTAGTTAGTTAGATATACAAAATAGAATTTAAATTAATTTACAAGTAGAATAAGTAGGTATGCAATAACTTTGACCAAATTATTATTATTATTAAGCCATTTTTAGGAGGAGGTAGGGCACAGCGAGATTTTCATTTTGATTGGAGCAGCCTGCCTGGGGAGGTACCTCCGCCTTACAGAAGATCGCAGCCAAATAACATTATTTGTTTCAAATAGTGTTGTGTTCCTGCGGTGAGTAAGGTTGCCAGAGCTCTTTAGGGGGGAAGGGGGTTCGGGGTCGGCAACGCGTGCGTGTTGCCTCTGGCAAGCGCTCATAGACGGTAACCGCTTACCATCAGGTGGGCGGTAAGCTTGTTTGCCACCTCTGTTGTATAAAAAAAAAAAAATATTCTCCTTTCTTTTTTTTTTTTTAGAAGTTTTTTCCCTTTCGGGCTGGCTATGGCATCTAGGCCTTACCGCCAAGTCTTACGTTTATATTTCTTCGTCGTTATTTTTATATTTCTTCGTCATTTTATTCTTAGTCATGGTCAAGTCACCGTCAAGTCAAGTCTAATTCTGTTTTAGTAAGATAAGATGGTGGCTATTTTACTAAAACCTCAAGGAACCTCTTGGCGCCAACTCGAAAAATGACGATACACGCAATCATTTCATTTCACTTCACTTGTGCGATTTACTCAAACAATATTACGCAAAACACCACCATAATCACAGTGTTCGCCATTAGGTAAGTAGGACAGGTAAGTTTAGGTAGGTAGGTAATAGATTAGTGTTGGTGTGCATGTGATGATGTTTAGTTGACGATTGTCCTCTGTGGAGTGGTAAGTTTGTGTGGACAAACATTTGTGTGTTGAACACAGATGTTTGTTCTGTGTCTGGGTGTTAAATATATATTATTGTATATCAGTCTCTGGTACCCATAGTACAGGCTATGCCTAGTTTGGGATCAGTTGACCGTGTGAATATGTCCGGGATATTTATATTTATTTATATTTAAAAAAAAAAAAAGTGTATGTGGTGTGTAGAAGTTCTGATGTGTGCGTGTATAATCTAGGTAATACCAGAGTGCGATATAGACACAGGCTACTTTAGTACCGGGATAAGGCGCACCCTGTTTCCCAGAGGGGTAGACAGAGACAAAGGCTTTGCTTCATTCACTCTCAACACATTCCTCGTGCATGCTCGTCGGTTAAGGGTACCTTCCTTTTTCCAAAACGTCACCGATTTTGTCACTATACGTACGCCTAGGTCTTCCCATTCTAACAGTCCCATTAACACTCGCCTTACCTATAAGTAGGTTACGTCAATCTTCAATCTTTAAGGCTCGTATGCAGAGACACGACTCAAGCATAGATTTAATCACAGATCAGCTGAACTCTACTTAAGTATTGAATCTCTTCTCAAACATAGCTTTTATTCAAGAACGGTACTTAAACTATTCTCAGATGAATCGAGTCTCAAATCTGTACTCAAATGTTCTCGTTTACATTTTGATTTATTTATAATTTTCGATCCGTTTTACGCAGAAATTCAAACAGCCAGGGGGGAAATAGAATAGAACAATTAAGTGAAGTATATGCATCAAAGTACGTGTAACGAAATGAAAATGTCATTTGATTAATGTCAAATCAAATCTAAACTCAAGCACCGATTTCGTCTGATTGACGTTTCAGAATAAGCATTTACTCAGGTGAACTGTGATCATTGATCAAGAATCTCGCCTCAAATCGAGATTAAAGTACAGATCAATGCTCGAGTCTTGTCTCTGAAGACGAGCCTAAATGACCAAACCATCTAAGCATGTTTTTCTCAATCCTCATCACTACGTCTTCCTTCACTTTCGCAGGGATAAGAATCGACGAAATCACAACACTTACTATCTCTTTCTAACCAATAGGAGGGATGGGTGTGCGACAGAGACAGCTACCCGGCCACAGCTCAGGCCGTTTTCTTCTGCGGCGCCATTGTTGGGGGTTTTACATTCGGATGGATCGCTGATAAATACGGGAGGATACCAGCTTTAGTTGGTAAGAAATATAGACACAAAGGAAAGTGACATATATAATGCTCAAAGTTGCGCAACGGGCTATGGAGAGAGCTATAATGCTAGGAGTTTAACTGCGTGATAAAATTCGAAGTGCGGAAATCCGTAGAACCAAGATCACTGACATAGCTCTCAGAATTAGCAAGTTGAAGTGGCAGTAGACAGGCCATATAGCTCGCAGAACCGACAACCATTGGGGAATAACGGTTCTCGAATGCGAAACAGGCGACGCAGTGTGGTTTTTCTTGCTCTTTCCATGCAAACTCTTTGGATTTTCTTCTTCTTTCTTTGTCGTGTCTTAAGAGGCTCCTTTCGTGCACAAAGGAGTGGCTCATTTTGATGATGATAACTATCTCCCTATCGTTAACCTTTATTCTATCGTTTTTTTGTGTCTTCTGTCGGTGTTTGTCGAAATAAATTTATTTCATTTCATTTTTCATTTCAGTTTATAAAAGAAATGTATGTTGTACAACAAAACATTGAGGCTAGAGAGATGAATGAATGAAAATGCTTTATTGTACACCAATATAAATTAAAAAATACAAAATAAAACAGAAACTAAAACTAAAGACCATAAATGTACAATGGGCGGTCTTATCGCTAGAAAGCGATTTCTTCCGGACAACCTTTGGATGGAGTGAAGATAAAATTAGAGGAAGATTGGTCGGGGTGGAGTTAAAAACGGGTGGAGGTAGAGATGTGTTAATAGAGGGAGGATTCTGTTTATAACTGGCCTCATAGCTCAGTTGGTAGTAACTCTGCCTTCTGCGCTAGAGGTCGCGGGTTCGATTCCCGCACTGGACAAACATTTGTGACTAACACAGATGTTTGTTCTGTGTCTAGGTGTTAAATATATATCTATTATGTATATCAGTCTCTGGTACCCATAGTACAGGCTATGCCTAGTTTGGGATCAGTTGACAATGTGTGATATGTCCGGAATATTTATTTATTTATTTATAAACAAGTTTTTAATAACTTTTCAGGGGCCAACCTATGCGGGTTCATTGGAGGAATAGGAACAGTATTCACGGACTCCTTCTGGTCGTTCTGCCTGTGCCGGTTCGTGGTGGGACTTGCCTATGACAACTGCTTCATCATCATGTATATTGTGGGTGAGAATCAAACTTGACTACCTCACTACCTACGTAGGTACCTACTAGTCGTTCGCCCCGAACTGAGATCTGTGTTCGTCGCCGGAATGGTCGGCATCAACACTCTGGAGTTGAGGCGCAAATGTGCATTGATGATGCACAACTACTTGTTGCTTAACAACAGGATTGATAACCCGAGTGCGCTGGCCCGCTGTCGACTGTAGACCAGCTGCGGCGCCTGTTCGCGGCCCCGCCGGCGCGGACGCAGACCGTCAGTATGCTCTTACAGCTCAGGCCCTAAATATCCTTAACGACCTAATTACTCAGAAACCAGAAATTGATATCTTCTACACTAAAGTTAATGATATGCTTAACGCATGCATTAGCTTCTTAAGCTACTTTAAATAGTATAAATAAATAAATATAAATAAATATTCCGGACATATCACACACTGTCAACTGATCCCAAACTAGGCATAGCCTGTACTATGGATACCAGAGACTGATATATTTAATAGATAACTATTTAACACCCAGACACAGAACAAACATCTTTATTCATCACACAAATGTTTGTCCTGTGCGGGAATCGAACCCGCAACCTCTAGCGCAGAAGGCAGAGTTACTACCAACTGAGCTATAAGGCCTATCATAATTATTATTATAAGTGCCCTTTTTTAAGTGCATTGTGAATGGCTTGCTGGACGCGTTGGTGTAAACTGTAAGTGCAGCAAGCAATTGAACTGAAATAAAATAAAATAAAAATAAATAAAATAAAAATCTCGCGATGTCTAGTAAAAGTTGATGGTTCGATGATGACAATAATTAAAATAAACTTTGGAAATAGCATCGCATCTTTAGCATGTTCTTAGTAATAGCCAATCTTAACTGCGAAGTCATTGATACCAAACGAGAGCTCACGATAAATTGATTTTGTATGTTATTATTTACGCTGTATCCCAAAAAACATATGGCCTAGAATTAAAATTAAAATCGTTTTGGAATGTATAAGATAATTATTTATTTCACTTAGGTACATTACAATTCCAAGTAGCCCTAATTACCAAACAAATAGAAACTTGTATTTTGGCAAATAGTGCCTGCCCTTCATTTTATCATTTAAATTTTGTACGGACATTACATAGTAGGATACAAAAATTATAAATTAAATTATAAATAAAGAATAAAAATAAAAAAATGATGTTACATACTGACAAGGTGCTAAAATAACATGCTTAAATAACATGCAGTGAAAAAATAAAGTTAATGGTTATACATTGAAGTGAATTGATTACCTTTTATAAGGTTTAAAAGAGGTTCACTCATTTTATATTAATTGTAAAAACATAGGTACTTGTGGGTCTATATCCGAGTGTGTGTGGATGTGCGTGTGTGTGTGTGAGTGTGGATGTGTTAAATAAAATAAAAATTTGTTAAATCATTTGTTTGTGTGTGTGTGTATATATGATTTGTATGTTTGTAGTGGTGAGTGAAGGTATGTGAGGGAGTGTTTATGAATAGTATCTATTATATTTAAGAGTTTTAGAGCTAAATTACTATTAGTATGAACAAAGCTCTTTCATATGACCCCCCACTTCAGGTATTTGTTAGACTTTATTAACCCCCTTTTGGACCCCTATATCACAGCAACCCTTGATCGATTTGACTCATATTCTTACCAGCAAATTTTGATGGTACCATACAACCTGTTGACGGATCGGATGTTGTTCGTCCAAGTTGTTTGAGAGATCCTAGCTCTCTCACAGGACCATAAAATTAAAAAAAAATCTTCTAGAAAGAAAGATGTAGGTTATGACACTTTACTTATTTACAGTTGTGGAGTACGTGGGTCCAAAATGGCGAACATTCGTGGCCAACATGTCAATTGCCGCTTACTTCACGTTTGCGGCATGCATGCTGCCATGGCTGGCGCTAGCGGCGAAGGATTGGCGTGTCTACACGCTGGCAATTAGCGTGCCACTTGTGCTGGCTGTACTGACGCCATGGGTGGTTCCAGAAAGCGCTAGGTAAAGTTTTACTTTTTAATAAGTCAGTGCCTCTGACCCCTAAATCAAAAACATCATTTTTCCTCAACTTTTTAATTATTTATGTCACAAAAGCTATTTATTCCAAAAAGAGTTGTGAAGTTACTGAAAGTCCCCTAGAGGTTTTTCATTTTTCCATTTCCATATAAAAATTAGACATTCTATTCCATATCTTTTTAATGCATTGAGCGAGAAACTTGATTTTTATACGGCACCATAAGCTCACGGACCCTAATAGTTGACTGGTATAAATTTCAAGTTGATACCTTTAGCCGCTTCTGAGATAAATGTTCTTGACAGACAGACAGACAGCCGGACAAAGAACTGATCTATAATCATCTCCTTTTACTTTTTTATGTATAATAGTGATGTATGTAATTGTGGTTAAATTAGTTATGAATATTTTGTTATTTTGTTTTGTATATTATGTTGTGTATTTTATAATTTCCGCGTACAATGACTTGTTTTATGGAATAAATAACTATGAACTATGAACTCCTTGATAAAATGATACAAAAGTGAGCATTTGTTTTCATATTTACAATATTTTATTGGTATGCATATGTATTTATTATGGTATCTATATATTTATGTATTGTACTTATTTATTTTTAAACTAGTATGTATTAAAAATCCTATTTCTCTCAAAATTTTAGTAAGTAATTAGCATCATAACTCCTTTTATTTATTTTTTTATGATCTCAATTGTTTCCTCTCCTGTGCACTATCTTCACATCTTCTGTCCACAAACACAAAGGTTATCTGAAAGATAATGCTTTTTAGCATTAAGTTCGCCTTTGTACTATTTTTATGTGCAATAAAGAATTTTCTATCTATCTATCTATCTTATAAGGGTTCCGTTTTTTTCAAATAAGATACTGAACCCCAAAAACGTCACCAATTTAGTAGTCTTCCCCATTCAAAGGTCCAAAATAATCTTGTACTTGCAGATGGCTGATCTCACAAGGACGCATCGACGAGGCTCTGAAGATAATGAAAAAATGCGAACGAATTAACCGAAAGAAAATACCAGATGACATCGTCAAAGAATTTAAAGTACCTACGCTAATATACCTACATACCTATTTTTTATATATTAATGATAGATCCGCATAGCTTGATTTCGCTCTGACCCTCGACAACTAAAATGCCATTTTGCATAGTCAGTTTTTTCTGATTTGCTTGTCTTATATTTTAAGTATTTATATAAACTTACATAAAAGCATAGGTAGATATTTTCATCAAGTGTAGCGTGCCCTTAAAACATTTTTTCATTTGTCATTATTTCACATTTCTATAAGCTTTTCGATCGGCACCACACCGAAGCTCTACATTCCATTTTGTGAAAAATTATCATCGAAAAAAATGCACACGCGCCGTGTTTGTTGCCTGATTCTTGTAGGCTTGGTCGCGAGGAACAGGCGTAGCTTCACCTAGTTTCTACGACGTTTCAAAGTGATCCTTGTGATTTTATTGAAAACACCATTTGATTTGATTTCCTTTCAAGGAAACAGCAGTAGAAATAGCGAGGGCCGAGCAGGAGTGCAAGAACTACAGCGTATGGGACCTCTTCAAGACGCCCCGGATAAGACGCCACAGCATCCTGCTCGTGGTGATATGGATCACCATATCCATGGTGTTCGACGGGCACGTCAGGAACGTGGGCGCTTTGGGCCTGGACCTGTTTCTGACGTTCACCGTCGCTACTGCCACGGAGTTCCCCGCTGATATCTTACTCATTCTCACTCTGGACGTGTGAGTTTCTGTTACTTTTTTAAACGCCTCAACACGCCTCAACACGCCATAACACGCAGTAACACGCGGTACCACGCTTTGTCGCGACATCAGTAACAAGCCATGGCATAATAATAATATAAAATCACGTTACATCACGTCTAACCGCGCTATAAATAACACATTATACTGCACAATATAAATTATACAGAAAACGATAGAATCATAGGCCTTCTTGTAGGTAGATGACCATAAGGTATTCGATCGGCAATCATGGCATGTCAGTGATTTATCTGTTTTATGAATTTTCGGTCGATACAGTTCTAGAATTCCCTGAAGAAAGTGTAGATAACATGCCTTAACACGCAACACCATGCTGCACCAAGCTCTACCACGTGCTCAAAATCACGCCATCACTTAGAATTACGTCCGACTACATACGTCATAACACGTCACAACACGTCATAATGCTTATTCCTCATCTTACAGTCTTGGTCGTCGCTGGCTCGCTTTTGGTTCGATGGTGGTCAGCGGCGTCTTCAGCCTCCTGGCCGCTGCCGTGCCTATTGGTAAGCATTCTTCGTACCTACTTTCCTTTCACCACACTGGTAATTATTGTCAGTCAGACAAGATTTATTGCTTCAAGCATGAACGTACCTACTTAATACAAGGTGATTATATGTATGCTATCCTGAAAAGGGCTTGTTCTTATTTTACACCCAATTCTGCTGTCGTAAAAGGCCTTTATTATGTCATTTAATTGATTTTACAGCATATTAAACTAAAAATAAATATATGAATATAAAGCTTATATTTATTTCATCATGTAGAAATTTAATTGTTAACCTAATTTGAATGAATGAATGAATGAATTGAGTTACATAGTTTGTTAGTAACAAAACGATTTTTCGAAATCGCGTTTTTTACGAAACGCCATTTTCTCATTTACTATGTTCTGAATTACGAGGGCAGAATTGGCATTAAAGTATGTTCTACGAATTTTAGAAATTGGACATTTTTCATTGAAAAAACTCCATGCAAAACTCAGCTGTTTTGGGGTTAAATCAGTTCAATCAAACTCAATGAATCAGCTGTTTTTGGGTACCTTAATGCCGAACGTCTCGTACGTTTAGTTATAAAGATGATAAGAATACCAAAAACAGATTTCTTTATTTTTTATTTTATTTATTTATTTTTGGAAAACCATCGGCACTGAGAAAAACATTCTGGAAACTTAAATATATAGCTTAAGGCCATTTAAAGGTCTTCACTGGTAGATACAAGTTGGGTAACGGGCAGACAAAAAAAGAAGATAAGTTGAGTAATTAATACCTTAAGGGTCACTCACAGTCACGATATCAATAAGCATAGTAAGTGCTAGTCACTAATTAGGATCTGGAAAATGTACAAATAGGGTTACCGGTTTATTTCCAGGTCTACCATCAGCGTCTCTCGCTATAGTCGGCCGGTTCGCCGTGAACATTTCCTTCAACATAGGCATGCAGTATGCTGCTGAGCTGTTGCCCACAGTCGTCAGGGCGCAGGGCCTGGCCCTCATCCACATCACAGGCTACCTGGCCACCATACTGGTGCCTTACATCTGTTATATGGTACGTACACTGGAGGAGGTACGGCAAGGATCATCAAAAAAAATTGTAGGCACGCGCGTCGTGTTTGTTGTCTGATTCTTGTAGGCTTGGTCGCGAGGAACAGGCGTAGCTTCACCTAGTTTCTAAGACGTTTCAAAGTGATCCTAGTGATTTTATTGAAATAAATGCCAAGAAAATAGGTGAACCTACGCTTCTACGGTTCGGGGTCAGAAACGCGTGCGTGATGCCTTTGGTATTGCAAGCGCTCATAGGCTACGGTAACCGCTTACCTACAGGTGGACCGTATGTATGTTTGCCACCTCAGTTGTACAAAAAAAACGGATCGCTCTGACATCCGACAGTCAAATTTCACAAGAGCAGAGGGGTGAGCGGGAACCAAAATAATACAGAAAATTTATTACAGGCAACAATAGCGACTTACATCCCTCTCATAATACTCGGCCTCCTCGGCATAGTGGGAGGATGCCTCTGCCTGTTCCTGCCGGAGTCTATGGGCCGGGCAATGCCACAGAATATACAAGATGGCGAGGATTACGGCAGAGAGCAGAGGTTTTGGGAATTCCCTTGCTGTTCAACGTAAGTTAATATACAATCATTTTTGTGATTAACACAGACGGTTGTTCTGTGTCTGGGTGTTAAATAGTTATCTATTATGTACCTATATCAGTCTCTGGTACCCATAGTACAGGCTATGCCTAGTTTGGGATCAGTTGACCGTGTGTGATATGTCCGGAATATATATTTATTTATTTATTTAATTGTTGGTAGACCATATTAAATAAAATAAAATAGATTGAGCTTAACTCAAGTTATTATTACGACCGATAAGCTTTAGGTACTCAAGTTAATATGACGATAAAATATGAGTTTTACTCAAGTCAATACTGCGATAAATGTGCTCTACTCAAGTAATATGACGACAGATGTAGGTACTCTACTCAAGTTAATATACGACAGATGAGCTCTACTCAAGTTAAAGGACGGCCAAATATGAGGTCTACTCAAGTCAATATTACGGCAGATGAACTCTACTCAAGTTAATATGATGATAAAATATAAGTGATGAGCTCTACTCAAGTTAAATGACGGCCAAATATGACGTCTACTCAAGTTCATATTACGACCTATACTCAAGTTGTTCTGATTTTGTTGCAGAAAGAAAATAGAAGAACCGCAGAAGGAAATTCAGAGATTCTAAATTAAATTTTAAGATTATACAAGTACTTATGTATCATCTGATTATACAAGTACCTAAGTACATCATCTTGCGCACGAAAGGAGCCTCTAAGTTCCCTGTTAGAAGTATATTTGAAGATACCAGATCGTCCTATGAAGCTACATATACACAAATACAACACTAGAAATAAAGAAAAATTGTTTGTTCCAAGAAAAAGACTCGTGAAAACCTATAACCATGGTCTCTGCCTTAAGCTTGCGATGTATAACAAACTACCCTTAGAAGTAACCCGGCTTCCCTTTAATCAGTTTAAAATAAAAATTAAATCATTTTTTGAAAATCATCCATTTTACCATGTCGCGGAATATTTAAATGTTTCATTTTCTGATTTGCATGTGGAGTAGAAACTATAAATTACCTATTAAAATCTAAAATCTTTGTAAAATTATATGAACGTTACTTGTAAAGAACTGTAATTACTGTAAACCTGACATGCCTATGTTATATGTTATAACGCAATGGTCAATAAATGAATTGAATTGAATTGAATTAAGAGGCGCACTCTAATCCTTACACCACACTGATCGTTGACCAAAGGTCATAGGCCCTTTTCAGGGCCGGCATACCTCCACCTGTTCAGTGACCTAATACAGGGTAACCAAGAAAGAATCAGTGACACGCCAAGCAAGCATCATGTGATGTATAATAAAAAACGGAGTAATCCTCTATGGAAATTCTTATGAAACTCCGTTAAGACTTAGCAACTATTAAAGCCGTGCCCAAAGCATAGAAGCGCTTGCCGCCACCCATCCATTTATTCACCACGCTGAAGGTTGCTTAACATAGCTGACCAGCCAGGCTATTGCGTAAGCAAAATGGTAATGAAGATCGCAATTATAAGGATGATTTTATCAATTTCAGCGACATCTGAAGTTTTTCAAACATGAAAAGGAAGAAGCTAAGGTCTTGAAGTTCTCCCTTGCCAAGTTTGGAACGTTTTGAATGTTGCTAAGATTGTTAAAATTACCCTTAAAGTTACGAACATCATTGGCATTGCGCTTAGCACCACTGTTCTTAGACTATACTATCAACTCGTTATTAACATTCAAGCGCAATTGTATTGAAATTAAAGAAATTGTAGTTTTCACTTGTTTTATTTATATTTTGTTCTTTACATAAAAAAGTAAAATCTAAATAAAATAATTAACTTAGTTAGGTATTTGTTATTTTTAAAGACTATAATTTCCTGGCTTTCATTTTCTTCATGATATCTTCGTTCAACCTGAAATAAATAATTTTAAAATGGTGTCAAAGATTCGGATTGTGTTGTTGACTTGTTTAAATGTAACTGTAAGTCCTACTAATATTATAAACGAGAAAGTTTGTGATGTACATACATACACTGAAAAAATATTACCCTCCTTTCTCGGCAGTCGGGTAAAAATACCAGAAACAGCTTATTTGAGAAAGTTTGAGAAATAAATGCATTTTTTAGTACTGATGTTTTTTTCTTTTATATTCTTTCATTTTGTTGATAGATTAGCACCCTTTCGGGATGGTAAACATGTTATGAATCACCTTGTATATATTAGAAATGCTTAAATTTTGTCAAACATAACTTAGAATTCATTTTCAAGGAATTTTATAATAAACCCGTTCTATCGCAAACAACACTCCGTATCCGAAAAAAATTAACGTACCTCTTAACGTAGGCTCGCCTCTTCGACTGTAAGTCGAAAGCAATAGGGTTCATTTTCGTTTGGGAATTGCTGTTCATAAGTTCTGGCATTATATCCGACATTCCGTCGCTTTCGTGAGCTATAAAAGAGAAATCATTATAAAAAAATATTCGCCTCTCACGACATCCTCGGGTAGAAATGGAGGGGCCTATTCTTCAGCCGGGGCCATCACGGGATTTCAGTTTAGTCGGAGGTAAGTCCGTGTTGGCACCAGACTGTCAACAGTATAAGCCGTGTTCAAACGGCGTGCGATACGTCATCTCAAATTTTAAAATGACCTTTACTACTTGGCCTGTGAAGTTGCTCTGGCCCTCAACAGCTAAAATGCCATTTTGTAGTGTCTTTACAGTTTTTGCTTGCATCATATTTTAAGTATTATTTTATTTTATAAGCATTAGGTACATATTTCATCAAGTAAAGCGTGAGCTGCCCTTAGATCATTTGTTGAAGCTCACATTTGTCTTCTTTTTTTTTACACATTTTTATAAGCTCTTACTTATTAAGGATTTTAATTAGATTACTTTTCTTTTGAGCCTCACCTAGTTCGATCGGCACCACACTGAAGCTTTAAATTCCATTTTGTGAAAAAGGATCATCGAAAAAAATGATAGGCACCAAGCCGTGTTTGTTGCCTGATTCTTGTAGGCTTGGTCGCGAGGAACAGGCATAGCTTCACCTAGTTTCTAAGACGTTTCAAAGTGATCCTAGTGATTTTATTGAAATAAACGCCTTTTGACTTTGACTTATCAATAGAGATAAGGCTTTATAAGAAATGAATTTAATATGACATATCAAGGCCATATTGCATGCCGTTTGAACGCGGCTTCATACATTCCCTGTGGGTATCAGAAACTATGAAAATATCAAAATTCTTACCAAATTGTCCAAAATCACTTAAATGTAGACTGCCATCGTAATAAACGTTACCTTCTGTATCTGGTGTCAAATCTGAAAAAATACGCGTTAAAAATATTTGTTGATCGAGCGAGCGAAGACCTCTCAAACAACTTGGGCGAATTGGCGTTGTATGAACTTGTATGATAGATATATAGATTATATCTTTAATGTGTTTTGACTGGCCTCATAGCTCAGTTGGTAGTAACTCTGCCTTCTGCGCTAGAGGGCGCGGGTTCGATTCCCGCACTGGACAAACATTTGTGACTAACACAGATGTTTGTACTGTGTCTGGGTGTTAAATATATATCTATTATGTATATCAGTCTCTAGTACCCATAGTACAGGTTATGCCTAGTTTGGGATCAGTTGACCGTGTGTGATATGTCCGGAATATTTATTTATTATTATTTATTTATATTATTATTGTAAGTACCTACCTACACTAAGAAAAGAAACAAAAAAACAAAAAGAGATCTCTTCCAGGCAACCTTTGGATGGACAGAACAGATTAGAAACTTGAGGACGGCGGCGTACATAAAACTTCAATTATAAAACAAATTATCCAATGTATATTTATGTATATTTGTTATAGTATAACTTTCGAACCGTCAATTCGATCTGCATGGAATTTAGTTGGTCAACAGGTTGTACTATTAATATTTGCTGGTAAGAATAAGAGTTTAATAGGCCAAGGGGTTGCTAAATATTTTGATGAAACATTTGCCGTCCGCTTATTCAATGTATGCTATCTTTTTTTTACCAACTACCCTCACTAAAATTATGTATGTTAACTCTTCCATAATAATTACGATGATAGGTAGATACTTACTGATACCTATATACCTGTATCTTAACAATTGTTAGTACTGCATGCTCACTGTTTTTTTATAATAACTAAGTTAAAATTGTTAACTTCTCATGAAGTGAAATGTAATTTCTTTTGAGAATAAAGTTCTTTAACCACAAACTTACCGTATTGCTTCAAATTAGATTCTAACTCTTCATTATCTGAAAAATGCATTAAACTTTATATATATGATCAATATTTTGTTTTTATAGTAACAACCTACATACTATGATTATTATTATATCCCAAAAAATTCCGACACAGGCTAGATTTGAACCCACAACCTTCCCTTAAATACGAGGATGCCATATTTTCTCCACAAATTCGAGAAGATTTGTCCATCTTTAAATTAAAATTGAAAAAAAAATGAAATATATGTTTATTACTACTTTAACAGAATAAGTTAACACTGATTTTTAACTAGGTAATATGCATCATTTCCGTGTAAGGAGAGATGGTTTACCGAAAACAAATAACAATTTCTCCCACACTAGGCTGGGCCTGTATAAACAATACGATTAACAAACTAAAAAATAAAAAAAATAATTAAGGTAAAAAAAATATTTATATATTATAATAGGCCATGCTAGGAGAGTTTAAACAATAGACTTTCGAAAATTGTTATATTTAATTAAAATTTCCTGTTCCTTGTTGCTTGTTTTATTTAAAATTTCCTTTATAAAAATTAATGTAGTATCAAATCAAACTAGCTCAGTAGTTCCAAACATTTCGAAGTTACTTTTTACAACTGGAAATTTTAATTAAAAATAAAATCACTGAGAGACTTGCCTGGGAAGAATACATCTTGATTATAGTTAGAGACAGCATACAATGGTGTACTGATTGGTTCTAACCCTAGGCTTGTGGCTAGCAAAATTGTTGATGGAGCTGCAAAAACATAAGACAAATCATATTTAAACTTCAAACTTCAATAAACCCGAGA
Organism: Anticlea derivata; assembly: GCA_947579855.1. Taxonomy (NCBI): domain Eukaryota; kingdom Metazoa; phylum Arthropoda; class Insecta; order Lepidoptera; family Geometridae; genus Anticlea; species Anticlea derivata. The sequence continues at coordinate 4,188,689 of OX388287.1, read as the reverse complement.
GCTGGCTCCTATTTGGCCCAACGGATTAGCATTGCCATCCAGCGTGGCAATTCCGCCAGCGCCTTGGGGACGCTTCCGTCTGGTCGTTTGTAACGGTCTTTAGATAGCTCAACTTTTCCTTGTGTATTTTGTAAATATTAACAATACAAGTTAATATTAGGGCGGCGGCAGCAGCGGCGGAGAGCCTTAAAAGGCGGAAATATTCGTCCCTTGGCGATGGATACATATTTCTGCCTTTTGGGGTTGAGACGCTAGGACCTTGGGGCCCAGGGGCGTGGCTCCTGTTCGATGCTTTATCTAGGAGGCTGGTGGATGAGACCAATGACCGAAGGGCTGGAGCTTACCTCGGACAAAGGATCAGTATAGCGATCCAACGAGGTAACGTCGCCAGCCTTTTGGGCACGCTGCCTGTGGTTGGTGATCTGAACTCTGTTTTCTACTTGTAGTCGTAGTCGTAGAAAACAAGAGTTCATTTCTAGTATAATATTATTTTAGTTTAAATTACAACTGTTATTATTATTATTTTGATGTTACTAAATAAAAGCAATTAATTGCTCAATTTATTTACAGCAGGTGCATTGCCTTCCATCTGAGTTAATTATAATGTCAAATAAAAGTTAATATTTAGTTTTAATTTACATTCTGTAAATAATAATTGTATATTTGTATATTTTGGGAGGAAGTAGGGCACAGCGAGATTTTCTCGTTCTGAATTGGAGCAGCCCGCCTGGGGAGGTACCTCCGCCTTACAGAAGATCGCAGCCAAATAACATTATTTTGTTTCAAATAGTGTTGTGTTCCTGCGATGAGTAAGGTTGCCAGAGCTCTTTAGGGGGGGAGGGGGTTCGGAGTCGGCAACGCGTGCGTGATGCCTCTGGTATTGCAAGCGCTCATAGGCTACAGTAACCGCTTACCAACAGGTGGGCTGTATGCTTGTTTGCCACCTCAGTGGTATAAAAAAAAAAAAAAAAAACACTCATATCGCGAGGATAATTTTGAAAGGTTTATAAATTTAGTCGGTAAATGCAGCGGAGGAGCTGTCCTACGAAGAGCTTCTGATGCGTGGTCTCACCATTTTGTTCATCATTCATCACACCATTTTATTTTAACTGCTCCTGTTTTTTTTTATACAACTGAGGTGGCACACATGCATACGGCCCACCTGTTGGTGAGCGGTTACCGTAGCCTATGAGCGCCTGCAATACCAGAGGCATCACGCACGCGTTGCCGACCCCGAACCCCCCTCCCCCTAAAGAGCTCTGGCAACCTTACTCACCGCAGGAACACAACACTTTTTGAAACAAATAATGTTATTTGGTTAGGATATAAGGGAAGAGGTAGACCAAAGAAAAGATGGATAGACTGTGTGAAAGATGACATGAGTAAGAAAGGAGTGAATACTGATTTGACGGCTGATAGAGGGGAGTGGAAGAGGAAAACATGTTGTGCCGACCCCACATGAAGTGGGATAAGGGCAGGGAGATGATGATGAATGTTATTTGGCTCCCTCCCCAGGCGGGCTGCTCCAATTTAGAACGAGAAAATCTCACTATGCCCTACCTCCTCCTAAAATTAAAATGTTGTGCAGTTGTGTGTGTTTAGTAACAAATAAATGTATATGTCTCAACTGCAGTGTTCTGCCCCAACGTCAGTCAGTTCTCCGAGCTATTTATTAACTTACTTACCAAACGGGAGTAGTGTAACTACTGGGTTCTGAGTAGTAGGTTGTTCTTTTATGACCTTCTGAAATTGTTGAGGTTTCTTCTTTTTCATTACGGTTACCGGCTGAGGGAATAATTTCTTATCTGTGGAAAAAAACGACCTATTATTAAAACTAAAACGTCTTTTTGACATATCTAAGTGCATGTAACATGTGTATAGAGGAAATAAATGATAATGATTACAAGCGTCCCTGTTATTTTTAAATTGGGTTTAGACGAGGACTAACTCAAACTCTCACGCGCTCACACAAACACACACACACACGCATACACAGAGCACGTAGTTATACATCAGGCATGGATAACATTTGTATATTAAATAAATAAATATTCCGGACATAACACACACGGTCAACTGATCCCAAACTAGGCATAGCCTGTACTATGGGTACCAGAGACTGATATACATAATAGATATATATTTAACACCCAGACACAGAACAAACATCTGTGTTAATCACAAATGTTTGTCCAGTGCGGGAATCGAACCCGCGACCTCTAGCGCAGAAGGCAGAGTTACTACCAACTGAGCTATGAGGCCAGTCAAAACTATTATTAAAACTAAAACGCCTTACAAGCGTCCCTGTTATTTTCAAATTGGGTTTAGACGAGGACTAACTCAAACTCTCACGCGCATACACAAACACACACACACACACCCATACACAGAGCACGTAGTTATACATCAGGCATGGATAATATTTGTATATGGTTAATACTTGTTTGGAGCTTTTAGAGCTTTTATTGTTTTATAGTTGCTATTATTATTTTATGATAAATACATACTTGGTGACTGTTTTTAGGTATAAGATATAAAATGTAAATCCGTTATTGGCTGTCAGTTTAGTTATAAGTTTACATGTTTTCTCTTAAAGATCTGTGGATTTTGTTAATAAATAAAATAAAAAATAAAAATAAAATAAACTAAACCCTGGTTTTGTGGCGTGCTATTTCATACAGTTTCTTGTTAAATGTATGAAATGACACGTCAGAAAACCAGGTTGTAGTTGGTCCTCGTCTAAACCCAGTTTCATAATAACAAGGAGGGGGGTTAACACTCACTACACGTTATTCCTAAATATTGAATTTAGGAAATCCGTAAAACCAAGGTCACCGATATAGCTCTGAGAATTAGCAATTTGAAGTGGCAGTTGGCCGGCCATGTAGCTCACAGAACTGTCAACAAGTTGGGAATAAAGGTTCTCGAATGGCAACCGCGAACCGGGCGATGCTGTGTTGATGCCTCCCACCCGATGGACCGACATTGTGAAGGTTGCGGGTAATCGTTAGATGGAAAAGGCTCAAGACCGTTCGTCATGGCAATCTTTGGGGGAGGCCTATAAAAAAAAAAAAAAAAAAATTCGGACGACTAAAATCCATAATTTGTTAGTAAAATTATATAAAAGAACTTATAATTAGGGTTAGTACTTAATGCTAAATAATTAAACATTTCAGTAGATCACTCTCCTCACGAAGCAGTGCCACGTGGGAGAGGTGATCCTGCCAGCAATCGTTTGAAGGATGATATTGGGGCTATCACGCACTCTGCGCATCAGGGATGTGGTCTTTTTACGGAGAATTGCAGCAAACCCCATCCGTCTCGTATTCTGCAAACATCCCTGATGCACTGCAGAAACGCGGCAGCCCCAACATCATCCTAAAAATATTGTTGTACTGGACACGCAGGGTCTCTAGCGGTCGCCTAGTGTAGTTAACCCATAGATTCCCGGTGTAGAAACTTTGGAAGTATGCTTTAAATAGCGTTAGTTTCACTTCTTCTGTACACCGGGAAAACCTACGGATCAGCATATTACCTCTTACCGCCAGAGCCCTACGCTCTGTTTCAATGTCCGCATTGTCTTTAAGGTCGTCGGTGATATAATGGCCAAGATATTTAAAAGATGCCACTCTATTGATGTTCATGCCGTTAAGGGTGCCTATGACCAGCAGTGGACTTCTACAGTCTTTTGATAATGATGCGCTTTAACAAAGGTGTAAAATTCAAATTGTTATAGACATGTATTAATCTAATTTTGTAAAACAACATTTGCATGCTAGTTAATAGTAAAATGTGCTGATCTCATTTTTATAATGTATAAGAACTGCTGTAACCACATTTTCGCAAATGAAGAATAAATAAATAAACTCTTACCCATAAACCGCAGCCTTCTCAGAGCCTTCTCAATACACCACTTCAATGTTTGTTCGTTTGTATTCTGCCCTATCTCATTGCAAAAGCTCGTTGCCATTATCAAAAATGGATCTTTCTTACTCAGATCGCTTGTAAATTCTGGTTTCATTTTGGGAGTTTGTGTGTTCATTTTAGCAGTGAACCCTTTATTTTGTTTAAAATGTCTGATCCACCTGCGCACGCGAGTTTTACCGTCATTAGTATTGGTTATAGGCAGAAGTATAGTTGTTTCCAATTCATCTCGTTTGTTCTTGACATTTCTAGCTATTTCTACACTGTTCGTGTTAGACACGTAGTTGTTTAATATTTTACTTTTCATTAGGTTGTCAATGAATGTATTGTTGAAGTAGTATTTGTATACTAAATCGTCTATCGGCTTTTCGTCCTTTTCTTTTATGATTAGATCGTCTTGGTTTGAAAGTTTGTTTTTGGTTGGAATGGAAAATAAGTTAAGTTTGACGGATTCAGCAGTTGCTGGTTGATTTGTTATAGTTGGGACAGTAGTTTCAATGCCGTGAATAATTACGACTTTTTCATTGCTCTCTTTATTAGTATGATTAAGTTTTCTGTTATCAATGAACAACTGCTTGGTTTTCTTCAGAATCCGCGCAAAATTGTTTTGTCGATGAGATATTTCGCTCTGAGTTTTTGCTATAGCGCTTTGTTTCATATGTATCTTCTCATTCTGAGTTAACATAACTTTTTGGATGGTATAAAACTGTTTCTGTTGAGCCAAAAACTTTTTCTGCTGATTTTCAAACTCCATAATACTATTATCCATTTCTTTGTGTTTAGTTTTGAGGGATTGCTCTTCACTTATTAGTTTATCTTCAATAGTTCTGAGTCTGTCATTGAGTTGAATCATGTCTGAGTATTTAGAATCAAAGTCTTGCAATTTCACGTTGATATCGTTTACTTGCTTAATGAAATCATCATTTATCGTATTAAATTTGTCATACATCCGTTTAACTTCGTTGTGTTGCTTCATTATCTTCTTGAAAGTCTTAGTTAGCATAGAGATTACTTTGATAAGACCTCTTTCAGTCACTGCCTTTGATTTATCTTTAGGGACTACTTCATATACATTCGTGTCTGGTATAGGTGCGTTTTGATGCCAGATTTTGTCATCTTTATCTAGAATGTTACGGTTCATCTTACTGTTTGCGTCTGTTTTATTGAAATCTTCGACGAAATCAATAGGTCCGTTGTTGTCTATCCCATAGTTATGCGTACTGCGTTTTGGGGGAGAATTGTTAACGTAGTTCACTTTTGTAACGTTTTTACTTTCACCAGCATCAATTTTCGTAGCATTTCCTTCTATACTTTTATCATTAGACGTGGCATTGTTATTTGTGTTATTTTTTCCATCATTTACGGGGTTCAGAAGTTTCTTTCCATCATTGTTCAGTAGAATAGCGACTTCATAAGGATAGTCATTGAATACTGAAGTTAGTTTGAGTTTAGGAACCTTTGGACTTGCTGCCAACTCTTCGATGCTTTGTTTCAATTTCTTGCTCTTTATACTTTTTCTAGAATGTCGTTTACGCATCTCTGTAACAAATTTTATTATTGATTCATTCCTGTAGCATAATTTTAAGAGGTATTTATTTTTAACACGGTCATGTCAGCCTTAGCCACGTGGCGAACGAAATGAATGTGGTGAATGTGTTAACTTTGGCACAGGCATACCAGTCCCAAAGTTAAACTATATTTTATTGCATTTATTATTTTTTATACATTATTATTTTATTAATTACATGTACAAAGATGTAAAAAAATATGAAAGTAGATTCAATATAACCTATAGGGCGTGCAATATTCCCATTTACAATCTATGTATTATTATATTATAAAAAGGTGTAGCTAGCCCGACTTTGGCTAGCTACACCATTTATAACTCAAGGACGGCTTGACCAATTTCGATGAAACTTGGAATATGTATAGTTATTTACTTAGGCTAGCGTATAGGCTTTTTATGTAGGTCTTACGCTACGACGATAAATTGACTAAAGAAAAGGTGAGTAAAAACATAATAATTGAATTGTTTATTTTGCAACTTTTCTTTCTTTTTGTTTATAAGCCCTATGGTTGGTGGAGATTCTACAGGACGGGTAGAGAGAGAGTGCAGATTTGTTATTTACAGGAGTATAATATTTACAAAAAGTACACGGTATTTTACAAAAGAATAGAAGATTTTAGGAAACACGATAAAGCACACGACCAGAGTAAAAGTAAAAAGTAGTCTGACATACTTCATAATTTAAGAAACACCATCTTGCCCCTTCTCTAATCTTTTCAGTCCAGTCCATCCTAAGGTTGCCTGGCAGAGATCGCTCTTAGCGATAAGGCCGCCCATTGTATTGCCGTGTAAATTTGTAATTGTGATCTTATGTAGTATTTCCGTATGGTGATCAATAAAGTGTTATCTATCTATCTATCTATCTATCTGACAGACCGTCGTCCGTCCGAATCAACAATTCGTTCTATTCTTCGTCGCTATGCCAACTGAGAGATATTTTAATTAGGCGGCGACGGAGTGATAGTGGTGGCGTAGCTCGCCACAGCCCTTTTCGTGATAGTGTTATGAATCACATTGCTTGGTATAGGTAGATACTTACGGTCCATCTCGCCTCAACCAGGCGGAGGACTGCTCACAGGGTTTTTAGTGGGTTCGAGCCTTTTCCGCCACCCCCCATGGCGGAAAGGAAATGCGACGGCATTTTACCCCCTTAAAAATAAAAGGTGTAGAAAGGCCCCTCCATATCTACCTATCCGCGGATGTCGTAAGAGGCGACTAAGGGGAAAAAGCTAAGGGATGGGCAGCAGCGTCCCTCATTTTAACAACGATAGCTCTAACTGCGCTCGCCAACCCGCATGCCCAGCGTGGTGAGTATGGGCAAATCCCCCCACATGATAAGGAATTTGCTCTGTCTATGGGGGAGGCCATGTTCAGCATTGGACGTCGTACGGCTGAAATGATGATGATGATGATGAAAAAAAAATAGATACTTACGGTCCGTCGACCGCCGCGCCCTCTCCACATAAGCAGACACAAACGGAGTTTCCTCCATAACATTTTCGGCAAATGTGTCAAAATTACTTTGCAACAAACGGTCTGCATCTAAAGAATTCGGCCTAAATATAACGTTACCCAACGATGTCTTCTCAAAGAGATTCTCTCGCAAATTATTTCGAACCCACACTCCCTTGTTCACGATGTTATTACGCTCCAGCTTCGGTTTTAGGTAGTTCGCCTCAGCTGCTAAGTAGTTGGCTGTCGAAATTTGTGGGCCAAAAATCGCCAAAATTATCGATATAGATAGTGTAGAGAACATCACTAGTTCGTCGATCGTTTGCCAGTGAGACGACGAATTTGTCGAGTTTGGAGTTTCTGATGTGTAGTATGAAATGTTTGGTTTGTTTGTAAACACGGCTTAGTGCTGGGATAAGGAGCAAAACTCTAAAATCGATAAAGATAAAGATCATTTATTTGCTTAAACATGTGTACAGTGGATGACAAAACTTGTAGGTGGTTCAACACACTTGACCGGTGACATATGCAAATTGGGAGAGATCGAAAATTGTGGATTTAAACTACAGTTAAATTCAATGCGTTGGCGCTATATATTATTATTATTATTATTATTAGATTTAGATTATACTTATTTACTAAATATTTACAAAAAATACACACCTAAACATACCTACCTACTATTAAACTATAAAATCAAATAATGAAAAAATACAATAGAAACGAATGAAACAAATAATTTTGGTCATGCGGCAGTTTGCCAAGTGCCAAGAGCACTGACTGCATGCCCGCGTTGAATTGCCAAACAAATTCTTCTTCTTAAATATTAAATTTATTTATTTTTTGGAGAACCAACAGCTTTGTTACATTTGATTGAACATTTGTTTAGCTTTAGATTTAAATTCATCCTACTAATATAATAAATCTTCTTCTTAAATATTAAATTTATTTATTTTTTGGAGAACCAACAGCTTTGTTACATTTGATTGAACATTTGTTTAGCTTTAGATTTAAATTCAGATCATCCTACTAATATAATAAATGCGAAAGTTTGGGCAGGGAGATGATGATGATGATAATACATAAATATAGGCTCACGACTTTTCTCCCCCAGAATGGTAAAACTTTTTCGGGAAAGCATACATATTATGAACTACCCTATATATTTATTTATTTGTTGAAAGTGCACAAACATTATGTATATTACCAATTACATAAAATATCTTCATAAAAACAGGTCAGGTATATACATAAAAATAAAAGTGCACTATAGCATTCTCAAAAAAAAACTGTCAAAATAAATATAAACTTAAATAGTGCTCAATGAAAGAAAAACAAAAAAAAAACTCTTGACTCTAACTAAACTAAACTCTTGAAATATAAACGAAAATAATCTCTTTTATTATGATATAAATTTGGACTAAAAATTTCGTTTACGCAAACTGGAAAAGCATCGATATTATAATCCATCGACAACAACACATCACTAACCGACAAATTCGATTTGTACCAAGAAAAATACAAGCAATGTGTACATTTTCTTGAATTTTTCACTTTTTATAAACATTTCTCCGATATCGACTTAAGAATAACCCAGTTAAAAATGAGATATAATAGTCACGAAATAAGGACCAGATACGCATGACAGATGAAAGCGGCAAGGGTGATTTTTTATACTTTTTATGATTTTTAAGACAAAAGGATGATTTTTCTGATTCTGATAGTTTAGAAAACAGGTTTTACTATTCAATCGAATATAGGAAGTCGCCTAGTACATGTTAAGTTAGGTAAGTGATATATTGTAAAGCATTTTATCTAGATTATTTTGATTTTGGGCGGAGGTAGGGCACAGCGCGATTTTTTCGCTCTAAAGCTGTATTCAAATGACGTGCGATGTATCATCTAATATAATATGCCCAGCGAATTAGCATTGCCATCCAGCGTGGCAATTCCGCCAGCGTCTTGGGGACGCTTCCGACTGGTAGTGATCTGGATCAGTTGAGCTATCTATAGATCGTTTGTAACGGTCTTTAGATGGCTCAACTGTTTCTTGTGTATTTTGTAAATATTAACTTGTATTAGTTTTAAGTTTGTTTCTGTAAATAAAGTATAATATAATAGATATTTATTTCAAAATGATCCTTAATTCTCCTATTAAAGTCAATTTTGAGTTTGACATTTGAGGGCGTACGATCTAGCTCAAAGATATTGCAAGCCCTAAGCTAAAGGGAAAATGAAAATTGACTGTGGAAAACTATTCAGTGGAGATAAGGATCATTTTAAAATAAATTTCAGATGACCCATCGCACACCGTTTGAACACAGCTATAATTGGAGCAGCCCGCTTGGGAGGTACTTCCGCCTTAAAGAAGATCGCATCCAAATAACATTATTTGTTCCAAATAGTGTTGTGTTCCTGCGGTGAGTAATAATTATGTTCGAAAAATCTTATGTATACGTTAGAGGTCGCGGCTTCGATTCCCGCACTGGACAAACATTTGTGACTAACACAGATGTTTGTTCTGTGTCTGGGTGTTAAATGTATATCTATTATGTATATCAGTCTCTGGTACCCATAGTACAGGCTATGCCTAGTTTGGGATCAGTTGCCCGTGTGTGATATGTCCGGAATATTTATTTATTTATTATTAATATTTATTTATATTATTTATTTCTAAACTATGTGCCATCAAGGAATTGAACTGCGGACCTTTCAGTAAAGACAGATTACTCGTATGCGCTTTATCATCAACCAAATTACGATCCAATTTTTATATCTTTTACACAGTGATCTGGATCGATTGAGCTATGTATAGATCATTTGCAACGGTCTTTAGATTGCTCAGCTGTTTCTTGAGTATTTTGTAAATATTTACTTGTATTGGTTTTAATATTATTTCGGTACACAAAGTAGTAACCGAGTTTTTTTATATAGTTATATTCACAGCACCCTGTATGTATATTCACATTAAATAGAGTATTTTAATGAGAATTTTTGTATTAATATTATTTTCACAGCATCCTGTATATATTCCGATGATGCGATGGGACTACGACACGGTATTCTACAGGGTGTTCTGCACCGCACTGCTCGGGGTAGCGTTGACGTTCACCATCATACTGACGAACGTGTTTATAGACATAGACGGGCTGCTATATAAGAAGACTAACGGTAATTTATAAACCTACTAAGTCATCATCATCATTTCAGCCGTACGACGTCCACTGCTGAACATGGCCTCCCCCACAGACAGAGCTAATTCCTTATCATATGGGGGGATTTGCCCATACTCATCACGCTGGGCATGCGGGTTGGCGAGCGCAGTTAGAGCTATCGCTGTTAAAATGAGCGATGCTGCTGCCCATCCCTTAGCTTTTTTCTCTTATTCGCCTTTTACGACATCCGCGGATAGGTAGTTGAAGCGGCAGTGGGCAGGCCATATAGCTTGCAGAACCGACAACGTTTGGGGAGTAAAGGTTCTCTAATGGCGACCACGAACTGGGCGATGCAGTGTTGGAAGGACCACCCGATGGACTGACGACATTGTGAAGGTTGCAGGAAGTCGGTGGATGGAAAAGGCTCAAGACCGTTCGTCGTGGAACTCTTTGGGGGAGGCCTATGTCCAGCAGTGGACTTCTACAGTATGATGATGATGATGATGATGAGTTTGCTGGTAGCCGTAGGGTGCAGAAGGTCGGTCGCTCTTAAAATCTATGGAGGCCTATGTTCAGCAGTGGAAATCTTGAATGATGAAGTAATCCTGGACATTCCTTGTTTGGCCTCATAGCTCAGTTGGTAGTAACTCTGCCTTCTGCGCGGGTTCGATTCCCGCACTGGACAAACTTTTGTGACTAACACAGATGTTTGTTCTGTGTCTGAGTGTTAAATATAAATCTATTATTTATATCAGGGTCTGGTACCCATAGTACAGGCTATGCCTAGTTTGGGATCAGTTGACCGTGTGAATATGTCCGGAATATTTATTATTTATTCCACAGGTAACGCAGATAACTTAGAAACGGTACCAGCTGTTAATGTGGTTACCACAAACATCATACCAGAAGATGATGTGTACGACTACAGGGAATACGGAGATTCCTATGCGGTTGAGAGGACCAAGAGATCTTTAGGTAAGTACATAATATACAAGGGGATTATGTATTGAGTACTTAAGTTACCTATCAAATAAACATGAAGACACAGACATAATATTACTGGCTTGCGCCTGCGACTTCGCTCGCATGGTACCTAGATAAAAAGTAGCCTATATGCTGTTCTAGGTAGAGGACTATATTTATTTCAAGTTTCATCGAAATCGGTTGAGCCGTTACGGCGTGATTGAACAACAAACATCCAAACATCCTCACAAACTTTCACATTTATAATATGAGTAGGAAGTAGGATAATTAAAAGGACGAGAAGTTTAATATCAAGATTATGTTATGATTTCAGAAACACAGGACTTCTCTTACCAGGTAAGAGATCCGAAAATGAAACAGGTTATCACTAATCGGTTAGCTGCACTTCTAGAAGATTTTGATAAAGAGGAATCTTCTAAAACGAACCACAAAGAGAATCATGAAGCTATATTCATAATTGACAAGAAAGGTCTTGGTAAAAGTGGTAAATATACAGAAATCGCAAAAAATTCACACATCGAAAATCGATCCGGGGAAGAACGTGACAGTAAAAGTTATAAAAATGATTTCGAAATGCTAGAAGAGCGTAACAAGAAGTCAGTAGAGGATATTGACGACAAAATTGAACTTCTGGATGATATCAAAAGACTCAAAAAAGAAAAAGATAAGAAATTGAAACCGTACCACACAGAAGAAGAATTGAAACATCTAGCTATGCATAACATTATTTTGCAAGGAATCGTAGGACACATGGATTTGGGAGAGGTTTATGCAAAAGTACATGCTTTGATTAATAATCTTGAAGCTCAAGACGTAAAAAAGGGTAAATAATACATAAAACAATGTGTTAAACGATAAGATTTTAGATCATTTAATATTAAAACAAATTTTTGTGTTTGTTTTCACAGACAATTTGAAGAAAAACCTACATTCAACGCACGATAAACAGTTCTTTAACGAACTTATGAACTGTAAGCAGCTTAAAAACGAAATCGTAGCTAAAACTGCTAACCCAGGCATGCCAACTGCTATTCAAACGGAGAAAGAGATCAAAAAACTTATGAAACCCCCAGGTAAAAGCCACCTAGCATTTCACTAAATAGGGTGCTTCATCAGCAATAGTGTATAGCAAGTTGAAGTGGCAGTAGGCAGACATATAGCTGCAGAACAGAATAAAAGTTCCCGAAGGCGACTAAGAACCGGGTGACGCAGTATTGGAAGACCCCCAAACCGATGCTGAACGGACCATATTGTAAGAGTTGCGGGAATCGGTGGATGGAAAAGTCTCAAGACTGTTCGTGATGGAACTCTTTGGGGGAGATCTATGTGGACTTTTACAAGCTCTAAGTGACTCTTTATTTACAGAAAGAAACTTAAAACTAATACAAGTTAATATTTACAAAATACACAAGAAACAGTTGAGCCATCTAAAGACCGTTACAAACGATCTATAGATAGCTCAACTGATCCAGATCACTACCAATCGGAAGCGTCCCCAAGACGCTGGCGGGCCAAATAAGAGCCAGCTCTCGGGTCACGCGTCACTTCGATCAGACGTCCTGATATCTTTTTGAAAACTCGGAGGGCCCCGTTTCCCCACGGACCCAGGGTCTCAACCCCAAAAGGCTCAAATATGTAAGCCCTATCAAGACTAACATATTTGCGCCTTTTGAGATCCCCGAGCTCTAAGTCTAAGTCTTCAAATCTAGAGTGAATAAGTTCCTTCTGGTAAAGCGTGCTTCATCTTAGGCCATATCTCACTTGCCAAAGTGAGATGGCGGTAAAACGCCTAACCATAACAAAAAAAAAAGCTGATGATGATGATTCACTTCATCGTCAACCTGTTGGAAATAGACCTCCCCAAAAGAGCATTACGACGGTCACAATGATGAACGAGCCTTCTTCATCCACCGACTTCCTACAACATGCCCAATGTCGTCGATTCATTGGTTGGACCATCTAACACTGCGTCATCCGGTCCGTGATTGCCTTTGGAGAATCATTCAGTATTTTTCCTGTGTTGTACCTGCACATCGTTACTGACACCCACGATACAGGAATGGCGACGTGAATATCCTATATTATGAAATTGTGCTCAAGGGTGAATCGATGCTTGTTCGAAATCAAATTACATACAAATATCCAACGATACAACGCTTACACCGCTCGAACACTTAATGGCTAAAATGTTAATGTTGCAGGTCGGAACGTAATGATCAAGACGATTATTGATATCACTTCGCTCGCTAATGACAAAACCAATCAAGATGACGTGTCAGTATGATATATAATTATTTAATCAGTAGATGGTGACCATTTAGATAAAGACTGGTGGAAACCATAGCATCTAAGGGTTGGGCTCGTTCAAACTATGATGTAATGTGCTCGTCTTTATTTTCAGTTCATCAAAAGAATATGTGAATGGTATAATCAAGTTGATATACAACGGTAAATCTTTGAAGTTTAAAAGAGTTGACGAAGGTATAACAACAGAGAAATCAACGAAGATAAGACAGGCGAATGAAAAACTATCAGCAAACCATCATCGTGTAGAAAGTAATATTGAACATATGAAAGAAGCCGAAGATGAAATTCTTAATACTGTTAAAAGAAACCCGAATACTTATGTTCCAAATGCCTACGTGAATAGAATGATTAATGAGTATTTAAAGAGATTGTCAAAGGAAGCTGTTAGCTTAGAAAATACCATAAAGTTTAAGCCGAATCGTCTTAAAAGACATGTCAAAGTTCGATATGAGAATGAAGAAACTATAACTACAACTGAACCACCAAAAACCAACGGAAAAAAAGGTGATGATGAATTGTATGTGGAAATAGAAACACATTTCGATAGTAAAGGTCTGAAAGGTGAGAAAAAAAAGGAAATGATAAGGGATCTGATAGACAAAATACAAAAAGCAATTCACTCTGAAAAAGAAGTTAAGAAAAAGAAGCATAAGCATTTGCACGTAAAAAAAAGAACTCAAAACCCACTGGATAGTGAGAACGCTGCAACTTTCATAAACAAAATAATCACGCCTTCAGATAGTCTGATACATCGAGAATTAGATCCTATCAGCAAATCTGTACCGTTACACGATGACAACGGCGATGAATGGAGGAAGGATTACTACGGACCTAGATTTTTAACTGTCTCTAAATCTATAAACTCAGCTGAGATGAGCGAAGTTGACACAGATTATAACAGAATTATGCTCAATGGTATCCCTCAAAGACTTCAGCAACCACTCAGCACTGACAATAGCAATGAGAAATTAAATTTCAATCATGTGCAAGACCCAGGAAATGCAAAATTAATTGTAAAAAACATAGCTGGCTCAGGTTTCTCCATCGGGTTCAATCAATATGTAGATGAACCACCTGATGCAGAATCAATTAAACTGTTTACTGGAATCGAAGATATTATACAGACATATCATCAAAAGTATGACGAAGAAGACTCTAATGTTAACGCTGAAAATACGAATCCGAACGATCCCTCAACCCAAGAGTACCTAAACAATCAGCAAGGATCTACAAACCAGGAATATCCTGCTCCGGAGAGTGATAATCATTTAATTGTTAGGCGTTCTATAAATAAGATTAAACAAGACTATCACTCTAATGAATACAAAGTAATATTCAATAAAAACTTTTTGAACTATGATAACTATCAAGACATTTATAACGGTAAAGGTCATTACTCGATTGCTAAGAATAGTAAAACAAAAAAGAATCCAAATCCAGCATTCCTAATAGATGATAATATTTTTAGCAAAGATCTAAAACCCTTAGAAATATTCAGTTTAGCAGAAATACTAGAAAGACAGAAACGGTCGTTAAATGTCAAGAAGATTTCAAATATCAACAGTAAGAAGAAACTAAATAGATATTTAAATACTAAATCAATGGCGTCTAAAAAAATATTTCAACAGAATAAAAGAAGCAAGCGGCAAATCAATAAAATTAGAATAATAGCTAAGGATCTTTCAAATAATCATAAACATAACTCTGAAGAAGATATATTTGTTTTGTCTGATGAAAAGATGTTAGCTGATAGAGCTATGGTAAAAGAAGTAGAGACAGACATGGAACGCAGTGATAAATTCAACGACGAGCAATACGACTTTATGACTCCTCAAAAGCCTTCTGAAGAACATTTTGACATAATCACGCCTCAAAAAGTTACTGAAAATCATTACGACATAATATCCCCCCAGAAAGTAACTGAAAATCATTACGATATTATATCTCCATATATTTTTGAAGCACCCCCTATAGATACTAGCAACTCTAATAATATTTTTACCAGAAGATCTAGGCATAACTCATTGATGTCAAAATATCCACATATTATTATGGAAGAAATATCTAGATCGAAAGAAGATTATATGCCATATAGTCCAATAATATACGGGAACGATGAAATGACTACTCAGGTTGCACCAGCAATAGTTGAAATATCACCAGAGCCTCAATATATTCCAGAACAATTCTATAATCCCGATATTCAAGAAATCGTCGACCAATATCCTCCTCAGGATAAGGGTAACTACAAAGTAACCGTCAAAATTATGCCCAAAAATAATACTGGCCTAAATTCTGGATTTAAAGAAACATACACAAGTATCAACAAGAGTTACAACAAAAATGGATTAGTGTATACTTCCTTAGTCAATGTATCAGAAATTTCTAAAGTCGAGAAGATCAACAAATCAAAAACAAATACTGAGTCTACTAATCCCAGTGTAAATACACTTAAAAGAGAACACTTGAAAATGAAATCAATGATACAACAGCATAGAGAAAGAATTGAAGAACAACTGGCGCATTTGAATAGAGAAAAAGAAAAACTAGAACGTATTGACCTCAAAAACACAGAATTTCTCAATGATATTCCGAAGGATTATGTTGACACAACAAACCCAGAGAAAACACTGCATATAACTACAGAAGCCTTAGGCCGGTTGTCCACCGTCGAGGGAACCACAACGACGGAACATCCTACAACAACACCACTAACTACTACAGAGTATGTAGAACCTATAACAGAAGACATAGAGAAAATAAAATTAATAAACACCATTCAGAGGAATGAGAATATTACTAACGAAATCCTAAGGAAAATTGATAAAAACACAGACATTCTTCAAACGTTTTTGACAAAGCTTATTAGTAAAATGGAAGCTCCGCCAAAAGAGACAACACAAAAGCCAAAAGAACACGATAATAACCATATCGACAAAAACGTTAATAATAACGATGAAGGACAACCAAAACCCCCAAACCCGCAAATATCAAGAACTAATGAAATGCATCAAAATATGAACAATATACCCGGTATTTTCTTCAATCAATTGCCAAAAGACGCATTCAGAAATGGATCAGCCGGTATTCCCTTCGTGTATGCCTTTCAACAGCCATATACGATGCCTAATAAAGATGTACCTATAGCGAGCGTGGTTTATCAAGGGCATATACATGCACAAACGGTCAATAACAAACCAGAAAAAAATACAAAGAGAGCTTGGAAAGAAAAAGTTAATGATAAAGAACTGAAGGTTAATACAAAACCCGTTGTCAAGACTAACAAGAACTATGTAGTAAATAACAGTAGCACGTTTTTTATAGATGATTTGGAAAATGATTACAAAGTATTTCCTATAGAAGAGAATAAGTTTTCAAGCTCTCCGGCTAACGGTACAAAAGTATAGGTTCTAAACCTAATGTTAAGATAAATATTTTTGTTTAATTTCATACTTGAATTAATAAATTATTTTTTATACTACCTGCTCGTCAATGGCATATTATGTGTCATGCAAACCTTTCCTAAAGTAAGTCATTACAGCCCTACGGTCTAGCCGGGTCATAACATTGTACTGAATTTCATTATTTCCCATGGGACATAATATGATTTGAATTTGGAATGCAACCCGTGTAGTCGTGCTTGATCGAGGTTGGTTTCAAAAATGTTTGGGTGCAATGAGATTTTATTCTAATTAGGCTGTATGTTATATACCTACAAATTTAAAAAAAGAAAAACATGATTACTTTTTACGAAATTCATTTTCACCCGCGCTCGAAGAAGGATTTATTCGAATGTCGAACTGACCACTACAGAATAGACTACAAAAAAAGAAAAAAAGGCGCCAAGCGCTCAAACTGCTGTGCTGTTATCTACACCGAAATTCAGTTTCGATTCGAATAAACTTCTAAAAAATGTCAAGTGACGACGACAGTCAAGTGATTTTGATTCGACTCCAGAATGCATACAATCTGAAGCCTCTGGTATAGTTGGAAACTTACTTCCAGAAAAATCATTTCTTTCTACTTAACAGTCATTGTTTTCAATTGCCTCGCAGAAAGTATAAAAAGTAGAGTATGCATCGCGGGCTTAAGTGTGTATTTGTCTTGGGCGATCTTGAACCCCTCGTACTCAGGATTCTTGCCTTAACTCCCTCGCTCCGCTCGGGAGTTAACCATAGAATCCCTCGTTCAATATAGCGCCCGCGACATAATACACTACTTTAAGCCCTTGTTGCATAATCTACTATTTTGTACGTATGCATATTGTTTTATTTATACAACAATATTGTTTGACTATCCCGAAAGGGCCTAATACTATCAAAGAAAAAGGGTTAAAAGCGAAAACTTAGCTGTTGCTAATCATTAATCATGATGATTTTTTTTAGAAAATATTGTTTTTTTTTCTTCTAATATTCTTTCTGTTTCTTTATAGAATAACCCCCTTTCGGGGCATGTAAACAGATCATCCTGTAAATTAAGAAAATGAATCATTCCTAAGTGAAGCGATTTGTGCTTCTAGCGATAACCTTTCCCACAACTCCCACAAATATTAGATAAAATATCGAGATTTAAGATAACTTTGATGTAAAAAAGATCAATTAGTTTACTATTTATACTGAGATCACCAATATTTATATTAGGTTAATTTAGAAAGTTGTAAACGAGTGTTCAAGATGAAGGAATACGTGGTGAGTACCTCGTAACTTACTTGATAATGAATGTTGCTTATTTGTATAAAAATTAAAAGGTTTCTGGATTTATTTAAAAAATTTATTATAGTAGTGTGTTAAGTTTACAGTCTTTCGTTTAAAATAATAATTTGCGATGCTCGAAAAGAGTGAATAAGTTTTGAGGTGCCATATTCATAGCTTTAAGACCTCTGTAACACTTATTTCTGCAAATAAACATCTTGAATATTGTTTATTGATCGAGTGAGCGAAGCGAAGAGAGCGAAGATCTCAAGAGTCATATTTAAAATAATTAATAACTACAAAATACACAAGAAACAGTTTAGATAAATAAATAACAAATATATCACCCAACAGTCACATACATAGACCTCACCCCACACTAGGATTCCCTGTTTCGTCGTGGGTATCAGAAACTACGAGTGGTGAAGCGGGCGAGTGCCCGTCTGAGACGCAAGCGGTGCGGGCTCGTTTCCCGCTGCAGGACAAATGTTTGTAACTGCAAATATTATTTTCCGGTCTGGGTGTTGTGACACACGACACAGGTAATTCTAGTGTTGGGTCAGGACTATACCTTGACCTGGTCACTGATCAAAGACAGGATGACCAAGAAAAAACCAGTGACACGACAAGAAGAAGAAGAAGTCAGGACTATGTATATGATTGTTGGTTGTTATTTATCTTTTTATTAATAAAAGCATTAGGAACACCCATTTTTGCCAGAGCACTTTAGGGGGGGAGGGGTTCGGCAGGCAACGCATTAGCAATGCTCCTGTTGCTGCTGATGTCAATAGACGACGGTAACCACTTACCAGGTAACACTGATTCTTGTAGGCTTGGTCGCGAGGAACAGGCATAGCTTCACCTAGTTTCTAAGACGTTTCAAAGTGATCCTAGTGATTTTATTGAAGTAAACGTCTTTTGACTTTGACATCGGGCGAGCCGTAAGCCTGTTTGCCTCCGTATAACATAAAAAAAAACACAAATCCACAGGAACTGAAAAACCCCTAAGATAAACTTAATGCCCTTTTTCAGATAGCGTTGCTTTTTCTACTCTTAGATCTAAGTATAAGCAATGGACATACACTAGCAAAGATTGAGGTAAAATATTCCTTTATTTTTCATCCCTTTCATTCACTATAAAGCTTTTCCTACAAGGTGATTCATAATATCTGAAAGTCACTGATTCATTCTTGGTCATGTTGAGGTATGACCGTCTGTGAAAGAATAAGTGTAGTGAAAGGATTAAATTGCGCCTCTTAGATGCCTTTTGTGCACATATATTGTTCACGAAGCAGGGCCGTGATGGCCCTGGCTAAAGAATAGGTCCATATCTACCTATCCGCGGATGTCGTAAGAGGGGACTTATGGAAAAAAGC
This sequence comes from Anticlea derivata, assembly GCA_947579855.1. Taxonomy (NCBI): domain Eukaryota; kingdom Metazoa; phylum Arthropoda; class Insecta; order Lepidoptera; family Geometridae; genus Anticlea; species Anticlea derivata. The sequence goes on along the minus strand of OX388287.1, from coordinate 4,169,233 downwards.
TAGGGGATGGGCAGCAGCGTCCCTCATTTTAACAACGATAGCTCTAACTGCGCTCGCCAACCCGCATGCCCAGCGTGGTGAGTATGGGCAAATCCCCCCACATGATAAGGAATTTGCTCTGTCTGTGGGGGAGGCCATGTTCAGTAGTGGACGTCGTGCGGCTGAAATGATGATGATTGTGCACGAAGTAATAACGAATATATATGTACCTATGTATTCCCCAGATGAACAATAAAACTGATGTATATGAAGTGAAAGAAAGACAATCTTCCCTTGGCATCACCCATCCCAAAGACGAGAAAACAACTCTAAGAGAGTTAATCTACTTTCACATCATTGAAAGGCCTTACGATAGTGGGTATGACGAGGTTTGTATCAATCTATTCTTAACCGACTTCAAAAGTGAGGTTATCACTCAACTATGTATTTATTTGTGGATGTACAGTCGCCTACGCTAAGAAATATAACAATTAATAATAATGTTTTAAGTGTTTAAAACTTTTTTTTTGTTTAAATATTTTTTATCTTTCTAAAATAAATAAATAAAATAGAGTTTCAGTATTCATTTAATCATTAAAATCGAATATTTAAACGTATATTTTTTTGTTAAATTAAATTTTCGCTCTAACCAAAATCTTTGTTTAAAGGTTGTTCACAAAACGCCTGATAGCACACGTTCGTTTACCAACGGTCATGGATTTCAGTATAATATAGAAGCAGACAATGCAAAAACTACAGTAATTGTAAGTAAAGATATAAATACTAGTTAAGAGTATTTCAAAGATATTGAATAGCACACGTCAATATTAACAAGGTGGCTCTTTATAATGTATATCCCGAAAGAGGCTTCTACACCTAATAGGCAAATTAAAGTTTATACTACGACTTTTTCATAATAACTTTTTGAATTAACATTTCAGAATGAACAAGAATTAGGCGATGATGATGATAGTGAACTACCAAATGAGGAAAGTGAAAATAACGAAACTTATGAAAATGATGGCAATCAAGATAATGAGAGAGATGAAACTGAAACTAAAGCCACAAATCCTACAGATAAACCGAAAGATGAAACAGAAGATGACAGTGAAAATGATGATATAGAATTAATAGATATTAATAATGAAGATGAAATGGGAACGGGAGATGATACTGTTGTAAATAAAAACCAACCAATAGAAGACAACCTCGATGTAAGATTTGGCGAAGTCGATACTAATAATACAGGAGTTAAAGAAGATATGGGTGATAATAAGGTAAAGAATTAAATGATTTAATCACAATTTTATAAGACAATGTATCAATATAACTCATGAGACGTTAGATTTAAGGTGAAAGGTTCTGGTTCCATTCCCGCTGGCGGACAAGTTGCATGATTACGTCAGTACTATGTATGATACATAATTACGAATGAATAGTTGAGAACTGAACAGAACATAATAAAATTACTACTGCTCTTGTAATAGAAATAATCAACCGTCTATTAAAATTGGCAATTTAATAAAATATTATAGATTTTTCTTGGATGAAATACCTACCTAATTAAATGTTTAATTTATAGGAAGAGCCTGAGAGCCGAAGAAAGAGACAAATAGACTATACGGTAAGTAAGAAATCATGTATATTAAAATAATTTTTATAGCATAAAACATAAAAAACATACTGAAATACTTGTGAAGAGGAACAAAACAATGTCATAACTACAATAAATAAAAATATGGTTTACTTACAGAATCTTCCTGATGCACCTTTACTACCTGAATTTAAATTGGATATTCTTCCAGATTATATAAAAGCCATTTTATTGGATGAACCTGTAAGCATTCACAATATAATAAACAAAGAATTAACTATAATAATATTAATATATTATAAGAAAACAATAATATCAACAACAATATAGTCTAACTCAGTATAGTCTGACTTTTTTAACCTATTCATATATAACAATAAAAATACCTAGAGATTAAGTGGCTAAAAAAAATTTCAAGAAACGTTAATACTATACCTATTAAAGCAATATAGATAACACTCTCGTTATAAAACTTACATCTTTTATATAAAAGGAAACATATCAGAAAGCAAACCTAGAGGACGAAATAGAGAAACAAGTGAGGGACCTCGAGGAGGTAGTTAACCACCCACCATCAGTAGAGAAAAGTAATCAGAAAAGAGAAACGAGGACATACGGCATGAGTTTAACAGGTGACAGAGGAGTAGTTTGGAATGTGAGTATCAAGAATGTTATATTTGTTTTCCAGCATTTTTTATGTCTTCTGTTTAAGTATAATATATTATCTAAGCAAGCAATATTTAAAAGCTTTCTATAATAATGATACTTATCTATTAATCTTGTTTTTTTTCCTTGCCTCATTAGTTCTTCATATAAGTACAATGTTTATTTGACAGGACGTTAACGCCGGACATCTATCATACCACGTTGGTGAACCAGAAACAGTCACCAGTACAACTTTGAGACCCGAGGAAGTTCCTAATACTACAAGAACTACAACCACCGCTAAAACAAATGAACCCACAGAAAAAGCATCTTCAGTTGAATATCACAATGGAAATGATAACGAATCAAAGGATGAAAATACTGATTCGGACGAATTAAAAGATATTGAAGCATCATTCGATGAGATAAATAAATTGCTTGCAGAGCTAATAAAAGAAGCTAACAAAGAGCCAGAAGTTAATGAGAGTAGTCAAGAAAATACACCAAAGACACCAGACATTCAAAATGATAGAACTTCTATTTCTATAACACTAACAACAGAATCCACAAATGAAAATACAGGCTTCGAAGATAAACCGAGCACAGACAAACCTGATATTGGAAACCCTGGCGATAATAAAAAGTCGAATGACAGAAGAGACAATCAAAACAAGGACGATTCAAGGCAAAAAGAGTTTGTCAAGGAGCTTATGAAAAATGTGCGTACCTACATATTTTTGAATTATTATACGGATTAAGTCAACATTTTTAATTCATAATGTTGTCTATTTTTAGAAATATTTCTGGCAGTGGTTACAAGATTCATCGACCGCCTACTTGGAAATTATGATGAAGGTATATTGAATTAAACCCGTTATTGATATAACTTTAGTTAAAATACTAGTTTATTAATCTTGTTATTTTACAGAGAGTGGATGTTTTAATAAAAACAGAAGTAGAGAAGCAAATTAAACAGTATTTCGAAGACCACAAGAACGTTGGCAACTGTAACACAGATAGCATTAATACAGCACAAATTACCACAGCTGAAGAACCGATCCAAATTAGTAACGATACGGATGTAAATAGGATTAATATTACTCAACAGCCAATCATGAATATGACATCAGAAACAGCAATTGAAACCAGTAACAATACAGATGTACTCGAAATAACTGAAAAGCCGTCTTTGAATGATACCGAACTGAATAACATTGCTTCAAGTAATACTCAAATAGATGAACCTATGAAAAATGGTGATAAAACGGAAGAAGAATTAGCAAGGAAACACAATAACAAAGAATTAGACGATAAAAAGAGAGAAACATCAGTTCAAATCGAAGCACAACAGGTTTATGGTAGTTCTGTTGGTAACAGTAAAGTTACAAATATTTTTATATTCAACATCGGCAAAGAATCTGACCTGGCTCACATAAAGCCACTTAGTAATGGAACTGATGGTGTGTTTGTGTTTGGGCTTGACAACAAGCCAGATAAAGAAAAAGTAGATGAAGATCATAAAGTTGATAACAAAACTGAAATGAGTACCGATATAACTACTAAACCACAAGCGACGAACGACCACAAAGACAGTAATGCGGAAAGTGATATTATTTTACCAGAAATACAAGTCAACAATTCAAAGCCTGAAACTGAACCAGTAATTGATGAAATGAAAGAGAACATAACTGAAGTTTTAACATCCAAAAATGAAGATATAACAACTGAAAAACAAACAACTCTCAAAGAACCTAGTGATGAATCTACTAAGAAACCTAATGACTATATAGAATCAGCGACAAGTGCTACCGAAAAAGATAAAGAACTGACAACAGAGGCAATAACAGAATCCTCGAAAGAAGGAGAGAATCAAACGGAAAAAACAGAAAAACTAAACACTACTGAAAGTGATTCAACAACAAGTGACAATGAACCTAAACACACTAATACAAATAGTACGAATGATAGTTACGAAGAAAGTAATGAGAGTAAAAGAGAAGAAACGAAGGGGACAGATGATACAAATACTACAGAAAGTACAAAAGCAAGTGCAGAAGTTAAAACAGATGATAAGAGTGAGACAGATAAAGAAAATAAAATAGAAAAAGAAAATAATGAAATTGATCATAAAGATTAAACAATAAAACGACTAACTAGAGCTAATACGTAGTTATTTATTTCAACTATAAGAATTTCAATATGATAAATAAATAAATAAATATTACGGACATATTCACACGATCAATCCCAAACTAGGCATAGCCTGTACTATGGGTACCAGAGACTGATATACTTAATAGATAAACATATTTAACACCCAGACACAGAACAAACATCTTTGTTTATCACAAAAATGTTTGAACAGTGCGGGGATCGAACCCGCGACCTCTAACGCAGAAGGCAGAGTTACTACTAACTGAGCTATGAGGCCAGTCAAAATATTTATATAGTATTAAAATATCATCATCATCATCAGCCTGTACAATCTTGAACGGTCTTGAGCCTTTTCTATCCACCGACTTCCTGCAACTTTCACAATGTCGTCGGTCCATCGGGTGGCCTTCCAACTGCCTTCTGCGCTGCGTTCGATCTCCGCACTGGACAAACATTTTTTGTGATTAACACAGATGTTCTGTGTCTGGGTGTTAAATATTTATCTATTATGTATATCAGTCTCTGGTACCCATAGTACAGGCTATGCCTAATTTGGGATCAGCTGACCGTGTGTGATATGTCCGGAATATTTTTTACTAGCATGTGCCCGCGACTTCGTCTGCGCAGGATTAGTATTTCGAGTAACTAATAGTCATATTTTGGACAATTCACACAATAACTTTATAAATTGCAGCCTATGTGTTATTTTGATGTATAAGCTATATTATTGTGAAGTTTCATTAAAATCCATTCAGTAGTTTTTACCTGAAAGAGTATTTATTTTATCTGTGTTTTTTCTTGTGTAATTAGGTAGGCAAAATGAAACAATATATTATAAAATATAACACAATTTTTTATACTTCTATATTACTAAATAACAATTCCTGAATATGGCACAAACGCACTGATGGACATGAATAATGGAGTCCGTACGACTGATTATAGTTATATCTGGGACCCTTGATACATTAAATAGAATCATTATTATGAATGACAGTAAGCAAGAAGATATAGCTAGCTTACGCCCGCGGTCTCGCTAGCTTGGTACCTGTACAAAAAGTAGCCTTTATGCTATTCGATGTAAAGAACTCAATTCCAAGTTTTAACAAAATCGGTTGCGCCGTTACGGCGTTATTGGACCACAAACAAACAAACAACCTCACAAACTTTGGCATCCTACTAATATTTTAAATGCGAATGTTTATGAGGATGTTTGGATGTTTGTTACTCGATCACGCCGTAACGGCTCAACCGATTTCGTTGAAACTTGGATTTTAAAGAGTTATTTACCTAGGATAGCATATAGGATACTTTTTATGTAGGTACCGGGCGGAAGCTAGTTTATAATATAAGTAGGATTCAATTGCTTATTACTTATATTAGTCTATTACAATACTGCTCTGCTACATATTAATCAGAAGCGATGTATTTTCTTATCATTTAAACTCTATGTGATTGCCAAATTGTTATGTTTTACTTTTAGTATCATAATAAAGATTAGGAAGACATTATTGTAGTTAACAACGTATACTAAAAGTATTTATATAAAAATATATTTTTAAAACCGATTCCCAAAATAAAAAATAAACAATTTATAAATTAGCTTGATCGATTCATGCATTTTAGAAGTTTTATAAAATATTACACATTTTATAACATTTATATAAAAAAATAAAACATAAGGCAAGAGAGTGTTTTTATACCTATATTACTATTTTATTCAACATGCGAACATATTATCACATAAAAAGAGTGTGTGGAAGTAATATTTATAATAAAAATCATAAATAAGCGTTTTTTATATAAAAATATAATTTAAACTTACAGGAACTTATATTTGAGGGATTACAATAAATCTATATTAAAAATATATAATGAAAAATTACTAAATTCAATAAAATCTGACTAAGAAAATATTTCTTTATAATTTTCACTAAATACGAGATATTTACCATGGTTTTGTGAGTTTATCTGTTCTTCGATATTTCGGCACAGCTTCAAGCGCCATGGTCACCGAGTAAACCTCACAAATCAAAACAATCTATAAGACTACTGCCGAGAAAAGAGAGAAAAGAGTTTCAGAGAAAGTTAAAAATGATTCTTTAAAATAAATGTTATTATTCTATATATTATTTTTTAACGGCCAAAGATTTTTTGGCTTGACATTCGCTATTTTTAAGTTGTTTTTTATCCAATTAGTTTCACATTTAATTTTTATTTTACTAAGTTTATTTTAATTGTCATTATTTGTACAAAGATATTGCACATCGAAAAATCGGTAAGAATTCATTGAATCACATAATTATAGACTTATAAACACCTGTACCTACATGTATTTCAAGCAATAAATGACGCTTTACTTACCTTTACTTCACTTTACAAAGAACAACAAATAAACTCACAAATCATGGTTAAAATCCCATTTTAGTGAAAATTATGGTCATAACCATGGTAGTTCAAAAAACTAGTTATTAAAATTCGTAAGTATTTCATGGGGCAATTTTTTGATTTAATAGTTTTCTATAGTATTTTGGTGTATAAGAGAGACAAACCCTGTAAACATTGCTATATGCTTGCTTGTCTTAACACTGATTCTTTCTTGGTCATCCTGTATTAAGTCAGTGACCAGGTGTTAGGTGACCAGGTAGCCCTTAAAAGAGCTTATGACTGTTGGTGAAAGAATCAGTGTAGTGAAAGGATTAAAGTGCGCCTTTTAGACTCTAAGACAAGAAAAGAGCCTTTTTTTTTATACAACAGATTTGGCAGACACGCTTACGGCCCACCTGATGGTAAGCGGTTACCGTAGCCTATGAGCGCTTGCAATACCAGAGGCATCACGCACGCGTTGCCGACCCCGAACCCCCTTCCCCCCAAAAGAGCTCTGGCAACCTTACTCACCGCAGGAACACAACACTGTTTGAAACAAATAATGTTATTTGGCTGCGATCTTCTGTAAGGCGGAGGTACCTCCCCAGGCAGGCTGCTCCAATTCAAAACGAGAAAATCTCGCTGTGCCCTACCTCCTCCTAAGACTTAGAGGCTCTTTTCTTGTATATTATAACTGTGGAGAGCTGCCCTACATAGTTTTTATTTATAACAAATGTTGTGCCTAAATTTAACAAAAAAGTGGTTTTTATATATATTTTTATAATGATAACCCACACTAATACTATATTTTTTATTAATATCCCAAAAATTGCGACTCAGACAGGGATTTGCAGTCCCAAACATTTTCGCACGGACGGGTAGTGGCTCAGTAGCTCAGAGTATCACCGTATCTAGGGGAAGGTTGCGGGTTATAATGCCGTCAGAGTTGAAATTTTTGAGGTATTATAAAAAGTGGTTACCATAATTAAAAACTATCTATGATAAGTGTTAAGTGTTCAAACGAAGTGCGATATGTCTAAAATATATTTCAAAATAAACCTTGAATTTATTTATTTAACACCCAACAATAACATACACAGTCCTGACCCCACACTAGGATGCCCTGTGTCGTGGGTATCAGAAACTACGAGTACCATGGTACTACAACACCCAGACCCGGAACAAATATTTACAGATCATGCAAACATTTGTCCCGCGGCGGGAATCAAACCCACCCTTGAGTCTCTAGACGACTCGCCCGCTACGCCACCGAGAGCGTCGCGTGGCGCATCGCACGGCATTTGAACACTCCTTTAACAAGAAAAAGGTTGTAACTAACTGTAACAGAGTAGAGTCCGCATTTAAATGAGCCGTCTTACTAGTCACCGGTGAGTGGTGAAAAGTGAATAGTCGCCGGTTTATGTAGGAGCGCTTTTCGTAACACCATAAAAAACGGTAAGCTACTTTTCATCGCTCACCGGTGACAATTGAGTAACTCACGAACATTACAGACACGGTGGTTGTAGTCTGGAAAGTCAGGGAGTACTCACTTCTCACTTTTTGACGATGAAAATTGAATAGATTTCAGCTTTTTACGTGACTCGATACAAAAATGAAAACTAAACTCTTTTTACGGTCGTAAAGTGAAAGGTGAGAGCTCACTGACTTTGCAGACCACGCCCTCAGAGTCCGTTGTGTTCGTGATTAGCACTTGCTATCGGTGAGTGGCGAAAACGTACTTACCGTTTTTGTATCGTGTCACGTAATGCCCGACGAAAAACCGACAAGTTTTTTCACCACTCACCGGTGACTAGTGAGTGACTCACAAACACTACGGATTGGATTTTTTCAGCGGACTTGGGGCTCAGAAATGATATTTCCCGCTTGCCGCAAACGCATTGCGCCAGTTCATTCGACTATGTAACAATTGTATAGTATTTTAGTTGATCCTCAACTCTGCTAGTTCCTTCTCCTCATCCACTTCGTCCTCATCATCAGAGCCGTGGACGGAGGCAGCCGGAGTTGTACCCCCTGGAATGATGAATAATATAAATGCGAAAGTTTGTGAGGATGTTTGGTTTTTTTTTTTTTTTTTATACCACTGAGGTGGCAAACAAGCATACGGCCCACCTGATGGTAAGTGGTTACCGTAGCCTATGAGCGCTTGCAATACCAGAGGCATCACGCACTTGTTGCCGACCCCGAACCCCCTTCCCCCCTAAAGAGCTCTGGCAACCTTACTCACCGCAGGAACACAACACTATTTGAAACAAATAATGTTATTTGGCTGCGATCTTCTGTAAGGCGGATGTTTGTAGTTCAATACAGGCCTCATAGCTCAGTTGGTAGTAACTCTGCCTTCTGTGCTAGAGGTCGCGGGTTCGATTCCCGCACTGGACAAACATTTGTGACTATCACAGATGTTTGTTCTGTGTCTGGGTGTTAAATATATATCTATTATGTATAACAGTCTCTGGTACCCATAGTACGGGCTATGCCTAGTTTGGGATCAGTTGACCGTGTGTGATATGTCCGGAAAATTATTTATTTATTTTTTATATAATAACACCGTAACCGCTCAACCGGTTTCGTTGAAACTTGGAATAGATAAAGTTCTATGCCTAGAATAGCATATAGGCTACTTTTTATGTATAACGCGAGCGAAGACGCGGGCGAAAGCTAGAGATGAATAGTTTCTTAGTCATCCTAAATTAGGTCAGTGACCAGGACCCCAATTCTACTAATTCAATGGCTGCAAAATGACCACTTTTGACACTTTTGGTATTCTGCTATCACAGTCGTATTTTTTTTTTTTTTTTATTCTTAGAAATTAGTTACAGTATATGTTTTATACATCTAAAAAACCAAGATAGGTTTGTCTTAGATGCAAAGGACTAACATACCTCATAATAGGTATCTACCTATTATGAGGAATGTTAGGTTATAAGTAGTAACATAAACAAGTGGGTAATAAACAATCGGTAGGTACATACAATACATATTATAATGTACTATTAGGTAATTCTATGGGATGGAGTATTTATCTGTATTATGTTCATTTCAATAGCAGTCATTGTGGAACCAATGAACCAATGAAATCAAAGAAACGAAGGTGGCGACAATCGTTACTGAATGATAATGGTGCGATCATTATCATACGATTATCATTTTCAAGTCATTGAATTAGTAGAAAAGGCCCTAAAAAGGGCCTATGACCGTCGGTGAAAGAATGTAATGGATTAAATTATTATTTATTATTATTGATTTATTTCAGATCATGTCCATATTTAAGTTAAAGTGCGCCTTTTAGAGACTCCTTCGTGCACAAAAAAAAATGAAAATGGTGATGTTTCTATTCGCTAATATTATATGCTTTTTATTATATTGATGCTGCCATAAAAAGAATAAATCATTGTGCTGTATCTAAGATTTTTTGCTACGAAGTGATAATTGTACATTATGGAATAAGTGTGTTATGTTGGTGATTACCGCTGAGGCGTCATTGAGGCCGAGGATGGTAATCATCAATACACACGTGTATCATACGACGTTTCTCAACACACTTGAGAATAAAATAATACTAAATATAACTGTAAAACGAGTTGTGATTTTTTGTTAGCAATGGCGGTAAAAATTAGTCAGTTTTCCTATGCGCGCGCATCTTACAATTGCGATCGGCCATAGACAAAAAGAATGAGTTTTTTTTTACTTTTGCGCACGATCTTTTTTGTATCGAAACTTTTTAACAACAAAGCAACTCAACCAATAAAATAAAAAAACGTTTGCGAATAATAGCAATGAAAAAGTCACAGTTTTATTACAGGTATCATTATGTACCTAACTGCGGTGATATTAGAGCTACTTTACGTGCAAGTGTGTCGAAAAGTGTATGTTAGCAAAAGTCAAACCGTGGTCATGTTTACGTGCTATTAAATAGTGCCGTCCTTTTAAATAGTGCTTTAAAAATGTGACAACCTTAGCAGAAAACGTCCAAATAAAAGCCAAAGCTCGCATTGCGTCATCCCTAGGTTCAGGGCTGCCATCCGTTCAAGATTGCCTGGGTTCGCGCGCAAAAATTTCAATGTCGCCAGCCTTGCTTCGTCAACTGTTGAATTTTTGACAGGCCATTAAAACTGAGATCTATTGGCTTTCTAGATTTCTTTTACGAGACAATTTAGTTGAAGCCTAACTTTTAGAATGACATTTCCATTTCCATACAATCCGAAATCGCCAATGTCCGTCTGAGTATATTATTTGTCAGAAGTTTAGTGTCTAAATAAATAAATGTACCTAGAGGTAATGGCATAGACTGCAATAACTAATTAATTTTCTTCACTGTTTTGACCTGTTGTGGTCTAACGTTAGCCTATATTGTATTAAAAAAAAAAAAAACCTGTTCAAATGTATTATCAAAGTTTTTGAATACCCCTGATAACCTTTATAATCTGTGGCATTATATTTCATCATATACGGCTTAAACTTGAATAACTTTATCAGATACGGCGTAAACCTGAATAACTTCATCAGATACGGCGTAAACTTCATCAAATACGGTGTAAACTTGAAACTTCATCAGATATCAATGTGTGTAAATTAACAGTTTTGTTTTTTGTATCATTTTTCTTTATCAAGCTCTGCATTTATTTATTTATTTTAAAACAGTGTCTTATTAACGTATGGCAGCCCTTTTCAAACCAAATTCACTACATTACTTTTGAAAAACCCCAAAAACTTATATACCCTTTTCAATTTAAAAATACAAAAAAAAACATAATCAGGTGATTAAACCCACCGATATTTTTTCTACCAAAATTCGCGCAAAATTTCATTCTACTACCCAAAAACACTATTTCTAAACCGAAATTGCATCCGAACCTTTTCAGGCCTAAATAATTCAAAAGGCACCTCACACAAAATAACCCCAAAACCACCAAAAATTACCCGTTCCAGCGCAAAATCAGGTAAACAGGTTCTATTCCTGAACGCAATCGTTCAATTTCGCGATCAGCTGATCTATCTGCTCGGCGACCGCTTCGTTCAACGGCTCGAGATAATCGCTCGGCGTACGATAATTATCGTTCTCGGACTCGCTGAAGTTAGGCTTCTCGAAGCTAACTTCTAAGCCGTCATCGTCCGTATGAACATCGGTTATCTCGAGAATTTCAAGTGATTTCTGTACAGCGAGCTTTTTCTCGTCATCGGTTTGGACTTGCTGGTCTTTGGTCGTGTTTTCTGACGGGTGGCGTTCGTAGCGACCTCCTGAATAATTTCGCAGTAAAATTACATTATCACACCAAGATTTGACTCCATAGCTCATCATTTCAGCCGTACGACGTCCACTGCTGAACATGGCCTCCCCCACAGGCAGAGCGAATTCCTTATCATGTGGGGGGATTTGCCCATACTCACCACGCTGGGCATGCGGGTTGGCGAGCGCAGTTAGAGCTATCGTTGTTAAAATGAGGGACGCTGCTGCCCATCCCCTAGATTTTTTCTCTTAGACGCCTCTTACGACATCCGTGGATAGGTAGATATGGAGGGGCCTATTCTTCAGCCGGGGCCACCACTGCCATCATAGCTCAGTTGTAGTAACTCTGCCTTTTGCGCTAGAGGTCGCGGGTTCGATTCCCGCACAGGACAACATTTGTGTGATTAACACAGATGTTTGTTCTGTTTCTGGGTGTTAAATATTAATCTATTATGTATATCAGTCTCTGGTACCCATAGTACAGGCTGCGCCTAGTTTGGGATCAGTTGACCTTGCGTGATATGTCCGGCAAATAAAAAAAAAAGATTACCCCTTTTGTAATTGGTTACCGTAGCCTAATTCTAATTCTAAGCCAGCACCTTTAAGTAACGGAGAAGGACCCTGGGTTGGTGGCAACATTGTTCGAGAATCCCTATGAAAGCTTGCAATACCAGAGGCATTTTTCAATTTGTAGTAAAATTATTTTCACACCAAAATTACCCCTAGGGTCATGTCACACCAAAATGGGCGATAACTACACTAGGCTACCATGGCGCATGACTAAACGGCCCAGTGATACAAATAAATTTTACAAAACACACTCAAATGTACCTTTAGAGTTGAAACTGGAAAGCTAGCGGTAAAATGAGACTTGGAAACTTATAAACACACAAACTTACTAGAGGTCGATGGACTGGAGGGCTCAGAGAGTGGCCTTGAAAAGACGAATAGTTTGCCGACCTCCTTGCCCAGGGTTTCTACATAAAAACTGTATTTTTAAGCCATGTAAAAGTTAATACCGGTTGACTTAAAAAGACCTATTAAAAAGTTAAGCCCGGATAAATTTGAACGACCTATTCAATAGTTAAGCCCGGTGAACTCAGAACGACCGATTAAAAAGTTAAGCCCGTTGAACTCAGAACGACCTATTAAAAAGTTAAGCCCGGTGAACTCAGAACGACCGATTAAAAAGCCGCGAAGCCATGGTGGGCCCCTTTTTAAAAAGTCTGCCATTTGAACTTTTTGATTTGGAGAGTTTTCGGTTTCCTCACGATGTTTTCATTGAACGTTTGAAAGCATTAAGCCAGCCTTTAACTAGCGTCTAGCCAGCATCAAACCGGGATCTAGCCAGCTTCTAGCCAGCGTTTAGCCAGCGTATAGTCAGCATCTAGCCAGCATCAAGCCAGGATTTAGCCAGCGTCTAGCCAGCGTCTAGCCACCCTTAAACCAGCTTCTAGCCAGTCCCAGTCTATCAAAGATACGAGTAAGACGTATACTCACTGGACTGCGAGGGACTGGGCGGCTCAGAGATAGGTCTGGGGTAGTTGAACCGTTTCTCCAACTCCTGGTCCATGTGGTCCACATAGTCTGGGTACACTATCTTCAGCGCCTGCGCTCTAGCTTGGCGGTAATACTGGAATTAGAAAATCAATTAAATATAATTTCAACATTTTGTTCGCGCGATATTTTAGTATATTTTATTTTTGCATTTTAGGAAAACTTGTAATATATGAACCCTACTAAAGAACATATATGCTGAAGGCCAATTAAAAGTTTCCACAGATAGTTATAATTAATTATATGTTACTACTAGCTAGCGCATGCGGCTTCACTCTGTTTATCTCGTAAACTATTTAATAATAATGAAACTCAACAGACACATACATAGTTACTAGTACCGGAGTGACACCCTTCCCACTCTAGTGAGAGTCTAGGGTAGGTAATGTCCCTGCGATCGTGAGGTCTTACAATAAGCAGCAATAAGCTGAGATAGGACCTTTTTGACCCATGCCACTGCAGCGTAGACATTTCTCGCCATAAGTAGGTATCACCAGTTGGCACCCACTTGATAGGTGGGTTAGGCGCCTGCTTTTCTGTTAATGTGTAGTTTATTAAGTTTTTAAGTTCACTGTTAGCCTACCTACCTACTAAGTGCCTAAGCTGTTTGTTTATAGTGATTGTAACCTACTGTTGTCTCTTCCGATTGTTTTTATCTCTGTCTGTGCTGTATTTGTGTGTGTCGAATAAATGATTTATCTATCTATCTATCTATCTATAGTCCTGACCCCACACTAGGATTCCCTGTGTCGTGGGTATCAGAAACTACGAGTACCATACCACAACACCCGGAAGTAATATTTACAGATCATGCAAACATTTGTGCCGCAGCGGGAATTGAACCCCTTGCGTCTCAGACGGGCACTCGCCCGCTGCACCACACGAATCGTCAAACGGTTACGTTATACCTTTTGGTAACGTAACCCTAAAAATGTACTTACGATGCCAAGGTTCCGCCAATCCATGAGGTCAGACAGGCGTTCAGTTCTGTTCCTTTGGATGATACGCTGACGACGGGTCAGTCTGCAATAACAAATAAGAAAGAAAGAAAACATGTTAAATAAATAAAATAAATATATTCCGGACATATTCACACGGTCAGCTGATCCCAAACTAGGCATAGCCTGTACTATGGGTACCAGAGACTGACATACATAATATATATATATTTAACACCCAGACACAGAACAAACATCTGTGTTAGTCACAAATGTTTGTCCAGTGCGGGAATCGAACCCGCGACCTCTAGCGCAGAAGGCAGAGTTACTACCAACTGAGCTATGAGGCCAGTCAATGCTCAAGTATCGCAGAGAAGTTATGCAAAGCATTGCCCATTATTGAGAAACCATAATTAATTTATTTTATTTAGGTTAAATTGTATGTTTGTTTTTATTGATTTTTTATTTTATATTATGTTAATATTATGTTGTTTTTTTAAGTCTGTTCACTTGCTTTTATTGTTTATCTTGAAGAGGAAACTTTACTGGTTAGTGTATTTTTATAAGTTTTTGGTTTAAGGTCAATATTGTACTGTTGGTTTCCCAAATAAAATAAAATAAAATGTTTATTTGCTCCACACACAACGCAATAATACATACTAAACATAAAAGAAACCACTCAAGATCAAGTGAGGTAGGTAGTAGGTACTTATAGTAGGTAGGTGGTAGTTTGTATAAGCGTTATGTGGGGCAAATGGGGACCCATTTGCCCCACATAAGGCTTATACAACAAAATACAAACTATAAAAACTTTTTGGGCCCAAAAAATATTGTTTACTAGCTTCCGCCAGCGGCTTCACACGCGTGGTACCTACATGAAAAGTAGCCTATATGCTATTCTAGGTATAGAACTGTATCTATTCCAAGTTTCAACGAAATCGCTTGAGCCGTTACGGCGTGATTGAACCACAAACATCCAAACATCCTCACAAACTATCTCATTTGTAATATTAGTAGTATAAATATTTTTTATTTTATTAATTTTTTAAAACATTGCCATAACAAAGCGACAATGAAAAGCCTACAAAAATATCTACTACATAATTACTAAACTACATAATATTTTGTGTCACACTCAAAAATACGTACGACCATATCTGTGAATTTCGTCAAACTCATATTGAATATATAAATGCTATATTAAGTTTAAAATAAAAATAATAATAAGTGAAACAGTATTTTTAGGGGTCTTTTTTGCAACGTATTCCGCCTACTGCTGCTGCAAAGGAAAATGGAGAAGAGCATGTTAGGGCTAAAATTATCTGACCAAATTAGAAACGCAACTATTAGGAAAAAAACTAACGTTATAGACCTAAAAAAACGAATAAGACTGCTAAAATGGAAGTGGGCAGGACATTTATGCAGATTAGACGACGCTAGATGGACAAAACGGGCGACAGAGTGGATCCCACTGGAAGGGAAACGGAAACAAGGTAGACCGAAAAGAAGATGGAGGGACATATTTACACAAAGATGTGGACCGGAATGGATGAGGAAGGCGAGGGAAAGGGTTTTATGGAGGGATTTAGGGGAGGCCTACGCCGTGGAGGCGACTACTGCGGATTTAGACTAGAGAATTAGATAAACAGTGAAATTAATATTAAGAAAATAAGTGTAGTTAAATTTGATAAGATATGTTAGTTTAATAAGTGGTAGAAATAAAAGGCTTTTTATTTTATTTTTTTATTTTATTTTATTCCGCCTACTGCTACTTATGGTTAACAATGGGTTCCGTGTAATGACTTCTTCGGAATTCAGTTTACTGGTTGCATCAACTTTTCCTGCCTCTTTTTTTGGCCTTATATCTATTATAAGTTTGTATTTGCCTATATTTAAGTAAACGCTGTTGATTACCAATAAACAAGTATTTCTCAATATTTTTTCTTGAACTTACTTGGTAAAATCGTACATATAATGGGCCAGTTGCTGAACAGAGCCCTCCAGCGAGATGTAGCGGCGGTCGACCACGTAGATGCCGTACGACATCGGATCCGCGATATGCTCTTGCATAAAACAGCCAAAACCTGAGGGAAATGCTAGTTTTAGTGACCTTTTTAATACTAAGTATTTTATAAGCAACTAGGCTTAAATCTTGATGGCTTAAATTGATAGCTTAAATGATTAAATCTTGATAGCTTAAATGATTAAGGCTTTTATAGCTTAAAATAACTTAAAAATTAACTTTAAATAAACTAGGTGCTTAATAACATGTATACTTTCCCGAAAGGGGCTTAATCTACATCCAATTGGAAATAAAGTTTTATAAGACTATAAATGAACACTCTTTAGTAACGTTTACTATCGTTCGCTATCAGTATACATAGCTTATTGAAATACAACGGGTGTTTATCACATACCTTTTTTATATTTTATTATAAAATAAAATATAACAGGCCACGTGATAAACACCGTTTGATTTCAATAAACACTGTCAACAAGTGATCCTAGTGATTTTATTGAAATAAAAACCTTTAACTTGACTCTTTATTTCAAATAGTTACTTTTTAAAAATCTAAATATCCAGATGGCTAAAATTTTTAATGGCTTGTTTTGTTTACCTGAGAGGTTGGTGGTGACGCTGGGGATGCCCATGACGGTGCACTCGGCCGGCGTGTAGCCCCAGGGCTCGTAGTAGGAGGGGAACACCCCCAGGTGGCACCCCCTCACGAACTCCTCGTAGTCCAGACCGAACAGTGGATTGGTTGAGGTGAGGAATTCCGGGTGGAAGATCACCTGAGGGATGATTTACATTTCATTATTCACATTCTAAGCGAATTCTGAATTGAGAAGTTGAAGAGCTAAAGGTTAGCATGGTATGGGCATGTCATGTGGAGGGAAGAATGCCATGTGACTAGAAGAGTGTTAAATATGAATGTGGAAGGATATAAGGGAAGAGGTAGACCAAAGAGAAGATGGATAGATTGTCTGAAAGATGACATTAGTAAGAAAGGAGTGAATACTGATATGACGGCTGATAGAGGGGAGTGGAAGAAACAACATGTTGGCAGGGAGATGATGATAATCACATTCTAAGCGAGGTAGGGCGACATTTCCTCGCTCTAAATTGGAGCAGCCCGCCTGGAGAGGTACCTCCGCCTTACAGAAGATCACAGCCAAATAACATTATTTATTTCAAATTATGTGTTCCTGCGTTGAATGAGGTTGCCAGAGCTCTTTAAGGGGAGGGGATTCGGCGTCGGCAACGCGTGCGTGATGCCTCTAGTATTGCAAGCGTTCATAGGCTACGGTATCCACTTACCAACACTTATTTGTATTTAAAAAAAAGTTTCCTCACGATGTTTTCCTTCACCATTCTGAGCGCGGAAAATTACCTTGACTTTGTCGTTGACAGTGTTGAAGAGTTCGCATCTCCTAACTCCGTTCAGCACTGGGTCGCTCCAATCGTCGACCTGCAATCATTATCATGGTCATTAAATAGTAATATCATCATTTCAGCCGTTCGACGTCCACTGCTGAACATGGCCTCCCCCACAGACAGCGAATTCCTAATCATGTGGGGGGATTTGCCCATACTCACCACGCTGGGCATGCGGGTTGGCGAGCGCAGTTAGAGCTATCGTTGTTAAAATGAGAGACGCTGCTGCCCATCCCCAAGCTTTTTTCCCTTAGTCGCCTCTTACGACATCCGCGGATAGGTAGATATGGAGGGGCCTAATCTTCAGCCGGGGCCACCACGGCCATGGAATAGTAATATAAATTTATATAATATAAATTTTATTTCAGGTAACTTAAGAATAGTACAGATGGTAACAAATCTAAATTCTAGGACCCATAGAAATATATACCTTAACCTAAAATATATAAAATACCTATTTATTAATGATTGCACACGTAACGGCGACGACGTGTCGTGTGCACATCCACGGAACATTATGTACATGCCCCCAGAGTAACATACGTGACAAGTTTGCAAGCCTTGCCGTTTTAATAAACAAATAAGCTAAAATACTAACAGTGATATCCCTGTTTATTTATCGTTCCCTGTTAGAAGTACATTTGAAGAAACCAGATCTTCCTATGAAGCTACATATACACAAATACAACACTAGAAATAAAGAAAAATTGTTTGTTCCAAGAAAAAGACTAGTGAAAACCTATAACCATGGTCTCTGCCTTAAGCTTGCGATGTATAACAAACTACCCTTAGAAGTAACCCGGCTTCCCTTTAATCAGTTTAAAATAAAAATAAAAATCATTTTTGAAAATCATCCATTTTACCATGTCGTGGAATATTTAAATGTTTTATTTTCTGATTTGCATGTGGAGTAGAAACTATAAATTACCTATTAAAGTCTAAAATCTTTGTAAAATTATATGAATGTTACTTGTAAAGAACTGTAATTACTGTAAACCTGACATGCCTATGTTATATGTTATAACGAAATGGTCAATAAATGAATTGAATTAAAACATACAATGTTATGCGTCGTGACGGGTGGCAAGCCGTCGCGCTGCAGCGCGTAGATACACCTCTTGAGACGAACTGTGTCCTCCTTCTCCAGCATCTCGGCTGGTTCGGGTAAGTGACCCCTAAAATAAATATGTTCCATGTTACAGTTTTTACATAAACTAAAACAGAAGGCACGAGTTACAACTGTACCTATAAACATGTTTTTTTAATTGAAATAAATTTTAGTAATTTGTAAAAATATATATTTATATATATATATATATATATATATATATAATACTACGTACAATTATTATTTTTTTCTTCACTGACAATTCCTTTTTAGGGCCATACTTCATCCTGGTCACTGAACTAATACAGGATGACCAAGAAAGAATCAGTGACACGACAAAAAGAAGTAGGGACAGGTCATATCTGAAAACAATGGCTGTTACGCCTCGGCGGAGCAGCAATAAGCTGAGATAGGAACTTTTTGACTCATGCAACTGCAGCATAGACATTTCTTATCTTAGTAGGTATCACCAGTTGGCACCCACTTGTTAGGTTGGGTTTCTTGTAAATGTGTTTAATGTTAGTGATCTGGATCAATTGAGCTATCTACAAGGTGATTCATAACATGTATACTATCCCGAAAGGGGGTTATTCTATTAACGAAAATAAATAATATTAGCGAAAAAAAATATCAATATTTTCATTTTAATTTTTAATTTTTTTTTTCACTAATATTCTCAAATTATCTGTTTTTGGTATTTTTATCATCTTTAGAACTAATTACTAAATGCACAAGAAGTTCGGAATCAAGTTTGCTACCTAATACAGCTGATTCATTGAGTTTGACCTGATTTGACCCCCAAAACAGCTGATTTTCGCATAACGTTTTTTCAATGAAAAATATCGAATTTCCAAAAGTCGTAGAACAAACTTTATTGCCAATTGGGTGTTGAATAAGCCCCTTTCGGGATGACATACATATTATGAATCACCTTGTAGATCGTTTGTAAAGGTCTTAGCTCAACTGTTTTCTTGTGTATTTTGTAAATATTTACTTGTATTTGTTTTAATTTTACTGTCCTACCTACCTACCTACTAAGTACATTTAACTCCGTCTGTGCTTTATTTGTGTGTCGAATAAATAATTTATCTAAGTACGTACGAATTAAAGCGAAATTTAGGAGGAGGTAGGGCACAGCGAGAGTTTCTTTAAATTGGGGCAGCCCGCCTGGGAGGTACCTCCGCCTTACAGAAGATCGCAGCCAAATAACATTATTTGTTTCAAATAGTGTTGTGTTCCTGCGGTGAGTAAGGTTGCCAGAGCTATTTAGGGGAGGGAGGGGTTCGGCAGGCAACGCATTAGCAATGCTCCAGGTGTTGCTGATGTCAATAGGCGATGGTAACCTCTTACCATCAGGGCCGTAAGCCTGTTTGCCACAGTATTACATTAAAAAAAAATACTTCCGAATTTAACCATTACCTCAGACAGACATCGTACATCCGCTTGCCGACCTTCTGCTGGATGTCGTGGATGGTCTCCCTTAGCGCTTTAGTGACCGCGTGCCCGCGGAGACTCTCCACGTTGAAGTTGTTGGTCTTCGCGGGGAAGATCAGAAACGCAACCACCGTCATTTCTGAGCCGGATGACTGAAATATAAATATAACAGACATTCACATAGACAAAGACAGACATAAACATAGACATTTATTTATTTGCAACCAAAACACACACATTTGCTCAACATTTTACAATAAACAATGAAAGAGAAGAATGAAAGAAGAGGAGGGGCGCACAGGTTCGATCACAGGCACCACACTGGGTCTAAAACCAATTTAGTAAAAAAAAAAAAAAAGGTCTACGAAAAAAATGATAGGCCCCAAACCGTGTTCGTTGCCTGATTCTTCTAGGCTTGGTCGCGAGGAACAGGCATAGCTTCACCTAGTTTCTAAGACGTATCAAAGTGATCTTAGTGATTTATTGATATTTTATTGGCTCCTTTTTATCCGAGTACGCGAGCGAAGCCACGGGCGGAGGCTCTGCTTACCTTCAAATAGTGGTTCAGTCTGGCCAATGCCTCGATGAAGATGTCCGCACCCTTGTTTCCGTACTCGTACCGGCCCGCGATGAAGAAGTACAAAGTCTTGTCCAGATCGAAGTTAAAATGGCTGAAATAGGGATTGTTTTGGGTTCAAAATCGTTCTGTTGCTACGATTATTGGTTTTTAAATTGTTAACTTCGGTTAACTTGGTTAAACTTTGGTTCATCATCAGCCTGATGAAGTCCACTGCTGAACATAGGCCTCCCCCAAAGAGTGCCACGACGAACGGTCTTGAGCCTTTTCCATCCACCTAATTCCCGCAACCCTCACAATGTCGTCGGTCCGTCGGGTGGGGGGCCTTCCAACACTGCGTCGTCCGGTTCGTGGTCGCCACTCGAAACTTTGGTTAACACTTTAAAAACAAGGAATCATCAATAAAAGTTAAAAGGTTTTTAACGGTTAAACTTTGGTTATCTTAGTTAACTTTGGTTAATTTTGGTTAACTTTCATAACTTTGATAAGTAACATTAATTTACGTAGTTAACTTTGATTAGCTATTAAATTTTGATGAAAACTTTAAAAATAAATAATCATAGTAAATGTCAAAAGGTATTATTATAAGCATTAAATCATAAAAGCGACAGGGATCGACTGAATAATTTATGACTGACAGATAGAAAAAAAAAGAAATAAATAAATAAAAAAAAGAAAGAAAGAACGAGCAATTTTTTGTTTACAAGAAACACATAAAAAAGATTCTAAAGGTACAAATTACAATAAAAAACAGGGTTCTGGACACCCCACGCGAGTACTTATTAAGTTACAACGTAACTTACATGAGTTTCAAGTGGCTAGCAGATTTGCAAAAAAAAAAAAAAACCGGACATATCACACACGGTCAACTGATCCCAAACTAGGCATAGCCTGTACTATGGGTACCAGAGACTGATATATATATATATATATATATATATAATAGATAAATATTTAACACCCAGACACAGAACAAACATCTGTGTTTCTTACGCAAATGTTTGTCCAGTGCGGGGATCGAACCCGCGACCGCTAGCGCAGAGTTACTACTAACTGAGCTATGAGGCCAGTCATTTCCACAAAGGGTTAGTCAGAGTGAACAACTTACCCATAAAAGTGTCCCCTAGCGAACTCGTTTATCTTCTCCTTGGCGAGCGCGTGCAGGTTCTGGAACTCGTGGAGCGCCGAGAACTTCTTCACGTTGAGGCCGTTGGGGGTGATGATGTCGGGCTTGCGCCGGAGCAGGTGCTCCGCTTCGTACCCTGGATTGACAACATTCATAAAGAATAAAAGAAAGAAATAATGAATAAAGAAAGAAAGAAAAAAAGAAAGAAAAAATAAAAGAAAGAAATAAATGTTTTATTTGTAATCACAATATTTACAACAGTTTCTGTTTAGGCTTAAGTGAGTATTTCGTATGGCACTAAATGAGAGTTACTTAAGCCTAAACAACAATAGCGGTCGATATGAGATAAATTACTCTGTGAGCACTGGTGGAGGGGTGGTAGTGGCCTTCCGATCCACAGGTCGTGGGTTCGAAACCTGTCGTTCACCAATGGATGCTCTAAAACGGTGAAGGAAAACAAAGAGAACCCTAAAAATGGATGAGACGTATGCTTACCGGTAATATCGGAAACGGTGGTGAAGATATGCGTCATGTGTGCGGCGGCGCGCTCCATGCAGTACCGGTGGTAGATCTGACGCTTGCCCGCCTCCTCGTCCACTGAGAACTGTAAGGAAATCATCAATAATAAAAAAAGAGTAAGAGAAAAGAAAGAAAGAACAAAAAGACAGAAAGAAAGAAAATAAGCAAGAACGAAAGAACGATTATATATAAAGAAAGAGAAAGAGAGTAGATTGTTGCGCTAGATAATACACAATCGTGCCGTGTTAGTTGCCTGATTCTTCTAGGCTTGGTCGCAAAGAACGGGCCATAGTGGAAAAAAGTCATGAACAGGCGTAGCTTTACCTAGTTTCTAAGACGTTTTAAAGTGATCCTAGTTATTTGAATGAAATCAACGCCTTTTGAATTTGACTTTTATTCGTCTGTGGACCTCAATAAAATTACCTTATCCAAATTGTTGTAGAAATCAGTGTTGCCAGCGCACAAATATCTGCCCAACAGCGTGGCGTGAGTTGTGAACACTGTAGCCACGTCAACGTGACGAACTCTGCAAACATTAATCATTTAGTTAAGTAAAAAAACATTATTCATTCAACACAAACATATTCCTCTATCTCGTTGAAAAAAGGGCCTTGACAGACAGACGGGCAGATATACATATAACAAAATAATCCTATAAGAGTTCCGTTTTTTAATAATGAGTTATGGAAATGGTATAACTTTATTTTTATTTTATTTTTTTATTTGCTTGTTACATTATATGAATAAAAACTATTATTATTTGCACGCTGTATTAATGGCGAAGTACATATTTGAAACAACTAAAATTTTTAGACCCATGCTTCTAGTAAAATAAATCATTTCATTTAATTTCATTGTAACAAGACTAATTTGGCACAATTCACCTCAGCATAATAAGTCCGATGCCGGCCTGCCACTCGTGAAAGTGGGCGACCACACGTGGCGGCGTGTCTGCATAGCCCTCAGCTGCTTTGCGGAACTGAAACAAAACGTTTTATCTTAAATGATCTATGACTCTTCTTTTAAAAATCTGTAAAAAAATAAGCAATGCTTTAAATATTGCCATCTCTTATACTATTATAAAATGAGAAACAATGACAGGAACTATTAAAAAAAGCTTATTGCCTAGCTTATTGGCAAGGACAATGTGTACGCTTCTTTAACAAGGTCCCAAGCAATTTGCTAAGTTATCAATTAGTACATTTAAAAATATAATTTAATGTAAACTCCATAAAAATAACTTATTACAAGATATCCCACTATTTCAATGACAAAAAGCTTGGGACTGAATATGCTCCGAATCCAATTAATAAAGTGTTAAATGAATAAATGATCCTTAGGATTTATATGAACAAATAAATATTGAACTGTATTTATCAATCCGTCTAGCTGCGCCAAGTAATTTTATCCGCCCGGCTGCGCCAATGAAACTTACCTCAGCTATAAACTGCGCTACCATAAACCCGAGGATGACGGCGTCATTGGCTTCAGAGTCCAGATGAGGTATGCCAATGGATGTGGTATCCCAAAGCTCTTGCCTGTAGCCGTCTAGCTGCCAAGCTGCCGAGCCAATGTCGAAGAGAATGATTTGAGGGTTGCCATCAACCAGCCAGGTTCCTACGTGGAGCTGTGGAGAAATTATAAAAATAAGAATAACACCCAACCATCACATACCAGTCCTGACCCCACAATAGGATTCCCTATGTCGTGGGTATCAGAAACTACGAGTACCATGGCAAACATTTGTCCCGCACGGGAATCGAACCCGCACCCCTTGCGTCTTATTCGGGCACAAGCCCGCTACGCTACAGAGGTCGTCAATCCTACTTATATTATAAATGCGAAAGTTTGTGAGGATGTTTTGATGTTTGTGGTTCAATCACGGCTAAACGGCCGAACGGATTTGGATGAAATTTGGTACAGAGATAGATTATAGTCTGGAATACTTTTTGTGTAGGTACCACGCGAGCGAAGCCGCGGGCGGAAGCTAGTAAATAAATAAATGTTTTTATAACTCACCTTGTACCCCTGGCTCCTCATCGCGTTGACAGCGGCTGTCAGAGGGGAGTTAGGGGGAAATTCAGCCTCCTCCACCTCCGTACGGGCGCATTGTTCCTTGTACGGCCCTAAAAATATAATTTAGAGATTAGTATGGATCGTGGGGGAGTTAGGGGGAAACTCAGCCTCCTCCACCTCCGGCCGCAATGTTTCTTGAATGGCGCTGACCAATATAGTATACAATTGGGACTGTGTCGTGAGGGAGTTTGGGGGAAACTCAGCCTCCTCACCCTCCATACGGGCTCATTATTCCTTGTAAGGCTATGAACAATATAGTATACAAATTAAGACCAATAAAGTATCAGTGTCACGAAAAACTCACCGAGTAGGCAGTAGTTTTCACCCATCTCCTCTGTAGATACGTACGCCTTGGACCTGATCACAGTGTAGATGCCGCCGACTGAAACAATCATCATCATCATCATTATCACCATCATCATCATCTACATCATCAGCTGATCAAGTCTACTGCTCACCATATGACCGACGACATTGTGAAGGTTGCGGGAAGTCGGTGGATGGAAAAGGCTCAAGACCTTTCGTCCTGGAATACTTTATGGGAGGCCTATGTCCAACAGTGGACTTCTACAGGCTGATGACAATGATGATATAGCTTAACGATATCGCAAGCCCCTCAAAATCAAACTCAAAATTGACTTTATTGCGTAGACGTAAGAAACATTTGAAAATACACTTCAGATGACAGATCGCACGCTGTTTGAACACGGCCTAAGACTAACGTATTTAGACAAAAGGCAACAACCAGTATTACAAGTTTTATAAGAAACGCATCTTAAGCAAACACAGTGGTATAACATTACACTTGTCTTGTAGGATACAAGACCTATCTGCTTACCTATAACTATCACCATCATCATCAATTTTAAGACACTGACAGCGGATTATGTCAAGAAACAGTAGAGCACGTAATTTTGCACTGTGCAGCCACGGAAGAGGCCAGGACCACATCGGGTCTGCGGGCCGTGCTCGGAAGCGGCTCCCAGACACTGCCGCATACAGGGATACTGAGAGAATGGAACCGGCCCAAAGTCCTGCTTCGCTATCTTAAGGAGCTGGGCTGGCTGGGGTAGAGTTAGCATAGGGGGACAATACACAAAACACCCCACAGCGGGAAGTCAGGTCTAACAACCCCCGATTAGAATTAGAATCATCATCAGCCCGTAGAAGTCCACTGCTGGACATAGGCCTCCCCCAGAGTGCCATGGCGAGCAGCGATCGTTTTTTTATTACAGCTGCATTCAGTCCTGGCTTCACACTAGGATTCCCTGTGTCGTGGGTATCAGAAACTACGAGAACCATGGTACCACAAGGTGGTAGGTGCAAAAGAAAACGTAAGTTAACACAAGTAAGGACACATTTGGCAAACACAAAGCATACTTAGTATGCGATGTGTGCCAAATGGGTCCTGTCTCAGCATAAAGCTGCACCTAACCTGTACGGTGCGGCGCTGATTTACGGACGGGGCGACGTCATGTAACGGTAGGGCACATGACCTTAAAATTACCTTTATTGGCAGCTTCCCAAGCAGTCTCGAAGGTCCATCGGTTCTCATCGCTCGCCGCCTGACCCTTGTCCATGAAAGACAGCAGGTCGTGAGTGGAATCAGCTCGGTAGAAGCGCCTGGATGATCTGTCGCGCGACATTTTGCTCTGTGGAATAATAAATAGTAAAATTTTAACAACGATAGTTCTAACTGCGCTCGCCTACCCGCAAGCCCAGCGTGCTGAGTATGTGCAAATCCCCTCACATGATAAGGAATTCGCTCAGTCTGTGGGGGAGGCCATGTTCAGCAGTAAATGCCGTACGGCCGAAATGATGATGAATAATGAATTAAATTAAATTTATTTATTGATTCGGACAACACAAAGATCCAGAGATAAGAGACGTAAATGTCACACAATTAAATCAAACAAAAAGGTTAACTACAGTAGTAGTAGTAATTTTTGTAAAAGAAAAACTTTATAATCTTTAATTAATCTAATTATTAACCAACGAGAAGCTCGGCATCAATATAGCCTTTTATAGGTACGGTTTTTAGGGTTCCGTTCCTCATTTGGAAAAACGGAACCCTTATAGGATCACTTTGTTGTCCGTCTGTCTGTCTGTCTGTCTGTCAAGACCCTTTTTCTCAGAAACGGCTAAAGGTATCAACTTTAAATTTATACCACCTATTTATTAAACAAATGTTCAATCAAATGTAACAAAGCTGTTGGTTCTCCAAAAAATAAATAAATAAATAAAGTCTGTGGGCTTATGGTGCCGTATAAAATCAAAGTTACTGGCTTAGTGCATGAATGTATAATTTTTGTACGGAAATGGCAAAAATCAAAAACTTACTTACTTCCAGTTACCTCACAATTCTGAAATTTGGAATGCAAGGAGCTTATGTAACACAAGTAAAGGGAAAAGTCTGAAATTAAGGAATTTCGAAGTTTTTTAGGAAACAAAGTTATATTTGTGGTCAATGTCATACAATGACTACGTGGGCGACAAATATAAGTTTGTCAATTCCTAAACTCAGATTTCTATTAATTTTTATAAAGCACCAAATATATATTTTTTTTATATCTGGTGCACGACCGGGATTCGAACCAGCGACCAATGGTACGGAAGCCTCAGAACGCGAGTTCTCGCACTTGACCGTCTTTTATTTAGTTTAATAGAAGTAAGTATTGGAATTTTTGAGTAAGATCCTTTTCAACTTATTTTCTTAATAATAAACTGAGACTCAGTATGTGTGACTGTTGGGTGTTATTTATTTGCGTACCACGCGAGTGAAACCGCGTGCGGAAACCACCAATGTTATTCTTGGCGACCACACCCCTGTGGCAGTCAACGTAATGTTTGTCGGAAATTGGACGGCGGCCAAAATGTATGTAACATACATGTTTTTATATGATCTTTGTTTACATACATCATCATTTCAGCCGTTCGACGTCCACTGCTGAACATGGCCTCCCCCACAGACAGAGCGAATTCCTTATCATGTGGGGGGATTTGCCAGCACGCTGGGCATTCGGGTTGGCGAGCGCAGTTAGAGCTATCGTTGTTAAAATGAGGG
This sequence comes from Anticlea derivata, assembly GCA_947579855.1. Classification (NCBI taxonomy): domain Eukaryota; kingdom Metazoa; phylum Arthropoda; class Insecta; order Lepidoptera; family Geometridae; genus Anticlea; species Anticlea derivata. Next base: position 4,141,411 of record OX388287.1, on the reverse strand, counting down.
ACGCTGCTGCCCATCCCCTAGCTTTTTTCCCTTAGTCGCCTCTTACGACATCCGCGGATAGGTAGATATGGAGGGGCCTATTCTTCAGCCGGGGCCACCACGGCCACGGTTTACATACATACGAGAAACTAATTAGTGGGCGGTACCCCGACTTTCGAACCGAAGGTCGTGGGTTCGAAACAAGTCGTGCGCCAATGAGTTTATCTGTTCAAAAATTGGGGTCACTGAGATTCTGGACCATTATGGTGACAGTTTCACCTAGTTCAGACTGATTAGACTGGCCTCATAGCTCAGTTGGTAGTAACTCTGCCTTCTGCGCTTGAGGTCGCGGGTTCGATTCCCGCTCTGGACAAACATTTGTGTGATGAATCAGACTGATTAGACTGGCCTCATAGCTCAGTTGGTAGTAACTCTGCCTTCTGCGCTTGAGGCCGCGGGTTCGATTCCCGCTCTGGACAAACATTTGTGTGATGAACACAGATGTTTGTTCTGTGTCTGGGTGTTAAATATTAATCTATTATGTATATCAGTCTCTGATACCCATAGTACAGGCTATGCCTAGTTTGGGATCAGTTGACCGTGTGTGACATGTACGGAATATTAAAAAAAAAAAAAAAGTTCGGACTCTTTATATACTAGCTTCCGCCAGCGGCTTCGCGTACCCGGAAATAATTCTATATACTTCAGGGTTTAATTTCAATTACAAAATCAGTTCAGCCGTTGTGATAGGCAACAAACAGACAGATATATATATAGTTAACTAGCTTTCACCCGCGGTTGCGCGCGCGTGGCACCTGCATAAATAGTAGCTTATATGCTATTCTAGGTATATTATACCTAACTTTATCTATTCCAAGTTTCAACGTTTCCTTAGTTATAAAAATTCGTAAAATGTTAAAATATGTATGTATGTGATGTGATGTGTTATGTAATTAATTTATGTCTACTAGCTCTTAAACGTTTTGGCCTCGGCTGTTAGTTTCTGAGTGGTTTATACAAATAAATAAATAAATAAATCGGTTGAGTTTTAACGGCGTTATTGAACAACAAACATCCTCACAAACTTTCGCATTTATAATATTTAGTAGGAAGGATAGTAGGATTTTGTGTTTAAAATATCAGTGTGATGTTAAACACGCCATGATAAAATTATCATAGGTATTTGATTATTCATTGATGTAGGTACTAAATTATTATGAGGTAGGTAGTCAACCAGTTTGATATGTAAGCCACTGTGAACCTTTTCACACTAAATCTACGGCAACGCGTCATTGCTGGATCTGCCACTAGCGCCCGAATACTGAAACGCTTCTCAACTCATCCACTTAAGGTGAGGGTTAAATTGTTTTAAGATTTTTGAACTGTTTTTCTCAATAACCGCAAAACGCACAGTTTTGATTTTTATGACAAAGATAACATGATCATTTTATTTACCTAAATCCAAGACAGAAACGCGATTGATTAAACTTTTCTCGATAGATTTATTTTTTTAAGTCCGGTCCTCTGCAACAGTTTTTTCGAAAATACTCAGAAACTATCAATCATAAATAACTTTTTTTTAATATTGTGTTAGACAATAGCATTGGGTAACTAAATCCAAGAAACTTTTTTTTTTAAATACTAAGTTTTTAAGATAATCGATATTTTCTTATATGTCGCTTACGTCGATTACTTTCGAGCGCCTTCTAACGCTTGCTATCTCTTTCCGCATTCAATTATAGTACGTAGCGCTGTCACTTTCTTCACTCCGCGCACTCGACAGTTTATTATGATTCTAATAGCGCCTTAAGTAAAGGCTACTTATTTCTGAAAGGCCTGAGGGTATAATATGACGAAAGAGGTAATGATGTTCGACTTAAAAGAAAATGTTGCAATCTTTATTTTTGACCGAACGCTGAGAGGACCGATTGCGAGGGTGACCAGTTGCTAAGTTGACCGATCAAGAAGTTGACTGATTGCGAAGTTGACCGATTACGAAGTCGTGAAAAATAGTGGACGGTTTGCTAAGTTGGCCATAAACGAACAAATATTAGATTTAAGTGGAATACTCAACCGCCACTTACGTTCGAGACCGTGATTATAATGCGTGCTCTCAATTGTCTTTAGATAGCTGTCAAACGCTAATCATCATCATCATCATCATTTCAGCTATACGACGTCCACTGCTGAACATGGCCTCCCCCACAGACAGAGCGAATTCCTTATCATGTGGGGGGATTTGCCCATACTCACCACGCTGGGCATGCGGATTGGCGAGCGCAGTTAGAGCTATCGTTGTTAAAATGAGGGACGTTGCCGCCCATCCCCTAGCTTTTTTCCCTTAGATAGGTAGATATGGAGGGGCCTAGTCTTCAGCCGGGGCCACCACGGCAAACACGCGCGCATATAGGCACGCTAATCAGCGTTTCTGTTTTCGGTTTTGATGTTATGTTGTCATTTAATTAAGGTCTGGAACGCTCAAAATTTTAGTGGTGATCTAATTAATCGGGTCCACACTCGGACGATCCAACGTGCTCAGATTGCGCGCGGCAAGAGCGCGATCCTACTTCTTCTTCTTCTTCTTCTCGAGTCAAGGACCCTTTAAACTCTACTCGACCAATATGTAGCAACCTCGATGGCCCTTTCCGTTGCCTCATTTAGGTCCTCCCAAGTGCAGGTCATACGGCGAGACAAACGGACAATAGATGGAGCGAGAGAATACTACACTGGTGGCCCCGTGACGGAAAGAGAATTCGCGGTCGGCCAGTCCGTCGCTGGAGAGACGACATTGAATCAGTGGCTGGAAAAATATGGACACAAAGGGCAAGAGACAGAGGAGGATGGCACGAGATGGAGGAGGCCTTTATCCAGCAATGGATAGAACCTAAATAAATAGAAAAGAAAAAAAAAAAAATGTACACTAGGTAAATACGGCTAATAAAAATAAGTGCAGGTGGCCGTGCACAGTGGACAGGAAAGCAGGTGCCACATGTCCTATTCCGGTCCTACTAACCTACTATATATTTTAAATGCGAAAGTTTGTGAGGATGTTTGCGGTTCAATCACGCAGTAACGGCTCAACAGATTTCGATTAAACTTGGAATAGATATACCTATAGGCTACTTTTTATCAAGTTATAATAAAGGTTCTCGAATGGCGACCACGAACCGGCCGACGCAGTGTTGGAAGGCCCCGTTGGACCGACGACATTGTGAAGGTTGTGGGAAGTCGGTGGATGGAGAAGGCTCAAGACCGTTCGTCGTGGATTTCTTTGGGGGAGGCCTATGTCCAGCAGTGTACTTCTACAGGCTGATGATGATAACTCAACGTGATCACTGACCTAATGCAGGATGTCCAAGAAAGAACCGGTGACATAAAAAGCAAGCATCTCATTAGGACATGAATATATTGTGATCTTGACCGAATATTAACTGTATTGCGATATCATTATCAATAAGTTCGAGCCACACGCATAACATAGTACCTAATTATAGAAGTGCAACAACATAAATAATTAAAAATTCAAACAAAATCTTCACTGTCACTTTTGTAATATAAATGATCTTCATAATAAATTTTATTTTAATTATTTTATTTATTTAACAAAACCCACAGCCCTTAATCTAAAATACAATAAAAAATTACATGCTAATTCTTACGGCCAATAATGGATTTAAATTTTTTACAATAAAGAAAATATTTTAATTGACAGTCAAGTTTAGAAAAATGTACAAAATTTTAGTCCTCCTCCATAAACTTTAATACATCTCGCTTAAATGTTCCTTTAGCATTATGAAATAATATATCAATTGAATAGAATTCCTTATTACATGTTCTTTGAAGTCGATTTACTATAGTTTTGCGCATAGTTTACTCAACATGAATTGTGCTGGGGCACTAACATATTTTTGAGTCATATTATTATGCGCGTGGTACCTAGATAAAAAGTTGCCTATTATGCTATTAATTCAGGTATAGAACTCCATAGATATTCCAAGTTTCATCGAAATCGGTTGAGCCGTTACGGATTTAACCACAAACATGTAAATATCTAAGCATCCAAACATCCTTACAAAATTTCGCATTCATAATATTAGTAGGAAAGTGGGATGGTTATTCAAAATATGCATGCTAAACCGAAAGGGGCTTATTCTATAGCAATACAATGCAACAGCAAACTGGCAATAAAGTTTGTTCTAAGACTTTTACAAAAAATCACTTTTTTGGGGTCAAATCGGTTTAAATTATTTTTTTCTGCTGTTTTGCGTAGCAGTTTTGATGTCGAACTTCTCGTACGTTTAATAATCTGATTGAAAAAAGTTCGGGGAAAATATCTGAAAAATTATGTTATTCGAGAATAAATTTTCTTTTCGCCCTTCTTTACGACAGAATCAGCCCTTTCGGTATTAACTCGTCTCGGAACATGTTTATGTAGTTAGACTCTACGTGAGTGTGAGTGACTCTAGAACTCAAGTGCGTGTGTGCGTGAGTCGGGTGAATGAAGTTGCACTACTGCCCAATTCTGTGCTATGTTCGTGTTATCTAAACACGATATCATTAACACATTTATTAGGTAATAGAGTAAGAGTCAATAACTTAAGTCATCATCATCATCAGCCTGCAGAAGTCCACAGCTGGACATAGGCCTCCTCTAAAGAGTTCCATGACGAACGGTCTTGACCCTTTTTCATCCACCAACTTTCGCAATGTCGTCGGTCCACCGGGTCAACACTGCGTCGCCCAGTTCGTGGTCGAGAACCTCTATTCTGTGGTCGTTTCGTCGGTCCATCGGTTTTCAAACACTGCGTCCATCGGTTCGTGGTGGCCTTTCGAGAACCTTTACTCCCTAACGGTGGTCGGTTCTGCGAGTTATATGGCCTGCCCTCTGCCACTTCAACTTGCTAATTCTGATAGCTATGTCGGTGACCTTGGTTTTTCTACGAGTTTCCTCATTTCGTATTTTATCACACAGTGATAAACTCCAAGCAAAGCTCTTAACATGGATGTTTGTTGTTCAATCACGCCGTAACGGCTCAATTTAGTATTGGCGGAGATATGAAGTAACATACGCACAAAAAAAAAAAAAACACAGCCGACTTAAGAACCTGCTCCTTTTTGAAGTCGGTTAAAAATAAAAATAATTTTGCTCAATGATTAACTTTAAATTAAAATACTCATGTTATTAACAGAACTGAGGAGACCTCCTCAAGACCTAGATATAGCTCTGATGTGATGAGAGAAAAGAGATATGGAAGCGCCACCGGACTCTTTTCCATTCATCTTCTTGTTGTGTCACTGATTCTTTCTTGGTCAACCTGTATTAGGTCAGTGACCAGGTTAATTACACACCGAAGCAAACATAAGCTCCAGAAACATTGTAAAGGAGATATTAAAAAAAATAACATAGAATAAAAAGCTAATGATAATTTTAAATAGTTATCACATCATCACATGAATGAATAAATATATATAATAAAAAAAACAAGGATTATCGAAAAAAATGATAGGCCCCAAGCCGTGTTTGTTGCCTGATTCTTCTAGGCTTGGTTGCGAGGAACAGGCATAGCTTCACCTAGTTTCTAAGATGTTTCAAAGTGATCCTAGTGTTTTTATTGAAATAAAAACCTTTGACTTGGAAATGGATCTATTATTATTAGCTGTCTTCCCTACTTAATCATACATGTTTATCCTAGTTTGGATATCTATGTTTTCCCACATGTATTGTTCTAATTTTTTAAGTGATACATGTATAATACCTTGCTCTGTTAGGTAAAAGGTGTTTATTTGAATAAAATCACTAGGATCAGTTTGAAACATCTTAGAAACTAGATGAAGCTACTGTTGCTCGCGACCAATTCTTATATACAGATCTATACAGTTGTTTGTTTGTTTGTTATAGTGTCAGGTGGAACCTTTACTCACAGGAGGCTGTAGTGCCTTCGACATGTTTAGATGGAGTAGACCTGAGCACCTATAACATCCTCTCAGCCTAGTGGGCCTTATTCACAAGCCTAGAAGAATCAGGCAACACACACGGCATGTGTACCTATAATTATTTTCAACTAGCTTCCGCCCTCGGCTTCTCTCGTGTGGTACCTACATAAAAAGAAGCTAATATGCTATTATTCTAGGTAAAGAACTCTTTATATTCCAAGTTTCAACGAAATCGGTTGAGCCATTATGGCGTGATTGAATAACATACATCCAAACATCCTCATTATAATATTAGTAGGATGATCTTTTTACTCAAAATGGAATATAGAGCTTCAGTGTGGTGCCGATTGAACTAGTTGAGGAAAAAGGAAAATATTCTCAGAGTTGCTGCCTTTGCTGACTAATCTAATCCACTTATTGCACAGGTAAGTAAACTCTATGTCATAGATTTAATATCACAGGTGGAGAATAGACCAATATCCCATAGCCACTAGTGTCAATTATAAGCAAACCTAGGTGAGGCCCAAGAGAAAAATAAACTCTAATCTTCTCAGAGTTGCTACCTTTTCTGACTAACCCAAACCTCTTATTGCACAGATAATCTCTATTTGATAGATTTATCTCACGGGTGGGGAATATACCAATGTCCCATAGCCACTAATGTCAGTTTTAAATAATAAGCAATGTATGTAGTTTATCAAAAGTTGAATTTTAAAATCGAACTGTTCAGTGATCTTGAACTTTTCGGAGGAGTAATACGGATATTTACTATTCTACAACTCGCGATAAAAACTATTTATAACCACGGCGAGTTTGAATGAAACGTGTGCGCATACGATAGAACGATTAGAATTCAACTTACCGAAATCTTCACGCAGCACGCCGAAAAACAAATCCGCTGTCGTATTACACGATAACACGCTGTTTTATCACTGAAAAATCATGTAGCAACGTGGCGATTCGCTGTTTTATTCACAAAATACAAGTAGCGTAGTAATTTCGGCGATTATTCGGTGGATATCATGCGTGCGCGCGGGTAGGAATTTCAAATGGATTTGATTTCCCTTTGACAATACGTCCGGCCGTCAAACTCGTTCGAGGCGAAGGTCACCTTGAAGTGACAATTCGAGTGATGGGGTAAATATTTGATTCGTGTCAGAATCGATAAAAAGGCTAAACCTATCGATCAGGGATGTTACGAATGTCATATTTTTCACATTCGCGGAAAAGAATACGAATGTTCAGGATGCAAATGTACGAATGCGAATGTTTGGGAATAACTTTAATCAACTTGTGATCTTATGCCCGTTTTGATAGTGTGCTCAAGCGTAAATCGTGATTCAAGCATAGGTTTTACAGTTTCCCAAAATATTATTAAATTCATACATAATTGTCACGAAGTAGGTACGCTCAACCATGTTGTTTAAGACGAGAAGACCTCGCGCAGTTTCCACCAGCCGAGTTGCATTGGTCGACTGACCTATACCTAGATGCCTAGCTAGTGTGAGTACTGGCCACAGCACCACACAGCACTGTCGACGGTTCTCCTTATGAATTATACTTCAATGTTGTCATAGCAATTCTGCTGATGTAAAAAAGATTCAAAAAATGTGTATTTTATTTCCATTTATTTCCACTTTAAACAACCCCAACAGCTAGACTGTTTGAAAAATAAATAAATAAATATTCCGGACATAATATCACACACGGTCAATTGATCCCAAACTAGGCATAGCCTGTACTATGGGTACCGGAGACTGATATACATAATAGATATATAATATATTTAACACCCAGACACAGAACAAACATCTGTGTTAGTCACAAATGTTTGTCCAGTGCGGGAATCGAACCCGCGACCTCTAGCGCAGAAGGCAGAGTTACTACCAACTGAGCTATGAGGCCTGCCCTTAAATGTATTCCTTAGAGATAAATATGTTTAAACGTTTTACAAATATAATAGTTCTTAATATTCTGCGGGCATCGATTTATGCAGAATACGATTATCAGTGAATTGCATAAACATCACTAGACTATAGTAATAATGTTGCCAGCTTAAACGAATATCTACCATGTTGTAGTTAAAATAGATGGTACCTAGGGATCTTTTTGAAACGAATTTTGTGACATATCAAGGACATATCGCTTGCCGTTTAACACGGTGTGAGGCGTGTTTAATTGAGTTTTTACTGATTTCACCCAAAACAGCTTGCATAGTGATTTATCAAGGAACAATTTTGAATTTCCGAAAATTGCAGAACAAACTTATTGCCAGTAGATTTAGTAGATGTAAGTATATTGGGTGTACAATAAGCCCCTCTCGCGATAGTTTACATGATATTATGAATCACCTTGTTTACTGTCAGTTAAATATTTGTGAAAACTTTGATATACCCTTCAATATCTTTAATCTTTGTTTCCATATCAATCGCCGTAATTTTTCAAAAGAGAGTAATATAAATAAATAAAGATAATATCAATAAATAAAATGCAACATTTATAACATATATTTTACTGAGGTATTACAGCTGCTATACAGCATTTACAATTTAATACATTTTACAAAAATAATAACAATGATTTTGCTTCGCAAAATTGTATCAAAAACACTAATCTAAGCTTAAAGGCGGACTCCCATCAAACTCTTCGGCAAAATGATCCACTGAATCATTTTGCTTTTCATCTGCAAAACTCAACTTTACTGGTACGCTTCTTACATAGGCCCTTTTTCTTGAAATTACAGGACTTTTATCGCGATCTGTATCTCTTGTTTTTGGACTTTCCTCGGGTAGTTTATACACTGTGGTAACACTGTTTATTGGTAGTATATTTGTTGTGGCAACACTCGAGCTCACTGAAATGAGTGGGCTTTTGTAAGAGTTTTTAGTGTTCACAGATTTGTTTATAATACTGATAGGACTTAGTGGAGGCGGTTCGCCATACATTTTTAATTTCGCAATCTTTTCATTCACCTTTTTCTTTCTTAGCATTGTTCTGGGAGATTGGGTTTCTTGTTGGAAAGAGGACTCAAAGTCAAGCCCGGTAAGGTTGAAATTCATATCCTCGTTTTTATTCGGCTTTACACCTTGTGGAGTGTCTATAAACATTTTGTTTCGAGCAAAACTGTAATCACTTTTATTGAATCTGTAAGGAGATTCATTCTCATTATTACTAAAGCATCTTAGAGCGGAATAATTATTTTTGATTTCTATACAATCATCACAGAATTTTCGCCTATCCAAACCATACAATTTCTTATTTAAATCCTCCACCATTTCTCTAGCTTGCACATTTTTAGGCGTTTTGGTAAAATGCGAGAACTCAGTCACCCGAAACTGGGGTATATTTTTCCTAGTGTTGCCAGCTCGCTTCTGCAAGTTCGCACAGGCGACTATCTGGCCCGTGTCTAGAATATTTTCGAATCCGAACTTATTAACACCTCCCCAAAAGTTCACGCTAATAATATTCTTTTCGGCGTCAGCTAGGTAGACATTTTGGAAATTTATGTTCGATTCGAACTCACGATTGCTCGGTTCGATCAAAAATACCACGCCTACAGTATCGATTTCGTTATAATCGGTTGTCATCGTAGGATTTTGGGTTACATCACTAATTTTGTAGCAAGTTCTTTTTAGTGACATTAGATGAGGCGTTTTGTTTTTACTTTTCGTCGCTCGGAACGCAGACTGTCTTCCCGCTGTTATTTGTATTTCTGAGTACCTGTAAATTAATATGAACCATTGGTCAGCACGCAAAAAACTGATGTAATTTAAAATTAAAGTCCAACGAATGGCCTCATAGCTCAGTTGGTAGTAACTCTGCCTTCTGCGCTAGAGGTCGCGGGTTCGATTCCCGCACTGGACAAACATTTGTGACTAACACAGATGTTTGTTCTGTGTCTGGGTGTTAAATATCTATCTATTATGTATATCAGTCTCTGGTACCCATAGTACAGGCTATGCCTAGTTTGGGATCAGTTGACCGTGTGTGATATTATGTCCGGAATAAAAAGAAAGAAAGAAAGAAAGAAAGAAAGAAAGAAAGAAAAAACGTTCGACGGCGCTATTATAAATATAAATATTATATAACATTTAGTACGCGTACGAAACCGAGTTTTTAATTAGTTACGTAGGAAGAATTTCAATAAAATATATATTTTTTTCGGGTTTTTAAATAAGATATTAGGTACCTTATAGCTGTGGGTACGGTATTCATGATCTCTACCCAACAGCCCTCTTTGAACAATTCCAAAATGGCTTCATTAGGTTTCCATATAGACAGCATTCCTGAGAAAATTAAAAAAAAAACTGTATTTCATTATGTCTGTCTGTATTTCTCAGAAATTGAATTCTGTGCAACTTTGTACACCCATTTCGTTCAGGAAACCCGTTGAAGAATAGACCCCTCCAAATCTCCTACCCTTGGATGTCGTAAGACGCGACTAAGGGAAAAAAGGGGATGGGCAGCATCGTCCCCTATTTTCACAAAGATACTAATTGCGCTCGCCAACCCGCGTGCCCCACGTGGTGAATATGGGCATTCCCCCCACATAATAGGAAGTCACTCCGGAAATCTGTCGGGGAGGCCGATGTTCAAGAGTGGACTTAATTTTTTTTTTTTTTTTTTTTATGTTATACGGAGGCAAACTGGCTTACGGCCCTCCTGATGGTAAGTGGTTACCGTCGCCTATTGACATTAGCAACACCTGGAGCATTGCTAATGCGTTGCCTGCCGAACCCCTCCCCCCCCCTAATGAGCTCTGGCAACCTTACTCTCCGCAGGAACACAACACTATTTGAAACAACTAATGTTATTTGGCTGCGATCTTCTGTAAGGCGGAGGTACCTCCCCAGGCGGGCTGCTCAAATTTAGAGCGAGATTATCTCGCTGTGCCCTACCTCCTCCGCCATTAATAATAATAATATCTTTATTTCAGGCTACTTGACACATTACACAAACATATGTAATATGCCATGGCCCATATTAATAAATACCTTACAGACTAACATACATATAATATTAAACTTAAATAACTACACCACATCTAAAGTCAGGGACTTTCTTGATTTGCCTCCCTGTAGCGACGGTAGACCACTCCAGCTGACCAGAAGTGGGGGGGACTTCAAACGGCTGGAATTCTTGAATGATGATGATGAAAATTTTACCTTTAGTAATTTCCATTTTATCATTCACAGTAGCGATTCTCCCTCTAGCAAGCATCACCACGTTGCGACCCTTAAGTTTATCTTGCACTCTCTCTTGCATGACTTGTAGTAACCTCTCTCTGTATTTACAAGTGTGCTCTTGTAGGAGATACACTTGTGATGTTGTAAGTTGTTCCTGGAATTGAGAACGGACTTAATTTTTAGTATTATTTTGTACTATCATCCAAAGGTTGTCTGGAAGAAATCGCTTGTAGTATATAAGACCATTGTACTATCACCAAAATTTCCGCCTTACCACCCTAAGGGTGTATTTTGCGTGAAGTGATCTGTGCCTTACTTGCGTAAATGCGTGAACATAAAAAGTACCGTTTTTGTCTAACAATATGTTCGTATTGTTTTGGTTGCAACTGAACAACAGACTGGGTAATCAAAGACATCAAATTAATGGTTCACCCTCAAAGGATCACAATAAATAAAGAGATGGGCCGGACAGGCTTACTTAGCCGTGTACAAGCGAAACAGTTTCAAAATTGGTAAGGCGGAAATTTTGGTGATAGTACCATCGCAATTATTTCTAATAATGAAAATAAAAATAACTTTATTTACAGAAAGAAACTTAAAACTAATACAAGTTAATATTTACAAAATACACAAGAAACAGTTGAGCCATCTAAAGACCGTTACAAACGATCTATAGATAGCTCAACTGATCCAGATCAATACCAGTCGGAAGCGTCCCCAAGACGCTGGCGGAATTGCCACGCTGGATGGCAATGCTAATGCGCTGGGCCAAATAAGAGCCAGCTCTTGGGTCACGCGTCGCTTCGATCAGACGCCCTGATATCTTTTTGAAAACCCGAAGGGCTCCGTTTCCCCACGGACCCAGAGTCTCAACCCCAAAAGGCTCAAATATGTAAGCCCTATCAAGACTAACATATTTGCGCCTTATTTATTTATAGTTTTAATTATTTTTTAAGATACCTCTGTTTACTGTGTGGTGTATTTTTTTTTTTATACAACAGAGTTGGCAAACAAGCTTACGGCCCACCCGATGGTAAGCGGTTACCGTAATACCAGAGGCATCACGCACGCGTTGCCGACCCCGAACCCTATTCCCCCCTAAACAGCTCTGGCTACCTTACTCACCGCAGGAACACAACAATATTTGAAACAAATAATGTTATTTGGCTGCGATCTTCTGTGAGGCGGAGGTTGGAGCAGCTCACCTGGAGCTGCTCCAATTCAAAACGAGAAAATCTTGCTGTGCCCTACCTTGCAAAGAAAGAAGTGAAGTGCAATAAAGAGTCTGGATGGACTTCGCTCGCGTGGTACATATATAAAAAGTAGCCTATAAGATACTCTATGTAAAGAACTTTATCTATTCCAAGTTTCAACGAAATCGGTTGAGCCGTTACGGCGTGACTGAACAACAAACATCCTCACAAACTTTCGCATTTATATTATTAGTAGGATTATGTACAACGTGTTCCCTAGATACCTACAATTTCCTGGAAAAGGCTTAGTTCTATCGACAAAAATAAATAAGCGAAAAAAAACGAAGTATTGTTCGTAGTGTTTAGTAGGAGGTAGGGCACAGCTAGATTTTCTCGCTCTAAATTGGAGCAGCCCGCCTGGAAGGTACCTCCGCCTTACAGAAGATCGCAGCCAAATAACATTATTTGTTTCAAATATTGTTGTGTTCCTGCGGTGAGTAAGGTTGCCAGAGCTCTTTAGGGGGAGGGGTTCGGCAGGCAACGCATTAGCAATGCTCCAGGTGTTGCTGATGTCAATAGGCGACGGTAAACACTTACCATCAGGAGGGCCGTAAACCTGTTTGCCTCCGTATAACATAAAAAAAGCAAGTGGAAATCCGTGGTCTCTGCCTACCCCTCCGGGAAACAGGCGTTGTTTTATGATAGTTACCCTGAACTCCATAGGATCTTTACTAAGTTTCATCATCTTCGCGATCTGGGAGCCGCTGTCCAAACTTTTCCTCCTCCCCGAATCAAGGAGCTCAGAATCTTGTGATTCCTGGAAAAACCAAAAAACTTTCTAAATAAATAAGTAATTCTAACTATCCTAGACAATTAAATGCATAATTTATTTACTTATTCTTTCTTTCTTATTTATTGCCAGTGATGCCAGTGAAGGCCCTGGCTGAAGAATAGGCCCCTCCATATCTACCTATCCGCGGATGTCGTAAGAGGCGACTAAGGGAAAATAGCTAGGGGATGGACAGCAGCGTCCCTCAATTTAACAACGATAGCTCTAACTGCGCTCGCCAACCCGCATGCCCAGCGTGGTGAGTATGGGCGAATCCCCCCACATGATAAGGAATTCGCTGTCTGTGGGGGAGGCCCATGTTTAGGAGGAGGTAGGGCACAGCGAGATTTTCTCGTTCTGAATTGGAGCAGCCTGCCTGGGAGGTACCTCCGCCTTACAGAAGATCGCAGCCAAATAACATTATTTGTTTCAAACAGTGTTGTGTTCCTGCGGTGAGTAAGGTTGCCAGAGCTCTTTAGGGGGGAAGGGGGTTCGGGGTCAGCAACGCGTGCGTGATGCCTCTGGTATTGCAAGCGCTCAGAGGCTACGGTAACCGCTTACCATCAGGTGGGCCGTAAGCATGTCTGCCACCTCTGTTGTATAAAAAAAAAAAAATGCCATGTTCAGCAGTGGACGTCCAATGATGATGATTTATTGCCAGTGATGACATATGGCACTGAGACATGGTCGCTAACTATTGGCCTCATACACAAGCTCAAAGACACGCAACGGGCTATGTAGAGAGCTATGCTCGGAGTTTCACTGCGTGATAAGATCCGAAATGAGGAAATCCGTAGAAGAACTAAGGCCACCGACACAGCTCTCAGAATTAGCAAGTTGAAGTGGCAGTGGGCAGGCCATATAGCTCGCAGAACCGACAACCGTTGGGGAGTATAGGTTAATAATAAAGTACTATTTTAAATGCGAAAGTGGAGGCGGTTTCATTGTTTGTATTTGTTCCTTTTTTCACGCAGCAACAGAGCAACGATTCTCTATATTCAGGGTCCTCGCGAGCTAAGCCGCGGGCGGAGGCTAGTATTCTAAAAATAATTCTACTTTTTTCGCAGTTTGAAAAATAATATTTAAACGTCTATCAGGTGACCAAGAAAGAATAAATAAAAAAATATTCCGGACATAAATCACACACAGTCAACTGACCCCAAACTAGGCATAGCCTGTACTATGGGTACCAGAGACTGATATACATAATAGATATATATTTAACACCCAGACACAGAACAAACATCTGTGTTAGTCACAAATGTTTGTCCAGTGCGGGAATCGAACCCACGACCTCTAGCGCAGAAGGCAGAGTTACTACCTATGAGGTATGAGGCCAGTCAATAAGTAATCAGAGACAGAAATTGATATACCTGATCAGAAAACTCCTTCTGAACTTCTTCGTAAATCCTCTCCATCATCAGCTCTCGTTCCGTTTCATACTTTATCTGGTGGAGATTCTCTAGCCTTTCCGATCGAGTGACTGAAATCACACTTTAATATTTTAAATGAGAAAGTATGTGCGCGAAAGGAGCCTCATAGCCCCTTCGTCCATGACGTTACGCAAAAGTGACGGAACTCATTAGAAACTAGAGTTGCGGACTGATTGGAAACTCTGACTCGTCCACGACGCTACTGGAACTTCCCGAAACTCAGTCACTCAGTACACGATTTTATGTAAACAAAGTTTTGAAAACGAAAATAATTAACATGACTAGTGATAATTCGAGCGATGACATGGAATTATTACTTCTCCAGTCACATAGACGTCAGAATCACATATAATTACTTTTTATTCGTTCATTTTTCACACAGTTTCTCGAAACCAGTCGCCTGGCGACCAGCATGTCTAGTTGCCAGGAGACTAGTTACAAACGCGTTCCTTTTGAGTAGCGTCGTGGACGGACGCGCATTGAAATACTAGTGCTATCGCAGTCAGGCTACTCATGAGTGACTACAGTTTCAGTCGCGTTCCTTTTGAGTCGCGCCGTGGACGAAGGGGCTAATAGGCGCACTTTAATCCTTTCACTACACTGATTCTTCCACCGACGGTCATAGGCCCTTTTCAGGGCCACCATACCTCAACCAGCTCACTGACCTAATGGATGGCCAAGAAAGAATCAGTGACACGACAAGAATAAGAAGAATGAGAAAGTAACGGTTTGTCTGTTTGTTAGGCACCTTGGCGAGGTAAAAATTGGACCAGCCCGCATGGGAGGTACCTGCGCCTTACAGAAGATCGCAGCCAATTAACATTGTTTGTTTCAAATACTGTAGTAAGGTTGCCAGAGTTCTTTTAGGGGAGGGGAGTTCGGGATCGGCAACGCGTGACGCCTCTGGTATTGCAAGCATTAATAGCCAACGGTAAGCACTTACCAACAGGTGGGCCGTAAGCATGCTTGCTTGCCGTGTCACTGATTCTTTTTCGGTCACCTGTAATAGGTCAGTGAGCAGGTTGAGGTATGGTGGCCCTGAAAAGGGCCTATGACCGTCGGTGAAAGAATCAGTGTAGTGAAAGGATTAAAGTGCGCCTCTTAGAGGCTCCTTTCGTGCCGTAAGCTGTTTTGCCACCTTACTTGTGTAAAATAAATAATAAAAAATAAATATTCCGGACATATCACACACGGTCAACTGATCCCAAACTAGGCATAACCATAGTACACTATGGGTACCAGAGACTGATATACATAATAGATATTTAACACCCAGACACAGAACAAACATCTGTGTTAATCACACAAATGTTTGTCTGGGGATCGAACCCGCGACCTCTAGCGCGGAAGGCAGAGTTACTACCAACTGAGCTATGAGGCCAGTGAGTAAAGTGCGCCTCTTAAGCTCCTGTCGTGCCGTAAGCTTAACTTCCACATTAGTTAGATAAAAAAAACACTTACCAGTGCTGCCATCTGCAAACTTCTCCACATACAACATCGGATAAACTCTCGCCACGAAAACTCTCAGCCGGCAAATTTTACCGCCGTCAACTTTGACAGTTGACAGCTGAGACAAGATGGCGGCGCGGGTATAACCTAACTTCGCGTCCCAGCGAGCTGGACGGGTCGAGTTGCCGAATATCTTCAGGCGGACCGCTGTGGTGTCCTGGAAAAAACAAGTGTTATATTAGGCACAGCAGATTGAGGAACAGGCATAGCTTCACCTAGTTTCTAAGACGTTTCAAAGCGATCCTAGTAATTTTATTGAAAAAATAAAAATAGGCTAGATTTTCTCGCTCTATTTAGAGAATTAGAGCAGCCTTCTGAAGGATTTCAGCAGAGAAACATCTTATTTCAGTTTTATAGAGATTTATTCAGGATGCACAGCACACGGCAAAGTCAGCGTAGCAAGAGTCAAAATACCAGAGAGTTTAGCAATTACGTCACAGAACGACCGTTTCACTAGAGAGATTGACATTACTATTGTGTTTATCTATAACACCCGCCTGGGAGGTACCGGAACAAATATTTGCTGATCGATGACAGAGGAAGTCAAATCGGCGTCGATCGTCGACAATGTAGAGAGAACTCCGTGTTTTTTTCTGAAAAATATGCGAGGTAGAGCGAGATTTACTCGCTGTAAATTGGAGCAGCCCGCCTGGGAGGTACCTCAGCCTTACAGAAGATCGCAGCCGAATAACATTGTTTGTTTCAAATAGTGTTGTCACATCACGAACTGTCAGCTGCATCACGACTTGGAAGTTCCAACAGTTAGAGAGGATATAACCAACAAAATAAAATCCTACGCCAAACGAATAGAACTTCACCCGAATGAACTCGCCAAAGATCTAATGAATCCAACCACATCCTTCAAAAGAATAAAGAGGAGAGCTCCTCAAGACCTAATACAGCTCTAATGTTTTAGAGAAAAGTGAAAATATGGAAGCGCCTCTGGGCTCATTTCCATCCATGCCAATTACGCACCGAATCCAACACCAAACTCTAGCTCAATGCCCATCCGGGCAGATTGCAAGAAACAAAGGAGATTAAAAAAAAATAAAAAAAAAAAATGTGTTGTGTTCCTGCAGTGAGGTTACCAGAGCTCTATAAGGGGAGTGTTCGGGGGGCGGTGAGTGGGGGTTCGGGGTCGGCAAAGCGTGCATGATGCCCCTGGTATTGCAAGCGTTCATAGGCTACGGTAACAACTTATCAACACGTGGTCCTTAACAACTTACCTCCCAAGGTGACATTCCCTGCTCACAGTTCACCAACTCCGCGCCGCTCGTTGCAATCTTACAACCAACGACAATCCTACGATCATAGACAAGTTTCGACAGCATCTTGTCTATGGTAGCTTTGATGAAGTACCATCCATCAGTTAGTAGGAGTTCAATGTCTTTTGTGGTGGTAACACTGTAAAATAAAGACAGTCATGTGTGAGAACTCGAGGGTTTCGTACCGAACTGAAGGATCAGAAAAGCAAAATTCCAAGTGTACGAAGTGACAAACTTATATTTTGCGGTCACTCACGTAGTTAATGGATGATATTGACCGCAAATATAACTTTGTCCTGTAATAATCAACATTCATACAAAAATTAGATATTCATTGCCATTATCTTTTTGATGCATTGAACTAAACTTGATTGTTAAATGGCACTATAAGCTCACGGACCCTAATCCTACTTCCTACTTATAAATGCGAAAGTTTGTGAGGATGTTTGGCTGTTTAGATGTTTGTTATTTAATCACGCCGTAACGGCTCAACCGATTTCGTTGAAACTTGCAATAAATAAAGTTCTATAGGCTAATTTTTATGGTTGTACTATGTGAGCGAAGCCGCGGGCCGTAGCTAGTATTTGTTATAAATTTCAATTTGATACCTTTAGCTGTTTTTGAGAAAAAGGGTCTTGACAGACAGACGAACAGACAACCAGACAGGCAGATATTTCTCTCAAACAGTGAACGAAAATATCGTGATGAAACCAGCGTGTCCCGCTTATATATATATTGAATTTTTTGTATTGAATTTTTTGAATCAAAAAATTCAATAACATGTTCAAAGATATGTATGCACAAAGGAGCCACTTCTACTCTCATACCTGCTGACTCTGACTCCGTCTACATAGATCCCAGCAACACACAAAACCATTGTTTTTGTAGGCACATCATCCCTTTCAAATATCTTCCTCAAAGCGGGCCGTTCAGCATTATAAAGCTCCTTGTCATATCTGTACTTTAATTGATCTATGACATTTTGTACTGTACATAGATTAGTTATTGTATGAAATCTGATTTCATATGACAATAGTTTCCAAAGTATTAATTTTAAATGGTTGTCAAGCCATCCTTCTGGGACTAGATTTTTGTTGACAGCACCTAGGAAAATCCTTTTTAACTCTTCAATGGAAACTTTTGTTTCTGTGAGTTCATTTCTTTCAGCAACAAACTCAAAATTTAAAACATTGTCCAAATTAAAGTTTGTAATGTACGGATCTATCCCCGATTTACTGCCAAGGCCGAACTTAACATCTTTAAGTTTGTATATTTTAGCTTTCTTATAATTCTCAGTGAATTTTATCTTTGTTGTACATGTAATTTTGTTTTCTACAGCTTTAATGAAATCATTGCTTACATTATACTTTTTATCTTTATAAGGTGTTTCAAATTTCTTCCATCTTTTAGCTCTTGGACAAGAAAGTATGGGACTGCCTGATCTTTTACTATTAATAGGTGTTTCTTTAAAATCTTCGGTGCATAGACTCTCCTCGAAGTTATTAAGCACTTGAGTGTTTATTATATTGTCAATATTCACTGCAGTGTCTGGTTTGACGCGTTCTTGTAGAGAATTCTTACTTCTATCTTGAGGGATCCCATCTTTAGAATTCGTAGTTCGATCTTCAAGTAGCGTTCTCGATTTGTTCAAAGCATCTTCAGAAACGTTGCTCTTTTTATTATTACCAGTTTGAAAACTAAATATACTTTTCGCAGGCACTTTAACTTCAATATCATTGAAAAGGGATTTCGTCTTTTCTAAAGCCTCTTTAGAAACTTCAACGTTCTTGTTACTAGCTGTTTCAAAACCTTTAAAATGATGTTCTTTTATTTCAGACAATTCAATATCATCAAATAGGGATTTTGTCTTTTCTAAAGCTTCTTTAGAAACTTCAACATTCTTGTTACTAGCTGTTTGAAATCCCATAGTTGCTTTCGATAAATTGTTCGTTATATTAATTTCGGTAGGAAAGACGTCCAAATCATCAAATATTTTCTGACATTTCCCTAGAGCCTCTTTAGAAACGTTAACTTTTTTGTTGCTAGCTGTTTTGAAGCCTACAAACAAAGACTTATCTGCATTAAATTCACCAAAGAGTTTTTTACTGGCATCTAAGGCATCTTTAGAAACTGCAACATCTTTATTACTAGCTGTCTGAAAACCTTTGAGCTTGCTTTCTGAAGCAATATCGAGTTCATCATTGACAGTTTGGAATCCCTTTAATAGTGTTTTAGGTGTATCTACTTCATTTTCAACATTTTTAGGGTTTTCGTTGTCAATATCTTTAAAAATTTTGCTGGATTTTGACAGTGCAACTTCAGATATTTGAATATCTTTATTACTGGCTGTTTTGAAACCAACAAAAGCTGTTTTGCTAGTAGATGGTCGATTGCAATAATCGAAAGCTTGAATCGAATCAATGTTAAGTTCAAAATTATCATCTGATTTGTCTCTTTCACTATCTTGGAATATGTAGTTGGTCTTTGCTAGAGCTTTAGCAGGTATTTCAATGTTCTTATTGTTGGCAGTATTGAACCCAATAAATGTGGATTCGAGATTATCTTTCTTTACTTTTATTTCACTTGAAAGTAATTGGGGATTTTTTGTAGTAACGTCCAGTTCCTCACAATTTTTATCAATCTCACTAAGATCAATATCCTGAAATACTACTTTAATTTTCGCTTTCGCTTCCTCTGATATGCCAATATTTCTGTTACTGGCTGTTTTGAAACACAGAAAAGGAGCTTTCCTAATCTCATCACAACTTTTTTGTTCTTCTTCAAGGGACATTTCAATATTTGCAAACTCTTGTATAATCAGGTCATCATTTATTTTATCGTCAATATCATTTTGAAGATCGATGTCACAGGAATTATTGACGATATTTTCTATAGCCATAACTTTTGTATGTTCAATATTAGTTTCTAAGCTATTTTTGTCCATCAAATCAAATTTCTCATCAAAATCAATATCTTTGAAAACTTTCTTACCAAAGTCCAATGCTTTAACTGATAAATCCATCTTTTTATTACTGGCTGTCTTAAATCCAACGAAACATTGTTTTTCTGGTGGCTTTTTGATTGTATTATCATAATCTGTAGCTTTAGGCAATTTTTTTCCAGGTTCTTCAACCATTTTTTCATCTCTATTAGGATTATTTTCATTCATCTTGATTTGAGCCATGTCACTGACTTCATTGGAATCTGATATTGATTCCTCTGCATTTACTTTAAGGTTAAATTTCTCTCGTACTTCCAAATCAGCTATGCTTGTATTGATACTTTTCTCGTGGCGAATTTCAACCAGCTCAGCCAAACTAAAGACTTTTCCGTTTATAGAACTATCTTCATCTAGTATAAACTGCGCTTTTTGTAATGAGTCTGTGCATATTTGTATGGACTTATTACTGGCAGTCTGAAAACCCACATACATAGTTTCCTCCAATACAATAGAATGGTCATCAAAAGACGTATCCAAGGCTGCTGTTAAGGGCATATCTTGAAGTTCTCTGTAGATAAAATCATTCTCTTCATCGCTGCTGAACAGAATTTCATCTTTCAAACTTTCACTTCTTTTTTCTATTATATGCAAATGAGTATCAATGTTTGTCTTTATTAAGTCTGCAGCATTGTCTTGAAAGATTTCACAGCTTTCTTTAATTATAGGACTCAATTGACCATTTTCATTGAACATTACATTTTCATCTGTGTTCAAACATAGTTCTCCTCCTAATATTTGGGAGTTTATCAAGTGTTTACATGTATCAAAATCACTGTTACTGCCTATTAGAGGTATAGCTATTCTTTCAAAACTTTCAAAGGACTCCAAAGAGACAACTAAAGGTCCAGAATGTTTTATTTTGCTTTTCGTTTTTAAAACTGGACTTGGTGATCTTTCTTCTTCAATATCATCAATTGCCATTACATCAGTCAGCATTATTGTACTGTTACCTACTTTGCCTTCAATCATTTCATTTTCCTTTTGAGTTTCTGTATTAACTAGAACTTTATTATGATAACCAGGGATTTTACAAGTAATTTTGTCTTCTTTATTAAGATTTTCTATACACAATTCATTATTATGTAACATTTTTGAAGGTGATTTGTTTTCTTCTAAAACATTATCACATATTTCTCTTAATGTTTGCACATTTTTGGGATTGCATACATTTGCTTCAGAATCATCTAATTGAGTCTGGTCTTTTTCATTACACGGGCTTTGTGTAACATCTCTTTCGCTTTTATCATGTAAGAATGAAACAGTTTCATCTACATTCGTTTGTGTGAATTTAGTTTCAAACTCTTCAGGCTGGATCATGTTATCTCTGTCTGCTTTACATTGTGAGAATGAAACAGCGTTATTGGTGTTCATATTAGAGTGCATGAAATCTGTATCAAATTCTTGTGTCATTCCTTTGTGAGTGTTGATGTGAGCCTCTGCATCCTCTATAATGTTTATGAGTTGAGTGTCAGAGACACACTGAGTTTCGAATGTGTTAGTTTGTTTCGGAACCTGGAAAATCAATGTAATATCCAATTAAATTCATGAATTTCAAGCCACAGGATCTCTGAAGAACTCATTAATTTATTTACAGGAGAGAGTGCCACCTCTCATCAATGATATTATTATACTGAGCAGGAATGTTTCATAGGTGGACTAGTGGTGCTAAACGGCTAGTCCTGCAATATATAATCTAGAATTTCTTTCAAAATGATCTGTACATCTTCTGAATAAAGTTAATTTTGAGTTTGACTTTTAGGAGCTAGCGCGCATATCACACACCCCCAAATGTCAAATCAAAATTAACTTTGTACAGTAGAGATAAGATTCATTTTGACAAGAACTTTATTGACTTACTAGCTATCGCCCGCGGCTTCGCTCGCGGTACCTATGATGATAAAAAGTAGCCTATATAGTATTCCAGACTATAATCTATCTCGTGCCAAATTGCATCTAAATCCGTTCGGCAGTTTGAGTGTGATTGAACCACAAACATCCTCGCAAACTTTCGCATTAATAATATTAATACAGAAGAAGATCGCAGCCAAATAACATTATTTGTTTCAAATAGTGTTGTGTTCCTGCGGTGAGTAAGGTTGCCAGAGCTCTTTAGGGGGAGGGGGTTGGCAACGCGTGCGTGATGCCTCTGGTATTGCAATCGCTCATAGGCTACGGTAACCGCTTACCAACAGGTGGGCCGTATGCTTGTTTGCCATCTCAGTTGTATAAAAAAAAAAAAAAAAATATTAGTAGGATTGAGGGCTTAAGGGGGTGATATGGAAGTCCTGACCTCATTATACAAGGGCAGCTTGCTAACTGCCAAGAAAGTGGACTTGACACCTTTCAAGTCTTTAGCACCAGTCTCGCTTCTTCCATCAGCCAACTGCATAGTTTTGATTTGAGAATATACACTATCCAGCACGTCTTGAGGTTTAAATGTTGTGTTGTTTATATTCCTAGTGGTGTTGTAGATAGCTGAAGGCTTTTTAGCAGTACTTCTCTTCAGTAATAGCTCGAAATTGCCGAGGTTATTTGAATCCATTCCGACGTGTTTTGCAAAACATTTGCACAGAACTGCGCTGGGTAAAATTATATTTTTTAAGTGTCGTATAGTTCCAACAATACGGTTTACCCTGCAAATAAATAATTCTTCAATGAAGTTATAATCACTCACTACATTTCTATCAATACAAAATTACTCATGATTCCTATTTTAAAAAAAATTGGAACTTCTGAAGAAAATAGAAATTGCAAACAAGAAAGCCAAAAAATGCATTTTTTTTTCAGGGATCTTTTTTTGACATTTTTGACATTGACCTTGACTGACTGCCTGACAGAACGGCAGTCAAAGTCATTTTTTTTTTTTGTTTTATATGAATCGTCAATTCGTCAGCCATCCTTCATTTAGACCGCCGCGGCGCGAAATTCGAAGTACATGATGGATTATTTAAGAATTCCTTAAACTTTTCTGTTTTTATAATAAAACATCTATCACAGTGACAGCGACTCCTGCAATCAACAAATCAATCAATGTCATCAATGTTGGCAATGTCATGCCAAGTCAACTGCTATGGCACCGATTTTTCAGCCACCAATTCAATCAATCACCAAAATATTTATTTTCGTGCTTATTTCAGAGGCACAAACGAAAAAAAGCGTTTTTGCTTTGTGAAAATCATTGAAAATGTATACAGAAGTGGATGTTTTTGTGAGTAATTTCACACTAATCGATCCAGAGATCTATCAGCTATGGATAGAAGGATGCTCATGTGAGTAAAACTGGTTAAACACCTATACACCAAAAAACCTTTGCGAACTTCTGGTTTGCCTCTCGTCTTTAGTTGCGAAACATAATAACACGTTCATTTATTGTTTAACAATACCTCTTCCTTCATTCCACTGGTTCATTTTGGGTCACCTTACGATTAGAGAAACACATTTTTAAATATTTTTTTATTCATGCCTTTTATAAAAGTTATATCCAAGTTACTGGCAAATTTTCCTCGGAATATGGAATCATTGTCTCTTCCAAGATCTTTTTGTATTGATATTGATCCATTTGCCCTTCAATCTTTCTCACGGGACCAATCCCGTACCCTGAGAAACATCCCCACACCATTACATTTCCACCACCTTGCTTAACTGTCTTTTTAGTGTACTTGTTATTCAAAGCCTCGTTTATTGGTCGTCGTACATATCGTTTTGCATCGGAATTAATCAAATTAATTTTAGTTTCATCTGAAAACAAACCTTTTTTCCATTGATGAATAGTCCAACTGCCATATTTGCGAGCGAATGCTAGACGATTTTCTCTATGTTGCCTGGTAAGTAGTGGTACTTTTCTAGCGATCCTTCCTAACAATTTTCCTTCAACCAACCGTCTACGAACTAGTTTAGTGGACACGTGTCGAGGATCGTCTTCTGAAAATACCTCTTTTCTTATAACATTGGATCCTTTAAAGGGGTCCGCCTTAGCTAATCGAAGCATAAGCCTGTCTTCTTGAACTGTAGTCTTCCTGGGCCGAAGTTTTCTTGGCACGTTATCTGATGTTCCGTGTAGTTTGAAATGTGCGAGGGCGTTAAATATCATCTTTACGGAACATTCCAAATAATCGGCGATCTTTCTGTAACTCCATTTTTGTTTTAAATGAAAATTCACTATAATTTTTCTCGTTGCTGCATCACAGCTCTTATTTTTACCCATTTTTAATAAAACAACAATAAATAGTAACTTTTCGTAATGAGTTAGAAATGGCGGCAATATTTACAATGTGATTGACAATTGTGAGAACTGTATTTCAGTTTAAAAAATCAAATTTTGAACCAAGTCATACAATGTTTCTAATTAGTTGTCCATTCTGCCAGTCCTAACGATATTGATACTTTTTGTTTCACTGATATTTATTTTTATTGTCGTCTTGGTTGTCAAATATTATTGCTTGTAATTAAACTAGAGATATTAAAGTACATTGTAAAGTAGTGAAAAAAAAATTACCTCCTATTAAATGCTATAATAATGTTAGTTACTTTATAAAAATGTCAGGTGACTAGGTGTTTCTAATTAGATGACCACCACTGTATATATATATATATATGGTGTCACTGCGGCCACAACTGGCCTATTGTGATCGCCACTTTATTTGTAGAGCCCCTTTACAGGGCCTTTAAAGTTCACGGCAAAGCCCAGCAGCTGTTAAAAACTGAAGGATTTTCTTTGGGGTGAGTTGCTTTAGCTCCATTGGGCTGAGGATGTGCTTTCCCAAATGGATGCTACGTTTGAGCATCAGTGCTCCGCACTCACCTAGCAGGTGTAGAGGTGTTTCATCCGCATGTCATGTACTTATACATAATATAAACACTATAATCGGCGGTCTTATCGCAAGCAGCGATTTCTTCCAGACAATCTCAGCTAACCTACAACTAATCTTGTTTCTCCCTACTTAATTTCAGCGAGCGAAGCAGTATCCACACTGCATCAGAGAAGTATCCTGAAGCAGATGGTAGCGCCGGTGGATCTCATCGCCAGCGATGTTTTAGATCACTATCGGTAATTATTATTCTCGGCAAGTGTACCTTTTCCTTTTTCCAAGACCTGGTTTAGCATTTCTCTGAGAGAATGACTTTTTATTTGATTATACAATATGTTCCGTAACTAGTATACTTCCCCAAAAGAGGCGGTTCAGTTCGGTTGAGCTGTTAGGGTGTCATTGAATAATAAACATCCTCACAAACTTTCGCATTTATATTTTTATTAGTAGGATAGGATTAGAGTAAGTTTAGAAAAAAAAACATTTTTGTTGTTAGAATATTTATAATTTTGTTATAATTATAAAGAGACGTTTCTTCAATATATGGAGCCTGGGCCTGCACTGTGTACACTACTCTAAAATATGGCTAAGCAATAAAGTAAACGTATTTAATTGGTTATTTTATTTATATTGACTTCGTTCTAAAGTACATTAAGATTTTCATCGACAAAGAGAGCAACACACAGCGCTACAAAAATATGGCGGATGGACGTGCGTGAAATGTCATTTTGACAACCTACATTTATCTGACAAAACAAAAACATCAAATCAAACAACATGACATGAAAAATATGTCAATGTCATGTCAAACGCCAATTATAAACCAACATGGCGGCCTTCAAATAGTGTTCACATAGTAAAAAACTTACCAGAAGAACTATTCTTGTACCATCGCATTTGTCTTCAAATTAATGAAATTGTATTTTTCTTGTAATCTCCTATTTTTTCTTAATTTTTCTTTGTAGTGTACATGGACCAGGCCCAGAATGAAATGGCTCCTTTGTTTTATAACCTACATTATTATGAATCACCTTGTAGAAATGTCTCCTTAAGTTTTATTTACCTTTCAGTACTTTTGCCCTCCTAGAGAGGCTGCTGACCGTTCCATCGAAGCTGTCCGAGCAGATGATCTTCCAAATAGATGAGCCGACCAAACAGATGCTAATTGAAAAGTAAGTGCTTTGTTATATGCTTGCGCTCAAAGACTCTTATGTTCCTAATCATCATCATCAGCCTGATGAAGTCCACTGCTGGACATAGGCCTCCCCCAAAGAGTGCCACGATGGTCGGTCTTGAACCTTCTCCATCCACCGACTTCCCGCAACCTTCACAATGTCTTCGGTCCATCGGGTCGGGGCCTTCCTACACTGCGTCGCGTCGTCCGGTTCGAGGTTGCTCGAGGTGTGGAGTCAGGACTATGTATGTGACAGTTGGGTGTTAGTTATTTATTTTAGATTTGAAGGAGAAGCCACACTCACACCCCGTGACATACACACATGTACCTATGTATCACGCCTATGCCTATGTTTTTGTGTTTTTCTGTTTGTTTTTATTTTTTTATTTTATTTTATCTAAAATCTGATTACCAACTATTATCTGTACTATCTAATAATTATGTAACCTGCTTATACCTAATCCCTCGGTGACCATCTATTCGAGGGGGGTAAATTAATAATAGACGTTTCTAAGTGATCCTAGTGATTTTATTGAAATAAAAAAAAATAAAAAAAATTGAAAAACAGCGCTGCATGCATTGCATATGCATGCAGCAAATGCTGAATTTACTCCCTATGCCTTTTTATTATTATTTTTTTGTGTATCCTGCTCTTTTTTAATATTTGTTCTTTAAGGCAATAAATTATTTTATTATATTTTTATTTCACCAATTTTTTTAAAACATACG
Source organism: Anticlea derivata (assembly GCA_947579855.1). Taxonomy (NCBI): domain Eukaryota; kingdom Metazoa; phylum Arthropoda; class Insecta; order Lepidoptera; family Geometridae; genus Anticlea; species Anticlea derivata. Next base: position 4,114,371 of record OX388287.1, on the reverse strand, counting down.
TTTTTAGGTACTACGACCTTGACGATGCCGTGATAAGGGAGCTGCTTGGAAGGAAGCTGTCTTCAAGGCATAGGAAAGACCTTGACGAGGTATTCTATTCATTCTCATATCATAGAAACACTCACACACTTTTTTTTGCGTGAAAAATGTTTGCATGATCTGCAATTAGTTCCAGGTCTCTGGGTGTTGTGTTACCATAATACTCTTAGTTTCTGATACTCACGACACAGGGGATCCTAGTGTGGGCTCAGGACTATATGTGACTATTGGGTGTCATCGTCATCATCATTTCAGCCGTACGACGTCCACTGCTGAACATGGCCTCCCCCACAGACAGAGCGAACTCCTTATCATGTGGGGGGATTTGCCCATACTCACCACGCTGGGCATGCGGGTTGGTGAGCGCAGTTAGAGCTATCGGATGCTGCTGCCCATCCCCTAGCTTTTTTCCCTTAGTCGCCTCTTACGACATCCGCGGATAGGTAGATATGGAGGGGCCTATTCTTCAGCCGGGGCCACCACGGCGAATATATTTGGGTGTATTTATATTTATTTATTTAGGTTTCAGAACGGTCCGGCGCACCACTACGCTGCTGCCGCCGCCAGTTCGACAACGTGCGTCGCGTGTTCAAGGCGGTGGAGGAAATCCCGGGGAATGTGGTGGCCAACATCAGAAGTACCTTCTTGCTATCCGAGACACTGGCCAAGTGAGTGATGAAAAACACCAACCCCCTTATCGCTAAATATTACCCTCATACACAGTTCAAACAAGCTCAAACCGAACAACCCGCCTGGGGAGGTACCTACGCCTTACAGAAGATCGCAGCCAAATAACATTATTTGTTTCAAATAGTGTTGTGTTCCTGCGGTGAGTAAGTTTGCCAGAGCTATTTAGGGGGAAAGGGGTTCGGCAGGCAATGCATTAGCAATGCTCCAGGTGTTCCTGATGTCAATAGGCGACGGTAACCACTTAAGGCCGTAAGCTTGTTTGCCTCCGTATAATATAAAAAAAAATGTCCTAGAACCTACAAATTCGAAGACATGTGACATGTGCACGAAAGGAGCCTCTAAGAGCGAGCTAAGCCGCGGGCCCAAGCTAGTATCTTATGAGTATGTTATTTTGGTAAAGAACTCTAAGTTTTATCGAAATCGGCTGAGCCGTAACGGCGTGATTGAACCGCAAAAATCCATACACCCTGACAAACTCTCGCCTTTATAATATTAGTAGGATACATACATACATACCATACATAAAATCACGCCTATTTCCCAGAGGGGTAGGCAGAGACCAAGGCTTTCCACTTGCTACGATCCTGACGTACCTCTTTTGCTTCACTCACTCTCATCACATTCCTCATACATGCTTGTTTAAGGTACTCTTGACCTGGCCTTTTTTCCAAAACGTCACCGATTAGTAGGATATCAAGGCCATATCGCGTGCCGTTTGAACACGACCTCACGCTCCTGTTGTAACCTTCATTCCAGGAAGTACGGGGCGGTGGTGTTCATCGCTTGCATGCGTTTTGAGACCAGCAAGAGAAAACTGCAGTATCTTACCTTCAGCGACTTCTATCACTGCGCACAGGTAACTAGATATCATCATCATCATAATCATCACCATCATCATAATAATCATCATCATCATTAAACGAGGTCATTCATAATATGTATGCTATCAAGAAACAGTGGAACACGTTGTACTACATTGCACTGCCACAAATGAACCTAGGCTCAAAACAGGAATGCAGGAGGTGATTGGATCCTGCTCCTCTTCATCCACAACATCAACGGGGATGCTCGAACCATGTTGCCACCAACCCAGGGTCCTTCTCCGTTACTTTAAGGAGTTGGGCTGGCTGGGGTGAGGTCAGCAGGGGGACAATGCATAATACACCCCAACGCGGGACGTCAGTGCAGATCTTATTCCCCCATTTAGAATTAGATGTATGCTATCCCGGAAGGGGCGTATTCTTAATTTCTCATCTATAAAAAGAAAGAATATTATAAAAAAAAAGGTTTATCTGCAAAAATGTGCGTCGCGCGCGCCGTGTTTGTTGCCTGATTCTTATAGGCTTGGTCGCGAGGAACAGGCGTAGTTTCTAAGACGTTTCAAAGTGATCCTAGTGATTTTATTGAAATTGCCTAGCCTATTGAAATTTTTAGAAATTTGGTACTGGTTATAATATCTATGGTGTATTTGCGTCAGCAAGTTGGTTGACAGTATAGCATTTCACTTATTGTACAGTTAAACAGAAAATCAACGTTCCTGAACCTATTTTGTGTAATTAGACATAATCATCTCGCTTTTCTTATTATTAATAATATGTTTTTGGTATCTTACTAATATTATAAATGCGAAAATTTGTGATGTTTGGATGTTTGCTGTTCAATCCACCCAAACAATTTCAATTTATTTTATTCATCTTTTGACATATTTACATGTGCTTATATTTTTATTTTATCTTATATATTTATAGGTCAGAACAGAACAGATACATTTTTTTACTTACAAAGTAATTATGTAGACAAACAAAATAATAACATGTAAACACAACAAGACAAGACAAAAAAATATTAGATTAAACGTAAACGTAGCTGACTTTGACAATAAGTAAATCATGAATGAATGAATGATCGATTGATCGTTCGTACACAAACAAAAAGAAAACAAATTGGTGTTACCAACTGGAGAATTCAAATTTAGTCACAATATTCGATAGAGTAAAATCATACATTAATTCATTAATACATACTTCATAAACGGGCGAAGGGATTTGGTACAGAGATAGATTGTAGTCTGGTATAGCATAGGCTATTTTTTATGTAGGTACCATGCGAGCGAAGCTGCGGGCGGAAGCTAGTAGATAATAAATGTGTTAAAAGTTTAATTAAAATTGATGTGTTCAAAGTGATTTTATTGAAATAAACGCCTTTTGACTTTGTCTTTGGCCGTGGTGGCCCCGGCTGAAGAATAGGCCCCTCCATATCTACCTATCCGCGGATGTCGTAAGAGGCGACTTAGGGAAAAAAGTTAGGGGATGGGCAGCAGCGTCCCTCATTTTAACAACGATAGCTCTAACTGCGCTCGCCAACCCGCATGCCCAGCGTGCTGGCAAATCCCCCCACATGATAAGGAATTCGCTCTGTCTGTGGGGGAGGCCATGTTCAGCAGTGGACGTCGTACGGCTGAAATGATGATGATGATGACTTTGACTTTGTGCACAGGCGATAATGGGCAGTTGGACGTACAGCTGTTCCGGTCCGGAGTACTACGACACGGAGATGGACCGGGAGCTGTTGCTGGAGCTTCGTGACCTTCGCATCCTGCTGGACAAGGAGAAGGAGCACAAGCAGTGAGCATACCCTCCTCCCCCCCCTTTCCCCCTCCCCCCCCCCCCTGCCCTGCACTTGAACTGTTTTTTTTTCTTTTATTCCGGATATAGAACACACGGTCAACTGATCCCAAACTAGGCATAGCCAGTACTATGGGTACCAGAGACTGATTTACGTAATAGATATATATTTAACACCCAGACACAGAACAAACATCTGTGTTCATCACTCATTGTCCCGTGCGGGAATCGAACCCGCGACCTCTAGCGCAGAAGGCAGTGTTACTACCAACTGGGCTGTGAGGCCAGTCGTTGATGTTATGTTATGTATGTAATGTTATAACATGTTGATGCTAAAGGGTGAGTGTTAAGAGACTAACCCCAACTGTCGGAGCAATTCAGGTAAGGTAAGGTTGCCAGAGCTCTTTAGGGGGAGGGGTTCAGCAGGCAACGCATTAGCAATGCTCCAGGTGTTGCTGATGTCAATAGGCGACGGTAACCACTTACCATCAGGAGGGCCGTAAGCCTGTTGCCTCCGTATAACATTTAAAATAAAACACTTCTTCCACTCTCTTCTGTAAGCCGTCATCTCCGCACTCACTTCTTTCTTTCAGCTCACGAAAGGGCTATCACATCTTAATGTACAAAAGCAAATTAATTCATGTTAAATTATGTTTTAATACCATGTGCACAGCAAATAAATATTTTAAATTTATATTTAAAAAAAAATTACATACATAACATAACACCCGACAGTCACATACACACTCCTGACCCCACACTAGGATCCCCTGTGTCGTGGGTATCAGAAACTACGAGTACCATGGTACCACAACACCCAGACCCGGAACTAATATTTGCAGAACATGCAAAAATTTGTCCCGCAGCGGAAATCGAACCCGCACCCCTTGCGTCTCAGTCGGGCACTCGCCCGCTGCACCACAAGTGCCTAAGCAATGACCAAACCCTCATTTTCTGAGTCATTCGCTTCTGCATTTACAAATGGTAAAAAAATTTGAAAGTACAGACAGTGATAAAAGCGGCCATTTTTAACGTTTTAAATAAATAAATAAAAGTCGTTTTAAATTTATAGGCCGTGGTGGCCCCGGCTATAGAATAGGCCCCTCCATATCTCTATCCGCGGATGTCGTAAGAGGCGACTAAGGGAAAAAAGCTAGGGGATGGCCAGCAGCGTCCCTCAATTAAACAACGATAGCTCTAACTGCGCTCGCCAACCCGCATGCCCAGAGTGGTGAGTATGGGCAAATCCCCCCACATGATAAGGAATTTGCTCTGTCTGTGGGGGAGGCCATGTTCAGCAGTGAACGTCGTACGGCTGAAATGATGAAATAAATAAAAAATAAATAAATATTCCGGACATATTCACACGGTCAACTGATCCCAAACTAGGCATAGCCTGTCCAATGGTGACCAGGGACTGAGATATATATAATAAATAAATATTCAACACCCAGACACAGAACAAACATCTGTGTTTGTCACACAAATGTTTGTCCAGTGCGGGGATCGAACCCGCGACCTCTAGCGCAGAAGGCAGAGTTACTACTAACTGAGCTATGAGGCCAGTCAAATAAATGCTTATTCGTTGCAGTTTGGTGTGCATGCGCCTGAAGCCCAAGCTGCTGGAGAAATCGTACCAAGAGTTGGAGTTGAACTTCAGGTAAGTAACATATTAATCACTAGCATCCGCACGCGGCTTCTCTCGCGTGGAGGTACCACATAAAAAGTAGCTGTAAAATATATCAATAAAATCCTACTAATATTATAAATGCGAAAGTTTGTTAGTATGCCTGTTATTCAATCACATCGTAACGGCTCAACCGATTTCGTTGAAACTTGGAATACAAATAGTTCTTTACCTAGAATCGCATATAGGCTACTTTTTATGTAGGTACCACGCGGACGAAGTCACGGGCGGAAGCTAGTAAGAAATGAAAATATTTTATTTCGGACAACAAGGATCCATAGTTTGTTAGTAAAATATAAAAAAAAACGTATAATTAGGGTTAAGACACTATTTAATTATTTCTTATATTTTTAATCTAGCTGGTGCCCGCGACTTCGTCTGCGCAGGATTAGTATATCGAGTAGCTTATATTAGCTTGGCGTTACAATTCACACAATATCTTTATAAGTTATAGCCTATGTGTTACTCCGATGTATAAGCTATATTATTGTAAAGTTTCATTAAAATCCATTCAGTAGTTTTTACGTGAAAGAGTCAAGAACAAACATCCACCCATCCATACTTACAAACTTTCGCGTTTATAAATAAATAAATATTCCGGACATATCACACACGGTCAACTGATCCCAAACTTGGCATAGCCTGTACTATGGGTACCAGAGACTGATATATATTTAATAGATAAATATTTAACACCCAGACACAGAACAAACATCTGTGTTAGTCACAAATGTTTGTCCAGTGCGGGAATCGAACCCGTGACCTCTAGCGCAGAAGGCAGTGTTACTACCAACTGAGCTATGAGGCCAATCGAATGTATAAGCTATATTATTGTAAAGTTTCATTAAAATCCATTCAGTAGTTTTTACGTGAAAGAGTAACAAACATCCACCCATCCATACTTACAAACTTTCGCGCTTATAATATTAGTAGGAAGTAAGATGGCCTCATAGCTCAGTTGGTAGTAACTCTGCCTTCTGAGCTAGAGGTCGCGGGTTCGATTCCCGCACTGGACAAACATTTGTGTGATAAACACAGATGTTTGTTCTGTGTCTGGGTGTTAAATATATATCTATGATGTATATCAGTCTCTGGTACCCATAGTACAGGCTATGCCTAGTTTGGGATTAGTAGACCGTGTGTGATATGTCTGGAATATTTATTTATTATTTAAAATAAAAATATTATATTTGTTTTAGGTTATACACGCGCGCCCTGGTTGGCCTGGCTTGCAATCTACACCGGGGCAGAGAACTGCGCTCCCTGTTCATAGATCTACTTGAAAGGTATTTTTTTTAAATTAAAAGACACGTTTCATCAATATATGGAGCCTGGGCCTGCACTGTGTACACTACTCTAAAATATGGCTAAGCAATAAAGTAAACCTATTTAATTGGTTATTTTATTTAAATTGACTTAGTTCTAAGGTACATTAAGATTTTCTTCGACAAAGAGAGCAACACAGCGCTACAAAAATATGGCGGATGGACGTGAGTGAAATGTCATTTTGACAACCTACATTTAACTGACAAAACAAAAACATCAAATCAAACAACATGACATGAAAAATATGTCAATATCATGTCAAACGCCAATTATAAACCAACATGGCGGCCTTCAAATAGTGTTCACATAGTAAAAAACTTACCAGAAGAACTATTCTTGTACCATCGCATTTGTCTTCAAATTAATGAAATTGTATTTTTCTTGTAATCTCCTATTTTGTCCTAATTTTTCTATGTAGTGTACATGGACCAGGCCCAGAATGAAATGGCTCCTTTAGATCTTTTTTCTTGAAACTTGATTAGTGCATGCGTTATCACGTTTTAAATGAATCTAATTCATAATAGGTGTCGCCAATCAATCAAAGTTGCAACAAAGGTAAGTTGCATGCTGTGTTTGCCTGTTATTGGTTTCTCATGTAGCTTAAGACATTTTGTTTCCAATCATAACTATGTACTCATGTGTAAACTGTTGGCAAACCTAATAAATAAATAAAAAATAAAAAAGTCATGGCAGACAAGTGTAAAAACACTCAATAGTTTTAAAAAAATATTAATATTTTAAACATGTAACACTATAAGGACGCTACCGGAAACGGAAAGAGAAAAAGTGCTAGTAAAAATTGTCATAGCGGACGTAAGAGAAAAGTTACAAAAAGTTTCAGTCAGTTTAGTTTACCGAAGGGCTGGTGCTTACCTCGGACAAAGGATCAGTATAGCGATCCAACGAGGTAACGTCGCCAGCCTTTTGGGCACGCTGCCTGTGGTTGGTGATCTGAACACTGTTTTCTACTTGTAGTCGTAGTCGTAGAAAACAGAGTTCATTCCTAGTATAATATTATTTTAGCTTAATTTTCAACTGTTATAATTATTATTCCTCAGACACTGGACCGAGACGCATGTGTTGCCTTGCAACTCAATGCGTTGTGCAAATTTAAATTAAATTATCAATCAATTCAATTCATTTTATTAATCCTTTGACATGTTACATGTGCTTAGACAAGTCAAAAAGTACAATAATTATACTACTGTAACTGTACTACTATTTATTTATTTCTGGACTTTACTTAAACAATTAGAATTGTTGAATATTATATTGACATTTACATGCTTATATTGATCTAGAATTTTCAATAATAAGTGAATTTAATTTATGTTTGCAATAATAATTTGTTGAATCAATTCTTATAATATGTGACATGAATAATTTGAAATCTGTTTCTATCGTTACTAACATAGTTTATAGGTAGATAAATGTACTAACAATTATGGCGAACAACCGAAATAAATTAAATTAAATTATTTTTCTGTTAATAAACCTTCTAATTCTAAATGGGTGTATAAGATCTGCACTGACGTCCCGCGTTGGGGTGTATTGTGCATTGTCCCCCTGCTGACCTCACCCCAGCCAGCCCTACTCCTTAAAGTAACGCAGAAGGACTCTGGGTTGGTGGCAACATTGTTCGAGAATACCCGTTGATGCTGTGGATGAAGAGGAGCAGGATCCGATCACCTCCTGCATTCCTGTTTTGAGCCTAGCTTCATTTGTGTTAATAAACCTTGAGATATTAAGTTTAGTTTAATTTAGTTTTAGTCTTTGGAGTAGTGTTCATGTCAGTCAGTTATTATTATTAATAAAAGTTTCTCGTGTATTGCTGGATAAGAGTGCAGAGATCACATTAGGTATGTTATCATTATTGTACACACAATTGGCAATAAATGTTGTTCTATTATTGTTGAAATAAACACCTTTTGATATAATTTGATAAAACGTTCACAATCCCGAAAGTGGCTTATTCAATTAACAAAAAAAAACATATTTTAATTATGCATGTTTTCCTTAACTTTTACAAAATACCCTTTTTTGGGTCATCTTTATAAGTCATTATTAAACGTACGATTAAAAGTTCGGCATCAAAATTACTACCTAAAACAACTGATTCATTGAGTTTGACCGCAAACAGCTGATTTTCGCATAGCGTTTTTTCAATGAAATATGTCGAATTTCCAAATGTTGTAGAACTACCTTTATTGCCTATCGGGTGTAGAATAAACCCCTTTCGGGATAACACACATGTTATGACTCAACTTGTATAAGATTAGATATTAATTTCTCAACAAACGTCATAAAATACAGATTGTACATTGGTTTTACTTAAATAATTTTAATGATAAGATCCGAAATGAGGAAATTCGTAGAAGAACCAAGGTCACCGACATAGCTCTCAGAATTAGCAAGTTGAAGTGGCAGTGGGCAGGCCATATAGCTTGCAGAACCGATAACCGTTGGGGAGTAAAGGTTCTCGAATGGCGACCACGAACCGGGCGACGCAGTGTTGGAAGGCCCCCCACCCGATGGACCGACGACATTGTGAAGGTTGCGGGAAGTCGGTGGATGGAGAAGGCTCAAGACCGTTCGTCGTGGAACTCTTTAGGGGAGGCCTATGTCCAGCAGTGGACTTCTACAGACTGATGATGATGATGATGATGAAATAATTTTTATTTCATAGTTGGAACATAGGAAAAACCTGTATGATGGCATACCTATACCTTCCGCCAGACAGATATATTTTATTATTCAAGTATGTATGTATGTTTCGGTTTGTTTCAGATGCATAGAGCCCCTGCGTCTCGGCTCGTGGCCCAAGACTGATTTAGCGCAGTTCCTGTGCGCGTACGAACAGTGCGCGTTACAAATGGACGTCTTGAGGTATCTGTCATAATCTTCTTACTAACTTGGAGGAGGTAGGGCATAGCGAGATTACCTCCGCCTTACAGAAGATCGCAGCCAAATAACATTATTTGTTTCAAATAGTGTTGTGTTCCTGCGGTGAGTAAGGGGGAAGGGGGTTCGGGGTCGGCAACGCGTGCGTGATGCCTCTGGTATTGCAAGCGCTCATAGGCTACGGTAACCGCTTCCGCTTACCAACAGGTGGGCCGTATGCTTGTTTGCCAACACTTGCCTTTTGGGGTCGGACCATAACCCACCACGCTAGTCCAGTGCTGGTTTTCAATTCAATTTATTTATATTCAAGACATGTCATGTCATATGCATTTTGTTAGTAAATAAATAAATAAATATTCCGGACATATCACACACGGTAAACTGATCCCAAACTAGGCATAGCCTGTACTATGGGTACCAGAGGCTGATATACATAATAGATAAATTAACACCCAGACACAGAACAAACATCTGTGTTAATCACACAAATGATTGTCCAGTGCGGGTATCGAACCTCGCGACCTCTAGCGCAGAAGACAGAGTTACTACCAACTGAGCCATGAGGCCAGTAAAAATACCTTCAGGTGCTTTGTTAGTAAGGTCAAATCAGTTCATACCTCAGTAATGGTAACTGACCAGGGTGGCCAGGAAAGAATCAGTGACACGCCAAGCAAGCAAGTTCATACTCAATTATGTAACTGTTGACGGTAGTAATAATCTAATCTAAATAATAATAATCTAGTAATTAAGAGGATACAAAATTCATAATAAATTGTCGAGTGGGCGGAGTGAAGAAAGTGAAAGCGCTATGTACTGTAATTGAATGCGGAAAGAGATAGCAAGCGTTAGAAGGCTCTCGAAAGTAATCGACGTAAGCGAAATATAAGAAAATATCGATTATCTCAAAAGCTATCTATTTTTTTTATAAAGTGTCTTGGATTTAGGTTCCCAATGCTATTGTCTAACAAAATATTTAAAAAAAAGTTATTTTTGTTATACAGGCCGTCCCAAACTTATGGGACATGAAGGGGAAGTACCTTAAATATCGTAGATAGGGTATTTTGCTGAAAGAAGACTTTATGTTACTTTTAAAAGTTAGTAATTCTGCATTCATAGATTTTCTAAAAAATACTTGCTTCGTCTGGGAATCGAACCGACTTAAATGTCAAAAAAAAATCATCCTACTTCTATGATGCCAATCGAAAGAATAGCTAAAAAATCATAACTTTGCTTAAGTAACATAGTATTTTAAAAAAAAGGAACAACATGAAAGATTCAAGAAGAACTTCCATTAGATCAAAACTTACTTGATATGCCATGTTCGCAATAAATTAACACAAAACTTGTGTAAGTGAATTATTAAGACTAAACAGATCAATCCAAAAACAAACGCTCGCACACACTGTTCCATTTTCAAATTTAAGAACAACATTTAAAAATATTAGTTCTTTTGAAAAATATTAAAGTATGCATTCAAACAAACGCTAAATAATCCTAAATAAAACGTGTTTGAAAAATTTGACTCAATCATTTTACGTTGTTCCTTTCTTTTAAAATACTATGTTACTTAAGCAAAGTTATTATTTTTTAGCTTTTCTTTCGATTGGCATCATAGAAGTAGGATGATTTTTTTTTGACATTTAAGTCGGTTCGATTCCCAGACGAAGCAAGTATTTTTTAGAAAATCTATGAATGCAGAATTACTAACATTTAAAAGTAACATAAAGTCTTCTTTCAGCAAAATACCCTATCTACGATATTTAAGGTACTTCCCCTTCATGTCCCATAAGTTTGGGACGCCCTGTATAGTCTCACGAGTATTTTCGAAAAAAACTTTTGCAAGGGACCCAACTTTAAAAAATAAATCTATCGAGAAAAGTTTTACCAATCGCGTTTCTGTCTTGGATTTACGTAAATAAAATGCTCAAGTTATCTTTGTCATAAAAATCAAAACTGTGCGTTTTGCGGTTATTGAGAAAAAACAGTTCAAAAATCATAAAATAATTAAACCCTCACCCAGTACGTTTAGTAATTAGTAATGGTGAAAAGACCAAAACGGGCTAATTTTCAAAAAGTTTCGAAAATATAATATTTTTTTTCAGAGAGGCAGACCTGAAGAGCGTCTGGGAAAGATACATGCGCGTTATCAGCAAGTGCCTCATTACTATGTACCATATCTAGTCTGAGCAACCTTCAGCGCGGTCACCAATTGGTTGGGTGCCCGCTAGTGGCACAGCGCTTCCGGCTTCGGAGGGCACATGTATATCTAGTCTGTTTATCAACCTTCAGCGCGGTCAGCAATTGGTTGGGTGACCGCTTCGGAGGGCACCTTCATGTAGAGTTCTTGATTATCATTATTGTGAAGGTTGCGGGAGTCGGTGGATGGAGAAGGTTCAAGACCGTTCGTCGTGAAACTCTGGGTGATGCCTATGTCCAGCAGTGGACTTCTGCAGGCTGATGATGATGATGCTTATACAAGGTGATTCATAAAAATTGGAAATTCGCCATTTTTCGTTGAAAAAACTATGCAAATCCTCTGTTCACTTTTTGTTTACTGTATATTTTTAACCGGTACCACGCGAGCGAAGCCACGCGCGGAAGCTGTTATCTGCTATGTTGGTTTGAGGCAAAATTAACTTATTATTATTTTTAGTGTAAATGACTTTTTTTATAACAAATACTAGTCTACTACAAGGTGAATCATAATATCTTACCATCCCGAAAGGTGGCTTATTCTACACCTAACTGGCAATTCTGTATACAAAAATCTGCAGTTTTGGAGTCAAATCAGTTCAAACTCAATGAATCAGCTGTTAGTTCAGCTGGTACCAATCTTGATGCCGAACTTCTCGTAATTAGTTAAAAAGATGATAAAATTACTAAATACAGCTAATTTCAGAAAGTTTAGAAAACAATTTTAAAAATAAAGTTCTTTATGTTCATAACCTCACAAACAAAATATGTTCTAGATAATTGTAATAATTTAAGTATAATTTTTTGTAAAATATATGACTTCAAGACTTGCAGCGTCTATGTACTTACCTACTTTAAGCTAAAAATACCATCTAAGCTGAATGTACATGGAGCATGAATAAATGAAATAACCCCCTTTCGGGATGGTATACATGTTATGAATCACCCTGTATGCTTAATTATAACAATTAGATGTAAGTTTTATGTATAGTATTATAAAACTAATCTTGTTTATTCTTTGTTACAATAAATGCATTCATATTGTGATTTTTATTTTTATTTTTTTCACCTGGAAGGAGAAAAAATAGTCTCACGAATGTTATCTCCAAGAATGGTAGACATCCTCTCAGATCTTCAGGCGATCAGACCCTTGAAGATGTCTAAGGGAGGTAGTCAGAGGCATGTCCGAACATTAGGCTCATGCCCACATTTTGCAGTAGTATTCCATATGTGACAGTTTGTAAATCCATCGTTGAAAGAATACCTGGTTTCCTCACGATGTTTTCCTTCAACGTTTTCGTGTGTCACGCACTTCATCATCATTCCAGCCGTTTAAAGTCCACTGCTGAACATCGGCCTCCCCCACCACAGGTTTCCAGAGCGACTTCCTATCATGTGGGAGGAATTTGCCCATACTCACCACCCTGGGCACGCGGGTTGGCGAGTGCAGTTAGAGTTATCGTTGTTAAAATAGGGGACACTTGCCCATCCCCTAGCATTTTTCGCTTAGTCGCCTCTTACCACATCCACGGGTAGGAGATAGGGGCCTACTCTTCAGCTCTTCATTAGTCGTTGGCGGTCGGGTTACCTACCACTATGCCAACCAGGTCAATGTGGAAGGTGATATTTAAAAAAAAACATTTTTAATTAGAAAATGTTTATTCCTATACTTAATTTTAAACTTAAATCTCTAAACGTTCAACAGACAATGAAAAAGATGAACAAAATGATTCCTTACTTATAGGATGTGAAGGTATTTTTACTTGCTTGTTCCTTATGTACCTAACCATATTTCCTTTATGGTACAAAGATAATTCTGATCAATCCCTCAATTTATGAAATACCTGGAGGTATCACACTCAGCATTTTATGATCACAAAGAAGAGAAAATTCTACAGTATTTGTTCCACAAGTATTATAACAAAAAAAATGATTTTACTCTGAGAAAAATTAGTTCTTACCCCCATATTCGTAAACACTCACTAACTTTATGGGGTGGATAAAAGTATGTCGGCCGCTTTGGTTTACTGTTAGAAAAGGACAAGGCGAGAGTTATCGAATCGATAAAGTAAATAATCCTACTAATATTATAAACTTTTTGTAATATTCCTTGATACAAAGTAGCCTGTATGCTATTCTAGGCAAAGAACTATCTATTTCAAGTTACATCGAAGTCGGTTGGGCCAACGACATTATTAAACTACAAACATCCTCACAAACTTTCACATTTATAATATTAGTAGGATGCGAAAGTTTGTGACGATGTTGTGGTCCAATCACGCCCAAACGGCTGAACGGATTTGGATGAAATTTGGCACAGAGATACAATATAGTCTGGAATAGCTTATAGGCAAATTTTTATGTAGGTACGCGAGCGAAGCCGCAGTCGGAAGCTAGTTATGAATAAGAAAGTAACCGTGTGTATTATGACGATAATTCATAAAAGTAAAGGTTACTGCGCACATAACGCACCGGAAATGACATTCCATCAGATGTCTCCGGTAACCTTAACACCCCAAGATGTCTAAAGATGCCAATAAGAAATGAATCAGTCAGTCACCAACTTAGCCGCTCGACAACTCTCGCCTTGTCCTTTTCTAACAGTATACAATAGAAAGAGGCGGGCATACTTTTATCGAAGCGATAAAGTTAGTGAGTGATTGCGAATAAGGGGGTGTTTGAAGCTGTGTTTCAAGCGGCGAGCGATGTGCCGTCTAAAAGATAGCCACAATGCCCACTAGAACGTTTCGTGACAAACCAACACCAGCATGCCATGACAGGACCGACAGCGAATTCACGACGACAATATAATGATATAGATTGTAATTTTTTGTCAATTTCATAAGCTTTTATTTATTTTAAATACCTGATTAGTTTTCTTTTGAGCCTCACTTAGTTCGATCGGCAGCACACTGAAGCTCTACATTCCATTACATGAAAAAGGATCATAAATGTGCACCGTGTTTGTTGCCTGATTCTTGTAGGCTTGGTCGCGAGGAACAGGCGCAGCTACGCCTAGTTTCTAAGACGTTTCAAAGTTATCCTAGTGATTTTATTGAAATAAACACGTATTGAATTTGTTATGTTTTAGTGGGCACAGTAGTGTCTGCCCAAGTCCATTTCGTTCATAGCACGGTCATGGTATGATGTGTTGAAGTTGGCAAAGGTGTTAAAGGAATTCAAAATGGCATATCGAATGCCATTTGAACATGTCGTATACTATAAATTAGTCATTGTGGCCTGCAGCTTGACGTAAGAGTACATAGATCTTCTCTTTTATCCAGTCTTTGTTGTACGGCGCGTATGTGTTTGTTGATTTCTGGTATACGAGGCAACTGAGGTCCGCTAGCTGGAAATTCATAACTTGATTTGATATTTGTCACCATCAAAACAGGAAGCTCAAACGGTGACCGCGAACCGGGCAATGCAGCATGCATTGGAAGCCCCCCATGGACCAACAACTTTGTGACAGTTGTGGGAAGTCGTTGGACAGAAAAGGCACAAGACCGTTCGTCATGGAACTCTTTGGGGGAGGCCTATGTCCAGTAATGGACTTCTACAGACTGATGATGATTTGATATTTTACGAGTGAAATTTCTGTGATTCATATTATGTATATCCTTTCTATCAAGGAAAAGAAGGAACGCTGCTGCCCATCCCCTAGCTTTTTTCCCTTAGTCGGCTCTTATGACATCCGGGTAGTAATGGAGGGGCCTATTCTTCAGCCGGCGAAGCACCAATGTTTTGATGTCTTGTTTCAAGAAAAGCTGACGTTTCCGACCGGAAATGCTTCCGATGCTTTGAAATAGCCCTTCTAATGTCTCTGTCACATCCGAAGACTTCTACAGATCTGGTTTAGGAAGCTTTTACGCACCTGATCAACGAAATCAAACAGTTGAGATATATCATATGTTATCGTCGGCGTATTGGGGTTCCGCCGCTTCAGGTGCTCCTCATAAATCTTGCAAACTCCCTCCATACAGTCATTTACGCTTTCGTAGTCTGAATATGTTCTTGTCTCCGGCCTGTGGCCAGGTTGAACCAGCAAAATTGTGTGAGACTGAAAAAAATTATAACCTCTCGTTACCGCCATTTTAGACGCGAAATACTGTTTAAGCACCAAAATAACTAGTAAACTCACCATTCTGATAGATTTAAGCTAATTGCAAACAGTTGTATACGATAATTAAGCAATAATGTTAGTAAGAATGCTAAAAACAATATTTTCGAAAACGTCGATCGATCGACGAACCGCAAGACAAACGCTTTTTCTTTCGTTCTAAAACAAAAATAAAGTAAGTGAGACGGACAGATAACCTCGACGACAGTCGGAAAGAGTAGGAAAAATTGGATTTCCGAACGGAATTTACTCTGCTGCCATTTAGTGGAAGGAGACTACGATATTGGTGCTTGTGCACTTCACGCACTGTAGAAAATCAAGCGCGGTTTTTTTTCGTCGTTGCGGGGGTGGACTATGGTCAAATCGTTTTTGTTGGTATATGTTTCGGAACACACCAGAACCACAGACTTAAAACTTGGGTTGCTTTTTAGAATACATAGTACTAATCTGTGGTTGCTTTGCTTGTTTACTGTTTTGGGTGGTGCTTGGACTGCTTAGTTAGGTTAGTATATTTTACTAATTGCATTTTCATGTTAGCTATCAGTGTTTCAGATTATTATTATTAGGCCCTTTAGCTGTTAAGTAATAGTACTATTAGCTAAGTATTATAAATAACGCAGGTATGTACAGCTACGTAGGTGTTTTTGGTTGATTGATAAAATTTTCCTACCAAACTGAACTACCAAACCAAGTCGCCTTGTTTAGAGATAATATCAATACACAGGCTTATTTTGTTGGTTGATCGATTGTTATAATTCCTACCAAACCAAAATCGCGTTGTCTAAACAAAATATATTTCCTATTGTTTCTTATTTGTAAAATTTGTTTTTTGTTCCAAATAAAATTATGTTGATTTTGATCATTAGATATCACTATATGTTGTTGGTTGATTGCTCAGAATCAAAGAGTAACTTTGTATATAGGTAGGTAAGGCTCAGAATACAGGTTGATTCATAAGTTACTAAACCAAAATCGCGTTGTCTAGCTTAAGGTGAGGGTTAAATTAGTTTATGATTTTTGAACTGTTTTTTCTCAATAACCGCAAAACGGACAGTGTTGATTTTTATGACAAAGATAACTTGAGCATTTTATTTACCTAAATCCAAGACAGAAACGTGATTGGTAAAACTTTTCTCGATAGATTTATTTTTTAAAGTTCGGTCCTCCCTCTGCAATAGTTTTTTCGAAAATACTCAGAAACTATCAATCATAAATAACTTTTTTTTAAATATTGTCTTAGAAAATAGCATTAGGTACATAAATCCAAGACACTTTTTTAAAAAAATACTTAGTTTTTAAGATAATCGATATTTTCTTATGTCGCTTACGTCGATTACTTTCGAGCGCCTTCTAACGCTTGCTATCTCTTTCCGCATTCAATTATAGTACGTAGCGCTGTCACTTTCTTCACTCCGCCCACTCGACAGTTTATTATGATTCTAATAGTGCCTTAAATCATAAAGTAAATATTAAAATTAAATAAATTAGTGATTTAAATTAAGGACCATAAGGCGTGATGGTTTATGGTAATTTCAGATTTTGTTATAGGTATGTATTATAACATAATAATATAAGCCATAATATAATAAGCCTCCCCAGGCTTGTGTCTAGCAGTGGACTTCTACAGGCTGATGATGATGATGAAATTAGTGATTAATAAGTTGTGTAGTACTGCATTTTTATGTACTTTAATTAGGTAGGCTTTCGTAGTACAGTAGGTATAACAAAAGGTGAAATCCTTGCAGAAAATGTCTGAAAATCAGTCGGAGGACTCACAGGAGTCGTCACCAGCCAACAGTGAAATTCGAAGTAACCCTGAACTGGAAGGAGATAGGAAAACTATGAACTTGTTTAGCACTGTATGGGTCAAGACAGAGGCGACTGATGAAGATGACGCTGAGGTTAAGATAAAAATCGAAAAGCTTGATGATAACATTTCGAAGACAGCAACATCGACACTTGATAAAAATTATAGGTAACCTACTTACTAAATTATTTAAATAATAATAAGTTACACATAGGGATTCATAATATGTATGCTATCCTGAATGGTGCTTATTCTACACCCAATTGGCAAAAAAGTTTGTTCTACGGAGATTGGAACTTCTAAATTATTTATTGAAAAAATATGCAAAAATCATCTCGTTTGGTTTCATAACAGTTCAAAATCAATTATTCAGCTGTTAAAAAAATTTCTCGTACGTTTTATAACAACATGGCAAAAATGGTACATACCAAAATGAAGATAGCTAAAAGACGAATATATTTTTTCCCGACTATTATTCTTTTTTTTTTTTTTTGATATATTAAGCTCCTTTTTCAGAAAGGTAAACATAATCTGAATCACCTTTTATAACTGAAAATGTTTCTATGATGGTGTATTATTTTATATTTTTTATAATTTCAGAAGGAGACAATTGTACAAAAAATCTCCTAGACTCAAGCATCTCAAGTGTGATCAATGTGACTACAAAACTAGTCAAAAAAACTGCTTGACCTATCATATTTTGGGTCACACAAATACAAAACCTTTCAGCTGCGATAAATGCGATTACAAAACTAAGTATCCCATGTCTCTTAAACGCCATATTTTTGTTAAACATGAAGATTTAGTTACTACAGATCAAAGATTACCGACATACAAATGTAGAGTATGCTCTTATGAAACGCATTTTAAATGGAATTTGAGTTCTCATCAACGGAAGCATGATCTATCAAAGCAATACAAGTGCCCCCAGTGCAGTTATTCCACCGCGTACAAGCATAGCCTTAAAAAACACAGCCGGACACACAACAAACCTGAAGAAACATGTTACAGTTGTGATAAATGCCCGTTTTCTACCAAATTTGAAGGTAGCATGAGCAGGCACTTGGCAAAGATACATTTTGAGATTTCAGAAAAAGCAAGCCGATGTGAACATTGCTCTTTTTCCACTAAGATCAGATGGAGATTGAATATTCACAGGAAACGAAGTCATCAAGACAACCCCATTAAGTGTGTTCATTGTAGTTACCAATCCATGTATCGCTGTGCGTTTAAAGAACACAAACTAACTCATACTCAGGGCAACCAGCAATGGATAGACTCTCTCTTCACAGCCGATACTAGCATACAAACTCCTAATGTTCAGAACATAAAAGAGGAACAGGCTATCGAGATAATGAAAATGTGTGAAATCAGGTCGAAAATGGACGCTGATGCAGGCATAAACTATAATGAGAGTACAAAGATATATAACGAACTCAAGAGCAAATTAAATGAAGATCCTACTTACTACACCCTGAATAATGATAGGAACAATCAAAGTTTGCCACAAATCTCACAGCAGTCTGAGCATGAGAGAAACAATCACTATCTTGTCGATCCGAACTGCGAAGTGTCTTGGAAAAACATACAAGTCATAGAGTCTTCGAACCAAGACCGCCCATTCCAATGTGTTACTTGCGATTACAGAGCTAAGTTCAAAGCTTCAGTACAAAGGCATTATCAGCGGCACCACACAAGCCACAACCGACCGTATAAGTGTGTTAACTGCGACTTCTCAACTAAAACTAAAGATCAAATTGCTTTGCACCATAAAAGAAGTAGGACAGATGAGATACTGATTTGCAAAATCTGTGGTTTCACCTCTGACTTCAAATGTCAGTTTGCGATGCACGAAAAAGAGCACTATCCTTTTAAATGTGTGCATTGCGAGTATACGTGTAAGAAGAAACCAGATATGCAGAAACATTTCACGATAGTGCATCTTGGAAACGGTCTGAAATGCAGGCACTGCGACTTTAGAGCGACACGAAAGGAGAGTTTATTGTGCCATGAAGTGATACATACGGGGAAGAAACCGTTCCAATGTCAGTTTTGCGAATATTCATCTGTTAGACGGTCTCTACTTGAGAACCATTTGAATAGATTTCATAAAACAAAGATGGCGGAACAAATTATTGATGATTCTCGAATAGAATTATTGAAAAATAATAAAGGTGTTAGTGAAGAAACGGTGGAAAACATGCACTGAGTCAATGTTCAAGAAAAATTGGATAACTAATAGTCAGACTACTACTGATTTATATCTATTTATATAGAGCAGACAATGTAGTGCTTGTAATTAAGGCAGTAGTGCAATAATCGAAATACTTAAACTAAAGGATTTTACGCAGGTAGGAACATTACGTATTACCTACCTTCATACGGTAGTTATATGAAGTCATGTTAAATTGATCTGAAATATCTTTGGGTATTTAATAATTATCAACAGGACGACCGACGCAGTGTTAGAAGGCCCCACCGATAGACTAAAGACATTATGAAGGTTGCGGCAAGTCGGTGGATGGAAAGCGCCAAGACTGATCATCGTGGAACTCTTTGGGGAAGGTCTATGTCCAGCAATAGACTTCCTCAGGTTGATGTTGATGATGATGAATAGAAACAATCCTTGTCAACAGCTAAGAGCTCGGAGTCTCTGCATCACTCTTAATAAGCATAATAATTAAGATAGTTTACGATGATTACCTATGTACATCAAATAGTATTACAGTAAGCTCTAAAATAAACATTCAAGTTCTAATTTCTCTAACTGAACCAAACATGAACCCAATTTTCGAACTAAGAGTTAAAGAAAAATCATCCTAATTAGATAAAAATAGTTTATTAGTTATATGAATGTAATGTATTAATATTAGTTATAATGAATATTACCTACATATATTTATTATTCTCTCTGCCTACCCCTCTGGGAAATAGGCGTGATGTTATGTATGTATGTATATTTGTTATTATAATATTACAAACTAAACTAACTTGTCTTTCTTTGTTATTACTACTTACTCAGGAAAACTAGCCTCAACAAGATGGGTCGTATATTTGATATTATTATTATTATTATAGCCTTTTATTTCCTTAATAAAAACATAAGCAAATGGTAAATAGTAAAAAATTAAGTAGTATATAATATTAAAATCAACAAAATATATTTAAAGCATGCATTAAGTATTAGATTAAATCATTATTCTATTGAATTCCATTTTTACATTTTATATGATTGTTTAAATAGGTAGTAGAATAAACGTTTCTTCAATTCAATTCAATTCTCAATCCTATTCTATTCTACGTAAGGACCTCTCAACGAGTAAAGGCCTCCTCCATTTTGCTCCAAGCGTCTCTATTTTTCGCCTTGCTTATCCAGTCCACGCCAGCCGTTTTGTTTATCTCCTCTATCCATCTCTCTTTTGGTCTTCCTCTGTTCCTTTTATTTGAGGGTCCTTTCCAAGTCGTCACTTTATTTGTCCATTTGTCACTATCCATACGCGCTACGTGACCAGCCCATTTCCATTTAAGTTTTTTACAGTGTTTTAAAGCATCAATAACGTTCGTTGTTTTTCTTATGTCGGCATTTCTTTTTCTGTCTCTTCTTTTTATATTTAAAACACTTCGTTCCATTGCTCTTTGGCATACTTGTATTTTATTTTCTGTATGGTTGTTATAAATCCAAGTTTGGCAGGCGTAGGAGAGGCATGGTAGTATACATGAATCTAGGACTTTTTTCTTCAGTTTTATCGGTAGGTTTGATTTGAGTACTTCTTTGTTGCTCCAGAATTTGTTCCAAGTCATGTTTATTCGTCTGTTTAATTCATCGTGGTGCCTGGATTTTTTAAAAGATACCTGTTTCCCTAAATACATATATTCTTGAACATATTCTAATGAGTAATTTTTAACTTTAATGGGTCTTTCTTCGTTGTTTGTCATGATCTTTGTTTTTGAAGTATTTAGATGCAGACCAATTTCGCGACTCGCAGTGTCTAGCTCGTTAATCATTATTTCTAGTTGAGTTGCCGTTTCTGAGAAAATCACAATATCATCAGCGAAACGTAGGTTGCTTAGGAATTCACCTTTTATGAATATGCCTTTTCTTTCCCAGTTTAGGTTTTTCATGATGCTTTCGAGGACAGTTATAAAAATCTTCGGCGAGAGGGGGTCTCCTTGTCTAACACCTCTACATATATTTATTTCCGGGCCTTTTATTTCCATTCTTACACGGCTAACGCTTTTACTATATATGTCTTTTACAATCTCTATGGCTTCTGTTGGTATATCGCACTCGTGTAGAGCCTTCCACATGCTATTATGGGATATCGAATCGAAGGCTTTGGTATAATCGATGAAAGCTACATAAAGTGGTCTCTTATGTTCTTCATATTTCTCTATGATCAAGTCTAATGTGTGGATGTGGTCTGTGGTCGAGAAGTTTTTTCTATAACCAGCTTGTTCCGGTGGTTGGTATTTTTCAGTGTAAGTTGCGAGACGATCTTCAAGGCACGATGCGAATAATTTATAGAAGTTTGGTTGTAGGCTGATTGGGCGGTAGTTTGCGATATCAGCAGGGTCTCCTTTTTTGTATAACAGAATTATATCTGAATCTGCCCATTCTTTAGGTATGCTTTTGCCGTCTAAAATCATATTGAACAGTCTGGTCAGAGGTGATGCTAGTACTAGCCTGCCTGTTTTTATAGCTTCGCTCGGTATACCATCTGGTCCATTGCTTTTGTCGGTTTTCAGGGCTTCCATTTTCTTGATTATTTCTTGGGTTGAAAATCTTTCTAGAGTGGTAGAGTTCGGATTTGAATGTACACTTTCTTCATGGTGTGCTCTTGGATTTTCTTGTGTTGAGTAAAGGTTTTTGTAAAATGTTGTGGCTGTCTCTATGATTCTTGTTCTAGAGAAAGTCTTGTTATTTGTAGAATTTTCCTTCAGACAGGGAATCCATTGTTTAGTGTTGGTTAGTGCTTTGAAGCCTTTCTTTAAGCTACCTGACGATTCAAGATAGTGTTCTATTACTTTGATTCTATGATCTTCATGCTCTTTTTTGATGAGTTTATGGATATTTTTGTACAAATAGCAGCGTTCGTCTTTTTCCTCTTTTGTTAGATTTTTCTTGTTTGTCAGTTCTTTTCTTCTTGCAATCAGATCTTTTATGTGTTCTGTGATATAGTTTGGTTTTGTTAGTTTTTCCTTTTTGATAGAGATTAGGCTTTCAGAGATAGATTTTTTGATTTTGCTGTATAGTGACTCTACATCTTCAGTTCCTTCTAATTCTATAGCGTTGATTTTTTCCTTTAAAGTTTTGATGTACTGCTCTTTTTCTTCTATTGTATTTAGTTTATATATTTGATATTAATAAAATAAAATACCTCAATAAGATGGGATTGATGATATGTTGCTTGTCTATTGGCGGAGGTCTATCCTACTGACCTCATAGCTCAGTTGGTAGTAACTCTGCCTTCTGCGCTAGAGGTCGCGGGTTCGATTCCCGCACTGGACAAACATTTGTGACTAACACAGATGTTTGTTCTGTGTCTGGGTGTTAAATATATATCTATTATGTATATAAGTCTCCGGTACCCATAGTACAGGCTATGCCTAGTTTGGGATCAGTTGACCGTGTGTGATGTGTCCTGAATATTTTTTTTTTTTTTTTTTTTTACTAATCCTACTAATGTGAAAGTTTGTGAGGATGTTTGGAAATTTTTTTATTCAATCCCGCCGTATCGGCTTAACAGATTTTGTTGAAACTTGATATAATTTGACTTCTATACCTAGAATAGCTTATAAGCTACTTTTTATGTAGGTTCTACGCGAGCGAAGCCGCATGTGGAAGCTAGTTAAAAATAAAACAACCACAGAATATCCAACGCTTAGTTGCATTGAATTTTCATTGTTGTCCCTGAGATGACCACAGACGGAGAAAACCCCTCTGTCTGTTTTCATGATTCAGTAGGTAAACGCTATACAGTAGTGTGTGTACGCACTGTGCAAAATCCACGCGCGTTTTTTCTGTCTGTATGGTCGGGATTCCATAAAACGAAATACGAAATACTTTCTATTGTTCAATGAAACATGCATTTTTTTGCATGTGCTTGAATTGAACCAATAAAAATTGTTTTGTGAGACATCACCACCACTTACACACAAGTTTACAAATCTCATCTCTTTCCTTTGAACATGCTCTGAACGCATGTTGTCATTGGGACATTTTTCTGATTTTTCAGTTTTCAGAATGTTCAGTATTCCTAGTCTGTGGTTCAGTCAGATTACTTTAGAATTACTCCATAATAGTCTGTGCTTCAGAATCTTCAGATTTTGTTACGTACAAATAGATTGATTTATTTCTTTCTTGCCTCAGCCAAACCAACAAAACAAACAAAGTAGCTTGATAAGATAATTGGGTATGTACCGACTAATGTACACACGCTTTTATTTATTTTCTTTTTATCGGACATGACGGCATGTTATGGCAGCAAAGATGTTTATAAAAGCGTAAAAAAATGTATATAAGAAAAACAAAATTGCAGATAGATAATGTCGAAAGAAGATTCTGAGGGGCAGTCATCACCAGCCAATAATGATCCAAAAGAATCTACTCCAGGCAATTCAGGACTTCAGGAAGACAGCGACAATTTTAACCTCTTCGCAAGTGTTTGGGTAAAGATCGAGGTGAACGATGATGATGAGATTCCAATTAAAAATGAGGGACCCGCGGCCCACCGCAGGAAAGCTAAGCAACAGAAAAAGTATGTAAACTAACTAACTACAATCTTAATAAATGCTATACTGCACGCAGAAATCAACTTGGCACCTGCATGGAATGTTCTTCCCTCTTCCACCACACCCAATTGCCTACCGCTCTCGCGAGTGAGAATAAGACAAAACATTACAGCGAGGTGCCTACTTAACTTCTGCATGTGTAACTCAGTCTGTAAGTTTTCAGAGAGATAGTGGAGATATCACATCGTAAAGCGCAGAGTAGGACGACAGCGATAGATAAAAAGATGGCCTGATGTTTGCTGGTAGCTGCAGGTTAGGTGCAGTACAAGACTGTCGCTTTGGACATCTTTATAACAATAGTAACCAGTCACTAGTCCTAAGCCCACACTAGGATTCCCTGTGTCGTGGATATCAGAAACTATGAGTACCACGGTACCAAAACAGGCCAGGCCAACAAATATTTACAGATAATTCAAACATTGGTCCTGCAGCAGGAATGGATGCCCTTGAGTCACAGATGCCAACAAGGTCATTGGGAGAGGCCTATAATCAGCAGTGGAGGTCCCGCGGCTGAAATGCTGACAAACAACTCAACTTGCAGTGTCCCAAAATCGGATAAACAAGGTGTAGGTATGAAACTAACATTTAATTATTATCATTTCAGAAAGAGGAAACCGTATGAAAGACGAGGCCCTGAGCTGAAGCACCTGCGGTGTGACCAGTGTGACTACAGAACCAGTTACAAGAACTGTTTAGCTATTCATATACTCGGCCACACTAACATCAAACCTCTCTCCTGCAGTCAATGTGACTACAAAACCAGATACCCCGTGTCTCTAAAACGCCATATTTTTGTTAAGCATGAAAGTTCCGATACTGCCAAAGAAGGATTACCGACTTTTAAATGCACTGTGTGCTCGTACGAAACTCATTTTAAATGGAACTTAAGCTCTCATCAACGGAAGCATAATCTTGCTAAGCAGTTCAAATGCCCTCAGTGCAGCTACTCTACTGCTTATAAGCATAATATAATTAAACACAGCCGCACGCATAATAAACCTGAAGAATCAACTTATTACTGTGATAAATGCCCGTTCGCTACCAAATTTGAAGGGCATATAACCAGGCACTTGGCAAAGGTACATTTTGAGATCTCAGAAAAAGCAAGCCGATGCGAACATTGCTCTTTTTCCACTAAGACCGGATGGAGGTTGAATATACACCGGAAACGCAGCCACCAAGACAAGCCGGTAAAGTGCGCTCATTGTAGTTACGAAACGATGTATCGCTGTGCTTTTAAAGAACACAAACTAACTCATAACGAGAGTAACCAAAACAACCAGCAATGGCTAGATTCTCTGTTTACAACGAATACAAGCTTACAAGTTGAAAATATACAAAATTCTAAGCAAGAACAAGCTATGGAGATAATGAAAATGTGTGAAATCCGGTCAAAAATAGAGACTGATGCCAGTGTTAACCCTAATGAGAGTACAACGATATATAACGAACTTAAGAGCAAATTTAACGTAGATCCTACTTACTACACCCTGAATAATGATAGGAACAATCGAAGCTTGCCAGATATCTCGCAACAGTCAGAGCATGAGAGGAACAATCATTATCTAGTCGATCCAAACTGTGAAGTTTCTTGGAGTAACATACAAGTTATCGAGTCTCCGAACCAAGACCGCCCGTTCCAATGTGTTACTTGTAATTACAGGGCCAAGTTCAAAGCTTCAGTACAAAGGCATTATCAGCGACACCACACAAGCCACAACCGACCATATAAGTGTGTTAACTGCGACTTTTCAACCAAAACTAAAGATCAAATCTCTTTGCACAACAAAAGGAGTAGGTCTGATGAGATACATATTTGCAAAATATGCGCGTTCACCTCAGTCTTCAAATGTCAGTTTGTTATGCACGAAAAAGAGCACTATCCTTTTAAATGTGTGCATTGTGAGTATACGTGTAAGAAGAAACCGGACATGCAGAAGCATTTCACGATTGTACACCTTGGAAATGGTTTAAAGTGTAGTCACTGCGACTTTATAGCGACAAGAAAAGAGAGTTTATTGTGCCATGAAGTGATACATACGGGGAAGAAGCCATTCCAATGTCAGTTCTGCGAATACTCATCTGTTAGACGGTCCCTACTTGAAAACCATTTAAACCGATTTCACAAAACAAAGATGGCGGAAAAAATTATTGATGATTCTAAGATTGAGTCGCTGAAGAAGAAAACTGTTGTAAATAAATGTGATAAAATTGATAACTACTATATTGTCAATTCGGCTATGTCAGTCTAATGCCCAGTTCCTAAGTTCCACCAATCGGTATCCATTTATTAGCTTAGATTACCTATGTTACTATATGAAGCAGCAGCGTGCGGACGCTACTAGTGTGCAATATAATTTTAAGTTATGAACCTGTAAATATAAAGAAGGATCTAGAGAAAAATTATTTAAATGTTTGTGATACTTATGTGAACTCGATTGTTAGAGAAGAGGTTCAATGAATGCCGGAAAGCGCAGTAGAACGGCCCCCACTAAATTGTGCTACAACACTAAATGTTGCTGGCAACCATTAGATGTAGCATAAAAATTGGTCGCACTGGAAATATAAAAGGCCTATGTTCAGCAGTGGACATCCTACAGCTGAAACGAAGATAACCTTTAGTAATGTAGGACCTAAAAACATATTTTATCTTTAGATTTTAGATCTCAACTTGTATATAATTAAACTCTTTAAAAAAAGCAACGTTTTTTTTATTCTACTTTAAGAAAAAAAGTACTGGCAATTATAATACATTTTATTCATAACATTTTTACAATTTACAAGCTAAAATTTTTGTAATATTTAACATAATTTAACATGATCATGGTTATCAAACATCTAAACTAACTTACTTACATGTGATATTTTTACAAGAAAAATTTATTACTTATGAACAACTTCTAATAGGTAGGTACAGTCAGCGACATAGGTTGTTGCTGAGCAATTTAATTATTTTTCCCCAAATAGGTTTTGCAAGATTATTTTAGAATTTAGTAGCTGGAGATTTTAATTACGATTCTCATTTCAATATAGGTGGTTTATAATTGCTATCCCAAAAGGAGCTACACCCAATTGGCAGTAACTTTTGTTTAAAGACTTTTGAAAATTCGTCATCATTCACTGAAAAACTATACAAAAATGACGACTTCTCGACATTTTTCATTGAAAAAAAAAAACTGTTGTTTTGGGGTCAAAATTATTCTCTCTTTTTCTTCTCAATTATTTTATGTTCAGTATTTAGGTTTATTTAGCAATATTGATGTCGAAATTAACTTTTTGGTCTTTTTAACCATTTGAAAAATATAGTTAAAATAAAATGTAATTACATTGAGAATTTTCGCTAATACTCTCTCTTTGTACCTTGTATAACTGGTGTTTCCACAGAGTTACTTAACTAAAAACAATATGTTTAGTAAATTATGTCGCTGACCGTACCTACTACTGGGAAAATCGGACGAGCATGAGATTTTCAAATGCTATCTACTCCTTAGGGATAAAGTTGAAAAGGCACGTTTTTACATCTAGCCAAAATTCAGTGCCTTTTTGATATATTATTTTGAATTTAAGTACATACTTAAACAGTTTTTAAGATAATAGCTGGAATTATATAACCAATAGCTTCCGCCCACGGCTTTGCGCGCGTGGTACCTGTATAAAAAGTAGCCTATGTGCTATTCTAGGTAAAAGAACTCTTATCTGTTCCAAGTTTCAACGAAATCGGTTGAGCCGTTACGTCGCGATTGAAACACAAACATCCTTACAGTTCGCATTTTAAATATTAGTAGGATAATTTAGGACAAAAAAGCTACTAAACTATTTTGACTGGCAACACCATAGGTTTTTTTACATAAATGCTTAAATAAGGTATAAAAAATATTTAAGCATTGAAAATTACATTAAACACAATCACAACATAACTTTATGTATATTTGTTAGAACTAAGATCACATGTCATGTCATAATGCTCAGCATTAATTTGCATTTTTTTTAATGATCTTAAGATTACATTGACAATGCGTTTGTTTTAAAATCATTGTTTAAAGTATTAAACAATGATTTTAAAACCACGGTGTGTAAAAAAAACTTTTTTTTTTTTGGTATTTTGGGAATGCTTTTGTTACAATACTAAGTTAGTTAACTTTTAAAAGATATTGATTTGCCGTCATAATTTCGGATAAATATTTTTTTAATAATTTTTCTGAAGCTCTTTTTCTTTATTTTTTCTTGGTCATACACCATACCTGAACCTGGTGAGACCTAATACAGGATAGGTCAGTGAGCAGGTTGAGGTATGGTGGCCCTGAAAAGGGCCTATGACCGTCGGTGAAAGAATCAATGTGTTGAAAGGATTAGCTCTTATTAGTAAATACCTTGCCGTTGTGGACTTATGCCTAGTGTGTTTGTGCAGACTTAACAAAGATAAATTTAAGTTTACCTACACATTTAAATATATTCACAAGGAAAGTTACCTGTTTGTAGAGTATATTTGCCCTTCTAATTGCACATTCAGTTGAAAAGTGCAATTGGTTTGCTTATATGTATAGTCAGTCCACCTGATTATATCTATAGTTCATCCAATTACTCAGTCCAACTGATTATATATGTATTATCGTACATCCAATTGCACAGTCCAAGTGATTATTATGTATAGTACGTCCATTTGAACAGTCAACCTGATTATATGTATAATCCTATTGCACAGTTTAACTGATTATATTTATAGTTCATCCAATTACACAGTCCAACTGATTATATGTATAGTTCATCCAATTACACAGTCCATTCAATTGCTCAGTCCATCTGATTATACAGTCCGTCCACAGTCCTTCACTGTCCGTCTCCGTGGAGATTGAGACTGGACACACCGTCTCATATATCCACTTCACAGATTTTTCTCTTCTGGGGGATACCGTAGCTGTCTTTCTTGATCATCTCTTGCTTCAGTCTCTGGTAGATTTCTAGTCTGGATAGTCCATACTCCTGTAGAAGAACAAACAGTAATAAAGTAGAGTTTATTGAATCAAACGAAAGTTAACAACAATCTATCTATATAAAGCCCTGGGTGGCTCCTAAACTAGCATTAGCTGTATGTCAGGTGTCAGTTCCGTCCCATTTTAGATGTAGTAATTACAATAGTCGTAAGGAAAAATAACTAAGTACTAGGTAGGTTAAATATGCGAGTTTGTGTTTGAATGCGAGTATGTGTGTGTTTGTGTGTGTTTATATGTGGTGTCAGGGTGTGTTCATGAGCATGTCGGTAGGGTGTGTGTGTGTGTGTGTTCAAGCTATGTGCGTGTAGTAATTTTAAAGTCTATCATCTCTGAACTACTTGGTGGTGTATGTTTGTATGTTTATTTGTCAGAGCACAAATTTGGAACTGTCAATCAGATCTGCATAAGATTTTGTAGGTTATTAGGTTGTACTATCAAGTATCAATATTTGCTTGTAAGAATATGGGTTAAATCGGGCAAGGGGTTAAGATAGGGGGAAATAATAAAAGTGATACAAAAACATGAAGTGGGGTGTCATATGATCTTTCATATGACACCCCATACACACATATGCATGCTTTGTACATACATTCCAAAACTTTAAGTTACTTCAAAATAAATTTTAAACTTACCCAGTAGCCGAAGGGGATCTGGCTTTTCGAAGCATTGACAAACGACCATAGACTCCAGAAAAGATGACTAGCCAGAGCAAAAGCGTCCACCTGGAATCACAAAAAAAAATTTAAAAAAAAAAAATCGAAAAAAATTTAAAGAGGCTCGCGACTTTTATTCTCCTGGAATTAAAAAAAAATAGACTTACACCTTTTATCCCCGTGAATGGTAGACATCTTCTCAGATCTTCAGGCTATCAGACCCTTGAAGATGTCTAAGGGCGGCAATCAGATGTATGTCCGGACTTTGGCACATTCCCCACATTTTGCAGTAGGTAGTGAGCATTCCACGTGACAGGTTGCAAGCCCATCGCCTGTTTAAAGAATAATCCCTGGTTTCCTCACGATGTTTTCCTTCACCGTTTTTTATATTATTCATTTATTCAAGACAACAGGGTCCACAACGTTAGTAAAAAAATAATAATAACATGCAAAATATAAACTTAAAATCTGAAATTTGAATATATTTTCTTGATTAAATACAACGTGCTATGTAACTAGTATCCTATCCCGGAAGGGGCTTAATCTATCAACAAGGAAGTCGGTTGATGGAGATGGCTCAAGACCGTTCGTCGTGGAACTGTTTGGGGGAGGCCTGTCCAGTGGACTTCTACAGGCTGATGATGATGGTGACGGTGATGTTGATGATGATGACTTACCTCGCTGAGTAGATGATTGACATCGTCAATTGAAGGTACTTTGTCTTCGGAAAGGTTGCTATAGTAGTGTTTTAGATATTCCTTTATGAAGATTTCCTAGAAAATACATTGAGATTGTCAGAAAAACTTATATTACTATGTGAGCCTTGTTGACTTAGGGGGAGGAACTTTTCAACCAAATCTTGTGGGTTCGGAACCCCGTGCACCAAAGAATTTTCCAAATTTGAAGGTTGCGGGAAGTCGGTGGATGGAGAAGGCTCAAGACCGTTCGTCGTGGCACTCTTTGGGGGAGGCCTATGTTCAGCAGTGGACTTCATCAGGCTGATGATGATGATGAATACTCTCGACTGAAGAATAGGCCGCTCCATTTCTACCCGTGGATGTCGTAAGAGGCGACAGGGAAACAAAGCTAGGGGATGGGCAGCAGCGTTGTTCCCTATCAACAAGAGCTTTATCTGCGCTCGCCAACCCGCATGCCCAGCGTGGTGAGTATGGGCAAATCCCCCCACATGATTGTTTCTTGATCTACGGGGGAGGCTTATGTTCAGCAGTGGACGTCCTACGGCTGAAATGATAGTGATGATGAATACTCTCGATAGGATAGTCAGAGGCATTTCCGAACATTAGACACATGAGCACATTTTGCAGTTAGTGAGTATTACATACGTGACAGGTTGCAAGCACATCGCCGCTTTATGAATACTTAGTGGGTTCCTCATGATGTTTTCCTTCACCATCTTCACCATTATTTAAGTACCTAGTTATTAGTTAGACTGGCCTCATAGCTCAGTTGGTAGTAACTCTGCCTTCTGCGCTAGAGGTAGCGGGTTCGATTCCCGTACTGGACAAACATTTGTGACTAACACAGGTGTTTGTTCTGTGTCTGGGTGTTAAATATATATCTATTATGTATATCAGTCTCTGGTACCCATAGTACAGGCTATGCCTAGTTTGGGATCAGTTGACCGTGTGTGATATGTCCGGAATTTTTATTATTTATTATTTACCATTTTCAATAATAAAGCCTTTTATTTCGCAATTTTCTTAATTAACATTAATTATTAAACGTAGTAGTAGGCAATTTATTTAAGTACCTAGTTATTATTTGTATGTTATTATTGTCTAATTAAATTATTATCATGCATTACATATTTTTGGTTGTCCATTTTTGGACGAAAGCCTCCTTCCTACCATTCCTTCACCTGACATGGTACAAATTTAGAAATATGCCAAATGTTATGTTTGGATGTGCCTCTGACTAGTTTTAATTGTAAAAAAATATAATATTTGCTGTTGGTTTAACAATTGTTATAATATTTAATTATTATTATTTTTTTGATTTTAAAGTGAAAGCAACACTTAGGGATAATTTTAATTTTAAATAATACCCAAAATTAAAATAAAGCAAGAGCGCCACCTCTCGTCAATGAATTCCACCTGCCCAGCGTCATTCGTTCCATGGCGTAGTTGGTATTGCTGACTCAAGGCGAAGATGCCAGTTTGAATACCGGTTTGAAAATTTTGGGTATCATTTATGAAACCTAATTAAAATTATATATTAGGGTCGCACCGCCATCTTTGTTCCGCGCGCCGCCATCTTGGTCCGACGGCCATTACGTTGCAGCCACCCGCTAAAATACAAGCATACAAAACAAGCTGCGTATTGGGAGATGGGCTACACCAATTTTGATGAGACTTTGCTAGGGATGTAGCACATTATTTACAAATACTTTGGTACAAAATGGAGATAATATTTTCTACATACAAAAACAAATGTGTTTTAAAACTTTCTCTACTTGGCAACATTGACTAGTGTGTGTAGTGATGAAAAATTAAAGTATAAATAGATGGATTGCTTAACTGTTTCCATAGTCGTGTATACCTACCTTCTTAATTTTTTTTAAAGAATAAACATTTTATTCAATTTTCTTTTGCAACAATAATTATAATTTATCAAACTTTCGCGATCAGTATTTTTGAAGTCCATGTTATTGAAGTCAAACGGGTGTTTATCGCGTACCTCTTAAGGGTTCCGTACTTCATTTGGAAAAAACGAAACCCTCATTAGAAAACTTTGTTGTCCTTCTGTCTGTCATGACCCTTTTTATTAGAAAAGGTTAAAGGAATCTACTTTAAATTTAGACCAACTGTTAGGCTCCGTGAGCTTATAGTGCCGTTAATAATCAAGTTTCTAGCTCAATGGATTCAAAAGATATGGCAATCAATGTCTTTTTGTATGGAAATGGCAAAAATGAAAAATCTCTAGGGTACTTCTAGTTACCTCACAATTCTGAAATTTTGAAAGCTAAGAGCTTTTGTGACATGAATAGAGGTAAAAGTCTAAAATTCAGGTATTTTGATATTTTTACCCATAAATGGGAGACAAAGTTATATATGCGATCAATACCACACAGTGAACTACGTGAGCGACCGCAAAATATAAGTTTGTCACTTTGCACTTTGACTTTCTGACCCCGTGTAATGGTTCGGAACCGTCATGACCGTCTTAATTTTATTCACATCATAATAAAAGTTGCTAGTAATCTCACCTTTTGCTCCAAAGTAGGGCAGTTATCGAAGTTCTCGTAGTAGAAGGGGTGGGTGGGGTTCGTGTAGTCGAACCCCCACTCCTGGAAATGGTTCGCGAGGTCGAACCCCCGGTAGTTGTATGCGCAGTACTCAAAGTCGATCAACACTAGTTTCGGCTCGCCGATGTCCGATATCCGACTTATTATACTGCGGTGGAAATAAACAATAATTTATTATTTACTAGCTTCCACCCGCGGCGTACCTACATCAAAAGTAGCCTATATGAAAGAAAAGACAAGAAAAGACATTTATTTGTGACGACAATACAACAATGAGACACACAGAAAAAATAATAATAATAATAACAATAGAAATGTTGACAAAACAAAAACAACAAAAAACAGACAAATAAAAAATAAGAAAAAAGGTACAAGTTGTAAGAATGTGTGTCCTAGCACCCAGTCCACGCTTTTTCTCAAATTGGAGTCCAACTCAGCATTTGTTGTGCCGTGTTGGCAGCACAACGCTATATATATATGCTATTCTAGGTAAAGAACTTTATCTATTCCAATCATCATCATCATAATCAGCCTGATGAAGTCCACTGCTGAACATATAGGCCTCCCCCAAAGAGTTCCACGACGAACGGTCTTGAGCCTTTTCCATCCACCGACTTTCCGCAACCTTAACAATGTCGTCGGTCCATTGGGTGGGGTGGGTCATCTATTCCAAGTTTTAACGAAATCGGTTGAGTACAATCCTATCCTACTTATATTATTAATACGAAAGTTTGTGAGGATGTTTGGATGTTTGTTATTCAATCACGCCGTAACGGCTCAACCGATTTCGATGAACTCAAAGGTAGTTCTTTACCTAGAATAGCATATAGCCTACTTTTTATCAAGGCACCACGCGAGCGAAGGTAAGTGGTTACCGTAGCCTATGAACGCTTGCAATACCAGAGGCATCGAACGTTTTGTCGTTACGTACCTGTCGGATGTGTTGGCGTCGTCGTGAGCCGAGGGTGAGTCCGGGGGGTAAGTCTGCACGTAGACCGGAGACAGGTCATCATCAGCCATCGCATGCGGCTGGTCTTCCAGCAGCAGAATGTTGCCTGGAAGATATCATAATTTTTTTTATAATAATAATAAATAAATAAATATTCCGGACATATCACACACGGTCAACTGATCCTAAACTAGGCATAGCCTGTACTATGAGTACCAGAGACTGGTATACATAATAGATAAATATTTAA
Organism: Anticlea derivata; assembly: GCA_947579855.1. Classification (NCBI taxonomy): domain Eukaryota; kingdom Metazoa; phylum Arthropoda; class Insecta; order Lepidoptera; family Geometridae; genus Anticlea; species Anticlea derivata. The sequence continues at coordinate 4,080,084 of OX388287.1, read as the reverse complement.
CACCCAGACACAGAACAAACATCTGTGTTTATCACACAAATGTTTGTCCAGCGCGGGGATCGAACCCGCGACGTCAAGCGCAGAAGGCAGAGTTACTACCAACTGAGCTATGCGGCGACTCGAATGGCGACCACGAACCGGGCGACGCAGTGTTGGAAGGGGGGCTTCCCCACCCCCCCCCCCCCCATTGCACCGATGACATTGTGAAGGTTGCGGGAAGTCGGTGGATGGAAAAGGCTCAAGACCGTTCGTCGTGGAACTCTTTGGGGGAGGCCTATGTCCAGCAGTGGACTTCTACAGGTTGTTGATGATGAGCTATGCGGTCTGTCGCCAATATGTCCATACTTTCGCATTTATAATATTAGTAGGATTATTTATAAGATAATAATAAATATTTATTCATTACCTTTGTGCTAGGATTTACATTGCGGATTATTATCTAATTAATAGTAAAAAAAATTACACTATGCCTGAACTAGGAAAACCTGTATCTCAGGCTGAAAAAAGGCTAACATTAATAACTTAAAGTAGGTACTTATAAATATTCAAATTAATAAACTTAAAATTATTAAACTTGAAATCTGTATGATACCTTCTTGCATATCGTTGTGGCAGAAGACAACGGGAGATTCCACCGTCGCTATAAACTTCTTCATCCACTCCACCTCCTTCTCAAAGTCTACACTCTTCAGCTGCTGTATTATACGCTCTTCTTCTTCGTTCTGGAAATAGGTTCAAAGATAAATGCTACTAAAGTACTTCCTCTAAGAACCAGGCGCTGGGTGCACACATCAGTGTGTATCCAGCACAATGCTGAGCGGGGGCCATGTTTTAAACGAACTCTGCTGCGCACAATATTTTTGTTATCTAGCATTTAATTTTATTGTGTAGAAGTTCGTAAGGAAAATGGAATCTTTCATTCATTCATTCAACTTTTATTCATTCATTCAACTTTCATTAATTTATTCCTAATATTATAAATGTGAAAGTAATTCTACGCTCTTCAGCTGCTGTATTATAGGTACGCTCTTCTTCTTCGTTCTAGAAATAGGTTCAAAGATAAATGCTACTAAAGTACTTCCTCTAAGAACCAGCGCTGGGTGCACACATCAGTGTGTATCCAGCACAATGCTGAGCGGATGCCATGTTTTCCACGAACTCTGCTGCGCACAATATTTTTGTTATCTAGCATTTAATTTTATTGTGTAGTGTATTCGTAAGGAAAATAAAAACTTTCATTCATTCATTCAACTTTCATTCATTCATTGCTAATATTATAAATGTGAAAGTAACTCTGTCTGTTAGTTTGTTTGTTAACTTTTCACGGTTAAACGGCTAATCACATCCTGTTAGTGAACATGAACTGTTAGTTTAAATTCACTGTTAGCCTACCTACCTACTAAGTGCCTAAGCTTTTTGTTTAGTGATTGTAACCTACTGTTGTTTCTTCCGATTGCTTTTATCTCTGTCTGTGCTGTATTTATTTTGACTGGCCTCATAGCTCAGTTGGTAGTAACTCTGCCTTCTGCGCTAGAGGTCGCGGGTTCGATTCCCGCACTGGACAAACATTTGTGACTAACACAGATGTTTGTTCTGTGTCTGGGTGTTAAATATATATCTATTATGTATATCAGTCTCTGGTACCCATAGTACAGGCTATGCCTAGTTTGGGATCAGTTGACCGTGTGAATATGTCCGGAATATTTATTATTATTATTATTTATGTGTGTCGAATAAATGATTTATCAATCTATCTATCCTCAAACGTTCTCATTTATAATATTAGTTGGATTACATTACGGGGTTTTTATGTAGGTACCTCTTAAGTGAAGCCTCGGGCAGAAACTAGTATTATTATACTCGTATATGCGAAAGTTTGTGAGGAAGTTTGGATATTTGTTGTTCAATCACGCCGCAACGGCTTGACCGATTTCGTTGAAACTTGGAATAGCATATAAGCTATGCCGCGGACGTAAGGTAGTATTATTACAAGATAAATATTTAGGTATACATTTAATTTTTTTCTTTTGTGTAACTTACCTTCCCGTGGTTATTGCCCGCGAGCCTTTCCTCCCTGACCGTCCTGGTCCATTTGCCCATGGTCTTCCAAAGCCAGTTCGGTTCCTTAGACAGCGGCACGTCCATGGAGTGTATGGCAGCCATTTTTTCAGCTATCTTCATCGACAGCGCCGGTTCGGCAAGCTCTTTTGTTAGGAGAGGTCGTGCCTGGAATTAATTACATGTCTTTATCATCATAAATTGTGGTCCCGGCTTAGGAATGAATTTATTTATTTATTTAGGAACAACAAACATCGAAGCGACGCGTGACCCGAGAGCTGGCTCTTATTTGGCCCAGCGCATTAGCATTGCCATCCAGCGTGGCAATTCCGCTAGCGTCTTGGGGACGCTTCCGACTGGTAGTGATCTGGATCAGTTGAGCTATCTATAGATCGTTTGTAACGGTCTTTAGATGGCTCAACTGTTTCTTGTGTATTTTGTAAATATTAACTTGTATTAGTTTTAAGTTTCTTTGTGTAAACAAAGACAAACAACTACATTATATATGTAAGATACAGTGAGTAGTAGATACATAATTTCATATGCAACAAATTATTAATAATGTAGTCCACAACGTTATCCACAACTTAGTATATAAGAGTAACAAAATAGGCTAGAGGGCCCGTCATAAAAAAATAAACAATTTTATTATCTGCTGCGACAAAAGAAATAGATGACGGGAATCCTATGCTGAGAAAGCTTATAATGAATGAATTAAAGTTTTTATTTTCCTTACGAACTACTACACAATAAAATAAAATTAAAATATTATTTATTTATTTATTTAATCTTTATTGCACACAAAGAAAACAATGTACAAAAGGTGGGCTTAATGCCAAGGCATTATCTACCAGCCAGCCTGATTGGGTAGAAACAGGAGGTTGGCGTGCGACAGATTGTTTAACTTAATTAAACACTATACTATGTATAACCATACACTATATTTAAATATGTATATATATATATATATAATACACTGCAATAGATTAACAGATAGTACAAAACAAGTGTTTTATTAACATGTAGTGTAGATGCTATATGTTCTTAAGAAAATGTTCACGAGTTAATCGTTTAAATGAATCTTTGGAAATATTGTGCGCAGCAGAGTTCGTGGAAAACATGGCCTCCGCTCAGCATTGTGCTTGATACACACTGATGGGTGCACCCAGCGCTGGTTTTCAGCAGAGACCATTATAGTCACGTCACGACCTCTCCATACTTAGGTAGGTAGACAAAGTTATATTTGCGGTCAATACAATACAATGAACTACGTGAGCGACCGCAAAATATAAGTTTGTAACTTCCTACACTTGGAATATGGAATGGTACGGAGCTCTCAGGGCCCGAGTCCTCGCACATGACAGTCTTTATTAGGTTCTAGGACATGTCGTATTCCTCACTATAAATAAATAAAATAAATAAATAATCCGGACATATTCACACGGTCAACTGATCCCAAACTAGGCATAGCCTGTACTATGGGTACCAGAGACTGATATACATAATAGATATATATTTAACACCCAGACACAGAACAAACATCTGTGTTAGTCACAAATGTTTGTCCAGTGCGGGAATCGAACCCGCGACCTCTAGCGCAGAAGGCAGAGTTACTACTAACTGAGCTATGAAGCCTGTCTATGTTTTCCTTCACCGTTTTAGAGCACAAGTATTGCACACATGAATTGACTGGCCTCATAGCTCAGTTGGTAGTAACTCTGCCTTCTGCGCTAGAGGTTGCGGGTTCGATTCCCGCACTGGACAAACATTTGTGACTAACACAGATGTTTGTTCTGTGTCTGGGTGTTAAATATATATCTATTATGTATATCAGTCTCTGGTACCCATAGTACAGGCTATGCCTAGTTTGGGATTAGTTGACCATGTGTGATATGTCCGGAATATTTATTTATTTATTATTTATTTACCGAATGGGAAAAGCATTGGATCCTGTGGATCTGAAGGTGGCTAGTGACGGCTGAAACGATGATGATGAAAAACACTTACCGGAATGTACTGCTCAATTCTTCCCCCCGAAAACACCCCATGCAGTTTAGGGCCGAGCCTCCTTTCCGATAGCAGGGTGAAAATTACGGATTCCGTCACGATCGCGTCCATTGCTCGCTCGCCGTGAACTTGCCCGTAGATACGCAGTAGTACCTGGGGATTAAAATCACACTATTATTAAATACAATTACAACGGTTACACTCGTTTGGATTCATAGGTAGGCACAGTAGGTTTCAGACCGCTTTGCCAGCCGCCTGGCAAGCGACATGCACACCAGTTTGTCGCTTGCCATGCGGCTGGCACAGCGTACAACTGGCAACGTAATTACCTTCTTATGCCCGTCCATGATGAAAGATCTGACGACATACCCTTTAGCCAGTTGCCTGGGTAGTGTCTGTAGATCGAATATTAACGAACAGTCGCATTGGCTTCGTGCAACGAGCACCTGACAACATAGCCTGCCTGGCAAGCGTTATGCTGGTATAAATTGGCAAATGAATTATCGAATCGTCTATGACAAAAGATCCGTTGACAGCCGGCTGGCTAGCGTCTCTGGATCAAACTTTGACAAACCGTTACAAGATGAAGCGTTGCCAGCCGGCTGTCTAGCGTTATGCTGGTGTGTAATTTACCTTCTTAGGCTCATCCATGGTGAAGGAGCTGGATCTGGCGACAGACCGCTTTGCCAGCCGGCTGGCTAGCGTCTCTGGTTCGGTCTCTGGCGAACTGTCACGTTGAGAATACGCTGGCAGGTTACTGGTGTCTTCTGGCAATGCTACGTAGTATAGGAAGTTGGATAGACCGCCACTGGGGAAGAGATTTAATGTTATAAGCAGGATTGATTGAATGGTCGCGAGGAACAGGCAAAGCTTCACCTAGTTTCTGAGAAGTTTCAAAGTGATCCTAGTGATTTTATGTAAATAAACGCCCTTTGACTTTGAAATAATGTTAAATAAATAAGTACCTACCTACCATATAAATCGGTTGAGCCATTACCTCGTCGTGATTGAACCCCAAACATACAAATATCCTCACAAACTATCGAATTTATAATAGTACTAGCTTGCACCCGCGGTTTCGCTCGCGTGGTACCTACGACGAGGACCAAAGTAACCTATGTGCTATTCCAGACTATAATCTATCTTTATGCTAAGTACAGTACTACATAATCGATCGCGCTACGTTCGTTCGTCATTGCGTTATTTTCGATAGGCCGCGGCGCATCACAGTTTGTGCTAATGCACTTTATTTTAGGGATTGAATGATGCAATACCTAATGAGCTGACCAGTTCGCAGTTCACCAATTCATTTATTGATCTGATCTGGTATAGAACTGATGGACTGAATGTGGCAAAATTATTACGCGTTTTGACCTAAGAAGATTATAATTAGAAGTAATTAAGAGAACTGAAAAATCGTGAATTTAACTATATGTTAGACTATAGTATGGTATCTACCAAGGTCATATCGCATGTCGTTTAAACGCGGCTTTATCGTGACTTCAATGCTCTATTTTTTATACAACTGAGATGGAAAACAAGCATACGTCCCACCTGTTGGTAAGCGGTTACCGTAGCCTATGAGCGATTGCAGTACCAGAGGCATCACGCACGCGTTGCCGATCCCGAAACCCCCCACCCCTAAAGAGCTCTGGCAACCTTACTCATCGCAGGAACACAACACTATGATGATGATTCAGTCACGTGAATACAATGCTCTATCAGTAAGAGGTTTCCGAGTTGTAAAAGCGATAAAAACAAATATTGACAAATTTAGGCCGTTGGAAAATAACCGCTGATATTGATAAGCAGTGAAGTGCAGTGAACGAAGCATTGCTCACTGCTACAAGTGATGTAAACACACATGTGCCTGTAGCAGTTAGCAGTCCTCTGATACATAGGCCAAAAGTTTCCATGACGAACGGCATCCAACACGTCGCCCGGTTCGTGGACGCCATTCGAGAATACTCTCCAGCGGTTGTCGGTTCTGCGAGCTATATGGTAACGCAAACGCAGAGCCTCAAGACGAAAGTCTACCATAAGTGCGTGTTGCCAGTGATGACATATGGCACTGAGAATTGGTCGCTAACTATTATTTTATTTGACCTGCCACATATGGTCAACTTTTCCCATACTAGGCCTGTACTATGTGTACCAGAGACTGATATACATAATGGATAATATTTGTTTATCCGGAATATTGACAAGATTAATATCAACCTCTTTTTTTTTGTTATCAACCTCTTTGCGTTTTGCTTACCTACTGAGGATGACACTGGCCACCTACACTTTCGAATAAAAAACAAAAGTAAGTATGACATTGTATCCATTCATCATCAATAATAACTATTACGTTACTGATTGACTGACTGACAATAAAACGTAGTGGTTTTATTCTCTTTGAAAATCAACGCAGAGCCTAACCAAAATCCTAAGAGTATGAAATTTGCAGGGTAGCGTAATGTATGGGTGCACAGAAAGGAACTCCCGACACACAACCCCTAAGGTTAAAGTTTCTTTCGCGGGAATTACCATACCATACCACCGTCGACAAAAAAAAATTCGGCATTCGTGATTTCAAGAGGTGATGACGTTTTTTAAGTTTTACGGGACAAGTAGCAATCCCTCAGGAATTAAATTAATATGGGACCACCCCGGCATCATACTGTATATAAAATAAAATAAAAATAAAAAATAAAAAAGCCTTTTATTTCTACCACTTATTAAACTAACATATCTTATCAAATTTAACTACACTTATTTTCTTAATATTAATTTCACTGTTATCTAATTCTCTAGTCTAAATCCGCAGTAGTCGCCTCCACGGCGTAGGCCTCCCCTAAATCCCTCCATAAAACCCTTTCCCTCGCCTTCCTCATCCATTCCGGTCCACATCTTTGTGTAAATATGTCCCTCCATCTTCTTTTCGGTCTACCTTGTTTCCGTTTCCCTTCCAGTGGGATCCACTCTGTCGCCCGTTTTGTCCATCTAGCGTCGTCTAATCTGCATAAATGTCCTGCCCACTTCCATTTTAGCAGTCTTATTCGTTTTTTTAGGTCTATAACGTTAGTTTTTTTCCTAATAGTTGCGTTTCTAATTTGGTCAGATAATTTTAGCCCTAACATGCTCCTCTCCATTTTCCTTTGGCAAACAGCTAATTTTTCTTCATCTTCTTTCCTTAGAGCCCAAGTTTGGCAGCCGTACGTCAGACAGGGAAGTATCGCTATGTCAAAGACCTTTTTCTTTATGCTTGTCTTTCTCATACTGTATACACCAGCGAAATAATAATCAAAATCGGGTTACTATTGGCGGAGATATCGAGTAACATACACACAAAAAAAAACCGACTTCAGAACCTCCTCCTTTTGGAAGTCGGTTAAAAATGGACAGCTGATCTGATGAATCAAAATCATTGAATCAGTTCACTGATCGGGGCGAGTCACGAGTGTGGAGTCTGTCTACGGTATATGCGATCGCGCTACGTTTCGGTAGGCCGCGTTGAGGTTTTTTTTTTTTTTTTTTTTCTTTTTTTTATACAACTGAGTTGGCAAACAAGCATACGGCCCACCTGTTGGTAAGCGGTTACCGTAGCCTATGAGCGCTTGCAATACCAGAGGCATCACGCACGCGTTGCCAACCCCCTCCCCCTAAAGAGCTCTGGCAACCTTACTCACAGCAGGAACACAACACTATTTGAAACAAATAATGTTATTTGGCTGCGATCTTCTGTAAGGCGGAGGTACCTCCCCAGGCGGGCTGCTCCAATTTAGAACGAGAAAATCTCGCTATGCCCTACCTCCTCCAAAAATTTGTGCTAATCCACTGAATTTTAGGGCTTTAATAATGCTATAGGCTCGCTTTAATAATGCTATAGGGCTTTAATAATGCTAAAGGAGCTCGGAATGGAGGAAATTGCATCACTACACCGACAAGAGCTAAGCTCTTAAATCATAGAAGAGAATAATGCTATATGTAGCTGTTCAGTTCGCAGTTCATTTATATCCTATAAACAACAAATCATGTTGTTAGAGTACTTTTTTTACTCAATCCGGGTAAGTTTTTGTCAAATTAGTGTTTTTTCTTGGCTGTTTCGCACCTACAATAGAAATGGGAACAATTTCGTTTTTATGTATCAAAAAACCTTCTTTGTAAAGTGTAATCGTTCTCTAATAGGTACAGTCAACGTGTTTGATTTGTAGGCGACTTGTTTGAAAAAATTAAGTGCGCAGTAACACGTGCTTATGAATATGGGCCATGGCATGTTACACATTTTTGTGTAATGTGTCAAGTAGCCTGAAATAAAGATATTACACATTGCCGCACCAAGCGCTTTGCGTCTACCTTTATAATGCGGACAGCCAAAGAGTGGAACTCGTTGCCGGCGTCTGTGTTTCCGAATACCTATAATTTGTGTGTCTTCAAGACCAGAGTGAATAGGTTTCTTCTAGGCAAACGTGCTACACCGTAGACCACATCATTACTTAACATCAGGTGAGATTGTAGTCAAACGTTAGCCTATTTCGTATAAAAAAATATATATATATATTATTATATATATAAAACGTTGAAGAAAAACATCGTGATGATTCGTATAAGCCGCGATGGGCTTGCAATCTATCACGCACGGAGTACTCACTACTTGCTTGCTTCGTGTCACTGATTATTTCTTGGTCATCCTGTAAGTCAGTGGCCAGGTTGAGATGTGGTGGCCCTGAAAAGGGCCTATGACCGTCGGTGAAAGAATCAGTGTAGTGAAAGGACTAAAGTGCGCCTCTTAAGTTCCTTTTGAGGAACACCATGAAATTATCAAACAAGACACAGTGAGTCCTAAACCCTTTTTATGACATGGGAACACATTAGCACAAGCAACACATAACACATGAGCTATTGACAAAACATCCTCCATGTAGCATCGCCGTGGGATACACTGTATACTACTCCCGATCCCCAACTATATCTATGCCAAATTGCATCCAAATCGGCTCAGCAATTAAGGCATGATTAAATCACAATCATCCAAACACAATAACAGAAACACTAGCAAAATGGACGTGTGCTAAACTGAAAGAAAAGAAAGAAAGAAAGAAAAAGTTTTTATTTGTAACGGCACATTGGGACAGAACGAAGCGACTCACAGACGACAGTAATAAATAAAATAAAAAGAAATTGACGTGCCACTGACTACTCCCTTTTTAAATCTTCAAAGATGCTGTCTACTATGCTTGGTGACGAAAGTTGTGCGCATATCTCTGACATATCTCCAAGAAATTTGTAAAAAAACAGATTTGTATTGGTTTACAGAAAAAGAAAAACAGGTAGCTTTAGAATTTAACACAAAAAGCCAAAACACGCAAAAAAACTTAATAAAAGATCACTGGCCTTGGCGGAACGTGTTTCGTGTTCGTTATGTTGACGCAGCCTTAATAATATGAGTACTATAGGGATTGAAATTCGGAGTTCTAACTCCGGAGTGATGTCAGCTCCGGAGTTGGTAGGCGTATAACCGGAGTTTCGGAATTAGAAAAGACAAATATTTTCCCTAAAAGAGCATTCATATTTGGCCGCGCATGCCCGCGACGCAACTGGCTTGAATCTTATTATAGACTAGCTTCCACCCGCTCGCGTGGTACCTATGAAGATAAAAAGTCTACATGCTATTCCAGACTATAATCTATCTCTGTGCCAAATTTCATCCAAATCCGTTCGGCCGTGATTGAACCACAATCATCCAAGCATCCTCACAAACTTTCGCATTTATAATATTAGTAGGATAATGGTTTACAGGTCACTAGATATTACTTAATACTCAACAGAAATCTTAATAAAAATCAAATAATAAGGTATAATAATTAATAATAAGTCCTTATTTAAATACAGTATTTTTAAACAATAAATAATAAGGAACTGTATGAGTACTGTGCTTGCTTGCTTGTGCCACTGATTCTTTCCTGGTCATCCTGTATTAGGTCAGTGACCAGGTTGAGGCATGGTGGCCAAAGGGCCTATGACGGTCACCTATGTGCTGGGAATATGTGACGGCGCTAGGGTATCGACATGACATGTGCTTGAAAACAGTGGACGTTTTAACAGCTGCTGGGCTTTGCGGTGAACTTTGAAGGCCCAGTAAAGGGGTAAAAAAAAAAAAGTGGCGATCAATATAGGTCAGGCCCCCAATTCTACTAATTCAATGACTTGAAAATGATAATCGCATGATAATGATCGCACCATCATTATCATTCAGTTACGATTGTCCCCACCTTCGTTTCTTTGATTTCATTGGTCCATTGGTTCCACAATGACTGCCATTGAAATACGACTGTGATAGCAGAATACCAAAAGTCTCAAAAGTGGTCATATTGCCATTGTATCATTGTCATTTTGAAGCCATTGAATTAGTAGAATTGGGGGCCAGTTGTGGCCGCAGTGACACCATAGCCACATAAAGTAAATAAAAAATGGAGGAGCATGAATGGAATATTTTCGTCTACTCATTAATAGATAACTAATTGTCTTTATCAGTCGTAGACATTCTTGATGTAACCGGTAATAACCGGATTTGCGTTTAATAATAAGGTACATTCATTTATATACAAAATATTTATTATTGTTTGGTCATGTAGATAGTATGAACGAAAGAAGATTTGCGAAACAGGTGTATAAGGCGAGTGTGAATGGGCCCGTTGGAAGGGGACGACCTAGGCGTAAGTTTAGTGACCAAATCGGTGACGTTTTGGAAAAAGGCCAGGTCAAGAGTACCCTAAACCGATGAGCATGTATGAGAAATGTGATGAGACTGAATGTAGCAAAAGAGGTATGTCAGGATCGTAGCAAGTGGAAAGCCTACGTACCCCTCTGGGAAATAGGCGTGATTTTATGTATGTATTTATTATTGATCGAGCGAGCGAAGATCTCAAACAACTTGGACGAACCGGCGTTGTATGTTTGTATGTATATTTGTTGGAGCATAACTAACGAACCGTCAATGCAATCTGCTTGGAATTTAGTAGATCAACAGGTTGTACTATCAAAATTTCCAGATAATAATATGGTGGCCTTGCAATTTGGTGAAGGAACCATTGTGGTGAAAGTGTTGAAGTGCGCCACGTAGAGGCTCTTTTAGTTAATATGTCATCGAATTGTAAGGTTCTAGTACATGCCGGTTTCCTCAAGATGTTATCCCACCGAGACTCGAACCCACGATCTTTCAGGGTTTTACTACCACTCTTCGATACCACACTGAAGCTTTACATTCCAATTTGCGAAAAAGGATCATCGAAAAAAAATGCTAGGCACGCGCGCCATGTTTGTTGCCTGATTCTTGCAGGCCTGGTCGCGAGGCACAGGCATAGCTTCACCTAGTTTCTAAGACGTCAAAGTGATAGAATAGCATATAGGATACTTTTTATGTAGGTACCACGAACGAAGCCGCTGGCACAAGCTAGTAAATAATAGTAGTAACATTCACCTGATCCTCCTGAACTCCAAAGCCTGTGGGTCCACCGTCTTCCACGCGCCGTGAAGGTAGTTCCGGCAGATGCGGCCAGCCACATCACGCATCTCCTCCTCGGTGCCGCACATCTGCAGTTTCTGGGGAGAATTACCAGCTCTGTAGCTCTGTGCTCTTACATTTATAGAGGAAAATAATAAAATAGGATTCACGACTTTTCATCCCCAGACATCCAGATCTTTAGGCAATCAGATCCTTGAAGATGTCTAAGGGGGGGGTAGTCAGAGGCACGAAGTAGAAGGAGTAGCCTCTAAGTCTTACGAGGATACTTCCTACTTTTTATCTCGGAAAAATGGACGACTCCTAGTTCCTATGGGATAGCGTAACAATATTGTAACAAAAGTTTGTGAGGATGTTTGGATGTTTGAGGTTCAATCACGTCGTAACAGCTCAACCAATTTCAATGAGACTTGGAATAGATATAGTTCTTTACTTAGAATAGAATAAGCTACTTTTTATGTACGCGAGCGAAGCCGCTGGCGCAAGCTAGTACTTGTATATATGGTCACGCTCCGTCTCTCTGTCAAGACTCTTTAAAATAACGACTTGTTATGAACTCGCGTGATACCAACTACTAAAAAATTTCTGAAAAATGCTAAGCAGAGTTTGTTGCCTGATTCTTGTAGGCTTGGTCGCGAGGAACAGGCATAGCTTCACCTAGTTTATAAGACGTTTCAAAGTGATCCTAGTGATTTTATTGAAATAAACGTTTGATTTGATTTGTAACTCACATTTTTTCTACGTTGCTACGACTGTTATCAGAATTGAATTTATCACAGAGTGCAAAGGAATTTACTGATAAGGATACCTACGTGTGGCACTGATAATTGATCTTTTACAATTTATTAGGTAGGTAATAATTAAGTACTTTTATCTCAAGATAAATCATTACAGCCATCATATTGATACCGTAATGAAATAACTACATAATTATGCAAGTTAAGTTCATCAACCGACGAATATAACTCGGATGGGCGTTTGGAAAACATCGTCATATCTTCTCGTCGCCGATACGCAGAGCCTCAAGACGAAGCCTACAATCAGTGCGTGTTGCCAGTGGTGACATATGGCACTGAGACTTGGTCGCTTACAGGCCCCATACACAAGCTCAAAGCCGCGCGACGGGCTATGGAGAGAGCTATGCTTGGAGTTTCACTGCGTGATAAGATCCGAAATGAGGAAATCCGAGAACAAAGGTCACTGATTTAGCTATCAGAATTAGCAAGTTGAAGTGGCAGTGGGCAGGCCATATATCTCGCAGAACCGAAAACCATTGGGGAGTAAAAGGTTGTCGAATGGCCACCACGAACCGGGCGACGCAGTGTTGGAAGGCTCCACACCCGATGAACCGCCGAAATTGTTGTGTGGGAAGTCGGTGGATGGAAAAGGCTCAAGACCGTTCGCCACGGAACTCTTTGGGGGAGGCCTATGTCCAGCAGTGGACTTCTACAGGCTGTTGATGATGATGAAGACAAGACAAGCAAGATGTTTTCTTGTGATCTTGACTTAAGATATTTATCTTACCACAGCAATTTTCCAATAAACTTCTAATAATACTCAGCCTTGGAAACCTACGCGGCTTTGAACTCAATAAGGAAAATGGTGTTTTTTTCCATTTGACGCCAGGTCTTACATATTATCTAGATTTTATATTAGTGCTAAGCTTCACTGTAAACACTCTTAACACTGTAGGTAATTTGTAGACTCGGTATACACAAAAGTAAGACTAAATTCGTAATTTTTCATTGCTTGCTTGCTTGTCGTGTCACTGATGCTTTCACCATTGGTCACCCTGTCCCCCTGTTGGACCCCCTTAGCAACCCCTTAAACAACCCACTAAATTAGCTATATATAGGTACTACTAACTAGTAGGTATATGTAAGTTTATTTATCTTGAGTTTGATTTCAATTTTCTAGCAAAAAATATCAATAATAATAAAAATATACTGCATACACATAAACGGTCGCTCAATTTTGTTGAGAATCGAGATATCATCGCTCGCTCGATCAAATATACTCGTGCCACTATAAGTATCATTTTACGCCAGAATTTTTTATTTAATCTTTGAAGGCTTTATTTTGACAAGGCCAGGTTGTTGTCTGATAAGTGTTAAATCAATAATAAAAGATATCTTTAATTATCTAGATAATTTGTAACACACAATTTAAAGTAAATTTTCGAAACTTCATAAGGAAAAGTGGTTCTACTTAATCCTACTAATATTATAAATGCGAAAGTTTGTGAGGATGTTTGTTATTCAATCACGCCGTAACGCCTGAACCGATTTCGTTGAAACTTGGAGTATAAAGAGTTTTTTTACCTAGAATAGCATATCGGCTACTTTTTATATAGGTACCACGTAAGCGAAGCCCCGGGCGGAAGCTAGTATAATCTTAAACCTGAACTAATGTATTAATTTATTGAAATCGCATGGAACATTTACGCTTGTTCTCCGCGACAAATACAGGCGACGTCGCGTTTTATTTTTTACTAGTCTCCGCCCGCGGCTTCGCCTGCGTGGAACGTACATAAAAAGTAGCCAATATGCTATTCTAGGTAAAAAACTCTTTATACTCCAAGTTTCAACGAAATCGGTTCAGGCGTTACGGCGTGATTGAATAACAAACATCCTCACAAACTTTCGCATTTATAATATTAGTAGGATTAAGTAGAACCACTTTTCCTTATGAAGTTTCGAAAATCTACTTTAAATTGAGTGCTATTTAGGTAAAGAACTCTATCTATTCCAAGTTTCAATGAAATCGGTTGAGCCGTTACGGGGTGATTGAACAACAAACATCCAAACCAAAGTAGGATTTCTTTTTGTTGAATGAAAAAGTCCCTTTCGGGTTGGTATACATATTATGAATCACCTTGTAGTGCTCACTAGTGGTCATTAATTTTGCATATACTATATATATATATACATTAATATGATGCTCTCTAATTAGAATGTGTTTGTGTCTAATGATTTTAAAACATTACCAATTGTGTTCAATTACACATGACACATGTGTGTTTTTTTATGTAAATATACTGCATTTTACAGTCTATGATCTAAGCGTGATTCAATTTAAATTGCCATTAATAAATTAACTTTTTGCCTGTTACCTACGTTACCTGAACCAGTCTATTCACCAAGTATCAAGTAGAGTAGGTACTTGATACTTGGTGAGTAGACTGGTTTCCACTAATAATATAAATGTGAAAGTTTGTGATGATGTTTGGATCTTTGTTGTTCAATCACGCCTTAACGGCTCAACCAATCTAGTTGAAACTTGGAATAGATAGAGAGTAGATAGTAGTAGATTGACATTTACATGCTTATATTAATCTAGTTAGAATTTTCAATATTAAGTAAATTTAATTTATTTTTGCAATAATAATTTGTTTAATGTTTTCTGATAATATGTGACATGAATAATTTGAAATCTGTTTTTATGGTTACTAACATAGTTTATAGGTAGATAAATGTACTAACAATTATGGTGAACAAACGAAATAAATAAATTAAATAAAATAAATAAAAAGTAGTGTATATGCTATTCTAGGTAAAGAACTCTATCTATTCCAAGTTGCAATGAAATCGGTTGAGCCGTTACGGAGTGATTGAACAACAAACATCCAAACATCATCACAAACTTTTATACTTATAAATAAACTAATAAATAAATAAATAACTAATAAATAAATAAATAACTTTTATACTTATAATAACTTATAAATGTGAAAGTATAGAGTATATTAGACTGTAAGGTAATGTAAACAAAATCTTGTGGCAAAGGTTATCTGTGTGTCGGCCAAATTAAATGTGAAGTGTTTGTAATAACTGCCAATACCATAAACTAAAATTATCTAGCTTGGTGATGATTTTTTGACCAAACTGTTTTAGGTTATTATGGTGGTTAGATGATTTTTTTTCGCCCTCATGGTCAGGCTTACGTCCGAGACCATACCGCCTAGTCTGGCATAGAATTTCCAAATTTGGATGAATTGGTAGACTCCTTGCATCTTGTTTTAAAGCTCAATATAATAATTAAAAAAAAATCTGTGGTTTCACAATTTCATTACCTTAGCAGACTTGAAAAGTATTATCATCCTTATCACCTACACACCCTCTGCTAGTTATCAGCCTTCTTTCGTTTTTTTCAGCCTCTTTTGAATCATCAGATCCAGTTTCTGACTTTAGCTATGGCAATACTTAGGACAGGGCTCGATACTTAGGAAAATCATTTTCATAAGACAAAACAAGAGTTATTCAAGAGACTTTTTTATAGAAACTATTGCTTTGATGTAGAT
Source organism: Anticlea derivata (assembly GCA_947579855.1). Classification (NCBI taxonomy): domain Eukaryota; kingdom Metazoa; phylum Arthropoda; class Insecta; order Lepidoptera; family Geometridae; genus Anticlea; species Anticlea derivata. Next base: position 4,064,212 of record OX388287.1, on the reverse strand, counting down.
TATTGTAGATTTTCCTAAACCTGACCTCGAACCGCTTTCATCAATTCGACATTCGCAAAAGGAAAATCGATACGTACAACACGAACCACTGTTGCGTTAACCTCCAAAAAACGCCTTAATCTTAACAATAAACCTAATCAAACGTTTCAGAGATATCTCTAAGGCCATTTCCCATCCATAAAACACAATAGCGGGAAATAAAAAGCTGTAATAACAGCAAAATCCAGGTTAGATTCGGAGACAAATTAGCACCTAAGTTATGGCTAATTATTAATGGAAACGTACCCAGTAGCTGCTACGATTCATATCTATAAAACGCCGGTAGGTTTTTCTCGCCTGTTTTAATAGATTTTTAATTGCTAGAGACATGTATTTTCACTTTCTAGTACAAAAACCAGAAGAACTATACCGATCGATCGATAATACGAATACGGCGGCGAAGCGAAATCCCCGCCTTCGACCTACGAACGAATTGTCATTTGATTTGAATGATTGATTTAATTGACATACATACTATTTTGACATTTTGATACAGCCCTTTTTTCTTCAAAATATTGATTTAGACTTGTAAATGTTGCCAGTATCGAGCAATACATTTTCCCAAATATGGAACGACAAAATGCGGGTGAAATAAACGCACACATTTATTTTGAAAGCACGATGTAATACATACTTGTATTCATTATTAATATTTCTATTTTTGTGGGACGCATTTGCCAAGCAGTGGGACGAAATAACTTACGAATATGGACAAGATGAATCTCTAATTTAAAGTTTAAACCATTTGCAAAATCTTGTACCTAAGCAGCTTTTATAATATAATAATAATAAATTCATTTAAGCTTTTGCAACGTGTATTTATTTTTATAAATTATATAAGCCCATAATTATTTACCTATTCACCCTATACACACTATAAAACCTACCTACACTATAAATTCGGAAAAACAGTTACGATTAAACTTATCAGTAATATGGATAAATGGAATGGACAAAGGCCTAAAGTGGTTTCTTCCTTGTCCTGAAACAAAACTAATCATGGATACGGTATTTTATGCTATAAAGAGTTAATAAGTAAACAATGCAAAAAAATATAGGTAAACTACCTACATGGCTAGGTAAGTACCTAGAACCTACACAGAAACGGAAATTATTATGTAAAATAATAATTTCCGTTTCTGTGATATATGATGCCTTATCGATATGCATTAATAAACATTAGTATATCTTGCATATTATTATAGTATTGCTTGATAAACTAATACGTAAGGGCATTGCTGTTGCTAGATAACTCGAAACTGTGTTGGTACGTCACCGGGTGGTGCGATGGATTTTAAAAAACAAAATATTCGATAAAACCCTTAATAACACATTTTATCTGAAAAAAATATTTACCTTAGCCATAATTATGCACTTATCACTGCTTTAATAACACTCAACACTATTTATTTGAAATTCATTCAGAAAATAATACGAAAATATCGATTTCCCTGAACACGTCCGCACAAAGCGTGTTAAAAATATGTACTGATTCAAAGAGCGAGAGAGGCAGAGGATTTTACCGAGTAGAAATTCGATAAGGCAGTTCCTATTCAGTGGCACGTGTGACAGTGATAGATATATGAATTTGCACGGAACTGAGCGGAACGGCTTGAAAAACAACCCTTGATCGAAGTGTAAATACGTCACTATAACACTGCTAGGGACCAATGCATTTTTTTGGTACATGAAACAGATCCGTTTTACAACTGGCATGGTTATAGTAGGTACGAAATCATCGATACGTAACTAAAAATAAACTGCAGGATAATGAGTCATTCATAACAAGTTTGTGAAAATCAACATAATTATACCTATAATAACAGTGTTTTGCAAATAAGATTATGGAAAATTAGCCAAATAATAATTTAATTCTAAGACAACTCATTAATTATTGTCACTATCTAAAAAACTTAGATTAGTGCTTTATTATGTTTTGATTGGGATAAGTTTAGTTTTTCTACCATATTTTTACAGTTTTTAATTAGGCAGTAGGTAAGTATATTTTTTCGTCTGTTTGTGGTTTCTAAAGGTAAGCATTCTAACAGTGCCAAAATACTATAATTTAAATTCTTAATTAAAGTTGCATTTTATTTAAGAAAACTCGTCACAGATTTAATTAATAAGTGCTGCTTATGTAAAATATCTCCGTCTCGAGGAATCAATTTATTAGCTTCCAACTTATTAAATAGGTACCTACGTATTTTAAATTTTATATTATTTTTATAATGAAACAATAATAATTCATTGTTCCGTCTAGGTACCTAAAGTAAGGCCTTATTACTTATATTCTAGTAATAAGGCCTTACTTTAGGTACCTAGACGGAACAATGAATTATTATTGTTAAGAATTATTATTTAGAAAAATGATTTACACAGCGTGAGGTGGAACGTTTCGGACACTATAGGACTCACTTAAAGGATACTGTAGGGCCTGGGACATGTTTGGATGGAGTAGGCTTGCTTGAGCACCTATACCATCCTCTCAGCCTTATTGACCTTACCCCTTAGAAGAGATTGTCAATACATGCGGAGCTACAGACGGCGTGTGGCCAGACTGTCAGTGTTCTACAAGTACCACTTTGGTGACTGTGCGCAGGATTTGCATGACCTCATCCCTCCTTCCCCCTTCTACTACCGGACAAGCAGACGCACAGGTAATTACCACCCTTACCTGGTCGACATACCACAGTGTCGAACCAAACATTTCTGCTCCACCTTTATTATAAGCACTGGCAAAGAGTGGAACGATCTGCCAGCGTCTGTTTTCCCGGACGATTACAATCTAGGAGTCTTCAAATCTAGAGTGAATAAGTTCCTTCTGGTAAAGCGTGCTCCATCTTAGGTCACATCTCACTTGTAAAAGTGAGCTGGTGGACAAACGCCTAACCATCTCCAATAAAAAAAAAATAAAAAAAAAGAGCTGGCTTAGCCACGGGCTTACTCACGATGTTTTCTTTCACCGTTTTCAACAATACGATTCGAACCCACGATCTTCAGATCGAATTGGAATTATTTGGAATTGGAAGATACCTATTCCAACATTATCTATGGCACTTAATAGACAGTCATAACAAATCATATTTTTCTATCATATTTGTGTAATTTGCGTTGTTTTAATTATATAAACTGAAGTCATTCTGCGCAGTAGGAAGGAATATGTCACGTTTTTAATACAAATAGAACTTATATTTTGAATCTAAAGAGAGGATATTGTCATTTAACCTCGTGAACAGGTAACAGGCCGAGGTAGAGTTAATTTCGCATTTATATTGCCATAATGATAATCGTTATGATGATCATTAATGAAACCCTGAGTTGTAAATTACTTAGCTTTGTTATATGAATATGAACGAGCTAATGCTCGTTGATATTCATATAACAAAGCTTAGTAAGCTCTTATTTAACTTACTTACTATGTAATCATAGTAAGTAAGTACTTAAATAAGAGGTAACGTCACGCAAACATTTTCAGTAAACATAAATTTACTGCTTGTTGGTCAGACTGAATGCAATAAAGTTCTTATTGATTCCTTGACACGGAATGTTCATTAAATTTTCATGGCCTTGGCGATTCCGATATTTACTTCTAATTTGGTTTACAGCACTAGTGCTTCTTCTTCTTCTTCTTGTCGTGTCACTGATTCTTTCTTGGTCATCCTGCCTTTGGTCAGTGACCAGGTTGAGGTATGGTGGCCCTGAAAAGGGCCTATGACTGTCGATGAAAGGATCTCCTCATGAAAAGAAGGCTCCTTTATCATGTTTAAGTACTAAGCAGTAGTGCATGAAAGGTAGAAGGAAATGAGGAACAGGAAGACCAAGAATACGTTACATGAGTCAGATAAAAGAGAAGATTTGAAAGAACAGAATTAAGGAATTTGCATCAGTAAACCGACAAGAGAGCTAAGCTCTTGAATTAATATCTAACCGTATTGTCTAGCCTATAAGTAGGTACCTACTTAGTAGAGAAAAGACATTATAATTATATTTCAGTCTGATTCTGATCGTTTACCTATAGATATAGGTAAGTATGTCTAGATTTAACTATGTCTAACAAACTCTATTCAGATTTAACAGAGTTTTGTGGCAACTCTGCGCTCCCGTGAGATACAGACATTTATCAAGCATGACGGTGGCCTAAGGCGGAGGCATTAAGGGTATGGCGGCGACGCGACGACGGACGTGGCGCTGGCATGCTACCAATTTCAGATTAATCATAGGGAAATAAAACGCAATTAAAAACATGACACGGGCGACCTAGGCGCGTAAAGGAGTGTGTTTTAAATTGCACCTTATCTCGCTAGTAAATTTTAAAAGAACCACAAGATGGGAACGCCTCTCAGCGCAACATAACCTGCGGTGATGTGTAACCAACCAAAATGAGATTACTTGCACAACTTTGAGGACAATAAAAAAAAAAAAATAATGACTTTTATCCCCAAGAACTGGTAGACTAGACATCCTCTCAGATCTCAGGCAACCACATTTAGCACATGCCAACATTTTGCGGTAGTGAGTATTCCATTACGTGATAAATTGTAAGCCCGCTTTAAGAATACTTTCCTTCACCGTCCTAAGAACGTATTAAATTTTCTCCGAATGAACAATGTTTACTACCGTCTTAGTATCTCCCACTACGGCAACACGGCTTTTAACGCATCTTTGATGATGATTTAAAAATTCTTAGCAATATCTTAAACTTTTAAAAATGTACAAGAGATATCTTCTTTACCTCAACTTGTCTTTCCCATTTTGCTTACACAGTAGCAGTGCAGGACAGTACAATGCTCAGATTTACTATAATTTAGTTAAATAATTTTAAATTACTCACCTTTGCTTCTTGCCGTGTCTTGTACGATAGTCTTTTGTTCTTTTGTATTATAGCGGAGTAGTTGCTTTCACTCTGAAAATAATATGCACAAATAAATGTAGAGTATCAAAAAATGTAGTTATAACATTTTTTAAACGAGGGATTTCTGTAAATTCCTCTTCTTCATCTTGCTGCCCTTGTCCAACATTATTGAGGTCGGCACAACATGCTTTCTTCTTCCACTCTATTCTGTTAGCCGTTATCTCCGCACTCACTCTTTTGTTAATCATATACCTACCTACAGTCCATCCAACTCATTTCATCTAAATTTATAATATTACTAGCTTCTGTCCACGGCTTCGCTCGCGTGGTACCTACATAAAAAGTAGCCGATATGCTATTCTAGGTAAAGAACTTTATCTATTCCAAGTTTCAACGAAATCGGATGAGCCGTTACGGATAGTAGGATCTAAGCAAGCCTCACAATTTCATTAGAAGTAGATACCATACCATTGAAAGTATATTGGTTATTAGATATCGTTCATTATAATAACATTGGAATACTTTACAAAATATGTAGAAAACAGTAATATATGGATTCTTAATACTTATCTTATTACTTACCTACTAACCTAGATTAAAAAAACATGCGTTTTCACGGTCATATTTTTATCGGTTTACGTGACTGTATGTAAACAAAAAGTTTATTTTTGTTCATTTAAGATACCTTTTGAACACGTGCGCCTACCTGAATTCCGTGAAGGGAGGTAAATATTGCTTTGTATTTTTTTGAATTATTATAGATATTGCGAACTTTTACATTTGAAATTTAAATAAGAAATTTCATTAAATTAAACCTAGATGATTTACTAAGAAAGTATAGTATAGGTAACTTCCTACCTACCTCCTACACATGACCCAAGCTAGTACGTACGTATATAAAGAACAAGACCATAAAGATACGGCGGATAAGATTACTACTTTATAACGTACGAAGTACTACGATCATTTGAGCGTAAATAGGATTATATTAAGTGACTTTACATTAGGTACGTTAAAGATAGATACAATGCGCGCAGCCAAAGATGAGACTTGTCAGGGGATTTTGCGCAGGTACAGTCGCGCTCAACTGTACTGTACCTGCCTGAGAGCTATCTACTGCGCAGGTATAACCACGAGAGGCACGAGATCCGTCAAGTCTCATCTTTGGCTGCGCGCATTGTAATGCGCAAAATGCCCTCTACTAGCATCTGACAGGTCAAGATGTAATTCTTTTTCTTACCAGTGTAAACAATATAGGTACCTACCGAGTGGAGTGGAAAAAAATTACCCATTTTGAGGACTTTTTTTTCTAATGGTAATTTACTAAGCATTGTCGGTTTTTTTTTAATGAATGGTAAAGGTCCTACAATGGTAAACGCAGTCGTTTGTATTCTTCCAAACCAAACCAACAAACAATACAAAGTTGAGACTGAGGCAGAACCCGTCTGAGGCGGAATATTCTGGTGCACGGAGTATTCTGTCAACTCGTGAGACACGTATTTGTAGAACAAAATACGAGTTGCAAAGTCTGCATAGTTTCGGATAAATAGTTTAGAACAAAATATGTAGTTTCGGATTTCATACAACTTAGCACATTCTCAAGTGGTGAGAATGAAATATGGTTTTACAAGTAATATTCAAAATAAATAAAAACTGTACCTACTAACTAACCCGCGATATAAGGTGTCTACGTTCCAGATTCTGCAGCCTTTTCTCCATAGTGGTTAGTTTTTCTCTGAAATCGTCGGCAATGCAGCGGCAGAGGTTTAGCGATTCACCGAATATGAGCATTTTGCATTTTAGATCTTCGAAATCGTTGCGGAATCTAAAATTGGAAAAAGAAAACGTTGCACGCATTCAATCAAACAGTACCACCGACTGCTGACTAGCAATGCCATTGACAATGGTTGGGTCAGCGCCAAAGAAGACATTATTTAATCAGGGTGGTGAGTGGGAGTTGGCACAATAGTTTTCACTCACACTCGTGCGTGGAAACAAGCACGTTACACGTGTTTTTGTATGGACAAAATGAGTGACAGTAATGGTCCGCTAGAGGCACTGTTACGGATTCCATACCTATGCACGTGGATCACCCTTACAAGTGGGTGTAAAAACCATGGTGCAACTCCCACTCCCCCTCTGTGACCTCAGCGCCGACGGCAACGAACAGATGGAGTAGCGGGGAAGAGATTGATATACTTAACCGTTAAAAATCAACCTTAATACTTTAAAAATAAGGCTGAAATGAAATTACTAAATCATTCTTGTGAAGCGCGAAGCGTTTCGGAAATAGCTACGAACAGTGGGTCTACCATGAAAATGTTTATCCGAAACTTCGGAGCCCGTCCGAAACACGAACGAAAGACGAAGGATATACCTAGGTACATCCTTCGTTCGTCCGTAAACCCTACCTTCATGGTAGGATTTACGGACGAACGAGTCGCCACGTACCGTCTTCGGGACCGATTTCGGAATGAATGTGTTTCATGGTGCAAATCGCCCGAAGTTTCGGTCCGAAACTTCGAAATTATGTTTCATGGTAGACTAGCGTACCGGACATCGAACAATCGATTGAATGCAATTGATCGTCTCGGGGACTCCCCCGCTCCAACCACTCGCACGCACTCTTACCCGACAGATAGTTAAGATAGTACTAACTAACTAGGCAAGTAGAGTAGGGAGGGATGCTATCGACTGGCCTCATAGCTCACACACAGATGTCTGTTCTGTGTCTGGGTGTTAAATATATATCTATTATGTATACCAGTCTCTGGTACCCATAGTACAGGCTATGCCTAGTTTGGGATCAGTAGACCGTGTGAATATTTATATATTTATTTATTTAATGACTCAGTTTGCATGTGAACAAAAAAGGTTTTTTTTTAAAATAGATCCTTGAGAGAACTTACCTGGATATTGATGAACATAGTGAATTATTAGAGACAGATGTAGAAATATCCGAAGTGGACATATGAGGCGACAAGATAGTGCATTCCATCGGCTGATGCCTAACTGATGGTCGGGCGTGCTCTTGCGGAAACTGAACGGTAGTACTTCCATCGCTGTTTGTGGACGGCTCACTGGATGAGTGGTCCCGCACCCTAACTTCCGGCTTAGATTGATGATTTGCTGTGTTTTTCGCTTTCCTCATTGTTATTTTTGTAATTAGTTTGTTGGCTACATTTGACGAGAATTTTGACTTGTTCTGACAAGAATAATTTGGCGGGTGACGGGAATGAAATCCAGAAGATATTGCTATTTCCGTTTCTGCCAATTCCTTGTTCCAAGAATTTCAAGCCAATAAACAGTCGCGGGCTGGTCAGCTAGTTCGGTAAATTTTCAACACTAGATGTCACTTTACTAATACTTCTGCTACTCCTTGATAGATGGCGCTGGTAGAATTAAAGATACCAAGCTCCTCTTTTCTTGATGGCCTCTGTGTTCATCATGGCTGTCACTAATTGTCATATTTGTCATTGGAAAATTGACGTGACATGATGTCAAGTCAATTATTTTCATTCGTTCGTTCGTGTAAACTTTTTGTTGTTTTGTTTTGTTTACGTTTTGCGCAATTTCTTTCTTTGTTGTTGATTTTTGCGCGTGGTAAATGAAGTGTTTTCATTGAATAAAAAACTGAAATTCATTAAAATGCATAAATGCAGAGCTTGTTTGGCGACCGAGACTAACTTGATCCCGATGGATGTGGCACTCCTACAAAATTTTACCCTACTGACTGGTTTGAATGTAAGCTCTAGTAACTTTAGAAATGAAACTTTCTTACGGAAATAATGTTATTTGTGTTATGCCTTAGCATGTTTAATAGCCTAAGAATTCTAACTTTATAGTTAACTATCTGTTACACTCGACTTTGTCCGCATTGATAATAATTTTCACACTCTACACCTTAACCCTTTACCTTACCCTTTGGTACTTTAGCGATGATTTTGCGAAAATGCTGAAACATGTGTCTTTAATTCATACCAAAAGCCTAAATATAAATTTTCAGATCCCAACTTGAGGAGTTATGGATTTCCCATAAAAACTTTCAACCCCTATTTCACCCCCTTCAAGATTATTTTTTTAGACTATACACAATATATGTCCTTTCCTTATGTATTCTATCTCTGTGCCAAATTAAATTACGATCCGTTCAACCATATAATCGTGATGAGGTAACAAACAAACAGAGTTACTTTCGTTTAATAATAATAAAGTATGAATGTTATTAAAATAAAGTGGTAAAGTTATTATCAGGTTCTGAAACCGAGATGCAGTCAGGAGTAAGTAGCTACCACTGAGTGCATCTGTGTGTGCAGCTTGTGCTGGCCTGTATGAGGCGACCATCAACCTTTCAGATAAAACACGCAGGAGACTGTCTTCCAAAGATATATGAATAACTAGATAAATTTCTCTAGTCTCTTATTTCGAAGAAAAACATTTTGAGATAAATATTTGTATTTTTCAGATAACAATGTCTGAGAAGTCTCTATACACTTGTAGAACATGTTGCCATGCTGTGCAATTCTTTATGGATTTTAGAAGGCATGCCATTGAATCTGACTTGAGTTTTCAAGAGATGTTGGTCACAGTACAGGTAAGCATGGCCGCAGTCATAGTACCACCGGCCAGGGGGCACCTGCGCAACTGCCTCATAAAAAAAACTTTTTATTTTGTAGTTCTTTATTCTTTATTGTGCACAAGAAAAATAAAGATACAAAAATTCGAAAGAATAGTATTTACAAAGGTGGTACCCGGATTGAGTAACCTATGTAAGTTTCAGCTTAATTTTTTTTTCATCTAAAGATACCATCCCCTTTTTTGGGAAAAGAGAGAAGGTTTTGCTGTGCCCTACCTCCTCTAAATTGTCCTCCAAAATTGGCTTTATTTAGTAGACATAAGGATCACTTTGAAATAAATTTCTGATGAAATAAAGTACGCTCGAATACGGCCTAAGAGAGAAGTCACACATAAAATTTCACATTTATAATATTAGCTAGGATTTCAGGAAACCAAACATGAAAGTCAACCTGCATCAGATTGTATTTTGCCGCTGGTAAAACAAGAAGTGAAATCAGAATTTAATGGTAACCAAGAAAATTGTGATGACAATGAATTTTGCTTCGAAACTGTATGTGTTGGTAAGGATTTAAAATATAGATGGGTATATTAGCCATTTTTATACTTTTCTCATTTATTATTATTTTTAGATGCAACATCAGAAAAGAGAAAATATTCAGATCGAGCGAAAAACAATGGCTTAAAAGAAAAGATAAAAAGAAAATGTAAAAATGAACCCAAAAGCAGAGTTAAAGAAAAACGCATTGATTCTAAAGTTCATTGCGGTAAGTCCAATTTGAAATTGAAATTCTTTGAAATACTCTATTAAGCCATCTTATAAAGACCATACACATACATAAATAAAATCACGCCTATTTCCCAGAGGGGTAGGCAGAGACCACGGCCTTCCACTTGCTACGATCCTGACATACCTCTTTCGCTTCATTCACTCTCATCACATTCCTCATACATGCTCGTCGGTTTAGGGTACTCTTGACCTGGCCTTTGTCCAAAACGTCACCGATTTGGTCGCTAAACGTACGCCTAGGTCTTCCTCTTCCAACGGTTCCATTCACACTCGCCTTATACACCTGTTTCGGCAATCTTCTTTCGTTCATCCTCTCTACATGACCAAACCATCTCAGCATACCTTTCTCAATCCTCATCACTACATCTTCTTTCACTCCACAACGTTCTCTTATCACACTGTTCCTCACTCTATCTTTCAAAGTTACTCCACACATACTTCGCAAAGCTCTCATTTCCACTGCATTTATCCTACTTTCATTCTTTTTCTGCCATACCCAACTTTCACTGCCAAACATTAGTGTCGGCACTAACACTCCGCCATGCACAGCCAGTCGTGCCTTTTTGGACACTTTCCGACTGCTCATAAAGGCATGTAGTGCCCCATTCACTTGATTTCCAGCATTCACTCTTCTTTCGATATCACTCTCATGCTTCCCATCTCTCGTAAACAAAGTCCCCAGGTATACAAACTCATTCACTTGTTCAACTCTTTCTCCACCAATCAGAATATTACAAACTGTCACACATTCCTCTCTTTCAAAAACCATTACTTTCGTCTTACTTATATTTACTTTCATTCCTTTTCTTTCAAAAGATTCATGCATAATTGTTACCATCTCCTGTAACTCCTCCGCCGATGATGCAAGTATAACCTGGTCATCAGCATATAGGAGACACTTGACGAGTAACTCGTTCATTCTTAATCCACATTCAGTATCTTTCAAATCTTGCAAACAACTGTCCATGAATAGATTAAACAGCCATGGTGACGCTACGCATCCCTGTCTAACACCTTTTTCGATGTTAAACCATTCAGTGTATGACCCATTTATCCTTACGCAAGCACTGGAATCCTCATAGAGAGATTTCAGAGCTCGAACAAGGTTGCTGCTTACTCCATACAACGACAGTACCGACCAAAGTTCATAAAGACCATGTATACTTAAAACTATATTAAGGTAAGTAGGTACATTGAAAAAAACAAAACTTTTACAAAAAAAAATACTATATAACTCATTCTAAAACCGTTCAAGAGAAGTTTTTATTTATAAAGGAATATTAGGCCAGAACAAAATATTCACACAGTCATTGAACGAAAAAAAAACATTAATTACATGTGACATCATGTACAAGGTGATTCATAAAATGTATGCTATCCCGAAAGGGGCTTATTCTGCCCAATAGGCAATAAAGTTTGTGCTACGATATTTGGAAATTTCACTATTATTTTTTTTGCTGTAACGGCTCAATAGATTTCGATGAAACTTGGAATAGGTAGAGTTCTTTACCTATAATAGCATATAGGCTTTTTATCTAGGTACAACGTCGGCAGAACCGCAGGCGCAAGCTAGTACTAACTTGTTTCTTGTTCAATACAGGACTATGTGACAGTAAGTTTGGTGATAGAAATGAACTGAGCAAACATTTGGAGTTCCACAAGTCACTTTTCGACACTCAGGCGAGTTATAAATAATAATAAAATACCCACTAATCAATAATTTTACACTAATTGTACGTGGTGGCCCCGGCTGAAAAATAGGCCCCTCCATGTCTACATATCCGCGGATGTCGTAAGAGGTGACTAAGGGAAAAAGCTAGGGGATGGGTAGCAGCGTCCCTCATTTTAACAACGATAGCTCTAACTGCGCTCGCCAACCCGCATGCCCAGCGTGGTGAGTATGGGCAAATCCCCACACATGATAAGGAATTTGCCCTGTCTGTGGGGGAGGCCATGTTCAGCAGTGGACTTTGAACGGCTGTAATTATGAAAAATGATGATGAATAAACAAATGATGTATACAAAGTGGTAACGGTGTCACAAATATGCGTGTGGTTTATCTGTTGCAGTTATCATGCGGTCTTTGCACCGAGAGGTTCGTAAACCTTCCGCATATGCTGGGTCACAGGCTTGAGCATATCCCCGAAGAGCAGAGGGTATGCCACATCTGTTCCAAGAAGTTCATAGCCTCGTCTGCCACCTGTCTCGAGTTCCACTATATGAGGGCGCATGCTATGGCGGATAAGGTAGACAATTCTTGATCTTTCTACTTCCTACTAAATTTATTAATCGAGCGAGCGAAGCGATCTAAAATCTCTCAAACTTGGACGAATCGGCGTCGTATATTTGTTAGAGTATAACTTTCGAACTGTCTGTCCGATCTGCATGGAATTTAATAGGTTAATAGGATATTTATTATACTTGTGCCTCAACGATCATCGAAGCACCAACTTTTACCAGAAATCGCGAGATCTCATTTCGGGGCGATCCACTATTATTAATTCCTATTAATTGTAAGAAGGATTAGTAGGATTTAATATGGGATATTAGGATTTATATATTATGTAGCCTATGAGCGCTTGCAATACCAGAGGCATCACGCACGCGTTGCCGACCCCGAACCCCCTCCCCCCCTAAAGAGCTCTGGCAACCTTACTCATCGCAGGAACACAACACTATTTGAAACAAATAATGTTATTTGGCTGCGATCTTCTGTAAGGCGGAGGTACCTCCCAGGGGGGCTGCTCCAATTCAGAACAAGAAAATCTCGCTGTGTCCTACCTCCTCCTAAAATATATTGGTTGTTTGCTTTTAGGACGCTCAAATCCAATGCAAGCAATGCCCGTCAAGTTACACTACGTCCCGGAAACTGATCCGTCACGTGAGGGACTGTCATTCCCCGCCGAGATACGAATGCCGGCTCTGTAGCCAAGGGTACGTATACTCGTGCCAGGGGGTGATTTACCAGGGCACTGTAGCTGTATTTCGACTTGGGGAACCTTACATCAGTTCCAAATTCTGACCCCACAGTAGGGGTCAGAACTATGCGGAACTCTAGTGTGGGGTCAGAACTATGCATGATTTCGAGAGATTTTTTTATAATATCTCAAAAATTAACCCGCAACTTTTCCCTAGATACGGGGATGTTCTAAACAACTAAGCCGCCGAGCCACTTACTGTATGTGTGAAAACTTTTACACTATCACTACATAATATTATATAAAACAAAGTCCCGCCGCCGGAGCCGAAGCGGTCCGCTAGTAACAAATAAATAAACAATATGATAAAACGTGTCACTAATTCTTTCTTGGTCGTCCTATTAGGTCAGTGACCAGGTTGAGGTATAGCTCTGAAAGGGCCTTTGACCGTCGACGAAAGAATCAGTGTAGTGAATGGATAATAGGATATTTTTAGTTATATGTAATAACTTAAGATGTGTTTTTTTTTTCTAAGTTTCCGGAACAGAACTTTACTCAACGTGCACACTAAGATGAAGCACGCCGACGGGAAACGCGTCAAGTGTGAACTTTGCAACTTTTCCAGCAAATACGCTAATAGTTTGATGGTAAGTAAAAAGTATTGACACGATTATTATAATAACAAGCTTGCGCCTGCGGCTTCACTGGCGGGGTACCTAGATAAAAAGAAGCCTATATGCTATTCTATCACGCCGTAACGGCTCAACCGATTTCGATGAAACTTGGAATAGATTTTTACCTATGTACCACGCGAGCTAGTGGATAAAAGGGTTTCATTAAGTAGCTCGTTTCTGGAAAAAAAATTGAATACTCGTACTCGCTCCTAAAATCCCCAATTCAAGATTTTTTGATTTTAAAACAAAACTTACACATTAAACATGACATACAGGAAAATATAAAAAAAAATTACAATAAAAATAAAAAAAAGATGCTAGTGCTTTCACAAAGAAAAAAAAAAGATAAATCCTTCCACGAACTTGGGGTCGATTTAATAAAAAAGAAATTGTGATTTCCAGCTACACACTCGCAGGAAGCACACATCGAACACGTTCAACTGTAAAGCGTGCTACCGTGTGTTCCTCGACGAGCCGTCGCTGTCCCGTCACGTCGCCGATGTGTGTAAACAGGACGCGCGCGTTGTCTGCGCCGTGTGTGGACGTAGCGTTAAGAAGGTTTGGGTGAGTGGATAATTTTTTTTTCAATACACTTGCTCATAAAGTGTCTCCAATTTCACCGCAATTAATAATGAGACATGTAATCAAATTGTGACTTTTTCATTGCTATTATTCAACATACATAAAATCACGCCTATTTCCCAGAGGGGTAGGCAGAGACCACGGTTTTCCACTTGCTACGATCCTGACATACCTCTTTCGCTTCATTCACTCTCATCACATTCCTCATACATGTTCGTCGGTTTAGGGTACTCTTATTAAAAAGTAAAATATATATTTTTTTTAAATTTCCGGACATATCACACACGGTCAACTTATCCCAAACTAGGCATTGCCTGTACTATGGGTACCAGAGACTGTTATACATTATACATAATAGATATACAAATAAAATAAAAAGAGTTTTAATTTAATTTATTGGTTGAGATGCTTTGTTCTTTAAAAAGTTTCGATACAAAAAGATCGTGCTCAGTAGTACAAAAACAGATACGTCATTATTTTAGTCTATGGCCGATATGTTCTGCACGAAAGGAGCCTCTTACCTACCTCCTACCTACCACCTTTATGTACCTACCTCACTAGATCTGTGCCTACAACTACATAGGTACCTAAGCTTCTTTGTGTTTTAGGTATGTTTTTTTTTTAGTGCAGCACCAGAGCGACAAAGAATATAAAAAGAGACACAAAATACACTAACTAAACAAATATAACAACTAATAAAATAACTATAACTTATTGCTTAAAATAAATAACTTTACATATTCCTATGTGTCTTATTAGATTTGATTTGAGCTGTAACTTGTTTTTAAGGTGCATACCCACTTGTATTACAGCTCAAACACCACATGAGGTCACACAGCGACGAGTACCCGTTCAAATGCGACAAATGTCCCGCCCAGTACAAGTACCGGACGGGACTAAAGGACCATACGGACAAGCACAAAGGAACACTGACTTTCCACTGCGACATGTGTACCAAGAGCTTCTGTATAAAGTCCGCTTTACAATCTCACAGGCGAACCCACGCAGGTAAATATACAGAAAACAAATTGTGATTTTGGTACAAAATGGTGGTGGAGGTAGGGCACAGCGAGATTTTCTCGCTCTAAATTGGAGCAGCCCGCCTGGGGAGGTACTATCACCAAAATTTCCGCCTCACCAATTTTGAAACTGTTTCGCTTGTACACGGCTAAGTAAGCCTGTCCGGCCCATCTCTTTATTTATTGTGATCCTTTGAGGGTGAACCATTCATTTTATGACTTTGATTACCCAGTCGGTTGTTCAGTTGCAACCAAAACAATACGAACATATTGTTAAACGGCACTTTTTACGCAAGCTAGGCACAGATTACTTCACGCAAAATACACCCTTAGGGTGGTAAGGCGGAATTTTTGGTGATAGTACCTCCGGCTTACAGAAGATCGCAGCCAAATAACATTATTTGTTTCAAATAGTGTTGTGTTCCTGCGGTGAGTAAGGTTGCCAGAGCTCTTTAGGGGGGGAGGGGTTCGGCAGGCAACGCATTAGCAAAGCTCCAGGTGTTGTTACGTATAACATGAAAACAAAATACTACTTCCTGCCTACTAATATAATAAATACGAAAGTTTGTGAGAATTTTTGGATGTTTGTTGTTCAATCACGCCGTAAAGGCTCAACCGATTTCCATGTAACTTGGAATAGATAAAAGTTCTTTACGTAGAATAGCATATAGGATACTTTTTATTAAGGTACCACGCGAGCGAAGCCGCGTGCGCATATTATTATTATTATTATTCATTTATTCAAGACAACAGGGTCCACAATGTTAGTTAATACAGTATTCAAAAATTAAAAACAAAATAAAAATCAAAATAAAGTTTAGTACCTTATAACTGGCCTCATAGCTCAGTTGGTAGTAACTCTGCCTTCTGCGCTAGAGGTCGCGGGTTCGATTCCCGCACTGGACAAACATTTGTGACTAACACAGATGTTTGTTCTGTGTCTGGGTGTTAAATATATATCTATAATGTATATCACTCTCTGGTACCCATAGTACAGGCTATGCCTAGTTTGGGACCAGTTGACCGTGTGTGATATGTCTGGAATATTTATTTATTTTATAACTAAAAGTGATTTAGTCCTCTGTATGAGTTTCCCCACTAGAGGACAATCAAATTTTTCGGCAATCGCGTTAAGGATGCCGTTATTACCTTCGCGAAGTCTGCGCAACAGGGATGCAGTTTTTTTGCGCCAGATTTTTGACAATGTTTTATTTTTTTGCAGGTGAAAAACCATTTGTCTGTCAAATATGCAAGGCGGGGTTCAAAAGGCGCTACAATCTGAAGGCGCACATGAATGCACATCCGTGGTCTGAACACAAGAGCGAGAAGAAAATCTAATTTTATGAACGAAATAAATGCCCGTTGTACTATTTGTGACTATTACTTGAACTATCCTTTCCACTTGCCATGATAGTTTCAAAACTGCCTTTCTACATAGTTAGGAAAGTTTGTGCGGATAAAATCGAACAATTTTTATTTTCCCTTAGTGTTTTTTTTACTCTTTTTTTATTGATAAATCCCTGTTGTTGGAAGTTTTATTAAAATAGAATCCGCAGCTATATTTTTTCAATTCCGGTCATAATCATCAGTGTAGAAGTCCACTGGACATAGGCCTCCCCCAGAGTTCCATTTGGAACAATTAATAGGTAAACGTATGTAGTGATTATATCCCCATTGCGAACGGTCTTGAGCCTTTTCCATCCACCCATTGCCCACAATTTTGACAATGCCGTCGATCCATTGGGTTGGGGGCCTACCATCACTGCGTCGGCGTCGCCCGGTTCGTGGTACAATCAGTTCCGGTATTCCTCAAACATCGCAACTACTTTTAGCTATAATAAAACTTTGCCAAGTGATAGGCCAAGTAGAGTTGAATCAAATCGTTTAATATAGTGCCATCTAGTATAGAGTAGCAATAACTTTTTGTTGCTATGCAAACATTTTTAATTGAACATCACTTCCGTGTTCTATTGTTATCATTCGTTCTAATTTACAGTTTTGGATTTCATTCATTCATTCAATTTCATTCGTCTCGAGATCGGTGATTTGATATGACGTTTGTGACAAGACAAGATTACCGTCGGGCACATTTTTTAAATTTACAAAAGTGTGTCGGTGCTATATTACCCTAATTCCATAACTATTGGCTTGTATATCTACTGTTTTAATAAATAGGTGCTCTAAGCATTTAGTTCACTGTGAAATCAGTGCGCTCCGGTTGTTGTGTAGCTTACGTGGTGCTTTTTCAGTCAGCTGTGAACAGCTGATTTCTTGAAGAACTTTGAAAGGGTGAGCTTTTAGTAAACTTTTTAGAAGTATGCTTTTCTTGGCCCCGCGTATTCAGAGGGAAACATTGTACCTATTACAAAATATTACGAAATTCTGTACAATATGTACGTACTTTACGAGTGTTAATAATTATTTACACAGGTGGTTTTTGTGCTAAAATGTATCAGGAATAAAAACTTTAGTAGGTAAGTTATTTCTTGTAGTGTTTCTTAATGTTGATTACATTCAATGCGGTTTTTCCTCCAAGGTGTTGTATAAGGTTGAAAACTTTACACAGAACTTTAAATAGGTATTTAGGTACCTACTGATTTCAAATTCTACCTTCATTTACAAGTTAATAATATTATGTACCTACCTTGTACCGAATTAAGTAAATAGGTAATTTTTCATTGAAAATCTCTACGCAAAAATCAGCTGTTTTGGGGTCTTCATCAGTTCAAACTCAATGAATATGCTGTTTAAGGTGGCAATCTTGATGCGGAACTTCTAAAATTTTTTGTATTAATGTTCTATTTTATTTATAAAACAAAGTTGGGTTAGTCAAGTCAAAGTCAAAGTCAAAAGGCATTTATTTCAATAAAATCACTAGGATCACTTTGAAACGTCTTAGAAACTAGGTGAAGCTATGCCTGTTCCTCGCGAACAGTAACTCAAGAATAATCATAACTCAAGAACGGCTGGACCGATGTTGATGCTACTTGGAATATGAAGAGTTATTTACCTAGAGTAGCATATAGGCTACTTTTAATATAGGTACCACGCGAGTGAAGCCGCGGGCGCGATCTAATTAGTTATAAAGATTATACAAATACCAAGAACAGATAATTATTATTCGAGAAAGTTTGGGAAAAATAATGTCAATTTTGATTACTAATATTCTTTCTTTTTATTGATAGAATAACACCCTTTTGGGATGGTAAACATTATTATGAATCAACTTGTAATATAAGTAGGAAGTAGGATAGTAGGACTGACAACATGTTTTTCATTCAAACAATTTATCAGCAAATTTTCCGCATCAGAGATTATACTAAACATCATCAAATAAACCCCACAACTTCCTCATCAACTATATTATAAACTAATCCCCTTATAATCACACTCCTTCCTTGTTGTGTCACTGATTCTTTCTTGGTCAGTGACCAGGTTGAGGTATGGTGGCCCTGAAAATGGCCTATAACAGTCGGTAAAAGAATCAGTGTAAAGGATTAAAGTGCGCCTCTTAGAGGATCCTTTCGTGCACATGTCTCCGAATTTGTAGGTTCTAGGACACACCGGTTTCCGCACGATGTTTTCCTACACCGTTTGAGAGCACTAGTATAGCGTAGTATATAGCGCGTAATATTATAGCGCACTTAAATTTTCTACTAGAAAATGTGCACGACTGTCATTCATATTATAGGTGATTCACAACATTTAATACCATTCCGATAGGGGGTTATTCTATCAACAAAAAGAAATAATGTTACTGAAAACAACATCTTTTCGTGCAAATGTCACTCGTCATAAAATTTTCTGTCAAGAAAGAAATTTAGCGAAAAAAAACATCAATATTCTGCAATTATTTTTATTTTTAATAATTGTCATATACAGCTATTCACTTTATGTATTTGCTATGCTACTTTGTTGAATGTATAATAAAGTAGTTATATGCAGGTAGTCAGACATTGTTGTGATGTATACACTCTCCATACAGCTCCCTAGCTGAATAAACAATTATCATGTAATCACGGTGTTTCATTGACTATCAGGACATAATAATAATCTTTATAACTTATTAATAAACGTACGGGAAGTTCCGCATCAGGATTGCTACCTAAAACAGCTGATTCATTGAGTTTGACATGATTTGACCCCAAAACAGCTGATTTTTACAAAGAGTTTTTTCAATGAAAAATGTCGAATTTCCAAAAGTCGTAGAAAAAACTTTATTGCCAATTAGATGTAGAATAAGTCCCTTTCGGGATAGCATACATATTATGAAATCAAAATTTATTTATTTATATATTATATATATATTATGTATATTTTATATATCCTATCTATACATTTATGATATTAGTATGTAGGGTTTGTAGTTTTAAATTATAAGTTTTATTTCACTTATTATTATTATGTGCGCCACCGTCCTCTTCTACTTTGTATATCCTGTCCATCCAAAGGTTGCCTGGTAGATATCGCTTCTAGCGATAAGGCCGCCCATTGTCACACTATTTTTATGTTATATTTATTTCCTTGATTGTGTATTTTCTTTTGGTGTACAATACAGCTATATTCTATTCTATTCTATGAATATGACTTTGTATGTATATATATTAAATTGTATGTATATGACAGGATGAGGCCGTGGTGGCCCCGGCTAAAGAATAGGCCCCTCCATATCTCTATCCGCGGATGTCGTAAGAGGCGACTAAGGGAAAAAAGCTAGGGGATGGGCAGCAGCGTCTCTCATTTTAACAACGATAGCTCTAACTGCGCTCGCCAACCCGCATGCCCAGCGTGGTGAGTATGGGCAAAACTCCCCCACATGATAGGGAATATGCTCTGTCTGTGGGGGAGGCCATGTTCAGCAGTGAACGTCGTTCGGCTGAAATGATGATGACAGGATGAGCCAGTGAGTAACATTAGACTAATCATTATCTGGTTACCAGCGAGAGAAAGCTGGAGATAAACTAAAATGAGTATTTTCCTTATAGTCATTGGGAATTACCAAATATGAAAGTCCAAAGAGCAAAGTGTTCATATTTGGTTAGTCATCGTACAAAACAAGCCACGGAAGTCATAGAAACCAGAATATACGCACATACCTAAGTACATACCTAAGTTGTCTGGAAGAAATCGCTTTTTTAGCGATAAGACCGCCCATTGTACATTTATGGTCTTTAGTTTTAGTTTCTGTTTTATTTTATATTTTTAAATATGTAAAGTGTACAATAAAGTATTTTCATTCATTCATTCATACAGTCAACATCAATATTTTATGATGATTGAACAAGGTTTGGGCCGTGTCGGCCCTGGCTGAAGTAGGCCCCTCCATTTCTCCTACCCGTGGATGTCGTAAGAGGCGACCAAGGGAAAAAATCTAAGGGATGGGCAGCAGCGTCCCCTATTTTCACAAATATAGCTCTAACTGCGCTCGCCAACCCGCATGCCCACGGTGGTGAGATGGGCAAATTCGTCCCAAATGATAGAAAGTTCGGAAATCTGTGGGGAGACCGATGTTCAGCAGTGGACTTTAAACGGCTGGAATGATGATGATGAACAAGGTTTAAGCGGGTTTCCTTAATTAAAATCGGCATTAGCCAATAAATATGGAAAGAAATATTAATTCCTTGCTTTTTTTGGCGGTTCGGGGTCGGAACCCGCGTGCGTGATGCCCTGGTATTGCAAGCGTTCATAGGCTTCGGTAACCACTTACCAACAGCTGGGGCGAATGCTTGTTTGCCACCTTAATTGTATAAAAAAAGGATCCGTAGCTGTCGACTTCATCAGGCTGATGATGATGATACATTTTATCAGTAATGACAGCAGGTACCACGCCATCTAGACACGGATCAAATGTTTGCAGATCATGCAGACATTATTCCGTCTCAGTGTTCGAACGCGCACCTCTTGCTTCTCGGCGGGCCGCCGCTACGCCACCGAGGTCAGTTTGACTGCTAGAAGTCAACTCTGAACCATTGGTATGAAGCAATTGATATCAATTGAAGCAATAAAGGAATTTTAATTACCTAGTAGTCATACAAAACACAATACAGTTGATTCATAACATGTATACCATCCCGAAAGGGGGTTATTCTATCAACAAAAAGAAATAATATTACCGAAAAAAACATCTTTTCGTGCAAATGTCACTCGTCATACAATTTTTAGTTCTACGACTATAAATGCTTCATCATCATTTCAGCCGTACGACGACGTCCACTGCTGAACATGGCCTCCCCCACAGACAGAGCTAAATTCCTTATCATGCCCATACTCACCACGCTGGGCATGCGGGTTGGCGAGCGCTATAAATCCGTATAACAACATAGCTATAACAAAACCTATAAGTTGATTATCTAGGTCATTGACTTAACGCATTGTTACCAAGAAAGAACCAGTGTTACTAATACTTTTATCACCCGAGGCTCTTTATTGACATTGTAATTGCAATCGGAAAGTAAACTTCATCAACCCTGATGCACTATTATGTATATAAAATGCTTGGTCTATCTGTACGTTTGTTTGTAAATGCGAAGATACTCTTCTCCGGAACCACAAAATAAAGAATAATAAATAACGACAACCAGTGCAGATCATGCAAACATTTGTCGCATGATCTGCGTGCAGCGGGAATCGACCCCGCACCCCTTGCGTCTCAGACAAGCACTCGCCCACTGCGCCACCGAGGTCGTCAAACACATTGGTGATCATTTTCTAGATTGTATACCGATTTGAAAAAAATAGATATTTCGCACACGTAGTAATCCTACTATCCTACTAATATTATAAATGCGAAAGTTTGTGAGGATGTTTGGATGTTTGTGGTTCAATCACGGCTAAACGGCCGAACGGATTTTGATGAAATATGGTACATGTCCGCACCAAACCGATTATAGTCTGGAATATCATATTGTCTACTTTTTATGTAGGTACCCAAGCGAGCGAAGCCGCGGGCGGAGGCTAGTACTTAAGTATTAATAAAGTACCATGCAGGCGGAGCCGCGAGCTGAAGCGAGTCGTCTGATAAGTAAAACAAATTGGCACGATTTGAAATTTATATTTGCACACAGCACTGAAGTGGCGCTGTCAATATTTGTGAACTGAATTATTCAAATATGTACCTAGTCATCTTTTTGCCCTCTCAAGTGAGTAAATATTGCGAAATGCTTCACTCAGTGGCCTGAAAATGTTCCAATAAACTATTATTATTACTACTAATTAATATTATAAATGTGGGAAGCATAGTTTGGAACGTATGAATGAGATGAATGATTGAATGAGGAATGAATGATGATGAATGGGAACGGAAAGGAAAATGGGAGACGATGGAATGGTGTGCTCTGTGCAGCAAGACTTGGTAACTTCTTATAATTAAAATACAAGTGTTTCAGTTTAAAAACAATTTTTTATTTCACTTCCCGGCCCACATAAATGCGAAAACTTGTGAGGATGTTTGGATGTTTAGATGTTTGAATGTTTGTTGTTCAATCACGCCGTATCGGCTCAACCGATTTCATTGGAACTTGGAATATAAAGAGTTATATACCTAGAATAGCATATAGGCTTTTTATGTAGGTAGGTACCACACGAGCGAAGCCGCGGGCGGAAGCTAGCTAAAATTACAAATGCGAAAGTTTGTGAGGATTTTTGGATGTTTGAATGTTTGTTGTTCAATCACGCCGTATCGATTCAACCGATTTCGATGAAACTTAAAATAGAGTTATTTACCTAGAATAGTAAATAGGCTACTTTTTATCAAGACACCAGCAAAACCGCGGGCGCAAGCTAGTATCAAATTTTAGCCAATCAAAACTTATTCCCTGTTATTATGAAACTGGGCTTAGACAAGGACTAACTAAACCCTGTTTTTGTGACGTGTCATTTCATACAGTGGCTTTATGCCATAATGTCAAATGTATGTAATTAAACGTCACAAAACCTGGGTGCCTCTGGTAGGTACTGCAAGCGTTCATAGGCTACGGTAACCAATTACCAACAGGTGGGCCGTATGTTTGTTTGCCACCTTAGTTGTATAAAAAAACACTTTTACCCGTGTAACAAGCGAGCTAAGCCGCGGGCTAAGTTAGTACCTGATAAAAAAGTTAGAAGTTTCGAGATAGATTTATCTCAATTCTTGGATAACAACATAATGACCTTGTGATTCAATGTTATTTGTCCATTGTATTTTTGTTATAGATTATACAAGGTGATTCATAATATGTATAATCCCAAGAGTGGCTTATTCTACACCCAATTGGCAATAAAGTTTGTTCTACGACTTTTGAAATACGACATTGAATTATGAAAATTATTTAGAAAGAAAGAATGAAAATTTATTTATTTGACCCACAACGCAGTAAGTAGGTAGGTAGGTAGGAAGATACAACGAAAGAAAAAAAATACTTAAACCTAGTAATACAAAAAAAAAACACAATAAGAAAAACAAAAACATGTAGGTAGGTGAGGCGGTAGATAGGTTGAGTAGGTATGCGTATTTAGGTAGGTACTTTGCAAAAATCTGCTGTTTTGGGGCCAAATCAGTTCAAACTCAATTATTCATGTGTGGTAGGTGGCAATCTTGATTTAGAATAAAATAAAAGGGCATTTATTCACCAAGAATCCTACACACAGTTATAAAGATACAATTGGTAATTTACAAGTTTTGGTATGTATGTAGGTAGACAGGTGAAATGGTCGAGGGCTCAGCTACGCTGCTTTTCAGCCTCGCCATAAAATGTCTGCTGTCGTCACAGCAGGTTTGATCCTCGGAAGCCATCAGCCGCTATCAGGCGATGAAGAGAAGGGCACAGATCATTATTATAACCTATGTAAGTAGGTAGGTAAGTATGGTATAACATCGAGCTAGCAGCAAATGGCATCCGACATCCAGGATAAAATAAAAAACTATATTTGTGTGAAACTATAGTACAATGGCCGTGGTGGCCCCGGCTGAAGAATAGGCCCCTCCATATCTACCTATCCGCGGATGTCGTAAGAGGCGACTAAGGGAAGAAAGCTAGGGGATGGGCAGCAGCGTCCCTAATTTTACCAACGATACTTATCTAGGTACCACGCGAGCGAAGCCGTGTTATATTTTGTTGTTTTTTTGTCGACATAAAGATCTTTTCATTCTTTCTTTCTAATGACTCGGTTGCGCATCCTCATATCTACAGGAAACTCATGTTCCGTGTGTTACGTACAAACAGAAAATGTTGACGGGTTTTTCTATAAACATAGGTTTTAGCGATAAGCGCGTGTTTTGTAAATGTTTTTTTTTCATTTAACATCATCATTACCAACATTGCCGGGGGCCTTGACGTGATCTTCAGTCAGAGTCGAATCTAAAATCTTCTGTTTGTCCGTGTACATGGTATCTTACAAACTCAATTACTAAGTACCTTACAGCTCCGTTTCTAGGTAGGTATAAAAAAATAAATTGATGAATGAAAACATCGGTACCACACTGAAGCTCTCACATTCCATTTTGTGAAAAAGGATCATCGAAAAAAATGCTAGGCACGCGCTTCGTGATTGTTGCCTGATTCTTGTAGGCTTGGTCGCGAGGAACAGGCGTAGCTTCACCTAGTATCTAAGACGTTTCAAAGTAATCCTAGTGATTTCATCATCATAAATAACCTGTAGAAGGTTACTGCTGGACATAGGCCTCCCACAAAGAGTTCCACGACGAACGGTCTTGAGCCTTTTCCATCCACCGACTTCCCGCAACCTTTACAATATCATCGGCCCATCGGGTGGGGGGGCCTTCCAACACTGCGTCGCCCGGTTCGTGGTCGCCATTTGAGACCCTTTACTCCCCAACGGTTATTGATTTTATTATCCTAGTGGTTTTATTGAAATACTTTTGACTTCACCTTGACTTGACTTCATCGTATCCCACATCATGTAAGGTCGGCTCAATAGTATTAATCTTCCATTTCCTTCTATCAGCCGTCATCTCAGCACTCATTCCTTTCATACCCATATCCAGGTTCAAATCCCGATTGTGCACCAATAGATTCTTCTCAAGTGCTCAGAACGGTGAAGGAAAACATCGTTAGGAAACCCGCGTCTTAGTCATCTTGTCAGTATTGACCATGTCTTTCTGGGCTTAAGGTTGACTAGGCTGAAAGGATGGTATAGGTGCTCAAGCTTACTCCATCTAAACATGTCGCAGGCACTACAGCATTCTGTGAGTAAAAAAGTTCCACCAGACGCTGTATAATCATCATCATTTATCGTGTCGTCGTTGTGAGTAGCTGGTTCGTAGCAACAACCAAGGCTCTGACGGAAGACCAGCGTTGGTTGCTAGCCTGCTAGCCAACCAACTCATGCTGAAGCAGAGCCAATTTTGTTGCTCAGCCTACACCTATTTTTATTTATTTGTTTTTGTTTGTTTATTCTTAATTAGGTGTAGGTTTTGTAAGAAAATAAATATATTCTATTTTTCTAAATATATTATATTCTATTTATTCTATTCATTTCAGCCGTACGACGTTCACTGCTGAACATGGCCTCCCCAACAGACAGAGCGAATTCCTTATCATGTGGGGGGATTTGCCCATACTCACCACGCTGGGCATGCGGGTTGGCGAGCGCAGTTAGAGCTTTTGTTGTTAAAATGAGGGACGCTGCTGTCCATCCCCTAGCTTTTTTCCCTTAGTCGCCTCTTACGACATCCGCGGATAGGTAGATATGGAGGGGCCTATTCTTCAGCCGGAGCCACCACGGCTACGCTGTATAAATCATCTAGAATAGATGTAATAAGGCCTTACGTCCTGTGAATCGAAACAAAAGACATAAATGTTTTAGATGGATTTAAATAAATTGCGTTTGTTATTCATTTGGTAGGTACTTACCGCGTCTAATGAACGGTTACAAGGTCTACGAGTTAAAATTAACGCGGACTTACTTTCGAAATAACTGGCGGTTTTTATTTTAATAACTAAACCTTGAACTCTTGGTCATTACCGTCATTTCAGCCGTAGGACGTCCACTGCTGAACCTAGGCCTCAGCCATAGATTTCCAGTGCTATCGCGGTACGGCCTGCACGCAAACAACCATACTCACCACGCTGGGCATGCGGGTTGGCGAGCGCAGATAAAGCTAGTTGTTGTTAGGGAATGCCGCTATCCCTTAGATTTTTTATTCCTTAGTCGCCTGAGACTTCCAGCAGACCGATCTTGTGCAACGGTTCCCAGCAACCTATATAAGGTCTTCTTTCCATCTTGTGCTGTCCTACGCTGCACTCTAGTCTCACTCTAGAACCTTTCTGCTCAACCGGCGCCTTCTGGTTCTCCGAGCTATTAATTAGCTGTATTTATTTTGAAATTAGCGGTTTTAGTCTTTTTGTCATCCTTGTAAGTAATTATTAAACGTACGAGTAGTTCGACATCAAAAAAGACCTAAAACAGCTAAATAATTGAGTTTGAATTTTGCGTAGTGTTTGTTCATTGAAACATTTCTAATTTTCATAAATAGTAGTACCAAATTTATTGGCAATTGGGTATAGCATAATCCCTTTTCGGGATAGCATACATTTATGAATCACCTTGCATGTTATCAAGCTGAATCTGGCTCATTTATTCGTGTCGGGTCTGGCCCAACTAGTACTTCGGCTGTTCTGTGGCTGTTCTGATAAGCGTGTGCCGATAAACAATAAAGCGAGAACTACATTACACCGACGCGCACGTCTCAGACGTGTCTAACGACGTCTCAAACAGACATTTATTTACCAACTTGGGTACAAAATACAGATAAATAGAACGCAAGAAATAGTTATAAAAATGAATAAATGGCTTTTTTATGTTAGGCATTAGTTTTAATTTTAAGTCAGTAGTAGGTATCTACCCTTTTATTATGAAACTGGGTTTAGTCTAGGACTAACTAAACCCTGGTTTTGTGACTTGTCATTTCATACATTTGACATTATGACAAAAAGCAAATGTATGAAATGACACGTCACAAAACCAGGGTTTAGTTAGTCCTAGTCTAAACCCAGTTTCGTAATAACAGGGATAGTGTTTTCGTATTCTAGTTTAATTTTAATTTAAGATTTGTTTTTCAATTTTATTAGGTAGTTGCCAGGTTGTTGATTCTGTAGATGGACTATTTTGAAACTAATTTAAGATAGCATAGCGCTCGCCGTTTGAACACGCTTCGGACTTCCATTGTCTCGGCACATTAAGTGTATCGACATTGGAACTTGGCAGTAGTTACACAAAAGGATGCAATGGAACAAATGAATTTTGACGTCACAATAGACAAACCACTCTATAACATTTATTGCGGTAATCGTAACGTGTCCTTGGCCGTTCAGAAAAGTCCTTATATTTTTACAAACACACTGGTAATTTAACTCTTTCTTTGTCTATTTCTAAACTAGTGTCTGCTTGCGGCTTCGCTCACGGATTTTATTATTTTTATTGTTGGAATTTAATTATTGAATATGAAGATTACTTACTCACCGGCAGAAAATGTGACCCAAAACTAAAAGTTATTCATTTCATTTTTTACTTGCTAATAAATGCTATTATACTCATTATTGACAACAATTAAACAATCATTGTCAAATTAAACGTAGAGCGTCGATTATCCGAACTAATTGAGGGACATAGGTGTTCGGAAAACCGGTATTTTCGGATAATCGAACGACATACCTACCTATGTATGTATATTGATTCAGCTATACATATTTACGTACAGGTAAATAAAAACCATATTTTATATAACCATATTTATATATATAAACAAAAAAAAATGCAGACAATCTTATAGTTGAACATGTGTATACTAGACACAATTAACAAAATCTTGAATATTCGTCTGCCGAAGCAAGTTTAAGTTTACGAGCGGCTAGATCACGTACTTTTTTAAGAACAGATATTTGATATCGGTCGCTTTCAGCCTGTGTTTCAAACCAACGCAAGGCAATATTTAAGCAAGTAAACGCTTCAAAAGCACCAACTATTTTTTCATCTTCATCATCTGAACTTGTAGTTGATGTGGTGCTAGCGGCGTCAGCCTTATTAGCTATGAGGTCTAAAATTTCGCTATCCTGCATAATTTGGTACCCGGGATCTTCATCGTCGATATCCATCCATTGTTGAACCTCTTCTTCATCACATTCGTGGCAATCGAGTTCTTTTAGCATATCTATAATTTCAGACATATCTTCCTGTTTCTCATCTACACATCCACTTTGAGGATTTTCCCCTTTACACAAAACATTATTCCACGCTTTTTTCAAATTCTGCTCTTTTACACTGTCCCATGCTGCTCCGATCATGTAGGACGCGTCTTTTAAATCAAGCTTTTTATGATTTCTTATCAGGCTTTCTTCTACATCCTCTTCTTTTTCCAAAAGTAGCTTACTTAACAATTCTTTTCTATAATACCGTTTGAAAGTCTCAATAACGCCTTGACCCATGGGCTGTAATAATGAAGCCACGTTAAGTGGAAGAAACATGACTTTTATAAACTCGTCTTTTTCATTTAAGATGTCACATGATGGATGAGTTGGGGCGTTATCAAGAAGCAATAATGTTTTCTCTCTTTTACCATTTTTTAATTGATGGGTTTTTACAGAGGGTATAAAAGTTTCTGTAAACCATTCCACGAAAATTGTACTATCCATCCAAGCGCTCTTTTGCGAAGTGTAAACGGTAGGCATGGCAGACATATTAACTTGCTTGAAACAACGTGGTTTCTTTGTCTTACCAATTACAAGCATGGGCAATCGGTGGCTGCCAGTAGCATTTGTACATGCTAATACAGTGATGCGATCCTTACTTATTTTAGGACCAGGTGCTGCTAATTCACGAGTTTTTCGTGGCAAAGTTTTCCAATTGAGCCCGGTTTCGTCTGCATTGTAAACGTTTTCGAGAGCATAATTTTCTTCGTTCAGCATATCCCTTAGTTTGATTTTAAATGAATCAGCAGATAGTTTTTCTCCTTGTATTTGAAGCTCACGAATGCCGTGTCTTGACTTAAATCGTTTTAACCAGCCCGTGCTTGCTTGGAAATTCGACGGCCCTCCAAGTTTTTCGTTAAATTGAACTGCTTTTTCACACAGAATTGGGCCAGAAATAGGTTCTCCCTGGGATCTTTTTTGAGTAAACCACTTATATACTGCATCATCTAAATTCGTGTTTGTAGCAAGTTTCATCGTTTTACGACTCGTGGATCCGTCAGATGAATCAAGCTGGGATATAAAGTTAGTTATGCTCGTCTTTTGTTTTTTTATATCCGTAATGGTAGACTTACCAACATGGTATTCACTGGATAGCTTGGTTGCAGATTCGCCTTCCTCTAACCGTTTATTAATCTCGTATTTATCTTTCATAGAAAGGACAACACGTTTACGTTTAGGCATTTTAAGTTTACTTTCACGCGGCAAAATTTAGTTTATCGACGAGCGGTTACTTGGAAGTGATATACGAGTACAGTACGGCCGGCGGATCTAGACCGGCGTTAAGTTCGTTCGCAACGCTGCGCAGTAGTCACTTTTAGGGTCGAATAGGTGGTAAGACGCTTTTTGTCTCGCCTGTACCTGCGCACAATTTCCGAAAGCGCAACTTCAGACCGGTCTAGATCCGCCGGCCGTACTGTACAAAAAGCAAGTGAACGAGTCGCGACATGTGCCCGAAAAACGTGTGTATGTCTACAGCTTACACATAACGAATTTCTGAATTCTGCGTATGCAAATATTTAGTGCATAATTGGTGCAATCTGAAAATCCAATTCAAAATTTAGGTGCCAAAGAGGTTTCTGAGATATGAGCCAAAAACTATGTGTCAGCTGGAGACCCGGGTCTACAGCTTGCACATCCAGTACTGCCAAACGGCTGACGCGAGAGCTTTGAAAACTAGCCAGATATTTAGTGCCAAATTAGTGCCAAAGGTACTAAAAATTTCAGGCCTGTAGCTTAAAAGGTTTCAGAGATATGAGCCAAAAACTATGTGTCAGCTGGAGACCCGGGTCTACAGCTTGCACATCCAGTACTGCCAAACGGCTGACGCGAGAGCTATGAAAACTAGCCAGATATTTAGTGCCAAATTAGTGACTAAGGTACCAAAATTTTCAGGCCTGTAGCTAAAAAGGTTTCAGAGATATAAGCAAAAAACTATGTGTAAGCTGTAGACCCGGGTCCCCAGCTTACACATTTCGTTACGCCAAACCGCTGATCAGAGGGCAATAAACTTTAGGCAGGATTTTAGCTCATAATTAGTGCCTAAGGTACCAAAAATTTCAGGCCTGTAGCTGAAAAGGTTTCAGAGATATAAGCAAAAACAGTTTTCCCGCCAAAAAATTCAAATAAAGTTATTGAAAATCGGCTCATTGCGGCGTTGCCACTTCGCTTCAAACGACTTTAAACTTTATTTACATGTCACGAAGATTGATTTTGGTATTTGATCATTAAAAAAGTTAATTTGGTTTGTTGAGTTTAGTCTAGGAGCTCGGAGGATAAAATAGTTTTCAGCCAAAACATACCGTGTTGCCATCGATGTAATCGTATCTCGTAGACTTACGTCTTGATTGATGATGGAAGTCAGAGGCAATCACGACGACATCATCGCCCTGAGTCAAATTCTTTGTCAGTGTCGGCAAGTTATTTATAATCTCTCTGATAGGAGCACCTGGCTTACAAATGGATAGAACAGATTGGTAGTCATTATTATGTAAGTGTATAAATTCTCCAAGAGATTTTCCGTATGTATCGCACAATATTAGCATTTTCTTAGGTCTATTTTGTGAAATTACGGCGGTATCCTCAGTTTTATAGCTTTACAGCTTTATAGCTTTATAGCCCAGACTTATGTCTGGGTTCATGGTTTTGGGTACTGTTATTCGTTTGGTTTCCAGTGTTCTCCTCTTTCGTTAGCTTCTCTACGGATCGAAGTCCTATTCTCGTAGTAATCCCGTTGTCTTCTTTATTCTTTATTGTCACGACCTGTTTTGTTGCTATTGATTCACTCGTTTTAGTCCGTCTTGTTTTTGTCTTCCCTTTTTTCGCTACTAATTTTTTTTGTATTTTTCTTTCTATTCTGTGAGTCTTTATCATGTTTCACTTGTTTATTCAATGTTATTCTATTTTTACTTAAGTTCTTGGTCTTTGCTGCAGTTTTAATATCTATGGTGTGTCTAGAACTTTTAAATTTTATGTTTTCACTTTGGAGCTCAATTATTTGGCTTATTAAATTGTCCAATTCTTCATTAAGTATTTGGGTGTTCTCATTGGTTTCCAACTGGAGCGTTTTTTGTAGTTGTTCGAACGGCGCTGCATTATTTTCGTGCAAACGTATTACGTTTAATGCTTCTTCATATTCATTGAGATCTGCAGTTCGTCGCTCAATCATCTCTTTTAGCTTATTTCTTTCCGTTTCAGTCTCTTGTAATTTTATTACTTGTTCTGCAAATGCTACTTTGAGTGACCCATTTTGCGCCAAGAGATTTTTATAATCCTTCGCGCAGTCGTCTTGTTCCTTTAGAAGCTTCAAATTCAAGTTTTGTGCTTTTTGTATTTCAGCGGTCAATTTTCTAATTCTACGGCAACCTGGTTTCTTGTTTGGGGCATTCTGGTACAGTCACTGGAACGATCAGAAAACGCAAAAAGTCGATTCGGATGAAGAGATTCGATCCAGGGCACGTCGTTACTGACGATTATTGAGTCAACCGCCTCAACCGCTACGCCAGCGGTACTTTACTTACAGCGACGAAATAAGTGTAGAGGTTGAAAGAACTATTTCTTAGAGTCGCAGATCGTTGTAATAAAAAAATCGACCGTCATTACACTTTTTTGCACACCCTCATTAGCTTTTTAGTTCAATATGACTGTATTGATAAAAAACTTTTATTTAGTCATTATAACGAGGCACTTACGTATAATATTGTGACGCGTTCGTTATTTTGGTTGTTATAATTTTTGAGAGTAGATCGCCAAAATGGTTTAAGGTAAACATCATGAAGAAACCAGAGGTTTAGTCAGCTCGCACACTACGAGTACTTACGTGTTAATAGGAAACAATACAATGCCACAAATCTAGGCCCCGATCGCGCTAAATTTTTGCTTGTGGCGCTCTGCGGTATATTTTAAGGGATGAAGATGAAGTTTTCCAAACGCTGGCCATTAGATAAAACAGAATCGAAACCATTGTGTAAGTATCATCATCATCACCTATTTGAGTCCACTGCTGTACATAGTGTACCTACCACTAATTAGAGGAGGATAACTCGAGTCACTAACCGTGGCGGCCCCGGCTGAAGAATAGGCCCCTCCTAACCTCTTACCCGTGGATGTCGTACTAGGCAGGTGAGTAAGGGATGGGCAGCAGCTTCTCCTATTTTCACAAAGATTTTCAAATTCCCCCCAGCCCCATGACAGGAAGTCACTCCGGAAATCTGTGGGGGAGGCCGCTGTTCAGCAGTGGACTTCAAACGGCTGGAATGATGATGATGAACTCAAGTCAGAACACGCCTCCAGATCGAATCACAGGGTACTGAGCCGCAGGTAAATGGATCACGCCGCTCCCAAGCAGCTGAAGCAGCTCAACGGCTCAAAGTAGTTCTACTTCATCTGCGATTCATGCGACCCTGACCCTGATTAGAAACGATTTCATACGACAACAATTTGTATTATTTTCAACACTATTAAGCCCATATTAGAAAAGCTGACCCGTTTGATGAACTGATTGCTAGTACCTTATTGCATTGTTTGCTTCACTTTACCTGATTCATCTGAAATCATTCATAGATCTACTTGCGCGGTTCAAGAGCGCGAGCTGCGAGCTGATTTGCAGCTCAGGTATTTTGAGTGAGTTACCCACCGCTACCACTTAGAAACTTTGATGTACCAAATAAAAACTATAGTAGGTATTATTATAATATTATAACTACAAAATGTTTGTTTATTTTTAGATTTTGACGCCTTTTCTTTTTTAGTTACCAGCATAATTTTAGTGATACTTCATCATCTTATCCTATCTAAGCTTCTGAATTCTTTAACCTACATGATATATACTTTAAACATACATAAGCCTCTCGATTTGAGAGCAAAAGACTTGGCGGCAGGAATAAGATGCCACAGCCAGCCCGAAAGGGAAAAGCATAAAAAAATGCAAACTTCAAGAAGGAAAGAATGACACGATAATGTTACGCGCCTGTACAATATCGGGCAGCCTGTAAGGACGTGGACACTCTGATAATGTACAGCCAGCCATATTCACAGCATCTAATTCTAAATGGGGGAATAAGATCTGCACTGACGTCCCGCGTTAGGGTGCGCATTCACAGCATTTTATTGCAATAATTTTTCCAATAATACGAAGCCACCTAGCTTTAGACGGCGGAGTCACATATCTCATCATGTCACATAGGAACCTACTCATCTATTACTTTCGTGACGTGGTTTATAAATGGTTCATATCTACCTACCTTATGTGAGGTACCTACCTACTTCCCTATGTTTGGTAGGTCTAGGTACAAAGTGTAGGTACGTAGTACCTAGGTATAATAAATACTTGGTACCTATACCTAGCTAGACCTACATAAGTAAGTACCTTACATAAAGTACGTAGGATTGTATAATATTATGCAAACACGTCACGAAAGTAATAGATGGCTTCCTAGTACCTAGAGCTAACCAAACTTAGGTAGAACTAAATAGCCTAAATGCGTAATAAAACACGTCAAAAAACTATAGATAGGTATATAACTAGTACCTAGGTACTACGTAACTACCATCTATAATTTACTAGCCAACTTAGATATGAACAAAATGAGCAAATACGTCACGGTAGTACCTAATAGATACCTGCATATCCAACTTTCATATGTGCTACCTACCTACCTACCAAGGTATCTTGATTAACCTAAATACCTTACCTGACTTCTTCTGACAGACTTTTTTTTCTGTTTTAGTGTGTGGCTAGGCGGAGCAATGATCTATGAAATGCGGGGCGGTGGCGCGGGCAGAAAGTGTATGAGAATGGCCGGACATAGGGCTCAGTGGCGCGTATTAGGGTTGACCTATGTCCAGCAGTGGACTAGTGTGGGCTGATGATGATGATGGCTACAATGGAGGCCAATTTCATACGTCAGTTTCGAAATTGAAAATCTATGGAACTTCAACCGAAGTAACAAATTATGTAGGTCGGTACTAACCAATTACTTACAATATATTTTTATTTTATCTAGATCGATCGACACCTGTCTTACATATGAGATAACGGCTAGGTTAGAAGTACAACAAATTCAGAAGATGAAGATACTACCTAATAAGAAGATGTGTAGGTATCACAAAAATTATGCTAGTAACTAACAAATGTTAGTAACTTACATTAGAGGTAGGTACAGTATGTCCAGTGGACTTCAATAGTTTAAAGATACCTCCTACATAATAGTTTCGATTCTGTTTTATCTATATCCAGCCAATTCTATCCATAGCCAGCGTTTGGAAAACTTCATCTTCGTCGCATATAATATACCTACCACAGAGAGCCTCAAGACGAAAGCCTACAGTCAGTGCGCGTTGCCAGCACCAAAAAGTTTCGAACGGCGACCACACACCGAATGACGCAGTGTTGAAAGGCCCCGCACCCTATGGACCGACGACATTGCGAAGGTTACTGTAATTCACTGAATGGAAATGGCTCAAGACCGTTCGTCGTGGCACTCTTTATGGGAGGCCTATGTTCAGCAGTGGACTTCTGCAAAATGATAAAATATTTTTGTGATACATGTCCTCTAATAGGTAAGTATCCAAAAGGGAGGTCATTCAACTTATCGTTGATGTGTATATACTAATTCCGGAACATTTTGTATGCATACACTAGTTCACTGAAGTAAAAGATAAATCTCTCTTTTTCGAGGTACGACACACAAGGTACACCGATGGCAGCACTGGGTAGGTTTTGGCTGAAAACTATTTTATCCTCCGAGCTCCTAGACTAAACTCAACAAACCAAATTAACTTTTTTAATGATCAAATACCAAAATCAATCTTCGTGACATGTAAATAAAGTTTAAAGTCGTTTGAAGCGAAGTGGCAACGCCGCAATGAGCCGATTTTCAATAACTTTATTTGAATTTTTTGGCGGGAAAACTGTTTTTGCTTATATCTCTGAAACCTTTTCAGCTACAGGCCTGAAATTTTTGGTACCTTAGGCACTAATTATGAGCTAAAATCCTGCCTAAAGTTTATTGCCCTCTGATCAGCGGTTTGGCGTAACGAAATGTGTAAGCTGGGGACCCGGGTCTACAGCTTACACATAGTTTTTTGCTTATATCTCTGAAACCTTTTTAGCTACAGGCCTGAAAATTTTGGTACCTTAGTCACTAATTTGGCACTAAATATCTGGCTAGTTTTCATAGCTCTCGCGTCAGCCGTTTGGCAGTACTGGATGTGCAAGCTGTAGACCCGGGTCTCCAGCTGACACATAGTTTTTGGCTCATATCTCTGAAACCTTTTAAGCTACAGGCCTGAAATTTTTAGTACCTTTGGCACTAATTTGGCACTAAATATCTGGCTAGTTTTCAAAGCTCTCGCGTCAGCCGTTTGGCAGTACTGGATGTGCAAGCTGTAGACCCGGGTCTCCAGCTGACACATAGTTTTTGGCTCATATCTCAGAAACCTCTTTGGCACCTAAATTTTGAATTGGATTTTCAGATTGCACCAATTATGCACTAAATATTTGCATACGCAGAATTCAGAAATTCGTTATGTGTAAGCTGTAGACATACACACCGAAAAACTGTAGCGCGGGGGGCGCGAGCGAGGCAACGGCGAGTTGGAGGGCCTTGACCCGCGCGTTATTACTGTTCGGATATGCGGTCGTTCGGTTGAGCGACGTTCGGATAATCGACGCTCTGTTACCTATTCCATTTTACAGTACAAAACAAATACAAATATTTATTTACCAATAGTTAACAAATAGCAATGAACAAGTTACTAGAGGTCCCCGCACTAGGACTAGCCTGTATCGCGGGAGGCCATGTACGAAAAATAAGATTTACATTAAACTTAATTTAAAAACAGTAACAGGGCAAAACCATAAATAAAATAAATCGAAATTATAGCAACTTAGTGAATTAACATGTAGAGTCAGGGTGAATTTGAGAGTGTGTGGCAATCAGGAAAAGTGTACGGGAGCATTCTACCTAAACTATTTCTTTTTCGAATTAGATTAATTAGATAAAAAATGTATTTGGCACTACAGACACACATTTAACATAGATAAACAATTTTAAACTAAAGTACAGCGGGTATAAATAATCAAAATCATAAATCATCATAAATCATACTTTTTATTGCCTGAAATACAAGTGTTATAGATGTTATACATTTTATAAAAGTAGCAATGTATTCTGCCTGTTCAGGCGTGCAATTTTGAAATAACAATATAAATTAAATCAAAATTAGATAATATAAACTAAACATGCAAAAAATAAAAAAGACAACAATTCGAAACATCTTGATAAAATTGAATAATTAATGTCAGACAGTAAAAATAATAATAATATAAGAATAGAAAAATAAATTGATTAATTTAAGTTCGGAAAAAAAAAATCAGTCATAATATAAGTTAGGAAAAAAAAATAAAAAATTGTCAGTCGTAAATTCATCCAAAGAGTAATAATAGCATTTACTATTCAATAATGATCTCAGCTTTTTCCGAAACAAACAACAAGGCAGCTCTCTTAGAGACTCTGGTAGATTATTATAAAAGAGCAATTTTTATAATAATCTTAGAGTAGGTAAGTTTGTGTGTGCTGCAGTACGACAAATAGGCTATGGCTCAGTGAAATCTTTTGCTTAAAAGCAAAATCACTGATTTTCAGCCATAACCAGTGGTGCAATTGTGTAAGCGTAATGGCAATGAAGATCGTAATTTTGAGGGTAATTTAAACAATCTTAGCAACATTCAAAACGTTCCAAACTTGACAAGGGAAAACTTCAAGACCTTAGCTTCTTCCTTTTCATGTTTGAATAACTTCAGATTAAGCTATAATTGATAAAATCATCCTTAAAATTGCGATCTTCATTACCATTTTGCTTACACAATAGCCTGGCTGATCGAGAGCGATAAGCCTTTTGCCACATATTCTGCCGGTGAGTGTATGGTATTTCGCAATATTCCTAGCACGCGAAGATCTCAGCCGTGCTGATAGGTACTCAGCTTATCTATTTAATGTGGTTGTATGTCATTGACATACTAACACACGTGCTGCCCAGCATACAGTGACCCGTGACATTCTTGATGTTTATCTAATCAAATTCAAATTCAAATTCAAAAGATTTTATTCCGTTTTGATACAGTCTGTACACTAGAAAAGTCATATTATACATTATTTAAAAAAAAAACAAGTAACATAGAAATAAATAAAAAATACAGCAGTAGATTACACACTAAAATCATCAGCCAGAGCTTCGTCAATATCATAATAAGATTTTAACAATAAAAACTTTCTTATTCTAGCGCTAAATTCCATAGTTCTATTACTAATTAAATCATTAAATTCCAATATTAAATCATAGTTCTCGCTTGCTTGTCGTGGCACTGATTCTTTCTTGGTCATTCTGTATTAGGACAGTGACCAGGTTGAGGTATGGTGGCCCTAAAAAGGGCCTAGGACCCTTGCTGAAAGAGTCGGCGTAATACAAGGATTAAAGTGCGCCTCTTAGACGTTATTTTCGTGAACAGTTTTCACAGTTTTTTTAGTTCTCACTTCATACGGTCACTGACCTAATACAGGTGACCAAGAAAGAATCAGTGACACGATAAGAAGAAGAACTAGTTCTCACTAACGCCTGCGGATCCGCTAACGTTCGATTCCCGCTGCGGGACAAATGTTTGCATGATCTGTAAATATTTGTCCCGCACTGGACAAACATTTGTGTGATGAACACAGATGTTTGATCTATTATGTATATTGCAGTCTCTGGTACCCATAGTACAGGCTATGCCTAGTTTGGGATCAGTTGACCGTGTGTGATATGTTCGGAATATTTATTTATTTTATTTATATGAAGTTTTGTGATTTTATTGAAATTTTGACTATGACAAAGTCCCATCTAGATTACACAGTGCCATGGTTGGACGCACCCTACTGTGACCTTCGGCTTATAAAATCAATGGGACGCTCACGTCAGCGATATTTCTGGCTTCAAACCTAAGGGGCTTTATGAGGTCGTGAGCGTGACTATGGGGTCGACATCACACCAATCGAAAGTAACTCTGACAACTGAGGTGGCAAACAAGCATACGGCCCACCTGGTGGTAAGCGGCTACCGTAGTCTTTGAGCGCTTGCAATACCAGAGGCATCACGCACGCCTCGCCCCGAACCCCCTCCCCCTAAAGAGCTCTGGCAACCTTACTCACCGCAGGAACACAACGCTATTTGAAAAAAATAATGGCTGCTAAAAATATTTGGCACTAAACAATATTTTTTTTAATAAATACCGTACCTCACTTAAATATAATTAAAATATATGCCATGTTAACCGACCATCTCTTTGTGTGCATGCATATAATTACTAGAGATAATTTGTTTTTACTATCTTTGTTTCAGATCTTCGCAAAATGGCGACCACGTAATTTTAATGAGAGAATCTTGTACATAAGTCATATCTTCACGCGGTGCCAAATACTTAAATAACTAAGTGTACTTAATTAGTACTTAAATTGTGAATATTGTACTTAATTAAACAATGGATCCGGGATACTTTGATATAGAGAGGAAACAAAACCCGAGGGAGAAGGCGAATATATTTTCAAAATTCCTTTTTTGGTAAGTTTAGTAAGTAGTAGATAGATAATAAATGTATTTGACACTACAGACACACACAATTAACATAGATAAACAATTTTAAACTAAATTACATACAATAGCTAGGTATAAATATACAAAAGAGCAATTCTTAAAAAGTAGGTATCTTAGAGTAGCAAGTTGCGTGTGCTGCAGTACGACAAGTAGGCTATGTTTCAGTGAAATATTTTGCTTAAAAGCAAAAACACTGATTTTCAGCCAAAACCTGATCGAGAGCGAGCAGAACTTAGTAGAGCGAGTAGTACTTAAAGTATCACTCAGGCTTCATAGCTCAGTTGGTAGTAACTCCTGCCTTCTGCGCTAGAGGTCGCGGTTTCGATTCCCGCACTGGACAAACATTTGTGTGATTAACACAGATATTTGTTCTGTGTCTGGGTGTTAAGTTATCTATATATCAGTCTCTGATACCCATAGTACAGGCTATGCCTAGTTTGGGATCAGCTGACCGTGTGTGATATGTCCGGAATAATTTATTTCTTTATTTTCACTGCCAATGATGACATATGGCACTGAGACTTGGTCGCTAACTATTGGCCTCAGACACAAGCTCAAAGGCGTGCATCATAACATAACCGACATAGCACTCAGAATCAGCAACTTGAAGTGGCAGTGGGCAGGCCATAATATACCGAAGACGTTTGGGGGATGAAAGTTCTCGAATGGCGACTAGGAACCGTGCATGTTGTGTTGGAATGCCCCCACCCGATGGACCGAAAAAATTGTTAAAGTTGCGGGAAGTCGGTGGGTGGAAATGCTCAAAACCTTTTGTTATGGAACTCATTGGCGGAGGCATAGGCCTCCGCCAATACGGACTTAGGTCCAGCAGTAGACTTGTACAGGCTGATGATGATGACTAAGTAGAAAAGTACTCTTAGGCTCGTATTCAGAGACACGACTCAAGCATAGATTTAATCACAGATCAGCTGAACTCTATTTAAGTATTGAATCTCTTCTCAAACATAACTTTTAATCAAGAACGGTACTTAAACTACTCTCCGCTGAATCGAGTCTCAAATCTGTACTTAAATGTTCTCGTTTACATTTTGATTTATTTATAATTTTCGATCCGTTTTACGCAGAAATTCAAACAGCCAGGTGGAAATAGAACAGAACTATAAAGTAAAGTATAAATATGCATCAAAGTACGTGTAACGGAACGAAAATGTCAATGTCCATTTATTTCGGTCTATTCACACTTTGTCAACTTATATACACTTATACATACTATATACAAACTATAAAATATAAAATTCAATAATTACAAAATAAAATAGAAACTAAATAAACAAATAATTTTGGTCATGCGGCAAGGTGCCAAGAGCACTGGCTGCATTCCCGCGTTGAATTGCCAAAGAAATTAAATGAAAAATTAAATTAAATTAATTTAATTTTTCATTTAATTTAATTTAATTTAATTAAATTAAATTAAATTAAATGTCAATTGATTAATGTCTAATCAAATCTAAACTCAAGCACCGATTTCGTCTGATTGACGTTTCAGAATAAGCATTTACTCAGGTGAACTGTGATCATTGAATCTATACATAAGTACTGTTCAAGAATTACAATCTCGACTCAAATCGAGATTTAAGTACAGATCAATGCTTGAGTCTTGTCTCTAAATACGAGCCTTAATGTACTTAGTAAATATTGAATAACCTATTTACTTCCAGGTATACTCATGATATCTTCAATAAGGGTAGAAAAGGACAGCTCAGTATATCAGACGTTTACAGGTACCTATGCATTTCAAACTAAAAACATTCAACAGAGTCATAAAATGATGCTTTCCCGATTCTGTAACGAAACCTACTAAAATTAAAAGCTACTATTGAAAAATATATTGACCTAAAAAATCGGTTTTGCATGATTATTTTGTGTGTTTTCAGATGTACCCCGGGTCACAGAGCAGCTCCTAGAGGGGACACTTTAGGCGTTAAATGGAGAGAAGAGTTACAGAAACGAGGTACGTAATTAAATAAAACCTAACACAGTCAAGACGAAAGTCTACAATCAGTGCGTGTTGCCAGTGATAACATATGGCACTGAGACTTGGTCGCTAACTATTGGCCTCATACACACACAAGCTCAAAGTCGCTGAACGGGCTACGGAGAGAGCTATGCTCGGAGTTTCACTGCGTGGAAAAATCCGAAATGAGGAAATCCGTAAAAGAACTAAATTCACTCCCATAGCTCCCAGAACTAGCAAGTTAAAGTGGCAGTGGGTAGACCATATAGCTCACAGACCGACAACCGTTGGGGATTTAAGGTTCTCGAATGGCGACCTAGTTCATCGCGCCATCTCCACCTAGTTCGTCGCGCCATCTCCACCTAGTTCATCGCCCCATCCACACCTAGTTCATCGCGCCATCTCCACCTAGTTCATCGCGCCATCTCCACCTAGTTCATCACCCCATCCCCACCTAGTTCATCATGCCATCTCCATCTAGTTCATCGCGCCATCTCCACCTAGTTCATCACGCCATCTCCACGTAGTTCATCGCGCCATCTCCACCTAGTTCATCACGCCATCTCCACCAGCCACCTAGTTCACGCGCCATCTCCACCTAGTTCATCACGCCATCTCCACCAGCCACCTAGTTGATCGTGCCATTTCCACCTAGTTCATCACGCTATCTCCACCGGCCACCTAGTTCGGTGCGCCATCTCCACCTAGTTCATAGCGCGTCTCAAAGATTTAAAGTTCAAATTCTTGTAAAAAAGCGCTGACACGCTATCATTATAATTGCAATAGGACGTCATGGTAGGTCCTATTATAGTAGTCTACTATACATATAGTAGTCTTTCATGTCATTTTAATATTTTCAGATAAAGGAAAGAAACCGTCCCTTCTGCGAGCTATCATCAAAGTGTACGGCCTCAAGTTTATCATCGGAAATCTTATATTCGCGTTTGTGGATGCTTCAATACGGTGAGTTATTATCTTATCTCATCCCATCTCGTTCCATGTCATCCCATCCTATCCCACATCATCGTATCTCATCCTGTCTCATTTTATCCTATACTATTAACCTTTTATTGTATTGACTGGCCTCATAGCTCAGTTGGTAGCCACTCTGCCTTCTGCGCGGTTGCGGGTTCGATTCCCGCACTGGACAAACATTTGTGTGATGAATACAGATGTTTGTTTTGTGTTTGGGTGTTAAATATGTATCTATTATGTATATCAGTCTCTGGTACCCATAGTACAGGCTATGCCTAGTTTGGGATCAGTTGACCGTGTGTGATATGTCCGGAAAAAAAAAATAAAAAAAATGTGTTCTAGGTTATCGATCCCAGCATGCCTGGAAGGGCTTATAAACTACTTCTCCCCTGCTCACGGCGGCATCTCATCGACGCATGCGTATTTGTACGCTGCCGGAGTCGTGGGGTGAGTTGTCATCATAGTCATATCATAGAGTGCACTGGTGGAGTGGTGGTGACCCCGTCTTCCGATCCACAGGTCTCGGGTTCGATGGTGCACGCATGTTTTTTTCCATTCGTAAAATGTATGTGCGCTTTCAAACGGTGAAGGAAAACATCGTGAGGTAACCGGCATGTCCTAGAAACTAAAAATTTGAAGACATGTGACGTGTGCACGAAAGGAGCCTCTAAGAGGCGCACTTTAATGCTTTCACCGACGGTCATAGGCCCTTCTCAGGGCCACCGTACCTAAACCTGGTCACAGACCTAATGCAGGATGACCAAAAAAAAATCAGTGTCAATCAACACGACAAGAAGAAGAAGATTATATGCCTTCTGCGCTAGAGGTCGCGGGTTAGATCCCTTCTGTGTCTGGGTGGTAAATATATATCTATTATGTATATCAGTCTCTGGTACCCATAGTACAGGCTATGCCTAGTTTGGGATCAGTTGACCGTGTGTGATATTTCCGGAATATTTATTATTATTTTATATAACTTTTTATATAACCCAGCGAGACTTTCCCGCTCTAAATTGGAGCAGCCCGCCTGAGAGCTGCCTTATAGAAGATCGCAGCCAAATAACATTATTTTTTAGTTCAGTTTCAAATAGTGTTGTATTCCTGCGGTGAGTAAGGTTGCCAGAGCTCTTTAGGGGGGGAGGGGTTCGG
This sequence comes from Anticlea derivata, assembly GCA_947579855.1. NCBI lineage: Eukaryota > Metazoa > Arthropoda > Insecta > Lepidoptera > Geometridae > Anticlea > Anticlea derivata. The sequence goes on along the minus strand of OX388287.1, from coordinate 4,020,851 downwards.
CAGGCAACGCATTAGCAATGCTCCAGGCATTGCTGATATGAATCGGCGACGGTAACAGCTCACCATTACGTGGACCGTAAGGCTACGTTTCCACCAGAGATGTGCGAGGATGCGTAGCGAGGGATGTGTTTGTAAAGTCGCTTCAGCAGATCGAGGCAAGGTAACTGAAGCGATTCTATTGGTTGTTTACAAACACATCCCTTGCTACGCATCCTTGCACATCTCTGGTGGAAACGTAGCCTTACGGTCCACGTAATGGTGAGCTGTTACCGTAGCCGATTCATATCAGCAATGCCTGGAGCATTGCTAATTTTGGTATTTATAGATAGTTGGTAGGTAATTCCCAAATTCAATGTATAAATTTAATCTAATTATAATTAATTCATAATTGATTTTTATTTTTATTTCTTTAATATGAGTGTGAATTTTACTTTATTTATTTCTTGTCTTAATTATGATTGTGTTCATTTTGACATCAATATTATATTATTATATTTAATCGATTATTGATAATTATTATGCTATGTAAGGATTACAGTATATAAATCTGTGTTTGACATGTAACTATTATCCGTTATTAATAAATGAACTATGAACTATGAACGCAGCCTTAGCCTGCTTGCCTCCGTAGTACATAAAAAAAAACATTTTCATTCATTCATTCAAATTTGTTTTTTTTCAGTTTCATGGCGATAAGCGCTAGTTTGATGCATCCAATGCTACTATGGCTTCTCAACATGGCTATGAAGATACGGGTCGCTACAGGATCTCTTATTTATAGAAAGGTACACTCATACAAGGTGATTCATAATAAGGATACTATTTCGTAAGGGGCTTATTCTGTCAACAAGAACAAAATATATAAAAAAATGTTTTTTTTTTGGTGATTTACCGTTGATTATCTTTATAACTCTTCGCTCGCGTGGGACCTAGAAAAGACCTAAAAGGTAGCATTATATGCTATTCTAGACTATATTTCTGTGCCAAATTTCATCAAAATCTATTCGGCTTTTTGGTCGTGATTGAACAACAAACATCCATACATTCTCAAAAACTTTCGCATTTGTAATACTAGCTTCCGCCCGCGGCTTCGTTCGCGTGGTACGAAGTTTAAACTAAATCGGTTCAGCCGTTCATCCAAACATATTTTAAACATGCACACATCTAAACATCCTCACAAACTTTCGCATTTATTATATTAGTAGTATAGGATACTGTTTATACGGGGACAACGCGAGCGGAAACCAGACGGGAAAAATACTTTTTTAAAAAAATAAAATTATGTTTTATGAGGAGGTAGGGCACAGCGAGATTTTCTCGTTCTGAATTGGAGCAGCCCGCCTGGGGAGGTACCTCCGCCTTACTGAAGATTGCAGCCAAATAACATTATTTGTTTCAAACAGTGTTGTGTTCCTGCGATGAGTAAGGTTGCCCGAGCTCTTTAGGGGGGGAGGGGGTTCGGGGTCGGCAACGCGTGCGTGATGCCTCTGGTATTGCAAGCGCTCATAGGCTACGGTAACCGCTTACCAACAGGTGGGCCGTATGATTGTTTTATTTTTATTTATTTATTTAGGAACAACAAACAACTACATTATATATGTAAGATACAGTGAGTAGTTTGCCACTTCAGAATTATAAAAAAAAAAAAAATGTTCTTAATTGCAGGTACTTTGCCTGGATGTCACCGCCGGCGGCAAGGCCTCCGAGGGCCTGGCGGGGCACGTGATCAACCTGCTGACCACAGACGCTCAGCGTTTCGACATGGCCTGCCTGTTCCTGGTGGACCTAGTTAGGACGCCTATAGAGAGCGCCCTTATCGTCTACCTTATGTATCGACAGATAGGGGTCGCCACTTTTGCTGGGGTAGCGTTTCTGCTCGCGTTTATACCTCTGCAAGGTAAGTTTATTTTTTATTTATTTTATTTATTTAGAATACAGTATAACATCATAACAGGTTTTTTTTTTATCCCTAAGGCGATGCCATATGTTATTAGTAGGTTCATTAGTTAAGTTAGGTTAAGTTGCTTAGAGCATATTCGTTTTAATATCTTGCTCTATCTTGGACTTTGACAAATGGCTGAATAAATGAAATGAAATAAGTTTTATTTGACGAACACAGACAGAAGACAGGAAGAAACAAAACAATAGGTTAAAAATAGGGAAACAAAAAACAGGACAGCAACATAAAAGTATGTACCTACCCAGGTTTAAATAAATAAGTAACTCAGGTAGGGGCACTTAATAAACAATTATTATAAATAAAAAAAAGAAAAAAACCTTACAGCTACATAACAAATTATAAAATACTAGATACCTACTAAAATACGGAAGTTAATTTTACCTATTTTTCCGCATCCACCAGCCTCCCGTGCCGTGTAAGCCAAAAAGGCATAGTCTCAGCTTATTGCTGCTACACATTTTGATATATGCAGCAGCGCTGGTTTTCAGACCAACCCTTATGGGTGACCTCACGAACCAACTAATATTGAAGTGGAACCAACCAATAACGAATATGATGAACGATATAAATATAAAAACCTGTACACTACATACCATGTTCACAGCAAATAAATATTTTATCTTTATCTTTATCCCATTACTATTAACCATTGTTGAGGGCTATGGAGAGAGCTATGCTAGGAGTTTCACTACGTGATAAGATCCGAAATGAGGAAATTCGTAGAAAAACCAAGGTCACCGACATAGCTCTCAGAATTAGCAAGTTGAAGTGGCAGTGGGCAGGCCATATAGCTCGCAGAACCGATAACCATTGGGGAGTAAAGGTTCTCGAATGGCGACCACGAACCGGGCGACGCAATCTTGGAAGGCCCCCCACCCGATGGACCGACGACATTGTGAAGGTTGCGGGAAGTCGGTGGATGGAGAAGGCTCAAGACCGTTCGTCGTGGAACTCTTTAGGGGAGGCCTATGTCCAGCAGTGGACTTCTTTGGCTGATGATGATGATGATGATTGTTGAGAGAAAATAAATAAATATTATTTTCTACAAGGTCATTCATAGCATGTAGGTATACTATCCTGATAGATTCTATCAAAAAAAATGAAATAAGATTAGCGAAAAAAAAAGCAGATTTTTTTTCACAAACTTTCTCAAATTACCTATTTTTGGTATTCTTATCATCTTTATAACTAACTAGCGTACGCCCGCGGCTTTGCTCGCGTGGTATCTTGATAAAAAAAGGGCAGTTTTGAAAAACCTTAAAGTCCATATTTCATTATTTGACTTTATGAGTATTTGTACCAAGTTTCAGATAAATCTCTCCATGCGTTAAGATTCTCTCATACAAATTTTGATAACTAATAACTAAAACAGCTGATTCATTGAATTTGAGTTGAATTAACCTCAAAACAGCGGATTTTCGCATAGAGTTTATTAATGTCGAATTTCAAAAAGTCGTATAACAAACTTGATTGCCAATTGACTGACTTTGAATTGACTGACAAAACTTGACTAACCTCATAGCTCAGTTGGTAGTAACTCTGCCTTCTGCGCTAGAGGTTGCGGGTTCGATTCCCGCACAGGACGAACATTTGTGTGATGAACACAGATGTTTGTTCTGTGTCCGAGTGTTAAATATTTATCTATTATGTATATCAGTCTCTGGTACCCATAGGTACAGGCTATGCCTAGTTTGGGATCAGTTGACCGTGTGTGATATGATAATAAGTCCGGAAATGTCAGGAATATTTAAAAAAAAAAACATGATTATTATTCCAGGGTACCTCGGCAAGATATCGAGCAAGCTCCGCAGGCAGACGGCGGTGCGGACCGACCACCGCATCAGGCTGATGAACGAGGTGATACAGAGTATAGAGGCTATCAAGATGTACGCGTGGGAGAATGCGTTCGCACGAATCATTGGGCAGGCTAGGAAGTGAGTAAATTGATTTTTCAACACACTTGCTCATAAAGTGGCTCTAATTTCACCGCAATTAGGCACATAATGATACCTGTAATCAAACTGTGACTTTTTCATTGCTATTATTCACAAACGTGAGTTATTTTATTGGTTGAGTTGCTTTGTTCTTAAAAAAGTATCGATACAAAAAAGATCGTCCGCAATGACAACATTGTGTCGAAAAAAATAATAATTTGAGGAAGTATACAATACAAAATTCGGTCGATGTAACATTTTTTTTTCTTGGTTCGTGCTTCGCTCTATAAATCAAAAAGGTTTTTTTTTATTCAACTTAGCTGGCAAACAACGGGCCATCTTGGTAAGCGGCTACCGTAGCCTATAACGTTTGCAATACCAGAGGCATCTGCCGACGAGTCCCTCCCTTAAAGAGCTCTAGCAACCTTACCAGGAACACAAAACTATTACTACTATCTTTACTCTTTCCAGAAAAGAAATGAACGTTATCAAAAAGATGTCATGGCTGCGCGCCGTGATGATATCATGCGTGAAACTGAACACCAAAGTCGCCATTTTACTCAGCATTATCACCTACATATCCGCCAACAACGATCTAACCGCCGCCAAAGTATTTGTGATATTCTCATACTATGATATACTAAAGGTAAACTATATATTTTAGGTATATTTCGTTGTATAATTATGTAAAAAATTGTTGATTGAAAGGTATGCTGAGGTGGTTTGGTCATGTAGAGAGGATGAACGAAAGAAGATTGACGAAACATATTGAGATAAGGGGAGTGTGAATGGGACCGTTGGAAGAGGAAGACCTAGGCATACGTTTAGTGACCAAATCGGTGACGTTTTGGAAAAAGGCCAGGTCATGAGTACCCTAAACCGATGAGCATGTATGAGGAATGTGATGAGAGTGAATGAAAGAAGTATGTCAGGATCGTAGCAAGTGGAAAGCCGTGGTCTCTGCCTACCCCTCTGGGAAACAGGCGTGATTTTATGTATAATTATGTAGCACCATATGTATGTTGATTGCTGATTCACAAACAATAAATGGATAACTGAATGTTAAGACCTTTATGAATAAATATATTTTTTACTTTTTTTTTTTAAGTATACGTTAGTGGATTTCCTGCCTCTCGCTATCACTTTCACTCTCGAGGCTTACGTGAGTGTGACAAGGATGCAAGAGTTCCTCTTGCTGCCTGAGGTGGAGAGCCAGGGCGTTGACCTCTGGTCGGTCGATGGGGAAAAGACTGAGGTGAAGACCAATGGGGTGTTCGAGAAGATTGGAAATGGGTGAGTTTCTTTACGATTACTACTTACTAATATCCTACTTCCTACTTTTTACGATTCTACTATTGTAGCATACGCATCAGCCGAAATGGAGATGATGGCTTTCTGCTACTCTGGGGAGACCTTGAAAGAAGGTCTTACGGTTTACTCATGATAAAAACGATGTTCAAGTCTAGGCTAGCGGAACAGCAGTACCAATCATCATCATCATTTCAGCCGTACGACGTCAACTGCTGAACATGGCCTCCCCCACAGACAGAGCGAATTCCTTATCATGTGGGGGGATTTGCCCGTACTCACCACGCTGGGCATGCGGGTTGGCGAGCGCAGTTAGAGCTATCGTTGTTAAAATGAGGGACGCTGCTGCCCATCCCCTAGCTTTTTTCCCTTAGTCGCCTCTTACGACATCCGCGGATAGGTAGATATGGAGAGGCCTATTCTTTAGACGGGGCCACCACGGCCAATATATGCAGGTAACCTACCTTGGACTGCAACCAGCCTCGATGAGCTTCCTTTCCGATGGTCCATGAGCTGATGATGAAGGGATGGAGTAGAAGGGTTCACAGTTCACACAGATATAAATAATGAGAGATATCACACGCGAAAGTTCGATAGGTTTTGAAAGCTTTTGGCGGGCTTTCACGATATGGCGCGATGCGCGAAGCTTCTTTTTCCGGCTGTCACTCCGAGCTTTGTTTTTTTTTTTAATGTACTTCCCTTTCGGGCTGGCTATGGCATCTAGGCCTTACTGCCAAGTCTTACGTGTATTTTTTCTTGTTAATTTATTAATATTTCTTCATTTTCTTTCGTTTATGATCGTCGAGTCACCGTCAAGTCAAGTTAAGTTTTAGTAAGATATGATGGTGACTATTTTACTAAAACCTCGAGGGACCTCTTGGCGCCAACTCGCAAAATGACGATACACGCAATCATTTCATTTCACTTCACTTGTGCGGTTTACACAAACAACATTACGCAAAATACCACCATAATTACACAATATTATTCAATTTGACACTAGTTTTGTAAAATAAATTGGGAGCACAACATCACTTCGCAAGTTCCCGCCAAAAAGTCTCCGAGCTTTGACGTGTAGGTACACTGCATGGCAGCCAAAAATATTGACGTCTCGATACTGCTGCATTTTGATAGACTAGATTTGAACATCGCTATGTTGAATTAGATAAAGATGCGATTAGTTTTTGTGGTAACGAAACAACTATCAAACTTCCGATTCCTAATTTCTACTATCCTAATTCTACTATCCTAATTTCTACCATCCTAATTCTACTATCCTAATTTCTACTATCCTAATTCTACTATCCTAATTTCTACTATCCTAATTCTACTATCCTAATTTCTACTATCCTAATTTCTACTATCGTAATTTCTACTATCCTAATTCTACTATCCTAATTTCTACTATCCTAATTCTACTATCCTAATTTCTACTATCCTAATTCTACTATCCTAATTTCTACTATCCTAATTCTACTATCCTAATTTCTACTATACTAATTCTACTATCCTAATTTCTACTATCCTAATTCTACTATCCTAATTTCTACTATCCTAATTTCTACTATCTTAATTCTACTATCCTAATTTCTACTATCCTAATTCTACTATCCTAATTTCTACTATCCTAATTCTACTATCCTAATTTCTACTATCCTAATTCTACTATCCTAATTTCTACTATCCTAATTCTACTATCCTAATTTCTACTATCCTAATTCTACTATCCTAATTTCTACTATCCTAATTCTACTATCCTAATTCCTACTACCCTACTTCCTACTATTCAAATTTTTACTTTTCTACTTCCTACTATCAAACTTCCTGTATTTTATATGCGGCTGCGGTTTCGGTCGCGTGGTACCTACATAAAAAGTTGCCTATATGCTATTCTAGGTAAAGAACTCTTTATATTCCAAGTTTTAACGAAATCTGTTGAGCCGTTACGGCGTGATTAAATAACAAACATCCAAACATCGTCACAAACTTTGGCATTTATAATATTAGTAGGATATTTTACTGCCTCCAAAATAATTATTTAATCTAATATAAATATAAAATAATATAAATATATAAATATTCCGGGCATATTCACACGGCCAACTGATCCCAAACTAGGCATAGCCTGTACTATGGTGACCAGAGACTGATATATATAATAGATAAATATTTAACACCCAGACACAGAACAAACATCTGTGTTTATCACACAAATGTTTGTCCAGTGCGGGGATCGAACCCGCGACCTCTAGCGCAGAAGGCAGAGTTACTACTAACTGAGCTATGAGAGCTGAGCTTTTTTGCAATTTTATTAGTGGAATAGTTTCTTAGCGCTTCCCCTTATTTAGGGGATAGTCTTGGGTTCGAGTCTGAGGCATTTTTTTTTTTTTAATATTTTGATTATTACAGGCAACAAACGTACGTAAAGTCGGAATCGAACCTGGAACACTTGAAACCCCAAGTGCTAGTCACCATGAAGAACTACAGCTCGAACTGGAGGAACGCGGAAGACGAAGCGCTGGACGGGAAGGTGCCCGCTTTGACGGACATCAACCTTAATGTGAGTACCATACTGGCACTGATTTAAAAAGTTTTTATGTTTTTTATTTTCTAGTAAGTAGGTACTTAAATTGATTTGTGGGTATGTATAATCAAAGACAATAATAGTCTAGTAGATAGACTATAAAACTCATTATAAAATATTTATTTTTGGAGGATGTAGAGCACAGCGAGGTTTTCTCGTACTAAATTGGAGCAGCCCGCTTGGGAGGTACCTCCGCCTTACAGAAGATGGCAGACAAATAACATTAGTTGTTTCAAATAGTGTTGTGTTCCTGCGGTGAGTAAGGTTGCCAGAGCTGTTTAAGGGAGGGGGGTGTGGGGTCGGCAACGCGTGATGCCTCTGGCATTCCAAGTTTCAACGAAATCGGTTGAGCCGTTACGGCGTGATTGAACAACAAACATCTAAACATCCAAACATCTTCACAAACTTCCGCATTTATAATATTAGTAGGATGTATAACGTAGCATCCATTTGGGAAAGCACATCCTCTGCCCAATGGAGCTAAAGCAACTCACCCCAAAGAAAATCCTTCAGTTTTTAACAGCTGCTGGGCTTTGCGGTGAACTTTAAAGGAATAATAATATTATATTTTAACTTTTTCTTGAATATTATATTGACATTTACATGCTTATATTAATCTAGTTAGAATTTTCAATATTAAGTAAATTTAATTTATTTTTGCAATAATAATTTGTTTAATGTTTTCTGATAATATGTGACATGAATAATTTGAAATCTGTTTTTATGGTTACTAACATAGTTTATAGGTAGATAAATGTACTAACAATTATGGTGAACAACCGAAATAAAAAAATTAAATTAAATTAAAGGCCCTGTAAAGGGGCTCTACAAATAAAGTGGCGATCACAATAGGCCAGTTGTGGCCGCAGTGACACCATTGCCACAAAAAGTAAATAATAAAATATGTTTAAATAACCTTTAAAAAAAATAACCGTTGGGGAGTAAAGGTTCTCGAATGGCGACTATGAACCGGGCGACGCAGTGTTGGAAGGCCCCCCACCCGATGGACCGACGACATTGTGAAGGTTGCGGGAAGTCGGTGGATGGAGCAGGCTCAAGACCGTTCGTCGTGGAACTCTTTAGGGGAGGCCTATGACTTCTACAGGCTGATGATGATGAACCTTTTATAAACGGTTTTTCTTTTCTAGATAAAGCCCAACACACTAACGACGGTGGTGGGCACAGTGGGCTCGGGCAAGTCCACGCTACTCCAAGCCATCTTGAAAGAGCTATCCACAAGCGGCGGATACTTGCAAGTCAATGGCGTAGTGGCTTACGCGGCCCAGGATCCATGGCTTTTTGAGGCCTCTGTAAGTATCCGTTAATTAAAAAAAAGATAAAAAATGTTTATTTGAGCTAGTCTTAGGTGGTAAGTACAATTAAGAAAAAAATAATAATAACAATATTATGGACTACTTAAACTTAAGGGGAAAATTTACAAAACGATCATAAGACCTGTCGTACTGTATGGATCTGAGTGTTGGGCAACCAAAGGGACGGATGAAAGAAGAGTGCATGCTGCGGAAATGAGAATGTTGAGATGGATGTGTCGAGTGACTAGAATGGAAAAGATACGGAATGAGTACATCAGAGGAAGTTTGAAAGTAGCGCCAGTGACTGAGAAGTTGAAGAGCAAAAGGTTAGCGTGGTATGGACATGTCATGCGGAGGGAAGAATGCCATGTGACTATAAGAGTGTTAAATATGAATGTGGAAGGATATAAGGGGAGAGGTAGACCAAAGAAAAGATGGATAGATTGTGTGAAAGACGACATGAGTAAGAAAGGAGTGAATACTGATTTGACGGCTGATAGAGGGGAGTGGAAGAGAAAAACATGTTGTGCCGACCCCACATGAAGTGGGATAAGGGCAGATGATGAATATTATGGACTACGGACCTCCAAACTAAGTTAAAAACTTGTATTTTGGAGGCCAAGAATCCCAACATTATTAAAATAATAGATAATTGTATATCTTAATTATGGTTCTTTGACACCTAAACTAAGCGAAACACTTGTGATTTAGGTGTCAAGCTCTTTACGTGGTGTGATGTGGTGGACGTGTGTCGTCAGCACTCGTAGCCGTCTTAGCTCATTTTAACATACAGACAATTACTTTACTATCTTCCGCCCGCGGCTTGAAAAGTAGCCTTTATGCTATTCCAGGTATAGAACTTTATATTTTCCAATTTTCAACGAAATCGGTTGAGCCGTTACAGCGTGATAGAACAACAAACATCTAAACTGTTATTTTTAGTCAAGGTCGTGACGTGACTACTATGGTCTCCGCTGAAAACCAGCGCTGGGTGCACACATCAGTGTGTATCCAGCACAATGCTGAGCGAGGACCATGTTTTCCAAGAGCTCTGCTGCGCACAATATTTTTATCATTCAGCATTTAATTTCTTTTATTTTATTTTATGTGTAGTTCTTAAGGGAAATAAAAATCTTTCTTTCTTTCTTTTCTTTAAACATCCTCACAAACTTTCGCATTTATAATATTAGTAGGATAGGATTAATTGATATGTGAGGTTGTGTACCATACTTGGGGACAAAAGTTGTGAATACATTGTTTTTAGGGATCCGTACCTCTTTCTCAGAAATTTATACCAACTATTATAGTACCTAACTATTTGGGTACCTGAGGTTATAGTGCCGTATATAAATCAAGTTTCTAGCTCAATGCATTAAAAAGATAGGGCAATGAATGTCTAATTTTTATGGAATGGAATGGTATGGAAATACCATTAGCCTCAAAGGTTTGCTGGAAGAAAACTATTTTTAGGGTTAAGCTCGCCTTTGTACAAGTCCTTTCATTTAGTTTTCCTCTTTGTATGAGTTTTCTGTGTACAATAATGAATAAAGAAATGGCAAAAATGAAAGACAAAGACCTCTAGGTACTTCCAGTTACCTCACAATTCTGAAATTTGGAATTCTAGGAGCTTTTTTGACATAAAGAAGTAAGGCATCAGTAAAATTCAAGAATGTTTATTTTATTTATTTATTTTATTTTTATAATTTTAGGAAAACTTATATGATTTTAATGAAAACAATGAGTACTTAAAGGCTAATTACAAGTTTCCACATATAGGTGAAAGTAACTAAATTAAAACGAAACAGTATAAAAGTAGACGGACCCGCACGTACCACAAAGAGAAGAAAAAAAAATATATTTATTGTTAAAAAAAAAATCTAAGCTACCTACTAATTAAAAAATAAGCCACACATAAAAAAAATAAAAACAAAGCTACCTACTAATTAAAAAATAAGTCACACATCAAGCGTTTCATACGCTTGATAGTAGTGTTAAAAATGTCGACTTCAATATTGTCAACACCACTAGCCACTAATGTGTTAAAACATCTGCTTGCTCTGTTTACGAACGCGTTTTGTCTGTAGTTGGTCTTCACCAATGGCACGTAAAGAAGGTTAGGCCTACCTATAAAGAACACAAGAACAAAGTGTCTTCCCCTTAACTAGAAACTATAAGAAAAGTGCTATTGGACACATTCTTAGATATAATTTACCTTATAAAACTATGTTAAATTAAAATTGCTCATTGGCCTACTTGGCTAGATTGCAATACAACTTAGGGTACAATATTTTGTAAACTAGGGCTCGTATTCAGAGACAAGACTCAGCGTTGATCTGTACTTAAATCTCGGTTTGAGTCGAGATTCTAATTCTTGAACAGTACTTATGTATAGATTCAATGATCACGGTTCACCTGAGTAAATGTATTCTGAAACGTCAATCAGACGAAATCGGTGCTTGAGTTTAGATTTGATTAGACATTAATCAAATGACATTTTCGTTCCGTTACACGTACTTTGATGCATATTTATACTTCACTTTATAGTTCTGTTCTATTTCCACCCTGGCTGTTTGAATTTCTGCGTAAAACGGATCGAAAATTATAAATAAATCAAAATGTAAACGAGAGCATTTGAGTACAGATTTGAGACTCGATTCAGCTGAGAGTAGTTTAAGTACCGTTCTTGAATAAAAGCTATGTTTGCGAAGAGATTCAATCCTTAAGTAGAGTTCAGCTGATCTGTGATTAAATCTAAGTTTGAGTCGTGTCTCTGAATACGAGCCTAGGAGTAAAAAAAATAATGTTTTTAGCCCTAAAATAGGATTATAGTGAGACAAAGTTATGCTTGCGGTCAATTACGTACAATTAACAACTTGAGCGACCACAAAATATAAATTTGTCACTTCCTACACCTGGAAATTTTATTTTGTAACCCCGTGTGGTACTTGTGGTGTAATGGTACGGACGGAACCCGTAGGGTGCGAGTTTCGCAAATGACCGTCTTTATTTACATTATTTAAAAAGAGCTAAAAGACTCCGTATTCCATAACAAATTAAAAAATCGACTCATAAATAAATGCTATTACTCGGTGGAAGAATTCCTATCTGATAAGCTTTTGTAATAAATAAACGACTGACGACATCATAAATAGATACCTAGCTTAACCTGAATTGTTTTTAAGCAATGCTATTTTTGACTGTTTATACTACACTGTTATTTGACATTTAATGAATAATTTACCAATTATTATTATTATTTAAATCTATGTAAAACAAGACATTTGCAGTGCCCTACAGGGACATGTACTTACTTAAGCAACCCTTACACCTAAGCTGTATCCATGTACATGTTGGCAATAAATGAATATGAATATTTTATTTCAGGTCCGTCAAAACATATTGTTTGGTCAAGACCTCGACCTGCGTAGATACAAGCAAGTGATCAAATGCTGCCAGTTGAAGAGCGACCTGGACATTCTGCCCCATGGCGACAAGACCATCGTTGGCGAAAGAGGTATTTTAATTGTCTTGATTTTTAGAAAAAAAGAAAGAAAATACTTTTATTTATAGCATTAAAAGGCACCTTAAAATTACCCAACACCTTATGGATTAAACTATACAAACTAAGGCTCGTATTCAGAGACACGACTCAAGCATAGATTTAATCACAGATCAGCTGAACTCTATTTAAGTATTGAATCTCTTCTCAAACATAGCTTTTATTCAAGAACGGTACTTAAACTATTCTCAGCTGAATCAAGTCTCAAATCTATACTCAAATGTTCTCGTTTACATTTTGATTTATTTATAATTTTCGATCCGTTTTACGCAGAAATTCAAACAGCCAGGGTGGAAATAGAATAGAACAATAAAGTGAAGTATAAATATGCATCAAAGTACGTGTAACGGAACGAAAATGTCATTTGATTAATGTCAAATCAAATCTAAACTCGAGCACCGATTTCGTTTCAGAATAAGCATTTACTCAGGTGAACTGTGATCATTGAATCTATACTTAAGCACTGTTTAAGAATTAGAATCTCGCCTCAAATCGAGATTTAAGTACAGATCAATGCTCGAGTCTTGTCTCTGAATACGAGCCTTAGACTAAGAAAGAGAAAAAAAGAAAACTTAAATGCTACGAAAAGGCGTCCGACTCAGCATTATCAAAGTCAAAGTCAAAGTCAAAGTCAAAAGGCATTTATTTCAATAAAATCACTAGGATCACTTTGAAACGTCTTAGAAACTAGGTGAAGCTATGCCTGTTCCTCGCGACCAAGCCTAGAAGAATCAGGCAACAAACACGGCTTGGTGCCTATCATTTTTTTCGATGATCCTTTTTCACAAAATGGAATTTAAAGCTTCAGTGTGGTGCCGATCGAACTAGGTGAGGCTTAAGAGAAAAGTAATCTAATTATAATCCTTAATAAATAAGGCTTATAAAAATGTGAAAAAAATGAAGACAAATGTGAGCTTCAACAAATGATCTAAGGGCAGCACACGCTACACTTGATGAAATATGTACCTAATGCTTATATAATTAAATAATACTTAAAATATGATGCAAGCAAAAACTGTAAAGACACTGCAAAATGGCATTTTAGCTGTCGAGGGGCAGAGCGACTTCAGGCCATGCGGTTTTATCATTTAAATAATCATTTAGTTTATAGTACGCTTTCTTAATAAGATTATTCTTTATGTACACTTTAAATCTTCTAATAGGAAGTTGCGTCGCGTTTACCGGAAGTTTATTATAAAATCTTACCATATTCCCCATAAAAGACCCATTTACTTTTTGTAATCTAAATTTTGGAATGCACAATTTATTTTTGTTTCTTGTGTTAATACTATGCACATCACTTTTTTTCTTAAAGCTAGCCATGTGCTTATGTGTGTACAATAAGTTTTCGTAAATATATTGTGAAGTTACAGTTAAAATGTTAATTTCTTTAAAAAGTTCCCTCAAGGAGTCCCTTGACTTCATTTTATAAATGGCACGTATTGCTCGTTTTTGTAAAACAAATATGACTTGGATATCTGCTGCATTCCCCCAGAGAAAGATACCATAGGACATTACACTATGGAAGTAGCTAAAATAAACTAACCTAGCTGTGGCTTCATCTGTGAGCCACCTTATTGTACGAACGGCATATGCCGCGGAACTAAGTCTACCGGCAAGAGTTTCAATGTGGGGTCCCCACTGCAATTTTGAATCAATATTGAGTCCTAGGAAATTTGTAGAATCAACAAGGGTTAGTGACTCTCCATTTAATACAATGTTAGTGGGGCTATTGTGTACATTAGGCAAAGAGAATTTGATACATTTCGTTTTCTTTGAATTTAGCAAGAGATTGTTTACAGAAAACCAATTAAGGACTAGCGACAAGGATGCGTTTACGTCATCGTAATTTGTTTTGGATCTGTCGACTTTGAACACTAGCGAGGTGTCGTCAGCAAATAGAACTATGTCACACATTTCTTTAACATAAGAAGGGAGGTCATTAACGTAAACTAGGAACAAGAAAGGGCCTAGAATCGAACCCTGTGGCACACCCATGACAATAGTTGATCCAGAAGACCTTTCACCACCCACGTCAACTTTTTGGACTCTATTGGATAAGTAAGATTGTAAAAGGTCAATTGCACGGTTTTGGATGCCGTAATGTTTTAGCTTTGAGATTAATGTTGCATGACTCACGCAGTCAAACGCTTTTGACAAATCACAGAATACACCGATTGCGTCTTGTGAGTTCTCAAAGGCATCGTATATGTGCTTTAAGAGCAAAGTCCCGGCATCGGCTGTTGATCGACCTTTGGTAAATCCAAATTGATTACAATGAAGAAGCCCGTTAAGATTGAAGTGAGATAATAACTGAGTAAGAATAACTTTTTCAAAGATTTTACTTAGAGTAGGCAATATCGAGATAGGTCTATAATTAGCGGGATCTTTTTCGTTTCCGGACTTGAACAAAGGAATGATTTTGCTATGCTTCATAAGGTCAGGAAAAACTCCATCGTCAACACAACTATTAAAGATGTGGGCTAAGCATGGAGCAATATCGTTAATAATAGCACCTACTACCTTTGTAGATATACCCCATAGGTCTTCAGTGTTTTTTATATTGAGGGATTTAAAGGTTTTCACAATATTACCCGCATTAATGTAACTAAAACTAAACTCAGTCTCACATTTAGCAACACTAGCTTCTAGAAGAAGGGACGCTCCAGAAGCTGAAGATTTTAACGACTGGGTTACAATATTAGGTATACTAGAGAAAAAACTGTCAAAGGCATTCGCCACTTCAATTTTCTTAGTTAAAACACTATCATTATTAATTAAATTAATTTGTTTATTGAGGGCTTTTGATTTGCCTGTTTCATTATTTATTAGTTTCCAAGTAGCTTTAATTTTATTAGAAGACTTTTCAATTTTGTTTCTTAAGTACAATGATTTGGCTGCATGACAAGCTTTTTTAAAAGTTTTAGAATTATTCTTAACATGTAGTATAAAAGTAATGTCGTGCAGCTTTGACTCCCTATCAGCATATAGTTCGTACAATTTATTCCTGCTTTTATAAATGCCAGGTGTAGCCCAGTCAGCAAACCCGACGCTAACCTTAACTGTGCTTGTTTTTAATTTAAAAATTTGTTCGTGTTCTTTATTTATTAAATTCGATAAAATGGTAAAAAGGTCGTTTGGATCATCCATGCATGGTACAAGGGACATTTTGAGTTCAATACAAGCCTGAAACTTCTTAATATTACTTTCTGTGATGGGTCGGTACGTGAATTCCTCAGGTTTGTTTCTTAAATTACATGTAAATATGACACTATGGCCGTAATGATCTGAGCTGATATGTTTAATTACTGATTTAGCGATTGGTACACAACTGCAATAAACATTGTCTAAACAAGTGGAAGTGGTTAGTGTCACCCTTGTTGGTTCCACAAAGAGATGATTTAAATTAAAACATTTAAATAAATTAAGCAGTCGTTCAGATAACGGATGGATCGGAATATCTATATTAAAATCTCCGCAGACTATTAAAATTTTATTACATGCAAAAATTTTGAGCAATACATCTTCCATAATGGATTCAAATAACGCGAAGTCTGCGTTATTTGAATCCATTATGATAGCCATTACGATAGCATTACGATGCATGATAGCATTACGATAGCCATTGAACATGGCCATCACAACGCTGATCTTCCGTCGGAACCAGAACCAAACACGTTACGTACTCTATACATACATAAAAAAGGCAAATCCCATTAAAACAAGATGATTCACAATATGTATGCTATCCCAAAACGGCGTATTCTATACCCATTTGGCAATAACATTTAATTTTAGATATAATCTTGAGCCTTTTGGGGTTGAGACCCTGGGTCCGTGGGGAAACGGGGCCCTCCGGGTTTTCAAAAAGATATCAGGACGTCTGATCGAAGCGACGCGTGACCCGAGAGCTGGCTCTTATTTGGCCCAGCGCATTAGCATTGCCATCCAGCGTGGCAATTCCGCCAGCGTCTTGGGGACGCTTCCGACTGGTAGTGATCTGGATCACTTAAATAAATAAATAAATATTCCGGACATATCACACACGGTCAACTGATCCCAAACTAGGCAGAGCCTGTACTATGGGTACCAGAGACTAATATACATAATATATTAATATTTAACACCCAGACACAGAACAAACATCTGTGTTCATCACACAAATGTTTGTCCAGAGCGGGAATCGAACCCGCGACCTCTAGCGCAGAAGGCAGAGTTACTACCAGCTGAGCTATTAGTCCAGTCATCCTACTTGAGCTATCCATAGATCGTTTGTAACGGTCTTTAGATGGCTCAACTGTTTCTTATGTATTTTGTAAATATTAACTTGTATTAGTTTTAAGTTTCTTTCTGTAAATCAAGTTTTTATGTAGTTTAGATATTATAATATAAATCGACTTGTCGAATTCACTCAGTTATCCAGACCTGTTCAAATACGTTACCTATAGTCAAAAATTAAAAAAAATGAATTTCAGGTACATCATTGTCCGGTGGTCAAAGAGCAAGAATATCTTTGGCTAGATGCGTCTATCAGAATGCTGATGTCTATCTACTCGACGATCCGTTAGCTGCTGTAGATTCCAAGGTATGCAAAATTAATGCCTGCTTGTCACTGATTCTTTCTAGGTCATCCTGTATAAGGTCAGCGACCAGGTTGAAAATTAATGCTTGCTTGTCACTGATTCTTTCTTGGTCATCCTGTATTAGGTCAGCGACCAGGTTGAAAATTAATGCTTGCTTGTCACTGATTCTTTCTTGGTCATCCTGTATAAGGTCAGCGACCAGGTTGAAAATTAATGCTTGCTTGTCACTGATTCTTTCTTGGTCATCCTGTATTAGGTCAGCGACCAGGTTGAAAATTAATGCTTGCTTGTCACTGATTCTTTCTTGGTCATCCTGTATAAGGTCAGCGACCAGGTTGAAAATTAATGCTTGCTTGTCACTGATTCTTTCTTGGTCATCCTGTATTAGGTCAGCGACCAGGTTGAAAATTAATGCTTGCTTGTCACTGATTCTTTCTTGGTCATACTGTATTAGGTCAGTGATCAGGTTGAGGTATGGCGGCCCTGAAAAGGGCCTATGACCGTCGGTGAAAGAATCAGTGTAGTGAAAGGATTAAAGTGCGCCTCTGAGAGGCTTCTTTCATGCATTGCTCCTATCCGATGAAAGTAGGTGTTCCTACTCGGAGGATCTGAGGTTCGGACTCTCCAAATTCTTCAAGATACTTGGCTATTTAATTTCTTACTGACAATTAATTTAAAAAAAGCACGGTGCGTATCTGTGCTTACAAGGTCCAAAGGTAGAGATTAGGCCGCCCATTGTCACACTATTTTTAAGTTATTTTTTTTCCTTGGTTGTGTATTTTCTTTTGGTGTACAATAAAGTTATATAAGAAGAAGAAGAATGCTTCGAAGAATCGACCAAACTCTGGACAAACTCTTCGGGCCTGAACCACTCTAAGTTACTTATAAAGCCTTCGATAAACAGTACACCAACCGTATCCTAGCGCTAAATAAGACCAACCTTCGCATTATTGTCAGAGTCTTAACTGGACACTGTTGTCTTAATAAGCACATGTTCAAACTAAGGCTATGCGACACACAAACCTGCAGGTTATGCAAGGAGGCGGACGAAACGCCTCTACACCTGCTAGGTGAGTGCTGAGCACTTATGCTCAAACGTAGCATCCATATGGGAAAGCACATCCTCAGCCCAATGGAGCTAAAGCAACTCACCCCAAAGAAATCCTTCAGTTTTTAACAGCTGCTGGGCTTTGCGGTGAACTTTAAAGGCCCTGTAAAGGGGCTCCACTAATAAAGTGGCGATCACAATAGGCCAGTTGTGGCCGCACATCATAGCCAAAATAGTAAATTAAAAAAAAAAAAAAAAAATATTCTATTCGATTCTACAATATTGTAAACATATATATAATTCTATAAAAATAGGACTTTTTACTCTCTAATAATAGACAGTTGACAATGACATATGTCAATGTGACAGTTACATATAAGTTGGGATGACAGCCAACTCGCACTGGAGGCTTTCTGTCGGAGACTTTTTGGCGGGAACTTGCGAAGTGATGTTGAGCACTCAATTTATTTTACAAAACTAGTGTTAAATTGAATAATATTGTGTAATTATGGTGGTGTTTTGCGTAATATTGTTTGAGTAAACCGCACAAGTGAAGTAAAATGAAATGATTGCATGTATCGTGATTTTTCGAGTTGGCGCCAAGAGCCTCGGCGGAGCAGCAATAAGCTGAGATAGGACCTTTTTGACCCATGCCACTGCAGCGTAGACGTTACCACATGAAATGTAGGTATCACCAGTTGGCACCCGCTTGATGGGTGAGGTAGGCGCCTGCTTTTCATTCTTGTAAATGTGTCTACTGATCTGGATCAGTTGAGCTATCTATAGATCGTTTGTAACGGTCTTTAGAAGGCTCAACTGTCTCTCAACAGTCTCTCGTGTGTATATTGTATTGTTACTTGTATTAGTCTATATTTTACTGTTATCCTGCCTATCTACTAAGTACCTACGCTTTTTTTTTTGTGATTGTTTCCTACTGTTGTTTCTTCCGTTTGCTTTTATCTCTGTCTGTGCTGTATTTGTGTGTGTCGAATAAATGATTTATGTATCTATCTAAGAGGTCCTTCGAGGTATCTTACTAAAACTGGACTTGACTTGACGATGATTAACGAAAGAAAATGAAGAAAGTTATTCAAATTAACACGAAAAAATACACGTAAGACTTGGCGGTAAGGCCTAGATGCTATAGCCAGACCGAAAGGGAAAAACTTTCTGCCGGAACATTAGGGCTCAGTTCAGTTTTTTGTTGGCAGGTGGCGCAGGCGATATACGACGAATGCATCCGTGGATTCCTCCGCGACGCCGCCACCGTGCTGGTGACGCATCGCGTGCAATACGCCATGAACGCACACAACGTGTGCGTTATGAAGGCTGGGAAGGTATAAATAATGACATCCAATGGTCTTATTATCATCATCACATCATCATCATCATCGTTATGCTCATCGTCACATTATCATCATCGTTATGCTCATCGTCACATTATCATCATCATTATGCTCATCGTCACATTATCATCATCATTATGCTCATCATCACATTATCATCATCATTATGCTAATCATCACATTATCATAATCGTGCTCATCTGACACCAAAGGGGTGCGGATTCGATTCCCGCTGCGGGCCAAGGTTTGCAGAATCTGCAAATATTTGTTCTGGGTCTGGGTGTTGTGGTGCCATGGTACTCGTAGTTTCTGATGCCCACGACACAGGGGATCCTAGTGTGGGGTCAGGACTGTGCATGTGGCTGTTGGGTTTATTTACTTATGGATTACAAACTAGTTTTTACCCGCGGCTCGCGTGATGTTGTACGTTTAAATTTTGTCCTCAGATTGTAGCACAAGGCACGTTCAACGAGCTTAAGAATGGCGTTGCAGAGTTTGAAACCCTGATAGAGCAAGGAGAGAAGAGCGCAGAAGAGAAAGCCAAGCAGAAGACCACCGCTTACGATGCCCAGGAGTCACTGGTAAGGAGAGGAGCCTCTAAGAGGCGCACTTTAATCCTTTCACTACACTGATTCATTCAGCGACGGTCATAGACCCTTTTCAGGGCCACCATACCTCAACCTGCTCACTGACCTAATACAGGATGACCAAGAAAGAATCAGTTACACGGCAAGCACTGGTAAGGATGTTATTGTATTTTTTTATTGATCAAGCGAGCAAAGCGCTCGAATAATTCGAGCCAATATCAGCTTTAATGCCAAGACCTTATGATATAAGTTGAAAATGTACGCTGTGAGATGTTTTTATTGTAATAAAATTATATATTGTAAAATTTATAATACATATTTTGTTAAAGGTTTACAATGTGTCTGTGAAGCCGGATAGACCGGATGTTAGAAGAAGCGTTAGTTTAAACTATCATCATCATCATTATCGTCAACCTGTAGAAGTCCACTGCTGGACATAGGCCTCCCCCAAAGAGTTCCACGACGAACGGTCTTGAGCCTTTTCCATCCACCGACTTCGCGCAACCTTTATAATGTCATCGGTCCAACGGGTGGGGGGGGCCTTCCTTTATAAGGCCTTTCCTTCCTTCTTTTTTTTTGTGTTTGGAAAAAGTCTAAAATTGAGGAATTTCGATGTTTTTAACCCTAAAATTGGATTATGGCGTGGCAAAGTAATATTTGCGGTCAATATCATAGAATGAACTACGTGAGCGACCGCAAAATATAAGTTTGTCACTTCCTACATTTGCGATTTTTATTTTCTGATCCCGTGTGCTGTTACGGAACCCTCAGGGCGCGAGTTCTCGCATATAACCGTCTTTAATTGTTTATATGTTACCTGTGGAAGTAGTTACCTAGAAAACAAAATGTACAATATATCTAGTGAGTTTTTGGTGGAGGTAGGGCACAGCGAGATTTTCTCGTTCTAAATTGGAGCAGCCCGCCTGGGGAGGTACCTCCGTCTTACAGAAGATCGCAGCCAAATAACTTATTTGTATTATAATAAATTATTTGTTTCGAATAGTGTTGTGTTCATGCGATGAGTAAGGTTGCCGGAGCTCTTTGGGGGAGGGGGTTCCGTGATGCAAGCGCTCATAGGCTACGGTAACCGCTTACCAACAGGTGGGCCGTATACTTGTATCCCACCTCAGTTGTATTAAAAAAAAGTGAACTAGTTGTAGACGTATAAATAGTTTTTCTTCTATATTTCTATATATTAATTTTTAATAATTTTCTAGGAGCACAGCTACAAACTACGATCACAGCGATCAATGTCGGAGGCATCACAGTTGTCTTTCAACATGGACTTGGACAACAATTTGGACCCTAAATACGAAGGTATGCTTAGAACGAACGAATATACAAGATGATTCAAAATATCTATTCTACCCCGAAAGGGGCATAATCGATTAGCAATAAGAAAGAAAGAAAGAAAGAAAATAATTTATTTCCCGTCACATAATGAGATAATAATTTTAAAAACTTAAACTACTGACAAAATTAGTATCCAAAGTGACGAAAACAAAGGTTGCCACTCAGCATTTGCTGCATCAGCCCAATGGCCGGTGCAGCGCTGATTTTCAGTGGCACCCAAATGAGAATCGCGGCAGCTACTGTGACACGCATCTACTTATATAACTATAAAATAAATTTACAAAATAATTGAACTTAAACAAATTCGTACCTATGCATCTGTTGCAATTGCAAGACAATTATAATTAATACTAATAACAATAACTATAAATAACCACCAACGACAATAAAAATAAAACAAAAACCAAAGCAAACAAACAGTTAACGTTAAAAATTAAGCTTTAAGCTAAACATTTTTTAAAACTAGTTAGTAGTCTAAGGCTCGTATTCAGAGACAAGACTCGAGCATTGATCTGTACTTAAATCTCGATTTGAGGCGAGATTCTAATTCTTGAACAGTATTTAAGTATAGATTCAATGATCACAGTTCACCTGAGTAAATGCTTATTCTGAAACGTCAATCACACGAAATCGGTGCTTGAGTTTAGATTTGATTTGACATTGATCAAATGACATTTTCGCTCCGTTACGCGTACTTTGATGCATATTTATACTTCACTTTATTGTTCTATTCTATTTCCACCCTGGCTGTTTGAATTTCTGCGTAAAACGGATCGAAAATTATAAATAAATCAAAATGTAAACGAGAACATTTGAGTACAGATTTGAGACTCGATTCAGCTGAGAATAGTTTAAGTACCGTTCTTGAATAAAAGCTATGTTTGAGAAGAGATTCAATACTTAAGTAGAGTTCAGCTGATCTGTGATTAAATCTATGCTTGAATCGTGTCTCTGAATACGAGCCTAAGACCATGAACGACCACCTATGGAACAGATATCTGAGTATCTAACAAGTGCTTTTAAAATAAGTAAATAAGTTCTAAACGGGGTGTTATTTGGTACCCCCAACTACATCAAGACGTATCAAGATAATCATGCGATTTCAATGAGTGAATATTGAAGTGGTTACAAAAATTCATCAAAATCGGTTCAGCGGTTTAGTTGTAAAAAGGTAACCAATTGACAGAGACCGTTACATTTATGTGTTATAGTTAGATAGATAAAAAACTCTTTATTGTACACCACACTGCAGTACTGTAAACAAAATTTCATCAAAAAATATATAATAGTGTCGAAGGCTTTGTGGGGTTGGTTGAAGTAAATTCAAACTTGCTTCACTGTAATATCCATTTATTGGCTGGTCTTGAAATACACACAGTTGTAGCATAGCGAGGAAGAGCGCGAGAGGCGCTGTGTTGCCAATTACATAGAATTTAGATAATAGACTAAATTAAATAATCATAGACAAATGATGATTTTGATGTCTCGGACATGCTGGGGCCTCGAAGAACAGAACTATCTGAATTAAACATTAATAATTATGTTCCTACTTGTTATTCAAAACATTTTGGTAGTTGCGAATAATTGCGGTACAATGGGCGGTCTAATAACAATAAGCGATTTCCTCCGAACAACCTTTGGATGTACAGGAATAATTGTTATATTTCTTTATTTAAGGCGAAGCGCAAAACTCGGGTTCTGTCGACAACAGTGTATACATGTCCTACATAAAGAGCGGTGGGACCAAACTATCGATGATGCTGATGTTCATACTGTTCATACTAGCGCAGATATTCTACTCGTCCACTGATATATGGCTGAAAGACTGGTAAGCATTGTGTTTATTTTTTAAAGTACAGTAGGCTTAAAACCTACCTGTCCAATTTATAGATGATTCATAACATGTATACCATCCCGCATGCCCAGCGTGGTGAGTATGGGCAAATCCCCCCACATGATAAGGAATTTGCTCTGTCTGTGGGGGAGGCCATGTTCAGCAGTGGACGTCGTACGGCTGAAATGATGATGATGATACCATCCCGAAAGGGGGTTATTCTATCAACAAAAATAAATAATAATACCGAAAAAAAACATGAATTTTTTATTTATTTTTTTAAATATTTTTTCACAAATGGCAAATGACAAATTTCTCAAATTAGCTGTTTTTGGTATTTTTGTCATCTTTAGAACTAACAACTAAACGTACAAGAAGTTCGGAATCGAGATTGCTAACTAAACCAGCTGATTCATTGAGTTTGACCTGATTTGACCCCAAAACAGCTGATTTTCTCATAGAGTTTTTTCAATGAAAAATGTCGAATTTCCAAAAGTCGTAGAACAAACTTTATTGCAATTGGTTGTAGAATAAGCCCCTTTCGGGATGGAATACATATTATGAATCACCTTGTATATACTGTCCCGAAAGGCTTATTCTACACCTAATCCCCTCCTATTGACAATAAAGTTTGTTCTACTTTACTTACTTAGTTTGACTTTTGGAAATTCGTATGTTTTCATTGGAAATACAATATAATACATATAATATAAAAAAACCGCTGTTCTTGGGTCAAATCAGTTCAAAGTCAATTATTAAGCTGTTTTAGGTAGCAATCTTGAATTTGAATTTTATAACTCGTACATTTAATAATTAGTTTAGGAGTAAGAAAGAAGTGAGTGCGGAGATGACGGCTAACAGAAGAGAGTGGAAGAAGAAAACATGTTGTGCCGACCCCACATAATGTGGGACAAGGGCAGGAAGAAGAAGAAGACATTTAATCATTAGTTTAAATGTTAGAACTGCTTTTGAAAAAGTTTGGGAAGAAAATACGTTTTATTATTGAAAATTGTTTTTTTCGCGAATGTTTTTTTTGTTATAATAAGCCCCTCTCCGGACATTATACTTGTTACGGAACACGTTGCAGAAAGCAATTTTTTTTGACACTTTAAAGATTTAATAGTATATTTTTATAGTATTGGCCGTGGTGGCCCCGGCTAAAGAATAGGCCCCTCCATATCTAGTATCTACCTATCCGCGGATGTCGTAAGAGGCGACTAGGGGAAAAAAGCTAGGGGATGGGCAGCAGCGTCCCTCATTTTAACAACGATAGCTCTAACTGCGCTCGCCAACCCGCATGCCCAGCGTGGTGAGTATGGGCAAATCCCCCCACATGATAAGGAATTCGCTGTCTGTGGGGGAGGCCATGTTCAGCAGTGGACGTCGTACGGCTGAAATGATGATGATGATGAATAGTCTATTTTTTTCATTTTCAGGGTTAATTTAGAAGAAGCGAACAGCGCATTGCAGAAAACATTGAAGAATGATACCACCCTACCAGGTATTGCTTGCTAGCTTGCTTGTCACTGATTCTTTCTTGGACATCCTGTACTAGGTCAGTGACCAGGTTGAGGTATGGTGGCCCTGAAAAGGCGTCGGTTGGTGAAAGAATCAGTGTAGTGAAAGGATTAAAGTGCGCCTCTTAGAGGCTCCTTTCGTGCACAATTCGAATTTTTATATTCTAGGACATGTTCGGCCGTTTGGGCGTGATTGAACCACAAACATCCAAACATCCTCACAAACATTCGCATTTATAATATTATTTATTTATTTATAGGAAAACCAACAGCTTAATAATCTTGCTAAACACCAGTATACAGAATAGATAGCCAATAACAGGTTTTCACGTATAAAAACATAGTAGAACCAATAACAACTTAGAACAACTCACTAAACACAAACCAGTGGGAATAACATCTACTAATTGGCTAACTTCATTGCAATTTAACCTTATCACCAAATTATTAGGATAGTTCTAAATCTAATGCTTCTATCTTCTACAGGAGTATCATTCGAGAACATTCCGTCCAATCGGTTCAACCTAACCCGGGAGCAATGCCTATATGTGTACGCGAGCCTTATCGCCATATGTATTTTCTTCACGTGGAACAAACTTGTGGTGTTCTACAACACGTGTATTAAAGCGTCTATAACTCTACACGACACCATGTTCAGGTGAGAATAATATTAGTAATGCTACTGATGTGAACAGTGTATTTATATTGCAAAAACGGGCCATACGTGGCATTTACAGGCTACGATCCAGAGATTCCCTGAGAGAACTGTTTAAACAAATTGACATTCTTACCATGCCATCTCCATCCACCGACTTCCCGCAACCTTCACAATGTCGTCGTTCCATCGGGTGGGGGGCCTTCCAACACTGCGTCGCCGTCATTTTAGTAGTACCTAGTGTAAAACAAACAGAAATAAAGGCTTATTTTATTTTTATATTTATATTAAATCTCACTTAAAAAATATAATTCATATTATTAATCTTTTTCATAAATTCCGAAAGAGTACAATCTAGGAGTCTTCAAATCTAGGGTCAATAAGTTCACTCTGGGAAAGCGTGCTCCATCTTAGGCCACATCTCACTTGCAAAAGTGAGTTGGTGGCCAAACGCCTTACCATCAATAAAAAAAAAAAAAAAAAAAAAAAATTATTACTTATATATCTTAAAAAAAACTCTTGTTCACAGAGGAGTAACAAACGCCCCTATGTGGTTCTTCCACCACAACCCGTCAGGTCGCATCCTGAACCGGTTCTCCAAGGACATGGGGCAGGTGGACACACTACTGCCGGTTGCACTCGTCGATTGCCTCGGGGTAAGTCTTATCCAGCTGTGTTGGGAGGATACATTTACATAAAATATTATACTTTTAAAATTGAAAAAACTCTATGCGAAAATCAGCTGTTTTGGGGTCAAATGAGCTCAAGCTCAATGAATCAGCTGTTTTAGGTAGCAATTATGATTCCGAACTTCTCGTACGCTTAGCAATTAGTTTTAAAATACCAAATACAGATAAATTGAGAAAAGAGATGTTTCATCAATATATGGTGCCTGGGCCTGCACTGTGTACTCTAAAATATGGCTAAGCAATAAAGTAAACGTATTTAATTGGTTATTTTATTTAAATTGACTTCTTTCTAAGGTACATTAAGATTTTCTTCGACAAGGAGAGCAACACACAGCGCTACAAAAATATGGCGGATGGACGTGCGTGAAATGTCATTTTGACAACCTACATTTATCTGACAAAACAAAAACATCAAATCAAACAACATGACATAAAAAATATGTCAATGTCATGTCAAACGCCAACTATAAACCAACATGGCGGCCTTCAAATAGTGTTCACATAGTAAAAAACTTACCGGCAGAACTATTCTTGTACCATCGCATTTGTCTTCAAATTAATGAAATTGTATTTTTCTTGTAGTCTCCTATTTTTCCCAATTTTTCTATATAGTGTACATGGACCAGGCCCAGAAAGAAATGGCTCCTTTGTGAAAAAAATTAAGTGTTTTTTAATTGAAGATTTTTTTTCCGCTAATATTATTTCTGTTTGTTAAAAGAATAATCTTTCGGGATGGTATACATAAATAAATATTCCGGACATCACACACGGTCAACTGATCCCAAACTAGGCATAGCCTGTACTATGGGTACCAGAGACTGATATACATAATAGATAACTATTTAACACCCAGACACAGAACAAACAAATGTTTGTCCTGTGCGGGAATCGAACCCGCAACTTCTAGCGCAGAAGGCAGAGCTACTACCAACTGAGCTATGAGGCTTGTCAAAACATGTTATGAATCATCTTGTATCTGTGACTGATGGATAATTATTCATTTCAGTTCTTCCTAGAAGTGATCGCCATCTTGGCCGTGGTATGCCTCGTGAACTGGTGGCTACTGTTGCCTACTGGCTGTGTGGCTGTGCTGCTGTTCGCGTTGCGCGCTCTGTTCCTGTGGACCAGTCGCGAGCTGAAGAGGATCGAGGCTATCGGTCAGTGTTTATCATCACCACTTGTTCGATCCTCATCATTCATTTTTTTAAAGATCTCCCTTGTTTCTTGCAATCTACCCAAAGAAGATGAATATTATAAACATTTAGTGACAACAAGATTATTTAACCTCACTGGTCTAATACAGGATGACCAAGAAAGAATCACTGACACTATAAGCAAGCAAGCATATTATTTGTGTGATAAACACTGATGTTTGTTCTGTGTATGGGTGCTAAATATTTATCTATTAAGTATATCAGTCTCTGGTACCCATAGTACAGGCTATGCCTAGTTTGGGATCAGTTGACCGTGTGTGATAAGTCCGGAATATTGATTTATTATTCTTTCAGCCCGGAGCCAGTCTCTGAACCACCTGTCGTCGACGGTAGGTGGTCTGACCACCATCCGCTCGTCGCGGCACCAGCGGCTGCTGGCTCAGGAGTTCGACAAGCTGCAGGACCTGCACAGCTCCTCGTGGACCCTACTGCTCAATACCAACAGGTAGCCTGGGGTGCTATTGTGTAAGATAAATGGGAATGACGTTGAATGAATGAATGAATGAATGTGTAAAGTCCAGTTTTCTATACGATTAGAAAAGTAAGTTAAGTTTGAGTGCCGAGTTAAATAAGTAATAACACTGGTACCGAATTTAGTTAGACTTAATAAGAAAGTAAGAAGTTAAATGTTTGCGTAATAAAAAAGATAGATTGGCGTTTCCGTTTATGACAAAGATAATTTGAGCATTTTATTTACCTAAATCTAAGACAGAAACGCGATTGGTAATTTTTTTCTCGAAATATTTATTTTTTAAAGTTGGGTCCTCTGCAGTAGTTTTTTTAGAAAGTACTCGTGAGACTATCTAACAAAAATAACTTTTTTTTAAATATTGTGTTAGACACCAAGACACTTTTTAAAAAATACATAGTTTTTAAGATAAACGATATTTTTTATATGTCGCTTACGTCGATTACTTTCGAGCGCCTTCTAACGCTTGCTATCTCTTTCCGCATTCAATTATAGTACATAGCGCTGTCCCTTTCTTCACTCCTCCCACTCGACATTTTATTTTGATTTCTGTATCGCCTTAAGCACTGTTTAATATAATCGAGGCCACGTAAAATGCTGACTCCGTCACCGACATAAAACTGTACGTGACCGTACAGAATGAATGAATGGAGGATGGCTTTATTTGCATCAAGTATAGTATGTAGTATACAGGCTTTTTTTTTTTCAGGGCCACTTCGGTGAAATCGGAAACCGTGAGAGTAATAGAAAAGTGATGTTAGGAGTTACGGCCTCGATTTTGAAAAATATATAATTTTTGATAATAAATAAATAAATGTATTATAACTATGTGTCTAAAGTTGTTGGAACACCTTCAAAATTATATTTTTTTAAATTCAACAATATATATTTACCGATGGTTATTTTTTACTAATTAATTGCTTTGCTTACACATTGTCTGACCGAAATAATAAACCTTCGATAAATAAATATTGTTTAATTTATTAATTTGTAGTTTTGATGGTGTTCCAACAACTTAATACACATGTTATGATTCATTAATTTTTTTATTATCAAACATAGAACACAGAAATGCAAAAAAATAATCATCAAAAAATCTTTTTTTTGTGAAAAACTATTTTTTTTTAATTTTTTTTAATGCAGATCTTATTTTTCAAAATCGAGCCCGTACCACCTAACATCACTTTTCGATTACTCTCACGGTTTCCGATTTCGCCTAAGTGGGCCTGAAAAAAAACTCACCCTGTATAGTATATTTATTTGAAGGCTGTAGGGCATAGCGAGATTCTCTCGCTCTAAATTGGAGCAGCCTGCCTGAAGAGGTACCTCCACCTTACAGAAGATCGCAGCCAATTAACATTATTTGTTTCAAATAGTGTTGTGTTCCTGCGCTGAGTAAGGTTGCTCTTTAGGGAGGTTCCGGGCTGGAAACGCATTAGCAATGCTCCAGGTGTTGCAGATGTCAAAAGGCGACGGTAACCGCTTACCGGTGGGCGAAGCCTGTTTGCCTCCGTATAACATAAAAAAAGCTCCTGCCTGCTGCTTTGCTCGTTGTACCCGGACAAAAAGCCTATCTTACTATCCGGTTTTTATAAATAATAATAATAAATAAATAAATATTCCGGACATATCACACACGGTCAACTGATCCCAAACTAGGTATAGCCTGTACTATGGGTACCAGAGACTGATATACATAATAGATATATATTTAACACCCAGACACAGAACAAACATCTTTGTTAGTCACAAATGTTTGTCCAGTGCGGGAATCGAACCCGCGACCTCTAGCGCAGAAGGCAGAGTTACTACCAACTGAGCTATAAGGCCAGTCAATTTTTATGTAAATCCATGTAAAAAATCAGGGCGATCCGTTTGACCGTTGCCGCGTTGAATCAGCTGTTTTGGGTAGCAATCTTGATGCCGAACTTCTCGTTCGTTTAGTTATTAGTTTTAAAAATTATAAAAATACCAAAAATAGGTAATTTGAGAGAAAAAATATATAAATAAAAATTGCAAAATATTTTTATTTTTTATTTATTTATTTATAATTATAACACCATAACAGCAAAGCCAAAGCGATGTTATAAGCAAGGAATATAAATGCACTTTAAATCTATACATATAAATTAAACATAATATTTTATTTTTACCTACTCGACGAACACATATTACACCCTTTCTCAATGCCTCAAACTTATTAAAAATGAAAGCGCGTAGGTTTCTCCATCTTGCAACCCTTCTCTTTGGCCTTACAGCAAATCAAATACCTCAATACCTTTTCAATAAGCTAAAATGGGCCAGCGAAAGCTCGCGATATCCACGTCGTGCATGTACTCACGTGGTTCTGTTGACGCCTAGGCACAAATCCGTAGCATTTCGGGGTTCCTTCCGATTTGCTGCCACTAAGTGCTGGAACGACCTTCCCCCACCGGTTCGTGCCCTGAAAACGGTTGTAACTTTTAGATCAACCCTTAAAAAGGAGCTTCTAATCTTGCAAAAGTGCGCGTGATAGGTACATGCTTGTACCTACTTACCAAATGGTATGGCCCGCAAAGTAGCGGTGGGACCTTGCGGACAATGGATATTTATTTCCCACGAACTCTCCAGCACTCTTTTCACACTGATTTATCTTTACACTCATGTTACTCTGTTGTACCTAGCTGTTTATCACGGCGCGTTCACTTTGTTCACTTTTTGCACTCTCTCCCATCGACTTTTTCATCCTCTTTTCGGCTATGCACAGAGAACACTAGTAAGTGAGTAAGTATGTACACACGCACTGATAATTCCAATGTAATTTTCCACAAAAAGACTAAAAACATTATGTACCTACTACAATGCACTTTCCATTCCATCCTTGTTTTTCCTTTAGCCCCGCGCCAGTCGGGCGCCAGTGTTGCCAACCCTGGAATTTGATTTTCTGACGAAGTGGAAATACCCTAAAATCAAGATTATTGTACGCTTTTCCCCTAAAAGGTGCAAAGAACAAAATTTCAAACTTGTGTAGACATAAATTGATAAATCAAAATAAAATTTGTAAAATAAAATATTGTCCAAAGATCTGTCGCAAACTATAAAAATCCTAAATTTAAGGGAAAATACCCTAAATATAAGGACACTGTTGATTTCGGGCGCACAGATATTAGTGACCGCTAGTTTCCGCGACTCCATAATCTATGGTTTTATGACACACTGTGGAAACGTAGCTCCCGCAGATAATAGTTTTTGTAGATATTTACGAGTTTACGAGTTTTAAATTATGATCATTTTTTCTATTTTATTACTTAATTTTATTTCATTTGCACATATTTACCTACATTTAATTACTTTACATTTATTTTTATCATTTCATTATGTATCTAATCATATCAAATCATCAATCTATCATATCCTTTTAAATATTATTTTATTACCTGTTATTTATTTATGCTATATTAATTATCTAAAAACACACTTGCGCGTTACTAGTACCGGAGTGACACCCTTCCCACTCTAGTGAGAGTCTAGGGTAGGTAATGTCCCTGCGATCGTGAGGTCTTACTCCACAGAGGGCTTAGAAAGAGTTTTTGTCAAATTCATACGAAGCTTCGCCGGATTCGATATCGTGGCCACGTCTGGCGTGAGAGTGTGAACGCCTTCGAATAGCACACCTGAGTATAAGTTGCATACAATGGCAAGCTAGACGGTAACGAGACCACGATTGCGCCCCCACGCTAGCGTATACAGGACTAGGGATTGACCCAGTTTTTTATGGTAAAAAACATGTTTTTTGAAGAAAAATTTGATATTGTAATGCGAAATATCACTGTCAGTGCCAATAGTAATTTGATGTCAATGTAAATTTCGCGGAAAAATTGACTATAGCCATAAAGTTAAAGAGGAAGAAGAAGCGAAAATTGTTTGTTTTGGTTTAGATTTGGTAAAATTGAAATCAAAAAATGTTTTGAAAGTGGTCAACGCGCATCGTTAGAAGTGAAAATCGCACTGCCTGTGGAAATTTAGACGAGTCACTATTATAAACAGATGTTACTGGAGTATAAGGAGAAGTAAGTTTTATTTCTAACTGTTGCAAACTGCCTGCCTCTGTCTGTGTAATATTAATTACGATTCCCTTTTTGAAACAAGAGGCTAATAAATGCTTACTTATTTCAGATACGGAGACATGGCAAAACTCGGGTTGACAGCGATGGGAAAACGCTGACATCGCAGGCGTAAGCAAATGCCCACGAGATAGCACTCAGCCGTCGAGTTCTTGCGGGCGCAGGCCGCTCATGAGGGCCTCGAGCGGCAGAAGATGGCTCGCGAGGACGCTAGTATTGCTCGATAATAAGAGCGGGAGCTCGCCCTTGAGAAGAGTTGGGTAGCAGTTGAGGAACGGCAAATATAGCAGCGGTCTATGAGATACTGTTACACTGGGCTGAGTTGTATTTTAACCCAGCAAACATAGTAGATGTAACAACATGAAACACATTTTTGAAAACTCAGTTTTGCTAGAGGAGCAAGGAGTAGTGGAATTGACAGTGCTTCAGTAATGGTTTAGAAGTGGTTTGAGAAAAAAAAACGGAAGTTTACCAAAATTTCCATGTTTCCTGATGCACACTTCAGCAATTAACAAGAATGAGGCCGTAAACTGCGGAGTATCCACTCCCCTCTCACTGCTGATGCAAACTGCGACCGATCAAGATCATTCAAGATGTTTTGCATCCAAATATGTGTCCAGGACAGCAATGTGCATTAGCGAGACCAAAGCTTTAGACTGAATCTTTCATGTGAATGTTAATAAAGTAATGTCTGCCTAACTTGTTGTCTGTTTATAATAAATAAAATAAGTATTCCGGACATATTCACACGGTCAACTGATCCCAAACTAGGCATAGCCTGTACTATGGGTACCAGAGACTGATATATATAATAGATAAGTATTTAACACCCATACACAGAACAAACATCTGTGTTTATCAGATAAATGTTTGTCCAGTGCGGGGATCGAACCCGCAACCTCTAGCGCAGAAAGCAGAGTTACTACTAACTGAGCTATGAGGCCAGTCATAAACTAATAGCTACTATGCCAGAAACTTAGCTCGCATGATAGTTAGATAAAAAGTAGTAGTCTCATAAACAATCCAAGCCTTATGTATCTACACACCAAATTCTATGTTCACTTGTATGGTGTGAATGAGTAACAAACATCCATACATCTATCCAAACACCGAATGAGTCACAGTATCATTCATTGGAGCAAACATTCCCGAGTGCACTGTGACTATTTTATTTGTCTAGGTGAGAATACATAGGCAAGAGAAAGTTATAGGAATGATTTATAGAATAGGTACCTCAGGTATTTCATAAATAAAGGGTTACTAAAGGTCATAAATAAAGGATGACTATATTTCAACTTTATATTAATATATAACAACAACAATAGGTTATTGAAACCACATGAAGAATGTGGCTGATGATGATGATGACATAATTGAGTTCCAATTTCTTGTCTGCTCCTGATAACTCTCCCATTCTCAGACTCCTTGACTGAATGTATAATCTGCAACAAAGACACAAATATTAATTCTAATAGGCACTCAATAAGTACTTACATAATAGGTAGGGTACATAAGGATCCCCTCATAAGTATTATCCTTCCTACTATCCTATCCTACTAATATTATCAATGCAAAAGTTTATGAGGATGTTTGGATGTTTTTGGTTCAATCAAGCCGTAACAGCTCAGCAGATTTCTATGAAACATAAAGAGGTATTTACCTAGAATAGCATATAGGCTACTTTTTATCTTGGTACCACGCGAGCGAAGCCGCTGGCGGAAGCTAGTCTTACTCATATTATAAATCGAAAGTTTGTGAGGATGTTTGGATGTTTGTTTTTCAATCACGGCCAAACAGATTTAGATGAAATTTGGCACATAGTAAGATTATAGTCTGCACATAGGCTACTTTGTATCTTCATAGGAACCACGCGAGCTAAGCCGCGGGCGGAAGCTTGTAGTATATGTATAAAACTACAGAGAATAATTAATAAAATTTATTGAAACTCACCGTGGGCATTGCCTTCATATGAAAAATCACCCTTCCTCTAATAAGGTTGGTGCTATGTTTTGGTCTGCCATTGGCTCTTCTGGTCCCGCCTCAGCAGTATCCTGATCTGAATAAATTAACACAATTAGTACTAAAAGGACTTTATAAAAACAGTTTCATTACCTACTACAGCAAATGAGTGAAAACCAGTAAGACTGTAGTTACTTAGGTATTTACATAGGTCTTTGTCAGGATGAATGCCAAAATGCAGGGCTATATTGTAGAGCACACAGCAAGCCTCTTAATCATCATCATCAACATCAGCCTGTAGAAGTCCACTGCTGGACATAGGCCTCCCCCAAAGAGTTCCATGACGAACGGTCTTGAGCCTTCTCCATCCACCGACTTTCCGCAACCTTCACAATGTCGTCGGTCCATCGGGTGGGGGGCCTTCCAACACTGCGTCGCCCGGTTCGTGGTCGCCATTCGAGAACCTTTACTCCCCAACGGTTGTCGGTTCTGCGAGCTATATGGCCTGCCAACTGCCACTTCAACTTGCTAATTCTGAGAGCTATGTCGGTGACCTTAATTCTTCTGCGGATTTCCTCATTTCGGATCTTATCACCTAGTGAAACTCCAAGCATAGCTCTCTCCATAGCCCGTTGCGCGACTTTGAGCTTGTATGTGAGGTCAACGACCAAGTCTCAGTGCCATAAGTCATCACTGGCAAGACGCACTGATTGTAGACTTTCGTCTTGAGGCTCTGCGGTATCTGCGACGAGAAGATATTATGACGAAGTTTCCCAAACGCTGCCCATCCGAGTTGGATTCGTCGGTTGACCTCTTTGCCGAAGTTGGACCTACCTAGTTGAATCGTCTGACCCAAATAGACATAGTGGTCTACAACTTGAATGGTATCGTTCCCAACTTGTACCGGCACTTGTACTTGTACAGCCTCTTAATAATCCTCTGATTCCTCCCCTAAAAAATGAGCTATCTCCTAATGCAAATGTTTTGATATGCAGTCAAATTCAATTCTAGGTTAGGGCCTTTTTGGGTAGGTATGTTCCACTTTACTCACCATAACTAGGTACGGTATGCTGCTCAAGCTCTTCACAAATAAATTGAAAAGCGTTTTTGGACAGCCAACGACGGTATCCTTTGCCTGAATTCCGTCTCCGATAGATCCTTGACGGGGTTTAAGTATTTTCAGAGGTTGGTCCGCATTTCTCTTACATGCTGAGCTCGTGACTCCTCCCTCCACCTCCAAGCGTCATAAAAACCTGGCACCACTAATTTTCTGCCTGTATTCTGAGTTTTCTGCCTAGTTTTTATTAATTATAGCACTTCACGCCTTCGTATCGTCACGATCACACGGCTAAAATTGATGGTGAGAGCAACGCAATCGTACGCTACGATAGTACATGCAAAATTCAACACAATTTGTAACTCATACTCGCATTTTACAGAAAAAGCTGTCAAACACGATCGTAATCCACGATCCTTCGAGGCGTACGAAGGTCACAGCTTATAGAATAGTAGTTTGCCTTCGTATCGATACGATAGTGCAAAACTCATACTCAGAAATAAAGATACCGCTACTGACCGCTAGATGGCGCTTTTTATTTTCATACAAAATAAGGTAAACGCAATCGTATAGTACGCTTGCGTATAACTCGATAGCAAAGTTTAAAAACTCTTTCTAAGCACACAGGTCCTATCTGAAAACCAGCGCTGCTACGCCTTGGCGGAGCAGCAATAAGCTGAGATAGGACCTTTTTGACCCATGCCACTGCAGCGTAGACATTTCTCGCCATAAGTAGGTATCACCAGTTGGCACCCACTTTATAGGTGGGTTAGGCGCCTGCTTTCTTTTCTGTTTTTTCTTTTCTGTTAATGTGTAGTTTATTAATGTTTTTTCTTTTTTGTTTTTAAGTTCACTGTTAGCCTACCTACCTACTAAGTGCCTAAGCTGTTTGTCTATAGTGATTGTAACCTACTGTTGTTTCTTCCGATTGTTTTTATCTCTGTCTGTGCTGTATTTGTGTGTGTCGAATAAATGATTTATCTATCTATCTATCTATCTACTCCATTTTTTCCAAAACCGCCTTTGCTATTATTGATGTTTTTTTCGCTAAAGTTCTTTCTTTTGATGGAATTACCCCCTTTCGGGACGGTATACATGTTTTTTTTTGTAATATTTGTTTATTGACATAAAGTAATAAAGTAATATTTGTAATAATTGTTTATTGACATAAAGTAATAAAGTTATATTTGTAATAATTGTTTATTGACATAAAGTAATAACTACAGACATTGTATGAATTCCCTGACTCCAGAGGGCTTAGAAAGAGTTTTTGTCAAATTCATACGAAGCTTCGCCGGAGTCGATATCGCGGCCACGTCTGGCGTGAGCGTGTGAACGCCTTCGTATAGCACACCTGAGGGCTTAGAAAGAGTTTTTGTCAAATTCATACGAAGCTTCGCCGGATTCGATATCGTGGCCACGTCTGGCGTCAGAGTGTGAACGCCTTCGAATAGCACACCTGAGTATAAGTTGCATACAATGGCAAGCTAGACGGTAACGAGACCACGATTGCGCCCCCACGCTAGCGTATACAGGACTAGGGATTGACCCAGTTTTTTATGGTAAAAAACATGTTTTTTGAAGAAAAATTTGATATTGTAATGCGAAATATCACTGTCAGTGCCAATAGTAATTTGATGTCAATGTAAATTTCGCGTAAAAAATTGACTTTAGCCATAAAGTTAAAGAGGAAGAAGAAGCGAAAATTGTTTGTTTTGTTTTAGATTTGGTAAAATTGAAATCAAAAAATGTTTTGAAAGTGGTCAACGCGCATCGTTAGAAGTGAAAATCGCACTGCCTGTGGAAATTTAGACGAGTCACTATTATAAACAGATGTTACTGGAGTATAAGGAGAAGTAAGTTTTATTTCTAACTGTTGCAAACTGCCTGCCTCTGTCTGTGTAAT
Source organism: Anticlea derivata (assembly GCA_947579855.1). Classification (NCBI taxonomy): domain Eukaryota; kingdom Metazoa; phylum Arthropoda; class Insecta; order Lepidoptera; family Geometridae; genus Anticlea; species Anticlea derivata. The sequence goes on along the minus strand of OX388287.1, from coordinate 3,983,873 downwards.
ATTAATTACGATTCCCTTTTTGAAACAAGAGGCTAATAAATGCTTACTTATTTCAGATACGGAGACATGGCAAAACTCGGGTTGACAGCGATGGGAAAACGCTGACATCGCAGGCGTAGGCAAATGTCCACGAGATAGCACTCAGCCGTCGAGTTCTTGCGGGCGCAGGCCGCTCATGAGGGCCTCGAGCGGCAGAAGATGGCTCGCGAGGACGCTAGTATTGCTCGATAATAAGAGCGGGAGCTCGCCCTTGAGAAGAGTTGGGTAGCAATTGAGGAACGGCAAATATAGCAGCGGTCTATGAGATACTGTTACACTGGGCTGAGTTGTATTTTAACCCAGCAAACATAGTAGATGTAACAACATGAAACACATTTTTGAAAACTCAGTTTTGCTAGAGGAGCAAGGAGTAGTGGAATTGACAGTGCTTCAGTAATGGTTTAGAAGTGGTTTGAGAAAAAAAAACGGAAGTTTACCAAAATTTCCATGTTTCCTGATGCACACTTCAGCAAATAACAAGAATGAGGCCGTAAACTGCGCTGTATCCACTCCCCTCTCACTGCTGATGCAAACTGCGATGGATCAAGATCATTCAAGATGTTTTGCATCCAAATATGTGTCCAGGACAGCAATGTGCATTAGCGAGACCAAAGCTTTAGACTGAATCTTTCATGTGAATGTTAATAAAGTAATGTCTGCCTAACTTGTTGTCTGTTTATAATAAATAAAATAAGTATTCCGGACATATTCACACGGTCAACTGATCCCAAACTAGGCATAGCCTGTACTATGGGTACCAGAGACTGATATATATAATAGATAAGTATTTAACACCCATACACAGAACAAACATCTGTGTTTATCAGATAAATGTTTGTCCAGTGCGGGGATCGAACCCGCAACCTCTAGCGTAGAAGGCAGAGTTACTACTAACTGAGCTATGAGGCCAGTCATAAACTAATAGCTGCTATGCCAGAAACTTAGCTCGCATGATAGTTAGATAAAAAGTAGTAGTCTCATAAACAATCCAAGCCTTATGTATCTACACACCAAATTCTATGTTCACTTGTATGGTGTGAATGAGTAACAAACATCCATACATCTATCCAAACACCGAATGAGTCACAGTATCATTCATTGGAGCAAACATTCCCGAGTGCACTGTGACTGTTTTATTTGTCTAGGTGAGAATACATAGGCAAGAGAAAGTTATAGGAATGATTTATAGAATAGGTACCTCAGGTATTTCATAAATAAAGGGTTACTAAAGGTCATAAATAAAGGATGACTATATTTCAACTTTATATTAATATATAACAACAACAATAGGTTATTGAAACCACATGAAGAATGTGGCTGATGATGATGATAACATAATTGAGTTCCAATTTCTTGTCTGCTCCTGATAACTCTCCCATTCTCAGACTCCTTGACTGAATGTATAATCTGCAACAAAGACACAAATATTAATTCTAATAGGCACTCAATAAGTACTTACATAATAGGTAGGGTACATAAGGAACCCCTCATAAGTATTATCCTTCCTACTATCCTATCCTACTAATATTATCAATGCAAAAGTTTATGAGGATGTTTGGATGTTTTTGGTTCAATCAAGCCGTAACAGCTCAGCAGATTTCTATGAAACATAAAGAGGTATTTACCTAGAATAGCATATAGGCTACTTTTTATCTTGGTACCACGCGAGCGAAGCCGCTGGCGGAAGCTAGTCTTACTAATATTATAAATCGAAAGTTTGTGAGGATGTTTGGATGTTTGTTGTTCAATCACGGCCAAACAGATTTAGATGAAATTTGGCACATAGTAAGATTATAGTCTGCACATAGGCTACTTTGTATCTTCATAGGAACCACGCGAGCTAAGCCGCGGGCGGAAGCTAGTAGTATATGTATAAAACTACAGAGAATAATTAATAAAATTTATTGAAACTCACCGTGGGCATTGCCTTCATATGAAAAATCACCCTTCCTCTAATAAGGTTGGTGCTATGTCTTGGTCTGCCATTGGCTCTTCTGGTCCCGCCTCAGCAGTATCCTGATCTGAATAAATTAACACAATTAGTACTAAAAGGACTTTATAAAAACAGTTTCATTACCTACTACAGCAAATGAGTGAAAACCAGTAAGACTGTAGTTACTTAGGTATTTACATAGGTCTTTGTCAGGATGAATGCCAAAATGCAGGGCTATATTGTAGAGCACACAGCAAGCCTCTTAATCATCATCATCATCATCAGCCTGTAGAAGTCCACTGCTGGACATAGGCCTCCCCCAAAGAGTTCCATGACGAACGGTCTTGAGCCTTCTCCATCCACCGACTTTCCGCAACCTTCACAATGTCGTCGGTCCATCAGGTGGGGGGCCTTCCAACACTGCGTCGCCCGGTTCGTGGTCGCCATTCGAGAACCTTTACTCCCCAACGGTTGTCGGTTCTGCGAGCTATATGGCCTGCCAACTGCCACTTCAACTTGCTAATTCTGAGAGCTATGTCGGTGACCTTAATTCTTCTGCGGATTTCCTCATTTCGGATCTTATCACGTAGTGAAACTCCAAGCATAGCTCTCTCCATAGCCCGTTGCGCGACTTTGAGCTTGTATGTGAGGTCAACGACCAAGTCTCAGTGCCATAAGTCATCACTGGCGAGACGCACTGATTGTAGACTTTCGTCTTGAGGCTCTGCGTTATCTGCGACGAGAAGATATTATGACGAAGTTTCCCAAACGCTGCCCATCCGAGTTGGATTCGTCGGTTGACCTCTTTGCCGAAGTTGGACCTACCTAGTTGAATCGTCTGACCTAAATAGACATAGTGGTCTACAACTTGAATGGTATCGTTCCCAACTTGTACCGGCACTTGTACTTGTACAGCCTCTTAATAATCCTCTGATTCCTCCCCTAAAAAATGAGCTATCTCCTAATGCAAATGTTTTGATATGCAGTCAAATTCAATTCTAGGTTAGGGCCTTTTTGGGTAGGTATGTTTCACTTTACTCACCATAACTAGGTACGGTATGCTGCTCAAGCTCTTCACAAATAAATTGAAAAGCGTTTTTGGACAGCCAACGACGGTATCCTTTGCCTGAATTCCGTCTCCGATAGATCCTTGACGGGGTTTAAGTATTTTCAGAGGTTGGTCCGCATTTCTCTTACATGCTGAGCTCGTGACTCCTCCCTCCAGTCTCCACCTCCAAGCCTCATAAAAACCTGGCACCACTAATTTTCTGCCTGTATTCTGAGTTTTCTGCCTAGTTTTTATTAATTATAGCACTTCACGCCTTCGTATCGTCACGATCACACGGCTAATATTGATGGTGAGAGCAACGCAATCGTACGCTACGATAGTACATGCAAAATTCAACACAATTTGTAACTCATACTCGCATTTTACAGAAAAAGCTGTCAAACACGATCGTAATCCACGATCCTTCGAGGCGTACGAAGGTCACAGCTTATAGAATAGTAGTTTGCCTTCGTATCGATACGATAGTGCAAAACTCATACTCAGAAATAAAGATACCGCTACTGACCGCTAGATGGCGCTTTTTATTTTCATACAAAATAAGGTAAACGCAATCGTATAGTACGCTTGCGTATAACTCGATAGCAAAGTTTAAAAACTCTTTCTAAGCACACTGAGTATAAGTTGCATACAATGGCAAGCTAGACGGTAACGAGACCACGATTGCGCCCCCACGCTAGCGTATATAGGACTAGGGATTGACCCAGTTTTTTATGGTAAAAAACATGTTTTTTGAAGAAAAATTTGATATTTTAATGCGAAATATCACTGTCAGTGCCAATAGTAATTTGATGTCAATGTAAATTTCGCGTAAAAATTGACTATAGCCATAAAGTTAAAGAGGAAGAAGAAGCGAAAATTGTTTGTTTTGGTTTAGATTTGGTAAAATTGAAATCAAAAAATGTTTTGAAAGTGGTCAACGCGCATCGTTGAAGAAGTGAAAATCGCACTGCCTGTGGAAATTTAGACGAGTCACTATTATATACAGATGTTACTGGAGTATAAGGAGAAGTAAGTTTTATTTCTAACTGTTGCAAACTGCCTGCCTCTGTCTGTGTAATATTAATTACGATTCCCTTTTTGAAACAAGAGGCTAATAAATGCTTACTTATTTCAGATACGGAGACATGGCAAAACTCGGGTTGACAGCGATGGGAAAACGCTGACATCGCAGGCGTAGGCAAATGTCCACGAGATAGCACTCAGCCGTCGAGTTCTTGCGGGCGCAGGCCGCTCATGAGGGCCTCGAGCGGCAGAAGATGGCTCGCGAGGACGCTAGTATAGCTCGATAATAAGAGCGGGAGCTCGCCCTTGAGAAGAGTTGGGTAGCAGTTGAGGAACGGCAAATATAGCAGCGGTCTATGAGATACTGTTACACTGGGCTGAGTTGTATTTTAACCCAGCAAACATAGTAGATGTAACAACATGAAACACATTTTTGAAAACTCAGCTATGCTAGAGGAGCAAGGAGTAGTGGAATTGACAGTGCTTCAGTAATGGTTTAGAAGTGGTTTGAGAAAAAAAAACGGAAGTTTACCAAAATTTCCATGTTTCCTGATGCACACTTCAGCAATTAACAAGAATGAGGCCGTAAACTGCGGAGTATCCACTCCCCTCTCACTGCTGATGCAAACTGCGACGGATCAAGATCATTCAAGATGTTTTGCATCCAAGTATGTGTCCAGGACAGCAATGTGCATTAGCGAGACCAAAGCTTTAGACTGAATCTTTCATGTGAATGTTAATAAAGTAATGTCTGCCTAACTTGTTGTCTGTTTATAATAAATAAAATAAGTATCCGGACATATTCACACGGTCAACTGATCCCAAACTAGGCATAGCCTGTACTATGGGTACCAGAGACTGATATATATAATAGATAAGTATTTAACACCCATACACAGAACAAACATCTGTGTTTATCAGATAAATGTTTGTCCAGTGCGGGGATCGAACCCGCAACCTCTAGCGCAGAAGGCAGAGTTACTACTAACTGAGCTATGAGGCCAGTCATAAACTAATAGCTACTATGCCAGAAACTTAGCTCGCATGATAGTTAGATAAAAAGTAGTAGTCTCATAAACAATCCAAGCCTTATTGTATCTACACACCAAATTCTATGTTCACTTGTATGGTGTGAATGAGTAACAAACATCCATACATCTATCCAAACACCGAATGAGTCACAGTATCATTCATTGGAGCAAACATTCCCGAGTGCACTGTGACTGTTTTATTTGTCTAGGTGAGAATACATAGGCAAGAGAAAGTTATAGGAATGATTTATAGAATAGGTACCTCAGGTATTTCATAAATAAAGGGTTACTAAAGGTCATAAATAAAGGATGACTATATTTCAACTTTATATTAATATATAACAACAATAGGTTATTGAAACCACATGAAGAATGTGGCTGATGATGATGATGACATAATTGAGTTCCAATTTCTTGTCTGCTCCTGATAACTCTCCCATTCTCAGACTCCTTGACTGAATGTATAATCTGCAACAAAGACACAAATATTAATTCTAATAGGCACTCAATAAGTACTTACATAATAGGTAGGGTACATAAGGAACCCCTCATAAGTATTATCCTTCCTACTATCCTATCCTACTAATATTATCAATGCAAAAGTTTATGAGGATGTTTGGATGTTTTTGGTTCAATCAAGCCGTAACAGCTCAGCAGATTTCTATGAAACATAAAGAGGTATTTACCTAGAATAGCATATAGGCTACTTTTTATCTTGGTACCACGCGAGCGAAGCTGCTGGCGGAAGCTAGTCTTACTAATATTATAAATCGAAAGTTTGTGAGGATGTTTGGATGTTTGTTGTTCAATCACGGCCAAACAGATTTAGATGAAATTTGGCACATAGTAAGATTATAGTCTGCACATAGGCTACTTTGTATCTTCATAGGAACCACGCGAGCTAAGCCGCGGGCGGAAGCTAGTAGTATATGTATAAAACTACAGAGAATAATTAATAAAATTTATTGAAACTCACCGTGGGCATTGCCTTCATATGAAAAATCACCCTTCCTCTAATAAGGTTGGTGCTATGTCTTGGTCTGCCATTGGCTCTTCTGGTCCCGCCTCAGCAGTATCCTGATCTGAATAAATTAACACAATTAGTACTAAAAGGACTTTATAAAAACAGTTTCATTACCTACTACAGCAAATGAGTGAAAACCAGTAAGACTGTAGTTACTTAGGTATTTACATAGGTCTTTGTCAGGATGAATGCCAAAATGCAGGGCTATATTGTAGAGCACACAGCAAGCCTCTTAATCATCATCATCATCATCAGCCTGTAGAAGTCCACTGCTGGACATAGGCCTCCCCCAAAGAGTTCCATGACGAACGGTCTTGAGCCTTCCCATCCACCGACTTTCCGCAACCTTCACAATGTCGTCGGTCCATCGGGGGCCTTCCAACACTGCGTCGCCCGGTTCGTGGTCACCATTCGAGAACCTTTACTCCCCAACGGTTGTCGTTTCTGCGAGCTATATGGCCTGCCAACTGCCACTTCAACTTGCTAATTCTGAGAGCTATGTCGGTGACCTTAATTCTTCTGCGGATTTCCTCATTTCGGATCTTATCACATAGTGAAACTCCAAGCATAGTTTTCTCTACATAGCCCGTTGCGCGACTTAGAGCTTGTATGTGAGGTCAACGACCAAGTCTCAGTGCCATAAGTCATCACTGGCAACACGCACTGATTGTAGACTTTCGTCTTGAGGCTCTGCGGTATCTGCGACGAGAAGATATTATGACGAAGTTTCCCAAACGCTGCCCATCCGAGTTGGATTCGTCGGTTGACCTCTTTGCCGAAGTTGGACCTACCTAGTTGAATCGTCTGACCCAAATAGACATAGTGGTCTAACAATTTGAATGGTATCGTTCCCAACTTGTACCGGCACTTGTACTTGTACAGCCTCTTAATAATCCTCTGATTCCCTCCCCTAAAAAATGAGCTATCTCCTAATGCAAATGTTTTGATATGCAGTCAAATTCAATTCTAGGTTAGGGCCTTTTTGGGTAGGTATGTTTCACTTTACTCACCATAACTAGGTACGGTATGCTGCTCAAGCTCTTCACAAATAAATTGAAAAGCGTTTTTGGACAGCCAACGACGGTATCCTTTGCCTGAATTCCGTCTCCGATAGATCCTTGACGGGGTTCAAGTATTTTCAGAGGTTGGTCCGCATTTCTCTTACATGCTGAGCTCGTGACTCCTCCCTCCACCTCCAAGCCTCATAAAAACCTGGCACCACTAATTTTCTGCCTGTATTCTGAGTTTTCTGCCTAGTTTTTATTAATTATAGCACTTCACGCCTTCGTATCGTCACGATCACACGGCTAAAATTGATGGTGAGAGCAACGCAATCGTACGCTACGATAGTACATGCAAAATTCAACACAATTTGTAACTCATACTCGCATTTTACAGAAAAAGCTGTCAAACACGATCGTAATCCACGATCCTTCGAGGCGTACGAAGGTCACAGCTTATAGAATAGTAGTTTGCCTTCGTATCGATACGATAGTGCAAAACTCATACTCAGAAATAAAGATACTGCTACTGACCGCTAGATGGCGCTTTTTATTTCCATACAAAATAAGGTAAACACAATCGTATAGGACGCTTGCGTATAACTCGATAGCAAAGTTTAAAAACTCTTTCTAAGCACACAGAGCTAGGTCAGATAACCTGTGTTACAGAAGTCAGTGTCTTCTCCCATATAATGGTTATAGTTATGACATAAACAAGTACAGTATGTAGTTAACAGTTAGATTTAACTTGTAGATTTTTAAATTAGACTAAGGTACATACATACAGCAACTAGAAATTACGGAATTTAGAGACAATTCAAGAAAGAAGTTGCTATTGTGTTATGAATGGATGTGTGTGGTTATGAATGGATGTGTGTAGGTGTATATGGTATGTGTATGTATTTGTGTGGGTGTATGTGTATATAGTATGCGTGTAAGCGTCTGTGTTTGTGTGGGTGTCTGCGTATGTAGTATGTGTGTAAGTGTATGTTTTTGTGTGAGTGTATGTGTGATATGTATGAATCGGTTAATGTATGTGTATTATGTCTTTGTGTGGTTGAGATACTTTCATTTTAAAGATTCAAGCAATAGTTCAATGTTATGAATCACCTTGTATATAAAAATTGCGAAATAAAGGCTTTATTATTATTATTTTGTCTGTGACCTTGGTTCTACGATTTGAGTGGATAGTAAATGTTTTTTCAAGGGCTTTCGGATTCTGGATGGATATGCTGTGCTGCGCGTACCTGGCTCTCGTCACATTCAGCTTCTTCCTGTTCGCCAGTGAAGGTAAACCAGTCCTCTTCTTGTCGTGTCACTGATTCTTTCTTGGTCATCCTGTATTAGGTCAGTGACCAGGTTGAGGTATGGTGCCCTGTCTATGACCGTCGGTGAAAGAATCAGTGCAGTGAAATGATTAATGTGCGCCTCTTAGAGGCTCCTTTCGTGCACAACCGTTTAAGTTTAATTTGAATTAGTGATATCTTGATTTTCAGATACAATAGGGGGTAGTGTGGGCTTGGCCATCACTCAGGTCATAGGCCTGGTGGGCATGTGTCAGTACGGCATGCGGCAGACTGCCGAAGTGGAGAACCAGATGACATCTGTAAGTACTCTTTCTTGGTCGGTGTATTAGGTCAGTGACCAGGTTGTGGCATGGTGCTCAGAAAAGGGCATAAGACCGTCGTTGAAAGAATCAAAGTCAATGTTTATTTCAATAAAATCACTAGGATCACTTTGAAACGTCTTAGAAACTAGGTGAAGCTACGCCTGTTCCTCGCGACCAAGCCTACAAGAATGAGGCAACAAAAACGACGCGCGAGACGCACATTTTTTCGATGATCCTTTTTCACAAAATGGAATGTAGAGCTTCAATGTGGCGCCGATCGAACTAGGCGAGGCTAAAAAGCAAAATAATCTAATTATAATCCTACTAATATTATAAATGCGAAAGTTTGTGAGGATGTTTGGATGTTTGTGATTTAATCACGGCTAAACGGCCAAACGGATTTGGCTGAAATTTGGTACAGAGATAGATTATAGTCTGGATTAGCATATAGGCTTTTTTATGTAGGTACCACGCGAGCGAAGCCGCAAGCGGAAGTCTCTAATAAATAAGAGCTATGTATGCATAACAAAATCCTAGAACAAAAGAGACGTTTCATCAATATATGGAGCCTGGGCCAGCACTGTGTACACTACTCTAAAATATGGCTAAGCAATAAAGTAAACGTATTTAATTGGTTATTTTATTTAAATTGACTTCGTTCTAAGGTACATAAAGATTTTCTTCGACAAAGAGAGCAACACACAGCGCTACAAAAATATGGCGGATGGACGTGCGTGAAATGTCATTTTTACATTTATCTGACAAAACAAAAACATCAAATCAAACAACATGACATGAAAAATATGTCAATTTAATGTCAAACGCCAAATATAAACCAACATGGCGGCCTTCAAATAGTGTTCACATAGTAAAAAACTTACCAGAAGAACTATTCTTGTACCATCGCATTTGTCTTTATATTAATGAAATTTTATTTTTCGTGTAATCTCCTATTTTTTCCTAATTTTTCTATGTAGTGTACATGGACCAGGCCCAGAATGAAATGGCTCCTTTATTGGCACTTGTGTGTAGAATAAGCAACTTTCGGGACACATGTTATGAATCACATTGTATTTTGTGGTTTCAGGTTGAAAGGATATTGGAGTATACAAACCTTCCCCCAGAACAGCCGGTAGAACCGAACGAGAAAGCTTTGAAGGTCAACCATCCGAATTTGGACTTCGACAAGTGGCCCACTAAAGGTAAATCTTAATATACTAGTAGAAACCCCCGCGTCTTCGCGCGGTGTAACCCCTTGGGGGGTTGAGTTTTGGGGATTACTAGTGGCTTGTCGTGTCAATGATTCTTTCTTGGTCACAGCTTTTATTTTATTTATTTAGGCACACAAAACATAAATAAATAAATGTTTTTTATTGCGTTTCAAAAGTTACATAATTTTATACATTGATGAGATCTCCTTTAAGTAAGAAATACTTGTCGTAGAGATCTCGCTCTTGCTAAGATCTATTTTGAAGTTTTCTAGGAGTCCTAAAATAACAAAACATTTAATTCAGAAACAGAATATAATCAAATTGAAAATAAAAATTATACATCAATTGTTTTGAGATACGGTACTATAAAACATGTGTACACAGCATGATTAAATGGAGCAGTATCAAGACAAATAATTAAAAAAAAAGATATATAGGCAGATAAAATTAGTAATTTGTAGTAATAAGTTGTAGAAGAAAGTAATTTTGATGTTTTTACTTATAAAATTGGAGACAAAGTTATATTTGCTGCTAATATCATACAATGAACTACGTGAGCGACCGCAATTATTTTTTTCTACTCAGGACATAGCTCACACGGTCAACTGATACCACACTAGGCATAGCCTGTACGGGTACCAGAGACTGATATACATAATAGATAAATATTTAACACCCAGACACAGAACAAACATCATCATTATGTTTGTCACTTCCTAAACGTGGAATTTTGATTTTCTGATCCCGTGTAATGTCCCGTGTACGGACATGACCGTGTTTATTTAATTATTTTTTGAATCTGCAGGTGAGATAGTGTTCCACGACGTGTCGCTGGAGTACGAGCGGCCGCCGAAGAAGGAGCTGGCGGACATCAAGGAGGAGCCAGCTTACGCCATCAGGAACGTCAGCTTCACCATCAACCCCGCGGAGAAGGTGGCCGTGGTCGGCAGGACCGGCGCAGGGAAGAGTTCTCTGGTGAATGCACTCTTCAGGTAAGAGAGACTCTTTGTTCAAAGGCCGTGCGGAAATGGAATGCCGTACATATGGCTTCCAGATCCTCTACGCTTAATGTGCGCTAGGTTAGGTGATTATTGTTTGTGGCTCTTTAAAATTATATTTCTGTATGGACCTGTCTGAAATAAATAAATAAAAATAAATAAATATATATTCCGGAACTTTCACACGGTCAGCAGATCCCAAACTAAGCATAGCCTGTACTATGGGTACCAGAGACTGATATACTTAATATACAGTGGTGGTCATCTAATTAGAAACACCTAGTCACCTGACATTTTTATAAAGTAACTAACATTATTATAGCATTTAATAGGAGGTAATTTTTTTTTCACTACTTTACAATGTACTTTAATATCTCTAGTTTAATTACAAGCAATAATATTTGACAACCAAGACGACAATAAAAATAAATATCAGTGAAACAAAAAGTATCAATATCGTTAGGACTGGCAGAATGGACAACTAATTAGAAACATTGTATGACTTGGTTAGAAATTTGATTTTTTAAACTGAAATACAGTTCTCACAATTGTCAATCACATTGTAAATATTGCCGCCATTTCTGACTAATTACGAAAAGTTACTATTTATTGTTGTTTTATTAAAAATGGGTAAAAATAAGAGCTGTGATGCAACAACGAGAAAAACTATAGTGAATTTTCATTTAAAACAAAAATGGAGTTACAGAAAGATCGCCGATTATTTGGAATGTTCCGTAAAGATGATATTTAACGCCCTCGCACATTTCAAACTACACGGAACATCAGATAACGTGCCAAGAAAACTTCGGCCCAGGAAGACTACAGTTCAAGAAGACAGGCTTATGCTTCGATTAGCTAAGGCGGACCCCTTTAAAGGATCCAATATTATAAGAAAAGAGGTATTTTCAGAAGACGATCCTCGACACGTGTCCACTAAACTAGTTCGTAGACGGTTGGTTGAAGGAAAATTGTTAGGAAGGATCGCTAGAAAAGTACCACTACTAACCAGGCAACATAGAGAAATCGTCTAGCATTCGCTCGCAAATATGGCAGTTGGACTTCATCAATGGAAAAAAGTTTTGTTTTCAGATGAAACTAAAATTAATTTGATTAATTCCGATGGAAAACGATATGTACGACGACCAATAAACGAGGCTTTGAATAACAAGTACACTAAAAAGACAGTTAAGCACGGTGGTGGAAATGTAATGGTGTGGGGATGTTTCTCAGGGTACGGGATTGGTCCCGTGAGAAAGATTGAAGGGCAAATGGATCAATATCAATACAAAAAGATCTTGGAAGAGACAATGATTCCATATTCCGAGGAAAATTTGCCAGTAACTTGGATATTTCAGCATGACAACGACCCAAAGCACACAGCACGCAGCGTTAAAGCGTTTCTTACAGAACAATCCGTGACAGTATTAGAGTGGCCTGCCAATAGTCCGGATTTAAATCCCATAGAAAATTTGTGGCACACTATAAAGACCAACCTGTCGCAGAAACACGTTACTAATATTCATGGACTTAACAGTGCATTTGAAGACGCTTGGAGAAGTATTCCTGTAGAAACTTGTTATAAATTGATTGAATCAATGCCGCGTCGCTGCAAAGCTGTTATTGATAATAAAGGCTACCCTACCAAATACAAATTGTCTAAGGATGTAGTATTTTTAGTATTTTTCAAAACTATTGGGGTTTTGTTCAAATTAAAAATGATTTAAGTAATGATTTTTTTGGTGTTTCTAATTAGTTGTCCGGTGTGTATCTCGTTTTTTTATTTTGTTTTTAATATAACTTTCAGTTTTAGAAAAATAACCGTTGTTTTCTGTTATTAAAATGGTATAACAATGCAATATAATATCCGATACATCGATTTTAATACGTAGGAACACTCAATGATACGTTAAAAATTAGTTCGAAAGAGAATTTGCAATAAAAATATAAACCCAGGTAGGTGTTTCTAATTAGATGACCACCACTGTATATATATATATATTTAACACCCAGACACTGAACAAACATCTGTATTCATCACACAAATGTTTGTCCAGTGCGGGAATCGAACCCACGACCTTTAGCGCAGAAATGAATTTATTATATTTATTATTATTAAAGGTGGTCTGCTACCCTGGGTCCTACCATCCTAATATACTTGTCATGATCATCATCCTGTAGAAGTCCACTGCTGGACCTCACAATATCGTCAGTACATCGGGTGGGGGGGCCTTCCAACACTGCATCGTATACTTTAAGCGTACCGTGTATGCATTTTACAGACACTAAAAGACTTTAAAGACACTGTTTTTTTTACTTTGCTTGTATTGTGCATTTTGCGTCATCCCTGTATCTATCAGCCGTTATATGTAATAATAATAATGATTTATTGAGGACACAATGTAAGACATGTACCCATACATAATATAAATACTGTAGTCCTACAATCGGCGGTGTTATCGCAAGCAGCGATTTCTTGCAGACAACATTACCTAACCTACAACTAATGTAATGTAGAAAAGCTATGCCAACCATGACAAAGTCAATGGCATGAATATTCCCTTTCTCCGAACTAGTGGTCTTGTTATCGTTATAAAAGGTGATTCATAGCATGTATACCATCCCGAAAGGGGGTTATTCTATCAACGAAAAGAAATAATATTAGCGTTTTATTTTTTTCACAAACTTTCTCAATTTAGGTGTATTTTGTATTTTTATCATCTTTATAACTAATTACTACACGTACGAGTAGTTGGGAACCACAAGATTGCTACCTAAAACAGCTGATTCATTGAGGTTGACCTGATTTGACCCCAAAACAGCTGATTCATTGAGGTTGACCTGATTTGACCCCAAAACAGCTGATTCATTGAGGTTGACCTGATTTGACCCCAAAACAGCTGATTCATTGAGGTTGACCTGATTTGACCCCAAAACAGCTGAGCTCGCATAGAGATTTTTCAATGAAAAATGACGAATTTCCAAAAGTCGTAGAACATACTTTGCCAATTGGGTTATAGTTATAGTCTTATTATTTGTTCAACTTTGGAACACTGGGAACACTTGGTTTTGTTAATTACATCAAGTTTTAGCGGCTGTACATAGGCCTTGTCAATATGTTGTAATATAATAATAATAATTGCCAATAAAACATGTCATTATAAATCAGTAGGTACAATTAAACAAATCAAACGAAAAATTAAAACATAAATCAAATAAAATGTCAAATAAGTATTGCCATGTCATAACTTAATGAAACTAATTAATTAACTATTAATTACTATTTAATTAATTTTGAAAATATGTATATTGCATGCGTACAACGCTGAATATAGCTGCTCCTAATTTGTATTGTATTATGTAACAACTGTACCTAACCTATATTACGCAATAAATTACTTTGATTTGATTTGATTTGAAACTATCAAAAAAAATCAATAAATGTAATGTTGCGGCTGTAATGGGGCCTTGTCACAGAAGATACATGGGTATATAAATATCGTGCCGTGTAAATTTGTAATTGTAATCTTATGTATTATTTCCGTATGGTGATCAATAAAGTGTTATCTATCTATCTATCTATCTATCTATCTATATAAAAACAATCATTAGCAGTGAGCCATGGTCAAAAACATAATTAAAAACATTTGTAATTTGGGTGTAGAATAAGCCCCTTTAGATAGATAGATAACTCTTTATTGTAAGCCACATAAAAATTTAACACATCACAATTAATTCGACAAAAATATAAGTAATAATAGTGGAATACAATGGGCGGTCTTATCACTAAGAGTGATCTCTTCCAGACAACCTTTGGATGGACTGGATTTTACGAGAACGATAGAGGACGGTGGTGCTAAGGAAACAGGAAAAAATTAACTTACAAAATAAATATAATATATAAATATTAATACATAATATTATTATACATACGCATAATATAAAAATATATAAATAATACAATAAATATGACATTTAGATAACCAATACATATATTATGATCCCCTTTCCGGATAGCATACATATTATGAATCACCTTGTATGTATCTGTATCTGCAACAGGCTGAGCCACACGTCGGGCAGTATAACGGTGGACGGGGTGTGCTGCGAGCAGGCGGGGCTGCGCTGCTGGCGCGGCCGGCTGTGCGCGCTTCCGCAGCGCGCCGCGCTCTTCGCGGCCACGCTTCGCGACAACCTCGACCCCGCAGCGGAGCACTCCGACGCTGACATCTACAGGGCACTGGAGCAGGTCAGTGGAGCTGATGACTCCAAGCTACAGTGGCGGCGTAACATGGTCGCGAGTGCGAGGAACAGACATAGCTTCACCTGTATATTTTTTTATTTTTTTTTATACAACAAAGGTGGCAAACAAGCTTACGGCCCACATGATGGTAAGCGGTTACCGTAGCCTATGAGCGCTTGCAATACCAGAGGCATCACCACGCGTTGCCGACCCCGAACCCCCTTCCCCCCTAAAGAGCTCTGGCAACCTTACTCACCGCAGGAACACAACACTATTTGAAACAAATAATGTTATTTGGCTGCGATCTTCTGTAAGGCGGAGGTACCTCCCCAGGCAGGCTGCTCCAATTCAGAAGAGAAAATCTCGCTGTGCCCTACCTCCTCCTAACCTAGTTTCTAAGACGTTTCAAAGTGATCCTAGTCATTTTATTGAAATAAACGCCTTTTGACTTTGGGCTGGAACCCAGGGCGGTCGCCTATTGAGCACCCAAACAAAAACAACAAATACTAAACGAGCTTACTTACTTGACTTTATTTTGCTAAAATATTCAATCACATTATCAAAATTTACTTTCCTGTCCGTCGCGTCTCATTGTGGATCTTAGCAACTTTAATTTTAAGAAACTTCTGATCCGATCAAAGTCATTGAGCGGCCACAGCTGCGCGAGTGAGTTGTCACCACGTTGTCACCCCCTTGATTCTTGGCACTCGGGGCAGACCGCCCCTCCATTTTACGCCACTGCCAGGCTAACATCAATTTTATCCTTTCACTACACTGATTTCTGACACTAGAGTGAATCTGGGAGTGATTCCGTGGGTATCTGTACGGTTTACCAAACGGGGTTAGAGCCTAGGTTTACAGCAACTCAAGTTCTTACTACTTGTACCATACACCACGAACAAACATCAAAGAGAATAGCTCTTTGTCCTACCCTAAATTAATTTTATTTTTAGTATTTTTTACCATGTTTTATATAAAATGTTACGCTTCAAATTTATTAAATTAATGATGTGGAAGAGCGGAAATGCCTAACACAAGTATTACTTATATATTTAAAAGGTGTTTCCAACTATGGTTAAAACTATTGTAACTTTTATAATTGAATAAAACATTTTGTATTTGTATTTTTGTATTTTTGTAAGTTCACTATGCAAACTTATCTTTATTAATGTTTGTGCGGGTAGGTGGAGCTGACGGACATGGTCAGCAAGATGTCCGCCGGTCTCAGTACGAAAGTTATGTTTGTGTGGGCAGGTGGAGCTGACGGACATGGTCAGCAAGATGTCCGCCGGTCTCAGCACTCGGGTGGGCGACGGCGGCGGCAACCTGTCGAGCGGGCAGCGCCAGCTCGTGTGCCTGGCGCGCGCCGCGCTCGCCAACTCCAACGTGCTCGTGCTGGACGAGGCCACTGCCAACGTTGACACCGAGTGAGCTAACTTACTACTAGTCTACTTCCTACTATCCAATTTCCTACTATCCAATTTCTTACCATCCAATTTTTTACTATCCAATTTCTTACCATCCAATTTTTTACTATCCAATTTCTTCCTAATATTGTAATTCCTACTGTCGTACTTCCTACTATGCTACTTCCTACTGTCCCACTTATTACTATCCAACTTCCTACTATGCTACTTTGTACTATCCAACTTATTACTATCCTATTACTTACTATTAGAATACCCACTATGCTACTTTCGACCAACGTACCTTCTAACATCCTACTTCTTACTATTAAACTTTTTATTTCTTTGTATCCTAATTTTTACTATTGTACATCCTAATTTCTAGTAAGCTACTTCCTACTATCCTACTTTCAACTATCCTGAAATGAAGATGTTTATGACTAAATCACTCCGTAACCACATAACGGATGGAAATGAAAGGCATATCTTGGCGCGGTAACGAGTTCATTGATAAAACACCGAATCACTTTATTATCCGTTAAATTAGAGATTTTTATAACCGTCCGTAGCAAATACGGATCGTATTTTGATTAATGAAACCGGTAATTCATCATCATCATCATTTCAGCCGTTCGACGTCCACTGCTGAACTTGACCTTCCCCACAGACAGAGCGATCCTTATCATGTGGGGGGATTTGCACATACTCACAACGCTGGGCATGCGGGTTGGCGAGCGCAGTTAGAGCTATCGTTGTTAAAATGAGGGACGCTGATGCCCATCCCCTAGATTTTTTCCCCTAGTCGCCTCTTACGACATCCGCGGATAGGTAATTAATAATTTGTCATTCACAGGACCGACAAGCACATTCAAGAGACGATAAGGAACAAGTTCGGCATGTCCACAGTCCTCACGATAGCGCACAGACTTAACACAGTCATGGACTATGACAAGGTCATCGTTATGGACAAGTGAGTACCTCTTCCTTGGGTGTAGGCAGAGACATGTCCGGAGATCAAGCTGTTTCCCTAGTCTCAATACTCAAATAGTCAATAATCACTAATGGCGACCACGAAACGGACGATGCAGTGTAGGGAGGGTCCCCACCCGATGGACCGATGATATTTTGAAGGTTGTGGGGGGGTGGATGAAGAAGGCGCAAGACCGTTCATCGTGGAACTCTATGGGAGAGGTATAATAGAGAGTAAATGCTAGAGTTTGTGTGGATTTTTTGATGTTTGTAAATCAACCACACTGTAACGGCTCAGCCGATTTCAATGAAACTTGGAATAGAAGAGTTATTTTCCTAGCATAAAGGGTGGAAGCTAGTAATGTTATAAGTGAGTGAGACTCACTGAGTATTTCTTTGTTACTTTTTAACGAACGGCCGAACCGTTTTTGATGTAATTTGGTATGGAGGAAGGCTTTTTATCCAGGAAAAGCGCGAGCGAAGCCAATGGCAGCCGCTAGTTTGAAATTCATGTTTCAGAGGGCGTGTGGTAGAAATGGGCCATCCATTTGAGCTTCTAACTCAGCAGTCACCGCCGCAGACGAAGAGTGAGATGCTGCCAAGGAAATCTTTGCTTTCAAAGAGTCAGGTACTTATTAAATATAGCACTCATATACAATGGGCCAGTGACGGATAGGCTTTTTCAAGGAAACTACTAAAAAAAAAAAAAAGATTTATTATATTTATAATTTTAACCGTTTGCTATTGATTATATTAAGATGAACTAAAACATGTATTTCTTAAATCATTTTAATATAAATATATGTGTATAATAGTAATAACACTCAACAGCCACATACATAGTCCTGACCCCACACTAGGATGTCGTGGGTATCAGAAACTACGAGTACCATGGTACACAACACCCAGACCCGGAATTTATATTTGAATATCATGTAAACATTTGTCCCGCAGCGGGAATGGAACCCCTTGCGTCTGATGTTGATTTAAATATTTGTTTCAGGCGCCATTAGCGATTCCGGAAAACTTTACGTTCGACGCGACACCCGGCGAGAGGGTAGAGGGGGGAAACGAGACCGTGGTGCTGTCCAGGGACCGGGTGCGAACCTACTCCAATAGGTATGCACCTCGACACGAAAGGGTCGTGAGTTCGATTCTCGCCTGTGGCGCTAATTTTAATTTACGATCTACTTATATCCACCCCGGTGGCTCTGTCCCGGTACCGGGGCAGATATAATTTTTATTTATTATCTACCCCGACGTATGTCCCTGTCCCGGGGCAGTTGTCATTTTTACTTATGTTCCGCCCCGGTGACGTTGTCTCGGTACCGCGGCAGATGTCATTTTTACTTGTCTTCCACCCTGGTCGCTGTTTCCCGTTAGATGCCCTTTAAGTTTATCATTCACCCCCGTTGTTCTATCCCGATACCGGGCAGACCCCAGTATTACTTATCACCCAACCCGGTGATGCTCCGGTAGTCGAAGGTAGTGCGGGAATCGAACCCGCTACCTCTAGCGCAGAAGGCAGAGTTTCTACCAACTGAGCTATGAGGCCAGTCAAATTATTTATTGCCAGAATTAGCTAGTTAAAGTGGCAGTGGGCAGGTCTTATGTCCAGGAGTGCTATTGCGTTAGCGAAATGGTAATGATGTTCGCAATTATGAGGATGATTCTATCAATTTTAGCGACATCTGAATTTTTTCAAACACGATTATGAAGAAGCTAAGATCTTGAAGTTCTCCCTTGTCAAGTTCGTAACGTTTTGAATGTTGCCATTAGAAGTTACACAGTTACCCATCAACAAATTTAAATTTCAGGTCAGGAGATTTCTTGAGAGTCATCCATTTTACCATATTACCGAATATATGAATTGTTCATTCTTTGATATGCATACGAGTAATATGTAGGACAGTATCTATTAATCCATTAATAATCTTTAATAATAATAATAATAATAATAATACTAG
The DNA here is from genome assembly GCA_947579855.1 of Anticlea derivata. Lineage (NCBI taxonomy): Eukaryota > Metazoa > Arthropoda > Insecta > Lepidoptera > Geometridae > Anticlea > Anticlea derivata. The sequence continues at coordinate 3,964,374 of OX388287.1, read as the reverse complement.
TTAATATTTACAAAATACACAAGAAACAGTTGAGCCATCTAAAGACCGTTACAAACGATCTATAGATAGCTCAACTGATCCAGATCACTACCAGTCGGAAGCGTCCCCAAGACGCTGGCGGAATTGCCACGCTGGATGACAATGCTAATTCGCTGGGCCAAATAAGGGCCAGCTCTCGGGTCACGCGTCGCTTCGATCAGACGCCCTGATATCTTTTTGAAAACCCGGAGGGCCCCGTTTCCCCACGGACCCAGGGTCTCATATATATAATAATAATACTTAATTAATAATCTGCATGATAATTTATGAAAATAACTGTAATTGGACATACATATGTTATGCAATGTAACGCTAAAGGTGAAATAAATGAATATAAATATGTAATGTGATGATGAAATAATTTCAGATCGGAAGCGAGTGAGCAGGACTGCGGCGGCGGCATCTTCAAGACTCTGGTGGAGCAGACGGGGGCGGACACAGCCGCCATGCTCTACAACATGGCTGAGGAGGTGCTTTTATAAATAACATAAATAACACTCGACAGTATCACGCGAGCGAAGCCGTGGGCGGAAGCGGAATTATAATATTAGTACGATTTCCTTGACCATCGATGAAAGAATCTGTTTAGCGAAAGGATTAATTTTCAATTTATTTATTTCAGTTGTTCATTAAAGTGCGCCTCTTAGGCTCGTATTCAGAGACAAGACTCGAGCATTGATCTGTACTTAAATGTCGATTTGAGGCGAGACTCTAATTCTTGAACAGTGCTTCAGTATAGATTCAATGGTCACAGTTCACCTGAGTAAATGCTTATTCTGAAACGTCAATAAGATGAAATCGGTGCTTTAGTTTAGATTTGATTTGACATTAATCAAATGACATTTTCGTTCCGTTACACGTACTTTGATGCATATTTATTGTTCTATTCTATTTTCCCCCTGGCTGTTTGAATTTCTGCGTAAAACGGATCGAAAATTATAAATAAATCAAAATGTAAACGAGAACATTTGAGTACAGATTTGAGACTCGATTCAGCTGAGAATAGTTTAAGTACCGTTCTTGAATAAAAGCTATGTTTGAGAAGAGATTCAATACTTAAGTAGAGTTCAGCTGATCTGTGATTAAATCTATGCTTGAGTCCTGTCTCTGAATACGAGCCTTAGAGGCTCCTTACATCGATGGTCACAGGCGACTACCTCAACCTAGTCACTGACCTAATACAGGATGACCAAGAAAGAATCAGTGACACGAAAAGAAGAAGTAGGATTTTTTGCAAAAAAACATTTTAAGTCGTATTATTAACATTGTTTCCAGAGCTACAAGAAAATGTTGGAAAAGAAGAAAAATTCGTGAAGAGTTACCAGCGGCTAATCAATTATGAAAATCTTACATTCCACGATTTTCACATGCCAGTATTCTACTCGTATGTCAATTAAATGCCTTATTTTTGCATATATCTGATAAATGTATTTAAATGTAGCTAAATATAATATATGATACATAATATGTATGATATCCTAAAAGGTGCTTATTCTTTATACATAACGCTCGAATAAAAAAATCAATATACCTCATTTTTATGTGGATATGGTCCGTCCGACTTTTGTATGGAAAGGTTTATGATTGGGCGTAATTTGATGTTATTTAGAATCACAAAGCCGGGGTTCAATTCTACTAACAAAATTTTCAATCGATTGCAATAAAGTAGCTGAGCTATAGTTTTTAATCTGTTTTTTTATAGCTGCTTAAGTATTTAGTAACATTATTATTCATATGCATGTGTCAAAACTTTTGCAGTCAAACTTTTGCAAGCTCGTATTTCGCGAAAAATTATGACATGCATATGAATAATAATGTTACTAAATAACGTTAGCGGCTGCATTTCAGCTACGTAACTTCGTTTCGGCTTGCGATTCAGTTCGGTCATCTATTTAGTAAAATGGCTTTTTGGGTAATATTTAATGAACGGAACCATAGTTGGAACAAATTAGTAGAATTGGCTACCTGAAATATTAAAAAAAAAAAAATTGTATAAACTGTTATATTATTTAAAGTTAGGTTTTTAAAATTTCTCGACTTATTTTATACAAAATACGTAAGAAACAGGTTTATTTATTAAGTTAATTTTAATTTGTTATATTAAAATTTATCATAAAAACTAAATTTAATTGTGATATAAAACTACCAGTATTGTAGCAATTCACTATTTATGTAGGTATGTAATGGCTGATTCACATTATTCTAGTTGGGCTCGGAATCCCGAAAATATTTCGAACCGGTTCTGCTAAATTTTACATCTATATTAAAATAAAGTTCATGGAAGGAGCTATTGTTGATGGGAATTTGTTTTTTAACCGGTTATGACCGAAATTGATTCGCGCCTCCCTTTGTTATACCGAAGGCCGAAAGAAAAGGCTTCAGGTTAAAAAAATAATAAAAGTTATATTAATGTTTTGATAACGCTCGCGAGATTTCTTTTTGAAAACCAGTTAGTAAATGTTTTTATCTGGCGACGAGAAACCGTTTTTAACCGGTTAATATTACAATGATCCAAGCGTTTTTTAGCGTTTCAATCAAGAGATCCAATCATGTGCTGGATGGCAACTGGAATTATCTGAACGTTTTGATTCCAAATCAGTGAACCAAACCCAGTGAGTGAGGAAACCGGTCTAGTAAATAAAAAAAATAAAAAAAGTCCTAAACTGTAATGAGCATACTGGATTCAGGTACTAGAATAATGTGGACGGGCCATAATTTTAGTTATTTGATTTAAAATTAACGACGAACGGTTCTGAATAAAAACGGCGCTTCATGCGTGCTCATTCCTAAGCAACGTTCAGCGCGGTCACCAAATGGATGGCTGACCGCGCATGGCAGCTGAGCGCTTCTGTGCTTCGAAAGCCTTCGGGCGTCCTAACAACTCCAGTTACCAGTGGGAAACTTAGTTACCTACCTACTTGATTTAAAATAACCATTTTAGTGGGTATCTACATGATTTACCTACGTACTTATTTTATTTACTTACGCAAACTCACGTCTGATGTCCGTTTAGGAGTAGGCAGTGTGGACTTGCCATGTTAACCGTTGATAATTTATACAGAAAAGGGTTAAGCGCGCATCCCATACAAAACACGTGCTGATGCACACACATTATGTAGTTTAACCCAATATCGGTGCTTATTCGAATTTTTACTTTTAGTTAGGCAATTTTATTATAATAATGTCAATTTATTAGAATAATTGTGTAATATTAAATATATTTCTTGTTATTGTTAGTCGCGATAATAAGTGTTAATGCATCACTGATTGTGATAGTACTTAATGTGATATAGAAAATAAATATTATTATTGATTTACACTTCTTTCAATTATATACCACCGACTCTGAATAAATTATCATCTCCCCTTATTAAAATAAGGAAAAAATATTTGCATAGCTTTTGGTTTTTGAGAAACCTCTTTGGCACCTAAATTTTGAATTGGATTTTCAGATTGCACCTATTACAATAAATATTTGCATATTCAGAATTCGGAAATTGTGTTTGTGTAAGCTAACATACGGACTGGAAATCGCTTGCGGGACAAATGTTTGCAAGATCGGAAAAAGTTTGTTCTTGGTCTGGGAGTTGTGTTGTGGTACAAAGGCGAGCGCAGCCGCAGGCAGCCGCTAGTAAATAAAACGCACATGTACAAAACAAATATATATATATTATATACAACGCCCATGCCCTGAGTAACGGTATAGCCCCACTATTACAAAATAAATAAATTATAATCTATTTTACAACAATAAATAGGTATTCATCACTTTTTGGTGTAACAGAGGTTGAACACAATTTTCAAGACAAAAATAACCCAACAGTCCATACCCCGTGACAACGGTTCGTAGCTAGGCACTTCCTAGATTCACAATATACAGTGGTGGTCATCTAATTAGAAATACCTAGTCACCTGACATTTTTATAAAGTAACTAACATTATTATAGCATTTAATAGGAGGTATTTTTTTTTTCACTACTTTACAATGTACTTTAATATCTCTAGTTTAATTACAAGCAATAATATTTGACAACCAAGACGACAATAAAAATAAATATCAGTGAAACAAAAAGTATCAATATCGTTAGGACTGGCAGAATGGACAACTAATTAGAAACATTGTATGACTTGGTTCGCAATTTGATTTTTTAAACTGAAATACAGTTCTCACAATTGTCAATCACATTGTAAATATTGCCACCATTTCTAACTCATTACGAAAAGTTACTATTTATTGTTGTTTTATTAAAAATGGGTAAAAATAAGAGCTGTGATGCAGCAACGAAAAAAATTATAGTGAATTTTCATTTAAAACAAAAATGGAGTTACAGAAAGATCGCCGATTATTTGGAATGTTCCGTAAAGATGATATTTAACGCCCTCGCACATTTCAAACTACACGGAACATCACATAACGTGCCAAGAAAACTTCGGCCCAGGAAGACTACAGTTCAAGAAGACAGGCTTATGCTTCGATTAGCTAAGGTCCGCCTTTAAAGGATCCAATGTTATAAGAAAAGAGGTATTTTCAGAAGACGATCCTCGACACGTGTCCACTAAACTAGTTCGTAGACGGTTGGTTGAAAGAAAATTGTTAGGAAGGATCGCTAGAAAAGTACCACTACTAACCAGGCAACATAGAGAAAATCGTCTAGCATTCGCTCGCAAATATGGCAGTTGGACTATTCATCAATGGAAAAAAGTTTTGTTTTCAGATGAAACTTAAATTAATTTGATTAATTCCGATGGAAAACGATATGTACGACGACCAATAAACGAGGCTTTGAATAACAAGTACACTAAAAAGACAGTTAAGCACGGTGGTGGAAATGTAATGGTGTGGGGATGTTTCTCAGGGTACGGGATTGGTCCCGTGAGAAAGATTGAAGGGCAAATGGATCAATATCAATACAAAAAGATCTTGGAAGAGACAATGATTCCATATTCCGAGGAAAATTTGCCAGCAACTTGGATATTTCAGAATGACAACGACCCAATGCACACAGCACGCAGCGTTAAAGCGTTTCTTACAGAACAATCCGTGACAGTATTAGAGTGGTCTGCCAATAGTCCGGATTTAAATCCCATAGAAAATTTGTGGCACACTATAAAAACCAACCTGTCGCAGAAACACGTTACTAATATTCATGGACTTAACAGTGCATTTGAAGACGCTTGGAGAAGTATTCCTGTAGAAACTTGTTATAAATTGATTGAATCAATGCCGCGTCGCTGCAAAGCTGTTATTGATAATAAAGGCTACCCTACCAAATACTAATTGTCTAAGGATGTAGTATTTTTAGTATTTTTCAAAACTATTGGGGTTTTGTTCAAATTAAAAATGATTTAAGTAATGCTTTTCTTGGTGTTTCTAATTAGTTGTCCGGTTTGTATCTCGTTTTTTTATTTTGTTATTAATATAACTTTCAGTTTTAGAAAAACAACTATTGTTTTCTGTTATTAAAATGGTAAAACAATTCAATATAATATCCGATACATCGATTTTAATACGTAGGAACACTCAATGATACGTTAAAAATTAGTTCGAAAGGGAATTTGCAATAAAAATATAAACCCAGGTAGGTGTTTCTAATTAGATGACCACCACTGTATATGCTATCCCGAAAGAGGCTAATTCTATCAACCGAAAGAAGAAATATTAGGGAAAAATATCATATTTTTACTCCACATATTTCAAATCAGATGATTTTGGTTTCTTTATCGTCTTTATTAATCATTAATCTTACGGGAAGTTTAGATTAATCACACCTGAAAATTTGGTCAAACTCGAAAAAGTTTTGATCTCAATAACAGTTTGAAAATGTCAAACTTTTTTGACCTCTTAACATCTGCATTTTGATTTTATATAGTGTTTTTTAAATAAAAAATGTCGAGTTTCTAAGTCGCAGAACAAAACATATTGCCAATTGAGTGTAGAATAAGCCCCTTTCGGGGTAGCATACATATTATGAATGAACTTGTACTAAAGCTTACTTTCTCTAGATAACACCTAAGGCCGCCCTACACAGTTAGAAATTAAAATAAATTGAGTGAGAGCTCTTTGTGTAAAATCCGTCGGTGGAAGTACTACCACCTTGCCTGTAAACTCCGCTGCCAAGCAGCAATGCTTGCATTGCTGCATTCCGGTCTGAAGGGTGAGGTAGCAGGTGACATAACAGGCACGTGAGACTTACGAACGCATGTCTCAGGGGTCGCGTGATGCCTTTGTTATCGCAAGCGTCCATAGGCTACGGTAACCACTTCCCAACATGTTTGCAGTCTTATAACTGAATTTATAATCTCAACTGACTGTGTGTGGTAAATAGGGTTATCTAAATTAATAATATAAGTGCCTATTTCACCATCTCTGATTATCGCTACTTAGCGAATAAAATAGTACCCTCCCTTTCATAGATGTCACAGAGAGAAATGATACACTGACCTAATACAGGTGACCAAAAAAGAATCAGTGACACGACAAGAAGAAGAACAGAGAGAAATGGATGTATTTTATATGTACTTTAATATTTGAACGATGTACTTACTTACCATGAAGTTATTATTTTTTGGTCTCAAGCAAGTGACAATAGTCTTTTTTGAGAATAAGTCAAGTATCGATAATTAGAGATGGTAAGGCACTTATTTCAACTGTATAAGGCCGGCCTGAGCAAACATAACAAATCAACAATCAATAAAGGAATGTATCAATTACATATAAAATCAACTATAAAGGCAGAGCCACATCACAAAAGCGATTTTGTAGCGTGAGCGATATCGCAACGTCACCGCCACAACTTATGCCTGGTATACCTAAAATACGAGCCGTATTTGCTACGGTCGGTTATACAAATTTGAAGGAGCGGTCTCGGTATTGATAACTCATTGAAGCCGTGCTCAAACTACGTTCGATATGTTAACTAAAAGATATTTCAAAATAATCCTTACGTGTACGTAAATTTTAGTCTAGCTTTTATATGTCTTTGTGCTTATGGTACGTCTCAAATGTCTAACTTAAAATGGACGTTAAGAAGAAGATGTAAGGAGCATTTTGAAACGAACTGCCCAATTTAGTTTAGGCGTGGTCAATTGACAGCCTTAAAGATTTAAGGTTCAAATTCGAGTAAAACTGTGCTGACTCGCTCGCATTTGAATGGCAAAAAGAATTCATGGTAGGGCTCTTTGTAATCGATACAATATAGGTACAGGGTATTGGTTGTAGCGATATCGCCGACGTTGCGATTTCGTCGCGCAATCACATCGAGGATATCGCAGCGATATCGACGTGGTCGCGACGATATCGCAGCGATATCATTCGCTCAACGCTAAAAAAAACGAGTTTTTAACACGTAGAAATCATGAAATGTGTTTGGAGATTATTATCATTGGAGTATTAACAATAAAGCCTATGAGGAAAGACGGTTGAGACGATACGCTCGCAAAAACACACTTTCCATTTATACGTACCCTATTGCCTCCCTATAGATAGATACTATACTATCAGATATTTTTCAGAATCCGTATATGCTTATTCAAAAATAACTAACCAAAAAACATTTTTTATATGACAGAATCTTAACTAAAACTTTCTAAGTGTGTTTTTAGCTGCATAATGTCTCAAACATACAATGTGTTTCTTAACAAGTAAACTATCCCGAAAAGGGCTTATTCGGTCAACAAAAAGAAAAAAAATACGATTGACCTCATAGCTCAGTTGGTAGTAACTCTGCTTTCTGCGCTAGAGGTCGCGGGTTCGATTCCCGCGCCATGTTTTTTTTTTTTTTTTTTATACTACAGAGCTGGCAAACAAGCTTACGGCCCACCTGATGGTAAACGGTTACCGTAGCCTATGAGCGCTTGTAATACCAGAGGCATCACGCACGCGTTGCCGACCCCGAACCCCCCCCGCCCCTAAAGAGCTCTGGCAACCTTACTCACCGCAGGAACACAACACTATTTGAAACAAATAATGTTATTTGTCTGGATGTTATATATATATCAGTCTCTGGTACCCATAGATGCCTAGTTTGGGATCAGTTGTCCATGTGTGATATGTCCGGAATAATTATTTATTTATTATTATTAAACGTACAATGAGTTCAACATCAAAGATTGCAAACCAAAACAGCTGTATAATTGGGTCTGAACTGATTTGACCCCAAAAGAGCTGCTTTTTGCATAGTGTTTTTTTATTAAAATATGTCCAATTTCCAAAAGAATAAGCACCTTTCGGGATTGCATACATATTATGAATCACCTTGTATATCTCAGCGTACTATAGTGAAAATATATAAGGCGAATACAGTAGAATATGGTACACATTTCAATGTACAGGTTCTACGTTAAGTATAAAAAAATCGACTACCTACAAAATATCAATTAAATAGCGTAGCCACATTCAACTCTCAACCCAAGCACGCACAACATAAGGTTCTACTTAAGCCCCGTATAATTTGTTCGCTATTATAAATAATAAATTAACTATTATTGCTCTAAGTCTAGTGAAGACAGTTTTCTTATGAACTCCGCGCGCTGTGAAGGCGTTAGATCCTGTAAAAAAAAAGTATTTAGGCAAAAAAAAAAAATTACTACTATCATAAATGCTTAAATTTTTAAAGATGGATGTTTGTTACTCAATTACCACGGTGTAGCACTTACCGCGAGGTTGTATTTATCATGAGGTTGTACCAACCACGCGGTTCAAATTACCACGAGGTAGCAATTACCACGGGGTTGCAATTACCACGAGGGTGCACTTACCACGAGGTTGCAATAACCACGAGGTTGAAAGAAAGAAAGTAAGAAAGAAAATTTGTTTATTTGACCCACAACGCAGGTAGGTACAGTAGGTAGGTGGTTACATAGAAAATACTTCTTCTTCTTCCTGCCCTTGTCCCACATTATGTGGGGTCGGCACAACATGTTTTCTTCTTCCACTCTCTCCTGTTAGCCGTCATCTCCGCACTCACATCTTTCTTACTCATGTCATCTTTAATACAATCCATCCATCTTTTCTTCGGCCTTCCTCTAGTCTTATATCCATCCACATTCATACCTAACGCTCTTCTTATAGGTATTAAACAACGCAGTAGGAAAACCTAAAAAAAAGTAGGTAGGTGGCTAATTGGAAGGTTATGTAGGTATACGTTGTGTGAGGCAAATGGGTCCCGTCTCAGCATAATGCTAACGTTGCACTTACCATGACGAGATTGTTGACGGCCTGAAGAGTGGAGTCTTCCTTGATGGCCTTCAGGTTGCGTTCGAGGACGGAGCCCTCGTCCGCCGCCTGCGCCTCCAGCCATTTGCAGACTACCTCGTTGTCGTGTTCCCACTGGTGGGACTGTGGACAAAAACATAATAAATAAAACATAATAGTTGCCTGAAATAAAGTTATCGTAGTGTATAATTAAGATGTGCTCTAATATTTTTATTTATTTATTTATACTATCACACTTAAACTTAGTGTTAGGAGGACTTGATGCTAAAGCATTTTCTACCAGTCATCCATAATTGTAAGCCCAAGTCCTGCCGCCAAGCAGCAATGCTTGCATTGCTGTCCCAATATGAAGAGGTATGTCAACAGGTTTCACTATAAATATTTGCTAGTAAGAATATGAGTCGGCTAAGGGGTTCCTATGTCATGACCCCCCTTAGCTATAGCGTACCTGCGTCTCCCCCCAGTTCTCAGTGAACCATCTCCGGAGGGTGGCGGCAGCAGCACCCTGGTCCATGGTGTCGGCTGCAGCCACCTTTAGTATACTATATCGTACCTGCGTCTCCCCCCGGTCCTCAGTGAACCAACTCCTGAGAGTGGCGGCAGCAGCACCCTGGTCCATGGTGTCGGCTGCAGCCACCTTTAGTATACTATATCGTACCTGCGTCTCCCCCCGGTCCTCAGTGAACCACCTCCTGAGAGTGGCGGCAGCAGCACCCTGGTCCATGGTGTCGGCTGCAGCCACCTTTAGTATACTATAGCGTACCTGCGTCTCCCCCCGGTCCTCAGTGAACCACCTCCTGAGAGTGGCGGCAGCAGCACCCTGGTCCATGGTGTCGGCTGCAGCCACCATTAGTATACTATATCGTACCTGCGTCTCCCCCCGGTCCTCAGTGAACCACCTCCTGAGAGTGGCGGCAGCAGCACCCTGGTCCATGGTGTCGGCTGCAGCCACCATTAGTATACTATATCGTACCTGCGTCTCCCCCCGGTCCTCAGTGAACCACCTCCTGAGAGTGGCGGCAGCAGCACCCTGGTCCATGGTGTCGGCTGCAGCCACCATTAGTATACTATATCGTACCTGCGTCTCCCCCCGGTCCTCAGTGAACCATCTCCGGAGGGTGGCGGCAGCAGCACCCTGGTCCATGGTGTCGGCTGCAGCCACCTTTAGTATACTATATCGTACCTGCGTCTCCCCCCGGTCCTCAGTGAACCAACTCCTGAGAGTGGCGGCAGCAGCACCCTGGTCCATGGTGTCGGCTGCAGCCACCTTTAGTATACTATATCGTACCTGCGTCTCCCCCCGGTCCTCAGTGAACCACCTCCTGAGAGTGGCGGCAGCAGCCCCCTGGTCCATGGTGTCGGCTGCAGCCACCATTAGTATACTATATCGTACCTGCGTCTCCCCCCGGTCCTCAGTGAACCACCTCCTGAGAGTGGCGGCAGCAGCACCCTGGTCCATGGTGTCGGCTGCAGCCACCATTAGTATACTATATCGTACCTGCGTCTCCCCCCGGTCCTCAGTGAACCACCTCCTGAGAGTGGCGGCAGCAGCACCCTGGTCCATGGTGTCGGCTGCAGCCACCTTTAGTATACTATATCGTACCTGCGTCTCCCCCCGGTCCTCAGTGAACCACCTCCTGAGAGTGGCGGCAGCAGCCCCCTGGTCCATGGTGTCGGCTGCAGCCACCATTAGTATACTATATCGTACCTGCGTCTCCCCCCGGTCCTCAGTGAACCACCTCCTGAGAGTGGCGGCAGCAGCACCCTGGTCCATGGTGTCGGCTGCAGCCACCTTTAGTATACTATATCGTACCTGCGTCTCCCCCCGGTCCTCAGTGAACCACCTCCTGAGAGTGGCGGCAGCAGCCCCCTGGTCCATGGTGTCGGCTGCAGCCACCATTAGTATACTATATCGTACCTGCGTCTCCCCCCGGTCCTCAGTGAACCACCTCCTGAGAGTGGCGGCAGCAGCACCCTGGTCCATGGTGTCGGCTGCAGCCACCATTAGTATACTATATCGTACCTGCGTCTCCCCCCGGTCCTCAGTGAACCACCTCCTGAGAGTGGCGGCAGCAGCACCCTGGTCCATGGTGTCGGCTGCAGCCACCTTTAGTATACTATATCGTACCTGCGTCTCCCCCCGGTCCTCAGTGAACCACCTCCTGAGAGTGGCGGCAGCAGCCCCCTGGTCCATGGTGTCGGCTGCAGCCACCATTAGTATACTATATCGTACCTGCGTCTCCCCCCGGTCCTCAGTGAACCACCTCCTGAGAGTGGCGGCAGCAGCACCCTGGTCCATGGTGTCGGCTGCAGCCACCATTAGTATACTATATCGTACCTGCGTCTCCCCCCGGTCCTCAGTGAACCACCTCCTGAGAGTGGCGGCAGCAGCACCCTGGTCCATGGTGTCGGCTGCAGCCACCATTAGTATACTATATCGTACCTGCGTCTCCCCCCGGTCCTCAGTGAACCATCTCCGGAGGGTGGCGGCAGCAGCACCCTGGTCCATGGTGTCGGCTGCAGCCACCTTTAGTATACTATATCGTACCTGCGTCTCCCCCCGGTCCTCAGTGAACCAACTCCTGAGAGTGGCGGCAGCAGCACCCTGGTCCATGGTGTCGGCTGCAGCCACCTTTAGTATACTATATCGTACCTGCGTCTCCCCCCGGTCCTCAGTGAACCACCTCCTGAGAGTGGCGGCAGCAGCCCCCTGGTCCATGGTGTCGGCTGCAGCCACCATTAGTATACTATATCGTACCTGCGTCTCCCCCCGGTCCTCAGTGAACCACCTCCTGAGAGTGGCGGCAGCAGCACCCTGGTCCATGGTGTCGGCTGCAGCCACCATTAGTATACTATATCGTACCTGCGTCTCCCCCCGGTCCTCAGTGAACCACCTCCTGAGAGTGGCGGCAGCAGCACCCTGGTCCATGGTGTCGGCTGCAGCCACCTTTAGTATACTATATCGTACCTGCGTCTCCCCCCGGTCCTCAGTGAACCACCTCCTGAGAGTGGCGGCAGCAGCCCCCTGGTCCATGGTGTCGGCTGCAGCCACCATTAGTATACTATATCGTACCTGCGTCTCCCCCCGGTCCTCAGTGAACCACCTCCTGAGAGTGGCGGCAGCAGCACCCTGGTCCATGGTGTCGGCTGCAGCCACCATTAGTATACTATATCGTACCTGCGTCTCCCCCCGGTCCTCAGTGAACCACCTCCTGAGAGTGGCGGCAGCAGCACCCTGGTCCATGGTGTCGGCTGCAGCCACCTTTAGTATACTATATCGTACCTGCGTCTCCCCCCGGTCCTCAGTGAACCACCTCCTGAGAGTGGCGGCAGCAGCCCCCTGGTCCATGGTGTCGGCCGCAGCCACCGCGAGCTGCACCCGTCTCTCCTGCTCGTTCTGGCGCAGCAGACGCTTCAGCCGCCAGTAGAAGAAGCGGCGAGAGTCACGCCACGCTATTATATCCTGAAAGGAGATAAACAAATAAATATTCCGGACATATCACACACGGTCAACTGATCCCAAACTAGGCATAGCCTGTACTATAGGTACCAGAGACTGATATACATCCTACTTAATATTACAAATGCGATAGTTTGTGAGGATGTTTGTGGTTCAATCACGACCAAACGGTCGGACAGATTTGGATGACATTTGGTACAGAGATGGATTATAGTCTGGAATAGCATATAGGCTATTTATCTTCATAGGTACCACGCGAACAAATCCGCGGGCGGAAGCTAGTCTTAAATAAGTTACAAAACATTTACTTACTGACAGACAAACAAACAACGCAGAGCCTAAACCGTTTTAGTGTGTCGGGGTGTAGTAAGAAAGGAATTCTCAAAATTCAACCCCTAAGAGGGTGCCGCGGGGTTTTCACTAGTCTATTTAAATAAGGTGCCGGCTTTAAAAGTCGTTGAACCCTGACGAAGTTTAAAGGAGCCTATTTTATTGAAAAACAATATACTTACGAATATGCATCCCTTTTCTAACATTCGCTCCGCTGTGTCATGCAATTCCGCAAATTGGACGGCAATCTAGAAAAAAAAAGGTTTTTTATTGCATAAATTTTGTGTAACACTTCAGAAAACTATATAAGAATAAATATAAGCATTACTGGTTTTTTTCAACTATGCAAAGTGATTCATAATGTGCATGCTATCCCGAAAGGGGCTTATTCTACTCCCGATTGACAAAAACGTTCTAAGACTCTTGGTAATTCGTCATTTTTAATCGAAAAACACTATGTAAAAATCAGCTGTTTTGGGATTACATCAGTCCAACTCAAATATTGTGGCAATCCTGATGTTGAACTTCTAGTTTGTTTAATAAACCTACTAATACCAATACCAAGTGTACTCTTGGTATAATTGTTATTTAAACTTAAGCCTAAACTTAAAATAATGTGAATGATGTGTTCACATCACTCACTATATTTTTGTTAGCCTATCTTCAAACATTGCAGTCTTTTAAATACCTACCTACAAATATGTCACATTCTTACACAACGCCCTTTTTAAGTATACCCTAATTTGTGGACAACGGGGCTGATTATACTTTAAGAACCACCTATTCTATAAGATTTGTTATGTAATTTTTAAGTGTAATTGTTTGTTGTCCTGAATAAATAAAAATAAAATAAAAATAAAATAATATTATAAATGCGAAAGTTTGTGAGGATGTTTAGATGTTTTGATTCCGATGTTTTTTTTTATGTTAAACGGAGGCAAACAGGCTTACGGCCCACCTGATGGTAAGTGGTTACCGTCGCCCATTGACATCTGCAAAACCTGGAGCATTGCTAATGCGTTGTTTGCAATAATGGCAACATTTATTATGTTAATTTGATTTAATTTTGATTGCAACATTTTTTGTACTTCCTTCCGTCTTCCTTCTTGCAATTGGTAACGAATAGAACAGTTGATAGCAAAGTGAATTTTATTTATACGACCCACCAGAACTTCCTCCAGCATCAAAATAGGATAGATTAGCGTACAGTTCATCATGCGTTGCTGGCGATTTTGTTCTTTATGTTACTAGAATAGCTCTTTCCAAGATAGTATATATATTTTTAGAGGAGGAAGGGCACAGCGAGATTTTCTCGTTCTGAATTGGAGCAGCCCGCCTGGGGAGGTACCTCCGCCTTACAGAAGATCGCAGCCAAATAACATTATTTGTTTTCAAATAGTGTTGTGTTCCTGCGTTGAGTAAGGTTGTCAGAGCTCTAGGGGGAGGGGGGTTCGGGGTCGGCAACGCGTGCGTGATGCCTCTGGTATTGCAAGCGCTCATAGGCTACGGTAACCGCTTACCAACAGGTGGGCCGTATGCCTGTTTGCCACCTCAGTAGTATAAAAAAAAAAAAAGTATACTAGTTACGGAACAAGTTAAATTCGCTCCGTCTGGAAGTGTCTCCGTAGCTTAGTCGGTTAGAGCATATCCATATCTAGGAGAAGGTTGCGGATTCAAATCCCGTCGGAGTCGAATTTTTGGGATATTAAAAAAAAACATTTCCTTTAGTGTAAAATACAACTTCACTTTAAAATAAAACAGAAGCTGTATTAAGATTATAGCGGAACAGCTGTCAGTCACCTCGTGGTAGATAGGGCTGAGTTCCTTCTCTCTCGCCTTCATCGTCTTCTCCGCCGCCGACAGTTCCGTCTCCAGCTCCCGTACTCTGCTCTCGGCTGAAAAATTGCATCAAAATAGTTAAAGTCAAAAGGCGTTTATTTCAATAAAATCACTAGGATCACTTTGTAACGTCTTAGAAACTAGGTGAAGCTACGCCTGTTCCTCGCGATCAAGCCTACAAGAATCAATATATCCCACTAATATTATAAATGCGAAAGTTTTTGAGGATGTTTGGATGTTTGTGGTTCAAAGCTCTTTAGGGGTGGAGGGGTTCGGCAGGCAACGCATTGGCAATGCTCCAGGTGTTGCTGATGTCAATAGGTGACGGTAACCATTTACCAACAGCCTCCTCCGTATAACATAAAAATATATATATATATATATAATTATTGGAATATGAATGTTACCTTGTTTGCCTGTATCGGTTTTGATAAGGACATCGTCGATCGAACCGCGCCGGTCTAGGTTCTTGGAGATTTCTTTGATTTGCTCTTTGATTTCTGAAAAATAAAATGGTTTATTGAACGTAACCTTATTACATCAACTCGTATTTAACAAGGCGATTCATATTATGTATCTTCTTCTTCCTGCCCTTGTCCCACACTATGTGGGGTCGGCACAACATGTTTTCTTCTTCCACTCTCTTCTGTTAGCCGTCATCTCCGCACTCACATCTTTCTTATTCATGTCATCTTTAATACAATCCATCCATCTTTTCTTCGGCCTTCCTCTAGTCTTATATCCATGCACATTCATACCTACCTATTTTCTACCCCCTGCTTTTATCACACTTGGGCTGTTCTGTCTCTCTTAAGATGGCTAATCTCACTTTCTCCAATTTGTGACGAAGCGTGGACTGGGTGCTAGGACACACATTCTAACAACTTGTACCTTTTTTCTTGTTTTTTATTTGCCTGTGTTTTTTGTTGTTTTTGTTTTGTCAACATTTCTGTTGTTATTATTATTATTGTTTTTTCTGTGTCTTTTCTTTCTTTCTTTCTAACACTCTTCTCGTTACATGACTTTCATCCCTCATGACATGCCCATACCATGCTAACCTATTACTTCTCAAATTTCCGTCACTACTTTCAAACTTCCTCTGATGTACGATGTGATTCATAATAATGTATGCTATCCCGAAAGGGGCTTATTCTACACCCAATTGGCAATAAAGTTTGTTCTATGACTTTTGGAAATACGAAATTTTTCATTAAAAATAAGCTACTAATGCAAACACTATGCAAAAATCCGCTGTTTTGGGGTCAAATTAGTTCAAACTCAATTATACAGCTGATTAGGTAGCAATCGTGGTGCCAAACCTACCCGTGGATGCCGTAAGAGGTGACTAAGGGAAAGAAGTTAGGGTATGGGCAGCACAGCGTCCCCTATTTTAATAACGATAGATCGGACGAGAGTTCGGTACTGAGGACCTCGGTGGCGCTGCGTGCGAGTGCGCGTCTGAAACGCAAGGTGTGCGGGTTCGATTCCAGATGTTGTGGTACCATGGTGCTCGTAGTTTCTACTGATGTTCAGTAGTGGACATCCTGCGGCTGGAATTATGAGGATACTAGGAAGTAGAATGTATGAAGGTCTTGCTTTTTAGAATTGAACGTTATGGGTATCGGAATAAGGGCGATGTGTTACCTGCTGCCCTGGCGCCGTGCCTCATCAGCTCGGGGTCCATCCTGTGCATCGTTTTGAGGATGTCTCGCTGCTTGAACTTCACCTCGACTATACCCTCAGCCTCTAAGACGCCACCTCTGCAAATACAAACAAATTTATACAATGTGATCCATAATCTATCTGCTATCCCAGAAGGGGCTTATTGTACAGCCAATTGGCAATAAAGTTTGTTCTACAACTTTTGGAAATTCGTCATTTCTCTTAGTTTTGAACCTGTGGTGCAATTGCGTAAGCGTAATGGCAATGAAGTTCGTATCTTTTCGTAATTTTAACAATCTTAGCAACATTCAAAACGTTACAAACTTGACAAGGGGAAACTTCAAGATCTTAGCTTTTTCCTTTTCATGTTTGAAAAACTTCAGATGTCGCTAAAATTGATAAAATCATCTTTATAATTGCGATCTTCATTACCATTTCGCTTACGCAATAGCCTGGCTGGCTTTACTTGTCTCCAGGGGATGATATCTCGCCTAGCCCCTAGGGTTATATCTCGCCTGGCTCCAAGGGGGTAATGTCTCAAATCAATTCATTTATTGACAGTTTCGTATAAATAACATACAGGTTTACAGTAATTACAGTTACAAGTAACGTTCATATAATTTAACAAATATAATTGATTTTAGTAGATTATTTACAGTTTCTACTCCACATGCAAATCTGAAAATGAAACATTTAAATATTCCGCGACATGGTAAAATGAACATCATCTGATCCCTAGTGGTAATGTCTCATCTAACTCCTAGGGGGTAATGTCTCATCTGACACCTACGGGGGTAATGTCTCATCTGACCCCTAGGGGGGTAATGTCTCATCTGACCCCTAGGGGGTAATGTTTCATCTGACACCTACGGGGGTAATGTCTCATCTGACCCATAGGGGGTAATGTCTCATCTGACCCATAGGGTGGTGATGTCTCATCTGACCCCTAGGGGGTAATGTTTCATCTGACACCTACGGTGGTAATGTCTCATCTGACCCATTGGGTGGTAATGTCTCATCTGACACCTACGGGGGTAATGTCTCATCTGACCCATAGGGGGTAATGTCTCATCTGACCCCTAGAGGGGTCAGTAATGTCTCACCGGGCCTCGGGGTCGGCGTACATCTCCATGCGCTGCGCGTTGACGCTGGGGTCCACGACGGCCCAGGCGCCGCCCCGCAGCTCGCCCCCGGGGGGGATGTAAACTATGACGGGCGCGGTGGCGCCGCGTAACGCGCGAACTATTTCCGCTCCGAATTTCAGGATTTGCTCGTACATGTCTGTAAATGAAATGAAATAATTTATTTGCATGAACCGTGGTACACAATTTGGACATAAATAATAGTTATTAGACTCGCACACTTCGCCAGGAAACCTAACATGCAAATTTAAAGTAAAAATAACATTGACTCTATTTAAAATTACATAATATTATTGAATTAAAGTGACCCTGTTCAGGGCATATTGTCAAAACTTCTACACGTGCAACCTGTGGGTCCGCCATACGCTGAAGTCTTACAACGCTCTACGCGTCCAGTACAACAACGGCTTTAGGGTGCTGCTGGGACTGCCGAGGTACTGTAGCGCATCAGGTATGTTTGCTGACGCTCAAGTCGATGACTTCTACGCGATCATACGCAAAAGAATTGCGTCCCTGATGCGCCGCGTCCGCGACAGTGGCAACAGCATGCTGGCCGTTGTGGCAGATAGTTTAAATTATGGTTCAAGCATCATAGGCCACTGGATTTCAAAACACCAGCCTGTCGCACAGTTGGTCACTCAATAATGTTTTTTTTTTTTTATTTACTGTTTATAATTGTGTTCTTACTAACATATTTTTTAAGTTTTTAATTATTATTTTTATTACTAACAAAATGGATGACATGTCTGAAATTAAATAAATTGAAATTGAAAAATCTATATAAATAATAAGATTAGATCAGAGAGCAAAACAATAACAAAAAAGAGTTCATAATAACATCATAATGTTGGTAGCTATAAGATTTAAAGTCATAAGGTATTTACTCGCCACGGGAGGATGGATAGATTGTGTGAAAGATGACATGAGTAAGAAAGGAGTGAATACTGATATGACGGCTGATAGAGGGGAGTGAAAGAGAAAAACATGCTGTGCCGACCCCACGTGAAGTGGGATAAGGGCAGGGAGATGATGATGGTAAAGGCACGAAGTAATAAGTGCGTAGTTGTCACAGATCGTTAATATTTTATGACTGAAATGTTTAAACATCAAAGCTGCACAGGGCAGTCTTATCGCTAAAGGCGATCCCTTCCAGACAACCTTAACGAGTAAATGTTACCTTTCTGTCCACTGCTGAAGCCACGCCAGTTCGCGAATATGATGATAGGCAGATTTTCGCGCGAAAAGTCATTGATAGCTTGCGCTGTTTTGTACGAGGAGTCCGGGAACCAAACCTAAAACAAATAATAAAGGGGTAATTATAATAATGGGGTTCCCTCGAACAGATTCAGCACCTCGACGCATGCAAATGTCTGCTATAACCACGTTGATTGAAAGTTGAAAATCGAGTATTACGGAATTTAGTTAAATTTATGTACGTAGAAATCAAAGCTCAGTGACCTGAGGTAGCATACAATACAATTTAATAACTTACTTGTCCGGCCTGTTGCAAGGTTTTAGCTTCCGAGTCCAAGTTAGCCGGGTCGGCAGGCAGCGTGAACTCTACAGTTCTAGTCTCCACTGCGATCACTCCAACGGGAATGCCTCCGAGGCGCGCTCGTCCTGAAAAATAGTTATTTTATTAAAATTCATTTAATCAAGTTATAATAACTATTCAACTTGACCATTGGGGGTTCGTGGAGGCCTTTGGAGGTTAAATATAAATAAATACCGCTTGAGGGGTACGGGAGACACCAGTAATAACAGGCTGTGCCCAGGTCTTCACGTTCTCATCAAAGGATCCTGCGTCGAAGTACCCTGGCTTCCCTGATTCAGCTCTCAACATCAGCCGGGTGTCGTTGGAACCCTTGGAGGTTCACGGAGACCTATGGGGCAACTTGGACAGCCGTAGAGAACCTAGTGTTATTGTGAGATCCTGATTCGTGGAGACCTTTGGGGTCGTAGGGACCCCGTGTTCGTGGTGACCTTTGAGAGGTCGTGGAAACCCATTGGTCGCACTCTGAGGTCTATGGTTAGAGATAATTTTTATTTTCTCAAAAGAAATTTACATTTCACTTAGATGAGAAACTTAATATTAGGTACATTTAGAGTGCGTCGAACAAAATGTAGGCTTAAAAAATATAGTAAAGTAGGTAGTTTTAAAAAAGTTTTGGTAATGCCAATCCCGGACTACCCGCAACAACTCGCATAATAACATCGAGTTTCGAACCGTCGAAGTGAACAATGCAAGTTTTCGATGCGTCACAGCGTAAGTTAGGTCATCATCATCAGCCTGTAGAAGTCCACTGCTGGACATAGGCCTCCCCCAAAGAGTTCCATGACGAACGGTCTTGAGCCTTCTCCATCCACCGACTTCCCGCAACCTTCACAATGTCGTCGGTCCATCGGGTGGGGGGCCTTCCAACACTGCGTCACCCGGTTCGTGGTCGCCATTCGAGAACCTTTACTCCCCAACGGTTGTCGGTTCTGCGAGCTATATGGCCTGCCCACTGCCACTTCAACTTGCTAATTCTGAGAGCTATGTCGGTGACCTTAGTTCTTCTACGGATTTCCTCATTTCGGATCTTATCACGTAGTGAAACTCCAAGCATAGCTCTCTCCATTGCCAAGTTAGGTCAGTAGGACTTTATTGTTTAAGCAATGTTATGTCATTTATTATATGATTTTTAAGTTTATTTGTAAAGACGCCGAATGATCCCGCATTTTCCACCTCCTTAGGCAATTTATTATAGAGCTGTACTCCCTCAAAGACGATCGTTCTCTTTCCAAGAGTAGTTCGTACTCGTGGAAGAAGTATATGGTCTCGTCTACGACTGCTTCGACGACAGGTCTCGGACTCACCAGTAATAACAGTCTGCGCCCAGGTCTTCATGATCTCGTCAAAGGATCCTGCGTCGAAAACCCTGGCTTCCCTGATTCAGCTCTCAACATCAGCCGGGTGTCGTTGGAACCCTTGGAGGTTCACGGAGACCTATGGGGCAACTTGGGCAGCCGTAGAGAACCTAGTGTTATTGTGAGATCCTGATTCGTGGAGACCTTTGGGCTCGTAGGGACCCCGTGTTCGTGGTGACTTTTGAGAGGTCGTGGAAATCCATTGGTCGCACTCTGAGGTCTCGGACTCACCAGTAATAACAGTCTGCGCCCAGGTCTTCATGATCTCGTCAAAGGATCCCGCGTCGAAGAACCCTGGCTTGGCCGGCTCGCCCGTCAGCATGAGGCGCGGGTCGTGCGGGCCCCGGGGCGGCGCCCACTCTACCGGACGCCCGATGGGGTCACCGGTGCGCATTATTGGCACCAAGCTCAGTTTATCCTGTAAAGTGACAATTAGTTTTAATAACATTTATATTAGCGCTCTAAAACCATCTTTCAACTATACGTCTGATTGGCGTTTCTTTTTGAGACAAGTAACACCCAGTTATAGCATTTTTTTTAATTTGGGACGCAAGTATCATTTACAACATCTTCCGACAAATTCAAACAAAGTTTAGGGACAAATTGCACCTACATTTTGGGACTAATAAAATTAATATTTAAGCATAACTGAAACCGAGGTTACGGGATAAATAACACCACAATTTAAGGAAAAATTGCACCTAGATTTTAGGACGAAAAAAACAAAAATTTTGGGATTAATAGCAATATATTTTGGGACGAATTAAAATAAAATCAGGTTTTGGCTGAAAATCAGTGTTTTTGCTTTTAAGCAAAATATTTCACTGAGCCATAGCCTATTTGTCGTACTGCAGCACACGCAAACTTGCCCACTCTCAGATACCTACTTTTTAAAAATAGCTCTTTTGATTATTTATACTTACCTATTGTATGTACTTTAGTTTAAAATTGTTTATCTATGTTAATTGTGTGTGTCTGTAGTACCAAATATTTTTTTTATCTATCTATCTATAAAATTTTAGGGCAAATTGAGCGTTGATTTTGGGACAAATATAATAGAAATTTAGATAGATTTTGGGATAAATGACACCGTGTCTTCGGGAAGAATGTCAGCGCTTTAACCCACCTTAGGCACAAACGACAGCCACTTGACCGCGGTCCACACAGCGTCCAGGTCGGTGGAGGCGACGGCGTGCGAGACGCCGTTGTTGTGCATTATCTGTATGCCGCCCAGCTGGTTGTTGCTCGCGTACACGGGACGTCCCAACACCTTGTTCAGCGCCGCGTATCCGGTCAGGATTATGTAGGAAGACTCTACTTGGATCACCCGGTGGCCGAGCCTGGGGTGGACAATTTATTTATTTAATATTTATTGCACATAAAAACAATAATGTACATAAAAAACAATTTGTTGTTGAAACCTTTTTACACAACAATTCGTTATCAACTTTGCGATTCTGATTAGGTGGTAGTGTTAGTTGACAGTCGAAAAAATGTATGGTTCAAACCAAGTTTTGAAAAAGTATTATAAGTAAAAAAATAATTGGTAATCCCCAAGGTCAAAAGGTCTTTATTTCAATAATATTACCAGCATCATTTTGGTCTGTTAGAAACTAGGTGAAGCCACGCCTGTACCTCGCGACCAAGCCTAGAATCAGACCAGAAACAATCATTTTTTTTGTTCGATGACCTTTGTCAATAAAATGGAATGATTGAACGCATCTTACCTACCCCTCTGGAAAATAGGCGTGATTTTATGTATGTATGTTAAGTATGAAGAGCTAAGTTTAACGGTGTTAAAGCATAATATAAAATCGTGTGCTAATCGAGTTGTTAAATGCATTCATTCTT
The DNA here is from genome assembly GCA_947579855.1 of Anticlea derivata. Taxonomy (NCBI): domain Eukaryota; kingdom Metazoa; phylum Arthropoda; class Insecta; order Lepidoptera; family Geometridae; genus Anticlea; species Anticlea derivata. The sequence goes on along the minus strand of OX388287.1, from coordinate 3,941,927 downwards.
CGTTCACTCTACTGACTGGCCTCATAGCTCAGTAAGTAGTAACTCTGCCTTCTGCGCTAGAGGTCGCAGGTTCGATCCTCGCACTGGACAAACATTTGTGTGATAAACACAGATGTTTGTTCTGTGTCTGGGTGTTAAATATTTATCTATTATATATATCAGTCTCTGGTACCCATAGCACAGGCTATGCCTAGTTTGGGATCGGTTGACCGTGAGAATATGTCCGGAATATTTATTATTATTAGAAAGAAAGAAAGAAAGAAAATACATTTATTTTGGACACACAAGCACAGCACAAACTAATAAAATAAAAAATAAAGACACAAGGTACAGGTTACAATACAAAAGGTAGGGAGGAAACAAAACAAAAGTAGGTAGGAAGTAACAAAACTAGGGTATTCATTAGTCCGTACCGATGCATGCGTGAGCCAAAAAAGGTTCCATCTCAGCATTGATGCCGCACACGAAGTGTAGCGGCGCTGGTTTTCAGATGGAACCCTTTACGGCGAGCTCACGATCTATTACTCACCGCACAACGTAAGAGCCGATGCCGATGGCGCGGCACGTCACCACGGATATGGTGACGATGTCCTCGTACGCCTGCGCGGTCTCGCCCGCGATCAGACCCGCCTCTCGCAGACACTCCACACCGAGACCGTCTTCTTTGCCTGTCGATGTTTATAAGAATATGAACAACTGAAGCTTTAAATTCCAATTTGTGAAAAAGGATCATCGAATAAAATGATAGGCACGCGCGCCGTGTTTGTTGCCTGATTCTTGTAGGCTTGGTCGCGAGGAACAGGCATAGCTTCACCTAGTTTCTAAGACGTTTCAAAGTGATCCTAGTGATTTTATTGAAATAAATGCCTTTTGACATTTTTTTTTTTGAATAACATAATTTTCACGACCAAGATTGAGTTATAATAATATAATAATAATAATATATCTTTATTTCAGGCTACTTGACACATTACACAAAAATGTGTAACATGCCATGGCCCATATTAATAAATACCTTACAGACTAACATACATATAATATTAAACTTAAATAACTACACCACATCTAGAGTTATGGTGGCCCTGAACATAGCATATGACCGTCGATGAAAGAATCAGTGTAGTGAAAGGATAAGAGTGCACCTTTTAAAGGCTCCTTTCGTGCACATGTCGCATGTCTTCGATTTTTTTGAAGATTGTTGATGACACGATGTTTTCCTTCACCATTTGAGAGCACTACTTTTTTCGCTAATATTATTTATTTCGGGATGGTATACATGTTATTCTATTAATTTTTTTATTTATTGGTTATGGTTAAGCATTTGGCCACCATCTTACATTCGCAAGTGAGATGTTATGACAAAAAAAAACTCACCAATAATATCAGTGATCCTATATCTGGACTCTCCTTCGTCTTCGATCAGCTGCGTCTTCACGGAGCCGAGGGGGCCCAGTTTGGAGAAGGACTCGGGCGACAGGTAGAGGTACTTGAACCCGCGGTCCGGCCGCTCCGAGTCGATCCATGCAACGTTGAACTCGGACTTGACCTCCTCTGCAACGCCGATGCGGGCTCCAGAATTCACACTTATGTATAGCTGTGGAGAATAAATTAATTTAAAATTTTGAAATGTTAAGATTGTCTATATAAATACGTTACATGAGTGAGATAAAAGAGAAGACTGTCGTCGTGTCATGTTTAGAGGAGGAAAGGGCACAGCGAGATTTTCTCGTTCTGAATTGGAGCAGCCCGCCTGGGGAGGTACCTCCGCCTTACAGAATATCGCAGCCAAATAACATTATTTGTTTTCAAATAGTGTTGTGTTCCTGCGATGAGTAAGGTTGCCAGAGCTCTTTAGGGGGAGGGGGGTTCGGTGTCGGCAACGCGTGCGTGATGCCTCTGGTATTGCAAGCGCTCATAGGCTACGGTAACCGCTTACCAACAGGTGGGCCGTATGCCTGTTTGCCACCTCAGTAGTATAAAAAAAATAAAAATAATGTCGTATAAGGAAGTAAAGGAGCTCTCATTGGAGAGATCAGAATGGAGGAAATTGCATCATAACCCCGACAAGAGCTAAGTTCTTAAATATGATAAATCAAATCAAATCAAAGTAATTTATTGCGTAATATAGGTTAGGTACAGTTGTTACATAATACAATACAAATTAGGAGCAGCCATATTCAGCGTTGTACGCATGCAATATACATATTAAGTAGGTATGTCAGAGCATTAAATTTAATTTTTATTTATTTATTTACTTATAATTATAATAACAAGGTTGTCTATGAATGTTTCGTTAAACTTCAGATACGATTTGAAAGGTTTGTAACCAACCCTAGCCAAGCCTTAACTAAAGTTATCTTGGTGACGTTGATTTTTTGATACAATTGAAAAACGTGGGTTCACGATGTGACAAGTTCCGTTCCAACAAAATATAAATAAATATTCCGGACATATCACACAAGGTCAACTGATCCCAAACTAGGCATAGCCTGTACTATGGGTACCAGAGACTGATATATATAATAGATTAATATTTAACACCCAGACACAGAACAAACATCTGTGTCCATCACACAAATGTTTGTCCAGAGCGGGAATCGAACCCGCGACCACTAGCGCAGAAGGCTGAGTTACTACCAACTGAGCTATGAGGCCAGTCAACAAAAACCAACGGCAGTTTGTTTAAGACATTTCACATCAATTTTGGGTAAGCTATAGCATGGTATCCCCAAAAAGGTTTACTATTTATACAAAAGGAATCAAAACTGCCCAAAAAAATGGACTAAATGATCATATTTTCATCCAGAACTTTTTTCCATTAACTGTTTTTGGTCTTGGGTTCACCATCAAACTTATTATCAAAATTATTTTTATTAAGGATCATACTCGAGTTAAAATTTTCTTAATTAATTAGGGACTAAATTTTTTTAAATTTTTTTTTTATTTCCATAAAATCACTAGGATCACTTTGAAACGTCTTAGAAACTAGGTGAAGCTATGCCTGTTCCTCACCATGAATGACCCAAAACTCACCCTAGGAATCTTCCGTTCTCTTGCATAAGCCGACGCCTTGTAGAACACCCAGTCCTCCTGGGGTCCGAAAGACCCCATGTAGTAGCTCAGGTCGTTGGCTATCAGGATGATGTCGCGGCCTTCTGGACACTCAGGCGTTAGCAGGGTTAAGCGCCACGCCACCATACCGACCTGGGAGATAGACATAGACATTTATTTATTTGCAACTAATGGCTAGAATACACACCGACACTAGACACTCAGTCTACATCGACTGTCTACGTGTATCCATTGCCGCGACACTTAGTTGCAGATGTAGTGGCGGTGTCGCTCAGTGTCCGTGTCGCTGCCGTAGAGACAGAAAGTGTCTGGAATTTCAAATCTGTGCGACCGGGACACTAGATGTTTACACCAATGTTGACACAAACATTGCTTACCGTGTGGACGCAATCGACACTAGTGTCGACATTCGTGTCGAGTGTCGTGTATCCTAGGCATAAAAGGAGGTAAGATAGATCGATAGATATAAATAAGATAAATTAAACAAAATATTAGAGACATAATAATATAGAGATAGGTAGATGGGATAAATGAAACATACAATTTTGGACTGTAAAAGGTCGAATGAAAAAAGAGTGTATGCTGCACATGTTGAGATGGATGTGTGGAGGGACAAGAATTGTCAAAATAAAGAATGAGTACATCAGAGGAAGTTTGAAAGTGACGAAAAAAATGATGTTGGCGTGGTGGCATCATAATCATGTAACGAGAAGAGCGTTAGGTATGAATGTGGATGGATTTAAGATTAAGAGGAAGATCCTAATTTATAATCTAACATGAAAAAATATCGGGGCAAAGCAGGATGATAATGATGGTGGTGATGATATGGTGACTCACGTTGTTCTGGCCGGGTAACCTGGTGACCTCCACAACCCTTCTTTCACCGTCAGGCTCGATCACCAGCTCCACGGCCGACATAACATTATCCGGTACCGGACCTGCCAAATTACATTATTTAAGGAGTTATAAATCAGAAAGAGATAAGGTGAGGGTTTAATTATTTTATGATTTTTGAATTGTTTTTTCTCAATAACCGCAAAACGCACAGTTTTCATTTTTATGACAAAGATAACTTGAGCATTTTATTTACGTAAATCCAAGACAGAAACGCGATTGGTAAAACTTTTCTCGATAGATTTATTTTTTAAAGTTGGGTCCTCTGCAACCGTTTTTTCGTAAATACTCTGAGACTATCTAACAAAAATAACTTTTCTTTAAATATTTTGTTAGACAATAGCATTGGGTACCTAAATCCAAGACACTTTTTTAAAAAATAGATAGTTTTTGAGATAATCGATATTTTCTTATATTTCGCTTACGTCGATTACTTTCGAGCGCCTTCTAACGCTTGCTATCACTTTCCGCATTCAATAACAGTACATAGCGCTGTCACTTTCTTCACTCCGCCCACTCAACAATTTATTATGATTTTTGTATCCTCTTAATTTACCTACACCAAATCCTACTATCCTACTAATTCTAGTAATCCTACTTATATTATAAATACGAAAGTTAGTGAGGATGTTTGGATGCTCGTTGTCCGATGACGCCGTAACGGCTCAACCAATTACGTTGAAACTTGGAATAGATAAAGTTCTTTACCTAGAATAGCATATAGGCTACTTTTTATATAGGTACCTCGCGAGCGAAGCCGCTGACGGAAGTTAAATCATACATCTTAGATAAGCTAACAAATAGAAATACACTCTGTTGAAAAGAGAATAATCCAGCTACTATAAACTGAGGTCCGAGTCCGCAATGTTCGTGAGCTATTCACTTGTCACCGGTGACCGGTTTTAATGCGGACTACTCTGAGTGTGCTTACCGTCCACGCTGCCCTCTTCTATACACTCTCGCCACCTCCTCTCCACCACCTGTCGGAACATGTCGGGCATGTCGTACACGTACGTTGTGCCTTGCGAGGTCGCCTGAAAATCATTTTCAAAAGTTAGTATTTAATAATAATAATAAATAATCTTTATATCAGTCAACAAATAAACTTTATATTTAACTTGACTTGTATACAAGGTGGTTCATAACATGTACTTTCACGACGACGTATACATAATTTTATACACCGTGTAATATTTATTTATCAACAGAAAAATAATAATAATAACAGTTGTAAATAAAACTAAAATAATATTATACTAGAAATGAACTCTGTTTTCTACGACTACGACTACAAGTAGAAAACAGAGTTCAGATCACCAACCACAGGCAGCGTGCCCAAAAGGCTGGCGATGTTACCTCGTTGGATCGCTATACTGATCCTTTGTCCGAGGTAAGCACCAGCCTCCTAGATAAAGCATCGAACAATTATTTTATTTATCCTATACAAGATGATTCATAATCTGTATGCTATTCCGAAAAGGGCTTATTCTACATCCAATTGGCCATGAAGTTTGTTCAATGACTTTAGGAAACTCGACATTTTTCATTGAAAAAAACACTTTAAAAATCAAAGTCAATGAATCAGCTGTTTTAGGTATAAATCTTGCCAAACTCCTCGTACGGTTACTTATAAAGATTATAAAAATACCAAAAACAGGTAATTTGAGAAAGTTTGGCAAAAAATATTGCAAAATATTGATGTTTTTCGCTAAGTTCTTTCTTTTTGTAGTTAGAAAAACCCCATTCGGAATGGTATACATGATATGAATCACCTTGTATGTATAATATTTATATATTTATATATTTATATTACCAGGAATCTCTTTTGCTGCAAGTAATCCTTGGTGACGTAAGGTGTGGATATCGGAAGACCGTGCATCGGTCCCTGCTTGGCTCCGAACGATTGGAACGTTATCTGTGGCACACACACACACACACAATTAGTTTGTTTATTTTTATAGTGATTTTTTTATTATATTATTTATTAAATTCAATTAATACGGATAAACCAAAAATATTAACAAAGAAATTATCAGAAATCAATCATCATCATCATCATCATCAACAACCTGTAGAAGTCCACTGCTGGACATAGGCCTCCCCCAAAGAGTTCCACGACGAAAGGTCTTGAGCCCTTTCCATCCACCGACTTCCCGCAACCTTTACAATGTCATCGGTCCATCGGGTGGGGGGCCTTCCAATACTGCGTCGCCCGGTTCGTGGTCGCCATTCGAGAACGTTTACTACCAAACGGTTATCAAAAATAAAAAAAAAACAATCAATAATAATTATGGTGCGTAGGTGGTAGGCGTAGGTGGGCCGTACGCCTGTTTGCAACCTCAGTAGTATAAAAAAAAAAAGATAGATAAGAAATTTATTTGGCACTACAGACACACACAATTAACATAGATAAACAATTTTAAACTAAATTACATACAATAGGTAGGTATAAATATACAAAAGAGCAATTTTTAAAAAGTAGGTATCTTAGAGTGGTCAATTTTGCGTGTGCTGCAGTACGACAAATAGGCTATGGCTCAGTGAAATATTTTGCTTAAAAGCAAAAACACTGATTTTCAGCCAAAACCTGATCGAGAGCGAGCTAGCGTTCAGAAGAGCGTTTAGCGCGGTGTGGATGCGCGGGATGGGTGATGATGATGAGGCACGAGAGTGCGAGAAAACGGCACGTGATAACGAACACAGATGGCAAGTGGCTCGGTAGCTTAGTTAGTTAGAGCATCACCCGTATAGATGCGCGGGATGGGTGATGATGATGAGGCACGAGAGTGCGAGAAAACGGCACGTGATAACGAACACAGATGGCAAGTGGCTCGGTAGCTTAGTTAGAGCATCCCCCGTATCTAGGGGAAGGTTGCGGTAAAAAGTTGCATAGTATTATATGCAATTCTAAGTTATTCAAATGGAGTTGGGCAGGACACCTGGCAAGGCGTGGTGATGACAGGTGGAGTAAGGCGTTAACTGAATGGCGTCCAAGAACTGGATATCGGAACGTTGGTCGTCCAGCAGCGAGATGGGCAGACGATATCGCAAGCATCGCGGGCCGCAGCTGGATGAGGCTTGCACAGGATAGAGGAGAATGGCACATACAACACAACAACACAACACTATCATTTTTTTCGATGATCCTTTTTCACAAAATGGAATTTAAGGCTTCAGTGTGGTGCCGATCGAACTAGGTGAGGCTCAAAAGAAAAGTAATCTAATTATAATCCCTAATAAATGTGAAAAAAAAAGAAGACAAATGTGAGCTTCAACAAATGATCTAAGGGCAGCACACGCTACACTTGATGAAATATGTACATAATGCTTCTATAAAATTGAATAATACTTAAAATATGATGCAAGCAAAAACTGTAAAGACACTGCAAAATGGCATTTTAGCTGTCGAGGGGCAGAGCGACTTCAGGCCATGCGGTTTTATCATTTATATAATCATTTAGTTTAAAGTACGCTTTCTTATATCTATATTATATTATATTATAAGGAACTCTCAACTTTTATAATTTTCATCGAAATCGGTCGGAATCGGATAGTACAAACTGTTGACCTACTGAATTCCATGCAGATGGGATTGACGGTTCGAAAGTTATGCTCTAACAAATATACATACAAACATACACAGCCCATTTTTATATGTGACGTCACCTTACTCAAGGTCCTGCCTGAAAACCAGCGCTGCTTTGCATGGCATTTTGTCATGAAAAGCAGCAATAAGCTGAGTCAGAGCCTGTTTGGCTGCACCCGACACAGAGCGAGACTGGTTCGCACCTACTGGGGAGGTGTATGCCTGCCTACCTATAAGGTGGGAAGTGTCCATTAGGTTTGTTCTTTGTTGTCATTTGTGTTTTACTCCTTGTATGTACGCATGTCTGTTCTGTGTTTTGTGTGTATGTCAAATAAACATATTCTATTTTATGTTTGTATGTATGTACTGTATTAATTATTCCTTCGGAGATAAATAAATTATATGTATTTAATTTAATTGATTGGGGACTAAAATGTTTTTTTTTGGCTTACTAGTTGGAGACTACAGTAACTCACCACGCCGAGTCGAGGATCCGAGATCTCTTCGTAAGTGTAGACGTCCAGTGAATAGCCCGACCCGTTGGAGAGGCACAGACGCACATTCTTCGTCGGTGCCCCGGGACCTGTGGTAAGGGGATCATCATCATCACCACCATCATCATCATCATCACTATCCACATCACCATCACCACTGCCACTTGAACTTACCAATTCTGAGTGTGAATCTGATCTCAGCCTGCAATACCCTCAGCTTCCAAAGCCTGGGGCCGTACCTCATCACCATACCCAGGACTGACTCCTCAATCTGAAAACAATGATATGATTTTACCTCAAAACAGCTGTTTTTTTAATATACAATCAAGATGGCATACTAGCATACGGCCCACCTGTTGGTAAGCGGTTAACGTAGCCTATGAGCGATTGCAATACCAGAGGCATCACGCACGCGTTGCCGACACCGAACCCCCCCCACCCCTAAAGAGCTCTGGCAACCTTACTCACCGCAGGAACACAACACTATTTGAAACAAATAATGTTATTTGGCAGCGATCTTCTGTAAGGCGGAGGTACTTACCCAGGCGGGCTGCTTCGAGTGTTTTCAATGAAAAATTTTGAATTTCCAAAAGTCGTAGAACGAACTTTATTGCCAATTGGGTGTAGTTAAGTCCCTTTCGGGATTTCATACATATTATGAATGTCTTTGTATAAAATAAATCAAAAATACGAAAAAAGGTTATTTTCGTTAGTAACTTTTCTTTTTGTTAATAGAATAAGCCTCTTTCGGGATAGTATGCAAGTTACGGAACACGTTGTATACCTTGTTGGGGTCCATGATGACTGTAGGTCCGAAGTTGAGGAAAATGTGGTTACAGTCCGTCCTCTTAGCCAGGGGGTGCGAAAATGCCACTTCTAGCTCGTCCATCGCTTCTAGCAACACCCTGTGGATAGAAAATACTTTACTTAACATGCTATTAAAAAAAAAAAAATTAATAATTATTAATTTAAAAAAATATTAGTGAGTAAGTGCTATTATGATATTAATGATTTTTTAGAGGACGCATTGTAATCATTGTTTAATTTTTTATTTGTTTTTTTTTTTAATACGATTTTGACATTCATTTATTTGTAATTTTGCATGCTGACTATGTTAGAACATAATTGAAACACTATTTATTTTATGAACAAGCAAATAAATTTTTCTTTATCTTTATCGTTATACTCAAATGGCTTGCTTCATCATCTTATGATACAGAGGAACTACTAGTTTATAATGGTTAGCTTTGATCATAAATTAATCCTACTAAATATCCTACTAATATTATAAATGCGAAAGTTGTGTGATGTATAGATATTTGGATGTTTGTTATTCAATCACGCCGTAAAGAAGAATAATAGAAGCAATTGCTCCACCACTTTCTGTCTAAAAGCTAACTGACTAATTTTTCCCTGTTATCAATAAGCTGTATCATCATCTTGCTCTTATTAACTATCGAAATATTTATATCCTACTACATAATATATTCAATAAGTATTTATGAATTATCTTTATTACATAATTATGTATTTTAGTAATTTTTTAAGTTATATATAGATATATATACATATTTATTAGTTTATTTTAGTTTTGTCTTTGTGTAACCGACCCATATCGTTCTCTTCAGTTCCTGTCCATCCAAAGGTTGTCTGGAAGAGATCGCTCTTAGCGATAAGACCGCCCATTGTACTTCGCTATTAGTATTGAATGTATGTACCTGTGTGTAATTTGTAAGATGTCCTTGTGGTGTACAATAAAGAGTTTTCTATCTATCTATCTAAAGGCTGAACCGATTACGTTGAAACTTGGAATAAATAAAGTTCTTTACCTAGAATAGCATATAAGCTACTTTTTATGTAGGTACCACGCGAGCGAAGCCGCCGGCGGAAGCTAGTTAGTAATAAAGATGATAAAAGAAGTTTTTCTTTTCCTTATATTCTTTCTTTTCTTGATAGAATAAGCCCCTTTCGGGATAGTATACATTTTTTTATGTTATACGGAGGCAAACAGGCTTACGGCCCACCTGATGGTAAGTGGTTACCGTCGCCTATTGCCATCAGCAACACCTGGAGCATTGCTAATGCATTGCCTGCCGAACCCCTCCCCCCAAAAGAGCTCTGGCAACCTTACTCGCCGCAGGAACACAACACTATTTGACACAAATAATATTGCGGCTGCGATCTTCTGTAAAGCGGAGGTACCACCCCAGGCGGGCTGCTCTAATTTAGAGCGAGAAAATCTCGCTGTGCCCTACCTCTCGTAACATATACATATTACGAATCACCTTGTATAATGATGAGTTTTTTTTTTTTTTTTTTTTTTTTTTTTATGTTATACGGAGGCAAACAGGCTTACGGCCCACCTGATGGTAAGCGGTTACCGTCGCCTATTGACATCTGCAACACCTGGAGCATTGCTAATGCGTTGCCTGCCCTGGAGAAATCTTTTTGTATTTTTCTTAAAGCTCTTCATATTGTAGGTTAGCGGAAAAACCTCGGAAGGAAGCTCATTCCACAATTGGCACGTATGGGGAAGAAAGGATCTCGTAAAACGAGTGGTTCGAGATACCCACGTGTCGATGAGATGTGGATGAGCCTTATTCCGGTGACGCGAGTGTTATAGTTTGATGATGGTGATGATAGTACACTGACCGTTCACCCTCGTTCTGCAAGTACTCGAAGCTGGCCTCCTTCGTGATGAGATCCTGGTGCCTGATGATGGAGCGGATGAAGAACCGATAGTCAGTCACCTCCTGACCCTTCTTCACCTGAAAACCAAATTATTTATTTATTATGATAAATTAGCAAGACTTTTTTTTTATACAACTAAGGTAGCAATCAAGCATACGGCCTACCTGTTGGTAAGTGGTTACCGTAGCCTATGTACGCTTGCAATACCAGAGGCATCACGCACGCGTTGCCGACCCCTTAAAAAGTTCAAAACGCCCTTTTTGAAGAACCCCATACTGTAGTCCTTAGGGAAAACCTCAGCAGGGAGATCATTCCACAACCTGAGTGTTCGCTACAACCAATTACACTATTATTAAACATAATACACGTCACAATTTGAGAAATTGGGGCCTTTTCTTCAGCCGAGCTAACCACGGCCAAATGACGACCAACGCACGAGAGGAGCCTGTACGAAGCGCACTTTTATCCTTTCACCACACTGGTTCTTCTTCGCCAACGGTCACGGAGTTTCAAGGCTACATCTCAACCTGCTCACTGACCCTAATGCAGGATGTCCAAGAAAGAACCAGTGCCATGACAAGCAAGCAATATCACTACAGCTTATTAGTTTTCATTTTGAATATAATATAATACAGATTGATACCATTCTATACAAATATTTGACATATTATGAAAAAAAATGGTATATTTCATATTTATTTATGAATAATTTATTAAATTGCCATTGTTTGTAAGGCATTGAGTTGAGATGCTTGATTTTTTGAAGGCACCATTACACAAGACCAAGTATAATGTATAAATAAATTTGATAAAAAACTGAAAATAAAAAAGATTTTTTACCCGCTGATATTCTTTCTTATTTATACATTTAAAAACTGAACTGACTGAACTTGCTTGAAGTAACGTTTTACCTTAGCCTTGCCCAGGTAGAGGTGCATCTTCTGGTTGCTGGTGGGCAGCGCCTCCAGCTCGTAGCTGCGCATCCTGTACAGCTCCAGCTGGAACGCGGACGCGGGCTCCAGGTGCCGGTAGATAGTGTCCTCGGCGAAGTCGTTGCGGGCGCGGTACGTGAAGAATTTCGGGAACTGACGCCTGTCGAATAGAATAACGTTTATTTTGTTACCAATAAACACAAAAGAAACTTAATATAACACATAATTTTCACTAAAAACGGGATGTTTACCATGATTTGTGAGTTTATTTGTTTCCCGATATTTGAATTCGAACAAATCATGGTAAATATTTCGTTTTTAGTGAAAATTATGTTCATAACCATGATAGTTTCAAAAATTAACATAACAAAATCCTACTAATATCATAATACTAATTTATTTAGTCTATAATCAATTGTAATAAGTTATTAAGGTGTGTGTACAATAAAGAATTTTCATTCATTCAATAACCATATATTTCAGGCAACATTAGTCTAGTACAAGATGTTAAATACTTAAAAACAAACAAAAAACTTCACTGGTTAGTGTATTTTTATAAGTTTTTGGTTTAAGTGGAATATTGTACTGTTTGTTTCCCAAATAAAATAAAATAAAAAATAAAATAAAATAAAAACTACGGCCCATATAAAATATATACCTTAGTCTAACATACATAAAACAAACCTCATAGCTCAGTTGGTCAGTAGCCTCATTGACAGGCCTCATAGCTCAGTTGGTAGTAACTCTGCCTTCTACGCTAGAGGTCGCGGGTTCGATTCCCGCACTGGACAAACATATGTGACTAACACAGATGTTTGTTCTGTGTCTGGGTGTAAAATATATATCTATTATGTATATCAGTATCTGGTACCCATAGTACAGGCTATGCCTAGTTTGGGATCAGTTGACCGTGAGTGATATGTCCGAAATATTTATTTTATTTAAATATTTTAAATATTTAAACCTATTTTCTAAAGTAAATAAGTATGCGAAAGTTTGTTATGATGTTTGGATGTTTGTTATTCAATCACGCCGTAACGGCTCAACCGATTTCGTTGCAACTTGGAATAGATAAAGTTCTATAACTAGGCTAGCATATATAGGCAATAGCATAAATAGGCTACTTTTTATGTAGGTATCACGCGGGCGGAAGCTAGTAAAGAATAAGGAATGAACTCACTTGATAAGCAGCATAAATGTGATCCGCCTGATCCGCTTCTGGTGCAGGGTGACGCGATGCGCGCGACAAAAGTTGCCGAAGCGACGCGACACGGCGATGTCGTCCGACTCTCCCGAGTCGCGGACGCCGATCATCAGGATGTGGATTGGCTCTAGCGGCTGTCAAGGAAAAGGTTTTTTAAATTTGTTATTTATTTCAAGTTGCTTTAGATAGAGAGATAGCTCTTTATTGAATACCACATTAAACATAATTCATTACAACTGAACGAATACAATAAAAACTATCTGATAGCGGAATACAATGGGCGGTCTCATCACTAATAGTGATCTCTTCCGGACAACCTTTGGATGCCGTTCATGAGAAAAAGGGACAAAAACAAGAAAATAGAGAAACAAACATAAAAAAATTATCTGATAGTGGAATACAATGGGCGGTCTCATCACTAAGAGTGATCTCTTCCAGACAACCTTTGGATGCCGTTCATGAGAAAAAGGGACAAAAACAAGAAGCTAAAGAAACAAACATAAAAAACTATCTGATAGTGGAATATAATGGGCGGTCTCATCACTAAGAGTGATCTCTTACAGACAAACTTTGGATGCCGTTCATGAGAAAAAGGGACAAAAACAAGAAACTAAAGAAACAAACATAAGGTAGGTAAGTGAACAAACTGGCTACTCATAAAATCCGTGCTGAGGTGTGTGCGCGAGGCATAAAAGGACAGATCTCAGCTTTATTGACGCATCACAAGCGGCGCTAGTATTCAGATGATGATGATGGCGATAGAGGCGATCCATGTCCAGAAGTCCAATGCTGGACCACCTCCAAAGTGTGCCACGATGAGCGATCGTGAGCCTTCTCCATACACCAACTTCCTGCAAGAACCTGTACTCCCCAACGGTTGTCGATTCTGCGAGCTATATGGCCTGCCCACTGCCACTTCAACTTGCTGATTCCGAGAGCTATGTCGGTGACCTTGGTTCTACCAGCGATGGCTACCACTTACCACTTCGTCGACGTCGTTGAGCGGCTTGTAGTCGGCGCCGACGTTTATACTGGTACTATCTCTGTTATCGCTGCCCTCATGAAGTGCTGCCAGGTCCTAAAGAAAAGTCAAAAGATAAATAAATAAATAAATATTCCGGACATATCACACACGGTCAACTGATCCCAAACTAGGCATAGCCTGTACTATGGGTACCAGAGACTGATATACATAATAGATATATATTTAACACCCAGACACAGAACAAACCTCTGTGTTAGTCACAAATGTTTGTCCAGTGCGGGAATCGAACCCGCGACCTCTAGCGCAGAAGGCAGAGTTACTACCAACTGAGCTATGAGGACAGTCAATGTTGATCATTGTTGAGATGTTCATCATCATCATTTCAGCTGTACGACGTCCACTGCTGAACATGGCCTCCCCCACAGACAGAGCAAATTCCTTATCATGTGGTGTAATCAACAGCGTTTACTTAAATCTAGGCAAATACAAACTGTTAATAGATATAAGGCCAATAAAAGATTACCGCAATATTGTAAATAAAGTTTGACTGGCCTCATAGCTCAGTTGGTAGTAACGCTGCCTTCAAGTCTAGTCAAGTCAAAATGCATTAATTTCAATAAAATCACTAGGATCACTTTGAAACGTCTTAGAAACTAGGTGAAGCTATGCCTGTTCCTCGCGACCAAGCCTACAAGAATCAGGCAACAAACACGGCTTGCGCTAGAGGTCGCGTGTTCGATTCCCGCACAGGACAAACATTTGTGTGATGAATACAGATGTTAGTTCTGTGTCTGGGTGTTAAATATTTATCTATTATATATATCAGTCTCTGATACCCATAGTACAGGCTAAGCCTAGTTTGGGATCAGTTGATCGTGTGTGATATGTCCGGAATATTTATTATTATTATTAATATATATTATTATATCTCAGATGTTATATCTCATTTATAAAATACATTTTTTACTACAAAAGTACATCTTAATATCAAAACAACTATTATAGTAAAAAATATATATAAAAATGGAGAACCACCGACCGCGAAGCTCGGCTCAACCGGTCGGTGGCTAAGGCATTATTATTATTACACCCCATTTGTCATAATATAAATTTTCTCGTCAACGCCATGATTCTCTGCTTCAGGAAGCAGCAGAAAATCAATGAATTTAATTGAGCTAAGAACACAAGGGGCGCTAAATGACTAACCTCCTTCCTGACGGCTGCGTCGCTCGCGAAGTCATAAACCAGGTCGAACATCTCATCAGCGTACTGCTGGAACTGTTCAAAAGAGTCGAACGAAGCCAGAGCGCCGGTTCTACAAAAGAAAAAATATGTGATAGCGCAATCTCTTACAGGCCTCAGAGCTCAGTTGGTAGTAACTCTGCCTTCTGCGCTAGAGGTCGCGGGTTCGATTCCCGCACTGGACAAACATTTGTGACTAACACAGATGTTTGTTCTGTGTCTGGGTGTTAAATATATATCTTTTATGTATATCAGACTCTGGTACCCATAGTACAGGCTATGCCTAGTTTGGGATCAGTTGACCGTGTGTGATATGTCCGGAATATTTATTTATTTATAATCAAAGGTCGATGCCCTGGAGAGTGCAAATTGTGGAATGAGCTTCCTTCCGAGGTTTTCCCGCTAACCTACAACATGAAGAGCTTTAAGCAAAATACAAAAAGATTTCTCCAGGGCAGGCAACGCATTAGCAATGCTCCAGGTGTTGCAGATGTCAATAGGCGACGGTAACCGCTTACCATCGGTGGTCCGTAAGCCTGTTTGCCTGCATATAACTTAAAAAAAAGAGTGTAGTCGGGCTGTGGATGATGAAAAAACCCGACTACAAAATTAAAGTAAAAATAAAACATATTTTGATATAATAAAGATATTTCAATTATAATTGTAATAAAATAACTTCATCTTCTTCTTGTCGTGTCACTGATTCATTCTTGGTCATCCTGTATTAGGTTAGTGACCAGGTTTAGGTATGGTGGCCCGAAAAAGGACCTATGACCGTCGGTGAAAGAATTAAAGGAGCCTCTACCTTTCGTGCTAAAAATTGTGATTGCACGGACAAAGGCTGGCCTATGCCCAGCAGAGTGTAGTCGGGCTGTGGATGATGATGAGAAAACTCGACTAAAAAATAACTCAGATGATGTAAACAAGTTTTTGATTTTTGAGATAAATTCAGAGACAGTTAACAATCACAAATACAATGTGTTCCTTAACTAGTATATCTGAAAGGGGCTCATTTTAATAACAAAAAGAAAAAACAATTTTTCACGAACCTTCAAATCAGCTGTTTTTGTTATAACAAGATATTATGCATACGGGAAGTTAGAGTTCCTAAAAAAGCCGAATCATTCAGTTTAAACTGATTCGATCCCAAACATCTGATTGTTTTGAAATTGTGTATCTGTTTAGTACAAAAAATGTTACCTATGGTGACATTTCCTCATCGCTGCTGTACACAGCTCGGCCGGTGTGCCTTCCTGGTCTTGCGCTGAAGCCAGCTCTATCTCCGATTGGCTGAGAGGGATTCTGCGGAGAAAAACACTTTATTGATCGAGTGCGCGAAGCGACCAGACAAGGGTGCGGCCACGGTGGGGCAAGGACCACACTTAAAAAGTTTTTAAATGGCACCTTAGTGAACGTTGTACAAGGTGAATCATTATATGTATGCTATCCCGAAAGGGCCTTATTCTGCACCTTATTAGCAATAACGTTTGTTCTACGACAAAGCACCTAAACCTTTGTACGTAGGAAGTATGTTACAATAATATGACTGTTATGGTACCTACCTAACAAGAAGAGCTGGAACCAACTAAATGTTACTTTAAATAAGTTTTTGTAATAAACATTTTTCATTTTCATTTTCATTTTTCAAAGGTGCACCCAGGTGGTCTCAGGGAGCGTGGTCTTACCCAGCGTCCACACGCTGGGTAAGAACCGGTAAATTCGACATTGTATTTAAAAACTCCGTGCACAAATCAGCTATTTTACAAATCAACATGGCGACCTTCAAATAGTGTTCACATAGTAAAAAACTTACAGAAGAATTGTATTTTTCTTGTAATCTCCTATTTTTTCCTATTTTTTCAATGTAGTGCACATAGTCCAGTCCCAGAATGAAACATCTCCTTTGTTGGCTGGTGTGAAGTGTGTAATATATGCAGTGCGAATGCACCTTTAATGTAGTTATAGTGTAAGTGCACCTTTATAATAGATATGCTGACGGAGCCACCTTGCATCGGAGGCCATCTAATTCTAATTCTAATTCTAAATGGGGGAATAAGATCTGCACTGACGTCCCGCGTTGGGGTGTATTATGCATTGTCCCCCTGCTGACCTCACCCCAGCCAGCCCAACACCTTAAAGTAACGGAGAAGGACCCTGGGTTGGTGGCAACATTGTTCGAGAATCCCCGTTGATGCTGTGGATGAAGAGGAGCAGGATCCGATCACCTCCTGCATTCTTGTTTTGAGCCTAGCTTCATTTGTGGCAGTGCAATCGGTGGCCATATTAATTGTCTCATACAATATACGAAGGTGACTGAAATCGTTTTTTTTTTTTTTTTATACAACTAAGGTGGCAAACAAGCATACGGCCCACCTGTTGGTAAGCGGTTACCGTAGCCTATGAGCGCTTGCAATACCAGAGGCATCGCGCACGTGTTGCCGACCCCTCCCCCTTCCCCCCTAAAGAGCTCTGGCAGCCTTACTCACCGCAGGAACACAACACTATTTGAAACAAATAATGTTATTTGGCTGCAATCTTCTGTAAGGCGGAGGTACCTCCCCAGGCGGGCTGCTCCAATTTAGAACGCACGGTTTTCACGAACGGTTGTGTTTATTGCATCAAAACCCCACATTTCTCACCTGTTGGGGTGTCCGGTGGGCAGTATGAACTGGAAGTGAACGACGCCCAGCTCCCCGGAGAGGTCGAGGTGCTGCAGGCACGTGATTTCGTACGACGTGTACGCGCGCCGTACGTACACCTCCAGAGCTGCGTTGCATACCTGCCAAAGAGTACTTTTTCAGAATTTTGTTGCAACAAACTTCGTATTCGTTTTTGTAATAGCACTAGTGGCTGCCTACGGCTTTGCACGCACGGTACTCGGACAAAAAGAAGCCTACATCCTTCCTCTGGGATTCCAATATCTCCATACCAAAAGAGACGTTTCATCAATATATGGAGCCTGGGCCTGCACTGTGTACACTGCTCTAAAATATGGCTAAGCAATAAAGTAAACGGATGTAATTGGTTATTTTATATAAATTGACTTCGTTCTAAGGTATATTAAGATTTTCTTCAACAAAGAGAGCAACACACAGCGCTACAAAAATATGGCGGATGGACGTCCGTGAAATGACATTTTGACAACCTACATTTATCTAACAAAACAAAAACATCAAATCAAACAACATGACATGAAATATATGTCAATGTCATGTCTAACGCCAATTATAAACCAACATGGCGGCCTTCAAATAGTGTTCACATAGTAAAAAACTTACCAGAAGAACTATTCCTCTACCATCGCATTTGTCTTCAAATTAATGAAATTGTATTTTTCTTGTAATCTCCTATTTTTTCCTAATTTTTCTATGTAGTGTACATGGACCAGGCCCAGAATGAAATGGCTCCTTTCTTAGTCGGTTTTTGTAATAGCTCTAGTGGCTGCCAGTATTCAGTATTCATTAATTACATACATTTTTTGTACATGTCACTTTAACAAACAACTTAAAAGTATACATTGTATACAGAGTTGCATGGAATTAATAAATATTATATTATTGGAAACCAAAAAATATCTCAAATAATTATAAAAATATACTGCTGCCTACGGCTTTGCACGCACGGTACTCGGACAAAAACTACATCCTTCCTGTGGGATTCAAATATCTCCATACCAAATTTCATCAAAATCCGTTCAGCCACTTAGTCGAGAACACGTTACAAAGAGACAGAGTAGCTTTCGCATTATGATTATATTTAATCTCTTTTATTTTAACTGTTTTGTTAAAATAAAAATTTGTACTGTGTTGGGGAGTAAAGGTTCTCGAATGGCGACCACGAACCGGGCGACGCAGTGTTGGAAGGCCCCCCACCCGATGGACCGACGACATTGTGAAGGTGGCGAGAAGTCGGTGGATGGAGAAGGCTCAAGACCGTTCGTCATGGAACTCTTTGGGGGAGGCCTATGTCCAGCAGTGGACTTCTACAGGCTGATGATGATAATGATTTTAAATGTAACTATCTAGTACAATCATTTTCATTTATTTATATATAAATTTACACTAATATTTTGTTTGTTTGTTTATATGTAGAGGTAATCTCTGGAGCTACTGAACCGATACTAAAAAATCGAACTACACTTTCCCCGACATTTAGAGGCTACTTTTACCGGGTACCACGCGAGCGAAGCCGTAGGCGGAAGCTAGTTAAATATACGTATGACACATACAATGGAAAATAAGTTAAGTTACAAATTGATTTCAAGCTTTTGATCTTGTTAATTTGAAATTTCTTTTATCACATTACAATCATAAACAGAATTGCTAATGTTCCTACAAAGTCGAATTATGATAACTTTATGATAATTCGAAGGCACTGAGGAAATCCATATCGCCCGAGGCTCAAGATTATAAGCCTTTTAACATGCGCATGGCTGACGTGCCGTGGTGGCCCCGGCTAAAGAATAGGCCCCTCCATTACAACCTATCCGCGGATGTCGTAAGAGGCGACTAAGGGAAAAAAGATAGGGGATGGGCAGCAGCGTCCCTCATTTTAACAACGATAGCTCTAACTGCGCTCCCCAACCCGCATGCCCAGCGTGGTGAGTATGGGCAAATCCCCACACATGATAGGAATTCGCTCTGTCTGTGGGGGAGGCCATGTTCAGCAGTGGACGTCGTACGGCTGAAATGATGATGATGATGGCTGACGTCCAAACGGCGCCGTTTGAGAGAAGGAAATTCAGACGACGCGTTTTTCTGTTTCACACAAGTTTGGTTTTGTATGGGAAGAGCTCATAGAGTAGCTTTCCTAGTCATTCGCAAATATTCGCAATGAATCGGTTAAGTCAAGCAACCAAAAACGCGGTCTCTGGCATTAAAAGATGACACAGAATAAATTAGATTAAGTAAAGCGCTTCGGTGCCACGTTAAGATGTTAGTGAAGACTACATAAGTCGTTAAGTGACGAGGCCTTTTGGCGGCCTTTTTTTTTTTTTAAATAAACATATTACACACGGTCAACTGATCCCAAACTAGGCATAGCCTGTACTATGGGTACCAGAGACTGATATACATAATAAATATATATTTAACACCCAGACACAGAACAAACATCTGTGTTAGTCACAAATGTTTGTCCAGTGCGGGAATCGAACCCGCAACCTCTAGCGCAGAAGGCAGTGTTACTACCAACTGGGCAATGAGGCCTTATAACCCAGTAAACCATAGTTGGCCGCCAGCTCGTTTTGTAGTTTATACTAATAATTAATTTAACGTAATTTACGACTCGTTATGGCTACCGATACATACACTGACGCCGCCGTGTGCACGTGAAAAGGCAGAAAATCTTTGCTTCAATTAATGTCATTCTCTCATAACAAAGCACAAGTTCTTCGTTAAGGTCGTATCGAAATACGCTGTTATAGATATAATAAACACCGAAAGCCACCGAGCCATTGACTGTCTCTGTGAAATCTGTGAATCTTTGGGACTTTAAATCGGCTTACTGTCTGATTTCTGTTTTTTTTTGGGATATTATCATAATCATTGTAATCCCTGTTTGTGAGGGTGCATCATCATCATCATCAGCTTGTAAAAGGTCACTGTTGGACAAAGGCCTCCTCCAAAAGAGTAACGGTCTTAAGCGGTTTAGTGTGGGTATAATACAAGGGTGTTTACTAATATGTATACAATCCCGAAGTGCTTATTCTACACCCAATTGAAAATAAAGTTTATTCTACAACTTTTAGAAATTGGTCATTTTTCTTTGAAAAAATTTATGTAATAATTAACTGCTTTGGAGTCAAATCAATTCAAACTCAATTGTGAAACTGTTAAGTGTATATCAAATACCAAAAACATCTAATTTGAACAAGTTTTGAAAAAAATATTGGGCATATTGGTTTTTTTTTTGTTTATTGAATAAGCCCCTTTCCGGACAGTATACATATTTTGAATCATCATGTATATGAAACAAGATAACAGTAATAAACTCATTCAAATTTTTAAAAATAGTATAGGTCAGTGTCGGTGTTATTAGGCCGCCCAAAGCCTCGGTCGTGGCTTCACGACATTACAACAAGGACCGGAACGCATGGAAGCGCTCAGTTGTTAATGCTCCACGGTCACCCATCCATTTGATAGTTAGCTGATCTAAGAACAACGCCACGAGCGCTTCGATAATGGAAACTTTTGATGATAAAACGTATAAACCATTTCGGGACACATACATTATGATTACGTTCGCGATGAGCGTGGGGATGATATACCCCAATCCGAAAACGGACTTGTTCCGTATTCTGGCCATACGTAAGTTTGAAACTCCCACTTTCTTACAAATACAAATTAATTAAATGACACCCGTACCCAACAGTAACATTATTACTACATTAGCTTCCGCCCGCGGCTTTGCACACATGGTACCTACATAAAAAGTAGCCTATATGCTATTCCAGACTATAATCTATCTCTGTACCAAATTTCATCCAAATCCGTTCGGCCGTTTAGCCGTGATTGAACTACAAACATCCAAACATCCTCACAAACTTTCGCATTTATAATATTAGTAGGATAGCCCTGACCCCAAATTAGGATTCCCTGTGTCGTGGGTATCAGAAACTACGGGTACCTTTCCTTTTGTTGAAAGCATAAGCACCTTTGGGGATAGTATATATATTATGAATCACCTTTTATAAAATATTGTTATGAAATACAAGCTACAGTGTTTTATTTTATGTTTTTTAGCATCTCTCATTTTAACTGCCGCACCGCTTGCGACAATGATACTAATTGACATTCTATATTGCTGGTTGAGACGGGACATAGTCAATATCATTCGACATAGCACTGTGGTCGGACCTTTTCTTGGCGGATTTTTCAAGGTACGTTTAAAAAAAAATATTCCGGACATATCACACACGGTCAACTGATCCTAAACTAGGCATAGCCTGTACTATGGGTACCAGAGACTGATATACATAATAGATTAATATTTAACACCCAGACACAGAACAAACATATCACACAAATGTTTGTCCAGTGCAGGAATCGAGCCCGCGACCTCTAGCGCAGAAGGCAGAGTTACTACCAACAGCTATGGGGCCAGTTAAAAGTTCTGATCTCAAAGACCCTAACACTGTAGAAAAATTTGATGAATGACAAACTAGCATCTGCCCGCGGCTTTGCTCGCGTGGTACCTATATAAAAAGTAGTAGTAAGCTATTAGCTATTCTAGGTAAAGAACTAAGTATTCCAAATTTCATCGAAATCGGTTGTGCCGTTACGGCGAGATTGACCCACAAACATCCACGCAAACTTTCCCATTTATTATAAAGTCAAAGTCAAAAGGTGTTTATTTCAAAAAAATCACTAGGATCACTTTGAAACGGCTTAGAAACTAGGTGAAGCTTTGCCTGTTCCTCGCGATCCAGCCTAGAAGAATCAGGCTACAAAAACGGCTTGGTGCCTATCATTAAGTAGGATAGATATTTTGCCGAAACTTCAAACTGAAATATTCATTTATTACATACATGCGATGTGCTAAGTTATCAATTAGCAAATTTGAAACTTAATTAAGCGACAACTCTGTAAAAATTCTTATAACAAAATATCTGACTATTTAGATGACCAAACACCTTGAGACTGAATATGCTCCGACTCGATTATTAATAAAGTAATGAGGATCATTAAAAAAAAAAATAACGCGCGCCCTGGTTTCTTGCCTGTATCTTGTAGGCTAGGTCGCGAAGAATAGGCGTAAATTCAACTAGATTAAAGACGTTTCACAATGATCCATTCGATTTCAATTAATAAATGATTATTTTAGTTTGAAGTATTTGTGTGTGTGTGTGTTTGTGTGAGTGAGTGAGAGAGAGAGAGAGAGAGAGAGAGAGAGAGAGAGAGAGAGAGAGAGGTGGGAGAGAGAGAGAGTTGATACACACATCAACTTACTCTCTCTCTCACTCACTCACACAAACACACACACACACACATACTTCAAACTCAAATTTTCATCATGTGTGTGAGAGAGGTGACGATAGGATGACACATAGATAATGAGAGAGCGAGAGAGAGTGTGTGTAAAAGAGTGTTTGAAAGTGTAGGCTTGAAGCTCTTAAGACAGTTATCGATACCAATAATATGAGTGATATGATTATTATTGACTACTAGCTTCTGCCTGTGGCTTCGCTCGCCTGGTACCTACACAAGGAGCCTATATGCTATTCTAGGCAAAGAACTCTTTATATATCAAGTTTCAAAGAAATCGGTTGCGGTGTTACGGCGTGATTGAATAACAAACATCCTCGCAAACTTTCGCATTTATAATATTAGTAGGATTTACTATACACAGATGTTCCTTATGTACTACAAACGCAAGGAAGCGAAGCAAATACTAGATGAGATTGATCGAGATTACGAATCGTACAACCATATGAGCGAAGAGTACAAGGAACTAACTTATAAAGGTGTGAAGAACAGTCTTATCTACAGGTACCAAAAAATAATTGATTATCTGTTTTAGTGTACAACGTGAGTCATAATAAGAATACCATCCCAAAAGGGGGTAATTCTAATAATAAAAAACATAAATATGATTTTTCTTTTTTGCATTGTAATCACTATGACCTTTCTAAATGTTTGATATAAACCATAAACATACTTTTTAACCGACTTCAAAAAGGAGGAGTTTCTCAAGTCGGTTTCTCAAGTTTTAATACGCCTTTACTGCGTCTTTCGTAACTAGTATCATATCCCGAAAGGGGCTTATTCTATAAAAAAAAATAGTGTCAAAATTATATTCAACTTTTTCAAATCGGCTGTTTTTGTACATAATCCACGCCAAGGCAAGATTGCCACCTAAGAAAGCTGAAACAGTTTGAATTGATTTCAACTCAGCTTGCTTGCTTGTCGTGTCACTGATTCTTTCTTGGTCATCCTGTATTAGGTCAGTAACCAGGTATGGTGGCCCTGAGAAGGGCCTTTGACCGTCTCGGTGAAAGAATCAGTGTGGTGGATTAAAGTGCCGCTCTTAGATTTTCCTTTCGTACACATAGAGGCTTCTTTCGTGCACTGTTCAACTCAGCGAATAACAGTCATTAAAGAGTGTTTTTTTTTTACTTTTTTGTAGCGAACGTTGCTGGGTCATGGTCGTGATAACATGTGTTATGACGTTCCCCCTAATGGCGATCGTGCAAAACTTATACAACTACACCTGCAAATCGGAGCCAGTCAGGTACATGATACACGATCTGAAGATACCATTCTGCGATCCAGGTGGGTTCTATTGCTACCTATTTATCTTTTTTTAGTCGACTACGGCAAAGCCAACTAGCTTGGTTGCTTCCGGGTCACTGATTCCATCTTGGTCATCTTGTATTAAGTCAATACAAATATTTTTCGGTAATTTTAATCTAAGTTGCATTGGCTTGGGACCCTCTTGATACCTGTGTTAGAAGGTCTAGCTCTTCCGTAGTAGGTACATTTTTTTTTTTTTTTTTTTTAATATTCCGGACATATCACACACGGTCAACTGATCCCAAACTAGGCATAGCCTGTACTATGGGTACCAGCGACTGATATACATAATAGATAAATATTTAACACCCAGACACAGAACAAACATCTGTATTCATCACACAAATCTTTGTCCTGTGCGGGAATCGAACCCGCAACCTCTAGCGTAGAAGGCAGAGTTACTACCAACTGAGCTATGAGGCTAGTCTATTGTTTGGATTCAGTAGTACGAATTTATATTATTTGAAAAGTTGTGAATTTACTTATTCAAATATACTTATACATAATAAATAATACCTACTATGTACTTACCTAGCTAATAAGAATGAACCTACATATTATTACTTAACTACCTACCTAGAATTACCCACTTTTAGAATTGTTTAAGATACTAGTGTTCTCATGTAAGTGACTCACTGTCTTTATGAGAATCATCATCATCATCATTTCAGCCGTAAGACGTCCACTGCTGAACATGGCCTCCCCCACAGACAGAGCGAATTCCTTACCATGTGGGGGGATTTGCCCATACTCACCACGTTGGGCATGCGGGTTGGCGAGCGCAGTTAGAGCTATCGTTGTTAAAATGAGGGACGCTGCTGCCCATCCCCTAGCTTTTTTCCCTTAGTCGCCTCTTACGACATCCGCGGATAGAGATATGGAGGGGCCTATTCTTTAGCCGGGGCCACCACGGCCAAAAATTCATTTATGAGAATAAATGAATTTAAGCCTAAACCGAATTTAAAGAAACTTAGAACAAAATGATCGTTTAAGGGTTCCGTTTTTAATTTATTTAACAAATATGTTAGACTTGAAAATTTTGTCATCAATGTCATTTATTTGCTCTATCATGTGTACAGGACACATGATAGAGCAAATAAATTACCTTTATCCTTTTTTTTCTTCCAAATGAGGTACGGAAACCTTACAAAAAATATTGAATAATTTTACAGGTTATTTTTCCTGCCCTTGTCCCACATTACGTGGGGTCGGGACAAAATGTTTTCCTCTTCCACTCTCTTCTGTTAGCCGTCATCTCCACACTCGCTTCTTTCTTACTCATGTCATCTTTAATACAGTCCATCCATCTTTTCTTTGGCCTTACAGATCTAAGGTTCGAAACGCCGATATTCGAGATAATGTTCGCGTACATGTTCTACAGTTCTATATTGTACGTGATCAACTTTATCGGATACGACGGATTCTTCGGACTATCAATAAACCATGCTTGCATGAAAATGGACTTGTATTGCAAAGCTTTGGAAGACGCCTTGAAGAGTGATGGCAACATTCATGCGAAGATTGCGAAGGTTATACAAGAACAATGCAGGATGTATGAGTAAGTATTTTTAACCCATTACAAAAAAGGAGGTCGTCAATACGGTTGTTCGGGTTATTATTATCGGTTATTATTCTATCAACAAAATGTAAAAACATTATGTTAGAAAAAGTAACAATTATTTTAAAATGGCTAGTGTGTATTAATTATGTCAAATTAATATGATTATTTGTAATTTATTATCTGTGTAATTTTAAACATTATTAGTAATTTAAATTGTAAACGTCCACGAGCAACTTCCGGACTGAGATCGGTAAAGTCATTCAAGTGACATTGTTTTTTCCGGTAAGAGCGCAGGTGGGGAGAAGTTGCTCGTGCTCGTGACCAGTTGTCGTTTGAGACTCGAGAAGGGAAGAAGTGATTATAAAAGTGTGGGGATATTACCAGTTGGGAAATAAAATTGCAAAATCAGTGACACGACAAGCAAGCATCATCTTTTTAGGTAATTATTAAAGGAACGAGAAGTTCGAAATAATTGAGTTTCAACTGATTTGACCGTTCGCGACCCACATTCACACTGAGCCTTCACACCAATGTGAAGGAGGGGAAATTAATTTCCCCGCCTTAACACTGTCATATTTTCAAATTTCAGTGTGAAGGTGGGTCACAACCTCGTTCAACAGTGTTAACGTTGGGAATAACAAAAAGGAGACTAAAACATTCCTTCGTTACCCACCTTACTACCATAGTGTTACGGAAGCGGGTTCTGGGATAGGAATCAAACGCTGTGGCTTCTGAAACATGCCTTTATTCACGAGACACAGAGTACTTTACACGCACTGCAATGCAAGGACTCTAACGCAGCTTTTCTAAAAAATGCCCAATGCTTATTTCATTGGTTAACAGCTGCATTTGGGAATTAATATTGAATTTGATGTTCTCGTGTAAGTTAATTTTGAATTCGGCGTTATAAAAAATTCTGTAAGCAGTCTGGCCATGGTTTTTCGCGACCCACCTTCACACTTAGCCTTTTCCCGCCATTCACACTGAGTTCCCCTCCTAAACACTAGTATGAAGGCCGGGATTTCTTTCACACTGGTGTGAAGGCTCAGTGTGAAGGTGGGTCGCAAACCGATTTGACCCCAACACAGCTACACAGCATTATTGCATAGTTTATTTACTGAAAAAGTTTCACTCTTTACAAGGAGCCCATTTATATTCATATTCTGTTAATAGATTCGTGGACTTGATCCAAGATACGTTCAATATCTGGCTTGGAATAATATTGTTGGCGACAATGATACAGATATGCACCTGCCTGTACCATATCACTGAGGTAACTATAATAGACTAGTGAAAGCCCCTAGACATCGTTCGCATGATATATTTTTTAACGCCCGCTGGATTCACATAGACAGAAATTAATTCACTAACTTGGCACACAATACACATCACAATAGAAGCAAGAAACAGTTATAAATAAGAGCAAAAATATGGAACAAATACAAACATGAAACACACAAAACCGGACTTATTCACACGGTCAACTGATCCCAAACTAGGCATAGCCTGTACTATGAGTACCAGAGACTTATATACATAATAGATATATATTTAACACCCAGACACAGAACAAACATCTGTGTTCATCACACAAATGTTTGTCCAGTGCGGGGATCGAACCCGCGACCTCTAGCGCAGAAGGCAGAGTTACTACCAACTGAGCCATGAGGCCAGTCTTAATAACACGTGCAATGTTATTGTGCGCCACAGCAGCAAAAAGGTCTCGACATATTCATTACTAGTTTCCGCGGGCGGCTTCGCTCGCGTAGTACCTACATAAAAAGTAGCCTATATGCTATTCTAGGTAAATAACTCCTTATATTCCAAACTTCAACGAAATCGGTTGAGCTGTTACAGCGTGATTGAATAACAAACATCCAAACATCCTCACAAACTTTCACATTTTATAATATTAGTAGGATATTGAACCACTCCGTGGTGGCCCCGGCTAAAGAATAGGCCCCTCCATACCTACCTATCCGCGGATGTTGTAAGAGGCGACTAAGGGAAAAAAGCTAGGGGATGGGCAGCAGCGTCCCTCATTTTAACAACGATAGCTCTAACTGCGCTCGCCAACCCGCATGCCCAGCGTGGTGAGTATGGGTAAATCCCCCCACATGATAGGAATTCGCTCTGTCTGTGGGGGAGGCCATGTTCAGCAGTGGACGTCGTACGGCTGAAATGATGATGATGATTGAACCATGAAAGCAAGCAACAGAGATAAAGTCAGATTTTACCATTTTTCAGGGCTACGGCTTTGATCTAAGATACATGATTTTCGTTACCGGTGCTGTGATACATATCTATCTGCCCTGCAGATACGCGGCGAAATTGAAAGCTATGGTATGTGTAAATAAAGTCTAATTTTCATATCTCCAGAATGTGTTAACTTATAAATCAATATTTTTTCAGTCAGTAGAAACATCAAGCAGGATCTACTGCTGTGGCTGGGAGAATGTCAACGACCTGAGTGTACAGAAAATGATCATGTTCATGATAGCAAGAGCACAGACGCCAATTGAAATAACCGCTTTCAATATGATGGCTTTCGATATGGAATTATTTGGTTCTGTATGTACCCTATCCTACTCATAGTAGAATACCTCCTACTAATATTATAAATACTAAAGTTTGTGAATGTGTAATGTATGTGTGAGTGGTTTCGTGCGTGTGAGAGAACATGTGTGTGTGTGTGTGTGACTGAGTGTTCGTGTGTGTTTCTTTGTTATCACACAGCTCTGTCAGGTACTCAGTTAGGTACTTTAGGTCCTGGCACGTAACATAGGGCACTTTAGAGTCCAACACGGCCTGTCTCCATCATCAAAAAGATTATGGCATAGGGAACTTTATTAACGGTACTCAATTAAGAGCATACAGTGCACTTTAAAAAAAAAAGAGTACTTAAAAATAATAGTTAACTTTAGGGTAGTCGATCCATAGTTAGCAAAATTATACGATAAACACATCAGAACTCGTGACCCATATAAGAGGTTGATACAAATGGTTAGAAGAAGATCCATTTTTGTTTGTGTGTCGGTGTGTGTGTGTGAGGTGGTGTGTGGGTAGGTAAAGTAGGTACTAGTGTGACATAGATAGCATAACAGACAGGACATCAAAAATTTAACTGCTTTTGTTTGTTACAGATAATGCAAACATCTTATTCAATGTTCACGCTGTTGAGATCATAGATTAATTATGTGTATAGTAAAAAAACAATTTATTATGCTCATTACCAATGAGTATTTTTCCCTGTGACTTTATTGACCACCTTAGGAAATGACACCGCATTGAGCTTATCAATGACACCCTATTTCACCCGTTAGGGTACTTTACGAGTAATAGTCAAGTTTGCAATTGGTTAAAAAAGGTCTACATTTTGATGTTTAAAAAACATCACAACCCTTCTGCTCATAAACCTAGCTTGGTAGAGATAGCCGTTACTCCGCGATAAGACCGCCCATTGTATTACATAGTTTAGTTTTAATTGTTTGTACTTTTATGGTCTCTTCTTCTTCTGGCAGGACCCATGTTTTCTTCTTCCACTCTCTTCTGTTAGCCGCCATCTCCGCACTCACTTCTATCTTACTCATGGTATATACTATATACTATGTACTTTTATGGTATGCAATAAAGTATTTACTATCTACCTCTAGCCATATATTGATTTATATACGAACCCTCCCCCCTTATAGTACCTACTTACCGCAGCGTTAGTGTGGTAGAAGAAGTCGTGCAGGATATCGAATATCGAAGTCTCTGAAAGGATCAGCTTCTGAAGATTCTCCGGGTGGAAGTCATGCCCGTACATGTCCACTGCGGACAGGAAGATAGACTCCATCTGGTTGTGGCGGAGCTCGTACGCGGGCTGGTGAGCGGCTATCAGGACCTGAGAGAAATAATCATTAGTGACCTTACTTTTAAAAATACTAGCTTGCGGCCGTGGACTTGACTGGCCTCTTAGATCAGTTAGTAGTAAATCTGCCTTCTACGCTAGAGGTCGCGGGTTCGATCCCCGCAGTCAACAAATATTTGTGTGATGAACACAGATGTTTGTTCTGTGTCTGGGTGTTAAATATTTATCAATTATATTATATATATCAGTCTCTGGTACCCATAGTCCAGGCTATGCCTAGTTTGGGATCAGTTGACCGTGTGAATATGTCCGGAATATTTATTTATTTATATTCGCTCGCATAAAAATATAGCCCATATGCTATTTTAGGTAAAGAACTCCATATATTCAAAGTTTCATCGAAATCGTTTGAGCCTTTACGGCGTTGAACTACAAACATCAAAAAATCCTCACAAACTTTCGCATTTATAATATTAGAAGTAAAGGATAGATAGCAGGACGCACAAAAATTGTCCACTAGGACGGGATTTGAACCCACAACCTTCCCCTAGATACGGGGATGCTCTAACCAGTTTGATCAAGGTCGCTGCTGATTCGTCTGTCAGACCTAGCTCGTGAGACCTATATGGTGTCAGACTAGGATCACCGGACCACATATCGGACTTAAAGTTGTCTTTTAGACCACCCCAGGTGAATATGTGGTCTGTCAGACTACACATTAGAGAAATTACATTAGGTTTACCTGTCTAGCTCGCAGAGCGACTCGGCTGTGTTCAGCTCTGTGCAGTGACGTCAGTTCGTTCAATGTCGCTGCCAACTCGTCTGTGAGACCGGGCTCGTTGGACCATAGGTGGTCGATAAGGAGAGTCACCTGAAAAAAAAATTGTTAATTGTACCACTAACTAACTAATAAAGAAACTAATTTGCCCACACTAAACCTAACTTTTTTTTAATTCTTTACTAACTTCCGCTCGCGGCTTCGCTCGCGTGGTACCTTCATAAAAAGTAGCCTATATGCTATTCTAGGTAAAGAACTTTCTCTATTCCAAGTTTCAACGACATCGGTTGAGCAGTTACGGCGTGATTGAATAACAAACATCCAAACATCCTCACAAACTTTCGCATTTTTTTTTTGTGATTGTTAGGCGTTTGACCACCATCTCACTTTTGCAAGTGAGATTTGGCCTAAGATGGAGCACGCTTTACCAGAAGGAACTTGTTCACTCTGGATTTGAAGACTCCTAGATTGTACTCATCCGGGAAAACAGACGCAGGCAGATCGTTCCACTCTTTGCCAGTACTTATAATATTAATAGGATTGTAGACAGAAAAACACATAGAAAAACATAAACTAAATGAAGGGATATACAAAGGCGAGCTTCGCCTAAAAAGAGTTTTCTAACAGCAAACCTTTGAGGCTAGAGAGAGGTGATTATAAAAAAAAATACGAATAAAAAATAATAGACACCTAATTAATTATTAATTCATATTATATGGTTTTCTAGTCTATTGTTGATTTTTGGGAAAAAAATACTTTTGTTGTTGATTTTGATCTCTCATTCGATTGAAAAATTCTTTCAAAAAAAGCGTGAAGCTTGGCTGGC
Source organism: Anticlea derivata (assembly GCA_947579855.1). NCBI lineage: Eukaryota > Metazoa > Arthropoda > Insecta > Lepidoptera > Geometridae > Anticlea > Anticlea derivata. The sequence continues at coordinate 3,910,516 of OX388287.1, read as the reverse complement.
GTTGATTTTTTTGAAAGAATTTTTCAATTTTAAGTCAATTTAGGTTAAGTTTAGGCGGTTTGTTTAAAGACATTTCACATCGAATTTGCCTAAGTCTGTATGTTGTCTCTGAAAAGAAACCGACCGTCCGCAAACGAACATATGTCTCTGAATTCAGGATAACCAAGAAGGAAACAGTGAAAGGAAAAGCGAGCAACATACCAGCATATTCTTCTTTGCGACCTGGTTGTGCGAGAAGATCATATTGGCGACAGGCTGCATATCATCCTTGTATTTCTCCCGGAGAGCCACCACGCACTTGTCGTAGGAACCTGCGACACGGAGAATTATGATCATAGTAACACCCAACAGCCACATGGATCCCCTGTGTCGTGGGTATCAGAAACTACTAGTACCATGGTACAGGGAGATAATGCTTTTTAGCATTAAGTTCGCCTATGTCGTCGAATTTTCTATCTATCTATCTACAGTACTACAACGAAAGTAGCTGAACACTAATTATTTTCATATCACCTGAACGGCATTACTCTCCAAATGTAAATTATAATATAATACAAAACATTCTTAACATAAATCATTTTCAAAAGCCGTCATTTTCAAATGTCTATTTCATTATGTTAAGTTACTTTATGGAGAGTAATGCCGTTCAGGTAAAATGAAGATAATTAGAGTTCAGCGACTTACGTTGCAGACATTAGTCCCGAGGCGGGAATCGGATCCGCACGTCTTGCGTCTCAGACGGGCACTCGTCCCCTACGCCACCGAGTTAGTCATGATTGTAGTGACTAGTATTTAAGGAAACCGGCATTCTTTATCTTATGCTGTCTCCGGGGGACAACTGACAGTGACAGATAACAGATGACACCTGAGATGGAGAGATGGATACATGCTCTCTGGGAGTCTCTGGTTGTACACAGGCGGCGCGTGGCCAGACTGTCGGTGTTCTATAAGTACCACTTTGGTGATTGTGCGCAGGATCTGCATGACCTCATCCCTCCCTCCCCCTTCCACCACCGGACAAGCAGACGCACAGGTAAATACCACCCTTACCTGGTCGACATACCACAGTGTCGAACGAAACGTTTCTGCTCCACTTTTATTATAAGTACTGCCAAAGAGTGGAATGATCTGCCTGCGTCTGTTTTCCCGAAAGAGTACAATCTAGGAGTCTTCAAATCTAGGGTCAATAAGTTCACTCTGGGAAAGCGTGCTCCATCTTAGGCCACATTTCACTTGCAAAAGTGAGTTGGTGGCCAAACGCTTACAATTATCAATAAAAAAATTAAAAAAAAAGTCAGTCAGTCTGTGGTCAAGCCGGCACGAGCAGGCGCGCGGGAATCACTGTGAGATATGATATGTGTTGTGTGATAACAACGAGGCAGTTGTCCTGCTAGGAACCAGTGTGGCGTTAGGCATACACTACAATGATGACGATGACGCACCTAGTTGGAAGTTGCTCTCGACCTGGTAGTACTGTTTGAGTAGATCGTGAACGGCCGCCTTCATTCTGCCACGGATACCGTTCCTGGAAAGAAATATTGAAAAAACTTTATTTACAGAAAGAAACTTAAAACTAATACAAGTTAATATTTACAAAATACACAAGAAACAGTTGAGCCATCTAAAGACCGTTACAAACGATCTATAGATAGCTCAACTGATCCAGATTTAAAAAATATAATAATAGAAAAGAAAAAGGCAATACTCAATACATTTATTGCTTTCACATGGTTTGTTAGAGCTCTGCTGCGCACTATATTTTTATCATTTAGCATTTAATTTCTTTTATTTTATTTTATGTGTAGTTCTTAAGGGAAATAAAAATCAGGTAGTATACATATAGTTATGTGGTTTCTCATGCGGACCCTGTATTAGGGTATGGCAACAAAGAGACAGGCCGAGATTTAATATCGAATTAAGAGGTAGTGTAGTTCCGATCTATACCACATATATATCTATAGGCCACTTTTATCCAGGCGATTAGATCTCTGAAGAGGGTTAGTCAGAACATTTGGCATATGCACACATTTTGCAGTAATGAGTATTACATACGTGACAGGTTGCAAGCACATCGCCGCTTTAAGAACACTTACTGGTTACCTCATAAAGTTTCCCGCTTTGGTAACATGGCTTACTTATTTAATTTTCTTATTCTATACCTCTGAAGAGCAGATTCATAAAATGCCAACTTGGGAGATGCAGTTCGCTTCGATCCCTCGATCAATTACCCACAATTGTGTATTACCTGTATCTCTGCACCAACACGACCAGAGCTTGTGTGCTCATAAAGAAGACGTCTCTATCAGCTCGCTTTGGTAGAGATGCTGCATGGCTGAAAAAAAATGTAAAGTAAAGGCAAGATATTTTTTTTTTTTTTTTTATTCAAGGTCTTAAAAAAAAATTTTTTTTCTGACCTTATTCAAAACAATGGCGTGGCCGTGGTGGCTCCGGCTAAAGAATAGGCCCCTCCATATCTACCTATCCGCAGATGTCGTAAGAGGCGACTAAGGGAAAAAAGCTAGGGGATGGGCAGCAGCGTCCCTCATTTTAACAACGATAGCTCTAACTGCGCTCGCCAACCCGCATGCCCAGCGTGGTGAGTATGGGCAAATCCCCCCACATGATAAGGAATTCGCGTTGTCTGTGGGGTAGGCCATGTTCAGCAGTGGACGTCGTACGGCTGAAATTATGATGATGATGATTCAAAACAATTGTGTTTGGTCTTCTTAACATCGTTATAACTGATAATTAAACGCACTAGAGGTTCATCACTTAAGGCTGCTACCTAAAACAGCAGAAAAATTGAGTTTGAACTGATCGAACCCGCACCTCTTGCGTCTCACACGGGCACTTGTCCGATACGATACGAGTTCATCAAAGAAAATAACTTTATACCTACCCAAATAACATTGCATACTCTGTACATAATCTACCACAATTTCGCAAATAAATAATAAGATTGATTAACAGATGTTTGTTCTGTGTGTGGGTGTTAAATATATATCTATTATGTATATCAGTTTCTGGTACCCATAGTACAGGCTATGCCTAGTTTGGGATCAGTTGACATTTGTGATATGTCCGAAATATATATATATATATATTTTTTACTGGCCTCATAGCTCAGTTGGTAGTAACTCTGCCTTCTGCGCTAGAGGTTGCGGGTTCGATCCCCGCACTGGACAAACATTTGTGTGATTAACACAGATGTTTGTCCTGTGTCTGGGTGTTAAATATTAATCTATTATGTATATCAGTCTCTGGTACCCATAGTACAGGCTATGCCTAGTTTGGGATCAGTTGACCGAGTGTGATATGTCCGGAATATAAAAAATAAAAAAAATATATATAGAGGTTATATTATGGTCAAAAAGTGAGGCACTCACTGGTCGATGACGCTCACTTGACGGGACCCATTTGCCCCACATAACGCATACACAACATACCACCTACCTACTACCTATATGTACCTACCTCACTTGTCTGTGCCTACAACTACATAGGTGCCTAAGCTTTTATGTGTTCTAGGTATGTTTTGTGTTTATTTTTTTAATGTTTAGTATGCGTTGTGGAGCAAATAAACATGTTTTCTTTCTTCTTTTTCGCTTCTATAATATTATGGTCAATAAGTGAGACACTCACTGGTCGATGACGCTCGCTATCTGTTGACTCGGGAACTGAGCCAGCACACTGGTTATGTTGCGTTCGTACAACGCCATCAGTTTCCGGACTTTCTTCTCCACCGCTATAGGAATGCGGCCCGACGTTGATGATAGAACCTGATAGAAATGAAATGAAATTGAAATGAAATTTATTTGATATATACAACAGACTTAACAATAACATGCAATATTAAGTTTTATGTAATTAGTAACATAATGAACTAAAATATATAATATTCCTGGTTGGACAACATTGGTACCCAAACTAGGATTGCCTGTGTTATGGCATACCAATGCCCTCCGCCAAGCCATTAATACTTTAAGCATATATTTGTGCAAAGAAAAAACATACGATTGATTTTCTTGACACACATACAGTCATCAATTTCATCATTTCAGCCGTACAATGTCCACTGCTGAACATGGCCTCCCCCACAGAGAGAGTGAATTCCTTATCATGTGGGGATCTGAAATTCGGCTGAAGAATAGGCCTCTCCATATCTACCTATCCGCGGATGTCGTAAGAGACAACTAGAGGATTTTCCCCCTAAGCTAGGGGATGGGCAGCAGCGTCCCCCATTTTAACAATGATAGCTCTAACTGCGCTCGCCAACCCGCATGCCCAGCGTGGTGAGTATGGGCAAATCCCCTCACATGGTAAGGAATTCGCTCTGTCTGTGGAGGCCATGTTCAGCAGTGACGTCGTACGGCTGAAATGATGATGATGATGAGTACTCCCGTTACGTTCGCCTGATGTTATTTTCGTGCAGAATCAGTAGAGAAGAAGACCTGGAAGACCAGGCTCCGTGATCTTACCTCTTGCAACTCCAGCAGTGGTAGCGACGGATCTCTCAAGCTGGACATGAATTTCTCGACAACTTCTCTCAAACGAGGAGTATTGTACGGCTCGGGAAGACAGTAACCTGTGGGCACACATATTACATTAATCATCATCGTTGCATCACTGGTTATTTTTTGGCCTACCTGCTTGAAGAAATAATAGAGTAAGTAAAGAATGAGGCCCACTCTGTCTCTAACTATACTTCAGACAAACTCAATGTACTTTGTAAACAATCCGCCCATACTTAACCCTAAATTATCTTGCTTGAATGATGTTTGACATAAATTTGATCAATTCATTCAATTGATGATGAAATTGCATGATTACAGATCAACAGCAAATGCACATTTAATTTATATATATTAATTATCTATATCTAGGCAATCAGATGCTTGAAGATATCTAGTCAGAGGCACGTCCAGCCATTTGGCTCACGCCCACATTTAGATATTCAGGTACCACGTGAACCATTTTATAGGCATTTATAGATATTTAGTAACACTATACGCCACTCACGATTCAAAGTGTAAGTGGTGGTCAGGAAAATGAGTGACTTCGAACGAACTTCTATATCTCTTTCAGTTTCAGATTTTTGCATACTGACCCACCTTGATGGACCACCGTATATAAAACACTCACCAGCTAGAGAATTCTCCAGGATCAGTCGGTACTTGATGTGCATATTGTTCAGTTTCTCCGACAGCTGAGGATGTTCCTCCAGTGGGAACTGACCCTTGTACGGCTGTGCGGTGGTCACTAGAGACGGGTCGTCCAGCTCTGAAACATAGGTACATAAATACATTCTAGGTGATTCATTATATGTATACCACCCCGAAAGGGGGTTATTCTATCAATAAAATGAAAAATATTAGCGAAAAATCCATCCAAATCATCATTTTTTTTTGCAAGCCTTCTTAAATTAGCTGTTTTTGGTATTTATATCATCTATATAACTGATTAAATAAATAAATAAATATTCCGGACATATTACACACGGTTAACTGATCCCGAACTAGGCATAGCCTGTACTATGGGTACCAGAGACTGATAAACATAATAGATATATATTTAACACCCAGACACAGAACAAACATCTGCGTTAATCACAAATGTTTGTCCTGTATGGGAATCGAACCCGCGACCTTTAGCGCAGAAGGCAGAGTTACTACCAACTGAGCTATGAGGCCTGTACTACTACTACTAAACGTACGAATAGGTCGGCGTCAAGATTACCTTAAACAGCTGATTTATTGTGTATTGACCCCAAAAACAGCTGATTTTTACATATAGTTTTTTAATGAAATATGTCGAATTTTCAAAAGTCGTAGAGCAAACTTTATTGCCAATTAGGAGCAGAATAAGCCTTTTTCTGGATAGCATTCATATTATGAATGACATTTTGACTGGCCTCATAGCTCAGTTGGTAGTAACTCTGCCTTATGCGCTAGAGGTCGCGGGTTCGATTCCCGCATTGGACAAACATTGACTAACGCAGATGTTTGTTCTGTGTCTGGGTGTTAAATATATATCTATTATGTATATCAGTCACTGGTACCCATAGTACAGGCTATGCCTAGTTTGGGATCAGTTGACCGTGTGTGATATGTCCGGAAAATTAAAAAAAAAAAAAAAACATTGTATTATCCCAAAAAATCTACTCTGTCACACTGGTCGCGAGGAACAGGCGTAGCTTCGCTTAGTTTCAAAGCGATTCTAGTGATTTAATTGAAATGAACACCTCTTGACTTTGGCTTACCCAAGGTGCCAATAAGCGAGCCCTGATCCAGCACAGCTCCAGGTCTGAGGTTCCACGTGATTTTGCCAGCTTCTGGTGAAGACAGCGTCATCACCATTTTCATCACCTGTCAAAACGGGATTAAAATTAATTTCATTTAAATGGGCTTGTCAGTCTATTGGTCCATTGACCATAACTTATAATTATATTATCTTAATGTATGGTCTTCAGTATACAAAGTCTACTGTGGTCTTCTATGGTCTACCGGTCTACTTACATCAATCTCTTGTTAGTGGCTTGTTATGAAACATAATTTTCTTCAGCAGACAAAGTCTACTGGGGTCTTCTATGGTCTACTGATGGTCTTCTCATCTTCTTACTTTAATCTTTACTTATGGCTTTAAGCCTTAATGTTGTTCTTTATCATAAAAGTTCATCTATGTTCTATTAACCTCAATCTCTAATTATCGCTTGTTAACATACCGTATGTTCTAAAGTAGACAAGGTCTACTATGGTCTTCTATCATCTACAGATGGTTTTCTTACTTCAATCACTTCTTATGGCTTGTAAACATAACGTATATTCTTCAGCAGCCAAGGTCTACTACGGTCTTCTATGGTCTACTGAAAGTCCACTAACCTCAATCTCAGCATAAGGCTGTCCCTTATCAACATGGCCGCCATCATCCACCAAAGCATTGATCAGTTTTCCAGAAGACGGTGCCCTCAGTTTTGAAGGATCCTTTTCCTTTTCAAAGACCACGGTTTGGTTGCCGATGACTATACGGTACTTGTCCACTTCGTCTTTTAGGTACGTTGTGAATGAGGATCCGTCGATTGAGAGCAGAGTGCCTGCGAAAAGAGAGCTTATTTTAATGTGAGTACCATTCGAATTTTCCTAATATAATATTGTCTATGGCTTTTTTTTTATATAACTGAGGTGGCAAACCGACATAGCTCTCAGAATTAGCAAGTTGAAGTGGCAGTGGGCAGGCCATATAGCTCGCAGAACCGATAACCGTTGGGGAGTAAAGGTTCTCGAATGGCGACCACGAACCGGGCGACGCAGTGTTGGAAGGCCCCCCACCCGATGGACCGACGACATTGTGAAGGTGGCGGGAAGTCGGTGGATGGAGAAGGCTCAAGACCGTTCGTCATGGAACTCTTTGGGGGAGGCCTATGTCCAGCAGTGGACTTCTACAGGCTGATGATGATGATGATGAGGTGGCAAACAAGCATACGGCTCACCTGTTGGTAAGTGATTACCATAGCCTATGAGCGCTTGCAATACCAGAGGCATCACGCTCGCGTTGCCGACCCCGAACCCCCTCCCTATAGAGCTCTAGCAACCTTACTCACCGCAGGAACACAACACTATTTGAAACAAATAATGTTATTTGGCTGCTATCTTCTGTAAATCTTTGGAGGTACCTCCCCAGACGGGCTGCTCTAATTGAGAGCGAGAAAATCTCGCTGTGCCCTACTTCGCTTTTTGGTCGTGTTCGTCGAATGGCAACGTACCTCCATCAGTGAGTTTATGCACCTCCAGTTCTTTAAAGCTGCCGTTCATCACGAGGAAGTAGGAGGTGGGCCCGTACTTAGTGGCTGTCACCTTGTACTTGTGCCCGGAGTGGATGAGCTCAACGTCGACTGTGTTTGACAGCTGGCTGGATGCTTGTATCTGACCCCTGGGGCAGAAAAAAACATATCAACTTCCTGCCCTTGTCCCACATTATGTGGGATCTGCACAGCATGGTTTTCCTCTTTCACTTTCTTCTGTTAGCCGTCATCTCCGCACTCCATCCATCTTTTCTTCGGCCTTCCTCTAGTCTTATATCCATCCACATTCATACCTAACGCTCTTCTCGTTACATGACTTTCATCCCTCCTCATGTCATGTCCATACCATGCGAACCTATTACTTTTTACTTTTTGATCACTGGTGCAACACAACTAAAAAAATAATTAATAACAATCTTTCCGATCCAAATGTCGTTCGAATCCCCGTTAGTGACTTACATCCTCATTGCCCGGTTGTGCACGAAATAGTTTTATATTGGAAAATGTATTTGCGCATTTATGTGTACAATCTAAGGGTCTCTATATTGTACGATAATACAATGCCTGATATTTGAAAGTCCTTGAAATATCAGGACCTAAATTATCGGCTCCCTGATCTAACTTACTTCTCCAAGCAGTTCTTGAAGTCTTGGAAGTGGGCAGTGATTATATTGTCAGCGATAAGAATGGACCCGCACATAACGCCCAGCATCACATCCGGCTTCTCTGATTGTACCTGAGAACAAATGGTTACTATACAAGGTAATTCATATTATGTATACTATCCCGAAAGGGGCTTATTCTGTCAATAAATTTTGTTCTTGAAAGCTTGAGCATTCGCCATCTTTCTTTGAAAAAAAAAAACAGCAAAAATCTGCTGTTTGGATTTTAAATCAGTTTACACTCAATTATGTGCTGTTTTGGGTAGCCATCTTGATATCGAACTTCTCGTACGTTTAATTATTAGTTCTAAAGATTGTAAACAGGCTTAAAGCAGCAGATTTTAATAAGTATGAAACTGGTTCATTATACATTGTCTACTGGTCTAATTGTGGACTATGACGTAAAATTACTAAATAAAATAAATATTCCGGACATATTACACACGGTCAACTGATCCCAAACTAGGCATAGCCTGTACTATGGGTACCAGGGACTGACATACATACAGATAAATATTTAACACCCAGACACAGAACAAACATCTGTGTTAGTTACAAATGATTGTCCAGTGCGGGAATCGAACCCGCGACCTCTAGCGCAGAAGGCAGAGTTACTACCAACTGAGCTATGAGGCGATTCCGTAATGTATGTTACTAGTTAACTATAAATCTTCTGATGGTCTACTGGTCTACTGATGGTCTACAGACAGTGATCTGGTCTACTCACCCTTTCAGCAATAAGCGCGTCCAGCCAGCTGGTGTCAATATCATTGTTTTGGAAGGCAGCAGTCTCCAGCAGCGTGATTAGATACTCCACTGTGGTCCGGAAGTCACCCCGGATGCTCAACTCTTTGAGAGCTATTACAAGGTTTCTGAGGAATGATAGAAGTTATAGGGTCTCTACTACGTTGGAAATGGTCAAGAATTGGGTTTTACTTGCTACTATTTCTTCGAACTGAGATAAATTTTAAAGAGCTCTGGCAACCTTACTCACCGCAGGTACACAACACTATTTAAAACAAATAATGTTATTTGGCTGCGATCTTCTGTAAGGGAAGTACCAATTTAGAACGAAAAAAAAAATCTCTCTGTGCCCTACCCCTCCTAAAACCTCAACTATAAAGTCATTGAAACTTTACCAAACGGGAGCTCAAGTTATATAGGATTTCTAATATTAATATCCTTAATATTACTAGAAAAAAATATGAAATTACTTTATTTTTTCAAACTCATCTAGGGTTTACTCACTCCCTAGCTTGCTCTCGCGTCTCGCCCCAGGAGAAACAATGTCCGAACTGTGAATCTGCGAATTCGTGAAGACCCCCCGACGCCGCTACGCTGAAGTAGCCCCATACGTTCTTAGAGGATCGGAAGTTCAGCTCCTGGACCGTGCCTGACGAGGGTTTGAAACCTAGGGGCAAAAAATACCATAAAACAAATTCGTCTCAATCACCTTGTACTATGTCATAAATAGATACCTATCTAAACCTGAATTGTTTTTATCCAACGCTATTTGACTGTTTATACTGTACTATGAGCTGTACTGTACTATGTACCGAAATGAGGAAATACGTAGAAGAACCAAGGTTACCGACATAGCTTTCAGAATTAGCAGGTTGAAGTGGCAGTGGGCCGGCCATATAGCTCGCAACACCGACAACCGTTGGGGAACAAAGGTTTTCGAGTGGCGACCACGAACCGGACGACGCAGTGTTGGAAGGCCCCCCACCCGATGGACCGACGACATTGTTAAGGTTGCGGGAAGTCGGTGGATGGAAAAGGCTCAAGACCGTTCGTCATGGAACTCTTTGGGGGAGGCTTATGTTCAGCAGTGGACTTCATCAGGCTGATGATGATGATGACTGTACTATTATTTGACATTTTATGCGTACCAATTATTATTATTATTACTTTGTACAAAAACAATTAATTATATTTTCATGCGCAACTATAAAAATGTAAATGTATGTAAAACTAGATATTTGTAGCGCCCTACAGGGTACATGTACTTACTTAAGCTACCTTTACACCTTAGCTATATCCATGTACATGTTAGCAATAAATGAATATGAATATGTCCAAGAGTCTCATGATTTAGTGCCGACTACTGTACTGTTTGTTCACGAAAGGAGCCTCTAAGAGGCGCACTTTAATCTTTTCACAACACTGATTCTTTCACCGACGTTCATAAACCCTTTTCAGGGCCACCATACCTCAACCTGTTCACTGACCTAATACAGAATGACCAAGAAAGAATCTGTAGCACGACAAGCAAGCAAGCAATTGTTCTATTGTCAACTAACAATCTACTGGTCTTCTGATGGTATTTTGGTCTACTGGTCTACTCACCCTCATCCGGGTTTTCTGACGTTATCCTAGCCGCAATAACGTGACCCCACGGGGAAGGTCGTTGCTTGGGCTCATCAAACTCGATGTGGGTAAGACCCCAAGGGGACTCTCCATAGAGTAGACGGATGTCTTTGATGTGATAGAGGGGTAGACCCATTGCAATCTGGAAATAAACAAAAATATAACGCACTGCTTAGCGTGTTTACCAACCGAGTCGTGGTAGTCAGAGTCACGACCAAACATTACATTAGGTACATGTCCATACATTGCCAAGAGCCACGCCTTTGAATTTTTGATGGTGTCGTTGAGGGGGTGTTGTTGAAAGGGTGTTGTCTAGGAGATGTTATCGAGTTGATGTTGACGAGAAGGTGTTGTTGAGGGGGTGTTTTCGAGGGGGTGTTTTCGTGGGGGTGTTGTCGAGGGGGTGTTGTTGACAGGATGTAGTCGGGTGGATGTTATGAAATGAATGTAGTCGAGGTGATGTGATCAAGGGGGGTTAAGTTGAGGGGGGTTTTGCAAAGGGGTGTTGTCGAGGGGGTGTCACCTGCAGCTGCGCGGCGGGCAGGTTGACGTCGGCCACCATCTCAGTGCAGGGATGCTCGACTTGCAGGCGCGGGTTCAGTTCCAGGAAGTAGTACTGTCCGGTGGTTGGGTCGTATAGGTACTCAACGGTGCCCGCGCTTACGTAGCCGACCATTTTTGCTAAGCGGACTGCGGCCTGGGGAAGATAAAACAGCATTAAAACCCCTCACGTCCGAAGGGTTGTATTGCATTATAGTCTACTGGCTTGTTGGTTTGCTCCAAGTCTACTGCTAATATACTATGCTATACTATACCAGTTTCGTTTTAATCCCCCCCCCCCCTTTCCCTTCCCTTAGGCAACACTGAAAAACAGCGTCTGGTTTTCGGACCAGGCATAAAGCTGAGGAGCATTTTCAACAAGCAGACAAATAATCTTAGTTTGGTCCTTTTTATATTGTTAGAAGGTACCTATTTGTAATTTTCTATTTTTTATTAAGACTATTTTTATTAACTATTATGTAGGTACCTATTTATTTAAAATATTAATTTTTGTCTGTTTTAATAAAATAAATTTAAATAGAATAAATTTATTTTCTTTGTTTCTTTCTTTCTTTCTATACTCTTACTCTGCATTCCAATTAGTTTCTACTATAAAATTCTAGGTCTACTACGCTCTACTAATGTTCAATGTTATATGACCATCTCCAGTTCAATGATGACATCAGGTTAAGCACCACCCAGTTAACAGGAATGACCAAAGAGATATTGCATGTTTGACTTAAGGTCTACTGGTCTTTTCGGGGTCTACTGGTCTACCACCACGACCGTAGCAATAATAGCTAATCTACCTCATGATAGACTATGGTCTACTGGCCTGCTCGTAGTCTACTGGCATTCGAAAAGTATACTGGCTTGGTATGCTCCAGGTCTACTGGTCAACTATCTTGATGATAAATGACGTTTTACCTTCTCCATTTCGATGAAGACATCAGGTTTGGCCACAGCTGCCGGCGCCTCCTCGATGATCTTCTGGTGACGGCGCTGGATGGAGCAGTCACGACCGAAGAGAGATATAGCGTTACCTGATGAATTAATGATGTGATTATTCGTTGTTGATATTCATCCAAGTGAAAGTCAAAGCCTACGCCAAAATCAAAGTCTGTGTGACTGTGCTATGTTAGTTACTAACTTCCGCCCACGGCTTTTAACGCATAAATAGTAGCCTATAAGTTATTCCTACTATCTTACTTCATTTTCTACTAATATTATAAATGCGAAAGTTTGTTAGGATGTTTGGATGTTTGATGTTCAATCAAGCCAAAACAGCTGAATGGGTTTTTTTGAAATAATGAATGAAATTTGACACCAATACAGATTATAGTCTGTAATAGCACATAGGCTACGTTTTAACCTCGTAGGTACCATAAGAGCGAAGCCGCGGGCGGGAGCTAGTATTGAATACATTCATGTTAAAGTTCATTTAAATATTTCTGTATGAATTAGCCCCTTTCGGGATAGAATACATGTTATCAATCGCTAGATACAAATTGTACGCAAAACGTGAATAGTCAAAAATTGCCATTTTAGACACCCAGGGGTTTCTCAACTCAACTTATTGTTAGGGCTAGAGGTCGCGGGTTAGATTCCCTGTCTCTGGGTTCTATGTCTGGGTGTTAAATATTAATCTATTTTTCATATCAGTCTCTGGTACCCATAGTACAGGCTATGCCTAGTTTGGGATCAGTTGAGCGTGTGTTCTATGTCCGGAATATATATTTATTTAATTCATCATCATCATCATCATTTCAGCCGTACGACGTCCACTGCTGAACATGGCCTCCCCCACAGACAGAGTGAATTCCTTATCATGTGGGGGGATTTGCCCATACTCACCACGCTGGGCATGCGGATTGGTGAGCGCATTTAGAGCTATCGTTGTTAAAATGAGGGACGCTGCTGCCCATCCCCTAGCTTTTTTCCCTTAGTCGCCTCTTACGACATCCGCGGATATGAGATATGGAGGGGCCTATTCTTCAGCCGGGGCCACCACGGCCTTATTTAATTCAATGGCTTCAAAATGACAATGGTTCAATGGCAATATGGCCACTTTTGACACTTTTGGTATTCTGCTATCACAGTCGTATATCAATGGCAGTCATTGTGAAACCAATGAAATCAAAGAAACGAAGGTGGCGACAATCGTAAATGTATGATAATGGTGCGATGATTATCATGCGATTATCATTTTCAAGTCATTGAATTAGTAGAATTGGGGGCCTGGCCAATGTAGGTAACTGATTGTTTTAAGGTTACTGTCAAAGTATGACTTACCATACTGATCAGCTAGAAGCTGGACTTCCAAATGACGCGCGGACTTGGCTAGCTTCATCACGAATATCGGTGACCCAGGGACCTCAGCTTGGACCTGTCATAAATAATTGTAGTCACAAATGATTATTAAATTTTACTACAATTATAAATTGACTGGTCTCATAAGCTCAGTTGGTAGAAACTATGCCTTCTGCGCTAGAGGTCGCGGGTTCGATTCCCGCACTGGACAAATATTTGTGTGATTGACACAGATGTTTATTCTGTGTCTGGGTGTTACATAGTTATCTATTATGTATATCAGTCTCTGGTACCCATAGTATAGGCTATGCCTAGTTTGGGATCAGTTGACCGTGTGTGCTGTCGAGAATATTTATTTATTTAAAAAAAAAAAACTTACTATTTATAAATGCGAAATTCACTACACTGATTCTTTCATCAACGGTCATAGGCTCTTTTCAGGGCAAACACACCTGAACCTGTTGAAGCTCACATTTGTCTTCTTTTTTTTCACATTTTTATAAGCTCTTATTTATTAGGGATTATAATTAGATTACTTTTCTTTTGAGCCTCACCTAGTTCGATCGGCACCACACTGAAGCTTTAAATTCCATTTTGTGAAAACGGATCATCGAAAAAAATTATAGACGCCAAGCCGTGTTTGTTGCCTGATTCTTGTAGGCTTGGTCGCGAGGAACAGGCGTAGCTTCACCTAGTTTCTAAGACGTTTCAAAGTGATCTTAGTGATTTTATTGAAATAAATGCCTTTTGACTTTGACTTTGGCTAACCTGGTAACTGACCTAATACAGTATGACCAAGAAAGAATCAGTGGCACGACAAGCAAGTATGAGGATCCCAGTGTGGTGTCAGGACTGTGTAGGTGACTGTTTGGTCTGCGTACCTGTCTGAACATGTTAGCGAAGTCATCAGCGTTCTCCACTTTCCTGATGCCCTTGCCACCGCCGCCTTCGGAAGCCTTGATCATCACAGGAAACCCTGGAAAGCCAATGATTAATTTACAATACTGATTCACATCACGCACGCGTTGCCGAACCCCCACTTAAAGAGCTCTGGCAACCTGACTCACCGCAGGAACACATCACTATTTGAAACAAGCAACGTTATTTGGCTGCGATCTTCTGTAAGGCGGAGGTACCTCCCTGTGCCCTACCACCTTCAAAGGTTCTATTTTTATTCTATTTTAGAAAAGAATAGTAAACGTTTATTTTGTTACCAACACAATCAGACTTAACATAACACAATACAAAAATGGACAACATCATGGTAACAAAAATGGCCACCACTCAGTATGTGCTAGGGCAGGGCAGTTCATACCAAAGCGCTGGTCTCAATGACGCCTCAGCGGTAATCACCAACGTTACACACTTAAACCATAATGTACTTTTTTATTACTTACCGATCTTGTATGCGGATTGTAAGCCCTGCTCTGGCGTAGTGACGCACCCTTTACCGAACAGCTCCGATGAAATCTTAATCTTCTTCGTGTTGTACTCCGCTTTTAGCTCTAAACAAAAAATATATAAATTAAAAGCAGTCTTTTTTTTATGCAGATCTTATTTTTTTCAACATCGAGCCCGTTACTAGGAGTAGTGACTCCTAACATCACTTTTCGATTACTCTCACGGTTTCCGATTTCGCCTAAGTGGCCCTGAAAAAAAACTCACCCTGTATACATAAGGTTAAACTTTGTTGTTTTTTTTTCAATATAAGAATAAGATCTCACCGCTTCCACTCCAAGGTAGGGTAGGAATATCAGCTGTTTGGGCCACTATAGACGAAGCAATCTTGTCTCCTAACGCCCACATAGCTTTCTTAAAATGTCATATATAGATTACCCAGACTTGCCAGACAACATGCAACCTAATGTATATAAGAATAAGGTCTTACCACTTCCACTCCAAGGTAGGGTAGGTATATCAGCTGTTTGGGCCACTATAGACGATGCGATCTTGTCTCCTAACGCCCACATAGCTTTCTCCGGAGGTCCTATGAAGACAACACCAGCTCGGTGGAGGAGCTCTGGTAATTTGGGATTTTCTGATGCATGACCCCATCCCGCCCATACAGCCTGAAAACAAAGTGCAAATTTAGAAATAAAGACGGTCAAGTGCGAGATCTCGCGCCCTGAGGCTTCCGTACCATTGGTCGTGGGTTCGAATCCCGGTCGTGCACCAATGGACTTTGCATTCGGAAAATCTGTATATGCAGTCGGAAAAGCAAAATTCCAAGTGTAGAAAGTGACTAACTTATATTTTGCGGTCGCTTGCGTAGGTACTTCATTGTATGATATTTCCGCAAATATAACTTTGACTCGTAAGTAACCATATAAGGGTTCATTTTTTTTCAAATGAGGTACGGAACCCTAAAAAGGCCAAAAATGTAATTCATAGTCACGATATAGCTCAACGATATCGCATGCCCCAAAAACTAAACTCAAAATTGTTTGTACTCAGTAGAGATAAGGATCATCAGTCTTAGTAATGATTGTAAGGACTAATTTGGTTTGAAACGAACCTGCACTTGAGTCCGGACAGCGATATCGACAATCAGCTCAACATTCGCATAGTTATTGTTGTTGGACCCTCCGGGCACGGGGACGTAGTGGTCAGCCATTTTGATGTACTCTGCGTTGGCTTTCAGATCCTCCGGGGTCACCTGGAAGTATTAATAATATTATATCAATAAAGTATCAGTCAAACAATACATAATTAATAACTTTTACATTAGAGCACTGATGGAGGGGTGTTAGTGGCCCTGCCTTCCGATCCACAGGTCGTGGGTTGGAAACCTTTCGTGCACCAATAAATAAATAAATATTCCGGACATATCACACAAGGTCAACTGATCCCAAACTAGGCATAGCCTGTACTATGGGTACCAGAGACTGATATACATAATAGATTTAATATTTAACACCTAGACACAGAACAAACATCTGTGTTAATCACAAATGTTTGTCCAGTGCGGGAATCGCATCCGCGACCTCTAGCGCAGAAGGCAGAGTTACTACCAACTGAGCTATGAGGCCTTCAATGGATATTCTATTCGGAAAATTTATGTGCGCTATGCTAGTGCTCTCAAACAGCGAAGCATCGTGTGGAAGCCGGCATGTCCTAGAACCTAAAACTTCGAAGACATGTGCACGAAAGGAGCCTCTAAGATGCGCACTTTAATACTTTCAGTACGCCGATTCTTTCACCGACGACGGTCATAGGTCCTTTTCAGGGCCACCATACCTCAACCTAGTCAATAACCTAATACAGGTGACCAAGAACGAATCAGTGCCACGACAAGTAAGCATATATTTTTTTAAATAGAATACGTTTATTTGACATACACACAAAAACACAGAACAGACATCGTACTTACAAGGAGTAAAACACAAATGACAACAAAGAACAAACCTAATGGACCTACCAATCTTATAGGTGGGCAGGCATCCACCTCCCCAGTAGGTGCGAACCAGTCTCGCTCTGTGTCGGGTGCAGCCAAACAGGCCCTGACTCAGCTTATTGCTGCTTTACATGACAAGTGGTTTTCAGACAGGTTTTTTCGATGATCCTTTTCTACAAATTGCAATGTAGAGCTTCAGTTACATTTACCAACTGCTACTTACCATAACAACAAAGCGCACTGCCCGCTCGTTCTTGAACATCTCGTATGACCATCTTCTGATTGAGCGCATGCATTTTACTGCACCGATACCGTTGTTGGCAATTAAAACCTGAAAATACAATTAAAATCAGTTAAATCAAGCCTTTATATAATACTGCATTATCATCATCATCAACAAATGTTTGCATGATCTGCAAACATTTAATCCGGGTCCGGTATATAGCAAAATCGTTCAAACTGTGACTTGGGTTCATACAAAAACCCCATAGAATATCTTTCAGTTTTTCCGAATTTCCCAATTTCCTGGCAACATTTCCAAGTTTTCTTTCCCTAAAACCTTACTCTGGACTATTACAACCATTAGCTCAAGTGATATGTGCTTACCAACAAACAGAATATAATTTATACATCTCTTTAGTTAGATTTTTCAATATTTGTTTGGTCTAAAATGATCCTTGTAATTCAGATTATAAAGTCCTATTTACTTCGACTTACCTTATTTATAGAGCGAGTACCCTGAAATCGGCGGACAAACTCCTCCGGAGTGGCGACAGTGAAGTCTTTCTCTTGGAATCGGGCACTGTGGATCACAGTACCTTGGGACATCGAGGGCCTGAAACATAAATTGAGCTATATTGAGCTGACTTAAGGTTTAATTAGTTAAGTCACTGCTGTGGCACCGGCTGATGAATATGCCCCACCATATCTTCCTACCCGTGAATGTCGTAAGAGGCCTTTAGGCCGTAGGCCCTTTTCAGGGACACCATACCTCAAATCAGTGGCATGACAAGAAGAACTCGGTACTAGGCAAGCAAAGCCGCAGTGGAAGCTGTTATCCTTTAGGATAGGCTACAAACACTTAATTTTTTTTTAAAGAAGCTATTTGCTAAAAAATATAAACTATGCCTTCTCAGCAAATAAAATTCTACTTTCTATCAGATGACGTTGATGGTGTAGCAGGCGAGTGCCCATCTGACACACAAGGGTTTGATTCCCACTGCACGACAAATGTTTATATGATCTCCAAATATTTTTTCCATGTCTGTGTCCGTGTAAAACAATAGTACTCGTAGTTTCTGATACCCACGACACAGCGAATCTAGTATCGTCAGGACTATATTGTATGTGGCTGTTGGGAGTAATTTATTTAATATTTAGATAAGTAATATCATGCTTAATCATAGGCCCAGATGCGATAGTTGGTGTGTTTAAAGTTGTAATCTTTTTATTTGAATCACACCACAGCAGCTGAGCCGATTTGGATAAAACTTGGAATAAATGTAGTTCATGATCTGGAAAATCTAACAAACTGCTTTTTAACTAGGTACATAAAAAGCAAGCGCAGCCGTGAGCGGAAGCTAGCTCGGACCTAAAAGTGAAATCAGTGGCCAAAAATTCTTGACATAGTTACACATCATTCGCAAAATAACTTGAACCATGGAATAGAACTATTATTTATAATCATTAGTAATTTTCTGAGTCGATTTCAGTACAGTTGAACACTACATTTTCACGGAAATTGGGATCGAAACTGGAGCACTAAGATCTAACCTGTAAGGCGTTTCCGAGTAAAGTCCGTTCATTCCAGGATACATTTTTGGACACAAGCACACGGTAAAAACATTAAATAACAATATTCAACAGTAAAAATGACGAAAAAACACTGATTTTAATCAAACATCGCAGTTTTCTTCCGCCAAGTAATTTTGTTTTCGTATTTTGTTTGAGTCTTTTTTTTTTTACTTGACTGACGTCTGACGTACAGATCCTCCAATGATTGGAGTCCAAGCCACTTTAGCAAACTTCCTCATGACGGGGGACGATCATACGATCATGCTATTTCGTCTAACTCGTTGATTATCCCGGGTGGGAGCGTGATAGAAAACTAAGTTAAAAGTTGCCAATAACAAGGCAAATTGCAATGAGGTTTTGCATAATTTTGTTTGTATGCTAGGGTTGGGAAAGTTCAAGTTTATCGATAAAAGTTTGTTTGTGCATAGAACATAATCTAAACAAACATTGATAACAATAATCATTTCGCTACACAATGATCAGTTGTTTAACAACTTATCATTGTATTTTTAACATAATCAATCATGATGAGTTGATCTCCATTGTCTTCTATAGACAGGTAGATTAAGCCTAGATAATTATTGGATAACAAGAAGCGTACTACACAGCCAAGCAAACTAAATAAAAGTTTTCATTGAACATATTGCAAGCTTACTCACGGGGGTTTAAAAAAGAAAGGACATTATAAATACAGGGTGTAATTAAACTACTCCCGGTAACTAATATCTACTGTGAATTTTTATTAATATTTTTGTACCTGTACTTAGGTAGGTTGCTGTCTTATTACACCTTGTACTATTATAATATGTAACACATTGATAGATAGACAACTATACCTACCTACTCAAACACGTAAAACAGATAAAATATCACCTTTGAACTTCATCACCTTCCCAAGGAAAAGACCTGATATTATGAACAAAAAAAAATAAGCTCAAAAATCTTATCCCCGAGAATAAGCTGTAGACATCCTCTCAGATCTCCAGGCGATCAGATCCTTATAGATGTTAAAAGGCTCTGACTACCCGTTATCCCACGTCAAAACATTACATTTGGGTCATACCCACATTTTGCAGTACAGTAGTAAAATTTGGAGGTGTAAGCGGTTCAAAATAGTACACTTCAAATCCCAAGTAAACTTTACCGGGCCGTGGTACGTACACCCTGCCGATCAACAAACGAGGCTCTGGCGCTCCAACCACCAACCCTGGACTAGCCTGGTGAGTTATGGACTAATCCCCTTATTTTGGGGGAGGTCTATATCCAGCAATGGACTTCTACATGCTAATGATGATATGAAGGTTCCATACGAGACATGTTGCAAGCCCACTGCCGCCTAAGCTGTTTTCTCACGATGTTTTCACTTGCCCAAACGCCTGTAAGGTGACTGTAGGTGCTGATTGATCTATGGTAAATTCATTATGGTGGCCTATTTATTTACCACCTCTTAGCGCGTTATCACGAAATAAGGTGTTTAGAGGTGTAGGTAGGTAGTTTGTCCACCAGGGTCACCTTTACTACACAAATAATAAAATGATACCTTGTTTATTTAAAAATATCTGACCCATTAATTTGACTGGCCTCATAGCTCAGTTGGTAGTAACTCTGCCTTCTGCGCTAGACCCCGCTAGATTCCCGCACTGGGCAAACATTTGTGACTAACACAGATGTTTGTTCTGTGTCTGGGTGTTAAATATATATGTATTATGTATGTCAGTCTCTGGTAACCATAGTACAGGCTATGCCTAGTTTGGGATCAGTTGACCGTGTGTGATAATGTCCGGAATAACAGATCTTGTCTTGTCCAAATTTCAATAAAATTTGTTTGTGATTTTTGAAAAGCTATTGGAAATGTATAAACAAAGTAAAAATGGGATTTAACGATTGTTGCCATGAATGTTTTTGAGGTCGTACCTTCAAACAACGCCAATGGGTTTTCCAACTATCCTTTGTAATTTTCCCGATTTTTTTTAAAGTACTCTAACGAACAAAACTAAATCTTGAGTTCATATAAAATCTCATATAATAAAGCACTCTCAGTTTTCCCGAATTTTTCCAATTTTCCGGCATCATTCATATATTGTCCCACCACAGAGCGATTGCGCCTCACTACGCTACCATACTTATTATTACAGAGGTCGTCTGGCCATGAGATGCCATGCCATTATACCAATGCCGTAATAAAACTTTATTTTCTGTTAAACAACCGATTGATAAAAAAGTGTTTACTCACATTAAAACAAGGTGTAAAAAAGTACTCCTCCAAAATAGCTTTCGGTTGATTGCTTACCATGAAGGATAATCATTTTGTACCCGTAATTTTACAAATAATCTTAAAAACATCGATTGCTATTATTGTTAAGTTTGATAAGTTTTTGTAGAGTTTTGTTACGTTTTTATTATAGTTACCTGGTCACACTGATATTAGGCTTTAAATAAGTTATTTATGCTTTAAATAAGTTACTAAATTTAGGGTAATTCTTAGTGGTATAGGGTATTTTTTAAGGTAAAAACATTGACAGATCTGAGCAAAACTTGCACTAGAAATGAGCAATTTAAGTCTTCAGTAAAAAGTATGATTTTGCAAAAAAGTATTAATATTTTGTTCTTAACACTTTTTGGGAAAACTGTGCAAATATTGCTGACTGCTGCTGCTGTTTTAACACTGTTGACAGCAACTCCTATAATAACATGGTTAAAGGCAATTTTTTTTTTTTTTATCTATCTATCTATCAACATGGGACCTGAACTGAACTTCCAAAGTTGGTGAAATGATATGCAGATGACATTTTAAACCGGTCGACCCATTTTGTTGTGTCAAGGGTGGCAACTACCTATAGGTAGGTTTATCATATAGGTACCTACATTAAGTACTTTTCAAGTTGTTTATTTTGTAGGTAATTATCATCAAAACACACTAAAGAGTGATAAATTATGATAAACACAGCAACTTTACGTACTTCAGTAGATCCTTGAGACTGTTTGGAAGATACTTCAATCATAATTAGATACTAATTAAAAATTAGTTCGTATCGTACGTACCTAGTAATGAATAGTTAATTATACATAGTTAAATAATTAGTAGTTTTTTTAGTTAAACGAACTCCTTCGTTCATAGCGTATATTCGCTTGGAGAACTAATGGCGATCGCCGCCGCCATCATGGCAGGAAGGTTCTAGTGTAGACCATGCACCGGAAAGTGAAGCTGAGGATGGCCCTCCACTACATCGAAAGAGGGTGCAGTCCTTAAAAACTACAAGCTGATTTATTGCGTATACCATACCTAAAGGGGCTTATTCTATCAACAAAAAGAGATATATTCAATTTCTCCTTCTTAGATTTTTGAACTTTATAATATAGGCTTCGATTTTTTATTATGTTCTAGTACATTACAGGTACCTCATGATGTTTACCTCCACCGTAGTGTAGCGCATATAAATAACGAATGGAAAATCCATTCGGTTTTCCACCGGTATTCTAAATCGCGACGATCAGAAGGCCAGTACCACTACTGATGCTCATGATGAAACTTACGTCAGCGTTGCCGCTTTAGGGGGACTTAGCAACCTCACATTGCTATCAGAAACGCTTTCTTCTATATCTTCTTTCTCCTCAGCGTCCGTCTGAACAGTCATCTGAAACTTCTGGATCAGGCTAGCCGGGATCACCTCCACCGGCTCCTCGTCAAAGTTCTGCACACCATCACTGTCACCGAGCACGAACCGCTTGGATGTTCGCCGTTTCATCATTTTGAACCAGTTCCACATAAAACTCAGAGTTCGGATCACAATCGTATTCACTGATGGCGATGCACTCGTATTTATATATTCCTACACCACGCCATTCCTAATGAACTGACACTGAATTAATGAACAGTAAACTCCTGGTGTTCATCATTCGAAGTTTCGTTGAGTAGGGACATAAATATAAATATTTCAGTTGAAATTCCTGGTCCGCGAAATCAATTAAGAAATTCATGACATTAAATTGTTTCAAAAGCAATGGATGAACGCGAATTCTACGCAGTTAAGTATAAAAGATAGGTAGGCCTACCTACGGTGCCTCGTACGCCTGATGTTTTTCTACACCGAGTTATAAAAGCAACGTTTATGTAAATACCGAATAATCAAGTTATTGTTTCTATTCTTTTTAAAAATAACTTCCTTATATAGGCTATTTGAATAGATCAAAATAATTATTTACTCAAACACTGCGTTCTATCAGATTTACGAGTACCTAATTAAGAATTTGTTATAAATTCGAACTAATACAAAACTCAATCCATTTACCTAACTACTTACTTTACCCAAAACAAAAATGCGACTGAATTATTTAAGACTAACAAGTCATTCATAAAATTTTGGTAAAATTAAGAATAACGTTTATTGAATAAAGTGCTTAATAAGCGTTATTATTAAATAAATAAATAAATAACTAAATATTCCGGACATGTCATACACGGTCAACTGATCCCAAACTATGCATAGCCTGTACTATGGGTACCAGAGACTGATATACATAATAGATAAATATTTAACACCCAGACACAGAACAAACATCTGTATTCATCACACAAATGTTTGTCCTGTGCGGGAATCGAACCCGCAACCTGTAGCGCAGAAGGCAGAGTTACTACCAACTGAGCTATGAGGCCAGTCATTATTATTATTCTTAGTTTAATTTAATAAGACGCTTATTTAAGATAAAAAGGTATCTAATGATGATGAAGTTGTTGTCTAACCGTCACTAATCATGAGAACCTTAGAAAAATAACAAGCACGATGGATTATAGACCTCAACGTAAAATTGCCTACACAAGAGACGTTTTAAGGATACCTAATTTAGATTGCGTCGATCAACTTCATTCAAAATTAAGAATAAGAATAACGTTTATTGAATAATATGCTCAATACGTTTTTCTTTTGGCATAGCTTCACCTAGTTTCTAAGACGTTTCAAAGTGATCCTAGTGATTTTATTGAAATAAATGCCTTTTGACATTGACTTTTTGACTTTTTCTTTTAAATTAAGATCTGAGGCCGCCGGTTTGATGTAACGAGGCAGGTATCTAATGATGTTTTAAGTTGCTGTTTGCTCGCCAATATTCATGAAGAACTTAAGAAAAAAAACCGATGGAATTATGACGTTATTTTCAAAGTCACAGTAAAATTGCCCACAAACGACTTTTTAAGGATACTAATTTCGATTGCGTATATCAACTTCGTTCATAGAAACTTTGAATAAATTTTGTATAAGCTGTGACAGAGTTACTGACTCTAACGCGGACCGCGACCGTGGAGGCGCTCAGCTGATAATCCCACTAGCAGTTACCAATTTGGTGACCACCCTGAAGGTTGCGATCTATTAAAAATGTACCGGCAAACTACGCCGTTTTGTGTCGCTTCATTTTAAATAAGTCAAAACGTAACGCCAGGTTTATAAAGTTTGAAATGGTCAGCAACACAAAGCTATTCTTGTGGAGACGTCATTAATATTAGCATACACTTATGTAGATACTAGGTACACAAGCAAACATTAATGTGGCCTTGGTATTTTGCTTTACACTTGTATAATTCATTATCAACATCACATCAAATTGTGCGTATGAATTTTTCATACTGCCTATGGAAATTCAGTTCGAGACACATTAGATAAAAATTCAAATACCTTCAAATTCAAGCTTTGATTACAAAAGCCGGCTTTTTTATATGTATGCTATCCTGAAAGGGGCTTATTCTACACACAATTGGCAAATAATGTTTGTTCTACGACTTTTGGTTTGATATTTTTCATTGAAAAAACTCTATGTAAAAATCAGCTGTTTTGGGGTCAAATCAGTTCAAACTCAATGAATCATCTGTTTTAGGTAGCAATCACCTTGTATGATCTGCAAGCTTGCTTCCTAAAGCTTTCGTGTACAATGTAACACGGGGTCAGAAAATCAAGATCTCAAGTGTACGGGAAGTGAGAGAAAAGAGTCAAGGTATGAACATACTTAAACACGCCGATGAAGTTGCGGGTGGGTCAGCTAGTTTTATTTATAAATGTGAATTAAAAATGATATACAATTAATGACGCTCAAAGAAAAAATCTAGTCACGCAGATTAACAGCGAAAACTGGCATTGTCTAACTAATAGGGACATTATTGACATTAAGTAAGAAGTCGTTCAGGGTTAAGCTGTTAAGGAAAATAAATGGCAAATAGCATATAAATTACTAATATTAGTTGAGAATAGTTCAAAAAATTCTGCTCATTCGCTTTGCTATGCTCGTACGTAGATGATATGTGTAGGGTGGGACACTAGAGTTTTCGTGGGACAGACATCGTGTGCTTCATCTATCGTTGAGGAATAAATAAGCTAAAATTTGAAAATAGCATCTCTACCATGTTCTAACTAATATCCAATCTTACCTAAACTAATATAAATAATAATTCATTGAAATACCAAATTGAAGATTAAGTTATATTGGTTTTCAAATGTTACTATTTTCGGTAAATCTTAAAAACCATTTTTTTTTAAAATGTTATACGGAGGTAAACTGTCTTACGTCCCACCTGATGGTAAGTGGTTACCGTCGCCTATTGACATTGCCTGCCGAACCCCTCCCCCCCCTAAAGAGCTCTGGCAACCTTACTCACCGCAGGAACACAACACTATTTGAAACAAATAATGTTATTTGCCATATGGCCTAGAATCAAAATTATCTTGGAATATATTATAAATACCCCTTTTCGGACCCCTTATCTTATGGTTAAGGGGTTCCCCCTTAACCATCTTATCTCATATTCTTACAAGTCGCAAATCGGATGAACGATTCGAAAGTTATGCTCTACCGTTGATATCCAAGTTGTATGATAGATCCTCGTTCACTTCGCTCGCTAGATAATATATATAGGTGCCTAGAAGTGATTAGGTAGGTCGTACTTATAATAGAGTGACATTCCAAGTTTTGTCCATAATTGCTATTCGATATTTTAAATTGTGTCGTTTAAAACACCTGTTTAATATGACCTTCTTGTTGAACCATGATTTTATTTTTTATTCACATATCGAGTCGAAGGCCAAATTTGCTGCTATGAGGCTGGGCATCCTAGCGAAGGTTCGGCGGTACTTCTCACCGGGACAGCTTCTTAACCTTTATAAAGCACAAGTCCGATCCTGCATGGAGTACTGCTGCCATCTATGGGATGGCTCGGCTAAATACCAGCTTGAAGCCCTCGATTCGATTGAGCGTCGCGCTGTTAGGCTCATAGGAGATGAATCGCTTGTGGAGGCTAACCTACAGAGCCTTGAACACAGGCGGCGCGTGGCCAGACTGTCGGTGTTCTATAAGTACCACTTTGGTGATTGTCCGCGGGATCTGCATGACCTCATCCCTCCCTCCCCCTTCCACCACCGGACAAGCAGACGCACAGGTAAATACCACCCTTACCTGGTCGACATACCACAGTGTCGAACGAAACGTTTCTGCTCCACTTTTATTATAAGTACTGCCAAAGAGTGGAATGATCTGCCTGCGTCTGTTTTCCCGAAAGAGTACAATCTAGGAGTCTTCAAATCTAGGGTCAATAAGTTCACTCTGGGAAAGCGTGCTCCATCTTAGGCCACATCTCACTTGCAAAAGTGAGTTGGTGGCCAAACGCCTTACCATTATCAATAAAAAAAAAAAAAAAAAAAATGATTTAAATAGGTACTTACCTATATTTAGGCATAATGTAGAGCTATTTATACCTTTATATAAGCATTCATCATACGCGTTCCGTAACAAGTATATACCAAGAAAAAGATTAAAGAATATTAGTGGTTTTTTCCCACAACCTTTGTCAAGCAGCTAAGTCTTTTTACCAAATTATTATTATTTACGACAAGTTGGAATCAAGATTGCTACCTAAAAAAGCTAATTATAGCAGTGTATTTAAAGTCCATAAAAATGTGAATTTTTCAATTTTGGAGAACAAAAGTTATTGCCATTTAGGTATAGAATAAGCCCTTTTCGGGATAGTATACACAATAATTATTAAAAAGAATAATTATTTTGGATCACCTTGTATATAGGTATCCAGTGAATTATTATAATGTTGCACTAAGTAGGTACCTACCTACCTGTACTTTGACCGCAACTTTAGGAGTTTGAATAAAAACCACAAAAGAGCATCATCCATTAAATTAATCGTTATTGTTCAAATAAATAATTATCGACAAACTTTTAATAGCTATATCAGTAGGTATAAGCGGTGCGTTTACCGGTTGTTGTTACTATCACTGTACAACAGTATCTTTAATTTGTCTTGGCACTTATAAACTTATAATGCAAGCACTAGGTTCTAAGTTCTAACGCATACAAGCTTGCACTTTGAGAGATCGAGATGGACTCGTGACTAAAATAAAAAAAATTGTAGTATTTGAATTTTGTATGTGCCTGTTAGGTGTTTATAATTACAAGATTATATTAATGAAACAAAATAATATATCATTTTCGTTTCTGTGTCTAGTTACGGGGTAATTTCATTGTATGCATGCAACACTATATTTATGTCGTATTCTATATTATTATATTATTCTTTGTATGCTGATTGAAATCTGTTTTGTGAATTAAAAAAAACAACAAATTAAAAAAAAAAGCTATCGGAATGTTCTTATAGTATAGTAAAGTGACTAGGTAACGATATCTATTTGTTGTTCTTTTGTTTTTACACGAAGATACGTACGCATTACGGAACTAACATCGTCAAGCAAAAAATCAAACACATTGGCATTGTACACAAACTCGGTAATTATTACCTACGTAGCCTTATATAAAAATGTTTGTGATCTAACACGGATTTAACCTCTTGTCATTGACTCAAAGTAAATAAAGTATCTGAATATTCTGAATTCATTATCATCTCGACTTGGGCATTTTCAAATTGCCCTATCGTCGTTAATTAAAGTCAAAACTCGATCCTAAGCGATGGCTTCACTATCGATGATGGCTACATGGTCCAAAATACTCGCCAATTCTTTCTTGGTCATAATGTATTAGGACAGTGAGCACCACCATTCATGAACATTATAAGCACATAGGTATTTCAAATTTTCTATTTTTATTGCGTCTCTCTAAATATTGTGTCGATAGAACAAAACATTTTTTAGTCTCGTTGATTCGAGATTTGGGAATCAAAGAAAAATATGAGCCGTCATTTATTGTAAATATGTAAAGTATTGTGCATATAAGCATATTGTGAAGGATATTGAGATCCTTGACGATTTTGGTGACCTGTTTTACCTAATAGGTAGGTACTTAAACCGGCTATTTGTTCTTAAAAGGCTTTAGGTTTTATACTTTTGCTTTGATTTAGTATTTCTTTTACAAAAATCCTCTCATTTTATAAAAAAAACCATATTACCTACCCCAACAAATGAAATTGATGTGTTTGATACATGCGCTATTTATATTAAAAAAACACAAGCTTATTGTCACTAAACACAAAGGTAAATAAATTTAGAGTGGCGATTCTAATCTATAACACAACTTATCAAACGATAACATTGATTTTACGAGTATGTGTCGTTCATATCAATTTCTAATTTTTTCCAATTATATTAAAAAATACCTCACATAACCTAAAATGGTGTTATAAATAATCTCAAAAAAAACTTTGAGTTATCAAAATAATCGATAAAATTATTTGGTAATACATCACTAGTAGGTACTCAACCCATAATAATAATTAACCAAAATTACGGCAACAACAATATACATTCCCAACACACCGAAACTTCAAACAGAGAACACTAAACCAATTTGCACTAGAAAAACATTTGAAATTTAAAAAAAAACATAAAATTCGAAAATACGCGGCAATTATTCCGCCAGCACTCACGTAGTACACGGGTACGAACCGCGAAGGTTTGATTCGAACTAGAGGCTTTGCCACCAGTTCGATGACGTCAGAACGCATTACCTCAATAACTTTAGGCAAATAATAGGTGCAATTATTAAAAAACTTATTTTTGTACTTTACATCGCATCTCAAACAAGGAAATAAAATTAATTCGTTATTGTTTTGACACTTATCATAAGCGAGATTAGATAGTGATGGTGTGTGTTGACTGATAGAGATAATTATGAATCTAGTGAGTTTGATCTATACGAATTGTAAACAGATCACTCAACGGCTCTCAATCTCTCTATCAATCATTTGAAAGTACTTATATAAATTAAAAAGAAAATAGGTTCTCGACTCTTATCCCCTTATTGAAGAATGGTAGACATCTTCCAACCTCCAGACGAGCAGATCCTTAAAAATGTCTTAGAGGGTTGTCAGAGGCATGTCCGGTTTAGCACATGCCCACATTTTGCAGTACTTAGTAGTATCGGTTCAACTGATCCTTTGAAACTTGGAATTGATTAAGTTATTTTTTATGTAATCAAGCGAGCGCAGCTGCGGGCGGAAACTAGTTAAATATAATTTCATAACATAGTTTTATTTCCCAATGGATCAGCATTGCCATCTAGCGTGGCAGCCCTGCCAGCGTCTTGGGGACGATTCCGCCTGGTTGTGATCTGGATTAATTAAGCTGTATATATATCGTTTAGCACGGTCTTTTGATAGCTCAACTGCGTCTTGTGTATTTTGTTAATACTTGTACATAAGTATTTGTTTTAACTTGTTTTTCATATCATCATACTAATCTTGCCACAGCTCAAACCGTTTTTACTAAAGTGCTGTAATGTTTCTGACATGCAATGCATGCTATTAGACCTGTATTTACCTATTTATATATATGTACCTAATCTTATCTTATCTAACTTGTCGATAAGGCGAAAAACGATGAGAAATCATTCTGCACTCGCCAACCCGCATGCCCAGCCAGCGTGTTGAGTATGGGCAAATTCCTCCTCATGATAGGAAGTCGCTTTGAAAATCTGTGTGGGAGGCCTATGTTCCGCAGTGGAACTCATGAATGATGATGATGATGACCAAATAAGACTTGGCCGCAATTAAATCCTCACTTTATTTATTGATCATGCTACCAATTGTAAGTTATGTTCCTTTTATGAGCTGCATCTTTTTTGGTCGACACTGCACTGAAACCCTACATTCCATTTTGTAAAAAAAATATGGGCCGTCATTTTACTGCCTGATTCAACGTCTGTTCATCGCGCGCGACCTAGGCGTTCACATAATTCTTTGGGCGGGATGGATAAAAACCTTTTGACATTGATCTAAATGAAAAAAACTTATCGACTTTAGCTTTGAAGGTTCTTTACCTGAGCTTGGAGCGTTTCTCAGCGAGCGCTAGCTGTTGGGCCTTCGTGAGGTGCTGACGCCGGATGTTGGGCGGCGGCGCGTTAGGGAATGAGTCCCGCCCTTCGTGAGCTGGCTCCTCCTCGATGCCGGGGTCTGACTCATCGCCTACGATGAAGTTTGGGTTGGCTGACTGTGGAAGAAGATATTTTTCAGCGAAACCTGGTTGGATGGTGGTAGTTGGCCCGCCTTCCGATCCACAGGTCGTGGGCTCGAATCCCGGTCGTGCACCAATTTATTTATTGAAAAAAATCCAAACGAATACATGTAAAACTTATAACTTAACTATCACGCCGTAACGGCTCGACCGATGTCGATGAAACTTGGAATAGATAGAGTTCTATACCTAGAATAGCATATGGCCTAGTTCATGCTTTAATTTTTAGGACACACATAGCGTTGTGAATTTACATCACAGTTATCGAAAGGTGCATTAATAAAATATATCTTTGCAAACGGGCTAGCGTTAGCTAACGCTTGTGAGACACAGCTAGTTTCTTATAATATGTAAATTGTATTCCATTCTCAACTTACATTTACATCCTTAACTTCATCAGAATCAATTTTTTCAAAATTGTCACTCTCACTGGAAGAACAGCGTGGCTGCTCTTGGTCAGCCATTTCAACTTCTGAAAAAAAAAATAGAGTAAGTCATAATCACACGCAGCCAATTAAAAAAATCATAGTAGGATCAAACTTAAACTTATATTTTGCGTTTATGTAATGAAATAAGCGCCTGGTAAAACAAAATATGCAATCGTTGGAACAAACATTTTTGTAGCTATTTTTTTTACCCAGGCGCTGCTATCTCTACTTACAAGCTACATCAAAGTGTCAGATACCCATTGAGCTACAATACATACATACATACAAATACACAAAATCACGCCATTTCCCAGAGGGGTAGGTAGAGACCACGGCTTTCCACTTCCTACGATCCTGACATACCTCTGTAGGGACCCTGTAAGTGTGAATGAAACTTGAGCCATCAGTTTTGGTTGGAAGCAAGAAGTATGAACATTAGTTACTAAGCGACCCCGATTGAGTGTGTACGTATTCAAAAATAGAATAAACTTTTATATCAAATGGGGTCCCTACATAACACCCCCCCGTAAGAACATAAACCTCTTTTGCTTCATTCACTCTCATCAATTCCTCATAATGACATGCTCTACACAATACCTACATAGTATATTGTATAGTAAGATAATCGAGTTTGGAGCTTATTAATTATGTAGCTAGCTTCTGGTTTCATGAACAGCAGATGATAATATTCCAATTCACAATTCAATAAGGGAGAAAATTGCATTCTGCGCGTAGTTGGGATCGGCTGAGATGGAATTTCTTGATGAGAGTCGATCAGATTCCTTCGAGGGCTGGGACTAAGGATGAATGAATATAGATAGAGGACAGAATTTAATGTCAATGAACTCGGGACTTGGCGAACACGTGTTCGAACGACGTGCGATAATGTCATCATTAACTTACTAGCTTCCGCCCGTGGCTTCGTTCGCGTGGTACCAATGAAGATAAAAAGTATCATATATGCTATTCCAGACTATAATCTGTCTCTGTGCCAAATTTCATTCTTATCCGTTTGTGCCTGATTGAACCACAAACATCCTCCCAAACTTTCGCATTTATAATACTAAGTAGGAAGTATGATATGATAGTAGGATGATCCTTACATCTTCTGAATAAAGTTTATTTTGAGTTTGGCTAATAGGAGCTTGCGATTTTCCCATTAGACAATAAAGTACCTAGTCTTTGCTTGCAATATCGTTGTATTTGTTCAGTAGAGGTAAGGATAATTTTGAAACGAAATTAAAATGACATATCGCATACCGTTTGAACACGGCTTAAACCCTAGTTAAACATAAGCATTGTTTAAAATTATCCTTGTCACTATTTCTCAATAAGTAATGTTAAAGGATGGCAATACTGTAAGCATTTGTTCAACTTCTGACAGTTTTTTTTAAAATGTAAAGTCAGTAGTATGAAAGTATTAACATTTTTGTAAAAAAAACAAATAGTGTTGTTACAAGGAAGCTCGATGAAGATGGCTATATCACCGCGTGCAAGTTATCTAATTAACGGTTTATCGAGAGTCAAATGTCACACTCAGTGAAGACATGTCACGCAGTCAAGCATGCACTTGAAGGTGAAATAGGACGATTCGATAATACGTACATCGGAAAAAGTTAAATGAAGGTCAATTCATTATTTGCGAGAATCTTTAGGTCATTCAGTGTTATATAAACAAAAAAAAGAAATAGGCTCGCTTTAGTCTCCAAGAATGGTATAATGTCCGATCTCCAGGCGATCAGATCCTTGAGATGTCTAAGGGGAGTAGTCAAAGTCATGTCCGGACATTAGGCACATGGCCACATTTTGCAGTAGTGAGTATTCCATACAAGACAGGTTACAAGCCCATCGCCGCTGTTTCCTCACCATGCGATGTTTTCCTTCTACGCGCACTTAAATTTTTCGAATAGAAAAACAGATTTCACCAGGACCTTTGTTCATATTGAAATTCGGGGAACTTCTCACATAGATTTTAGTCAGTCAGTAAAAATACAAATACATTTATTTACCAAAAGTTAACAAATAGCAGTGTTCTTATTCATAAATTATTAGGTTTATTACAAAATAGTTTAAAAAAGCAAATAGTATCACGAACGTAGTACGTACTTAAGCTTGGACGTAGTTTATTGGCGAGTTTAATTCTTGAGAATCACTAAAAACGTCACAAAAGTCAAGGAAAATAATTATTTTGTATTAATACGATAGGACCAAAATTCCGGCTTAGCAAACACAATAATATGCATGACCGTATGTCCTTTATCACCACTGTCGGTCAAACTTTATTACCTACTTTTTCAAAATAAACCTACCTACGTAGTTTAACCTGACTGTTTCTCTAGCTAGATAAATACATCAAAAGACTGACTGCAAGCATGGGCAGACAATATTTTGTCAAACGGTTACCTACAATGAGTCTAAAATATTTTTTTATGAATGGTACCTATGTTTACAACATGATAGGCCAGCCATTTAATTTGTATTTCGTGGCAATGTTCTTGAGTTATGAATGACTTGGAATGTCCCGGAAGCCCTAAGGAAACCTCTATAGAGCCCTTCTTTATGACTATTGTCGCCAAAATAGTAGGTATCTTGTGCTCATTGGCCAATTGGCCGATTACTACACAATAGAGTAAGTACTATGTGCCTACTTGTTGAATGTATTTCGTATCGCACTACGATTTCTAGCGAATATCCGCTACCATTTTGCTGATCTGTCTAGCCATGGTCAACCTTAAGGGGGCATAAAACAAGATCTAGTAATATTATATAGTAGTTCACCCCGAACTGAGATCTCGCGATGTTCTGTTTATATTATTACGTACGATCGACTAAGATCATAAAAATAAAACTTGACACCTTTGACCTTTTATTCCACATTCAAGTTAAATAACGCAAAAAAATATATTTAAAATGTGCTATCCAGTAAAAGCCCTTCATTCCTTAAATCACTTTATTTAAAACACGGCAGCAATCATATTTTACATGACAGTGTCATTTCTAAAAAAAAAAAAATCTGGAATACCGGAAACATTACATCCATGGTCATGAATATCGATTCCTACAACTTTAGGTAGATACTCGGAGATCGTATTCGATCCACTCACTCCATTAGTCGATGTAATCACAAGACCGTTGCCATCTTCGTAAAGGACATCATCTGTAAATTTTAAAATGAAGAGCCGTTTTCTATAAGATTCAAAAATCGGATATACATAGCTATATTTCTGTTTCCAATAAAAAACCATCCAACCCCCTATGCAAACAGATAATATAGATATATCATTATTCCATAGTGTTATTGTATCTAATTAAAGTATGACTGATACTAGGCACATAATTATATTCTAATTAATGGCTTTGGTGGACCCTGGTAAAGGTTAGGCCCCTCCATACCTACCTACCCGTAGGAGGCAACTAAGGGGAAAAAAGCTAGAAGATGGGCATCAGCGTCCCCAATTTTAAAGCCCCTACACGCGTGGCCGGCGGAATATGGGCAAATTGGGGAATTTGCCCAAATTCCATATTGAATTCCTATTACGTGGGGGGCCACATGATAGGAAGTCGCTCTGAATCTGTGGGAGAGGCTATGTTCAGCAGTGGACATTCTACGGCTAAAATGATGATGAAATTAGTAATCACGTCGGCCAGCAGAGCCTTTTTCAAACTTGAAACCATATTTTAGAAACATACGCATTTACTGAAATCAATTAAGCAGACCAAACATAATGAATAATGAATGCTATTATATTTAAATGAGCACCTTTCGTCATTGGGTTCATGAAGTCACATCGTAGAGGTACCTACGATACGAATAAATATTATTTTAGCCACTGTTTTAGTCGCCATGTGCCACTGTATTTTCAAAGAACAGGCATAAATTCAACTAGAGATATTTAAATGATCCTTGTGATATCAATTTGAATGAATAAATAAATAATGAACATTGAATAAAAATGTTAGTTGGCATGTGTAATCTGTATTTCGATATTCATTCAGGCCGAGGACCCGACCATAATTTCATCATCATTATTTCCTTCTTCAACACACTGCTGGACTAGTTACCTGCCTACCATACCTTCGTCTATTTCGTAATGGTTCCAGCTTAAAAGGATTACTATTTTCCATTACTAACTATACGTTCTCAGCACCTGGATGTCGAAGAAAGAACCAGTGAACCGACAAGCTAACAGCAAGGTTGGTCTAGAATCATACAAATTCATAGAACCATAAAAATAATAACATCTAATGTCCTTGTCATATGAATTTTCAAGTAGGTTGCAGGTACATACGTACCTGCTTGGTCACTACACTACTCTACGTTTCTCTATTTACCGGAATCCAGAGAAAAAACAACGCTATTGTGGATTATGACAAGTTCCTTTCTAGTTTCTTTAAAAACACGTCTTGAAACTCGACACACATCATCATCTGCGTCATTACCTACCAGTTATAAATTCTTATATTATGCTAAGGTAATAAATATTAAAAGACCCCCAAAAACTAGTTTCGATATACTTACTTAAACCTACCTACTTAGGTCAATATCGCAGAAGCACATACTTTAACTTGAACTATACTTATGGCAATATATTATATAAAATATTAGTAAAATATAATAATATTAATAAATAAAACTTACTTATAACTTTTTCTACACTCCGCTTCCGCTCCTCCAAAAGAAACTTAAATATATAACAAACAATAACAACTCCGATGAAGAACCCAATCGATAACATAAATAAACCTTTCACAACACTAAAACACAAACCGATGCCATACTGCCGCAATTTAGAAAAAAAAATTAAATGGTATTCCCGCCAACTTTTGACAATACGACTGACATCCCCGCGCGTTCGACGGGTATTATGAAATGAAACGGAACCGTAGGTAGGTATTTGAAATCGTAGGTAAATCCGTATCCATCAATAAAATATACTAGTAATTTACAATACGTCACTAGCCAATGAAATTGATATATTGTTTACACTTTGCACAACCCCACGTGCGCATTAGTTTACTCACTGGGTTCCACGCGAAATCCTATGTTCTCTAGCGTCTATCACGGGAAGACTGACTGCCTAAAAAATGATTT
Source organism: Anticlea derivata (assembly GCA_947579855.1). NCBI lineage: Eukaryota > Metazoa > Arthropoda > Insecta > Lepidoptera > Geometridae > Anticlea > Anticlea derivata. The sequence continues at coordinate 3,874,678 of OX388287.1, read as the reverse complement.
GAAGAATTCAGCAGCTTGACCTTGCTACACGTTTAAACGACACTGCTTCTTGTGCTGTAAATAGCGCTGTTTTAGCTTTATTGTGCGTTCGCCATCGTATGATCCAAGTGATCCCATTTGAACTTGTTGATAAAAATCACGAATAATTTTATCTTTTATTCACTCAATCATTATTGTTCGAGTGCCTAGTTACTTTCGTCGTGTGCTATGACATTGAATTTATGGTCATACTTAGCTTTGATAAAATAACGTAGGTCGATGAGTAGGAAGGTCCGACTAAGTACCTTTGTTATAAAACTATTTTGCGTTGCCTCTCATGCTAAACGTGTATTATAATATTTGTTACCTACCTATTTATTTATATATATTCGCACATTAAAGTGACTTATTACTCGTATATCCTCATTGCGTACTCGACCTAGTAAAACTAAGGTAGCTAGGCACATAGCTAGCTAGGTGAGATAGGGCCTTACTACCAATGAGGATATAATTTATGTCACTATCTACACTTCGTAAGACTAAAATATAAATACCTTTTATCTAACACCCAACAATCACATACCTCTGACCCCACACTAGAATTCTCTAATCTCTGTGACGTTAGATGCCAAGCTCAGGTATAGCATGAAGTTCTGGGGAAATAGCTATGATTATAATATGAAAAAGGCCTTCGTAATACAGAAAAGGGCAATTCGCACAATGGTACGCATACCACAGTGGGAATCCTGCAAAGAACACTTATCTTAAATATATTGACCGTCCCCAGCCTTTACATACTTGTCGTACTTAAGGACATAGTTAAAAACCCACTTATGTATGAGACTGCAGAGCAGAGAAAAGAGAGATTACTCACAAGGCGTAAAGACCTTGGCGCACCTCTATGGCCTAAGTTAAATGTTGTTATGCATTAGAGGTGGTTCGTATTTACGCAACCAGGTTTTTAAACCTGGTTCTCGCATTAAACTATACGTAACTGGTAGGTACGACTTCACAATACTTAGACGTATTAAAAATACTCGGGTGCGGCGCGCAAGTCCACCGCGCACCCTTGGACGCGAGACGCGCCGCACGGTCGCAACCCGACCGTACGTCTCGCGGCGCGGCGCGGCGCGTCTTTCGATACGCGGCGGACTTGCGCAATGGACTTGCGCAGTGGACTCGCGCGGTCGAAGTAATACTTTCAAGTATTTAGTACCTGGTTTTGGAACCTGGTTCATGTAAAATACGATACGTTATGGATCTGGTACGCGAAATAGCAAGTACGACTCATCTCTATTATGCATGGCTCTACTGCCCATCGTAGGAAGAGTGCAGTAACTAAGACTAACGTGTTTTTGAGAAAAACGAGGGTAAAGAAAATAATTTTGTTTTAGTTGTAGCTTCCAAACTATGTAAGCTATCGCAACTTGTTGTATATCAAAAATAAGGGAATAAAATTGAGTTTTTTTTAAGTTAACTGTTTTTGCAAATAAATGCGTGGAATAAGAGTTTATTCAAAAACTATACCTAAGCTTAAAATTGCTAAGTTGGCCAAGCTAGTCTTCCTAGCAATAATCGCAGTAAGTACTATAGTTACTGCACTTATAATTAGTAAAATAACTTATTTCAATTTAATGAACAGACTTTAGCTGAAAATTAAAATTTTTTTCTAGTTATAAGTGCAGTACCTACATAGTTACTGCACTTATGACTAGAGATTAAAACTGTTTTTAAGTCTTACTATTTTGAAAACATTATAATTTCTACAAAATATTTTATTAAACATATAACCAAAAGGTATTTTCTATGATGAATTTAATATACTTGCTTACTGTTGAAGCGTATATAAATATTAAATATGTACTTATTTATCATACATACCCTCACAAATTCTTCAATATTGTAACAAATTAACATGATTCAATTTGGGTCATAGACATGTCTTTATTTCTTTATCAATTAACTCAACGATACTACGTTACGTCGTTTTCTTATACTTTTATGAACTCATCCTTATTTAATACGACAGTCATAAACTAATTTATTTATTTACTAATTCTTAGCCATTTAGGCAAGACTGCAAAAATTACGTTAAGTTGTTGCTTAATACAATTATTGCAGTCTTTCCTGCAAGGCTCAATGAATTATCAACAACAAATAATAAAAAATAGGTTCAGTTATTTATCAAATATAAATCAAATAATCATTTTCAGTAATATTACCAATCAAAATTATATCTCTTTATCATTTTAGGCTAATTTTTGAGCTCCACTTCATCATGTTTACCAAAAAACACATAAAGACCCAATTTTTGTGCAGTTATCGTCCGACAGACCAATGTCATAATTCTCATGCTTATATATTAGAAAGGATCTAAATGCTGAAATAATATGTTCTTGATTTCGGCCAGAAAAAGTTTCATTTCCGAAAACAGCGTACGGGACATCTTAATTTTTTCTAAATCCTAATGGGACGAAGCTTTCATTCTAGGGCAAAATATCGCCACTTTGTATGGGTCTATCTAGCTAGGTAGGTACCATCTAGCTAGTTATAACTGCAGTACCTTGCTAAGTTATCACTATTTTGATAAGCATTTTCAAAGATAACTGCAGTATCTCTAAGATGCTGCAGTTATCATAAGTAAATCATATAACATTTTATGATTTACTTATGACAACTGCAGCATCTTAGAGATACTGCACTTATAATAAGTTGATTAATGGTTAATTTCGAAATATAAATCAAAATGAACGCAGTATCTATACATGCTGCGTTATTATGACTCACACAGTATGAAGTAACTAAACTTACTGCACTTATAATGAGCAAAATAATAACCGGAAGTTTAGTTACTGCGTTAATGCTTACTGAAATTGGAGCTTCTAGAATTTTGATACGAGTGTAAGAGATAAAATATAGAGGATTCTTTGGTGATTACGAATATGCACGTAACTCAATTTCGCCCAAAATGCTAGTTACTGCACTCTTCCTATGGAGGGCAGTCTAGATAACGAGCTGTCAAACTTTTTAACGCACTGCCTACAGAAAGTTGCCTGAACTGAAAGTTAAAGAGAGTCCCCTTAAATTCAAATATAAATTAAAAGAATTGTTGTTACGAGGAGTATTTTACTCTGTGGAGGACTTTTTGACAAGTAGTAATAATGTTTAAAATATTTAATTTCTGTTTTTATTTTCATTTATTTTCAATTGACATTTAATTCAAATTCATTTTTTTTATTAATATTAATGCATGTCTTTTTTTATTTTTTATTTTTAATGTTTTATTGTATTCTGAGAGCACTGGTGGAGGGGTGGTAGTGGCCCCGCCTTCCGATCCACAGGTCGTGAGTTCGAAACCTGTCGTGCACCAATGGATTTTCCATTCGGAAAAATTATGTGCGCTATGCTAGTGCTCTCAAACGGTGAAGGAAAACATCGTGAGGAAACCGGCATGTCCTAGAACCTAAAAATTCGAAGACATGTGACATGTGCACGAAAGGAGCCTCTAAGAGGCGCACTTTAATCATTTCACTACACTGATTCTTTCATCGACGGTCATAGGCCCTTTTCAGGGCCACCATACCTCAACCTGGTCATTGATCAAAGAAAGGATGACCAAGAAAAAACCAGTGACACGACAAGAAGAAGAATTGTATTCTAGTTTTAAGTTATTTCAAATACAATTATACAAAATTGGTAATGAATAAATAAATGAATGAAATGATGAATGATATACTATGTACTATGGATATTTACCAAAGACTATTTAATACACTACGTGTATTTACGACGAAAACACGGAAAAAGCGGCCTAAAAATTATCATTTTTTTCACGCGATTTTTATTCTTTTTTGTAGACTTAGAATCATGGTCCGAATGCACTGTTTCCGTTTTCGGGAGTAGTCTTATTTAAATTACATCCCGGTATAGAACGGGAGACCGTGTAATGTAATGAGTGATGTGATGTATGAGGATATAATTTTTACTGTATTGTCTTTGATATAAATCACTACTTAAATGATGACCAAGTTGACCAACCGTGTGAGTTCAGTCAGTCTAATCAAAAATCCGTAGAATCATCAATATTCACGGGAGTAATAGTGTTCTGTGGGCATGGCATGCATGGAAAATAATTTTAGCTAATAGCGCCACCGTCTGTTATTTTACAGAACTTGACTTCAATTTTTTTTTTCTTTTGCACGTTTAACCTAAGTTTAAACTAGATGGCGCTTTGTGGTTGATTATTGTACCATTTTTATAAATTGGGTATTATTTTTAGGTACCAGAACTTACAGAAGATTATATTTTTTGATGATTCAACTGGACCTCCAAAATCATTTGGTTTAACAAGGCAATTGTGTTTTTCTCGCATTTGGGATCGTTTTCTTATTTAGATGTTTATTTGGAGCACTGCACAGCACAGCACGCGCGTCGAGTTTGCGTGACAGAATGAAATAAAAAATAGTTCTTTGTGTTGCATAATGTTGTTTGGTGCTGTATTTCACAACATAGACATACTTTTTTGTAGGTTTTTTCTATGTATGTAGAAAAAGGAATAATAATTTTGGCAACACCGTTAAAAATGGCGACCTGACACTGACATTTGGTGCCGAGAGTTGAGGTGTCAAATAAATTAGAAAATTTAGAAAAAAGAATTGTGAAACGTGAAGGGACGTGAAATTTCAAAGAGAAGTTTACAAACTTTCCCGTGACTAACATACTAAGTTCAGTGATAAATCAAGTGCTTTATTAATGTACGGTAGTTTATGAACCTTATTTTTAGTTTGTACAAGATGATTATAGAAAATCCGGACGTTTTCAAAACATGGTTGACTTCCATATTGGAACCTCTGTGAGTACATCCGCTGCCATTTTAATTTATTATTTACAGATTTCTAGAACTCGCGAAAATTAACCTATCTGATTACAGGCAAATGTCTATGATAATTTTATAATGGAACTTATAAAGCACGAGTAATGTATCAAATTACAGTTTCGCAAACATCTCTCGTCGCGTAAAAATTGGTTACGCACACATGGTTCTTTCTATTTGCATTAATAAAGTTAGCCTCGTTAATTACAATGGATCTTTTGTCATTAGTAGGGCTTCACTTTACGACGCTCTTGCTTCCTTGCTCAGAAACGAAAATATTTGAGTTGTTGGCTTTGAAAGTTTCAACCATAGCGTCCCTCAAATACTACGGTTGCGAATTTGTTGCACCTACTGCTAACTAAAGGTATCATTATTGTAGACACTGACGTCCTTACCCTTGTCTATACGATATTATTCTCATAGTAAATTCAAATCTAAAGTAACTTAACATATACAGTGACTTCGATAGGCTAACAGATGGTCATAACTACACACAGCTCGGTTAACAAATCTATAATAGGCTATCATGATGTCAGCCGTTTAGATGTATTGCACAGTTCTTCTTCTTGTCGTGTCACTGATTCTTTCTTGGTCATCCTGTATTATGGTCAGTGACCAGGTTGAGGTATGGTGGCCCTGATAAGGGCCTATGACCGTCGATGAAAGAATCAGTGTAGTGAAAGGATTAAAGTGTGCCTCTTAGAGGCTCCTTTCGTGCACAGTTAGCGCATCACACGGCAGCTTTAATGTATATTACTGTACATTACATATTTAAACATACATTACATATATATTCTGGAGGAGGTAGGGCACAGCGAGATTTTCTCGTTCTAAATTGGATCAGCCCGCCTGGGGAGGTACCTCCGCCTTACAGAAGATCGCAGCCAAATAACATTATTTGTTTTAAATAGTGTTATGTTCCTGCTGTGAGTAAGGTTGCCAGGGCTCTTTAGGGGAGGGGGTTTTGGGGTCGGCAATGCGTGCATGATGACTCTGGTATTGCAAGCGCTCATAGGCTAAAAAAAAATTACTTCCCGGAATATACTTATAACTTCAAATTATCATAAAGTACACTGTATTGTATCTTTCTATTCATTCTGTTGGTATACATCGCAATTGATGCACTGTTTTGAGGTACCTATAAATGTGTATCGTATAACACTCTGTATAATAAGATACTAGCTACCGCCTGTGACTTTGTTTGCATGTTAGGTACCTAGATAATAATTAGCCTTTATGCTACTAGGCGATTGGCTGAAATGATGATGATAAGTACTTAAAATCTTAAGAATGGGTTAAGAGATTCACTGACCCGGTTTTTGTTTTAGATATTTCATATTCATAATTGTGCTTATATGAATAGATTTTTAGTCAGTTTTTCTTAACAAAATGACTTACAGTACGACTTGCTCGGATGTACAGAGATGCGATTTAAGGGCATTCGAAACCCTGCACCGCTACAAATCTACGTTCAGGTTGCTGCAGGATGTATGATGTAATTATATAAATGAGATCCCTATGGGACTGATATAGGCGCTGACTCAAAAGTCCCTAAATAAATACCTAATACAAAATTAAAAATAAAACCGCACCTCTTGTGTCTCAGCTGGGAAATCGTCCGCCAGTCGACAGAGGCTGCAAATTTAACTAGACAACTATCCAAGAGTTTTTTTTTTTTTTTTTATCCTAGTTTACAAAATGTTGTACCCTAAGTTGTATTACAATCTAGCCAAGTAGGCTAATGAGTAATTTTACTTTGACATAGTCTTATAAGGTAAATTATATCTAAGAATGTGTCCAATAGCACTTTTAACAACTAGCAACTATCCAAGATGATTCTTTGTTTTTAATGGAAAAAGCGAGATAAAGTTTGACTGCATTGTTTATTTTAAGACATTGGCAGGAGAGTTTTCCAAAAATATATATTTGTAAACACATTGATCGAGCATGCTAATTATAGCCAAGATTGTGTCATACTCACAAAACAATTTATAAGTACATAATAGTAGTTACATTCCTTCTATTCTTCTGGGCTAGTGCCGCTGACATAAACATCATCCAGAGACTTCAAAATTCCATACTCAAAACTCTAATGCACCTTGATTCATAACAACCGAAAAACTGCATAATGAGCTTAAAATTGCCACAGTCAAGGAGGAAGTTGGACTTGTAGAAACTGCATACAATAATATATTTTTTACAAATACTAAAAATCGACTCCGGATTCCTGAATATTTCCTATATTATTATAATAGCCGCTAGAAAATTAAGAGTTTAAAATAGGATAAAAAACTATTTGGGAGCCATCCTATAGAACTTAGCGATCTCACGTCGTTTTGCCAGATATTTTTTTTTTTGTTTTCAACCTCTTTGCGTTTTGTTAAAAGTGTCAATATAAAAGTCTATATAAAAATAGCAGCAACCGAACGAAGTCGGGGGATTACCACTAATCCACAAAAAAAAATTCGGCATGTCGTGATTTCAAGAGATTATATAAGATAACCTTTTTTTTTTTTTTTTTTAACGATGTAGAAATGCGTTACGCATCCCCCCCAGCCCGGGGAAAGCCAGAGGGGTATGTCGGGCTCTCCGTCGGTTACTATTGCTAATGAGACAATAGCAGCCGACGGCATACCGACTAAAAAACCATCGGGGTCCTTCTGAACGCCTTGTGTCGGGGCTGTGGGTACGCTTTCGCATTCTTCCATGGATGTCGTGATTTCAAGAGATTATATAAGATAACCTACCACAACATCCAGACCCCGAACAAAAATTTGCAGATCATGCAAACATGTCCCGCGCCGCGGGTATCAAACCCGCACGGTCGGGCACTCGCCCTCTACGCCCGCACAATGAACAAAGATAGAAGCTCAATATTTACCAACATCTTAATTAGTCACAACGCGGGAATCGAACCCATTACCCGCGTAGGTGCTCTATTTATAAAGAACCTCCACACTAGTTAAATGCGATTTGTTCCACAGGTTGCATCTAATAATAATCTGTGTGTCAGTTTGCTGGGAAAGTTATTTACAACTAGCTTCTTCTCGCGGCGTCGCTCGTGTGGTACCAGCATTACTAATTTCCTATCGTTTCCTATCGCGAGGCAAATTTGCAAACTATGATAAAGCTGCATTCAAGTACTACCTTGTTACTACCGAAAATGTCGGTCTTTGTATTTTCCTAACTCGTTAAAAGGATTTTATTTTTAATTAAAATGTTTTTTTTTAATTCCGGACTTATCGTACCCGGTCAACTGATCCCAAACTAAGCATAGCCTGTACTATGGGTACCAGAGACTGATATACATAATATATATATAGATATATTTAACCCGCGACCTCTAGCGCAGAAGGCAGAGTTACTACCAACTGAGCTATGAGGCTAGTCAAAGGCAAGTAGTCTGCCAACCAGAATACCGCCGCTTTTATAGTCATCACAACAGTCGTCAGTCCTCACAATTCTTCTTCCTGCCCTTGTCCCACATTACGTGGGGTCGGCACAACTTGTTTTCTTCTTCAGAAGCGAGTGTTCTGTTAGCCGTCATCTCCGCACTCACTTCTTTCTTACTATGTCATCTTTTATACAGTCCATCCATCTTTTCTTCACATTCCACATTCATACCTAATGCTCATCTCGTTACATGGCCTATACCATGCTAACCTATTACATCTCAACTTTTCCGTCACTGGCCCTACTTTCAAACTTCCTCGGATGTACTGTCGTCAGTTCTCACAACTACACATCAAAATTTCCACGCGAACGAATTCGCGGGCAATAGCTAGATATCATTTAAATATGATATCATTTAAAAATGTAAACATTCATACGCAATGTATTTATCTCTGTAAGATATAGATTACTTCAATGTAGTAATTCATAATAAAAGATAACTAAACATTACAGTTCATATTAATTTTCTTGGGACATATTATTGATTGCAAAACAAAGCGATAATTTGCTTGGAAACAACAAAACGAGATCCTGGACAGACCTTATTTTTCGAACGAATTGAGTTTTCATAAGGCGTATTGAACTGTCATTTAGAAGACAAAGTTAAAATCTTGCTTTTTAGACACTAGCTTCCTCCAGCTGCTTCACTCGCGAGGTACAAATATAAAAATTAGTATTATGCTATTCTAGGTAAATAACTCTTATAATAGTACAGTAGTCGAAACTGAAGTACTTTTTTTTTTCGAACGGATTTTTATGCTATGGATCTGAGTGTTGGGCTGCCAAAGGGACGGATGAAAGAAGATTGCACGCAGTGGAGATGCGAATGTTAAGATGGATGTGTGGAGTGACCAGAATGGATAAGATAAGGAATGAGTACGAGTAAGTTTGAAAGTGGCGCCAGTGACGGAAAAGCTGAGGAGTAATCGGTTAGCTTGGTATGAGCATGTCATGAGGAGGGAAGAATGTCATGTGACTAGAAGAGTATTAGATATGAATGTGGATGGATGTAGGATTAGAGATTGGCCAAAGAAAAGATGGATGGACTGTGTGAAAGTGGATATGGTGAAGAAAGGAGTGAGTGCTGAGATTACGACTGATAGAGGGAAATGGAAGAAGAATAAGATGAATACATGTTGTGCCGACCCGACATGATGTGGGATAAGGGCAGGAAGATGATGATGATGGACTTTTAAGCTGTGGGTATCTTACGACCACTGTCAGCGAAACCGGGGTAACTGAAGTACATGTTTGGCCTTGATTTTAATATGATTTGTATGCCCTTCAGTTAGATATCATATTCGCCTGATAACTTGGAGATAAAAATATCACAAACGTGATGTATTGTATTATCGAAACGTTTCTGTTTTTAGCCGACTTCAAAAAGGAGGAGGTTTTTTTTTGTGTGTGTGTGTTTTACTCGATTTCTCCGCCAATACTAAACCAATTTTGATAATTATTTCACTGGTGTATAATAGTATGATCCCGGGGTGGTCCCATATTAATTTAATTCCTGAGGGATTGCTACTTGTCTCGTAAAACTTAAAAAAAACGACGCCGACGATTTTTTGTCGACGGTGGTATGGTATGGTTATCCCAGCGACTTTGTTCGGTTGCTGCTATTTTGACTGACCTCATAGCTCAGTTGGTAGTAACTCTGCCTTCTGCGCTAGAGTCGCGGGTTCGATTCCCCCGCACTGGACAAACATTTGTGACTAACACAGATGTTTGTTCTGTGTCTGGGTGTTAAATATATATCTATTATGTATGTCAGTTTCTGGTACCCACAGTACAGGCTATGCCTAGTTTGGGATCAGTTGACCGTGTGTGATATGTCCGGAATATTTATTATTATTATTATTATTTTGACATAAAATTTAACCATAGGGGTTGTGTGTCGGGAATTCCTTACTGAGCACCCATACGTTACAACAGGAAGCTACTAGTGATTGTACTAAAGGTTATTTTTGCGTGTTACAGATGCGATGCGGACCCGGCCGCGTTGGCCAAGTACGTGTACGCCCTTGTTAAGAAAGAGAAGCCGATATCCGAGCTGCGAGATGTGATGGTGGACCAACTAGACGTCTTTTTACAACACGGTTGGTAGACCTAATCCTATCCTAGTTAGGAGGAGGTAGGGCACAGCGAGATTTTCTCGTTCTGAATTGGAGCAGCCCGCCTGGGGAGGTACCTCCGCCTTACAGAAGATCGCAGCCAAATAACATTATTTGTTTCAAATAGTGTTGTGTTCCTGCGGTGAGTAAGGTTACCAGAGCTCTTTAGGGGGGAAGGGGGTTCGGGGTCGGCAACGCGTGCGTGATGCCTCTGGTATTGCAAGCGCTCATAGGCTACGGTAACCGCTTACCAACAGGTGGGCCGTAGGCTTGTTTGCCACCTCTGTTGTATAAAAAAAAATATATATCCTATCCTACTCATATTATAAATGCGAAAGTTTGTGAGGATGTTTGGATGTTTGTGGTTCAATCACGCCCAAACAGCCAAACGGATTTGGATGAAATTTGGCACAGAGATAGATTATAGTCTGGAATAGCATGTAGGCTATTTATCTTCAAAGGTTACCACGCGAGCGAAGCCGCGGGCGGAAGCTAGAAATTACAGATATTTATTTAAAAAAAAACCGACTTCAAGCGTGAAGGAGTTTGTGAAAAAATTGAGTAACAATTTGTGCACGAAAAGAGGGAAGGGGTAAGAGGGTATCCTATTGTGGGATCAGGACTACATATGTGTCTGTTGGTTATTTTTATTTATAAACTCGTTTTAATTTATTATTTATTTATTTATTTACAGAGACAAAACCCTTCGTAGAAATGCTGTTCAAATCCCTGGAGAGCAACGAGTACCTGAAGCCGCGGGAGGAGGACAGGAAACTGCCCACCCCCCCTCCGGAGGTGGAACCGGAAAAGGAAATTGTGGAGAATGAAGTGCCTGGTGAGTTCACGATACACGGGGTTCGGCAGGCATCGCATTAGCAATGCTCCAGGTGTTGCTGATGTCAATAGGCGACGGTAACCACTTACCATCAGGAGGGCCGTAAGCCTGTTTGCCTCCGTATAACATAAATAAAGTACAACGTGATTAACTAATAATATGTATACTATTCCAAGAAAAAGTATACGCTGATTCTTTCTTGGTCACCTGTATTAGGTCAGTGACCAGGTATGGCGTCAGGGCCAGGGCCTATTACCGTCGTTGAAAGAATCAGTGTAAAAAAAGATTATAGTGCACCTCTTAGAGGCTCCTTTTGATATAGCTAAGTGAATGTCTGATGTTGTTGGAACACCTTTTTTTTTAAATCAAAATCGTGCAGATGTTCATAATTTTCTCATAACCATAACAGTATAGATTTTAGTGTCACGTGTATATTTTGATTTATTCTACAGTGAGTAACGGGACCGTATCCCCTTGCCCGGTGCCGCCCCGGCCTGCCCCGGCGGCGCCGCCCCGCCGCGTCGTGGTGACGCGCGCGCCGCCGCTCAAACGCACCGCGCCGCCCTTAGAACAAACTCTTGTCAAGGTAATAAGGCCTTATTACATCCTACTAATATTATAAATGCCGTGGTGGCCCCGGCTGAAGAATAGGCCCTTCCATGTCTACCCTTCCGCGGATGTCGTAAGAGGCGACTAAGGGAAAAAAGCTTAGGGTTGGGCAGCAGCGTCCCTCATTTTAACAACGATAGTTCTAACTGCGCTCGCCAACCCGCATGCCCATTGTGGTGAGTATGGCCAAATCCCCCCACATTATAAGGAATTCGCTCTGTCTGTGGGGGAGGCCATGTTCAGCAGTGGACGTCGCACGGCTGAAATGATGAGTATTATAAATGCGAAAGTTGGTGAGGATGTTTGGATGTTTGTTGTTCAATAACGCACAAACGGCCGAACGGATTTGGATGAAATTTGGTACAAAGATAGATTATAGTCTGGAATTGCATATAGGCAAATTTTTATGAAGGTACCACGCGAGCGAAGCCGCCGGCGGAACTAGTCATATACAACGTCAGGTGGAACTTTTTACTCACTCTAAGGACGCTGTAACGCCTGTGACGTGTTTTTTTTTTAATTATGCAAATAAGGTGGCAATCAAGCTTGCAGCCCACCTGTTGGTTAGTGGTTACCAACGTCTCTCTTAATAGTTTATCTCTTTGACAGGTACTGCCTCTTACAGAGCTTTTGGAGGAGCCGGTGGATCAACCCCCCCGGAGGAGGGACCGAAGGAATGATTCGGTGAGATTATTATTGATTATTTGTAGCGAGGTATGGGCATCTCATGCGGAGGGAAGAATGTCATGTGACTAAAAGAGTGGTAAATATGAATGTGGAATGATGTAAGGGAAGAGGTAGACCAAAGAAAAGATGGATAGATTGTGTGAAAGACGACATGAGTCCCCCACGAATAACCCCCATGTAATCATCTTGTATATCACCAGTGCTCACAAAATAATCAGTGCGACGAGAAGCAAGCACTCAAGCTAGTTATTAATATTTAAACCCCTTACGGGATGGTATACATGTTATGAATCACCTTGTATATCACCAGTGCTCTCAAAATATTGTATACCAGTCTCTGGTACCCATAGTACAGGCTATGCCTAGTTTGGGATCAGTTGATCGTGTGTGATAATGTCCGGAATATTTGAATGCATGATTGTAAAAACCCCCCTCAGACCACTTTTTTCGAATTCCTTTTTATGATGGAAAAATGATCCTTATATCAAAACTAATAGGAATTTATGTTTAAAAAAATGAACATGTGGCCTCTTTTGTTTTACTTCATTTAAATACATACAAAAAAAAATGTATTTAGAACAGTTTTTTTACACCAGATAGTTTTTATTGATTTTCCGAACCTTTTGCATTTGGTCGGAGGGGGGTTTTTACAATCATGCATTCATTTATATAAAAAAAACAAGAATCAGTGTGACGACAAGCAAGTACTCAAGCTAGAGCCTCTGTCCCCAGGCGCGCGACAAGGAGGAGCGTCGCCGGCGCCGCTCGCGCTCGGCGGAGCGCCGCGTGCGAGCCCGCCGCGACCCGCGACACGCGCGCGACTTCGACCACGAACGGAGGTACGACGCCAGGTACTAACCAACCCGTATTCATGCTGTTAAGAGGATACAAAAATCATAATAAATTGTCGAGTGGGCGGAGTGAAGAAAGTGACAGCGCTATGTACTGTAATTGAATGCGGAAAGAGATAGCAAGCGTTAGAAGGCGCTCGATAGTAATCGACGTAAGCGAAATATAAGAAAATATCGATTATCTCAAAAACTATCTAAACTTAAAGTGTCTTGGATTTAGGTACCCAATGCTATTGTCTAACAAATTATTTTAAAAAAAGTTAATTTTGTTAGATAGTCTCAGAGTATTTTCGAAAAAACTGTTGCAGAGGACCCAACTTAAAAAAAAAAATCTATCGAGAAATGTTTTACCAATCGCGTTTCTGTCTTGGATTTACGTATTCATGCTGTTAAGAGGATACAAAAATCATAATAAATTGTCGAGTGGGCAGAGTGAAGAAAGTGACAGCGCTATGTACTGTAATTGAATGCGGAAAGAGATAGCAAGCGTTAGAAGGCGCTCGATAGTAATCGACGTAAGCGAAATATAAGAAAATATCGATTATCTCAAAAACTATCAATTTTTTTAAAAAAGTGTCTTGGATTTAGCTACCTACCTTTAGTACCTAATGCTATTGTCTAACAAAATATTTAAAAAAAAGTTAATTTTGTTAGATAGTCTCAGAGTATTTTCGAAAAAACTGTTGCAGAGGACCCAACTTTAAAAAATAAATCTATCGAGAAAAGTTTTACCAATCGCGTTTCTGTCTTGGATTTACGTAAATAAAATGCTCAAGTTATCTTTGTCATAAAAATCAAAACTGTGCGTTTTGCGGTTATTGAGAAAAAACTATTCAAAAATCATAAAATAATTAAACCCTTTAACCACCCTTTGCCTGCTTAGACAAGGATCATACCATAGAAATCTGTTGTGTCCGGAATCAAGCATCACGTTATTATATACTAGCTTTCGCCCGCGGCTTCAAACGCCTGATACCTATGAGGATAAAAAGTAGCCAATATGCTATTCTGGTTTATGGCCGTGGTGGCCCCGGCTGAAGAATAGGCCCCTCCATATCTCATATCCGCGGATGTCGTAAGAGGCGACTAAGGGAAAAAAGCTAGGGGATGGGCAGCAGCGTCTCCTATTTTAACAACGATAGCTCTAACTGCGCTCACCAACCCGCATGCCCAGTGTGGTGAGAATGGGCAAATCCCTCCACTTTCACTTCATTCTGTCTGTGGGGGAGGCCATGTTCAGCAGTGGACGTCGTACGGCTGAAATGATGATGCTATTCTAGACTATAATCTATCTCTGTGCCGAATTTCATCCAAATCCGTTCGGTCGTTTGAGCGTGATTGAACCACAAACATCCTCACAAACTTTCGCATTTATAATATTAGTAGGATACATATACCTACAGCATCAGATTGTTTGAATATAGTCAGGTTAATGGCGTGAATATGGTCAGTCATTTTGAATGACCTGCGACGCGCGCGTTATTTCGACCACAAACGGAGGTACCAGGTATAACCACCCGGTATTCATTCTGTTAACATTTTGTCTGCATACTCAAGGATCCGGATGATACAATATCCAACAATCACATAGCTGGCCCGCTGCGTTACAAATGTGTGCATGATCTGCAAATATTAGTTCCGGGTCTGGGTGTTGTGGTACCATGGTCCTCGTAGTTTCTGATACCCACGACACAGGGAATCCTAGTGTGGGGTCAGGACTATTTGTGTCGGTTGGATGTTCTTTATTTATTTATTATGTATTGAACCTGCAATCAGGGCTTAGTCAGATTCATGCTTGTAACCGAACCGAAACTATGTATGTTTTTAAGCTGTCGATATTCATACCATTAACCTACTTATATTCAAATAATCTATCCATAGTGATAATATGTGACATGAATAATTTGAAATCTGTTTTTATGGTTACTAACATAGTTTATAGGTAGATAAATGTACTAACAATTATGGTGAACAACCGAAATAAATGAAATAATAAATAAATAGTTATGCTATCAACTAGAAGACGTATCAAAATGATCTATAGGATTTCAATGAATAAAATGAGTATGCGGAGTATGCACATTGGCTAATGAGTTAATGACTCTCATTATGCTAATTATAAAAGTACCTAGGCTCATTTTCAACAATTTAATATTTAATGTAGTATTCATTAGTCATTGTTGCTTATAACATGTATAGACTGTACAAGTGATTCATAATCCTACTAATATTATAAATGCGAAAGTTTAAGTTTGTGAGGATGTTAGGAAGTTTAGATGTTTGGATGTTTGTTATTCAATCACGCCATAACACTCAACCGATTTCGTTGAAACTTGGAATATATATATATATATATATATATATATATATATATATTTTTTTTATACTACTGAGGTGGCAAACAGGCATACGGTAAGCTTTTAAGCCTTTTGGTAAGCGGTTACCGTAGCCTATGAGCGCTTGCAATACCAGAGGCATCACGCACGCGTTGCCGACCCCGAACCCCCCTCCCCCTAAAGAGCTCTGGCAACCTTACTCATCGCAGGAACACAACACTATTTGAAAACAAATAATGTTATTTGGCTGCGATCTTCTGTAAGGCGGAGGTACCTCCCCAGGCGGGCTGCTCCAATTCAGAACGAGAAAATCTCGCTGTGCCCTACCTCCTCTAAAAATATAAAGTTATATATAAAGTTCTTTACCTAGAATAGCATATAGGCTACTTTTTATGTACGTACCACGCGAGCGGAAGCTAGTATAATATGTATCCCGAATGGGGCAATTCTTTATTCTACAATTCTTCATCCATTTGGCAATAAATTTTGTTCTACGACTTTTGGAAATTCGATATTTAATTAAAAAATGTAACACTGCAAAATCAGCTGTTTTGGGGTTCAAATCAGTTCAAACTCAATTGTTCAGCTGTTTTAGGTAACCTTGATGTCGAACTTCTCGTGCGTTTAATAATTAGTTACAACAGCTGATTTGAAAATGAAAAATATATTTTTCCGGTACTAAATTTTGTTGTTGATAAAGTCCCGTTTCGGTATAGGATAGTAGTCACGGAACACTTGACGAAGCTTTGTTACAATGGACACTTTTTTTAATTTGTACGTATTTTTTTGTGAATAAGCCCCTTTCAATGTAAAATTATAATCGATGATTGGCCTCATAGCTCAGTTGGTAGTAACTCTGCCTTCTGCGCTAGAGGTCGCGGGTTCGATTCGACTGGAAACATTTGTGTGCTGAACACAGATGTTTGTTCTGTGTCGGGGTGTTATATATTTATCTATTATGTCAGTCTCTGGTACCCATAGTACAGGCTATGCCTAGTTTGGGATCAGTTGACCGTGTGTGATTTGTCCGGTCCGGAATATTTCGGGATAGTATACATTTAATGAATCACTTTGTATTTTGATTATTAATATCCATAGGCGGCTCGCGTCCCGCTCTCCGTCACCAAGACGATACAGAAATCGCAGTCCACCACCGACGGAGCGTCAGCCTAGCCGGTCTAGGTAAGCTAACACTACTTACTGTCATCGTCATCATCATCATCCCCTCCATCATCATCACCACCATCATCATCATCGAAGAATCTGGGACCCTGACATGGCCTACTATAGTCTAACAAATAATTAGATTCACGATTTGACACTTCTCTTATGTCAAAATGCGTAATAATGTTGCCGCATTCAGACCGTCAGTGGTGTAACTTCTTCTTCTTGTCGTGTCACTGATTCTGTCTTGGTCATCCTGTATTAGGTCAGTGACCAGGTTGAGGTATGATATCCCCTGAAAAGGGCCTATGACCGTCGATGAAAGAATCAGTGTAGTGAATGGATTAAAGTGCGCCTCTTATAGGCTGCTTTTGTGCTGTAACTGATCAGATCAAGATCTGCGAACTAATCAGCATTTTATAACTTCAATATAGCCCTTAAATGAAGTGGATTAACATAAATTGTGAGGCCAACTCAACTCAGATTTCGCGATGAACGTAGCCCGATTGCGTATTCCGATCATTTGTTCTTTTTATTACATAACTATTAAATTTTCGTCAAAAAGTGGCAGCACTCTAAACGTGAATATGGTGATTTGTTAGTGCATGCGCAACGCGTTAGGCGTGAATGATGCTTCTAGTATTGCAAGCATTCATAGGGTAAGGTAATCACATTACCATAGTTGTATAAAAACTTGACCATCCTGATTTCTGTACAGGTCTAGATCACCAGTAGCAATGCGGGATAGAGAGATGGACAGAGAAAGAGAGAGGCTACGTGTTCCGCGCGAGATGGAGCGAGACAGAATGTCGCGCGACAGGGAACACAGAGAACGGATGTCGCGTTCTAGAGAACGGTAAGCTAAGATATATATTTTTTTACAAATACCTAGTTGTATTAGTGGTTCGCCCTGAACTGAGACCTCGCGATGTCAGGTAAAAGTTGGTGCTCGTCGATGATCCGTTGAGGCAAAATTTAGAAAAAAATTGAAAATAGCATCTTTCATCATCATCATCATGTCAGCCGTAGGACGTCCACTGCTGAACATAAGCCTCCCCCATAGCTAGTTTGGGATCAGTTGACCGTGTGTGATATGTCCGGAATATTTATTTTATAGACAAAGCTGTTTGATCCGCGCGGTAGGATAAATGTTTGCATGATCTGCAAATATTTGTTCCGAGTCTGGGTGTTGTGGTATCATGGTACTCGTAGTTTCTGATACCCACGACACAGGGAATCCTAGTGTGGGGTCAGGACTATGTATGTGACCTAATTTTCACTAAAACGGGATATTTACCACGATTTGTGAGTTTATTTGTTCCCCGATATTTGTTCACGCACAGTTGCATGCAACTGTGCCGAAGATAACCAGGACAGTTTATATATTGTAAGTTGTTTACTTATTTGGGACAAATCTCGCAAGATTTAGAAACAATTTCCGTTGTACGATTGAGCTGAATGAATAGTGTTCATGTCGTTTGTACAGGTCGCGCGACAGGTCGCGCGATCGCTCCCGCGGCTCGGCGTCGCCGCGCGACAGCCGGCTGGAGATCAACGATGCATTCAAGCGCAGGTGTCGCGACTTTGACGGTATGTATCTCTTCAATGTGATTCGTAATATACAATACAATACAATACAATAACTTTATTTCAGGCAACAATAGAATAAAAAAACAGATGGAATTTTTCTTACACTACGGCCCATATAGATATATACCTTAAAGACTAACATACATATTAATATAAAAACACAATTAATTGCCACGTAGAAACTGCGACGTGGGACGCTATCATTGCTTGTCATTGCTTGTCATTGCTATCCCGAAAGGGGCTTATTCTACACACAATTGACAATAAAGTTTGTTTAACGATTTTTTATAAAGTGAATTCTTTTTTAAAATTTATGTAATTGGTTTGACATGACATTGACATATTTTTCATGTCATGTTTTTTGATTTGATGTTTTTGTTTTGTCAGATAAATGTAGGTTGTCAAAATGACATTCCACGCACGTCCATCCGCCATATTTTTGTAGCGCTGTGTGTTGCTCTCTTTGTCGAAGGAAATCTTAATGTACCTTAGAACGAAGTCAATTTAAGTAAAATAACCAATTAAATACGTTGACTTTATTGCTTAGCCATATTTTAGAGTAGTGTACACAGTGCAGGCCCAGGCACCAAATATTGATGAAAAGTCTCTTTAAAAAAAAAAAAGCAGCTGTTTAAAACTCTAATCTGTTCAAACTCAATTATTCATCTGAAAAAACAGCGGTAGCAATCTTAATATCGATCTTCTCGTTTAATAATTAGTTATAAATAATAATGTTGTATATTTATACTAGCTTCCGCCAGTGGATTCGCTCGCGTTGTACCTACATAAAAAGCCTTGCATATATGCTATTCCAGATCATAATCTTTCTCTGTACCAAATTTCATCCAAATCCGTTCGGCCGTTTAGCCGTGGTTGAACCACAAACATCCTCACAAACTTTTGCATTTAGAATAGTAGTAGGATAAAAAAAAACAAAGTCAAAAGGGAATTATTACAATAAAATCACTAATATCACTTTGTAACGTCTTAGAAACTAGGTGAAGCAACGCCTGTTCCTCGCGACCAAGCCTAGAAGAATCAGGCAATGGAATATATAATATTGACCACACTGAAGCTTTAAATTCCATTTTGCGAAAAAGGATCATCGAAAAAATTATAGGCAAGCCGTGTTTGTTGCCTGATTCTTCTAGGCTTGGTCGCGAGGAACAGGCATAGCTTCACCTAGTTTCTAAGACGTTTCAAAGTGATCCTAGTGATTTTATTGAAATAAATGCCTTTTGACTTTGACTTGACTTTGACTTTGATTGTAAAAAGTTTATAATACATCTCAATTGATTAAAAACATGCATCGTTTTCAGAAAAAGGATACTGCATGCGAGGCGATCTCTGCCAGTGGGATCACGGAGCAGATCCGGTCGTGCTAGAAGATGCCGCCTTGTCTTCTGTGCTGACCATGCCTCATCCTGTACCAGGTAAGAAGATCCATATCGCGCAAAACGTAGCCTAAAGTATAGTTCTGTTGAGTTATTTTCAGTAGGTCGCGGTGAGCTGGCGTCGCAATTTGTACAAATTCACTTAATTTTAGGGACATAGGTTATTAATAGCTGATTAGTTAGCTCTTAATTTATGGATCTGATCTGTTCCAGCACTAACGGACTGAATATGCCAATATTATTACGCGTTTTGACATAAGAGAACTGTCAAATCGTGAATCTAAGTAATTGTTAGATTGTTAGGTCCTAAGTCTAGTGCCCCTAGTAGTAGTAGGCCCCCCACCCGATCGACCGACGACATTGTGAGGGTTGCGGGAAGTCGGTGGATGGAGAAGGCTCAAGACCGTTCGTCGTGGCACTCTTTGGGGGGAGGCCAATGTTCAGCAGTGGACTTCATCAGGCTGATGATGATGGTGATGATGAAGTCTAGTGCTAAGGTATAACTTAAACGGTATCCCAGTTGAAACAATTTTTGTGTGTTTTGTCTTCGTCTGAAAAATAAAATGATTACTTTTACAGAATACAACCCGCTTGCGCCCGATATATGGATGGCGCCCGGCTTCCCACCCTACCCGCCGCCGCCGCACCACGCGCATCCGCCGCGTGAGCTCATACCTATACCCAGGTACGAATATATCCATACCTATGGACGAATATATCCATACCCAAGGACGAATATATCCATACCCAAGAACAACCATATCCAACCAAGAATGAACATATCATTACCCTGTGTACGAACATATTCATACGTATTTACCTATTTTCCGTAGCCAAATATCAACATAACCATTCTTATCTATGAATTTATTAGAAAGAAAGAAAGAAAAACTATTTATTCGTCCCATAAGTACAAGTTCAGTTCCTTACAGGCATAGACAATTTGCAGAGAATAATATAATATTGTAATACGCACCTACCCAGGCAACATACAGACAAAATATATTGTAAATATAAATAAATAAATAAAAATAAGTAGTTAGCAGGGATAGGTTGATATTTTATAGAAAGGAATGTAAATTATAGTAGGTGGGTGCATGTACCTGTGCGTTCTTCTTCTTGTCGTGTCACTGGTTTTTTCTTGGTCATCCTGTCTTTGATCAGTGACCAGGTTGAGGTATGGTGGCCCTGAAAAGGGCCTATGACCGTCGATGAAAGAATCAGTGTAGTGAAATGATTAAAGTGCGCCTCTTAGAGGCTCCTTTCGTGCACATGTCACATGTCTTCGAATTTTTTAGGTTCTAGGACATGCCGGTTTCCTCACGATGTTTTCCTTCACCGTTTGAGAGCACTAGCATAGCGCACAGTCTCAGCATAAGCTACACCAAACTTGGAAGTACTTTATTCATACCCAGATACCAGCAGATTCATTATCAGGTAGAAAGAACTCATCCATACCTATGTACATATATGTTCATACCAAAGGATGAACATATCAGTACCCGTGTACGATATATCCATGCCTAGATGTTTGTTGTCACAGAGTGCGACACGAAGTACCAATGCCCGGAGCGCCACTCGCGCCTCTGCAGCCTCGGCACCCTCCGCCCTCTAAGAAGAACTTCGACTACAACAGGATCGGTGAGTGAAGCTTGATGGTGGTTGCGAGTTACGGGCTCAATTAGGAAAAAAAATTAATAAAAGATCAGCATTTAAAAAAGTTGAAGTTTATTTACAGTTTTTCAGAAAATGTTTGTTTAAAAAAAAAAATCTTGCATATTTGGGTTCTTTGCTTGTTAATAAATAAATAAATGTATGATAACTATGTGTCTAAAGTTGTTGGATCACCTTAAAAATTATAAATTTATAAATTCAACAATATTTATTTACCGAAGGTTATTATTTAATAATTAATTGCTTTGCTTGCACATAGTCTGACCGAAATAATAAAACTTCTTTAAATAAATATTGTCTAATTTATAAATTTGCAGTTTTGAAGGTGTTCCAACAACTTTATACACATTTTTATCATACAATTATTTATTTAATATTAAACATAGAACACAGAAATGCAAAAAAACTTTTTTTGCGAAAAACTAAAAATAAATTTCATAATTTTTTAATGCAGATCTTATTTATTTCAAAATCGAGCGCGTAACTCCTAATATCACTTTTCGATTACTCTCACGGTTGCCGATTTCGCCTAAGTGGCCCTGAAATAAAACTCACCCTGTATATATTTTTTGCAGGCATGCGTCCCCCTCTACCGGCGAACGCCATCAACTGTTCGCTGGAAGTGAAGAAGGTACCTCGCGGTATGAACGACATCACGCATCTCAACAACCACTTCAGCAAGTTCGGCAAGATTGTCAACATACAGGTAAATCATCATCAGTATCATCCGCTGGATTGATGGGCACTCCTTTCTTACTCATGTCGTCTTTCACACAATCTATCCATCTTTTCTTTGGTCTTCCTCTCCCAGTATTCAGTATTCATTTATTACATACATTTTTTGTACATGTCACATTAACAAACAAATTAAAAGTATACATTAAATAAATAAATAATAAATAAATATTCCGGACAAATACACACACTGTCAACTGATCCCAAACTAGGCATAGCCTGTACTATGGGTACCAGAGCCTGATATACCTAATATACAGTGGTGGTCATCTAATTAGAAACACCTAGTCACCTGACATTTTTATAAAGTAACTAACATTATTATAGCATTTAATAGGAGGTAAATTTTTTTTTCACTACTTTACAATGTACTTTAATATCTCTAGTTTAACTACAAGCAATAATATTTGACAACCAAGACGACAATAAAAATAAATATCAGTGAAACAAAAAGTATCAATATCGTTAGGACTGGCAGAATGGACAACTAATTAGAAACATTGTATGACTTGGTTCGAAATTTGTTTTTTTAAACTGAAATACAGTTCTCACAATTTTCAATCACATTGTAAATATTGCCCCCATTTCTAACTCATTACGAAAAGTTACTATTTATTGTTGTTTTATTAAAAATGGGTAAAAATAAGAGCTGTGATGCAGCAACGAGAAAAATTATAGTGAATTTTCATTTAAAACAAAAATGGAGTTACAGAAAGATCGCCGATTATTTGGAATGTTCCGTAAAGATGATATTTAACGCCCTCGCACATTTCAAACTACACGGAACATCAGATAACGTGCCAAGAAAACTTCGGCCCAGGAAGACTACAGTTCAAGAAGACAGGCTTATGCTTCGATTAGCTAAGGCGGACCCCTTTAAAGGATCCAATGTTATAAGAAAAGAGGTATTTTCAGAAGACGATCCTCGTCACGTCTCCACTAAACTAGTTCGTAGACGGTTGGTTGAAGGAAAATTGTTAGGAAGGATCGCTAGAAAAGTACCACTACTAACCAGGCAACATAGAGAAAATCGTCTAGCATTCGCTCGCAAATATGGCAGTTGGACTATTCATCAATGGAAAAAAGTTTTGTTTTCAGATGAAACTAAAATTAATTTGATTAATTCCGATGGAAAACGATATGTACGACGACCAATAAACGAGGCTTTGAATAACAAGTACACTAAAAAGACAGTTAAGCACGGTGGTGGAAATGTAATGGTGTGGGGATGTTTCTCAGGGTACGGGATTGGTCCCGTGAGAAAGATTGAAGGGCAAATGGATCAATATCAATACAAAAAGATCTTGGAAGAGACAATGATTCCATATTCCGAGGAAAATTTGCCAGTAACTTGGATATTTCAGCATGACAACGACCCAAAGCACACAGCACGCAGCGTTAAAGCGTTTTTTACAGAACAATCCGTGACAGTATTAGAGTGGCCTGCCAATAGTCCGGATTTAAATCCCATAGAAAATTTGTGGCACACTATAAAGACCAACCTGTCGCAGAAACACGTTACTAATATTCATGGACTTAACAGTGCATTTGAAGACGCTTGGAGAAGTATTCCTGTAGAAACTTGTTATAAATTGATTGAATCAATGCCGCGTCGCTGCAAAGCTGTTATTGATAATAAAGGCTACCCTACCAAATACTAATTGTCTAAGGATGTAGTATTTTTTGTATTTTTCAAAACTATTGGGGTTTTGTTCAAATTAAAAATGATTTAAGTAATGATTTTTTTGGTGTTTCTAATTAGTTGTCCGGTTTGTATCTCGTTTTTTATTTTGTTATTAATATAACTTTCAGTTTTAGAAAAACAACCTTTGTTTTCTGTTATTAAAATGGTATAACAATGCAATATAATATCCGATACATCGATTTTAATACGTAGGAACACTCAATGATACGTTAAAAATTAGTTCGAAAGGGAATTTGCAATAAAAATATCAACCCAGGTAGGTGTTTCTAATTATATGACCACCACTGTATATATATTTAACACTCAGACACAGAACAAACATCTGTGTTAGTCACAAATGTTTGTCCAGTGCGGGAATCGAACCCGCGACCTCTAGCGCAGAAGGCAGAGTTACTACCAACTGAGCTATGAGGCCAGTCATTGTATACAGAGTTGCATGGAATTAATTAATATTATATAATTGGAAACCAAAAATATCTCAAATAATTATAAAAATATGTCATTATTACAAAATAAATTAAAAATGAAAATTAATTAAATCATTACCCTAAGACCGGTGAACTCATCGAACGAGTAGAACGTCTGCTCGACGAGCCAGCGCTTTAACCTGAACCGGAAGATTGGTAGGCTAGGAGCCTCTGTGACCCTTTTAGGGAGACGGTTAAAAACCGTGGGACTCATCACATGAGTGAGTTTGTCAGACTTCGCCAACCTGCGCAAAGTCTCCGACAGTTGGCGCGCGCGACGCGTGCTGTACCTGTGGGTGTCACCGAGCTTACTGAAGGCCTCCGGGTTCGTTTTCACGAATACGGCGACCTGAAAAATTACCAGGGAGGGCAACGTGAGAATTACCAGGGAGGGCAACGTGAGAATTACCAGGGAGGGCAACGTGAGAATTACCAGGGAGGGCAACGTGAGAATTACCAGGGAGGGCAACGTGAGCATTACCAGGGAGGGCAACGTGAGCATTACCAGGGAGGGCAACGTGAGAATTACCAGGGAGGGCAACGTGAGAATTCCCAATTCCTTGAAGTACGGGCGGGCAGACGTTTCGCGCGGTATGCGGACGATGGCCCGTACGGCGCGCTTCTGTAAGCGGAAAGCGCGCTCCAACTCGGCGGCGCGCCCCCATAGCTCGGCTCCGTACTTCCCCTTATATCCTTCCACATTCACATTTAACACTCTTCTAGTCACATGGCATTCTTCCCTCCGCATGACATGCCCATACCACGCTTACACTTTGGTCTTCAACTTCTCAGTCACTGGCGCTACTTTCAAACTTCCTCTGATGTACTCATTCCGTATCTTGTCCATTATAGTCACTCCACACATCCATCTCAACATTCTCATTTCCGCAGCATGCACTCTTCTTTCATCCGTCCATTTGGTTGCCCAACACTCAGATCCATACCCGAAATAAAGTTATTATAATATATTACTTCATTCCATTCTGTGATCCTACAGGTGTGCTACGAGGGCGACCCTGAAGCGGCTTTGATCACGTTCTCCAACCCCACGGAGGCCAATGTGGCCTACAAGAGTACCGAGGCAGTTCTCAACAACAGATTTATCAAAGTTTTCTGGCATAACCCTGATGTGAGTAATTTTTATTCTTAGGAAGTAAGGCACAACGAGATTTCCTCGCTCTAAATAGAAATAGACATAGACATTCATTTATTTGCAACTAAAACACACACATAAAAACTAAACAATTATATAACAGAAAACAGAGCAGGTAAAAAAAATGGTGTGATGTGTACTGCAGTAGCATAATGGCCTCGGCTCAGCATTATGCCTACTGTGTTAGCAGCAGACGCTGGTATAAATTGGAGTTTGTTGTTGGTAAATTCACTTAGCCTCACAATTATCTAACTAAAGCCTGACAATTGCCTCGTGGCAGGACCAACGCACAGAACAAAAATCCTATGACCCGTTCCCTAAAAACACTTTATCTGGTTGCAGAAAAGGTTGACCTATTCTATTGTTCTTTGAGTGAATTTGCAAAGGTCACATTGTATATTTTATGTTATGAATGATTTTTGTATTATATTGAATTCCGTTTATTTTAAATTTTAATTTGCTAATGATTATTAAGTGTAGAATTAATATAGTTATATTAATTCTACACTTAATAATCATTACATAATTACACTACTGTAATAGGGATAACTTGTAATGGTAGCACTAAGTTGACATAAATAAATAAATAAATTATGTGCGCTGTGGCCGCTTCCGACATTGATGTCGCCTGTTCGCTGCCACACACCGCGGACTTGCCACAATCATAATGCGCCAACGCTAAGAGCTCTCACTCTTTTAAATGCCTATGTACACGAGGTCCAACATGACGACATCTTTAATGATAGCATTTGTAAAAAAATATTTCGCTAAGAGTATATTTAAGTTTTAATTTTAGACAGTAGACACTTTGGTTTATACTGTAAGCCTGCTGTTTTAACTGAAATAAATAACACATTTTTTTTCTAAGTTTTGGTATTGTTTTCTTTCAGAGTAAACAAGAGAATATGGCGCCCTCTAACCAGCAGCCGAGCAAACCTTCGGAAAGGCCGAACTCCCAACATCCCATGTCACACAACAAGGTGTTCATCAACAAAGACAACATCAAGGCGACCGCTGATACCAAACAGCTGAACGAAAAGGTGAGCTCAATCAAACCTGAGATAGTCAGACGCGAGGTTTTTTTTTTTATTGCGACTTAGTTGGCTATCATGCATATGGCCCATCTGGCTATGAGTCATCGCGCACGCGTTGCCGACCCCGAACCCCCTCCCTAAAGAGCTCTGGCAACCTTACTCACCGCAGGAACAACTATTTGAAACAAATAATGTTATTTGGGTGCGATCTTCTGTAAGGCGGAGGTACCACCTAGGCGGGCTGCTCCAATTTAGCGAGATTTTTTTGCTCTAAATTGAAGCAGTCCGCATGGGGAGGTATTTATTTATTTGATTACTAACATCCGCGCGCGGATTCGCTCGCGTGGTACCTACATAAAAAGTAGCCTTAAGGCTATTTTAGGTAAAAAAACTATATTTTATTCCAAGTTTCAACGAAATCGCTTGACTCGTTACGGCGTGACTGAACAACAAACATCCAAACATCCTCACAAACTTTCGCATTTATAATATTCGTAGGATCAAGTCGCTTGCCGTTTAAACAAGGCTTAATTAATCATTTGACATGTCTAAAAGTACAATATTATTTCTGGACTTTACTTAAACAATTAGAATTCTTGAATATTATATTGACATTTACATTATATTGCTTATATTAATCTAGTTAGAATTTTCAATATTAAGTAAATTTAATTTATTTTTGCAATAATAATTTGTTTCTGATAATATGTGACATGAATAATTTGAAATCTGTTTTTATGGTTACTAACATAGTTTATAGGTAGATAAATGTACTAACAATTATGGTGAACAACCGAAATAAATGAATTAATAATAATTAATTGAACTTAATTGAATTATTATTTTTACTTTTACTTTTTACTTAATTTTAATATTTCTATGTACTTGGCTTGATGACGAATTTAATTTTATCTTTTAATTCTTGTATAATTTTTGATTATTTTTAATTTTCTTATTAATCTCATAGTTGGCATTTGCACGCCTTTAAGCTTGTAGCTTTAAGACCTAAACTGTAACATATATTCTGGCAAATAAACATCTATCTACCTATCTATCGAATGGCCTTATAGCTCAGGTAGTAATTCTGCCTTCTGCACTAGAGGTCGCGGGTTCGATTCCCGCACTGGACAAACATTTGTGTGATTAACACAGATGTTTGTTCTGTGTCAAATTTTTATCAATTATGTATATCAGTATATGGTACCCATGGTACAGGCTATGCCTAGTTTGGGATCAGTTGACCGTGTGTGTTATGTCCGGAATATTTATCTATAACTAATTTGCACAGGAACAGAAAGAAGCGAACGGGACGTCAGAAGCGAAGAAGGAAGCCGCACAGTGCGCAATAAAGCCAGCCGCGTCCGCGGACAAGAGCAAGCGCGTCATGGACATGTACAAGCGCGGCCAGGAACTGCTGGAAACGCAGCTGCACCAGCAGAGGCTGCTCATACAGAAGCTGGAGTCTGGTAAGTAATGCACCCCACACCCATAAAATATCATCATCATCATCATCAGCCTGATGAAGTCCACTGCTGAACATAGGCCTCCCCCAAAGAGTGCCACGACGAACGGTCTTGAGCCTTCTCCATCCACCCTCACAATGTCGTCGGTCCATCGGGTGGGGGGCCTTGCAACACTGCGTCGTCCGGTTCGTGGTCGCCACTCGAGAACCTTTGTTCCCCAACGGTTATCGGTTCATAAAATATTATCAATATATATTACTAGCTTCCGCCCGCGGCTTCGCTCGCGTGGTACATACATCAAAAGTAGCCTATATGCTATTCCAAACTATAATCTATCTCTGTACCAAATTTCATCCAAATCCGTTCGGCCGTTTAGCCGTGATTGAACCACAAACATCCTAACATCCTCACAAACATTCGCATTTATAATATTAGTAGGATAAAAGGCTCAAGAGCTATGCTCGGAATTTCACTACGTCATAATATCCGAAATGAGGAAATTCGTAGAAGAACCAAGGTCACCGACAATTAAAAGTACAAAATTAACAAACAATAAAAATATACAATGGGCATTCTTATCGCTGAATAGCTCTAACAGACAAGTATTGGATGGTGTGAACTAGATATGATTAAACAAGGCTATATCAGACCTATGTGAAGTTAGCAAGTAGGTACAAAATTTTTCAGTTTTTGTACTTCCATTCGATTGTACCCGGTTTGTACCCGTTTGTACCGTTTTTTATTTTGTTTGTACCCTAAAGGGGTAGGAGATATGGGGGTTCGAAAATTTGGTCAGCCACAACCTTAGATATTAAACTTTTTTAACTATGCCAACTTAAAGAGTATCGTTTGTACCGGTTTGTACCAGTACCCTTTTTCGAATACCGGTTCATGGTTTTTTTTTTCAAAGTCTTGTTTCTGTGGTAGTTATTGATGTACAAACGAAAAACTCAACGGTACAATCACCGTGCTGATGGGTACAAACGATACGAACGTAATCCTGAACGGTACAAACGGGTACAAAAGAATTATAACACGCGAAGTGAATTTTTTGAAAAGTCGTTTTCTGGTAAAATTGTTGAGGTACAAACGAAAAACTCAACGGTACAATCACCGTGCTCATGGGCACAAACGATGCGAACGAAATCCTGAACGGTACAAACGGGTACAAACTAATTATAACACGCGAAGTGAATTTTTTGAAAAGTCGTTTTCTGGTAAAAGTGTTGAGGTACAAACGAAAAACTCAACGGTACAATCACCGCGCTGATGGGTACAAACGATACGAACGAAATCCTGAACGGTACAAACGGGTACAAACGAATTATAACACGCGAAGTGAATTTTTTGAAAAGTCGTTTTCTGGTAAAAGTGTTGAGGTACAAACGAAAAACTCAACGGTACAATCACCGCGCTGAAGGGTACAAACGATACGAACGAAATCCTGAACGGTACAAACGGGTACAAACGAATTATAACACGCGAAGTGAATTTTTTGAAAAGTCGTTTTCTGGTAAAAGTGTTGAGGTACAAACGAAAAACTCAACGGTACAATCACCGTGCTCATGGGTACAAACGATACGAACAAAATCCTGAACGGTACAAACGGGTACAAACGAATTATAACACGCGAAGTGAATTTTTTGAAAAGTCGTTTTCTGGTAAATGTGTTGAGGTACAAACGAAAAACTCAACGGTACAATCACCGCGCTGATGGGTACAAACGATACGAACGATATCCTGAACGGTACAAACGGGTACAAACGAATTATAACACGCGAAGTGATTTTTCTGAAAATTCGTTTTCTGGTAAAAGTGTTGAGGTACAAACGAAAAACTCAACGGTACAATCACCGCGCTGATGGGTACAAACGATACGAACGAAATCCTGAACGGTACAAACGGGTACAAACGAATTATAACACGCGAAGTGAATTTTTTGAAAAGTCGTTTTCTGGTAAAAGTGTTGAGGTACAAACGAAAAACTCAACGGTACAATCACCGCGCTGAAGGGTACAAACGATACGAACGAAATCCTGAACGGTACAAACGGGTACAAACGAATTATAACACGCGAAGTGAATTTTTTGAAAAGTCGTTTTCTGGTAAAAGTGTTGAGGTACAAACGAAAAACTCAACGGTACAATCACCGTGCTCATGGGTACAAACGATACGAACAAAATCCTGAACGGTACAAACGGGTACAAACGAATTATAACACGCGAAGTGAATTTTTTGAAAAGTCGTTTTCTGGTAAATGTGTTGAGGTACAAACGAAAAACTCAACGGTACAATCACCGCGCTGATGGGTACAAACGATACGAACGATATCCTGAACGGTACAAACGGGTACAAACGAATTATAACACGCGAAGTGATTTTTCTGAAAAGTCATTTTCTGGTAAAAGTGTTGAGGTACAAACGAAAAACTCAACGGTACAATCACCGCGCTGAAGGGTACAAACGATACGAACGAAATCCTGAACGGTACAAACGGGTACAAACGAATTATAACACGCGAAGTGAATTTTTTGAAAAGTCGTTTTCTGGTAAAAGTGTTGAGGTACAAACGAAAAACTCAACGGTACAATCACCGTGCTCATGGGTACAAACGATACGAACAAAATCCTGAACGGTACAAACGGGTACAAACGAATTATAACACGCGAAGTGAATTTTTTGAAAAGTCGTTTTCTGGTAAATGTGTTGAGGTACAAACGAAAAACTCAACGGTACAATCACCGCGCTGATGGGTACAAACGATACGAACGATATCCTGAACGGTACAAACGGGTACAAACGAATTATAACACGCGAAGTGATTTTTCTGAAAAGTCATTTTCTGGTAAAAGTGTTGAGGTACAAACGAAAAACTCAACGGTACAATCACCGCGCTGATGGGCACAAACGATACGAACGATATCCTGAACGGTACAAACGGGTACAAACGAACTATAACACGCGAAGTGAATTTTTTGAAAAGTCGTTTTCTGGTAAAAGTGTTGAGGTACAAACGAAAAACTCAACGGTACAATCACCGTGCTCATGGGTACAAACGATACGAACAAAATCCTGAACGGTACAAACGGGTACAAACGAATTATAACACGCGAAGTGAATTTTTTGAAAAGTCGTTTTCTGGTAAATGTGTTGAGGTACAAACGAAAAACTCAACGGTACAATCACCGCGCTGATGGGTACAAACGATACGAACGATATCCTGAACGGTACAAACGGGTACAAACGAATTATAACACGCGAAGTGATTTTTCTGAAAATTCGTTTTCTGGTAAAAGTGTTGAGGTACAAACGAAAAACTCAACGGTACAATCACCGCGCTGATGGGTACAAACGATACGAACGAAATCCTGAACGGTACAAACGGGTACAAACGAATTATAACCCGCGAAGTGAATTTTTTGAAAAGTCGTTTTCTGGTAAAAGTGTTGAGGTACAAACAAAAAACTCAACGGTACAATCACCGCGCTGATGGGTACAAACGATACGAACGAAATCCTGAACGGTACAAACGGGTACAAACGAATTATAACACGCGAAGTGAATTTTTTGAAAGGTCGTTTTCTGGTAGAAGTTTTGAGGTACAAACGAAAATTTTTATTAATTCTGTTGAAAGGATTCAGAAGAAATGCCTTAGAATGCTGAGTTATCGTTATCGCCCAGGTCGATCTGATTTAACATACGAAAAGAGGCTAAAATTATTCAATGTAACTTCACTTGAAACCCGTCGTGCATATTCTGATCTTATATACTTATACAAAATAATTCATTCCATAATCGATTCCCCGGATCTACTATTTCAGTTTAGCATTAATACAAAATTTAGTGCAAGAAGGTCAAATAAGAGCAATCTTTTTGCGTTGCGCACTTATAAGAACAATATCTCCTATTACAATCCACTCACTAGAATGGCGCGTCAGTACAATGAGCAATCTATAAAACATATTGAACTTGACATTTTTAATCCTAAAATTAACCACTTCATTAGAAAACTTAAAGGTATTCTCCATTTCAATGATCCTCATAACGCTGATCCTCCACCCCGGAGCATTCAACCTGGTGGTGGAATTACATAGGCTACTGCCAGGTCTTATAGCTAGACAGTGTGCATGGCGTGCGTACACGCATACCATGCCTCAACTCTGTGCATGTGCACTAGGTAGAGATACTACTGGCTACAGGATTTCGTTCGTATCGTTTGTACCCATCACCACGGTGATTGTACCGTTGAGTTTTTCGTTTGTACCTCAACACTTCTACCAGAAAACGACTTTTCAAAAAATTCACTTCGCGTGTTATAATTCTTTTGTACCCGTTTGTACCGTTCAGGATTTCGTTCGTATCGTTTGTACCCATCAGCACGGTGATTGTACCGTTGAGTTTTTTGTTTGTACCTCAACACTTCTACCAGAAAATGACTTTTCAGAAAAATCACTTCGCGTGTTATAGTTCGTTTGTACCCGTTTGTACCGTTCAGGATATCGTTCGTATCGTTTGTACCCATCACCGCGGTGATTGTACCGTTGAGTTTTTCGTTTGTACCTCAAAACTTCTACCAGAAAACGACTTTTCAAAAAATTCACTTCGCGTGTTATAGTTCGTTTGTACCCGTTTGTACCGTTCAGGATTTCGTTCGTATCGTTTGTACCCATCAGCACGGTGATTGTACCGTTGAGTTTTTTGTTTGTACCTCAACACTTCTACCAGAAAATGACTTTTCAGAAAAATCACTTCGCGTGTTATAATTCGTTTGTACCCGTTTGTACCGTTCAGGATTTCGTTCGTATCGTTTGTACCCATGAGCACGGTGATTGTACCGTTGAGTTTTTCGTTTGTACCTCAACACTTTTACCAGAAAACGACTTTTCAAAAAATTCACTTCGCGTGTTATAATTCGTTTGTACCCGTTTGTACCGTTCAGGATTTCGTTCGTATCGTTTGTACCCATCAGAACGGTGATTGTACCGTTAAGTTTTTCTTTTTTTTTTTTTTTTTATTTATTTAACACACAAAACACATTACAATGTTAGCTAAGATGAACTTACAAAAATATTGTTTTAATCTACATTGTAGCATAAAAATATGTGTGTACAGCTAAGTAATACATATTATTCGTAATAAGTAGACTAATATAAATAAAAAATCTAGTTATTATGTAGAAGAGAGAAAAGATGGTGATAAAACTAAATTCAATAAAATAAACAAAACTAATTCTATAGGTAGCCAGTAGTATCTCTACCTAGTGCACATGCACAGAGTTGAGGCATGGTATGCGTGTACGCACGCCATGCACACTGTCTAGCTATAAGACCTGGCAGTAGCCTATGTAATTCCACCACCAGGTTGAATGCTCCGGGGTGGAGGATCAGCGTTATGAGGATCATTGAAATGGAGAATACCTTTAAGTTTTCTAATGAAGTGGTTAATTTTAGGATTAAAAATGTCAAGTTCAATATGTTTTATAGATTGCTCATTGTACTGACGCGCCATTCTAGTGAGTGGATTGTAATAGGAGATATTGTTCTTATAAGTGCGCAACGCAAAAAGATTGCTCTTATTTGACCTTCTTGCACTAAATTTTGTATTAATGCTAAACTGAAATAGTAGATCCGGGGAATCGATTATGGAATGAATTATTTTGTATAAGTATATAAGATCAGAATATGCACGACGGGTTTCAAGTGAAGTTACATTGAATAATTTTAGCCTCTTTTCGTATGTTAAATCAGATCGACCTGGGCGATAACGATAACTCAGCATTCTAAGGCATTTCTTCTGAATCCTTTCAACAGAATTAATAAAAATTTTCGTTTGTACCTCAAAACTTCTACCAGAAAACGACCTTTCAAAAAATTCACTTCGCGTGTTATAATTAGTTTGTACCCGTTTGTACCGTTCAGGATTTCGTTTGTATCGTTTGTACCCATCAGCACGGTGATTGTACCGTTAAGTTTTTCGTTTGTACCTCAAAACTTCTACCAGAAAACGACTTTTCAAAATATTCACTTCGCGTGTTATAGTTCGTTTGTACCCGTTTGTACCGTTCAGGATATCGTTCGTATCGTTTGTACCCATCACCGCGGTGATTGTACCGTTGAGTTTTTCGTTTGTACCTCAACTTTTCTACCAAAAAACGACTTTTAAAAAAATTCACTTCGCGTGTTATAATTCGTTTGTACCCGTTTGTACCGTTCAGGATTTTGTTCGTATCGTTTGTACCCATGAGCACGGTGATTGTACCGTTGAGTTTTTCGTTTGTACCTCAACACTTTTACCAGAAAACGACTTTTCAAAAAATTCACTTTGCGTGTTATAGTTCGTTTGTACCCGTTTGTACCGTTCAGGATATCGTTCGTATCGTTTGTACCCATGAGCACGGTGATTGTACTGTTGAGTTTTTCGTTTGTACCTCAACACTTTTACCAGAAAACGACTTTTCAAAGAATTCACTTCGCGTGTTATAATTCGTTTGTACCCGTTTGTACCGTTCAGGATTACGTTCGTATCGTTTGTACCCATCAGCACGGTGATTGTACCGTTGAGTTTTTCGTTTGTACATCAATAACTACCACAGAAACAAGACTTTGAAAAAAAAAACCATGAACCGGTATTCGAAAAAGGGTACTGGTACAAACCGGTACAAACGATACTCTTTAAGTTGGCATAGTTAAAAAAGTTTAATATCTAAGGTTGTGGCTGACCAAATTTTCGAACCCCCATATCTCCTACCCCTTTAGGGTACAAACAAAATAAAAAACGGTACAAACGGGTACAAACCGGGTACAATCGAATGGAAGTACAAAAAATGAAAAAATTTGTACCTACTTGCTAACTTCACATAGGTCTATATCAGGTGTAATTAACTATTATCATTTTTGATATAATAAATAAATAAATATTCCGGACATCATATCACTCACGGTCAACTGATCCCAAACTAGGCATAGCCTGTACTATGGGTACCAGAGACTGATATACATAATAGATATATATTTAACACCCAGACACAGAACATCTGTGTTCATCACACAAATGTTTGTCCTGTGCGGGAATCGAACCCGCGACCTCTAGCGCAGAAGGCAGAGTTACTACCGACTGAGCCATGAGGCCAGTCAGTGATATAACCCATACCCACAGGTTTGGCTTCACCTAGTTTCTAAGAAGCTTCCAAGTGATCCTTGTGATTAAAATTACACCTTTTTGACTTTGACAGGTAACGTGACAGGTGCGCAGAAAGCCGCTCTGATGGAAGCCATCAACTCAGCGCAAGAAGGCATTGAGAAGCTAAGAAAAGAACTAGTAGCGTACAACGGAACATTAAAGCAAATGCAGGTATGTAGCGGCCTTACATTCCACTGCTGTATGTGGTGGCTTGTCGTCTCACTGGTTCTTTTTTGATCACCCTGAGAGCGCTGGTGGAGTGGTGGTTCGCATGTGGTGTACAACTGTACATCGTAGAGGCTTTTTTCGTGCACATGTCTTCGAATTTTAAGGTTCTAGCTAGGACATGCCGGTTTCCTCACGATGTTTTCCTTCACCGTCATTACCACTGGTATAACCTCCGCATTCCGATCCAAGGGTCGTGGGTTCGAACCCTGACTGTGTACCGATGGATGTGCGCTCTGAAACGGTGAAGGAAAACATCGTGAGGAAACTCTTGGCTTAGTCAGCTCCGCACGTATTGAGCTTGTGTTTCCTGTGGAGGCCTACTAGGCTGAGAGGATGGTATAGGGGCTCAAGCCTCCATCTTAACTTGGCAGGCATTACAGCCTCCTGTGAGTGAGTCAAGAGTTCCAACTGACGCTGTCATTCATCAGCTAGAATTTATGTAAAAAAGCCTAGTCTACCGAATAGACTACACGGCATAGTGCGTAAAAAGTCGAGCAACGCTTTGTTATGGAAAATAATTGTTAAGAAAACTGTCTATTCTAAGCTAAATGACACAAATTTTTTTTACTCATTGAGGTGGTGGTGGTCCCGGCTAAAGAATAGGCCCCTCCATATCTCTATCCGCGGATGTCGTAAGAGGCGACTAAGCTAAAAAAGCTAGGCGATTGGCAGCAGCGTCCCTCATTTTAACAACGATAGCTCTAACTGCGCTCGCCAACCCGCATGCCCAGCGTGGTGAGTATGGGCAAATCCCCCCACTTGATAAGGAATTCGCTCTGTCTGTGGGGGAGGCCATGTTCAGCAGTGGACGTCGTACGGCTGAAATATAGTATATGTTAAAATACAAATAAAATATTGATCTGTTTCCCATTAAAACGACCTTTCAAAAATAAGAATTTAACGTTGAAAAAAATAACTCATTATATTACATTAAAATATGTATGTAAGTTTAATAATAAAAATGTCGATCGCAGGAAGAGACGGTAGCGCGGATGTCTCGTCTACAACTGAACCAGGTATTTGGACGGTGGATGCGTGTCCGCATGCGTTTGTGCATTTTAAAACACTATGTTTAATCGTTTACCATGTTTAATCTGGTTGCATTTCAAACATTTTGCATACTACGGTTGCATTAATAATATAAACATATTGATAATCTTTTTCCCACAAAACACCATGTACATGTATAATATGGTTGCGTTTTTAAAACACCTTTTATAATGGCTGCATAAACACACTATGATCTGGTTCATTCACATTAAGGCCTTCGCACCCCGTAACGACTCGAGAAAGCATTGAAATGTGAGCAAGCTTGTTACATACCGCCTATGTTAAAAAAATATATAAGAAATATTCCAGGTATTTACTATCCCTGCTACTGTAATACTAGTTATACTAGTTAGACTAGTGCCTATAGATACTCATTCTACCAGTGACTATAGATACTAGTTATACTA
Source organism: Anticlea derivata (assembly GCA_947579855.1). Classification (NCBI taxonomy): domain Eukaryota; kingdom Metazoa; phylum Arthropoda; class Insecta; order Lepidoptera; family Geometridae; genus Anticlea; species Anticlea derivata. The sequence continues at coordinate 3,837,698 of OX388287.1, read as the reverse complement.
GTCACTATAGATACTAGTTAGACTAGTGCCTATAGATACTCATTCTACCAGTGACTTTAGATACTAGTTATACTAGTCACTATAGATACTAGTTAGACTAGTGCCTATATATACTCATTCTACCAGTGACTATAGATACTAGTTATACTAGTCACTATAGATACTAGTTAGACTAGTGCCTATAGATACTAGTTATACTAGTCACTATAGATACTAGTTAGACTGGTGACTATAGATACTCATTCTACCAGTGACTATAGACACTAGTTATACTTGTGACTATAGACACTGGACTAATACACCTCCTGCTGGTGAGGTAGATGCCTGCCTACCTACTATAGGTGATCTATTAGGCTCGTGCTTTGTTATTATTTGTTTTCTTACTCCTTGTATGTTTCTATGGCCGTTCTGTTTTCTGTTTTGTGTGTACATATGTCAAATAAAAGTTTTCTATTCCATTTCTATTCTACTATAGATACTAGTGACTATAGATACTAGATATACTATTGACTATTAATTAGTATTAGATGTTTCGATGTTTGTTGTTCAATAACGCCGTAACAGCTCAAGCGTTTTCGTTGAAACTTGGAATATATAAAGTTCTTAATCTATGTACGGTTTATGTAAACCGCACAAAATACCTACATGTTCCCGCGGTTCAGCATTTACGCTATAACGTGGATTTCCAGTCAGTTGCACTTCAACCACCTAACAACAACACGTTATAACGTAAACTCACAAACATTTGTAACTGTACAAACTTCATCTTCCTGCCCTTATTCCACATCATGTGGGGTCGGCACAACATGTATTCTTCTTCCATTTCCCTCTATCAGTCGTCATCTCAACACTCACTCCTTTCTTCACCATATCCACTTTCACACAGTCCATCCATCTTTTCTTTGGCCTACCTCTACTCCTACATCCATCCACATTCATATCTAACACTCTTCTTGTCACATGACATTCTTCCCTCCTCATGACATGCCCATACCACGATACCGATTACTCCTCAGCTTTTCCGTCACTGGCGCCACTTTCAAACTTCCTCTTACATACTCATTCCTTACCTTATCCATTCTGGTCACTCCACACATCCATCTTAACATTCGCATCTCCGCTGCGTGCAATCTTCTTTCATCCGTCCCTTTGGCAGCCCAACACTCAGATCCATACAATACGACAGGTCTTATGATGGTTTTGTAAATTTTCCCCTTAAGTTTAAGGGGCATTCGCCGATCACATGTGGTGGCTGTACAAACTATAACTAATAAACGGTAAATTTTTACTATTTGGTTTACATTCAACAACGAACTTATAGGATTGTAGGGTACGGACCCTACAATCTAGAATAGCTTATAGGCTTTTTATGTAGGCACCATGCGAGCAAAGCCGCAGTCGGAAGCTAGTTTATGATATTTTTTTGTTTATGACCTTTAAGAATCGTTTCCTCAATAATAAAAAAACATATTCGATAAGATATGAACGTATTATGAATTCAAACTTCACAAATAAAAATAATAGTTTGTGTGTGAGTTCGCTCTCTCTCTTATATGATCTTAGAATCGGTTTAACGTAGATTTTCATACTATACAACGCATGCGTACAATTGTCTATCGTTCATTTTTGTTTGCAACCATATGAAAAAAAAAACCATTTGTACCAATTGCTAATTTGTTTTCAACTGTATATTCATTCTCACATTCTCATCTTGTAGTGTAGAACCTGGTATTCTTGAACCCATCTTGGCTTTTACTTGAGTGGCAAATAAGCATACGGCCCACTTGTTTTTGAGTGGCTCCCGCAGCCTATGAATGCTTGCAATGTCCCCCTCGCAAAGATCTCTGGTAACCTTACTTAACACCGTACGGAACACAACTCTAGTTGCAACAAATAATCTTATTTGGCTGCGATCTTCTGCGAAGGTACCTCTCCAGGCGGGCTGCTCCAATTTAGAGCGACAAAATCTCGCTGTGCCCTACCTCCTCCTAGTGCCCTTACTCCTTAAATTAGGATTATGAACGATATCCTACTATAATAAAAGGTTTGTGAGGATGTTTGGATGTTTGTTGTTCAATCACTAACGGCTCAACAGATTTCGTTGAAACATGGAATTAATAAAGTTCTTTACCAAGAATAGCATAAAGGCAACTTTTTATATAGGTACCACGCGAACGAAGCCACGGGCGGAAGCTAGTATATTATATAAGAGAACTACTAGATAGGGATATGAACTACTTAAAGATGGAAAATTCATTCAAGCAAAAGCCAAACGTAAGGTTGTAGATAAGGCTGTCATGTTCATATTGCCATTGTAAATAAAATAATGTATTATAGTTATGACTAAGTTTTATATAAGACCCGTACTATTAACTATCACGTAAGTTGACAGTCACAAAGATTTATGGTTCAAATTCGTGAAAAAAGTACTTGCTTGACGTGTCACTGATTCTTTCTTGATCATCATGTATTAGGTCAGTGATCAGGTTAAGGTTTGGTGGCCCTGGGAAGGGCCCATGACCGTTGGCCGTTGAATCCTAGCCGCCACACCTGAATCTGGTCACAGACCAAGATGAACTAGAAAAAGTCAGTGTCACGACAAGTCGATAAGCGTAACAAATAATTAAAATTGACATCATTGTCAATTTTATTTATTTGTTTATTTGCGAAAATGTGGTTACAGTAGTTCTTTTACAATATAATAATGAGATCAGCACATTTTACTATTAAATAGCATGCAAATGTTGTTTTACAAAATTAGAATAGTACATGTCTATAACAATTTGAATTTTACACCTTTAAAATATAGTAAACATAGCAATTTATTATCATGTCATACATATTATATTATTAAAAAAGTCAAGATTATGAATGTCACATTAATATGAAAAAAAAAACACGATAGTACTTACTTAAATAGACTGAATTATTATCAAAATACATATTACATATTTGCCGCAATATAATTATTAAAATTTCTTGTCTAGAAACTCTTTGATGGAGTAAATGTCGATTTAGTTTGAAAAGGTTGTATAGTGACTTTCAAATGTTGCCTGTATATACATTAAAAAACATACATCCTTCATTTTAAAATTACCTATCCACGGGCCACAAAAGTTTCATATTATTGTTTTGTGTTTGTGCTGGTCAGCTTTTGTATTATATTAACTTGTCATAAATTAACAAAATATACTCGAAAATTAGTCCGTAGTCAGTTCGGCTCTTTTAATGACTCAACTTTTGATTAAAAGGGTCGTGGGTTTGAATTCCAATAGCGCGTGCAAAAAATTGTGAAGGAATACATCGTCAGGAAAGGAGGAGGCATAGATGCGAGCGATTTTGTAATTGCAGCCTTATATAATAGTAAAAGAAGGTTAAGTTTCAATTGATTTGCAAAACAGTCGCTCCGCCGCCACTCCGTCCGTCTGAGCTGCCTAGATCAATTTTGAAAAAAAAAAACAAACACTGTGTCTCTTATGCTGAGGTTCTTTTGTACAGATTGGTTCAAACTGTAAAAAAAATATCATAAATATCAAAAATCGATGTTCCATAAACATTTTTTTTCTTTTTTTCCAACAGATCAACGCGAAAAAACCGAAGACGAGAGAAGAAGCTCAGAAGGAAATACTTGATGCAGAATTAGACATGTTCAACAGACAACAGGTAAGTCTCTTTAGGGAGGGGTCAGAACTCTTTAGGGGGAAGGGGTTCAGCAGGCAACCCATTAGCAATGCTCCAAGTGTTGCTGATGTCAATAGGCGACGGTAACCACTTACCAAGTCTAAGGGGGTACTCCAAGGCCCATCGACGCTTTAAGAATACCTACTTACTGGTGTCCTCAGGATTTTTTCTTCACCTTTTTATTTATTACATGTTTTTGGTATTTTTATAATCTTTATAACTAATAGCTAAATATCCTTAGGGATAGCATACATATTATAAAATATCACCTTGTATAGATTTTTTGAACATTTATATTGTGTGTTGTCTTCTCAGGAGGGACAAGACGTGACTGACCTTCTAAAGAAAGTTTCCGAGCTCAGGAGACAAATGGCGCTCAACTTCCCCGTACACTCAAACATTAGGAGACCCATCTCTGCTAGGTAAGTGTTTTATAATGTCAAAGTTAAAGTAAAAAGGTGTTTATTTGAATAAGTTACTTTTTAAATAACTTACTGAATTAAACACCTTCGGAAAAATCTAATTTTAATCCGCAGAAGGACCAAGGTCACCGACATAGGTTTCAGAATTAGCAAATATAGCTCGCAGAACCGATAAACGTTGGGGAATAAAGGTTCTCGAATGGCGACCGCGAACCGGGCGACGCAGTGTTGGAAGGAACAGCCGATGGGACGACGACATTGTTAAGGTTGCGGGAAGTCGGTGGATGGAGAAGGCTCAAGACCGTCATGGCACTCTTCGGGGGAGGCCTATGTCCAGCAGTGGACTTCTACAGGCTTGCACTTCTACATGATGTGCAAGATGAAGGATCATTATATTTTTATTAAGATATCGCATGCTGTTTGAAAACGGCTTTACGACTGAATAATTTATTTTTTATTTTAAGCTGCTATAAAATTGTGAAAAGAAAGCTGAGGTGAGTAATTACTTAAGTATAGTATTTTGATGCACTCACTGAGTGGCGGGCTAGTGCCCGGCTGAGACGCAAGTGATGTGACGTTGTTAATTGCTTATTTTTATAAAATTGACGTCGGTTTATGGTACTTCAAGATTTTCTTCGACAAAGAGGGCCACACAGCGCTCCGAAAACATCAAATCAAACAAGAACATGACATGAAAAAAAAATGACAATGTCACGTCAAAAGTCAGTTACAAACTATAGTCGTATTTATAATTAGATAGATGGATAGACAAATTGTTTATTTGACACACACACAAATACAGCACAGTCAGAGATAAAAGCAAACAGAAGAAACAACAGCAGGTAACAATCACACAAAACAAAATAAAGCGTAGGTACTTAGTAGGTAGGCAGGTTAACAGTAAAAAAAAGACTAATACAACATACACAAGAGAGACAGCTGAGCCATCTAAATACCGTTACAAGCGATCTATAGATAGCTCAACTGGTCCAGATCACTAACAGTAGACACATTTACAAGAGAGAAAAGCAGGCAATTAGACGAAGCTAACTGACAGTAGCTAATGTCACTTTGGGAAATAATGTTGCCATATTTAAAGTAATAGTCATGCGTTCAGTTCTCGTTCAATCAGATGAATGAACAGGAGAAGCTGCGTGTCTCATATAATTAAAGATGACAAAATGCATGGTCTCGACCACATGATCGACAATGTTTCAGACAGATTTATAATTAATGTCACCGAAAGCGATAGTGGTGATTTTTTATCTGATGATGAATAAGAACAAATTAGGTATGTAATAAGCGATGTTTTTTATTTGCATTACCTACAAAGTCAAAGTAAATAAATAAATATATAAATATTCCGGACATATTCACACGGTCAACTGATCCCAAACTAGGCATAGCCTGTACTATGAGTACCAGAGACTGATATACATAATAGATATATATTTAACACCCAGACACAGAACAAACATCTGTGTTCATCACACAAATGTTTGTCCAGTGCGGGGATCGAACCCGCGACCTCTAGCGCAGAAGGCAGAGTTACTACCAACTGAGCTATGAGGCCAGTAAAGTATAATTTATTGCTTGAAATACATGTCATAAAGATGTCAATTTCTGTCTACCTATAATTGTTATATTTTATAATCTATAGTTTCAACTGCATGATGTATTGAAATAGAACAGTCTTACAAGTTTCCTCGCAATGTTTTCCTTAATGTTTAAAACACTCGGTATTCAGTATAAGTAGATACTATAGGAACATAGTCGTCGAAAACTCGTTGGTATGTACAAAGCACGACTAAAATTCGAACCCCGTACCCGATATCGGCAGTTCGGCAGACTAACTATTCACTAGACAATCGAGGCAATTCTATTCTATTAGTAATTCAATAATAATTAGGCTTTGAATGAATCTACATATCTATCTACGTATACTTGTTACACTTTGATTCACAGCCACTAATATATACTAAATTCTACTACATTCTATATTCACTCGATACTATACACCATCAGCTAATTTCACCAACCTATGTAGGTATTGCAAATCAAAAAGTCTCATGCATTAAATAAACTGAATCAAACACATAAACACGTAATCTGATAAACATAGTAAATATATAAACATATATACATACATATACTTAAGTATCTACAACACAGTACCTATCTAACTTAAGACCCCTACCAATGATTATATATACCTACCAACCGTCGGACGGAGGGCGCTTTGAACCGGGGCACAGATATTCTAGTCCGGCTCATAGCGCATCTTTTATTTGTAAGGTGCATCAGTACCTACTGTTATTATAATTATCTAAACCTCTGTTATTTCTATACTACATAGTGCTTAAAGAAATAGTTATATAGCTGCCGGTATTGTACCTACTTGTTGTGTCAATAATAAATATATATTTCATTTCAATTCAGGAGTTTTTTCAATCATTCACTTTGTCACAACACTATTTTTATATTATCAAAAACTGACAACACAGTAAACGTCAGTTGGCTTCGTCTAATTAAAAATACGACTATAACATGGCGGCCCTCAAATAGTGTTCACTGCTGAACATATCCTCACCCACAGATTTCCAACGCAACTTCCTATCACGGGGGGAGATTTGCCTTTACTCACCACGCTGGGCAAGCGTGCATCCTGCCCATCCCCTAGTTTTTCCCTTAGTCGCCTCTTACGACATCCACGGGTAGGTAGATGGAGGGGCCTATTCTTCAGCCAGGGCCACCGTGGCCTAGTTATGACTAAGGCGCTATAATTATGTACGTTCACAGAGGCGGCCGGTTCAACCCTTCGATGCGTTTCACCCGCGGCGCTCCGAACCACGCACCTAAGACATTCTCCTCGAACACTTCAGTGGACCACCGGCCGAAGGCTCTGCTGATATCCGGCTTCGAGACTGACGAACTGGACGCACTGTATACACACTTCTCCGTAAGTATACAACTGTCACATACATAGTCCTGACCCCACACCAGGATTCTCTGTGTCGTGGGTATCAGAAACAACGAGTACCATGGTACCACAACACCCCGGAATAAATAAATAAATATTCCGGATATATCACACACGGTCACCTGAACTAGGCATAGCCTGTACTGTGGGTACCAGAGACTGAAATACATAATAGATATATATTTAACACTCAGGCACAGAACAAACATCTGTGTTCATGTTTGTCACAAAAATGTTTGTCCTGTGCGGGAATCGAACCCGCGACCTCTAGCGCAGAAGGCAGAGTTACTACCAACTGAGCTATGAGATCAGTCAAATATTTTGATCATGCAAACATTTGTCCAACAGCGGAAATCGAACCCGCGCATACATATTATGTATAATTGTATATATGCCTTGTATAATTGTCTCTGATTGATCTTGTAGGCTTGGTAGCGTTGAACAGGCGTAGCTTCACCTAGTTTCTAAGACGTTTCAAAGTGATCCTAGTCATTTTATTAGAAAAGATAAAATAATTATTTCACTTAGGTACATTACACTTCTAAGTAGCCCTAATTACCAAACTAAGTAGAAACATATATTTTGGCAAGTAGTGCCTGCCCTTCATTTTATCATTTATATTTTGTACGGACATTTCATAGTAGGATAGAAAAACTATAAATTAAGAAATATAAAAAAAAATTATATTGCTGGTAGGCGTAAACTCACCTGGCGGGGTAAAATGACCTACTCAAGCCTGGGGCAAAGGTTTATTAACTTTAGAGCGCCTTTTATCTATACTAAACTGAACATACAACTAAATATTTGGGACAAAAATAGCTAAAATTGTAAAAAACACTCACCGAATTTCTTCTAAAACTTAATTATACAGAAACAGAACAAATTTTATATGTTGAAAACTAAACCTTATTAACAATAGTACGAAAACTACTATCACCTACAAGACATGCTAATTCAGACAAACATATTTTACGAACACACACACAAATTACAAATTATAATGCTGCTTGGTTATTCAAAGTCAATATCTACGAAATTTTCCGGATCAACATAACATTACCACTAGTGAGAAGCTTGGTTACCCATAATACCAAGGAATACTCTGTAATATGTAGTGAAAAATCTGTAAATTTAAATCTATATTTTTGTTACTCTTCTTTAATTACTGTTAGTTATTATGTATGTATTCTGCTACTCAATATTGTAAATAAACATTATATTATATATTCATCATCATCATTTCAGCCGTACGACGTCCACTGCTGAACATGGCCTCCCCCACAGACAGCAGCAAATTCCTTATCATGTGGGGGGATTTGCCCATACTCACCACGCTGGGCATGCGGGTTGGCGAGCGCAGTTAGAGCTATAGTTGTTAAAATGAGGGACGCTGCTGCCCATCCCCTAGCTTTTTCCCCTTAGTCGCCTCTTACGACATCCGCGGATAGGTAGCTATGGAGGGGCCTATTCTTCAGCCGGGGCCACCACGGCCTATTATATATTATTGAAATAAACGCCTTTTGACTTTGACTTTGTGTGACAACTTTTTAATCAATACTATTTCCGTAGCAATTCGGCGAAGTGAGCAGCAAGGAAGTTGACCTAGCGGTGCCGCAGTTGGTGCTGCAGTACAAGGCGCGCGTCCACGCCGAGCAAGCGATGCAGCACGGCAAGAACTACAACGACAGAACACTATCCGTGAGTATTTACTTGCCTGTCGCGGCACTGGTTCCTTCTCGGTCATCATGTATAAGGTCGGCCAGTGGCCAGCCAGGCTATTGTGTAAGCAAAATGGTAATGAAGATCGCAATTATATTTTAGCTACATTTGAAGTTTTTCAAACACGAAAAGGAATGGAATGTTTTGAATGTTGTTAAGATTGTTAAAATTACCCTCAAAGTTACGATCTTTATTGCCATAATGCTTACGCAATTGCACCAAAGGTTGAGGAATGGTGGCCCTGGAAAGGGCCTATGATCGTCGGCGAAACAAATCATTTTAGAAAAGTATTACATCGGCAGAACACTATCCGTGAATATTTACTTGCCTGTCGCGACACTGGTTCTTTCTTCGTCATCATGTATTAGGCCAGTGACCAGGTTGTGGTATGGTGGCCCTGAAAAGGGCCTATGACCGTCAGCGAAAGAATCAGTGTATAAAAATATTACATCGGCAGATCACTATCCGTGAGTATTTGCTTGCTTGTCGCGTCACTGGTTCTTTCTTGTTCATCCTGTATTAGGTCAGTGCCGAGGTTGAGGTATGGTGGCCCTGAAAAGAGCCTATGACCGTCGGTGAAAGAATCAGTGTAGTGAAAGGATTAAAGTGCGCCTCTTAGAGGCTCCTTTCGTGCACATGTCACATGAAAAGAAATTCCGAAAGGGCCAATGACCGTTGGTGAAGTGTGTGGTGAAAGGATTGCGTTTTTACATATTGTCACTTAACGTTGGAGTTTGAAGTATTAGTCATCGTAGGGCTGAAATTATGATGATGATTGTGTTGATAAACAAGCATACTGTTGGTAAGTGGTTACCGTAGCCTATGGACGCTTGAAATACCAGAGGCATCACGTTGCCGACCCCTGAGTTTTGTGTGGTTGATGATCTGTGGTTTGTAACAAGTAGTAACATGTGATTTCTTCCAGATAACGTGGGCGCTCAGCAATAAGGCCGCCGCGGGCGCGGTCGAAGCGAAGCGCTCGCACAACGGAGAGTTGAATGAAGACCATACAGAAGAGGTAATTACAATCAGTCTTTACTGTCTACTGTTTATGCTTGCCGTTTATGTATATTAACTATTATTTATATAAGCATTGGGTAGATATTTCATCAAGTGTCGCGTGTGCTGCCTTTAGAACATTTGCTAAAGCTCACCAATTGTCATTTTTTTACATTTTTATAAGCTTTTATTGAATACTTGATGATTACTATATTTTTTTGAGCCTCACCTAGTTCGATCGGCACCACATTGAAGCTCTACATTCCATTTTGTGAAAAAGATCATCGAAAAAAATGTGCGTCACGCGCGCGATGTTTGTAGGCTTGGTCGCGAGGAACAGGCGTAGCTTCACCTAGTTTCTAAGACGTTTCAAAGTGATCCTAGTGAATTTATTGAAATAAACAAAATTTTGAAATTTACGGTTTTTTTAAAAGGTAGCTTACTGCGTTGTGACTTGTAGGTCAAATAAACAGATTTTCTTTATTTATTTCTTCTGTAGAAGATTGACGAAACAGGTGTATAAGGAGAGTGTGAATGGGACCGTTGGAAGGGGAAGACCTAGGCGTACGTTTAGTGACCAAATCAGTGACATTTTGGAAAAAGGCCAGGTCAAGAGTACCCTAAACCGACGAGCATGTTTGAGGAATTTGATGAGAGTGAATGAAGCAAATGAGGTATGTCAGGATCGTAGCAAGTGAAAAGCCGTGGTCTCTGCCTACCCGTGATTTTATGTATGTATGTATTTCTGCTGTTCTTTGAAATGCGCTATATCATATTTCTTGTTCCGCAGCCGCAGTCCTCGGAGGCGACCCTGCTGCGATCTGACGAGGAAGACGATGACGACACCCACGAGGCGCGTTCCTGGAGGCGTTGACACGAGCCGACCCGACGGATAGCCTAGTACTTACTGGACTAATCTTATAACACATAAACGGACCGTTTGAATAACCCAACCTCGTTATGTTCACTCTATATCATCTAAATTAAACGCGTTGTTAATTATTAACTATTGGATTACTAAACCCTATGGACACTAAAACGCTTTGGTACTGTCACCTGCATTGAGATATATACATTTCATAATTTTCATATTAAGGCCACAATACAGATGGTATTGGTAGATGCGCAGTAAAGGGTGGAGGCCTGGGAGGTACCTCCGCGATACATAAGATCGTATTGAAATAAATTTTCATTTGATTCACGTGAGTTGACCGACTGATTACAATCCAAATTTTCTATCAACATGGTTATAACAAACGGCCGTTTATGTGTTAGTGAACAGTAGCCTAAGACTAATACTGATAACGATAACCATTGTATAGCCATTGCATAGTATTTTGTCTTTTTCATTGAACAGCTGTTAGAGAGAGGCAGAATATAGATTTATATGGTTGTACAATGTTTTTTTACTGGGGTTAGTGATAATGCAATGTCAAAATAGCTGCATGGACTAGCTAGGACCTGGGGTGCTATTGCGTAAGAAAAATGGCAATGAATTTCGTAATTTAGAGGGTTATTTTAACAATCTTAGCGACGTCAAAAACGTTTCATACTTGACAAGGCATAACTTCACAATCTCAAAATCTTCCTGTTCATATTTGAAACCTTTCAGATGTCGATAATTTTTTTTAAATCAACATCTAAATTGCGAGTTTCATTACCATTTCGCTTACGCTATAGCACTCCTGTTTATCGAAACATCCAAGTTACTAATCTACGTAGTTACTTGTATGTTTCGCGGAAGCTAGTCTTTACAAAATAGTCAAATTGTTGATTTTATAAATTAGCAGCTGTTTTGATATAAATTAGCAAATTTTTTAATCTTAGGGCACAGATTCTAATAACATCAATTTGACTCCTAGACCAGACAATGCAACATGACGAGACTACAATACAGCCGTTCTAAAGTTAATCTAGGCCGTTCCAATTTTACTTTAGGCTGTTCCAAAGTTACTCTAGGCCGTTCCAAAGTGACTCTAGGCCGTTCCTAAGTTACTCTAGGCTTATCTGAAGTTACTCAGGGCCATTCTTAAGTTAGAGTTCTCAAGTTCTTCTAGGCCTTTTCAAACTTACTCTAGGCCATTTTTCTCTAGCTGGAACGTTCTGAAGTTACTATAGGCCGTTAAAAAAGTTATTCGAGGCCGTTTGGCGTTACTATAGGCTTTTCTGAAGTTACTCTAGGCTTTTTCAAAGTTACCCTAGGCATTTGTAAAGTTTTCTGGTTCAGTTAGCCGTCATATGCCAATAATTGTCTTTTGACAGTTACACAATTAGGGGGCTGGTCATTGACCCAAGGCTGGTTGTCCATAAAAGCACCAGTTACGAATATTTAGTGGTTTTAAGAACGGTTTTGTATTATGACTTGACTACAAGCATCTTAGCACTCGACTTAGGTACACAAATAACTGAAGGTAGTATACATTAGTTTGTACGGCACAGAGATTGTGCCGTATTAAACGCGGCGTACTGTAATAAAACAATAATATGGCGTTGTTTATCAACAAACACTTATGATACATATAAGCTTACTATTAGTAATCATACATTTTATTTTAGTGCCGTTTGAGTGATTGTTCTTCTTCTCGAGTCAAAGACTCCTTCAAACTCTTGTCGACCAGTATGTAGCAACCTCGATGGCCCTATCTGTTGCATCGTTTCGATCACTTTGGACAGGAGAGCAGGTGCCACATGTCCTGTACGGGGGCTCCGCACTCGCACTGTACTCTGGACGAGTCGATTATTCCCCATCTAATTCTAATTCTAATCAGGGATGGTTAGACCAGCACTGACTTCCCGCTGTGGGGTGTTTTGTGCATTGTCCCCCTATGCTAACCCTGCCCCATTCAGCCCAGCTCCTTAAAATAGCGAAGCAGGACTTTGGGTCGTTGGTAACATTCTCTCAGTATCCCTGTATGCGGCGGTGTCTGGGAGCCGCTTTATGCGGCGGTGTCTGGGAGCCGCTTGATTATTCCCCATTTAGCCAGGTTTTTTCTGCAGCGGCCGACCTGGGACCGGAGTCGGTTTAGGGATCTCCATATTGGCCGCTGCAAGTCATGTCATTTCATTTCATTTATTTATTCATTAACAATTTTTATAATCGTATTTGAAATAACTTAAAACTAAAATACATTAAAAATAAAAAATAAAAATTGTCATGCATTAATAATAATAAAAAAAAAGAATTTAAATTAAATGTCAATTGAAAATAAATAAAAGAAATTAAATATTTTAAACATTAATACTACCTGTCAAAAAATCCCCTACAGAGCAAAATACTCCTTGTTACAACAATTCTTTTAATTTACATTTGAATTTAAGGGGACTCTCCATAACTTTCAAACTCCAGGTGTCCAGGTGGTGTTGAGTGATTGATTACTATACTAGCTTCCACTCGCGTGGTACCTATGACGATAACACGTAGCCTAAAGTAGTATAAAGCATTCCAGACTTTAATCTAGCTCTGTGTCAAATTTCATCAAAATCCGTTTGGTGGTTTGGTCGTGATTGCACCACAAACATCCAAACATCCTCACAAACTTTCGCATTTATAATATTAGTAGGGTAATGACAACATTTAGCATTATGTTCCTCCCGCGGCTTCGCTTACGTGTTATCGACCTGTGACATTGTTGGAGTTGCTGGAAGTCGGTGGATGGAAAAGGCTAAAGACCGTTCGTCGTGGAACTCTTTGGGGGACGCCTATGTCGAGCAGTGGACTTCTACAGGCTGATGATGATGATATGCCAAGCTTGGAGCTTAAAGCCATAAGCATTAACACGTGCTTAAAACGGTGTAGGAAAACATTGCAATCTGTCACGTATGGAATATTCACTACTGCAAAAAGTGGGCATGTATTGTGTCAAATGTTCGACCGTGCCCTTGACTAACCCCCTGAGAGCGCTGGTGGAGTGGAGTGACCCCGCCTTCCGATGCACAGGTCATGGGTTCGGATCCCGATCGTGCACCAATGGATTTTCCATTCGGAAAATGTAAGTGCGCTATTACTAGTGCTCTGAAACGGTGAAGGAAAACATCGTGAGGAAGCCGGCATGTCCTAGAACCTAAAAATTCGAAGACATGTGCACGAAAGGAGCCTCTAAGAGGCGCACTTAAATCCTTTCACTACATTGATTCCCCCCCCCCCCCCCCTCCCCCCTCGATCTGAGAGGATGTCTAAAATTCCTGGGCATAAAATACTCACTCAATCGGCACTCGGTTTGATCGTTAGTGAAGAAACTTCAAAAGTTATACAAATACTTCAGTTTTCTAGTGAGTAATTCGTTATAGAGTTCAAATAAGGTATAGTGTAGTTATCTTACTTTATAGAAGCTAGTAACTTAGAGGTCGTGTAGGTGAGGCATTAGGAAGGACTCTGTCGAGACATTAACAGTACACCCTTAGCACCAGAAGACACTTAATACATTGTTAGACGTTATTTTATTTCGGCTAATAATCATCAACATCATTTCAGCCGTACGACGTCCACTGCTGGAAGAAGAAGAAAAGAAAGATTATTAAAAGAAGATCCCTGGCCGAAGGGTGTTGTGTTCTGTCGTTTCCTATACCTACTGCCACGGACGATTCGCGTCCCACGTCGCAGTTCATCATCATCATCATTTCAGCCGTTCGACGTCCACTGCTGAACATGGCCTCCCCCACAGACAGAGCGAATTCCTCATCATGTGGGGGGATTTGCCCATACTCACCACGCTGGGCATGCGGGTTGGCGAGCGCAGTTAGAGCTATCGTTGTTAAAATGAGGGACGCTGCTGCCCATCCCCTAGTTTTTTCCCCGTAGTCGCTTCTTACGACATCCGCGGATATAATACATTAACTTTATTTCAGGCAACAATAGATTAAATAACAGATGGAATTTTTCTTATCCTACGGGCCCATATACATAAACCTTAGACTGACATACATAATAATATAAATAACACAATTAATTGCCACGTAGTAACTGCGAACTGTTGGCCATGGTGGCCCCGGCTGAAGAATAGGCCCCTCCATATCTACCTATCCGCGGATGTCGTAAGAGGCGACTAAGGGAAAAAAGCTAGGGGATGGGCAGCAGCGTCCCTCATTTTAACAACTCAGCTCTAACTGCGCTCGCCAACCCGCATGCCCAGCGTGGTGAGTATGGGCAAATCCCCCCACATGATAAGGAATTCGCTCTGTCTGTGGGCAAGGCCATGTTCATCAGTGGACGTCGAACGGCTTAAATGATGATGATGATGAACTGCGACGTGGGACGCGAATTGTCCGTGGCAGTAGGTATCGGAAACGACAGAACACAACACCCTTCGGCCAGGGATCTTCTTTTAATAATCTTTAATAAAAAAAAAATAGTATGAGCATTTTGTTGCTTGCAACTAGAAGCGACGTGGACATAACAGGTACCTATCTAGTCTTCTGGTGCAAGGATCTTTGAAAGAGAACGAATGACGCTTAGTCCAATGACTAGGGTACCGTAATCAAACGACGAAAACCCTGCTGTTTTTACATTTCGTACATAGGATTTTGAAAATAATTCTTTCAAATGTATTTTCTTTATACTGGCACTTGTCAAAACTATGTATTGAAAGTTACATATTTAATAAGTTATTAATATTGAAATAGTTTCTTTTTTATTTTAACTTTTTATTAGCTTTTAGTGTTTGTTGTTTTAAATATAATAATAAAATTATTAATAATTGTAAGAATGGGATCTAAACTGCAAGCAAAACCCTTTATTCCTTTTTTCCCTGATCGCTCACGCAGACTGTTTTCATAAAAACGCAGTCTCCAGATTGCTCTGATATTTCGTAGCTGTTTTACAGTACTTTGATGGAAATTATGCGTCTCGATAATTTTCGTTTCATCCTCTTTGTCTTTATGCTCTTGCGAGAAAGAGATGACGATATGAACCAAGATTACCGAGGCGCATACCGTTCATCCTCGTACTGTACATTACAATCAAAACAGCTCCCTATATTTCTGACGCTAATTTCATACATATTTTTTACTTTTTCCAGTTTCTATGGTACGCAAAATATCATAAAATGGCTGTCTTTTTATTAAAAGCTGAACATATTTATTTACAGAAAGAAAATGAAAACGAACACAATAATATTTACAAAATACAGAACAGTTGAGCTATCTAAATACCGTTACAAACGATCTACAGACAGCTCAATTGATCCAGACCACTACCAGTCGGAAGCGTCCCTAAGACGCTGGTGAATTCGCCACGCTGGGTGTCAATCCGTTGCGCCGAAACGATTAAAAGTAAATGTACAAAGCTACGTTCAAAACTCAAGCTATGGCTAAGCTACGTTTGTATTAAAACAGTTCACGTGAGCCCTTACAACTTATATTTAAAGTACATCATGGAAAATGAGAAACGCTACGAATGAACTAGATTGGTTATAAAGATGGAGTAATTTTCTTGAATATAATAATTAATATAAGGGCTTAAATTAAAATAAACAATGTCATATTTACGATAGCTTATATCAAATGGCCACCGGAAAATGTTGTGCGATTAAGCCTACTCTCGGTAAGCTAAATATAATGTACTGGTATGGTCATGGTGTTGTCGTGGTATAGCCATGGTGTTGTAGTGGTATAGCTATGGTGTTGTCATGGTGTGGTCGTGATATAGCCATGGTTTTGTCATTATGTGGTAAGTTCAGTTCATTTATTCATAACAAAAAAAGTTACATGTCGTTACATAATAATCGATTTATATAAATACCTATTAGCTAATTTTTATAAATTATTTTTAATTCTATTAATAATTCAATAGTAAAAAAAAACTTACATATCATGGTATAGACATGGTGTTGTCATGGTATAGCCATGGTACAGTCATGGTATAGACATGGTGTTTTCATGGTATAGCCATGGTGCTGTCATGGTATATCCATGGTGTTGTTAAGGTGTGATCGTGGTTTTGACCGATAAAAATTATTCTGGTCATATTGACGTAACTAACAGCTGGATTGGCTTAATTAAAACATTTTGCGTCGTGGGTCATTTGATAGCAAGCTAAAATTTACATTTAAGTATTTCTAAGGGAACTACAATACAAATTATAGTGAGCAGTTAAGGTTCCGTTTGTAAAAATGTTTGCTTGTTTTTCTGTAGGCTAAGGCCCACTTGATTCTACCAGGGATGCGTAATAACTATATTATACGCTGAATTACAACACGCAGCAATCAACTTGGCACCTGCGTGGCATGTGCTTCCCCCTCCCACCACACCCAAACGCCTACCGCTCTCGCGAGTGAGAATGAGACAAAACATTACAGCGAGGTGCCTAGTTTACTTCTGCGTGTTGTATACCTGTAGCGGAAATTTTTAATCCAAAACGCGAGTTGAGCTACCTTCAGCGCGGTCACCGAACGGATTGTATGTAGACCGCTAGTGGCGTTAACTGCGCTTCCGTGCTTCGGAGGGCACGTTCTGATGAACGGGGGGGCCAAAAACTCGGGTGACGGAGTTTTTAGGCCTGATCGCGTCGTCCAGTCCGTCTTCTTAATGCCACTTGCGGTCACCCATCGATAGCTTTCGATCAGATCACCGTAACTCCTGGTAGACGATAGTGGTTAGAGGTTCACTTGTAAATATAGCTTGGCTCTTTGTAGATGATTGCACATGTTTTGGGGATCGGATAATGTTGAACCGTTTTCTAAGGGATTCCAGTTTCAGTTAAGCTATAAACGCGGAACTAAAGACGGCTGAAGCAGTGCTCGAACCGCGTGCGATTGGAGATCAGAAATTCGTTTCAAAAATATGAAGTATACTTATTAAAGTAAATCAAGCAACAAAGTTAGACATTTTGAGAGCGTGCCATATAGCTCAAAGATATAGCAAGCCCCTAAAAGTCAAGCTAAAATATTCTATATTCAGTAGTCGTATGGATCTTTTTGAAACTAATTTCTGATAACATATCTCACGCCGTTGGAACAAGGCTTCATGCAGCAAGTTTTTTTTTACGCACCCTCAGTTTGTGTTGACGAGTAAAGAGTGTCCTAAAAAGTTAGGCACGATCTTAAATAATAATAATAATAGTGAATTCAGATGAATCAGGTGAAGCAAACAATGTTATGGCAATCAGTTCACGGGTCAGCTGTTCTAATATGGACTTTATGATGTTGAAAATAAAACACAAATTGTTGTCGATTGAAATAGTTTCAGGTCAGCTTTACTGATATAGACCTTAACGTGTTGAAAATAAAATACAAAATAATTTTGCTGGGTGTCGCGGGCAGGTTCATACCAATTTTATATGTTACAAAAACGACTGGAATGCCCCACGACTTCGTTTGCGTTATCATACAAAATCGAACTCCCGCTGTACCCTTAGCTTTGCGTTGATCGTCATGTCAGTCAATCTGTTTAATATCTGTCAATATAGATTCCGGATCCCCAATAAACACGTGCAAGTTGAAAAAAAAGTTTGAAGCAATATTTACAAGTGAGTTTTAGTTTGTACAGTTAGATCTTAGTTATGTGTCTGACTTAGATTATAGACATTGTAAAAAATATCATATGAAAAAACAGAATTAAACAAATAAATTTGAAACAGCCAACGAAAAAACAAGCGTGGCGAAAAATATTTTTTCAAAGTCAGTACATTGTTTTTGATGGCGGTCAATTAAAAAAACACAATGGTACTTGTAAAGCAAGAAAAAAGAGACTTGTTGGTTTATGTTTGTAAAAAAAGAAATTGGGCCGCCAAAATAAATGGTTTCTTGTTTCTTGACTTTGTCAAACGTGGGGCCTTGCGCCTTGGTTCTCTTGCAACGGAAGACAGAAGATAGAATACAGAAGGTTTCACAGAAGACAAGAAAAGGGTAGACGTTCTTTTCTAGCGGAAGAAAGAAGATAAAGAAGAAGGTTTTGAGGAAAAAAAGGGTAGACATGCGTACGGCGTATTCGCAAACCCGTTTTGTATACAATTTTTTATATACAAAACGTAAGAACATAAATTCACGCCTATTTCCCATAGGGGTAGGCAGAGACCTCGGCTTTCCACTTGCTACGATCCTGACATACCTCTTTTGCTTCATTCACTCTCATCACATTCCTCATACATGCTCGTCGGTTTAGGGTACTCTTGACCTGGCCTTTTTCCAAAACGTCACCGATTTGGTCACTAAACATAAGTTTTTTTTTTTTTTTTTAAATATTTATCTTCCAAAAATTTATTACATAGTCATATAAAGAAATAGCACTAAAAAAAAACCACTAAGGTTTATAGGTTTAAGTAGGTACGTAACGTAAAATATAAGGGTGGCTTACGTAGCTTACGGCCCACCTGTTGGGATGTGGCTACCGTAGCTTATGAACGCTGTCGCGACCTACTTAGACTCAGAATTAATTGTTCTAGTGGTAGATGGATGTTTGTTGTTCAATCACGCAGTAACGGCTCAACCGATTTCGTTGAAGCTTGGAATTGATAAAGTTCTTTACCTAGAATAGCATATAGGCTACTTTTTTATGTAGATACCACGCAAGCGAAGCCGCGAGCGGAAGCTAGTATATAAAAAGACGAAAAACAGCATATTTCAAGATACACGAACAAAAAAAATTCACGCTTTTTCCCCCTATTAATTTTAAACTGTATATTTTTTACCCAAGGTTACCGACATAGCTCTCAGAATTAGCAAGTTGAAGTGGCAGTGGGCAGGCCATATAGCTCGCAGAACCGATAACCATTGGGGAGTAACGGTTCTCGAATGGCGACCACGAACCGGGCGACGCAGTGTTGGAAGGCCCCCCAACCGATGGACCGACGACATTGTGAAGGTTGCGGGAAGTCGGTGGATGGAGAAGGCTCAAGACCGTTCGTCGTGGAACTCTTTAGGGGAGGCCTATGTCCAGCAGTGGACTTCTACAGGCTGATGATGATGATGATGATTTTTTACCCCTATTATTTTTAAAGAAAAATTAAGCCCCTTTCGGGGTAGTGTATATTTATAGAAATCTTTGTATTGTAATTTATTCATCATTGTTTGTTTCAGTTACAGGAATTAGAGGTCAATAGCCGCTTGATTTGGTCAATAGCCGACGCCGGCGCGTGCATAGGCGTCTAGGGGCAAAGATTAAGGTGAGGGTTTAATTATTTTATGATTTTTGAATTGTTTTTTCTCAATAACCGCAAAACGCACAGTTTTGACTTTTACGACAAAGATAACTTGAGCATTTTATTTACGTAAATCCAAGACAGAAACGCGATTGGTTAAACTTTAGATAGATTTATTTTTTAAAGTTGGGTCCTCTGCAACAGCTTTTTCGAAAATACTCTGAGAATATCCAACAAAAATAACTTTTTTTTAATATTTTGTTAGACAATAGCATTGGGTACCTAAATCCAAGACACTTAAAAAAAATAGATAGTTTTTGAGATAATCGATATTTTCTTATATTTCGCTTAAGTCGATTACTTTCGAGCGCCTTCTAACGCTTGCTATCTCTTTCCGCATTCAATTACAGTACATAGCGCTGTCACTTTCTTCACTCCGCCCACTCGACATTTTATTATGATTTTTGTATCCTCTTAATAGTTTTTTATTTTTTTATTTTTTATTGTAGATGGTTAGGCGTTTGACCACCATTTCACTTTTGCAAGTGAGATGTGGCCTAAGATGGAGCACGCTTTACCAGAAGGAACTTATTCACTCTAGATTTGAAGACTCCTAGATTATACTCATCCGGGAAAACAGACGCTGGCAGATCGTTCCACTCTTTGCCAGTGCTTATAATAAAGGTGGAGCAGAAACGTTTGGTTCGACACTGTGGTATGTCGACCAGGTAAGGGTGGTAATTACCTGTGCGTCTGCTTGTCCGGTAGTGGAAGGGGGAGGGAGGGATGAGGTCATGCAAATCCTGCGCACAGTCACCAAAGTGGTACTTGTAGAACACTGACAGTCTGGCCACACGCCGTCTGTGTATACAATACAATCATAATTGATCGAGCGAGCGAAGGTATCTCAAACAACTTGGATGAATAGGCGTTGTATGTTTGTATGTATATTTGTTAGAGCTTGAACGAACCACCACTAGGCTCAAGGGTGCCGAACTTCACTAATAAAACGCTCAACAGGTTCACGGTATAAATATATTACTGAAGGAAGACAAATTACAAAGCAAAACCCAATTTACTTATTGCAATATTCAAAACGTAATGATAGCGCGTTCTAGAAATTGACCCAATTTGCTAACGCCATCTAGTTCTCAAAATAGACAACTAACGAATTCTAACAGAGCTTAACTTTCGAACCGCCAATACGATCTGCATAGGACTTAGTAGGTCAACAGGTTGTACTATAAAGATTCACTGGTAATAATTTGAGTATAACATTATTTGAAACAAATAATGTTATTTGGCTGCTATCTTCTGTAAGGCGGAGGTACTATCACCAAAAATTCCGCCTTACCACCCAAAGGGTGTATTTTGCGTGAAGTGATCTGTGCCTTGCTTGCGTAAATGCGTAATCATAAAAAGTACCGTTTTTGTCTAACAATATGTTCGTATTGTTTTGGTTGCAACTGAACAACAGACTGGGTAATCAAAGTCATAAAATGAATGGTTCACCCTCAAAGGATCACAATAAATAAAAAGATGGGCCGGACAGGCTTACGAAGCCGTGTACAAGCAAAACAGTTTCAAAATTGGTAAGGCGGAAATTTTGGTGATAGTACCTTCCAGGCGGGCTGCTCCAATTTAAACGAGAAAATCTCGCTGTGCCCTACCTCCTCCTGAATTCTAACCAGTCTACTTAGTTCTACTTAGTATTTATTATGTAGGTAACTCATTAACAAAAATTACTAAATACTTTTACATAAAAAACAAAAGTCCCCTTCGAATTTGGAGTCAGTATTTTTTGATAGGGTCAAACTAAAAAAATAATATTCATAACACAAGCAAGATAGGATTTTATTGAAATAAACTTTAAATTCACTTCGGTGCACCTTGATCGTGAACGTTAAATAACACGGTTTTTATTAACCCGTGACGCACCGTTCGTTGTTAATATATGGATGACATTTTAACCGCTACGATGACGATGTAACTCTGGACACTAATCTTAAGTATTATAAATGTGAAAGTTTGGATATCCATCCAAACTTTCGCATTTATAATAGGCGAGCTTGCGCCCGCGGCTTCGCTCGCGGTAACTAGATAAAAAGTTGCCTATATGCTATTCTAGGTAAAGAACTCTATCTATTCCAAGTTTCATCGAACTCGGTTGAGCCGTTATAGCGTGATTGAACCACAAACATCCAAACATACTCACAAACTTTCGCATTTATAAATTAGTAGGATAGGTTATACAGGTGAGTTTATTTTCAGGGCCACTTAGGCGAAATCGGAAACCGTGAGAGTAATCGAAAATTGATGTTAGGAGTTTCGGGCTCGATTTTGTAAAAAATAAGATAGGATTAAAAAAAGTTGAAATTTATTTTCGTTCGATCAATTATTTACAGAGGAAGTTTGGCAGTAGCGCGTGAGGGATGAAAACAAGTGAGAAGAACATGAAAACTTTTGGGTATTTGTAGGTTTTCTTGTACTACTCTCAGTATATAATAAATCAGTCAGATTTGGTCCGCAACTTGTGTTTCATTATAATATCTCACTGGCGACGAGGATGGGATATTATAATGAAACACAAGTTGCATTAAGCAAGTTTGTTATGATTTGCGCCTGTTCCTCACAACCAAGCCAAAAATGACTCGGTAAATACCTAAGCACCAAAATGCAGTCCAGGAATTCAAACCTCCAAGCCATTCTGTGGTAACTGTATAAACTTATTTATTCTGCGGCACCGACCGGCATTTGGCTTTTAAACTAAATTCAATCCGTTGTTGGATTTATCGAGTCATTGCACAGTCGCGACCTTATATAGATGGATCTATTTTGATTCAGCTTTTTAATACTTTTTTTTATAATTTTACTGAACTGATTGCGTTCGTTTGCTAAAATGGGATTCCTAGAGGACAGAGACTTGACAAATGCACCGACGATACCTGAGTATTACAATGGAAAAACTATTTTCGTAACTGGCGGTTCTGGTGAGTTGCGCGTTGATTTTCGTGGTCCGTCTGAGGCGCAGCGGGACAAATGATTGAATGATACAAATATTTGTCCTGGGTCTAATTATTGTGGTACCATGGGTAGCTCCAAAACCCATTGTTTTCAAAATTTTAAAGATTCCACTGCGCTACAAAAATTTTTAAGTACCTAATAAAATAATTTGCACCATTGCTCTCTCATCAATACTCTGAGGATGTTGAGTTTTATGAACGTTTTTATTAGCGTAAGCGTTAGTATACTAAGTAAAACTGTACGCGCTTTAGACTTTAAGTGTGTATTTAACATGTTTTAATAATCTGGATTCTAGGAATAAAAAATAATAACTTTCTTAAATAAATAAAAAAAAAAAAGCAACTTGCTAATCCTCTGGGCTGTCGGTGAACTTTGACTAGACTATTTTGTAGGTCATCATTTCAGCGGTACGAAGTCCACTGCTGAACATGGCCTCCCCCACAGACAGAGCAAATTCCTTATCATGTGGGGGGATTTGCCCATACTCACCACGCTGGGCATGCGGGTTGGCGAGCACTGTTAGAGCTATCGTTGTTAAAATGAGGGACGCTGCTGCCCCCTTGCTTTTTTCCCTTAGTCGCCTCCTACGACATCCGCGGATAAGTAGATATGGAGGGGCCTATTCTTCAGCCGGGGCCACCACGGTCTATTTTGTAGGTGACTCATTCGAACTAAGTTTTCAGGGTTCATCGGAAAAGTGCTGATAGAGAAGCTCCTGTACTCCTGCCCAGGTCTAGACAGGATCTACCTGCTGCTGAGGAGTAAGAAGGGCGTCAGTGCTGAGGATAGGCTGGCTGAGATGTACACTTTGCCGGTAAGTACTGACTTATAATAATTATTATCAATAAATTACTATTATGACTATTAAGGTGAGGGTTAAATTGTTTTATGATTTTTGAACTGTTTTTTCTCAATAACCGCAAAACGCACAGTTCAGATAACTTGAGTTTTTTATTTACCTAAATCCAAGACAGAAACGCGATTGGTAAAACTTTTCCCGATAGATTTATTTTTTAAAGTTCGGTCCTCTGCAACAGTTTTTTCGAAACTACTCAGAAACTATCAATCATAAATAACTTTTTTTAAAATATTGTGTTAGACAATAGCATTGGGTACCTAAATCCAAGACACTTTTTTAATACTTAGTTTTTAAGATAATCGATATTTTCTTATGTCGCTTACGTCGATTACTATCGAGCGCCTTCTAACGCTTGCTATCTCTTTCCGCATTCAATTATAGTAGGTACGTAGCGCTGTTACTTTCTTCACTCCGCCCACTCGACAGTTTATAATGATTCTCGTAGCGCCTTAAGTTCAACTCGAATAATGCCCAGTCCCCATTTAAAAATACGACCCGTTATTGCTACGGACGGATTTAAAGGTAGTGGGTTCGAACCCGGTGTGGCACCGATGAGTTTTTCTGTTCGAAAAATTTAAGTGCGCTTAAAACGGTGAATGAAAACATCGTGAGGAAACCCGCAAGTATTCTAATAAGCGGCGATGGGCTTGCAAGCTGTCACGTGTATAAAATGTGGGCATGTGCCAAAATGTTTGGACATGCCTTTGACTACCCCTGTTAGACATCTTCAAGGATCTTTCCTGGAGTTATACCATCCATAAAGTGCTTATAAAAATCTATTTTTTTTTCATAAAGTCGATTAATTTTCAGTGCTTCGACAGACTGCGAGTGGAAAAACCGGATATATTTAAAAACAAAGTGTTTGTCGTAGCCGGAGATGTCAGCGAGGTCGGACTGGGTAAGATAATTTGAATAAAAATAACACCCAACAGCCACATACATAGTCCTGACCCCACACTAGGATCCCCTGTGTCGTGGGTATCAGAAACTACGAGTACCATGGTACTACAGTACTACAGTACTAAAGAAGAGTGCATGCTGCGGAAATGAGAATGTTGAGATGGATGTGTGGAGTGACTAGAATGGACAAGATACGGAATGAGTACATCAGAGGAAGTTTGAAAGTAGCGCTAGTGACTGAGAAGTTGAAGAGCAAAAGGTTAGCGTGGTATGGGCATGTCATGTGGAGGGAAGAATGTCATGTGACTAGAAGAGCGTTAAATATGAATGTGGAAGGATATAAGGGAAGAGGTAGACCAAAGAAAAGATGGATAGACTGTGTGAAAGATGACATGAGTAAGAAAGGAGTGAATACTGATATGACGGCTGATAGAGGGGAGTGGAAGAGGAAAACATGTTGTGCCGACCCCACATGAAGTGGGATAAGGGCAGGGAGATGATGATGATATTACTACAACACCCATACCCGGAACAAATATTTGATCTGCAATTACCTATTAGTTCCGGGTCTGGGAGCTGCGGTACCATGGTACTCGTAGTTTTTGGAGGAGGTAGGGCACAGCGAGATTTTCTCGCTAACAATTAGAGCATACCGCCTGGAAGGTACCTCCGCCTTACAGAAGATCGCAGCCAAGTAACATTATTTGTTTCAAATAGCGTTGTGTTCCTGCGGTGAGTAAGGTTGCCAGAGCTCTTTAAGGGGGAGGGTCGGCAACGGCGTGCGTGACCTCTGGTATTGCAAGCGCTCATAGGCTACGGTAACCGTTTACCAACAGGTGGGCCGTATGCTTGTTTGCCACTCCAGTTGTTTAAACTTTTTAACGCACTGCCTACTGAACTGAAAGTTATGGAGAGTCGCCTTAAATTAAAATGTAAATAAAAATAATTGTTGTTACGAGGTGTATTTTGCTCTGTAGGGGATTTTTTGACAGGTAGTATTAATGTTTAAAATGTTTAATTTCTGTTTTTATTTTATTATATTTATTTTCAATTCACATTTAATTTAAATTCTTTTTTTTATTATTATTAATGCATGACAATTTTTTTTTATGTATAATTGTATTCTAGTTTTAAGTTATTTCAAATTCGATTATAAAAAATTGTTAATGAATAAATAAATGAAATAAATATTCCGGACATATTCACACGGTCAACTGATCCCAAACTAAAACAAACAAAACGGCATAGCCTGTACTATGGGTACCAGAGACTGAAAGATATACATAATAGATATATATTTAACACCCAGACACAGAACAAACATCTGTGTTAGTCACAAATGTTTGTCCAGTGCGGGAATCGAACCCGAAATCGAAATCGGAAATCGGGAAATCGGGAAATGAAATGAAAAAAAAACATTTTTGATACCCACGACACAGGGAATCCTACTGTGGAATCTGGAATAAGCTTGTGACTATTGGCTGTTATTTATGACACTTTCGGGATAATGTACATAGTTATTATGAATTATTTATTTTTTATGTACATAGTTATTTGACTGGCCTCATAGCTCAGTTGGTAGTAACTCTTTCTTCTGCGCTAGAGGTCGTGGGTTTGAATCCCGCACTGGACAAACATTTGTGTGATTAGCACAGATGTTTGTTCTGTGTCTGGGTGTTAAATATATATCTATTAAGTATATCAGTCTCTGGTACTAGTTTGGGAACAGTTGACCGTGTGTGTAATAAAAAAAAAAATTACCTTGTAGGTATAGGTACCTTATTTGTGTGTAGGAAATCTAGATGATTGAATAAATGCCATTTTATTGCATATTTACAGGACTATCTGATGAGGATCGAACACTTTTGGTGAACCGCGTCAACATTGTGTTTCACGTTGCAGCGAGTGTCAGGTCAATATTATTTTCTAGTGAATCGAATATTATCCTTGCATGCCTGCTTGTCGTGCTGATCCTTTCATGGTCAGCCTTCTTCTTCTTGTCGTGTCACTGATTCTTTCTTGGTCATCCTGTATTAGGTCAGTGACCAGGTCGAGGTATGGCGGCCCTGAAAAGGGCCTATGACCGTCGATGAAAGAATCAGTGTAGCGAAAGGATTAAAGTGCGCCTCTTAGAGGCTCCAGGTCAGTGACCAGTGGTGCAATTGTGTATGCGTAATGGCAATGAAGTTCGTAACTTTGAGGGTAATTTTAACAATTTTAGCAACATTCAAAACGTTCCAAACTTGACAAGGGAAAACTTCAAGACCTTAGCTTCTTCCTTTTACCATTTTGCTTACGCTAAGCACTCCAGGTTGAGGTATGGTGGCCCTGAAAAGAGCCTATGACCGTCGGTGAAAGAATCAGTGTAGTGAAAGGATTAAAGTGCGCCTCTTAGAGGCTCCTGTCGTGCGCATGTCACATGTCTTCGAGAGGCGTGCCGGTTTCCTTACGATGTTATGTCTACTATCTTAAAGTGATTTGTGACCACGTTCCAATGATTCTTTATTATTTTCCAGTGATTTATCTACTATTAGTCAGGTGATTTTACTTACTATGAATATTTTGATTGTAGATTTGATGATACGCTCACGTTCGCGGCAAAGTTGAACCTCCTGGGAACGAAGCAGGTTACAGACTTGGCAAAGGATATCAGACATCTGTCTGTAAGTTGTTTTCACGCACCACAACCACACCAAAACCACACCACAACCACACCACAACCTCACCACAACCACACCTCAACCACACCCCCCACAACCGCACCACAACCGCACCACAACCACACCACAACCACTCCACAACCACACCACAACCATACCACGTGGTCGGGCGCATATTTTGTTTTGAAAATTATGAGTACAATTTACACGTACCTACCACATTTTGCCGAGCCACACTATTCACACGCAACAAATTTTTGAACACTTTTTGATGCATCACAAAAGTTTTAGCACTCAAATCATCCGTCTCTTTCAGGCCTTCGTCCACGTATCGACGTCGTACTCCAACACCAATCGGGATCCGGTTGAGGAGGTGATGTACCCCCCCCACGCAGACTGGCGTGAAACACTGAACATTTGCGATACAGTAGACGAGCACACCATCAGAGTTCTTACCCCTAAGTAAGTATTTATTTGGAAAACAAACAGAACAATCGATTTGCCTCATAGCTCAGTTGGTAGTAATTCTGCCTTCTGCGCAAGAGGTCGCGGGTTCGATCCCCGCACTAAGAAAAGAAATGGACAAACATTTGAGTGATGAACAGTTGTTTGTTCTGTGTCCGGGTGTTAAATATTAATCTATTATGTATATCAGTCTCTGGTACCCATAGTACAGGCTATGCCTAGTTTGGGATCAGTTGACCATGTGTGTAATATGTCCGGAAAAAACAAAAAAACAATACAATCTTTTTAGGGTTAAGCTCGCCTTTGTACATACCTTTCTCTCTAATTTATGTTATCTGTTTTTTATGTATACAAAAAAGAACAAAGAAAGAATCATAAACTAATGATAAAATAAATTAAGTTACAACTTTATCTTAATCTAAGTATGAGAGAAACCGTGTAGGTTTATCCTACTTTTCCTACAAATGCGAAAGTATGTGAGGATGTTTGGATGTTTGTGGTTTAATCCCGCCAAAAAGGCTGAACGGATTTAGATGAAATCTGGCACAGAGGTAGACTATAGTCTGGAATAGCATATAGGCTATTTATCTTCATAGATACCACGCGAGCGAAGTTGCGGGCGGAAGCTAGTCTATTAATAAAATACTTCAAAAACTGACAACCAAAGCCAAAACGTTTTAGAGCTAACATGCCAAAGATAAAAACACAAAGAGAGTGTAGTGTAGTGTAGTGTAGTGTATCTAGTGTTTACTTATCCACTGAATACTATATTCAGTGGCGGATTTGCCCTAAGGCCCAGTAGGCCCGGGCCTAGGGCGGCCAGATACTAGGGGCGGCAAATCGTGACCAAAAATTTGTAGAAATTGTCGTAGAAAAGCTCATCTCGGAATATATTTACATATTATTAGCTATTATAGTTAATTAAATTTCTGATTTCGATTTATATAAAGTTGGCAATAAAGTAAATTCATTATGTACCTAATCTAATTACTTACCTTAATGTTAACTGCCACAATTTTTTACCATAAGTTACCATAATGTTCCAATGTCAATTGGGAGAGAACTGTTTCCTGGGCCACAGCTCACGCTTTTCCAGGGGACAGGGCCTCATTTAACTTGTTCCTCTTTAATTATGGTCAATAAATGATTTTTCTATTTCTATTTCTATTTCTAATGATGGGTGCTGAGAAAGGGGCGGCACATGGCCTGGGGCCTAGAGCGGCCAAGACTGCAAATCCGCCACTGATAGTACAGTGTAATCTCACTAATCCGGCACTATTAAAAACCGGAGGGTGCCGGATTATTGGAATGTTCGGATTACTGGGTTATACTGAAAAAGTCTACTATCTTTTGCCTTTTCTTCTAAGAACGTGTATAGTAGCACGCCCAACACCATATTCTTTTGCCAATTTACACATGTTTTGTCCCCTATTTAACTTTTTTTAAATCTCCATTTTATTATTTAAATCTAGTGTTTTGTGTTTGCGTTTATTTGTAATTTTTAACTATAAACTAGTCTCACTTGAAAGAAACAATACGTTAGCAGGTGCACGTGATAAGTTTTGAGGTTAGACTGCTAGTCGATGACGCAGCGACCAAAGCGCACAGGTATAGAGGGGAAAGGGAGGCGTGGGCGGAGGGTGCCGGATTATTGGACGTGCCGATCTATCGAAGTGCCGGATTAGTGAGATTATACTGTATTACTTATTTGTTTGTATTATTTAGTATCTTAAGTAAGACTTGTGACGACCAATTGTTACAGATACCTCGGAGAGATTCCTAATACTTACACGTTTACGAAGCAGTTAGCGGAGCACGTGGTGTACGAACAACGCGGTCTACTGCCAGCAGTCATCATCAGGCCTTCCATTGGTGAGTTGCTAGGAGTATTTATTATAGTTAAAATAATAATTATAAATTATGTGTGTGTGATATGTCCGGAATATTTAGTATTATTATACTAAATATTCCGGACATATCAAACACGGTCAACTGATCCCAAGCTAGGCATAGCCTGTACTATGGGTACCAGAGACTGATGTACGTAATAGATATATATTTAACACCCAGACACGCTATGAGCTAACGCGCTAAATTTATG
Organism: Anticlea derivata; assembly: GCA_947579855.1. Lineage (NCBI taxonomy): Eukaryota > Metazoa > Arthropoda > Insecta > Lepidoptera > Geometridae > Anticlea > Anticlea derivata. The sequence continues at coordinate 3,807,816 of OX388287.1, read as the reverse complement.
TTTTAATTATGAGCTATGGAAGTATCAGGCCTTTAATTATGCTATTTCCATACAAAAATTTGACATTCCTTGCCATATTATATTTTTAATGCATTGGGCTAGAACCTTAATTTTTATACGACAGTATAAGTTCACAAATAAATTTCAAGTTGATACCTTTAGGATGGATTCGACCAAACGCTATGTTATGCCAGAGTAACAATCCCTGGGATAACTAATTTATAATTTTATATTTTTTATTTCTTATTTAATTAATGACATGACATGTAATAATGGTATTACTAATAAATTCTGTATTCTGTAACTCCCTGGAAAACAGAGCTTACTCTAGAGTAATTAGTCATTTTGTTCTATGGATAAGACTTACACTAGTTTGGTCCAATCCACCCTTAGCCATTTTATGACGGCTGATAAAGGGGAGTGGAAGAGAAAAACATGTTGTGCCGACCCCACGTGAAGTGGGATAAGGGTAGGGAGATGATGATGACCTTTAGCCGTTTCTGAGAAACAGGGTTTTGATGGACAACAAAGTGATCCTATAAATAACGGTTCCGGTTTTTTCCAAATGAAAACGGAGTCCTAAAAACTGACTTAAATCTGATTTCCAGTGATTTCAAGTCTCGCGGAGCCGGTTACAGCATGGATTGAGAACTTCAACGGACCCGTTGGGATATTTGTGGCTTCCGGAAAAGGTACCTTACAACAACGTCATAGAGTTTATATTTTTTTCTTTATTTTTAAGTAATAGCAACACTTATGAATAACATTAAATCGGTGTTTAAAGATAAAACATTTTTGAATGTTATCCTAGCCTACTAATTCCTAGGTTCTATATTTTTTTTATTTTTGGAATATTAATCAATATCCTAGGTACTATTCCTACTAATATTATAAATGAGAAAGTTTGTGAGGATGTTTGGATGTTTATATGTTTGATGTTCAATCACGCCGTAACGGCTCAACCGATTTCGTTGAAACTTGGAACAGATAAAGCTACTTTTTATAGGTACCGCGGGACTAGTATTATCATAATTATTAAATAGTTTTTTTAGTATTTTTATTCGTGATTCCAGGCATTATGAGAAGCGTCTACACGAAACCTGATATTGTGATGGACTTCATACCTGTGGACTCCTGCGTGAGGCACATCATAGCAGCCGCGTGGATCAGGGGCACTAAGGAGTAAGTACTAATACCTACATCGATGCATACCTTCCTATGAAGCACTTAAGAGGAGGTAGGGCACAGCAAGAGCGGCTCTGCAATTTCTTTTCGCCAACGCTCCTAACAATAAGTAATATAGCTAATTTGAAGAAAAAAAATGCCGACCCCTCCCCCTCCCCTAAAGAGCTCTGGCAACCTTACTCACCGCAGGAACACAACACTTGAAACAAATAATGTTATTTGGCTGCGATCTTCTGTAAGGCGGAGGTATCTCCAGCCGGGCTGCTCCAATTTAGAACGAAAAAATCTCGCTGTGCCCTACCTCCTCCCTAGGATAGTAGGAAGAAGGATCAATTGGTCTGGACGAGGATTATTATAGAAAAACATTGATTTAAAATCACCATGAATAATGATTTGCTTTTGTGATTTTATATCAATGTTTTTCTTCAAAATCACCGTCAATAATTGTGTGCATGGAAAGAGCCTCTGAGAGGCGCACTTTAATCCTTTCACTACACTGATTCTTTCACCGACGGTCATAGGCCCTTTTCAGGGTCATCATACCTCAATCTGGTACCTAACCTAATACAGGTTGACCAAGAAAGAATCAGTGGCACAACAAGAAGAAGAACCTTGAACGCCACCGTCCTCTTTTACTTAGTATATCCTGTCCATCCACAGGTTGCCTGGTAGAGATCGCTTTTAGCGATAAGGCCGCCCATTGTCACGCTTTTTTTTATAGTTTTTTCCTGGTTTGTGTATTTTTTTTCTTTTGGTGTACAATAAAGTTATTGTTTCCTAATAATATTATAAACGCGAAAGTTTGTAAGTATGGATGGATGGATTGATGGATGTTTGTTACTCTTTCACGTAAAAACTACTGAATGGATTTTAATGAAACTTCACAATAATATAGCTTATACATCAGAATAACACATAGGCTACAATTTATAAAGATATTGTGTGAATTGTCCAAAATATGACTATCGGAATACTAATCCTGCGCAGACGATGTCGCGGGCACCAGTTAGTTCTTGAATAATTTCCAGACTGGAACCCCAAGACGACATCCCCGTCTACAACAGCTGCTCGGGGGGCCTCCACCAGATCCTGATGTCGGACCTGGTGAGCATGGCCCGGCACGTGGGGGCGAGCGTGCCTCTGAACAACGCGATGTGGTGCGTCGGCGGCACCATCACCAGCGACGCTACCATCCATTACTTCAAGGTATATACTGGCCGTGATAGCCCCGGCTGAAAATAGGCCCCTCCATATCTACTCTCATATGTTCAACAGTGGACGTCGAACGGCTGAAATGATGGTGATCATGAGTCCCGGCCACTGACCTAATACAGGATGACCAAGAAAGAATCAGTGACACGGCAAGCAAGTAACTAAGTACACTGATTCTTTCTTGGTCATCCTGTATTAGGTCAGTGACCAGGTTGAGGTATGGCCCTGAAAATGGCCTATTTATTTTATGGTTGTTCCAGGTACTTTTACTGCATCTACTGCCAGCTCTGCTAGTGGATATGATGCTTTGGCTGCTCGGCAAGAAAACCATGTAAGGTTTATAGTAATTTTTCATTAGTTCTTGCCACAGTGCAAATATGAACGGAGACAATCGAATTTTATAAAAAATTTAAAACAAGCATTTATTTTTTCCTTATTATTTAATAATAAATAAATATTCCGGACATATGACACACGGTCAACTGATCCCAAACTAGGCATAGCCTGTACTATGGGTACCAGAGACTGACATACTTAATATATATATATTTAACACCCAGACACAGAACAAACATCTGTGTTAGTCACAAATGTTTGTCCAGTGCGGGAATCGAACCCGCGACCTCTAGCAGATATGAACGGAGACAATCGAATTTTATAAAAAAATAATAAATATATAAATATTCCGGACATATCACACACGGTCAACTGATCCCAAACTAGGCATAGCCTGTACTATGGGTACCAGAGGCTGATATACATAATAGATATATATTTAACACCCAGACACAGAACAAACATCTGTGTTAGTCACAAATGTTTGTCCAGTGCGGGAATCGAACCCGCGACCTCTAGCAGATATGAACGGAGACAATCGAATTTTATAAAAAATTCAATACACCCATTTATTTTTTCCTCGTTATTTTTAGGCTGGTTAAGATCCAACGCCGCATTTACATTGCGAACCTGGCACTATGTTACTACACCACGCAGCAATGGACGTTCTGCAACAAAAACTTCGTCGCTTTGCGCGCCACCATCAAGGATGTGGATCAGGATCAGTTCTACTACAAGGTGAGCTTTATACCTGTCATTTTCACCATCGTCATCGGGAAGTACAACCGGTGTTTGTTGCCTGATTATTGTAGGCTTGGTCGCGAGGAACAGGCATAGCTTCACCTAGTTTCTAAGACGTTTCAAAGTGATCCTAGTGATTTTATTGAAATATTTGACTTTGACTTTGGTCACGTATAACTAACTACCTACCTGCTCTTTAGGGGGGGAGAGGGTTCGGGGTCGGCAACGCGTGCGTGATACCTTTGGTATTGCAAGCGCTCATAAGCTACGGTAACCGCTTACCAAGAGGTGGGCCGTATGCTTGTTTGCCACCAAAGCAGTATAAAAAAAAAAAAAAAAAACCTACCTAGGCTAACAGTCTACTTTGCTAAGTCTACCTACAAGGTGATATTAATATGTATACTATCCCGAAAACGGGCGTATCCGGTCATCAAAAAATTATGAAGTAGGGAAATGACTGCATAATAAGTGTTAGTACTTTGGCAAGGATAATGGCAAATGGTAGGTAAACAAACGCGGACGAAGTCGCGAGCGGGACAACTAGTTGTCTTTATACAGGGTGAGCTTTTTTTCAGGGCCACTTAGGCGAAATCGGAAACCGTGAGAGGAAAGAAATAATCTGATTTTTTTTTTTCTGAAAAACTAAAATATACTTTATTTACAGAAAGAAACTTAAAACTAATAAAAGTTAATATTTACAAAATACATAAGAAACAGTTGAGCCATCTAAACACGGTTACAAACGATCTATAGATAGCTCAACTGATCCAGATCACTACCAGTCGGAAGCGTCTCCAAGACGCTGGCGGAATTGCCACGCTGGATGGCAATGCTAATTCGCTGGGCCAAATAAGAGCCAGCTCTCGGGTCACGCGTCGCTTCGATCAGACGTCCTGATATCTTTTTGAAAACCCGGAGGGCCCCGTTTCCCCACGGACCCAGGGTCTCAACCCCAAAAGGCTCAAATACGTAAGCCCTATCAAGACAAACATATTTGCGCCTTTTGAGATCCTCGGCCGAATCTGCCGCCGCACCCGCCCTAACTGATGTCCCCGGAAGATGTGTGCGCGCTAGTGTATCAACACAAGTAGCGTCCCACCCCATAGGCCTACTCTTCTCCCAAGGGACCAAAGTCATACCGTCAGGCCGCTTACCTTCATTACCTAGCAGACCATTCAGTTCGAGAATGGCTGAGACGTTACTGCTGGTAAGAGCCCGGCGGCTGATGTCATTAAGGCTAGCGTGGCGGGATAAAATAAATTTAAACTTTTTTCAATGCTGATCTTGTTTTTCCAAAATCCAGCGCGTGACTCCCTAACATCAATTTTCGATTACTCTCACGGTTTCCGATTTCGCCTGAGTGGCCCTGAAAAAAAACTCATCCTGTATAGCTGTCAAACGCTAATCAGCGTTTCTGTATTCCGTTTTGATGATAAGTGGTCATTTGAGTGGTACTTAAATCTGGCACTCTTTCAGTATACGATTCTGTACGTCTCAAATAATTGAGACCATCTCAAATAGTTAAGTGGCGTTTCAGTAGGTATTCGGGCGTTAGCTAAGAGACCTTCAGTAGAACTCACAAATAACTTATTACTATGTATACTATACTTCATGCAAATAAAGACATTCATTCATTCATTCAGATGGAGAACTTGGATGTCATAGACTACTTTGAAAAGTGCTGCTACGGGGGCCGTCGGTACTTGCTGAAGGAAAAAGATGAAGACTTACCCAAAGCGAGGGCCCACTACAAACGGTAAGCTATTACAAAGTTTATACGGTACTCTAGCGGCTGAATGTAGTCGCCTGCACTAACATGTATTACATAAAAAAAAACATAATTTTTAGGGTTGAATGAATGAAAGATTGTATTATTCCCTTAAGATTTTGTTGGGGTTCCATACCTCATTTGGAAAAAACGTTACCCTTTTAGGATCACTTTGTTGTCCCGTGTCCGTCTGAATGTCTGTCCGTCAAGACCCTTTTTCTCAGAAATGGCAAAAGGAATCAAATTGAAATGTATACCAACTATTAGGGTCCGTAAGCTTTTAGTGCCAAGTTTCTAGCTCAATGCATTCAAAAGATATGCTAATGAAAGTCTTATTTTTGTACCTATGGAAATAGCAAAAGTGAAAAACTTCTAGGGTACTCCCAGTTACCACACAACTTTGAAATTTGGAATGAAGAAACCACGGCTTGGGAATTCTTTAAATGGTCCATATACCACTTTATTATCGAGCATACTATGTCCGTGGTGGCCCAGGGTGAAAAGGCCCATCCATATCTACCTATCCGCGGATGTCGTAAGAGGCGATTAGGGGAAAAAAAACTAGGGGATGGGCAACAGCGTCCCTCATTTAAACAACGATAGCTCTAACTGTGCTCGCCAACCTGCATGCCCAGCGTGGTGGGTATGGGCAAATCCCCCCACATGATAAGGAATTTGCTCTGTCTGTGGGGGAGGCCATGTTCAGCAGTCGACGTCGTACGGCTGAAAGGATGATGATGAAAATGAAATGAAAAAATATTCATTTACTGCAAAAGTATACAGACTAACTTAATTCTACAGTTTTGAGGTACTTTGCAGACAACTATTTGGTTGTGGTGGAAGTATCTAGTGGTTTCCTCAGTAGGCTAAGCCTGTATCGAGGAAACCAAGCTACGATTAAATCAAAAGGAAGATGGCTCGGACAACATGTGCGATGATGATGATGATGATGAAGTCCCTACCTTTTTTTTCAGGATGGTCATCATCGATAAAGCGGTACATACCATATTCTACGGCTGTCTACTTTGGTGGCTATGGAACACCATCTCTCACTATTACGGAGATATTTTGTACGAATTCATTATGTTATAACAAGCTATGATAAAATTAAAGTCAAAGTCAACTTCGCCACGATTAAGTGTACCAAAAAAACGAAATCACTAACGCCCGATTACTGAAACGTCACTTAAAATAAGTGGTGATCAAATTGATGTTCGAGTAGGTTTGCGATTCTGAACGTTAATGGCGTCTAGACCATCTCAAATAGTTTAATGACTTTTCAGAATTCGGGCGGGAATGTTTATATTTTATTCACTTGACTATTTCATTTATAAAAAATAAATAAATATTCCGGATATTCACACGGTCAACTGATCCCAAACTAGGCATAGCCTGTACTATGGGTACCAGAGACTGATATACAGTGGTGGTCATCTAATTAGAAACACCTAGTAACCTGACATTTTTATAAAGTAACTAACATTATTATATCATTTAATTGGAGGTAATTTTTTTTTCACTACTTTACAATGTACTTTAATATCTCTAGTTTAATTACAAGCAATAATATTTGACAACCAAGACGACAATAAAAATAAATATCAGTGAAACAAAAAGTATCAATATCGTTAGGACTGGCAGAATGGACAACTAATTAGAAACATTGTATGACTTGGTTCAAAATTTGATTTTTTAAACTGAAATACAGTTCTCACAATTGTCAATCACATTGTAAATATTGCCGCCATTTCTAACTCATTACGAAAAGTTACTATTTATTGTTGTTTTATTAAAAATGGGTAAAAATAAGAGCTGTGATGCAGCAACGAGAAAAATTATAGTGAATTTTCATTTAAAACAAAAATGGAGTTACAGAAAGATCGCCGATTATTTGGAATGTTCCGTAAAGATGATATTTAACGCCCTCGCACATTTTAAACTACACGGAACATCAGATAACGTGCCAAGAAAACTTCGGCCCAGGAAGACTACAGTTCAAGAAGACAGGCTTATGCTTCGATTAGCTAAGGCGGACCCCTTTAAAGGATCCAATGTTATAAGAAAAGAGGTATTTTCAGAAGACGATCCTCGACACGTGTCCACTAAACTAGTTCGTAGACGGTTGGTTGAAGGAAAATTGTTAGGAAGGATCGCTAGAAAAGTACCACTACTAACCAAGCAACATAGAGAAAATCGTCTAGCATTCGCTCGCAAATATGGCAGTTGGACTATTCATCAATGGAAAAAAGTTTTGTTTTCAGATGAAACTAAAATTAATTTGATTAATTCCGATGGAAAACGATATGTACGACGACCAATAAACGAGGCTTTGAATAACAAGTACACTAAAAAGACAGTTAAGCACGGTGGTGGAAATGTAATGGTGTGGGGATGTTTCTCAGGGTACGGGATTGGTCCCGTGAGAAAGATTGAAGGGCAAATGGATCAATATCAATACAAAAAGATCTTGGAAGAGACAATGATTCCATATTCCGAGGAAAATTTGCCAGTAACTTGGATATTTCAGCATGACAACGACCCAATGCACACAGCACGCAGCGTTAAAGCGTTTCTTACAGAACAATCCGTGACAGTATTAGAGTGGCCTGCCAATAGTCCGGATTTAAATCCCATAGAAAATTTGTGGCACACTATAAAGACCAACCTGTCGCAGAAACACGTTACTAATATTCATGGACTTAACAGTGCATTTGAAGACGCTTGGAAGAAGTATTCCTGTAGAAACTTGTTATAAATTGATTGAATCAATGCCGCGTCGCTGCAAAGCTGTTATTGATAATAAAGGCTACCCTACCAAATACTAATTGTCTAAGGATGTAGTATTTTTAGTATTTTTCAAAACTATTGGGGTTTTGTTCAAATTAAAAATGATTTAAGTAATGATTTTTTTGGTGTTTCTAATTAGTTGTCCGGTTTTTATCTCGTTTTTTATTTTGTTATTAATATAACTTTCAGTTTTAGAAAAACAACCGTTGTTTTCTGTTATTAAAATGGTATAACAATGCAATATAATATCCGATACATCGATTTTAATACGTATGAACACTCAATGATACGTTAAAAATTAGTTCGAAAGGGAATTTGCAATAAAAATATAAACCCAGGTAGGTGTTTCTAATTAGATGACCACCACTGTACATAATAGATATATATTTAACACCCTGACACAGAACAAACATCTGTGTTAGTCACAAATGTTTGTCCAGTGCGGGAATCGAACCCGCGACCTCTAGCGCATAAGGCAGAGTTACTACCAACTGAGCTATGACGCCAGTCAAATTATGTCAAAATTATGTTTATGTCAAAATGTTGCAACACTCTGTCATACCTACATAATTATAATGATTATTATTTGTTAGACTCATAGAAGGTGGTGTTCTCCTTAATTTGGTCATATAATAAAATGTCTATGTGTATTTGCAACAAAACAATGTTAATAGTATGTAAAGTAAAATAGAGTAGGTATCTAAGAAAAGAGAAACCTCAACGTCGACTTTGAACTAAATGCTGCAAAACGGACACTAACTCAGCATAATGCGGGTTGTAAGATTACAACCCACGCTGTTCTTCCTTCGGGCATGTGGCGGACATGAAAACAAACAAACTAACTTGATAATTGCTGTCACTCTATCTATTAAATAAGGAGTGTAGCGGCTACCCACTACCGTCTATCTATTTCCCCATGACTATAGTTGTCAATCTTACTAAATCTTAACATGTCCAAGCCTACAGCGTCCTGTGAGTTCAAAAGTTGCACTTGATGCTGTATTATTATTAGTCTAAAATACATGTAAATAAATGTAGGTAAATTTGGAGCAAATGCTATAGATAGTAGCCTTGTTATTCTAAGTCGTTATTATTTTATTTTTTCCTCAACAATTACAATATACAATATTAACCTTAATTCATGATGTTATAGACTCCAAGAAAACCGTTAAAAATAGAGCTAAGCAAGAGCGAGATCTCATAAGACAAGTTTTTTTTATTTAAAAGGAGATTTCATCAATATAGAAAAATATGTACCTTTTGAAACGCAATAAAAACTTCTATTATTATAGTATGTTTTTAATTGTTTTGAGTTTTGAGTCTGTTCAGGTAATACACGAACCGATTGGTTCCCGTAGTCTAATGCCAAAATGTGTAAGCTGTGTACTAATTCTCTCAGGAATTCTTGTCGGCGTTTTCCCAAATTCATTATAAATCATCATGATTCCGTAAATGCTTTAGGAGCGTGCAATTTTAGTCTGAAAGACCAATTGATAATTTAAGGAGAAAATAATTAGACAATTAGGCGTTTTTTTCACCCAGTATGTTACACTGTCACACAGTATACTGTCTCTACATACTCTGTATACATACTCTAAATTTATAGAATGTAATAAAATAAAAAATATTTTACCGTAATAGTTTTTTATTCTCAATTCTTAAAATAATATTTACAATACAAATAACCAACTATCAACATAATTCATAGAGATAAAATAATTATAACTTATTCTTAACAATATGGTTGTCTAGTACTTTTTATTTATATACAAGGTGATTCATAATGTGTATACCACCCCGAAAGGGGCTTATTCTATCAACATAAAGAAAGTTTATTATTTTTTCTGATGTTTTATCCGAATTTTTCGCATTAGCTGTTTTTGGTATTTTTATCATTTAAAAGTAATTATTAAGTTCGACATTAAGATTCCTTTGAAAAACAGCAAATTTTTGCATAGAGTTTTTTAACATGAAGAATGTTGAATTTTCAAAAGTCTTAGAACAAACTTTATTGCCTATTAGATGTAGAATAAGACCATTTCGGGATAATACATATTATGAATCAAATAAATATATTTAAGTAATGATATCACAATGATGAGTTTTTGCTTTAAATCTTATATACCGTTGAGTAAAATACAATTTCTTCCAGTTGCAGTTACTTATAAAAATCTGTCAAACTTAAACAATGCTAAAAATATTGCCATCTCTTACTATAACATAATGAATAATAGTGACAGGGATAATTTTAAACAATGCTTAAATTTAACTAGCCTTTATAAGTAAGGGGTGTAATTTATAACAGTTGGATTAAATGCTTTTTACCCGACTCACCTGGGTAATGTTTTTATGTAAATATCCTAGACTTTGGGATAATGTTCAGTTGCAATGATGTTTTTTTTGAGAATCCCATAAAATGCTCATAAAATTGTCATAAATTGCTTACAATGATTTTTTAAATACTTCCATAGACCTAGCCAAAGTTGAAATGTATACTTTTTGTCTTATTTAAGCACTTAGGTACTATGGACAAAGGATTAATAAATTGAACTGAATTTAATATAATAAAATAATTACACGTGAGCTTTATTTAAAAAAATCTTATCGAGAATAATTTATGTAGGTTTTTAAACAAGCCTGGACAACATTATTTTAATATTTTGTAAAACTTGTTGTATTCATGAAAACAATTAATGTTTTGGAAAATAGCCGGTTTGGATTCGTCTACCCGAAGCGTGTAGACTTTTTCTGAAATTCTAAGAATCAGTTTTTGTAATCTAAAGTCGACGACATGGTACTACCAAACGAAATTCTCTATCTCATATGATTTTAGATTTCGCCATACTGGTCCTTCTTAATGGATCCCTTTATATTATATTGTTATATAAATTAAATAAATATTAAAATGGCAAGAAACTTCGTAATTTTCAATCACTGGCATAATAAATATTAGGCAATTTTTTTATTAATATTTATATAGGGCAAGCTCGGACAGGATTTTCTAAGAGTCTTTGTTAATCAAATAACTATTTAGGAGATTCAAGTAGTAATTATCTTATTTAAATTATAAAAATAATATTGAGCAATGAAAATGAGCATTCAATGATATAATTATACTAAATAAGGTTAAACCTGCGTATTATTTACAATTAAAAATATTAAACTAAAGAATACGACATAATAGACAACATTACGTACATAAGAAAACTTTTGAGCGATTGCAACAATCAATAAAATTATAAATGCAATTTTATTGCAACCAGGAAGTAAATATTGCACAAATATGCATCAACATGTTGAAAAATACGATTGGTGCTTTTTCGGAATCTAATGCAGATGAAGTATACAGACAGAAAAATCTACAAAATGGCTTTGCTTGTTGCAGAATATGAAATAATTTGCAAATTGCTACATCGCTCATATCTCTTCAACAATTTATTGCAAGAAGTACCTACATAGGCATTGCTGCAAAATTATATGAACGATCATCAATTGCACATCGCTCATATTGCTAAAACTATATATTGCAAGAAGTAATTAGGCATTGCTGCAAAATTATATGAACGATCATCAATTGCACATCGCTCATATTGCTAAAACTATTTATTGCAAGAAAATTATGATTCAATTAAACATTTTCAGACAAAGTTTGAATATTATGTTGAATTTGAATAATTCTGTAATACTTACTAGGAATATCAGACTTACAACACAGACACTATGGCAATTCATATTTTAGCGAGATTTTAAAAAAATCTGCCAAAATTTACTAGACCCTTTATACCTTACCAACGGTGCTATTGTTTAAGCAGAAATGGCAATTATTTTCGTAACTTAGTGGGCAATTTTAATAATCTTAGCAATATCCAAAACGTTCCTAAAAAACGGAGAAAACTTCACATAGCTTCTTTCTTTTCATAGTTGTAAAATTTCGGATTTCGCTAAATTTCATCAAATAACATCACAGTTGGGAATACATTTCCATGTATCTTACACAATAGCACAGCTGCATGAAATACTTATCATTATATACGTAAATGTATACTTTCACAATAGGACCCTCTTAGAGGCACAATGAGTCTACAAGAACCAATGTGGTGACAGTGGTTCTTTAATCGTCCGGACTTTTTATGGCCATCACACCTGATTGATCCGATGGTTCCATACTGATCCGATCCGGAGATTGACCATAAGGAACACCATAGACAACAAGTTTCAGTAAAATGGCTCAATTTCATTAAAAATCAATCCGAGATATGTAGCACTAAATCGCTGTATTCCTTGCGTTTTGTCCTGCTATCATCGAAGCTGACATCAAGGTCCATTCCATCGTCCATCACTTCTAAATACTTGCAGTCATCTTCACTATCTGACTGCTTCACTTCCCTGTAATCAAAGTTCTCTTCACTGGAGTCACTCTTCGAACCATCACTTTCAATCACAATATCGAATATATTCTTCACGTTATCAGCTACCCTGTCTTTCACACTACCAACTGTATCATACACTTTATCCGACAGTTTATGGCTGAGACCTCTCATTCTATTACCCAAGCTACTCTTTTTAGTATCATCTTCTGAATCCGTATCTAGTGGTATTTCACAGGGCGAGTACACATTTCTGTTGTTCGTACCATCTGACCATAAGTTACTTTTAAGTGTGTCGTTGTCTGACCACACATCCTTTGATTTGAACATGATTTTGAATGTGAGGATGTATATTGTGACGAGTGTGAGCAGGGTTCCGGATATGAACGATAGGTACATTATAGTTTGTTCTACTACAGGTAAGATGTTGAGGTAGAGTTTGAAGCGCTGCTCCATAGATGACGGTAGGGTGTACATTCTCTGAAAATAAATTACTCTTGTAAAGTATAGATCAATGGCTTAGCTACCCTGGCACCAGAATCAATATCTCAGTTCAAATCGTTAACTAGACTGTAACGAACGCTAATCAGCAACGTAACCGGATTCATTCTTTCGGGGTGAAACCGCGCCGATTCCATGTCGAAAGTCGTCAAAGAAAGTAAGGTACCAGAAAAAAAACTGATGGAATTTAATTGTAAGTTTAAGATATCAAATAGCTCGTATAGATAGCACTGGCTCGTATTCTTAGTCTTCGTTAGGGGAAATACGAGGAGAAATAAAAAAAAAAACAACAAATTTAACAGCTACTCTACATTGACTACATTACATCTCTACTTCATTAAAATAATGTTAATTTAGTGAAAAAATACACTCTACTAAAAATGCCAAGGTTTAAACAAGAAAGATTTATAATTTGTTTTTAGACAGTGCTAAGTAAAACCACGCTTTAAATGTTTCGAACTCGGTAATATTAAGATGGACAAATTATGAGAAAATACTTACAATATCGAACCAAAGCATTGGCAGGTACATGTTGGCGAACCGCTCGCAATTTGTGATACTCCCGATATTACCCAGCGCCATGTTGATCTGGAACTTTGAGCTGACGTCCAGGGGGAGGCCGGAAGTGGGCTCGATCCAAAACCTGAAATAGTTGTAGTAAGGATCGTTAACATCAGACACTTGAGACTGAATAACACACACAAGCAGAAAGACATACATCTTTATGAATCTATATTGTTAATCACAAAAATAAAACTCTGATTTTAAATCTGTCAACTCCGGAGCTGACGTAATATTTAAAAACACCTCATAGTTTTGAAAAAACGGAGGTCCGGATTTCAAGCCCTAATCTGTGTGAAGAGTTATGTAATGTAATTTTGGAACATTCCGAAGCATTCGATTGAGTTTATAACGAAACTGTCACAATTTTAATAAACATTATTTTTCTCAAACAAAAAAATATGTTCATTTTAATGTTTCTTAGTTGTTGGTAAAATCGGGAGTACCGCAGGGCTTGATTGTGGGGCCTACTTTAAACCTTGTCTACTTGATAATATGTAAATTCTTACCTAGTCTCATGATCCTCCTGGTTAGGTGTCAATCCGTCCACCTTTTTGAAGAGGATATCTTCGCCCTGGTAGAAGTGAGGGTAGGAGAGTGCGATGGGGAACCCGTAGTAGCAATCTGATACGTCTATCAGACCATCGGGTAGACAGACACCTGAAGAAAAAACATTATTAATAAACAGAATGCCTTTCAGTTTAAAAACAACTCCAATGTTATTTGTGGGAATATCTTTGCAGATCTAACGCTTTTAAAAGCGTTAGATCTGCAAACTATTCCCAATACTAGTAAAAAGTGTTGCTTAAACGACAATAAACTTGGGTACAGCAAAGGGGTAACTGTAGAATACATAAGCTCAAACTACACTTCTCAAAATATATATATATATATTCCGGACATATCACACAAGGTCCACTGATCCCAAACTAGGCATAGCCTGTGCTATGGGTACCAGAGACTGATATACATAATAAATATTTAACACAGAACAAACATCTGTGTTCATTACACAAATGTTCCAGTGCGGGAATCAAACCCGCGACCTCTAGCGCAGAAGGCAGAGTTACTACCAACTATGATCTATGAGGCCAATCAAAAATCTTCTTTACGTGTATAAAATATGATCTGTCTTGTTTATTAGTTCTTCACATAAAAACTAGGTACTTATTAACTTTTTTACTTATTAAAACTACTCTACTGGCTTTTACTTCGGTCAGCGAATAAGCATTGCCATACAACGTGGCAATACCGCCAGTATTTTGGGCACGCTACCATCTGGTGGCGACAGGGATCGACTGGATTTTTTATGACACCTACTCGTAAAAATTCAGTCGCGTTTTTATTAGTACTTAGTCGTTAGTTAAATAGTTATTTAGATATTTAGGATTATTTCTTAATTTGTATTACATAATATTCTGAATAAACCTTATTTGTTGACCTACTCTAACTCTAAATTTACGTACCATTTCTGCAGAAGCACTTGTTGTCCTCTAAGTACTTCCCATTGTCCAGCATATGGTCAGGGAAGGTGTATTTGTACGCATGAAGACCGTTCTTCACGCCTTTGCCTGTAGGAATCTGCGGACAAGAATACATTTTGTTTTAGATTAGATTTATGTGATACAGATACATCTTGTATGGGAAATCAGAAAGTGTTATCATAAGATAATGAAACTAATACAAGTATAAGAGATTTCGCTGGACACACAACGCTGGAAATACACAAGAAACAGTTGAGCTATCTAAAGACAGCTAAAAACGATTTATAGGTAGCTCAATTGAGCCAGATCACTACCAGTCGGAAGCGTCCCCAAGACGCTGGCGGAATTGCCACGCTGGATGGCAATACTAATCCGTTGGGCCAAATAGGAGCCAGCTGTCGGGTCACGCGTCGACGTTAGATTACATTTATCTCTCATCTTATTTATATTAAAATTATAAAACCCTACAACTGCTGAATAAAGATTAGTAAATATTATCTTAACTACTATTATCTTAAAATAACATTAGTAGGTAGTTTTTAGGATTCCGTGCCTAATTTGGTAAAACGAAACCCTTGTTCGAACGAATAACTTTGTTGTCCGTCTGTCTGTAAAAAATTATACAAACTATTAAAGTCCGTGAGCTTATAAAAATCAAGTTTCAAATAATAAAAAGATATACTCGTTGCAATCAATAGCTGATTTTTGTATGGAAATGGCAAAAATGAATAACCTCTAGGGTACTTCCAGTTACCTCACAATTTTTGTGACATAAATAAAATCAAATATTACGAAATTTATATTTGCGGTCAATACTATAATTTATTGAACAAAGTATCTAAGCGACCGCAAATGTAACTTTGTTACTTCCTAAACTTTTTATTTTGATTTTCTGAGCCCGTGTAATGGTACGGAAGCCTCAAGGCGCGAGTTCTCGCACATTTCTATTTGTTTCTGAAAAGTTGCCCGTATGCCGATACGTATACGTTGCCAAACGTGCGTATCGGCATCAAGACTGCTCTCTAAAATAGCAGATTCATTGAGTTTGAATTGATTGGGCCCCAAAACAGTTGATTTTTGCATAGAGTTTTTTCATTGAAAATGTTGAATTTCCAAAAGTCGTAGAACAAACATTATTGCCAATTGGTTGTAGAATAAGCCCCTTTCGGGATGGCATACATATTATGAATCACCTTGTATAAGTTTAAAGAAATTTATGCTAAAAAAGATTACAATCACTTACATGAGAATAATTATTTAGCTTATAGTAATAAATGATAATAGGTAGTTAGTCGTTCGTGTATAGGGTTTAGGGTCCACCATCATGTATTATGATTATAGATAAAACGCGATTTTTTCAGTTAAAGTAAAAAACAACATGGCATAAAGCTTTATTATGATGAATTTAGATTTACGGGTGCTTTGACCGATAAAAACAAAAATAAAAAAATATTGGCTAGTAGTCCAATCTGCTTCAGGATTTACAGATATGGCCTTGGTGTCCGTGGACAATAATTTTGTTATGCTTACCAGTGGAGCAGCTCTGCACAAGCTCTTCCTATAGAACAGGATAGACTCATCGGGGGTGACACCCCCCATAAACTTGGTGCCATCTGACGCGTTCTGGACGTTGGAGCAGTGCTTGCCGTGCCACTGGGGAAGGTCGGTAGACCCTCGGTATGTGTCGATAAGGCCCGATTTGCGGACGTCATCCTCTCCCGTGAAGATAGTCTCGTAATCACCGTCAAAATCGTACATCTGGAAAATAGGCTTTATAGAGCGACATAAACACTATAGTATATTCAAAGGAGGTAGGGCACAGCGAGATTTTCTCGTTCTGAATTGGAGCAGCCCGCCTGGGGAGGTACCTCCGCCGTACAGAAGATCGCAGCCAAATAGCATTATTTGTTTCAAATAGTGTTGTGTTCCTGAGATGAGTAAGGTTGCCAGAGCTCTTTAGGGGTGGGGGGTTCGGGGTCGGCAACGCGTGCGTGATGCCTCTGGTATTGCAATCGCTCATAGGCTACGGTAACCGCTTACCAACAGGTGGGCCGTATGCCTGTTTGCCTCCGTATAACATAAAAAAAAAAAAACCAACAAGTTTGGTAATAGGGCGTAGGAGTAGGAATTTGGTAAAAAGGGCAGTGGTGGATTTGCAGTCTTGACCGCTCTAGGCCCCAGGCCATGTGCCGCCCCCCTTTCTCAGCACCCACCATTAGATAATGAATTTACTATATTGCCAACTTTATCTAAATCGAAATAAGAAATTTTATTAACTATAATATAATATATTCCGAGATGATGAGCTTTTCTACGACAATTTCTACAAATTTTTAGTCTCGTTTTGCCGCCCCTTATAAATAAATAAATAAATATTTCGGACATATCACACACGGTCAACTGATCCCAAACTAGGCATAGCCTGTACTATGGGTATCAGAGACTGATATACTTAATAGATATATATTTAACACCCAGACACAGAACAAACATCTGTGTTAGTCACTAATGTTTGTCCAGTGCATCGGGAATCGAACCCGCTACCTCTAGCGCAGAAGGCAGAGTTACTACCAACTGAGTTATGAGGCCAGTCAATTATAGTAGTTAGTAATATTTGGCCGCCCTAGGCCCGGGCCTACTGGGCCTACCGCCCTAAGCAAATCCGCCACTGAATAAAGGCTACTTTAGAGAAGTAAAAATGTACTTGAGAGAAATTACTAATTATCTCAGATAAGATTATGAAACAATGGATAACGACGCGGTAATAGAAGAAAATCTCTCGCTCAGCCGGGCCCTCCAAAGGCACTAAAAACTTTAGAACCTGTGGTGCAATTGCCTAAGCGTAATGGCAATGAAGTTCGTAACTTTGGGGGTAATTTTAACAGTCTTAGCAACATCCAAAACGTTCCAAACTTGACAAGGGAAAACTTCAAGGCCTTAGCTTCTTCCTTTTCATGTTGGAAAAACTTCAGATGTCGCTATAATTGATAAAATCATACTTGAAATTGCGATCTTCATTACCATTTCGCTTACGCAATAGCCTGGCTGTATTCAATCGCGAATTCTATTCTTTTTCAGTCAATTTTACGAATAAGAACACCAACAGCTAATAATTGTCTATCGTTCAAATAACAGTATAAAGCGAAGATATAATAAAGGGCCAATTAAAAGTTCTCACAATTAAAATGAATTTAATTAATGAACGTAAATAACTTAATAACATAAAAGTACCTACCTAGTATATAAAAACTTTTACAGGAAGTACATAATTATTAAAATGTTATTCCTAGAGACAATTATGTGTCGAAATTATAGCATCAGATGATAAATAATAGGCAAACAAAGGTAATAAACAAATGTCATTATTGATCGAGCTAACGAAGCGAGCGAATATCTCTCAAACTAGGTACTTGGACGAATTGGCGTTGCATGTAAAAAAAATATTAAGGAAACCGGCATGTCCTACAACCTTCAGGAGGAGGTAGGGCACAGCGAGATTTTTTCGTTCTGAATTGGAGCAGCCCGCCTGGGGAGGTACCTCCGCCTTACAGAAGATCGCAGCCAAATAACATTATTTGTTTCAAATAGTGTTGTGTTCCTGCGATGAGTAAGGTTGCCAGAGCTCTTTAGGGGGGGGAGGGGGTTCGGGGTCGGCAACGCGTGCGTGATGCCTCTGGTATTGCAATCGCTCATAGGCTACGGTAACCGCTTACCAACAGGTGGGCCGTATGCTTGTTTTCCACCTCAGTTGTATAAAAAAAAACAACCTACCTTGTCTGGTTTTTGAGTTAGGGTTGAGGTACTCTTGGTAAACAAGTGTACTCTTGGTATACTGTTATTTCAACTTAAGCCTAAACCTAAAATAATGTGAATGATGTGTTCACATCACTCACTATTTGTTAGCCTATCGTCTTTTTTTTTTTTCGAACGGAAATCCGTTATTATATGCTATATATGCTTTGGGTCTCTTACGACCACTGCCAGCTACACCGGGCTAGTAGCCTGTCGTCAAACATTGTAGTCTTATATATACCTACTAATGTGCCATTCATTCATTAATTCATTCATTCATTTAATTAATTAATTCATTCATTCACACTCTTACGCAACGCCCTTTTTAAGTATACCCTAATTTGTGGACAACGGGGCTGATTATACGTTAAGAACCACCTATTCTATAAGACTTGTTAGGTATGTTATTTTTAAGTGTCATTGTTTGTTGTCCTGAATTAATAAAAAAAAAAACCTAAAGATTCGAAGAATTGTGCACGAATGATTGATTCTTTCACCGACGGTCGGACCGAGGCCCTTTTTAGGCCCACCATACCATAACCTGGTCAGCCAGTATACCTCACTACCTCACTATACCTGACCTAATACAGTGTGAGTGGAAAGAGTTCTCCATTTGAAATGGAAATGGGCAGGACACTTACAAAGAATGACAAACAACAGATGGCCCATAACAGCAACTAATTGGTACCCTATTGGCAAAAAACTGAGAAAAGACAGACCCCCTACGAGATGGAGCGATGACATCACCAAGATAGCAGGCAAGGCTTGGAGTAGAGTAGCTAGAGACAGGGAGACATGGAAGCAACTGGAGGAGGCTTTTATCGCTGATAGCGAACCTTGCATACCTACTAAGATTTTAAATTAGAATTAGAATTATTTATTTCAGTTAAAACAGCAAGCTTACAGTATATACCAAAGTGCCTACTGTCTAAAATTAAAACTTAAAAAAAAATTTATCAAGTAGTACAAATTAGTACAAATTTTATCATTAAAGATGTCGACATGGTGGACCTCGTGTACATAGGCATTTAAAAGAGTGAGAGCTCTTAGCGTTGGCGCATTATGAGCGTGACGAGTTCGCGGTGTGTGGCAGGCGAACAGTTGATGTCGACGGCGGCCACAGCGCACGTAATTGTCAGGCACACATAGTGGCATCATGCTCAAAGCGGTCGGATTATTCACTTTGTTTCGCAGAATAAGACAATAGTGTATAGCTAGCTGTAATTTTCTCCTTAGTTCCAGCGTATCCAGGCCGATCATACCCGTTACAAATAGAGAAGGGAAAAGGTACGGGTAGTATCCGTACATTCTTTTATACACGTATCTGGCAAACTTACGCTGGAGTCTTTCGATCAACACCGTGTACTTAGCCTCTCGCGGATCCCAGCCTATTGCGCTAAACTCTAGTTTGCTTCTAACGAAAGCATTGTAGAACATAATCGCAACTCTTACGTCCTTAAACTGAGATGCGGTTCTCATTATAAAGCCTAGAGTTTTGTTAGCTTTTTTACACATTGAGGTAATGTGATCGCGGAAGAAGAAAGTGAAGATATTTAAGTTGAACCTGATGCAGGAAACAATAAAGCTTATGTTATTATTTTTTATTATTTAATACAGTGTGACCAAGAAATTACCAGTGACACGACAAGCAAGCTAACTTACCCGATCAATGAGTCCCAGCTTATCGAAGTATATCCAGCCGGGCATCATTGTGTTGCCCAAGGTCATCAGCTCGGACTTGTAGCCCATCATGAACTCCCTGGCCGTCATCTTGGCGAGGGGCTTGGTGTTCGTCAGCGTCACCAGTTGGTTCAGACCGATCCTTGTGAAGAAACTCTGCTTGGACACCACGTTTGCTATGCTCTGTAAAAGAAGGTAATGATGAGATAGGGCACAGAGAGATTTTCTCGCTCTAATCTGGAGCGGCCCGCCTGGGGAAGGACCTCCGCCTTACAGAAGATCGCAGCCAAATAACATTATTTGTTTCAAA
The DNA here is from genome assembly GCA_947579855.1 of Anticlea derivata. Lineage (NCBI taxonomy): Eukaryota > Metazoa > Arthropoda > Insecta > Lepidoptera > Geometridae > Anticlea > Anticlea derivata. The sequence goes on along the minus strand of OX388287.1, from coordinate 3,787,092 downwards.
TAGTGTTTGTTCCTGCGGTGAGCAAGGTTGTCAGAGCTTTAAGGGGGAGGGGGTTCGGGGTCGGTAACGAGTGCGGTGCGTGATGCCTCCGGTAGTGCAAGCGCTAAGCGCTCATAGGCTACGGTACCCGCTTACCAGCAGGTGAGCCGTAAGCTTGTTTGCTACCTCAGTTGTATAAAAAAAACTTCAAATATCGTGTCACTGTTAAAACTGCAATCGTAAATCGTAAAATAAATCACTGTCAATGATTTTGAATGACTCTTTGGAGTTTTTGATATTAAAATAATAATATTAATAGCATTTATTTCTGATGACGTTTTTGATATTATACGGAAGTTTATTCCAGTCTTACTGCTACAACGGAGAAGGAGTTGCCACGAAAATATGATGATGATAATGATCTAGAAGCGCATACGCATCACCACGGTCTGCCCATGGTCGCGCATCAGTTACTTAAAGAAGTTAGCGTTATGACATTGCGAAACTCCTCGCGCACCCTTAATAGGATCTGTAGGTGTACCATATTAGGTGATATGACCTATTAAAGTGAGAAGGAATTACTGTTTGTTTATTTTAACAAGCTAGCGGCTGCACGCGGTTTTGCACGCGCGTTTCCAGGACAAAAGTAGCTTACAGAACGTGACTTATTCATCAGATCAGCTCAGTGTTAGCCTAGCCTACGGCTTCGCTTGCGTGGTACTTACATAAAAAGTAGCCTATATGTTATTCCAGACTATAATCTATATCTGTAACAAATTTCATCCAAATCCGTTCGGCCGTTTAGCCGTGTTTGAACCACAAACATCCAAACATCCTAACAAACTGCGTGAATGAATGGATTGCCCATACAAACATTCAACCCCTTTATCACCCCCTTGCTAATTTTCATAACGATCCGTTCAGCCGTCGTCATGAAAAAGTAACAAACAAACAAAGTAGCTTTCGCATTTATATTAATAAGGATTGTTTATTTAAGTAATGCAAATGTAATAAAAGCGAGGTGCGATACTGCCACCATGACCTTATTTCATTGTCAATATACACTTAAGGTATTTAAACAAATTACATTATGTAGTATTCTGCAGTTCAAAGTTATATAAATGATTTAATTGGGTTTTAGGTCGAATTTTGTGCATTAATTTCCCTCTTAAGCGTTGTTTAAACTGCGTGCGATATGGCATCATCATCATCAGCCTGTAGAAGTCCACTGCTGGACATAGGCCTCCCCCAAAGAGTTCCACGACGAACGGTCTTGAGCCTTTTCCATCCACCGACTTCCCGCAACCTTTACAATGTCGTCGGTCTATCGGGTGGGGGGCCTTCCAATATTGCGTCGTGTTCGTGGTCGCCATTCGTGATCCTTTACTCCCCAACGGTTGTCGGTTCTGCGAGCTTTATGGCCTGTCCACTGCCTTAATCATCCTTAAGTCTTGTAAATAATGGTAATTAGGGTTAACCTCATTTGGAAAGAACGGAACCTTTGTAGAATCATTTACGTCAGTCAAGACCCTTTTTCTCAGAAACGGCTAAAAGTAACAACTTGTTATACCAACTATTACGGTCTATGTGTCTATATGCTATACTACACTACACTATTATATACTATGCTATGCTATACTATTCTAGGTAAAGAACTCTTACAAAAGAGTTCTTTACCTACCTCTTCTTTACCTTATCTATATCGCTAAAGTTGATAGAATCATCCTCATAATTGCGAACTTCATTACCATTTCGCTTACGCAATAATGGACTCCTGTGGCGCAATTGTGATTAAGATTTTTAAAATTACCCTGAAAGTTACGATCTTCATTGCCATTACGCTTACACAATTGCACCACAGGAGTGCTATTGCGTAGGTAAGCGAAATGGCAATGAAGTTCGTAACTTTGAGGGAGATTTTAAAAATCTTAGCAACAATCAAACGGTCCAAACTTGACAAGAGCAAACTTTAATATCATAATATCTTCTTCCTTTTCATGTTTGAAAAACTTCAGATGTCGCTAAAATTGATAAAATCATCCTCAAAGTTACGAACATCATTACTATTACGCTTATACAATTGCGCCACAGGAGTGCATTATTGCGTAAGCGAAATGGTAATGAAGTTCGCAATTATGAGGATGATTCTATCAATTTTAGCGATATCTGATCTGATCTGATTTTATAAACTTACACACACACACACTCAGATCACCAAATTCGTACTATATCTCAACAGTATCCTGTTTTCTTTTTTAATTTTTTTATATGTACCTCACTCTGGTCGCTTCTGTTGTTTTTACGACTATACTAAAAAGTTCTATGTTACAAAGTAAGAATCTGTAATTGGCAGTATGCATAATATATCATAATTATTCTAAAGTGCTGTAGATTCTAGGATAATAAATAAAAAAAAAAAAAAAAAAAACTGAAGTTTTTCAAACATGGATTTGATTTAAACATTTTCAATCTCTTTGATTTAAACATTTGAACAAACATTTTTCAACATGGGAAGAAGATAAGATCTTAAAGTTTTCCCTTGTCAAGTTTGTAAAGTTTTGAATGTTGCTAAGATTGTTTAAATCACCCTCAAAGTTACGAACTTCATTGCCATTACGCTTACACAGTTGCACCATTCACCTAATACAGGATGACCAAGAAAGAATCAGTGACACAAAAAGCAAGCCAGCATAGGTACCTATGTGATTTGTTTTGACCCTCAAGACGAGTATTTATAATTATTTCACAATCATTTCAAAATACTATTTCCCCTTTCTGAATTGGCCTTCCCATTTGCTTATAAATACTAACCTTGATTATACGAAGACTGCGACCACAATTTACAGAACCTACCAATCTACCTAGAATACTTATTCATATGACGGAGAGGTCATTTTGCAAAAACGGATCATCGAAAAAAATGCTAGGCACGCGCGCCGTGTTTGTTGCCTGATTCTTGTAGGCTTGTTCGCGAGGAACAGGCCTAGTTTCTAAGACATTTCAAAGTGATCCTAGTGATTTTATTGAAATAAACGCCTTTTGACTTTGAGGTCATTGAATCTTTTCATTCGATTCGATGACGCAATATATTACAGATCCCGTTGTTCGATTGAGTTGAATATTGCATATCTACTTGCCACGATGACAATACAATATCGGTCACAACGAGCTGATGGATGAGCTGATGGTGAAGTCAGGAGCTGTTCCACGGAATAGTAGCTAACAGTAAAGTTCCCGTGTTCGGTTTCATTTTATTAACGTTAATGTTCTTACTTGGCCGTGGTGGCCCCGGCTGAAGAATAGGCCCCTCTATATCTACCTATCCGCGGATGTCGTATGAGGCGACTAAGAGAAAAATGCTAGGGGATGGGCAGCAGCCTCATTTTAACAACGATAGCTCTAACTGTGCTCGCCAACCCGCATGCCCAGCGTGGTGAGTATGGGCAAATCCCCCCACATGATAAGGAATTTGCTCTGTCTGTGGGGGAGGCCAAGTTCAGTAGTGGACGTCGAACGTCTGAAATGATGAAATTTTCAAAAATCTGATTTTGTAATCAAATTTGAAAATATATTTTACAAAAATAAACTGTATTATAAATGCGAAAGTTTGGGAGGATGTTTATGGTTCAATCACGCCGTAACGTCTCTATCGATTTCGATGAAACTTGGAATAGATAAAGTTCTATAACTAGAATGGCTTAATTAAAGCCAAATTACTTTTTATCTAGGTACCACACGAGCGTAGCCGCCGGCACAAGCTAGTGGTCTATAAATGTTCTTAGTATTTGGTACCTAAATAATACCTACAGCTTACATTAACATTTTGTTAAAGGATGAACAGGATCTTGTGACACACGGTAAGTGCTTTAGGTACAGTCACCTACACTAAGATGTATCATCATCATCACCATCATCAGCATGTAGAAGTACACTGCTGGACAAAGTCTCCCAAAGAGCTCCATGACGAACGGTCTTGAGCCTTTTCCAGTCACTTCCTGCAACTTTTATAATGTCGTCGGTCCATCGGGGGCCCTTGCAACACTGCGTCATCAGGTTCAGGGTCAACGGTCAACGGTTTTCGGTTCTGCGAACTATAATAGGGCCACTTCAACTTGCTAATTCTGAGAGCTATAAGTACGGGTGACTTTGGTTCTTGTACTGATTTCCTCATTTCAGATTTTATCAATTGAATCTACGAGCATAGGATATCTCCATAACCCGTGGCGCGACTTTGAGCTTGTTCATTATTTAGAAAATGCTTGCATGCCACTGATTCTTTCTTGGTTGTCATCATGTATTAAATCATCGGCACCACACTGAAACTTTAAATTCCATTTTGTGAAAAAGGATCATCGACAAAAATGATAGGCACCAAGCCGTGTTTGTTGCCTGATTCTTCTAGGCTTGGTCGCGAGGAACAGGCATAGCTTCACCTAGTTTCTAAGACGTTTCAAAGTGATCCTAGTGATTTTATTGAAATAAATGCCTTTTGACTTTGAATTTGAGTGTCCAGGTGTGAAACCAGTGAAATTTTGAAAATTACGAAATGTATACATCTAAGAGCAAACGACTGTACTTATTGCGAAAGGAATACTTAAACCTAAGTAACAATTCCTGTCCTAAGTTAAAGGTTATTTGACTCTGTCTGTTTGTTACCTTTCCATGACTTTACCGCTTTTGATATAGGACTATAGGACATACTTCAAACGAGGATACAGGCGACTTCAATATTCATTTGAAGACCAGCGCTTTGGTATGAACTACTACTATGGTACAGTCAGCATCAGAAGTAGATGATCAAATTTAGATTGTCAAAACTAGTGATTGAAGTTTGTATCAAAAAGTGATAGCATAACAAGGTGACCTTTAATAGGTGACTGTAAAATGTACCACAATTGAGATGATGACACTAACCCCATAAGTTCATGATAATTTCTTAGTTCAAAAATACATGACTAGTATTATTTTCAAAAATCCGTGCTTGCTATGATATCTAAAAGTAGCTGATGTTGATAATAACCAGATAAAAGTATCAATCTACCCTCAACCTGCCTTTTATTTTATTCTGAAATTATTGGGCAAATATTAGGTAACCTAGGTCACCTTGTAACATGTCATGAATCATCTTGTAGGTGATTCATGACATGTATACTAATGCATCAGTTAATTGTGACCCCACGACTTTATTGCGCCAAAAGTTGAAAAGTAAAGATATTCACGTAGTTGTGAAACAATTTTGCATTAGTTAATTGTGACCCCACGACTTTATTTCGCCAAATGTTGAAAAGTAAAGATATTCACGTATTTATGAAACAATTTTGCATCAGTTACACACAAGGTGATTCATAACATGTATACCAATGCATCAGTTAATTGTGACCCCACGACTTTATTGCGCCAAATGTTGAAAAGTAAAGATATTCACGTATTTGTGAAACAATTTTGCATTAGTTAATTGTGACCCCACGACTTTATTTCGGCAAATGTTGAAAAGTAAGGATATTCACGTATTTATGAAACAATTTTGCATCAGTTAATTGTGACCCCACGACTTTATTGCGCCAAATGTTGAAAAGTAAAGATATTCACGTATTTGTGAAACAATTTTGCATTAGTTAATTGTGACCCCACGACTTTATTTCGGCAAATGTTGAAAAGTAAGGATATTCACGTATTTATGAAACAATTTTGCATCAGTTAATTTTGAGCCCACGACTTTATTTCGTCAAATGTTGAAAAGTATAGATATTCACGTATATAAGAAATAATTTAGCATCAGCTACTTCTGAAGCCGCGATTTCATTCGAACTTCATTTTATCATCAGTATGAAGATACATATGGAGTTTCAGACATTCATGAACTCAGAAAAGATGTTTTATCATTTACTTCTGGAAATAGTTGGATCAGAGACTTTGTGACACTTTTAAGTCATCACGTACTTTTGGAATATTGGGAAGAAACTCCTAAAGTAAAATATTTTCAATCAGGAGTTTTGAGACATGTCTGATCATCAGCTACTTTTGATGCTGACTGTACTACTAGTATGGTACTTTAGGAGGAGGTAGGGCACAGAGAGATTTTCTCGTTCTAAATTGGAGCAGCCCGCCTGGGGAGGTACCTCCGCCTTACAGAAGATCGCAGCCAAATAACATTATTTGTTTCAAATAGTGTTATTTGGCGGTGTGTTCCTGCGATGAGTAAGGTTGCCAGAGCTCTTTAGGGGTGGGGGGGTTCGGGGTCGGAACGCGTGCGTGATGCCTCTGGTATTGCAATCGCTCATAGGCTACGGTAACCGTTTACCACGCAGGCTACGGTAACAGGTGGGCCATATGCTTGTTTTCCACCTCAGTTGTATAAAAAAAAAATGAACTGCTCTGCCCTAGCACATGCTGAGTGATGGCCACTTTTGTTACCATGATGTTGAATTTCATTTTTTGTATTGTGTTATGTTAAGTCTGATTGTGTTGGTAACAAAATAAATGTTTTTCTATTCTATTCTAATTTATAAATTGAAATTGCAAGGATCTTCGAATCGAGGATCGAAGAACAGGCGTAGCGTCACCTAGTTTTTAAGTCATTTCAAGCACCTTTTGACATAACGATCCTTTTAAGAGAATGTTGATATTAATATCTCCAATTAAAATAATATTTTTGAATGACGATAATTCATGCAGGGAATGTAATGAGAGTGAATGAAGCAAAAGAGGTATGTCATGATCGTAGCAAGTAGAAATCAGTGGTCTCTGCCTACCCCTCTGGGAAATAGGCATGATTTTATGTATTAGGTATATTGGCAAATCAATAACTTCAAATCACGTGTGTATTATTAAGAGACAAACATATATTTTCAGTCAATATCGTACAGCGAACGCAAATAATAACTTGTCGGTTCCTACACTTGGGATGTGAACCAAGAACGTCCCATAAACTTAAGGGGAAAATTTACAAAACGTTATGTCGAACTGTATGGATCTGAGTGTTGGGCAACCAAAGGGATGGATGAAAGAAGAGTGCATGCTGCGGAAATGAGAATGTTGAGATGGATGTGTGGAGTGACTAGAATGGACAAGATACGGAATGAGTACATCAGAGGAAGATTGAAAGTAGCGCCAAACAATAGGTTAGCGCGCTATGGCGGTGAGTGGATGAGAAAAACATGTTGTGCGACCCACATGAAGTGGGATAAGGACAGGGAGATGATTGTACGGAAGCCTCAGGGCGCGAGTCTTTACACTTGACCGTTTTTATTGAACTGTTATTATTTTAATCTTATTACCAAGTTAATTACGCGGTACTTTAACCAAATGAGATATTCGCTACGAGCTACAAATTTGTATCATACTCGGTACGTTGCAACATTGGGGCCTTGCAATCATTACACCATAATCTAATAGGTGTCTTATTTTGATTATTTATACAACGAACGTATATTAGGAATAAAAATAAGCGACAGGATAAATAGCGATACCATAAGAGCCAAAACTAAGCTAACAGATATTCTAGAAAAGATAGACCGCTGGACAGGACATACGATTCGCAGCAAGTATGAAAAATGGAGCCAAATAATAATAAACTGGTACCCAAGAGATGGGAAAAGAACAAGGGGAAGACAAATAAAAAGATGGGAGGATGAATTAAAGTTAACAGCTGGCCCCTTCTGGAGAAGGGCAGCACTGGACAGAGCACATTGGAAAGAGCTAGAGGAGGCCTTTGCCGATAGGCACTCTGAAATAAGGGATATCATATAGTGGAAATTGTGATGGAAAGAAATGTAAAACTTCAGAAATAAAGGCTTATTATTATTATTATTATTATTATTATACAACGAACGTGGCAAACATGCTTTCGGCCCACTTCTTGGAAAGTGATTACCGAGTCTATGAACGCTTGCAATACCAGATGCATCACGCACGCGTTGCAGACCCCGAACCCCCCTTTTAAGAGCTCTGGTAACCTTACTCACCGCAGAACACCACTATTTGAAACAAATAATGTTATTTGGCGGCGATCTTCTGTTAGGCGGAGGTACTCCCCAGACTGGCTGCTCCAATTGAGAGCGAGAAAATCTCGCTGTGCTCTACCTCAATAAGGCTTGGTCGTGAGGAACAGGCGTAGCTTCACCTAGTTTCTAAGACGTTTCAAAGTGATACCTACTAGTGATTTTATTGAATTAAATACTTCTGATTTGATAAAAAGTTTGCAAATAAAAACTAAGTTTGGGCACAACATGGTCCTCTCTCCGGACTTCTGGCCTGCAGAAATAGTTTACCGGCGCTATAGGGATGCACCAAAGAACAATAAGCCCTGATATTATTTATTTATTTATATTATAATATTATTTATTTATTTATATTATTTATAATGAAGTTATTAACTAGGTAACTATAAACAGAATAAAGTATATGTATTTTAGTTTTAAGGTAATATATATATATATATATGTATATACCTATGTATATATAATTATCTCGATTTATCTATAAATATCTATACTTTATTCTGTTTATAGTGACCTAGTTAGAAACTTCATAAATTATTACCTAGCAATTTTTTAAGATACACCATCTTGCCCCTTCTCTAATCTTTTCAGTCCAATCCATCCTAAGGTTGCCTGGCAGAGATCGCTTTTAGCGATAAGGCCGCCCATTGTATTGCCTTGTAAATTTGTTATTGTGATCTCATGTATTATTTCCGAGTAAAGTGTTATCTATCTATCTATCTATGGGCCCTGTATTTTACATTATTGTATTTTTTATTTGTACATGTACTTTGCCGTGTTACCTGACATAAATGACTTATTACCTATTAATAAGTTTGTATGAAAATAGCTTCACGCGATCAAAGTGGCGGGGGTTCCGCCTACTTTCTCAAATCAGCTGTTGAAATATGAACTTGGGTTGTTGCAACTCGTAGAATGTTCTATGGCGTTCGAGGAACGACGAAATTGACCTTAACTATTGACCTACAGAACTGTTTTAATTTCAACGGAACCGGCTGTTATTTGCCGCGCCGACTTACCAAACCTCTGTATCACCATTTCTATGTACAAGGTGATGTATAATATGTACACTATCCCGAAAGGGGGCTTATTCTACACCCAATAGGCGATAAAGCTTGTTCCACGATCTTTGGAAATTCGATACCTTTAATTTATATATATATATATTTTTTAATTTATTTATCTTCCAAAAATGTATTACATTGTCATTTATAGAAATAGCACTAAAATAAAACCACTAAGTTTTGGTAATAAATAACACACAACAGGCACAAAGAAATAACAAATAGAAGAAAGTTTTTCTACTCAAACACACGACCTTCGGATCGAAAGTCAGCGAAACTCCTACTAGGCCAGGCTTTAATTATTATTTTATTCTCAAACTTAACAATTTTGTCGGCCATTTTCGTCAATCAGTACAAATTCAATTAAAATGAAATTAAGTTGAGTAATTAGCACCATTTTTATGTATAACATCCGTTTTTAACATCTTTTTAAACGAAACGACTTCCTACGTTACACATACTTTGTAGCCTCAGCATCATCATCAGCCTGTAGAAGTCCACTGCTGGACATATGCCTTCCACAAGAGTGCCATGGCGAACGGTCTTGAGCCTTTTCCATCCACCGACTTCCCCCAACCTTCATTGTCATCGGTCCATGGTGGGGCCCTTCCAATACTGCGTCGCCCGGTTTGCGGACACCATTGGCGGACTTTTTCGAATCAATTTTGTTACCTACAAGCCTATAATGACAGGCCTCATAGCTCAGTTGGTAGTAACTCTGCCTTCTGCGCTAGAGGTCTTGGGTATCGATTCCCGCACTGGACAAACATTTGTGTGATGAATACAGATGTTTGTTCTGTGTCTGGGTGTTAAATATATATCTATTATGTATATCAGTCTCTGGTACCTATGGGTACCAGAGACTGATATACATATGTGCTATGGCACAGGCTATGCCTAGTTTGGGATCAGATGACCGTGTGATAGGTCCGGAATAAAAAAAAAAAAACATTTTTCGTATGATTTAGTTTTGGACTGACGACCTCATTGGCATAGAGGGCGAGTGCCCGTCTGTGAAACAAGGATTCGATTCCCGCTGCGGGACAAATGTTCGTATGATCTTCAAATATTTATTCCAGGTCTGTGTGTTGTGGTACCATGGTACTCGTAGCTTCTGATGCCCACGACACAGGGCATCCTAGTGTGGGGTCAGGACTATTGGTGACTGGGTGTTATTATTATTATTAGATGCTTACCAGTAAAGCGATATGTGGCATGTAGACTATATCATCTTCCTTGTGACCTTCAGACATCTCTTCAACCCAAGTGAGAGGATGCAGCGGTATCGATGATAGTGTACCGTTATCATTGAATGCTGTCACGTTGTGTTCTAAGGTCTCCCTGAAAAGAACCAAAATCTATTATAACTATCATAAGGTAGGAGGTATATAAGCACGCAATTATCGTGTCACTGACTCTTTCTTGGTCATCATATTAGGTCAGTGACTAGGTTGAGGTAGGGTGGCCCTGAAAAGCACCTATGGCCGTCGATGAAAGAATCAGTGTAGTGATAGGATTTAAACGCGCCTCATAAACGCTTCTTTCGTGCTCATGTCACTTGTCTTCTAATTTTTAGGTTCTAGGACGTGTTGGTTTCGCATATTCATTATAGCGCACATACATTTTCCGAATTTATATTAATTTTTATTAAATATTCTTTAATTCTTTATTGTACACAGAAAACATACAGAAATAAAACATAAAAATACAGGCATGTACAAAGGCGAGCTTAACCCTACAAAGAGTTTTCTTCCAGCAAACCTTTGAGGCTAAAAGCGCGCTTTGAGAGCTGATAAACGTAGTGGGTACATGTGCACAACAATGATATGGGAAATATACAATAAAAGATACTGTTCACAAAATAAATAAATATATATTATTACTATTAAATTTTCCGAATGAAAAATACATTGATGTACGAACCCCCGAAAAGAGCTCTGGCAACCTTACTCACCGCAGGAACACAACACTATTTGAAACAAATAATTTATCCGGCTGCAACTTTCTGTAAAGCGAAGAAACATCACAGGCGGGCTACTACAATTAACACCGAGAAAATATTTCTGAGCCCTACCTTCCCTTCTTTACAAAAGACATAAACGCGCTTCTACAATACATTAGTAAGTTCTGGGTGTCGGGACATTGTTACAGTCAACACTAGAAGTTGATGACTTGTTCAAAATTTAGTATTTATTTGCAGATTTATAAATTAAAACCTTTAATTGTACATTTACACTCGCGCCTCTTCCCTTCTCGTGACTCGCTCCGCACCTCGCGTGATCGATGGTAAATGAGCTTCCTGTTTATACTCTCGTGGTGAGTTCAGTCGTTTGTCGCTAGGTCCTTTGACTCGGGACCAAAATCCGCTTTGGACGCGAACGTGAGTGACGAGACGAGGCGCGAGGCGAGCCGCGAGCGTCTGTTCACACTCGTGTCCCGTGGCTCGCCTCGCAGCTCGCCTCGCGACTCGCACGCGAATGTAAATGGGCTATAAGATTTTTATTTATTTCGCAAGCTTTATCAAATTAGCTTTTGAGACGCACGCATGCGTCCGTCCTTGGTCATGTGACATTTTTTGACTACAGTAAACCTGTCATTTCTTTTGTAAACAAACACAACTGTTTTTTGTTCTAACTTTGTGGTAATAGATCTAATGTATTTTCCATTCGGAAAATTTATGTGCGCTATAAAAAGACATTTACTTCATCATCATCACCATTAGCCTGATAAAGTCCACTGCTTAGGCCAAACTCTTTGGGTAGAAGTTATGTTCAGGCACTTTTGGCACTTTGGTTTGGCACTACCGAAGAATGCCATGGCATGCCCACTGCCACTTCAACTTGCTAATTATGAGAGCTGTCGGTGACCTTGGTTCTTCTACTTTCTTCATTTCATCTTATCACTCAGTGATAATCCGAATATAGCTCTCCCCATAGCCCGTTGCGCCACTTTGACTTTTACTTTTACTTACTTGTAGACATAAGGACCGACTTCTTCCACGATGATCTTGTCTGCCCTCCCTGCCAGGTAGTCCTCAGCATTGGTAACGTTAAACAGGAACACGCGACAGTACAACTGCACTTCCGGTTTCCGCCACATCTCGAAAATCTCGCCGCCATCTTGAAGGACCACTTTCTGTAAGGAGATTTGAGGTTAGAATCAGATTTTTGCATTTTCAATGAAAAATATCGAATTTTTAACCTTATCATCATCATCACCATTACAGCCGTGCGACGTCCACTGCTGAAACATGGCCTCCCCTACAGACAGAGCAAATTACTTATCATGTGGGGGGATTTGCCCATACTCACCACGCTGGGCATGCGGGTTGGCGAGTGCAGTTAGAGCTATCGTTGTTAAAATGAGGGACGCTGCCGCCCATCCCCTAGCTTTTTTCCCTTAGTCGCCTCTTACGACATCCGCAGATAGGTAGATATGGAGGGGCCTATTCTTCAGCCGGTGCCACCACGGCCAGTAACCATTACCAATTGTGTGTAGAATAAGCCCCTTTCGGTATAGTTAACTGGTTAGGTACGGAACACGTGTAGGTTAGATAGAGTTAGAGTAGGTTAGGTAGAGTTTGTTGGCCTCGTAGCTCAGTTGGTAGTAACTCTGCCTTCTGCGCTAGAGGTTGCGGGTTCGATTGCCGCACAGAACAAACATTTGTGTGATAAACACAGATGTTTGTTCTGATTCTGGGTGTTAAATATTTATCTATTATGTATATCAGTCTCTGGTACCCATAGTTTTTTTTTATACAACTGAGTTGGCAAACCATCATACGGCCCACCTGTTGGTAAGCGGTTACCGTAGCCTATGAGCGCTTGCAATACCAGAGGCACGCACGCGTTGCCGACCCCGAACCCCCTCCCCCCTAAAGAGCTCTGGCAACCTTACTCACCGCAGGAACACAACACTATTTGAAACAAATAATGTTATTTAGCTGCGATCTTCCGTAAGGCGGAGGTACCTCAAAGGTGGGCTGCTCCAATTTAGAACGAGACAATCTCGCTGTGCCCGACCTCCTCCAAAAACAGGCTATGTCTAGTTTAGGACCAGTTAAACGTGTGTATGTGGAATAAAAAAATTTAATGCTATGTAGTGATGATGGTACAGGTGAAAAGTTACCTGACGGGTGTATGGTGTCATACAATTATGACCATCACGCTAAAACTTAACCTTTCTCGCTCGCGTAGTATCGGTAGATACGAATATTTCATTAGTTTGGTAAAACCAGTTGGTTCTTTATTGCAAACGATCATGTTAATTTGGTTTACGATAAACGTAGCGTGTTTAGGAAGCCGTGTTGGCCTAGTGGGAGGTAGACTGAAGCTCTACATTCCATTTTGTGAAAAAGTATCATCGAAAGTGCTAGGCGCGCGCGCCGTGTTTGTTGCCTTATTCTTCTAGGTTCAGTCGCGAAGAACAGGCGTAGCTTCACCTAGTTTCTAAGACGTTTCAAAGTGATCCTAGTGATTTTATTGAAATAAACGGCTTTTGGCTTTAACTTTGGTACCCCTATTTACGATCCGAAGTACAGACATTGCAAAATTACATTTTAGCTGCCGAGGGGTAGAGCGACAGGTCAGTATACATAATGGGTCCCTCAGTATATAACAGGCTGCCGGACACGCAGTAGCGGATTTGCAGTCTTGGCCGCTCTAGGCCCCAGGGCATGTGCCGCCCCTTTCTCAGCACCCATCATTAGACTAGGTACATAATGAGTTAACTTTATTGTCAACTTTATATAAATTGAAATCAGAAATTTAATTAACTATAATAGCTACTAATTTGTAAATATATTCCGAGATGATGAGCTTTTCTACGACAAGTTCTACAAATTTTTGGTCACGTTTTGCCGCCCCTAATATCTGGCCGCCCTAGGCCCGGGCCTACTGGGCCTTAGGGCAAATCCGTCACTGCGGATACAATAAAAAAATATATAAAAAAATATATCTACGTACATACAATTAGATTCGCCATTTCTTATACTATAATTATATCCCTACTTGTAAAGAATAATTAATTAAGTGGGTACCCAATAATGTGGTCACTATATTTTATTATAGATAATGAAACCTGACTTGTAACTTGGCGTTTTTTTTAAATATTGGTTATGGTTAGGCATTTGACCACCATCTCATGTTTGCAAGTGAGATGTGGCCTAAGATGGAGCACGCTTTACCAGAAGGAACTTATTCACTCACCCCAAAGAAAATCCTTCAGTTTCTAACAGCTGCTGGGCTTTGCGGTGAACTTTAAAGGCCCTGTAAAGGGGCTCCACAAATAAAGTGGCGATCACAATAGGCCAGTTGTGGCCGCAGTGACACCATAGCCACAAATAGTAAATAAAAAAAAAATATATATATATTCACTCTAGATTTGAAGACTCCTAGATTGTACTCATCCGGGAAAACAGACGTTGGCAGATCGTTCCACTCCTTGCCAGTGTTATTAATAAAGCATTTTTTTTTATTGTTATTGCTTTTTTTTAATGTGTTTTAATTTTAATTTTGTGTAATGTGTTATTGTGTACAGTGATTTAATGTAATTAATTAAGTAATTATTATTTGTAACTTTTATATGGACATGGTCTGAAATAAATGAATAATAATAATAATTAATAAAGAATTGTATTGTATTGTACCTGCTTAAATAGGAAGTCGTATGGATGTAGCAACAGTACGAAGCAACCAGCTCCTAGTGCAAAGAAGCCCAGCATCAGCAGTATGAAGAGACCTGGAACAGAGGAGACAACTTTGTAAAATTTGTCGTTATCTCATGTGTAATCCTTTTACAAAGAGGAAGGACCCTATTCAACCTCATCATCATCATCATCAGCCTGATGAAGTCCACTGCTGAACATAGGCCTCCCCCAAAGAGTGCCATGACGAACGGTCTTGAGCCTTCTCCATCCACCGACTTCCCGCAACCTTCACAATGTCGTCGGTCCATCGGGTGGGGATCCTTCCAACACTGCGTCGTCCGGTTCGTGGTCGCCACTTGAGAACCTTTGTTCCCCAAAGGTTGCCGGTTCCGCTAGCTATATGGCCGGCCCACTGCCACTTCAACCTGCTAATTCTGAAAGCTATGTCGGTGACCTTGGTTCTTCTACGGATTCCTCATTTCGGATTTTATCACGCAGCGAAACTCCGAGCATAGCTCTCTCCTATTCAACCTAGTGTGTCTTAAGTACTGTCCTTTTCAACGTAGTGTGTCTTAAGTACTGACCTTTTCAATCTAGTGTGTCATACTAGTGCCTTTCAACCTAATGTGATCGCAGACTAGGTTGAAAAGCGCTTGTTCGCATTTAGAACCTCTGGTCAATACCATTGAAAACTCAATCAGACGTAGGTTTAACCATAGTTAGTATCACATCAGTGGCGGCGTAAGGGGGGCTGTGGGGGCGGTCAGCCCCGGGTGCCAAGCACCAAGGGTTGACAGCGTGCGTGGTGACAACACACTCGCGCAGCTTAGTAGCCGCTCAATGACTTTGATCGCATCAGATCTTACTTAAGATTCACAATGAGCCAAACGCGACTTCCCATTCTATCCCTAATGTCCAATAAAAAGGACAAAAAAAGTTAATTTAATTGTTGTTTTATTTTGGGGGTGCTAGGGTGGTTGGAACCCGCCCCGGGTTCCAAGCCATGCCACGCCGCCACTGCCCCACATGACAGGAAATCGCTCTGGAAATCTGTGGAGGCAATGTTCAGCACGTTCTACAGCTGAATTGATGATGAATTCATGTTTAGGTATCCTACGTCTGAGTAAGTTTGCAAATGGTATGAATTCAAGTTCCTAATTCCATTTATAGTTGATTTATTGAAGTCTAGCCATTGATTGTAGGTATCATTAAAATCTTGTTTACAATTCATCGATATTAGGTAACAATCAGTTTCAAGTATCGCTAGTTTTAATTGACCTTATCGAAATGTTTACGGACAAATTCTTATCTACAATTTATTTATACCAAAAATCGTAGCATTCACTGACTGACCGAGTGATAATGAACGCAGCGATGTGCTAAAGTTAGTTATTAGCAAATTTAATAACTTAAACGAAAACTCTGTAAAAAATCTTATTACAAAATATTCGACTATTTAGATGAGAAAAAATCTTGGGATTGAATATGCTCCAACTCGATCTCTCTTCATCTCGTCGTCTCACTGATACTTTCTTGGTCATCCTGAATTGGCTCAGTGAGCAGGTTGAGGTATGTTAGCCCTGAAAAGGACCTATGACTGTCGATGATAGAATCAGAATAGTAAAAGGATTGAAGTGCGCCTCTTGGAGGCTCTTTTCATGCACTCGATTATTAATAAAGATGTAAAACTTACCTATAATAAACTAACGTGAATTCAAGTAGATTTAAGACGATAAAAAATAATCCATGCGATTTTAATGAATAAATGAAAACTGAAACAAATTATAAAGTCCTAGGAACCGGGGGTGATATATCACCCTAGGTTTCTAGGACTTTATGATTAGATATTTTGGACTACAAATGGAAGATAGGTATATATACCTATCTTCCATTTTTAGTCTAGTGCCCGGTTCGTGTGTTATTTTCGTACCGCTAAATTCGGCAAGTCGTGATTTCAAGAGATGATGACGTTTTTTTAAGTTTTATGGGACAAGTAGCAGTCCCTCAATAATTAAATTGATATGGGACCACCTCAGGATCATACTCTATACACAAGCGAAAGAATTATCAAAATCGGTTTTGTATTAGCGGAGATATCGAGTAACATACACAAAATATATATATATATAAATACTTGAGAACCTCCTCCTTTTTAAAGTCGGTTAAAAATGATACATTAAAGCTGCCGTGTCAATCAATCTCCTGACGGTTTCTATGGAAAGATTTAATGAGATGTATCGTGCTATAATATACATTTTTACATTATAGCTGCCGTGTGTGACGCGCTTTACGGATGTTCGTAGATAGATTACAATGGCAATATTGTTATCTGTGAATAAGCCACACAATTTTTGACACATAAACAATGTTGCCATGTTATTTACCTACGGACATCCGTAACTTTAACATAGGAATCGAGCATAAGGGATGTAATAAGAAAAGAGTTCCAAAAAGGCACCCTATCGAGGAGCATAGGGTGCATAGAGCATAGTTGAATTTTTTAAGGAACTAACTTAAGACGCGGACATTTTTTTATATTTATATCCAGTTAGGTATGATATTGTTGTTATTATTTAAGATTTAATCATTTGAGGAAATGGTTTATCGTATTATATATATGTACTAAGTTACATAAGTGTATACAAATGATTCATAATATATTATCAAACTTTATTGTCAATAGGGTGTAGAATAAGCCCCTTTCGGTATAGTTACGGAAACGGCACACGTTGTACCTATGAAGCAGTGTTCAAACGGCATGAGATATGCCATATAAAATTATCCTTACATGTACTTTTTAAGATAAATTTTACAGAACGAGTGTTTTTTCAGGGCAACTTAGTCACGCGCGCCGTGCTTGTTGCCTGATTCTAGTCGTTTACTCCCACCTGTTCTGTTGAGTAGTTCTGTTGACAGAACTACTGTTGTAGGCTTGGTCGCGAGGAACAGGCGTAGCTTCACCTAGTTTCAAAGTGATCCTAGTGATTTTACTGAAATAAACACCTTTTGAATTTGAACTTGATGTTTTTAACAAGATTTCAAAAATTAAGTGTCAGGCACTTAATTTTTGAAATCTTGTTGTTCTTGCGTAGGTATTTATTTGTATAAACGTGTTATCTTTTTGATAATTATTAAATACTAGCTTCGGCCCGCGGCCTCGCTTGCGTGGTACTTACCTACATGAAAAGCCTATATGCTTTTCTAGGTAAATAACTTTAACTATTCAAATTTTCAACTAAATCGGTTAAGCCGTTGCGGCGTGATTGAACAACAAACATTTAAAGTCAAAGTCAAAAGGCATTTATTTCAATAAAATCACTAGGATCACTTTGAAACGTCTTAGAAACTAGGTGAAGCTATGCCTGTTCCTCGCGACCAAGCCTAGAAAAATCAGGCAACAAAAACAATCAATAAAAAACAATAAACATCCAAACGTCCTCACAAACTTTCGTATTTATAATATTAGTAGGATAATCATACATCTTTATGCAGCCGACAGCACTTGTAAACAATAGGTGTATGTCAATCCATTGTAAATTACAGTGGATCAGATGACCTGACAGTTTGTAATAAATTATATGAAATCACAATCAAATTATACCTCGTGTTTATGGAATTTTTATCTTGCAATATTTATACCATTAATATACTACCGGGGAGAGTGTTCTCCGGTTTGTGGAGGAAAGAGGCCGTCTCCGGATCAGTCCCGCTCCGGAAGTCCTTGTACGTGGCCTGAAACGCCTGGAGTCGAGTAGGGCGACTAACTTCAAGTCCTACGTGCTCCAGGTAGCTGCCAAGTACAAAGAGGTGTTCCTCGCGACTTCTGGTCAGCTGGAGTGGTCTACCGTCGCTACAGGGAGGCGCACACGATCAAGAAAGTCCCTGACTCTAGATGTGGTGTAGTTATTTAAGTTTTATATTATATGTATGTTAGTCTGTAAAGTATTTATTAATATGGGCCATGGCATGTTACACATTTTTGTGTAAAGTGTCAAGTAGCCTGAAATAAAGATATTATTATTATTATTAGGGCTGTTATGCACATATATCATTTTAATTTTAATATTATTATATAATTTTTATCATTATTACTGTGTAGGTAATGGTTTCGGCAGAATACCAGCGTCTGCTGCAAAACAGTAGGCATAATTGTATTGTCATTGAGACAAAATATATTAATTAGTGTTGTTAATAAACTAAGTTAAGTAGGTACCTAGCCTATATAAGCCTATATAACATCGCCTTAGGGCTTGATAAAAAAACCTGTTATGATGTTGTTATCTTAATAAATAAATAAATAATAATGCTGAGCCGAAGCTCAGCATTATGTCTACTGTTTTGCAGCAGACGCAGCACACATCACACCATTTTTACTTTCATTACTTTTCTCTTGTTTCTTTTATTATAAGTACCTAAAGTTTAATGTAAAATGTTGTGCAAATGTGTGTGTTTTGGTGGCAATTAAATAAATGTCTATGTCTATGTCTATTATATTATTATTTGAATAGGTTTGAACCTAGTAAAACTGATAGTTGCCGAGAAGATGGATGTCAAACTATCTAGAGAGCACAGCCCACTCAGATGGTTTGACCAAATCCGCTTGTTCGCTTCTCGTGTCACTGATTCTGTCTTGATTATCTTGTATTAGGTCAGTGACCAGGCATATAGGCTGGTCAGGCATATATACAGTGAATAGCATAATCATCATCATCATCTCCCTGCCCTTATCCCACTTCATGTGGGGTCGGCACAACATGTTTTTCTCTTCCACTCCCCTCTATCAGCCGTCAAATCAGTATTCACTCCTTTCTTACTCATGTCGTCTTTCACACAATCCATCTTTTCTTTGGTCTACCTCTCCCCTTATATCCTTCCACATTCATATTTAACACTCTTCTAGTCATATAATCAACAGTGAATAGCATATAGGCTTTTTATGAAGAAAAAAAAATACGGTTTATAGAAAAAAATAATAGGCCCCAAGACGTGTTTGTTGCCTGATTCTTGTAGGCTTGGTCGCGAGGGACAGGCGTAGCTTCACCTAGTTTCTAAGACGTTTCAAAGTGATCCTAGTGATTTTATTTAAATAAAAACCTTTTGAGTCTGACTACGTGAGCAAAGCCGCGGGCGGAAGCTAGTGTAATAATGTATTAAAAATTACACTTTATACAGCTATTAGCTATTGTTCGTGATATTTTGACACAATAAAATGGTTTATAACACTATAAAAAATCTAAAAAAACAATCTACCATTTCATTCGTATTCGTTCCGGACAAAATAATAAAATCAACATTTGGCTATTGCCAAAATCGCAATATCTTTTTTAACCCTGGCCTTGTGCTGCCTAGGCCGTCTTCTGATTAGCGTAGGTTGGACTACGAACCTTGAAATTTTACTAAATTATTAATAGTTAGTCATAGAATTGTAGTCATGAATAATCCTACGAATGGATGGCCGTGGTGGCCCCGACTAAAGAATAGGCCCCTCCATATCTACCTATCCGCGGATGTCGTAAGAGGCGACTAAGGAAAAAAAGCTAGGGGATGGGCAGCAGCGTCCCTCATTTTAACAACGATAGTAGTAGTGGTGAGTATGGGCAAATCCCCCCACATGATAGGAATTCGCTTTGTCTGTGGGGGAGGCCATGTTCAGCAGTGGACATCGCGTCGTACGGCTGAAATGATGATGATGAATGCAGGGGCCTATACTTTTGCCCCCGATGTGGTCCATCACCGTTCATGAACTAGTTATACGGTCAAGCCGACTCATTACGTAAGTATTCACCATTTCCTATAATGCGTAATGTTAATGGGTTTACCTTAACGATTCGTACCATTTCCTACTCTGCTATGCAAATGCCGTCTGCCCTGAACTTGGCAATGATCTCGTTGTGACAGCTCATGGTGAAACAGCACGGCCACTCAGGTGGAAACCACTTTTGTACCAGCTGTTGTTGCGCCCGGAGCGCTTGGTGACTGAGATCTCGCGATGACTTGCTTTCATTTAACTAATATTCTTATCAGCATATCTTGATATTACCTACCTGTTGTCCTTAATGTTAATGAAAAACATTAATAAAATAAATAAATAAATATTCCGGACATATTCACACGGTCAACTGATCCTAAACTAGGCATAGCCTGTACTATGGGTACCAGAGACTGATATACATAATAGATATATATTTAACACCCAGACACAGAACAAACATCTGTGTTAGTCACAAAATGTTTGTCCAGTGCTGGAATCGAACCCGCGACCTCTAGCGCAGAAGGCAGAGTTACTACCAACTGAGCTATGAGGCCTGTCAAGTCAAGGCCATTGCAAGGAAATCAGTGAGTATTGTCCTGTCCATATATGTATACCTGTCACCTCTGGAATACTCACTAGGTACTGCAAAATGACAAATAATTGGGCAATAAACAAAATATCTAACAAAAGAAAAAAAAAAGTTTTCAGTTTGTCTGTCACAAGGCCGAAAATATGTCATCTTCTACGATGTTTATTATATTGTTTTCATATCAACTATCATAATAAATATTAATTTTTATTATTGAAAAATATTTTGTAATGTTTACTTACCACTTTTTAAAACTGATTACCTACATAGGTAGGTAGGCACTAAAATAATTTCGGCTAAAAACGTGGTAGCGAATAGGTACCTACAACATACATTCATTGCACGTTATGACACGTTTATACGACATTTTTTTAATAATTAATTCGTTTCAAATACGTAATAGGTAGGCATCTTTAGTTTGAAATTGTTTATCTATGTTAATTGTGTGTGTCTGTAGAACCAAACATTTTTTTTATATCTATCTATCTACCTACATATAAAAAATATTTTTATTTTAATTATTTTTATTTTAGGTTGCCAGCTGTTTTTCTGTAAGCTGTGGTCTCAAGAATCTGCTGTATTTTAATAAAAATAAAGTTTAAAATTGTTTATTGCTTGTTTTTAATCTGTTTAGATGTAATAAAAAATTAAACCCAAAATTCTGTTTGTTTTCTTCAAAAACGTGTTTTTAAGACAATAATAACGTGATGCAAAAGTATATTTTTGTTTGTAAGGCGATTGTCTTTCTGTCTGTTTGTTTATTTTTTCTCAGGCTTATCTCAGAAACAATTTAATCTAGGTATATAAAATTTGACAAAATTATTGAAACGGATGTAACACCACGTCACATTTGTTATTTGTATGAGGCATGTGATGAGAGTGAATAAAGCAAAAGAGGTATGTCAGGATCGTAGCAAGTGGAAAGCCGTGGTCTCTGCCTACCCCTCTGGGAAATAGGCGTGATTTTATGTATGTATGTTATTGACTGGCCTCATAGCTCAGTTGGTAGTAACTCTGCCTTCTGCGCTAGAGGGTTCGATTCCCGCACTGGACAAACATTTGTGACTAACACAGATGTTTGTTCTGTGTCTGGGTGTTAAATATATATCTATTATGTATATCAGTCTCTGGTACCCATAGTACAGGCTATGCCTAGTTTGGGATCAGTTGACCGTGTGTGATATGTCCGGAATATTTATTATTATTATTATGTAAATTGTAGAGGTTGTAGGGTTTACACCTCCATGAGGGAGAGAAAGGATTGAAAGTTTGTAAGTAATAAATAATAATAGTGAAAATCCTACTATCGTATGAATATTTTCAATGCGAAAGTTTGTTAAGCAGTTTGGATGTTTGTGGTTCAATCACGCCTAAACGGCCGAACAAATTTGGATGAAATTTGGCACAGAGATAGATTATAGTCTGGATTATAGGCTATCTTCATGGGTACCACGCGAGCAAAGCCGCGGACGGAAAGTATTATAAATATATATAATAAAAATAATATACATTTTATTTTAGGTAAATTAAGGATAATACAGGACGGTAAAAACTAATTCTAAGACCCATAGAAATATATACCTTAACCTAAAATATATAAAATACCTATTAATTATTTAAATATTGCACACGTATAGGCGACGTGTGACGTTTCTGCCCGGTGGCGGCGCCTCCGGTGTCTCGTGTAAGGCGCCCGACAAACCTCCTGAATTTGACACCTTTAGGCCACATCTCCCCACTCATGAACATCGACAAGCGATCAGTAGGTACTCTCACCATAAAGGAATTAAAATTCACATTATAGCGAGACTCCAACTTCTAAAAAACGAATACCTACTACTAACATATAAAAAATACTAATACTAAGGCCTACGAGCGAGTGAAACCGCACGGTTATAGCTAGTTAGGTAAATAAGCCACTTATTTACTTAGCTTACATGTTATTTACTTGACTTCCGGTGTTAACTAGGGATTTCGATATAATTTATATAGTTAATATAGTTCCTGGTACGTATGAGCTAACATAAATGTTTTGTAGTTGAGAACGAGTAGGTATGATCTTAATTTGTTGCGAGTAATTATTTTTTATCTAATTATACAAGGTGATTCATAATATGAATGCCATCCCGAAGGGGGCTTAAATTAAATTTAAATTTTATACCGTGACAGACTTCTTGAGCCATGCATGACCAAAGATAACGCCATTCTTACTGACCTTATATGTATATTAAGCCATTATGACATTATAGATTCTTAAAAATGTATGTCTTATTTTAATTTTATTTTGTTTGGCTAGATAAATTAATAAATACTATTGTTATTTGCACGCCGTATTAACGGTGAAGTGTGTGAAACAGCTTATTGTTAAGACCTATGTACAACCATGCTTCTAGCAAAATAAATCATTTCATTTCAATAAGCAATAAAGTTTGTTCTACGACTTTTGGAAATTCGTCATTTTTCATTGAAAAAACTCTATTGTTGATAAGAACTCTGCTAATCATCCCCTAGATTTCTCCCCGTAATTTTGTAAAAAAATGATTGGCACCAAGCCGTGTTTACTTGTTGCCTGATTCTTCTAGGAAAAGCTTCACCTAGGTTCTAAGACGTTTCAAAATAATCCTAGTCCTGCGGCTGGAATGATGAAGTATATTCACTGTTGCCTATTTTTATAATAATAATTATACTAAATCAAGTTCAACTACTAAGGCCATTGCAAAAATATCTATGTAAATATTTTGAGTAGAAGGTTATTTTAAACGATAATCAATACTAGACACCTACATAAGTCGATGACCTCCTTTTATGTATGTTTTACCGAATGTCGTATCCATTTAAGTAATAGTATAATAATATATCTACCATGATACAGGTTGGATTAAATCAATGCTTCTAAAGGAAAAGTAGCCAATATGCTATTCTAGGAAAATAACTATACCTACTCCAAGTTTCATCGAAATCGGTTGAGCCGTTACGGCGTGAATCACAAACATTGAAACATCCTCACAACTTTCGCATTTATAATACCTTTTAGTGGAATAGAACAAAACTTTATTTTATTTTCAAAAGTAACAAAATTAAATACCTATAGTATTCCTTTTTTTCAAAAAGTCGCTAGTTATTTTGATAAAAATAATAACGGTTCTCCAGTTATTCTAATTATCATTTCCTCAATTAAAAATATGTAAATTTGTTAATTACATTAATAAATTTCATGGTGTTCCTTTAATTTAAGATAATCCGTTACCTAAAAGGAATTCCTCCTTTCAGTCCCTTTCGATTGGTACCTCAAAATACAGGATGTTTTTTTCTTTATTTTGATTGGGGAAGCGACATTCTTAAAAATCTATGCAGTATAATTGACTCTTAAAATATAATAAAGGTTTTGATATATAAAATCGTAATTATTTACGGTTCTTTGCCTCCATGGGGGCATTAGTTTCGTCCACCCTGTATAACTAATTCAGTTTTAAGATTGCGAAAACCGACCTTGGTATCTTCTCACATTATTACCTATGTATAAAATAAATAGGCCTCTTAATTGCTACTATGTATTTTTATTACATATATAAAAAATCTGTGCATGTCCTTTATTTAAAACTAGCTGTACCATCGCGGTTTCACTCACTTGGAGTCAAAATGTTAATATTTTCTTTGTGTCTCAAAAACCAATAGACAACAATAATAAATAAAAAACCTTTTTGGACCACCCTATCTATCGCCGATTTAGTTAAAAATAAAGAAAAAAAAAAAAATTCGGACATATCATACACGGTCAACTGATCCCAAACTAGGCATAGCCTGTACTATGGGTACCAGAGACTGATATACATAATAGATACATATTTAACACCCACACACAGAACAAACATCTGTGTTAGTCACAAATGTTCATCCAGTGCGGGAATCGAACCCGCGACCTCTAGCGCAGAAGGCAGAGTTGGGTACTACCAAGTGAGCTATGAGGCCAGTCATATTCTTATCAGTAAATTTCGGTAAAACAGCCTGTAGACATACTAAATTACATGCAGATCGGGTTCACCGGTTTGAAAGTTTTTCAATTCAATTCAATCTTTTTATTTCAGCTTTCACACACAGTACATAGGTAGGTATTACAGCCATATAATTTTTAAATAATAATAATTATTAAAAAAAAGTAGAATGTAGATACAAACATACAATGCCGACTCGTCCAAGTCGTTTGGGAGATGTTCGCTCGCTTGGTCAAAAATGAGCTTGTGAAATGCAAAATGGTCTACCAATACCGATCGGTATAAATAGGTAACAATGGTCGTAGGTCTACGTGACCAAAGCTGCCACACAGCAATTACAAAGCGAAAATATTTATTTTTCTTATATTTTAAATGCGAAAGTTACTATGTCGGTTTGTTATTGTAAATATCCAGTGAAATTTTGAAAATTACGAAATGTATACATCTAAGAGCAAACGACTGTATTTATTGCGAAAGGAATACTTAAACCTAAGTAACAATTCCTGTCCTAAGGTTATTTGACTCTGTCTGTTTGTTACCTTTCCATGACTTTACCGCTTTTGATATAGGACTATAGGACATACTTCAAACTTCAATATTGAAGACCAGCGCTTTGGTATGAGCTGCTCTGCCCTAGCACATGCTGAGTGATGGCCACTTTTGTTACCATGAGGTTGAATTTCATTTTTTGTATTTTATTTTATTTATTTCGACGCACAAACACATTCCAACCAAAAGTAAAAATAATTATTATAAAACACAGATTAGAACTAGGTAGTAACATAAATATTATGTGCGTACAGCAAATGTATTAAAGGAGTAAACAGCAAACATTTTAGTACTGTACTTAAAAAAAAGAGAACAACAAAAATGACGAAATTCAAATAGTTGTGTTCCTGCGGTG
Organism: Anticlea derivata; assembly: GCA_947579855.1. Lineage (NCBI taxonomy): Eukaryota > Metazoa > Arthropoda > Insecta > Lepidoptera > Geometridae > Anticlea > Anticlea derivata. The sequence continues at coordinate 3,761,165 of OX388287.1, read as the reverse complement.
AGTAATGTTTCCAGAGCTCTTTAGGGGGGGATGGGGTTCGGGGTCGGCAACGCGTGCGTGATGACTAAGAAGCGCTCATAGGCTACGGTAACCGCTTACCAACTGGTGTGCCGTATGCTTGTTTGCCACCTCAGTTGTATAAAAAAAAATGAAACTTTATATCTGATGTGCTGAAGCAGTTACAGAGAAAGCCTAACCTAGTAGGTACTTAAGGAGAAAACCGTGTGCAGACAGACAGACAGACGCGTCGAACAACATAAATCTATTGGGAAGAGCTTTTACGGCGTATATTATCGAGGCAAATCAAAAACCGGTTCACTACACTGCGAGTATTTAAATCGAAGATGATTTAAACCAGGCATTTTATAAATGTTTTATAAATTAAAAACCTGTCTAGTAATCTATCAATATTAATAATAATTAATAATATATTAATAACTAATCTAATCTAATGAACCCGGTTTTGATATTTTATAATATCACAAAAATTTCGACTCCGACGCGATATTTTTGGCATATTATAAAAACTAGCATCCGCCCGCGACTTCGCTCGCGTTGCACCTATATATAAAAATAAAATATATATATATAAAAAGTAGCCTATCCTAGGTAAAGAACTATGTATATTCCAAGTTTAAAAGAAATCGGTTGAGCCGTTACGGCTCGATTGAATAACGAACATCCAAACATCCTCACAAACTTTCGCATGTATAATATTAGTAAAAAATATAAAGGTTTTTTATTAAGTACGTTTTTTTTTATTGCAGAAAGCCGCAGCTTAAATCACCCCCCTACTATAGTCTAACTAATAATCATATTATCGTTTTGAGAGTAAGGGGTGCTGCCACTTTTTGATGAAAACATAATTGTGAAGTAGTAAAAAGAACAAATGATCTGATGAATCAAAATTATTGAGTCATTTCAATCACTGATCGTGGCGAGTCACGAGTGTGGAGTATACGGTATTGCTATTACGATACCGTAAAGATAAAGATAAATATTGTTTATTTGCTCAAACACAATGTAGGTGTAGATAAATAAATAAATAATAAATATTCCGGACATATTCACAACTGTCAACTGATCCCAAACTAGGCATAGCCTGTACTATGGGTGTTATTGTTTGTTAGACTATGTGCTACGACTTCGTAACAAAAAACGCAAATAGTTTGGGTTTACCCCACAGGTATGCAATTACGCAAAAAGTTTAACGGTCACTTTTTATAGGTATTTTAGTCTCGGCCCACGAATTTAATGTAATTATTTAATTTAAACAATTTATAATTGCATTAATTCTTTAATTATAACAAGTAGTTTTATTGGCTAAGTTGAGGTTTAACATAATAACATGGTGTAGTTATGTAAATACATGTATATAAGTCATATCAATATTCATTGTACAGACAAAATTATAGGACGTTTATATATAATGTATACGTATATAATGAATAGGTATTATATACTAAAATAGTCTATTAAACTCCTACACATACAACAAAACACATCACTCATTTGCTGTATGTATATATAAGAAGTTAGGTCATCATTATCAGCCTGTAGAAGTCCACTGCTGGGCATAAGCGTAGACGAACGGTCTTGAGACTTTTGCATCCACAGACTTCCCGCATTTTTAGCAATGTCGTCGGTCCATCGAGGGTCTGAAGTCTATCTGAAGTTAGCTTTACGACTGACAATCATAAAATTTTCAGTTCTCCAGGCATTCAGATCGATGAAGATGTCTTAAGGGGTAGCCAGATGCAGATCCTAGAAACATGACAGCATGGTATTTATTTATTTTATTTTAAAATTAGCATTGCCATCCAGCGTGGCAATTCCGCCAGCGTCTTGGGGACGCTTCCGACTGGTAGTGATCTGGATCAGTTGAGCTATCTATAGATCGTTTGTAACGGTCTTTAGATGGCTCAACTGTTTCTTGAGTATTTTGTAAATATTAACTTGTATTAGTTTTAAGTTTCTTTCTGTAAATAAAGTTGTATTTTTATTTTTATTTTACTTTATTCGGAACAACAAACAGTTGATACATTGAAATCTTACTAATAAGGGTAGCTTCCATTAGTAGTGTAGGGGTGCCCTAAGAAATGAATTCGTGACTCTTGACCCCTAAGGGGGTGCAGCGAGGTTTAAAGTTTATAGCTTCACGAACGAAGTCACGTTTACAATGGTGTCTTATAAACTTATTAAAATAGAACATAAAAACCCGGATACAGAAGTTTTTGCTGTGGCATAGGCTACATAATAAACATAACTTGATTTAGCGAATTTTTAACTACGTCATAAATAATATTGACGTGTGAAAGGAGAAAATGTATAAGATTTACTTCCAAAATTCTACAGCTATCATCAATCAATATAATCTTACTAATATTAAAAATACGAAAGTTTGTAAGGATGTTTGGATGTTTGTTGTTCAATCACGCCGTCACAGCTCAACCGATTTCATTGAAACTTGGAATAGACAAAGTTCTTTACCTAGAATAGCATATAGGCTATTTTTTATGTAGGTACCACGAGCGAAGCCGCGGGCGGAAGCTAGTAGTAATATAAAGTACTATTAAGTTACTGACTAACTAAATGACAATCATGAATCAACATCATAGCCTAGTAAGTCCTATTTTCAAATAGTGTTGTGTTCCTGCGGTGAGTAAGGTTGCCAGAGCTCTTTAGGGGAGGGGGGTTCGGGGTCGGCAACGCGTGCGTGATGCCTCTGGTATTACAAGCGCTCATAGGCTACGGTAATCGCTTACCAACAAGTGGGCCGTATGATAGATAGATAGATAGATAAACTCTTTATTGTACACAGAGATAGAAAATAACAAAAGGGAGAAACAAAAAAAAATATTACGTACAATGGGCGGCCTTATCGCTAAAAGCGATCTCTTAGGTTAAAAGACATTTATTCTCAAAAAGACAAACATGTCATTTACATGAGAATATTAATAAACATTATGCAAAAGTTGTTAGTAGGTCGTTCTGTAGGTAGGTAGGTATAGGAAGTTCCTAGTATTTAGGTAGGTTTTATTAGTAGATACTCGTTCAATACATTCCGCTAACCAAAGGGATGACTAGAAGTAGTTTTCAATGACGTGTTGTTGTAATTTAGCTTTAAATGCATTGAACTAGTCTACATTTTTTATAATCGAGGGTATTTTGTTATAAAGCTCTATCTCTTCCAGACAACCTTTGGATGCTATGCTTGTATGACACCTCAGTTGTATAAAAAATATACTAAATCTACACAAGAACTAAACACGGATCTTTAAAAAAAAATTACACGTAATTACATTTTTTACTTATAGTTTATTAAAACTTTTGCAGGTGCGTTTTGATTGACGTGCGTTTTATGGGGGAAGTAAAAAATTCGCAATTAGCGAGATGAAAAATAAAGACGCGACTTTAAGTCGCGCTATTAAATCATCCTACTAATATCATAAATGCGAAAGTTTGTGAAGATGTTTGGATGTTTGTTGTTCAATCACGCCGTAACGACTCAACCGATTTCGTTGAAACTTTGATTAGATGAAGTTCTTTACCTTGAATAGCATATAGGTATTTATAGGTTTTTATATAGATATTACGCTAGCGAACCGGCGCGCGGAAGCTAGTATTATATAAATTCGTTCGTGTTCATGTCCAAAAAAAAAAAAAAAACCTGGTGACAATGTTGAAAAGCATAAAATGCCAATTGCCAAGGACAGGGGCCCCAGAGAATCACTTCATGATCAGTTTAATTAAAAAATATGATAACTTTACATTGCTAGAATATGAAAATTTGAGGTAAAAAAGATGTTCGCAAAAAAAAAAATTCAAAAATTAAGATGGTCAATTATATAATTATCCATGATGTGATGGTCAGATTTCCAAGTGTAGGAAGTGACAAATTTATATTTTGCCAAACTTCCAAGTATAAGTATAAACTTATATCTAGCGGTCACTCGCACAGTTGATTGTATGATATTGACCGCAAATATATATATATATATTTCGGACATATCACACACGGTCTACTGATCCCAAGCTAGGCATAGCCTGTACTATGGGTACCAGAGACTAATATACATAATAGATATATATTTAACACCCAGACATAGAACAAGCATCTGTGTTAGTCACAAATGTTTGTCCAGTGCGGGAATCGAACCCGCGACCTCTAGCGCAGAAGGCAGAGTTACTACCAACTGAGCTATAAGGCCAGTCGAATATAAGTAAGCAAATATAACTTTTTTATATACGGAAACCTAAAAATAAAGATTATCGTGGTGTAAATACCTACTAAAAACAATGATAAACTCGATGTTCCCACAATTAGGTAACGTGTTGCTTCTATAGCAAGGTCCCAAGCTATATGCTAAAGTTATAAATAAGCAAATTTAAAAACTTAATTAAGCGAAAACTCTGTAAAAAAATGTAGGTAAAATATCCGGATATAATAATAATAATAATACCGAGCTTCGCGGTCGGTGGTTCTCCATTTTTATATATATTTTTACTATAATAGTTGTTTTGATATTCTTTTTTGATATTAAGATGTACTTTTGTAGTAAAAAATGTATTTCATAAATGAGATTTTATTAAATATACGTGAAAAATAATAATAATGTATTTATTGCATCAGACAGATCCATATTTTGTTAGTAAATAATAATAAAAATAGTGTTAATATTTACTTAGATGACAAAAATGTTTGGGTCTGAATATGCTCCAACTCGATTATTAATAAGGGTGTAACATGACTATCAAAAAAAAAATAACGCGCGCCTTGGTTTCTTGCCTGCATCTTGTAAAGATTTCTAGGCATTCTAGGCTTCGTCGCTAAGAACAGTCGTAAATTCAACCAGATTTAAGACTTTAGTCGCTTTCTTTCCGTGTCACTAGTTCGTTCTTGGTCAACCTGCATACTACTTTGCGTCTAAGAACGAACCTAATATCAAGAAAGAACCAGTGACGCGACAAGCAAGCAATCGCGTCTCAGCGCGAGCACAAAATTGCGTGCGATTTTTCGTAAAAAATTAAATCTACTTCATATCACGAAGTTAATTACAATAGGTGGGTAATTACATGAAGATGGTTAGATACCCTTAAAAAATATTTTAGCCGTGTTCAAATGGCGAGCGCTATGTCATCTAAAAGTTATTTTAACATTCTTATATTTTTTGTGAGAAGCAAATTTTGAGTTTTACTTAGGAGCTTGCGATAACGTTGACCTATACCGCACACCCTCAAATGTCAAACTCAAAATTGACTTTATTCAGTGGAGGTTAGGATCTTTTTTAAACGAATTTCATAAGACTTCTCAAGGATATCGAATGCCGTTTGAACTCGGCTTTAAGAAAAAAAATATAGTTCGCAATATTAGCAAAAAACCTTGCCCAAAGTGTTGGGGTAAAAAGTTACCAACGTTGGTAGATAATGATCTACCAACGTAGATAGATGTTTTACGATAATAGAAGATGCACGGTCATTGGATGATATCATAAATGTTTCCTAAAGGATAAGGTAAATTCAGTTCAGTCTTATTCTTCTTCTTGTGTCACTGATTCTATCTTGGTCATCCTGTATTGGGTCAGTGACCAGGTTGAGGTATTGTCGGCCCTGAAAAGGGCCTATGACCGTAGAGACTCCTTTCGTGCACAACACAGCAACACCTGGAGCATTGCTAATGCGTTGCCTGCCGAACCTCTCCCCCCCTAAAGAGCTCTGGCAACCTTACTCACTGCAGGAATACAACACTATTTGAAACAAATAATGTTATTTAGCTGCGATCTTCTGTAAGGCGGAGGTATCTCCAGGCGGACTGCTCCAATTTAGAGCGAGAAAATCTCGCTGTGCCCTACCTCCTCCTGATTTGTGGTCAAATCTGTTCAAACTTATCGTAATTACGTTATACAGATAGTTAAAAGACCAGTGGTTTTGAAAAAAATGTGGAAAAGATACGAAATGGAACAAAATTTTGATATTTGCTTTCGGCCCTAGCAGAAAATGTTGTTCGCTGATTCCCGATAGTTACAGATCTCTCTCTTTCTTTTAACTCTTTAAAACACGGCCTTTCACTTTGTATTTTTTAAATTGGTTTTCTGTGAGCAGTACAATCAAGGATCCTATACAATACAAATACAAATATTTTTAAAACTAATACAAGTTAATATTTACAAAATACACAAGAAACAGTTGAGCCATCTAAAGACCGTTACAAACGATCTATAGATAGCTCAACTGATCCAGATCACTACCAGTCGGAAGCGTCCCCAAGACGCTGGCGGAATTGCCGGGCTGGATGGCAATGCTAATTCGCTGGGCGAAATAAGAGCCAGCTCTCGGGTCACGCGTCGCTTCGATCAGACGTCAGATCTAGGTTACATTTCATGGGTTTGGGACCCTCTTTTAAGTATAGATATACCTGTGTTAGAGGGTCTCGCTCTTCCGTAGTACATAATTGTTAGAATTAAGTAAGTAAAGTAATTAAAAGGATATTTATGTCTATAGTAAGTTAAGTTAAAGTTAGGATTTAGGAATACGTTTACATAGTTTGTATGTGTAGTGTGTGTGTGTAGTGTTTGTGTGTGTGTGAGCACGCCTGATCACTAGTCTACTATCCTACTAATATTATAAATGCTAAAGATTGTGAGGATGACTAAAGGTTTGGATGTTTGTTGTACAAGCACGGCGTAACAACTCAACCGATATTGTTTTTTTTTAGCTATGTATAGCTTTTTATGTAGGTACCACGCCACCGAAGCCGCGGGTGGAAGCTAGTATAGAAAAGTTTACCCCATCAGAAAATTATATACCTACTACTTTCGTAACTTAAGTTTCGCAAGTGGAACCTTGACCGTGGCTGTTAGTTCAAGTCAGTGAACCAACACTCATTTTTTTCGGTCCCAACTTTCGCATTCGAGGTCACTGACTCTGTAATATAAACTTTCCGTTTGAACCAAAATCATCATCATCACTTCAGCCGTAGGACGTCCACTGCTGAACATAGGCCTCCCACAAATTTCCAGCGACTTCCTATCACGTGGGGGGAAATTATTCATATTCAATACGTTGGGTGCGCGTTGGAGAGAGTAGCTGGAGCTTTGTTAAAATAGGGGACGCTGCTGCTCATCTCCTAGCTTTTTCCCTTAGCAGCCTATTTGATAGGATTAATTAAAAAAAAGACTTAATAAATTCAAATTTACATATCATCATCATTTCAGCCGTTCGACGTCAACTGCTGAACATGGCCTTCCCCACAGACAGAGCAAATTCCTTATCATGTGGGGGGATTTGCCCATACTCACCACGCTGGGCATGCGGGTTGGCGAGCGCAGTTAGAGCTATCGTTGTTAAAATGAGGGACGCTGCTGCCCATCCCCTAGCTTTTTTCCCTTAGTCGCCTCTTACGACATCCGCGGATAGGTATATATGGAGGGGCCTATTCTTCAGCCGGGGCCACCACGGCCATATAATCCTGAATAAATAAACCTAGTCTTACCACATCACATACGTATCACGGTCACATACATAGTCCTGACCCCACACTAGGATTCCCTGTGTCGTGGGTATCAGAAACTACGAGTACCATGGTACCACTACACCCAGACCCGGAACAAATATTTGCAGATCAAGCAAATTTTATCCTCTACACCGAGGTCGTCAAAAACTACCATGTTTTATTAGATACTTCTTCACTGGTACTTTTTTGGTCTGTGTTAGGTCAGTTAGGTTAATGGTCAACCGGAAGGACCTTGTGGTCGATGGTGAATGGACCAGTGTTGTGAAACGTGGGTATTTTAAGTCGTGAAGGAACTCAAACTAAAACCTGTCTTCCGTATTTTCAGTTTTTTATATGTCCTGTATACAAGGTGATTCATAAAATGTATGCTATCCCGAAAGGGGCTTATTCTACACCCAATTGGCATTAAAGTATGTTCTACGACTTTTCGAACGCGCCCGTGATGTCTCCTGGTATTGCAAGCGTTCATAGGCTACGGGAACCACTTACCAACAGGTGGGTTGGGTATGCTTGTTTGCCACCTTAGTTGTATAAAAATAAAGAAGGTCTTGTACGAGAACTCGCGCCCTGAGGGTTCCGTACCATTACACGGGATCAAAAAAGCAAAATTCCAAGTGTAGGAAGTGACAAACATATATTTTGCGGTCGCTCACTTAGCTCATTGTGTGGCAAATATAACTTTGTCTCCAATTTTAGGGGTAATAACATCAAAATTCCTCAATTTTAGACTTATCCCTTTATGTAACAAAATCTCTTAGCATTTCAAATTTCAGAATTATGAGGCCACTGGAAGTACCCTAGAGGTTTTTCATTTTTGCCATTTCCATACAAAAATTAGATAATCATTGCTAGAAACTGGATAAGCTCACGGACCCTAACAGTTTGTATAAACTTATATATCAAGTTGATACCTTTAGCTGTTTCTGAGAAAAAGGATCTTGATAGACAGATAAGGGTTCAGTTTTTCCAAATGAGGTACGGAACCCTTAAAAGGCCGCAGAAAACAATGACCGATGCGAAATTAAAATTCCGCATATTAACCATAAATAGAATTGAAAACAACACAAAAATTCCAGTTCATTCTCAAGATACGTATACCTACATGCAATTTAGAGCAAAAAACATTATTGCCGTTTTTATGAGTGCTATTTCGTGGTCAGGGTTCTTCCTATATTTGTGGAATTGTACAGGTTGTCTTACGTACGTACTGTACTACCTCCCTGTGGAACCAATTATTCTACAAAACCTGTGGATTTCACTAGTAAATTAATTATCATCACTATTTTAGCTGTAGGACTGCTCAAAGATAGTTTTTTTTTTAATATTCCGGACATATCACACACGGTCAACTGATCCCAAACTAGGCATAGCCTGTACGATGGGTACCAGAGACTGATATACATAATAGATATATATTTAACACCCAGACACAGAACAAACATCTGTGTTAGTCACAAATGTTTGTCCAGTGCGGGGATCGAACCCGCAAACTCTAGCGCAGAAGGCAGAGTTACTACCAACTGAGCTATGAGGCCAGTCAAGTCAGATTTCCGGAGCGACAGATCTTATGCGGAACCGTCGTCTTTCGATCTAGTGGGGGGCCGTCCTACCTTTCTAGAACATTTCTGCTGAATGCAAATTCTAATTCAGTTTATCCAGTTTATTGACCTAAACATGATTACAGACCTTGGATGGACTAGTGGAAACATTGCGGCTTCGTTCTGAATATTTTGATACTTTTCAATTTCAACGAGAATTTTTATTTTTATTTTTTTTATTTCAGAAACCAAATGCGTTACAGTATTATTAGGTTTCTACGTTTGAATTGAGATGAGAAAAAAATGTTAGGAACAAACTACTTATAGCTAAGCTGGTACTAGCTGTTTTTCTGTTATTTATAAACAAGTAATTTTCAAACGTACCTATCTACGAGAAGTTTGACATCAAGATTACTATCTAAAAGTTCTATAACAGCTGAGTAGGTAATTGAGTTTGAAGTGATTTGACCCCAAAAACAGCTGATTCTTGCAAAGAGTTTTTCATATATTAAATATTAAATTAAATATTCCGGACATATCACACACGGTCAACTGATCCCAAACTAGGCATAGCCTGTACTATGGGTACCAGAGACTGATATACATAATAGATATATATTTAACACCCAGTCACAGAACAAACATCTGTGTTCATCACACAAACGTTTGTCCAGTGCGGGAATCGAACCCGCGACCTCTAGCGCAGAAGGCAGAGTTACTACCAACTGAGCTATGAGGCCTGTCAATGTCATAATTTACACAAAACTTAAATTAATTATACATCTTCAGCGTCATTCTTCATCTATAGCGTTCAGACAGACAGACACGACGGGGTGCTTTCTTGTCTTGTCACCGATTCTTTCTTGGTCATCCTGCATTAGGTCAGTGCCCAGGTTGAGGTAGGGTCCGTCCCCCATAATAAGGCTTAGGCGGCGGCTATGGGGAGTATTCGTCGCCCAATGTCAAGCCTCGAGGTGGGGAGGTCCCGCGCGCCTCTCGCAAGAGAGTGGTGGAATAAGACTGAGGAGTCTCCTAGTAAAGGAGTCAACGTCATGGCCATGGAAGAATGCGAAAGCGTACCCACAGCCCCGACACAAGGCGCTCAGAAGGACCCCGATGGTTTTTTAGTCGGGATGCCGTCGGCTGCTGTTGTCTCATTAGCAATAGTAACCGACGGAGAGCCCGACATACCCCTCCGGCTTTCCCCGGGCTGGGGAGGATGCGTAAAGCATTTCTCAATCGTTAAAAAAAAAAGGGTCTGGCAAGGGCCTATGACTGAATCAGTGTTGTGAAAGGATTAAAGTGCGCCTCTTATAGGCTATTTTCGTGGTGCATATCTTTGTTATTTTTATTAGAAATATGTTTCACAATACATTTATAATATTTAGTGATATTCTCGAAGCGTAAACGGCATTCCGTATGTTGCTTAACACTAATAGATTTTTAATTTACCTACGCTTGAATATCCAACTTAGGTTTTTGTCTCAAATTACCTACAGTAATATTCCGTAGATAAGTGATTCTGCTGACTCACACAAAAACTGAACCGGATGTGTTCCCATATCGCTCAGATTAAGCCGCCTTTAAACTGCGTGCGATATTTGACCTAAAATTTATTTGAAAATGATGCTTACATCTTTTGCTTAAAGTTTATTTTGATTTTGACTTTTGGAGCTGGCGATATCGTTTAGCTATATCGCTCGCTCTCAAATATCAAACTCAAAATTGACTTTGTTCAGTAGAGGTAAGGATCATTTTGAAACGAATTTTATATGACATATCAAGGATATACCATTCGCATGTCGTTTGAACACGGCTTTACGGTTACTAAGGCTATTTTTAAAAATTCGAAATTAAAACAATTAATTGGCATTTAAAATAAATTGTTTATCAACATACCAGGTTGTAATTTTTTATGAAAAAGAATTTTCTTTTAATTATTATAATAACGTTTTAAAAACTAACAAAATCCGACTTCTTTGACTTCTTTGATATATGTATAGGTTCTTTATTTAGACCTATATGAATCAAGAAAAGCATCATTGAAAAAATGTTTTTGCATATCTTGAAGACAAGAGATGACGTAAATTTTTAAGTGTCATGAAAAATTACTTATCTCATATAGATTAAATTTTTAAGGGACCTACTCAGGACCCTTCTATGAGTTATACAAGGTAATTCATAATATGTATGCCATCCCATAGCAAGAATAGGCCCCTCCATATCTACCTATCCGCGGATGTCGTAAGAGGCGACTAAGGGAAAAAAGCTAGGTGATGGGCAGCAGCGTCCCTCATTTTTTAACAACGATAGCTCTAACTTTCGCCAACCCGCATGCCCAGCGTAGTGAGTATGGGCAAACCCCACATGATAAGGAATTTGCTCTGTCTGTGGCGGAGGCCATGTTCAGCAGTGGACGTCGTACGGCTGAAATGATGATGGTGATGATGAATATGGGGCCTAGGGATCACATTGACGCGTAATTCACGGACAAAATGGGTTCAGTTCCAAATAAATCATATTTTTTAAACAAAAATAACAACCTAATTTAAAAATAACATTTTATATGTAGAAGTGACTGTGTATAAATAATATATAAAAATAAAGAAATCCCTACTGACGCACGTAACTAAAGGCCCCTACACACTTCCTTGCAAGTCAGAGGCGATATCTGGGCCTGTGTTGCCAACTCGACTCAACCACACATTTTTGTGTCTCTTTTTTCATCCTAGAGAAGGAAAATCTTGTTGGTATAACTTGCCATATGCCCTCTTATTTGTAAAGTAGGAGCTTTTATTACGTCAAAATGAAAAATATAATCTTATTTTAATCTACTTATGACGTCAAGACATTTTTTTTAGTGTGTCATCATCATCATCATCATCAGTTTGCAGAAGTCCACTGTTTTTCTCAATTCAGATCTCATCACGCAGTGAACCTCCGAGCATAGCTACGTTCATAGCCCGATGCGCGACTTTGAGCTTGTGTATGTGGCCAATAGTTAACGACCAAGTCTTCGTGCCATAGTCATCACTGGCAAAACGCATTGGCAGGTGTGTAAGGGTCCAAATTATTATTCCGAACGGTATTCCGTTCGGAACCCAGGCCAACCTCACCGGCCCGAGGTATACCCTACCGAACAACAAACGAGGTTCTGGCGCTCCACCCACCAACGCGCCCTGGACCAGCGTGGTATGTTATGGTCCAACCCCACCCATCCCCTATATAAATTCCGATAGGGATAAGTAGCTAATGAAACTCTTTGGGGCAGGCCTATGTCCAGCAGTTGACTTCTACAAGCAGATGATGTTTTTTAGATATCTTTTTGAGAATGCTTTAGTGAACATTAATTGTTGTGTTTAGCACACCCTGTTTTTATGATGGTATTTTATATAATTAGTTAATATAATTAGGAGGAGGTAGGGCACAGCGAGATTTTCTCGTTCTGAATTGCAGCAGCCCGCCTGGGGAGGTACCTTACAGAAGATCGCAGCCAAATAACATTATTTGTTTCAAATAGTGTTGTGTTCCTGCGATGAGTAAGGTTGCCAGAGCTCTTTAGGGGGGGGAGGGGGTTCGGGGTCGGCAACGCGTGCGTGATGCCTCTGGTATTGCAAGCGCTCATAGGCTACGGTAACCGCTTACCAACAGGTGGGCCGTATGCTTGTTTGCCATCTCAGTTGTATAAAAAAAAAAAATATTTGGGAACTTTCTACAAATAAATATTACATGTAAAAAAAATGATGATGATGAAGACGTTTTCATATATAAAGTTATTTTTAAACGACACAGATAACCGGATGCAGTTTGTTTACTCAAAAAACAACATTATTTTTTTATTGATAAAGTACTGATTACTCTATAATAAGCTGCTTGCTGTATTTTAATGTTTTTCCTTTACTGAAGCTTAGGTACTTGTTTGTCGTGTCTCTGATTTTTACTGTTCAGAGACCACATTGAGGTATGGTGGTCCTGAAAAGGGCCTATGATCGTCGGTGAAGGAATCAGTGTAGTGAAAGGATTAAAGTGCGCCTCAAGCTGCGTACACATCCCTCACACAAATATCTACCTCGCTTGTTTTGTATGCGCAAAAATCTAGCTCCGCTGAGCCGTTTCCACCAGAGCTGTGCTGACCGAGGCGAGGTAAATGGTAAATGGTGACTGGCCTCATAGCTTAGTTGGTAGTAGCTCTGCCTTCTGCGCTAGAGGTCTGTTCTGTGTCTGAGTGTTAAATATATATCTATTCTGTATATCAGTCTCTGGTACCCATAGTACAGGCTGTGCCTAGTTTGGGATCAGTTGACTATGTGTGATATGTCCGGAATATTTATTTTATTTAAATGAAGCGATTCTATTGGTTCTGTACAAACACATTCCTCGCTACGCATATCGCTCCTCGCATATCTCTGGTGGAAACGGCTCCTTTCGTGCACATTGAAGCTGTTATACATGAATAACATTCTGCACCACAAACTTCGTTCTACGACTTTGTGAAATCCGAAATTATTCATTGAAAAAACTCTATGTAAAAAACAGCTGACATAGACTACTTTTAATCCAAATAATGCGCGAGCGAAAAAGTAGGCAGAAGCTTGTTCTTAGGTAAAAATTTAAATTCACTTCATTTTTTAAAGTTAAGTTTAGGCTAGTGGATGAGACCAATGACCGAAGGGCTGGTGCTTACCTCGGAAAAAGGATCAGTATAGCGATCCAACGAGGTAACGTCGCCAGCCTTTTGGGCACGCTGCCTGTGGTTGGTGATCTGAACTCTGTTTTCTACTTGTAGTCGTAGTCGTAGAAAACAGAGTCCATTTCTAGTATAATATTATTTTAGTTTAATTTACAACTGTTATTATTATTATTTTTCTGTTATTATATACTTGAGTTTAAATACATAATTAAAAGTAATTATAATATTATTGCATATTTCGGCTGATTTTGATAAAACAATATTGTTAGTCATTCTATTTCTGATCTTAACTGATAAACCTGTAAATTTTTATAGTCTTCCTTATTGTAACTACTGCAAGTTTCAAACTTCATTATGTATTCATTTATACATCTCAAGGATCAATTTGAAACTTCTTAAATCTAGATGAATGAATCTTTTTACAACTATAGTAATATGGTTGATATAATGGTCTCGGCAGAATACCAGCGTCTGCTGCTAAAACAGTAGGCATAATGCTGAGCCGAGGCTATTTTGCTGCTGCAACACACATCACACCATTTTATTTTACCTGCTCGTGTTTTCTTATAAGTCACTTGTTTAGTTTTAAAATGTTGTGCAAATGTGTGTGTGTTTTAGTAGCAAATAAATGAATGTCTTTGTCTAATATTTTAGTTAGAGGCTCCAACTAGATTATTACTAAAGTTGTAAGTATTTTTTTTATACAACTACATGACGGTGGCATACAAGCATACAGTCCATCTGTTGGTAAGCGGTTACCGTAGCCTATAAGCGTTTGCAATACCAGAGGTATCAAGCACGCGTTGCCGACCCCGAATCCCCTTCCCCCTTAAAGAGCTCTGGCAACCTTACTCACCGCAGGAACACAACACTATTTGAAACAAATAATGTTATTTGGCTGCGATCTTCTGTAAGTAGTATCAACTTTCAAGTTTTTTTTTATAATACGACCTACCTTATTATGAATGATTGAACTGCATGATAAGATCCGAAATGCGGAAATCCGTAGAAGAACTGAACAAATACCATTATCAATAAAAAAAAAAAAAAAAAAATTCGTCTACTAAAATTGCCCGAAGCGAGGCGATGCGGTTAATCCTGATCCAATTGAGTTGAAACGATGTCAGTGCTGAGGCGATAAATGTTCGCTGATTTTTACTCAGTCAGTCAGTCAGTAACGTTAAAGTGTTATATATTAATTTGATTGATTGATTACATCGCAAACTTGTCAAGTGTGTTTTGCGTCTATTAGTTCCGTGATTTATTTTAAACTTGTGTTTGAAGCTTTTAACTGGATGACTTATGGCACTGAGACTTGGTCGTTAACTATAGGCCTCATATATAAGCTCAAAGTCGCACAACGTGCTATGGAGAGAGCTATGCTTGGAGTTTCACTACGTTATAAGATCCGAAATGAGGAAATCCGTAGAAGAACTAAGGTCACCGACATAGCTCTCAGAATTAGCAAGTTCAAGTGGCAGTGGGCAGGCCATATAGCTCGCAGAACCGACAACCGTTGGGGAGTAAAGGTTCTCGAATGGCGACCACGAACTGGGCGACGCAGTGTTGGAAGGCCCCCCACCCGATGGACAGACGACATTGTGAAGGTTGCGGGAAGTCGGTGGATGGAGAAGGCTCAAGACCGTTCGTCATGGAACTCTTTGGGGGAGGCCTATGTCCTGCAGTGGACTTCTACAGGCTGATGATGATAATGATGTTTAACTGGAATCCCCGTGACTTCGTTCGCGTGATGTTATATTCATAAAAGCTTCAACCCCCGTTGCACCCTCTTAGGGGTGGAGTTTCGCGAATTATTTTCTTAGTGCACCCCTACACTGCAAAAGGAAGCTAATCCCAAATTTCATATTTCTATGACTTCTGGTTTTTGTGTTGATTGTCATTCAGACAGTCAGTAACCCAAGAGTTTTGTAATAGGTATTGATGACGATGTCATTAATCTGAGACCAATAAATTGCTAAAAAGTAAAACAACTTTAGAAGAATCTTTAGATCTTGGATTTAGATTTTTCGCGATACAGGCTAGTGCGGGGACCTCTAGTAACTTGTTTTTCTTGTCATTCTTATAATTAAGTAAATAAATTTATTTGTATTTGTTATTTGTAGTTTTGACATAATTTCAGTAGGTACTATACTCGTATTCACTACTTTAAAAAATTATTCAAAATAATGTTTACTTTCCCGAAAGGGGCTTGTTCTAGCCAAATTGCTATAAATTTTTTGATAATCCTTTAAATTTAAGTTAATTTAGAAATATGCAACAACAGAATGTACACCAATATTTAGAAAAAAAAAAAAAGAGTTCTGTAAATAAGAGTTCTTGGTGGACAAGGTGTAAAAGACAGCTTCCGAAAACTGAAGGGGCAGATTAATACCTGATAAGACCCCAAATTATCAGTTAAGTTAAAATATTAAGTTAAGAAACGTATTCTGCGTTCTTATCTAATATTTTTGCACTCTACTCCCATTGACATCGGACTGATAGATAACATACGGTGCTTCATAGTATATTTACTGCTCCGAAAGAGGCTTATTCAACACCTGATGGGTAATAAAGTTTTTTCTACGACTTTTGGAAACTCCTCATTTTTCATTGAGAAAAAGCTATGTTTTTGCAAAACGAATACTCATTGAATTTGGTCGAATTCCGACTATTTCCGACTTTCGGATCGAAAGTCGGGGTACCTCCTAGGTCAACAAAGCCAGGCGCACTATAATTTAATATAAAATAAATAAATATTCCGGACATATCACACACGGTCAACTGATCCCAAACTAGGCATAGCCGGTACTATGGGTACCAGAGACTGATATACATAATAGATAGGTACATATTTAACACCCAGACACAGAACAAACATCTGTGTTAATCACACAAATGTTTGTTCAGAGCGGGAATCGAGCCCGCGACCTCTAGCGCAGAAGGCAGAGTTACTACGAACTGAGCTATGAGGCCAGTCAAAAATTAATTAAAATTTACAGAATTGTAAACGATATTGAATCTAAAACACGTGTAATAAAGTTCAATACGCATGTACCCGTCGCATCCAGTGATCTTGAAAGACTTATGAAGGGAACATACATTTATTTTAAGTTATTTAAATATTAAACTTTATAGCTGAATAAAAAATCCATGATTTTATTGGTATCGTTAAATTTAATTGTTTAAACAGACATATTGTACCTACTTTCCAATAAAATATATTTGTTAATTTATTTTAAACATTCAATACAATACATACTAAAACAAAGCCCCCGCCGCGTCTGTCGGCGATAAACTCAAAAACTACTGAACAGATTTTCATACTGTTTTCACCAATGGACGGAGTGATTCATGAGGAAGGTTTAAGTATATAATTCATTAGGTTTAGATGTAAATATGATTAATAAATAATAGTAAATAACACCCAGCAGTCAACATACACAGTCCTGACCCCACACTAGGATTCCCTGTGTCGTGGGTAGCAGAAACTACGAGTACCATTGTACCACAACACCCAGACCCGAATCATATTTGCCGATCATGCTTTTTCCCGCAGCGGGAATCGAGCCCGCACCATTTGCGTCTCAGGCGAGTAGTCCGCTACGCCAACGAGGTCGTCTAGTTGATGATTGTTGAAGATTTCGGAAAAAAAATGGCGACTGGGAGTTTTACTGGCGGGTGCCACGTAAACTAATAGAGTTATATACCCGTACGAAACCGGGCGGATTGCTAGTCTCACATAACATACAATTAAAAAAAACAGTAGGCAATTTAATAGATATGACGTCTTTCTCGATGGACGGAGGACATAAAAAATCGATCTGTTTTTAATTCATTAAAAGCAAAAAGAGAAATTGCCTGTTTTTCGTGACCATGCCTACTGAAATAAGACGGCTCAAGACCGTTCGTCGTTACATTTTATGGAGGATTAACATCCAACATCCAACTTAAAAGATTATAATTATTATGAGCCAGTGATAAATTTAATAATTCTTTATGTAAAAGGTTGTCGGTACGTGTGAGTACTCGTGGTGGTGCTAGTGGCCACGCTTTCCGATCCACTGATCTTGGGTTCGAACCCCGATCGTGCACCAATGGATTTTCCATTCACAGATGAAACGGTCATCTTCTTAGGTCAGTGAACAGGTTTCACGGTGGCCCTGAAAAGGGCCTATGATGAAAGAATCAGTGTAGTGAAAGGAATAAAGTGCGCATTAAAGGCTCCTTTCGTGCACAAAAGTAAAGGAAAAGAAAATAAACTTTAAAATAACTTTCGCATTTATAATTTAGGTAGGATTTATCATAACCCCTTTAGGGGTTGAATTTCAGGAATATTTTTCAAAAGGTAGAGGAAAACATCGCGAGGAAACCGGCATGTCCTAGAACCTATAAATTCGCTGACCGCACCTGACGCTGTAATTTGTATAAATAAATAGAATAGATGTTAAAAGGTCTCACTTGATTATAAATACCGAAAACCAATGCTATTTTTTTGCTCGTGGTCCGAACTCGTTCTTGACCATAACTCGTATTTAGTTCGCGACACGATTTCCATTAGCATCTGTTAATAATAAACTGCTGGGAAGTCTTTGACTTCGGCTGCATAAATTAATTTCTTGCCTAACCCCTCAAGGGGTCCTAAGAAGCCTTAATAGGGGGGGTAATGGAAATCCTTTCTTAGTGTATCCCTAAATTGAGAAAGGAGATGCTTAAGAAGATAGAACTTACCTAGGTTAGGCTATGTTCATCATAAAAAGTAGGTAAATAACTCTTTATATTCGAAGTTTCAACGAAATCGGTTGAGCCGTTGCGGCGTGATTGAACAACAAACATGCAAACATCCTCACAAACTTTCGCATTTATAATATAAGTAGGTTAACTCCAGTTTTATAATGAGTTTCAGGAATATTTTTCTTAGTGCACCCCTACATTGTGAACGTAACACGCCTACGTTTCTAGACATACGAGTTAGACTATGTTGATAGTCTGTCAGTAACTCAACTGTTTTAGATTTATACATATTATATGTAATTTATGCAAGTACGTATCAGCAACAGGTTTTCTATAAAACCCGTTGAGGAGGAATTAGAGACTGGTCTTTATTAGGAGAAACAACTATTTACCATTAAATTACCATCAACTTTGAGATTTTGTTTGGGCGGTGACGCAAGTGGACAGTTTTAAATATTTATACTTCAAAATAATATTTCGCGTGATGCACGAGCTGCACGCAGTTCACGTGTTTGCTGTTGTATCGCCGCCGTTAGGGATTATAAACATCCGCCATCTTTGATTCTAAAATTGATATATTTCGTGATATGCACCCGAACTATCTACTCGAAAACGACACCCATGTCGAATTTTTCGCTTCATGAATTGAGATTTTATATGGGTTTTTTTTTTCGATCGGATCTCGGGATTCGGATCGTATAAAAAAACGACGGAACAACTAAAGTTCAAGGTAGTTTATATTTTTATGTACATAAATAGAGTAATTTATCAAGAAGCATCATCATCATCATCATCAGCCTGTAGAAGTCCACTGCTGGACACAGGCCTCCCCCAAAGAGTTCCTTGACGAACGGTCTTGAGCCTTCTCCATCCACCGACTTCCCGCAACCTTCACAATGTCGTCGGTCCATCGGGTGGGGGGCCTTCCACTACGTCACCCGGTTCGTGGTCGCCATTCGAGAACCTTTACTCCCCAACGGTTGTCGGTTCTGCGAGCTATATGGCCTGCCCACTGCCACTTCAACTTGCTAATTCTGAGAGCTATGTCGGTGACCTTGGTTCTTCTACAGATTTCCTCATTTTGGATCTTATCACGTAGTGAAACTCCGAGCTCTCTCCATAGCACGTTGCGCGACTTTGAGTTTGTATATGAGGCCTATAGTAAGCGACCAAGTCTCAGTGTCATATGGCAACACGCACTGATTGTAGACTTTCGTCTTGAGGCTCTGCGGTATCTGCGACGAGAAGATATGACGAAGTTTCCCAAACGCTGCCAATCCCATTTGGATTCGTCGTTTGACCTCTTTGTCGAAGTTAGACCTACCTAGTTGAATCCCCTGACCCAAATAGACATAGTGGTCTACAACTTGAATGGTATCGTTCCCAACTTGTATCATGCTGGTCTAGAATAGATGTACTTGGTCCTTATTGTTACTATAATATCATATATATAATCAATAAATAAATATAATCAATATTATCAATAACTTATATAATTAATGATACAGGTGTAGGTCAGAAGATTTTTCCGCATTGCAAACAAATAAACATGTAAAGATTAAATACGGTTCACTGGAATAGTGAACCCTAAAGAGTAATAATAATCATTTATTTATATTCTAACTACTTTTATTAATGCGAAAGTTTTTATTTTACTACTATTAGTTTTAATGGATGCATGGATATATATACTTGTTTGTTACTCAATCACGTCAGAACGGCTGAACGGATCAGGGTAGTTTAGGGGTCAGAGAATGACATAGGCTACTTTTATGACTGGCCTCATAGCTCAGTTGGTAGTAACTCTGCCTTCTGCGCTAGAGGTCGCGGGTTCGATTCCTGCACTGGACAAACATTTGTAACTAACACAGATGTTTGTTCTGTGTCTGGGTGTTAAATATGCCGCTACACTTCGTGTGCGGCATCAATGCTGAGATGGAACCTTTTTTGGCTCACGCATGCATCGGTACGGACTAATGAATACCCTAGTTTTGTTACTTCCTACCTACTTTTGTTTTGTTTCCTCCCTACCTTTTGTATTGTAACCTGTACCTTGTGTCTTTATTTTTTATTTTATTAGTTTGTGCTGTGCTTGTGTGTCCAAAATAAATGTATTTTCTTTCTTTCTTTCTAAATATATATCTATTATGTATATCAGTCTCTGGTACCCATAGTACAGGCTATGCCTAGTTTGGGATCAGTTGACAATGTGTGATATGTCCGGAATATTTATTTATTTTATTATTTATTTTTATCACGGAAAATGCACGGATTCTGTAGTACAAATGTTAAGATTTGTGAGGATGTTTGTGGTTCAATCACGCCATCGGCTCAACCGATATCTATGAGAGTTGATATAGGTAGATAGAGTTCTTTGAAGCCTGGTTAGTCAGCATCAGCGGTTAGTTCAAAGACATGTGCAAAATATTGAACATGTGTTTCCTGTGGATAAGGTTGACTAGGCTGAGAGGATGGTACCTATAGGTGCTCAAGCCTAGGTCCTCCATTAAAACATGGCGCAGGCACTACAGCCTAATGTGAGTAAGTAAAAAAACCACTTGACTCTGCATAAATCATCTAGAAAGGATTTAAAACATGAAGGCCTTACAGTGTCGTAGCTAAGGTCATGAACGCCCAGGGCAAGAGTCGAATTTTTAGCCCCTCATAATTTTTTTTGTAGGAAGGTAAACAATAAAATAACTTAAATTTAATATGTTTTGGGCGTGAAAAGAACAGAAAATATTTGCACAATAATAGCTGATACAGGCGAGCAGGACGACAAAGTGTTGGTAGGCCCCCCACCCGATGGACATACGACATTGTGAAGGTTGCGGAAAGTAGGTAGATGGAGAAGACTCAAGACCGTTCGTCATGGCACTCTTTGGGGTAGGCCTATGTCCAGCAGTGGACTTCATCAGGCTGATGATGATGATGATGATGACTGGCAAGCGGTTCGAGCCGTGAAAAGGTTATGTTTTGGGCGTAAAAAGAGCAGCAAAAATCTAGTCAGTTATATAGTGTAGTTATATAGTGAGTAAGTGGCCGTGGTGGCCCCGGCTGAAGAATAGGCCCCTCCATATCAACCTATCCGCGGATGTCGTAAGAGGCGACTAAGGGAAAAATGCTAGGCGATGGGCAGCAGCGTCCCTCATTTTAACAACGATAGCTCTAACTGCGCTCACCAACCCGCATGCCCAGCGTGGTGAGTATGGGCAAATCCCCCCACATGATATGGAATTCGCTCTGTCTGTGGGGGAGGCCATGCTCAGCATTGGACGTCGTACGGCTGAAATGATGAGATTAAGCATCGAGCGAAGAGGACCCGTGTCCCAGGGAACCGCAGGCTGCGGCACTGCGAGTGCGCCCCATTGAGGTTTAACCCCTGGCAGCCGCCCCCGCGGCCAGACCCTAGCTACGACGCTGCCTAACATTACCAGCACAGATTTAGCTGTGTTGTGTAGGCACGTAATTATTCGGAAAATATTTATTCTTATCTTATCTTATGGATTGAGTAGACAAAAAAGAATAATGTATTTGCCTAGCACGTGCTAATATAATACGTAGGTAGTTACGAAAAAATCGAGAGCGTATTAGCATACCTATACATCGTGTTCCGTAACTAGTATACTATCCCAAAAGGGGCTTATTCTATCAATAAAAAATAATAATATTATCAAAAAATATATACCTACACTAAATTATAAAAACAAATAATGAAAAAATAAAATAGAAACTATTAAAAAAAAGATTAAACATACCTACCTACCTAATCCTAATCCTACAGCCCCCGGAAGAGACTAGCTACTCACAACACAGGGAATCCTAGTGTGAGAGCTAGTGTCCATAAGTCCTTAACTTCTTACACCTAATAACATACCTACTATTGAACTAATGGTACTAGGCTCCTACCTACCTTTAACCCTTAGAGTATATTAAATATAATCGATGTAACCCTTGTCAAACTCAAACTTCTCATAACTCAGGGTATACTAGTGTGAGAGCTTGTAAGCAATGTACCTACTTTAATAGGGCCTAGACTAAGCTTTCGTTGTCATTGTACACTACATTTTAGATAAATAAACTTATACTATACTAAAAATAATGTTGTTCATGCGGCAATGTGCCAACAGCACTTGCTGCATTCCCACGTTGAATTGCCAAAGAAATTTATTGTGTTAGGAATGAGCCAGCTCTCTGAATCTCACTATTAAAATGTACCTATAAGAAGTTCGACTTCAAGATCAATAGCGGAAAAATTTAGTTGAAAATGACGCCTTTAAGACATCCACGGGTAGGAGATATGGAGGCCCACCGCCAGTGTTGCCAACCCTGAAATTTGGATTTCCCCCAGACGCAGTGGAAAATACCCTAAATTCAACAATATTTCCCCTAAAAAGTGTAAACAACAAAATATTCAAACTTTTTTGCAAAATCATACTTTTTACCGTAGACTTAATTTGCCTAATTCTAGCGGAATTTCCCTTACAAATGTCATTTTTTTTCCCCCAAAAATACCCTTAGTTGTAGACACTGCCCACCGCGGCTCTAAATCGGCATAAATAGCCTTGTATATGCAGAATGCTAAATAATATCATTTTTCAAATCATAAAATTTACTCTAAGATAACGCAAGGCTTACTTGAGGAATATTTTATAATAACACATAATTTGTTTACCTACAACAATTGGTATTCACCGTTGCGTAATTAACTGCATATTTACTGTAACCTTAGCACCGGTCCGGACGCTATGGAATGGTTGGTGAGTCGCACATAAAGTCGTACTCGTAAAGCCGCGAATTTTCGAGTTTCCAAACTAACGTTACTGAATTTTTTTATTGCAATTTAGTTTTTTTTTTTTTATACTACTGAAGTGGCAAACGAGCATACGGCCCACCTGTTGGTAAGCGGTTACCGTAGCCTATGAGCGCTTGCAATACCAGAGGCATCACGCACGCGTTGCCGACCCCTAACCCCCTCCCCCCCTAAAGAGCTCTGGCAACCTTACTCATCGCAGGAACACAACACTATTTGAAACAAATAATGTTATTTGGCTGCGATCTTCTGTAAGGCGGAGGTAATTCCCAGGCGGGCTGCTCCAATTCGGAACGAGAAAATCTCGCTGTGCCCTACCTCCTCCTAAAAATAGTTCATGAAAGTGTGCAACTTTATGTGATACATAATATGTAGGTACCTATGCAATCCCGAAAGAGGCTTATTTTACACCCAATTGGCATACAGTTTCGATTACCACTTTAGTAAATTGGTCACTTTTTATTGAAAAAACTCTATGCAAAATCAGCTGTTTTGGGGTGAAATTAGTTCAAACTCAATGAACCAGTTATTTTAGTAGCATCTTGCTGCCGAACTTCTCTTAAGTTTAGTAATCCTATCATATCCCACTAATATTATAAATGCGAAAGTTTGTGAGGATGTTTGGATGTTTGTGGTTCAATCACGTGCAAACGGCCGAACGGATTCAGATGAAAGGTACAGAGATAGATTATAGTCAGGAATAGCATATAGGCTTTTTATTTTTATAGACAACCACGTAAGCGAAGCCGCCGACAGACGCTAGTTGATAAAGGTACCAAAAACTGCTAATTTGAGAAAGTTTGGGGAAAAAATCTGAACAAAAAAATGATGCTTTTTTCGCTTATGAATAGGTATTACTTCTAATATTGTTCATTGAATATCTCCCTTTCGGAATGGTTTACATATTATGAAGTACCTTGTACCTATTAGTGCGTAGAAAACAGTGATATTACCTAAGTAGGTAAGTTCTTATAATAAGCTAGCATGTATTAGGTCTTAATCTTTCTGGACATAAAATTATTTGAATTTGTTTTCAAATAATTTTTAATAATTTATAATAATTTCCTCCGGGTTTTCAAAAAGATATCAGGACGTCTGATCGTAGCGACGCGTGACCCGAGAGCTGGCTCTTATTTGGCCCAGCGAATTAGCATTGCCATCCAGCGTGGCAATTCCGCCAGCGTCTTGGGGACGCTTCCGACTGGTAGTGATCTGGATCAGTTGAGCTATCTATAGATCGTTTGTAACGGTCTTTAGATGGCTCAACTGTTTCTTGTGTATTTTGTAAATATTAACTTGTATTAGTTTTAAGTTTCTTTCTGTAAATAAAGTTTTTTTTTAACAATATCATTTGAATTTGTTGTAAGTACCACACGTTTCTTCCTCATAAAACACACATGCCTATAAGCCCCTTCGTCCACGGCGCGACTCAAAAGGAACGCGACTGAAACTGTAGTCACTTATGAGTTGCCTGACTGCGATAGCACTAGTATTTCAATGCGCGTCCGTCCACGACGCTACTCAAAAGGAACGCGTTTGTAACTAGTCTCCTGGCGACTCGACATGCTAGTCGCCAGGCGACTGGTTTCGAGAAACTGTGTGAAAAATAAACGAATAAACAGTAATTATAAGTGATTCTGACGTCTATGTGACTGGAGAAGTAATAATTCCATGTCATCGCTCGAATTATCACTAGTCATGTTAATTATTTTCGTTTTCAAAACTTTGTTTACATAAAATCGTGTACTGAGTGACTGAGTTTCAGGAAATTCCAGTAGCGCCGTGGACGAGTCAGAGTTTCCAATCAGTCCGCAATTCTAGTTTCTAATGAGTTCCGTCACTTTTGCGTAGCGTCATGGACGAAGGGGCTGAGTGGCAAGTAACTGGGAAACCGGCATGTCTGGATACACATGGCTGTATCTGCGAAAAACGGGAGGATTTTAACTAGTTCGATCCTACTACACTACAACTATAACAAGATTCAAAATTCAAGATGTTTATTTGCAGAAATAAGTGTTACAGAGAGGTCTTAAAGCTATGATTATGGCACTTATAAACTTATTCACTCTTTTCGAGCATCGCAAATTATTGTTTTAGACGAAAGACTGTAAACTTTACACATACTATACTTAGTAAATTTTTGGGTATAATACAGAAGCAGGACTCTTTGAATATAAATAATATACAAGCAACATTCACTGTAAAGTTAGCTATAGGAAACATTACAATGGGCACGTAATTTTTGTTAGGAGCGTAGTACGTACGTAACTACACTATAGTCTGAACACCTAGTAAGTATTAGTAGTAAGTACAGCACTGTACTTTCAGAATTAGCAGGTTGAAGTGGCAGTGGGCCGGCCATATAGCTCGCAGAACCGACAACCGTTGAGGAACAAAGGTTCTCGAGTGGCGACCGCGAACCGGACGACGCAGTGTTGGAAGGCCCCCACCCGATGGACCGACGACATTGTTAGGGTTGCGGGGGGTCGGTGGATGGAGGGGGCTCAAGACCGTTCGTCGTGGAACTCTTTGGGGAGGCCTATGTTCAGCAGTGGACTTCATCAGGCTGATGATGATGATGATGACAGCACTGTTGGAGTGGTGAAGTGTTGTTAGTGGCCTCGCCTACCGATCCATAGCAAACGGTGAAGGAAAACATCGTGAGGAAACCGGCATTTTCTAGAACCTAAATTTCGAAGACATGTGCACGGAACTAACCTCTAAAAAGCGCACTTTAATCCTTTCACTACACTGATTATTTCAGGGCCATCATACGTCAACCTGGTCAATGACCTAATACAGGTGACCAAGAAAGCATCAGTGACTTACTTCATTAGGAGGAGGTAGGGCACAGCGAGATTTTCTCGTTCTGAATTGGAGCAGCCCGCCTGGGGAGGTACCTCCGCCTTACAGAAGATCGCAGCCAAATAACATTATTTGTTTCAAATAGTGTTGTGTTCCTGCGATGAGGGTTCGGGGTCGGCAACGCGTGCGTGATGCCTCTGGTATTGCAAGCGCTCATAGGCTACGGTAACCGCTTACCAACAGGTGGGCTGTATGCTTGTTTGCCACCTCAGGGGTATAAAAAAAAAATATATATATATGTGACACGACAAGCAAGCAACTTGTAGTGTAAAATGCATGTATCTTTATGTGTAGACATTCTATGTGTATAGGTTATGACAATGGGCCGGTGAGTTGACACACGCTATCTACTTATTATTTAAGTAAATAATAGTGAACTTATGTCATAATGTTCTTAATTATTATGCATAACAGTTTAAGTGACAAGTAATGACACTATTGTTATAGCACTTGTTGAAAAGTGGAAAAAAAAGACATGATTTAGTTAATTACATAGCTCTGAGAATTAGCAAGTTGATGTGGCAGTGGGAGGTCATATAGCTCGCGGAACTGACAACCGTTGGGGAGTAAAGGTCCTCGAATGGCAACCACGAACCGGGCGACGCAGTGTTAGAAGGCCCCCCAACCGATACCGACAACATTGTGAACGTTGCGGTAAGTTGGTCAAAGTCAAAGTCAAAAGGCGTTTATTTCAATAAAATCACTAGGATCACTTTGAAACGTCTTATAAACTAGGTGAAGCTACGCCTGTTCCTCGCGACCAAGCCTAGACGACCAAGGTGGACGGAAAAGGCTCAAGACCGTTCGTCGTGGAACTCTGGGAGACCTATGTCCAGCAGTGGACTACAGGCTGATGATGATAATAATGGCACAACAAAACGCAGACCCGGAATACATTTTGCAGATCATGCAAACATTTGTCCCACAGCGGGAATCGAATCTTTGCGTCTCAGACGGGCATTCCCGCTACGCCACCGAGGTCGTCCTCGTATAGCCTTAGCCTTATTAAGGTAGATTTTTAATCGTTATTAATGAGATTATTCTCATAGTGAATATGGAGCTCATATGGAAAACTTATTTTTAATAAATCATAGGATTAATAATTTAATAATAATAGTATTTGTAATAACTAATGCGGAGGTCGCGGTCAGCGTCAACAGATCCCGTTTCCATGGAACGATTCATTTATCACGGAAAATGCCGCGGTATTTATTTTCGATACGAGTTTTTTATATCACAATCTTACTATCCTACTAATATTATAAATGCGAAAGTTTGTGAGGGTGTTTGTGAATCAATCACGCCCAAACGGCGGAATGGATTTGGATAAGATTTGGCACAGATATAGATTATATTCTGGAATGGCATATAGCTACTTTTTATCTTCATAGGTACAACGCGAGCGAAAGCTAGTATAATGATACAGTAAAGAGTAAAATTTGTTTGTTTGTATGTATGTTGTAGGGGGTAATCTATGGAAGTACTGAACCAATTCTAAATAATATTTCACTAATTGGTAGCTGCACTATCCTTGTGTAACATAGGCTATATTTTATTCTGATAAAAATAAGTTTTAATTACGATACCTCAATATTTGTAAATCAAGTCGGATGAAAAATTGTCTTGGCTTAGGTCCTAAGTAACTTTTCTAATCGCTAATTGCGCTTTAATTTAGTCCGTGGCTTTACCATAATTAATAGTATTTACCGAGGTTTCAGAGGCCATTTCAGAAATCATCAACAGGTAGGTAAGCTTGTTTTCCACCTTAGTGAAAACGGATCATCGAAAAAAATGATAAGCACAAAGCCGTGTTTGTTGCCTGATTCTTGCAGGCTTGGTCGCGAGGAACAGGCGTAGCTTCACTTAGTTTCTAAGGTGTTTCAAAGTGATCCTAGTGATTTTATTGAAATAAACGCCTTTTGAATTTGACTTTGAGTTGTATAAAACAATGTGTTTACCAACAAACAATAGGTACAGTACACGCGAAAAAAGACTGAATTTTTCGCGTGGTGAGGTTTTTTGTGTAACGTCAGCAAGTTAATTTTAGTATAGTAGTTACGATTATTTTAATAATAGAATACCCGAACTTAAACTATAATACTTTTTGCGATGCAAATTTTTGTTACATTGTTTGTTATCAGAGCTTAGTTACTACGTTTATTTGGAACAATGTTAAAAATTCTATGCATAATATTTCTAGGATTACGTTGTTTAATTGTCTTAGTAGTGTGCTATGTTTCAAAAAATAAAAAAACTAAATGATCCTCACGTCTACTGATTAACTTTAAATTTAAAGTTGAGGTTGACATTTGAGGGCGTACGATATAGCTCAGCTATGGCAAGCTCCTAAAAGTCAAACTCAAAATTGACTGTATTTAGTAGACGTCAGTATCAGTTTGAAATAAATGTTTTATGACATATCTTACGCCCCGTTTAAACACGGCGAGAGTTAACTGTTTTTATTGTAACCGGAAAAACCCACGGAAAATAAGGTAGTAATTTTTTGAAAATAGCGGAAATTGCTAATGCTATAACGGAAAATTTCAGACTTATGATGACATATTATCAAGGTGATTGATAATTTGTCATCATCATCATCAACAACCTATAGTCCAGTCCTAATTATTTTGACGACTTTTGGAAATTCGACCCGTTTTAACTGAAAAAGAAAACAATGCAAAAATCTGCTGTTTTCCGATCAAATCCGCCAGGCTATTGTGTAAGCAAAATGGTAATGAAGTTCGCAATTTTAAGGATGATTTTATCAATTTTAGCTAGATCTGAAGTTTTTCAAACATGAAAAGGATGAAGCTAAGGCCTTGAAGTTTTCCCCTGTAAACGAAGGAACGTTTTGTATGTTGCTAATATTGTTAAAATTACCCTGAAAGTTACGATCTTCATTGCCATTACGCTTACACAATTGCACCACAGTTCAAATTCTTCTGTCAAATTCAGCTGTTCTAGTAAGAAATCTTGACGAAGACTTTTCTTACGTTTTAAAATAAGTTGTTATAAAATTACCAAAAACAGCTGATTTGAAAAAGTACTGTAAAAAAACTTTTTTTTTTCGCTTGTATTATTTTTGTTCATAGATTAAGGCCCTTTCAGGATAGGATACTAATTACGGAGCACGTTGCCATGTGCCAGACATTACTATTATTAAACTATAGAAACATAAACAAATTGATCCTATAAATTATAACTGGGTATGTTTAATCTTCTTGGTATCTTTTAAAAATAGAAAGTCTTGTGCAAAATTTCGATAACCCGGTCATAAGTTTGTCTTTAGCTAGTGTTACGTCCGCAGCTTCGTCTGCGTGTTTATTTCGTACTGTACATTTTTACGGGATAAAAAGTAGCCTATTCCAAACTATAATGCAGGAATGGAGCCTCTAAGAGGCGCACTTTAATTCTTCACTACACTGATTCTTTCACCGACGGTCATAGGCCTTTTGGCCTGGCCACCATACCTCAACCTGGTCCTTGCCTAATTCAGGTGACCAGGAAAGAATCAGTGGCACGACAAGCAAGTAACTCAACCACGCCAGAACGGCTGAACGGATCTGGATAACATTTTGCACTGAGATAGATTGTAGTATTAGTAGACGACCTTGGTGTCGATTCCTGCGGCGGGACAAATGTTTGCATGATCTGCAAGTATTTGTTCCGGGTCTGGGTGTTGTAGTACCATAATAGAATAGAAACTCGTAGTTTCTGATACCCACAACACTGGAAATCCTAGTGTGGGTACTATGTACGTGACTGTTGCGTTATTATTTTTATCTTAGTCTGGAATGCTTGCTTTTCGTGTCACTGATTCTTTCTTGGTCACCTGTTTTAGGCAAGGACCAGGTTGAGGTATGGTGGCCCTGAATAGGGCCTATTAGCGAGGTGAAAGAATCAGTGTAGTGAAAGGATTAAAGTGAGCCTCTTAGAGGCTCCTTTCGAGATTGAGTTACTAACATCCATCCATCCAAACTTTTACATTTATATATAGTATATATATATATGTATAACTAATATATAGTAGTAAGATGGAGATTGATCACTTTGTACCCGTTATTTACTTGTTATTGTAAGATAGTAGACGGCTACATTTTATTTAAAAAGAGCGTTTTGCGTTTTCTTTTTAATTACTGTTACTGATCTGAACTTGATAGCTTGAGGATTAGAACCAAATTCACATACTTATTTATCAATTCCTTGATCTAATTAGATATATGATTATTTCATTTTTATAGAGATAATCCACAAAAAAGGAATGCTTTGATTTTGATTAGCGAGGTAGGGCACAGCGAGATTTTATCGCTCAAAATTGGAGCAGCCCGCCTGAAGGTACCTTCTTACAGAAGCCTTACAAAAGATCGCAGCCAAATAATATAATTAATTATTTCTAGTATCGTTATGTAATAGTAATAATATCCTTATTTTAAAATCTAGTTTATTCTTTCATCTTTATGATGGCTAGAGAAAGTTAATAGACATTACTTTCATAGTGGGTTTAAACATAAAATGTGTAACCTATGCTGGTAGAATAAAGTACAAAACAACTCTTAAATCAATAAAGCAGAAAAAAAACATTAGAAAAACAAATCACTTAAAATGAGGGTAGTACAACTTACATTTTGGCTGTCTCGCAATCTGCCCCTTCTTCCTCTTTTCGAACAATCGATTGATAATCGCATCTTTACCTTCGGTAAAGTCGATATCCCTATTGTTCAGTCCCTCGCATTCCGCCAAGTTTGATTCGAAGTTTGATTTATCGATATCGGATACCTTTAGTCGATTATTCGATAACTCCTTCAGTTCCCGCTCGGTTATGCTGTTCGAGCACCGCCGATTCGCCACGCGGTTCCAAATTTGAACTAGATCCTTCATTTTCAAACACAAGTCAACGTCACTAAGTTAATTATTTTAAATCAGAAACACTAGCTTCCGTAAACAGATAAATTCAGAAAAAAAAATCGTGTACACTATTTTTTTTTCACAAAATCAAAAGGCACCAGTCACATTATCTGAAATTTAAAAAAATGCCACATTCGATTTTCCGCGCGCTTTTTAAAGCGTTCCCGAAGTCTGCATCGATCAAGAGGTGATTTATCAATGTTATCGGCCGCGCGATCCTCTCGCTTATATTAAATTTCGCAAACGCACGCACACTACCTTTTCTAAGTGTGGGTTAAGTTAATGACGCACAGAACCTGTTCTCTGAATACTGTTTGAATCTAGAATGTGCAGTCTTTGTTTGATTGAAGCAGTCAAGATCGCAGGGAAATTAAAAAAAAAATGCTCTGGATTTGCCGCGTTTTGTAATGTCATTGTCGGAATAATTATTTGTTTTTAACTTTCACACGGAAAAATCCAACGCATACGAACCAACTGAATACCAGCTAATAATTTATTATTATTACTAAAAAACGAATATCAAAATTGTAAGGTTCAATTTTGGGATTTTTTTATTTTGACAGGCCACATAGCTCAGTTGGTAGTAACTCTGTCTTCTGCACTAGAGGTCGCAGGTTCGATCAGACATTTGTGTGATTAACACAGATGTTTGTTCTGTATCTGGGTGTAAATAGTTATCTATTATGTATATCAGTCTCTGGTACCCATAGAACAGGCTATGCCTAGTTTGGGATCTGACCGTGTGTGATATGATATGTCCGGAATATTTATATAATATTAATAATAATCTAATGTCTAAATTGTATTGGTATAGTTTAGGGATTCGATGTCCGACAAGGAACCCTCAAGTATCGCCATGTCCGTCTTTCCAAAGTTTTCGACCTTGTTAGCCGTAACCAGCAGACTATTTACTATCATGCTTAATTTTTTCAAGGGAATACTAAAAGTGACGCATAGGTACTAAGTTTGGAAAAAAGTTTTTGCACAGTCGCACTAAGAAACATATTTAGCTTTGTAAACCTGTCTATTTTTATTAATTAAAACCTACTTTTTTTTTTTTTTCATTTACTTAATCGTAGGTATTTAATAAATAAAAATAAAATAAAAAAATGAAAAAAATAAAAATATTTTATTTCGGACGACTAAAATCCATAATTTGTTAGTAAAATTATATAAAAGAACTTATA
Organism: Anticlea derivata; assembly: GCA_947579855.1. Taxonomy (NCBI): domain Eukaryota; kingdom Metazoa; phylum Arthropoda; class Insecta; order Lepidoptera; family Geometridae; genus Anticlea; species Anticlea derivata. The sequence goes on along the minus strand of OX388287.1, from coordinate 3,728,923 downwards.
ATTAAGGTTAGTACTTAATGCTAAATCCTAAACATTTCAGTAGATCACTCTCCTTACGAAGTGATCCTGCCAGCAATCGTTTGAAGGATGATATTGGGGCTATCACGCACTCTGCGCATTAATGTTAAAATTATTGATGAAGTGTTTTTAATATTTTTGTACTGTGTGTGTGTCAAATAAATAAAATCTTATTCTTATTATTCTTCTATCTCCCCCAAATGCGAAGTAAGGTTGATTTTCTATGGGCACTATACCCCATATTTTGGGGTATAGTTCGATAGATATTTCATGCCTCTTCGACTTAAAAATGGATTTTCCTATAATTTCGGAACGCAGCTGTGCGTAGTCCAACAGGCACCTTGCTTTTTGTTTTCTCAAAACAGAATAGGGAATTTTTGTGAGTCATTTCATTCTCATAATCCAGTAAGTAGGTATATTTCATAGTTTTAGTTCATTATACGAGGTGATTAATAATAACATATGTATCCCGAAACGGGGTTATGCTATCAACAAAAAGAAATAGTAAACGCGAAAAAAAACATTAATATTTTCATTTTTTTCACGAAGTTTCTCAAATTAGCTCATTTTGGTATTTTTATCATCTTTAGAACTAATAACTAAACGGACAAGAAGTTTGGAATGAAGATTGATACCTAAAACATCATATTCATTGAGTTTGACCTGATTTGACCCCAAGCTGATTTTCGCATAGACAGCACCAACAGCTACCTGAAACTCATAGCGGACAGGCTGGACGTAGATACTTCTTCTGGCTGATTCTTCTAGGCTTCTACGTTTCAAAGTGATCCTAGTGATTTTATTGAAATAAAAACCTTTGACTTTGATACAATGTTTATGAGGCACTGGACAAGAGTGCACACTGGGCGCTCTTAAATGTGAAATGTAATTTTTAATCGTCTGTACTTTTTTAAATTAATATGTAAAAAATATATGGCTGTAATACCTACCTATGTACTGTGAGTGAAAGCTTAAATAAAAACATTGAATTGAATTGAATAGAGTTTTTTCAATGAAAAATTACGAATTTCCAAAAGTCGTAGAACAAACTTTATTACCAATTAGTTGTAGAATAAGCCCCTTTCGAGATGGTATACATATTGTGAATCATCTTGTACTTGTTTAGGCCGAAAACCATGAAAATCCCACTGTCATGCTCAATCGGCTCGTTAATCTGTGAATTTAAGTTAACGTGACGTATAATGACATTCTCATGTTAATTCTGACTGACGGTTATAACTAGTCAATAATATTATAATAAAATCAATTAATAATAATATAATAAACTTTAACATAATATACAAGGTGATTCAAAACATGTATACAATCCCGAAAGGGGGTTAAAGAACTTTAGCGCAAAAAAACATTCAATTCATTCTTCAATTTTAGACTTTTTACAAAACTCTAAGCATTTCAAATTTCAGAATTGTGAGGTTACTGGAATGAATGAATAAATGAATGAAAATACTTTATTGTACACCTTACAAATTTAAAAATATAAAATAAAACAGAAACTAAAGACCATAAATGTACAATGGGCGGTCTTATCGCTAAAAAAAGTAGGGCCTAGAGGTTTTTCATTTTTGCCATTTCCATACACCAATGAATTTTCCATTCGGAAAATTCAAACGGTGAACGAAAACATCGTAAGGAAACCGGCATGTAGAACCAAGAACCTAAAAATTCAAAGATATGTGGCATGTGCACCGAATGAGCCTCCAAAAGGCGCACTAACACTGATTAATCCACGGTCATAGGCCCTTTTCAGTGCCACCGTACCTCAACCGTCACTGACCTAACAGGATGACCAAGAAAGTATCAGTGACAAGACAAGCAATGAAAAATGAAAAATTTCAAGAAGTCTTAGAACAAACGTTATTGCCTACTAGCTTGCGCCCGCGGCTTCGCTCGTATGGAACCTTGATAAAAAGCCTAATGCTTTTCTAGGTAAAGAACTGTTATCTATTTGAAGTTTCATAGAAATCAGTTGAGCCGTTACGGCGTGATTGAACAACAAACATCCTCACAAAACTTTCGCATTTATAATATTAGGATAGTAGGACACGGGCGGAACCCAAGCCAACGTCACTCCCTACCACTTAGGTACTAGCGGCGGACTACCCACCAAGCAACTGACCAGCCCGGGGGGGGGTTATTTACAAAAAAAAAAAAAAAACTAAGGTAGCAAACAAGCATACGGCCCACCTGTTGGTAAGTGGTTACCGTAGCCTTTGTACGCTTGCAATATGTGTGTTCTACCGTTATACAGGCGGTAGAACACACATAAGGGGGCAAAGTCCCTCCTTAGAGTTATGACCCCCATGACCCCCTGGATCAGCCCTTGAGTAGGATTGGGTGGAGAATATTCCCCTTTCGGCATAGCATACTAGAATAGATGTAACGAGGCCTATGCTATGACGAAGGCCTTGAGGGCTTATGAACTCATCCAAGGCTGTCTTCTGACATATTCTGATTTACATTAAGAGTTATCTACATTAATGGTTACCCCCTGCGTAAGTATTTAAAAGACTAAAAATACGAAAGTGTCATTTTTCCATTTAAGTAGAATATTGTCGTATAAATACGCAAAAATATGGCCTAGGCGTTAATATGCTACATTATTGGGGTAAAAATAAAAACGGCAAAGTGCTAGTCGTAATGCGGATGGGGGGTTCTGTAGTAATTTTTGCAGTGCTTCAGTTTAAAAAGGCGAGTTTTTCTATCATAATTATATCTAAACTACCTTCTGCCCGGGGCTTCGCTTCGCGTACCTACGATGATAAAAGTAACCTATGTGCTATTCCAGACTATAATCTACCTAATAAAATTTCATCTAGATTCGTTAAGCCGTTCAGGCTTGATTGAGTCAAACATCATATGAAGATGAGTTTGTGAAGATGTGTCGATGTGTAAATAACCTGTAATAACATATATGCAACTTTTTGTCAGGTTAGGTACATCATGCGCGAAACCGCGTGTGAAAGCTAGTTATCTTATATTTTTTTTTACAGGAAATCAAAGTTCGGTTCTGAATTTTGAAACATGAGGACATTCTGGTTTCGGCTGTGCGTTGTCAATCAGTAACGTCACAGATTTCTATATATATAAAGGATTATAATTTAGACCACGCAACCATAAAATCCTACTTTTTTTATTTTCATTAACAATAAAATTTAAATATTTCCAATTCGATCTACGACCATACATTCACAATGCTATGACCTAGTCACATATTACGAAGTATTTCTTTATGTATTGTTTTTTTATACCCATCATGCCTAAAGGGGCTTATTCTGTCAAGTAAAATAAAAATTTGTAGCGAAAAAAAAAAAATTCAAAAATCATTTTTCGCCCCTTCGGGATTGCATACATATTATGAATCACCTTGTAGGAGTGTGATTTATTTTTATCATAACCCATCGTTACTAAATCGCCCAACACGCTACCGAGTTCTTAAAATAAACACCCTAAGTTTTGTACCCAACTCGTGAGCCAGCGGGGCCGATGATTCGAAAATCAGACCCAAAATAACATCAATTTAGCTCCAAAAAGTTAAACCTAATTAGGTTTTTTTCCATTGCTCGGTATTGGACGTCAGAAAAACCGGATTGAACTAATCTGCCTTTCTCAGTTTAAGGTTATCGCTCACTTATCGGCCCGGCAACATATTAATGAGTCTTGAACGGTCACTTTCGCGGATTAATAGTTCATTTATTTCATTACCAAATTTTTATAGTCATGTCTGAAAACAACTTTAAAATAATAACATTTATTAGGTAGACAGAATCCCCTAGCAATTTCAAATTCATTAAATAAATAAAACAAGTGATTGAAGGGTGAGGTTGAATTTACAGGCATATGAGACTTACCAACGCATGCCGCAGAGGTCAGATACGCGTGCGTATGCGCAGCAATTGTATGCGAATCATAAATATAAAATCTCAAATGTTATTTCAGATAGCGTGATTCATCTTGAGGCGTGCCTAAAGCACAAAAATTTTCACGATAGCCATATATTATAAGCCAAATATACGCCAGTGGCATCGGCGATGCCTGAAATCTTTTAATGTATATTAGCGACGAGCATATTATAAGAAATGTGATGAGAGTGAATGAAGCAAAAGAGGTAATATCAGGATCGTAGCAAGTGGAAAGCCGTGGTCTCTGCCTACCCCTCTGGGAATTAGGCGTGATTTGATGTATGTATTGATTTGCAAAATTTGACATTGCTTTTGTATCGTAAACGAAAGCTAACGATACGGTATCAAATGTCAAATATAATGTGATAGCGTAATCGAGAATTACTCATGCTCGGGCCATTGTCCAGAATTCTAATGAAACTTCACTCTTTTACGCACTCTTATCAGCATCGCATCGCCTCGGGGCATTTTAGTAGACGACATTTTTCGGGGCGAGGCGTTGCCCCGATCTATGCGTGATATGTGTGCGTCAAGCTTAATCGAGTACGTCATTTCTTTTGAGAAAGGCGCGGCCTTAAACTTCCTAAGTCCGGGCAACGATGACGTCATCTTTTCCGGTACCAGCACTAAATATTTAAAAATAAAGAGAACTCACGCCCTGAGTGTTCCGTACCATTACACGGGGACAGGAAATCAAAATTCCAAGTGTAGAAAGTGACAATCTTATATTTTGCGTTCGCTCACGTAGTACATTGTATGATATTGACTGAAAAGATAACTTTGCCTCGTAATAATTTAATTTTAGGGGTAAACACATCATTCAATTTTAGACGTTTTCCTTTATTTATGTCACAAAAGCTCTAATAATTCCAAATTTCAGAATTGTGAATAACTGGAAGTTTCCTAGAGATTTTTCATTTTTGCCAGTTCTATACAAAAGTTAAACATTCATTGCCATATCTTTTTAATGCATTGAGCTAGAAACTCGATTTTCATAAGGCAATAATTTTTAGATTTCTATAAGCTCACGGACCCCAATAGTTGGTATAAAGGAGCCATTTCATTCTGGGCCTAGTCCATGTACACTACATAAAAAAATTAGGAAAAAATAGGAGATTACAAGAAAAATACAATTTCTTTAATTTTTAGACAAATGCGATGGTACAAGAATAGTTCTTCTGGTAAGTTTTTTACTTTGTGAACACTATTTGAAGGCCGCCATGTTGGTTTATAATTTGCGTTTGACATGACATTGACATATTTTTCATGTTATGTTGTTTAATTTGATGGTTTTGTTTTGTAGGTTGTCAAAATGACATTTCACACACATCCATCCGCCATATTTTAGTAGCACTGTGTGTTGCTCTCTTTGTCGAAGAAAATCTTAATGTACCTTAGAACGAAGTCAATTTATATAAAATAACCAATTAAATACGTTTACTTTATTGCTTAGCCATATTTAAGAGTAGTGTACACAGTGCAGGCCCAGGCTCCATATATTGATGAAACGTCTCTTTTGAAGTTGATACTTTTAGCCGTTTCTGAGTAAAAGGGTCTTGACAGACAGACAACAGTGATCCTTTAAGGGTTTCGTTTTTTCCAACCGAGGTACGGAACCATAAATAAAAACATGTTTTGATCGATCACAACTTTTACGCCAGTAAAGTAGGTACGTAAATGATTAACTGTACCTAATTGACTTTGAATTTGACATGATGACCTCGGTGGCGTGGTGAGTGCTGCCTGAGAAGGGGGAGGTGTGGCTTTGATGCCCGCTGCGGCGTGACAAATGCATGATTTTGTTTATGTTTTGATAGGTACTATTACTTTAAAATTTCATTTCATGATTACCTAAATAAATAAATAAATATTCCGGACTTATCACACACGGTCAACTGATCCCAAACTAGGCATAGCCTGTACTATGGGTACCAGAGACTGATATACATAATAGATATATATTTAACACCCAGACACAGAACAAACATCTGTGTTAGTCACAAATGTTCGTCCAGTGCGGGAATCGAACCCGCGACCTCTAGCGCAGAAGGCAGAGTTACTACCAACTGAGCTATGAGGCCAGTGTATTCTGGAATCATATCCAAAAAGACTCAAGATTCTTGTGTTTAGGAGAAAAGGACAATGGCAGTGGCTAAGACATCATCTATTTATTTATATCTATACAGGATCCTAATATAGGATGACCAAGAAATAATCAGTGACACGACAATAAGATATTTCTCACTAGCTATCTCAGCTCGGGTGTTCAAATCCTTTTTTTACATTATTTCATGCCAAAATAATATTTGATTACAATTTTTTCCGAACAAACAAAAATAGGATCACACTTCTTAAAAACGTTATCATTAAAAATATTTCTTTTTTGTCGTTTTCTTTAGATCCAAAGGTCATGGATTCGCATACCGGTCGTGCAACAATACATTTTTCTATCCGAAAATTGTATGCGCAAATGACACGTGCTTAAAATAGCGTATGAGAAGATCGTGAGGAAAGCCGCGGTTTGTAATCAGCTCCGCATGTGCTGAACATGTCTCTCCGGTGGAGGCGGCCGACTGGCTGAGAGGATGCTATAGGCAGGGACTGAATATAGCATTAAAACATAAATACCGTTAAAACATTTCGGTACCATTATGCTATACCGGTAGGGCATTACGGTACCGTTATTTCATACCGGTAGATTTCGGTACCGAAATTTTAAGCCGCGGCTAGTTCGCTAGGAAATGAAACGAACTGCGAAGCCAGATTTTCCGGTACCGTTATATTTATCGGTAGAGAAATATTCGGGTAACCGGAATTTATCGGTATGACGTCATATCGTTATTTAAAGGTACCTTTATATTCCGGTCATTCAGTCCCTGGGTATAGGTGCTCAAGTCTACTCCATCTAAACATTGATATCCCACAGTTAGGCCAAGACAGGAAGAGGCCAAGTTTTGGAAGAGGTAGGGCACAGCGAGATTTTCTCGCTCTAAATTGGAGCAGCCCGCCTGGGAGGTACCTCCGCCTTACAGAAGATCGCAGCCAAATAACATTATTTGTTTGAAATAGTGTTGTGTTCCTGCGGTGAGTAGGTTGCCAGAGCTCTTTAGGGGGGAGGGGTTCGGCAACGCATTAGCAATGCTCTAGGTCGTCTGGTGATGTCAATAGGCGATGGAAACCATCAGGAGGGCCGTAAGCCTGTTTGCCTCCGTATAACATAAAAAAAGACATGTTTTTGAAGATTCTCGTGCTATATCCCATTAAAATGTATTTCGAAATGATCCTTATCTCCACTGGATAAAGTCAATTGGAATTTGACATTTGAGGGCGTACGATATCGCAAGCCCCTTAAAATTCAAACTCTAAATTGACTTTATCCAGTAGAGATAAGGATCATTTCGAAATACATTTTAATGACATCATCATCATCATCATCATCGACGTCCACTACTGAACATGGCCTCCCCCACAGACAGAGCGAATTCCTTATCATGTGGGGGGATTTGCCCATACTCACCACGCTGGGCATGCGGGTTGGCGAGCGCAGTTAGAGCTATCGTTGTTAAAATGAGGGACGCTGCTGCCCATCCCCTAGCTTTTTTCTCTTAGTCGCCTCTTACGACATCCGCGGATAGGTAGATATGGAGGGGCCTATTCTTCAGCCGGGGCCACCACGGCCTAATTTAATGACATATGTCTTCAAAATGATCCTAGTGATTTTATTGAAATAAATGCCTTTTGACTTTGACTTTGTGACGGCGTCAAACCCGCACACATAAACACACTCAACAAATCACACTGACTCCGCCAGCGGGGTCTAGAAAACTAAAACACTATGTTTACTACGTTTGTACGTGTTACTTCACGCTTGCTTGCTTGTCGTGTCACTGATTCTTTCTTGGTCATCCTGTATAAGGTCAGAGAACAGGTTGAGGTATGGTGGCCCTGAAAAGGGCCTATGAACGCCGGTGAAAGAATCAGTGTAGTTTCACACTACGTCATAGAGTTCATAGTATAAAGGGTTCCATTAGGAACTTATAAAATTTAACCCCTAAAGGGGTGCAGCGGGGTTTGAAAGTTGTAATGGTTAGTAGATTGATACACGGATATATTTTAATACAAAATAGGCCAAAACTATAATGTCACCCGCTTTACTTAATAGGTTTTTAATAAGTCATTACGTCAATCAAACAATAAACAAATTAATTATCAATTAGTTTTAAGAACGTGACGAATTTCATAACTTTAATAAAATGTATACCTACTTACTTAAATACGTGACAAGTTAGAATTGTGAAGTAGAAATAATGCAGTAATTGCTGAACACAGACACAAGTGAAACGCTCGTGGCTTACCAAGTGTTGCCACCAGCACTATTATATCTGGCTGATATAGGCCTCCCCCAAAGAGTTCCATGACGGTCTTGAGCCTTCAACCACTTCACACAACATTCAACAATGTCTATCGGGTAACACTGCGTCGGTCACCCGGTTCGAGAAGCTTTACTCATCAACGGTTGTCGGTTCTGCGAGCTATATGGCCGGCCCACTGCCACTTCAACTTGCTAATTCTGAGAGCTATATTGGTGACCTTGGTTCTTCTACATCTTCTTTTCGGATAGTATCACGTAGTGAAACTCTCTCCATAGGCCGTTGCGCGACTTTGAGCTTGTGTATGATGCCAATAATTAGCGACCAAGTCTCAGTGCCGTATATCATCACTGGCAACACGCACTGATTGTAAACTTTACTCCTAGATTAATTTTTATTTTGTTTGACTAGATAAATTAATAAAAACTACATTGTTATTTGCATGCCGTATTAACGGTGAAGTATGTGAAACAGCTTATTGTTAAGACCGATGTACAACCATGCTTCTAGCAAAATAAATCATTTAATTTCATTTCACTTTCGTCTAGGCTCTGCGGTATCTACGACGAGAAAATATGAGATAAGAATATAGATTTCTTTACATAAAATAGCATATAGGCAAATTTTTATGTAGGTAGTTAGGTACCACGTGATCGTAGCCACGGACGCAAGTGTTAAATAATAATAATTCGGATGTGAATAAATATTTTTAATCTGATGGGAAGGATTTTAAGAGGTAGGGCACAGCGAGATTTTCTCGTTCTGAATTGGAGCTGCCCGCCTGGGAGGTACCTCCGCCTTACAGAAGATCGCAGCCAAATAACATTATTTGTTTCAAATTGTGTTGTGTTCCTGTGGTGAGTAAGGTTGCCAGAGCTCTTTAGGGGGGAAGGGGGTTCGGGGTCGGCAACGCGTGCGTGATGCCTCTGGTATTGCAAGCGCTCATAGGCTACGGTAACCGCTTACCATCAGGTGGGCCGTAAGCATGTGTGCCACCTCTGTTGTATGAAAAAAAAAAAAAAGGAGTTTTCGTGAATCCACGTCGGCGGAGGTTATCAGGTCCAGAATCTATAATCATCTCCTTGATAAAATGATACAAAAATGACCAATTGTTTTCCTATTTACAATATTTTATTGATATGCATTTGTATTTATTATGGTATCTATATATTTATGTATTGAACTTTTATAGGATTTTTCATACATACTAGTTTAAAAATAAATATTTTTAAACTAGTATGTATGAAAAATCCTATTTCTCTCAAAATTTTAGTAAGTAATTAGCATCATAATTCCTTTTATTTTCGTTTTTATGATCTCAATTGTTCCCTCTCCTGTGCACTACCTTCACATCTTCTGTCCACAAACACAAAGGTTTTCTGGAAGATAATGCTTTTTAGCATTAAGTTCGCCTTTGTACTATTTTTTTTATGTGCAATAAAGAATTTTCTATCTATCTATCTTAAGGAGTGAGTACTTTTAAGTCAACCTGTAGTACAGAAAGAAGCACTTCATTAATAAAAGCGACTGACAACAAACAAGAAATTTTCCAATTATACAACAATTTATATACAAGTTTAACCGCAAAACCTTCAACTAAGTAGCAGAATGCTATGAAGTCATTTATGGCAGTATGCTTCATCATGTTAGTAAAGTTAAGTAAGTAAATTAGTAGTACAGATATTATAGTATGAGAAGTAATAGGTTAGCATAAACATAACTTTATCTATTCCAAGTTTCAACGAAATCGGTTGAGCCGTTACGGCATACGTTGAGCGAGCGAAACTGGTTTCACGCGAACAACAGATTTTTGCATAATGGCTAATTCCCAAAACTCGTAAAACCAAAATTATTGCCTATTGGGTGTAGAATAAGCCTCTTTTGGCTAATGAAACACCTTGTTCAATTATAATTTAGGTCCTGTTCAAAGTCTATCGATTTATGTACCAAAGTTACATCATAGTTTGAACAAAACATCGCTACTACCTAGTCATTAAAAATAATGAATTTTCAAGCAATTTGTCTGTCTTTTTCTGGCTAAAATGAATGCTTGGATTATTGGTTCGTCTGGGATCTCGTCTCGAGAAAAAACAGACAAGATATTACATTAAATTATTATTTTATTCCTTAATTCGATTTTTGTGTACTATTTTTACTGCATGAACCACCAATGCAACAACCTACAATATGAAGAGCTTCAAGAAAAATACAAAAATATTTCTCCAGGGCAGGCAACGCATTAGCAATGCTCCAGGTGTTGCAGAATAGAATAGAATGTTATTCATACCAAACGTGTTACATTATTACACTTTTTACATTACATTTTTAAGGAGCTGAGCTGGCTGGGGTAGGTTTAGCATAGGGGAACAATGCACAAAACACCCCACAGCGGGAAGTCAGTGCAGGTCTAACCACCCCCGATTAGAATTAGAATTACACTTTTAAATTTTTACGCTGTTATAGGTACTATAAAACATATAAAAACTTTTGTAGTTGCGGTTGCATCAAAAACCACGCTAGGTTAAAAACCTGTGTTGTGGGTTAAAATTAATGAGATTTTTTTTTATTTTCATTTTATCACTTTTTTTGTGCACGAAAGGAGCCTTAAGAGGCGCACTTTAATCCTTTCACAACACTGATTCTTTCACCGACGGTCTTAGGCCACGATACCTCAACATGGTCACTAGGATGACCATGAAAGAATCAGTGTCACGACAAGAAGAAGAAGAAAATCTCCAGGCGAATGCAGTCTCGAAATATAATCCTACTAGTCATGTCCGCTGTAATATTCCACGATAATAACAGACACAGAAATAATAGAAAATGTAGAAATTACATATATTACTAGCAGACCCCGCCCGCAACATGTCCGCGTGTTCAAGTACTTTCCTACCTTGACTATTGTCACTTCGTACACTTGATCTTGATTTTCCGACACCGACATGTACGAAATTATTTTTTTTAATCTATGGTAAAGGATGTTCTGATGGGTTCGCAGCCATTATTCGCAAAAAATCTACATCCCTGATCCGCAGAATGCGCGACAGTCACAACAGCATCCTGAAAACTATAGCTAATAGATACTCCTCGCCGCTGTGGGCAGGCCTGATTCGCAGAGTGATCCCGGAAAAAGTCCCGCCACTCTGGTGAGACCACTCTGTGAATTAGGCCTGCGTTAAATTTAAATTTTATTTTATTTGTATTTTATGTTTCGATTTGCCTACTAACCATTTACTGTATTTTATTGTGTTACTAACCCCATATGGATCTATATGTTGTCCGAAATAAAAAGAAAAAAAAAAAAAGGCACGGCACGGTCCCAGAACCGACAACCGTTGGGGAGTAAAGGTGGCGACCACGAACCGGGCGACGCAGTGTTGACACCCCACCCGATGGACTGAAGGCATTGTGAAGGTTGCGGGAAGTCGTTGGATGGAGAAGGCTCAAGACCGTTCGTCGTGGAACTCTTTGGGGGAGGCCTATGTCCAGCAATGGACTTCTGCAGGCTGATGATGATAACGGCAGACACGATGCGATTATCAAAGTTTATCTAAATTGTGCCTCATCGATCATCGAAGCACCAACTTTTACCAGAAATCGAGAGATCTCATTTCAGGCGAACCACTCGTTGAATCTGTTTTAAGGCGCTATGAGAATCATAATAAACTGTCGAGTGGGCGGAGTGAAGAAAGTGACAGCGCTATGTACTATAATTTAATACGGAAAGAGATAGCAAGCGTTAGAAGGCGCTCGAAAGTAATCGACGTAAGCGACATATAAGAAAATATCGATTATCTTAAAAACTAAGTATTTTTTTAAAAAAGTGTCTTGGATTTAGGTGCCCAATGCTATTGTCTAACACAATATTTAAAAAAATAGTTATGTATGATTGATAGTTTCCGAGTATTTTCGAAAAAACTGTTGCAGAGGACCGGACTTTAAAAAATAAATCTATCGAGAAAAGTTTTACCAATCGCGTTTCTGTCTTGGATTTAGGTAAATAAAATGCTCAAGTTATCTTTGTCATAAATATCAAAACTGTGCGTTTTGCGGTTATTGAGAAAAAACAGTTCAAAAATCATAAAAACAATTTAACCCTCACCTTAAACTAGAAGAAAGAAAGAAAGAAAAATAATACACTAATTTTGGACACACAAGCACGGCACAAACTAATAAAAAAGACACAAGGTACAGGTTACTATACAAAAAGGTAGGTAGGAAACAAAACAAAAGTAGGTAGGAAGTAACAAAATAGGATATTCATTCGTTCGTGCCGAGGTGCATGCGTGAGCCAAAAAAGGATCCATCTCAGCATTGATGCCGCACACGAAGTTTAGCAGCGCTGGTTTTCAAATGGAACCCTTTACGGCGACCTCACGATCGCAGTGTGTGATCTAATGTGTGTAAACTAAGTAGGTACTAAGTTCTTCTTGTCATGACGCTGATTCTTTCTTGGTCATCCTGTGTTAGGTCAGTGACCAGGTTGAGGAATGGTGGCCCTGAAAAGAGTAAAATAATAAAATAACTTAACTTAAATACTTACGATTGAAAGGAATCATTCTTCTTTCATCAGATAACTTGAAACTACCTAATATTTTATTTCTAATATCAAAAATATACATAATTAAAAAAATCATTTCTTTTTTTTAATAGACAATTTTAAAGAGCTAGTAAAATAATTAAAAGGATTTATTCTAATATTCACTATTCTTTGAAGCACTTGTAATTTTCACTCAATGTTTAGATTTATTTAAATTATTTATTATTAATAAAAGTTTTGTTTTCGTATTTAACGGCACTGTTGAATGACCTGAAAAAAAACAAAGTCTATTAGTCTACTATATATATTTAAATATATCTAAAAATATCTTCTTTATGTCCGGATATTGCCTATAATGTGCCTATATGTATGTTATCCTAGGCAATGTACTACATAATATTTACATATTTGCTGATCATGCAAACATTTGTCCCGCAGCGGGAATAGAACCCGCAATCGCCTGCTACGCCACCGAGGTCGTTGAAATAGAATCGAGTTGGTCTTCGATTAGAGGAAATGAATGGGTCAACATTATGAATACATACATACATACATCACGCCTTTTTTCTAGAGGGGTAGGCGGAGACCACGGCTTTCCACTTGCTACGATCCTGACATACCTCTTTTGCTTCATTCATTCTCATCACATTCCTCATACATGCTCGTCGGTTTAGGGTACTCTTGACCTGGCCTTTTTCCTAAACATCACCGATTTGGTCACTAAACCTACGCCTATGGAACCGTATACATCATCATCATCATCAGCCTGTAGAAGTCCACTGCTGGACATAGGCCTCCCCTAAAGAGTTCCACGACGAACGGTCTTGAGCCTTCTCCAACCACCGACTTCCCGCAACCTTCACAACATCGTCGGTCCATCGGGTGGGGGGCCTTCCAACACTGCGTCGCCTGGTTCGTGGTCGCCATTCAAGAACCTTTACTTCCCAACGGTTGTCGGTTCTACGAGCTATATGGCTGGTCCACTGCCACTTCAACTTGCTAATTATGAGAGCTATGTCGGTGACCTTGATTCTTCTACGAATTTACCCGAATTTACCGTATACATGTGAAAAAGTATTACTGGGCCACCCTCTGACATTCCTATAATTTGAAGGGCAAGAGATTGCGTTATAAAATGCCCGATATAAAATTAAATTTGTATTTAAAATAAATTATCAATTCAAGTGGGTCACAGTCAACTGATAATATTAACCAACCTAAATAGGATACTCAAGTTCATTCAATATTTTGTTTAATTGTTCATCATCATCATCAGCCTGTAGAAGTCCACTGGACATTTCCTCAATCAAATCAAATCTAAAGGTGTTTATTTCAATAAAATCACTAGGATCACTTTGAAACGTCTTAGAAACTAGGTGAAGCTATGCCTGTACTTCGCGACCAAGCCTACAAGAATCAGGCAACAATTCTGCATGCGCATCTGTGTTGGATTCGTCGGTTGACCTCTTTGTCGAAATTGGACCATCAAGAGCGGTCTCCATTCATCATCATCATCATTTCAGCCGTTCGATGTCCACTGCTGAACATGGACTCCCCCACAGACAGAGCAAATTCCTTATCATGTGGGGGGATTTGCCCATACTCACCACGCTGGGCATGCGGGTTGGCGAGCGCAGTTAGAGCTATCGTTGTTAAAATGTCCCTCATTTTAACAACGCTGCTGCCCATCCCCTAGCTTTTTTCCCTTAGTCGCCTCTTACGACATCCGCGGGTAGAGATATGGAGGGGCCTATTCTTTAGCCGGGGCCACCACGGCCCGGTGGTCTCCATTAATGAATCTTTATTCCCAATGGTTGTCGGTTTTGTATGCTAAATAGTTAAATGCATAAGTCCTTCCCAGACATAATCTACCTCCATGCCAAATTTCATTACAATCCGTTCAGTTAGCATAATAATAATAATATAAATTTGATTTCAGGTAACTTATGAACAGTACAGATAGTAAAAACTAATTTCTAAGACCCATAGAAATAGTTAAGTCGTGAAAACGTAACAAACCAACGAACAGAGAACTTTTGCATTAAAATTTATCATATTATTATATATATATATATATTTTTTATACAACAGAGGTGGCATACAAGCTTACGGCCCACCTGATGGTAAGCGGTTACCGTAGCCTATGAGCGCTTGCAATACCAGAGGCATCACGCACGCGTTACCGACCCTGAACCCCCTTCCCCCTAAAGAGCTCTGGCAACCTTACTCACCGCAGGAACACAACACTATTTGAAACAAATAATGTTGTTTGGCTGCGATCTTCTGTAAGGCGGAGGTACCTCCCCAGGCAGGCTCCTCCAATTCAGAACGAGAAAATCTCGCTGTGCCCTACCTCCTCCTAAAATATTCCTAAAATAATGATTCTGTCACAAAATCAACGGTAAACAAGACAATTTAAAAAGGTTTGCATTGAATTTTAGGGAAAAATTCCGAATTTCCGTAGATAATAATATTGTTCCCATAAATGTAGAAAAAACCTCGTAATTGTTGGGTAATTTCTACTTCCGGAGCACCTTGTATGAGTTTTTTGGACTGATTTATAAGTTGTTTGTCGCCAGTATAACCGGACTATACAAGGTACAGGTATTAAATCTTTCGCGATCAGTATAAGTACATAGCTTATTGGAATCAAACGGGTGATTATCACGTACCAAGAGGTAGGACCAACCTCCTGATTAAGGCACCTCTAACACGTTGCATCCACACGCTCAATCCAGTAGCAGAGAGAGTCGATCTTTTTTACTGCTCTCTAAGCGAATGTCGCAGGACCCTGTTATTTATTCTATGCTATTAAATAAATAAATATTCCGGACATATTACACACGGTCAACTGATCCCAAACTAGGCATAGCCTATACTATGGGCTATGGGTACCAGAGACTGATATACATAATAGATATAAATTTAAAACCCAGACACAGAACAAACATCTGTGTTTATAACACAAATGTTTGTCCAGTGCGGGGATCAAACCCGCGACCTCTAGCGCAGAAGGCAGAGTTACTACCAACTGAGCTATGAGGCCAGTATTCTCCTTAGATTTGACATTTTCTAATTATTTGACACCAGCTTCCGCCCACGGCTTCGCTCGCGTGGTACCTGCATCAAAAGTAGCCTATAGGTATGCTATTCAAGAACTCTTTATATACCAAGTTTCATTGAAATCGGTTGAGCCGTTACGACGTGATTGAATAACAAACATCCAAACATCCTGACAAACTTTCGCATTTCATTTTCATTTCATAATTTTAATTTAATAATTGAAGATTTTTTATTTTTATTATTCATAACTAGTATGCTATGAATTTAAATAAATCTAAGCGAAATATGTGTGGAGTAACTTTGAAAGATAGAGTGAGGAACAGTGTGATAAGAGAACGTTGTGGAGTGAAAGAAGATGTAGTGATGAGGATTGAGAAAGGTATGCTGAGATGGTTTGGTCATGTAGAGAGGATGAACGAAAGAAGATTGACGAAACAGGTGTATAAGGCGAGTGTGAATGGAACTGTTGGAAGGGGAAGACCTAGAGGTACGTTTAGCCACCAAATCGGTGACGTTTTGGACAAAGGTCAGGTCAAGAGTACCCTAAACCGACGAGCATATATGAGGAATGTGATGAGAGTGAATGAAGCGCAAGAGGTATGTCAGGATCGTAGCAAGTGGAAGGCCGTGGTTTCTGCCTACCCCTCTGGGAAATAGGCGTGATTTTATGTATGTATGTATGTATGTATGTTAAATAAATCTTTTTGCTATGTATGATAATTTTTTAATGATAATTATAACACTATTTCATTAGGGGCTCCTGTAAAAACAGTGTGCCTTTTCGTAAATAAATAAATAAAAAACCTTTGCTATATTTTATCCCCGACGTTTCGACTGTGCTAATCCAGTCCATCCAAAGGATGTCGCGAAGAGATCACTCTTATTGATTCGCCCGATCGATTAAACTCGCCCATTGTATTCCACTTCTTGCCGTGTCACTGATTAAGTTATATTTTACATAGCTCTGTTATGCTTTTGTAATAGGCAGAACCGATAACTTTACTGCCCTCTGAACGGAAACAATAGATTTTAAATGTTACACACAAGTGGCCACACATTCAATCATTCACCGTGCTGAACGTGGCTACGCAATCTGGTTGTGTATAAAACCTCACCTCAGGCACCACACTGAAGCTCTACATTCCATTTTATGAAAAAGGATAATCGAAACAAATGCTAGGCACGGGCGCCATGTTTGTTGCCTGATTCTTCTAGGCTCGGTCGCGAGGAACAGGCGTAGCTTCACCTAGTTTCTAAGACGTTTCAAAGTGATCCTAGTGATTTTATTGAAATAAACACCTTTTGATTTCAATTCCGCCAGCGCCTCTCTTCATACAAGGTTTAATGACAAAGAGTTTTTTTTTTTATGTTATGGCCGTGGCCTATTGATCATCAGCAACACCTGGAGCATTGGCGTTGCCTGCCGAACCCCTCCCTCCCTAAAGAACTCTGGCATACTTACTCACCGCAGGAACACAACACTATTTGAAACAAATAATGTTATTCGGCTGCGATTTTCTGTAAGGTGGTGGTACCATCCCCAGGCGAAATAGTAGATTTAAATGTTTCTTGTTAAATGTTATATAAATTTATGTACTTTCGTTTCAAATAAATGAATGTCTTTGTCTATTTCTATGTCTAGTCACGTCAAAGACATGGTAGATCTTTATAGAGCTATGAAAAAATGAGGAAAAACTTACACTCCAAAAATATATTCCTTAAAACACGAAATACCACTCATTTTTGTCCAAACTTATCCCTCACGTGTTGTCGCACGTTTCGTATCATAGTCTAAATTAAACTATTTCCATATATTGTTTGTATTGCAGATGATAATACAGGGCGCAAAGATTATGAAGTACGAGTACAGATAGGCCACTTGAACACTAAAAGTAAAGTAAAAAGTAAAAAGTTTTTATTGCTGTAACCAAATTTTACAAATATTTAAATCTAGGTTGAGACCTTCTTTTAAGTAAATATATACTTGTGTTAGAAGGCCCCGCTCTTCCATATCCATATTATTAGGTTACATAAAGGTACTTAATAAGTAACGTACAGCTAAAGGTGAGTATTTGTGGGTGGATGTGTATGCGGGTGTGCGCGCGCGCGCGCGTGTGTGTGTGTGTAGAAGTGTGTGGGTGGGTGTGTGGATGTGTTTAGAAGTGTGTGGGTGGATGTATAAGTCTCGTAAGAGACTGGTGTAAACTAACACACTTTATTTATTTATTTATTTATTTATTTAGAATACAGTAATAACATCATATGGATGGACTGTGTGAAAGTGGATATGGTGAAGAAAGGAGTGAGTGTTGAGATTACGACTGATAGAGGGAAATGGAAGAAGAATACATGTTGTGCCGACCCCACATGATGTGGGATAAGGGCAGGAAGATGATGATGATGATGACAGTATAACATCATAACAGGTTTTTTTTATCCCTAAGGCGATGCCATATGTTATTAGAAAGTAAAGAAAGAAAGAAAGAAAATACATTTATTTTGGACACACAAGCACAGCACAAACTAATAAAATAAAAAATAAAGACACAAGGTACAGGTTACAATACAAAAGGTAGGGAGGAAACAAAACAAAAGTAGGTAGGAAGTTACAAAACTAGGGTATTCATTAGTCCGTACCGATGCATGCGTGAGCCAAAAAAGGTTCCATCTCAGCATTGATGCCGCACACGAAGTGTAGCGGCGCTGGTTTTCAGATGGAACCCTTTACTTTACCTTTACTTTTATTAGTAGGTAGATTATAATAAATAGGTACAATTAGATAGGTACTAATCGAAACATTTCGTTTCTATCACTATCTGTGCAAGTTGTAGGAGTTTCGGTAGGTGATTGAAAAAAATATCCACGCTGTTCACAGACAAGATATTACACACACACTTGTTTTACTTTTTGTACACTGCCATCTTATTTTATCCTGTCCATCCAAAGGTTGTCAGGATGAGATCGCGATAAGGCCGCCCATTGTAAGTACGTAATATTTGTGTCTCCCTTTTTTATTTTTCTTTGTGTACATTAAAGAGTTTATCTATCTCTCGATCTAAACTACACTTGACTGAAATGAATGATAATGATGATCTAAACTAAGTTCGCCTCCGAACTTGCTTGATTAACACTTTGATCCTTTCGCTACACTTTTTTGGTGGGCATTTTCAGGGCCACCATACCTCAACCTACTGTACCCACAGATTTATAGGACAGGACGACCAAAAGAGATGCTTGAAACACTTTAATCTTTTCACTGATTGTTTTACCGACGGCCATAGGCCCTAGGGCCACCATACCTCAACCCGGTCACTGACCTAATACAGGACGACCAAGAGAGAATCTGTGACATGACAAGTAAATCAAATAAAACACATCACAACATCATAAAAACAGAATTGCATGTATTTGATTGAGCATAAATTTGATTGGCAATCATTAATTTATTAGATATTATTCTTTAAGTCATAAATTCGTCCACAGAGTAAAAAAGTTCTTTACAAAAAACATAATTTAATGATCAATCAAGAAGAGTCCATCATTATGGGGAGGTCTGAAAATATAAGAGAATAGAGATATTTGTTCCGGAAAAACCGCACAATAGTAAATTATGCAACAAGGGCTTAAAGTAGTGTATTATGTCAAGATCGCCCAAGACAAATACACATTTAAGCCCGCGATGCATACTCTACTTTTTATACTTTCTGCGAGGCAATTGAAAACAATGACTGTTAAGTAGACAGAAATGATTTTTCTGGAAGTAAGTTTCCAACTCAGAGGCTTCAGATTGTATGCATTCTGGAGTCGAATCAAAATCACTGTCGTCGTCACTTGTCATTTTTTAGAAGTTTATTTGAATCGAAACTGAATTTCGGTGTAGATAACAGCACAGCAGTTTGAGCGCTTGGCGCCTTTTTTTCTTTTTTTGTAGTCTATTCTGTAGTGGTCAGTTCGACATTCGAATAAATCCTTCTTCGTGCGCGGGTGATTTCGTAAAAAGTTTTCATGTGGACATTATGTATTATGTATTATTTAGATTTTATTGTGACATTTTATATTTAATTATGGATGTATTATCTGAAATAAATGAGTTAATAATAATAATAATAATAATATGTGATTTTAATTTGGAATGCAACCCATGTAGCCGTGCTTGATCGAGGTTGGTTTCAAAAATGTTTGGGTGCAATGAGATTTTATTCTAATAAGGCTGTATGTTATCATTTTCTTTGCACCGCCTACAAATTAAAAAAAGAAAAACATGGACACTTTTTACGAAATTCATTTTCACTCGCGCACGAAGAAGGATTTATTCGAATGTCGAACAAAAAAAGAAAAAAAGGCGCCAAGCGCTCAAACTGCTGTGCTCATACGAATCGAAACTGAATTTCGGTGCAGATAACACCGAAATTCAGTTTCGATTCGAATAAACTTCTAAAAAATATCAAGTGACGACGACAGTGATTTTGATTCGACTCCAGAATGCATACAATCTGAGGCCTCTGGTATAGTTGGAACCTTACTTCCAGCAAAATCATTTCTTTCTATTTAACAGTCATTGTTTTCAATTGCCTCGCAGAAAGTATAAAAAGTAGAGTATGCATCGCGGGCTTAAATGTATATTTGTCTTGGGCGATTGAACCCCTCGTACTCAGGATTCTTGCCTTAACTCCCTCGCTCGTACATTATAGCGCCCGGGACATAATACACTACTTTAAGCCCTCGTTGCATAATCTACCATTTTTCAATTATAAATGTTGTATTTTCAAACGGCATGCGATATGTCCTTGATATGTCATATAAAATTCGTTGCAAAATTATCCGTATGTTTACTGAAAAAAGACAGTTTTGAGTTTGACATTTGAGGGTGGTAGCTCAACGTTCTCGCAAGCTTCTGAAAGTCATACTCAAAGTTAACTTTATTTAGTAGACAACATTTAAAAAAAAATGCTACCAACATACATATAAGTAATAGTTATGCGTTTATGTCATCACTGGGCATTAACCGTCGCAAAAACCGATACTTTTTTGGCTTATTTTTAACCTAAAAGCAATTTATTTGAATCAATTAAGAGATCTTAAATAGAAATATTAAAAGTTCATCCTATCCTAAAAATATTATAAATACGAAAAGTGAGGATGTTTGTGGTTCAATCACGCCGTAACGGCTCAACCGATTTCGTTGAAACTTGGAATAGATAAAGTTCTTTACCTAGAATAGTATTTAGGCAATAGGCTTTTTATGTAGGTACCACGCGAGCAAAGCCGCTGGTGGAAGCTAGTTTAAGATAAAAATAATTTATAGCTATTCATAAAACAAGTTTTCGCTGAGACACGTATAAAATGGCGTGGCGATGTGGTTCGTAGCTTTGGGGTTTTGTCAGTATTAGTGGGTTCCTAAACGTTTCACACTAGACTACTTCATGATCCTAAACCTTCCTTATCATATTTGAGATGTTTTGGATGTCGCTATGGATGATGGAATTGACGTCAGGGTTGAGATCTGCGTTCCTATCTCGCTTACTCAATGGTACCCCTGGTATTACCTAGTTCCTTAAAATATGTTTTACTGCTCATCCGACTGGCACTGATGATGCCAAATTTAATTGAAATAGCTGTATTGTATCATTTAATAAGAAGACAGTTCCTCTGATAAAATGTATCCTACTAGGCTTTAATAGTATCATGGTAGGTAGTCATGTGTTTAAGTTTTATGTAGTTTGTTCCTAACATTTTCTTTTATATAAACTCAAAAGTAGAAACCTTTTATTAGCCTTTCTATCTAGCTATAGCGTTTAATCTTACGTTTGTTACGCCGTTGGTTTCTCTAATAAATAAAATAAAATAAAATAAAACACTTTTGTAAATACTTAGATTTTCTACCAAAAAAATATATATTCCACTAGCTTCCGCCCGTGGCTACGCTCGCGTGGTACCTAGATGAAAAGTAGTCTGTATGCTATTCTAGGTAAAGAACTTTATCAATTCCATCTCTATCAATTGAAAATCAGCGCTATTAACTCGTTAGCAGCACATGCTGAGCTCAGGGCTTTTCATACTTACTGTACTTGGCAGCACATTCCACGCACATACCTACACTTGTTTTCTCTCCTTCTGTCCACCTCTATGGTTTTTGTATTTGTGTGTGTCATACTTTTGTTCTTGTTGTTGTGTACAGTTTGTGTGAATAAATGATTTCTACTTCTACTACTACTTCTACTTCCATGTTTCATCGAAATCGGCTGAGCTGTTACGGCGTGATTGAACCACAAACATTCAAACATCCTCACAAACTTTAGCATTTATATTTTTATTATAGTAGGATGCGAAGTAGGATATGATAATTATTATTGTAATAATGAGGCATGAAATAAGCCTAGAGCAATTAAAAACGGTTTACTATGCTTTAGTAGAGTCCAAACTGGACACAGTATACGTTTTTGGGGTAATAGCTACTTGTATAACATAAATAGAGCTATCGTCATACAAAAATGAGCCATTCGCACTATTGTGCGCATCCCGTGGGAATCATGTAAAGATTATTTTAGAAAGCTAGAAATTCTCACCCTGCTTGGCTTATACATATTAGTTGTCCTGATGGACATTGTACGAAACCCACTTAAATACGAAACAGCAGAGATGAGAACAAAAAGACTCATGACACGAAGAAAAGACTTAGAGCTCGAGGTATACCCGAGGCTTAATGTAGCAAAGCATGGCAGTAGGTATCAGACAGTAATAGTAGATTGTATCATAAGGGAGCAAAATAATGTTTTTACGGCGAGGGTGCTATTTTGAATCCAGAGCGTAGCGAGGGATTCTTTAGTAGAATCCTGAACGTAGCGAGGGATTCAAAGTACGTCGCCCGAGCCAAAAAAATATTTTGCGCCCGAGTGATACACTGTACTCTACTTTTCATCACCTTTCACCATTCTATTCTATGAGAAAATAAAAGGCGCCTCATATTTTGTTCTTTTTTTTTATTCAGCTGGCGGCGGCGCGACTATGGTCCGTCGTACCAGCCAGTCTTTATTCAAACAATATTTGCGTTCGATTTCTTTGCCGCTGAAAACTAAGATGTTCCAAATTCAAAAAGTGCGCGGCAAAGAACATTGCGGCGCACTTATAAAGAGGAGCGGGCAGGAAAACTCATTCCTGCCCGCTAAAAGTTTCTTATAGAAAACACCACCTTTGGGTGCACCTAAAGGCGAACCAAGTCGTCCTTTTCGAATAGATGGGATGGAAAATTGTTTAATGTTCTTCCTACTGAAATGAAAGCAATTGACCATCCAAATGTTTTCAAGAATAATTTAAGTATCACACGAAAGTAATTATGATGTTAGTAACGAAGATGAATTTGATGATGCATAATTAAGTAACTGCATGCTATTAATTTAATTTCATTATGTACCTTATATTTACACACGATATTAATTGTTTTTGAATAAATAAACTGAAACTGAAAGTAATTATTTTATTTTTATAGTGTTAGGGGGAGTAGGAACAACGTGTGATCCAAGAATGCCCCTTAAACTTAAGGGGAAAATTTACAAAACGATCATAAGATCTGTCGTACTGTATGGAGTGTTGGGCAACCAAAGGGACGGGTGAAAGAAGAGTGCATGCTGCGGAAATGAGAGTGTTGAGATGGATGTGTGGAGTGACTAGAATGGACAAGATACGGAATGAGTACATCAGAGGAAGTTTGAAAGTAGCGCCAGGGACTGAGAAGTTGAAGAGCAAAAGGTTAGCGTGTATGGGCATGTCATGCGTAGGGAAGAATGCCATGTGACTAGAAGAGTGGTAAATATGAATGTGGAAGGATATAAGGGAAGAGGTAGACCAAAGAAAAGATGGATAGACTGTGTGAAAGATGACATGAGTAAGAAAGGAGCGAATACTGATATGACGGCTGATAGAGGGGAGTGGAAGAGGAAAACATGTTGTGCCGACCCCACATGAAGTGGGATAAGGGCAGGGAGATGATGAGATAGGGGGAGTAGGTACTATGATTTTTAAAATATATTTTGTTTTTATTAGTACCTACCTAGTCGTTCGTTAAATAGTTTTCTTTTTTCTATTCTACGGATGCAAACAGGCTTATGGCCCACCTGATGGTAAGCGTTTACCGTCGCCTATTGACATTTGCAACTTATTTATTTAGATTAGTTAAATATAAGTAATAAAAAAATATATTTAATATAAGTATTTAAGAAAGAAAGATAGAAAATACATTTATTTAGGTCACATATAAGAACAGCACAAACTAATAAGAAAAAATACAGACACTACAGGGTATAAAGATGTAAGAACAAACAAAAGTAGATAGGTAGTGACAGAACTAGGGTATTTATAAGTTATACTAAAACTTACTAATAGAGATACTTCTATTCAGTACAAACTTATTTTTGACATCAAGACAGATAACTTTATCATATACTTCGCGACCTTCGACCTTATTCCGAGCTAAGTACTAAACTTCACTTGAATAACCAATCATATCCTACTAATATAAAAATGCGAAAGTTTGTGAGGATGTTTGGATGTTTGTCAATTACGCCCAAACGGCCGAACGGATTTGGATGAAATTTGGTACAGAGATAGATTATAGTCTGGAATAGCATATAGGCTACTTTTTATGTAGTTACCACTTGAGCGAAGCCGCGGGCAGAAGCTAGTAATTTATAATTTTTGTCAGTCAATAAAATTAATCTTTTCAGAAAACGTAAACATTGTTGTTTGTTTCTACAGTGATAAGTTAATAACCCACGCTGTCTTTAATAATAATAATATATATTTTTTGTAGGTATAAGTGTGCGAAGCCACGGGCTGAAGCTAGTTATTTATAATTTGATCACCTTTGATTGAACCCTGAACCGAATGGTTGAGTTAATCATAATGTTTGAATGGTCAATTTTGCGATAATTCCTTGATACAATGTGATTCATATTAGATATACCATCCCGAAAGAGGCTTAAGCCATGTTCAAACAGAATGCGATATGTCCTTGATGCCATATAAAATTCGTTTCAAAAAGATCCTCCGCTCTACTAAATAAAGTAAATTCTGAATTTGACATTTGAGGGTGTGCTGTTTATGTCGACGATATAGCAAGCTCCTGAAAGACAAACTCAAAATTGGCTTAATTTAAAACTAGTTTCTACCCGGCTTCGCTCGCGTGGTACATACATAAAAAGTAGCCTATATGTTATTCCAGACTATAATCTAACTCTGCACCAAATGTCATCCAAATCCGTTCGGCCATTTGGGCGTGATTGAATAACAAACCTACAAACATCCTCACAAACTTTCGCATTTATAATATTAGTATTAATATTATTTTAAATACTTAAGGATCAGTTAGATAAAATAAATAAATAAATAAAAGGGCAATAAATGCCCTTTTATCTATGACCACCATTCACCAAGAATCCTACACACAGTTATAAAGATACAATTGGTAATTTACAAGTTTTGGTATGTACGTAGGTAGACAGGTGAAATGGTCGAGGGCTCAGCTACGCTGCTTCTCCCCTGAAGTAGATTCCACCTACTCTACCTACTTACCTTCCAGTTCTGCTTTCTGCAATAATAAGTATAAATAATATGTGTGATATGGACTATGTTAATTGTCTGAAATAAATGATTTATATATTATATTTTCAGCCTCGCCATAAAATGTCTGCTGTCGTCACAGCAGGTTTGATCCTCGGAAGCCATCAGCCGCTATCAGGCGATGAGGTGAAGGGCACAGATCATTATTATAACCTATGTAAGTAGGTAGGTAGCAGGTAGGCTCTATAGACCGTGGTGGCCCCGGCTGAAGAATAGGCCCCTCCATATCAACCTATCCGCGGATGTCGTAAGAGGCGACTAAGGGAAAAAAGCTAGGGGATGGGCAGCAGCGTCCCTCATTTTAACAACTATAGCTCTAACTGCGCTCGCCAACCCGCATGCCCCGCGTGGTGAGTATGGGCAAATCCCCCCACATGATAAGGAATTCGCTCTGTCTGTGGGGAAGGCCATGTTCAGCAGTGGACGTCGTACGCTGAAATGATGAAGTAGGTAGGTAAGTAAGATGACATACGAAGATGATGATGGATGAAGAATAATACGGGATAGCATACATATTAAGAATCACCTGGTAGGTATAATAATATACCTTAGTGATTAAGTCTTAAGTAAGCTACGTCAAATTCTCAGTAACTGATTTATCATCATCAGCATCTGCCTCAAGTCGAAAGTCTACAATCAGTGCGTGTTGCCAGTAATGACATACGGCACTGAGACTTGGTCGCTAACTATTGGCTTCATACACAAGCGCAAAGTCGCGCAACGGGCTATGGAGAGAGCTATGCTTGGAGTTTCACTGCGTGATTAAATCCAAAATGAGGAAATCCGGAGAAGGACCAAATGGCATTGGGCAGGCCATGTAGCATCCATTTGGGAAAGCACATCCTCAGCCCAATGAAGCTAAAGCAACTCACCCCAAAGGAAATCCTTCAGTTTTTAACAGCTGCTGGGCTTTGCGGTGAACTTTAAAGGCCCTGTAAAGGGGCTCCACAAATAACGTGGCGATCACAATAGGCCAGTTGTGGCCGCAGTGACACCATAGCCACAAAAAGTAAATTAAAAAAAAAAAATGTAGCTCGCAGAACCCACAATCGTTGAAGAATAAGCAGCGTCCCCTATTTTCAGAAAGATCTAACTGGAAGCTCTCACTGAGTTCGCCAACCCGCGTGCCCAGTGTGGCGAGTATGGGCAAATTCAGGGCTTTTCAGGGCCACCATGCCTCAACCTGGTCACTGACCTAACCCAGACCAAGAAAGAATCAGTTACACGACAGGCAAGCATAGGTGACGGAGCACGTCAGTGGAATCGACAATCACGTGCCCGTGTCACTGGAGCAGAAGCGTGAGGTCAAGTACTGAGGACTGATAACCAACAGATTGTTCAGTCTTAATTGCGTAAATATTATGTAGTAGCTGATTGCTCGTCGCGCCACTGGTTCTTGCTTGGTCAACCTGCAGTTAGGGTCAATGATTCGCTATCGCCTAGCTGAACTTCTTGCTTGCTTTTCGTGTCAGTGAATATATAATTGAATAGAATAGAAAACGTTTATTTGACATACACACAAAACACAGAATGAATATAGGAACATACAAGAGTAAGAACACAAATGACAACAATGTACAAGCCTAATAGACACCTAACTAACCTAACAGTCTAGACGTGGGGGTGGTCCGCCCCGGGTGCCAAGCTCCAAGGGGTGACAGCGTGGTGACAATTCACTCGCGCAGCTTAGTAGCCGCTCAATGACTTTGATCGAATCAGAAGTTTCTCAAACTTAAAGTTGATTAAATCTTACCTAATATTCACAATGAGCCAAACAAGACTTTCCAATCATTCCATAATGTCCACAGAAAAGGAAAAGAGATGTTTCATCAATATATGGAGCCGGGGCCTGCACTGTGTACACTACTCTAAAATATGGCTAAGCAATAAAGTAAACGTATTTAATTGGTTATTTTATATAAATTGACTTCGTTCTAGGGTACATTAAGATTTTCTTCGACAAAGAGAGCTACACACAGCGCTACAAAAATATGGCGGATGGACGTGCGTGAAATGTCATTTTGACAACCTACATTTATCGGACAAAACAAAAACATCAAATCAAACAACATGACATGAAAAATATGTCAATGTCATGTCAAACGCCAATTATAAACCAACATGGCGGCCTTCATATAGTGTTCACATAGTAAAAAACTTACCAGAAGAACTATTCTTGTACCATCGCATTTGTCTTCAAATTAATGAAAATGTATTTTTCTTGTTATCTCCTATTTTTTCCTAATTTTTCTATGTAGTGTACATGGACCAGGCCCAGAATTTAACGTCTCTTTTAACACTTATTTATTGTTTTATTTTGGGGGTGCTAGGAAACCACACCGGGTTCCAACCCATGCTATGCCGCCCCTGTCTAGACGTGGTCTCCACTTAAAAACTCGTTTACCCCAACTGGCTTCCTCAATATACATGAACAGCCCACTACCTACTAAGCTTTATTTATTTTATTTTGTGTGATTGTTATCTGCTGTTGTTTCTTCTGTTTGCTTTTATCTCTGTCTGTGCTGTATTTGTGTGTGTGTCAAATAAACAATTTATCTATCTATCTATCTATCTACCACTTCAGTTTGCAAATCCTCTTCTTCTTCTTGACGTGTCACTGATTCATTCTTGGTCATCCTGTATAAGGTCAGTGACCAGGTTGAGGTATGTCGATGCTAATCCTCTGGGCTATGTCGATGACTTTAGTTCTCCGTCGGATACGCTCGTTGCGGATTTTATCCTTTAGAAAGCCTAATAGCTTTAGCGACGTCGCCTATACAGAAATTGTTATAGCAATCTCTACGGCTTGCTTAAACAATTAAGCTAGGTGATAGCCACTATAAAAATAGCGTACATAAAATCACGCCTATTTCCCAGAGGGGTAGGCAGAGACCACGGCCTTCCACTTGCTACGATCCTGACACAATCTTTCGCTTCATTCACTCTCATCACATTCCTCATACATGCTCGTCGGTTTAGGGTACTCTTGACCTGACCTTTGTCCAAAACGTCACCGATTTGGTGGCTAAACGTACGCCTAGGTCTTCCCCTTCCAACGGTTCCATTCACACTCGCCTTATACACCTGTTTCGTCAATCTTCTTTCGTTCATCCTCTCTACATGACCAAACCATCTCAGCATAGCTTTCTCAATCCTCATCACTACATCTTCTTTCACTCCACAGTAGGTAAATAATTCTATAAATCAAGAAACTACATCCTACTAATATTATAAATGCGAAAGTTTGTGAGGATGTTTGTTATTGAATCACGCCATAACGGCTCACCCGATTTGGAATTTAGAGAGTTCTATACCAATAATACTACTCTAAAATAATCTAAAATATGGGAAGTATCGACACGAAAAGAAAAAAAAAAGGATCATCGAAAAAAATGTTAGGCTCCATCCGTGTTTGTTGCCTGATTCTTGTAGGCTTGGTCGCGAGGAACAGGCGTAGCTTCACCTAGTTTCTAAGACGTTTCAAAGTGATCCTAGTGATTTTATTGAAATAAACACCTTTGTGTTTGAGTTTGATTGAAACTTCTGTAGGAGCTGCTTTAACCGATAAAATATTCCTCTTCCCCTAGATTTTCCAAGCGTCATTCGTTCCATGGCGTAGTTGGTATCGTATTGTCGATTCAAGGCAAAGATGCGGATTCGAAAATTTTGAGTATCATTTATGTTTAGGTAGAGTCCTCCTCCAAAACTGAACTCCCCCCGCTAAACATTAGAGGGGGCGTCGACAGAAACGTAGAGCCAAACTTTCTTTACGTAGTAGCACTTTGCTGTCCCATCACTGTACTCGGTAAAGGGTGTTGTAGTACTGGTTCGATTCCCTCTGCGGGACATGTTTGCATGATCTGCAAATATAAGTTCCGGGTCTGGGAATGTAGTACCACGGTACTCGTAGTTTCTGATACCCACGACACAGGGAATCCTAGTGTGGGGTCAGGACTATGTATGTGTAGGGTGTAAAAATGTTACCAAGGCTTTATGACCGGTTTAATTCTCTTTGGTATTTATTATCTTTGATCATTACAGAAACATAGTGTCATAAATCCTCTTTGATAACAGACATAGAGTAATTTTGTATATGATCATTAGGTCAAAATTTCCGTTATGATTCGTGTCTAAATTATTTATTTCCAAATTTTCAGTATTTAGTAATAGATTCTAAATTGTAGTTTTAAAAATTGTAAGGTTAATAGCTAAAAAAACATTTCTGATAAATTTGGGGTGTTGTTAACTCGCAAAATAATCATGTCGTTTCTGAAGATACCGCCTAGCATAAGCACTTCTGTGGAAGCCCACAGCAAATGGCTCAGCATAGTTAAACAAGCGCAGGACCTAATTGACGAAGACCTGGATCTACAGGTAAATGCGGTCTACGACCTATCATAGGGGTTGGACGACAGCCCATCACGCTGGTCCAGTGCGGGTTGTTGGGTTGAGCAACAGAGCCTCATTCACAGGGCACAGCGAGGTTTTCTCGTTATTGGGGCAGCCCGTCTGCGGAGATACCTCCGCAGATCGCAGCCAAATAACTTAATTTAATTCAAATAGTGTTGTGTTCCTGAGGTGAGTAAGGTTGCCAGAGCTCTTTAAGGGGAGGGAGGTTCGGGGTCGTGATGCCTTTGGTATAGCAAGCGTTTTATAGGCTATGGTATCAACTTACCAACAGGTGGACCGTCAGTATGTTTACCACATTAGATGTTTAAAAAAAACAAGGAAGACAGAGAGGGGCGGTAGAAGTGCTAGCTTCTGCAATATAATATGCAAATTTTCAAGTAAGTTCTTTACTAGCGGTTCGCCTACACATACAACGCTGATTCTTTCTTTGAAGAATTTTTTCAGACATTTCGCTCGATCTATCATCAAAATCGCAAAGTTGATGCGGCCATCTATAATGTTACCTTTATATTTTAGGAAAAATCCGCAAGGTATCTGCGTTTAAAAGAACGCAGCCTACCACCAGAGGTCCTCGGGAGAAACTATGCTCAGTACTGTATCCTCATCAACAAAATGTACGATGCGTATCTAAATAGTGTTCATCTGCAACGGTCGCCGTGCATCCTGGAAATTATAACTGTGTTTATGAAAAGTTAAGAAACCCACCATGGTCGCCCCGTTTTTGTTTTATTTACTTTATCTGGTGTCACTGCGGCTACAACTGGCATATTGTGATCGCCACTTTATTTGTGGAGCCCCTTTACAGGGCCTTCAAAGTTCACCGCAAAGCCCAGCAGCTGTTAAAAACTGAAGGATTTTCTTTGGCGTGAGTTGCTTTAGCTCTATTGGGCTGAGGATGTGCTTTCCCATGGATGCTACGTTTGAGCATAAGTGCCCACACTCACCTAGCAGGTGGAGGCGTTTCGTCCGCCTCTTTACACGGACTAGCAGGTGCAGGTGACTAAGGGAAAAGCTAGGGGATGGGCAGCAGCGTCCCTATCAACAATAGCTTTATCTGCGCTCGCATGCCCAGTGGCGAGTTTAGAAATACCCCCAAATGATTGTTGGAGTGGACGTAAAAAAACGGCTGGTTTGAGAAAGTTCGGGAATAAATCTGATAAAGGAATCCTACTAATATTATATATGCGAAAGTTTGTGAGGATGTTTGTGGTTCAATCACGCCCAAACGGCCGAACGGATTTGGATGAAATTTGGCACAGATATAGATAGCATATATGCTACTTTCTATCTTCATAGGTACCACGGGAGCGAAACCATTGGCGGTAGCTAGTATACTATATAATAGGTACCTATAATAAATAGGTACTTAATTTACAGGCTTTACGAGCTGAGAAACGAATTGGTCCACGTTATTTTGAACGATTACATTTACGTCGATGCAGCCCTCTCACAATTGTTTATGACACCATATGATATTCAGGTATGTTACTTATTTGTGATATATTCATTCCTTGAGTGAGGAGATGACGGCTAACAGTAGAGAGTGGAAGAGGAAAACATGTTGTGCCGACCCCACATAATGTGGGACAAGGGCAGGAAGAAGATTAATGAATTTGACTAAATTTGAAATTTGTCTGTTTTTCTTGTATTGTACGTTTTTGTAAATGTTCTGCCTGACTAGGATATAGGTATAATTAAAAAATAAACTTAGGAATTAGGAATTTAGTTAGTTATTTTCAATCATATTGTCAAATTTCTCACACATTTTTTTTAAAGATTTATTTAGATTTTTTGTTAAATAAACCTCTTTACAGACACCACACTAGTAACAGAATACGTAGTATTCTTTTTTCGAAATAATGTTTATTTTCCTATTTGCAACTTCAGATTGTGGTACCTTACCATATACCGATGGAGAGCCGTCCAGACTCCATGGAACAGCTACTGCAGAAGATGTGGATGGAGGCGTTGAAGAGGAAAAATGCACCTCCCGTAGTCGTAAGTACCGATCCTGGCTATATGTATGGGCACAGCGAGATTTTCACGTTCTGAATTGGAGCAGCCCGCCTGGGGAGGTACCTCCGCCTTACAGAAGATCGCAGCCAAATAACATTATTTGTTTCAAATAGTGTTGTGTTCCTGCGATGAGTAAGGTTGCCAGAGCTCTTTAGGGGGGGAGGGGGTTCGGGGTCGGCAACGCGTGCTTGATGCCTCTGGTATTGCAAGCGCTCATAGGCTACGGTAACCGCTTACCAACAGGTGGGCCGTATGCTTGTTTGCCACCTCAGTTGTATAAAAAAAAAAAAAAAAAATTTAAGCCATGACGAAGGTCTTCGTGCAGCATATTACTTTGGTCCACTTGAGATAGTTCATTGATCAAGCGTGACGTGATGAAATTATATAGATAAACAAATACACAGACAGGCCTCATAGCTCAGTTGGTAGTAACTCTGCCTTCTGCACTAGAGGTCGCGGGTTCGATTCCCGCACTGGACAAACGTTTGTGTGATGAATACAGATGTTTGTTCTGTGTCTGGGTTTTAAAAATATATCTATTATGTTTATCAGTCTCTGGTACCCATAGTACAGGCTATGCCTAGTTTGGGATCAGTTGACCGTGTGTGATATGTCCGGAATATTTATTTTATTATTTATTAAATATACTGTCCCGTAATGTATTCCTATAAAGCCCAACAAAATACAGACGCGTGCACCTCCCACACCGCCAGCAATAAAAAGCCATGCGTAGCATATCTCGCCTAAGCGACACATGTGTCGAATTCTTATTAAGTTTGCTTGTGTTGAGTGAAGTTGTGCCTACTGCACGTAGTTACGCTTTGCATGGCTTTTTATTGCGGACTGTGTGGGAGGTGCACACGTCTGTCTTTTTATTGCATTTTATAAGTAAAGTTCAAATTTTTAGGTTCTCGTTTAGGTTTCATCAAGATTTTTTCCTACACCGTTTGAGAGCAAGCGCACATTCGAATTGAAAATCTATTTGTGCACAACTGGGATTCGAAACTATGACCAAGCTTTAGTACCACCACTCCACCACTGCTTTCTTCGAAATGAAGGTCCCCGTCCTAGCTTGATGGCGGTTCTGGCTGGAGTAGATGGCTTTGCTCTTCAAACCAGCTAAATTATAACCCACCAGCTTCCGTCTATATATAAGCAGCCTATATGTTATTCAAGACTTCTATCTCTGTACCTACCAAAATTCATCCAAATCCGTTCGGCCGTTTAGCCGTGATTGAACCACAAACATCCAAACATCCTCACAAACTTTCGCATTTATAATATTGGTAGGAAGTAGGATTACCGAAATAATTGTTCACTGTGTGCAGCTAAACAGCTACTCTTACAAGAAAAACATTTAAGATCTGATGATGATTTTCAGGAGAAACCGGTTATCCAAATTGGCAGTGATGATGATATCAACCAGGAGGCCTGTTACAAGGAACCTTCCGTTGAAGAACCTTCTATTGGTATGTCTTAAAAAATCATAAAAATGGATTTAATTTTGTTGGAATGGTAAGACCTCGGCGTACGTATAGTGACCAAATCGATGACTTTTTGGAAAAAGGCCCCTACAAAGTCAGGGAGTTCTTAATTTTCACTTTGTGACCGTGAAAAGTGAATAGATTACTGGTTTTTGTGGTCACCCATCTGTAAGTACCTACTGGTACTTTATATCAATTTCATAACGGAGCTACGGACTCTAAGTCGCTACGCGCAACGAAATCTTGTAGCCAATTTTTTGGAGGAGGTAGGGCAAAGCGAGATTTCTCGTTCTAAATTGTAGCAGCCCGCCTGGGAGGTACTTCCGCCTTACAGAAGATCGCAGCCAAATAACATTATTTGTTTCAAATAGTGTTGTGTTCCTGCGGTGAGTAAGGTTGCCAGAGCTCTTTAGAGGGTCGGGGTCGGCAATGCGTGCGTGATGCCTCTGGTATTACAAGCGCTCTGAGGCTACGGTAACCACTTACCAACAGGTGGGCCGTATGCTTGTTTGCCACCTTAGTTGTATAAAAAAAAACATACTCTTATTATTACTTGATAGCGCGGCTTCCCTCGCGTTAAACCTGCACTGAAAGTAGTCTAGATATTCCAGCTACGACCTGTAGGTATGTGTTTTTTTGGCGTTTTGGCGACAAACATAATCCTTATTCCTCCTCCATCTAACTTTGTATTTCTGGTATAATATTATATCTACTTATTACATACATACATACATAAAATCACGCCTATTTCCCAGAGGGGTAGGCAGAGACCACGGCCTTCCACTTGCTACGATCCTGACATAAATTTTTCTCTTCATTCACTCTCATCACATTCCTCATACATGCTCGTCGGTTTAGGGTACTCTTGACTAAATATAATATAATACAGAATTTACAAGGAAAGGTAATGCTCTTTTACTTTTCTCTTGAAGACATTGACAGATGGACTATCACGAATTACATGAGGGAGAACATTCCATAACTTCACCGCCAGGACGGTAAAGGAGACGCCATAACGACTGGTAGAATGAGGGGGTTTTTAGAAGAAGGGATACAGTTTCTTTTTTTTTTCTTATGAAAATTATTTGTTTTAGATGAGAGTGTCCATACAATCTTACCGGAAGAATTCATACAAGCTTGCATCATACAAAAGCAAGAGAGATTTAGGTAAGTATTGCATCTAGTACGCCTTACATATTCCAAATAAAATAAAAAAATAATTCATTAATTCATCAAATACACTTATACTTGTTTAAAATGACTTAATTTTTTAAACTGTTCGCTTCTTGTGCATCTTATCAACTACATAATTGTTATTAAACATACCTACCTCATTGATGCTTAAAATTTAATCACTTATATGACAGTACAGTACTAGATGACTTTTGTTACTCGATGAAGTACACCTTCTATAGATAAGATACCTAGACTGCCTACTGCTACTTAGTTATTCAGCTCACTGGTTGTACCAACTTCTCCTGCCTCAATAACTTAAACCTAACTTACAATATTGGGGTAATCTTTTATTGGCCTTTTATCTATTACAAGTTTGTATTTGCCTAGATTTAAGTAAACGCTGTTGATTACCAATAAACAAATAAACAAACAATAAACAATAAATCTGCGTTCAAACGGCATACGATTTGTCAACTAATAGATATTTCAATATGACGTCAATAGGTTGTACTATCAGTTCTTACAAGAGTGAGTCAAGAAAACGGCCAAAGGGTTGCTGAGGGGTCCAATAGGGGGTTTAAAGAAAGTTATGCAGATATGAAAAGGGGTGTCATATGAAAGAACTTTGTTTATAAATAAAAATGTGTTATTTCGGACAACCTGCCCTATGATAAGGGCAAGGAGATGATGATGAACCTAAAAATCGGTTGTTAAGGTTGCGGGAAGTAGATGGATGGAAAAGGCTCAAGACCGTTCGTCGTGGCACTCTTTGGGGGAGGCCTATGTTCAGCAGTGGACTTCCTCAGGCTGATGATGATGATGATGAAAAATCCATATTACACAAAAATTGAATAAAATAAAATAAAAAACTTACTTCTAATTTTTAACTAAATACATGCAGATAGGAGGCTGAGTAGAAATATGTATCTACCTACTAATAGAGAGGAACAATGCAAAGGATGATTTAGAGATAATAGTTTCGTTCATTTATCACCCTTCGCTAAAGGCACTTCCATAGCGGAGACAACACTTTATACATTAAGGTGAGGGTTTAATTATTTTATGATTTTTGAATTGTTTTTTCTCAATAACCGCAAAACGCACAGTTTTGATTTTTATGACAAAGATAAATTGAGCATTTTATTTACGTAAATCCAAGACAGAAACGCGATTGGTAAAACTTTTCTCGATAGATTAATTTTTTAAAGTTGGGTCCTCTGCAACAGTTGTTTCGAAAATACTCTGAGACTATCTAACAAAAATAACTTTTTTAAAATATTTTGTTAGACAATAGCATTGGGTAGCTAAATCCAAGACACTTTAAAAAAAAATAGATAGTTTTTGAGATAATCGATATTTTCTTATATTTCGCTTACGTCGATTACTTTCGAGCGCCTTCTAACGCTTGCTATCTCTTTCCGCATTCAATTACATTACATAGCGCTGTCACTTTCTTCACTCCGCCCACTCGACAATTTATTATGATTTTTGTATCCTCTTAACGAACGATTTTTGTTTTCATTCTAGGCAGTATTACTTAGAAGATTTCAGAGCAAAGTGTAGAACAAGAAGAATTTATTTCGCTGGAAAAGTTGTAGAACATCCAATGAACATCAAGATTAAAGCGGCTACACTTATCCAGAAGATGTACAGGTAAACTGACTAAAGTCAAAAATGGTAGAGTAATCAAAACATACAATAATTATGATTTTTGATCAAATATGACACAGTCAAAAATTTGCTGTTTTGGAGTCAAATCAGTTCAAACTCAATTAATCAGCTGTTTTCGGTAGCCACCTGGATGCCGAATTTTTCTTACGCGTATTATAAATGCGAAAGTTTGTGAGGATGTTTGGTTTGGTTGTTAAGGTGAGGGTTAAAGTTTTTAATTGTTTTATGATTTTTGAATTGTTTTTTCTCAATGACCGCAAAACGCACAGTTATGATTTTTATGACAAAGATAACTTGAGCATTTTATTTACGTAAATCCAA
Source organism: Anticlea derivata (assembly GCA_947579855.1). NCBI lineage: Eukaryota > Metazoa > Arthropoda > Insecta > Lepidoptera > Geometridae > Anticlea > Anticlea derivata. The sequence goes on along the minus strand of OX388287.1, from coordinate 3,692,319 downwards.
GACAGAAACGAATCTTGATAGATTTATTTTTTAAAGTTGGGTCCTCCGCCCACTTGACATTTTATTATGATTTGTGTAGCGCCTTAAGATGTTTGTTATTCAATGACGCCGTAACAGCTCAACCGATTTCGTTGAAACTTGGAATATACAGTGTTCTTTACTTAGAATAGCATATAGGCAACTTTTTATGTAGGTACCACGCCCGCGAAGCCGCGGGGGGTAGCTAGTTAGTTATAAAGATGATAAATATACAAACAAAAACATCGAATTTGAGAGAGTTTAGAGTAAAACAAATTTGGAAGATATATTGGATAATATTATTTATTTTACTTTTTATGAATGATTTTGTAGTGGCTTACAAATCAAACTTGTTAACTGTACATACAACTAGTATTATTTGCATGTACTTGTCTTAATAAACAACTATTTTACAAGAAACACAAGAAACCGTTGAGCTATCCAAAGACATAAAACAATCTATAGATAGAGTCATTGATCCACTACCAGTCAAAAGCGTCCCCAAGCAATTCCGCCAAATGCCACGCAAGATAGCATGACAATGCTGATCCGTTGGTAGGTACAAATAAAAATCAAACAAAGAAGAAGAAAGAAATAGTAGACATAGACATTTATTTAATTGCCACCAAAACACACATTTGCACAACATTTTACAATAAACATTAGGTTCTTATAATAAAAGAAACAAGAGAAAAAGTAATAAATAGTGTTGTGTTCCTGCGGTGAGTAAGGTTGCCACAGCTCTTTAGGAGCGGAGGGGTTCGGCAGGCAACGCATTAGCAATGCTCCAGGTGTTGCTGATGTCAATAGGCGACGGTAACCACTTACCATCAGGACGGCCGTATGCCTGTTTGCCTCCGTATAACAATAAAAAAACATTTTTGCAGAAGGTATATGGAGATAAAGAGAGAAAGACTTCGGAATTCCAAGAGAGATGTGCTGCTGGGACTCATCTCTGACCCCTTCAGAGTGAAGAAGAACTTTGAAGAGGAGAATGCAAAAGTAATTTGTTCAGACCATCTCTGGTCATCCTGCATTTGACTTGCTCTTTAGGGGGGGGGAGGGGTCGGCAACGCGTGCGTGATACCTCTGGTATTGCAAGTGCTCTTAGGCTACGGTAACCGCTTACCAACAGGTGGGCCGCAAGCTTATTTGCCATCTCAGTTGTATAAAAAAAAAAAAAAAAAGGGCAGTGAGCAGGTGGAGGTATGGTGGCCCTGAAAAGACCGTTGGTGAACGGATTGAAGAGCGCAGTCAGAAAATCCAGTTTCGAGGTGTAGGAAATGACATACTTATATTTTGCGGTCGCTAATTGTATGATAGTGACCGCAAATATAACTTAGTCTCATAATCATCCAAAAGAGACGTTTCATCAATATATGGAGCCTGGGCCTGCACTGTGTACACTACTCTAAAATATGGCTAAGCGATAAAGTTAACGTATTATTGGTTATTTTATTTAAATTGACTTCGTTCTAAGGTACTTTAAGATTTTCTTCGACAAAGAGAGCAACACACAGCACTACAAAAATATGGCAGATGGACGTGCGTGAAATGTTATTTTGACAACCTGCTTAAATATCTGACAAAACAAAAACATCAAATCAAACAACATGACATGAAAAATAAGTCAATGTCATGTCAAACGCCAATTAAAAATCAACATGGCGCCCTTCAAATAGTGTTCACATAGTAAAAAACTTTCCAGAAGAACTATTCTTGTACCATCGCATTTTCTTCAAATTAATGAAATTGTATTTTCCTTGTAATCTTCTATTTTTTCCTAATTTTTCTATGTAGTGTACATGGACCAGGCCCAGAATGAAATGGCTCCTTTTGGGGTGAAAACATGCAAATTTCTTCAATTTTAGAATTTTTCCTTTATTTGCGTCACAAAAGCTCTTAGCATTCTAAATATCAGAATCGTGAGATCCCTGGAGGGTTTTCATTTTTGCCATTTCGATACAAAAATTAATTGCCATATCTTTTTAATGCATTGTGCAAAAACTTATTTTTTAAGTGCAATTTATTGTCCCTTTATTATAAGGAATAGATAAGCGGAATGATAAAAACATAAAAAAATGATAAAACCGCATGGCCTGAAGTCGCTCTGCCCCTCGACAGCTAAAATGCCATTTTGCAGTGTCTTTACAGTTTTTGCTTGCATCATATTTTAAGTATTATTTAATTTTATATAAGCATTAGGTACATATTTCATCAAGTGTAGCGTGTGCTGCCCTTAGATCATTTGTTGTTTTTCACATTTTATAAGCTCTTATTTATTAAGGATTATAATTAGATTACTTTTCTTTTGAGCTTTCACCTAGTTCGATCGGCACCACACTGAAGCTTTAAATTCCATTTTGTGAAAAAGGATCATCGAAAAAAATGATTGGCACCAAGCCGTGTTTGTTGCCTGATTCTTCTAGGCTTGGACGCGAGGAACAGGCATAGCTTCACCTAGTTTCTAAGACGTTTCAAAGTGATCCTAGTGATTTTATTGAAATAAATGCCTTTTGACTTTGACTTTGAATATTAATAGATATCAGTTGTCTATTTTATATCTGACTATACTGTCTTATAGATGTACGAAAGGCGTCGTAACGCGAAACGGAAGATACAAGAGCCGTACAAGAGAGAGATGGAGAGAGAGAAAACGAGACTGATAGTGTTCAAGAGAGATAACCAGATTGACGACATCACGGAGCAAGTGCATGAGTGGTTTAGAGAATGGTAAGAAATTAATCTGAAGAGGAATTGGAAGAACTTGGAACTTATTCCTGAGTCCTGAGGCCCGAGTCCGTATTGTGAGTGGGATTCACGTCTCACATGTCAACGTGAGACGTGAATCCCACAAACCCACATCGAGGTTCAACTATCGGACCTCACGTCACCGGAATAAGGCTCATCCACACCTGGTAGGTGGTTGGAGGAGGTAGGGCATAGCGAGACTTTCTCGTTCTAAATTGGAGCAGCCCGCCTGGGGAGGTACCTCTGCCTTACAGAAGATCGCAGCCAAATAACATTATTTGTTTCAAATAGTGTTGTGTTCCTGCGGTGAGTAAGGTTGCCAGAGCTCTTTAGGGGGAGGGGGTTCGGGGTTGGCAACGCGTGCGTGATGCCTCTGGTATTGCAAGCGCTCATAGGCTACGGTAACCGCTTACCAACAGGTGGGCCGTATGCTTGTCTGACATCTCAGTTGCATAAAAAAAAAAAAAAACACCTCATCGACACGTGGGTATCTCGAATACCGCTATAGGTACCGGTATCGTTTTACGAGATCCTTTCTCCCCCATACGTGCAAGTTGTGGAATGAGCTTCCTTCCGAGGTTTTCCCACTAACCTACAGCATGGAGGGACTTAGAAGATTTCTCCAGGGCAGGCAACGCATTAGCAATGCTCCAGGTGTTGCAGATGCCAATAGGCGACGGTAGCCAATTACCATCAGGTGGGCCGTAAGCCATAACATAAACAAACTTGTCTTTGATCATCATTTCAGCCGTTCGACGTCCACTTCGAACATGGCCTCCCCCACAGACAGAGCAAATTGCTTATCATGTAGGGGGATTTTCCCATACTCACCACGCTGGGCATGCGGGTTGGCGAGCGCAGTTAGAGCTATCGGTTGTTAAAGCGAGGGACGCTGCTGCCCATCCCCCAGCTTTTTTCCCTTAGTCGCCTCTTACGACATCCGCGGCTAGGTAGATATGGAGGGGCCTATTCTTCATTGTGGAGGGAATACATACATGTATTTCAGGTTTTATGGCTATGGTTTCTTTCCTGAGTTTCCGTACGAATTGGAGGGGGGTACCATGATTGTGATAACTGGGGAATACCCCTCCATCGAGGAGAAGATGTTGGAAGATGAGAAGTTCCTGGCTGCTACTAAAGGGAAGACCAAGGATCAGGCTAGTTTTTGTTTTAATTTCTCATGCTTTTTTTCCTAAATTTACGTTCTCACAGGGTTTAACTGAGAGTAGGTAATGGTCTCGGCAGAATAACAGCGTCTGCTGCTTAAACAGTAGGCATAATGCTGAGCCGAGGCCATTTTGCTGCTGCAGCACACATCACACCATTTTATTTTAATTGCCTTTGCTCGTGTTTTATTTTTGTTTTTTGTAAAATTTTGTGTAAGTGTGATAAAGTTGCAAATAAATTAATGTCAATGCTTCCTGATCAAAAATCTAACTCCTTCCAACCGGAACACAGCAATGAGACCATTGCTGTTTAGCAGCAGAATTTTCTCCAGGCGAATAGATCTTTGAAGATCTCTAACAGGCTGGTCCGAGGCAAGTTAAGTTTAGGAGGAGGTAGGGCATAGCGAGATTTTCTCGTTCTAAATTGGAGCAGCCCGCCTGGGGAGGTACCTCCGCCTTACAGAAGATTGCAGCCAAATAACATTATTTGTTTCAAATAGTGTTGTGTTCCTGCGGTGAGTAAGGTTGCCAGAGCTCTTTAGGGGGAGGGGGGTTCGGGGTCGGCAACGCGTGCGTGATGCCTCTGGTATTGCAATCGCTCATAGGCTACGGTAACCGCTTACCAACAGGTGGGGCGTATGCTTGTTTGCCACCTAAGTTGTATAAAAAAAAATGTATAAACACTACATTTGGTTCATGCCCACATTTTGCAAATGGCGAATTCCATTCATAAAAGTTTGCAAGCCTTTTGCCACTTAGATGAATACTACCTGGTTCTCTCACGAAGTTTTCCTTCACAGTTTGATGTGCGTGCAAACGAATACCAGAAACTCATTAGTACACGACAGGGCTCGAACCCAAGACCTTCGATCGGAAGCCCGGGTAACTCCCACTAGGTCAACATGGCTTTAAAGCTGATCGAACATATGTTTGATCAAAAATAAATATTTCTCAATGTAATTAAACTTCTAGCTGAAACTAGAGAAAGAACAAGCAAAAGCGGACGCAGCGCTTAAAGCGGAAGTAGAAAGAGAAGCGAAGAAGAAAGAAGCAGAAGCGATTTTCAAGATGAAGTGCAATCCATTCTCGGATCCTGGGTACCAGGTGCACCGCTCCCAGGTCATGGGGGAAGTTGCTGCTGTAAGTGCCTACACAAACCCTACGTGGTTTTTAGGGCACAAAATTATTGTAACCGTGTTGATTAAGGAGTAGAATGCATAAAAAATAAAGACGGTCAAGTGCGAGAACTCACGCCCTAAGGGTTCCGTACCATTGGTCGTGGGTACAAATCCCAGTCATGCAACATGATCTGGTCATGACCAGAAAAAAAAAAATCTAAGTGTAGGAAATTGACAAACTTATATTTGCGGTCGCTCACGTAGTCATTGTATGACATTGACCGCAAATATAACTTTTTTCCTAAAAAACTTCGAAATTCCTCAATTTCAGACTTACAAAAGCTCCTAGCATTCCAAATTTCAGAATTGTGAGGTAACTGGAAGTATCCTAGAGGTTTTTCATTTTAGCCTTTTCCATACAAAAATTATACATTCATTGCCATATATTTTTAATGCATTAAGCTAGAGCTTTGATTTTTATACGGCACCATAAGCCCACAGACATAAAAGGTGGTATTAATTTCAAGTTGATACCTTTAGCCGTTTCTGAGAAAAAGGGTCGTCTTGACAGACAGACGGACAACAAAATGATCCTATAAGGGTTCCGTTTTTCCAAATGAGGTACGGAACCCTAAAAAGGTCATCTTGAGTAAAAATTTATACATTTCAAAAAAATATATATCATAAATTCAGCCGTAAGACATCCACTGCTGAACATAGCCTTCATCCCCACTGCTTCTTTTTAGCAGACTACTTCATAGCCAGGTGGTATTTCTGCAATTTTATTCCACAAATCCCCACCTGTCCCCTCTGGAGGCTATAATGCTAGCGTATCTGCTATTCTACACTATAATCTCTGTGCCAAATTTCATCCTGATCCGTTCAGACTTTCTGGCGTGTTTGAGTAACAAACATCCATACGTCCATCTAAATTTTCGCATTTATAATTTATTTATTTATTTATTTTATTTACGAAAAGTTACACTATTTTTACAGGAGCACCTAATGCAATAGTGTACCATTATCATTCAAATTATTATTATTATATTTAGAAAACATTTAATACATACTATTAGTAGGAGGGAAGTAGGATGCATTTGAAAGAAAATAATGAAAGAAGGAAAATAATTTTATTTGTTACATAGCTAGTAGGTAATACATCAGTTTACAATAACACCTAAACTTTACTACAAACTACCCACTCATATGCCACAAACTGGCATCCAACTCAGCGTGTTGTTGTGTTACCTAGAAAGTAACACAACGCTGATCTTCCGTTGGAACCAAGTTCGCCACAATTAGAGATGGGTCGCGTACCAGATCCTTATAGTACCGTATCTTGCAAGTACCAGGTTCAAAAACAGGTACGAAATACTTGAAAGTATGTACATAGGCCGCACGAATCCACTGCGCAAGTCCACCGCGTGCCCAAGTCAAAGTCAAAGTCAAGTCAAAAGGCATTTATTTCAATAAAATCACTAGGATCACTTAGAAACGTCTTAGAAACTAGGTCAAGCTATGCCTGTTCCTCGCGACCAAGCCTAAAAGAATCAGGCAACAAACACGGCTTGGTGCCTATCTTTTTTTTCGTTGATCCTTTTTCACAAAATGGAATTTAAAGCTTCAGTGTGGTGCCGATCGAACTAGGTGAGGCTCAAAAGAAAAGTTATCTAATTATAATCCCTAATAAATAAGAGCTTATAAAAATGTGAAAAAAAAGAAGAAAAAAGTGAGCTTCAACAAATGATCTAAGGGCAGCACACGCTACACTTGAGGAAATATGTACCTAATGCTTCTATAAAATTGAATAATACTTAAAGCTGCAAGCAAAAACTGTAAAGACACTGCAAAATAGCATTTTAGCTGTCGAGGGGCAGAGCGACTTCAGGCCATGCGGTTTTATCATTTAATTTATGGATGGAATGAGGATGGATGCGCCAAGGATGCGCCGAGCTGCGAGACGGACGGTCGGGTTGCGACCGCTCGGTGCGTCGCATCCTAGGGTGCGTAGTGGACTTGCGCGTCGCACCCGAATATTTTTAATACGTCTAAGTATCGCGAAGTCGTACTAGGTACGTGATGTTATAACGCACTTGTGAGAAGTCATTTAGAAACAAATGCTATAATTTGGAACCCTAACGAAGCTAAGTACAAACTTTTGGTTGAAAAAATACAAAATAAATTCACTCGCTTTTTGTACTTAAAAAAACCGACCGCGGCCGATGATGCTCGAACGCAACACGTTTTGAAAGGCTGATCTAATAAATGATCAACTTAAAATTTAAACTATTGTTTGTTGTTTGTAAGTTGTAACGCATTGTTACAACGGAGTCTATCCATATTACCCGTTGATGTACCCGAGTCTGTTCGTGTTAGGCATGGTAGGGTATTGCAGGCTGTCGGTGCGGAGAGATGTGGCTCTGGTGAAGTACATGGTGCGCGTGTAGCGCGGGGAGCTGCACCACCCGACGGTACTGGCGGCGCTGCGGCTGAGCGCGCCCAACGACTACTTGGGCCTCCGCCGCCGCCCCGCCATGCTGGAGGTACCCAGCTGTAGGACCAACCTACTTAAGTTTTCTCCCGTGTCACTCGCTATCTATTTACTCAATATTCTGTCCCAAAACAGTGTAGATGTGTTTTACCAAAACCTGCCGAAAGCCATGGAAATGGCACAGCTTGTCATTGAGACAAAATATATTAATAAGTATTGATAATAAATTAAGTTAAGTAGGTACCTAGATATAACATCGCCTTAGGGCTTATTAAAAAAATCTGTTATGATGTTGTTATCTTAATAAATAAATAAATGTTTGATGCGAGGACCTGGTTTATAACCTGGTAGCGTAAATACTAACCACCACTGGCCACGATACAGGTCCATGTCGATACAGGTCATTTTATGCGATTTTCCGCAGGCACTGCAAAAATACCGCACCGCATGGTCTATTTATGACCGTTTTCCTGCTGAGACCTGCGCTGAAACAATATACGGGTAAGTACCTACCGTAAACAACGTTTGACGACCTCATTAGCGTAGCGGATGTGTGGTCGGCTAAGACGGTAGATATGGGTTCGAACTCCTCAGCGGGAGAAATGATAGCACGATCCGCAAATATTTGTTCCGGCTCTGGGTTCTTCTTGTTGTGTCACTGTTTCTTTCTTGGTCCGCCTGTATTAGGTCAGTGACCAGCAGGTTGAGGTATGGTGGCCCTGAAAAGGGCCTTTGACCGTTGGTGAAAGAATCATTGTACACGAAACGAGCCTCTAAGAGGCGCACTTTAATCCTTTCACTACACTGATTCTTTCACCGGTGATGCAATTGCGTAAGTGTAATGGCAATGAAGTTCGTAACTTTGAGGGTAATTTTTACAATCTTAGCCACATTCATAACGTTCCAAACTTGACAAGAGAAAACTTCAAGACATTAGCTTCTTGCTTTTCATGTTTGAAATACTTCAGATGTCGCTAAAATTGATAAAATCATCCTTAAAATTGCGATCTTCATTACCATTTCGCTTACGCAATAGCCTGGCGGGTCTGGGTATAATATTGTGATAATATTGTATACCTACCATGGTATCACGACACGCAGAACCGGAACAAATATTCGCAGATCATGTCAACATTTGTCCCGCAGCGGGAACTCGCCGGCTGCACCACCGAGGTCGTCAATACTATGTTGCTATGTTCACAATGTCGTTCTACCTTCAGGCATCTGCCTCCAGGCCCTCGAACATCCCATGGCCATCATTCTATGACCTCCTTCGTCCTTTCTTGCCAAGTGTCATTTATAAACGAAACTAGCTTCCACCCGCAGCTTCGCACTGGTGGTACCTACATAAAAACGTAAAAAACTTTATCTATTACAAGTTTCAACGACATCGGTTGAGCCGTTACGGCGTGATTGAACAACAAACATCCAAACATCTAAACATCCAAACATCCACACAAATTTTAATATATAATATAATATTATATAGCAGGAATTAGGATAGTAGGAATTAGGCTAATAGGAAGTAGGATAGTAGGGATAAAGATAAAGATAAAGATAAATTTATTTGCTTGAACATAATGTAGGTTAACAATGGTCATAAAATAAATAGTGTTTCAATTGTTTTACCATAGTCGGCATGCAAAATTACAATATTTTTTTTTATGTTTTTCCCCTTTGGGGATGGCTATGGCATCTAGGCCTTACCGCCAAGTCTTACGTTTATTTTTCCTTGTTATTTTTATTCTTTCGACTTTATTTTTCATCTTATTCATGGTCAAGTCATCGTCAAGTCAAGTCAAGTTCAGTTTTAGTAAGATATGATGGTGGCTATTTTACTAAAACCTCGAGGGACCTCTTGGCGCCAACTCGAAAAATGACGATACACGCAATCATTCTATTTCACTTCACTTGTGCGGTTTACTCAAACAATATTACGCAAAACACCACCATAATTACACAATATTATTCAATTTAACACTAGTTTTGTAAAATAAATTGAGAGCACAACATCACTTCGCAAGTTCCCGCCAAAAAGTCCGCAAAATTACAAATAAATGAATGTCAAAAATCGTATAACTAAAATTTAAAATAGAAGAATGTCAAAATAGTATTAAAAAAAACAAATTCAAAATTAAACAATAAGTCTGTTCTTTAGGTACATGAAGCCGCTGCTTACTGAGGACTTGATGTGTCAAATACACAAGGAGTGCAGGGTATTTGTGGACGAGCTTATGCGGTAAGTTCAAAATGGTTCTGTTAGCCCCTTCGTCCATGACGCTACGCAAAAGTGACGGAACTCATTAGAAACTAGAGTTGCGGACTGATTGGAAACTCCGACTCGTCCACGACGCTACTGGAATTTCCTGAAACTCAGTCACTCAGTACACGATTTTATGTAAACAAAGTTTTGAAAACGAAAATAATTAACATGACTAGTGATAATTCGAGCGATGACATGGAATTATTACTTCTCCAGTCACATAGAGGTCAGAATCACATATAATTTCTTTTTATTCGTTCATTTTTCAACAGTTTCCCGAAACCAGTCGCCTGGCGACCAGCATGTCGAGTCGCCAGGAGACTAGTTACAAACGCGTTCCTTTTGAGTAGCGTCGTGGACGGACGCGCATTGAAATACTAGTGCTATCGCATTCAGGCTATTCATAAGTGACTACAGTTTCAGTCGCGTTCCTTTTGAGTCGCGCCGTGGACGAAGGGGCTTACTGTGGTCATCGACCATACAGTAACAGAACATCAAATATCTAAAGAGAGCTATGCTCGGAGTTTCACTGCGCGATAAATCTAAAATTAGGAAATCTGTACAGGAACCACGGTCACCGACATAGCTGCCTTATATTATGACTTCTTCTTCTTGTCGTGACACTGATTCTTTCATGGTCATCCTGTATTATGTTAGTGACCATGTTGAGATATGGTGGCCTAAGACCGTCGATGAAAGAATCTGTGTTGTGAAAGGATTAAAGTGCGCCTCTTAAGGCTCCTTTCGTGCACAAAAAAAAGTGTTAAAATGTAAAAAAAAGGGTTGTGTAATGGTTAGTAGAAGAAGATAGCCCCGATATTATGACTCAGGTCATATAAGTAAATAAATATTCCGCACATATCACACACGGTCAACTGATCCCAAACTAGGCATAGCCTGTACTATGGGTACCAGAGACTGATATACATAATAGATACATATTTATCACCCAGACACAGAACAAACATCTGTGTTAGTCACAAATGTTTGTCCAGTGCGGGAATCGAACCCGCGACCTCTAGCGCAGAAGGCAGAGTTACTACCAACTGAGCTATGAGGCCAGTCATGCCATGTAGTATGGCAGGTTATATAGGTTTATATATATAGGTTCTATATTATATAGGTTATATAGGTTCGACACGACAGAACACGACATGCCGTGTTCACCACGATGTTTTCCTTCACCATTGAGAGTAGTATTGATAAATATTAAAGATAAGTTTTCCGTATGGAAAATCCATGACCAAATCCACGACCACGATTCGAACCCACGACCTGTGGATTGGAAGGCGGGACAACTACCTACCACCTATTTCTAGCCTCAAAGGTTTGCTGGAAGAAAACTCTTTTTAGGGTTAAGCTCGCCTTTGTACATGTCCTTTCATTTAGTTTGTGTTTTGTATGTGTTTTCTGTGTACAATAAAGAATAAAGAAGTTTTTCATTTTGCTTATTTCGCGATTCTGAACCTGTAACGCTATCGACAGATTGGATCTGAAGCTTCTAATCAAAATGCACCAAGTTATGTACAAGAACGTCGGCTGGAAGTACCCTAAGCAGAGGCCTAGGAAGAAGCCTAAGGCCCCCCCACTACCCAAACAACTGAACGTGGATAGTAACCTTTTAAAAAGTTTGGAGGTATGTTCGAAGCCTAACCGCCTCAAGCCTCGTTCAATCGGCATATTATATGTCTTATTAAGCTAGGTTATTTAAAACCTAGTTAAATATATGAGAGAGCGAGTCTGTTTACCTAAAGCGAGTCGGTCTTAGTTTAAATTCTCCCGGTTTTCATACTTCCTGTGTGACGTCACTTTACCCCTTCCACTGGACACCAGGCGGCGCGGCGGGCGCGCTGCGACCATTGCTCATTGGCGTTTTGTTTCTTGTTGCGATCGGTCGAGCTCACCTCAAGGTGAGTTGAACACAAAATTTATTTTTGAAATGATTTAAAAATCTCAGAGCTAAAACGGTGTTACCGTTCGATGTTTTTAATTTAATATTGTGGTTTCAGCAATGAATTCTACAGGGGTAGAAGTCGCTGAAGAATCCTCGGATTCCTCAGACTCTTCCTCATCGTCGGATTCTCCCGAGACGGTTGCTGTCCAAGATGAGCAGCCGGTTTCCTCACGAAGACGGAAAAGAAAAGCGTGCTCATCAAAAAGAAAATCGAAGAAGCGCCGCCGTACCGATGACGCAATAGCCCGGTTGGCGGAGCAAGTAAGTAGCATGAAAGATTATTTAGGTAGCGTTGCGTTTCAACCTACCATGCATTCTAGTGCCTACGTACCTGACTATCAACCCGATTGTCAGTCGGAGGTTAGTGCTGATGTAAGCGGAGAACTTTATTCTGAACACGAGGGTAATTCCTCTGATGCGCCTTATAGTTTTGAATTTCCGCTAAATACTGTGCTAAAAGAACCATCAATTCCTAAATCATTACCCGCTCATGTCGAGCTGTTAAAGTCGATTCAACATTTTGAAACGGAGGACTGGGACAGCGTTCGTTATGCAGAAGTGCAAAAACTGTATTGTTCATCCCCGGGCTTTAATTTTTTAGAGACAAATGACGAGATCAAGCCTTTCGAGAAATCGAATTCTCTTGCATTGATTGAGCGTGGGTTTGCAGCAATCACGCAAGCTGTTATAAAGCATAACGAAGCCTCGCAGGCTGGTTTCAAATCGTTGATCGAATGGGCTAGTTCTACTCGTGATTTGTCTCCAAAAACGTTGCAAGAGAAAATTAATGATATTTTTGTCAAGGGTGGTTTTCAAAAAACTAGCAGCGATATTCTGCAATTAGCTTGCGGTCATAGAGCCGAGATAATACAACAGAGGCGTGATTCGATTTTACGCTCTGTGAAAGACAATTATGTCAAGGCTAGCTTGCGTAAAATTCCACCTAGCTGTGATAACTTGTTTCAAAAAGAGGTCTTATCCTCCACAATTGAAAAATCGGGTGGTACCGTGAAAGTTTTCTGGCCGCCCCGTGCGCCAACACAAATAAAAACCGCTACGCAAGTACGGCAACAACAGCAAGTTCAGGCCCTGCCTAGCTATGCTAATAATAACTATACAAATAAAATTCCTGCGCAAGGAATGTATAACTACCCTCATTTCGCAGATGTAGCGAACCGATTTCCATCACAGGGTTTTATGAATAATCATTTTCCAATGCAAGGGCGTGACTATCCTCGTCCCCCTGCAAGGCAATTCGCTCAAAATACCAGACCCTCGCGACAGAGGTCAAACCGAAATTTTCAAGGATATGACCCATATTCCGGCACAAGCCGAGGCCAGGTTAGATTTTCAGGGCAATCCTTACCGCGCATGCAATCTAAGCGTAAGTTATGACTCGAAGACGTTTCAAGCAGGTCGGCTAACAGAGTTTGTAGCAAAGTGGGAAGATATGCAGGCTCCAACAGCTATAATTCAGATTATTCAAAGATTTCGGATCCCCTTCCTAGCCAAACCCCCGTTACAAGTGCCAAAGTTGAAGAATCATCTTTTTCGAACCCCCGTGTCAGAAGAGATGGACAAAATTATAAATCAAATGTTAGAAATGAAGGTATTGGAGCCTGCAAATCACAGTCCCAGCTTTGTGTCCCCTATGTTTTTGATCCCAAAGGGCGACGGCTCTGTTCGGCCCATTTTCAACCTGAAAAATCTAAACAGGTACGTGAAACTGAGCAAGTTTCGCCTAATAAATGTGCACAGAATATCAGGCTTCCTACAGCCAGCGGACTGGCTTGTCAAAATCGATTTGTCAAATGCTTATTTTCATCTGCCGGTATCCAGGGCACACAGGTGCTTCCTCAGAGTAATCTACCGAGAAAAACTTTTACAAATGGCCTGTCTCCCATTTGGCCTAGCGTGTTCCCCAAAAATCTTTGCATGTCTAACGAATTGGGTGGCACAGATTCTAAGAGACAGGGGAATAAGAGTAGTCGTCTACTTGGACGATTTTTTAATAGTAAATCAGGACCCACGTATCCTTTGCCGGCATGCTCAGGACGCGAGCCAAATTTTAGAGTACCTCGGGTGGCAAATAAACTACGCGAAATCGACCTTAGTCCCTCAGACGCATCTGGAATACCTAGGCATAGTTTGGGATCCACACGAAAACCGAAAATATCTTCCTCCACTAAAAAGAATAAAGTTGCGTCAAAAGTTGTTGGATTTAATTCAAAGAAAAAAGGCCAATCTAAAAGAAATTCAGAGCATAATCGGATCAGTCAACTTTGCCAGTTTCCCAGTACCCAGGGGCCGCTTGAACCACCGAGAACTTCTCAGACATTGCAAAGCTTTATTACGGCGGAACCCACACTATCGGTATCTAATACCTCGGCAGGTACTAGTCGAATTAAAGTGGTGGAGAGAAAATCTCGAAAAGTTCTCGCCGATTCATTACCCTCCCATAGCCAACTATTTAGTGACAGATGCGTCAAGCATAGCTTGGGGCGCTCAACTAAACAGTGTGAGACTGTCAGGTCAGTGGGCTCCTTTAGAGATGACTTTGCACTCCAACCAAAAAGAGATGCTAGCAGTTTTATACGTTTTAAAAGATCAATGTCAGCACCTGACAGGCTCCACACTGTTAATACAGAGCGACAACAAGTCTGTGGTTTCGTACTTGAGAAACGAGGGAGGCACCAGGTCGATGCATCTGATGGATCTGACTTACCAGATACTCGCGATCCTAGACCACTTTGGTGTTCATATAGAGACGCACTACCTACCAGGTCGGTTCAATGCCGAAGCAGATCACCTATCTCGTTTGGCACAACCGCCGGAATGGCACCTCTTACCCAAAATAACGGAGATAATATTCTCCAGGTGGGGCATACCCTCGATAGACTTGTTCGCGTCAGCAACAGCTCATGTGGTTCCGAATTACGGAACGTTGGATGTGACAGATCATCAGGCTTGCCTTCACAATGCTTTCAGTCAATTGTGGAACTACCCCCTGGCGTGGGTGTTTCCACCACCCTTTCTAATGCCTCGAGTATTACAGCACCTAAACTCTGCAGTAGGGGTGTACCTAGTAGTGGCTCCTCGGTGGAACAAAGTCTTTTGGAGGCCCGACCTCAAGAACCGTGCCCTCGGTCCCCCATTCACGATAGGCAACCTGAACCAGGTTTTGATAGACACCGCAACAGGTTATCGACCCCCAAGGACACAGGACATGGTTCTAGAGGTTTGGAGATGTGGGGGTGGTCAGAAAGTCTAGTGGGTTGGTCGCAAGATCATAAGCAACTTTTGCAAAAAGGTTGGCGTGAGTCCTCGTTAAAAACATACCAAGTCGCTTGGCAAAAATGGTGCGGTTGGGCGAATGAGAATTTTGTCAATATTTCAAAACCTAATGGATCTGACTTTAGTAGGTTTCTGCTTGATTTACACTTAAAACATGGCTTGGCTTACAGCACTATATTGGTATATAAATCTGCCGTGTCTACCCTGTGCGACCCAGATGCAAGTAGTCGACTGAGCTCTCACTTATTAGTCAAGCAAGCTCTAAAATCAATCAACATTCAGAATGTTAAGCCTACCAAAGCCCCAATATGGGATACTGATGTGCTCACTAACTGGCTAAGGGACAATACAGTAGACGTAAATAGCTTGTATGAATGCTCAGGTCGCGCAGCTATTTTATTTTTATTGTGTTCTGGTCGTAGGATCCATGATTTAACCTTATTGATGGTAGATGATGAAAACTGTATCTTTACAGATAATTCGGTGATTTTATGGCCAAAATTTGGTTCAAAGACAGATTCTGTAACTAACAGACAATCAGGCTGGCGTCTCTTCCAGAACAAAGATTATCAGACCCTTGACCCTATATTTTGGCTAAAAAGAGTTATTACTTTATCGCAGAGTAGGCGCTCAGTTTGTAAACAAGGCAATTTATTTTTAACCGTGTGTGGTAAGCCTAAAGCTGCTTCTAGAACTAACATAGGTGGCTGGGTGAAAAAGATTTTATCACAAGCTGGGATCAGTGCAAGTCCTGGTAGTATTCGGCCTGCAGTAGCATCAAAAAACTGGATTCAAAATTGCCCCATTGATGAAATTTTAGCCCGTGGCAACTGGCGATCAGAGAACACTTTTGTGAAATACTATTGCCGAGAGATTTGTCCCGCGACAACAGCACTTTCCAGCCAATCTATTTCTAATCTCTTCACACCGACTAACGAATAATTAGATGAATTTAATTCTACCCACTCTATGGAAGAACCATGAATGATTATAGTGATACATTTTGTTATACATGTTTTGACTAGGTAAATTAGTGCTACTTATCTATAAATAATGAGCATAGTGTATGGTATAATACATATTCTAAGGAGATGTAATTATTATGATTTTTCCTCATTTAAATTGTGATTACCTACTTATACTTTGATTGTACTTTAAAGTGTACTTTAATGCCATAATAAGGGATTTAATATTATGTACCTAATATGTGATGTTCTTTGTCTAATAAACATACTATTGTTTTTTCTACAAACTTTGTATTTCTTTTCATGTCATCTACCTATACCAGTAGGTACATCTATACAGTACTTCCTATGATTTCGATAGCTAACTTATCATGCCTCATCTTCCTAATTAGGGATCTTATAATCACATTGGCGTTTTTTCTGTCCACCAGGCGATAACAGACAGGTCTCATATATTTAACTAGGTTTTAAATAACCTAGCTTAATATCAGCGTTTTACCTACCAATAAAACGCTTATTAAGCAAAGAGTTATTTAAAACCTAGCACTTTAATTCTGCCTGGCAGATAGGTACCTAAACTAACCTAATTTATGAAGGTAGGTAATCATTTTAATATTTACCTATGTAGGAAATGTAATTTTACCTTCATACATATCACATCTAATTTTGTTTTTTACCTAACCTATTGACCTAGGTACATAGCAATAAGCTAGGTAGGTACAATAGAGTAACAAAATTAGAATAATAGTGTACCATACCTATCTTCCGGATATTACATGATACCCAATGAGCAATGGTCGCAGCGCGCCCGCCGCGCCGCCTGGTGTCCAGTGGAAGGGGTAAAGTGACGTCACACAGGAAGTATGAAAACCGGGAGAATTTAAACTAAGACCGACTCGCTTTAGGTAAACAGACTCGCTCTCTCATATATTTAACTAGGTTTTAAATAACTCTTTGCTTAATAAGCGTTTTATTGGTAGGTAAAACGCTGATATAAAATTATTTTAAAAGAGATCCGTAATTCTACTGAACATAGTGAATTATGAGTATAATTGAAAGAAAGAAAGAAAGAAAATACATTTATTTTGGTTACACACAAGAACAGCACATACTAATAAGAAAAAAACAGGCACTACAGGAAACAAAGAGGAGATAATTGTGGTTTCATACGAAATTCTAATTTCATACAGACATATTACATAAAATCACGCCTATTTCCCACAGGGGTAGGCAGAGAGGGCTTTCCACTTGCTACGATCCTGACATACCTCTTTTGCTTAATTCACACTCATCACATTCCTCATACATGCTTATTTCAGGAAGTGTTCAATCTTGGAATAATTTCAAAACCGTCGAAAAAGATCAGTGATATCTTTGGGGACTTAAACTACGCAGCATACGATCTGAATATACGGGACCCAGACGCCAAGTAGGTTTATTTACCTACTCTTTATTCTTTTAGACCTGTCCTGCCGCGGAAGTCGAACCCATTAAGTCCCAAAAGTGAGTATATGCGTAGTATAAGCGTAATAATAATACTAGGGGATAGGCAGCAGCGTTCCCTATCAACAATAGCTTTATCGCCAACCCGCATGCCCAGCGTGGCGAGTATGGGCAAATTCCCTAAAATTATTGTTTGGGTGCCGTACAAGGTCGGTCGCGCTGGGAATCTATGGGGGTTCGCAATTTTTTTTTATTTTATGTGGCTATGGCGTCATTGTGTACAAACTGGCCTATTGTGATCGACACTTGTTATCTGTGGAGCCCCGTTACAGGGCTTTCAAAGTTCACCGCAAAGCCCAGCAGCTGTAAAACTGAAGGATTTTCTTTGGGGTGAGTTGCTTTAGCTCCATTGGGCTGAGGATGTGCTTTCCCAAATGGATGCTACGTTTGAGCATAAGTGCTAAGCACTCACCTAGCAGGTGTAGAGGCGTTTCGTCCGCCTCCTTGCATAGCCTGCAGGTTTGTGTGTCGAATAGCCTTAATTTATTTTATTTTATTTATTAACAAAATCCACAGCTCTTAAAAGGAAAACATGTAAACTTATAACTAAACTGACAGCCAATAACGGATTTTCATTTTATATCTTATACCTAAAAACAGTCACCAAGTATGTATTTATCATAAAATAATAATAGCAACTATAAAACAATAAAAGCTCTAAAAGCTCCAAACAAGTATTAACCATATACAAATATTATCTATGCCTGATGTATAACTACGTGCTTTGTGTATGTGTGTGTGTGTGTGTTTAAACTGGGGGAGGCCTATGTTCAGCAGTGGAAGTCCTACGGCTGAGTTTATGGTGGTGATGAATATCTCCAGGTTTCCACCACCAGCGTATGGTGACGTGAAGCGTCGTCTGTTGATGTCCTGCGTGTTCGGCGCAGGAATACCTGGGGCTGTTCGGAACAAGGCGGTGCTGCTCGTCGGTCCACCGAGGAACGGAAAGTCCTTTCTCGTTGACTGCGTTGCTGGAGAGATGAGTAAGCCTGCAAATACTTAGAAGAGAATGGAAAAATCTTTATTCTCTAATCATTTGCAAGAGTTACTAAGCTAGTGTTCTGGGTCTTAGTGTTTTGGTATGGTATTCGCCATGACGCTTTGCTTGCTTGCTGTCACTTCTTCTTCTTCTTCTTTTCGTTTCGATGCTTCACACATTTTAAATTAATTTAGAGTAGTAGTCAATCGCCCTATCCGTGGCCGCGTTGAGGTCCTCTCTCGTGCAGGACACTCCAGCAAGTGTGGCATGGACTGAACTGGAGCATCACAGTCACACTGGGCTAGGCTCGATTATTAGCACCACAGTCACTGATTCTTTCTTGGTCATTTTGATTAGGTCAGTGACCAGGTTGAGGTATGGTGGCCCTGAGCAGGTCCTATGACCGTCGGTGAAAGAATCAGTGTAATGAAAGGATTAAAGTGCGCTTATTAAATGCTCCTGTTTATTTTGAGAGCACTGGTGAAGTGGTGGTAGTGGTCGCCCGTTTTCCGGTCCACAGGTTGTGGGTTCGAATCCTGGTCCATTACCAATGGATTTTCCATCCAGGTGAAGGATGCCAAATTGTTTGGACTTGCCTCTGGACTACCTTTATACATCTTCAAGGATCTGATCGCCTAGAGAACTGAGAGGTTAAGTTGTGTTATTAGTGTTGTGTTCCTGCGGTGAGTAAGGTTACCAGAGCTCTTTAGGGGGAGGGGGTGAGGGGTCGGCAACGCGTGTGTGATAGCAAGCGCTCATAGGCTACGGTAACCGCTTACTAACAGGTGGGCCGTATGCTTGTTTGCCACCTCAGTTGTATAAAAAAAAATATGCCTGGCCAATTTGTGTTAGGAGACTTTTTCGTGAAAGGGCTGCCATTTCGATGCATGGACCATGGTTTCAGATGCCGTGAAGATTGACATTACGCCTGAGGTGTTCAGCTCCGTGGCGAACAGGCCAGCCAGGCTGCTCTCGCTAGTGTTTACAGCAGCGAAGGTCTTCCAGCCGGCTGTCATCTTCTGCCGGGACATAGAGCGAGTGTTCACTAAGAAGGTGCCTTATCTATTGTAGATGATTTATAAAATGTCAGATCATGTTTTTTTTTATTAATTAAAAAAAATATACAACACCAACCACCAATAAATTTCCGTTCGGAAAATGTATGGGCTCTCAAACGGTGAAGGAAAACATCGTGAGGAACCCGACACGTCCTGGAACCTAAAATCTCGAGGTCCATGTGACACGTGGGCGAAAGGAGTCTCTACAAGGTGCACTTTAATCCTTTCACCACACTGATTCTTTCACCAATCATACATAATTTTGGTTACTGCGGGACTAACTAATGCGGGATGACCAAGAAAGAGCCAGTCACGATCATTATGCAATTTGAGAACTGTATCATGTCTGTTGCGTACCTACTCCTAAAAATGTTTTAGGTCCCGCCTCAAGACAAATGGCTGAAAGCGAAAGTTATAAATAAACCACTGACAAAGCTGTTGAAACAGATATCAGCTGACGATAAAATAATCTTCATTGGTGAGTTATTTTTCTTTAATTAGTAAGAAACCACAAAATGGCCAATAATTATTTTATGTTTTTTGCGCTATTGCGCCTTCGCGTATAAACGTCATAGCATTTAGACCAAAACGCAAAACGACGCATACGAGAAATGACGCATCTGTATAATGAATGACCGATATATACGTACTAATCAGTATAAACGCGGATGAAACGTCTTTATAACTTTTTTTTAATACGCGTCTTGCCTGTCACATCACATTACGTGAATTAATCCTAATAATAAATTTGATATAAGCGTTACAAATCCAAAAGTTGTCTGATTTAATAAATGAGTTAGGTATTTTTATAATACAGATGTGTGATTGTTTCGTATACGCGAAACGACTAATACGCACTCATACAATGGCATCTTCAGGCGTGTATCTTACGACAGGCCTCATACCTCAGTTGGTAGTAACTCTGCCTTCTGCGCTACAGGCCGCGGGGTCGATTCCCGCACTGGACAAACATTTGTGACTAACACAGATGTTTGTTCTGTGCCTGGGTGTTAAATATATATCTATTATGTATATCAGTCTCTGGTACCCATAGTACAGGCTATGCCTAGTTTGGGATCCGTTGACCGTGTGTGATATGTCCGGAATATTTATTATTTTGTAGCAAATTGGTCGTTATGCGTCAGAATCAGTTATTGTCTTTCCAGCTACGAGTACGTACCCTAAAACAGCTCAAGCCAAGCCGATGGTGGCGATCTTCAGCGAAATGTTCCTAGTGCCGAGGACAGACTACGGGACTCTACATTTGTTTTTCTACAATAAACTACAGAGGTAAATTGTCTACAAAAAAAAACGTTTGTTATTATGAACCAGAGAGATGGGCGAAAGGATTTAATTATGCAATGCATTAATACGAGGCTCCTTTCTTGTCATATCACGCCTCACATTGCCCTCTAGAAGGCTATTATGGGTTTCCTCACGATGTTTTCCGTCACCGTAAGAGCACGTGGACGTATGCACATACATTACATACATTTTTCTAATAGAAAAACGCATGTAGTGATCTCTGTGAAGAATTAAAGGTTCTCGAATTGCGAACATGAGCCGGGCGACGCGTGTTTGAAGAAACCCCCCCCCCCTCCTGATGGACCGAAGACGTTGTTATAGTTGCGGGAACTCGGTGAATGCAGAAGGCTCAAGACCGTTCGTTATAGCGCTCTTTGAGGGAGGCCTGTGTCCAGCAGTGGACTGCTACAGGCTGATGATGAAGAAGCAAAAGTGGCAAACAAGCGTACGGCCCACCTGTTGGTAAGTGGTTACCGTAGCCTATGAGCGATTGCAATACCAGAGGCATCACACCCGCGTTGCCGACCCCGAACCCCCTCACCCCTAAAAAGCTTTGGCAACCTTACTCACCGCAGGAACACAACACTATTAATGTTATTTGGCTGCGATATTCTGTAAGGCGGAGTTACTTCTCCAGGCGGGCTGCTCCAATTTAGAACGAGAAAATCTCGCTGTGCCCTACCTCCTCCTAAATCTGGCACTAAACCTGAACGTTTCGTGAACAGAATACATATGCTTTCCAGCATAAGGAGTATGCCTCGAGACTACTGCGTGCAAGCGCTTGCGCAGCTGATGCAAGGGTACGGATCTGGAATAGTTATAGAGTTGTACCGTGATGTCATGACTTCGGAAAGAATTGTCAGGTTAGTTTATTTTTTATACTTACGGCACGGAGGCAAACAAGCTTACGGCCCTCCTGATGGTAAGTGGTTACGCCTATTGACATCAGCAACACCTGAAGCATTGCTAATGCGTTGCCTGCCGAACCCCTCCCCCCCTAAAGAGCTCTGGTAAACTTACTCACCGCGGGAACACAACACTATTTGAAACAAATAATGTTGTTTGGCAGCGATCTTCTGTAAAGCGGAGGTACCTCCACAGGCGGGCTGCTTTTGGAGGAGGTAGGGCACAGTGAGATTTTCTCGTTCTAAATTGGAGCAGCCCGCCTGTGGAAGTACCTCCGCTTTACACAGCCAAATAACATTAATTGTTTTAAATAGTGTTGTGTTCCTGCGGTGAGTAAGATTGCCAGAGCTCTTTAGGGGGGTTCGGGGACGGCAACGCGTGCGTGATGCCTCTGGTATTGCAAGCGCTCATAGGCTACGGCAAACCGCTTACGTTGGTGGGCCGTATGTTATATTTTGCCACCTTAGTTGTATTAAAAAAAAAAAAGCAACTAGAACAGTGGCTGCCCGTGGCTTCACTCGCGCGGTACCTGAATATAATGGAAAGTAGCTCTCCACACCAAAAAGTTGCTCGCACATATAGTCAAACGAGGACATCCGCCGAACCAAGGTCACCGACATAGCTCTCTGAATTATCAAGTCGAACTTTCATTAGGCAGGCCATACAAGGTGTTTCATAATATGTATGCCATCCCGAAAGGGGCTTATTCTACAACCAATTGGCAATAAAGTTTGTTCTACGACTTTTGGAAATTGGACATTTTTCATTGACAAAACTCTATGCGAAAATCAGCTGTTTTGGGGTCAAATCAGGTCAAACTCAATGAATCAGCTGTTTTCGGTAGCAATCTTGATTCCGAACTTCTTGTACGTTTAGTTATTAGTTCTAAAGATGATAAAAATAGCAAAAACAGATAATTTAAGCAAATTGCATAATTAAAGCAGATAATTGAAAAAAAAAATTGGAAAAAAAATAATCAAATAATGAAGTTTTTTTTCGCTAAAATTATTTATTTTTGTTGATAGAATAGCCCCCTTTCGGGATGGAATACATGTTATGAATCACCTTGTATAGCTCGTAGAACCGACAACCGTTGAGGAATAAAGGTTCCCGAATGGCGACCACGAACCAGACGACACGTTGGAAGGCCCCCCACCCGATGGACAGACGATATTGTTAAGGTTGCGGGGCGTGGATGGAGAAGTGTCAAGACCGTTCGTCATGGCATTATTTGGGGGAGGCCTATGTCCAGCAGAGGACTTCTACAGGCTGATGATGATGATAAATATCTTTACAGACTGAACGAGACTCCTTTGTCGCCGTCAGAGTTCTTAGAGCCACTTATCGAGAGGGGATTAGAACCTGTTACAATGGAGGTAAGTGTTGGCATCCCACCATAAAGGAGCCTCTAAGGCTCGTATTCAGAGACAAGACTCAAGCATTGATCTGTACTTAAATCTCGATTTGAGTCGAGATTCTAATTCTTGAACAGTATTTAAGTATAGATATACTCTTTATTCGTATACCACATTAAACTTAACAAAATATCCATATTTACTTCTTTATTGCTTTTTTTTTGCACCAAATACAACAAAATCTATATTTAAGTGTGGTCCGGAGCACGCTTGAGTGTAGATCTCATTTTCCTTTGAATAATGTCAAATCAAATCTAGATTTAAGTACCGATTTCGACTGATTGACGTTTCAGAATAAGCATTTACTCAGGTGAACTGTGATCATTGAATCTATACTTAAGTACTGTTCAAGAATTAGAATCTCGCCTCAAATCGAGATTTAAGTACAGATCAATGCTCGAGTCTTGTCTCTGAATACGAGCCTAAGAGGCGCACTTTAATTCTTTCACTACACTGATTCTTTCATCGAAGGTCTTATACCCTTTTCAGGGCCAGCATACCTCAACCTGGTCACTGACCTAATACGGGATGACCAAGAAAGAATCAGTGACACGACAAGAAGAAAAAAAAGTCAAATAAATATATTTTCTTTCTTTCCTTCTGTCAGTAACTACAATCTCCTTTGTAAGATTTTCTTGTAATTAGGGTTCCGTGCCTCATTTGGAAAAACGGAACCAAAATAAGTTTGACAACTCCTACACTTACAATTGTTTTTTCTGACCCCGCGTTTGAATTTTCTGACTGGTAAATCCATTGGTGCACGACCGGGATTCGAACCCACGACCAATGGTACGGAAGCGACAGAGCGCGAGCTCCCGCACTTGACCTTCTTTATTTTTCAGGATTACCAAGAATACACAGACTTTTATATACAAAACTCGCCATTAAAAGTAGAGAGACAAGAATTTGATATCATAAATATGCACAGAGAAGTGGCTTATAGAAAAATGGCAAAGAAGAACGCTGAAAAATGAACAAACTAAGAAAATGGACCAATTTTAAGCCGTGTTCCCCGCGGCATCGCACGCGTGATTTTTCATACAAACGTTATAACCCCTTTTCACCCTCTTGGGGGTTTTTATTTTCAAAATCCCTCTTTAGTGAATGTGATTGTCATATAGGGCAGCTACTGTTCAACTTTCAGGTTAATTGCTTTATTGGTTTGGGCTGTGGGTGGATTCACAGTTGAGGCCATGTTCTTTTATTTACACAGATAAGGGATTATGAATTGCCCATACAAGCTTTCAACCCCTATTTGACCCCCTTCAAGATTTTCTTTGAGACAAAAAAAAGCCTATGTCCTTCCCCGGGTCATAATACATCTCCTTACTAGATTTCATCACGATCCGTTCAGCCGTTTAATCGTGAAAAGGTAACAATCAAACAAACAGAGCTAATTTCGCATTTTTAATATTAGTAAGTAATTACAGTTAAGGCAGACTTATAAGGTATTAGAAATAAATAAGAATGTTTCTTTGCGTTATCTTTTTATTATAACCTTTGCTATCTTGTGTACGTTCGTATTTTGTGTGTGTAACGCTCGAATACTGAAACGTCACTTAACTATTTGAGATGGTCTCAATTATTTGAGACGCCGTTATCGTTCAGAATCTTATACGCAAACATCAATTATATCACCACTTATATTTAAGTGACGTTTCAGTATTCGGGCGTTAGGCGGTGATCGACGCCCGAATACTGAAACGCTTCTCAACTCATCCACTCGGGTAAAGGCTACTTATTTCTGAGGGAACGTTAGATTTAAGTGGATTAAGAAAGGCCACTTTTTCATCATCATCATCATCAGCCTGTAGAAGTCCACTGCTGGACATAGGCCTCCCCCAAGGAGTTCCATGACGAACGGTCTTGAGCCTTCTCCATCCACCGACTTCCCGCAACCTTCACAATGTCGTCGGTCCATCGGGTGGGGGGGCCTTCCAACACTGCTTCGCCCGGTTCGTGGTCGCCATTCGAGAACCTTTACTCCCCAACGGTTGTCGGTTCTGCGAGCTGTATGGCCTGCCCACTGCCACTTCAACTTGCTTATTCTGAGAGCTATGTCGGTGACCTTAGTTCTTCTACGGATTTCCTCATTTCGGATCTTATCACGTAGTGAAACTCCAAGCATACTCCAACTCTCTTTTTATTCCGTTTTAATAACCAGTTGAGATAAGGAGTAACAAGTGTTTTTTCTTAACTAGTTCTGAAAAATGGTTATGAAAGTGGACTAGAACTGGTTCAACCGCCACTTAGTACTTTTATGCTGAGCGTGCTCTCAATTGTCTTTATAGCTGTCAAACGCTAATCAGTGTTTCTGTAATCCGTTTTGATTTTAAGTGGTCATTTGAGTGGGACTTAAATCTGGCACGCTTAAAATTTAAGTGGTGATCTAATTGTAGTTTGGGTATACGATTCCGTCTCAAATAATTGAGATCGTCCAAGTAGTTAAGTGACGTTTCAGTATTCGGGCGTTAAGGATCCAATACGTGTAAAATGTAATGTCGCAATCAGACGTCACGGCAGGCCCCAACACAATATTTATCGGAAAATAAGTTCACAATAAAGATCACAATAAAATAAACCTAGCAGATTAGGAGGAGGTAGGGCATAGCGAGATTTTCTCGTTCTACATTGGAGCAGCCCGCCTGGGGAGGTACCTCCGCCTTACAGAAGATCGCAGCCAAATAACATTATTTGTTCAAATAGTGTTGTGTTCCTGCGGTGAGTAAGGTTGCCAGAGCTCTTTAGGGGGAGGGGGGTTCGGGGTCGGCAACGCGTGCGTGATGCCTCTGGTATTGCAAGCGCTCATAGGCTACGGTAACCGCTTACCAACAGGTGTACCGTAAGCCTGTTTGCCACCTCTGTTATATTAAAAAAAAAACCATATATATTTTACCTTAAAATGATCTAATTATACATTGAAGAATGGATGCGTTTGTGTTTTATTTCCCAAACATGTTAATACAAGATGATTCATAATATGTACACCATCCCGAAAGGGGATTATGCTATCAACAAAAAGATTAGAATTTAGCGGGAAAACATGAATATTTTCTGACAGTGTCCCCGAAACTTTCTCAAACTAGCTGTTTTTGGTATAATTTTAATCTTTATAACTAACCACTACGAACGAGAATTCGGCATCACGATCTAAAACAGCTTGAACTGATTAGATTGTTCCCTAAAACAGCTGATTCATTGAGTTTAAACTGATTTGACCTCAAAGCTGCTGATTTTTGCATAGCTTTTTTTCAATGAAAACTGAAGAATTTACTGAAGTCGTAGAACAAACTTTATTGCCAATTGGGTGTAGAATAAGCCCGTTTCGGGATAGCATACATATTTACAATCATCTTATGCCAAAACTAGATACCAAACATTTAGCGGAAAATTTGAGCACATAAAATAAACATGTAAAACATTGCTTAGCGCAATTAAGGGCTTAAATTATTAATTGATCTACCTAAACATTTGTGTTTTATTACTTAAACATATTAATTTATAAGTACATACAATAGTCTGACTCTGAGATCACGTTCGCTTTGCTCACTCGATCAATATACACAATTAAACAAGAGATTCATAACGTGTATGCTATCCCGAAAAGGGCTTATTGTACACACAAAACAAAGTTTATACAACGACTTTTGGATATACCTACGAAGTTTTTAATTGAAAGAACTCTATACAAAAATCAGATGTTTTGGGGTCAAATCAGTTCAAAATCAACGAATCAGCTGTTTTAGGTAGCAATCCTGATGCCGTACTTCTTGTACGTTTGGTAATTCATTATAAAGATTATAAAATTCCAAAACGAAGTATGGGAAAATTTATAAAAAGTTCATGTTTTTTTTCCAAATATATTTTCATTTTGTTGATAGAATAACCCCTGTCGGGATAGTATACATTTTATGAATCACCTTGTATTTTGATCTTGAAACGTGATGCACCAGTAGTGCTAATGCGTAAGTGAAATGGGAATAGATTTCGTTACCCTACCCATTTTGTAGCGGGCGAATGCCGTTGCGGGACAAATGTTTGCATGATCTGCAAATATTAATTGCGGGTGTGTTTGTGTCTACTGCATGTAAGTAAGCTTAGCATGGCTTTTTATTGCGGACGGTGTGGGAGGTGTACGAGTCTGCATTTTGTTGAGCTTATGAGGAATAGATTCGCAGAATAATACCTACTATATATTAATTTTATTCGTCTAGAGTCTAGAGAGGCGAAATCCGTGTCGAATTCTTATAAAGTTTGCTTGTGTGCATTGAGGTTGTGTACCCTTTGCATGGCTTTTATTGCAAGTGGTGTGGGAGGTGCACGCGTCTCATTTTGTTGAGCTTAGAATAGATTAGCGGAATATTACTAGATATTTTTTTGTCTATTTATTATCTTAGAATGGACTTCTACAGAATCACACCTGCATGCCTATTGCGTATGCGTAATGGCAATGAAGTTCGTAACGTTGAGGGTGATTTTAACAATCTTAGCAACATTTAAAACGTTCCAATCTTGACAAGTGAAAACCTCAAGATCTTAGCTTCTTCCTTTTCATGTTTGAAAATCTTCAGATGTCGCTAAAATTGATAATATCGTCCTCAAATTTTCGAACTTCATTACACTTACACAATTGCACCCTAAATTACACAATAAATTGCACTTAAATTTATCTATTAACTACATAAATTTAAGCAGGGACTGAAAGCGGTAGAGGTTATAGGTAACTGCTACCGTTAAAACATTTCGGTACCATTATGCTATACCGGTAGGGCATTACGGTACCGTTATTTCATACCGGTAGATTTCGGTACCGAAATTTTGAACCGCGGCTAGTTGTCTAGGACAGTCGCGCCGCGATGGCGATGGTGGTGGCGTTTCATCAAAGAAAACCTTTATTTATTTCGGTTATAGGTACCGGTAGCGAAATAAACCGAAATGAACTGCGAAGCCAGATTTTCCGGTACCGTTATATTTATCGGTAGAGAAATATTCGGGTAACCGAAATTTATTGGTATGACGTCATTTCGTTATTTAAAGGTACGTTTATATTCCGGTTATTCATTTCATTTCATTTATTCATGCTCTTTGTACATATTCAGCTTAGATAGTATTTTTAGCTATAAGTACCCTGTAAGGGCGTTGCAAGTCTTTAAGTCATATATTTTACAAAACATTATACTTCAAATATTACAATTATCTAGAACATATTTTGTCAATTAGAAGGTATGTCAAAATTTTAGAAGAGATGTCAAAATTAAATTACGCACTTGATATAAAATAATAGGTATGAAGGCGTCAGAACTTAGCTTTTTATAGTTTGTCTATAAATAAATAAATATTCCGGACATATCACACACGGTCAACTGATCCCAAACTAGGCATAGCCTGTACTATGGGTACCAGAGACTGATATACATAATAGATTAATATTTAACACCCAGACACAGAACAAACATCTGTGATAATCACACAAATGTTTATCCAGTGCGGGGATCGAACCCGCAACCTCTAGCGCAGAAGGCAGAGTTACTACCAACTGAGCTATGAGGCCAGTCTATGATGTATTAATCAATCAATGATATGCTTTCAGTCCCTGAATTTAAGGCTAATTATCATAGATCTGTTACGTTTTCCCATCTAAACACTTATTAGGTCTTATTTGTTTCAGCTTAGTTGATTGACCGTCAAACTTAATGTCTACGTCCACATCGCTAAGTGGGTGACTTATAGTAGAACAAGAGTCAGTTTTCTGCTCCGGGGTCAGTGGGGTCACGAACCCGCTATCACATTTTTCCGAACCAATGTTAAGAGACACTGACTTTCTACTCTGGAACAGGTTCAGATCGTCTATGTACGATTTTGGGGATAGTTTAGTGTCTAACTTCTTTAAGTTCTCGTCGAATGAGTGTTTCAGTTGTTGTTCGAAGAGTCTTTCTTCGCGGATCTGTTCGTGTGTGCTCGCGAAAAATGATGTTTTCTTTCGTAGTTCCTTTAAATCTTCCTGTATTTCGCTTTTCTGTTCGAAAACCTTTAGAGGTTTCACGTTTGGAGCTATCAATCCCGAGTGCACTGACTGTGACTTCTTCATTATAAAATGCTTTCGCTCTTTCTCCGGGGATTCTTTCGCTTCTGTTTTCGCGGATTCCTCCTTGCTAACTTTCGCGAGCTCCTCCTTGTACAGCTTCGCGAATTCCTCTTTGTTGATTTTCGCGAACAGATTCGGGGTGCTGACTCCCGTTTTGGGGAGTTTCTCTTCGTCGGTTGAGGAGAATTTTGTGGAGAATAACTTTGAGCTGAATGAGGGGCGTTTGCTGTGACTTTGGACGATCCTCTTTATTTCCATGGGCATTTCTTGCTTGGGGTTGGATATGAATCGGCTGAGCAATGTTAGTTGCTGTTCGAGGGACTTGTTGACGGACTCGAGGCGGGCTTGGTTCTTCTGGTAGGTTGTGATTGCGTCCATTGCCGACTGTAACAAAAATATGTTTTTTAATTACTTTTCTATTACGTTTAAGAGGAGGTAGGGCACAGCGAGATTTTCTCGTTCTGAATTGGAGCAGCCCGCTTGGGGAGGTACCTCCGCCTTACAGAAGATCGCAGCCAAATAACATTATTTGTTTCAAATTGTGTTGTGTTCCTGCGGTGAGTAAGGTTGCCAGAGCTCTTTAGGGGGGAAGGGGGTTCGGGGTCAGCAACGCGTGCGTGATGCCTCAGGTATTGCAAGCGCTCATAGGCTACGGTAACCGCTTACCATCAGGTGGGCCGTAAGGTTGGTTGCCACGTCAGTTGTATTAAAAAAAAAAAAAAGTAATAAATAGGTAACAAATGATATAAAAAAGTGTATGATATCTCTATTCTTATTCTATCAACGAAAAGAAATAATACTAGCGAAAATTATATCGAAATTAAAATAAACTGTTTTTTTTTTCGATTCGACTTTATTTAAATCGTTGAACAAACTTTATTGCCAATTGGGTGTAGAATAAGCCTTTCGGGATTATATCGGATATTATGAATCAAAATCAAATCAAATCAAAGTAATTTATTGCGTAATAGCCATATTCAGCGTTGAACGCATGCAATATACATATTTTCAAAAAAAAATAAGTAGGTATGTCAGAGATTTAAATTACAATAAAATAGTGCTATTACAAAAAATGTCATTGAGATAATCATGGGTTGAATAGTAAGCCCTTGTATTTGACTTTTGCTATCGTATCGTAACCGTACCTCTATCGTGAATGATTAGGCTAGTGTCAATCAACATAAATAAAAGCTGCTTACATCAAGTTCGTCAGTCATCCGGCTGGCATCAGCTGTCAGCTGTCGGTTGTGCTCCGACAGCGTGGCGACGCGCGGCATCTCCTCGCGCAGCACCGCGTACTCCACCGCGTAGTCTGCGAGCTGACGCGATATGTCCAGGGTGTGGACCTGCAAAGGAGATTTAAATATTATACGAAAGAAATAACAAAAAAATCACAAATTTGTAAAATTTTATAAATAATTTAACAAAATTTAACCAAATTTTACAAGATTTAACAGAATTTAACAAAAGTCTAACTACCTTGCATACAACCTCAACATGGTAGACAACCTCTCAGATCTCCAGGCGGTTAGATCCTTGTAGACGTCTAAGGGGAGTAGTCAGAGGCACGTCAAACATTTTTGTACTAACCCACATTTTACAGTTGGGAGTATTCTATACGTGACAGGTTGTAAGCCCATCGCCGCCGCTTATAAGAATACTTACTGATTTCCTCACCATGATTTTCTTCACTTCAAAAGCAAGAATTTGTGCTCTTAAATTTTTCGAACAAAAACCTTTTTGGTGCACTACCGTGTTCAAACCCACGACCTTCGGATCGAAAGTCGCGTGCCACCCACTAAGCCAAAACGGCTTTTATTAAATTAAGAAAACAGGAAAGGCACGAATTTAACATATAATTTCTCAATTTCGTTAAATTTCGCTTTTACTTTAACAAAATTTACCAAATTTACAAAAGCAACGAATTTAACAACTTTTACTATAACAAAATTTACAAATTTTACAATATCGACAAATTTAACAAAATTAACAGAATTAATACATAAAATTGACGTTATCAAAATGTTATGAACCCCTTGTCACCTTGTTGATGACTTGCTGGTGGTGCGTCATCTCTGGCAGCTTGTGCTTGAGGTACTCGGCGGCCTCCTCGCAGGACTCACACAGCATGAGCCCGTCGCGGTGGCACGAGAGGATCGCCAGCGATATGCTCATCACCACGTCCAGGGAATCCAGGAATATCAGGTCTGGAACAGGTAAGTTACCATTAAGTTAGTTGTAGTAAGTTAAAGTTATTATGTAGGAAGAAGGGTAATGTTTTTTTTTTTAAATTTTTTAATGTAACTAAAGGTCGATGAAACAAAAAATATTATATTAGTAGCTGGTGCCCGCGACTTCGTCTGCGCACTTATCGTCATATTTTGGACAATTCATACAATATATTTATAAATTGTATCCTATGTGTTATTCTGATGTATAAGCTATATTATTGTGAAGTTTCATGAAAATCCATTCAGTAGTTTTTACGTGAAAGAGTAACAAACATACATTCCATCCATCCATATTTAAAAAAAAACGCGTTTTTAATTTTAGTAGATAGATAGAATATGCTTTATTGCACACCATAAAAAGTACAAACATTAACAAAAAACAATAACAACTAAACTATGTGATGAACAATGGGCGGCCTTATCGCTGAAGTAGCGATCTCTACCAGACAACCTTTGGATGGAGTGGACTAGATATGATTAAATAGGGGATATTCAATTTAAGTAACTTACTCCATAGTTACTTAAATATAATATTTTTTGTGACATCGACCTTTCCGTACATTAAAAAAAATCTTATAAAAAACATTACCCTTCTTCCTTCTCGGTAGTCGGGTAAAAAGACCAGCAACAACAGATTAAAAAAAGCAGTTTTTTATAGCTTTTTTCTAATATTTTTTTTCCTTGCTTTTTAATGAGAAAATTCTCCTTTTTGATATCAAACATATTACAAATCACTTTTATAATAGAATGTCTCACCAAACACCCTCACGACGAAGCCCAGGGGGAACTGGCTGGTGAAGAGTGTCAACATCCAGGGTGCAGCGTACAATGCCGGTGATATGTCTAAGGACTCCAGCTTTGCGTGAAGCTCCGGCTCGTGGTCGCGGAGCAGACGGGACAGCTGGTACAGCTGGAAATACAAGTCTTAAATCATCGTGTGCCAAGTTCGACGTGCCTTTGACTACCCCCCTTACAACCTAGGTGAAACCGGCATTTCCTAGGAACCAAGCGCTTTGCTTGTACCTTTATAATGCGGACGGCCAAAGAGTGGAACTCGTTGCCGGCGTCTGTGTTCCCGAATACCTATAATTTGGGTGTCTTCCAAAGAGCAGAGTGAATAGGTTTCTTCTTCTAAACGTGCTACACCGTAGATCACATCGTCACTTAACATCAGGTGAGATTGTGGTCAAATGTAAGCCTATTTTGTATTTAAAAAAAATCGAAGATAAGTGACATGTGTACGAAAGGAGCCTCCAAAAGGCGCACTTTAATTCTTTCACTGCACTGATTCTTTCACCGACACGGTCATATAACAATACCGATTAATACAATCTGGTCACTGACCTAATAGAGGGGGACCAAGAAAGAATCAGTGACACAACAACCAAGCTTATTAACCCTGAATTTGACTCATAGGTATTCTTACTTCTTGCTAAGAATATGAGTCAAATTGACCCAAAGTTCTTACTTGTTTGTGAGAACATGAGTCAATTGACCCCAACGTTCTTACTTGTTGGTGAGAATATGAGTCAAAGTGACCAAAAGTTCTTACTTATTGGTAAGAATATGAGTCAAATATTACCAATCTCGTTGGATTAATAAGGTCGCTGGTCATTGACCACAGGGTGACTAACAAAGAACCTTACCTGAACTTGAAGGGCCGCCATGTCAGGCAGATACTGCTTCCGCAAGCCACGCCGGAACATAAGGTGACGCAGCAGGATGAAGGCTTCAGCTTCCTCCGTCTGAGGATATGGAGACAGAACATATGATCATATGCTCATAATATGAATGAATGCACAACAAAAGCCTCTAAGACGCGCACTTTAATCCTTTCACAGTGAAAGTTTCACTACACTGATTCTTTCATCGACTGATCAATGACCTAATACAGGATGACCAAGAAAGAATCAGTGACACGACAAGAAGAAGGGGCACCATACCTCAAACTGGTCACTGACCTAATACAAGATGACCAAGAAATAATTAGCGGCAGGATAAGGAACTGATTTCATCGACGGTCATTGGCACTTTAACGACCACCAACACCTCATCCTGGTCAGTGATGCAGGCTGACCAAGAAAGAACCAGTGACAAGACAGGCATTTAAGATGATGTTTGTCCTACCTTCTTACTCCATGTCTTATGTACCTACTATGCTTATGTCTTTATGTTAAGTTTCTTTGTCTGTTATCTTTTTTACCATTTTTCTACTGTGTGTGTGTGTGTGTTGTCAAATAAATAAATCATATCATATTCTATTCTATTTATCTAAGCTACTTACATGTAACAGCAGTACTCCAGCAACGAAGCTAAGTCCTTGACAGTAGCCGACATCAGGATCGAGAAGGGAATATGCCTTCAGTATGTTGTATAGGGCCAATTGCCCCGGCCCGAGTGCACTCGCGAAGTATGAATGCTTCGGAAACGTGCGGCCTAATGAACAAAATGAGTCTTAGAAATTAACAAATTGAGTCATGGATATGAAAGTCAACAACGGTAGCATAGCACTGTACAACAAATAAATAGACAATGAACAAAATGAGTCACAGAAGTGAAAAGTTTAATTTCGTATTAATAACTTTCTACAGCGTTCTATAGCGTTATTTTAACATTGAAAAACAAAAAAGTCACAGAAATGCACAATTGAGTCTTTCAATGAACAAATTGAGTCATATTATCAATGCTGAATCTTGAAGAGATGAACAAAAGATTATTTTTTTGCCTAAATCAGTGAATATATCTAGCGTTATTATTAGATTTAACAAATAAAGTGAAAGAAATGTACAACTGAGTCTTTAAATGCATAAATTGAGTCATAGAAAAGAAAAGCGAAATATCGGAAGATATGAACAAAATGATTCTTTCTTACCCAAATCAATGAATGTAGATAGCGTTATTGCACTGAACAATAAATAAAGTGAAAGAAATGCACAATTGAGTCTTTGAACAGATTGAGTCAAAGTTGAATCTTGGAAGATATGAACAAAATGATTATTTCTTACCCAAATCAATGAGTATAGCATGATGATGCTTCGTCAGCGAAGAGAGCAGCGTCTTGTACGGCATGTGATAGTTCGGAAACAGGACGGTATCTGGTGGTGGCGCGTTAAGACTCGCTTGTTCAGCAAGGAAGTACCAGACAGCGCCACGGGTGACCCGGGGTACTCCTGTTGATGAAAAAAATATAATAAAGTTGGTTTGAGCATCCCCTAGGGGATGCTCAAACCAACTAAGCTACGGAGCCACTTCCCGTGGGTACGAACATTTTTGGGACTTCCAATCGGCTTAATTGTGGGTTATTACTATAAAAATAACTATATTATATCATCATCATCATCATCACCAGCCTGTAGAAGTCCACTGCTGGACATAGGCCTCCCCCAAAGAGTTCCATGACGAACGGTCTTGAGCCTTCTCCATCCACCGACTTCCCGCAACCTTCACAATGTCGTCGGCCCATCGGGT
The DNA here is from genome assembly GCA_947579855.1 of Anticlea derivata. Taxonomy (NCBI): domain Eukaryota; kingdom Metazoa; phylum Arthropoda; class Insecta; order Lepidoptera; family Geometridae; genus Anticlea; species Anticlea derivata. The sequence goes on along the minus strand of OX388287.1, from coordinate 3,657,349 downwards.
GGGGGGCCTTCCAGCACTACGTCGCCCGGTTCGTGGTCGCCATTCGAGAACCTTTACTCCCCAACGGTTGTCGGTTCTGCGAGCTATATGGCCTGCCCACTGCCACTTCAACTTGCTAATTATGAGAGCTATGTCGGTGACCTTGGTTCTTCTACGGATTTCCTCATTTCGGATCTTATCACGTAGTGAAACTCCGAGCATAGCTCTCTCCATAGCCCGTTGCGCGACATTGAGCTTGTGTATGAGGCCTATAGTTAACGACCAAGTCTCAGTGCCAAAAGTCATTCAGTCTCAGTTCTATATTATATAAAAATAACAAAAAAAAGACAAAAATAGATTGACTATGTCCAGCAGTGGACTTCTTCAGACTGACAGCTGATAAAACCCAAGGAATTCATATTCATTTATTGCCAACATGTACATGGATACGGCATAGGTTTTAGGAGGAGGTAGGGTAGGAGATTTTCTCGTTCTGAATTGGAGCAGCCCACCTGGGGAGGTACCTCCGCCTTACAGAAGATCGCAGCCAAATAGCATTATTTGTTTCAAATAGTGTTGTGTTCCTGCGATGAGTAAGGTTGCCAGAGCTCTTTAGTGGTGGGGGGGGTTCGGGGTCGGCAACGCGTGCGTGATGCCTCTGGTATTGCAATCGCTCATAGGCTACGGTAACCGCTTACCAACAGGTGGGCCGTATGCTTGTTTGCCACCTCAGCTGTATAAAAAATAATAATAATAAGGTGTAAAGGTAGCTTAAGGTCAAGGTTAAGGTCAAGGAAAGCCACTCACCTTGCTTCACAGCCTGTGTCAGCATATGCCTGTCGACCTTAGCAGTGGGTTGAGAGCGGTCTCGCGAAAGCAGCGAGTCCCACATTAGAGTGGTGCCGGTGTCACTGCCCCCGAGTTCAGTGTACTCCAACTTTATTCTCCGAACGGCTGATGATTCTTCACTTTCTGTGGATCAATAAGTTTTGGTTCAAGCTTCGAAGACATGTGACATGTGCACGAGAGCCTCTAAAAGGCGCACTTTATAACTTTCACTACACTGAAGTAAGTGTACGGTGAGTAAGGTTGCCAGAGCTCTTTAGGGGGGGGGGGGGGGGAGGGGTTCGGCGGCCAACGCATTAGCAATGCTCCAAGTATTGCTGATGTCAATAGGCGACGGTAACCACTTACCATCAGGACGGCCGTAAACTGTTTGCCTCTGTATAAAAAAATATGAAACTAAAAACTGGTAATTCTTTGGATAATGGATTTTCCGTCGGAAAATTTATGTTCGCTTTATTAATGCTCTCAATCGGTGAAGGAAAACATCGTGGGGAAACCGGCATGTCTGTAAAAATTTGACGACATGTGACATGTGCACGAGAGGAGCCTCTAAAAGGCGAACTTTAATCCTTTCACTACACTGATTCTTTCATCGACGGTCATAGGACCCTATAAGGCCACCATACCTCAACATGCTCACTGACCTAATACAGGATGACCAAGAAAGAATCAGTGACACGACAAGAAGAAGTTCAAACTTCAATGTCAATGAAAATTTGTGGTACTCGTAGTTTCTGATACCCACGACACAGGGAATCCTAGTGTGGGGTCAGGACTATCTATGTATGTGAGTCATCATCATCATCATTTCAGCTGTTCGACGTCCACTGCTGAACATGGCCTCCCCCACAGACAGAGCAAATTCCTTATCATGTGGGGGGGATTTGCCCATACTCACCACGCTGGGCATGCGGGTTGGCGAGCGCAGTTAGAGCTATCGTTGTTAAAATTATTGCTAGCCATTCTGTCGAAACTCAATTTATCACCGCCTGTTGTAAATTGGTTTTCATCATATTTAAATGAGCGTCGCCAAAAAACCAGAGATGGCCAGGATTTCTCTGAATGGAAAGCAGTTGAGGCTGGTGTTCCCCAAGGAGGTATTCTCTCTCCACTCCTTTTTTCCTTGTTTATTAACTTTCTTTCCCCTCTCCTTCAAAGTCATTACCATATGTACGCTGACGATCTGCAGATTTACTTTTCTGCCTCTGTTGATAATTTCAGTACTATTGTTGAAACAATTAATAATGATCTTGCCCGGCTGCTCACCTGGTCTAATCGTTTTGGGATAAATGTAAACCCTGATAAGTGTCAAGCCATTATTATAGGTAGCTCTTACCAACTCACTAAAATCAAATCCCTTGGTGTTCTCCCCCATCTGCGTTACAATGACTGCAAAATACCTTACTCGCCAACTGTCACTAATCTCGGTGTTGTGTTTGATTCTAGGCTTAGTTGGGTACCCCACGTTAAAGAAATCTCTCGTAAATTTTATGCCTCACTGCACTTAATCATCCGTCTTAAACATTTTCTCCCTATATCCACTAAAATTACATTAGTAAATTCACTTCTTGTGCCAATAATAGATTATGCTGACGCAGCTTTCCTAGATCTTTCTGAGGAACTCCTCAACAAGCTCGACCGCCTCCTAAATACTGGCATACGGTTTATTTACTGTCTGCGCAAGTATGACCATGTAAGCCACTACCGAAACAAACTTAGATGGCTCCCCATCCGAGATCGCAGGAATCTGCGAATCCTCTGCATCCTTTTCTCAGTTCTCAAAGATCCTTCTTCCCCTGAATATCTGAAATCTCGTTTCCGATTCCGGTGTGACACGCATGACAAACCTCTTAGATCGTCTGACAACCTCCTCCTTGATACCCCTGAGCATAGCACTTGTTTTCGTGGCAACTCCTTCTCCGTTGTAGCAGTAAGACTTTGGAATAATCTTCCGTATAATATCAAAAAAGTTGACTCCAAAGATTCATTTAAACGATTAACTCGTGAACATTTTCTTAAGAACATATAGCATCTACACTACATGTTAATAAAACACTTGTTTTGTACTATCTGTTAATGCAGTGTATTATATATATATATATATATATACATATTTAAATATAGTGTATGGTTATACATAGAATAGTTTTTAGTTAAGTTAAACAATCTGTCGCACGCCAACCTCCTGTTTCTACCCAATCAGGCTGGCTGGTAGATAATGCCTTGGCATTAAGCCCACCTTTTGTACATTGTTTTCTTTGTGTGCAATAAAGATTAAAATAAAAAAATAAATAAATAAAATGAGAGACGCTGCTGCCCATCCCCTAGCTTTTTTCCCTTAGTCGCCTCTTACGACATCCGCGGATAGATAAATATGGAGGGGCCTATTCTTCAGCCGGGGCCACCACGGCCAATGTATGTGAGTGTTAGGTGTTATTTATTATACCTCTCAATCTAGCGTTCTCTTTCTCCATCCTGACGAGGAGTATGGTCTGCTCTATGGCCATTTTCCACAGCTGTCTCAGTTCCTCCTTATTCCGTCTCCCTTGCACCGATGGCCTACGAAGATTTGCTGCAAGCTCTGAAAATAAAATTATTAGGGTCATAACGTATGGTTGGTAGACATAATTAGTAGTGGGTTCGAATCCCAATTGCGCACCAATGGATATTCCATTCGGAAGATTTAAGTGCGCTATACTAGTTCTCTCAAACGGTGAAGGAAAACATCGTGAGGAAACCGGCATGTCCTAGAACCTAAAAAATCGAAGACACGTGACATGTGCACGAAAGGAGCCTCTAAGAGGCGCACTTTAATCCTTTCACTACACTATTTCTTTCAACGACGGTCATAGTCATTTCAGGGCCACCATACACCACCTGGTGAATTTTCGAAAATTATATTTTCACCTATGAATATTGAATCTAGTAGGTAATCGTTGTGAAGCAATGTACAAAAAAGCGAAGCAGGCCGAAGATAAAATGGCTGTGTACAGATTACGTAAATCGATTCAAGAGAAGAACTTACTTTTTTTTTTTTTTTTATTGGTGATGGTTATGCGTTTGACCATCTCATTTTTGCAAGTGAGATGTGGCCTAAGATGGAGCACGCTTTACCAGAAGGAACTTATTCACTCTAGATTTGAAGACTCCTAGATTGTACTCATCCGGGAAAACAGACGCTGGCAGATCGTTCCACTCTTTGCCAGTGCTTATAATAAAGGTGGAGCAGAAACTTTTGGTTCGACACTGTGGTATGTCCACCAGGTAAGGGTGGTAATTACCTGTGCGTCTGCTTGTCCGGTGGTGGGAGGGGGAGGGAGGGTCTTCAACCAAGAAATAATCAGTGAGACGAGAAATAAGCAAGCATGCTATGCTTGCTTATTTCTCGTCTCACTTAGAGCAGAACCGTAGAGAAATTCAAACTTAAAAGGCGTTTATTTCAATAAAATCACTAGGATCACTTAGAAACTAGGTGAAGCTACGCCTGTTCCTCGCGACCAAGCAACAAGAAGAAGAATCAGGCAACAAACAGGGCGCGCGTGCCTAACATTTTTTTCGTTTCACAAAATGGAATGGAGAAGTGCCTTACCATTTTTAATATCCGTGGGTTGGATGACTGTTCTGTAGATGGCCTGACGCCAGGTCGCATCAGGCTCCAAGCTACCCCCCGAATCGGCACCAGCTCCTCTGTCGCTCACCTTCAGGAAGCTGTTAAAAAACAGCAAACAGTCATACACAGAAGATCGCAGCCAAATAACATTATTTGTTTCAAATAGTGTTGTGTTCTTGCGGTGAGTAAGGTTGCCAGAGCTCTTTAGGGGGAGGGGTTCGGGGTGCGTGACCTCTGGTATTACAAGCGCTCATAGGCTACGGTAACCGCTTACCAACAGGTGGGCCGTGTGCTTGTTTACAATATTAGTTGAATAAAAAAAAATGTATGGGTAGTTTTACGACTGTGATGAGCTTACCTCTGTAAATCCTACCAAATTTTGGTATATATTTAGTTATAACTAATTCATAATACAACTTTTATTACTATAATATGATTATAATTACCTTACCAGGTCTCTATATATTTCAGGTATGTTGTTTTGTTAAAGACTATTGCAAATTCTTTGATAGTTACGAGGATAAAATAAAATCTAAATTAAAATTAAGAGATCCAACAAGATTACTAATTCCTAGTCGTAAAACTGCTCTAAGTCACAAAAATAGTTATATGATGAGCGTTAAAACATTTAATAAAATACCTAAACCTATTAGAGAACTACCTTATAATAAATTTAAAACAAAATTGTACACATGGTTAGTTAAAAGGTGTTTTTATAGTGTCAATGATTTATTAAATTGAAATTATGATTTTTGTTTTGTCAAATTGGAATATGTTAATTATGCATTATTTTGACATTTTAATTTTATTAATCTAGTAATCACATCTCTCTCATTAATTGTGTTATTTGAAGTTAATTATATGAATAATACCTACTATTTGTATGATATGGTTATTTTGCTTCTCTTCAAAGTTATGAATGTTTGTTATTGTTTTGCTCTCTGATCTAATCTTATAATCTATCGATCAAATCGATCTAATAAAAATCTATATAAATATATAGATTTTTAATCCAATAATATTATGTAATTTTAAATAGAGTCGATGCTATTTTTACTTTAAATTTGCATGCTAGGTTTCTAGGTGCTAGGCTATAAATAATGTAGGGGCATATTCTTCAGCTGGTGCCACCACGGCGATAGATAGATAAGAAATTTATTTGGCACTACAGACACACACAATTAACATATATAAACAATTTTAAACTAAATTACATACAATAGGTAGGTATAAATAATCAAGAGAGCAATTTTTAAAAAGTAGGTATCTTAGAGTAGGCAAGCTGCGTGTGCTGCAGTACGACAAATAGGCTATGGCTCAGTGAAATATTTTGCTTAAAAGCAAAAACACTGATTTTCAGCCAAAACCTGATCGAGAGCGAGCAGAGCGAGTACAAACGAACAATGCGTAGGTACCTAGCTGTGAATTTGTGTTGTTGTGATTGTGTAGTTTGCTATCAATGATTACAAAATATGATATATAATAAATGGAGTGCACATCACTAGGTGACTTACATGTCCATCATAGGGGAGTTAACGGTAGTGCTGACATCTTCATCTTCATCTTCCTCCCCCTCCTCCAAGGTAGGGGTCATGGCGTGTTTCGGAGACGCTGACTCTGGGGGTACAATAATTAACCATTATTTTAACTAGCTTCGGCCCACGGCTTCGCTCGCGTGGTACCTACATAAAAAGCTTATATGCTATTCTAGGTAAATACCTCTATACATTCCGAGTTTCAACGAAATCGGTTGAGCCGTTACGGCGTTTCTGAACAACAAACATTCGTATTTAAACAGTATTTTAGAAGTTTTTTTTTTTTTTTTATATTAGTCGGATAACACACAGTAGTCACATAGTCGACTGGCCTCATAGCTCAGATGGTAGTAACTCTGCCTTCTGCGCTAGAGGTCGCGGGTTCGATTCCCGTACTGGACAAACATTTGTGACTAACACAGATGTTTGTTCTGTGTCTGGGTGTTAAATATTTATCTATTATGTATATCAGTCTCTGGTACCCATAGTACAGGCTATATGCCTAGTTTGTAATCAGTTGACCTTGTGTGGTATGCCCGGAATATTTATTTTATTTATTTACAGTACATACCTACATAGTCCTGACTCCACACTAGGATTCCCTGTGTCTGGGTATCAGAAACTACGAGTACCAAACAAAAATCAGTTCAAACTCAATTAATCAGCTGTTTTAGGTAGCAATCTTGGTGCAGAACTTCTCGATCGTTTATTAAAGATATAATACCAAAAACAGCTAAAAAGTTTGGGGAAAAAATCTGTAAATATTTATGTTTTTTTGTCGCTTTTAAAAAAACCCTCTTTTGGGATATACAGTTATGAATCACCTTGTATAATAAATAGTCTAGCTTACACCCGCGACTTCGCTCACGTGGTACCTAGATAAAAAGTAGCCTATAATCTATATACCCATGCCACTGCAGCGTAGACGATACCACATGAAATGTAGGTATCACCCACCAGTTGGCACCCACTTGATGGGTGAGGTAGGCGCCTGCTTTTCTCTCTTGTGTCTACTGTTAGTGATCTGGATCAGTTGAGCTATCTATAGATCGCTTGTAACGGTATTTAGATGGCTCAGCTGTCTCTCTTGTGTATGTTGTATTGCTACTTGTATTCGTCTAAAGGTTTTTATTTTTTTGTAAAAGTTTTGTTTTTTTCAATGTACCTACCTACTTACCTTAATATAGTTATAAGTATACATATAATAAATAAATAATAAATAAATAAATAAATATTCCGGACACATCACACATTGTCAACTGATCCCAAACTAGGCATAGCCTGTACTATGGGTACCAGAGACTGATATACATAATAGATATATATTTAACACCCAGACACAGAACAAACATCTGTGTTAGTCACAAATGTTTGTCCAGTGCGGGAATCGAACCCGCGACCTCTAGCGCAGAAGGCAGAGTTACTACCAACTGAGCTATGAGGCCAGTCATATATCTTTATAAGTTGGATTAATAAAGTATTTTTATTTCTATTGTACACACATACATACATAATAAATACATACATATTAAATTTATTACAAACTTAATGTAGTACAATGGGCGGCCTTATCCCTGAAAGCGATTTCTTCCAGGCAACCTTAATTAGGATAGGATTTAGCATTTTAGCACATTCTTACCTTCTAAGCTGATGACAGCTGGTGAGAGGGACTTGCTCCTGATCTCAATCGGCGCCAGTTCTGACGGAGTTGGTTCGATCTCCGGCGTGGTAGGGGTAGGCAGAGGCGACGCTTCCTAAAACAAGTACCTATTATTATTATTATTTTAATCTTTATTGCACACAAAAAACAATGTACAAAAGGTGGGCTTAATGCCAAGGCATTATCTACCAGCCAGCCTGATTGGGTAGAAACAGGAGGTTGGCGTGCGACAGATTGTTTAACTTAACTAAAAACTATACTATATATAACCATACACTATATTTAATATGTATATATATATATATATATAATACACTGCAATAGATTAACAGATAGTACAAAACAAGTTTTTTATTAACATGTAGTGTAGATGCTAGATGTTCTTAAGAAAATGTTCACGAGTTAATCGTTTAAATGAATCTTTGGAGTCAACTTTTTTGATATTATACGGAAGATTACCTATTTTCGTAAATGAAAGATGGGTTGACCAAGACTGAACTTTTATTTCTCTACCCACATACAATTTGTCATTAACAAAATAGTAGTAGGTTAGTATACATACAGATATATATATTATAGACGACACCTATAAAATCAGAAAACCCGACCATTGAGGTAATTAATTTGGATGTGATATGTTGTGATGTGACCAGACGTGATGTAGCGTAAATTGGCTAAGTACACGATCAAGGATCTGACATGACGTTACCTTACCTTGTCGTGTCACTGATACGTTCCTGGTCATCCTGTATTAGATCAGTGACCAGGCCCCCAATTCTACTAATTCAATGACTTGAAAATGATTATCGCATGATAATGATCGCATCATTATCAATCAGTTACGATTGTCGCCACCTTCGTTTCTTTGATTTCATTGGTCCATTGGTTCCACAATGACTGCCATTGAAATACGACTGTGATAGCAGAATACCAAAAGTGTCAAAAGTGGTCATTTTGCCATTGAACCATTGTCAATTTGAAGTCATGGAATTAGTAGAATTGGGGGCCAGGTTGAGGTATGGTGGCCATAAAAAGGACCAATGACCGTCGGTGAAAAAATCAGTGTAGTGAAAGGATGAAATTGCGCCTCTTAGAGGCTCTTTTTATGCACAGACGTTGACATGACGTTAGCGTCATATTGTAGACTGGCCGTTTCAGGTTCATGATGTGATTTGATGTGATTTGACGTGATGTGATGTGATGTGATGTGATGTGATGTAATGTGATGTAATATGATGTAATATGATGTGACGTGATGTGATGCTACCTTCTTCACGTCATGCGGCGTGAGTTCGTCCCGACTGGCCTTCCGTTTGAGCAGGTGATCGAACCCACTCGAAAATGAACGCTTGGCCAACTTCTTCACCAAGATGGCGCCGCCACCAAGGAACTGGTTCAGGAATTCTGATCTGTGAATGTTATTGAACGTAGTTTAAAGCCAGAATTACAAAAAAGTTTTTAATTCTTTTTGGTTTATCCCATACAGAGTTTTACAGATTCGGCGTATTCAATCGCACTTCGGCCCTTATAGTGACGGTGTCGCTATCATCATTTCAGCCGTACGACGTCCACTGCTGAACATGGCCTCCCCCACAGACAGAGCAAATTCCTTATCATGTGGGGGGATTTGCCCATACTCACCACGCTGGGCATGCGGGTTGGCGGTGTCGCTATATCACGCCGTAAATGTTATAGCGTCATCATCACCACAATCAGTCAGAAGAAGTCCACTAGAAGTCCACTGCTGGACATATGTCCCCCCAAAAGTGTGCCACGACGAATGGTCTTGAGCCTTTTGCCTCCACGGCGACACATCGTCCGGTTCGGTCAACGGTTGTCGGTTCTGCGAGCTATATGGCCTGCCGAGTGCCACTTCAACTTGCTAATTCTGAGAAAATGGTTCTTCTACGGATTTCCTAATTTCGGATCTTATCACACAGTGAAACTCCGAGCATAGCTCTCTCCATAGCCCGTTGCCGCGACTTTGACCTTCAATTAATAATGACTCTTCTATGATTTAAGAGCTTAGCTCTTGTCGGTGCAATGTTTACAATTTTTCTTACATTCAATATCGAGAACTTAATGTCTAGACAAACCTAACATAGGTTTTAAGACATTTACTACCATTCATTGATATTCCTTTTGTGTAATAAACAAATATAAATAAATAAATATATAAATATATGATGCAATTTTCTCCATTCTGATCTTTCCAATGCGAGCTCCTTAAATTATTATGTACCTATGTACGTATATACATTTAGTGTATGTAGGTTTATAGGAAATAGGAAACTTTATTTACAGAAAGAAACTTAAAACTAATACAAGTTAATATTTACAAAATACACAAGAAACAGTTGAGCCATCTAAAGACCGTTACAAACGATCTATAGATAGCTCAACTGATCCAGATCACTACCAGTCGGAAGCGTCCCCAAGACGCTGGCGGAATTGCCACGCTGAATGGCAATGCTAATTCGCTGGGCCAAATAAGAGCCAGCTCTCGGGTTACGCGTCGCTTCGATCAGACGTCCTGATATCTTTTTGAAAACCAAATTCTTTTCTTAAAAAATAAAAAAATAAAAAAAAACAAACATTTATTGCCTTACAAAGAAAAAAAAAATATTAGAAAAAGAGCAGGATACAAATAAAAATAATAATAGAAAGGCATAGGGAGTAAATTCAGCATTTGCTGCATGCATTGCATGCAGCGCTGTTTTTCAATTTACCCCCCTCGAATAGATGGTCACCGAGGGATTAGGTGCAAGCGGGTTACATAATTCTTAGGTAGTAGCAGACAAAAAGTTGTAATCAGATATTAGACAAAAAAAAATAATAAAATCTTGTAGGTTTATTGGATAATTTGTTTTATAATTGTAGTTTTATCCACGCCGCCGTCCACAGGTTTTCTAATCTGTCCTGTCCATCCAAAGGTTGCCTGGAAGAGATCGCTTATAGCGATAAGGCCGTCCATTGTAATGCTTACCTATTTGTATAATTTTATGTTTTTTTTGTTTCTTTTTGGTTTAGGCACCATCACCAAAAATGCCGCCTTACCACCTTAGGGGTGTATTTTGCGTGAAGTGATCTGTGCCTTGCTTGCGTAAATGCGTAATCATAAAAAGTACCGTTTTTGTCTAACAATATGTTCGTATTGTTTTGGTTGCAACTGAACAACAGACTGGGTAATCAAAGTCATAAGTGAATGGTTCACCCTCAAAGGATCACAGTGAACACGGCTACGTAAGCCGGTCCGGCCCGTCTAATATATATAAAAAAAATAGGCTTTACCTACCTGTTTTCAGCGGTGTCATGGACGTGCCTCTGCTGCTTACCCTCACAGTGAGCTCTGAGTAGCATCATTAGAAATGCGTTGTGCTCGCCAGTCTGAAACAGTTTTATTAAGTAAAATCTGATATACCCCATCCAGACTCTCCACGAGGCTACACGAGGGGACGCGAGTGCGAGAGTGAGGACGGTGCGCTCGTGTCCCCTCGTCTTCCCTCGCCTCGCCTCGCTGTGGCTCCACATCGTGTCGGCTTTTCGGGCGCGAGTCAAAGGACGCGAGATAAAAGACGTAGAGAAAGACGTAGCGGACAACTGAATAAATTGAGAGTTTGGATGACTATGGCTCGTATTCAGAGACACGACTCAAGCATAGATTTAATCACAGATCAGCTGAACTCTACTTAAGTATTGAATCTCAGCCCAAACATAGCTTTTATTCAAGAACGGTACTTAAACTACTCTCAGCTGAATCGAGTCTCAAATCTGTACTCAAATGTTCTCGTTTTGATTTATTATTAATTTTCGATCCTTTTTACGCAGAAATTCAAACAGCCAGGGTGGAAATAGAATAGACCAATAACGTGAAGTATAAATATGCATCAAAGTACGTGTAACGGAACGTAAATATCATTTGATTAATGTCAAATCAAATCTAAACTCAAGCACTGATTTCGTCTGATTGACGTTTCAGAATAAGCATTTACTCAGGTGATACTGTTCAAGAATTATAATCTCGACTCAAATCGAGATTTAAGTACAGATCAATGCTTGAGTCTTGTCTCTGAATACGAGCCTAACACTCTTGCCGCCTCCACTCGCCAAGACTCGTGCCGAGAGCCTCTACGAGGCGCCTCGCGAGAGTCTGGATGGGGCATTAGAAGTTACTAGGACGATCAAACTGAAGAAGTCACCGGTTCCAGCTCATCATCATAATCAGGCTGTAGTCCACTGCTGGGCATCATCATCATCATTACAGCCACAGGACGACCACTGCTGAACATTGCCTACCCGCGAATTTCCAGAGCGAATTCCTATCAAATGGAGGGGAATATATACCACGCTGGGTTGGCGAGCGCAGTTAGAGATTTCTTTGTTGAAAATAGGGGACGCTGTTGCCCATCCCCTAGCTTTTTTCACATAGCCACCTCGTACGACATCCATGGGTGCCATTTATGCTGGACATTATGTTTCCCCAAAAAGCACTATGATGAACGACGGCCACTACCACCACTACACCATCTAAGCTCTGACGAGCACTAACCTCGTAGATATGGTTGGTCCCTCCCTGGTATTTAGTGATGATGATGTCTTGTTCATCTTCAGGCAGCTGTTCGATTCGACGCAGAACAAAGGCGTGGGTTTTCTTATCGTTTAACCCTGAAAATGCAAAAGTTCTTGTCTGATGTAGGGTCATTGTTTATAAGTAGGTACATACTACACCATACAATAGGTAGAGATATAATCGGCTGGAGCGTAGCTATTAATAGACGCGAAGCCAGTTGCCCATAACAACTCATACGGTTTACACATTATTAATAGAATAATTTAATCAAGTAATAAATTCAGTGTTTCCGGCTCGAAGGACCAAATTGTTATATCAATATCAGTTCTCAAAGCCTATAGTCGCCTATAGGTGTATAAATGAAAACGCGGAAATACCGAATCACTGAATTTATTACTTGATTAAATTATTCTATTAGTAATGTGTAAACCGTATGAGTTGTTATGGGCGACTGGCTTCGCGTCTATTAATAGCTACGCTCCAGCCCGATTATATCGCTACCTATTGTATGGTGTAGTATGTACCTACTTATAAACAATGACCCTGCATCTGAGATGAGAGTAACAATGGTTCTTTCTTGTCTGTATGCCTCTTATTCATAATCAGTCACTAACTTTATCGGCTCGATATTGCGATGGCAATGATGATGATGATGGCGATGGCGATGAAGGCGATGAAGGCGATGATGATGATGGTGATGGCGATGGTGATGACATTTATCATGATGGCAGGCGTACCTTCTATATCGTGGCACAGTCTGTGGTACCACAGCATGGGGCAATGTTCGCAGGTCATGTTCGGAGATTTGTCCCTGGTCTTCTTCAGGAAGTCAGCGTGGGAGACAAAAGCTTGCTTTATCGCTGTAACAAGAAAAGTTCAGAGTTTTATTCACACACGAACGGTTCAGCCGTCATAAGGTTAGATATACAGACAGAGATACTAAAGTCTTACTTTCGCATTTATAACTAAGAAAACTCCGATTGTTCAAAGAAACGAAGATGATTCATGATAAATAATAGCCCAAAAGGGGCTTATTCTAGATCACTACAACTTTTGGAAATTATACATTAAAAAAACTTTTTTTTTTTTCCGGACATATCACACACGGTCAACTGATCCCAAACTAGGCATAGCCTGTGCTATGGGTACCAGAGACTGATATACATAATAGATATATATTTAACACCCAGACACAGAACAAACATCTGTGTTCATCACACAAACGTTTGTCCAGTGCGGGAATCGAACCCGCGACCTCTAGCGCAGAAGGCAGAGTTATTTTAATTATCAGCTCAAATCAGTGAAAACTCAATTGCTCAGCTGTTTGAGAAAGCTATCTTAATGACGAAGAGCTTCACTCGCGTGCTACCTAGATAAAAAGTAGCATATATGCTATTCTAGGTATAGAACTCTAACTACTCCAAGTTTCATCGAAATCGGTGGAGCCGTTACCGCGTGATTGAAGCACAAACATCGAATAATCCTCACAAACTTTCGCATTTATAATATAAGTATGATGCAAAGACAACAGATTTAAAATGAAAAAAAAAACATTTTTTTTCCTTAGTCACAATATTTTTCTTTTTTGATAGAACAAGCCCTTTTAGGGGTCATTAATATACTAGTTAGGGTACAGGCTGTTTACTTATTTCATAGATAGATTCGAACTAAAAAGCGATTAAAAAAAACTTACCATTAACGACTTCGGTGGCCACAGAATCACTTTCGCACTTAAACACGTAGCATGCATAGGTGTCGTTCGTCTCTCTGCAGACGAAGCCAAAGTGATCCTTATTGTAACGACCCAAGACGCAACTTGCAACGTCCTTGAACTCTCTGTGGAGTAGGATTTGCTTCCTGTCTGGACTTATGAGGCGCAGTTCTGATCGACCAACCTGGAATTTGATTTAAAGGTTACTCGTGTCACTCAAAGTCAAAGTCAAAGTCAAAAGGCATTTATTTCAATAAAATCACTAGGATCACTTTGAAACGTCTTAGAAACTAGGTGAAGCTATGCCTGTTCCTCGCGACAAAGCCTACAAGAATCAGGCAACAAACAGGCGCGCGTGCCTATAATTTTTTTCGCTTTTATCTCTGGTTCTTTCTTGGTAATTCTGTATTAGGTAAGTGACCAGGTTGAGGTATGGTGGCCCTGCAAAGGGCCTATGACCGTCGGTGAAAGAATAAGTGTAGTAAAAGGATTAAAGTGCGCCTTTTAGAGGTCTTAGAGGTTTTCCTTTCGTGCAAATGTCACATTGTCTTCGAATTTCAGGGACATGCCGGTTACCTCATGATGTTTTCCTTCACCGTTTGATAGCAGTAGTATAGCGCACATACATTTTCCAAATAGTAAATCTATTGGTGCATGACCGGGGACTTGAACGCACCCACGACCTGTGGATCGAAAGGCGGGGCCACTACCACCAATCCACCGGTACTCTCAGTCTATCTATTGATCTATTGATAAAAGGTAGATCGATCGATCGTATTGTCATTTATCTTAAATTTTTTTTAAATCATTAATTAACTACATAATATGATCTAAAATTTTTAAATTAAGGTAATTTTTACAGTTTGTAATTTATTGCTCAATTCTAAGTTACTTCTAAAGATCATTTACAACATATTTCCTGGATATTTGTCATTCACATGTGGACTTATTCATTACAAGCTTCTGCCCTCGGTTTCGCTTACAGCCCTATACTTAGTCACGACATCAATGAGTAGATGAGGAGTTGGCCTATTCTTCATCCGGGGCTTCTACGGCAAGATGATGAGTCAAATCTTAATAAAAAATATATTATAAACTTACTTGAAACAGCATAGTCCGATTTTGCTCACCAATCAGTTGTGCGATAGGGGTTTTTAGGTTAATAGTACCAATAGATGCAGATCTATCCCTCAGAAATGGTTTATTCTCGGGCATCCTTCTGTTCCCATCAACATTATTGGGTCTCCTACCTATCTCTCCGAAACTAATTTCCTTATTATCTTCTACTATTTTATTAAAATTATTCTTAATTCCACTTTCTAATACTTTTTCACTTTTAAATATAACTTCTTTATTTTTATTAAATGTATCTTTGGTGAACGGATTATTGTCATTCAAATCTGTATTAAAACTTTTATCTATTCTTTCTTCGCAAAATTTGCTTATATCACTCGCAGTTTCTGAGATCACCGCCTTCAAGTCTCTTTCCTCATCTTCGGACACAGTTCCCAGGTTCTTAAGGTTCTTAGGTACATTAAGAACCAGAACAGAAGGTTCTAGAGGTATAGAACTAGGCCTTTGAATCGCTGTAGATGTTTTCACTACTCTTTCTTTAGTGAACATATCGAATTCATCGTCAACGGCTTTGGTCTCAGTTTTCGGTGTAAGGGTCTCTGCACTCTTCCATACCCCCTTTTCGGGTTCCAAGGGGGTTGTGCTAGGGGCGAATGTGACTTTGACAGTGTCAACGACCTCAGTCTTTTCGTCTGCTAGATTTTCTTTTGAGTCGTTACTGTAAAGGGAAGTCTGAAAACAATAATTATTTACAATGCTAATATACATGATATCACAATTTATATCTAAGTTTCTCGACGACCTCAGTGGCGCAACGGGCGATTGCCCGTCAGGGTTGCGGGTTCGATGAGCGTGCGGGACAAATGTTTGCATGATCTGCAAATATTAGTTTCGGGTCTGGGTGTTGTACTACCACGGTACTCATTGTTTCTGACTTACCCACGACACAGGGAATCCTAGTGTGGGTCAGGACTATGTATTTGACTGTTGGGTGTTATTTATTTATTCTCAGTTGACAGAAAAATCATTGTAAGGAATCGTATGAACAAGCTAGAACTAAAAAACTACGAGACTACTACTACTAGGCCAAGACGTACCCCAGTGGAAGACAGTAGGCTGTGTCTTCTCCTCAAAGCTTTCTCCGCCTCATGTTGCGCGAACTTCTGCAAGGCATCGTCTATCAGCGTCTCCGGGACTTTCCTTTGGGAAATTCGAACTTTTCCGATGTACAGGACCTGGAAAATATATTTAATTGGGAAATAAAATGAACAAAATGGGGGTATTTGCCCATACACACGCTGGGCACGCGGGTTTGCGAGGGCAGTTAGTCTCAATTGATTCAGGCCTTTGCGGAAGTCCATAAGATATTTATTATACTTAAAGACACACAAATATATAGAATAGTACTCTACCATACCGCTAATCTATTCCTCGTTCAACAAACTTAATATTTGAAATAGATTAGCGGAATAGTACCTACTATATATTTGTGTGGCTATTTAATGTCTGAGGGCAGTTAATAGAGGTTGCTGCCCATTCTCTAGCTTTTCCCCCTTAGTCTTAGTATTAGTCTTACGACATCCACGGGAAGATAGATGTTACAGAGATTCTTCAGCCGGCACCAATAAGGCATTTAAGTATAAATAAAATAAATAAATAAATATTCCGGACATAATCACACACGGTCAACTGATCCCAAACTAGGCATTGCCTGTACTATGGGTACCAGAGACTGATATACATAATAGATATATATTTAACACCCAGACACAGAACAAAAATCTGCGTTAGTCACAAATGTTTGTCCAGTGCGGGAATCGAACCCGCGACCTCTAGCGCAGAAGGCAGAGTTACTACCAACTGAGCTATGAGGCCAGTGAGTAAGTATAGACTTATGAAAATTGATTCAAGTAAGTATTTACCTCGAAAAAGTGCGACTCCGACGGCGAGAGATCAGCTGATAGTGATGTGAGGGCCGAGGCATTGCTAGAGCTTCGGACCAGGGTCTGGTCGCTTGTCCTAGTAATATAAAGAATATTAATATACTAGCTTACGCCCATGGCTTCACTCGCGTGGTAAATAGATAAAAAGTTGCCTATATGCTATCCTAGACTATAATCTATCTCTATGCCGTGATTGAACAACAAGCATCCAAACATCCTCACAAACTTTCGCATTTATTATTATTATTATTAACTCATTTATTTCAGATAATACATCCATAATGAAATATAAAATGTCACAATAAAATCTAAATAATGAAATATAAATAATTAAAATTAACATTCATAATATAAAAAATTTGCAATAATCTACCTGGTTATATGGACTCTGACCCTATTAGTATTTTCATCCATTTGTTTTGGATGGGACAGTCCAGACGTGAAATAATCATCTGCAGGATGCCATTGCCACTACCCCGCGTTCGCTGGAAGAGGGAGGCGACTTTTTTACGAATGATCGCGTGAAAACCATCCGTGCGCGCCTCCACAAACACACCAGATGCGCTACAAAAGCGAGGCAGTCGCATCAGCATCCTAAAGATGTTATTATACTGGACGCTAATATTAGTAGAATTACCAAAAATTACAAAGTCATAGAACTGTAGCCATGCTGGTAAACATACTAACCAAGGAAGGGCGCCGGCAGAATTTTTTTCAGGGGGTGCATTTTTAATCTAGTTTTATTTCAACAGTGACTATGGTAATAAAAATTGCCAGGGGTAAAAACCCCTTGCACCCCCCGGTGACCAAAACATCAACTTATTTTATCCTCTTAACCATCACCTTTAGCGTGGCAAGTACCGTAACATGTTACGGAGCTACGGCGCGTTGAAATGTCACAAATGTGGACCCACCTTTAGAGGCTCCTTTCGTGCACAACTATAATGATAGTATAGTTATTAATCTAACTTACAAGTTGGAGTTGCAGTTCCCGGGCAGAGAGATGGCGGGATTGCTCCAAGGCAAGTGTTCCGTGCTGTTCTGGCTCGAGAACCCGATGTTTCTCGTCACCGAACCGTTGTTTAGCGAATTGTTGGACCCCCTGGGACTGGCTGCCCCAGGCGAGGGCTCCCTCATCTGGGTGAAGAGGTCCGTCACCTGGAAATTGAAGGGAAGCTATCAACCATAACGGGTTTTGACATTTTAAAAGGGTCCGCCAACGCGTGCATCATTTCTCTGGTATTGCAAGTGTTCTCAGACTACGTTAACCACTTACCAAAAGGTGGGCATATAAGGTGATTGATATAGGCTATGGGGCCTATTCTGCACCCGATTGGCAATAAAGTTTGTTTTACAACTTTTGGAACTACGGCATTTTTCATTGAAAATACACTGTACGGTGTGGTAATCAATAAAGTGTTATCTATCTATGTATACGAAAATCTGCTATTTTGGAGTCAAATGAGTGCAAAGTCAATGAAGCAGCTATTTTAGGTAGCAATATTGATGCGGAACTTTTCATACGTTAAGTTATTAGTTACAAAGATCATACCAAAACAGCTAATTTCAGGGGAGATTGAGGTCAAACGTAAGCCTATTTTGTATTAAAAAAAAAATTGAAAGTTTATTTTATTTTATTTTATTTAAGAATTTAAGAAAGTCTGGAATACATTTTTTTGGGCTTTTTGGCGGGAACTTGCGAAGTGATGTTGTGCTCTCAATTTATTTTACAAAACTAGTGTGAAATAGAATAATATTGTGTAATTATGGTGGTGTTTTGCGTTATATTGTTTGAGTAAACCGCACAAGTGAAGTGAAATAGAATGATTGCGTGTATCGTCATTTTTCGAGTTGGCGCCAAGAGGTCCCTCGAGGTTTTCAAAGTCAAAGTCAAAGTCAAAAGGCATTTATTTCAATAAAATCACTAGGATCACTTAGAAACGTCTTAGAAACTAGGTGAAGCTATGCCTGTTCCTCGCGACCAAGCCTAGAAGAATCAGGCAACAAACACGGCTTGGTGCCTATCATTTTTTTCGATGATCCTTTTTCACAAAATGGAATTTAAAGCTTCAGTGTGGTGCCGATCGAACTAGGTGAGGCTCAAGAGAAAAGTAATCTAATTATAATCCTTAATAAATAAGAGCTTATAAAAATGTGAAAAAAATGAAGACAAATGTGAGCTTCAACAAATGATCTAAGGGCAGCACACGCTACACTTGATGAAATATGTACCTAATGCTTATATAATTAAATAATACTTAAAATATGATGCAAGCAAAAACTGTAAAGACACTGCAAAATGGCATTTTAGCTGTCGAGGGGCAGAGCGACTTCAGGCCATGCGGTTTTATCATTTAAATAATCATTTAGTTTATAGTACGCTTTCTTAATAAGATTATTCTTTATGTACCCTTTAAATCTTCTAATAGGAAGTTGCGTCGCGTTTACCGGAAGTTTATTATAAAATCTTACCATATTCCCCATAAAAGACCCATTTACTTTTTGTAATCTAAAGGACATGGGTAATCGTGGGCCCCAACCTGCAGTTATTTGATGAGTTAATTAATTCATTTTGTTAATTTAAAGAAGTAGTTTTAGTCATGAAAAGCTCTAAAGCAGTGGAGTTATATTAAACGCTGAAAATAGTCATTTCCGTGTTATGTTTATGCTACCTTCTTACTACGAACGCTTTTCTTCGATTGGTATAGTGCAGCGAAACAAAACCCTACCCGCAATCAATTGTTTTTGACTGTCACAATAAACCATTGTCATTTGTGACTTGCAGATTCCGTTTCGGTTTTTAGCACAGAGTACTTTTGTATATATACCGGTTTTTAGTTTTTGAGTAAAAAATGGAAATTCTTAATTGCCAATTGCACTATTGCTTGAGGCTCAAGATGTCGACGATTCCTGGTACAAGACCAGCCACCGGTAATCCTTAATACTGTCACGTCTTGGTTAACCACATCAGGTAAGTTTCTGCATTTTCCTAAGTAATATTATTTTACGATTCTTGAAACCTCGCAGAACCGATAACCGTTGGGGAGTAAAGGTTCTCGAATGGCGACCACGAACCGGGCGACGCAGTGTTGGAAGGCCCCCCACCCGATGGACCGATGACATTGTAAAGGTTGCGGGAAGTCGGTGGATGGAAAGGGCTCAAGACCGTTCGTCGTGGAACTCTTTGGGGGAGGCCTATGTCCAGCGGTGGACTCCTACAGGTTGTTGATGATGAAGCCTCAGGAGATCCACACATCGAACGCGGTACGATGAGGAAAAGAGCGCAGCGCTATTTGTTTAAAAGTAAATTGCAACGCAACGCCCTGCCGTGTCTCTGCTTGTTTGGTGTGCATCATGTGCATGCATTCTCCTAAAGATGCATCATATAAAATTCGGCAGCCGCAAAAATGAGCATAACTAGTCGTACGAAAGTCTGAAAGGGGTTGCTAGTAATGTAACTTTTTTATCAGTAGGTATATTTTAAATGAGGTACCTAACTGCAATGACAATAACTATTATTTTTACAGATATTAAAAAATGACATTGGTGCAAAACGTTCCTGCGGAACAAGCTGCCGTTAGATGGTTTGAACATCGAAGAGTGTGCCGTGGATGTGGTTCTTAGGTCTTACGAGCAAGATCGCATGTTATTAACACTCCAGAAGGGGCTAGTCTATCATCATGGTTATCAAATTCCAACAGTGAATTAAAAAAAATTGATAATGAAAAAGTTGTTAAATGCTGTAGGTATATTTTGTAAAGATTGATTTTTGTGTATTATTCAAGTAGTATTTTTTTTTATTTCACAGTTTATCAATAATATAATAGTTAATTAAATACCATTGGTTACTGCTAATCTGAAATAAAAATTGTATGTTTATTCATTTTTTTTATTTAGGTTTAATAGGTAACATCAGAGTATCATCCTTGGTACTATTTAATAACCATAGTATAGGTAGGTAGATATTGAATATGAAAATACTTTTACATGGTAGACATCCTCCGACCTGAAGAGGCCCAGGCGTACAGGATCCAGTAATATCCTCCCTTTTCACGTAGATCTGTCAGTATTTTAAACTAATAACAACATAGAATTGAAAATAAGTATTGTAATGTTCAAAATAATTACATTTCGTACACTGTCAACCAGGTATTATAAAAAACTGTAACGACCTATATCTCTTTACTCCGGCTGCTTTACAATAAAAGCCACACATATTTGAAATCTACACGATTAGCACAATGTAAAACTGAAAGTTTCATTATTGCAGGATTAAAAAAAATCGGGGCCCTGGCTCCATACAAATTTGCCCAATGTCCTTTTGGAATGCACAATTTATTTTTGTTTCTTGTGTTAATACTATGCACATCACTTTTTTTCTTAAAGCTAGCCATGTGCTTATGTGTGTAAAATAGTAATATTTTAGTAAAATAGCCACCATCATATCTTACTAAAACTGAACTTGA
Organism: Anticlea derivata; assembly: GCA_947579855.1. Classification (NCBI taxonomy): domain Eukaryota; kingdom Metazoa; phylum Arthropoda; class Insecta; order Lepidoptera; family Geometridae; genus Anticlea; species Anticlea derivata. Next base: position 3,635,955 of record OX388287.1, on the reverse strand, counting down.
CTTGACTTGACGATGACTTGACCATGAATAAAATGAAAAATAAAGAATAAAAATAACAAGGAAAAATAAACGTAAGACTTGGCGGTAAGGCCTAGATGCCATAGCCATCCCGAAAGGGGAAAAACAACAAAAAAAAACATATTTTTTTTGTTTTTTTGAATTAGGTATTATTTCTTTTTATTGATTGAATAACACCTTTTCTGCATGGTATACTAAGAATCACCTTGTAATAGGCACAGATAACATAATACTGTAAAAGGTAACCTACTGAGCTATATACCTAATCAATCTTTGTATTCGCATGTTGATGCAAAACAAGGCTAGCATATCGATCTACTTGTACCAATATATTTAATGGCGAACGTCGGCACGCGACTGACCTAATAAATTTATGTAATTGTAGTGCTTGCTTGCTTGTCGTGCCACTGTTTCTTTCTTGGTCATCTTGTATTAGTTCAGTGACCCGGTCAGTGGCGGATTTTATTCTTGGCCGCTCTAGGCCCCAGGTCATGTGCCGCCCCTTTCTCAGCACCCATCACTAAACTAGGTACATAATTTACTTTTTTGCCAACTTTATCTAAATCGAAATCAGAAATTTAATTAACTATAATAGTACTAATTTGTTAATATATTCCGAGATGATGAGATTTTCTACGACAATTTCTACAAATGTTTGGTCACGATTTGCCGCCCCTAATATCTGGCCGCCTTAGGCCCGGGCCTACTGGGCCTTAGGGCAAATCCGCCACTGGACCCGGTTGAGGTGTGGTGGCCCTGAAAAGGGCCTATGGCCGTCGGTGAAAGAGTCAGTGTAGTGCAAAGATTAAAGTGTGCCTCATAAAGTATCCTTTCTTTCACAACTTTATTTATTTAGTAATATTATGAAGATGATAAAAATACCAAAAGCGGATGATATGAGAACAGTTCGGTTATTTTTTTTAATATCTAATAACGTCCTTTCAGGATAGGATACAAATAACGACACCTTGTAGAAACGGATATGGTATGAGTACCTATTCAATAGAACCAACTGGTTTCAAGCCTTGTTTTACCAAGAAACTGTGACCGTCATATAACAGATATAAACTCAATGGAAAATTATAATCATTGTTCCAACAAAGTCCAAAAAAAAACAAGTATTTCTGCAAAATGTAGCCAAGTAACAAATGTACGGGCATGTCTTTAAATACCCCCCTTAAACATCTTCAAAGGGGTTCATCATTATCATCATCATCATTTCAGCCATACGACGTCCACTGCAGAACATGGCCTCCCCCACAGACAGAGTAAATTCCTTATCATGTGGGGGGATCTGCCCATACTCACCATGCTGGGCATGCGGGTTGGCGAGCGCAGTTAGAGCTATCGCAAAAAAATGAGGGACGCTGCTGCCCATCCCCTAGCTTTTTTTCCTTAGTCGCCTCTTACGACATCCGCGGATAGGTAGATATGGAGGGGCCTATTCTTCAGCCGGGGCCACCACGGCCATTCTAAGGGGTTCATTCTATCAACAAAAAAGAATTGACAAAAATAATAAATTAAAAAAAACAAACTTTGATTGTCTGATTTGACCCCAAAACAGCTAATTATTTATAGTGTTTTTTCAAATGAAAAACTGTCATATTTCTAAAAGTCGTTGAACAAACTTTATTGCCAACTAGCTTGCGGACGCGGCTTGGATCGCGCGTTACCTTGATGAAAAGTAGCCTATAAGCTATTCTAGGTAAAGAATCTATTCTAAGTTTCATCGAAATCGTTTGAGCCGACAAACTTTCTCATTTATAATATTAGTTGCTTGCTTATCGCTTATTCTTTCTTGTTCATTCTATTAAGTCAGTGACCAGGTTGAGTTATGGTGCCCCTGAAAAGGGCCTATGACCTTCTTCTTCTTCTTCCTGCCCTTGTCCCACATTATGTGGGGTCGGCACAACATGTTTTCTTCTTCCACTCTCTTCTGTTAGCCGTCATCTCCGCACTCACATCTTTCTTACTCATGTCATGAAAAGGGCCTATGACCGTCGATGAAAGAATCAGTGTAGTGAAAGGATTAAAGTGCGCCTCTTAGAGCCTCCTTTCGTGCACATAGTACTATAATATTAAAAGGAGAATAGGATTGGTTGTAGATGGGGGGGCTGGCCTTTCGGGATAGCATACATACCTATTAAGAAGACCCTTGTATAAAATTTAAGAGGATACAAAAATCATAATAAATTGTCGAGTGGGCGGAGTTAAGAAAGTGACAGCGCTATGTACTGTAATTGAATGAGGAAAGAGAAAGCAAGCGTTAGAAGGCGCTCAAAAGTAATCGACGTAAGCGAAATATAAGAAAATATCGATTATCTCAAAAACTATCTATTTTTTTTAAAAAGTGTCTTGGATTTATTTACCCAATGCTATTGTCTAGAAAAATATTTTAAAAAAAAAGTTATTTTGGTTTTATAGTCTCGGAGTATTTTCGAAAAAACTGTTGCAGAGGACCCGGAGAACTTTAAAAAATAAATCTATCGAGAAAAGTTTTACCAATCGCGTTTCTGTCTTGGATTTACGTAAATAAAATGCTCAAGTTATCTTTGTCATAAAAACCAAAACTGTGCGTTTTGCGGTTATTGATTAAACAATTCAAAAATCATTAAATATTTAAACCCTCACCTTAAGAATTGATCCGATACCGATCTGGCGACGATACACCACACCACAAAAATGTGTTTCTATCGTGAGTCTGACGCCATGCGATCGCCGTATCCTTCAAAAGCCACACCTTTACCTAACATTAACATCTTTTTGTGTTAATTCACATCCATTGGTCCAAAGTTCAAGCGTCAAGGCCTTAATGACTGCAGCCAAAGACATGTATAGATATTATCTGTGATAAACCTTCGGCCTACGCGACCAGCGCGACTACAAGGGCGCGACTTAAGAATATGTAATACTATCCCCAAAAGGGGCTTTCTCTACACCAAATTGGCAATAAAGTTTGTTCTACGACTTATTGAAATTCGTCGTTTTGCATTGAAAAAAAAACCAATATGAATAAATATTTTGGAGCCAAATCGGTTCTAACTCAATTATTCAACTATTTTAAGTAGCAATACCGATGTGAAACTGCTCATTCGATTATTATTTACTTAGAAACATGATACAAAACTCAAAAAGAAATGAGTAGAAAAAATTCTAACCGTAGAAATTTCTCTTTGTTGATAGAATAAGCCTCTTTCGGGATAGCATACTAGTTACAGAACATGTTGTATAAAGCGGAGGCTACATTTTAAAACGCGCGTGCTGCGGTGTGCGTTCCCCCAGCAGAATGTTGTCGAATTTCGGGATTTAAAGTATGCAGGCAATTAGAGCATGGTTTCATGTAATGGTGCCCGAAATTTCAAATTTGTTCGTCCATAGGAAAAAAAGTTATTCATGAAAAACACCTCCAGCAGAATGTCATCGAATTAATGGACGTAGCTAAAACAAACTAGATGGTGGGATAGCTTGAATTTGTGCATTATTTGTGCACTCAGAACGAAGTTTGTGCATCCAAGGACTACGGAGATATTCAAGGTTTTGCTGACTATGGCTGAAACTTCAAGGTCGTTTCACTCGCGTTCTAGACAATTGACAGTACTAGGAGTTAGAGCACAAATTAGAGCGTCGTATCATCTCATAATGTTGAAAGTTTCAACGAAATATAATCAGTAGTTTTGGAAATATAATGAAAAAAGGCGAAAGAAGTATAATCTGACCGCCATTGAAAGACAGTTAAAAGCGGCGCTACAGTACATGATGGTGACCTTCGTAAATTGTCCGTATTATAATTAATATCTCCGTAGTCCTTGGATGCACAAACTTCGTTGTTAGTGCACAAATTATGCACAAATTCAAGCTATCCGACCATCTAGTTTGTTTTAGGTACGTCCATTATTTCGATGACATTCTGCTGGAGGAACGTTTAAAACGTTCCCCCAGCAGAATATGTTTTTCTTGAATAACTTTTTTCCTGTGGACGCACAAATTTGAAATTTCGGGCACAATTACACAAAACTATGCTCTAATTCCCTGCATACTTCAAATCCCGAAATTCGACAACATTCTGCTGGGGGATCGCACACCGTGCTACGTGCTCTCTCCCGAAAGTTTTGTATGGTAAGCTGTTTATAGCTACATTTGATCCACGCTACGCGACGCGACGCGATGCCGGTCCAGCGATCTCAGTCTAAATTTGGACGTTGGGGCTGGGTAATCTACGAGAAAGAAAGAGACGCGTATCTGTTTGGTGATCTGCCTATTTGAGACGTCTAAGACGTGTGCGTCTGCGTAATGTATTTCTTCATTAGTGATATCTCCTGCGTCGTGTATGTAGGTACACACAGCTACCAACCCATTTAACTAAGCGAGTGACAAACGCGAAAACGCGACGCTATGCTACGGGACGCATTGCGAAATTTATGATACCCTGGATCTACACGGGACTGTGTTGTCGCGTAGCCACGTGTTTAGATGCGGCGCGTCATATCATTGCATCGCGTCCTGTCGCGTCGTCTGTCGAAAGTTTGTAAGTATGGATGGATGGATAATAAATAATAAATAAAATAAATATTCCGAACATATCACACACGGTCAACTGATCCCAAACTAGGCATAGCCTGTACTATGGGTACCAGAGACTGACATACATAATAGATATATATTTAACACCCAGACACAGAACAAACATCTGTGTTAGTCACAAATGTTTGTCCAGTGCGGGAATCGAACCCGCGACCTCTAGCGCAGAAGGCAGAGCTACTACCAAATGAGCTATGAGGTCAGTCAGGATGGGTGTTTGTTACACTTTCACGTAAAAACTACTGAATGGATTTTAATGAAACTTTACAATATATAGCTTATACATTAGAATAACACATAGCTACAATTTATAAAGATATTGTGTGAATTGTAACGCCACGCTAGTATAAGCCACTTGAAAACTAATCCTGCGCAGACGAAGTCGCAGGCACCAGCACGTACAAGATAAACGATGGAATCATCTCCTTAATTCTCAAATATTTACAGTTGGTATTTAGCACTTGATATTACAGCCACTTCCGGTTACGAGTTCAATTAGACAATAAGGCTACTGTACCTTTAAATACCTACTATAAATAGTGAAGTACATTGCAAGTATTGCAACGTGACAATTTTATTGGCTGTACACGAGCGAAGTCGAGGGCAAGTGCTTTATCAATAACGCGTAACAAGTTTGTTTACGCCGATTTTGACCTTGACTCAAACCATATGTTTATTGTTTTAGCCGGCGAATAACACATGGAGTTATAGCTAAGTACGTGCCAAATGTCTGGTTTTAATATTACTAAGAACACAAGTTTTATCAATGAACATGCAAAAACGATTTATAAATCCAAAAAAACCACACATTTCATACCTTCATTATTTTATTTTATAAAATCCATACTGGGCATATTGTGTTTGATATATTTCTTGTTGCTGATAGAATAACCCCCTTTCGGGGCTTATTCTAAATGCTATCGATTTTTGACACAAACTTCAATCACTAGTTATGATCATCAACTTCTGATGCTGACTGTACTATACTAGTCACGGAACACGTGTAATGTATCTTACTGAGGTTCCAGTAGAGATTAGTAACAAAATGGAAATCAAACGATGCAACTTTGTAATGGGGTCACACTCCCTTACCATGTGTTTGATATTGATACCCGATGTATCGGAATGCGACCCGAAAAGCGGTCTGCCCGGCGAATTCATAGTCAGATCTGTTAAATAATTAATGATTTAATTGTGAAACAGTAAAAAACAATAAACATCCTATATCTTAAGAACATCTAGCATCTACACTATATGTTAATAAAACACTGTTTTGTACTATCTGTTAATCTATTGCAGTGTATTATATATGTATATATACATATATACATATTTAAATATAGTATATGGTTATATATAGTATAGTTTTTAGTTAAGTTAAACAATCTGTCGCACGCCAACCTCCTGTTTCTACCCAATCAGGCTGGCTGGTAGATAATGCCTTGGCATTAAGCCCACCTTTTGTACATTGTTTTTTGTGTGCATTAAAGATTAAATAAATATACCTACTTGGTGCTTGGTGAGTTTTTTTTTAAATCTCATCTGTAACATGTTCTAACATGTTCATTAAAGACATTACTATTGTCTTTGCTAATATCCAATCTTTTTCTACCTACGAAATTCCATGCATATCAGATTAACGGTTTGAAAGTTATGCTCTAACAAAAAAAAAATCAAACAACGCCGGTTCCTCAAAGTTATTTGATGGACCTTTGCTCGCTTGCTAAATATTTTTTTTGTGTCTATAATTATGTTATAATTGGGGTGTTTATTTTCGGCGAAACAATGAAGCAATAATTATGGAAAAAATATAGTACCTATTAACATTAAATGTTAATTTTTATTTAAATTTATGTACCCTTGTATAGTTTAATAATTTTTTATTGTAGTAAGAATCCTCTTATGAACATAGTATAACGTATATACGTAATATAACGTAGTAATAAGCTGAGATAGGACCTTTTGACCCATTCCACTGCAGCGTAGACGTTACCACATGAAATCTAGGTATCACCAGTTGGCACCCACTTGATGGGTGTTTTTTTTTATTTATTATTTACCTAGAACAGCATAAATGCTACTTTTTAATTTAGGAACCACGCCAGAAAGAGAGAAAGATTTTTTTTTATTTGTACCACACACAATATTTGTTACAATTTCTGTTTAAGCTTAAGTTATAAGTCTATGGTATGGCACGCGAGCGAAGCCGCGGGGCGCAAGCTAGTAAGAAAATACAATTCAAAATCAGCGTGGTAAATGACTCATGCATAATTATTGTAATGACGTCAAAACAATGTTATGTGTTTTGGAAAACACGAAAATAACAACTCTCATTGTCTCTCTCATTAGCTGTAATTTCCATTGCTCGTGTCACCGATTCTTTCTTGGTCATCCTGTATTAGGTCAGTGACGAGGCTGAGGTATGATGGCTCTGATAAGATATTTTTTACAAAAACTAAAAACCGACTTCAAATTCCTGAATATTCACAAGATTAATATCAACCTCTTTTTTTTGTTATTAACCTCTTTGCGTTTTGCTTACCTACTGAAGATGACATTGGCCACCTACACTTTCCAATAAAAAACAAAAGTAACTATGACATCCATTCATCATCAATAAATAACTCTTATGGTAGGTACTGACTGACTGACTGACAATCAAACGTAGTGGTTTTATTCTCTTTGAAAATCAACGCAGAGCCTACTAAAAGTATGAAATTTGCAGGGTAGCTTCCTGTTGTAACGTATGGGTGCACAGAAAGAAATTCCCGACACACAACCCCTAAGTTTAAAGTTTATGTAAAAATAGCAGCAACCGAACGAAGTCGCGGGGATAACCATACTATACCACAGTCGAAAAAAAAAATTCGGCATGTGGTGTTTCAAGAGAAGATGACGTTTTTTTAAGTTTTACGGGACAAGTTGCAATCCCTCAGAAATTAAATTAAAATGGGACCAACCCGGGATCATACTCTACACACTAGCGAAAGAATCATCCAACTCGGGTTACTATTGGCGGAGATATCGAGTAACATACACACAAAAAATAAAAAAATACAGCCGACTTGAGAAGTCGGTTAAAAAGACCGTCGCATCGACGCGTCGTCGGTAAAAGAATCAGTGTTGAGAAAATATTAAAGTGCACCTCTCAAGAGGCTCCTTTCGTGCACATGTCACATGTAATTTTTGTGCATCAACGATCTTCGAAGCACCAACCTGACCTCACAAGATCTCAGGCCCCCAATTCTACTAATTCAATGACTTGAAAATGATAATCGCATGATAATGATCGCACCATTCTCCTTCAGCTACGATTGTAGCCACCTTAATTTCTTCGATTTCATTGGTCAATTGGTGTCACAATGACTGCCATTGATAAACAACTGTAATAGCGGAATACCAAAAGTGTCAAAAGTGGCCATTTTGCCATTGTCATTTTGAAGCCATTGAATTAGTAGAATTGGGCCCCTGTTCGGGGCGAACCACTAGATAAGAGACGACCAGTTTTATTGTGTTAAATTAATATTTAATGAATGTGTTAATGACACCGGTTTTTGTAAAGTCGCATTTAATAAGTCATTTAACCACTTATGATTACATTCTTTCAATCCGTCAGGTCCGTCCCGGATTTCAATCTAGTTTTTAGAGTTCCGCAATCCGACTTGGAACCATTATAGTTTCAGCATGTCCTTCCGTGTGTCTGTCCGAATCTCTCAGAAGCTCTCAGAATTAGCAAGTTGAAGTGGCAGTGCGCAGGCCATATAGCTCGCAGAACCGACAACCGTTGGGGAGTAAAGGTTCTCGAATGGCGACCACGAACTGGGCGACGCAGTGTTGGAAGGCCCCCTACCTGATGGACCGACGACATTTTGAATGTTGCGGGAAGGTCGTTGGATGGAAAAGACTCAAGACCTTTCGTCATGGAACTCTTTGGGGGAGACCTATGTCCAGCAGTAGTCTTCTAAATGCTGATGATGAACTTAATTTGACAGATGAAGAAGTATCGATCTAGAAAAGGTTCTTTGACATATTTGATAGATAATATAATAATAATAAATATTCCGGACATATCACACACGGTCAACTGATCCCAAACTAGGCATAGCCTGCACTATGGGTACCAGAGACTGATACATACATACATAATAGATAAATATTTAACACCCAGACACAGAACAAACATCTGTATTAATCACACAAATGTTTGTCCAGTGCGGGAATCGAACCCGCAATCTCTAGCGCAGAAGGCAGAGTTACTACCAACTGAGCTATGAGGCTAGTAATAAAAAAAAAAAAAAAAAATATTCCGGACATATCACACACGGTCAACTGATCCCAAACTAGGCATAGCCTGTACTATGGGTACCAGAGACTGATATACATAATATATATATATTTAACACCCAGACACAGAACAAACATCTATGTTAGTCACACAAATGTTTGTTCAGTGCGGGAATCGAATTTGCGACCTCTAGCGCAGAAGGCAGAGTTACTACCAGCTGAGCTATGAGGCCAGTAATGGTAATGATGTCGATTCTTCTCTTCTTGCATTATTCTATACTAGCTTCCACCCGCGGCTTCGCTCGCGTGGTACCTACATAAAAAGTAGCCTATATACTATTCCAGACCCTAATCTAACTCTGTACCAAAGGAGCCATTTCATTCTGGGCCTGGTCCATGTACACTACATAGAAGAATTAGGAAAAAATTGGAGATTTCAAGAAAAATACAATTTCATTAATTTGAAGTTAAATGCGATGGTACAATAAAATCTGGTAAGTTTTTGACTATGTGAACACTATTTGAAGGCCGCCATGTCGGTTTATAATTGGCGCTTGACATGACATTGAAATATTTTTATGTCATGTTGTTTGATTTGATGTTTTTGTTTTGGCAGATAAATGTAGGTTGTCAAAATGACATTTCACGCACGTTTATCCGCCATATTTTTGAAGCGCTGTGTGTTGCTCTCTTTGTCGAAGAAAATCTTAATGTACCTTAGAACGAAGTCAATTTAAATAAAATAACCAATTAAATACGTTTACTTTATTGCTTAGCTATATTTTAGAGTAGTGTACACAGTGCAGGCCCAGGCTCCATATATTGATGAAACGTCTCTTTTCATCCAAACCCGTTCGGCCGTTTAGCCGTGATTGAACCACAAACATCCAAACATCCTCACAAACTTTCGCATTTATAATATTAGTAGGGGAAGTACCTAGAATAGTAGGATTAATAGAATGTGACACCTTGAAGTTAGATTATGCTATTGTGTATAGTGCCCGTCTGCGACGGAACGGGTGCGGGTTCAATTGCCGCTGCGGGAAAAATGTTTGCATGATCTGCAAAAAATTGTTGCGGGTCTACGACATGTGGTACCATCAAATAACCACGACACAATGAAACCTAGTGTGGGTCAGGACTATGTAGATATGTGACTGTTGGGTGTATTTTTTTTAATATGTATATTATTATTATTTATATGCATTTATGTGCATCAATTAATTAACTAATTAATTAACAGTGTCGAACCAAACGTTTCTGCTCCACCTTTATTATAAGCACTGGCAAAGAGTGGAACGATCTGCCAGCGTCTGTTTTCCCGGATGAGTACAATCTAGGAGTCTTCAAATCTAGAGTGAATAAGTTCCTTCTGGTAAAGCGTGCTCCATCTTAGGCCACATCTCACTTGCAAAAGTGAGCTGGTGGTCAAACGCCTAACCATCTCCAATAAATTTTTTTATAGAAAATACATAACAGCTTCAGTATTTTGTGTACTTTTCAATCGAGTGTTCTGGTGCAAGTGAACCAATAATGGTTCCTTCAAGGTCATCGGCTTTATAGCTTCGTAACTCGAATAGGTACCACTAAAACTGGTAAAGTGAGGCCATTTTGTTTCCTCAAGTTACACACCTCAAGTTACATCATGGCGTCATAGTAAACAAACAAATTCATAATTTATCATTCTTATCGCAGGTCTTAAAATATTTTTCTAAGAACGCTCTAGTATGCATTACGTTTAATGGCAACTTCTGTGGCGTAGCGGGGGATTGCTCGTCTGAGTCGCAAGTGGTTCGATTCCCGCTGCGGGACAAATGTTTGCCTGATCTGGAAACATTTGTCCCGGGTCTGGCTGTTGTTGTACCATGGTACTCGTAGTTTCAGATACCCACGACACAGGGGATCCTAGTGTGGGGTCAGGACTATGTATGTCACTGTTGGGTTATTATTATTAATTTCCAACAGCCCAAAGCAAGTCTCAGGGTTTGGGTACGCGCGCGTGAACCTCTGGCTTATAAAAAGTGGAAGACATTGTGACATGTGCACGAAAGTAGCCTCTAAAAGGCGCACTTTAATCCTTTCACTACACTGATTCTTTCACCGACGGTCATAGGCCCTTTTCAGGGCCACCATACCTCAACCTGGTTCCTGACCTAATACAGGATGACCAAGAAAGAATCAGTGGCACAAATATCAATCATGTTCGCGACACACAAGGCACGCTAGTTACTTACGAGTACCATCAAATGCTAGTAATTACGCCAGTTAATACTGCCCTAAAACCGGAACTGAGTAATGAGTAGGTAGCCATTTTATACTCAGCTTAGAATACACTAATGCCATGCCTAGGCATACCTAGTTATTCAACATCAGTGGTGGCAAGAATTATTCACGCCATTGATACGATTACGATGCGATAGAAAAAAAATTACACCCAACAGTGACATACATAGTCCTGACCCCACACTAGGATTCCCTGTGTCGTGGGTATCAGAAACTACGAGTACCATGGTACCACTACACCCAGACCCGGAACATATATTGGCAGATCATGCAAACAATAGCCCTCATAATTAGCAAGTTGAAGTGGCAGTGGGCAGGCCATATAGCTCGCAGAACCGACAACTGTTGGAGAGTAAAGGTTCTCGAATGGCGACCACGAACCGGGCGACGCAGTGTTGGAAGGCCCCCCACCCGATGGACCGACGACATTGTGAAGGTTGCGGGAAGTCGGTGGATGGAGAAGAATCAAGACCGTTCATCAAACTCTTTGGGGGAGGCCTATGTCCAGCAGTGGACATGTACAGGCTGATGATGATGCAAACAATTGTCCCGCAGCGGGAATCAAAGCCATATCCTATGCGTCTCAGACGGGTTGGCAACGCGTTTGGGATACACTTTGGCACTGCAAGCGATCATAGGCTACGGTAACCACTTAACAGGTCGTATGCTACACGGCCGATGTCATTGTTTTTTTTTTTATACAACTAAGGCGGCAAACAAACTATAGCTATAGTGAATTAATCGTGCTTGAGGCGCAGATTAACCGTGGTGGCCCCGGCTGAAGGATAGGCCCCTCCATATCTACCTATCCGCGGATGTCGTAAGAGGCGACTAAGGGAAAAAAGCTAGGGGTTGGCCAGCAGCGTCCCTCATGTTAACAACGATAGCTCCAACTGCGCTCGCCGACCCGCATGCCCAGCGTGGTGAGTATGGGCAAATCCCCCCACATGATAAGGAATTTGCTCTGTCTGTAGAGGAGGCCATGTTCAGCAGTGGATGTCGTACGGCTGATATGTTGACGCGCAGATATCCGTAAAGCATTGCAATTTTAATCTTATATCAATGACCTAAAGGTCACCGGAAAAGTCATCGTAAAAAGGAATTACCACGTAAGCACTAATGGATCGAATGACGCAAGTTACCGGCAGGTCAAAAAGTCGATACTGGAGAGCAAAAAAGAACCAGTGTCAGTTTTACCTGCAAAAAAATATTTAAAATGAACAATAACCTAAACGCCTCTAATCAAGATTTAACATCAGTCTGTAGGTATTTTTTTTAAGGGTTCCGTGTACCTCATTTGGAAACCGGAATCCTTTTAGAATTTTTTAGGAACTACATTTTCAACAATAACAACACTTTCATTCTCACGTTAGCTGTTTTTGGTATTTTTTACTAATTATCTCAGAGTAAAGAACAAACAGATGCGCAATGCTTTTTAGCGACACATTAGCTCGTACAAAGGAGCCATTTCATTCTGGGCCTGGTCCATGTACACTACATAGAAAAATTAGAAAAAAATAGGAGATTACAAAAAAAATACAATTACATTAATTTAAAGACAAATGCGATGGTACAAGAATAGTTCTTCTGGTAAGTTTTTTATTATGTGAACACTATTTGAAGGCCGCCATGTTGGTTTATAATTGGCGTTTGACATGACATTGACATATTTTTCATGTCATGTTGTTTTATTTGATGTTTTTGTTTTGTCAGATAAATGTAGGTTGTCAAAATGACATTTCACGCACGTCCATCCGCCATATTTTTGTAGCACTGCGTGTTGCTCTCTTTGTCGAAGAAAATCTTAGTGTCCCTTAGAACGAAGTCAATTTGAATAAAATAACCAAATAAATACGTTTACTTTATTGCTTAGCCATATTTTAGAGTAGTGTACACAGTGCAGGCCCATGCTCAATATATTGATGAAACGTCTCTTTTTATCGTACGTCATTTCTGGTATTCTGAGCTAATTTTTAAACGTTCGAGAATTAAGAAATCAATCAGTTTGAACTGATTTGCGAAAGGCGACCACGAACCGGGCGATGCAGTGTTGGAAGGCCTTCCACCCGATGGACCGATGACATTAAGGTAGCGGGAAGTCGGTGGATGGAAAGGTTTCAAGACCGTTCGTCGTGAAACTCTTTGAGGGAGGCCTATGTCCAGCAGTGGTATTCTACAGATTGTTGATGATGAACTGATTTTGATCCCAAAATGACGAATTTCCAAAAGTCGTAGGAACAAACTTTATCTCCCATTAAGTTTTTTTTTATGTTATACGGAGGCAAACAGGCTTACGGCCCTCCTGATGGTAAGTGGTTACCGTCGCCTATTAACATTAGCAACATCTGGAGCATTGCTAATGCGTTGCCTGTCGAACCCCTCCCCCCCTATAGAGCTCTGGCAACCTTACTCACCGCAGGAACACAACACTATTTGAAACAAATAATGTTATTTGGCTGCGATCTTCTGTAAGGTGGAGGTACCTCCCCAGGCGGGCTGCTCCAATTTAGAGCGAGAAATTCTCGCTGTGCCATACCTCCTCCACTGTGTGTAGAATAAGCCCATTTCTAGATAGCATACATATTATGAATGCACTTGAATCTTCTTCTTGTCGTATCACTGATTCTTTCTTGGTCATCCTGTATTAGGTCAGTGACCAGGTTGAGGTATGGCGGCCCTGAAAAGGGCCTATGACCGTCGATGAAAGAATCAGAGGCTCTATGTCTTCGAATTTTTAGGTTCGAGTACTAGCAAAGCGCACATAAATTTTCCGCATGCAAAATTCATTGGTGCACGACAGCTTTCGAACCCACGACCTGTGTATCGGAAGGCGGGCCACTACCACCCCTCCATTTCCACTTCCATTTGAGATTATTTTGATTTTTGTATTGTGACTAATATCTTTGCATGTCGGTCTCCGACGAAGTATATGACACTATCTTCATAAATGTAAAAGACCATGTACCTATATATACTATACTTCATGCAAATAAAGCCATTCATTCATTCATTCATTCCACCAGTGCTCTCAAAAATTATCAGAAGAAGAATGCCTTGAATAACCTATAGATACATTATGCAATCCTAAGGAAATAACGAGAAAATGAAAGATGGAGCTACATGCTGATCTATTTTGGTGTTGGATGGCGGCCAGCAGTTCCATGGAAGAATATTTCGTAACAAAGCTTTTTGGATACAAGTGTTTCCGCAAACGTAGGTTACTTACGGACTGAGAGTGGTAGGTAGTTACCATCAAGGAAAAACGATTAAAAACAACAAATTAAGTAAGTACAAAGGTAACAGTTCCTGCTGTCCTTATAAATGATGAACGTGACTTGAATAAATTCAAGATCAAAAGATGAGCTTTATCACTTATTAAGAACTTATAAATACCTATTCGGAAAAGGGCTCAAAAATTTCAAAATAATTCATAAATTCTTGTTTTTGCGGTCAATAAATATATATCGTGCAGAGTAATTTTAAATCCTTGTGGAATTATTAGGAGACAATGTTATATTTTGCTGTCAATTTCATACAATGAACTACGTGAGTGACCGCAAAATATAAGTTTGTCACTTCCTACACTTGGAATTTTGTTTTTCTGGCCCCCTGCGTTTCTTTGATTTCATTGGTTTCATAATGACTGCCATTGCTAAACGACTGCGATAGCAGAATACCAAAACCGTCAAAAGCGGCCATTTTGCCATTTAATCATTGTCATTTTGAAGCAATTATATTAGTAGAATTGGGCTCCTGATCCCGTGTAATGGTACGGAAGCCTTAGGGTGCGAGTTCTTGTATATGACCGTCTTTATTTTTCTTTTGAGTCTCACGTTGTTCAATCTGACAATTACGTGCGCTGTGGCCGCCGTCGACATCAACTGTTCGCCTGCCACACACTGCGAACTTGTCACGCTCATAATGCGCCAACGCTAAGAGCTCTCACTCTTTTAAATGCCTATGTACACGAGGTCCAACACGTCGACATCTTTAATGATAACATTTGTATAATATTTAATTCGCTAAGAGTATATTTAAGTTTTAATTTTAGACAGTAGGCACTTTGGTATATACTGTAAGCTTGCTGTTTTAACTGAAATAAATAATTCTAATTCTACTTCTAATCGGCACCACACTGAAGCTCTACATCACATTTTGTGAAAAATAATCATCGAAGAAAATCTGATTTGAACATTAATTTGAATTTGAATTGTTTGGAAATCAGAGCCGAAATTCACAAAAACAATATTATCAGTTCGCATAACAATGATGGTAAACATACCGTACCTAAACATTAACAATGTAAACTTCCTTTTTTCCTTGGGGCCAACAATGTTTATGAGACCCTGCATATGATTTAAATTAATTAATAAAACGGCTATTTATAAAATATATTCGAATCAAAGCTTCCGTCTAGCGATCTAGACCAGTTATGCTTTGATTTGAACCCACACGCCCTGGATCGGAAGGCGGGGATACTGCCACCACTACACTAGCGCCCTCACCCTCCGATGTATTGCTTATGACTTTATGAGTGCTGCAGATTGAAATATGAGAAAAGCCAGTCTTTTGGAGGTACCTCAACTTTCAGTCTTGGGTTCAATCCCGTGGTGCACCAATGGATTTTTCTGCCAGTAAAAATTGTGTGCGCACTTGTTTGTGCCCACGGCTTCGCTCGCGTGGTACCTAGATATAAAGTAGCCTATATGCTATTCTAGGTATAGAACTCCATCTATTCCAAGTTTCATCAAAATCGGCTGAGCCGTTACGGCATGATTGAACCACAAACATCCTTACAAAACTTCGCATTTACCATAATAATAGTAGGATTAACATGTGCTCAAAACGGTGAAGGATGAGAGGATGGTATAAGTGCTCAAGCCGTAGTCTCTAAAAGGCGCACTTTAATCCTTTCACTACAATGTTTCTTTCACCGACGGTCATAGGCCCTTTTCAGGGCCACCGTACCTCAAGCCGTAGTCTCTAAAAGGCGCACTTTAATCCTTTCACTACAATGTTTCTTTCACTGACGGTCATAGGCCCTTTTCAGGGCCACCGTACCTCAAGCCGTAGTCTCTGAAAGGCGCACTTTAATCCTTTCACTACAATGTTTCTTTCACCGACGGTCGTAGGCCCTTTTCAGGGCCACCATACCTCAAGCCGTAGGCTCAAAAAGGCGCACTTTAATCCTTTCACTACAATGTTTCTTTCACCGACGGTCGTAGGCCCTTTTCAGGGCCACCATACCTCAAGCCGTAGGCTCAAAAAGGCGCACTTTAATCCTTTCACTACAATGTTTCTTTCACCGACGGTCGTAGGCCCTTTTCAGGGCCATCATACCTCAAGCCGTAGGCTCAAAAAGGCGCACTTTAATCCTTTTACTACAATGTTTCTTTCACCGACGCACAGTATGAAAAATGACCCGAAAATCGGACATCGCTTTTTTAGTTTACTAATCTAAAGTATTAACTATTTTGAATGCTAGAGTAGAACTCCCAGAAGCCAATTCAGCTGTTAACCAGAGTTATGATTTTTATAAGAAAATTCTGGGTTTTTAGAAAAACGCGAATAAAAAATAACTGGTCAAATTATTTGAACTTTTTTTTTCGGAGGAGAGTGGCATTTTAAACAAGATATTTTATAAGCAAAACAGAATAGATTTCGCAATAATATTTTAGTAAATATTCTTAATTTTGTGTTTTTTTCCTTTTATTTTTTTTCTCTTAAACCTTAAGTGATTAGCACTTGATATTTATCACAAAACATTCTTCGTAACTGTAATATTACCTGTGTAAAAAAACAGAATCGTAACTATAAGGAAATCGAAGATATGATGTTTCTATGGTTTTCAGAAATTTCTATGAAACTAGGGTTGTCACAAGCAGAACAAAATACATTCTTACTAAAATTGTGGACAGGTGAGTATAGAAGCATGAAATTTTGCACAGAACACATCGAGCATAAGAAAGGACTCATACTTTACCTGACTTCAATGAAGGAGGGTAAAGTTTTAGGGTAAAGTAACCTTTGGCCGTTGCTGTAGTCAAAACAGCTAGACAGATTTGACAAATGAGGAGTCGTTGGATTCGTCTAGACTACGAGAGTGACATGGGATTATGATTGGATATGGAATATAATAAAATCCAACATGGTGGCTAGAAGCCGTTTTACATTTTCTTACTATAACTTAACAAGTGATTCATAACATGAATACCATCCCGTAAGGGGGGGGGTTATTCTATCAACAAAAAGAAATAATATTAGCTAAAAAAACTCTTTTTTTAACTAATATAATTGCTTCCTAAAATAGCTGATTTATTGAGTTTGATTGAACTGATTTGATCCCAAAATATCAGATTTTTGCATAGTTGTAAAACAAACTTTATTACTAATTGGGTGTAGAATAAGCCCCTTTCGGGATAGAAAGGCATTTAAAAACTAATCAGGGGTTGTTGGAATCGTCTGGATTAAGAAAGTGGCAACAAAATCTCCCCTAACTTAGTTCACGAAAGGTTAACACTATAGGTTTCATCTATAACAGTTTTAGAACACTACTAAAGGTCAAAATCCTCGTTTTCTATCAGAAGAGTTTGTGAGTCATTCATTTGATATAACTCGACGAGGCTTGTGAGTTCGTTGTAACTAGCTTGTTCTGTTTGGTATGGCTGTGTGTTGACATCCATAGGTTTCAACAAATCTAAAACAGCTTTGGAAAGTGGTAAGTGCTTTTACTTTTTTAACATTTGTTGAAGCCTGATATCAGAGACATGGGTCAGAAGACTCTAATGCTCTGTTGAACAAATCCAACATTGTTTTTTCACGGTCAGACTTCCTGGTGTGATGTTCGCGTCTCCAAAATGTATTCCTCGATTCATCCGCTTGCTCAGATGGAAAACCTATAGGTAACGCTGAGTTTGCTATAATTTCAGCTTTTATTTGTATTTTATGTAAAGTCACTGTCATCGGATACCACTCATATTCTGTGACATATTTACTCGCTACTGAGTTCGAAAAAACAACAAATTTATCACTGTCTACTGGCAATCCAAAGGATAAAACGACTAATATGGTGTGCAGATCATTGATAACCACTGTGGTAGACCTAATATTTGGGCAAATATATCACGGTTTTGATCAGACAGAGCTGATCTCGCAGTGTTGCCGTCATTCGTTGTACCAGAATTAGGCCGAACTACATCCACCAAAAGTCCTAATTTAGCCCTTACTTCTTGCTGAATTTTCTTTTTAGTGTCTTCTACAATTGCAGCTTCCGGAGAATTTTGCGACACCCTCCACTTCTTGACTGGGTTTTTATAGGCAAGGTGTAGCAGAAATTCCAGAACACGAATCCATGCGTGTAAGGGGCTTAATCCGTGCTTCATGAGCAATTAATTAGCTGGTTGGGAATAAACTAAGTCCAACTTATTAAATTCTTTTGAAGTGGCCTTGCGGAAAGGGCACCTGGGCTGTGACGAAGTATCAGTAATAATGTTTAGTACTTTTCCATCAATGATTGTCAAATAAAGTTGGCTTTTTGCTAACAATTTATGGCCTTTCGAAGTTTCTGCAAGGCAAAAACGCAATTCTTTAATCTGGTCTTCAACCCATTTTTTTCTGAAAGAATCAACTCTTTGGTTTCTTTACTTTCTTCTTTCTGATTTTATTTAAATTCAAGATATGAAAAAAAAACAATTTTGATTCTGATTAGGTCGCTTTTGGTTGGTGACAACCCTAAACAAAAAAATTAAAAACTCAGAAACTCCGAATTCCTACGAGTTACGCACTTGATATTTTACAGGCAGGTCAACATAATACTAATGAACACTGTGTGTGAAAATAAAGTGCTACTACCTAAAGAAACCGGCGCAAAAAAATAATTTCTAAACTACTGGAAAAACTACACAACTTTCTTTGTATTCCACTAATGAATCAATTATTTGTTTCTAAAAATAGCAGTTAGTTGGTTTTATGACATGCTATAATCAAAACTTAGTTTACATAAAAAGTCACAGCTATACAGCAGTTTTCTGATAACCATAGAAAAAAAATAAAAAAATCATAACGCCGGTGTAAAGCTGAATTGGCTTCTGGGAGTTCTACTCTAGCATTCAAAACAGTTTATACTTTAGATTAGTAAACTAAAAAAGCGATGTCCGATTTTTGGGTCGTTTTTCATACTGTGCGACGGTCGTAGGCCCTTTTCAGGGCCACCATACCTCAAGCCGTAGTCTCTAAAAGGCGCACTTTAATCTTTTCACTAACTGATTCTTTCACCGACGGTCATATGCCCTTTTTGGGCCACCATACCTCAACCTGACCTAATGATGACCAAGAAATAATCAGTGACACGACAAACACGCAGCCTAAACAAAGTCGCGAAGTTTATAATCATCATTATCATTTCAGCCTTAGGACGTCCACTGAACATAGGTCTCCCTTACAGAGCGAATGCCTATCATGTGGGGGGAATTGCCCATACTCACCACGCTGGGCATGCGGGTTGGCGAGCGCAGTTAGAGCTATCGTTCGCTGCTGCCCATCCCCTAGCTTTTTCCCTTTAGTCGCTTCTTACGACATCCTGGGTCGATATAGAGGGGCCTATTCTTCCGCCTACGGGTAAGTTTATAATACGGGGAAGTAAATTATTCAAGACATTCCGGTAGCTATATATAACAATTCAATCTTGACCCCATTTACTTAACAAGTTAACTCTAGGTAAGAATTTAAATACCTACCTAATGACTGGAATAATTATAACATAGTAAGGTAACCTAATAACCTAATACATCTATTACCTTAAGTGGAGGAGCGAGGAGGAGGAGGTAGGGCACAGCGTGAATTTCTCGTTCTAAATTGGAGCAGCCCGCCTGGGGAGGTACCGCCTTACAGAAGATCGCAGCCAAACAACATTATTTGTTTCAAATAGTGTTGTGTTCCTGCGGTAAGGTTGCCAGAGCTCTTTAGGGGGGGTTCGGGGTCGGGTGGTGCCTCTGGTATTGCAAGAGCTCATATGCTATGGTTAGGTATGGTACAGGTGGGCCGTATGCTGGTTTGCCACCTCAGTTGTATAAAAGAAAAGTGGATAACGCGGTCGACGTCTAGACCTTACAAACGTACCTACTCCTCTGTTTCCTCTCTGGATAATGAATGACACTAGAACATAATATATTATTTTACCATTCAATATACTGTACCACTGTAATGCCCCTATGTCGTGTTTTTCTCCTTAAATTCATTATTACTAGTGGTTCGCCTCGAACGGAGATCTCGCGATGTCTGCTAAAAGTTGGTATTTCAATGATCTTTAAGGTGAGGGTTTAATTGTTTTTATGATTTTTGAACTGTTTTTTCTCAATAACCGCAAAACGCACAGTTTTGATTTTTATGACAAAGATAACTTGAGCATTTTATTTACCTAAATCCAAGACAGAAACGCGATTGGTAAAACTTTTCTTGATAGATTTATTTTTTAAAGTTCGGTCCTCTGCAACAGTTTTTTCGAAAATACTTAGAAATTATCAATCATAAATAACTTTTTTTAAAATATTGTGTTAGACAATAGCATTGGCTACCTAAATCCAAGAAACTTTTTTAAAAAATACTTCGTTTTTAAGATAATCGATATTTTCTTATATGTCGCTTACGTCGATTACTTTTGAGCGCCTTCTAACGCTAGCTATCTCTTTCCGCATTCAATTATAGTACGTAGCACTGTCACTTTCTTCACTCCGCCCACTCGACAGTTTATTATGATTCTCATAGCGCCTTAAGACACAAAAATAAGATAACCTTTAAAAATCGTACATTATAATGCTTCAGTTCAATCAGAAAATTTGCTGTGGAACAGCTCCTGAGTCCATCATGAGATCAGGTCGTTGTCATCGCGATATTGTATTGACCTCGATATATATGCAAAGTTTCAGGCAATCTGCCGGAAAAATCTAATTTACCTACTTTAAAAAATATTCACTGCAAAATGTGGACATGCCTCTAAATACCTGCCTCCTTTACACATCTTCAAAGATCTGATCGCCTGAAGATCTTAGAGGATGTCAAACAAAGTTGGGGCATAACAAACCAATAAGAGACTTTTTATTTTTAGTAGGTACTATTGATAAAATGAATAATATTTACATACCTTTTAAACTATAAAATCAGATCCATACAGCACAATTTTCACTACACTATTTTGTTTACATCTATTTTGTGTTCGAACTTGGCACGCCTCGCATTCTATTTTCAAATTCAAATCCAAGGTGTTCTTTTATAAAAGACTAAAGAGGTCGATATTCAAACTGTTCAGAACGTGGAAGTAAATAAGGTCCATTTCACACGCGAATAGTATAAGGATTATGCCGAACCAGAATTCCGCGTCGGATGTCGTCGCGTGGAAAGCGTATGTCGGACGCGCGAGCGGTGTCCACACTGAAGACATGCTGAACCACAGATTATTTTGAAGTAGCTTGGCACTCTCTCAATCTTTGTGATTGATTTGTATCAGAACAGTGTTAGTTCAATGTCAGTTTCCTTTCGATCACAAAATTAAACGAGTAGGTAATTTACAAAAAGATTCAATGTCAGTTTATGTCAAATTTATTGCATTGTTTTGTTTTAGCAAAATTAATTAAATATTTTTTTAAATATTAATTATTCACTTTATTTGACTAAAATTATTGCAGTTTATTCACAGTTTTGTTCTTAATAAACTCACAAAGAGATACGCAAAACGTCAGAATGTTATTGAATTTATTATTTATTATGTAATTTATTTACGTCATTATATTTAAATTGTTGTAGTTTTTTTCACAGTTTTGTGTTAATTATAAACACCACAGTTTTTTAGAAAACGATTGATAATTGTCTACTAGCAGCATTACAAACTACTACATTGATGACGGATTTCCACTGGCCACTAATAAAATTAAATCAGTTATTACTGAAAATTATTATTAATTTCTAAAGTATGTACTCAATCATTTTCATTTATTCTCGTGTTAGCATTGATATAGGTATACTTAAGTAAAATTATTATTCATAAATTCGTGGGAAAATGCATAATTTTCCATAAGATGCCCGATAAGAACTGGCCACTAATAAAACCGAAAAAAATATTCTATTTAAATCCGTAATATTATTTTTAAAGATTATTATGTAATGAGATAGTTTAATTCATCAAAGATGCACGATACGAACTGGCCGCTAACAAAACTGAATCAGCTGATATTGAAAAAAGATTCTATATTTAAATTTGTAATTTTATTTTTACAGATTATTATGTAATGAGTATAGTTAGTTTAATCAAAGATGCTCGATACGAACTGGCCACTAATAAAACTGAATCGGCTGATATTGAAAAAAGATTATATATTTAAATTCGTCCAAGGTTTGGAGTTGTTACGTTTATTCATTTTTGTTTTGTTACTTCTTGCCTTGGATTTAATTAATTTAGCTACAAACGGAAGCATTTATTGAGTATATTGACTTTCGAGGTCGAAATAGTCCTACTCCCTAATTAGGGTCGAGTCGAGAAAACCTGCGAAGCGAAACCTCAAACTTCACTTTCCATTTAATTTATTCTTGTCTAAACTTCGTGTCGCCGATTTTTTCTTGATCACCTGTATTTGGTCAGTGACCAGGTTGAGGTACCTATGGTGGCCCTGAAAAGGGCCTATGACCGCCGGTAAAAGAATCAGTGTAGTGAAAGGATTAAAGGACTCCTTTCGTGCAAATAACTTCGATTTATTTAGTTTGTACAACATGCCGGTTTTCCTTTATTGTGGGTTATCTATCACTTTAAAATAAAATAGAAATTTCGCCTCTTGCTTATATAAAACCACTTAGATTATTATGAGTTAAAACTCACCTCAAGAGCAGTGGCTGCTCTGAAGAGAAAACAGTTCAGTAGTCCCTCCTTCTCATTGAAGAGTATGTAGAACAGCTCATCAGGTCGTCCTGGGACTTGACTGGCTCTGAAAATACACAAGTATTAGTACATCTACATTACATTTTGTGAAAAAGGATCATGGAAAAAAATCCACGCGCGCCCTGTTGCCTGATTCTTGTAGGCTTGGTCGCGAGGAACAGGCGTAGCTTCACCTAGTTTCTAAAACATTTTAAAGTGATCGTAGTGATTTTATTGAAATAAACGCCTGTTGACTTTTTATACTGTTACTGGTTACTTTTTGGTGCCTAGCGCCAGAAATAAATACAATAGCATCGTTTGTAGGTACGACTAATCCTTTATATTTTACTAGCTCGCGCCCGAGGCTACGCTCGCGTAACCTAGATAAAAAGAAGTCTATATGCAGTTCAAGTTTCATCAAAATCAGTCGAGCCGCTACAGCGCGATTGAACCACAAACGTCCTCACAAACTTTCGCATTAAAATAAATAATAAATAAATATTCCGGACATATCACACATTGTCAACTGATACCAAACTAGGCATATCCTGTACTATGGGTACCAGAGACTGATATATATAATAGATATATGGTTAACACCCAGACACAGAACAAACATATTCATCATAAACTCAACAAAATGAAGACGCGTGCACCTCCCACACGGCCCGCAATAAAATGCCATGCAAAGCATTGCCAAAATCCACACACGTAAACTCAATATGAATTCAAAACGTTTTGCCTCTTTACGAAGCATGATCAGGAATTGACTGGCTGTACACTGGCCGTGGTGGCCCCGGCTAATGAATAGACCCCTCCATATCTACCTATCCGTTGATGTCGTAAGAGGCGACTAAGGGAAAAAAGCTAGCTCACTGTTATTTCCCGTAGACTAGTCAAATCTGACAGGCTCACGCACATCATGGGCCCAACAGTGTATAATCGCCTGCCCGATTCCATTACCTCTGTAGATAGTCCACGTTCATTTAAAACACTGGCTCGTGGAGAAAGCCTTCTATAAAATAGAGGATTTCCTCAATGAATATAAATGTTCCTAAGTAGGTGTTACCTACTACCTACTCAATGTTTTTAAAAGACAATGTATTTTAGTGACGTGTATTTTAAAAGTACCAATAAATATGTTTATTCTGTTTTATTGTAGGGAATAGGCAGAACGTCCCTCATTTTAAAAACGATAGCTCCAACTGTGCTCGCCAACCCGCATGCCCAGTGTGGTGAGTATGGGCAAATCCCCCCCCTTACGATAGGCATACGCTCTGTCTGTGGGGGCGGCCATGTTCAGAAGTGGACGTCGTACGGCTGAAATGATAATGATGACACTGGAATCTGGACTAATTTGGTGTATGTCTCCAGTCGATTGTGGTTGTGCCTATTGCAACTCAGTACGCTTAGCATGGCTTTTAATTGCGGGCAGTGTGGGAGGTGCCTACGTCTGCATTTTGTTGAGCTTATGAGGAGTAGATTAGCGGAATAGTACTAGATATTTGTTCATCTATTTAACTCCTAGTCCTAGAATAAGTCTAAATTACCTTATAATATCGACCAATCTGTGAACGATGACGGGTTCAAAGTTTCCATTGTACGCCTTCAAAAAGCCATCCTCTATGGAAACGCTGAGCTGAAAAAAAATAAAGACGGTCAAGTGCGAGTACGACGTAAAATCTTGGGACTGAATATGCTAGGAACCGCGAGGAACAGCCAGGCATAGCTTCACCTAGTTTCTAAGACGTTTCAAAGTGATCCTAGTGATTTTATTGAAATTAAAACCTTTTGGGTTTGACTTTGCTCCAACTCATGACCAAGACATGCGTAAGAAAGGAGTGAATGCTGACATGACGGCTGATAGAGGGGAGTGGAAGAGAAAAACATGTTGTGCCGACCCCACGTAAAGTGGGATGATGATGAAATCGTGCCAAATGGCAATGGTGTATTTCATCATCATCATTTCCCTGCCTATTGCGTGTCAACTATTAAGTTGACACGCATCTGAATGGCCAATAGGATATCTAGGCAACAGCCAAAGTCACTACACTGATTCTTTCATTGACGGTCATAGGCCCTTTTCAGGGCCAACACACCTCAACTTGGTCTCGGACCTGATACAGGATAACCAAAAAAGAATCAGTGACACGACAAGAAGGAGAAAGACCCAAAGGTCCATGGCTGATCAGTTCAAAAACCAACCTTATCTCTTATCCTGTTAGCGCGGATCTCCCGAAGCAGCCACGGCAGCATGGAGGTAGAAAATCGCCTGTCCATGGCGGTATAGCCGAGGTACGTAACCGATGTCAATTTAGTCTTCATTTTTAACTGTAAATTTAAGAAAAAAAAACATCAATTTTTAACTCTGTTTGTTAGTTTGTTTGTTTGTCATCACGACTAAAGGGCTAAACGGATCGTAATGAAATTTGGCAAGGAGATGGATTATATCCTGGAGAACGACATAGGCTATCTTTTGTCTCAACAAGGATTCTTGAAGGGGTGAAATAGGGGAAAAGTTTGTATGGGCAATTCATAATTCCTCAAGTTAGGGATCCGAAAAATTTAGGCTTTTGGTAAGAAATATAGAAATAATATGTGTTTCAGTATTTACAAAAAATCGTCCCCAAAGGGGGCAAATTAGGGTGTAAAAATTATTATGAATGTGGACGAAGTCGCGGATAACAGCTAGTAGGTAAATAACCAATAATCTTATTAGTTTTTTATCGAACTGGCTTATGCCTGTGACTTCCCTCGAGTGGTAACTACCTAGATGAATAGTAATCCTTATGCTTCTTTGGGTAAAAAAATATATTCTAAGTTTTATCGAAATCGGTTGAGCCGTTACGACGTGATTGAACCATAAACACCAAAACTTCGCATTTACGATAGTTATAACACTAGAATTTATATGAGTCTTAAATTGTCATAATTCTGAGGACATTGGCTTTTGAAACCCAGGTTTTTGTTACCAAGCACAAAAGTCAAGGCCAATTTAACAAAAACCAAGTGAGTTTTTGTTAAATTATTTTGTGAAACAAACAAATTATTTTAAAAGTTCTAACGGGAACTTTAAATTTCAAATTAAATATTTATATTTTTTCTTTTTGTTGATAAAATAAGCCCCTTTAGGAAAAATATACTAATTATGGGACACTTTGTATAGGTAGGTAGGTACCTACCTTGCCTACCAGCCGTGCTTATCTTTCGTACCTACTTATGTACCTACTAAAACCATTCATTTATAAATAATCAACTACCTACCTACACAGGTACCTAAGTACCTACCTACCTACCTAATCATCATCATCATTTCAGCCGTTCGACGTCCACTGCTGAACATGGCCTCCCCCACAGACAGAGCGAATTCCTATCATGTGGGGGGATTTGCCCATACTCACTACGCTGGGCATGCGGGTTGGCGAGCGCAGTTAGAGCTATCGTTGTTAAAATGAGGGACGCTGCTGCCCATCCCTAGCTTTTTTCCCTTAGTCGCCTCTTACGACATCGGCGGATAGGTAGATATGGAGGGGCCTATTCTATAGCCGGGCCACCACGGCACCTTCCTACCTATTAACGGCCAAGAAGACTGAATGCCTTCTAAATTCTTACTAATCTTAAGATAAACAAGTACACTTCGCTGCCATTACTTCATTAAAATATAAACTTTTTTTTTTTTATACAACTGAGGTGGCAAACAAGCATACGGCCCACCTGTTGGTAAGCGGTTACCGTAGCCTATGAGCGCTTGCAATACCAGAGGCATCACGCACGCGTTGCCAACCCCGAACCCCCTTCCCCCTAAAGAGCTCTGGCAACCTTACTCACCGCAGGAACACAACACTATTTGAAACAAATAATGTTATTTGGCTGCGATCTTCTGTAAGGCGGAGGTACCTCCACAGGCGGGCTGCTCCAATTTAGAACGTGAAAATCTCGCTATGCCCTCCCTCCTCCAACGTCCTAAAATCCTCTTCCTCCTCCTTATATAATCCTAGATAGGTAAGTATCTCTTATAAGCGAAATTCCTGTAATTATATTCTTCAAACCGAATGCATAAGTAGGTACCTACTTTGACAACAATAGATAGGTACTTAGGTACCAATTAGGTACGACTTAGGTGATTTAGGTAGTACCTTAAACTTACATATTTTGATGGTTTTTGAAGCAATTTTTTATTTACCTCTAAAGGTACTTAGTACCTATTAAGTATTATATTTGTTTCATGACTGATACATTGCACTTCAGGGAAAAATTCTTCCCTATGTTTATCAAAGCACACAAAACCACAGCAGTGTAAAATCGATATTTGACACCAAACCACAGAGTTTAGCCTTCAACGAACATTTTTTAACATAACAATATATCCAACAACATTATTTCTGCTATATCCACCGAATAAAACCGATTTCACGGTAAATCAATGCATTATTTTATATCACAAGCAAAATAAAACACGACCAAAGTCACGTACAGTAACAGTGCACTGACTGAGACTGACCAAGAGAATATAAACACAAGTCAACACAACCTTAGCTTAGAAACGAAAATATTGCCATCTCTCTCGGAATCTTTGTTTAGAATGAGGTAGAATGAGTACAATAGTAAATTGTTTTTCCTAAGCGATCCGTAAGTTTTCCTCCATGGGAGACTGTATAACTTGTAATGGAAGCCGTATATAAGTACCTTACAACGCTATCTATTGACAACGGTAAACTAAACTTAGTTCGCGACTGTCTAACGTAGTTCTGTATATTTTAGAGAGATGGCGATGCACCTGATTTCGGTGCTAACGCCATCTGTTGATGAGTAGAAGAACTGAAACAAGAAAATTCTGCATATTTTAATAAATCCTAAGCTGACATATTAGTATCGTAAAGTATTATTTTTCATTTCAACAATCCTAACTTTTTAATAATTACTTCTACGGGTTTAAAACTAGGTACCTTTGTATCTTGGTCTAATAAGGTAGGGTATTTCACTTCAATGAATAATAAACTTAAAGTTTTTCAAATGAATTCCGTTGCGAATCAAAATTGGCGTGAAAATTACCATAAATTATACATAGTATAGTTAGTCATGTAGGTATTGATAAGTTCCGCAACAGTCCTAATACAGAAACCTAATCGACATATTTCGTAGGGCTTCTGTGTAAACGGAGCGTTTTTAACAATTTCAGTCATATATCGACAGGCTTGTTATTAGCACCTGAAAATACCAGCTGAGTTTTCATTACCACGGATTTTCTCATATACTTAGGTACCTACCTACTTTGCTATACTTAATCAAGATACAATCAATGACTGACCGACTTCATTAGTTCTTTGTAAATCCGCGCGATTTTGGACTCGGTTGTTTTCGTGTGCGGGTACTAACAGTTTCTCCAATCTTTTACTAATTTTTTCGTGAAATTATAAAGTGCTAATAATGTTGGATTATACCAGTGATTTATTGTAAACGGTGAGTGGATTGTTCATAATAAAAAGCGGCCGCATTATCATTTCTCCTAAATCTTTCGCCTACATTCCTCAATTAGTGACTTTTGAGATTTGTACAGTATTAGCTGGCGCAAATACCTACTTCCATCAGTATTATTGTACCTAAATGTTTACAAAAATTGACCCCATCTTTAGATTTTCAGTGACTTCAAAAACATTGATAGAATATGAGGAAATTCGTAGAAGAACCAAGGTTACCGACATAGCTCTCAGAATTAGCAAGTTGAAGTGGCAGTGGGCAGGCCATATAGCTCGCAGAACCGATTACCGTTGGGGAATAAAGGTTCTCGAATGGCGACCACGAACCGGGCGACGCAGTGTTGGAAGGCCCCCCACCCGATGGACCGACGACATTGTGAAGGTTGCGGGAAGTCGGTGGATGGAGAAGGCTCAAGACCGTTCGTCGTGGAACTCTTTGGGGGAGGCCTATGTCCAGCAGTGGACTTCTACAGGCTGATGATGATGATGATGATGATGATAGAATATAGAAAAATATTTATATTGCGTCACAAATTAAACAATAGTAGGTTAGTATACAATGATTTATGTACTTATATACTTTCCCGAAAAAGCCAAATTCTACACCCGATTTGCAATAAAGTTTGTTCTAAGTAAGTAGGGTACAACTTTTAGAAATTCGTCATTTTGCTATCGAAAAATCAGTGCAAATTATACGGAGGCAAACAGGCTTACGGCCCACCTGATGGTAAGTGGTTACCGTCGCCTATTGACATCAGCAACACCTGGAGCATTGCTAATGCGTTGCCTGCCGAACCCCTCCCCCCCTAAAGAGCTCTGGCAACCTTACTCACCGCAGGAACACAACACTATTTGAAACAAATAATGTTATTTGGCTGCGATCTTCTGTAAGGCGGAGTTATCTCCCCAGGCGGGCTGCTCCAATTTAGAGCGAGAAAATCTCGCTGTGCCCTACCTCTCTAAAATCTACCTACTTATCAGTTGTTGTGAGGAAAAAAATTTTCAAACACGATGTCGAACTTCTCGTACATTTATTAATCCTACTTACCTACCTACTAATCCATTGAATATTATGAATGCGAAAGTTTGTGATGATGTTTGGATGTTTGTTGTTCAATCACGCCGTAACGGCTCTTTCAACCGATTTCGTTGAAACTTGGAATAAATAAAGTTCTTTACTCACCTAGATTAAGAAGGTACCACGCGAGCGAAGTATTATGTGGTAAAGCCATAGACTAAATTAGGGCGCAGCAGTTATAGATTAGAAAATAGTAACTTGCAGAGATATATTGAGAAGTTCAGATCCGTACTTCCATACTAATACTAATAAAATACAAAAATAACTCCGTTTGTTTGTTTGTTTTATATTGATTTATTCTTAATTTATGTTTCAGTTGAACCATGGAAAATACACCAGAGAGAGAAAAAGACTATTCCTCAGCGTCTACTGTCTCTATTTTGGACTCCACTCGGAGCACCGAGAAGAAACCAGTGTTCTTGAGTAAATTTAAACAAACTTCAAGTTGCGATGCCGATGTCTCCTCTCCTGAGTATGAACGGTAAGTTCAACAAAAATACTTATTAATAAATGTATATTACTAGCTTACGAATTCGGCTTTACTCGCGTGGTGTGGTAGGTACCTACATAAAAGAAATAGCATATAGGCTACTTTATATGTAGGTGCCGCACGAGCGAAGCCGCGGGCTGAAGCTAGTATATTATTATAAATACGAAAGTTTGTGAGAGATGAGAGATGAGAGAGATTAGATGTTTGCATGTTTGTGATTCAATCACGCCTAAACGGCTCGACAGGAGCCTTAAGAGGCGCACTTTAATCCTTTCACAACACTGATTCTTTCATCGACGGTCTTAGGCCACCATACCTCAACATGCTCACTAACATAATACAGGATGACCATGAAAGAATCAGTGACACGACAAGAAGAAGAAGAAGGCTCGACGGATCTGGATGGAATTTGCCACAGAGACAGATTATAGTCTGGGGTAGAACATAGGCTACTTTTTATCTTGATAGGTACCGCGCGAGCGAAGCCACGGGCTGACGCTAGAAACAGAATAAAACAGCGGTATTTTGGACAAAACGGGGCGGCAAGCCTTGACCGTAGCACTAAGCTTAAGCTATCCTAATCCTTAGTTTGTTATTTAAAGGTAATGTAGCTATACAATTAAATTGTATATGATTTAAACATCGTCGATTGATAGGGATGTGAGGAACAGAATAAATGCAGGATGGATGAAATGGCGACAGGTCACAGCAACCACATGTGATCGGCGAATGCCCCTTAAACTTAAGGGGAAAATTTACAAAACCATCATAAGACCTGTCGTATTGTATGGATCTGAGTGTTGGGCTGCCAAAGGGACGGATGAAAGAAGATTGCACGCAGCGGAGATGCGAATGTTAAGATGGATGTCAGAATGGATAAGGTAAGGAATGAGTATGTAAGAGGAAGTTTGAAAGTGGCGCCAGTGACGGAAAAGCTGAGGAGTAATCGGTTAGCTTGGTATGGGCATGTCATGAGGAGGGAAGAATGTCATGTGACAAGAAGAGTGTTAGATATGAATGTGGATGGATGTAGGAGTAGAGGTAGGCCAAAGAAAAGATGGATGGACTGTGTGAAGGTGGATATGATGAAGAAAGGAGTGAGTGTTGAGATGACGACTGATAGAGGGAAATGGAAGAGGAATACATGTTGTGCCGACCCCACATGATGTGGGATAAGGGCAGGAAGATGATGATGATTTAAACATCGTCAGGTGAAACTGCTGACTCACTCACAGGCAGGGACTGAATAACCAGAATATAAAGGCCTTTAAATAACGATATGACGTCTTACCGATAAATTCCGGTTACCCGAATGTTTCTCTACCGATAAATATAACGGTACCGGAAAATCTGGCTTCGCAGTTCATTTCCGTTTATTTCGCTACCGGTACCTATAACCGAAATAAATAAAGGTTTGCTTTGATGAAACGCCGCCACCCCGCCACCGCGGCGCGACTGTCCGCGGCTCAAAATTTTGGTACCGAAATCTACCGGTATGAAATTACGGTACCGTATAACCTACCGGTATAGCATAATGGTACCGAAATGTTTTAACTGTACCAGTTAAAACATTTCGGTACCTATAGCCTCTACCGCTTTCAGTCCCTGCTCACAGGAGGCTGTAGTGCATGTTTAGATATACATAGACAAGTTCATACTTAGAGCAAGGAGTCAAATTCTTGACTTTGCAAGGTTTACGACTAGCCATATGATGTTGTACTTACCTTATCAAAATCTAAATAAATAGATATTGGTAACAGGAACAATGATCAGATGAAATTATATATTGTTAATGTAGGTACTTAGATAAATACTTACCTATCTTATTTTAAACTTCTAAACCAATCAGAAAATAAATGCTTTTATTATATTATTATTATTAATATGCGAAAGTCTGCTTGTATGTTTGTAGGCCGTGGTGGCCCCGGCTGAAGAATAGGCCTCTCCATATCCACCTATCCGCGGATGTCGTAAGAGGCGACTAAGGGAAAAAAGCTAGGGGATGGGTAGCAGCGTCCCTCGCTTTCACAATGATAGCTCTAACTGCGCTCGCCAACCCGCATGCCCAGTGTGGTGAGTATGGGCAAATCCCCCCACATGATAGGAATTCGCTCTGTCTGTGGGCGAGGCCATGTTCAGCAGTGGACGTCGTACGGCTGAAATGATGATGATGATGATGTGCTTAAACAAAATGTAGGTGTAGATGTTAATAATATTTAGATTCAATCATGTTTTACTAAAATTAGCAAATGTGTTAGAGTAACTATAGCCTATTATTATTTAATTTTAAACATTTTTATAGATTTTACGTGACATCCGTATCGTGGTTTCCTTCGCCATTGAGAACATCATGAGGACCGGCATGTCTTTATTATTATTATTACCGTATATTTAATTAAAATCTCATTTATAAAATACATTTTTTACTACAAAAGTACATCTTAATATCAAAAAAGAATATCAAAACAACCATTATAGTAAAAAATATATATAAAAATGGAGAACCACGGACCGCGAAGCTCGGCTCAAGCGGTCGGTGGCTAGGGCTGCAGAGAGAGGAACCTCCTGACTATGCGTGCCGAGTCCAGGAGTACCGCCCTCTGTATCTGGCCCTTCACCCAGCTGTCTAGCGAGAGCCTCTTAAGGTATTGATCGAGGCTCTTCGCTATCAGTCCGTTCACTGACACCACTATCGGGACGATAATCGTTGAATCCACCTCCCACATGGCGGTAATCTCGAAGGCAAGTCAAGGTACTTGCTGAGCTTGTCCTTCTCGGCCTTCACGAGATTAGCATCATGTGGGATAGTGACATCAACGAGTATCGCCCGGCGCTCCGACCGGTCTACCAGCTCGATATCAGGTTTATTGGCGACAATAGTCCTGTCCGTGATGATAGACCGGTCCTAATAATAATAATTATTATTATTATTATTAGCCGTATTTCCCTAGTGTACATTTTTTTTTTCTATTTATTTAGGGGCTATCCATTGCTGGATGAAGGCCTCCTCCATCTCGTGCCATCCTTCTCTGTCTCTTGCCCTTTGTGTCCATATTTTTCCAGCCACTGATTCAATGTCGTCTCTCCAGCGACGGACTGGCCGACCGCGAATTTTCTTTCCGTCACGGGGCCACCAGTGTAGTATTCTCTCGCTCCATCTATTGTCCGTTTGTCTCGCCGTATGGCCTGCCCATTTCCATTTCAATCTTGATGCCATGGTTCCTGCGTCTGTGATCTTTGTCTTTTTTCTTATCTTTGAGCTTCTTATACGGTCTCTGAGTTTTAGCCCAAGCATGCTGAGCATGAGGATGAGGACTGCATGAGGACCGGCATGTCTTAGAACCTAAAAATTCGAAGACACGTAGCATGTGCGCGAAAGGAGCCACTAAGAGGCGCACTTTAATCCTTTCGCTTCATTGATTCTTACATCGACGGTCATAGGCCCTATTCAGGGCCACCATACCTCAACCTGGTCACTCATCTAATACAGAATGACCTAGGATTAGGGACACGACAAGCAAACAAGCAAGCGCACATATTATTTTCAAATAGATAATTCCAATAAATATTCCGGACATATCACACACGGTCAACTGATCCCAAACTAGGCATAGCCTGTAATATGAGTACTAGATACTAAAATAATATTAAAAAAAAAAAAAAAAATGCTTTATTTCAGACAACAATGGGTCCATAGATTTACGAGTTACACAAAATAGAAAGCTAATCTGTACGTGAGATGAATAACGCTGAGATTAATCAATCAAGGAAATAGGTTCCTTCATTGATTACCCTCCGCACAAAGCACCTCCAGAGTGGAGATGAAAGGCACTCTGCCACCGTATTAAGGATGCTGTTGCGACTGTCCCTTACTCTCCCTGATTCTTCTAGGCTTGGTCGCGAGGAACAGGCATAGCTTCACCTAGTTTCTAAGACGTTTCAAAGTGATCCTAGTGATTTTATTGAAATAAATGCCTTTTGACTTTGACTTTCACTCTACGCATCAGGGACACTGTTTTTTTGCGCATAACCGCATGGAATCCGTCCGTGTGGTGCTACTGTACTGATATGATAGATAATATTCAGTGCGGGGATCGATCCCGCGACCTCTAGCGCAGAAAGCAGAGTTAGTACCAACTGAGCTATCAGGCCAGACATGGCTCACTTAGCCAACACGGCTCAAATTTACTGAATGTGTGACACGAATGCGTTATCAAATCATCACCATCAGCCTGTAGAAGTCCACTGCTGGACATAGGCCTCCCCCATGGAGTTCCATGACGAACGGGCTTGAGCCTTTCCCGTCATCCGACTACCCTCTGAAGAGGCCTACCGGCTGAAGACTAGGCCCGTCTTTAACTGACTACCAAATACAGCTAGGGGATGGGCAGCAACGTCCTCTATTTTCTTCATCCAACTGCACTCGCCAAAGTGTCCAGCGCGGTGGGCAAATCGCCCCCATGATAGGAATTTGGGGAGTCCTAAGCTACGAGGGAAGCCGGTCGTGGCCGGTCTAAGCCCCTGTCATCTTCTGCTAATTCAATAAATAAATATAAATAAACAAATATTCCGGACATATCACACACGGTCAACTGATCCCAAACTAGGCATAGCCTGTACTATGGGTACCAGAGACTGATATACATAATAGATATATATTTAACACCCAGACACAGAACAAACATCTGTGTTAGTCACAAATGTTTGTCCAGTGCGGGAATCGAACCCGCGACCTCTAGCGCAGAAGGCAGAGTTACTACCAACTGAGCCATGAGGCCTGTCAAAACTTGAAAATGGTAATCGCATGATAATGATCGCATCATTATCAATCAGTTACGATTGTCCCCACCTTCGTTTCTTTGATTTCATTGGTCCATTGGTTCCACAATGACTGCTATTGAAATACGACTAGCAGAATACCATCATCATCAGCCTGTAGAAGACTGCTGGACATAGGCCTCCCCCAAAGAGTTCCATGACGAACGGTCTTGAGCCTTCTCCATCCACCGACTTCCCGCAACCTTCACAATGTCGTCTGTCCATCGGGTGGGGGGCCTTCCAACACTGCGTCGCCCAGTTCGTGGTCGCCATTCGAAAACCTTTACTCCCCAACGGTTGTTGGTTCTGCGAGCTATATGGCCTGCCCACTGCCACATCAACTTGCTAATTCTGAGAGCTATGTCGGCTATCTTCTACGGATTTCCTCATTTCGGATCTTATCACGTAGTGAAACTTCAAGCATAGCTCTCTCCATAGCCCGTTGCGCGACGCAGAATATCAAAAGTGTCAAAAGTGGTCATTTTGCCATTGAACCATTGTCATTTTGAAGCCATTGAATTAGTAGAATTGGGGGCCTGTATACATAGATGTCATGAATGGATATTATAAAATGAAATGAAGTGAATTCGCTCTGGGGATCACTGGGGGAGGCAATGTTTAGCAGTGGACGTCCCACGGCTGAAATGATGAGTACAATAGATACAATCATAGCGATGGTGCAGTAAAATGTTAGTATCATCATAACAGACGCGTGGTGTTGACGTTTTTGCGCGAAATTATAGCGGCCATATTGGAAATTTGTGTAATAAGTGCTAATTGTGGTGATAATTCGGTAAATACTTAGTTGCGTGCTAAAGTAGACGCTTGGAGTTAAAGTTGAGTTCTTGAGTGTGTTTATTGTGTTGAAATATATACTAGTGGTTCGCCCTGAATTGGGATCTCTCGGTATCCGGAAAAATTGGTGCTTCGATGATAATTTAGGCACAATTAAGATAGACTTTGAAAATCGCAGCTTAAGCATGTTCTACCAATTTTAGATGAACTATAAATTCATTGAAGCTTTACGCAGTTTGCGTTCTTTTGGTTTCCCTATTGTATCTCAAAAACAAAATATAGCAACAATCATTAAGCTAATTCTACAAGTTTATTCATAAAATGAATGCTATAACGAAAGGGGCTGTTTCTACAAACAATAAGATAGGAGTAAGAAAGGAGTGAATACTGATATGACGGCTGATAGAGGGGAGTGAAAGAGAAAAACATGTTGTGCCGACCCCACACGAAGTGGGATAAGGGCAGGGAGATGATGACACAAGAAACGCTTGAACCATCTAAAGACCGTTACAAACGATCTATAGATAGCTCAATTGGAACTCACTACCAGTCGGAAGTGTCCCAAATACGCTGGCGGAATTGCCACGCTCGATGGCAATGCTAAATGTGCAGTAATGTCTGGCAATGCTAAATGTGCAGTAAATATAAGACTATGGGAAATGCGCATTTTTTCATTAATAAAACTCAATACAAAAATCAGCTGTTTTGGGGTAATATCGGTTCAAACTCATTGAATCAACTCGACTCAATGTTTATTAATTAGTTATAAGATGCTAAAAATACCAAAAATACCAAAAGAGACGTTTCATCAATATATGGAGCCTGGGCCTGCAACGTGTACACTACTCTAAAATATGGCTAAGCAATAAAGTAAACGTATTTAATTGGTTATTTTATTTAAATTGACTTCGTTCTAAGGTACATTAAGATTTTCTTCGACAAAGAGAGCAACACACAGCGTTACAAAAATATGGCGGATGGACGTGCGTGAAATGTCATTTTGACAACCTACATTTATCTGACAAAACAAAAACATTGAATCACACAACATGTCATGAAAAATATGTCAATTTCATGTTAAACGCCAATTATAAACCAACATGGCGGCCTTCAAATAGTGTTCACATAGTAAAATACTTACCAGAATAACTATTCTTGTACCATCGCATTTGTCTTCAAATTATTGAAATTGTATTTTTCTTGTAATCTCCTATTTTTTCCTAATTTTTCTATGTAGTGTACATGGACCAGGCCCAGAATCAAATGGCTCCTTTGAGAATGTTTGGGAAAAAATATGAATAAAACAGTAATTTTTATTGATATTTTTTTGTCTCGTATACTTATATCTTTCGTTTTTTTCTGGAATAACCCCCTTTCGGGAAGGTATCACCATGTAGAAACAAAGATAAACTCGCTGTTCCCACGATTAGACTACCTAAGGTTAGTAAATCCTTTAAAGGGCAATGCGTACGCTTCTATAACAAGGTCCCGAGGCGAGGTGCTAAAGTTATCAATTAGCAAATTTAAAAACAACTCTGTAAATATTATTACAAAATATGCAACTATTTAGGTGACAAAAAAAGCTTGCGACTGAATATACGCCAACTCGATTATAAATAAGATTGTAAAAGGATAAATTCAACTAGATTTAGGACGTTTCAAAACGATCCTTGAAATTGCAATGAATGTAGATGAATATTGAAGTTTGAAGTATAGGAGCATCTTTGGAATACCGAAGCGTAAAGTGGACTTATCCACGCTTATCAAAGGTAAATAGAGATTTTATCTACTCATATGAGTAAGTACTTGATCGCGTACTTCCGTTGAGGAATTAAGATACGGTTAGGTCGCGTCGCGTCTTGCCGAACCAACGATCGGCAACCAAAACGGCGCCGTATATACTCCCAACTGCGTAGGCCTCATACCTCAGTTGGTAGTAACTCTGCCTTCTGCGCTAGAGGTCGCGGGCTCGATTCCCGCACTTGATTGATCGACAAAAATTTGTGTGATGAACACAGATGTTTGTTCTGTGTCTTGGTGTTAAATTTATATCTATTATGTATATCAGTCTCTGGTACCCATAGTACAGGCTATGCCTTAAAGAAAGAAAAACTATTTATTCGTCCCATAAGCACAAGTTCACTATACAGGCATAGACAATTTGCAGAAAAGAATATAATATTTTAATACGCACCTACCCAGGCAACATACAGACAAAATTTATTGAGAATATAAATAAATAAAAAAATAATACCATTAATATAATAATAGACAACAATCAGACAAAGAGATAAATAGTTGGCAGGGATCAGTTGACCGTGTGTGATATGTCCGGAATATTTATTTATTTAACCAGTTTGATTTACAATTTTTATTTTATTTACAACCCACTAAATTTACGTCGAATTTTACGATCTGCCGCGGGACAAATTTAAGCAAAATCTGCAATTACTTTTACCAGCCAGGCTATTGTGTAAGCGAAATGGTAATGAAGATCGCAATTATAAGGATGAATTTATCAATTTTAGCGACATCTGAAGTTTTTCAAACATGAAAAGGAATAAGCTAAGGTCTTGAAGTTTTCCCTTGTCAAGTTTGGA
Source organism: Anticlea derivata (assembly GCA_947579855.1). Taxonomy (NCBI): domain Eukaryota; kingdom Metazoa; phylum Arthropoda; class Insecta; order Lepidoptera; family Geometridae; genus Anticlea; species Anticlea derivata. Next base: position 3,597,632 of record OX388287.1, on the reverse strand, counting down.
ACGTTTTGAATGTTGCTAAGATTGTTAAAATTACCCTAGATTACTAGCTTGCGCTCGCGGCTTCGCTCACGTGGTACCTAGATAAAAAGTAGCCTATATGCTATTCTAGGTTTGGAACTGTATCTAAATAAGTATTCCAAGTTTCGTCGAAATCGGTTGAGCTGTTATGTCGTCATTGAACCACAAACATCCAAATATCCTCACAAACTTCCGCAGTTTTTTTTTTTATTTCTTATTATTTATTTATTTCAGTAATCTAGGATTCACAGTTTACTTATCGTTTAATATAGGCTAGATGTATATATGTCGTACTTGAACCAATTTGAATCCACATTTTGTATTCCACTCGCTTCAAAGTAACATTTTGCGAGTATGCTACGTACCTAGGTTAACTATAGTGTAAGAAAATATTTATAAAAATACAGTAAGAAAAAAAAATACTAATTATAACTACTTTTTTTTTTATATACAACAGTGGTGGCAAACAAGCTTACGGCCCACCTGGTAAGCGGTTACCGTAGCCTATGAGCGCTTGCAATACCAGAGGCATCACGCACGCGTTGCCGACCGAACCACCTTCCCCCCTAAAGAACTCTGGCAACCTTACTCACCACAGGAACACAACACTATTTGAAAACAAATAATGTTATTTGGCTGCGATCTTCTGTAAGGCGGAGGTGCCTCCCCAGGCGGGCTGCTCCAATTCAGAACGAGAAAATCTCGCTGTGCCCTACCTCCTCCTAAAACTACTACCTATACTATTATACTAATTACGAAATTAACAAAATATGATTTACCTAATCGCATAAATGTACATGTGAAAGAAAGAAAGAAAGAAAGAAAATACATTTATTTTGGACACACAAGCACAGCACAAACTAATAAAATAAAAAATAAAGACACAAGGTTCAGGTTACAATACAAAAGGTAGAGAGGAAACAAAACAAAAGTAGGTAGGAAGTAACAAAACTAGGGTATTCATTAGTCCGTACCGATGCATGCGTGAGCCAAAAAAGGTTCCATCTCAGCATTGATGCCGCACACGAAGTGTAGCGGCGCTGGTTTTCAGATGGAACCCTTTACGGCGACCTCACGATCGTAGTGTGCTGCATTTCTCGCGTTCTTTAGTCGATGTCACACATGTGCGTGTGTGTAGTGTACCGGAGCGGTGTGTGTGTTTTTGTGGAGTGTGTGATCAAGTGTGATGTATAGTGTGTACCTAGTGTGTATCTACCTAGCCTATATTTAATGAGTATGAAGTAGTATAGGATAGTAGGATTTATTCGGCTTCGGTCGCGGCTTGTTAGTCGCGTACTAATCTGTCGCAAGTCCGCAAAGGACGTCGGCATCACGTAAAGGATTAACTACTTATAGGAATAAATAAATAAATGTTCCGGACATATCACACATTGTCAAGTGATCCCAAACTAGGCATAGCCTGTACTATGGGTACCAGAGACTGATATACATAATATATATATTTTTAACACCCAGACACAGAACAAACATCTGTGTTAGTCACAAATGTTTGTCCAGTGCGGGAATCGAACCCGCGACCTCTAGCGCAGAAGGCAGAGTTACTACCAACTGAGCTATGAGGCCAGCACTTATAGGAATAGTTAAAATCTCTATTTACCTACCTGTGATAAGCGTTAGATTAGTTAGTTATCAGTCTATCGATCCACTCCACAATCTGGTTATAGTTAGAAACATCCAGTTAAAAGTTTAACTGTGTTTATAACTACTTCCTATCAAAGCTAAGTGAATATAATTAGCCTTAGACATAGACATAGACATAGACATTCATTTATTTGCAACTAAAACACACACATTTGCATAACATTTGAAAACTAACCAATTAGTTAAGACTAGACGTTAGATAAGACTGGCGTCATAGCTCAGTTGGTAGTAACTCTGCCTTCTGCGCTAGAGGTCGCGGGTTCGATTCCCGCACTGGACAAACATTTGTGACTAACACAGATGTTTGTTCTGTGTCTGGGTGTTAAATATATATCTATTATGTATATCAGTCTCTGGTACCCAAAGTACAGGCTATGCCTAGTTTGGGATCAGTTGACCGTGTGAATATGTCCGGAATATTTATATTTATATTTATATTAATTACATAACAGAAAACACGAGCAGGTAAAAAAAATGGTGTGATGTGTGCTGCAGCAGCAAAATGGCCTCTGCTCAGCATTATGCCTACTGTGTTAGCAGCAGACGCTGGTATTCTGCCGAAACCATTTCCCAGTCATTAAACTCTGTGAGAACAGTCTTATAATGAAAAAGCTAATTATGTGGTTATCTACACTAATATTATAAAGAGGTAAAAGTTTGTTTGTATTACTTATTTGGCTGCGATTTTCTGTAAGGCCTCAAATTGAGAGCTAGAAAATCTCGCTGTTTTCCTCCTCTGAGAGATCTTCGCTCACTAAACTCGCTAGATCAATTTTAAGATGACATTACTCTCGTCGTTTGAACTCAGCTTAAAGGCCTACGCACACCGGGGTCAGCAGGGGCAAAGTACCAGGCAGCGCACATCAGGCAGCGCACTGTGTTATGCAATGACACGCGCCATAGGACGCCGTAACATCCGGAATATTTTTTCTATTTTATTTTTTTAAATAACTTTAAATTTTAAATAAAAATTTAGGGTGTTGTGTTCCGTCACTTCCGCGGGCGGATACCGACTGCCCCGGATATTTTGCATCCTCGGTCGCAGTTTTTACGAGGAAATTGAATTTCATTGTGTTATTTAAATGTAGGTATATATTCGTACCTATATGCGCCGTAGAGTAATAAAATTCCATCTGTTGTGTTATTCTATTGTTTGCCTGAAATAAAGTTATTGAATTGAATAAGAGGCTAGTGTGCGCTGACCGGTGGAAAAATCCTCTGCCATTCCGTCCCGGTGTGCGTAGGCCTTTAATGTGAACATGCGTGTACTTATGTTTGTCACTTCATTAACCGAAGGTCTCCATTGTTACTGATTACTGTAAAAACTGTTGATTGTATCACTTAAACTGAGTTTTCCTGTGGATCAATTTGTTTTATTACTAGGAAGGTCCTCGGCCCGTTTTAACTGATGATGCAGGTACGGTGGCGTAGAGTGCACGTCTGAGAGGCAAGGGGTGCAGGTTCGATTCCCATCGCGGGACTAATGTTTGCATGATCTGCAAATATTTGATCCGAGTCTGGGTGTGCCACAACCATGGTACTCGTAGTTTCTGATACCCACGACACAGGGAATCCTAGTGTGGGGTCAGGACTATGTATGTGACTGTTGGGTGTTATTTATTTATGTTTAGACAATCTCTACCTATACAACGTGATTTATAATATGTATGCTATCCCAAAAGGGGCTTATTCTACACCCAATTGGCAATAAAGTTGGTTCTACAACTTTTGGCAATTCGACGTTTTTCATTGAAATGCATAAGTACTATGTAAAAATTAACAGACGGGCACTTGCCCGCTACGCCATCGAGGTTGTCAATAATTTGCATGTAGAAAAAGTCCCGTTTAGGATAATAAAAATAATAAATAAATATTCCGGACATATCACACACGGTCAACTGATCCCAAACTGGGCTGTACTATGGGTACCAGAGACACCCAGACACAGAACAAACATCTGTGTTAATCACACAAAGAGATAATCCTAAATATACTAAAATAATCTAAATAACTATTTAAATAACGACTTAGTACTAATAAAAATGCGACTGGTTTTTTTACGAGTAGGTGTCATAAAAAATCCAGTCGATCCCTGTCGCCACCAGATGGTAGCGTGCCCAAAATACTGGCGGCATTGCCACGTTGTATGGCAATGCTTATTCGCTGACCGAAGTAAAAGCCAGCATTTTGGTCACGCGTACACTCTAAAAGTCTCCCCGCCAGGTCCTTGTAAATTTTGTGTGCCCCTGATCCCCATGGGCCTAATCACACAAATGTTTGTCCAGTACGGATAGCATATATTATGAATCTACCTGTATAGGTAGGACTTGTAAAGGCATGTTACTTGTAATGTTACTGACTTGTCAGTGCTACACTGCGTATATTGTGTAAACATTAAACAAGTGTGGGGCTAGGAAATATGAGGACTTGGCGCTACTTCCAAACCTACTCATTCCTTATTTTGTTCATTCTCGTCACCCCACAGATCCCCATCTCCCTACCCTTATCCCACTTCATGTGGGGTCGGCCCAACATGTTTTTCTCTCCCACTCACCTCTATCAGCCGTTATGTCAGTATTCCTTTCTTACTCATGTCGTCTTTCACACAATCTGTCCATCTTTTCTTTGGTCTACCATATCCCCATTCTTGTTTACAACTCTTCTAGTGACGACATGGCATTCTTCCCTCCGCATGACATGTCCATACCACGCTAACCTTTTGCTCTTCAACTTCTCAGTCACTGGCGCTACTTTCAAACTTCCTCTGATGTACTCATTCCGTATCTTGTCCATTCTAGTCACTCCACACATACATCTCAACATAAAAACAAGACTAACCCTGTTATTATGAAACAGGGTTTAGACGAGGTCTAACTAAACCCTCGTTTTGTGACGTGTCATTTCATACGTTTGACATCTGTCTGTATTTGACATATGTATGTATATATTAAAGAACAAGGCCTCAACGTACGATAAACGCACAGACCAAACCGCTGAAGCTATAAAGCTGAAATTTGGACAGTAGCTGCCTTATATGCCAAACACATCCAATAATAAGGGATTTTCAAAATATCAACCCCTAAGTGGGTGAAAAGGGGTTAAAACGATTTGAAACTAACTGAAAATAATGTATGATAGAAATAAGGAAAAACTGTATTTTAGATTTTCAAAACAACAAAGGGTGTAATGAGATGTCAAAGTTTGTATGGGAGAAAAGAAACTAAACGCATCGAGAAATTTATCTGAAACTTGGTACAAATACTCATAAAGGCATATAATGAAATACGGAGTTAAGGGTTTTTCAAAACTGCCCCTTTTTATCAAGATACCAAGCGAGCAAAGCCGCGGGCGTACGCTAGTTATGACATAAAACTAAATAATTCTATTCTATTCTTAACGATCATTCTATAAAGCAAATGTATGAAATAACACGTCACAAAACCAGGGTTTAGTTAGACCTCTTCATAACTCAGTTTCATTTTCTTTTTTTGGAAGCGGTAGGGCACATAGGTTTTCTCGCTCTAAATTGGAGCAGCCCGCCTGTGAGGTACCTCGGCCTTACAGAAGATCGCAGCCAAATAACATTATTTGTTTCAAATAGTGTTGTGTTCCTGCGGTGAGTAAGGTTGCCAGAGCTCTTTAGGGAGGGGTTCGGCAGGCAACGCATTAGCAATGCTTTAGGTGTTGCTGATGTCAATAGGTGACCTTAACCACTTACCATCAAGTGGGCCGTAAGCCTGTTTGCCTCCTTATAACATAAAAAATAAGCATTTCATACTATAAGGGTATCAGTGGATAGCTTAGCCCCTTCGTCCATGACGCTACGCAAAAGTGACGGAACTCATTAGAAACTAGAGTTGCGGACTGATTGGAAACTCTGACTCGTCCACGACGCTACTGGAATTTCCAGAAACTCAGTCACTCAGTACACTATTTTATGTAAACAAAGTTTTGAAAACGAAAATAATTAACATGAATGAACATGATGAAAATAATTAACATAATTCGAGCGATGACATGGAATTATTACTTCTCCAGTCACATAGACGTCAGAATCACTTATAATTACTTTTTATTCGTTCATTTTTCAACAGTTTCTCGAAACCAGTCGCCTGGCGACCAGCATGTCGAGTCGCCAGGAGACTAGTTACAAACGCGTTCCTTTTGAGTAGCGCCGTGGACGGACGCGCATTGAAATACTAGTGCTATCGCAGTCAGGCTACTCATAAGTGACTACAGTTTCAGTCGCGTTCCTTTTGAGTCGCGCCGTGGACGCAGGGGCTTATAAAACTGCTCGCTCGTTGCATAGCCCACACGTTAGTGCGAAATTACAAATAGCTAGATTAGATTCGTTCCTAGAGTTAGTCGTGTTAATCATGATATGGGTGGACCATGAAACTAACTACTAACTATAACTTCAGTGTTAAAAATCGGAGTGAAATAAATTAGCGGTAAACTCGAGAGAAACTGATTTGTTGTTCCATGGAATTTCTTTGGTCAAATTCATTTTCATAGTTTATTTTAATTGTGCTTTAATCATCGAAGCACCAAATGTATCAAGCCTTGAATTCTTTTGAACTTCACCTAGTTCGATCGGCACCACAATGAAGCTGTGGCGAGCTACGCCACCACTATCACTCCGTCGCCGCCAAATTCAAATACCTCTCAGTTGGCATAGCGACGAACAATGGAACGAATTGTTGTAAAAGTATTCGGACGGACGACGGTCTGTCAGACTACTTTTACTTTTACTTTTACTCTGGTCGTGTGCTTTATCGTGTTTCCTAAAATCTTCTATTCCTTTGTAAAATACCTTGTACTTATTGTAAATATTATACTCCTGTAAATAACAAATCTGCACTCTCTCTCTCTACACCTCCTGTAGGATCTCCACCAACCATAAAGCTCTACATTCCATTTTGTGTTGTACCACACACGTCGTGTTTGTTGCCTGATTCTTCTAGACTTGGTCGCGAGGAACAGGCGTAGCTTCACCTAGTTTCTAAGACGTTTCAAAGTTTTTTTTTTTTTTATACAACAGAGGTGGCAAACAAGCTTACGGCCCACCTGATGGTAAGCGGTTACCGTAGCCTAAGAGCGCTTGCAATACCAGACGCATCACGCACGCGTTGCCGACCCTGAACCCCCTTCCCCCCTAAAGAGCTCTGGCAACCCTACTCACCACAGGAACACAACACTATTTGAAACAAATAATGTTATTTGGCTGCGATCTTCTGTAAGGCGGAGGTACCTTCCCAGGCGGGCTGCTCCAATTCAGAACGAGACAATCTCGCTGTGCCCTACCTCCTCTCCTCAAAGTGATCCTAGTGATTTTATTTCAATAAACTCCTTTTGAATTTAACCTAGAAATTCTGCCCCAACGGTCGTCGGTTTTCCGAGCTATGTGCCCCGCCCACTGCCACTTCATCAAACCTATACTCTGGGCAATGGCAGTGACTTCCAATATTGCTGTGATCTTAATCTATTGTGAAAACCTGCAATTCGGTTTCTGCTGTTACATCTAGAAAGACATTCCCTGATATTATGAAACTGGGCTTAGACGAGGACTAACTAAACCTTGGTTTTGTGACGTGTTATTTCATACAGTTGCTTTATGACATAATGTCGAATGTATGTCACAAAACCAGGGTTTAGTTGTACATTATTGCCTCAGTTTGCGATATACGACGTCAAATACCTGCGAAAACTTTTAAAGCCTGTTTCCTCAAAATGGTTGTGTGTATTGACACCTTTCTGCTTAACACCGTCCATTTAGAGTTGAACATGGCACAGCGCACGACAATCGGTCCTATTTTAGAAAATTGTTAAATAATTGTTATATTTTCGTGTACCATTTTAAAATGACATGGAACCATTTTGTAATGGCGGATATTATTAAAACCAAGGCCAAAACTATGGTATATACTGATCTATCTTAACCATCGTTAAAAAACGCTATTACCATTTTGTGTAAAACGAGTTTTTGTCAGATTCAATCAACTATCATTATGTTTATCCTTAGATCATAATTATGTTTAAGATCTACATTACATAAAATACATAGGTACATAAAATCACGCCTATTTTCCCAGAGGGGTAGGCAGAGACCACGGCTTTCCACTTGCTACGATCCTGACATACCTCTTTTGCTTCATTCACTCTCATCACATTCCTCATACGTGCTCGTCGGTTTAGGGTACTCTTGTCCTGGCCTTTTTCTTTTTTTTTAAAGATCTAAGTTTAGATAAGTATTTGTTGTAATAGGTACCTAATACCCAATTTAGATCATTGATAGACAAGCAAACACGTGACATGAATTACTTCGTAAGTAGTAAGGCCTAATAGTTAAGTCGAAGCGTTGTCGAGGCGCAGTCGAGGCGGCATGCGGCATCGCGGCGGAGTCAAGGCGGCGGCGATTATGCTTTACTAGCTTCTGGCCTCGGCTTCGCTCGCGTGGTACCTGCATACAAAGTAGCCTATATGCTATTCTAGATAAAGAACTCTGTCTATTCCAAGTTTCATCGAAATCGGTTGAGTCGTTGCGGCGTGATTGAACCACAAACATATAAACATAAACTTTCGTATTTATTATATTAGTTGGATAGGATAGGATTTAGACACATTCAACATGTTCTCTTCGTAAGAACAGGACATAACCGGTTGTTTTTGAAACAGGTTTTCATAAATTATCATCAAAACCGACGACTACAGTAACCGCCTTATTGCATGTTGGTGTAGATAATTCTTAGTCAATTCTACTATAATAACTTAGAGCTAATCAAATAAACCAAAATATAAGAAAGTGTGGAATAAATTATAGCCTTTAGCCGAAACCAGTGAAAAAAAAACTGTTCTAAATTCAAATGTGAAAAAAAATGGCGTCGTCTTGCGTGAGAATGAAGAAGAACAACAGTGTATACTCTATGGTTTCCTGCAGCGAGCTGACGCCTGGAAGCCTCGACGTGTGGGTCGACCTGCCTGATGAGATCAAGTACGACTCCCTCTTGGCTCCGTTCAAGCATCGATATGAGGAGCAACATGGTGAGTACCACTTCTTCTTCTTGTCCTGTCACTGATTATTTCTTGGTCATCCTGTATTAGGTTATTGACCAGGTTGAGATATGGTGGCCCTGAAAAGGGCCTATGACCGTCGAGTGAGTACCAATAAAGACGGTCAAGTGCGAGAACTCGCGCCTATAGGCTTCCGTACCATTGGTCGGTGGTTCGAACCCGTGAACCAATGTATTTTACATTGGAAAAACCGTTCCCGGGGTCAAGTGTAGGGAGTGACAAACTTATATTTGGCGGTCATTGTATGACATTGACCGCAAATATAACTTTGTCTCTTCTTAAACGGCGAAATTCCTAATTTTTAAAAACCGCGGACAGAAGCTAGTAGATCATAATCTAGCGGTGTCATCATAATCTATGTGCGTTAACATAATTGAGGGGCGTCAAATGATTTTGACGCCCCTAGATTACTAGCTTTATAATTATTTCAATTGCCCACGTACGTATAAGTTCTACTGAAATCAACCCTTCAGTTGAGCAATGACAAGAATGATGATAACTTTTCAGGTAAATTGGAGCCCCAAGAAGAGAGCAAGGGTGGCAAAACAATATTTACCAAAGAGGAGAGGCCAAGCACAAATGGAATGAGCGATTCTCACCATGATGGGGTGATTAGGTAAGTCCATATCGAAATGCCCCAGCGGGTCCATGTTGAGAATTTTTTAAGACTAAGGTCTTGAAGATAAGGTTGCGGGAAGTCGGTAGATGGAGAAGGCTCAAGACCGTTCGTCATGGAACTCTTTGGGGGAGGCCTATGTCCAGCAGCGGACTTCTACAGGCTGATGGTGATGATGATGATGATATTATACAAAGTAATTCATATTATGATTTCATCCCCAATCCCCAAAGAGGATTATAAAAAGAAAGTATTTAACAGGAAAAAATAAACAAAATATTCAATTTTTGTCAGATATTTTCTCCGATTTTTTTCTAATTAACTGTGTATGGTCTTTTAATCATATTAGTTAGTATAACTAATAATTAAACATACGCAAAGTTCAACATCAAAATTGCTACCTAAACAGATGAATAATTGAGTTTGACTGATTTGACGCCAAAGAGCAGATTTTTGCAGTGTTTTTTCAATGAAAAATGTACGATACGATACTCTGAAAAAAAGGGCCTTGACACAGACACGGACAACAAAGGGTTCCGTTTTTCCCTAATGAGGTACGGAACCCTAACAAACTTTGTTATGTCGATCTCAATTTCAACTTGATTCATTTTATTTTCTCAAGTCTTCTCTGAAAAAACGACCTTGACACACGGATAGACCCCCAATTCTACTAATTCAATCACTTGAAAATGATAATCGCACCATTATCATTCAGTTACGATTGTCACCACCTTCGTTTTTTTTTGATTTCATTGGTTCATTGGGTTCATAATAACTGCCATTGATATAAGACTGTGATAGCAGAATGGTACCAAGTGTCAAAAGTGGCCATTTTGCCATTGAACCATTGTCATTTTGAAGGCCATTGAATTAGTAGAATTGGGCCCCAGACTGACCGCAAAGGGTTAAGTTTTTTCCTAATTATGTACGGAACCATAAAAAACGTTTTGAAACCAATTACTTCGTCATATTTCAGATTAATGGAACAGATGCCAGCTGATGATGAGAAGATAAAATCAGCCAGAAAGAGATATGTAAGTATCTGCAAGAAATCTTCAATAAATATTGGCAGGCCTCATAGCTCAGTTGGTAGTAACAAGCGGGCTCGATTCCCGCACTGGACAAACATTTGTGTGATGAACAGTGGCGGATTTGCCCTAAGGCCCAGTAGGCCCGGGCCTAGGGCGGCCAGATATTAAGGGCGGCAAATTTTTACAATTAAAATCACTGACTTGATAGCAAGAAATAAATCAAATGCATAGTACCTAAATATTTAAAAGGCTGCTCCATAGACATATTACTACTTGCTACAGTAGACATGCAGCTTCGAGCAGATTTCGTCGTTTCTGATTTCGATTTATATAAAGTTGGCAATAAAGTAAATTCATTATGTACCTAGTCTATATGATGGGTGCTGAGAAAGGGGCGGCACATGGCCTGGGGCCTAGAGCGGCCAAGACTGCAAATCCGCCACTGGTGATGAACACAGATGTTTGTTCTGTGTCTGGGCGTTAAATATTTATCTATTATGTATATCAGTCTCTGGTACCCATAGTACAGGCTATGCCTAGTTTGTAATCAGTTGACCGTGTGTGATATGTCCGGAATATTTATTTATTTAATTAATAATATATTTCAAACTAGCTACGCCCGCGGCTTAGCTCACATGGTACAGTGACTCCTACTAAGGTATACCTTTAATTATTTTCAAAATGATGCCCATGTTTTTTTCTGTGTACAACTATGGTGGCAAACAGCCTTATGGCCCACCTGTTGGTAAGTGGTTACCGTAGCCTATAAACGCTTGCAATACCAGAGGCATCATGCACGCGTTGCAAACCCCCAACCCCTCAAAATCTAGAATAGATTTTATATCATCTACATAGAATAGGGCCTAAAAATGTATAAAACATCTAGAATAGATGATATTAAATAAAAAAATAAAAAAAACATATATATATTTTATTTCGGACAACAAATGGATCCTTAGTTTGTTAGTAAAATACACCAAAATATAATAACCACAAAAAAACATAATAAAATATTGGCCCATTAACTTTATGATTTTCGATATTTATTTTTGTGGTACTTAAAATATAAAAATGATTTTTCTATCAACAGATCCATAGAGTACTGCGTATTATAAAACTGACAGCCCTAGTGGCCGGATGGGTTCTGCTTACTGTATCATTACTGCTAAATCGAGAGAAGAGTGATGTAGTGCTACACACGGCTGTGATAGGCGGCCAGATCAAAGGTGAGGTCAAATTCGAGGTCAATTTTGAGGTCAAGGGTCGAATAATCTGGATTCTGCTTCATAACTCGAAAGAGGACTGATATAGTGCTACACATGGCTGTAAATGGTGGCCAAGCCAAGACAAAGCGAAGGTCAATTTAGAGGTCAAAAGTCAAAGAAGCTGGATTCTGTCAGGTCATATTTGAGGTCACATTTGAGGTCAAGGGTCAAAGAAAATGTTTTTTGATTACTTGTAGTGCTACACACGGCTGTGATAGAAAGCCAGGTCAAAAGTAAGTTCAAATCTGAGGTCAAAGGCTAACATTTCGTTTTTAGCAGTGACATTGGATACACAGCTGCTATTATTTTGAATTTTCGTTGAAAAAAAAAAGATTTGTAAACCTTTCCTCTTATTGGGTCTGTTTAAGACCGTTCAAGACCGTTCGTCGTGGCACTCTTTAGGCCTATGTTCAGCATTGAACTTCATGAGGATGATGATGATGATGAAGATTTATATAAATTGCATGCCTACAAACTTCTAACTAAACTTCATAACTCTCCAAAAATGTATGCTTTTCAAGTATGTTCTTACATTGTCCTAGGTCCGACACGCACTTGACCAGTTCTCTTCTTACCATTTTCCTTCCCCTTTTGAAGCTCCCTCACAGCTCATTCTTCTTCGCGTCACTGGATCTTTCTTTATCAGTTGCGTTTGTTTACCAACTATTTCTTTCAGAATACGACCTGCCTCCGAGCAACGATAGGGTGAAGTTGCTGATCACACTTACTGGCCCGTTTGAGCAGACGACCGCGAATAGCAGCTACAACGTGCTTCAGCTGTGGTTGCACCGCACGCTAGTGATGGGCGATGATGAGTTACATCAGGTAATCCTATCCCTACTAATATTATAAATGCGAAAGTTTGAAAAGATGTTTGTTTTTCAATCACGCCGTAACGGCTCAACCGATTTCGTTGAAACTTAGAATACATAGAGATCTTTACCTAGCTTTAGCATATGCTAAAGCGAGTGAAACCGCGGGCGGAAAACTAGTACTACCCATAAGTATCTACTACTGAAGAATAAGCCCCTCCATATTTCATTTACCTACCCGTGGATGTCGGAGCAACTAAGGGAAAAAAGCTAGGGGATGGGCAGCAGTTCCGTATCAACCACTAGAGCTTTAGCTATATTTAAGGAGGAGGTAGCACAGCGAGATTTTCTCGCTCTGAATTGGAGCAGCCCGCTTGGGAGGTACCTCCGCCTTACAGAAGATCGCAGCCAAATAACATTATTCGTTTCAAATAGTGTTGTGTTCCTGCGGTGAGTAAGTTTGCCTGAGCTCTTTAGGGGGGAGGGGTTCGGCAGGCAACGCATTAGCAATGCTCCAGGTGTTGCTGATGTCAATAGGCGACGGTAATCACTTACCATCAGGAGGGCCGCAAGCTTGTTTGCCTTCGCATAACATTTAAAAAATCTGTGCTCGCCAACCCAAGCCCAACCCAACCCAGCAGAGGACGTCCTACGGCTGCAATGATGATATTAAATGATATATCGCACGCTGTTTGAACACGGTGTTTTGATTACATTACGAGTCGGCCTGATAGAAAGGCCCGTGTAATGAGTGTGAATGTTATTAGCTAACGGACATCCTAACACAGATGTTTGTCGCACAATACGATAAATATTTACAATTATAACGCTATTTGTTATTACTGCCTTTTGTTTGAGACGTCAACGCCTAAAGAAGATCGCAAAGTTGATAGTACAAAGATTTCAACCATTAATCTTTTAGACTGCCAATTTACGCCACTGCCTAAACAAAATTGACAGGCCTCATAGCTCAGTTAGTAGTAACTCTGCCTTCTGCGCTAGAGGTCGCGGGTTTGATTCCCGCACTGGACAAACAATTGTGACTTACACAGATGTTTGTTCTGTGTCTGGGTGTTAAATATATATCTATTATGTATGTCAGTCTCTGGTACTCATAGTACAGGCTATGCCTTGTTTGGGATCAGTTGACCGTGTGAATATGTCCGGAATATTTATTTATTTATTAAAATCCTGCCGCCGAAACTGTGATGATATTTCTAAAATATATTTTACCTACTATTTTCAGGATTCGCCAACGTGGACAATCCGGCTACCTGCAGATGAGGCTATCGACTTTTCGCCTAGCGCCACCGATTCAAAGTTGATCATACTTGAAAACAGAGGGCATATAACACAATACAATAATAGAAATGCTACAGAAAATATCACAGAATGGAACAGTTTTGGGAAAAATGGTATGTCGTTCATCATCATCAGCCTGTAGAAGTCCCCTGCTGGACATAGGCCTCCCCCAAAGAGTGCTGCGATGAATGGACTTGAATTTCATCAACCGACTTCATAATTGTAATACAATTAAGTAATTAGAAGTAGCTGCCTTGTTTGCTTGCTTGCTTGTCGTGTCACTGATTCTTTCTTGGTCATCCTGTAAGTGATCAGGTTGAGGTATGGTGCCCCGAAAAGGGCCTATGGCCATCGTTGAAAGGTTAAAAGTGCGCCTCTTAGAGGCTCCTTTTGGGCACATGTCACATGTCATGTTTATTGATGTTCGTCACGTCGCCTAGGCCCCGTCTGAAAACCAGCGCCGCACCGTACATATTATGTTTGGTGCAGCTTTATGCTGAGACGGGACCCATTTGCCCCACACAACGCATACCTACTCAGCTTACCTACTGCCTCACCTACCTACATGTTTTAGTTTTCTTATTGTGTTTTTGTATTACTTAGGTTTAAGTATTTTTTTCTTTGTATCTAACTACCTACTTACCTACTTACTGCGTTGTTGGTCAAATAAATACATTTTCTTTCTTTCTTTCTTTCTGTCTTCGAGTTAGGTTCTAGTAAATGCCGGTTTCCTCACGATGTTTTCATTCACCCAGAGCACTGCACTCTGTATAGCGCAGATGCATTTTCCTAATGGAAAATCCATTGATGCACGACCGGGGTTCGAACCCACGACCAGTGGATCGGAAGGCCACTACCAGCACTCCACTAGGGCTCTCACTGCTTGTTGATTGACGTCACCGAGATGGCGGTCGTATTCTGATGGTGTGCCAAGACGACGTGTGACCGATGTTCATTGTCACCAGGTACAAGAGTGTCTCTCCGTCTGAACACCACCAGCACCACCACGGTGCCACTCACGGTGTCATACCAGCTAGACCCGTTGGACTTTGAGGAAGGCCTCATCTACGCCTCCGCGCTGTTGTTCACACTCTATTTGCTTATCATTTTTGAGGTGAGTGACAATTAACCTCTCATGTGATTATGTTAAATCGTTTTTGAGTTATTAAGGGGTCAAAACTGCCTCTAAATGGTTCGTGTAATTCAATTCAATTCAATTCATTTATTATTTCAATTGGGTACATTTTCAAACATTATTAAATAATAGATTGTAGTACACTTATGAACGTCAAACATAATAAACAAACACAATAATATAACAAAAATAAAATAACACGGCATTAACTAAAAGAAAATTAAAGAATGTCATAAATGTCAATAAAATTAAATAATAAATGTCACACAATAACTAAACATAACAAAGGCTACCTACATAAACTATAAATTCAAATTCCTCCCGCCATTTTGTCTTTAATAAAATCGTCAATCTTATAGTAAGCTTTTTTCGTTAGAATTTCTCGGAGTTTAGTTTTAAATGCTTTCTCGTTCAAACTTGTCAAGCACTCCGGCAGTATATTATAAAATCTAACACAGTTCACAGAGAAAGATTTACTTATCTTTGCGAGTCGTTTATTTTTGCTCCTTGTGCTGTAATTATGGATGTCACTATGTTTTGTTTACTTTTTCAAGGACTTTCTGGCTTGCATGATGGTAACATAAATGTAAAGACATGGCATGGTAAGAATGACAATTTGTTTAAACAGTTCTCTCAGGGAATCTTTGGATCGAAGTCTGTAAATGCCACGTATGGCCCGTTTTTGCAATATAAATACACTGTTCACATCAGTAGCATTACCCCACAGCAAAATGCCATAGGACATTATCGAATGAAAATAACTGTAATAAACTAGTCTGGCAATTTAATATCCGATATTTCTCTTATTTTCCTTACAGCATAGGCTGCAGAGCTAAGTCTTCCAGATAGCTCAGAGATGTGCTTGCCCCATTGGAGCTTAGTGTCCAGAGTTATCCCAAGAAATTTGGTTTCTTTAATTAATAATATAACACACGGCAGCTGCGTAGCCCGTTCCTTGAACGTGGCTTGACAAGCTTCCGCGATTCTAGACATTATGGAGTTAGCGTTTTGTGCACGAAAGGAGCCTTTAAGAGGCGCACTATAATCCTTTCACCACACTGATCTTTCACCAACGGTCATAGGCCCTTCTCAGGGCCACCATACCTGAACCTGGTCACCGACCTAATGCAGGATGACCAAGAAAGAATCATTGACACGACAAAATGAAGAGTTAGCGTTTGCTCGCTAACTCTTCATCTTGTCGTGGAGAGAAGGCGTCGCTCGCGTGGTACCTTGATAAAAAGGCTATATGCTTTGCTAGATAAAGAACTCTATCTAACTATATTCCAAGTTTCATCGAAATCGGTTGAGACCTTACGGCATGATTGAACCACAAACATCTAAACATCCTCAGAAACTTTTGCATTTATAATATTAGTAGGAATATTAGGAATTAGTAGGATTTTCTGAAAATAATTGTATGCATCGTATTCCGTAGCTGTAGTAATCCTGAAAGGGGTTTAAAACATTAAACAAAAATAAAAACTATTAGAAAAAATAATAATACAATACAATACAATACAAATTCTTTATTTGCAACATTACAAGTTTACAACATAATATGTGCCTACTTAGGTGCAGCAAGAAAAGGGTAACAAACACAACTTAGCCCCTTCGTCCACGGCGCGACTCAAAAGGAACGCGACTGAAACTGTAGTCACTTATGAGTAGCCTGACTGCGATAGCACTAGTATTTCAATGCGCGTCCGTCCACGACGCTACTCAAAAGGAACGCGTTTGTAACTAGTCTCCTGGCGACTCGACATGCTGGTCTCCAGGCGACTGGTTTCGAGAAACTGTTGAAAAATGAACGAATAAGTAGTTATAAGTGATTCTGGAGAAGTAATAATTCCATGTCATCGCTCGAATTATCACTAGTCATGTTAATTATTTTCGTTTTCAAAACTTTGTTTACATAAAATCGTGTACTGAGTGACTGAGTTTCAGGAAATTCCAGTAGCGTCGTGGACGAGTCAGAGTTTCCAATCAGTCCGCAACTCTAGTTTCTAATGAGTTCCGTCACTTTTGCGTAGAGCATGGACGAAGGGGCTTATAGTAGGCAACTTATAGGTACACTGTTGCAAAAAGGTCCCAACTCAGCGTGTGCAGATTGTAATAACCAGCGCTGGTATTCCGTTGAGGCCTTTGAGACCTTTGAGACCTTAGATAATAGTATTTTTTTTCATAATTTACAAAATCAATTTAGGTATAAAAAAAACAATTACCATCGTTACTATCGCATTTTTAATATAAGTGTGATTTCATAGCTTATAGACAGGCCTCATAGCTAAGTTGGTTGTAACTCTGCCTTATGCGCTAGAGGTCGCGGGTTCGATTCCGCACTGGACAAACATTTGTGTGACAATGTGACAAACACTGATGTTTGATCTGTGTCTGGGTGCTAAATATTTATCTATTATGTATATCAGTCTCTGATACCCATAGTACAGGCTATGCCTAGTTTGGGATCAGTTGTCCGGAAAAAAAAGTTTAATAAAAAATTGTTTTTTTTTTCATATTTTACAAAATCATACGTTACTATCGCATTTTTAATATCAGTGTGATTTCAGATAGTGAACCGCACACTAGCTGCCCTCCTGTCTTCCTCCCTCGGCATAGCGGTGCTGGCGCTCAGCGGCGCGCGGCCTTCCCTCCCCGAGCTGGTCTCCTGGCTGGACGTGGAAACCTTGCTGCTACTCTTCAGCATGATGCTGCTGGTAGCCATTTTGGCGGAGACGGGACTCTTTGACTACCTCGCTGTGCTAGCCTATGAGGTTCGTTTGTACAATTTTCTGCATAAACTTACGCATTTTGTAAAGAAATGGTCCATTCCTTGGAACCCAAACCCGCTTTCGCGACTGTAGTTTTCTAATATTTTTGCATATTGTTCTTTTTAGGGTTCCCTTATATATAGAATCACTTTGTTGTCCGCCTGTCTGTCTGTCCATCTGTCAAGACCCTTTTTTCTCAGAAACGCCTAAAGGTATCAACTTGAAATTTATACCACCTATTAAGGTCAGTGGAAACCCTCTAGGGTACTTACCTCACAATTCTGAAATTTGGGATGCTAGGAGCTTTTGTAACACAATTAAAGGGAAAAGTCTGAAATTGAGGAATTTTTTTAGGAAACAAACTTATATTTGCGGTCGCTCACGTAGTCATTGTATGACATTGACCTCAATGTCATAGTCAAGTCAATTCCTACACATATAATTTTTATTTTCTGACCCCGTGTTTGGATTTTCTGACTGGTAAATCCATTGGTGCACGAACTGAATTTGAACCCACGACCAATGGCACGGAAGCCTCAGGGCGCGAGTTCTTGTTGCGTGTTCACTCACTTGACCGTCTTTATTTTATAACATCAGCAGTCGCATACCTACAGACCCCACACTAGGACTCCCTGTGTCGTGGGTACCAGAAACTACGATTACCATGGCACCACAACACCCGGAACTAAAATTTGCAGATCATTCGAATTTGTCCCGCAACGGGAATCGAACCCACACCTCCAGCTTCTCAGGGCACTCGCCAGCAGCACCACCGAGGTCGTCAAGTATCTACTAACCAATATTCATTTGATTTAAGGTGACGGGTGGCAGGACCTGGCCCCTCATAAACTGCCTGTGCCTCTTCACAGCGGTGTTCTCCACGTTCCTGGACAATGTTACCACCGTGCTTCTGATGACTCCTGTTACCATAAGGTAACATTATCCCAGCTGTAGCTGTCAGATTGGTGGACATTGCTGGTTATAGATATCAATGGCTTGCTTGTAGACATAGACATAGACATAGACAAACATTTATTCACAAACTTGGCGCACAATACACGTCACAATAAAAGCAAGACACGAGAGCGAAAATATGAAACAAAGACAGAGAGGTAATACACAAAAACTTATTAAAAAGAACACGTGAAATGTTATTGTGCGCCACAGCAGCAAAAAGGTCTCGGCTCAGCATAAATGCCTTACCTCTGAGGAGTAGTTAGGCGCTGGCTTGTCGTGTCACTGGTTCTTTCTTGGTCATCCTGTATTAGGTCAGTGACCAGGTATGGTGGCCCTGAAAAGGGCCTATAATCGTCGGTGAAAGAATCAGTGTAGTGAAAGGATTAAAGTGCGCCTCTTAGAGGCTCGTTTCGTGCACGTGTCACATCGAATTTGTAGGTTCTAGGACATGCCGGTGGATTTTCCATTTGTGCACGACTGGGTTTTGAACCCACGACCAAGGAAAGGTTACGGTTATTGGAATTGACCAGCTTACATTAGAAAATGGTTTTCAAACTAATAACCATGGCTACCATTCACCAGCGAGTGAACAACGATAATATTTGAAAAATTATCTTCTTCATTGCATTTTCTGTTACCACTTACCTATCATACTTAATTGAAGAGCGGTTACCACACGGGCAAAACCACGGGCAACTGTTAGTTTCAAAAACATAAATCAATTTACAGTAAGTACCATTGTTCATATAATTTAGAGGTTTTAATTTTTTTTAGGTTGTGCGAAGTGATGGAATTGAACCCGGTACCCGTACTTATGTCAATGGTGATCTTCAGTAACGTAGGCGGCGCCGCTACGCCAGTGGGAGACCCTCCAAATGTGATCATAGCTACGCACCCTGCCATACTAAATGCGGTAAATAATATTTTGAAAACTTGTTGATATTATAGAGCTTTAGGCCCATGATACACAACTGATCGAGCGAGCCAATATCTCTCAAGCAACTTGGACAAAACGGCGGTGTATGTTTGTTTGTCCGCAAGGTGATTCATAATATGTATGCTATCCAACCAGGCTATTGTGTAAGCGAAATGGTAATGAAGATCGCAATTTTAAGGATGATTTTATCAATTTTAGCGACATCTGAAGTTTTTCAAACATGAAAAGGAAGAAGATAAGGTCTTGAAGTTTTCCCTTGTCATGTTTGGAACGTTTTGAATGTTGCTAAGATTGTTAAAATTAACCTCAAAGTTACGAACTTCATTGCCATTACGCTTAGACAATTGCACCACCGAAAGGGGCTTATTCTACACCAAATTGGAAATAATGTTTGTTCTACGACTTTTGGAAATTCGACATTTTCTATTGAAAATTTCGAATTCAAATTCTAAGTCATTTAATTTAATTTCTAAATCGCTTCTTTTGAAAACACCCCCTCACTCGACTAGCCGTTACGGCGGCTCCTTTACCGTCCATGCGGTAAAGTTGTGGAATGCCCTGCCCCATGTCATACGCGATAGTCCTTCGGTTAATGTTTTTAAGAGGGAGGCAAAAGAGCATTTTCTATCTCTGTAAGTACGTAGGTATTTAAATTATATATATTTTTGTATATTTGTTTTATTGTTTCACAAGTAGTTTATATTTCGGTATCTAATATAAGTATATTTTGTTAGAATAGTTTGTTTTTACATCTACTATTTTATTTTTTTATTCATTGGTCTTGTAAAGTCAGCATCAAAAGTAACTGATGATCAGACATGTCTCAAAACTCCTGATTGAAAATATGTTACTTTAGGAGTTTCTTCCCAATATTCCAAAAGTAAGTGATGACTTAAAAGTGTCACAAAGTCTCTGATCCTACTATTTCCAGAAGTAAATGATAAAACATCTTTTCTGAGGTCATGAATGTCTGAAACTCCATATGTATCTTCATACTGATGATAAAATGCAGTTCGAATGAAATCGCGGCTTCAGAAGTAGCTGATGCTAAATTATTTTTTATATACGTGAATATCTATACTTTTCAACATTTGACGAAATAAAGTCGTGGGCTCAAAATTAACTGATGCAAAATTGTTTCATAAATACGTGAATATCTTTACTTTTCAACATTTGGCGAAATAAAGTCGTGGGCTTAATTTAACTGACGCAAAATTGTTTCATAAATACGTGAATATCTTTACTTTTCAACATTTGGCGAAATAATGTCGTGGGGTCACAATTAACTGATGCAAACTTGTTTCTCAAATACGTGAATATCTTTACTTGTCAACATTTGGCGAAATAAAGTCGTGGGGTCACAATTAACTAATGCAAAATTGTTTCACAAATACGTAAATATCTTTACTTTTCAACATTTGGCGCAATAAAGTCGTGGGGTCACAATTAACTGATGCATTGGTATACATGTTATGAATCACCTTGTAACATGTCATGAATCACCTTGTATTACCTACTATTTGCCCAACAATTTCAGTATAAAATAAAAGGCAGGTTTAGGGTAGATTGATACTTTTATCTGGTTACTATCAACATCAGCTACTTTTAGATATCATAGCAGGGATGGATTTTTGAAAATTATACTAGTCATGTATTTTTGAACTAAGAAATTATCATGAAGTTATGGGGTTAGTGTCATCATCTCAATTGTGGTACATTTTACAGTCACCTATTAAAGGTCACCTTGTTATGCTATCACTTTTTGATACAAACTTCAATCACTAGTTTTGACAATCTAAATTTGATCATCAACTTCTGATGCTGACTGTACACGAACCCTACCTCTATAACCACCTATCTCTAGCCTCAAAGGTTTGCTGGAAGAAAACTCTTTTTAGGGTTAAGCTCGCCTTTGTACATGTCCTTTCATTTAGTTTGTTTTTTGTATGTGTTTTCTTTCTCCTCTTGTTTTCTTTCTTCCTCTGTGTTCTTCTGTCAGGCGAGCTGCTACAATTTAGAGCGAGAAAATCTCATTGTGCCCTACCAACAGCTCAATTTACCGTTATTTCACAGGACATAAACTTCACAAACTTCACCCTCCACATGGGTGTAGGTATCCTGATGGTGGCCGTACAAACCTACTTACAACTACGGTACATGTACCGGGACATAAGCAAGCTGCGACACAGCGTCCCTAGGGACATACAAGGTTTGTTCACTTCACTTCAATTTCCTTTCCTTCACTACATTTTCCGTCACATTCATCTTCACATCACACACAACCCCTTCTTTTCTATTCTGTTTATCCATCACTATTAAAAACCTGAACCGACGAACTGGACGACGCAGTGTTGGAAGGCTCCCCACCCGATGGACCGACGACATTGTGAAGGTTGCGGGTGGATGGAGAAGGCACAAGCTCGTTCGTCATGGAACTCTTTAGGGAAGCCTATGTCCAGCAGGCTGGACTTCTACAGGCTGATAATGATTACGTTAATTTTTTTGTATCGTTTATCCATAACTAGCGTACGCCCGCGGCTTTGCTCGCGTGGTATCTTGATAAAAAGGGGCAGTTTTGAAAAACCCTAAAGTCCGTATTTCATTATAGGATAATGGAAAAAACAGTCTAGGTTGGTATAAATAAACAAACGCGGACGAATTCACGAGCGGGACAACTAGTTTTAGATAAATCTCTCGATGCGTTAAAACTCTCCCATACAAACTTTGTCATCTCATTACACCCTTTTAAGGGTTAGTTTGAAAATCTAAAAACACAGTTTTTCCTTATTTCTATCATACATTATTTTCAGTTTGTTTCAAATCTGTAGGTTCAAGGAATACGATTTTTCATACAAACGTTTTAACCCCTTTTCACCATTTCATATTTTGAAAATCCCTCCTTAGTGGATGTGTTTGGCATGTAAGGCAGCTACTGTCCAAATTTCAGCTTTAAAGCTTCAGCGGTTTGGGCTGTGTGTTGATCGCACGTTGAGGCCTTGTTTTCTTATTTTCTTATAAATTATACAGATTGTATGACCCATATTTTTTTTCAGAAATGCGGCAAGAAATAGCTGTATGGCGTCGCGCGGCTGCCTCCTTGTCAAACTACTCACGGGACGAGGATATCGTGAGGAGAGCACTTGAGAAAAAGGTTTTATAGGGCCTCTTACACCAAGTGCTGGCCAAGCAATCCGATAGATAATCATCATCATCACAAAATCGATTAGACGAGGCCTAACTAAACCCGGGTTTTGTGACGTGTTATTTCATATAGTTGCTTTAGGTCACAAGGTTTGCCCGCCTCCTCCCTTTTTAGTGGGGTCATCGACGGAAGGTCGGGGGACCCACAAATCTGAGGAGTGGCCTTAGTGACCAAGGCACAGACGCAGTGGCCCGGTTAAGGCAAATCCGGGCCTACCGCTGAGGCGAGATGGTGAATGCTAACACGACCCCATATAGCCTCAACGGAGGACTGCTCACAGGGGGGTTTTTAGTTGGTTCGAGCCCCACATACCCCTTTTCGCCACCCCCCATGGCGGAAAGGAAATGCGACGGTGTTTCCCCCCTTACAAAAAAAGGTCACAATGTCAAATGTATGTAGGTAATGACACGTCACAAAACCAGGGTTTAGTTAGCCCTCGTCTAATCCCAGTTTCATGCTAACAGGGCATACGTTTTGTTATTGAACAGAAAACAATGAAAACTCAAAAGGCTGAAATTCCAAAAACACGCACCTCCCTGAAGCGAGCGAGTGGCGTTAAATGAATTTAAAGATTTTGATGTTTTTTTTGCTCATCAAGTAGGTATCCCTATCCTACTTCCTACTAATATTATAAATGCGAAAGTTTGTGAGGATGTTTGGATGTTTGTTTTTCAATCACGCTGTAACGGCTCAACCGATTTCGTTGAAACTTGGAATAGATAAAGTTCTTTCTATCTAGAATAGCCTATGGCTACTTTTTATGTAGGTACCACACGAGCGAAACCGCGGGCGGATGCTAGTTAAGTATATTTAGTGCCGGTCTACAAATTGCTGCTCGCTTCTTCTTCTTCTTGACGTGTCACTGATTCTTTTTTGGTCATCCCTCATTACATTAGGTCAGTGACCTGCTCGCTACTGAGAACGAAAATGAAAGAGAAATGAAATGGTCTTGTCTGTCAGATTGCTTTTATCAGCCCTCGGTGAAACGGGCTCTAAACGGGCTACCCCCGTATTCACAAACAATTATCAACCGACTGAAATATACTGATGAAAATTGACGCCATTCGTTGATTTTGGCTATGCAATTAGGAGTTTGTAAGAGTTTGATAATGTATTTATTGTTTGTGAATACGGCCTGTAGTCGCGAGCTACTAGTTAGAGGGTGCGCCTAAAAAAACTGCCACGGAGCTTAGTCCGAGTTTTGTGCGTTGCTTCGTGTACGAAACGACGCGAAAGTGGGTACAAAAGGTTGCCATCAGTAGTTGCACTCCAAGTATACTCGCCTTCACGTGAATGTGATGTCAGTCATTCACGCGTTGCGCACTTGCATATATTCGCGTTCTTCAACATTCGGCAAACCTTATGTTTTTTTTAAACAAAATGGCGTAGGTTACATATTACAGTAGTCACCATAAACAAGAAGAATCATAATAATTATGTATGCTATCTCCAAACGGGGCTTACCTACTCTTCAATCTATGACAAGTACGTTTGTACTGATTTTGAAAATTAGATATCATCATCATCATCATCATCATTTCAGCCGTACGACGTCCACTGCTGAACATGGCCTCCCCCACAGACAGAGCGAATTCCTATCATGTGGGGGGATTTGCCCATACTCACCACGCTGGGCATGCGGGTTGGCGAGCGCAGTTAGAGCTATCGTTGTTAAAATGAGGGACGCTGCTGCTCATCCCCTAGCTTTTTTCCCTTAGTCGCCTCTTACGACATCCGCGGATAGGTAGGTATGGAGGGGCCTATTCTTTAGCCGGGGCCACCACGTCAAAATACTACGGAAAAAAACAGCCATTTTGGGGTCAAATCATCTGTTTTTGGTGCTCAAAACATGTTTTTTTTTTGCACTATTCCTACTCACGAATTCTCACCTCAGGAACACAACACTATTTGAAACAAATACTGTTATTCGGCTGCGATCTACTGTAAGAATGTATATTTCATGATTGTTTTTTTATTCAGGTTGATAAACTAAACGCTGGTTTAGCGAGGAGGGAAGCTAAAGGTGGTCCATCGAAATCAGATCCTCGGTTCTGCTCGACTCTAGCCACCATGAAACAAAAGGTAAAAATGTTCCCCTGACCTGCTTGCTTGCTCACTGATTCTTTCTTGGTTATCCTGTATTAGGTCAGTGAGCAGGTTGAGGTATGGTGGCCTTGAAAAGGGCCTATGACCGTCGGTGAAAGAATAAGTGTAGTGGAAGGATTAAAGTGAAGTCTCAGAGGCTCCTTTCGTGCACATGGCACTATGTCTTCGATTTTTTAATTTCTAGGACATGCCATTCTAGTGACCAAATCGGTGACGTTTTGGAAAAAGGTCAGGTCAAGAGTACCCTAAACTGACGAGCATGTATGAGGAATGTGATGAGAGTTAACGAAGCAAAAGAGGAATGTCAGGATCGTAGCAAGTGGAAAGCCGTGGTCTCTGCCTACTCCTCTAGGAAACAGGATTTTGCCGGAGTGGATGCATGTGGAGTGGTGGTAGTGGTCCCGCCTTCCAATTCACAGGTGGAGGGTTCGGGTCCCGGACGTGCCACCAATGGGTTTTCCATTCGGAAAATTTATGTGCTCTGAAGCAAAACATCGTGAGGAAACCAGATAATTCTTAAAGTGGTGATGGGCTTGCATACTGTCACGTATGGAATACTTTATTTTTTTTACCACCTAGCGATCTGAGAGTATGTCTACCATTCTTGGGGATTAAAGTTGAGGTACTTTGGCCCTGAAATGGACCTATGACCGTTGGTGAAAGAATCAGAGTAGCCAAAGCCAAAGGTACCTCAACCTTGTCACTGATTTACCTACTATCTACACAAGGTTCAGGGATGGCCATAAATACAATCTGAGACACGCGGAGCGGTTGAGAGCCATCCCTCGCCGACTCACTAAAACAGAGAAGCTAGTGCACATGATGGGGCCAGAGGTGTACAACCGCCTACCATCTAACGTCGTAGACGCGCTATCAACGCAATCCTTTAAGTAAACTCAAAAATTGGCTCATCGATCAGTCGTTTTATGATCTAAAAGAGTTTTATGCTCTTAAAATGCGTGACTAATTAGGTTATTATTGTTATTTATTCTATTTACTATTTTGAACTTACTAGAAAAGTAGGTAATTATCGTTTTTGTGTTATTTTATACTATTATTCTATATTTGACGAAAATCTACACTTAATTTTGTGATGTTTGAAAGAAAGAAAGAAAAGAAAGAAAATAATTTATATCCCGTCATATAATGAGATAATAATATTAAAAACTGAAATTACTGACAAAAATAGTATACAAAGTGACGAAAAAAAGGTTGCCACTCAGCATTTGCTGCATCAGCCCAGTGGCCGGTGCAGCGCTGATTTTCAGTGGCACCCAAATGAGAATCGCGGCAGCTACTGTGACACGCATCTACTAATATAACTATAAAATAAATTTACAAAATAATTTAACTAAAACAAATTCGTACGTGTAATTGCAAGACAATAATATAATTTATACTAAGTTTAATACATACTAGGATAGTATTACCTATTTATGGACCTATTTATTATTATTTTTCTCATATTATTATTATTATTATACTCATATTATTATTATTATACTGTCAAAGTTTCTACACCGGGAATCTATGGGTTAACTACACTAGGCGACCGCTAGAGACCCTGCGTGTCCAGTACAACAATATTTTTAGGATGATGTTGGGGCTGCCGCGTTTCTGCAGTGCATCAGGGATGTTTGCAGAATACGAGACGGATGGGTTTGCTGCAATTCTCCGTAAAAAGAGCACATCCTTGATGCGCAGAGTGCGTGATAGCCCCAATATCATCCTTCAAACGATTGCTGGCAGGATCACCTCTCCCACGCGGCACTGCTTCGTGAGGAGAGTGATCTATTGAAATGTTTAGGATTATTTAGCATTAAGTACTAACCCTAATTGTAAGTTCTTTTATATAATTTTACTAACAAATTATGGATCCCAGTCGTCCGAAATAAAATATTTTTATTTTTTTATTTATTTTATTACCTACTCCAATGACGTGTAACCAGATTGTTATCAATATATGAACTCTGAACTCTGATCTAATAACGCAGGATGACCAACAAAGAATCAGTGATACAATAAGATGGGGATTGAAGTGGTGAGTCTGTTGTTTTTTCAGTACCGCATCCGTGACAAACAGTTGCTCATAAAGTCTGCCGTCTGCGTTGCGTTTGTGGTCATCGTTTTCTTCCTACATGCTATACCTGAGTTGCGTAAGTTTCTTTCTTTTATGTTACGTAGGCAAACAACAACGTAGGCTTACGGCCTACCTCTGATGGTAAGTGGTTATCGTCGCCTATTGACATCAGCAACACCTGACATTGCTAATGCGTTGCCTGCCGAACCCGCCCCCCCCTAAAGAGCTCTGGCAACCTTACTCAACGCAGGAACACAACACTATTTGAAACAAATAATGCTATTTTTTTTTTTATTATTTTTATACAACTGAGATGGCAAACAAGCCTACGGCCCACCCGTTGGCAAGCGGTTACCGTAGCCTATGAGCGCTTGCAATACCAGAGGCATCCCGCACGCGTTGCCGACCCCGAACCCCCCTCCCCCTGAAGAGCTCTGGCAACCTTACTCACCGCAGGAACACAACACTATTTGAAACAAATAATGCTATTTGGCTGCGATCTTCTGTAAGGCGGAGGTACCTCCCAGGCGGGCTGCTCCAATTTACAGCGAGAAAATCTCGCTGCGCCCTACTTTTATTAAAAACTTTTATACAAAACCTGTTGTACATCTGTCCAACCCAAAGTCCTGCTTCGCTATTTTAAGGAGCTGGGCTGGCTGGGGTAGGGTTAGCATAGGGGGACAATGCACAAAACACCCCACAGCGGGAAGTCAGTGCAGGTCTAACCATCCCCGATTAGAATTAGAACCTGTTGTACATTAGCCTAAGAGCAGTTTGTTACCAAAATAAATGTATCTTTATCTTTTCAGAGAGTCTCTCGCTCGGGTGGACGGCACTTCTTGGAGCATTGCTGCTTCTGCTTCTAGCAGAGAGAGATGACCTGGAACCGATCCTGGCGAGAGTAGAATGGTCAACGCTTCTCTTCTTCGCAGCACTGTTCGTCATGATGGAGGTAGACTACTTACTGCCAATTATAGTATAATAAATATTTGAGAGATGTCTACTAGACTTCTCTCAAATTTTTTGTTAAGTACTCAAAAAATCACAAGTAACTAGCAAGCAACTTTCTTAGTCATCCTGTATTCGGTCTGTGAGCAGGTTGGAGGTATGGTGGCCCTGAAAATGGCCTATGACCTTCGGTGAAAGAATCAGTGTAGTGAAAGAATTAAAATGCGCCTCTTAGACTCGCCTCTATTCAAGAAAGAATATACAAAAGAATGTTAGAATAATAATAGTAATTCATTGATAACAAAGATTATAGGTCAATGAAAAATTATTAATTAATACTTCAAATTAGCACAGTTCCAATAAAAAGTACAAAATTCCATCAAATAAATCACAATAATTACAAATGTCACTAAAAAATACATTATATTTAAATTAAATTACTTAATAAAATAAAGACGGTCAAGTGCGAGAACTCGCGCCCTGAGGCTTCCGTACCATTGGTTGTGGGTCCCGGTCGTGCACCAGTGGTCATGGTCAGAAAATCAAAATTTCAAGTGTAGGAATTAACAAACTTATATTTGCGGTTGCTCACGTAGTCATTGTATAACATTGACCGCAAATATAACTTTGTTTCCTAAAAAACTTCGAAATTCCTCAATTTCAGACTTTTCCCTTTAACTATGTCACAAAAGCTCCTATCATTCCAAATTCCGAATTGTGAGGTTACTGGAAGTACCCTAGAGGTTTTTGATTTTTGCCATTTCCATACAAAAATTATACATTATTTTTAATGCATTAAGCTAGAGTTTTGATTTTCATACGGCAACATAAGCTCACAGACCTTAATAATTTCAAGTTGATACCTTTAGCCGTTTCTGAGATAAAGGGTCTTTACAGACGGACAGTTGGTAACACCAATTTGTTTTCTTTTTGTTTGTGTACGAACGATCAATCGATCATTCATTCATGATTTACTTATTGTCAAAGTCAATGTTTCAGCTGTGTACGTTTAATCTGTGCTGTGTATAATTTTTTTGTCTTGTCTTGTTGTGTTTAGATGTTATTATTTTGTTTGTCTACATAATTACAATGTAAGTAAAAAAAAAAATATCTGTTCTGTTCTGACCTATGCACATGTAAATATGTCAAAAGATTAAATTGAATAAATAAAATAAATAAATAGACAGACAGACAGACGGACAACAAAGTGATCCTATGAGGGTTCCGTTTTTCCAAATGAGGTACGGAACCCTAAAAACACAATACCTAAGATACTGCGATCGTGAGGTCGCCGTAAAGGGTTCCATCTGAAAACCAGCGCCGCTACACTCCGTGTGCGGCATCAATGCTGAGATGGAGCCTTTTTTGGCTCACGCATGCATCGGCACGGACTAATGAATACCCTAGTTTTGTTACTTCCTACCTACTTTTGTTTTGTTTCCTCCCTACCTTTTGTATTGTAACCTGTACCTTGTGTCTTTTTTTATTTTATTTTATTAGTTTGTGCTGTGCTTGTGTGTCCAAAATAAATGTTTTCTCTTTCTTTCTTTTCTTTCTTTAAGATCGGATGCATAAGACCGGATGCAACCACGACACCACAAGTAGTGCTTTCATAATAATTGCATGTTTTTTTCAGACTCTCTCAAAATTAGGCCTCATCCAGTGGATCGGCAACGTGACAGAATCACTCATCTTACAAGTGAACGAGGAGTCTCGACTTGCCGTGGCGCTCATGTTGGTACTTTGGGTAAGTCATTTCAGCCGTACGTCGTCCACTGCTGAACATGGCTTCCCCTCACAGACAGGGCAAATTCCCTATCATGTGGGGGGATTTGTCCATACTCACCACGCTGGGCATGCGGGTTGGCGAGCGCAGTTTGAGCTATCGTTGTTAAAATGAGGGACGCTGCTGCCCATCCCCTAGCTTTTTTCCCTTAGTCACCACTTACGACATCCGCGGATAGGTAGATATGGAGGGGCCTTCCGGCCTGAATATTTCCATCTACCCTACCGGGTGGTGGCCCGGGCTGAAGATAAGGCCATTACTACCCGCGGATATCGTAAGATACTAAGGAAAAAAGATAGGGATGGACAGCAGTTTACTTGCTTTTTGTGTCACTGACACTTTCTTGGTCTTGTTCTGATATAGGGTCTGATATACATAAAAATAAAAGTGCACTATAGCATTCTCAAAAAAAAACTTAAATAGTATTCTATTATATGTATTAGGTGAGAGACCAGATTAAGGTATAGTGGCCTAGAAAAGGGCCTATGACTTAGAGGCTCCTTTAGTGCACATGTGACGTCATGTCTTAGAATTTGGCAGTAGCGTTATTCATTAGGTACATGATCGAATCCTGGCCGTGCACCAATGGGATTTCCATTCTGAAAATTGATCTGCGTTATACCAGTGCTCCAAACGATGAAGGAAAACATCATCTCCCTGCCCTTATCCCACTTCATGTGGGGTCGGCACAACATGTTTTTCTCTTCCACTCCCCTCTATCAGCCGCCAAATCAGTATTCACTCCTTTCTTACTCATGTCGTCTTTCACACAATCTATCCATCTTTTCTTTGGCCCTTATATCCTTCCACATTCATATTTAACACTCTTCTAGTCACATGGCATTCTTCCCTCCGCATGGACATGTCCATACAACGCTTACCTTTTGCTCTTCAACTTCTCAGTCACTGGCGCTACTTTCAAACTTCCTCTGATGTACTCATTCCGTATCTTGTCCATTCTAGTCACTCCACACATCCATCTCAACACTCTCATTTCCGCAGCATGCACTCTTCTTTCATCCGTCCCTTTGGTTGCCCAACACTCAGATCCATACACTACGACAGGTCTTATGATCGTATAGTAATTTTTTTTTAAAATTTTGAAATGGTGAAGGAAAACTTCGTAAGGTCGACATGTCCTAGAAACTAACAATTCGAAGACGTGACATGTATGTGCGCGAGAAATACCTCTAGGTGGCGCCTTCTTTCACCACACTGATTCATTCACCAACGGTAATTGGCCACATACCGCACCTCACTTACCTTAATGTATGACCAAGAAAGAACCACTGCCAATCATCATTACAGGTCTCATAGCTCAGTTAGTAGTAACTCTGCCTTCTGCGCTAGAGGTCGCGGGTTCGATCCCCGCACTGGACAATCATTTGTGTGATAAACACAGATGTTTGTTCTGTGTCTGGGTGTTAAATATTTATCTATTATATATATCAGTCTCTGGTACCCATAGTACAGGCTATGCCTAGTTTGGGATCAGTTGACCGTGTGAATATGTCCGGAATATTTATTTTATATTTTATTAGGTGTCAGGGCTCGTCTCCGCATTCGTCGACAACATCCCCCTATCGACGATGATGGTGCGAGTGATAGCGGGGCTCTCCGCGCCGGGCGGCCTGGGGCTCCCGCTGGCTCCTCTCGCGTGGGCTTTGAGCTTCGGCGCATGTCTTGGAGGTAACCTAAACCTTTTTTTTTAAGGGGGAAAATGGTCTAACTAATAATCATATTCACTTTTTGACAGTAAGGGTGCTGCGGCGAAAATCTTTAGCACATCCAAAATGGCTGAAAGTGCTGTAGCGTTTGTTTTCGCTCCCACGAGAAGTGTCTCCGTAGCTGGTTGGAGCGTCCCCTTATATAGGGGAAGGTTGCGGGTTCAAATCCCGTCGGAGTCGAAATTTTGGATATCATAGTGGGGGTTATCACTATAAAATAAAATATAAGACATCTGAGGTGATGCGATATGTGCACGAAAGGAGTCTCACAGAGGCGCACTTTAATCCTTTCACTACACTGATTGTTTCATCGACCAGGTTGAGGTATGGTGGCCCTGAAAAGCCCCTATGACCGTCGGGTGAATGAATCGGTGTAGTGAAAGGATTAAAGTTTTTTTATACAACAGACGTGGCAAACAAGCTTACGGCCCACCTGATGGTAAGCGGTTACCGTAGCCTATGAGCGCTTGCAATACCAGAGGCATCACACACGCGTTGCCGATCCCGAACCCCCTTCCCCCCTAAAGAGCTTTGGCAACCTTACCACAGGAACACAACACTATTTGAAACAAATAATGTTATTTGGCTGCGATCTTCTGTAAGGCGGAGGTACCTCCCAGGCGGGCTGCTCCAATTCAGAACGAGAAAATCTCGCTATGCCCTACCTCCTCCTAAGTACGCCTCTTATGCCCCATCCAGACTCTCCACGAGGCTACACGAAGGAACGCGAGTGCAAGAGTGAGGACGGTGCGCTTGTGTCGGTTTTCGGGCGCGAGTCGAAGGATGCGAGATAAATGACGTGGCGGGCAACTGAATAAGTCGAGAGTGAGGATGGCTAACACTCCTGCCGCCTCCACTCACCAAGACGCGTGCTGAGAGCCTCTACGAGGCAACTCGCGAGAGTCTGGATGGGGCATTAGAAGATCCTAACTCGCGGAACTCATACTCATACTGATAAATAAAAACACGTGGCTCATTATTTTGAAAATCGAAATTCCAAAGCTTTTACCTCTTTTATGTACCAGTCGGGTTTTAAATTTATAGGTAATATTTTTTTTAATGATTTTATAAACTCTTTATGGTTTCAGGTAATGGTACCCTAATCGGCGCAAGCGCAAACGTGGTCTGCGCAGGAGTGGCTGAGCAGCACGGATACCGGTTCACCTTCCTGGAGTTCCTCAAAATAGGGTTCCCTATCATGATAGGGAACCTTCTAGTAGCATCTGTGTATCTTTTGTTCTGCCACTGTGTGTTCGAATGGCATTGATAAAAAAAATGCAATTTGGTTACTTGTATCACGATACTATGCCCACTACAAGGTTATTCATAACATGTCTACCATCCCGAAAGGGGGTAATTCTGTCAACAAAAAGAAAAACTATAAAAAAACTACTCAAACTTTTTCAAAATTTCTGTTTTTGGTATTTTTATTATATTTATAACTCACGAGAGGAGCCTCTAAGAGGCGCACTTTATTCCTTTCACTACACTGATTCTTTCACCGACAGTCATAGGCCCTTTGCAGGGCCATCATACCTCAACCTGCTCACTGACCTAATACAGGTGACCATTGGTTTGAACTGGCCCCAAAACATCTGATTTGTATAGTTTTTTCAATGAAAAATGTCGAATATCCTAAATTCGTAGAACAAACTTTATTGCCAATTGGATGAAGAATTTCGGGATAGTATACATTATGAATCACCTTGTATAATGTTAAGGGTACAACAAAAGAAAACAAAAAAGGATACAAGATGAGTCACATGATACAACTCACGTGATAGACTCGCGTGAAAGTTCGACTTTTAACTTTTAACACAAATGTGTAATTTTCCTTATTAGTTAGTTTATGTCATGTAAATTAAATTAAGTTTTATTTATTTAACCACAACTATATCAGTAATAGTTGTTTATAAGTTGTAAATATAATTTATTTTAAAATCGCACTAATCAAGTTGATTCATAATATTATGTTTACTAATTATAATTACATGTCCTAAAAGGGCCAATTAAAAACCCAATTTGCAGTAACTTTTTTCTGCGTCTTTTAGTAATTATTTTAGTAATTACGCTTCTCAACTCATCCACTTAGGTAAAGGCTTCTTAATTGTGAGAGACCGTTAGATTTAAGTGGAATACTTAACCGCCACTTAGTACTTTTATGCTGAGAGTGCTTTCAATTGTCTATAGCTGCCAAACGCTAATCAGCGTTTCTGTATTCCGTTTTGATGATAAGTGACTTAAATCTGGCACGCTTAAAATTTAAGTGGTGATCTAATTGATGACGATAATGGCGTCTCAAATAATTGAGACCATCTCAAATAGCTAAGTGGCATTTCAGTAATCGGGCGTTAACTTCTAATACCTTTATTAAATTAGTTATACAGATGTCCCGGGAAAAAATATTGAAAATGTATTTATATCGCTACTTTTTTTTCTTTTTATTTATATGAACAGTCACTTTCTGGATGGTAAACATTATGAATCACTCTGTATAAACAAGTCTGATTGTACTATTTTGATTATAGTACTAACTAATAAAACAAATCAAGTACAAAAATAAGATTATTTTAGTAAAAATATTTTTTTACAGAGCATTTTCAATTTTTTAATGAATTACTGTATCAACGTTGTATGTTTGTATGTTTATTTGTTAGAGTATTGAGCTGTTACTTATGGCATTTAGTAGGTCAACGGGATTTACTTTAAAGATTTGCTGGTATTCATATCATTTCAGCCGTTGGACGTCCACTGCTGAACATGGCCACCCCCAGAGACCGAGCAAATTCCTTATCATGTGGGGGGATTTGCCGATACTCACCACCCTGGGCATGCGGGTTGGCGAGCGCAGTTATCGTTGTTAAAATGAGGGACGCTGCTGCGCATCCCCTAGCTTTTTTCCCTTACTCGCCTCTTAAGACATCCGCGGATAGGTAGATATGGAGGGGCCTATTCTTCAGCCGGGGCCACCACGGCTTTGCTGGTAACAATATGAGTTAAATTGTCCAAGGGGTTGCTAAGATATAGGGCCTAATAAAAATATGAATGCGAAAGTTTGTGTGTATAAATTATGTGCCTTAACAGTATTTTTGTGTGATCATGATCAATATAATGTATATAATAAAGACACTGAAAACTATTAATTGGTATTTTTTTATACAACTGAGGTGGCAAATAAGCATACCTTTGTTGGTTGCGGCCTTTGAGCGCTTGCAATACCAGAGGCATCACGCACGCTTTGCCGACGCCGAACCCCCCTCCCCTAAAGAGCTCTGGCAACCTTACCGCAGGAACACAACACTATTTGAAACAAATATTGTTATTTACCTGCGATCTTCTGTAAGGCAGCGGTAACTCCCCAGGCGGGCTGCTCCAATTTAGAACGAGAAAATTTCGCTGTGCCCTAATAATATAATAATATATAATATAAGCTTTATTGTTTCCTGCATCAGGTTCAACTTATCTACACTTTCTTAAAATCTAAGTAGGTATGCAAGATTCGCTATCAGCGATAAAAGCCTCCTCCAGTTGCTTCCATGTCTCCCTGTCTCTTGCTACTCTACTCCAAGCCTTGCCTGCTATCTTGGTGATGTCGTCGCTCCATCTCTTAGGGGGTCTGCCTTTTCTCCGTTTTTTGCCAATCGGGTACCAATTAGTTGCTGTTATGGGCCATCTATTGTTTGACATTCTTTGTACGTGTCCTGCCCATTTCCATTTCAAATGGAGAACTCTTTTCACTGCATCTTTTGCTTTGGTTTTATTTCTAATTATGCTGTTCTTGATTTTATCTTTCAGTTTGTGACCCGTATAACTTCTCTCTAAACCCATTTGACAGACTCTTATTTTTTGAACTGTCTTCCTGGATAGGGCCCTCGCTGTGCCCTACCTCCTCATAAATAATTAATTTATGAAAAATATATTTTCCCTTGGCGACCACAAACCGGACTATGGAGAAGGCTGAAGACCATTCTTCGTAGCGTCGCTCAGCAGTGGACTTCATCAAGCTGATGATGATATGATTTGGTTGGAAATAATAATAAACATCGTAAATAATTTCGCCAGCTCCGAGTGTTCTGTAATTTTTACTGTGGTGACATCTAGTTGTGAAAATGGAACTAAACGAAATGGAATTTACAGACAGGATAGAAAAATAAAATTGTTTATCTCGAAAATTACAAATGTCAGGAACTTCCTTTTATCTTTCCTGGTAAATTAACAAATCCGTTTCCTGGCGACGCAGTATCGGAAGGCCTCTCACCTTTTTTTCACCTTTTTTAAAGTTGCGGGAAGTCGGTGGATGGAAAAGGCTCAAGACCGTTCGTCATGTAAGTAACTATTTGGGGGAGGCCTATGTCCAGCAGTGGACTTCTACAGTCTGATTGGTGATGACTGATGACTTTGATAACCTCTCTTAAAAGAGACGTTTCATCAATATATGGAGCCTGGGCCTGCACTGTGTACACTACTCTCAAATGTGGCTAAGCAATAACTTAAACGTATTTAATTGGTCATTTTATTTAAATTGACTTCGTTCTAAGGTACATTATGATTTTCTTCGACAAAGAGAGCAACACACCGCGCTACAAAAATATGGCGGATGGACGTGCGTGAAATGTCATTTTGACAACCTACATTTATCTGACAAAACAAAAACATCAAATCAAACAACATGACATAAAAATATGTCAATGTCATGTCAAACGCCAATTATAAACCAACATGGCGGCCTTCAAATAGTGTTCACATAGTAAAAAACTTACCAGAAGAACTATTCTTGTACCATCGCATTTGTCTTCAAATTAATGAAATTGTATTTTTCTTGTAGTCTCCTATTTTTTCCTAATTTTTCTATGTAGTGTACATGGACCAGGCCCAGAATGAAACGGCTCCTTTATTGTATTTTGGTTGGTCCAATCGCTATGAAAATTTAAGCTTAATAATTAAAAGTAACAGGGCGAGAATTATCGAGCCGATAAAGTTAGTGACTAATTATGAATAAGTAGTAGATGTTAGTATACCTACACCATTCCACGTATTTCATATACAAAGAATCGATACGGTCAGCCTAAAATAGCATGGTTACCCACACGTTACCGTAGAACCGTAGTTAAGGTAGCCGCTCTGCTCGAAATACCTACAGAATACGTCTGCCCAGCAGGACCTTTGACAGTTCATCAGCATAGCCGCTGCACGATCGTCTAAAATACAGTTTTCAATACTACTGGCTGAGTGCAGAAGAGCGGAAGACCGAATAAATTTTAAGTATTTTATGGCGATATAAGAGTTTACCTGCAGATCGCTCAGGGAAGATATTAAATTCACGAATTTGATGGAAGTGCTGGAGAGGTGTTACATAACGCTTTGTCACTTTGACATAGCAAATGAAATTATATTGTAAGTACCCTCAACATTATTATCTATCATAACAGTACACTGTACCGTTCCACAACTTTATTGTTAGTTAGATATGATATGTAAGTTTCAATTAATAAGTAGATAATTCATTGACGTTTGGTTTGTTACACATAAATAAACTTTTTAATCCTTTTTAATCTTTAAACTGTTTTTAGAGTTCCGTACCTCATTTGGAAAAATGGAACCCTTATAGGATCACTTTGTTGTCCGTCTGTCTGTCCGTCTGTCTGTCAGTCTGTCAAGACCCTTTTTCTCAGAAACGGCTAAAGGTATCAACTTGAAATTTATACCACCTATTAAGGTCTGTCTGTCTGTATCTCTATCCGCGGATGTCGTAAGAGGCGACTAAGGAAAAAAAGCTAGGGGATGCGCGTCCCTCATTTTAAAAACGATAGCTCTAACTGCGCTCGCCAACCCGCATGCCCAGCGTGGTGAGTATGGGCAAAACACCCCCACATGATAAGGAATTTGCTCTGTCTGTGGGGGAGGCCATGTTCAGCAGTGAACGTCGTACGGCTGAAATGATGATTAAGATCTGTGGGCTTATGGTGCCGTATAAACATCAAAGCTATAGCTTTTATTTTATTTTATTTTTATTTATTGAGGACCAGAAACAATTACACTTAAAAATTACATAACAAATCTTATAGAATAGGTGGTTCTTAAAGTATAATCAGCCCCTTTGTCCACAAATTAGTTAAAAAATTAAAAAGATATGGCAATGAATGTATAATTTTTGTATGGAAATAGCAAAATAAAAAAACCTCTATTGTACTTCCAGTTACTTCCTCACAATTCTGAAATTTGGAATGCTAGGAGCTTTTGTAACACAATTAGAAGGGAAAAGTCTGAAATTGAGGAATGTCGAAGTTTTTTAGGAAACAAAGTTATATTTGCTGTCGATGTCATACAATGACTACCTAAGTGAGTGTCCGCAAAAAAAATAAGTTTGTCAATTCCTACACTTAGAATTTTTATTTCTGAATGGTAAATCCATTGGTGCACGACCGGGATTCGAACCCACGACCAATCTGTTCTCGCACTTGACCGTCTTTATTTTTAAATAGCACCAAGAAATATTATAACCTAAGCACAGTCTGGGCTTCTAAAACAACACGAACAATTTCAGCACTCAAAGTTGTCACGAATTAATAAAATTGTATGAACTGCCAAAGGTCCTGTTAGGCAGACGCAGGTGAATGAGGAAAAACTGTGTATCTACCTATTGTACTTATTACGTTACTCAGTCTGATAATAACTAACATTATAAGTGGTGTTTTAAAAATGGTGCGATTTGTTCTCGTTTTCATATTATTTGAGTTTTTTGTGAGAATTTCAGGTAAAAATCTCAACATATTAATTTTATTTATAAACTAGCTGTTGCCCGCGACTTCGTTCGCGTGCAAATTTTGATGTGTGAGAACTGACGGCCTGATCAAAATGCGATCAATGTGGGTGATACATTTTTCCGGGATAAAAAGTAGCCTATGTCATTCTCTGACCCTTAAACTACTCTGCAAAACATGTAGATCCCTTGCTCCGTGAAAAATAAAAACCAATCTATCCCACAAGAACTTTTTCCGAAATAAAAAGTATAAAGGCTACTTTTCCCGGAAAAATGTACGGTGCTATTTTAGACTATAATTATATCTGTGCCAAAGAAGCCATGTCATTCTGGACCTGGTCCATGTACACTACATAGAAAAATTAGGAAAAAATAGGAGATTACAAGAAAAATACAATTTCATTATTTTGAAGACAAATGCGATGGTACAGAATAGTTCTTCTGGTAAGTTTTTTACTATGTGAACACTATTTGAAGGCCGCCATGTTGGTTTATAATTGGCGTTTGACATGACATTGACATATTTTTCATTTCATGTTGTTTGATTTGATGTTTTTGTTTTGTCAGATAAATGTAGGTTGTCAAAATGACATTTCACGCACGTCCAGCCGCCATATTTTTGTAGCGCTGTGTGTTGCTCTCTTTGTCGAAGAAAATCATAATGTACCTTAGAACGAAGTCAATTTAAATAAAATAACCAATTAAATACGTTTACTTTATTGCTTAGCAATATTTTAGAGTAGTGTACACAGTGCAGGCCCAGGCTCCATATATTGATGAAACGTCTCTTTTCATCCAGATCCGTTCAGCCGTTCACCAGCAGTCCACAAACATCCATCCATATAATCTTTCGCATTTATAATATTAGTAGGCTAGTAGGAAGTAGGAAAAGGATTCCGTTTATTCAATATTTTTTTTTTATACAAAATAGTCTAACGTTTGTCCACAATATCACCTGATGTTAAGTAATGATGTGGTCTACGGTGTAGCACGTTTGCCTAGAAGAAACCTATTCACTCTGCTCTTGAAGACACCCAAATTATAGGTATTCGGAAACACAGACGGCAACGAGTTCCACTCTTTGGCTGTCCGCATTATAAAGCTAGACGCAAAGCGCTTGGTGCGGCAAGGTGGTATATCAACCATGAACGGATGTCGCGTGTCCTTGCGTCTGGTTGTCCGATGATGGAATGGGGATGGGGGGACTAAATCAAAGAGTTCAATCGCACACTCTCCGAAATGTATCCTATAAACGACCGATAGGCTGGCTACTTGGCGACGATGATCAAGGCTCAGAAGCTTAGACTCAACTAAGTCATTACCTATGAGTCTTTTGGCTCGTCTTTCTATGGTTTCGAGGGCCTCAAGCTGGTATTTGGCTGAACCGCCGAGTGGGAACGCGTCTTCCGCTTGCAAAAACGCGCCATAAGAGCAATCGTACGAATCCCCAGCGACGACTCGGCGAGACCACATTTCAGGGAATTGGGAATACTCACGCTACCTTCCATGGTAATTTTTCAAGTCGGCATGCACGTCCGTTTGAATCCAGAGTCCTATGAAAAACTTGGGTCTTCGCACACATACAATACCCGCCGCGCGGGGAAACTGTCGGCGGTTTCGCGGTCTCTTACTAAATCCAACAAGCTTACTCACGTCATGGGTCCAGCAGTATACAATAGGATACCGCTAAATATAATTGACACACCGAGCAACAGCATTTTTAAGTCAAAGTTGAAGCATTGGCTCGTCGAGCAGGCCTTCTACTCATTCGATGAGTTCACCTGCCGAAAGCCGACTACGACGTAGTTTATATCCTCGCGATATATTATAATGTATTTTTTCTCTTTCATGTTATCCCTACTTTCTTTCCTTGACGTGTACTAATTGTATAAATAAATGAGTTTATGAGTTTATGAGTTTATGAGTTTATGAGGATGGAGGAGGCCTTTATCCAGCAATGGATAGCCCCTAAATAATAGAAAAGAAAAAAAAATTACACTAGGGAAATACAGCTAATAATAATAAAAAAAAACTCAATAACAGTAGATAATATATGGGATAGGTACAGCATCAATCACTCAATGACATTAATACACGGGAAACAGCAGAATATCATAAATATATTGGGTAGTTAAGTTTACCAAATGAGTACATCATCATCTCCCTGCCCTTATCCCACTTCATGTGGGGTCGGCACAACATGTTTTTTTCTTCCACTCCCCTCTATCAGCCGTGAAATCAGTATTCACTCCTTTCTTACTCATGTCGTCTTTCACACAATCTATCCATCTTTTCTTTGGTCTACCTCTCCCCTTATATCCTTCCACATTCATATTTAACACTCTTCTAGTCACATGGCATTCTTTCCTCCGCATGACATGCCCATACCACGCTAACCTTTTGCTC
The DNA here is from genome assembly GCA_947579855.1 of Anticlea derivata. Lineage (NCBI taxonomy): Eukaryota > Metazoa > Arthropoda > Insecta > Lepidoptera > Geometridae > Anticlea > Anticlea derivata. The sequence continues at coordinate 3,557,040 of OX388287.1, read as the reverse complement.
TTCAACTTCTCAGTCACTGGCGCTACTTTCAAACTTCTTCTGATGTACTCATTCCGTATCTTGTCCATTCTAGTCACTCCTCACATCCATCTCAACATTCTCATTTCCGCAGCATGCACTCTTCTTTCATCCGTCCCTTTGGTTGCCCAACACTCAGATCCATACAGAACGACAGGTCTTATGATCGTTTTGTAAATTTTCCCCTTAAGTTTGATGACCAAATGAGTACAAAAATATTTATTTGATTTGTATTATGTTTTTCAGCGTTTTCATCAGACGTCATTATGTTGAAGGTATCCCAAAAACACAATAATGTGACGCTAGTCAACCCGACGCGGCCCACACTCGTAATGAATCAATTAATTTTAATCAAAGTATATTCCAGTACAGAAGTCAAAGGAATACAGTAAGTTACTTAACCCCTCTTAATCGCTTCTACTTAATCGCCGTGGTTGCCCCGGCTGAAGAATAGGCCCACACATATATACTAATCCGCGGATGTCGTAAGAGGCGACTAAGGAAAGAAGCTAGGGGATGGGCAGCAGCGTCCCTCGCTTTAACAACGACAGCTCTAACTGCGCTCGCCAACCCGCATGCCCAGCGTGGTGAGTATGGGCAAATCCCCCCACATGATAAGGAATTTGCTCTGTCTGTGGGGGAGGCCATGTTAAGCAGTGGACGTCGTACGGCTGAAATGATGACTGTGAGAACCCCTTCTTCATAAATCACTCACTCACTCACTTATTGGCTTGATAAAAGTAAGCCCGCCTCTTGAACTTTAAATACTTAGTTAAGAGTTCTTTAATAAGAATATCTTATGGGCAACTTTTTATTAAGGTACTTTCACCCGTAGGACGTCCACTGCTGAACATAAGCCTCCCCCATAGATTATCACAAACAATAATTTGGGGGGATTTGCCAATACACGCGTTTTCTGTTATGTAATTGTTTAGTTTTAAAATAATGTGCAAATGTGTGTGTTTTTGTAGCAAATAAATGAATGTCTCGCCACGCTGGGCATGCGGGTTGGCGAGCGCAGATAAAGCTCTTGTTGTTGATAGGGAACGCTGCTGCCCATCCCCTAGCTTTGTTTCCCTTAGTCGCCTCTTACGACATCCACGGGCAGGAATGGAGGAGCCTATTCTTCAGCCGGGGCCACCATTCGCTTCACTCACTCGATAAATAAAAGCTTGACTGATATATTTTACAACAAAAACGTATTATTTTCAGGTGCTATGCCGACGAAGGTTTCTCAAAGAAACTTTTCGAGCTAGACCTCATAAAAAAATATGACGAAGACCAACACTACTATGCTCCTGAAAAAAACGTAAGTCATGATATTCATTTTTCCAATCAGGAGCACAGAAATCAGAAAAACAGAAGAAAAACATAGGTATGGGTACATCTATTAATTACGAGTCCTTTAGGGGGGAGGGGGTCGAGCCAAAGCTCACCTAATCTCAAGTGGGTTAAAAAAAGTTTATCCACTAAAATATGACTAAATCGTATCTACATTATAATATTTATTACTCACAGATTAACATAATATATTAACATAAAAAATTGCAATTTGAAAATTTTTATATGACATAAGGGGTGGGGGGAAATGGTCGCGCAAAATCATACGACATCTCACCAAGGGAAGAGGAAGGCCGAAAATTGGCAAAATTACCAAAATTGCCTTAGGCACTAGCAGAGTTCTGGTAGTGGCCCCGCCTTCCGATCCACAGGTCGCGGGTTCGAGTCCCGGTCGTGAACCACTGGATTTTCCATTCGGAAAATTTATGTGCGCTATAAGTACCAGCCCAACTCCATTTGAGTTCAAACTCCATTTGACTCAAATGGAGTTGGGCAGGACACCTGGCAAGGCGTGGTGATGACAGGTGGAGTAAGGCGTTAACTGAATGGCGTCCAAGAACTGGATATCGGAACGTTGGTCGTCCAGCAGCGAGCTGGGCAGACGATATCGCAAGCATCGCGGGCCGCAACTGGATGAGGCTTGCACAGGATAGAGGAGAATGACACATACTAAGGGAGGCCTATACCCTGCAGTGGGTGAAGTCAGGCTGTGGATGATGATGATCAGTACCAGGGCTTACTGTTTGGTGAACGAAAACATAATAAAGAAATATGCATGTCATACATGTCATGACATGTGACATGTGCGAAAGGAGCCTCTAAGAGGCGCACTTAAATCCTTTCACTACACTGATTCTTTCAAAGACGCGACGGTCATAGGCCTTTTTCAGGGCCACCGCGCCTCCTAACCTACCTGGTCACTGAACTAATGCTGGATGACCAAGAAAGAACCAGTGACTTGACAAGCATGTTTTAGGAGGAGGTAGGGCACAGCGAGATATTCTCGTTCTGAATTGGAGCAGCCCGCCTGGGGAGGTACCTCCGCCTTACAGAAGATCGCAGCCAAATAACATTATTTGTTTCAAATAGTGTTGTGTTCCTGCGGTGAGTAAGGTTGCCAGAGCTCTTTAGGGGGGGAGAGGGTTCGGGGTCGGCAACGCGTGATACCTTTAGTATTGCAAGCGCTCATAGGCTACGGTAACCGCTTACCAACAGGTGGGCCGTATGCTTGTTTGCCACCTCAGTAGTATAAAAAAAAAAAAAATGTAATACTGTAACTACCTATATTCCGGGCGGTTGTAAAAGTATGCTTGCGCTCATAGGCACGAACCTCCATAAATTATATCTCTCGCTCCCGCCTTGCACTCGGAGGCCTTCGCGACAGGGACGGCATTATATCAGACGACTGTTGCACATTGCAAGGCAGTAATATTTATTCTGTATTCGTGCGTATGAGTGCAAACTAGCTGTTTGTTTGGTTAATTGATCTGTTTATATTCATACTTCTTGTTGTATTTATATACTATTGTTGTGTTTATATCAGTGCGTGTTGCCAGTGATGACTTATGGCACTGAGGCTCGTATTCAGAGACACGACTCAAACTTAGATTTAATCACAGATCAGCTGAACTCTATTTAAGTACCGAATCTCTTCTCAAACATAGCTTTTATTCAAGAACGGTAGGTACTTAACGTACCGTAACTACTCTCAGCTGAATCGAGTCTCAAATCTGTACTCAAATGTTCTCGTTTACATTTTGATTTATTTATAATTTTCGATTCGTTTTACGCAGAAATTCAAACAGCCAGGGTGGAAATAGAACAGAACTATAAAGTGAAGTATAAATATGCATCAAAGTACGTGTAACGGAATGAAAATGTCATTTTATTAATGTCTAATCAAATCTAAACTCAAGCACCGATTTCGTCTGATTGACGTTTCAGAATAAGCATTTACTCTGGTGAACTGTGATCATTAAATCTATACATAAATACTGTTCAAGAATTAGAATCTCGACTCAAATCGAAATTTAAGTACAGATCAACGCTTGAGTCTTGTCTTTGAATACGAGCCTGAGACTTGGTCGTTAACTATAGGCCTCATATACAAGCTCAAAGTCGCGCAACGGGCTATGGAGAGAGCTATGCTCGGAGTTTCACTACGTGATAAGATCCGAAATGAGGAAATCCGTAGAAGAACGAAGGTCACCGACATAGCTCTCAGAATTAGCAAGTTGAAGTGGCAGTGGGCAGGCCATATAGCTCGCAGAACCGATAACCGTTGGGGAGTAAATGTTCTCGAATGGCGACCACGAACTGGGCGACGCAGTGTAGGAAGGCCCCCCACCCGATGGACCATGACATTGACCGATGACATTGTAAAGGTTGTGGGAAGTCGGTGGATGGAAAGGGCTCAAGACCGTTCGTCGTGGAACTCTTTGGGGGAGGCCAATGTCCAGCAGTTGTTGTATTTATATACTATTGCTTACTACCTACCTAATACTTACCCAGTTTGAGTGTTCGTGTCATTTGAGAAAGAACCAACTAGGTTCTGACGAGTGTGAGTGTCCACACAAACCCTACGTGGTTTTTAGGGCACAAAAACAATTGTAACCGTTGTTTAATAAAGTGTAGAATAAATAAAAAATAAAAATTTGAGGCAATAGGAGAGAAACCGGAGAGACCACCGGAAGTCGCAGAACAGATGCTCAATTTTTGTCCTGCTTATCTTCAATCCATTCAATCTTGTCCATCCAAAGGTAGTCTGGAAGAGATCTCTTTTAGCGATGAAGGCCGCTCATTGTACGTAACATTTGTTGTGTCTCCCTTTGATATGTTTCTTTGTGTACAATAAAGAGTACCTATCTATCTATCTATTTTATCTCTCTCTCGCTATTATTCACGATTTATCATACCAACGTTTTAACCCTCTTAGGGGTTGATATTTTGAAAATCCCTCCTTAGTGGATGTGTTTCGCATATAAGGCAGCTACTGTCCAAATTTCAGCTTTACAAGGTGATTCATAATATGTATTCCATCCCGAGTGGGGCTTATTCTACAACCAATTGTCAATAAAGTTTGTTCTTCGACTTTTGGAAATTAAACATTTCTCATTGAAAAAACTCTATCACCATTCTGGTGAGACCACTCTGTGAATTAGTCCTGCGTTAAATTTAAATTTAATTTAATTTGAATCTTATGTTTCGATTTGCCTACTAACCATTTACTGTATTTTATTGTGTTACTAACCCCATATGGATCTATGTTGTCCGAAATAAAAAGATTTTATTTTATTTATTTATTTTATTTATGGGAAAATCAGCTGTTTTGGGGTTTAATCAGGTCAATCAATCAACTATTTTAGGTAGCAATCTCGATTCCGAACTTCTTGTACGTTTAGTTATTAACTTGAGAGAGTTTGTGAAAAAATATTCAAAAAAAATAAAAAAAAAATGATTTTTTTCGCTAGTATTATTTCTTTTTGTTGATAGAATAACCCGATTTCGGGATGGTATACATGTTATGAATCACCTTGTATAGCTTCAGCGGTTTGGGCTATGCGTTGATCGCACGTCGATGCCTTTTTCTTTTATTTAAACAGATTTATCGTTCAAATTCGTTGCAGATTATTGCTAATGCTAATATGAAGGGCAATTGGTGCTGCGGAATCCGCTTACCGCAAGTAGCCAATTCGATCAAGAATCACACAAATATAATCACCTTCCAAGTTGACGTCGTCAGCGGTGGGTATATTTTTATTTCATTACTAGCTACCGTCCGCGGTTTCGCTCGCGTACTCACATAAAAAGTAGCCAAGGAGGAGGAGGTAGGGCATAGCGAGATTTTCTCGTTCTAAATTGGAGCAGCTCGCCTGGGGAGGTACCTCCACCTTACAGAAGATCGCAGCCAAATAACATTATTTGTTTCAAATAGTGTTGTGTTCCTGCGGTGAGTAAGGTTGCCAGAGCTCTTTAGGGGGAGGGGGGGTTCGGGGTCGGCAACGCGTGCGTGATGCCTCTGGTATTGCAGGCTACGGTAACCACTTACCAACAGGTGGGCCGTATGATCGTTTGCCACCTCAGTTGTATAAAAAAAAAAAAAAAAAAAAGCCAATATGCTATTCTTGGTGAAGCTGTATTTATATACCAAGTTTCAACGAAATAGGTTGAGCCGTTACGGCGTTATTGAATAACAAACATCCAAACATCATCACAAACTTTCGCATTTATAATATTAGTCCCGCCCGTAATTCCGTCAATTCCTCTTGTCACTTAGTTCGTACATTTGAGATCTTGATTGTACGACCCCATTTTAAGTATGTACGGAAACCTCTGGGCGCGAGGCCTAAGCGCATTTACATACATACATACATACATACATACATAAAATCACGCCTGTTTCCCAGAGGGGTAGGCAGAGACCACGGTTTTCCACTTTTTACGATCCTGACATACCTCTTTTGCTTCATTCACTCTCATCACATTCCTCATACATGCTCGTCGGTTTAGGGTACTCTTGACCTGGCCTTTTTCCAAAACGTCACTGATTCATCCGATGGTCACTAAACGTACGCCTAGGTCTTCCCCTTCCAACGGTCCCATTCACACTCGCCTTGTACACCTGTTTCGTCAATCTTCTTTCGTTCATTCTCTCTACATGACCAAACCATCTCAGCATACCTTTCTCAATCCTCATCACTACGTCTTTTTTCACTCCACAACGCTCTCTTATCACACTGTTCCTCACTCTATCTTTCAAAGTAACTCCACACATACTTCGCAAAGCACTCATTTCCACTGCATTTATCCTACTTTGATTCTTTTTCTGCCATACCCAAATTTTACTTCCAAACATTAGTGTCGGCACTAACACTCCTCCATGCACAGCCAGTCGTGCCTTTTTGGACACACTACGCGCATTTGACCGTCTTTATTTCAAAATGGATTTCTCCTTAAAATTATCTAACCCTAAAACCTACGTAAATACTAGGAAGCATTCCGAAATTTAGAAGTTTCATAGTTTCGAAATTTTGCACCATTTTGCCATGTTCTGCATTTTCGAAATTGACGCTTCCAGTTTCGAAATTTCGAAACTGCTAGGTAAGAGTGAAAATGAAGTGAAATCTATTAAATAGTACATTTAAAACAAAATTTTGCCTTCTTTGTGCGTTTTCCGGCGGGTTCTAAGATTTTTTTTGGAAATATGTACCTTTTTTTTACTTAAATACACTTCCACATCGAACAAAAAGTCTTATTTTTCTTAATTTTTCGATCCTACACCAGTTTCGAAATTCCGAAACTTCGAAACTCATGAAGCCAATTTCATACGTCAGTTTCGAAATTGAGAATCTATGAAACTGCAACCCCAGTAAATACTATTAATTCTGTGGCAAAGCCACGGACTAAATTAGCGCGTAGTTGTCACAGATTAGAAAACAGTTCTTATGAGCTAAGCGTGGCGGCGATTTTTGAGCAATCGATTTAGGTTGAAAATTTTCTATAAATGTAAGAATGAAAGCAAAATATTGAGAAAAGGGTTCTAATGAAATAAAAAAAAACTATGCCATGCACGCTGCATTAACTGCCATATCTTTTTAATCCATACAAATCAAACTAAATGAAATAAGAGACTTTATTTAAAGAAAAAAAATTAAAACGAATACAAGTAAATATTTACAAAATGCACAAGAAACAGTTGAGCTATCTAAAGACCGTTACAAACGATCTAATAGCTCAAGTAGGCAGTAAACTTTGGGCCAAATAGGGCCAACCGGACGATTGAATCAGGTACTTTCAGTTGCGGATTTGCAGTCTTGGCCGCTATAAGCCCCAGGCTATGTGCCGCCCCTTTCTTAGCACCCATCATTAGACTAGGTATAATGAATTTACTTTATTGCCAACTTTATCTAAATTGAAATCAGAAATTTAAATAACTATAATAGCTACTAATTTGTAAATATATTCCGAGATGATGAGCTTTTCTTCGAAAATTTCTACAAATTTTTGGTCTCGATTTGCCGCCCCTAATATCTGGCCGCCCTAGGCCCGGGCCTACTGGGCCTTAGGGCAAATCCACCACTGGGTACTTTATATTGATTTTGCTTGTTTGACAGAGAGAGAACCAATAAACCGCTATGGACGGACAAGGGAGGTGGAAATTAAACCGGATCCTCGCACCTCTAGCACTTCATTGCTTATAAAAAGCACAGGTAAGGAGTGTAAAGGCCTGTTCACGCTGTATGACTTTTTTTTATTTGGAAGCCTAGGTATCTTAATTAACATTAAATTATATTTCATGAGTACTAGGTACTACGGATGTTACGGAGCTCCGACTCCGATTCCGACATGTCGGAACTTCCGGTTGGTACTTACGACTCCGAAAATTTCAATCGGAGGTTTTAATCGGAAGTCGAAGTGAATTATTTTTTAGTTTATATAAAATGGACCGACTCCGACAAACCAAATTTTAAAACTCCGACTGCGGTTCCGTTAAACCACCTCCGTAACATCCCTACTAGGTGGACCTACATGGACACCTAGTTACTTATTGGCGAATTCATTATAACTGTAGAAAGTCTGCTCGACTGGCTAGTCGCTTGAGCCTCGTTTTAAAACTAGATAGACTGCTGGCAGAGCGTATGGTTTCTGGCAGTATGTTGTACACCGTGTGGCCCATGATATGAGTCAGCTTTGAGGGTTTTGTCAAGGAATAGGGTACAGCTGCAAGTAGGTCTATTTCGCGTGCTAATTTCATGCATATCGCCCAGTCATAGTGCTCTAGGTTAGACCGTACGTATATAGCTTCTTGCATTATTTATGACAATGAACGGCAAAATCGAGGCAGCTGCATCAGCATCCTGAGGATGTTGTTATACCCGAAAAGAGTCCTCGGCACGGCGGGAGTGTGTTTTAGCCAGAGGCAGCTAAAAGAAAATTACTTAAAAAGAGACGTTTCATAAATATATGGAGCCTGGGTCTGCACTGTGTACACTAAATTAAACGTTAATTGGTTATTTTATTTAAATTGACTTCGTTCTAAGGTACATTAAGATTTTCTTCGACAAAGAGAGCAACACACAGCGCTACAAAAATATGGCGGATGGACGTGTGGGAAATGTCATTTTGACAACCTACATTTATCTGACAAAACAAAAACATCAAATCAAACAACATAACATGAAAAATATGTCAATGTCAAACGCCAATTATAAACCAACATGGCCTTCAAATAGTGTTCACATAGTAAAAAACTTACCAGAAGAACTATTCTTGTACCATCACATTTGTCTTCAAATTAATGAAATTGTATTTTTCTTGTAATCTCCTATTTTTTCCTAATTTTTCTATGTAGTGTACATGGACCAGGCCCAGAATGAAATGGCTCCTTTACCAAAAAAAATTATTTGTTATTGTTTTAGGGTCAGCGCCGTTTATTGTCTCAAATATTTACCAAGAAGGGAACAATCTAGTCCATCACACGGAGTCGAGGCTTGAGTTAGACAAAAAGTTCACAATTACGATACATATCTTTCGAAATCACCTGCTAACTGGAGCGTTAACGAGAATTATGTAAGTACTTAGCTTAGCTCGAATAATTAACGTTACGCTTACTATCATCGTCATCAGCCTGTAGAAGTCCACTGCTGGACATAGGCCTCCCCCAAAGAGTTCCACGACGAACGGTCTTGAGCCACCGACTTGCCGCAACCTTCACAATGTCGTCGGTCCATCGGAGGGCCTTCCAACGCTGCGTCACCTGGTTTGGTTCGTACGCTTACGATACTACAAGGTGATTCATAATAGGGATACCCCGAAAGGGACTTATTCTACAGCCAATTGGCAGTAAACTTTGTTTTACGACTTTTGGAAATTCGTAGTTTCATTAAAAAAACACTATGCAAATATCAGCTGTTTGTGGTCAAATCTGTTCATACTCAATTATTCAGCTGTTTTATGTAGCAATCCTGATGTTGATTTCTCTAACAGTTCAGTAAAACAAACACAACGCAGACAAAGTTATATTTGCGGTCAATATCATACAGTGAACTACGTGATCGACCGCAAAATATAAGTTAGTCACGTCCAACACTTGGAATTTCGCTTTTCTGACCCCGTGTAATGGTAGGGAAGCCTCAGGGGGCGAATTCACGCACATGACCGTCTCTATTTTTCAGATGCTTTCTAAGGGATAAACCGTCCCAAATATATGTCAATCAACCTATAATTAGTAAACAGTATAAACAAGAGAACTCGGCCGAAACAACATATGAAGCCGAAGTAAGTACTTATCTATCTTAAATAAGACACGATCGCAAAACCTCAATTCAATTCAATTCAATTTAATCCATAAAGGTACAGACGATGGTACACTTGGAAATGTCAAAGTTTACAATGAGTATAGTGTAAAAAATAGTGAAACTCAAGTGTAAGTGATAGTGACTGCTTATAAAGAACACAATAAAAAAGTGTCAAATTAAATAGAAACTGTAAGAGAAGTGCTATTAATAAATATTCCGGACATATCACACACAGTCAACTGATCCCAAACTAGGCATAGCCTGTACTATGGGTACCAGAGACTGATATACTTAATAGATATATATTTAACACCCAGACACAGAACAAACACCTGTGTTAGTCACAAATGTTTGTCCAGTGCGGGAATCGAACCCGCTACCTCTAGCGCAGAAGGCAGAGTTACTTCCAACTGAGCTATGAGGCCAGTCAATATATTGGACACATTCTTAGATATAATTTACTTTATAAAACTATGTCAAAGTCAAATTACTCATTAGCCTACTTGGCTAGATTGTAGTAATATGTAGACTATAATAAATATTTTACTCTAGGAAAAGCAAAATAAAAAAAAGAAAAGAAAAGGTAAATTACTCATTAGCCTACTTGGCTAGATTGTAACATTAAAAAAAAAAAAGATTTGGATTCAGACCTGAGGACTTTTTGGCGGGAACTTGCAAAGTGATCTTGTGCTCTCAATTTATTTTACAAAACTAGTGTTAAATTGAATAATATTGTGTAATTATGGTGGTGTTTTGCGTATTATTGTTTGAGTAAACCGCACAAGTGAAGTGAAATAGAATGATTGCGTGTATCGTCATTTTTCGAGTTGGCGCCAAGAGGTCCCTCGAAGTTTTAGTAAAATAGCCACCATCATATCTTACTAAAACTGAACTTGACTTGACTTGACGATGACTTGACCATGAATAAGATGAAAAATAAAGACGAAAGAATAAAAATAACAAGGAAAAATAAACGTAAGACTTGGCGGTAAGGCCTAGATGCCATAGCCATCCCGAAAGGGGAAAAACATAAAAAAAAAACAGACCTGATTTGGAGGAGGAATAAGGAAGATACCTTTTTCGGTTTAAGATATTTATTTCTCAAAAGAATTTACAAATTCGCTTAGACAGAAATTTAAAAACAAAATACCTAGAGTTCTTTACCTAGAACATCTAGGCTACTTTTCTAAGTACGATCAACTCTAATCCTACTAATATTCTAAATGCGAAAATTTGTGCGGGTGTTTTTTGTTCAATCCCGCACGACGTAACGGCTCAACCGATTTCGTTGAAACTTGGAATATATTTATTACCTGGAATAGCATCAGTAAAAGGGACACACCGGACCAACGGTTTAGGCTCTGCGTTGACTGTCGTTCAGACAGTTACTGTTTTATAGCAGTTAACATATTTTCGAATGAATTGCAAATTAATGAATAAAAATAATAAATAATAATGAAACCAAATTCAATGAAAAATAATAATTATTATAATAAGAAATGCATGTTAATTATTACGTACATTTAAGTTGATTAATATTTTGTGATTAATGAATGATCTAATACTTATATCAGAATATATATATCTTTGTATTCTATGTAACTAGAGGGAAATAAAGGCTATTTTTTTTTTTTTTTTATTTAACATATTTTCGCTTGAGTGATTAGGTAACCATCCATTTTTTTGTCATAGGTACCGGCGATTACATTACCTATTGAACGTGATTGGAAATGCGTCTTCATCGAGACCAATGAATCCAACTATAACACAAATTACACATTCGAATTTCTCGTCAACTTAGAAACATCATCTGTTGGCCAAGGATTTTACCCGCGTAAGTGATGGTCCCGGCTAAAAATAGGCTTTTCTATTTCTAGCCGTGGATGTCGTAAGAGGCGACTAACGGAAAAAAGCTAGGGGATGGGCAGCAGCATCCCAAAACAACAACAGCCGGATGCCCAGCGTGGCGAGTAAGGGCAAATCCCCCCAAATTATTGTTTCTGTAAATCTATGGGGGAGGCCTGTGTTCGGCTGTGGACGTCCTTCGGCTGAAATGATGGTGATGATGGTGTATTTTTTAAGTTATGGAATAAACAGGTTTTTTTTTTTATTTGTTTGCAGATAACGGTAACATCCTCAACAGGAACCCGACCCCGCTATCTCCATTCCCGAAAACCGAAGCTACAGTAAAAAATAACAATGGAGGTATGTCTGCCTCGATAAATCATCCGAAGTGCAATATTTTAACAGCAATAGATGGCGCTTGATAAGATCCGAAATGAGGAAATCCGTAGAAGAACCAAGGTCACCGACATAGCTCTCAGAATTATCAAGTTGAAGTGGCAGTGGGCAGGCCCCATAGCTCGCAGAACCGACAACCGTTGGGGAGTAAAGGTTCTCGAATGGCGACCACGAACCAGGCGACGCAGTTGTAAGGCCCCCCGATGGACCGACGACATTGTGGAGGTTGCGGGAAGTCGGTGGATGGAATAGGCTCAAGACCGTTCGTGGAACTCTTTGGGCTATGTCCAGCAGTGGACTTTTACAGGCTGATAATGATAAGATTGTGCTGTCTTTTTATTCTAACTGTTTATTTAGTAGTATCTATTTTGTGTACCTGAAACACAAAAAATCAATGAAGCATATTGATTGGTATTCATGATCGTTTTATCATATTGATAGTAATGAATATCTAATCTTAATGAATATGAATATACGCATTATGCCCGTCTGAACATAACTTGTATGCTAGTAGGTAGGTAAATAGGTAGGCCCTAGGGGTTGCAGTTTCATAGTTTTTCAATTTCGAAACTGACGTATAAAATTGGCCTTATGATTTTCGAAGTTTCGGAATTTCCGAACTGGATGGAGGATATGTGGAGGGGAATTTAAGTAAAAAGAATGCAAATATTCCTAAGTTCCAATAAAATCCTGTTCCTATCGGAAAACGCACAATGAGAGCAAGCTTTTGTCTTGACAAACTACTATTTAATAGTTTTCCGTTAATTTTCAGTTCTATCGCTATGCGCTAGAGGTCGCGGTTTCGATTCCCGCACTGGACAAACATTTGTGACTAACACAGATGTTTGTTCTGTGTCTGGGTGTTAAATATATATCTATTATGTATATCAGTCTCTGGTACCCATAGTACAGGCTATGCCTAGTTTGGGATCAGTTGACCGTGTGAATATGTCCGGAATATTTATTTATTTATCTAACAGTTTCGAAATTTTAAAACTGAAACTGGTCCGAAAAGGTATACATTATGCCCGTCTGCTTTAAGGTCATACGTAACATGCGTTCTACACACAGACTGCGTGTTACGTGAGATATGTCATCTAAATAGTATTTCAAAATGATCCTTATCTCTACTGGATAAAGTCCATTTTGAATTTGACATTTGAGGGCTTACGATATCGCAAGCCTCCATAAAAGTCAAACTCAAAATTGACTTTATGCAGTAGAGATTAGGATCATTTTGAAATACATTTAGATGACATATCATAATGTGAAAGGATTGAAGTGCGCTCTTAGAGGCTATTTTCGTTACTTAAATAAATAAATAAATAAATATTCCGGACATATCACATACGGTCAACTGATCCCAAACTAGGCATAGCCTGTACTATGGGTACCAGAGACTGATATATATAATAGATAAATATTTTAACACCCAGACACAGAACAAACATCTTTGTTTATCACACAAATGTTTGTCCAGCGCGTGGATCTAACCCGCGACCTCTAGCGCAGAAGGCAGAGTTACTACTAACTGAGCTATGAGGCCAGTCAAACTTATATTGGGTATTGTAAAAATATCAACAAAACAACCGCCTTACCACTTTTTAAAATGTTTCTAATATTGGGTTAGCCGTGAGGGCCCCGGCTGAGGAATAGGCCCCTCCATACCTCCTTGTGGAAGTCGTTAGAGGCGACTAAGGGAAAAAAGCTGGGGGATGGGCAGCGTCCCCTATTATAACAACTATATATATAACTGCGCTCGCCAACCCACGTGCCCAGCGTGGTGAGTATGGTCATTACGGAGGAATATGCCAGGCATATTCCTCCCACAAGATAAGTAGCTCTGAAAATCTGTGGGGAAGGCCAATGTTCAGCAGTGTACTTCAAACGGCTGGGATGATGATGCCATATTGGACATATTACAAAACAGGAAAACTACCGTCAGCAGGATAATTTAGTCAGTATTATGTTCAAATTAAATAATCATCTTATGCCTTAGCAAGTTATTTAACTGAAAAAGGGTACTGGGCTGAGGGCCCATACCGCCCACCCGTTTCTAATTTGGCGGGGGTAATTTTATTTTGACTTTTTTATATATAATTGTATTTATAACTAATAACTACACGTACGGCAAGCTGATTCATTGCGTTTGAACTGATTTCATCCCAAAACATCAGATTTTTGCATAGAGTTTTTCTATGAAAAATGTCGGATTTCCAAAAATGGTAGAATACATATTTTTATTGAACTAGAGCCCGCAGCTTCGCTCACGAGATACCTTCATAGAAAAAAACTAAAAGTAGCCTATATTCTAGGTAAATAACTCTACATATTCCAAGATTCATCGAAATCGGTTGAGCCGTTACGGTCTGATTGAATCACAAACATCCAAACATCCTCAAAAACATCCGCGTTTATAAATTATCTAGTAGGATAGGTTTGTTTTAAGTGATAGATACCAGAGAGAATACTGTGATTTTTATAATAACCGAAAATTTCGGCTCAGAAGGAATTTTTACGCGCAACATCAGAGGTGGTTCGTATTTACGCAACCAGCCAGGCTATTGTGTAAGCAAAATGGTAATGAAGATCGCAATTTTAAGGATGATTTTATCAATTTTAGGTACATTTGAAGTTTTTCAAACATAAAAAGGAAGAAGCCTTGAAATTTTACCCCATAAACTTTGGAACGTTTTGAATGTTGCTAAGATTGTTAAAATTACCCTGAAAGTTACGATCTTCATTGCCATTACGCTTACACAATTGCACCACAGGTTTTTAAACCAGGATCTCGCATCAATCTATACGTACCTAGTACGACTTCACAATACTTAGACTTATTAAAAATTCTCGGGTGCAGCCCGTAAGTCCACCGCGCACCCTAGGACTATATTTCAAGTATTTCGTACCTAGTTTTTGTCAAATACGATACGTTATAGACATGATACGCGAAATAGCAAGTACGACCCATCTCTACGCAACATACATACATACATAAAATCACGCCTGTTTCCCAGAGGGGGAGGCAGAGACCACGGTTTTCCACTTGCTACGATCCTGATATACCTCTTGCTTCATTCACTCTCATCACATTCCTCACACTCGTCGGCTTAGGATACTCATGACCTGGCCTTTTTCCAAAACGTCACCGATTTGGTCATATTTAATTATGAACAATAATTATATTAACAATAATTATTATATTATATAATACGATTTGGTCATATTTAATTATTAATAATGAACAATATAAAATTCTACCTAACCCCAAATGGTACGCACATAGCTAGATGAGTCAAGGAGAGGTAAAACCTAACCAAACAAGTACCTACCTATATATTTTCCTCTCAATTGCAATGGATAACGATAACAATATTTTCTTGTAACCATGTTTTGAGAAGAATAATGGACTATCATAGTTACAGACATCAAGTGTAAATTTTAATAGTATACTTTCTTGAAAGGTGCTTAATCTCTTTTTAGAAATAATATTAACGAAAATCAATATATTTTTACCGAAATTCATATTTCCTATAATTGGTCTTTGTATTATCTTTATAACTAAATTGTGCCATTTTCAACCAGATCCAGTGATTGAGTAACAAACATCCAGCGATTCTTTCGCATTTATAATAGTAGTAAAATTATTGAACATTATATTGAGTTCGACAAGATTGCTACCAAAGCAGGTTATGTCCGATACAGGCCTCATAGCTCAGTTGGTAGTAACTCTGCCTTCTGCGCTAGAGGTCGTGGGTTCGATTCCCACACTGGACAAACATTTGTGTGATGAATACAGATGTTTGTTCTGTGTCTGGGTGTAAAATATTTATCTATTATGTATACCAGTCTCCGGTACCCATAGTACAGGCTATGCCTAGTTTGGGATCAGCTGACCGTGTGTGATATGTCCGGAATATTTAAAAAAAAAAATAAAAAAAAAATTAAATACAAATCTAGAATTATGGTCACACTTCAAAACAAACTATTTGTGAATAAGGAAACAAAGTGAGTGAAGTATTGAGTGAATAGTGTTAACGTGCCAAGCTACATTTGTTATAATGTGTTGTTAAAAATGGTGCGTTTAGTGTGTTATTTGGTGTTCTTCAATTTATTATTACGCTGTTCTGGTAAGTATTATGTACATATTTTACTAATTAGTTAGGTACATAACAAATTAATTTTAATTTAATTTTAATTTTAATTTAATTTATTATTAGATAGGTAATCTAATTCGAATCAATAAAAAAATATTAAGCGGCCATTTTTAGTAGTAGGCCATAAGTTTACAGTATAAGTAACTTACTGCACAGAAAAGCCACCTGTTATTTTAAAAAAGATTATTTAATTTAATTTATTTCTCAGTAAACTTAATCTAAGTTACATTTCATGGGTTTGGGACCCTCTTTTTAGTATAGATATACCTGTGTTAGAGGGTCTCGCTCTTCCGTAGTACATAGTTAATTAGAATTAAGTAAGTAAAGAAGGATTAGGATTTATTAATTACCTGCTATATACTTTTCATGATTTTACTAGTAAAAAGGTATAATAAATGAACGGAATATTTTATGATTGTGATATTGGCCTCACTCCCAAGCTCAAAGTCACGCAACGGGCTATGGAGAGAGCTATGCTCTGAGTTTCGCTGCGTGATAAGATCCGAAATGAGGAAATCTGTAGAAGAACCAACGTCACCGACATAGCTCTCAGAATTAGCAAGTTGAAGTGGCAGTGGTAAGGCCATATAGCTCGCAGAACCGACCGTAAAAAAAAACGAATTTCCAAAAGTCGTAGAACAAACGTTATTGCCAATTGGGTGTAGAATAAGCCCCTTTCGGAATGGCATACATATTATGAATCACCTTGTATTGGCATGCAGACAGGCATGTCTATATGGCCGTGGTGGCCCCGGCTGCGGAATACGCCCCTCCATATCTACCTACCCGTGGCTGACGTAAGCGGCGACAAAGGAATGTAGACGGTCAAGTGCGAGAACTCGCGCCCTGAGGCTTCCGTACCATTGGTCGTGGGTTCAAATCCCGGTCGTGTACCAATGGATTTACCAAATAGGGAAAAAAAATATTGACAAACTTATATTTGCGGTCGCTCACGTAGTCATTGTATGACATTGACCGCAAATATAACTTTGTTTCCTAAAAAACTTCGAAACTCCTCAATTTCAGACTTTTTCCTTTAATTGTGTAAATTATTACAAAAGCTCCTAGCATTCAAAATTTCAGAACTGTGAGGTAACTGGAAGTACCCTAGAGGTTTTTCATTTTAGCCATTTCCATACAAAAGTATACATTCATTGCCATATCTTTTTAATGCATTAAGCTAGAGCTTTGATTTTTATACGGCACCATAAGCCCACAGACCCTAATAGGTGGTATACATTTCAAGTTGATACCTTTAGCCGTTTCTGAGAAAAAGGGTCTTGACAGACGGACTGACAGACAGACAGACAAACAGACAGACAGACGGACAACAAAGTGATCCTATAAGGGTTCCGTTTTTCCAAATGAGGTACGGAACCCTAAAAAGGTAGGGGATGGGCAGCAGAGCCTCTATTTTGACAAAGACCTCTCGCCATAGGCAGGGGATCCATCCATCCTCACACCCTGGAGCCGGGTTGGTCGCGTACCGTGCGGTTTCAGAGGAACTTCCTCCCGCGAACACTCAGGTTGTGGAATGATCTCCCTGCTGAGGTTTTCCCTAGGGTCTACAGTATGGGGCTCTTCAAAAAGGGCGTTTTGAACTTTTTAAGGGGTCGGCAACGCGTGCGTGATGCCTCTGGTATTGCAAGCGTACATATGCTACGGTTACCACTTACCAACCGGTGGGCCGTATGCTTGTTTGCTAACTTAGTTGTAGATATCTGTGGGAGAGGCCATGTTCAGTAGTGAACTTCCTACGGCTGAAATGATGATGATGATATAGACATGAGTAAAATCCGTTTTTCAAAAATGTCTTATCACGGCCGTTTTGAAAGTGAAAACAGATGACTGTTATGTTAAAATTTCATTATCTTATTTTCAGCAACTTTACCATCATTACCATCCATAAACCTGGTGGTAAACGAAGATGGTGATCAAAGCTTACAAGAAAATTATTCCGATCCCATAGAATTTAATGAATCTTTTCAGATAAAAGTTGAAAATCTAATAGGCAATAATATTTTACAAAATATTACGTAAGTACAGATTATTTTATGTATATTTTATGTTTTGAAATAAAAACTAACTAGGGATCGACTACCCATCAAGTTTATTATTATATTTTTTAAGTACTCTTTTTTTTAGTAAACTGTATTGTTCTTATTGAGTACTGTTGAATAAAGTTCTTTAAACCGAAAACATTACCCTTCTTCCTTCTCGGCAGTCGGGTAAAAACATAACGCCGTGTTCATACTTCGCGCGATATGTCATCTAAAATGTATTTCAAAATGATCCTTATCTCTACTGGATAAAGTTAATTTTGAATTTGACATTTGAACTCAAAATTGACTTTATCCAGTAGAGATAAGGATAATTTTGAAATACATTTAGATGACATATTGCACGCCCGTACGAACACGGAGTAATATTGAAAATGTAAACCCAGTATTATTTTAGTTGCCGGGGTGTTGATAAAGGAACTATTTATGTGGACGCCAAGTTGACAAAAATTAATACCATGCAATATACTGTTACTGTGAGTAAAAGCCAAATACAAATTATGGATAATAGATCTTGTAATGAGGAAATCCGTAGAAGAATCAAGGTCACCGACATAGCTCTAAGAATTAGCAAGTTGAAGTGGCAGTGGGCAGGCCATATAGCTCGCAGAACCGACAACCGTTGGGGAGTAAAGGTTCTCGAATGGCGACCACGAACCGGGCGACGCAGTGTTGGAAGGCCCCCCACCCGATGGCATTGCAAAGGTTGCGGGAAGTCGGTGGATGGAAAAGTCTCAAGACAGTTCGTCGTGGAACTCTTTGGGGGAGGCCTATGTCCAGCAGTGGACTTCTACAGGCTGTTGATGATGATGAGATCTTGTAATGTTGGATCACAAGAGAACTGATGATGATTTTATGCTCATTCTCACCATATTCATTAATTTTACAGATACGAGAAGCCCAAGTTACGGAAGAATCATGGAAATGCATCATATCTAACATTCAAAGAAAAAAACTAGAAGTAACTTTCAAAATTAAATTAAAAAAAAAAGGTTAGTCTAAATAAGCATAAAATCGTGTTCAAACGGCGCGGGATATGTCATTGATCGAGCGAGCGAAGATCTCTCAAATAACTTAGGCGAATCGGCATTATATTTGTTCAAGCATAACTGTGTGGGGTCAGGACTATGTACCTATGTGCCTCTACTTACCTACTCGGTGCTTGAAATAACTTGACCTCCGCCTTACAGAAGATCGTAGCCAAATAACATTATTTGTTTCAAATAGTGTTGTGGTCCTGCGGTGAGTAAGGTTGCCAGAGCTCTTTAGGGGGAGGGGTTCGGGGTGCGTGACCTCTGGTATAGCAAGCGCTCATAGGCTACAGTAACCGCTTCCCAATATGTGGGCCGTATGCTTGTTTGCCACCTCAGTTGTGTAAAAAAGGAAAGACATTAATATTATTAATAAACAAGGTGATTCATAACATGTATACCATCCCGAAATGGGGTTATTCTATCAACAAAAAGACTGTTTTTGGTATTTTATCATCTTTAGAACTAATAAAAGTAGTTCTGAATCAAGATTGCTACCTAAAACAGCTGATTCATTGAGTTTGACCTGATTTGACCCCAAAACAGCTGATTTTCGCAGAGTTTGTTCAATGCAAAATGTTGTATTTCCAAAAGTCGTAGAACAAACTTTATTGCCAATTGGTTGTAGAATAAGCCCCTTTCGGGATGGCATTATTATGAATCACCTTGTATATATGTGGACTGTTAAGCAGGTAAAGAAGAAACTTCAAGCAAAGTATCAAATCGTGAAAATCAAAAAGTGATAATACTTGTGAACGACGTGGAAATCAAGACGCCACTTACAGCAGAATTCGTCTACGACGGACAGTACATGTACCGGAAGGGGGAACTGGCAAGGATCACATGTGTTAATCCACCTGGAACATTCATTAATTTGGAATTTCAAAATACATCCGGTGAGTGTGAATGTAGGATTAGTACCAACAGGATTTCATTAACATTATTGTACGAGTTGCCTTGCGATTTTTAAAACTTGTAATTAATGTATATTTGTACCTGTGTACTTACCTACTTTATTTCGTGTTCTATATTTTTTTGATTAATAAATAATTTTATAGAGGAAGCTTGTATAATATAAATAAAAAAAAACAACTCATCCACTTTGGTAAATGCTACTTATTTCTGAGGGACCATTAGATTTACTTAACCGCCGCCGCGTAGAGTGGAATATTCAACCGCCACTTACTTTTGAGACCATGATTAGCTGAGCGTGCTCTCAATTGTTAACGCTAATAAGCGTTTCTGTATTTCGATTTGATGATAAGTGGTCATTTGACACGCTTAAAAAAGTGGTGATCTAATTGATGTTTGCGTACCTATAGGCACAGATAACATAATACTATGCTATAGGTAAGATTCTGAACGATAAAGGCGCCGGCGGCGGCGGCGTCTCAAATAATTGAGACCATCTTAAATAGTTAAGTCACGTTTCAGTATTCGGGCGTTTGTGTTGTTTTTTTTAGTTTAATATTATCATTTTGTTTATTTGAAACTTCAGATCACAAATCAGACACACCTGTGTCATTGCCATATCAAGACGTACTTGGACAGACTTTGTATATAAAACTTACAGAGAAGCTACTATTTATCTGTAACGTCAAAACCAAAACAAGGCCGTCATTGACATACACTGCGCGATTGAGCTTATTGATAAAACCCAAAAGTAATAAAGGTAAGTGTGTAATACTCTTATTAAGACTCTGTATAAGGCAAATTTGCTATTAAAACTGCCTACCGCCAGTTTCTGTGAAAGTTACAACCCTCATCTTTGAGGACAGGAAACTTCAGACTTTGATCTTTAGAGCGAGCAAAGCGAAGCGAAAATCGCAGCTTTTAAAGTCTCCGCTCAATCAGACAATGTGCTGAGGTGTTTTTTTTTTATATTTCCGGACATTATCACACACGGTCAACTGATCCCAAACTAGGTATAGCCTCTCCTATGGGTACCAGAGACTGATATACATAATAGATAAATATTTAATCCCCAGACACAGAACAAACATGTGTGTTAATCACACAAATGTTTGTCCAGCGCAGGAATCGGCCCGCGACCTCTAGCGCAGAAGGCATAGTTGCTACTAGGGCTTGCAATCGAATATTCGAATATATTCGAATATATACACATTTTTTTATTCGAATATTCGAATAATTTCAAATATGAGAGAAAGCCGTAATCTGAAGCATTTATCCTTCTCTAAACTAGGTAATTTTAGTTTTTCTACAATTTGAACATTATTACCATAACAACTTTCGTGAATCTGCACTTTCATAATGTTAATGAAGTAAATTTTCGGATTTTATTAGATGCTTACTTTTTTCAAATATTTGGTGGTTTGTTTTGATAGCTAGGATTCACCGTAAGCCCCTTTGGAGCATTCCTACGCGGTTTTGACATGATTTTCTGCAGTAAAAACTTGTTAAAACAAACATTTAAAAGTTTCGAATAATATTCGAATATATTCGAATACCACCCCAAAATGGTCGATTATTATTCGAATACTACAGTTTCGAATATTTGCAAGCCCTAGTTGCTACTAACTGAGCTATGAGGCCAGCCAAAAGATCAGCTCCTGACTCCATCATCAAATCAGGTCTCTGTCATCACAAATAATCACAGTTTTGTTTTGCCAACGGACCTCCACAGGTGATGCTAAGTTTCAGCTCAAACAGACGATTTTCTGATTAGTTCTGTGAAACAGCTCCTGACTCCATCATAAAATCAACATAACCAAAATAAACTATGTACTTTTTCATGCAAACTATCTTCGTACCAAATTTGATCAGGATCGTTTCAGCCATTCAAATAATCCTTCTGAAATACGAAGTCATTGAAACTGTACCAAATGAGAGCTCATGTTTTTTTGGTTTTCTAAGTTTTCTAAGTTAGTATTAGAATTTAGTATTTTCGTTGTATATCAAAAACCATGTGGCCTAGAATAAAAATAAAAATCGTTTTGGAATGTATGAACAAAGCTCTTGGCCCCGGCTGAAGAATAGGCCCCTCCATATCTACCTATCCCCGGATGTCGTTAGAGGCGACAAAGGGAAAAAAGCTAGGGGATGGGAAGCAGCGTCCCCCATTTTAACAACTAACTGCGCTCGCCAACCCGCATGCCCAGCGTGGTGAGTATGGGCGAATCCCCCCACATGATAAGGAATTCGCTCTGTCTGTGGGGTAGGCCATGTTCAGCAGTGGACGTCGTACGGCTAAAATGGTGATGATGATGAACAAAGCTCTTATGATACCCCACTTCATGTATTTTGTGGCAAATTTTTATTTTTGCTATTTGACATATATAGATTGACGAATTTTTCTATTTACTTTTTATTAGGCTTGACATTATGTAATTTGAATTTATTAATTGAAGATTTATGTTTGTTGTTTCTTAACTAGTAAGTATTATGCTATGAATTAAAATTAATCGTATAAAATGTTTGATATGTATAATAATAATAATGTAAAGGATAATGGTACACTATTGCATTAGGTGCTCCTGTAAAAATAGTGTAACATTTCGTAAATAAATAAATAAAATTAAAAAAAAAATTGTATGACTTCTTTTTGGTCGCCCGATCAATTACTAATAATTAAATCAATATTACAGATGAACGAAGTTTTTATGTAAATGGTATGATATTGGCCCCAAGCGTGTCACAGAACATAAACTACAGATATGAATATTATAAAGAGGAGACTTTATCAATTAAGGGTTTTTTGAAAAACCCAAATGACAAGTGGTACTGTGAACCAAATCCAGATAATATAGCACAATTAAATCGTGAGTACTTATATTATATTTTACTAGCTTCTGCCCGCGGCTTCGCTCGCGTTTTACCTACATAAAAGTAGCCTGTATGCTATTCTCGGTAAAGAAGTTTATCCATTCTAAGTTTCAACGAAATCGGTTGAGCCGTTACGGCGTGATTGAACCACAAACATCCTCACAAACTTTTGCATTTATAATATTATCTAGTAGGAAGTAGGATGTCAGCCATGTTTTGAATTCAGACGGTGCAACAATGGATTTTTCTATTCGAAAAAAATATGAGCACGTATTTCTTTAGTTCTTGCCCAATTTTCAATGAGTTTTTCAATGAAATATGTCGAATTACCAAAAGTCGTAGAACAAACTTTATCGCCAATTGGTTGCAGAATAAGCCCCTTTCGGGATGGAATACCTATTATGAGGTCAAAGTCAAGTCAAAGTCAAAAGGCATTTATTTCAATAAAATCACTAGGATCACTTTTAAACGTCTTAGTAACTAAGTGAAGCTATGCCTGTTCCTCGCGACCAAGCCTACAATTATCAGGCAACAAACACGGCTTGGTGCCTATCATTGATAATTGGTAATGTAGGTATCACCCAGTTGGCACCCACTTGATGGGTGGGGTAGGCGCCTGTTTTTCTTACTGATAAATGTGTCTACTGTTATTGATCTGGATCAGTTGAGCTATCTATAGATCGTTTGTAACGGTCTTTAGATGGCGTAACTTTCTCTCAACTGTCTCTCTTGTATTGTTATTCTATTAGTCTGTCAACTTGCCTCTAACTGTTATCTTGCCTACCTACTAAGTAGGTACATATACCCACTGTTGTTTCCTCCGTTTGATTTTAACTCTGTCTGTGTTGTATTTGCGTGTGTCAAATAAATAATTTATCTATCTATCTACCTTGTATAAATCAGCATCTATTTTTTAGCCTTCAAAACTGTGAAAAACCATATTGATGTGAATGTCGTCTTACCACGCAACATAACAACAGCGTCAGTCGATTGCAGGGCGGGTTCTACGCCAGTTATCTTGACACTAGTTCAACAATATGTCAAAGAACTTGGTGAGTTTAAGTTTTTTTACGTTATACGGAGGCATACAGGCTTACGGCCCTCCTGATGGTAAATGGTTGCCGTCGCCTATTGACATCAGCAACACCTGGAGCATTGCTAATGCGTTGCCTGCGAACCCCTCCCCCCTAAAAAATATAGGTACTTATATCACTCGATTTTCCCGTGTCATGGTAGGGAAGCCTAATGCCCCATCCAGACTCTCCACGAGGCTACACGAGGCTACACGAGGGGACGCGAGTGAGAGAGTGAGAACGGTGTGCTCGTGTCCCCTCGTCTTCCCTCGGCTCACCTCGCTGTCGCTCCGCTTCGTGTCGGCTTTCGGGCGCGAGTCAAAGGAATCGAGATTTAAGACGTAGCGGCCAACTGAATAAATCGAGAGTGTGGATGGCTAAAGCCCGAATACAAAAAAAAAAAAAAAAAATATTCCGTACATATCACACACGGTCAACTGATCCCAAACTAGGCATAGCCTGTACTATGTGTACCAGAGACTGATATACATAATAGATACATATTTAACACCCAGACACAGAACAAACATCTGAATTCATCTCACAAATGTTTGTCCTGTGCGGGAATCGAACCCGCAACCTCTAGCGCAGAAGGCAGAGTTACTTCCAACTGAGCTATGAGGCCTTCTGAAACGTCACTTAGCTATTTAAGATGGTCTCAATTATTTGATACGCCGTTATCGTTCAGAATTTTATACACAAACATGAATTAGATCACGACTTATATATAAGTGACGTTTCAGTATTCGGGCGTAACACTCCTGCCGCCTCCACTCGCCAAGACTCGTGCCGGAGCCTCTATGAGGCGCCTCGCGAGAGTGTGGATGGGGCATTAGAATAAGGTCCTACTCGCACTGGGCCGTATTTATTTTATATATATCTATTACAGATTCGAATATTCCAACTATAAGCGGACTATCTTCAGCTCAAATATTGCTTGCATACAAACCACATCCAGATGAGCGTTATATTAAATACAATAATCATCGAATTAAAAACTTAAACCTAACTTGTATATCAACATTTTCGGGCTGCAAATGGCTAAAGGACGGTACGTATCAATTAACGAGTTATTGGACTCGTACAAAAGCTTAAAGTCGCGCAACGAGCTATGGAGAGAGCTATGCTATGCTATCTTTTATGTTTTTCTTTTTATTTTATTTCTATCCAATTTTTTTTTTCACGATTCAACTAGGTAGGTCCAACTTCGACCGAGAGGTCAGCCGACGAATCCAACTCGGATGGGCAGCGTTTGGGAAACTTCGTCATATCTTTTCGTCGCAGATACCGCAGAGCCTCAAGACGAAAGTCTACAATCAGTGCGTGTTGCCAGTGATGACTTATGGCACTGAAACTTGGTCGTTAACTATAGGCCTCATATACAAGCTCAAAGTCGCGCAACGGGCTATGGAGAGAGCTATGCTTGGAGTTTCACTACGTGATAAGATCCGAAATGAGGAAATCCGTAGAAGAACTAAGGTGACCGACATAGCTCTCAGAATTAGCAAGTTGAAGTGGCAGTGGGCAGGCCATATAGCTCGCAGAACCGACAACCGTTGGGGAGTAAAGGTTCTCGAATGGCGACCACGAACCGGGCGACGCAGTGTTGGAAGGCCCCCCACCCGATGGACCGACGACATTGTGAAGGTTGCGGGAAGTCGGTGGATGGAGAAGGCTCAAGACCGTTCGTCATGGAACTCTTTGGGGGAGGCCTATGTCCAGCAGTGGACTTCTACAGGCTGATGATGATGATGATGATGATGATTTTTTTTTTTATGCAACAGTGGTGGCACACAAGCTTACGGCCCACCCGATGGTAAGCGGTTACCATAGCCTATGAGCACTTGCAATACCAGAGGCATCACGCACGCGTTGCCGACCCCTTCTCCCCTTCCCCCCTAAAGAGCTCTGGCAACCTTACTCACCGCAGGAACAGAACACTATTTGAAACAAATAATGTTATTTGGCTGCGATCTTCTGTAAGGCGGAGGTACCTCCCCAGGCGAACTGCTCCAATTCAGAACGAGAAAATCTCGCTGTGCCCTACCTCCTCCTAAATCTATGGACTGAGATGGTCCGAAATAAAATATTTTTATTTTATTTATTTATTTTATGAGTTTCAATGCGTGGTCAAATCATAAATGAGGAAAACCGTAGAAGAACCAAGGAGGGAAAGGGCAAGGCTTGAAGTTTCTCTGAAGGATAGAATCCGCAGAAAGTGGATGAGTAGCGAACACCGGGCTCAGTGGCGTGAATTGGGGGAGGCCTATGTCCAACATTGGACTAATGTGGGCTGATGATGATAACAATTGGCATTGGCAATGGACGAAAGGATGTGCACGAAAAGAGCCTCTAAGAGGCGCACTTTAATCCTTTCACTACACTGATTCTTTCATCGACGGTCATAGGTCCTTTTCAGGGCCACCATACCTCAACCTTGGTCACCGACCAAAGACAGGATGACCAAGAAAGAATCAGTGACATGACAAGAAGAAGAAGAACAATGAAAAAATTCCCTGTTTATTTTTTCAGACAAGGAAGTCGTAGTTAGAAAAAATGATGATTATAGTAACGGTACTAATCATTACACCATTGAATATACTTATGAACCGTTACAAAACGAAACGAGTACAGTGATCAAATGTAAATGTAAGAATACAAAATACACTGAAGTATACAGTACTACTGTGGAAATCATCAATGATCTGAACGAACCGGAAGACACAGGAGAAACAGAATATACTACAGGTTCAGTTATTGTTAGATATGAATGTGGATGGATGTAGAAGAGTTTTTGTTTGTGAGCGACCAAGGGAAAAAAGCTAGGGGATGGGCAGCAGCGTCCCTCATTTTAACAACGATAGCTCTAACTGCGCTCGCCGACCCGCATGCCCAGCGTGCTGAGTATGGGCAAATACACATGATAAGGAATTTGCTCTGTCTGTGGGGGAGGCCATGTTCAGCAGTGGATGTCGTACGGCTGAAATGATGATGATGATGATACGGAGGCAAACAGGCTTCCGGCCCGGATGGTAAGTGGTTACCATCGCCTATTGACATCAGCAACACCTGGAGCATTGCTAATGCGTTGCCTGCCGAACCCCACCCCCCTAAAGAGCTCTGGCAACCATACTCACCGCAGGAATACAACAATAATTGAAATAAATAATGTTAACTGGCTGCGATCTTCTGTAAGGTGGAGGTACCTCACAGGCAGGCTGCTCCAATTTAGAAGTAGTGAGTGCTGAGATGACGACTGATAGAAGGAAATGGAAGAATACCATGTTGTGCCGACCCCACATGATGTGGGATAAGGTCAGGGAGATGATGATGGGTTATTGTTCTGTATTAAGTAACGACTGGTGGAGTGGTGGTACAGACCCCGCCTTCCGATCCACATGGTTTGAATCCCAGTCGAACACTAATGGAGTTTCTAATCGGCAAATTTATGTGCATCGTGAGGAAACCGGCATGTCTTAGAACCAACCAACTCGAAGACATGTGACATGTGCACGAAAGTAGCCTCTAAGAGGCGCACTTTAATCCGTTGACTACACTGATTCTTTCACAGACGGTCGTAGGCCCTATTCAGGGCCATTAACCTCAACTAGGTCACTGACCCAATACAGGATCACCAAGAAAGAATCGATGACACGACAAGCAATACGTATTACTTCGTTAAATTGCTATCTACGTTCAGAAATCCATTCTACGTGCGTTGAAATTTATAGGCAATTTTGACTATGAATTTTAACGCGTATATCATAACGGGCATAATTAATTAACTACTGTTTATTTATTTTCAATGGCAAAAAAGGAGATGATTACATTCGGTGACATTTTTGTTTTTTTTTTCGTGTCATATCACATGACCTTCGCAATACTTCGCATGCGTGCATCGTAACATTTCTTTGCACATGACTGACGTGCATTTCGATGCATGGATAATAAGGTAAAGTAGCTCCTTTCTAAAAAAAAAGGGAACATGGGTACACCGAAAATCCCTAATTTAAGAAAGTGCTTCCAAAAAATAAACAAACGTCCCCCTTCCTCGAATTTGATGCCAGTTTTGATTTAGTTTTTAATTTATTTATTAAATAGGATCGCCAACAGCACATTTATCAAACATTCAACAATATTAAGCTATGTAGACTAAGGACTGATACAATAGCCAATAACGGGCGAACACAGCATTGGTAGGGACAATTTTAACCTATAAAGAGTTTACAAACTTTAAAATAGAAAATAAGGTTATGGAGATTAATCTTACAGCTAGGATAATCTCGCTACAATAAACTAAATTTATACAAGATAAACTGTGTACTTAAAGACTACCTATAGAAGTGTTGTAACATTTTTTGAGATCAAAGTTATTCTAACCTAGGTAAAGCTAAGTAAATTTTAACTAAAACTTACTATAATAGAGTCATAACTATAACTATAATTATAACTATAATATAGTATAATCATTTATATATAGTATCCAAATAGTATAAATTTAATATAGTATAATCATTTAGATTATAAATTATTAGATAATAATTTAGATAATTTCTACATGAAATCTCGCTTATACATTATTTAGAAATGCAATCGATTTGCGCATTAAATTTATAGTCGAAAGTAATATGCATATTTTAAGTACTTATACTTATAGATAGGTAGGTAGGTATTTATTTTTAAGAATACATGTCATGTGTGTAATTTAACTCTGCCTTTTTTGTGTTATTTTATAAGTTAATAATGCGATTTAAATGGAGTTTAGAAGCTTACACACATTTCGATCAAAACCAGCTACACTATGAATTTGTATTTCATTTTTAAACAAGTACCTACTCCGATTGTTTAAAAACTTACAATTTTAGAGATATAAAAACAGAGTGGTAAGTAATTGTATGCAATCCCGAAAGGGGCTTATTGCACACCCAATTCGCAATAAATTTTGTTCCACGACTTTTAGAAATTCGTCTTCAGATGTCAGTTCAAACCCAATTTTTCATCTGTTGTAGCAATCTTGATGTCGAACTTCTTATACGTTTAAAAGCCGTAAACACACCAAACCAGCTGATTTGGAAAACGTTAACGATATGAATATAAACAAATATAGGTACCTATAGCTCTTATTTATTAGGGATTATAATTAGATTACTTTTCTTTTGAGCCTCACCTAGTTCGATCGGCACCACACTGAAGCTTTAAATTCCATTTTGTGAAAAAGGATCATCGAAAAAAATGATAGGCACCAAGCCGTGTTTGTTGCCTGATTCTTCAAGACTTGGTCGCGAGGAACAGGCGTAGCTTCACCTAGTTTCTAAGACGTTTCAAAGTGATCCTAGTGATTTTATAGACTTTGCCTTTGACTTGACTATACTTACTATGATTTAAGAGCTTAGCTCTTGTTGGTGTAATGATGCAATTACCTCCATTCAGATCATTCCAATGCGAGCTCCTTTACTTCCCTATACGACATGACGGCAGTCTTCTCTTTTATCTGGCTCATGTAACTGGTCTTCCACTTCCTCGAGGAAGAGGAAATATACCTATCTATATTTATCGAAAAAATGTACATTGCTTCCAACCAAACTAGTCCAAACCTACCAACGCAGAGAGTCATTTAAACAATTAACTCGTGAACATTTCCTTAAGAACATCTAGCATCTACACTACATGTTAATAAAACACTGTTTTGTACTATCTGTTAATCTATTGCAGTGTTCAATTCAATTTATTAATCTTTTGACATATTTACATGTGCTTAGATAGGTCAGAACAGATACATTTTTTTTTACTTACTTAGTAATTATGTAGACAAACAAAATAATAACATATAAACACAACAAGACAAGACAAAAAATTTATACACAGCACAGATTAAACGTACACAGCTGAAAGATTGACTTTAACAATAAGTAAATCATGAATGAATGATCGATTGATCGTTCGTACACAAACAAAAAGAAAACAAATTGGTGTTACCAAATTGAGAATTCAAATTTAGTCACAATATCCGTTATAGTAAAATCATACATTAATTTAATTGGTTGAACCTTCATAATAATAATAATAATATCACATACAAATTACATTTATATATATATATATATATACATATGTATATAACTATAGTGTATGGTTATATATAGTATAGTTTTTAGTTAAGTTAAACAATCTGTCGCACGCCAACCTCCTGTTTCTACCCAATCAGGCTGGCTGGTAGATAATGCCTTGGCACTAATCCCACCTTTTGTACATTGTTTTTTTTTGTGTGCAATAAAGATTAAATAATAATAATAACGCAGATGGATAGATGATTCAGACGGGCATAAACGTCATATTCATAGCTTAGAATAGCTTCAGTAAAAAGCCGTGTTCAAACAGCGATATGTTATTTAAAATGTATTCCAAAATTATCCTTCGTCTACTGAATAAAGTAACTTAAAGGACTTTTTTTGACTTAAAGGACTTCCGATATCTTTGAGCTATTTCGCACACCCTCAAATGTCAAACTCTAAACTGCCCGTGTTCTGTAGAGGTACGGATCATTGAGAGTTGATTAGTTTTTTCTTGTTTATTTCGTTGGGCGAGTGGGACCACTCGTTGCATGCCTTTTGAACAAGACTTTATAATAAATTACAAACTCAACAGTGAAATTGCTCCTTAGGTTTCGACATTGGTCACACTGAGGGGAACGCGGTTATGAAAGTGATTCCTGGTGCGTATATTCTCCTACTAGTTATCCTGCTCGTGCGCAACTCGCGCATTTCATCATCGATCACGTGACTGGCGCAGGTGACGGTAAGCTTATGGTGTAAGTAGTTAATTCGGTGCGTTTTCAACGCTTCGACAAGCACATCGGCAGTCATCGACGTACGCAACATGTTAGTGCGCAGCTTGTGTCTTTCATTGACCATCACGTGACTGAAACAGATTTTGTTTTTTTTTGTCGTGTCACTGATTCTTTCTTGGTCATTTTGTATTAGGTCAGTGTACTAGGTTGAGGTATGGTGGCCCTGAAAAGGGCCTATGACCGTCGTTGAAGTTGATGGTAGGCATTTGGTGCATGTTTGACGCTTTGGCAGGCACGTGCCTGGCATTCCTCGTCATAAAAATGCCTCTCCTCACATTGAGTCACGATGTCACAGTTAATGATAATTTTGTCATCGTCAATTGACAAAACGTGACAGCAAGCTCAAAGTCGCGTTACCGGCTATGGAGAGACGCTCGGAGTTTATCTGCGTGATAAGATCCGAAATGAGGAAATCCGTAGAAGAATCAAGGTCACCGACATAGCTCTCAGAATAAGCAAGTTGAAGTGGCAGTGGGCAGGCCATATAGCACGCAGAACCGCCAGTTTGTGAGGAAAGGTTCTCAAATCGCGACCACGAAAGCAACGGTCTTGACTCTTCTCTATCCACCGAATTCCCTCACCCTTTCCAATGTCGCTAACGCAGCATCATCATAAGACTGTAAATGTCCACTGCTGGACACAGGCCTCCCCCAAATAGTGCCATGACGAACGGTCTTGATCAATGCCGTCGGTCCACCGATTGGGCCTTCCAAAACTGCGTCGTGATCGCCATTCGAGGACGGAGGAACTCACAAACTTTTTTAATGAAATAATTGTATAATTTTCAGATGGGCTACCCGATGAGGGAGGAACAAATAATAATCCAGGTAAATTGAATTATTTTTCTATTATTGATTTTAAAGTAATTTTCGACTCAGACCGGACTCGAACCCGCTGAGCGCAGTTAGAGCAAATGAGGGACGCTGCTGCCCATCTCCTAGCTTTTTTCCCTTAGTCGCCTCTTACGACATCCGCGGATAGGTAGATATGGAGGGGCCTATTGTACAAATACGCAGCGATGTGTCGGCGAGACCACATTTTAAGAGTCTGGGCATTCTTACGTTGCCATGTATTGTAATATATCAAGTGGCAATGTACGTGAGAATGAACCTGGACTCATATGTGAGGCATGAACACCAGCACAACTACACCACTCGCAATCGACACAAACTTGAGTCGGTATCGCGGACACTTGCGAAATCATCCAAGCTGACACATGTTATGGGTCCAGCTGTATATAACAGGCTCCCTATAACCGTTACGCAGGCTAATAATATTCTCGCTTTCAAGAAAAAACTAAAAAACTGGCTTATCGAGCAAACTTTTTATACCTTTGATGAATTCATAGTCTTTAAATGTTAAAATATATAATCATTTGATTTGTGTTTATTTAATTGACTTATATCTACAATTTTTTTTTATTATGACATTTTATTTAGAATTATTTTTATTGAAATTTTAATTATATTTATATTTGACATTGTAATTAATTATGAATGTATGATACTTTTAGTAGAAAATGAATGATGTACAAATTGACTTATAATATTTATTATCAATAAATTACTATTATGACTATTATGCCTATTCTTCAGCCGGGGCCACCACAGCCAATTATTAATTTCTAACTTACTGTTTCAGAAAGTGACCCACCTATAAGTATTGAAATGATGGCAGGAATCATCGGTGGAACTATAGTCATAGTCATTCTTGTCATTTGGATTATTGTGGGCATACACAAACGGAAACGAAGGCAGGAGCAGGTAAACCATCATACATATAGACAGACATTTATTCACTAATATGGCACACAATGACTAGCCTCATAGCTCAGTTGGTAGTAACTCTGCCTTCTGCGCTAGAGGTCAAACATTTGTGACTAACACAGATGTTTGTTGTGTCTGGGTGTTAAATATATATCTATTATGTTTATCAGTCTCTGGTACCCATAGTACAGGTTATGCCTAGTTTGGGATCAGTTGACAATGTGTGATATGTCCGGAATATTTATTTATTTATTTATTTACAATACACATCACAATAGAAGCAAGAAACAGTTATAAATAAGAGCAAAAATATGGAACAAAGTCAAACAGGTAACACACAAAACGAAAATGTGAAATGTTAATGTGCCATCTTAGATATTTATCTAAGTGTGCCATCACCATGTTTGTTACTCCTTCACGTAAAAACTACTGAATGGATTTTAATGAAACTTCACAATAACATAGCTTATACATCAGAATAACACATAGGCTACAATTTATAAAGATATTGTGTGAATTGTCCAAAATATGACTACTAGCTACTCAAAATACTAATCCTGCGCAGACGAAGTCGCGGGCACGAGCTAATTTATAATATTAGTAGGATGCCAATTCGTCCAAGTTACTTGAGAGATCTTTGCTCGCTGGATTGTTATTATTTATTTATTCCATTCTTTACAGTGAGCTTACAGTTTACACCAAAACGCTGAACACATAACCTATACATAACCTAAACAAAAGTTTTACTTAAATGTTAAATAAATAAATTAATAAAAGCTTTATTCGTACCTTACACAACATTTTGATTTAACGCTAACTTAATGTGTAACTAAATGCTATGTTTTCTTAATCTATAACGTTTCAATATATAATGTATTTCAAATTAGTTTTATGTGTGAGGACCGCTTTTAGCGGTAAAAGCCTCTTCCAGCTCCTTCCATCTCTCTCTGTTTCTACTCCACGCTCTTCCTGCTATTTTGACTATATCGTCGCTCCATCTTTTGTGAATTATACATTACTTAAATATATTCTTAGATTATTGTAAATAGAATTAAGACTATCATTAAATAAATCTACATGTACGAACTCATATATAAATGCATTCAAAAGTGCGTGTTGCCAGTGATGACTTATGGCACTGAAACTTGGTCGTTAACTATAGGCCTCATATACAAGCTCAAAGTCGCGCAACGGGCTATGGAGAGAGCTATGCTTGGAGTTTCACTACGTGATAAGATCCGAAATGAGGAAATCCGTAGGAGAACGAAGGTCACCGACATAGCTCTCAGAATTAGCAAGTTGAATTGGCAGTGGGCAGGCCATATAGCTCGCAGAACCGACAACCGTTGGGGAGTAAAGGTTCTCGAATGGCGACCACGAACCGGGCGACGCAGTGTTGGAAGGCCCCCCACCCGATGGACCGACGACATTGTGAAGGTTGCGGGAAGTCGGTGGATGGAGAAGGCTCAAGACCGTTCGTCATGGAACTCTTTGGGGGAGGCCTATGTCCAGCAGTGGACTTCTACAGGCTGATGATGATGATGATGATGATGATTCAAAAGTCATAATCATTCAAGACTGACTTTCTTGTCAAGGCGCAGCAGGCTTCTGATATAAACTATGAAAACCTGCCGGAACACAACGAGGGTCCCATGTCGGTTCCCGCGCAGTGGAACCACTACTCCCGCTCCCCGCAACCAGAGGAAACATACGATTACGCGTAAGTACATTATTATTATTATTATTATTATTATTTGTTTGTGTTTTATTTAAACAGCTCGGCTCTAGAGAGCCGGAATTTAAAAACTGCTGTGCACGGGCCTAAGCCAAGTGCACACCAGTTGTTCTAGTTGCTACCCTATTTTCATCCCTGGGATTCGTTGTTATAATTTCAGTTGAAGAGTCGATTTGCAGGAATTTCCTAACTAATCTGCAGGTATTTAAAATGACAGCTTTTTGAAGGAGAACATATGTGTATTTTGGTAAATCCAATAGATTAAGGGACTGAAACAATTGCTTGGGGATGACGCCTGTAGTAGAGACAACAATGGGTATGATGGAAACCTTCTCCAGCCGCCACATCCGAGTGATCTCCTCTTTAAACTCGATGTACTTGGAGAGCTTCTCTTATTATTATTATTTTTTTATACAAAAGAGGTGGCAAACAACCTTACGGCCCACTTGATGGTAAGCGGTTACCGTAGCCTATGAGCGCTTGCAATACCAGAGGCATCACGCACGCGTTGCCGACCCCGAACCCCCTTCCCTCCTAAAGAGCTCTGGCAACCTTACTCACCGCAGGAACACAACACTATTTGAAACAAATAATGTTATTTGGCTGCGATCTTCTGTAAGATACCTCTACCTTCAAGGTTCAAGGTCAAGGTTCTTCAAGGTTCTGTACCTCCCCAGGCAGGCTGCTCCAATTCAGAACGAGAAAATCTCGCTGTGCCCTACCTCCTCCTTGGTCAACCCATCCTGCATTAGGTCAGTGACCTAATGCATAGAGCGAGGCTATTGAGTAAGCTGGTATGGTAATGAAGATCGCAATTATAAGGATGATTTTATCAATTTTTGCTACATCTGAAGTTTTTCAAACATGAAAAGGAAGAAGCAAAGGTCTTGAAGTTTTCCCTTGTCAAGTTTGGAACGTTTTGAATGTTGCTAATATTGTTAAAATTACCCTCAAAGTTGCGATGTTCATTGCATACCTCATAGCTCAGTTGGTAGTAACTCTGCCTTCTGCCATAGAGGTCGCGGGTTCGATTCCCGCACTGGACAAACATTTGTGTGATGAACACAGATCTTTGTTCTGTATCTGGGTGTTAAATATTTATCTATTTTGTATATCAGTCTGTGGTACCCATAGTAGGTACAGGCTATGCCTAGTTTGGGATCAGTTGACCGTGTGCGATATGTCCGGAATATTTATTTATAAATTTTTGGTCACCTGTATTATTTTAGTGTCCAGGTTGAGGTATGGTGGCCCTGAAAAGGGCCTATGACCGTCGGTGAAAGAATCAGTGCAGTGAGTGCGCCTCATAGAGCCTTTTTTCTTGCACACACACTTAATTCCTACCTTATACACTTGATTTAACTTTTATATTTATCATAATACATTTTTTTTCCTTATAATTATTTCAGTGTGCCCTATGACAAGAAGAAGAATATTGAAGATATGTATGCGAAGCCGCAGCCAAAGGCAGTACGGCAGCCTATGGAGACACTCTACGCGGAGGTCGGTCATCAAGGCGACCCTAACTATGCTACGGTGGTTCCCGAAGGTAACTTAGGTACCTACTATGCTGTCCCCTGTTAACTAGAAAGGCCATTTCATTTCATTTATTTATATTTTCATACAAATCATATATGAATTTTGTGAGCGAGAAGTATGACTGATGTTTATGTTTAATTTAATTACATTTTCTTTTTGTTTTTTGATTATTTTATTTATTTTGACATTCTGTGAATATGTATCTCTAATTTATTTTATATTTTTTAATTAATCTGATTGACATTTATTGTAATAATAAAATTGTAATCTTAAGTAATGTAATTGTATTCTATCCTTAAGTAATGTAATTGGGAAATAAACCGTATTATTTAAGGTTAAATAGTTATAAATAAATAATAAATTATTTTTTTAATTTAAACACATTCACAACATTTTAATATAGAAATTGCATAGGTACATTGTATTAGACATTACATTGAGTGAAAGAAGACGTAGTGATGAGGACTGAGAAAGGTATGCTGAGGTGGTTTGGTCATGTAGAGAGGATGAACGAAAGAAGATTGACGAAACAGGTGTAAAAGGCGAGTATGAATGGGACCGTTGGAAGGGAACGACCTAGTAGTATATTCATTCTAGATGAGAGAGAGAAATCGTATCAAAATGAATATAAGTACTTATTTGTAGGTAATTTATTGACAAGTAATTCAATCTTTGACCATTTTGTCCTAGCTTGTATAGTTTTCCTGAACATGTAGAAAATCTGTAAAACGGGACACTTTTCAAGGGGGGGAGGGGTGAAGCGGCTTGCGGGGGGGCGGGAGAGTTGTGTTTTATAACGTACTCGTATATAGGTATAACACCGTAGCTGTTTCAAAAAATTATAAATTATGTCGCAAAAAAATCTAGAATGAATATACTATAGGCGTACGTTTAGTAACCAAATCGGTGACGTTTTCGAAAAAGGCCAGGTCAAGAGTACCATAAACCGACGAGCATGTATGAGGAATGTGATGAGAGTGAATAAAGCAAAAGAGGTATGTCAGGATCGTAGCAAGTGGAAAGCCGTGGTCTCTGCCTACCCCTCTGGGAAACAGGCGTGATTTTATATATGTATTAGATTGCACCCAAAAATGATCGATTACTATTCGAATAAAATACTACAGTTTCGAATATTTGTAAGCCCTAAGCTTGACCCATAACATGTGTCAGTCAATACACAAGTCAATAGTCAAGTCAGTCAATACAGCTTACGGTAATGTTTTTTTCTAGCTCCGAAAACCGAGTACGCCAACCTAAACCAACAGCAGATGCCTTTATACAGTCAGATCCAGCCGAAAAAGTTGCTGAATAATGCCCGTAGTGCACCACAGGTTGGTAATTCTGTCCTACCCTACTTCCTACAAACTATCCCATCCTACTTATATTATAAATGCGAAAGTTTGTGGAGATGTAAGCGTGTTTGAACCCACCTGATGGACCGACGATATTGTTAAAGTTACGGGAAGTTGATGGGTGGAAAGGGCTCAAGACCGTTTGTCGTGGAACTCTTTGGGGGAGGTCTATGTTCAGCAGTGGAGTTCTGATGATGATGAAAATGATGACTTTTTTATGTACATACGCCGTACTCTGCCCTCTGTTAACAAGAAGGCCGTTAACCCTCAAATGGTCAATTTTAGACTTATAGTTCAAAATTCTTTGTATCTATTAACCATATTATATACCCCTCAACGGTTTAATGCCACCCAGCGGCAAGAGAAACCGCCGGAACAACGGTTTCCTCACGCGTGAGAGAGAGAGCGCGCACGGGTTTTACGTCACAGGAATTGCCGCTTTTTTTTCGCCAGATTTAACAACTTTAAGACATAATCTTATCGTAGTTTTTAGACGTAAAGACACGGTCGTTGGGCTTAACGGCCTTTTAGTTAATAGAGGTTTATATGGCTAGAGGTCATACAACACTTCAGCGGATTTGAGTTTCAAGCTAACTGCCCGGACAAATCCACACGGCACGTTTACACCAAGGCACACACGCACTCTATTTGCCAGGTCACTGATTCTTTCTTGGTCATCCTGTATTAGGTCAGTGACCAGGTTGAGGTATGGTGGCTCTGAAAAGGGCTTATGAGCGTCGATAAAAGAATCAGTGTAGTGAATGGATTAAAGTGCGCCTCTTAGCGGCTCCTTGGGAGCAAATTTCTTCGAATTTTTAGGTTCTACGACATGCCGTATTCCTCACGCTGTTTGAGAGCACTAGTATAGCGCACATAAATTTACCGAATGGAAAATCTATTGGTGCACGACAGGTTTCGAGCCCACGGCCTGTGGATCGGTAGGCGGGTCCACTACCACTCCACTTCCATTGCATTTTCCAGGTGCTCCCAAGGTTACCGGCCAACGATAACTACGCCCAGGTGTTGCCAAAGAGCATCCGACGGGACGGGGAGGCATATCAGAACGTCTTTGAGAACCAGCGCTACGCCAACACGCAGGCGAAGGACGACTACGCTGAACCCGCGTACTGTGAGGTCAACCTTAAGAAAACTAAATGAACAGTCCTATTGAATGAACAGCCCTATAGTGAGGTCAAACTTAAGAAAACTAAATGAACAGTCCTATTGAATGAACAGTCCTATAGTGAGGTCAACCTTAAGAAAACTAAATGAATAGTCCTATTGAATGAACAGTCCTATAGTGAGGTCAAACTTAAGAAAACTAAATGAACCGGCCTACTGTGAGGTCAACCTTAACAAAACAAATTGAACCGGCCTATAGTGAGGACAATACAGTGAGATGACCCGGACAAAACTATGAAGCAAAGCTCTTAATTTTACTTGATAGATTTATTTTTACTAAATATGTTGGTACCTACCTTTGTTAATACCAAACTGTATTAAAATAGGTACATACATATTGTACTGATTACCTACGTATAACTGATTTAAGTAAGGCCTAGACCGCTAAGGCGATTTCTTGTAAAAGTTAACAAACATCAATAATAGTGCAATAAAAAGATAAGATAATTATATATAATAATATTATATTTCAAGTAAATTATAATTATATGGGATAAGCGAGTGTTTTGTAACTTATTAGTTTATTTTAAAGTAACTTGTAGAAATAAACGATTTTAATTCTTATTTATATATTTTATTTTATATCACAATGTCTTTCTTACCTTTAAATACTTGTAGAGTCAGCTGCACTTAGATGTACCTATTCATTTCATAAATTTT
This sequence comes from Anticlea derivata, assembly GCA_947579855.1. Taxonomy (NCBI): domain Eukaryota; kingdom Metazoa; phylum Arthropoda; class Insecta; order Lepidoptera; family Geometridae; genus Anticlea; species Anticlea derivata. The sequence continues at coordinate 3,517,958 of OX388287.1, read as the reverse complement.
CAAAATGATGCTACATTAAAGATGACAAAAGAGTTTTTTTTTTTAATAAAACGTCAAAAAACACGCGTATAGTTAACTCTTAAATGAACTATGATAACACCTAAAACGTTTATAAATCCCGGGGTTATTAATAAATTTAAAATGATTCTTAGATACAAAGATATATAATTTTGAACAGTATCACTTGTAATCAAGTCATAAATTGAAAAGCGGAGGTGTATGTCGGGCTCTCCGATAACTACTAATGCTAATATGCACATTTTACCTGAAACCGATTTCCTTCTTCTTCTTCTTCTTCTTCTTCTTCATGTCGTGTCACCGATTATTTCTTGGTCATTCTGTATTAGGTCAGTGACCATGTCAAGGTATGGTGGCACTGAAAAGGGCCTATGACCGTCGCGTTGTCGGTGAAAGAATCAGTGTACTGATAGGATTAAAGTGCGCCTCTCAGAGGCTCCTTTCGTGCACATGTCACAACTCACAATTTCGAATTTTTAGTTTGTAGGTCCTAGAACTTAAAAATTCGTAGACCGAATCATCCGAAGGACCGGAATGTCCTAGAATCTAGGACGGCATGTCCTAGATTCTACACAGGACAGGACATGGCGGCATACATCCCTATTAGTCATCCACAGACTAATAGGGAATACTAGGTATATAAATATGAAAATATCTTAAAACGTGTAGCGTCATCTAGCTCTAAGTTGGAAAAGCTTCATGATTGGACTACTAGCGCCACCTGTGTAACTCGAAACGGAAATATATTGCTGTCTGCATAAGCTGTATGCTGTTTTCGTTTATCGATAGGTGGCAGCTCTTGTACTTATTACAGTTAGGAAAAGATTTGGAATCCCTACGGTCAGGAATATGTAGAGTTGGGAATCCGTACAGTTAGGAATATGTAGAGTTGGGAAAACATACAATCTGTGGGATTGGGAGCTGTTGAATTGGGGATCTGTAATGGATTTGTAGAATTTGGAATATACCTTTCACATAATGTGTCTAATCTAAGCTTTCACAGTGCGTAGCTTTGGTACGGCTCGTAATCTAATACAGTGCTACTGTGCTTGCTTCTTTTAAATATGTTTACAGCGCAGTTCAGAGGTACCTATCGAGGAGGCTGTCAGGGGTCTGTCTATCTTAGGGGTCGTGTTGTAACGGGTTGTTGGGGCAGAAAGGATACCTACTATAAAATGGAAAATATAAGGGAAGATTCCAAAGTTCCCAATGGGAAGCCATCTAAGTTTGGTCTATTATGGTCTTTGCGGAGACCGAAAATAAAAGTAGCAGGTGTCTAAAGGAGGACGTCACGACCATCGGTGAACCCACAGTTGATTCTGTTGATATTATTGTTTTAAAAAAAAATACGGACTCTACAGTGTTAATCTAGTTGTTATCCTGTAGTTTATGGTGTTGTGCTGAAGTGGTGCTGTTTTCTTCAAAAATAATATAGTGCGAACAGTTTTATTATTGAAACAATATTTCGTGGATACAGTGAGTCTTTGTTTACCCTCTACATATCATTATATTAAATAAGTGAAGTGAACTCTCATAAACTTACTCGCATGACTGAACGATATAGTGAACTATAAAATTCGCGCGCTGCCATAAGGTGATCTCCGGCCAGTCTGTATCATAGGGCAATTAATTTAATTATTACTATAATTGCGATAACACCTAGCGCCATCTATCGATTTGCCTATTCAGCCGCAATCAATACATCTGCTGATCTTAGTTGGCGACATCTAGTAGATCCACCAGGAACTTCACAGTGTACTGACCGCACATCCTGCAATTAAACTGCTACCAACATCGCTCAGGAAAATGGCCAAATGCGGAGCTTGCGGCAAATTTATAAAAGGTGGCGTTGTTTGCCCTCAGTGCTTTTCCCAGAGCCACAATGAATGTGTCAGAATCCCGGCCGGAGCGACCGTTGCTGATACCTGGCGCTGCGGGGATTGCCAAAGTAAAGCTCCCAAGGGTAGAGACCCGTCCACGCCCATACGTGTCGCGCAGGACATATACACCGTGCGGGAAAGCGAACCTGCGGGGAGCGCGGAACCCATGACGCTGGACGACACGGCGCACAATATCACGGCGGAGTTCGGCGAAATGGAGGTCCAGTTGCAGATGCGGGCGATGAGGGAGGAGTTGGCTTCAGAATTTAGTAAGATGCAGCAGAGCATATTCTCCGAACTGAAGTCGTTTAAGGCGGAGTTCCGCGGCCTGTGCTCCGAGCTGAGGGAGTTCCGGGTCGAGATGGCGGACTTCCGGGTCTCGCTCGTGGGCATCGGCGCGCGCATGGACGGCTTCGAGCAGCGGCTGGAGGCGATCGAGCGGCGTCGCGCTGAGCCCGCCGCCGAGGTCGCCCAGCTGGAGAGCACCGTCGCGCAGCTCAAGCTCGAGCTCAACGACCGAGACCAGGAGGCGCTTCTGTCCGACCTCGAGATCGGCCAGCTGCCGGAGGAGAAGGGCGAAAGCGTGCTGCACACCGTTACCGTGCTGGCCGCCAAGCTGGGCGTGACGCTGGAGGAGCGCGACGTGGTATTCGCGGAGCGCGTGGGCGTGGCGCAGCTGGCCGGGGCCGCGGGCGAGGCGCCGCGCGCGCGCCGCGTGGTGGTGCGCCTGGCGCGCCGCCACCTGCGCGACCAGCTGCTGCAGGCCGCGCGCGTGCGCCGCACGCTCACCGCCGCCGACGCTGGCAGCGCCGTCGCCGCTCCGCTGGGCCGCATCTTCCTCAACGAGCGGCTGACGCGCGTCAACCGGCAGCTCTTCCATCGCGTCCGCGAGGAATGCCGCAGACTTCAGTGGCGGTTCTCCTGGACGAAGCGAGGCCGAATATATGCGCGTCAAGCCGACGGCAAGCCAGCGCACCCGATCCGTTCCGAGACTGACCTCGTGCGGGTTTTTGGTTCCATCCCAGTTTGAGTTTATGCCCTGTTATTTGAAATATGTGTTAAAACTATTTTCTTTATGTACTTTAACCTCATCTCTACTCCTCTATTTCATCTCAAGTTATATATTTTATATGCGTTGCGTGGGAGAAACTGACATCAAACAACATTATATCAGCAAACTATCTATAAAAATTACTCTTACACACTCGTTTAAATACACTGGTCCTCTTTCTAACAATAATTTAATGATAACACTTAACCTTTGTAGTTTATATTATCATTATTTCATAATCACTTATAAAAACACCTCCATTAAATTTATCCTATATTATATTACTATCCTATCACCATTTATAATTGATTCATCACAAATTACTCACATGCAACTCATAATAATTATTATCTTAAAGTCTGCAATGTATATGGTTCCTTATTGGTCAAAATTTATTATACATTATTCATAATGATTGAAACCAAAAACCTCAAAGTTGGATTTTTCAATGCGGGCTCATTAAACACAGGGCATGAGGAATTTATCGTAGCAGTGGAGGAGTTACAGCCGGATATACTGGCCATTAACGAAACTTGGGTGGGAGCAGGTGAGGATGAAAAGGCTCCGAGGGTACCAGGTTACCGGTTTCGAAATACACCTAGACCTAACCACATCCTGAGGGGACGTGGGGGGGGCATAGGTTTTTATCTCCGTAAAGGCATCTTTGTACGCACGTGTCCTCACCCTTATGCACCTTCAGTAGAGCAAATGTGGATACGGATTAAAGTTAATGGTCAGGAAATTATTATTGGGACTGCATATAAGCCACCATGGCAAGACCCCCATCAATTCCTCGAAGCACTCACAGACTCTGTCACATCATTTACCAAGTATGATCGGTTGGTTCTGTTAGGTGATCTGAATATGGATATACTTACCCCCAATTTTTGGAAGACTAAGCTACTGAACCAATTCTTACACAGTCTTAAGTTGAAGCAAGTAATATGTGAACCAACACACTTCACTGACCACAGTGAGACATTAATAGATATAATATGTACTGATGCCAGCGTTCGTAATGTCACTGTTAAATATTCCCCTGACTTAGGCCACCATGCAATGCTCTTAGCTGAACTTAGTATAAAAAAGGAGAAGCACTGCCCACGCTTAATTACCTACAGGCCATTAAAAAATATCTTAATTGATCTTTTTAATGATGATCTTAATAGCATTCAGTGGAACTTTTTTAAGGTCACAGGAGATGTGAATAATATGGTCACCATGTTTTCAAACCTTATGGTGTTATTATTTGATTTGCATGCTCCCCTCCGAACTACGAAATTTAAGGACCCGCCTCAACCCTGGATCACTGACACTGTTAGGTCTATGATGAAAATTCGTGATGACTCTCACAATAGATACAGATCGCATAAAACAGTAGCACTCAAAACTTATTATAAGGAGATGAAGAGTATAGTTATTGCAGCCATCATAAGTGAGAAAAAAGCATATTTCACAGAACATATTAATAAAAATATAAAGAATTCTAGTAAATTATGGAAGAACTTAAAAACCACTATTTTACCAAATAAAAAGCAGTCTGCGGAGCTTCCACCACAATTTGATGATCCAAATCTTCTCAACTCCCACTTTCTAAATGTGCCTGGTGATGACCATGTGTCCATCTCGCAGCTCACTTTCTTTGAACATCACAGGTACAGCTCTTCAACTTTTTCCCTGAGCCCTGTAAGTGAAGATAAAATAATGTCAATTATTCGCGGTCTTAAGTCAAATGCACAGGGTGTTGATGGTATTTCATTGGAAATGGTCCTTATGACTCTACCTCAATCCTTGGAGGCAATCACTGCAATCATTAATGACTCCATAACGAGTGGGGTTTTCCCTGAAAATTGGAAGGTGGCCATGATAAAGCCCATACCTAAAAACAATAACCCCCTATCCTGCCAAGATCTGAGACCCATCAGCCTGCTCCCCTGCCTATCAAAGGTCCTTGAAAAGGCAGTGAGCCTACAGCTTACTAAGTATCTTGAAGACAACAGCATTCTGCCACAAGCCCAGTCTGGGTTCCGCAAGGGACACAGTACATCTACTGCTCTACTTGATGTTGTTGACAATTTACTTGCAGCACAGGATGAGGGCATGATCAATATCCTTCTGCTCCTTGATTTTTCTCGTGCATTTGACTCGATAAATATCAATCTTCTCCTTTCTAAGCTTTCTTATTATGGGTTTGATGCACAGACAATCAAATGGTTCCATAGTTACCTGGATCATAGACTTCAGTTTGTTGAACTGACTTTACCCAATGGGTCTAGGTCACAATCTGCTCCTCGGCCAGTGCCTAGAGGTGTCCCGCAAGGTTCCATTTTAGGGCCAATCTTATTTGTGCTTTACAGTGCTGACATAATCAAGGCCATAACTCACTGTAGGTATCATCTCTATGCTGATGATCTGCAGCTGTACCTTTCATTTCCACCCTCTGATATTGCCAGTGCTGTAATAAAAATAAATTCAGACTTAATTGAGGTATCCAGTTGGTCTAAATATAACTCTTTAGTCATCAACCCCAAAAAATCCAAATTTATGCTAGCTGGCTCAAGGCAGAAAGTGCAGGAACTCCAAACTACTCCTATTCAAATTATAGTTGATGGTGAAGCTGTTGAATGTGTGACAGAGGCAAGAAACCTTGGGCTAATTATGGACAACCACTTACATTTTGAAAAGCATATTGCTGAGAGTGTGCGCAATTGTTTTTATCGCTTGAGGTTACTATACAGGATTCGCCCATACATAAGTGAGGCAGTAAGAATAAATCTTTGTGAATCTCTAATCCTCTCAAAACTAAATTACTGTGACACTGTCTATGGACCATGTCTGCTCAGCAAGACCATAAAACTTATTCAACGGGTCCAAAATGCCTGTGCTCGTTTTTGTTTCCATGTCCCACCGCGTTCACACATCACACCATTCTTAAACTCATCAAATCTCCTCAAAATGGAAGCACGGAGAAAGCTTCATCTTGCCGTGCTCCTCTTTGGGGTTGTCAAAAAGCAATACCCGAAATATCTTTTCGACAAGTTGGTAATGGCACGTGCTCATATGAGATATCCGAGAAGATATGGTACCTTTGTGTTTGCTACACCGAAGCACAAATCTATGGCATTCCGCGGATCCTTTAGATTCGCCGCCTCTCGGTGTTGGAATGACCTGCCTCCGCCAGTGCGCGCCCTGAAAACAGTAAATAATTTCAAGATAGTTTTTAGAAGACAGCTTTTCCAGGAGCAAGTAAAGGCATCATAGCTTCCCACTCTTTTTCCTCCTCCAGTGGGTGTCCTGGGTATATTTTAGAACACTGAAATATACCCAGCATACCCACTGGTATCAACTACCTACTGGTATGTAATAGAGGTGGTTCGTATTTACGCTACTAGGTTTTTGAACCAGGTTCTCGCATAATACTAGACGTCCCCAGTACGACTTCACGATACTTAGACGTCTTAAAAATACTCGGGTGCATGTCCACCACGCACCCTAGGTGACGCACGCGCCGCGCAGTACTCGTATTTCACAACCCAACCTTCCGTCTCGCGCCGCGGCGCACCGGTCGTCCAAAAGAGTCCACTGCGCAATTCCACTGCGCAAGTCCAGTCCGCCGCGGCGTACTCGAGGGTCCTCGACCTCGACCTTCCGTCTCGCGCCGCGGCGCACTGGTCGTCCAAAAGAGTCCACTGCGCAATTCCACTGCGCAAGTCCAGTCCGCCGCGGCGTACTCGAGGACCCTCAAGTACGCCGCGGCGGACTGGACTTGCGCAGTGGAATTGCGCAGTGGACTCTTTTGGACGACCAGTGCAAGTATATTTTACTAACACAGTCACGCAACGGGAATGCGACCTTACCTTCATACAAATAAGGAACGAAAGTTTTGCACTTTAATTTGTTTCTTATTTGTACGGGAATAAGGTTTACCTTGACAAACTGCAAGTCTGAATAATAATTAGCGCTTCTTTACAAAGTAAGCCACTCTATGGTCACAGCAATAAGCTACATTATCGCGTGTACAATCGTCCACCCATCTTTGTTTCGATTCAGCGCGTGGCGGGTTTGCAGTGTCCACAGTGCTGCCAGCCCTGAAATTTGATTTTCCCCCAGACTCAGTGAAAAATACCCTAAATTCATAAATATTTGCAAGTTTTCCCAAATTATTTTTTTGCAAAATCGTATTTTTTCAGTAGACTTAAATTATTAACTAACTTGTATGCTAATTCTATATAGTTTAGGTAATTAGTAATAAGAAAATTTGTAAGTTTCGGAATAAAAGGCTTTATTATTATTATGCTAAATTCTAGTGGAAGTTTGTCCTCGAATCTGTCACACATTGTCAAAATGTTTTCCCCTAATAAATACCCTAGGCACCAAGAAATACCCTACGTTAAGGGGAAAATACCCTTTGTTGTGGACACTGCGAACCCCTGAAAAGTCAGTCAGCCTGGCACACAAACATTATACTGGTGAAACTTGACATTCATAAATTATTTGACATTGGCAATAATCACTGCAATACAGCAGAAGCCATTTTTAATTAAAGAAGAATTACAAGCGCGGAATTTTTTGGCGGAAACTTGCAAAATGATGTTGTGCTCTCAATTTATTTAAAAAAACTCGTGTTCAAAATTGAATAATAACAATTAAAGAAAAAATATAAAAAAAAAGGATAATCGAAAACAATTATAGATCCCAAGCCGTGGTTGTTGCCTGATTCTTGCTTGGTCGCGAGGAACAGGCATAGCTTCACCTAGTTTCTAAGACGTTTCAAAGTGATCCTAGTGATTTTATTGAAATAAAAACCTTTGACTTTGAATAGTATTGTGTAATTATGGTAATGTTTTACGTAATATTGTTTGAGTAAAGCGTACAAGTGAAATAAAATGATTGCGTGTATCATTATTCATCACTTTTCGGGTTGGCACCAACAGGTCCCTTAAGGTTCAGTAAAATCAACATTCCTTATTAGAACAGAACTTGGCCATGACTACAAAATAAAATCACAAAAGAAGAGTTCCTATCGATCAATGTTTCAGTTTTAATCTGTGGTTTGGTAAGGACTAAGATGACATAGTCAGACTTGTTGAACACAACGCATCAGCGCCATCTGTGTCTCAGCAGCTGCACTACGTAGGCACCCATTTTGCTGTTTGTAAATCGATACCATGTTTCAATGTACCTAATTTAATTCCCTTATTAAAAAATATTGTTCAAACGAATGTCAATAGATGGCTATACGGGTAAAGATTTGTTATTGAAGTATGTGAAAAATCATTACTAAATTAGGTCATGAAACAAAGATTTTATAATATCATAAAATACCCATAACACGGGAAAATTAAATAAATGCCTCTTCAATCAATTTTAATTATTTTTTACAAAAATCCAATGATCTTGTTTTTCTGGTGGTAATGACTTGAACTACGTTGTGATTGACTCAACACAGTTTGCATGTAGTACCACAGGTAGTACTGACTTGATTTATGGCGTTATTTAAAATTCCTGTATTGTCGCGTTTTGTTTTTGCGTTTTCTATTTTGTATGTAGATTACTTATTTTTAATTCCAATTGAAATGAAAAAAATATATAAGTGTATTTCAGAAGACGCATAGAAGTGAATTATTGTAATAAAACATCCCAGTGGAAAAAAAAATTGAGTGAATTCGTCTCTTTTACAACTTATCACACGTAGTTATCACAAAAGAGATGTTACAGTTAAAAAACTAAGTTAAACGCCTACAATATTGACGTGGCTGCTTTCTCTTTTTCTCTCTGTGCATACAGAACGAACACACTATGTAACGACTAGACCTAGCAAAGTAATAAATTTCCTTTTCTGTTAAAGCTGGTTGTATCTTTTCTGCATATTACAAGTCCGAAAGGGAAAAACATTAGCGCCAATCAATCAATGTTTCAGTTTTAATATGTGGTTTGGTAAGGCCTAAGATGCCATAGCCAGACCGAAAGGGCAAAGCACTAAAAAAATAACAAGCAAAATCCAATCAATCAATTTCGTTTGAATTGTTTGTTTGTTTGGTTTGATTCGAACCAAAACAAAGGTTCGAATCGTAAACAGCTGTCTACGGTTCGAATAGTATTCCTATTAGTCTATGGTTCGAATATGTATTGATGTTAAAAAATGAAGGATATTAGCAATGTCTTGATAATAAATGATGGATGTGAAGTGCTCAATGAATACCTACGTGAATAAATTAGGAAATCAAAGTGAGTGAACCTGATGTGTAGATTTTCGTTCACGATCTCACTATGCTCTAATTCAAACGTACAGCAAAGCAGTAAGCATTAAGTGGTAATAACTTTAGTTTTTTTGCCGGGTATCCTCGGCTGTGGTGGCCCCGGTTGAAGAATAGGCCCCTCCATATCTTCCTACCCGTGGATGTCGTAAGTCTCTTACGTACGACATCCACGGGTAGGAGGTAGGTAGATAGGGAGGGGCATATTCTTTAGCTGGTGCCACCATACTTGAAGTATTTAAAACCTACTGAAATACTTGTAGTATTTATTACTTTCTTGTCGGGCTCAACCTTCACGTTAGTTTGAGGCGGAATGGAGGGATGTAAATAACAACTGCTAAAATAAGTGTTTGATGTGAGACATTCTAAACATATAATAAATAGTGGATCCCTGAGCTGAGATCTCCCGATGTCCGGTAAAAGCTGGTGTTTTCGTGATTGTTGTGGCACAATTAATATGAACTTTAAAAATCACACATTTAGTAATGTTCTAACTTATAACCAATCTTACCTGAACTACGAATTCATTGAAACTTTACCAAATGGGAGCTCACATTACATTGTTTTCTTAAAGTTAGTATTTTTGTTATATCTCAGAAACAATGGGGCCTATTATAAAAATAAAATCGTTGGAGTGTATGAATAAAACTTTAATATTATAACTCAGCAGTTCATCTATTTGTATTACTTTTTGAAAACCCCTTACCTTTTGGTTTCCGAGATGTATAACTTGTCAAAGCTTTTCATAGAATAGCATAGCATACCTAGCATAGCATAGCATACATAGCGTAGCAGAGCATAGCTTAGAATCCACCTTAAAGTATCAGTTCAACATGGAAAAATTTGCCGGTATAGGGAGCAGCGTCTTAATTCTTAAGGATATACTTTCAAGTATTTAGTACCTGGTTTTAGAACCTAGTACTCGTAAGATACGATACGTTATAGACCTGGTACGCGAAATAGCAAGTACGACCCATCTCTAGTATGTAACAACCTACGTAAAGTAGGTACCTACTCACCCCTGTTGTTTGCGCGTCGATCTCAAAGGTTCCACTTCTTTCTATTCCATTAGAGACATCAACACAATGCTACGCTCACTGATCTTGTTTCACTTGATACATATAATTACCGAAATATCCGTTCGCTAGCTCAGTGGGTAAATCACTTTTGTTGACACCGTTTAATTGAAAAAGTAGCAAAATTCAAGCGAAGCGACGCCATCGGATCATACTTGCTTTGCTAGCACAGACCAATAGGATGCTTGCTTGCTGCCACAGACTACTATGGAATACGAATAAACAACACACCACAGGCTAGAGAGATACTACTTTATTTAATAATATACCTACATACTTATTATTTTATATAATATCTACTATGTTCCTACTTATAATATATAATATAACTATCCATTTATTAATACATACCTACTATAAATATTATGTTTATTGATGTTCGTCACGTCACGTCGCCTAGGCCCCGTCTGAAAACCAGCGCCGCACCGTACTTATTATGTTTGGTGCAGCTTTATGCTGAGACGGGACCCATTTGCCCCACACAACGCATACCTACTCAACCTATCTACCGCCTCACCTACCTACATGTTTTTGTTTTTCTTATTGTTTTTTTTTTTGTATTACTAGATTTAAGTATTTTTTTTTTTCTTTCATTGTCTTCCTACCTACCTACCTACTTACTGCGTTGTGGGACAAATAAATAAATTTTCTTTCTTTTCTTCTTTCTTTAAAGGTCAAATTTATAATACAAAGTTCATTGGAAAAGTTTATGAAAACAATTATTAGGTAAAATGAGTGAGTTGACCCGAGCGAACTTCGCTGGTTGATCCATTATAGTTTAGTGCATACAAAAAAGTGTATGACATTTTTCAACGGAAAAATCGCCTGGGCCTACTGCGTTCGAACAGCGTGCGATATGTAACCTAATTTAATTTTTTAAGTCACTTTTTAGAAAATCACTTTAATCTTTTCGGGTTCCTATAATGAAAAAAGAAGCTAAAAGATAAGCATCCAAGCCGCTAAAATATTAAACTTATTGACTTGTTAACCCAATAAAGAAAAAACGTATACTCCATCATGATCATCTCATGTAACTAGAATGTATTCGAAATAGCCGTGTTATTGGATCGAATAACAACAGCTGTCAAATAACCGTATTCCAATTTATACTCTAACAAAACCAATTAAAGCCCACATTGGTTTTCATACAATTTGACAGATTGTATGGTCGGCCATTTTCCATTATGGCCGCGTTAAACGCGACATCTACGAAGAGTTTAGTTAGTTAGTGTCATTGCGAGCGTTCATAGCTTTGGTCGCGTTTTTATCTTCTCGCTAATTGTTTGCAACCATTGTTTGAAAAATTATGACGTGCAAACTGCCACGGATTGTCATAAATTCATGTTAGAACAGAGAGTTGTCACCTCGTTGTAATCGCGCGCGCTCGAAAGCCCATTATAGTTATGCTAGAAGTCGTTACTAGTAAAAATAATGAATTTACACCGCCGCAGTGTTGAATTGAACCCTAAGTATTGTGGAATCGATTTTTAGGTGTTATTATTGAAATTACCGGAGTGCTCGCTAGTGATTCTCAAACCAGTTCCAAACTGTAGGTACACGTTAGCATCTTGATTATTCTATCTTTGTGTTCGGGTTATAATCGATGAAGTTAATAAAAAATGCATATTTCCCCCATGCTCCGTGAGGGATCCGATCGGTTATACGAAAACGAATGTTCTGTTTAGCGATGCAAGTGAGCTGGTGAAGTGATTTTGTGCAATGTTTACTATTTATTTTAGTGATTGTGTGCTGTTCTGTGCAAGGTTAGTAAACAGTTTCACTATCAATGTTTTAGTTAGGTATTTCAGCTTTATATCACTCTCAAATTCTCATTAAAGGTGAAAGTTTGTAGATAAACTAGGCTACTCGCCACTTATAAAACCGGCTCAATCTTTTTTTTACACATACTGACATGCAAAATCTCTGCGAAGTAAATATTTTGAAGGTTGTTTTTTTTTCTAGTTTTGAATAAGGAACAAAATTTACCTAGTTAACAGATGTTAAATGAAGTTGGAGCAAATAGGTTGTATGTTGCACTCTCATGCTCAAATAGAGTAACTGTAAATTCCAAGATTACTCCAAGCAAAGATGAAAACCCATTCTACTATAATCCTTGCTCCAAGTAATCATGTTTGACAGCTATACACCATCTTCAAACGGCATGTGATATGTCATCTAAAATTGAAAATGATCCGTCTCTTCAATAAAGTCAATAAAATCACTAGGAACACTTTGAAACGTCTTAGAAACTAGGTGAAGGTATGCCTGTTCCTCACGATCAGACCTAGAAGAATCAGTCAACAACGGCTTGGTGCATATAATTTTTTTTGATGATCCTTTTTCACCACACTGAAGCTCAACATTAGAACTTCAGTGTGGTGTTGATCGAACTAGGTGAGGCTTAAAAGAAAAATTATCAGGTATTCATAAATCAATGATGTTTTTTGCTATTAGTAGCTTGCGATATCGTTGAACTATAACACCCACTCTCAAAATGTAAAATTTGAAACAATTTTTAGATGACATATCACATGCCATTTGAACACAGCTTGAGGGAAAAGAAATCACACTATTTCCATTTTTATGTATATGATATGTAAGGTACAAAATGGCTTTGTAGCAGCTAGGACCCCTACATTGACTCTGCGTGGGCTAAACTTCGGCTGTACCCAGACCTTGGATATATTTGTCCAAAAACTGAGGCTTTACACGAAGCTGAACCTCTAATCTATGGCTTTACCAGTTGTCAAGTCACGACAGGCCTATGAACTTATTCAATACCACTAGCTCACTTGATCTTCTAGGTCATTTACAATAGACTTTTAAAAGAACATCCTAAATTTGTCTACTTAACTACTCTACTACTGTGTTACTAACTATGTTACTGTTCGTTTCCCAAATAAAATAAAAATACATAAATAAATACCTACCTCATTCGGAAAAACTTAACCCTTAGCCCCTTCGTCCACGAAGCGACTCAAAAGAAACGCGACTGAAACTGTAGTCACTTATGAGTAGCCTGACTGAGATAGCACTAGTATTTCAATGCGCGTCCGTCCACGACGCTACTCAAAAGGAACGCGTTTGTAACTAGTCTCCTGGCGACTCGACATGCTGGTCGCCAGGTGACTGGTTTTGAGAAACTGTTGAAAAATGAACGAATAAAAAGTAATTATATGTGATTCTGACTGGAGAAGTAATAATTCCATGTCATCGCTCGAATTAGCACTAGTCATGTTAATTATTTTCGTTTTCAAAACTTTGTTTACATAAAATCGTGTACTGAGTGACTGAGTTTCAGGAAATTCCAGTAGCGTCGTGGACGAGTCAGAGTTTCCAATCAGTCCGCAACTCTAGTTTCTAATGAGTTCCGTCACTTTTGCGTAGCGTCATGGAAAAGGGGTTTTTTTTTTTTTTATTATCGATGGGAAAATGCGTTATGCATGTCCACCAGCTCGGGGAGAGCTGGAGGGGTATGTCGGGCTCTCCGCCAGCTACTGATGAGATATCAGCGACCAACGGCATACCGACTAAAAACCCATCGATGTTCCTTCACTCACCTTAGTGCTAATGCATCATCGAACCACTCATCATTCACCGGCTGGCTCGACACTGCATCAGCAGTTGGCAAAGTCACGGGGTCCCGATCGGATTCTAGGAAACTTCAGTGTTCATCTATCTGTCTAGAACAGTGGCCCCCAAACTCTTTTGCCTCGTAGTCCCCTTGGCTTATTTTTCGGTTAGGCGTAGACCCCCCTACCTAAATTCACAAAAATGTAATATTAGCTATATTGAATTTTTGTGAATTCATCATCTTAATTTTTTTCCGATTGACTTCTAACTGTAGTGAGGTATTATTATAAATAGATCCACTGTTGTGGATTTTGTTGCATCTTGTAGACCCCCATTTGGATTTCAAAGACCCCCAATATTTTTTTTCACTTGTAGACCCCTAGGAGGTCGCCGTCGACCCCTGGGGGTCGATATAGACCACTTTGGGAATCACTGGTCTAGACCCTTTTCTCAGACATGGCTTGAGGTACATAACAGGTTGAAATTAATATTGAATACCTACTTAACTTGTCTGATAAGTGCTTTCTGACCCTGTGTAATGATATGGAAATCTCATGTCCTACTCCCACTGGACTGTTTTTATAGTAGATACATACATACATACATAATATAATAACATGCCGCTGCATGTTATCCTAATGTGTAGCGGCATTATGCTGAGACCATGCCTTACACTTTGGCTCACACACACGGGAGACTAATTAGCACTTAAATATTGTAAATGACATAGATACCTACTTATGTGTTCTTGTTTGTACTGTGTGTTATCTGTGTTACGTCTACCTATCTCCCTATCGTTAACCTTAATTCTATTGTTTTTTGTGTCTTCTGTCTGTGTTTGTCAAAATAAATTTATTTCATTTCATTTTCATAAAATCACGCCCTTTTCCCAGAGGGGTAGGCAGAGACCACGGTTTTCCACTTGCTACGATCCTGACATACCTCTTTTGCTTCATTCACTCATCATATTCCTCATACATGCTCGTCGGTTTACGGTACTCATGACCTGGCCTTTTTCCAAAACGTCACCGATTTGGTCATATTTATAGTAGATTCTACTATTATATGCGAAAGTTTGTGAGGATGTATGTTTATAATTACTAATTATAATTTATGTAGGTACCACTCGAGCAAAGGCGGCTTCGCTGGGCGGAAGCTAGTTTTCCATAAAACTGAAAGTTTTACAAACATTGCTTTATTTTTGTTAACAAAACACTGAATCACTACATTCCATTTTGTGAAAAGGATCATCGAAAAAATTATGGGCACCAAGCCGTGATTGTTGCCTTATTCTCCTAGGCCTTGTCGCAAGGAACATCTCCATTTAAGAGTTTTAGGCTCGTATTCAGAGACAAGACTTGAGCATAGATCTGTACTTAAATCTCGATTTGAGGCGAGATTCTAATTCTTGAACAGTATTTATGTATAGCTTCAATGATCGCAGTTCACCTGAGTAAATGCTTATTCTGAAACGTCAATCAGACGAACTCGGTGCTTGAGTTTAGATTTGATTAGACATTAATCAAATGACATTTTCGTTCCGTTACACGTACTTTGATGCATATTTATACTGCACTTTATAGTTCTGTTCTATTTCCACCCTGGCTCTTTGAATTTCTGCGTAAAACGGATCGAAAATTATAAATAAATTAAAATGTAAACGAGAACATTTGAGTATTCAAGAGAGATTCAATACATAAGTAGAGTTCAGCTGATCTGTGATTAAATCTAAGTTTGAGTCGTGTCTCTGAATACGAGCCTTAGTTTTTACTCCTACATCCTCCAGTTTTGTGATTTTTGTCAGGGTTGTTGCTCTTTTTCTGTCCGTTCTGTGGTATCCCAATAAACTACTTTTCATGCTTAACTAAGTTATCGTTAAATAAACCCCGATTTCAAATTAGCATTGTAACTAGGTAATTCTCAGAGTTTAAATAATTCATAGCCGAAGGCGGCGCTCGGGGCGGACGCGATCAAAAGAATATTCACTACTGTACTGAACTGGACATCGTTTGATGTTATAATTCTGTGTCTACACTAGCTTATTTCAACAGGCTTTTGTTTAACTTCACGTTTTGGTATACTTAGGCCCGAAAACTAGTCTATCAGTGCGTGTTGCCAGTGATGACAGCGCACTGAGACTTGGTCGCTAAATATTGGCATCACTAGCTCAAAGTCGCGGAACGGGCTATGGAGAGAGCTGTGCTCGGAGTTTCACTACCTACGTGATACAATTCTAAATGAGTAAATCTGTAGAAGAACCAAGGTCACCACTTAATCTCAGAATTAGCAAGTTGAAAGCAGTGGATAGGCCATATAGCTCGCAGAACCGACCCGTTGCGGAATTGAGGTTCTCGAATGGCGACCACGAACCGGGCGACGCAATGGGGGTTCTGCTGGAAGAAAAATATTAGTACATATTTTGTATATCCATACGTGCAAGTTGTGGAATGAGCTTCCTTCCGAGGTTTCCCCACTAACCTACAACATGAAGAGCTTCAAGAAAAATACAAAAAGACTTCTCCAGGGCAGGCAACGCATTAGCAATGCTTCAGGTGTTGCAGATGTCAATAGGCGACAATAATCGCTTACCATCAGGTGGGCCGTAAGCCTGTTTGCCTCCGTATAACATAAAATAAACCTTTTTTGTTAACGAAAACCTGGTGACCTAGGCCTGACCCGCATTAGGCATCATCGAGGATCTGAACTGAAGATCTGAGAGGATGCTTCGGGATTCATCATTTCAGCCGTAAGACGTCCACTGCTGGACACAAGCGTCCCCCACAGATTACCAGTAACAGTCATTTGGGAGGATTGGAAACTGCCCATCGCCTAACTTTGTTTCCCTTAGTCGCCTCTTACGACATCCACGGGTAAAAATGGAAGGGTCTATTCTTCAGCCGGGGCGACAATGGTAATGCTAAATCCAGAACGCGTCAAGTTAACCCTTTCTATTTGCCTACGTCGGAAACCCAACACCAATGTATTCGAATTCGAGGGAATTCGACACACTCCCCGTATTCTGTAACTCGATATGATAATGCGTTCTCGGTAGTAAGTAACGATGAATTCTACCAAGAAACTTACATTGGAATGTCTAAAGTAAATAAAAAGTTTATTTAAGTAACATAGGTAAACCTAGACAAAGAGGTCAACCGACGAATCCAACTCTGACGTCGCAGATGCCGCAAAGCCTCAAGACAAAAGTCTATAATCAGAGCGTGTCTGTGATGACATATGTCAAGTAGCCTGAAATAAAGATATGGCAGTGAGACTTGATCGCTAACTTGGCCTCATGCAGAGAGCTATGCTGGAAGCTTCACTGCGTGATAAAATCCGAAGTGAGGAAATCCGTAGGAGATCAACATCAATGTTGGAGGAGGTAGGGTAGGTACAGCGAAATTTTATCGCTCGAAATTGGAGCAGCCCGCCTGGAGAACATTACAGCCAAATAACATTAGGTATTTGTTTCAAATAGTTTTGTATTCCTGCGGTAAGGTTGCCAGAGCTCTTTGGGTTCGGGGACGTCAACGCGTGCGTTATGCCTCAGGTATTGCAAGCGTTCATAGGCTAAGGTAGCCACTTACCTACAGGTGGTATGCTAGTTTGCCACCTTAGTTGTTTATAAAGAAACTAATGCTCTTTATTTTAGGCATTAAAATCTTCATGCGGGTGAATTCACGGGCTACCATTAGTTAGAATATCCCACCCACCCGAGGCGATACGAGTATAAGGTTCTTATGTGTAAAGCACAAAGACCTGTTACGTTCTTTGAAAGGGAAGCTGACAGTTGAAGTGTTAATACTTAGAGAGCGGGTGCTGTAACTTGATGGATGACATGTGAACTATTTTGAACCAGTACATACAACGTGTAAAATAGAGCAACAGATAAAAAAAATTATAAAACTAAGGCATACGGCCCCACCTGTTTTTAAACGGGTACGTAACTAGGGATTGCAGAATCGGGTAGTTTTTAAGGAACCGGGAATACCGGGAAGCTTCACATAGGGAACCGGGAATTCCCGGGTATTTCGGGAAATTTCGGGAAAAATATTTTACGTCTAGGCGAAAGGTTTAAAGTTAAACTGTCATAGCTTAATATTAACCAACCGCACATACTTTTGCATGACGCAGGTTCTGATCAAAAGGATAGAATAAAGCTATATCACTGTTGATCTGTTTAATAATTTAAGCATGTAAGGTAAGGATATTGTTGATTTTTATGCAAGAAAAACAATGTAAAATTTCCTAAAAAAAAAACTGGCAGCCTCACTCACGGCAGGAACACAAAACTATTTGACACCAAATAATGTAATTTAGCTGCTATCTTCTGTAAGGCGAAGGTACCACCCAAGGCGGGCTCCTCCAATTTAGAGCGAGAAAAACTCACTGTGCACTACCTCCTCCTAAAATATAAGTATATGTAGTAAGTATGTCGAAACATGGAGTACTGACTCTCGAGTCCGTAATGTTCGTGAGATTATTGTCACCGTGAAAAGTGGGGCGCTATCAGTATCTTCTGGAACACATGTAATAGAAAAAAATGGTTTTTGGGGTGCTGGACACCCCACGCGTTCAAATTAGGGTTAAAGAACTCCTTTGGTTACTTTCTCAACCATTTTTCACAACTAGTACCCAGCTAAGAAAAAAAACCCTTTTTTTTTCCTTATTCGCTAACTGGTTATTAGAATGGAATAAAAAGTGTCCTACTGTCTTAACTGACATAGTTATAGTTAAGAAAGGAGAAATATGATTGTAGTTACATAAAAACCATTAAGTCATACGTCGACATAAAATGTACAAGTCTGTTGTTTAAGCTTGTTAAAATATGCTGAGCAGTAAACACACTAGCTTTTTAAGGCTCATTTTCAAAGCTCCAACGGATGGTGCCGTCCATGAAATATAGTATACTTATATAGAGTAGAGTAGAGTTTTATAAGAAAGTAGGTACCTAGGTTCTTAAATACTCAGTCATGTTGCTTTTTTTTATTAACCGACGCCATAATAATGAAAGTTATCAATTCGAATCAAGACTGTTTTTTTAATGCTGGTGCACCGATTACTCTGTGACAAACCGTTTTTCTTTCTCCTTTCTTTCTTTCAATGTTTCAATGGCAAAATGGCCACTTTGACACAATATGGTATTCTGCTATGACACTCGTATATTTATTATCATTGTGCAACTAATAAACAAATTAAATCAAAGAAACGAAGGTGGCGGCAATCGTAACTGAATGATAATGGTGCGATCATTATCATTTTCAAGTCATTGAATTAGTAGAATTGGAGGCATGAACACTCTTACACATGACCATTTACTTACGCATGCGTGCGTATTAAAATTGATTTGCTTCTGACGGAGCTTGATAGATAGATGGAAAATTCTTAGGATGGCCAAGAAAGAACCAGAGACACTACAAGTAAGCAAGCCTAAAGTATCTACCTTTCTGGAATAAAAACTTACCCCGAAAATCCCCAATTGAAGAAATCGCTTTAAATTGGGCGTGAATTGGCCCTCTGGTCAATGACCATAGGTCCTAGACAGGAATAAAGCGACCGTAAAAAGTTCAGTGTGACGACGAGCGAAATTTAGAAAGTATTTTTTTCCACTGGACCGGGTGTCAGTTCAGTCAAGTGGCATTACAAGTGATATTTAAATTATTTATGTACATAAAAGGTCGATTTCGAGTAACTTATTAATTAAAACGTATTAAGCCGTGTTGACCTCAATTTTCGATAAGAAGGGCGTGGGTTCGAATCCCGCCCTGGAACCAATGGTTTTTTTTTTGTAAAATATATGTGCGCTTTAACGCGTGCTCAAAACGGTGAAGGAAAACATCGTGAGGAAACCAGCGGTCTAGTCATCTCCACACGTATTGAAGGATAAGGCGGATTTTGGAGGAGGTAGGGCACAGCGAGATTTTCTCGTTCTAAATTGGAGCAGCCCGCCTGGGGAGGTACCTCTGCCTTACAGAAGATCGCAGCCAAATAACATTTGTTTCAAATAGTGTTGTGTTCCTGCGGTGAGTAACGTTGCCAGAGCTTTAGGGGAGGGGGGTTCGGAGTCGACAACGCACGCGTGATGCCTCTGGTATTGCAAGCGCTACGGTAACCGCTTACCAACAGGTGGGCCGAATGTTTGTTTGCCACCTTTGTTGTATAAAAAAAAATTGGCTGAGAGGATGGTATAGGTGCTGGGCAAGTCTACTAACATGTTTTGTAGAGGCGCTTTATGTGACACCATACAAAAACGATTTAAGCCTTTCACTTTTCACCACCGGTGACAAGTAGGTAAAAGTCATTCACGAGCAAAAAATCCGTTTGATCTTTTAAAAAATCTTGTTTAAGAAATTATAGTTGTAATCACAAATAAATAAATATTCCGGACATATCACACACGGTCAACTGACCCCAAACTAGGCATAGCATGTACTATGGATACCAGAGACTGATATACATAATAGATTAATATTTAACACCCAGACACAGAACAAACATCTGTGTTCATCACACAAATGTTTGTCCAGATCGGGAATTGAACCCGCGACCTCTAGCGCAGAAGGCAGAGTTACAACCAACTGAGCTATGAGGCCAGTCACACACAGCAGTCGTTCTAGGCCTCAATTTTTTTTTAGCTAGTTTAAGTGAGTATACCTTGATTGTTTTCAAACCATTTATAAAGAAAGGAACCATTTATAGTTATTTATTGGTAAAATACAGATTTACAAGCCCAGTTAATAGGAATGTGTGTATAGTAGGTAGGTTAATAATTTTAGGAGACTATCGCAGTAGTACTGCACGCTCATATCCAAGTGCGACCACGGAAGACCAGCGCTTTGGTATGAACTGCTCTGCCCTAGCACATGCTGAGTTGTGGCCATTTTTGTTACCATGATGAATTGTATTTTTCCTAGGTTCCTTAGGTTCCGTACCTCATTTGTAAAAACGGAACCCTCATTTGTAAAGAAAGTGATCCTATAAGGATCACTTTCTTGTTAGTCTGTCTGTCTGTCTGTCTGTCTGTCCGTCTGTCAAGACCCTTTTTCTCAGAAACGGCTAAAGGCATCAACTTGAACCACCTATTAAGGTCTGTGGGCTTATGGTGCCGTATAAAAACCAAAGCTCTAGCTTAATTCATTAAAAAGATATGGCAATTAATGTATAATTTTGTATGGAAATGGCTAAAATGAAAAACCTCTAGGGTACTACCAGTTACCTCACAATTCTGAAATTTAGACTGCTAGGAGCTCTTGTAACACAATTAAAGGGAAAAGTCTGAAATTGAGGAATTACGAAGTTTTTTTAGGAAACAATGTTATATTTGCGGTCAATGTCATACAATGACTACGTGAGCGACCGCAATATAAGTTTGTCAACTCCTACACTTAGAATTTTTATTTTCTAACCACTGGTGCACGACCGGGATTCGATCCACAACCAATGGTACGGAACCCTCAGGGCGCGAGTTCTCGCACTTGACCGTCTTTATTTTGTATTGTGTTATGTTCAGTCTGATTGTATTGGTAACAAAATAAACGTTATTCTATTCTATTCAATATGCATAAGGGCCTCAGTGCTATTATAGACGACTAGCTTCCGCCCGCAACTTCGCTCGCGGGGTACTTACCTACGAAGATAAAAAGTAGCCTATAGATGTGCTTAGATAATTGATCTCTGTGGCAAAAGAGACGTTTCATCAATATATGGAGCCTGGGCCTGCACTGTGTACACTACTCTAAAATATGGCTAAGCAATAAAGTAAACGTATTTAATTGGTTATTATATTTAAATAGACTTCGTTCTAAGGTACATTAAGATTTTCTTCGACAAAGAGAGCAACACACAGCGCTACAAAAATATGGCGGATGGACGTGCGTGAAATGTCATTTTGACAACCTACATTTATCTGACAAAACAAAAACATCAAATCAAACAACATGACATGAAAAATATGTCAATGTCATGTCAAACGCCAATTATAAACCAACATGGCGGCCTTCAAATAGTGTTCACATAGTAAAAAACTTACCAAAAGAACTATTCTTGTACCATCGCATTCGTCTTCAAATTAATGAAATTGTATTTTTCTTGTAATCTCCTATTTTTTTCTAATTTTTCTATGTAGTGTACATGGACCAGGCCCAGAATGAAATGGCTCCTTTCATCCGGAACCGTTCAAACATCTAAACATTCAAACATCCTCACAAAATTTCGCATTTATAATATTAGTAGGATAGTAGGATAGATTTAGAAATGAGTCGTATCCATAAGTCGTTCACCTACTAAACTGTGCTTTGCAAAGAATAAAGGAGACAGAGCAAAGGGGTCGGCACTAAGGGCCCTGTAGTCTAGGGCCCTTCAAATAATACAGGTGAACGCGTAGGGAAGGGAAGCGTCGATGAAATTTTGAATTCACTAATGTTTCAGTAAACCAGTGAGTAAGGGAAAAAAGCTAGCTAGGCAACAGCGTTCCTGTTAACAACAGGAGCTTTACCTGCGCTAGCCGACCCACATGCCATTGTTTCTAGAAATCTATGGGGGAGGCCGAGGTTCAGCAGTGGACGTCTTACGGCTGAAACGATGATGATGAAGATGAATATTTCAATATACCTACCTAAGTCGTTGCGTTGCGTTCGAAACTCTTTGGGATGGTCCTCGCCTCGCAGCGCCGGTTGCTATAGGGGAGTTGTTCTCATAAATAAATCAACACCAGTATTCCCATTGTGCGAAGCTTGAAAAGAATGGTAGACATCCTCAGGCGACCAGATCCTTGAAGAAGTCAGTCAGGGGCTTGTCTGAACATTTGACACATGCCCACATTTTGCAGGAGTGAGTAGAGAGATGTGGACTCACCTAATGGTAAGAGAGATGTTGTCGACGGTGTAGCACGTTTGCCTAGAAGAAACGTATTCACTCTGCTCTTTGGAAGACACTCAAATCATAGCCACCGCCTGCTTACCTAGGTACTTGTTTCCTCACGATGTTTTCTTAATGTTCAAAACCGACTACAAAATTTTTTTATTAAGTATTTATTTATTAAGTATATTTAAAATATTATATGTATTTTATAGTATTGCATGTTTTGGTTTCTTTTATTTATTTATTTATTTTGTAAACAGTATCTTTTATTTGTATATTTCCCTTTTCAGTGTTGTGCACATGTACCCACTACTTTTATCAGCTCTCTCTAGCCTCAAAGGTTTGCTGGAAGAAAACTCTTTGTAGGTAACAGAAAGAAAACTCGTTGTAACTAGTTAAGCTCGCCTTTGTACATGCCTGAATTTTTATGTTTTATTTCTGTATGTTTACTGTGTACAATAAAGAATTAAAGAATTAAAGAAAATTCCCTGTATCGTTAGTATCAAAAACTACGAGTACCTACTATGTTTCCACAACACCCAGATACGACGTAAATGAATAAAGACTTGATTATAGGACTTTTTCATCGACACAGTCCCATCCCTACTGGCCCACTCAACCCGTGCACAGGCGCGGCAAGATTTTTTCTGCTTATGTCGTTTAAAAAAGAAATAAAAAGGTCACGAGTCCGGCCTCTGTTTCGGTGACCGCGGAGTATAATTCCGACGGCCCCATTCGTAAACCATTGCGGTCTAAGAACCACTCTGGACCCTGGCTACATGCACTTTGTATTTTGCACCATCAAGCAAAGTTCATGCTAGTTGTGCACGAATGGAGCCTCTAAGAGGCGCACTTTAATCCTTTCACTACACTGATTCTTTCACCGATGGTCATAGGCCCTTTTCAGGGCCACCCACCATACCTCAACCTGGTCACTGACCTAATACAGGATGACCAAGAAAGAATCAGTGACACGACAAGAAGAAGCCAAGGAACTGGCGTCGCAGCAGCCGTCTGTAATATATATATACAACCATTTGGAGGCACTTCTGACTCCTGTATAACTCAGAAACTATTCAAAACTAGCTTCCGCCCGCGGCTTCACTCGCGTACTAACTACATAATAAGTAGCCTATAGCTATTCTAGGTAAAAAACTTTATATAAATCCAAGTTTCAACGAAATCGGTTGAGCCGTTGCGGCGTCATGGAACCACAAACATACTCTCAAACTTTCGCATTCATAATATTAGTAGGAAGTAAGATAAACCCTATGTATGGGGATGCCTGGATGTTCAGCATTGGATGTCCTATTAGCTAATATAATATATTTTTATACAACTAAGGCGGAGGTGCCTCACCAGTAGGGCTTGTAAACTATAGTATTCGACCATTTTTGGGTGGTATTCGAATATTTCGAATACTTTTAAATGTTCGTTTTAACAAGTTTTTACTGCAGAAAATCATCACAAAACAGCGTAGAAATGCTCCAAAAGGGCTAACAGTGAACCCTAGTTATCAAAACCACCAAATATTTAAAAAAATGTATGCATCAAATAAAATCCGAAAATTTTCTTCATTAAGTAATTTCCCGTTTATACATTAGGAAAGTGCCAATTCACGAAAGTTGTTATAGTAATAATGCTCAAATTGTAGAAAAACTAAAATTACCTAGTTTAGAGAAGGATAAATGCTTCAGATTACGGCTTTCTCTCATACTTGAAATTATTCGAATAACGCTATATTACAAATATTCGAATAAAAAAATGTGCCGAATATTCGATTGCAAGCCCTACTCACCAGGCGGGCTGTTCCAATTTAGAGCGAGAAAATCTAGCTATGCTATGCACCTAGTAGTATAAAATATGATGGTCTCGGTAGCTTGGCGTGTGAGGTGCAAGTTCGAACAGGAACAGGAACAGTTCGAGGGATGTTGTGTTCGACACACTGATAATCCTAGTGTGGGGACTATGTATGTATGCAACTGTTGAATGTTTATTATACACTAGCTTCCGCCTGCGGCTTCGCTCTCGTGGTACCTACATAAAAAGTAGCCTATATGCTATTCCAGACTGTAATCTATCTCTAAAATCCGTTCGGCCGTTAAGCCGTGATTGAACCACAAATATCCCCACAAACTTTCGCATTTATAATATTAGTACCTAGGAAGTAGGATACAGTCATGCATGACATTCCCGTAACCTATTACAACGATCCTAAAGTGATGCATTGTTGTCCAATAACCGGCCATTTTGAATCTGATGATATCGGCCACGGTTCATTAATTTTGAATTATCAATATTGGTTGCTGCTGATACTTTCTTTGTCACTTTGGTTTTGTTTCACCGACAATCTCAAGTAATGGACTTTTTTTATAAATTTTCCTACTTTTTGGCCGTGGTCGTCCCGGCTGAAGAATAGGCCCTTCCTACCCGTGGATGTCGTAAGAGGCGTTGTCGTTTTTTTGATCAGTTCTGCTCAGTTCACAGGACGTACGTTAGTATAACCCTAGTGTTTAGTAACCAACCCTAGTGACGTAGGCGTAGTCAACTCCTCAGAATCCTAGTATACGCTACATTGAATCTAATTCCTGAGGAATAAAGGTCATTTTACATTGCAAGCTGATGTGAAGTGGGACACGGTTTCTTCAAACGACGCGCTATTCAAATCAGTGCAACTTTTCAGATCGATCGAATGTATACGCTATAACGTATCAAGGTAATTAAAATTTAAAAAAATTTGCTTGTGTATAAAATGTTAACCAGAAACGGAATAAATTAGTTTGAACGGATTTAGTTTTTTCAGTATTTCCAATCAAAAATGGGCAGTGGTGGCCCCGCCTTCCAATCCACAGGTCGCGGTATCGTGTCCAGGTCGTGGCAAATGGATTTTCCATTCGAAAAATTTGTTTGCGCTATATATACTATTACTGTCAAACGGTAAAGGAAAAAATGTGGGGAAACCGGCATGTCCTAGAACCTAAAAATTCGAAGACATAATGCACGAAAGTAGCCTCTAAGACATGGGTTCTTAAACTATGTCCAGCCACGGACCACTCTCAGGATTTTTAAAATGCCACGGACCCCTCTGGCAAATAACATTGTGGATTTATTGTTTTTTTTTTGTTTTTATCGACGACGACGACTATTACGAGCTGAAAGCCCTTTATCTTAAGAATTAATTTGAGCTACTGCGGACCTCTGTCACACTTATTACGGATCCCTTGGGGGTCCGTGGACCCCACTTTAAGAAACCCTGATCTAAGAGGTACACTCAAATCCTTTCACTACACCGATTCTTTCACCTACGGTCATAGGCCCTTTTCAGGGCCACCATACCTCGACCCTGGTCATTAACCTAATGCAGCATAACCAAGAAAGACTGAGCAAGCAATAAAAAATGTTGAAATTTCCAAAAGTCTTAGAACAAACTTGATTGCCAATCGGGTGCAGAATACGCCTCTTTGGGGATAGCATGCATATTATCAGTCACCTTGCATTATATCGCGTCGTTCGAAGGCACCTAGAAGCAGTTTGTTTATTTACCGCGCGGCCCCTTATGCCGCCTTTGAAGTGTCCACGCCTGTGTTTGTGATATAAATTTATGTTCTTTCTGGGAACATGATCTAACATACATTTTAGTTGCACAAACATGAAGCCGACGCTGCGGGTGACTTACTGGCTGGGAAGTGAGTGGTGGCTGGTTCGACTCTGCGGAAGGGCAAAAGTTTGCACGATCCGCAATTATTTGTTGCGGACTTTTGAAGAAAACCCAGGACTCCATTTTTAGCCACTTTTGAAAGCCAATTTTGCTGCCTGATTCTTCTAGGCTTGTTCGCGAGGAACAGGCGTAGCTTTAAATTCAAAATGATCCTAGTGAATTTACTGAAATAAACACCTTTGACTTTAATGACAGGCCTCATAGCTCAGTTGGAAGTAGCTGTGCCTTCTGCGCTAGAGGTCGCGGGTTCGATACCCGCACTGGACAAACATTTGTGTGATTAACACAGATGTTTGTTCTGTGTCTGGGTGTTAAATAGTTATCTATTTATGTATATCAGTCTCTGGTACCCATAGTACAGACCCATAGTACAGAATGCCTAGTTTGGGATCAGCTGACCGTGTGTCATATGTCCAAAGTCAAAGGGCATTTATTTCAATAAAATCACTAGGATCACTTTGAAACGTCGTAGAAACTAGGTGAAGCTATGCCTGTTCCTCGCGACCAAGCTAAGAAGAATCCGGAATATTTATTTATTTAATGAATGATTAAGAGAATATTGATAACATAAAAGTACCTAATAATTATCAAAATTACCCTTCTCCGTCAAATCCATCAGATATAGAAAGATATTTATCTGGTGTACGACCATAAAATAAAAATAAATCGCTCTCCATTATTTTAGCAAGTTGATAAAAGGCGCTAAACTCGAAAGGGCGGGAAACAAAAAAAAACAAAATGGCGGACACATAAATCATTCCGCTGACGGACGCTTGCATTAATGATTTTGAATGCGTTTGTCTGTCTGTCTGTATTATGGGGACGTCCTTTCCTAAGCTCATTAACGACTTCAACCCTATTTATAAAGAATATGCGTCGGTCATAAATTTACATAACGGTTTAGGAACAATTTTATAAATAAACGCTGTAATTTCGTCCGTGTGTTAAAGTATGTTCCTACCTTGATTCTTGTCACTACGTTCGTACACTTGAGATCTTGATTTTCCGACCCTATGTTACGTGTGTACGGAAGCCCAGGGCGCGTGCCCTACTAGGACGGATCCGACGCACTCGGCTTGACTTCAAAACGGATTTCCTCCTAAAAATGAACTAGGTATAAACCTCGTTCAATTCCATTAATTATGCTGTGGTAAGGCCACTGACTAAATTAGCGCGCAGTTGTCACAGATTACGAAATAGTTACTAGGACGTAAGCCAAGCGGCGATTTTTATCCGACTTGATTTACATATATTAAGTTTCGGAATACATCACTCACCTTCGATTCGCCGATGATATAGTCATAATGGCAGAATCGCTGGAGGACCTTGGCGCAATGCTCGGAGACCTCAGTACCGTCTCTCAACAGGTGGGTCTTAAAATGAACATGGGCAAGACTAATATCATGTCCAATGCTCATGTTGCACCCATCTAATTCTAATTCTAAATAGGGGAATAAGATCTGCACTGACGTCCCGCGTTGGGGTGTATTGTGCATTGTCCCCCTGCTGACCTCACCCCAGCCAGCCCAACTCCTTAAAGTAACGGAGAAGGACCCTGGGTTGGTGGCAACATTGTTCGAGAATCCCCGTTGATGCTGTGGATGAACAGGAGCAGGATCCGATCACCTCCTGCATTCCTGTTTTGAGCCTAGCTTCATTTGTGGCAGTGCAATGTAGTACAACGTGTTCCACTGTTTCTTCATGCTGAAGACAGCCGCGACAGAGGCCGCTGTATGTAGCTCCAATCTTAAGGAGATGATGGTTGAGATCACAGTGGCCCGTGATGATGCCCACCATCAGCCTTAGGTCTTCGCGATTCATCTTCAGTAGCGTTGTTGTCACGTGTTTGTTTAGTGTTGGGAACATATTCTTTGAGTGTTTGCAGTCTAATCTGCGCTCCCATAGCTTCTGATGTTCCTTTTCGGAGTTCAGTTTTAACCGGTTTATAATCTCTGTTGATGAGGGTCTGCAGAGGCTGAAATCGTATGTCGTTGGTGTTTGTTTTGCACCATTTTTTGCTAAGTAGTCAGCCTTGTTGTTCCCTGGACATGTTCCATGACTTTTTGTCCATTTCACTTTAACAATGTGTCTCTCGGACAACTTTTGAAGAGCAGCATGACATTGTGCAATGGATTCTGACCTGGTATCAGGTCTTCCCAGTGCATTGATGAGTGCTGCGCTGTCTGTTGTGAAAATTAGTTGAGCCTGTGCGCTTGCATTGGCTGCACCTTTTATAGACTCTAATGATGAAGACATTTCTATTGCTGCCAGAAGGAGCCCCATGGTTTCTGCCTGGAAGACGGTCGTTGTTTTGCCAAGGGGTTGAGCCTGCGATAGCCCATTTTCTGGACAGTAGAAGCCACAACCCGCACCTGTTTTTTGTTTGGCTCCATCAGTGTAGATATGAAAAATGTCAGAGGCCGAGGATGTTTCCTCCATTCTCTCATAACTTTTGACTTGATACCTCTTGCAAGTGAGATATGTTGTGGCTATTCTGTCGGTGCCTTTTAGCGCCTCGGGTATTGCGTGGATAGCCTTATCCAGAATTTTGCAGTGGTTTGTTGTTTTGGTACTGCCTTTCCATTGGTTTGTAGACTTGATTCTTAGCGCCGCTGCCATCGCCTCTTGTTGTATATACTAGTTGCACCCAATGCCGGTACATGTTGGGAACGATACCATTCAAGTTGTAGACCACTATGTCTATTTGGGTCAGAGGATTCAACTAGGTAGGTAGTTCCAACTTCGACAAAGAGGTCATCTGACGAATCAAACTCGGATGGGCAGCATTTGTAAAACTTCGTCACATCTTCTCGTCGTAGATACCGCAGAGCCTCAAGACGAAAGTCTACAATCAGTGCGTGTTGCCAGTGATGACATATGGCACTGAGACTTGGTCGTTAACTATAGGCCTCATATACAAGCTCAAAGTCGCGCAACGGATAGCCCGTTGCTAGAGAGGAGAGAGCTATGCTCGGAGTTTCACTACGTGATAAGATCCGAAATGAGGAAATCCGTAGAAGAACCAAGGTCACCGACATAGCTCTCAGAATTAGCAAGTTGAAGTGGCAGTGGGCAGGCCATAGCTCGCAGAACCGATAACCGTTGGGGAGTAAAGGTTCTCAAATGGCGACCACGAACAGGGCGACGCAGTGTTGGAAGGCCCCCCCCACCCGATGGACCGATGACATTGTAAAGGTTGCGGGAAGTCGGTGGATGGAAAGGGCTCAAGACCGTTCGTCTTGGAACTCTTTGGGGGAGGCCTATGTCCAGCAGAGGAATAAGAATAAGAGTTTATTTTTTTGACACACACACACACAGTAGAAAAATAGTATAAGAACAAACAAAAATTACATAAAGAACAAACAAATACACAAGCAAAAAGAAAGAGATAAAGTAGGTAGGTAACTATCCTTTTCAGTGCAACTGTGCGAGGACTTCTACAAGTTGTTGATGATGATGAAGTTTCGGAATAAAAAGTTATTTTTATCCAACAAAATATAGCCTATATTACACCGGGATAGTGTAGCTTTGTATATGTAAAGATTATCCCCTACATACAAACAAAGAAACAAACAAATTTTACCACGATAATATTATTACTAGTTACCTCTATTAGTGTATAGGTAGATGAAGATCGAAAGTCTTTGACCAATGTGTTACCAGTGATGACATAGCACCTAGTACGTCACAGACGCGTGGTATCTCACTGAGAGGGCTATGCTTGCTCGCTTTGAGCGATTTCTTTCAGACAACCTTTGGATGGACAAGAATATTGAGTATGATAAGGGCTGGTGGGAGTATATTCAAAAATAAAATTTTACAATACCTGCACTTATATAAACCTACAGTTTTATAAAAGCTTTGTATTTACCAAAAGAGGAATGTAGATGTAGATATTCAGCCAGCGGCGTAAAACTGTGTTATGCCGTAACAAGCCAAGAAAATAATTCATGACAAAAAATCCGGTTGGTCCTTTGATAATAATTCCGAAATCGCTCGGAGTTTCTTTGTATTTTGTAAAAGGTTTTGAGGTCCATTTGACCTACACGTGTTAACCTGGCTCTGTTTAAAAAACACGAATTTTATTTCCAAGATTGAACATTATCTCAGATTTCCAGGCGATTAGATCCTTTTTTTTTCTTTTTATACAACTGAGTTGGCAAACAAGCATACGGCCCACCTGTTGGTAAGCGGTTACCGTAGCCTATGAGCGCTTGCAATACCAGAGGCATCACGCACGCGTTGCCGACCCCGAAACCCCCTCCCCCTAAAGAGCTCTGGCAACCTTACTCACCGCAGGAACACAACACTATTTGAAACAAATAATGTTATTTGGCTGCGATCTTCTGTAAGGCGGAGGTACCTCCCCAGGCGGGCTGCTCCAATTTAGAACGAAAAAATTGCCTAAGGTACCCGTGAGGCACGTCCGAACATTTGGCACATAATTTCACATAGTGAGTATTCCATACGTGACAGGTTTCTTCGCGATGTTTTCCTTCACCGTAAATGCACACTTTTTGGAATAACACAAGAGGAACCCGTTACCATTAATTAAAAAAAAAAAAACTGATTGGTGCAGGACCAGGCTCGAAACCGATTCAGTCCTTCGAATAAAACTAAATATTAAATTAGAGACAGTTAAATGAGACATGTTAAATTAAACAGTTCTAGTTTGGAATACTAACATCCCCCTTCTGTCGCTAAGGCTTCGATAATAGGGGGGTATGAATAGGTAAGTTAGTTACTCATAAGGTAAAAATATTTTGTTTTTGCTCCTGTATAAAGATAAACATTATTTTGAAGTCTTAATAAACTCATTACCTACATAATTTCCTGATGCCTTAGGTGATACATGTTGTCGGCTTTCGCAATGGCGCAATTAGCGTTTGTTACTACAGTTTGGAAAAATAAATAAAATATAGTATAAAATATATTTGTAGTAGGTAGGTAGGTACCTTTGTATGTCATAGAACGAACCCTTAGACATCTTCAAGGATCTGATCGCCTGGAGATTTGAGAGGATGTCTACCATTCTTATAAAAAGCGTGAGCCTATATTATGGTAGGTATTTTATTATTTATTCAGAAGATCTTATTATTATTTCGCTCGTCAACCCGCGTGTCGCGTGGCGAGTACAGCAAATGCCACATGATAGGAATTCGCTATGGAAATCTATGGTAGGCCATGTTCAGCAGTGGACGTCCGACGGCTGAAATGATGTTGATTATTTTTTCTATTAGTCGGTTCAAAAAACTAAGTCAATTACAGCTACCTCGGAATGCTAATGAATTCGCTAATTCCCATTTAATGAGTCTTTCTTTGGGACACAGACTTAATTACCAACTAGCATTAGCATTATTTTGTTAACAGTTGTAAAAGTGCTTTTTGTAATATTTTGGACTAGTGGAAACCCACCCGGATTCGTTCGCGTGAAATCATATACAAACTTAAACCCCGACGCACCTCCTTAGGGGTTGAGTTTCGGGAATTCCTTTCCAAAAATAATAATAATGAAATAACAATTTTAATACATACAAAATTAAAAAGTCTTTATTTACAGAAATAAACTTAAAACTAATACAAGTTAATATTTACAAAATATACAAGAAACAGTTGAGCTATCTAAAGACCGTTACAAACGATCTAGAGATAGCTCAATAATAACAATGAATAAAATAATAAATTGAAGTTGAATCACAACTAGGTATCAAGATTTTTATAAGATCTTCAATAAAAATACAAATTAAATGTTTCTAGGTAGGTATCTACACTGCAGATAATATACCTACCTAACTATTCAAAGTCAAAAATCGAGAGTTTTTCAATGTAATTATTGAATTTTCCGAAGTCGTAGAACAAACTTTATTGCCAATTAGGTGTAGAATAATCACTTGTAGAATAATCGGGATAGCATGTATATTATGAACCAACTTGTTTAATAACTACCGACAATGAAAAGGGTACCCGCCGTAACAATTGCTTAAACCATAAAATTCTCGAAAGTTTTTATTCAAGTACAATCCCGTATGCTCTAAGAATACTGCAACAAGAATTTCCTCATTTAATTTAAATTGGAGCAAGATAAGAACAAAAATAATAAGTAACTGACTCCCTCTCGCTCGCGCGGACCGCCCCGGGTATGATGAAACAAAAATACCGGCAAAATTGAGTGCAGTAATTACTGCATTAGCTGGCCCTTTTACTGTCATAGTCCGGGAACCCGCTACGCATTTTATTTTTCGTTTAAAACAACAGTTTTCTTTGCTCATTGTGATATTTTTAAACGGGCACGGGATTTTATGCTATTTTTTCAAGTTTCCTGTGATAATTTAAAACGTTAAAGCAACTTTTATTGTAAATACTTCAAGGATCCGTGTAGGTTATTTTAGGGAAGGGGATACCTATTTTAAATTGTTACGGACTTGAAAAATAACTCTACATTTTCAGAAAAATAAATAGTTTTTAGGTACTTGGGTGTACAACGTGTTCCGTAACTTGATTTCTACCTAAAAAAGCGGAATAATTGAGTTTGAATGATTTAACACGGAAAAATATTTTCGATGCATGTATCTGCCCCGGGGTCAAACCGGCACCTCTAGCGTTAGGCATGTCAAAACCGGGCACACGCCCGCCACGTGCCGCCATCGATCGTCGAACAAAAGCAGTATCTATATATCTGAAAACCAGCGCTGCTGCATATTATTATAATGTGTAGCGGCAATAAGCTGAGACAATGCTTGTTTTGGCTCACACAGCACGGGAGACTAATTAGCATTTAAATATTAAACAGGTACATACATTTAGGTGTTGTTGTTTGTTAGATTATAATAATTGTCCTGTCTGTTTCTGTGTCTTTCTGTCTGTGTTGGTCAAAATAATCGGTTTTTTTTTATACAATTGAAGTGGCAAACAAGCGTTAGGACCCCCTGTTGGTAAGCGGTTACCGTAGCCTATGAGCGCTCGCAATACCAGAGGCATCAGGCACGCGTTGCTGACCCCCCCCCCCCCCTTAAAGAGCTCTGGCAACCTTACTCATCGCAGGAACACAACACTATTTGAAACAAATAATGTTATTTGGCTGTGATCTTCTGTAAGGCGGAGGTACTTCTCCAGGCGGGCTGCTCCAATTCAGAACGAGAAAATGTCGCTGTGCCCTACCTCCTCCAAAACTTATTTCTTTTTTTTTAGTTTTTTATTTATCTTTTAATTATGACCTCCATCTCCTACACTAGATGTCATTAGCAAAGCTTTGCTAGCACGGGGGAAGAAAGTAACCTGATATTGTTAATATTTTCTCCTTTATGGATAAATTATTACCCATTAGTGGCAGGACAAAGTCACAAAAGTCACGTAATACTCCGCGAAAGAAGGTATCTTCTCTTCGATCATCTTATCTTACTCTTCTTCATCATCAGCCTGTAGAAGTCCACTGCTGGACATAGGCCTCCCCCAAAGAGTTCCATGACGAACGGTCTTGAGCCTTCTCCATCCACCGACTTCCCGCAACCTTCACAATGTCGTCGTCCATCGGGTGGGGGGCCTTCCAACACTGCGTCGCCCGGTTCGTGGTCGCCATTCGAGAACCTTTACTCCACAACGGTTGTCGGTTCTGCGAGCTATATGGCCTGCCCACTGCCACTTCAACTTGCTAATTCTAAGAGCTATTTCAGTGACCTTAGTTCTTCTACGGATTTCCTCATTTCGGATCTTATCACGTAGTGAAACTCCAAGCATAGCTCTCTCCATAGCCCGTTGCGCGACTTTGAGCTGGTATATGAGGCCTATAGTTAACGACCAAGTCTCAGTGCCATAAGTCATCACTGGCAACGCGCACTGATTGTAGACTTTCGTCTTGAGGCTCTGCGGTATCTGCGACGAGAAGATATGACGAAGTTTCCCAAACGCTGCCCATCCGAGTTGAGTTTGCTTACTCTTCTTACTCTTACTTATAAATGCGAAGGTTTGGATGCATCGATAGATGGATGGATTTTTGTTACTCAATCACGCCAGAACGGCTGAACGGATCTGGATGAAATTTGGCAGAGATCATGATCTGGAATATAACATAGGCTACTTTTTCTCTCAATTCTTTAAAGGTTTTAGGTAAAGTATTAAACAATTATTAAAAATGGTATCTTAATATTGATTTCCTTGTCCACAGACGCAGCCTGTAGTCGCGAATGATTCCAAGAAGCGCTTCGCCATTCAACACACGAAGGACTCCTGTCAAACTCAAGCTTGGCGCCAAAATATCAGTATTATGTGATAGACGGTGTCCAGTGTAGTGTTTTGTAGTATCCGCCATTTTGTGTTGCGTCATGGCCGCCATCTTGGATCTGTTTCGCGTGAGGTTCGGCGCTGTTCTCGCGCGAATCGGATTGCTGCTCACGTTGGGTGTTTATTCTTCTTATGGTGAGTTCTAGTTTATAATCTTCTTATTATTTTTATAATAACCCAACAAAATTTCGACTCAGGCGGTATTTGGCGCATCCCCCAATCTAGGGGTTTTCCCAGCGCGGCGAGTATGGGCAAATCCCCCCAAATGATTGGTTGGGACTTACTACTTCGGTCGCTCTGGAAATCTATGGGGAGGCCTGTGTACTGGACATGATAATAATCCAATAAAAAATTACCGGGATTTAAACGCACGACCATCGGTTAGGTTAGGGTTGGTACCTCCCACTACGCCAACGCGGATCTCGTAATTTGAAATACCCCATTTTCTAAGCAACAAAACGCTGCATTCACTCCTCAAATGCATTTCATCCAACAGGTACCTATAATTTAATGTTTTTTGTCGGACACCTCATCTAAAACGCATTATAGCAGCAGAATGGTTGCCCCTTTGTTATGGTAATGAACCTAAATGTGGGAACCGGGGTTTAAACCAGGACTAAATGGAGTGTCGCGTACTTTGACCATTATTACGTGTATAAAGAATAATAGGCCCACGACTTTTAACAGCTCTTAGCGTGGTCGTTCCTTACGAACTTCAATTTAATCACAAGGATCAAATTGAAACTACTTACTAATCAACTGGGGTCTAAGGGTGTTACCACACCAATCGATCGACCATCGATCCATACCATCGATCGATCAACTGTCGATCTACTACGTCGACTGTTCCAATCTACCAGTAGATTGGAACAGTCGACGTAGATCGACAGTGCTACCGCAAACACACATCGAGGAGTACTAGTTGATAAGGCAAAGTTACCAAACAAATCGATGTACCGTCGATTGATAGAATGTAAAAGTGGACGACGATCGACAGAGGAAAAAACTTAAGCGAAGCGTGTTGGGTGTAAAATATGTAATTTTTCACGCCGGTTCTTTCGCCAACGGCTATTGGCCCTTTTCTGGGCCATTTCTGCTTAACTTAAGTCAGCGTGCTCTGAGCTGACAAGTGACCGACAGCAAATCATCATCAACTTCCTACCCTTACCCTACGTTATGTGGGCACAACATGTTTATTTCTCCCATTCTGTTCTGTCAGCCAGTCCAAGAAACGATGGATGTATTAAAAATGACATGAGTAAGAGAGAAGTGAGTGCGGAGATGACAGCTAACAGAAGAGAGTGGAAAAAGAAAACATGTTGTGCCGATCCCACATAGTGTGGGACATGGGCAGGAAGAAGAAGCAAACATTTGTTCCGCAGCGGGTATCGAACCAACGCACGCCTTGCGTCTCAGACGGGCACTTGCCCATATAATCGCATCATATAATCACAAGTATCATTTTGAAACGTTTTAGAAACTAGGTTTGTTGACTATTTTTTCCTCTTCCGTCATCCGCCATCTCACCAATCACCTCAAAAACTCAAAACACCAGCAAATCCCTTCCAACTTGCGGCATTAAGGTAGTTACGGACACAATTATACAGCAATTAACCTTCTTAGAACCGCTGTACCCAGCCACAAAACGCTTCTACAACGTGCTCCAAATCTTCTATACGATTCCGAAAGGGGCGTATTTTGGAAGAAAATACATTTATTTTGGATGCACACAAGAATAGCACAAACACTACAGGATAAAAAGAGGTAAGATACTAGGTACTTAACAAAAACAAACAAAAGTAGATAAGGAGTATCCGTTGGACATCCAATGCTGAACATGAACTGGGGGGGGGGGGGACATGCCCATACTCACCGCGCTGGGCACGCGGGTTGGCGAGCGGAGATTTTAACCTCTTGTTGTGGATAGGGAACGCTGCTGCCCATCCCCTAGCTTTGTTTCCCTTAGTCGCCTCTTACAACATCCACGGGTAGAAATGGAGGGGCCTATTCTTATAGTACGGGTATAGAATAGGCCCCTTTGGGGAAAGCACACACTCAACCACTCATCCGAAGCGCTTCCTGAACTCACCTGGCAACATTTCTCTACTGTCAAACGTCATAAGTTTTAACCAGAGACAACGCAAATTAATCCAAGAGTCGTGACGCGCAACCGCCGCCAGCCCCATCTGTCATCGCCGGTGACGGCTCAGCATAATAAAGAGCCGTGTGTGTGAATCAAAGGGTTCTGTATAAACGACTGGATAATTACTTTTTAGGATGATATGTACTATAACAACCATGGTATGACATTACTTAGAATACTATAACGAAACAGAGAAAACCGAACCTTCCAAATCAACGTTTTAGGTCTTTTTATCATCTTTATTAAAGGTATCATAAGTTCGACATCAGGATTGCCTACCTAAAACAGCTGAAAATTTGTTTTTTTAACTAATTAGACCCCAAAACAGCTTATTTTTGCAAAGCCAATGAAAAATGACGATTTCCCAAAAGGCGTAGAACATTTATTAGCTTCTTTCGCAATTGCGTGTAGAATAAGCCCCTTTCGGGATAGCATACATATGCCCACATTTTTCACTGACTGGTTGCAGGCACAAGAATAGTGAACTGTTGACCTTTGTTTTTTTCTGGGCGTACCGGTTTGTTGCGAGGCCTATGTCCAGCTGTGGACTTCTACAAGCTGATGATGATGACGGATGGATATGTAGTAAGGAACCCTCAGGGCGCGTCTCGCACGCACTCGCCGTTTTATTTTGTTTTATACGGAGGCAAACATGCTTACGGCCCACCTGATGGGCCCACCTATTGACATCTACATCACCTGGAGCATTGCTTATCCGTGGCCTGGAGAAATCTTTTATTAATTTCATTTACGGAACCCCGATAAAAAGAGTTGAATCGCGGACACCCGTGTTAAGTGTTTGAGTGTGTGAGCCATAAAAAAAAGTGTTTGAGTGCTTAATTTATTGTGTCCCGCCGCGCCGGCCGTTATTGGCGCATTCTAAATTTGAATGAATTCGTTTATTGATGGCTAATGATATCCGTTACTTTCCGATGTTCGTATTTTGAATTTTTGTATCCGTCTTGTGAATTTTTTTCTTCATTTTATCGTGTCTACTGTATCTCAGTCAATATTGCCAATGTCAAGTAAGTCAAGTATAAAAACTCTGTTGATTAGCAACTCATCGGGCTCGCCGCCATTTTATTGAAAGGGACAAGATTCAAAATCAATTAAAGAAAACAAAATAACTAGATAACTGAAGATGAGGAGTCTTATGATTGCTTACGGAGGATGGTTCTTATGATGAGAAGAACTGCTAAGTTCTCCTCAACCAACTGTTAAAAATAGGATGTTCGTTTTAACTCATCTTCAGCACCATTTCAGCCGTAAGACGTCCACTGCTGAACATTGCCTCCCCCCGCAGATTTCCGTCGAATTTCTATCACGTGAATTTACTCATATACTCACCACGCTAGGCACGCGGGTTGGCCATTTCCTAGCTCTTTTCCCTTATTTGCCTCTTACGACATCCACGGATAGGTAGTATGTAAGGGCTTATTCAGCCGGGGTGTCGACGGCGTCGTTTTAACTAGCTGTATTATATTTAGATACTACGCGAGCAACAAAACATCCATCGTTCAAAACTAAGTCAAATTGAAACTTGCACATTTAAATCTGGAAACTACAGACTGATTGGTTCTCATTCCTCTTATTCAATCGGCCCGATTCGGAAGCGCGCTATTTTTATAACATGTCACTGTCAACTGTCAAACCCGATGACAGATGGCGGTAACTGCAAGCCGCTGGATAAGGCGGGGATTTGTGAAAATGCCGCCGTTCTGAGGCGTTTTATATTCGAATTTCGAAATTAGGCGGGAAGGCACGTTTCGGCTATTACGACGGGAGGCTGGTACAGTTTTAAATGTGGCATGGGGTGCGTTTGTTTGTCATTTTTTTTTAATTTATTTATAAACTCTTGTGTACATAGGTTAACTTTTTAAGACTGTAAACTTTCAAAACGCTACTTAAGGTGATTCATGAATTGAACATGGACGCTCGTCTATTACACCTCAACTCCTCAGTCTGCTTTCAATCTTCCTCTAATACACTCATTCCTTATCATATCCATTCATTCGCAATTGAATATGCACGTTAGCATGTTACGTCTCAACTTTGCAGTCTACTTCCAAACTTCAAGTCCAATAAGGTCTGAGAGGTTATGTTTTTGCAGACAATGATTCATCAATGGCATTTTAAACTGTTGCAAGATTTATGTACGATGAGGCTTCTTAAGGAAAGCCCACCCCAACGCTATGGAAACAACTTAAATCTTTTGGTTTAAATGCAGTTCAGAGAACAGAGAAACTGAGGGGCAGTCTCTAATGGGATCTAATGGGGACAGGCCTCATAGCTCAGTTGGTAGTAACTCTGCCTTCTACGCTAGAGGTCGTGGGTTCGATTCCCGCACTGGACAAACATTTGTGTGATGAATAACTAATAAAATTAATAAAAAAACGTAAAATAAAACGTAATCTAATATTATTTGGAGGTGCAAATTGTCAAAAACCGTTGCAAACGATAGCCTATGAGCGTTCCTTAGGAGCTGGCAGAATTGCCGCGCTGGATGGCAATGCTGATCCGTTGGACCAAATAGGAGCCAGCTCACAGGTCGCTCAAGGATGGGTTCAAACGTGTAAGCAGGTGGCTTTGTAAGATTCTAATTTGCCCCTAATTTATCCCCAACCTCACGATTGCCATGCCACAAAAGTACCCTTCTGTAAAGTTATAGGCCATCGACTCCACTCCCTTTTGTTCCATTGATTCATTGCTTGGTGGGGTCCTTGAATTTATGACAATCTACTTCCTAAGGGACTTAGCGTAAAGACAGTTTACTTAATAACCTAGGATTAGTTCAAATTCAGTGGATTGGAGGTATTAAAAAATCGAATGAGATAAGCTTACGCCTGCGGCTTCGCGTGCGATACCTGCTTGCAAATATTTTTAATAACAATCTGAAGGCAGCGATTCCTAAATATCAACGTTTTAAGATCATGTAAAAAAAATGTATGTTTGAGTTAGAACAAAATTTAAAGGCGTTAAGGCTCTTATGCTCCTTTCGTGCACATGTTCGTCTTAGAATTTTTAGGTTCTAGCACATGCCGATTTCCTCACGATACTTTCCTTCACCGTATATTTTCTGAATGGAAAATTAATAGGTGCACGAACGGGATTGGCACCCACGATCAGTGGATCGGAAGGCGAGGCCACTACCACTACTCCACCAGTGCTCACAGGGTTATAAAAAGCGCACTTAAAAGAAAACTTTTTAAACGTAAGCGTAACAGATGTACCGGTGATTTCCGGATAAAGCCGGATTTATTTCGTAGATAGCGATCGGGGAAGTAATTTGTATTAATAGAGATAGACGTAGAAATTACGCGTCTTGATGAAATGAAGGGGAATGTCGGTCATTACTGGGATGTTTTCCTCTTTTTCGGCTTGGATACTTGGCTTTTTGCTGGCTGATGATTTCAAACCCGGGTTATATTACATTCATTCATTTTGAAATTCATTTATTGCCAACATGTATCTATGGATTCAACTTGGAACTAAGGATTGGAATTCAACTCGGATGGGCAGCGTTTAGGAAACTTCGTCACATCTTCTTGTCGCAGATACCGCAAAACCTCAAGACGAAAGTCTACAATCAGTGCGTGCTGCCAGTGATGACAACTGGACTTGTTCGCTAACTATTGGCCTAATAAACAAGCTCGAAAACGCGGAACGGGCTATGGGTATAGCCCATACTAGGCTACGCTCCAAATAGATAGACAGCAATTGTCAAGTGTCTTCCACTCACACATAGACATTTCATGCATACGAGCAAATTAAGGAGAACCACCTTTATTTTCCTAGTTGCTTGTTATTTCATGTCATTTGTGTCACCTATTAGGAAGGGTTATGTTGTTTATTTAATTTATTAAAAACAACATAAAAATAAGTTGCTTAACCTTTTGCTCCTCAACTTCACAGTCACTGGCGCTACTTTCAAACTTCCTCTGATGATTCCGTATCTTGTCCATTCTAGTCACTCCCGTGGATTTCTTTTGGAAAGGTTCTACTGGTGGCTTACAAATCAAATTGGTTGACTCTACATCCATAAATTATAGTTACTACAGAAATTAAACAGTTTATTGAAAAAAAAAAACGCACACAAAATCTGAGAAACATTTTAGTGTTGTCATAAAAACAACCATAAATTCCAGTCACGTCATCAGTTCGCGCCAAAATTCCCGCCCATTTATCGAACGTCAAAACAAAACGCTCTCCCGTTCGGGAAATAAAAATTAAAAGTCCCAAGCGACTAAGAATGTCTACGCCAATGAACGTAGCATAAATAATCAGGCGGAGTACGTCTCGGCAAATTACCCAGAACGGGCGGGTTTGAAATTGATGGCAACACTGAAATAAGTGCTGCCGCCATGTCAACTATGTTGGCTGTCGGCGAGCGTTCCTTTGCCTCGTTTTTTTTTTCAATTATTATAATGGTATGTACGCATTCGAAATTAGAACTGGTTATTTATTGATGTGATGGGCTTTTAAAGGGTTTTTTACTGCTAGTGTGGTGGTGTTTAAGGGAAATTACGTATAATTGAATAAGTATATGATATCTATAATGAGAACCGTGTGGGATATAATATTGGGAGGTCCCCGACTTTGATGTGAAGGTCGAGGATTCAAACTTCAAACCCGATTGTGCATCAATTAGTTTTTATATTCAAAAATGTTATGTACGCATTAACACGTCCTTAAAACGGAGAAGGAACATCGTTAGGAAAACAAGTATTCTTTATAGTATGGAATACCCACTACTGCGAATGGGCATGTGCCAAGGGCTCGGACATGCCTCTGACTACCCCCCTAGACAATTTCAAGGATCTGAAGCCTGGAAAATATGAGGGGGATGTTTTGGGGTAAGTAGGCCTATTTATATTTATTAACATTTTCTTTTATCTATCATGACTCTAGATCTCTTTCAGCCACAATAAAATTTTATTTGTTCAAAATTAGTTTAAAAGAACTCTAATATCTACCTCTCATCCACATCCATCCAACTTAATCGTCCACTTACAAAATACAATTTAAACCATTTGAATTCAATTGTAAGATTTTCTTATCTGTTCTAAATGCGATTGCCATGTTGTCTTTTTACGGGATAATATTTAGATAAGATAATGGTAGCATTTAGAAAGTAGATAAAATAAGTTTTATCGATACTTCATCTTGATCATCATCATTATCAGCCTGATGAAGTCCACTCCTGAAAACAGGCCTCCATCTTAAAGTGCCACCACGAACGGCCTTGAGCCTTCTCCATCCAACGACTTTCCGCAACCTTCCCAATATC
This sequence comes from Anticlea derivata, assembly GCA_947579855.1. Taxonomy (NCBI): domain Eukaryota; kingdom Metazoa; phylum Arthropoda; class Insecta; order Lepidoptera; family Geometridae; genus Anticlea; species Anticlea derivata. The sequence continues at coordinate 3,475,822 of OX388287.1, read as the reverse complement.
GCTGGTCGCCATCGGGTGGAGGGCCTTCCAACAACTCGTCGTCCGGTTCGTGGTCGCCATTCGAGAACCTTTATTCTCCAACGGTTGTCGGTTCCGCGAGCTCTACCTCTTATACTTGCTAATTCTAAGAGTCGTTCCTAGGTTCTTTTACGGATTTTATAACGCAGTGATACTCCGAGCTCTCTCTATAGCCCGTTATGCAACTATGAGCTTGTGTATGAGGCTAATACCAAGTCTCCAACCAATCCAAACCAATCTCAGCGTCATATGTCATCACAAGCAACACGCACTGATACTTAAATAGATTATTTTTTTAATTTTTTGATTTTTTTTAGCTCTGCCGTTTTTTTTTCTTTTTCTCGTGTTTTTTTGAGTTTTTTTGAGTTGAGTAATATCGGTGGCATTTTAACCATTAAAGCTCAGGATCTTAGAACGAGTGTAGGCAAATCGAACGGGAATGTATTAAATGATTTTCTTTTTTGACTAAAATGCGGTTTGAAGTTTAGAAGAAAACCGCCACCATTTTCTTCTGAGCAAACTTGACACTCTAATTACTTGACACTGGCAAGATTGACTGTAAAACAGCAGATGCCATAAAATGAAGAAATGAAATGAAATGATACGTAACTACGATGACGTACTGATTAGGTCGCGTCATGTAAAAAGAACGCTGGCCGTGAAGCTGCGCAATGGCGATTTATCGGTCTATTTGGTGGTATGAGGTGCGGAAAACAAAGGTCGACTGACGAACCAATGGCGCACCGGCAAGCATGCGGCGCGTGACCCGCCCGCCCCGCGCCGCACCTAATAGATATACCACCATACCACCAAATAGACCGATAAATCGCCATTGCGCAGCTTGACCGCCAGCATTTTTTTACACGACGCAACCTATACAGATATCGTCATCATCATTTCACCTATAGAATTCCACTGCGGAACATAGGCATCCCGAATAGATTTCTAGCGCGGCCGACCATGTACGGCCTGCACCCAAACAATAATTTGTGGGGATTTGCCCATACTCGCCACGCTGGGCATGCGGGTTGGCGAAGCTATTGTTGATAGAGAACACAGCTGCTTATCCCCTAGCTTTTTTTCCCTTAGTCGCCTACATCTATCGCTGTCACCTCTGGGCAGGAGCACCTAGGTACCAGCTTGGACCCTTTGACTCGGTTCAAAGACGCGCTATGAGAATTGTCGATGATCCCAAGCTAACAGGCGGTATTGAGCCCTTAAGCCTAAGGAGGGACTTTGTCTCCTTATGTGTGTTCTACCGCCTGTATAACGGGTTGTGTTCTGAAGAATTGTTTGATATGATGCCTTCAGCTTCTTTTTATCATCGCACCTCTCGCTATAGGCAGGGGATCCATCCTCACACCCTGGAGCCGGGTTGGTCGCGCATCGTGCGATTTCAGAGGAACTTCCTCACGCGAACACTCAGGTTGTGGAATGATATCCCTGCTGAGGTTTTCCCTAAGGACTACAGTATGGGCGGGCTGCTCCAATTTAGGACGAGAAAATCTCGCTGTGCCCTACCTCCTCCGAAGAAAATCTGATACGTTATCGATACGTAACTAAACCAAAATAAGCAATTACGAGTACCTACCCTTATGAAACACTGGCTCGTGGAGAAAGCCTTCTATAAAATAGAGGTTTTCCTCAATAAATAGAAATGTTCCTAAGTAGGTACCTAATCTATTCAATTTTTTAATAGACAAATTTTTAATTGACGTGTATTTTTAAAAGATCCTACCAATACATATGTTTATTCTAAATACATTGGATGAAATCTATTCAGAATAATAACCCATTGTCTAACCATGAATCAGTTGTTAATAATGTTCTTCATTTCGGAACTATAAATATTTCATTGATATTTCCTTGACTCGCGCATCGCGTCGACGTAATTAATTTGTCACCAAGGCACATGCGACGCATATGTTTGGAATATGGAAGACATAGAATAGATATGGATACAAATTAAATACTTTAATTGATCGTGCTAGCGAAGATCTTTCAAAGAACTTGGACGAATCGGCGTTGAATGTTTGTATTTATATCAGGTTAGGGTATAACTTTCGAACCGTCATTCATAGTCCTTCGAGTGGCCTCATAGCTCAGTTGGTAGTAACTCTGCCTTCTGCGCTAGAGGTCGCGGGTTCGATTCCCGCACTGGACAAACATTTGTGACTAACACAGATGTTTGTTCTGTGTCTGGGTGTTAAATATATGTCTATTATGTATATCAGTCTCTGGTACCCATAGTACAGGCTATGCCTAGTTTGGGATCAGTTGACAATGTGAAATTTATTTATTTATTCAATCCGATCGGCATGGTTCACAGGTTGTTGTATCAAGTTTTTCTGTTAAATATGAGGTAAATCGGCCATGGGATTGTTAAGTCATAGGGGTCAAAATAGGGGGTATAAAAAAGTAATAAAACGACATTAAGTGGAATGTCATATGATTTCATCAGCTTTGTTATTTTTTCCAAATTGATTTTCATTCTGTAATGTTTTTGATGAATACAACAAAAACAGACGAAGTCTTAAATTAATCTATGGATGAGGTAGTTTTCCAATTCATCATAGCTAATGCGATAGATAATCTCTTGCTGCGGTAAAAAAATAATACGATGACAACTCTATGCATTTCAAAATTGAAACGTGATGACATTTTTTAAAGTGTGAAAAGGATGCGCGGTATCAGATACAGATACAAAAGAAAACGGATTAAAAATAAAGAATTCACTGCTTTTTTATCCCCGCCATTGAAGATAAAGGAGGGTTAAGGTTATAGATACGTATGTTTTTCTACTTATGTAGGTATAGGCCGTTTGATGTATTGTGTGTGTGCAAGCTTTTACTATCTCTTCTCCAATATTTTGCTCCGTTTCTACGCATGAATAGGAACCAAAATGGACTAGTAGATAAAGTGTCATCCACAAAAAATATAAATTATGTTTATAAATTATGCCTTTAAATCCTTTATTTAACCAAGCTTGGTGCGAGGAACTAACATTTACTATACTGAACTAAATTATGTTTTATGACGCAATATCAGTTTCCATAGTAACGTCGTCATTTTCAATACAAATTTCTACGTTACCTGGTATCATTAAACAAATTAGAATATTCTTAGAAGACGGAGATGTTCTGAAAATTTTTCTTTGTGTATACAATGAATACATACTTTCAGTTTAATCCAATAGGCGTGCAACTTCAAATATTCGAAATATCTGGACCTAAAATACGCGTTGAATCCATAGTAAGTGGGTAATTATCTGTGGCGTTCCCGCCTCCACGTGATGCATTGCACACTTGGCGCAAAAACGTGGGTAAGTCTAAATCACTTTGCCACGCCCTGCAGTGGCGATCGGCCAGACGCTTGTCGCGGTCTTAGAACAGTATCGGTTGAAGAACGGGTATCCTAAGTTGCGACCGACCGCTAATAACGGCCGGAAAATAAACAACCCGACATAGAATTGAATTTTTGTAGACTGATATTATTTATAGTTTTTATAGTTGTAAAAGTTACTGATATTATTTATTGTTTTTGTAGTTGTATAAGTTATAGTATTTTTAACTAGTATCCGCCCGCGGCTTCGCTCGCGTGGTAACTGCTCCTGAAAGAATAGTGTAACTTCTCGTAAAATATATATATATATACTAGTATATATATATATATATGTATAAATATATGTCTATGTGCTATTCTAGGTAAATATCTTTATATATTCCAAGTTTCAAACAAATCGGTACAGCCGTTACGGCGTGATTGAACAACAAACATCCAAACATCCTCAGAAACTTTCGCATTTATAATATTAGTAGGAAGTAGGATAGGATTTGTTGAATTTACTAGTCAAGCCCTTTCTTTTGGATTGGATGGGGATTGGATTGTCATGTTTTCCAAATCAGTTGTTGTTATAAAAAATGGCGGTGGCAGCTATATATAGAACCAAAGCTTTATTGTATCGGCGGTTTTAAATCTACAACTACTCGGACAAGATTGGATACTGGTAGGTTTTATTGCTATGCTCGTTCGGTCGTTCTTAACAGATCAACCACGTTATGCAACGTTCAGCGTCGTCATTTCGATGGTTGACTGTTAGTGGCAAAATAACATTTACTTGAGCGCCATTGCTTTGTTAAAAATGTTTAGTTTGGAGTATGTATAGGGAAGAGTAAGTACCTACATAAGGTACTTATCTGGCGGAACCAATTGTTGTAGCTATTACTTACAAGGTTCAGCGCGCATTCACGACTCCATTTCAAATCCTGATACTTTTGTTCGACAAAAATATCATAGTAATCGTACTAAGACCGAAAGATTGGGGACAAAAAGTAGCAGGTAACATATAGTAACTAATTACCTACTAAAAAAAAAATATTTTTATATCAATCGATAATGATGTAAAAAATTATTAAATTATGGACACCAAACGCAGTTTGAAAAGTTCAGAGGAAGTTTGAAAGTGACTGAAAAGTTGAAGAGCAAACCTTAGCGTGGTATGGCATCGGCATGTCATGCGTAGGGAAGAATTTCATGGTGACGAGAAGAGTGGTAAATGAATGCGGAAGGATATAAGGGAATTGGAAGGATATAAGGGGATGGATTGTGTGAAAGACTACATGAGTGAGAAAGGAATGAATACTGACATGATGGCTGATAGAGGTGAGTTGTCTTCTCGAGTTGGCTACTTAATCATTATTAACTTTTCTTCGTCTTTTTTTTATGTTATACGGAGGCAAACAGGCTTACGGCCCACCTGATGGTAAGTGGTTACCGTTGCCTATTGACATCAGCAACACCTGGATCATTGCTAATGCGTTGCCTGCCGAACCCCTCCCCCCCTAAAGCCGTAATAGATCTGTCGTGTCTGCTCTAAGCACGTAATAGTAAACAATTTCTACTATTATTTCTATTAATTATTCTATTACAAACAATTTCGGGCAAATCCTACTAATGCGAAAGTTCGTGAGGATGTCTGGATGTTAGTGATTCAATCACGCCGTAACTACTCAATTCGATACAACTTGGAATAATAAGAGTTCATCACCTAGAATAGCATTTAGGTTACTTTTTATTGAGATACCTACCACGCAAGCCAAGCCGCGGCCACAAGCTCAATCATGAGTTTTAAAGGTGGGTTCGTAGTGACGCAATTTGATCTCCATATATACCTACTAAGTACCTACGCTTTATTTTATTTTTTGTAATTGTTACCTACTGTTGTTTCTTCCGTTTGCTTTTATCTCTGTCTGTGCTGTATTTGTGTGTGTCAAATAAATAATTGATCTATCTACGCTAGTCTAAGTTAAACCTGCCATGATATTGTTTCGAAAGTAAAAACCAGCTGTCGCACTGTCTGCGCTCGACCTAAACCGCTTAATGTGGACATCTACCCTTGATTGTGTGGGGACAACACATAGTTTCATTACAGTGTTTGGTCAGCAAATATCCCCGCACGCGAAAATTGCTCTAACGCTTCCCTAATAAAGCTTAGATTACTATGGATGGCTGCACTGGAGGTTTAATAGTACTCACTGTAAGTAAGTTTCACTCCCTCGAGGTTTTGTCCGGGCATTCTTTTAACAGCTAAGTTAGGCAATATTTTTATACCGCTATTAGAATATTTTTTTCACTTAGTCGCCTCTTACAACATCCATGGATAGGTAGATATGGAGGGGCCTATTCTTCAGCCGGGGCCACCACGGCCAAGGGAAAAAAGCTAGGGGATAGGCAGCAGCGTCCCTCATTTTAACAACGATAGCCCTAACTGCGCTCGCCAACCCGCATGCCCAGCGTGGTGAGTATGGGCAAATCCCCCCACATGATAAGGAATTCGCTCTTTCTGCGGGGGAGGCCATGTTCAGCAGTGGTCGTCGTACGGCTGAAATGATGATTATGATGATGATGATTAGAATTTACAACTGGGTGCTAAATTATCCTGTTTTTTCTTTTATCAACTTGCTTGCTTGTCGATGTTGTCCCTGATTCTTTCTTGGTCATCTTGTATTAGGTCAGTGACAAGGTTGAAGTATGGTGTATTTATCAAGTAAGTTTGGCAAAATTTTGATACCACTGTAGAATTAACAATTTGGGTGCTCAGATTTCAGTCCCTGCTACCAAGCGATAAGTTGATAAGTGACTACCACTTTTAAGAAAAAAAAAACAAATCAATTTCAATTATTTATTAATATTAATTTAACTAACGCAGTTTATCAACGTTTTTGAATTGTAAAACTTCTTTGTTTTTATTCTAAATAAAAATTTGATTTGATTTGAACAGACAAAGCGTAGGGCATTTTTCTATGTCTGGATATAATTAGTAATTTCTAACCTATTATGCGGCGTTCCATCTTAGCTACATTGAATCTTGAGTAGCCGTTATAAAGTTTATTTACCATTGAAAGCCGATCACAGTGCCGCAAGCATTAGGGGGCGTTTACACGTGGAAGATCCTGCAATGTGATAATGTGACATTTGTCTGTGATTGCGGAATTTATTTGTACATTAAAATTCCTGGAGGGTTCCGTGACAAATAAATTAAGGTTAGAATTTAGATTCGCCGGAATTAGATTTAGGGATTGACTGAGTTGTGACAGTGGCATTTCGCTGGTCTGAAATGGGTTTTCTAAATAAGCGGAAAACTTAAATACAATGTTATTCATAATATGTATGCAATCCCAAAAGGGCTTATTCTAAACTCAATTGTTAAATCCATATTATGAATAACCTTGTTACTTTGTATACACATCTTAGCGTAGGTACGCGACTGTACTTAGTACATATAGTAAGCGTGAAAAATTTATTCAGGTACAAGACCGAGACGAGAGTAAAGGAAGGAAGAACTAACTATGTCAATCAATGCAAAAATATTACAGTATATACCAAGTAATATCATAATAAGATATTTTTTACAAAAACTAAAAACCGACTTCAAATTCCTGAATATTTACAAGATTAATATCCACAACCCCTTAGTTTAAAGTTTATGTAAAAATAGCAGCAACCGATCGAAGTCGCGGGGATAACCATACTATACCACAGTCGACAAAATAAAATTCGGCAGGTGGTGACTTCAAGAGAAGATGACGTTTTTTTAAGTTTTACGGGACAAGTTGCAATCCCTCAGGAATTAAATTAAAATGGGACCACCCCGGGATCATACTCTTTACACCAGCGAAAGAATCATCAAAATCGGGTTACTATTGGCGGAGATATCGAGTAACTTACACACAACCTGAGAACCTCCTCCTTTTGGAAGTCGGTTAAAAATATACTGTAATTTTGGCGTTAAGCACACGAACCGTATTCAAATATCAAACATACCCAATGAATAAGGTAGTAGCCAAACTCTATACACATTAGTATAAAAAGTTACTGACTGACTGAAAAATATTAATATATACCTATCTCATCATCATCATCATTTCAGTCTTAAGACGTCCACTGCTAAACACTGCCCCCACAGATTTCCAGAGCGAATTCCTATCATGTGGGGGGAATTGGCCCGTACATACCACGCTGGGCACGCGGGTTGGCGAGCTCAGTTAGAGCTGCTCTATCTGTGTAATAGGGGACGCTGCTGCCCATATTTTTTTCGCTTATTAGGCTCTTAGGACAGGTAGATAGATACGGAGGGGCCTATTCTTCTGCCGGGGCCGCCACGGCCAATAACTATCTATTTTTTAGGGTTCCGTACCTCATTTGGAAAAACGGAACCCTTATAGGATCACTTTGTTGTCCGTCTTTCTGTCCGTCTGTCAAGACCCTTTTTCTCAGAAACGGCTAAAGGTTTCAACTTGAAATTTATACCACCTATTAAGGTCTGTGGGCTTATGGTGCCGTATAAAAATCAAAGCTCTAGCTTAATGCATTCAAAAGATATAGCAATGAATTTATATTTTTTGTATGGAAATGGCTAAAATGAAAAACCTCTAGGATACTTCCAGTTCCCTCACAATTCTGAAATTTAGAATGCTAGGAGCTTTTGTAACACAATTAAAGGGAAAAGTCTGAAATTGAAGAAGTTTTTTAGGAAACAACGTTATATTTGCGGTCAATGTGATACAATGACTACGTGAGCAACCGCAAATATAAGTTTGTCAATTCCTACACAAAGAATTTTTATTTTCTGATCATGACCACTGGTGCATGACCGGGATTCGAACCCACGACCAATGGTACGGAACCCTCAGGGCGCGAGTTCTCGCACTTGACCGTCTTTATTTATGTTATTCGGAGGCAAACAGGCTGACGGCCCTCCTGATGGCAAGTGGTTACCGTCGCCTATTGACATCAGCAACACCTGGAGCATTGCTAATGCGTTGCCTGCCGAACCCCTCCCCGCCTAATGAGCTTATCTATAGAAAGATAAATAAGGTGCTTGAAGATGTCTAATTTGGATGTCTTTATGCTGGAACGCTAGCTCCTGCAATATGCGGGTTTTTACCAAATGTTCGGACATGCCTCTGACTACTCCCTTAGACATGTTCAAGGATTTGATCGCCTGGAGATCATAGACGATGCCTATCATTCTTGGGGGCTTCGTCGCGAGGAACAGGCATAGCTTCACCTAGTTTCTAAGACGTTTCAAAGTGATCCTAGTGATTTTATTGAAATAAACGCCTTCTGACTTTGACTTTGGACGAAAGTCTTAAGTCTTTTTCTCTATTTTTCTAGAAAATCCGCGACTGAAGTCGCTTGCAGTAGCTAGTTCAAATAAAAACAGAAATTATTTAAAGATGAAAAGAGACTGACGTTCCTTTGTGTCGCATAATATATCACGGAATTTATATAATATTCTTTTTAATGTTCTTGCTGTAAGTAATTTATGATAATAATCCGCGAGAAAGAAGAATTAAAGCAAATGTAGAGTACGTACTGGGGCCCAATTCTACTATTTCAATGACTTTAAAATGATAATCGCATGATAATGATAGCACCATTATCATTCAGTTACGACTATCGCCACTTTCATTACATTGATTTCATTGGTTCATTGGTTTCACAATGACTGCCATTGATAAACGACTGTGAAAGCTGAATACCAAAGGTTTCAAAAGTGGTCATTTTGCCATTGTCATTAGTAGAATTCGGCCCCTGGTCATAGGATAAATCGTGAACCAGTTTTATTCATTTTGAGTCTTTAAAAAACATGGCTTATTCGATTTTACTTTCGTTTCTGAACAAACTGCTTTTAGTGTTGTCGCATTAAAAATAATAGCTTCGTTTGAAAATATAATTCAACATAATTTTATGTAACAGAAAGGTAGGTCCTAAAACTAAGCCCGCTTAATATTCAAGCCACACCGAACTGCGACAACTAAGGAAGCCACTCCTCGAGCCAGTTTGATCTAGTTAGAGCCAGTAGGAGGCAATTATAACTTACTAACTATGGCATTCAGTGTTTGCACACATCGCTGCTGTGATATGATAGCGCTGGGTATCTTGTCCTGCAGTGGTGCACGGGGATAGCTAGTTTCGAATGCTTGCTTGCTTGTCCTGTCACTGATTTATTCTTGGTTATTCTGTATTTAGTCAGTGACCAGGTATGACCCTGAAAAGGGCCTATGGCTGTCGGTGAAAGAATCAGTGTAGTGAAAGGAATAAAGTGCACCTCTTAGTTAGAGGCTCCTTTCGTGCACATGTCTTACGTCTTAGATTTTTAAGGTCCTAGGACATTCCGGTTTCCTCACGATGTTTTCCTACACCGCGACCTTCGGATCGGAAGCCGGGGAACCTACCACTAGGCCAACTTACCAATTACGCCTTACTTACCAATTGCTACTTAGTCAAAGTACCTACCTAAATATTTGTTCTGTATAATAATAACACCCAACACTCACATACATAGTCCTGACCCCACACTAAGATTTCCTGTGTCGTGATTGTCAGAAACTACGAGTACCATGGTACCACAACACCCAGACCCGGAACAAATATTTTCAGATCATGCAATCATTTGTCTCGCAGCGGGTATCGAACCCGCACCGAGGTCGTCGAAATCTGTTTCTAGACTTGACTATTTACTAAGATAAAAACGGTAAAGTTGATAAGTGTTGTTTAACTGAGCAAATACCTATCAGAAACATTTTGGGAACTTTTATTGAAATTAATCGTTTGGAAATTTCAATCCACGTGAAAATAATTTTCAAAGAAAAAGTTTGGAAGTTAACTACAAGATGTTAGAGTATCCAGTCTGTAGCTAACGATGCATTGGAGCAAATGTAGCACACTAGCCGGTGCCCGCGACTTTGTCTGCGCAGGATTAGTATTCCGAGTAGCTAGTAGTCATATTTTGGACAATTCAAACAATATCTTTATAAATTGTAGCCTATAGATGTGTTTTTCTATATATATTCTATACTCTATGGCAATATGCTATTATTTTAAGACCAACTGTATTTTCTCTATAAGTGAATTTATAAATTCTTTTGAGAAAATAAATGAGTTAACCGTAACCGTATTCTGATGTTTATGCTATATTATTGTGAAGTTTAATTAAAATCCATTCAGTTGTTTTTACGTGAAAGAGTAACAAACATCCATCCATACTTACAAACTTTCGCGTTTATAATATAAGTAGGATAGGCCCTTTTCAGGGCCATCATGCCTCAACCTGGTCACAGACCTAATACAGGATGACCTTGAAAGAATCAGTGACACGATAAGCAAGCAAGCACACAGGCGCTAACGAAAAGGTAACGCAACTTTTGAACGATAACTAAGCGATCGCTAAGAATAATAATTTGTTTATTGACAACACACACACAGTAGAAAAATGGTAAAAATAACATAAAGACAAAACAGCATAGTCCAGTCAATGAGGATGTAAGTCATGGAGTATGTAAGTACCTACTATATTTTCTAGTGCAACTGTGCGAATGCGGCCAAACTAGGTCCATGTCTCAGCTCGTGCCACTCCCGAACATCGAGAATCAGGCATAAACAATTACATAACATAACACCCAACAGTCACATACTTAGCCCAGAACCCACGCATGTTGTGGTACCATGGTACCACAACACCCAGACCCGGAACAGATATTTGCAGAGCATGCAAACATTTGTCCCACAGCGAGATTCAAATTTCTTCTCGAGAGATTTTTATTGGTCAGTAAACCATTATTTTCAATAAAAAAACTTGTTTATGCGCAAGATGAATGCGCCGCGGTGCTTGTCAGGGCCAACCCTAGAAGGTACGAGTAGGTACGTACTCCACTTTCATTTCCTTCTGTTTTTTCAAAGATTAACTTGGCAGGCTCACGACGTCCGTATTTTAGGGGAAGATGGAATTTCTTTACTCGAATTAACATTCAAAATACAGCCGTGGATATTATAATAAGCTATGAAATGTGTTATGCGGGAATCTGCTCAAATTTTTCCGTGGTTCAGTATTAAATAAATAAATAAATATTCCGGACATATCACACTCGGTCAACTGTACACAAACTAGGCATAGCCTGTACTATGGGTACCAGAGACTGATATACATAAATAGATTAATATTTAACACCCAGACACAGAACAAACATCTGTGTTCATCACACAAATGTTTGTCCAGAGCGGGAATCGAACCCGCGACCTCCAGCGCAGAAGGCAGAGTTACTACCAACCGAGCTATGAGGCCAGTCAGTATTGTTTTTGGTACTTTGACGGCAACTGGAACACCTGGTAGCAGTGACCATCGCATTGACTGAATACATGCGCCAAGTGGCATAGTCTTAATCCTCTACCATTATGTTCCTTTTGATACATACACATAGTGTGAATATAATTATAATAATTATGCTAAATTGGCCGTGGTGGCCCCGGCTGAAGAATAGGCCCCTCCATATCTACCTATCCGCGGATGTCGTAAGAGGCGACTAAGGGAAAAAAGCTAGGGGACGGGCAGCAGCGTCCCTCATTTTAACAACGATAGCTTTAACTGCGCTCGCCAACCCGCATGCCCAGCGTGGTGAGTATGGGCAAATCCCCCCACATGATAAGGAATTTGCTCTGTCTGTGGGGGAGGCCATGTTCAGCAGTGGACGTCGTACGGCTGAAATGATGATGATGATGCTCAATTAACTCAGTAATATGTATGTTTGTCACATTTTTACAAATAAAGGCTGGACCGATTTTGGTAAAAGTTATGGATGGGGAAAGCTTATATCCCGAAGAAGGACATTATAAGCTACTTTTTATACGGGTAATGCGCGAGCGAAGCCTCTAGTAGAACATAACTCTATAGTTTGAAATGCTCTTTATAAAACCTTAATTTACTAAAATACTTTTTAAGCATTTATCATCTCTACAAAAACGTCGAAAATAATTAAAGACCTAAGACTATATTGGTAAGTAATAATAAGCCTCAATAGGGCTGCAAACCCAACCCCGGAACACGTTGTAAAAAGGCTATCACATTTCAGTTTTTACGCTTATAAATAGGACTTTCATGTTTCATGGTTTTCTCACTGAACTGAGGAACCCTATTGAGTTTACATTCAGACAGCAGACCCTCGTTCTGACTTCCAAATTATTCTATTTTGTTGATTGAAAAATCGCGGATCAGATATTAGGTGATGGATTGAATTCAATAATGTTCTAGTTATTTTTGTTAACAATTAACAAAAAATACGTTTGAGAGCAGGAAGGCTAAAAAGTCTGCGGCGCATTATGCTGAGTCCTTATCCCAGTTTATAACCATCATCATCATCATCATCCACAGCCTGACTTCACCCACTGCAGGGTATAGGCCTCCCTTTGTATGTGCCAATCTCCTCTATCCTGTGCAAGCCTCATCCAGTTGCGGCCCGCGATGCTTGCGATATCGTCTGCCCATCTCGCTGCTGGACGACCAACGTTCCGATATCCAGTTCTTGGACGCCATTCAGTTAACGCCTTACTCCACCTGTCATCACCACGCCTTGCCAGGTGTCCTGCCCAACTCCATTTGAGTTCCGCTATGCGGTTGCCAACGTCTTTGACCTTCGTACGACTTCGGATCTCGACGTTGGCAACACGGTCTATAAGCTTGATACCGAGCATGGCACGCTCCATGGCTCTCTGTGCAACTCTCATCCTGTACACAGCCTCCTGCGTGAGCGTCCATGTCTCGGCACCGTAAGCCATGGTAGGCAGTACACATTGGTTAAAGAGGCGGGTCTTCAGACATTGTGGAATTTCGGCTGACTTAAGAATGTCGTCCAATTTTCCAAATGCAGCCCAACCGAGTTGTATTCTTCGAGCGATCTCCTTGCCTTGATGTTCCTTGCCAAAGGATAGAGTATGTCCAAGATAGACATACTGACCGACCACCTCCAATATTTCATTCCCAACTTGAACGCTAGGGTCCGTGATATTAGAGATGTTCGCCATTACCTTCGTCTTGGACATATTCATCCTAAGGCCTACCCTGAATGACGCATCATAAAGATGTTGTATCATATTTTGGAGATCGTCGAAATTTTCAGCGAAAAGTACGAGGTCATCTGCAAACCTTAAGTGAGACAGGTAGACACCATTGATATTAATTCCACAGTTTTCCCAATTCAGCGTTTTAACTATGTCTTCCAACACAGCCGTAAAAAGTTTGGGAGAAATGATGTCTCCCTGTCTCACTCCACGCTTGATCGGAACGCGATTGGTTAGTTCATGCAGGCGTACTTGTAGTGTAGCCGATGAATACAGCTCTCGGAGCACATCCACATACCGTGAGTCGATGTTGCAACGATGGAGAGCGTGAAACACGGCCCAATGTTCGACACTATCGAAAGCCTTCTCGTAGTCGATAAAGGCCATGACAAGGGGCCGGTTATATTCGTGACACTTCTCCATCAGCTGTTTCACCGTATGGATGTGGTCCATGGTCGAAAAACCCCTACGGAAACCAGCTTGCTCGATAGGTTGGCACTCATCTAATTCACGGGTTATGCGGTTAGTAATTATTTTTGAAAAAAGTTTATATAACTGTGACAATAGACTTATAGGCCGGTAATTATTTAATTTAGCAACATCCCCCTTCTTGTGTAAAATTTTAACTACAGCATTTTTCCATGGTTCAGGTGTTCGAACATTAAATAAGACCCTATTGAAAAGCTTTGTGACAATCTGAAGTACTGGTTCGCCACCTGCGCGTAGTAGCTCAACCGTAATTCCATCTTCACCAGGAGATTTATCCGCCTTCATGTCGTGAAGAGCTTTTGAAACTTCACACGGTAGTATTGGTGGTAAAGTCACCGTGTTGTGATGTTCAATTGGTGGAGCTCTAGAATCATCTCCAGGAGAAACAGGTTCTGCAGAATTTGATGCATAAAGTGTTTCGTAAAACTCTTCTACAATGGTCAAAAGCTGATTCCTATCTGTCACTATGTTACCGTTTCTGTCCTTAAGTTTAATTATCTGCTTACAACCAGTACTAGTTTTTCTTCTAAATATTTTTGGACCTCTGTAAGTTTTTATTGTGTTAATAATTGTATTTGTGTTGTACGTTCTAATGTCTTTCCTAATTGATTTATTTATTACTTTATTTATGTTATCTATTTCTTTTTTATCCCTAACCGTTCTACAAAACATATCTCTTCTTTTATTGATTAAATTAATTGTTTCTGGTGATAGTTTATTGGTCTTTTTGCGTGTTCCTTTGAGGTGTTTTTTGGTGGTCTCGGTTATGATCTTACAGAGGAGGTTATTGGTATGATCTACATCCAAGTTCGACATTTCTAGACCATCAAATTGGTTTTTCAGGTCTATTTGAAAGGCTTCTGAGAGAAAGTTGATTTCTTGTTAGTTTATAACCACATCTCCGTAAATATTGACCGCCATTGTCATTTAGGCTTAAGCAACTCTACAGAAGCCTCTTTTGGATTAATGTACCCCCTTATACTTGTTACGGAACATGTAGGTATATAATATAAAAATTGCTTGAAGTTTTTAACGCTGTCGACAATGAAAAATAAATAAGATTCGTCCACAATGGCGCGCAAACAGACGTAGAAATTGTCTATTCCCGCGGCAGCCATTTTGAATTATTTTTTTCTCGAACCATCACTCGTGTTGACACAGACCCTTTAATGAAATGCTAACTTTCGTTCAGAAATTGTAATTAGTACACAAATATTTGCGGGGGCGTGATGTTTTTCCATTTGAGCACCTCTCTGTATAATAGGTAATAATTGTATTTTGAAATTTGTTTTCAGTTTTTTTTTTAAGATGGTCAATACACAGTCCGTACAGATAGCTTTTTGGCAGAACTTCTTTATCGCGGTCATAATTTTTTTGCGTTCTTAAAGTTAACTTACGAGGTGTGATGTCTGGTTGACCTCTGAAATTATATTAAACATAAATTATCACATGACCTTCGTTGTTCAAATCATGCTGAGGTAAGCATAATAGTTAGGAAATTGTTGATGACCAAATCATATTACATCCTTGACGAAGCACTCGCTGATGATCTAAATATGCCGTAAATGTTGTTATTTAGAATTATTGATTTCTTATTTTACTGTTTCAATATAGGTAGTCATTATTATTTGTAAGAATTGTAATGTACTGTCTTGTACCAACCTACTTGGTGTTTTATAATTATGTACTTTCTGTAACTTTTTTATTCTTTATTTTACCCAAAAAAACACAGATTACAACAATTAAAAAGAAAGGTATGTACAAAGGCGCGCTTAACCCTAAATGTGACTTATCCACGCGTTTTACTGTAGAATCTATAGAATAAAATAAATGAACTGAACTGAAACACTTGAATTGATACCTAATTACATAAATAACTTCTCAAATAGACAACCTATCAAAAGCAATAGCGATATCAACATATACCTACATATAATATTCGGGTTATATTTGCGAATGACCCGCTATTAGGACAATAGACGGACAAACAAACCTTGTTTGTATTAATATATTGTATTTAGTCAACCATAAATTGGGTGGGGTCGCCATTCGAGCTGGATGTTTTATTGACACAGAAAGTTGGATGATAAATTAAATATAATTAAAATATACTCTCTCAGAACGGTAGGCACTACCGTTTTTAGTGTTTAATTTAACTTCAGTGCGATCACCAAAAGGATGGGTGACCGCTAATCCCATTAACAGATGACTGGCTGTAAATGTTAATAAATGAGAAAGTTTGTGAAGACGTTTGTTGTTCAATCACGCCGTAACGGCTCAACCGATTTCGTTGAAATTAGGAATAGGTAAAGTTCTTTACATATAAAAGCATATAGGATACATTTTATATCAGTACCATGCAAGCAAAGCCGTGGGCGCGAGCTAGTTACCTATATGCTCCTACGTCATCTGTTCGCAAATAATACCACCACGCGAGTATATCGAGCGTCTGAGTTCCCATGATCATTCGAACCGGAGCGTTAACGGCTAGTGATGTGCTGCGCCGATGACGCTTAGTCGAAATTATCGATAAAATGCTTCGTCGGCGCTTTATCGATAAAACGCTAACTCGCATGACATCGATTTTGCATTTAGCTCGATGTGGAGAACGGCACGTTTTGCTGATGCGTGTTCCTGCTATCTTTGTAAAATCCAGTTTAGAATAAGGACCAGAAAAGCATATTTTAATGGAATTCACCTACTTCAAAACGCCCGCCGCACCCCCTTGGGATTGAGTTTTGGTAACTTATAGCCGTTTATTTCGATTAAAAAGGCGTTAACTACAATAAAATCACTAGAAAAACTTTTTTAGAACGTCTGAGAACTAAGTGAAGTACGTCTGTTTCTCGCGACAAAGCCTCGATGAAACGGGCCTGCAACAAATAACTGCAGATTCGGCAGATATTTGACCTGCCGCGAGGATCGAAACTGCTCCTCCTGCGTCTCAGACATTAATCACCCGCTCACCAATCCACCGAGGTCGTCAGTAGGTGTGGGTAGGTAGCTAAATTAATATTATATTATTAAGTCTAGCCATAATTTGTATCGATAAATCGATAGCATCGCTCGAGCCAAAGCACATCACTAGCGCCCTTAGGCTGTACATCGTGTGTGCACAGCCTTATGCCCTTTGTATGCAACCGTGCCACTCGCATGCCCTGAGGCGTCGCTTTGAATCAGCGTGCAGTGTAATATGAGCTTCATGACTCTGATTTGAGGGTCAATATGGCGTGAAAACCTTAACTTAAGAGCCTTGGTGTGGTGGTTGTGACCCCGCCTTCCGTACCAGAAGTCGTGGGTTCGAATCCGTCGTTGCACCAATGGATTTTCCATTGCGCTATAATAGTGCTCACATAGTGAAACAGTGCTGGAAAATATTTTAAGGAAACACCGGCCCGGCATGTTATAGATAGAACGTTCGAAGACATTTGACATGTGTACGACAGGAGCTTCCAGAGGCGAAATTTGATCCTTTCGCCACACTGGTTCTTTCACCAACTGTCATTGAACCATAACGCAATCCTGCAAGACCAAGAAGGAACTACTGATATGGCAAACAAGCCATAATGAAACCTTATAATGCGCGCGCATAACTGTTTTTGACAAGCTTAATTGAGCGCTGTTTTAAGATTCAATTTCACGTGTTTTGACCAAAAAACAGCTGATTTTTGCATAGAGATTTTTCAATTCAAATCAAAAACATCAATATTTTAATTTTTAAATTTATTTCTACAAACTTTCTCAAATTAGCTGATTTTAGTATTTTTATCATCTTTAGAACTAATAACTAATCGTACAAGAAGATCGGATTCAAAATTGCCTACTCTATCAGCTGATTCATTGAGTTTGACCTGATTTGACCCCTCATCAGCCTATTTTTGAATAGTTTTTGTCAATGACTGGCCTCATAGCTCAGTTGGTAGTAACTCTGCCTTCTGCGCTAGAGGTCGCGGGTTCGATTCCCGCACTGGATAAACATTTGTGACTAACACAGATGTTTGTTCTGTGTCTGGGTGTTAAATATATATATTATGTTTATCAGTCTCTGGTACCCATAGTACAGGCTATGCCTAGTTTGGGATCAGTTGACAATGTGTGATATGTCCGGAATATTTATTTATTTAATGAAAAATGTAGAGTTTCCAAAAGTCATAGAACAAACTTTATTGTCAATTGGGTGTAGTAAAAGCCCCATTCGGGATAACATACAAATTATGAGTCACCTTTTATACATACAGTCGCCTTCAATAAGATGTATCTTCTTCTTCTTCCTGCCCTTGTCCCACATTATTTGGGGTCGGCACAACATGTTTTCTTCTTCCACTCTCTTCTGTTAGCCGTCATCTCCGCACTCACATCTTTCTTACTCATGTCATCTTTAATACAATCCATCCATCTTTTCTTCGGCCTTCCTCTAGTCTTATATCCATCCACATTCATACCTAACGCTCTTCTCGTTACATGACTTTCATCCCTCCTCATGACATGCCCATACCATGCTAACCTATTACTTCTCAACTTTTCCGTCACTGGCGCTACTTTCAAACTTCCTCTGATGTACTCATTTCTTATTTTGTCCATTCTTGTCACTCCACACATCCATCTCAACATTCGCATCTCTGCCGCATGCACTCTTCTTTCATCCGTCCCTTTGGTAGCCCAACACTCAGATCCATACATTACGATGTATACACTTCATAATTTTCAAATGATACCATAATACAGATGAAGATGGTAGGTACACGGTTAAGTTGAAAATGGCACTAGTTAATGGTAGGTAAACTATCTAGTTTTTGCTGTGTACCTACCTACATCACTAACGATAATACTGTGGCATCATTTTTCATAGTTTTCATAGCTCAGTTGGTCGTAACTCTGTCATCTGCGTCGCGTTCGGTCGCGGGTTCGATTCCCACACTGCAAAAACATTTGTGTGATTAACATATGTTTGTTCAGTGTCTGGGTGTTAAATATTTATCTATTATGTATATCTGTCTATGGTACCCATAGTGCAGGCTATGCCTAGTTTGGGATCAGTTGACCGTGTGTTATATGTCCAGAATATCTATTGTTACCGACTATTTATTACTTTAAAATTGTGGAATGTAGACATCTTATTGCAGGCGACCGTACATAACTAAGCATGTGTAGAGCTTAATAATTATTCCGATCAATGATCAATGCAGTCAAGAAAGTCTGCAGTGTAGTTGGTCAGCTGTCACTGTCACAATCCTTTTGCGCAAAAATGGGAAGCCTTTAATAAGCTCCATTGGCTTCGATATATTATTTCACTCTGTTCCCTTATTCTACTACCTATCTAATTACAATAGTTCTTGTCTAAGAAACCATACAGCTATAATTAAGGATATTTAAAAAAAACAAGTTTGAAAAAGGAGGTGATATGTGCGAGGTGATTCATAAAATATTATAGTTTTTGATGCTATCCCGAAAGGGGCTTATTCTACACCCAATTGGCAATAAAGTTTGCTCTACGACTTTAGTCAATTCGACATTTTTCATTGAATAAACTCAATGCAAAAATCAGCTCTTTGGGGGTCAAATCAGTTCAAACTCAATGAATCAGTTGTTTTAGATTGAAATCTTGATGCAGAACTTCTAATCTTGATAAGAATAATCATGATTTTTATCCAACCCTGTACCTACCTATCTAAGCCGACGTCGGAAGCCTTCACTGTGCGTGGTCCGACATGTAATTGGCCTTGGCCAATATAATAAATCAACATAAAATTGAATTTTATGCTGACTCAATTATGGAAGATTAGAGGAGTATTTTCAAATTATATTGAGGGTTTTATTAAGAAATGCTTTGAACTACGAAATCGGTACTAAGAATTAAGACCCTGCCTTAAAATACAGTCTATTAAAACTATGGCTTCAAATCAAAGAACGAATTTCAACAGCTAATTTAAAACGCAATCGCTTTGCTATGACATCCTACAACTAAGCTCACGAGCCTCACGACATGGGCGTCGAGACATTATAATTTATTTTTGTCTGACCGAACGCACCTTTCCAATTCTAAATTTAAAACCTCCCGCCATTTCTCAAATGTCGATTCTTTTTTAATTCGTTCTGAAACGTCTGCACATCAAACGACGCCGTTGGCTATTTTTCAACGAAATTCTAAAGATTAGTTCGGAATTTTTATCGTTTCCGAACGCAGTTAGCGCTTATTCGAAATTTCCTCGTTTTAATTCACACAATAAGGTTGAGATTCATTAGTTTTCGTTTTATGTTGTTTGCGGGCTTTTTATGTGTCCGTAAAACAACTCATATAAAACTCTTTCCTTTTTGTCTGACTGATTGGCAATGTTTTTTTTTTAGTTTTTCTTAACCGCAGTTCCTAGATACTTTATTGGAGGCATATAGACCTCTGATTTCCAGAGTAACATATCTTGGGCGGCACCAAATGGCTTCCAGCAACCTTTGATGACCTCGGTGGCGGAGCGGGTGAATGTCCGTCTAAGACGCAAGAGTTGCAGGCTCGATTCCCGCTGCGGTACAAATGTTTGCATGATCTGCAAATTTGTATGAGACTGTTGGGTTTTATTTCTTATTAGGTTGTTTCTTCGTGTAGTGGGGGGCCTCACACTTAAACTTTCTGCCCCAACAGCCTTCGAGCTATGTACCCCGCCCAATACAACATGCTAACCTAGGAGAACGCAGCCACGGACGTGCCACTAGTTTAGCAATTCTGCGAGCTCTAAAGAAAGGTTTTTATGTTCGTGTGATAAAATTGACTTTTTAAAGGCACTGGCCGCTCTTTTATGCCTTACGTCCTAATGTAGGCTGTGCTTTTCGCGAAGACGCCATTTTGAAAAAATGTGTGAGTAGCCTGTTGTATTTAGAGCCTTGAAAAGCAAGCAAGAGCCGTGTTGGCCTAGTGGATTGTGTATCGATCCGTGGGAAGTGCACCAATGGATTTTTCTTCCAGTTTCGAAAAAAACTAAATATCTTCGTAGAATAAAATCGCGAGGAAACTGCACCCTTAGCATTTTCTAATTATTAACAAATCTACGAAGTCATTCAAATTTTACACAATGCGAGTTTCAAGTATTATTAGGTACTGTTATATTATCGCTGTTTCCCAAAAACCTAGAATTAAAATAAAAATCGTTTCGAACTGTACGACAAAGCACTTTCATATGACACCCCACTTGATTTATTTGTTATTTTAAACCTCCTTATTCGACTCCTATATCTTAGCAACCCCTTAGCCGATTTATTCTTACAAGCAAATTATGATAGTCAAGTCAAAGTCAAAAGGCATTTATTTCAATAAAATCACTATGATCACTTTGAAACGTCTTAGAAACTAGGTGAAGCTATGCCTGTTCCTCGCGACCAAGCCTAGAAGAATCAGGCAACAAACACGGCTTGGTGCCTATCATTTTTTTCGATGATCCTTTTTCACAAAATTGAATTTAAAGCTTCAGTGTGGTGCCTATGTACCTACCTACTTTATTTTATTTTATTTTATTTTATTTTTATTTTATTAATGAAACAAAATCCACAGCTCTTAGATAATATGGTACAACTTAACTAATTCACTTTACTTAAAGCCAATAAAGGAATTAATTTTTTTAGCTAATACATTTATTAATTACGACCGTCACTGATTTGACACAAAACTAATATTATATATATGTGTATGTGTGTGTGTGTGTATGTGTATGCGTGTGTATGCGTGTATATATGTGGTGTATAATGTGTGTGAATAAGTGTGTCTTCGAGAGGGTGAGTGTGTTAGTGTGGTGCTTGAATGTGCATGTGTGTAATGGATGTGAATATGAATATAGCAATAGACTTTACAAACAGCTACATGTTGGGTTGTTTCAACCTAATGAAGACTTAAGAGTGTTCAACCTACAAGCTATTAAAATCCATGCAGATCGGATTGGCGAAAGTTATGCTCTAACAAATATACATACAAACATTAAACACCGATACGTCAAAGTTTTTTGGGAGATCTTTAACACCCAACAGTTATATAGTTCTGACCCCCTGTGACGTAGGTATCATAAACTACGAGTACTATACCGCAACACCTAGACCCAGAACAAATATTTACAGTTATCCCGCCGCGCAAGTCCATCCTCTCGCGTCTCAGCCGGACAGTCGCCCCTGATCAACCTATCACGTGACCAAGAACGAACCAGTGACACGACAAAGTAAATAACTGTGTCAACGTACCTCGGAGGCAGCGTTAAGCCTCCGAGGGAGCCTTAGGTCACGCAGCCACCATCTTGTATCAGATTTTCGCTTTATTTACACTTTTGGGAGAGATTACGGACTTAGTAACTGAGGCAACGGCTTTATTGTCTAACACAACCGGTAATCGGTACCGGAATCAGTATTTCTGTGGACATTATGGTCTTAAAAAAATATATGGAGGTTTTATCATTTCGATAACAAATACATTTTCTGTAATTTTGTAATTCTTTATTGCACACAGAAACATATCCTAATGCGAAAGTTTGTGAGATTGTTTGGATGTTTGTACACAGATGCTTCAACTATTCTTAGGTATAACTTCATCATCAGCCTGTAGAATAGGCCTCCCACAAAGAGTTTCATGACGAACGCCTTTCCCATCCACCGGCTTCCCGCAACATAACAATGTCGTCGGTCCATGGGGAGGATGGCCTTCTAACCGACCGCCCGGTTCGTGGTCACCATTCGTGAACCTTTATTCCCTAACGGTTGTTGGTTCTGCGGACTATATGGCCTGCACACTGCTACTTCAACTTGCTAATTCTGAGAGCTTTATCTGTGACCCTGGTTCTTCTATTGATTTCCTCGTTTCGGATCTTAAAACGCAGTGAAACTGAGCATAGCTCTCTCCATAGCCCGTTGCGCGACTTTGAGCTTGTGTATGAGGCCAATAGTTAGCGACCAAGTCTCAGTGCCACATGTCACCAGCAACATGCACTTATTGTAGATTTTCGTCATTTGGCTCTGCTGTATCTGGGATGAGCTACTATAACTCAGGTATGCTAAAAGAAATGTGAATCATTATCATAAACGGAATGACTTAAAGTAAGGTAAATATTGACATAATTTTCTAGTCACTGTCTTATCAGCTTAAGCCGTGGTATGTGTAGAAATGGCGGAGGTTATAATATAACGCGTTCCGCAAGCTTGTTGTTGTTCCGGAGCTTGTTCTATCAACAATAATAAAAAATAATTATTGTTTTTTTTTTTAGAACTTTTTAAAATTATCTGTTTATGATATTTTTATCATCTTTATAAATTAAACGTACGAGAATAATTGAGTTTGAACTGATTTGACAAAATAGCTTTATGGATAAAGATGTATTATCGACTTTCCAAAAGCCGTTGAACAATTTATATTGCCAACTGGGTGTAGAAAAAGCCCTTTTCTAGATAGTATACATATTATGAATATCAGGATACCTACCATGTAATAATAGCAAGATTGGTAATAGGTTACGGGCGTGATATGAAGGTATCCGTTCTTTATGTAACGTACCATAAGGTGTTTTATCAGCTTACTCACGATGCCTGCATAACTATTCTAGGAAATTTACACAACTCATTGAGTAGATATCTTTATTTGAAAGAGCTTGACACCTAAACCACAAGTGTTTCACTTAGTTTAGGTGTCAAAGATACTTACCATAATTAAGAACCTTTTACAATTATCTAGTATTTTAATAATGTTCGGATTCTTGGCCTCCAAAATACAAGTTTTTAACTTAGTTTGGAGGTCCGTAGTCCATAATATAGTTATTATTATTTTTTTCTCAAATGTACTTACCACCTAAGACTGATAGCACAAATAAACATTTTTTATCTATATCTATTCGTAATACTAGGTCATGTTCACGAATACCTACACGAAACTCCTATCATCTAGCTTCTATGAACACGCTTCACAAGGTATCAGATAAATAAATAAATAATACCCAACAGTCAGATACATAGTCCAGTGGTGCAATTGTGTAAGCGTAAAGGCAATGAAGATCGTAATTTTCAGGGTAATTTTAACAATGTTAGCAACATTCAAAACGTTCCAAACTTGACAAGGGAAAACTTTTCATGTTTGAAAAACTTCAGAAAAAGCTAAATTTGATAAAATCATCCATAAAATTGCGATCTTCATTACCATTTTGCTTACACAATAGCCTCGCTGATCGCACATTAGGAGTCCACGTGTGGTGGGTATCACGAACTACGAGTACTATTCGTGGCGTATCGGTCGAGTAGCGGGCTAGTGCCCATCTGAGACGCAAGGGGTGCGGGTTCGATTCCCGCTCGGGGACAAATGTTTGCATGATCTGCTAATATTTGTTCAGGGTCTTTGTCTCAAACTACGAGTACCATGGTACTCGTAGTTTCTGATACCCACGACCGAGGGAATCCTAGTGTGGGGTCAGGACTATGTATTGCATACAATGCTATAGTATCTTTACCAGTTACGGAACATGTTGTTTCTTCATTAGGTTGAAACAACATGTAGCTGTTTATAAAATCTATTGCTATATTCATATTCACATCCATTACACACATGCACACTCAAGCACCACACTAACACGCTCACTCTCTCACAGACACACTTATTCACACACACACACACAC
Organism: Anticlea derivata; assembly: GCA_947579855.1. Taxonomy (NCBI): domain Eukaryota; kingdom Metazoa; phylum Arthropoda; class Insecta; order Lepidoptera; family Geometridae; genus Anticlea; species Anticlea derivata. The sequence continues at coordinate 3,451,297 of OX388287.1, read as the reverse complement.
ACACCACATATATACACGCATATACACATACACACACATACACATATATATAATATTAGTTTTGACGATCGTAATTAGTAAATGTATTAGCTAAAAAAAATCCTTTATTGGCTTTAAGTAAAGTGAATTAGTTAAGTTGTACCATATTACCTAAGAGCTGTGGATTTTGTTTCATTAAAAAATAAAATATATAAGGTATCTATTTATTTGAACAGAAGTGTTTTCTATTTTATCGATACGATCTAGGATCGTTTATTCTATCGATCTATAAAAATGTCGATAGAATGACAACACTAGTGCGGGATCACGTGCGTTCTAATGAAATAAGTTTTTATGGCGCGTACACTTTCACGTCGCTCAGACCTAGGGCTGTCGCAAATATATGTACGCTATTTCTTCTGCTAATAGATTATATCCTGGGGAAGGACATATCTTTTGCCTCAAAAAATAATCTAAAGGAAGATTTTTTTTATACAACTGAGGTTGCCAACAAGCATACGGCCCACCTGTTGGTAAGCGGTTACCGTAGCCTATGAGCACTTGCAATACCAGAGGCATCACGCACGCGTTGCCGACCCCGAACCCCCTCCCTATAGAGCTCTAGCAACCTTACTCACCGCTGGAACACAACACTATTTGAAACAAATAATGTTATTTGGCTGCGATCTTCTGTAAGGTGGAGGTACCTCTCCAGGCGGGCTGCTCCGATTTAAAACGAGAAAATCTCGCTATGCCCTACCTCCTCCTAAAAAAATGGAAAAAGATGGAAGGTAGTTCAGGTAAGATTGGATATTAGATAAATAGAACATACAAGCGGTGCGATTTTCAAAGTTTATCTTAATTGTTCCACCACGATCATCGAAACAGCACATTTTACCAGACGTCGCGTCGCGAGATCTGTTCGGTGCAAACCACTAGTCCTACTTATATTATGAATGCGAATGTTTGGATGGATGTTTGTTACTCAATCACGCCAGAATGGCGAAACGGATCTGCATGAAATTTGGCACAGTGACATAGTAGGTATAGTCTGGAATAGCACAGAGGCTTCTTTTTATCCGCATAGGTACCATGCGAGCAAAGCCGCAGGCGGAAGCTAGTCCTATTATTATAAACGCGAAAGTTTGTAAGTATGGAACCTCTTTCACGTAAAAACTACTGAATGGATTTTAATGAAAAGAGACGTTTCATCAATATATGGAGCCTGGGCCTGCACTGTGTACACTACTCTAAAATATGGCTAAGCAATAAAGTAAACGTATTTAATTGGTTGTTTTATTTAAATAGACTTCGTTCTAAGGTACAATAAGATTTTCTTCGACAAAGAGAGCAACACACAGCGCTACAAAAATATGGCGGATGGACGTGCGTGAAATGTCATTTTGACAACCTACATATAACTGACAAAACAAAAACATCAAATCAAACAACATGACATGAAAAATATGTCAATGTCATGTCAAACGCCAATTATAAACCAACATGGCGGCCTTCAAATAGTGTTCACATAGTAAAAAACTTACCAGAAGAACTATTCTTGTACCATCGCATTTGTCTTCAAATTAATGAAATTATATTTTTTTGAAATCTCCTATTTTTTCTTAATTTTTCTATGTAGTGTACATGGACCAGGCCCAGAATGAAATGGCTCCTTTACAATAATATAGCTTATACATCAGAATAACACATAGGCACAATTTATAAAGATATTATGCGAATTGTCCAAAATATGACTACTAGCTACTCGTAATACTAATCCTGCGCAGACGAAGTCGCGGGCACCAGCTATTATAAAATAAATAAATATTCCGGACATATCACACACGGTCAACTGATCCCAAACTAGGCATAGCCTGTACTATGGGTACCAGAGACTGATAAACATAATAGATATATATTTAACACCCAGACACAACAAACATCTGTGTTAGTCACAAATGTTTGTCCAGTGCGGGAATCTAACCCGCGACCTCTAGCGCAGAAGGCAGAGTTACTACCAACTGAGCTAAGAGGCCAGTCTAAAATAAATAAGAGGGCATATCGTGAAATTATAGTTTTGCTCTGACATCCCTAAACCCCAGCGGAGTGCTCTGGGAGAACGAGACTCTATTATTTATTTTGACGGTTCATGTGGTATTCCTAAATAAGTAAATGGAATTCATAAACATTATATTAGTTTCGTGTTTGGCGAAAAATCGAGAATTTTAGGACACCCTTTCAGAATGATAACTGATTGTAACCAAAGACAAATTTCTACTATATTATCTTTGTTGTAACTAGTAGTAAGTATGAAGCTAGGCTCAAAACAGGAATGCAGGAGGTGATCGGATCCTGCTCCTCTTCATCCACAGCATCAACGGGGATTCTCGAACAATGTTGCCACCAACCCAGGGTCCTTCTCCGTTACTTTAAGGAGTTGGGCTGGCTGGGGTGAGGTCAGCATGGGGACAATGGACAATACACCCCAACGCGGGACGTCAGTGCAGATCTTATTCCCCCATTTAGAATTAGAATTAGTAGTAGGTACACCCCGAACTGAGATCTCAATGGCTGGCGATGGCTGCCAATGGTGGTGCTACGGTGATCACAACAAGGCACAATAAGCGAAGTAGGGCACAGCGAGTTTTTCTCTCTCTAAATTGGAGCAGCCCGCCGCGAGGTACCTCCGCCTTACAGAAGATCGCAGCCAAATAACATTATCTGTTTCAAATAGTGTTGTGTTCCTGCGGTGAGCAAGGTTGCCAGAGCTCTTTAAGGGTGGGGTGGGGGGGTTCGGGGTCGGCAACGCGTGATGCCTCTGATATTGCAAGCGTTCATAGGCTACAGTATTACTTACCAACAGGTGGGCCGTTATATTGCTTGCCACCTTAGTTGTATAAAATAAAGACGGTCAAGTGCGAGAACTCACGCCCTGAGGGTTCCGTTCCATTGGTCGTGGGTTCGAATCCCGGTCGTGCACCAGTGGTCATGATCAGAAAATAAAAATTCTAAGTGTAGGAATTGACAAACTTATATTTGCGTTCGCTCACGTAGTCATTGTATGACACTGACCGCAAATATAACTTTGTTTCCTAAAGCTCCTAGCATTCCAAATTTCAGAAATGTGAGGTATATGTTAGTACCCTAGAGGTTTTTCATTTTAGCCATTTCCATACAAAAATTATACATTCATTGCCATTTCTTTTTAATGCATTATGCTGTAGCTTTGATTTTTATACGGCACCATAAGCCCACAGACCTTAATAGGTGGTTTAAATTTCAAGTTGATACCTTTAGCCGTTTCTGAGAAAAGGGGTCTTGACAGACGGACAACAAAGTGATCCTATAAGGGTTCCGTTTTTCCAAATGAGATACAGAACCCTAAAAATGAAAATCGCATCGATAGCATGTCCAGACCAGACCTTGAGTGACTTTGAACCGCTTGTATTAGTTGGTGCATCTGCCTGTACTGACGAAGGGTACCTTATAAAAACTCTTTCAAAGTCGTATGTTAGATTTGGCAACCCAACGCACAAAAACCATAAATCGTATCCGTACAGAACATGCCCCAAGTACGCCGTACGTGCGTGCGCCAGTGAAGTTCCTTATCGATAAACATGTCGATGTTATAACATGGTCTTAGAGCCCTAGTGGAGTGGTGGTAGTGACGCCGCCTTCCGGTCAAGTCAAAGTCAAAGTCAAAAGGCATTTATTTCAATAAAATCACTAGGATCACTTTGAAACGTCTAAGAAACTAGGTGAAGCTATGCCTGTTCAAAAGGTCAAAAGGTCATGGGTTCGAATCCCGATTGCGAACAAATATTTTTTCATTTGAAAAATTAATGTGTGTCAGTCATTACTAATGCTTCTTAGTGAGATGTCCTAGAACGAAATGAGATGTCCTAGATTAAAAAAACGAAAGGATCAGTACCATCCTCGCAGCCTAGTCGGCCTTATAATACAAGGTGATGCTTTTCTTCTGATTTTTTTTCTTTCGCTTATTTCTTTTTGTTGTTGATAGAATAAGCCACTTTCGGGATGGGTGGTAATAATAATATCATAATCAATACCTTAAGAGGCTCTCGCTAGACAGCTGGGTGAAGAGCCAGATACAGAGGGCGGTACTCCTGGACTCGGCACGCATAGTCAGGAGGTTCCTCTCTCTGCAGCCCTAGCCACCGACCGCTTGAGCCGAGCTTCGCGGTCGGTGGTTCTCCATTTTTATATATATTTTTTACTATAATAGTTGTTTTGATATTCTTTTTTGATATTAAGATGTACTTTTGTTGTAAAAAATGTATTTCATAAATAAGATTTTAATTAAATATAAGTGAATAATAATAAAAACATTTATTGAGTAAACCAATGTACAAAAACAAAATGAAGCCCTGACTCCTAAACTAGGGTTACCTGTATGTCAGGAGTCAGTTCCTTCCCAAAAATAAATATAAAATATAATATAAATATAAATATTCCGGACATATTCACAGGACATAGTCAACTGATCCCAAACTGGGCATAGCCTGTACTATGAGTACCAGAGACTGATAAACATAATAGATATATATTTAACACCCAGACACAGAACAAACATATGTGTTCATCACACAAATGTTTGTCCAGTGCGGGGATCGAACCCGCGACCTCTAGCGCAGAAGGCAGAGTAACTACCAACTGAGCTATGAGGCCAGTCAAAAAAAAATGGTTCTAAACTAAACTGATTAACGTAGACAATAATGTGTTGAGTAGGTACGAACCTACTATTTTCACAAATAACAGAGTTTTAACATAAATATAGCCACTGCTTATTATAGGTGCATGATTTTTAACAAATTTTGTAAATAAATGTGAAAGTGTGCGTGTCAATTTATATGGTATACATATTATAAATCACCTTGTTTGTCAACAAGAAAAGATCTACAATATTTTCCTTCAGTCTTGCAAAATGGTCTCCCTTGCAATGTAATCAGAAAATGATCGGAAAACTTTGATCTGTTGTTGATTTATATACCATAAGCCAATTTCAGGGTTTGGTGGCCTGAAAGTGTGGATGAATTCACTGAAATATCATCTGTCTGTCAGTCCGCAGTGTATTTCGAAGCCGTGTTTGTTGCCTGATTCTTGTAGGCTTGGTCGCGAGGAACAGGCGTAGCTTCACCTAGTTCCTAAGACGTTTCAAAGTGATCCTAGTGATTTTATTAAAATAAACACCTTCTGAGTTTGAGAGTGAGCAACAACTGGATTATTAAACAAAATAGTATCACGACTTGTATACCCATGGTAGACATCCTCTAAGATCTCCAGGCAATCAGATCCTTGAAGATGTCTAACGGGGATAGGCAGAGTCCGAACATTTGGATTAGCCCACAATTTGCAGTAGTGAATATTCCACATGCGACAGGTTGCAAGCTGAATGAATGAGTTTGATGAACTAATTTAAGCCTAAAAAGGGACATTTTTGCATTTTGTTTTTTCAACGTTAAGTCTTACAAACATTATTGCCAAACGTGTGTAGAATAAGCCCCTTCCGAAATAGTACCTACACATACTCTTACTAGGAATCACTTTATTTACCAACCATGGTAGGTAGGCATATAATATATTAGCTTCCGCGCGGCTTCGCTCGCGTGGTACTTATGAAGATAAAAAGTAGCCTATATGCTATTCCAGACTATAATCTATCTCTGTGCCAAATTTCATCCAAATCCGTTCTGCGGTTTGGGCGTGATTGAACCACGAACATCCAAACATCTAAAGATCTTCACAAACTTTCTCATTTATAGGTCATATTAGTAGGATTAATGTACACAAATTCCTTGAATATTCATTATAATCACGATAAAAAATATATATATTTTACTTTAGATGTCTGGGAGTGACCTAAACACGAAATTGCGGAAATAACCTAAAAGGGGGTGTAGCGGAAATCTTAAGGAATAAACCGCGAACAAAACCGCGGGCCGGGCGTTCTATAATATTCAGTTTGATTATGAAATTGATACACAGAACTTCATGATTTTGATTCCGGGCCAATGGCGAGTTAGCCAAGAAGCCGAGGCAAAGTGGACGGATTTTAATCGAATTATCCGCCGAAAGCCCGGTCTTAGGTCGTGGGGATTTCTAACTTTACCCTATTTGGGGACATACGGTAACGGTTGCTTCCTTAACGCCCGAATACTGAAACGTCACTTAATTAAAAGTGGTGATCTAATTGATGTTTGCGTATAAGATTCTGAACGATAACGGCGTCTCAAATAATTGAGACCATCTCAAATAGTTAGTGACGTTTCAGTATTCGGGCTTAACTTACTCAAAAGTATCGTATGTTTGTTGTTGCACGAAAGGAGCCTCTAAGGGGCGCACTTTAATCCTTTCACTACACTGATTCTTTCACCAACGGTCATAGGCCCTTTTCAGGGCCACCATACCTCAATATCTGCCTGCGTCTGTTTTCCCGAAAGAGTACAATCTAGGAGTCTTCAAATCTAGGGTCAATAAGTTCACTCTGGGAAAGCGTGCTCCATCTTAGGCCACATCTCAGTTGCAAAAGTGAGTTGGTGGCCAAACGCCTTACCATGATCAATAAAAAAAAAAAAAAAATGGTCTCTGACCTAATACAGGATGACCCAGAAAAAACAAGTGATTCGACCAGCAAGTTCAGGGCACTTTTAGGGCCTATGTTCAGCAGTGGACTTTATTAGGCTGATAATGATACTTGCTTGTCATGTCACTGATTCTTTCTTAGTTATCCCGTATCAGGTCAATTCAATTCATTTATTGACCATTTCGTTATAACATATAACATAGGCATGTCAGGTTTACAGTAATAACAGTTCTAGTAACGTTCATATAATTTTACAAAGATTTTAGATAATTTATAGGATAGGTAATTTATAGTTTCTACTCCACATGCAAATCAGAAAATGAAACATTTAAATAATCCGCGACATGGTAAGATGGATGATTTTCAAAGAATGATTTAATTTTTATTTTAAACTGATTAAAGGGAAGCCTTCTAAGGGTAGTTTGTTATACATCGCAAGCTTAAGGCAGATACCATGGTTGAGGTATGGTGGCCCTGAAAAGGGCCTATGACTGTCGGTGAAAGAATCAGTGTAGTGAAAGGATTAAAGTGCGCCTCTTAGAGGCCCCTTTCGTGCAAAATGATGATGATGATGATGAGGTGAGCAAAATGGCGTCCCGTGCGTCCCCGAAGTACGGAAATCCTCAAAGCCACGTTATCGAATTAAACATGCAAATATCATTTTAATCGAGCTGTGTAAGTGATATGCTATTGCCCCCGGCTTCGCACGCGTCCCTTTGGGATTGTTTGCCAATTTGAAAAGATGGGAGGTAATATAATAGTTTCTAGTCTGTTTTAACTAATGCCCGGTTCATATACAAGGTGATTCATAATATGTTATGCTATCCCGAAGGAGTCTTATTCTACACCCAATTGGCAATAAAGTTTGTTTGGCCACAATACCACAAATTCTCTAGTCTCTCAATATAAGAGAACTGATCACTGAATTAATGCCAGATGACGAAGACAGAACCAGTTACACGATGTACGGTCAATAATATCACTAGAATGAATGCCCGCGTGTTCACAGTCACGTGCGCCGTAACGTGACTGACGATGACAGACTCGAGTTGCGCACTAGCATAAGTTTCGCTACAATTACTGTTCGTGCAATTTCATTCTACGAGTTTGCCGAAGCATTGTGCATCGAATGCATGTAGCGTTTTAGTTGTTATTGTATTGTTAACTTACACACACACACACACACACGCATACACACACAAACTCTTAGTATGCTCATTAGTCAATTTACTTTTGTCTTTTAAATCATAAATCATAAATCATACTTTTTATTGCCTGAAATACATGTTTAATAGATGTTATACATTTTATAAAAGTCGCAATGTATTCTGCCTGTTCAGGCGCGCAATTTTTAAATAACAATATAAATTAAATCAAAATTAGATATTATAAACTAAACATGCAAAAAAATAAAAAAGACAACAATTCGAAACATCTTGATAAAATCTTTCTAAAATAAAAAAAAAATAAAAAAATATTTATGTTTCTTATTAAATAAAATTAAAATCTTTATGTTTCTTATTAGGTACAACTTATAAATATATATTACTATGCAAAATGCTATTGAGCGGAATTTACTAACACAGGCAATTAATTGCTTAAAGAGATACTCCAAAACCTATAGGTACATGTGTTATTTATAAGTTACTGAAATAAATATTTTGGTTCTTTTTGTAAGTTTTTCATTTATTTTTTATGTGTCATATGTATGTGTTGTTGCAAATAAAATTGTATTCTATTCTATTCTTTTTCTTAATTCCAACACTGAACTAACCCCTATTCGAATACCAACCCTACGTACGGTAGTCGATTTACAGTATTGAATTTCTAGGGGCGTGAAGCAATATTTCACTAATAATTGTATTTACAATAAACATTTAAATAAATTATTTCATTTGTTGGTTTTTAATGTGATGTGACAATGCCGAATGGATTTCTATTTCATCTATTTTTTTTCTATAATCTGTTTCGTGGTAGAAACTCTGCCTTCTGCGCTAGAGGTCGCGGGTTCGATTCCCGCACTGGACAAACATTTGTGACTAACACAGATGTTTGTTCTGTGTCTGGGTGTTAAATATTTATCTATTATGTATATCAGTCTCTGGTACCCATAGTACAGGCTATGCCTAGTTTGGGATCAGTTGACCGTGTGTGATATGTCCGGAATATATTTATATTTATTTATTGGTCCCGCAGCGAGAATCGAACCCCTTGCGTCTCAGACGGGCACTCGCCCTGGGTTGGGTGTTATAATGACGTCATTGCAAAAGAAGCTTAGCTTGGGAACGTAAACACGACTTAAGCGTACAGTTAGAGACAGTTATTCTTCTTTCTACGTATCAAATTAACAGCATTAATCATCAGCAATGAACAAGCGGATGTAGACTCACGCACAGAAGTGTTCTAAACAATGAATAAAGCTTTAAAATGCTTAGCTAGCACTGTTATTTTGTAGTACAATCGCTCTGAGAAAAGTTACTATGTAGGTAGTTTGCTGAAATATATAAATGAGTAATCCACTCGTACGTGAGGTACTGACAGACTCATCATTAAATCTCGGAAACTACTGGGTCGAGGAGTCTGAAATTTGGAACACGCATTCTTTAAGGGGTGTAGGCGTGTAATAAGAATTTTGCAAAATTCAATTCCTTAAGGGGTTAAATGGGGGTTTAAACGGTTGTATGAAAGTCCTATGTTTTTTAAGTTAGACATCAGAATCGGTTATCAGGTAGATAGTTAAAAATAATTGTGTATACATTAACCGTAGAGCCGTAGTGGCCTAGTGGGACGTAACACAACTTTCGATCCGATTACGTCATAAAATTTCTTAGCACATGACCAATCTGCATTTTGTTCCTGCTGGAAAAAAGATCCTTCTAGAACGAAAATTAATACCTACCCCTAATTTAAGAAAGTACTGTTACAAAAAACAAACGACGGTCCGCCTTCCTCGGGATAGGAGTCGATTTTTTTAAGTTTTAAAACAAAATTAGGTATAATAGGTATGTTAAACAAATTTCCCTTCAAATCTTTAAAATCAGCTGGTAACATAAAGGTCTTAAAACAAAATTAAGCTTTACGATGTGTATGTTTTAGTTTATATTTAGGCTAACGCAGTTTGTTGTTGGACGTGTTCCTGGAAAGTCTTGAATTTCACTGGAAATTATATTCACACTAACATCGCGAAGTCCGTCCTAGAGATATAAATTAAATAACACCCAACAGTTACATATATAGTTCTGACCCCACACTAGGATTCCCTGTGTCTTGGGTTGTCAGAAACTACGAGGACCATGATACACAACACCCAGACCCGAAACAAATATTTGCAGATCATGCAAACGTTTGTCCTGCAGCGAGAATAGAACCCTTGCATGCAGACGGGCACTACGCCACCAGGGTCGTCGAAGATAAGGACGAACTTAAGCATAACCTGAAACTTAAGCATAACCGTAACTGAAGCATGACCTTAGAGCTTGCGGACTCGTTAAGAGTTTCATCGTCGGCTGTACCACAACGGATAGAGTTTATTAGCACGAGAATTAAGTAAACCCGCACTTGGTTAGCACAAGTTTCTAAATATAAACTTGCTAAAATATTATGTAGTTAAAGCGTCACTTTTCTCTTATTACGTTTATGACTCATGGAAATCTATCATCGTCAGTGGCATTATAGATTCATTTTGGTTTGTATTCGTTTTAGTAGTAATAAGTACTTTGGAATCAAACGGGCTCACATTTATCATATTCTCTATCGAATTACGGGCCCCTAAAAATGCCACTAACCATTTCGACCACTTTTCACCAAAACATAAACAGAGGGTTACTTTAACCATTAGCTATGTCAAGACAAATGACAAAATCTGTTTCAAAAATAATCAGCTATTCTCTACTGAGCAGAGTCATTGATAAATGGCAGAATTATATACCAATTTTCCCCTCTCTCCTCCTATGGTCATGGTTCCAGGGTTGTACCTACGGCATGCTCAACTTTGCAATCACGTGCGGGGCAGTCATCGTCGGACAAAACTTATGCGCAACTCGACAATCACGCGCCTTACATAGGTGACGGTTAATCTGCCACCACGTGGTTAATCAAGTGATAGGATTACGCTTGATGCTGCCAAAACCCGTAATGGCTGCTCCTCTAGCTCCTCCACCACTAGGCTAGCGAGCAAATTAAACTTATTTGAACGACAGGTTAGTGTGTTGGTGCAATGTGGCCTTAGTATTGGATGTGTGACAATCAATAATACATTCATACATCAAGGGCTAACGGCTAGGATTACACAATTTCAATTAATAGGGATGGGATGATTGTCGATTGCTTTTTCAATCGATCGGTAATATCGATATAAAATTGGTACACGATACAACTAATTGATAATGGGTAAAATAAAATTTTAGCCTATGTCACCCGACCAATAATAACGAATCGATTGACACCTCATTCATCAAAATCGGATGAGCAGTTTAGGCGCTACGGTGGAACATACGTAAATACAAACATACATTCATACACTGCTATAACATAACCCTTTTGGCTTCGCCGGTAAAAATGGAACAATTCAAATGAGCTCCGAACTCAGCGAACACAAAGTAATAAAACCGTGGAAATGAACGCGTGAGCCGAAATGATTTATTGTTATTTTAAACTCCAGACGAAAATATGAGTTTTGAAAGACAACAGCATGGTTTCTCAGAGTTAAGTTTCCATATAACTTGTACTTCCGTTGTATGTAAAGGCTTCATCATCATCATTTCAGCCGTAGGATGTCCACTGCTGAACACAGGCCGTCACCACTGATTTTCAGAGCGTTTTTTTTTTATACAACTTAGTTGCCAAACTGGCATACGGCCCACCTGTTAGTAAGCGGTTACCGTAGCCTATGAGCGATTGATTGCAATACCAGAGGCATCACGCGCTCGTTGACGACCCCGAACCCACCCCCCTAAAGAGCTCATACTCACCACACTGGGCATGCGGGTTGGCGAGCGCAGTTAGAGCTATCCTGCGGCTTGCTTGTTTGTCGTGTCACTGATTCTTTCCTTGTCATCCTATATTAGGTCAGTGATCAGGTTGAATAATGGTGGCCCTGAAATGGCCTATGACCGTCGGTGAAAGAATCAGTGTAGTGAAACGATTAAAGTGCGCCTCTTAGAGGCTCCTTACGTGCACATGTCACATGTCTTCGAACTATCACCACTCCTCTGGAGCTCTCACGTCCTCTTTGTCCTGACGTCCTGCGAAATGATGATGATCATGTAGTCAAAGTGCTATGAGATTGCCCTGAATGGATCTAATCACTCGTGTAGAAGCATCCTTGAACTCAATATCTTAGAGCTATAATCATAATTATGTTTACTTGCTGGTAACGCGATCTTTGTTTTGTCTATCTTTAATAGAAGCTAAATCTTCCCAGAGACGGGCTTTAGTAGCCAGCTAATTGGAGTTGTTCGCTTGTTGAGTCACTGGTTCATTCTTGGTCATCATCATCATCAGCCTGATAAAGTCCATTGTTGGACTTAGGCCTCCCCCAAAGACTGCCATGACGAACGGTCTTGAGCCTTCTCCATACACCGACTTCCCGCAACATTCACTTCTAATACTTCGCCCGGTGCGTGGTCGCTATTCGAGAACATTTACTTCGCAACGGTTGTCGGTTCTGCGAGCTATATGGGCTGCCCACTGCCACTTCAACTTGCTAATTCTGTAAGCTATTGATAAATTGTTTCTCAAAGTTATTCTGCTTTACCATTTTGCTTATGTAATAACATCGCAAGTTGAGGTACTGTCAGTAGAGTGTGAGGTACTAAAATGGCTTTGTAATCGGTTGTGATAAAAAGGTTTGATTTAATTCAAGCAGGTCTCATAGCTCAGTTGGTAGTAACTCTGCCTTCTGCGCTAGAGGTCGCGGGCTGGATTCCCGCACAGGACAAACATTTGTGTGATGAACACAGATGTTTTTTCTGTGTCTGGGTGTTAAATATATATCTATTATGTATATAAGTCTCTGGTACCCATAGTACAGGCTATGTCTAGTTTGGGATCAGTTGACCGTGTGTGATATGTCCGGAATATTAATTTATTTTAATTCGTTGTGCCCTTTCGTGCACTTTATCGATATCGATAACATCCCAACACTAGTAGTTCCCATTATAATAGGCGTTTTGTTTACAATGCGTATAGGGGAACCCGAATCGCTGTCTAATCTTAGAACGAATTACACACCTCACGAACTTCACACTAAAACACACCCTAAACTGTTAAAGATAAGAGTCAATTTCCGTTACAACACTAAAAGCCTACGAGGGGTGCGCGAGTAAATGCGGTAAGTGGCAGTTAGCGGTGAAGTGAAATCGACTGTATAACTATAGAGTTAAAGGTTAAATTGGCCTGTGGTTTAGATAGGATTTATTTTTTTTGTCTTGAGGTTCGTCGCATCTTTGGGCACGGGAAATCAATAGTGGGTTCTGTCACCTAGCGGATTTTTTCACTGAGTGCTTAGTTGATTCGCTGGTTCGTTTTTGGTCTTCATTCGTTTGTTTGAGCAAGAGCCTTTTGTTGGAACTGACAATATTCATAGGTTATTTTTAATTTTATAGTAGTTATTGCAGTATTAAACTTTTGTACACTGACGTCTTATTTGATTTGATTATCTTGACAATCAAAAGGTTGTCTGGAAGAGATCGTTTTTAGAGATTGTACTTAATATTTGTTGTTTCTCCCTGTTATTTTCTCTGTTTACAATATAGAGTTTAACTATGTTTCTATTCAATGACGATGCAATTTTATCATTAACATGCGGTTATCGTTTCAGTAGGTTAAACGATTCAACTTTTTATCTCCTTTCGAGAATCGCATCTTGGAGGCGATAAACTCTCCATCTAAGCGAGGCTCTGTCTGATTTGATTCGTTGCGAACCGCTGCCGATATAATATGTTGCATAATATGTATACCATCCCGAATGGGCCGTGTTCTATAAACATATTTAGCGGGGGGGAAAGCTTTTATTTTTTTTTTTCTTCCCGAAATTTTATGTTAAAGTTAGCTGATAATTATTCATTATTTTAATTTTTATAAGTAATAATTTTACGTACGAGGAGTTCGGCATCAACATTGCTACCTAAAACAGCTGAATAATTGAGTTTGAACTGATTTGACCCTAAAACAGCTGATTTTGTTATAGAGTATTTTCTATGAAAAATTGTAGAACAAACTTTTCTAAGGCCTATTGGGTGGTAAATAAGTCCCTTTTGGGATAGCATACATATTATGAATCACCTTGTATTAACAATTGTCATATATATATATATATAAACAGATTGACAGTGTTGTTGCAAAAACTGCGGTGTCAATTCAAACTTCGGCTTCGTTGTTTAGGGTTGTCATCCCTATCCTATGCATTACTAGCTTGCGCCCGCGGCTGTGCTGGCGCGGTACCTACATAAAAAGTAGCCTTAATGCTATTCTAGGTAAAGTACTATATCCGTTCCAAGTTTCATCGAAATCGGTTCAGCCGTTACGGCGTGATTGAACCACAAACATTTAAACATCCTCAGAAATTTTCGCATCCTACTTCCTACTATTATTATAAATCCGAAAGTTTGTGAAGATGTCTCAACCAATGTCGATGAAATTTGGAATAGATAGTTTTTTGAAGAATAGCATATAGGCTACTTTTTATGTAGGTACCACGCGCGCGAAGCCGTTGTCGGAAACTAGTTTATTTATAGCTTTTAGTGATAAGGCCGCCCATTGTAACGCTTATTTGAAATTATATGCTTACTCGTAGATATAATTTATCTATCTTACTAATCCTACTTCCTACAATATTAAAATAAACAAGAAAAATATTTTATTAGAATAAAAAAAAAAAAAAAACAATAAAATATTATATATAAACATAAATGAAATTTAACTAATTATTAACAAAATATATTTTTAATATGAATATGCTTAAAGAGATCAATAAGAATTATACACGGCTTACACAAAATGACATCAGTGAGAGCTTATTTTAAGAATACTAAAATATTAACAGCAGTGTCCATGTTTATACTTAACTCTCTTCTTGAGATACATTTGGCTAAGGACGATTTACCTATGAAAAAACACATACACAACTATAACACTAGAAATAAGGATAAACTAGATGTGCCACGAACAAGGCTTGTAAAGACTTACAAACTAGGTATTTGCCTTAAGCTCGCTATGTACAATAAATTGACATTAGAAGTTACACAGTTACCCATCAACAAATTTAAATATCAGGTCAGGAGATTTCTTGAGATTAATTTTACCATATTACCGAATATATGAATTGTTCATTCTCTTATGTGCATAATATTAGGTAGGACAGTATCTATTAATCCATTAATAATCTGTAATAATAATAATAATCCTTAATTAATAATCTGCATGATAATTTATGAAATAATTGTAATTTGACATACCTATGTTATGCAATATAACGCTAAGGGTGAAATAAATGAATATGAATACTAATAGGTATTATAAATGCGAAAGTTGTGGTGTTTGTGTTTCAATCACGCCCAAACGGCCGAACAGATTAGGATGAAACTTGGCACAGAGATAGATTATAGTCTGGAATAGCATATAGGCTACGTTTTATCCAGGTAAGCCGCGGGCGGAAGCTAGTCTATCTATATTTTGGACTGCGCCAGCCCTGAATAGTACGATGGTAACCGACCGCGCCAATTCCAAACTCGATTAAAC
This sequence comes from Anticlea derivata, assembly GCA_947579855.1. Classification (NCBI taxonomy): domain Eukaryota; kingdom Metazoa; phylum Arthropoda; class Insecta; order Lepidoptera; family Geometridae; genus Anticlea; species Anticlea derivata. The sequence goes on along the minus strand of OX388287.1, from coordinate 3,435,975 downwards.
TGCGGCCTGTCCTAACCATCTGACCTCATCCGATGGCATCTACAACGTGTTCTGTAACTAGGATACTATCCCCAAAAAGGGGTTCATCATCATTTCAGCCGTAGGTGTAATACAAGGTAAGCTATGTTGACATTCCAGCAATACAACGTGATTCATAATACATAAACTATCCTTTAAGGGGCTTACTCTACACGAATTATGCAATGTTTTTGTACGACTTTTCTAGACGACCCCAAAAATTCGACTCCGACGGGATTTGAACCCCTTTTCTAGACTTGACGTCGTCGGTCGTCACTGAGGAAAATTTCAAAAATAATACGCAAATAGAATAGAATTGAAAAACGTATATTTTGTTACCAACACAATCAGACTTAACATAACACAATACAAAAAATGCAATTCAACATCATGGTAACAAAAATGGCCACAACTCAGCATGTGCAGAGCAGTTCATACCAAAGCGCTGGTCTTCCGTGGTCGCACTTGGATATGAGCGTGCAGTACTACTGCGATAGTCTGGGAGGAGGTCACTGCTTTTGGAGGAGGTAGGGCATAGCGAGATTTTCTCGTTCTAAATTGGAGCAGCCCGCCTGGGGAGGTACCTCTGCCTTACAGAAGATCGCAGCCAAATAACATTATTTGTTTCAAATAGTGTTGTGTTCCTGCGGTGAGTAAGGTTGCCAGAGCTCTTTAGGGGGAGGGGGTTCGGGGTTGGCAACGCGTGCGTGATGCCTCTGGTATTGCAAGTGCTCATAGGCTACGGTAACCGCTTACCAACAGGTGGGCCGTATGCTTGTTTGCCACCTCAGTTGTATAAAAAAAAAAGTCTCCTAAAATTATTAATCTACTATCCACACATTCCTCATCTGTATTTTACCAATAAATAACTATAAACTATAAATGGTTTGAAAACAAGGTATATATAGGTAGGTATAAGAGCTTGAGCTTGAGCACATAAATAATAATACAATTATTTAAAATTTCCCCTCAAAATTCCACGCAACGTCGATGATCCTTTTTTAACCGACTTCAAAAAGGAGGAGGTTCTCAAGTCGGCTGTACTTTTTTTTTTTTTTGTGTATGTTTCTCGATATCTCTGCCAATACTAAACCGATTTTGATAATTCTTTCGCTGGTGTATAGAGATTAGCTGGTCCCATATTAATTTAATTCCTGAGGGATTGCTACTTATCCCGTAAAACTTAAGAAAACGTCATCTTCTCTTGAAATCACCACTTGCCGAATTTTTTTTTTGTTGACGGTAGTATAGTATGGTTATCCCCGCGACTTCGTTCGGTTGCTGCTATTTTAACATAAACTTTAACCTTAGGGGTTGTGTGCCGGGAATTTCTTTCTGTGCACCCATAAGTTACAACAGGAAGCTACCCTGCAAATTTCATACTCTTATTAGGCTCTGCGTTGATTTTCAAAGAGAATGAAACCACTACGTTTGATTGTCAGTAAGTCAGTCAGTACCGTAAGAGTTATTATTGATGATAAATGGATGTCATAGGTACTTTTGTTTTTTATTCGAAAGTGTATGTGGCCGATGCCATCTTCAGTAGGTAAGCAAAACGCAAAGAGGTTGATGTTAATCTTGTAAATATTCAGGAATTTGAAGTCGGTTTTTAGTTTTTGTAAAAAATATCTTATTATTTTTTATTTTAACTTACGGGAGCTTATTATACGAAACAAATTTAACACCAATTTCTATAAATAATGACAATTTTTTATTTTCTTTTTTCAGGTAAGTCCAGATTCACCGACACCTTTATGGTAAGGTTCTCCGTATTCACAAATGCGCGATCTATCGTCGCGTTTCCATCGAGATTACTTTGAGATTTCTTAGTGAACAGATAGGTTAAACAATTTTGTGGAAAAACCTTCAAATTAGAATCAAATATGTACGTATAAAGTACCTAACTTGAATTTATTGATAACACTGTAGCCGTGGTGGCCCCAGCTGAAGATAGGCCTCTCCATTGCTACCCATGGATGTCGTAAGAAAACAATTTTGTGGAAAAACCTTCAAATTAGAATCAAATATGTACGTATAAAGTACCTAACTTGAATTTATTGATAACACTGTAGCCGTGGTGGCCCCAGCTGATGATAGGCCTCTCCATTGCTACCCATGGATGTCGTAAGAAAACAATTTTGTGGAAAAACCTTCAAATTAGAATCAAATATGTACGTATAAAGTACCTAACTTGAATTTATTGATAACACTGTAGCCGTGGTGGCCCCAGCTGATGATAGGCCTCTCCATTGCTACCCATGGATGTCGTAAGAAAACAATTTTGTGGAAAAACCTTCAAATTAGAATCAAATATGTACGTATAAAGTACCTAACTTGAATTTATTGATAACACTGTAGCCGTGGTGGCCCCAGCTGAAGATAGGCCTCTCCATTGCTACCCATGGATGTCGTAAGAAAACAATTTTGTGGAAAAACCTTCAAATTAGAATCAAATATGTACGTATAAAGTACCTAACTTGAATTTATTGATAACACTGTAGCCGTGGTGGCCCCAGCTGAAGATAGGCCTCTCCATTGCTACCCATGGATGTCGTAAGAAAACAATTTTGTGGAAAAACCTTCAAATTAGAATCAAATATGTACGTATAAAGTACCTAACTTGAATTTATTGATAACACTGTAGCCGTGGTGGCCCCAGCTGATGATAGGCCTCTCCATTGCTACCCATGGATGTCGTAAGAAAACAATTTTGTGGAAAAACCTTCAAATTAGAATCAAATATGTACGTATAAAGTACCTAACTTGAATTTATTGATAACACTGTAGCCGTGGTGGCCCCGGCTGAAGATAGGCCTCTCCATTGCTACCCGTGGATGTCGTAAGAGGCGAAGTTAAAGAAAGCTAGGGGATGGGCAGCAGCGTTCCATATCAACAACAAGATCTTTATCTGCGCTCGCCAACTCGCATGCCCAGTGGCGAGTATGGGAAAATCCTCCCAAATGATTGTTTCTGGTAATCTATGGGGGAGGCTTATGTTCAGCAGTGGACGTCCTACGGCTGAAATTATTATGGTGATGACTGTAGAACAAACTTTATTGTCATTTTTTTTTTTTTTTAAATGTTATACGGAAGCAAACAGGCTTACGGCCCTCCTGATGGTAAGTGGTTACCGTCGCCTATTGACATTAGCAACACCTGGAGCATTGCTAATGCGTTGCCTGCCGAACCCCTCCCCCCCCTAAAGAGCTCTGGCAACCTTACACACCGCAGGAACACAACACTATTTGAAACAAATAATGTTATTTGGCTGCGATCTTCTGTAAGGCGAAGGTACCTCCCCAGGCGGGCTGCTCCAATTTAGAACGAGAAAATCTCGCTGTGCCCTACCTCCTCCTTAATAAGAGAATTAGAATAAGTGTAGAATAAGCCCCTTTTGGGATAGCATGCATATTTTGAATCACTTTGTGTGCATGTTAGTGCAGGCGTATGTGCATGTCTCATATGTACATGGTCTTAAAACGCTTTATGTCAAAAAATCGCACGCGAAACGCGAGAATCGCTCGGCGATAATCGCCACTCGAACATACACGATACGCTTCCACTTGATTTAGTATGAATCAACTTAAAATAATAGAAGATTCGATAAAAAATACGTTATATTTTTATTCGAGCGATGTGAAATACATTTCACGGTCGGTGTAAATTCAATTTATAACAAACAGAATTATGTAGGGCACAAAAGTCATTATACAATATGACAGATTATACGGAATGAGTACATCAGAGGAAGTTTGAAAGTACCGCCAGTGACTGAGAAGATGAAGAGCAAAAGGTTAGCGTGGTATGGGCATGTCTTTCGGGGTAGTATATTAGTTACGGATGTAGTTAGGGCACAGCGAGATTTTCTCGTTCTAAATTGGAGCAGCCCGCCTGGGGAGGTACCTCCGCCTTACAGAAGATCGCAGCCAAATAACATCATTTGTTTCAAATAGTGTTGTGTTCCTGCGGTGAGTAAGGTTGCCAGAGCTCTTTAGGGGGGGGAGGGGTTCGGCAGGCAACGCATTAGCAATACTCCAGGTGTTGCTAATGTCAATAGGCGACGGTAACCACTGACCATCAGGAGGGCCGTAAGCCTGTTTGCCTCCGTATAACATAAAAAAAAAAAGTTGTCGATGCTTCAATGATGATATCCGGAACCCTCCGTAGTCACACACACACCCTTGACCGCATCTCCCCCTGCAATTTGAATAAAAACAGTTATAAAACATTCACAAGACCAATATAACCTTCCTTAGATGCTACTTCACGGGCTATTTTAGAGCAACTAATACTGTGTATGTACAGCAGTGTAGTTGCCAAAGTGGAGCAATCTTGAGCAACAACTCCGTGATAGCTTGAGATATTTGACTGGCCTCATAGCTCAGTTGGTAGTAACTCTGCCTTCTGCGCTAGAGGTCGCGGGTTCGATTCCCGCACTGGCCAAACATTTGTGACTAACACACATGTTTGTTCTGTGTCTGGGTGTTAAATATATATCTATTATGTATCAGTCTCTGGTACCCATAGTACAGGCTATGCCTAGTTTGGGATCAGTTGACAATGTGTGATATGTCCGGAATATTTATTATTATTATTTATTTATTATATACTGCCATTTGTTGGAATAACCTGCCATCGCCTTTAAAATACTCTAAATCCATTTAGTTTTCTTAATAATATTTGAAGAAACCATTTCAAAATAATCACGTAGTGGAAACAAGGTTGCAAGGGTTCATAGTTTATGATAAACCTTACCAACAGGTGGGTCGTATGATTTTTTGTATAATTAGTTGTATAAAAAAACTTTTTTTTTTTTCGAATAGGCTTGGAAGCGGTTGAGAATAAAGTAGCTTAGTAAGCTAGTTTGGACACGGTGTTGCAAAATCGTTCTCTTCAGTTCCTGTCCATCCAAAAAAATCTGGATGAGATCGCTCTTAGCGATAAGACCGCCCATTGTACTTCGCTATTAATTGAATGTTTGTGCCTGTGTGTAATTTGTAAGATTTATTTATTTTTTCTATTTTATTCTTGCCCTGAAATGGCGCAATTAGATGGCCCGCGTAGGAGTTTCTGCAGAAATGAGTGCGTGACAGGTCTCAGTTACACTCACCCCACGGATTATCTCCTGAAGGACACAGGAGTAAAACCACAATGGAACAATAAGAAAAGAATTATGGACAATTAAAACTAAATAATAGTGTAATATATAAGAACGAACATTTCATTTCATCATTTATTGCGAGAAATACATGTTAAATTGGTGTTATACTTAGTTAATATGTGCTTACAATGTATTCTGCCGGGTCAGCGTGCAATATTATAATTACAGTAGAAAAAATAACAATATTAATTAACAATAGAAATTAAAATTGGATAAAAAAAATGCATAAAACTAAATAAACAGTAGAATAAGTCATATAATAATAACAAAAAAAAAAGTCAGTTTATCTTAAGGAAAAAAAGGCTTTTTGGCGGGAACTTGAGGATGTGATGTTGTGCTCTCAATTTTTTTACAAAACTAGTGTTAAATTGAATAATATTATGTGATTATGGTGGTGTTTTGCTTTATATTGTTTGAGTAAACCGCACAAGTGAAGTGAAATGAAATGATTGCGTGTATCGTCATTTTTCGAGTTGGCGCCAAGAGGTCCCTTGAGGTTTTAGTAAAATAGCCACCATCATATCTTACTAAAACTGAATTTGACTTGACTTGACGGTGACTTGACCATGACTAAGAAGTAAAATGACGAAGAAAGTTAAAAATAACTACGAAGAAATATAAACGTAAGACTTGGCGGTAAGGCCTAGATGCCATAGCCAGCCCGAAAGGGAAAAAACTTAAGGAAAAAAAAAAAATATCAGTCATAAATTCATCTAAAGGGTAATAGCATTTCCTAGTGAATAATGCTCTCAGCTTACACATACGACAACATATTGTTCCTATTATTTTGACAAATTGGTTAATCAAATACGTCAATCATTCGTTCATTCATTCTTTTTCTCTATGCTATCCTATCCTACTGTCCTACTAATATTAAAAATGCGAAAGTTTATGAGGATGTTTGGATGTTTCTGGTTAAATCATGCCGTAAAAGCTAAACCGATTTCGATGAAACTTGGTATAGATTAAGTTATAGGTACTACGCGAGCGAAGCCACAAGTTTATTTAGATTTTGCCAAGGTGCAAAGATTGCTCTTACGCCACGGGTAGTAATTAAGGGGCATAATTCTTCAGCCGGCACGGCAACTTTTTAAGCATTGTTTGAAATTATCCCTGTCACTATGTAACTCGCTTGTGCCCGTGGCTTCGCTCGCTTGAGCAAAGCCGCAGGCCTCAAGCTAGTCGTCTATAATAGTCTCAGTTTGTCTTTATTAGAATTGCAATAAAACGTTATTCTAGGCCATCTAATATTATATTTAACAAAACACTATGCTCCTGTAGTAAGAAGACACGCGATATTGAGCCTAAATCCATAGCAATAAAGATTATTGCACGTTGAACCCCGACTTGAAAGGACACAGGCCATCCCACAATAACGAGCAGGCGACATATTGTCGGCACGAAACGTTAGGGTCCCGTAAACGCAAGCGAAAACGTCATTCATATACCTTTTACCTAGTAGGTAATTTATAATAGATAAAGAATATTAGCGAACCAAAATATCAAAAATAAGTCCTAATTTTCCAAATTTCGTTGCAAAACTTTTTCAAATCGGCTGTTGTGATTTTCTTTGCATTATTGTTACCTAAAACAGCTATGCTGATTTGACCCCACCCCATTTGAAGCCGATTATATGACGGCCGATAAATTTTAGGAAAGAAACACCAGTCGCCGTTGGTCGCTTTGCGCCATTGCTTAGCTAAATTCAGCCGTAGGACGTCTGGTACTAAACATAGGCCTCCCCACAGATTTTCGAATGTCACGTAGGGGGAAACTGCCCATACTCACCACGCTGGGCACGCGGGTTCGCAAGCGCAATTAGAGCTATCTTTGTGAAAATCAGGAACGCTGCTGCCCATCCCCTAGCCCTTTTCATTTAGTCACCTTAGACATCCAAGGGTAGGTAGATATGGAAGGGCCTATTCATCAGCCGGGGCCCGAAAATAACCTCTAAGAGGCGCACTTAATCCTTTCACTACACTGATTCCTTCACCGACGCCCTTTTCACTGACCAAATAGGTGACCAAGAAAACTTTGCTAAATTACGATTACGAAATTACACTTTCGAGTGTAGATTAAATTCGGCAAAAATAAACTCAAAAACGTAAATTTTATACCAATACAAACAGAACTTCAAGCCCTTTCGGCCGAAAAATTACACAAAAGCCTAACAACTCAATCTATTTAACCGCTAACTGATATGACTGTGCGGTTTTGACCCTATTTCCGAATTAGAAATCTTTGTTAAGATTAACTTTGGTTTTGGTACGCACTGCGCGCTGGTAACGCAGCGTTTTTTGGTCAGCTCCCACTCCACGCTAGTTACGCGTACCATAAAATAATTAAAGTAACTTATTACGTATCTATATCTACTTATCTTATTATCGTTGGTCGTCCAGCAGCGAGGTGGGCAGACGATATCGCAAGCATCGCGGGCCGCAACTGGATGAGGCTTGCACAGGATAGAGGAGATTGGCACTTACAAAGGGAGGCCTATACCCTGCAGTGGGTGAAGTCAGGCTGTGGATGATGATGATGATGATTACGTATCTACGTTTAATCGCAGATAACATTTTTTTTTAGTTTCTACTCTGTTAAATATCATTGGGTGCTGTGAGCGAGCACCCAGCAAACAACAACTACTTACTCTCTGTACTCTAGTCTAAAATTGAATTGGCACAACGCAGTTGTAACGCATAACCTTAGTTATGGTATGTACTCGTATCGATCATCTCGAAACCTATCTGTGGCGCAGCGGCCGAGTGCTCGGCTGAGACGCAAGGGGTGATTTCAGTGAGAGCTTATTTTAAGAAAATTAAAATACTAACAGTGGTATCCATGTTTATACTTAACTCTCTTCTTGAGATAAATTTGGCTAAGGATGATTTACCTATGAAAAAACACATACACAATTATAACACTAGAAATAAGTAAAAACTAGATGTGCCACGAACAAGGCTTGTAAAGACTTACAAACTAGGTATTTGCCTTAAGCTCGCTATGTACAATAAATTGCCATTAGAAGTTACACAGTTCCCCATTACCCATCAACAAATTTAAATTTCAGGTCAGGAGATTTTTTGAGAGTCATCCATTTTACCATATTACCGAATATATGAATTGTTCATTCTCTGATATGCATACAAGTAATATGTAGGACACTATCTATTAATCCATTAATAATCTGCATGATAATTTATGAAAATAACTGTAATTGGACATACCAATGTTATGCAATGTAACGCTAAGGGTGAAATAAATGAATAAGAATAAGAATGGGTGCTCTCGATTCCCGCTGCGGGACAAATGTTTGCATGATCTGCAAACTTTGGTTCCGGGTCTGACTGTTGTGGTACCATGGTACTCGTAGTTTCAGATACCCACGACACAGGCAATCCTACTGTGGTGTCGGGGCTATGTATGTGACTGTTGGGGTGTTGTTGATAAAACGCGGCGTCATCCAACCCAGTGCGTGAGTGCCAGTTAGCACCAAGGCCTGTCCCCACCGTTTAACTTCAGCAAGTCATCAGATTGATTAAACGTACAGTATTATAATCTCTATAGTTTTTGTTATCAATGGAGCCCTTACTATATTTAGCTCTGCACGTGACTTCGCTTGCGTAAAATAAGTACACAAGGCATTTTGCATCTATTCTGCCGTGTTGGCGTAGTGGGAGATTCCCCGACTTTCAGTCCGAAGGTCATGGGTTCAAACCCTGTCATATATTATGTAGTATACATATATATTATGAATCACCGTGTATCATACAATAGAATTAAACTAATTTATTAACGAAACCAGCTAGCTAATTGTAATCCTACTTCCTACAATCCTACTAATATAATAAATGGTTAAGTTTATAAGGATGTTTGGATGTCAATCACGCCGTATAGGCTCAACCAATTTCGCTAAACTTGGAATACCTAGATAGAATTCTTTATCTAGAACAGCATAAATGCTAATTTTTATCTAGATATCACGCGAGCGAAGTCGCGGGAACAAGCTAGTAAATCATAAAATAACATCAAAGGGTCATGTCGCGGCTAAACTCGTAAATCCATATTTCCGCGAAATGACTGGCTCGTTAAAGTGCATCCTTTGTATTGCTTGTCGTGTCACTGATTCTTTCTTGGTCATCCTGTGTTAGGTTAGGTCAGTGACCAGGTTTAGGTATGGTGGCCCTGAAAAGGGCCTATGAACGTCGATGAAAGAATCAGTATAGTTTTTAAAGTGCGCCTCCAATAGGCTCCTTTCGTGCACACAAATTTAGTGTGAAAAGGTTCTACTGTAGCCTAAAAATCAAATTGGTTTACCGTACGTGACTGGATGCGTATTTATTTATTTCCTGCGTGGATAATAAATAAATAAAAATATTCCGGACATATCACACACGGTCAACTGATCCCAAACTAGGCATAGCCTGTACTATGAGTACCAGATACTGATATCATCATCATCATCATTTCAGCCATACGACGTCCACTGCTGAACATGGCCTCCCCCACAGACAGAGCAAATTCCTTATCATGTGGGGGGATTTGCCTATACCACCCTGGGCATGCGGGTTGGCGAGCGCAGTTAGAGCTATCGTTGTTAAAATGAGAGACGCTGCTGCCCATCCCTTAGCTTTTTTCCCTTAGTCGCCTCTTACGACATCCGCGGATAGGTAGATATGGAGGGGCCTATTCTTTAGCCGGGACCACCACGGCCAAGACTGATGTACATAATAGATATATATTTAACACCCAGACACAGAACAAACATCTGTGTTAGTCACAAATGTTTGTCCAGTGCGGAAATCGAACCCGCGACCTCTACCGCAGAAGGCAGAGTTTCTACCAACTGAGCTACGAGGCCAGTCTAGTTTAGTGAGGGATCTAAATTGAACAACAGATGTTAGTTCACAAGTGGAGAGTCATCGTTGTTATTGTTGCTTTCGGGGTCGTAAGCGCCCAATTGAAATGGATTTAAGCTACTCTGTACACTTCGATGGTCAAGGGCGTAACGTTACGAGGGGCACGCGCTACGGCTGAAATGATGATGTTGATGATGAAACGTCGAATATTTGTGGTGTGTACAATGTCGTTTTTAGCTTGCCTCCACAATAATAAATAATAAGTATATCTTCGTTTTGACTTTAAATTATGTATTTTTTAATTTAATTTAATTTTATATTGAATTTTATTTTATAATGACAGGCCTCATAGCTCAGTTGGTAGTAACTCTGCGTTCTGCGCTAGAGGTCGTTCGATTCCCGCACTGGACAAACATTTGTGTGATAAATACAGATGTTTGTTCTGTGTCTGGGTGTTAAATATATATATATATATATATATATTATGTATATCAGTCTCTGGTACCCATAGCACAGGCTATGCCTAGTTTGGGATCAGCTGACCGTGTGATAGGTCCAAAAAAAAAAAATATATTTGTAATTGTATAATACTTTAAAATAGGCACTTATTAATTCGTGATTAAAATTTACGATATATATTTATTTTAAAACTTAACTGATTTCAATAAATTCCTTATTATACTTATACCTAGCTACATTATATAAACATGAGTGAGTGTCACGCCCGACCTAAAAAGGTACTTTTATATTTGCATGCTCATGAAGCAAAAGTGTGAGGACTCTAAACCTAACCTAAGAACATTGTATACTCTGTGCATAATCTACCATACTTTGCAAATAAAATATTTCATTTCATTTCAACAAACAAAAATAATATTAGCGATAAAAATATATCGAGTTTTTCACATACTTTCTCAAATTAGCTGTTTTGGGATTTTAATGATCTCTATAAATATAATTACTAAACGTAGGAGGAGTTCGGAATCAAGATTGCTACACAAAACAGCTGATTCATTGAGTTTGAGCTCATTTGACGGAATTTGACCCCAAAACAGCTGATTTTCTTATTCAAAAAATAATGTCGAATTTCCAAAAGTCGTAGCTAGTACAAACTTTATTACCAATTGGTTGTATAATAAGACCCTTTCGAGATGGTATACATATTATGAATCACCTTATATTCTTGTTGTTCAACTGGCAGTAACAAATGTCCGCTGCCTGCCGGCCGGCAGTCGCCACCTTCCGAGGAAGCTCCCGCCCCAACAGTAGCGTTGACAAAACATCTTTTCACAAAATAAGGCCTCAAGCATGGTAGACAACCTCTCAGTTCTCCAGGCGATGTCGTTAAAGATACCTGAGGGGGTAGTCAGAGGCACGTTTTTTTTTTTTTTATACTACTGAGGTGGCAAACAGGCATACGGCCCACCTGTTGGTAAGCGGTTACCGTAGCCTTTTTTTTTTTTTTTTTTTTTTTTTATACGAAATAGGCTAACGTTTGACCACAATCTCACCGATGTTAAGTAATGATGTGGTCTACGGTGTAGCACGTTTGCCTAGAAGAAACCTATTCACTCTGGTCTTGAAGACACCCAAATTATAGGTATTCGGAAACACAGACGCCGGCAACGAGTTCCACTCTTTGGCTGTCCGCATTATAAAGGTAGACGCAAAGCGCTTGGTGCGGCAAGGTGGTATATCAACCATGAACGGATGTCGCGTGTCCGTGCGTCTGGTTGTCCGATGATGGAATGGGGATGGGGGGACTAAATCAAAGAGTTCAATCGCACACTCTCCGAAATGTATCCTATAAAAGACCGATAGGCTGGCTACTCGGCGACGATGATCGAGGCTCAGAAGCTTAGACTCAACTAAGTCATCATTACCTATGAGTCTTTTGGCTCGTCCTTCTATGGTTTCGAGGGCCTCAAGCTGGTATTTGGCTGAACCGTCCCAAAGGTGTGATCAGTACTCCATACACGACCGGACTTGTGCTTGGTACAGATTAAGGAGCTGTCCCGGTGTGAAGTACTGCCTCACCTTCGACCTATGAGCGCTTGCAATACCAGAAGCATCACGCACGCGTTGCCGACCCCGAACCCCCCTCCCCCTAAAGAGCTCTGGCAACCTTACTCATCGCAGGAACACAACACTATTTGAAAACAAATAATGTTATTTGGCTGCGATCTTCTGTAAGGCGGAGGTACCTCCCCAGGCGGGCTGCTCCAATTCAGAACGAAAGAATCTCGCTGTGCCCTTCCTCCTCTAACGTCACACGTCCAAACATTTTGGCATATGCTCACATTTTGCAATAGTGTGTATTCCATACGTGACAGGTTACGAGATCATCAAGGGGTTGCTAAAATATAGGGTCCAAAAGGGGTTTTTCAAAATATACAAACATAAGTGAATCAATTCGCAAGTTCTTGCGATGCGTCGTGCGAGCTCGTACATTTTAACTATGCGACGTCGCATCGCAGTTTTGTGTACAAGCCCTATCTCATGAACATCTCGAAATCGGGCCTCTGATTTGTGCCTCAACGATTCGTACCACCAGACACCGCCAGGTCTCAGTTCGATCCCCTACTTTAATTGTTTTGCGGACTCGCCCGGTCACTTAGAAATATTGCGTTGGCGCGAGAGAACATAAAAAATATAGGAAACTGGAATACATTATTATTTATGTTCCGACCGTTCCGACAGAGGGCAGGACTGCTACACTGCGAGTCCGCTTGCAGTGTAAAATGAGCCTTGTATTGATATATTTAGATTCAAAATGGGTTTAGGATTCGCTGAGACCAACTACCACCTCTCGTCAATGATATACTTGGTAGTATTCATTGAGCAGGAATGTTTCTGATTGAAACTTCTGTGGGAGGAGCTAGCGGTGTTTCATCATCATCCACAGCCTGAGTTCACCCACTGCAGGATATAGGCCTCTCCTTGTATGTGCCATTCTCCTCTATTCTGTGCAAGCCTCATCCAGCTGCGGCCCGCGATGCTTGCGATATCGTCCACTTCTTGGACGCCATTCAGTTAAATAGCGGCGTTTAACCGATAAAAATATTACATCTGCCCAAGATTTTGGCCGCCAGCGTCATTCGTTCCATGGCGTTGTTGGTATCGCATTGCCGCTTCTAGAAGATGCTGGTTCGAATCCCACTTTTGCGTTCGAAAACGGGTGGGTTAGCTAGTAAAATCATAAAATAGCATTAAGTTGCAGTGACACTGCATCATAGGCGCTATTCGTTATTCTGGCAGGTGCCTGTTTTACGACTTGCGCCGCGACATGACGTAATACTTTTGAATTTGCAATGCATTTTTATTAGTCACTTGTACACAATAATTTTAAAACGTTTATCTTCTTCGTCTCCTTTCGTGACTGGCTTTTCGTTAGTAGTCACCCATCCATTTGGTTCGTCCATCAACGATTCCTTTCCATTTTGTGAAAAAGGATCATCGAAGGGGAGGTAGGACGCAGCGAGATTTTCCGGGGAGGAACCTTACAAAAGATCGCAGCCAAATAACATGATTTGTTTTAAATAGTGTTGTGTTCCGTGGTAAGGTTGCCAGAGCTCTTTAAGGGGTGGTCAACATCTGCTGTTCAATTTAGAACCACACAAATAAAATAATGTCCACCCAGTTACGTGCATAGTCCTGACCGTATACCTAAAAATAATCAAAACTTGTACGGAACACTGGAAACTGTAGAAGTCCACTGGACATCCGGCGGGGACGGCAACGCGTGATGCCTTTGGTATTGTAAGCGACATAGGCTACGGTAACCACTTAGCATCAGATGGGCCGTATCCTTGTCTGCCACGTTCATCATCATCATTTCAGCCGTACGACATCCACTGCTGAACATGGCCTCCCCCACAGACAGAGCGAATTCCTTATCATGTGGGGGGATTTGCCCATACTCACCACGCTGGGCATGCGGGTTGGCGAGCGCAGTTAGAACTATCGTTGTTTAAATGAGGGACGCTGCTGCCCATCCCCTAGCGTTTTTCCCTTAGTCGCCTCTTACGACATCCGCGGACAGGTTGATATCGAGGGCCACGTGAAATGTATAAAAAATCGCTTGGAAAAATTAGTGGTGTCTTGGCTTGTAGCAACACCCTCATAGTGTTGTATCATCAGTTTAGCAGAGAATTATAGCGACGCCGCGTCCCACGAGGGCGGGCTTACGCGCAGATTGGAGATTAATAAGTCGATAGTACAGCGTGAAATATTAGTTTTCAAATGGACTTACGAGCTTGAAGCAATATAACCAGTAATATTTCTTAAGCAATCTACTTTAAGCTGGTTGCTTGCTTGCTTGTCGTGTCACTGATTCTTTCTTGGTCATCCTGTTTGGTCAGTAATCAGGTTGTGGTATGGTGGTCCTGAAAAGGGCTTATGACCGTCCGTGTAAGAATCAGTGTAGTGAAAGTATTAAAGTGCGTCTCTTAGAGGCTCCTTTCGTTTAAGCTGGTGTCTGGTATGTACAATTTTTTTTGTGGATATGCATCAACTTTTGTTCTCCATTCGTCCGTTTTTTTAATGCGTGTATGTTACTCGATTGGTACTTTGTCATTTTTTTCTGTGGTGTATAGAGAAGGGGTGTCTCATATACATTTTATTCCCGATCCTGAAGGATTGCTACTCGTCCCCGTAAAACTTAGTAAAAGTCACCGTCATCCCTAATTTTAGATAGGGCTTTCACAAACAACGAAAGTCCTCCTTTTTCAATATTGAGTTCGTTTTTTTAGCCAATTAGGTTGTAACATGCCACTTTCATACATACATACATAAAATCACCCCTATTTCCCAGAGGGGTAGGCATAGACCACGGCTTTCCACTTTCTACATTTCTGACATACCTCTTTTGCTTCATTCACTCTCATCACATGCCTCATACATGCTTGTCGGTTCAGGGACTCTTGACCTGGCCTTTTTCCAAAACTTTCAGGATAGTATATTATTATCGACGACCTCGGTGGCGGAGCGGGTGGGTGCCCGTGTGAGACGCAAGGGGCCCGTGTTTGATTACCGCTACGGGATTAGGTAATGTTTGCATGATCTGCACATATTTGTTCTAGGGTTTGTGGTACTCGTAGTTTCTGATATCCACAGGGAATCCTAATGTGGGGTCAGGACTATGTATGTGACTGTTGGGTACTATTATTATACCTCACCTTGTATTGATTGAATATATAAACTCTCATCGTGAGTGGAGTGAAAAAATATAAACGGCGAATACCAGGGATAAGAGTTGTTCTAGGAAATGCTTTCGGAAGGTCTGAATGGTATCCACTTAAACATATTAAACTATTCATCGGGAGTTCTCTGCGTCAAGAGCCATTAGCTTCTGGAGTAGTTGAACCAAGCTGTAGATGTGTGCAGTCAACCAATTTATAGAATAGAATAGAAAACGTTTGTTTGACATACACACAAAAACACAGAACGGACATAGGAACCCACAAGGAATGCTTACTGTCATCAGTACCACACTGATTCTTTAGGTAGGTAGGTAAGCTAGGAGGTATGGTGGCCCTGAAAAGGGCCTACAGACAGTGACCTTTTTGACCGACAGTGAAAGAATCAGTATAGTGTAAGAATTAAATTGCGCCTCATAGAGGCTCCTTTCGTCACATGTCTTCGAATTTTAGGTTCTAGGACATGCCGGTTTCCTCACGATGTTTCCTTTACCGTTTGAGCGCACATATATTTTCCGAATAGAAAATGCATTGGTGCACGACCGGAATTCTAACCCACGACCTGTGGATCGGAAGAAAGAAAGATAGAAAATAATTTATTTCCCGTCAAATAATGAGATAATAATTTTAAAAACCTAAATTAGTGACAAAATTAGTATACAAAGTGACGAAAAAAGGTTGCCACTCAGCATTTGCTGCAGCAGCCCAGTGGCCGTTGCAGCGCTGATTTTCAGTGGAAGGTAGCCGCAAGGTAGCAAATAAATAAAAATAGGTGTAACCCGAGCAACAAAATTGGCTCTGCCTCAGCATGAGTTGGTTGGCTAGCAGGCTAGCAACCAACACTGGTCTTCCGTCAGAGCCTTGGCTGTCGCTACGGACCAACTACTCACAACGACGACACGATAAAAAAACAAGAAACACACTTACATCATAAATAAAAAATAAAAAAAACAGACACTTGTTTGACCTTTTTGTCACTTTTGGACTTGACACTTTTGGAGGAGGTAGGGCACAGCGAAATTTTCTCGCTCAAAATTGGAGCAGGCCGCCCGAGGTACCTCCTTACAGAAGATTGCAGCCAAATAACATTATTTGTTTCAAATAGTGTTGTGTTCCTACGGTGAGTAAAGTAAGGTTGCCAGAGCTCTTTGGGGGGAGAGGAGTCGACAAAGTCCTGCTTCGCTATTTTAAGGAGCTGGGCTGGCTGGGGTAGGGTTAGCATAGGGGGACAATGCACAAAACACCCCACAGCGGGAAGTCAGTGCAGGTCTAACCACCCCCGATTAGAATTAGAATTAGGAGTCGGCAATGCGGGCGTGATGCCTCTAGTATTGCAATCGCTCATAGGCTAACAGGTGGGCCGTGCGCTTGTTTGCCACCTGAGTTGTATAAAAAATAAAAAACACATGCAATGCGTGTGCACTGTTCATACTCTCAGCTCTGTTCCGTGTTTTCACTCTGTGCATTGCGCTCGGGGGGAGATGGGGTGAGTTAACACAGGGAGCAATGATGTGCGTGTAATTTTGTCGGACGTAGGTTTTTGTTAATCTTTGATTGTTGTTATCTATATTAGCGTGAAATTGCAAAAAAACCAGTTCTTTACAAATTATGATTTGATGCAGGAAAATAGCAATGGTTCAGCCAAGCAGTTGTGTTGCGGGGATAAATGGTCTTATCTGTAAATTAAATAATAAATATAAATATTCCGGATATATCACACACGGTCAACTGACCCCAAACTAGACATAGCCTGTACTATGGGTACCAGAGACTGATATACAAAATAGATATATATTTAACACCCAGACACAGAACAAACATCTGTGTTAGTCACAAATGTTTGTCCAGTGCGGGAATCGAACCCGCGACCTCTAGCGCAGAAGGCAGAGGTACTACCAACTGAGCTATGAGGTAAGTCGAAATTCTACCGGCAATGCTTGCATTGCTGTGTTCCGGTTAGAAGGTGAAAGGCAGGCACATGTTTTAAACGCTATGTCATCTACAATTTATTTTAAAATGATCCTTACATCTTTTGAATAAAGTTAATTTTGAGTTTGACTTTTAGGAGCTAGCTCACCCTCAAATGTCAAAATTGACTCTGTGCAGAGGTAAGGTTTAATTATTGAAAAAAAAATCCCTTTTGTTTTTAATACCTGTGGTTTTATTTTATTTTATGTGGAGGCAAACAGGCTTACGGCCCTCCTGATGGTAAGGGGTTACCGTCGCTTATTGACACATCAAGGAACACCTGGAGCATTGCTAATTTAATTGTGACGTGTATTGTGTGGCAAGTTTGTAAATAAATGTTTGTCTATGTCTATGTAATTGCGTTGCCGCTGTGCCCTACCTCCTCCAATAAAAAAAATGTGTTCAGTAAACGTCTGATTGTTGATGATGATTATTTGGTACTACCATTAGTTTGTATCGAAATAGTAATATCAGCCGGAGGCGGTGTAGGTTCATGACAGCTCAATTTAACAATACCTTTGGCTTTGTTCTCCTCATGTGGGTGTCCTGTAATCCTACCTCATTATTAACGTGATAGTGTGTTTGTTTGTTTCTGTCACGCAGCAACAGATTGATGTGGTTTTTTGGATTTTGGCAAAGATTGAACCGACTACCAGCGAGCGAAGCCGCGGGCGGAAGCTAGTATAATAATACCAGTGAAAACCCACACGACTTCGTTCATATGAACCTATTTTCAAAAAACTTCATCCGTTTTACGGCGTTGTTGGCGTGGCGTAAGCCCGGCCTAGACACGAGAGGTGCGGGTTAGATTTACGGGGCGGGACAAATGTTTGCATGATCTTTGTAGCATAGATAATACTAATTCTTCATTTTTAATTTTTCAAGGATCTCTATCCGAGTGAAGGCTTCGTCCAATTTGTTCCATCTCCTTCTGTCTGTAACTAAATCATCATCATCATTTCAGCCGTACGACGTCCACTGCTGAACATGGCCTCCCCCATAGACAGAGCGAATTCCTTATCATGTGGGGGGATTTGCCCATACTCAGCACGCTGGGCATGCGGGTTGGCGAGCGCAGTTAGAGCTATCGTTGTTAAAGTGAGGGACGCTGCTGCCCATCCCCTAGCATTTTTCCCTTAGTCGCCTCTTACGACATCCGCGGATAGGTAGATATGGAGGGGCCTATTCTTCAGCCGGGGCCACCACGGCCAAAAACTGTAACTAAATATAAATGGATAAATATAAGGCTTGAGTAATAATCATACTATCCTACTAATATTATAAATGCGAAAGTTTTTGAGGATGTTTGGATGTTTGTTGTTCAATCACGCCGTAACGGCTCAACCGATTTCGTTGAAACTACAGGCTGATGATGATAGTAAATAAAAAGTCACTCCTGAATCAATTACAGATCCTTTTTCAGTTTTCTTTCTTTCTTTCAGTTAAAAAAGAGAAATATTCTGTTTAATTCTGGTTTATTTGAAATCATTATCTATTTTATACCATTTTTAAGACATCCTCGTACGATATAACATCGGGTTGCGCACTAAAACGATCGTAAACTGAACATGCCTCGAGTGAAACGATTTTCTTATTACCTAGATTCTAGAACCTATGTAGGGGAACCTACATCTGTGCTTTCGGAACCACCAGACTGCCGTCAAGGAAGGAGAGTAATGTTTTTCGAGTGTATTTATGACTGTGTGTGTGTGTGTGTTTCTTTGTGCGTCAGCGCAGCTTTAACAGCGCGATGGATTTTTGGAAAGGGGGTGTGATTGGATCCGTCTTTGTTCCGTGAGTGTCAAAACACAATATGGCGACTTTAAGCTGCCATATTGGATCACCCATTTATCAAAAACGACCAAAACTTGATGGCACAGGATTCTTCTTTATCACGCGGCTGACATAGCATAATTATATCATCCTATAAAGGTTCGGTTTATCCGAATAATGTACGGAACCCTAAAAAACTGTGAATACAATTGCACAATTATTAATGCAGAAACACAATACAAAAATCACACTCGGCTGTTCCACTTAAAAAAAAATAAGTTTATTATGTAGTCCCCCAATGGATATCTTTGTTATACGTAGAGAATAGATCATGGCCGAGCATTTTGCATTGCGACACAATTTAAATTTATTAATAAGTGCACGTTATTTTGGGTGGAAGGTGCTCAAGACCGTTCGTCATGGAACTCTTTGGGGGAGGCCCATTTCGAGCAGTGGACTTCTACAGGCTGATCATAAAATATAAAGGTTTGAAAATTGTCTACATTCTCTTTTCAAGGGTACATTAAGTCTTATTGCGATTCAAATGCAAGCATATCGGCACTTATTTTTTTCTAAGTCAGTGAGCTCTCACTTTTCACTTTTCCACCGTGAAAAGTAAACAATATTAGTCGTTTTTGTAAGCGGCCTTATCGTGACACCATGCAAAACGGTAACCTGTTCACTTTTCTCAGTCGTAAAGTGAAAAGTGAGTTACTCACTGACTTCGCTGACTAGGGCCTCTGTCAGCAAATACAGATGCAAGTAGGTCACTTCCATAACTGCGTTACCGGCTGATCAGCAAGTTCGGATCAAATCCGATTTACAGATACTCGTACGTAGTTTTCATTTGAATTTTCAATTTATACAACTGGGGTGGAAAACAAGCATACGGCCCACCTGTTGGTAAGCAGTTACCGTAGCCTATGAGCGATTGCAATACCAGAGGCATCACGCACGCGTTGCCGACCCCGAACCCCTCCACCCCTAAAGAGCACTGGCAACCTTACTCACCGCAGGAACACAACACTATTTGAAACAAATAATGTTATTTGGCTGCGATCTTCTGTAAGGCGGAGGTACCTCCGCAGGCGGGCTGCTCTAATTCAGAACGAGAAAATATCGCTGTGCCCTACCTCCTCCTCTGGTTCGCGCGATGTATGCCATGTATTCCATTCGAAAAAGCTACGGAGTAATAGGTTCGGTCAGAATTAGCAAGTTGAAAGGAGCTTTGTGCACGAAAGGAGCCTCAAATAGGCGCACTTTAATCCTTTCACTACACTGATTCTTTCATCGACGGTCATAGACCCTTTTCAGGGCCACCATACCTCAACCTGGTCACTGACCTAATACAGGATGACAAAGAAAGAATCAGTGACACGACAGGAAGAAGAAGCAAGTTGAAGTGGCAGTGGGCAGGCCGTATAGCTCGCAGAACCGATAACCGTTGGGGAGTAAAGGTTCTCGAATGGCGACCACGAACCGGGCTATGCAGTGTTATTATTATTTCATTCTGCAACGGTTGTGATACCAGCAGTTTTTTTTACTGAAGCGCTCTGGCTTACGGCCCTCCTGATGGTAAGTGGTTACCGTCGCCTATTGACATCAGCAACACCTGGAGCCTTGCTAATGCGTTGCCCGCCGAACCCCTAAAGAGCTCTGGCAACCTTACTCACCGCAGGAACACAACACTATTTGAAAAAAATAATGTTATTTGACTGCGATCTTCTGTAAGGCGGAGGTACCTCGCTGTGCCCTACCTCCTCCACAAAAAGTATTTAAAAGTTTAAACACAAATCGAAGCTATGAAGTGATTGCCCAATTTCACCGGCCAGTTATCACAGCTAAACAAACCGAATACTTTCCGAGCGGGTAATCGATTATTGCAATCGAATTAGAAGCTATTTCTCGATTGGCCGATCCGTCGACACTCGATTATAGGCGCATTCACATAGAAAGATTGCTATCAAAATAATATATATATATATAAATATTCCGGTCAACTAATCCCAAACTAGGCATAGCCTGTACTGTGGGTACCAGAAACTGATATACATAATAGATATATATTTAACACCCAGACTACTTCCAACTGAGCTATGAAGCCAGTATAAAATTAATTGATCTAGCGAGCGAGGATCCCTCAAACAAGACGAATCAGCGTTGTATGTTTGTATGTATAATTTGTTAGAGAATAACTTTCGAACTGTCAATCCGATCTGCATGGAATTTAGTAGGTAGGTTGTAGTCAAAGGTTTTTATTTCAATAAAATCACTAGGATCACTTTGAAACGTCTTAGAAACTAGGTGAAGCTACGCCTGTTCCTCGCGACCAAGCCTACAAGAATCAGGCAACAAACGCGGCTTGGGGCCTATCATTTTTCGATGTTCCTTGTTGTTTTTATTATAATTTTTTAGCAAATGCAAATAAATTTATCTTTATCTTTACAAAATTGAATTTAGAGCCAGTGTGGTGCCACTATCTAGATTTGTGTCGGTGCACGACCGGGATTCGGACCCGGAATATTGTTGTGTTCCTGCGGTGTGTAAGGTTGCTAGAGCTCTTTATGAGGAGGGGGGTTTACTTTCGGGAACGCGCGCGTGATGCCTCTGGTATTGCAAGAGTTCATAAGCTACGGTAACCACTTACCAACAGGTGGGCCGTAAGCTTGTTTGCCACCTTAGTTGTATAAAAAACAGGGGGTGGGGTCACAACCACCACTCCACCAGTGCTCTACTGGTTACCTGCTTTACATGTAAATGTCGAGACAGTCAGAGTGAAAAATTCAGTCCTCTAAACGCGTTAGGAGGGACGCCGCACAGTGGGTCGAAATGGCTTAAAAGCGGACTTACGATTTTTTCTTTAAATAGTTGATTTTGATTATGACAAACGATAAAGCTAACTCTTCCTAACGATAACTACTAAATGTCACTTCTCCGAAAAACTGTTATTTCTATGAGAAAAAAAAAACATTTCAGTTTTTTTTTGTATGAGAGAAAACATAAAATGTTTCATATCTCAGAATTCATCGAAGTTCTTGCTATGAAACTGAGAAAGTGCCGTGAGAAGCGTCAAAAACATTTTTTATTCTCAGATTCATTCCGTATATGTTGTCTTATGCATTACACAAGCATTAAAACAGTTATAAAAAAATTAAACATGCATATTTTAATTTTAACTGCATTTTATGATAAATTACATATTGCAAATGCCTAAAACAGGCATGTTTTATTTTATTAGTGTTTTTTTAATGATTGTGTGGATAATTTAAGACAACAAACAATTTGACGGTATGAAACTGAAAAAAATATTTTTAATGGCTTCTAAACGGGCACGTCCGGGTGCGAGTTTGTAATGGTATCCTGTTAAGAACATTTAGTTAAGTATGTTTACATCCATACAAAAAAAAACTTAAATGTTTTTCTCTCATAGAAATAATCGTTTTTTGGGGAAGAGACCCTTAGTAGTTATCGTAAGGAACAGTTAGCTTTATCGTTTGGCGTAATCAAAATCAACTATTTAAACAAAAAATCGTAAGTCCACTTTTTCGCCATTTCGACCCACTGTGCGCCGCCCGCCGGAGTGACACTCTGAGAGAACATTAGATTAGATACTAACTAGTGGAATCCCGGGCGAATCCGCGTGAAGTTACTTTCATTTAAACTTCAATCTCACTGCATCCCCTTTAGGGTTTTAGTTTCGGTATCTTAGTGCACCCCTACACTACAATAGGAAGCTACAATAAGCTCGAACAAACAGACACGAAGTTTCAAAGTGATCCTAGTGATTTTATTGAAATAAATGCCTTTCAAAAAAAAAAAAGAAAAAAAAAAAAAAGAAAAAAAAAAAGACAAGCCGACAGACATACTCGGCAGGTTATTTTACAACATGTCGGCGAAAATAAATAAATATTCCGGACATATCACACACGGTCAACTAATCCCAAACTAGGCATAGTCTGTACTATGGCTGCCAGAGACTGATATAACTTACACCCAGACACAGAACAAACATCTGTGTTAATCACACTAATGTTTGTCCAGTGCGGGAATCGAACCCGCGATCTCTAGCGCAGAAGGCAGAGTTACTACCAACTGAGCTATATGATTTGGAATCTATTTTTACTGAATTAAGGGTTCATCTACAATGCAAATGCAGCGTGATGTGCGTGTTGCGCGCAGTTACTTCACAAGATCCTCAACTCGTTTTCCTTTCCCGCTAACGTCATAAGGACAACGGAATTAGTCTTCCAACTTTGCAGCAGTCACGTGACATCACACAAGCTAAATTTAATGCGATTTTGACAATTCGATATTGTCTAGACCGTCCAGCTGCGCGCGTGAAGTAACTGCGCGGTAGCGACGCTTTCGCTGCGTATTTGCCAATATGGACGCTCCCTTATTGTTTCAGTACAGCGTGAAAATCTTCGATCAGAACTAATCTGAACCGATCTGAAAAAAATACTACGATACCCGTATCTGCATTTCCAACAGCTACAATATTATGTTAATTAATCCAAAAGGAAGAAGAAATGAAGGAGCGTTGCCAACTTCTTGAAAAACCGGGTCAAATGCACTGTCGGGTACGGAGTGCGGATTCCAAATAACCCCGCTTTAGGGCCCCACAATTTTAATAAAATGAAATCCCAGTTACTGAGAACTAATATTATTTTGCAATTCAGTTGCCAGCTTGATTGATCTGTGAGATATTTACGGCGGGGATTAGGTTACTATAATATGCTATAAGCCGTGTTAGCCAAGTGGGAGATACCTCGGCATTCGATCTGAAAATCATGGGTTCGAATACCGGACCGGACCAATGGATTTTCCTATTCGAAAAAGGTATTTGAACTCGTGCTCAGTCAGACATTAGGATTCCCTGTATCGTGGTTATCATGCACGAGTACTCTGATACCACAACACCCAGACCAGGAACATATATTTGCAGATCATGCTAACATTTGTACCGCCACGGGGTTCGAATCGAACCCGCACGCAAGTTGAAGTGGCAGTGGGCAGGCCATATGGCTCGCAGAACCGATAGCCGTTGGGAAGTAACGGTTCTCGAATAGCGACCACGAACTGGACGACGCAGTGTTGGAAGGCCCCCCACCCGATAAACCGACGACATTTTTAAAATTGCGGGAATTCAGTGGACGGTCTTGATCCTATTTCCAAATAGGCTCTAGACCGTTCGTCGTGGAACTCTTTGGGAGAGACCTATGTCCAGCAGTAGACTTCTACAGGCTGATGATGACGATGATGTCTATGGGTCAAACAGTAATCATACTTCTTGGGTCATCCGATCTAATAGTGTGAGAGCTCGCCGCGTAATACCCACATCGTAAGAATTAGAGCAAGAGCGCATCGCATTGTGTTATCCATTCCGCTCGGAGTCTGTTGTTAATTTGTTTTCTCCTGAGCCGCGATCGATAACAACCACGCGGGACGTGCAGGGTTCCATTGTCAATAGCGGGACGTTATTTTGGCAAACCTTTTTTTGTATTCTTTTGTGTGTAAGTTGAGCTAGACGACTGCCTTGTGACGGTCTCATTTCCGTATTCTTTAATAGTTGAGAAGTGGAAAAAACATCAAAATAATTGTGTTTTGATTGATTTCCTACAGGCAGTTAGAAACAGGCATCCCATTATCGTGTTAAGATCTAGAGATAATAATAAACTCGGGCGGTAATCGAACACTTTCCCCTAAATACAGAAAATGACAGAGCGACTGAGTCAATGCCTCATCTGGTCTAAATTCATCGTGATGTTTCTCGGCTCGCGAAGCTCCTAGGTTGCGCTTAGCGCAAGATTTTCAAACTTATGTCGCCCACCCACACCACTTTGAGAATGTTAATTTTTCTGGAACCCCCATAATTTTTAATCTTAATATCGTTATCGTATTAACGCCTAAATAAAGAAATCAGTTTTTTTTTAATTCATAATTTTAAAGATTCTCGTATCGTGCGACAATGGAGCTGCGTCCCTGGCGTGTCTACGTGCCCTTAACCCTACAATACTTGTAATTCAGCGCGCCGTGCACAATTGTGTTAGTCGCCGAGTGCGGAACCCGCCGCGGGATTAGGGTTCTCTGTTTAAATGGACATGCTTTTTTAATGACACTTTAGTTATAAATGACGCCTGGACCTGTCGGACCAATAACTATAAATACGTAATGTAGCTATAGTAGGGTAAGGGGGTATGTACTGGACCAAGGGTGCTACGTAGCGGGTGTCCGTCTGAGATGCAAGGCGTTCGATTCCCGCTTAGGGACAAATGTTTGCTTGATCTATAAATATTTGTTCCGAATCTGGGTTTTGAGGTATCAGGCAAAGTTTCTCGAATAAACTTACGGTTTTTGGTATTTTTATCATCTTTATAACTTACTAGTTTCCGCCCGCGGCTTCGCTCGCGTGGTACGTACCTATGAAGATAAAAAGAAGCCTAAATGCTATTCCAGACTATAGTCTATCTCTGTACCAAATTTAATCCAAAGTCGTCAAGTCGGGAGTTTTATTTATTTATTTACTTTTGGCATAATTGAACCCCAAACCTCTTAACATCATTACAAACTTTCACATTTATAATATTAGTAGGATCTTCTAGACTAATCTATCTCTGTGCAATATATCATCCAAATCTGTTCGGCCGTTTGGCGTGATTGAACCACAAACATCCAAACATACTCACAAACTTTCACATTTATAATATTAGTAGGATAGAATGACTTAACGTACGACAGTTAAGTTCGGTACAACATTGCTACCTAAACTAAACAGCTGATTCATTGAGTTTGAACTGATTTGACCCCAAATCAGCTGATTACAGCATATATGAGTAGTTTTTTTAAATGAAAATTTACACAAAAATCGTAGAAACAAACTTTATTGCCAATTGGGTGTAGAAGCCCTGTCGGGATAGCATTCATGCTATGAATCACCTTGTACATACAAAAATACAACGCAGAGTTATTTGAGAAATTCCTCTTCATCTTCTATTTAAGTTATAAAAAGTGATGGAAAGTACACCTATAGTTTCCCTGACTATCGCACATTAGCAATTCCCCTGAACTTCCCCCTCCGTGGTTCCCCCTAACTATCGAGTCCCATGTCACTCTGCCCTTCAGCATAACGAAAGGAGTACACATATAAAAATTATCGATCTGCCCGGGTGCGGTTATCGCTCCCGCGGCGACTGTAAACGGCGCTGTGTATACACCCTTACGTGCGAGGTGGCATAGTTGTAGCCGGTCAAGCCCTGAGTTCCGGTCCTAAGGTCGTGGATTCTAATCCGGTCAAAGAAACGCCCACCAGGCCAACATCATCATCATCAGCCTGTAGAAGTCCACTGCTGGACATAGGCCTCCCCCAAAGAGTTCCATGACGAACGGTCTTGAGCCTTCTTCATCCACCGACTTCCCGCAACCTTCACAATGTCGTCGGTCCATCGGGTGGGGGGCCTTCCAACACTGCGTCGCCCGGTTCGTGGTCGCCATTCGAGAACCTTTACTCTCCAACGGTTGTCGGTTCTGCGAGCTATATGGCCTGCCCACTGCCACTTCAACTTGCTAATTCTGAGAGCTATGTCGGTGACCTTCGTTCTTCTACGGATTTCCTCATTTCGGATCTTATCACGTAGTGAAACTCCAAGCATAGCTCTCTCCATAGCCCGTTGCGTGACTTTGAGCTTGTATATGAGGCCTATAGTTAACGACCAAGTTTCAGTGCCATAAGTCATCACTGGCAACACGCACTGATTGTAGACTTTCGTCTTGAGGCTCTGCGGTATCTGCGACGAGAAGATATGACGAAGGCCAACACGGCATACAAAAACATCCTACTAATATTATAAATGCGAAAGTTTGTGAGGATGTTTGTTGTTCAATCACGCCGTAACAGCTCAACCGATTTCGTTGAAACTTGAAATATAAGGTCTTTACCTAGAATTGCATATAGTCCACTTTTTATATAGTTACTTAGAAAGCTAGTAATATTATAAATGCAAAAGTTTGTGAGGATGTTTGGATGTTTGTTGTTCAATCACGCCGTAACGGCTCAAATGATTTCGTTTCCACAACCCTTGTGTCTCAGACGGGCAATCACCCGATGTGTCGATGTCGTCAATTCCTCTGTTTTTGAAGTTGGTTAAAAGCTAAACTTAATGCGAAACAATACTCCGAAACAAACCAATATCACTTAATAACGAGAGCATTCATCGCTCTACCAGCACTACCATTACGGGTGGTACAATAGAGAATAGTGTTATAGAAATGCAACTCCTTTAATGGTCTTAAAAGAAGACTACTATAAATTGTGCGTTATTTATACCCAAATTATGTTATCGACGCCTTCATAATTAAAACCCTGTTCTGTTTGCCCAACCTGTCATGCTAGCTGCGGGACAAATTTACTTAGTACTATGTGTCAGAGTTTCAGTTCTATCCGTTATGTCATTGCTGCCAATATAACTACGTTTAAGGGGAGCGCTGCTAACATACGAATCACGAATATTAATTAGGAACTAATCAGAACGTGCCTTTACGTATATAATTGATTTTGCGTGCAAATCCTATCCTAAAGCTTGGTTATCTAAAATGCGTCTGCCGTTAAATGACGAAAACGGTGCAATTATTTCTTACAAGTTCAGTCATTCTTCACATTTTTTTATCCGAGATTAACTTTACTCGTATAGTTGAATAATGAATAGAATAGAAAACGTTTATTTTGCTACCAATAAGCAATTTAAATTGAACATAACTCAATATAAAATGAAATTCTTCATCTCCGCTATTTACGATCTTTATAATGCGGTGACCGGTTCTTGAAAAACCTGATTGTGCCCTTAAGTGTGTTGTTTCAACCACAGTATACATTGGAATAAGTATCTACATTATTACAATAGACAAATTCACAGTTAATGCACAGATTGCGCACTTTAATCCTTTCACTACACTGATTCTTTCATCGACGGTCATAGGCCCTTTTCAGGGCCACTATACCTCAACCTGGTCACTGACCTAATACTGGATAACAAAGAAAGAATCAGTGACACGACGAGCAAGCAAGCAAAGTCAAATTTTTCATCAAAACAATTTCAGAGCACTAAGTTTTTTTTTTTTGTATGTCCTTAAGATCTTCTCTTTTTCGACATCTCTACAGTTTTTCTATACCGTTCGTGTTTATGCTTTTATACCGCAGCTTTAAAATACATTGACTGGCCTCATAGCTCATCATTCATCATCATTTCAGCCGTACGACGTCCACTGCTGAACATGGCCTCCCCCACAGACAGAGCGAATTCCTATCATGTGGGGGGATTTGCCCATACTCACCACGCTGGGTATGCGGGTTGGCGAGCGCGCCAACCCGCATTAAAATGAGGGACGCTGCAGCCCATCCCCTAGCTTTTTTCCCTTAGTCGCCTCTTACAATATCCGCGGATAGGTAGATATGGAGGGGCCTATTCTTTAGCCGGGGCCACCACAGCCTCATAGCTCAATTGGTAGTAACTCTGCCTTCTGCGCTAGACGTCGCGGGTTGGATTCCCGCACTGGACAAACATTTGTGTGATAAACACAGATGTTTGTTCTGTGTCTGGGTGTTAAAAATATATCTATTATACATATATATCAGTCTCTGGTACCCATAGTACAGGCTATGCCTAGTTTGGGATCAGTTGACCGTGTGTGATTTGTCCGGAATATTTATAGGTGCGACCGGGATTTGAATTCAGCAGCATCATCATCTTCCTGCCCTTATCCCACATCATGTGGGGTACAACATGTATTCTTCTTCCATTTCCCTCTATCAGCGAGATTTTCTAGGAGGAGGTAGGGCACAGCGAGATTTTCTTGTTCTAAATTGGATCAGCTCGCCTGGTACCTCCGCCTTACAGAGGATCGCAGCCAAATAACATTATTTGTTTCAAATAGTGTTGTGTTCCTGCGATGAGTATGGTTGGCAGAGCTCTTAAGGGTGGGGGAGGTTGTTCGGGGTCGCCAACGCGAGATGCCTCTGGTATTGCAAGCGCTCATAGGCTACGGTAACCGCTTACCAACAGGTGGGCAGTACGCTTGTTTGCCAAAAAAAAATATATCAGTCGTCATCTCAGCACTCACTCCTTTCTTCACCATATCCACTTTCACACAGTCCATCCATCTTTTCTTTGGCCTACCTCTACTCCTACATCCATCCACATTCATATCTAACACTCTTCTTGTCACATGATTCTGATTCTTCTAGGTTTGGTCGCGAGGAACAGGCATAGCTTCACCTAGTTTCTAAGACGTTTCAAAGTGATCCTAGTGATTGTATTTAAATAAATGCCTTTTGACTTTTTTTTTTGACATGACATGCTTCCCTCCTCATGAATTCAGCATTTGAATTCTGCAGCACGCAAAGAATTACCCCTTGTCTCGGCGGCAACTCAATCAGCGTTCCATTTGAAGCGCTGCATTCGACGTACATAATAAGGTTTCTGGATGTCTAGTCACAGTACGCATTCTAGATTGAACGTGTATTCGGTTGACATTAAATAAATAAATATTCCGGACATAGCACACACGGTCAACTGATCCCAAACTAGGCATAGCCTGTACTATGGGTACCAGAGACTGATATACATAATAGATAAATATTTAACACCCAGACACAGAACAAACATCTGTGTTCATCACACAAATGTTTGTCCAGTGCGGGAATCGAACCCGCGACCTCTAGCGCAGAAGGCAAAACTACTACCAACTGAGCTATGAGGCCAGTCAAACATTCACTGTTACAAACAAACGAACAGTCTCACACATTAGAATGCCTTGTGTATAGAAAACTACGTCCAAATTGGTTCAGTCATTGTGGAGATAAGCGCACGAATCAACTGTTTTCGGTTTATGTAGCGTATCTTCAGCTGGTAGCACTAAAAATACAGATTTGGCTGCTTTACGATTTAGTTATTGACTAGCTGATGCTCAAAGCTGTGATCTCGTGTTACAGAAATAAAATGCAGATAGTTAAACACGACCTACCTTTACCCGTGCAGGAGGACTGAGTGTTACACCATAGTTCATAGTTATTTATTCCATAAAACAAGTCATTGTATGCGGAAATTATAAAATACACAACATAATATAAAACAACAAAATATTCCTAACTAATTTAACAAAATATTCCTTAATAACACCGACGAAAGCCTAATACGTTAAGTTACCATGTACCATAAATACTACTAGCTTCCGCCCGCAGCTTCGCTCTCGTGGTACCTACATAAAAAGCCTATATGCTACTCTAGGTCAAGAACTCTTTATTTTCCAAGTTTCAACGAAATCGGTTGAGCCGTTACGGCGTGATTGAACAACAAACATCTAAACATCCCCACAAACTTTCGCATTTATAATATTAGTAGGATACTTCATGGAAATAAACTCATTCATTCATTCAACAAGACTCGCGTAGACGATCTTGTACATCATCATCATCATCATCATCAGCCTGATGAAGTCCACTGCTGAACATAGGCCTCCCCCAAAGAGTGCCACGACGAACGGTCTTGAGCCTTCTCCATCCACCGACTTCCCGCAACCCTCACAATGTCGTCGGTCCATCGGGTGGGGGGCCTTCCAACACTGCGTCGTCCGGTTCGTGGTCGCCACTCGAGAACCTTTATTCCCCAACGGTTATCGGTTCTGCGAGCTATATGGCCAGCCCACTGCCACTTCAACCTGCTAATTCTGAAAGCTATATCGGTTACCTTGGTTCTTCTACGGATTTCCTCATCTTGATTTCGATCTTGTACACGCCGCAATAACGCCCAACCTGTAATTCCAATATGGTAAATGGGAAATTATGTGCACTCATCCAGTCCCTATAGAAGGACATTTATTGGCGGCCGCAGCCAATGCAGTCTGGTATCGTCACTTTAGCCAACCACTCACTCAATTTAGTGTAATATAGGCTAGCTACAGTGTGTGGCTATACCTATGAGCCGTGGTGGCCCCGCCCGGCTTGAAGTTGCACATTGCAAGGCAGTAATATGTATTCTGTATTCGTGCGTATGAGTGCAAACTAGCTGTTTGTTTGGTTAATTGATCTGTTTATATTCATACTTCTTGTTGTATTTATATACTATTGCTTACTACCTACCTAATACTTACCCAGTTTGAGTGCTCGTGTCATTTGAGAAAGAACCAGCTAGGTTCTGACGAGTGTGAGTGTCCACACAAACCCTACGTGGTTTTTTGGGCACAAAACAAAAATTGTAACCGTTTTTTAAATAAAGTGTAGAATAAATAAACATAAAAAAAAAGTGTGTAATATAATGTGGTGCGAATGCACCTTAAGTGTAGTTGTAGTGTAAGCGCACTTTTATAATAGATATTCTGACTGAGCCACCTTGCATCGGTGGCCATATTATTTGTCTCATACTGTCGTGATTTGATATTCATAATTTAAAAGTAATAGTAAAATATTTATTTCTTATAATGGTAACATAGCATTTGGAATTTAAAATATTTGGTTAGCTGGCAATTCTGTTCTGTGCGTGATTGGGAAGTTGTGGGTAGCCAATCACGAACGGTCAAACCACGGCATTTGGTTCGTTTTTTATAACCGACCGGAGGTAACCTTTAAGCAAAAGTTGGAATGGACTGGCATTCTTTTTCTGGAAGCCGAGCAGTGAGCATTGTCGTGTGTTCTGTGAACCAGTGTTCTAGTATAGAACTAAAAGTTGTAGTCGAATCTAGAATATTCCACAAGTTCGGAATAAATAAAGTGGTGTTGTCATGTGTTATCCTCGTTTCATTACAATACAATATACGAAGGTTACTAAAATCGTTGTGTTTATTGCATCAAAGCCCCACATTTTAGAAGAATAGGCCCCTCCATATCTCCTACCCGTGGATGTCGTAAGAGGCGACTAAGGGAAAAAAGCTAGGGGATGGGCAGCAGCGTCCTCCATTATAACAACAATAGCTCTAACTGCGCTCGCCAACCCGCATTCCCAGCGTGGGGAGTATAGGTAATTTCCTTCAATATGATAGGAAGTTGTTCTGGAAATCTGTGGGAGAGGCTGATGTGGACTTCCAGCGGCTGGAATGATGATATATTTTATTTTAATGGATGCCACACAAGATTGGTCGCTTTGGATATCTAGGGGATGCCTTTGTTCTCAGTGGATGCTTTACGGCTGAAATGATCTTCTTTTCGAGTCAAGGACTCCTTCAAACTCCACTCTACCAATATGTAGCCACCTCGATGGCACTATCCGTTGTCTCATTTAGGTCCTCCCAAGTGCAGGTGGCCGAGCACAGTGGACAGGAAAGCAGGTGCCGCATGTCCTGTACGGGGGCTCCGCACTCGCACTGTACCCCACGTAGCCAGGTTTTTTCTGCAGCGGCCAACTTGGGACCGGCTGAAATGATTTATTTATTTATTTATTTGTTGAAAGTGCACAAACATTATGTATATTACCAATTACATAAAATATCTTCATAAAAACAGGGTCTGATATACATCAAAATAAAAGAGCACTATAGCATTCTCAAAAAAAAAATCTTAAAATAAACATAAACGTAAATAGTGCTCAATGAAAGAAAAACAAAAAAAACTCTTGACTCTAACTAAGCTAAACTCTTGAAATATATACGAAAATATTCTCTTTTATTATGATAAATTTGAACTAAAAATTAAAGCTAACTTAAATAGATAGGAAGGTATCATAAAATGTCATGAATTAATTAAATTTAATCGGAAGAGCCAAAAAATGATGATGATGACTCAGCCCAGTTCCTGGCGATCAACACAATCACGGGGTCTAATGATATTTCTACATAGTGCCGATTCTTGACCAGAAATAGATATATAGGTCTACGACGTAGCTCGTACGTAGCATTTGCTACGAGCTACACTGATGGCTACGAAACTCGTAACTGGTCTACACAAGGTTGATTATAGGGGCTATAATGTTCATTGATTACTAGCTTGCGCCAGTGGCTTCGCTCGCGTGCTACCTAAAAAGTTGTCTATATGCTATTCTAGGCAAAGAACTCTTATCTATTCCAAGTTTCGTCGAAATCGGTTAAGCCGTTACGGCGTGATTGAATCACAAACATCCAAACACCCTCACAAACTTTCGCATTTATAATATTAGAATGACGATGACAACGCAGAACAGATGCGTGAACGAACCAGTGTGGTGGAAAGCTCAGGCTTCTTTCACACACAATCCCACTAAAATTATAAATGCGTAAGTTTGTGAGGATGTTTGGATCTTTGGATGTTAGTCATGACGGCTCAGCCGATTCCGATGAAACTTGAAACATAGAGTTCTTTACCTTATAGGCTTTATGCTTATATGCATTACTACTTTCTATCTAGGTAGCAAGCGAGCGAAGCCGCGGTCGGCGGCTAGTGTTTTCTAAAACCAAGTCAAGCACAGATCACTAGTCAAGGGCACATCACTAGTTTTCTCATGTACCAGTGACGTGGCTGTCGCGAATGGCAATGCCCACTCCACTAATATATTTACAAGATCCGAGCCTGAACAAGTAATAAGCTATAAGCGATTGCAATAGGGCCAAACCATAGGGCCTAAAATCAAAGTCAAAGTCAAAAGGCTTTTATTTCAATAAAATCACTAGGATCACTTTGAAACGTCTTAAAAACTAGGTGAAGCTATGCCTGTTCTTAATAAAAATGAAAATCGTTTTGGAATGTTTGAACAAAGCTTTTCTTATAAAACCCCACTTCATGTCTTTGTATTACTTTTTTTTTTTTTTTTTTTTATGGTATACGTAGGCAAACAGCCTTACGGCCCACCTGATGGTAAGCGGTTACCGTCGCCTATTGACATCTGCAACACCTGGAGCATTGCTAATGCGTTGCCTGCCCTG
Organism: Anticlea derivata; assembly: GCA_947579855.1. Lineage (NCBI taxonomy): Eukaryota > Metazoa > Arthropoda > Insecta > Lepidoptera > Geometridae > Anticlea > Anticlea derivata. The sequence continues at coordinate 3,402,124 of OX388287.1, read as the reverse complement.
GAGAAATCTTTTTGTATTTTTCTTAAAGCTCTTCATGTTGTAGTTAGCGGAAAAACCTCTTCTTACTTTTTTTATACCCACTACTGGATGTAGGGGTATATCTTAACAACCCCGATTTAGCTCGTATTCTCACCAGCAAATCCTGATAGTACAACCTGTTGTTCTTTTAAAGTCAGTGCAGATCGAATTTACGGTTCGAAAGTTATGCTCTAAGCCAGGGTTTCTTAAAGTGGGGTCCACGGCCCCCAAGGGGTTCGCAATAAGTGTGAAAGGGGTCCGCAGTAGCTCAAATTCATTCTTAAGATAAAGGGTTTTCAGCTCTAGTGTCGATAAAAACAAAAAAAACAATAAAATTTAATTAGTTTTTTTCCACAATGTTATTTGCTAGAGGGGTCCGTGGCTCGCCCGAAACTTATATGCGCAACTCGTACCAATCAGGTGACACCCTCGTGACCGTAAGAAGTGGTTGTAGTTCGATTCCCGCTGCGGGACAAATGTTTGCATGCAAACGGCAAAAGCGACTAGCTCAACTACGATTACCATGGTAACACAATACCCAGACCCGGAACAAATATTTGATTGAACAACAAACATCTAAAAATCCTCACAAACTTTCGCATTTATAATATATGGAGGATCTAATTGAAGTAAAGCCAAAAACCGCTACCTCTTTTAATTTAGACAGCGTCAAAGAACCTAATAAGAATTGGGATGAAGACGGAAGGGTAGGAGCTCGCAGTCACGTCGCATTACTTTGACGAGTGTCGTCTTTTGTCGCTGAGCCGGCCTTTGTCACTTGTTCATTTCTGGTTACACTCAGTTACGGTGGATATGAGCCCTTTCCGTTTCATCATTTCAGCCGTACGACGTTCACTTCTGAACATGGCCTCCCCCACAGATAGAGCAAAAACTCACCACGCTGGGCATGCGGGTTGTCGAGCGCAGTTAGAGCTATCGTTGTTAAAATGAGGGACGCTGCTGCCCATCCCCTAGCTTTTTTCCCCTTAGTCGCCTCTTACGACATCCGCGGATAGGTAGATATGGAGGGGCCTATTCTTCAGCCGGGGCCACCACGGCCAATGCTATTTCGTTTACAAGCAAAAAAAAAACACCCATTTATAATCTTGATCGCACACTAGGACTCCCTGTGTCGTGGGTATCAGAAACTACGAGTACCATGGTACAACAGCTCCCAGACTAAATAGAAATAGGCTCACTTTTTTATCACCCTAAGAATGGTAGACATCCTCTCAGATCTCCAGGCATTCAGATCTATGAAGATGTCTAAGGGGGGTAGTCAGAGACATGTCCAACATTTAGCACATGCCCACATTTTGCAAAAGTGAGTATTAACACATGTTGCAGGCGATGGGCTCATCGCCGCTTAAAAAATAGCACAATCGCATGACCTTCGGATCGAATGTCGGGGAACATCCTAGAACAAAATGGCTTCTCAGTGAAAAAAATCTTCGAAATACACTTCACTTAAGTTAAGGGGGATTTAAGTGTGCGTTCAGGACATTGTATGTGACTGTTGTGTCTATTTATTTGCCTGCATGTAATTGCAATTACAGCCTGATCTCTGCCTTTTATGGGTTCCGTACGATTTAACATGGCGTTTTGTAATGTTTGTTTTACGAAAGGTAGCTCTGGTTTCCTTGCTAGCGACTTCTGAGTGAAATCCATATTAAATATCGGCACAAATAAAATAACAAGCTATTTAAATATTTAGAAATGACTTCTAGAAAATTGTTTTTATTTATTATGATCATTTTTGAATGATGTAAAATCATACATACAATCATGCCTGTTTCCCAGAGAGATAGGCAGAGACCACCCACGGCTTTAAAATATGTCTGCGAAACAGTTTCTGGCGGCAAAATATCAAAGAGATTGTTTTTAGTGGGTGCTGAGTAATAGTACTTAAAATTACTAAAATGTTAATACTTAAACTAAAAACGAACGCTTTGAAGCGCGAACTCCCCACGGCCGAAGATAGAGTATATACTCCACAGTCTTGTCAAACTTCTTTACGATGCGTTCCCTGGAGTTGTTGACTGTATTTTCAAACTAGCCGGTCAACAGCGAAAGCCTCTTAAGGCCTTTTCACATGCACCCGTTGTTTCACGGGCAGGAGGGTCTTTGTGCAGAGTCCGACCGGGGAAGAACTGCCACCTTGTAAGTTCGCCAAGCAGGAATGCTGTCTTCCAGTTTGAAGGGGTGAAATTGCAGGTGCATGGTGTAAGGAGAATTTCTTCAAATATTCAATTCCTCAGGAATTGCTATTTGTCCCGTGAAATTTAAAACGTCATCTCATCTCTTGAAATCACTGTCATCACATTGCGTGCACGAAACAAGGCTATAAATGAACACGAAAGGAGCCTCTAAGAGACGTACTTTAATCCTTTCACTACACTGATTCTTTCACCGATAGTCATTGGCTCTCTTCAGGGCCACCACACCTCAACCTGGTCACTGTCCTAATTCAGGATGACCAAGAAGGAATCAGTGACACGACAAGCAAACCACACCGATTGTTTTACCGATGGTCATAGCCAGTCATAGGCTCTCGTCAGGACCACCAAACTTCAACCAGGTCACTGACCTAATACAGGATGACCACGAAAGAATCAGTGACACGACAAGCAAGCAAGCACTGTCATCACATTTCTCAGGTTGCGAGATGCCTACGGTGACAGTGACATACACTTAACATACATTTTTCAGATTTTCTTACGAACGACCTTCGAAAAGCCAGGGTACCCCCCACTAGGCCAATACGGCTCTCTGATAGTCTACCATACAATCTGTCGCTGGCTCTACTGTATCCCGTACAGCTGTTTGCACCATATTTTTCCGATAATAATATATTTTATGGGATATTTCCAATACACTTACGTCACGCTTAGGTAGGTACGTTGAGATATGGGTTGTACAAGGAAAGCCTTTCCACCTGACGTTAGGGGAAATATTCCCTTTTTGCCATAAAACAAGCTGCCGCTCACGGCTTCTCTCTAACTGGATAAAAAGTACCTAGTATACACACAGTGTCCGACCAAGAAGTGTGTCTTTTTCGAGTTTTATCCAAATCGGTTCAGCCGTTATCGCGTGATTGTGAAACAAACAAACTTAATAGAATAGTGAGAATGTAGCGATTGTTCAACCGATGTTCGATAATCAAAAAAATATTTTGTCCAAGTTCAATCTTACACTTACCTGGCCCCTAGTATTTTTTTTATTAAAATTAATAGTAATAACACACAATCATTTTTAAATAAATGTTAGATGATATATCGCACGCTGTTTGTACACTTGCTTGACGCGACGACCGTCACGACGCGACGGCTGTAACCATTTATAAGCATTATACGTGAAATGACAGTGAAATGTCTCCATATCTACCTATCCGCGGATAACGTAAGAGGCGACTAAGGGAAAAAAGCTAGGGGATGGGCAGCAGCGTCCCATTTTAACAACGATAGCTCTAACTGCGCTCGCCAACCCGCATGCCCAGCGTGGTGGGTATGGGCAAATCCCCCCACATGATATACGCTCTGTCTGTGGGGGAGGCCATGTTCAGCAGTGGACGTCGTACGGCTGAAATGATGATGATACGTGAAATTCCGCCTAATATCAGCTTATGAGAATGAATGCTAAGCTTTCATTCGATGTGTATCTTCGGCCCCGCCATCAATATTCTGGATGCGTGTAGCAATCATTTATTTATTGGTCCTCACCTCATTATTACGAAAATACCTACTGGTGTTTACTCACTCATTTATACATAGCTTCCTTAGCTAGCTTAATATATAGATAACTAGCTTCCGGCCGCGGCTTCTATGCTATTCTTTGCTATGCTCAAAGTAGCCTATATTCTAGGTACAGAACTTTATCTATTCCAAAATTCAACGAAATCGGTTGAGCCGTTACGGCGTGATTGAACAACAAACATCCAAGCATCCTCACAAACTTTCGCATTTATTATATCATCATCATCATTTCAGCCGTACGATGTCCACTACTGAAAATGCCCCCCCCACAGACAGAACGAATTCCTCATCATGTGGGGGGATTTGCCCATACTCACCACGCTGGGCATGCGGGTTGGCGAGCGCAGTTAGAGCTGTCGTTGTTAAAATGAGGGACGCTGCTGCCCTTCCCCTAGCTTTTTTCCCTTAGTCGCCTCTTACGACATCCGCGGATAGGTAGATATGGAGGGGCCTATTCTTCAGCCGGGGCCACCATTGCACCACATTTATTTTATAATACTAATTATTGTATAGTTATATTTTTTTTTTTATTCCGGACATATCACACATGGATTATATTTATATAGGTATAGCATGAGCCGGGTTGGCCTAGTGGTACATGACTTTCGGTCAGGGGGTTGACAGATTAGAATTTTTCGAAGAGAAATATCTATTGGTGCAAACCGGGTAAAAACAGTGGATTTTTCAATCCGAAAAATCATTGTGCGCTTTTACACGTCCTCAGAACTGTGAAGGAAAACATCGTGAGGAAGCGGCTTAGGTCGTCCACTGTAGGACCATGCCTCCCCCTCACATTTCCAGAGCGAGTTCCTATCCTGTGGGAGTTCGCCCATACTCACCATGCTGGGCACGCGGGTTGGCGAGCGTTGGCGAGCTTATAGCTTAGTGATAAAAAACATACACACACTAGCATTTATACTATTTATAGGTAGGATAGGGTCGTTGTGATTCGATCGGCGACTTAGCCGAATCATTCGGCTCGAATCAGGGGACGGTAATATCGGAAAGTTCCGCAAACAGGAACCGGATGACAAGAAGCGCGCGAACGCTAGCGTTAAGCGATTTGTCAATACTACGAGCGAGCGGAGTTGATACTTTATAGTTTCGTGACGTCACGAGACGATATCCAATGCTATGTTTATAACTTGTGAAGAAGTGATGTTATGTACAGATTGGGCGTCTTTTTATTCGCACAGACTCGGTTTTTTACAGGAGCATACGTGTGCCTAATACGCCCATTGTATGAAAGGCAGTTGTTGTAAATCAGGTTAGCAAAATGCTCAATCTGTATTTGTACTAAAGCTAGAAACATACAACGCGCTTAGTCTTCAAAGGAATATATTTATACAATCATCTGCATGCGATAATAATTTACAGATTATAAGACGTTTCAAAATGATCCATGCGATTGCAATGAATAAATGAATATTGAAGTTGAATATTCGAAGTCACTTATTTGTCATACTTATCTCATTTGTTCTAAGTCAACTACTGTTGACTGACAAAAAACGCAACGTGGATTCCCAGCTCTTAGTAGCATTCCGAACTGGCATTCACGTGAATATGACGTCAGTGATTCACGCGTTGCGTACTAATGTTTTATACGCGCGCTCCAACTTCCAACAATATTATGTAAACAGTTACTTTGTTTTACAAAATTTTGACGATTCTTGCCACACTAAAGTGTAGATATAACGTTGCCTACCGAAAACTGTCAGAGGAGTGCACAAAACGCTAATAAGTACAGTCATCATCATCTGTAGTAGCACAACTTCCTTTCATGCATATTCACGTGAAGACCCACGTGATCGTTCGGACACGCTAGCTGCAAACATACCATGAAGAGAGCATGCCCTTATAGTTTTGCGATATCACAGAGCGCGCGATGCCATACCACCAAGGTTACACAACTTGCGACAGTAGCAACGACTTGGAAGATCTCTGTATGGCATGTTATGTTAACATTTGATGGTACGTTTTAGCATGTTTAGTTCACATTTTGGTACATATTATTTAGGATAGTTTGGAGGGTTATCTTTTGGTATAGTGGCTTAAAGATTTGGCTTTCAAAGAAGCGTCGATCTTCATAATTTTTATAGTGTTACGTAGAAAAATACTATTACATTTATTCTAAGACAAAGCCTACAATCAGTGCGTGTTGTCATTGATAAAAAATCGCACTGAGACTTAGTCGCCGCATACACATACGCAGTTCAAAGTCGCAAAACGGGTTATGGAGAGAGCTATGCTCGGAGTTCTACTACATGATAAGATCCAAAATGGCGATAAATTGACACTGAATAAATCGTTTAAAACAGATTAATAAGACCTGAATTTTCTCGTATGAGTCAGTGTCTCGCCTCAGCTCAAACGAACCTCTCACTTTTATATATTAATTCTCAAGTACCAACTCTTGTCGATCCCACACTTACGGTCGACACGGTTTGATCGTCACTACGCATCGTTAAGTGATTGGCTGTTATGCCCAATGGACAGACAGCCTAAGTTTTATATGTATAAATATTTATCGATTATGAATATAAAAGGTGATGCTTCTTTGTCGTGGCACTGATTCTTTCTTGGTCATCCTGTATTAGGTCAGTGACCCTGAAAAAGGCCCATGACTGGCGGTGAAAGATTCAGTGTAGTGAAATGATTAAAGTGCACCTCTTAGAAGCACATCCTCACTTTCGTGCACATGTCACATGTCTTCGAATTTTTAGGATCTAGGACATGCCGGTTTCCTGACGATGTTATCCTTCACCATTTGGGAGGGAGCACTAGAGCACATACATTTTCCGAATGAAAAATCCTTTGGAGCACGAACGGGATCCGAATCCACGACCTGTGGATCGGAAGGGCCACTACCACCACTCCACCATTCCTCTGAACTGGGTACGTTCCACGAACAAAAGCATGCATAGCGAATATAGAATCTAAAATCATCGCAGTAGATCTCATTTTGATGCAGCAAGTAATATTCTAGGGAGCCAAGCTTGGCCAAGGTCGATCAGTGTCCCCAAGGAGGTACTCGTGGACACTCATATAATCTGTGGATGTATGTACTTAAATGGAAATGTTCTGTATATTTACGCCTAGGGAAAAACTCACATATCCTCTTAGTTTGACGAATTTCTTTTATAAACAAAACATTAAGGCCTCTTCACACATGCGCAAATGCGCTTGCCGACCCAAATAAAGTAAATTCATTATGTACCTAGTCTATAAGATGGGTGCTGAGAAAGGGGCGGCACATGGCCTGGGGCCTAGAGCGGCCAAGACTGCAAATCCGCCACTGGTACTAAAAAAATCTATATTGTTTTTGACATTTGAGGGTGTACGATATACCTCAACAATATCGCAAGCACCTAAAAGTCAAACTCAAAATGAACTTTATTCAAAAGATGTAAGGATCATTCTCAAGTAAATTTTAGATGACATATCGTACTCCGTTTAAACACGACTTAACCAATGAACGTATCGGAATGAAATTTGCCATCTATCTATCTTTTGCACTAACTAATTACTAAACGTACGAGAAGTTCTGCATCAAGATTGCTACCTAAAACAGCTGATTCATTGAGTTTGAACTGATTTGATCCCAAAACAGCAGATTTTTGCATAGAATTTTATAATGAAAAATGTCGAATTTCAAAAAGTCGTAGAACAAACTTTATTGACAATTGGGTGTAGAATAAGCCTCTTTCGGGATAGCATACGTTTTATGAATCACCTTGTATGTAGTAACTAGCGTGTGCCCGGGGCTTCGTTCGTGTAGTACCTAGATAAAAGCCTATATGCTACTCTAGGCAAAGAACTCTCCGCATCCGCATCACGCTGACGTCACGCAACGTCCGCTCCCTAGAGAAGGTCTGCGCTGACCTCATCAACGGAGCCAAGAAACAAAAGCTGCGTGTGAAGGGCCCAGTACGCATGCCCACCAAGATCCTGCGCATCACAACCCGCAAGACTCCCTGCGATGAAGGTTCCAAGACCTGGGACAGGTTCCAGATGCGGATCCACAAGCGGGTCATCGACCTGCACTCCCCGTCTGAGATCGTGAAGCAGATCACTTCCATCAACATCGAGCCGGGCGTAGAAGTCGAGGTTACCATTGCTGACGCGTAGGCACACCTGTCAATAAAAAAAAAGTTGAAGTTAAACTCTATCGATTCCAAGTTTCATGGAAATCGGTTGAGCTGTTACGGCGTGATTGAACTACAAACATCCAAACATCCTAACAAACTTTCGCATTTATAATATTAGTAGGAAGAAGGATATTAGTAGGATCATCATCTTCCTGCCCTTAATCTCCATCCATCTTAAAATTCGCATCACTACCGCGTGCAGTAATCTTCCACCCTTCCCTTTGGTAGTTTAAAATTCATTTATTTGTAGTCAATAGCCTAGAATAACTTAAACGCTAATTTTTATGCAGGTACCACGCGAGCGAAACCGCGTTCGGAAGCTGGTATGAAATAAAACTATGTAGGTCGCTGCCATATTGTTATGTATGGTATGCTAGCTTGATTTACTTTCGTTAGTTTTGACATGAAACCCTTTATTTGCGAATGAGCCGGCACGAACTTTGCGAATGTACGCTGCGGTTTTAGTACCTACCCAAACTTTCAGTCATTGGTCTCTTTAGAGACCTTGATATTTAGGGTTCCGTACCTCATAATGAAATAAAATGAAAACTATAATTCAATGAATGAATAAATGAAAATTCTTTTTTGTACACACCTTACAACCTAATTACAATTGATTATAGATTAAATAGATTTAAAAGTACAATTATCGCTAAGAAAGTGATCTGTTCCAGACAAACTTTAGATGTCGATGAGATGATGTTTGGTGAGAGGAGCCTAAATTGTACGAAAGATAAGTCGAGGTGCACTACACTACACAGAACAACGTAAACGAGAACATTTGAGTACAGATTTGAGACTCGATTCAGCTGAGAGTAGTTTAAGTACCGTTCTTGAATAAAAGCTATGTTTGAGAAGAGATTCAATACTTAAGTAGAGTTCAGCTGATCTGTGATTAAATCTAAGTTTGAGTCGTGTCTCTGAATACGAGCCTTAGATTTTATAAGAGTAAGAATAATTCATTGGGATTGCATGGATCATTTTGAAACGTATTAAGGTTACGTTACAATAGGTTGTATAATAAAATTCACAAATACAATATGAAGGAAGTGGTGGCGCCTTTTGTGGAAACTGGGAACCTTTATGCCTTCGATAGCTCAATGAGCTCATAAAGATATTCTTGATGGGAAGGAAAGACAAGGATTGTGCGCACTGACCTTAGATCGCGGAGTGTTTGTAAGACATCCTCATGCGGCAGCAGTCCAGCAAACGTAATTCTCTGACCACCAGAATCGCGGGTTTCGACGACACACCAATATAGTTCTTGAGGACGATAGCAATGTCCTTTCAGCACAATTTCGTATTTACAGCGGAAAGCTTTTTTGGTACATTCCAAAACGATTTTTATTTTTATTATAGGCCTCTAAGGTTTCTGATATACAACGAAAATTTAATCATTTGAAAACCGTGACACTATCGATTGTGTTACGAGAGAGAAAATTTCCTACAGCAATAATGGTTGAGCCAAGCAATTGTGTCATGAGTAAGAGAATTTGAACCTACGACCTTCGGGAAATGAGGCTAAAGACCCAGACAGGCGGACAGACGTAACGACTACTCATCCGGAGAGCATAACCTCATTCAGCAGAAGCTCGTAACGTAGCTTGTTCTTTATTAATAAGTTAATTTTCCCCACAAAAAGACACCGCGTGACTACTTGCTTTTTTATGCGAGGTACCTCCGCCTTAGAAAATCGCAGCTGAATAACATTATTTGTTTCATATAGTGTTGTGTTCCTGCGGTGAGTATCGGCATCGCTTCGCCCCAACCTCTCACCGTTAACTAGCAACGCAACGTAGAGTCCTTTTCCAGAAGCAATGAGTACAATCTAGGAGTCTTCAAATCTAGAGTGAATAAGTTCCTTCTGGTAAAGCGTGCTCCATCTTAGGCCGCATCTCACTTGCAAAAGTGAGCTGGTGGACAAACGCCTAACCATCTCGAATAAAAAAAAAAAAGCAAGAGAAAATGGCAAACTATCTGTTACTCCAAGGCTACAGCCCAAGAATCAGTGACATTACAAGAAACCTATTGCTCAATTTCTCGGTTACTGTAACTTTCAGTACATTATGCAAATAAATTTTTTTACGAGAGGTAGGGCACAGCGAGATTTTCTCGCTCTAAATTGGAGCAGCCCGCCTGGGGAGGTACCTCCGCCTTACAGAAGATCGCAGCCAAATAACATTATTTGTTTCAAATAGTGTTGTGTTCCTGCGGTGAGTAAGGTTGCCAGAGCTCTTTAGGGGGGGAGGGGTTCGGCAGGCAACGCATTAGCAATGCTCCACGTGTTGCTGATGTCAATAGGCGACGGTAACCACTTAACATCAGGTGGGCCGTAAGCCTGTTTGCCTCTGTATAACAAAAAAAAAAAAATACGGACAAATGAGTCCACTAGAATTCAGTAACTCTTTAGCCGGCTAATCGCCCGCCACGCCGCAGAGGTCGTCAAAATTCTCATGTGGCTGAATTAATCTTGTTTATTTTAATCATTGCTTCAATAAATAATGCCTTCGTGCCTTACCTGCGCCAAACACGCGAGCTACCACTAGGCTTTGCATACGTGTTCACCTCTTATAGATGGCATTTGCCTATCAATGTACTAGTAAAGTATAATAACCTACTGATATTATAAATGCGAAAGTTTGTGAGGATGTTTTGATGTTTGTTGTTCAATCACACCGTAACGGCTCAAAACGGATTTCGTTGAAACCTAAAATAGACAAAGTTCTATACCTAGAATAGCAAATAGGCTACTTTTTATGAAGGTACCACGCGAGCGAAGCCGCGGGCTTTCGCTAGTGTATAATATATACTGGCCTCACAGCTCAGTTGGTAGTTACTCTGCCTTCTGCGCTAGAGGTCGCGGGTTCGATTCCCGCACTGGATAAACATTTGTGACTAACACAGATGTTTGTTCTGTGTCTGCGTGTTAAATATATATCTATTATGTTTATCAGTCTCTGGTACCCATGGTACAGGCTATGCCTAGTTTGGGATCGGTTGACAATGTGTGATATGTCCGGAATATTTATTTATTTATTTTTATATTAGTGGATTTTTTAGTTTACGGGATTGAACACAGGACAAGAGTCAGGTGAAATATGTATCCTGTGACACTCCGCTGATTAAAAAGTTTTCAAGTTTGAAATTTGAGGGCGTGCTGTATATCACAAAGATATCGCGAGCCCCTAAACGTAGAGCTTACTTTATTCAGTAGACGTAAGGGTCATTTTGTAATAAATTTTAATTGATACATCACACGCTTGTTTGTTCACTTAGTTTGATCACGGTTTGTTAAGACAAATCCAATGACGCACCATTTATTAAAATCCATCAAATTCTGATTCATCGGTGATCGAATACAGCCGCCATATTGGATTTATTGTCATTTAATGTACTATCCTATAACACTCGCGGGACTTATCCATAACGAATCCATCAAGCTGTTTAGGCTGTGTTGACGCACAAGGAAACAGATAAAATTTTTTTTTTTTTTTGCATTCGAACGAAAAAACGAAAAGATACACACGAAAAACATTACCCTCCTTCTTGCACAGTCGGGTAGATATGTATGCTGAGTAGGCATTGACAGATCTCTGTGATACTCTTGATTACTGACATGAAGTTCGGGGTTCGATTCCTGACTGAGTTGATTAATTTGCAATAGTTTAAGACTATTTGTATTATTATTTTTAAATATTATGTAGGAAGGTACCTACCTATTTAAAATATTTTAAATATTATTTTTTGTCTGATTTTTTCTTTGTTGAATAATTTTTTATTCTTTCTTTCTTTCAGTTCGCGGATCAAATAATAGACATGAGCAAAATCTTAAAAAAAATGTATTTTGGACGATTCTAATTATTGTTTTGTTTTCTTTGCAGGTAAGCCAACCTACCTTCTACATATTAAGATGGTACAGTCTGACAGTAAGGTAAGTCTAGCTAGTATATAAAGGGCCAAACATTTTCAATCAGATCCCCTGAACCGATCACAGATCAGCAAAAATCCAATATGGCGGTTCAGTAGGCCAATCAGATACGGTTTTTTATGTTTTTGATTTCAGCGCCATCTACAATCGTAATGTCTCCCATTAAGTCGTAAACTTTATAGCGAAATAAAAGCTTTTTCTCCATAATAAAACATGGAATATCAAACATACGAAAATAGCTATGATGGCCGTTAAGCCACGACAGAGGCCTTGGGGCGACCTTAAAACTTGGTATATGTATGCTATCTTGGCCACTGACCAGTCCTGTCGCGGGTGTCCAAAAAAGTTGCACGACAAACAAACGTACAAACTATATTCACACGTTATAAGAACCACTGGGTGACATAGCGAAAAATTATGTCGGAATAAAAGTTCCCGAAATGTTATAGGGTATTGACGAAACGACTTCCTCAAGGCAAACGAATACCTACCCTACGCGAATCCAATAAGGTTGATATTGTACTTCAGCTGGAGTAAAATTAATGGTTACTGCCTATGTAGAATAGAAGCCAGTTTGCGGCGCGAGGTATGCTATGGAAGTTTCAAACAAAAAGATAACATGGTTAAATTATATCTATTGGTTTGCTAGAAGATGTATTTTGGCGGTAAGTCTATTACTTACCTATCTAAGCCTGGCCTTCCTTCTTCGCAGACGTCGTCGTTCGCGCGTATGTTGATACTAGCTTCCGCCCGCGGCTTAACGCGCGTAGGACCTAGATAAAAAGTAGCCTATATGCTATTCTAGGTAAAGAAATATATCAATTGTTATTACTCTGCTAGATATACCTCTTTTAGGAGGAGGTAGGGCACAGCGAGATTTCTCGTTCTGAATTGGAGCAGCCCGCCTGGGGAGGTACCTCCACCTTACAGAAGATCGCAGCCAAATAACATTATTTGTTTCAAATAATGTTGTGTTCCTCCGATGAGTAAGGTTGCCAGAGCTCTTTAGGGGGGGAGGGGGTTCGGGGTCGGCAACGCGTGCGTGATGCCTCTGGTATTGCAAGCGCTCATAGGCTACGGTAACCGCTTACCAACAGGTGGGCCGTATGCTTGTTTGCCATCTCAGTTGTATAAAAAAAAAAAAAAAACTGTTATTTGTTCTGTGTCTGGGTGTTAAATATTTATCTATTATGTATATCAGTCTTTGGTACCTAGTATAGGCTATGCCTAGTTTGGGATCAGTGTGATATGTCCGGAATATTTATTTATTTAATTCCAAGTTTCATCGAAATCGTTTGAGCCGTTACGGCGTGATGGAGCCACAAACATCCAAACATCCTCCAGAAACTTTTTTTAATATAAGTAGGATGGGAAGGATGATACTGTATTCCGCCTCAGCCATTACGTTGTTTTATGAAAATGAAAGCTACAAGGACAGCCATATTGTCTAACTTAACTGCATATCGAAATTTTCATCTTAAGTTAATTCCGAATGAACCTGATTCTGATCGTCAGTTGAGTTAGTCGCGGCTTAGTCAGCTCAACACGTATGGACCATGTCTTTCTTTACCGTTCAAAGTGTAAAAAAGCGCTAATATCCTCGTATTTGAATGGAAATACGCCATGGTAGGCCCCCAGACTAGGAATGTCCAGGTAGAGCATAAACCTCGCTTCATATTATCATCTCCCTGCCCTTATCCCACTTCTTGTGGGGTTGTCACAATATCTTTATATCTTCCACTCACCTCTATCATCCGTCATGTCGGTATTGACTAATTTCTTACTCATGTCATCTTTCAGAAAAGCCATCCAGCTTTTCCTTTGTCTACCTTTCCCTTATATTAACCACTCTTCCAGTCACATGACATTCTTCCCTCCGCATGACATGCCCATACCACGTTAACCTTTTGCTCCTCAACTTCTCAGTCAGAACTAAAACCTTGTTTCATAATAAGACCGTAATAGTTTCTACTATGGCTTCTTTAAATTAAAAACAAAATGGCGACTATCACCAATAGACATTTGAGGGTCTTTCGCCCCCATGTTAAACGTAAAAAAAGTTATTTAATTGCCTAATACAGGGGATTTTATTGGGGGATAGAAGAGCTATTAAAAAGCCATTTGTGACAGCGTCCACTTAATAAAACTACCTTAAATCGATCATTGTCCAAACACAGGGCAGTGTCTTTAGAGTTCCGTAACGTACAAATAAAAACCTAAGATTATGTCATCGAAAACCTGCGGATTATCCACCAAAGTACACCGCCCTGGAAAATGTGTGTATTATATTATACCAAAGCTATCAAACGGTGAGGAAAACTTCGTGAGGAATACGGCATGTACCTAGAACCTAAAAATTCGTAAACTGTGTGACATGTGCACAAAATCTACCAGGCGCACCTTAATCTTTTCACCACACTGGTTCTTTCACCGACAGACATACCTCAACCTGGTCACTGACCTACTGCATGAACTAATCTATCATCAGATCAGCTTGCCGCACGATAACATTGTATTTAAACTCGACAGTAATTTGACTGGCGTCATAGCTCAGTTGGTAGTAACTCTGCCTTCTGCGCTAGAGGTTGCGGTTTCGATTCCCGCACAGGACAAACATTTGAGTGATGAATACAGATGTTTGTTCTGTATCTGGGTGTTAAATATTTATCTATTGTGTATATCAGTCTCTGGTACCCATAGTCAGGTTATGCCTAGTTTGGGATCCGTTGACCGTGTGTGATATTATGTCTGGAATATTTATTTATTTAATTAGTAATGCAATGTTTCGACTCAATCGGACAACCGGAAGTGGTTCAACATTAACTTGCGATATCCCAAACAAACAAACTAACAAGTGAAGTTTCATAAAAACTTGCACTAAACCAAACACAAATTATGTACGGAGTAACAAACCAACAAATTGTGTACGGAACCCCAACATACAAAGCCAATATAATGCGTATTAAATTACTAAATGAAAACATTGAAAAGTTTCGACTTAGTAATTTATCTAGATGACTGATTTCTTCTAATGACTGCGACATAATGCCATGGACACAATGTGAATATTTTATAAGATTATCCATAGATATAGATAATAATGTATCTAGCTGGGTTTTTATTTGTTTTCTAGCACGCGATTTTATTTAACTGATAGTGTAAATGTAATGACTTGGACAGTGGACAGGCCATAATTATACAAGGTGATTCATAACATGTATACCATCCCGAACAAAAAGAAATAATAATTAGCAAAAACCTACAAACAAAATGACATTAAATAAAAACGAAGGAATGAAAAAAAAAACTACTTTATATAATACATTCATAAAATCACGCCTATTACCCAGAGGGGTAGGCAGAAACCACGGCTTTCCACTTGCTACGATCCTGACATACTTCTTTTGCTTCATTCACTCTCATAGGGTACTCTTGACCTGGCCTTTTTCCAAAAAGTCACTGATTTGATCACTAAACGTACGCCAAGGTAGCCCTCCCAACGGTCCCCATTCACACTCGCCTTATACTACACACACCTATTTCGTCAATATTTTTTGTTCTTGTATAAAGAATCGGTGACGTTTTGGACAAAGGCCAGGTCAAGAGTACCCTAAACCGACGAGCATGTATGAGGAATGTGATGAGAGTGAATGAAGCAAAAGAGGTATGTCAGGATCGTAGCAAGTGGCAAGCCGTGGTCTCTGCCTACCTAATAATAATAACGAGGCAGGCTTTCCTGTTGATGATAAAAATTTAAATACTTATCTAAGTAGATATTTAATTAATTAATTTATGTTAGCACTGAGTATTATTAGACTTTTCACTCCATTTAACTCATTAATAATTTCAGTAATGTAGCACTCACTCCTTTAAGAGAGCACTGGTGGATTGGTGGTAGTAGCCCCGCCTTCCAATCCACAGGTCATGGCTTCGAATCCCGGTCGTGCACCAATAGAGTTTTCATTCGGAAAAATTATGCGCGCTAAACTAGTGCTCTCGTACGGTGAGGGAAAACAACGTGAGGAAGCCGGCATGTCTTAGAACCTAAAAATTGGAAGATGAGATGTGTGCACGAAAAGAGTATCTAAGAGGCGCACTTTAATCCTTTCGGTCATAGGCCCTTTTCAGGGCCATCATACCTCAACCTGCTCCCTGACCTAAAACAGGATCACAAAGAAAGAATCAGTGACCTGAAAAGCAATCAAATACGTAATTCCGATGACATTTATGTAAATTGCGATGTCAGTTTAGTGACTGGATAATTTGCAAAAGTCCCGCCTGTTCTCATTACCTGCGACATGGCTGCGCTCAAAACATGTCAATGCAATAATGCACCTTATTCACTGGAGCATAGATATTAATATTCATGGTGTTTATTTGTCAGGTTTGTTATAGGTAAATTCAAAAGCATTGACACGGAATTGTATAATTTAAAATGTTATTAAATCATATTTCATTTGTAAATGAACTAGGTAGTTTGTGCCCGCGGTTTAGATCGAGTTTTACCTTTTTTCTATACAACCACTTACCAACAGGTGGACCGTAAGCTTGTTCGCTACCTTAGATGTATAAAAAAATATACATCATAATAATATCAAGTTCGCGCGTAAAGTATCAAGATCAGTTTCGGCCGCGCCGACCACCGCCAGCTGAATACACGTCAATGTCAAAACTGACAGATTAAACGTCATCGCTCGCGCAATCGGGAACTGTCATCGATCGAGTGACGCGGGCAAATTGCTTCGGGCTCTTCATGACGTCACGAGTGACGATGTGTAGGCGTTTGTTTTATTTCAGTCTCAAACAATTCATCACCATCATTTCAGCCGTTCGACGTCCACTGCTGAACATGGCCTCCCCCACAGACAGAGCGAATTCCTTATCATGTGGGGGGATTTGCCCATACTCCCCACGCTGGGCATGCGGGTTTGCGAGCGCAGTTAGAGCTATCGTTGTTAAAATGAGGGACGCTGCTGTCCATCCCCTAGCTTTTTTCCCTTAGTCGCCTCTTACGACATCCGCGGATAGGTAGAGATGGAAGGGCCTATTCTTCAGCCGGGGCCACCACGGCCCCTCAAACAATTTACAAGGTTTTATTGGAGTTTTTTTGTTAGCTAAACCCACGCCATTGTCAGATGTCTTTCCTGTGGATAACGCCGACTAGGCTGGGAGGATGGTCTACGTGTTGGTTAAAGCCTACTTCAACTTAACATGTCCAAGACACTACAGCGTTCTTTGTGCACCACCTGAGAAATCATCTAGAATAGTCTTAATTATAACAGACTTTCATTGTACATCCACAGTTGAACATTGTATTCATTTATTCATCCATAGACATATTTAGAATGTACTTGAACAAGTCATAGTCATATGCCTCCCCAATAGATTTCCAGCGTGTTAGGCCTGCACGTAAACAATCATTGGGGAGGTTTTTGATCGTCGTGGGTGAGACTCCCGGTCGTGTACCTATGGTTTTTCCTTTCGGAAAATGTATGTGCGTTGTACTTGTATGTAATAAAGTAAAACATCGTGAGGAAACCGGCGGCATGTCCAAGAACTTCGAAGAAATGTGACATGTGCACGAAGGACTCTAAGAGGCGCACTTTAATCGTTTCACTGCACTGATTCTTTCATCGACGGTCATATGCCCTATTCAGGGCCACCATACCTCAACCTGGTCACTGACCTAATACAGGATGACCAAGAAAGAATCAGTTACATGACAAGAATGTGTAGCGACATTATGCTGAGACCATGCCTGTTTTGGCTCACACACACGGGAGACTAATTAGCACTTAAATATTGTAAATGCATAGATACCTACTTATGTGTTGTTGTTTGTACTGTATGTTATCTGTGTTATGTCTACCTATCTTCCTATCGTTAACCTAAATTCTATTGTTTTTTGTGTCTTCTGTCTGTGTTTGTCAAAATAAATTTATTTCATTTCATTTCATTTATTTCAAGAAGCTGATAATTTCAGACTTTCATTGGACATCCACAGCTGAACATAGGCTTCCCCCTTAAATTTCCAGCGCGACCGTGTATACTAAAAGCATCATCTCCCTGCCATTATCCCACTACATGTGGGGTCGGCACTTACACTTCTACTCGGCTATTTTCACTTCTTGCTTACTCATGTCGTCTTTCACACAATCTATCCATCTATCCTATCTCCTCGTATCTTGTCCATTCTAGTCACTCCACACATCCATCTCAACATTCTCATTTCCGCAGCATGCACTCTTCTTTCATCCGTCCCCTTGGTTGCCCAACACTCAGATCCATACAGTACGACAGGTCTTATGATCGTTTTGTAAATTTTCCCCTTAAGTTTAAGGGGCATTCTGAGCACCGTGTAGGTACATGACAAGCACTATTACAAAGTTGAAGACGTAAGACGCACGCGCTCAAGTGTGGACAGAGTTATATGGAAGCATTATGTTAATAGCATAGCCAGGTCTTTGTGATCACAACGTATGGTAATACAGCACTCCGGAACTGAGCTTATAACTTGAATATTTGAGATTCACTCAAAAATCGCGATATTTTTACATGGATTTTTAGATTTTCCGCTCGTTGATCCCGCGAGCGAAGATGTCCCAAACAACTTGGACGAATGGTGTTGTTTGTTTATGTTTAATTGTTAGAGCATTCCTTTCGAATCCTGTATCCGATCGAGTTCTATTCTATTCTCTTCTTCTATTTCTATTCGTTACTTGGAGCAGCCCGCCTGGGGAGGTAGGTAATAAAGGCTCATTTTATTTTGTTCAGAAGTGGACTTCTACAGGCTGATGATGATGGTGATTTTTTTTTTTATACTACTGAGGTGGCAAACAGGCATACGGCCCACCTGTTGTTAAGCGGTTACCGTAGCCTATGAGCGCTTGCAATACCAGAGGCATCACGCACGCGTTGCCTACCCCGAACCCCCCTCCCCCTAAAGAGCTCTGGCAACCTTACTCATCGCAGGAACACAACACTATTTGAAAACAAATAATGTTATTTGGCTGCGATCTTCTGTAAGGCGGAGGTACCCCCCCCAGGCGGGCTGCTCCAATTCAGAACGAGAAAATCTCGCTGTGCCCTTCCTCCTCTAAATCTCTAATTCTGATGACAATAAATAAATGAAAGCGGCCAAAGACGATATTTATTATTCAATATAAATCTTGAACCCCCCTTTTAAGGCTTAATTACCTAATTACCTACTTCAAGCACCGAATGAATACCCATTGAGACACCTGATACCAAAGCCTGGTTAGTTAGAAAGCGGTGTACGTCACATTACGGCTGGCCCCGGCATCACTCTTGGAGGAGGTAGGGCACAGCGAGATTTTCTCGTTCTGAATTGGAGCAGCCCACCTGGAGAGGTACCTCCGCCTTACAGAAGATCGCAGCCAAATAACACTATTTGTTTCAAATAGTGTTGTGTTCCTGCGATAAGTAAGGTTGCCAGAGCTCTTTAGGGGGGGAGGGGGGAGGGGTCGGCAACGCGTGCGTGATGCCTCTGGTATTGCAAGCGCTCATGGGCTACGGTAACCGCTTACCAACAGGTGGGCCGTATGCTTGTTTGCAACCTCAGTTGTATAAAAAAAAAAAAAACACTCGCCTGGTACCATGAATTCTGGGACCAGGATAGAGGTACCTGTTACCTCGACCAGAGAGTGATAGAGGCTACTTTTTATCCTGGTCCAGGATAGATAGATAAATATAATTATTTGGCCAAATCAATATTAGAAACATAAATAAACAAAAAAGGAATTAAAAAAAGCAGGGTAAAAAGTAGCCTCTATCACTCTGTCTATAGCTCTGAAACCAGTCGATGCGTTACTCCGTTGCTGCGTTAAAGAAGGCACACAGGGGACATACAAACATACTTACGAATTTATAATATTAGTTTGAGAAGTTAGTTCGAAGTGAATTTGCATGGTTTTAGTTAAAGAGCCAGAGTGTTGCATAGGCTATAAAATAACTATAGGCTTGGTCATAAAATAACTAAGCCCTGGTTTCTTGCCTGTATTGTCTAGGCTTGGTCGCGCATGGATGACCATGCGCGACCAAGCCTAGACAATACAGGCAACTATGAAGTATAAGTATAATTAACTATGAAGTTAAAGAGACCGAGTGTGGCATATAATATTATAAATGCGAATGTTTGTATGGATGTTTAGATGTTTGGATGTTTGTTGTTCAATCAGGCCGTAACGGCTCAACCGATTTCGTTGAAAATTGGAAAAGATAAAGTTCTTTAACTAGAGTAGAACGTAGGCTACCACGCTTTGTATGTAGGAACCACGCGGGCGAAGCCGCGGGCGGCAGCTAGAAGGCTACAAAATAACTGAAGGCTTAGTTATAAAATAACTATGTCGTGTTTTCTAGGCGTAGTCGCGAAGAACAGGCGTAAATTCTACTAGATTTAAGACGTTTCAAAAAGATCCTTACCATTTCGTTGAAGAAATCAATTATAGTACGTAACGTGAGCGAAGCCGCGGGCGGAAGCTATGTCATATTACGGGGGCCGCATCTTAGGAAAACAAAACTTAATGACCCAAACCGCCGTTTCCTGTAAATAACTACTTAATTTGGCTTTATAGTTTCGAAATATAACCCTTTGTGTAAAATATCGTCTCATTGTTTTAATTTCTTATTATTTTAATACATACCTACATACATACAAAATCACGCCTGTTTCCCAAAGGGGTAGGCAGAGACCACAGCTTTCCACGATACTGATCCTCTTTTGCTTCATTCACTCTCATCACATTCCTCATGCATGCTCCTCGGTTTAGGGTACTCTTGACCTGGCCTTTTTCCAAAACCTTACTGATTTTACGACATGTTTTTCTAAAATGTTTTTTTATCTGGGACTTCGTTATTCGACACTGGATCTTTCTCTATCCTGCATTGAATTAGGGCCTTTTATCTGAAAGTCATTGAATGTTCAAGATTCAAACCTTCGCGCGCTTATTAGTTTTTAAGTCGTAGTGCCTACTGTACCTGTTTTTGTTACCCCCTTCCATCTCCTTTAAATTTTTGGAGTAAACGTGTCCGTCGAACTTATTGTAATTTTATTACCTAAATAATACCTAGCCCCCCTACATTGAATGAAGATTGTGGGCAAACACCAGACCCCGAAGCCAGCCGCCAAAGCGATGGGTAGATGTTGGCATGTCCTAGAACCTAACCATTCGTAGAATATAATAGAATAGGTACGTTTATTTGACATACACACAAAAAACACAGAACGGACATAGGAACATACAAGGAGTAAAAAAAGAGATGTGACATGTGCACGAAAAGAGACTCTAAGGTTCTTTCAGGGCCACCATATATCAACCTGGTCACTGACATAATGCAGGATGACCAAGAATCAGAGACACAACAAGCAAGCAAGCAGTCATTCTGTCGGTCATTCAACGATTTCATAGATTCAGATAAAAGAACACAGCCACTGAATTGATAACCTCTTTTACAAAGAGGTGGATAAAAATACCTCAGAAAAGTAAAATAGACATGTCCAACCGATATAAATATTTGCAAAATATGCAGTCCACGGGAGTTATATCTCGAATATGCTTAAAATCTCTCCCCGGTATTCTTGAGATAGATCCGGCGCGATATCAATGCTCTTATGACGTTGAGAAGCTTATTTTGAGTTCCCAAGTCACAATTAAGAAGGTCTTTAGGATACTCCTATGGCATTGGGACGCTTCTTTTGAGTTCCCAAGTTAAAATTAGTAGGTAGTCAGCCTTGTTACATCTCGTTGTTTACAGCGTCATGTGGAACTCTACTTATGACGTTGAGAAGCTTATTTTGAGTTCCCAAGTCACAATTAAGAAGGTCTTTAGGATACTCCTATGGCATTGTGACGCTTCTTTTGAGTTCCCAAGTTAAAATTAGTAGGTAGTTAGCCTTGTTACATCTAGTTGTTTACAGCGTCATGTTGAACTCTACTTGCAGAACGCTGACTATAGTACCTGTGACATGATTAGATGGAGTAAGCTTGAGCACCTATACCATCCTATCCGCCCACAGGAAAGACATGGTCAATACGGTGGAGCGTGGAGCTGACTAAGCCGCGGCTCACGATGTTCTCCTTTACCGTTTTGAGCACTTATTTTCTTCGAATGGAAAAATCAATTGGTACACGACTGGGACTCGAACCCATTCTGCATTGGTACCTACCATCAGGTGGGATTTGGGACAAACGAAGCTTGACCCTTTCCAATGCCGCGGTTCCGGTAAACACAGTAGAAAATCTATTGAATTATATTGTGTCATTATCAGAATATTTAATTAACCATTAATTAAATAGTCACTGTTAGTCATGTAAGTTCAATTAATTAGTCACTTATGATTAATCTCTACATTTGTTACACATAAATATAACGATTTAAATTATTTTGTCGAACTAGAATTGTTACTGTGCCAGGACTACAGATACCGTAGTAAAAACAATATTTGTCATAGTTTGATAGATGCCGGTGTTTTAAGGCTGGGACTTTGCAGTGCGATATCGTGTATCGATATCGATAGTATCTGGATTCCTGAGACTATCTGTTTTGGATGCTGCATGTATCTGCATTTTGCTGTGCAGATGAAGTATAGATAAGCGGAATAGTAAAATATATTTATTTGCCTATTTAATACTGTAATATTATAGTTTTATATGGCCCTGGCTGACGAATATGCCTCTCAATATCTACCTACCCGTGGATGTTGTAAGAAGCGACTAAGAAGTGATAATGGTAGGGAGTAGGCAACAGCGTCCCCTATTAACAACGATAGCTCTTACTGCGCTCGCCAACCCGCGTGCCCAGTGTGGTGAGTATGGGCAAATGCCTCCCACATGATAGGAAGTCGCTCTGGAAATATGCGGGGGTAGCGAGCGTATGTTCAGCAGTGGACATCCTACGGCTGAATTTTTGATATTATAAATGTGAAAACTCTATTTGTTTGTTACCTTTTCTCTTTTGATAAAATTTGGTACCTATTGCTTAAACCCCGAGTAAGGACATGGGCTGTTATACATTTTGTCGGGGTACAGAGTGAACGAAGCCGCCAGTCATAAATAATAGCTTGTGAATCTTATATGAAATCATCGATAACTTCAGTCAGTGGTGTCCCACCTCTAACAAAAGCTTCGTTGCAGCAGCGGCGAGGCGCGGTTAGGGACAAGAAAAATGTCTTTATAACACACCTGGGCACTGCTTACATCTTGTAGGAGGGTACGCACTACCTTGATACTTTAGTTTGTTCACCTTACTAGTTTATTTAGTTATTAATACTTTTGCACTCGCATCACACTTACATCAGACTGACATTGTTTTTAGCAATTGTTGTCAATTATTTTATTTCGAAATTTCCCCTCAATGATGGTAGTCATCTGTGCATTATTGGGCTGTACATTATCAGGCTGTGCAATATAGCTAAGCCAATGATTTTTACTAGGTTTTTTGATATCTTAAAGGTCGTCTCATTCAGAGCGATTCCATTTGCTCATGCCGTCACGATTAAACCTCTTGTTTTAAAATTCCCTCGTCAACTGTCAGTCACGTGATTGTCAATGACAGGCACGAGTTTTAGCATAAGTTTCTTGAGACGCTGTCTGCCCGGCACGCGCAAGCGTAGAGTATACATACAGCGAATTACACTTTAAAATAAAAGAACAAAAGTATCAAAACCACATAGTCGTACTGGCAATAGCAGGTGTACTGGGTCGCCTGAAAAACAATTACGACTTACATATTAATTTTATAGCTATTCCTATACGGGGATTCCTTTTATTCACCGCCGTGAATTTTAATAGACAATATTTTTTATTTTATTTGTACAGCTTTCACTGTCATATTATAATGGATCAAGATGCCTTAATCCCGGTAAAGTGTTTTTTTTAAACGAGCGAGCGAAGTGAGCGTAGATTTAAAAAAAACACATTTCATTTCTAATGCAATAGTTTGTGAGGTAATAGGATGTTTGTGGTTTAGTCACGCTGTAACGGCTCAACCGATTTCAATAAAACTTGGAACAGACATACTTCTTAACCTAAAATATGTAGCATATTCATGTTGTCATATTATTATGGTTTTTGAGATACAACGAAAATACTCTCATACGGTCATAGGCCCTTTGCAGGTCCACCATACCTCAACCTGGTCACTGACCTAATACCTAGAAAGAATCAGCTTCCATTCGTTAAAGTTGAAGATATAAACTTGGAATAGATAGTTTTTTTGACCTAGGCATATAGATTTAATTTTTTGTACACCGCCGTACTTAATTAATTTATTTATCCTGTCCATACAAAGGTTGGACGGTGGTAGCGATAAGGTCGCCCATTGTACGTAATATTTGTTGTTTCTCCCTATGTTATTCTTTTTTGTGTACAATAACGTAGTTTATCTATCTAACTACAAGGTGATTCATAATATGTATTCCATCCCGAAAGGGGGTTATTCTACAAGCAATTAGCAATAAAGTTTGTTCTACGACTTTTGGAAATTCGACATTTTTCATTGAAAAATCTATATGCGAATATCAGCTGTTTTGGGGTCAAATCAGGTCAAACTCAATGAATCAGCTGTTTTAGGAGAAATCTTGATTCCGAACTTTTTGTACGTTTAGTTATTAGTTTTAAAGATGATAAAACTACCAAAAACAGATAATTTGAGAAAGTTTGTGAAAAAAAAAATATTGATGTTTTTTTTCGCTAATATTATTTCTTTTTTTTTATAGAGTAACCCCCTTTCGGGATGGTATACATGTTATGAATCACCTAGTATATATTATAAATGCGAAAGTTTGTGAGGATGTTTGGACATTTGTTGTTCAATCACGCCGTAACGGCTCAACCGATTTCGTTGAAACTTGGAATACATAAAGTTCTTTACCTAGAATAGCATATAGGCTACTTTTTATGTAGGTACCTCGCGAGCGCAACAGCGGGCGGCAGCTAGTCTAGCTATATATTTTATCTATATTTATCTATTATGTATATCAGTCTCTGGTAACCATAGTACAGGCTATGCCTAGTTTGGGGTCAGTTGACCGTGTGTAATATGTCCGGAATATTTATTTATTATTATTATTATTATATATCACGCAAGCTGAGCCACAAGCTAGTTGGGCATAAATAGTTCAGGTAGTTCCCAACAGATCAGCAATTTGCTAAATCAGACTTCACAATATAGTTTCAATTCCCAAGCACACATGATAATTCCCATTATTTATCCCAAGATTGTATTTGACAGATTCAATTGTTTAATACGATCCCACATCAGTCTTAGTGGCCCTTGAGTCAATTGAGACATCCCCGCGCGAATATAGACCTTACCCCTCCGACATACGACATACACATTTCGTACCCGGCGACATGTAAATTGAAACGTCAGCGCAAGTTTCAACTCTATCTCCAAGTATCAAGAGTTGTAAAATTTGACGCTAAACGCTTCCTTCAACCTCGATTTGTGATTTTCAACCCTATTTGTGTTCCACTAAGGTTGCTTTTACAATGATAGTTGGTTGTATAGATCGATTAAACGTGATTGATACTTGAGTGATACAAAGCCGATTCCATGTCGGGGTCACCATTTGGCATAATTGGTCACACGTTATTTGACAGATTACATTCACAAGTGTATAATCTGTGGAATCTTTTCATTGGCTAGGGGAGTTGATTGAGATACGCCACTGAATTTTTGCTCTAATACATATGTGAAGCCTAGTGTAAAACAAAGAACATTAAAAAATAATCATTTTTTTGCCCAAACTTTTTCATTCTGTTTATTTTTTAGATTTTTATCATCTTTATAACGAACTAGGTTCTGCCCGCGGCTTCGCTCGCATGTTGCCTACATAAAAAGTAATAAAGCCTATGTCTGCTAGCCTGCTAGCCTGCTAGCCCTTCCTGCTATTCTTAGTAAAGAACTCTATGTATTCCAAGTATCAACGAAATCGGTTGAGCCGTTACGGCGTGAATAACAAACATCCAAACATCCTCACAAACTTTCGCATTTATAGTATTAGTAGGATTTTATTAGGATTAGGATAGTAGGATTACTAATCGAACTAGAAGTTCGGCATCAAGATTGCGAACTAAAAACAGCTGATTCATCGAGTTAGAATTGATTTGAACCCAAAACTGGCCTGTTTCAGGACCACCATACCTCAACTTGGTCACTGACGAAGACCGAGAAAGAATCAGTGACACGAAAAACAAGTAAACTATTTCGTAAACAATTTCAACAATCTATGTATTTTAATTGTTCTCTGCAAACCACAAATGAAAAGACACTTGAAAAACAGAGTAAATATGAATTGCATTATGAATACCGCAAGAACAGATGTAAACTACATCAATATCCAATTACGGACGAAAACAATGAAAATATTATGTTGGGTAAACAGGAACGCGCGAAACGGACGCCATTTTGAAAGGTGACGTAAACAACTTATTTAAAAAGTTAAGTGGTTTGTTTTTATTTCAAAATTAATTGTTCGCTTGTCGTTTCACTGATTATTTATTGGTCCTTATTAGGTCAGTGGTTGAGGTATGGTGGAAAAGGACCTATGACCGTCGATGAAAGAATCTGTGTAGTGAAAGGATTAAAGTGCGCCTCGTAGAGGCTCTTTTCGTGCACATGCCACATGTCTTCGAATTTATAGGTTATAATGATGATGATTATGATGATGATGATGATGATGAAGGACATGTCGATTTTCTCACGATGTTTTCCCACACCGGCTTAAAGCAAATAATTTTTTCGAATAGCAAATTCATTGGTGCACGACCGGGATTCGAACCTGTCATTGGAATGCGGTTGTGCCTACTGCACGTATGTTAGCTTTGCATGGCTTTTTATTGCGGGCGGTGTGGGATGTGCCAGCGAATATATTATTATCAGAATAGTACCTACTTTGATATTTTTAGGTCTATTTAGTAGTTTAGAAGTCTTCCGCAAAGTCACCTGCCTGAGCCTATTAAACATACCTATTTATGTATATTTATTTTGTAAGTTCACATTTTCCTGTTTCCTTAACACCCCCGTCCTCAATCGTTCTCGTAAAATCCAGTCCATCCAAAAGTTGTCTGGAATAGATCACTAGTGATAAGACCTCCCATTGCATTCCACTATTAGATACTTATATTTTATTGTTTCAATTGTGATGTGTTAAATTTTAAGTGGCTTACAATAAAGAGTTACCTATCTATCTAAACAACGCCACAAGTCACTGTACAAGGTGTTCATTTCAGGATTTGAATGATAATGAAAGAAAGAAAGAAAATGTATTTATTTGACCCACAACGCAGTAAGTAGGTAGGTAGGTAGGTAGATACAAAGAAAAAAATACTTAAACCTAAGTAATACAAAAACACACATAGGAAAACAAAAACATGTAGGTAGGTGATGCGGTAGGTAGGCTGAGTAGGTATGCGTTGTATAAAGCTGCACCAAACATAATATGTGATATAATGATAATCTTTATTTCTCTTTATACATATTACATGCTCTTAGATTCGTCTTTCAAACATAATATTATAATTATTAATTTCCAATCTTAAAACAAAAACATCAGTTACAAAATGTTTGAATAACAAGTTTCAAATTATTATTATTAACACTTCAATACCGCCGGATTTTGAGCGAACAAAACCACTAAACACAATCTAAAGTTTGAACCATGGAAATAGCGAAAACAATCTGACGTATTGAAAATAACTGTTTTATTATGGCTAACATAAGTGTATGAAATCATTGGCCCGTGACGCCCTTCTAGGGACTTCATGTGGGACAGATAGCCGGACAACATTATTATTATTATTTTTTTTTTTTTTTTATTGGAGATGGTTAGGCGTTTGACCACCAGCTCACTTTTGCAAGTGAGATGTGGCCTAAGATGGAGCACGCTTTACCAGAAGGAACTTATTCATTATTAACTTATTTATTATTATATTGTATTTTATTAGAGGCCTTCACCTGCGAAGGGGTTCTTGCAAAATAAATAAACTTACATATTAACATTTGTATATACCTAACTTGAACTAAAAAAAAAAAAAAAAACATTATTATTATTTTTAAGATACCTACTACTAAGTTTATTCAAAGGTTTTTTTTTGATCATATAATTTTTCTGTTAAAAATTTTAATTAGTTTGTTATTATATATTTAGTTAGTTATTTTCTATAAGTTCATTTATTGTACCAAATAGCAAGAAATAAAAGGCTTTTATTTATTTATTTATTTATAAGCTTCCACCCGCGGCTTCACTCGCGGATAAAAAGGATAAAAAGTAGCCTATGGCCAGACTATAATCTATCTTTGTGCCAATTTTCATTCAGATCTGTTCAGCCGTTCTCGCGAGATTGAGTAATAAACATCCAAACTTTCGCATTTGTTATAGTAGTAAGATACAATTCGGACGCTGAATAGTTTAATATAAACAGTCATCATCATCATTTCAGGGAGAGGAGTGCGCTTTAGTACTTTTAACCATCGATAAATTCTCATCGCGATTTAAAAACAGGCAAACAGGCCTACGGTCCTCCTGATGGTAAGTAGTTACCGTCGCCTATTGACATCAGCAACACCTGGAGCGTTGCCAACGAGCTCTGACAACCTCACTCACCGCAGGAACACATCACTATTTGAAACTTTTATTTGGCTGCGATCTTCTGTAAGGCGGAGGTACCTCCCAGGCGGACTGCTCCAATTTAAAGCGAGAAAATCTCGCTGTGCCCTACCTCCATCAAGTTGCGTAGTCGCGTCCTATCGCGTCGCAGGAAAGAAAGAGCATTTATTAGCAATTTATTTTATAAGGAAATTAATCTTGACGCAAAAGGCCGGTCGTGTGGTTACCCTACGCCCTCAGCGTTCCAGGTCAGAGAAAGCCCACACCTGTCCCGCTCCAACACACGGGTTGTCTCCCCCACGAGAGGGACGCACGACAAATGAGCCAAGTTCATTAGGCATTCAGAAAATGAAACTCAATCATATTTCCACGCGTTTAGGGGGCGGCTTTATGCCTTAATGAATAATGCACAAAATTCAGGAAATTATGATTATTTTATTGAGTGATGTTTACGCGTACGTGTGATTCAATTTGTACTTGTTTGTGCTGTATTAATTTATTTTACAGTGTGAATGTTTTTGTGGGAACGGTGCCTATTTACAAGCTTTTGTTTCCTCGTAAAACGTTTAGTTTAAATGTGTTTTGTTTATTGCCTCTTCAGTTACCTAAAGCTATTAACCTAATCTCACGCTGGTCATAGACCTTCCAAGAACCTCTGAGTAGGTATAATATATATATAGGTACAATGTGAGGATGACTGAATTTTTCACCTCTCTGCGCCAACGATCTTCCGCGGGCGCAATCTAAAATAGTTTGAAAAACTTACTACGAAATAATAACTGTTTTTTTCAGCTATTTTTTTTTCTGTTTATTGATAGAACTAGCTTGCGCCACATTACCTAAGTAGACTATATAGATAAAGGCATTTCTAGGTAAAAAACTATCTATTCCAAGTTTCATCGAAATCGGTTGATTAGATACAGCGAGATTGAACTACAAACATTTCTCATTTATATTAGTAGGATAAAGCCCCTTTCGGGGCAGAATACTAGCTACGGAACCCGGTGTTGACGGAGTCAGGTGGAGTCAAAGTCAAAAGGCCTGTTTTTTTTTACCACTGAGGTGGCAATCAAGCATACGGCCCACCTGTTGGTAAGTGGTCACCGTAGCCTATGAACGCTTGCAATACCATAGGCATCACGCACGCGCGGCCTTTATTGCAATAGAATAACTAGGATAACTTTAAATCGTCTAAGAAACTAGGTGAAGATACGCCTGTTCCTCGCGACCAAGCCTACAAGAATCAGGCAACAAACACGGCGCGCGTGCCTGGTATTTTTTCGATGATCCTTTTACATAAAATGGAATGCAAAGCATCAGTGTGTTGCCGATCGAACTAGGTGAGGCTGGGACCTTAGTTCCTTGCGGGACGAACCCGACCGAGCCTAGGTACGAGATGGAAATATGATTAAGAATGCTTTGGCGAGAGTTATATCAAATTATGTTCACGTTACACACGTTCGTTGTACGAACTTACGGAAAAGCATATTTAGTTGATCGAGCGAGCGAAGATCTCTAAAACAACTTAGACGAAACAGCGTTGTATTTTTGTATGTATGTTTTGGAGGAGGTAGGGCACAGCGAGATTTTCTCGGTACCTCCGCCTTACAGAAGATCGCAGCCAAATAACAATATTTGTTTCAAATAGTGTTGTGTTCCTGCGGTGAGTAAGGTTGCCAGAGCTCTTTAGGGGAGGGGTTCGGCAGGCAACGCATTAGCAATGCTCCAGGTGTTGCTGATGTCAATTGGCGACGGTAACCACTTAGCATCAGGTGGGCCGTAAGCCTGTTTGCCTCCGTATAACATAATAATTAAAAAAAATAATGTATGTTTGTTAGAGCATAGCTTTGGAACCAATTAATTAATTCTAGAATCCGATCTGCATGGAATTTAGTAGGTCAACAGCTTGTACTATCAATATTTGCTGGTAAGAATATGATGGTAAATTGGCATAAGGGTGGAATGCTAAGATATAGGGTTCCAAAAGGGGGATTAATAAAAAAATTAGGTGTAGTTACTGCTACTTTTGTAGTCTTAAGTTTTTTATAGTATATATTAAGATATAGTTTGTAGTCATAGGCTCGTATTCAGAGACACGACTCAAGCATAGATTTAATCACAGATCAGCTGAACTCTACTTAAGTATTGAATCTCTGCTCAAACATAGCTTTTATTCAAGAACGGTACTTAAACTACTCTCAGCTGAATCGAGTCTCAAATCTGTACTCAAATGTTCTCGTTTACATTTTGATTTATTTATAATTTTCGATCCGTTTTACGCAGAAATTCAAACAGCAAGGATGGAAATAGAATATCACAATAAAGTGAAGTATAAATATGCATCAAAGTACGTGTAACGGAACGTAAATGTCATTTGATTAATGTCAAATCAAATCTAAACTCAAGCACCGATTTCGTCTGATTGACGTTTCAGAATAAGCATTTACTCAGGTGAACTGTGATCATTGAATCTATACTTAAATTCTGTTCAAGAATTAGAATCTCGCCTCAAATCGAGATTTAAGTACAGATCAATGCTCGAGTCTTGTCTCTGAATACGAGCCTTAGGCTTGTATTTAGAGACACGACTCAAGCATAGATTTAATCACAGATCAGCTGAACTCTATTTAAGTACTGAATCTCTTCTCAAACATTACTTTTATTCAACAACGGTACTTAAACTATTCTCAGCTGAATCGAGTTTCAAATCTGTATTCAAATGTTCTCGTTTACATTTTGATTTATTTATAATTTTCGATACGTTTTACGCAGAAATTCAAACAGCCAGGGTGGAAATAGAACAGATATATAAAGTGAAGTATAAATATGCATCAAAGTACGTGTAACGGAATGAAAATGTCATTTGATTAATGTCTAATCAAATCTAAACTCAAGCACCGATTTCGTCTGATTGACGTTTCAGAATAAGCATTTACTCAGGTGAACTGTGATCATCGAATCTATACATAAATACTGTTCAAGAATTAGAATCTCGACTCAAATCGAGATTTAAGTACAGATCAACGCTTGAGTCTTGTCTTTGAATACGAGCCTTAGTATAGTCCTAATGGTGTTGGGTAATTTTAATATTTCATGATGGTATTAATAAAGATATTTCTATTCTATTCTATACAACTATTAATAGTGGGATTTCATATGAAAAAGCTTTGTTCATACATTCCGAAACGATTTTTATTTTCATTCAAGGCCATATGGCTGGCAACGCGTGCGTGATGCCGCTGGTATTGCAAGCGTTCATAGGCTACGGTAACAACTTACCAACAGGAGGGCCGTAATGTTTGCCACCTTAGATGTTAAAAAAAAAAAGGTTTTGTCGTACAGAAATTGCTTATTATTTCCTTCCACCTATTTTGATTGAAATAACTCCGTGACATTTTCTCATCTTTGAAAGGTGAAAATACGTCTCTGTAGGTACTTAAATTAATTTTCTCCTATGAGCTACTCATATTTTAATTAATAACCATCAATTAGGCAATTTAATAAAAATTAATGAATTCAGCCCCTCCAAGATGGCGGCGTTCCATCAGGTGAGTGAAATAAAATTTAATTGAATTATTAAAATTGCCAACTAATTAGTTTTCATATTGCAGGAGGAAAACAATTAGAGTGTGACAGACGGGCGGACAGACAATTGGGTTATTAATTGAAGAAATAGGGAATGTCTAATGCCGCCCGCCATCTTTGATTCACAACATGAATCTTGGTCTAACCTCCAATTATTAATTACCATTTTCCTCCAACTGCTATTGATTGCTTGCATAAATATTATTTGTCGCCGGTATAAATCATTTTACAATGAATATACCATATTTGAAATCCTGATTGTAAATCCGATCGTGTACGAAAATTCTTAAACAAACGGATGCAGACTTGCTAGCATAGTATAAATGCGGTGGCTACACTGAATTCATTGCGAATCTAATGCGTTTGGGCTAAGAATGAATGAAGTACTAACTAACACACGTGGTTCCGTATAAAAGTATACCATAATAATTTAAATGCCCATCCTACATACTAAGTGCAAGTTTGTATTAAAATAGCCTGGAATAACATATAGGCCCTTTTTATACAACTGAGGTGGTAAACAAGCTTACGGCCCACCTGCTGGTAAGCGGTCACCGTAGCCTATGAGCGCTTGCAATACCGGAGGCATCACGCACGTGTTGCCCCGAACCCCTAAAGAGCTCTGGCAACCTTACCGCAGGAACACAACACTATTTGAAACAAATGATGTTATTTGGCTGCGATCTTCTGTCAGGCGGACGTACCTCGCCTGGCGGGCTGCTCCAAATTAGAAAGAGAAAATCTCACTGTGCCCTACCTCCAACTTACTACTTTTCATCCGGGTACCACGCGAGCGTATCCGCAGGTCGAAGCTAGTTTACCCTATTAGTAGGTTGTGACCAGCGATACAGACACCCGGCAGGCTATTATGTAAGCAAAATGGTAATGAAGATAGCAATTATGAGGATTATATCATCAATTTTAGCTACAACTGAAGTTTTTCAAACATGAAAAGGACGAAACTAAGGTCTTGAACTTTTCCCTTGTCAAGTTTGTAACGTTTTGAACGTTGCTAAGAATGTTAAAATTACCCTCAAAGTGACGATCTTCATTGCCACAACGCTTACACAATTGCACCACAGACATAGATGTCAAAATTTTTCTTACAACGACATTGTAACAGATGTCGTTGTTTACACATGATAAAAGGGTTCCTGGTTTTCCAGGCTCTACGGAACCCTAAGGAGGCAGACGCATGGAACCTTGAATGTTGTATGAGCTCCCTTCTATACGGAACACCTGGCACAGTACAGTAAAACAAAAGCTCACAGGACAATGACGAATGTTTAATTTATAGCTGGTTCAAGGGATAAGCGAACTTGCTTGCGTTTTAAATCTACTAGCTTCCGCCGGCGGCTTCGCTCGCGTGGTATAATAAAATAAAATAAAAATAGCCTTTATTTCAACTCTAGTCACATGTCAAAGTCAAAGGGCATTTATTTCAATAAAATCACTAGGATCACTTTGAAACGTCTTAAAAACTAGGTGAAGCTATGCCTGTTCCTCGCGACCAAGCCTACAAGAATCAGGCAACAAACACGGCTTGGTGCCTATCATTTTTTTCGATGATCCTTTTTCACAAAATGGAATTTAAAGCTTCAGTGTGGTGCCGATCGAACTAGGTGAGGCTCAAAAGAAAAGTAATCTAATTATAATCCCTAATAAATAAGAGCTTATAAAAATGTGAGAAAAAAGAAGACAAATGTGAATGAATTAATGAATGGCTGTATTTGCATGAAGTATAGTATATATAGGTACATGGTCTTTTACATTTATGGAGATAGTGTCATATACTTCGATACACTTACATACAATACAAATTCAAAATATATAAGTAGGTAGGTAGGTATTTTTCATAAAATTTTGTTTCTTTTTTATATATTATTTTACAATTCATTCTTAATATCTATTTACATTTTATAATCTTCATTGTTTACTCAAGGGCTATCCATTGCCGGATCGCGTGGTACACACCTACTTAAAAAGTAGTCTTTATGTATTTTAAGTAGTGTAAGTGTCTGTGTTTTCTTTAGTGTAATTTTAGGTAAAGAACTCTATATATTCCAAGTTTCAACGAAATCGGTTGAGCCGTTACGGCGTGATTGAACAACAAACATCCAAACATCCTCACAAACTTTCGCATTTATAATATTAGTAGGATAGTAGGATTAGTCCGCGACTTCGCCTGCAGTTTTTATCATGAACTTTTCCAAATGAGCTGTTATGGTCTTTTAATTATCTTCATAAGTAATTATTTAACTTACGATAATTTCGACATCATGGTTACTGCCCAAAAACAGTAGAGTACAGTTTGAACTGATTTAATCCCAAAACAGATTTTTGAATAGAGTTTTTACAGTGAAAAATGTTGTATTTATAAAAGTCGTAGAAATTGGGTGTAGAATGAGCTCTTTTCGGGATAGTATGCTTCTTTATTCTTTATTGTACACAAGAAAAATACAGATACAAAAATTAGAAAGAAAGGTATGTTGTACTTACCTAGGCGATCTTTAAGGCTAGAGAGACGTGCTTCCTTGTCTTGTTTTTTCTTGGTCGTCCTGTATTAGGTCGGTGACCCGGAGATATGGTGGCTCTGACATGCCGGTTTCCTCACGATGTTATCCTTCACCGCTGAAAAACACTAGTATAGCGCACATTAATTTTCCGAATGGAAATGGGATGGACCAGGATTTGAACGCACGACCTGTAGATCGACAGAGTAGAATAGAATAGAAAAACGTTTATTTTGTTACCAATACAATCGGACTTAACATAAAACAACACAAACAAAATGCAATTCAACATCATAGTAACAAAAATGGCCACAACTCAGCATGTGCTAGGGCAGAGCAGTTCATACCAAAGCGCCGCGCTGGTCTTCTATGCTCGCACTTGCCATTAAAGATTTATTTATTTTTTTAATCTTTATTGCACATAAAACAAAAGTGTTCAAAAGGTGGACTTAATGCCAAGGCATTATCTACCAGCCAGCCTGATTGGGTAGAAACAGGAGGATGAAAGATGATCTCTCTCTCTTTAAGTTAGTAATTTGCACCAACCTCGTGGGCCTATTGAACTCTTCACAGCTGTAAATAACGTTAGCACAAAAGAACAATAAGTATTGGGATTCTAGCCGACCTAGACTTACTATTGTGCTAGCTAGCTTTGTTTTAACCCCTTCGATAAACGGCTGAGCGGTCCAGTGACTCCTTTCATCTCTAAAACTAAAGAATTTAGAATAAATACCAATTAAGGGTAAGCCATGCAGTAACAGACCATCTTCAGTAACCGTCCTCTAAAAACGTTTAAAATAAAAATTGATGTTGCGCATGATGTTTTAGAACCGTTGACATGAGCTCTAATTTGAATTTCAGCAAAACACTCAAACTTTCGCATTTATATGAGTAGGATTTACAATATAACATGTTGAATGAGATTGAGTTTATTAAAAAAAATAACCTTTCTCTCAAATCACTAATGTAAATAGTTGGATGGCGCGTCTAAAAACTACAGCAATTTAAATTGACCAAGGTGTTTAAGTGGCCCCTTACTGCATGGTTTACCCTATCGCTAACGCTATCGTCAATCGTTCGTGCTTGAGCCACTACTGGACATAGCCTCCACCAAAGAGTTCCACAACTAAAGTTCCTGGGCCTTTTCCATCCACCGACTTCCCGCAACCTTCACAATGATGTCGGTCCATCGGGTGGGCCTTCCAACACTGCGTCGCCCGGTTCGTGGCCATTCGAGAATCTTACTCCCCAACGGTTGTCGTTTCTGCGAGCTATATGGCCTGCCAGTACAACTATGAACTGTACAAGTTACGACCACAAATATGATTTGTTATTGTGCAAAAATGTAGGTTTTTAACAAAAATACGATATTTAGGAATACCATTTTCAGCGTTAAAACAATTTGTGGAAAACTGGAAATAGTATTTCCATGTCATTTTTTATAGCAAACAAGAATACATAAAATAGGTCAGGGAGGTACCTAGGGTGGGGTCATTTAAAAATTGTTTTTGAGTCTAACCGAAGTGATTTATTAGCGGCCGTATTTTTACGTTGTGGATCTTTATTGTTTCATACATTATCTAGCTGTTCCCCGCGGCTTCGCTCGCGTGATGTTTTAACCCCTTTTCACCCTCTTAGGGGTAGATATTTTAAAAATCCCTTCTTAGTGGATGTGATTGTCATATAGGGCAGCTACTGTCCAAATTTCAATCAACGGTTTAGGCTGTGCGTTGATTCCACGTTGAGGCCCTGTTCTTTTATATATACAGAAGATTAAAAAACAGATGTGCTGACTAATTGAGCTTCCTTCAATGGGTTATGTTATATTTTTCATGTGAACTAACTGACGCGAGTATTACTTGTACCCTGGCAAATTTCTTCCTGTTGCCCCCATTACTGAATCCGCCCCTGTCCGTCGCTCGCGTACGATAGCAAACCATAACGATGGTCATAAACCTTTATGCGGTCATACGTCACTCATATACCATGTCATGTACACAATAATACGTTTACAGTTGACATTACTTTATGACTGTACTGACCTGTTGTGGGTATATGAATATCTTACTGGTCTAATAGTATTTCATCATCATTTCAGTCGTAGGACGTCCACTGCTGAATATAAGCCCCCCTCCCCCACAGATTTCCAGGCGACTTCCTACCATGTGGAGGAATTACCCCTGCCGGCCTCATAGCTCAGTTTATAGTAACTCTGCCTTCTGCGCTAGAGGTAGCGGGATCGATTCCCGCACTGGACAAACATTTGTGACTAACACAGATGTTTGTTCTGTGTCTGGGTGTTAAATATATATCTATTATGTATATCAGTCTCTGGTCACCATAGTACAGGCTATGCCTAGTTTGGGATCAGTTGACCGTGTGAATATGTCCGGAAAAAAAAAAAAAAAAAAAAATTTGGAGGAATTTGCCCATACTCAATACGCTGCGCACGCGGGTTAGAGCTATCGTCGTTAAAACGTCGCATGCAGTTCGTCTGACGTCTAAATAAGTCGTATATTATACGCCTGTCATCTTTAAATCATTCTCTACTTATTATGAGATTTTGATGTTGACAACTAGATTTTAGCCGTGGTGGCCACGGCGAAGAATAGACCCCTCCATATCTATCTATCCGCGGATGTCGTAAGAGGCGACTAAGGGAAACAAGCTAGGGGATGGGCAGCAGCGTCCCTCATTTTAACAACGATAGCTCTAACTGCGCTCGCTAACCCGCATGCCCAGCGTGGTATGGGCAAATCCCCCCACATGATAAGGAATTCGCTCTGTCTGTGGGGGAGGCCATGTTCAGCAGTGGACGTCGTGCGGCTGAAATGATGATGATGATGAACTAGATTTTGTGTGGTTCTCTGGACGCGGAGTGATTCGATTCTAATGAAATATGTAAGTATAGGGATTTGGTAACTAAAAATGTCATCGGTCTATCACTCCGTTCGTGGTCGCCATTCGAGAACGTTATTCGCCAGCGGACTTTATTTGTTTATTTATTCAGGACAACAAACAATTGGTCTGCTATTACTTAATTAAAGTAGGTACTGAAGTTATAAATAAATAAATATTCCGGACATATTCACACGGTAAACTGATCCTAAACTAGGCATAGCCTGTACTATGGGTACCAGAGACTGATATACATAATAGATATATATTTAACACCCAGACACAGAACAAACATCTGTTTGAGTGACAAATGTTTGTCAAGTGCGGGAATCGAACCCGCGACCTATAGCGCAGAAGGCAGAGTTACTACCAACTGAGCTATGAGGCCAGTCACCAACTGAAGTTAGAAATTCTAGAGTCTAGTCTAGTTCTAGACTACAAAAAAAAATTGCAGTTGGTAGGTCTAACATTATGTCATCCTTTAAGGACGTACAAAACAGTATACCTATCAATTACAACTGAAGTTAAAACTATCATAATTCTAACTAGTCAGACATCATAGTGTCGTGTGTATGGACTTACTAAGGCTAAGAGCTATGTCGGTGCTACCTTTCCCTTTTTTAATTGGTAGGTAGCTTTGATTATTTTTTTAACTATATATTTTTTTTTTATTTTTCTTCTCTTTGTGGTACGTGCGGTGCCGTCTACTTTCATACTGTTTCGTTTTAATTTAGTCACTTTCACCTATATGTGGAAACTTGTAATTAGCTTATAAGTACTCATTGTTTTCATTAATATCATATTAGCCGTAAGTTTTCCTAAAATTATAAAAATAAAAATAAAATTATGCGCCAATGCGGCTCTGAGATTTTCGCCCATAACGCTTAGAAAATCAACTCAAGAGTGTTTCCTCTTCCAGGTGGTGGCTGCACCTTCCCCGAGAGCTGGACCGGCAGCTGGTTCCAGTCGGGCACGCTGGGCAACATCGCGATCAACTCCAGCCACATCCAGTCCAAGGGCGACTGCGCGGAGACGGACGGGAACGACAAGTTCCTTGTTCATGACAGGTGAGCAAGGCTATGGCTATTGCAACTCGTTATCGAACGCTCAGAGCTCAGATACGCAAGGCCAACACCGTTTTATTTTCACGTTGTACGTAGGCAAACATGCTTACGGCCCACCTGATGTTCCATGTGTATCCTGAGGAACTAACATACTTTTTTTTATGGTTTAAATAATTAGTTATGGTTTTTTTGTAATCTTTCTTTTTACGTATTTATGAATATTTTTCCCGTTCCAGGAGTGAAGACTGCTACAGATGTCTCGTCATACACGAAAAGCACAAATACGTGTTGCAGTACAAAGAAAGTAAGTTCAAATCACTCTTATCAGTAAATGGAAATTCGTTAAAAGAAGATAAAATAAGATAAAATTGAATGAATGAAATGAATCCCATTGTGCACGAAAGGAGCCTCTTAAGAGGCGCACTTTAAACCTTTCTTCCGATTCGATTCTTTCATCGATGGTCATAGGCCTTTTTAAGGCCACCATACCTCAACCTGGTCACTGACCTAATACAGGATGACCAAGGAAGAATCAGTGACACGATTAGAAGAAGAAGATGTGCGTTGGTATCTGCACATTACCTATACTTCTGCAGATATCATCATTTCCAATTGTTATCCAGCGAAATCCCTCTAAAATTAATTTGTATTTTTTTCGAATTCCAGCATACTGCTCGCCTAAAGACTCGCTATCGTCAATATGCGAGCTGATCACGGGAGACGCTCCTCTCTACTCCATGTTCAGGAAGGAGCCGCGGCCGATTCCGCAGCCGTGTCCCTTCCACCCGCCGCCCTTCACCTTCGTCTATAACCGGTGAGAGTTGCACTCTAGCTACCAATAGATGGCGCTTTCCACAATTATTATTAAGCAAGTGATTGAATCTTATAGCATGCAGTTTTCTAGCAAGGAATCGATAGGTAGAAAGAAAGAGAGAAAAAGAGACTGTGACCCTTCTACCCCTTGCTGTTCTACTTGTAGTACCCGGTGAGAGTTGCACTCTAGACACCAATAGATGGCGCTTTCCACAATAGTCAAGGAAGCAAGATAATTATCGAGTCGAATTAAGTTTTTAATAAAGAATCGAAGTGAGACAGAGAGACAAGGAGACACTGTGAACCTTCTACCCACTTCCTGTATACTTGTAGTACCCGGTGAGAGTTGCACTCTAGACACCAATAGATGGCGCTATTCACAATGGTCGAGGAATCCATTTATTGAATCTTATCGAATCGCAAGAATTCGAAAGTGAGGTAGACGGAGACACTATGCCACTTAAATTATTAACAACTGTACTGTAGCTTAGCCTGCGTAGTACCTTTGACCTCCTTGTGACTAAAGTTATATGATAATTATGTATTTCAGGGGGACGGGCGACTGCATAAACCCTCCGTCACGCGCCGAGTCGTGTACAGACGACTCGAGACTGCTGCTCCGTTACATGTCATGCCCTGACATACCTGGCACTGAGAGTAATGGTAAATATACTACTATATACACTATCGCTATAATCCCTCATACTTACAACAAAACTACTATCATCACTATCACTATAATCCTTCATACTACCATCAATACTCCTATAATCGTCACATGACATTCCTTACACTGAGAGTAACTACTATCATCACTATTACAATGTATAATCCATCATCAAAACTACTAAGTAGGTATATTATCAGTGATAATATATTTCAATTCAATTCAATTTATTTTATTCATCTTTTGACATATTTACATGTGCTTAGATAGGTCAGAACAGAACAGATACATTTTTTTACTTCCATAGATGTAAAAACTGTTGGGTTTTATAGGGAAACAAATACAAAGACTTTTATATTATTGTCGTGACATTTTTATTCAAACCATCCGCCATCACGAGAGAACACATTCTATTCGTTTTTACAACACCACAGATACAAAATATTAACACCTTCTCCTATTTTTTAAAAACTATCTTAATTAGACATTTTTAAATAAATAATAAATTACATTTTGTATCATATTCTCCTATGAACCTTTTTTAACATTTTAAAAATAATCATCTATGCTTCTATACATTGCATTACAAACATAACTCAAATTTTATAATATATTTTATAATAACTTCAATAATGTAATTAATCCTTTTTTACTAAACCTACATTATGAGTTTCTTTTATTTACCTACCATATTCATACATAAAGATAATCTACTTATTGGTTCAACAACTTTTTACAATGAAGCTCAAATTTGTTTTTTAACAATGGTTTTGTTAATATGTCAGCTACTTGCTGATCAGTAGGACAATATTTAACAATAATATTTCCCTTCTCAAAATGTTCATGAATAAAATGATATCGTACATCAATATGTTTTGAACGTTTATTAAATGAACCTGTTTTAATCAACTGAATAGCACTCTGGTTGTCTATATTCAGTACTGTTTTTACTTTAAATGATATCAGTTCATTCAGTAACGATTTTACATACAATATTTCTTTACAGCAATCTGCTGCTGCTATAAATTCAGCTTCAGTAGAAGATAATGCCACTATTGGCTGTCTTCTTGAACACCAAGCAATTGGTCCATCAGATAAGAATATAACATAACCTGATGTGCTACGTCTTGTCTCAGTATCATTCGCATAATCTGCATCACAGTATGCATTTATAATTACATCCCTTTTTAAAATTAATACCTTTATCTATAGATATCCCGCTAAATACCTTAATATTTTCTTAGCAGCTAAAATACAAAGACTTTTATATTATTGTCGTGACATTTTTATTCAAACCATCCGCCATCACGAGAGAACACATTCTATTCGTTTTTACAACACCACAGATACAAAATATTAACAAAAACAACAAGACAAGACAAAAAAAATATACACAGCACAGATTAAACGTACACAGCTGAAAGATTGACTATATACC
Organism: Anticlea derivata; assembly: GCA_947579855.1. Classification (NCBI taxonomy): domain Eukaryota; kingdom Metazoa; phylum Arthropoda; class Insecta; order Lepidoptera; family Geometridae; genus Anticlea; species Anticlea derivata. The sequence continues at coordinate 3,360,670 of OX388287.1, read as the reverse complement.
TATTTAGTAGTTTTTATCACCTTACATTCCCGATATTGACAGTAACTAATGATAGTGATGATGATACATTCATTCATTCAAAAAAAGCATCGAAAAACCAAACAAACTCGTGATCATGGATGGACAAAGTTCTCAAAAATCACTTAAATTAGTCTAACATTGACAAGTTATGTGACCCATATGTTTGATTCAAAAATTAATTATAAAACTACCCTCAAATATCAAGCCTCTACTTTACCACGGTTATATTTTTGTTTCCAGTTGAAGAGCTGGTCTGCCTAGCGACATGGAAGGAGGGCTCCACGAGGTACCTCGTTGGGCAGATCTCGCAAGTGCAGAGGAGGAATTCCATGGCTTCAGATGAAGACACATACAGGTTAATAGAGTATTCGATTCATGCTCGACACTTGGACAAGCACGTGACTAACTTGAATATTTATTTTATTTATTTATTTTATTTTATTTGGAAAACAAACAGTGTTAAATACTATTTAAACAGCTTATAAAAGAAACTTAAAACCAATTATATGTTTTCGCATATAGAAACTAAAAGTACATGTTTGCCAGATATAAGAACAAAAAAGAAAAATTACATTGTAAAAATAGAAATAAATAGATAATACAATACATATAGGTACAACAGTTATTGAACCAAATTAAACCAATGGTTGGAGAGAGCATGTTTGAAAGTAGATGGCTTAGAAATGAAAAGATCCAACTCGGGGAAGCCAACCAGTTCGATATAACAATATGCTGATCTAATAAAGAACGAATTTTGTCTATAATTAGTTGCACAATGAGGAACGTATAGAGAGAGAGAGGGAATTCTAACGCTTCTTGTTGGGACTAATAAATTAATATTAATCTCTATTTCCAGATGCTTCATCTACAAAGGGCAGCACAGCGATAAGAGTATGACGTACAATATCGCTCAGTCTGGTGATGCCACCTGTAACGGTCTCTCTTCGCCTATAGATGGTAGTCGAACCATGAAGTTGACTAATAGTAAGTAAACAATCAATGTCAGAGTCAAGTTCAATTTCAACTGGCCCTATAGCTCACTTCGTAGTAACTCTGCCTTCTGCGCTAGAGGTCGCGGGTTCGATTCCCGCACTGGACAAACATTTGTGACTAACACAGTTGTTAATTCTGTGTCTGGGTGTTAAATAATTGTCTATATCCTATTATGTTATGTATATCAGTCTCTGGTACCCATAGTACAGGCTATGCCTAGTTTGGGAGCAGTTGACCGTGTGTGATTTGTCCGGAATATAAAAAAAAAACAATCAATGTCAGAGTCAAATTCAATTTCAAAGTCAATTGGTGTTTGTTTTTAATATCTTCGAGGATCACTTTGAAACGTCGTCGTTCGCTCAAACGGTGTGAGATATGGCTTCTTACTTCCTACTATCTTACTAATATTATAAATGCGAAAGTTTGAGGATGTTTGGATGTTTGCTGTTCAATCACGCCGTAGCGACTCAGCCGATTTCAATGAAACTGGGAATAGATAGTTTGTGATCTCTGCACTCTTGTCGGTAATAAATTCCAGCAATACACGATAAACTTTTATTAATAATAATAACTAACTGACTGACATGAACACTACTCCAAAGATTAAAACTAAATTAAACTAAACTGACTGAAACTTTTTGTAACTTTTTTCTTACGTAATCTAATCCGCCATGACAATTTTGTACTAGCACTTTTTTCTCTTCCCGTTTCCGGTAGCTAGCGTCCCTATAGTGTTAAAAGTTTCTAATATTAATATTGTTTTAAAAACTATTGAGTGTTTTTACACTTGTCTGCCATGACTTTGATTGATTGGCGACATAGTTGTTTACCTAGAATTGCATATATGCTACTTTTTATCTAGGTAGGTTAATGTTCACGTCCACGATGACGTTCACATTCATGTCCACGTTAACATTCACATTCACGTCCAAGTTAACGTCTACTTTCACGTCCACGTTCGGACATGAAACTGTAGTGTAACTGTTGATTTTTAATTAATTATTCAAAATTCCAGGTGACGACGAACACAACCGCTGCCATTTCCCGAGCTGGATCGTGGATCACCACAAATGGTTTAGCCTGGACCACTCGCACCAGTACCATTTCACCACCAAGAACGCCACCCTCAAGGTAACTTATCCTATCCTACTATATAATATCTAATATAAGTTGGGGTAACAATTTCAGTTCACGTGATTGGCGATGATAGGTACGACTTGCGCATTAACATAAGTTCGATATGGCCTTGACGTCTTAATGACATTTAAATGCTAAACTGAATTTTCTGCACTATTTTAATCGATTTTGAACCATAAATGATTTAACTGACAACCACCCTAAAGGTGCAAACTGCAAACATGGTAAAGGCCGATGATTGCCAGTATAAAAATACTGATCAGTTTCTGATGATGTTTTCAGATAATGAACGAGGACGGATCCTATGAGGAGAAGCGACTGGTCTGCCACTCCATTCTGGAGCAGAAGGACAAGAAACACATCAAGTTGGTGGCCCACGTCACCAGGGGATGGTGAGTGGAAAGAACAAGTGTGGTGAAGTTTCCTTTCTTGCACATGTCGCCAGGGCCCGGAAGCTGTTTTCAATTTACCGGTTAATAACCGGTTTATGTCGCGAGTATTTATAGGTGCAGTGGTAGGAGGGAGAGCGCAAAAAATCCAGTTTATAGAACCATCCCAATTCAACAATAATAATTGCGCCTCCGTTTAACCGTTACAATAGAGGTTAGGGCACTGACAGTAAGGATAGCGGAACACTTTCGTAGTTAACCGGTTAATGGTCCGAAACCCATTCGGCAATTGCTCTTGCTCTTACCCTTAACTGTTACAATAATAGATGTAAAGATATCGACAATAAGGAGAGCGAGTTAGTTTCGTTATTAACCGGTTAATAGAACGAAACCCATTCAGTATTTGCTACTTCCTATAACCTTTAAGAGGCTAAGGTACTACATGCTCAAACGAAGCATCCATCTGGGAAAGCACATCCTCAGCCCAATGGTGCCCAATGAAAATTATTCAGTTCTTAACAGCTGCTGGGCTTTGCGGTGAACTTTGAAGGCCCTGTAAAGGGGCTCCACAAGTAACAAGTGGCGATCATAATAGGCCAGTTGTGGCCGCAGTGACACCATAGCCACATAAAGAAAATAAAAAATAAAGACTGTCAAGTGCGAGAACTCTCGCCCTGTGGGTTCCGTACCATTGGTCGTGGGTTCGAACCCGCTCGTGCACCAGTGGTCATGATCATAAAATAAAAATTCTAAGTGTAGGATTTGACAAACTTATATTTGCGGTCTAAATATAACTTTGTTTCCTAAGAAATTTCGAAATGCCTCAATTTCAGACTTTTCCCTTTTGTGTTACAAAAGCTCCTCCAAATTTCAGAATTGTGAGGTAATTAGAAGTACCCTAGAGGTTTTTCATTTTAGCCATTTCCATACAAAAGTATACATTCATTGCCATATATTTTTAATGCGTTAAGCTAGAGCTTTGATTTTTTACGGCACCATAAGCCCAGAGACCTTAATAGGTGGTATAAATTTCAAGTGGATACCTTTAGCGGTTTCTGAGAAAAAGGGTCTTGACAGACGGACAGACAGACGGACAACAAAGTGATCCTATAAGAACCCTTATAGGAACCCTAAAAAGATACTATACAATGATTGTAATTATTGATTCTGTTCTCAGTGAATCCGGCCACGTTTGCCTGAAGTTCCACCATCGCGACGGCAACGTGCTGGAGCTCCAGCAGGGCTCCAAGCTGTGGGAGGTGCCCGAAGACGCCTGCTCGGAGCCCGCGCCGCACTTCATCACACTTATTAGTAAGTATGAACGCTACTAATAGATAAAAGCTACTACAAGGTTATTCATAATATGTATGCTATCCCGGAGGGGTTATTCTATCAACAAAAAGAAAGAACTGTAACGTAAAAAAACATTAATTTTTGCAAAGGAGCCATTTCATTCTGGGCCTGGTCCATGTACACTACATAGAAAAATTAGGAAAAAGTAGGAGATTACAAGAAAAATACAATTTCATTAATTTGAAGACAAATGCGATGGTACAAGAATAGTTCTTCTGGTAAGTTTTTTACTATGTGAACACTATTTGAAGGCCACCATGTTGGTTTATAATTGGCGTTTGACATGACATTGACATATTTTTCATGTCATGTTGTTTGATTTGATGTTTTTGTTTTGTCAAATGAATGTTAGTTGTCAAAAAGACATTTCACGCACGTCCATCCGCCATATTTTTGTAGCGCTGTGTGTTGCTCTCTTTGTCGAAGAAAATCTTAATGTACCTTAGAACGAAGTCAATTTAAATAAAATATTAACCAATTAAATACGTTTACTTTATTGCTTAGCCATATTTTAGAGTAGTGTACACAGTGCTGGCCCAGGCTCCATATATTGATGAAACGTCTCTTTTTTTAATTTTTTTTATCCGAAACTTTCTCAAATTACCTGTTTTTGGTATTTTTATAATCATTATAACGAATTACTAAACGTACAAGAAGTTTGGCATAAAGATTGCTACCTAAAACAGCTGATTCATTGACTTTGAACTGATTTGATCGCAAAACAGCTGATTTTTACGTAGAGTTTTTTCAGTGCAAAATGAGGAATTTCCAAAATTTCGTAGTCTTAGTAAAATATAGAAAGAAAGAAAGAAAGAAAATACATTTATTTTGAACACACAAGCACAGCACAAACTAATAAAATAAAAAATAAAGACACAAGGTACAGGTTACAATACAAAAGGTAGGGAGGAAACAAAACAAAAGTAGGTAGGAAGTAACAAAACTAGGGTGTTCATTACTATTAAAATATTTATTTATTTATTTTTATTTATTTATATATTTTTTATTATATATAGATAATAACAGGTGTATTTTATGTTACAGCGACCGCGTTGTACCCAAACCGCTGTCCAATCTTCGGCCGGTACTCCGTCATAAACTCGCTCGCCGATCGGCGCAGGAGGCGGCAACAACTCACTATAGGTATTCTATTTTAACAAACACCAATTATACTTTATGACGACATCAGTGGCGTAGCGGAAAAGTACCCGTCTGAGACGTGGCTGTGAAACAGTCGAATCTGGATGTTGCGCCATCATATGTGGCGTACATTGATGCCCCCCAGGGGCACCCCTCTTTTTGCCCTGCTAATCCGGCCCCTGACCTCGCAGAGCTATTGTATAGTGAGCTCCCGGTGATGTACTCCGCCGTTTGTTTTGGCATATTTCCTGGACGCCGGTGGATGTCACCGCATTCGGTATTGACACCATTTTGGGTATTGTGTGATTGTGTTTTGTGTTATTGTGTGTTTTTATTGGACGAATGTTTGCATGATCCGCAAATATTAGTTCCGGGTCTGGGTGTTGTGGTACCATGGTACTCGTAGTTTCTGATACCCACGACACAGGGAATCCTAGTGTGGGGTCAGGACTATGTATGTGATTCTTGGTTTTTATTATTATTATTAACATTATTATAAACTTGGCTTCGATGCTAAGTAGGTTTATAGGGTTGTATAAACCTTAAAGTATCGAAGCCAAGATTTTGAAAGAAATAAAGAATTTAACTTTTGATATATTTATTAAGCCTCGTAGCTCAGTTGGTAGTAACTCTGCCTTCTGCGCTAGAGGTCGCGATTCGATTCCAGCACAGGACAAACATTTGTGTGATGAACACAGATGTTTGTTCTGTGTCTGGGTGTTAAATATATATCTATTATGTATATCAGTCTCTGGTACCCATAGTACCGGCTATGCCTAGTTGGAGATCAGTTGACCGTGTGTGATATGTCCGGAATATATTTATTTAAAGCCATTTAAATATGTGTTCCAGGAGACGGCACAGACTCGCAGAAGGAGGCCGAGTGTGTAACAGGGGACGTGCAAAGCGTCAGCATCGGCTGCGGGGCCGCACAGGACACCATTGAATTCAAGTCGTCTTGCACCAGCACTGGTAATTACCCCTCTAGATTTCGGGTTGAAGTTTGTAAAATGCGGGTTGCAGTTTGTAAAATTCTAAAAAAAGTAAAAAGTAAAAATGTTTTTATTCATAAAGGTCTTAACATACATATAATGCTACATAATTATATAACGAAATATACCTAAAAATATATAGATGTATAAATATTGTATTGTAGATACAATGAAGAGCACAAAGGTGATTATTAGGTGTATAACATAGACCAGTACTTGTTGTTATAGACCTATAAACTAGTTATGCGTTGAGCTCCTCGTACTAACTAAGTAACAACTTGTATATAGAAACGAGGAATCGCTGCTTCGCCAGTTTCTAGGTACTACCTAATCGGTGACGTTTTGGAAAAAGGCCAGGTCATGAGTACCCTAAACCGACGAGCATGTATGAGGAATGTGATGAGAGTGAATGAAGCAAAAGAGGTAAGTCAGAATCGTAGCAAGTGGAAAACCGTGGTCTCTGCCTACCCCTCTGAGAAACAGGCGTGATTTTATGTATGTATGTATGTATTTATTTATATATTGAAAGTGCACAAACATTATGTATATTACCAATTACGTAAAATATCTTCATAAAAACAGGGTCTGATATACATAAAAATAAAAGTGTTGTGTTCCTGCGATGAGTAAGGTTGCCAGAGCTCTTTAGGGGTGGGGGGGTTCGGGGTCGGCAACGCGTGCGTGATGCCTCTGGTATTGCAATCGCTCATAGGCTACGGCAACCGCTCACCAACAGGTGGGCCATATGCTTGTTTTCCAACTCAGTTGTATAAAAAAAAAAAAAGTGCACTATAGCATTTTCGAATAAACATTTATTATATAAATATTTATTATACGAACCGGGCGACGCAGTGTTGGAAGACCTCCCACCCGATGGACCGACGACATTGTGAAGGTTGCGGGAAGTCGGTGGATGGAGAAGGCTCAAGACCGTTCGTCGTGGAACTCTTTAGGGGAGGCCTATTTGGACTTCTACAGGCTGATGATCATGATAGCATTCTCAAAAATAAAATTCTTAAAATAAACATAAACTTAAATAGTGCTAAGTTGTATGTATGATGATGATGATGAATGTTTGAAGATCGATTTTAACTCGAACAGTATGTATAAGTTGTATGTTGTGTTGCAGTGTACACGTGCCACGGCAGCTGGCGCGGCGGCGAGCGAGGCTACGTGATAGCGAGCGCGGTCGCGCGCGCCTCCACCCACGCCCGGGCGCTCTGCTTCGTCTACACAGCTTCTACTAAAAACGGTAATGCTTGCTTGTCGTGCCACTGGTCCTATCTAGGGCATCGTGTATTCGTTTATGTTTATAATAATAATGATAAACATAAACGAATACACGATGGAGAGCACTGGTGGAGAGGTGGTAGTGGCCCCGCCTTCCGATCCACAGGTCGTGAGTTCGAAACCTGTCGTGCACCAATTGATTTTCCATTCCGAAAATTTATGTGCGCTATGCTAGTGCTCTCAAACGGTGAAGGAAAACATCGTGAGGAAACCGGCATGTCCTAGAACCTAAAAATTCGAAGACATGTGACATGTGCACGAAAGGAGCCTCTAAGAGGCGCACTTTAATCATTTCACTACACTGATTCTTTCATCGACGGTCATAGGCCCTTTTCAGGGCCACCATACCTCAACCTGGTCACTGACCAAAGACAGGATGACCAAGAAAAAACCAGAGACACGACAAGAAGAAGATAATAATGATATAAAGGCGTTGTCCACTTTTTATGTGGAGCCTGGCCAGCCTAAGCCCCTTCGTCCACGGCGCGACTCAAAAGGAACGCGACTGAAACTGTAGTCACTTATGAGTAGCCTGACCGCGATAGCACTAGTATTTCAATGCGCGTCCGTCCACGACGCTACTCAAAAGGAACGCGTTTGTAACTAGTCTCCTGGCGACTCGACATGCTGGTCGCCAGGCGACTGGTTTCGAGAAACTGTTGAAAAATGAACGAATAAAAAGTAATTATATGTGATTCTGACGTCTATGTGACTGGAGAAGTAATAATTCCATGTCATCGCTTGAATTAGCACTAGTCATGTTAATTATATTCGTTTTCAAAACTTTGTTTACATAAAATCGTGTACTGACTGAATGAGTTTCAGGAAATTTCAGTAGCGTCGTGGACGAGTCAGAGTTTCCAATCAGTCCGCAACTCTAGTTTCTAATGAGTTCCGTCACTTTTGCGTAGCGTCATGGACGAAGGGGCTAAGAGTCTATTTTTGGGAAAACTATTTCTCTAATTTCGCAGAAATTCGTACTTATGGTAGAATGTTTGGGGTTTTGTGGCCATAAGTTGATTGGCTGTCGATCAGTGTAAATTTTATCGAAACTAGTGGCCACAAAACCCCAAACATTCTACCATAAGTACGAATTTCTGCGAAATTAGAAAAATTGTTTTCCCAAAAATGGGGGTTTCTAAAAATTTTTTTTTTGTGTGGAAAATAAATATTTGGAGTTCTCTACCCGAATATATTTAATCTGGGTTGATTCGATTTATTGATTAATAAAAAACCATTAATGGACACACACAGCCTTTTATTTCAGGTAACTTAAGAATAGTACAGATGGTTAAAACTAAATTCTAAGACCCATAGAAATATATACCTTAACCTAAAATATATAAAATACCTATAAATTAATTATTTAATTATTGCACACGTAAAAACGACGACGTGTGACGTCACACCATAAAGGAATTAAAATTCACATTATAGCGAGACTCCCAACTTCTTGACCCTCATGGTGAGGCCGGTTATTTAAAGAGATAGATAGATAGATAGATAGATAACTCTTTATTGTAAGCCACATAAAAATTTAACACATCACAATTAATTCGACAAAAATATAAGTAATAATAGTGGAATACAATGGGCGGTCTTATCACTAAGAGTGATCTCTTCCAGACAACCTTTGGATGGACTGGATTTTACGAGAACGAGTAATCCTTTTGATTAATATTAATAAACTACTAATAATAATAATAATAATAAACATTTATATATACATATATTTATAAACATCTGACTTTGGTATATTTTATTGCAGAGACTAGAGGCGTGACCCAGCAGTTGTATCTGAGTGCTGTGTCGCGCTCCTGCGACCGGAGTGTGGCCCCCGGGGTCGCCGGAGACAACGCATACAACCTGACTATAAATGGTAAATATAGATCTATATCTCGATTATATCTTGATTGTACACCAAGAAAGAAAACATTACACACCATTTTTGGTGGAGGTAGGGCACAGCGAGATTTTCTCGCTCTAAATCGGAGCATCCCGCCTGGAGTGGTACCTCCGCCTTACATAAGATCGCAGCCAAATAACATTATTTGTTTCAAATAGTGTTGTGTTCCTGCGGTGAGTAAGGTTGCCAGTGCTCTTTAGGGGGAGGGGTTCGGCAGGCAACGTATTAGCAATGCTCTAGATGTTGCTGATGTCAATAGGCGACGGTAACCACTTACCAACAGGAGGGCCTGTAAGCCTGTTAGCCTCCGTATAACAAAAAACATTAAAGTTCATCAGTTACAAATAAGCGATACAATGGGCGGCCTTATCGCTAAAAGCGATCTACTTAAACGTATTCCTTACAAGACGCTGTAGTGCCATCGGCATAACAGAACAGGAAGCAAAACTTTTTAGGTTACAGAATTATTTTGAAAAGAGTTATTTAGGATACATATTTATTTCGGACACAGGACTATTTCGAACACAGAACTATTAAGGATACAGAACTGTTAAGGATATACAGAACTATTAAGGATACAGAACTGTTAAGGATATACAGAACTATTAAGGATACAGAACTGTTAAGGATATACAGAACTATTAAGGATACAGAACTGTTAAGGATATACAGAACTATTAAGGATACAGAACTGTTAAGGATATACAGAACTATTAAGGATACAGAACTGTTAAGGATATACAGAACTATTAAGGATACAGAACTGTTAAGGATATACAGAACTATTAAGGATACAGAACTGTTTGGGATACAGAACTATTTGAGTACTAACTTGAGGTAGAAGGTGGCCGTACTTCCGCGGACTCTGCACAAAAAGCCCTTCTGCTATGTTGCTTATGAATATGAACTTTAACGTAAAGTCTATTAATAAATGTAATAAGTCTATAGTGCAATAAGTATACGGCTTTAATGTTTTTTTCGTTACAGGAACTTGCGAACAGAGCAGTAAATATAACAGCTTAGCGACGCGGATCGCGCCCGCCGCCATCTTGATGACGTCACTGCTACTCTGTGTCAGATGATAAGCGAATAGCCAATCATAGCTTGCCATTGGTTTAACCAATCCTAACTATTCAATAATTTCAATGCGTGTTTTTTTTTGGTTGTCCTTTCATGCAGCAACGGTTGGATAGATTTTTTGCATGGATACTTTTATCCATGCGAGCGAAGCCGTGGGCGGTAGTTAGTAATAAATAAACCAACGCGGCAGGTTTTAGCATTCAATTGTGTTGCATTTTGTGATAAAAGGAATTATGGCGAAAAAATACCAGTGAGAATGTGCAGCTTTTAGGTTATAATTTCGTATTATTTGTCATGGCAACACTGATGATATGTACACTACCCTGTAGGGGGCTGTTTTTATTATCAAAAAGAAGCATTATAAATGAAAAAACCAAACTCAATTTTTAAAATATTTTTTAAACACACTTGCTCATAAAGTGGCTCTAAGGTCACCGCAATTAGGCACATAATGATACCTGTAGTCAAACTGTGACTTTTTCATTGCTACTATTCACAAACGTGAGTTATTTTACTGGTTGAGTTGCTTTGTTTATGGCCGATCGCCATTGTAAGATGCGCGCGCATAGGAAAACTGACTAATTTTTCCCGCCACCGCGGCGCGGTAATCACCAAAGGTAACTTTACACTTGTACCATAAGGTACTATTTTTTTTTTTGTCATCTTTATAACTAATAAATAAATAGATCTACGAGTAGTTCAACATCAATATTGCTCCATAAAACAGCTGATTAATGGAGTTTGAACTAATTTGACCCCAAAACACCTGATTATTGCATAGTTCAATGAAAAATGTTGAGTTTACAAATGTCGTAAAACTAATTGCATTGCCAGATTTCAGAATATGCTCCTTTCAGGATAGCATACATAATGAATCAACAAATTATTTTGTGTCTGTGTAAACAATTTAATACCCTATCGCAGTCTATTTTAAATCTATTTTTGTCTGAAATAAACACTGATGTTAGTTTAGATATTTTTGTACTGGAAACATTCGTGACATAGTAATTTGTTATCCAGTTATGCAATTAGTTGTTAGGTTAGGTGAGAACTAAACAATGTCGAAATGAAACGAAGAAACGTGATTAATATTGTAAATAAAGGATGGATTTGTATCTGTAATGGAGAGGGTCACGCTACATACACGTTTCAGCGTGTGATCGCATCCGAAACAATCCATACAAAACGCGCTCCTAACGGGATGAAAGCCGCGGAGTGCTGAAGCGTGGGAAATGTAGTTGGACCCATAAGCGAGCGATCATTTGATTAAATGTTACTTATGTAATTTAATTATTTTTTTAAACTAGGCAGTCTGATGTCGCTTTTGGCGCAACTTTCAGAGATATTTCCAAGGATCCATTTTGTTTGAAAATTGTGACAGAATCCGACATTTTTACAATATTTTATTATAAAAAACATTATTTATAGAAGAAAACGCTTTTGAAGTATACATCGGTACTGTATGCTAAATATACAGATTAAAATTAAGACTAAATTAATTTAGTTAGATAGACCTAAATGTAGAAGAAATGCTCAGCATGTTTTATTCATTGCATTTATTTAATGATGACGTCCAACTTAATATTTTTTTTATAAATCTTTTCAATCATCATATTATTGCGGTTGTTCAGCTCAACAACATTACAGACGTGATAAATGAATTGATTTTTAGCTAGCTGATATACTGTATTCATATTTACTATGTTTGAAACTTGCCAGGATGTAAAACGCTTTCTGCACAAATTTATTTATCTGGCAAGGTTTTTTTATTCATTTTAAGACAATTCTTGTAAAATAGTTAAAAAACATTTAAAGTCTTGACCAACAGTAGTTAAAGTATATTTGCTCATACGAAAATAGTTTGAAAATTTTATTTGTGATAAAATTACTTTTAAGAAAAAATACTAATAAGTGTGTAAATATTCGCTAGAAAAAAGTTCCTGCATCGTTTATTACCCGACTGCCGACAAGGAAGGAGGGTCATGTTTTTTTCGTTTGTGATACCAATTCCGGTTAGTTTTTTTAAGTCGAATTGATTAAATGCTTGCCTTCAATAAATATTGTTTCAAAATACGTAGCAAGAATATTGTAAATAAAATTAGCTGGATAATTTATATGAAAAAACATATTTTATAAATAACGCGATCAGAAAAGTATTAATTTTTATTATAAATAACCGATGATAATAAATAGTGTTAGAATATAATTGAATGCTTTGACCCGTTTGAGATAATTATTTTGATAAATGGAGAATACTGGAAGCCTCGTACATAATTGTATGTACAGTCAACTTTTGTACTAACGAGATACTTTTGTACGTTTAATCCTTGTAAGGCCGACTGTACGGGTTTTCGAAAATCTTTGTAAAAGCCTTTTCCTTTTATTATGAAACTGGGTTTAGACGAGGACTAACTAAACCCTGGTTTTGTGACGTGTCATTTCATACAGTTGCTCTAAGTCATAATATCAAATGTATGAAATGACACATCACAAAACCAGGGTTTAGTTAGTCTAAACCCAGGTTCATAATAACAGGGTTTATAATTAAAGTTTACAGTACCTATTCATATGTAAATTAAAGTGTTAAAACGTGCACGAAAGTTATAAAGTAATTTCACCATAGGATTAAGGCAGCTTTTTGGGTTGTTTTTTTATTTATTAATAAATGTTAAGGGGAATTTTTCACGATGTGAATAAAGTGCACATTTTATGTATAAATAATTACTATTGGATTATCGGCTTGTAAATATTTTTTGGTGTTCATTTTTGAAAAATATGCGTTTACTTTACATTTTTGTAATTTTGGCAGGACTTTTAGGTATTTCGGTTCAGCTTTTTATGTTTTTGTAACGCTACGAGATACGATTGTAACTATTAATGTGTAAGCCTATTATTATATTTTGACTACTGAAATATATTTGGAAAATCAATAGTTTGCTTTTTATTTTCTATATATAATATATATATATTTTTATACAAAATAGGCTAACGTTTGACCACAATCTCACCTGATGTTAAGTAATGATGTGGTCTACGGTGTAGCAGTTTGCCTAGAAGAAACCTATTCACTCTGATCTTGAAGACACGCAAATTATAGGTATTCGGAAACACAGACGCCGTCAACGAGTTCCACTCTGTGTCTGTCCGCATTATAAAGGTGGCATATCAACCATGAACGGATATCTACCTCATCATCATTTCGGGGGTTCGTAGTTCGTATGAAAAAAAAAGGTTAATGCAAATATTCATTTGAAACTTAGCAAACATATTTTAATAACAATTAATGAGATGGGAGTGTCAGCAATTTCATAATATAAACATTTAAAAATGTGAAAAAATATATAATTGAAGTTTTGAGTTAGAACAAAATTTAAGGCGTTGACTCCACGCGAGTGAAACCGCACGGGTACAGCTAGTGTAGGATATTCAGAACGTTCGAGTTTTACTAAAAATTGTTAAGTTATAACAAGCCTAAAAGGATACGGGGGAGTGGGGTGTAGTAAAAAACAGCTTAGTAAGTTTTATTTTATTTTTCATTTTAACCAATATTTCTTAAGCAGATACAGTACAGATAGCGGTAGCGGTCCTTAGTACGAGTATATTACAGAATTGGGCTTAAAGTTCACCGACGCGATAACCAGCCGTCAAGCCTCAGGGTTTCATACATTACATTAACGACAGTGGCTTTAGTTATCTGGTATTACGAGCAAAAGTGAGTTGTGAGAAAATAATTATTATAAGAATTGTCAGACATTTTATTAATGAGGTTTAGTTAAAAAGTTTTTAAGTCTCGTTACTGACCTAGGCTAAGGTGACCATGAAAGTATCAGTACCAGAACGAACTATTAAGATATACAAGGTAATTCATAATAATATTCATATGGCATACATATTATGTATGCCATCCCGATAGGGGCGGGGCTTATTCTACACCCAATTGGCAACCAAGTTTGTCCTACGACTTTTGGAAATTGGACATTTTTCATTGAAAAAACTCTATGCGAAAATCAGCTGTTCTGAGGTCAAACTCAATAAATCAGCTGTTTTCGGTAGCAATTTTGATTCCGAACTTCTTGTACGTTTAGTTATTAGTTCTAAAGATGACAAAAATACCAAAAACAGCTTATTTAAGAAAGTTTTTTATGTGTTTTTTGTTAATATTGATGTTTTTTTTCGATTATATTATTTATTTTCGTTGATAGAATAACCACCCTTCCGGGATGGTATACATGTTATGTACCTTGTATAATTGAGGACTGAACAGCTAGTTCAGGCTGAAATACTTTACAAAAATTATATCAGATTAATGTTTCACAACAAAGTTTTGCTCGAAGACGGATGATAGATTTACAGTATAGAGTATTTTAGTATAATACAGTTGACACGAACACATTTAAATGAGATTCAACAATTCGAATTACAATTAAACACATTAAAGGATGTGTTTAAATGTAAACACATATTAAGTTATGTGTTTGAATGTAAACACATATTAAGTTGTGCTTGAATGTAAACACATTATGTGTTTAAATGTAAAATCAAGAAATATTGTTTATTTTATTATTCGGAGTACAAAAATTACTTCTTTAAAATATATTATTCGTGGCATCAGGCGTCCTTAAACTAATTATGCATTACTACTAATTATACTAATAAATAACAAATAAATTACTAGATATACAAAATATACAAACATTAAATACAAAGCATATTTTTATGTATTACTGTACTTTTAATGGATATAACTTTAATTAAATCATTATCATCAGCCTGCAGAAGTCCACTGCTGGACATAGGCCTCAGGTCTACCACGACGAACGGTCTTTGGCCTTTTCCATTCACCGACTTCAACCTTGTCACAATGTCGTCGGTCCATCGGGGCCTTCGCGTAGCCCGGTTCGTTGTCCGGATTAGAGAACTTTTATCAACCAACGGTTGTCGGTTCTGCGAGCTACATGGCCTGCCCACTGCCACTTCAACTTACTAATTCTGAGACTTAAATACTGTTCCGACTTTTAGCATAATATACCTGGCGTTCAAGAAAAATTCCACGGGTTAGGCGGATTGTACATTAAAACTATAGGTAGGACATCGACAAATACGTTAGTTGTTATTTTGCTAGACAATAACTACTAAAATAATATATTAACCCCCCCTTAATGTGGATATTTAGTAAGTGATGGAATATGAATAAGAGGATTTGGTAGTAAGCTCTTTCTAAAACTTACTAAAACTGCTGGTTGTTGATAAAAGTCGTAACAGTATCTTTTAACTTAACCTATAACTATATTAAACAGTAAATATACAGGATGATTTATAATATGTATGCTATCCTGAAAGGGGCTTATTCTACACCCAACTAGCAATAGTTTCTTCTAAATCTTTTGTAAATACTTCACTAAAAAAAACTGCAAAAATCAGCTGTTTTGGGGTGAAATCAGCGTCTTGGGGACGCTACCGACTGTTAGTGATCTGGATCAGTTGAGCTATCTATAGATCGTTTGTAACGGTCTTTAGATAGCTCAACTGTTTCTTGTGTATTTTGTAAATATTAACTTGTATGTAAGTTTCTTTCTCAAACTCAATAATTAATTATAGTTAGCAATGTTGACGTCGAAACACATACATTTAAATAAATGAAAAAAAAAAGGTGTTATTTTTTTGGCTAATATTTATTTTTATTGATCGATTAAGCCAGGGGTTCTTAAACTTTGTGCAGCCACGGACCACATTCCGAATTTTTTAAATGCCAATTGTGTAAAAAAAAAATAATTTAAAAAATTACTTTTATTGGTAATTTACTCACACTTACCTACTTATGCTTAATTCGCCAAGATCTTTTGCATGAATTAAGCTCTTAACACTTCCTTAGATCTCATGTTAATTAAGAATTAATTTGAGCTGCGGACCCCTGTCACACTTATGACGGACCCCTCGGGGGTCCGTGGACCCTACTTTAAGATACCCTGGACTAAGCCCTATTCGGGATAGTATACACATTATGAACCACAATGTATAGTAGACTTCGTAAATGAGATCAAAATGACATCTGGTTTATAAATCTGTGGGTTCATATGGTTTACATTTATCTCATATAAACTCATATGATGAAATTTATGACGTGATATGTAACAACTCAGGTCAACTATGTATGTTTTGCGTTATTTAGTAAATGATTACATGAACATTTATATTCACTATATTATAACAAAACATTAAACTAATGAGGAAAATAGGCACATTAAGATTGCATACGAATCAAATCACATTTACACAAAAAACTTAATTCATTAAATAAATAATACCCGACAAATATTACGAGCATAATGCAAAAATAATTGTTACATAATTTGGACTAGAAATTATATTTAAAATGACATTTCAACGCAAAAATATGGGTTTACCATTTATTTATACATTTACAAAAACACGTTAATTATAATAATGATAATATACAAATTACCTACCTAGACAAATTTTATAAAGTTCAATCAATTTTTAAATATAATTATTAGTGACTGTCGTTACAAAACAGATTTATAGAATATTTTTAAATGAGATCCATTTTACTATAAAAGGTTAACTTATACAATACACTGTTATTTTTTAGCCGATAAATATGTAGTAATGTAATCATGGTGGCCCCGGCTGAAGAATAGGCCCCTCCATATCTACCTATCCGCGGATGTCGTAAGAGGCGACTAAGGGAAAAAAGCTAGGGGATGGGCAGCAGCGTCCCATTTTAACAACGATAGCTCTAACTGCGCTCGCCAACCCGCATGCCCAGCGTGGTGAGTATGGGCAAATCCCCCCACATGATAAGGAATTTGCTCTGTCTGTGGGGGAGGCCATGTTCAGCCGTGGACGTCGAACGGCTGAAATGATGATGATGATGAATGTAATCATAAAAAATAATATCACAAAATATCAATAAGATTAATCAAAAGTACAGTCTACACTAAGATGTATACAGACATTTCGAAGATTAAGCCACAGTACACAAAATAATGATGTACACAGCATCATCATCAGCTTGAGGAGGTACAAATCAAAATTCAAAATGTAGTTTTTTAAATAAATTCACTAGGATCACTTTGAAACGTCTTAGTAACTAGGTGAAGCTACGCCTGTTCCTCGCGACCAAGTTCCGCGCGGGCCATGTTTGCCTGATTCTTGTAGGCTTGGTCGCGTACAGGCGTAGCTTCACCTAGTTTCTAAGACGTTTCAAAGTGATCCTAGTGATTATATCTTAAAAAGCTCTGGCAAATGTTTGAAATGCTTACATCTGTGTAGGCGACTGTACATGTGCGTATAAACCAACTACACTACAGGACGCCGCAATCATCTAGCCACATTTTATTTATAAATGAATATACATTGAACATTCACCATTAACTCGCGGCGGTATATAACAATCACAAACAGCAAACTATACATTTTCAAAAAAAAAAAAGGAATGGACTCTTTGTTTATGTATATGTATAACTTTATATAGATTATATGTAGAACCGTCAATATATTTACATACATTCATATCAACAGTAAACGATAATACATTAATGTTTTTACTTCTTTAATATAATTATATTTCGAAAAATGAATACGAATCTAGTAATCGATTGAGAAAATAAAATCAATCCAAATTATTAACCCAAAAAAAACAATATTTTTTTAAATAAAATGACTTCTGTTGAAAAGGCCTTCCTATCTACCCGTGGATGTCATAAAATGCGACTAGGAGTAAACGCTAACTCGCGTGCCCAGTGTGGTGAGTATGGGCAAATTCCCCCCACATGATAGGATCGCTCTAAAATCTGTGGGGGAGGCCTATGTTCAGCAGTGGACTTCCTACGGCTGAAATAATGATAATGTCTCTACTAAGAGCTTTGTAAAAAAACATACTATTTATTATCATATCATATTTATATTATATAAATTATATTATTATTATATTATGGTATATTTTGTTAATTTTACAAGATATTTTTTTCAAAATGGCGTTTTTATTTAATCAATCGATTCATATTAAAGCTGTTTAGAATTTGTTGCCTACAATAACGGGGGCAGAAAACGTTTAGCGCACAAAATAGTGTCAATATTGTGAATTGATACATCTATTTACACATTTTTAAGCTAGAAGCCAACCGTCTTGAAGAACTACCCGAAGGCTTTCCCCATGGCGTTGCCTGCCGAACCCCTCCCCTAAAGAGGTTATCTAGTTCTCGCTTAATGTTTTTGTATAAAAAATGTAGCCGCAGTGAAAGTTGTTTGACATTATTCTGTGCGTAAAAACAAGCCGTTTTATTTTGGAAATTTCAAAATAACTACAAGCGCTGGCCCAGGCATTTGGGGGAAAGACTGCTGATTTGAAAAAATATGTTCACATAATTTTCACTTAAAATGGGATATCTACCATAATTTGTTCCTCAAAATTAAGCTCACAAATCTTGGTAAATATACCGTTTTTAGTGAAAATTATGTTCAAAACTATGATAGTTTCAAAAATTAAGTCTAAGAGCCAGCGCAGTGCAATCTACCTACGCTATAGTTACCTTTGCTAGCGTTATGGCAGTAGAGTAAGAGCCAACGGTCGTTTTAGGGCAGGCATTGTTAGAAAACACAAATATATAACGTGATTTGCAAACAACAGAGTTTGTCTCGCTGCGGGTATCGAACTCGCACCTCTTGTGTCTTGGCGACTCAAAGCGAAGTCGTTGATGTTGAGAACTTAAAAAGGCGTAGGTTCGTTTCATTCTTCGCGCAGTTTCAGCGCAGCTCAGTCACGTGCTCGTCAATGATCAACTTGTTTGCCGGCATACTTATCTACCTAAGTGAGAATCTACTAATTTACCACTGAAAAGAAGGTAGTAAGTTAAATACGTAACAACATATTATTCTAGTTTATATTAAAATTTATTTTATTTTAAGAGGAGGTAGGGCACAGCGAGATTTTCTCGTTCTGAATTGGAGCAGCCCGCCTGGGGAGGTACCTCCGCCTTACAGAAGATCGCAGCCAAATAACATTATTTGTTTCAAATTGTGTTGTGTTCCTGCGGTGAGTAAGGTTGCCAGAGCTATTTAGGGGGAAGGGGGTTCGGGGTCGGCAACGCGTGCGTGATGCCTCTGGTATTGCAAGCGCTCATAGGCTACGGTAACCGCTTACCATCAGGTGGGCCGTAAGCTTGTTTGCCACCTCTATTGTATAAAAAAAAAAAAAAAAGTAAGTACAAAGTCGAAGTTTAGACTTCGGCGCGCACATTGCGCTCTGTGGCAACAATGTGCGCACATTGCGCTCTGTGGCGACAATGTGCGCGCCAGCACTGCGGTCGGTGGCAGTGGCAGTGGCGCACCTCCGCCGCGACGTTATAATCGTCCGCCTACATAGAGGCGAGACCCGCGGCAAAATATCTGGCGAGCCTTCGTTATAAAAAAAAAGGCAGAAAAAGAAAGAGCTAGATAAAAGGGCAGATGATGCGTTAGTAAAGCGGAAGACATGTTGTACCTACATGGATTCGGTAACAAAATAAACGTTTACCTTTTTAAATGATGCCTTGAAAACAGCTGTTGGCTCTTTGACTAGAAGATAGTTTAACTTAAAAGATCTAGATAATTCTTTGCAAAAATACAGCGACGTTTTTGACAAAATATAATAATTATATTTTTGTATGATATAATAATAGTTATTATATTTTAGTAAATATAATAATTATATTTAATCTATGGCGACATTCAGCTTACCACTCTATATTAAAATAACTCAGTACATAATTGGGTTTTTTATTTATATGGCCAGTTTCCGATATTTTTTAAATTATTATTTTATTAATTAAGCTAAGTACAGCTATATGTATACCTATTCTTAATTTAGGATTTCACTAATTTTGGGCGTATTAATGTCAAAATCGAGACTTTTTTATTTTTAAATCGTGTAGCGCATGCGATTATGGACTTTAGATAATTTGCGTTAAAGCCGAATTTGTGTTAGGAGCACGAATGTAAAATTTTGTGATATTCAATTTAAAGTGCAAAGATTTGGAAGAATTCAATTTATGATCAATTTAGTTAAAATAACATTTTCTCTTTTGATTTTATTCAAATTATTATTATTATTTTATAATAAAATTCGTTTCATGGAAAAAGTTCAAATCTGTAATTTAACATTCCTGCATTAACGATAAATTACAGATAAAATGTTAGCCAATAATTGTCCAAAATCGCCTATCAATTCTATTTTACTGTCACAAGATTTGTTAATCAAATCCATGGATCATATTTACGCAAATAAAAAACATTGACTAGAGGATATTTACATTTAGGGAATTCTTTCCTAAACACTGGGAATATTTTTACCCGCAACAGACTTTTTTAATTTCACAGTCCATACGCACAGAAAAAAACACTTTACAGGGCAAGCTGTTATATTTTAGTTTTAGTAAATATAATAATTATATTTAATTAGTTTTAGTAAATATAATAATTATTTTACTGGGTTTCTTTTGCTTAAAAAATGATTTTCTTACATTGGGATATATTCACCCAATTCGGTAATTATCAAACATCAAGCTATATACGCTACAATAGCTTTTGTCAACAATTATTGGTATGGTCATAAGTATCAGTGCAATTGGACAAATGTTACCCAAACATATGAATAACACAAATGTTTATTAATCGACTTAAAATGCGACATATTATGCCCACAGGTAATGTACAACGTTTTACAAAGACTGGGCTATGTTTTCCGATATATTCCCAACCACCCCACTAACCACCCCACCAGTAGGGTGGTTCCCCAACAATGGTTTATTTCTAGCAAACATTATTTAGCTTCATCACCTAAAACATGATTAATAACATGATTATGTATGCTACCCCAAAAGAGGCCTGCCTGTTGAAATTGGCCTATTACCATCTTCACCATCATCACCAACTTAGGACGTCTGTATGTGTGTGAAGTCGGTTAAAAACTTGGTGAAGTTTACCAGAGTGGGTTGTTTTTACCCAACATTTATACTTCATCCACGCGATTTACCCAACAGTTACTTTTAACATGTTTCACGCGATGGAAGTCGCGGGCGTCACGTCGCGGTCGCGCGTCAGAATGTCGCGGCGGTTGTCGCGCAATGAATTGTTGCGTCGCAGCTCGTCCTTTATAGACGAGTGAGATTCTAGGCCGCGGCGCGGTGAGGAGGTAGCTTCACGGCATTCCGATGATGACCGCTTCGTGTGAGTGCCTGGTGAATGAATGCCAGTTTGAGTGCTCGTGTAATTTGAGAAAGAACCTACTAGGTTCTGACGAGTGTGAGTGTCCACACTAACCCTGCGTGGTTTTTAGGGCACAAAAACATAAAATGTAACCGTTTATTTAATAAAGTGTAGAATAAATATATAAATAAAAAAAGAATAAAAAATAGTTTTGTTCAAGGAAATTAATTAATTGGAGGGGGGGGGGGGGGGGGTTACCCAAATCTATGTAAGATTTTCGTAGACCCCCCGATAGAAAAGTTTATTTAGTAGTTTTTTAGTTTATATTATTACTTTTTATGGAATCCTCTTGACCCATTTCTAATCCCCACTTACCATGTATTTAACCTACACAACACACCAAGTTTCTTAACCCCCCCCCAGACTCTTATTTGACCCCCCAAGAGTCGACTCATTTCTCGACCCCGCCCCCAAGCATTGACCCCCTTTGAACCATTTTCGCACTCTTCGATCGCCTCTAAGCCTTTGATCCTCTTGATATCCTTCTATTCTGACTTTGGAGCTCCCATGCACTGTCCCCCTTCTCGACCCTCCCCCCATGAACCATTTCCACCCTCTCACCAGGTATATTACGTCCGCAGCTCATGATCACGTGGTCTAGCGAGGCGGAGGCGGACTCGACCTGGCGCCGCCGGCGCGGCACATCTAATGGCTGGCATCGAACCGCCCTAGAGGCTAATTGTGTAACTAAACCGGGGGGGGGTTTAGTTACACAATTAGACCTGACCTTAACAAAACCTTTTCATTACAACGCCCAGCCTCTTGTTTGACCCCTTACCATTTTTTCGATCCCCAGTTAGCATTGACCCCTTTCTCGACCCCCCGTAAAAGTTGACCCCCCCCTCGTTAAACCATCTTGTTTGACCCCACCGAAAATGTTGACCCACCTTTTAACCATATCCCCCCCTCACTCACCGGGTATATCACGTCCGCAGCTCATGATCTCGTGGTCTAGCGAGGCGGAGGCGGGCTCGGCCTGGCGCCGGCGCACGCTCTGCTGGCATCCAAGGACTGATTACGTTTCACATTGTATTGTTGTTATGAAAAATGCAATTGAACATGGGATTAGTATAATTAAATAAACGGCTTCATTGGGTCACTTATTCTGTGTGACATTGTAAACAATTTCATCATAATTCGATGTACAATTTCATCATCATCATTATATAATTTAATAACCATATATAATTTCATAATCATCATCGTTCCACGTACAACTTCATCAGTATTCAGTATTCATTTATTACATACATTTTTTGTACATGTCACATTAACAAACAAATTAAAAGTATACATTGTATACAGAGTTGCATGGAATTAATTAATATTATATAATTGGAAACCAAAAATATCTCAAATAATTATAAAAATATGTCTTTATTACAAAATAAATTAAAAATGAAAATTAATTAAATCACTACCCTAAGACCGGTGAACTCATCGAACGAGTAGAACGTCTGCTCGACGAGCCAGCGCTTTAACCTTAAGGCTTTAACCTGATTGGTAGGCTAGGAGCCTCCGTGACCCTTTTAGGGAGACGGTTAAAACCGTGGGACCCATCACATGAGTGAGTTTGATCATCATCATTATTCCATATACAATTTCATCATCATCATCCGATAAACAATTTCATTATCATCATCCGATAAAAAAATCATTATCATCATCATCCGATAAACTTAATCATCAGCATCATATCAGCCGTAGCACGGCCGCTGCTGGACACAAGTCTACCCATAGATTGCAAGAGCAGCCGATCTTTTACACCACAACCTCTCCCCTCCCCTTGGATATTGCGAGGGGGGCCTCGCAATATCCAATGTATTTATTTATTTATACTTACTTTATAACCACTGGACCCACTGGTCACCGATGAACTGGACCCTAGTGGATGAGTTCCGTTCTGAAACACAATCATAAACCTTGACTATTGATTCTGCAGCCAAGCAGCAATGCTTGCATTGCTGTGTTCCGGGTTGAATAGCAATATATCGATCTTTCCTGATCAATAGCTTATTGATATCATACGGGTGATTATCGCGTGCCTTTTTTATATTTTATTCTTTGTTATATTTCGAGTCAGCCCGCGACCGCGATTGATGTAACAGTCGTAACGTCGGAAATCCTACTAATATTATAAATGCGAAAGTTTATGAGGATGTTTAGATGTTTGTGGTTCAATCACGGCTAAACGGCCGAACGGATTTGGATGAAATTTGGTACAGAGATAGATATATAGTCTGGAATAGCATATAGGCTACTTTTTACGCAGGTGCCACGCGAGCGAAGCCGCGGGCGGAAGCTAGTGAAATATAAAAAGGACCTTATACACACATTTGATTTCATATGCTATGTATACTGATCGCGAAAGTTTGAAAAATACTATTACCTGATCAAGTTGATCAATCGAGGTATGGCTCGTTGGACTTTTGATCTGATCGAAGACGGAGCTGTCACTGTCATGATCTGACACGTGCTGCGGCGTCTCAGGGCTGTCAGGGATCTCGTTAGCTGCTGTGAATTATTAAAAAAAGTTAGCATCATCACCATCATAAATAGCAGAACTTTTATTTTTAGGCACCTCTAGAAGGTCGTGATGTGAGTATTATGGTCTCCGCTGAAAAACAGCGCTGGGTGCACATCAGTGTGTATCCAGCACAATGCTGAGCGAAGACCATATTTTCCATGAGCTCTGCTGCGCACAATATCATTTAGTACGTAATTTTCATTTTTTATTTTATTTTATGTAGTAGTCTTAAGGAAAATAAATCTTTCATTAATTAATTAATTCATTCATTCAGAAATCTTGTCATAATTTTTTCCTCGTTGAAACTGGTTTAAAACATGTCTTTTGTTGATGATGTTGTGATTTATTTTCTTCTTGTGTTTTAGTGAAATGTTTTTTGTGTAACCAAATTGACTCATGACGTCTCGTTAGTCACCACTAGTCACCAGCGAACTTATTTATTAATAAAAAACACACATAGACGATCCAAAGCGCCCAAATGCGTATTATTATTAATAATGCATGACAAATTTTATTTTTAATGTGTTATTGTATTCTAATTTTAAGTTATTTCATAAAGGATTATAAATTGTTAATAAATAAATGAATGAATGACATGAATGAAATGTTACTTAACTAGCTGTTTTGTTATAAATTCACGATAACAAACACTCACTATAAAAATATACATAATTGTTGTAACAGCTCCATATAAATATCACTATGGAGTGTCGGGCATTCGTATTTCCGATGATACACGAAATTTACCGAAGCAATATCAATCGTTTATAAAACGTATCGTAATAGCACAGATAACATAATACAGGTAATAGTAAACGAATGTTCATGTAAGTATATTTTTTTTCAGAAGGATTTTTATGCTGTGTGCTCTCTTAAGACTTAACATTATAACCTATAGAGGTGGTTCGTATTTACGCAATCAGGTTTTTAAACCAGGTTCTCGCATCATACTATACGTAACTGGTATAACTTCACGATACTTAGACGTATTAAAAATACTTGGGTCCGGCGCGCAAGTCCACCGCGCACCTTAGGACGCGGCGCGCCTCGCGGTCGCAACCCGACCATCCGTCTCGCGGCGCGGCGCGTCCTTGGGTACGCGGCGGACTTGCGCTGTGGAATTGCACAATGGACTTGCGCATTGGACTTGCGCAGTGGACTCGCGCGGTCGAAGTAATACTTTCAAATATTTAGTACCTGGTTTTATAACTTGGTTCTTGTAAAATACGATACGTTATGGATCTGGTACGCGAAATAGCCAGTACGACTCATCTCTAATAACCTACCTAGTATTTTACTTTGTAACCGCTGTTGTTCTTCTAATAAATAAAATAAAAAAAATACAAAGGTTGTCTAAAAGAGATCGCTTTTAGCGATAATGCAGCCCATTGTACGTAATTTTTTTTTTCGAACGGATTTATTTGCTGTACTCTTACGTACTGTCTCTTACGACCACTGCCAGCTACACCGGGCTAGTCTCATCATCATCATCTTCCTGCCCTTGTCCCACATCATGTGGGATCGGCACAACATGTACACCGGGCTAGTCTGAGTTCAATAAAGAGGATCTATATATGATTGATGGTACGTTTTCGTCAGCGCGATCTAGGAATCGTAACTTTTAAGCCAGCGCCATCTAGTAAGGTTTTGCGTACCGTGCGGGTGTATGGTGCGTCTTGTGGCGCGCGGCGAGGGCGGGTGCAGGGGGTGCAGCGCGGGGGGGGCGCGCCCGGCGCCCGGCGCGCGGCACACCGCCGCCTGCACCACCTCGCACACGCGCCGGAACCGACGGATGTTGCCTGACAAACAATACAATTTATACTTTAGACTAGTTCGGATTGTGTTATTTATGGTCCTGTTGTTTAGCCATTAATGTTTCATGCATCCGCCATCTTGGATCAGCGACCTCAAAGTACTCGAAAACGTAACCCACATGCAAGTTCGTCCTTTCTCACTGGACACAGCAATATTTGAAACAAATAATGTTGTTTCGCTGCGATCTTCTGTAAGGCGGAGGTACCTCCCAGGCGGGCTGCTCGAATTTAGAGCGAGAATATCTCGCTGTGCCCTAATCACGCATAAGATAATGAATATCAAATATAATATCGAAGTTTATCATTTTTTTTAATTAATAACAATATATCACTACATTTATCCGCGTGAAGCTGCGGGCACTCCTCTCTCCTACTCCTACTCTCCTCATGCTGGACTTGCCTCATAGCTCAGTGGTAGTAACTCTGCCTTCTGCGCTAGTGGTCGCGGGTTCGATTCCCGCACTGGACAAACGTTTGTGACTAACACAGAAGTTTGTTCTGTGTCTGGGTGTTAAATATATATCTATTATGTATACCAGTCTCTGGTACCCATAGTACAGGCTATGCCTAGTTTGGGATCAGTTGACCGTGTGTGATATGTCCGGAATATATTTTTTTTCTCGCTGCATAATCTGCGAGTAGTCAGAAGCAAATCCAGTTATACTATTGACAATATTTACCTGATAATAATGTAAACGTGATCGCGTAGAGATATTCCTTGCCGTTCTCACCCGGCGCTTTCGTTATTGTCGATATATCCACCTAAAATTCAGATATTATTTTATTTTTGACAAAAGAAAAACATGAAAAAATTGCTGTTTAGGGCTGAAAATGCCTGTCTGATGCCTGTCTAATGTCTGTCAATTGTTAACGATACCTCCAAAAAGCCCGTATTTATCCCGCCTAAATTACCAATAAATTATCCCGCTATATGTAAACAGTCACCAGCTGTATGTGAACAGTCAACCACTGCGAGTGACCGTTACCCATTGTAAACAGTTTCCAGCTCCGCTATATGTACAGTCATCCACTTTATGTCAATATTCACCTGCTGTGAAAACAGTTACCCAATGTAGAAAGTTACCAGCTATATGAAAACAGTTACCCCCACCCACCATATGAGAACAATAACCCGCTACCTATATGTAAACAGACCCAGCTATATGTAAACAGTTACCCGCTATATGTAAACATAAACAGTCACCCGCTATATGGAAACAGTTACCCGCTATATGTAAACAGTTAACCGCTATATGTAAACAGTTACCCGCTATATATATATCGGTAGCCTATGAGCGCTTGCAATACCAGCGGCATCACGCACGCGTTGCCGACCTCGAACCCCCTCCCTCCCTAAAGAGCTCTGGCAACCTTACTCATCGCAGGAACACAACACTATTTTTCTGATTTGCATGTGGAGTAGAAACTATAAATTACCTATTAAAATCTAAAATCTTTGTAAAATTATATGAACGTTACTTGTAAAGAACTGTAATTACTGTAAACCTGACATGCCTATGTTATATGTTATAACGAAATGGTCAATAAATGAATTGAATTGAATTGAAACAAATAATGTTATTTAGCTGCGATCTTCTGTAAGGCAATAGGTAAACAGTTACCCGCTATATGTAAACAGTTACCCGCTATATGTAAACAGTTACCCGCTATATGTAAACAGTTACCCGCTATATGTAAACAGCAGTTACCTGAAACCTGACGTGTCTCTGGAACATGGCAGGCGCGTTGGACCCTCGTTTGTATTCGACTCGGAACGACATTGGACTGAGAACACTGTGAGAAAGTTCCGCTATCTGTAAACAATAATAACTTAAATAAGCGAACAATATGATCAGTGTATTATAGAACTTAAAAGCCATACAAGGTGATTGATAACATGTATACCATCCCGAGAGGGGTTTATTCTATCAATCAATGCTGGTAAACGTTCACCCTTATTCCGGCTTGTTGATTCCTTTAACAATAATTTCAACTCTCTAGATATAGCGGCAACACGAGCTAGAACTTTTAAAAAGCTATTACTTGAAATTCTAAAATCTAAGTAGATACCTAATCTAAGAATTTAACTATCCTTTGCTATTCCATACAAATAAGATATTTAAGTAATCCGTGGTAGATGGTGTTGGTGTCACAAATATCTGTTCATTTACAATTTAAGTTAAAGCTTATGTTTTATTGTGTCACTGTATGTACACGCACAATAACATTTCACGTGTTCTTTTTTATAAGTTTTTGTGTGTTACCTCTCTGTCTTTGTTTCATTTTTTCGCTCTCTGTGTCTTGCTTTTATTGTGACGTGTATTGTGTGCCAAGTTTGTGAATAAATGTTTGTCCATGTCTTTGTCTATGTTTACAAAATAAGTAAAATAAAAATAAAAAAAACAAAAAGAAATAATATTAGCGAAAAAAACATCAATATTTTCAAATTTATTTTTTAAATTTCACAAACATTATCAAATTTGCTGTTTTTGGTATTTTTATCATCTTTAGAACTAATAACTAAACGTACAAGAAGTTCGGAATGAAGATTGCTACCTAAAACAGCTGATTGATTGGGTTTGACCTGATTTGACCCCAAAACAGCTGATTTTCGCATAGAGTTTTTTCAATGACAAAATTTTTAGTCCCTCATTTTAACAACGATAGCTCTAACTGCGCTCGCCAACCCGCATGCCCAGCGTGGTGAGTATGGGCAAATCCCCCCACATGATAAGGAATTTGCTCTGTCTGTGGGGGAGGCCATGTTCAGCAGTGGACGTCGAACGGCTGAAATGATGATGATGATGATGAATGTCGAATTTCCAAAAGTCGTAGAACAAACTTTATTGCCAATTGGTTGTAGAATAAGCCCCTTTCGGAATGGCATACATATTATGAATCACCTTGTATTTAATAAGTGAGAGGTAAGATGACTTGTCCTAGCCTTAGTTTGTACTTACACTAAGAAACGCGTGTATAAGGTCAGCTTTGACAGTGGCCAACGGCTTCCCTTTAACCAGTGCGGTGAAAGTCTCCTCCTTGTCCGCCGACAGCAGTAGAGAGCCGAACCACGAGCGTTTGGTCAGCTCGGGAGACGACTCTGGCGTTAGATGAACCTCTTCTGAGGACGCTGTAATAAAATCCGTCACATGACGACCTCGGTGGCGTAGCGGACGAGTGCCCGTCTGAGAAGCAAGGGGTCGGGTTCGATTCCCCCTGCGGGACAAATGTTTGCATGATCTGCAAATATTTGTTCCGGCTCTGGGTGTTGTGGTACCACGGTACTCGTAGTTTCTGATACCCCTAGTGTGTGGTCAGGACTATCTATGTTAATAATAATAATAATAAATATTCCGGACATATTACACACGGACAACTGATCCCAAACTAGGCATAGCCTGTACTATGGGTGCCAGAGACTGATATACATAATATATATATATATATTTAACACACAGACACAGAACATCTGTGAATCACGCAAATGTTTGTCCAGTGCGGGAATCGAACCCGCGACCTCTAGCGCAGAAGGCAGAGTTACTACCAATTGAGCTATGAGGCCAGTCTATGTTACTGTTAGGTGTTATTTATTATTTATTTTACTATACATTCTCGGAGGCTTACCCTTGAAAACAGTTCTGTCCGGTTTTTAAAACGTAATTATTAGATTCGGTGCACGACCAAGACTCGAACACACGACCTTCCGAAAGTCGAGGTACCTCCCACTAGAGCCTAGCTAGTGGAAGGTACCCCGACTTTCAATTCAACCAGCCTAATCTATCCATAATTATATTATTCTTTCTATTATTTTATTAAGGATACCTTGCATTTTCCGTCTGTGAAATCTAGGGGATCCGAGGAATGAATTCTTGATGGTGGCCAGCCTTACCCTCCAGGGTGCAGCGACACCCCCCACACCGCCTGACGGCACCCCTTAAAACAAAATATAATTGTTATGGTGTGATGGGTTACTTTTTTTTGTTTTGGATATTTCAGTGCGTAAAAACACTAAGAATATCTAAGGCAGTACAGTACGGCCGGCGGATCTAGACCGGCGTCAAGTTTGTTCGTCACTTTTAGGGTCGAATAGGTGGTAAGACTATTTTTGTCTCGCCTGTACCTGCGCACAATTTCCGTAAGCGCAACTTCAGACCGGTCTAGATCCGCCGGCCGTACTGTAGTAGTCTTTACTTTTTGGCCTCACATACAAGCTCTAAGTAAATCAATTACCCTACCATACCAATTCCCTAGTTGGCTATAACAATTGTTTACATTTAACCTCGTTAGCTATAACAATTGTTTCCAATTTACCTGGTTAGCTATAAAAATTGTTTACAATTACCCAGGTTGGCTATAACAATTGTTTACAATTACCCAGGTTGGCTATAACAATTGTTTACAATTACCCAGGTTGGCTATAACAATTGTTTACAATTACCCAGGTTGGCTATAACAATTGTTTACAATTACCCAGGTTGGCTATAACAATTGTTTACAATTAATCTGGTTAGCTATCAATTTATTTAATCTTTAATGCACACAAAAAACAACGTACAAAAGGTGGGCTTAATGCCAAGGCATTATCTACCAGCCAGCCTGATTGGGTAGAAACAGGAGGTTGGCGTGCTACAGGAGGTGGGAATTGTTTACAATTAACCTGGTAAGATATATCAATTGTTTACAATTACCCGGGTTGTGACGACTATACATGACTGACCTGTCATAGTACCTAGGTTAGGGAACAGCGAGGGCGGAACTGGTGGCTGCGTGGTGGGCGGCCCGGGGAGCGATGACCTTTCACGCACTGGAATTTAACAAACACATGTTATTAAGCTAATAAATTGTTTTTTTTTTATTTGTGAAAGACGCTGTTACAGTCCGGTTTCGCTCCTATGGTTTTAAGAGACCAACAGATTAAAATCCGTCCGAATAAAAAAAAATTGTAGGTCGTGGGTTCGAATCTCAGTAGTTTCTGTGCGCGAGTGCTTTCAAACGATAAGGCAAACATCGTAAAGAAAACCAGCATGTCCCAGGACGTTAAAATTCAAAGACATTAGCACGTAAACAGCCTCTAAGAGGCGCACTTTAATCCTCACCACACTGGTTCTTTCACCAACCGTCGGATAAAAACTCACCTCTATGCGACTGGGAGGGGCTGTGCGGCCTGACGGCTACCGAAGATCCTACCATAGGAGATTCGTTTATGATGATGACCGCTTCGCCTGGTTCACCACCTAGAATATAAAAAATACTGATGTTTATAATCTTACTGGTAAATCCATTTGTGCGCGGTCGGGATTCGAACCCACGACCTTTAGATTGGAAGGCGGGGTCACTACCACCAGTCCACCATTGCTCAATCCACCTGCATCGTCCAATTCAGCCTGAACTAGCCTCAAAACACAATTATGGTCCTTCGAGCCGGATAACTTACTGATGTTAAGACTGATAGTGGGCCCTGTGGAGTTCGCCCTTTGATGGTGATGTTCACGAACTGACGGCGACGCTGAAAAGAAATAATAATGTAATATCATCTAATATGGCCGCCATATTGGATTAAACTTGATGGATTTGATAAATAAACATCACACAAGTGACATAGAATATATAAACTTTTAAAATATCCAATATGGTGGCTATAAGTCGCCATATTGCATTTCAGATGAAACAAAAAACGATCAAAACTTGATGGATTTTAATAAATCAGGGTCAATGGGTATGTTCTAAAGTGGCCGTAGGCATCATTTAAGTTTTTTTATTAATTTATCTATGAATTTTCATTTTTTTTCTTACCTAATGGCGATCCAGGCGTTGCCGGCGTCCCTCCTAGAGATGAAACTCTGTGAGGCGCATGACCTGCTATTTATACAAAACGTATAATTATAATAAGGGTTCCGTAGTCACCATTTATAGGTTAAGCACTTTACTTATATAATATGGTGGACTAAAAAACGAAATAAATGAATTTATTATTATTATTATTTAGAATATAATAATAAATAAATATTCCGGACATATCACACACGGTCAACTGATCCCAAACTAGGCATAGCCTGTACTATGGCTACCAGAGACTGATATATATAATAGATGAATATATAACACCCAGACACTGAACAAACATCTGTGTTCATCACACAAATGTTTGTCCAGTACAGGAATCGAACCCGTGACCTCTAGCGCAGAAGGCAGAGTTACTATCAACCGAGCTATGAGACCAGTCAAAAATATAAAGAAATACCCTCTTATTCATAATCAGTCACAAACATTATGGGCTTCACCTCTCTAACTTGATGAACCGACGACAATAAATATGAAGTTGATGGATAGAGAAGTCTCACGACCGTTCATCGTTGCACTCTTTGTGGAGGGTTTTTCAGGTTGCATACAAACAGCGGGCGAGTGCCCGACTGAGACGCAAGGGGTGCGGGTTCGATTCAAGCTGCGGAACAAATGTTTGCATGATCTGCAAATATCAGTTCCGGGTCTGGGTGTTGTGGTACCATGGTACTCGTAGTTTCTGATACCCACGACACAGGGAATCCTAGTGTGGGGTCAGGACTATGTATGTGCCTGTTGGGTGTTATATTATTCCGATTCTACAAACTTGACTCTAAGAACGCAATCGCTTCGCTCACTCGATCAATTGATACCTTTCGACTTATGACCCTTGTCTATACATAAAGCACTCACCGGGAGGGCTGGCCGACAGCTGGGGCGAGCTTCTGCCGTCGTGACGCCGCCCCGACGCCGACCGACTGCGGGCAAACCTGCCCTCAATCACACGGGTTATAACATGCTACCACTATGCTAAGGATGTTCCACACTAAAATTGCACATCGCTCTTCTTCTACCCAAATACTGCGAATGCTTTTTATTATACGACTACGGTGGCAAACAAGCATACGGCCGACCTGTTGGTAAGTGGTTACCGTAGCCTATGAGCGCTTGCAATACCAGAAAATTGCACATCACTCTTTTTTTACGTGCACATCACTCTTTTTTTACCCAAATACTGCTAAAGATGCTTTTTTTATACAACTAAGGTGGCAAACAAGCTTTCAGCCCACCTGTTGGTAAGTGGTTACCGTAGACTATGAACGCTTGCAATACCAGAAAATTGCACATCACTTTTCTTTTTCCCAAATATTGCTAATGTTGCTTTTTTTATACAACTAAGGTGGCAAAGAAGCTTACGGCCGACCTGTTGGTGAGTGGTTACCGTAGACTATGAACGCTTGCAATACCAGAGGCATCACGCACGCGTTGCCGACCCCGAACCCCCCTTTAGAGGTATGGCAACCTTACTCACCACAGGAAGACAACACTATTTGAAACTAATAATGTTATTTGGCTGCGATCTTCTGTAAGGCGGAGGTACCTCGCCAGGCACATCCTCACAAACTTTCTCATTTATAATATTAGTAGGATATACCTGAACTGAGAGCGTCTAGGAGTGATGGGGGAACCCTCACTGATCTGTCCGAAATGAGCTTGCTGACCATTTACCTGAAAACCAAAAAAAAAGATAAATAAATAACATACCATCAAAAAATGGTAGACAATCTCTAGCGTGGCGAGCGAATGGCGTGCGACGAAAGAGGTGCGGGTTCGATCGCCGCGGCGGGCCCTTTTCAGGGCCACCATACCTCAACCTGGTCACTGAACTAATAAAGTACGACCAAGAAAGAATCAGTGACTCCAACGACACGACTTCAGGATGATTAACTACTTCGCTTTATCCTGCATCTTTTGCTTAAGTAGGTAGCCCATCAGCACACTGGTAGTTGGCTACTCACCCGGCAGGTGTCGAGTCGTTTCCTGGGCGGGTCGGGGGGCGCGGGCGGGGCGGGGGGCCGCGGCTCGTCGTCGCGCGCCGGACGCCGTCTCTTCCGCTCCAGAAGTAAGAAGTATATTACTTTCTCTGTGTTGTGGCTGGAAAAGGCAATTTAGACTAATTTAATAAATAAATAAATATTCCGTACATATCACACACGGTCAACTGATCCCAAACTAGGCATAGCCTGTACTATGGGTACCAGAGACTGATAAACATAATAGATTAATATTTAACACCCAGACACAGAACAAACAATTGTGTTCATCACACAAATGTTTGTCCAGAGTGGGAATCGAACCCGCGACCTCTAGCGCAGAAGGCAGAGTTACTACCAACTGAGCTATGAGGCCAGTCAAAATAAAATGTACTTCAGTCAAAAGACATACTTACATTTTTTTTTATAACCTACAATTCTGTTGAAATTCATTTTTGGGCAGAATTTGCGTTTGTTGATCGAATTTACATCAATTTTATAAGATAAGATAATTTATTCATAAAATTGATTAGTACACAAAAAATTTACAAGTTAATGGTCATTTTTACATAGTTATAGGTAGGTGTTACATAGGAGCCTGAACTAGGTGATCCTGTGTTTCAGGCGAAAAGCACACATTTAAATAAACAATTATAAAAAAATCACTATTATATTATAAAGGATTAGGTTCAAATTAATTTATTCCCATAAAGACAGTGTGTCACTTATGTGAGAACATTAGTATCTTAAACAATTCTAAAAGTGGGTCGTTCTAGGTAGGTATTTAAGTAATATTATGTAGGTTCTTTCTTATTAGCTAGGTAAGTACATAGTAGGTATAATAAAATAATAAATAAATAATAAATATTCCGGACATATTCACACGGTCAACTGATCCCAAACTAGGCATAGCCTGTACTATGGGTACCAGAGACTGATACATAATAGATATATATTTAACACCTAGACTCAGAACAAACATCTGTGTTAGTCACAAATGTTTGTCCAGTGCGGGAATCGAACCCGCGACCTCAAGCGCAGAAGGCAGAGTTACTACTAACAGAGCTATGAGGCCTGTAGAAGGTATTATTTATATATGTAAATTATATCACAAAATCTAAATCATTTTAGGTTATTAATGGGCGAGAGAATCCAATTATTGTTGTGCATTATCGGGACATACAATATAGGGTGATATATTTTTATTTATTTTATTTTTTATTTTCTATAAGATACAGGTAACTTACTGTGCACTTAGTAATTCTTGTATCAGTTTGTCCCTCTGCTTGAAACATCCCAAACTGCATATTGCCTGAAAATAATATCAAATTTATTATACCTACTTTAGACATGACATACTTTACATCATACTAAATGCGAAAGTTTGTGAGGATGTATGTTATTCAATCACACCGTAACGGCTCTACCGATTTCGTTGAAACTTGGCATATAAACTTATAAAGAGTTCTTTACCTAGTTCATATAGGCTACTTTTTATGCAGGTCCCATGCGAGTAAAGCCGCGGGCGGAAGCTAGTATAGTCCAAAACGATGGCATTGCATGACATGATTTTTATTATTATTACAAAACCCGGCGGAGAGATTTGCAGAGAATAATTTAGAGATGTCTAACTGGACGCATCTTTCTACTAAAGTCATAGCAGATAGACTCAAACAGCACAGTTTTTTTGTCTAAGTTTTCATCATCATCATCCACAGCCTGACTTCACCCACTGCAGGGTATAGGCCTCCCTTTGTATGTGCCAATCTCCTCTATCCTGTGCAAGCCTCATCCAGTTGCGGCCCGCGATGCTTGCGATATCGTCTGCCCATCTCGCTGCTGGACGACCAACGTTCCGATATCCAGTTCTTGGACGCCATTCAGTTAACGCCTTACTCCACCTGTCATCACCACGCCTTGCCAGGTGTCCTGCCCTGCAGGCAGGGCAGGACAGGTCTAAGTTTTATCTGCGATCAATTGTTTAACTATGACTGCCGGTCTCCCGACTTTGACTACCTGTCAGGGGGACTACCTGACTTCGCCTTACCTGTAATACATCAGGGTCGATGGCATCAGCAGTGGGCAGCACCCTGGTCTGCACCACCTCCATCATGGGCAGCTCCTGCTCCAGCTCCCCCCGGCCACCGGCTGTCACCCACGGGTGCCGGGTGATTTCTGCCAACTGGAATTACGTATAAATGTTTTGTTTTCAAGTTAGCAAATTGAAGTGGTAGTGGGGCATAAAGTGTTGGCCCCCCAACCGATGGACCGACGACGTTGTTATTGCGGAAAGTTGGTGGATCAAAGAGGCTCAATCCTATTCATCATGGAACTCTTTGGGGATGGCATATGTCCAGCAGTGGACTTCTATAGGCTGATGATGATGATGTTATACACTTAGTGTTACTGAGATTTTATAGTATCCAATAAATTTCAGGAGGGATTCGAACCAACAACCATCATCTCCCTGCCCTTATCCCACTTCACGTGAGATCAGTACGAAATATTTTTCTCTTCCACTCCCCTCTATCAGCCGTCATGTCAGTATTCACTCCTTTCTTACTCATGTCGTCTTTCACACAATCAATCTTTTCTTTGGTCTACCTCTTCCCTTATATCCTTCCACATTCATTTTAACACTCTTCTAGTCACATGGCATTCTTCCCTCTGCATGACATGCCCATACCACACTAACTATTTGCTCCTCAACTTCTCAGCCACTACTTTCAAACTTCCTCTGATGTATTTATTCCGTATCTTGTCCATTCTAGTCACTCCACGCATCCATCTCGATTCAAACCAACAACCATTATGTGATAATTTCATGTGTTACCGTCATTCTCTTCTCCGGGTTAACTTCGATCATGCCTCGCAGCAGCTGCTGGCAGTCGGGAGGCACAAAATGTGGCACATGGAACACCCCACGTTTCACCTGTAAATATAGGCACAGGATTAGTTTCAGAAAGTAATTGTGTATGAAGAACCAGGGTAACCGATAGCTCCCAGAATAAGCAAGTTGAAGTGGCATTGGGCAGGCCATATGGGTTGTAGAACTGCCAACTGTTGAGGAACCAAGGTTCTGGAATGGCAACCATGAACTGGACGACGCAGCATTCGAAGGCAATTCGCATGGACCGACAACAAACAATGTAAAGTTGCGGGAAGTCAGTGGATGGAAAATGCTCAAGACCGTTCGACATGGAACTTTTTGGAGGAGGCCTGTCCAGCAGTGGACTTCTACAAGCTGATAATGATTTTATTACCAATGTGAAACAAAATCCTACTATCCCACTAATATTATATTAGAAAGTTTGTGAGATGTATAAATGTTTGTTGTTCAATCACGCCGAACCGGCTCAACCGATTTCTTTAAAACTTGGAATTTATAGAGATATTTAACCATAATAGCCTAAGGGCTACTTTTTATGTCGGTAGACGCGGGCGGAAGCTAGTATACAATATGAATGAAATACGGCTAGTTTTGGTTTGTTTTGTTTACCTTTTCAAGAAGTTGGCGAAGGTTGTCGTCGTCGAACGGTAGCGCGCCGACGAGCAGCGCGTACAGGATAACACCACAAGACCACACGTCTGCACGGCGGCCATCGTATTTTTCACCCTACAAGAAAATAAACTTAAAAATACCATTTTCCATTCGAGATTTTTATAAAAACTGCCCGCCCGAAGACTTCTTCTTCTTCTTCTTTAATTCTTTGGTGCATTCTAATACAAAATTACTCTATGATTCTAATTTATTGCTTTTGCTTCTGCTGTATTTCACTTACAGTCAATATTGCCAATGTCAAGTATAGAAAATATAAAAATTCCTGGAATGGAATGCAAAAGTAATTTTGTATCAGCGTAAAATGGAGCGTAGTTTTTTTTTTAATATATTGGCAGTGAGACTCGGTGATACCAACGTCTGCACAAAAATGTTTCCACTCAAAAGATAACCCGTTTTCATATCAAATTTTTAGTCCCAGGAAGGGACATTCATTATGTCTGCGAACAGCGTGGATATTTTTTTCAATCACCTACCGAAACTCCTACAACTTGCACAGGTAGTAATAGAAACGAAATGTTTAGATTAGTATCTATCTAATTGTTCCTACTAGAGGTGGGTAACTCGAGTCAGATTCATGCATCCAGATCGAATCACAGGGTATTGAACCGCAGGTAAATGGCTCACGCCGCTCCCAAGCGGTTCAACGGCTCAAAACAGGTATACTTTATCTGCGAGTCATGCTACCCGCGACACCCAGCAAGATCGTTTTGTATTTTATTTTCAAGGTCTATATTAGTAAACCTTACCTGGTTGCTGATTCGGACCGATTTCATACGACAACAATTTGTGTTTTATTTTCAACCCCCTAGAGCCCATATTAGAAAAGCTACCCGTTTGATGAACTGATTTCTAGTACCCATAACCTTGTTTGCTTCACTTTACCTGATTGATCTGAATTCATTCATAGATCTACTTGAGCGGCAAAGAAAGTTCGAGCTGTTTTGAGCTGTTGACCTGCGAATCAGGTCTGGTTCAAGAGCGTGAGCTGCGAGCTGATTTCCAGCTCAGGTTTTTTGAGTGAGTTACCCACCTCTAGTTCCTACCTACTTATTATAATGTACCTACTAATAAAATATAGCATCGCCTTAGGGATAAAAAAACCTGTTAAGATGTTAAACTGTATGCTAAATAAATAAATACATTTTAAAGTCATCATCATACATACCGATATCCGTCATAAAAAAAATAGACGAACCTACTAAGTTGTTTACATTCTGACCTACCTACTTACGTCCGCAATGAAAAGGGAAGATCTGCCTATGGCCCAGGATCCGGGGCAACAGATTCTGATGATGCCGGTGTCGGTTTCATCGATAATTTGATTCTAACTAGAATGAACGATGAGTCAGACACTTTGTTATCTAAGTTTCTGCTCATTACACGCCCAAAACATAACATGTCTCAGCTCACCCAGCACACCAAAATCGACCATATTAGTGTGTTCTCAATAAAATTACTTTAGA
Source organism: Anticlea derivata (assembly GCA_947579855.1). Classification (NCBI taxonomy): domain Eukaryota; kingdom Metazoa; phylum Arthropoda; class Insecta; order Lepidoptera; family Geometridae; genus Anticlea; species Anticlea derivata. Next base: position 3,321,924 of record OX388287.1, on the reverse strand, counting down.
ATAGTACCACAAGTAGGCAAACAAAGATTTTGAGCTGGCAACATTTAAATTTGTAGACATCCTGGGTGTATTACAATACAACTAAGTTGAAAAAGCTACAACTGTCAACTGTTCTGCGAAATAGCACTATAAAAACGCACGTGTTAGAAAGAGATAGAGACTATTCCACTGGCAAAAAGCAAACCCCTCGCAATTTTGTCATATAATATTGACAATTCTTCAACGGTCTTTGCTTTGATTTTCCCGGAACGGTTGAAAGTGTAATTTTAGTGAATCAAAGTGCGATTTTTCATGTGATAGCGCAAAGTAATGAAAATGAAGTCCGCTAAATCGAAACAGAGGTTGAATGACATGCGAACGCCCGCTCGTAGTCGCCAAAACTTGGCCCAAGGCGAACGGGACCCCGTACAGGTATTTTGTCGACTGCGGCCCATGCAAAAAGAATCCGATTCGTCATGTATGAAGATAATTTCACCTACTACAGTATTACTGAGCCCACCAGCCACTGCGATTACGTACAGGAACGAAAGCAACAAAAGCATGAAGTACACATTCAAGGAGGTTTTCCCGCCCGATGCGAGCCAGCAAGAGGTGTTCGATAAAGTCGCTCTACCCCTCGTGGAAGGGTTGATCAAGGGTAAGAACGGCCTGTTATTCACATACGGAGTCACTGGCAGCGGCAAAACCTTCACAATGACCGGTGAGCCCCAGAACTGCGGCATCCTACCACGATGTCTGAACGTGATCTTCAAAACGATAAACGACTACCAGGCACACAAGTACGTGTTCAAACCGGACAAAATGAACATGTTCGACGTTCAGTCTGAAGCGGAGGCGATGCTGGAACGGCAGCACGAACTCCACAAGTTTAAGTCAGGTAGGAAAAACAACTCAAACCCAGATTTAGCAATGTCCTCGTCAGATTTGACTAAAATCGGTGGTATCATTGAAGACAATCAGTACACAGTGTTTGTGACCTACGTAGAGATATACAATAACAGCGTCTTCGATTTGCTAGACGATGGTCCGTCAAGCTGCAACCTACCCGTGAAAATAATACGAGAAGACGCAGCACACAATATGTATGTCCATGGAGTCACGGAAGTAGAAATAAAGTCTGCTGAAGAAGCATTCGACGCGTTCTACTTAGGCTTAAAGCGCAAACGAATGGCCCACACAAATCTGAACGCTGAATCAAGTAGAAGTCATTCAGTATTCACGATAAGGCTGGTGCAGGCACCGGTAGACCAAATGGGAGAGGCTGTGATCCAAGATAAGAAGGTACTGTCAATAAGCCAGCTCAGCTTGGTAGACTTAGCCGGGAGTGAACGCACTAACCGCACCAAGAACACTGGACAACGATTGAGGGAAGCCGGTAACATAAACAAGAGCTTAATGACACTAAGAACCTGTCTGGAGGCCTTGAGGGAAAATCAGATCAATGGCACTAAGAATATGGTCCCATATCGAGAATCAAAGATCACACATTTGTTCAAAAACTTTTTTGAAGGAGAAGGGCAGGTTAGAATGATTGTGTGTGCGAACCCAAGAGCGGAAGACTATGATGAGACCCTTCAAGTCATGAGGTTCGCTGAAATGGCTGCTGAAGTGGAAGTCGCCAAGCCGCAAACTGTAGATGTCGCTGCGAACATGGGACTTATGTCTGGCCGCCGTAAAGCTAACAAACTCTTCAATGCTGCAAGGGATAACATGGCCCGACCAGAAGCTAAAGACTTAGAACTAGACTTAGGTCTCGTATACAGTTTAGGACCTGACTTCCCAAGTCTCGAGCTAAACAGTTCCAAAGCAGCTCATATTATAAAGGAGCTGATGGCACACTTGGAAATGAGAATCAGCCGTCGGGAAACACTGAAACGGAGCAAGCAAATCAAAGACGAGAGACTCAGATCCGCTTTGTTAGGACTGGAGAAAGATTCCATGGAGGTACGTAGTGAGAATCAATCTCTCAAAGCTCAGTTGCATGACTCAGAACGGAGGATAAGAGCTTTGGAAGAACGTCTGACCTCAACTGAAAGCTCCTCTCTGTCTTACCAGAGAAAACTGACAGAGATGACGGAATACACATCCGCGTTGAAGAGAGAACTGCAAGAGAAAGACTTACTGCTCAACCAGAATAAACTGGATAAAGAGAAGCAAAAGAAGGTTCTAGAACGGAAGTACAACTACAAAATTGCGGCCGAGCACGAAAAGGCGAAAGAGATCAACTCAGAAAACGAGAAACTACGAAACGAGGTCGAGGAGAAAGAGAACCGACTTCGCATCATCGATAAAGTCCTGCACGTTGACAGAGGCGATGGTAACGAGTACCAGAAGCAAGATTACCAGAAGACCGATATGGCAGCTCAGACGAACAGGGACTTCACGCCCGGTTCCACTCCCAGAGCCTTACCCGCTCATTTGCTTACACCCTTTAGCTCTTGTCCGCAAACAAGAGAGACTAGGGAGTCTAGAGACACTCCGGCCTCGTCTCGCCGCGGTGTCGCAATCGCGAACCCCAGACACCGCCGCTCGTTATCCGCCGACGGGCGAGGCTGGGTCGAGCATGCTCCTACCAAACTAGTCCCTATGGGCACAGTTATGAAGCCTAATATCATCAACAGCAAAGTCGTTAGCAAGCTAACCAGCGTTAAAGACATCGCGAACTCAAAGACATCGAAATACTGCCTTATATCTCAGGAACAGGATACTGACGGCGAGTTAGAAACTAAGTTATACAAGGGGGATGTGGTTCCGACCTGCGGAGGGGGGGCGCAGGTTATTTTCAACGATGTGGAAATGCTGAAGCAGTTTTCTCCGAACAGGGACCGGTCTAGCCATTCTCATAGGCTGTCGGGTAACTGTGCTCGGCATTCGGGGAAGAGGAGGGATACCGCGTCCTCCCCGCCCCAGACCCCGTCGAATACCAGCAAGAAGCAGCGTGTGGATGATGACTAGGACTTAGTGATTTGTGATTTTCAGTGACGTTAGTAGGATCTATTCGCGTCGTGTAAGGAGTCCCGTCAATCAAACATGGGCGATCGCAAGGTCGTGCGTTCATTTGATCAGCATTGAAGCGTACGCAGTGGACTGATTTATTTCTGTGTTGTTTATGGAACTGTAGGTGTCTGTCTGTCAGCATTGTAGGTATGCACTTTTTGGAAAAAAAAATATTTCTATCCAATGCATTCAGTAACTTTCATTCAATAATCTTTTCATCAAAATCTGTCTTTGATTAAATATATTCATGTTTATTTTTAAACCAAAAGTTAAGTAGTTCAGATTTGTATAAATTGTTACAAAACATAGTTGAACTGGCGACCCCAGAGAAAGTAGGGTCTCTTTCCGTTTAGGGGTCAAATTAATTGACCCTAATCAAAAGCGCAGCGAGCGTCTGTTCACACTCCTGTCTCGCGGCTCTTCTCGCGACTCGTACGCGATTGTAATAGCCCATTTACACTCGCGTGCTAGCCACGAGACACGATTGTGAACAGAAGCTCGCGGCTCGTCTCGCGCCTCGTCTCGTCACTCGCAACGCTCGCGTCCGAAGCGGTTTTTAGTCACGAGACAAAGGACCTCTCGACGAACGAATGAACTCACCATGAGAGTAAACAGGAAGCTCATTTACCATCGATCACGCGAGCTGCGGAGCGAGTCACGAGACGAGGGACGAGGCGTGAGTGTAAACGTACTATAAATGGAATTCTAAAAATTCTATTACAGAATAGCATAGCTCCTCAGCATCGCCTGGAGATAGAAAGGATGTCTACCATGCTTGGGATAAAAGTTGTAGCCCTAATTTGTAACCCCACTTAGTAAGTTATGGGATCTGTAGGTACCTATGTATCTTTAGTCTGTATTAAAACATAATTTTGATAACATTTCTTAGATATTCTGTCTTCTTTTTGATAAGAGGATTCAAGACATTGATTTCGATAAGTTTTAGAATAGTATTAATCTTTGTAAGTATCAATTATATATTTATGTATACTTACGGCCATTAAAACAGAGTACAATACAAGTTTTTATGATAGTTGTATTGTATAGAAATGGAAGAAAACGTATTTGAGTAGCAAAAATGTCATGTTGAAAATATGGTACAAATTAGAAAAAAAATACTGCGTCGAATGTTCTTTATAATAATTTCTACGACACAAAAAAATCGCTGAATTCAAAAGTTCGGGAAAAATATCTAAAGATTTTGATATTTTTTTGATAAAAATATCTTCTTATGATTGTTAGAATAAGCCCCTTCCGGGATAGTATACTTAATACCAATCATCTTGTATAACTTATAGAAAAATAAGGATTGTGATTTTTTTATTTGTACAAAAATATTCTTTCTACAATGAGTCGATATTAAATTTTTTTTTAATAATTTTGGGGTCTGCTGATTAGTTAAGTTTTGGCTACATAAAAAAAAACAAAAATGTGTTTTCTGCCATCGAAATATTTCGATGTGTTGTTGGTAAACTAGGTGTTTACATATTGTAATTTTAGGACCAAATTATCCTATTAATTAACTACTAACATATTGATTAATTTGAAAGTACTTAATTAAATTACTAATTTAGGTAGGTAATGAGAATGTAAAAGTTAGTACCTGCCTAGTAACATATTGTTATGTTTTTTGTAAGTTAAAAATAATGTATATTGTGTGAAAGTTATTAAAATATCTTTACGATATACCCAATACTTTGTGGTTTCTTTTCTTTATTTAATTTGTAGTTCACACAAATAATTAAATAAAACCCAAAGTCCCGCACATAGTCCTGACTCCACACTAGGATACCCTGGTTCGTGTGGGTGAACACCCACACCCGGAACAAATATTTGCAGATCATGCAAACATTTTGCGTCTAAGACCGCCTTGTGTTAGGTCTTCTTCTTCTAGTCGTGTCACTGATTCTTTCTTGGTCATCCTGTATTAGGTCAGTGGCCATCAGTGTATTAGGTTGAGGTATGTTGGCCCTGAAAAGGGCCTATGACCGTCGTTGAAAGAATGGGTGTAGTGAAACATTTGAGAGGCTTTTGTGCACATGTAACATTTCTTCGAATTTTATAGGTTCTAGGATATGCCGGTTTCCTAACGATGTTTTCCTTCACCGTTTGAGAGCACTAGCGCACATAAATTTTCCGAATGGAAAATACATTGGTGCACGACAGGTTTCGAACCAACGACCGGTGGATCGGAAGCCGGGGCCACGACCACCCCTCCACCAGTGCTCCAGTCCACCGGTGCGTTAGGTGCGCCACCGGGATTCGAACCCACCTGTGAAGCTAAGTTCTTTGACGGGCGGGGTGCGGCGCCGGTGTATCGGAGGACTTACCCTTATTACTTCAGGGCAGGCATAATGCGGGCTACCGCACGACGTCTCCAGAAGCGAGCCTGCCGGTTGTAGGGACGCCATTCCGAAATCCGCAATCTTTATGTTATTCCGTTCGTCTAGAAGGAGGTTCTCTGGTTTTAGGTCGCGGTGGCTGGAAAAAAAGGAACGTATTAAATGGTTCTTCTTGTCTTGTCACTGATTCCTTTTTGATCATCATGTTGTTTTTTTTTTTTTATTTCTTTTAAATGTTGTACGAAGAATAATTTTATACATCTAAAAAAACCTTATTAGGTTTGTCTAAGATGCAATTTGAAGAAATCCTTGTAGGGACCCTGTTAGTGTGAATGATACTTGAGCCATCAGTTTTAGTTGGAAGCGAGAAGTATGAACGTTAGTTACTAAGCGACCTCGATCGTGTGTGTACGTATACTAAAAATAGAATAAACTTTTATATAAAATTAGTGTGGTATTCTAAGTTTGCACTGGGAGTGCACTTTAACTTTAATATAAGTAGGATAATAGAACTTATATCCTCAAGAATACAAATAGATAAAAGTGCCTTAAAATAAAGTGATAGCACGACGTGTATGTAACACAAAGTACCTACATACATCAAAGAACTATAGAGGGAGGGTACTGACGATAATGCGCTGTATACTGCATAAAAACTCAGTTACTACACAAAGCTAGCCACAATATCGACTCCCAGAAGTCCACATTCCTGTCTTATCTGCATGGTTTTTATACAAGCTGAATTTATTTCACGGTAATATAAGGTCTGTATTAGGTCAGTGACGAGGTTCAGGTATGGTGGCCCTGAAAAGGGCTTAGTAGCTGGTGGGACGCTAACAAAGGCCGGTATTGCTGCGGGGGGCGCTTGATAAAATTTAGGAAAGTCCTGTCCGCGAAAGAAGTCCCGCGGAAAGATACACCATAGACTACACACGAAGACTGCAGCGCCCCCTATGAGAATTCTTTGAATAGGACTTTAAGCGCCACAAGAAATGCTTGTTCCAGCAGCTGTGGCCAACTAGATAAAAGTACTAGTATAGTATTATGTTATCTGTGATAAAAGTGATATTGCGCGCCCTCAGTCGAGCATAGCTCATATTCTTGCCTGTCGATTGCCTGAAGTATTGATTAATGTGCAATTAGCGCCCTCTATGAATTTGTTTCCTAGTATTTTTGTTTGTCTACTGGTCACTAGATGGCGTTTAACTTCAATTTAAAAAAATAACTCCAGTGGCGACTTAGGCGCGGGTTCGATTCTTACGCTTCTCTAATCTTGTTGTAGCAAGATTGTATGATAAGTAGGTACTACCGTAGTTTCTGCTAAACTTTAAACCTAGACATTAGACAAGCAAGGAGTCCTTGAGAATCTCGAATGTTTGCTTACCATATTGAATGACTGTGGCAGAAATCCAACGCCGATATTATTTGTCTAAAAAATCTCCTCGCTTCTTTAGGAGTCAGCCTTCCTTTCTTCACTAAATAATCAAACAGCTCGCCCCCGCTTACATGTTCTAATACTAAATACCTGGAAATACAAATAAAATATTAGGAAATCATTCAAAATCCTTATCCAGTCGAGAACCATTTGTCATTACTTCGTTAGAAGTCGAATGAAGATTATTTAAAATTAAGACTCTAGATGGCGTTACTAGCTTTGGCCTCACGAAAGTTCAAAATAAACTTACAAATATTTCTTGTTCTCGTAAACATCTGATAGCCCTAAGACGTGTGGGTGTTCTATGAGTTTCATGATTGCTATCTCTCGTTCGACCTGAAAGATCAACATACATTATTTATAAGTTAGCCATACATGCAATATGTAAATATTTAAATATGAAGTCAATAATAAGTTTACTACTCGACACTAGATAGAGCTGTCGGCAGAAATAGCGCTCGACGCTTGCTTGGATGGGTTCATGCAATAAGTGTCAATTTGTTTACCTTCATCAGAACGGATTCGCTTAGTTTTTCCCTGTTTATGATCTTGACTGCGACCTTTTTGCCTGTGACGCAGTGGACGCCTAATTTTACTAAACCTGAAAAATAAAAATAAACTACGTTAACATTACAATTTTTTATAAAATCTAGCTGATAATGCCTACAACATTGACTCAGCCCGTTTGCCTTAGTAGTCTGTAGTGTGTAGAAGTCTTCCTAATGAGACTAATGAAGATAAGCCTTGTGCGACTCTAACAAGCAACTTCTCAAAACTAGATAGTTAGTATTTTCCACGTAGAGAATGTATTCTTAAGCATTTCCCATGAACGGAAAGCGTCAAGTTTCTGAGTTTCCTTGTGTAGGTGTGTACAATGAATGGAAATACATAGAGCTGAACTACCACCATTGAATCAAATAAAAAAAACAAAGTATTGAGAAATTTTATTTTCAGGCAAAAACATTACCTATATGTAGGTAACTACAAAGGAAAGTATGCATACGTGTGTTAGGTAATTAGATGTTTATGTTGGTAAGTAGGTGCCTAGTGCCTATTAATTTATTGTCAAAGTCATTTATATACCTACGTACCTAAGTAATATTTAGACTTTTGGTAAAAATATAATCATGCAGAATTTTATATTGAGTTCGTAGGTTCCTACAGAAAGTGTATCATGAGCGTACCTATATAGCTCTTTGTACGTACTCGATGGTTAGATATTATAGGCCACAGATTTCCAGAACGACTTCCATCGTTTGGGAGGAATTTTCCCATATTTACCAAGCTTGGTACCTACACGGCTTGGCGGTTGGCGGGCTGGCAGTTAGAGCTATCGTTGTTAAAAGACCTATGCCCTGGCTTTTTTTTCTTTTTATGACATCAACGGGTAGAAGAAGGGGCCTATTCTTCAGCTGGGGCCGCCGGTATGTTATAGGGGTGTTTAATATCTCTTTAGTGGTCAAACAAACAGAAAGACAGAACACCCACTTTCACTGTATGTACTTAGGTACTCACAGGTAGTTGCTAGTTGCTATCAAGCGCCAGGAACGAGTGGCTGTGAAATTACTTTAAAGTTATGTTTCTCTGTGGGTAAGTTCTTACGACTGTTTATTGAAACTTTTGTTTAACTCTCTAAAAACTTTCCGATAACTTTTGCCTTAAGTAATTGTTATTTACCTGTGTGTGTCTAGATACCTATACCAAAATGGTGACGTTTTGGAAAAAGGTCAGGTGATCTAAGAGGACATACCTAGGTACCCTTAAGCCGACGTGCATGCATGAGGGATGTGATGAGAGTGAATGAAGCAAGAGGTATGTCAGGATCGTAGCAAGTGGAAAGCCGTGGTCTCTGCCTTACCTCTGCGAAATAGGCGTGATTTTATGTGTAAGGTGATTCATAATGTGTTCTATCCTGAATGGGGCTTATTCTACACCGAATGGGCAATAAAAAAATTGTACGTCTTTTGAAAATTCGATATTTTTCATTGAAAGAATACTAGGCAAAAATAACTGTTTTGCGATCAAATTAGTTCAATCAAACTTGATTAATCAACTTTTTTATTTTATTTTAATCTTTATTGCACACAAAGAAAACAATGTACAAACGGTGGGCTTAATGCCAAGGCATTATCTACCAGCCAGCCTGATTGGGTAGAAACAGGAGGTTTGCGTGCGACAGATTGTTTAACTTAACTAAAAACTATACTATGTATAACCATACACTATATTTAAATATGTATATATATATATATATAATACACTGCAATATATTAACAGATAGTACAAAAAAAAGTGTTTTATTAACATGTAGTGTAGATGCTATATGTTCTTAAGAAAATGTTCACGAGTTAATCGTTTAAATGAATCTTTGGAGTCAACTTTTTTGATATTATACGGAAGATTATTCCAAAGTCTTACTGCTACAACGGAGAAGGAGTTGCCACGAAAACAAGTGCTATGCTCAGGGGTATCAAGGAGGAGGTTGTCAGACGATCTAAGAGGTTTGTCATGCGTATCACACCGGAATCGGAAACGAGATTTCAGATATTCAGGGGAAGAAGGATCTTTGAGAACTGAGAAAAGGATGCAGAGGATTCGCAGATTCCTGCGATCTCGGATGGGGAGCCATCTAAGTTTGTTTCGGTAGTGGCTTACATGGTCATACTTGCGCAGACAGTAAATAAACCGTATACCAGTATTTAGGAGGCGGTCGAGCTTGTTGAGGAGTTCCTCAGAAAGATCTAGGAAAGCTGCGTCAGCATAATCTATTATTGGCACAAGAAGTGAATTTACTAATGTAATTTTAGTGGATATAGGGAGAAAATGTTTAAGACGGATGATTGAGTGCAGTGAGGCATAAAATTTACGAGAGATTTCTTTAACGTGGGGTACCCAACTAAGCCTAGAATCAAACACAACACCGAGATTAGTGACAGTTGGCGAGTAAGGTATTTTGCAGTCATTGTAACGCAGATGGGGGAGAACACCAAGGGATTTGATTTTAGTGAGTTGGTAAGAGCTACCTATAATAATGGCTTGACACTTATCAGGGTTTACATTTATCCCAAAACGATTAGACCAGGTGAGCAGCCGGGCAAGATCATTATTAATTGTTTCAACAATAGTACTGAAATTATCAACAGAGGCAGAAGAGTAAATCTGCAGATCGTCAGCGTACATATGGTAATGACTTTGAAGGAGAGGGGAAAGAAAGTTAATAAACAAGGAAAAAAGGAGTGGAGAGAGAATACCTCCTTGGGGAACACCAGCCTCAACTGCTTTCCATTCAGAGAAATCCTGGCCATCTCTGGTTTTTTGGCGACGCTCATTTAAATATGATGAAAACCAATTTACAACAGGCGGTGATAAATTGAGTTTCGACAGAATGGCTAGCAATAGGCTATTGAACTTTATTAACTTTCTTGCTAATGAATGGGTAACTCAACGGTATCTTGTATTCTGTAAATCTCGTATTTTGTAAAATAGTTGTAAATACTTGAATTAGTTTTAATTTTCTCTCTGTACTTGAACTTTTGTACATAAAATATTTCATTGATTTTACATCTCCCGTACTTACCTTCACTTTTTTTTGTCCATAAGTACCTACCTACATAATAAGTATGTACTAAAAGCGACAACCTGACACTAGGACATAATACACAGCGAAGACAGGATACATTAGTTTTGGTCAAACGTCAAAGAAGAGGTCGAAACTTTTTAAAGAAAGAGATTATCTATATTTTTTTCCCCAGGATCCTGATCATCATGTTCAGCGGTACACTGAGCACACTCAGCGCTCCGTTGGATGAGTTTAGTGCCACCTTACAAGTGATGCCTCCCAGCGTGTCACTAAAACCCATCAGGGATAGATATGGCTTTGCAAGCTTCAGTGAGTTGATGTTATGATGAGTTGATGTTAAGTTGAGGTAGAATAAGAATCGCCAGCGTCTTGGGGACGCTTCCGACTAGTGATCTGTATCAATTGAGCTATCTATAGATCGTTTGTAACGGTCTTTAGATAGCTCAACTGTTTCTTGTGTATTTTTTAAATATTTACTTGTATTTATTAGTTTAAATATTCTTTCTGTGAATAAGTTTAAGAATATGTTAAAAAATACTTGATGATTGACTGGTCTTGCCGTGGTGGCATCGGCTGAAGCCCCGGGCCATCTCCGACCTACTGGGGATGTCGTAAGAGGCGACTAAGGGGATGGACATCAGCGTCCCCAATTTGAAAACGATTGCTTTAGTTAGCTGCGCTCGCTAACCCGCGCGTCCAGCGTGGTCAGTATGAGCAATTTCCTCCCACATGATAGGAAGTCGCTTTGGAAATCTGTGGGGGATGGTGAGGCCGATGTTCAGCAGTGGACATTCTACAGATGATGATGATGACACTGGTCTTATACGGTGAAGAAAAACAAGACAAACAAGGCCAATGCGTTCTAGAAGTAAAACGGTGCAGAACAAGATATATAACACGATCCCTGGCATTTCCTTTGAAATTAAAAAAAATAAATCCTTTCACTACATTGATTCTTTCACTTTCCTTTTTCTTTCATACAGACCAAGGTGACCAAGAAAGAATCAGTGACACGATATATCTATCCGTAACCTACTTATACTAGACTAATATATATACTTTTACTAGACTAATGTTGCCTGAAATAAATGGTTAATTATTATTATTATTTTCGTATATTTAATTAAAATCTCATTTATAAAATACATTTTATAAATTAGTTTATTATTATTATTATTATGTAGGTAATTTATATTGTTTTATAAGACTACAGAGACAACCCTGGCCGACCCAATTTTACCGGAAGTATTGACACAAAAGGTTGACCGCCCCTGACAGGAATGTCAACACGCTCGAAAACAGCTGAAATGTCCGCTCCGTATCGACAGAATTTTCATTTGACGTTTAATGTAAAGGGAAAGTTACGTTCCGAGCGTGAATCAAGAATTTTTTTTGATGAACAATTTTGTAGAATATATAAGGGCCTTATTATTTTATAGAATAATGATACGTAGGGCAAGGCACTTATTTTATAGCGTTAAAAAATATAAGATTGTTTCAAACCACTCAATTCAAAATAAAAATTTTATCAATATAACATTTTCAAAGGACAAGACTCACGCACGGCCCATAGAAAATAGCCATTTGCACTGGGCCTAATTTATTTTCATTTTTAATGAATGCAATCGTCCAAAATTTAATCCTGCCACAAAAATATAGCGATTTAGCCAATGATGAAATGAGTTAAATTGCTTTAGTTTGATGCAGTTTTTTATCACTAATTATTACTGAAAATCATTTCAGTAATAATTCAAAAAAAACTAACATTCGAGATACATTTCGCTTACGGCAGGCATGGGGCAAATTTGACATTTCTCCTTTGTAAACATAAATCCAATTCAAAGTATTTTTTTGTTAAATTCCTTACTGTCCGCGTTCGAAAAATGTATTGCCCTACCTCGGCTTACGTATTATATTATGCCCGAGTCAATTCCTTAGGGAGACATCAATACCTACCACTATTACTTGCCCAATTTGGCTCGAGCTCAATTCTCGACTGTGGTTTGAATTTCAGATTGACGTGTTTGACCGATGACCTGCGCCAATGGCGATCCTCGTTATTTTTTGTTCTAGTATAAGTAATAATAATTTGTTCGAATCCGGGCGCGCCAATCCAAAAATTCGAATGAATTGCCTTTTCGAATGATTTGTTAATAGTGTCATTCGAAGTCACGCAACACTACGTACCTGGTTATAACTTCAAATAACCAGATATCATTATTATTTTGGCAAATCTAATAGTTATTTTTATGTTACAGATGGATTTCTAACAAACAATCTGCTACATGCCATCGTCGAAGAGTCTGAACAGAAGAAACGTGTGCAAAGATACAGGGATATAGAATAATAATATTATTATTATAATAGTGTGTAAATAAACAGAAAACAAATAAATTATATTATGTACCTACCTTACTGATTGGTTTCGCCATTTCGGTCATTATTATTTTTTTTCATTTATTTATTGATTAACATTTTTTTATAATCGTATTTGAAATAACTTAAAATTAGAGTATAAATAATACATTACAAGAATGGTATGCTTTATTTATATGGTTCTTAGAGTAAAAGTAGGTTTGTTTTGTATGTGTTGCGTGAGTGGGTGTGTGTGTGTGTATGTATACCAAGCCTTCAAAAATTTTGATCTTGAAAGTGCTACCTCTAATTAATCGAATCAAAATGTGAAAGTGAATTGAACTTTTTATACTAAAAATTTAATGTTGATTCATTAAAAAAACTTAACGATAGTACCTACACGTAAGTAAAGCTGTATTTCCCTGGTGGCTTGTCCCCAAGATTACAAAATATTTAAATATTGTAATATTTAAAAATGATGATGATTCATGATTGTTTGAAATCGGGTGGGAACACTTTTAAGAAGATTTTTAAATTAAAAAAAAAAACTTGGAATCCTGGTAACAAGCCTCCCTGTTATGTTATTTAAGATATTCTAACAAGGAAACGAGCTTTGCCATAGCTATCGTAAGATTTTATTGATGTATTTAATAGAAAATCATGGCCTCATAGCTCAGTTGGTAATAACTTTGCCTTCTGCGCTAAATGTTGCGATCCCCGCACAGGACAAACATTTGTGTGATGAATACAGATGTTTGTTCTGTGTCTGGGTGTTAAATATTTATCTATTATGTATATCAGTCTCTGGTACCAATCATAGTACCTACAGGCTATGCGTAGTTTGAGATCAGTTGACCGTGTGTGATAGGTGTGTCCGGAACTCCGGAATATTATATATAAAAATTTAAATACTCTACCTGTTTGCCCCTTCCCCAGTGTTTTCTCCAATCTGAAGGGACCCACATATTGGTAGGCCTCCGTGGCCGCAGCCCCGCCGCTTTCCATCTTCAATCTTCCAAGACCGAGTCAACATTAAAACACCGGCACATCACTAGTACCTGTCATTATTTCGTTTGGCCGCTTCATCGCTTTTGCGCCCATTTTGAAACTCAAATTGGATGGTCATGCCGAGTTTGGTTTACATTTATCCTGCGAATTGTTGAATTTAGCAATCGATTTCAATGGCTTTATTAAATGTTTTTTTACTGTTTTTTAGGCCGTATTCAAACGGCGTGCTAGATTTTTATCCTATCATATCCTACTAATATTATAAATGCCAAAGTTTTTATGTTTGGATGTTTGTGGATCAATCACGCCGTACATAATAATGTAACCATTTAATAATGTTTTTATATTGCTTAATTGATAACACTATAACATCGCTTGGGATGTTTTTAATACAGCTAGGGTTAGTCAAGTCCTTTAAAGGACAATCACTAGAGACACTAGAGTCAGATGATGTACTATATGTTCAATCAAATCGCATTAAAATATAATTTCTTAGCACCATTTTAAGATAACTATCTATGTATGTATGTAGATTATAATACGACATTGAGAACACTGGCAGACACAGAATATCCTCAAAAATACAGACGAAGAGTAAACTTGGCAACGCCAACGTCCTCGAAACTCTTTTGGAAGATAAATTTTAAAATGCGATAAGGAAAGCATTTTCAAATGAAACTTTCCCTGTTTGGAATTCAGGTCAAAGAGAAAATATTTAAGGCTCTGGTTTACGAAAATATTGAGAGTTCCGGCAGCGTTTACAGATACAAAGTAACATGGTAGGTAATAATCAATTTCATTCAACAACAATAGCAAGGAACATAGCATTAAAATTCAATTTCCGGTAATCGGTTTCCAACAACATAATAACTGATTCATTAATGTATTTTTGTCCAACTATAAGTAGATGACCCGTGAACTTGGTACCAACTAATGGATTTGATTGTAGATTTCGATATTTCAGCTGTTCCATTAAGTTTTTTTTTTTATGTTATACGGAGGCAACCAGGCTTACGGCCCTCCTGATGGTAAGTGGTTACCGTCGCCTATTGACATTAGCAACACTTGGAGCATTGCTAATGCGTTGCCTGCCGAACCTCTGCCCCCCTAAAGAGCTCTGGCAACCTTACTCACCGCAGGAACACAACACTATTTGAAACAAATAATGTTATTTGGCTGCGATCTTCTGTAAGGCGGAGGTACCTCCCCAGGCAGGCTGCTCCAATTTAGAGCGAGAAAATCTCGCTGTGCCCTACCTCCTCCCTCCTGTGTTTCGCAACACCGAATTAGATAAACAAAAAAAATATAATATATAGGTACTAAGTTAAAGAACTCTATTCCAAGTTGCATCGAAATCGGTTAAGCTGTTACAGCGCGTGATTGAACCACAAACATCCTCATCAAATTACGCATTTTTAATATTAGTAGGTTGGAGGTGAATATTAATAGTAAAAATGATTTATAACGATTATTTTATTCTATTTTTTAGTATTTTTATATCTATAATTTAAAAATAATTATATTACAGAACTCTTATTATTTATGTAGGTACCTATTAATTATAAGTATTATTATTCTATTATCATTCTATTATAATTATTATTTTAGTTTACCTTTGGGAAATTAAATTACATATAAGTAGTTATAAGTGTGGCTGGGTTTTTTCAGAGAAACTTAAATCCAAACGGCTAAGAATAGAAAATACTCTTCATCATCATCATCATCATCATCAGCCTGTAGAAGTCCACTGCTGGACATAGGCCTCCCCTAAAGAGTTCCGCGACGAACGGTCTTGGGCCTTCTCCATCCACCGACTTCCCGCAACCTTCACAATGCCGTCGGTCCATCGGGTGGGGGGCCTTCCAACACTGCGTCGCCCGGTTCGTGGTCGCCATTCGAGAACCTTTACTCCCCAACGGTTATCGGTTCTGCGAGCTATATAGCCTGCCCACTGCTAATAACAACAACAATAGCACTGAAAATACTCTTACATAGATTTGATTCTGAAATTTTAATAAATCTGCATTAAAACCGCTATGTCCAGTTGCTGTCTTACGGCTGTGTGCAATAATGATGTCCAAAGTCCTCAATAGTCGAGTCGACAGCCAACATGGCAACTACAATAGGCTTTATGTTCAAGTGGGCTCGTTACAGACATCGTCGAACATAATGTTGCCAGTAGGTATTTGTTGGCATACAGCCAACTTCAATGTAAGTAGTGACTATTAGGCACTAAAATGGCATTTGACGCTTTGTTGCCAGCTTAGTTAGTTTTTACCTAAAATATTGCCGTAATCCAAGCAACAGCAAGCAACATATAGGTAATATCTCTTGGGGAAGCTTCCGAATGGTAGTGATCTGGATCAATTGAGTTATATATAAATCGTTTGCAACGGTTCTTAGATAGCTCAACTGTGTCTTGGGTATTTTGTAAATATTTACTTGTATTGGTTTTAACTATCTTGCGCCCGCGGTTTCACTCGCGTGGTACCTAATCTAGCCTATATGCTATTCTAGGCAAAGCACTATATATTCCAAGTTTCATCGAAATCGGTTGAGCCATTACGGCGTGATTGAACCACAAACATCCTCACAATCTTTCGCATTTATAATAATAGTAAGTATTATTAGTGGGATTTACTTTCTGTAGGTCATAGAATAAAAATTGCCGCTGCGTAGCATTTATTCATCAAACTGTTAAATAAAATTTGCACCTATTGTGGGTTAAAAAAGCTTAAAATTTCACTTCAGCTTTAATAGGACCTCAGCGTTTAAGCAACGTTTCAGAGGACAGGACTTAAGTACTGTTTTCTACTGAAAAGCTTTTAAATTCTTATCGGTAAGCGACACGCTTTTAGGCTTAGGTACGTTTTTCACAGATTTGACGTCCATCTTAGCTTATATTGAAAAGACGATGCAATTTCACGTACAAATATTTAAAAATAAATGGTAGTATGGAAATAACTTGACTGATATCGATGTAACCAGTTAATTCTATAAGTTGTCCTTTGAATTGAAAAAATATCAAATATCTCGATGCGATTTTTTTAAAGATGTAAGGATGTTTGTTAGTCTTTAACGCCGCGCGCCACAACCACTGAGCGGATTGAAATGTAATTTATATAAATTTTTAGCATGTATGTGTTGAATAATTGAACCTATTCCGTGAATAGTTATCCTAAGTACATCATCCAACATGACTTTCTGTGAATAGAAATAGATCTAGATTTAATTATAAATTATAGACTGTTTGTCAATGGTTTTCACTTGTCAGTGTCAACTCCAACGTTCTAGACTAACTTTGTCTCCGTTCTCTGTCTGTAGTCATCACTTGTTGTGTGTGCAATAATGTCTGCGTAAGTTTTCCAAATCCCAGTTAATATTGACAATCGTGTATTATAATGTAATAGCATTTTTCACAATACAATAATAAATATTGTACTTCGTGATTCCTGATTTGATTTCGCCGCCTGCACCCTCCTAACCCTAATAGGTTTAGGTAGACCCTTCCACTGACATGCTGGGAATCCATCCCGGCACTCTACTCAACAGTATGTATGTATTAACGAGCCTGGAATAATCTATTTACGATTTTTTTAAAGATGTAAGGATGTTTGTTAGTCTTTAACGCCGCGCGCCACAACCACTGAGCGGATTGAAATGTAATTTATATAATTTTTTTGCACGTATGTATGTAGTAATGAGCCTGGAATAACCTAAAGCTAAACGCGAAGATAGCCTATATTAATTAATTATTAATTTATGTCTCCATGTGTTATGCTCAATTTATCAGTCAAAACACATTGATTGCAATTTTTAGTTGTTTTAAGTAACTTATATTATATCAGCTAATAATATGATTGTTTTATTGTAATAACTATTGACAATTACTGCTCAAATGCTCAACAAACCAATACGGATTGGAAGACCTTGAGTTTGCGGCACTGGAACTTCTTATAAATGTATTATGACGACAATGTTAGGTAGGTACTATCTTAGTGAATAGGTTTATGTCTAAAACAGAACCTTAATCCTTGTTAAGTGATTTAAAATTATAATTTAACGTCAATCTAGAAAAATTACAATGTATGTACCTCTTGTAAATCGTTTGCGTATTCGCTATTCAGTATAGCTATTTACATTTGCATCTATTTAGATATTCTATATAGTATATATAGAGTATAGAGTACCTATTCTATTGTTTTTTACTGTTTTAATTTATTTTCTATGGAAAACCATTGTTAATTTATACGTTTTTTTCTATAAACACTTAGAAACCAAGCTATTGTATTCATGTTTTTGATAAGTATATACCTTAATATGGCGACTGAAGAAATAATAAAAATGATTTAGAACGAAATGATCTATTATTGTATATAATTCTCGCTAAAACGCAAGTATATTTTGCAATCAATCGTTATTCATGATGATTGAGTATTTTTTAATTACCCTAAAAGTCATTGAAATCAGATTCCACTCATTCATCTTATTCTGCAGGTTTTTCCGAAGGGTTTTAGGCATTACTTACTAAATTATTAAAACATATCACATCTAATAATAACACAGTGTAATCCGCATACGATGTTCGTGCACGTCACAGAAAAATCAATAACTTTAGCACCACGCTCTCGACACATAGTTACACTAAGCGATTGTTAGAATTTAGACACTGTGTCTCATTTCACATTTATCCGTTTTAAAGTTCGGGTTTTGTAGAAAAATATTTTTATAGTTACATAATAATGTGGATGAATTTTAATGTTTTTAGTGCGGCGGGAGTACGCGCTGTGTCGCGATCGCTCGAGACCTCTCGGGTGTTTCCGTGTGGGGGTGGCATAGTGAGTCATTACCCTTAGGGGTGGTTTTGCGTTCCGTTCTACGCATCACTCTTTTTAAAGATATTCTTGCCAATACCTAGTGGATTTAAAAGTTAGTTTTCATTTGTAACTAGTCAATTTAACTTAGAAATAAAAAAGACAAATCAAATCAAAGTAATTTATTGCGTAATATGGGTTAGGTACAGTTGTTACATAATACAATACAAATTAGGAGCAGCCATATTCAGCGTTGTACGCATGCAATATACATATTTTCAAAAAGATTAAGTACGTATGTCAGAGCTTTAAATTACAATAAAATAGTGCTATTACAAAAAATGACATTGAAATAATCATGGGTTGAATAATAAGCTCTTTCCAATAGTAACTTTTTCAGTCTCACTTTGAATACTACAAGGCTTGAAGTATCAAGTAAAGGTTTAGGTAGGTGATTGTACACACTGTAACATATACAACAATACATATAAACAATATTGTTGACATTAAACAATATTTTGTAAAATGTACCTACACATTTTAGTAGTACCTACCAACTTCAAATTCTTAGTGGCAGTACCTTAGAGGCTTATACTGCTCATTTAGCAGCCTAATATTGAGAATTTTCAAGAAAAATTGTGGGTATTAAGGCACCCACGGGTAGTTTTGAGGCGTAAATCTACCAAATGAAGTATTTTGAGCACCTAATAATATTCATTTTTTTCATAGCTTGAACGAATGAGGGATTTATTTATTTGCGTAAATACTGTAGGTACGTCAATAGCTCACAAATTAAAATATAGGATCACTGTGTTAGACTAAGTACAACAAGCCGTTTATAATCTTCGACTAACTGCGTTTGCCAACCCGCGTGCCCAGCGTGGTGAGTAAGTATGGGCAAAGGAGCCATTTCATTCTGGGCCTGGTCCATGTACACTACATAGAAAAATTAGGAAAAAATAGGAGATTACAAGAAAAATACAATTTCATTAATTTGAAGACAAATGCGATGGTACAAGAATAGTTCTTCTAGTAAGTTTTTTACTATATGAACACTATTTGAAGGCCGCCATGTTGGTTAATAATTGGCGTATGACATGAAATTGACATATTTTTCATGTCACGTTGTTTGATTTGATGTTTTTGTTTTGTCGGATAAATGTAGGTTTTCAAAATGACATTTCACGCACGTCCATCCGCCATATTTTTGTAGCGCTGTGTGTTACTCTCTTTGTCGAAGAAAATCTTAATGTAAACGAAGTCAATTTAAATAAAATAACCAATTAAATACGTTTACTTTATTACTTAGCCATGTTTCAGAGTAGTGTACACAGTGCAGGCCCAGGCTCCATATATTGATGAAACGTCTCTTTTCCCCACATGATAGGAAGTTGCTCTGAAAATATGGGAGGCTGATGTTCAGCAGTGGACATCTACGGCTGAAATGATGATGATGTTACTTGGTGACTTTGTAAGTGTTTAAGATTTCATAAGTAGCTAAAGACCATAACGAACGGTATAAACTAAACGGCATTGCCTCCTATGTAAACGCAGCTAGGTAGTTTTGTAGTACGACCTACCTGTAACTACTAGTTAATTTAAATAAAATTAACATTGAAATCATTAATAGGCAATTTGATGTTTATTAATTTTATCAAACTTTGACTCCAGAAGCACTCGACTTTTTTATGACGTTTGATGCACTACATTTTTTTAATAGAAATAAAAAACTGAAATACACTCACGGCTTTTACCCCCAAGAATGGTAGACATCCTCTCAGATCTCCAGGCGATCAGATCCTTGAAGATGTCTAAGGGGGTAGTCAGAGGCATGTCTGAATATTTAGCACATGCCCACATTATAAGTGAGTAGGTATAATTAAGTATAAATTAAGCTAAAAGCGTGACAAAATCTTGCCGTACCTACACAAAAGCTTTATGAAGTTACTAGCTAGTGGCTGTGGCTTATTTCGCGGTACCTAGATAAAAACTAGCCTATACCTATGCCATACTAGGTAAATAACTATGTCTATTCCAAGTTTCATTGAAATCGGTTGATCCATTACGGCGGGGTCGAAATAAAACACAAACATTCTCATTTATAATACTATCTTTCGCATTTATAATATTATTATGTAGATAATTATAATAATAATTATACAATACATCCTATAGTATATTTAATTAATTTTTATACGATAGGATGACTATTCCCTTATAGAATCAAGGTGCCATGTTTCAATTTCCAAATGATGGAACTATTAAAAAGGTTGACGAACAATGATAACAAAATTAACAAAATAATAATACCTATTGTAGTTTAATTTCAGGGGCGTCAAATCATTGTTAATTGTGTTTTCAACAAACGTTAACGTAGAACGGTAGGTAAGTGGTTATTTATTACTAAAACTAATAATAATTAATGCATGGTTCCTATATAGTATGCTTCATAATATTATGTAAACCTACTATCCTGAAAGAGGCTATACTTATTATACTAATTCTACACCCAATCCTACTAATATTTCAAACTAGCTTCCCAGGCCACTACATAAAAAGTAGTCTTTTTAAAAAAAATAAAAAAAATATGCCTATATGCTATTCAAGGTATACAATTTTATCTATTCCAAGTTTCAACGAAATTGGAGCCTTTACGGCATGATTGAACAACAAACATTCAAACATCCTCACAAACTTTCGCATTAATAATATATTATAGTAGGAGATTATAAATATAAATGAGAAAGTTTGTGAGGATGTTTGGATGTTTGTCTTTCACATGTAACGGCTCAACCGATTCCGATGAAACATGGAATATAAAGAGTTCTTTACCCAGAATAGCATATAGTCAACTTTTCATGTGGGTACCACGCGAGCGAAGCCGCGAGCGGAAGCTAATTAGTTATAAACATAAAAAAATCCAAAAATAGGAAGAGTTTGGGAAAAGAAAATAAAAAATGAAAATATTTATTTGAAAATATCCCATGCACTTATTTTCCGATTTTGTATAGTTTTAGAGTTATGATTTTTATTGAACTAACATAAATAGTTATAGGTAAATATCTTGACTCAGACCGCTCCCTGCGAGTTTCTGCCCGTTCCCGCGCATCACGTTCCGCATCACCTCATTACTGTAGTGGAGTCACAAAACTTCCAAAACACATGTGTCGGTCGGTGTCTTATTTAATACTATTAAGTAAGGAGTGCTCTGAGTTAAATGGTTCACGTATGGCAAAATACCATAATAAAAAGACTGTAAAATCACAATTATTTTCAGACATTAAAAATGGTCCGAAACGAAGCCAAGCAGGTCAGCGATGAGCGTTACAACATCATCATGTCGCGCTATGTAAAGTTCCAAGCAGCCATGAGCGACGTCGACTTAAATGTGGTCAGGGTATTTGACCCTCTTACACAGAAGCAATTAGACGAGCTGAACCTTATTAGAGAAGTCAGCCAGCAACTGCAGAAGAAGAAGGAAGAAGACTTAGATAAAGCTAAGGTAAATTATCACTTAGTAGTTGTTGCATAAAGTCGATTTGCAGCTAGCGCCATCTAGCGGGTAGTAGCATTACCACTGACGATCGATTCCTTTCATAGTAAAAATAAAAACTAGCGGATTTTTCAACAGTAAAATTCTAATCATGACTTAGTAAAAGAACCTATTGTTCCTAAAATTTTACTATTAAGCGTCCATTGTGCTCAAGAAGAAGAGTTTTTCCAATTCGCCTTTAACTGCTTTATATCTGACAAGTAACGCCATCTATCGACGAATTATTTACAAATGTTTGGCTTAGAAAATAAATACAAAAAACCTACGTAATTTTTCCAGGAAGCAGAAGCGAATGAAGAAATCAAAGAGGAAGCAGTCGAGTCACCAGAAAAGGAAGAAAAAGAAGAGAAGGAAGCTTAGTTATTAAATAAATTAGAAAAAAAACTAATAAACAAGACTGTAAAAAGGTGTAAACGAATTGGTCAAACTGCCTTCTTTTAAAATAAATCAATCACCGTCACAGAGTACATTGTTAATTTCAAATTACAGATTGAGTAATCACGTCAGACGGCTGAACGGGTCAGGATGAAATTTAGCACAGAGATAGATTATAGTCTGGAATAGCACATCCTCCTCCTCGCGTCGTACTCCTCATTACTGAGGGTCGTGAAATCCCCGTTGAAACATCTTCTTCCGAACAATATCACGCCAGCGGTTCCTGTCTTTAGCGGCGTGGAACGCATCATGGAGCTTTGTGTCCAGGATCGAATTTGGTCCATCTTCTTCTCCATATTTCTTCTTCGGTTACCATCAGTTGTTCGAGGTTCTCACCGTCTTTTCTGGCTATGTTACCAAAGAAATTCAGAACTTTGCGGAGGCAAATGGAGGACAGACTCGTCTTCACCTTGAGCTCTCGTAGAATGGACACGTTGGTGCGGAAGGCAGTCCAGGGAATCTGTAGCATTTTCCTCCAGCACCACATTTTTAAAACGTCTATGCGGCCTCGGTCGGCTTTCTTAAGAGTCCATGTTTCTGCTCCGTAATTAAAGATGGAGAAGACAAGGGTGTTAACAAGCGTAACTCTAGTATTACGGGATATGCTGCGATCTCTCCATATTTTGTGCATTTGCGAAAATGCACTTTTGGCCATACCTATGCGCCTACTTATTTCCTTTTCGCAAGAACCCGTATTGTTTATGGTAGAGCCAAGGTAGACAAAATTATCTACCACATCCAGGCTTAATTGACCGGTTAGATTAAGTTTGCACGCGCGGTCAACCACCATCAGTTTCATTATTAATCAGAATAGCACATAGGCTACTTTTAATCCACGCGAGCTAAGCCCCGGGCGGAAGCTAGTAATGAATAATAAACAATCTCTTCACATACCTACAACCGAAGACGAATTCGTCCGAAGACTTCGGTGGCGTAGCAGGTTCGATTCCCGCTGAGCGACAAATGTTTTAGCATGATCTGTAAATATTTGTCCTGGGTATTGTGGTGCCATGGTACTCGTTTCAGATACCGGCGACACGGACATTGTAATCCTAGTCTGGGGTCAGGCAGGACTATGTATGTGACTGTTATTATCTTTCTAATTTTTATTATTAGTGGGAAGTGGATATAGGTGTTGATTCTGTTGTACCTAAACCTTCATTGTTGTTCCATTTTTTTTTAAGGTGGCAAACTATCATACAGTCCACCTGTTGGTAAGCGGTTACCGTAGCCTATAAGCGTTTGCAATACCAGAGGTATCACGCACGCGTTGCCGACCCCGAATCCCCCCCCCCCCATAAAGAGCTCTGGGCAACCTTACCGCAGGAACACAACACTATTTGAAATAAATAATGTTATTTGGCTGCGATCTTCTGTAAGGCGGAGGTACTTCCCAGGCGGGCTGCTCCAATTTAGAACGAGAAAGTCTCGCTGTGCCCTACCTCCTCCAATTTATAAGGGACTTCAACAGTCAAAAGTAAAGACTATATAGCATAAAAAATTATATTTAGTAATAATTACAATGATACACAGCTTAAAATAAACAACCTAAAATCTAAGAATTATCTGTCATCACATCCTCATCATCATCTTCAGGTTCAGCCAAGTCCGGATGAACAACTCTAATGTGTAGGTTTAAGTTTATTTTCACGATAAAACTCTTCCCGCAAGTCATACATTTGTATGGTCGTTTAACATCGTCCTCGTGAACAGCCGGGTGAGCGCGTGTCATGTGCGTTCGCAGTAACGACGAGTGCAATGTACGATCACATTGATTGCACTTGACGAGGCAATCAATCGGCTGGCCTTCGTGCGTCTGCCGATGCTTCTCCATCGTTATCTTGGAGACGAATAGCTTCTGACAGAGATCACATTTGAAGTTCTTCACTTTTGTATGCTTCTTCATGTGGACTTTCAGGCAGTTCTTCGTCGGGAACATGTCATCGCATTTCGAGCATTTGAACTTCTTGATATCGTTGTGTAGCTGCATATGAAGTTTTAAGTATGCCTGTCCCGTGAAACTCTTCTCACAGATTTCGCAGTTGATTGTGCTCGTAGCCGAGTGAGTTTGCATGTGACTTTTTAAGAACTGCGCAGCGACAAAGCTGCGGTCACATATCTCGCATATGAACTTTTTAGAGGCAGCTCCTTCATGCTTACTCTTGTGAATGTCGAGGTGGTACTGAGAATTCACCTTCACATCGCACTTGTCGCATCTGAATTTGCGCCGTTTCTTCGGTCCGACCTTCGCAGTCGGCGGGGGTTCAGGATCCATCGGGGGCTCGTCTTTCTCCCCGCCATGGAACTTTTTATGGAGCATCAAAAACTCCAACCCTTCGAATGTCATCTCGCAAACATCACATCGGTACCTCTTGAGGATCCTGTCGGTGTCGCCGTTGTATTGCTCAGCCATTTTCTCGTGTTTAACTGATCCTTTGTCGCTAGTCGCCGGTTCCATCATGCTCTTCATCCAGTGGTCTTGAATTCCGACTCCTGACTTGCTTTCCATTGGGGACGCTTACGGACGCATCTTGCTGAGACGGTATTGATCGGTTTTACGCGCCGCGAGCAGTCCTTTAATGCGAAAACAGTGCTGTGGCGACGGTAAACACTAATCCAGTATTGTTTACGCGTATTGTAGGCGAATTTCACGCGATAATTATCCGGCTAACACAAAGGGAGCCTTGTTACGCTGCCATAAATTCCAAAAGAGATGCGCGTTGCTTTTTTTTTCTGGTGGTTCAATGACACTGACAGTGTTTTTGTAACATGTAGTTTATTGCCAGGCTGAAATAAATTTCTACCTATTTCTACTACTACACTACTAATCATTACCTTGAACCGAGGCGGGACGCTCGGCGCTGCTGTTTAGATTAAGATTGGATTAATATCATGTAGTAAGTTGATGTATTGTTTAAATTATTACATACTTCGATTGATTTTTAAATAAAATGTAAACGCGCTTTATCGACTATGGCGGCAAATGGGAAGACATCTAGGCAAAAAAAAAATATGATGAATAATAATGTGTGTGTAGGGGCTCTTACTTTAGATGCGTTCAAAATAAAATTATATTCCACCAATGAAAACTAAGCTTAGATACTAATCGATCAATTGTTCTGTTCATTCTTACTCATCACGAAACTTCGAAAATCAAACAGCTGTTCGTTAGCAAAAGTAATATGTGAACTGTTGTTGTTTATTCCCTACTAGTCTGTGTTTGTGATTTTATTTCAACCAGACCCAAACTCAATAGATTAGAGTTATTTTTTTGTGCTACAAACGTGAACATCGCCATGTCCTCAAGGCAAACAATGAGCCGGACTTTAGTTCCAATAAAGCGTCACCCGCGTGAGCCTTTAAGTTTCAGAAGAGATATCGAAAAAGTGACTCGACCACCTTCAATTAAAAACGAAATTGGTGATAAAGACTCATTACAGTCATCACCAACACTATCAATGGTTCTAGTCTCTGTGAAGCAAGAAACATCACAAGAATTTGTTCATAACGTAAAAATAAAAAGTGAATTTGGCAATGAAACTTCAGTTACCAACCAAATTAATCTTGGTGATATAAAAACTGAGGTTCCAGTTAAAATGGAACAGGAAGAGAAGAATCATTCATCCCTTGTAAGTAATATGTTCCCCTTTTAAAGATCGCGGGTTCGAAACTGCTCCGCACAGACAGACCAATAGGATGCTAAAGCATCTGTTCAGCTCTGTGCTAGCTCTGTCTGTTGTGTAATTTTTTTTTAAATATTTCCTTGCGGACCGGCTATGGCATCTCAGGCCTTACCGCCATGTCTTAAGTGTAATTTTTACTTTTGTTATGCTCCCATACATACTTCGTACATAATTTTATATTTATGTAACACACTCAAGTCATGTTTTATGTATTGTGTTGATGGCTATTTTACTAAAACTTTGAGGGACTTTGTGAGTCTTTTTTTTCAGAGCCAATGGAAAGTTCCAATGCCCAAGTGTAAAATAGAACCTATAAAAACATTTTATAAATGCTGCAATATAAAGTTCGATGATAAATTTCAACACTTTCGACATATGATTGATCATATGGAAGAAGAACTGACAAGGTAACAGCATTATATTGATCTGGATCAGCTAAGCTACCTATCTGAAGATTATATGCAATGGTCTTTAGATAGATCAACATAAGTCTCGATTTTGTTATTGCACTAAACATAGTTAACTTAATTTGACAGCTTTCAAAGTATAGCCATTGTTTTTTTATCTCCATTGTTGACTGCAACATTGTTAGATTGTTTTTATGTCAAATTAGGTTAGTTTACAATAATGCAACAACAGAATCAACACCATTATCTTATGCAATCATCATCATTATCATCAACCAGTAGAAGTCCACAGCTGGACATAGGCCTCCCCAAAGAGTTCCATGATGAATGGTCTTCACAATGTCGTCTGTTCATCGGATGTTCAATATATTGTACCTAATTTGTAAAATATTTATTCTGTTATCAGGTAGTTCTATTTTTTTTAATATTTGTAGGAATAGGCATATTTTTCTTTCTATGTTTTTTTTTCTATTCTTTGCAGTAATAGCAAATGCCTCGAAATCCCTTTCATTTTGCCTATCCTTGATTGTTTCTCTCCCGGCCAGTATTGCCAACAAAAACAAAGGCTTTATCTCTATTTTCCTTAAAAGGAGCCATTTCATTCTGGGCCTGGTCCATGTACACTACATAGAAAAATTAGGAAAAAATAGGAGATTACAAGAAAAATACAATTTCATTAATTTGAAGACAAATGCGATGGTACAAGAATAGTTATTCTGGTAAGTTTTTTACTATGTGAACACTATTTTAAGGCCGCCGTGTTGGTTTATATTGGCGTTTGACATGACATTGACATATTTTTCATGTCATGTTGTTTGATTTGATGTTTTTGTTTTGTCAGATAAATGTAGGTTGTCAAAATTACATTTCACGCACGTCCATCCGCCATATTTTTGTAGCGCTGTGTGTTGCTCTCTTTGTCGAAGAAAAACTTAATGTACCTTAGAACGAAGTCAATTTAAATAAAATAACCAATTAAATACGTTTACTTTATTGCTTAGCCATATTTTAGAGTAGTGTACACAGTGCAGGCCCAGGCTCCATATATTGATGAAACGTCTCTTTTAGAAAGACAAGTAATTAATACGTTCTTGGCAACACTAGCCCTGTTATTTGACTTGCAGGGTGGTGTTTAGAGCTTTATATGTTACCATTCCAGCTGTACAGGAAAACATTACTGGGAGTCCATTTTAAAATTGATCTTCACAGACTATCTTTTGAATTCACATACTATCTGTTTCCCGCTGCTTCGCACGCGTGATCTACAGGAATACGATTTTTCATACAAACGTTTTAATCTCTTTTCACCCTCTTATGGGTTGATATTTTAAAAATCCCTCCTTAGTGGATGTGTTTGGCATTTAAGGCAGCTACTGTCCAAATTTCAGCCTCATAGTTTCAGCGGTTTAGGCTGTGCGTTGATTCCACGTTGAGGCCTTGTTCTTTTATAGATTTATATACAGATTTTGATTAAATAGTATCGTAGGATTAAAACTTATTTGTAATTTCAGTGTTAAAATTAAATGTTACTACTGCTTTCGCTACTTTAAAACTGAAAAGGACATGATAAGGCATGCCAAGTCCAAGCACACTGGTTTTCAGTGTATGTCTTGCTATCAGAACTTCGTTAACAGGCGTTTGTTGGTAAGTCAATCCTCGGACTCGAACTAATAATTCGCCGTGTTGGCGTAGTGTGTTGGTACCACGACTTACAATCTGAAGGTCGGCGTAGGTTCGAACCCGGTCGTGTTCCTATCGAAAAATGTATGTGCGGAAAGAAAGAATATTCGGGTTAAGTGGTACCTATTGCGTTTGAGTAAATGAACCGTTATTTTTCGTTACTTATTTCGTTATAATACGAATGGATTTTTTATGACACCTATTCTTATACATATAATTCAGTAGTCTTTTTTTGTTATGTATTTACTTAAGATTTTTTTTAGTTATGATTATATAATATTTAATTTGGTTATAACCAAATGTTAGGAATTTTATAATATCCTAAATATTTCCTTAAAATATTGCATTAAATACCTACCTAATGCATTATTTCTAATGCAACGGTTGTCTTTTACCAGAGACTATATAATACGGTTTTTACTATTACAGATTCAACACTTGACAGTAGTTCACAATTATAAACCAAGAAAGAATGAAAATTTGAATGACAATAAGGTATTTCGATGGCACAGGCAAATATGGGACGACAAAGCCAAAATAATGGACGGTAAAATGTAAGTGTCAGTGTAATTTTTATTTTCACTTATCTCTTCAAAAGTTTGGTTGAGTCTCCCTTCTGACACCGACCATATTATTATACCTATTACCTAAAGTTTACGAAATCATCATGAAACGGACACTGGCATAATTTTAACAAGCCACGTAGTTAGTTAGTTTTTTGTTTTTGGCTTCTAAAAACAAAAAAACTAACTAGCTTATTATTAGTATTATTATTATATTATTAGTATTATTATAATATCAGTAGGAAATAAGCTACTGATATTATAATAATATTATTGTAAATGCAAAAGTTTGTGAAGATGTTTGGGTGTTTTTATTCAATAAACCGTTACGGCTCAACCGATTTCGTTGAAACTAGGAATAGATAAGTTCTATACCTATTCTAGGTATAGGCAGTTCATATAGGCTTTTTATACATGAGTATAGGTACCACGCGAGCGAAGCCGCGGGCGGAAGCTAGTTTATAATATAAGTAAGATAAGATAGAAAGAATTTAGGAAGGAAATAATTCTATCTTTTCCCAGTTTGATCGAAATCGTTTGAGCCGTTACGGCGTGATTGAACAACAAACATCCTAGCAAACTTTCGCATTTATAATATTAGTCCTTCTTCTTATCGTGTCTCTGATTCTTTCTTGGTCATCCTGTATTAGGTCAGTGACCAGGTTGAGGTATGGTGGCCCTGAAAAGGGCCCATGACCGTCGATGACAGAATCAGTGTAGTGAAAGGATATAATATTAGTGTATAGGGGGAGGCCTTTGCCCAGCTGAGGGATATAAACGGGTGAAAATAGAAGATAATAAGTTAATATCTACCAATAGCATTTAACGCAGAAATTGAATGCAAAAAAAAAACAAATGCAACTCGGTATCTCTATGATCTAACGTAGGTAGGTGTGGTTACAGAATAAAAGATGAAGAGTTGAAAATTAAAATTGAACAACAACCGCCAGTTCAGAAAATCGAACCAATGTTATCGACCGTGAAAACTGAAACAAAATTTTCAAATATCAAATTGGAGTCAACTATGTCAAACATCAAAAAATAATTTTGACCAAACGCTTCAAATTCTTACCAACGATTCAGGGTCGGACGTAATTTTCATTGCTTGCTTGTCGTGTCATAAATTCGTTCTTGGTCATCATTATTAGGTCAGTGACCAGGTTGAGGTATGGTGTCCCTGAAAAGGGCCTAGGACCGTCGGTGAAAGAATCAGTGTAGTGAAAGGATTAAAGTGCGCCTATTAGTAGAAGCTCCTTTCGTGCACATGTCATATGTCTTCGAATTTTTGGGTTCTAGGACATGTCGGGTTCCTCACGATGTTTTCCTTCAACGTTTGAGAGCACTAGTTTAGCACACTTAAATTTTTCGAATGGAAAATCCATTGTTGCACGACCGGGATTCGAACCCACGACCACAAGTCTTGGCCATCGGAAGGCTACCACCATTCCACTATATAATCTGTCTGTGTTTTTTAATTTTCAATAATGGCAATGGAATTTTACTTACTTTCCTTGACAGATTTATTTTTCTCAAGTTAGCTCAGAATCTAAAAATGTTTATCTGTTAATAGTTGTATAATTT
Organism: Anticlea derivata; assembly: GCA_947579855.1. Taxonomy (NCBI): domain Eukaryota; kingdom Metazoa; phylum Arthropoda; class Insecta; order Lepidoptera; family Geometridae; genus Anticlea; species Anticlea derivata. The sequence goes on along the minus strand of OX388287.1, from coordinate 3,291,491 downwards.
AGTAGCCAATCGTTGTACCTGTTTATATTGATGATAGTTATTTTGATTGATTTGTTAGTTTTTAAGAAAATGCTATTTTATCACTTTTTACGCCTTTATGATACCGTCGTCCTAAGCGCTAAGGGTAGTGTGAGCCTATTTCATGTGAAAACGTACATGCTAATTTTGCTCGAAGTGCCATAAAACGTACTTACTAAAAATCATAGATTTATGTTTTCGAAGGCTAATTTTTACCCAATTTTTTGTTTAACCTACTCGGAAGTGATGCATATTTTTCTAATTAAATGTTTTTATAAATACAATGTTGTTTGCATTTATCTACTGTACCTATTGTAAAATTATATCGATCGAAAGCTGTAGGTAGGGACGAATAAAGTTTTACTTTTACTAGATTATCTTTTACTGAATTTTATGTAGCCTCTACCATACCTTCCTGCAAATCAGAGGTAAAATCGTTGTTTGTCGCTAGCAAGATTATTCTCTTTTGTTTCTAAACTGTGGAAAAAACAGTTCTCGTTATTCGAGTTGGCAGCACTCCCGATATTTGGATAATTAATAGAATAGGGAGCCGCTACGCTCCAAAACTTTCTAAGATAGTGTTCTGTGTTTCTAAGATACTTACCAGGAGATGTAGAGACATAGTAGTAGACGACTTGTGACGTGTCATTCAGGAAATGTACGAAATAAATTATTATTTGATTATCTGTATAAGATCTTCGCAGTTTTCACATCCGCTGTGCACCATACAATAGACGGCAGTGCGTCATACAAACCTCTTTAGTCCTATCTTTTTGCTGTCAGTGTCATTATGTTAATCTTGCCGTCAAAGTCAGCTGTTCTGTTTTGGCTGTTGTCTACGTTCGGCGATTTCGTCGAAATATTTTTACTGCATTAGGTACAGTGAGTTTCATTTATCTTCAATACAATTATTAATTGTAAGCATTGTCCTTCTCTTAATTTCGTTCCTATGTTTGACTGCATTCGTACTGAAAAATCTTGTTTTGTCTATAGGTTACTTTTCTATACCTTCGAGATGTGGCCTATTCTTCTGCAACTACTGCGAAGCAACGCAGTATACATTACTCTACCTGTAGCTGCTGTGGTCGGCTTCGTCGGATATAATCTAGAAAATTTATTATCAGATAAATACACACCTTACAATAGTAAGTACCTACCAAAATTACATTTGTTATTGTGCTAGTTTGATGCGATAGTGGTGTAGGTAACTAGTTTTAACAGAGTTCCTATCATTATCATCATCAACAACCTGTAGATGTCCACTGCTGGACATAGGCCTCCCCCAAAGAGTTCCACGACAAATGGTCTTGAGCCTTGTCCACCCACCGACTTCCCGCAACCATTACAATGTCATCGGTCCATCGGGTGGGGGGACTTCCAACACTGCGTCGCCCGGTTCGTGGTCGCCATTCGAGAACCTTTACTCCCCAACGGTTGACGGTTCTGCGAGCTGTATGGCCTGCCCACTGCCACTTCAACTTGCTAATTCTGAGAGCTATGTCGGTGATCTTGGTTCTTCAGTTAAGAACCAGAGTACCAAACTTCACAAAAAAAAAGGAATACTATATACTATAGCTAACTTTAAATACTATATTTGACTGGCCTCATAGCTCAGTGTCAACAGCTGACAGCATAGGCTATTTTTAATCTGGTTTTTTTGTATTAGATACAAACGTTTTATTTCTGAAAACAATTATAAAAATTTTCAGAAGCAGTTCAAGACCAACGTCTAGACCGAATGATCGAGGACGAGATCCTCGAAGACCCGACCAATGTGAAGAAGTTAAAATACAAGGAAAATGTGCTGGGGAGGAATGTTTCTCCATCATTGCAAAAAAATTAGGTCTTCATTGTCACAGGATCTTTATTTTAGTTAGTGTATTTTGTCAGTTACGTACTTAAACTCACTTATCTAGCCTTTAGGAGCGTCAAAATTACTACTGCGTTAGAAATGTGACTATTTTCGGAAGTAGGTAGTCACTTTGGGAATGTATGTCGTCATTTTGGTAAAATAGATCGCATGCTTCTAAAGGCTAACTAGTGAGAAACTGCAATTTGCCATGATTTGAACTCAACGGTTGACACTGAAGTTTTTCATGTTAGCAGAGGTAAATGGAACTTTGCTGTTATGTGTACCAATATGTACAAAAAAACAACAAAAATAGTAATGCTCGTTTTTTCGTAAATGCTGTAAATATTTAGTGTTATTTAAATTATTAAAAAAATGCGCTTTAGTTCCGAAGTTTCAAGCCAATATCAAAAATGATACCTAACTTATTTAGTCACACTACAGATAAAATGAACAGTTGCTTTATTCATATTGAATACACTCAATAGTAAGTATATAATTATGCAGCTAAAATATAAATTAGCTAAAAAAGTTTTATATGCATAATATTAAATAAATCTAACATTGCATTTCCCCTAATTCACATTAGTTATTTTCATCAAGAGACACCCACTTCATAAGTGCTATTTGTTCATCTTTTTTCGAAATAATCTTTTGTAGTACATAATCACGAGCCCTGTAATTACGAAACGTGGTTTAAACCAGGTCTAACTAAACCCTGGTTTTGTGACGTGTCATTTCATACATTTGTTTTATGTCACAATGTCAAATGAGCCCAAACACGGCCAGTCGCTTCATTTACCTCGCCTCGGTCAGCACAGCTCTGGTGGAAACGATTTTTGCGCATACAAAACAAACGAGGTTTGTGTGTACCAGCCAGTCCATAGACGGAGTTTGTTGGAAGTACTCCCACTACACCGCAACCCCGTCGACACATTTCACAGCTTCGCAACGCATCCTCTCACCACACATTAATGTGCATTTTCACAGCTCCGCTACACATCCTCGTTGGCACATTTTCATCGCACAGCAAGACATCCTCGCACGACACATTTCCATCGCACATCTCTGGTGGAAACGCAGCCTAATACAGCTCATTCTCACTATAATACTGTATTGTCATCTGAACTTAATATGCAAGTTTCAACTATATTATATATAATTTTGGTATTCAGACCCTAGGTCCGTAGGGGCCCTCTGATCAAAGCAATGCATGACCTGAGGAAACTAGGCCAACAGATTGCCATCCAGTGTGGCAATTCCGCCAGCATCTTGGGGACACTTCTCACAGGTTTTTTTTTCTGAGTATACAGCAATATTGCAATCAGTCTTCGGACTATGAGCCGGTTTGGTGTGGGTATTTGGATAAATTGAGCTTTGCAATGGTCTTGAGATAGCTCAAATGTTTCTTTTGTGTTTTGTAAAGCCGACTTTATCGACAGACATTTTGAAACAAACGGCAACACAATTTTATCTAACCTATGAATTTCAAGATTTTAATTTGCTTATTTGAACATTAAGAACATTCGTATTTCACTAAATTTTAACTATCCCGCACTTTACAGATCACTTTAACTATTAGAGCATTTTGGCATTTGCATCAACATCCATTAATGCACAATGTGTCTCAAAACAATTTATCTTTCGATTACAAATAATTCCTCACTACATTCAAATCTTGCATTACTCGTTCCTGTTTTACCTCAATTGTACTGCTCTCTGGTTTCTCAGTTCCTATTGGTAAGTATTCTTCGATTTCGTTCTTCGGTGGTGCTTTATGGTTCCCTCCGAACACTGAAGCGTTTGTACCCTGACCGGTCAAAAGATCATCGTCTACAGTTAGATACTCATCTAGCAGAGATAAATCAGTATAATAGTGTTCAGTATCGAAGTCCTTGAGAATTTCACACAATGTTTCTTCATCATTTTCAGACACTTTTGGCTTCCGTACACCTTCTTCTGCCGGCATAGTGACGTCATATCCTATAGAAAACATACTCATTGTTATAACTTCCGGGGGGATTCTAAGCCAAGCCTGCTCTAGCAGACTTAGAGCTTCCAAACAGGTTATGTTTCTGTCGACTTCGTTCATGCATTTTGATACTTTGTCTTCTAAAATCAGCCGTCTGAACTCTGCTCTGAATCTAGTGTACACACCGTTTCTGATAGGTACTAGGCTGTTCTTGGACTTGTATGGGACAAACAGCAGTTTCAAGTTTGATAATTGTAGTTTTGTATGTATCGTTGCCCGGTCGAGAACCAGCAACGCTTTCTTGTTACACTTTTCCAACTCCCTGTTCCAACATTTTACATAATCCTCGAATATCTTCGTAGTGAAATGTGCTTGAGCATGTCTGATATACAGAACAGGCAACGTTTGAGGATCTCTTCGAGAGTTGACTAAGGGATCTTCCGTACCGCATACTAGAAGTTTTTTCTTATCAGTGCCTGATGCATTGGTACAGAGGAATATAGATAGTCTATCTTTCACACAGCCTTGAACAAACTTCTTGCTGCGTAGTTTTTGAATACGGTTCTTTGAAGGATTGTAGAAGAGTCCAACTTCATCGGCAGTATAAATATCTTCATCCCTCAATCCCTCTCTAGCCTCAGCCCATTGCTCTACAAAAAACTGTGTCTTAACTTTGTTATGCGGTGTTGCAGTATAATCTCTCTTCCTTGTCCCGAAGACAATGCGATGCTTTTTCTTGAACCGATCAAGCCATTTCCTGCTGCCATCAAATGTTACAAAACCTAAGTCCTTAGCGAACCCTTCAGCGGCATCTTGAATCATCTTCCCTGATATTTGTATGTGGTTATCTTTCTGCTTTTGCATCCATGCTAAAACATTCTCTTCTACTTTACCGTTCATATGTCTGTGAGACCTGTTTCCCGTTTTATCTACTTCGTATTTATCTCTATTATCCCATAATTCGTTGACAATTTCCGGTGTTACGTTGTAAAGTTTACAAATGTCGTTTATTGGTCTGCCTTTGAACATTTTGTTGACGATCGCACATTGAACGGTGTAACTTAGTTCGCTGTAAAGTAAAGTTGTGCTTTCGCTAGTGGAATCAAATTCGTTTGGGGTGAAATCGGATTCATTAGGGCGAGAATCTAACGTGTTAGATGTACTTCCATCGTCAAAATCTATAGGCTCTACTTTGACTGTTATCTTCTCGGATTCAGCTAACGGATCGTAATTTATGTCTGTGTTTTGTTGCGATCTGGAATTAAAATAACATTTCAGACTGGCCTCATAGCTCAGTTTGTAGTAACTCTGCCTTCTGCGCTAGAGGTTGCGGGTTCGATTCCCGCACAGGACAAACATTTGTGTGATGAATACAGATATTTGTTCTGTGTCTGGGTGTTAAATATTTATCTATTATGTATATCAGTCTCTGGTACCCATAGTACAGGCTATGCCTAGTTTGGGATCAGTTGACCGTGTGTGATATGTCCGGAATATTTATTTATTTAAAAATATACATACGGTGCAAGACCGGGCTATGAACCCACGGCCATCGCATCGAAAGAAAGGTCAGCAACGACTGACGGACGGAGTAGCTGAATAATTAAATTGAAACTCAAGCTTATGAACTTTAAGATACGGCTGTAATTACAATATCACACTGTGAGGCGGAAGCGCCTCTGGTAGAGGTGCGTGATTTTGTGAATTCAGCCGTATTTTGAAGAATATAATAGTCAGTTTCAATTGTTTAGCACATTAGTCGCTTTGCCGCTACTCCGTTCGTGTCCAAAATTGAACTAGTAACTAATACATAAACCATGCTAGTTTCCTGTAGGGGTAGGCAGAGACCACGGCTTTCCACTTTCTACAACCGTTAATACCTCATTTTGTTCAACAAGGAAGTTAGAGCACTGATGGTAGTGACCCCGCCTTCAAATTCAAAGGTCGCGGGGTCGAATCCAGTCGTGCACCAATAGATTTTCCATTCGGATAACTTATGTGCGCTATACTAGTGCTCTCAAACGGTGAAAGAAAACATCGTGAGGAAACCTATGGTGTGCGCGATGCCTATGGCATTGCAAGCGCTCATAGGCTACGGTAACCGCTTACCAACAGGTGGGCCGTAGGCTTGTTTGCCACCTCAGTTGTATAAAAAAAAAACCGGCATGACCTGAACCTAACAATTTGAAGACACATGCCTTAAAGGAGTTTCTACAATGCCCACCTTAATCCTTTCACCAACAGTCATTGGCCCTCTTCAGGGCTAACATACTTCAACCTTGTCTCTAACCTAATGCAGGATGACCAAGAAAGAAGCAGTGAGATGACGACCAAGCAAGCAACTCATAGACAGGCCTCGTAGCTCAGTTGGTAGTAACTCTGCCTTCTGCGTAAGAGGTCGCGGGTTCGATTCCCGCACTGGACAAACATTTGTGTGATAAACACAAATGTTTGTTCTGTGTCTGGGGTGTTAAATATATATCTATTATGTATATCAGTCTCTGGTACCCATAGTACATGCATAGTTTGGGATCAGTTGACATTTGTAATATGTCAAAAATAAACTAGGGACTTACTTTCTAAACTTTGCAAAGTGATCTTCCTTCCATGGATGTTTTTTTATATGTTCCTGCCACTCTGAGACACTGTCGAACTTTGCTGAACACTGGCTACATTTATTTTCTGCGCCGGGTACCTGAAAAAAATAAAGTACATAATTACTAAAAACTACTAGCACCATCTGGCGAACTGGATGTGAACACTACATTTGATAGTAGATAAAACTGTGCTAGCAACATCTAGCGAACTATATAAGAAGTAGCCTATACATGTATGCTATTCTAGGTAAATAACTCTATTCCAAGTTTCAATGAAATTGGCCGAGCCACATATATACAGGGCGTCCCAAACTTATGGGACATGAAGGGGAAGTACCTTAAATATCGTAGATAGGGTATTTTGCTGAAAGAAGACTTTATGTTACTTTTAAAAGTTAGTAATTCTGCATTCATAGATTTTCTAAAAAATACTTGCTTCGTCTGGGAATCGAACCGACTTAAATGTCAAAAAAAAATCATCCTACTTCTATGATGCCAATCGAAAGAATAGCTAAAAAATAATAACTTTGCTTAAGTAACATAGTATTTTAAAAGAAAGGAACAACGTAAAATGATTGAGTCAAATTTTTCAAACACGTTTTATTTAGGATTTTTTAGGATATGTAAAGAGAATACCATAATGTTTAGGTCCACTTAACTTAGAAAATTAAGAAATCTTAAAATTTATGTTAGGAATCCTAAAACAACAGAATCGACACCAATGTTGTTGTTAAATTTGAAAATGGAACAGTTTATGAGAGCGTTTGTTTGAATGCATACTTTAATATTTTTAAAAAGAACTAAAAAATCTAACCTAAAAAATCCTAAATAAAACGTGCTTGAAAAATTTGACTCAATCATTTTACGTTGTTCCGTTCTTTTAAAATACTATGTTACTTAAGCAAAGTTATTATTTTTTAGCTATTCTTTCGATTGGCATCATAGAAGTAGGATGATTTTTTTTTGACATTTAAGTCTGTTCGATTCCCAGACGAAGCAAGTATTTTTTAGAAAATCTATGAATGCAGAATTACTAACTTTAAAAAGTAACATAAAGTCTTCTTTCAGCAAAATACCCTATCTACGATATTTAAGGTACTTCCCCTTCATGTCCCATAAGTTTGGGACGCCCTGTATATATATTAGTAGGATAGGATTGATTGAAACGCAGACCAGTTATTACCTGAGATTCCTTCGGTTTAGCTCGTGACTTCCTTTTGTATTTCTTATGGTAATCTAATCGAGCCTTCCTCTGCTCGGGTGTTTCATTCTTCCTAGCCCATGATTTTCTCGCTCGATCCCGTTTCAGCCGCTTTTGCCGTTCCTCTGGAGTTTCCGGGGGTTTTATTCTCTTTTGCGGTGGGTTTTCTTTGTTAGGTGTGGATTTTTTTGCTGGTTTTGATTTCTAAAAGTATTTATTTGTTTCTAAAGTGCTAATGCTAATCTAGACTTAGGGCAATAAATAATTATACTCATTAATTAACAACCATAAGATTCAACATTTGAGTAGTTCAACTAGTGGTGTAGTTGATTAATGTATCCCTGTATCGGTCGAAGCGGGTCTGAATCCTACCTGAGTCGGAATTTCGAAGTTTTTGAGATATCACAAAAAACAAACGTAGGTAGAGAAACTTGAGATGCTACTTTAAAAGCGTGTGCTTGCATTAAATACCTACTTAATCGTTTTTCATTGTGTTGGCCTGATAGTGTAGTATGGAGCTTAGGAGGTACTCAGACTTTCGACCAGGCCTCCAATTCTACAAGTTCAATGGCTTCAAAATGACAATGGTTCAATGGCAAAATAGATAAATATTAAACACCCACACACAGACCAAACATCTGTGTTTATCACACAAATGTTTGTCCAGTGCGGGAATCGAACCCGCAACCTCTAGCGCAGAAGGCAGAGGTACTACTAACTGATCTATGAGGCCAGTCAAATGTAATGTAAGTAATGTTTAACGAAAACCCATTCGAAATCATTATTCAGAGAAACTTATTTTTAACTCACAGAGCTAAAATCCAATGCATGATCGTCTATCTCTTCAACTTCGACTGAAACCATCATCTCAGGAACTATTTCATCAGCGCTACTGATCCTTGAATTATCATCCTCTTCCACTAACTCCATCTTGATGGTCACTATACCATCTTCAGACGGTGTTCTTCCCATTTCGGCGATGTCGGTCATTTTTGCTGAAGAATATTTTTTAGCGTCTCGAACGAAAACCAATCATGGAAAATTCATTTTATGTTTCCAAAAGAAAAAGGAAGAGTGCGAAGTGTGCGCACATCGATGTTATGAATTATTTACTTTTCTTTTTGTGCGCGACGGCACGGCAGCATGGAATAATAATAGAAAATCTAGAGAAAGAAAAGAAAATACAAAACGGGACAAGGAAAATTATTTACGTCTGACAGTGACAGACAGACAGATGAGACAGACAACTGACAGCCACAAGAGGAGTAGATACTACCAAATCTATCAATTTCTACTAACGTAGAGTCAAGCTAGTGAGAAGTCTACTTTAAGTTCAAGAATTAACATATCATCTGTGGCCATTTTGGAAAATACACACCAATCAGAATTGAGCTTAGTGAGTTTTTGAACTATTTTCAAGTCTGTCTGTGGTGTGAGTGAATTAAGTCTGTCGGTCTCTCGAATTTCTTTTCTTTCATTCAATATTTCATTCAAACAAAATCAAAACATAACCTCGGATATTCGCGGATAAACAAAACAATTAATCGGATGGAAGACTTAATTTTTTATGTGAATTAGATAAGGATTTGGAAAAAAATGTCTCAAACTAAACTCTCCAGCTTCCTGTCGAGGCTAGTGATGAACAAGCCCCATACCGACCCAAAGCATTTACGTAACAGTGTCCAAAATATCCGAAACAAAAGTGCCTCAGCTCAGAAAACCAAGACCGCTAGTTCTGTGTACCGTACTATGAATATATTTGATAGAAAGGTGAAAGCCTTGCAGAGGGAACGGGCGGCTCAGAGACCTGATTATCACTTAGCAGAGTATATCAAGGAGGAGGTTGGTTGGCGGACCGCTGATCGAATTTTTGATATAAAACGGACTTTCAAAAATGCTGTGGAGCTTGGTATGTTGTCTTCAACACACAGATAAGGTTGTAAACCCCAAAAAGTCATATATACAGTCCTGACCCCACACTATAAAGCATAAGCTACGTTTTACAAACAAAAATATGACCAATAACCAATCTGGTTACAGGAGCGTGCCGTGGCTACGTTTCCCGCCATTTCCTTCCCGATAGCGTTGAGAAAGTCACACTATGCGACACATCACAGACCCACCTTGATAAAGCCATAGTCGCTGAAGGGGTGGAGGTAGAAAAAAAGATTATGGATGAGGAAAATATTGATGTAAGTATCCATTGCAGTGGTGGCCCCGGTTGAAAAATAGGCCCTACATTCTAACCATGAATGTTGTAAGGGCAGCACTTTTCCCTACCATGAATAGCTTTTTTTGCGCTCGCCCACCCGCATGCCCAGTGTAACAAGTATGGGCAAATCCCCTAAATTATTTTTTGGTTGCCAGCCATCCAAGGTTGTTCCTGCTGGAAATCTACAGGGGAGGCGTATGTTCCAGGCAATTTACTACATAATCATCAGCCTGTATAAGTCCACTGCACCATGCACGAGAGAAGCCTCTAAGAGGCGCAGTTTAATCCTACACTGATTCTTTCAACAGTCATAGGCCCTTTTTCAGGGCCATATTTAACTATAACTCAACCTGGTCGCTGCCCTAATGCAGGATGACCAAGAAAGAATCAGTGACATGACAAACAAGCAAGTCCACTGCTGGACATCAGCCTCGCCAAGGAGTGTTATGAAGAGTGTCTTGAGATTTTACCATCCACCGAATCAACCTTCACAATGTCGTCGGTCATGGGGTGGGGGGCCTTCCAACACTGCGTCGCTCCGTTCGTGGACGCCATTATTATTTATTATTAGCCGTATTTCCCAAGTGTACTTTTTTTTTTTTTTTTTTTTTCTATTTATTTAGGTGGTTTATTTAGGGGGGGGGTTTGTGTCCATGCTTTAATAGTTGCACTGCCTAGCTAGCACTCTTCGCTTTCTAGCATCACTAGTTTAGCCGCTTGCATAGTATAGATACAAGCCTACTTTAATCTGTCTCTTCAAGACGGTTAAGGTGCGTAGGTCTTAGGGGAGAGCGCAACAGTCGTCAAGATCCCTAAGGCAAGTCTGGTGAGTTAGCCTTCACGTGGTTGTCCTCCCGTTATTGGTCTGGTTCCTTCAGAAACAGACGCAACAGAAACCGCCAGGCGATAGCTATCCTCACGATCCCTCGCCTCTATATTAGACATTGCTTGCTTCGCTTACAATAGCTGGTATGGAGCCGGTCCCAAGCCCGGGCAAAGCAGGGAGGGCACTTGGGGCAGTGCGGCTCCGCGTATCTATGGTTACATAGGCACGCTGGTCTACACGCCCTAGCGACCCGGAACGCGAGTGGGGAGGGTGGAGAGGGAGGGGCGACTCAGGTTGTTGCTTCTCTTCCCTGCCCTCGTCACTTGCGAATCGGAAAGAAAATGCCGCTTGGGCAATGGCATTTTTCGCTACAGCTTCTGCGGCCCGCTAACCCCTTTTCTGTTCGCAGTACCCTTAATCATGCAAGACACAAAATTGAATGAGAGTTTGCCATGCGACCCGGCTAGCGCCCGGCGCCCTCCGGTATCCGGGCCGGGGGGTGTCAAGTTGGCTACCGAAGGCGGCGGCGGGGTGGGACCCCAGGCCCCGTCTCCAGCAGATACTACTGGGAGGTCGGCGTTAGTGACGCCCAAAACGACACAGGATGCGCCCTGCGGTGCGGCACCAAGCTCCTCGTCCTCGGCGCAAGAATCGGCAGCTGGATCAGGGCGGAGACGCCACCGGCAGTGCTCCAAGACCAGGAGGAAGAAGGCGGCAGCTGCAAGGGCAGCAAGCCAGGACAGCGCAGCATTAACGGCATCTGGTGATGCTGTGTTGGACAAACGAGCTGTCGGGGGGCCCGCGCCCCACGGCACCTCTCCGGTAGGTATGAAGTCAACACTCAAGAGCGGCGCGGGCCGCTCTAAGAATTCTAGGCAGGAGCGTAGGCGACGCACCGCGGAGCTTGTACAGCTGTGCAAGCGTCAACTCCTGGAGGGAGTGCTATACCCACCTGATATGAAGGCCATCGCGCCGGCGGTCAGCGTGGTTATGGCACGCCCTCTCTCCCAGGGGACCCCTCCCCCGGTTGTGCCTGTCTCGACCCCAGTTGGGGGTACGTACCCCCCCCACGCGGGGCTTCGGGGTGTACCCACGGCGGCCCGTTATCGTGACGTTTCCTCCGAAATAAATAAGGAAAGCGTCCGACCGGAGCAGTGCGTCGAAGACTGGACGACCGTGCGCAGGGGTGGGTCCCATTCAAAAGCTGCAACCGCGCCAGCATCTAATACGAGGCCATCGGTGGGAGCGATAGGGAAGGCCCCGATAGCCCCGGCACCTGCATCTGATCCCCGCCCTGGAACCTCCAAAGGGAAGGGCGTTGGGAAAAGTAGCTTTGTGGGCCGTGGGCGCGGCACCGATCCCGTAGCTACCGCGATGGCTGCTGACAAGGGAAACGTGGCAGAGGGTGATAGCACTCGGGGTGCCAAGCGACAGCGGAGCACTGACCTCGTGTCACCTTCAACCGCAGCGGTGGACAAGAAGGTGCGCCTGGACGCTGGAACCGCTGGAGCTCGTGCTACAACAGGTGTTGGCCACAGCGATGGGGGTAGCGCCGCGAATCGAGGACGAAAATCGTATGCCGGAGCTGTCAAATCTCACCTTAAGGTGATCATTCTAGACAGATCCGGACCGAACATGGACGAAGTTCGCGGCACTATCCTAAGGAGGGCCATAGAAGGCTGCCATCTGCAGCACTTTATGGACACTCAGAACGGTCCCAACTATGGGCCGGGGTTTGAGACAATGGCTCGTGTCGACAGGGGGGGGCTGAGGATGGAGCCTAGCGATGAGTTTTCTCTCGCGTGGCTAACCTCCACCGTCGAGAGTCTGCCATGCCTCTGGCCGGGATCGGGGGGGTTCAGGGTGGTCCCGGAAAGCCAAATGCCACGATACGTGACAGGGAGAGTGTTCGCTCCGGATTGGGAAGGGGATGTGAGCACTCTCAAGGCTTATCTGGGCCACACAAATGGGCGCGTGGGATTGAGTGTGTGGAGCTGGCCGATCTTCGCGCATGAGATATCGCGCAACATCGCAGACGACCAGGTCGACCACTCAATTGCCTTTGGGGTGCCAATGGACGAGGTCGAAAGATTGAGGAAGAGAGACTGCCGCCTATATTATAAGACTGCGTCTATCTTCGTCGACCTACGCAAGCCCAGAGCGGGGGACGTCCGAGCTGTGGCCGAGGCTTCCGAGCCGGCGGCGCCATGCGCAAGCAGCGGCGTAGCCGAGGCGGGGCCATCCGGCGGCGTGGACCTTCCAAGTTCTGGAGGATGTGATGGCGAGTGGGAGGGGTCGCAGTGCGACATAGACCGGCTGTTAGGCGTGGATGACGAGGGCGGAGAGATTGCGGGAGACCTATCGGGTCTCAATCTCATGTCGCCCGCCCCGTCCATGGAGGAGGAGCGGTCTGTGGCGTCACCCGGCAGCTCCCACTCGCAATCGCATTAGGATGTTCGGCAACGAACACCCACTATAACCCCCTCTCCCACTTAGCTTTCACAATGATGTTAAACAAGGAAAAACGGGTAATTCTAAACAGACGTAATAATAATAATACTTCCATAATTACGGGAAACTCTAAAATGCCCTATGCACAAAAACTAAATAAAATTGAATTTATTCAAGCCAATATCCAACACAGCATCACTGGATTCGCTGCCCTAAGAAGAACTCTCGAAGAGGAACCGAACACCATAGCCCTGGTCCAGGAGCCTTACATTGCCCGCGGGACGGTGAGTTTCTCTGCCCTCAGGGGTCATGTATTCACTCCTCCAGTGCAAAATAAAATACGTTCCTTAATCTATGTCCCGAATAATATTACAGCATCACTGGTAACCCACTTGTGCACCGATGACCTCACCGTGGTGAAACTAGACACAGGACTTGAAGGTAAGCTTAAAACTATCCTTATAGCATCAGCATACTTGGACGGCGGAGCGGAAGCACCTCCTCAGGCCTTAGAGGAGTTACTTCTCTACTGTGCAGCACACAAAACAGAATGCATAGTGGGCTGTGACGCAAATGCTCACAGCACCGTCTGGGGATGCCCTAGTACGAATGAAAGAGGTAAGGACCTACTGGACTTCATATTAAGACATAACCTCAGCATCCTGAACAGAGGATCAGAGCCCACTTTCGTAACGTCGTGGGCCCAAACCATAATAGACATAACACTGGCCACCGACGCCATTGCGGAACACATTAACAACTGGCACGTAGCCAGCACAGAGGTTTCTTGTGCTGACCATAGACGGGTAAGATTCAACTTGGACTCAGGCGAAATAAAGCCTCGCGTTTATCGTAACCCAAAAAGAACGAACAGCAAATTGTTTACGGCAACTCTAGATACTGAGCTACGAGAACTCTCACTGATAGAACCCAACGTGGAGCTGACACCAACAGAAATAGAAAACACACTGACGTTGCTGGCTAATAGTCTCAAAACCAGCTATGAAAAATCATGCCCTCTAACTAAAGAGCGCACTGCTATTTCACACCCAAAAGACAGATGGTGGAATGGGGAACTCGCCAAACTGAGAAAGAAGACGCGCCATCACTTCAACAGGGCGATGAACACAAACCAAGAGGAAGACTGGAAGGACTACCGCGTAGCAAGACAAAACTTTAAACGCGAAATAAAACGTAGCCGCGAATACTCGTGGAGGAAATACAGCAGTTCCATCACATCCCAGAGCGAAACGGCGCGCCTCAGCAAAATACTATCAAGAGACTCAAAGATCAAACTAGGCACTCTGAGAAAGCCTGACGGATCATATACAACAACAGAGCGCGAACAATTCGAGCTGTTACTAAAAACACATTTTCCGGACTGCACGTTGAGTGACGACACCAGCTGGGAAGCAAGTACAAGTCATACACCACAGAAAGCTGACTGGGTACTAGCTGAATCAATAGTCTCAGAGGAAAAACTTTCTAGTGCTGTAAGAACATTTCAACCATTTAAGGCGACTGGCACGGATGGTATATTCCCTGCCCTCCTTCAGTGGCATCTTATGAAAATCGAGGCAATACTTATAGCTATCTATAGGAGCTGCATCGCTTGGAAATACATACCACTGGCGTGGAGAGAAGTTAAGGTTATCTTCCTCCCAAAACCAGGCAAGTCTGACTACACACAACCAAAGTCATTCAGACCGATCAGTTTGAGCTCATTTCTTCTCAAAACTCTCGAGAAACTCTGTGACAGACACATCCGTAGCGGGCCGCTGGCTAACAACCCGGTCAACAAAAACCAGCACGCGTATCAATCAGGCAAATCCACTGAAACAGCTTTACATCAAGTTGTCCACAAGATTGAAAGTGCCCTGGAAGACAAACAATCATGTCTGGTCACTTTCATCGACATTGAAGGTGCATTTGATAAGACCACCTTTCCGAGCATCGAAAGGGGGCTAAGAGATAAAGGGGTTGATGAGAACCTGAACGAATGGATAACACAAATGCTGGCCAACAGGGCGGCTCGGATCGAAAGCTCCGAAATTACACGTTGTCTCGT
The DNA here is from genome assembly GCA_947579855.1 of Anticlea derivata. Taxonomy (NCBI): domain Eukaryota; kingdom Metazoa; phylum Arthropoda; class Insecta; order Lepidoptera; family Geometridae; genus Anticlea; species Anticlea derivata. The sequence continues at coordinate 3,276,297 of OX388287.1, read as the reverse complement.
AACAAAAGGATGCCCACAAGGAGGAGTTCTGTCACCCCTACTCTGGATACTCGTAGCAAACGAGCTCTTAGAACTACTAAACAAAGATGGCATCCTTACAATTGGTTATGCTGACGACCTAGCAATCATGATATCGGGACTATTTGAATCAACTCTATGCGAGAAGATGCAAAAAGCTCTTCGTGTTGTGGAAGCATGGTGCCATAGGCACAGCCTATCTGTGAACCCAAACAAAACTGAATTGATTCTTTTTACTCGCAAAACGAAGAAACTGCAGGCACTAGACCTACCATCCCTATTTGGAACAAGACTGACTTTGTGTAAGGAGGTCAAATACCTGGGCATATGGCTGGACAGCAAACTTCTATGGAACAAGCAGCTTGACCATGTCACGACAAAGGCTACAAACGTGCTATGGCAGTGCACACGTGCCGTGGGCAAGGACTGGGGATTAAAACCGAAGCTGTGTCTCTGGATGTACAAAGTCATGGTTAGACCGGTGCTCACCTATGGCGCTGTAGTCTGGTGGCCCCGAACTATCCTAGTTACTGCTATCAATAGGCTACAACAGGTCCAAAGACTAGCATGCTCACTCGCAAGTGGGTGCACAAAATCTACTCCATCGGCGGCACTCGATGTCATACTGGGGCTGGTACCACTTCAGCTGCACATACAGCAGGAAGCGATGGCAGCAGCACTAAGAATAAAATCCACTAACCAGTGGAAAGGTGACAACAGAACAACATATCATTGCAAGATACTTGACAAGGCGACAAAAGTCATTCCGGAGGCCTTACGAGGCACGGACAGAATCGCTACTTCTTATTTGGTCAACAAATCGTACGAAGTGGTGACTTCGGAGCCCGAAGGCATCTCAAGTTCCTCATCTGGGCTGCCCACATACCACATATACACAGATGGAGCCAAACAGAAAACGGGGGTGGGCTGTGGCTTTTACTGCCCTGAAACGGGACTCTGTAAGGCTCAACCACTCAACACAACCACCACGGCTTTTCAAGCCGAAACTATAGGTCTACATCTGGCGGCCAAAGATATACTGACATCATTAAAGTCTGTGCCGGAAACAGGGAAAGCTCTAGCATGCACACAACAATTTATCTTCACAACAGATAGTGCTGCACTTATAAATGCTCTTCAAAGACCAGACACCAGGTCCAAATCGATACTGGAATGTCATAATGCACTCCAACAACTAAGTGTGAATCATAGAGTGCTTATCAAATGGACAAAGAGTCATAGCACAAACCTGGGCAACAACAGGGCTGACGTCCTGGCAAAAGAGGGAGCAAAACTTGTTCCTACAGAAGCGGACAAGAGCCTATCAAATCCACCATCGGCGGAAATCAAAAACAGACTGAGAGAACACTTTGAAAAAGAGCACCAGAAGCTCTGGGAAAGCAGAAAGGACTGTAAGCAGGCGAAAGTCATGCTCCCGGGCCCAGATAAGAAGTCCACCAACACCATAATAAAGATGAAACGCGAGGACCTGCGAATGCTGGTGGGCATCATCACAGGTCACTGTGAATTAAACCATCACCTGTACAAGACAGGGGCTACTGACAGCGGATTATGTCGGGGCTGCCTACAGGGAGAAGAAACAGTAGAGCACGTAATTTTGCACTGTGCAGCCACGGAAGAGGCCAGGACCACATCGGGTCTGCGGGCCGTGATCGGAAGCGGCTCCCAGACACCGCTGCATACAGGGATACTGAGAGAATGTTACCAACGACCCAAAGTCCTGCTTCGCTATTTTAAGGAGCTGGGCTGGCTGGGGTAGGGTTAGCATAGGGGGACAATGCACAAAACACCCCACAGCGGGAAGTCAGTGCAGGTCTAACCACCCCCGATTAGAATTAGAATTAGAATTAGGTGTTATCCATTGCTGGATAAAGGCCTCCTCCATCTCGTGCCATCCTCCTCTGTCTCTTGCTCTTTGTGTCCATATTTTTCCAGCCACTGATTCAATGTCGTCTCTCCAGCGACGGACTGGCTGACCGCGAATTCTCTTTCCGTCACGGGGCCACCAGTGTAGTATTCTCTCGCTCCATCTATTGTCCGTTTGTCTCGCCGTATGTCTCACCGTTAGACGTGGACCGTGGACGCCATTAGAGAGCCTTTATTCCCCAATGGTTGATCACTCTGCATACTTTGTATATTAAAACAAGCAGAATTTTTTTTTGGAAGCTCATTCCACGCAGGTGCCATGTTGATTTCTGCATGTTGTACTATCTTACTGATAAGTATAATTAATTATCTTTTTGATTTCAGTTTCCTGACAACAGTATAGATCTAGTTGTGTCTTCATTGGTACTGCATTGGGCGAATGACCTACCTGGAGTGTTTGACAAGGTCATGAAGTGCTTGAAGCCCGACGGTGTGAGTAATTCATCTAACCAAACACTTATTTTGTAGTTTTACCTACAATAAAACTCAAAAAAAATCCATTGGTTCAAACACACAACCTGGGGCACAATTCTACTAATTCAATGTCTTCAAAATGGCAATGGTTCAATGGCAAAATGGCCACTTTTGACATTTTGGTATTCTGCTAAGTGCTAACACAGTTTATCAATGGCAGTCATTGTGAAACCAATGAACCGATGAAATCAATGAAACGAAAGTGGCGACAATCGTAACTGAATGATAATGGTGCGATCATTATCATACGATTATCATTTTGAAGTCATTGATTTAGTAGAATTGGGCCCCTGTGGATCGGAAGGCGGGGCCACTACCACCACCTCCGCCAGTGCCTGATCCAGCGCCATGATGATGATGATAGATGGTTATTTTTCCTCATTCCAGGCGTTCCTATCCTGTGTTTACGGCGGTGATACGCTATCGGAGTTGAGGATGGCGATACAACTAGCGGAGACAGAGAGATGCGGAGGTGTCTCCCCTCATATATCGCCGTTCACTAGTGTACGGGATATAGGCGGACTGCTTACTGCGTGAGTATAAATTTATATACAGTACTAGCTGTCCCGCTCGCGTCTTCGTCCGCGTTTGTATATACCTACCTAGACTAATATCCATTATCCTTGTCAAAGAACTAACCCGTCCCGTCACCGTCTCGTCACCGTCCCGTCACCGTCACAATCACCGTCATCGTTACCGTCACAGTTACCGTTACCGTCACCATCATGGTCATGTCTTATACTTAAAACAATTAACCAGATTCCCAATTTTCATGTCTCTAACTTGAAAAACATGGAACTTTCATACATCCTTTCAACCCTCGTTTTATCCCCTTTGGGGTGAATTTTCGTAAAATTCTTTCGTAACAAATGTTTACTCTCCAAGGAACCTGCGTGCCAAATTTCAATTGCATAGTCTTAAAAGATAATAAAATCGCATATAAACTTTCATCCCCTACTTACGCACCCTGAGAGTTGTTTATCAAAAAAACTTGTAGCGGTATTTTATTATTTTGAACTATTTACCAGAATCCAAATTTTCATGTCTCTAACTTGAAAAACACGGGACTTCCACACAACCTTTCAACCCCCATATCATCCCCTTCGGGGGTCAATTTTGGTAAAATATTTTTTAACAAATGTTTACTCTCTATAGGGAACTTGCATGCCAAATTTCAATTGTATAGGCTTAACAGATAAAGAATTCCCATGTAAACTTTCATCCCCTATTTAAACAACAGTTTAAAAAAAAAAACTTATGTAAGTATTTTATTATTTGGAACTATCTACCTGATTACCGATTTTGATGACTCTAACTTCAAAAACATAGGACTTCCCATATAAACTTTCATCCCCTATTAACACTCCCTAAGGACTGTTTTTCTAAAAATGCTGAAAATAGCATTTTTTATTTTTGTCAATTTACCTAAAACCCGATTTTGATGTCTCCAACTTCAAAAACATGGGACTTGCATACAAACTTTCAACCCCTATTTCACCCCTTTAGGAGTTGAATTTTGCAAAATCCGTTCTTAGTGCGCGCCTACACCCTTTTTTGAGTGCCTGTGCCAAATTTCAGACTCCTCGGCCCAGTAGTTTCCGAGCTTTCGTGATGAATCAATCAGTGAGTGTACTTAATACTCCTTTATATAATAGACTAGTTGTCCCGCTCGCGACTTCGTCCGCGTTTGTTTATTTATACCTACCTAGACTATTTTCCATTATCCATGCCAAAGTACTAACACTTATTATGCAGCTATTTCCCAACTTTATAAGGCTTTTACCTACCATCACCATCCCGTCACCGTCCAGTCACTGTCCCGTTACCGTCCCGTCACAGTCCCATCACCATCCCGTCACCGTCCCGTTACCGTCACCGTCATGGTCACGTCTTATTTTTAAATGTTATTATGTGACATGAATACCGATTTTTAACCGACTTTCAAACGGCGGAGGTTCTCATGTAGGCTGATTTTTTTTGTGTTTATGTTACTCGATATCTCCGCCAATAGTAACCCGATTTTGATGATTCTTTCGCTGGTGTATAGAGTATGATCCCGGGGTCCCATTTATTTATATCACACACGGTCAACTGATCCCAAACTAGGCATAGCCTGTACTATGGGGCGCCCTACAGGGTGCATGTACTTACTTATGCTACCTTTACACCTAAGCTGTATCCATGTATATGTTGTTTTTTTTTTCTAGTGCCGGCTTCACCCTACAAACAGTGGACGTGGACACGATCACAATCTGGTACCCCACCGCGTGGCACGTGATGAGGGACACGAGGGCGCTGGGCGACGGTAATGCCGCCTACAACCGCCCCTTGAGGCTGAACAGGGATGTCCAATTCGCGGCCGCTGCTATTTACGAGGAGATGTACGGCAAGGTAATATCCTAAATCCTACTACATATTATGTAAGTTTAGTAGGTCATCATCTCCCTGCCCTTATCCCACTTCACGTGGGGTCGGCACAACATGTTTTTCCCTTCCACTCCCCTCTATCAGCCGTCATATCAGTATTCACTCTTTTCTTACTCATGTGATCTTTCACACAGTCTATCCATCTTTTTTTTGGTCTACCTCTCCCCTTATATCCTTCCACATTCATATTTAACGCTCTTCTAGTCACATGGCATTCTTCCCTCCGCATGACATGCCCATACCACGCTAACCTTTTGCTCTTCAACTTCTCAGTCACTGGCGCTACTTTCAAACTTCCTCTGATGTAATCATTCCGTATCTTGTCCATTATAGTCACTCCACACATCCATCTCAACATTCTCATTTCCGCGGCATGCACTCTTCTTTCATCCGTCCCTTTGGTTGCCCAACACTCAGATCCATACGATATGTAAGTTTAGTAGGTGTAATGACTTAGTATCACCTAATATAACTCTAATTATAAATGTTTTTATACCTACTTAGTAACTAAAAGCTGTTCAATTAGTGATTTTTTGATAATTTTATAATTAAATGTGTACCTGTAAATTGTTGTGTACCTTATCAATCTTATGAATAAATTATTTATTATTTTTATTTACATACATACATAAAATCACGCCTATTTCCCAGAGGGGTAGGCAGAGGCCACGGCTTTTAACTTTTTTTAAAATGTTATACGGAGCCAAACAGGCTTACGGCCCTCCTGATGGTTACCGTCGCCTATTGACATCAGCAACACCTGGAGCATTGCTAATGCGTTGCCTGCCGAACCCCTCCCCCCTAAAGAGCACTGGAAACCTTACTCACCGCAGGAACACAACACTATTTGAAACAATAGTGTTATTTGGCTGCGATCTTCTGTAAGGCGGAGGTGTCGTGTCACTGATTCCTTCTTGGTCATCCTGTATTAGGTCAGTGACCGGGTTGAGGTGAGGCTCCTTGTGTGCAGTATTCAGCTGTTTTATTAACCGACTTCAAAAAAGAAGTTCTCAAGTCGGCTGTATTTTTTTTATATTTTTTAATAATTTTTTTGTGTGTATGTTACTCGATATCTCCGGCAATACTAAACCGATTTTGATCATTCTTTCGCTGGTGTATAGAGTATGATCCCGGGGTGGTCCCATATTAATTTAATTCCTGAGGGATTGCTACTTGTCCCGTAAAACTTAAAAAAAACGTCATCATCTCTTGAAATCACGATTTTTTTTGTCGACGGTGGTATGGCATGGTAATTCCCGCGACTTCGTTCGGTTGCTGCTATTTTTACATAAACTTTAACCTTAGGGGTTGTGTGTCGGGAATTCCTTTCTGTGCACCCATACATTACAACAGGAAGCTACCCTGCAAATTTCATTAGGATTTTTGTTAGGCTCTGCGTTGATTTTCAAAGAGAATACCACTACGTTTGATTGTCAGTCAGTCAGTCATACTCATCATACTTACTTTTGTTTTTTATTCGAAAGTGTAGGTGGCCAGTGTCATCCTCAGTAGGTGAGCAAAACGCAAAAAGGTTGATAACAATAAAAAGAGTTTGATATTAATCTTGTAAATATTCAGGAATTTGAGGTCGGTTTTTAGTTTTTGTAAAAATAATATCTTATGTATCTTAATCTTTATGCTGAATTGGCTCTTTTCAGGGCCACCATACTTGATCACTGACCTAATACAGGATGACCAAGAAAGTACCAGTGCTACGATGAACAAGCAATTTAGTGTAAAATATTAAACATTCCAGGAATTACCCGAACACAAATCCCGTGGGGTGCCCGCTACGTACCAGATCATCAACTTCCTGGGATGGAAGCCTGACCCGACGCAGCCCAAGCCGATGGAACGAGGAACGGGCGAAGTCTCGCTGAAGGATTTGCACAAGATCGATGAGATCATAGAGAAAAAGACCAAAGTACAGCTAAGAGAAGAGGACATGAAATGAACGTTCCATGGTTTATTTAGTAGCTAAAGTCACTGATTATTTCTTGTTCATCCTGTATTAGGTCAGTGACTGAGGTATGCCCTGAAAAGGGCCTATGACCGTCGGTGAAAGAATCAGTGTAGTGAAAGGATTAAAGTGCGCCTCTTAGAGGCTCCTTTCGTGCACATGTCACATGTCTTCGAATTTTTAGGACATGCGATGTTTTCCTTCACCGTTTGAGAGCACTAGTACAGCGCACATAAACCGGGATTCGTACCCACGACCTATGGATTAGAATGCGGGACAAAGGCCATCTCCATACCAAATTGCATCAAGATCGGTTCAGCCGATTAATCTAGAAAACGTTGCGAACAGACAAACAGAAAGACGGCTTCTTTCGCATGTTATATTATTTTGATACTAGTGGCTATCCGCGCCTTCGCTCGTGTAAACCGCGAAAAAAGCCTCTTTCTGCCGGTCTTTCCATCAAAATCGGTTCAGCCGTTTAGTGAAAACTTACGAACAAACAGACAGAGACAGAGTTACTTTCGCATTTATAACATTAGTGCGATATAATTGATGATAGTTTGCTTGTAGTGTTGGGGTGCACAAGATCCCAAATTCAACCCCTAAGGGGGTGTAGCGGGGATTAAAGTTTCTATGAAAATAACGCGAGCGAAACCGCGCGGGTTTACTAGAGTTTAAAGTAAAAACTATTTTGCCATTACTTTAAAATAAAATGTCATAAGTTTTGTACAAAATTTAATTATAAAAAAATAGTCTCATAAATACTATAATAAAATAAAATAAGTATAAGTACCATTTCAATAACTTGATATCTTTAAGACGCGTTCAAACGGTGCGATATATGCCTTCTAAAACTGTTTACAATATACTTAAAACAATCCTTACGGGTACTGTTAAAATCAATTTTGAGTTTGACATTTGAGTGCGTGCGATACCGCTCAACGATATCGAAAGAATGAATGAATGAATGCATGTTTAAAATTACCTTCTTCAGAAGGATTTTTATTTTTATACAACTAAGGTAGCAAACAAGCATATGGCCCACCTATTGGTAAGTGGTTACCACAGCCTATGAGCCTTTGCAATACCAGAGGCATCACGCACGCGTTGCCGACCCCGAACCCCCTCCCCCCGTAAAGAGCTCTGGCGAAGCTGATGACTGATACAAATAATGTTATTTTGCTGCGATCGAGGCACCTCCCCAGCCGGGCTGCTCCAATTTAGAACGTAAAAATCGCGCTGTGCCCTACCTCCTCCTGTCTACTCTCCTGAAATTAATTTTGATTAACATATCGCACACCGTGTGAACACTGATTTAGAATATATCAACTACAAGATTATCATAAAACTAGAATAATTATTTATTTTAATGTAAATATTTACAAAGCTGTTATTAAATATTGTTTGTTGAATATTAAAATGTTTTTTATTTAAAAGTTCTACGATTTTAATGTTATACAAGGTGATTCATAACATGTATTCCATCCCGAAAGGGGGTTATTCTATCAACGAAAATAAATAATTTTAGCGAAAAAAAACTTTAATTTTTAATTTTTTTTTTCAAAAACTTTCTCAAATTACATGTTTTTGGCATTTTTATCATCTTTAGAACTAATAACTAAACGTACAAGAAGTTCGGAATCAAGATTGCTACCGAAAACAGCTGATTCAGTGAGTTTGACCTGATTTGACCCCAAAACAGCTGATTTTCAATATTTACAAATAAAAGTTAACTTAAAGTAAATTTAATTTTATATTATTTGTTGTTTATATGTAGGGGCAGCAGCGTCCCTCATTTTAACAACGATAGCTCTAACAGTGCTCGCCAACCCGCGTGGTGAGTATGGGCAAATCCCCCCACATGATCAAGATGACATGAGGAATTCGCACTGTCTGTGGGGGAGGCCATGTTCAGCAGTGGACGTCGTACGGCTGAAATGATGATGATGATGATATTATTTGTGTAGACTCAAGAGGTGCGGGTTGGATTCCCGCTGCGGGACAAATATTTGCTTAGGTCACGTGTGGCGTCGATCAGAAGCCATGTTATTTTTTTTGAAAAATCTTGTATTATTTGAATTTCTTCGGCGGTGCGTTTCCGTAAATCCTGTATTCTGGCAGAACGTCGTAACAGTCAAACTCTTCGTCAGATGAACCGTAGTAAGTTTCAGGATAATCTGATGATACACCTGTAAATAAAAATAATAAATTCATTTATTTTCATCATATACATTATTTAATTGCCACCAAAACACACACATTTGCACAACATTTTACAATAAACATTAGGTACTTATAATAAAAGAAACAAGAGAAAAGTCTTCTTCTTCTTCCTGCCCTTGTCCCACATTATGTGGGGTCGGCACAACATGTTTTCTTCTTCCACTCTCTTCTGTTAGCCGTCATCTCCGCACTCACATCTTTCTTACTCATGTCATCTTTAATACAATCCATCCATCTTTTCTTCGGCCTTCCTCTAGTCTTATATCCATGCACATTCATACCTAACGCTCTTCTCGTTACATGACTTTCATCCCTCCTCATGACATGCCCATACCATGCTAACCTATTACTTCTCAACTTTTCCGTCACTGGCGCTACTTTCAAACTTCCTCTGATGTACTCATTTCTTATTTTGTCCATTCTTGTCACTCCACACATCCATCTCAACATTAAAAGTAATGAAAGTAAAAATGGTGTGATGTGTGCTGCAGCAGCAACATGGCTTCGGCTCAGCATTATGCCTTCTGTTTTGCAGCAGACGCTGGTATTCTGCCGAAACCATTACCTACACATTCATTCAACCCTGTGAGAACAGTCTTCATCATTATCAGCCTGTAGAAGACATAGGCCTCCCCCAAAGAGTTCCACAACGAACGGTCCTGAGCCTTCTCTATCCACCGACTTCCCGCAACCTTCACAATGTCGTTGTCCATCGTGTCGGGCCTTCCAACACTGCGTCGACCGGTTCGTGGTCGCCGTTCGAGAACCGTTACTCCCCAACGGTTGTCGGTTCTGAGAGCTATATGGCCTGCCCACTGCCACTTCAATTTGCTAATTATCCTTATTATCCGCTGTTTTGGTGTCAAATCAGTTCAAAATCAATTCAATCTTGATGTTAAACTTCATATCATCATCATTTCAGCCGTTCGACGTCCACTGCTGAACAGTGCCTCCCCCACAGACAGAGCGAATTCCTATCATGTGGGGGGATTTGCCCATACTCACCACTCACTTGGCGAGCGCAGTTAGAGCTATCGTTGTTAAAATGAGGGACGCTGCTGCCCATCCCCTAGCTTTTTTCCCTTAGTCGCCTCTTACGACATCCGCGGATAGGTAGATATGGAGGGGCCTATTCTTTAGCCGGGGCCACCACGGCATAAACTTTTAACTTCATATACGTTTGATAATTATTTATAATAGGGGGGACGGGTTCGGCAGGCAACGCATTAACAATGCTCCAGGTGTTGCTGTTATCAATAGGCGACGTTTACCACTTACCATCAGGAGGACCGTAAGCCTGTTTATTATAAAAAAAAATACACAAAGACCAAAAATGGAAAATTTGATAAAGATAATTTTTGGCAATTTTTTTTGATGGTAAAAATTGGGTATTGTATGTAGTATGAATCTAGGTATATAAGGTGTATATACCTCCTCAAACTGGTCACTGAACTAATGCAGGATGACCAAGAATGAACCAGTGGCACAACTAGTAATGAAAGTATAGCGGCAGACGACTGGCCTCATAGCTCAGTTGGTAGTAACTCTGCCTTCTGCGCTAAAGGTCGCGGGTTCGATTCCCGTACAGGACAAACATTTGTGTGATAAACACAGATGTTTGTTCTGTGTCTGGGTGTTCAATATTTATCTATTATGTATATCAGTCTCTGGTACCCATAGTACAGGCTATGCCTAGTTTGGGGTCAGTTGACCGTGTGTGATATGTCCGGAATATTTATTTATTTAGATTACTTACTAGGCTCTTGTTCCGGCGCGGGAAGGGGCGGCATTGGCCTATGTGGAGGCACTGAAAAGAAAATAAAGACTGTCATGTGCGAGAACTCGCGCGCCCTGAGGGTTCCGTACCATTACACAAGATCAGAAAATCAAAATTCCCAGTGTAGGAAGTGACAAACTTATATTTTACTAGCTTCTGCCCGCGGCTTCGCTCTCCTGGTACACCTACATAAAAAGTTGCGGATATGCTATTCTAGGTATAGAACGTTATCTGTTCCAAGTTTCAACTAAATCGGTACAGCCGTTAGGTAAGGCGTGATTGAACAAGTATCCAAACATCTATACATCCAAACATCCTTACAAACATTTGCATTTATAATTTTAGTAGGATGGTCGGTCACCGACCACGAGTCGAAATATACATTGGTTCGATCGGAATTCGAACCTACGACCTTCGGATTGAAAGTCCGGATACTTTCCACTCGGCAACAACGTTCCTATGATCTGTCCTGTCTGTGATGAAAGTTGTTACTTATCTTAATATCTAACATTCGACTTGTAAAATCTGCTTTTACTAATAAAATCTTGTATCATGTATCTATGAGATATCTTACCAGGTGTTGGTTTTGCAATGTTGTTGAATGAGTGCGCTGGTGTCATTTTGGAGTTATCTCCTGGAGCCATAAGGCCGATTCCTGGTCTCATCCTAGGGCCGTCTGTTGGTTGCATTCTGAAACCATCTCCTGGTGTCATCGTAGGGCCATCTGCTGGTTGCATTCTAGGGCCATCTCTTGGTGGCATTCTGAAACGGTCGCCTGGTGTCATCCTAGGGATATCTGCTGGCATTCTAGGACCACATGGTCTCATCCTAGGGCCATGTACTGGTTGCATTCTAGGGCCATCTCCTGGCGGCATTCTAAAAGCTTCTCCTGGTGCCGTACGCGGGGGTTCTCCAACTGGCGCTCTAGCGATGGGTTTTACTGAAAAATATAACCATAATTCTTATTTTCGTGTGTACGTCTATAGCTTACACAAAGACAATTTCTGATATGCATATATTTAGTGCATAGTAGGTGCAAACTGAACATCCAATTTAAAATTTAGGTGCCAAAGAGTTTTCTTTGATATGAGCCTAAAACTATGTACAGGGCGACTGTACCAAAGACAATATAATAAGTACCTATCTAGATTATCTTTTTTTTTTTTTATACAACTTATGTGGCAAACAAGCATACGGCCCACCTGTTGGTAAGCGGTTACCGTAGCCTATGAGCGATTGCAATACCAAAGGCATTACGCACGCGTTGCCGACCCCGAACCCCCCCACCCCTAAAGAGCTCTGGCAACCTTACTCATCGCAGGAACACAACACTATTTGAAACAAATAATGCTATTTGGCTGCGATCTTCTGTAAGGCGGAGGTACCTCCCAGGCGGGCTGCTCCAATTCAAAACGAGAAAATCTCGCTGTGCCCTACCTCCCCTTCCTTTCTTCTTCTACTATATTGTTTTTACTAGAAATATATACCTGGCTTCAAGTTGATACTGGATATCATAGAGGGCAGCACCGGCATCGCCCCTATAACACCCAGAGCCCCCGCTGGGGACCGGCCACTGGGCCCTGGCGGTTGTGCCGGGCCAACTGCGTGCCCTGAGGACAAACAAAAGTCAAATGCTTTTTATTTTATTGTATGTAATTTATCTAATAGATTTAAGTCTTTGATTTTTGAAATGTGTTTTTTTTCTATTTTGTCTTAAAGTGATAAAAGAATAGCATGTTTTTTTTGTTTTTTTGGGAAAACCATTGTGTGTTTTTTAATGTTTTTTACAATGTTTTTTACGTCAAAAACAAAACGGTATTCCATATTTTGTTACTTTCCTCTATATACTTAGGAAAAATATAAGTTTGTTCCTCCTACACTTGGAATTTTGCTTTTCCGATCCCGTGTACCTAATGGTAACCGTCACACTGTCACCATTACACCATTACACCATCTTTATTTTATTTATTACCTGGTATAGGATGTCCAGATTGTGTAGGCTTCCGATTCGGCCCCGGCGGCGATGGCATGCCCGTATCGGGGGGTGGAATCGCTGGTTTTCGCCCCACTGAGGGCGATTTTGGTGTTCTTTGGCTATGAGCTGGCGCTTTCGAACTTTGACCAAACATTGGCAGCATAGATGACTGTTCTGGCTTGGCCTTTTTGACTGGAAACAGTTTTTTTTTTAAATCCAGATCAAAAGGTGTTTATTTCAATTAAATGATCCAAGTGGGATCACTTTGAAACGTCTTAGAAACTAGGTGAAGGTACGCCTGTTCCTCGCGACCAAGCCTACAGAATCAGGCAACAAACACGGCGCGCGAGCCTAGCATTTCTGTCGATGATTCTTTTTTTTTTAAATTTAGTATTTTTATTGTTTTTTTTCACAAAATATAAATTAGAGCCAGTGTGGTGAGGAAGTTGTGGGAAGTCGGTGGATGGAAAAGGCTCAAGACCGTTCGTCGTGGAACTCTTTAGGGGAGGCCTACGTGCAGCAGTGGACTTCTACAGGCTGATGATGAAGATGATGATGATACTTACATCGACTTGTTGTTTTCGGTGGTTGAGGAGACGCTTCAGGAGCCATGACTGTAACATTTTTTGTTTGAAATCAGAATAAAACAAAATCACGTTCACTTAATATAATTAATAATAAATCAATAATAATAAATATTCCGGACATATTCACACGGTCAACTGATCCCAAACTAGGCATAGCCTGTACTATGGGTACCAGAGACTGATATACATAATATATATATATTTAACACCCAGACACGTAACAAACATCTGTGTTCATCACACAATTGTTTGTCCAGTGCGGGGATCGAACCCGTAACCATTGTACAGAATGTATGCAGACATTTTCACCCGACTGCCGAGAAGGAACGCGGTTGATGTTTTTCGAGTGTATGTACTTCTTTGAATTAATGAATGACTTTATTCGCATGCAGTATCCTATCCTACTAATATTATAAATGCGAAAGTTTTTGAGGATGTTTGGATATTTGTTGTTCAATTACGCCGTAAAGGCTCAACCGATTTCGATGAAATAGATAGTTCTTTATCTAGAATAGCATATACCTAGGCTACTTTTTATCTAGCCGGGGACAATAATTAATAATCGGCTTCCCTTTAATCAGTTGAAAATAAAAATTAAATCATTTTTTGAAAATCATCCATTTTACCATGTCGCGGAATATTTAAATGTTTCATTTTCTGATTTGCATGTGGAGTAGAAACTATAAATTACCTATTAAAATCTAAAATCTTTGTAAAATTATATGAACGTTACTTCTAGAGAACTGTAATTACTGTAAACCTGACATGCCTATGTTATATGTTATAACGAAATGGTCAATAAATGAATTGAATTGAATTAGTTATGTAGGTACATAATTACAAACCTTCATAGATTTCTTCTGGCGTCGGCAGCGGCTGCGGCGGTCGGTTCTTTATTCGCTCCAGAGACATTACTTTATCGATGATAAAAAAAATTAATATCTCTGCATTCAAAGAGACTCACTACTCTACTACACACTCTTCTACTTTTATTTTCATTATTGGTTGATTTAGGTAAATTCGACATGTATTTTATGCTGATTCGCAATAATACACCCGCCATTCTGATGCACACCATTTATCTAGGTTCATTTCTCTTATTGCCTTGGTGGCCCCGGCTCAAGAATAGGCCCTTCCATTACTGCCCGTCGTTGTCTTAAGATGCGTCTAAGGGAAAACAAGCTAGGGGATGGACAGCAGCGTTCCCTATCAACAATAGCTTTATCTGCTCTCGCCAACCCGCATGCCCAGCGTGGCGAGTATGGGCAAATCCCCCCAAATGATTGTTTGGGTGCAGGCCGTATAAAGTCGGTCGCGCTGGATATCTATGGGGAGGCCTATGTTCAGCAGTGGACGTCCTACGGCTGAAATCATGATGATATTTTTTTTGTTTTGGCAAACAACCATACGGCCCACCTGTTGGTAAGCGTTTACCGTAGCCTATGAGCGCATGCAATAGCCAGAAGCATCACGCACGCGGTGCCGGCCCCGAAACCCTTCCCCCCTAAAGAGCTCTGGCAACCTTGCTCACCGCAGAAACATAACACTATTTCAAACAAATGATGTTATTTGACTGCGATCTTCTGTACAGCGGAGGTACCTCCCCCGGTGGGCTGCTCCAATTTACTATTATTGCCGTAGCATTCGTGGTGATAATTCCACTTACTGAATTGTCTTTGGTTCGTTTGGTTCTTCGGCTGCGGTCGAGGGTTGGTCCTGGGGAGGCTGACATCGGGTCGTGTCGCCAAGTGCTGCGTCGACACTGAGCGAGACAGCGGGTTTGGTACTGAAATAACAAAAAAATAATAAGATATTTTTTTTAAATGAATCCGTTTTTTTTACTGATATTTAGAAGATTATTTAAAACTAGCTCCCGCTGCGGCTTTGCTCTCGTGGTATTACATAAAAAGTAGTCTATATGCTATTCCAGACTATAATCCATCTCTGTACCTTTCATCCAAATCCGTTCGGCCGTTACGGCGTGATTGAATAACAAACGTCCAAACATCCTCACAAACTTTCGCATTTATAATATTAGTAGGATGTGTGCTATCACAAAAGGCACCCAATTGCCAATGAGTGACTGAATGAATGACATCCCCTAACTTTTTTCCCTTAGTCGCCTCTTACGACATCCACGGGTCGCCATCCAATGGGGTCTATTTTTCAGCCGGGGCCATCACGAAAAGTTTATGGGGACAAACAGTTCAAACTCGTTTATTCAGCTGTTTTATTGATGTCAAACTCATGACTAATGACGTACCTAGTAGTTTTGTTTATGATATGTAAGTACTTATTTATAAATAATTGAATAATTTACCTGGTAGCGTTTCTATCGGCGGAGGAATGGGTGCACGATCTGAAAAACATCGTTTTATTTTATCACACTTACTATTTTATTTATTTGTATTATTTACTAAATAGCTGTACATAATAAGGAAAGGAAAGGAGCCTCTAGAGGCGCACTTTAATCCATTCACCACACTGATTCTTTCACCGACCACCACCATACCTCAACCTACTCACTGAGTTAACACAAGATGAATCAGTGACCAAGAAAGAATCCGTGACACGACAAGCAGAAGAATTTAGTAGCAAACTCCGTAGGCTTCCAGAGATAAAAGTTCAATCTTGTTATTCAATCACGCTGAAGCGAATTAACCGATTTAGACGAAACATGGAATAGAAAAGAAAAGAAAGAAAATACAGTCAAAGCCAGCCAAAGAGTGGAACTCGTTGCCGGCGTCTGTGTTTCCGAATACCTATAATTTGGGTGTCTTCAAGACCGGAGTGCATAGGTTTCTTCTAGGCAAACGTGCTACACCGTAGACCACATCGTCACTTAACATCAGGTGAGATAGATTGTGGTCAAACGTTAGCCTACTTTGTATATAAAAAAAAAAACAGTGCGCCTTAAAGAGGCTCCTTTCGTGCACATGATGTTATGTGCACTAAAGGAGCCTCTATCATGTCATGCTATACTCATCTCATGCTACTAAGCCCCTTCGTCCATGACGCTACGCAAAAGTGACGGAACTCTTTAGAAACTAGAATTGCGGACTGATTGGAAACTCTGACTCGTCCACGACGCTACTGGAATTTCCTGAAACTCAGTCACTCAGTACACGATTTTATGTAAACAAAGTTTTGAAAACGAAAATAATTAACATGACTAGTGATAATTCGAGCGATGACATGGAATTATTACTTCTCCAGTCACATAAACGTCAGAATCACTTATAATTACTTTTTATTCGTTAATTTTTCAACAGTTTCTCGAAACCAGTCGCCTGGCGACCAGCATGTCGAGTCGCCAGGAGACTAGTTACAAACGCGTTCCTTTTGAGTAGCGCCGTGGACGGACGCGCATTGAAATACTAGTGCTATCGCAGTTAGGCTACTCATAAGTGACTACAGTTTCAGTCACGTTCCTTTTGAGTCGCGCCGTGGACGAAGGGGCTAACTGTTACGGACTTACCCCTGACAGTCTCCAGTGCCTCGTAGATACCACTTTCACGTACCGCCTCACCAGAACCTCTGTCGTTTTGGACGTAGCGCTTATCTGAAAATAAGTAGGTATTCGTATTTTTTGTGCCTGATTCTTGGAGGCTTGGTCGCAAGGAACAGGCATAGTAGCTTCACCTAGTTTTTAAGACGTTTCAAAGTGATCCTAGTGATTTTATAGAAATAAAAGCCCTTTGACTTTGTACTTGGCCTCGCACGATACAGCCTAGTCCTAGTAGTAACTTGTTTTTCTTCATTGTTAACCCTTCGAAATAAATTTATTTCTATTTTTATCATTTTTATTCAATTCACAAAACAGATTACAATAAATTACATTAAAAATTGTATTATTTGTAAGTTTCTACTGATAATTTAGGATCTACATCGCATCTAAAGAAGCCCTGGTTATAAACCTCCCCTCAAAAAAGCCACGACGAACGGTCTTGTTTCACAACCGGGTTGCACATGGTGGCAAAATGGCGTACCCGCCTTTTTCGCCGTGCTTATTGGCGGGACTTCAATGTCTGATACCGAGGATTCCTTGAGGTAACATTTATTTCACGATTGTTACCAAAAAGTACCAATTAGTTAGGTATTTAATATCACGCATCGGCTTGTACAGCCATCAGAGAAAATATTTAACCCGATCCATCTCAGACACTAATTGAATCGTCTGTAACAGACGTAGAGGCCAATGATGATGATGATGTAACATGACAAAAAGAACGAAATTCGAGAGGTGGTCCCGCCATTTTGACGTTCACTATTTACTAACCTGCCACGTTATCCGAGCTAGATTTTGTTGGTGTCAGATTCTTGACGATTTGGGCTTTTTTGGCTGAAAAAAAAGCACTTTTAACCATTTGGGACAATTATACAAGTACATTGGAAATCGTCACAATCGTCTGTGAGGCCTTTAGACTACCCAACAAACTTTTGCATTAAAATATAGCCTCTATACAAGCCACCTACAAGGTGCTCCATAATATGTAGGTATGCTCTCCCGAAAAGGGTTATTCTACACCCAATTGGCAATAAAATTTGTTCCTCCTCCACGACTTCTGGAAGTTTGACATTTCTCATTGAAAAAACTCTATGCAAAAATCCGCTGTTTTGGGGTTAAAAAGTATTCAGCTGTTTTAGATAGCAATCTTGATGTCGATATTAACCTACTTCCTATCCTAATATCCTACTAATCCTACTAATATTATAAATGCGAAAGTTTGTGAGGATGTTTGGATGTTTGTTGTTCAATCACGCCGTAACAGCTCAACCGATTTCGTTGAATCTTGGAATAGATAAAGTTATTTACCTAGAATAGCATATAGGCTACTTTTTACATAGGCACAACGCGAGCGAAGCCGCGGCCGGAAGCTAGATAAAGTTATAAAAAATATATTCCGGACATATCACACACGGTCAACTGATCCCAAACTAGGCATAGCCTGTACTATGGGTACCAGAGACTGACATACATAATAGATATATATTTAACACCCAGACACAGAACAAACATCTGTGTTAGTCACAAATGTTTGTCCAGCACTGGCAAAGAGTGGAACGATCTGCCAGCGTCTGTTTTCCCGGACGAGTACAATCTAGGAGTCTTCAAATCTAGAGTGAATAAGTTCCTTCTGCTAAAGCGTGCTCCATCTTAGGCCACATCTCACTTGCAAAAGGGAGCTGGTGGTCAAACGCCTAACCATCTCCAATAAAAAACAAAAAATAAAAAAAAAAAGTGCTGCAATCGAACCCGTGACCTCTAGCGCAGAAGGCAGAGTTACTACCAACTGAGCTATGTGGCCAGTCAGTTATAAAGATACCTTTAGACTTGAAGTACAGTATGCAAATGGTCTGGCCTATAATGATTAGTAGAACGATAGCTCCGGCGATAGCATAATAGATCCATGTCTCTGAAAACAAAATTTATGATAGTTTTTTTTTTATGTTATACGGAGGCAAACTGGCTTACGGCCGTCCTGATGGTAAGTGGTTACCGTCGCCTATTGACATCAGCAACATTGCTTATGCATTGCCTGCCGAACCCCTTTCCCCCCTAAAGAGCTCTGGCAACCTTACTGACCGCAGGAACACAACACTATTTGAAACAAATAATGTTATTTGGATGCGATCTTCTGTAAGGCGGAGTTACCGCCTTTCTTCGGTTCTTCGGCATATATTATATGTATAACCGGCCCACTGCCACTTCAGTTTCGCTCTTAATAGTTTTAATCTTCTTCTTGTCGTGTCACTGATTCTTTCTTGGTCATCCTGTATTAGGTCAGTGACCAGGTTGAGGTATGGTGGCCCTGAAAAGGGCCTATGACCGTCGATGAAAGAATCAGTGTAGTGAAAGTATTAAAGTGCGCCTCTTAAAGGCTCTTTTCGTACAATTTTGGTCTAAATCCGAGTTTACCGAAAGTCTAGGACTAAGCTTGGTCTTAAACTTATAAACTTATCTAGGAGTCTTCAAATAAATAAATATTCCGGACATATCACACACGGTCAACTGATCCCAAACTAGGCAAAGTACTATGGGTACCAGAGACTGATATATATAATAGATAAATATTTAACACCCAGACACAGAACAAACCTCAGTGTTCATCACACAAATGTTTGTCCAGTGCGGGAATCGAACCCGCGACCTCTAGCGCAGAAGGCAGAGTTACTACCAACTGAGCTATGAGGCCTGTCTATCTAGAGTGAATAAGTTCCTTCTGGTAAAGCGTGCTTCATCTTAGGCCACATCTCACTTGCGAAAGGGAGTTGGTGGTCAAACGCCTGAACACCATCAACAAAAAAAAAAAAAAATTACCAAACATTGCACCGGGTGTCTTAACCGGTCCTTTGACATATACATTCAAGATTTGGACGTACTGCAACGTATTGTACTGCCCTTCTGGAGGGAGGAAGAAACTGCAATTCCAAGTGCCAGTTTGTTTTTGTGTTATATTACTATTTTTTAGTTTAACCTGCAATAAAAACAAGACATAATAATAATAAATATTCCGGACATCATTTCACACACGGTCGACTGATCCCAAACTAGGCATAGCCTGTACTATGGGTACCAGAGACTGATATACATAATAGATAAATACATCTGTATTCATCACACAAATGTTTGTCCTGCGCGGGAATCGAAGCCGCAACCTCTAGCGCAGAAGGCAGAGTTACTACCAACTGAGCTATGAGGCCAGACAAAAAAAAAACAAAATAGTAAATTGAAAACTTCTGTTATTTCTGGAAAAACATGTTTAGGAGATCCTTTATGCCCCATGCAGACTCTCGCGAGGTGCCTCGTAGAGGATCTCGGCACGAGTCTTCACACTCTCGATTTATTCAGTTGCCCGCTACGTCATTCTCTACGGCTCGTATTCAGAGACAAGACTCGAGCATTGATCTGTACTTAAATCTCGATTTGAGGCGAGATTCTAATTCTTGAACAGTATTTATGTACCTATAGCTTCATATAGTTCACCTGAGTAAATGCTTATTCTGAAACGTCAATCAGACGAAATCGGTGCTTGAGTTTAGATTTGATTAGACATTAATCAAATGACATTTTCGTTCCGTTACACTTACTTTGATGCATATTTATACTTCACTTTATAGTTCTGTTCTATTTCCATCCTGGCTGTTTGAATTTCTGCGTAAAACGGATCGAAAATAATAAATAAATCAAAATGTAAACGAGAACATTTGAGTACAGATTTGAGAGTCGGTTCAGCTGAGAGTAGTTTAAGTACCGTTCTTGAATAAAAGCTATGTTTGAGAAGAGATTCAATACTTAAGTAGAGTTCAGTTGATCTGTGATTAAACCTAAGTTTGAGTCGTGTTTCTGAATACGAGCCTACGTCTTTTATCTAGCGTCCTTTGACTCGCGCCCGAAAACCCGACATGAAGCGGAGTGACAACAAGGCGAGCCGAGGGAAGACGAGGGGACACGAGCGCAACGTCCTCACACTCGCACACGCGTTCCCTCGCGTATTTTTTTTAATTTTTTTTTGCTTTTTGTGGTTATGGTTTCACTGCGGCCACAACTGGCCTATTGTGATCGCCACTTTATTTGTAGAGCCCCTTTACAGGGCCTTTAAAGTTCACCGCAAAGCCCAGCAGCTGTTAAAAACTGAAGGATTTTCTTTGGGGTGAGTTGCTTTAGCTCCATTTGGCTGAGGATGTGCTTTCCCAAATGGATGCTACGTTTGAGCATGAGTGCTCCGCACTCACCTAGCAGGTGTAGAGGCGTTTCGTCCGCCTCCTTGCATAGCCTGCAGGTTTGTGTGTCGCATAGCCTTAGTTTGAACATGTGCTTATTAAGACAACAGTGTCCAGTTAAGGCTCTAACAATAATGCGAAGATTGGTCTTATTTAGCGCTAGGATACGGTTGGTGTACTGTTTATCGTAGGCTTTTATAAGTAACTTAGAGTGGTTCATCGCTCCCTCGCGTAGCGTCGTGGAGAGTCTGGATGGAGATTTAGAACATGTTGCAGATAATAATAATAATATATCTTTATTTCAGGCTACTTGACATATTACACAAACATGTGTAATATGCCATGGCAAAACATTATTTTTAATCGGATGACTTTGTCTGTCATAGACATAGACATTCATTTATTTGTTACTTATACACACATTTACACAACACAACATTTTAAAAACAAACAATTAAATAAAAGAAAACCCGAGCAACTAAAATAAAATGGTGTGATGTGTGCTGCAGCAAAAAGGCCTCGGCTCAGCATTATATACAACAGCCGCCAAGTCCCTGAGCTATGTATTTATTCTTTATTCTTTATTGTACACAAGAAAACACAGATTACAGCAATAAAAAAGAAAGGTATGTACAAAGGCGAGCTTAACCCTAAAAAGAGTTTATTTATTAATTGTAAACGTTATTTACTTACTTTTAAGATTTTATTTTGATCTTTTACAATAGTCTTACACTTCGATGTGGGTATTGTTTGTTCACCATTAATAACACACCTGAAATCATACAAAATGAGAGCCTTAGATAGAGAGTATCATCGAAAAAAATGATAGACACCAAGCCGTGTTTGTTGCCTGATTCTTCTAGGCTTGGTCGCGAGGAACAGGCGTTGCTTCACCTAGTTTCTAAGACGTTTCAAAGTGATCCTAGTGATTTTATTGAAATAAATGCCTTTTGACTTTGACTTTTGACTTTGAATGTTGTCGTGTCATTGATTCTTTCTTGGTCATCCTGTGTTAGGTCAGTGACCAGGTTGAGGTATGGTGGCCATTATAAGCGCCTACAGCCATCGGTGAAAGATTCAGTGTAGTGAAAAGATTAAAGTGTGCACTTTAATTCGTGTACATCAAGTCTTCAATTTTTTTGGTTTTAGGCCATGCCAGTTTCCTGACGATGTTTTCCTACACCGTTTGAGAGCATAAGTATAGGGCATATACATTTTCCGGATGGAAATCCATTGGCCTTCATTGACCAGGATTCGAACCCACGACATGTGGATTGGAAAACGGGGCCACAACCAACACTACACCAGTGCTTTAAAATTAACTTCTTGAAAATATTTTTGAAATATATATTTTTTGGATAGGTATCGCATGCCGTTCTAACACGGCTTGGCGGCTAACTTACGCTCCTTCACAAACACCGATGGAAAATGGTTCATCGATCCCTGATATGGTCATGTTCACGATCTGATCCCCATCCTCCAGAGTGATGTTGTTCACTACACCGGCCGAAATGTTGAATCCCGCTGAAAAAAACGAATGAGAAATTATTATCCGACTGCCGAGAAGGAAGGAGGGTAATGTTTCTCGAGACATTTCAGCCGTAGGACGTCCACTGCTGAACATAGGCCTCCCCCATAGATTTCCAGCGGGACCGACCTTGTACGGCCGGCACCCAAACAATCATTTTGGGGGATTTGGCCATACTCGCCACGCTGGGTTGGCGAGCGCAGATATAGCTATTGTTGATAGGGAACGCTACTGCCTTAGGTACATCTGTTTCGTCAATATTTCGTTCATCCTCTCTACATGAACAAACCATCTAAGCATACCTTTCTCAATCCTCATCACTACGTCTTCTTTCCTAGATATTTTTAATGATTGCGCATTTATGCAAGCAAGGCTAGATGTAACAGATAACTTCAAGGCGGAACTATTTGTGACTGATGATCTCTCCTAACCAATTTCGGCCATGGTGACTGATTAATTCTGGATACTTTTAATTTCCCAATATCCACAAACAGTCAGTTGCGCAGGACATATTAAGGTGCATGAGCGCGCGCGCACACACAGATGCACCCTCTCGTCTCTCCTATATCTGATGGAACGGATAGCCGCTACGATCAGAGAAAAGCAGGGATGCAGTGTCTAGGTGACGACGATAATAAAACCCCTATCGCCTCATTAGGCCTTCCACGATGCCTTGCTGTCCCGCCACCGAAGGTGGGTTGCTATTGTTGCCGAAACAGACTTTGGTGCACTGTGCAGCGGGGGGTGACCGCCAAAGACTTGAGTGTCAAGACACTCAAGCCCCCCTCTTCCAGGTTTTGCCCACGAGTCGACGTGGTTTCGGGGTGTGGCCGCAGGACAGCTGCTTGGAGCCACTGGCAAGAGTTTAAGGATTATAACGAATTTATAACTGATACAACCACCCATAAGGGCCGACTGGCTGAATCAGACGCTAATTATCCTAAACACCCCCAATTTGTGACTACTTAGAGAATGGATTAGATAAGGAATAAGTACATCAGAGGAAGTTTCAAAGTCGTGCCAATGACGGAAAAGCTCATTAGCACTGCATTTATCCTACTTTGCATTACACTTAATTGTGGCTATAATAATCATAACTATTTATTTATTTATTTATCATAAAACACACTCGCACGTACTACTACCTAACACCTTGTCCAAGCGATCGTGAGGTCTTACTCCACAGGTTCAATCTGAAAACCAGCGCTACTACGCCTCGGCGGAGCAGCAATAAGCTGAGATAGGACCTTTTTGACCCATGCCACTGCAGCGTAGACGTTACCACATGAAATGTAGGTATCACCAGTTGACACCCACTTGATGGGTGGGTTAGGCGCCTGTTTTATTTCTTGTAAATGTGTCTACTGTTAGTGATCTGGATCAACTGTCTCTCAACAGTGTCTCTTGTGTATGTTGTATTGCTACTTGTATTAGTCTTTTTTTTACTGTTAACCTGCCTACCTACTAAGTACTATCACCAAAAATTCTGCCTTACGGGTGGTAAGGTAAGGGTGTATATTGCGTGAAGTGATCTGTGCCTTGCTTGCGTAAATGCGTAATCATAAAAAGTACCGTTTTTGTCTAACAATATGTTCGTATTGTTTTGGTTGCAACTGAACAACAGACTGGGTAATCAAAGTCATAAAATGAATGGTTCACCCTCAAAGGATCACAATAAATAAAGAGATGGGCCGGACAGGCTTACTTAGCCGTGTACAAGCAAAACAGTTTCAAAATTGGTAAGGCGGAAATTTTGGTGATAGTACCTACGCTTTATTTTATTTTTTGTGATTGTTACCTACTGTTATTTCTTCCGTTTGCTTTTAACTCATTTATCTATCTATCTAAAAGCTGAGTAGTAATAGGTTAGTGCGGTATGGGCATGTCGTGAGGAGGGACCACGCTGTGACGAGAAGAGTGTTAGATATGAATGTAGGAGTAAAGGTGGGCCAAAGAAAAGATGGATGGACTGTGACAGTGGATATATAAAGGAGTGAGTGCTGAGATGACGACTGATAGAGGGAAATTGAAGAAGAATACATGTTGTGCCGACCCCAAATGATGTAGGATAAGGGCAGGTAGACGATGATGACCTACAACATATTATATTTTATGACTTACCAGCATTAGTAACTACAAATACACAAATTAAACATGTAATAAAAACAATCGCCATGTTGTTCGTCCCATTGGACTCATTGTATGACTAGTGGGAAAACGAAAGGGCGTTAAAGTAGGGTGCCCATGAGTTAAGCGATTTAAAAATCATTTCAATATTACTATTATAATATATAGGTACCTACTCTCATATAGATTTATGCTGTGTGTATGTATGAAATACATAAATCTATATGAGCAATTGGCCGTGATGGCCCCGTTTGAAGAATAGGCCCCTCCATATCTACCCATGAATGTCGTAAGAGGCAAAAAAGCTAGGGCATTGACAGCATTTTAACAACGATAGCTAACTGCGCGTGGCCAGCGTGAAGAGTATGGGCAAATCGTTTTAAGTTTTTTTTTGTAGAACGTCTTTGAAATGTGTCATCCGCCAGTGAAAAGGGAACTGGGAATTGCGTGAAGTCGTTGGATGGAGAAGGCTCAAGACCGTTCGTCATGGCACTCTTTGGGGGAGGCCTATGTTCAGAAGTGGACTTCATCAGGCTAATGACAATGATTTTCGCTAGATGTCGCTAGCGCACTTTTCTATCAATGTAGTAGTAGTTTTAAAGTATTTAAAATCCTGTACTAAGCTACCTTACTAGACTAATCATCATCTCCCTGCCCTTATCCCACTTCATGTGAGGTTGGCACAACATGTTTTTCTCTTCCACTCCCCTCTATCAGCCGTCATATCAGTATTCACTCCTTTCTTACTAGACTAATGTTGCCTGAAATAAATGGTTATTATTATTATTCATGTGTAGTGATCAACTAAATTCTTCCATAGGCGGTAAAAACAGCGCTTCTTACTGTAGAAAATTATAGTCTCTTATAGTTTTTAATGTTGTCGATATGGTGTGCGAGAAACTTAAAGCGACTTTAAGCGTCCTTAGATCCAAGCTTAGATAGATTGTGATCAGATTTTTTTTTTCCTGACATATTCACACGGTCAACTGATCCCAAACTAGGCATAGCCTGTACTATGGTGACCAGAGACTGATATATATGTATATAAATATTTAACACCCAGACACATAACAAACATCTGTGTTTATCACACAAATGTTTGTCCAGTGCGGAGATCGAACCCGCGACCTCTAGCGCAGTAGGCAGAGTTACTACTAACTGAGCTATGAGGCCAGTTGGTTCAAAACCGGACTTATGATGCACGGACGATAGTTCTTTAGTAAAGTATCAGTCTCTTATCAGAGTCCTACATTTTACAAAATTATGGTAACTACAGTATTTGTCTTTGAGCAGGATAAATAAATGTAATTTTCCTCTTAACAAATAAATCATGTTTAAATTCATATTTTTCTAGATATTTTTCTGGTACCTAATTCTACCATAGAATAGATTAGTTTATTTTCGCACTCAGCTCACCTCATTTTACACTTGCAATTCCATACGTGACGGGTTTTATTTTATTTTATTTTTATTTATTCAGGACAACAAACAATTGCACTCACATATTACTAAACTTGATTAAAGTAGGTACTAAAGTTCTTAGAGTGTAATCAGCCCCGTTGTCCACGGATTTGGTAGAAAGAGGGCAGTAGTAATGCGAACAGAATAACAAAAAAAAGAAAAATGCAGTTGGTAGGTCTAACATTTTGTCATCCTTTAAGGACGTACAAAACAGTCTACCCACCAACTACAGCTGAAATTTTAAATTCTAAATAATCAGACAGCATAGGGTCGTGTATATGTTTTTTAAACGAACCGGGTGATATTTCAAAGAATTC
Source organism: Anticlea derivata (assembly GCA_947579855.1). Lineage (NCBI taxonomy): Eukaryota > Metazoa > Arthropoda > Insecta > Lepidoptera > Geometridae > Anticlea > Anticlea derivata. Next base: position 3,249,751 of record OX388287.1, on the reverse strand, counting down.
AATGTTTGTGAAGTGATTGTTAAATTGGTTTATGATTCTAAATATGAGTTGCAAGCCCATCGCTGCTTATAAGAATACTTTCTGGTTTCCTACTTCACGATTGTCAATTTACACGTATAACAATTTACCACATTTTGCCGAAAGATTCTATTCACACATAACGACAGTATGATCGAATCGAAAAAATGGTGTAGGTACGCCTGCCGTGTTTGTTGCCTGATTCTTGTAGGCTTGGTCGCGAGGAACAGGCGTAGCTTCACCTAGTTTCTAAGACGTTTCAAAGTGATCCTATTGATTTTATTGAAATAAACGCCTTTTGACATTGACCACTTTTTGTCGCTGCGATGTGGTGTGGTTGTGGTACGTGTCAATTCACCCTTAGCTCTCTGATGAAAAGGGTCTTGACAGACGGACAACATAATAATAATAAATAAATATTCCGGACATATTCACACGGTCAACTGATCCCAAACTAGGCATAGCCTGTACTATGGGTACCAGAGACTGATATACATAATATATATATATTTAACACCCAGACACAGAACAAACATCTGTGTTAGTCACAAATGTTTGTCCAGTGCGGGAATCGAACCCGCGACCTCTAGCGCAGAAGGCAGAGTTACTACTAACTGAGCTATGAGGCCTGTCTCATACATACATAGTGATCCTATAAGGGTTCCGTTTTTCCAAATTAGGTACGGAACCCTAAAAACTACTTACTTCTATCGACGGGTTCAGGAGGCAGTGTTTTTGCAGTTGTTGGCACCGTTCGTTCCCACGAGATGTCCCCATCTCTCGTCCTCTTCGTGACATTTATATTAAATCCAAAGTATTCAATCGGATAAACCCCTGGCTGACTAGCTTTTGTCTCAAAATTGCATTGCCAATTGCCATTATAATTTTTGTTAATTCTTATGTCCATTTGTGCCTAGAAATAAGATTTCTGTTTTTTTTTTTATACAACTGAGATGGCAAACTAGCATACGGCCCACCTGCTGGTAAGTGGTTACCGTAGCCTATGAGCGCTTGCAATACCAGAGGCATCACACACGCGTTGCCGACCCCGAACCCCCTCCCCCCCTAAAGAGCTCTGGCAACCTTACTCATCGCAGGAACACAACACTATTTGAAACAAATAATGTTATTTGGCTGCGATCTTCTGTAAGGTGGAGGTACCTCTCCAGGCGGGCTGCTCCAATTCAGAACGAGAAAATCTCGCTGTGCCCTACCTCCTCCTAAAAAATAAATATTTACCTACTTCTCTAGTTGAATGTTTAAAACTCTATGGATACCTATCTTATCGTTGATAAAATAGGGGCCGCTGCTGCCAATCCCCCTTAGTCACCTCTTACGACATCCAAGGAGGGCACAGCGAGATTTTCTCGTTCTAAATTGGAGCAGCCCGCATGGGGAGGTACCTCCGCCTTACAGAAGATCGCAGCCAAATAACATTATTTGTTTCAAATAGTGTTATGCTCCTGCGGTGATTAAGGTTGCCAGAGCTCTTTAGGAGGGGTCGGCAACGCGCGCAGGATGCTTCTGGTATCGCAAGCGCTCATAGGCTACCGTAACCACTTACCAACAGGTGGGCCGTATGCTTGTTGGCCAATTCATTTGTATAAAAAAAACCCAAAGGTATATATGGAGATATATACAGGTTGAGTTTTTTTTCAGCGCCGCTCAGGCGAAATCCGAAACTGAGAGTAATCTAAAAGTGATGTTAGGTGTTACGTGCTCGATTTTGAATAAAATAAGATCTGCATAAAAAAAGTTTTTTTTCTATTAAATATTGTCTAATTTATAAATTTATAATTTTTAAGGTGTTCCAACAACTTTAGACACATAGTTATAATACATTTATTTATTTATTAACAAACAAAGAAACCAGAAATGCAAAAAAATTTTTTTTTCAAAAACCTATATTTTCTGAAAAACTATTAATAAACAACTTTTTTTAATGCCGATCTTATTCTTTTCACAATCGAGCCCGTAACTCCTTACATCACTTTTCAAAACTCTCAAGGTTTCCGATTTCGCCTAAGTGGCCCTGAAAAAAAACTCACCTGTATAAGAGATATATGGAGATATGGAGGGCCTATTCTTCAGCCGGGCCCCCACAGCTATTTATAATAAAATACCGAAGGTCTTTAAAGAGCTAAATGAAAATCTGTTTAAGACAAAATTTTAAAAAATGTTATGTGATAAATGCTATTATAACATCGACGAATTTTTAAATGACAAATTGATTTTCTATTATTACTATTATTTTTACGATACTATTTTAAACTATTTGGACATTGATTTAAATTTTGTTGAGATTTTAATTTTTATTTGAATTTTATAGTTGTGTTGACTTTTTGCTAATGATTAATATATTTTCATGTTTTTTTATTAATTGACTGTTCACTTAGTCAATTTAAGTTATTACTATTATAATTTATTGCGTGCCATCTCTCTTAATTTGCATATCGTCGCCGGTCAAGCATGTTGAACCACCTACAAGTTTTGTCATCCACTGTACACATGTTTAAGCAAATAAATGATCTTTATCTTTATCTTTACTCCTGAATACTTACAGTTATATATCTAGAGCCGGCTTTATCTACTACATTACACCTGCTTTTGATGCGATGGCGGTTTATTGTACAACTGTAACAAAAGTAGGTACACTGTAAGCTCTTAAAAGAGCAAAATGCTCTTTTATGCTGATGATGCGTGGTATCATCATCATTTCAGTCGCACGACGTCCACTGCTGAACATAAGCCGCCCCCAAAGATTACCAAATCAAATCAAATCAAATCAAAGTAATTTATTGCGTAATATAGGTTAGGTACAGTTGTTACATAATACAATACAAATTAGGAGCAGCCATATTCAGCGTTGTACGCATGCAATATACATATTTTCAAAATTAAGTAGGTATGTCAGAGCTTTAAATTACAATAAAATAGTGCTATTACAAAAAATGTCATTAAAATAATCATGGGTTGAATAATAAGCCCTTTCCAATAGTAACTTTTTCAGTCTCACTTTGAATACTACAAGGCTTGAAGTATCAAGTAAAGGTTTAGGTAGGTGATTGTACACACGAACAGCCATACATAGCACACTCTTGTTCAACAACGCAGTTTTATTTCGGGGTAGTTTGATTTTGTGGTTATTCCGACAGCTTCTTAAGTTTTCAAAAAGGTCCATATTACACTTTACAAAAACTGATATTTCATAAATATAGAGACAGGGCAATGTTAAGATTCTCAGTTAGGAACAATCATTAGGGTTTAATATGTGTGCTATGGACAATTTCTGAAATAAATAATAATAATTATAATAATAATAATTAGGGGGGATTTGCCCAGACTCGCCACGCTGGGCATGAGGGTTGGCGAGCGCAGATAAATCTCTTGTTGATAGGGAACGCTGCTGCCCATCCCCTAGCCTTGTTCCCCTTAGTCGCCTCTTACGACATCCACGGGTCGAAATGGAGGGGCCTATTCTTCAGCCGGGGCCACCACGGCACCACGTCGTTGTATGTAATGTCAAAATTTACATACATACATAAAATCACGCCTGTTTCCCAGAGGGATCCTGACATACCTCTTTTGCTTCATTCATTCTCATCACAGTGTCTCTTGCTATGATCCTGACATAACTCTTTTGCTTCATTCACTCTCATCACATTCCTCATACATGCTCGTCGGTTTAGGGTACTCTTGACCTGGCCTTTTTCCAAAACGTCACCGATTTGGTCATTACACGTACGCCTAGGTCTTCCCCTTCCAACGGTCCCTTCGCACATTTCACATACAATGATAAAATGAAGATATGGCACGGCACTACTTGCCAAAATAAAAATGTTTAACTTAGTTTGTTAAGGCTACTTTGAAACTGTAGCTAATGCTCTTGAGAGAAATAAATAATTAGGTATCTTATGTGACCAAGTCTTAATGCCATATGTCATTACTTTGGCAATGAATAGTGATAATTTTCTTACTTTCCATTGCAGTGCCCGTCTTGCACGTCTTCGCGTAAATCGTAGATCTTCAGAATGATAGGATATTCATTCTCAGACACGGTAAACATCTGGTCCCATTTATTTGCCGATACACTGAGTTCCACTAGGAAAAAAAAACGTATTTTTTATCTTTAAATACAATACAATCTGATCGAAGCGACGCGTGACCCGAGAGCTGGCTCGTATTTGGCCCAGCGAATTAGCATTGCCATCCAGCGTGGCAATTCCGCCAGCGTCTTGGGGACGCTTCTGACTGGTAGTGATCTGGATCAGTTGAGCTATCTATAGATCGTTTGTAACGGTCTTTAGATGGCTCAACTGTTTCTTGTGTATTTTGTAAATATTAACTTGTATTAGTTTTAAGTTTCTTTCTGTAAATAAAATTGTAAAATACAATAGGTAGGATAATCTTATTTAAATCGACGCCTGGCAACGGCGAGTACCTAAAGGTCTTGCGCCACTTTTCGGTTCGGAAATCACGTGTTCAACGAAAAAACAAATACACGTGACATACACGTGATATCTTACTGCATCGCCCCAAAGGGGAGGCTTTGTGAACGGCGAGTAAAAAACGCTTTGAAAACGCGCGATTTTCGAAAAAATAAATAGAATTGAAAAACATTTATTTTGTTACCAATACAATCAGACTTAAATACACGTCATATCTCACTACACAGCCTCCCTTGATATTTCGTGACATGAACCCCCCTCCCCCCTTTCTAAAGGGAAAGGAAAGGGGGAGGGGGGTCGTGTTTAATAGACGACCACTTATAAGAATATTGAATGGAATCACGATGTTTTTTTTACCCTGCGTTTCCACCCGTCAGGGTGATGGCCTCCTCAAAAAACCTCTCTCTGGCAACAGCCCAAGCCGAGGTCCGTACCTAAGTGGTGCCCTTGCGCTCGTTGCCAAAACCTAACCTTTTTTTCGGCAGTAGCGCCCTCTGCGCTCGCCTAGCCCGGTGTAGCTGGTAGTGGTCGTAAGAGACCCACAGCATATAAATCCGTTCGAAAAAAAAAAAAAAAAAAAAAAAACACGATGTTTTCCTTCGAGTATGAACCAAAGAAGACGAAACAGGTGTATAACGCGAGTGTGAACGGGACCGTTGGAAGGGGAAGACCTAGGCGTACATTTCGTGACCAAATCGGTGACGTTTTGGAAAAAGGCCAGGTCAAGAGTACCCTAAACCGACGAGCATGTATGAGGAATGTGATGAGAGTGAATGAAGCAAACGAGGATCGTGGCAAGTGTCTCTACCTACCCCTCTGGGAAATGGGCGAGATTTTTATGTATGTATTTAAACATTAAAAACGATGGTTCGCGACCTTGTTTAAAGCACTAAGATTTACCAGATAAAGAGTCTAAGATCTACTTAGTTCGGGGCGAACCACTACGTTTAAGTAGAATGAATTTTTATGTTATTTCTCAATCATCATCAACAACCTGTAGAAGTCCACTGCTGGGCATAGGCCAAAGAGTTCCACGACGAACGGTCTTGAGCCTTATCCATCCACCGACTTCCCGCAGCCTTTACAATCTCATCGGTCCATCGGGTAATTTCTCAATAAAAGTGTGTAATACATACCAGCATGATTGAGGTGAAGTTTTGACAAAAATATACAAGAAAATAACACAAAATACATTTTCACATTATTCAGTAGTTTTGGATATTACAATATAACTAAAAACGTTTCATCCTACCTCGTAAATAGGGAGTCCATGAGTTTCAATAGACTAGTAAAGTTTCATTTCATTCATTCATTAACGTTTTAGTTGTTATGTTTTGCATTATTTTTATGTGTTATGTGTTATATAAAATCGTATTCTATTCTCGAATGGCAAAGCTTTTCTACATTCGATTAGTTGTAGGTTAGATAAGGTAATCTGGAAGAAATCGTTGCTTGCGATATAAAGGTGTTCCAACAACTTTGGACACAGTTATCATACATTTGACTGGCCTCATAGCTCAGTTGGTAGTAACTCTGCCTTCTGCGCTAGAGGTCGCGGGTTCGATTCCCGCACTGGACAAACATTTGTGACTAACACAGATGTTTGTTCTGTGACTGGGTGTTAAATATATATCTATTATGTATATCAGTCTCTGGTACCCATAGTACAGGCTATGCCTAGTTTGGGATCAGTTGACCGTGTGAATATGTCCGGAATATTTATATTTATATTTATTTATTTATTAACAAACAAAGAACCCAAAAAATGCAAATATATTTTTCCCAAAATCCTTCATTTTCAGAAATACTGTGATTAAAGTTCAACTTTTTTTAACTTATTTTTTTCAAAATCGAGCCCGTGACTCCTAAAATCACTTTTCGATTACTCTCAAGGTTTCCGATTTAGCCGAAGTGGCCCTGAAAAAAAACTCACCTATATACTACTAATATTATAAATGCGAAAGTTTGTGTGGATGTTTCTTGTTCAATCACGCCGTTAACCGATTTCGTTAAAACTTGGAATTTTGGAATAGATAAAGTTCTTTACTTAGAACAGCATAAAGGCTACTTTTGTATACCACGCGAGCGAAGCCGCGGGCGGAAGCTAGTATAGTATTAGTTCCGTCACTAGTTATCAACTTTTGTTTATTATTGTTAGTACCTACCTAGCTTCTTATCTCTTTGTATACCTGTAGTATCTGTTTTCTCTTATAGTTTGTGCTGTTCATGTGTGTGTCCGAAATAAATGTATTTTCTTTCTCTCTCTCTTTTCTTACAATTGATCGGGCGAGCGAAGATCTCATCATCCTTATTTTCTAGTTTCTTACGTCGCGTCGTGAAATTACAACGCTAGGCCTTAAGGAGCACCAAGATGAAAATTTTCCCAGAGCCATCAAATGAGAATTCAGGAAAATCCCACAAATCAAGAATCTGATGGTCACCTACTGCCGTTTAAAAACAGGATATATCTATATTATCCTGTTTGACTTTGCACTGAAATAAGTATAGGTTTAATTAAAAACAGGGTGTACCAGTATATGTACAAGGTGATTCATAATTGGTGTGCTATCCCGAAAGAGGCTTAATCTACACATAATTCTAAATCGACTGGCCTCATAGCTCAGTTAGTAGTAACTGTGCCTTCTGCGCTAGAGGTCGCGGGTTCGATCCCCGCACTGGACAAACATTTGTGTGATAAACACAGATGTTTGTTCTGTGTCTGGGTGTTAAATATTTATCTACTATGTATATCAGTCTCTGGTACCCATAGTACAGGCTATGCCTAGTTTGGGATCAGTTGACCGTGTGAATATGTCCGGAATATTTATTTATTTTTTATTTATTATTGGCAATAAAGTTTGTTCTACGACTTTCAGAAATTATACATTTTTCATTGAAAAAACGCTATACAAAAATCTTCTGTTTTGGGGTCAAATAAGTTCAAACTCAGTTATTCAGCTGATTTATACACAGATAAATTTAGAAAGTATTCTAAAATATATTGAGATGACCTGATGTTGCTCTACCACACGACAACTAACATGTCGTTTTGTGTCTTTACTGTTTTTGCTTGCCTTATATTTTAAGTGCATTAGGTAGATATTTAGGAGGAGGTAGGGCACAGCGAGACTTTCTCGTTCTAAATTGGAGCAGCCCGCCTGGCCAAATAACATTATTTGTTTTAAATAGTGTTGTGTTCCTGCGGTGAGTAAGGTTGCCAGAGCTTTTTAGGGGGGGAGGGGATTCGGGGTCGGCAACGCGTGCGTGATACCTCTGGTATTGCAAACGCTATAGGCTACGGTAAAAAAAAAATATTTCATTACAAGAATTTGCTGAAGGTCACCTATTTGCCATTTTTTCACATTATTATAAGCTTTTTTTTAATACCTGATTATTATTATTTTGAAGGCCGTGGTAGCCCCGGCTGAAGAATAGGCCCCTCCATATCTACCTATCCGCGGATGTCGTAAGAGGCGACTAAGGGAAAAAAGCTAGGGGATGGGCAGCAGCGTCCCTCATTTTAACAACGATAGCTCTAACTGCGCTCGCCAACCCGCATGCCCAGCGTGGTGAGTATGGGCAAATCCCCCCACATGATAAGGAATTCGCACTGTCTGTGGAGGAAGCCATGTTCAGCAGTGGACGTCGAACGGCTGAAATGATGATGATGATGATTCTTTTGAACCGCAACTAGTTCGAGCGGCACCACACTGAAGTTGAAATCCCCTAGCATTCCATTCTGTGAAAAAGGATCATCGAAAGAAATGCTAGTCACGCGCGCCGCGTTCGTTGCCTGATTCTTCTAGGCTTGGTCGCAAGGAATATGCGTAGCTTCACGTGGTTCTAAGACCTTTCAAAGTGATCCTTGTGGTTTTATTGAAATAAGCACATTTTGAATCTGAATTTCGTGAGCTGCTTTATTACACCTTGTATACACGTAACAGGAGTTACTAATTACCATATTATGTCGCCACGGGCTTCAATGCGTATAACCTACGTAATTGATACAAATTGTGTTACTGGTTCTGTCATGGTGAGCCTGCATTAGGCCAAAGGTTAGATTGAAGTGTGGTGACCCTGAAAGCGGGCTAGGACTGTTGGAGATAGAACTAGTGGTGCACTACTACACACTAGTGTACTACTACTGGTGTATTAAGTTTAATCAACTACTAAGTTGATTAAACTTAATGGCAAAGAAGTTCGTAACTTTGAAGGTAATTTTAACAATCTAACTGGCCTCATAGCTCAGTTGGTAGTAGCTCTGCCTTCTGCGCTAGAGGTCGCGGGTTCGATTCCCGCACTGGACAAACATTTGTGTGATGAACACAGATGTTTGTTCTGTGTCTGGGTGTTAAATATATATCTATTATGTATATCAGTCTCTGGTACCCATAGTACAGGCTATGCCTAGTTTGGGATCAGTTGACCGTGTGTGATATGTCCGGAATATTTATTTATTTATCTTAGCAAGATTCAAAACGTTCCAAACTTGCAAAGGGATAATTTTAAGATCTTAGCTTCTTCCTTTTCATGTTTGGAAAACTTCAGATGTCGCTAAAGTTGATAAAATCATGTTCATAATTGCGAACTTCATTAGGTACCACACGCCGAGATTTTCTCGTTCTAAATTGGAGCAGCCCGCCTGCTGAGGTACCCTCCACCTTACAGAAGATCGCAGCCAAAATAACATTAAATAAATAAATATTTCGGACATGTCACACATGGTCAACTGATCCCAAACTAGGCATAGCCTGTACTATGGGTACCAGAGACTGATATTCGTAATAGATATATATTTAACACCCAGACACAGAACAAACATCTGTGTTAGTCACAAATGTTTGTCCAGTGCGGGAATCGAACCCGCGACCTCTAGCGCAGAAGGCAGAGTAACTACCAACTGAGCTATGAGGCCAGTCATTATGTGTTTCTAAGCTCATAGGCTACAGTAACCGCTTACCAACAGGTGGACAGCATGCTTGTATGCCACCTTAGCTGTATAAAAAAAATGGTGTCTCGAAAAGGGCGCCTTCAAACCAGTCAGTTTTCTTTTTAGGGCCTCCGAGTCCGTAATGTTCGTGAGTTACACACTTGTCACCGCGAGTGGTGAAAGTGAGCTACCGTTTTTGTACGGTGTCACGTAAAGCGCCCCTACGAAAACCGGCAGGCTATTCGCTTTTCACCACTCACCGGTGACTAGTGAGGTGGCTTATTGCAATGCCGACTCGCTGTCATAATAATAAAATTGTAGGGATGTGTGGCAAGTGACGTAAGTGCGATTTCGTCTATTTCAATTATCAATCTATCAGTTTAGCTGTCACAGAAAATTGAAGACGTTCCGTCAATTTCATAGAAACTATTTATTGAGTCCGCATGCGTGAATGCATTAAAAAACTAAATGTTTAGAACTGAATTTTTCCGGAAAACATAAAAAGAAAGCTTTTTTTTTTTAATTCGGCATTGAATGTAGGAATTTTGCATCTTCCTTAGACATAATACAGATTATACTCTTTGACAATCCCTCCAGACTTTCGGGCGGCGACACCCGCACGCATGCGCACCAGGGCCAGCCCAGCCAGGCTCGTCAGACACAAAATGGCTACCAAGTGAAGCGTCTCGCGATTGATTTTTTTACCACCACACCAGTTTCAAATAGCACAATACGAAAAACAACCGTTCCATAACTAAACCGACTTTAATTATAACTCCGCGCCACAATCGCGCCGTTCAAAAATAACCTGCATGCAAGTAACCTTAGTGCCGATGTCGCGCTAGACGAATTTTCTGAAAACTCGATTTAACTTCAAAATTTCAGTTTAAATGTGCAATAGACGTATGTGGTTTTTTGTCGGAGCATCCAGCACTGCAGTCCCCGCGTCAAGCCAGCTTCGGTGAGTACATACGCCTCGCATCAATTTACCGACTAGATTAAGACGGTTTGTGTGACCTAAAAATCTAGACTTAATGCAGTTAGTAACAGTGTCATACGTGCTAATAGAATCGGTACATGTTTTACTGTATTATTTTTACAGCGAGTATTATTCTTACAGAGCATTAGCCAAAAAGCTAGAAAAAAAAAGAAAGTAGTTCCAGTGGAATTGTGCGTGTTCGAATTTGGAACGCGAATTTTGAATATGGAATAAAAAACATGACATAACTCTAACTTAGCATGTAATTTGTTCAATGATCGCTTGGCAATGTGGGTTACCCTGTCTGAATTTTAGGGATCCTGTGCCTATCTCTCTCGCTCGCATTGCGTTTGTCTCTTTTTAATAATGTTCCTGAATGGGTTTTAGGCATGCGCGGTGCAAATTCAGGGTCGCCGGAAAATTGGTGATAATTTTTCCAGTGATTTTTCTCCCGGCCGAACCCTGTTAAGGGAAACTCTATCAGTATCACAGCAACTTCTTCCTTATATTACAAAGAATAGGGTTGAATTTTCAGAGTGTTTAACATCGCATTCTTTAAGGCTTACGTAAAAATTGTTATATTTCTGTTAGGTCACATTTTTGGGCGAGTTGTCTGTTGTGACAGGCGGATAGATAGTAGAAATTAACACACAGGGGCTTGGCAATTCGCCCGTTGGACCATAAAAACAAACACTGCTCAAAAATCGATAGACCTTTGCGCCTTGGGTTAGTCACGAGATGAATTTTGATGCTGCAATTTTGTTCTCTTGATCTATATTATTCGACATATTAGTTAGATTCGATGCTATTCGTAAGAAACAACGTTGTTGATAAATTTATAAAATCAGTCAGCTAAAAACATTTTATTCTTATTCTTATTCTTTATTGTACACAGAAAACACACAAAAAACAAACTAAATGAAATGATATGTACAAAGGCGAGCTTAACCCTAAAAAGAGTTTTTTTCCAGCAAATCTTTGAGGCTAGAGATAGGTGGTTATAGAGGTAGGGATCGTGTACAAGACCAATGAATAAAAAAAAATTGTAGATGTATAAACAAACTATTCTAAAAAAATATACTTATATTAGATACCTAAATATAAACTTATCACTATGAACGAACTACTTACATAATAACATTTTATTTATTACTTGGGTTATTTTACTTGTGGGTGTTGAAAAAGTCGTCATTTTGGGCGCTGTAGTTCTGAGCGACGAAGCTCCTTTTAAATACGCGGTTCCTGGTGGATACAACTGTTATGCTATCCCATAGGAACCGCGAATTTTTTTAAGGACAATAAGATATTTTTCCTCCGATATCAACCTCTTTTTTTGTTATCAACCTCTGCGTTTTGCTTACCTATTGAGGATGACACTGGCCACCTACACTTTCGAATAAAAAACAAAAGTAAGTATGACATCCATTCATCATCAATAAATAACTCTTATGGTAGGTACTGACTGACTGTCGAAAATCAAACGTAGAATATAATATAGCTTTATTGTACATCAAAAGAAAATACACAATCAAGGAAATAAAATAACATAAAAATTAGTGTGACAATGGGCGGCCTTATCGCTAAAAGCGATCGAAATCTCTACCAGGCAACCTTTGGATGGACAGGATATACAAAGTAGAAGAGGACGGAAGAAACCGTTACCGTAGAAGGAAACGTAGTGGTTTTATTCTCTTTGAAAATCAACGCAGAGCCTAACCAAAATCCTAAGAGTATGTAATTTGCAGGATAGCGTAACGTATGGGTGCACAGAAAGGAATTCCCGACACACAACCCCTAAGGTTAAATTTTATGTAAAAATAGCAGCAACCGAACGAAGTCGCGGGGATAACCATACCATACCTTAGACAAAAAAAAATCAGCACATTGTGATTTCAAGAGATGATGACGTTTTTTGAAGTTTTACGGGACAAGTAGCAATCCCTCAGTAATTAAATTAATATGGGACCACCCCGGGATCATACTCTATACACCAACGAAAAGAATTATCAAAATCGGTTTAGTATTGGCGGAGATATCGAGTAACAAAGACACAAAAAAAAACCAGCTGACTTGAGAACCTCCTCCTTTTTGAATTCATCCATGTTATTCTCTGATCCCTAAGCTACCACTATGCAATAAACCATGTCGATCCCATGCTCTGTGAAAAACTAAAACAAATCTAGGTTCCATTTATCATACTTACCTGGCACAGGGGACACTGTGATCACAAAGGCGGTTCCCCAGAGCGAGACCTATCCATTGCACTGTGGATGGGTTGACCTCTGCGATTATCCCTAATGTGGATAACTCGGGTGCGTTATTTTTGGTAGTGGGGACTGCGTACGCGCCCTCCCCCCTCTTAATGAATTGACTCAAAAAATTGATAATTGATATTTTTCCGGGATAGAAAGCCTACGTGCTACTACAGACTATAATCTATGTCTTTGCTAAATTTCTCCCAGATCCGTTCTGCCGTTCTGGTGTGATTGAGCTACAAACATCCAGCCATCCAACTTTCGTATTTATATTAGTAGTAATTAAGATGACATCCGTTGTATCACGAAGATTTAACAGTTTTGTGCTTAAGACATTCATCCATACAGGCATAGATATTTTTAATAAGTCGGAAGGCAGGTAAGATGCATGCAAAGTCACTTAAATAGTCAGTATACAGGCCTGCCTTTATTTAATTCATTTTTTTTCACAAACTTTTTCTGATTTTTTTTACATCTTTATATCTAACTAGCTTCCGCCCGCGGCTATTCTATATGCTATTCTACGTAAAGAACTTTAAATATTCCAAGTTTAAACGAAATCGGTAGAGCCGTTACGGCGTGACTGAACAACAAACATCCAAACATCCTCACAAACTTTCGCATTTATAATATTAGTGGGATTACCTACTCAGCGTACAAAGAAGTTCGGAATCAAGATTAACTGACCTATAACTGCTGATTCATTGAGTTTTAGGTGATTTGACCCCAAAACGGCTGATTTTGGCTTACAGTTTTTCAATTAAAAAATTCGTAGAACATACTTTATTAATAAAAAAAAATAAAAAAAATATTTTATTTCGGACGCCTTGGATCCATAAATTGTTAGTAAAATTATATAAAAGAACTTATAATTAGGGTTAGTACTTAATGCTAAATAATCCTAAACATTTGAAAGATAACTCTCCTCTAATTTTATATTCACTCCATCCAAAGGTTGTTTGGAAGAAATCGCTTTTTTAGCGATAAGACCGCCCATTGTAGTTTCTGTTTTATTTTATATTTTTAAATTTGTAAGGTGTACAATAAAGTATTTTCATTCATTCATTCACTCTCCTCACGAAGCAGTGCCACGTGGGAGAGGTGATCCTGCCAGCAATCGTTTGAAGGATGATATTGGGGCTATCACGCACTCTGCGCATCAGGGATGTTTTATTGCCAATTGGTTGTAGCATAAGCCACTCGGGATGGTATACATTCGTATAAATATGTCCAAGACCGGGATTCGGACCCACGACGGATCGAAAGTCGCAGTACCCTTTTTTATGTTATAGGTAAGTAGGTAAACAGGCTTACGGCCCTCTCGATAGCAAGTGGTTACCGTCGCCTATTGATATCAGCAACACCTGGAGCATTGCTAATGCGTTGCCTGCCGAACCCCTCCCCCCTTATAGAGCTCTGGCAACCTTACCGCAGGAACACAACACTTTTGAAACAAACAATGCTATTTGGCTGCGATCTTGATGCGGAAAGAGATAGCAAGCGTTAGATAGTCTCAGAGTATTTTCGAAAAAACTGTTGCAGAGGACCCAACTTTAAAAAATAAATCTATCGAGAAAAGTTTTACCAATCGCGTTTCTGTCTTGGATTTACTTAAATAAAATGCTCAAGTTATCTTTGTCATAAAAATCAAAACTGTGCGTTTTGCGGTCATTGAGAAAAAACAATTCAAAAATCATAAAACAATTAAACCCTAACCTTAAAAACCCATGCTAGGCCAACACGGCTCGGCCGATTATTTCAGTGAGCACTCCTGCGCAATGTATGTAGGTAACCACTATTGACTACGCCAATTGAGGATATCCTGCTAGGGTCATTGGTACTTTTTGGAAATTGACAGGGGTCATGTATGTCTAATTTTAGATCACGATGTCATCATCATCATCATTCTTCCCGTTGATGTATCCATCCTTGTTTGTCATAGGCATGGTTGGATATAACAAGCTGGAGGTGAGGAGAGAGGCAGCGCTTGCTCTATATTTGGTTAGGATATTACGTGGGATGATCGCGAACCCAGGCGTCTTAGCGGAAATGCGGCTGAATGTGCCTGATCAGTTCGTGCACCGACGGAGGCGGCCCGCCCTATTGGATGTACCAAGAGGAAGGACCAACCTCCTGAATAAGGCACCTATAACGCGCATCCACACACTCAATCTAGTAGCGGAGAGAGTCGATCTTTTTTACTGCCCCCTGAGCGAATGTCGCAGGACGTTGTTATATATTCTATGCTATTCTAATTAGATTTGACTTTTTGTATTATTTGACATTATTATTGATTGACGAATTCTTTTTAAATTTTGATTAGGTAGGACATTATGTAATTTGTATTTAATGTGGCAAATTTTTATTTTTGTTATTTGATATATATGGATTGACGAATTTATCTATTTACTTTTTATTAGGCTTGACATTATGCAATTTGAATTTATTAATTGAAGATTTATGTTTGTTGTTTCTTAACTAGTAAGTATTATGCTATGAATTAAAATTAATCGTATAAAATGTTTGATATGTATAATAATAATAATGTAAAGGATAATGGTACACTTTTGCATTAGGTGCTCCTGTAAAAATAGTGTAACTTTTCGTAAATAAATAAATAAATTTCAGCCGTAGGACGTCCATTGAACATACATTTCCGGAAACATTTTTTATTTTTTATTTTTTTTATTGATGCGTTTGGCCACCATCTCACTTTTGAAAGTGAGATGTGGACTAAGATGGAGCACGCTTTCCCAGATAGAACTTATTCACTCTAGATTTGAAGACTCCCAGATTGTACTCTTTCGGGAAAACAGACGCAGGCAGATCATTCCACTCTTTGGCAGTACAGTTTGGTTCGACACTGTGGTATGTCGACCAGCTAAGGGTGGTATTTACCTGTGCGTCTGCTTGTCCGGTGGTGGAAGGGGGAGGGAGGGATGAGGTCATCGCTACGCTGCTAACGCTCACGGCTTCGCTCGCGTGGTACCTTGATAAAAAGTAGCCTGTATGCTATAGGTAAAGAACTGTATCTTTTTTCAGGTGGGCCGTAAGCTTGTTTGCCACCTCTGTTGTATAAAAAAAAAAAAAAAGTTTCATCGAAATCGGTGTAGCCGTTAGGGCGTGATTGACCACAAACATCCAAACATCCTCACAAACTTTCGCATTCATAATATTAGTAGGAAGTAGAATATGGGCCGTAGGATAAGTTTAATTCCATCTGTTTTTATTCTATTGTTGCTTGAAACAAAATTATTAAATTGAATTAGGCTCATAATTATATTCAATGGAAACTCCATTGGTGCACGACCGGGATTAGAACCACCTTTGGATGGGAGGGTGGTTCAGTACCACCAGTCCACCAGCGCTCTCAGTAATTAATGACGTGTTAAAGACCCGTGTATCCCATTCCTAATATTATTATTTGAATGGCCTCATAGCTCAGTTGGTGGTAACTCTGCCTTCTGCGCTAGAGGTCGCGGGTTCGATTGCCGCACTGGACAAACATTTGTGACTAACACAGATGTTTGTTCTGTGTCTGGGTATTAAATTTATATATATTACGTATATCAGTCTCTGGTACCCATAGTACAGGCTATGCCTAGTTTGGGATCAGTTGAAAGAAAGAAGAAAGAAAGAAAATTTATTTATTTGACCCACAACGCAGTAAGTAGGTAGGTAGGTAGGAAGACAATGAAAGAAAAAAAAAATACTTAAATCTAGTAATACAAAAAAAAAAACAATAAGAAAAACAAAAACATGTAGGTAGGTGAGGCGGTAGATAGGTTGAGTAGGTATGCGTTGTGTGGGGCAAATGGGTCCCGTCTCAGCATAAAGCTGCACCAAACATAATAAGTACGGTGCGGCGCTGGTTTTCAGACGGGGCCTAGGCGACGTGACGTGACGAACATCAATAAACATAATATTTATAGTAGGTATGTATTAATAAATGGATAGTTATATATATATAAGTAGGAACATAGAAGATATTATATAAAATAATAAGTATATAGGTATATTATTAAATAAAGTAGTATCTCTCTAGCCTGTGGTGTGTTGTTTATTCGTATTCCATAGTAGTCTGTGGTAGCAAGCAAGCATCCTATTGGTCTGTGCTAGCAAGTATGATCCGATGGCGTCGCTTCGCTTGAATATTGCTACTTTTTCAATTAAACGGTGTCAACAAAAGTGATTTACCCACTGAGCTAGCGAACGGATATTTCGGTAATTATATGTACGGCTGTAACTCCTCCACTGCTACAATAAATTCCTCATGCCCTGTGTTTAATGAGCCCGCATTGAAAAATCCAACTTTTAGGTTTTTGGTTTCAATCATTATGAATAATGTATAATAAATTTTGACCAATAAGGAACCATATACATTGCAGACCTTAAGATAATAATTATTATGAGTTGCATGTGAGTAATTTGTGATGAATCAATTATAAATGGTGATAGGATAGTAATATAATATAGGATAAATTTAATGGAGGTGTTTTTATAAGTGATTATGAAATAATGATAATATAAACTACAAAGGTTAAGTGTTATCATTAAATTATTGTTAGAAAGAGGACCAGTGTATTTAAACGAGTGTGTAAGAGTAATTTTTATAGATAGTTTGCTGATATAATGTTGTTTGATGTCAGTTTCTCCCACGCAACGCATATAAAATATATAACTTGAGATGAAATAGAGGAGTAGAGATGAGGTTAAAGTACATAAAGAAAATAGTTTTAACACATATTTCAAATAACAGGGCATAAACTCAAACTGGGATGGAACCAAAAACCCGCACGAGGTCAGTCTCGGAACGGATCGGGTGCGCTGGCTTGCCGTCGGCTTGACGCGCATATATTCGGCCTCGCTTCGTCCAGGAGAACCGCCACTGAAGTCTGCGGCATTCCTCGCGGACGCGATGGAAGAGCTGCCGGTTGACGCGCGTCAGCCGCTCGTTGAGGAAGATGCGGCCCAGCGGAGCGGCGACGGCGCTGCCAGCGTCGGCGGCGGTGAGCGTGCGGCGCACGCGCGCGGCCTGCAGCAGCTGGTCGCGCAGGTGGCGGCGCGCCAGGCGCACCACCACGCGGCGCGCGCGCGGCGCCTCGCCCGCGGCCCCGGCCAGCTGCGCCACGCCCACGCGCTCCGCGAACACCACGTCGCGCTCCTCCAGCGTCACGCCCAGCTTAGCGGCCAGCACGGTAACGGTGTGCAGCACGCTTTCGCCCTTCTCCTCCGGCAGCTGGCCGATCTCGAGGTCAGACAGAAGCGCCTCCTGGTCTCGGTCGTTGAGCTCGAGCTTGAGCTGCGCGACGGTGCTCTCCAGCTGGGCGACCTCGGCGGCGGGCTCAGCGCGACGCCGCTCGATCGCCTCCAGCCGCTGCTCGAAGCCGTCCATGCGCGCGCCGATGCCCACGAGCGAGACCCGGAAGTCCGCCATCTCGACCCGGAACTCCCTCAGCTCGGAGCACAGGCCGCGGAACTCCGCCTTAAACGACTTCAGTTCGGAGAATATGCTCTGCTGCATCTTACTAAATTCTGAAGCCAACTCCTCCCTCATCGCCCGCATCTGCAACTGGACCTCCATTTCGCCGAACTCCGCCGTGATATTGTGCGCCGTGTCGTCCAGCGTCATGGGTTCCGCGCTCCCCGCAGGTTCGCTTTCCCGCACGGTGTATATGTCCTGCGCGACACGTATAGGCGTGGACGGGTCTCTACCCTTGGGAGCTTTACTTTGGCAATCCCCGCAGCGCCAGGTATCAGCAACGGTCGCTCCGGCCGGGATTCTGACACGTTGGCCGCGTATGTTATGTCCGGAATATTTATTTATTTATTTATAAATGCGAAAGTTTGTGAGGACGTTTGTTATTCAAACACGCCCTAACGGCTCACCCAATTTCGATGAGACTTGGAATATAAAGAGTTCTTTACCTAGAATAGCATAATAGGCTACTTTTTATGTATGCACGCGAGCAAAGTCGCGGGAGAAAGCTAGTGATTAATAATTATGTGTGAAAACAAATCACGACATTATATCGTTAGTGACAATGACAATGGGCAAATGATTTTATAGTTTTTTCGTACTGTCACGAATAACGTAAATAGGTAGGTACTGTACCTACAGTTATCTACAATCAATAGGTGGTAATCATTTTCACGAGAAATTACACGTGTTAATAAATATACACGAGGTATACAAGGTGATTCATAATGTGTATGTCATCCCGAAAAGATTTTATTCTACCACCAAATTGGCAATAAAGTTTGTTCTACGACTTTTGGGAATTCAATTTTATTAAAAAACTATATGCGAAATTCAGCTGTTTTGGGGTCAGATCAGGTCAAACTCAATGAATCAGCTGTAGCAATCTTGAGTCCGAACTTACTAGTTCTAAAGATGATAAAAGTACCAAAAACAAATAAGTAATTTGAGATTCTGAAAATATTTATAATATTTTTCGCTAATATTATTACTTTTTGTTGATATAATTTTTGATAGAAACCCCTTTTCGGGATGGAATACATGTTATGAACCACCTTGTATCTTACGTGTGATCCAAGAATGCCAAAACGATCATAAGACCTGCCGTACTGTATGGATCTGAGTGTTGGGCAACCAAAGGGCCGGATGATGATAGAAGAGTGCATGCTGCGGAAATGAGAATGTTGAGATGGATGTGTGAAGTGACTAGAATGGACAAGATACGGAATGAGTACGTCAGAGGAAGTTTGAAAGTAGCGCCAGTGACTGAGAAGTTGAAGAGCAAATGCGGAGGGAAGAATGCCATGTGACTAGTAGAGTGTTAAATATGAATGTGGAAGGATATAAGGGAAGAGGTAGACCAAAGAAAAGATGGATAGACTGTGTGAAAGATGACATGAGTAAGAAAGGAGTGAATAGTGAGAGAAAAACATGTTGTGCCCCAAATTCAGGCCTCATAGCTCAGTTGGTAGTAACTCTGCCTTCAGCGCTAGAGGTCGTGGGTTCGATTCCGTGGCACTGGACAAACATTTGTGACTAACACAGATGTTTGTTCTGTGTCTGGGTGTTAAATATATATCTATTAT
The DNA here is from genome assembly GCA_947579855.1 of Anticlea derivata. Lineage (NCBI taxonomy): Eukaryota > Metazoa > Arthropoda > Insecta > Lepidoptera > Geometridae > Anticlea > Anticlea derivata. The sequence goes on along the minus strand of OX388287.1, from coordinate 3,230,056 downwards.
GGATATCAGTCTCTGGTACCCATAGTACAGGCTATGCCTAGTTTGGGATCAGTTGACCGTGTGTGATATGTCCGGAATATTTATTATAATTAATTATGTGGGATTAAGGGCAGGAAGGCAAAGCGAAGGAAAGATAGAATGGAAATTATTGAAAGAGGCCTATACCCGCCGAGGGGTCCTTGATTAACCTTTTTTTACATATAAAAATTATACATTGTTTAAAATACCTATGTTTGTAATGTTAGTTAGGGAATAATACCTAAATGCTTTTTTATTATTATTTTATTTTATTTAAGGGCAGCAAGATGATGATGATGACCTCTAAAAGTGTATGTAACAGTGATCTTCAATTTTTATGTATTTTACAAGTAACATTGTTGCAAAACTATTTTGAATTGCTAATCTCTTTCGGATCAAGTGGAATCTAACCCTTAATAAGTACTTCCTACTATCCTATCCTACTAAATATTATAAATGCGAAAGTTTGTGAGATGTTTTGATGTTTGTTATTCAATCAAACTAACTATATATACTTAATTTACAGAAAGAAACTTAAAACGAATTCAAGTTAATATTTACAAAATACACAAGAAACAGTTGAGCCATCCAAAGACCGTTACAAACGATCTATATATAGCTCAACTGATCCAGATCACTACCAGTCGGAAGCGTCCCCAAGACGCTGGCGGAAATGCCACGCTGGATGGCAATGCTAATTCGCTGGGCAAAATAAGAGCCAGCTCTCAGCACGCGTCGCTTCGATCAGACGCCCTGATATCTCTTTGAAAACCCGGAGGGCCCCGTTTCCCCACGGACCCAGGGTCTCAACCCCAAAAGGCTCAAATATGTAAGCCCTATCAAGACTAACATATTTGCGCCTTTTGAGATCCTCGGCCGAATCTGCCGCCGCACCCGCCCTAACTGATGTCCCCGGAAGATGTGTGCGCGCTAGTGTATCAACACAAGTAGCGTCCCACACCATAGGCTTACCCTTCTCCCAAGGGACCAAAGTCACACCGTCAAAAACTAACTAACTAGTTAACTTCTTTATCTTTTATCATTATTAAGCTTTCTCAGCATAGGATTCCCGTCATCTATTTCTTTTGTCACAGCAGATAATAAAAATGTTTTTTTATGACCCTCTCTATGTATATAAGAGTAACAATAAAGGCCAGCTAGAGGGCCTTGTTGTGGATAACGTTGTGGACTACATTATTAATAATTTGTTGCATATGAAATTATGTACCTACTACTCACTGTATCTTACATATATAATGTAGTTGTTTGTTGTTCCTAAAGCTCAACCGATTTCGATCAAACTTGGAATATAAAGAGTTCTTTACCTAGAATAGTATAAGGAGCCTCTAAGAGGCGCACTTTAATCCTTTCACTACACTCATTCTTTCATAGACGGTCATAGGACCATAGATACCTCATCCTGGTTACTGACCTAACAGGATAAGAAGAAGAAGAAGCATAAAGGCTACTTTTTATGCAGGTACCACGTGAGCAAAGCCGCGGGCGGAAGCTAGTAAAATATAAATTGACATTAACACCTCTGTCTGTATCTACATGTATTTCAAGCAATGCATTTTTATTTAACTTTGTAATCGCTTGGATCATTTTGTAATGTACGACTGTTTTTTTCGACGACAATCGCGAAAAAAAAAACATGGTAAATATAATAAATAAATATTCCGGACATATCACACACGGTCAACTGATCCCAAACTAGGCATAGCCTGTACTATGGGTACCAGAGACTGATATACATAATAGACATATATTTAACACCCAGACACAGAACAAACATCTGTGTTAGTCACAAATGTTTGTCCAGTGCGGGAATCGAACACGCGACCTCTAGCGCAGAAGGCAGAGTTACTACCAACTGAGCTATGAGGCCAGTAAAAATGGTCCTTTTACAACATATTGAAAACAAACGGCGTTGTGTTGCAAACCACGATTGTTGCAACACAGTCGAAACATCGGGAAAATATAAACTAGGGTACTTACGCGATAAACACCCGTTTGTTTTCATTATGTCATGTATACAGATCGCGAAAGTTTGAAAAATACTTTAACTTTTTTAATAATCGTGTTCATAGTTCATAGTTATTTATTCCATAAAACAAGTCATTGTATGCGGAAATTATAAAATATACAACATAATATACACAACAAAATATTCATAACTAATTTTACCACAATTACAATACATACATCACTATTGTACATCAAAAAGTCCTTACATACAAGATAGGAGGAGGTAGGGCACAGCGAGATTTTCTCGTTCTGAATTGGAGCAGCCCGCCTGGGGAGGTACCTCCGCCTTACAGAAGATCGCAGCCAAATAACACTATTTGTTTCAAATAGTGTTGTGTTCCTGCGATGAGTAAGGTTTCCAGAGCTCTTTAGGGGGGGAGGGGGGAGGTGTCGGCAACGCGTGCGTGATACCTCTGGTATTGCAAGCGCTCATAGGCTACGGTAACCGCTTATCAACAGGTGGGCCGTATGCATGTTTGCCACCTCAGTAGTATTAAAAAAAAAAAAGATAAATAAATAAATGTCAAGTTGTGTTACAAAAATGTTCAAATGTCATAGTAGGTAATAAAATAAGATGTCATACAAATCTTTGATGTGATAAATAAAACCACGAAACGGTCAGAGTATATGTTGGGGCATATTCAAACATCCAAACATCCTCACAAACTTTAGGATTCAATAAAAATATGCCCCAATATAGGTCATAGCATCCGTCTCCTCTCTTAGTAAAAGTTATCCAATTGTTAGATTCTACTTCTTTGAATGCACCAAAGTGTGTCACGCGGTGCAAGTGATGTGCGCAAGCGACGGTTTTTAAGCGTACTTTTTGAGATTCTTTTACAAGGTGATTCATAATATATATATCTATTATTTATATCAGTCTCTGGTACCCATCATACAGGCTATGCCTAGTTTGGGATCAGTTGACCGTGTGTTATATGTCCGGAATATTTATTTATTTATTTATTTATGTATGCTATCCCGAAAGGGGCTTATTCTACACCCAATTAGCAATAAAGTTTGTTAAAATAAAATAAAAATAAAATAAAAGGGCATTTATTCACCAAGAATCCTGCACAAAGATACAATAGGTAATTTACAAGTTTTGGTATGTAGGTAGGTAGACAGGTGAAATGGTCGAGGGATCAGCTACGCTGCTTTTCAGCCTCGCCATAAAATGTTCCAGCAGGTTTGATCCTCGGAAGCCATCAGCCGCTATCAGGCGATGAAGAGAAGGGCACAGATCATTATTATAACCTATGTAAGTAGGTAGGTAAGTATGGTATAACATCGAGCTAGCAGCAAATGGCATCCGACATCCAGGATAAAATAAAAAACTATATTTGTGTGAAACTATAGTACAATATTAGGTATAACGCAGCTAGGCATACTGTTCCACCGATACATGCTTGCCGAGCAGAAGCGGCAGAAGCCAACCGCTCAGTCACGCAAAACATATTTAATCATAGCATAGTATTGCCAAATAGATACTATTAAATAATGTTAGATAACTTTTTGACATTTGTAATTTTTCATTGAAAAAAGTCTATGCAATTATTCAGCTGTTTTAGGGTCTTGATGTCGAACTTCTCGAAACCATATGAAAATTCACGGGAAAAACACTTTTTTTTTAATTTTGTTGTTATTCTTTGTTTTTGTTGATTAAGATTAAGCCCGTTTCGGGAAGTATACATACCTTACCTACTAATTTGTGAGGATATTTGGTTGTTTGTGGTTCAATCACGCCAAAACGGCCAAACGGATTTTGATGAAATTTGGCACAGAGATAGATTATAGTCTGTCTCAGCTGAATATTTATCGTAATAAGTACCACGCTAGCGAAGCCGCAGGCGGAAGCTAGTTATGTATGCTTATGACAAAAGACAGCAGTTTTTTTACAAAAGATTCATAGATTTCCTCGAAACTCGCTACGGAATTATCAAAGATTAGTAGGTATATTTTTAGTGTTTCATTTTTTATTTAATTTTTTTTATACTACTGAGGTGGCAAACAAGCATACGGCCCACCTGTTGGTAAGCGGTTACCGTAGCCTATGAGCGCTTGCAATACCAAAGGTATCACGCACGCGTTGCCGACCCCGAACCCTCTCCCCCCCTAAAGAGCTCTGGCAACCTTACTCACCGCAGGAACACAACACTATTTGAAACAAATAATGTTATTTGGCTGCGATCTTCTGTAAGGCGGAGGTACCTCCAGGGCTGCTCCAATTCAGAACGAGAAAATCTCGCTGTGCCCTACCTCCTCCGAAATTATGAAATATTCATGTGGCGCTAACATCAAAGTCAAAGTCAAAAGGCGTTTATTTGTTATGTGGCGCTAACATCAAAGTCAAAGTCAATAGGCGTTTATTTCAATAAAATCACTAGGATCACTTTGAAACGTCTTAGAAACTAGGTGAAGCTACGCCTGTTCCTCGCGACCAAGCCTAGAAGAAAGCATCAAGCATCAAAAGTATCGAGCCGTTATTTTCTGAAGTCTGTTCGTCTGTCAGTCTGTCTGTCATCAGTTCTCACTGCTTTTCAAGTTAGAGTGTTGAAAGGAATGAAAGATAGGCACATCGAGTCGTGCATTTTCAAAAAACTTGAAATTAAAACGCGCTCGTCTGCATGACCCTGTGTTCATACGACGTGAGATATGTCATCTAGTAAAATGGGCCCCGTCTCAGCATAAAGCTGCACCAAACCTCGGAGGAGGTAGGGCATAGCGAGATTTTCTCGTTCTAAATTGGAGCAGCCCGCCTGGGGAGGTACCTCCGCCTTACAGAAGATCGCAGCCAAATAACATTATTTGTTTCAAATAGTGCTGCGTTCCTGCGGTGAGTAAGGTTGCCAGAGCTCTTTAGGGGGAGGGGGGTTCGGGGTCGGCAACGCGTGCGTGATGCCTCTGGTATTGCAAGCGCTCATAGGCTACGGTAACCGCTTACCAACAGGTGGGCCGTATGCTTGTTTGCCACCTCAGTTGTATAAAAAAAAAAAAACCTAGGTAACAAATAACATGATTTGTTTCAAATAGTGTTGTGTTCCTGCGGTGAGCAAGGTTGCCAGAGCTCTTAAGGGGCGGAGGGGTTCGGCAGGCAACGCATTAGCAATGCTCCAGGTGTTGCTGATGTCAATAGGCGACGGTAACCACTTACCATCAGGTGGGCCGTAAGCCTGTTTGCCTCCGTGTAACATAAAAAAGGGTAGGTACGGTGCGGGACTGGTTTAATGGTCCGTCGCCGCGTCACTGTTTATTTCATGGTCACCATATCGAGATCGCGATGGTCAAGTCGCGACCACTCAGACATTGCACCAGCCATTCTTAAGTGACAAGTGGACCGGAGCGGTCCTCACTCAGTTACCGTCCGCCGCTGGTAACGGTAACCTGCGTATCTTATCTGTGCGTGTAGTGATAGTGACAGGATATTTGAAGGGATTGCTGTTAAAGGTGAGATTTTTTTTTTATTTAATAATATTACTTAGCATAAAAATACAAGGTGATTATATATGTATATTATCTCGAAAGGAAATTATCTATTGAAATATAAAAAAAAAACAAAAATATAAAAAACATCCGAACTTATTCAAATCAATATATGTTCAATATTGTTTTTTTGGTCTTTTAATCATTTTTATAACTTATTTATTTTTATGTTTGTAGTTGGTAATTTAGAATTTAGAATTTAGACATTTCAAATGGACATTTCATCAAGTGTAGAGTGTGCTGCCCTTAGATCATTTGTTGAAGCTCACATTTGTCTTCTTTTTTTTACATTTGTATAAGCTCTTATTAATTAGGGATTATAATTAGATTACTTTTCTTTTGAGCCTCACCTAGTTCGATCGGCACCACACTGAAGCTTTAAATTCCATTTTGTGAAAAAGGATCATCGAAAATAAATGATAGACACGCGCGCCGTGTTTGTTGCCTGATTCTTGTAGGCTTGGTCGCGAGGAACAGGCATAGCTTCACCTAGTTTCAAAGTGATCCTAGTGATTTTATTGAAATAAATGCTTTTTGACTTTGACTTTGGACATGAAGTCTATTGATGATTTAAAAAAAACTAATTTATTAAATGTACGAGAAGTTTAACATCAAACTTGCTACCTAGAACGGCTGAATGATTGAGTTTCAACTCATTTGAGCCCAAAGCAGCTGCTTTTTCAAAATGGTTTTTTAAATGAAAACTTAAAAATTACTAATTTCCAATAATCGTTGAACGAAATTTATTGTTAATTAGCTATAAAATAAGCCCCTTTCAGGATGGTACACATTATAAATCACCTTGTATATTTAAACAAAACGGCTATAACCAATTTCGATGAATTTTGGTGTAGATACACGGTCTAGATAACACGCGAGCGAAACCGCGGGCGGGAGCTATAGCTTAGTAGTTACATAAACACGGTACTGGTGTAAGTACATAATGATTTTTGGTAAGTAGTTATCTAGATATATATATTTAACGACTCCTTGAGAAAATTCAAAAACAATTTACTTTGCCTTTTTGGCTCTTCCGATTATATTTAGTTAATTCATGACATTTTATGATACCTTCCTATCTATTTAAGTTAGCTTTAATTTTTAGTTCAAATTAATCATAATAAAAGAGAATTTTTCGTTTATATTTCAAGAGTTTAGCTTAGTTAGAGTCAAGAGTTTTATTTTTTTGTTTTACTTTCATTGAGCACTATTTAAGTTTATGTTTATTTTAACATTTTTTTTTTGAGAATGCTATAGTGCACTTTTATTTTTATGTATATCAGACCCTGTTTTTATAAATATATTTTATATAATTGGTAATATACATAATGTTTGTGCACTTTCAACAAATAAATAAATAAATAGATAAATTATTTTTAATATTCCGGACATATACTGAACCCAAACTAGGCATAGCCTGTACTATGGATACCAGAGACTGATAAACATAATAGATCGCTATTTAACACCCAGACACAGAACAAACATCTGTGTTAATCACACAAATGTTTGTCCAATACGGGAATCGAACCCACGACCTCTAGCGCAGAAGGCAGAGTTACTACCAACTGAGCTATACGGTCTGTCATATACTTAGATCATATCATTATAGATAACTTTTTCCTGGTAGATAACACGCGAACAAAACCGCGGGAGTAAGCTAGTAGTAATGAAATACGGTCGGGTGTACTTAAAGTGAAGTTCATTATTTAATCTTCATGTCGTGTCACTGATTCTTTCTTGGTCATCTTGTATCAGGTCAGTGTCCGAAGACATGTGACATGTGCACGAAAAGAGCCTCTAAGAGGCGCATTTTAATCCTTTCACTACACTGATTCTTTCATCGACGGTCATAGGCCCTTTTCAGGGCCACCATACCTCAAGAGAGGAGGAAGGGCACAGCGAGATTTTCTCGTTCTGAATTTGAGCAGCCCGCCTGGGGAGGTACCTCCGCCTTACAGAAGATCGCAGCCAAATAACATTATTTGTTTTCAAATAGTGTTATGTTCCTGCGATGAGTAAGGTTGCCAGAGCTCTTTAGGGGAAGATGGGTTCGGGGTCGGCAACGCGTGCGTGATGCCTCTGGTATTGCAAGCGCTCATAGGCTACGGTAACCGCTTACCAACAGGTGGGCCGTATGCCTGTTTGCCACCTAAGTAGTATAAAAAAAAAAAAATCTCAACCTGGTCACTGACCTAATACAGAATGACCAAGAAAGAATGAATGACACGTAAAGCAAGCAAGTTATAGCCGTTTGTTCTCGGGATGTGATATATTAACCTATCTACCGAAGTGTGTAGAGTAGCTTTCTACGCAAGATCGTGATGAAAATGTAGACAAGTTTCCTATAGTCAGCACGATGTAGGTGTATAAGGGGATTAATATAGTGATCATCATATCAACCGTTCGACGTCCACTGCTGAACATGGCCGCCCCCACAGACAGAGCGAATTCCTTATCATGTTGGGGGATTTGCCCATACTCACCACGCTGGGCATGCGGGTTGGCGAGCGCAGTTAGAGCTATCGTTGTTAAAATGAGGGACGCTGCTGCCTATCCCCTAGCTTTTTTCCCTTAGTCGCCTCTTACGACATCCGCGGATAGGTAGATATGGAGGGGCCTATTCTTCAGCCGGGGCCACCACGGCCATACTATTGTTAGATTACTAAAATATATTCAGTAAAATTGAAAAGAAAGAACGACTGATTATGTAAGTATACGTAGTTTTAATAATGTTTTAGTATTTAATCAAATTAAAAATATAGAAACTTCTTAAAGTGCAATAAAAATCATCATTGAAAAAACTAGGCAAAATCAGCTGTTTTGGACATCAGTTCCAACTTAATGAATCCGCTGTTTTGGGTAGCAATCTTGAAGCCACACTTCTCGGGCGATTATTATTTTAGTTACACAGATGATAAAAATATCGAAAACTCCAAACTTTCTCACATTAGCAAGTTTGGGAGAAGACGAGAAAAAAAATTATTGTCAAAATTAATGTTTTTTTCGGGGAACTTGCGAAGTGATGTTGTGCTCTCAATTTATTTTACAAAACTAGTGTTAAATTGAATAATATTGTGTGATTATGGTGGTGTTTTGCGTTATATTGTTTGAGTAAACCGCACAAGTGAAGTGAAATAGAATGAATTTGCATTTACGTGTATCGTCATTTTTCGAGTTGGCGCCTAGAGGTCCCTCGAGGTTTTAGTAAAATAGCCACCATCATATCTTACTTAAACTGAACTTGACTTGACTAGACAGTGACTTGACCATGGCTAACGTAAGAAAATTAAGGAAGATAAACAAATTAAACAAGATAAAATACACGTAAGACTTGGCGGTAAGGCCTAGATGCCATAGCAACCCCGAAAGGGGAAAAACTTAAAAAAAAAAAATTTGTTTTTTTCGCTGATATTCTTTATTTTTGTTTATAGAATAACCCCCTCTCGGGATGATATACATGTTATGATGAATCACCTTGTACATGCTCAACGATATCGCAAGCCCCTAAAAGTTAAACTCAAAATGTATTTTATTAAGTAGATGTAAAGATAATTTTGAAACGTGTAATGGTGTTGTGTTCCTGCGGTGGGTAAGACTGCCAGAGCCCCTTAAGGGGAGGGGGGCTCGGGGTCGACAACGCGTGCGTGATGCCTCTGTAATTGAAAGCGTTCATAGGCTACGGTAACCACTTACTAGAAGGGGCCCAATTCTACTAATACAATGGGTTCAAAATTGACAATGGCTCAATGCAAAATGGCCAATTTTGAAACCTTAGAAAAATTATGTCTATCCTCTTCTAAAACAACTTTAGAAAAATATTCTGACCCCTTGTGTTAGTAGGTTACTCGCCTAACGCTCAATTATTTTTACGGCCGGTTATAGCAACAAATCTTTACATAACTAGGTATCTAAGACGTATAATTATGAAATAATAAGATAATTCACTGAGTCACTGACATATGCAATGTCTTTCATCACCACCATAGCTTCCACAGTGTAAAATTGGAAAATTTATACCAAGTTTTTTTTTTTTTTTTTTTTTTTATACAACAGAGGTGGCAAACAAGCTTACGGCCCACCTGATGGTAAGCGGTTACCGTAGCCTATGAGCGCTTGCAATACCAGAGGCATCACGCACGCGTTGCCGACCCCGAACCCCCTTCCCCCCTAAAGAGCTCTGGCAACCTTACTCACCGCAGGAACACAACACAATTTGAAACAAATAAAGTTATTTGGCTGCGATCTTCTGTAAGGCGGAGGTACCTCCCCAGGCGGGCTGCTCCAATTCAGAACGAGAAATTCTCGCTGTGCCCTACCTCCTCTTAAGTTTGGAGTCTATCGCATTTAATTTATCCCGTACAAACTTTAACACTCCATTGAACCCATCAAGTTTTGAAGAACCTTTATTAACATACTAGCTTCCGCCCGCGGCTTCGCTCGCGTGGTACGTACATAAAAAGTAGCCTATATGCTTTTCTAGGTAAATAACTTTATCTATTCCAAGTTTCAACGAAATCGGTTGAGCCGTTACGGCGTGATTGAATAACAAACATACAAACATCTAAACATCTGAGACCCTGGGTCCGTGGGGAAACAGGGCCCTCCGGGTTTTCAAAAAGATATCAGGACGTCTGATCGAAGCGACGCGTGACCCGAGAGCTGGCTCTTATTTGGCCCAGCGAATTAGCATTGCCATCCATCGTGGCAATTCCGCCAGCGTCTTGGGGACGCTTCCGACTGGTAGTGATCTGGATCAGTTGAGCTATCTATAGATCGTTTGTAACGGTCTTTAGATGGCTCAACTGTTTCTTGTGTATTATGTAAATATTAACTTCGTTTCGTTTCGTTTTAAGTTTATTTAAGAAAATAAAGATTATTCTATACATCCAAACATCTTCACAAACTTCCGCATTTATAATATAAGTAAGTCAAAAGAAGTTCATTTCAATAAAATCACTAGGATCACTTTGAAACGTCTTAGAAACTAGGGTTTTTTTTTTTATACATATGAGATGGCAAACAAGCAGACGGCCCACCTGTTGGTAAGCGGTTACCGTAGCCTATGAGCGCTTGCAATACCAGAGGCATCACGCACGCGTTGCCGACCCCGAACCCCCTTCCCCCCCTAAAGAGCTCTGGCAACCTTACTCATCGCAGGAACACAACACTATTTGAAACAAATAATGTTATTTGGCTGCGATCTTCTGTAAGGTGGAGGTACCTCCCAGACGGGCTGCTCCAATTCAGAACGAGAAAATCTCGCTGTGCCCTACCTCCTCCTATATTCCTCCTATATTTATTGATTTTAAACTTCGAAATTCCTCAATTTCAGACTTTTCCCTTTGTTTGTGTTACAAAAGCTCCTAGCATTCCAAATTTCAGAGTTGTGTGGCAACTGGAAGTACCCTAGAGGTTTTTCATTTTAGCCATTTCCATACAAAACTTAACATTATTTTTTACAAAACTCCATACATTCATTGCCATATCTTTTTAATGCATTAAGCTAGAGCTTTGATTTTTATACGGCACCATAAACCCACAGACCTTAATAGGTGGTATAAATTTCAAGTTGATACCTTTAGCCGTTTCTGAGAAAAAGAGTCTTGACGGACAACAAAGTGATTCTATAAGGGTTCCGTTTTTCCAAATGAGATACGGAACCCTAAAAAAACCAAAGTAAATTGAGAAAATATAAACCAAGCCAGCAGTAGAGTAAGGCATCGCTAGCAATCTACGCACCCAGTACAGTCGGTACAGTCGGTGCGCGCGCGCAACTGTCCACTTTCACTAAGGTCAATGACTAACCGCGCTCGTGCCACATTTGGTTACGTGAAACCTCCGTGGCCATGAATCATACGGGTGACCCCTTTTCACTTATAACAGGAGTTACATACATACATACATAAAATCACGCCTGTTTCCCAGAGGGGTAGGCAGAGACCACGGTTTTCCACTTGCTACGATCCTGACATACCTCTTTTGCTTCATTCACTCTCATCACATTCCTCATACATGCTCGTCGGTTTAGGGTACTCATGACCTGGCCTTTTTCCAAAATTCACCGATTTGGTCACTAAACGTACTCCCCTCCAAACAGGAGTTGTGTTTTACAAATCCTGTTATACTTGTGAAAAGATATTTTGGAATGTTTTTTTAATAATAATAAATATTCCTAGCCTATCACACGGTCAGCTGATCCCAAACTAGGCATAGCCTGTGCTATGGGTACCAGAGACTGATATACATAATAGATATATATTTAACACCCAGACGCAGAACAAACATCTGTATTCATCACACAAATGTTTGTCCAGTGCGGGAATCGAACCCACGACCTCTAGCGCAGAAGGCAGAGTTACTACCAACTGAGCTATGAGGCCTGTCAATATGTATGAATAAAGATACAGATTTTGAATCTATTGCAGATATCTTCGCTTGTAGTACTTATAAATTTAAGACATTACTCTATAATGAACTTCGCAATGAAGATCATCATGAATTAAATACGTCCTGATTGGTTGCAAACTCAATTATCATATTTATTTTCTCTTAACACTTCATAAGTAATCCTGATAACTTCTTTTTCTTTTATCATTATAAGCTTTCTCAGCATAGGATTCCCGTCATCTATTTCTTTTGTCACAGCAGTTAATAAAAATGTTTTTTTTTATGACGGGCCCTCTAGCTGGACTTTTTTGTTACTGTTATATACTAAGTTGTGGATAACGTTGTGGACTACATTATTAATAATTTGTTGCATATGAAATTATGTACCTACTACTCACTGTATCTTACATATATAATGTAGTTGTTTATTGTTCCTAAATAAATAAATAAATAAATAAATAAAAAGCTCTCAGAAAGAAATGAAAGAAAAAAAGGTCTAGTAAGTAAGGAAGTTTATTTTAGACTCGCACAAATTAAAAGTAGAAAAAGATAATAACAAAAGTAGCACAAACTAAGAAGATACGATAATAGAGGGGTAGGGGGAAAAAACACTAAATGGGACCTGACTAACAAACAAGGGTGTTCATTAGTCCGTGCGGAGGTTTGTGAGGTTTGTCCAAAAATAGGAACCATGGTTTTCAAATATTTAGATAGATAGATAGATAGAACATTCATTATTGCACATAAAAATAGTACAAAGGCGAACTTAATGCTAAAAAGCATTATCTTCCAGATAACCTTTGTGTTTGTGGACAGAGGTGTGAAGGTAGTGCACAGGAGAGGGAACAATTGAGATCATAAAAACGAAAATAAAAGGAATTATGATGCTAATGACTTACTAAAATTTTGAGAGAAATAGGATTTTTAATACATACTAGTTTAAAAATAAATAAGTTCAATACATAAATATATAGATACCGTAATAAATACTATATTTGTCTCATTTGCCTTCTTTTTTTCATATTTTTATAAGCTCTTATTTATTAGGGTTTATAATTAGATTACTTTACTTTTGAGCCTCATCTAGTTCGATCGGCATCACACTGAAGCTTTAAATTCCATTTTGTGAAAAAGGATCATCGAAAATAATGCTAGGCACGCGCGCCGTGTTTGTTGCCTGATTCTTGTAGGCTTGGTCGCGAGGAACAGGCGTAGCTTCACCTAGTTTCTAAGACGTTTCAAAGTGATCCTAGTGATTTTATTGAAATAAATGCCTTTTGACTTTTATTAATAAAAAAAACCTTTTTGAACTTTTTTTAATACAACTGAGGTGGCAAGCAATCATATGGACTCCGATATCTTAGCAATCCCTTGGCTGGAAGGTATGTTTTTACCAGAAAATTTAGATACTTAGTACCTTTCGACCTACCAAATTCAATACCGCGAATTCGTCGTAGGTCTTCGCTCGCTCGAACAAATAATTAACAACCTATTGTGACAACTAACAAATATATTTAAGTACATAATTGTAAAATAAATGTGGTTAAAGTTTAAACGTAAAAATTAATAATAGTTTCACATACATTTGCAAATGTAATCGTAACAATACTTAAAATTGGTTTTAGTATTCATAAAAAAATTATATTGTTACGCCGTGTTCACACGAGGTGCGATATGTCATCTAAAATGTTTTTTTATTTTTTTATACTACTGAAGTGGCAAACAAGCATACGTCCCACCTATTGGTAAGCGGATACCGTAGCCTATGAGCGCTTGCAATACCAGAGGTATCACGCACGCGTTGCCGACCCCGAACCCGCTCCCCCCCTAAAAAGCTCTGGCAACCTTACTCATCGCAGGAACACAACACTATTTGAAACAAATAATGTTATTTGGCTGCGATCTTTTGTAAGGCGGAGGTGCCTCTCCAGGCGGGCTGCTCCAATTCAGAACGAGAAAATCTCGCTGTGCACTACCTCCTCCTAAATGATCATTTCAAAATGATCCTTATCTCTACTGGATAAAGCCAATTTTGAATTTAACTTGCGCTATGCGCTGTAATAATATAAATGTTATTTCAGGTAACTTAGGAATAGTACAGATGGTAAAAACTAAGTTCTAGGACCCATAGAAGGACACATATATTGGGCTTGCGATAATTATCGTACCTACGCCCTCAAACGTCAAATTCAAAATGGACTTTATCCAGTAGAGATAAGGATCATTTTGTAATACATTTTAGATGGATGACATATCGCACGCTTATACAGGGTGATTCATAATTATGTATTCTATCCTGAAAGGGGCTTATTCTATCAACAATCTTGTATATAACGATTGTTTTTATTTGTACATGCGAGCGTGACCGACGACGCTTCGATATTTACCCAACTTTGATCCGCCAGTCAGGTCATGTTTTTAGCATAAAAATCGGAACGTCGCATGTTGTGAAACAAGCGTATTTGCCTCGTGCAAGAGTAGGTCACCCGTCTTTCCGTGATGGAATCTTGCGATTCTGTTATATCACTTCCGAAATCAGGTTTCCCCTATATCGACCTCGGTGGCGTAGCGGGCTAGTGCCCGTCTGAGACGCAAGGATTCGATTCCCGCTGCGGGACAAATGTAATCTGAAAATATTAGTTCCGGGTCTCGGTACTCGTAGTTTCTGATTCCCACCACGACACAGGGAACCCTTGTCAGGTCAGGACTATTTTTATTTTTTATGTTATACGGAGGCAAACAGGCTTACGGCCCTCCTGATGGTAAGTGGTTACCGTCGCCTATTGACATTAGCAACACCTGGAGCATTGCTAATGCCTTGCCTTAAAGAGCTCTGGCAACCTTACTCACAGCAGGAACACAATACTATTTGAAACAAATAATGTTATTTGGCTGCGATCTTCTGTAAGGCGGAGGTACCTCCCCAGGCGGGCTGCTCCAATTTAGAGCGAGAAAATCTCGCTGTGCCCTACCTCCTCCCAAAACATGATGACTATGTACATTATGTGAATGTTGGGTATTATTAGATTGTATAAACTGCCACGGCGCCGGCGGCGTAGTGGGGGCCTGCTCCTTCAGAGATTTTTCTAATCTGGAGAGCACTGGTGACACCGCCTTGCGATCGAAAGGTCCTAGGGTCGAATCCCAGTCGTGCATCAATGCATTTGGGAAACTTATGAGCGCTGAACTGTGTGAGGAAGCTAACATGTCCTAGAATCTAAAAATTCGAAGACATGCGACATGTACACGAAAGGAGCCTATAAAAGGCGCACTTTAATCCTTTCACTACACTGATTCTTTCACCGACGGTCATCGGCCCTTTTCAGGGCCAAACCTCTGGTCACTGACCTAACACATCATGACCTAGACAGAATCAGTGACACGAAGAGCAAGCAACTTCTTTTTATAGAAATTTCTCGTGACCTGTGATAATTGATAAATGCCTTTTGAAGATGCCACCTACCTTCGAAATTTCATCTGTAGGTCAAACAGGTGATTTCCTTAATAATTATGGTGAGCTATCATACAAAAAGTTTAATTAAGTCCTTATTTCCTACACTGCTATGCCGATTCCTCACGGCTGCGATCAAGGCATGTCCGGTATGGGTTCGTCAGCCTGTACCTAGGTTACGAAGTGCTTGTGGCTTTGCTTGATTATCACTGGTTCTTTCTCGGTTCAGCATTAAGGTCAGTGAGCAGGCACCCAATTCTACTAATTCAATGGCTTCAAAATGACAATGGTTCAATGTCAAAATGACCACTTTTGATTCTTTTGGTATTCTGCTATTACAGTCGTTTATCAATGGCAGTCATTGTGTAACCAATGGACCGATGAAGTCAAAGAAACGAAAGTGGCACCAATCGTAGCTGAATGATAATGGTCATGCGATTATCATTTTCAAGTCATTGAATTAGTAGAATTTGGGGTCAGGTTGAGGTTTGGTGGATCAATAACCACTCGTGAAAGAACCAGTGTATCCATGTTACATGCTTTCGGATGTTAAGGTTCTAGGACATGCCAGTTTCCTCAGGCCTTATGGCCGCTGGACATAAGCCTCCCCCAAAGAGTTCCATGGCGAGCGGTCTTGAGCTTTTTCAATGTCTTCGGTCCATCGGTTTGGGTGCCTTCACGCTTCATCGATTGGCAAGCCTATGTACGCCAGAACATAGAACCCTAGACATTGTGATCTAAATACAATATTTATTGCGGCGAGGAAGTCAGTATAAATGTAGGCCATCATTGTGCCATGCATTATGTCCGATAGTATACATACATAATATTTATGTAATCGTTATATAATATACATTTCCATCATACTTAGGTACCTGTGTTATGTCTTGTTTGTGTAAAGCAAACTTTAATATGTCAGTAAAGGCTTGTCTCGACTATATTAGTATTTTAGTCGAGTACCGAGTAGTCATCATCATTTCAGCCGTACGACGTCCACTGCTGAACATGGCCTCTCCCACAGACAAAGTAAATTCCTTATCATGTGGGGGGGATTTGCCCATACTCACCACGCTGGGCGTGCGGGTTGGCGAGCGCAGTTAGAGCTATCGTTGTTACAATGAGGGACGCTGCTGCCCATCCCCTAGCTTTTTTCCCTTAGTCGCCTCTTACGACATCCGCGAGTAGTATAGTAACTAAATGCGTGTGAACCACTATAATTTAGTGAAAGATTTAGTCGCGTCAATCAATTTTGTTCTATTTTTTTCGGGCGAGAAGCGGCAGCCAAGCCTCTAAAAAATGTCCTAAAATAAAAATTGTTCTGGGATGTATGAACAAACGTTTGTTATATAATATCTAATATCCGCCCATTTCTTTAAATAATTTTTTTGGGCACAAAACGACAGTGGGCAAAACTGGCGCAAGAGCAGCCACGATTGAGACATATGCCAAATTAAAGAGTATAATCTAGTCATCAAGTATGCTGAAGGGCATCAAAATCTGTACATGAGATTTCGAGTAATAGTCGAATGATTGTATTTTTTTGCTTCTTTTTCATGGTGTACGGCCAATGAACGGCCTTCCCGAGCGCTATGTAAATGGGTTGCTTTTTATATGGGCAAACCATCAAGGCTGTCGTTAATGGATCCTGCTTAGATTCGAATCCTATTAACGCTGGTACCCGCAGGGATCATTTTTGTCGAGAACGGCTGGGCCAATTTTTTTTTTTTTTTAAGAATT
Organism: Anticlea derivata; assembly: GCA_947579855.1. NCBI lineage: Eukaryota > Metazoa > Arthropoda > Insecta > Lepidoptera > Geometridae > Anticlea > Anticlea derivata. The sequence goes on along the minus strand of OX388287.1, from coordinate 3,212,949 downwards.
ATTTCTTGAAGGAAGGTCTTAGAGAAAATACGTAGATAATTTTCCCTCACAAACTGTTCCTCTCTGTCAATTGTCAAATGCTAGAGCTTGATTGAATTCTTGAAGAAGTCAGTATTCAGTATTCATTTATTTCATAAAAAAAAATTACATGTCATGTCACATGTCATACTGTGAATTGGTTTTAATTGTGAAATAAAGACAGTCAAGTCTTTAGATACTTTATATCAGTGAATTATCTATAAATAAAATAATTATTAGCAGATAGTACAAACATAGTTTTTAAGATTACAACCTTTTTTAAATGTGTTTTTTCCCTGATTGAGGCTGTAGAAGCAAGTAGGAAGTTGCTTGCTTCTCATGTCACTGATCCTTTCTTGGTCACCTGTATTAGGTCAGTGACCACTTGTCAGGTTGAGGTATAGTGGCGCTGAAAAGGGTCTATGACCGTCGGTGAAAGAATCAGTGTAGTGAAAGAATTAAAGTGCGCCTCTTGGAGGCTCCTTTCGTGCACAAATAGGAAGTAGTAACGTCAGGTATGGCAAATTGGCGGGAAAATTATAGAGAAGTCCAAGAAGTTTCTACGAAAAAAAAAATCTTCTATGCGAGTGTAAAACTTTTTCAACTCTAAATTGAATCAAAGAGGTTACATAACGAGCGACAAGACTCTTCCGATAGCGGATCAAAGAGGTTGTATGCAAAAAAATATAATGTCGTACTCTATGTTAGCGGACAAGCAGTTTCGAGTTGCATAAAACCTTTTTCGAAACTCTGTGCAGCAATCACCATGCGTGGAACCTTATTTGAATATCAACCAACGACTTACGTGTTAAAAAGTATAAATGACTGTGACAGTTCACGTCACATCTGTCTGATATCTTTCGATTCGACTGATTCGATAAAATCGAGGCCAAATAAAGATAAAGCAACACAATTTATGTAATACCGAGTGAAAACTAGCGTACTGTGATCACAAAATGAATTCTCGGGCCAAGTTCAAGGATTGAAGGAATTTGAGGACTTGCGCTGAGGAAAAGAGTGATTTTTTTGTACATAATTCGAGGTGAGGACTTTGTTTCAACCTACTTACAGTATCAAGTTACTTTTACTTACGGTTTAGAAACTGTTGGAAAGTAGATTCGATAATGAAATTACAATTACGTACGTAGTTTGGACGCGAACTCTTGCCGTTTCGATAATCGATCCAATGACAAACGAGATCTATTTGAAGCTGAGTTTTACACTCACGTGGTTGTCACTGGTGCTTTCTTGGCCACCTTCAGTATTTGACTCTTAATACTTTTTGCTATCGAAATAATAAATAGGCTAACGACTTTCATCCCAAAGCATAGTAAACTTCCTCTCAAGTGTCCAGGCGATCAGATCTTTAAAGATGTCTAGGGGTAGTCAGGGGCAAGGCATATATAGAAATGCTCGCATTTTGCAGTTGCGTGTATGGGAATAACCAGTGAGTATTACAAAAGGGTGTTAAAGTTGTATAATATTTCAGAATGTGCAATTTTTGTTTTATGCGCTTGTGAATTCAATGAAGTCGGGAACCATTTTATCTCAAAATTCTAAATGCGTTTATTTCAATAAAATCACTAGGATCACTTTGAAACGTCTTAAAAACTAGGTGAAGCTACGCCTGTTCCTCGCGACCTATCTAGAATCAAAGATAATTTAGATCACGAAAGAAGACTTTTGTAAAAGGTGATTCATAATCTATACTAATTTTATGAATACGAAAGCTGCTCTGCTTGTTTGTTACCTCATCACGACAAAACGGATGAACGGATCGTAATGATATTTGACAAGGAGATAGATTATATCCTGGAGAAGGACATATGCTCCTCCATTACTTGACTAACATTGACTGGCCTCATAGCTCAGTTAGTAGTAAACTCTGCCTTCTGCGCTAGAGGTCGCGGATTCGATCCCCGCACTGGACAAACATTTGTGTGATAAACACAGATGTTTGTTCTGTGTCTGGGTGTTAAATATGTATCTATTATGTATATCAGTCTCTGGTACCCATAGTACAGGCTAAGCCTAGTTTGGGATCAGTTGACCGTGTGTGATATGTCCGGAATATTTATTTTATTTATTTATTACCCGCGGATGTCATAAGAGGCGACTAAGGGAATAAGCTAGGGGATGGCCAGCAGCGTTCCCTATCAACAAGAGCTTTATCTGCGCTCGCCAACCCGCATGCCCAGCGTGGCGAGTATGGGCAAATCCCCGCAAATGATTGTTTGGGTGCAGCCCGTACAAGGTCGGTCGCCCTGGAAATCTATAGGGTAAATCAGTGGACGTCCTACGGCTGAAATGATGATGATGAATGTCTCATTCTCGCTTGCATCCAAATTTAGGTACAGACAGACAATTAATTTTACAAACTATTATTGTACAGGTATAACTGGCTATCGACCTTGACCCGAAACAGAGGTCCAAAATTCTATTGAACGAGACTGCATAGGAGTGTATATTTAGCCGATCAGATCGATGCTCCCAAATCAGTTGTAGGTTGTACCTATGTTTGGTATGGTTCAAAAGGAGGTAGGGCACAGCGAGGTACCTCCGCCTGACAGAAGATCGCAGCCAAATAACATTATTTGTTTCAAATAGTGTTGTGTTCCTGCGATGAGTAAGGTTGCCAGAGCTCTTTAGGGGTGGGGGGGTTCAGGGTCGGCAACGCGTGCGTGATGCCTCTGGTATTGCAATCGCTCATAGGCTACGGTAACCGCTTACCAACAGGTGGGCCGTATGCTTGTTTTCCACCTCAGTAGTATAAAATAAAACTTGTTTTCATAAAAAAAATAAAAAAATGTTTACATATTATTTGGGTCATGAATAAGTACTAATATTTTTAATTTTTAAAAGGTATGGCAGGGCTTACACAGAGATTGAAGCAGGTAGACATAAATATTTGACAGTCTGAAACACTAAATTTTGTATTAAATTGTATCGAGTACCCAAATAATCTTTATTTGTTTATTTGCGTAAATGTGGTTACAGTAGTTCTTTTACATTATAATAATGAAATCAGCACATTTTACTATTAACTAGCATGCAAATGTTGTTTTACAAAATTAGAATAATACATGTCTATAACAGTTTGACTTTGCTCGCGTTGCTTGCTTATCGTGTCACTGATTCTTTCTTGGTCACCCTGTATTAGTTCAGTGACCGGGTTGAGGTATGGTGGCCCTGAAAAGGGTGAAAGAGTCAGTGTAGTGTGACTCTCGTGGTGCATAGATAGATAAAAAAATCGTCTATTTGCTATATGGTAGAGTTCCTATCTATTCCAAGTTTCATCGAAATCGGTCTAGCGATCAACCAAACATCTAGACATCCTCACAAACTCTCGCATTTATAATATTAGTAGGAAGTAGGATGCGGACTGAGTCGCGGGTATCAGCTAGTAAATAAATAAGTGGTCGGCCCCAAGCAGGGTAAGCAGGCACATCTTACTGTAATCAAAACTCAACACTTGCGTCAACATTCCTTCCACTTTCGCCGGCCGCACGCGAGTATTACACATGTTTGTCGTCAGCAAAAGTAAAAGTATTTAAAAGATTCGCCGTTACCTTCAGATCATAAACAGAATCCATGAAACTTCGATCTTGAACCAAAGATAGGACTTTTTAAACACTTACCCAAGTCAATAGAGAGCAATGATTATGTTAATTTATTTATTATACAGAGTAGCTTCTACAAACATAAAAAGTAGCCTATATGCTATTCTAGACTATAATCTATCTCTGTACCAAATTTCATCCAAATCCGTTCGGCCGTTTGGGCGTGATTGAATAACAAACATCCAAACATTCTCACAAACTTTCGCATTAATAATATTAGTAGGATAGTAAAATACCGAGTGTATAAATTACAGATCTTTTTATATTATCTTAGCTTCTTATCTATTTTAGTAGTATCATCTGAGCCTTGCAAGAGGCATGCGAATATAGGGTTTACTAACATGAACCCTTATGAATTATTTCATTTCAATCATTCATTCAGCGTATATAATGATACTTCCAGTAGCCGTAACTTAATTTTTTACAAGTAAAGGTTTTATAAAGTCTGCAGCGCATTATGCTGAGTATTTATCCTAGTTTATAACATTTAGGCTTAAGTAACTCGTTTTGACTGGCCTCATAGCTCAGTTGGTAGTAACTCTGCCTTCTGCGCTAGAGGTCGCGGGTTCGATTCCCAAACATTTGTGACTAACACAGATGTTTCTCCTGTGTCTGGGTGTTAAATATTTATCTATTATGTATATCAGTCTCTGGTACCCATAGTACAGGCTATGCCTAGTTTGGGATCAGTTGACCGTGTGTGATATGTCCGGAATATTTGAATAAGTACTATGTACAGTCGCCTGCAATAAGATGCTTACACTTCATAATTTTCAAAATGATACCACAATACAGATGAAGATTGTAGGTACTCGTTTAAGTTGAAAATGGCACAAGTTAATGGTAGGCAAACTATTTTCTAGTTTTTGCTGTGAATAACACTAAAGATAATGATGTGGCATCATTTTTAAAATTGTGGAATGTATACATATTATTGCAGGCGACTGTACCTTACCTACCTCCTTATTTAAGCCTAAAAAGACAGAAATTGTGGTTACCAATAAATTTTTTCTTAAGTTTAACCAAGTTTTGTTTTATTGTTCCAGGTGAAACCCCACAGCCATGTTGATAGCGCGCTGCTGACTAATTGAGGAACTGACCACTGCTGCGCGGTAGGATGGCGTCGTGTCTCGCGGGGGGCGGGTTCGGGGCGCACGAGTATGTGCCCGTCGCGGATTTCTACGCGGACAAGGCCGTGTTCGTTACCGGCGGCACCGGCTTTATGGGGAAGGTAAGAATGTAGCCTTTTTTTTTTTTTTTTTAACGTTGGAGAAATGCGTTACGCTTCCCCCTCAGCCCGGGGAAAGCCAGAGGGGTATGTGGGCTCTCCGTCGGTTACTATTGCTAATGAGACAATAGCAGCCGACGGCATACCGACTAAAAAACCATCGGGGTCCTTCTGACAGTTAAATCTAGCACGGAGGGTAAGGTTTTGTAACTACCTATGGGTAAAAAGTGACCTACTCCAGACTATACCTACCTACTTAGTCCAATTTATGAGTTATAGGAGAATATATGTATATATGAGTTATAATGGTGAGGCTATTTTTTGCTTTCGATATTAGTTTAGTTACAAAGAAATTGTACCATTTATTTGAAATAAACATTTACTTTACTTTACTTTAATGTTTCCACATACCTACTATTCTTGCTTGTCCTGTCACTGATTCTTTCTTGGTCAACCTGTAAGGAGGTATGGTGGCCCTGAAAAGGTACTCTGACCGAGAATCTGTGTAGTGATAGGATTGAAGTGCGCCTCTTGTAGGCTACTTTCGTGCACATGTCACATGTCTTTGAATTTTTAGGTTCTAGGACACTAGTGTAGTAAAATTTCCGAATGAAAATCCATTTGTGCACAACCGAGATTCGAACCTACGATCGGAAGGTGGGGCCTCTATCACCGCTCCACCAGTGGTCTAAAATAACAACACTGTACTGTAAATAATACCCGTTATACAGGAAGCAACTGTATTGCAGAGCTGTTCTTAAATTATGTTTTTTCTGTAGGTCCTCGTCGAAAAACTATTAAGAAGCTGTCCGAAAATCAAAAAGATCTACTTGCTGATGAGACCGAAGCGCGGGCAGGATGTAGACTCCCGCCTCACGGAGTTAACGCAATCGCCATTGTTTGAGACGCTACGCCGCGAACGACCTCAGGAGCTGCAGAAGATAGTGCCCATCGTGGGTGATATAACGGAGCCGGAGCTCGGCATCAGCACGAAGGATCAGGCGATGCTGTGCCAAATGGTAAGTGACCATTAACAAGACCAGGCGATGCTAAACCAAATTGTACCAGGTATTAAAAATCACTTTTCAACTTGCAGATATCAATAGTGTTCCACTCAGCCGCCACAGTCAAGTTTGATGAGAAACTGAAGCTATCTGTCACCATCAATATGCTGGGCACGCAGCAGCTGGTGCAGCTCTGCCATCGCATGCTCAAACTAGAGGTATGTGGGAAAATCTATAACTCTATACCAAACTATATAAAAACACTACCTGAAAAAGTTCATAAATAAATCAATCCCTGGTTGCATGAAAAATGTTTTTATAATGTTTCTGAATCAATTGCAATAAACTATAATCTTATACCCATGGCTTTATAACCTAGGTTCTTTAAGTGTATTTTCTTTGCATGTAATGTACCAATTTATGTTGGTAGTATAGAGGCTCATATTATTTAAGCGGCATTTGTAATAACCTATGTTGACAATAAATGAATTATGATTATCAGAGTGAACAATTAACATGACAGAGATGTGAACGACGCTAGTAATAACGTGCCTCTAGAGGAATGCACGACTTTTGAACAGGATTTTAGAGGAATGAACAAGCCTATTGATAAAACAGACTAGGCTGATGAGGACGGTATAGGTGCTGGGCAAGCCTTATCCATCTAAACCATGTCCATGGCACTATAACATCCTATTTTATGGACATGAGTAAATGTTTCCACTTACACTGTATCTATCAATAATGTTACACTATCAATTAATAATGAATCAAGGTTCATTCTTCACATAATGAACTTTGATAACGACTCTAACTATGACTATTGCCCTTCGAGCTTTACCCCTCAACGGTTGTCGTTCGGTTGCCATGTCGCTTTCCTTGGTTCTTCTACGCATTTCCTCACTTCGGATTTTATCACATATCACTTTTAACTCTGAATAATTAATAATCTTGAATAAATTGGGTGTCTTCAAGACCAGAGTGAATAGGTTTCTTCTAGTTAAACGTGCTACACCGTAGACCACATCATTACTTAACATCAGGTGAGATTGTGGTCAAACGTTAGCCTATTTTGTATTAAAACATGACATGACAATGAACCTATTGAATTTCACACCGTTAGGCTACATCTTTCGACTCATAATAATGAGCATAGAGATGATGATAGAGCGTTGTTGCAGGCTTTAGTCCATGTTTCAACGGCGTACTGCAATTGCGAGCGAGAGCGCGTGGAGGAGACTGTTTACGCCCCACCAGCCTTGCCCGAGCATGTGGTCACACTGGTGCAGACGCTGCCCGACGAGCTGGTAGACCGGATCACACCCGATCTAGTTGGTGAGTGTGCTTGCTTGCTTTTCGTGTCACTGATTCTTTCTTAGTCATCATTAGGTCAGTGAACAGGTATGGTGGCCCTGAATGGTGAAAGAATCAGTGTAGTGAAAGGATTGAAGTGGGCCTCTTAAAGGCTTCTTTCGTGCACATGTCTTCGAGTATTTAGGTTCTAGGATATGCCGGTTTCCTTACGATGTCTTCCACAGTTTAGAGCACTAGTTTAGCTTCTTCTAGCTTCTTCTATCTAGCAGTTACGAAATTTCGAAACTGGATGTGTCAATTTCGATATTATAGAACATGACAAAATAGTTCGATATTTCGGAATACATTCCCTACTGCTTACCATCCAAGACAGTGCTCTGTTGTTTTCCAGCGAAACCTCTGGTACCTAGCTCATTCTTCATGTATGGTAGTGTGGACCCTATGTGTTTTTCAATTCGTTCCAGGTGACAGACCAAACACGTATACATTCACGAAGGCTCTCGCGGAGGATATGCTGATCCGAGAGTGTGGGAACCTGCCCGTGGCGATCGTGCGACCGTCGATTGGTAAGTGTTACCTATTATAATTTTATAGTTATATCATGTGGACACTGCTGGACATGTCCTGAGCCTTCCATCCATCGACATCCGGCCTTCACAATGTCGTCGGTCCATCGGGGCCTTCCAACACTGCGTTGCCCGGTTCAGGGTCGCCATTCAAGAGCTTTTATTCTCCAATAGTGGTCGGTTCTCTGAGCTATAAGACCTGCCCACTGCCGCTTCATGCTAAATCTGAGAAATTTGTCCGTGACAAAAAACTGTTTTTTTAAATTGTTTTCATTGTTATAATTCTTTTAATATTTTTTCATTTTGTTGATAGAATGAGCCCCTTTTGGGATGCTATACATGTTATGAATAGCCTTGTTTATGTAAGTGCTTTCAATGATGAATTGAAGTAGTACAGTACTACGACGAAAGTTATGCGAAAATCACTTTTTACAAATCGGCATCTCGTTTTCGCAATTGCCGAGGCGAAACTTAAAAAAATCAGTTAGACTGAAAAAACCATTCAACGGTTGAGGAAACGTATTGATTTAAAAAATGATAACTTTAGATATATTGCTGATATTCGCTTTCTTATCATTACTATCTTTATTTAGTTTTATCGAATTCCCGAAAAGTTAAAGTACTCGCTTATCAATGTAGGTCTCACCTAAAAGTATAATCAGGACTCAGATATAACAATTACGTCATCGGAATCGTTGGAATCCGGCTGATGAAACTTCAATTTTTGGAATGCTATTTTTTACTTGATAATTCATAATTAAGTTTTGCTAAAGATAATACCTAATATGAATGTGGATCATAATATGAATGTGGATGGATGTAGGAGTAGAGGTAGGACAAAGAAAAGATGGATGGACTGTGTGAATGTGAATATGGGTAAGAAAGGAGTGAGTACTGAGATGACGACTGATAGAGGGAAATGGAAGAAGAATACATGTTGTGCCGACCCCACATGATGTGGGAGATGATGAATTCATAATTGCGTTTTAAAAACTAAACTAAAACAGACTACAATCATGAGGAATATATGGATTAGAGGAATTGATGGCATACTTGCTTCTTGATATCAATTCTTATGAACAATTGGGCACAAATGCAGATTCTGTCCAAAAATCAACCCCAGAGAAACTAAGCTTAGGTATGGTCAGTTTGTTTACAAACAACAACGCATTTGGCGAAACTTTACACTATGTTTATTTTGAATTATTGGCATCATAGCCGGCTGACGACCTCTGTGACGTGGCAAGTGCCCATCTGAGACGAAAAGGGTTCGATTCATGCTACGGGATAAATGTGTGTATGATCTGTAAATATTTGTTCCGGGTCTGGATGTTGTTGTACCATGGTACTCGTATCTTCTGATAACCTAGTTTTGGGTCAGGACTCAGGACTATGCATGTGACTGTTGGGTTTTATTTTATAGCCGTCTTATTCTTATAGACTAGAATAAATTGGATGGCGGTAATGTTTTCACTAACGGTGATAGAACTAGGTGCGTTCGGAAACGTTCGGAACCCAAAACAGCTGATTTTTGCATAGTTTTTAGTGAAAGTCTCTAATTTCCAAAAGTCCTAGAATAAACTTTATTGCAATTGGGTGTAGAATAAGCCGCGATAGTATACCTTGTACACTAAGCATGAGACATTTACATAAGACTGTGATTATATAAGATAAGATAAAAATATATGTCACCAGCTAAATGACCATTTTGTTATCAATTAATAGTTGCATTGATAATATTTTTACCACTGAGTGGATTTTACAGATACCTAATCTTATCGTAGTTGTTTATTTTGCCTCTGGCTACCCCTGATATCCTAAATATATATTTAAGGGCTTAATTTTATCGGTGTACTGGTGCATTTTTTTTCATTCTCATTTTTCCAATGCAAGCTCCTTAACCTCCTTAAACAACACGACAGTAATCTTTTCTTTTATCTGGCGCATGTGACTTATTTTTGGTATTCCTCTTCCTCGTTTTCTTCCTACCTTTCCTTCAATGATGTTCTTTAAGTAGCTATCATGTCTTATAAGATGTACAATCATTTTTCGTCTGCTGTTTTGTATGGTCTTAATCAAAAATCTTTTCTCCTCTACTCTTTTTAGTTCTTCCTCATTCGTATATTTCTCCGTCCAGCTGATCACACACCACATTGCAAAATATTTATTGAATATATTGAATACTAGTAACTATATATATTTATTGAATACTGGGAGTAGTCTTCGAAAATATACGTTATATTGTAAGAATCTGACGATCTAATGGACCACGTTTCTGCTTCCAGTCCTCTCGTCTCTCCGGGAGCCGGTCAAAGGCTGGGTAGACAACTGGAACGGGCCGAATGGCATAATAGCTGCCGTCGGCAAGGGTATCTTCCGTACCATGCTCGGCACCGGAACTCGGGTGGCGGACCTGGTTCCCGTCGATACTGTCATCAATCTGATGATCGTGTGTGCTTGGCGGACGCATTTGAGACGGTAAGCCTTTTTCTTTCTAAAATAACTGAAAATCTTTAGTTTCTACTTCAACTGGCGTCTACTAGAGTTTAGACATTACAGAAGCAATAACTTTTGGTCACGTGGATTTGACATGTTCCGAAAACGTGAATCGTCGGCATATGGTAATCTATAGATTGTGCTTGGCGATCGCATTTGACGGTAAGTGCTAAGGCGCAGTTTTCAATCCCACAGGCATTCACTTCGGGACTTTTAAAAGCTCCCTTCTGTAGCCTTTGACCGTGGATTATGATACGGTCAGGAAATACGGGCGGTGGACCTGGTTCCCGTAGATAATGTCAATGTCTGATGAACATTTGTACTTGGCGCATGCATTTTACGGTAAGTGCCTTACTAAGGTGTAGTTTTAAATCCAACAGCCATCCATTTAGGGAGTTTATTTTCCGGTTGCTTTTGATTACTTAGATGTAGCATTGAAAGTTGAACTGTGTACGGATTGGAGATGATAATTATCTCTATACAGTAGGTTTTTGCAAAGATGCAGTTTCACGGCATTTGCTAAGTGTAGCGACACATCTGCGGAACGTACGGCGCCGATCGTTCGGTTCGATTATTTCAGATTAAAACGTTAGGAACTTGAAAAACACTGCGAGCATATTGAACCGAACGATCGGCGCCGTAAGTTCCGCGGATGTGTCGCTACACTAAAGCTCATCGTGCCTCTGAGGTGCCGTAATAATTATGTTTTTGAACCTAGTGAAAACCTGTAAATTCCCACATGGTTATCGGAATCAAGATTTCTCGGTACATAGCATTAAATTAACATAGTGAACTACTGAAAAGTGAGTTACTGAAGATAGTGTTTTTATAGTTTTTTTGTTTTGCAGGGGCGAGGGTGTGGTAGTATACAACTGCTGTACCGGTCAACAGAACCCGATCACGTGGCAAAGCTTTGTAAAGACCAGCTTCAAATACATGCGAAAACATCCCTTCAGTAAGTTCAATTACCAATAATTGATACAAAATGACGAAGAAAATGATGAAGATAAACATCGTGTTAAAAACCGTTTAATATTTTTACTACTCGTGGTAATACGAGATGATTCATAACACCCCAAAAGGGGGTTATTCTATAAAGAATCTAAAAAAGAAAGAAATTTAGCAAAAATAGCATCAATATTAAACATTTTTTTTAATTGCCTCTAACTTTCTCATATGACCTGTTTTTGGTATTTTTATAACTTGTCTACACAGGGAACCTTTGGCACAGGGAATCCTAATTTGGGGACTATGCGTATGACTTTTGGGTGTTTATTATTATTGTTTATTACAGGTGACGTGGCGTGGTATCCCGGAGGTGACATCACAAACAATCGGTTGAAACACGGAATCCTGTCTTTAATACAGCACCGCGCGCCTGCTGCTGTTATGGACTTTGTCGCACGAGCAACGGGGAAGAAACCCATGTGTGTAGTCTTTCTTTTTCATAGTATACATTATAAATGCCTAGTATAAATTGCGTTATCAAGAGGTAGAATACCATTTATTTTAACTTGGTCTCGTAAACTAGGTAAATTTCAACAATTTGAGCATTATTACTAAAACAACTTACGTGAATCTGCACTTTCATAATTTTTAAACGGGAAATGACTTAATGAACCAAATTTAAGATTAAATATTTGGTGGTTTTGATAACTAGGGTTCACCGTAAGCCCTTTTGAAGCAATCCTTCGCGGTTTTGTGATGATTTTCTGCAGTAAAAACCAGTTAAAACGAACATTTAAAAGTTTCGAATAATATTCGAATACAACCCAAAAATGATCGAATGCTATTCAAATACTACAGTTTCGAATATTTGCAAGCCCTAAGACAGTTATAGGAGAGTTTTATAGGCTACTTTTCACCTTACAAGTGTTTCGTTGTCCACAGGATGATGCGTGTTCAAAACAAGTTGGAAAAAGCGGCCGCCTGTCTGGAGTATTTTACTACTCGCCAATGGGCGTTCGCGGACGGCAACGTTCAGGCGCTGTGCGGCGCGCTCTCGCCCGAGGACCGGCGCGTGTTCGACTTCAACGTGCGCAACATCGACTGGGACGCTTACATCGAGTCTTACGTTCTGGGCATCAGACGGTTCCTGTTCAAGGAGAGTCCTGCATCTCTGCCACGCTCAAGAGCTGTGCTCTGGAGGTAAGACTATCAGAGAACTAATTGTATGTTATTTCCACAGATTCTATAGAAATAGGTAGATAAATAGGCTCGCGACTGTGATCCATAAACATGTAAATATCATATTAGACCTCAAGGCGATCGGAATCTTGAAGATGACTAAGGGAGTTAGCTTTACGTCGTATCGACTAAGACGCTTAGGTACATCGAGTCTGATGTTCTGGGCATCAGACGGTTCCTGTTCAAGGAGAGTTCTGCGTCTCTGCCACGCTTAAGAGCTGTGCTCTGGAGGTAAGGTATCACCTGTAGAAGAAATTGGCTCACGACCATTATTCCCAAATTATGGGAGACATCCATTAAGACCCGCAGGCCATCGGACCCTTGAAGATGTCCTTAGACATCTAGGTAGTTAGCGTCACGTCACATCTACGCTTAATTCAGTCGTAGGTATGTGCTGGGGACAGACTATCCCTGTTTTAGGAAAGTCCGTCTGTCACAGCCTAAATAAAATCGCAAAGTTGAAGGTACTGGGCCTACTCATTGAAATTATTATTATCGTTATTATTTATTTATAATTATCACAGCAAGGCCAAAGCGATGTTAGCGATGTTAGAAATGTGCCTAATGGGTAAAATGTTACGTCACAAAGTATTAACATTTCATATTTATCTTTCCAGATTACATATGGCCCACATCCTATTACAAGTTTGCACCGTGATGCTAATGTGGAGATTTCTATTTTCCCGTACGAACGCTCTACGTAACCTCCTTCGACGCATTCTCGACTTCATAACGCGGGCCGCGCGCCTACTCGCTATAGCCTGATGACGCGCGCATAAACACACACCTGTCAGCAGTGACGTTGACATTGACATCGCCCCGTTATACGCTTTCAAGACATGGCGGCATTTGTATTTCTTTGTTGTAACGGGTGACGGATGAAGTAGGACAGCATTGTTCTGAATACCTGATAATCATTAATGGCGCTCTGATTGCCTGGGTCCGTCACCCAAGACCTTAATTTTGCTACCATCGCCAATAAAAATAGTGATCAGCTCGTAGTTAGGTTTCACGTATACATCGATCCATAGACTAATCATGTTATAGATATTTGAAATAATACTGGTATAAAAGTAAACGTTCCGAAATATAACATCTAAAAGGGAACAGCAGTGAAAAGCCAAAACGTCAGAATCGAAAATTTTTACGTTCGCCCGCGATTCGACTATCGAATGCCGCCATGTTGTCGTGTTTCCAGTTTGAAGTTTATCAGAAAATGGCGGGAGCTCATCAACACCAATAGAGATAATAAGGCAGAATAAATTAGATATTTTCCTTCAAGCTTCCACGGGGCTAACTCGCTTCCCATTGCAACTATGCGATCTTTTTAATAAAATAAGGTTGTTTTTATCGCGTGGTATATTCCCCGAACGCTAGGCAATTAAGATAGTTCTGTTACGAATTGTTATAAGTAATAGTGATTCCAAATAATTTTGTACCTATACAGCTCAATGGTTATCTAAAAAAATATAATGATATGGTAAAAAGTTCAAAACTCTGTTGAAGTCGCATAGTGATTGTACTAATAGAATAATGCTGTAATTTAGAATAGCAAATATTGTGTTAGACTTGTTCAAAGAGCTGAGTCTAAAAATTGAGGCGCTTCTTAGTAGCTGGTCTAGAATAGTCGTCAAATATCCAGATTATAGTCAAGAAGCGTAAATTTTATGACTTGCAAAAGAAGTTTACCACAATTATGGAATCGCAAACGTTCTGTTTCATATTCACGAACTATTTATTCAGAAATTGCTAGATAATGTAGATGAATATTTATTTTTCACTATACACGTTTCGCGCCTAATTTCGTCCAACATTTTTTTTTACGAAATCGGTATAGATTTTGAAAGCTCAAAAATATAATAGACGATTGAATGCTAGTCAAAATGGTTGAAAATATAAATTTATATTAAGCACACATGTAAAGTACAGTAAATTTATAAATGTTACTAAACAATATTTAGTAAATTTGTTAAAATCTACTATTAATGTTACATCATCTTTTGGATTTTATGTCAAAACTGCTTTGAAAGATATTATTAATATGAGAAATCAGTAATTTATTCTCCAAGATAAAGATAGTGTATTAATAAAATATAGGGTCTTTCTCACCCAATACTAATAAGAAAGCTGATAGTTTTGACGCTTTTTTGACAGTTAATTCCATGCATTTGTCATGTTATCTTGTGAATTCTATCTGGCTATTATCAGCATTGTGGTGAAATGGACCCTGGTTATATTTTGGGGTGCGTGGGTCAGATAGCTGCTAGGTTTGTAGTTGTGAAAATTATCCTAATAAATCGAACTAAAAATTAAGGCGAGCACAGGCAAGCGGCATTATCTAGACCTGGTGAACAGCTACATAGCTTTCAAAATAAAAACTGCTTCGAAAGCAATTTGACTAAAATTAAATTGTCATAATAGCAAATTTATCAGATAGTTATAAAAAATGAGTGACAGAGTGAAGATATCAAAGTTACCGTCTCAAGAAAATCTTAAAATTCTTAGCACGTATCGCCAATCCAGCTTAAAATTGAAATTCTCAACACAACAGACATAGATCTTGCTATTTATATCTGGTGTGACCCAGAATTTGACGAACAGTTGACAGTTGATCGACCTCGGCTAAATGTACTGGCAAGTAAAGTACTAGTCCGATCTTCTATACTTTTTTAAATTATCTATAAAAGAACGATTAAAAAAAATATTATTGATTAATGACTTGAAGATGAAAACCATAAAATTCATTAATTCAACTTGAAAAAGCAGAAAGCATAAGATATTTTCTGAGGTTGTTGTAACAGAACGACAATCTTAAGAAACACTTTATGTGGATGATATTGTTCGAGGTTGTAGGAATAGAATCATGAATAATGAAGATCATAAATATGGTAGGTACGTGGTTGATATAATTGTCTTATTTTGAAGGGGCACGAAATTTGACATCTACCATTTTACAAATTAGTTCAAAATTTTAAGAATCTTCCATTGCTTGATAAGTTTGATCACGTTATACTTCCACGTTCGGGAATAAAATGAACAGTGGCCCGAGCACGAATATTTCACGATAGCGTTACGCTTACGATACGATTGAAAATATCAATTGTTAGCCATCATAGTTAACAGATTTCAAGCATCGCTGATGTCATTGGCTAATATTGACTTTTAAAAGCGTATCGTAAGCGTAACGCTATCGTCAATTATTCGTGCTTGGGGCACAGGTGTGACGCCAGTGTCAGGCGAGTGACTACAATCTTTAGAGTGATTGAATTTTGAAACATTTTCCAAACCATGGGTCCTCCTATTCGCTTAGTTATTCGTACTTTAAGCGATTTCTAATTTAGTTCCCTTGACGAAGCTTCCTTAGTAATAATGTAGGTATTTATTGTTTTTATAAATAAATCCTTTTCAAATTAATTTAATATACGCTAGGTAATTTTTCTAGCAAAATGTTGGAATGCTGGCCTCATGACATGAATTTTGCCTCGTAATGATTTTTGAATGCTAGATGAGTACTTATGTCCTTCTAGGTTGCTAAAGGAGTTTTCTTTAAATCTAGAATGTTGTTGAGTCAGATAAGTAATGTGTAATTTTTCCCGTAACTTTTCATTCACTGTTATTATCAATTACATGTCTGCCCAAAAGTTATGTCTTCACAGTTGTCCCCACACAGTTTTTGGTATAAGTTTTACATTAAGTAATGCCTAAGTTTATACGACCTGTTGTTTAAGTGTTAGCATTTTTTAATGTTTAAGTCTAAAGCAGAATGCTTTCGCTCTCATGTTCCGTTAGTCATTGTGATTGTAACACGTGGAATGGATTTAATTTTTGGGCTAAACTTGGTTACATATCATCTCGATTTGTTAAATCATTGTACTCTCCTCACACACTTTAATCGCTAGTGCTTGCTATAATTGTCTGTTTGTAAAAATATCAAATTATATTGTTTTGATTATATTGTATGATTGCTAGTTTATTTTCTGTATTTATAAAAATTTATTTGTGTCAAAGGTCCATGAACAAATCCATTCCCATCTTCCAGTGTATGATTTGTCTGTCTTCTTGTAGTACAAAGGTTCTGACGGAGACAATGTGTATGTGGTTCGTAGAGTGTACAGTCAATAAACGAATTGTTAGTGTATTCTACTCTGTCTATTG
Source organism: Anticlea derivata (assembly GCA_947579855.1). Lineage (NCBI taxonomy): Eukaryota > Metazoa > Arthropoda > Insecta > Lepidoptera > Geometridae > Anticlea > Anticlea derivata. The sequence continues at coordinate 3,196,361 of OX388287.1, read as the reverse complement.
ACTGAATGGCTCTAGGATGAATGCGATGTTTATCGCTTGTATTTATTATAATGTACAGTTTGAAAAATAAACTTCTGTCTTCAAATATTTTGTTTTAGCAAGCTTGTAAAGATTTTGCGTTGGTGGATGCTTTTTGTATTTTTAATTAAGTTAATATATTGTTGTTTTGGGAAACTACAAGTGCGGAGTAATGCCTGTGCTGAATATATTGTATTTATTTGTGTATATAGTTTAGTTACCCAAAGTTAAATCCAAATACATTAATGCGAAAGTATTTATTTTTTTAATTTTTTTCGCAGTTTATATATATGTATATTGTAGGGAAGTGTCGGAAGAAATGTATGATTGCCATCGGTTTTTAAATGAATACTCAATGCACTGTTAAAATATAGGAAACTGTATTGGGCAGGACGCCATTTTGATTGCCCCTCTCTCATGCTTCTATGAAGACAGAAAGGGGAGGCTAAAACAAACTGCTGCTCTATCATTCTGCTGATTTTGGTTAAATGAATTATAGAGCTGGCAAAATTATGATCTTGTATACCCTATGTAAATACCTACTAGTATATTACTTCAAATATTATAACGTATAGGCCAGCTTAAAAATTTATCATTGTTTTGAGTGACAGTCAATAGTTACACATCCGCAATAGCGACTAAAAGTGTTCATTCAAAAACCGATTGTAAGTGGACGCTTTAATGTTTATTTTGCTTAGCGCTTTTCTCATCAACTGTTATTGATGCGCGGGTAGTTTAAAGAAACTATTTGACAGATTTCGCAACATACCAGCAGAGCTTTTATAAAAATTGGAAAGATTTCCGATCGGAAACGTAAGCTATTTTCAACCCAGGTATAAAACCATTTCAGACAAGCAATGTTGAGTCATTGTTTCTTTCCTGGTCATCCTTTGTTAGGTCAGTGACCAAGTTGAGATATGGTGCCCCTGAAAAGGGCCTATGACCGGTGAAAGAATCAATGTAGTGAAAGGATTTAAGTGCGCATCTTAGAGGCTTCTTTCGTGCACTTTCATTTCGGAATGAACATCACCATGTTTGATCTATTGTTTTAGAAATGCTGATATTTCCGATCGGAAACTTTCCGAAGTTTTTAAAATAGATCTGTTGGACAAGATGTTTAGCTACTCACAGTTTAAGGTCAGTTGTTGGGAAAGGTCCATAGACGCCAAAAAATTTAACAGCGATGGTATATACAGATGAAACTTTGGTGGGATGGTTAAATAGCGCCGATCAGGTAATATGCTCAATATAGGAATGTCAATGTCTCTTTCTTACTACTTTTCTTCACTAAATACAGGGTGTTTCATAATACATAACCTAAGCGGATAGGTGTTTATTCTACACCCAATAGGCAATAACATTTTACGACTAACGGAAATTCGTCATTTTTAATTGAACAACTGTGTAAGGTTTTGGGTCAAATAAGCTCAACTAAATTTTTAGCTGTTATTAAGTAGCATTCTTGATGTTGAACTTTACGTGCGTTTAATAATTATAGAGTTGGAAACAAGACCTAGAACAGTTAATTTGACAAAATTTTGGAGAAAAGTTTTAATAGTTATATTAGAACTTTGATTTTTATTTCGATAATATTCGTACGTTTTGTTTATAGTCAAAGACTCCTTTAGGCTTAGTGCCCTATAAATATTAGAAACACCATGTATAATTTTTTGACGTGCCCTGAGAACTCCTAGACATCCTAAAAGATCTGAGAATTTCAATTGACGGAACAACCTAGACTGTCATAATAATTACAATGCATTTTAAGTCAAAAGTCAAAGTCAAGTCAAGCAGCGACTTTCTTCCAGGCAACCTAATCGAACCTACAACTAATCTAATAGCTCAGTTGGTAGTAGCTCTGCCTTCTGCGCTAGAGGTCGCGGGTTCGATTCCCGCACTGGACAAACATTTGTGTGATTAACACAGATGATTGTTCTGGGTGTTAAATATTTACCTATTATGTAGGTATATCAGTCTCTGGTATCCATCGTAAAGGCTATGCCTAGTTTGGGATCAGTTGACCGTGTGAGATAAATGTCCGGAATATTCGTCCAGAATATTTAATGTAGAAAAGCTCGGCTCATGAGCACAGATCCAAAAATCATTATGATTAGTTTGAGAACTACCAGACCACTAGATCATCAACTCGAAAATGTCCAAGGCCTCATCCAATAGAACGTGACTATGCGACCATCGCGAGATTGTGCGATCTTTGTTCGTACGAATGCGAATCAAATATATTCAGTCAAAAGGTGTTTATTTCAATAAAATCATAAGAATCACTTCGAAACGTCTTAGAAACTAAGCGAAGCTACGTCTGTTCTTCGCAAGCTACTTTATCAGCTTGATAACTCTCGCCCTGTCCTTTTCTAACAGCAAAGAAAAGAAAGAGGTGGACATACTTTTATCGAGCAGATAATATATTAGCGATTCTGATTATGGGGTAAGTCTTTATTCAATGTCCTAATCAAAGATGGCGCTATTTGATTGCGCTGTCATACATCGTGGCCTAATATGACGAGGCATCAAGGCGTTGGGTAATGACAGTCAGAAATTATATTGACGACACAATTTAGGTCGTTGACTTTGGTAGTAGGTTAAATTTTTGCGCAATGAAACACGTGCACAGCACCTCACAAAATGGAATGTAGAATTCAATAATCATTCAGTCAAAGGCTTTGTCCGAAAAGAACGCGATTAAATAATAAAAAATGGGTATTTGGTTCTAAACTTCCTACACACAATTAAGTAAGTACCTCTATGATAATATTAAACAAAACAAAGTTATTGGTATGCCGGTTGACAAGTGCAAGGGCTCTTGGCTACGCTGTTTTTTGGCCTCGCCATAAAATGTCTGCTGCGCAAATTACGCGATCGCACGCAATTTACGACGAAAAATGATCGCGCGTTGAAATAATTATGTCGACAAATATAATCGCGTGAGCTTTGTTCAAGACACTCAAGTTTGATTGCGTATTCGTACAAACAAAGCTCACGCGATCTTGCGAAGTGGCGTTCTATTAGGATGCCTAAGGCCTCGTCCTAATAGAACGCGATTCGCGTGAATTTGCGATGCGAATTGGTCGCGCGCTGTAAACATGTATGACAGTGTGAACTAATCGCGCGAGTTAAGTCAGTTAAGAGGATACAAAAATCAAAATAAATTGTCGTGTGGTCGGAGTAAAGAAAGTGACAGCGCTATGTACTATAATTGAATGCGGAAAGAGATAAGTGTTAGAAGGCGCTCGAACGTAATCGACGTAAGCGACATATAATAAAATATCGATTATCTTAAAAACTAAGTATTTTTTTTTAAAGTGTCTTGGATTTAGGTACCCAATGCTATTGTCTAACACAATATTTAAAAAAAAGTTTTTTATGATTGATAGTTTCTGAGTATTTTTGAAAAAACTGCTGCAGAGGACCGAACTTTAAAAAAAAATCTTTCGAGAAAAGTTTTACCAATCGCGTTTTTGTCTTGGATTTAGGCAAATAAAATGCTCAAGTTATCTTTGTCATAAAAATCAAAACGTTATTGAGAAAAAACTAGTTCAAAAATCATAAAAAAATTTAACCCTTACCTTAATATGATTGATCGCGGATTCGTACGATTGAAAATCGCGCGAACCTGCGATGATCGCGTAGTCGCGTTATATTTGGACGATGCCTCAGAGATAGCATACAGTTGGTATACACAAAGTTAGTTAGAAAGAGACGGCGATAGATTGCAGCCAACGGGTTTCGGTGATAGGACGTTATATACCTACGCAAGGGGGGGGGGGGGGGGGGATTATTTATTATTCCATATATTAAAATAAACGGATTGTAAAGATTGAGATGTTTTATTTTATTTATTTTTATTTTATTTTATTAATCCTTTTTACCCTAATGACCTAAGTTCCGTTATCCGAATCCTAAGGCGAGGCCGCGGGCAGCCGCTAGTTTGACTAGTATAATTGGAAGCAGTTAATCCGTGATGGCGCCACCAGTCGGTACCTCTTCCTTCTTCTCATCATCGTACTTGTACTCAATGTACCTGGAGTTAGAGAAGAAAATCGTTTGTAGAGGTTTTTTTATGATAACTAACCAGTATTTTTTTTATTTTATTTAAGTAATACTATAAACTAGGTACAAATTAAGAAATAAACTTTAATATACTAACCTAATCTAAATGCGACTGAATTTACAGTCGCGGGTTCGATTCCCGCACTGGACAAACATTTGTAACTAACACAGATGCTTGTTCTGTGTCTGGGTGTTAAATATATATCTATTATGAATATCAGTCTCTGGTACCCATAGTACAGGCTATGCCTAGTTTGGGATCAGTTGACCGTGTGTGATAATATGTCCGGAATATTTATTATTATTATTATATGTACTGAATTTTTATTTTTATTTTTTTTGACTACACAGTTAAGATAAAAAAACCTATTCAGTTCAAGGAACACTTGAGGAAAGAAATAGTCCCTATGATAAAAAGATAAAACTCTCTCAGAAGTTCCTTTTGTGTCACAGGACAGAATGTACATACATATAATGTATGTACATTCTGTCCTTTCTGTCCTATCCTGTAACACAGGTTATCTTACCTAGCTCAGGAGTCAGGGAATACAATGTCTATGTCAAATGTCAAATGTCAACGCGTGTTTCTCAGAGGCTAAGCCCCTTCGTCCATGACGCTACGCAAAAGTGGCGGAACTCATTAGAAACTAGATTTGCGGACTGATTGGAAACTCTGACTCGTCCACGACGCTACTGGAATTTCCTGAAACTCAGTCACTCAGTACACGATTTTATGTAAACAAACTTTTGAAAACGAAAATAATTAACATGACTAGAGATAATTCGAGCGATGACATGGAATTATTACTTCTCCAGTCACATAGACGTCAGAATCACTTATAATTACTTTTTGTTCGTTCATTTTTCAACAGTTTCTCGAAATCAGTCGCCTGGCGACCAGCATGTCGAGTCGCCAGGAGACTAGTTACAAACGCGTTCCTTTTGAGTAGCGTCGTGGACGGACGCGCATTGAAATACTAGTGCTATCGCAGTCAGGCTACTCATAAGTGACTACAGTTTCAGTCGCGTTCCTTTTGAGTCGCGCCGTGGACGAAGGGGCTAAGGCAGATACCACAGCTTTCCACTTGCTACCTTATCTGACTTTTACAATACAATAACTTTATTTCACGCGCACTTTTGCTTCATTCACTCTCATCACATTCTTCATGCATGCTCGTCGGTTTATGGTACTCATGACCTGGTATTTTTTCAAAACGTCACCGATTTGATCCATAAACGTACGCCTAGGTCTTCCCCTTCCAACGGTCCGATAACACTCGCCTTACACACTTATTTCGTTAACCATCTTTGTTCATCCTCTCTACATGACCAAACCATCTTAGCATACCTTTCTGAATCCTCATCACTACGTCTGCTTTTACTCCGCAACGATCCCTTAGATTGCTCCTCACTCTATCTTTCAAAGTCCACAATTATTGGCCTCATAGCTCAGTTGGTAGTCTGCCTTCTGCGCTAGAGGTCGCGGGTTCGATTCAAAACTGGACAAACATTTGTGACTAACACAGATGTTTGTTCTGTGTCTGGGTGTTAAATATATATCTATTATGTATATCAGTCTCTGGTCACCATAATACAGGCTATGCCTAGTTTGGGATCAGTTGTCCGGAATATTTATTTATTTAATTACTAAGAATGTAATATAGTTCAAGTACATACTGGTTTCCAGTTGCATCTTACGACATCCAGTTATGAAGGGGCCTATTCCTCAGCCGCGACGAGAAAATATGCCGAAGGAAAGTTTGTAGAAAATATCTAAATCAACTCACTTCTCCAGCGGTGGACACATAAAGTGCCTTACGTTCCTCGGCATCAGCACATCGGCCTGCACCTTGCACACATCCAGGGCATACTCCGTAAACTCGCTGATGATGTCTTCGTCTACTGGCGGGCCTATGCCAGGCACTGCGTAGACCAGGGTTATCTGAAGCGTTAAAGTGTTACGCATGTTAGGGGCGGGCAGAAAGACAACAGAAGTAGCAGTTTTAAGGAGGAAGTAGGGCAAAGCGAGATTTTCTCGTTCTAAATTGGAGCAGCCCGCATGGGGAGGTACCTCCGACTTACAGAAGATCGCAAATAATATTATTTGTTTCAAATAGTGTTGTGTTACTGCGATGAGTAAGGTTGCCAGAGCTCTTTTGGGGTGGGGGGGTTCGGGGTCGGGAACGCGGGCGTGATACCTCTGGTATTGCAATCGCTCATAGGCTACGGTAACCGTTTACCAACAGGTGGGCCGTAAGCTTGTTTGCCACCTAAGATGTATAAAAAAAAAACTCTCAGAACCGATAGCCGTTGGAGACTATTATTGGTTATTTTATTGAATTACGTTGGATATATTTCTTTATTTATTTATTTAGAATACAGTATAACATCATAACAGGTTTTTTTTTATCCCTAAGGCGATGCCATATGTTATTAGTAACTACATTATAATAAGTAGGTACAATTAGATAGGTAGGTTGATGACTAGCTTCCGCCCGCGGCTTCGCTCGCGTAGTATCTACATAAAAAGTAGCCTATATGCTATTCCAGACTATAATCTACCTCTGTACCAAATTTCATCGAAATCCCTTCGGCCGTTTAGCCGTGATTAAACCACAAACATCCAAACATCCTCACAAACTTTCGCATTTATGATATTAATAGGATTCTTTATTGCACACAAGAAAACACAGATTACAGCAATTAAAAGAAAGATACGCAGGTACAAAGGCAACCTCCTGTTTCTACCCAATCAGGCTGGCTGGTAGATAATGCCTTGGCATTAAGCCCACCTTTTGTACATTGTTTTTTGTGTGCAATAAAGATTAAATAATAAATAAAGGCGAACTTAACTCTAAAAGAGTTTCGTTCCAGCAAACCTTTGAGGCTAGAGATTTTAAGTAATGTGACGTTCACCTCTGGTATTGGCTGCTCCTCTTCCTCCACCTCCTCGACTTCAGGCACGATTAAATCCATGTTCTCATCTAGGAATGTCTCCAAAATCTCTCGTATCATTGCCACTTCTTCAGGTTTCGCCTGAAATGTTGAACTTATCAGAAAATAGCCCGAAATGCAGGAATATTTGAGGAGGTAGGGCACAGCGATATTACACAGCGGTATTTTCTGAAGCAGCCCGCCTGGTGAGGTACCTCAACCTTACAGAAAATCGCAACCCAATAACATTATTTGTTGCAAACAGTGTTGTTTCCTGCGGTGAGTAAAGTTGCCAGGTGGCAGGTTAACAGGTGGGCCGTATGCTTGTTTGCCACCTCAGTTGTATAAAAAAAAATACAATATTAAAAAGTATGTAAATTACCTTCTTTTTCTTCAAATCCGGATCAGGAAGGATCGCAATCTGCTCATCAATGTACGCCATGATGTCCTTCTCGATATGCTGGACTATGAACTCGCCACTAGTGGTCGACATCATGCGGCCCGCCACCATGCCTGGAATAGAGGTGGTTCGTATTTACGCAACCAGGTATTTGAACCAGGTCCTCGCATCAAACCACACGTACCTAGTACGACTTCACGATACTTAGACGTATTAAAAATCTAAGTACATACTTCAAGTATTTAGTACCTGGTACTTGCAAGATACAGTACTTTAAACCGGTACGCGAAATAGCAAGTACGACCCATCTTTAACCTGGAATGAAGCTCCGCTTTTAGTGACCCCGCCCCTTGCAATCTTGATGACCTTTTTTCATAAATTCGTACCCGAAAACGGATCTACCGATTTCGATTAATCTTGGTTGGATACAGTTCTTTAAATAGAATAGCATATAAGCTTTTTATGTAGGTACCATAGACGCAACTTAATCGATTATTAGGCTTTTATTAGTAAGGGTACGCTCGCCAAAGACATATCGGTCCTTCAAACACAGCGTCACCCGGTCTGTTTTGATATCGTGGGTGGGATATTATTATTATTTACTTTATGTGGATATGGTATAACTGCGGCCACTGGCCTATTGTGATCGCCACTTTATTTGTGGAGCCCCTTAACAGGGTTTTCAAAGTTCACCGCAAAGCCCAGCAGCTGTTAAAAACTGAAGGATTTTCTTTGGGGTGAGTTTCTTTAGCGGGTAGGATAAGGGTGACCAGAACATAATCAGTGAAGTAGAAAGTCTAACCGAGATCATAGTTAGCAGATTTGAACCGGTCGACGATGCCAGCTATCTCATCGATCGTCTGCTCCAAGTCTGCAAGTCTCATCTGCCGCGCGTTGTGTTGCTGGGGACAGGATTCAGGATAGTGAAGGACTGAGGACCGGAAGGTCAGATGGATAAATCTTAGGATCGTTCAGAGGGATGCGTTGGAGTTGGCACTACGGTTTTCTATCCCACCCGTGAGACGTGTATGAACATGTTAACGTTAAACATGCATTTTCTAGAACCTAAATATTCGAAGACATGTGACATGTGCACGAAAGGAGCCTCTAAGAGGTGCACTTTAATTCTTTCACTACACTGATTCTTTCATCGACGGTCATATGCCCTTTTTAGGGCCACCATACCTGAACCTGGTCACTGACCTAACAGAAAAATAACACCTAACAACAATTGGCGAAGGTAGGATTATAATAGGAGGAACAAACTAATTAATTTATAGAAAACTAGCTTCCTATAAAGGTAAAAAGGTAGCCTATATGCTATTGATTCTTCTAGGCTTGGTCGCGAGGAACAGGCATAGCTTCACCTAGTTTCTAAGACGTTTCAAAGTGATCCTAGTGATTTTATTGAAATAAAGGCCTTTTGACTTTGACTTTGACTTTGATTCCAGACTATAGTCTATCTCTGTGCCAATTTTCATCCAAATCTGTTCGACCGTTTTGGCGTCACAAACATCCAAACAAACTTTCGCGTTTATAATATTTGTAGGATAGGATATCAAAAGGGGCATTACTTCAGCAATCATAAGCGCTATCTTCTCGTGTTCATTCTCAACCACCTCATCGCCTTTAGCCTCTTCTTCAACGTCCGAAGGCTTCTCTGTTACTTCTATTGTTTCCTCTTCTCCATAATCTTCTCGGACTGCGGGTTCTCCTGGTTTTGATAGACTTTCATCAGAATTTCTGATTTTAAATTCTACTTGGTGAAGATACTCTACTCTTATTTTCACTAACAACGCAAACTCCGTAGTGAGAGATTTGTGTGTGTGTAACCCACACACAAATCACTATCGATAAGAGTTAGGGTTCGTGTGATTGTGTGCGCGCTTGTGCCTATGTGTGGGGTTTTTTTATCGGCAATATTTTTCCCTACTGTGGCAAAGTGATGTACATCTGTGATGTACGTGTTATTAACAGGATTTTCCGTTTTGACTAAGTATGCAATTTGTTCAGTATGATTCACTACTATTTACTGAAATAGCATTAAGTACTTTTTACACAACTTCAATTATCACTATTTAAAATATATTTTATTTATTTATATTTATAGAATAGAATAGAGAAACGTTTATTTTGTTACCAATACAAACAGACAACATAACACAATACAAAAAATGCAATTCATCATGGTAACAAAAATGGCCACCACTCAGCATGTGCTAGGGCAGAGCAGATCATACCAAAGCGCTGGTCTTCCGTAGTCGCACTTGGATATGAGCGTGCAGTACTACTGCGATAATGTCCTAAAATTATTTACCTACTATACACATTTCTAATGGTTCCTTTCTTTATAAATGGTTTGACAACAATTTATATATCTACGATATCTTCCATTAACAGATTATCTTTTATTTAAGCACTACAATCTACGTACAACACAGCTGTTGATTACCTAATAGATTTTAAACAATCTAACTAAACAAATAATAGAACAACAGCTACCCAGGATATAGCAAAATCTATCAAGAATATATAACCATAGAACTCGTAAGGTATCTCTTTCTCGTCTTCATCATACACAAATATCTCAACTCCTTCCTTCTTCTTCTCCACGACTTTTTCTTCCTTGACTTTTGGTACATCTAAGACATATTTGCAAATCCTTTTAATCCTACTTGCTACTATAAATTACCTATAACAATCATCATAATTAGCCTGTAGCAGTCCACTCAGACTGGATATAGACCTCACCCAAAGAGTGCCACGACGAAAGGTCTTGAGCCTTCTCTACCCACCGATGTCCCACGCAATGTTCTACGCAAGTGACGCAGCTTTCACAATGTGATAGGCCCATGGGAGGTCTTGGGACAACACTGCGTCGACAAGACTTTGGGTTGATGGCAACATCGTTCGAGAATCCCCGTTGATGTTGTGGTCCTGCAGTCCTTTTTTGAGCCTAGCTTCATTTGTGGCCTTGTACAACATGCACCACTGTTTCCTCGTGCTTCTTTGTTCCGAAAAAATATGTTTTGTGATTTTGTATGACAGTAAAAACAGTTTGTTTGCTAAAACTCACCGTCTTTAGGGACTTCTTGAGACGCAAACCTGGCGGCGCTCATCTCACGTAGTTTTCTCTGGAAAAAAAAACAGATTGTATTTTATTTAGGAAAATTCAGAAAAGACCGGAATAATACAAATCACATCACTAACGTCAACATCTTCACTTGGCGCGGCCCGTCCTGTAATAAATATAAATTTTCAGCAAAAAGTTTGAAGACTACGGCGCGTCAGGTGACAAGCCAACTGAGACATGAGAGGTGAATGTTCGATCCCCGCTGCGGGACAAAAATGGTGTAGCAGACAGCAGTTCCAACCACGGTGTTAATAGACCTATGTCTATGACCTATGTCTATGTCCCATCTCTGTGACCTATGTTTTTGGGGGAGGCCTATGCCTCCCCCAAAGAGCTCCATGACGTACAGTCTCGAGCCTCTTCCATCTACTGACTTCCAGCAACTTAAACAATGTCGTCGGTCCATCACCTCGGTCGGAGACTTCCGACACTACGTGTCGCTCGGTTCGTAGTCGCCATTCGAAAACCTTTATTCTTTAACAGTTGTCAGCTAATTCTGAGAGCTATGTCGGTGAGGTTGGTTCTTCTACAGATTTCCTCATTTCGGATATTCCGAGCATAGCTCTCTCCGTAGCCCGTTGCGCGACTTTGAGCTTGTGCATGAGGCCAATAGTTAGCGACCAAGTCTCATTTTGGTGAGTATCCTAAAAGACAGTAGACAGTAATGAAATGAAGTAAAATGATTTATTTTGCTAGAAGCATGGTTGTACATAGGTACTTCGGTCTTGACTTCGGTGGTCACTCCGGTTTCTCTCCCATTGCCTTAGATGGTGTATCCCTACCAGTTTGCTCACACTTCCGGTACCTCGGTTCATTTATCCAGAATGACGGCGATATAGTCCGGGATGTGAAAAATAGAATAAATGCGGGATGGATGAAATGGCGACAGGTCACAGGAACTACGTGTGATCCAAGGATGCCCCTTAAAATTTACAAAACGATCATAAGACCTGTCGTACTGTATGGATCTGAGTGTTGGGCAACCCAAGGGACGGATGAAAGAAGAGTGCATGCTGCGGAAATGAGAATGTTGAGATGGATGTGTGGAGTGACTAGAATGGACAAGATACGGAATGAGTACGTAAGAGGAAGTTTGAAAGTAGCGCCAGTGACTGAGAAGTTGAAGAGCAAAAGGTTAGCGTGGTATGGACATGTCATGCGGAGGGAAGAATGCCATGTGACTAGAAGAGTGTTAAATATGAATGTGGAAGGATATAAGGGAAGAGGTAGACCGAAGAAAAGATGGATAGATTGTGTGAAAGATGACATGAGTAAGAAAGGAGTGAATACTGATATGACGGCTGATAGAGGGGAGTGGAAGAGAAAAACATGTTGTGCCGACCCCACATGAAGTGGGATAAGGACAGGGAGATGATGATGGTTGTACATAGATATTACCAATTTAATATAAGTTGTTTCACATACTTCACCGTTAATACGGCGTGTAAATAATAATAGTTTTCAAAAATTAAAAATGAAGATTAAAATAAAGTATAGGAAAATCTATAATGTCATAATTACGAATGGTCATGATGGCTTAAGTAAGAATGGCGTTATCTTTGGTCATATCATCATCATCAGCCTGTAGAAGTCCACTGCTGGACATAGGCCTCCCCTAAAGAGTTCCACGACGAACGGTCTTGAGCCTTCTCCATCCACCGACTTCCCGCAACCTTCACAATGTCGTCGGTCCATCGGGTGGGGGGCCTTCCAACACTGCGTCGCCCGGTTCGTGGTCGCCATTCGAGAACCTTTACTCCCCAACGGTTATCGGTTCTGCGAGCTATATGGCCTGCCCACTGGCACTTCAACTTGCTAATTCTGAGAGCTATGTCGGAGAGCTTTGGTCATATATGGCTCAAGAAGTCTGTAAATAACCTTTCCTCTCCCTCTGGTAGTTGTCCCACTCAATCTGCCCTGCTCTCTCCGCTGACAGGGAGCGTTCGATCTTGCCCAGAGTGGGCATGTTCATGCGCACACTGAGGCGCGTGCTCCGAGCAACACTGGCGTTAATCAGTGTTAGCTTCTGAACGTCTTCGCCATCTGGCCAGTACTCGTCGGAGCCAGACTAGGGAAGAAAAGAATAGGGGAGAATGGATGTAGATGGGAGACGACTCTAAGCCTTATAAATAAATAAATATTCCGGACATATCACACACAGTCAACTGATCCCAAACTAGGCATAGCCTGTACTATGGGTACCAGAGACTCATATACATAATAGATATATATTTAACACCCAGACACAGAACAAACATCTGTGTTCATCTCACATATGTTTGTCCAGTGCGGGAATCGAACCCACGACCTCTAGCGCAGAAGGCAGAGTTACTACCAACTGAGCTATGAGGCCAGTGAGCCTTATTCAATCGGCAACAAACCCTTCAAGATTTTGACGACCCCTTCACCCTTCAAGACGACGTGCCCCGTCTGAGACGCAATGGGTGCGGGTTCGATTCCCGCTGCAAATCAAATGTTAGCATGATCTGCAAATATTTGTTCCGGGTCTGGGTATTATGGTACCATGTTACTCGTAAATTCTGTTATCACGACACAGGGAATCCTAGTGTGGGGTATGTGCGTGACTGTTGGGTGTTGTGTATTTATTGGGTACGGCTGACCAAAACGGTGACGTATTGGAAAAAGACCAGGTCAAGAGTACCCTAAACCGACGAGCATGCATGAGGAATGTGATGAGAGTGAATGAAGCAAAAGAGGTATGTCAGGATCGTAGCAATTGGAAAGCCGTGGTCTCTGCCCACCCCTCTGGGAAATGGCGTGATTTTATGTATGTATAAATTTATTGGGTGTAGACGATTTTGGTAATTAAGTGGGGTAGAGCTGTACTCAAATGTTTGTTATACTCTTCAAAGTTCAGTTTGTTATTGTGGTGAGAGCTCGCAATTCCTGTTTCCTACGACACAAAGGATCCAGGTGTGGGATTCAGGACTTGTGTGGTAGTCAGGACGTGTGTGGCTGGTGCGTTTTAGTAATCATGCTATTTGCTATTTTGTCACTGTTGCCAACCCTGAAATTTAGTTTTCCCTCAGACTCAGCGGACAATACCCTAAATTTAAAAACATTTGCACAGTTTTTCCTTCAAAATATTCAAACGTTTTCACAATCATACATTCTTTTCGTAGACTTAAATTGCTTAATTCTAGTGGAAATTTGTCCTCATACACTCACACTCAAATTTCCCCCCCCTAATAATACCCTAAAAAATTATATACCTTAAAAAATACCCTTAATTAAAAAAATACCCTAAGTTGTGGACACTGTTTTTTGTTTCCCAGTAGCAAGAATAAATAAATATAAATAATAAATATTCCGGACATATTCACACGGTCTACTGATCCCAAACTAGGCATAGCCTGTACTATGAGTACCAGAGACTGATATACATAATAGATATATATATAAGAATGGACTTACATCGCCGTTGACATCGACACAAGTGGCTTCCGAGGCTTCCTCCTCGACGTGTTCCGGTTCTGGCTCATCCCCTAGAACATCAAGGTGCTGGTTCGATTCAATGGTAATGGCTCTAGCAAATCAACATGTGGTTCGCCCCGAACTGAGATCTCGCGACGACGCCTGGTAAAAGTTCGATAGGGCTTCGATGATCGTGGTGGCACAAATCCTACTATCCTACTAATCCTACTAATATTATAAATGCGAAAGTTTGTGAGTATGTTTGGATGTTTAGTTGTTTAGATGTTTGGCCGAATGGATTTGGATAAAATTTGGTACATAGGTACATTAAAGTCTGGAATAGCATATAGGCTACTTTTTATATAGGTAGTACGCGAGCGAAGCCGCGGGCTAGTAATATAATGTAAAATAAAAATCGTTTTGGAATGTATGAATAAAGTTCTTTCATGGTTACCCACTTCATGAGTTTATATATATATATTTAAACCCCCTTATCCTTTAGTTCGAGGCTGCTAGTACTCTCGATTCAAACAGTGAACAGCAAACATTATTCTAAGCCTTGCTCGTAGTTTCAATCGCTTCTATCACTCACCTTCGCGATAGCCATTCAAGTACCGGACGTCCTTAGAAGCGTCCAGTCTGGCCAACAGTTTGTACATGATCAGGAAGTCGTGCACGGAGATAGCTGCGGAGCCTCCATCAGGCTCTTTGGTCAGAGACTCGCAGAGCAGAATCATGGTGTGCGTCAGACACTAGAATAAGACGATTTCCCTTTAGGTATATTTCCAGTCCTTGTTAAGCAAATGACTCTCTAACTCTAACTCTTAACTCTTTGTTAAGCGCGTTGGCAACCAACGGCGCGGCGCGCAAATGACTCTCTAACTCTAATTCTAGCTCTAACTCTAACTCCCACTCTCACTATATCTTACAATGCGCGATGAAAACAATGTGACAGTTAGAAATAATCGAGCGAACTTTTGATTAGAACACAGAATAAAGACTTCATATCCTTGATCGCGCATTCGCACGAACAAAGTTCGTGCAATCTTGCGATGAACGTGCGGTTGCGTTCTATAAGAAAGGCCTCCCTCTAACTCTAACTCCACGCAGCCGCATTTACAGTAGTGGTTCTCAAAGAGCAAGTTGCTGTGATGATTTTGGCCCGCAACTGGCTTGAAACATAACTCAGTCCTATTGTCCAGTAAAAAAACCTTCACCTTAGTTAGAAACCCAGCAGCGACAGCGATGAAGTGCAAGAAAGGCACGGTTTCCTGCCTCAAGTAGACCTCACAGAGGCAGAAGATGCGCTTCAGCTCTTGAGGGTCCAGGCAGAAGCCCTGCCACGCCGCCTTCACCACCGGCAGAGGCATCTCTGGCATTCCTGATAACTGTAGAACATAAATTCATAGTTAAGTTAGTTATGCAATCCATGATTTTGATCTGCCGCACGAGAAGACAACCAGCTGGTAAAGCTTACTGGTTATATCGAGGACCTGGCTTGTCAGTCAAATCAGTACTTCATCATCATCATTTCAGCTGTAGGACGTCCACTGCTGAACATAGGCCTCCCCAATAGATTTCCAGCGCGACCGACCTTGTACGGCCGGCACCTAAACAATCATATAGGGAATTAGCCCATACTCACCACTCTGGGCATTGGTTGGTGGGAGCAGCTAAAACATCGTTGATAGGGAACGCCATGCTCTAGCTTTTTTTGCCTTAGTCGCCTGTACGACATCCACTGATAGTAATGGAGGGGCCTGTTCTTCAGGGGCGGCGTGATCTTCTTCAGTACTTACACCACAGCTAAAAGACAGGAGCCTCACCTGATTAGCCAGCACCTTCAGGCAGCCCCTGGTAAGCCCCCCTTCAGTGCTGTACACAGGGTACTCCAGGCGCAGCTTCACAGGCGGAGGCCTATGCTGCGACAACGCCTTGAAATACTCGTAAGACCAGCGAAGGAGATCGTACGGTTGGGTCTTTATGGCCGCTGTGAAAATAATAACGGATGTAGACTTTTTACGGTTCAGTAGGTACCTTTGGAAAAAACGGAACCCTTAAAGGATCACTTTTTTGTCCGTCTGTCTGCCCGTCTGTCTGTCTGTCTGTCTGTCTTAGTCTCAGAAACAGCTAAAGGTATCAATTTAAGGTCGGTGAGCTTATCAAACAAGGTATTATTACATCTACTTATGCTAGATGATTTATACAGAGTCAGTTGGAACTTAAACTCACTTACAGGACGTGTTTTAGATGGAGTAGGCTTGCCCAGCACCTGTATTGTCTTCTCAGCCTAGTCGGCCTTATCCACAGGAAAGACAGAGTCAATACGTGTGGAGCTGCCTAAGCCGCGGGTTTCCTCACGATGTTTTAAGCAAGTGTTAATTATTGCGCACATAAATTTTTCGAATAGAAAAATCCATTGGTGCTCTGCCAGGATTCGAACCTACGAGCTTCAGATCGAATGTAGAGCTATCTCCCAATTGGCCAACATGGCTTGTGTGCCGTATAAAAATCTTGTTTCTAGCACATTGGATTAAAATGATATGGCATTGAATGTCTTATTTTTGTATGGAAATGGCAAAGATTAAAAACCTCTAGGGTACTTCCAAGTACCTCACTTATATCGGTTATTCCGATTGCTTCGGTATGCTCGGAGTTTCACTGCGTGATAAAATCCGAAATGAGGAAATCCGTAGAAGAACCAACGTCACCGACATAGCTTTCCGAATTAGCAGGTTGAAGTGGCAGTGGGCCGGCCATATAGCTCGCAGAACCGACAACCGTTGGGGAACAAAGGTTCTCGAGTGGCGACCACGAACCGGACGACGAAGGCCCCCCGATGGACCGACGACATTGTGAAGGTTGCGGGAAGTCGGTGGATGGAGAAGGCTAAAGACCGTTCGTCATGGCACTCTTTGGGGGAGCCCTATGTTCAGTAGTGGACTTTATTAGGCTGATGATGATGATGATCGGTTAGTACGACGACAGCAAGATAGAATGTGGTGCGATGGTGATCATGGCCAAGAACTTACCTTTACAATACCTCTTGAGTATGTAAGGAAACTTAGGCGGTATTACAATCTGCTGCGAGCAGTACATTTGCTCTATCAATTCCGGCATTTTGGATACTCATTCAAACCTAAAAGGAAAGATAAAACCATCAATGGCCTCATAGCTCAGTTGGTAGTAACTCTGCCTTCTGCGCTAGAGGTCGCGGGCTCGATTCCCAAACTGGACAAATATTTGTGACTAATACCGATGTTTGTTCTGTGTCTGGGTGTTAAATATTTATCTGTTATGTATATCAGTCTCTGGTACTCATAGTACAGGCTATGCCTAGTTTGGGATCAGTTGACCGTGTGTGATATAAATAAATAAATATTCCGGACATATTCACACGGTCAACTGATCCCAAACTAGGCATAGCCTGTACTATGGGTACCAGAGACTGATATACGTAATAGATTAATATTTAACATATGTCCAGAATATTTATTTATTTATTTATCAAAAGCAGAAGAAAATAAAAATCTGTATGATGAAATGTTCAGAGCATAGCATTTAGACTGGTGACCGTGCAGAAAACCAAGTCATCTCACGCACGAAAACCAAAAAATTCACGTGACAATGCACGAAGTTTCCCACAATTCACCTTTCACCACAACTGCTTGTGTCGTTTCTTGGTCATCCTGCATTAGGTCAGTGACCAGGTTGAGGTATGGCCCGGGTTCAAACACGCGACCTGTGGATCGAAAGTAAAGACCACTACCACCAATAATTATTTTACCATTGGTCCATTATATTGGTCACTAACCAAGAAAGAACCAGTGACGCGACAAGCCAAAGGCCGACAAGCTATCAAGAGCGAAGAACTAAAAATGGATATTACAAGTTTTTCACCTGCCAGCAATCTTTCGAAGAAAATACTGATTTAAAAAGCTTTGAATTGTAGTTTGACGGTAACACTGCACTAAATAGAAATTACTTTTCTCAAAATTTTCCTATTAATACGTACTTTTTATGTAATTTTCGTGAACTGTTTTCACGCAGTTTATTTCCGTTTTGTTTACAATCTACGTTGCTATGGACAACCATAAACACTACGGTAAAAGTTTTCAGACAACGAGGTTTTGATTTTGTAGGGGAGAATGGGGTAACTTGGTTGTCATATCTATATCAGAAAAATAACATTATTTGTTTCAAATAGTGTTGTGTTCCTGCGGTGAGTAGGTCGGCAGGCAACGCATTAGCAATTCTCCAGGTGTTGCTAATGTCAATAGGCGACGGTAACCACTTACCATCAAGAGAGCCGTAAGCCTGTTTGCCTCCGTATAAAAAAAAAAAAAGTAGCGTAATATTCACGAAAAAAAACCATGAGCTGTACTACTCTTCGTGTAAGCACATAATAAAATCATAATTTCACAAAATTGACATTATTTCCTATTATTTCCATTTAGTATGAAAAGAAGGTTCTTAGTTATCTTTAAAGGCATTTCATTTAACGATCGTTTTTAACCTATTTTTATGTAAGTACTATCTGTGTAAAAACTCATGAATTAAAACGAAATCGAATTGTTGATTGATGAGGAAGGTACTTTACAAATATTGATGGCGCATTTTTTTAGCCAAAAACACATTTTAAGTTAATCTAGTATCCGAGAGAAACCAGTATAATGTTAGTAGGTACCTGCGATACAATACAACCATAAATTCTAATCAATATTAAATTCAATCTGTACAAAAATTCACAATGCCAATAAAATCTTGCACGGTTTGTTACACGCAAAAAATAATAAATACTCCCAGGAATTCAATTATTTTTCGCACTATTTGAAATCACTACTGGTAGCGCCATCTAGTTACAAACTGGTGTACTACGTTGTTGAAATCAATCGCCATAATACCAATAGCTTATACGAATGCATAAAAACAAAACCAGTTAGTTCAGTGACGTCTGGTCGCCGTGTTTTTGTGTCGTGCGGTGTCACAAGGAAGAGGTGCTATTCGTATAATTTTTAATACAAAACGCTGCCTGAACTTTCGAAAAAAGTGCATAAATTCACCACAAAAGCTATCAAGGCAAAATCAATCGTGTTTAGTGATAAAATACTGTTTAGAACAACAAGTGACATTTGAAACGACATCAGTGGGTGAATGAAACTGCGATTGCTTATAAATACGGAAAAAAATGTACAATCGCTTCCACTGATTCCTATATCAAGTGTTAAAATGCATCTAAATAGTTATGTGACAGTGATCTGTGTAACAAAATAGTTTTAAAGAGATGGGTGACAGATGGAAACATCGATTCAAAGTGAAAAAAACAATTTGTTTAGTGATTCCGAGAACATGGATATGATAACAGACCTGACAACGTTAAGTAAGTACCTACTGGCTTTCTATGGATATATGCAGGGCTATGGAGGGGAGAAAGGTGCTAGAAAAGCTTGTACTTCATTACCAAACTTTAAAGGCTATTTGCGCCCGCGTTTTCGCTCGCACCTGGATAAAAAGTTGCCTGTATGCTATTTGATGTAAATAACTCTATCTATTCTAAGTTTAATCAAAATTGGTTGAGTCGTTACGGCGTGATTGAACCACAAACTTTCGCATATATGTATAATACTTATTAGTAGGATTTATGGTTGAAAATATTGCAAACAACTCTTCAAAGAAATAATTGTTAATGAACAAAGATAATTATTTATTTAATTAGGGGATAGTGGTCATAATTGAATGACACAATTCAATTTCAGGATTTAAAAATTGAAATTTTATATAACTTTTTTATGTAGGTACGTATCTACATCCTAAACTATAAGTAGATACTATAATATTTTTACTAGAGAACGGGAAAACTGTAAGGCGCAAAAATACTTAATAATAATTAAAAAAATACCTACGACATCTTAAGGATAGGTAGATAGTTCATCTTGTTACTGATGCATGCCTTAATAATGTTTTCCTGTCCACTCAAAGAGTATTCTTGTCGTATCGTCTCAAGTTGGTACTACGTAGAATGCGCGTAGATTTACTCATTCTTTCCTTGACCATTGTCACTTGTGAGGTCACCATTCACCACTTACCAAAGCACGTCCGCGTCAGGTCGATAGTAAAAACTGTCAACAAGATTGTTGAGGTATTTATAAATATAATAAGTTGCATAATTTCATTCATAAATTTAAAATCTACTATAACTTACCAGACGGCGTGTGGCCAGACTGTCAGTGTTCTACAAGTACCACTTTGGTGACTGTGCGCAGGATTTGCATGACCTCATCCCTCCCTCCCCCTTCCACTACCGGACAAGCAGACGCACAGGTAATTACCACCCTTACCTGGTCGACATACCACAGTGTCGAACCAAACGTTTCTGCTCCACCTTTATTATAAGCACTGGCAAAGAGTGGAACGATCTGCCAGCGTCTGTTTTCCCGGACGAGTACAATCTAGGAGTCTTCAAATCTAGAGTGAATAAGTTCCTTCTGAAAAGCGTGCTCCATCTTAGGCCACATCTCACTTGCAAAAGTGAGCTGGTGGTCAAACGCCTAACCATCTCCAATAAAATAAAAAAAAACCTATGCAAAAATATCATAAAATTGTTAGACATGATGTGAAATTAGATAACCTACCTAAACATTGGTGATTAATTGTCCCTATACCTAGCTATCTACGTAAATAAGTGCGTAATAAAATATGAAACTGCATTGGTAAAAAAAAAACAAACCTCCCTTGGGTTTTTAAATGTATAACAACGTTTTTTATCACGATTTTTTTCGAAGAAGGACTATTAGAGAGAAAAAAAAAACGATTAACTTTTCAGATTTTCGTCCCAATCTCTTTTATATTAACTGTTTTTGGTCCCTTTGTGATCTTTATAACCAATAATTAATAAACGTCCAAGAAATTTGAACAAATTTGACCCCAAATTTAAGGAAAGTGCTTTTTCAATGAAAAAATCTTAATCAAAATTTCAGACGTCCTCTGCTGAACATTGCCTCCCCCACAGATTTCTAGATCGATTTCCTACCATGCGGGGAGGATTTGCCCATACTCACCACGCTGGGCACGCGGAGAGCGCAGTTAGAGCTATCTTTGTGAAAAAGGGGGACGCTGCTGCCCATCCTCTAGTTTTTTCACTCAATCACCTCTTACGACATCCACGGGTAGTTAGATATGGAGGGGCCTATTCTTCAGACGTTGCCACCATGCCAATTTGCAGTCCTGGATGCCTATATATGTATTACAAATAGGCAAAAATCTAACACAACAAACTATTTCGCTAGACCTTTACAGATCGTGCTGCCAGTTCGTGACTTAATGTAGATAATTGCGAAATCGCGATACAAAAACAATAATGATAATCCACAACAGTTTAATCATCATCATCATCATTATCATTTCAGCCGTACGACGTCCACTGCTGAACATGGCCTCCCCCACAGACAGAGCGAATTCCTATCACATGGTGGGATTTGCCCATACTCACCACGCTGGGCATGCGGGTTGGTGAGCGCAGTTAGAACTATCGTTGTTAAAATGAGGGACGCTGCTGCCCATCCCCTAGCTTTTTTCCCTTAGTCGCCTCTTACGACATCCGCGGATAGGTAGATATGGAGGGGCCTATTCTTTAGCCGGGGCCACCACGGCCAACAACAGTTTAATAAGAAGACATTATAACGGTGTTTAGTTGTAGCTAAGCATCTGTAAAAAAAGAGTTCACGCTGGTAAATTTTAAGGAACAATACAATGCGCAGGAGTTTTTGCGCATTTTTCCTTTTAAATTGAGTTACGAGTTATGCCGCGTTCAAACGGAGTGTGATATATGTTATCTGAAATTTATCTCTAAATGATGCTTCTCTGTAATTTTTAAATTCAATTTTGAGTTTGACTTTTACGAGCTAGCGTTGAACTAGGTAGGTATATCCTGCGCCCTCAAATGTCAAACTCAAAATTGACTTTCATCAGACGTAAGGATCATTTTGAAATACATTTTAAACATATATTTAGATAAATTTTATTTACAGAAAGAAAATTAACACGAATACAATTAATATTTACAAAATACCTACACAAGAAACAGTTGAGCCATCTAAAGACCGTTACAAACGATCTATAGATAGCTCAATTTATTGATCCAGATCATATTTTAGATGACATATCGCTTGCCGTTTGAATTCAGAGACAGGGTTTTACCTTTAACATACAGAGATAATCTTACTCCTCCTAAAACTAGGTCAATTTACGCCAAGTTGTATTGGTTTGGCCTAGAATAAAAATTAATATCATTTTGGAACGAACGAATCTGAACGAACATGATAAAAATAAAAAAGAGACAGTTTTATAAACAACTAGCTTGCGCACGCGGAGTCTCTGTGGTACCTGCGTGGTACCTACGCACGTTAAAAGTAGCCTGGACAAAAGGCTTCCAGAGGAGATTTTCTTGGAGGAGGTAGGGCACAGCAATTTTTAAGAATTGGAGCACCCCGCCTGGGAGCTACCTCTGCCTTACAGAAGATCGCAGCCAAGTAACATTTTTGTTTCATATAGTGTTGTGTTCCTGCTGTAAGGTTGCCAGAGCTCTTTAGGGGAAGAGGTCGGCAACGCGTGCGTGATGCCTCTGGTATTGCAAGCGCTCATAGGCTACGGCTACCGCTTACCAACAGGTGGACCGTATGCTTGTTTGCAACCTCAGTTGTATAAAAAGTAATATAATATTAGAAGGATGATAGTAGGATACAAAACTATAACAAACCAAGAAAGATCAATGTTAAATGACTCATATAGTTAACCTAAAGAATGCCTCACTTTCCATTCAAAATGTTTTTATCACTTGATTAAACAGAGAACACAGACACTAGCAAACATACCAGTTGGGTAGCAAACATACCAGTTGGGAGCCCTATGCTGTGGTGCTATTGTGTTAGCGTAATGGCAATGAAGTTCGTAACTTTGAGTGTAATTTTAACAATCTTAGCAACATTCAAAACGTTCCAAACTTGACAAGGGAAAACTTCAAGACCTTAGCTTCGCCCTTTTTATGTTTGAAAGACTTCAGATGTAGCTAAAATTGATAAAATCATCCTCAGATTTGCCAACTTCATTACCATTTTGCTTACGCAATAGCACTGCTGGTCGTAAAAGCCCAAAGCAATTGGATACATCCATATTGCTTACTAGAAGTTGCCCGCGACATCGTTCGCGTGGAAATCACGTTGTGATCTGACGGACTGATCAAAATGTGACCAAAGGCGGCAAAATAAATTCCTTTTAGATACACTGTTCCTGTAGGATACAGTTGTTATGATATCCTAAAGGGACCGCGAATTTTGCCGGGACAAAGAGTAGCCTATGTGTTATTATTTTTTCTGTGTCAGCACCACTATGTACTACCAAGTCTACCAATCTAACCCGCAATAAATTTCTTTATTTAATAATATATCTACTATGTACCTACTTATAATATATAATATAACTATCCATTTATTAATACATACCTACTATAAATATTATGTTTATTGATGTTCGTCACGTCACGTCGCTTAGGCCCCGTCTGAAAACCAGCGCCGCACCGTACATATTATGTTTGGTGCAGCTTTATGCTGAGACGGGAAACATTTGCCCCACACAACGCATACCTACTCAGCCTACCTACCGCCTCACCTACCTACATGTTTTTGTTTTCTTATTGTGTTTTTGTATTACTTAGGTTTAAGTATTTTTTTTTTCTTTGTTATTACCTACCTAACTACCTACTTACTGCGTTGTGGGTCAAATAAATACATTTTCTTTCTTCTTCTTTCTATGTCCCCTTTCTCTGTGTCTCTGACCTCTAAACTATCACAACGCAAAAATAATGTCGATCCTTTGCTCTGTGAAATACAAAAACAAATCTATTCCACTTCTTCTTGTCGTGTCACTGATTCTTTCTTGGTCATCCTGTCTTTGGTCAGTGACCAGGTTGCGGTATGGTGGCCCGGAAAAGGGCCTATGACCGTCGGTGAAAGAATCTACATTGATTCTTTCACCGACGGTGAAAGAATTTAAGGATCTATTCCACGGGAACAGTACACGCAATTATGTACACTTAGCATTATACTCAAAGTGACTTTTAGGAGGTGAGTGAACGTTCTTATCCTGCTGGTTAACTGACAAGTTGCAGTCCAATTTGGGCGAACGATGAGAATAAATAGCCAATTTGACTCAAATTACTAATAAAGGGTCCGGGGAAACTCCGTCATATCTTCTCGTCGCAGATACCGCAGAGCCTCAAGACGAAAGTCTACAATCATTGCGTGTTGCCAGTGATGACATATGGTACTGAGACTTGGTCACTAACTATTGGTGGGATAAAGCTCAACGTTATCGCAAGCTCCTAAAGTCAAACTCAACATTAACTTCATTCAGAAGATAAAGGATCACTTTCGAAATAAATTTTAGATAATGATATATCGTACGCTGAAATTTATTTGAAAACACTTTCACTACACTGACTCTTTATTTTGAACTATAGCAAGAACACATTCTTCATATAAATCTTGACTGGCCTCATAGCTCAGTTGGTAGTAAATCTGCCTTCTGCGCTAGAGGGTTCGATTCCAGCACTGGACAAACATTTGTGTGATGAACAAAGTTGTTTGTTCTGTGTTCATCACACAAATGTTCTTCTGGGTGTTAAATATTTATCTATTATGTATATCAGTCTCTGGTACACATAGTACAGGCTATGCCTAGTTTATGTCCGGAATATTTATTTTATTTATTTATAAAATCTGGCCGGCCTAAACTTGCCAATGATTTCTAATACTTTAAACTTCTTGGATTGATGGAGTATGTTCACAGGTTTTAGGGAGAAGAAGCTTCAGAGAATGAGTTAAAATGTTCATTGAAGCAATTATTTATTTTAGCGAGAGCACTGGTGATGTGGTGGTAGTGGACCCGCCTTTAGATCCATATGTCGTGAGCCAATATATTTACTAGTGCACTCAAACGGTGAACAAAAAATCGTGAGGAAACTGGTGTGTGCTAACCTAAAACTACGGAAACTTGTGACATGTGCACTAAAGAAGCCGCTGAGACGCACTTTACTCCTTTCACTACACTGATTCTTTCACCGTCGGTCATAGGCTCTTTACTGGGCCACACTCAACCTGGTCATGGATCTATTACAGGCTGACCAAAGAACAAGACACGACAAGCAAGCGTTTTTTCAGAAACATAAAAATAAAATAAAAATTGCTCTTTGTTTTTTTTTATAGCCGACTTGAGATCTCTCAACTGAGCCCAAACTAGGCATTGCCTGTACTATGGGTACCAGAGACTGATATACATAATAGATATATATTTAACACCCAGACACAGAACAAACATATGTGTTAGTCACAAATGTTTGTCCAGTGCGGGAATCGAACCCGCGACCTCTAGCGCAGAAGGCAGAGTTACTACCAACTGAGCTATGAGGCCAGTCAAACTTTACAACTTTATTTCCGTCTAGTTACATAGAATACAAAGACAAAATATATAAGTAAGTACCTAATATTCGATCATTCATTATTCACAAAATATTAATCAACTTAAATGTACATAATTAACACGCATTTCTTATTATTATTATTATTCAATATTATTTTTCAAAGAGGTCAACAGACGAATCCAACTCGGATGGGCAGCGTTTGGGAAACTTCGTCATATCTTCTCGTCGCAGATACCGCAGAGCCTCAAGACAAAAGTCTACAATCAGTGCGTGTTGCCAGTGATGACATATGGCACTGAGACTTGGTCGCTAACTATTGGCCTCATACACAAGCTCAAAGTCGCCCAACGGGCTGTGGAGAGAGCTATGCTCGGAGTTTCGCTGCGTGATAAAATCCGGAATGAGGAAATCCGTAGAAGAACCAAGGTTACCGACATAGCTTTCAGAATTAGCAGGTTGAAGTGGCAGTGGGCCGGCCATATAGCTCGCAGAACCGACAACCGTTGGGGAACAAAGGTTCTCGAGTGGCGACCACGAACCGGACGACGCAGTGTTGGAAGGCCCCCCCACCCGATGGACCGACGACATTGTTAAGGTTAAGGGAAGTCGGTGGATGGAAAAGGCTCAAGACCGTTCGTCATGGAACTCTTTGGGGGAGGCCTATGTTCAGCAGTGGACTTCATCAGGCTGATGATGATGATGATGATGAATATTATTTAATTTCAAAATTTGTTTCATTTTTATTTATTATTTTGCAATTCATTCTTATTATCTATTTACATTTTATAATCTTCATTGTACACTCAAGGGCTACCCATTGCCGGATAAAGGCCTGAAAGAAACCATAGATTGACTCATTGCCCGTGGTCCGGTTCAGTTGTCAACCGGACTACGGAAAAAATATATCTTCCATAGTCCGGTTGACCGGACCACGGAAGATCTAGTTTAATCTTTTTGTTGGTTTGACCTTTTTTTCAAGTTATTGCCAAGTCAAAGTGATATTGTGCAAAATGCGCTTTCTAACTCATTAACAAGATCCCACTGTTGCCTCTACTAAAACTTGTTGTGATGCGTCATAGAACCAGACAAAGGTCATTTGGAGCTGGCTTCGGAGTATCCTTAAATATGTTGTCTATCCAGTTTCTTGCCATCAATATAAAAGATTATAAAATGTTGTTTTCTTATCAAAGAACTAGTTGGTAATTCCAAGAAATTATAATTCTTTATTGTACACAGAAAAATACAGATATTAAACGTAATAATGTTATACTGAGCCAAAAAGGCTTTCTATTTGAAACAAATAATGTTTTTAGCTGCAATCTTCTATATGGCGGAGGTACCTCTCCAGGTACCGCTCCAATTTAGAGCGAGAAAATCTCAGTGTGCCCTACCTCCTCCAAAAACCAGGAAGTATCTGTGCCGACCTATTCCCACCAGTGGTCATAGGTCGGGCTGTGGAGAAAATGGGCATGCAGTGAGCATGGCATTTTGCTCAATGGGCATCCATTTTTACATTTTTTACAATGGTTAATTTTTTTTATACAAAATATGCTAGCGTTTGACCACAATCTCACCTGATGTTAAGTAATGATGTGGTCTACGGTGTAGCACGTTTGCCTAGAAGAAACCTATTCACTCTGGTCTTGAAGACACCCAAATTATGGGTATTCGGAAACACAGACGCCGGCAACGAGTTCCACTCTTTGGCTGTCCGCATTATAAAGGTAGACGCAAAGCGCTTGGTGCGGCAAGGTGGTATATCAACCATGAACGGATGTCGCGTGTCCGTGCGTCTGGTTGTCCGATGATGGAATGGGGATGGGGGGACTAAATCAAAGAGTTCAATCGCACACTCTCCGAAATGTATCCTATAAAAGACCGATAGGCTGGCTATTCGGCGACGATGATCGATCGATTATGATGATCATTTTTTTATGTGTGGTCGATGATCCCACCGCTGCATATGGTAGGTACCTCTTGACCTTCGCCCCGACACACTAGACGCCAAACGCACAACAGGCCAGATAAGCCCGCATTGTTCGTCTGTGTGTCATGTTAGAGAAGGTAGCGATTTTTATTTACAACTAGCTGTTACCCGCGACTTCGTCCGCACTCATAATTTTCAACCCCCACTTTTCCCCCTCTAGGGATGATTTTGCGGAAATGCTGAAACACGTTTTCTATATTTCTTGTGTGGCCCTGAATAGGGCCTATGACCGTCGGCGAAAGAATCAGTGTATTGAAAGGGCGAGTGGCGAGAAGGGGTAAATCCCCCAAAAAAAATTTTTCTAGAAATCTATTGCTTATGTTCAGCAGTGGACGCTCTATACAACACGCAGAAGTTAACGAGGCACCTCGCTGTAATGTTTTGTCTCATTCTGACTCGCGAGAGCGGTAGGCGGTGGGGTGTGGTGCGAGGGGAAGCACATTCCGCATACAGCACGTTGTAGCTGAAATGATGAGCAAAGTTTCACTGTTTACGTCAGATCAGCATGTCAATCATTTGTGTATAAGCTTGTTAGCAATTTACAGTAGATATTACCACCAATTTTTTTATTTTATTTTTTGTCCGTACATTTCACACATGGTCAACTGATCCCAAACTAGGCATAGCCTGTACTATGGGTACCAGAGACGGATATTAATATTAGATACATATTTAACAACCAGACACAGACCAGACATCTGTGTTAGTCACAAATGTTTGTCCAGTGTGGGAATCCAACCCGCGACCTCTGGCGCAGAAGGCAGAGTTACTACCAACTGAGCTATGAGGCCAGTCAAAAAAATTTTATACCTATACGACCAAAAAAAAAAGTTAATTTCCCACTGTTCAATCTCTTATCACTTGGGCCGCATTAGCCAGTGACGAGCAGATAATGGTCGAACCAGCATTATCCCAGAAATAAATTCATTGTTCCCTCACATAGGACCGAACCGGCACTCATTGACATCGTTCATTCATTCATTCATTCTTCGATCTGATTATCGAGTAACCTTTGACTTTTTTTTTTATACAACTGAGTTGGCAAACATGCATATGGCTCTGCTGTTCGTAAGCGGTTACCGGAGCCTATGAGCGCTTGCAATACCAGAGGCATCACGCACGCGTTGCCGACCCCGAACCCCCTGCCCTCTAAAGAGCTCATAGGCAACGTTAACTGCTTACCGGTGGGCCGTATGGTTGTTATCCAACTATGTTGTATAAAAAATAATAATCTTATTTATGCCTCAACGGTCATCGAAGCACCAACTTGTACAAGACAACGCGAGATCTCAGTTCGGGGCGAACTTCGTTAGAATCGTCACGTTTTTTTTATGTTATACGGAGGCAAACAGGCTTACGGTCCACCTGATGGTAAGCGGCTACCGTCGCCTATTGACAACTGCAACACCTGGAGCATTGTTAATGCGTTGCCTGCCCTGGAGAAATCTTGAAGCCATTCATGCTGTAGGTTAGTGGGAAAACCTCGGAAGGAAGCTCATTCCACAACTTGCACGTATGGGGGAGGAAGGATCTCACGTATTTCGTCAGGAATTGCCACATGCGCAACCCAAGCCAGTTCAAAGTACCAACATTCAGTGACAAATAGATAATGGCTATCCCAGAAATAAAGCCATTGTTCCCTCATCTAGGGCTGACGAAACCTTCACTGCTTGACATCGTTCTCAAATGATTGAAAGATTATTATCCAATTGTACTGTCAATTCATACGAGGGCTTGCGATGCGTAGACATGTTACATTTATAATGTAACATCTAGACTAAGTTCTACCAAATACAATTTAAGAATAACAATATCACTAGATAACACAGACTTTTTCACGTTTGTACAATACATCTATCATTTACAGGCCTCATAGCTCAGTTGGTAGTAACTCTGCCTTCTGCGCTAGAGGTCGCGGGTTCGATTCCCGCACTGGACAAACGTTTGTGTGATGAACACAGATGTTTGTTCTGTGTCTGGGTGTTAAATATATATCTTTTATGTATATCAGTCTCTGGTACCCATAGTACAGGCTATGCCTAGTTTGGGATCAGTTGATCGTGTGTGATATGTCCGGAATATTTATTTATTTATTTTATCTAAGTATGAGATATTTTTGTAACAATTTTCCTTGCGACAAAACAATCTTTGCCTTGCACGGTTGCACCATCTATAGAAAAAAAATCTACTGTATTATCTATGGTTCAGAACCAAAAATTCAAAGACACATCACGTGCACGAAATGTGCCGCAATGAGGCGCACTTTAATCCTTTCACCGCACTGATTCAGCGATGGTCATAGCCCCTTCTCAGGGCTACCATACCTAAACCTGGTTACTGACCTAATACAGAATGACCAAGAAAGAATTACTGAAAAGACAAGCAAGCAAGTGCTATTGGCACCGGCTGAAAAATAGGCCCCTCTATTACTACCAGTGATGTCGTAAGAGGCGACAAAGGGAAAAAAGCTAGGTGATGGGCAGAAAAAGCGTTCCCTATCAAAAATAGCTTTATCTGCGCCGCATGCCCATCGTGGCGAGTATGGGCAAATCCCCCCAAATAATTATTTGGGTGCAGACCGTTCGGTCGCGCTGGAAATCTATGGGGGAGGCCTGTGTTCAGCAATGGACGTTGGCTGAAATGATGAGCCAGCGGGACCTTGACTATCGATCCGTGGGTCATAGGTTCAAATCCCGTGCACCAATGGATCTTCTATCCGTAGAACGTAGAAAAACCAGTACCTAAGTAAATTTTTCTTAAAGCGGCGATGAGCTTGCGACTTATTAATACTCACTCCTACAAAATTTTAAGCTTACTTGTGCTTAATGTTCGGACATGCCTCTGACTACCCCCCTTAGACATTTTCAAGGATCTGATCGCCTGTAGAGAGGATGTCTACCATTCTTGGGTATAAAAGTCTTGAGTCTATTTTTATTGTTTAAACAAATACCTACCTAGTTTATCTTATTAAGAAAACTAGTTCATGGATAGAGATCGATATAGATATCAATAAAGTTAAATTTAACTTATTATAAACTGATCTTTATTGCAATATTGAACTCAAAACAGATAAACTAAAACTTGACCCAATTAAGAAATCTATGCGTAAATTGCAAGCGTTATCATTATGACCCAAGCAATGAAACTTGAAAACACAAACCTACTTTAAATCACACAAACTAAATAGTATTTTAGTTAAAAACTACTAGTATTTGGAGCATCGATTAAAAAAAACTTAATCACGAAAATTAAAACATTAATTAAGAAAATCGCATTTCTAACTTGTTCTGTCAGGACCTTTTGGCGGGAACTTGAGAAAGTGATGTTGTGCTCTCAATTTATTTTACAAAACTAGTGTTAAATTGAATAATATTATGTGATTATGGTGGTTTTTTGCGTAATATTGTTTGAGTAAACCGCACAAGTGAAGTGAAATGAAATGATTGCGTTGGTCGATCATTTTCGAGTTGGCGCCAAGAGGTCCCTTGAGGTTTTAGTAAAATAGCCACCTTCATATCTTACTTAAACTGAATTTGAATTGACTTGACGGTGACTTGACCATGACTTAGAAGTAAAATGACGAAGAAAGATAAAAAATAACTACTAAGAAATATAAACGTAAGACTTGGCGGTAAGGCCTAGATGCCATAGGCAGCCCGAAACGGAAAGAACTTCAAAAAAAAACATGTTCTGTCATTATCCAACCTTACTTGAACTACGCAGTCATTGAAGCATTGCCATGCAAACGGGAATTCACTTTTTTTTATACAAGTAAGGTGACAAACAAGCCTGCCTACCTGTTGGTAAGTGGTAACCGTAGCCTATGAACACTTGCGATACTAGGTGCATCACGCACGCGTTGCCGTCCCAGTCATAAAACTAAAAAAATAATATCTAAATTATGTACATAGGTAAATAAAGTAAAAAATGCATGGTCCTCTTTCCCTAACATCCTTTATTCTACCAAAGAGGTTGATGCAAAAATAAGTTCTGTCGATATAGTTCCTCAAGTTCTTACCCAGATGGCGTTACTGGAAGGTTGAAGAAAAAAGTTTTATCTTACCTAGAAATTGGATCTATAAATAAGACGTTATACTTACCTAGCCTGATTTATTTTCTACTAGTTTCCGCCCACGGCTTCGCTCGCGTGGTACCTACATAAAAAGTAGCCTATATGCTAGACTATCTCTGTATCTTTACCAAATTTCATTCAAATCCGTTCGGCCGTTTAGCCGTGATTGAACCACAAACATCCAAACATCCTAACAAACTTTGGTATTTATAATATTAGTAGATAGGATATGATAAATTTCTCAAAAACTTTTTATTTTATTACCGACTGTTATCAAAATAGGTAGGTATATTATAAAAAAATTACTACTTACTTGCCGTGTCGCTAATTCTTTCTCGGTCATCCTGTATTAGGTCAGTGACCAGGTTGAGGTATGGTGGCCCTGAAAAGTATTTTTTTTCCTTTATTACGTCACAAAGCAAAACAAAAACTCTTAACATGCCAAATTTCAGAATTATTGTGAGAAAACTGGAAGTTTTCCATTTTTGCCATTGATAAAGATAAAGATAAATTTATTTGCTTGAACATAATGTAGGTTTCCATACAAAAATTAGACATTAATTGCCATATATTTATGATTTTTATACGGCACTATTTTATTTTATTTAATCCACAGCTCTTAGGTATATGGTACATCTTAACTAATTCACTTTACTTAAAGCCAATAAGGGATTTAATTTTTTAAGATAATAATTTAAACGACCGTCACTTGTACGTGATTTGAACTTTTTTTTTTTATATAAGCTCAAGGACTAACAGTTGGTATACATTTCAACCTTAAGCCGTTTCTGAGAAAAAGGGTCTTGTAAGACAGTCGGACAACAGAGTGATCCTATAAGGGTTCCGTTTTTCATATGAGTTTCGGAACCCTAATAGATTTCCAGAGCGACCTATGTAAATATCGGCAC
The DNA here is from genome assembly GCA_947579855.1 of Anticlea derivata. Lineage (NCBI taxonomy): Eukaryota > Metazoa > Arthropoda > Insecta > Lepidoptera > Geometridae > Anticlea > Anticlea derivata. The sequence goes on along the minus strand of OX388287.1, from coordinate 3,163,936 downwards.
CCAGCTCCCAGCAACCTTTATTAGCTCGTCTTTCCATCCAGCGGGTGGCCGTCCTACACTGTGCTAACATTAGTACTCAGTCGTCCATTTTGTGTTGGTTGGTTTTAATTACAGTGTCTTAACCAACTATTAGAAATAATGCTAAATACCGTGTTTTTTTCCCACGTCTAACTAAGAAAATCTAACACAATGCCCACAAATTGAAATCTGCAATTGTGTAGCCATTGTTTTTCATTGTAGTATACATAAGTTGGTATGTATCGTGTGCGATAAAAGATGAACACCTGTGCCAGAAGTTGATTAACATACTTTTTGGTTTTGTTTAGTGATTGTTCAGCTGTTAACATACAGCTAAGTAAAGTTTGTGAATTTTAAGCCACTAATAACACATAATGGCAAATCTATATGTGAAGTTAAAATCTCTGATATAAAACTTTATAAAAGTAACCATTGAAAAACTTGCCATTTTTTAAATTCTTCATCATCATTTCAGCCGTACGACGTCCACTGCTGAACATGGCCTCCCCCACAGACAGAGCGAATTCCTATCATGTGGGGGGATTTGCCCATACTCACCACGCTGGGCATGCGGGTTGGCGAGCGCAGTTAGAGCTATCGTTGTTGAAATGAGGAACGCTGCTGCCCATCCCCTAGCTTTTTTCCCTTAGTCGCCTCTTACGACATCCGCGGATAGGTAGATATGGAGGGGCCTATTCTTTAGCCGGGGCCACCACGGCCTAATAGTTTTATTTTTAGACTGGCCTCATAGCTCAGTTGGTAGTAACTCTGCCTTCTGCGCTAGAGGGCGCGGGTTCGATTCCCGCACTGGACAAACATTTGTGACTAACACAGATGTTTGTTCTGTGTCTGGGTGTTAAATATATATCTATTATTTATATCAGTCTCTGGTACCCATCATACAGGCTATGCCTAGTTTGGGATCAGTTGACCGTGTGTAATATGTCCGGAATATTTATTTATTTATTTATATTCTTGCTGTCATAAAAATACTAACTATTACATGCTAAGTACTTACTACTATTATAGATGCAAAACTTTGGATGGATGGATGTTTATTACTTTATCCTCAAGAATACCAGACAACCTCTGAGATCGCCAGGTGATCAGATACTTGAAGGTGTCTACGAGGGTAGGCATGTCCGACATTTGACATCAGACATTTGACACATGCCCCAACTTTGCAGTAGTGAGAACAAAAAAAAGTTCACTATCATCATCATCATCAACAACCTGTAGAAGTCCACTGCTGGACATAGGCCTCCCCCAAAGAGTTCCACGACGAACGGTCTTGAGCCCTTTCCATCCACCGACTTCCCGCAACCTTTACAATGTCATCGGTCCATCGGGTGGGGGGGCCTTCCAACACTGCGTCGCCCGGTTCATGGTCGCCATTCGAGAGCTGGGCCTCTGCCGGGGATTCTTAGCACCCCCTGCTCCGCCGTTACCGTGGCTGCTACCAGTGCCAGGAATAGCGGAGCTGCCGGGGACTGGGGGCCGTCTTTTCTTTGTGCCTATCATATGGGGGGGGGTTGGACCATAACCCACCACGCTGGTCCAGTGTGGGTTGGTGGGTGGGACGACAGGGCCTCGTTCGCTGAACGGCAGGGTGTACCACGAGCCGGTGAGGTTGGCTTGGGTTCCGTAAGTTGTTAATGGAACCCCTTACACCCCTTTCATTAAAAACGGGATATTTCATATGATTTGTGTTAATTTGTTCTCCGATATTTCGGCACAGTTTCATGCGCCATGATCACGGAGTAAAACAAATAAACTCTCAAATCATGGTGAATATCCCGTTTTTAGTGAAACTTATGTTCATAACCATGATATATTTTTTTTTAAGTATGGTTAATCGTTTGGCCACCAACTCACTTTTGCAAGTGTGATGTGGCTTAAGATGGAGCACGCTTTCCCAGATAGAACTTATTGACCCTCAATTTGAAGACTTCCAGATTGTAAAACTACTTACAGTACCAGCAATTTACATCTATGAGGTAGCTGTCTTTGTTAAATGCAACCCCAAACAATTTGAAATGTTTGCTGTTGGAAGCCGCTTGGAGGGTAATCTTCGTTGTTTACCATGCAGAACACAATTATTACGCACGTATTTTGTATGGCACCCACAATATTTAATTAAATCCGTAAATCTGTTCGAATGTTGTCTATTAGTGAATTTAAGCTCAAATTAAATGACATTTTAGTTAAAAAAGCATATTATAGTATAAACGAATTTCTGTATGACAAACTTAATTTAATTTAATATTATATAAGATTGACATTAATGATAAATTTATATATTTTTTTGAATGTGTTACTTATAAGTTATTATGAAATTTGTAATATAATTAATATTGGTTTAAATCTTTGTATTTATAATGTTTGTATGACCGATGTCAGAATCTAGTGATCTGTACTCTAAACCTCACCATCTATCAATGTACCTAGGTTCACGAACAATAAATGAATTATGAATTGTACTCTATATAGATCTATATCATAGTTTCAAAACCTACACCTACTTAAGTTTGCCCCCATGTCACTCGCTGTCTATCTGCTCAATATCTTGTCTGCGAACAGCGTGGATATTGCAATCACCTAGGTACCGAAACTCCTCCAACTTGCACAGATAGTGATAGAAACGAAATGTTTCGATTAGTTCCTATCTAATTGTACCAATTTATTATAATGTACCTACTGATGACATATGGCATCGCCTTAGGTATAAAAAAACCCCTGTTATGATGTTATACTGTATTCTAAATAAATAAATTAATAAAAATTATTCTACTTCCTATCCTACTAATATTATAAATGCGAAAGTTTGTGAGGATGTTTGATTGTTTGTTGTTCAATCACGCCCAAACGGCCGAACGGATTGGGATGAAACTTTGGCACAGAGATTATAGTCTGAAAAAGCATATAGGCTACCTTTAATCTTCACAGATGTTGGGAACGATACCATTCAAGTTGTAGACCACTATGTCTATTTGGGTCAGACGATTCAACTAGGCAGGTCCAACTTCGACAAAGAGGTCAACCGACGAATCCAACTCGGATGGGCAGCGTTTGGGAAACTTCGTCATATTATCTTCTCGTCGCAGATACCGCAGAGCCTCAAGACAAAAGTCTACAATCAGTGCGTGTTGCCAGTGATGACATATGGCACTGAGACTTGGTCGCTAACTATTGGCTTTATACACAAGCTCAAAGTCGCCCAACGGGCTATGGAGAGAGCTATGCTCGGAGTTTCGCTGCGTGATAAAATCCGAAATGAGGAAATCCGTAGAAGAACCAAGGTTACCGACATAGCTTTCAGAATAAGCAGGTTGAAGTGGCAGTGGGCAGGCCATATAGCTCGCAGAACCGACAACCGTTGGGGAACAAAGGTTCTCGAGTGGCGACCACGAACCGGACGACGCAGTGTTGGAAGGCCCCCCACCCGATGGACCGACGACTTTGTTAAGGTTGCGGGAAGTCGGTGGATGGAAAAGGCTCAAGACCGTTCGTCATGGAACTCTTTGGGGGAGGCCTATGTTCAGCAGTGGACTTCATCAGGCTGATGATGATGATGATGATGAATCTTCACAGGTGCCACGCGAACGTAGCCGCGGGCGGAAGCTAGCAACAAATAACAAAAAATTGCTCTCAAATCTTCATTATACGAGTAGGTTCTTGTTGAAATGCACTGAAAGTGCTATGTAAGCCCCTTCGTCCACGGCGCGACTCAAAAGGAACGCGACTGAAACTGTAGTCACTTATGAGTAGCCTGACTGCGATAGCACTAGTATTTCAATGCGCGTCCGTCCACGGCGCTACTCAAAAGGAACGCGTTTGTAACTAGTCTCCTGGCGACTCGACATGCTGGTCGCCAGGCGACTGGTTTCGAGAAACTGTGTGAAAAATGAACGAATAAACAGTAATTATAAGTGATTCTGACGTCTATGTGACTGGAGAAGTAATAATTCCGTGTCATCGCTCGAATTATCACTAGTCATATTAATTATTTTCGTTTTCAAAACTTTGTTTACATAAAATCGTGTACTGAGTGACTGAGTTTCAGGAAATTCCAGTAGCGCCGTGGACGAGTCAGAGTTTCCAATCAGTCCGCAACTCTAGTTTCTAATGAGTTCCGTCACTTTTGCGTAGCGTCATGGACGAAGGGGCTAATAGTTAGCACGCATAAACTAGCGACTTTGGATCTCTTTTGTATTGACGGTTAGGTTAGTAACGTAAGTATCGCTTCACTGATGACTGACTTTGACCTCGGTGGCGCAGCTGGCGAGTGCCCGTCTAAGACGCAAGGCCGTGTTGGTTCGATTCCCGCAGCGGTACTAATGTTTGCATGATTACACCCAAGTCACATAGTCCTGACCCCACACTAGGATTCCCTGTGTCGTGGGTATCAGAAACTACGAGTACCATGGTACGGTAGGCCAAGACAGTAGGGTATCAGTTTTGATTTAGTCTCCTAGTTGACGAAAACATCAGTAAGGTATATCTATATATAGAAATAGTTGCAAGGAAATATTTTTTGTCGTAAATACTAAAACATAATTAGAATTAGAATTATTTATTTCAGTTAAAACAGCGAGCTTACAGTACCTATATACCAAGGTGCCTACTGTCTAAAATTAAAACTTAAATATACTCTTAGCGAATGGTCCCTCCAATTTCATACCGATTGCCTTAGATGGTGTATCCCTACCAGTCTGCTCCGATTTTAGGTACCTCGGTTCAGTAGTACAGAATGATGGTGAGATTGATAGGGATGTGAGGAACAGAATAAATGCAGGATGGATGAAATGGCGACAGGTCACAGCAACCACATGTGATCGGCGAATGCCCCTTAAACTTAAGGGGAAAATTTACAAAACCATCATAAGACCTGTCGTATTGTATGGATCTGAGTGTTGGGCTGCCAAAGGGACGGATGAAAGAAGATTGCACGCAGCGGAGATGCGAATGTTAAGATGGATGTGTGGAGTGACCAGAATGGATAAGGTAAGGAATGAGTATGTAAGAGGAAGTTTGAAAGTGGCGCCAGTGACGGAAAAGCTGAGGAGTAATCGGTTAGCTTGGTATGGGCATGTCATGAGGAGGGAAGAATGTCATGTGACAAGAAGAGTGTTAGATATGAATGTGGATGGATGTAGGAGTAGAGGTAGGCCAAAGAAAAGATGGATGGACTGTGTGAAAGTGGATATGGTGAAGAAAGGAGTGAGAGTTGAGATGACGACTGATAGAGGGAAATGGAAGAAGAATACATGTTGTGCCGACCCCACATGATGTGGGATGAGGGCAGGAAGATGATGATGACTCTTAGCGTATTAAATATTTTACAAATGCTATCATTAAATAATAATAATAAGCCGCAATGGAAGACCATTGAATTCTAGAAATCATCATTATCGGGGGATTTGTTGATACTCGCCACGCTGGGCGCAAATAAAGCTTTTATTGATAGGGAACGCTAGGGGATGGACAGCATCCCCTAGCTTTTTTCCTCAGTCGCTTCTTACGACATCCACGGGTCGAAATGGAGCCTATTCTTCAGCCGGGGCCACTAACCTAACCTTACCAAAATATTTTTTGCAATAAAAAAAAACTGAAGGTGAAGGTTTCTCGTCACTCGATTTACTTTATTTACTGCACTGCTGATTTTGTTATAAATGTCTCAAGTCTGCAGTCGTCGTGGTCATCAGTAATTGAAGGTTAGAAATGTCAATGGTTAACCTATATTTTGCGAAATGCCTAGGCTGTTTTGATTGTAGGTCATTTCATCTTTGCCTTGTCTCGTGTATTCTTGTCGTTTTAACCGACGACAAAAAAGGAGGAGGATATAAATATTGACAGAAAGAGAGGGCGATTGTTTTTTTATGTACGTAGGCAAACAGGCTTACGGCCCACCCGATGGTAAATAAATCAATAACTTTTTTTTATGTTATACGGAGGCAAACAGGCTTGCGGTCCTCCTGGTAAGTGGTTACCGTCGCCTATTGACATCAGCAACACTTAGATTGCATTAGGAGCATTGCTAATGCGTTGTCTGCCGAACCCCTCCCCCCCCCCCTAAAGACCTCTGGCAACCTTACTAACTGCAGAAACACAACACTATTTGAAACAAATAATGTTATTTGGCTGCGATCTTCTGTAAGGTGTCGTATGTTTCATAATATTGCCGCAAAGTAAGAATAAAAAAGAACTGTGCTTGTTTACAAAATGAAGCAGATTATACTCATCACAAAATGCCTTAGCATGCGTGCGTCATAAAATTTATTAGCACATGACAGACGTGCATTTGGTTTAAGAGTGTAGAACAAAGTTACTAGTTTAGTTTAGTTCTCAAAAGTAGTTACTGAATAGTAACTACTTACTTTTCAGTAACTATAGGCCTAGTAACTATAGACTATGAGCTTGTATATGAATACAAGCTCAAAGTCGCGCAGCGTGCTATGGAGAGAGCTATGCTCGGAGTTTCACTACGTGATAAGATCCGAAATGAGGAAATCCGTAGAAGAACGAAGGTCACCGACATAGCTCTCAGAATTAGCAAGTTGAAGTGGCAGTGGGCAGGCCATATAGCTCGCAGAACCGATAACCGTTGGGGAGTAAAGGTTCTCGAATGGCGACCACGAACCGGGCGACGCAGTGTTGGAAGGCCCCCCACCCGATGGACCGATGACATTCTAAAGGTTGCGGGAAGTCGGTGGATGGAAAGGGCTCAAGACCGTTCGTCGTGGAACTCTTTGGGGGAGGCCTATGTCCAGCAGTGGACTTCTACAGGTTGTTGATGATGATGATGAACTACTTTTGAGGAAAGAATTAAACCTATTTATTAAACCCGAAAAAGTGCATTCACAAAAAAAAACAAAAGTCGGGGTAGTTTTTTTCTTTATGATTATTTTTCTTTTGAGCCTCACCTTGTACGAGTATATCCTCATTGCTTCAATCGGCACCACACTAAAGCTAAATTAGAAGCTTTTGTGAAAAAGGATCATAAAAACCAAATTTTCCAAATTTTTCATTAAAATCTGTCAATTTAAATGTTAGGAAACAACAAAAACACAAATTAAAAATGGCAATAAAAACGCAATTAAAATTGTGGAGCATTAATTTCACATTAAATGGCATTGTATTTATCTAGTTTCCGTGACCTATGTCGTGACTCCATAAACTAATGTCACAAGCTTATACAAGCTGATTCATAATTTAATTAATTATTTTTGTAATTTAACATTGACACTACAGTATGACCGAAGCGATAATGAAAAACTTTATTATCTAAACTTAATTATTACTTAGTATTTAGTACTAGTTTCTTAATATTTGTTACTTTTCTTTCATCATCATTGGCCTCTACGTCTGTTGCAGACGATTCAAGCAGTGTCTGAGATGGATCTTTCTTTACGACCATTATAATTAGGTACCTCTTAATGGGAAGGAACTGACTCCTGACATACAGCTCACGCTAGTTCAGGAGCCAGGGCTTATACAGATTTTAACTTTGGTTTTTAATCAATAAACTTTACTTACTTACTATATATTTACCTTCTTATAATAATTAATCTACAATACCTGAGTCATATGAGGGGGCTATTCTTTGGCCGTGGTGGCCCCGGCTAAAGAATAGGCCCCTCCATATCTCTATCCGTGGATGTCGTAAGAGGGGATTAAGGGAAAAAAGCTAGGGGATGGGCAGCAGCGTCCCTCATTTTAACAACGATAGCTCTAACTGCGCTCGCCAACCCGCATGCCCAGCGTGGTGAGTATGGGCAAATCCCCCCACATGATAAGGAATTTGCTCTGTCTGTGGGGGAGGCCATGATCAGCAGTGGACGTCGACTGAAATGATGATGATGACCTGAGTCATACTTAAAAAATGTATGACCGCATTTGTGAATTTCGTCAATATGTTTGCTATCCCGAAAGGGGCTTATACAACACACAATCCCACTATTATTATAAATGCGAATATTTGTGAGGATATTTGGATGTTTGTGGTTCAATCACGCCCAAACGGTATGGTACCTATGCAGATTAATAGTAGCCAATATGCTATTCCAGACTATAATCTATCTCTGGACCATAATTTGTATACTTAATGTTCTGTAAAACCTTGTTTCACAGTAATAAACTATTTTTCATTTTCACTAATTTTCATCCAAACCCAATCGGCCGATTGGCCGTGATTGAACCACAAACATCCAAACATCTAAACATCCAAACATCCTCACAAACTTTCGCATTTATAATATTAGTAGGATAGGATAAATAAATAAATATTCCGGACAGGTTGTGTAAAAATTCTCCATTTATACGTGCAAAATAACATCAACCCTTATCATAATGTTTTTCTTCGACAATACGTCAAATTTTGACAGTACAAAGCGAAGTGACGTGTCATCACGCGTTCCTAATTTAAATCCCTCGCTTCTCATTGGTAGTTCATTTTACATGGGAGGGGGGATGCCCCTCCTTAATTTTCTATGTTCTGTTAGGTCGATGGATCGATGTATCTAAGGTACGTCGAAAAGTGAAACTATGGAACGATGAAACAAATGATTGCTGACATGCTAGCTTCAATGTTGCTTGTCGTGACACTGAATCTTTCTTGGTCTTTTTAGGGTCAGTGACCAGGTTGAGGTATGGCATTTAAAGATTCTTTGACGAGAACATAATTAGGTATGTAGGTATTAATTATCGGATGACATATATTATGGTATCTTCTCGTCGCGGCGCAGATACCGCAGTGCCTCAAGACGAAAGTCTACAATCAGTGCGTGTTGCCAGTGATGACATATGGCACTGAGACTTGGTCGTTAACTGTTGGCCTCATACACAAGCTCAAAGTCGCGCAACGGGCTATGGAGAGCGCTATGCTCGGAGTTTCACTACGTGATAACATCCGAATTAAGGAAATCCGTAGAAGACCCAAGGCCACCGACGTAGCTCTCAGAATAAGCAGGTTGAAGTGGCAGCGGGCAGGGCATATAGCTCGCAGAACCGACAACCGTTGGGGAATAGAGGTTCTCGCATAGCGACCACGAACCGGACGACGCATTCTCCACACGATGGACCGACGACATTATGCAGTTTGCGGAAAGATAGTGGATGGAGAAGGCTTAAGACCGTTCGTCAAAGCACTCTTTGGGGGAGGCCTATGTTCAGCAGTGGACTTCATCAGGCTGATGATTATGATGATATTGACGTCCTGTCTGATTTTGGTAACGAGTTTCACCCAGTACGGACTCTTAAAATGTAATGGATCTAATATAGTCGACCTTAACCACATAAGGAATTTACTATAACGTCATTTCTTAAAACGTTTAGTAAGCTCCAAGCTGGGCTCGCCAAAGTTCACGATACGGCGAGCATCGAACCAACAGCCCTTGGTTACCACTTGCCATCGTGCCGTGACTTTGTATTCACCACCACATCTTTAACCCCGAAATAAACAAGGGATATCCCACCCTAAAATGCAAGTTTATGTTAAACTAGCTTGCGTGGTACCTACGGGGATAAAAAGTGGCTTATGCGCTATTACAGATTATAACCTATCTCTGTGCCAAATTCCATCCAGATCCGTTCAGCCGTTCTGGCGTGATTGGGTAACATCCATCCATCTAAACTATCGCATTTATAACATTAGTAGGGTTAGGATAAACTGCGATAGTTAAATTTGATACAATACTGTAATATATCAATGTTAGGACATGCCTCTGACTACATACCTAAGACATCTTAAAAGATCTAATTGCCTGTAGATCTGAGACTATCATTCTTGGGTATAGAAAAGTCTAGAAGCCTATTATTTGATACGATACTGTAATATGTCAATGCTAGGACATGCCTCTGACTACACACCTAAGACATCTTAAAAGATCTAATTGCCTGTTGATCTGAGACTTCTTGATTCTGCCTGTTGATTCTTGGGTATAGAAAAGTCTAGAAGCCTATTATTTGTTTTCTTTTCTGTATGTCAAATTACTTATCAACGTCTCGTTTTGAGCACTTGTTTGTCGCGTCACTGATTCTTTCTTGGTCATCCTATTTCTGATACCCACGATACAGAGAATCCTTGTCCGTGGCAGGACTGTACCGCAATTAATCATAGCCGGATTCACGGCTATCAACGTGTCATGAGAATTCCCGCCCGACGTATTAGGTCCGCATTGTAAACAAAAAGTCAATTAATCTTTACTATTACTTACTATCACTGTGTTTATTATGCCTACCAGTGCATATCACTTTTTTTATACACATGAGGTGGCAAACAAGCATACGGCCCGCCTGTTGGTAAGCGGTTACCCTAGCCTATGAGCGCTTGCAATACCAGAGGCATCACGCACGCGTTCATCATCATCATCATCATCATTTCAGCCGTTCGACGTCCACTGCTGAACATGGCCTCCCCCACAGACAGAGCAAATTCCTTATCATGTGGGGGGATTTGCCCATACTCACCACGCTGGGCATGCGGGTTGGCGAGCGCAGTTAGAGCTATCGTTGTTAAAATGAGGGACGCTGCTGCCCATCCCCTAGCTTTTTTCCCTTAGTCGCCTCTTACGACATCCGCGGATAGGTAGATATGGAGGGGCCTATTCTTTAGCCGGGGCCACCACGCACGCGTTACCGACCCCGAGCCCCCTCCCCGCTAAAGAGCTCTGGCAACCTTACTCACCGCAGGAACACAACACTTTTTGAAACAAATAATGTTATTTGGCTGCGATCTTTTGTAAGGCGGAGGTACCTCTCCAGGCAGGTTGCTCCAATTTAGAACGGGAAAATCTCGCTGTGCCCTACCTCCTCCAAAAAAATTCATTCCTCATTGCAGCCGTAGGACGTCCACAGAACATAGGCCCTCATAGATTTCCAGCACGACCGACCTTGTACGGGCTGTAAATCATTTGGGGGGATTTGCCCATACTCGCCACGCTGGGCATGCGGGTTTGAAAACGATACAGCTATTGTTGATGAGGACCGCTACTGACCATCCCTCTAGAAGTCTAGAATGCGCAAAATCTTACAGACGTTTTCCACAAAAACAAATGAAAATTAGATAAAACGCTTAGTTTTCGACTCGACTTTAGGTAGAGCCCGCCTGGGAGGTACCTCCGCCTTACAGAAGATCGCAGCCAAATAACATTATTTGTTTCAAATAGTGTTGTGTTCCTGCGGTGAGTAAGGTTGCCAGAGCTCTTAGGGGAGGGGGCTTCGGGGTCAGCAACGCGTGCGTGATTCCTCTGATATTGCAAGCGCTCATAGGCTACGGTAACCGCTTACCAACAGGTGGGCCGTATGCTTGTTTGCCACATCAGTAGTATAAAAAAAAAAAAAAAAAAAAACCTCTGCCTTACAGAAGATCGCAGCCAAATAACATTATTTGTTTCAAATAGTGCTGTGTTCCTGCGGTGAGTAAGGTTGCCAGAGCTATTTAGGGGGGAAAGGTTCGGGGCAGGCAGGTGTTGCTGATGTCAATAGGTGACGGTAACCGCTTACCATCAGGTGGGGCCGTAAGACTGCTTGACTCCGTATACCATTAAAAAAGACTTCGACTCTATCCTTATCCACAATAGCTTTATGTGCGCTTGCCAACCCGCATGCCCCAGCGTGGCGAGTATAGGCCTATGTCCATCAGTGGACTGCAGACTGATGATGATAAACTTATTTAATATTAAAAAAATATGTCTTCCTCGATTCTCCTTTTAAAATCAGCAAAAACTTACAAAATTACAGTTCAAATAAAATTTCAATACAGAAGACATAAACGCGCTCCGCTGATTAGGTACTTGATATGAATATCTCAAGAGATATAATAAATAAATAAATAAATATTCCGGACATATCACACACGGTCAACTGATCCCAAACTAGGCATAGCCTGTACTATGAGTACCAGAGACTGATATACATAATAGATATATATTTAACACCCAGACACAGAACAAACATCTGTGTTAGTCACAAATGTTTGTCCAGTGCGGGAATCGAACCCGCGACCTCTAGCGCAGAAGGCAGAGTTACTACCAACTGAGTAATAGATATGTAATAGATATGTATCAACTAGCTAACGACCGCGGCTTTGCTCGCGTGGTACCTTGATGAAAAGTAGCTTATATATATATCATAATCTAGGAGAAGAACTCTATCTATTTCAAGTTTCATCGAAATCGGTTGAGCCGTTACGGCGTGATTGAAACACAAACATCTAGACATCCTACAAACGCATTTATAATAGGAAGTAGTAATTTAAAGGACTGATTGAAAATAATGAAATCCTGCATATTATAAATGCTAAAGTTTGTGAGGATGTGAGGGTGTTTGTGGTTCAATCACGCCGTAACGGCTCAACCGATTTCCATGAAACTTGGAATACGTAAAGTTCTTTAACTAAATAGCATCAAGGCTTGATACTGTTTATCTAGGTACCACGTGAACGAAGCCACGGCCACAAGCTAGTTGTTATATATTTGCAACCTTACCTTACTCTATAGCGGTGTTTGCTTCGGCAATTCGAACCCACGGCATTTGGATCGGAAGGCATGACCACCACCACACCACCAGTGCTTAAGCCAGCTAATAATAAATATGAACTATCAATAAAAGCAGCTGTAAGGTTCCGTCACAGTCCATTGGCGCCACCTGACGGAACCCTAAAATATTACCCTCAGAACCGATAGTACGGTTGATTACGTAAAACGGTACAGTACCGCAAGGTGTGGGCATTGGTGGAGAGGTAGTGGCCCTATATTCCGATTCCATAGGTCGTGGGTTCGAATCCCGGCATTGTGCACCCGGTTTATTATTATTATTAACTGTGAAGCAAAACATCGTGAGGAAACCGGCATGAATGTCCTAGAACCTAATTTGAAGACATGTGACATGTGCACGAAAGGAGCCTCTAAGAGGCGCACTTTAATCCTTTCACTGCACTGATTCTTTCACCGACGGTCATAAGCCTTTTTCAGGGCCACCATACTTCAACCTGGTCACTGACCTAATACAGGATGACCATGAAAGAATCAGTGACAGGACAAGCAAGTAAATGTAGACTTCGTCTTGAGGCTCTGTGGTAACTGCGACGAGAAGATATGACGAAGTTTCCTAAACCGCTTTAGAGAGTGACAAAGGTACTTTTTATCTGCTACGACGCGAGCTAAGCCACGGGCGTAAACTAGTTGGTCTTTTTCCCAAAACGCCCATTTTCCAGTACATAGGTAGGTTCCATGGCCTTGGAAACTTCGGCAGATGAGTCACTTTAAGACGCAATAGAACTAAAATCTATTTTGATTCTATCTTATCGACCTGTAAATCAAAATTCAAATTCATAACAATTTAATGCTAGCAGAACATGAATTTTCCATACCCACAGAACAAAATAATAAAAAAAAACAAGAAATCCAACTAACCATCCCTATTCAAATTAGGACAACCTTCGAAATAAGGCTATTGGTCGAGAATTTCCCGTTAAATTTTCATGAAAACCGTGAAAAGTGAAATATAACTGTCCCTTTCTAACACGCGATTCGTTCCATTCGCTGGCTCTCTCGCACGAGGGTTGAAATAAAACGCATCGTTCTACAGCAGTGTCTTCTAAGTTCAAACTATTGACGGACGTTTCTAGCGGCCAGTGTTTATCAAATCAATTAGAACAATAATCGATATATTTTGATCGATTACTAAATTATTTATTACAATTTAAATTAAGTGAATTAAATTAGTAACACCATCGGACGGTCCCTGGAACATTTAAGCAATCTGATTAAAAGTGAAATTATAGCATATTGAAAGAAAATTAAGTTTTTTTGACGTATAGCCGTGATGTATCATTACGGTTTTCTGGATGTGACGTAAATCAGTGTCTTTAAAAATGCTTAGGGACTAGTTGAAAATGGAATACTGGATGGAGGACGCTGCCCATGAAAATAGCGGGAGGACTGCAAATAGGATTCCTAGAAGCCAAGGTACGGGCATAGACACCTTCCTGTTTTTTTTTAAATTTGTAGGTACTAGTGGTTCTCCCCATACCGAAGGTACATACGAACATTAATACATTCCTGTTTTTTTTAAATATTTGGTCTAGTTGTTCTCCCCGTACTGAGATCTTGCGATGTAAAGTTTGTTCTTTGTTCAATCATCATTGAGCACAATTATGATAAACATTGAAAATCGCATATTATTTTTTTTTTTTTTTTTTATACAACAGAGGTGGCAAACAAACTTACGGCCCACCTGATGGTAAGCGGTTACCGTAGCCTATGACCGCTTGCAATACCAGAGGCATCACGCACGCGTTGCCGACCCCGAACCCCCTTCCCCCCTAAAGAGCTCTGGCAACCTTACTCACCGCAGGAACACAACACTATTTGAAACAAATAATGTTATTTGGCTGCGATCTTCTGTAAGGCGGAGGCACCTCCCCAGGCAGGCTGCTCCAATTCAGAACGAGAAAATCTCGCTGTGCCCTACCTCCTCCTGAAAACACTAACATACACTAAGGCCCAATTTTATCTGAACTACATCATTGAAACATTGCCAAATGAGAGCTAAGAGCATACATCTTGATAAATGCTAGTATTTTCGTTGTTTCAAAAACGATATACCTAGAATGCCTAGAAAAAAAATAAAAATCCTTAAAAAGAATGTTTCAACAAAGCTCTTTCATATGACACCCCATTTCATTGTAAATTTAAAGGCACATACGTAGTGTGTACCTTCAATTCACAATTGGGGAATAAAGGTTCTCAAATGGCGACGACGAACCGGGCGACGCGACGCAATTTTGTTAAGCCCTCACCCGAAGGATGGACGACATTGTGAAGGTTGCGGGAAGACGGTGGATGGAAAAGGCTCAAGCCCGTCTTGGAAGTCTATGGAACTCTTTAGGGGGGAGGCCTATGTCCAGCAGTGGACTTCTACAGACTGATGATGATGATGAATATTCGTACTGTATAATATAATTTGTTTCTAAACATCTTTTGTTAATAATAATAAAAATTATGCCTTTGTCATTCTCTTTGTCTAACATAATTTTTAATAATGCTGTGCAAGCCTATAATTGCCTCCCATTTTTAAATAGGTATGTACCATTTGGCAAGTATTATATTTTAGTAACCAGTGTGCTAGCCTTATTACATAATAATAAACAAACAAAAAAGTTTGTGATTCTATCGGACGTTCAAATTTCAAAATAGATATTAGATTTTAAAAAAAAATGCGTTAAATTTTAACACAGGTACTTTAAAGATTTTGGAGCCGACCTGCGCAATTTGTAATTGGAACGTTCGACTTAAGTTCTTACTTATTTTTAAATCTAAAATCAATTTTGAAATTGGAACGTCCGATTTGGCGCGAACACACACAGATCGCTTGAACACCGGTTCATTGACAAATGGAGCGTGTACGCAACGCACTTTCGTTTGTCAATAAACAGCTAAGTGTGAAACTAACAAGATTATAGGGTTCTTGATAAATAAAATATTTTGTTTCTCCTGATGCCGACTCTTGTCTTCCCGGACTCTACATTCGCTCTTATTTAACAAACTTTTTGATGCTTGCACTTCTGTAATTGCCACCATGTTTGGGGATTACAGCCAACCTATTTGATTTTTATGAAAAAAAATGGATTATGGGCAGTTTTTTTGTAAATTGTTTATTTTTTCCATGGAGATGCTGAACTCCAATAAATAACAGGTTAAGTCTACGTCTAATTGATCGTTGTCACATCGCGTGCATGTCAAAGTCAGTTTTTTGGTCAATGGTCACGGGTGACCGTGATTTGTGAGGAATTTAAATGGTTTTAGAGAGCATTTTATTTATCTCGCTTTGTATGTTCATATATATATTATGTTTGTTTGTGTGGTAAAAACCCTACAAGGTAGTTTCGACACAGTCCGCTTTGTCCATCGAGTTGAAACTTTACATCAAGTTCCGATGCCAATACAACCTACACAGATTTTCAGTGAGGTTTTCAGAGGTGTCGCAAATAGACTATTATAAATTACAGATCTTATTATTTTACTATGTGGTATCATTTATTTAAAACGTTGCCATGGTTATACTATATCCGTTACATTAACATAGTAATCAGCAATTACAGATAAAGATAATACCGATCGGTATCAGTAGACGTGAACCTGAAAATCTACGTCTACGTATCTACGTGAATGACTGTACATTTTTGTTTACAATTATTTGATGCCTGAAATAAATGATATTATTATTAAATCAAAATTTCAAAGCTTATTTGTACCTCTTTTCATTTTATTTTGCAGGTTTTTTTAATG
Source organism: Anticlea derivata (assembly GCA_947579855.1). Lineage (NCBI taxonomy): Eukaryota > Metazoa > Arthropoda > Insecta > Lepidoptera > Geometridae > Anticlea > Anticlea derivata. Next base: position 3,147,629 of record OX388287.1, on the reverse strand, counting down.
ATTATATCTTTTTATGAAAGCACCCTCCCATTTATAAGTCAGTTTTACGCTTGACCAGCGCTACCGGTTCACACAATTACTGTAATTTACAAATTAGGGGTGATATTGCACTGCCCAGTCAACCGTGTGATTTGTCATTAATAGGGGTAAACAATAAACACAGGGGTTGCAGGTGCAATATTGAACATTGGTGGATTGATCAACCCTAAAGGCACGCGATGTTATTTTAGAGGGGTTTATTTATTTTCCAGCATAAATGCTTCTTTAAACAATTTAAAGAGTTAAATTTCAAATAGAGGAACACTGAGATAGATTTAAGTCTGGATTAGCACATACGCTACTTTTTATCCTCGTATACTACGCGAGCAAAGCCGCAAGTGGAAGCTAGTCTTATATAAATATTTATGGGTTTCTTGTAGTAACTAAGGAATACTAAAAAGTCAGTAGGTGCCTATCCCAGTTGTCTATGATTAATAATATTGTACTTTTTTTCTATATTTTTAAAAATCGAACAGATAATGTTGTCTCTTGTAGACGATTGAAAGGAGACTGGTCAATCTTTTATAGCAATAGGCTTCAAAGTGTTAGCGTTTCTGTTTATATTAAAGGTCCGTATTGGCCAAGTGGGAGATAAATAAATAACACCCAACAGTCACATACCTACATAGTCCTGACCCCACACTAGGACTCCCTGTGGGTATCAGAAACTACGAGTACCATGGTACCACAACGCCCCTACCCGGAACAAATATTTGCTGATCATGCAAACATTTATCCCGTAGCGGGAATCTAGCCCGCACCACTTACCTACATCTCAGATTCGCAAGCTGCGCCACCGAGCACATCAACTTCTTGGATTTTTCTGGTCGAAAAGTGTAGTGAGTTTATTTATTTTTATTGTAGGTATGAACATAAATGTAACTGAAGTCTCAGGTCACTAATACCAGCCTCAGTCTTGCCCGGCATGCCATTATCAACGTCCATACAAATCTAAAAACACAATTCACACAATTATCAGCTTCGGGTCGGGTTACGGACGCGTCATTTCAATGCATAAGTAAATATATCTCATTCATGTGTAAATGCGTACTTTTATCGTAAACTAGGGTTAGTCCACCTAGTTATACTACTAGTTACACGATATAACAAAATGAACAAAAAAAAACCGAATTGTCATACTGAGCAGTATAACTAAACCGATCCGATCCACTGTCCACTGTCACTTCAACTAGCAATTTTTTTTTAAATTATTTTTTCCCTTATGGCGGTAAGGCCTAGGATACCATAGCTGTTGGCTAGTAGGTACCGGGAATTCAGGGTCTGCAACGTGTGCGTGATGCCACTGGTTTTGGAAGCGTTCATAGACTACGGTAACGACTTACTAACAGGTGGACCGTATGGTAATTTGCGACCTAAGTTATCTAAAAAAAATTTACACGCGAGCGAGGGCTTAGATGCTAACTAGTTAATCATATTGGGAATCCTATACCTTCACAAGAACGTATTTTGGGAAATACGGATGTGGGAGGCATTATCGTGTTTTTGACAAATACGTTAAATGTAAATAGCATTGTTTTGATAACTGCAGAGTAGTGACGTCCGAATTAGCGATACTGAATTCAGGGTTCTGAGAATTCGTCACAAAACAAACATGATTCAAAACGGCAAGATCATATGCCAGATGCTTGCTTGCTTGCTAGTAGTGTCAATAGTTCTTTCTTGAGCATCCTGTAATAGGTCAGTGATCAGGTTGAGCTATGGTGGCCCTGAAAATGCCTATGACCTTCGGTGAAAGAATAGATAGATAGATAACTCTTTGTTGTAAACCACCTAAAAACTTAACACATCACAATTGAATCAATAAATAACAACTATCTTATAGTGAAATAAAATGGGTGGTCTTCTCACTGAGAGTGATCTCTTCCAGGCAACCTTGACTGGATTTTACGAGAATGATAGAGGACGGGGAAAATCTTCAAAAATAATCAATGTAGTGAAAGGATTAGTGCGCCTCTTAGAGACTTGCTTCGTGCATTTGTCTTCGAATTTGTAGGTTCTAGGACATGCCGGTTTCCTCACGATGTTTTCCTTCACCGTTTGCACTAGTAGTACCGTGGATAATGATTTTGTGACCAACAACCTCGCATAATAAGTATCTCCGTCTCATTATCGGTTTTCACACGAGATGAACCAACGAAGCGTTTCATTGGGCTTGCAATGCACACGTTTTGTAACAGCCGAGCATTACGTTTCGTAATAGAGTGTAATAGTGATATCGTCAAAGACATTTTATAACAAGCTACTAAAAGACATCATCATCATCAGTCTGATGAAGTCCACTGCTGAACATAGGCCTCCCCCAAAGAGTGCCATGACGAACGGTCTTGAACCTTCTCCATCCACCGACTTCCCGCAAACTTCGCAATGTCGTCCTCCGGTTCGAGAAACTCGCCGACATAGCTTTTAGAATTAGCAGATTGAAGTGGCAGTGGGCCGGCCATATAGCTCGCAGAACCGACAACCGTTGAATAAAGGTTCTCGAAAGGCGACCACGAACCGGACGACGCAGTGTTAGAAGGCCCCCCACCCGATCGACCGATGACATTGCGAAGGTTTCTGAAGGTCCGACCGACCGACCTTACAGTCTTGAGCCTTCGTTCCAAGACTGTTCATCAAGACAGTCTTTGGGGGAGGCCTATGTTCAGCAGTAGACTTTATCAGGCTGATGATGATAATAATATTGATATATTAAATATGGGTTTGACGAAATTCACAAATATGGTCTTATGTTTTGTAAGTGTGACATAAATGTAGTCAAGATTAATTTAGAAGTAGGTAGGTAATAAGGCTTTTCATCGTCGCTTTGGTGTAAACTGTAATGATAATTTCATCATCATCATCATCATCAGCCTGTAGAAGTCCACTGCTGGACATAGGCCTCCCCCAAAGAGTTCCATGACGAACGGTCTTGAGCCTTCTCCATCCACCGACTTCCCGCAACCTTCACAATGTCGTCGGTCCATCGGGTGGGGGGCCTTCCAACACTGCGTCGCCCGGTTCGTGGTCGCCATTCGAGAACCTTTACTCCCCAACGGTTAATGATAATTTAAATAAATAATATTAGTTAGATTAGTAGATGTAATAAGCCTTACTTATTTACTTACCTTACTTATTGTTCCAGGTCCGGGCTTCATCGAGGAGCTGGACTTCGAGGCGTACATGGCCCCCGTCGGCGAGGGGTGCTTCGCCCCGCAGTCCGACGGACGGCGACCTACGTGAGTAGCCTTTTGATTTACAACACATTGCAGATCATCATTGTTCAGCACGGATGTGAAAACGATCATCAATTGCCGTTGGGGTAGTAAGGTTCTTGAGTTCTTGAAACCACGAATGCTGGAAAACGCAGCGGCGTAGTGAGTAAAAAAAAAATAAAAATAAAAATTAAAAATATTCCGGACATATTCACACGGTCAACTCATCCCAAACTAGGCATAGCCTGTACTATGAGTACCAGAGACTGATATATATAATATATATATATTTAACACCCAGACACAGAACAAACATCTGTGCTCATCACACAAATGTTTGTCCAGTGCGGGGATCGAACCCGCGACCTCTAGCGCAGAAGGCAGAGTTACTACCAACTGAGCTATTAGGCCAGTCAAGTGGTAACCGTAGCCTATTAACGTTTGCAATACCAGAGGTATCACGCATGCATTGCCAACCCCGGACCCTCCATCCCCTTAAAGAGCTCTGGTAACCTTACTCACCGCACACAACACTATTTGACACAAATAATGTTATTTGGCTGCGATCTTCTGTAAGGCGGCGGTACATCGCTGTACCCGACCTCGCATAAAAATAAAGAACTATTTTTTTTTTATTGGTGATGGTAAGGCGTTTGACTACCATATCACTTTTGCAAGTGAAATGTGGCCTAAGACGAAGCACGCTTTACCAGAAGGAACTTATTCACTCTAGATTTGAAGACTTCTAGATTGTACTCTTCCAAGTCAAAGTCAGAAGGCGTTTATTTCAATAAAATCACTAACTACTCTGAAACGTCTTAGAAACTAGGTGAATGATTTCTCCAGGGCAGGCAACGCATTAGCAATGCTCCAGGTCTTGCAGATGTCAATAGGCGACGGTACTTACCGCTTACCGCTTACCATCAGGTGGGCCGCAAGCCTGTTTGCCTCCGTATAACATAAAAAAAAAAGAGGTGAAGCTATGCCTGTTCCTCTGGCCAAGCCTACAGGAATCAGGCAACAAACACGGCTTCCGTTGAACTATCAGTGTTTTCTCTTCCAGCGGCCACCAGCTCCCAGAAAGTCCCCCCGACTCCGGCTCGGAACACCCCTACAGTCCAGAAACGATACCCATAAGTGTGCCCAACGTGCTGTCAGCCGATTACATGCTGGTCCATGACCATCTGCCCACCCATGAGATGCTGACGCAAAATGGTGACTACATATACGAGGAGTTAAAGTCAGACATGAATGGCGTGGTGGTGCTGAACCAGGATCCCGTGAGGCTGGATCTCGGGTTGGATTCCATCTACCAGAACAGGTATGCTTTCATCAGGATGTAGATTAAGCTACCAGCGGAGGAGTGGACTGGTGTGGTGGTGGTGACCCCGTCTTCCGATTCTAAGGTCGTGGGTTCGAATCCTGGTCATGCGCCAATGAATTATTGTCTTGTATCTTGTAATATATGTGCTCTATGGTAAAGCTCTCAAACAACATTTTTACTTTCATTACTTTTTCTCTTGTTTCTTTTATTATAAGTACCTAATGTTTATTGTAAAATGTTGTGCAAATGTGTGTGTTTTGGTGGCAATTAAATAAATGTCTATGTCTATGTTTAATTTGAGAAAGTTTGTGAATCTAATTGTAATTCTAAATGGGGGAATAAGATCTGCACTGACGACCCGCGTTGGGGTGTATTGTGCATTGTCCCCCTGCTGACCTCACCCCAGCCAGCCCAACTCCTCAAAGTAACGGAGAAGGACCCTGGGTTAGTGGCAAAATTGATCGAAAATCCCCGTTGATTTTGTGGATGAAGAGGAGGAGATAAAGTTTGGGAAAAAAAATACAGTATAACATCATAACAGGTTTTTTTTTTATCCCTAAGGCGATGCCATATGTTACTAGTAGGTACATTATAATAAATAGGTTGAATTAAATAGGTACTAAACGAAACATTTCGTTTCTATCACTATCTGTGCAAGTTGTAGGAGTTTCGGTAGGTGATTGAAAAAAATATCCACGCTGTTCGCAGACAAGATATTGAGCAGATAGACAGCGAGTGACATGGGGGCAAACTTAAGTAGGTTGGTCCTACAGTGCGGCACTTCCAGCATGGCGGGGCGGCGGCGCGCGCCCAAGTAGTCGTTGGGCGCACACAGCCGCAGCGCCGCCGAAAAATAAAATAAAATTTAAAAAAATATTTTGAAAATATGTTTTTTTTTGCTAATATTATTCCTTTTTGTTGATAGAACCCTCTTTTGGGATTGAATACATGTGATGAAACCTTGTACTTATTTTTACACCCAGGTACAGTCAGCTTACAGAGCTGGAACAAGGCATGATCAACCCTCAGCTGGTGGCCTTGGGGCATGAGACCCTGACTCCAGTGTACACCAGCCTTCAGGACAGCAGCGCGAAGAAACGGAAGCATTCCCAGGACGCTTCTAACGTCAAATGTGAGCCGGGTAAGCAAGATTTCCACATGTAGGTAAAGTAAAGTAAAAAGTTTTTATTGCTGTAACCAAATTTTACAAATATTTAAATCTAGGTTGAGACTTCTTTTAAGTAAATATATACTTGTGTTAGAAGGCCCCGCTCTTCCATTATCATTATCATCATCATCATCAGCCTGTAGAAGTCCACTGCTGGACATAGGCCTCCCCCAAAGAGTTCCATGACGAACGGTCTTGAGCCTTCTCCATCCACCGACTTCCCGCAACCTTCACAATGTCGTCGGTCCATCGGGTGGGGGGCCTTCCAACACTGCGTCGCCCGGTTCGTGGTCGCCATTCGAGAACCTTTACTCCCCAACGGTTGTCGGTTCTGCGAGCTATATGGCCTGCCCACTGCCACTTCAACTTGCTAATTCTGAGAGCTATGTCGGTCACCTTAGTTCTTCTACGGATTTCCTCATTTCGGATCTTATCACGTAGTGAAACTCCAAGCATAGCTCTCTCCATAGCCCGTTGCGCGACTTTGAGCTTGTATATGAGGCCTATAGTTAACGACCAAGTCTCAAGTCTCAGTCCAAGTCCCGCTCTTCCATATCCATATTATTAGGTTACATAAAGGTACTTAATAAGTAACGTACAGCTAAAGGTGAGTATTTTCTGGGTGGATTTGTATGCGGGTGTGCGCGGGTGTAGATAAATTTTAGTGTTCCGTACCTCATTTGGAAAAAACGGAAACCTTATAGGATCACGTTGTTGTCTGTCGAGACCTATCTAAATCGGTTTAGTATTGGCGGAGATATAGAGTAACATAAACAAAAAAAACACTTGACTTGAGAACCTCCTCCTTTTTGAAGTCGGTTAAAATTATCTAATTTGAAAAAGTTTTTGAAAAAAAAAAAAAAAAAAAAGTCGGACATATCACACACGGTTAACTGATTCCAAACAAGGCATAGCCTGTACTATGGGTACCAGAGACTGATATACATAATAGATATATATTTAACACCCAGACACAGAACAAACATCTGTGTTAGTCACAAATGTTTGTCCAGTGCGGGAATCGAACCCGCGACCTCTAGCGCAGAAGGCAGAGTTACTACCAACTGAGCTATGAGGCCAGAAAAAAAAAACAAATATTGATGTTTTTTTTCCGTTAATATTTTAATATTTATAACTTTCGAGATGGTATACATGTTATGAATCACCTTGTATATTCATAATAGGACGTTCACTGCTGAACATTTTTATTTTTTTATACAACTGACGTTGCATACATGCATACCGCCCACTTGTTGGTAAGCGGTTACCGTAGCCTACGAGGGCTTGAAATACCAGAGGCATCACGCACGCGTGGCCGACCCCGAACCCCCTCCCCCTCTAAAGCTCCCTTGGCAACCTTGGCAACCTTACTCACCGCAGGAACACAACACTGTTTGAAACAAATAATGTTATTTAGCTGCGATCTTCTAGATCTATAAGGTGGAGGTACCTCCCAGGCGGGCTCTAATTCAGAACGAGAAAATCTCGCTGTGCCCTACCTCCTCCTACCTTGCCGTTCAGCAGTAGTCGTCCTACGGCTGATATGATGATGGCCCGTATTCATATTCATTTATTTTAGTAAAATAAATGAATATGAATATATATATGAATAAATAAATTATCATGCAGATTATTAATTAAGTATTATAGGCCCGTGTAGACGGTGAAAAAACTGAAATTATACGGCTGGTTATAACAGCAATTATCGACTACAAATGACAGTTTCAGTTTCACTTCCTACACCCAATCAGTTGGAACTATTTCTTCCTACATTTTCACTTATGTTCATTCGTTTTCTGTTAGTCCTTAGTTATGGTTGTGTGAGTTTGTGAAAAAAATTGGTGTAGTTTTGTGATAATGACTGTGGAAGTGTGCGATCGTTCTCAGAATCAGAGTAAGTTTCAACTCTGTGATATGAAAGTTTTGTGTGATGTACGACGTACGAATGCTATGTTTTTTGTATATTGCTATTTCCGCTAATATTCATTCTTTTTATTGATAGAATTAGCCCCTTTCGGAATGTTCTTTGAATATGTACCTCTATTTATTCTTATATATCTCTAATTTATTTATATATATTTTTTATTAATCTGATTGACATTAATAATAATTGTATAATTGTAATCTAATTCTATCCTTAAGTAATGTCATTGGGAAATAAACCGTATTATTTAAGGTTAAATAAATAAGTAAATAAATGTTATACATATTATGAATCACCTTGTAGACGGTCTAAGGCACTCTTTGGGGAGACCAGTCCAGCACCGGACTTCCTCAGGCTAATAAATGTAATGTTAGGACTTGCCTCTGACTAACCCCTCAGACTGACTAATCCTTCAGTTTTTGGCATCTGCTGGGCTTTGCGTTGAACTTTGAAGGCCCTGTAAAGGGGCTCCACAAATAACAAGTGGCGATCACAATAGGCCAGTTGTCGTCGCAGTGACACCATAGCCACACAAAGGAAATTTAAAAAAAAACCCACAGACATCTTCAAGGATCTGAATGAGGACTTTTTGGCGGGAACTTGCAAAGTGATGCTGTGCTCTGTGCTCTCAATTTATTTTACAAAACTAGTGTTAAATTGAATAATATTGTGTGATTATGGTGGTGTTTTGGGTATTATTGTTTGAGTAAACCGCACAAGTGAAGTGAAATGAAATCATTGCGTGTATCGTCATTTTTCGAGTTGGCGCCAAGAGGTCCCTCGAGGTTTTAGTAATATAGCCATCATCATATCTTACTCAAACTGAAGTTGACTTGACGATGATAAACAAAAGAAAATGAAGAAAGATAAACAAATTAACAAGAAAAAATACACGTAAGACTTGGCGGTAAGGCCTAGATGCCATAGCCAGCCCGAAAGGGAAGAACATAAAAAAAATGAATGAGTTTATTTTGTTTTCGATTTGTTACAGCGGCTCTCTCGCCAGAAGCAGTGAGCGTCCCCCGGCCTGCGCCCTCAGTCGACGGCTCCGAGGCAGGGGATGATGCCCCACTGCAATGCATCAGGTTCGGCCGCTGGTATGGACCAGCCTTATAATAATAATATCATTTATTTCAGGCATCAAGTAATAGTAAACAAAAATGTTGACCCTAGATTATTACAAAGAAAGAAGGAAGTAACGTTTCAGTTCCACGACGAACGTTTGACTGGCCTCATAGCTCAGTTGGTAGTAACTCTGCCTTCTGCGCTAGAGGTCGCGGGTTCGATCCCCGCACTTGACAAAGTTAACATTTGTGTGATGAACACAGATGTTTATTCTGTGTCTGGTTGTTAAATATTTATCTGTTATGTATATCAGTCTCTGGTACCTATATAACAGGCTATGCCTAGTTTGGGATCAGTTGACTGTGTGTGATATGTCAGGAATATTTGTTATTTAGTTATTTAAGTATAAAAATTTGTTTATTCGACCCACAACGCATTGATTAGGTAGGTAATTTAACTGTTGATATCCATTACAGGTTCTCGCCGTTCCAGCAAGCAGTCTGGCACGCACTGTATGACTGCAATCTTAAACCATTGTGAGTATGCAAAGAAGGTATAGTCGGCTGCACCAAAATGTATCATCATCATCATCATTTCGGCCATACGACGTCCACTGCTGAACATGGCCACAGACAGAGCAAATTCCTTATCATGTGGGGGGATTTGCCCGCCACGCTGGGCATGCGGGTTGGCGAGTGCAGTTAGAGCTATCGTTGGACGCTGCTACCTATCCCCTAGCCTTTTTACCTTAGTCGCCTCTAACGACATCCGCGGACAGGTAGATATGGAGGGGCCTATTCTTCTAAGGACTTGGGAGCTGTCATAATGTACTTAATAGTTAACGATCCAAAAACTGAGAATATGGTTTTCAGACAAGCACTTTCATACGTGGTGGGAGCCGACAAAGGCTTCAACTTCTCGCAAACAGACGAGGCGTTCGTGTGCCAGAAAAAGAACCATTTCCAAGTGACATGCCAGATACAAGTGCAGGGCGATCCACACTACGTCAAGTGTAGTGAGGGCTTTAAGAAGGTCAACAAATTCTGCCTGCATTTTTATGGCGTTAAGGTGAGTTAATGGTGCTTTCTTGGTCTATTCGTGATATGAGTACCAGGATTAAGTATCTATAATAAAAATAAATAAAAGTTGTATAAGGTCAACAATGTCAAGGATTTAGAATAGTTGGGGTTCTATAAGGTCAACAATGTCAAGGATTTAGAATAGTTGAGGTTCTAGAAGGTCAACAATGTCACGGATTTAGAATAAGTGAGGTACTATAATGTCAACAATGTCAAGGATTTAGAATATTTGGGGTTCTACATCGGTACTACATAAACGGGAATGGCGTTTGAGGGAGGAGGCTTCTACCCAGCTGTGGGTTACTAGGAGCTGCCAATGATGACAATATAGTTAAGAATGCTAACTATGTAATATTGGTTACAGGCAGAGGATCCTAGTCAGGAAGTGAGAGTAGAACAAAGCCAGTCGGACAGAACAAAGAAACCGTTTCATCCTGTACCGTAAGTCGCATTTTCTTCTGGCGTATCAGTGGTCACACTTTGTTGGAGTTGAAATTAGCCATAGCCTTAGCCTTATCAACTGCCTGGTTGAGGTCATCTCTAATGAGCAAGAGGTCACAAAGAGCAAAGGAGCAAACGAGGCATGGACTGGATGGGAGCCCCGCAATCGTATTCAGTCCGAAAGGCGTCTCGCAACCTTTAGGTTTTGCTTTGGCAGTGACGCAAGCTGTCCCTCACAAACTTGATAAACCTTATACCAATGACATTTTGTGCGCTCTTTAGGGGAGGCCTATGTTTAGTAATGGACTGCTCCAGGCTGATGATGATGACGCCTGTTTCATGTCTGAACGGATTAGTGAAATTAAGTATTTACGTACGTGAAGCTACTGCTTCTGATGAGGCTAAACCTTAGTTTCCCTTGGTTTTGCTATGATGACCATGATTGAGACCTTCGAATGCATGAGAGATACTATTTCCAATTCTAAGTTATTCTTTCACAGAGTGGAAATCCGCCGAGAAGGCGCCAAAGTTACAGTAGGTCGTCTACACTTCGCCGAAACCACAAACAATAACATGAGGAAGAAAGGAAGGCCCAACCCTGACCAGAGACACTTCCAACTGGTGGTGGCTTTGAGAGCTCATACAGCGCATTCTGACTTCATGGTGGCAGCCCACGCGAGTGACAGAATTATTGTCAGGGTATGTAGCTTTGACTTAGGCATTCGATATGGTCTCTTCTAATTTATCTTCCAAAATATAAGTAGTTCCACAAGGGTGTATACTTGTTCCCCTTGTGTTTATCTTATACTTATCAACGACGAACTAACGAGAGATTTTTTTTGACTAAATTATAACGGATAAAACATATGTACTACCCAGTGCATAGTTAAATTTACTTCAAACATTAGCTACTATTTGGAGAATAATAGTTGTTTGAGTATTTTGAATGGAGAATTTTGACCAAATACATTTTTTCATCATAACCGGCATTTGGATGTCCGAACTTCGCTCATACTGCTCAACCTTTGGCCATAATCACAGTGTCAGTAAAATTTAAATCAGTGAGCCGTCATGGTGATGATTGATGGTATGAATATTCTTATACTTTTAGTTCATATCATCAACGAAACGACTGAATTTTTGCGAAGTGTGACTATAATCACAGCTTGTAGATAACTAGGTAGATATAGTATCTGAGTTGTTGTTTTTTAGGTCTGTTATTACTGACATGGATGGCTGAACATTGGACTTCAACACTTTGTTACAGTTTTTTAGGGTACCTTAGTCTTTTTTCCCGGCCTAACCACAACCTTATTTTGACTTATTCATCATCATCAGACTGTAGAAGTTCATACATTCCAAAAAAATCGAAGACATGTGTCTTTCACGGTCGGAGGCCCTTTTCAATGCCATCATACCTCAACCTGGTCACTGACTTAATACAGAATGACCAAGAAAGAATCAGTGATACGACAAGCAAGTATCATAAAAGCAAGATGAGCTGAGAACGACTTTTTAAAAATTATTTACTCATGCATTAGTGTCTGATGGTGCTCTTATAGTCTTTTGCCCATTCCAGGCATCGAACCCGGGACAGTTCGAGTCCGACTGCCCCGAAGGATGGTGGCAGCGAGGGGTTTCAGAGAACAGCGTTCACTTCAGCGGACGAGTGGGCATAAACACTGACAGACCTGACGAATCATGTGTTGTTAATGGTAAGAGTGGTGAAACGAACTTGTGTACATTATTAAAAAAAAATGCTGTTTTATTTTGTTTGAGTCAAACTTACGCACGCAGTGACGTTGTGTAATTGGGCAAACTTATATTTAAAAATAGGTAGGTGGAATTTAAAGTAGAATAGAAAACAAAGATTTAAGGTTCAAATTCGTGTAAAAAAGCGCTGACTCGCATTTGAATGGCAAGAAGATATCATGATAGGTACCCCTTTCACAAACTGGAATGAAGAGCTTTAATTCGGTGTCATTGAAACCACACTAATACCATAAATGCGAAAGAGATCTATAAATGTTTCGTCTATTATCTACTTATCTATTACATCTTCGTCTATTACTTTTTCACGGCTTCAGAGCAAACCGATTTTGATGAGAATTGGTTTGGAGATAGCTTCAACACTGAGGAAGGAAATAGGGTACGTTTTATCTGGGTGCACCGCAAGCCAGTACCGATATCATAGCAGCCCCTAAGCCGATTTAACTCGTATTCTGACCAGCAAATTTGGATAGTACAGCCTATTGACATACAAAACTCCATGCAGATCGGCTTGACGGTTCGAAACTTATACTATAAAAAAAAAATACCAACGCTGATTCGGCTTAATTGTTCGCTATCTTTCGTTCGTTCAAAAAACCTTTTGAGCTTTTCTTTTATGGGCATTTCATTTACTCAGGCAATCTCAAAGTCATGGGCCACATCCTGCACCCATCCGACGCCCGCGCTAAGCACAACATCGAGGAGTTGGATACTGCTCAGCAGCTCAAGAACGTGAAGAGTATTCGGGTGGTCAAGTGAGTTACTTAGCTTTTCAACTTGTAAGCACTGTGGAGAGTAGTAGTCGCCCCGCCTTCCGTTCCATAGGTCGTGGGTTCGAAACCTGCCGAGCACTAATGGATTTTCCATTCGGAAAATTTATGTGCGCTATTCTGGTGAATGGAAAACATCGTGAGAAAACCTAAAAATTCCAAGACATGTGACATGTGCACGAAAGGAGCCTCTAAGAGGCGCCCTTTAATCCTTTCACTACACTGATTCTTTCATCGCCGGTCATAGGCCCTTTTCAGGGCCACCATACCTCAACCTGGTCACTGACCTAATACAGGATGACCAAGAAGGAATCAGTGACACGGCAAGCAAACCACACCGATTGTTTTACCGATGGTCATAGCCAGTCATAGGCTCTCGTCAGGGCCACCAAACTTCAACCTGGTCACTGACCTAATACAGGATGACCAAGAAAGAATCAGTGACACGACAAGAAGAAGAAGCTTGCAAATCGGGTACTTACCACTTCTAGTGCTCGTATCCATTTGTTTATTTTTATTATACCAGGTTTAACTACGACCCGTCGTTCGCTGAGCACTCAGGGCTGGTCGGCTACGACCCCCTGTGTCCGAGCCCCGCCTTAGACACAGGCGTCATAGCTCAGGAGGTGCGCCGCGTGCTGCCAGAAGCAGTCCGGGAGGCTGGTGACGTGGCCCTGCCCAATGGAGACACCATCCACAAGTTTCTGGTGGTCAACAAGGTTGGTTCCACGAGCCTGATACCGGGTTAGCTTTGTGGTCTTTCGAGCCGTATTGAAGCATTTTGGTCCTTCGATCTCGATACCTACTTTAAATTTGGGCGTTCGAGCGGCGGATTCTGGTCCCTTGAGCCGGATCCCAGAATTCTAGTTAGAATTCTTATGTTTGGTCTTTCAAAATGGATGAACTTCCATTTGGATACTATCATTTTGGTCCTTCGACCAGGACCTTTAAATTTGATTCCTAAATCTAGACTTTTGGCTTTTTGCTTGTTCAATTCAAAGTATTTTAGAGACTATATAATAATAATTGTTTTTTACCAGGACCGTATCTTCATGGAGAACCTTGGGGCAGTAAAGGAGCTATGCAAGGTCACAGGCCATTTGGAATCCAGAATCGACCAACTCGAGAGGATCAACAAGAAACTATGCAGCATTGGCTTGCAAAGACGAGACAGCTCCAGATCCAGTGTTAGTAATGGTGAGTTGTGAGCTTAGATTTTGGCTGAGCTAAGCGTGATAGGTCTAGGCTAGATAGTGGCTAATCTTCGCCAAGGTAAGCTAGTGTTAATAGTTGAGCTAGATTAATAATAGCTGAGCTAGTGAGCTAAGACTTTAGCTGAGCTAAGTGTGATATGTCGTGGATAATAAGCTCAGCTAAAGTTTAGATTAGTTAGCTAGAGTGAGCTAAGACTTAAGCTGTACTAAGCTTGATAGGTCGTTGCTTATCATAGTCAAGATGAGGTACTGTTAACTAGTTGAGCTAGATTAAAAACAGCAGAGCTAGTAAGCCAAGTCTTTAGATGAGCTAAGCGTGATAGGTCGTGGCTAATTATAGTCAAGGTGAGCTAGCGTTAACTAATTGAGCTAGATTAACAACAGCTATAACTAGCCCTAAGAATTTTAGGTGATTTTAAGCAACTAACAACTGTTCACGTATTCTGATCGTCACTTGTGTCATACACGTGATTGACGCTCACGAGTTGCGGACTAGCATAAACTGACTGTACAAACGAGCTGAACTGATATTTTTTTTCAGATTCCCGTTACTCAGCAATTTCGAACTCGTCCAAATCCTACGGCGATAACATATCCATAGATCAAATCCGCGATATCGCCCGCAACATAAAAAAGCACGAGTGTTGCCACAAACTGAGCCACCACTCCCCGAAATATACCCGAAAGCAATGCAAAAATTGCCACACTACCTCGAAATTTGGGAAATATTATAACTACAATAAAACTTGCGTGAGGTAAGGAACCCTAACCAAACTTAATACTTATTTGAAATCATTGAAATCGCATGGAACATTTAGAAACATTATTTACGTGTTCTAAAAAAAAACAATATTTTTTTTGGAGTTTTAGTAGTGGTAGAAAAGTCAAAGAAACTGGAGCTAGTTAAAAAAAACCCCCAACTTCCTCATACATAGCCCTGACCCCTTACTAGGATTCCCTGTGCCGTAGGTATCAGAAACTACGAGTACCATGGTACCACAACACCCAGACCCGGAACTAATATTTGCAGAATGCAAACATTTGTCCCGTAGCGGGAATCGAGCCCGCACCCCCTGCGTCTCAGACGGGCACTCGCCCGTTATGTCACCCAGGTCTTCGGTTTCTACATAACTTTGTAAATCATATTTTTTTCTATAGATACCACTCAAACAAATCAGAGGATGAGAAAAAACTCGAAAACCCGACCTACGTCGACACAGAAAGCCCGTCGTCAAAAGAAGATATTAAAAAAAAAGACACTTGTCTATGGATGAGGGACGATTATTCGTATGGCAACACTAAGTTGGGCTTTTGCTGTAGAAGGAAAGACTACACAGATAGTACAGAGCTGATTTCAAACAAATTTCTGCAGATTGTCATAACTATATTGATTTTTATTATGGCTGTTTGGTAAGTGTAAATAAGTCTAGGATTAGGTATCTAAATTGTGTAAGTCTATTGCTAAAAAAATTGGAATAACATATCCTATTTTCTGCTTTTTACTCTGTTAGAAGTACAACCGAAGCAGTTTCTCATAAATTTCTTGCCTTTGGTCATTCTAACCTATATTCCATTCTAGGCAAAGAACTCTATCTATTCCAAGTTTCAACGAAATCGGTTGAGCCGGTAAGGCGTGGATAGTAGGATAGGATTATATGAGTAGGAAGGATAGTAGAATATTCAATTTTCCCTGCATTAATAAAGTTTTCTGGGTCGCGTGATCCCTACGGACCATAAACTCTTGAAGGGCGGCCATTTTGTAAAATGGCCGCTTACGTCCCTTTCGCTTCAGAGGTAATTCTTATGTTTGGTCCTTCAAGCCAGATAATTTATAATTTAATTTTATTACAGCCTAGTAGTAATGTCAGCGCTATACTTCAGAGAACACCAAGAGCTCATAACTATGAAGGAGATAAGAATGAATGAGAAGTTTTCGAATTACGCGCACTATGGCAAACTTAATGGCGTCACTGTACATCGGACGCCTCCGGATCAAAACCAGATACAGGTGAGATTCAACTTTATTTATAGGTATAGAAAAACTTTTTTTTTTTTTTATACAACATAGGTGGCACACAAGCTTACGGCCCACCTGATGGTAAGCGGTTACCGTAGCCTATGAGCGCTTGCAATACCAGAGGCATCACGCACGCGTTGCCGACCCCGAATCCCCTTCCCTCTAAAGAGCGAACCCCCTTCCCCCCTAAAGAGCTCTGGCAACCTTACTCACCACTTACAACATTATCTATAACTCTTTAGAATTTGCGCAACAGGCTATGCGTGCTATGATCCGAAATGAGGAAATCTGTAGAAGAACCAAGATCACTGACATAGCTCTCAGAATTAGTAAGTTGAAGTGGCAGTGGGCCGGCCATATAGCTCGCAGAACCGACAACCGTTGGGGAGTAAGGCGACCAAGTTTTGGAATGAATTCGCATTGTTAAACTTGCGGGGAATCGGTGGATGGAAAAGACTCAAGACCGTTCGTCGTGGAGCTCTTTAAGGGAGACCTATGTTCAGCAGTGGAAGTCCACTAGAAGTAGTAGAAGACTGTAGAAGTACCACTGTAGAAGTCTAAAGGCTGATGATGATAATGATAGATCTAGTGCAAATGCCCACGTATTGCAAATGCGTAAACGAATTTTTATAGTAAAAAATAAATAAATCTAATGATTTCAAAGTAAACCACTTTTATTTAATTTTATAAAGTTTTGTTTGTACTATGTATTAAACAGAATTCCTTATCTATTTCAGAATTCAAAATCTTCACAGCATGCAACAGCAAAGAAAACAGCTAAAGGTAAAAAAGGTTACTTTTTGATTTACTATTTATTTAGTTAACTAGTACGGCAAAACCAATTACACTAATTAAAAATAAAATTATAACATTTCAGTCACATTCAAATTAATAAAATATGTAAAATACACAGTCAAAATAAAGGCAATTAAATTAAAAACAAAAAAAAAACTATGTTGTATGGTGGCTTTTTCCGATTACTTATCCTGCAGATCAGATTGACGGTTCCAAAGTTATGCTCTAACGATTAAACATACCTACTAACATACAACGTCGATTCGTCCAAACTTCGCTCACTCGATCAAATAAACCTATTATACCTATAACCGACTTCAAAAAAACTATTTGGGTTATAGTTTGAAAACTCAAAATTCTTCAGTAATCACGCGGGTCCACTACGTGAGCGTGTCATTATTCGCAGAAAATGGCAAATTCTTTAATTTAAATGAGAAATGACCTACCTGACCTAATTTATTACAAATAAATTAGGAGTGCGGCGAATGAAAACGCTATTGCGCAACGCGTGAACAACTAACGTCCCAATCACGTGAACGAACATGATCGGAATGGTCTAAGCGTAGAATTACACCACATTAAACATACTCTTTCTTCGACAGAGAAAGGTCCGCATAAAACCACACCAGAGTACATAACGAGTACGCACACGGAGCCGCCACACGTGCCGTCACCCACATTGCCCAACAAAAACTACGCCAGCAACTTTGTCATCAGTAAGTATATTTGCTTATCATAAAAAACTTTGCACAGAAGCAGACAAAAGTCTATAATCAGTACCTACATAATGGCATTGAGACTTGGTCGCTAACTATTTGCCTTCTCTGCCGGTCCACTACCGGACATAGGCCTCTCCCAAAGAATACCACGACGAACAGGCTTGAGCCTTCTCCATCCACCGACTTCCCGCAACCTTCACAACGTCTTGGTCCATTCGGGGGCCTTCCAACACTGCATCATCCGGTTCGTGGTCACCATTCGAGAACCTTTATTCCCGAACGGTTGTCGCTTCTGCGAGATATATGGCCTGCCCACTGCTACTTATTAAACCTAATTAATTAACTTAGAATTCATGTCACCATGTTTATAAGACTGAATATAATGAAGTGCTTTTCCCGCAGACACAGTTCAAACCTCACCACCTCCACCCCCAGAGCGTTCTATCTCTCCATCCCGGGTGGCTGACGTCATCGGAAACGGATGTAACTACGCATTGAATACTAACAATGAACTGGACCCGGAATGCCAGGTAAATTTTCTAGCCACTTAACTTTTAGCCTGGATCTACATCCTGGATCTGGATAACTGTTCTGTTGTTTGAAATTTGTAATAGTACTCTAATTTTGTTCTCCATTGAAGGTATCTCTCATTAATTTAAGTAATAAATAAAAGTGGTACTAGAATGTTACCTTGTGTTACACTGTACCTGCCATTATTCTATCTAGTTATCAACATTTGCAACTCTTTTCCCTCAAAATTCATCTTATCATGTCACGACCTTACTATTTAAAGCATTCACAATATTAGTGATAAGCTTTTTTAAGAATTTTGCATGATAAACCGCATGGAAAGCTTTAGCTAAGTCCAATTATTCGATTGTCTATTTTAATTTATACTGTTTACGCATGCTGCTAAAGGATTTTCAGCGTATTGCTCTATGGATTCATACATTATTGGTAAGAACTTACAATATAAAAGAAGTTGGATCACGTCGTTTATCCCCAGGAATGGTAGACATCCTCTCAGATCTTGAAGATATCTGTCACATTTTGCAGTAGAGAGTATTCAGTATAATGTCAGGTTGCAAGCTCATCGCTGCTTTAAGAATACTTTGAAGCACGCGTTAATGTGCTCTTCTTTTTTTGAATTGTTTAAGTGTGCGACTTCGAATCCACGACCTTTGGATCGAATGTCAGAGAACCTCGTACCTCAACATCATACTAGGCCAACACGGCTACTAGATAGACAATTTTAAAATAAACGCAAAATAAATGACAATGTTCTGACTAGTAATGTTATTTCTGTTTCAGTCATCTTGCGGTGGCTTGGACCCACCCCAAACATTCGAGAGCTCAGAGCCTCTAGAACGCATCAAACCCGATAAAGAGCTAAACGACACATTACCAAGGCCCCTCGAACCGCTACAAAAAGACAAACTCACAAAACCAGTCATCCCAATGATACCCGATAAAAACAATTCTGAGGCCTTGAAAGCTGACAATGACAGTTTCAAACTCAATGAGGGTACGGAAGATATTGGCTATTCCAACCTGTTAGATGTTGATAAGTCGAATGGTACGGATAATGGTAGTAGGATGAAAAGAGATGTCAGAGTTAAGAGAGAGACAGATGAAATCAGATCGGCGGAGATGGGGCTAACTGATCAGTCGAAGGAATTGGCTGGGGCGCGTGGTGAGTTGAACTTAATCATTTTGTATACCTATTAGATTTATCGGCTCGATAACTCTCGCTCTGTCTTATTCTATTAGTAAACAAAAGAAGTGGACATTTTTTTATCGAGCCGATAAAGTGGAGATTGACGATTTTTATTTCTGTTAACAATTAAATAATTCACTTAAAGCTAAACTTATTGAATGATAATGAAAAAAGGAATAGATTTTTTTTAATTCAATGCAGATGTGTTTAATTGTTTTAATAACTGCTTGTTGTATATTTAATGTAACTAAATTGGAACAAATATATGTTAAAAAAAATTGTTTCAAAAAAATATATATATGTTAAAAAAAGTGGAGATTGACGATTTTTATTTCTGTTAACAATTAAATAATTCACTTAAAGCTAAACTTATTGAATGATAATGAAAAAAGGAATAGATTTTTTTAAATTCAATGCAGATGTGTTTAATTGTTTTAATAACTGCTTGTTTTATATTTAATGCAACTAAATTGGAACAAAAATATGTTAAAAAAAATTGTTTCATTTGGTCATTACCACATTAAAGTAATATCAATCAACGTCTTGTGATGTAAAATGAAATGAAAGTTTATTTATTTAAGTTTGGTTACCAGTTTACAATTTTGACATATTTACTAAATATGTCGCTTTTTTATTAGTACTTAGTCGTTATTTAAATAGTTATTTAGATTATTTTTTATTTTTTTAGTATATTTAGGATTATCTCTTTGTCTTTTTGAGAATAAAAGCTTTACTAAATATATATAATTTAAAAATATTTTACAGATTGCGACACCGTTCGCTTTGGAATCTCCAGCAAAACCATCTCGAACGCTTCCCTTTTCACCGAGACCGTCTGCGCGAATACTATCCACAACTTCACTTACACCTTGCCGCTTTCCCACTGTCTCAACCATAAGAACATCGATATAACCTTCAAGTGAGTCATCATCACCATCACCGTCGCCGTCACCATCATCACCATCATCATCAACTAAGCGTTTCCTAATTCGATGTAGCTAAACAATTACGCAAGCTCCTAAGAGTCAAACTCAAAATTAACTTTATTAGAAGACTTAGGGATAATTTTAAAATACATTTCAGATAATATATCGCACGCGTTTTAAAGCCTGTGTGTCAGTAGTACCATAGATTTAGTTATTATATACTCATAATACCGTCTTACCGATGGATGGACCGATGACATTGTAAAGGTTGCGGGAAGTCGGTGGATGGAAAGGGCTCAAGACCTTTCATAATGGACCTCTTTGGGGGAGGCCTATGTCCAGCAGTGGACTTCTACAGGTTGATGAATGATGAATACCGTCTTACCGTTACTTGGTCATCTTGAGTTGTATTGGCTCTATGAATAGCCGTTCCGTCAGAGTGATTCTCAACGTGAGTGGTCACGAGTTTAGAATAAATAATAAATAAATAAATATTCCATATATATCACACACGGTCAACTGATCCCAAGCTAGGCATAGCCTGTACTATGTATATCAGTGACTGATATACATAATAGATATTATATATATAACACCTATATTAAATAATAATATTGAGCTATCTATAAATCGTTTGTAACGGTCTTTAGATGGCTCAACTGTTTCTTGTGTATTTTGTAAATATTAACTTGTATTAGTTTTAAGTTTCTTTCTGTAAATAAAGCTTATATTTTTAACACAGAACAAACATCTGTGTTAGTCAGAAATGTTTGTCCAGTGCAGGAATCGAACCCGCGACCTCTAGCGCAGAAGGATTCATTATAATTTCCATTCTTTCACAGGTCAACAAAACTAAAAGATTTCCGCCTCTGCGACTTGCACTGCGCTAACGACGACCCGGCCAAGTCTTGCCTCGGCATGGAGATGTCCAAGCCCATCCCAGCAGTGGGCACGTACATCTTCAAGATGCCGTTGGACTGCAATATTGATAGGATTATGAAGATTCGTGCTGTCTTCACTACGGGAAAGCTGCATTTTTCTGCTAGAGTGAGTATTTTTTTCATTATTTTCTTTTATTTTTAGGGTACCATTACCAAAGGGTAAAACTGGATCCTTATGGTGAGACTTCGCTGCCTGTCCGTGTCTGCCTATCTACATTTTTAGTTACAACGCAACTTTTTTACAATTGTCAGCAAACGTAGATCTTAATAGTTTTAAATTACGTCAAATTCTAAATATATAAATCATGATTATACCTCAACCTCCATACCTCAACCTGGTTACTGACCTAGTGCAGGATGACCAAGAAAGAATCAGCAAGCATTCACATATTTTTAAAGCAAAAACGCCTTATAGGGGTGGGATACAGGATGTTTATTTTTTCAACCACAATTTTCTCTCTGTGACTCTTTTTTCTATAATCCTGACCATACAAAAACAGTGTTAAAAAAAGCTCAGCCTTTCTCAACATTTCTAGATACTTTGTTTTGGTGTACGAGTCACGAGTTGCGTAATACCGTTTTCTACGCAAGCACGCCATACGTTAAATCATCATCATTCGATCAATTCGATTAAATCATCATAATTTCGATAAGTCATCTCGTGCTTGACCGTTATTCAGCCTTACACATTTTTGTAACATTTCTAAGCATCGTCACTATTGACGCTATTGCGCAACGCGTGTCTGACATCATCATGCACGTGGCTGATATAAGTGATTAAAGGAATACATTAGCTGGACTCTTTTTATTTTTTAAATTATACTAATTACCAAGGCATTGTCCTATTATTTTTTTATTTTATTAATTTGCTTCGTATTAACTTTTCCTATTTTTGCAGGACCCTTGCTACAACATTCCGGATTCTTTCGTGGAATATAATATACGTATCTATAGACATTGTCATAATTGAAATTATTATAAGTAACTAGAATAAAATTATTATTAGAGTTATAATAACAGCCTGTATTCGGGCAATGTGCCACGTCTGTCACAATCACAACGTGAACTTATCTCAAGTATGTAAGTAGTTTATATTTTAGAGTTATTATAATCGTTATTATAATAATTATTATTACTTATTATCACAATTTTGAGATCACAATAAAAGTAAATTATTGCTTCGTAATTTCATAGATGACGTTAGACAGTCGTTTGTTTTGAGTTTTAGGTATATTATTATAATAATACCAGTTATCTATCAAATTCATAGAATGATCTGCTTTTATTAATAGTTAATAGTAAATACATTCCAAAAGTGCAATTATTATAATCATTATCCGTCCCAAATATTATAAAATAAAATAAACTTTTAAAATATAGTTTATTATTATCTAAAAATCTATGATATTTTTATTAGTATTTTGAATTATGATTATATACTTATGTCCATTTTTTGCATTAATCTATGTCATATATCCTGTCCTATTAATAATATAAATGCGAATGTTTGTGAGGATGCTTGGATGTTTGATAGTCAATCACGCCGTAACGGCTCAACCGATTTCGTTGAAACTTGGAATATAAAGATGTATTTATCTAAAATAGCATATAGGTTACTTATTATGTAGGTACCGCGCGTCAAGCCACGGGTGGAAGCTAGTTATTAATGTTTTTGTAAAGTTGCTGAGTAGTTAGGCGCCTACAAAAAATCGTTCTCTCTGAAAATCTATAGGGGAGACCTATGTTTATTAGTGGACGTCCTACGGCTGCTGATGATAGGTATTGTTTTTTAAATGCTGTATCAATGGTTAATAACTTTGTTTAAACATAATTTCAAATCCATGACGCTGAATAATCTCTTTTGAACCTAAAAAGTCTGCATTAAACCAGTGAAGTTTAATAATATTGATAGTATCTACGTCATTATTATTATATGTCCATGATAGTTCCTTTACTAACTTTTTTATTACTATCATTACCGGATTCCTAGATATGTTTTATTATTATTTTATATTTTAAGTAAAAGATGTTTTATTTTTTATAAATTTGTAAATAACTTGCATTATAGCATTTTAAGGAATTGTTTTTTTTTATTATTTTACAAAATATTTTAAGAGATACGGTGGTAGCTGTTAATATCTTAGTTCATTTAAAAGTATTTGTCAGCTTTATTGTAGAACTATTATTATAAGTGATTTATTGTTTACTCAATACTCAGTAAGACGTACTTTAGAATTATTTTGAATTAAAATCGAGCCATATCAGACATTATTTTTATTTCATATTATAAAAAAAAAACTAACGCAACATAACTTTTGCTATAAAAGGAACAGACATTTATTATTTATTTATAAAAGCTTTAATAAATTAAACCATTGTTCTAAAACTTCTACTACTTGGTTAAAAATACTATGCCAGTACTTAATTAGTATTAAGAAACTAATATACGAAAAAAGTTACGAAGCCATGAATATAAATCAAAACGCGGTCCCAGTAAATCTTTATACAAATGTAATTTCTGTCATACAACTAATGCGGCAAAAAGGCTTACGGATCACCTATTGGTAATTGGTTACCGTAGCGTTTATTTTATACGCTTGCAATATCAGAGGCATCACGCACGCGTTGCCGACCCCGAACCCCCCCTAAAGAGCTCTGGCAACCTTACTCACCGCAGGAACACAACACTATTTGAAACAAATAACGTAACCTGCCCAGGTGGGATGCTCCAATTTAGAGCGAGAGAATTCCAATTTAGTCCCTTAGCTCGCATATCAAATTTTACCCCCATTTTGATGATCTATCTTTTTGTTTAAATTAATCATGTAATCTTTAAATATAATGTCCTCTTTGAAAATACTATTGAGGCGATTACTTAGTAATACTTTTTGACATATCACCATATTATTAATAATAATAAAAAAATAGAAGCAATATTAATTATTTTAATAATGAGAAGTTTCAGTACCTTAAAGCTTCCAAAGTAATTTGTCAGAATTGCGCAATTTTAACAAAAAAATTAGTATTTTTTTTTTGATTAATAGAATAATACGTAGATACCTATATTTTTTGTATCTTTGTAGTAAATCTCAATTACTATTATTATATTAGAAAGTAATTTACGTAAATAGATTAAGTTAAAGATGGAGCAAAAACGCCGTAAATGCGCTTACTGTGTTTTTGTTAGTGGGTTCATATTTAAGATATTTGGTATATTTGTAATTTTACTTTCAACAAAATGTATTGTTTAAGGAATAAGAATAAACATTGTAGCTGTTATTATATAGTTTTATTAATAAAATAAATACATAGCGACATAGCTTTCAGAATAAAATATAATAATAAATATAGTAAATATTCCGGACATATCACACACGGTCAACTGATCCCAAACTAGGCATAGCCTGTACTATGGGTACCAGAGACTGATATACATAATAGATATATATTTAACACCCAGACACAGAACAAACATCTGTGAATCACACAAATGTTTGTCCAGTGCGGGAATTGAACCCGCGACCTCTAGCGTAGAAGGCAGAGTTACTACCAACTGAACTATGAGGCCAGTCAGAATTAGCATGTTGAAGTGGCAGTGGGCCGGCCATATAGCTCGCAGAACCGACAACCATTATTCATTCATTTTTACTTAACATCAGCTGAGATTGTGGTCAAACGTTAGCCTATTTTGTATAAAAAAAAAAAAAAAACAACCGTTGGGGAACAAACGTTCTCGAGTGGCGACCACGAACCGGACGACGCAGTGTTGGAAGGCCCCCCATCCGATAGACCGACGACATTGTGAAGGTTGCGGGAAGTCGGTGGATGGAGAAGCGTCGTTCGTCGTCCTCTCTTTGGGGGAGGGCTATGTTCAGCAGTGGAATTCATAAGGCTGATGATGATGATCATTAATAAAATATCCACAATTATGGTCATCATCAGCCTGTATAATTCCACTGCTGGACCTAGGCCGTGATCCCCCAAAGAGTTTCAATACGAACGGCCTTGAGTCTTTTCCATCCACCGATTTCCTGTAACTTTCACAATTTCGTCGGTCCATCGGGTGGACGGCCATCCATTACATATAATAACAAAGTACTTAAATACCAAAACTCAGGACATGCTCTTTTTTACAAAAACGTATTTAGGATTACGTAACATGATTTTTTTTTGGTTCGAAAGACTAATAAAGGCGGCCAAGTGCGAGAACTCGCGCCCTAAGGCTACCACTACACGGGGTCAGAAAATTAAGATTTCTAAGTGTGAAACGCACATCATACTCATCGTCTCCCTGCCCTTATCCCACTTCATGTGGTATCGGCACAACATGTTTTTCTCTTCCACTCCCCTCTATCAGCCGTCAAATCAGTATTCACTCCTTTCTTACTCATGTCGTTCACACAATCCATCCATCTTTTATTTTATCTCAAAGTCAAAGTCAGAAGGCGTTTCATCATCATCATTTCAGCCTGAACATGGCCTCCCCCACAGACAGAGCAAATTCCTTATCATGTGGGGGGATTTGCCCATACTCACCACGCTGGGCATGCGGGTTGGCGAGCGCAGTTAGAGCTATCGTTGTTAAAATGAGGGACGCTGCTGCCCATCCCCACTTTGAAACGTCTTAGAAACTAGGTGAAGCTACGCCTGTTCCTCGCGACTAAGCCTATCTACCATCTCTTATATCCTTACACACATATTTACCACACTTCTAGTCATAAAACCTAGTTCGATCGGCACCACGCTGGCTCTAAATTCTATTTTGTGAAAAAAACAATTTAAAAAATAATAATTATAAATAAATAAAAAAAGGATCATCGAAAAAATGATGGGCCTCAAGCCGTGTTTGGTGCGTGATTCTTCTAGGCTTGGTCGCGAGGAACAGGCATAGTTTCTACTAGTTTCTAAGACGTTTAGAGGTGGGTAACTCGAGTCAGATTCATGCATCCAGATCGAATCATAGGGTATTCTGAACCGCAGGTAAATGGCTCACGGCGCTCCCAAGCAGTTCAACGGCTCAAAACAGGTATACTTTAGCTGCGAGTCATGCGACCCGCTACACCCAGCAAGATCGTTTTGTATTTTATTTTCAAGGTGTTTAGGTCTATATTAGTAAACCTGACCTGGTTGCTGATTCAAACCGATTTCATACGACAACAATTTGTGTTTTATTTTCAACCCCCTAGAGTCCATATTAGAAAAGCTACCCGTTTGATGAACTGATTTCTAGTACCCATAACATTGTTTCCTTCACTTTACCTGATTGATCTGAATTCATTCATTGATCTACTTGAGCGGCAAAGAATGTTTGAGCTGTTTTGAGCTGTTGACCTGCGAATCAGGTCTGGTTCAAGAGCGTGAGCTGCGAGCTGATTTCCAGCTCAGGTTTTTTGCGTGAGTTACCAACCTCTAAAGACGTTTCAAAGTCCTAGTGATTTTATTTAAATAAAAGCCTTTTGTGTTTGAAAAGGGACAAAATCGAATCAGCTGCCGTTTTCGTCTTCGCTTATTGCTCACTGCGTAGGTACTTTGCGGAATACCGGTTTGGACATTGACCAACATAGAAATAGTGATACTAGATGTGGCATAAACAGACGTTGCCGAAAGTACCCTACCTACGTATTTTATTTCCGACTTTATCTGCGATTAGTCTTCAAACTATGAGCAGGATTGGCATGGGTATTAGAGTATACCCACACCTACTCGCTGTGCCCCACCTCGCACAGTGGCGGATTTGCCCTAAGGCCCAGTAGGCCCGGGCCTAGGGCGGCCAGATATTAGGGGCGGCAAATCGAGACCAACATTTTTTAGAAATTGTCGTAGAAAATTTAATTTAATTCATTTATTTTGGTTGTACACCATAATTGTTAGTACATTTTTATACTACCTGCTCGTCAATGGCATATTATGTGTCATGCAAACCTTTCCTAAAGTAAGTCATTACAGCCCTACGGTCTAGCCGGGTCATAATGTTGTACTGAATTTCATTATTTCCCATGGGACATAATGTGATTTGAATTTGGAATGCAACCCATGTAGTCGTGCTTGATCGAGGTTGGTTTCAAAAATGTTTGGGTGCAATGAGATTTTATTCTAATTAGGCTGTATGTTAACATTTTCTTTGCACTGCCTACAAATTAAAAAAAAGAAAAACATGAAAACTTTTTACGAAATTCATTTTCACCCGCGCACGAAGAAGGATTTATTCGAATGTCGAACTGACCACTACAGAATAGACTACAAAAAAAGAAAAAAAGGCGCCAAGCGCTCAAACTGCTGTGCTGTTATCTACACCGAAATTCAGTTTCGATTCAAATAAACTTCTAAAAAATGTCAAGTGACGACGACAGTGATTTTGATTCGACTCCAGAATGCATACAATCTGAAGCCTCTGGTATAGTTGGAAACTTACTTCCAGAAAAATCATTTCTGTCTATTTAACAGTCATTGTTTTCAATTGCCTCGCAGAAAGTATAAAAAAGTAGAGTATGCATCGCGGGCTTAAATGTGTATTTGTCTTGGGCGATCTTGAACCCTATATCTTGAAATAGCGCCCTCGACATAATACACTACTTTAAGCCCTTGTTGCATAATCTACTATTATCTACCTATAAACTATGTTAGTAATTATAAAAACAGATTTCAAATTATTCATGTCACACATTATCAGAAAACATTAGACAAATTATTATTGCAAAAATAAATTAAATTTACTTAATATTAAAAAATTCTAACTAGATTAATATAAGCATGTAAATGTCAATATAGTATTCAAGAATTCTAATTGTTTAAGTAAAGTCCAGAAATAAATAAATAGTAACCTACAGTTACAGTAGTATAATAATTATTGTACTTTTAGACATGTCAAAGGATTAATAAAATGAATTGCAATTCAATTCATTGTGTTCAATTCAATTGATTGATAATTTTATTTTATTTTGCACAACGCATTGAGTTGCAAGGCAACACATGCGTCTCGGTCCAGTGTCTGAGGATATGGCCTTCCACCCGCTCAGCCACCGTGCCCAGGAGGCTGTTCAAAAGAGAAAAGCTCATCGAAATATATTTACAAATTAGTAGCTATTATAGTTATTTAAATTTCTGATTTCGATTTAGATAAAGTTGGCAATAAAGTAAATTCATTATGTACCTAGTATAATGATGGGTGCTGAGAAAGGGGCGGCACATGGCCTGGGGCCTAGAGCGGCCAAGACTGCAAGTCCGCCACTGCTCGCATGAAACTATCCTTCTTCAAGGCTTAGGATATCTCCATGCCCAATTTACAAATCGGTTCAGCCGTTTAGTCATGACAGACAGACTGTTATTTTCGTATTATTAATATTAGTGTGAAGAGCAGATACTATTATTACAAATCCGTGGACAACGGGGCTGATTACACTCTAAGAACTTTAGTACCTACTTTAATTAAGTTTAGTAATATGTGAGTGCAATTGTTTGTTGTCCCGAATAAATAAAAATAATAAAAATAAAATAAAAATAAAACTATTTCAATACAAAAGATTTGAACGCGTTCTCTCGTAGTAGTTCGTAGCATAATGATACACGACAGGGAGATTTCTAGCTCACCTAGCTCTAAATTGGTGCAGCCCGCATGGGGAGGTACCTCCGTCTTACAAAAGATCGCAGCCAAATAACATTATTTGTTTCAAATAGTGTTGTGTTCCTGCGGTGAGTAAGGTTGCCAGAGCTCTTTAGGAGGGAGGGGGATTCGGGGTTAGAAACGCGTGCATGATGCCTTTGTTATTGCAAACGTTCATAGGCTACAGTATCTACTTACCAAATGGTGGGCCGTAAGCTTGTTTGCCACATTAGTTGTAAATAAAAAAAAAAAGAAATGGCTTCGAAAAGAATACTAAATTTCCTATAAAACAGGCTTTCTAAACCCCTTTAGATACAGATATAGCACATAGACCGCCACGGGAATCGAACTCGCCCTCCTTGCATTTCCGAGAGTACGAATGCTGACTGAGTGAGACTACACACACTATACCTACCAGACTTTTCCATTTACCCTAAACACCCTTAAAATACACACATACATACATAAAATCACGCCTGTTTCGCAGAGGGGTAGGCAGAGACCACGGTTTTCCACTTGCTACGATCCTGACATACCTCTTTTGCTTCATTCACTCTCATCACATTCCTCATACATGCTATATATATATTTTTTTTTATTTATTTATTTATTTATAGGGTATATACCCTATAAATAAATAAATAAATAAATATTCCGGACATATTCACACGGTCAACTGATCCCAAACTAGGCATAGCCTGTACTATGGGTACCAGAGACTGATATACATAATAGATATATATTTAACACCCAGACACAGAACAAACATCTGTGTTAGTCACAAATGTTTGTCCAGTGCGGGAATCGAACCCGCGACCTCTAGCGCAGAAGGCAGAATTACTACTAACTGAGCTATGAGGCCTGTTAAAATATCTCTAATATAAATATCTTTGATAAATATATAAAGGCACACAATAAAGGTCTGTGCGTCATTGAAATTCTTTGGGTAGGTATAAAAATAGCGCTTCTTTGTATCACTACCTCTTTGCGAGTAGAATATCTAGCGGTAAAGCATTGAAGCATCTCGTTATGCGCTGCGCAAATGGAATCCAATTTTAGTTTTTCTCAATTCTTACGAGGAGGCGATCGTTGCCGCGATTGTGATTTAAAAAGAAACGTGTTTTTTTTTATTGGCTGAGGTAAGCGAGTTTATTCTACTTTTTGGTGACACTGTGCTTAATATTTCAAGTATGTAGGTAAGTACCTACTTATATACCTAGGTTTTTCCGTATTTATCGTCTTTATTTGTACTTCTTACCTACATAAGTATTACTAGCTTCTGCGCGCGGCTTTGTTCGCGTAGTACCTACATAAAAAGTAGTCTATATGCTAGTCTAGGTAAAGAACCAAGTTTTATCTTAATCGGTTCAGCCGTTCTGGCATAATTGAGTAACAAACATCTATCCCTCCAAACTTTCGCATTTATAATAGTGGTAATTAAGATTCTCACAGAATAAGCATTCTGAAACTAAACAAGGCAGAATCAGGTCCATTTATTCCTCACTAGATTCCGCCCGCGGCTTCGCTCGCGTGGCACGGACATAAAAAGTAGCCTATAATTCTATTCCAGGTAAAGAACCCTATCTATTCCAAGTTTCAACGAAATCGGTGGAGCCGTTACGGCATGATTAAACAACAAACATCTAAATATCCAGACATCCTCACAAACTTTCGCATTTTGAGGAAGTATGCATGCTCGTCGGTTTAGGGTACTCTTCACATGTGGCGCAATTAAATGAAGATCGCAATTTTAAGGATTATTTTATCAATTTAAGCTACATCTGAAGTTTTTCAAACACGAAAAGGAAGAAGCTAAGGCCTTGATGTTTTGCCTTGTCAAGTTTGGAACGTTTTGAATGTTGCTAAGGTTGTTAAAATTACACTCAACTGATTTACGCCTTTATTTCAAAACGTCACCGATCTGCAATTTTTATAATCTTTATAAATTAATAATCAACGTGCGTGAAGTTCGACATCAAAATTGCTACCTAAAATAGCTGAATAATTATGTTTGAACTCATTTGACCCCAAAAATAGCATATTTTTACATAGTGTTATTTCAAAGTAAAATGTTGAATTTCCATAAATCAGAGAACAACTTTATGCCTTTCGTGTGTTTAGGCCACTTTCGACATTATATACCTATGTAGGTACGTTCAGTTACCAAATCGGTGACGTTTCGGAAAAAGGCCAGATGAGGATTGAGATGAGGATGAGGATTGAGAAAGGTATGCTAAGATGGTTTGGTCATGTAGAGAGGATAAACGAAAGAAGATTGACAAAACTGGTATATAAGGGGAGTGTGAATGGGACCGTTGGAAGGGGAAGACCTAGGCGTACGTTTAGTGACCAAATCGGTGACGTTTTGGAAAAATGCCAGGTTAAGAGTACCCTAAACCGACGAGCATGTATGAGGAATTTGATGAGAGTGAATGAAGCAAAAGAGGTATGTCAGGATCGTAGCAAGTGATCTCTAGCCGTGTTCTCTAATTCATTCACCCCTCTGTCGGTCTAATATTTAAAAAAGTATTGACGGGAACCATAAATATTCAGGAGCGACTTTGCTCGTAGGAACACTGACGGTTGGAGGTGGGAGTTAGAGGTTATCGGTGGTTTTTTTTTTTATATACAACTGAGGTGGAAAACAAGCATACGGCCCACCTGTTGGTAAGCGGTTACCGTAGCCTATGAGCGATTGCAATACCAGAGGCATCACGCACGCGTTGCCGACCCCGAACCCCCCCACCTCTAAAGAGCTCTGGCAACCTTACTCATCGCAGGAACACAACACTATTTGAAACAAATAATGTTATTTGGCTGCGATCTTCTGTAAGGCGGAGGTACCTCCCTAGGCGGGCTGCTCCAATTCAGAACGAGAAAATCTCGCTGAGCCCCACCTCCTAAAAAATCGTGCCAGGTTACCAGAAAATCGTGTGCTTATGGAGAAGAATGCGCTATTGTTTTACCGATTGTCCGATAGGGGCAGCACTGTCGAATTTTGCAAACATTTGAATAATAATTTACTAATTCGTATAATGTATGAATACATATTATTGCGCCATATTTGCTTTTGCAAATTACGTGGCTAGACTTACCGGGCAAGACCGGCCACCAAGGTGTAGTTGCGAGCCAGCAGCGTGTGATAGGTATTGTAAAATACAGGAACTACCAGGTACCTACTACCCACCTAGGTAGGTAGGTACTATTAGGATGTCGTGAATAGAAAAGGTGAAATCTCCACAGACTGTGGTTAGAATAGTTACCTACTCGCTAGAAAGTCTAGAAAGCTGTTACGATATTATACCTACTCTACGTACATAAAGTACTAGTGACGTGGCAAAGGTTTTATAGCTAGAGGCCCTAAAAGGTTGATAAATAACAGAGGCTATTTTTAAGGTGAGGGTTAAATTGTTTTATGATTTTTGAATTGTTTTTACTCAATAACCGCAAAACGCACAGTTTTGATTTTTATGACAAAGATAACTTGAGCATTTTATTTACCTAAATCCAAGACAGAAACGCGATTGATAAAACTTTTCTCGATAGATTTATTTTTTAAAGTTGGGCCCTCTGCAACCATTTTTTCGAAAATACTCTGAGACTATCTAATAGAAATAACTTTTTTTTAAATATTGTGTTAGACAATAGCATAGGGTACCTAAATCCAAGACAGTTTTTTTCCAAAAATACATAGTTTTTAATTAATCGATATTTTCTTATATGTCGCTTACGTCGATTACTTTCGAGCGCCTTCTAATGCTTGCTATCTCTTTCCGCATTCAATTATAGTACGTAGCGCTGTCACTTTCTTCACTCCGCCCACTCGACAGTTTATTTTGATTTCTGTATCGCCTTATGGTTCCAATAAGACTATGGTGATATAGACTAGGTATGTAAGTTGTCTGAAATAATTGAATTTATTATTACCTAAATGTGGTGGAATCTTATTCGAAGATTTCGAAGACTTTTTTTTAAATATTGTGTTAGACAATAGCATAGGGTACCTAAATCCAAGACAGTTTTTTTCCAAAAATACATAGTTTTTAATTAATCGATATTTTCTTATATGTCGCTTACGTCGATTACTTTCGAGCGCCTTCTAATGCTTGCTATCTCTTTCCGCATTCAATTATAGTACGTAGCGCTGTCACTTTCTTCACTCCGCCCACTCGACAGTTTATTTTGATTTCTGTATCGCCTTATGGTTCCAATAAGACTATGGTGATATAGACTAGGTATGTAAGTTGTCTGAAATAATTGAATTTATTATTACCTAAATGTGGTGGAATCTTATTCGAAGATTTCGAAGACATATTGTGACTGTGCACGAAACAGGAATAGAATAGAATATAACTTTATTGTACACCAAAAGAAAAA
Source organism: Anticlea derivata (assembly GCA_947579855.1). Classification (NCBI taxonomy): domain Eukaryota; kingdom Metazoa; phylum Arthropoda; class Insecta; order Lepidoptera; family Geometridae; genus Anticlea; species Anticlea derivata. The sequence goes on along the minus strand of OX388287.1, from coordinate 3,114,531 downwards.
TACACAAACCAGGAAAAAATAACTTAAAAATAGTGTGACAATGAACGGCCTTATTGCTAAAATCTCTACCAGGCAACCTTTGGATGGATAGGATATATTATAACAAGCCTGAGGCGTACCTAATAATTTATTAAAAAGTAAAAATTAAACAGACACAGTTAACCATTTATTATTTTATTTATTTATTTATAATTATAACACCATAACAGCAAAGCCAAAGCGATGTTATAAGCAAGGAATATAAATGCACTTAAAATCTAAACATATAAATTTAAACATAATATTTTAAATAATAAATCAAGGAACCGTGAAGTGTGGTAGAATAGCATTAAAGCTATAGCATACGCAAAAAAAAAATAAGATGGTTCATTCTCAAAAAATATTACTATAGTCTGTTATTTCCGTAGTAAACTTTTTGTGCACTAGTTTGGCCTTATTTTTTACAGAAATTATAGTAGGTAGTCATATTTTTTGCTGAAATGCCTAAGTACTACCTAACTACCGTTCGAGCGTTCTGCATGCGTTTCATTTAACGGAACCGCTCATGTCTGATGTCTCTATGTAGGTAGGTACTTTTAAGGGTTTATTTCACATAAAAATATTAGGCTTCATAAAAATCCCTTAGGTACTATTACTTAATGAGAAACAGTGACAGGGGTCATCATCATCATCATTTTAGCCGTACAACGTCCACTGCTGAACATGGCCTCCCACAGACAGAGCGAATTCCTTATCATGTGGGGGGATTTGCCCATACTCACCACGCTGGGCATGCGGGTTGACGAGCGCAGTTAGAGCTATCGTTGTTAAAATGCCACGCTGCTGCCCATCCCCTAGCTTTCTTCCCTTAATCGCCTCTTACGACATCCGTGGATAGGTAGATATGGAGGGGCCTATTCTTCAGCCGGGGCCACCACGGCCTACACAGGGATAATTATAAACAATGCTAATTTCTTCCTAATGAAAAATCTAGCTAGCTTTCGTAACGTAAAATGAAAAAAAAAAGTAAAGTTTATAACGAAACTGACAAGGTACCTACCATTGTTTAAAATCTCACAAGGCCGTGAATTACCATCGTGTGCTGTTTACCATTGCGGAATACAACATCAAATAAGATTTGGTCGGACGGTGAAGCAACTGAGTTACCACACCGGAATGTTGTAATGAATGGAAATTTTCGTTAGTTGATTTGTTTTTTTTTTCAATACTTAGTCTTGACCCCACACTAGGATTCCGAGCCTCTAAGAGCCTCTACATTAATCCTTTCACTGAGTCTTTCATCGATGGTCATAGGCCGCCGCGTTTAGTCATAGCTGCCACGTTTCTGCAGTGCATCAGGGATGTTTGCAGAATACGAGACGGATGGGTTTGCTGCAATTCTCCGTAAAAAGACCACATCCCTGATGCGCAGAGTGCGTGATAGCACCAATATCATCCTTCAAACGATTGCTGGCAGGATCACCTCTCCCACGTGGCACTGCTTCGTGAGGAGAGTGATCTACTGAAATGTTTAATTATTTAGCATTAAGTACTAATTATAAGTTCGTTTATATAATTTTACTAACAAATTATGGATTTTAGTCGTCCGAAATAAAATATTTTTATTTTTTTATAGGCCCTTTTCAGGGCCACCATACTTCAACCTGATCCTAGAATGACCAAGAAAGAATCAGTGACACGACAAGAAGAACTAGGATTCCCTGTATCGTGGGTATCAGGTACCAATACCATGGTACAACAACACCCAGACCCGGAACAAATATTTGCATGCATACATTTGTCCCGCAGCGGGAATGCGTTTCAGACGGGCACTCGCCCGCTGCGCCACCAAGGTTGTCTAATTCTACATCTACTAATATTATAAATGCGAAAGTTTGAGGACTGTAGTGACTAGTATTTAAGGATACCTGCATTCCTTAACTTATGCTGTCTCCGGGGGACAACTGACAGTGACAGATAGCAGATGACACCTGAAATGGAGAGATGGATATATACTCTCTGGGAGTCAGTCAGTCTGTGGGCAAGCCGGCACGAGCAGGCGCGCGGGAAGTTACTGTGGGAGAATTATAAGTGTGAGGTCCTGCTGAGGAACCAGCCAGTGTGGCGTAAGGCATACACTACAAGGACTATTGAATGTTTTTAGTTCAACCACACCGTAACGGCTCAACCGATTTCAATGAATCTTTGAATAGATAGAGTACTTTACCTAGAACAGCTTAGAGGCTACTTTTTATGTAGGTACCACGCGAGCGAAACCACAGGGTAAAGCTAGTGAACATAGCGAACATAGCACGTTGCGCGACTTTGAGCTGGTGTATGAGGTCAAGTCTCAGCGCTATAATATGTCATCACTGGCAACACTCACTGTTGTTTTATGATTGTACAACACGCAGAAGTTAACTAGTCACCTCGTTGTAATGTCTCATTCTCACTCGCGAGAGCGGTAGCCGGTGCGGTGTGGTGGGAGGGGGAAGCACCACGCAGTTGCCAATTTGATTCCTGCGTGTAGTAGACATACAAGTCGTTTTTTTTTTATTTTTATGTTATTTTATGTGTAGTAGTCTTAAGGAATATAAATCTTTCATTCATTCATTCATTCACAAGTATTTACTTTGTTCGGAAAATAATCTTGATGTCAATAGAACACTTAAGGATGCGGATGCTCATAATTACATAACTATGTAATTCCTTGGCTATTGCAAATACGTTAAGTCACTCACTTTTTTATTTTATTTTATTTATTTAAGGTACAAAAACAGTTGATAAACTAATACATGGCCAAATACAAACTTATTAGTAAAAGTTAAATGAAATCTATTAACCCTCAAATTATACACGACATTCAAAACAACGTTTGTTGCAAATAAAGTAAAAATACACATGATCTAATTTCCAAAAGTATAAACAAAAGGTTTAATCTAATTCTAATTTAAGTTTCAACAAACTTGCTTTGAAACTCCTATTGATTTTTGATTAGCACGTCTCTATTACGTCATCACAAAAACTGACTAGTGACCATTGTACCTTATTCATGCCGTGCTATTTTTATCGAGTGATAGGTAGAGCCATGTTGGCCTAGTGGGAGTTTCCTCGACTTTCAGTTCGAAGGTCGTGGGTTCGAGCCGGACAATCACCAATGAGTTAAGGTATCATTTGAATAATTAAGTTCGCATTAACACGCGCTTTAGTGAATAAAATATCGAGAGGAGCCCAGTAAGTTCATATTCTTAAAGCGTCGATGGGCTTGCTATCTGTCACGCATGGAATAGTCACTACAGTAAAATGTGGGCATGCGCCACATGTTCGGCCTTGACTCTGACTACCCCCCTTAGACATCTTCAAGGATCTGATCGAATGAAGATTTTTTTACTTGCTTAGTAGGTAGGTATATTTTAGATAATGATCAAAAAACAGGCCCAAATAAAAAACTATAAAATACTCAGCAGAAAACGCCAATTATAGCTGTTTTTTTGTTATTTATGTACGTAGGTTCTTTGTTGTAAGATATAAATATCTCTAGTTTTTTGGTTTTAATGAATTTCCAAAAAAAGGAACCGTTCCACCTACATAATTCTATAAGCAATAAAAATGTTTTGGTTGCTCTATTTGAAAAAAGACGGTCAAGCGCAAGTCGGGCTCACCCTAAGGCTTCCGTACACGGGATCGGAAAATCAAGATCTCAAGTGTCGCTCACGTAGTTCTGCATGAAATTAAAATATAATTGTTTTGTATCCAAAGGATTTGAAATTTATCTCAGCTAGATATACAAGGTGATTCATGGTATGTATACCATCACAAAAGGGGCTTATTCTATTGACACAAAGAAAGCATTTAAGATAACAAAATTAAATGTTCAGCTTTCCAAAATTCAAATTATTAAGGCCACTCGAAGTTCCCTAAAGATTTTTTGTAACTATACCATTTCCCTAAAAAATTATAATATATGCATTTCCATATCTTGTTAATAGATTGAGTTAGAAGCTTTATATTTTTACGGCACCATAGACTCACAGACCTTTCAATTGGTATACATTTGAAGTTGACTTTAGCCTTTAGCCGTTCCTGTCCTCCTGTCCGAGTCTTGACATACAGATGGACAACAAACATCCTCATCATCAGCCTGATGAAGTCCACTGCTGAATATAGGCCTCCCCCAAAGAGTGCCATGACGAAAGGTCTTGAGCCTTCTCCATCCACCGACTTCCCGCAACCCTTACAATATCGTCGGTCCATCGGGTGGGGGGCCTTGCAGCACTGCGTCGTCCGGCTCGTGGTCGCCACTCGAGAACCTTTGTTCCCCAACGGTTATCGGTTCCGCGAGCTATATTCAACAAACAAACAAACATCCTATATTATAGGTATAGGTTCCGTTATTCCTGTTGAGGTAAGGAACCCCAAAACTATTAAATATGTGTAAACGACGTACCTCGCGAACCTGAAATCAGAAACAAAGAACATTAGAATTTATTATTTTAGTAACAGAAAAGTGATGATGATAATGATGTAGGTAGGAATTTCAATTATCTGTACTTACCTTCTTATTTTTTTATTAAATGAAATCTACCCCCCGTTTGAGCGTGAACGACCGAAAGACAGTTGGCCTGTTGACCCGACACCGGCAATTTGTCGTGCGCGCTGAAACGCCGTAATTTCTTCTAAAACTTCCAAACCTTGTATCATTTCACGAATATTCACCACTCCACGCACCCTCATCCTCTACAATATGTGTAGAGGTACTTTTAAGCAATCTAAGTGGCACCTAATTGAGAGACCTTGTTGTAAAACAAAGATAAAAAGTTATTTATCCATCGAGATAACATCCTTAATCCTAATTATGTTATATTCAAAGTTTACAATTATGTACATCTGCATAAGAAAGTTTTTTTTTTTTGTGTCTCGCACTACTTGTGCATTTGCCATTTTAATTTTAATTAGTTAAGTTTTAATTTTTTTTTAATTAGGGAAACAGGTATGGAAATTGGTACGCGAATTCGCATAAGAATGTTGTATAAGTGGTTTAACCTTTTACGGGTTACTTGATGAATCAATGGTTTTGATCTAGGTACGTAATGAAACCAAGCAAAACCTAGAACCTAAACTTGGAAGTCATAAAATCTTGAAAAAACAAATGTAAGGGTACTTAAGCTTTATGTTGGTAGTGGGTGCGAGCCAGAGGCACAGAGGCCACGATATATAGTATCGTCGCCTCTACTACTACCTAGGTACACCGACATAGCTCTCAGAATTAGCAAGTTGAAGTGGCAGTGGGCAGGCCATATAGCTCGCAGAACCAATAACCGTTGGGGAGTAAAGGTTCTCGAATGGCGACCACGAACCGGGCGACGCAGTGTTGGAAGGCCCCCCACCCCATGGACCGACGACATTGTGAAGGTTACGGGAAGTCGGTGGATGGAGAAAACTCAAGACCGTTCGTCGTGGAACTCTTTAGGGGAGGCCTATGTCCAGCAGTGGACTTCTACAGGCTGATGATGATGATGATGATGACCTAGGTACTATTATAGTAGCCGATGTTATTGGCTAATTTTTGACTATACCACAGATAACATAATACTATAACTATACCTAACTATAGTTAGTCAATGACATCGACGATGCTTGAAATCCTTTTTTATTTTTAGCTGATATTTGAAGGCCACTGCACCTAGTTCCTATGATGGATTGATAATGTGTTCAATGTTCTAAGTATTGATTTTAGATATTAGTAGGTACTTAGGTACTTGGGTAATATATTTCTGTAAGTAGGTACCTATGTATTATCTGAGGTTGTTAGCTGTTTGAACGCTGCATTAAAAAATATGTAGGTAACATGGGTGTAGCAAGGCTTGGCTTGATAGGGGGAGGGCAAAACCAAGGAGTCACCATAAATTACTTAACACTAGCTAGACTATGAACCATAACCGGTTCCGGCTAAACCATAACCCTTTAATTCATAATCCTAATTAATAACTAAATAGGTATCCCCCATAAAATAAACAAAAATATCATTTTGGTTATTTTGTGGGGGAGGGTAGCCAATCTGCGGTGTAGTGCCCACGAGTAACCTACTTAAGTGGTTACTGCTGATTGCGTAACAAGCCTGCTAACCTTGGTTTCATTGAATGAACATCATTTTCTTATAGTAATAATATTTTCCGACATGCATTACGTTCTCCTTTCCTAAGTATATATTATAATGTTTTGTATTAACGCATATCTCGTACGTCAAAGAATTATTTACAAGTTAGGTTTATACCTACCTAGTTAGTATGTACCTAGGTATTACCTACCTGCTAAAAGTGCAAAATAATATCTAGGTATCAGTAAATAATTTTTTAAATATTAAAAAAAAAACGAGTTTTTTATTTATTTATAAAAGATTGACATCATTGAATCTAGTGTTTACGCATGTGTAACGATAACGTTCCCTCCAATGTTTAGTCAGTACCACGTCAGTACCTGGTATATACAAAATTACTCTATGGTCAGTACCTAGTCACACAAACTAAAGATTAGTACTGCCTAGTGTCGTTCCTTTGGAGCGTATGGATCTGCCCACAGACTAGGAAGATACTAGGTCTGCCTACGCTACGCCTACTTTGCCAAAACTTTTTGGATTAAACACTAGTAGAAATGAGTCGTACTTGCTATTTCGCATACCAGATACATAACGTATCGTATTTTACAAGAACCAGGTTCAAAAACCAATAAATACTTGAAGGTATTACTTCGAACGCGCGAGTCCACTGCGCAAGTCCACTGCGCAAGTCCGCCGCGTACCCAAGGTCGTACGTACGGTCGGGTTGCGACCGCGCGGCGCGTCGCCTCCTAGGGTGCGCGGTGGACTTGCGCGCCGCACCCGAGTATTTTTAATACGTCTAAGTATCGTGAAGTCTTACCAGTTACGTATAGTTTGATGCGAGAACCTGGTTTAAAAACCTGGTTGCGTAAATACGAACCACCTCTAAACACTAGGGGAGAACGGAACTGCTTGACATTGACATTGGTTTGATTGATTGCGTGTGTCGTGCGCAGTGCGCTGGCTGCCTGCGATTCTTGCGAAAAAAAGATTGTGAAATCAGAAATGATTGTTTACAGTTTTTAAAACTTTTTGACGTTATTTTTTGTTTATTTCTGCAGATTTATAGAGAAACAGTCGAAGAAAACCGAGAATGTCGGAAGAGTCTCAAGTCCGCGCCTTCTACAAAGGGAAGAACTTTTTTATCACTGGTGGAACCGGCTTCGTTGGTCTCTGCCTTATTGAGAAGATTCTTCGATGTATTCCTGACTCAGGAAAGCTGTATTTGCTGATGCGACCGAAGAAAGGCAAGGATATCAGTGAAAGAATTCAGGAGTTTCCTAAAAACCCGGTAAGTTGAATATGTAGTAGCTTCCATCCTCGGCTTCGCTCGCGTTGTAACTTGATAAAACGTATCTTATTAATATGCTATTCTAGCTAAAGAACTCTATTTAATCCAAGTTTTCTTCGAAATCGGCTGATCCGTTAAGGCGTGATTGAACCACAAACATCCTCACAAACTTTAGCATTTATAATATTAGTAGGATAGGATAATAATTAGTATTTTGAAACGAGCTATGTACCTAAAATCGATAGGAATGTTAAAAGAAGCTGTTCTTGGCTTGCTTCTGTAACTGGCTTTTCTTTGGTAGGTATTTATTATTTATAAATAAATTTTACAGGTCTTTGCAAACCTCCTTCAAACAAACTCAACAGACATCTTCAAGAAACTCATCCCCGTCTCTGGAGATGTTGGCGAGGATGACCTCGGCCTGAGCACTACAGACAGACAGACGCTCGTAGACAATGTGAACGTTGTTATACACTCGGCCGCAACCCTGGACTTTCAAGACAATTTGCGGCCGACGGTGAAAATCAACTTGTTGGGTACGAGGAGAGTGATGGAGCTTTGCAAGCAGATAAAAGATTTGAAGGTATGTTTTTTATGTATTCTCAAACCAGTATGGACATACGGGATACAAATATAGAGAACATCGAGCAAATTCAACTGCGCCATCATCCTATGTGCCCTATGTGCCCTAAACAAAATCCTTCGTTGTCTTGTCGTCGTCGTTGCTGCCAGCCTTAATAGCTCATTCTTTGAATTTGAACTGATTAAACCCCAAAACAGCCGATTATTACATAGAGTTTTTTCAATGAAAAATATTGAATTTCCAAAAGTTAAACATTATTGCCAATTGAGTGTAGAATAAGCCCCTTTTGGGATAGCATATATATTATTAATCACCTTATATTGTTGATATTTATTTCAGGTCATGATCCAAGTTTCCTCTGCCTATGTCAACTCATACTTAACAGAAGTACACGAGAAGCTGTATGATGCACCAGAGGATGCTGAGAAGGTCATCTCTTTAGTTGAAACTCTTAGCGATGATGTACTCAATGAGATGGAGCCAAAGTGAGTGTTTTCAGATATATTTTGTACTAGCTTCCGCTCGCGGCTTCGCTCGCGTGGTTCCTAATTCTAATTGGGGGTGGTTAGACCTGCACTGACTTCCCGCTGTGGGGTGTAAAGTAAGAGGAAGGAAGAGTTAATATAAGTACTGTTTCTTCATCGTTTTGGTTAAAAGCTAATATCAAAATTATTACCCTTATGCTTATTGGCCAGCTATTTGATTGAAAACCTTCCATGTCAAGAGTCAAAGTAAATTAAGTTTTCTTGAATACGAACTACAAAATGGCGTCCGTTTTACTAACAAACTGTATATTGGGAGAAATAAAGTTGTAATCGATAAGACTTGATTACTACCCGAAAGAATAGTTTATGCACAATCCGTTGATCTGTCACAGTTTGGGAAATAAACTACGGCTAACGATGATTCTAGTGAAAATACTTGTACCGGAAGAGATCACTTACTTCGGTCCGCAATGCCAAAACGAATTATCGCGATATCTTCGCTTCTACTAAACCAAAATTGATGACAAATGGTAGGTAGACATGACAAATTAGGGACTAAATGATGGCATACTTAGTTTAATCAAATGTGCAGCGGTTTACCCGGGACAGAATTGTACCTGCTGCGTTGACGTCAAGCCAGCAGGAAACTGTTAATTCGCAAAATATCATAAACTACAGCGGTACAAACAAAAAAAACAGGTACAAATAAATGACAAATTCATCACTAAATGATAGGTCAGAAGTCCGGAAGCTCCCGTCTAATGTTGGTGTTCCTGCTGACCTGACGTACACATCAAATCAAACAACATGACATGAAAAATATGTCAATGTCATGTCAAACGCCAATTATAAACCAACATGGCGGCCTTCAAATAGTGTTCACATAGTAAAAAACTTACCAGAAGAACTATTCTTGTACCATCGCATTTGTCTTCAAATTAATGAAATTGTATTTTTCTTGTAATCTCCTAATTTTTCTATGTAGTGTACATGGACCAGGCCCAGAATGAAATGGCTCCTTAGGCACAGAGATAGGTTATAGTCTAGAATAGCATATATGCTAGTTTTTATCTACATAGGTACCACGCGAAGCCGCGGGCGGAAGCACTCCAACAGCGCTGTATATATATAAAGAAGCCTCCTAGCTACTGAAATTGTTTCCAAAATGAAACCAATTAATATTTTACAGTTATTATAAGCTTAGTTTCTGAAGTTTTATTATTGTTTTACCGGTTTTTGGCACACGCGAACATTCCTATTGCTGAACAAAACGCAGCTAACTTCATATGTAACGACACAATCGTTATCCAATACGATCGCAATTCCGATTTCAATCCAATGCTATCAAAATTGTTTTCAAGAGTACAGTCATTTGTCAACATTGTAATGAGGTTGGATTGAGATTGGCATTGGATTGAAATTGACATTGGATTCAAGAGTAAGGCCCCTGTTCAAAGACTTAAGCTACTTTTAGTTCATTGGCGAGAGGTGTCGCAGCTTCATCATCATCATCAACAACCTGTAGAAGTCCACTACTGGACATAGGCCTCCCCCAAAGAGTTCCACGACGAACGGTCTTGAGCCCTTTCCATCCACCGACTTCCCGCAACCTTTACAATGTCATCGATCCATCGGGTGGGGGGCCTTCCAACACTGCGTCGCCCGGTTCGTGGTCGCCATTCGAGAACCTTTACTCCCCAACGGCTATCGGTTCTGCGAGCTATATGGCCTGCCCACTGCCACTTCAACTTGCTAATTCTGAGAGCTATGTCGGTAACCTTCGTTCTTCTACGGATTTCCTCATTTCGGATCTTATCACGTAGTGATAAGATGTCGCAGCTTATTCAATATCTATTTAAAAATGATAACCAACACTAAAGGTATACGATTTTTGTTAATGATAATAATTATGAAACACCATGTATATTTACAGACTGCTGAAGGAGCACCCCAACACATATACATTCACAAAACACTTGGCCGAGCATGAAGTGGCCAAATGCGCTGATCTGTTCCCTTGTACTATCGTCCGGCCCACTATGAGTAAGTGACATACCTAGATCCTTTTTTTGTTTAAGAATGAAATATGCTTTACGCATCCCCTCCGACTCGAGAAAAGGCGGAGGGGTATGTCGGGCTCTCCGCTGGCTACTTATAAATAAATAAATAAATATTCTGGACATATCACACACGGTCAACTGATCCCAAACTAGGCATAGCCCGTACTATGGGTACCAGAGACTGATATACATAATAGATATTTTATTTTTTAATTTAATTATGAAATTTAACATTGCCATGACATTTAACATCCAGACACAGAACAAACATCTGTGTTAGTCACAAATGTTTGTCCAGTGCGGGAATCGAACCCGCGACCTCTAGCGCAGAAGCAGAGTTACTACCAACTGATTATTATTACTACTATTCTACTATTACTATTATACTATTACTACTACCAAATTCAAAAGATGTTTATTTCAATAAAATCACTAAGATCACTTAGAAACTAGGTGAAGCTACGCCTGTTCCTCGCGACCAAGCCTACAAGAATCAGGCAACAAACACGGCGCGCGTGCCTAGCTAGCCTAGATATTTTTTCAATGGTCCTTTTTCCATCTCCAAGCTTATCCCTATGTGTTGTCACATTCGGATTCCCTATTTGTGAGCTAGGAACCGTTTTTAGGGTGCCGTTCCTCATTTGGAAAAACGGAACCATTATAGGATCACTTTGCTGTCTGTCCTTCTGTTGATACCCTTTTTCTCAGAAACGGCTAAAGGTATCAACTTGAAATTTATACCACCTAGGGCTTATGGTACCGTATAAAAATCAAAGCTCTAGGTTAAGGCGCTATGAGAATCATAATAAACTGTCCAGTGGGCGGGGTGAAGAAAGTGACAGCGCTACGTACTATAATTGAATGCGGAAAGAGATAGCAAGCGTTAGAAGGCGCTCGAAAGTAATCGACGTAAGCGACTTATAAGAAAGTATCGACTATCTTAAAATCAAAGTAATTTTTTAAAAAAGTGTCTTGGATTTAGATACCCAATGCTATTGTCTAACACAATATTTAAAAAAAAAGTTATTTATGATTGATAGTTTCTGAGTATTTTCGAAAAAAACTGTTGCAGAGGACCGAACTTTAAAAAATAAATCTATCGAGAAAAGTTTTACCAATCGCGTTTCTGCCTTGGATTTAGGTAAATAAAATGCTCAAGTTATCTTTGTCATGAAAATCAAAACTGTGATTTTTGCGGTTATTGAGAAAAAACAGTTAACCAAAATCATAAAACAATTTAACCCTCACCTTAATTAAATATCTGTGCAGAAGGCAGAGTTACTACCAACTGAGCTACGAGTCTAAGAACTACGACTAAGGTGACCGACATAGCTCTCAGAATTAGCAAGTTGAAGTGGCAGTGGGCAGGCCATATAGCTCGCAGAACCGACAACCGTTGGGGAGTAAAGGTTCTCGAATGGCGACCACGAACCGGGCGACGCAGTGTTGGAAGGCCCCCCACCCGATGGACCGACGACATTGTGAAGGTTGCGGGAAGTCGGTGGATGGAGAAGGCTCAAGACCGTTCGTCATGGAACTCTTTGGGGGAGGCCTATGTCCAGCAGTGGACTTCTACAGGCTGATGATGATGATGATGAGCTACGAGTCTGTATGGAAATGTATGTATTGAATTTTTTGTTTTTTTACAGTTGTGGCGTCGTGGAAAGAGCCGGAACCTGGTTGGACATGCTCCAAAGTCGGCCCCCAAGGGTTCCTGATGGGCGCAGCAAAAGGTACTTGTATAGCATCCTACTCATTTTATAGATAGATAGATAACTCTTTATTGTAAGCCACATAAAAATTTTACACATCACAATTAAATCGACAAAATATAAGTAATAATAGTGAAAATAATTATTAACCAATAATATATTAAGTATTAAGTAATAATAATTATAAACCAGCTTCCGCCCGCGGCTTCGCTCAAGTGGTACCTACATAAAAAGTAGCCTATATGCTATTCTAGGTAAATAAATTACGAGAGGTAGGGCACAGCGAGATTTTCTCGCTCTAAATTGGAGCAGCCCGCCTGGGGAGGTACCTCCGCCTTACAGAAGATCGCAGCCAAATAACATTATTTGTTTCAAATAGTGTTGTGTTCCTGCGGTGAGTAAGGTTGCCAGAGCTCTTTAGGGGGGGAGGGGTTTGGCAGGCAACGCATTAGCAATGCTCCAGGTGTTGCTGATGTCAATAGGCGACGGTAACCACTTACCATCAGGTGGGCCGTAAGCCTGTTTGCCTCCGTATAACATAAAAAAAAAAAAAAAAAACTTTATATTCCAAGTTTCAACGAAATCGGTTGAGCCGTTACGGCGTGATTGACCACAAACATCCTCACAAACTTTCGCTTTATAATATTAGTAGGATGCGAAAGTTTGTGAGGATGTTTGCATGTTTGTTGATCAATCACGCCGTGACGGCTCAACCGATTTCGTTGAAATTTGGAATAGATAAAGTTCTTTACCTAGAATAGCATATAGGCTACTTTTTATGTAGGTACCACGGGTGCGAAGCCGCGGACAGAAGCTAAGGATATAAATATATAGCTTTATCTTTTTACAAGTTGAAATGCCAGTGGGCTATACATATAGCTCGAGTAACCGACAACCGTTGGGAAGTTAAAAATTCTCAAATGGCGACCACGGGCGACGCAGTGTCGGAAGGCCCCCCACCCGATGGACCGACGACATTACAACAATACAATGGAATTTATTTCAGGCAACAACAGAATAAAAAACAGCTGGAATTTTTCTCATCCTACGGCCCATATAGATATATACCACATACATTGTGTTTGGGCTGTGCGTTGATTCCACGTTGAGGCCTTGTTATTTTATACCAAAACACCAGCAGTTCTGAAAACCAGCGCTGCACCTTACCTCCAACTTTGATGCAGCTTATGCTGATACCTGGCCCTTTTTGCCCCACACAACACATACCTACTTAAGTACCTCCCTACTATTTTTAACCTTCCTATCTACCTACCATAATTGTGTATGTACCTAGGAAAATATTTATTTTTTTCTTTTTAAATTTTTCCTTTCACCTACTCTTTTCTTTTTGTTTTTTATTGCCTTGGTAGGTACCTACCTAGTACCTACCTACTAAACAATATTGTAAACCTTGTGTGCTGTGGGACAAATAAATAGTTTTTATTTTTATTTTTTTATGTTATACGGAGGCAAACAGGCTTACGGCCCACCTGATGGTAAGAGGTTACCGTCGCCTATTGACATCTGCAACACCTGGAGCATTGCTAATGCGTTGCCTGCCCTGGAGAAATCTTTTGTATTTTTCTTAAAGCTCTTCATGTTGTTCATGTTGTTGTCTTTCTTTCTTATACAGATTAATAGATGGTAATTTTATGTTTTATGTTGTTATCCTCAGGTGTGGTGCGTCGTTTGCCGATGGCCAAAGACAACATCGCAGATTACATTCCCGTCGATGTGGTTGTCAATCAACTACTAGTCGCTGGTTGGAACGCTGCTACCACTAAGTAATCCTAATATCCTACTTATATTACTATTGGCCGTGGTGGCCCCGGTTGAAGAATAGGCCCCTCCATATCTACCTATCCGCGGATGTCGGAAGAGGCGACTAAGGGAAAAAATCTAGGGGATGGGCAGCAGCGTCCCTCATTTTAACAACGATAGCTCTAACTGCGCTCGCCAACCCGCATGCCCAGCGTGGTGAGTATGGGCAAATCCCCCCACATGATAAGGAATTCGCTCTGTCTGTGGGGGAGGCCATGTTCAGCAGTGAACGTCGTACGGCTGAAATGATGATGATGATGATTACTATTGACTTTGAGTGGTTCCCCTCGAACTGGGAGCTCGCGATGTCAGCTAAAAGTCAGCTTCCGTGATCCTTGAGAAATAAATAAGATAAACTTGAAAATCGATCTAGGCGTGTCCGATCATTTTGTCATTGATCCATTCTAGGCCATAATATGCGGGTTCAAATCCCGTCTGAGTCGATATTTTTGAGATTTTATAAAAAATATTATTACCAGTGAAAACCCCCGCGACTTCGATCGCGTGTTTTTTTTTCATACAAACTTCAAATCCCGGTACGCCCTCTTAGGGGTTCAATTTCGAAAAATCCCTTAGTACACCCCTACGTACCAAGATGGCTTAGGCTCTGCGTTGCATGTCTGTCAAGCCTTTTATAATAGTATACAGGGTGAGTTTTTTTCAGGGCCACATAGGCGAAATCGGCAACCGTGAGAGTAATCGAAAAGTGATGTTAGGAGTTACGGGGTCGATTTTGAAAAAAATAAGATCTGCACAAAAAAGTTTTTTTTTTTTTAGATTTTCAGAATATTTTTTTTTTTTGCGTTTTTGTGTATCTTTGTTTGTTAATAAATAATTGTTTCCGATTTCCCCTAAGTGGCCCTGAAAAAAAACTCACCCTGTATATTGATTACATTTTCAGATCCGGTCTAACAATATACCATTGTTCGTCGTCAACTTGTAAGCCATTCGCCTGGTCGATGTTGGAAAACACCGTTAATGGCATTCTACACAAGTATCCATTAAAAAGTGCTGTGTGGTAAGTTCATAAACCTCTATAGGTGGGTCGTACTTGGTATTTTAAGTACCAGGGCTATTTTTTTTTTTATTTACTTTTTGTGGCTATGGTGTCACTGCGGCCACAACTGGCCTATTGTGATTGCCACTTTATTTGTGGAGCCCCTTTACAGGACCTTTAAAGTTCACCGCAAAGCCCAGCAGCTGTTAAAAACTGAAGGATTTTCTTTGGGGTGAGTTGCTTTAGCTCCATTGGGCTGAGGATGTGCTTTCCCAGGGCTATGAAGTAAATGTATATTTATTTATTTATTCTCTCTCACAAAAGGTTATATATGAATACATTTGATGTACAAAAGTCACTTAATTAACTAATAATCCTGATTTGAGAGACCGGTGCCTGTGATAGGTTAGCAACCTGTATTACAAGTCACCAGTGCCCCACTCCACGGAATATTAGTTAGGTAGGTACATTGATAGGTTGGTGTTGATACCACAATAATAATAAGTTTGAGCCACATCAAGTAGGTACATAATACAATGTTGACAGGCCTCATAGCTCAGTTAGTAGTAACTCTGCCTTCTGCGCTAGAGGTCGCGGGTTCGATTCCCGCACTGGACAAACATTTGTGACTAACACAGATGTTTGTTCTTGTCTGGGTGTTAAATATATATCTATTATGTATATCAGTCTCTGGTACCCATAGTACAGGCTATGCCTAGTTTGGGATCAGTTGACCGTGTGAATATGTCTGGAATATTTAATTTAATTTAATGTACTCTCCAAACCAGGTGTTTAAAAAAAAAAACATTTAATAATAAAAAACTGAAACCAAATGGAAAATGACTATATCCTATCCTATTTATATGATTAATGCGAAGGTTTGTTTGGATGTTTGTTGTTCAATCACGCCGTAACGGCTCAACCGATTTCGTTGAAACTTGGAATAGATAAAAGTTCTATACCTAGAATAGCATATAGGCTACTTTTTACGTAGGTACCACGCGAGCGAAGCCGCGGGCGGAAGCTGGTAAATTTTAAATCACCACATTTTTTTTTATTTTTTTTATACAACTGAGGTGGCAAACAAGCATATGGCCCACCTGTTGGTAAGCGGTTACCGTAGCCTATGAGCGCTTGCAATACCAAAGGTATCACGCACGTGTTGCCGACCCCGAACCCTCTCCCCCCCTAAAGAGCTCTGGCAACCTTACTCATCGCAGGAACACAACACTATTTGAAACAAATAAAGTTATTTGGCTGCGATCTTCTGTAAGGCTGAGGTACCTCCCCAGGCGGGCTGCTCCAATTCAGAACGAGAAAATCTCGCTGTGCCCTACCTCCTCCTGATCCTAAATACAACAGTTATTTATTACAGTGCATGAAAGTAGCCTCTAAGAAGCGCACTGTAATCCTTTCACTACACTGATTCTTTCACCGACGGGCATAGGCCCTTTTCAGGGCCACCATATCTCAACCTGCCAGGCTATTGCGTAAGCAAAATGGTAATGAAGATCGCAATTTTAGGGATCATTTTATCAATTTTAGCTACATCTGAAGTTCTTCAAACATGAAAAAGAAGAAGCTAAGGTCTTGAAGTTTTCCCTTGTCAAGTTTGGAACGTTTTGAATGTTGCTAAGATTGTTAAAATTACCCTCAAATTTACGATCTTCATTGCCATTGCGCTTACACAATTGCACCACTGGTCACTGACTATAGCACGCCGTTTGAACACGTCTGAGGAGTTTTGAAATATTGATTACTTTTTCAGGTACCCGCATCTGAAATTCGTGTCTTCGCTGTGGCTGTTTAGGATATCCGCCATTTTCGTTCATTTCCTGCCCGGTTTTCTGCTGGACTGTATGCTGAGACTGACTGGAGGCAGACCAATGTAAGTACAGCCTTCTAGCTTCAGTAATCAAGTTCCAACTTTTTTGTTTCACTCGCGCGCGCCTTGCCATAGACTACAAAAATTGTCTTTTGCAGAGGCGAAATAACGACGCACTGCTTTGCAAAACATTAAATTTTATTTATTAGATTATGTAAAGAAGCCATTTCATTCTGGGCCTGGTCCATGTACACTACATAGAAAATTAGGGAAAAATAGGAGATTACAAGAAAAATATAATTTCATTAATTTGAAGACAAATGCGATGGTACAAGAATAGTTCTTCTGGTAAGTTTTTACTATGTGAACACTATTTGAAGGCCGCTATGTTGGTTCATAATTCGCGTTTGACAAGACATTGACATATTTTTCATATCATGTTGTTTGATTTGATGTTTTTGTTTTGTCAGATAAATGTAGGTTGTCAAAATGACATTTCACGCACGTCCATCCATGTTTTTGTAGCGCTGTGTGTTGCTCTCTTTGTGGAAGAAAATCTTAATGTACCTTAGAACGAAGTCAATTTAAATAAAATAACCAATTAAATACGTTTACTTTATTGCTTAGCCATATTTTAGAGTTGTGTACACAGTGCAGGCCCAGGCTCCATATATTGATGAAACGTATCTTTTCATATTTTCATTTATTATTTATATGTATTTATTGGTTGGTTCGTGAGGTCACCCGTCAGGTTTGGTCTGAAAACCAGCGCCGCTGCATGTTATCCTAATGTGTAGCGGCGTTATGCTGAGACCATGCCTGTTTTGGCTGACACACACGGGAGACTAATTAGCACTTAAATATTGTAAATGACATAGATACCTACTTATGTGTTGTTGTTTGTACTGTGTGTTATCTGTGTTACGTCGACCTATCTCCCTATCATTAACCTTTATTCTATTGTTTTTTGTGTCTTCTGTCTGTGTTTGTCAAAATAAATTTATTTCATTTCATTTCAATAATAATAAATATTCCGGACATATTCACACGGTCAACTGATCCCAAACTAGGCATAGCCTGTACTATGGGTACCAGAGACTGATATACTTAATAGATATATATTAAACACCCAGACACAGAACAAACATCTGTGTTAGTCACAAATGTTTGTCCAGTGCGGGAATCGAACCCGCGACCTCTAGCGCAGAAGGCAGAGTTACCACCAACTGAGCCTGTACTGGCCAGTAGATATGATAAATAGTAAAAATAGTAGAAATAGTAATGACTGGCCTCATAGCTCAGTTGGTGGTAACTCTGCCTTCTGCGCTAGAGGTCGCGGGTTCGATTCCCGCACTGGACAAACATTTGTGTGATGAACACAGATGTTTGTTCTGTGTCTGGGTGTTAAATATTTATCTATTATGTATATCAGTCTCTGGTGCCCATAGTACAGGCTATGCCTAGTTTGTGATTAGCTGTCCCAAATATTTAAATATCTAAATTTTCAGATTAATTCGCCTCCATACAAATGTGTGGAACTCCCTGAGCCGTCTGGAGACGTTCATCTTCACAGAATGGCTGTTCCACAACCCGAAAACAATCGAACTGTCCAAGAAACTGAACGAAACTGACAGCGAACTGTTCTATATTGACATCAGCACTTTGTGTGTAAGTAATCTGCTTTAAGCCGCGTTCAAACTGCAAATGATATGTCCTTGATATTTTATATAACATTATTTTTAAGGCCTTAATTTATCTGCTTTAAGCCGCGTTCAAACGGCGCACGATATGTCCTTGATATTTTATAAAAAAATCTTTTGAGACAGCCTTGCCTCCGACGGGATTTGAACCCACATTGTTTTTGGGATATTATAAAAAAAACATAGTAATCTAGGTTATCACTATAAAATAAAATATAAATGTTCCAAAATTGGACGCGCCTCTGATTTGAAGGGTTTTGGGCAATCAAAATAGGCTTTTATGTAATAATAACTCGTTTATTGTAACAGAGGAAACAGTTAAACCTACCCGTGGAAGCAGCTTTGCTTCACGTCAGAAGATCCTGACTCCTGTACAGCCGCCGTCACAGAGGTGATTCTGTCGGGAATGGAATGCTTCATTCCTAACCCTTTGGTGGCTGCGGGAAACAAGAGGCGACCGTGGTTTAAACGGCCTTGCAGAGATGCTAGACGTCTCAAGCAAACTGCATATGAGGCCTGGACCACGGCCCGAGCTAACAAGGATCCTAATATCTGTGATGTGAAGAAAGTGCTTAATGCTGCTTCGAGGGCCAGTAAGAAAATGATCACTAAGGCCAAATTCGATTTTGTCGGCAGATTTGGTGAGCGGCTGGCGCGCTACCCTTCCGGGAGTCGTGCTTTCTGGTCGCTGGCCAAAGCTGCCGAAGGAAACTTTTGTCAGTCGTCCTTGCCACCGCTTCGAAAATCTGACGGTAACCTGGTCTATAGCGCTAAGGAGAAAGCCGATCTTTTGGGGAATCTCTTTGCCGCCAACTCGACATTGTGCGACGGAGGTGCCGTACCACCTACCATCCCGTGGTGCGGTATCTCTATGCCGGAGATCGTAATTACACAACGGGAAGTCCGTCGGGAGTTACTTTCTCTGGATGTTCATAAGTCGAGCGGACCAGACGGTATACCTGCTGTAGTACTGAAACGGTGTGCTCCTGAACTGTGTCCTGTTCTGACGCGCCTCTTCGAGCATTCGTACTCCACAAGACAGGTTCCATCTTCGTGGAAGACAGCTCACATCCACCCGGTGCCCAAAAAGGCTGATAGATCAGATCCATCCAACTACAGGCCTATTGCTATAACCTCCCTTCTCTCTAAGGTTATGGAACGCGGAATTAATACCCAACTCCTCAAATACCTAGAAGGAAACGATCTTATTAGCGACCGTCAATATGGTTTCCGCCATAGTCGCTCGACTGGTGACCTTCTAGTGTATCTCACGCAACGTTGGGCCCAGGCTATTGAGAGTCATGGGGAGGCTTTGGCTGTAGGTCTGGATATTGCAAAGGCCTTCGATCGAGTCTGGCACCGGGGTCTTCTGTCGAAACTGACTTCTTACGGAGTGTCTGAGGGGTTATGCAAATGGGTCGCTAGCTTTTTGTCCAGCAGAAGCATAAGAGCCGTCGTTGACGGTAGTAGCTCTGATAGCATGGATATCAATGCTGGCGTCCCGCAAGGCTCCGTACTATCCCCAACGCTGTTTTTGCTGCATATTAATGATATGTTGTCTATCGATGACATTCATTGCTATGCGGACGACAGTACTGGTGACAATTTATACACGGGCCGTGCCAACACCCCTCGTCACATTGTGGAGGAATGCCGAGGACAACTTGTGTGTAGTGTTGAGAGTACCTTAGCCAGAGTCTCCGATTGGGGAGGGAAAAACCTGGTTCAGTTCAACTCGACTAAGACATAAGTTTGCGCTTTCACTGCTAAAAAAACCCCATTTACTGTAGCTCCACAATTCCAGAACACATCCCTTACTATCAACAAGAGCATTGGGATTCTAGGCGTTGACATCTCTAGTGACGTTCAGTTCCGTAGTCATTTAGTGGACAAGGTCAAACTGGCATCCAAAAAGCTCGGTGTGCTTAACAGAGCGAAGCTGTACTTCAGTGCGGGGCAAAGACTGCTTCTTTACAAGTCGCAAGTCCGGCCCCACATGGAGTACTGCTGTCACCTCTGGGCAGGAGCACCTGAGTACCAGCTGGGACCCTTTGACTCGGTTCAAAGACGCGCTATGAGAATTGTCGATGATCCCAAGCTAACAGGCGGTATTGAGCCCTTAGCCCTAAGGAGGGACTTTGCCTCCTTATGTGTGTTCTACCGCCTGTATAACGGGTTGTGTTCTGAAGAATTGTTTGATATGATGCCTTCAGCTTCCTTTTATCATCGCACCTCTCGCCATAGGCAGGGGATCCATCCTCACACCCTGGAGCCGGGTTGGTCGCGTACCGTGCGGTTTCAGAGGAACTTCCTCCCGCGAACACTCAGCTTGTGGAATGATCTCCGTGCTGAGGTTTTCACTAAGGACTACAGTATGGGGTTCTTCAAAAAGGGCGTTTTGAACTTTTTAAGGGGTCGGCAACGCGTGCGTGATGCCTCTGGCGTACATAGGCTACGGTAACCACTTACCAACAGGTGGGCCGTATGCTTGTTTGCTACCTTAGTTGTATAAAAAAAAAAAAAAAAAAAGTTAACACTTATGGAGCCAGCGACAGAGAGAGAGATAGTTTAGAGTAAGACAAAACATGTCACACTTCACATTGAAGTTTGTCTACCATGCTTGGAAATAAAAGTAGCTTAATGATTTTATTTTAAGGTGAGGATTTAATTTAGGATTTTTGAATTGTTTTTTCTCAATAACCGCAAAACGCACAGTTTTGATTTTTATGACAAACATAACTTGAGCATTTTATTTACGTAAATCCAAGACAGAAACGCGATTGGTAAAACTTTTCTCGATAGATTTATTTTTTAAAGTTGGGTCCTCTGCAACAGTTTTTTCGAAAATACTCTGAGACTATCTAACAAAAATAACTTTTTTTTTTAATATTTTGTTAGACAATAGCATTGGGTACATAAATCCAAGACACATTAAAAAAAAAATATATAGTTTTTGAGATAATCGATATTCGCTTACGTCGATTACTTTCGAGCGCCTTCTAACGCTTGCTATCTCTTTCCGCATTCAATTACAGTACATAGCGCTGTCACTATCTTCACTCCGCCCACTCGACCATTTATTATGATTTTTGTATCCTCTTAAGCATCGACCTCGTTAGCGCAGTGGGTGAGTGCGCGGCTGAGACGCAAGGGGTGCGGGTTCGATTCCCGCTGCGGGACAAATGCTTGCATGATCTGCAAATATTTGTTCCGGGTCTGGGTGTTGCGTTACCATGGTACTCGTAGTTTCTTCCCACGACACAGGGAATCCTAGTGTGGGGTCAGGACTATGTATGTGACAGTTGGGTGTTATTTTTTTTTTTAATTATGATTCTTTTGTAGTGGGAAGATTATTTCAAGAAGCTTCATCTTGGCGTCAGGAAGTTCCTGAACAAGGAATCCGAGAAGACCATGGAAGCGGCTAGAAGCAAGGACACTATGTAAGTACCTATAAGGGGGTGCATTTCGAAATTTCGAATTCTTGAAGGGGGTGAAATAGGTGTTGAAAGTTTATATGGGCAATCTATAATTCCTCAAGTAAGGTATCTGAAAATTCATTTTAGGTAAGAAATGAAGGAATGCGTGTTTCAGCATTTTCGCAAAATCGTCCCAAAGGGAGAAAGTGGGGGGGTATCAGCTACTTCTTCTTCTTCTTAATTTCTGTTCTAATTCTGTATCAAACTAGTTTCTAAATTATATTCTGTTCTTATCACTTTAACTATCTTATTTATAATAAATAAATAAATAATAAATCTTTTTAATTTCTAGCCCTACCTACTCTCTTAATTTAAGTAGGCTTGGAATTAGGAAAGTTTACATTCTCCTTCTCCTAAAGGGTTCTATTATAAGAAGCTGTCATGTCGTATAATAATGATCAAAACCCTTTTCTCTTCTACTCGTTTTAGCACTTCTGCTAAACTAGTGATTAGTAATAAAGATTATAAAAATATCACAAAAATATGGGTCATTTGGTTTATTATGGGTATTTTTTGACAGGCCTCATAGCTCAGTTGGTAGTAACTCTGCCTTCAGCGCTAGAGGTCGTGGGTTCGATTCCCGCACTGGACAAACATTTGTGTGATGAATACAGATGTTTGTTCTGTGTCTGGGTGTTAAATATATATCTATTATGTATATCAGTCTCTGGTACCTATAGCACAGGCTATGCCTAGTTAGTAGGGATCAGCTGACCGTGTGATAGGTCCGGAATATGTATTTATTTTATTTATTTGAAAAGACCTTGAGTTTGTTGGTGTGGAGAATTAAAAAAATGCAAAATATTGATATTATTTTTCGCTAAGTTCTTTCTTTTTGTTGATAGAATAACCCCCTTTCGGGATATACAATTAAGAATCAGTTTGTATAATATATAATGTTTGTTTCAGCCTGTTAGCAGCGCATGTGGTGTGGCAACTGGCTACCATCTGGATACTCTGGTTCCTATTCGCGTGCGCCACCGGCCTCACAATGACTCACAGCGCCTGGATTGCGCCTACCTTTTACATATTAATCAGCCTACTGTAAAGGCATTTGTAACCTCTGACTAACCCCTTAGGTCTGTATTTTGAGACTACCATTCTAGTATACATTTTTTGATGGGTTTTCGAAGAATTATAACTACTTTACTACTCTTAAGCTGTTGGTTGGATCGTGCCTACCTTTTACATATTAATCAGCCTATTGCAAAGGCATTTGTAACCTCTAAGCCCTTTCGTCCACGACGCTACTCAAAAGGAACAAAACGTTTGTAACTAATCACCTGGCGACTCGACATGCTAGTCGCGATGCGACTGGTTTCGAGAAACTGTTGAAAAATTAACGAACACAAAGTAATTTTATTTTATTCTGACGTCTATGCCAGTAGAGAATTAATAATTCCATGTCATCGCTTGAAATATTAGAAGGTAGTCATGTTAATTGTTTTCGTTTCAAGAAATTCAAGTAGCGTCGTGGACGTCCTCAGAGTTTCCAATGAGTTCCGTCATTATTAATCTATTGATGGGTTTTCGTAGAATTATCATCATCTCAATTACCTCGCAAAGGGTAAAGTTTGTATACGCGTGGTACGATTGTTTTTTTTTTATAACTAAAGTGGCAAACAAGCTTACGGCCCACCTGTTGGTAAGTGGTTACCGTAGCCTATGAACGACGCACGCCTATGATAGGCTACGGTAATGAATGACGCACGCTTTGCCGACCTTAGAAAAGACCAAGATTTTGAATTTTTGTATGAAAACCCTAAAAATAATCTATACTGGAGTACAATATCAGAATACGGGCCTTATCTTTAATGAAAGTCGAGATCTGAGTGCTATATAAATTAATTATATATATATATATATATATATAATTAAGATCTAATAGAAAAATAAAAATATGTAATTTTTTCTTAGAAAGGCTAAGTACCTATTGTTCTCTATTAAATAAAAAATACTATTATTTTTAAAGCCTGTTTTGTTGTTGCAGGGCATATATTTTTGTAACATTTTTGAAATGTAAAACATTTATTTTTATAACATTTTTACTTACGAGAAACTATTGAAATGACTGTAATATCCTACTAATATTATAAATATAAACTAAAACTTGAGAAGTCATTCCATTCCATTGGAAGTAATAAATGTGAATTATTTATTAAAGTCTTTTTATTTAAATTAAAAGGTAGGTGAAAATTGGTGTTGAATTTAGTAACGAGAAATAAGAAATACTATTAGTACCATTAGGTACTATTTTAGTAGTTTTATAAGTAGGCACCCAAACGGGCGACTTCAATAAAGAGCAAGAAAAATAAGAGTACTCATCTCCTACATAAATAATTACATAGTCATCATCATCATCAGCCTGTAGAAGTCCACTGCTGGACATAGGTCTTCCCTAAAGAGTTCCACGACGAACGGTCTTGAGCCTTCTATGGAGAAGGTCTTCGGTGGATGGCCACCGACTTCCCGCAACCTTCACAATGTCGTCGGTCCATCGGGTGGGGGGCCTTCCAAAGTGCGTCGCCCGGTTCGTGGTCGCCATTCGAGAACCTTTACAATAATTACTTTTTATTTACATTGTATAAGCTTAAAATAAAACTACATAATATAATTTGTATTAAGTTTTAATCAGCAGGGCAACTCACATTATTTAACTTCAATATAATTATCACTACATTCTCGTGTCACTAACCTTTATACTTAAGGGGCCGTCAATTAATCCCGTGATTTAGTAACTTTTTTGACACTACCTACGTGATGAAAAAAAGATTACTATGAAACTAGGTGAAGCTACGCCTGTTCAAGTCAAGGCCACGTCCCGCTTTTCGGTTTAACGAAAAAATAAATACACGGGATATCTCACCTCCCCCTTTATGATATTTCGTTATTTTCAACCCCCCCTCCTCTTCCTTTCAAGCTTCAGGTGATTAATGGACGACCCCTTACATGAAAATAATTAGATTAACAAATAAACTGACGGTTAAGTTTGACATAAGACTACATAATGATAATAAATTTGTTATGTGAATTAATCCCCATTTATTCACTACCGTCATTATAACTAAATCACACCGAAATCGCTAACGTAGGTACATAATAAACAATATTTTGGCTTTAGTGATGTGAAATGCATTTTAACCGCGAGAGAAAATGAATCTATACAAAGTGATTCATAATAATATATATGCTATCCCGAAAGGGGCTTACACTACACTAAATTGGCAATTTTGTTCTACAAAGGAGCCATTTCATACTGGGCCTGGTCCATGGACACTACATAAAAAAATTAGGAAAAAATAGGAGATTACAAGTAAAATACAATTTCATTAATTTGAAGACAAATGCGATGGTACAAGAATAGTTCTTCTGGTAAGTTTTTTACTACGTGAACATTATTTGAAAGCCGCGATGTTGGTTTATAATTGGCGTTTGACATGACATTGACATATTTTTCATGTCATGTTGTTTGATTTGATGTTTTTGTTTTGTCAGATAAATGTAGGTTGTCAAAATGACATTTCACGCACGTCCATCCGCCATATTTTTGTAGCGCTGTGTGTTGCTCTCTTTGTCGAAGAAAATCATAGTGTACATTAGAACGAAGTCAATTTAAATAAAATAACCAATTAAATACGTTTACTTTATTACTTAGCCATATTTTAGAGTAGTGTACACAGTGCAGGCCCAGGCTCCATATATTGATGAAACGTCTCTTGGAAATTCGAGATTTTTCAATGAAAAAACAATATGCAAAAATCTGCTGTTTCGGGGTCAAATCAGTTCAAACTCAATTGTTCAACTGTTTTAGGTAGCAATCTAGAAGTCTTATTCACGTACGTTCAAAACACATATGATGATAAAAAGAACAATAACGGGTTGCTTGAAAAGGTCGGGAAAAAATCCTAAAAAAATAATATCTTATTTATTTATGCTTATTCGTTTTCTTTTAGTTGACAGAATAAGGCCCTTACAAGATAGTATACGTACTATGAAATCAGCTTTGATACACAATTTTATTTGTAAATACCTTTAAGACGGCACGATTTCACAAAATTCTTAGGTGCTTAAGGGGCCACCTTACAGTCATTTATTGTGTTAGTTAAGTACAGTAGTCGGCACGAACAAGTTAAGTGGAGGTTACCCCCACTCTAAATAAACCGAAGAGGTCGCATGCAGAAAAAAATCCTGAGCTTTAAATAAGCATTAAACCGTTAGTGACACTTACTGGACCTGAGTATTTACTTTTTGGTACCTATATATTTTTTTAAAGTAAAGATTGGTGCCCCTTAAATAGTATGTGAAGTGTAAACTAATATAGCGTAACAAATAACAAATTCAGACAAACATTTTTAATATAAAAAATATTTTTACTCTTAACAGCATTTATATTTAACCGTGAAGTATACTTTACGAAAATATAAATATTTTCATTTCCATAATTTAATTTATAAATGGACGGCCGAAACTTAAAATGTCAAAAATATTTTCTTAGTGTTATATAAATTTTAATTATTGAGCACTATTTGCAGTTTTGAAAATCTAGCCTCTAAATGAAAGAATTATCAGAATCAGCTCAGCTTAAAAAGCAGTTAATATCTATTCAATCTACACAATTACGAAATATTCATATTTGTAGTGAATATTTTCCTATTATTTACTAAAGGTCATAAAGTCTAAAATATTATTAATTGTGACAGCACCTATATTATACAAAAAATTGACTCAAATTAAGTAGAAATGATTATTCAGTAAATAATTTATTTTAATAAACCAGTAGCTACAGGATGATTCAGTGTACCTACTTAATATTCTGAATTTCTATATTGCTATAGTTGCTATAATTGTCTTTTCTGTTAAACGTTTATTGTTTCAAAAACATGTCTAGTTAGTTATGAATATATTCTATATCTATACTGAACACAAAATAATACAAAAATGGCAAAAATGTTGATTTTAGGATAGCATAATTTACTACTGAGTTTCAATATGAATAGATAAAGACACAAAATTCAAATTATTCTATTCATAAAAAGTACTACAAAATTAATTTCTGTCTATAAATTCTCTGATGTTTTTCTTGTGTATTAAGTACTATTTGTACTTAGGATTAAATAGTAAAATATATTATATATATAAAAATAAATGTTTACATTTGACTGACCGTCTTAGGAACAAAATTATGAAAAATGCAAGATTTCCAAACAAATTACAGCCTAGGTTGGATTCTTCAGTTGATGGTACAATGATTATAAATAACTAGCTTACGAACGCGGCTTCGCTCGTGTGCATACTAACTACATAAAAGGAGCCTATATGCAAAGCTAGGTTTTTTTTTATACAACTACCAGGTGGCACCTGTTGGTAAGCGGTTACCGTAGCTTATGAGCGATTGCAATACCAGAGGCATCACGCCCGCGTTACCGCACCCGTAAAGAGCTCTGGCAACCTTACTCACCGCAGGAACATAACACAATGTTATTTGGCTGCGATCTTCTGTAAGTCGGAGGTAAACTCTATCTGTTCCAAGTTTTGGTTACCGTAGCTTATGAGCGATTGCAATACCAGAGGCATCACGCCCGCGTTACCGCACCCGTAAAGAGCTCTGGCAACCTTACTCACCGCAGGAACATAACACAATGTTATTTGGCTGCGATCTTCTGTAAGTCGGAGGTAAACTCTATCTGTTCCAAGTTTCATCGAAATAACGGTATGATTGAACCAAAAACATGCAAACATCCTTACAAACTTACGCATTTACAGTTTAAGAAGGATTCAAGTACCTTTCTTCTCTTAGGTACCTACATAAAATACTAAATTTCTAACTACTAAGGTAGTTTAAATTTTTCATACCAAAATACATACAATTTAACCCCATATAAATTAATACTTAATATGCAGACAGGGTGGTACAGGGTGTTCCGGAATTTGCTTCATAACCCGAAAGGGGCTTATTAAAAAGGCCAATTTGGTTTACTATATAGCATATCCCGGAACCGAACAAATATACACGATTATTTTTAAAATGCCAAAACATATCTTTCAAAATCTAAAGTAGAAACGACTTACAAAATAAAAAAGATTTTATTTAAACTGAAAAAGTTACTTGTATTTAAACGATTGCATCAAAATTTCGCGGAAACTTACATCCCTCCTCTCCTTTTTACCTCATTTTCGGCTGAAATCGACACTTAACATCCATAATATTAGCAAAATCAGTGTTGAAACAATTTAAGAAAAGACGAAAAAGGCTAATTACCTTTATAATCAAAAAACGTAGACAATCTCCCCGATCTCATCCTTGAAGATGTCGAAGGAGGGTAGTCAGAGGCATGTCCGAACATTTGGCACGAGTATTTCATACATGACAGGGGACAAGCCGATCGCCTCTTAATGAACACTTTCAATTGATTTCAGGCTGTCTGAAGTTTTGCGCATTTTACAAATAGTCCTGAGTTTTTTATAAATATCATAGAGATGAAAATACTATTATTATTTTGACCTAGTAACTTAGAATAAAATCAAGATGAAATGCACACTATATGCACGCAATTACAAGATAACTTATTATTTAGTATAGAGTACCGTAACTTAGTAAGTTTTGACAATGACGGAACACAAATATCAGGCTCGTATTCAGAGACACGACTCAAGCATAGGTTTAATCACAGATCAGCTGAACTCTACTTAAGTATTGAATCTCTTCTCAAACATAACTTTTATTCAAGATCGGTACTTAACTACTCTCCGCTGAATCGAGTCTCAAATCTGTACTCAAAATGTTCTCGTTTACATTTTGATTTATTTATAATTTTCGATCCGTTTTACGCAGAAATTCAAACAGCCAGGGTGGAAATAGAACAGAACTATAAAGTGAAGTATAAATATGCATCAAAGTACGTGTAACGGAACGAAAATGTCATTTGATTATTGTCAAATCAAATCTAAACTCAAGCACCGATTTCGTCTGATTGACGTTTCAGAATAAGCATTTACTCAGGTGAACTGTGATCATTGAATCTATACTTAAATACTGCCCAAGAATTAGAATCTCGACTCAAATCGAGATTTAAGTACAGATCAATGCTCGAGTCTTGTCTCTGAATACGAGCCCTAGTGTGGGCTCAGGACTATGTTTGTGACTGTTATTTATTTACGATTAACAGCTGTCAAAACGTACTTAAGTTAATTCCGGTACTATGATTAATTATTATTACTTATAATCAACATTTGTATATAAAACTACCTAAAGGTAGGTTACTCACAACACAATAGGATGACTCGCAAATACAGAGTCCTCACCGAGAATCGAACCGAGACTCCAGCAAACCTAACTTTAAGAGTCCGTCCTGGGAAGTTTTGCCTATAAATTCTGCCATCAAGCTTCAATGCTTTTTTAATGAATCTGAAATGGCAAACTGTTTGAAAGCGGTTACCGTAGCCAATGAACGCTTACAGGAGGCATCACGCGTTGCCGCAAAGTGACAAGTGAGAATTCACTGGCCTTGTAGACTGCCTCTGATTTCAATTATTATTAAATGTCGTGAAATTGAAAGATTCTTGCTTGGACTTGGAATACATTTGAAAATGGCTAAGCTTAGGACTAGATTATAAAAGCTAACTATAATTCTAAATCAGTTGTGAATCTGATTTACATTTTGTGATTTTGTTGTTTAAACTTTATTTTTAAGTTATTTATATTTAATTAAATTTAATTACTAGTAATTGAACAATAAATCAACTATGATATCTAAGTCGCTTTTACACGAAGCTATACTGCACACATTTAGATACGTTGTGATACAAGCATCAACACACGACTTCGCTCGCGAGGTACCCAAGTAAATTTTAGCCTATAAATTATTCCAGACTTTTTACTAAATAAATGTCAAATTTCATCCCAATCGGTTCAGTGGTTGCGGCGTGATGAAATATATAACAAACCTTTGCATTTATTATTGGGATTCAATATCATACAGTCAAACTAATTATATCAATGCATAAAATATATATTTTAGCATCATAATTATCTAAATTATCTATGTATATAACAAAGTCAGGATACACCATTTATGACTCAAGAACGGCTGGACCGAATTCGATGAAACTTAGAAAAAACAAAGTGGAGTTACACCTTTTATTTCTCAATAACGGCTGGACCGATTCCGATGAAACTTGGAAAAACAAAGTCGAGTTACACCTTTTATTTCTCAATAACGGCTGGAACGATTTCAATGAAACTTGGAATACGTATAGTTATTTACCTAGAATAGCATATAGGCTACTTTTTATGTAGATACCACGAGCGAGGCCGCCGGCGCAAGCTTATATGTTATGAAAGAAGCTTAGTTTCAATTTGAATTATTTTTAATTAGATAATAAGTCAAAGCAGCTATAAGATATATTATAGCGCGCCGTGTAAAAGCAACTTCACAGTTTCAGCAATAAATTTCTATACAGCTTCTTAGCATTTTTTTAGTTTTCATACATTATGTATAGAACAATTGTATGACAAATCACAAAAACAAATCCGCCAGCGTTTTGGGCACGCTTCCGACTCATAGTGATCTGGACCAATTGAGCTATCTATAGATCGTTTGTAACGGTCTTTAGATAGCTCAACTGTTTCTTGTGTATTTTGTAAATATTAACTTTAGGTTTTAATTTTCTTTCTGTAAATAAAAGTGTTTGTGATTTTTGACCGTTATCTGTCAACTTGGCTCATGGCAGACCAAGAAATTACAGTATTCATAAATTCTTTTAGGAATTATGTTTTTCTAGCAACTTTTTGTGTAAAGTTGCTTCAAGCGCCGACTTTGTTGCGCCGCTTGTTCAGTAAGGAATTGTTGCTTTGTTCCAACGCTTTTATTTGCACCTGAAATAAAAAAAAAACACTGTCAATATTTAAACATTAACATAAATAATGGTTAAGTTTACGTTGACGATCTTCTGAGACGCAAGGGGTGCGGGTTTGACTCCCACTGCGGGACAAATGTTCGCATGATCAAATATCTGTACCGGGGTCTGGGCGTTGTGTTACCATGGTACTCGTAGTTTCTGGTACCCACGTCACAGGGAGTCCTTTTGTGGGGTCAGGACTAGGTATGTGATAAAAGATTTATACCACACTAAATCCCAAAAAAAATCGTTTCAGCCGGGAATCGAAAACACAACCTTTGTCTATATACGGGAATGCGTTGACCACTGCGCCACCGAGTCAACTCCTCATTCAGTCGAAATTCTTTGGGAGTCAAAGAATTAAACCTTAGAGTGAAATATCTGAAAAGGGGGGTAAATATCCGAAGAGGGGGGTATATCTGAAAAAGGGGGGGGGGGTACAAAAAGTGGTTAGTGAAGGTACCTACACTGACCTGGTCATAGTCGACGCGCATAGTCGCCAGCGAGCGGGTCATCTCGTCCTGGACGTCCGCCCAGGCCTCCCCCCCCTCGCGCAACAAGGCGTCCGTGTAGAGGGGGGTGGCCGGCACCTTGGTGTAGCCTCGGACCCACGCACTGCTCATTACCTGCAAGACAGTTACAATTAACATGGGCAAGACAAATACCATGTCCAATGCGCATGTCGCACCCATTTCATTTCATTTATTTATAATAATAATAATAATATCCCCACCCGATGGACCGACGACATTGTTAAGGTTGCGGGAAGTCGGTGGATGGAAAAGGCTCAAGACCGTTCGTCATGGAACTCTTTTGGGGAGGCCTATGTTCAGCAGTGGACTTCATCAGGCTGATGATGATGATGATGAATAATAATATCTTTATTTCAGGCTACTTGACATATTACATAAACATGTGTGATATGCCAAAAGTCATGGATAGGTAATAGTACATTTAAGTATAAGTGTGTAACGTTAATCATATGCCGATCAGCGAATGAGGCTCTGTCGCTCCACCCACCAACCCGCACTGGACCAGCGTGGTGGGTTACGGTCCAATCCCCCCTATGATAGGCAAAAATAAAAGACGG
Source organism: Anticlea derivata (assembly GCA_947579855.1). NCBI lineage: Eukaryota > Metazoa > Arthropoda > Insecta > Lepidoptera > Geometridae > Anticlea > Anticlea derivata. The sequence goes on along the minus strand of OX388287.1, from coordinate 3,082,517 downwards.
CCCCCAGTCCCCGGCAGCTCCGCTATTCCTGGTACTGGTAGCAGCCACGGTAACGGTGGAGCAGGGGGTGCTAAGAATCCCCGGCAGAGGCCCAGCTACCAACCCCCACGATACCTGGACCTGGCAACATTCAACGCACGAACGTTGAGGACCGACGAGAAGTTGATTGAGCTGGAAGAAGTAGTAAGTAAGTTGCGCTGGGATATCATAGGATTATCAGAAGTCCGAAGAGAGGGGGAGGACACGATAATCCTAAATTCCGGCAACTTATTCTACTACCGGGAGGGAGATCAGCTATCCCAACACGGTATAGGGTTTCTCGTTCATAAGTCCCTTGTCAACAATATTGTAAAGATAGTGAGCGTTTCGAACAGGGTGGCATACCTTATACTCAGAATCACCGAACGGTATTCGCTGAAGGTCATACAGGTATACGCCCCACACTCGAAACGCCCAGACGATGAAGTGGAGGATATGTATGACGACATTTCAAATGCCATGCATGCCTCGAAAACACACTTTACAGTTGTGATGGGGGACTTCAACGCGCGGCTAGGCACGAGGAACGGCGATGAACTGAAAGTGGGGCAATTCGGCTTTGGACAGCGAAACCAAAGGGGCCAGCGTTTGGTCGACTTCATGGAGAAAGAGGGACTCTTTGCGATGAACTCTTTCTTCAAGAAACGACCGTCCAGAAAATGGACGTGGCTGCACCCCGGTGGTTACAAAAGCGAGATAGATTTCATCATGACGACCAAGAGGCAAATATTCAATGACGTCTCTGTGATCAACAGGGTCAAAACCGGCAGTGATCACCGTATGGTTAGAGGCTCATTGAATATCAACATTAAGCTGGAAAGGTCTCGTCTGATGAAATCTACTCTTCGCCCAAGTCCTGTCCAAATTCAAAACCCCGAGAGCTTTCAGTTAGAACTCCAAAATCGCTTCCAAAGCCTGGCTGAATGCGAAACAGTGGACGAGCTGAACAACGGGCTAGTGGAAATTGTCCAAGCGGTTGGGTCGGAGTTCTTTAAGACCCACCGTAAAAATAGAACCCAGAAACTCTCTGAGCACACTCTTAAACTCATGGCTGTGCGAAACGATATGAAGCTGCATTCTTCAGTGGACAGGTCGAAATACGGCGTGCTCAATAGGCAGATCTCTAAGTCTATGCGACACGATTTGCGCCTTTTTAATACAGATTGTATTAAACACGCCATAGAGCGTAATAAAGGCTCAAAAGTGTTCGCAAAAGATCTGTCTATTGGACAAAGTCAGTTGACGAAACTGAAGACCGATAGCGGCAATATCGTCTCGTCGAAGCCTGAGATTTTGGGAGAGCTCGAGAAGTTCTATGGACAACTGTACACCTCATCGCAAAGTCCTGCTCCAAGCACGGCAAGCGATGCAAGAGCCCGTCTAACCCGGCACTATACCGAAGACATCCCGGACGTCAGCCTATACGAGATCCGGACGGCCCTCAAACAGCTTAAGAACAATAAGGCACCGGGGGAGGACGGAATAACGTCAGAGCTTCTGAAAGCGGGTGGAACACCGGTACTTAAAGTCCTTCAGAAGCTATTTAATTCCGTCATCCTCGAAGGTACAACGCCTGAGGCGTGGAACAGGAGCGTGGTGGTACTGTTTTTCAAGAAAGGTGACAACACCCTCTTGAAGAATTATAGGCCCATCTCGCTGCTGAGCCATGTCTATAAGCTGTTTTCGAGAGTTGTCACTAACCGGCTCGCCCGTAGGTTTGACGACTTCCAGCCTCCCGAACAAGCCGGGTTCCGCAAAGGCTTTAGTACCGTAGACCACATCCACACGCTCCGGCAGATTATACAGAAGACCGAAGAGTATAATCGGCCATTGTGTCTAGCGTTTGTGGACTACGAGAAAGCCTTCGATTCAGTCGAGACCTGGGCAGTGTTACGGTCACTACAGCGGTGCCAGATCGACTACCGGTATATCGAAGTGTTGAAGTGTTTGTACAGTAAGGCCACCATGTCTATCCGACTCCAGGACCAGAGCACAAATCCGATCCAATTGCAAAAAGGGGTGAGACAGGGAGACGTCATTTCTCCGAAACTGTTCACCTCTGCATTGGAGGATGTTTTCAAGCTTCTGCACTGGGACGGACATGGGATCAACATCAATGGCGAATACATCACTCACCTTCGATTCGCCGATGATATAGTCATAATGGCAGAATCGCTGGAGGACCTTGGTGCAATGCTCAGAGACCTCAGTACCGTCTCCCAACAGGTGGGTCTTAAAATGAACATGGGCAAGACAAATATCATGTCTAATGCCCATGTCGCACCCATACCGGTAAATGTTGGGAACGATACCATTCAAGTTGTAGATCACTATGTCTATTTGGGTCAGACGATTCAACTAGGTAGGTCCAACTTCGACAAAGAGGTCAACCGACGAATCCAACTCGGATGGGCAGCGTTTGGGAAACTTCGTCATATCTTCTCGTCGGAGATACCGCAGAGCCTCAAGACGAAAGTCTACAATCAGTGCGTGTTGCCAGTGATGACATATGGCACTGAGACTTGGTCGTTAACTATTGGCCTCATACACAAGCTCAAAGTTGCACAACGGGCTATGGAGAGAGCTATGCTAGGAGTTTCACTACGTGATAAGATCCGAAATGAGGAAATTCGTAGAAGAACCAAGGTTACCGACATAGCTCTCAGAATTAGCAAGTTGAAGTGGCAGTGGGCAGGCCATATAGCTCGCAGAACCGATAACCGTTGGGGAGTAAAGGTTCTCGAATGGCGACCACGAACCGGGCGACGCAGTGTTGGAAGGCCCCCCACCCGATGGACCGACGACATTGTGAAGGTTGCGGGAAGTCGGTGGATGGAGAAGGCTCGAGACCGTTCGTCGTGGAACTCTTTAGGGGAGGCCTATGTCCAGCAGTGGACTTCTACAGGCTGATGATGATGAATGTGTAACGTTGGTGATTACCGCCGAGGCGTCATTGAGACCCGAGCCATTAGGCGAGGGTCTTAATTGAGCCGAGGACGGTAATCATCAATACACACGTGTATCATATGACGTTTTTCAACACACTTGAGAATAAAATAATACTTAAAAATAACTGTAAAAACGAGTAGTGAATTTTTTTTCGCAATGGCGGGAAAAATTAGTCAGTTTTCCTATGCGCGCGCATATTACAATGGCGATCGGCCATAGACTTAAAGAATGAGTTTTTTTTTACTTTTGCGCACGATCTTTTTTGTATCGAAACATTTTTAAGAACAAAGCAACTTAACCAATATAATAAAACAACTCACGTTTGTGAATAATAGCAATGAAAAAGTCACAGTTTGATTACAGGTATCATTATGTGCCTAATTGCGGTGAAATTAGAGTCACTTTGACTGGCCTCAACACAGATGTTTGTTCTGTGTCTGGGTGTTAGTCTTTGGTACCCATAGTACAGGCTATGACTAGTTTGGGATCAGTTGACCGTGTGTGATATGTCCGGAATATTTATTTATTTATTATTACTTTATGAGCAAGTGTGTTTTAAAAAATATTTCATCTGTCCAAGATCCAGCACCAGCGTCACTCGTTCCATGGCGTAGTTGGTTATCGCATTGCCGATTCAAGGCGAAAATGCTAGTTCGAATCCAGCTGGTTCGAAAATTTTGGTTATCGTTTAATAATAGTTTATAATGACTCCTCATTTCATTCTCTCATTTCTTCAGGAGGAGGTAGGGCACAGCGATATTTTCTCGCTCTAAATTGGAGCAGCCCGCCTGGGGAGGTACCTCCGCCTTACAGAAGATCGCAGCCAAATAACATTATTTGTTTCAAATAGTGTTGTGTTCCTGCGGTGAGTAAGGTTGCCAGAGCTCTTTAGGGGGGGAGGGGTTCGGCAGGCAACGCATTAGCAATGCACCAGGTATTGCTGATGTTAATAGGCGACGGTAACCACTTAGCATCGGGTGGGCCGTAAGCCTGTTTGCCTCCGTATAACATAAAAAAAAAATAAAAAAAAACTGGGCCTGGTCCATGTACACTACATAGAAAAATTAGGAGATTACAAGAAAAATACAATTTCATTAATTTGAAGACAAATGCGATGGTACAAGAATAGTTCTTCTGGTAAGTTTTTTAATATGTGAACACTATTTGAAGGCCGCCATTTTAGTTTATAATTGGTGTTTGACATGACATTGACATAAGTTTATTTTTACCTACTCCATTTTTTCCACAACCCGCCTGTGCTAATTTGTAAATTTGTATTTGTATATATTTAAAACATTACGTCTATCATTACAGGTCAGACCTAATACAATAGAGTAGTCATCAGAATAAGATAAGATTAATCAAGCTAATTAACTAAATACAATGTCAATAAGTAAAATAATTCAGTAAAAATAATAACACATGTCAATAAACAAAAAAATCAAATAACAAATAAAAAATACAACAATCAGAGAGCACAAAAAAGAAAACCGTTAAAAAAAATTCATAATACTTATAAGTCATACATTTAGTCCTGATTTGTAGCATAAAAAAATTATAATTATTTATTATAGCACAATAATTGTCACCTGTTGGATGGTAAGTCTCTTCGCCGGGTCCACGGACAGCATTCCGCGGATCAAATTCTTCGCGTCAGAGGATACGTTCGACCACTCCGGCTCCGGGAAGTCGTACTGACCTAATCTGATACGCTGTAAGTGAAAGTTTTTTGAGAATTTTATAGTCTATATAATAATAATATAGCCTTTATTGATCCTTAACTAACATTACATAATTGTTTACTACTAAACAAACTTATTTATTATTTAATTTAAGGATTAGCCCTCTCGGGTATTGGCCCGTCCCATGTTTTTCCACTTTGTTCTATCGTTTGCCTTTTCTTCTTCCCAACAAAAATTGGGAAGAAAAGATAGTCTACAAGGTGATTCATAACATGTATACCATCCCGAAAGGGGGTTATTCTAGCAACAAAAAGAAATAATATTTGCGAAAAAAAACTTTTTTTTTTTTACAAACTTTCTCAAAATTGTTGTTTTCGGTATTTTTACCATCTTTAGAACTAAGAACTAAACGTAAAAGAAGTTCGGAATCAAGATTGCTACTTAAAATAGCTGATTCATTGAGTTTGACCTGATTTGACCCCAAACAGCTGATTTTCGCATAGATTTTTGTGTCAAATTTCCAAAAGTCGTAGAACAAACTTTATTGCCAATTGGTTGTAGAATAAGCCCCTTTCGGGATGGAATACATATTATGAATCACCTTGTGTATACCAAATTTAATAACCAAACCAAGACCTCTTCAATTTAATAATCACTAGCTTCCGCCTGCGGCTTCGCTCTCGTGGTGCCTACATAAAAAGTAGCCTATATGCTATTCTAGCTAAAGAACTCTATACAAGTTCCAACGAAATCGTTCAAGCCGTTACGGCTTGACTGAACAACAAACATCGAAACATCCTCACAAACTGTAGCATTTATAATAGTAGGATTTAAGTGGGTAATCAAAATTTCAGACTATTTAAAAACCTCTAACATTGGTCCTTGGGGGTAGTCAGAGGCACGTCCGAACATGGCCCGTGCTCAAATTGTGAGGCTTAAGGTTGAAAGAAAGAAAGAAAGAAAATACATTTATTTTGGACACACAAGCACAGCACAAACTAATAAAATAAAAAATAAAGACATAAGGTACAGGTTACAATACAAAAAGGTAGGGAGGAAACAAAACAAAAGTAGGTAGGAAGTAACAAAACTAGGGTATTCATTAGTCCGTACCGATGCATGCGTGAGCCAAAAAAGGTTCCATCTCAGCATTGATGCCGCACACGAAGTGTAGCGGCGCTGGTTTTCAGATGGAACCCTTTACGATGGAAGGTTGGATTCAAATAAACTATTCACCTTCTTCATTCCCGGCGAGATGGCAAGTCCGTGGTTGGAGTAGAACGGTGGGAAGCCACAGAGCAGGATATACATCACCACGCCCAAGGACCAGATGTCGCAGGACTTGTCATATTTCTCTGGGCCGAGGACCTGGAAATAAAAAGTTTCATAAAATTAACACCAAGCATACAAGGTGATTCATAATATGTATGTTCATATTCATATTCATTTATTGCCAACATGTACATGGATACAGCTTAGGTGTAAAGGTAGCTTAAATAAGTACATGTACCCTGTAGGGCGCTGCAAATGTCTTGTTTTACATACATTTAAATAATAATAATAATTGGTAACTTATTCATTAAATGTCAAATAACAGTGTAGTATAAACAGTCAAAAATAGCATTGGTTAAAAACAATTCAGGTTAAGCTAGGTATGCTATCCCGGAAGGCGCTTATTCTATCAACAAAACGAAAGAATATAGGTAGGTAGATTCTAATCTAGATCTTTTTCCTCCCAAGGAGGACGACCTCCTAAAAAACTTAGGAGGGTTAAGAAATTGGGATTTTCAAAACGTTAGAAAGGGCCCATGACAATTGAGGTGGTCAAGACACTTGGGATGGTGGAGACTTGGACACTTGGGAGGAAAAAGATCTAGATTAAACACACAACAGTTCATCATCAGTTGACTGGCCTCATAGCTCAGTTGGTCAGAGGTCGCGGGTTCGATTCCCGCACTGGACAAACATTTGTGACTAACACAGATGTTTGTTCTGTGTCTGGGTGTTAAATATATATATATTATGTATGTCTCTGGTACCGGTATGCCTATGGTACAGGCTATGCCTAGTTTGGGATCAGTTGACCGTGTGAATATGTCCGGAATATTTATTTATTCATCTACCTTCACCTACTTTTCGTAGCTTCACCTACTTTTGAAGACTTTTCAAATTTATAGTGATTTTATTGAAACATCTATTGACTTTGATCACCTCAGTGTCCCCCTCTTCAAGTGTCCTCACCCCCCAAATAATCTAGACCAACCCAAATGTCTTTGTTATTAGAAATTATATCTTACCTCAGGAGCGACATAGTACGGAGTATAGCATGGGGTTTGAAGCGTGTCTGCGGGGGATAACGTCTCTTTAGCGAACCCAAAGTCCGTCAACTTTAACGTGGCGTTAGCGGCTGCGCTGGTGTAGAGCAAGTTCTCGGGTTTGATGTCGCGATGCGCTATGTTAGAGTCGTGCAGATGGCGCACCGCCACGCAGATGGAGTGCATTATCTGAAAAGAAAGAAAGAAAATAAAGAAAATTTATTTATTTGACCCACAACGCAGGTAGGTACAGTAGTTAGGTGGGTACATTGAAAATACTTGTAGGTAATACACAACACACAGCGCAGTAGGAAAACATAAAAAAGTAGGTAGGTAGGTGGCTAAGTGGTACGCTAAGTAGTATGCGTTGTGTGAGGCAAATGGGTCCCGTCTCAGCATAAAGCTGCACCGAACATAATATGTACGGTGCGGCGCTGGTATCTGGAACAGAGTATTTATAGTTCGTAGTTATTTATTCCATAAATCAAGTCCATAAAATAACTAAAATCAATAAAATAACAAAGTATGCCTAACTAAAATAACCGCAATTATCTACATCGTTTATCTTTATAAAACAAAGGGTAGAATTACACCATTTATAACTCCAGAATGGCTGGACCAATTTTTATGCTATTTGATTTTTTGGATTTCTCTAGGGGATAAGTATTAAAATATAATATTTATCACGCTAAGCCATGACGAAGAGCTTCAAAACATTTAATTTAAGTTAATTTGTAGACAGAACCTAATTTAAAAAAATGCATTAGGAACTTTAAGGTCCCGGCTATAACAGTCGCTAAGCCGTGACAGCTAAGCCATGACAGCGCAAAACCGTCTCAAAGCCATGACGGTGGTAAACAGTCACAAAGCTATGATGATGGATAACAGTACCTTACACAGTTTCTACGCCATGACCGTGGTTAGCGGGTGCTAAGACGGTGGAAAACAGTATCTAAGCCATGACGGCTAAGCTCTGACGGTTGTTACCTCAGCGGCTTGTCGCTCCGTGAACGCGCCCTCTCGGTTGTCCTGTATCCTCTGGAACAGCTCCCCCCCGTCCATGCACTCCATCACCACCAGGAGACACCCTCGACCTCCATACGTGTTCTCGTATACATCTATTATCTGAAAATTAATAGTGCAATGGTTATATAAGGTGATTCATAATAATGTATAATATCACGTACGGGGTGATTCTATCAACAAAAAAAACATAATATAGCAGCGAAAAAATAATTTTCAATATTATTTTTTGCCGAAACATGTTCATATATGCCATTTTTGGTCTTTTTATCTAATCACTAGCTTGCGCCCGCGGCTTCGCTCGCTTTGTACCAAGATAAAAAGCCTATATTATGCTATTCTAGGTAAATAACTATATCTGTTCCAAGTTTCACCGAAATCGGATCAGCCATTACGGCGTGATAGAACCACAAACATCCTAACATCCTCACAAACTTTCGCATTTATAATATTAGTAGGATTACCTTGTACCTATATGCATTTTAGATACAGATTCTACATTCATAAAATAATATCATTGTTAAAAGTCAGAAGGTTGAAAAAGTTGAAACAATGGCTCAGTATGGCTGTTGCAATATTTCCATTATTACACAATCAGCCATTAAGCTGCGGGTATTGTTATACGGTACTGCGTCTGCGCAGATGCGAGATCCTAGTTCCTAGATAAAAATATTACATAGTCCTGACCCCACACTAGGGTATCCCTGTGTCGTGGGTATCAGAAACTACGAGTACCATGGAATACAACACCCAGACCCGGAACAAATATTTGCAGATCATGCAAACATGTACACCTGTACACGAACAAACACTATACTGTTTTTTTTCACAGACACACCTCAACCTTGTTACTGACCTAATACAGGATGACCAAGAAAGAATCAGTGAGACGACAAGCAAAAACGTCTAGTACTCACGATTCCTTCGTACCAGATTTTATCGTAGTAAAAACCGACCTTATGTAAAGGAAATAAGGTATACCTCAACAATATGAACGCATCCACGGGCCCGCCAGTGTAACTCCACCTCTCGCCTCGCCTTGATGCTATCATGGAGTACTTTGAGTGCCCGCTTGGAGCCAGACTTTTTCTCCTTGCATTCTAGGACCTGGAACAAAGAATTATTCAGTCATGCATAACTGACTTTCATCCCCTATTACCACATCCTAAGGGCTGTTTTTCAAAAAATGCTTATTTTTGTCAATTTACCTAAAATCCGATTTTGATGTCTCCAACTTAAAAAACATGGAACTTGCATACAAACTTTCAACCCCCATTTCACCCCTTTAGGAGTTGAATTTTGCAAAATCCGTTCTTAGCGGGCGCCTACACCCCTTAAAGAGTGCCTGTGCCAAATTTCAGACTCCTCGGCCCAGTAGTTTCCGAGCTTTCGTGATGAGTCAATGAGTGAATGTACTACTCCTTTAATAAAATATTTGTTTGTTAATTATAGTAGTATATTTCGATTTAAAATTTTTTTGTTTATCTTTGTAACATACGTTTTTCGAGAAATAAAAGTGAAAATTTTAATATATATATATATATATAATATAATATCTTTATTTCAGGCTACTTGACATATCACACAAACATGTGTAATATGCCATGGCCCATATTAATAAATACCTTACAGACTAACATACATATAATATTAAACTTAAATAACTACACCACATCTAGATTCAGGGACTTTCTTGATCGTGAGCGCCTCCCTGTAGCGACGGTAGACAACTCCAGCTGACCAAATTAATAAATAGCTCAAAATTGTACACAGTAAATTGGAATTCGAGTTTTTTTTTTATTTTTTGCAATTTCTGAAGATTTACTGTAGTAACATATATATTTTTTTACACCATCGGAAAGTAGACATTTCAACAAACAGAAAGCACACCATTTTTTTGAAAAAAGCTGATATTTTGACGGGTGAATTTTCGATTGAAAATTAGGGTGCTTTTTCGATTATAAGTCAAAATAAGGTGAAAAAATAAATATTTGAAATCAAATAAATTACAGTGTATTTGGGACATAAAGAGGTAAGTTTTCACCAAATTTCGTAAAAAAAAAACATTTGTGTAAGAGATACAAATAAAAAACCAAAAACTTCGTTTTGTTTTACAACTTTGCTAATTGACTTTTTTCCATAGGACTTGTAGTTTTGCCGGAAATCGAGATAAACCATTTTTTACCCTTAAACATCCCTCCCCTTCCCGACCTCAGATCGCCTGTAAATTATTTTTCCTTTAATTTTTATAATATTCTTCTTCTTTTCCAATAGGTTTTATCCTACTATTATTTTTTTTCACTTTTTATTAATTTTAGAGGCTTCTACCCTGGTCTATTATTCATTTACTGAATTTAATTATTCTAGGCTTGATAGCGAGGAACAGGCGTAGCCTCACCTAGTTTTTAAGACGTTTCAAAGTGATCCTAGTGATTTCATTGAAATAAAAGCCTTTTGACTTTGATTCATTCAAAAATCCTCCCAGCAAATCTCAACACGCCTTTATTGATTCAAGATGCCACGTACGTAATGCTTTGTATACAAATATCGCCTCCAAGGTCATGTAAATAGGCGTCGTATTTCTATGAAATATTGCGAGAGGAATGTTTGAGATGCGGGTTTTCCTGTTGCCATTTTTAATATGAGTTTAAAGGAGCCATTTCATTCTGGGCCTGGTCCATGTACACTACATAGAAAAATTAAGAAAAAATAGGTGATTACAAGAAAAATACAATTTCATTAATTTGAAGACAAATGCGATGGTACAAATATAGTTCTTCTGGTAAGTTTTTTACTATGTGAACACTCTTTGAAGGCCGCCATGTTCGTTTATAATTGGCGTTAGGCATGACATTAACATATTTTTCATGTCATGTTGTTTGATTTGATGTTTTTGTTTTGTCAGATAAATGCAGGTTGTCAAAATGACATTTCACGCACGTCCATCCGCCATATTTTTGTAGCGCTGTGTGTTGCTCTTTTTGTCGAAGAAAATCATAATGTACCTTAAAACGAAGTCAATTTAAATAAAATAACCAATTAAATACGTTTACTTTATTGCTTAGCCATATTTTAGAGTAGTGTACACATTGCAGGCCCAGGCTCCATATATTGATGAAACGCCTCTTTTGTATTTTTCAGTGTTAAATGCGTCAGCGCTCCCTAGCGGCTTTCTGTAAGAATATTTTATTTTTATAGTGATTCTAACACTTATATTATCCTCATTGTTAGTGATTACCCAAACTAAAGGAATACCTACCCTTCTATGATTTTTATACTACCCCAAATTATTTTCGACAAAGACGGGATTTGAACCCGCAAAATTTCCCTAGACACGGCAATGCTCTAACCAACTAAGCTACGGAGCCACTTAGTGTCGTGTGAAAATCTTTGGGACTTCCAAATTTTTTCATATTCATTTATTTCACAGCTACCTACGCATTATTCGTTTGTACTAGTTCTGCTCGCTCTTGATCAGGTTTTGGCTGAAAATCAGTGTTTTTGCTTTTAAGCAAAATATTTTACTGAGCCATAGCTTATTTGTCGAAAAAAAAGGTAACTTATCCAAGGGACCTTATGCCGAAGAAGCGCAAGGTCGGTAATAAAAGAAGGGCACAATATACAACTGCAGTTACTGGATGGACACATAACTATTGGGCATGCAATCGACAAATTACGTTAGCCTATAAAGATGATGAATATATAATATTCCTCAAAACAATGTTTATTATTTCACTTCATTAATATCTTTATTGCACCAATCGCTTGCACGCATTTTTTACAATCACAATCGTTGTCAAATCACTTAACGATAGTCATTTGTTTTGTAGACGTTCATTTGTTTTACACGATCATCTTATCCCCGTGGTCCAACCAGTTGGACATAATTCCACCGTTGTACCACGGGTCATAATCATAAATGTCTTAAAAAAAGAGTTGAACTATGGGTAACTCTATTTCTTTATCTAATAGGATATACCTACTTAGCTTCGCAGTTTTCTAGTTATCTGCCAGGCGCCATTACTCGACATTATAATATTTACTAAATACATAGTACGATCGATAAGATTAGGTATACGTACTCGTAGAATGAGTAAAGGTTGGCCCTGACTAAGTTGTGTATAATCAGCCATCGTTCAGGAACGACGTAACCATGACCTTTAAACCTGCTATCATCATTATCATCAGCCTGTGAAATCCAATGTGGGACATAGGCCACTCCCTAAGAGAGATTCCATCCACCTAACTCCCGCAACTTTCACAATGTCATCGGTCCATTTGGCTACCAAGTCTGCGTCACCCGGTAGATAGATAGATAGATTATACCTATCTTTATTGTACCTACACCAAGAAAAGAAACAAAAAACATAAAATTCATCTGTTACAAATAGGTAAGCATTGCAATGGGCGGCCTTATCACCAAAAGCGATCGTTTCCAGGCAACTTTTGGATGGACAGGGCAGATTAGGAAATCTGAGGACGCAACCCGGTACTTGATCGCCATTCGAGAATTTTTCTGCACAACGGGTGTCGGTTCTGCGCGCTATATGGCCTGCCCTTTGCCACTTCGTTGGCTAATTCTGAGAGCTATTTCGGTGACCTTGGTTGACCTTTTTTGCTATAAATAAAATACTTCAGCCAGTCGCGTTAAGCGGCCACCTGTGAAAACCTTTTTTAAAAGCTCATGGTTAGGCATTTTCTTTGATATTAACATACCTTTTTGAATTTGTTTATCGTATTATTTGGGTTTCGTGGAGATTGAGCCGAATAAATTACCGTTTTTGGTTGAAAAAGGAAAACCAATAGGTCAGTCTAAAAGTAAAATAAAGTGAGGCCTCTAGGTTCAAGCCTTGGATACACTTGGGGACAAAATGGAGCGACATGTTGCGCAATATGTCGCTCCGGGAGTGCGGGCCGTTTCTTTTTGTATAAAACTAAAGTGGCAAACAAGCATACACGTACGGCCCACCTGCTTATAAGGTTACCGTAGCCTATGAACGCTTGCAATACCTGAAGCACCACACACACGCAATTCGAAGACATGTGACCAGTGCATGAAAGGAGCCTCAAAGAGGCGCACTTTAATCCTTTCACCGACGTTCATAGGCCCACTATACCTTAGCCTGGTTACTGACCTAATACAGGATGACCAAGAAAGAATCAATGACACAAGCAAGCATGGATATGGCGAGTGAGACGTAACAATTACTTTCACTTAACAATGTTGAATAGGACTTTAGAAAGTTGGGATTGCCAAATGCTAATTTGTTTGCGAAATGGGCATTTGGTGGCAATGGGTTTGTTCGTATTGTGTCACTGGTTCTTTCTTAGCCCCATGGACTTTTCGATGGGGCTAAGAAAAAAACGTGGTGGCCGTGGTGGCCCCGGCTGAAGAATAGGCCCCTATCTAGATATCTACCTATCTGCGGATGTCGTAAGAGGCGACTAAGGGAAAAAAGCTAGGGGATGGGCAGCAGCGTCCCTCATTTTAACAACGATAGCTCTAACTGCGCTCGCCAACCCGCATGCCCAGCGTGGTGAGTATGGGCAAATCCCAACACATGATAAGGAATAAGCTCTGTCTGTGGGGGAGGCCATGTTCAGCAGTGGACGTTGTACGGCTGAAATGATGATGATGAAGAAATAAACATAGTACATTGTAGATGGGCTTTACATTAGTTTATTACCTTTCTAATAAACTATGTAAAGTGCACACAATTTAAGTCAGTAAGTAGGTTAACCAGTGAAACATACCTTGCTTGCTTCTCGTGTCACTGATTCTTCCTTGGTCATCCTGTGTTAGGTCAGTGACCGGTTGAGGTATGGTGGCCCTGAAAAGGGCTTATGACCGTCGAAGAATCAGTGTAGAGAAAGTATTTGACATGCCTCATAGCTCAGTTGGTAGTAACTCTGCCTCCGGCGCTAGAGGTCGTGGGTTCGATTCCCGCACTGGAAAAACATTTGCGACTAACACAGATGTTTGTTCTGTGTCTGGGTGTTAAATATATATCTATTATGTATATCAGTCTCTGGTACCCATAGTACAGGCTATGCCTAGTTTGGGATCAGTTGACCGTGTGTGATATGTCCGGAATATTTATTTATTTATTAAAGTGCGCCTCTTAGAGGCTCTTTTCGTGCACAATAAGATAAAATCGAAAGAGTAAACGCATATGACGAGTGCCCGATTGAGACGCAAGGGGTCGATTCTCGCTGCGAGACAAATGATTGCATGATCTGCAAAAATTTGTTCCGATCTGGGTGTTGCGGTACCATGATACTCGTAGTTTCTGATACCCACGACACAGGGAATCCTAGTGTGGAGTCAGGACTATGTATGTGACTGTTGGGTGTTATAGAGGCAGTATGTCCTTATTTTAGGATACATTTCTCATAGCAAACTATTATTTTTGTCTTTGTAATGTCAGTAATGAATGCATTTAACTGTCGAATTGGCCTTCAGTCGGTTTTGAGATTATGATTCATAATTACCTACCTATATTTAGGTAGCCATTTGCCATGACCTATAAACAAGCGTTGACCTACCTATGAGTAGGTACCAACCAAAGTTGTCACCTATAGTCCAACCTACACCTGGATCAATTGAGCTATCTATACCTAGATCGTTTGTAACGGTCTTTAGATAGTTTAACTGTTTCTTGTGTAGGGATTTTGTAAATATTAACTTGAATAAGTTTTAATTAAGGAGTACCTACTTTTAACAAGGTGATAAAGTGAGTGAGTGATAATGAATAAGAGGTTAAGAGTTTATCTCAATGGTTACTCAACCTAAAGATGTCTGAGTCACAATTTTTTTATGGTAAATTCCTGTGATAAAGTTTCTATTAGTGTAGTGAGTAATTGCTTTATTTAATAACAATGTTGTTTGAAAGAAAATTTGTGAATCACAAATCCTACTATATTATAAATGCAAGTTTGTGTGGATGTTTGTTGTTCAATCACGCTGTAATTGCTCAACCGATTTAGTTGAAACTTGGAATACCTACCTAGATAAAGTAATACCTAGAATATCTAGGCTGGCCACATCTAATAAAATAATTATTAATTAAATAAATTAAATAATTATTATCTAAGCTGGTAGACTCGCCACGCAGGCCCAGTGTGGTGGGTATGGGCAAATCCCCCGCATGATAAGGAGTTTGCTCTGTCTGTGGGGGAGGCCATGTTCAACAGTGGACGTTGAACGGCCGAAATGATGAATGATGAAGCTGGTAGACAGAGTCGGAAAAGAAGCCACTATGGAGCTAAAATGGTCGGCTCACCGACAAAAGCTCCCAAAAAAAACAGAAAAAAAAATACCTTGAATATCATATCTTTAGGCTTTTCATCCAGATACCATGCAAGCTGCAGGTATCTGGATGTGCAGCCACTAGTCATTTATAAAATATTGAGTAAAATCTGATACAGTTGCAACAATCATTTTAATCTTTGTGTAATCAGCAAATACACTTTTCAAATAATGGGTATGTAGCAAAAATATTCAAAGTCAAAGTCAAAAGGCATTTATTTCAATAAAATCACTAGGATCACTTTGAAACGTCTTAGAAACTAGGTGAAGCTATGCCTGTTCCTCGCGACCAAGCCTAGAAGAATCAGGCAACAAACACGGCTTGGTGCCTATCATTTTTTTCGATGAACCTTTTTCACAAAATGGAATTTAAAGCTTCAGTGAAAACCAAGGTTTCATCTTATATACTGTAGTTAGGTAAGTAAGTACTTTTAGTCGCCTGCCTTAGATAGTCTGGTCCGACTTCTGGTACCTTGGTTTATTTGAGGATTGGTGTGGTTACACTAATCGACCACAGACCCAAGTCTGCAAAGTCAGTGAGTTCCTACTTCTCACTTTTCAATTGTGAAAATTGGATAGATTACTAGTGACACCATTTTTTTTATTTACTTTATGTGGCTATGGTGTCACTGCGGCCACAACTGACCTATTGTGATAGCCACTTGTTTTTTGTGGAGCCCCTTTACAGGGCCAAAAAGTGACACCATACTAAAACGGTAGGTAGGTATTCACTTTTGTGTACAAAAGTGAGATGTGGAGATCTCACCGACTTTGCAGCTTAAGGCCTCTGTTAAGGTCCAGTTTCGCTGCAATGGTCACGGGAGAACAACAGCTTAAAAATCAGTACGAAAAAAAAACTACTATCCGTAGATCAGCCAAAGCTACCACACAAATCGTTTTGTGTGGTATCTTTGGTTGATAACCCTACCAACACAGCATTGAGTCACCTGGGCGCTAGAAACACGCATAGTGTCGCATCTCCGAACCGTATGGATAAAAAACTAGTTTTAGGCTAATTTTAACTTTGCGTCATATGTAAACAACTTTTTCATACGCGAGATTTTATGTAAATAATATAATTGCCGCCGAAAATAACTCACCTTTCCATTGATACCAAGGCCGAGCACCGTGTTTGAGATATCGTAGTCATCCGTAATAGGTGAATTTTTGATAATATTCGCGAAATTACTCATTTTGTGTTGCACTTCACTTTTTCAACCAAAACATTCGGGTTTTCAGCGACTTCCTGAAACACTCTCACTTGGAACTTCACTATTATTCACACAGCTGTAGTTATTTAGTATTTAGTAGACTGTGTGCCTACAAATGAACTCATAAAATCTTCACAGTGATAATTTTATCGATGGCACCAATGATTGCACGGTCCGTGGCGCGATGTTGGGAAATCACGGCACGGAAATACCAACATACCTACCTACTCGAAAACAATTTTAATTAACGTCATCATAGCATGACGTCATTATGTTAAAATCCGGGTGCATATATTATACGGCCCGCCGCCGCCGCCGCCCGGATAATGCACGGCATTATCGGATATTTGGATGCTTAAGTCTATGTCTATGTCTATGGATGCAAAATGACCGAATAATTAATAGTACGATCCAAGTGACTTTCAAATATTGGGTTTTTTTTATACAACTAAGGCGCAGCAAACCAGCTTCGAGCCTACCTGTTGCTAAGTGGAACCGTAGCCTATGAACACTTGCACATGCTTATGTTGTACAGGTAGATAATGCACATCCTGATATTTTGCGACCACTTCCATTGCGGCACCACATCGCGCCAATACAATACAATACAATACAATAACTTTATTTCAGGCAACAATAGAATAAAAAACAGATGGAA
Organism: Anticlea derivata; assembly: GCA_947579855.1. Taxonomy (NCBI): domain Eukaryota; kingdom Metazoa; phylum Arthropoda; class Insecta; order Lepidoptera; family Geometridae; genus Anticlea; species Anticlea derivata. Next base: position 3,065,331 of record OX388287.1, on the reverse strand, counting down.
TTTTTCTTATCCTACGGCCCATATAGATATATACCTTAAAGACTAACATACATAATAATAAACACAATTAATTGCCACGTAGAAACTGCGACCAATTACGTCAGGTTTTCGGTGAGACTTCACACACGAGGAATCTCATTTTTTTTCCCTGACAATTCTTACATAGCTTCAATTCCTTTTTAACCGACTTCAAAAAGGAGGAGGTTCTCAAGTTGGCTGTATTTTTTTTTTTAGATATTCCACAGCCCAATAAAAGTTAGTGTAGTTAGTGACACGGATTATATTGAGCCATACTTTATCAAATCGAGGTGATAATTTATTGCACAGCCCAATATTACGAAGCCACCACTATCTTCGGAAGTAAAGGAAATCACTCTGGCTAAATAGAAATCAGGATAACCTGATTTCTATTTTAGTCAGAGTGATTTCCCGTGTCACTAACTACACTAACTTTTAATGGGCTGTGGAATATCGTGTGGTGCATTATCAAGCTGTACCTTATTGCTACCCTCAACTCCAACTAGAACTGTCGTTCAGAAATAGAAGATACAATTTTTGCAACAATTTTGCCAGGTTTTCGGTGAGACTTCACACACGAGGAATCACATTTTTTTACCCTGACAATTACATAGCTTCAAGTCCTTTTTAACCGACTTCAAAAAGGAGGAGGTTCTCAAGTCGGCTGTTTTTTTATTTTTATATTTAAATAGTACGTACCTACTACGTAAATTCTGTATTTCGATACTTTCCCGTGCGATTCTCGTCAGTACGATTTAGACTTTGGTATAGTTTGGCAAGGCCGTGTTCTCTCTTGCACAACCCTCTTCCCTCCGGACCCCTGAGGTGCTCAGACGTGTACAGTTAAGACTCTGTGATTTTATTCCAATTAGTATAAAATTGATTTTCCATAACTTAAATCATTGCGAAAAAATAGGCGCGCATAAGTTTTGAAGAGGTCGAGCGCAACAACCAGCCTGCTGTTTACGCTGCACTCGAGTGAGTCACCCTCCGGGCCATAACAGTGTGTGTGTGTGCGCGTGCCGCCTGCATAGACACGCCTGTCCTGCATCCCGCTCCTGCACTGCGCCTGCGACGGCGTGACGTCACCGAGTTAGGTATCGTGGTGCGTGTGCGGCGCGGCGTTCTAACACTGCCTTTACATTTCTGCTCTCCTGGTACACCGGCCGGAGTTAACTCAACGCGCTGCGGCGAGGACAATTTGTAACCTGTGCATTTCTACCACACAACGCTTCTTATCGCCTAGTACTTCTCTATTTCAAGACTGTTTGCGTAAGTGACTTGGATATCTCTTAATACTCATAAAAGCCTGGTACGATGGAAGGTGTCGCGGATAGATCGGTCTCGGATTCCGAACTTACTCAACTGGACAAAACTCCGCCTGACTATCTCATTGCTCGCTATAAAAGAAAGAAGCCTGAATGTGATTATTCTTCCGAGTTCAGCGATTTCAAGGAAGAAATAAAAGCTTTGCTGCTCAGTCAAGAAAAAGATTTTAAGAAAATCCTAAAGGATATTCAACAGAGTAACCACTGCATCCAGTCCTCTGTTACGCTCCTCACGACTCAGAACGAAGAATTTAAGAAGAAGATAGAGCAGTTAGAAAACAAAGTACAGGAAGACCAAAAATACATAAAAAAACTGGAAGATAAAATTGAAGACATCCAGATGGGAAGTCGTAAAGCGAACTTTGAACTGAAAAATGTGCCAAAAAAACCCTCGGAAACGAAGGAAGATCTTATTGAGATGGTGATGTGCCTATCCAAAAATGTTGGCAGTAACATCAATAAGACTGACATTAAAGACATATACCGGGTGCGAGGAAAAAAGGAGGGCACACAAAATACTCCCATAATCGTGGAAACTTCATCTACGCTGCTGAAGACTGACATCCTAAAGCTGAGTAAGACCTTTAATGTCAAGCATAAGACTAAGCTACGCGCACTGCACTTGGGTCACCGCACGTCAGAAGATACGCCGATCTTTGTATCAGAACAACTGACAGCAAAAGGGTCTCGTCTACACTTTCTAGCTCGAGATCTCGCTAAATCGAAGCAGTACAAATTTTGCTGGACTGCGTACGGAAAAGTTTATGTTAGAAAAGAGGAGAACTCTCCTATTATATCAGTCAAATCGGAAGCTCAGGTTCAGCAACTGATGCAGGATCGTTGACTACTGGCCCTGGCGCTGGCAACGTGGTACTTACCCACAATCTGCAATGTTCACTTATTGTTTATTATTTTAATAGGTTTGATTTTGTCAGTAACTCAAATAAATAACACACATACTCACTCACAACTATATAAAACTCACATACACACACTTTTACTCCCAAATATAATAAAACTTCCAGTATATAATGCTATATTATTACACAAAAAACTAAATACAAATAATAAATTTATAGAATCTGATTTCAACACCTTAATCTTTTTTTGCCAATATATACAAAACATAAACTCTCACCATGATCTTATACACACTTGCAGTCCACTCACAGCCTCTCATTATGGATAGCTCTATTTTAACATTAAATGAAATAGACGATATTGAAATTGCACAAGCTATTCAATGTGATGCAGAGGAACTCGCACTAAATGTACTTCCCAAAGACAGTGATCTCAAAATCGTATCTCAAAATATCAGAAGCGTCTACAGTAATATAGATGATCTAAATTTAACCCTAAATAGCATAAGCATTAATCCTGATATACTTGTTTTAACTGAATGTCGACTTAACCCCAGTAAACAGATCCCATCTCTTACTAATTATAATTCGTTTGCAACAACTCACCACGTTAATCAAAACGACGGAGTAGTAGCGTATATTAGAAATGGTATTGTAGTAACTAACGTTAAAGAAATAAGATTAGATCATGCATCATGTATACAGATTGATACTTACAATAGTGCTATTTTGGGAATATATCGCTCTCCCTCTAACACAAATACAGAAACATTTATAAACTCTCTAAATTCGCACTTAGAATCTCTGAAATCTTATAAAAATATTATCTTAACAGGAGACATAAATATAAACCTTATCATTAATGAAACTGAGCAACAATACGAACGAAACAACAGATTAAACTACCTAAATATGTTATCCATGCATAGTATTCTACCAGGTCATTCAATTCCAACTAGGGAGGGCAGCTGTTTAGATCACTTTATGATAAAACTTCAGAAAGACAAGCTATCTGCTCAAATTGCTGTTTTGAATACGACTATTACTGATCACTCTATGATATTTCTGAACTTATCTTGTCAAATCGTCACAAATAAAACATCTAAAATTAAAACAGTTACTGATTTTAACGAAGCGTTAAAAAGTCTAGTTGAAAAGGATCTTAATAAACTGCTGTTTTGTAATGATCCTAATTCTGTAATAAAGCTACTAACTAGTAAAATTATCGAATCCTTACAGGAGAACACTCATTCAAGCAAGGTACCTAGCAGTAAACATGTTATTAAACCTTGGGTAACTTCTGGCATCTTACGATGCATTAGAAATAGAAACAAACTTCACAAAAAAGTGCGTTTAGATCCTCATAATGAGGTCTTGAAAATAAGTTATAAGAGATACCGAAACTTCTGCAATAATTTAATAAAAAATCTAAAAAGAACCTATGAACGACAACAATTGGCAAAATCTACTAAAAACTCTAAAAGCCTGTGGAAAAATATTAAAACTATAACCCATATTAACCAAAAGAAATCAGATAACACTAAATTGTTGAATTTAAAGTCTTCTCCTACTGAATCAGTCAACTTTATCAACGAATATTTCGCTGGAATTGGCAGAGAGCTTGCTGAAGATATTATGGCAATGAATCCCAATATTCATCAGAATTCTTTTGAAATACCTAGCTCTCAGTCTAACTCATTTGTTCTTTTGGAAACCGACCCTGATGAAGTCTATGGTGTACTGATGGGTCTTAAATCGGACAGCGCCCCCGGTTGTGATAATATACCGACCAGTTTCCTAAAGCTAGCATATCTTGAAGTTGTGCCTGTTATCTCCCATTTAACAAATCTTTGTTTCAATACTGGCACGTTTCCCCTAATTTTGAAACAATCTATTATCACCCCGGTTCATAAGAGTGGTGGCATAGACGATGTCAGCAATTACAGGCCAATTTCAGTCCTTCCATCTATATCCAAAATTTTGGAAAAACTAATTAACAAAAGACTTATCAATTATCTAAACAAATTTCAATTACTGTCTGATTCTCAATATGGATTTAGAAGCGGAAAGTCAACTGAAGACGCAGTAACAGCGTTAAGTTCACACATTGTTGACCAAGTAGACTCTGGGAATAAATGCTTAACTGTGTTTTTAGACCTGAAAAAAGCTTTTGACACCGTCTATGTCCCCATTCTTATCAAAAAGCTAGAAAGTATTGGGGTAAGAGGAACGTCTTTGGCTTTATTTGAAGATTATTTGTGCAACCGGAAACAGAGAGTCAAAATTGGCCAATACACAAGTATAGACTCGAGTATCACGTATGGCGTCCCACAAGGGAGTGTCTTAGGACCAACCTTGTTTTTAATTTATATTAATAACCTATGTAACTTTAAACTAGACAACGCCAGGATTTTTTCATACGCCGATGATACAGCTGTGGTATTTTCTAATAAATCCTGGAAAGATGTTCATCTGGAAGCTGAACTAGGCCTTACTAAGATTTCATATTGGCTCAGGGAAAATTTACTAACTCTAAACGCTTCAAAAACTAACTTTATGTGCTACTCAATTTATAATAGAACCCAACCCGGAAATGACTTTAAAATACAAATACATAGCTCTGAACACGCTAACACCGATAAATGTGATTGCCCTACTATAAACAGGGTGCATTCGACCAAATATTTAGGAATCATAATAGATCAAAGATTATCTTGGTACCCACAAATCGAAGCTCTTAATACAAGAGTTAGGAAATTAATTTGGATTTTTAAAAATTTAAGACATGTTGCACCTAAAGCGTTACTAAATAAAATCTATATTGCCTTAGCTCAGTCAGTTTTGGAATATTGTATACCAGTTTGGGGGGGTTCTGCCAAAACAAAATTTATTGAAATAGAAAGGGCACAACGTTCTTTGCTTAAAGTTATGTACTTTAAACCTTACAGATTCCCTACTTATAGTCTTTACTCTATTTCCCAGTTACTAACTGTTCGTCAGCTATATATTGTACGGGTTGTTCTAAAAATGCACAAATCACTTAACTTTAACAGTAACATAATAAGTAGAAGAAGGAAAGACAAGGCTGCAAAAGTGCACGGCTCGAAAACTACCTTTGCTAGAAACCAATATGTTAGGCAATCAGCTCATATCTATAATATAGTAAATAAAAGTTTAAATATATACCCCATGCAACAATTTGATTGTAAGAAAACTCTGACAGAATGGATAAAGACAAAATCTTACGAGGAGACGGAAGCACTTATGCATATTATAACTTAAAAAACTATTCTGCTATACATACTGGACACAATACACACATACACTAGACTACTCACACACTCACACACACCCCTCCCATTGCATGACACCTGGGGGTTTATCTTGTTACCCAGACTCTTACGAGACTGGTGTTCTCAGGAGAACTCACATACACATACACCCAACACATATTCTCACATACACATCCACCCACACACTTCTAAACACATCCACACACCCACCCACACACTTCTACACACACACACACGCGCGCGCGCGCGCGTGCGCACACCCGCATACACATCCACCCACAAATACTCACCTTTAGCTGTACGTTACTTATTAAGTTACTTATGTAACCTAATAATATGGATATGGAAGAGCGGGGCCTTCTAACACAAGTATGTATTTACTTAAAAGAAGGTCTCAACCTAGATTTAAATATTTGTAAAATTTGGTTAGGTTAGGTTAGGTTAGGTTAGCAATAAAAACTTTAAAAAAAAAAAAAAAATCAACGGTGTGAAAAAGTTGTAATTACATATTATTATACCTACATAGCTCGTTATATTAAAATTATTTAAGCGTCGCAGAACCTATTCGTCGGAAGTATGTTTTTGAACGAAATAATTGGTTCCGTTTGGTTGGCAACACTCAGTTTAAATATTTGTGGCTAGATGGCGCTAATGCCAATCTATACCACAATTAAATATTTTTTTATGATAGATGCACAGACTAGGTACTATGGAATACAACGGATAGATGGCTTTAATAATGATTCTGTATGTGATTTTAACTATGAGATGGCACTTGCGCGTTTGGTTATCATTGCAGAGTTTCAAACAATTCTGTTCTATTTAGAGACGGCGCTATTTCGGAAATTAGCAATTTCATGAAAAAAAAAAACCTCAGCTTTATCCATGGTCCTTTCTAATTACCTCAGGCTGCTAATTCATGAATGAACGTGAAAGAATCCAGAACCTTATTGTGAAGAACTGTGGTAAAGGAACAACGAAAATAAAAGCAGAGACATTTTATTCCGACCTCTCTCTAACTGATAATTATTTGCTCCATTTTTATTATTATTGACAAAATTCTACTTCCATCCACTGCTAAGCAATTTCCATGATTTTACATTCTTAAGAAGGCAGTATCGGATCCAGGGGGTGGGCTAAGGGGCTCGAAGCCCACTGCTGGACATAGGCCTGTACGGAAACTAGTTCCATGATGAACAGTCTTGAGCCGTTTTGTTCCACCGACTTCCCGCAACTTTCACAATGTCCACGGACGGAACACTCCTTTGATCGATCACTTATCCTTCCTTAATCCATTTAATGCCATGTACACTCAACGAGATAAAAGTACCTACCTATTAGGCAGACTACAACGTGTTGAAGAACTATAAATAAATTGAAAAAAGTTATCCAAGGAGACGCGCTATGCGTTAAATTATGAGCATTTATGATTTTGTGATTTATTTGTGTTTACCTCAACAAAGCCTGGGTTGAACTTTTTTTTTTGTAATCGAAAAATGCTTTACGCATCCCCTCCAGCTCGGGGAAAGCCAGAGGGGTATGTCGGGCTCTCCGTCGGCTAATGAGACATTAGCATTCGACGGCATACCGACTAAAAAACCACCGGGGTCCTTCTAACTAAACGCCTTGTGTCTAACCTAACCTACTCTAAATAAAATTAAATCAATAAATATTCCGGACATATCACACACGGTCAACTGATCCCAAACTAGGCATAGCCTACTATGGGTACCAGAGACTGATATACATAATAGGTAAATATCTCACACCCAGACACAGAACAAACATCTGTATTCATCACACAAATGTTTGTCCAGTGCGGGAATCGAACCTGCTACCTCTAGCGCTGAAGGCAGAGTTACTACCAACTGAGCTAAGAGGCCACTCTCAGCTGTTTCAAGCCCCAAACCAAAATCCTGGATCCGCCACTGTAGGAAGGTAACCTAAAGCAGGTTCATAAATATTCACAGTGACACTTTCGGTGGGTAGCTGAATAATTGCACTTTCTCTGATCGCTGATCGTGAGTCACGCGCTGTTGGGCCACGAAAGAAGCGATTCAGGTCACAGATCAACTACCTACCCACACTAATCAAAGTCCCAAAGGTCATCATCATCTCCCTGCGTGTCGGCACAACATGTTTTTCTCTTCCACTCCCCTCTATCAGCCGTCAGATCAGTATTCACTCCTTTCTTACTCATGTCGTCTTTCACACAATCCATCCAATCCATATTTTCTTTGGTCTACCTCTCCCCTTATATCCTTCCACATTCATATCTAACACTCTTCTAGTCACATGGCATTCTTCCCTCCGCATGACATGCCCATACCACACTAACCTTTTGCTCTTCAACTTCTCAGTCACTGGCGCTACTTTCAAACTTCCTTCCTTTCAAAGTCCCAAAGGTGTTTCATCATCATCAGCAACAACCTGTAGAAGTCCACTGCGGCCATAGGCCTCCCTCAAAGAGTTCCACGACGAACGTTTTTGAGCCCTTTCCATCCACCGACTTCCCGCAACCTTTACAATGTCATCGGTCCATCGGGTGGGGGGGCCTTCCAACACTGCGTCGCCCGGTTCTCCGACCGTCTCTCAACAGGTGGGTCTTAAAATGAACATGGGCAAGACTAATATCATGTCCAATGCTCATGTTGCACCCATACCGGTACATGTTGGGAACGATACCATTCAAGTTGTAGACCACTATGTCTATTTGGGTCAGACGATTCAACTAGGTAGGTCCAACTTCGACAGACGAATCCGACTCGGATGGGCAGCATTTGGGAAACTTCGTCATATCTTCTCGTCGCAGATACCTCAAGCCTCAAGACGAAAGTCTACAATCAGTGCGTGTTGCCAGTGATGACTTATGGCACTGAGACTTGGTCGTTAACTAAAGGCCTAATATACAAGCTCAAAGTCGCGCAACGGGCTATGGAGAGAGCTATGCTCGGAGTTTCACTACGTGATAAGATCCGAAATGAGGAATCCGTAGAAGAACCAAGGTCAAAGGTGTTTATTTCAATAAAATCACTAGGATAATTGAAACGTCTTATAGGCTAGATGAAGCTACGCCTGTTGTGCTACGGTTCAATCACGCGGTAGCGGCTCTACTGATTTCGATGAAACTTGGGATAGCTTAAGTTCTTTACCTAGAATAGCATCATAATAGGCTTCTCTTTATTATGGTACCACGCGAGCGAAACCACGGGCGATAGCTGGTTATAGATTAAAAGTTAGAACATGCTAAAGGTGCGATTAGGTAGGTACAGTTTTTCCTAACTTTGCCTTAGCGATCATCTAAGCACTTTTACCAGACGTCGTGAGATCTCAGTTCGGGGTGACTAGTAACCTCTAAGGCTAAGGACTCACGAAGCGGTTTTCACCCGCGCCCGCCGTGGTTGCGGGTCCGCAGCCTTTGTAGAATACAGATATTTATGTAAAAAATTCAAGCACATTTCGCGACGCTTTTTACGCCCGTGGCGTGTGCGATTGTTTGCGGGTCCCGCTGCACCGACGGTCATCTTGTACCGGCGGGCGCGGGTCGCGGTCCCGCAGCCGCGGCGGGTTGCACGCGCGCGCTCTGCGATCGGTTGGCGTCTAGAACTCAACTGATCGTTTATCCGCCCGTCTTGCGATAATCAACCACCAAGTTTGCGAGCGATAATCGCAACCGCGACGGCTGCGTAACCGCAAAAAGCTCTGGTCTCTTGAGTTTTGAAAATAAAACTCCATTCCGCCACCGCGGCGGGCGCGGGTGAAAACCGCTTCGTGAGTCCTTAGCCTTAGGCATAGATATAGACATTTATTTATTTGCAACTAAAACACACACATTTGCACAACATTTTAAAACTAAACAATTACATAACAGAAAACACGAGCAGGTAAAAAAATGGTGTGATGTGTGCTGCAGCAGCAAAATGGCCTCGGCTCAGCATTATGCCGACTGTGTTAGCAGCAGACGCTGGTATTCTGCCGAAACCATTTCCCAGTCATTAAACCCTGTGAGAACAGTCTTATAATGAAAAAGGTAATAAAATTAAATGTTAGAATAATCAGGGATAAATTGATATATATTGAAAATAATTAAATTGTACGGTCTTCGTAGGTAAAGGTTGGGGTCAATACTTTGTTTTTGTTGTGCAACGCAGTGCAGGATCGGTGTCGTAAGCTACGGATAAGGACACCGCCCACTGCAGCGGGACGGGTCATCGATGAGACAATCGTGATTTCTCTTTCGTGAAATTGGTTTTTGTGAAAGCCAATTGCTCTTAGCTTGGACTTTGGACATAATAGGACCTACCTAGGGTACAAAATAATCGAGTTCTGATATGCAGTGGCGGCGTAGCATGGGTTGGAACCCGGGAAATTTTGAGTAACTTCTGATCCGGTCATTGAGTGATAATAAATAAAAAAAATATATATAATGATCGATAATGATCGAAGTCATTGAGCGGCTGCGCAAGTGAGTTGTCACCACGCTGTCACCCCTTGGTGCTTGGCAACTGGGTGGGGACTGCCCCCACCGCGCCCCACTTTACGCCGCCATTGCTAACAGTTACCTACTAAGTATAGCCGGTCGTGGTGGCCCCGGCTGAAGAATAGGCCCCTCCATATCTACCTATCCGCGGATGCCGTAAGAGGCGACTAAGAGAAAAAGCTAGGGGATGGGCAGCAGCGTCCCTCATTTTAACAACGATAGCTCTAACTGCGCTCGCCAATCCGCATGCCCAGCGTGGTGAGTATGGGCAAATACCCCCACATGATAAGGAATTTGCTGTCTGTGGCCATGTTCAGCTGTGGACGTCGAATGGCTGAAATGATGATGACTAAGTATAGATATTTGGGGGATTACTTTCGTGGGATTTAAGATTTAGAAAGCAATTGCTAGAAAACTCTGGTCATTTCATAACTTGCCGTGTCTAGCGACGATTATGTATCATAACTCTCGTGCTTTATCGATATTGGGTCCGCATTGCTACACCGAATTGCAGTATTGCTTCCCTGTTGCAAATGCAATTAGCTTTACTTAACATTCAAAAAGTTAATTGTTATAGGTAATTTTTTGTTGCCGAATCTCTGATTTTATCTATATTTTATCAGATGATTGGAGGAGGTAGGGCACAGCGAGATTTTCTCGTTCTGAATTGGAGCAGCCTGCCTGGAGAGGTACCTCCGCCTTACAGAAGATCGCAGCCAAATAACATTATTTGTTTCAAACAGTGTTGTGTTCCTGCGGTGAGTAAGGTTGCCAGAGCTCTTTAGGGGGGAAGGGGGTTCGGGGTCGGCAACGCGTGCGTGATGCCTCTGGTATTGCAAGCGCTCATAGGCTACGGTAACCGCTTACCATCAGGTGGGCCGTAAGCTTGTCTGCCACCTCTGTAGTATAAAAAAAAAAAAAAACATCGCTAACCCGCATGCCCAGTGGGTATGGGCAAATTCCCCCAAAAGATTGTTTAGGTGCCGGCCGTACGAGGTCGGTCGCGCTGGAAATCTATGGGGGAGGCCTATGTTCAGCAGTGGACATCCTACGGCTGAAATGATGATGATAATGACCCTATCTACTTAGATTAGCCGAGATTGTCATAAAGTCCATTGAAACTTTTCAATGGACTTTATGACAATCTCGGCTTTTGTCTTGTCACCGTAAGAACTAGTGTGGTGAAAGAAAAGCGTAATTAGTAAGTCTAAGTACCAACGTGATAGGTTATCGTTTTAAATTGTAGACACCACGGATCACAAATTAACAATTGACTGAACCAGATATGATGTAATTCATGAATATGCATAGTTAGGCGTTATGAATAATTCAAATACAAATGGAAAGATTGACTAGATTTTGCATAACAGAACTAGACTTTGTTTTGATTTACATAATGAAGGCTTCAAACCGACTTCCGAAAACGAGGTTATTGATTTAACAGCTACCTATGTACTTCAGTCAAATTCGATTAGAAATGTTTATGAACAAACCGGCCTATAACCTGAAATCCTGAAAAACCTAAAATTATACAAGGTGATTCATAATTCCTATAAAGGAGCCTCTAAGAGGCACACTTTAATCTTTTCACTACACTGGTTCTTTCATCGACGGTCAAAGGCCCTTTTCAGGGCCACCATACCTCAACCTGGTCACTGACCTAATACAGGATGACAAAGAAAGAATCAGTGACACGACAAGAAGAACAAGAGGGGATGTAGTTGACTCACTAAAAACCATCCGGTGGCAGGTCCCCAGGTCAAGGGGCTACGGTATCCCCATACGGAACGCACCGGCGGAGGTACCTCTCACTAGGCCAACACGGCTCTCAGGCCACACGTCTTAGCAACGCAATAATAAACCATTCAAAGAATTAATTTCGTTTTTCTGTTTGCCTAAAAACGACATTAGCAAAAGTGAATGTGTGGACAGTCGCGCGAGCAAGTATTAGTTTAGTACTTATTTATTTAGTAGAATAAAGATAGTTTATGAACTATTTAACTTCGATGGCTTCTATGGCGTGGCAGGCGAGTATCTGGCTGAGACGCAAGAGGTGTGGATTTGGTCCTGTAGCTGGACCAATGTTCGCATAATCTACATTAATTTGTTCCGGGTCTAGGTGTTTATTAAAATGCGGCTTATTCTGTCAACAAAAGGAAAAAATAATACAAAGTATAAGATTTTATCCCGAACTTGTCTAAATTAGCTGTTTTGGTATTAATATCACCTTTACAAGTAATTTTATTAAACGTCCGAGAAGTGCGACATCAAGATGATGGTGCGCGTGCTCCGCGGAGAGCTGCACCAACCAGCGGTGCTGGCGGCGCTGCGGCTGCGCGCGCCCAACGACTACTTGGGTGCGCGCCGCCGCCCCGCCATGCTGGAAGTGCCGCACTGTAGGACCAACCTACTTAAGTTTGCCCCCATGTCACTCGCTGTCTATCTGCTCAATATCTTGTCTGCGAACAGCGTGGATATTTTTTTCACTCACCTACCGAAACTCCTACAATTTGCACAGATAGTGATAGAAACGAAATGTTTCGATTAGTACCTATGTAATTGTACCTATTTATTATAATGTACCTACTAATAACATATGGCATCGCCTTGGGGATAAAAAAAACCTTTTATGATGTTATTACTGTATTCTAAATAAATAAATAAATAAAAGATCAACACACAAAGTCCAAATATAATATGGGTAATCCTGCCTTGTTTTTCGGGAGTTGATCCATAGCATCCATTCTCAGTATCGTCCATCTGGCCAGTAAAGAGGGAGAAAATGAAGATCAATTCCATTCTATCCAGGCCGTTTTGCGAATACATTATATTAAAAAACAAAACGCTTTCAGTGATTTTGTCGACAACTGTACCTGCTTCACATGTAGTTTAATAATCCATAGAGTTACATGCACTTTGCTGTTATGTAACTGACTAACGTTCTTGTCGAGGCAGCTACCTACAGCCATTGTCCAATGTTACCTTTTAAAATCAGCCTGAAAATGACATATGACCGTTTAAGAATCAGTGTGGTGGAAGGATTTAAGGGCTTGTTAAATAATTAAGACTTGTGTATGAGACCAATAGCGACCAAGTTTCAGTGCCATATAAATAAATATAAATATTCCGGACATATTCACACGGTCAACTGATCCCAAACTAGGCATAGCCTGTACTATGGGTACCAGAGACTGGTATATATAATAGATAAATATTTAACACCCAGACACAGAACAAACATCTGTGTTCATCACACAAATGTTTGTCCAGTGCGGGGATCGAACCCGCGACCTCTAGCGCAGAAGGCAGAGTGAGAACTAACTGAGCTATGAGGCCAGTCAAATATGTCATCAATCCCTCATCATCACTGGCAACACGCACTGATTGTAGACTTTCGTCTTGAGGTTTCGTTGCGACGAGAAGAAATGAAAAAATACTTACATATGTAAAGGTTTCCATCTGAAAACAGCGCCGCTACACTTCGTGTGCGGCTTCAATGCTGAGATGGAACCTTTTTTGGCTCACGCATGCACCTCGGCACGGACTAATGAATACCCTAGTTTTGTTACTTCCTACCTACTTTGGTTTTGTTTGCTCCCTACCTTTTGTATTGTAACCTGTACCTTGTGTCTTTATTTTATTAGTTTGTGCTGTGCTTGTGTGTCCAAAATAAATGTATTTTCTTTCTTTCTATATGAGCCTAAAAATTTACGTACAAGTTTATTTCGAAAAACCGGACCTAATTTCCACATGCGCTGTGCTTTTTCTGTATATTTGTATGGATTATTGTTAAAAGGTCATTCCTATTAATTGTACCAACACAATGGTTACCACGTTAATACAATAACAAAAGAACTCGTACAATGGTTTATGGTTCAAGTGGTTCAACTATGGCTATTCTCGAATTCTAAGCTAGCAGCTGTTTACCGGCCTCGCACGCACGATACCTCTATAAAAGGTAGCCTATATCCTTTTCTAGGGTTCAAGCTATCCTCCATACCAACTTATATGAAAATCGGTTCAGCCGTTTATTCCTGAATAGGATCTGATTGCCTGAAGTTCTAGAAGAGTTCTAGAAGAGGATGTCAACCATTTTTAACGGTTCATCATCATCATTTCAGCCGTACGACGTCCACTGCTGAACATGGCCTTCCCCACAGACAGAGCGAATTCCTATCATGTGGGGGGATTTGCCCATACTCACCACGCTGGGCATGCGGGTTGGCGAGCGCAGCTGGAGCTATCGTTGTTAAAATGAGGGACGCTGCTGCCCATCCCCTTGCTTTTTTCCCTTAGTCGCCTCTTACGACATCCGCGGATAGGTAGGTATGGAGGGGCCTATTCTTTAGCCGGGGCCACCACGGCAAACGGTTTAAATAATTTATTTACTCAATCTAATTTATAAATTCAAGAGAAAATACAATTTATCTTAAAATAATAGCATATTGCCAAGCGTAGTTATAAACAGTTTTAAACAATGAAACTTTTAATATTTTTGGGCATAAAAGTCGTGTTTTATTTTTATTTTATTAATGAAACAAAATCCACAGCTCTTAGGTAATATGGTACAACTTAACTAATTCACTTTACTTAAAGCGAATAAAGGATTTAATTTTTTAGCTAATACATTTACTAATTACGACCGTCACTGATTTGACACAAAACTAATATTATATATGGGTTTGTGTATGTGTATATGCGTGTATATATGTGGTGTGTGTATATAAGTGTGTCTGTGAGAGAGTGAGTGTGTCAGTGTGGTGCTTGAGTGTGCATGTGTGTAATAGATGTGAATATGAATGTAGCACTATATTTTACAAACAGCTACATGTTTTTTTTTATGTTATACGGAGGCAAACAGGCTTACGGCCCTTCTGTTGGTAAGTGGTTACCATCGCCTATTGACATCAGCAACACCTGGAGCATTGCTAATGCGTTGCCTGCCGAACCCCTCCTTCCCCTAAAGAGCTCTGGCAACCTTACTCACCGCAGGAACACAACACTATTTGAAACAAATAATGTTATTAAGCTGCGATCTTCTGTAAGGCGAAGGTACCTCCCCAGGCGGGCTGCTCCAATTTAGAGCGAGTAAATCTCGCTGTGCCTTTCCTCTTCCTAAAAGTGCGCGGTTGCAGCGGTCTTTAGATAGCTCAACTGTTTGTTTATTTTGTAAAGATTTACATAAAATCACTTGTATTATTTCCGTGTGGTGATCAATAAAGTGTGCCGACTTCGGTGGCGTAGCGGGCGAGGGCCCGTCTGAGACGCAAGGGATGCGGGTTCCCGCTGCGTGCCAAATGTTTGGATGATCTGCAAATATTTGTTCCGGGTTGGGTGTTGTGTACCATGATACTCGTAGTTTCTGTTACCCACGACGCAGGGAATCCTAGTGTGGGTCAGGACTATGTATGTAAATGTTAGGTGTTATCTGTTACAAAAACTAGTATTTTTCATAACAATGATGTTTTATACTATATAACTTTTTCTTCTTCTTGTGGTGTCACTGATTCTTTCTTGGTCATCCTATATTAGGTCAGTGCCCAGGTTGATGAATGGTGGCCCTGAAAAGTGCCTATGACCGTTGGTGAAAGAATCAGTGTAGTGAAAGAATTAAAGTGCTCCTCAAATTATACTGATAACTCGGATTATAGTGTGCATCTAATTATACTGATAACTCGATAAGGTTCTAAAAAGGTTGTTATTACGTAACGCACTAGTTGTTAACTAAGCTCGCCCCAGTTTTGATGGTCACTGAGTAGCATAGCCATGAGCATACAAAGGCGCGTTCAAATCTGCAAAAATGTCTAAAAAAGATAACCTTGCCTTATTATTTTACCACCACCAGAAAAAAAAATAACTAAATAGCATCCAACAGTCAGGAGGGCGAATCCTACTATAATATTATAAATGCGATTCTGAGGATGTTTGGATGTTTGTTATTCAATCACGCCGTAACGGCTCAACCGATTTCGTTGAAACTTGGAATATAAATAGTTCTTTACCTAGAATAGTATAGGCTACTTTTTATTTATGTATTTTATTACCTTTTTTTTAGTACCTATAGTGGATGGATGTAGGCATCCATGTATTCTAGTCACTACATGAATGATGTCAATCTAAGTACTTACCAAACGGCTCTCTAATCTATGGTACTTACTATATAAATTGACCTAAAACCTTGACAATGGGTTTTTATGTTTATTTTTTATTTTTAAAGTGGCTATACAATCCTTGAGTCATTCGTACGTTTTTTCATAAAGGCGAGGACACAAATCTTTTATATGTTGTATCATTTTTTTTTGATGAAAGGATGGATAGATTGTGTGAAAGATGACATGACTAAGAAAGGAGTGAATACTGATATGACGGCTGATAGAGGGGAGTGGAAGAGAAAAACATGTGCCGACCACATGAAGTGGGTTATGGGCAGGGAGATGATGATGATGTAAGGTATGTATTAATATCATCAATATACGAATAAATACCTACCTTTTGAGAAAAACCACCTGGTTCTCTACATAGGTACATAAATTTATTACATTGTTATTATTTTCTGGTCTAAAATTGAGACCATTATAAATGAGATAATTATGTCTTTATGGCTTTGATTTATTGACAGAGAAATGTCAACTGCTTTTGATTAAATGTCAATGTCAATGAAATGTAAATTTCGAGTCATCAAAAGCAGAGCTCACATTAATCTTTTTTTGTTTCTTGCTTGGGGCAAAGCAGGCTTTATTTTTCTCGAAATCAGATAAAATTAGTCGGTAAGTTTTTTTTAAATCTACCAGCAATCGATTTTAATTACTTACTAAAATTGCTGCTATTGTAGGAAGGTACTCGTAGCAGTAAAATATAGTACACATTTTTGTGTTTAATTTTAACTTATTCGTATTTGTGTTCGCCGGATATCATTATTATTTATTAATTAATATATTCATATTCGTAAAAGATGTACCTATCCTATTAGTTGCTAGCTTTCATTAATTACCTACTTAATCAGCGAACTTATATGCAACTATTATAGCCTATTAGGTAGGCTGGTAATTTTACTTACACATTTCCTTATACATATTCTAAGATTTCACAGTTAAATATTGTGCGAAACGAATTCCCAGAACACTAGCCCACTAACCTTGAAATCTAGATTTTGAAATCGCACAATAGGTGCTTATTATGATCCCAGAAAGCTTTTAGGATGTCATACAGATAACAATCGCAACTATACGAAAATAATGCATTTTGCAACAAAAGACCAACCCTGACTGAGACAAAACGCATTAAAAAAGTCCCGCCAAAATCGGCCATCTTGCCGCTCACTCCCCGCCTGTCAGACGGCATATAACCGCGCGAAAATCGAATTTGGAACTCAGTCGTGCCGCGCAAACAGACGCCTCGAAGGAACGCGCGCAGTTTTTGTTTTTTTATTTTTATTTTTAATTCACACAGACAAAACTCAAAATGAAATATCTGGTTGTTTTTGCCGTTTTCGCTTTGGCTTTTGCTGCTGAGGAGGCCAAGGAGGAGGAGAGGCCGAAGACGTTCAGACGGCTGATCCCAGCTGATGTGCTCAGAGGTCAGTGGAATGATTTATAATTGAAAAAAATGATCTTCATTATGGAGAAAGGCTTGTAGTGTACCGCATTGTATTCTAAAATTACGTCATTACAAAAAAGCGCAAAAAATAAATAAATATCTGAGTAGCGCTTCTGGTAAATGAAATATTTATTACGAACGAATTGATAACTTCCACAAGATCTAGATTACGAAGTATTTTGATAGAATATCAATTACATACATTTCTGGACATTTATTTTTATTTTATTCGGAAAACAAACTGATAAAATCTACTTGAAAACAACTTAAAACCCAAACCCGCTAAGAAACTGCTTGACCTTTAAAATTTATATCAAAATGATCCTTCCGTCTACTGCCAAAAATAAAAAAAAATAAAAACTTTTTATCATGGTACCTCGCCAGCGAAGCCGCGGGCGCAAGCTAGTTGATAATAAGAGACGAAATAGGTACTTATTCTATAAAGGGCAAAAGGGCATTCCCTAATCTTGTCGATAGCCAAATACCTAACATTTATTTGTTTCAAATAGTGTTGTGTTCCTGCGGTGAGTAAGGTTGCCAGTGCTCTTTAGGGGGGAGGGGTTCGGCAGACAACGCATTAGCAATGCTCCAGGTGTTGCTGATGTCAGGTGACGGTAACCACTTACCATCTGGAGGGCCGTAAGCCTGTTTGACTCCGTATAACATTAAAAAAAAATCTACAAGAGACTAGATACCCAGTGATATAATCATTCGTTCTGCTCGGCCGGTGATACTATAGAGAAATTTTATGCAATCGTTTACTCGGTGTACCGTTGCAGTTGCTTGTCGTGTCACTGATTCATTCTTGGTCATCCTGTATTAGGTCAGTGAGCAGGTGGAGGCTTCCTTCCGAAAAGGGACTGACCGTCTCGGTGAATGAATCAGTGTAGTGGAAGGATTAAAGTGCGCCTCTTAGAGGCTCCTTTCGTGCATCTTCGAATTTTAGGGTTAGAAATGCCGGTTTCCTCACGATTTTTCCCTTCACCGTTTGAGAGCACCAGCATCATCATCAGCCTATAGAAGCCCACAGCTGGACATAGGCCTCCCCTGAGCACTAGGTATAGCGCTCATAAATTCGAATTGAAAATCCATTCGTGTACGGGTGCATTCCGGGTTAGAAGAGTCCACGACCTTCGGATCTAAAGTCGGGAAACCTCCCACAAGGCCAACACGGCTTCAACAAGTTTTTACAACTATTTTACAAAATACACAATAAACAGTTGTTCCATTTAAAGATCGTTGCAATTGATCTATAAATAGCTCAATTGATCCAGCCGCTAGCGTGCCCAAGACGCTGCTAGCGTTGATGTTTAGATTAATAACACTCAACAGTCACATACAAAGTCCACTGCTGAACGTAAGCCTCCCCACGTGCCACGACGAACGGTCTTGAGTTATCTCCATCCACCGATATCCCGCAACCTTCACAATATCGTCGGTCCATCGGGTTTTATATAAAGTCGAACACTGTTAAACTGCGTGCCGATATGTCATCTAAATTTTATTTTAAAATGATCCTTACATGTTTTGAATAAAGTTAATTTTGAGTTTGACATTTAGGAGCTTGCGATACCAATTTACTTTATTCAGTAGCGGGAAGGATCTTTTTGAAACTAATTTATATGACATATCAAGGAAATATCGCATGCAGTTCCTTCCTTGTCGCCTCACTGATTCTTTCTTGGTCATCCTGTATTTGGCCAGTGACCAGGTTAAGGTGTGGCGGCCCTGAAAAGGGCCTATGACCGCCGGTGAAAGAATCAGTGTAGTGAAAGGATTAAAGTGCGCCTCTTAAGGTCTCCTTTCGTTTGAATTCTGCTTATAGACGTACGTAATATTATTATTATTATATTTAAGAGCCTAGCTCTTGTCGGTGTAATGATGCAATTGCCTCTGATCTTCCCTATGCGAGGTCCTTTACTTCCATAAACGACATGACGGCAATCTTCTCTTTCATCTGGCTCATGTTACTAATTATTGGTCTTCGTCTTCCTCGTGTGCCGTGTTTGTTGCCTGATTCTTGTAGGCTTGGTCGCGAGGAACAGGCGTAGCTTCACCTAGTTTCTAAGACGTTTCAAAGTGATCCTAGTGATTTTATTGAAATAAATGCTTTTTGACTTGACTTTGACTTGACTTGACTTGACTTGACCTCGTTTGCCTTCTACCTTTCCTTGATGATGTTCTTCAAGAAGCTGTCATGTCGTATATGTCCAATCATTTTTTCTCTTCTGATTTGTATGGTGTTAATCAAAAAATGTAATATGCATCTAGAATATTCTATCCGGCCGGGCCTGGCCTTGATCTTATTTAAACGACTATAAATGACATTTCATAATCCATACATAATCTGCCATTTAGAATCAAGTACCTACTTAAATAAATGTATCGCAACCTAGTTTAGAACTGGTTTTCTAGTTACGATAGTCCGATTGTTGGCAAAAGCTTTGCTTCGATCGATTCAATCAATTATTTTTTCTAAATTTGTTTCTTGTGTATTTTGTAAATATCATAGGCACATAAAACATTGCACTTAAGATTGTCAATTTTACAGGATAGATTAATAAAAAATAATAACATAACAAAATAAATTTATAAATGGAAATTAAATACACAGACGATTAAGTAGATTCAAGTAAATTTATGTCAAAAATTTGTGATTGTAAATATCAGTATAAAAAAACAAAACAATCAAAAAACGCAAAGACTTCAGGAATTATGGATTTCTCATAAAAACTTTCAACCCCTATTTCACCCCTTCAAGATTATTTTTTCCGATAAAAAATAGCCTATGTCATTCATTACAATATTTTCAGCCGACTGGTTCACGACTAAACAGTCGTGTTTGTTTATTACCATAAACAAACAAACAAACGGAATTAAATTTATAACATTCATGAAATATAAATATAGAGTACTAGCTTCCGCTCACGGCTTCGCTCGCGTGGTACCTACATAAAAAGTATTAGGTATGCTATTCTAGGTATAGAACTTTATCTATTCCAAGTTTCAACGAAATCGTTTGAGCCGTTACGGCGTGATTGAACAACAAACATCCAAACATCCTCACAAATTTTCGCATTTATAATATTATATAATATTATTGACTGGCCTCATAGCTCAGTTTGCAGTAACTCTGCTTTCTGCGCTAGAGGTCGCGGGTTCGATTCCCGCACTGGACAAACATTTGTGACTAACACAGATGTTGGTTCTGTGTCTGGGTGTTTAATATATATTTATTATGTATATCAGTCTCTGGTACCCATAGTACAGGCTATGCCTAGTTTGGGATCAGTTGACCGTGTGTGATATGTCAGGAATATTTTATTTTTTTTATTTATTTATTAGTAGTAAGGGCCTAAGATGCCAAGAGCCAACTCGAAAAGGATATTAAATTATAATGTTTTACGGTTTTTCATAGAATAAGGAGCCGCTACGCTAAAAGTTTTTTGTCTTATCTCGTTTGATTATTTGGCATAGGTGGCATTATTATTCTACCACAACTGCACTCCGCAAATAGAAAGTGCATCTTCACATTGCAGAGTAAACTAAACGCTGACTTTAATAGCTATTCTGTAGGTATTAGCAAAGCTTTCCAAACTGAAGATCGCTTTCTGTCACGGAAATAGAGGATTTATTACACTTTCTCGAAGTTATTTGCCGTGGCTATAAAGCCGATATGTATACAGACATTACGGTGAAATTATAAATCAAAATAAGACAAGCTTGCAATGGCATTCATGCTATTTATTTATATGCTAGTGCTTTTAAACCGGCATGTCCTAGAACTCTATGTTTGTCAAAATAGTCCCAACCCTTTCTGTTTTTTTCAATGGGACCTTACATACCTAATTATGTATCATTAGCACATTTTTTATTACTATTATTTAATTTCAGTTTGTAATATTCTGACTGGTGGAGAAAAAGTTGAACAAGTGAATGAGTTTTTATACCTGGGGACTTTGTTTACGAGAGATGGGAGGCATGAGAGTGATATCGAAAGGAGAGTGAATGCTGGAAATCAAGTGAATGGGGCACTACATGCCTTTATGAGCAGTCGGAAAGTGTCCAAAAAGGCACGACTGGCTGTGCATGGAGGAGTGTTAGTGCCGACACTAATGTTTGGCAGTGAAAGTTGGGTATGGCAGAAAAAGAATGAAAGTAGGATAAATGCAGTGGAAATGAGAGCTTAGCGAAGTATGTGTGGAGTAAATTTGAAAGATAGAGTGAGGAACAGTGTGATAAGAGAACGTTGTGGAGTGAAAGAAGATGAGGTATGCTGAGATGGTTTGGTCATGTAGAGAGGATGAACGAAAGAAGATTGACGAAACAGGTGTATGTGCACGAAAGGAGCCTAAGAGGCGCACTTTAATCCTTTCACTACACTGATTCTTTCGCCGACGGTCATAGGCCCTTTTCAGGGCCATACCTCATACCTCAACTGACTTAATTCAGCATAACCAAGAAAGAATCAGTGACACAAGAAAGCTAGCGTGGCGGGTATGGGCAAATCCACCCAAATGATTGTTTGGGTGCCGGCCGTACAAGGTCGGTCGCGCTGGAAATCTATGGGGTAGGCCTATGTTCAGTCGTGGACGTCCTATGACTGAAATAATGTTATACTGAACATATAACATTACTGACCATACAATTTAGCAGAAAGTACCGCTTTATTGCATCGCTTGAGCGCATGCTGTCGAAACGGTCACATCCGACGTATTGCGGCCATCAGCTATCATGCCGGTATGTTGAAAGCGTCGCTTCCTGTCACCATTATTTCCAATTGAATTTATCAGGGAAACTAGGTTCTGAAGTTTTCTTGATAACTTCAAACCGCATTTTTAGTCAACTATGAAAATCACATAATACACTACTGTTCTATTTGCCTACACTCATGTTAGGGTCCTAAGCCTTTATGGTAAAATCATTTGGAAAAACGATGATGACGTGATCCTATAGGGGTTCCGTTCCAGAAATGGCAATAATGAAAAACCTCTAGGGTACTTCCAGTTACCTCACAATTCTGAAATTTGGAATGCTAGAAGCTTTTGTAACACAATAAAGGAAAAAGTCTTATATTGAGGAATTTCGAAGTTTTTTAGGAAACAAAGTTATATTTGCGGTCAATGTCATACAATTACTAAGTGAGCGCAAATATAAGTTTGTCAATTCCTACACTTAGAATTTTTATTTTCTGACCCCGTGTTTGGATTTTCTGACTGGTAAATCCATTGGTGCACGACCGGGATTCAGACCCACGACCAATGGTACGGAAGCCTAAGGGCGCGAGTTCTCGCACTTAACCGTCTTTATTATGATTCATTCATGATTCAAGGAAACTGATTACCTCAAAGATCAGATACAACACGTAAACATTTCCTGCGGTCGTGATCTTTAAGTGCAGGTTCGAAAAATATGTAAAACCTTGGCAATTTAATCATGTCGACCTGCGACAAAAAGATCTTATACCAAATAAGGACGGTCAAGTGCGAGAACTCGCTGAGGCTTCCGTACAATTACACGGGATCAGAAACTGGAAATCCCAAAGTGTGATAGTGACAAACATACATACGGTGGCACACATAATTCACTCTATAATTATCACCGCATAGATTAGTTTGTAAATATTCAAATCCCTTTTGGAGTTTCATACAATATTTTTTTCAATAAGCCAATAATTTTCGGGACAATAAAACCGAAATGCCTCAATTTTCGGCTTTTCATTTATTTAGTCACAAAGGCTCTTTAGACTTCCAATTTTCAGAGTTGTGAGGTTACTGGAAGTATCCTAGAGTTATTATTTTTTTCTTCTTCAATCTTTTTAATGCATTATTTTTTCAATTTCATGTCGATACCTTCAGCCGTTCTGAGAATAAGGGACACACTTGACTTACATGTGGACAGACAGACATGGTTCATGGTTGATGTACCACCTTGCCGCACCAAACCTTTATAATGCGGACAGCCAAAGAGTGGAACTCGTTGCCGGCGTCTGTGTTTCCGAATACCTATAATTTGGGTGTCTTCAAGACCAGAGTGAATAGATTTCTTCTAGGCAAACGTGCTACACCGTAGACCACACCATTACTTAACATCTTGAGCACGAAAGGAGCCTGTAAAAGGCGCACTTTAATCCTTTCACTACACTGATTCTTTCACCGACGGTCATAGCCCCCTTTCAGGGCCACCATACCTCAACCTGTTCACAGATCTAATACAGGATAACCAAGAAAGAACCAGTGACACGACAAGCAAGCAAGCAGGTGAGATTGTGGTCAAACGTTAACCTATTTTGTATAAAAAAAAAGACAGACTAACAAAAAAATGATCCCATATGAGTTCAGTTTTTTCCTTTTGAAGTTGGTATGGAACCCTAAAAATAATGGTTGTTTTCCTCAATTTCGTCTTTCAAAACCATGAGGAAAATGGATGCATTTTGTTGTACTAAATTATGGCAATAAAGGTTTTTTACATTATGTACTAACTAGCTTGCGCTTGCGTTTTCGCTCACATTGTACCTATATAAAAAGTAGCCTATTCGCTATTATAGGTGAAGAACTCTATCTATTCCAAGTTTCATAGAAATAGGTTGAGCGTGAGCCACAAACATCCTCAAACAAGATGAATAATTATAATGTGTGCTATCTCGTGTTTTTTTTTGTGGCTCGACTTGTGCATTTGCCATATTTTGTGTGTTATCGCTATAATATGGGGCTTAATCTACACCCAGTTAACAGTAAAGCTTGTTCTACATCTTAAGAAGTTCAACATTTTTCATTGAAAAAACTCTATTATATAGATATATTGCATAAAGGTAATGCAAGAATCAGCTGTTTTGGGGTCAAATCAGTTCAGACCTGGTTCAAACTCATTTATTCAGTTGTTTTAGAACTTCTGTTTCTTCTGAAAATCAGCGCTAGCACATGCTGAGCTCAGGGCTTTTCGTACATACTGTAAGAGGAGGTAGGGCACAGCGAGATTTTCTCGTTCTGAATTGGAGCAGCCCGCCTGGGGAGGTACCTCCGCCTTACAGAAGATCGCAGCCAAATAACATTATTTGTTTCAAATAGTGTTGTGTTCCTGCGGTGAGTAAGGTTGCCAGAGCTCTTTAGGGGGGAAGGGGGTTCGGGGTCGGCAACGCGTGCGTGATGCCTCTGGTATTGCAAGTGCTCATAGGCTACGGTAACCGCTTACCATCAGGTGGGCCGTAAGCTTGTTTGCCACCTCTGTTGTATAAAAAAAAAAAAAAAAAAATATACTGAACACGGCAGCGCTCTCCACGCACATACCTACACCTGTTTTCTTTCTTTCTGTCCACTGATATGGTTTTTGTATTAGTGTGTGAATTACTTTTGTTCTTGTTCTTGTTATTGTGTACAGTTTGTACGAATAAATGATTACTTTCTTTCCAATAATTACTTTTAAAGATGACAAAAAAACAATCTAAAAAATGAATAAATCTTCCAGAAGGAAACTATCCTATCAGATTTGAGCCACTCTACAATAAATATTCATCATAATTTTCCTGTTTCCTATTACCTACGATAATAATAAGATTTTATTCGTTTAAACTCGTAACTTCCTGGTGTCCTTTTGTTAGTAAAAGTGATTCAGAAGTGAGTGGCGGCCTTGGAGCGTTCTAGAACACGTGGGCTCGGATACCGTTCCTATTTTAAAATGTTATTTTATCTGTGCATCTTTATTTATTAATCTTTACTCTTTCTGGCTGGCTTTGTCATCTTAGACCTTACTACCATTTCATAAGTGTATTTTTTAATGTTTTTTTTTATTTTTTCATTATTTTGTCATGGTCAAGTCATAGTCAATAAAGTCATGTTTTCAAGTCAAGTTCTTAGGTTGGTAGGGCGCAGCGGGTTTTTATCGCTCTAAATTGGAGTAGCCTGCCTGGAAGGTCCTTCCGCCTTACAAAAGACCGCAGCCAAATAACATTATTTGTTTCAAATAGTGTTGTGTTTCTGCGGTGAGTAAGGTTTCCAGAGCTCTTTTAAGAGAGGGAGGGTTTTGGGTTGGTAACGCGTGCGTGATGCCTCTGGTATTGCAAGCGTTCATAGGTTACGGTAACCACGTATTAACAAGTGGGCCGTAAGATTGATTGCCACCTTAGTGCTATAAAAAAAAGATAAAATAACCAGGCAGATAACCTTTCTAAATTAAAATGTCAGCAATATATTTAAGATTATTTTTTTGTTCACAAAATTTATGGCCACTGATTTGTTAACATTTAAAAATAGATTTGATTGAGCGATATTTATTTAGGATTTAATGTCACAGATTTAATTAATTTTATGAGATGAGAATAGGTCAAATATTGGGTTACTAGGCTGTTAGGTAAATAATTATCTGAGCAAGGACACCCAGTTTTATGAACATTCTCAAACCGCCTTTTAATAAATTAGTTTGACAAAAAAATTTGGCTCGATTACGGATGGCAAATTTTATGATAAGCTTTACAAGGAGTTTCATAACATGTATGCTATCCCGGCTTATTCTACACGCAACTGGCAATAACATATAAAAGGCAATATTTTATATAGCAATCTTGATAAAACGAACTTCTTGTACGTTAATCCTATCCTACTAATATTATAAATGCGAAAGTTTGTGAGGATGTTTGGATAGATAGATAGAGATAGATTATAGTCAGGAATAGCATATAGGCTACTTTTTATGTAGGTAACACGCGAGCGAAGCCACGGGCGGAAGCTAGTTAGCTATAAATATGGAAAAAAGGACCAAAAACTCATAATCCCTGCCAAAATCTGACTTGAAAAACTTGACTTTTATTTCGATCATCTTCTTATTTCTTATTTTTTTGACAGAATAAGCCCCTTTCAATATATTGTACTTGCTTGGTTTTTTTTTTTTTTTTATACAACAGAGGTGGCAAACAATCTTACGGCCCACCAGACACTCAGATCAGGTATCAGATCAATACCAGAGGCATCACGCACGCGTTGCCGACCCCGAACCCCCTTCCCCCCTAAAGAGCTCTGGCAACCTTACTTACTCAGGAACACAACACTATTTGAAACAAATAATGTTATTTGGCTGCGATCTTCTGTAAGGCGGAGGTACCTCCCCAGGCTGCTCCAATTCAGAACGAGAAAATCTCGCTGTGCCCTACCTCCTCTTAAAAATCGCTTATCGTGTCACTGATTCTTGGTCATCCTTTATTAGATCAGTGAACAGGTTGAGTTATGGTGCCCCTGAAAAGGGTCTATAACAGTCGGTAAAAGAATCAGTGTAGTGAAACGATTAAAGTGCGCCTCTTAGAGGCTCGTTTAGTGCACATAGTTACGGAACACGTTGAATCATCATAATTCCGGTCTCAGTCATTGTAAGTTCACTGCTGAACATCGGCCAACACAGATTTTCAGAGCGACTTCCTATCATGTGGGGGGATTTGCCCATACTCACCACTCTGGGCACGCGGGTTGGCGAGCGCAGTTAGAGCTATCGTTGTTAAGGGGACGCTGCCCATACCCTTGCTTTTTTTAGTCATTAAGGTGAGGGTTAAATTGTTTTATGATTTTTGATCAGTTTTTTCTCAATAACCGCAAAACGCACAGCTTTGGTTTTTATGACAAAGATAACTTGAGCATTTTATTTACCTAAATCCAAGACAGAAACGCAATTGGTAAAACTTTTCTCGATAGATTTATTTTTTAAAGTTCGGTCCTCTGCAACAGTTTTTTCGAACATACTAAGAAACTATCAATCCTAAATAGCTTTTTTTTAATATTGTGTTAGATAATAGCATTGGGTACATAATTCAAGGCTCTTTTTAAAAAGATACTTAGTTTTTAAGATAATCGATATTTTCTTTTATGTCGCTTACGTCGATTACTTTCGAGCGCCTTCTAACGCTTGCTATCTCTTTCCGCATTCAATTATAGGACGTAGCGCTGTCACTTTCTTCACTCCTCCCACTCGACAGTTTATTATGATTCTCATAGCGCCTTAAGTTACCAAATCCTTGCAGTTCTAATCTGATTATGCAATATTAGCGAACAGGTCAAGTAATTGTTGCAAATAAAGATGAACAGGATGCAACATTATGCAATCTACCATTAGCAATAAATCAGTGTCTATGGAAAGATCTAGATTTGAGCAGATACTACTTTCACTTTGAGATTGGCCCGCGTGATTCGTGAACTTATAGTTTACTGGCTCCCGTGTGCGGCTTGGCTTGCATCGTACCCGGATACATGTACATGGTCATTCATAATATTTATCACCCCGCAAGGGGCTTATTCTACACCCAATAGTCAAAACCTTTTGTCCTTTTAATGTTAGACATTTTACTTATTTTGAATTGTATGCTGTTTTATAGAGCATGTGACTCTCTTATTTTTTTTAAGTCATCTTAAAAAAACTCAATGCTCCTACAAATGTTTGAACATTGAACAAGCATCTGACTACGCCTCTTAGACATTTTCAAGTATCGCGCGATCTGAAATGATGTCTATCATTCTTGGGCATAAAAGTCATTAGCCAATTTTTTGTTTTTTTTTTCTAAAAATAAATCTGGTTTAAGCCATGACACACGTCCTCTAACAACAAGCATCCAATTCTGTATCAGGGTCACAGACAAGGCATGTAACAGAACAGTCAAGCCCATTGTTGGCATCGCGCATTGCCTAATCACATTGCGAAACCTGTGGGATGTCCGGACATTAGCTCATTAAAACTTTATTGCTGGGTTGTTTACGGTCAAGACTATGGCGAAATTGGCGACGGTAATTCGCTTACAAATTATGGTTGAACGAAACATTACTTCGAACTTCAAAATTGATTCAAACATTCAAATCATTCGAATCATTTTTCAATCTTTTAGTTGAATTTACTCCAGGTTCTTTGCGACCAAGCCTTGTCGTGTTGTCGTGTCACTGATTCTTTCTTGGTCATCCTATATTAGGTCAGGTCATTAGGTCTATGAGCAGGCTGAGGTATGGTGGCCCTGAAAAGGGCCTTGGAGTGCCCTACTTACACAACAGTGAAAAGAAACCATCAAAACCGAACCAGCCGTTCCTACATACATAGAAAAAATACTTATTCACTGAATTGATGACCTCCTCCTTTTGTCGAAGTCGGTTAAAAACAGCGTACTGAAAGAACAGGTGTACTCTCACATCCAACTTTGAATAGGTGCCATTCATGCAAAACAGGTGTAATAGCATGGTTTGTACCAGGCGATCATAGTAGCATAGGAGATGAGTCTCCAACATTCTTTCAACAAGTGGACATTGAAAAAACCACCGCACAACAGGTAGAAAGGAACTCTTAGTACCAGGCTATCATAAAACGACAGCAGATGGGGCATTCGACAAGTGGGCGTTGCAGAACTGTAACCAACAGGTTTAGCGGCCCGGATTGTACCAGGCTCTCATATCACTATTAAAGGTAGACCCTTTTTTAAGGCGGAAAACAAGCATACATCCCACCTGTTGGTAAGTTGTTACCGTAGCCTATGAAAACTTGCAATGACAGAGGCATCACGCGTTGCTGACCCTGAACCCTCCCAGCCATTAAAGAGCTCTGGCAACCTTAACCTAACCTACCTCGCAGTTGCCAAAATCTAGAGACAACAGGTTTATCACCACATCGCGTACCAGGGTATCATAAGTTATAAGAAAATCAATATAAGTCCCCCAATCCTGCCTCATATAGACTCCCAACCGAGTCTGTAACAGGTTGTTCAGCACACCAAGTACCAGGATCTCATGAAATGCCAGATGGTGGAGTAAAATCAATACTTTAGCATCCAACAAGTGCTGACCACCTGTTTCCCACTTGTTGATGACGAGTGTTATTTATCTACCTGTTACGAGAACCAGCCTAAAACTCTTATCCATAATCAGTCACTAACTTTATCGGTTCGATAACTCTCGCTCTTTCCCCTCGCTCTAATGGTAAACAGAAGACTGAGGCGGACTTATTTCTTTTTTTTTTCCTTTATGTGGCTATGGTGTCACTGCGGCCACAACTGGCCTTTTGTGATCGCGCGTAAAGATAGAGAGATAAATCATTATTGTACACCACAGTAAACAAAAACATCTCTCAAAATAATTAAAATTCATTGCGAAGGTGCAATGTGCGGCTTAGCAGCCTGTCTTATGAAGCGTACTAGCGTGGCTAAAAATTTAGGAATTTTCCAAATGTCGTAGAACAAACTTTACTATCCATTGGGTGTAGAATAAGCCCTTTTCGGGACAGCATACCTACATATTATGATGTCTGTTTTCCCGAAAGAGTACAATCTGGAAGTCTTCAAATCTAGGGTCAATTAGTTCACTCTGGGAAAGCGTGCTCCATCTTAGGCCACATCTCACTTGCAAAAGTGGGTTGGTGGGTATATATACTGTACTATACTTATATAATAGTGTTGTGTTCCTGCGGTGAGTAAGGTTGCCAGAGCTCTTTAGGGGGGAAGGGGGTTCGGGGTCGGCAACGCGTACGTGATGCCTCTGGTATTGCAAGCGCTCATAAGCTACGGTAACCGCTTACCATCAGGTGGGCCGTAAGCTTGTTTGCCACCTCTGTTGTATAAAAAAAAAAAAAAACCAGGGTTAGTAATGAAATTAGGTTGGCCGACAGTTGAACGCTTTGAGATTAGGTGGGATGTTGCTGTGCTTAGGAGAAACTAGATTCTCCAAATCTGGGATGACTAATGTTAGAAACACAAAGAACTGCATTCAGATCTAGATTTATATATAGGTACGGCACAGACTATCCGACGCCAAAAAAGGAGTTTTTTTTTAAATGTTTGTTCACCGATTACTCCGTAAAGTATGGTTCGATTTCAATGGTTATTTAAGTTACTATCATTAGGGCATAGTGTCGAGGTTGTCCCCTGCAAATTGTCATCATCATCATCATCATTCCAGCCGTTGGAACTTCGAAGTCCACTGCTGAACATAGGCCTCCCCCACAGATTTTCAGAGCGAATGCCTATCATGTGGGGGGATTTGACCATACTCACCACGCTGGGCACGCGGGTTGGCCAGCGCAGTTAGAGCTATCTTTGTGAAAATAGGGGACGCTGCTGCCCATTCCCTAGCTTTTTTTCCCATAGTCGCCTCTTATGACATCCGCGGATAGAGGGGCCTATTCTTCTACTAATATTCAAATGCGAAAGTTTGTGAGGATGTTTGGTTGGATGCTTGTGGTTCAATCACGACGTAACTTAAAACTTACAGTAGTTATGTAGGTAGATATCGATGAGTGACGAACTGTTAAACAATAGTGTCGACTTCCTATTTTCACTTTCTATCTTAGTCGAGCGTGAAGCCGCTACGATTTTACTTTTATGCTAGTACAAATTTATGTAGTTACTTTAACAGATAAAGCGTTTTTATTCGCTTTTAGCATCACAGTATCATTTAAAATATAAACTTAAATCCTTCTCAAATATTGATTTAATTATAAAATAAATATTTATCCTTTAATTTTCTAAAGTAGGTATGATAAAAATTTCTTATTAAAACGAATATAAGTTTTAAATAGATAAATATTTTTGTTAATTATATATTTCATGATATTTTTTTTCTATCCAAAGGGTGTACAGAAGAGATCGTTTTTTAGGAATAATATAATATTAAATTTAATTTCTGTCTAATATTATATTGTTACTATTAATTTAATTTTATCTGTTATCATTTTTTTTTTTTTAACTACTTTTGTATACTTACTTTCTTTTTATACTTTTGTTTTTTTATCTATGTTATTTTAGGGACAAATAAATCTTTCTTTCTTTCAATAACACCGTCCAATTTACAAATTTGTAATTTTTTTTTTTTTTTTTATACTACTGAGGTGGCAAACTGGCATACAGCCCACCTGTTGGTAAGCGGTTACCGTAGCCTATGAGCGCTTGCAATACCAGAGGCATCACGCACGCGTTGCCGACCCCGAACCCCCCTCCCCCTAAAGAGCTCTGGCAACCTTACTCATCGCAGGAACACAACACTATTTGAAAACAAATAATGTTATTTGGCTGCGATCTTCCGTAAGGCGGAGGTACCTCCCCAGGCGGGCTGCTCCAATTCAGAACGAGAAAATCTCGCTGTGCCCTTCCTCCTCTAAAATTAATTGAGTAATTGACTTAGCCAGCTTGTAAAGCGTGTACAATAAAATAATTTTTTTTTCCCAGATTTCCCTGGCATGTGCTTTGCATCCACCCGCTGCGCGACCGTAGAGCCCAGCAACACCTGGGACCTGGCCCCGTTCTGCGGACGCTCCACCTGCGTCGTCAGCGAGGACCAGCCGCCGCGGCTGCTGGAGCTGGTGGAGGACTGCGGACCGCTGCCTCTAGCTAACCCCAAATGCAAGCTCGACACTGGTAAGATTTGACTGGGCACTGGATATATAGGACTTACGAGTATTACAAGATATAATACTCTCCCGTAAAGGGTTTTATGGGCTCGGTGCAGAACCCAATTGGAAATACAGTTTGATCAACGACTTTTAGAAATTCAACATTTTAATGTTATTTGGCTGCGATCTTCTGTAAGGCGGAGGTACCTTCCCAGGCGAGCTGCTCCAATTCAGAACGAGAAAATCTCGCTGTGCCCTACCTCCTCCTAAAACTTCCTAATTTTTCTTCTAACTTCCTAATACTTTTTTGTTTTTATTGATAGAATAAACCCCTAGGGGTAGTTACGGAACACAAAACGTATTACGTAGGACATAGGAGGTATAGAAAGACACACACTGACTTATGCATAAATAAAAGCTTTGTAATTCAGCTAGAGACTTTCTAGAAGAAACGAGAGGCGAGAGATAAAAAGAAATGCTCTACTACCTACAAGAAACAAAGCTAAATGTAATTCTCCTTTTCAGATGCCACCAACAAGACCGCTCCCTTCCCGGGATGCTGTCCGATCTTCAAATGCGAAGATGGTGTGAAGCTCGAGTACCCTGAGCTCCCCTCCCCCACAGAAGAAGAGAAGAAAGAGGAAGAGAAGCCCAAGGCTTAAATAAAAAATAGCAGTGATATCAACATCAGCGCTGAACATTTTTGGTTTATGGTTTCCTGGCACAATCTGTCAGGACTTAAATTAAAAGGTTAATAACAGCGCTTCGGTAGCTAGAAGAATTGGTCTCAATATCCAAATTGTATTTTAGCTTTCTTTTGGCATGACTAACAATGGTCACAGTGACTGAGCTTCAAACTATTTCGTACTTCCTGTTAATACAATTTGTAACAGTAAACCATTATCTGAAATCAGGTTCCAACAATGAGACAAAATGATTTATTTTTTTAGAAGTTTATCGGCTTTTTTACTTGAATATCTGTCTAATTATAATGTTTGTGATAAAATAATTTAGAAAACTTAATCAATAAAAAATACAAAATTTCTAAACCTTTTGTTTTATTTATTTTGACGATCTCGGTGGCGTAGCGGGCGTGCTCGCCTGAGACGCAAGCCGATTCGATTCCCGCTGCGGGACA
Source organism: Anticlea derivata (assembly GCA_947579855.1). NCBI lineage: Eukaryota > Metazoa > Arthropoda > Insecta > Lepidoptera > Geometridae > Anticlea > Anticlea derivata. The sequence goes on along the minus strand of OX388287.1, from coordinate 3,032,284 downwards.
AATGTTTGTATGATCTGCAAATATTTGTTTCGGGTCTGGATGTTGCGGTACCATGGTACTCGTAGTTCCTGATACCCCCCACACAGGAAATGCTAGTGTGAGATCAGGACTATGATGTCAATAGCCGCGTCTCCACCGGGCGAATGGGGTCGCGAGCCACTTTCGGGTGAGCGGCTCGGCTGAGGCTGGCACGCGAGGCAGCCTCGTAGGTTTACCGGAAACATTGAGGCGGGGCTCGCGAGGCAAGCCGAGCCATCCCGAGCCATCAGTCTACAGTCACGCACTATCGTCCCCACTGAACGCACAGCGCAAACCGAGGCACCTTTGAGCACGCGCGATTTACCGACGCCGCATGGCTCGGCTCCGAGACATGCTCGGCCGAGGCACCGTGCGCCCGCACAACCCCCAGGCACATCCACACCGACCGAGCATTTTGCTCACGAGGCTGCCTCGCCCGAGCATGCGCCCGGTGGAGACGCGGCTAATCACATTGGGTGTTATTTATTTATTTTCTTCAATAACATAATGCATGAAAGGAACACTACGGTTTCTGCTGAATAATTTCACCCAACTGGTTCTTTTATATTAGCAACAGGAGACACCATACCCAAAGCTGTTTACAGGTGGACAAAGTGACCATAAATGTACCAGTGACACGAAGCAGAAGTTCAGGGCGTGATGTAAAACTACCATATTTAGGTATAATAAAAAAGTGATGAAAAACATCGTGAGGAAACAGCCAAATTGTTTCTTGGGAAAATATTTTACTATTTTCACACACTATGATGCTAATTAGTCATTGAATCTTAGTAAAACAATATAATTATTAACTCAATTTTTATTCAGGAATAATGAACTTTATAATAAATACACAATAAAAGTGGTGACTATCAACACTTTATAATAATTATTTATTATAATAAACGTACAGCTAGATCACTCTTAAATAATAATTGTTAACGTAAATATTCATTAATGTTTAGAATATTATTTAACTCAAATAATAAACTTTTAAAAATAATAGAATAGTATAATTATTTAAAAATATATTTTAATTATTGAAGCGGTATAATGCATTACGGTTTTAAAACATAACAGTCTATAAATACATTTTAACTTCTAATCTAAACACTGATCTTAACGTCATATGATATTACATAATTAAACATTATTATTTAGACTATACGATAAAATAACCGACTATAATGTTAAAATCACATTTCGCCTAATTTTTAACATTTAATATTGCAGAAAATAGACACCGACCGCGTTATATTTGAGCTTTTCCAAATTTTCCAAAGCTGTCAAGTACATTAAGATACAATTTACACATTTAACTAATGCACAAAAATATTAGAATTACATACATTCACAACTAGACAAAACTTAGAGCATTACAAACGGCATGATTTAGATGTTTAAAATTTATAACGAAAAGCTAATTAAATTATTGTTGTTATAATTTGAATGTTAACATAATAATGATTAAAAATCACGATTCCAATTTTATTTGACAAACGGTAATTAAACATTATAATGCAGCTGTATTGTTTTAAATAAACTTATTTTATGATAATATTTCCTTCTGAAAATAAGGGGGATCTTTGATATTACAAAAATAATAATAAATATACTCGTAAGAATTGCAAAACCCATGGCCAACTATTCAGTAAATAGATTAAAAAATTAACCGTAGGTCAGCTGCAAAAATATTTAAATATTTTAGACTATATTTTTAGAATATTATTTCATGAAAATATATATTTCTTTTACACATTATTTTGAAAATGAAAATTAATTGATATGTTAGAATGTTGTACATCACAATCGGAGAAGCTTAAACATTAATAATAAAAATGCACTATAATATGGTCATTTATCTTTTTAAAAGACATTTTTCGCAACTTGATAGATACAATTTCAAAAAATAATCGAAGTTTCGTTTGAAAAACAAGAGGTAGTATGCTCGGAAGTTTCAAGCATTCATTATTTAAAACTATAAAAATGGAAATAGATTGAAGATCATGCTACATAATGCGATTATTTCTATGTTACGAGTATGTACACTTTAATATAATTCCTCTCATTTTGACCTTTCATTTTTAATTACTTACAATTTTTATTAACACCTCTACTAACAACACCTGGATATGCCTTTATTTATTAAAAAATATGGCAAAATAAAAAATCTGTTCTGAACAATCACTAGGTATCTATCATCAACTATGCAGCCATAGCTTGGAAAATGTATGTTTAAAAATGCATAGCAAACATAATTGAACAAGCTTACGATTTTCTAGACCAAGAGAAAAATCGCAATGAATACGAGAGTAAAAAATATAGATTCAACTATATTTTTAACTATGAATACCTTTACAAGTTCCGAGCCTTCGTAGAAATTATACGAAAATGATTATACTATTTAAACTTAAAATGTCAATAAAAACGAGTACTCAGTCTAATGGGAAGTAACGGCCTAAATATTCGAGAACAGAAACATGAAGTTAACATAGTAACTGCTAACAAAATAATGCTTACATACATACTATTTCAAAATTTTCAATCTACGTTAAAATGTATGAAATAACCGCATAGCAGTAACTTTTTAAAACAGTTTAAGACAAAGGCAGGTCACACTATAAAGCCATGCCAAATAAGTAAAGTGATTACGACACACCTTGCGAAAGTGAGTACAAGTTTGTTGCATTGCTGTCCGAACACGAATGCAAACAGTCCAACGCAAACCAGCGTAATTTCAACGTTGTTACATGTACTTAAAGCATTAAATTGCTTGGTTGTTGAAACCTGACCGTTCAATGTATGACCAGATTGTAAAAACCAGTATATTTATGCCAAACGCAAACCGATTTGTTAAGGATTACGCCATAAATTACATGTTTTATAGAAAGAAAACGCAAGTACCTATGTTAAAAATAAAAACATTCTATGTGACAAATAAAAATAACAGTGTCATATTAATCTTTAAAATATTACCGAAAGCTTTCAGTAAAAATACTGTAAGTAGGTAGGTATTATTGTCAAAAATGCATGACCTTATTTATTGAAATTAACTTTATATATTGATGTTGACTCAGAACTTTTTCTAGACTATTGTTTACTTATTTACATAGAGACGAGCTACTTTTTCTTGGCATTTTCCCTAAAATCGGTTTCGTGAAGCTCAGAGGATTACAGAAAATTAAGTACAATTTTTTTTTTCTAGATTAACTCTTATCTATTTTGGTGCTATTGTGTAAAAAGTAGTAATTTAAGGTAGTACCTAGTAGTTATGAAATGCCTAAAATCAATCACGTCTGGATGACTTGGAAACTGGAAGGAGGAAACCATGCCACTAATATGCGTCCAAGCTACTAGTACCAAATAATATTAATAATAGCATCTTGCTAAATGATAACAAAATAAATTAGATATTCGTCGCTGAACGTGATATTTTAGTAACCTTTCAAATATATCTTAGCAAACTGTCAATTTTCAAAAGGCAGAGAGCAAAGAGGCTGTGAATGATGTTGATGAGCGGATACAATATTGTTAGGACAATCATGCTTTTTACGCAATAGCTCCAAAATTACTGCAACTCATGTTCAGAAACATCAAACTGCACTAACATCTATAACAACGAGCTACACATTATAACATACAACTATAAAATATACCTACTTTCCTATAAAAACCTTTTTATAAATGTATACAATATTTTTACTCTGATGACAATTTAACACCGACATGACACTACAGTTGTAAGCATCACCAACATTGTAACAACAAGCTTTCACGCTATATTTTTCAATATAAGTATTAATAATTAAATAGGTACGTTAAATTAATCATAATAGGGTATGTTAAATTAATACTGTTATATAGTCTCAATTTCAAGAAATAATAAGAATTTCATATAAACGTAAATATTCAGTTTTTAAAATGTAAATATTTAAATATAAAAATGCAGTTTTTAAAATGATATGGTTAAATGAAAAATTGCACTGTTCTTTATAATTTTAATTTTCAAATACTTCATAAAAACTTTCACCTAAAATTGACCAGCCACAATTACCACACCTCTTTCTTTTTATTTAAAATTTTTAACAATAATTTAGAATGTTATGACATCTAGTCCGAGCACATTTTGAAAAAGCAAAATATAACTTTGACACTTATTTTGCCTTGAAAGATGATTTTTTGGCAGGTCTTAAGAGATAAAAATGTTATTAGTAGTATCCTTAATATGTTCTTAAGTTTTTTGAGCAAGTCAAAAAAACTTTGAATCCATTTGTTTGTGTGAATCGCAACATTTTATTCAACTAAATACATTAAAAAATTATTAGGTAACTTTAAAATTATAATATATTTCTACTCGTCTTTGTGCGACCGTGAACTCGACTTTTTCAATATTCACTACGTTTAACAATTATTTTACATCTCTAACAATTGTTACTAAAACCCTTAACAATAAAAACGTCAATTAGTCAAGAAAATAGAAGTTATTGGAAAATTTACACAAAATCAAATAAAATTGATAAAAACCTAGTTGTTTTACCAATTTTAATTCGACAAGTATTTAGAAAATAGTCCCATCCGAGGCAAGATTTAGTTAAACCTTTAGAAATAGATTATTAGGTGTTTATCTTCGAGTTCAAGTTTAGAATACAGCGTTGTGCTTTTTAGGTATACAATTTAAGAAAATATACCAAAAAATGGGTTAGTTAAATGTTCGATGTATAAAAGATAAATAAAAAAATATTAGAAAAAACAAATTGAGAGTAGAATATGTCTCTAAAACGTTGCACATCGCTGTAGTGAAAGACAGATCCAGCGAGTTAATTCATCGACTTACATAACGATTTCTAGGCAAAGTTCTTTATTTGAATTTTTATTACTGAATATTCTATTTAATGAATATATTGGTTTAATATTTGCGTATTCTTGTTAAATTCACTTGAATTGATTACTTAGACACTTAAATAACTTTGCTTAGTAACCGCCATGTGAGTACCAGAAGAAAGAGATTCACATTTTTTTCGTGGCATTTAACTTTTTTTGTAACCGCTCAGTCTTATGACGTTTTTGTAACTTCTTTTATAACAACAATTACAATACTCGCCAAATAACTTTGCACCTTGCAAACTATCAGCACCTTTCTTCGCGCATCCAAGACTGTCACCTTCATAATTTTCACTAAATACGGGATATTTACCATGATTAATGAGTTTATTACGCCGTGGTGGCCCCGGCTGAAGAATAGGCCCCTCCATATCTACCTATTCGCGGATGCCGTAAGAGGCTACTAAGGGAAAAAAGCTAGGGGATGGGCAGCAGCGTCCCTCATTTTAACAACGATAGCTCTAACTGCGCTCGCCAACCCGCATGCCCAGCGTGGTGAGTATGGGCAAATCCCTCCACATGATAAGGTATTTGCTCTGTCTGTGGGGGAGGCCATGTTCAGCAGTGGACGTCGAACGGCTGAAATGATGATGATGAATGAGTTTTTTTGTTCCCCGATACTTTGGCACAGTTGCATGCGCCATGATCACGAAGTAAACTGTTTACCGAAATATCGGGGAAAAAATAAACTCATATCATCATTTTCATCATTTCAGCCGTAAGACGTCCACTGCCAAACATGGCCTCCTCCACAGACAGAGCAAATTCCTTATCAAGTGGGGGGATTTGCCTATACTCACCACGCTGGGCATGCGGGTTGGCGAGCGCAGTTAGAGCTATCGTTGTTAAAATGAGGGACGCTGCTGCCCATCCCCTAGCTTTTTTCCCTTAGTCGCCTCTTACGACATCCGCGGATAGTTCGAGCGTTCGAGACGAGCTTCACCTAGTTTCTAAAACGTTTCAAAGTGATCCTAGTGATTTTATTGAAATAAATGCCTTTTGACTTTGACTTTGACTTTTGATAGGTAGATATGGAGGGGCCTATTCTTAAGCCGGGGCCACCACGGCTAAACTCATAAATCATGGTAGATATCTCGTTTTTAGTTAAAATTATGTTCATAACCAATATAGTTTGAGTTATGTCACCGTCATTGTATTCAGAGCCGCAAAGTTAATTGGCGTGTGTGATGGTTTGTTTATTCTGGCTTCAGGCGATGCCACTGCACAATGGTCTGCCGGGGTTTTGTGATCATATCTTGCCAGTGTTTCGTTTCGGTCGCCCCCGAGCCGTTTTTGCCTGGAAATGTAAATAAGGCCTTATTAACTAATAATAAATAAATAAATAAATATTCCGGACATATCACATACGGTCAACTGATCCCAAACTAGGCATAGCCTGTACTATGGGTACCAGAGACTGATATACATAATAGATATATATTTAACACCCAGACACAGAACAAACATCTGTGTTAGTCACAAATGTTTGTCCAGTGCGGGAATCGAACCCGCGACCTCTAGCGCAGAAGGCAGAGTTACTACCACTGAGCTATGAGGCCAGTCAAAACTGCGTTGTTGAACAAGAGTGTGCTATGTATGGCTGTTCGTGTGTACAATCACCTACCTAACTCTTTACTTGACACTTCAAGCCTTGCAGTATTCAAAGTGAGACTGAAAAAGTTACTATTGGAAAGGGCTTACTATTCAACCCATGATTATTTACACACCCAACAGTTCATAGTTCATATTTCATGTTACAAAAAGAGTGTTAGATATGAATGTGGACAGTGGCGGATTTGCCCTAAGGCCCAGTAGGCCCGTGCCTAGGGCGGCCAGATATAAGGGGCGGCAAATCGTGAAAAAAAATTAAGTTGGCAATAAAGTAAATTCATTATGTAAGTACCTAATCTCTAAGATGGGTGCTGAAAAAGGGGCGGCACATGGCCAAGACTGAAAATCCGCCACTGAATGTGGATGGATGTAGGAGTAGAGGTAGGCCAAAGAAAAGATGGATGAACTGTGAACTGTGATATGGTGAAGAAAGGAGTGAGTGCTGAGATGACGACTGATAGAGGGAAATGGAAGAAGAGTACATGTTGTGCCGACCCCGCATGATGTGGGATAAGGGCAGGAAGATGATGAGTCACATTCATAGTCCTGACCCCACAATAGGATTCCGTGTCGTATCAGAAACTACGAGTATCATGGTACAGCAACACCCAGACCCAGATCAAATATTTGCAGATCATACAAACATTAGTCCCGCAGCGGGAATCGAACCAACACACCTTGCATCTCAGACGGGCACAAAATATACGAAGACATCTGACATGTGCATGAAAGGAGCCTCTAAGACGCGCACTTCAATCCTTTCACTACACTGATTCCTTCACTGGCGGTCATAGACCTTTTTCAGGGCCACCATACCTTAACCTGGTCGCTGACCGAATACAGGAAAGAATCAGTTCCTCATAGCTCAGTTAGTAGTAACTCTGCCTTCTGCGCCAGAGGTCGCGGGTTCGATTCCCGCACTCGACAAACATTTGTGACTAACACAGATGTTTGTTCTGTGTCTGGGTGTTAAATATATATCTATTATGAATATCAGTCTCTGGTACCCATAGTACAGGCTATGCCTAGTTTGGGATCAGTTGACCGTGTGAATATGTCCGGAATATTTATTTATTTATTTAGTGACACGGCAAGCAAGCAAGTACCCTACATACTTACTTACTAGGATATTTAATAATGTCTGTTCGTTGAATATAAAGGTCATCACTCACCAGCGAGCAGTATTCGTCCAATCAGCTCGTTTCGTCCAATGTTGTCAAAGTCCATAACCTGCACATCGAGTGAGCACTCTCTTATCTTCTCCCACGGCACGTTGAAGGAGAAGGAGTCGTTGAACACTGGGTTTAGTGTGCATTTGAAGATGGCGGTCTTGCGCTTCTCTATGCGTTTGTCGCCGAATTGCAGCCACACTTTTACGTAGGGGTCTGGAAAGTGAAAAATATGATAAAACAGGCTCACAGGCAAACAGGCTAACTGCAATCTAAGCATAGTAAAAGTCTCCTCAGATCTTTGAAGATGTCATCTTAAAATTAATTATAAAATTTTTAGATGAGCAAAATGATGTACAAACTGGGTTGACAACAGTATTGCTTGCTTATGTCACTGATTCTTTTTTGGTCATCCTGTATTAGGTCAGTGACCAGGTTGAGGTAGGGTGGCCCTGAAAAGGGCCTATTACCGTCGTTGGTGAAAAAAGATTGTAATGAAAGGGTTAAGGGCGCCTCTAAGAAGCTTCTTTCGTGTACATGTCACCTAATATCTTTTTAGGTCTAGCCTTGAACCTAGCCTAAAAATTCAAAGTGTCATCTGCACGAAAGGAGCCATACATTTTCCGAATGGAAAATCTATTGGTGCACGAACGGGATTCGAATGACCTATGTATGGATCAGAAAGGCACCACCACCACTACACCAGTGTTCTCACAACAGTATTAAGCCTTTATTTCTTGAATAGCAAAATACATTGGAAAGATTTGATTATGAAGAGACTAAATAGAGATTTATATGTAAATGGGCAGCTTATAACAACGAAAGCGATCTCTTCCAGACAACCTTTGGATATAGAGAGCCTTAATTGTATGTACCTTAATAAAAACACCCGAAAAAAAAGAAAAAAAGTCAAATGTAAGAAAAAAATAATTCGCCGCAATAATTAAAAATAATCACCAAGAGTTCGAATATCGTTTAAAATTCCGCCGGCCATTATTCACAGAGTAGCTGAAAGGGGAGACCCGCCCTTAATGTAAGTGGAGTCCCGCCTTTAATTGGTCCTTCGAGACAGTATCTCGATCTAGAGGGCCATTTATAAGTGAAATTAATTTTCTTGTTACTTGTTCATTTTCGGTTACTATTTGTGGAAGTAAAATATTAAAAACTAGAACGGACTTAATTAAATACATAAATATTATGTACTTACTACAAAAACACAATATTAAAAAGCTGTGCTGTAGGTTTAATGATAATGATCACTGTACTGAGTCTTTAACCATAAATGAAAAGAAATGCTGAGTTGGACTCCAATTTGTGACGAAGCGTTGACTGAGTGCTAGGACACACATTCTTACAACTTGTACCTTTTTTCTTATTTTTAATTTGCCCGTGTTTTTTTTTTTTTTTTTTTTATGTTATACTGAGGTAAACACGCTTACGGCCCACCTGATGGTAAGTGGTTACGGTCGCCTATTGACATCAGCAACACCTGGAGCATTGCTAATGCGTTGCCTGCCGAACCCCTCCCCCCCTAAAGAGCTCTGGCAACCTTACTCACCGCAGGAACACAACACTATTTGAAACAAATAATGTTATTTGGCTGCGATCTTCTGTAAGGCGGAGGTACCTCCCCAGGCGGGCTGCTCCAATTTAGAGCGAGAAAATCTCGCTGTGCCCTACCTCTCGTAAAATCTCTTTTCTGTTGTTTTTGTTTTGTCAACATTTCTGTTGTTAATAACAACAGAAATGTTATTATTTTTTCTGTGTGTCTCATTGTTGTATTGTCGTCACAAATAAATGTCTTTTCTTTCTTTCCTTCTTTCAAAAGGTTTTTTTTAAGTCAAAGTCAAAAAGTATTTATCACTAGGATCACTTTGATACGTTTTAGAAACTAGGGGAAGCTACTCGTTACTCGCGAACGAAGCCTTATCTACCTCAGTCTGGAGCGTTTGCTTTACATGTCAAGTAAATTCCAACCTACCATTCATGTTCGTCACGTCGCGTCGCCTAGGCCCCGTCAGAAAACCAGCGCCGCACCGTACATATTATGTTCGGTGCAGCTTTATGCTGAGACGGGACCCATTTGCCTCACACAACGCATACTACTTAGCCTACCACTTAGCCACCTACCTACTTTTTTATGTACTTTTTTTGTTTACTTTTTTACGTGCGGTTTCAGAGGAACTTCCTCCCGCGAACACTCAGGTTGTGGAATGATCTCCCTGCTGAGGTTTTCCCTAGGGTCTACAGTATGGGGTTCTTCAATAAGGGCGTTTTGAACTTTTTAAGGGGTCGGCAACGCGTGCGTGATGCCTCTGGTATTGCAAGCGTACATAGGCTACGGTAACCACTTACCAACAGGTGGGCCGTATACTTGTTTGCTACCTTAGTTGTATAAAAAAAAAATGTTTTCCTACTGCGTTGTGTATTACCTACCTATAAAGTATTTTTCTATGTACCCAACTACCTACTGTATCTACCTGCGTTGTGGGTCAAATAAACAAATTTTCTTTCTTTCTTTCTTTCATCTTCCTGCCATTATCCCACTTCATGTGGGGTCAGCACAATACGTTCTTCCACGACCTCTATCAGTCGTTATGTCAGTATTCACTACTTTCTTACTCATGTCGTCTTTCACACAATCCATCCATCTTTTATATGGTGTATCTCTTCCCTTATATCCTTCCACATTCATATTTACCACTCTTCTCTTACATTTTACATTACTTACATCACTAATAGGTACCTAGGTAAGACAACCTCACCCGTGGTACACCCTGCCGATCAGCAAATGAGGCTCTGTCGCTCCACCCACCAACGCGCACTGGACCAGCGTGGTGGGTTACGGTCCAATCCCCCCCCTCATCATTTCAGCAGTACGACGTCCACTGCTGAACATGGCCTCCCCCACAGACAGAGCAAATTCCTTATCATGTGGGGGGATTTGCCCATACTCACCACGCTGGGCATGCGGGTTGGCGAGCGCAGTTGGAGCTATCGTTGTTAAAATGAGGGACGCTGCTGCCCATCCCCTAGCTTTTTTCCCTTAGTCGCCTCTTACGACATTCGCGGATGGGTAGATATGGAGGGGCCTATTCTTCAGCCGGGGCCACCACGACCAGGGCCAGGGGGAATCCCCCCCCTATGATAGGCAAAAATAGACCGCTCGTCGTGGAACTTTGGGGGAGGCCTATGTCCAGCGTGGACTTCTATAGGCTGATGACGATGATGGTGACTAATAGGTACCTAAAAAAAAACTTAACAACAATCGAAAATTTACCTGATTTCCCGTTAATATCCTTAGCCTTGAGGTTCCTCGCCTTCAGGAGAGTCAGAGTCAGCACACTGTTGCTCGGATGGTAGCAGAGAGAGGTCAGCAGCTCACCACACTTGTCCTTTGCTGGTGGTTTCAGAGCCTTCCAGAATGACGGCTTCTCGCTAAAGTCAACCTGGAAAAGAACAAACCGTGTCATCTTTTAGAAGGATTCTAAATATAAAGTGGCACGATTTGGAAACTAATGTAGGAGACACTGAGAAAATATATTTTTTAAATCTGTACATTCATAATAAAATCCAAGTTTCCAAGCGGTATCTCAGCTGATTCGTAGGTAAAAGTATTATGACACTTATAACTACCAAAATCTATTAGTTTCCGCAATATTCCCCTTAAAAAAGGGGGTTTCCCCTCCCTCTCCTCGCCCCGAGCCTTTTCCCTACTCACAGAAGTTAAAGGAAATTCCTTTCACCTACGCGACCACGAAGCAGAAGAAAGTATAGCGAAGTTATTCGCTTTATCCTTTAGCTCAACTGAGACCATAGCCCGTAACTTTCGCGAGTTATTCTCTAGTCACCTGTGAGTGGTGAATAGCGAAAACTCTTATTTAGTGCCAAACCATATACTCATAAGTACCTTACCTACCTCCTAACTTAAGCCTAACTAAAAACTGTTACAAATATTGTGGTTACAAATAAAAGTTTTTTCTTTCTTTCTTTCATAATAGCTTACACAGAACAGTTGAGCTAGACGATAAAGTTGAGTGAATACAACGCAAACTCTCACGAAATTACGGACTTGGGCAACACGAACTCCAAATTACAGAACAGTTGATCTTGCTAGACGATTAAGTTGAGTGAATACAACGCGTACTCTCACGAAATTACGGACTTGGGCAACATGAACTCCAAATTACAGAACAGTTGATCTTGCTAGACGATAAAGTTGAGTGAATACAACGCGTACTCTCGCGAAATTACGGACTTGGGCAACAGGAACTCCAAATTACAGAACAGTTGATCTTGCTAGACGATAAAGTTGAGTGAATACAACGCGAACTCTCATCAAATTACGGACTTGGGCAACAGGAACTCCAAATTACAGAACAGTTGATCTTGCTAGACGATAAAGTTGAGTGAATACAACGCGTACTCTCGCGAAATTACGGACCTGGGCAACAGGAATTCCAAATTACAGAACAGTTGATCTTGCTAGACGATAAAGTTGAGTGAATACAACGCGTACTCTCGCGAAATTACGGACTTGGGCAACAGGAACTCCAAATTACAGAACAGTTGATCTTGCTAGACGATAAAGTTGAGGGAATACAACGCGAACTCTCATCAAATTACGGACTTGGGCAACAGCAACTCCAAATTACAGAACAGTTGATTTTGCTAGACGATAAAGTTGAGTGAATACAACGCGTACTCTCACGAAATTACGGACTTGGGCAACAGGAATTCCAAATTACAGAACAGTTGATCTTGCTGGACGATAAAGTTGAGTGAATACAACGCGAACTCTCACGAAATTACGGACTTGGGCAACATGAACTCCAAATTACAGAACAGTTGATCTTGCTAGACGATAAAGTTGAGTGAATACAACGCGGACTCTCACTCACGAAATTAGCCTCTAAATCCAGGACTATGTTTGTGACTTTCAGTGTATATTTATTCGAACAGGAGCCTCAAATTTTCCAGCAAACAAACCTTTTTCGAGCAGCCTTCCTGTTATTTACAATCTAACTTAGTTTCGCTATTTACCTTTTGAAGTTATTTACTTTGTAACTGAGTTTTATCGTCTAACTTCGGACTCGCGTCAATAAGCTCATAATTTATTCGGCAAACGGACGGGTTGTGCCTATTTACGTCAATTTGCTCTATTAGACCTTTGAGGAGTTAAAATAGACAGAAAAAATACATTGCCAACAATAATCTCCTTTTGATGGAGATGATTAAAATTACATTTTTACACCCGATGGACCGACGACATTGTTAGGGTTGCGGGAAGTCGGTGGATGGAAAAGGCTCAAGACCGTTCGTCATGGAACTCTTTGGGCCTACGTTCAGCAGTGGACTATATCAGGCTGATGTTGATGATGATGATGATGAGCCCCTACTAAGGAAATACTATGATATTTTATAAAGCCCAAAAAAATTCGACTCCGACTGAATTAGCTGCGACACCTCTCGCAAATGAACTAAACCTAGGTTTAGTCATTTGGCAGATGGAAACCAATTGTTTCTTCTGCGGATTAGAAGTCCCAAATCTAGTTCGATCGGCACCACACTGAAGCTTTAAATTCAATTTTGTGAACAAGGATCATCGAAAAAAATGATAGGCACGCGCGCCGTGTTTGTTGCCTGATTCTTCTAGGCTTGGTCACGGACAGGCATAGCTTCACCTAGTTTCTAAGACGTTTCAAAGTGATCCTAGTGATTTTATTGAAATAAACGCCTTTTGACTTTGACTTGACTTTGACTTTGACAAAGATTTTCATACGGACGGGAAGTGGCTCCGTAGCTTAGTTGGTTAGAGCATTCCCGTATGCGAAGGTGGCGGGTTCAAATCCCATCTGAGTCAATATTTTTGGGATTTATTAAAATAAATCTTAGTTTGTTGTGATAAATATTTAACACAACGTAGTACAGGGTAAGCATAAAGTTTCCACTGGACGCTATATAATTTTTACGTCACCCTTTGATATAATTTGGTACCATTTTAAAATAACAAAGTGATACTACAAACAAGCGATAATAATAATAACTGGTTATATTGTATTGTAGTAACATGGTAGAGAGCTCTAGTTCTCTAGTTTCCAAGTTACATCGAAATTGATTGAGCCGTTAAGGCGTGATTGAACCTCAAACATACACTCGCATTTATGATATTAATAAGATAAATAACTAAACATTATTTCCAAAATATAATAAGTCGTCGTTATTAATATTTGTGGAACACTGAAATTGGTATTCTTATATATTTCAAATCACGTCGATTGGATTTTAAGTAGGTACATGACATTTTCTCTACATTATTATTCATCTCTCATCCTTAAACGAATGGTTAAAGTAAAAGTAAATGGTATTGAGAAATTATGGTAATCGTAACATTTTGGCTTAAACTGTGTCTTTATTGGCCATAAAACTTAAATATTTCATGCGATTCTGTAAAAATTAAATCGTTATTTTATGAATACTACTTACAACCTGTACAAAATGAAATCGTAAAGTTTATTTATTAGAATGCATTTAAAGTCATCGAATCCTCTTTCTTACAAATAATGTGTTAAAAATATAAATAATTAAATAAATATTCCAGACATATCACACACGGTCAACTGATCCCAAACTAGGCATAGCCTGTACTATGGGTACCAGAGACCGATATACATAATAGATTAATATTTAACACTCAGACACAGAACAAACATAAGTATGAAATTATGTGTATTTTTACATAAAATATTTAAGATAAGGGCAGGGACATGATGATGATTATGAAACATCGCACGCGTTTGAACACGGCTTTATCATAAACTCTAAACAACGTCGCCATTATTTATAAAACCTTGGCTTAACCTCTAAAAGCCCAGTCTGCAACTTGGGAAATGGCCCAAGTCATTATTTTCTCAAATGTCTAATAACTTTATAGTTATTCTAACTTAGACACGGGCTTAGTTAGTTTACTATTTCATAAATTATACTTTGAATTATGATAAATTATAGTGTGCCGTGGTGGCCCTGGCTAAAGAATAGGCCCCTCCATATCTACCTATCCGCGGATGTCGTAAGAGGCGACTAAGGGATAAAAGCTAGGGGATGGGCAGCAGCGTCCCTCATTTTAACAACGATATGCTCTAACTGCGCTCGCCAACCCGCATGCCCAGCGTGGTGAGTATGGGCAAATCCCCCCACATGATAAGGGATTCGCTCTGTCTGTGGGGGAGGCCATGTTCAGCAGTGGACGACGAACGGCTGAATGATGATGATGATGATAGGTGTCCATCAAATAAATAAATATCACCCAACACCTCCTGTTTCTACCCAATCAGGCTGGCTGGTAGATAATGCCTTGGCATTAAGCCCACCTTTCTGTTGTTTTTATTTGCAATAAAGATTAAATAAATAAATAAACAGTAACATACATAGTCCTGACCCCACAAAAGGATCCCCTGTGTCGTGGGTATCAGAAACTACGAGTACCATGGTACCACAACACCCAGATCCGGAACTAATGTTTCCAGATAATAAATAATAATAATAAATAAATATTCCGGACATATCACACACGGTCAACTGATCCCAAACTAGGCATAGCCTGTACTATAAGATAAATAACATATAGATATACTTATATACTACTAGCATCCGCCCGCGGCTTCGCTCGCGTGGTAGCCTATATGCTATTCTAGGTAAGATCTGTATCTATTCCAAGTTTCAACGAAATCGGTTGAGCCGTTACAGCGTGATTGAACAACAAACATCCAAATATCTAAACATCCTCACAAACTTTCGCATTTATAATATTAGTAGGATACTTATCTATATATACTATATAGATAAGCAAATATTTTAGCCAGTTTTCAGCAGTGGACGTCCTACGACTGAAATGATGATGATGATGTGTCATATGTAAAATTTGGTGATAGAACTCACCTGACACAAAGGCAGGAACACTTCTCCAATGGAGTCATCTCTTGAGAACCGATCGTAGTCAAACACGTGAAGATGAAGCACCTGCCAAAATAATATTCATTTTATAGTCCACTTCGAAACGAGGAAGCCCGTAGAAGAACCGAGGTCACCGACATAGCTCTCAGAATTAGCAGTGTGGCTGTGGTTGTAGGCCATACAGCATATAACAAAAACTCTGTCTGTGTTTGTTGTAAAAAAATGTTATTGTCCAACGACACCTTCGCCGATTTAATTCATCATAATGTCATATTATGACCAGTAAATGTTGAAAAAAGCTAAGTTGGGGCCTGTTTTTTTTTTTTTTTTTTTTTTTTTATAAGTTGGCAAACAAGCTTACAGCCCACCTGTTGGTAAGCGGTTACTGTAGCCTATGAGCGCTTGCAATACCAGAGGCATCACGCACGCGTTGCCGACCCCGAACCCCCTCCCCCCCTAAAGAGCTCTGGCAACCTTACTCATCGCAGGAACACAACACTATTTGAAACAAATAATGTTATTTGGCTGCGATCTTCTGTAAGGCGGAGGTACCTCCCCAGGCGGGCTGCTCCAATTCAGAACGAGAAAATCTCGCTGTGCCCTACCTCCTCCTCCTGTTTGGCTGCACTCAACACTGAGCGAGACTGGCTAGTTTCTGCTTGTGAGGCGGATGCCTGCCTACCTGTGTATAGGTAGGTGTTATTTGTGTTATTATTCTTTGTATTGTTCCTATGCCCGTTCTGTGTTTTTAGTGTGTAAGTACATGTATAAGTACAAACATGCGATGGATACATATTTCTGCCTTTTGGGGTTGAGATGCTAGGACCTTGGGGCCCAGGGGCGTGGCTCCTGTTCCTCCTGTTATCTAGGAGGCTGGTGGATGAGACCAATGACCGAAGGGCTGGTGCTTACCTCGGGCAAAGGATCAGTATAGCGATCCAACGAGGTAACGTCGCCAGCCTTTTGGGCACGCTGTTTTCTACTTGTAGTCGTAGTCGTAGAAAACAGAGTTGATTTCTAGTATAATATTATTTTAGTTTAATTTACAACTGCTATTATTATTATTTTTGTGTGTAAGTCAAATAATCGTTTTCGTTTCTATAGTACAACCTTTTGATCCACTAATTTCCATGCAGATAGGATTGACGGTTTGAAACTGATGTTCTAACCATTAGAGTCTAACAGATTTTTAAGATGAATCTCCAAGCTATCTCTAACTGAAAACCAATACTTTACTTCTTCATCTAACCAAATCTTTTAAGCCCTAATCAAAGCAATGCTAGCAGCCCGCTGCTACTATATGTATTCCAACGTACCTATATATAAGAAGGATAACGATGAATTCCTCTAACAGATAGACATACAAACATAAAACGGCGATTCGTCCAAGTTATTTGGCAGTTCTTTGCCCGCATAGAAAGCTGTAAAAAGCAGTATTTGAACCTTTAATAAAGTATAGTTTATCCACCTAGCCGTCTTCGGCTACAGTGACCTGGACTTTGGACTCTATATTTAACAAATTTAGGGGCTTTGATGTTTAGCCCTTAAGCGACTGGCGTACCCAATTTTGGCGGTGAACGTGCAGTCACAGGTAGCGCACGTCAGGGTTCCGTTCAAATAATTGTAGTGATCGTGGTGATAGGATATAGAATAGGCCCCTCCATATCTACCTATCCGCGGATGTCGTAAGAGGCGACTAAGGGAAAAAGCTAGTGGATGGGCAGCAGCGTCCCTCATTTTAACAACGATAGCTCTTACTGCGCTCGCCAATCCGCAAGCCCAGCGTGGTGAGTATGGGGCAAATCCCACCACATGATAAGGAATTTGCTCTGTCTGTGGGGGAGGCCATGTTCAGCAGTGGACGTCGTACGGCTGAAATGATCATGATGATGATGAAACATACCCGACTCTGCAGCTTCTGTATCGGGAACCCCTCAAAGTAGAAGGTTTCGTTCCACCTTGGGTTCAAGGTACGTCTCTTGATTTTCGTCTCCAGGCGGTGTTTCTTGTCCGGCAGCAGAGTCACGCGGACGTACGGGTCTGAAGTCCCACTGAGATCCTTAGCAGGGAGTTCCTTACCCTGGAAAATGTAGTAAAAGTAGACTGTATCAGTCGTCATGTAATGTGGGGGGAAGAATGTCATGTGACGAGAAGAGTGCTAAATATGATGAGAAGGTAGAAAAAAGAAAAGATTGATAGATTGTGAAAAAGACGAAATGAGTAAGAAAGGAGTGAATACTGACATGACGGCTGATAGAGGGGAGTGGAAGAGAAAAACATGTGCAATGCATGGCAGGGAGATGATGATGTTGATGAAAGCACTGGTGGAGGTTGTAGCGGCCTCGCCTTCAGATCCAAAGTGACCAAAAGGTGAAGGAAAACATCGTGAGGAACATCATGTCCTAGAACCTATAAGATCGAAAAGGGTCATTGACCATTGGTCAGAGAACCAGTGTGGGGAAAGGATTAAAGTGCATCTCGTAGTGGAATATAGTCACATGTCTTAGAATTTTTCAGTTCTGGGACAAAGGTTTTGAGTTCTGTAAGGGCTGTGTGTAACAATACCAACAGATATTGATTCCACTACAGACCAAAACAAAGCTTCCTAGTGAAGTTAGAGGAAACAATTATCACATCGAAATCGTGATAGCAATGTGATGAACTGTTTACACGTTGTTATTAGATAGCTAGCAATGAAAATAAAGTTCACTGTGCAATGTTTTCAGATTAAGGAGGATCGTTAAACTTCGCCGCGAGATTGAAAAAAATATCCACGACGAACGTACCCATGACCTTTAGATCGAAAGTCGGGGAACCTCCCACTAGGCCAACACGGCTTCAGACAGACAGACGTACGAATTCTACTATGATTCCTAATATCTATCTAATAATAACACCCAACAGTCACATGAAAGTCTAGACCCAAAACTAGGAATCCTGTGTCGTGGGTATTAGAAACTACGAGTGCCATGGTACATACCACAACCCCGTAACAAATATTTGCAGATCATGCAAACATTTGTCCCGCAGTGGGAATCGAACCCCTTGCGTCTCAGAGGGGCACCTGCCCTCTAGGCCAGAAAATGAACTAAACCATGAAAATCTTAATGACATTTTGTACAGATTGGTATTTCAATCCCCGTGTTTAACTAAGGTTATGAATAGACTTTCTATATTTTCATTGTCAAACACTAGCTTCCGCACGCGGCTTCGCTCGCGTTTACCTACATAAAAAGTAGCCTACATTCCAACGAAATCGGATGAGCCGTTACGGCTCGATTGAACAACAAACATCCCCACAAACTTTCGCATCCTACTATAATATTATAAACGCGAAAGTTTGTAAGTATGGATGGATGTTTGTTACTCTTTCACGTAAAAACTACTGAATGGATTTTAATGAAACTTCACAATAATACCTATAGCTTACACATCAGAATGTTTACAATCAGTGCGTGTTGCCAGTGATGACATATGGCACTGAGACTTGGTCGTTTACTATTGCCCTCGTACACAAGCTCAAAATTGCACAACGGGCTATGGAGAGAGCTATGCTAGGAGTTTCACTACGTGATAAGATCCGAAATGAGGAAATTCGTAGAAGAACCAAGGTCACCGACATAGCTCTGAGAATTAGCAAGTTGAAGTGGCAGTGGGCAGGCCATATAGCTCGCAGAACCGATAACCGTTGGGGAGTAAAGGTTCTCGAATGGCGACCACGAATCGAGTGACGCAGTGTTGGCAGGCCCCCCACCCGATGGACCGACGACATTGTGAAGGTTGCGGGAAGTCGGTGGATGGATAAGGCTCAAGACCGTTCTTCGTGGAACTCTTTAGGGGAGGCCTATGTCCAGCAGTGGACTTCTACAGGCTGATGATGATACATCTATATTTATTGAAGATAATAAGATATTGTATGAATTGTTCAAAATATGAAAACTAGCTACTCGAAATACTAATCCTGCGCAGACGAAGTCGCGGGCACCAGCTAGTTTATAATATGAGTAAGATTGTACACAGAGCAAAACGTACAGATACAAATAAAAGGTTACCACTGACCTGAATAATCCTTAATATCAGAGTAGTATTCTGAAAGTCGTATTCCAAAGAGAAATGGATCTGCCCCACGTTCTCTGAAGGCTCCGAGTTATCGATATACATGTCCACCAGCGATATCGACCGGTTCTGAAGGAACGCCATCTGTTAGCGCAAAGTGGAACCACTTTAAACTAAGCGCTAACTGATTACAAAGTAGGTGACGCGTCAATGGAGAAAATATTTTCCGTTGTTATAGAAAATTCGCGACGGAATTGCCAAACAATTCTGTTCCGCCGTGACAAGTAAAAGACTGCGATTAGGGGCAATACTATGACGCCTTAATGGCATTGGGAAGGCTTATGTCCAGCAGATGATACGGTTGATATGATAAGCATAGGTATACCTACATTTTAACTTGTCACTGTGGAACAGAATTACCGTCGTGAAATTCTGCGGCAAGTTGGCAAGTTTTTCCATGATTTTCAAGATAGTTTTATTTTCAAAAATACAAGGTGTTCCATAATATGTAGGTACAACTATCCCAAAAGGCACTTATTCCACACCCAATCGGAAATAAAGTAATTTTAACAACTTTTGGAAATTCGAGATTTTTTTTTTGGAAATTGAAAAAAAAACAGCTAATTTGGAGTCGAATCAGTTAAAATACAATTATTCAACGGTTTAAGGTAGCAATCTCGTCGTTCGGTTAATAATTAGTAAGTGAAAAATCTGTACATTTTTTTCCGGTAAGATTGATTCTTTTTATTTATAGAATGAGCCCCTTTCGTATTCTAGTTACGGAACACGTTGTATATTTACACAATTAGTGATGAAAAATATTTTCTCCTTTATCGCGTTATTTTATTGCAATGTGTGACTGAAGTAGGTAATAATTATGATGATAGTATGCCTACAATGAAAGTTTGTACAATTATTTTAAATGTGTTATAATTCAATCTTATATTTACAAAAAAGACTTGATTTTAGAGTTACCTTACAAAAACTTGGTATGTTTGACACATAGTAAGATATTTTATATATTAGAAAAATAGTCAAAAGACAAGGGCAAATTATAGTAGGTATACCTCTCATGCAAAAGATTGTTCAAAGCCCACAGCAGTGTCATTACATGGTTTACATTCTCTCGTCACTTCAATCAAAAATTATTTGAGTGAAATAAAGAAGTTTTTAAACCCTTTTACTAAAAGGTGTTCCGAAAATAGTATGTTATCCAGAGAGGGGTATTCAGAAATGTAAATTGTTTTCGTTCTACAACTTGAAATTTGGCTTGTTTCTTTGAAAATCAGTTAAATCAATTACGGTTTTGTACGGTTTTGTATCAAGTAAAAATAATTATTTTTTTGTGCAAAATAACCCTTTTTGGATCAACATACAATTACCGGGACACCTTGTATATTTTACGTAATAAAAGGGACAGAGTGTCATGCAAAGTGGAATAAAAATGTCAGGTAGGGGTTGTGCTGATTTCAAATCTATCAAAACTCAAAAGTATCACCAAAAACTGTGTAGGCACTCGCACTCGTGATCTGTGCTGATTTGACTATTTGTTGCAAGTATGTAGGTGTTTTTATAGTGCTAGCTAATTTTCAAAACTACTCTTTGGGGTATAAAAGTAAATTTAGTAATAATTCTATTTTATTTAGAACTTTTGTTTATTTAACTAATGTTAAATTCTTTTTTATTTATTTTAATGGAATTATTATGTAGCATAAGGTAGTAAATTACCAAATTAAAATGATTTCTTATTTTTAGTAAATTCGAATATTATTATTTAAATTAAAAAAAACAGAGAGCGTGGCAAAAAAATCAACTGACATTGGCAAAGTTATATTTGTTTTGCCAAGCATTTAGTTCTGTTATTTATTTATTTAGTTGTTATTCACTCTACAAAGTTATTAAATGAGCGTCTAAAACCTACTCTAAGCTAAAAATGAAACTTTCTCGTATGTACAAAAAACCTTTTGTATTCAAATCTAAGAAATATTTCGCCAGCCTTAAAATGGTGTTCAAATGAAAAGAAACTAAATACTTCTTAAAGCTCTTGAAATCTCTTTGTGATTTATACAAAGAAGTCAATATTAAAAGAAGATAAACAAGAGGTCCCTAGTTTCACCTATATATACAATGTTCTGTAAATAAACCCTTTAAAATTCTTCGAAAAAGTTGTAAAAATGTTTTTAAAAGGCATCGTAATAAACGATAATCTTTATAAGTAGACAGCCGTGGTCTCTGCGTACCCCTCTGGGAAACAGGCGTGATTTTATGTATGTATGTATAAGTTCGGACGATCACCAGACTGAAGACCCAAGAAAATTGCACCATTCGCTGAAATAATGTGTTTTTTTTGGAGAACCAACAGCTTTGTTACATTCGATTGAACATTTGTTTAGCTTTAGAAAGCCAATTATACAGGTTCTCACGAATAGAAATATATTACTTACGTATTACAAACAATGGGGTAACTAAATAAGCGTTATACAAAATTACATTCACATTCACCATAGGAGTTACCACGTTCACGTGTTAGGACCATGGTCAAGACAGCTTGTGGCATTATGTTAGGGAAGCTTCGCAGCTTTTTGGGAACGTAGCTGACGATGATGATAATATTTTATACTTAAACCTAAACTCAATTCGGGCTCCAAATAATTCAGTCTGGATCAATTGCGAAACCCGTTCAAGAACAAATATCTTTTCCAATTGCCATTTTGTCCACAAAGCGTTTGACAGCGCTGGGATTTTGTTCATTTTAACGTGCCAAAATTTCCAAGGGATTACAAGATATTAAATTATGTTTAGGCACTCCTTTTAGAACGTAAGCAATTGCTAACAAATGATGCTTGAAAATCCACATCCCGAGGTGTTGAAAGAGGTATTACCTGGGGCGCAGGCGAGGCAGAAATAAAATATTTAACTATTTGTTTCAGAGAACTAAAGTATGAAAATAGGTTCGCCTAGGGACCTCTTCGACCTCCTTGCGTCCAAAACTTTAAAAGCGTCATTTCTGAAAGCAAAATCTAGTATTAGTACACTCTATTTGTCGGTATACAACCTCCTCTACCTACCATTTTTGAAGGAGCAAGCATGGAAAGAGAATCCGTGGTTAAGACACAAAACACAGTTCAACTAAAGGACAGTAGAAATCTATCTACGCTATTTTACACACAATATGCTACTACACCAAGTACAATATTCCCTACAGCACTGCCCGTTCACTGCTCAAGTCGTGTGTATCTGATTTTCGTGTTTGTGTTAAGCTTCTGTTCCTAAGAAAACGGACTGTCTTGATGAACGTAATAAAGCGGAAAAATATGAAACAAAGGGACATAGCTTACGCCGAGGCTTCGCTGGCGTGGTACCTAGATAAAAAGTAGCCTTTATGCTATTCTAGGTAAAGGATGTGGTTGGACGTTTGGACGGTTCAACTTTGGATGTTTCTGGTTCAATAACGCCGTAACTCAACCGATTTCGATGAAACTTTGAACAGTTAGAGTTTAAACAATCAAACGTAAACTGCCAGAGTCTATAAGAGAGTTGCCTTGTTGTTTGTTTCAGAGAAAGCTGAAAGCATTATTGAATAGTAAATGCTATTACTCTTTAGATGAATTTATATTCATAAGTACCAACTTTAGTTATTAATTTTAGCCTTTTACCGCCTGAGACACAGGTTTTCCTAGTTCAGGCATCGTTTAATTTGTTACCCTTAATTAGATTTTAATTCTCAATGTTATTCGTAGCACTAAGGTAATGAATAACGATTTATTTATTTATTTATTTTTTTCCCTTAAGTTAAACTGACCTTTTTTATTTTTTTGTTATAACCTTTATGACTTATTCTATTCTGTTGACATTATTATTAATTTTTCAATTTGTACATAGTTTATTATATTTTATGCATTTTTGTTTCTTTTATCCAATTTTAATTCATATTGTTATTGTTTCTACTGTAATTATAAAATTGCACGCTGATCCGGCAGAATACATTGTAAGCACATATTAATTAAGTATAACACCTGTGTGTATTTCTCGCAATAAATGATGAAATGAAATGAAACGTCCAAACATCCAAAATATACACAAACTTTCACATTTACATTATTTAGTAGGATTAAGGTAGAATTATTCTTATCGAAGCACGTCCAAACGTAACAATACACGTGTTGTACAATCGTAATGTGACCATCATCGCTTTTTAGGAAACAGAAGCTTGTGTATAAACATCATTATTTATCCTTCGTGATTATACAATAAGATAGATAAATCCATCCAATTTAGACACAGTTATATAAGTAGGTATCTTATTTATTTAATAACAAGTACAAGTAACATTTACATCGAAAAACATTGGTATAATTTCGCCAAATATGTTTTGATGGCTTAATAATATTATGAACATAGCCTTTTAATTCTTAAAAAAAAAAGACTAGTTTTATTCGCTCTTGGCCGTCTTTTAGAAGTTTCATTACAGATACCTACGGCGTTTTTTTCGACATATAAACTACAAAAGCTAAACTATTATTTTTTATTCATTGATCCTGTACACGAACGCTACCTCTATAATCACCTATCTCTAGCCTCAAAGGTTTGCTGGAAGTACACTCTTTTTAGGGTCAAGCTCGCCTTTGTACGTGTCCTTTCATTTAGTTTGTTTTTTGTATGTGTTTTCTGTGTACAATCACGTAAGGAATACATAGGCTACAATTTATAAAGATATTGTGTGAATTTTCCCAAAATATGACTACTAACAACTCAAACATTTTTGAACTTTCACATTTTTATAAGCTCTTATTTACCTGAGATTATAATTAGATTATTTTTCTTTTGAGCCTCATTAGTTCGATCGGCACCATACTGAAGCTTTAAATTCCATTTTGTGAAAAGGGATCATCGAAAAAAATGATAGGCACCAAGCCGTGTTTGTTGCCGGATTCTTGTAGGCTTGGTCGCGAGGAACAGGCGTAGCTTCACCTAGTTTCTAAGACGTTTCAAAGTGATCCTAGTGATTTTATTGAAATAAAAAAAAAAAGAACTACTAATCCTGCGCAGACAAAGGCGCGGGCACCAGCTAGAAAAGAATAAAGCCCCTCAAGTTCGTCATTACAACGCAGGGGCTCAAAATAGCCCTTTCTTGGCCACAGCGCCCTCTCCGGTCGTTATAGTTCGTTTTCGCTGCATAGGTGGTAAGAGACTTTAAAATCCTCCCGTTCCTGATTCCGACGCGTTTTGTTGCAGGACTTGCCCTATTATGGCGATAAAAATTGTGAATGGGCATCGTTTCATCTTCAAGTTTTTTGTTCGAGTAAATGATAAAGTGGAATGAAGTCGTGAAATGCCTTTTGGACTGTTGAATGGAATAATTGAGATTTGTGTACCGAATGGGCTTTGGTTCAATAAGTAATAAGTTTTATTTGTAACAGAAAAAATTAAAACTAAAAATACAAAGACATTTGATACTTATTAGGAAGGTACTCCTTACTTAGAACTCATTTGTTAGTATGTGTAGTAGGTAGGTTCTAAATCTAATCCTAAAACAAATCAATAATATATTGGCCTTGATAAAGCAAAGTAGTTAGATAGGTATACAAAATAGAGTTTAAATTAATTTATAAGTATTGTAGGTAGCTATGCAATAACTTCTTCTTTAACTTTGATCTCCACACTAGGATGCCCTGTGCTGTGGAGACCAAATTATGCTGAAGAGATTGAATGCGAAATATATTTTTTTGGTGATACAGCTCGCATCTAAAATCGTCTGGAGTGAAATTCTGAGGGGAAATTAAATAAAAAAAAAGGTTTGTTTTGGTGCAGGCCGTACAAGTACGTTCTGGGGGAGGCCAATCTTCAGTGGCTGAAATGATGAAATGAAAATGAAATGAAATTTATTTTGACAAACACAGACAGAAGACACAAAAAACAATAGAATAAAGGTTAACGATAGGGAGATAGACGTAACACAGATAACATACAGTACAAACAACGACACATAAGTAGGTATCTATGTCATTTTCATCATGATGATGATGATGAGATGACTCTTAAATCTTAACCCAAAAGATATACTTTCCCAAATGCTTCTCGCAATCTATTTAACCTTTCAACGTTAGCGGTCTTATGCATTATTTATAGGCTCCGTGAAACGAATATTTGGAATAAATCGCCCTATACGACAGGACCCTAAATTGCAATTGCTCTCCCTGTTATTGAGTCTGTCTCGGTGGCTTTTATAAGAGCCTAGGGAAGAGAGAGGAGGAAAGGCACAGCGAGATTTTCTCGTTCTGAATTGGAGCAGCCCGCCTCCGCCTTACAGAAGATCGCAGCCAAATAACATTATCTGTTTCAAATAGTGTTGTATTCCTGCGATGAGTAAGGTTGCCAGAGCACTTTAGGGGGGAGGGGGTTCGGGGTCGGCAACGCGTGCGTGATGCCTATGGTATTGCAAGCGCTCATAGGCTACGGTAACCGCTTACCATGATAAGTGGTTACCGTCGCCTATTGACATCAGCAACACCTGGAGCATTGCTAATGCGTTGCCTGCCAAACCCCTCCCCCCATATAGAACTCGGGCAGCCTTACTCACCGCAGGAACACTATTTGGAACAAATAATATTAGCGTGGATTCAACTTCAGCCATTTTAATAGGCCATTATCGAATCCACTAACCGTTTGCATAAACAGGTGCCTTGTCAGGGCTTCCTATCAAAACTCTACGTGTTTTGCTATGATAATTTTGTAGGCGCTACGACTCTTGCTTATTAGGTTCAAGCTTCCGCCCGCGGCTTCGCTCGCGTTGTACCTACGAGGATAAAAAGTAGCTAATGTGCTATTTTTTTTTTATTTTTTTTTTATCAAAATAACTTTTATTTCGGAATAAAAAACAGAGAACGAAAAATATAGAGAAACGATAACAACCGCAGTAGTTATAAAAACTGTGTCGCGAGTGTTAACGCCCTCCTCCGAAAATTACAGTTCCTACTTACAAATATAAAAATACTTGTGTGTGACTGTGTGTATGTGTGTGACTGTGTGTATATGTGTGTGTGTGTGTGTAAGTGTTTTTGTGTACAAGCGTGAATGTGGTGTATGAGTGTGGTGATTATTCTGATTGATTCCAGCCTATAATCTATCACTGTGCCAAGTGTCATCCAGATCTGTTCAATCATCATCATCATCATCATCAACATCATTTCAGCCGTACGACGTTCACTGCTCAACATGGCCTCCCCCACAGACAGAGCAAATTCCTTACTCATCATGTGGGGGGATTTGCCCATACTCACCACGCTGGGCATGCGGGTTGGCGAGCGCAGTAAGAGCTATCGTTGTTAAAATGAGGGACGCTGCTGCCCATCCCCTAGCTTTTTTCCCTTAGTCGCCTCTTACGACATCCGCGGATAGGTAGATATGGAGGGGCCTATTCTTCAGCCGGGGCCACCACGGCCAAGTTTGGATCACCTTTTGTTAATTCTGTTTTAATTTTTCCCTGCCATTAATTAAGTTATTTCACAACTAGATAGAGCCACAGTATTTTCGTATTCCGTAACTAATCGGAACCCTCAGCGCGTGAGATTAACTCTACGGTAACCGCTTACCATGATAAGTGGTTACCGTCGCCTATTGACAGCAGCAACACCTGGAGCATTGCTAATGCGTTGCCTGCCAAACCCCTCCCCCCATATAGAACTCGGGCAGCCTTACTCACCGCAGGAACACTATTTGGAACAAATAATATTAGCGTGGATTCAACTTCAGCCATTTTAATAGGCCATTATCGAATCCACTAACCGTTTGCATAAACAGGTGCCTTGTCAGGGCTTCCTATCAAAACTCTACGTGTTTTGCTATGATAATTTTGTAGGCGCTACGACTCTTGCTTATTAGGTTCAAGCTTCCGCCCGCGGCTTCGCTCGCGTTGTACCTACGAGGATAAAAAGTAGCTAATGTACTATTTTTTTTTATTTTTTTTTAAATCAAAATAACTTTTATTTCGGAACAAAAAACAGAGAACGAAAAATATAGAGAAACGATAACAACCGCAGTAGTTATAAAAACTGTGTCGCGAGTGTTAACGCCCTCCTCCGAAAATTACAGTTCCTACTTACAAATATAAAAATACTTGTGTGTGACTGTGTGTATATGGGTGTGTGTGTGTGTGTGTGTGTGTGTGGGTGTGTGTAAGTGTTTTTGTGTACAAGCGTGAATGTGGTGTATGAGTGTGGTGATTATTCTGATTGATTCCAGCCTATAATCTATCACTGTGCCAAGTGTCATCCAGATCTGTTCAGTTCAGCTGTTTTGGCGTGATTGAGTAACTAACATCCATCCATCCATTCATCCTTCCAAACTTTCGCATTTATAATATTTTTTACTAACGATAGGATAGTGTTGGAATTATTATTCAAAATATTTTGCTTTTTTAGAATATTATAGGAACAAAAAAGTAGCCTATGTGCCATTCAAGGCAAAGAACTCTATCTATTCCAAGTTTCATCGAAGTTGGTTTAGCTGTTACGGCGTGATTGAACCACAAACATCCCAGCATCCTTAAAAACTCTCGCATAAAAAAAGTATGTCATTTAAGTTTGGATCATCATCATCATCAACATCATTTCAGCCGTACGACTTTCACTGCTCAACATGGCCTCCCCCACAGACAGAGCAAATTCCTTACTCATCATGTGGGGGGATTTGCCCATACTCACCACGCTGGGCATGCGGGTTGGCGAGCGCAGTAAGAGCTATCGTTGTTAAAATGAGGGACGCTGCTGCCCATCCCCTAGCTTTTTTCCCTTAGTCGCCTCTTACGACATCCGCGGATAGGTAGATATGGAGGGGCCTATTCTTCAGCCGGGGCCACCACGGCCAAGTTTGGATCACCTTTTATAAATTCTGTTTTTATTTTTCCCTGCCATTAATTAAGTTATTTCACAACTAGATAGAGCCACAGTATTTTCTTGTTCCGTAACTAATCGGAACCCTCAGCGCGTGAGATTAACTCACACTTAGCGAACTCATTTATAAACGAAAAAGCCGTCAGTCTTGCGATTTATTAAAGGTGGCGCACAAAATAAACAGCGTAATACGTCTGTTTGTCCTTTTATATATATACTTAGTTATGTACGTACGTGTTTATGTACTTTGGTAATGAGAAAAGTTTCGGTTTGTTTCCCGACCCCTAAAACAATGTACCTATAAGTAATGTTCCGAGCCAAGGAACATACCATAGAGTTACGACTAAACGGGAAGTGACTCGGTGGCGACGTGTTTTGTTATTGTTTAGGTTTACAGGATGTCGTAAGAGGCGACTAAGGGAAAAAAGCTAGGGGATGGGCAGCAGCGTCCCTCATTTTTTAACAACGATAGCTCTAACTGCGCTCGCCAACCCGCATGCCCAGCGTGGTCAGTATGGGCAAATCCCCCCACATGATAAGGAATTTACTCTGTCTGTGGGGGAGGCTATGTTCAGCAGTGGACGTCGTACGGCTGAAATTATGATGATTGATGACATAAAAACCTTAACTTTACATATTTTTATTTAGTTAATGAAAAGTTACGTTTTAGTAATCAAATCCGAAATGAGGAAATCCGTAGAAGAGCCAAGGTCACCGAACGTAGATCTTAGAATTAGACGACATCGGTCGCCCGCTTGAGACGCAAGGGGGTTCTGGGTTCAATTCCCACTGCGGGACAAAGGTTTGCATGATCTGCAAATATTCGTTCCGGGTCTGGGTGCTGTGGTAACATGGTACTCGTAGTTTCTGATCCCACGACACAGGGAATCCTAGTGTGGGGTCAGGACTATGTATGTGACTGTTGGGTGTTATTTATTATTTAATTAGTA
Source organism: Anticlea derivata (assembly GCA_947579855.1). Lineage (NCBI taxonomy): Eukaryota > Metazoa > Arthropoda > Insecta > Lepidoptera > Geometridae > Anticlea > Anticlea derivata. The sequence continues at coordinate 3,002,755 of OX388287.1, read as the reverse complement.
AGTTGAAGTGGCAGTGGGCAGGCCATATAGCTCGCAGAACTAACAACCGTTGGGGAATAAAGGTTCTCAAATGGTGACCACGAACCGAGTGACGCAGACTTAGGCCCCACCCGATGGACCGACGACATTGGGAAGTCGGTGGATGTAAAAGGTACAAGACCGTTCGTCATTGAACTTTTTGGGGGAGGCCTACGTCCAGCAGGGGACTTCTACAGGCTGATGATAATAATGATGATTTAATTTAAGGGATATTTTAGTAAACCCGTATTAGTTACTGGAGAGTTACTTAAAAGTAATAAATATTTACTAAACTTTGTATTAATTTCTGTATCTTTTTTTTTTATATTCCGGACATATCACACATAGTCAACTGATCCCAAACTAGGTATAGACTGTATCTAGGGGAGGGTCGCAGGTTTTATTCCCGGCTGAGTTGAATATTACTGGAAATTTATATACTAAGGTTTAAATCGGCTTGCAAGGTCTTGCATATAAACAAACAAAGAAACAAGGCAGTCAAATAAAAGCTTCTAAAAACCGACTTTATGTACAAGGGAGATGCTGGAGTATGTTGTGATGTGTAGCCTGTCCCTAGCAATATAGACCGCAGTTACCTACGTATTAGCAATGCCAGATTAGAGCGGGAAAGACTGATTCAGTAGAAGGTGTGCGACAGAGATAGCTATATCATGAAAGTGAAACATGCTGCGGCGTAGCGGCGTAGCAGTTACTGTAGTACTTCGTAGCACATTTTGCTAAAATTACGTAATATGACGCCTTTGATGCTCGCAATGATAGTATCGCCGTGTTCAAACAGCGTGCGATATTTCACCTGAAACTACTACTTGGTAAAGTATATGACTGGCCTCATACCTCAGTTGGTAGTAACTCTGCCATCTGCGCTAGAGGTCGCGGGTTCGATTCCCGCACTGGACAAATATTTGTGACTAGCACAGATGTTTGTTCTGTGTCTGGGTGTTAAATATATATCAATTATGTATATCAGTCTCTGGTACTCATAGTACAGGCTATGCCTAGTTTGGGATCAGTTGACAATGTGTGATATGTCCGGAATATTTATAAAAAATCAAAATATATATATATATTTTAGGGGCATGCTCAAATTTATCGTGAGCCCCAAAGAAAATTTCATATTTTAGGAGGATCGTAAGGATAATTTTGAAAAGAAGTATAACGTTTCAAGAAAGGAATTCTCAAAATTCAACCCCTAAGAGGGTGCAGCGGGGTTTCAAGTTTTTATGAAAAACATCACGTGTGTACGTATGTGTGACTGAGTGTGTGATAAATATAAATATTCATAAATCCTATACTTCATTGCGAAGATTCAGCCCATGAGTCAAAATAAGGCGACCGTTCCTTCAAAATTCATTACCTATCGCGTATCTTAGTAACCGTTCCATAAAATTTATTACAGTTCTAATAAAATTAAGAACGTGCGCAAAATTACAATATTTTTCCTCATGGATGAAGGATTTTCTAAGATTTTTCATGGAAGACCAGCGCTTTACGCTGAGTTAGGGTCCATTTGCAGCATCATGTCACGTTATGATTTTTTAGTTGCTGTTTCTCATTTTTCGTTTTTTGTGTGTTAATTTCCTAATTTCTTACCAAAAGCCTAAATATGAATTTTCAGCTCGCCAACTTGAGGAATTAAGGCCCATACAAATTATTTTTTGAGACAAAAGATAGCCGCCCTTACTTAATAAACTATTTACTTGTAAAATTTCATCACGATCCGATCAGCCGCTAAGTCGTGAAAAAGAAAAAAAAAGCAACAAATAAACTGTAACTTTCGCATTTATAATATTAAAGTTTAGTATATGACCTATATACTAAATTTTAATAATGAGGAGGGAAGAATGTCATGTGACAAGAAAAGTGTTAGATATGAATGTGGATGGATGTAGGAGTAGAGGTAGGCCAAAGGAAAGATGGATGGACTGTGTGAAAGTGGATATGGTGAAGAAAGGAGCAGGGACTGAATAACCGGAATATAAAGGTACCGTTAAATAACGATATGACGTCAAAGCGCGTCATAGTCATAGCGAGGCTGATTACACTCTAAGAACTTCAGTACCTACTTTAATTAAGTTTAGTAATATGTGTGTGCAATTGTTTGTAAATAAAAATAAAACAAAATAAATAAATAAATAGCGATAAATATAACGGTACTGGAAAATCTGGCTTCTCAGTTCATTTCGCTACCGGTACCTATAACCGAAATAAATAAAGGTTTATAAAGGTTTTCTTTAATGAAACTCCGCCACGCCATGCACCACGGATTTATGAACACCCTAGTTTCTGTTTCTTCCTACCTACTTTTGTTTGTTACCCACCTGTCTATAACCGTTAGTGTCGTATCTAATTAGGTTGGGCTGTGCTTGTGTGTCCAAAATAAATGTATATTCTTTCTTTCTTTCAGATGATGAGTTTTCAGCTTGAGGGTCGAACGGTTGGAGTCCCGCCACAGAGTCAGTTTCAACTCCTTTTTGGTGAGGGTACCGACCGAACATCTTTCAACCTACCTAAAAGAAGATCTCTGGCCGAAGGGTGTTGTGTTCCGTCGCTTCCGCGGGCGGATACCTACTGCCAATGACAATTCGCGTCCCACGTCGCAGTTTCTACGTGGCAATTAATTGTGTTTATTATTATGTATGTTAGTCTTTAAGGTATATATAAGAAAAATTCAGTCTGTTTTTTGTTCTATTGTTGCCTGAAATAAAGTTATTGTATTGTATTGTATTAAAGGTGGTATGGATGGATTCAGTTTTTTTCCGGTTGGCCTAAAAATGATTCTGATTGCTACTTCGGCTATAAAAGTTCCTATAATCAGTTCGGTCACGTAAACAAAATGAATAATTCATGGCACAATATAAAAGCTCTAGGTATTTGTTCCCAAGATGAAGCTACCGTCTTGTTCGAATTTGAATTTTGTTATTAAAATTAAAAAGTTGAATCGTAACAACGTAAAAGAAAATCAAATAATAAATAGCCGCTAATTTAATGATAAATCAAATACATTCTTTGGGACCTATTTAAACTAGGAACACTAACGTTAAATATATCTACATGATGGTACTCCTGTAAGAATTTCTAAGATTGTTCCTAAGATGAAGCTTCCTTCTTGCTCCTAAGATGTAGCGAAAGCGAATAAATCAAAAACATTAAAAACGGACCAGCTGTAACGGAGTTCACCAGCAGTGTAAAAAAACATCCTATCCTATAATATTATAAATGCGAAAGTTTGTAAGGATGTTTGGATGTTTAGATGTCTTTGGTTCAATCACGGCTAATCGGCCGAACGGATTTGGATGAAATTTGGTACAGGCATAGATTATAGTCTGGAATAGCATATAGGCTACTTTTTATGAAATGAGTGAACACGCGAGCGAAGCCGCGGGCGGAAGCTACTATGAATATGGTCAAGGAATCGATTACCTCCTTTCTTTTTGAAGTCGGTTGAAACAAGATAACCCTTCAATAGAATACCAATATTAAAATCGCCGCCAAAAAAAGTTCACCGCTATTTAGGAAATCGGGGACTCTAAGACACAGGTGTACGGCTGGGGATAAGCATCCCTCAAATTAGGGGCATAAAACAATTCTCAGAGGCATAAAATATATCTCAGTTTTGTTGGCTTCGTGGAAGGTTCTGTCGTGGTCGGAGTTCGAATCCATAATTGGAAGTGTTTTGAAAAATCTAAGCTGTTATTCTGATGTCGTGCTCAAGCAAGAATCCTGACTTAATAATAATATTTAAAGCGTCATTTTTTATTACCACTAAAGTGGCAAACAAGCATACGGTCCTGTTGGTAACTGGTTACCGTAGCCTATGAACGCTTGCAAACCAGAGGCATTACGTGCCGTCGTTTACATGCCGGTTTTAAAGCGCTATTAGACTGTAATAAAAGTGAGTAGATATTCGCAAATAAATATTTAAAAGGTAATTCAGGCCTAAATTCCCTCTCCCTCATTAAATAAGGCAAGTTTAATTAGAATCTTGTAAACTTTGTTCCCCCACTTAAGGTGCTCCACACGTTTTCCGGTAGTTATGCCACAGATTATAGAGAATTTGCATGCGTTATGTTGCACTATGATTTTTAAGCATCTTTATACATTTTTTACATCTATAAACTTTAGTACATTTCCACTCGCGCCTCGTCCCTCGTCTCGTGACTCGCTCCGCACCTCGCGTGATCGATGGTAAAGCGTTAACACTCTCGTGGTGAGTTCAGTCGTTTGTAGCGAGGTCCTTTGACTCGTGACCAAAAACCGCTTCGGACGCGAGCGTTGCGAGTGACGAGACGAGGCGTGAGGCGAGCCGCGAGCGTCTGTTCGCACTCGTGTCTCGTGGCTCGCCTCGCAGCTCGCCTCGCAACTCGCACGCGAGTGTTAATAGGCTATGAGAGTTGAAGAGGAATACATGTTGTGCCGACTTCTACTTTTACGAGATGTAGGGCATAGCGAGATTTTCTCGCTCTAAATTGGAGCAGCCCGCCTGGGGAGGTACCTCCGCCTTACAGAAGATCGCAGCCAAATAACATTATTTGTTTCAAATAGTGTTGTGTTCCTGCGGTGAGTAAGGCTGGCAACCTTACTCACCGCACAATAGGCGACGGTAACCACTTACCATCAGGTGGGCCGTAAGCCTGTTTGCCTCCGTATAACATAAAAAAAAAAATGTGGCACCAGGGTAGTAAATGGCCACAAGGTGATTATACATTTATACAATTCAGAAAAGTGGTAAGAAAGAATATTGGCGAAAAAAAAAACCATTTTTATTTTTTCCCCCAACATTCTCAAATTAGATGTTTTAGGTATTTTTATCATGTTTAAAACTAATGAACAAACCTACGAGGAAATCGCCATCAAGATTGCTACCTAAAACAGCAGAATAACTGAGTTTGAACTGTTTTTGCCCCAAAACAGCAGATTTTTGATTAACGTCAGCTTTAACGTGACAATACTGTCTATCTATCTATTTGAATTTTCCTCTTTGAAATGAATAAAGTGCTAATTTTGTATAGACCTAGGGTTTTCTTATTTCTTATTTATTTACCAAAAGTTACACTATTTTTACAGGAGCACCTAATGCAATAGTGTACCATTATCCTTTACATTATTATTATTATACATATCAAACATTTTATACGATTAATTTTAATTCATAGCATTATACTTACTAGTTAGGAAACAACAAACATAAATCTTCAATTAATAAATTCAAATTATATAATGTCAAGCCTAATAAAAAGTAAATAGAAAAAATCGTCAATCCATATATGTCAAATAACAAAAATAAAAATTCATTTTACAAGGTTCATTTTACACTGCCCGCTTTTACGAAGAGACACATGCCTACAGACTACGTCCAATCTTGGATCCTCGTAACTTTTGCAACGAAACTTGAAACTTGAATTAAATTTCTACTCAACCCCTATTTCCGTGAATCAGCAACTGTAATAAAACGCCCATTTTATTATAATTATAACACCCAACAGTCGCATACATAGTCCTGACCACTCACTACTGTGAGTTAGGGAACTTACCACTAGGCCAAAACCGCCTAAGGATAACTAGGGATTATTAATAATCCACCCCTAAAGTCTAATAAAAGTTTGTAATACTCTTACGGTCTTACTAAGGGGTGGCCGTGCCATGCGTGAACTAAAGATATGTGACTATTATACACAGACCTTTGACATTTGTGGTTTTATAGGCACACTAGCTGTACCCGCGCGGTTTAACTCACGTGGAGTCACAGTAAAAAGGAGTTAACACGCCCTTTACTTTTATTCTAACGCATACTTCAATATTTTTTCAGATCTTTGTTATTAAGAAATGGCTGACTAATGTTTCTCATTCTTTGTTATAAGAAATCAAGAATAAGTTGCCAAGTTTCAAATCAATATTTGCATCAAAAATATTATATCTATAAAAATTGATTTAACTTTTTTGCGCTATTTAGAAAAGCTCCTTGTACTACTGAGTATTATTTTTCTTTGTGTGTGTCAATAACGAGTTTATCTACAAGGTGATTCATAATAAGTATGCCATCCCAAAAGAGGCTTATTCTACAACCAATTGGCAATAAAGTATGTTCTACGACTTTTGGAAAATCGTCATTTTTCTTTATTCTTTATTCTTTATTGTACACAAGAAAAATACAGATACAAAAATTAAAAAGAAAGGTATGTACAAAGGCGAGCTTAACCCTAAAAAGAGTTTTCTTCCAGCAAACCTAGTTAGCATAGTTTTTTCATGAAAAAACTATGCTAAAATCTGCTGTTTTGGGCTCAAATCAGTTCAAACTCAATGAATCAGCTGTTTTAGGTAGCAAACTTGATTCCGAAATTCTCGTACGTTTAGTTATTAATTATAAATCCAATAAAAAAACCAAAAAAAGCTTATTTGTGAAAGTTTGAGAAATAAATAATGTTAGCGAAAAAAAAGAATTTTGTTTTCGCTAATATTATTTATTTTTATTGATAGAACCTTTTCAGGATGGTATACATGCTAACAATCACCTGTATTAACTATCTACTGAAAGAACGATCAAAAACTCTAAATGTCAGATTTCTTCGTAAAGCCAACATAGTAGAGATTATACTGGCCGTAATACCAAGGGCTATTATATATTATGTAGGTGAGGCGTTTGTAGAGAAATTTCCAAAATGTTTTGAGTAATTTAATTAATATTAAAATAAATACTCCGGACATATCACACACGGTCAACTGATCCTAAACTAGGCATAGCCTGTACTATGGGTACCAGAGACTAATATACATATATAAAAGATATATATATAACACCCAGACACAGAACAAACATCTGTGTTAGTCACAAATGTTTGTCCAGTGCGGGAATCGAACCCGCGACCTATAGCGCAGAAGGCAGAGTTACTACCAACTGAGCTATGAGGTCAGCCATATATTGTTATCTATATATGTTGAGTGTAAAGATGTGCAAACGAAGCATAGAGTTTATATTTAAACTATTATTATGTAGGTATACTTTGACCTACTAATATGTTAAATATGAAAGTTTGTCAGGATGTTTGTCTATTTGGATGTTTGTGGTTCAAGCAGTAACCACTCAAACGATTGCGATGAACTTTACCTAGAATAGCATATAAGCTACTTTTTATCTAGCTACCACGTGAGCAAAGCCGCAGGCGCAAGGTAGTGCTATATTTATCAATAGAAGTAATAGGTAGATACCTATTATGAGGTATGTTAGTCCTTTGCATCTAAGACAAACCTCTCTTGGTTTTTTAGATGTATACAACATATTCTGTAACTATTGTTTAAGAATAAATAAAAAAAAATAAAAAAAAGTAATTAAAATATCAGGGCGTCTGATCAAAGCGACGCATGACCCGAGAGCTGGCTCCTATTCGGCCCAACGGATCAGCATTCCCATCCAACGTGGCGATTCCGCCAGCGTCTTGGGGACGCTTCCGACTGGTAGTGATCTGGTAATCCATTCAGCTAGATAGATCGTTATGTAATGTATATGTAACGGTATTTAGATAGCTCAATGTCTAAATTGGATGGTTTGTTTGATCAGCGATATCATTGAATTTATTTTGACCCTTTCATTATGGTTTTGATGTGAGAATATGCTTTGTAATTATGTGTTAAGTTGGTAAATAGCGTTTTCTTACTGTGTGTTTTTACCAAGGGTAGTATAATATATAACTAAGTCGTGTTCAAACAGCGTGCGATATCGCATTTAAAATAGTTCTGCTATTATAAAACGCCTACTAGTTAAAGTGAATTTTGAGCTTGACATTTGAGTGCGTGCGATATGGTTCAAAGATATCGCAAGCCCCTAAAAGTCAAATTCAAAATTGACTTTATTCAGCAGATGCAAGGATCATTTTTATATAAAGTGACATATTGCACTCCGTTTAAACACTGCTTGATAACTGTGTCTAACGTTAGTTTAAATACTGTCAACAATTCACTCTTTAAACATACATACTCTTACAACATTGAAAGGAACACAAAATATAATTATGATAGTTCGTCAAGCTTATTAAAAATTAAATAATCAGTTGACAGATACTGAAAATGCCACCATGATCAGATAAACAAAAAGTTTTTATTTATATAGAGTTTTAGTTATTTTTTTTAGTGTTAGTTCTTCTGAAGGTACTACTATGATTTTTATAATACCACAATTTTTTTAATTTTTTTTTTCTAATGGCAAACTAACATACCACGTAACGGCCTCCTGTTGGTAAGTGGTTACGGAAACCTATGAACGTTAGAGAAACCAGAGGCATAACGCACGTGTTGCTGACACCAAGCCCCCCTCCCCTAAAAGAGCTCAGCCCTGCCTACCCCTCAACGGGGAAGGCAGGGTGTTTTTGAAACTTGACGAACTATGAACAACTTTATTAGTTCAACACACATGTACCTATAACCGTCATAACAAATAACAATAACAACCATTCGCAAACATCGATCTACATACAACAATACAACAAATTATTGTAATTACAACAATACAACGATATTGTTTTTCGTAAGCTTTTGGTTTTCTAAAAAACGTTGACTGTATGACATCGTAATCAAGAATTTTGATAATATTAAAATGTTGCACTAATTTTGACACTTAAAATAGTCCATTTAATAAGACTATAAAATTTGAAATAAAGACGGTCAAGTGGTAGTGGAACCCGTGCCCTGAGGCTTCCGTACCTTAACCGTGTCCAAGTGTAGAAAGTGAGAAGTGTATTTTGCGGTCACTCACGTAGTTCAACGTATGTTATAACCGAAAGTATAACTTTGTTTTGGACAACGGATTTATAATTAATCTCTGCTAGATGTAGTTAAAAATCCTTGACAGACAGATAGAAAGAGGGACGACAAAGTGATCCTACAAGGGTTTCGTTTTTTCTGTTGAGGTACGGAACCCTAAATATTATCTAGTGACCTTTAGCTAGGTGAAATAGAGGAAAATGTTCAATTATTTTTATTGTTGGTCGTCATTGTTGGTCAACGCTTTTTAGAAATATAAGCTTTATTACTTGTCCTTAAAAACCTGAAAAAAATCAAGTTAGTATATTTTTTTCAACTCTTGTATAGTTTTCTTGTAATCCTATTTTCCACTACTCCCCCCACTACTACTACCACTTACGTATTTTGTGGATAGGTAGGTACTTCGGGTTCCTTGAGAAACTTTACAATTTTAATCAGTTTATCAAATATTTACGAAGATTTACTGATTCAATGACTGGCATCGATGCTGACGCTGACGGTATGTGTGATCACACGGGTGACTTTATTGCTCCATTCAAAGCAATCTTTATCACATATTGACTTCACCATCAGTACCAATTTTTGACATAAAATATCAAATATAATACCCTGAATTGAGTAATTCAATCTCCTTGATGCCAGTGACAGATTCAATCTAAGCAATTATTGTTTATTGGAAAATTCGCTGTTAGAAACAATTTACGACAGATTTGACTTTTTTATCCATAACACCCAGTAAAAATGAAATTATCTCTCTTGTCCCACGAATTTATATAAGCTCCAACTGCTTATATAAATTCGTCCTCCAATCTTATCAACTCTTAACAACACCCAAAAACATTGTACTGCTTATAACTCTTCTGAATTTTCTCTCATTATCTCCCATGTTTTTCTACTACAACTCACTAACATCAACAAACTCCCTACTCACTCCCACCCAAACTCCACAAACTTCTACTCGTTCCCACCTAAACTCCACAAACTTCTACTCGTTCCCACCTAAACTCCACAAATTTATACTCGTTCCCACCTAAACTCCACAAACTTCTATCACTCCCACTTAAACTTTTTTTACTATTGTTAGTACTTACGGAAGGATGCGGCGGATGGTCCTGTCCCTTGACATGTTGCAGCTGTTTGTTCTGCGCTGTGGGCGTGCGCTCGCCGGCGGCGCCGGCGGCGGACGCGCCCGCGGCTGCGCCTGCGCTGCTGCCAGCCGGGGACTTCGCTTGAGGAGAGCTGGTCGAAGTTGTTCTAGAGAAAAATGATAGACTGTAGAGCCGCTTTGTAGGTCGCTTTGGAAATCTATAGCGGATGTCTATGTTCAGCAGTGGCCGTACTGTGGATGAAATGATGATGATAAAGCTGCACTAATTGTTATTAGGAACTCGGAGCTGCATGGCGAACTGTATGTCACAACTTTCAACGAAGAGATAAAACTTACTCTATAAAATAAAATAACGTCTGAACGTACAATCAAATCAACTGGCTACACAACTAACTACCATCAGCTACCCTAAAAGGCTACGCAGACAGCATATCATGAAGCATCAAAAAAGGGAGAATTTTTCGACCACCAAACCTGCTCATAGTCTAAAGACAGATCGCAAATAAACTCAGAAAAAAATGTTATAGGTTTATATGATCTAAGGTCAGCAGGGAGATTAGTATGGGTTTATCAAAAAGGGTATTTAGAAGTTTAAAAAGGTCTCAATTCCGTGTGAGGCGCCTTAAGGAAAAAAGCTAGGCAGCAGCGTCCCCTATTATAACAAAGATAACAAAGATAGTAACTGCGCTGGCAAACCAGCGGCTTCCGCACGCGCCCTTGATTTCTAAATGCTGATGATGAGGATGATTCAGCAACTACGAAATAACGAATTATACTTGTACCTTTAGCCACATTCCTCATCTTTACCTCAGTCAACGATTACTTAGTAGATTAAATCAACTTTAGTTGACAGTCTCTTTTTCTACTCATATGAGGATTTTTTACGATTTGAGTCCAGAAAACTTTTTCAAATGTAAAATCTCTGTGTAAAGTTTTGGATGAACGGAGATAATATATGATTATTTACTTACTCAAGTTGTGCTCTACAGGTCCCAGGCGATGATTAGACATGAAACAAGGAAAATTTAATGTTAAGTTAGAATCTTTAAAAGATAATTGTGGAGTCCTATTATGTCGTAATGGCCTATGGTCTAGCCATAGGTCGCAATAGGCCCCGATCACCACAGAAGCACAACACTATTTGAAACAAATAATGCTATTTCGCTGTGATCTTTTGTAAGGCGGAGGTTATTCAGGCGGGCTGCTCCAATTTCAATTTAGAGCGAGAAAATCACACCCAAATCGTATTGTGGGAGGCACCGTATTAAAATAACAAAAAAAAAAACACACGACAAATGCTGCATATTACCCATGAGCGACATGATTCATAAGTATTCATAATGTTACGTCGGTTATCTTGAATGACAGATTCCCGTGTCTGAAATATAAAATAAAAAAGATTTTGTCTTGGTCCCGGAAATAGCTTGGCAGGCAAAATAATCGCAGGCTGTGCGTATTTCCGTCGCTACTAGTAGTAAAGTGTCAGTCACACGTAGTTAGTCATGAAGTAGCGAGCTAGCCACTTAAATTAGTTACTAGCGTACACCAGATAACCCGCAATGGGCTAGTGGTACAAAAAAAGACCTTTAATTTATTGCTATCACTATCATCATCATCAGCCTGATGACGTCCACAGCTGAACAATATGCCTCCCCCAAAGAGTTCTCAAGGTCATTCCTCGTGGCATGCTTTGGGGAGGCCTTTGTTCAGCAGTGGACTTGAGCTGATGATGATAATGATGGCAAAAGGTCGAGCCGTACAGACCAACTTTCCTCTTTATTCGTACAAATGGACAAAATATATTTTCTCCGGACACAAAATGTCCGGTTACTTTATTACAACAGTCTCGGACGCTCATATTTCTTAATAAGCTTACATTTGAACTTATTTTTCGGGATTTTTCCGGACATTTTGTCTACTGAATGGATAGTTATTCGCTAACGAGGACTTAGTAAGAGTACCCTGGGCGTTTTTTTTCCTTTCATTTTTTTATTTTTTTTGCACACACGGTCAACTGATCCCAAACTAGGCATTGCCTGTACTATGTGTACCATAGACTGTTATACATATAACATAATACATATTTATTTAACACCCAGACACAAAACAAACATCTGTGTTAGTCACAAATGTTTGTCCAGTGCGTGAATCGAACCCGCGACCTCTAGCACAGAAGGCAGAGTTACTACAAACTGAGCTATGAGGCCTGTCAAATTTATCGCGTCTGCTGTTTTTATTTCCACATTTTCGTACATATTGACCGCCATTGTCCTTTAGGCAAGTAACTCTTATTTAGTGCCATGCCATAAGTACCTATGTACCGACCTACCCCTAACTTAAGCCTAAACAGAAACTGTTACAAAAATTGTGGTTACAAATAAAAGTTTTTTATTTTTTTCTTTCTTTCAACATTTCCCTTATCGATTTGAAAAACTGGTGCTGAGGGTACAAGCCTGGCTTTTATCGGAAGAGCAGTTGGATATAATTGCTGAGTTAGGCGACTGTCCGATATCATTGGACCGAACTTGACGTTTCGTTCTGAAAGTCTTGCACGGGTCATTGAAATTGGGCCATTTTAAGCAATCTCAAACTAGGTAGGTTGCTTGCCGTGTCACTGATTCTTTCTTGGTCAACAAATACCTCAACCTGGTACTGACCAGTGACCTAGGATTATTACTGACCAGATTGAGGTATGGCAGCCCTGGGCCTTTGACTGGCGGTGAAGAATCAGTGTAGGGAAAGGATTGCTTGCTTGTCGTGTCACTGATTCTTTCTTGGTCATCCTGCATTAGGTCAGTGCAGCAGGTTGAGGTATGGTGGCCTTGAAAAGGGCCTATGACCGCCGGTGAAAGAATCAGTGTAGTGAAAGGATTAAAGTGCGCCCTTAGAGGCTCCTTTCGAGCACATGTAAAGTGTCTTCGATTTTTTAGTTTCTAGTTATGCCAGTTTCCTCACTATGTTTTCCTTCATCGTTTGAAAGCGCTAGTGCTATACTGTGCATCGGAAGGCTGGACTACACAATCAGCTCCCATATCTAGGTAAGTACTTTTAGAAAACTCCGAGGTTGTGTAAGACCTAGAACATTTCTTCCGATGTAAAAGTTATAAACAAAAGTAAGTTCGCTCATAAAATTCTAAGTCACCGCTTACAGAACAGTTTGTAGGCGTCAAACTCAAGTGATTTTACTTGGGAAGAAAACCGATTTCACGCCTCAGTCCCCATCCGAAGGTGAATGAGATCTATAGCTATATTCTAGAACCTTAAGGACGACTTTAAAATGAGAAAATTAAATGTAATGTGAACGTCTTCATTAGTGTGTGTGTTTTTGTATTGTGCATGCTTGTATGTCTTTAGAAGTAAGTTTATATTTCAGACACGATGTAAAAATTGTTATGATGAATAAATGAAAAAATGAAAAAATGTCGAGCGAAACGCAATTTCTTGGATGCTATCTCCTCCTTACCAGAAAGATTTTAGCGAGGAACTTTAGCGAAAAAAAACTTATCACTTACTTTCAAACTTCCTCTGACATACTCATTCAAATTACCTATATCTGGGATTTTAATAATCTTTATAACTAATTCCTATATTCCTACTATTTCACGTCCTCGGAGTTTCACTACGTGATAAGATCTGAAATGAAGAAATCCGTAGAAGAACGAAAATCACCGACATAGCTCTCAGAATTAGCAAGTTGAAGTGGCAGTGGGCAGGCCATATAGCTCGCAGAACCGATAACCGTTGGGGAGTAAAGGTTCTCGAATGGCGACCACGAACCAGGCGACGCAGTGTTGGAAGGCCCCCCACCCGATGGACCGATGACATTGTAAAGGTTGCGGGAAGTCGGTGGATGGAAAGGGCTCAAGACCGTTCGTCGTGGAACTCTTTGGGGGAGGCCTATGTCCAGCAGTGGACTTCTACAGGTTGTTGATGATGATGATAACTAATTCCTAAACGTACAAGAAGTTCTGCATCAAGATTACTAGCTAAAACACCTGATTCATCCCTGTCATTACGAGACTGGGTTTAGACCAGGTCTAACTAAACCCTGGTTTTGTGACGTGTCATTTCATCATCATTTCAGCCGTTCGACGTCCACTGCTGAACATGGCCTCCCCCACCGACAGAGCAAATTCCTTATCTAACTCACCACGCTGGGCATGCGGGTTGGCGAGCGCAGTTAGAGCTATCGTTGTTAAAATGAGGGACGCTGCTGCCCATCCCCTAGCTTTTTTCCCTCAGTCGCCTCTTACGACATCCGCGGATAGGTAGATATGGAGGGGCCTATTCTTCAACCGAGGCCACCACGGCCATTGGTGTCATTTCATACGTTTGACATTATGACACAAAGCAACTGTATGAAAGAACACATCACAAAACCAGAGTTTAGTTAGAACTGGTCTAAAACCAGTTTCGTAACGTCAGGGATTGAGTTTGAACTGATTTGACCCCAAAACAGCTGATTTTAACATAGTGTTTTTTCAATTCCAAATGTCGTAGAACAAACTTTATTGCCCATAGTGTGTAGAATAAGCATCTTTTGGTTTAGCATACATGCAACGAATCACCTTGTATACCTAGAATAGCATAAGCTACTCTAGGTACTATGCAAACAAAGCAGCGGGCACAAGCTAGTATCTTATACAGTTTATATAAGCCTATAAGGATACGGCCTATTCTTAAACTCTTTTTAGGGTTATGCTCGCCTTTGTACATACCTTTATTTCTTATTTATGAATCTGTTTTTTTTCTTGTGTGCAATAAAGAATAAAGAATAAGTAGGCACAGTGAGAAGAAAACCAACAAAAGAACAGGCCTTTGTAAGCGACCAGCTATCGAGAGCATTGCCTAGACCAGACAGGCGCACAATACACTATTGTGTGTTTAGACGGGAGAGGATATTACACTGTACGTTGATACTACCGGTACTATGCTAGCCTAGGAGGTGAAATTTTCTTGGAGAAGGTAGAGCACAGCGAGATTTACATGGAGGAGGTAGGACACAGCGAGATTTTCATGGAGAAGGTAGAGCACAGCGAGATTTACATGGAGGAGGTAGGGCACAGGAAGATTTTCTTGGAGGAGGTAGGGCACAGCAAGATTTTCTCGTTCTAAATTGTAGAAGCCCTGGAGATGAGGTACCTCCGCTTTACAGAAGATCGAAGAAATAGCATTATTTGTTTGAAATAGTGTTGTGTTCCTGCGGTGATTAAGGTTGCCAGAGCTCTCTCTCAAAGGAGGGAGGGGGTTCAGGGTCAGCAACGCGTGCGTGATGCCCCTGTTATTGCAAGCGCTCATAGGCTATGGTAACCGCTTACCAAAGGTGGGCCGTATGCTTGTGTGCCACCTCAAAAAATTTAAATATTAATTGTAGAATAGATGTGTGAATAATAATAATTACGTCTCCAAGTTTCAATGTTCTCAAAACACCATCATAAATTTAAGGTGCTATGAGGTTATATAACCACTATAGGGCTAATATAACCCCTATGGGGCCCACCCGATGTAAAATAAAATGTACCTATTCATATGCAAAATGGGTACGTATATGAAAAGAGATTTTTATATGGACCTTAAATGGGGTTAACATACGGGGTTTCACTTAGTTATTTCAAACAATACATACAAGAAAGAAACACCTAAGATTGACGACGATGGCTTCATCCTGGTGAAGAGGAACCGTCGTCTGAAACTGTCGCGTAACCTTCGAGGTACCGCCGCCGTCATAGCATCGGAGATCACTCTGCGTGCTGTGGACCCGACCATCTCGATCTGTGTATCTAGACTGGATGCTCAAACATCAGGGGAGGAGGTCCTCCGTTTTGTGAAGGAAAGAACTCGGTTTTGGAGCCGAGACCCGTCCAATATACAGCTACATCTGCAACGCCTGGAGTCGTCTAGAAAGACGAACTTCAAGTCGTACGTGCTGAAGGTGCCTGCGAAGCTTCGCGACATGTTCCTCTCTCCCAACTTCTGGCCTGCAGGAATAGTTTTCCGACGCTATAGGGATGCGCCAAAGAACAATAAACCCTAATATTATATGCAAGTGTTAATATTATATGTATTTTAGTTTTAAGGTATATATATCTTTGGGCCCTGTATTTGTACATGTACTTTGCTGTGTTGCCTGAAATAAATGACTTAATAAATAATAATTTCCTGCGAAAAATATTTCACTACACTAGTTCTTGCACGGTCACAAGACAGTGGAAGATTTCGTTCAAAGATTTTCGGAAAGTTAGTAAAAGAAAAATTCATGAACTTCCATCATTACCAGATACCTTTCTCATTTGAAAGGGATCTCAATTTCATACAAACGATATCAGAGGTCCCTTTATTATGTAATAAGATTCAGACAACGTGGCGAAATTTACGATGACAGAGTTGCGTTACTCTGTTTTGAAGTCGGTTAAAAGCCGTATATTTTCTTTCTATTTTTGATTTCACTTCGTTAATAAATTAAATGGAACCGTTGGAAGGGGAAGACCTAGGCGTACGTCTAGCGACCAAATCGGTGACGTTTTGGACAAAGGCCAGGTCAAGAGTACCCTAAACCGACGAGCATGTATGAGGAATGTGATGAGAGTGAATGAAGCGAAAGAGGTATGTCAGGATCATAGCAAGTGGAAGGCCGTGGTCTCTGCCTACCCCTCTGGAAAATAGGCGTGATTTTATGTATGTATGTATGTAATAAATTAAATAAATAACACCCAACAGTCACATCCAGTCCTTACTCCACGCCCCACACTAGGATTCCCTGTGTCATGAGTATCAAAAACGACGAGTACCATCGTACCACAGCACCCAGACCAGAAACAAATATTTGTAGATCATGCAAACATTTGTGCCGCAGCGTGAATCGAAACATCATATCCTACCCGTGATGACTTACGGCGCCGAGACGGGGACACTCACAGTGGGGCTCATTCACCAGTTTAAGGTCGCACAGCGAACTATGGAACGGGCTATCCTTGGAGTTTCTTTGAAGGATAAAATCCACAACTAGATTATCCGACAGAGAACCAAAGTCATCAACATAGCCCAGAGAATTGGCAAGCTGAAGTGGCAGTGGGCTGGCCATATATGCCGAAGAACCGACAACCGTTGGGTTAAGCGAGTTCTTGAGTGGAGACCACGTCTAGGCAAACGTAGTGTGGGGCGCCCCCCAGCTAGGTTGAGCGATGACCTACGAAAGGCGGCGGGCAGTAAGTGTATGACAAGGGCCGAACACCGGGCTCAGTGGCGTGTATTGGGGGAGGCCTATGTCCAGCAGTGGACAAATGTGGGCTGATGATGATGGGAATCGAAACCGCACCCCTTGCGTCTCAGACGGGTACTCGCCCGCTACGCCAACGAGGTAGTCAGGTCATCAAGATCCTTGAAGATATCCATATAATCACAGGTAAGAAAAAGTCCGGACTAAACAGGGCGGACAGAAGATCGAACGTCTGAAAACCCTAGACATAAGCCATTTTCGCTAATTTAGCGAAGGTCTTCATGAGAGGCGCTTTCATTTTCGCGAAAATTTATTGGGGTTTTGAATTGCTCTTATCAGCCTATTTTTAACCGACGCCAAAAAAAGGAGGATGTTATGAGAATGAGATGTAGGTAGTAAATTATATATAGCTACTTCAGCGCCGTCATCTCATTCTTGCTCGGTGACGGCGGCGGTGGACAAACGGCTATAGTACAGAAATATATACTATAGTACCGCCTTACAGAAGATCGCAGCCAAATAACATTATTTGTTTCAAATAGTGTTGTGTTCCTGCGGTGAGTAAGGTTGCCATAGCTCTTTAGGGGGAAGGGGGTTCGGGGTTGGCAACGCGTGCGTGATGCCTCTGGTATTGCAAGCGCTCATAGGCTACGGTAACCGCTTACCAACAGGTGGGCCGTATGCTTGATTGCCACCTCAGTTGTATTAAAAAAAAAAAAAAAAAAAAAGTAAATTATGTTGCAGGTGCCGTCAGCTCGTTCTTGGTAACGGTTTGGTGACGGCGGCGGTTGATTGTGAATTATGTATCGCTACTTCGGCACCATCATCTCGTTCTCGGTGACGGCTCAGTGATGGCAGCTGTTAACAAACGGCTTTAGGAGTACAGCGGAGATTGAAGTTTGTATGAATATAACGCGAGTGAAGTCGAACGAGGTTCTATTGGTAAAGCTATATGCGCGTATCCCGGTGCTTGTACTGCCGTCTCCACCGCACTTCCTGGTCCATTGTACCATATGCCTTTGTCTGTTGAACGTTGCACGGCTGAATGCGGCTATTATTAGGAACGGAGTAACGCTTGGGTGGGACTAATCATCATCATTTCAGCCGTACTAGACTGAACCTTAAATAAGAAAAGCAAGGCTTTGTTACTATTTCTGTTATCTGACTTATAAAGAACTAGGTTCTGCCCGCGGCTTCGCTGACGTTGTACCTACATAAAAAGTATCCTATAGGAATGCTATTCTAGGTTAAGAACTTAATCTATTCCAAGTTTCAACGAAATCGGTTGAGCCGTTACGGTGCACGGTGTGATTGAACAACAAACATCCAAACATTCTCACAAACTCTCGTACTTATAATACTAGATTCCGCCCGCGGTTTCGCTCGAGTGGTACCTTTATAAAAATAATAATAAATAAATATTCCGGACCTATCACACGGTCAGCTGATCCCAAACTAGGCATAGCCTGTACTATGGGTACCAGAGACTGATATACATAATAGATATATATTTAACACCCAGACACAGAACAAACATCTGTATTCATCACACAAATGTTTGTCCAGTGCGGGAATTGAACCCACGACCTCTAGCGCAGAAGGCAGAGTTACTACCAACTGAGCTATGAGGCCTGTCAAAAAAAAATAGCCTATATGCAATTCTAGGTAAATAACTCTTTATATTTCAAGTTCCAACGAAATCGGTTGAGCCGTTACGGCGTGATTGAACAACACACGTTCAAACTTCCAAAAATCCTCAAAAACTTTCTCATTTATAATAAGAAAGGATAGTAGGATAGTAGTATTAAAGAATTAATGACATTGTAAAGGTTGCGGGAAGCCGGTGGATGGAAAAGGCTCAAGACCGTTCGTCGTGGAACTCTTTGGGGGAGGCCTATGTCCAGCAGTGGACCTCTACAGGTTGTTGATGATGATGATGATTAAAGAATTGTACTTGAACGCCAATTTTTTTTTTTAATGGCTTTTATTTGCATGAGGTATAGTATATATAGATACATGGTCTTTTACATTTATGGAGATAGTGTCATATACTTCGTCGGAGACCGACATGCAAAGATATTAGTCATAATACAAAAATCAAAATAATCTCAAATTAGTCAATAGAAAATCATACAATAAAATCAGAATTAGAAATAAATTAACGTCATTACAATTAACAAAAACAATAATAATAAAATAACGAGTGACAAGAATATGACAATAAATAGCGACAAGTCAGAAATAATCAAAGTAATCATACATTATCAAATAAACATTTCATTTATATTGTAAAAACATTTGTCATTGAGCCACATATACAATTTTTTCTTAAATTGTTTTGTCATTGCGTTTGAAATTATGTCAGTTTAGTGTCAGGGTGAGAGAAAATTTATTAAAGACACGATCTTAGCTTGGTAACGATGTACAACAGAATTTACTAAACCATACGTGACACACCACCTGTGAAGACTGTAGGTACTAACAATATAATTAAGTTTCAGCACGAACATTTTGAATTTTATCAAGAACAGGTTGATTTATGAGCTTTTTTTAGTGTTTGTTCGTGTACGTGACGAAGCTTGTCAAAGTCAAAAGGGGTTGTTTCGTTTATCCCCCGTGGCACAACTGCTTGGCTCAACCAGTAGTGCTGGGAAAATTTTCTCTCCGGTGACGCTACCATTCTCGTGAACTACATATAAATCCCGTGAGCTCGGTAATTTACAATGACTTAAAGTCACAACTGACCTCTTAGTATTGGCTTCCTAACTTAGTAGTTGGCACTGTGGCACGGATGTGACACTATTGATATGTCCACTGAATTGCTCCTCGATTATTAATAAAATTGTAAAAGCATAAATTAAACTAGATTTAAGACGATTCAAATGATTCATGAAATTTCAATGAATATTTAAGTTTTGGGGCCCAGGGGCGTGGCTCCTGTTCGATGCTTTATCTAGGAGGCTGGTGGATGAGACCAATGACCGAAGGGCTGGTGCTTACCTCGGACAAAGGATCGGTATAGCGATCCAACGAGGTAACGTCGCCAGCCTTTTGGGCACGCTGCCTGTGGTTGGTGATCTGAACTCTGTTTTCTACTTGTAGTCGTAGTCGTAGGAAACAGAGTTCATTTCTAGTATAATATTATTTTAGTTTAATTTACAACTGTTATTATTATTATTTTTCAGTTACTTATAATAAATAAATAAATAGTTTTGGGATTGAAGTTTGAAATGTTTATAGTAAAAATTAAAACCATAGGTGAACCCTCATTCCTACTAGTCTCTGTAATGTCATTTATTTTAGTTACATGGCCGCATTTATACAACCTCCCCTATTTCCCTAGAGACTAATGTAGACATTTTAATAATGAATGGCTTCCACTTAGGTTAATGTAATAGGTAAGTAATGCTTAGAAAACATACTTTTTGGTGATAAAACTACCTTACTAAATTGGGACGGACATGGCATCAAAATCAATGGCGAATACATCACACTTTCGATTTGCCGATGATTAGTCGTAATGGCAGAATCGCTAAAAGACCTTGGCGCAATGTAAAGAGACCTCAATACCGTGGTTCTTAAAATGAACATGGGACAAATATTATGCCCAATGCTCATGTCGCACTCATGCCGGTATATATATGTTGGAAACGATACCATTCAAGTTGTAGACCACTATGTCTATCTGGGTTCGATGATTCAACTAGGTAGTTCCAAATTTGACAAGGAGGTCAAAAGATGAATCCAACTCGGATGGGCAGCGTTTGGGAAACTTTGTCATATGCATGTTGCCAGTGATGACATATGCCACTGACTTGGTCGGGCGCTACGGACTATGGAGAGAGCTATGCTCGGAGTCTCACTGCGGGACAAAATTTAGGGTGAGAAAGTTCGTAGGAGAACCAAGGTCATCGGAGCATGAAACCGCTCATTGACACAACAAGAAGAAGAACTCGCAATTGGTTTGGTGACGTTGCAAACCGGTGCTAAAAGCACAGTTCATATCACTTTCATTATTACGCAAGGGACTAATGTGAAACCCTTTTGGCTTAATTAGCTCACTTATTTGACATTTTAATAAGGAGAGCACCTTTCCACTAAAATACCCTTTTTCGAGGGTATGCTCTGGTTTTTTAATTAGCTGTGACCGACACATCACGGCCGTAATACTTATACAACGTTTCCCGTAAGTATTCTACCCCGAAAGGGGCTTATTTGATCAACATAGAGAATAAATATTAGAGAAAAAAATATCAAAGTGGGCAATACTTTACTACTTTGGAAGTGTAATGTACCTAAGTGAAATAAATAATTATCTTATCTTATCTTAATATATTTTTTCAAGAACTTCTCAAATCAACTGTATGTTTAGTTCTTTAGTATTTTGTTTTTTTTGGGTATTGGTAATCCAATATAAAGCGAGCTTGCGTTTATTTAATTTCAATAACTATGTAGTACATGTAAAATTGGATATTAGTTAGATCCTCTCCCTTTTATTATATAACTAAGTTTATACGAGGTTTAACTAAACCCTGGTTTTGTGACTTATCATTTCATACGTTTGACATTATAACATAAAGCAACTGTATGAAATAACACGTCACAAAACCAGGGTTTAGTTAGACCTGATCTAAACCCAGTGTCGTAATGACAGGGCCTATGTTTATCTAGTTGCCGCGTCATTGCTCTGTGGCACCACAGAAAACCAGCGCCGCAGCAGCTCCTCTGTGTTTTTTTTTAATTTGTGACGTAAAATAAATATTTTTCTATTTCTATTTCTATCTCAAATGTGTCTTAACGATCACTGAAGCGCCAACTCTTATTAGACATCGCGAGACCTCAGTTCAGGGCGAACCACTAGTATCTTAATGGTATTACATCGCCCCAACTTGATTAATGATTGTCAAGTAGAAGGTGACGGGGGTGCGGGTTCATCCAAATTATATTGGTCTATTAAGCCCTGTCTTCTTAGAGCGCTTATAGGACAAGTAAAAACTTAGAGCACTGCTGGAATGGTGGTTGTACTTGTTTCGTTCTGAAAATTTATGTGCGCTAATTTGAGAGCTCTTATAAATTAGAGCTCTCAAACGGTGAAGGAAAACATCATCGTGAGGAAACCGGCGTGTCCTAGAACCTAAAATTCGGAGACATGTGGTGCACGAAAGGTGCCTCTCTTCTTGTCACATGACATTCTTCCTTCCTCATGACATGCACATACCACGTTAACATATTACTCCTCAGCTTTTCCATCACTGGCACCACTTTTAGACGTAATGATCATCTTACTAATATCATGAATGCGAAAGTTTGTAAGAATCCATCTTAGGCCACATCACACTTGCAAAAGAGAGTCGGTGGCCAAAAGCCAAATCAAAAAAAAAAAAAAGTGGGGTTGTTTGGATTGGTTGGTTAAGATATCACACGTATTTGAACACGGGCTTAATCTCAAATAACTGGAAAGAACTGGAGGAAAGCCTTTGTGCCAAGAGGACACGCTGTTGCAAGCCAACAGTAGAATGGGCTTAGAGATAGAAATAGAAATTAATCGCAAATAAACACTCATATTTTATTTTCATAATCTGAAAACAACAAGCAGCCGTTCAAAATTCCGAGCATGCAAAATGAACAGATTATTCTTCCATCTACAAAACCGGTACAGTGCCAGTGCAGGCTGGGACCACCAGAGGCCCCGAGGTGTACCGTGAAAGCGGCACCATTCGTGTACTGTTTTACAATAAGTGATCTTCAGTGTTTAGTGTTCTATGTACCTATACGAATGGCTATGTTACCGTCCATAGGTTAAGTAGCTGAAAAGTTACTAAAATATTCATCATTCTAGCCACTGTTGAATATCGGCCTGCCCCATAGATTTCCATTGCGAATTTCTATCCTCATCAGCCTCTATAATTCCACTGCTGGACATAGTTCCACGACGAACGGTCTTGAGCCTTTTCCATCCATCGACTTCCCGCAACCTTCACAATATCGTCGGTCCATCGGGGGGCCTTCCAACATTGTCGTTCGGTTCGCGGTTGCCATTCGAGAACCTTTACTCCCCAACTGTTGTCGGTTCTGCAAGATATATGGCCTGCCCACTGCCACTTCATCTTGCTCTTATAAGATTATCTCTATGCATGAGCAAAAACATCAAAATATAGCTATTTTTAAATGTCTATTTGAGCTATGACTGGCCTCATAGCTCAGTTGGTAGTAACTCTGCCTTCTGCGCTAAAGGCTGCGGGTTCGGTCCCCGCACTGGACACACATTTGTTTGATTAAAACAGATGTTTGTTCTGTGTCTGGGTGTTAAATATTATTTTTTTATGTATATACCTATTATGTATAAGTCTCTGGTACCCATAGTACAGGCTATGTTTAGTTTTGGATCAGTTGACCGTGTGTAATTATGTCCGAAATATTTATTTATTTGTATAGATAAAATTTTAAAGAACAACTTTACTATCGTTTCTCGTTACCCTTCTTTGAGCAGTAATGAAAAATACACAGAAAGCTGAAACAGCTCTCAAAGGGCCTGTTTGTTTGTCTGCTATATGGAAGCTATCTTCTGTTTTTCATTTCAAGTCATATTCATGCTACAAAGTTCAAATTCGAGCGACAAATTAATTTTGTAAAATCTCCAAAATCACTGTACTTACATTCTTCAATCTTTCATGTTCTAAATGGGCATAATGTAACCCAAACGGCATTGATAGAAATTCATATCATCATCATCATCATCTCCCTGCCCTTATCCCACTTCATGTGTGGTCGGCACAACATGTGTTTCTCTTCCACTCCCCTCTATCAGCCGTCATATCAGTTTTCACTCCTTTCTTACTCATGTCATCTTTCACACAATCTATCCATCTTTTTTTGGTCTACCTCTTCCTTTATATCCTAATATTGATAGAAATTCATAATGATCTCGAAAAGTTGCAAACACGGTTTTTGAGATTAGAAGAATAGGTTGCCTTTATGTTTATTTTCCGTAACCAAAAAGCTTTGTGTGAAAGAAGCCCCTAAAATGAATGCTAAAGCACACAAAGTACCAAAAACTCACCCTCAGAGAGAAACTCGCAATATTAGGTACTCGACAACAAAGTTAGCCCATGAAGATGTATACTTTGAGTTAGCTAAAATAAGTTCTTAAGTTCGTATGAGCTGGTGACAAACTTAGGTGACGGAAACAAAAGGCCACCCGCAGGCCTCTGACTACCCCTCTTGGACATCTTCAAGGATCTGATCACCTGGAGATCTCAGGTGTCTACTATTCTTGGGAAAAAAAGACTAGCAAAGACTAATAAGGTACCTATCTATTCGACATTAATATAAGCATGTTAGTTATTAAGCGATAATTTAACATAATGATATAAGGTTCCTTGCATAAGCATATAAACATAAACACATTTGTACGCCTAGAGTAGATCACAGTGCACACAACTAAACAGTATAGTCTAGTCAGTCAGTATAGTCTAGTCTAGTCAGTCAGTATAGTCTAGTTAGTCAGTATAGTTTAGTCTAGTCTGTCAGTATAGTCTAGTCTAGTCAGTCAGTATAGTCTAGTCTAGTCAGTCAGTATAGTCTAGTCTAGTCAGTCAGTATAGTCTAGTCTAGTCAGTCAGTATAGTCTAGTCTAGTCAGTCAGTATAGTCTAGTCTACCTAAGTAGTATAGTCCTATAGGTGTTGGATAATTTAAGAAACTAGTTTAGTGCAATTTTTCCAAAGTTTAATAATGCAATGAATAAAGATTTTACATCATATAACATATGGCATCGCCTTAGGGATAAAAAAAAACCTATGATGTTATACTGTATTCTATATAAATATTTTTTTCTATTCTATTCTAAACTGTAACAACTGTCATAACCTTCGTTTCACAAATAAAGAATTGAATTTAAAAAAAACCTGATAATATATATTTTTTTAATTGGGATCGGTCCCAATTGATGACTAAATGTAACTAAAGCTAGAATTTCAAAATCTACGATTTTTCCAACAGAAATTTTTCCCACTTTGGCAAAGAATAGCAAAGATTCCATAAGTATACAAAAAAACCTTTTCTTCTCTTACTTAATTATAAACCCAGAGGTAAAAATTCGAGACAAGTGCTTTCCGACTTTGTTCTCTAAAGCTATTCACTTAAGTCATAAAATTCTTTGAATGTGGAGGCATTTCTTTTTATTGCCGTCTTGGGGATTAAATTGAAAGGCACCTGTAGCTCTATATAGATAGTACGAGCTTCCGTATGCAAAAGTGTACTATACAGAAAAAAGGTCGTACTGTATTTTGGACGACCTCGGTAGCGTACTGGGCGAGAGCCTATCTGAGAAGCAAGGGCCACGTTTCCCACTGCATTATGGTGACTGATCGAGAGCACTGGTGAAGTGGTGGTAGTGACTGTCGTGATCCAATAGATTTTCCATTCGGAAAATTTATGTGCGCTATACTAGTGCTCTCAAACGGTGAAGACATGTGACATGTGCACGAAAGGAGCCTCTAAGAGGCCTATTTTAATCCTTTCACTACACTGATTCTTTCATCAAAGGTCATACGACCTTCTCAGGGCCACCATACCTCAACCTATTGAGAGGAGGTAGGGCACAGCGAGATTTTCTCGTTCTGAATTGGAGCAGCCCGCCTGGGGAGGTACCTCCGCCTTACAGAAGATCGCAGCCAAATAACATTATTTGTTTCAAATAGTGTTGTGTTCCTGTGGTGAGTAAGGTTGCCAGAGCTCTTTAGAAGGGAACGGGGTTCGGGGTCGACAACGCGTGCGTGATGCCTGTGGTATTGCAAGCGCTCATAGGCTACGGTAACCGCTTACCATCAGATGGGCCGTTAGCTTGTTTGCCACCTCGGTTGTAGAAAAAAAAAAACCTGGTCACTGATCTAATACAGGATGGCCAAGAAAGAATCAGTGACACGACAAGATGAATATATGTATTGACATCAATTCTATCAAAACTATCACTTACTCATACAAAAAGGATGTTAAATGATTCTGGATACGTACCTGAAAAAAGGAATAAATACAATTTTATTTAGAAGTCTTTTGAGTATTTTTTCAAAACACGGAACTCGAATTTTGTATTGGAAAAATATCTAACCACAGTAAGAAAATCAAGACAAATAATTATATCAAAAAAGTAGGCATGTACTTAAGTGTAATAATTATATCAAAAAAGTAGGCAAGTCTCAGTGACAGTATAGATAGATAGAAAATGCTTTATTGCACAGCATAAAAGTACAAACATTAACAAAAAAACAATAAAAACTAAACTATGTGATGAACAATGGGCGGTCTTATCGCTGAACAGCGTTCTTTACCAGACAAAAATTGGATGGAGTGGATTGTAGTATAGTAGATTTTTCATATTTATTTTATTAATAATAATAATAAATATTTCGGACATATCACACACGGTCAACTGATCCCAAACTAGGCATGTGTGATGAACAATGGGCGGTCTTATCGCTGAACAGCGTTCTTTACCAGACAAAAATTGGATGGAGTGGATTGTAGTATAGTAGATTTTTCATATTTATTTTATTAATAATAATAATAAATATTTCGGACATATCACACACGGTCAACTGATCCCAAACTAGGCATAGCCTGTACTATGGGTACCAGAGACTGATATACTTAATAGATATATATTTAACACCCAGACACAGAACAAACATCTGTGTTAGTCACAAATGTTTGTCCAGTGCGGGAATCGAACCCGCTACCTCTAGCGCAGAAGGCAGAGTTACTACCAACTGAGCTATGTGGCCAGTCATGTGGCTATTGCTATCTGGTAAACTTTTAAATATCGGAGCATGTACTATGAGGTTTTATTCCTCAGGTTGATAGCGGTACTTCGGTATTACAATGTACAGACATTCAATGTACGCATTTACCTAATATGTTCCTACGGAAATCCGGAAGTGTTATTGGACACATTCCAAAACGATGTTTATGATAGAGGTGGAATACGAAATAGAATACGAAATTTACGCAACCAGGTTTTTAAACCAGGTTCTCGCATCATACTATACGTAACTGGTACGACTATATTTATTTATTTGTTGAAAGTGCACAAACATTATGTATATTACCAATTACATAAAATATCTTCATAAAAACAGGGTCTGATATACATAAAAATAAAAGTGCACTATAGCATTCTCAAAAAAAAATTTCTTAAAATAAACATAAACTTAAATAGTGCTCAATGATAGAAAAATAAAAACCTAAAACTTCACGATAATTAGACGTATTAAAAATACTCGGGTCCGGCGCGCAAGTCCACCGCGCACCCTAGGACGCGACGCGCCTCGCGGTCGCAAGCCGACCTTCCGTCTCGCGGCGCGGCGCGTCCTTGGGTACGCGGCGGACTTGCGCATTGGACTTGCGCAGTGGACTCGCGCGGTCGAAGTAATACTTTCAATATTTAGTACCTGGTTCTTGTAAAAAACGATACGTTATGGATCTGGTACGCGAAATAGCAAGTACGACTCATCTCTAGTTTATGATTATTCTAGGCCGTATGGCTTTTGAGATACAATAAAACGAAAATGGTAACATTTAAAACCGATATAGCGTTAATATTTGGTAAAGTTTCAATGACTTCGTAGTTAAGGTAATATTGGATATTATTGGAAACATGCATTTGATGCGTTTTTCAAAGTTCCATCAACGTTCAGCACCAACTGACATCGCGAGATCTCAGTTCGGTTCAAACCACTATTTTTCTTAAATGGCCTCATAGCTCAGTTGTTAGTAACACTGCCTTCTGTGCTAGAGGTCGCGGGTTCGAATCCCGCACTGGACAAACATTTGTGACTAACACAGATGTTTGTTCTGTGTCTGGGTGTTAAATATATATCTATCTATTAAGTATATCAGTCTCTGGTACCCATAGTACAGGCTATGCCTAGTTTGGGATCAGTTGACCTTGTGTGATATGTCCGGAATATTTATTTATTTATTATTTCTTGAAATACTAGTTTCTGCCCATGACTTCACTCGCGTCGTAGTCTTGGCTAGCGTGGAGCAGGCGTAGCTTCGGCTAGTTCTAACACATTTTAATGAAACTCTTGTGTTTTTATTGTAATTCCAGATTCTGCCCCAGGCTTCGCTCACGTTGTAAGCTTGGTAGCGAGGAGCAGGCGTGGCTTCACCTAGTTCTAAGACGTTTAATGCAATCCTTGTGTTTTTATTGGAGTACTAGCTTCCGCCCTTTCATCCTGGTCTTGCAGTTAAAAAAACATCGATGGATGGAGAAGGCTCAAGGACGTTCGTCAGGGCACTCTTTGGGTGTGGCCTACGTTCAGCAATGGACTTCTACAGGCTGATGACATACATATTAAGAATCACCTACACACGAGATGCTAACGCGAACATAAATTCTGAAAGTCATGGTACCAACCTAAATATCACGTTTGTATATCACGGCGCATTGGTGCTTACTGTAATGCTGTGTATATTGTTGTTGATAAAATAAAAATAAAATAAATAAAATAAAACTAGAAAGGTAAGTTTTGCTGTTAGACGGCGGAACTCCAATTAGTACAAAAGCCCCCGTAGCCCCGTGCGATGCTCCGACTAAATTTATTATGTCTGTTCGTGACCCGTTTTAGGCAATAAATTATGAAATTGTCTACGAGTGGGCATTTTAAGTAGATTAGGTGGATGGGTGTTAAATTATGAAATTTTGAAAGGTTGTGCTAGTAAATAAAAGCCCTGAAAAGGGCCTATGACCGTGGGTGAAAGAATCAGAAAGAATTAAAGTGCGCCTCTTAGAGGCTCCTTTCGTGGACTGTCGCATATCTTCGAATTTTTAGGTTCTAGGACGGTTCTTTCACCTTTTTTTTATTTTTTTACATATCCTCACGTTCAACTGGTCCAAAACTAGGCATAGCCTGTACTATGGGTACCAGAGACTGATATATATATAATAGATAAATATTTAACACCCAGACACAGAACAAACATCTGTGTTTATCACACAAATGTTTGTCCAGTGTGGGGATCGAACCCGCGACCTC
Source organism: Anticlea derivata (assembly GCA_947579855.1). Lineage (NCBI taxonomy): Eukaryota > Metazoa > Arthropoda > Insecta > Lepidoptera > Geometridae > Anticlea > Anticlea derivata. The sequence goes on along the minus strand of OX388287.1, from coordinate 2,973,604 downwards.
TAGCTCAGAAGGCAGAGTTACTACTAACTGAGCTATGAGGCCAGTGAGTGAGTATTTCTTTCACAGTTTGGAAGCACTAGTATAGCACATTATATTTTCGACCGGGTTCGAACCTACAAACTCCGGATCGTAAGGCGGGGTCACTATATAATGGGGTGCTGATAATGCCTGTGACTTCGGTACCTACACAAAAGATATTATCGACTTGTGACCATGTCATTTGTGCCTTGTTAAAGGAAATACCAACCAAGCTGATTCGGAGCACAGCATTGGAAACTAAATAATTAAACACTTATTAAACACACGAAACTGTAATAGTTATGAACATAATTTCAACATTGAAACTGGGTCAAACCTTGCAAGACTAACCTAGATACACTGAATCGTTAATATTGTTCACTCCACTCATCATCATACCATCCTTTAGTTTAATGAAAGACATAAAAATATGAATGTAAATAATTTATTATCTATATAGTTCTGGGGCAACATTATGCCTCTCAACCTCTCTCTCTCTCTCATAACATGTGTAATGAAATGCATTTGCTCCAATAAACAATAACTCAAATCTAATGTATTTTGTTGTTTTTTTTTTTTTTTTTATCTTATACGGAGGCAAACAGGCTTACGGCCCACCTGATGGTAAGTGGTTACCGTCGCCTATTGACATCAGCAACACCTGGAGCATTGCTAATGCGTTGCCTGCCGAACCCCTCCCCCCCTAAAGAGCACTGGCAACCTTACTCACCGCAGGAACACAACACTATTTGAAACAAATAATGTTATTTGGCTGCGATCTTCTGTAAGGCGGAGGTACCTCCCCAGGCAGGCTGCTCCAATTTAGAGCGAGAAAATCTCGCTGTGCCCTACCTCTCGAAAAAACTAAAAACCTTTGGTTTCCTAACAAAATTGGGTGCCGAAACCAGGGACTGAAGCAGGGACCTTCAGATTTAACAATTAAATAGGTATATCACCCTGTATTCTAGTTTTTATCTATTTAATTGAGCTCAATTATTTTAAACGCATGCTGTGGTATCTTATAATTAGGATACTACATAGACTTAAGTCCCTTGTATTGATACTTACATTGTGTTATCACTGTTGGATACCCTAAATCCTACTATCCTACTCCTACTAATATTATAAACGCGAAAGTTTGTAAGTATGGATGGATGGATGTTTGTTACTCTTTCACGTAAAAACTACTGAATGGATTTTAATCATCATTTCAGCCGTTCGACGTCCACTGCTGAGCATGGACAGACAGAGTCCACAGACAGAGCGAATTCCTTATCATGTGGGGGGATTTGCCCATACTCACCACGCTGGGCATGCGGGTTGGCGAGCGCAGTTAGAGCTATCGTTGTTAAAATGAGGGACGCTGCTGCCCATCCCTAGCTTTTTTCCCTTAGTCGCCTCTTACGACATCCGCGGATAGGTAGATATGGAGGGGCCTATTCTTCAGCCGGGGCCACCACGGCCACCATGGATTTTAATGAAACTTCACAATAATATAGCTTATACATCAGAATAGCACATGGGCTACAATTTATAAAGATATTGTGTGAATTGTCCAAAATATGACTACTCGAAATACTAATCCTACGCAGACGAAGTCGCGGGCACTAGCTAGTAAATAAATAAATCCTCTCAGCATAGTCGGCTACCTCCACATAAGAGTTTTATTTTATGAAATTATGGGTCTAACGTCTAAAGTTGAACTTACTAGTAGTTCGTTGTGCTGGTACAGCCAACTCACCCAATGGTCATTTAAATATGAAAATACTAATGGGGTCTGAGTCCATATAAACAGGTAGAGTAGTAGGTTTATTGCTAATTAAATTTTTATTATTGAATGATAGCTTTATATATTTATTTTTTATATTTTATTTGTGCAATTAATTTTATCTAGACATGTTTTTAATATGGATGTTTAATCTGAAATAAATGAGTTAATAATACATTACGGCATCCAAAACCGTGCAATTGACCTTGTAAAATCTTACTTATCCAATAGAGTCCAAAAAGTTGCCGTGGGTGGTGAAAGGTCGTCTGGATCAACTATTGTCATGGGTATGCCACAGGGTTCGATTCTAGGCCCTTTCTTGTTCCTAGTTTACGTTAATGAACTCCCTTCTTTTTTTTTTTTTTTTTTAATAATTTAATAACATAGTTATTGATAACCGTGGGGAGTAAAGGTTCTCCTAACATATCTAGTGTTGGAAGACCCCTACCCGATGGACCGACGACATTGTGAAAGTTGCGGGAAGTCGGTGGATGAAAAAGGCTCAAGACCGTTCGTCATGGAACTCTTTGGGGGAGGCCTATGTCCAGCATAGGACTTCTACAGGCTGATGATGATGATGCTGCTGATGACAAAGCTATCGGGACAAAGCCATCGCAGGGTGGCTGGGAGAAAGTCTTCTGAAGCACAACTGAAAAAAAGTTTTAGTGTTGTTCTTGGAGATGGTCCAATGTCAACACTCAAGTGGCAAAATCATGAACTAAAACTGATTATAGAGTAGACCAGCTGTTCCCCAGAGCCTGCGTCTGGATGAGGGTAGTGCGTTAATAAAATAACAATGGCTCACCGTTCAAACATTCACGAGACGAGATGAAATCTGTGGCGGCTGTGGTTAGTTAGCATTTGCGCAGGTTTGTGAGTAACAAATATTTGTGGAGCCATTCTATGGCCACAAGAATTGGGATATAATGAACCAAAAGTGAGGCTTTTGTCCCAAAAGTTTTATCATATAACTGCGGGTGGAAATTCCACAAATCCATTAATAACTGGCCGTGGTGGCCCCGGCTGAAGAATAGGCCCCTCCATATCTACCTGCCCGTGGATGTCATAAAAGGCGACTCAGAAAAAAAAGCTAGAGGATAGGCAGTCCTATTTTCAAAACAAATTAACTGTACTCGCCAACCCGCGTAGTGTAGGGCAAATCCCCCATATGATATGAAATATGATATGATATATGGATTCGCTGTAGATTCTGTGGGGGAGGCCATGTTCAGCAGTGGACGTCCTACGGCTGAAATGATGATGATGATAATCTATAGCTACGAAAATTAATACGAATTTGGTCGCAAAAAATAGTTAAGCCCATAATTCTCTAAAAATCGCCGTCAAAGGGGATTTTTGAAGCTTATAAATCTTATAATAGAGCTTTTGGGACAAAAAACCCAATATTCATCTTGAGTTTTAGCTAATAAGGAATAAACATACCAAAAGTTATTACCGTCCGTCCGGGTCCCAGTATGTATCTTTAGTTTAATACAAATATCAGAATAAATAAATAAATATTCCGGACATATCACACACGGTCAACTGATCCCAAACTAGGCATAGCCTGTACTATGGGTACCAGAGACTGATATACATATTAGATTAATATTTAACACCCAGACACAGAACAAACATCTGTGTTCATTACACAAATGCTTGTCCAGAGCGGGAATCGGACCCTCGACCTCTAGCGCAGAAGGCAGAGTTACTACCAACTGAGCTATGAGACCAGCTAATAAATAGGATAATTTTTTAGAGATCGATACTTTCCGAAATCAAAGTATTATCATCGGTTGAACCGGAATTTTGAACCAAATAATTATATCTCAAAAATTAATAGTTACCTGGTCGCATATTTTTTCATACAACTGAGGTGGCAAACAAGCAGACGGCCCACCTGTTAGTAAGAAGTTACTAGCTAGCAGTACCGCTAGCAATACCGCTTGCAATACCAGAGGCATCACGCACGCGTAGCGACCCCGAACCCCCTCCCCCTAAAGAGCTCTGGCAACCTTACTCACCGCAGGAACAGGTCTATTTGAAACAAATAATGTTGTTTGGCTGCGATCTTCTGTAAGGCGGAGGTACCTCCCAGGCGACCTGCTCAAATTTAGAACGATAAAATATCGCTGCACCCTACTTCGTCCAATTTTTTTTTTAAATAATCTGTTTTTGAACAGCCGTCGAATAGATTGGTATTTTGATTACGTTCTAATCTTTTGGGCTTGATCCCATCTGAAAATTCACACAACGGATATCCCATTTGCGCCATAAAAATTGTTGAAACACATTCTCGACAAACTTGGGTGATTCATGAAAAATGACAGAAATTTAAAATGACCAAAGTTTTGTCGAATCGGAAAAGTTGAGAACGGAAATGTCGAGTGCGGAATTTAATCAAATGTTCTAGTTTATATTTATATGCCAAAGTGAATAATTACACTAAATGTTAAACCAATAGATAAATTACATTTTATTTACAGAAAGAAACTTAAAACTAATACAAGTTAATATTTACAAAATACACATGAAACAGTTGAGCCATCTAAAGACGTTACAAACACGTTACAAACGATCTATAGATAGCTCAACTGATCCAGATCACTACCAGTCGGAAGCGTCCCCAAGACGCTGGCGGAATTGCCACGCTGGATGGCAATGCTAATTCGCTGGGCCAAATAAGAGCCAGCTCTCGGGTCACGCGTCGCTTCGATCAGACGTCCTGATATCTTTTTGAAAACCCGGAGGGCCCCGTTTCCCCACGGACCCAGGGTCTCAACCCCAAAAGGCTCAAATATGTAAGTCCTATCAAGACTAACATAGATAAATAAATATGTATTGTGTCTTCTGTCTGTGTCTGTCAAATAAATGTATTTGATTTCATTTCATTTTTTTTTAATAAATAGAAACCATAGAACAAGGACCAACTACGTGTTCTGTAGTTCCGTAGTGTGCTATCTCGAAAGGGCACTACCATCATCATCATCATCTTCCTGCCCTTATCCCACATCATGTGGGGTCGGCACAACATGTATACTTCTTCCATTTCCCTCTATCAGTCGTCATCTCAGCACTCATTCCTTTCTTAACCATATCCACTTTCACACAGTCCATCCATCTTTTCTTTGGCCTACCTCTACTCCTACACCTACATTCTAGTGAAAAAGCACTACCAAAAAATAAAAATAGATTAGTGAAAAAAAGCCGAGAACTTAATAAAATCTATTGTGTTTTTTTTATCATCTTTCAAATCCCCCCAAACGATAGGTTCTGGTAATTAATGGAGGCTATATTCAGCAGTGGCCATCCTACGGCTGAAATGATGATGAATCATCTTTGTATAAGTGATCGATCATACATGAGTAACTATACATTGCACTATTCAGTGACATACCATGATAGAAGAATTAATAATAAATAAATAAATATAAATATTCCGGACATATCACACACGGTCGCTGATCCCAAATTAGGCATAGCCTGTTCTATATAATAGAGACTGTTATACATAATAGATAAATATTGTAACACCCAGACACAGAACAAACATTTGTGTTAATCACACAATTGTTATCCAGTGGGGAAATCAAACCCGCGGCCTCTAGCGCAGAAGGCAGAGTTACTACCAATTGAGCTATGAGGCCAGACAATACCAATTGTCGCGTTTCCTTTCCGACTATAAAGTCAGCCCTCCGTCTAAGGATGCCCGTGTAAACGTTTATTGCTGCCCGAATCCTTGAAACTGGGCATTTTAGCTACTCCCATGAAACTGGCTGTTATTGCGAGGCTGTTCTCTCCTTTCATGTATACTCCTGTTTTCTTTACAGCATACAACGCGTTTACAAAATAAATATTTTATGAATATGCTTTTGGTTTTTTAGCACTTGTTTCAATGTTTGTGAGCGAGTGTTAGTTTTTTTTTATACAACTGAGTTGGCAAACAAGCATACGGCCCACCTGTTGGTAAGCGGTTACCGTGGCCTATGAACGCTTGCAATACCAGAGTCATCACGCACGCGTTGCCGACCCCAAACCCCCTCCCCCTTGAGACAACCTTACCGCAGGAACACAACACTATTTGATACAAATAATGTTATGGCTGCGATCTTCTGTAAGGCGGAGGTACCTCTCAAGGCGGGCTGCTCCAATTTAGAACGAGAAAATCAAGCTGCGCCCTACCTCCTCCTTTTTTTTAAGCTTTTGGATTTAGCACTTGTTTCTTTTTAAGCGAGCGAGGGGGTTTTCAGGGGTCCTATTGGACCCCTATATCAGGCCCCTATATCATAACTACTCCTTGGCCGATTTAACTCATATTCTTACCAGCAAATCTTGATAGTACAATCTGTTTACCTAGTGAGTTCCATGCAGATCGGATTTACGGTTCGAAGGTTATGCTCTAATGAATCCGACTATCCTACTTTTTCAATTCATTTATTAAATCAAATGGGTACAATTCCAAAACGCTATTATCAAAAAAAAAATAATTGTTTATTGTTCCAAACAAGGTGCTATGTTACATGGTTTGGGAACTGTTCTTTTAAATTGCAATAAACTGTGTTAGAAGAGTCCCCTCTTTTCTGTGGTCCGCATAGGAACACTTAAACAATGCCAATCAGTAGTTACTAGAATTAAATATAAAAAAAGAAAAAATAAAAAAAAGTCCAAGCAAAAACAGAACAGTTGCATTACATTAGTTAGATACCTAGGTAGTATCTAAGTATAAACAATGTTATGTATAGGTAGACTTAGATCATTTATCTTAGGGTGTAGGTACTTAGAACTACGTAAACAATTTTATTCTATCCTACCTTATTATATACTAGATTGTATTACACTTATAAAATAAATAAATATAATAAATAAAATAAGTATATTTTATTTTATTTTTATTTTATTTGACTGGCCTCATAGCTCAGTTGGTAGTAACTCTGCCTTCTGCGCTAGAGGTCGCGGGTTCGATTCCCGCACTGGACAAACATTTGTGACTAACACAGATGTTTGTTCTGTGTCTGGGTGTTAAATTTATATCTATTATGTATATCAGTCTCTAGTACCCCATAGTACAGGCTATGCCTAGTTTGGGATCAGTTGACAATGTGTGATATGTCCGGAATATTTTTTTTTTTTTTTTTTATTTGTTAAGAAAGGTTATACAAGGTTCTTAAATAGGTAAAAACTTATTCTATTATTACATACACTACTTCCTAATCCTTCTAATATTAGAAATGCGAAAGTTTGTGAGGCTGTTTGGATGTTTGTGGTTCAATCGCGCCGTAACGGCTCAATCGATATGAAATATGAAATAGATAGAGTTCTTTACCCAGAATAATTTAAACGCTACAGTACTTTTTATTTAGGTACCAAGCGAGCAAACTATGTATTTATTTATTTATTTTTATTTATTTAATTTATTTGGAAGACTAATAGCACATAACAACATAATTAACATGGAAATTTAGAAACAAAAGGCCAATAATAAGTCTTCACTGATAGAAACATTACGAGGAGGAGGTAGGGCACAGCGAGATTTTCTCGTTCTAAATTGGAGCAGCCCGCCTGGGGAGGTACCTCCGCCTTACAGAAGATCGCAGCCAAATAACATTATTTGTTTCAAATAGTGTTGTGTTCCTGCGGTGTGTAAGGTTGCCAGAGCTCTTTAGGGGGGGGAGGGGTTCGGCAGGCAACGCATTAGCAATGCTCCAGGTGTTGCTAATGTCAATAGGCGACGGTAACCACTTACCATCAGGAGGGCCGTAAGCCTGTTTGCCTCCGTGTAACATAAAAAAAAAAAAAACATAATAAAACTGAAAAAGAGCACAGTAAAAGAAAAAAAATACATAAATGATAAAAGCAAGTATAAAAACATATTTAGATGCAGGTAATAAAACTAGCAAACATATAATACGTCCAGATAAAAAGTTAAATATGAAAATACCTACTTATTTTTTTAGATAAACATTTAAGATAAGCCAAAGAAGTCATTACTCATGAAGCGCCTCATCCTCCCCAAGCTAAAGCTGAACAAATCAATAGATTTAGATAAACTCTTCAAAAAAATCAAACCAATTTTGGTTGACGTCGCCGGTGATAAGAGAGCTGGCTCATTCCTTGCACAAAGAATTTCATTGGCAATTCAACGCGGGAATGCAGCCAGTGCTCTTGGCACCTTGTCGCATGACCAAAATTATTTGTTTATTTAGTTTCTATTTTATTTTGTAATTATTTGATTTTATATTTTATAGTATGTATATAGTTATAATACTTTGTAAAGTGAAATAAATTTAATTTAATTTGAAAAAAAAAAAAAAAAAAAAAAAATAGATTTAGAGTATTTCTTATTATAATTGTCACAGGCACGCCATAGGTATGAGCCGCAACGATAATTTGTTGATGCAAATTGATGTATGTGACTGTTGGGTGTTATTGCAAATTGATGTATGTGACTGTTGGGTGTTATTGTTATTATTCCTACTATTATAAATCTGTACAAACCAGTACCAATTGTGGCCGATAACTTTATCTTCTTGCGGCAGACGCTGTAACTCGTTTACTGGTACCGGATAGTAATCGCATCAATTACTGCTGACCGTAGGCTGGGATGTAGAAGGCTAGCATCAGTTTCTGGGGCCTGCATCACCGTCCAGATTTCGTCTAGGCGGTGGCGCTCACGTTATTTTGAAATCGTTGGAGCCCTTTTCGAATTTCAGCCACTTTTTGTCATTGAAGCTCTACATTCGATTTTGTGCCTTTTCACATCATCGAAAAAAATGATTGGCACCAAGACGTGTTTATTGCTTGATTCTTGTAGGCTTGGTCGCGAGGAACAGGCGTAGCTTCACCTAGTTTCTTAGGACGTTTCAAAGTGATCCTAGTGATTTTATTGAAATAAACGACTTTAGACTCTGAATTTTTCCTTCAAAGTACACCATATCCTATTTTAGGGATAAAAATGGCGAAATTCCTTAATTTTAGGTTCTGTCCTTTATTTTGTCACAAAGGCTCCTAGCGTACCAAATTTTAGAATTGTGTGGTTACTGGAAGTGCCCTAAAGATTTCTTATTTTGTTTATTTTTTTAACGGCACTGTTTACAGACAGAAACGGCGGCATTGATAAAGATCAATGCCGCCGTTTCTGAGAAAAAGGGTCTTGGCAGACAAACGAACATCACTTAACTCTCCTATAGGGGTTCCGTTTCTTCCTGTTGAAGTACGGAACCCTAAAAATGTGTCAACTTTTTACCCGTGTCAATAACCTTTTTACCAGTCCCTGTAGTGCCTGAATTAACTTGCCCAGCACCTGTACCGTGATCAACCTTGACAGCCTTGTCCATAGAAATGACTGGTCCAAAAGTAGCTGAACCGATGTGAACCCAAGAGTTTGTTTTTTTTAATACAAAATAGGTTAACGGTTGTCCACAATCTCACCTGATGTTAAGTAATGATGTGGTCTACGGTGTAGCACGTTTGCCTAGAAGAAACCTATTCACTCTGGTCTTGAAGACACCCAAATTATGGGTATTCGGAAACACAGACGCCGGCAACGAGTTCCACTCTTTGTTTGTCCGCATTCTAAAGGTTTTCGCAAACGATTCCTCACGTTTTCCTTAACCGACATTTATCATCGATGCCCGAACTCGTGCTAAGGGCTCTGTTTTATAAGGGCAGGTAGGGAAGGCAATTTATGGGTATTGCGATCATTCGGGAACTAAAAAGGTGGATGTATCTATAACTAGCGCGCACACATCTTCCGGGGACATCAGTTAGGGCGGGTGCGGCGGCAGATTCGGCCGAGGATCTCAAAAGGCGCAAATATGTTAGTCTTGATAGGGCTTACATATTTGAGCCTTTTGGGGTTGAGACCCTGGGTCCGTGGGGAAACGGGGCCCTCCGGGTTTTCAAAAAGATATCAGGACGTCTGATCGAAGCGACGCGTGACCCGAGAGCTGGCTCTTATTTGGCCCAGCGCATTAGCATTGCCATCCAGCGTGGCAATTCGCGTGGCAGCCAGCGTCTTGGGGACGCTTCCGACTGGTAGTGATCTGGATCAGTTGAGCTATCTATAGATCGTTTGTAACGGTCTTTAGATGGCTCAACTGTTTCTTGTGTATTTTGTAAATATTAACTTGTATTAGTTTTAAGTTTCTTTGTGTAAATAAAAGATTTGTTACTATACATAGAACATTTATATTTTTATCCCAATCGGAAGGTTATGTGTGTTTTTTTTTTTATTTAGTTCACTACTATGCACATTTCATTGCTTTATTTAAATTGTGTGCTATGGACATTTACAATGCAATTTCTAATAACAGTGAACACAGCATGTAAAGCATATATTAATTAGTATAAGTATGTATGTACATATTGTACAAACATATAACAATAATTTCTTCTGTGATCTCACGAAGAACGGAAGCATCGTGAAGAAACCGGCGTCTCCTAGTCTTTTAGGTTTTCGTACCTCATTTGGAAAAACCCGAAACCATAAAGAATCACTTTGTTGTCCGTCTGGCAATCAAGCTTACGGCTCATCTGTTGGTAAGTGGTTACCGTAGCTTATGAACGCTTGCAATACCAGAAGAGGCATTACGCCCGCGTTGCCGGCCCCGAACCCCTCTCGATGTATGTATGTATGTTCTGCTCCCTCGCGGTAAACAAACACATTCTTAGGAAACCGGCATCTCCTAGATCTTATTTTTTTCTATTTTCCCCTTTGTTGACCTGTAATGGCTCCTAATTGCTCCTATTTTCCATTAAAATGGAAAAATCGCGTCCATTAAAATACCAAACGCGAACTCTAGGTTACCTAATGGGTTATCGATAATATTTATCGCTTCATCATCATCATCATCAGCCTGTAGAGGCACCTTTCATGCACATTTTTTTTATATAAAACTGAGGTGGCAAACAACCATACGGCCCACCTGTTGGTAAGCCGGAGGCATCACGCATCGCGTTGCCGACCCCGAACCCCCTCCCCCTTAAAGAGCTCTGGCAACCTTACTCACCGCAGGAACACAACACTATTTGAAACAAATAATGTTAGTTGGCTGCGATCTTCTGTAATGCGGAGGTACCTCCCCAAACGGCTGCTCCGATTTAGAACGAGAAAATCTAGCTGTGCCCTACCTCCTCCTAAACTTGCTTGCACATACAGGATGAGCAAGAAAGAATCAGTATACGACAAATAAGCAAGCATTTTTTAGCACACCATTCTTTCCGATGTCAATCGAGTCTAAAGAAAGAAAGAAAATAAATTTATTCAACACAGACTAAAAATGATATTTTAAAATAGGTTATTAGAAAATAAAAAGAACAAAGATAATTTGTCTGTTTGTTGGAAAGTTTAGTGATTTCCCACACCGTTTTCAGCATTTTATAAAAGAACAAGGTCTCAAAGTGGAATCAACGGGTTTGTCAAAACGTTTGTATGAAAAATCGTATGTTCCTTGAACATACAGATTTGAAACTAACTAAATAAAATAAATAAATAAATAAATATTTATTCATTACCTTAGTGCTAGGATTTACATTGCGGATTATTATCTAATTAAAGGTAAAAAAAAAAATTACACTATGCCTGAACTAGGAAAACCTGTATCTCAGGCTGAAAAAAAGGCTAACATTAATAACTTAAAGTAGGTACTTATAAATATTCAAATTAATAAACTTAAAATTATTAAACTTAAAATCTGTATGATGAAATTAATATAATTTATACTGCTTCGGGCTAACTATTTAACGTAGGCAAGCACGAGACTAGGTCTTTATACAAACTTACATCAATTTTCCTATTATATTATTTAAAACTAGAATTTGGTTACGGAAAAATATAAATTCAAGAAGTACCTAGATATTATTAGTTATTGATATTGTGTATGGGCAGTTACACGAATACGAATACTATAAATAAACAAAAAATTATGTATGATAGAAATATAGAAAAACTGCATTTTTGGATTTTCAAAACCATGCCTTAAAAGGGTGTTATGAGATGTCAAAGTTTGTATGGGAGAATCTTAACGCATTCAGTTATATCTGAAACTTGGTACAAATACTCATAAAGTCGATAAATGAAATACGGACTTTTGGGTTTTTCAAAACTGCCCCTTTTTATCAAGATACCACGGGAGCAAAGCCGCGGGCGTTAGCTAGTTAGTTATATATTAATACAATATCGATACAGTATCGATATTCCGTCGTCACTGACCCGCGATACTGTTCGACCGTGAAATAATGTTGCCGAAAATATCTTAGTGGGAAGACTCTGAGGCTTGGTGCAAAGCGTGTTTCACCTTTATGCCTTGCCTGATTCTTCTAGGCTTGGTCGCGAGGAACAGGCATAGCTTCACCTAGTTTCTAAGACGTTTCAAAGTGATCCTAGTGATTTTATGTCAGCATGTCATAGATCCCAAAAATCGAAGACATGTGACATGTGCACGAAAGGAGCCTCTAAGAGGCGCACTTATTCCTTTCATTACACTGATTCTTGCACAGACGCTCAAAGGCCCTTTTCAGGGCCATCATACCTCAACCTGGTCACTGACCTAATAGTGACCAAGAAAGAATCAGTGACAAGACTTAAGCAAGCAGTTACTTCTTTTAGACAGTAAACGACCTGTACCTAGTTAGTTATCATCATCATCATCATAATTTCAGCCGTTCGACGTCCACTACTGAACATGGCCTCCCCCACAGACAGAGCGAGTTCCTTATCATGTGGGGGGATTTGCCCAAACTACTCACCACGCTGAGCATGCGAGTTGGCGAGCGCAATTAGACCTATCGTTGTTAAAATGAGGGACGCTGCTGCCCATCCACTAGTTTTTTTCCCTTAGTCGCCTCTTACGACATCCGCGGATTTGGAGGGGTCTATTCTTCAGCCGGGGCCACCACGGCCATAGGCCACGGTTATAGGTCAATTAAAACGTAATTTACGTATTATTACCCCAATTTACGGGTAAACAAGCATAATTGCTGTATTGAGGATAACCTAATGGAAACATTAATATGGTGGAGGAATTAAGGTCAAGTGGTACTTGACCGTTCATTTATTTTTCTTATATACACTCAGAATGATAAATATGTTGATGAGTGACTGGTCACCATCATTAGTCAATACCACTGAATAAATAAATAAATAAATAACACCCAACAGTCACGGCCCCACACTAAGATTCCGTGTGTCGCGGTTATCAGAAACGAGTACCATTAACTTTTTTTTTAAAAGCTCCCTTTTGATCCCCTATGGGTTCAACTTTCAATGACAAAAAAAAATTTTTTTCTTTTTTTTTCTTTTTCCGCTACTTTTCGTGTGCGGCATCAATGCTGAGATGGAACCTTTTTTGGCTCACGCATGCACCTCGGCACGGACTAATGAATACCCTAGTTTTGTTACTTCCTACCTACTTTTGTTTTGTTTGCTCCCTACCTTTTGTATTGTAACCTGTACCTTGTGTCTTTTTATATTAGTTTGTGCTGTGCTTGTGTGTCCAAAATAAATGTATTTTCTTTCTTTATTTCTTTTTTTCTTCGTTCATCCTAGTAATAAGTGAGCAAAGCCGCGCGCCGAAGCTACTCCTTGATGAATACAGCCGTAATGCTTGAGGAATGTATCCGCTTGAAATGTACCTACCTTTCATTTATCATCTAACCTTTCCGTGACCCGACGTCGTAAAAAATGTCGAACAAAGGGATTTCTGACGTAAATAATGATCAGTGTTTGATAAATAAAAGGATTTTTCCGAAAATTTTTATAACCTAACGCACCCCTAGATAATTTTGTGCAACCTTTTAATATTATATTTCACGTCTGCATTTGTAGGTTGCGTTTATGCGCTGAAATCGGCACCACACTGAAGCTCTACATTCAATTTTGTGAGAAAGTTTCATCGGAAGCAATGCTAGGCACGCGCGCCATGTTTGTTGCCTGATTCTTGTAGGCTTGGTCGCGAGGAACAGGCGTAGCTTCACCTAGTTTCTAAGACGTTTCAAAGTGATCCTAGTGATTTTATTGAAATATCCAGAATTTTAATTTGAAAGAAAAAAAAAACCTGTGTATAACACGTAAAAAGGACTATTTATATTTTGTCAGGATAAATAGCCCTTCCATATCTACCTACCCGTGGATGACTTAAGAATTGACTAAGGGAAAAAAGCTAGGGAGTGGGCAGCAGCGTCCCCTATTTTCACAAAGATAGCTCTAACTGCGCTAGCCAACTCGCGAGACAAATTTCCCCCACATGATAGATTGTCATTCCGGAAATCTGTAGGGGAGGCCGATGTTCAGCAGTGGACTTCAAACGGCTGGAATGATGATAATGATGAAGGTAGAAGTACATTTAGTTTTAGGAGGAGGTAGGGCACAGCGAGATTTTCTCGTTCTGAATTGGAGCAGCCTGCCTGGGTAGGTACCTCCGCCTTACTGAAGATCGCAGCCAAATAACATTATTTGTTTCAAATAGTGTTGTGTTCCTGCGGTGAGTAAGGTTGCCAGAACTCTTTAGGGGGGAAGGGGGTTCGGGGTCGGCAACGCGTGCGTGATGCCTCTGGTTATTGCAAGCGCTCATAGGCTACTGTAACCGCTTACCATCAAGTGGGCCGTAAGGTTGTTTGCCACCTCTGCTGTATACAAAATATATATATATATATATATATATATACATAATAGCTTTATGTTGTAAAACTTACCTCTGCGCATAATACTCGAAGAAAGCGACCAGTATCTCTATGGAACGAGTCATGGCGGCCCACATTTCATGCGGCTTGCATTTTGGGTTGATCGCAGACGACAGTCCGGAGGGGCCGTCCGACATTTATGGGCTTTTTACATCGCACGGAACAAACATTGAGAAACACTTGGAACACGCTGAAGAGTTTGAGAAACACTGGTAACTCACTGAACTGTTAGAGAAACACTTGGAACTCGCTGAACAGTTTGAGAAAAACTGGGAAGTCGCTGAACGATTTGAGAAACACTAGTAAATTCACGGCTCAAGTTTGGTAGTTAAACTTCACTGTACAATTTTAACTCTATTATTTTTATAATATCCCAAAAAACTCGACTTTTTTGGGATATTATAAAAATAACCCGCAACCTTTCCCTAGATAAGGGGATGCTATAACCAACTAAGCTACGGAGCCATTGCCAATTTAGGTGCAACTTATGGTGCTTTAAGTCGATTGTGAGTCCCAAAAATTTTCACACAGGTGAGAAGTGGCTGCTAACTTAGTTCCCCGTCTCTAGTGAAAGGATGCGGGTTCAAATCCCGTCTGAGTCGAACATTTTTGGGCTATTAAAAAATGATAGTATTCCCTTAGTGTGCGCTAAATATATAAAAATAAAATAAACAGTTTTAATTCTTCTTCTAAAATTATAAATTGTGGATAACAAGTTGATATAAATTGTTTTTTGTATCAACTTACTTATCTGCCTATATGTAAAAATTACCATTAACCTGTAAATTTTTGTGTACCTCATCAATCTTATGAATAAATTATCTTATCTTATCTTATCTTACTTATTCTTATATTTAGTGTTATTTTTGCGTTCGTGGTAGTTTAGTTAAGACCACTCAGCGACAGTCTACTTATTTCATCAAATAAAAAATGTCTATCTATGGCGTTAAAAACGTTTCCATTATATAAAAAATATATTCACAAAAGGCTTTTGTGAATATTAATAGGTTTAAAAACCTTTTAATATTCACAAAAGGCAACTGTCAGACTGTCAAAGTAGGATACAATTCTCCTTTCATTATGTTTCATTGCAGTTTCTTTGTGGCAACTAATTGTGGTAGGTATGATATTGCGTATATGGGCCAAAGGTTAAGAAAAATTGCATCTGTTTTTTATTCTAATGTTGCCTGAAATAAAATTATTGTATTGTATTACACAACCAGCTTCCAAAGTCAAAGTAGTCAAAGTATAGTTTATTGCTTGAAATACATGTCATAAATTTTATTTACAGAAAGAAACTTAAAACTAATACAAGTTAATATTTACAAAATACACAAGAAACAGTTGAGCCATCTAAAGACCGTTACAAACATGTCATAAAGATGTCAATTACTACAATTACTTTGTAAAGTGCAATAAATAATATGAGAAAATTCCAAAAAAAAAAAAAAAAAATGATTTTATATACTATTGAATCAATGTATTCTACCTATATCTAGGCATGTAATATTTAATTTACAATCATAATAAAATTTAATTAATAAAAAAAAAAAAAAATAATAATAAAAATATAAGAAAAATAATGTCATTATTGATTGATAAAGCCTTTCACACACGGCAGATTTAATGTAAAAATGTATATTATAGCACATACATCTCATTACTTCTTTCCATAGAAACTGTCAGAAGATACGAAGATGTAAAAAGATACATGTTAGTTCATAGTTCAGTTATTTATTCCATAAAACAAGTCTTTGTATGCGGAAATTATAAAATCGACTGACCTCATAGCCCAGTTGGTAGTAACTCTGCCTTCTGCGCTAGAGGTTGCGGGTTCGATTCCCGCACTGGACATACATTTGTGTGATGAACACAGATGTTTGTTCTGTGTCTGGGTGATAAATATATATCTATTATGTATATCAGTCTCTGGTACCCATAGTACACGCTATGCCTAGTTTGGGATCAGTTGACCGTGTGTAATACGTCCGGGAAAAAAAAAATACACAACATAATATACAAAACAAAATGCATATAGCTGCCGTGTGTGGTCTCCTGACGGTTTCTATGGAAAGATGTAATGAGATGTATCGTGCTATAATATACATTTTTACATTATAGCTGCCGTGTGTAACCCGCTTAAAAAGTAGCCTAAATAATCTTCCAGGGTATTTACCACATACATACCAATTTTTTTTTTTAATGCTAAAGGAACATTTAAACGAGATGTATTAAAGTTTATGGACTAACATTTTGTACATTTTTCTTAACTTGACTGTCAATTAAAATATTTTCTTTTTTCTAAAAAATGTAAATCCTTTATTGGCCGTAAGAATTAGCATGTAATTTTTTATTGTATTTTAGATTTAGGGCTGTGGGTTTTGTAAAATAAATAAAATAAAAATAAATTTCATTCAAATCCGTTCTATGGTTTCACTAGAAATAGTATCTTCACATCTTTAAAAAGGAGGCCTCCAAGAGGCGCGATTTAATCCTTTCACTAGACAGTTCTATAACCGATGGTCATAGGCCCTTTTCAGGGCCACCATACATCAACCTGGCCACTGATTTAATGCAGGATGACCAAGAAAGAATCAGTAACACAACATGCAAGCAACAAACTTTCACACAACTAGCTTGCGCTCGATTGGTACAGATAAAAAGTAGCCTATAATGTTATTCTAGTTATAGAACTCAGACTGTTCCAAGTTTCAATATCGGTTGAGCCGTTACTGCGTGATTGAACCACAAACATCCTCACAAGATTTTATAATACTAGCCGTGCCTCGCATGGTACCTAGGTAATAAGTAGCCTAAGAGCCTCACCTAGTTCGATCGGCACCACACTGAAGCTTTAAATTCCATTTTGTGAAAAAGGATCATCGAAAAAAATGATAGGCACCAAGCCGTGTTTGTTGCCTGATTCTTCTAGGCTGTCGCGAGGAACAGGCATAGCTTCACCTAGTTTCTAAGACGTTTCAAAGTGATCCTAGTGATTATATTGAAATAAATGCCTTTTGACTTTGACTTAAATGCTATTTCAGACTCTATCTCTGTGCTAAATTTCGTCTAGATCCGTTAAGCCGTTCTGGCCTCATAGCTCAGTTGGTATTGGTAGTTACTCTGCCTTCTGCGCTAGAGGTCGCGGGCTCGATTCCCGCACTGGACAAACATTTGTGTGATGAACACAGATGTTTGTTCTGTGTCTGGGTGATAAATATAATATCTATTTAATTTATTTATTTTGGATATCAGTCTCTGGTACCTTCTCATAGTAGGTTCAGGCTATGCCTTGTTTAGGATCAGTTGACCGTGTGTGATATGTCCGGAATATTTATTATTATTATTTATTATGTTCTGGCGTGATTGTGTTACAAACATCAATCCAAACTTTCGCATTTTTATTAGCAGTGATATAAAAAAATGGCAACACTGAAGCCCTCGAAAAGATAACCATTAAAAATTACCTATGCGAAAAATTCACAAAGTATTTCGTAACACCCTCACCAAAGCTTACATCAATTTTACTGAGAGTTTTTCCACGGGCCACGACACGACACGATAAAATACGGGGCGTCCCCATAATTTATCGTGTCGTGTCGTGGACCGTTCCAACTTTTCCAGGCGCTATACACTCGTATATTGTGTTATCGTATATAGAGTTTGCTATTTAATTGAATACAATACAATACAATAACTTGTGCGCGAAAGGAGCCTCTAAGAGGCGCACTTTAATCCTTTCACTACACTGATTCTTTCACCGACGGTCATAGGCCCTTTTCAGGGCCACCATACCTCAACCTGGTCACCGACCTAATACGGGATGACCAAGAAAGAATCAGTGACACGACAAGAAGAAGAAGAAGAACTTTATTTCAGGCAACAATAGAATAAAAAACAGATGGAATTTTTCTAATCCTACGGCCCATATATATATATACCTTAAAAACTAACATACATAATAATATAAATAACTCAATTAATTGCCACGTAGAAACTCTGACGTGGGTCGCGAATTTGGGTAATTGAAGATGTCCTTGTGCTATAATAAAGAGTTTTCAATTCTATTCTATTCCTTGGCAAAGCGATAGAATATCGGAAGAGTCTAATATGCCAGAGTCATGGTCATATTATCGTTTATTCACCTTTTGAACACAGAGAACGCATGGTTTCATTATTTACGTAAACTAGGCTGTACATCATCATTCATTATCATTTCAGCCGTACGACGTCCACTGCTGAACATGGCCTCCTCCACAGAGAGAGCAAATTCCTTATCATGTGGGGGGATTTGCCCATACTCACCACGCTGGGCACGCGGGTTGGCCAGCGCAGTTAGAGCTATCGTTTTTAAAATGAGGGACGCTGCTGCCCATCCCTTAGATTTTTTCCCTTAGTCGCCTCTTACGACATCCGCGGATAGGTAGATATGGAGGGGCCTATTCTTAAGCCGGGGCCACCACGGCTCCAGGCTGTACATAGGCCTTGTCAATTAATAATAACTAGCTTCCACTCTCATATTTTTTCTCTTATCTTATCATTTCCAGTTCATCAAAAGGTTGCCTGGTAGAGATCGCTCTTAGCGATAAGGTCGCCCATTGTATTGCCTTGTAATTGTTGTTATTATCTCTGTATTATTTCTGTGTGGTAATCAATAAAGTGTTATCTATCTATCCACCCGCGGCTTTGCTCATGTGTTACCTACATAAAAATAGCCTATATGCTATTCTAGGTAGATAACTTTATCTGTTCCAAGTTTCAAAGAAATCGGTAGAGCCGTTACGCTATTGAATAACAAACATCTAAACATCCTCAAAAACTTACGCATTTTTAATGTTAGAGAGAGACAAGATTTTTTATCGTATCGTAAGCGTATCGCTAGCGTTAATTATTCATGTGTCGCGTGTCGCGGTAGCAAAAAATATTGTCTTGTGTGTCATGGAATAGGGTTCTTATTGGCCTGTAAAAATGAAATATGGCTTTAATTACAAAATAAGCGCTATAAAGGAGGATTGTGAACTCATTATTATTTAATGTTTTAATTTCATTGCGTAAGTTACGAAGAGTAAAAGGAAAATATTATAATTTTCGAGCTGAGAGTGTTAATTCGCCAATTGCAGAAAATATTTTTTTGTTTATCTTTAAATCAAAGTCTAAGTCAAAGTCAAAGTCAAAAGGCATTTATTTCAATAAAATCACTAGGATCACTTTGAAACGTCTTAGAAACTAGGTGAAGCTATGCCTGTTCCTCGCGACCAAGCCTACAAGAATCAGGCAACAAACACACAAATTTATACATCCTATCCAATCCTACTAATATTATAAATGCGAAAGTTTGTGAGGATGTTTGGATGTTTGTGGTTCAATCACGGCTAAACGGAATGGTTTTTTTTTTTTTTTTTAATGTTATACGGAGGCAAACAGGCTTACGGCCCACCTGATGGTAAGTGGTTTCCGTCGCCTATTGACATCAGCAACACCTGGAGCATTGCTAATGCGTTGCCTGCCGAACCCCTCCCCCCCTAAATTTGGTACAGAGGTAGATTATAGTCTGCATATAGGCTACTTTTTATGCAGTTACGCGAGCGAAGCCGAGGGCGAAAGCTAGTAGATATTATGCTAGATAGAAAATTCTTCTAGGCTTGGTCGCGAGGAACAGGCATAGCTTTACCTAGTTTTAAAACGTTTCAAAGTGATCCTAGTGATTTTATTGAAATAAAAGCCTTTTGACTTTGAGTTTATTGCACAGGACAAAGACAAATACATAGGCGAACTTAATGCTAGTAAGCATTTTCTACCAGCTAACCTTTGAGCGGTGAGGAAAAGGGAAGGTTGTGCTGAGTATAACAGGATATTTATATATTTTTAAGATAAATAGACTTATTTAAACTACTTCAATAGAAAAAAAAATACAAATTAAACATCTAATTTTATCTTCACTCCATCCAAATGTTGTCTGGAATAAATCGCTTTTCAGCGATAAGACCGCCCATTGTACACTCTTGGTCTTTAGTTTTAGTTTCTGTTTTTTTTTGTATTTTTAATTTATATTGGTGTACAATAAAGCATTTTCATTCATTCATTCATAAACGATAAAAATAAATGAAAATTCCGATTTAAGCGGCTTTGCGGATTTCCACTGGTTATGATTATGTACCTATTCTATGATTTATATGTATGTATAAACACACCTGTTTCCCAGAGGGGTAGGCAGAGACCACGGCTTTCCACTTGCTAATAGGGATTATAATTAGATTACTTTTCTTTTGAGTCTCACCTAGTTCGATCGGCACCACACTGAAGCTTTTAATTCCATTTTGTGAAAAAGGATCATCGAAAAAAATGATAGGCACGCGCGCCGTGTTTGTTGCCTGATTCTTGTAGGCTTGGCCGCGAGGAACAGGCGTAGCTTCACCTAGTTTCTAAGACGTTTCAAAGTGATCCTAGTGATTTTATTGAAATAAATGCGATTTAACTTTGAGTTTGACTACGGTCCTGACATACCTCTTTTGCTTCATTCACCCTCATCACATTCCTCATACATGCTCGTTGGTGTCAACGATTATTACCGTTGAACTGATATTAATGCAGTTTTCACGAACATTAGACGACCTTGGTGGCGTGGCGAGCGTTGAGAAGCAAGCGGTTCGATTCCAGCTGCGGGACAAATGTTTGCATGATCTGCAAATATTTGTTCCGGGTCTGGGTGTTGTGGTACCATGGTACTCGTAGTTTCTGATACCCACGACACAGGGGATCCTAGTGTGAGTCAGGACAAATTATAACTGTAGGGTGTTATTTATAATAATTGACATTTTACATTGACTTTATGAGTATGTAGGTAATTTTGTAATAAGTAGGCACTTAAGCAAATTTGATTGGTGGTTATTTCGATAGGTATGTTGTTAATCAACTAATATTATAAACGCGAATGTTTGGATGTTTGTGGTTCAAACACGCCATAACCGTTTGATGTAAATTGGAATAGATAGAGTTCTTTACCTTGAATAGAATATAGGCCACTTTTTATCTAGGTACCTACCACGCGAGGAAAACCGCAGGTTTAAGCTATCTTCAACTACCAACTTTCAAAATAGCATGAAATTTAGATACATTAGGTAATCATCATAATTTTCAGAATGGTGTGAAATACGATGGAAATGTTTTTCAGTTTTTCTATTTCAGAAAGTTCGCCTACAATAGGCAAAAACAGCCTACACATCAATTTATACCCTAGGGCAAAATATTTCCTCACACGTCCCAATAAAATATGAAACATCCAATCTTCCCCAAGCCATATTTCGCTTATCGGAAACCTATTCTACCAAAACATAGAGTAGAATAGATCGAGCATCGTTTGCCTCGATAAAAAAAAAACATTCCACGGAATATCTACACGGTATAGAAGAGGATTCCCTCTTAGCTTAGCTGCCACTTTATGCAGTTATTTACTTAGCAATAAGTTCACAACAGTAAATACATAACTATCATTGTTATTAAATGTAATTTTATAAATTAATTATCAATTCGTTTGTCATTATTTTTAGATTATAAAACCTGCAATTAAAAAACCATGAAACCTTTTCAGTAAATTAAAAACAAAACGTTCGAAACTCAAACTGACCCAACCTCAACAAACAGTTCGATTTTCAAATTGATCACTGTTATTTTTAATTTTATCGCAAACGCGGGGTGCGTTCGGAACCGAGCACCGGCTTACATAGACTGACGGCCTGATCCACTGCGCATGTCTTCTCCCCACGTCCATTTTCAGCTGACCTCCCGCGCTCACCTCTCCCGTACCACACTCCGCACAGTTTGGGGAACTTTCGTTTGTTCCTGGAGGTCTGCGTAAAGCGGTTTCAACAAAACGCAGGTCTGCACTTGTAAATAAGCAGGTTATAGAATCCACAGGTTACGTTTTGAGGGGGTAATGGTTCGCGCGGTCAATAGGTTAATGGTTATAATGGAATTTGTATTCAACTGGTGACAATCCGAACTGTATAATGGGGTCGTCACCGGAGTCGATATTATATAAGCCTGGTAGTGGGATCCGATGGTCTGAACCGACTACCGGTGGCCCCAGCACAAACAATTCACAATAGTATAGGATAAAAATTGTCATGTCAAAATATTTCTAGTGTAGGTAGAGACAATTATTACAATGTATTTAGAGACGAAATAATATTTAGAATACGCTGCCTCCCCTACCGGGCGACGCAGTGTTGGAAGGCCCCCCACCCGATGGACCGACGACATTGTGAAGGTTGCGGGAAGTCGGTGGATGGAGAAGGCTCAAGACCGTTCGTCGTGGAACTCTTTAGGGGAGGCCTATGTCCAGCAGTGGTCTTCTACAGGATGATGATGATGATGATGCTGCCTCCCCTCGCTCCCCACACTAGAAGGCTCTGTTTTTGTGGCCAAAAGACCGCGCTAGGCATTTATGGGTTTAAAAAACTCTAAGAAAAAATCACCTGTTTTGGGGTCAATCGGTTCAAACTCAATGAATCAGCTTAAAGTTTTAAGTAGCAATTTGATAGTATTTGATAGTACTTTGATGTTAAACTTCTCTTACATACGTTTAGTAAATTAGTTAGAAAGATTATTAAAATAGGTACCAAAAACAGCTAAATTGAGATGAATGAAACAGCTAAATTGAGATGAAATGAAATTATTGCATCATAATTGTGGCAAAAAATAGGTACTAGGGTTATACATCATCATTTCAGCCGTTAGACGTCCACTGCTGAACATGGCCTCCCCCACAGACAGAGCGAATTCCTATCATGTGGGGGGATTTGCCCATACTCACCACGCTGGGCATGCGGGTTGGCGAGCGCAGTTAGAGCTATCGTTGTTAAAATGAGGGACGCTGCTGCCCATCCCCTAGCTTTTTTCCCTTAGTCGCCTCTTACGACATCCGCGGATAGGTAGATATGGAGGGCCTATGCTTTAGCCGGGGCCACCATCGCCATCATCAGGGTTATACCTAATTTAGGTATAATTGTCACTCTACTTCGTTCATATTTCCTACATTATGCTAAAAAAATCGAACGCAAAAACAGCTGATTTTTGCATAGAGTTTTTCAATTAAAAATGACGAATACCTAAAGTCGTAGAACAAACTTTATTGTCAATTAAGTGACTAGACTACTACTACCAGACTGGCCTCATAGCTCAGTTGGTAGTAACTCTGCCTTCTGCGCTAGAGGTTCGATTCCCGCATTGGACAAACATTTGTGACTAACACAGATGTTTGTTCTGTGTATGGGTGTTAAATATATATCTATTATGTATATCAGTCTCTGGTACCCAAAGTACAGGTTATGCCTAGTTTGGGATCAGTTGACCGTGTGAATATGTCCGGAATATTTATTTTTTTATTTAATTGGGTGTAGAATAAGCCCCTTTTTGGGATAGCATACATATTTTTGGATCACCTTGTACATCGACACGACCTTGTGTATTGTTTACAAACGAGTTGCTAGACTGATGGAATATTTTTGTATGTAGTAAGTTGTTAACTGGTATGAAAACAATTTTCCTGAAGTTCTTTTACGATCCTTTCTTCCGCATACGTGCAGAAGTTAAGAAAAATACAAAAGATTTCTCCAGGGCAGGCAACGCATTAGCAATGCTCCAGGTGTTGCTGATGTCAATAGGCGACGGTAACCGCTTACCATCAGGTGGGCCGTAAAGATGTTTACCTCCGTATAAGATAAAAAAAAGGCAATTTTTCAAACGTGCTTTTACGATTTCAACCCTTTCCAGGCTTGCTTGCTGTGTCACTGATTCTTTCTTGGTCATCCTGTACTGCTGATGATGACCCTGCGGGTTTGTGCGAGTGGTGGTAGTGGGCCTTCCGATCCACAGGTCGTGGATCGAATTCCGGTCGATCAAAAATGGATTTTCCATTCGGAAAGTTTATGTGCTATACTAGTGCTTTCAAACGGTGAAGGAAAACATCGTGAGGAAAGCAGCAGGCACAGAGTGACTGTGCCCTAAAGGAGCCTCTAAGAGGCGCACTTTAATCCTTTCCCTACATTGATTCTTTTACCAACGGTCATAAGCCCTTTCCAGGGCCACTATACCTCAACCTGGCTACTGACCTGATGCAGGATGATCATAAAAGAACCAGTCACACGACAAGCAAGCAAGGCGCAATTTTAATCTGGAAAATGTTGGCGTAACCACAGACTGACGTAGATGAATTAGACGATATTTAAAGCGATCCTTATGTGTTTACGGAACCCAAATAAGGGCATAATAAAGTCCTTGAACTGCCGAAGGACTTTGAAGGACGTCTCGTTTGCTACCTTTTGTTTTGGTTACACCTCTTTTTGGGGTAGAATGAGTTATTCCAAGGGTAAGGATATTTAACTCAAATAAGTTTTTAATTGTATTTGTATGTATTTATTCTTTCATAGACATATTTAGGTACTTGAAGTAGTCATAGCGTCAAAAAAAATTCAAGTGTTTATTTTAAAATCTTATAGGTATAGAATCAATAAATAAATGAACAGTTTTCAGCAACATTATTAAACTGAAAAATAAAATTTTCACAATAATAAAGTAAAATTGTAACAGTCATCATCAACAACCTGTAGAAGTCCACTGCTGGACATAGGCCTCCCCCAAAGAGTTCCACGACAAACGGTATTGAGCCCTTTCCATCCACCGACTTCCCGCAACCTTTACAATGTCATCGGTCCATCGGGGCCTTCCAACACTGCGTCGCCCGGTTCGTGGTCGCCATTCGAGAACCTTTACTCCCCAACGGTTATCGGTTCTGCGAGCTATATGGCCTGCCCACTGCCACTTCAACTTGCTAATTCTGAGAGCTATGTCGGTGACCTTCGTTCTTCTAAGGATTTCCTCATTTCGGATATAAACAGTAAGTAATAAACAGTAATAATATGTCTGACTAGCTTCCGCCTGTGGCTTAGCTCGCGTGGTACCTACATAAAAAGTATTTATTATTATTAGTATTCTAAAGTTTCGTAATCCGTTGTGCGGTTACGGCGTGATTCGAACTCAATCTCAAAAGATGTTTATTTCAGTAAAATAACTAGGATCACTTTGAAAAAAAATTGTGTCCATGAATTCCAAACTTTAGGTAGCTATCTTTTTAAATTGTTCGCCTGAAAACAGAAAACCATCCCATTCGTCCAGCGAGTGGTAACCACACGCCTCACCACACAGAGACACTAATTCGCATCGATTTTGCCCTAGAATTTGGTTCAAATGAAGCTTTCAGTAGAGACTTTTGTTTTTTTTTTAATTTGTTTTCAGGCACAATTGTAATTAATAGTCGTTTTGGGACTTTAAATATAAATATATAAACGTAGGCCCCTTGAAGAATCCTAGTAATATTATAAATAATAGTTTGGATGTATGTTTATTACTCAATTACGGCAGAACGGCTGAAAGGATCTGAATGAAAATGGGCAGAGAGATAGATTATAATCTGGAATAGCATATAGGCTACTTCTTATCAAGGTACTGCGTACGCTTAGTATATAATAGATATCATAATTTTCCCGCTGGTGAAACACCTAAGATTGGAAGACTATGGCTTCACCTTGGTGAAGAGGTACCGTCGTCTGAAACCGTCGCGCAACCTTCGAGATACCGCCGGCGCCGCCGCCGCCGCCATAGCATCGGAGATCACTTACACATAAAAAAAAAATTGTCTGTTTATATGGTGGGTGTAGTTTCATATGTATACCTACCAAATGTATATCTGGTATGGTAATTTATGTGTATGTTTGGTATCTCATGTGTACCTCTGTAACGACAGAGGCGTGAATGACTGATGTCACGTTCACGTGACTTCACACACAAAAAACACACAAAAGAAGGGTCAGTTCGGAGGTCCTGTATTTTTTTAAGAAAGAAAGAAAGAAAGAAAGAAAATACTTTTATTCGTAGCATTAACCTTAAAATTACCCAACACCTTATGGATTAAACTATACAAACTAAGACTAAGAAAGAGAAAGAAAGAAAACTTAAATGCTACGAAAAGGCGTCCGACTCAGCATTATGTTGTGATAGCCATTGAACATGGCCATCACAACGCTGATCTTCCGTCTTTAATGTAGGTACCTACTTAGTTACTCCTTTACCATTTAGATTTATTTTAAATCTGTTATTTCCTACTCCGAGGTAGTTATAATGGGGTTAGTAGTAGTTAGTAGGGGTTAGGGGTCGGCAACACGTTCGTGATACCTCTGGTATTGCAAGCGTTTATACGATAACCCCTTACCAACCGGTGGGCCGTCAGCTTGTTCACCACCTTAGTTGCATTAAATAAAAACTCCCACTAATTCCACATAGGTACTGTTTGCAAGATGTGAGGATATGAAGATATTTGTTAATTTTTCACGCGGCAACTACTGAACGGATTGGAATGAAACTTTGCACTGCACGTATGTAGTAAATAGCCTGGATTATAATATAGGCTACTTTTTAATCGGGTGCCATGCGAGCGAAGCCGCTTGTAGAAGCTAGTTTACACTAACTGCACAACTTGTAAGGCATCTCCAAAAACCAACACATCGCAGCTCGTTACCATGGCAACGCACATCGATTGGTGATACCCTCTACCCATCTCGCTCGCATCTGCATCAATTGACGTATACCTGTCTCTCTCCCACGATTATTATTCGAAATCGGCATTTGAAGACTGTTTTGTTTCAGAAGTACTGCTTCCAAAAGAGTTCCATTTTCAAATTTATCTGATCAATTTGACGTTGACATTTCCTTTTGCTGATTTCTTTTTTTTTTAATGAAGGCGACGGCCGGCGTACAGTTTCTCATTTATCTTTGAGCTCTTATTACAGGGAAAATATAAAATTATTGGAGAAAAAATAAAAATCCTGCCAAGACGTGTTCGTCATACTACGGATAGTGATAGGTTCCGTACTGATTTATGATGAATACCTCGGTGGCGTAACGCAGATAAGACGCAAGGAGTGCGGGTTCGATTCCCGCTGTGGGACAAATGTTTGCATGATCTCTAAATAATACTTAAACGGGAGGCGGACGCTGGAAACTGCGATACAGTTTTTAATTTAACTAATGCAGTTTTTCAACGTGTTCCTATTGTTTATAAATTGTAAAATTTGTTTTCGTTCCAAATAAAATTATTTTGATTTTTTGATTTGATTTGATTTGTTACCATCATGGTATCGTAGTTTCTCGACACAGGGAATCCTAGTGTGGGGTCAGGACTATGTATCACATACATAGTCCTGACCCCACACTGTTGGGTGTTATTATTTGATAATTTGATGTGTTTTTATTTGATTTTATTTTTAATTTTGTGTAATGTGTTGTGATTTAATGTAATTTATTAAGTTATTATTATTTTTAACTTTAATATGGACATAGTCTGAAATAAATGAATAATAATAATTATTATTTATGCCATCCCGAAAGGGGTTCAATCTATGACCACTTTCAAATTACCACTAAGAGCATAGTCCTAGAGGTAATTTGATAGTGGTAATTCAAGTCTAGTTACCTGGGACTTGATGATTCAAGTCCCAGGTAACTAGACGGAGAGTTAATAAAGTTACACTGTCTCCACTGGTAAGTGGATATCCGGCGATAATTAAGCGCGTCACACACGGCAGCTATAATGTAAAAATATATATTATAGCACGATACATCTCATTACTCATTCATTCAATATGAATGTGGAAGGATATAAGGGTAGACCAAAGAAAAGATGGATAGACTGTGTGAAAGATGACATGAGTAAGAAAGGAGTGAATACTGATATGACGGCTGATAGAGGGGAGTGGAAGAGAAAAACATGTTGTGCCGACCACACGTGAAGTGGGATAAGGGCTGGGAGATGATGACATCTCATTACTCATTCTCATCTCATTTCCATAGAAACCGTCAGGAGACCACACACGGCAGTTTTATTTTATCTTTTTACATCTTCGTATCTTCTGACAGTTTCTATATAGCTGCCGTTTATTATAGCATACGGCCCACCTGTTGGTAAGCGGTTACCGTGAGCCTATGTGCGATTGCAATACCAGAGGCATCACGCACGCGTTGCCGACCCCGAACCCCCCCACCCCTAAAAGCTCTGGCAACCTTACTCATCGCAGGAACACAACACTATTTGAAACAAATAATGTTATTTGGCTGCGATCTTCTGTAAGGCGGAGTTACCTCTCCAGGCGGGCTGCTCCAATTCAGAACGAGAAAATCTCGCTGTGCCCTACCTCCTCCTGTGCCCTACCTCCTCCTAAACTCCTGCCGTGTGTGATAGGCTTCAGTTAAATCGGCTGCGATTAACCTCGGTTTCATAACTGCGGTTATCATAACAATAACAGTCGCGCGGCGATGGCCCAGGCACGTGCTCGTCAGGTGCATGGAATTACACAATTCAATTCAATTCACTTCAATTGAGAGCACTGGTGGAGGGGTGGTAGTGGCCCCGCCTTCCAATCCACAGGTCGTGAGTTCGAAACCTGTCGTGCACCAATGGATTTTCCATTCGGAAAATGTATGTGCGCTATGCTAGTGCTCTCAAACGGTGAAGGAAAACATCGTGAGGAAACCGGCATGTCCTAGAACCTAAAAATTCGAAGACATGTGACATGTGCACGAAAGGAGCCTCTAAGAGGCGCACTTTAATCATTTCACTGCACTGATTCTTTCATCGACGGTCATAGGCCCTTTTCAGGGCCACCATACCTCAACCTGGTCACTGATCACAGACAGGATGACCAAGAAAAAAACAGTGACACGACAAGAAGAATTCAATTCAATTCATTTATTAATCCTTTGACATGTAACATGTGCTTACAAGTCAAAAAGTACAATATTTTAAGTTTGAGACAGTTAATATTTTAAATTAATTGGCACGATTAAAAACGAGTTACCTACACTAATTAATTATAAGGTTATACAATTATAATACAATGACTGGCCTCATAGCTCAGTTGGTAGTAACTCTGCCTTCTGCGCTAGAGGTCGCGGGTTCGATTCCCGCACTGGACAAACATTTGTGACTAACACAGATGTTTGTTCTGTGTCTGGGTGTTAAATATATATCTATTATGTATATCAGTCTCTGTTACCCATAGTACAGGCTATGCCTAGTTTGGGATCAGTTGACCGTGTGTGAATATGTCCGGAATATTTATTTATTGATATTTATTTATTTATTTTACAATTTGATATAAAATTATCAAAAACATACAATAATTATCAACGGGCAATAATCAAATTATAAATTGAAATAAAATAATAACATAAATGAGATCAAAAATTTATTCAATTCAATTAAATTGGAACATGAAGCAATCATTGAACAATAAGTTTATTTTTAGACAACTAAGGTGGCAAACAAGCATACGCCCCACCTGTTGGTAAGTGGTTACCGCAGCCTATGAACGCTCGCGATTCCAGGCATCCATTGTTTTGACCTCCTATAAAAATTTCAAGCGAGTCTTTTTCCATAAATGAAAGAAAAAGAACAAGGTGAGTAACAAGTTAGAAGAAATAAACGGATTCATTCTATCCTACTAATATTATAAATGCGAAAGTTTGTGAGTATGTTTTGATGTTTGTTGTTCAATCACGCCCCGTAACGGATCAACCGATTTCGTTGAAACTTGTAATAGATAAAATTCTCAATAAACTGTCGAGTGGACGGAGTGAAGAAAGTGACAGCACTACGTACTATAATTGAATGCGGAAAGAGATAGCAAGCGTTAGAAGGCGCTCGAAAGTAATCGACGTAAGCGACATATAAGAAAATATCGATTATCTTAAAAACTAAGTATATTTTTTTTAAAGTTTCTTGAATTTAGGTACCCAATGCTATTGTCTAACACAATATTTAAAAAAAAGTTATTTATGATTGATCGTTTCTGAGTATTTTCGAAAAAAATTGATGCAGAGGACCGAACTTTAAAAAATAAATCTATCGAGAAAAGTTTTACCAATCGCGTTTCTGTCTTGGATTTAGGTAAATAAAACGCTCAAGTTATCTTTGTCATAAAAATCAAAACTGTGCGTTTTGCGGTTATTGATAAAAAACAGTTCAAAAATCATAAAACAATTTAACCCTCACCTTACCTAGAATAGCATATAGGCTTCTTTTTATGTGTACGTACCACGCGAGCGAAGCCGCGGGCGGAAGCTAGTAACTTATATTATAAACTTAGTGGCAAACAATTAGGTACTATTTCATAGATATTACTGTCTAAAGAGACGTTTCATCAATATATGGAGCCTGGGCCTGCACTGTGTACACTACTCTAAAATATGGCTAAGCAATAAAGTAAACGTATTTAATTGGTCATTTTATATAAATTGACTTCCTTCTAAGGTACATTAAGATTTAATTCGACAAAGAGAGCAACACACAGTGCTACAAAAATATGGCGGATGGACGTGCGTGAAATGTCATTTTGACAACCTACATTTATCTGACAAAACAAAAACATCAAATTAAACAACATGACATGAAAAATATGTCAATGTCATGTCAAACGCCAATTATAAACCAACATGGCGTCCTTCAAATAGTGTTCACATATTAAAAAACTTACCAGAAGAACTATTCTTGTACCATCGCATTTGTCTTAAAATTAATGAATTTGTATTTTTCTTGTAATCTCCTATTTTTTCCTAATTTTTCTATGTAGTGTACATGAACCAGGCCCAGAATGAAATGGCTCCTTTCATAGTATTTTTGAAATTACCACTCACAAAGATTAAAGATACCAGACTAAGCCTAACTCGTAAGTGGACAATCTCGGAACAAGTCGGCATGTCAGCTTCGACCTAAATTTTTAGCTGCAAACGACATCTGTGGCGTTCTAGAGCAGAAATTGTAAAGTGCCTGTTGCACTTTAAATGTAGTTGGACCTAGTTTTTTGTTTCCCACAAGTTAAGTTATAATAAGATTGTGTTTATTTGCAAGAACATTGTACAATCAGATCTTATAAGATATCAGTTCATTTAAGTTCTACTACAATTATTGTAGAAGAACGCGCTTGCGACACAGTTTAACAACTACTGCAGTTATCATCGTTTCCCCAATACATTACTGTAGTTTTGTTAAAGTTCCAAATAAAACACTATTTATTATTCAGGTATGCAAATGTTTATCCTACTATCCTACTCTATCTTATCCTACTAATATTATAAATGCGAACGCTTGTGAGGATGTTTGAATGTTTGTGGTTCAATCACGCTTGAACGGATTTGGTTGAAAGGCACAGAGATAGACATATAAGTAGGCTACTTTTTATCTTCATAGGTACCACGCGAGCAAAGCCACGGGTGGAAGCTAGTATACTACACATAGGTATGCTGAATCCGAATCGAATCGAATAGGAAGAAGGATATTAGGTAAGCTAAATAATTATATACCTAGTACTTAAACTTAGTAGGTAGGTAGGTGCTATCCCGAAAAGGGGGCTGTTTCAATCCCGACTCTACGTTCTGATTCAAAGTTTGTTCAACGACCGACTTTTGGTTATCCAAAATTTTTCATTGAAAAACTCTGAGCAAACATCATCTATTTTGAGGTCAAATACGGATATCCCGAAAATTTCCGACTCAGACGAGACTCTAACGGCAACGGGGATGCGCTAAATAAAAACTTTACCAAATTAAATTGAAAATGCTTGGGACTATCAACTGGCTCAAGGCGTGATTAAACCGTAATTTATGGATCGTTTTGGGCTTTTGGGTGCAACTTGTTTGACTAACAATTTCAAATCACAGACACTTTAGAATAACGCTATCTATATAAGTGTACATAACAAGAAGTAAGCAAATTTAAGATAAGCGCCATCTAGTAGCAAATTCAAATAAGTTGAATAGAGGTACACTCAGAGAGATTTCAGTTCGTGCACACGAACAAGAAATTTACTAGCGAGTATAGCGTCATCTAGCGTAAACCAGCGAAACAACGTTCCTTGTCTGTGGTGTTGGTTTTCCACAACCATCGTTACTAACTTCGCAATATAGATGGCGCAAAATAAAGTTATGGTTTAACTCAATAGATAGCGCTAAAAAATAACTATCAAATTAAAACAACAAACACTAGATGGCGCTTGTACAACATTTGAAATGTCGACAAAAGAATACAATAGGTGGCGCTGTAGACAAAACTCACAGAAGATACCTAAATCTACGATAGATGTCACTCTGCAGATGAAACGTATGAATATTTCATTACTTTAGCCAATTGGATAAAAAATCGGTTATGCAAGATATTTCATGGTTCGAAGCACTTTCAATAATAATTTATGAAGGCGTGCGTTATCTGGCATGACAAGTGTTTTCGTTGGACGCTTATACCGTAAAAGTGAGGTTTTGAACGTAGAATTTAATTTTTATTATTTGGTGGATTCAATAAATTACCCATAAGTAATTTTGAGCGTGTGTATGTTTTGTCAGCGAATATTTTTTTTTTTTTTTTTATACAACTGAGGTGGCAAACAAGCAGACGGCCCACCTGTTGGTAAGCGGTTACCGTGGCCTATGAGCGCTTGCAATACCAGAGGCATCACGCACGCGTTGCCGACCGCGAACCCCCCTCTCCCTAAAGAGCTCTGGCAACCTTACTCACCGCAGGAACACAACACTATTTGAAACAAATAATGTTATTCGGCTGCGATCTTCTGTAAGGCGGAGGTACTTACCCCAGGCGGGCTGCTCCAATTTAGAACGAGAAAATCTCGCTATGCCCTACCTCCTCCAAAATTCTAATTCTAAAGTCACGTGCTGCACGTTATTGATGATAACACTATAGGTCTGCACTTAGTCATCACGTGAATGACGATCAATGAAACACGTGTTAGATAGTGACAAGGTTGAGGCATGATAGTAATGAGCCTAAGAGCGTACCTACCTATTTCTGGCGTTAAACTCGTTGTGACAGTCATATGACAGTGACGTATATGACATAACGCGCGTTGATGATCTTGTAACAACGTTGAAAAATGCCGTACTTTTATTACAGATACGGCATTTTTAATCTCGGCATAATTGCTTTTTAGGTCGCATTTACCAATTTACCTACATCTAAAAAACGCCATCAGTCATCGTCCTAACTGACAAATATTTGAGTTTGTCGCGTAATTAAGCAAAATGAGTAGGTATGTACCTATTTAGGCTTAGGTCTTGCCAATGATGACTAATATGGTACTGAGACTTGGTCGCAAACCATATTGGCCTCATTACACAAGCTCATAGTCGCGCAACGGGCTATGGAGAGAGCTATGCTCGGAGTTTCACTACGTGATAAGATCCGAAATGAGGAAATCCCTAGAAGAACCAAGGTCGCCGACATAGCTCTCAGAATTAGAAGTTAAAAGTTGAAGTGGCAGTGAGCAGGTCACAGATCTGACAACCGTTGGGCAGTAAAGGCTCTCGAATGGCGACCACGAACCGGGTGAGTGTTGGAAGGCCCCTTTTTCTTTTTCTTTCTTTCTTTTTATACTATCACACACGGTCAAGTGATCCCAAACTAGGCAAAGCCCAGGGTACCAGAGACTGATATACATAATAGATATATATTTAACACCCAGACACAGAACAAACAGCTGTGTTAGTCACAAATGTTTGTCCAGTGCGGGAATTGAACCCGCTCCCTCTAGCGCAGAAGGCATCCTACCAACATAACTATGAGGCCAGTCAAATTTTAATTACTTACCAACAATATTAAATTAAATTAAAGTGAAATCAAAGAGTGATTTCAACTTCCAATTGAATTACTCGCCTCACTTATTACTCCTTACGGGAAATTAAGCTCTATAATAATTTTTACTCGTTAACTTTTATTTTGGCAAAAGGCCAGGGATTATTCTACTAGCTTTTGTTAGGAGGCAGATGGCCCGTCTGATAAA
Source organism: Anticlea derivata (assembly GCA_947579855.1). Lineage (NCBI taxonomy): Eukaryota > Metazoa > Arthropoda > Insecta > Lepidoptera > Geometridae > Anticlea > Anticlea derivata. The sequence goes on along the minus strand of OX388287.1, from coordinate 2,939,245 downwards.
TGGTTATCGGTGTTCAATACACAGCACTATCTAAGAATATGGCCCGCGTTGCCTATTTTTACTAGCTTCTGCCAGCGGCTTCGCTCGCGAAGCACCTGGATAAAAAGTAGCCTATAATTTATTCCAGGCTACTGATTGTAGACTTAAGTCTTGAGACTTTGCGATATATTCGACGAAAATATGGGAAGAAATTAATGGGAAAAACATTTCCGACCACCCGGACCCCGATTGGTCCATAGCTCAAAGTGCGCGCGTGTTTCGTTCAAAAACCGCGACAAGATCGCTCGCTCGCTCAAATAATATCTTTTGGTTCATAGCTCAAAAGCCAGATAATATTGGTCACAAACCTAGTTTAGTTTCAATAAAAGCAACTAGCATGCGGGTAACTGCCAAACTTCGGCCATATTGCCACTCCGTATAAACAACTACTATTGGATATAACTCGAATTCAACTCGAAAGTCCAATATAAACAATGAAACTAGCTTCCGCCAGCGGCTTCGCCCGCGTGGTACCTATGAGGATAAAAAATAGCCAATGTGCTATAACGTCTATAACAGACTATAGGTATTAGGTATGTGCCAAATTTCCATTCATCCATCCAAACTTGATGAAATGTTTTTTTGTGGTTAGGTAACATAGGTCTTTCAATTTAATATTAGTTGTGCACTTCACCATTAATATCTACGGTGTGCAAATCATAATAGTTTTTAAGTATTACCTAAGGTATATAAAACAAATTAAAATTTAAGTTTAACCCCTGCTGGTGATTGCACTGAACGTAGCATAACTTAGTTGATCTAAAAAGGTCTATTTAAAAAAAAAAGGAATTATAGTGTTTATAAATACAATGCACTTTATCATCAAAGCCTACATTATTATTTTGTAATTTTATTTCTTAAATGAAAGCTAAATGACACGTGTAGGGTCAAGATGTCTTGGGTTCCGTCATTTAATGTTATATAAATGAGAAATATTTTAAGAAAATTGTTTTCAGTAAGTGTATATACAGCGTGGATAGTTTTAGTGGTTCAAATTAAAAATCATAGCTCTGTAATAAACAAGGATGATACGTTAAAATCTTACGTATGTAGTGAAGGAGAGGAAAATCATTTTAACGAGCTTTGACATTAACGCAGACATTATCGGATTGATGTCAATGAGCACCTAGTGCACAAGGCTAAATCGTTTCGCTCTTAATAAACGAGAACAACTGCGATTAATTTTTACAATACCTAGCGGCGGTATTGGGCGCTTGATAACTTGGCAAGTAGTGGCCAGTCAACGTCGCGTCGCAAAAAACTGGTGCAGCTCCCAACTCGTGCCTGTAATCACGTTAATGACACTGATGCATGTAGGCTTGTCATCCTTATTATTTTTACACGTGACGGCTGGAATTCGTCGGCAGATCTGAAGGACGATTACGGGTTACTCGTCTACTACGGAACCTTAAAATAAGACAGAGGCTTTACGTCTAAAGTGTCATCAATCACTGGGAAACATGAACAAAACCCCGTCCTTTGGATTCAGAAATTGGCTGTTTATTTTCGTCTTGTTTTAGCAAGTGTAATAGGAAACACAAGCTTTATATACAGGGGGTGTTTTATGTTTAATCAAAGGCACTAAAATCTAAAACACTAGATATAACGGAAAAAGTTCTCAAAAGTCCAGCTCATGATTCCATTAAAAGTAAGAACTGCATTAGTAAAAAATACTTTACAAAATGAATATAAAAAATATATAACACTATAAAAAACTACGTAGGTAATTATTGTAAAAAAAATTGCTACTATAAATTCGCTCTATAGTGGTTTTATTTATGTTTAGCTTTATCATATAAACACGAGAGCAATTACAGTAGCTATTTCATTTCATTGTTTACGTACATTTTTGTTTGAAAAAGTGTCCTAGAGTAGCAGATAGAAAATTCAATTCGCTCGTGTCATTTTATGGTATAGCTAAACATAATGCCACTACAGAGCGAATTTATAGTATTTTTTTTTTAATTGTTTACGTAGCTTTCGACTATAGCCTCACTTTTACAGTTTCTTTTATTTCACTCATAAAAGAGCCAAGTCAAGAACCAATAAATCGGTTTTATTACTTTCCTTTTACGACAGAAGTGAGAGTCAAGTCGCAAAAAAGGGTTAAGCGATGCCCTCTCAACTCAAGTCCAAACGCCAATGTTTCTCAATGTTATAGAATGAAAACGCTTAGCAAACAGTTCATCCGATGAATTTTAGCAAATGTAAACTTAGTCGGTTGGATATAATGGAGTGTACCACACTGAAGCTTTAAATTCAATTTTGTGAAAAAGGATCATCGAAAAAAATGATAGGCACCTAGCCGTGTTTGTTGCCTGATTCTTCTAGGCTTGGTCGCGAGGAACAGGCATAGCTTCACCTAGTTTCTAAGACGTTTCAAAGTGATCCTAGTGATTTTATTGAAATAAATGCCTTTTGACTTTGACTTTGTATTTTCATGACTTCGGTGGCGCAGCAGGCAAGTGACCGTCTGAAATTTGTTCCGGGTCTGGGTGTTGTGGTACCATGGTTCTCGTAGTTTCTAATACCCTCGACACAGGGAATTCTATTGTGTGTTCAGGAATATGAATGTGAACGTTGGGTGTTATTATTATTATCATCATGATCATATCAACCGTAGGACGTCCAGCTGAACATAGGCCTCCTCGATAGATTTCCAGGGCGACTGACTAGTGTGGCCTGCACGCAAACAATCATTTGGGGGGATTTACCCATACTCGCCACGCTGGGCATGTGGTTTGGAGAGCGCATATAAAGCTTTAGTTGACACGGCTTTTTTTTTTTTTTTTTAATGTTATACGGTGGCAAACATGCTTACGGCCCTCCTGATGGTAAGTGGTTACAGTCGCCTATTGACATTATCAACACCTGGAGCATTGCTAATGCGTTGCCTGCCGAACCCCTCCACCCCCTAAAGAGCTCTGGCAACCTTACTCACCGCAGGAACACAACACTATTTGAAACAAATAATGTTATTTGGCGGCGATCTTCTGTAAGGCGGAGGTACCTCCCCAGGTGGGCTGCTCCAATTTAGAACGAGAAAATCTCGCTGTGCCCTACCTCCTCTGAAAACTGCTGCCCATCTATTAGTTTTTTTTCTTCATCCACGGGTAGAAATAGAGGGGCCTATTCTTCAGACGGGACCACCGCGGAATTTTTCCTAAATTTACTTTATTTTTAAATAAAACTGACTAAAAATTTTTAAACAAATTTTGAGTCGAATCATAACCATCAGCACGATGGAAAATATTAATAAATAAATTACATTTATCATTCTTCAAATATATTTAAGGTAGAATGGCAATGAGAAGCAAGCCATGTAAATGGTAGGTATTTTTATGTTAAATTTTATTTTACAATAAAACCTTATCAATTGATTACCGACCTAGAAACCTTTTAGTACTTACGCCTCTCACTTTAATTTAAAATTCTAAAAATAAAATAATTAATAAAATGTATTTTCTAGGTTGCCTACGTAGCCCGTAGCGCTACGAATAAGTGCTACGGCGTAGAAAAATAATGATCACTAGTTTGCGCCAGCGCTTCACCCGCGTGGTACCTTGATAAAAAGTACCCTCTATCTATTTCAAGTTTCATCGAAATCGGTTGCGCCGTTACGGCGTGTTTTAACAAATACTCATCCAAACATCCTCACAAACTTTCGCATTTATAATATTAGATTATATATATATATATATTTTTATACTACTGAGGTGGCAAACCGGCATACGGCCCACCTGTTGGTAAGCGGTTACCGTAGCCTATGAGCGCTTGCAATACCAGAGGCATCACGCACGCGTAACCGACCCCGAACCCCCCTCCCCCTGAAGAGCTCTGGCAACCTTACTCATCGCAGGAACACAACACTATTTGAAAACAAATAATGTTATTTGGCTGCGATATTCTGTAAGGCGGAGGTACCTCTCCAGGCGGGCTGCTCCAATTCAGAACGAGAAAATCTCGCTGTGCCCTTCCTCCTCTAGAATATTGAATTGTAACTAAATATTAATAAATGAAAAAACTCGACAATAAAGTTTGAGAATCACAGTCTCAAGCTGCTTGAGTGCTCTCGATGCGAAACAATAGCGATTGGCTAACATGCTATAAGTCAGTTGCATTGTCAAGTTAGCCATGATTAATGTGAATAGTCAATGGTACAGAGTCACTGCGGTCGACAGTTTGACACACAGAATAGCCGAGCCTATTGTCATCATCATTTCAGCCGTAGGACGTCCACTGCTGAACATAGGCCTTCCCTCGAGATGCGAAGATGCGACGAAGTGACGATGCAAAGATGCGAAAATGCGATGATGCAATGATGCAAAAATGCGAAGATGCGAAGATGTTTGTAACTTGTTCACGCCGCAACCAATGAACGGATCGGAATGAAATTTGGCATGTAGGTATGTAATAAATAGCTTGGAATAACGTGGAAGCTTGTGCTTTGTAGATCATATTCACCATAGGACGACCATGACGACGACTAAATTATACAATAAAGTAAAATCACAATTTCTACATAAATTTTGAGAGCAACTTATCTCGTTCGGCCTGCACCTGACTCATTTAAACTCAATAAAACTTTGAAGTAGATATTTAATTTAATCAGACTTGATTTTTGACCAGATAATAAGATGATTTTCCTAAATTTGTTAACTCAACCACACGTATTCTGAGACCTTATTATCTGATTTTTACAGACTTTTCTTTTAACTATCCCTTGTTACTCGTTCTTGTCTTGTCTTGACTAGGGTCTACAATAATAGGGTCTCTATTATTGTAGACCCTAGTCAAGACAGATTTTAATATGTTGCGGTACAATTTGCCTGTCTGTAATTGAAACCTTTCGAGTAAGTCTAGTGTTATGAAATCGACTTTCGAATCTTTTGGAAACACGTAGTAGCGCCCATTTCGAATTTGGAACAGTTTCCGATTTCAAACTGGGGCTGTTTGGATACGTACCGAATTGTACACAGAGCGTTCTGAATTTCAATTCGTATTCCGAACGCCGAATTACCGCGTCTTTTGACTGCGATAGCCAATTCTAAATACGAATTTGCGGTCTCGACACTGAGTTCCTTCAGTCAGTTTGGATAGAGTATTAGTTTAGGGCCAAGATTGCGGAAGCCCGAGCGAGGTTAGGCTAGCAGCGTTGACCTGTTATGTAGGTATGCGATTTTTCTGTGAATTTACTCGATTGTAGAATAGCTTTGTACGAAGAAGCCTCAAAAAACGCTATTGATTATAAAAATCATTTTGAAATTTTACTGGATCCCTGATTTTAACAAAAAAAGTTTTTCCCTTTCGGGCTAGCTATGGTATCTTAGTCCTTACCGCCAAGTCTTACGCGTATTTTTGTTGTTCTTTTGTAACTTTCTTTCTTGTTTTTATTTTCTAGTCATGGTCAAGTTCAGTTTTAGTAAGATAATAATAAATAATGGCTATTTTACTAAAACTTCGAGAAACTTTTTGGCGCCAACTCGAACAATCACAATCATTTTATTTTACTTGAAATGAAATGAAATAAGTTTTATTTGACGAACACTGACAGAAGGCAGGAAGAAATAAAACAATAGGTTAAAAATAGGGAAACAAAAGACAGGACAGCAACATAAAAGTATGTACCTACCCAGGTTTAAATAAATAAGTAACTCAGGTAGGGGCACTTAATAAACAATTATTATAAATAAAAAAAAAAAAAACCTAACAGCTACATAACAAATTTTAATATACTAGATACCTACTAAAATACGGAAGTATATTTTACCTATTTATCCGCACCCACCAGCCTCCCGTGCCGTGTAAGCCAAAAAGGCATAGTCTCAGCTTATTGCTGCTATATATAGTCAATATATCTTAGGCCACATCTCACTTGCAAAAGTGAGTTGGTGGCCAAACGCCTTACCATTATCAATAAAAAAAAAAAAAAAAAATAGGCGACGGTAACCGCTTACCATCAGGTGGGCCGTAAGCCTGTTTGCCTCCGTATTATCATCAGCCTGTAGAAGTCCACTGCTGGACATAGGCCTCCCCTAAAGAGTTCCACGACAAACGGTCTTGAGCCTTCTCCATCCACCGACTTGCCGCAACCTTCAACTGTTGCCTCCGTATAACATTAAAAAAAAACTCTAAACTCTATGGCTAGTTAAATTATCTTTTTAAAACAACTTGCAACAGTCGGTATTTTACGATAGGTATAAAACCAAGGAGGAGCTTACGGCATTGTCGGGTTTCGGCAATTTATAAGACAAAGCATTTTTATAGACAGCACTGAACTCAGTCTTAGGCCTTTCTTACATTACTATATTTACAGACGACTAGTATCCTAAATTCTGTATAAATCCGTAGAAGAACCAAAGTCACCGACATAGCATTCAGAATTAGCAGGTTGAAGTGGCAGTGGGCCGGCCATATAGCTCGCAGAACCGACAACCGTTGGGGAACAAAGGTTCTCGAGTGGCGACCACGAACCGGACGACGCAGTGTTGAAAGGCCCCCCACCCGATGACCGACGACATTGTGAAGGTTGCTTCGACTAGTTCTAACACATTTTAATGAAACTCTTGTGTTTTTATTGTAATACCAGATGATTCTGCCCCAGGCTTCAGTAATTCAGTAATTCATTTAATGTTTGTGAATCAGGTACATTTAACAGTCGGTTCATAGGACTAGTCTAGATCGCTAGATTCTGCCACTTGGGCGTACAAACATTTAATTAACATTTCAATTATTAAAGCATGCATTAATTTAGTTATCTGCCTTTATTACATCGTCAAAAATTAATATACATCTAAAAAAACATTAGTAATAAAAAGTAAGTGAATGCGAGTAATATGTCAGAAAAATATTTAAGTGAGTCAAATTAATTATGTCAATAACTAAGCTAAACAATAGTACGGTCATTTAGAAATTCATGCTGGCGTGCTGCAGGCTTCGCTCACGTTGTAAGATTAAGTATAAGTTTTATTTATCAAAAATGTAGTGTACAATAACAACGAAAGCTTAGTCTAGGCCCTATTAAAGTAGGTACATTGCTTACAAGCTCTCACACTAGGATACCCTGAGTTGTGAGAAGTTTGAGTTTGACAAGGGTTACATCGATTATATTTAATATACTCTAAGGGTTAAAGGTAGGTAGGAGCCTAGTACCATTAGTTCAATAGTAGGTATGTTATTAGGTGTAAGAAGTTAAGGACTTATGGACACTAGCTCTCACACTAGGATTCCCTGTGTTATGAGTAGCTAGTCTCTTCCGGGGGCTGTAGGATTAGTATTAGGTAGGTAGGTATGTTTAATATTATCACATTTAGGCTACATACTTATCATCGATTCAGATTGGTAGCGAAGAGCAGGCGTGGCTTCACCTAGTTCTAAGACGTTTAATGCAATCCTTGTGTTTTTATTGGAGTACTAGCTTCCGCCCTTGAATCCTGGTCTTGCAGTTAAAAAAACATCGGCGGATGGAGAAGCCTTAAGACCGTTCGTCATGGCACTCTTTGGGGGTGGCTTATGTTCAGCAGTGGACTTCATCAGGCTGATGATGATGAGTATCCTACATTGGGGAGTAAAGGTTCTCGAATAGCCACTTTTGTATACTGACTTTGTATTTTCAAAGCTGAAATTTCGTTTAAATTCGCTTCGCTTCGGCATTATATATGTAAATGTCTAAAGACCGCAGATTGTCACGTATAAAATTAAATTTGTTTATTTGTAGGTAGTTAAAGCGCTGAAAGAAAATGTTTTTCATTCGGTTACGAGTGAAACTCAATTTGGAAGTTATCATTAAACTGGGTTCGAGAAGAACAGTCCAAAATATTGTTTTAGAGTAGTACATACAATCCTACTAATATTATAAAAGTTTGTGAGGATGTTTGGATGTTTGTTGTTCAATCACGCCGTAACGGCTCAACCGATTTCGTTGAAACTTGGAATAAATAAAGTTCTTTACCTAAAAAAGCATATTGGTTTTTAAGTAGGTACCTACCTCGCGAACGAAGTCGCGAGCGGAAGCTAGTTACAACATAAAACAAACAGCATGAAAGGAACCTCTAAGAGGCGCACTTTAATCCTTTCACTACACTGATTCTTTCACCTACGGTCATAGGCCTTTTTCAAGGCCACCATACCTCAACCTAGTCTCTGACCTAATACAGGACGAACAAGAAAGTATCAGTGAGACGACAAGAAGAAGAAGCGATTTCTAAATATCCACGTTTAAGGATGTGACAAATGACCGGCTGAAGAATAGGCCCCTCCATATCTCCCTATCCGCGGATGTCATAAGAGGCGACTAAGGGAAAAAAGCTAGGGGATAGGCAGCAGCGTCCCTCATTTAAACAACGATAGCTCTAACTGCGCTCGCCAACCCGCATGCCCAGCGTGGTGAGTATGGGCAAATCCCCCCACATGATAAGGTATTCGCTCTGTCTGTTGGGGAGGCCATGTTCAGCAGTGGACGTCGAACGGCTGAAATGATGATGATGATGATGAAGGATGTGAAAAATATGATTGAAGTTTGAGTTAGAACAAAAGTTAAAGGCGTGTCTTCTTTCTCTATACTGTGAATCCATGCGAGTGAAACCGCAAGGGTATAGCTAGTATTTTTGTTAAAATTTTATCTTCAAGATAGCAAAAATAAAAAACTTATCTTCAAGTTAGCAATTTCCTATCTTTTAGTTAGTTATACAATTAGATAATAGGCCTTGTCAATTTAGAAGGTTCTAAATTTGTTTGACAGTTAGAAATTAGTTTTATTTAGTCCCAGTTTATTTTAAGATAAAAGCACTGATTATGTCATTAAATTTTAATGTTGACTAGTATTTGCCTGTGGCACCGTTTGAAACCTGTAAGTTCTTAGAGGTTTAATGGCGATCGATTTGCTTAGGCTCTACTTACATTACTGTAGTGTCTAGTATTTAAGGATACCTGCATTCCTTAACTTATGCTGTCTCCGGGGGACAACTGACAGTGACAGATAACAGATGACACCTGAGATGGAGAGATGGATACATACTCTCTGGGAGTCAGTCAGTCTGTGGTGAAGCCGGCACGAACAGGCGCGCGGGAAGTTACTAGGAGATATTAAATGTGTTATGTGATATGATAACAGCGAGGGAGTCGTCCTGCTAGGAACCAGCGTGGTGTAAGGCATACACTACAATTACGATATACGATACTGAAGAGTCTGAAGATGAATATAGAGACTATTATAACAACATAAAAATCACAAACTTCCTCTAAAAGGGGGTGCGATTGGGTGTTAGTAAGGTAACTTTGCATATGATGGACCGACGACACTGTGAAGGTTGCGGGAAGGCTCAAGACCGTTCGTGGAACTCTTTGGGGGAAGCCTATGTCCAGTAGTGGATTTCTACAGGCTGATGATGATGAAGAACCTACCACGAAGCTGATGCCGCGGCCAGATGCTAAGTTGAAAACACACATAATGTATATATACATATGTATATGTTAAAATCTCTGATGTCGTAAGAGGCGACTAAGGGAAAAAAGCTAGGGGATGGGCAGCAGCGTCCCTCATTTTAACAACTATAGCTCTAACTGCGCTCGCCAACCCGCATTCTCAGCGTGGTAGTTTGGGCAAATCCCTCCACATGATAAGGAATTTGCTCTGTCTGTGGGGGAGGCCATGTTCAGCAGTGGACGCAGTACGGCTGAAACTAAAAAGTCAAGTTTTGTTTTGTCTCGCCAGAGGGCGCTGAAGTTAACTATCGAAAGTACTAGAGTGAAGGGGACTCGATGTAAAGAACCATCGACTGTAGCATAGAAAAATGCGACCATTTTCTTAAGGAACTTGATAATGTCGACTTTTCATTGGATTTTCGACTACTTACTTAGACCAATTTCGATGAGAAATGCTTGTATTCAATTTGTTCTGTCTGGGTGTTAAATACATAAATATATTATGTATTTATTTATTCAATCTTTATTGCACACAAAAAAAAACAATGTACAAAAGGTGGGCTTAATGCCAAGGCATTATCTACTAGCCAGCCTGATTGGGTAGAAACAGGAGGTTGGCGTGCGACAGATTGTTTAACTTAACTAAAAAGTATATGTATATAACCATACACTATATTTATATAAGTATATATGTATATATAATACACTGCAATAGATTAACAGATAGTACAAAACAGTGTTTTATTAACATGTAGTGTAGATGCTAGATGTTCTTAAGGAAATGTTCACGAGTTAATCGTTTAAATGAATCTTTGGAGTCACAAGTTTATTCCAAATTCTTACTGCTACAACGGATGTATACCTATCAGTCTCTGGTACCCATAGTACAGGCTATGCCTAGTTTGGGATCAGTTGTTCATGTGTGATATGTCCGGAATATTTATTGTACCTATTATTTATTAATTTTTTTAGAATTTGCATTTGTCGTCAATTTGTGATCACACCTTCATATTAATATGCATTAATATTAAATAATTCTTTCAAAACTATCACTTACTCAAACAGAAGTTAAATAATTCTGGATACGTACCTGAAAAAAAAGAATGAATAATATTATAATTATCACTTGATTGCCAATCGGGTGTTGATTAAGCCCCTGTCGGTATAGCATACATTAATGAATCACCTTGCACAAGGGTTAGTCTATTACTAACGAGCATAACACACTAAGTATTCCAAAATTTAGATTACAAAAAGTAAATGGGTCTTTTATGGAGAATATGGTAAGATTTTATAATAAACTTCCGGTAAACGCGACGCAACTTCCTATTAGAAGATTTAAAGTGTACATAAAGAATAATCTTATTAAGAAAGCGTACTATAAACTAAATGATTATATAAATGATAAAACCGCATGGCCTGAAGTCGCTCTGCCCCTCGACAGCTAAAATGCCATTTTGCAGTGTCTTTACAGTTTTTGCTTGCATCATATTTTAAGTATTATTCAATTTTATAGGTACATATTTCATCAAGTGTAGATCATTTGTGGAAGCTCACATTTGTCTTCTTTTTTTTTCACATTTTTATAAGCTCTTATTTATTAGGGATTATAATTAGATAACTTTTCTTTTGAGCCTCACCTAGTTCGATCGGCACCACACTGAAGCTTTAAATTCCATTTTGTGAAAAAGGATTATCGAAAAAAATGATAGGCACGCGCGTCGTGTTTGTTGCCTGATTCTTCTAGGCTTGGTCGCGAGGAACAGGCATAGCTTCACCTAGTTTCTAAGACGTTTCAAAGTGATCCTAGTGATTTTATTGAAATAAATGCCTTTTGACTTTGACTTTGACTTTGTATAGAATTTTCATATTTCAAGAATTATATTTTGAAGTGATCGTGTTTGTAGAAGCTGATAACCTTATTCATAGACAAACTTTATCTTTTTATAAAAATGTGAGTATCCTATCTCGGTATCTTTCAACCATAAATGGGTGAACAACCGTTGTATAGCTAGTTATGTTCAATATTATCGATACCTTATGGTATACTCATAAAATGGGTGGGCGGGTTTAGGATTGAACTACACTGCATCGCTTGCTTCAGCGAACTGTGCAATAGCTTAGTTGTAGTAACCAAGCTAGTTCAATATGAACATTAATAATTCACAATGTCAGATGGTAATCATGAATCTAGGTGCGCACAGCACAAACACCGTATTCAAACACCAGTGTGTTAATTATTGTTAATTTTTGTGTGTTGGTATTGCAGTCAATAAGACAGCTAATAATAATTATGTGTCTACAATTTATTTAAACACAACTCTTACGTCTACTTCTTAAAGTCAGTTTTGTTTTTGGCATGTAATTGTTTAACACTAAGGTATATTAAAAAAGTCAAGGTTCTATCAACTGAACATTCCAGAATACTTACTATAAGACTTTTTATACAAGATTTTTTTTAATAAGCATAGGAAGTTGTATACAAAGTTAGTTAAACAGATAATACTTTGTTATAAAGTTTAGGTTTATTACAGCAAAATAGGCTTTATTATTGTGGCGCTAATAACAGAGTTTATTATAAAAAACATTAGATTACATAAATGTCGCAACGCAAGTTCATTAAAATATATGATTGCTTTACCTACGAATAAAAATCTGTTAAACGTAAAAAACGCTTAAAGTATTGCCATCTCTTACTACTTACTGAGAAACAGTGAAGGGGCTGATTTTAAGCAATTATTAAATTTATGTGACGTTTATAGGGGTAGTTTAGTACTGAAGGGTGCGCTAATATGTAGCGCATCTAAGTCTTTCATAGCTTATCAGTTCGGGATATAGCTATAGGTAGTTCTGTAGAAATGCTATTAGGTAGATAACAAGCTTTTAGGAAGCTTTCAAAGTAAATGAGTAACATAATACTGAAGCTGTTTTGGAAGGCCGAGGCAACTTTTAAAATGTAAAGTTCTGTTTACGAGGGTTGGTTAGGATAATTTTTAAGAAAAAGTAATAATTTTTTAGGTAACAAAGTGACGCCTTTGAAATGACGACAGTTATATTTCGGAGAACGCTATATAAGTCGACTTTGTGTCATGCGAGGTAGGGCACCGCTCTAATTTTTTTTTTTATTGATATTGGTAAAGCTTTTGTTCACCATTTCACTTTTGCAAGTGAGATGTGGCCTAAGATGAGGCACGCTTTCCCAGAATGAACTTATTGACCCTAGATTTGAAGACTCCCAGATTTTACACTTTCGGGAAAACAGACGCAGGCAGATCATTCCACTCTTTGGCAGTACCTACTTATAATAAAAGTGGAGCAGAAACGTTTCGTTCGACACTGTGGTATGTCGACCAGATAAGGGTGGTATTTACCTGTATGCCTGCTTGTCCGGTGGTGGAAGGGGGAGGGAAGGATGAGGTCATGCAAATCCTGCGCACAATCACCAAAGCAAATCAAATTGGAGAAGCCCGCCGAGGTTCCTCGGAGAGGTTCTGGAGAGGTTCCTCTCCAGGCGGGCTGCTCCAATTTGATCCTTTTTACAGAAGATCGCAGCTAAATAACATTATTTGTTTCAAATAGTGTTGTGTTCCTGCGGTGAGTAAAGTTGCCAGAGCTCTTTAGGGTGTTCGGGGTCGGCATCGCTTGCGTGATGCCTCTGGTATAGCAATATAACCTCAAAGGAATGCAAGACCAAACTCAACAATTATTTACTTAAATTACGCACAGATAGAAGCTTTAGTCTTTATCCCATCCTAAAATACTCTCTATAACAGAATACGTTCACTTATTTAGCCAAAACAAACACTCAAACTATACATTTACCCACAAACACGCATACTCTATTATTCAACTATTTTAGCCAAAGCATAGGTACACTCACACTTTACACTTAAGGTAAGGGTTAAATTGTTTTATGATTTTTGAATTGTTTTTTTCTCAATAACCGCAAAACGCACCGTTTGATTTTTATGACAAAGATAACTTGAGCATTTTATTTACCTAAATCGCGATTGGTAAAACTATTCTCTATAGATTTATTTTTTATAGTTGGGTCCTCTGCAACAGTTTTTTCGAAAATACTCTGAGACTATCCAACAAAAATAACTTCGTTTAAATATTGTGTTAGACAATAGCATAGGTTACCTAAACTCAAGACACTTTTTTCAAAAAATACATAGTTTTTAAGATAATCGATATTTTTTTATAATGTCGCTTACGTCGATTACTTTCGAGCGCCTTCTAACGCTTGCTATCTCTTTCCCCATTCAATTATAGTACATAGCGCTGTCACTTTCTTCATTCCGCCCACTCGATAGTTTATTTTGATTTCTGTATCGCCTTAAACACAAACACGCATACTCTACTGAACGACACAGCGATTGAACCCACACATCATCAATACATTCCAATAACACAAAACACACATAATACACATATAAGGCAAATTTTTAGTTTAATCTATTTACTCTTGTTCCTTTGTGCTCTTGTTTACATATGCACATCCGTCTCTTTCTACATAGGTAGTACCTAAAATCTGGCAAAGACGCGATTCCTCGTTTTTACATACAAGTTGTTACTTAGTTAGTACGAGGAGCTCAATGCACAACTAGTTTATAGGTCTATAATAACAACTACAGGCCCCCAATTCTACTAACTCAATGGCTTCAAAATGACAATGGTTCAATGGCAAAATTAATAATAAATAAATAAAATAAAATCTTTTTATTTCGGACAACATAGATCCAAATGGGGTTAGTAACACAATAAAATACAGTAAATGGTTAGTAGGCAAATCGAAACATAAACTTCAAATAAAATTAAATTTAAATTTAACGCAGGACTAATTCACAGAGTGGTCTCACCAGAGTGGCGGGACTTTTTCTGGGATCACTCTGCGAATCAGGCCTGCCCACAGCGGCGAGGAGTATCTATTAGCTATAGTTTTCAGGATGCTGTTGTGACTGTCGCGCATTCTGCGGATCAGGGATGTAGATTTTTTGCGAATAATGGCTGCGAACCCATCAGTTTGATATTCAGCAAACATCTCTGATGCACTACAGAAGCGAGGCAGTCCCAACATCATCCTGAATATATTATTAAAATTACCTCTTTTGACACTTTTGGTATTCTGCTATCACAGTCGTATTTCAATGGCAGTCATTGTGGAATCAATGGACCAATGAAATCAAAGAAACGAAGGTGGCGATAATCGTAACTGAATGATAATGGTGCGATCATTATCATGCGATTATCATTTTCAAGTCATTGAATTAGTAGACTTACAAATTACGTGTACCTAATGATCACCTTTGTGTACTTAATTGTATCTACAATACATTTACATATATATACTTTTAGGTATATTTCGATGTATTATTATGTAGCACCTTATGTTTGTTAAGACCTCTAAGAATAAAGGTTTGCTGGAAGAAAACCCTTTTAAGAGTTAAGCTCGCCTTTGTACATGTCCTTTCATTTAGTCCGTTTTTTTGTGTTTCTGTGTTTTCTACCATAAATAATAAATGTTCTAGATAATTGTTATAATACAAGTATAATTTTTTTGTAAAATATATGACTTTAAGATTTGCAGCGCCCTTACAGGGTCTATGTACTTACCTACCTACTTTAACCTAAAAAATACCATCTAAGCTGAATATGTACATGGAGCATGAATAAATGAAATGAAATAAATAATAATAATAAAGGCAAGGTTAAGAAAACGGTTATACAGGGTATTATATAATTATAAAACGGCCTGCAGATTACACACGAGGGCACAGGAAACAAGATGGCGGCGGAAACGCGGCTGGGCCGGACGCGACGTAACCAAATTGTCGACTACCCGACTACCCGCGAAGGGTGTAAAGTGACTTTTTGGCCGCGGAAATAGAAAAAGAGGTTATTCTTTTCATTTAAATTCATGAAAATTTTGCCTTAAATATAAAAATGAACAAAATTATTGACAAAACAATTCAAATCTTACCCAGTCAAAAACTGTTTCATATCTATAGTCAGTTCTTGTTTTATAATATAATAACATCTGCCCGCGGCTTCGCTCACGCGGTACCTAGATAAAAAGTAGCTTATGTCTTCATCTAGGCAAATAACTATAACTATAATAATCCAAGTTTCATTGAAATCGGTAGAGCCGTTATTGCGTGATTGAACCACAAACATCCAAACATCTGAATATCCTGAAAAACTTTCGCATTTATAATATTAGTAGGATTGTAGATTTTATTAGATTTGGGCATCAAGGACATATAGCATGCCGTTTGAATGTGGCCTGATGGGGTTGTAGCTTAATTAGGTAAGTTGGGTAGTTGTGTATTCTCTTCATTGCTACAACAAATAACAAACTTGATATAAAGTTAAGGCGCGCGAACTAACTGTAATTTAATTTGGTTTTGAGTTCAACTCTTAAAGCTTCTGTGAGAACAGTTATGTAATTTAATTGCATACCTATTATCCTTCCTATTAATATTAAAAATACGAAAGTTGGTGAGGATGTTTGGATGTATGTTGTTCAATCACGCCGTAACGGCTCAACCGATTTCGTTGAAACTTGGAATGGATAAAGTTTCTTTACCTAGAATAGCATATAGGATACGGCTTTTTATGTAGGTACCACGAGCGAAGCCACGGGCGGAAGCTAGTAGTCTGTATATATAAAAAGAACAAGGCCTGATTCCACAATCAACGCACAGCCCAAACCGCTGAAGATATAAAGCTGAAATTTGGACAGTAGCTGCCTTATATGTCAAACGCGTCCACTAAGGAGGGATTTTTAAAATATCAACTCCTAAGAGGATGTAAAGGGGTTAAAACGTTTGTATGAAAAATCGTATTCCGTGAATTTGAAATTAACTATAAGTAATGTATGATAGAAATAAGGAAAAACTGTATTTTCAGTGTGTTCTGTAACTGTATGTTCAGTTCGCTCTCGATCAGGTTTTGGCTGAAAATCAGTGTTTTTGCTTTTAAGAAAAATATTTCACTGAGCCATAGCCTATTTGTCGTACTGCAGCACACGCAAACTTGCCTACTCTAAGATAACTACTTTTTAAAAATTGCTCTTTTGATTATTTATACCCACCTATTGTATGTACTTTAGTTTAAAATTGTTTATCTATGTTAATTGTGTGTGTCTGTAGTGCCAAATACATTTTTTATCTATCTATCTATTTTTAGATTTTAAAAACTACCTCTTAAAAGGGTTTAATGAGATGTCAAAGTTTGTATGGGAGAATCTTAACGCTTGGAGAGATTTATCTGAAACTTTCTACAAATACTCATAAAGTCAAATAATGAAATACGTGACTGACCTCATAGCTCAGTTGGTAGTAACTCTGCCTTCTGCGCTAGAGGTCGCGGGTTCGATTCCCGCACTGGACAAACATTTGTGACTAACACAGATGTTTGTTCTGTGTCTGGGTGTTAAATATATATTTATTATGTATATCAGTCTCTGGTACCCATAGTACAGGCTATGCCTAGTTTGGGATCAGTTGACCGTGTGAATATGTTCGGAATATTTATTAATTTATTTACGTATTTGAGGGTTTAGGGTCACCTTTATATCAAGATAACACGCGAGCAAAGCCGCGGGCGTACGCTAGTAAATAAATAAATATAAATAACACCCAACAGTCACATACATAGTCCTGACCCAACACTAGGATTCCCTGTGTCGTGGGTATCAGAAACTACGAGTACTGGTACCACACAACACTCATAGATACCAGGCACAATAACAAGATGAATATTATCACATTATATAACCCTCTTTCGGGATGGTATAGGAACATGCTATGAATCACCTTGTACTACCATTTGGCCTGGTTGCGACAGTGGGACATAATAGATAGATAGAGTCAAAGTCAAAGTCAAAAGGCATTTATTTCAATAAAATCACTAGGATCAATTTGAAACGTCTTAGAAACTAGGTGAAGCTATGCTTGTTCCTAGCGACCAAGCCTAGAAGAATCAGGCAACAAACACGACGCGCGTGCCTATCATTTTTTTCGATGATCCTTTTTCACAAAATGGAATTTAAAGCTTCAGTGTGGTGCCGATCGAACTAGGTGAGGCTCAAAAGAAAAGTTATCTAATTATAATCCCTAATAAATAAGATCTTATAAAAATGTGAAAAAAAAGAAGACAAATGTGAGCTTCAACAAATGATCTAAGGGCAGCACACGCTACACTTGATGAAATATGTACCTAATGCTTCTATAAAATTGAATAATACTTAAAATATGATGCAAGCAAAAACTGTAAAGACACTGCAAAATGGCATTTTAGCTGTCGAGGGGCAGAGCGACTTCAGGCCATGCGGTTTTGATAGATAGATTAACACTAGGATTACATATTAAATAGCGCACTCACACACGCGTAGCGATAGTTATACATACTAACACCACTGCATTGGCTATTATGCTTCCTCTCACTCACCTGACGGGTTTTATTTTTTGCTGTGCCTATGTACTAGGTACATACTGTTAGCTGTTCTGTGACGGTGTTATCTTTACATGCGCTCGCTCTTCATAGAAAATAAGTAAAGATTTTTTCTTACATTCAATATCGAGAGCCTAATGTCTAGACAAACGTAACATAGGTTTTAAGACATTTACTACCATTCATTTGTATTCCTTTTGAGTAATAAATAAATATAAAATAAATAAATAATTATTACAAACTTAATTTAGTACAATGGGCGGCCTTATCGCTGAAAGCCTTATCATAATTTGCCCTCACTGGGTACAGCGGGACAGACAGCGTGAAAGCGGGACTGTCCCGCCCAACGTGGAACGTATGGTCACGTTAGGTAAAATATATAATAAAAAAAACAAGGAACATCGAAAAAAATTATAGGCCCCAAGTCGTGTTTGTTGCCTAATTCTTCTTGGTCGCGAGGAACAGGCATAGCTTCACCTAGTTTCTAAGACGTTTCAAAGTGATCCTAGTGATTTTAATGAAATAAAAACCTTTGACTATCACTTTAAAAGTTTATACTATAGGCACCGTGTTTACTTATTTCAAGCGAAAACACGTCCTAACTTGCTTATTTCAGGGTTGCCTATAAAAATAAATTCAAGTTTTTATTATTGCACAAGTCTGTAAGAGGTGTATAAAATGAGATTTTTACTGAAGCTGAGTTAGGTAGGTAGTCGGTTTTGCTAATGTAATAACCCACCTACAGACCTTATATAACTAAAGTTTAAGTAGATAAGTATACCTAAGTTTTTAATTATTTTTAAGTTCTTCATTATTATCATTTCATCCGTACGACGTCCACTGCTGAACATGGCCTCCCCCACAGACAGCAAATTCCTTATAATGTGGGGGGATTTGCCCACCACCACGCTGGGCATGCGGGTTGGCGAGCGCAGTTAGAGCTATCGTTGTTAAAATGAGGGACGCTGCTGCCCATCCCCTAGCTTTTTTCCCTTAGTCGCCTCTTAAGACATCCGCGTATAGGTTGATATGGAGGAGCCTATTCTTCAGACTAAGACGTTCTTAATTAATTTAAAATTACCCGTTTTTGGTCTTTTTATCATCTGTCTAAGTAATTAATAAACGTACGAGAAATTCGAAGTCTTTGTTTTTTAAATCCAACATTCATCTACCTAGTTATGAGCCCAAACTAGGATCCCCTGTGTCGTGGGTATCAGAAACTACGAGTACCATGGTACCACAGCACCCAGACCCGGCACAGTATTTGCGGATCATGCAAACATTTTTCCCGCAGCGGGTATCGAAACAGCAACCCTTGCGTCTCAGACGGGCAATCGCCCGCTGCGCCATCGAAGCCGTCAGGATGTCTACCATTTTTAGAGATAAAAGATGTGACCTTTTTTTTTCTATTTGAGTCTGGAAGATCTCTAAGTACCTACCTAGTGTCACCTAGTTCGATCGGCGCCACACTCAAGCTCTACATTCCATTTTGTGAAAAAGGATCATCGAATAAATGCCAGACACGGGCGTCGTGTTTGTTGCCTGATTCTTTTAGGCTTGGTCGCGAGGAACAGGCGTAGCTTCACCTAGTTTCTGAGACGTTTCAAATACATAGATCCTAGTGATTTTATTGAAATAAACGCCTTTTAACTTGACTTTGACTTTTTCTATACTCTTGTGAGACAGCCCTAACTTCCAGTGAAGTTTAGCTCGAAGCATTGTAGCTACATTATTGTATAAACTGGCAGTCCTAAAGGCTTTAAAACTTATGTTATTTTACTGGTTGCTGCAAAACTGAAAGTATTTTCATCAATAAATAGAGGAAAACCGCGTGACTTCGTTCGCATGAAGCTATTTTTATGCTCCGCTACCCCCTAAGGGGTTCATCATCATCATAATTTCAGCTGTAGGACATCCCTGAACATAGGCCTCCCCCATAGATTTTAGCGCAACTGACCTTGGCCTGTGCCCAAACTATCATTTTGGGTCATTTGCCCAGACTCGCCACGCTGGACATGCGGGTTAGCGAGCGCAGATAAAGCTATTGTTGATAGGGAACGCTGCTGCCTATCCCCTTATTCGGAAAATTAATGTTCACTTTATTCGTGCTCTTAAAAAAGTCGTAAGGAAACCAGCATGTCTTAGAACCTAAAAATTCGAAGACATGGTGACATGTGCACGAAAGGAGCCTCTAAGATACGCACTATAATACTTTCACTACCCTAAGGCTCGTATTCAGAGACAAGACTCAAGCGTTGATCTGTACTTAAATCTCGATTTGAGTCGAGATTCTAATTTTTGAACAGTACTTATGTATAGATTCAATGATCACAGTTCACCTGAGTAAATGCTTAATCTGAAACGTCAATCAGACGAAATCGGTGCTTGAGTTTAGATTTGATTAGACATTAATCAAATGACATTTTCGTTCCGTTATACGTACTTTGATGCATATTTATACTTCACTTTATAGTTCTGTTCTATTTCCACCCTGGCTGTTTGAATTTCTGCGTAAAACGGATCCAAATTTAAAAATAAATCAAAATGTAAACGAGAACATTCGAGTACAGATTTAAGACTCGATTCAGCTGAGAGTAGTTTAAGTACCGTTCTTGAATAAAAGCTATGTTTGAGAAGAGATTCAATACTTAAGTAGAGTTCAGCTGATCTGTGATTAAATCTAAGTTTGAGTCGTGTCTCTGAATACGAGCCTAATTCTTTCATCTACGGTCGTAGGCCCTTTCCAGGGCCACCATACCTAAACCTGGTCACTGACCTTATACAGGGTGACCAAGAAAGAATCAGTATGTGTCTACTCTAGGTAGGTACTGCATAATTCTCAGTAGCCGTGTGTAGTCGTACGTCATAAATAGATTACTGCGTCGCCTGTAAATTCTATTAGGATATTGGCAAATACGATACTAGCGTCCACCCGCGGCTTTGCTCAAGTGGTACCTACATAAAAAGTAGCCTATAAGCTATTGTAAGTAATGAACTCTATGTATTCCAAGTTTCATCGAAATCGGTTGAGCCGTTACGGCGTGATTGAACAACAAACATCCGATAGTAGGATTTAGGCACATACACTCAGTTCTGCCAATGTAACTGGACTGAGGAGAATGTTTAAATTCCTATTTTTCGGGTTTCCAACTGTGGACTGTGTTATAGTTTGATGATAAGGGTCCCGAAGTTACCCATTTTCTGAAAAAATTTAAGCAGTGTTCAAACGGCTTGCGGTGTCCGATTTAAAATGATACTTGCGTCTACTGTATGTAACAAACATGTAGATTCCGCTGCCTATAGTCGGTTTTGAGTTTGACTTTTACCATTACTCCACCACTTAGGAGGAGGAAGGGCACAGCGAGATTTTCTCGTTCTAAATTGGAGCAGCTCGCTTGGGGAGGTACCTGCCTTACAGAAGATCGCAGCCAAATAACATTATTTGTTTCAAATTGTGTTGTTTTCCTGCGGTGAGTAAGGTTGCCAGAGCTCTTTAGGGGTGGGGGGTTCGGGGTCGGCAACGCGTGCGTGATGCCTCTGGTATTGCAATCGTTCATAGGCAACGGTAACCGTTTACCATCAGGTGGGCCGTATGCTTGTTTGCCACCTTAGTTGTATAAAAAAAAGACATTAATGACTAAGAATACCAGGTTATTCTCCTTTGTTTCCTACAATAACTGGGTGAATCCCCAAGAGAAGTCGAATGAACTGGCGCCTTTGACATGAATATTAAAATTCAGCTTAGTGTAGTCTTAGCGGCTTTTCTTGTCTAGCATAATGAAAGAAGCGGTGATGTGGGGTAGCCATGCTTTGTTCATTACGCAATGTTTTCGTAGAGATGGGTCGTACTTGCTATTTCGCGTACCAGGTCTATAAAGTATCGTATCCTACAAGTACCTGGTCCAAAACCCCATATACTTTTAAGAAGCTGCACCCTATACCGGCCAAAGTGCTAATGTCAACCTGATACTACGAGATGTTATGCTATGCAAAGCTATACAAAGCTATAATATGCTATGATGTGCCTACTGACACTATAGGTACTATGCCCGAGCCGCTATGGGTCTCACAAGTGCGGGCGGAACATGGATTGGGACTAGGACTTGTTTCGGAGTGCCAGACATAGACATAGACATAGACATTTATTTACCATTACATTTATTTTTACCATTACATTATTTACCATTACATTACATTTATAGACCAGACCGAGTCCGAGTCCGATTGTCAGTCCGAGGCTTCAACAGTCACATCTAGTGAGTCTAAAAACCTACTAGGGGGCTTTTAAATAGCACATGAATAAAAACCAAAAAAATTACCTATGATATTCATTATTTATTTGGAGGAGGTAGGGCATAGCGAGACTTTCTCGTTCTAAATTGGAGCAGCCCGCCTGGGGAGGTACCTCCGCCTTACAGAATATCGCAGCCAAATAACATTATTTGTTTCAAATAGTGTTGTGTTCCTGCGGTGAGTAAGGTTGCCAGAGCTCTTTAGGGGGAAGGGGGTTCGGGGTCAGCAACGCGTGTGTGATGCCTCTGGTATTGCAAGCGCTCATAGGCTACGGTAACCGCTTACCAACAGGTGGGCCGTATGTTTGTTTGCCAACTCATTTGTATAAAAAAAAAATCCTACAACACAAACGAACCATGGGGTCTGTAGCTAGCGTTGACCTAGTTCGTCTTGAGTACTTGAAATGACTACATTTTTACGTGAATTCCAACATTTTGACGTTGTGTTTGAACAGTTGAAGTGGCAGTGGGCAGGCCATATAGCTCGCAGAACCGATAACCGTTGGGGAGTAAAGGTTCTCGAATGGCGACCACGAACCGGGCGACGCAGTGTTGGAAGGCCCCCCACCCGATGGACCGACGACATTGTGAAGGTTGCGGGAAGTCGGTGGATGGAGAAGGCTCAAGACCGTTCGTCGTGGAACTCTTTAGGGGAGGCCTATGTCCAGCAGTGGACTTCCACAGGCTGATGATGATGATGATGATGACGTTGTGTTTATCTCTTTGACTCTTGGTATTAGCTTAGCTTTTATCTGTCATAGGGAAATAAGGGGGGGTTGGGAATAAGGTCGACTTGGCACTAACACCCTAAGTCAGATTTTTTTATGAAAGAATCATTATTAGTTTTTACTTCAATGCTTCAGGATTCAACGTTACTTTACCGAATTATTTCTAGTAAAAAAACTGACTGATTGACAATGAATCAGCTGTTTTAGGTAGCAATCTTGATTTCGAACTCCATGTATATTTAGATAATATTTCTAAAGATGATAAAAATAATCTAATTTAAGAAAATTTGCCAAAAAAATATGAAAATATTGATGTTTTTTTTCGCTAATGCTTACTTCTTTTAGTTGATAGCATAACCCCCTTTCAGGATGGTATACATATTATTAATCACCTTGTAGAATAAGGCTCTTTCGGAAAAATATACATATTATGAAACACCTTGTATAATAACATAAAGAAACAATACTCGGAATGCCTTCCAAAAAATTCACAAACATTTTTTCAGTGTGTCCTACCATCAATAACACACCTTATTACGAAGCAGGAAGGTTTACAATTAGTTTCAGAGTTCATAACTTTTTACAGTATTGTAGTTAAGTACCGTATGCAGAGGCTTATAGAGTTCAAAATACTTTCATTTGAGAGCAGCCTCAATATTTTTGTTACTTTTTTATCTGCGAACTCGAATTTTGGCCTTATTCTTGTATATGTAAGGTCTAAAATACCTCCTGCAGTCAAAATGGTGCTAATTGTTCATCTCGTTAGTGGTCATTTGTTAATGCAAATAATTCCAAGTCTCACTAATGGAAATATCCTAAATGACCGCCGACGGATATTTTCATTTAGTATTTAAATTGTATGAATTGATTTCAATTTATTTAATAGCCGTGTTGGCCTATTGGGAGGTAGGTACCTGGACTTTCGATCCAGTCGTGGATTCGATTCGAAGCCAGACTTTCGAATACATTCCACGCAAAATGTGGGCATGCGGTAATTGTAATGTTTTGACATGCCTCTGACTACCCCCCTAAAATAATTCTACCAAGCTTGGGCAAAAAAAATTGAGACGCTACGCATTTTTTTTTATACAACTGTGATGGTAAACAAGCGTACTACGACCTGTTGGTAAGCGGTTACCGTAGCCTATGAGCGCTTGCAATACCAGAGGTATCACGCACGCGTTGCCGACCCCTCCCTCCTCCCCCCTAAAGAGCTCTGGCAACCTTACTCAACGCAAGAACACAATACTATTTGAAACAAATAATGTTATTTGGACAACCGTTGGGGAACAAAGGTTCTCGAGTGGCGACCACGAACCGGACGACGCAGTCGTGGAAGGCCCCCCACCCGATGGACCGACGACATTGTGAAGGTTGCGGGAAGTCGGTGGATGGAGAAGGCTTAAGACCGTTCGTCATGGCACACTTTTGGGGAGGCCTATGTTCCGCAGTGTACTTCATCAGGCTGATGATGATGAACGTTATTTAGCTGCGATCTTCTTTAAGGCGGAGGTTCTTAGGCGGGCTGCTCTAATTCAGAACGAGAAAATGCTGTGCCATACCTCCTCCAAAATCTATTCCTGTCTCACCGTCAGACAGACATAACAATACAATACAATACAATACAATACAATAACTTTATTTCAGGCAACAATAGAATAAAAAACAGATGGAATTTTTCTTATACTACGACCCATATAGATATATACCTTAAAGACTAACATACATAATAATAAACACAATTAATTGCCACGTAGAAACTGCGACGTGGGACGCGAATTGTCATTGGCAGTAGGTATCCGCCCGCGGAAGCGACGGAACACAACACCCTTCGGCCAGAGATCTTCTTTTAGGTAGGTCGAAAGATGTTCGGTCGGTACCCTCACCACAAAGGAGTTGAAACTGACTCTGTGGCGGGACTCCAACCGCTCGACCCTCAAGCTGATCTTGGTCTTCACGCGCAAGTACTCCGCCACATCCTCCGACTTGACGGTATAATGCACGCGAGACACGTAGAGCTAACAACAACAATGATGCGCAGGTGCTTGATAGATGGCTGGCAGGCTTCAAATCTTGTGCCATCACTCTGTGGGAGAGAGATTAATGATGCTCAGCCTCCAGATACATGACCGCACGATTAGGTTGGCTTGAGATTTCAGCTTACAAGACGCTGGCTGAGGCTCTAAACAGCTTTGTAAATTTTAATAGCTCTTAACGTATCCCAACTCTCATCATATCCTACTTATATTATAAATGCGAAAGTTTGGATGTTTGGATGTTCGTAAAGGCTCAACCGATTTCGTTGAAACTTGGAATAGATACACACTAGGTACACATTATACATCACACACTCCACAAAAACACACACGACACCGCTCCGGTACACTACACACACACACACACACACACACACACACACACACACATGCACATTTATGCGATTAGTTAAATCATATTTTGTTAATTTCGTAATTAGTATAGTAGTTATAATTAGTAATTTTTTTTTCTTACTGTATTTATATATATATTTTCTTATACTATAGTTAACCTAGGTACGTAGCATACTCGCACAATGTTACTTTTAAGCGAGTGGAATACAAAATGTGGATTCAAATTGGTTCAAGTACGACATATATACATCTAGCCTATATTATACGATAAGTAAACTGTGAATCCTAGGCTCGTATTCAGAGACACGACTCAAGCATAGATTTAATCACAGATCAGCTGAACTCTATTTATTGAATCTCTTCTCAAACATAGCTTTTATTCAAGAACGGTACTTAAATACTCTCAGCTGAATCGGGTCTCAAATTTGTACTCAAATGTTCTCGGTTTACATTTTGATTTATTTATAATTTTCGATCCGTTTTACGCAGAAATTCAAACAGCCAGGGTGGAAATAGAACAGAACTATAAATTAAAGTATAAATATGCATCAAAGTACGTGTAACGGAACGAAAATGTCATTTGATTAATGTCTAATCAAATCTAAACTCAAGCACCGATTTCGTCTGATTGACGTTTCAGAATAAGCATTTACTCAGATGAACTGTGATCATTGAAGCTATACATAAGTACTGTTCAAGAATTAGAATCTCGCCTCAAATCGAGATTTAAGTACAGATCAGAGCTCGAGTCTTGTCTCTGAATATGAGCCCTAGATTACTGAAATAAATAAAGTTCTTTACCTGGAATAGCATATAGGCTACTTTTTGTGTAGGTACCACGCGTGCGAAGCCTCGCGCAGCAGCTAGTATGAAATTATTAAAGTAATTTATTATGCAAGGTGATTCATAATCTGTATGCTATCCCGAAAAGGGGCTTATTCTACACCCAATTGGCAATAAAGTTTGCTCGACGACTTTTAGAAAATCGACATTTTCGACCATTTTCGACCTTAGTCGCCTCTTACGACATCCGCGGATAGGTAGATATGGAGGGGTCTATTCTTCAGCCGCGGCCACCACGGCCATACATCAATTAATAGATAAATATTTAACACCCAGACACAGAACAAACATCTGTGTTAATCACAAATGTTTGTCCAGTGCGGGGATCCAACCCGCGACCTCTAGCGTAGAAGGCAGAGTTACTACCAACTGAGCTAGGAGGCCAGTCAGGAGGACTTTGTATTTGGTGTCATCAGCAGCCCCTACTACCTAAATATCTAGCTAACTGCTCCCGACAATTGAATGCATAGTTATGCAGTAGGTACATCAATAACGAAGCATACATTTGCTACCAACGGGTACCTACATGCAAAACTAATGTTTGCTAACTGCAAACACGAAGCACGTTGTGATTGCAAATAAACATGGGATATCCTTGAAGTAATTTATTTGCATATATAACGCTGACTGGCCTCATAGCTCAGTTGGTAGTAACTCTGCCTTCTGCGCTAGAGGTCGCGGGTTCAATTCCCGCTCTGGACAAACATTTGTGTAATGAATACAGATGTTTGTTCTGTGTCTGGGTGTTAAATATTAATCTATTATGTATATCAGTCTCTGATACCCATAGTACAGGCTATGCCTATTTTGGGATCAGTTGACCGTGTGTGATATGTCCAGGAATATTTATTTATATTTATTATATTCTTCCAGTACAGGAGAGAGAGACTCGCGGACCAACGCACAGAAGAAAACTCCTCTTACCAGTGATGCAATTGTGTAAGCAATGAATTTCTTAACTTTGAAGATAATTTTAACAATATTAGCAACATTCACTGAGACTGCACTCTGCACGAGAGCTCTGGTGGAGGGGTCGTTGTGGCCCCGCCTTCCTATCCACAGGTCGTGAGTTCGGAACCTGTCGTGCACCAATGAACTTTCCATTTGGAAAATCTATGTGCGCTATGCTAGCGCTCTCAAACGGTGAAGGAAAACATCGCGAGGAAACCGGCATGTCCTAGAACCTAAAAATTAGAAGACATGCGACATGTGCACGAAAGGAGCCTCTAAACTACATTGTTTTTTTTTTTTTTTTATACTACTGAGGTGGCAAACAGGCATACGGCCCACCTGTTGGTAAGTGGTTACCGTAGCCTATGAGCGCTTGCAATACCAGAGGCATCACGCACGCGTTGCCGACCCCGAACCCCCCTCCCCCTAAAGAGCTCTGGCAACCTTACTCATCGCAGGAACACAACACTATTTGAAAACAAATAATGTTATTTGGCTGCGATCTTCTGTAAGGCGGAGGTACCTCCCCAGACGGGCTGCTCCAATTCAGAACGAGAAAATCTCGCTGTGCCCTTCCTCCTCTAAATTGATTCCTCTCTCCTGATTCTTTAATCAATGGTCATAGGCCCTTTTTCAGGGCCATCATACATCAACTTGGTCGCTGACCAAAGACAGGATGACCAAGAAAGAATCAGTGATACATCAAGAAGAAGAAGCAACATTCAAAACGTTCCAAACTTGACAAGGGAAAACTTCAAGACCTTAGCTTCTTCCTTTTCATGATTGAAAAACTACAGATGTCGCTAAAATTGATAAAAACATCCTCATAATTGCGATCATCATTAGCATTAAGCTTACACAATGAGAGCACTAGCATAGCAAACACTTTTCTGAATGGAAAATCTATTAGTGCACGAAAGGTTTCGAACTCACAACCTGTGGATCGGAAGGCGGGGTACCCACTTCACCACCATTGCTCTTTAAAGACATAAGGAACTAAAAAAATACAATTTATTTATTTATTTCGAGGAGGTAGGGCACAGCGAGATTTTCTCGTTCTGAATTGGAGCAGCCCGCCTGGGGAGGTACCTCCGCCTTACAGAAGATCGCAGCCAAATAACATTATTTGTTTCAAATAGTGTTGTGTTCCTGTGGTGAGTAAGGTTGCCAGAGCTCTTTAGGGGGGAAGGGGGTTCGGGGTCGGCAACGCGTGCGAGATGCCTCTGGTATTGCAAGCGCTCATAGGCTACGGTAACCGCTTACCATCAGGTGGGCCGTAAGCTTGTTTGCCACCTCAGTTGTATAAAATAAAAATAAAAATTCGACTCGCAAACACATTACAACCATAAGTAAAATTAATAATTATAAAACACAGATTAGAACTAGGTAGTAACATAAATATTATGTGCGTACAGCAAAAGGATTAACAGTAAACAACAAACATTTTAGCTTATATGGGAAAAAAAACGAAAAACAGACAAAATTCCTATAAAAATTAAAGTAAAAAGTGAAGTGAGTGACATGTTTCTTAACAATTGTAAGTAACCAAAAATAAACCAGAAACTACAAACTGAGTTCATTCTCACTGAAGTTGCATTGCACAACTGTATGGGGCACAGTTTGTGCACAAACACCTACTAAACTAGGTCAGCCTGAGTGTTGTACAGTCAACTGTAATAAGACGTAAAAATATCTGCAGGCGATCAGATGTCTAACGGGGTAGACAGAGGTGGCGATGGGATATGTGGGGGGAATTTGCCCATACTCACTACAAGGTTGGCGAGCGCAGTTAGAGCTACTAGATATCTTTGTGAAAATAGGGGACGCTGCTGCCCATCTCCTAGATTATATAGAAAGAAGAAAGAAAGAAAATGTATTTATTTTACCCACAACGCAGTAAGTAGGTAGGTAAACCTAGTAATACAAAAACACAATAATAAAACAAAAACATGTAGGTAGATGAGGCGGTAGGTAGGCTAAGTAGGTATGCGTTGTGTGGGGCAAATGGGTCCCGTCTCAGCATAAAGCTGCACAAACATAATATGTACGGTGCGGCGCTGGTTTTCAGACGGGGCCTAGACTACGTGACGTGACGAACATCAATAAACATAATATTTATAGTAGGTATGTATTAATAAATGGATAGTTATATTATATATTTTAAGTAGATATATAAAATAATAAGTGAGTTAGGTATATTATTCATCATCATCATCATCATTTCACGTCCGTTTCGTATCCGTACGACGTCCACTGCTGAACATGGCCTCCCCCACAGACAGAGCGAATTCCTATCATATGGAGGGATTTGCCCATACTCACCACGCTGGGCATGCGGATTGGCGAGCGCAGTTAGAGCTATCGTTGTTAAAATGAGGGACGCTGCTGCCCATCCCCTAGCTTTTTTCCCTTCGTTGCCTCTTACGACATCCGCAGATAGGTAGATATGGAGGGGCCTATTCTTTAGCCGGGGCCATCACGGCGGTATATTGTTAAATAAATTAATTTATTGCGGGCTATATTGGTAGACTTGGTAGTACATAGTGGTGCTGACACAGAAAAAATAATAACACGCAGTACGTTGGCAATTTCGACGGACCGCGCTCTTCACCTTTGGCAAGCATAGACTAAGGAAAATAGGAGCGTAGTGGTTCCATAATCTGGCATATATCCCTTAGTCGCCTCTTACGACATCCACGGGTAGGCGATATAGAAGGGCCTATTCTTCAGCCGGGGCCACCACGGCCAAAACATTTAGCAGGCATATAATTCCGGCCGCTACATAATTTTTATTCTCAACAGTAAATTCAGCAGATACAGTCGACGCTCGAACATTACAATTTACTACAGCCATAAATGTCGCCGATGAATTACTGTGGACGCGACAGGCATGTCCGCTTCCCGTGGAGTAACGTGACGGCAGAAGATTGGAGGAGGTAGGGCACAGCGAGATTTTCTCGCTCTAAATTGGATCAGCCCGCCTGGTGAGGTACCTCCGCCTTACAGAAGATCGCAGCCAAATTACATTCATCATCATCATCAACAACCTGTAGAAGTCCACTGCTGGATATAGGCCTCCCCCATAGAGTTCCACGACGAACGGTCTTGAGCCCTTTCCATCCACCGACTTCCCGCAACCTTTACAATGTCATCGGTCCATCGGGTGGGGGGCCTTCCAACACTGCGTCGCCCGGTTCGTGGTCGCCATTCGAGAACCTTTATTCCCCAACGGTTATCAGTTCTGCGAGCTATATGGCCTGCCCACTGCTACTTCAACTTGCTAATTCTGAGAGCTATGTCGGTGACCTTCGTTCTTCTACGGATTTAATTTCCATTATTTGTTTCAAATTGTGAAGTGTTCCTTCGGTGAGTAAGGTTGTCAGAGCTCTTTAGGGGGGGCGGGGTTCGGCAGGCAACGCATTAGAATGTTTCAGGTGTTGCTGATGTCAATAGGCGACGGTAACAACTTACCATCAGGAGGGCCGCAAGCCTGTTTGCATCCGTATAACATAAAAAAGAGCTGATAACTGAAGTCTTTGAACGAGAACCATAAAAGAACGTCTGACGGATGTGTGTAATCACTTCTCTCTAGCCTCTAAGGTTTGCTGGAAGAAAACTCTTTTGATGGTTAAGCTCGCCTTTGTATCTTTTTTCTGTTTTGATAAAGTATTTTTTAAAACAGCAATTTGAAAGAAAGGTTTTTTTTTATACAACTGAGGTGGCCAACAAGCATACACCCCACCTGTTGGTAAGCGGTTACCGTAGCCTATGAGGGCTTGCAATACCAGAGGCATCACGCACGCGTTCATCATTTCAGCCGTACTTCACTGCCTCCCCCACAGACAGCAAATTCCTTATCATGTGGGGGGATTTGCCCATACTCACCACGCTGGGCATGCGGGATGGCGAGCGCAGTTAGAGCTATCGTTGTTAAAATGAGGGGCGCTGCTGCCCATCCCCTAGCTTTTTTCCCTTAGCGCCTCTTACGACATCCGCGCATAGAGATATGGAGGGGCCTATTCTTTAGCCGGCCGCATTGCCGACCCCGAACCCCCTCCCCCCCTAAAGAGCTCCGGCAACCTTACTCATCGCAGGAACACAACACTAGGGTACTAAAGAAATTCTAAAAATAATAATTTGAATATACTAAACCTTAGGGGCCAGGGGCGTGGCTTACTTGGTTAGGGAATCCCCGTATCTAGGGGAAGGTTGCGGGCTCAAATCCCGTCTGAATAGAAAAAAAATGCGGTATTATAAAAAGTGTGGGTTATTAATTACTATAAAACTAAAATAATCAGCACATTCAATGTTTCAATGTTACTACCTAATTAAATCTACAGTTTCATAAAACTTTATCTCTCATCGCAAAGAAGATCATTAAGCTAGTTTTAACTCAATTCTAAGCCGTAATTTCAAATGAAAATACCCACAATACGAACAATAACGGAGTTAACGACCAACCGGAAGTGGCGCCATCTTGCGGCGGTGACTCATTTCCGGTGCGGATGGCCGATTGTTTAGTTTTGCAAATAGTTCATTGTTGTTATAATAAGGCATTCGCCATTGGGGTTTAAATCAATAAATAAATAACAGCCAACAGTTACATACATAGAGTCCTGACCCCACACTAAGATTCCCTGTGTGAAAAAAATGATAGGCACCAAGCCGTGTTTGTTGCCTGATTCTTCTAGGCTTGGTCGCGAGGAACAGGCGTAGCTTCACCTAGTTTCTAAGACGTTTCAAAGTGATCCTAGTGATTTTATTGAAATAAAGGCCTTTTGACTTTGACTTTGACTTTGTTTCGTGGGTATCAGAAACTACGAGTACCATGGTACCACAACACCCAGACCTGGAACAAATATTTGCAGATCATGCGAACTTTTGTCCAGCAGCGGGAATCGAGCCCCTTGCGTCTCAGACGGGCAGTCGCCCGCTGCGCCACCGAGGTCATCGGTTAATTACTTACTACCATTCTGCTCTCTTGAGATAACATATTAAATCTATATCAAGCTTAATGTAGTAGGTACAATGGGCAGGTTTATCGCTGAAAGCGATTTATTCCTGGCAACCTTAGGATAGAAAGTAATGTGCAAGCAGATATGGACGACGATGCACGAAGTATTGTTCTATTGAATTTGGCACAAATATATGTAGATTATAGTCTTGAATAGCACATAGGGTATATTTTATACTCGTAAATACCAAGTCAAAGTCAAAAGGCGTTTATATCAATAAAATCACTAGGATCACTTTGAAACGTCTCAGAAACTAGGTGAAGCTACGCCTTTCCTCGCGTTCAAGCCTTAAGAATCAGGCAACAAACACGGCTTGGTCCCCACCACGCGAGCAAAGCCGCGGGGGGGTAGCTAGTTTTATAGTACATTTCAGTTTTTAGTGGCCACGGGCAGAAAATAAAACGGATTTTTATTGAAAAACAAAATCCCAACTCCGCTCATACGCGTATTGACAGTCAGTTTGACCCAGTTTCCCCTGGAACGAGATGAAGTGGTTTTTATTCGGGCACTTAAACGTGTATGCCGCAGAAGCCGCGTCGTTTAAAACAGCGGTGACGCTCATATGACGGCCGCAAGCTGAGTCAGCTGAGCATTGAGCGATGAATAATTCCAAATTTCTAAAATGGTATTTAGATAGATAAACTGTTTCATGTGTATTTTGTAAAATAGCTCGAAATATTTACTTGTATCGAATATTTTTTTGAGTACTTCACATAATTTATTATATGTATCGATATCGATATTTTGAAAGTAGGAAAGTCCCTTAGCGTCCTGCATGCAGGAGTGTGAATTGGCCACATAAGCACCACCACCAAAACTGCGCTGTGCGAGGCTAGAAAAATGAAGACATCCTTTTGAAGCCTTGTCCAAACGTCGGCGTGCGAAATTACAACAACAACGGTAACGGGCAACCAGTACAACAACGGCTTTAGGGTGCTGCTGGGACTGCCGAGGTACTGTAGCGCATCAGGTATGTTTGCTGACGCTCAAGTCGATGACTTCTACGCGATCATACGCAAAAGAATTGCGTCCCTGATGCGCCGCGTCCGCGACAGTGGCAACAGCATGCTGGCCGTTGTGGCAGATAGTTTTAATTATGGTTCCAGCATCATAGGCCTCTGGCTTTCAAAACACCAGCCTGTCGCACAGTTGGTCACTCAATAATGTTTTTTTTTTTACTGTTTATAATTTTGTGCTTACTAACATATTTTAAAAGTTTTTAAATATTATTTTTTACTAACAAAATGGATGACATGTCTGAAATTAAAATAAATTGAATTGAATTGAAATTATCCTTATCTCTATTAAATAAAGTCAATTTTGAGTTTGACGTTTATTGTTGAGCTATAACGTACCCCTCAAATGTCAAACTCAAAACTGACTTTGTTCAGTAGAGTTAAGGATTATTCTGAAACTAATTTTATATGAAATATTGCATGCCGTGTCAACACGGTTTAATGTGTGTTCTGTTTATTTTGTTTGGTTAATTGATCTATTCATACCTTTTGTTGTGTTTATATACTAAATATTGCTTACTACCTACTTACCTAA
The DNA here is from genome assembly GCA_947579855.1 of Anticlea derivata. Classification (NCBI taxonomy): domain Eukaryota; kingdom Metazoa; phylum Arthropoda; class Insecta; order Lepidoptera; family Geometridae; genus Anticlea; species Anticlea derivata. The sequence continues at coordinate 2,905,556 of OX388287.1, read as the reverse complement.
TATATACACCGTTTGAGTGCTCGTGTAATTATGTGAAAGAACCTAATTACGTTCTGACGAGTGTCAGTGCCCACACAAACCCTACGTGGTTTTTAGGGCACAAAAACAATAATTGTAACCGTTTTTTTAAAAAAGTGTATGATGAATAAATTAAAAAAAAAAACAACTTTTTACTCACATAACAATGCTACAGTGGTATGTGAAATGTTAAGATGGAGTAGGCTAGAGCACCTATTCTATACTATACCTATCTCATTCTATATGGGCTGATAGGATTCTCAGTCTAGTCGCCCAAACGCCATCATTGATACCGCCCGAGTTAACAACCGAAAGTTTCTGCTCGATGTTTTTCTAGAATATTACTGCCGTTATATGACGTTAACTGATTTTTAAACAGTGAAATGTACTTGAATGTACGTACAATACAAAATGAGCCTTTATTCCGAGGTTTAACCACAAAATACTTATTGGAAATGAGACAAATTGAAACGGCTCGTGCATGAAAGCAGCCTCTGTGAGGCAAATTGAATTCTCTCACCGCACTGGTTACTTTAACATAAGTCTTTTCAGAGCCAGGATCAATAGAATACCAAGAAAATAAATAAAGGCAGGTTCACTCGAATGAAAGTCCTGACTACCTGACATTTAGACAACGCACAGCCAAGGATGATATAAGAATAGAGAGACACCATCTGTGGGGATTGTCTGGCGACTTATAAGCACGCCGATTAACAACTACATCTGGATTTAAGCTTCTTTTTGTGGTTTCCAGAAGACGATGACATATTTTTGAATGACTTTGTCAGTCTCTACTACCGTAATAAAAAGTTTTTGGCACAGCCTAAACCGCTTGTCGTAGAGACTTCAAATTTGGAGTGTGTGCTTTGACTTTTGATTTGCAGATATTTGTTTTCATGCACTAAGTAACCTTATGCTTAGTGCAATTCTAGCAAAGTTTAATGCTATGAATAAAGATTTTTCTATTCTATTCTAATTCAGATTGCTTTCACTGCTAAATTGCTACCGGTAATTTGGAAAACTAGAGCTTAACAGAGTAAACTAAAAAGTGCCTTTGCATACACGCTCGAAAGAATAATGGTTTAATCTCCTAACTACAGTGAGCCATAAAGCCCTTCACCATGACTGGCGTAACTATCTCTATAATGTCTGAAATAATGCACACGTAGCGGACATAATAGATCCGCTAAAATGGCGATGAAAATGGCAGTGGGCCATATAGCTAGCAAAATTGACAATAGGAATAAATGTTCTCAAATGGCGAACACGAGCCAGACGACGATTTGTAGGAAGTCCGATGGACCGACGACATTTAGAAGGTTGCAGGCAGTCGGGTGGATGGAAAAGGCTCAAGATCGTCCGTCATAGTACTTTTTTGGGGCGGGCCTATGTCTAGCAGTGGACTTCTACAAGCTGTGATGTGTGATGATGATGATGATCACATTGCCTAGCCTGACGGACAAATCTCGCGAGAAAATTCCTATTATTATTATTATTATATTAACAACTAAAATGGCAAACCAGTTTTCGGCCCACCTGTTGGTAAGTGGTTACCGTAATCTATGAACGCTTGCAATACCAGAGGCATCACGCACGCGTGACTGACCCCGAATCCCCCCACCCCTTAAAGAGCTCTGGCAACCTTACTCACCGCAGGCTATAGCAATGCGAAGTTTTCGCCGGGATTCACTAATTTGTAGAGTACTGCATGTATCTATATTTTTTTAATGTTATACGGAGGCAAACAGGCTTACGGCCCTCCTGATGGTAAGTGGTTACCGTTGCCTATTGACATCAGCAACACCTGGAGCATTGATAATGCGTTGCCTGCCGAACCCCTCTCCCCTTATAGCTCTGGCAATCTTACTCACCGCAGGAACACAACACTATTTGAAACAAATAATTTTATTTGGCTGCGATCTTCTGTAAGGCGGAGGTACCTCAAAAGGCGGGCTGCTCCGATTTAGAGCGAGAAAATCTCGCTGTGCCCTACCTCCTATCTAAGTTCCGCTGCGATTTCTATCCGCTATGTTTCGTGCTGTGCCCTACCTCCTATATAAGTTCCGCTGCGATTTCTATCCGCTATGTTTCGTGCTGTGCCCTACCTCCTATCTAAGTTCCGCTGCGATTTATATCCGCTATGTTTCGTCCGCTAGATGTTAAGTTCCTCTCCACCTAGACTATTTCCCAGTGGATTATTCGGCAAAGCAGTGAATTTATTACACTTTTAGCGTGGCTAGGCGTAAGTGAAGTTTATGCATGAAACAGCTAAGTGTTTACAGACGTAGCTCTTTCGTGCTTTATGTGTAGTTTAATGGAGTAGTTAAAAACAGCCGCTTAATTTTTGATCTCATTTATATTATTTTTCATCCAATTTCTATTATTATTTTATTTTTATATTGATTTATTTAATTTATGCGGAATTGCCATCCAGCGTGGCAATTCCGCCAGCGTCTTGGGGACGCTTCCGACTGGTAGTGATGTGGATCAGTTGAGCTATCTATAGATCGTTTGTAACGGTCTTTAGGTGGCTCAACTGTTTCTTGTGTATTTTGTAAATATTAACTTGTTTTAGTTTTAAGTTTCTTTCTGTAAATAAAGTATTTTAATTTATTGTTGAAAATGTATATACCTATTAATATATATACCTATTGTCTAATCTTGTAATTTTTGCGTGCTAATTAAATTAAATAAACAAAAAAAAATAAGGTTAATTAGGTTAATGCAATTGAATTTTATTTTAGTTTAATTTACAACTGTTATTATTATTATTTTTATTATAAAAAAATACTAAATTGGGGGGATTTGCCCATACTCGCCACGCTGGGCATGCGGGTTGGCGAGCAGATAAAGCATTGTTGATAGGGAACGTTGTTGCTCATCCCCTAGTTTTTTCCACCTTAATCTTTTTGAATCGCTTTTGATTCCGTCTTCTTTAATTTATGGCTTCTGTGGCCCAAATAACTGAATGATATACACGCCTGGTTCTGTACACATACTTATATGTAGGTCAGGAACGCGTTATTAAATAATCGGTTATGGGTCTTGAAACGACGTGGTTATCGTTTTAATCTCGTAAATGATGACATAAGGATCATATTATGGGGTGTTTATAAAGATATTGGGTTTAGGAATTGTTGTGGAATTGAAAAATATTTAGGAAAGTTTTTGTTCCTATTACGGAAGCCGTTTTCAAACGGCATGCGATATATTGTTGATATGTCGTATTATATTCGTTGCAAAATGATCCCTAACTCTACCAAACAAACTCAGTTGTGAATTAGAAATTTGAGGGTGTGCGATCACCGTCGTATGGACGTCGTACGGCTGAAATGATGATGATCACCGATATCGCAAACATCTAAAAATCAATTAACTTCATTTAAAAAACGTATAAATCATTTTAAAATAAATTTGAGATGACATAAGCTAGCGTGACTGGGGCTGGTTGCTTCATTTAGAAAAGAATCACAAATACCATCTAGTTTAATTTTTATATTATTTATATTATTTTATTTGGTCATCTAGTTTAATTTTTATTTTATTTTATTAATGAAACAAAATCCACAGATCTTAGTTGTATGGTAGTCCCACAACTATGCCAAAAAAGTTGATGATAACACTACTTGCTGAGGAACCAAAAAGAAGATTCGGATCAGGGTTCCGTTATAGCATTCTGCAACAATTTTATATTTTTTCCGTTACACATAGTTTACCAAAACTCGGCCCAAGACGTAGGTAAGAGCTAGTTAATTAATATTATAGGCAAGCACTTAACGCCATGAGTGATTGATGTTCAATCCATCATTCGCAGACAGTTATCCTCTTCGAGCTAAATTTAGAACCTACTCTACTACCCTTATAACAGTATATAAGGGTAGTAGAGTAGCTAAGGCTAAGGCTTTTGCATTTTCAGACTAGCGATTTATACGAGCGTTTCAGCTCGTTTTTCTCGATAAAACCGCATGGTCTGAAATCGGTTGAGCCGTTACGGCGTAATTGAACAACAAACATCCAAACATCCTCACAAACTTTCGCATTTATAATATTAGTAGGAAGCAGGAAAATTACGTCCGTCTAAGAGGGATACGTACTGTACAGCCACGGAAGAGGCCAGGACCACATCGGGTCTGCGGGCCGTGATCGGAAGCGGCTCCCAGACACCGCCGCATACAGGGATACTGAGAGAATGTTACCAACGACCCAAAGTCCTGCTTCGCTATTTTAAGGAGCTGGGCTGGCTGGGGTAGGGTTAGCATAGGGGGACAATGCACAAAACACCCCACAGCGGGAAGTCAGTGCAGGTCTAACCACCCCCGATTAGAATTAGAATTAGAATTAGAGGGATACGTTTGTGTCCAAGTGACCAAATCGATGACGTTTTGGAAAAAGTCCACGCCATTTGATTTGTATTTGTTTGGATGTTTGTTGTTCAATCACGCCTAAACGACCCAACGTATTTTAATGAAATTTGGTACAGGGATAGATTATAGTATGGAATAGCATATTGGCTACTTTTTATGTAGGTACCACGCGAGAGAAACCGCCGTGGTGGCCCCGGCTGAAGAATAGGCCCCTCCATATCTACCTATCCGCGGATGTCGTAAGAGGCGACTAAGGGAAAAAAGCTAGGGGATGGGCAGCAGCGTCCCTCATTGTAACAACGATAGCTCTAACTGCGCTCGCCAACCCGCATGCCCAGCGTGGTGAGTATGGGCAAATCCCCTCACATGATAAGGAATTCGCTCTGTCTGTGGGGGAGGCCATGTTCAGTGGACGTCCAATCTATCTATATAGTTTGTTAGCTTTTATTAAAAGCACATAATAAACAGAAGCTAAAGAGGTATGTCAGGATAGCAAGTGGACAACCGTGGTCTCCGCCTCAGGGAATTAACGTGATTTTAAGTATTTAATTACGTATATCTTAGTACAGCCACCGCTTCGTGCAAACTAAGTTTTTACGATATAAAAGCGTGTGGGTGAAACAGCGAACCCGGCAAATCGTATGAATCAATGAATCCACTCGCGATCACATGATTACATACTATCTGGCAAAACATAAATCAAATTGAGCCAAACTTGCGAATTTGGGATTTAAATAGGTTATAGCAAAATAAAAACATCTTGTTCACTTTTTTAAGTGTGTACTTTATTATTTAAATAGAATAGAATATACTTCTTCTTCTTCCTGCCCTTGTCCCTTATTATGTGGGGTCGGCACAACATGTTTTCTTCTTCCACTCTCTTCTGTTAGCCGTCATCTCCGCACTCACATCTTTCTTACTCATGTCATCTTTAATACAATCCATCCATCTTTTCTTCTGCCTTCCTCTAGTCTTATATCCATGCACATTCATACCTAACGCTCTTCTCGTTACATGACTTTCATCCCTCCTCATGACATGCCCATACCATGTTAACCTATTACTTCTCAACTTTTCCGTCACTGGCGCTACTTTCAAACTTCCTCTGATGTACTCATTTCTTATTATGTCCATTCTTGTCACTCCACACATCCATCTCAACATTCGCATCTCTCCCGCACGCACTCTTCTTTCATAGAATATAAGTTTATTTGACATACACACGAAAACACAGAACAAACATGGGAACATATAATACAAGGTATAGTAAAAACACATATGACAACAAAGAATAAACATAAGGACACCTGCCCACCTTATAGGTTTGCTATAGGAACCTGTTAAATAAATCTTAAAATACAGTAAATATAAATCTTAAAGTAGGTACAATGGGACAAACAGGAGATGGGCGAAGGCGGTCATTCAAAGGACAAAGGCTTACGAACTGGAATTGAGAAATATAAAAAATCCGGACAGAATTTTTTTGTAGTTAGTCATTTGTAGAAAAAGCTATAAATCTGGAGCTAGTGTTATTTAAATATATGTTATATATTTAAAGTGATCTGGATCAGTTGAGCTATCTATAGATCGTTTGTAACGGTCTTTAGATGGTTCAACTGTTTCTTGTGTATTTTGTAAATATTAACTTGTATTAGTTTTAAGTTTCTTTCTATAAATAAAGTTTATATTTAAATATATTATGTATTTAAACATAAATGCGATAGTTTTTGAGAATGTTTGAATGTTTCTTGTTCAATCACGCCGTAACGGCTCAACTGATTTCGATGAAACTGGTTAATTAAGTAGATTTTTACCTAGAATTATAGCATTTATGCTACTCTTTATGTTGGTACCACGCGGGCAGAAACTAGAAGCGTATAAAAAGGCTTCGGTGACAAAGTACAAAGTATTTTTCAAATAACAGACAATAAAAACACTGTGATCAATGAAAAAAAAATGAAAAAATATTTATTTGTTAAAACAATTCAGGTACAATCTACCAGCGGCCTTCACACTAGGCATAGCCTGTGTCGTGGAGACCAGTTACAAGAATTAACAAGAAGATAAGTTCGGACTACCCACTAAAACAAACATTAGAAAATTAATAAAGAAGTAGGTACTTGGATTAATATGTAAAGCATGCACTTAGTTTTAAAATATAATCATAATCAATAGACATTTTTATCGAAAGTGACTGAACAAGAAGTGAATATCACTGATAAACAGAACAGTACAACAGTATGCCTAGCTGCGTTATACCTAATATTGTACTATAGTTTCACACAAATTTATTTTACCCTGGATGTCGGATGCCATTTGCTGCTAGCTCGATGTTATACCGTACTTACCTACCTACTTACATAGGTTATAATAATGATCTGTGCCCTTCTCTTCATCGCCTGATAGCGGCTGATGGCTTCCGAGGATCAAACCTGCTGTGACGACAGCAGACATTTTATGGCGAGGCTGAAAAGCAGCGTAGCTGAGCCCCCGATCATTTCACCTGTCTACCTACATACATACCAAAACTTGTAAATTACCAATTGTATTTTTATAGCTGTGTGTAGGATTCTTGGTGAATAAATGCCCTTTTATTTTTTATTTTATTTTATAAAATCGGGCTTCGACAATGATCTAGCTATCTTCCTCTAGTCTGTGACTACAATTTGGTTTGCCGACAACATTTGTCGCGTAGACGCTATTTCATATTCATACAACTATTTGTAACTCTGACTTCTGAGATCATGAATTCATTTTAACCGTATTTAGTTGGATTCAGACGGGGCGCTATTATCACACCATGTCATCGTGATTCCTGATCTGTGGTGTAATTGTGTTTAGTGGCAATGACAACCGCAGAACCGACAACCGTTGGGGAACAAAGGTTCTCGAGTGGCGACCTCGAACCGGACGCAGTGTTGGAAGGCCCCCCACCCGATGGACCGACGACATTATGAAGGTTGCGGGAAGTCGGTGGGTGGAGAAGGCTCAAGACCGTTCTTCGTGGCACTCTCTGGGGGAAGCCTTTGTCCAGCAGTGGACTGCATCAGTCTGATGATGATGATGATGTGAATGGCAATGAAGTTTGTAACTTTGATGGTGAACTTGACAAGGGAAAACTTCAAGATCTTAGCTTCTTCCTTTTCATGTTTAAATAACGTCAGATGTCGCATACATTGATAAAATTCTCCTCATAAGTGCGAACTTCATTACCATTTCGCTTAGGCAATAGCACTTTCCACTGCGTCGCGGGCAATGCAGTGTTGCAAGGCATGTAGACGCATTGTACCACGCAGAACAAAGCTGCTACATACAAGTGTATTCTGTATGGCACCGAAACTCTACAACAAAATTCCAAAATTGATTCGTGAATTGTCCAGTAACACTTTTAAGGGACAGACTTAATGATTTTTTAATTGCCAAGGCATATTAAACTGTAAATGAATTTTTAAATGACCGTTCTATTGTTTAGCTTAGTTATTGACCTAATTAATTTGACTCATTTAAATATTTTTCTGACATAATACTCGCTTTTTTTATTACCTATGTAATTTTTTTTAGATATATTAATTTTTGACGATGTAATAAAGGCAGATAATTAAATTAATGCATGCTTTAATAATTGAAATGTTAATTAAATGTTTGTACGCCCAAGTGGCAGAATCTAGCGATCTAGACTAGTCCTATGAACTGACTGCTAAATGTACCTACCTGATTCACAAACAATAAATTAATTACTGAAGGCCTCCCACCCGATGGACCGACGGCAAAGTTAAAGTTGCGGCAACTCTTTGGGGGAGGCCTATGCCCAGGTGGACTTACACAGGATGATAATGAGTGAAGTTATTCATGTGAATCTCCATTGCTAAAATATTTTTAGTACTTACCAGTACGTACTTATTACCGTAGACTTAAATGTTGACTTACCTGAAACAAACATATAAAGTTAGTGGGTAGGTACAAGTAGTTCAATCGGCACCACACTGAAGCCTTAAATTCCATTTTGTGAAAAGGGATCATCGAAAAAAATGATAGGCACCAAGCCGTGTTTGTTGCCTGATTCTTCTAGGCTTGGTCACTAGGAACAGGCGTAGCTTCACCTAGTTTCTAAGACGTTTCAAAGTGATCCTAGTGATTTAATTGAAATAAAAGCCTTTGACTTTGACTTTGACTTTGAAATATATAATAATTACGTTTTAAAAACTTAAAATAACCCGACTTTAATCTTGAGAGCTACAGAGTATTCAAAACTTTGGTCTACTACTTAGATAGATAGATAGAACATTCTTTATTGCACATAAAAATAGTACAAAGGCGAACTTAGTGCTAAAAAGCATTATCTTCCAGATAACCTTTGTGTTTGTGGACAGAAGATGTGAAGGTAGTGCACAGGAGAGGGAACAATTGAGATCATAAAAACGAAAATAAAAGGAGTTATGATGCTAATTACTTACTCAAATTTTGATAGAAATAGGATTTTTAATTTAAAAATTAAAAATAAATAAGTTCAATACATAAATATATAGATACCATAATAAATACATATGCATACCAATAAAATATTGTAAATAAGAAAACAAATGCTAATTTTTGTATCATTTTATCAAGGAGATGATTATAGATTCTGGACCTGAAAACCTCCACCGACGTGGATTCACGAAAAACAGGAGGGATATGGTTCCAGAGACGCGTAGCGGTTATTGTGAAGGAGTCCGAGTAAGTTGCTGTTTTATGTTCCGGAGTCAACAGTTGAAAACGATGTGAAGACCGTACTGGCCTACTATGTATGGTACTCCTATAAGTAAGCCCCTTTCGAAATAGCATACAAATTATTGTATAGGCTACTTTTATCAAGATACCACGCGGCAAGCTGCGGCCTAGTAATCTGTAATTCAATTGTTATGCCTTAAATTAATTATTTTCTATCGAAAACCATTTTCAACGAGAGTAATCTCAAACAAAGTCCAGTTAACACAAACTTTTGGCGGCTACAATTTATACCCTAGGGGCTAGGGCTCTGTAGCGCTGAGAGTAAAGATAATATAGAGCTCGCCCGCTACGGTACGAACAGTAAGCAAAAATGAAAACCAAAAATCGTCTGAGACGCGGGTGCGGGTTCGTTTCCCGCTGGGGCAAATTTTTGCATGATCTGCTAATATTTTTTACTGTAATTAAAAATGTTGGCAAGATATGTTGAATGGACAAGATACGGAATGAGTACATCAGAGGAAGTTTGAAAGTAGCGCCAGTGACTGAGAAGTTGAAGAGTGGGCATGTCATGCGGAAGGAAGAATGTCATGTGACTAGAAGAGCGTTAAATATGAATGTGGAAGGATATAAGGGAAGAGGTTGACCAAAGAAAAGATGGATAGGCTGTGTGAAAGATGACATGAGTAAGAAAGGAGTGAATACTGATATGACGGCTGATAGAGGGGAGTGGAGGAGAAAAACATGTTGTGCCGACCCCACATGAAGTGGGATAAGGGCCCTGCCCTTGATGATGAATTAAAATGTTGGCCCATAGATAAATTTCTTAATGACTAACATACATCCTACTAATATTATAAATGCGAAAGTTTGTGAGGATGTTTGTTGTTCAATCACGCCGTAACGGCTCAACCAATTTCGTTGAAACTTTGAATAGATAAAGTTCTTTACCTAGAATAGCTTATGGCCTACTTTTATGTAGGTACCACGCCAGCGTAGCCGCGGGCGGAAGCTAGTAGAAATATATACCTAACATTAACAAATTGCACACGTAAAGGCGACGTGTGACGTAACTGCTCGGCGACTCCGGTGTCTCGTGGTCTTGTCTCGTCTTGCCTCATCCAGACTCTCCGCGAGGCTACACGAGGGAACGCGGGAGTGAGGACGGTGCGCTCGTGTCCCCTCGTCTTTCCTCGCCTCGCCTCGCTGTTGCTCCGCTTCGTGTCGGCTTTTCGGGCGCGAGTCAAAGGACGTAAGATGCGGGTCGAGAAGCTGGACTCTCGCCATAATGTGAGCTTCAATTCATTTATGGTGAGAGTTCCAACTGAACATCTATCGACCAAATGTGAAACCAATGGTGTCAAGTTCCGCAGGTTCACTGGCCGCCGGCGCCGCCGTGCACTGTCGTCAGCTGACACCCTGATTGCGACATCTACACGTCGCCGTAGTCATAATGTTTTAAGTTTTTATATTGTATGTATGTTAGTTTTAAGTTGTATATTGAGGTTTATAATAAAATAATTATTATTATAAAAAGGACGTAGCGGGCAACTGAATAAATCGAGAGTGTGGAGCCAATACTCGTGCCGAGTGCCTCTACGAGGCGCCGCGCGAGAGTCTGGATGGGGCATCTTATGTTTTTACTCTAAGATTTGTCCCCCCCAGGGTTCCGTGGGGTCCTTCGATTTACGAGACCCGAACCCGTTTGAGGAATTTATATCTTTTTTATACCAACACTGTCTTTCGTTTTACGGCTGGTGATTTAAGCCTTTATATTTTCTTATTGGTTTGACTTTATCAGGAACTTTTATGGTGAGGGAAAACATCGAAACTGACATGTTCTTAGGGGAAAATGTAGGCATGTTTTTGGATTTCATACAAGGTGATTCATAATATGTATGCCTTCCTGAAAGGGGCTTATTCTACAACCAATTTTACGACTGGCCTCATAGCTCAGTTGGTAGTAACTCTGCCTTCTGCGCTAGAGGTCGCGGGTTCGATTCCCGCTCTGGACAAACATTTGTGTGATGAACACAGATGTTTGTTCTGTGTCTGGGTGTTAAATATTAATCTATTATGTATATCAGTCTCTGGTACCCATAGTACAGGCTATGCCTAGTTTGGGATCAGTTGACCGTGTGTTATATGTCCGGAATATTTAATTGGCAATAAAGTTTGTTCTATGACTTTTGGAAATTCGAAATGTTGAATGTTTTGGGGTAAAATCAGTTCAAACTAAATTATTCAGCTGTTTGGGTCTAACTTCTGGTACTAATTAGTTATAAACATGATAAAAAGACCTAGAAACTGGCGAAGCAGCGATTCCTCGTTTCTATATACAAGTTGTTACTTAGTTAGTACGAGGAGCTCAATGCATAACTAGTTTATAGGTCTATAACAACAACTACTGGTCTATGTTATACACCTAATAATCACCTTTGTGCACTTCATTGTATCTACAATATAATATTTATACATCTATATATTTTTAGGTATATTTCGTTGTATAATTATGTAGCACCATATGTATGTTAAGACCTTTATGAATAAAAACATTTTTACCCAAAACAGGTCATCTGTATTAGGTAATTGACCATGTTGAGGTACAGGTACCTACTGAAAAGGGCCTAGGACCGTAGGTGAAAGAATCAGTGTAGTGAAAGGATTACAGTGCGCCTCTCAGAGGCTCCTTTCGTGCACATGTCACAATGTCCTCGAACTTTAAGGTTCGAGGCCAGGCTGGTTTCTTTACTATTTGAGAGCACTTGAATAGGGCTTACCAATTTTCCGAATGGAAAATTCATTGCTGCACTTCCGGGATTTGAGCCCACGACCTGTGGAGTGGAAGGCGGGACCACTAACACAACTCCACCAGTGCTCTAATTTACATCGTTTGAAGTTCTATTCAGTTCCGACTATTGTTTAGATCCAATCGGCGTTCGAATTATATGCCATTCTACTAAGTTGTTACCGAACTGAATCGTAAATTAAACTAAAACAAAGTTTATCTGCAACCGAAATGCAGTCGCTAACAATTAACCTCATTATTCAAGCATATTGTGTCGAAATTTTAGACGTATCAACCACATCATTTCAGCCGTACGACGTCCACTGCTGAACAAGGCCTCCCCCACAGACAGAGCGAATTCCTTATCATGTTGGGGGATTTGCCCCACACTCACCACGCTGGGCATGCGGGTTGGCGAGCGCAGTTAGAGCTATCGTTGTTAAAATGAGGGACGCTGCTGCCCATCCCCTAGCTTTTTTCCCTTAGTCTTTAGAGGAATATGAGCTGGCAAACGTTTGACGTCCGATTGAATTAGGAGAATCGCCGAACAAACCGGCATGTCCTAGAACTTGCAAATTCGAAGACATGTGACATGACATGTGCACGAAAGGAGCCTCTAGGAGGCGCCCTTTAATCCTTTCACTACACTGATTCTTTTACCGTGTCAGTCATTGGCCCTTTTCAGGGCCACTATACCTCAACCTGGTCACTTACCTCATGCAGGATGACTATGAAAGAGTCAGTGACACGACAGGCATGCAACACTAACACACAACTAGCACAAATCTTGATGAGAAGTTATCGTTTGTGCACGAAGGCTCCTGTCGTGCACAAACGGCGAAGGCGAATTAAAGAGAATTAAATTGCGCTTCTTTGGACGGACTTTAATTCTTCCACGACATAACACTGATTCTTTCACCGACGCGACAGTCATAAGCCCTTTTCAGGGCCGTCATACCTCAACGTGGTCACGGACCTAATACAGAATGACCAAAAAGGATCAGTGACACGACAAGAAGAAGTTCAGCCGTTCGTTTGCGATCGATTGAAATGTTTGTTAGTAGAATTGACCCCCTTGGCTGCTTTCCAGAAACTACTCATATAATATCCGTGTACGTTAGGTTCTAAAGTCAGTGTGACATGAAAATGGACATGCAGCTTCCGAGCACTTACATGAATGTGGCTTGGCCAGTGAAATCCGAATGTAGTCAATTGTTGTTGATCAGACGTCCTGATATCTTTTTGAAAACCCGGAGGGCCCCGTTTCCCCACGGACCCAGGGTCTCAACCCCAAAAGGCTGGGTCCGTGGGGAAACGGGGCCCTCCGGGTTTTCAAAAAGATATCAGGACGTCTGATCGAAGCGACGCGTGACCCGAGAGCTGGCTCTTATTTGGCCCAGCGAATTAGCATTGCCATCCAGCGTGGCAATTCCGCCAGCGTCTTGGGGACGCTTCCGACTGGTAGTGATCTGGATCAGTTGAGCTATCTATAGATCGTTTGTAACGGTCTTTAGATGGCTCAACTGTTTCTTGTGTATTTTGTAAATATTAACTTGTATTAGTTTTAAGTTTCTTTCTGTAAATAAAATTTCATTGTTGTTGTAATCCGTAAGTCTTTGTATTTTTTTTATATTCCTATTTAACTTAAAACACCCAATGGAACTTTGTAACTGAAGGAGAGCGTCGCTATCTGCGACACAGTTTTATTACAAATGCAAGTAACATCGTTTTTTATATTGACTGTATCTCGTATTCTGTTCCAAAAAAAAAACAAAAAAAAACTATAAATTCAATTTTCAAGCCATGTAAATTATTCAAATTATTATCTCCAAACATACTAAAAAGCTTTTTTTGGTATTTTTTCATCTACTTATAGAACTGTTACTAAACATACAGACTACCTACTTAAAAACTGCTGACAAACTGATGTGACCCCAAAACAGCTGATTTTTGCATAGAGTTTTTCCAATGAAAAATGACGAATTTACTAAAGTCCTAAAACAAACTTTATTGCCAATTGGGTGTACAATAAGGCCCTTTCGTGATAGTAGATAGAACGATCGATCATTGACGTCATTCCCTTTTGTTGAGACGTTTACTTGTCTATCAATCCACTGACTCGCATTTGAATGGCAATAAGAAGTCATGCCCCCGTTCCACCAACTCAATCCCTACAACTACTTGATAAAGTCCATTTTGAGTTTGACATTGAGGGCGTGAGATATAGCTCTAGCCCCAAAAGTCAATCACAAATTGACTTTATTTAGTAGATCATTTTGAAAAATAGTTGACATACCTATCGTTCGCCGGCTGAATTAAGGAATTTTGTCTAAGGCGCTACAGAAATCAAAATAAAATGTCGAGTGGGCGGAGTGAAGAAAGTGACAGCGCTACGCTACTTTATTTGAATGCAGAAAGAGATAGCAAGCGTTAGAAGGCGCTCGAAAGTAATCGACGTAAGCGACATTATGTATTTTTAAAAAAAAGTGTCTTGGATTTAGGTACCCAATGCTATTGTCTAACACAATATTTAAAAAAAAAGTTATTTTTGTTAGATAGTCTCAGAGTATTTTCGAAAAAACTGTTGCAGTGGACCCATTTTTAAAAAATAAATCTATCGAGAAAAGTTTTACCAATCTCGTTTCTGTCTTGGATTTAGGTAAATAAAATGCTCAAGTTATCTTTGTCATAAAAATCAAAACTGTGCGTTTCGCGGTTATTGAGAAAAAACAATTCAAAAATCATAAAACAATTTAACCCTCACCTTAAGCGGTGGAGTAAGTTGGCATTCTTAAAGATTTATGTTTCAAATTCCTGTAAAATAGCGCTGATATTGTATAGAACGTATATTAACTCATATTATTACCAGTAAATTTCGATAGTACAACCTGCTGCCCTACTAAATTCCATGCAGAGATTGCAGAGCGCATTGATGGTTCGAATGTTATGTTCTAACAAATAAACATACAAAGCTGATTCGTCCAAGTTGTTCGTAGATCTTAGCTTGTTTCGCTCGCTCAATAAACTATGAAAGATAAGTAGGTATACCTACAAAGAGTAAGTTTACTAGAACAAAATAAACACAGCGCACATCATCTAACTTCAAACACAACGCAAAGGCGTTTTAGTCTACGTTGTATAACTTGTTTGTGAAGTCTGTTCATGATGCTCCGGATGAAAATTAGGACGGTTCAACGCGAAAAACCACAAGGTGTGTGGTTTTGCCACGCTTGTTGAGAGGGGTCACACTGGTTATTTCGTCATTAGGACCACCGGCCCTGGTCTCCTTTCTCAGGGTTAATCATCATCATCATAATTTCAGCCGTACGACGTCCACTGCTGAACATGGCCTCCCCCACAGACAGAGCGAATTCCTTATCATGTGGGGGGATTTGCCCATACTCACCATGCTGGGCATGCGGGTTGGCGATTGCAGTTAGAGCTATCGTTGTTAAAATGAGGGATGCTGCTGCCCATCTCCTAGCTTTTTTCCCTAAGTCACCTCTTACGACATCCGCGGATAGGTAGATATGGAGGGGCCTATTCTTCTTCAGGGTTACAATCCTACTAATATAAATGCGAAAGTTTGTGAGGATGCTTGGATTATAAGATGTTTGTGATTCAATCACGCCATAAAACATTATTTGTTTCAAATAGTGTTGTGCTCCTGTGGTGAGTAGGGTTGCCAGAGCTCTTTAGGGGGGAAGGGGGTTCGGGGTCGGCAACGCGTGCGTGATGCCTCTGGTATTGCAAGCGCTCATAGGCTACGGTAACCGCTTACCATCTGGTGGGCCGTAAGCTAGTTTGCCACCTCTGTTGTATTAAAAAAAAAAAAAAAAAAAAAAAAAAAAAGAAGATAGAAGAAGAAATGAAGAAAATAATTTTATTTGTAACATATTATAGGTATCGGCATAACAACGATTACTATAAACAACAAACTTAAACTAAACTATAAAATACCTACTCATATGCCACAAACTGGCTTCCAACTCAGCATGTTGTTGTGTTACCTAAAAAGTAACACAACGCTGATCTTCCGTTAGAACCAAGTTGCGCCACATAACACACAAATCCTTGTGGAATTATAACGAGACAGTTATATGGTGGTATCCTGAAGGAACTGTAACAGAAACCTCGTCATCACTTCATTAGCCCACAAGGTCAAAGGATCTAGCTCAATCCCCGTAGAGCACAATCAGTAACGTAAATGTTTGGGCCAGGGGTAACTAAGACATTTTCTCGGCGCTGCTTCGTGACCGAAATCTGTAACTGAGATGTTAGTGTAGGAGCCAGCGCTGAGAAGTTAGATAAATAGATAAACTCTTTATTGTACACAGCGATTGAAAATAACAAAAGGGAGAAACAAAAAAAGTTTATTACGTACAATGGGCGGCCTTATCGCTAAAAGCGATCTCTTCCAGACAACCTTTGGATGGACAGGATAAACAGATTAAATAAGACGGAGGTGTACAAAAAGTTTAACACTACAATACGTACTATAAAAAATAATAATATACTATCCTAATACATCATCATCATCATCATCAGCCTGTAGAAGTCCACTGCTGGACATAGGCCTCCCCTAAAGAGTTCCACGACGAACGGTCTTGAGCCTTCTCCATCCACCGACTTCCCGCAACCTTCACAATGTCGTCGGTCCAGCGGGTGGGGGGCCTTCCAACACTGCGTCGCCCGGTTCGTGGTCGCCATTCGAGAACCTTTACTCCCCAACGGTTATCGGTTCTGCGAGCTATATGGCCTGCCCACTGCCACTTCAACTTGCTAATTCTGAGAGCTATGTCGGTAACCTTGGTTCTTCTACGAATTTCCTCATTTCGGATCTTATCACGTAGTGAAACTCCTAGCATAGCTCTCTCCATAGCCCGTTGTGCAACTTTGAGCTTGTGTATGAGGCCAATAGTTAACGACCAAGTCTCAGTGCCATATGTCATCACTGGCAACACGCACTTATTGTAGACCTAATACATAAGATCATAAGATACATGTGAGATCCTTATACATTAAACCTAAATATTACCTAACTATTTGTAAATATATAATATAGAGAGAGATAAGATTGTACCTACTGATAGTTTACTATTTAGATACTATAGAAGTTTTACGTTTTTAAGAAAGAAAAAAGAAAGAGAGGAAAAACTTTTATTTGTTACCACAATTTATGTTTTATTTTATAGTGATATAACCCACACTAAGGGAATACTATGATACTTTCGATTCCGACGGGATTTGAACCCGCAACCTTCCCCAATACGGGGATGCTCTAACTAACTAAGCTATGGAGACACTTCTCGTTGGAGCGAAAATCTTTAGGACATTAAAACACACTTTAACCACAATATTTGTAACAGTTTCTGTTTAGGCTTAAGTTAGGAGGTAGGTTAGGTACATAGGCACTTATGAGTTTAGGGTATGGCACTAAATAACGCCGAAGACTTGTGAGTAAGTAGCGCGCTGATCTTCCGTCGTCTCTCACATCAGTAACAGATAGCTTCGATATATAACTATACGATACTAAATTATACTTATATATATGACTACCTACTCGTAATAGGTTGCCACAACTATATTTCATGTAAAGTAGGTAGAAAAAGCCAACAAGCCGTGGTGGTCCCGGCTGAAGAATAGGCCCCTCCACTTCTACCCGTGGATGGCGACTAAGGGAAACAAAGCTAGGGGGTGGGCAGCAGCGTTCCCTATCAACAATAAAAGCTTTATCTGCGTTCGCCAACCCGCATGCCCAGCATGTCGAGTATGGGCAAATCCCCCCTATTGATTGTTATTGGTAATCTATGGGGGAGGGTTAAATTCAGCAGTAGACGTCTTACGGCTTAAATGATGATTTTTCATGATTGACAATAGCCCAAACTTTAGTCCAGTTCCTTTAGTATACCCATGGTTAATGGTAGAGTCGTATCTTGCACATCATAAACTGTGTGTCAGCAACTTCAGGTGTGGCAAGTTTGAAGGCAATTGTACTTTTGGACACTTCAACGTATGTAACTTTGCGGAAACTTCTGCTTGGTTGCAAGGAGTTTGATTTAGTGTATGTTGTTTAAAGCGATACAGTAATCCAAATAATATGTCGAGTGGGCGGAGTGAAGAAAGTGACAGCGCTATGTACTATAATTGAATGCGGAAAGATATAGCAAGCGTAAGAAGGCGCTCGAAAGTAATCGACGTAAGCGACATATAAGAAAATATCGATTATCTAAAAAACTATGTATTTTTTTATAAAGTGTCTTAAATTTAGGTACCCAATGCTATTGTCTAATACAATATTAAAAAAAAAAAGTTATTTTTGTTAGATAGTCTCAGAGTATTTTCGAAAAAACTGTTGCAGAGGACCCAACTTTAAAAAATAAATCTATCGAGAAAAGTTTTACCAATTGCGTTTCTGTCTTGGATTTAGGTAAATAAAATGCTCAAGTTATCTTTGTCATAAAAATCGAAACTGAGCGTTTTGCGGTTATTGAGAAAAAACAATTCAAAAATCATAAAACAATTTAACCCTCACCTTAAGGCTAGGTTCAGATGGTGACTTTTTTATAGAGTTTTTTTTTAATACAACTGAGGTGGCAAACAAGCATACGGCTCACCTGTTGTTAAGCGGTTACCGTAACCTATGAGCGCTTGCAATACCAGAGGCATCACGCACGCGTTGCTGACCCCGAACCTCTCCCCCATAAAGAGCTCTGGCAACCTTACCGCAGGAACAAATAATGTTATTTGGCTGCGATCTTCGGCAAGGCGGAGGTACCCTTTTAGAACGAGAGAATCTCGCTGTGCCCTACCTCCTCCAAAAATTTCAGATTTCAGAACAGTCCGACCAATGAACATAGCCTGTTTGGAAATAAATTATAAGGCAACGTAAACAAAGTTTTGGGCTGCAGCTATAATAATAATTATGTAGAATAGAATTGTTTTATTTGGCGTTCGTAAACATAAAATTTAGGAACGGATATAGGAACATACTAAGACTAGGTACATAATAAAGGTAGGTCAAGAGGCCTATAAATAAAAAAACTGATTAATTATTAATTAAATTTATGTTAATAACTCCTACAACTTGCACAGATAGTGATAGAAACGAAATGTTTCGATTAGTATTTATTATAATGTACCTACTAATAACATATGGCATCGCCTTAGGGATAAAAAAAACCTGTTATGATGTTATACTGTGTTCTAAAAAAATAAATAAATAAATGTTATGAGCTTCCGGCCGCGGCTTTGCTCTCGTGGTACCTTTGAAGATAAAAAGTATGGGGTTGCGCGGAAATTGTTTTTTGTTGGAAAATTCGCGACTCGCGTGTTTATGAGATTACGAACGCGGCTCCACTCGTTCGTGATTCGTCTTTTTTTCATGGTGTTACGACAACTAACAACCACCGGCTCCTGTTCTATATGAAGTTCACTCGCTGGAATCGTTCTGTGTGACTGAACATTTTATCATTAATCTTTAGTAGTAGGTACTGAGCAGATGTTTCTTTAGTATATACCTACGTAGTACGTTACTTTATATCCTGTCTTTATTAAAATTGGTGAACATGATTTTTGAGTTATTGGAATAACCCAAAAAGTTTCGACTTAGATGGGACTGTAACCCGTGAACACCCTCTAGATGCAACGGTACGCTACCGAGGATTTAGTCTCATAGATAGATAGATTATATCTTTATTGTACACCATTATGAAAATAAACACAAAAAACATTTTTTTTTATTAAATATAATTATTATAGATTATTAGTCAGAAGTTGAAACTTATCTGACTTATAATCTATAATCCCCTTGAAATGGAATTCATCATTTCAGCCGTCGCGTGAGAAGTCCAATGATGAACATCGGCCTCCCCACAGATTTCCAGAGCGACTTCCAATCAATGTGGGAGGTAATTGTTATAATAAGGGACGCCTCTGCCCATCTCCTAGCTTTTTTCCTCTTAGTCATCTCGGACAGGACATATGGCACGGCTAAGAAAACGACGAAAGGGGATTATGAAACTTTTATTATTATTTTCCAGTGATATAAAATACATAAAATATTTACTTAATGTTCTGTAAAATCTTGTTTTACCAGTAATAAACTATTTTTCATTTCATATAAACCCCCTTTTGGACCCCTTAGAAACCCCTTGGCTGATTTAACTGAAATTTTACCAGCTAATTTCGATAGTACATCTTGTCAGTCTATTAAATTCCATATAGATCGGATTCACGGTTCGATAGTTATGCTCTAACAACTATAAAACACAGATGAATAATCAAGTTTAAGACAT
Source organism: Anticlea derivata (assembly GCA_947579855.1). NCBI lineage: Eukaryota > Metazoa > Arthropoda > Insecta > Lepidoptera > Geometridae > Anticlea > Anticlea derivata. The sequence continues at coordinate 2,885,382 of OX388287.1, read as the reverse complement.
CTTCACTCGCTTCGCTCGTTTAATCAAAAAACGATTGAAATCTTTTATGGCAAAACTTTTTTATAACCGTGGTGGCCCCGGAAGAATAGGGCATTTTTACCCGTGGATGTCGTAAGAGGCGACTAAGGGAAACAAAGCTAGGGGATGGGCAGCAGCATTCCCTATCAACAATAGCTTTATCTGCGCTCGCCAACCCGCATGCCCAGCGGGTCGAGTATGAGCAAATCCTCCCAAATGATCCTCCCGGGCGAATGATTGACGCACAGATACAGTATCAACCTATGGTGGAGCCGCTGATGTTTGCTGCCGGTGTTATTTTTTCGAGCAACCGTCATCTATATTAAAATTATTTTCAATAAGAAATTTTAAGTTAGACATGTACGCTCGCTGCCCCTACTTCATAAAAATGTTAACTTAGATTATCTTAGATTAAGTTTCTCTTAAAAGCGAAATTCCTGTTATTTCTTAAGAGAAAATAAATATTCTTCAAACCGATCTATGGGAGGCTTTTGTTTAGCAGCGACATAGCCATAGACATTCATTTAATTGCAACTAAAATACACAACACAACATATAACAACAAACAGTAAAATAAAAATAAAACACGATCAAAGGCAATTAAAATAAATGTTTTTAAGAGGAAGGCAAAAGAGCATTTTCTATCTCTGTAAGTACGTAGGTATTTAAATTTAAATTATTTATATTTTTGTATATTTGTTTTATTGTTTCACAAGTAGGTATATATATTGTAATATTATTATATAAGTAGTTTGTTCATAGTGATAAGTTTATATTTAGGTATCTAATATAAGTATATTTTGTTAGAATAGTTTGTTGATAAATCTACTATTTTTTTTTTTTTATTCATTCATTTGTCTTGTACACAAACCCTACCTCTATAACCACCTATCTCTAGCCTCAAAGGTTTGCTGGAAGAAAACTCTTTTTAGGGTTAAGCTCGCCTTTGTACATGTCCTTTCATTTCGTTTGTTTTTTGTATGTGTTTTCTGTGTACAATAAAGAATAAAGAATAAAGAATAAAATGGTGTGATGTCTGCTGCAGCAGCAAAATGGCCTCGGCTCAGCATTATGCCTACTGTTTTAGCAGCAGACGTTGGATGCAGCAGTGGACGTCCTACGGCTGAAATGATGGAAAATTATGATGCCAAATCAAATATATTAATATATAAATATAATTAATTTCGAGGCGAGAATCTCTCTCCACCTAAACGAGGCTTTAGCTGTAGTTCTATGTTAGACAAACAGATAAAAGCTTTACACCAAAAAGTTAATTTTAAATCTCGGTTGGTGCACAGTTAAACCTTTTAAATTTTAATTGTGTACGAACAAACCTCCAACCTAATTCCAACCGTATCATGTAGCATTAAGGTCTATAATTGGGAAACATACAAAACCGCAAGTTTGTGATCTGCCAAATTGGAGTTTACCGTTCTGATAATAAGGGTTAACCAAGTTGTCATCGTCCCATTGGGACTTGCCTGGGCATTTATAGCCCGTGTAATGTTCTGGTCTGTTATAGTCTGTGGCTCTTTTATTTCGCTGTTTTAATGAGACCGCGGACCTGAACTCAGAACTCCAGCAGAACTCTTAAACTGTGTCTATCTTGTATATATGTAATCATTATAAAAACTTCAAAAATGTACATAAAGATTTTTTCATGAAAAATTACTATCCCAATTTACAATAGAAAACGTTTATTCAGAGGTAGGCAGGCATCCGCCTCACAAGCAGAATATTCTAGCAAATTTCCTACTTCTCCCATCCAAATTTCGACATATCCCAGGAATTTTTCAAAAAAAAAATCTAAATAAACCTTGTTCTTACAATTTTATTACGAAAACAATGAGAGCAACAATTGTTTATAATCCATAACGCCGTAACCTGAACGGATTAGGATAAAATTTGTAACATTTTATGCTACTTTCATCCGGGTACTACGTAAACGAAGCCGCGTATGGAACCTAGTGATAGCATGTAGGCAGGTACTGTATAAAACAGCTTTTACCACTTTAAAATCGGCGTGAAATAACCGTGAAAGTTCTTTAAAAAATGTATCTACAACTTAGCAAAATTCTCTCCAACTACGGGGAACCAGTTCATAAAACGTTTAGCACCTACCTAACTACCTACCTACAATAACCTGCAAGAGGACTGCAAGCAGGAAATTTACCTACAATATGTGCATTGCTTATCTTGCTGTATGACGTTTAATTAACCAAGAGGATGGTTGGTCGTAGGCGGCCATTTTGCCCTCCCGCCATTCGGGGGCCACGCGACCCAGGCCACTTTAACCTTTGTTTCTACAGGCTAGAGTGCATTTTATCTTTGCAGCTATTTCAAATTGTGTTTCTAGTGCTTCAAATTGTCTTTCTTGTGTTCTTAGTTATGTTTAATATGTTGCGAACTCAACATAATATTCGACATAACTCGTTTGCAAATGCACCCAAAAAAAAAATTGACTGATGACTTTTGCTTTGTCAGAAATGTTATATAATTATAATTAAAGAATGTTTTTTTATTCGGAAATGATGATCAAATTGGCAAATAATTCAATTTAATTGCACAGGATTTTCCAGCCTCTGTGGACCGAAGGTAAAAGCCTTACCTGTCCTTCGCCAACCTTAAAGTCACCATTCACTAATCTTTCTCAGTTACTTGTTGACGGACTGGCGTAGTGCCAACCTTTTAAACGCGAATCGTGTGCCAGCTTCCAGTTCCGCCGGATATGACGCCATTGTGCACTGGGTTTTCAGAAGAGGATATTAACTAGAAAATGCAACGCAGCAGAATCTAGTTTTCCGATCGCACACGGCATAAAAGTTGTGTTGGCCTAGTGGGAGGTTCCTCGATTTTCGATCATAAGGTATTCTTCTTCCTGCCCTTGTCCCATATTATGTAGGGTCGTTACAACATGTTTTCTTCTTCCACTCTCTTCTGTTAGCCGTCATCTCCGCACTTATCTTATTCATGTCATTTTTAATAATAGTTTATCCATTTTTCTTCCGATGTAGGTACTAGGTACTCTACTGTAATAATAATAAAGCCTTGTTGGCCAATAAGCCAAGTCAAGTCAGAAGGCATTTATTTCAATAAAATCACTAGGATCACTTTGAAACGTCTTAGAAACTAGGTGAAGCTAGGCCTGTTCCTCGCGACCAAGGCTAGAAGAATCAGGCAACAAACACGGCTTGGGAGATGCAATGGGAGATGCCTCGACTCTCGATCTGAAGGTCGTATCCCAGCCGCGCACCAATAGATTTTTCTATTCGAAAAATGTATGTGCGCACATGCAACGGTGATGGAAAACATCGTGATGAAACCCGCGCTTAGTCAGTTCCCCGCGTATTGACTCTGTCTTTCCTGTGGATAAGGTTGACGATGCTGAGAGGATGGTTTAGGTGCTGGGCAAGCCTACTCCATCTAAAACATGTTTCAGGCACTACAGCGTCCTGTAAAGTTCCACCAGGCGCTGTATAAATGATCTAGAATAAATTGTAATAAGGCCTTACTAACATCATCATTCCAGCCATTTGAAGTCCACTGCTGAAAATCAGCCTCCCCCACAGATTTCCGGAGTGACTTCCTATCATGTGGGGGAATTTGCCCATACTCACCACGCTGGGCATGCGGGTTGGCGAGCGCAGATCTCTTGTTGTTGATAGAGAACGCTGCTGGCCATCCCCTAGTTTGGTTTGCCTTAGTCGCCTCTTACGACATTCACGGGTAGAAATAGAGGGGCCTATTCTTCAGCCGGGGCCACCACGGTTCATAACATAATTATGTCAAAAAGGTATATACGACAGTGGCGCCCTCTACGCGACACAATCAGGGCCTGCCTTCAGTGAGCCCATAAATTATGATTTCTAATTACAACATCAGCTCAAAATTACACGAAGCCGGCCGTATTAATTGACTGGGCCTAATTGTTTTAAGGCTGGCCCATTTTGTGTGGTGTGAAATATGAGCGATAGCGGAAAAGTTGCTTTTTGATCGAGCGAGCGAAGATCCCGCGAACAACTTGGACGAATCGGCTTTGTATATTTTGTTATAGCATAACTTTCGAGGCCGTGGTGGCCCCGGCTTAAGAATAGGCCCCTCCATATCTACCTATCCGCGGATCTCGAAAGAGGCGACTAAGCGTCCCTCATTTTAACAACGATAGCTCTAACTGCGCTCGCCGACCCGCATGCCCAGCATGGTGAGTATGGGCAAATCCCCCCACATGATAAGGTATTCGCTCTGTCTGTGGGGGAGGCCATGTACAGCAGCGGACGTCGTACGGCTGAAATGATGATGAACTTTTGAGGTCTTCAAAAGGAAAAAGTTAGTCAGTGATTATGAATAAGGGCTTCTATTTCTTGTCACTGATTCCTTCTTAGTCATCCTGTATGAGGTCAGTGAACAGGTTGAGGTATGGTGGCCCTGAAAAGGGCCTATGACCGTCGATGAAAGAATCAATGTAGCCTCTAAGAGCCTCCTTTCGTGCACATGTCACATGTCTTCGAATTTTTAGGTTCTAGGACATGCCGGTTTCTATCACCGTCTGAGAGCACTAGCATACTGCAAATACATTTTCCGGATGGAAAATTTATTGGTGCACGACAGGTTTCGAACCAGTGGATCGGAAGGCGGTGTCACTATGACCCCTCCACCAGTGCTCTCAGCTTCTGCAGAGAATAAGGGGTTAGACTTTAGGAGTCACGTGGTTTGCTCGCCGTGACAATGGTTCTTTCTTGGTCATCCTGCATTAGTCAATGACTAAGTTAACAATTAAGAGGTGCTCTAAAAAATGACCTTATGATTGCTGGTAAGAAACTACTTGAACTAGTGTGGGGAAAGGAGAAAAGTTCACTAAAGGCCTCTTATACCCAAGTACATGTAGATACAAAAGGGTGACAGACCAACAAACACAGCATTGCGTTTTATCGTATTCGAACTTGGACCACACTAGTAACGGGTTCACCACTAGACTATCAACATTTTAATGAAGTTTCAGAGGCAGTTCCGGCGCTACGGTAACCTATCTCAAGTTTCGTTACTACCTACCCTTGACAAGTTTTGTTGATTACAGTATGGTTGTCTTATTAAGTGATCATTATAATAGAATGGAGGTAGAGCACAGCAAGATTTTCTCCCTCTAAATCTGAGTAGCACGCCTGGGAGGCACCTCCACCTAACAGAAAATCGCAGAAAATTAACATCATTTGTTTAAAATAGTGATTCTGCGGTGAGTATTCTCTCTGGTATTGCCTGTTTCTCAGAGGAGTAGGCAGGGTCCACGACTTTTATTTTTTTAAATTGTTTTATACAGAGGCAAACAGGCCTTCCCATCTGATGGTAAGCGGTTACCGTCGCTTATTGACATCTGCAATACCTGGAGCATTGGTAATGCATTGCTGCCCTGGAGAAAGCTTCTAGTATTTTTCCAGTAGCCCTTCATATTGTATGTAGGCTACTTGCTACAATCCTGTATAACATTTTAACGAGAGGTAGGGCACAGCGAGATTTTCTCGCTCTAAATTGGAGCAGCCCGCCTGGGGAGGTACCTCCGCCTTACAGAAGATCGCAGCCAAATAACATTATTTGTTTCAAATAGTGTTGTGTTCCTGCGGTGAGTAAGGTTGCCAGAGCTCTTTAGGGGGGGAGGGGTTCGGCAGGCAACGCATTAGCAATGCTCCAGGTGTTGCTGATGTCAATAGGCGACGGTAACCACTTAACATCAGGTGGGGCGTAAGCCTGTTTGCCTCCGAATAACATAAAAAAATAATAATATACCTATATACATACATAAAATCACGCCTATTTCCCAGTGTGGTAGGCAGAGACCACGGCTTTCCACTTGCTACGATCCTGACACCTCTTTTGCTTCATTCACTCTCATCACATTCCTCATACATGCTCGTCGGTTTAGGGTACTCTTGACCTGACTTTTTTCAAAATGTCACCGATTTGGTCACTAATCGTACGCCTTGGACTTCCCCGTCCAACGATCCCATTCACACTCTCCTTATACACCTTTTTTTTTTTTTTTTTTTAAGGGGTGAAAATGCTGTCGCATTTCCTTTCCGCCATGGGGGGTGGCGGAAAGGGGTATGTGGGGCTCGAACCCACTAAAAACCCCCCTGTGAGCAGTCCTGCGCCTGGTTGAGGCGAGATGGGGTCGTGTTAGCATTCACCATCTCGCCTCAACGGTAGGCCCGGATTTGCCTTAACCGGGCCACTGCGTCTGTGCCTTGCTCACTAAGGCCACTCCTCAGTTTCAACACACCGCCAAAATCACACGTCGATAGAGACGTCTTCGCAAACGAAATAACAAACTAAATGATAGGAAATCGCTAGTAAATATCCACTATCACACTTGTTGGCATTGGCAGCTTGCCACCCTTCATGCTTTTACGGAGTTATCAAACACCATATAATTCAGATAATGTTGGATGATATTTCTCCTTTCAGGTCATTGGACATTAATGTGGTTCTGGTTTTTTTTTATTTATACAACTGAGGTGGCAAACAAGCATACGGCCCACCTGTTGGTAAGCGGTTACCGTAGCCTTTGAGCGCTTGCAATATCAGAGGCATCACGCACGCGTTGCCGACCCAGAACCCCCTTCTCCCTAAAGAGCTCTGGTAACCTTACTCACCGCAGGAACACAACACTATTTGAAACAAATAATGTTATTTGGCTGCGATCTTCTGTAAGGCGGAGGTACCTCCCCAGGCGGGCTGCTCCAATTTAGAGCGAGAAAATCTCGCTGTGCCCTACCTCCTCCGTTACTTATCGTTTAATATAGGCTAGATGTATATATGTCGTACTTGAACCAATTTGAATCCACATTTTGTATTCCACTCGCTTCAAAGTAACATTGTGCGAGTATGCTACGTACCTAGGTTAACTATAGTGTAAGAAAATATATAAAAAGATACAGTAAGAAAAAAATAACAAATTTTAACTACTATATAACCAACTATTATATACTACTATATAACTTTATTGTGTATTAGTATAATAGTGTAGTAGTATAGGTTACTACCTATACTACTACACTACTACGCTACTATTCTTCTTCTTCTTCTTATCGTGTCACTGATTCTTTCTTGGTCATTCTGTATTAGGTCAGTGACCAGGTTGAGGTATGGTGGCCCTGAAAAGGGCCTATGACCGTCGGTGAAAGAATCAGTGTAGTGAAAGGATTAATGTGCGCCTCTTAGAGGCTCCTTTCTCGCACATGTCACATGTCTTCGAATTTGTTATTTTCTAGTTCATGCCGGTTTCCTCACGATGTTTTCCTTCACCGAGAGCACTAGCATAACGCACATAAATTTTCCGAATGGAAAATCCATTGGTGTACGACAGGTTTCAAACCCACGACCTGTGGATCGGAAGGCGGATAGAACTATTATACTAATACACAACTGTAAGACATATTGTGACATGTGCACGAAAGGAGTCTCTAAGAGGCGCTCTACTACACTGATTCTGATACCGACACGGTCACGGTCACGGTCACGGTTGTATTAATAATTTGTTGGAAAATTTGCTTGAAAAATATCGAATCAAAACCGCGGCACAATCTAGTTAGTTATAGAGATAACAAAAAGAAAAATAACACAAAAAAAAATCGAGATAAAAAATGTGTTTGTTTTTTGTGTTTTTTCGGTATTCCTTCTTTTTGTTGATAGAACAGCCCTATTTTGGGATCATCATCATCATCATCATCATAGCCTGTAGAAGTCCACTGCTGGACATAGGCCTCCCCCAAAGAGTTCCATGACGAGCGGTCTTGAGCCTTCTTCATCCACCGACTTCCCGCAACCTTCACAATGTCGTCGGTCCATCGGGTGGGGGGCCTTCCAACACTGCGTCGCCCGGTTCGTGGTCGCCATTCGAGAACCTTTACTCCCCAACGGTTGTCGGTTCTGCGAGCTATATGGCCTATTTATGGCTTTTTTTATATTTTGGGATAGTATACATTTATGAATCAGCTTGTAGATACAAATCGATTACTAGCAACGATCGATTACGATTACTAGTGACAACTTACAACCCCATTGCTTTCTATTCGCATAGACTGACACTTCCATGAGCCCGGTCTATAAACAAAGGCAGCAATGAAACTTCCGCAATTTCCTAATAAACTGGGCGGAGTGGCAGCGCTCTTGCACACGACGTTGACTCGATCTCTCTCTCTCTGAGTTGCTTTCCAATGCTGAGGGACGTGACAAACTCCATTAATAATTTTTAATAAACAACCAATAAACTGGGCGGAGTTGCACCGCGCTTGCACACGATGCTGAGTCGCTCGGTCTCTCTGAATCGTTTTCCAATGCTGAGGGGCTGGACCTCATCCATGGATCACTTTATTCTTGACGATGCTGCGCCATCGGCGTCTGTTGCCGACGAGATACCGGTATGGCTTTGTGAAACTTGGAATGAAGCGTGGTGCAGATCTGGTCTGACCACCGCAGCGTGCTCATAACTTGTAATCGCGTTGCGGTTGTGTGGTTGGTTAGTTTTGATAAGCATTAAAATTTGCGAGTAACCTTCGGCACAGCGGCATGTCGCGTGTCATTAGCTGTCGTGTGTAACCACCGCCAAAGTTAGCAATTAATTCTGACTATCGCCGTGAAATGGTCCCCCGATATGATCTGGCAGTTTGCCAGTTCCAAAACTGCTGTTTCGTTCTCGAAATGGGAACAAATTAGTGACGAGAGCTCGGGGCATTCAAAAATAATTAACTTTGGTCCAATCCCAAGCAGCCTCTAATTGCGGTGACACCTTAATCCCGATCCCGAGTATAGCGTTCGGCAGATGTAGAAAGAAAGAAAGAAAGAAAAAACATTTATTTTGGACACACAAGCACAGCACAAACTAATAAAATAAAATAAAAAAAGACACAAGGTACAGGTTACAATACAAAGGGTAGGGAGGAAACAAAACAAAAGTAGGTCGGAAGTAACAAAACTAGGGTAAATAGTCCGTGCCGATGCATGCGTGAGCCAAAAAAGGTTCCATCTCAGCATTGATGCCGCACACGAAGTGTAGCGGCGCTGGTTTTCAGATGGAACCCTTTACGGCGACCTCACGATCGCAGTGTGCTTCATTGCTCGCGTTCTTCAGTCGATGTCGGTAGGTAGGTAGGAATGGTAAATCAAAAATAAATAAAATAAAATAAGAATACGTAGAACTAGAAGTAGAAGTAAAATTATAAAGGTAGGTAAGTAGGTATACAAATAGAATTATTAAGTAGTACATAGGTAGGCAGGTTTAATTTACGAAAAACTGGTAAGCAAGTAAGGTGAAGTAGGTAGGTAGCTAGGTAAATAGGTACATAAATAGGTTCAGTCAGCCCAAGCGAGAGCATGTAGGCAAACAGGAAGTATTCCACAAGGTGAGACATAAACGTCTCAACATCTCCCTGCCCTTATCCCACTTCATGTGGGGTCGGCACAACATGTATTTCTCTTCCACTCCCCTCTATCAGCCGTAATGTCAGTATTCACTCCTTTCGAGGCAGTCATAAACGTATCGACCCACCTATTTTATATTTCATTGAATAAACACAACGCAAAAATATGCTTGCTTAGTTTATATTATCTAATTTTGATTTAATTTATATTGTTAATTAAAAATTGCACGCCTGAACAGGCAGAATACATTGCGACTTTTATAAAATGTATAACATCTATTAAACATGTATTTCAGGCAATAAAAAGTATGATTTATGATTTATGATTAGGAGCAAATCTTTTCACACTTAACCATTCACTGTTTTAAGGAGCAATCTTGATTTTGACCTTCTCGTGCGCTTAATAATTCGATATAAAGATCATAAAAGACTAAAAACATGTAATTGGAAAAAACTGAAAGATTATAATTTTATAATTATACGAAAATTTAGAATATTTTTCGCTTATACTCGTATTCTTTTTTTGTTGATAGAGCCCCTTTTGGCAAATCATTTGTACAACGGGAACTATCTCAGAATCGACTTGTGAGATTTGTACCACTCACACTAAATTTAAAAAACAAAAGTAAAAAAGTAAGGTGAACAAAATATACGGACAAACTTAACAAACCGCATAAAAGTAAATTATTCAACCACTCACAGATGCAAAAAAGCCAATTTTACGTTTCGTTTGACGTGCTTTTTCACGTTCCGTTTTGCACTATTCTAAAGAGTTCCATTACCGTTTGATAAGAGACCATCAGGCGGAATGGGGACAGTATCTTACACGGCTTAATGCTCCGGTTAGTTTGTAGATTGCGGTGCGAAGGTGGACGTTATTATCATCATCAGCCTGTAGAAGACTACTGGACATAGGCCTCCCCAAAGAGTGCCACGACGAATGGTTCTAAGGCTTCTGAATATGCTCCAACTCGATTAATAAAGTTAATAAAAAAAAATCTATAACTTTCTCAAATTAGCTGTTTTGGTATTTCTTTCTCATTTTCTTAACTAATTACTGAACTTACAAGAAGTCTGATGAACTGATTTGACCCCAAAACAGCTGATTCTTGCATAGAATTTTTTTCAGTGAAAAATGTCCAATTTCCAAAAGTCGTAGAACAAACTTTATTGCTAGTTGGTTGTAGAATAAGCCCCTTTCGGGCTGTCAAAGTCGAAGTCAAAGTCAAAAGGCTTTTATTTCAATAAAACCACTAGGATCACTTTGAATGATGGCATATTTATGAATAACCTTGTACAGATTATTTTTGAACATATACTTAAAACTCCCCTCACGAAGTCTACGAAGGTTCGCGGCCAAATCCACATCGCACGGACAGCGTACATAGATCTATGTCTGTGGCACCCAGGCTTACACCTACGTCAGGAATCCCAGCCGTCAGACATTGAACATAATGAAATTCCGATTCCTGCGCAAAAATATCAGAAAATCTCTCTCTATTGTGGCGCCAATATTGTCTGTTCCATATTGTTCGAGGTGAAATCATATATTCTGAAGTTGGAATGCACTATCTGGCCTGTATCACTTCGAGATTTTGGTCATTGCAAAATGAGCTCTATATAGTCTAAATAGTCGCAGAATTAGATTGATTCTGGAACGCCCGGTTTTCCGGGTGTCCAATTTTCTAGGAGTTTTTAAGGCTTTTCATTCAATCTTCAATTCCTTAAAACAGTTACATACTTAGTCCTGAACCTACACTAAGATTTCCTGTGTCGTGGGTATCAGAAACTATGAGTACCATGGTACAATAACACCCAGACCCGGAACAAATATTTGCAGATCATGAAAACATTTGTTCAGTAGCGGGAATCGAACCCGCACCACTTGCGTCTCAGATGGGCACTAGCCCGCTGCGCCATTGAGGTCAATGTAGCATGAGTAGATCATATATTGGGTGTTAAATATATATCTATTATGTATATCAGTCTCTGGTACCCATTGTACAGGCTATGCCTAGTTTGGGATCAGTTGACCGTGTGTGATATTATGTCCGGAATATTTATTATTATTTTCAAAAATCATTTCTTAGTGAGCTTAGGAACCTGTGTCAAACTTCATTGGTCATGTGGATTCGCAGATTTCGTTTAGTTGCTTGCTTGCTTGTCATCTCACTGCTTCTTTCTTGTTCTCCTGTTATAGGTCAGTGGCCAGGTTGAGGTATGGTGGCCCTGAAAATGGCCTATGACCATCAGAGAACGTATCAGTGTAGTGAAAGGATTAAAGTGCGCCTCTTAGAGGCTCCCTTTGTGCATCTCGCACCTACCCTTCGGGCTTTGAACCTTTTGAATGCATTTATATATGAGTTCCAACATGTAGATTTATTTAACGATAGTCTTAATTCTTTTTTTTTTTTTTATGTTATACGGAGGCAAACAGGCTTACGGCCCACCTGATGGTAAGTGGTTACCGTCGCCTTTTGACATCAGCAACAGCAACACCTGGAGCATTGCTAATGCGTTGCCTGCCGAACCCCTCCCCCCCTAAAGAGCTCTGGCAATCTTTCTCACCGCAGGAACACAACACTATTTGAAACAAATAATGTTATTTGGCTGCGATCTTCTGTAAGGCGGAGTTACCTCCCCAGGCGGGCTTCTCCAGTTTAGAGCGAGAAAATCTCGCTGTGCCCTACCTCTCGTGTATTTATAATAATCTAAGAATATATTTAAGTTAAACTTTTGTTTAGGATAAGTATAGGTTAAGTACAATTAATTAAGACAGTTCAGCGTTTTAAGCTCACTGTCCAGAATGGAATAAATAAATAAATAAATCTCATTTCTTTCAGTGAAAAATCGCTTCCATTAAAGAGTTATCTAGATAAATAAAGTTTATTGGAAGAGGAAGAAGTTGATGTCGGAATTCCCCAGGTACTGCGAGAATGATGGATTAAAGTTGATTCATACTTTTATTCAAATTTTATTATAAAACAAAATATTAATGAGTATCTGAATAAAATTATTAGTAACTTATTAATTTTTATGTCTGTAAGTACTAATTTTTGAAACTGGTGAGACATACTAATTAATGAATAATATAAGAGTAGCGTAGCCTATAAATTAACTTACTCATAAACAATATAAAATCAGATTGTCTCATTATGCAACCCTTATAAACTGAAGCGAGCCAAGATCTCTCAAGCAACTTGGAATCGGCTAAGTCAAAAGCAACTTGGACGAAATCCGAGCCGAATTAAGATGCAACGAAAACATTTCAAAACCAATATAATGTGCACTCCTATTTGGTAAAGTTTCATTGACTTCGTAGTTTAGATAGGATTTGGTATTAGAACATGCTAGAGTAAGATTTCCAAAGTTTATCATAGTTGTGCCTCAACGACCAACGAAGTACCAACTTAATAACAACTGTTCGCCTGCCACACACCGCGAACTTGTCACGCTCATAATGCGCCAACGCTAAGAGCTCTCACTCTTTTAAATGCCTATGTACACGAGGTCCAACATGTCGACATCTTTAATGATAACATTTGTATAATATTTAATTCGCTAAGAGTATATTTAAGTTTTAATTTTAGACAGTAGGCACTTTGGTATAGATAGATAGATAGATAGATAGATAAACTCTTTATTGTACACAGAGATAGATATTAACAAAAAGGAGAAACAAAAAAAAATATTACGTACAATGGGCGGCCTTATCGCTAAAAGCGATCTCTTCCAGACAACCTTTAGATGGACAGGATAAACAGATCAAATAAGACGGAGGTGTACAAAAAGTTTAAAACTACAATACGTACTATAAAATAGTAGATTATGCAATAAGGGCTTAAAGTAGTGTATTATGTCAAGGGCGCTATATTGAACCCCGAGAACGAGGGATTCTATGGTTAACACCCGAGCGGAGCGAGGGTGTTAAGGCAAGAATCTTGAGTACGAGGGGTTCAAGATCGCCCAAGACAAATACACATTTAAGCCCGCGATGCATACTCTACTTTTTATACTTTCTGCGAGGCAATTGAAAACAATGACTGTTAACCCTATACTTGGCAGGCAATAAAAATCTTGATATGTAATTTGTTTTTTAACTCAGTACGTTCCTAGGGCTCTATAGAAACTGTTTCAGGTAATAAAAAAAATCCTTTTGTTTTAATTATTTAATTATGAGTAGTATCCAAATGGATACACTGCCAGGTTTACCTGCAACTTAGTTTTTAAAATCATGTATCCAGAAGGATACACTGCCAAGTCTTATACATTAATAGAGATCACATATTTGGTAAAAATTATTACTAAAACTAATGAAATTACACTTGGAATTCTACCTAATATTACAACCATGCGTAGTAACATACATTTTTTTAATATAAAAATTATACGAGATCACATTTTTCAATTAAAATACTAAAATTGTAACAAAATTTAAAACCTTGATCATAAAACTCTACTTAGTAACACAGCCTTGTATTTTATAGAAAATTCCTAATTAAATTATATGGAATCTCTTCTTCGCTTCAGTCTATTTTCGAGGGGTTTGAGCAATTAGTTCTTCATATCATTTAGAATGATAAAGAAGGTAGCAGTTACGCTCTGGCACCAAACACAGTCGGAGTTTACATTTCTGGCAAGATATCCTTGTCTGTCCTTTACTACAAAATTTGCATCTCCCTTTGGGTGAGCAAACCGGCATATGACCAATCTGATCAAATCGGATTGCATCCGGTGGTCTGAGAACTGCAGGTGCCTTTATAATTTTATCTGAGCTGATTGGTGGCACGGTTTGAGCAGTATTACTGGGTGTCCTCTCAAATTTCAGCAGGCCTTCATGTATCTGCATTCGGAACTTCTTCAGGCAGATTGGTTTTAGATCCTTCTGATGATCGCGTCGGTATAGAAGCCAGGCGTTGTTTATGCAAATGTCTATCATTTGCGAAAAGAGAGGTAAGTACCATCGGTGTCCGCGGAATGGTGTTCGATATAAAGCAATTAACATGTCTGCTAAGTCCACGCCTCCCATGTTGTAATTGTATTGCTTTATAATATTTGGGCAAGTCACGGGCACTTTGCGTCTCTCTTCTTTTTTGTATCTCATCACAACCTGAACCGGGCGGGAGTCCAGATAGGAGGTCGCAGCCGTAACACATTTGTTGTCAAACCATTTGACAACAGCAATTTTATTTTTGTTGCAGACGACTTGCGCGTGGGATCCTCGGCCTCTTTTCTTCAAGTTTTTATCCGTGGGTAACTTATTCTCCGCTCCTCGCAATCGGTTTTGTCTAATGGTTCCCACTGAAAATATGCCATAGACCTCCCGCAAACGGTGCAAAAGCTCAATCGATGTGAAGAAATTATCGAAACAGATAATTTTGCATGCTGGTTGGTGAATGGAGTGTGCCAAAGCCAAAACCACTTTTGCTCCCAATCCCATGCTGTTTTCTTGCTCAGAGAATGTATTGAAACGGAACGTGTCTTCTCCGCCATACACGAGGAAATCATATACGATACCGGATACTCCAGCGCGAACAAATATTTTGAAACCCCATTTTTTGGGCTTGTTCTTTATGTACTGCTTACGACTGCCTGCTCTAGTACCTTTATGTGGAACCATCATTTCATCAACACTGAAACGTGTTTCTTCTTCCACTTTTAAGCAATTTGCTCGTACTATTTGGAGTAGTGGTCTGATTTTATAATATCTGTCTCCGTCGTCTCTCAAATTGTCATTGAAGTGTAAAAACTTCCTTATGGATTGAAATTTCTTCAACGTCATCACACCAGCCACTTTTTCGTATCTGCATTTTGTCGACCAGTAATCGGTGTAAGCAGGCATTTTCACAATCCCCATCAGTACTAATATCGCTAAAAAATCTTTGATATCATCTTCCGTAATATTTATAGGCGAACCTTTAATCTGTGTGCTGTATAGGTTAGTTTGTTGCACTAAGAGCGTGATAATGTCATCCGAGAAAAACAGTTTGAAATACTCAATAGGCGTAAATCCAATGTTTGCTTTGTCAAACCAGCCATCTTCGATTTCAGCTACACCGGTGAACTTTTTGCAGCTCCATTTTGGTTCTAGTCTTGTGGGCTTTATGACTCGTTTTTTCATAACAACAACTTTAGCTTTTTTAGACCTAGTAGCAGCTGCAGGTGATGGTACGCTTAGCGGTGAGGGTACTTGTTCATAAGTTGCCAATGCAATGGGATGCGGTGATGGAAGAGGTTCGCTCAGTGGTGATGGCACCTGTTCATAGTGATCAGATTGGATTCGTGGTGATGGTACAGGCGATGATCTAACCAACGGCAACGGGAAGATTGATTTAGATGCGGCGGAGACAGTTGAAGAAGATTGAAAGGTTTGCAGTGAAGTTGACGCTAGAACAACCCCTAACTCTTCATCATCATCTGAATCCAAAATGTTAAGATTTATCAGCGATGATGGCAATGATGGTGGCGGAGAACTGCTATCCGATGCGTTTGTTCGAAACGCGCGATCATCGTGGTAATGTTGTAGCTCATCAGCTGATGAATCGCCATCATCTAAATCAGATTTGGCACCCACCCTCGGGACAAGAGCGATAATTCGGCGAGCTCTATTCTGCTGTTGTTGTTTTAGTGATGGTGCCTGCACCTAGTCAAAAAATACAACATTAGTAAGAAATTTTTTCTATTATTATTATGGTTTTTCCGTTAGTAATCAATAAATACATGGACAACACCAGGAAAACAATTATGTAATGTGTTTCTTGGCGGAAATTAAAAACCATAAAAATCACCCGCTGTGCCACATCGATGATCAAACACACGAACACGGTAAAAATAAAATGTTACAGAAAAAATAAAATAAATGTCAATAATTATTATCCATAAAAATCACTACTTCAATTTTCATACATATGTGGCAGTGTATCCATATGGATACATAACAAAAATAAACAATTATGTAGGCAAGCTAGCAGTGTATCCATATGGATACTATCATATGAACGTGTCTATAGCAAGAAAACTTGTTGTTTTTTCAGGTAAAAAACAGCTAAGATATACAGACAAATTCATAATCTGTTATGTCCACTACTTTTTTATACACAAAAAATCGATATTTCGAATAAAAATATTTTTTCTTACCTTGCGAGAAGAAGACGCCTGCGCCCGGTCCACCATTTTGTGCACTACTGAGAAATTGGGGTTGCCAGCAACACACAATATTTTTCTACCAAAAGATACCAAAAATATTGCACTATTTACAAAAGAAGTTTTTAAATATTTTTTTTAAGAAACTGGTAGGAATTTTCTAAAGTGAGCGTATCCATATGTGCACAACGCCAAGTATAGGGTGTAGAAAGAAATGATTTTTCTGGAAGTAAGTTTCCAACTTTACCAGAGGCTTCAGATTGTATGCATTCTGGAGTCGAATCAAAATCACTGTCGTCGTCACTTGACATTTTTTAGAAGTTTATTTAAATCGAAACTGAATTTCGGTGTAGATAACAGCACAGCAGTTTGAGTGCTTGGCGCCTTTTTTTCTTTTTTTGTAGTCTATTCTGTAGTGGTCAGTTCGACATTCGAATAAATCTTTCTTCGTGCGCGGGTGAAAATGAATTTCGAAAAAAGTTTTCATGTTTTTCTTTTTTTTTATTTGTAAGCAGTGCAAAGAAAATGGTAACATACAGCCTAATTAGAATAAAATCTCATTGCACCCAAACATTTTTGAAACCAACCTCGATCAAGCACGACTACATGGGTTGCATTCCAAATTCAAATCACATTATGTCCCATGGGAAATAATGAAATTCAGTACAACATTATGACCCGGCTAGACCGTAGGGCTGTAATGACTTACTTTAGGAAAGGTTTGCATGACACATAATATGCCATTGACGAGCAGGTAGTATAAAAAAAATATATATATACTGTAAGCTTGCTGTTTTAACTGAAATAAATAATTCTAATTCTAATTCTTATTAATAACCTATTTAATTCTACCTATTTATTATAATGTACCTACTAATAACATACGGCATCGCATTAGGGAAAAAAAAAACCTGTTATGATGTTATACTGTATTCTAAATAAATAAATAAAACTTCTACTAGACGAAACACTAGATTTTTAAGTCATAATGTTTATCAAATTTTATATTGGGAATACTGATAGCAGTCACCTATATAAATCACATAAATAAATGAAAGTCATGTAACGAGAAGAGCGTTAGGTATGAATGTGGATGGATATAAGACTAGAGGAAGGCCGTAGAAAAGATAGATGGGCTGTATTAAAAGATGACATGAGAAAGAAAGAAGTGAGTGCGGAGATAACGGCTAATAGAAGAGAGTGGAAGAAGAAAACATGTTGTGCCGACCCCCACATACTGTGGGACAAGGGCAGAAAGAAGAAGGTCATCTATATAGGTACCTAAATTTTAGCCGTAGTAAAAGTTGTCTAGTGAAACATATGTATGTTCATTCTATAAGTTCATCTGTGTTTCGTCGACATTTCTATTTCAAAAGAAAATCCCGTCTTTGTTGTGGCTAGGCTAATTTATTTCTGTTCGTGTTCGCGAAAATGAGAAAACGCTTGCAGTTCTTGAAATATTGGTCATCTAATGAACTAACGATAACAAACAAACAATCTAAGATTATTGGTTATAGCACACTTATCTACACCATATCGCATAACCTTGCCCCGAAAAAAAATGTCTGTCTACCTATATTGGCGAATTTTTAATTTAACTAATTTTTAATTTTATGATATTTTTTGGCAGGAGGTAGGGCACAGCGAGATTTTCTCGTTCTGAATTGAAGCAGCACGCCTGGGGAGGTACCTCCACCTTACAGAAGATCGCAGCCAAATAACATTATTTATTTCAAATAGTGTTGTGTTCCTGCGATGAGTAAGGTTGCCAGAGCTCTTTAGGGGAGGGAGGGGGTTCGGGGTCGGCAACGCGTGCGTGATGCCTCTGGTATTGCAAGCGCTCATAGGCTACGGTAACTGCTTACCAACAGGTGGGCCTTATGCTTGTTTGCCATCTCAGTTGTATAAAAAAAAAAAAACCTTAATTGCAGCTAATTTTATATATATATTTTTACTTTATTTCAATATCGTCTTCGCGTCTGATCGAAGCGATGCGAGAGATGGCTCTTATTTGGCCCAGCGAATTAGCATTGCCATCCAGCGTGGCAATTCCGCCAGCGTCTTGGGTACGCTTCCGACTGGTAGTAATCTGGATCAGTTGAGCTATCTATAGATCGGTTGTAACGGTCTTTAGATGGCTCAACTGTTTCTTGTGTATTTTGTAAACATTAACTTGTATTGGTTTTAAGTTTCTTTCTGTAAATAAAATTGATATCTTTTCAATATCAATTTGGTTGAAAAGACACGTTTCATCAATATATGGAGCCTGGGCCTGCACTGTGTACACTACTCTAAAATATGGCTAAGCAATAAAGTAAACGTATTTAATTGGTTATTTTATATAAATTGACTTCGTTCTAAGGTACATTAAGATTTTCTTCGACAAAGAGAGCAACACACCGCGCTACAAAAATATGGCGGATGGACGTGCGTGAAATGTCATTTTGACAACCTACATTTATCTGACAAAACAAAAACATCAAATCAGACAACATTACATGAAAAATATGTCAATGTCATGTCAAACGCCCATTATAAACTAACATGGCGGCCTTCAAATAGTGTTCACATAGTAAAAAACTTACCAGAAGAACTATTCTTGTACCATCGCATTTGTCTTCAAATTAATGAAATTGTATTTTTCTTGTAATCTCCTATTTTTTCCTAAATTTTCTATGTAGTGTACATGGACCAGGCCCAGAATGAAATGGCTCCTTTAATTTCTATTTCAATGTTTAGTTGTGTTGATTTTTTTATTTTGTATTTTTTAATGATTACTTTTTTTTATTATTTAAATATTATTTGACTGTTCTTTTATAGAATCTTTTTTGTATGCGATTCTCTCCGTTTGCATATCGTTACCGGTCAAAAATATTGAGCCACATACTAATTTTATCATCCACATGAACACATGAAAATACATTATCTTTATCTTTAGCGTCTCCCGAAGGGCGGCGATGCCATCACTATGCTGCTAATGGAAATATGGAATTTAATAGAAATCATTACGAACCGCTAGAGTTGAGGCGATGCCGATCCGGTGCCGGGACGATAGGTGTGCTCCAAATATTATTAGCATATAAACATTTCTCAATTTTTAAATAGGTTTTTATCACGTAATTAAACGACACATTTAATATTATAGTGACTGGCCTCATAGCTCAGTTGGTAGTAACTCTGCCTTCTGCGCTAGAGGTCGCGGGTTCGATTCGAGCACTGGGCAAACATTTGTGACTAACACAGATGTTTGTTCTGTGTCTGGTGTTAAATATATATCTATTATGTATATCAGTATATCTACCCATAGTACAGGCTATGCCTAGTTTGGGATCAGTTGACCGTGTGTGATATGTCCGGAATATTTATTTATTATTATTAAACCTTATCCTTATCATTGAAGAAAAATTAGAAGGAAAACGAGGAAGAGGAAGACCAAGAATTAGTTACATGAGCCAGATAAAAGAGAAGATTGCCATCATGACGTATAGGGAAGAACAGGAGCTCGCATTGGAAAGATCAAAAGGAGAAAATTGCATCACTCTTAAATCTTAGAGAGATCCTTTGAACAGTATAGGTACTTACAGAGATTGTGACAGGTATTTTGATAGTCCAAGCTTCGAGATCTTGCTTCCCTTGATGCCCTCATTGACGATGTTGGTCACCGTCAGGAAGTTCTTCGTCATTGTCGACTCTTGAGATGACGACGTTGACGTCGATGTCACTAACACCACAAAGTTTTGGTAAATAATTTTAAATCACTTGTGGCACAATGGCTGATGAAGTGGTACATTTTGCAACAAAATCTGATGAATTTTATGAAATTTTAGATTTTCATAAAGTGACATTAAATAATTTCTAAATTATAATAAATGAAAATTTTGAGTCACTAGATCAATTACTATAAATCAAGGGTACCTAAACTGATTGCAAAATGTAAATAAAAATGTAAAGCCGATGATTTATTACAAATATTGTATTTTGATAAAGCCAATGTAAGTTACATAAATCTTTTGTAAATAATAATAAACCAAAATGAGTTACTAAATCAAAAACTATAAATCAAGTGTAAGCATTTATTAAAAACCGATTATAAAATGTAAATCGAATGTAAAGCCGTGAAAGAACTTACTCTTTTTCGGATTGGGAACCCAACATGGAATATTATTTTAAAACATTAACATGCAACGGTAAACACGCGAATATAAAATACCGAACCCTAAAACATTTCAACAATTTTAATATTTTTTTCTATAAACTTATTCATTCAAGACACGGTTTTCTCTCTTTGTTTGTTTTGATTTTTATCACAGATTTTTATCGATGTTATGTTATTGCTCTCCACTTGTACAGGTAACAGTTTTATTGTAATCTGAAAAGAAATATCTTATTTAAATGCACTAGTTTTATTTGATAAGGGTCGTGTTGTTTACTGTCCAAAAGTACGTAAAAGTATTCAATTTATTTCTTATCCTATACCTCTATAATGGTAGTTTTCGTATAACGTGTGATATATGCAGGCATAGATACTTATAAATAAAAATAGCCAGTAAGCTAAAGTTTTTCACTTCACACACTTGGAATTTTGATTTTCTGAAATGGTACAGAACCCTCAGGGCGCAAGTTCTCACACACGTCCATCTTTATTTCTTCGTAGACATTAAAGAGTCTTTTTTTTTATTGGTGATGGTTAGGCGTTTGACCACCATCTCACTTTTGCAAGTGAGATGTGGCCTAAGATGAAGCACGCTTTACCAGAAGGAACTTATACACTCTAGATTTGAAGACTCCTAGATTGTACTCATCCGGGAAAACAGACGCAGGCAGATTGTTCCACTCTTTGCCAGTACTTACAATAAACATTTGGTTCGACACTGTTCTATCTATACTTATAAAAGCCTTTAAAAAACCGAATTCATTTTCCCAATTTGTCCACAGAAAAAAAACTTTTGCCTTATTTTTAACCACAAAAATAGGTTGAAAAAACATTCACGTATTTTCGCTACTTAAGCTGACGGATCCCCTAAGCCAAAGTTACTTTAGAACTAACTTAAAAGAAGTGAGCCACTTTGTAATTGACAATTTATTTCTCCCTTTGCTTGAAAGGTTAGTAGACCTTGTAGTGATGGGATTAGCACGGAGTAATGTCCGGATTAGATGTTCGGATAAATCTGATCATCACCATCATCATCCTCTTGTCATGTTTTTTTTTTTTTTTTTTTTTTTTTTATTATTATCATTGAATACTTAAGAATAATTATGATATCTATTATATATTAAGCATATTGCCAATTACAGATTCTTACTTTGTAACATAGAACTTTTTAGTATAGTCGTAAAAACAACAGAAGCGACCAGAGTAAGTACATATAAAAAAAAATTAGGAAAGAAAAAAGGATACTGTTGAGATATAGTACGAATTTGGTGATCTGTGTGTGTGTGTGTGTGTATGTTTGTGTGTGTGTATATATTTGTATATGTGTGTTTATATATAATAATATGTATCAAACATACTGCAAAATTAAGATGATTTGTTTTTCAAAAGATGCTTTACTAACTTCACACTGATTCTTTCTTGGTCACCCTGTATTAGGTCAGTGACCAGGAGCCCCTGAAAAGGGCCTTAACCGTCGGTGAAAAAATCAGTGTAGTGAAAGGATTAAAGTGCGCCTCTAGGAAGCTCCTTTAGTGCTCATGTCTTTTAGAATTTTTAGGTCCCAGGTTTCAGGACATACCGGTTCCCTCAGGATATTTTCCTTCTCCATTTGAGGGTACTAGTATAGCGCAAATAAATTATCCGAGTGTAAAATCCATTGGTACACGACCAGGATTCAAACCCCCGACCTGTGGATCGGAAGGTGGGGCCACTACCACCTCACCACCAGTGCTCTCCACAGCAACACCCAGACAAGTAAAAATATTTGCAGATCATGCAAACATTCGTCCCACAGCAACAAATTCCCACTAGCCCTACTATCGAACTGGTAAAACTAGTGGGAAGAATTGGAAACACTGTATTTAACAAGAACAAGAGTATCTATTATTCGTTCCACTGAAAAACAAAAGTTTGGTTCCAATTTAGTTGCAATCTTCAAACAATAGGCTTCCGTCGCAAAAATTCAAATATTGTTGTTGTAATTGGATTTTTGTCCTCTTGATGTGACAGAGATAGGATCTTCTCAATTGGACGCTTTGAACAATGGCAGCGGCCTGGCAGCGGCCCAGTTATCCGTTACCGCTAGTAACAATGGCTCATCATGTCTCCGCCCTTATCCTAATTCACATGGGGTCTTCACAACACGTTTTCCTCTTCCATTCACCTCTATCAAGCCTTGTTCAAACGGCATGCGATATGTCATCTAAAATAAATTTGAAAATTATCAAAATAATTTATAGTTATGCTTAAGGCTTCTGATAAAGGAGCTTGCGATATCGTTGAGTTATATGGTACACCCTCAAATGTCAAACTCAAAATTGACCTTGTCCAGTAAAGGTAAGGATCATATTGAAACGAATTGTATATGAGATGTCAGGAAGCTAGTTTAGAATATTATCATTATCTAGATGAATATATCTAGATAATGATAATATTCTAAACTAAGTACAAAACATGAAAAACTTTCTTCTTTTAACAAACTGATCAGATCATTAAATAATACATTTCTTATATTACAAACCTTATTCAATAGGAATCCTCATAACAAGTGGGCGATCTCAAATTATCAACAAAAGGACGAAAATCTGTTGATAAATAATTACAGATACTCGACATCCCTACTCATTCATAACAACTTATCAAAGGAAGTTTGTGATAATAGTTTATTTAAAATGTATTGTATTTAGCCGTATAGATTATGTATAGTAGAAAAGTATTTTTAGCGGAGAATCGTATATATTATTCTATGTTAAAATTTAAACCTTAATCAAGTTTTTTATAGTTTCTTTGTATAGTTTCATAAAGATCCGTCCCATTGTTTCTGATATTAGCTCGAACAAATAACCAAACAATAACAAAATAACAAAATCGTCTGATAAAAAAATATGTTTATAATTATGTGGGGATAGATAAATATATCTACATATATCTTCAAAACTGTGGTCTAAATTGTAACATAGGCTATGCTTTACACCCACTTAACGAGGGGAGGAGAGGTTGGTTTGTATGAAAAATAGTATTTTCTTTCTTTCTTTCTTTAAAAAAAAATGCTAATTGATTTGAAACTTTGCATACGTAAGTTTAATAACAATTAAAGAAATAAGGGTGTCACTGATTTCCATTTTATCCACGGATAAAATGAGAATAAATAATATTGAATTTTGAGTTTTAACAAAGTTAAAAGCATGTAGGTATCTCCTTTCTCTATATTGTGACTCGCGAGTGAAACCGCGCGGGTATAGCTAGTGATTAATAAAGTTTACAAATCAGCTGTTATTGAAAACCGACTGGTTCGATTTAACTGTCGAAACTATTTTGTTAATTGCGTAGCTATACAGATTATTCCCTGTAATAATTGAACCGTATCCAGTATCTCGGTATTAAATTTAAATGCTACCCAAATTTTTCGAACCTGGATTTGAACCCGCATCTTCGCCTTAAGTGCGATACAAACTACGCTATGGAACGAATGACGCTGGCGCCGAAAATCTAGGGCAGATGGAATATTTTTATCGGATGAGCACCGCTAGCTCCGTTCCCAGTAGTCTTACTAGTAAGTCTAATGGGAATATCCTGTTCAATAGTCTTACATACCCACTTAAATTGAGACTAGATCTCCACCATATTTTTGCTGGAGTGGAATTTTTACTATCCTAAAGCCGGGTTCACACGGCGTGCGTTTTAAGCGAACGACTTTTGAATATGTAATTTTGAGTTTAACTTTTAGAAGTTTGCGATAGCTCTGAACTACATCGCACACAGTCAAATGTCAAACTCAAAATTGACTCTATTCAGAAGACGTAAGGACCATTTTAAAATATTTTTTGATGACTTATTGCAAGCAGTTCGAACACGACTGTAAAGTTACATCAGACTGGATTTTTTTTTATTGTATTTGCATTTTTTTTTTTTTTTTTTTTTTTATACGGAGGCAAACAGGCTTACGGCCCACCTGATGGTAAGTGGTTACCGTCGCCTATTGACATCAGCAACACCTGGAGCATTGCTAATGCGTTGCCTGCCGAACCCCTCCCCCCCTAAAGAGCTCTGGCAACCTTACTCACCGCAGGGACACAACACTATTTAAAACAAATAATGTTATTTGGCTGCGATCTTCTGTAAGGCGGAGGTACCTCCCCAAGCGGGCTGCTCCAATTTAGAGCGAGAAAATCTCGCTGTGCCCTACCTCTCGTAAAATGCATGTAATCATTTCTAATTTGTCCCTTTGCAATTTCCTTACGACAATTATGTGTAGAATGTATAGTAAGTAGGCCTATTACATCTAACCAAGATGATGGACAATACGTGTGGAGTAAGCCACGGGTTTTCTTTAGCAAGTACATATTAAAACAAATTACTTTTTAATTGATCAAAGAAAATGCACGCACAGCATCATTGTAAATAAAACTCCCTCTATAAATAGAATTGTTTCGACGTACAGCAATTACGTTGATTGGAAGCTCTACAAATTACTTATCAAAGTGGAGCGGACTCGCCTTTGTACATGTCCTTTCAATTGGTATGTTTTTTGTGTTTTTTTCTGTGTACAATCCTACTATATACAAAGTACTTATACTTATATAATATATATACTTTGTAAGCGCGAAAGTTTGTAAGTATGGATGGATGGATGTTTGTTACACTTTCACGTAAAAACTACTGAATGGATTTTAATGAAACTTCACAATAATATAGCTTATACATCAAAATAATACATAGGCTACAATTTATGAAGATATTGCGTGAATTGTTCAAAATATGACTACTAGCTACTCGAAATACTAATCCTGCGGTAACTAAGTCGCGGGCACCAGCTAGTAATGAATAAAGAACTGTTGATATTATAAGTATTTATATAAACTTTTAATTTCTATTAATCATATTTAAGAGGATACAAATATCATAATAAATTGTCGAGTGGGCGGAGTGAAGAAAGTGACAGCGCTATGTACTGTAATTGAATGCGGAAAGAGATAGCAAGCGTTAGAAGGCGCTCGAAAGTAATCGACGTAAGCGAAATATAAGAAAATATCGATTATCGCCAAAATTATCTATTTTTTTTTTAAGTGTCTTGGATTTAGGTACCCAATGCTATTGTCTAACAAAATATTTAAAAAAAGTTATTTCTAGACTCCGTGAGATTGAATTAGAATGTGGTAAATTGCGGAATACTTTCTGTAAACTGTGATAAAGTAAAACTTAAAATTTGTTGACGACTTAGAAATACCAAATTATAACAATAACAAAAGGTCGATGGTCGTTGGTATATAATAATCTTCAAGGAAACTCTCTCCTACTAAAAATAGCAGTATAGATTCGTAGCTTCTGAGTACCTTCTGATGTTTATAACCGAATTTAGTACTGACAAGTTCATAAACAAAATAGATTAGCTTTAACGCTGAAGTAAAGATAAGCGAAAATCATAACTTTCTTTCGCACTGCTGGCGCGTTGGTAGTGACCCAGCCTTCTAATCCAAAGGTCGTGGGTTCGTATTCTGGTCGTGCACTAATGCATTTTCTTTTAAAAATGTACGAGTATGTACGCTTAACTAGTGCTTTTAAACGGTGAAGGAAAACATCCTGAGTAAAAAGCATTTCGTAGAATCTTAGAACTGGAAGACATGCACAAGAAGTGCACAAAAGGAGTCTCCTATAGGCGTAATTCATACTCTGGCCTCATAGCTCAGTTGGTAGTAACAGTGCCTTCTGCGCTAGAGGTCGCGGGTTCGATTCCCGCACTGGACAAACATTTGTGACTAACACAGATGTTTGTTCTGTGTCTGGGTGTTAAATATATATCTATTATGTATATCAGACTCTGGTACCCATAGTACAGGCTATGCCTAGTTTGGGATCAGTTGACCGTGTGTAATATGTCCGGAATATTTATTTATTATTTTATTGTTATTTTTATTCAATCCTCTGACGACAGTTGTTCTTCAAGGCCCTTTTCAGGGCGACCATACCTCAACCTGGTCACTGACCTAATGCAGGATGACCATGAAAGAATCAGTGACACGACAAGCAAGCAAGCAGTGGTTCTTTTTCTAACTCAGTCTTCTCTTTCAGTCTACTTACTAATTTTATTGCAGGATTAAGTAAATAACACCCAACAGTCACATACATAGTCCTGACCCCACACTATATAGATACCCTGTGTCGTGGGTATCAGAAACTACGAGTACTGTGGTACCACAACACCCAGAACATTTGCAGATCTTGCAAACATTTGTCCCGCAGCGGCAATCGAAGCCGCACCCCTTTCGTCTCAGACGGGCACTCGCCCGCAGTGCCAACGAGGCGCAACTATTACCAAGAAAGTACAAGTGGCTTGACAAGATAGCAAACCTCCTTTTTTCCCGTCAGTTTATTAAGTTCAACATTTAGATATCACTGCGGTTATCACCAGACCCAAGAAGGGATGTAACGTAAGAAGATAATAAAATACTTTATCTGGATTATTATTCGGTTTGAGCCTAAATAGGCCCCAAGGAGAGGATAAAATAAGCTTATGACAGAGGTGGAATAAGGCAAAGCCTGAATGGATTCCCTATGTCCCCACTAACAGTATCAATGGGGCAAACGAGAACTGATTTTATAATGAAAATAAATAGGCTCACGACTTTTATCCACATGAATGGTAGATCTCAGAACTCCAGGTGAAAGATCCTTGAATGTCTGAGGGGGGTAGTCAGTCGGCCAAAAATTTGGCACATTCCGACATATTTCATGTTCCATACATGACAGATTGCAAGCCCATAACCGCTTTAAGAATACTTTCTGGTTTCCTCACGATGTTTCCTTCACCGTTTTAAGCACTCCTTAATTATTAATAAATGATTGTTATTTTTTTTAAATTGATTCCCGCTGTCCCCACTATAGGGCTGGAGTAAGGACAATAGGATTTGTAGTCGGCTTGCAATTCTAGCGTGTACTACCTATACTAAGAAGCAGTTAAATTCCTAATTTTTGATATGGCTTTCTCAACTACTAAATATCTATTTTCTCAAAATTGAAGTACTACCTTATACTAAGAACCACTTAAATTCCTAATTTTTGATAGTGCTTTCACAAACAACTAAATACCTATTTTTTCAAAATTGAAGTCGGTTTTTTTTTTGTTCTGACGTAACTACCTATCTTTCTATCGATTCTACGTTATACCTACAAACTTAATCGAATTGGGTCCCATTTAATTTTGTCCCTTACTCCGCCCTAGTATCTAAGAGCTTCAATGCTAATGTTCCTGTGTCGACCCCTCGCTACCTCCAATAATTGACATTAGACAATGCCTTAGCTGTTGTCTTTGTGGATTTATTCGATTTCGCACCAATTCTTGCCACTTTTCAAGTCTTTGATCTGTAAGAAATAAAAACGTTTTTGTTTGAATAACATACTTTTTGCTCGTTCAAAGCAAGCAATGAAAAAGTCAAAGAAAAAACTTTTAACTGAAATGAGCCCGTTTTAAGTGCAGCTACATGAGCGATTTATCTCATTTTATTTAGTATGAGCAATCTCTATGGTATTTTTGACGTCATTTACTTACTTATTTTGCCTTTGACTGTACTGAAATCCTTAAATAAGCCATCCATCCATAATTATCAAAAGTCAAAATTTATTTTATTTTAGACCGAGTCGGGAAAGAAAATAATATGATTTTTGCAATTCCGTCAACTCGTACCGAATAGGCCGAATTTTATGGTACGAGAGGCCGAACTCAATCGGCTCAATCGGTGCTAAGACACTTCGCCAGCCTTTTGGCCACACTACCTGTGGTTCGTGATCTGAACTCTCTTTTCTACTTGTAGTCGTAGTCGTAATTGTTATAATTATATATTAAATAGGCACACAAAAAAATACTCCTATTAATCAACTAATTTATATTGTGTTTCGCCTCTCTACGAGGCATCATCAGGAAGAATTGACTTGCTGTGCGCTGGTAACTCCGAGACGTGTTGCCTCGCCGAGCACTGAACAGAAAGATACTTAAAGTACCTATCTTTCGTTGCCTTTCGTGCACAAAAGGACCAATGAATACTTGAATTAATATAATATTCCGGACATATTCACACGATCAACTGATCCCAAACTAAGCATAGCCTGTACTATGGGTACCAGAGACTGATATACATAATAGATATCTATTTAACACCCAGACACAGAACAAACATCTGTGTTAGTCACAAATGTTTGTCCAGTGAGGGAATCAAACCCGTGACCTCTAGCGCAGAAGGCAGAGTTACTACCAACTGAGCTATGAGGCCAGTCGACTGACATTGATGTTAATTGACAGCAGACTCTGTTCGATCATAATCCAGACTAAGAATCCTACGTTACAAGTCAAGTTGGGGATCGCCCTCCAGCACGGAAACCAAAAAAATACATTTCAAAACACAACCTCCCGCTTACGTCACGTTGCCGTGACGTAACACGTACTGTTACGTTGTGGCGGGTAAATGGGTCAATCGCTTTGTACGTTACCTTTCAGGGAGATCCGGTTTAAATGAGGGCTAACCGAAATGGTGTTAGCACATTATACTTCTTAATGAGAGCTCTGGCGGTGAAGTGGTAGCAAATACAACCCCAAAAGAAAAAAAAATTAAGGTATTATATTTATTATATTATATTATAAATAAAAAAAATTCACATTTTTTTTTCAAAAGGGCTGATTTCGGATTTCTATATTTACCTATAAGTAATTATTATACGTACTAGAATTTCTAAATCAAGATAAAACAGCTCAATAATTAAGTGAGAACCGATCAAACCCCAAAACACCTGATTTTTGAGCCAATTTTATAATTTTCACTAAAAAAATATATCATTTTTATAATTATCTACTTTGATTATGCTCTCACTTGATCATTTTCATTTCTGCCATGAACTATACCGAGACCAAGAAAGAGCCAGTGAATAGAAGAAAGTATAAATGTGCCCATTTATCTCTTCGCTCACGTCTTTGTCAATACCAAAGCAGATGTAATCAATGGGGATTCGCTCGCTTAAGCTTAGCCTACTCACGCTTGTCAAATGCGATCACCGTCTTAAGACGACCATTTTACCACGGTATAAATAAACATACACACACGGTCAACTGATCCCAAACTAGGTATAGCCTGTGCTATGGGTACCAGAGACTGATATATTTATATACCTAATAAATAAATATTCAATACCCAGACACAGAACAAACATCTGTGTTTATCACACAAATGTTTGTCCAGTGCGGGGATCGAACCCGCGACCTCTAGCGCAGAAGGCAGAGTTACTACTAACTGAGCTATCAGGCCAGTCAATTACGTTCAGCAGTGGACTTCATCAGGCTGATGATGATGTTGATGAATAGAGATCACAAATAATCGTAAGACAGTTGTCTCTCTGTGACGGCTGCTAGATCAACGGAAGGCATCTCCTAGGAGATCCGGGTTTTAGGGCTCAGTCCGGATAAGATACAGGGTAATCGAAAATCGATACGTACACAAACAAGATACCTCAGGACCTAGGCACTATGTAGGTAGTTAAATTGCGTAGTTGAGAAACGTTGACTTGGAAAGACAGCTGGTAATTTGAGCCTCACCTAGTTCGATCGGCACCACACTGAAGCTTTAAATTCCATTTTGTGAAAAAGAATCATCGAAAAAAATGATAGGCACCAAGCCGTGTTTGTTGCCTGATTCTTGTAGGCTTGGTCGCGAGGAATAGGCGTAGCTTCACCTAGTTTCTAAGACGTTTCAAAGTGATCCTAGTGATTTTATTGAAATAAATGCCTTTTGACTTTGGTAAAGTTCCATAATTACCTAGTCCACGGTGAAATATTATGCAAATAACCAATCAAGTTAATCTTACTAATATTATAAATTATGCGAAAGTTTGTGAAGATGTTTGGATATTTGGATATTTTTGGATCAATCACGCCTTTGCCAATTTCGATGAAACTTGGAATAGATAGAGTTCTTTACCTAGAATAGCATTAGTCTACTTAAATCTGGGTACCACACGAGCAAAACCGCAGGTGGAAGCTTGAGGTTGATTAGGTTGAGGCATGGTGGCCTGAAACGGGCGTAATATTGTCGGTGAATGAATTATTATAATATTATTATTATTGATCTAAAATTATAATGATTAAATAATTAGCTTCCGCCCGTGGCTTCGCTCGATTTGTACCTATATAAAAAGTAGCCTATTTGCTATTCCAGACTATAATCTATAGGTATCTGTACCAACTTTCATCCAAATCCGTTCGGCCGTTTAGCCGTGATTGAACCACAAACATCCAAACATCCTCACAAACTTTCGCATTTATATTATTAGTAGGATTATCAATTTCGTCGACTAGCCCGGCTAGTCAATTTCGGCGCTCCCTTCCTACAAAATAACCTAAGTTTCCTCGCCGTAAAGTCTGGAGCCGTGTGTTTGTATGGATTGACCGAACTGTTCTACTCAGACTGTGTTGTGGTTAGTATTCTCCGGCACATACTGACAATAACCATTGCATTCAAGCTATGTAAATGTGGTGTTTAGATATAATGTATTATTTATAGTAAGCGGTTGACTTGCTTGCTTCCTTTTCGAGCCACTGGTTCTTTCTTGGTCAGTAGGTAGATAGAAAGTCTTTATTGATTACCTCTCAAGAAATGCTAGCTTGTTGCAGTTGGGAATAAAGTTTGAGCAGCAACTTTTGAAAATTCGGCATTTTTAAAATAATTTAATTAATCAACAGTATTAAATCTTGATGTCGAACTCCTCGTTTGTTTAATAAAGTTATAAAGATGATTAAAAGACCAAAAACCGCAATTTGCGAAAGGTAGGTATATAACCTGAATGAAAAGTTAAGTTTATCAAGTCTTATTAAGTTTTTATAATAACAATATATTATCCACAACTATTTAGGAGGAGGTAGGGCACAGCGAGATTTCTCGTTCTGAATTGGAGCAGCCTGCCTGGGGAAGTACCTCCACCTTACAGAAGATCGCAGCCAAATAACATTATTTGTTTCAAATAGTGTTGTGTTCCTCCGATGAGTAAGGTTGCCAGAGCTCTTTAGGGGGGGGAGGGGGTTCGGGGTCGGCAACGCGTGCGTGATGCCTCTGGTATTGCAAGCGCTCATAGGCTACGGTAACCGCTTACCAACAGGTGGGCCGTATGCTTGTTTGCCATCTCAGTTGTATAAAAAAAAAATATATATATATTTTAAAACACTCCACAAATTGGAAGTAGTCTCAAAAGGTCAAGTGACTATGAATTACGGTTTCGGCAGAATACCAGCGCCTAACTACTCCTCAGTGGTAAGGCATTTATGCTGAGCCGAGACCTTTTTGCTGCTGTGGCGCACAATAACATTTCACGTGTTCTTTATAATAAGTTTTTGTGTGTTACCTCTCTGTCTTTGTTTCATATTTTCGCTCTCTGTGTCTTGCTTCTATTGTGATGTGTATTGTGTGCCAAGTTTGTGAATAAAATGTCTGTCTGTCTATGAAAAAAAATCAATTAGGCGATTTATTTTTGGGAAAACAATTGGTAATCTAATTCCCTAATTCTTTATTCTATAATGTACAAAAGAAAAAACACAGATAACATGTATTAGAAATAAACGTATATGTACAAAGACGAGCTTAACCCTAAAAAGAGCCTTTGCACACCTTTGAGACTAGAGAGATGTGTTTTTCTCATTGACATCAGCGATTGCATATTGATAGAAACGCTACAGCCACAGCGGTAACAAAAGCGTATAACTTATCAAACAATTTACGTTCACCATATATTTACCTTTATGTACCCGTAGTATATAAACCCGTCCCCGATTTTATAACAACAGAACGTAAAACCGCTTGCAAATCTGAAATAATTGCGCCACACAGGCTTTTGAGGTAAATCTCTTTAACAGCTTTAATACAACAGCTAGGCTCGTACGCACACAAGGTTGTAAATGGTAGGTCGTGTGGGAACCCTAAAGTTTATTATGACAAAGCATGACAGATTGGGCTTATTTTTCGGCAGTTACTTAAACTTTTTTTTATACAACTAAGTTGGCAAACAAGCACATGGCCTACCTGTTGGTAAGTTGTTACCGTAGACGTGAAATTAAAAAAATCAAGTTGTAAGCAATTTCTATTTTGAGTATGTAAGAGGGAGTTTGAAAGTGGCGCCATTGACGGAAAAGCTGAGGAGTAATCGGTTAGCTTGGTATGGGCATGTCATGAAGAGGGAAGAATGTCATGTGACAAGAAGAGTGTTAGATATGAATGTGGATGGATGTAGGAGTAGAGGTAGGCCAAAGAAAAAATGGATGGACTGTGTGAAAGTGGATATGGTGAAGAAAGGAGTGAGTGCTGAGATGACGACTGATAGAGGGAAATGGAAGAAGAATACATGTTGTGCCGACCCCACATGATGTGGGATAAGGGCAGGAAGATGATGAAGTTGTAAGCAATTTCTAAGATATTAAATAGACACACAAATATGAATGAATGAATGGCTTCATTTGCAAGAAGTATAGTATATATGTTAAATATTCATACAAATATATTATTTAGATATATTTGTATGTCTATTTTATTTCCTAGGATGGACTTCCGCAAAGTTAAAGTGAATCAAACTAGCAATTTCTAAGTGTGAGTGGATTGAAAGAAGCGATAATACTGTCCCCACACTGGTTATTTCACCGATCCCACCATTCAAATTTAACTGTCAAAACAAACATTGGAACCTGATCGATGAACCTGCTTCCAATTATCAGTTCACTAAGACAATAAGGCCACTGGCTATTGATCTAATGTAATGAATACCAGGAATATCTCAGTACCAAACAACCAAGCAAGATGGCCGTGGTGGCCCCGGCTAAAGAATAGGCCCCTCCATATCTACCTATCCGCGGATGTCGTAAGAGGCGACTAAGGGAAAAAAGCTAGGGGATGGGCAGCAGCGTCCCTCATTTTAACAACGATAGCTCTAACTGCGCTCGCCAACCCGCATGCCCTGCGTGGTGAGTATGGGCAAATCCCCCCCACATGATAGGAATTCGCTCTGTCTGTGGGGGAGGCCATGTTCAGCAGTGGACGTCGTACGGCTGAAATGATGATGATGAAGCAAGATGGTATAGAATAGCATAAACAATAAAAATAATAATAATAGCTAT
Organism: Anticlea derivata; assembly: GCA_947579855.1. Taxonomy (NCBI): domain Eukaryota; kingdom Metazoa; phylum Arthropoda; class Insecta; order Lepidoptera; family Geometridae; genus Anticlea; species Anticlea derivata. Next base: position 2,851,523 of record OX388287.1, on the reverse strand, counting down.
CTTAGCTTTGGAGGAGGTAGGGCACAGCGAGATTTTCTCGTTCTGAATTGGAGAGGTACCTCTGCCTTACAGAAGATCGCAGCCAAATTACACTATTTGTTTCAAATAGTGTTGTGTTCCTGCGATGAGTAAGGTTGCCAGAGCTCTTTAGGGGGGGAGGGGGGGAGGGGTCGGCAACGCGTGCGTGATGCCTCTGGTATTGCAAGCGCTCATAGGCTACAGTAACCGCTTACCAATAGGTGGGCCGTATGCTTGTTTGCCAACTCAGTTGTATAAAAATAAAATTAAAAAAAACTTATAACTAAGGCACGCGTTTCAACTTGACAATATCATTTGCATCACCAAAGTTCAGTTATTCTGATCACGTGCTTTAGTAAGCTGTTAACAAGTGCTTGCCTACTCGCTTACTCTCTTAATAGATCAACTAAAGATACTCCTATACGGGCCACTGAATTGCTCAATTCAGGGCAAACAATTAAATCAAAGATTGTCTTCAATACACTAGGAAAAATAACAATAACATTCCTACTAAAATTATAAATTAAAATTACATATTACACACGGTCAACTGATCCCAAACTAGGCATAGCCTGTACGATGGGTACCAGAGACTGATGTAATAATAATAGATATATATTTAACACCCAGACACAGAACAAACACCTGTGTTAGTCACAAATGTTTGTCCAGTGCGGGAATCGAACCCGCGCCCTCTAGTGCAGAAGGCAGAGTTACTACCAACTGAGCTATGAGGCCAGTTTGTGAGGATGTTTGGATGTTTATATATTTGGATGTTTGTTGTTCAATCACGCCGTAAAGGCTCAACCTATTTCGTTGAAACTAGAGTTCTTTACCTAGAATGGCATATAAGCTACTTTTTATGTAGCTACCACGCGGAGCGAAGCCGCGGGGGGAACCTAGTAAAGTATGTATAAAAAAATAATTGTCGTTATGTTACGACGGAAGTCTTTGGGGGCCTAAAACTCAGACACGAAAGTTTGCCACAGATCATTTAAAATAGCCAGCTGTTTTAATTAGGCTGTGTTTGTTCTCTCGATTAACGTATTAAATCCTTAATGGGTTTTAAATAATTCCGAATTCGAACTGTAAAGGCAGTCAACCGGAACATGCAGTACACAGTATCCATGGATCGATGATATTATACGACTGGAAATGATTTGGAAGTCAAAAGGCGTATAATTAAATTAAATCACTAGGATCACTTTGAAACGTCTTTGAAACTAGGTGAAGCTACGCGTTCCTCGCGACCAAGCCTACAAGAATCAGGCAACAAACACGGCGCGCGTGCCTATAACTTTTTTCGATGATCCTTTTTCACAAAATGGAATTTACAGTAAATCTATGGTGGTTTTGAAACAGAATAACGTAAAAGCGAACAGTCCCCCACTGTATGGATCGATGACTATTAAAGGTAAGACTCTTCTTCGTGGCATAATGAGTTCGTGATATAATATAAAAATAATCCTCATATTATTTTAAAGGGGACGGACGCTACAAAAAAAAAACCGTTGTTCTTCTGCGGGGACGAAACGTGGGGACGAGCGGGAATAACCCTCACCAACAGCATTTTCCACCTAAACGAGCCTTTATAATCTGACGTCTGGCAGTGAAAAGCAGTGTGGTGAAAGGATTCGCGTACCCCGCACAAAGGCTCCTGTCACGAAACAATGTTACGTGTAAGTAGGTCAAACTTTAAACAGAGCTGAGGGTCAAACACTTATGCAAGCACGCTTCAGCATTACACCCCGTTTTACGAAGGACATGTTTTGTCATCTACATCAAGGTCCTCTCGTATACTCATTTCAAATTTTGGCCATTCTTGTCACTCCACACATCCATCTCAACGTTCGCATCTCCGCCGCATGCACTCTTTTTTCATCCGTCCCTTTGGTAGATCAACACTCATCCGTATATTACGACAGGCCTTCATCCTCATCATTTCAGCCGTATGACGTCCACTGCTGAACATGGCCTCCCCCACAGACAGAGCGAATTCCTTATCATGTGGGGGGATTTGCCACTGAAGCTGAAGAATAGGCCCCTCCATATCTACCTATCCGCGGATGTCGTAAGAGGCGACTAAGGGAAAAAAGCTAGGGGATGGGCAGCAGCGTCCCTCATTTTAACAACAATAGCTCTAACTGCGCTCGCCAACCCGCATGCCCAGCGTGGTGAGTATGGGCAAATCCCCCCACATTATGGGTGTTAAATATATTATATATCTATTATGCATATCAGTCTCTGGTACTCATAGTACAGCTATGCCTAGTTTGGGATCAGTTGACCGTGTGTGATATTATGTCCGGAATATTAATGCTGAAGCACACAATGCATTTAGTTTGATCGGTGAAAGCTTCAAAAGCGATTCGTTGTGAAAATCGCAAAAGTATAACCAATATCTCCATCGCATCGACATGTGGTGCGTCCGGTTTTGACGTTTGGAAACTTATTACTATACCCCTAGCACTAGTTAATGGCGTTATTTGATAGCTACCGAATTATAATTATTTATTTCAGTTAAAACAGCAAGCTTACAGTATTAGTATATACCAAAGTGCCTACTGTCTAAAATTAAAACTTAAATATACACTTAGCGAATTAAATAATATACAAATGTTATCATCAGTTGAGGTCCTTAGATGGCTCAACTGTTTCTTGTGTATTTTGTAAATATTAACTTGTATTAGTTTTATGTTTCTTTCTGTAAATAAAGTATTCTAATTAGATGCTAAAAACATGTTGGACCTCGTGTACATAGGCATTTAAAAGAGTGAGAGCTCTTAGCGTTGGCGCATTATGAGCGTGACAAGTTCGCGGCGTGCGGCGGGCGAACAGTTGATGTCGACGGCGGCCACAGCGCACGTAATTGTCAGGCACACATAGGCTCGTATTCAGAGACAAGACTCAAGCATTGATCTGTACTTAAATCTCGATTTGAGTCGAGATTCTAATTCTTGAACAGTACTTATGTATAGATTCAATGATCACAGTTCACCTGAGTAAATGCTTATTCTGAAACGTCAATCAGACGAAATCGGTGCTTGAGTTTAGATTTGATTAGACATTAATCAAATGACATTTTCGTTCCGTTACACGTACTTTGATGCATATTTATACTTCACTTTATAGTTCTGTTCTATTTGCACCCTGGCTGTTTGAATTTCTGCGTAAAACGGATCGAAAATTATAAATATATCAAAATGTAAACGAGAACATTTGAGTACAGATTTGAGACTCGATTCAGTGGAGAGTAGTTTAAGTACCGTTCTTGAATAAAAGTTATGTTTGAGAAGAGATTCAATACTTAAATAGAGTTCAGCTGATCTGTGATTAAATCAATGCTTGAGTCGTGTCTCTGAATACGAGCCATAGTGGCATCATGCTCAAGCCGAGCATGATGCTGAGCGCCATTTAACTCATATTCTTACCAGCAAATCTTGATAGAAACTATTGACCTACTAAATTCCATGCACATCGGATTGAGGCTCCGAAAGTTATGCTCTAACTTGATTGCTTGCTTGTTGTGCCACTGATTCCGTCTTGGTCATTCTGTATAAGGTCAGTGACCATATTTTTTTTAATGTTATACGGAGGCAAACAGGCTTACTTACTGATGCTAAGTGGTTACCGTCGCCTATTGACATCAGCAACACCTGGAGCATTGCTAATGCGTTGCCTACCGAACAACCCCCCCCCCCCCCCCCCCCCCCCACAGAGCTCTGGCAACCTTACTCACCGCAGGAACACAACACTATTTGAAACAAATAATGTTATTTGGCTGCGATTTTTCTGTAAGGCGGTGTACTCGCCTGTACTGTACCTCGCCAGGCGGGCTGCTCCAATTAAGAGCGAGAAATCTTGCTGTGCCCTACCTCCTCCATATTGATGCTCCAACTGATAAAACTACAAACATATAACGCCGAATCGTCTAAGTTGTTTGAGGGTCTTCGCTCGCTTCGCTCTACCAATTAAAATTGCCAGCGAAGGAAATTATAGAAATGCTAGCAATGTTCTAAATGAAAACTACAGTTCATTTCGAGACTTTTCATTTATATTTTAACTCTGATATTTTATTTCTAACATTCAGCTGCAAATGTGAGGACATAGTACGGGAATTTTTAAATAAAAATGTGTTTTCATTTTGCAGTGAGCATTTTTATTCGGTTCGAAGTGTGATGAAGTACATTGAGTTGTATTCTCGGATGTGGAGCAATCAATTATTTTCCTTGGTATTCTAAGTTGAGTGTCTTGAATTCACTGACAGCAAACTGACATTGTCATTGCAATGGTTGTAATTTTTTTCCTTTTAGTTTTGAACTAAGAACATATTTAGCAAATTTTTTTTTAACTAAACTTTTATTTAATACCGCATTTATTTATATTGAGACTTAACTCACACATATATTTTTCTAACAGAAAAATCTAAATCATGACCTTCGGCTCGAAGATTGAGGTACCTCCTACTAGGCCAATACTACTTTGAATAAAATCTTGCTTTAAATAAAAGCTTGTAAAATACAGTCCTGAGGTCCTGAGTGCATAATTCTTGAGACCGTTTTTCCACGAGCCACGATACGACCTAATATTATTAGGTCGTATCGTGGCTCGTGGAAAAACGGTCTACAAAATATGGATTCCGCAAACGAGCCTAAGAAATAATGGAATACCATAAGCAAAGATGATTCCCGTAAATAATTCGAAGGCCGGGATCCGACGGGAAAACTATTCGAGGTTAAACAGGGAAACTTGAACGAGGAGGACGTGTAGGGATACTGTCCACTAGAGCGCCGCGTGTATAATATTGCAGAAGGATAACTAAAAAAAATAACCAGTGGTTTCTTGCCTTTATCTTAGGCTTGGTCGCGAAGATAAATAAATCTATATTGAAGTTTGAATTCAAAATAAAAAAAAACGATTTAGCTACGTTATTAAAAAGCAAATTGAAATTCACAGTATAACGTAAATAATTATCATATCGCCGGTTTAATATGAAAACGGTCAAAATTCATTTTTGCAAAAACTTGTATAATTACTTGGGGTGTTTGTGACATTTTCAGTCTAACAGTTAACCGTGTCGTGTAACAAGCCCGAAAATAACCATAGCTAACTTAGTGGGAGGAGGTAGGGCATAGCGAGATTTTCTCGTTCTAAATTGGAGCAGCCCGCCTGGGGAGGTACCTCCGCCTTAAAGAAGATCGCAGCCAAATAACATTATTTGTTTCAAATAGTGTTGTGTTCCTGCGGTGAGTAAGGTTGCCAGAGCTCTTTAGGGGGAGGGGGGTTCGGGGTCGGCAACGCGTGCGTGATGCCTCTGGTATTGCAAGCGCTCATAGGCTACGGTAACCGCTTACCAACAGGTGGGCCGTATGCTTGTTTGCAACTTCAGTTGTATAAAAAAAAATAGTGGGTCAAACGCCACGTTTGCTTTGGTCGACAGTGGCCCTAAACAAGGAAAGTAATAGGTATAACAGGGTGAAAATTTACTTGCGGCCGCCTAAGAATGCTGGAAATCTTTAGGCCTTACAAAGTTCACGACTTTGATACCGAAATTGTAGCTATCACCGACTTTTCACTGACTTTGAACTGTTTGGTTCAATTTGAGAGTTTTAGGCTCATATTCAGAGACAAGACTCGAGCATTGATCTGTACTTAAATCTCGATTTGAGGCGAGATTCTAATTCTTGAACAGTATTTATGTATAGCTTCAATGATCACAGTTCACCTGAGTAAATGCTTATTCTGAAACGTCAATCAGACGAAATCGGTGCTTGAGTTTAGATTTGATTAGACATTAATCAAATGACATTTTCGTTCCGTTACACGTACTTTGATGCATATTTATACTTCACTTTATAGTTCTGTTCTATTTCCACACTGGCTGTTTTAATTTCTTCGTAAAACGGATCGAAAATTATAAATAAATCAAAATGTAAACGAGAACATTTGAGTACAGATTTGAGACTCGATTCAGCTGAGAGTAGTTTAAGTACCGTTCTTGAATAAAAGCTATGTTTGAGAAGAGATTCAATACTTAAATAGAGTTCAGCTGATCTGTGATTAAATCTATGCTTGAGTCGTGTCTCTGAATACGAGCCTTAGATACCTGTTTATATTTTGCCTGTGCACGAAAGGACCCTCCAAGAAGCGCACTTTAATCCTTTCACTACACTGTTTCTTTCACCGACGTCTATAGGCCCTTTTCAGGGCCACCATACCTCAACCTCGTCACTGACCTAATACAGGATGGCCAAGAAAGAATCAGTGACACGACAAAAAGAAGGACATTTTACCACACTAGTTCTCACACCAGCGGTCAGTGGAAAAAAGTTGTATTAAGATGTCGTAGAATAACCAAGTTAAAGTGGCAATGGACAGGCCATATACATACCAGGCTAACAGAATGGACAACCGTTTTAGCATAATGGTTCTTAATGAACGCTGGTGAGCGTGCACCTTTATTTAGAATCATGAACCAATTTAACAATCACTGCACAAACATTGAATTCTTTGAAATCTCACCCGGTTCGTTTATAAAACATATACAAGACACTATGCTGTCTGATTATTTAGAATTTAGATAGTTTAAATTTCAGCTGTAGATGGTGGGTAGACTGTTTTGTACGTCCTTATAGGATGAAAAAAAGGTTAGACCTACCAACTGCATTTTTCATTCTTCTTTTTTTTGTTATTCTGTTCGCATTACTACTGCCCTCTTTCTACCAAATCCGTGGACAACGGGGCTGATTACACTCTAAGAACTTTAGTACCTACTTAAATTAAGTTTAGTAATATGTGAGTGCAATTGTTTGTTGTCCCGAATAAATAAAAATAAAATAAATAAATAAATCGTGATCACAAACAAGACTATGCTGTGTAAGAAGGCCTCCTACACGATGGACCGACGAACATTGATAGGGAAATCGGTGGATGGAGGAGGCTCAAGACAGTTCGTCATGGCACTCTTTAGGGGAGGCCTATGTCTAGCAATGAACTGCATAAAGCTGATGATGATGTTGATGTTAGAATTTAAAAGTTGTACCAAAAATACACAGGATGCTTACGGTAAATTCAAGTCTGTCAACATCAAAACAATGTTACATCGAAAATCGCGTGCAACTTAATAAGCTTTTACGAGCTCAACATATTGAAATACTTTATTTAGTACACGCGAAAGTGGTCTTTAGCGTTGATTTTATATGTAAGCTGTTGCGTTTGGATGTTTTAAGTATTATGTTTATACGTTTTTTATTACATAGTATTTGGTAGTGTTTTACGACTTCTTGATAGTTCGTAAGCCGTTTGGTCAAAAGGCGTTTATTTCAATAAAATCACAAGGATCACTTCGAAACGTCTTAGAAACTAGGTGAAGCTACGCCTGTTCCTCGCGACCAAGCCTAGAAGAATCAGGCAACAAACACGGCGCGTGCTTATTATTTTTGGATGATCCTTTTTCAGGTGGTCAGGTGGGAGATTCCTCGACTCTCGATCCGAAACTAAAAGTCAAAAGGTGTTCTTCTTATAGTCGTGTCACTGATTCTTTCTTGATCATCCTGTATTAGGTCAGTGACCAGGTTGAGGTATGGTGGCCCTGAAAGGGCCTATGACCGCCGATGAAAGAATCAGTGTAGGGAAAGGATTAAAGTGCGCCTCTTAGAGGCTCCTTTTCTTTAAGTCTAGTAGTCTTTTAGTAAGTTTTGACTAGCCTCATAGCTCAGTTGGTAGTAACTCTGCCTTCTGCGCTAGAGGTCGCGGGTTCGATTCCCGCACTGGACAAACATTTGTGACTAACACAGATTTTTGTTCTGTGTCTGGGTGTTAAATATATATCTATTATGTACCTATATCAGTCTCTGGTACCCATAGTACAGGCTATGCCTAGTTTGGGATCAGTTGACTATGTGTGATAATGTCCGGAATATTTATTTATTTATTTATTTATTTAAGTTATACGTAGGCAAACAGGCTTACGGCCCTCCTGATGGTAAGTGGTTACCGTCGCCTATTGACATCAGCAACACCTGGAGCATTGCTAATGCGTTGCCTGCCGAACCCCTCCCCCTTAGAGCTCATTTCGTGCATCCAGTAACAATTACTCATAAGTGCTCATAACATTATATCAAAATTGATTATAGATAAGTACATCTGATATACCCCTATTTAATCATATCCAGTCCACTCCATCCAAAGGTTGTCTGGTAGAGATCGCTACTTCAGCGATAAGGCCGCCCATTGTTCATCACTAAGTTTAGTTTTTATTGTTTTTTGTTAATGTTTGTACTTTTTATGGTGTGCAATAAAGCATTTTCTATTTATCTTTCTATCTATCTCTCAAACCGTCGAAAACATCGTCAGAAAACCGGCTTGTCCTAGAACCTAAAAATTTCGAAGACAGGTGGCATGTGCATAAAAGGAGCCTCTAAGAGGCGCACTGCAATCCTTTCACTACACTGATTCTTTCACCGACGGTCATAAGCCCTTTTCAGCGCCACCATACCTCAACCGGGTCACTGACCTAATACAAGATGACCAAGAAAACTTTCGAGTCAGTCAGTAGTCAGTGAGACGACAAGCAAGCAAGTCAACGTCAGGTCAAAGTCAAAATGCATTTATTTCAATAAAATCACTAGGATCACTTTGAAACGTCTTAGAAACTAGGTGAATCTATGCCTGTTCCTGTTCAAGCATACTGTCATCGTAACCAATGGCTACAGTAACCCGTACACTAGTACATTAGGTACAGTAGTTTTGGAGGAGGTAGGACACAGCGTGATTTTCTCGTTCTAATTTGGAGCAGCCCGACTGGTGAGGTATCTCCGTCTTACAGAAGATCGAAGCCAAATAACATTATTTGTTTCAAATAGTGTTGTGTTCCTGCGGTGAGTAAGGTTGCCGGGGTTCAGGGTCGGCAATGCGTGCCTGATGCCTCTGGTATTGCAAGCGCTCATAGGTAACTGCTTACCAACAGGTGGGCCGTTTGCTTGTTTGCCACCTCAGTTGTTTAAAAAAAAACAAGATTATTGTCATCGCATCATAACCAATGGCTACAGTAACCTTCTGGTTTATATGTTGGAGCAATGGCCTAAGATAGATAGATTAACATTTTATTGTACACAAGGATTATTAAATCGTCAACAAACATAACGTATGGCACCTCTAACGCGTTGCATCCACACACTCAATCTAGTAGCGGAGAGAGTCGATCTTTTTTACTGCCCCCTGAGTGAATGTCGCAGGACGCTTTTTTTTTTTTATTTTTTTTTATACAACGCAGGTGGCAAACAAGCTTACGGCCCACGTGATGGTAAGCGGTTACCGTAGCCTATGAGCGCTTGCAATACCAGAGGCATCACGCACGCGTTGCCGACCCCGAACCCCCTTCCCCCCTAAAGAGCTCTGGCAACCTTACTCACCGCAGGAACACAACACTATTTGAAACAAATAATGTTATTTGACTGCGATCTTCTGTAAGGCGGAGGTACCTCCCAGGCAGGCTGCTCCAATTTAGAACGAGAAAATCTCGCTGTGCCCTACCTCCTCTTAAAACGCATATATAACGCTGTTATATATTCTATGCTATTCTAATTAAATTTGACATTTTGTATTATTTGACATTATTATTGATTGACGAATTATTATTTTCTCTTTTAATTTTGATTAGGTAGGACTGTCATTATGTAATTTGTATTTATTGTGGAAAATTTTTATTTTTGTTAATTGACATATATGGATTGACGAATATTTCTATTTACTTTTTATTAGGCTTGACATTATGTAATTTGAATTTATTAATTGAAGATTTATGTTTGTTGTTTCTTAACTAGTATGAATTAAAATTAATCTTATAAAATGTTTGATATATATAATAATAATAATTTCAATGATAATGGTACACTATTGCATTAGGTGCTTCTGTTAAAATAGTGTAACATTTCGTAAATAAATAATAATATCTTTGCATGTCGGTCTTCGACGAAGTAAATGACACTATCTCCATAAATGTAAAAGACCATGTACCTATATATACTATACTTCATGCAAATAAAGCCATTCATTCATTCATTCAATAAATAATGTAGTCCAATGGGCGGCCTTTACAGTGAAAGCGACTTCTTCGGCTTAAGTCACATGAGAATCTCTACGTCAAAACATGACAACCGTGTATTATCTTTAACATTGTAAGTAAGTTAAAAGATATTATCCTAATATTATCGTATGAATAACTCTGATATTTTGCCTCAACTTGAAGTCACGTTCAACTCGAACTAACTTCCAACTTCGTCATATCAATCATATCTTCCAAGATTATTCAAAAGGTTTCATTGCTCAAAATGCGTAGACCGCCATTTTATTTTAATAAAACTTATTTACAGAAAGAAACTTAAAACGAATACAAGGTAATATTTACAAAATACACAAGAAACAGTGGAGCCATCTAAAGACCGTTACAAACGATCTATAGATAGCTCAACTGATCCAGATCACTACCAGTCGGAAGAATCCCCAAGACGCTGGCGGAATTGCCACGCTGGATGGCAATGCTAATTCACTGGGCCAAATAAGAGCCAGCTCTCGGGTCACGCGTCGCTTCGATCAGACGTCCTGATATCTTTTTGAAAACCCGGAGGGCCCCGAATAATAATAATAATATTTTGAATAGTTTTATTTTTATAGCCGTGGTGGCCCCAGCTGAATAGGCCCCTCCTTTTCTTCACGTGGATGTCGTAATAGGCAACTAAGGGAAACAAAGCTAGGTGATGTACAGTAGCGTTCCTTATCAACAACAATAGCTATACCTGCGCTCGCCAACCCACATGCCCAGCGTGGCGAGTACGGGCAAATCCCCCCAAAAGATTGTTTCTGGCTCTCTTTGGGGGAGGCCTATGTTCAGCAGTGGACTTTATCAGGCTGATGATGATATTTTTTATTACTAAATTTTAAAAACCCCATTTTTTACCTAAGTCCTATATCTTAGCAACCCTTCGGCCAATTTAACTTCTATATCTTGATAGTACAACCTGTTGATTTACTAAATAACACGCAGCTCGAATTAATGATTGACAAGTTCATCATCATCATCATCATTCCAGCCGTCGGAAGTCCACTACTGAACATTGGCCTACCCCACTCATTTCCAGACAGAGCTACTTCCAATGATGTGGGGGAATCAAAGTCAAAATGCGTTTATTTCAATAAAATCACTAGGATCACTTTGAAACGTCTTAGAAACTAGGTGAAGCTACGCCTGTTTCTAGCGACCAAGCCTACAAGAATCAATCGTTATATAATAGAGGCCGCTGCTGCCCATCCCCTAGCTTTTTCTCTAAGTCACCTCTTACAATATCTATGGTTAGAAATGGAGAGGCCTTCAGCCCAGGCCACCACGGCCAAACCAACAGTCCAAAAGTTATGCTCTAATAAATAAACATACATACAACGCCTATCCGCCCAAATAGTTCGAGAGATCTTTGCTCTCTCGACCAATTAATAGGATAATAGTAGGAAGTAGAGTAGTAGAACCCTAGCTCTATTACCATCTATCTCTAGCCTCAAAGGTTTCCTGGAAGATAACTCTTTTTAGGGTTATGCTCGCCTTTGTACATGTCCTTTCATTTAGTTTGTTTTGTTTGTGTTTTCTGTGTAGGTACAATAAAGAATAGAGGAGCAAGTTAAGAAATTATTTCAGCATTTGTGATCGCTATATTACGGTCGTTTAAGACGGCGGCTGCTAGTTAAGAACCCAAATCTAAGTAGTTTCCAAACTAAAGAAGCATTATAACTACTTATAACTTCTGAGAACCGATTCTTTGGTTCGTTTGTAACAATTTTAATCCGGCTTATGAAAAAATAATGTTCGAGTACATTAATTTCAGCCACAGGACGTCCATAGTTGAATATTTATATTATTTTTATCCGACGCTAAAAAAAGGAGGAAGCTGTCAATTCGGCGACTACGTATGATTTTTTGTTTGTACACCGATTACTCGGTAACGAATGGTCCAATTTCAATAGTTTCTTCACCATCATATAGGGCATAGTTTTAATAGTTTCAATGAGTAAATCAGAGGAAGTTTGAAAGTAGCACCACCAGTGACTGAAGTTGAAGAGCAAAAGGTAAGCGTGGTATGGGCATGTCATGCGGAGGGAAGAATGCCATGTGACTAGAAGAGTGTTAAACATGAATGTGGAAGGATATAGGTAAGAGGTGGACCAAAGAAAAATGGATAGATTGTGTGAAAGACGACATGAGTATGAAAGGATTGAATACTGACATGACGGCTGATAGAGAGATGGGAGTGAAAGAGAAAAACATGTTGTGAAGACCCCACATCAAGTGGGATAAGGGTAGGGAGATGATAAAATACGGCATAGTTTTGGGGCGGTTCCTTAGAAATTGTATCGATATTGGATAAGTAGTTTTGTTCATAAAAGTTAAAAAACTGCTATGAAGTTTATGGGATAATAATAATGCTATGGTATGTTTGTAATTTTAAACAATCGAGTCACCCGAATCACTTGAATAGAACAGCTGTTAAATGGCCGCGTCGCCGTCAGTTTAAACGGAGCTTTTACTGTCTACATCAAGATAAATTTAACCTATTTAGTTCTTTCTAACCTAATAAGTAAAATGTACCTACCTACCGCTATATTAAGCTTAGTATTCTACTCACGTTTAAAGGACTTAACGAGCCATAACTTACTATTAAATTATTCAATTTGTATTAATTTATTACCTACATTTTTATTCACAGAGACTATTCCTGTTATTAATAAAATCTAACGGATCTCGAGCCGACCAGAACTGTTTTTTTTATGTTATACGGAGGCAAACAGGCTTACGGCCCACCTGATGGTTACCGTCGCCTATTGACATCAGCAACACCTGGAGCATTTCTATTGCGTGGCCTGCCGAACCCCTCCCTCCCTAAAGAGCTCTGGCAACCTTACTCACCGAACACAACAATATTTGAAACAAATAAAGCGATCTTCTGTGAGGCGGTGGTACCTCCCAGACGGGCTGCTCTAATTTAAAGCGAGAAAATCTCCCTGTGCCCTATCTCCTCCTGATATAGAATCCTGTATAGAAAGACCCTTCATTCGTGATTCATTCCATGGCGAAAGAGTGCCACGATGAATGGTCTTGAGCCTCCTCTATCCGCCGACATCCTGCGAGCTTATAAATGTTATCGTTCCATCGGATAGGGGCCTTCTGCGTCGCCCGGTTCGTGTTCGCCATTCGTGAACCTTTAACTGGCACTTCAACTTGCTAATTCTGAGAGCTATGTCAGTGACCTTGGTTCTTCTACGGATTTTATCACGTAGTGAAACTCCAAGCATAGCTCTCTCCATAGCCCGTTGCGCATCTTTGAGCTTGTGTCTGAGGCCAATAGTTAGCGACCAAGTCACAGTGCCGTATGTCATCACTGGCAACACGCACTGATTGTAAACTTTCGTCTGAAGGCTCTGCTGACTCTGAAAATCTGAAAATCCGACCGTAACACTGCCCAGGTCTCGACTGAATCGAAGACTTTCTTGTAGACCACAAACGCTAGACATAATGGCCGTTGTCCTCTTCGGTCTTCTGTATAATCTGCCGAAGTGTGTGGATGTGGTCTGCGGTACTTAAGCCTTTGCGGAAGCCAGCTTGATCGGCTTGTTCATTTCACTGGGTTTTTATAAATAGGTAGCGTAATTTATGTAAACTATCACAGCCAAATGAAATTGCTGGCCTCATAGCTCAGTTGGTAGTAACTCTGCCTTCTGCGCTAGAGGTAGCGGGTTCGATTCCCGCACTGGACAAACATTTGTGACTAACACAGATGTTTGTTCTGTGTCTGGGTGTTAAATATATATCTTTTTTTTTTTTTTTTTATACAACTGAGGTGGAAAACAAGCATACGGCCCACCTGTTGGTAAGCGGTTACCGTAGCCTATGAGCGCTTGCAATACCAGAGGCATCACGCACGCGTTGCCGACCGCGAACCCCCCCACCCCTAAAGAGCTCTAGCAAACGTACTCATCGCAGGAACACAACACTATTAAAAAAAAATGTTATTTGGCTGCGATCTTCTGTAAGGCGGAGGTACCTCCCCAGGCGGGCTGCTCTAATTCAGAACGAGAAAATATCGCTGTGCCCTACCTCCTCCTCCTCTATTATGTATATCAGTCTCTGGTACCCATAGTACAGGCTATGCCTAGTTTGGGATCAGTTGACCGTGTGAGCTAAGAAGCTAAGAATAGGAATAAATAGCTAGATAACTTTAAAGTAATACCCCGTACCGTTGCCGTGGCCCCGGATGAATAATAGGCCCCTCCGTGTCCACCTACCCGTGGATATCGTAGAGGTGACTTAGGGAAAAAAGCTAGGAGATGGGCAGCAGCGTATTTAAACAAAGATAGCTCTTGCTACGCTCGCTAACCAGCATGCCCGGCAAATACCCAGTTATGACGGAAATTCGCTTTGGAAAAGAGACGTTTCATCAATATATGGAGCCTGGGCCTGGGTGTACGCTACTCTAAAATATGGCTAAGCAATAAAGTAAACGTATGTAATTGGTTATTTTATTTAAATTGACTTCGTTCTAATGTACATTAAGATTTTCTTCGACAAAGAGAGCAACACACAGCGCTACAAAAATATGGCGAATGGACGTGCGTGAAATGTCATTTTGACAACCTACATATATCTGACAAAACAAAAACATCAAATCAAACAACATGACATGAAAAATATGTCAATGTCATGTCAAACGCCAATTATAAACCAACATGGCGGCCTTCAAATAGTGTTCACATAGTAAAAAACTTACCAGAAGAACTATTCTTGTACCATCGCATATGTCTTCGAATTAATGAAATTGTATTTTTCTTGAAATCTCCTATTTTTTCCTAATTTTTCTATGTAGTGTACATGGACCAGGCCCAGAATGAAATGGCTCCTTTGTGGGGGAGGCAATGTTCAGTAGTGGACGTTTTACGGCTGAAATGATGATGATGAATACTCTGTACATACAAAACAACTTTCCTTATAATACTTTTGTTCTATAACTTTTGTAAATTTCAGCTTATTTGCTTTGAAAAGTAACTTATGCAAATATATGTTCAACCAATGAATTAGCTATTATAGAAAGTAATCTTGATCAAAACAAACAGATTTTATATCTGAAAATAAAGTAAGTATTATTGTTAATTTATGTATTAATAAGATATTTTTTGTACAACATAAACACAATAAACTATTCTATTCTTTAAAGAATAAGGCCTTTTTGGATAAATAAATAAGTTACTCACGGAACACGTTGTAGGAATTGTGGGTTTTTTTAAACCTTTGTCTTCTAAATGTAGGTTTGTTACCTGGGTACCATAATCTTTTCCCTGTGACGTAATTAGCCATTTTGGTACAATTAAGCTGTTTGTCCGCGATTTTAAAATCCGTTTCTCGTAAAATGTTAATGCAAAGTATTTGCATATTTTTGTACTAAATTCACGGTAACGTGTTGTGACCACGTTAGTGTCATCATAATTTAATTTCTGACACTGTGTCCTACGCTGTCCGTCGCGTGGTCTACCATCAAATTGAAAGGTAATTTGAAAGTGCCATGTGATGCTTGCTTTTCGCGTCACTGATTCTTTCTTAATCATCCTGAATTAGGTCAGTGACCAGGTTGAGGTATGTTGGCCCTGAAAAGGGCCTATAACCGTCGATGAAAGATTCAGTGCAGTGAAAGTATAAAAGTTCGCATCTTAGAGGCTCCTTTCGTGCACATGTCACATGTCTTTGAATTTTTAGGTTCTTGGACGTGCCGGTTTTCTCACGATGATTTTTCTTCTAGTCAAGTCTACTGCCACTTCAACTTGCTAATTCTAAGAGCTATGCCGATGACCTTGGTTCTCCTACGGATTTGTTCGTTTCGGATTCTTTATCGCAGTGAAACCCCGAGCATAGCTCTCTCCATAGCATTAACTTTGATTGCTAGGTAAATATTAAGTCGATCCTAGTAGACCTACTTCAGTAGGCCTACTTTAAAACTTCATCATTTATTTAGAACTCAATTTACAAGAAATGGGGTATGTTAATAAAGCAGTCAGGCCTCATAGCTCAGTTGGTAGTAACTCTGCCTTCTGCGCTAGAGGTCGCGGGTGTTAGTCACAAATGTTTGTCCAGTACGGTTCGATTCCCGTACTGGACAAACATTTGTGACTAACACAGATGTTTGTTCTGTGTCTGGGTGTTAAATATATATCTATTATGTATATCAGTCTCTGGTACCCATAGTACAGGCTATGCCTAGTTTGGAATCAGTTGACCATGTGTGATATGTCCGGAATATTTATTATTATTATTATTTAGTTAGTTATACCCCGAATGCCCGAATACCGAAAACGCCACCTAACTATTTGAGATAGTCTCAATTATTTCAGACGCCGTTATCGCTTAGAATCCCTCAGAAATAAGTAGTCCCTCAGAAATAAGTAGCCCTTACTTAAGTGGATGAGTTGAGAACCGTTTCAGTATTCGGGCCTAATAAGTAGTGCTGGGAGTATTAAACAACATTCTTGATCGAGTTAACGAAGGCTATCCTATGACCTTTCCCAGGATATAATCACCTTACCAAATTTTATTACGATCCGTTGAGCCTTTTATTCGTGAAATCATGAAATGGTGACAACCGAAAAGAGCTACTTTCGCATCCTACAAATATTATAAATTCGAAAGTTTGTAGGGATGTTTGTTATTCAATCACGCCGTAACGGCTCAACCGATTTCGTTGATACTTGGAATATTTATTTATTTATTTATAGGAAAACCAACAGCTTAATAATCTTGCTAAACACCAGTATACATAACAGATAGCCAATAACAGGTTTTCACGTATAAAAACATAGTAGAACCAATAACAACTTAGAACAACTCACTAAACACAAACCAGTGGAATATAAAGAGTTCTTTACTTAAAATAGCATACATGCTACTTTTTATGAAGGTTCCACGCGAGCAAAGCCACGGGCGGAAGCTAGTTTATAATATTAGTATTGATAACTACTAGGTAAACGTTGTATAACGGTTTCTGAAAACCGCAAAAAAACTTATATCGTACTTTGAAAAAGTTCGCAAACTGTCCCTTTGGGGCCAAGATATTACACAACATTTCTAATACGATTTGGGAAATAGAAGGTATACTCTGTTCTTTATGCCTCGAGCGTGACCGTAAGGCTCTATTTCCCGAGAAACAGTCACTATCAAATGAACGCCACACAATCGAAACGAACCACCAAAATCTGAAATGAGAAAATCCGTAGAACAAGGTCACAAAATCCGAAATGAGGAAATCCGTAGAACAAGGTCACAACATCCGAAATGAGGAAATCTTTTAACAAGGTCACCGTTACAGCTCTCAGAATTGCTCGACCTGGATTTAAATCTACGGCCTACGGATTGAAAATGGAGTACCTCCCTCTAGGCCAACACGACTAACTTAACGGCTAAATATAATAACAGCCTTATATATATTAAACCGAAATCCGTGGAAGAACTAAGGTCACCGACATAGCCCTCAGAATTAGCAAGTTGAAGTGGCAGTGGACAGGCCTTATACCCCGCAGAACTGATAACCGATAGGAACAAAGGTTCTCGAATGGCGACCACGAACCGGACGACGCAGTGTTGGAAGGCCCCCCACCCGAATGATCGGGTTTATCTATATATTTTTTTTTTGTAAACAGTATCCATTATTAGTATTTTTATACAACTGAGTTGCCAAACAAGCATATAGCCCACCTGTTGGTAAGCGCTTACCATAGCCTATGAGAGCTTGCAATGCCAGAGGCATCGAGCACGCGTTGCCGACCTCTCCCCCCCCCTCCTAAAGAGCTTTGGCAACCTCACTCACCGCAGGAACACAACACTATAAAACAAATAATGTTAGTTGGTTGCGATCTTCTGTAAGGCGGATTGTTGTATATTTCCCTATCCCTTGTTGTAAATTCTTGGCAAACTGTGGGGGAGGCTTATGTACAGGCCTAATATATAAGGCTGTTCTTCCTGCTGATGATAACGATGACACATAAAAACAAAGGGTAAAATCCACCTACGCTATTTTACCGCCTGACGCTGCCGCTAAGATCAAAACCCTGGCTTAAGGTCTTGAGCTTTTGAGACAAAGCGAAATATACTTTGGCAAAATACGCATGAGTTTGGAACTTATGATGTAGACGAATATAAATGAATTCATTTCACTGTTTTGTATAACGAAACTAGCTTTTGTCATTGCCTTTACACGTTACCTGGATCAAAAGGCTAGCTATAATCTAGCTATAAGCTAGTTTTTAACAGCTGCTGGGCTTTGCGGTGAACTTTGAAGGCCCTGTAAAGGGGCTCCACAAATAAAGTGGCGATCACAATAGGTCAGTTGTGGCCGCAGTGACACCATAGCCACATAAAGTAAAATGACCATGTTGAGGTATCGTGGCCCTGAAAAAGGCCTATGACCGTCCGTGAAAGAATCAGTGTATAAACCTTCGTTTTTCGAATAGAAGCACAAGAGCTACAAGTCATCGACCTATCGCTGGGTGAACAAAAAAAACCAGTCTGTGCCAACAGACAAGCAAAAACTCTTTACTCATATTTCATAAGCCAAATGGCTTTGAATATTTAATTCTAGCAATAGAACCAATGTTCCTAAAATCACCACTCTATTTTTAGTTAAATAAAGGTTGGTGGGTACAATTTGTTTTTTAGGTAAATAATAATAAAATTAGTTGTTTAAAATATCTGTATATTTAAAAGAACAAGGCCTCAACGCGAAATCAACACACGCCACAGCCCAAACCAATGAAGCTATAAAGATGAAATTTGGACAGTAGCTGCCCTATATGACAATTATATCCACTAAAGAGGGATTTTGGAAATATCAACCCCAAAGAGGGTGAAAAGGGCTTATAACGCTTATATGAAAAATCACGCGTGCCAAGTCGCGGGGAACAGCTAGTATAAAATAAAATAATAACTTCACTGAAAATTAAATATCAACCGCTCGTAGATTTACTTTATGGATGGCAGACTGCTTGTTATGTCACTGGTTCTGTCATGGTAATCCTACGTTACAGTCAGTGAACAAGTAACGGTCACAGGCCGTGGAAAGGGTCAACCGTTTTGACCATTAAATGCGCTCAAAATTTTTCCGGATCGAAAAATCCATCGGTGCTTGACCTGGATTTAAATCTACGGCCTACGGATTGAAAATGGAGTACCTCCCTCTAGGCCAACACGGCTAACTTAACGGCTTAATATAATAACAGCCTTATATATATTAAACCGAAATCCGTAGAAGAACTAAGGTCACCGACATAGCTCTCAGAATTAGCAAGTTGAAGTGGCAGTGGGCAGGCCATATAGCTCGCAGAACCGACAACCGTTGGGGAGTAAAGGTTCTCGAATGGCGACCACGAACCGGGCGACGCAGTGTTGGAACGAAGACATTGTGAAGGTTGCGGGAAGTCGGTGGATGGAGAAGGCTCAAGACCGTTCGTCATGGAACTCTTTGGAAGAGGCCTATGTCCAGCAGTGGACTTCTACAGGCTGATGATGATGATTATGATGATATATTAAACTGTTGCGTTTTTGGCAGGCTGACAATCACCGTCCTAGAAGCGTTCACGAGAGTGTCTCTCGTTGCAAAATGCGGCCTAATGCTTAGACTTAAAATAAATAAATAACAGTCACATACTTTGTTTTTTTTTAACCTCACACTAAGATTGCATGTGTTGTGGGTATCAGAAGCTAATAGTACCATGTTACCACAACACCCCGAAACAAATATTTGCAGATCATGCAAACATTCGAACCCGCACCCCTTGGGTCTCAAAGTCAAAGTCAAAAGGCATTTATTTCAATAAAATCACTAGGATCACTTTGAAACGTCTTAGAAACTAGGTGAAGCTATGCCTGTCTCAGTCGGGTTGTCGCTCAATGCGCCACAGAGGTTGTCTCTTGCCTCTGACTACCTCACACATCTTCAAGGATCTAGCATTCATCATCATCATCATCATCATTTCCTTCCTCCTCGTGACTCTTTAAACTAGGTCCAACATGGCGTGCCCTTTGGAGCATGGAAATGTGTTGAATCCATGTGTTGCTGATGTCAATAGGCGACGGTAACCACTTACTATCAGGAGGGCCATAAGCCTGTTTGCCTCTGTATAACATAAAAAAATGAAAGCGGTCATCAGTCAATGCTACAAGGCTCATCCATCCATCTGGTGACCGCGAAAAAATTGATTAACTTAGCTGATCTAAGAGAACGATTAGGCAAACTTGATTGATTCTTTCTTGGTCGTCCTGTATTAGGTCAATGACCTGGTTGAAGTATGGTGGCCCTAAAAAAGGGCATATGACTGTTGTTGAAGGAATCAGTCTAGTGTAAGGATTGCAGTGCGCCTCTTTCAAAGTGATCCTAGTGATTTTATTGAAATAAACGTCTCACCCGATGGACCGACGACATTGTGAAGGTTGCGGGAAGTCGGTGAATGAAGAAGGCTCAAGACCGTTTGTCGTCGAACTCTTTAGGAGAGGCCTATGTCCAGCAGTGGACTTCGGTTTAAAGACTATTTATTTCTCAAAGAACATATACATAACGTTCACTTATATGAGATATACAACATTTGTACTTAAGTTTAAGTATCTACTTATTTTAGCTCTAGTGTGCTTACCTATTAGCATAATCATACGTCATCCACTTACTTAGTACAAAAACAAAAGAAAAAAAATAATAAGAATTGTGATGTTAACCACAGGCCAGACCTACCCTCACTTTTGATGATGATGAAACGCCTTTTGACTTTTGACTTTTTTCTTTTTTGACTTAGAGGTTTAATTCGTGCACATATCACGTTTTCAAATTTATAGGTTCTAAGCCATAGAGGCCGATAGGGGCCTAAGAGCGGCCTAAAAGGTTACCAAAGTTGATCACTCAGTTGTCAATTTATAGGTTCTAAGCCATAGAGGCCGATAGGGGCCTAAGAGCGGCCTAAAAGGTTACCAAAGTTGATCACTCAGTTGTGCGAGCACACTTTTGTTAAGTAGTTTTTGATCAAAATGGCAAAAATGATAATGGTTGTGTCATGATAAGTACATAATTTGGTTATTAAATTCATAAGATTTTATATAAATTTTGCGAATAATTTTGTAATATTCTTTGTCAATAAATACCTTCAATCTAAAAATCCATTATTATTATTTATCCATTATTATTAAGCCATTTATTCTCTTTTCTCGTATCATTTATTTAGATTATTATTATATTTTACTTCAGTTTTCTTGGAGTACCCATCCAAAAATCCGTACTTATAATTATTATTAATACGAAAGTAACTCTGATTGTTTTTTCAGTGTTTATAGAAATCATAAACTATATAATTTAAATAAATAAATAAAATAAGGATTAAAATCGCATATATCTTATCTATTTGTACTTTTGGACAGTATATCACAACACTCCCAATTCGCACCACCGTGCCACACAACACTGGGCCTTATTTACAAACCTTGCGATTACATAACAACACCCACGCCACAAAAAACAACTAAACCACACAAAAAACACGCACTACCACGACTAATATAATTATTGCTCTTATTTACGAAGAGAAAGAGATTTTTTATAGTGTTTAAGAGGAAGATAGAGCGAGAGGTCTCCTTCGCACGGAGATAGAAACAATACTGACGTAGCTCGTAGCGGCTCGTAGAGGCTTCGTAGCGGTTCGTAGCTGCGCGTAGCGGGTACATAGAGCGAGAGACGATGTTGACGTTATTACGTAATGTATCTGAGGTACATGCTTTGCCTTGTGCATGGGAAGTGCCGACAAAGCGCACCGAATCAGACTCCCGCCCTTGTTAGATACATAATGTAAACATAAAGTAAGAATTTAAAAATCGAAGTAGTTTTTTAAAATTAAATAAATAAATAAATATTCCGGACACATCACACACGGTCAACTGATCCCAAACTGACTGGCCTTATAGCTCAGTTGGTAGTAACTCTGCCTTCTGCGCTAGAGGTCGCGGGTTCGATTCCCGCGATGGACAAACATTTGTGACTAACACAGATGTTTGTTCTGTGTCTGGGTGTTAAATATATATCTATTATGTATATCAGTCTCTGGTACCCATAGTACAGGCTATGCCTTGTTTGGGATCAGTTGGCCGTGTGAATATGTCCGGAATACTTATTTATTTATTTATTTAAACTAGGCATAGCCTGTTGTACTATTCGTACCAGAGACTGTTATACTAGATAAATATTTAACACCCAGACACAGAACAAACATCAGTGTTTATCACACAAATGTTTGTCCAGTGCGTAAATCGAACCCGCGACCTCTAGCGCAGAAGGCAGAGTAACTACCAACTGAGCTATGAGGCCTGCCAGAGCTCAGTTGGTAGTAATTAGCTCATTTATTTTGATTTCATAGAGAATAATTACAATTTTAAAACTAAAAAGCTGTTCATGTTTGACAAAGGATGAGTTTTGTTTTTATGAAAATAAGGTCTAGCACTTTTAGCTCTTTAAAAGAGAATGAAGAATATAGAGAAACAAGCGCCAACTTTATTAATTACCTGCCAATCTGTACGAAAGTTATTGCAAAATTGAGTTAATTTAATGCACTTCGGCATGTATAAATAAAGCTCTTTTAAGACCCACTTCATATATTTGTATCATCATCACCATTTCAGCCGTACGACGTCCACTGCTGAACATGGCCTCCCCCACAGACAGAGCGAATTCCTTATCATGTGTGGGGATTTGCCCATACTCACCACGCTGGGCATGCGGGTTGGCGAGCGCAGTTAGAGCGATCGTTGTTAAAATGAGGGACGCTGCTGCCCATCCCCTAGCTTTTTTCCCTTAGTCGCCTCTTACGACATCCGCGGATAGGTAGATATGGAGGGGCCTGTTCTTTAGCCGGGGCCACCACGGCACGGCATGTATTTGTAAAAATTTACTAAAAGAAAAGAGAAGAATAAGATGTATGAAATATTTCAAAACTATTTTTGTTCTTAATAAAGGCCTTATGATTTCTGAGATACAACAAAATAGTCAATAAACTTTCATTTGGTAAAGTTTCAGTGATTTTGCAGTTCAAGTAAGACTTAAAACTTAAAACATTATTATTATATAACTTAAAACATGCTAGGAGGAGGTCTCAGTCAGCCCGCCTCCGCCTTACAGAAGATCGCAGCCAAATAACATTATTTGTTTCAAATAGTGTTGTGTTCCTGCGATGAGTAAGGTTGCCAGAGCTCTTTAGGGGGAAGGGGTTCGGGATCGGCAACGCGTGCGTGATACCTCTGGTATTGTAAGCGCTCATAGGCTACGGTAACCGCTTACCAACAGGTGGGCCGTATGCTTGATTGCCACTTATAGAGCTCTGGCATCCTTTCTTACCGCAGAAACACAGCACTGTTCGAAACTAATAATGTTATTTGGCTGCGATCTTCTGTAAGGCCTCTGCTTCTACTGCCTCTCCTGCCACTAATCATCGAAGCACTAACTTTTACCAGGCATTGTGAGCTTTCAGTTCAAGGCAAACCTCTAGGAAATATATAAATCAGCTCCGCCTCAAAAGCTAACAAATCCGGTGGTGTAATTGTGTAAGCGTAATGGCAATGAAGATCGTTACTTTAAGGGTAATTTGGCAATCTTATAATAATAATAATAATCATCATCATTTCAGCCGTTCGACGTCCACTGCTGAACATGGCCTCCCCCACAGACAGAGCAAACTTCTTATCATGTGGGGGGATTTGCCCATACTCACCACGCTGGGCATGCGGGTTGGCGAGCGCAGTTAGAGCTATCGTTGTTAAAATGAGGGACGCTGCTGCCCATCCCCTAGCTTTTTTCCTTTAGTCGCCTCTTACGACATCCGCGGATAGGTAGATATGGAGGGGCCTATTCTTCAGCCGGGACCACCACGGCCAATAATAATAATAAAGCCTTTTATTCCGAAAACTTACACTTTTTCTTACTACTTATTACCGAAATACTAATACACTTATCATAATATGTCCCTAAGTTCCTATCAGTTGCCACTCTTAGCCAAAGGGGACCTAGAGTCAATTTCAGCTCATCTTCCCATCTGCTCACTTTGCGACCTCGGCTCCTTGACCCGTCGCTTGGATACGAGACCGTTACCTGCTTGCTCCATTTTGGCAATCTTAGCAACATTTAAAACATTCCAAACTTGACAATGGAAAACTTCAAGACCTTAGCTTCTTCCTTTTCATGTTTGAAAAACCTCAGATGTCGCTAAAATTTATAAAATCATCCTTATAATTGCGATCTTCATTACCATTTTGCTTACGCAATAGCCTCGCGGGTTTAGGGTTCGATATTATTCCAAAACTTTGTATCAAAGAGACGAGACTTAACTTTGAACTTCTGAGAACTTCTGAGCGATGGTAGTGAAATGACAACCGGAATATAGCGGAAATAAACTCGATAAAGTTTTACAAAATGGCGGCTTGAAAATGAAAATAAAATTACCTCGAATGTCTCTGTATTTAGTTACAGTGTTGAAGTGGGTACTTTTGGCTGCTGAAGAAAAAGTTTCTAGAGTGGAAACCGGAAAACTCAGCGTAGGACGGCCCCCCACTAGATGGAAAGAAGAACTAATAAAGGTTGCTGGGAACCGTTTGGGTGCAACGAGACAAGCCCACGAGATAAGCAGTTGACATCCTACGGCTGAAATTATTCTATTATACACATCTATAGACAAGATCTATATAGACAAAATAGTTGGATCTCATTTTACAAAATTGCACACATTAGTGGAAAGGTGTTTTTATAGTGTCAATGATTTATTAAATAGAAATTATGATTATTGTTTTGTCTAATTGGAATATGTTATAATGCATTATTTTGACATTTTTTTTTTTTTAATCTAGTAATAATATCTCTCTGATTAATTGTGTTATTTGAAGTTAATGATATGAATAATACCTACCTATTGTATAATATGTGTATCCTGCTTCTCTCCAAAGTTAGTATGAAGTCTTTTTTGTTATTGTTTTGCTCTCTGATCTAATATTATTATTTATATAGATTTTTAATTCAAAAGTATTATTATATTTTAAATAGAGTCAATGTTATTTTTACTTTAAATTTGCATGCTGGGTTTCCTGGCGAAGTGTGGCAGAAAAAATAAATTATTTCATTTAATTTCATTTTCATTTATAACCTACATGTACCTACAATCACTGTTTCAAAGCACTGGTATTGTGCACACATTTTTTCGGACTTTGTGCATGTACGAACCCACGACTTTAGAACTGCAAGATAGAGGTGCTACCCCTACACCACTGGTGCTTCTTAAATTATTCCTTTGATTTAATATTCCTTTACAAATAATTGTTATGATCAACAGCATCATCAGCATATAGTAGTCCACTGCTGGACATAATATGCCTCCCTCAAAGAGTTCCATGACGAACGGTCTTGAACCATTTCCATCCACCGACTACCCGCAACTTTAGGCCTTCCAACACTGCGCCGCTAGTAATTAATGCCGTATTATGACGGCCGTGGCTTCTAAAATACTCGTCAAAGGATGACGACAAACAAGTTAACTTACTGTTGTGGTCAGTTCGAAGGAGATATTCTCAAAATTAGGCAAAATTTAGGTAAGAGTCTTGAAAACCAAGATCCGCTTGACGCCGTGTTCATACTACGTACTATATGTCACCTAAACATGTTTCGATATTATCCTTATCTCTACTGGATAAAGTCAATTTTGGGTTTGACTTTTATTTTATTTTATTTTATTCGGAAAACAAATAGTGTTAAATACTATTTAAACAACTTATAAAAGAAACTTAAAACCAATTATATGTTTTCGCATATAGAAACTAAAAGTACATGTTTGCCAGATATAAGAACAAAAAAGAAAAGTTACATTGTAAAAATAGAAATAGAAATAGAAATAGAAATAGAAAAATATTTATTTTGCGTCACAAATTAAACAAATGGAACAAATTAAATATAAGCTTAAAACCTAGACACAAAAACGGTCACCACTCAGCTGGTGCCGCATAGCACAGTGGAGCTGCTGCGGCGCTGGTTTTCAGTGTAAAATAGAAATAAATAGATAATACAGTACATATAGGTACAACAGTTATTGAACCAAATTAAACCAATGGTTGGAGAGAGCATGCTTGAAAGTAGATGGCTTAGAAATGAAAAGATCCAACTCGGGGAAGCCAACCAGTTCGTTATAACAATATGCTGATCTAATAAAGAACGAATTTTGTCTATAATTAGTTGCACAATGAGGAACTTATAGAGAGAGAGAGGGAATTCTAACGCTTCTTCTAAGGGGTAAAAGTCAAACTCAAAATTGACTTTATCCAGTATAGATAAGGATCATTTTGAAATACATTTTGATGACATATCGCAAGTCGTATGAACACACAATAGGAAATGTTGAGTGGGCATTTTTTTTGAAAATGGCTTCTTTCTACAAATCCGCTTTAGCGGTAAAAGACGAATATTGGCTTATGAAATACCAGTTGATTACGCAATTCGAATTCAAGGGCCAAATTCAATTCTGTCCAATTTTACAATTCATTACTTCTAAGTGTTAAGTGAAAACCGCGAAAGTTAGAATGTTGGTGCTCATAGGAAATAAATATTAAATCTTTCTGCCGTATTATTAGTACTTCGTCTATGTAATAGCGTTTGCCCAGCGTCTCCGAGAGCGACGACGTTGAAGTAGCGTTACAAACATTACTATGACCAGGATAAGTGGCAGTTGGCACCATAGTTGCCATAAAAAGGCGTGTGTTATGTCATCTACCTACTACTATCCTATCCTACTTCCTATATCTTATAAGACATCTTAGTCTTCATCATTAGTCTTTAATATTTATTTTTATTTAATCTTTTTAAAACTTACTATTTTTTATTTTTATTTTTAGATAATTTATATTTTATTCTATTTTGTCTGTTATGTTAAAATGAGCTTAGCCGGCTACGAGTGCTGACGGCACACGTCCACCACATCACACCATGTAAAGAGCTTGACACCTAAATCACAAGTGTTTCACTTAGTTTAGGTGTCAAAGAACCATCATTAAGAACCTTTTACAATTATCTATTATTTTAATAATGTTGGGATTCTTGGCCTCCAAAATACAAGTTTTTAACTTAGTTTGGAGGTCCGTAGTCCATAATATTGTTATTATTATTTTTTTCTCAATTGTACTTACCACCTAAGACTAGCTCAAATAAACATTTTTTATCTTTATCTTTTTTTATCTATCCTCCTAATAGTCTATCCTACCAATACTATGATTTAAGAGCTTTCGCATTCGTAATATAAGTAGGATATTCTATCCTACTATCCTACTAATATTACGAATGCGAAAGTTTATGAGGATGTTTGGATGTTTAGATGTTTATGGTTCAATTACGCCGGCTTAACCGAATTCAATGAAACTTCGAATAGATAGAGTTCTTTACCAAGAATAGCATATAGGGTACTTTATACCAGGCGAACGAAGTCGCGGGCGGCAATCTAGTCTATTTATATTTAAAATTTATTTCAAAATGATTTTTATCCTGATTAAAGTCAATTTTGTATCGGCATAAGCTGGCTGCCGCTTTCTTAGGCATCTCTTAATATAATTAAGTTAGCTACATTGGGTAAGTAGGCCAGAAGTGGGGGAAATAGCTTGGAACTAATGGGGGTAGTGAAATCTGATGGATATTGCTGAGTTCATTTGAAAGGTACATTCGTAACTTACACTGGGACATTCTTGGTCAATCTACGTGAGTGACCAACGAATCATAAGTACACAAATGCGTACAGATTTAATGCAAGATTTATATCAGTAAAATAAGAATTTCAGACATAAAATACAATTGACAAAAATAGGATAGTTTTTTCAATTTGGTGGCAGATTATTTTTTGGTTTATTTTATGAAATAATGCAATATATTTTTAGATCTTATATAAAAAAGGCATTTAGCCGCGAACTGACTGGCCTCAAAGCTCAGTTGGTAGTAACTCTGCCTTCTGCGCTAGAGGTCGCGGGTTCGATTCCCGCACTGGACAAACATTTTTGTGATGAACACAGATGTTTGTTGTGTGTCTGGGTGTTAAATATATATCTATTATGTATATCAGTCTCTGGTATCCATAGTACAGGCTATGTCTAGTTTGGGATCAGCTGACCGTGTGTGATATGTCCGGAATATTAATTATTATTATTTATTTATGAATAGGCAAGGTAAAGAAACTTTTGAAGTTAGGTGTTGGTGTCGTCTACTACGAATACCTTCAATAGCTCGCTATTAAACGTGCCCATCCAGAAAGAACGGAACTCTTCAAAGGCGCCTTCGATATCATCATGATGATCATCATCATCATCATCATCATCGGCCCACATTAGTCCACTGCTGGACATATTTCTCTCCCAATACAAGCTATTGAGCCCGGTGTTTGGCCCTTCTCATCCACTTATTCTACATTTGGCGCCTCCGATATATCTACACAAAATACTGCAGTTGAGCAACAGCTCACAGAAGCTCCAATAATCTCCAGGTCCTGATGATGACTGGAAAGGTTGAAGGTAAAAGGCCAGGACAGCGAAGCCTTGATCTATCTATTGTAGGACTAGGTATCAGGTATCTCCTTCAGACAACAGGTGGAAACTGAGACTTTTTGGAGGAGGTAGGGCCTGAGACTTTCTCGTCGGTGGTACCTCCGCCTTACAGAAGATTGCAGCCAAATAACATTATTTATTTCAAATAGTTTGTGTTTCTGTGGTGAGTAAGGTTGCCAGTGCTCTGTAACGTTTATAGGCTACCGTAACACATACCAACAGGTGGGCCATATGCTTGCTTGTCACACCTTAGTTGTATAAAAAAGAGGTACAGTTTACCAGCTATGACAAAGGAGTCACGATCTTCAGCAATAAAGGAAGGACGAAGGAAAAGCGTTTTTTAGAAAGTTTACATTTGTACTCTACCAAATGCATATCCTAATAATATTATCAATGCGAAAGTTTGTGAGGATGTTCGGCTGTTTAGATGTTTGTATGTTTGTTATTCAATCCGCATGGCCTGAAGTCGCTCTGCCCCTCGACAGCTAAAATGCCATTTTGCAGTGTCTTTACAGTTTTTGCTTGCATCATATTTTAAGTATTATTCAATTTTATAGAAGCATTAGGTACATATTTCATCAAGTGTAGAGTGTGCTGCCCTTAGATCATTTGTTGAAGCTCACATTTGTCTCTTTTTTTTCACATTTTTTATAAGCTCTTTTTTTATTAAGATTTATAATTAGATTACTTTTCTTTTGAGCCTCACCTAGTTCGATCGGCACCACACTGAAGCTTTAAATTCCATTTTGTGAAATAGGATCATCGAAAAAAATGATAGGGACGCGCGCCGTGTTTGTTGCCTGATTCTTCTAGGCTTGGTCGCGAGGAACAGGCATAGCTTCACCTAGTTTCTCAGACGTTTCAAAGTGATCCTAGTGATTTTATTGAAATAAATGCCTTTTTATTTTTTATAATCACGCCGTAACGGCTCCACCGATTTAGTTGAAACTTGAAATATAAAGAGTTTTTTACCTAGAATAGCATAAAGGCTACTTTTTAATGTAGGTATCACGCGAGCAAAGCCGTGGGCGGAAGCAGTAGCCTATATAAAAACATAGAAAACGAAATAATAGCTAGTAAAAAGGCCATTAATTCAAAAAAGGGATAAGTACAGAAAAGACAGATACTAAAGTATTCAATACGATGAACCATACCGAAATATATACAATTTTAACGTTACTGACTGACTGACAATCAAGAAAGATTCCAAACGATATCTTAAATTTATTTCAAAATTTTGTTTAATTTAATTTTGAGTTTGAGTGTGCGATATCCTATGTTAGTAGTTACCATGTGTTGGAGAGGCATCACGCATGTGTTGCCGACCCCGAATTCTCCAAATTCACAACCCCGAATTCACAAATAATGTTATTTGGCTGCGATCTTATGTAAGGCGGAGGTACCTCCCAAGGCGGGCTGCTCCAATTCAGAACGAGAAAGTCTCGCTGTGCCCTACCTCCTTTTAAAATAAGGCTACTTCTCCACCGAGGTCGTTTAAAGCTATGCGAACGAAGTCGCGGGGTTATCCACAGTCGAAAATAAGGGTATAACGACTTGTAGAAATCGGTATCGTCATTTCCAAGGGGACCCGTCGAGTTGACCCTGTCCGAAACGAGTTGAAAATCGATTCGGCCCTTGAAATCGAGTGAGCCTTTATCGAATCATTCAGCTTAGGTCTGTTAGTGATAAATGGGGTGTATGTTGCTACAGGTGACGGTTTCCGGAAGGACTTATTACCACGTGAACCGTGAAATGATAAATTATAGAGAATAGAACAGAGAAACGTTTATTTTTCTACCAGTAAATACAACTCAGACATAACACAATCACCAATTCCGTGCCCTTATCCCACGCGGGGTCGGCACAACATGTTTTTCTCTTCCACTCCCCTCTATCAGCCGTCATATCAGTATTCACTCATTTCTTACTCATGTCATCTTTATCCATCTTTTCTTTGGTCTACCTCTTCCCTTATATCCTTCCATATTCATATTTAACACTCATAATATATATTAACTTCAGACAAAACACAATATAAAATGAAATACAATTGATGGTAATAAAAACGGTCATCACTCAGCGTGTAATGGACTCATATTCATATTCATTTTTCATATTCATTTTTCATATTCATTTTTCATATTCATTTATTTCACCCTTAGCGTTACATTGCATAACATAGGTATGTCCAATTACAGTTATTTTCATAAATTATCATGCAGATTATTAATTAAGTATTATTATTATTATTACAGATTATTAATGGATTAATAGATAGTGTCCTACATATTACTCGTATGCATATCAGAGAATGAACAATTCATATATTCGGTAATATGGTAAAATGGATGACTCTCAAGAAATCTCCTGACCTGAAATTTAAATTTGTTGATGGGTAACTGTGTAACTTCTAATGGCAATTTATTGTACATAGCGAGCTTAAGGCAAATACCTAGTTTGTAAGTCTACAAGCCTTGTTCGCGGCACATCTAGTTTTTCCTTATTTCTAGTGTTATAATTGTGTATGTGTTTTTTCATAGGTAAATCATCCTTAGCCAAATGTATCTCAAGATGAGAGTTAAGTATAAACATGGATACCACTGTTAGTATTTGAATTTTCTTAAAATAAGCTCTCACTGATGTCATTTTGTGTAAGCCGTGTATAATTCTTATTGATCTCTTTTGACATATTAGAAATTTTTCAATTTGTGGGGCATTGCCCCATACAGTAATCGCATAGCTAATGATAGAATGGCAATAGGACTCGCTTCCATCCGTGGCTTCGCTCGCGTGGTACCTACAAGGACAAAAAGTAGCCTTTCTGCTATTCCAGACTTCTATCTATCTATTGTTACGGAAGATGTGTGCGCGCTAATCTATCTATTGTTATTAGCGCGCACACATCTTCCGGGGACATCAGTAAGGGCGGGTGCGGCGGCAGATTCGGCCGAGGATCTCAAAAGGCGCAAATATGTTAGTCTTGATAGGGCTTACGTATTTGAGCCTTTTGGGGTTGAGACCCTGGGTCCGTGGGGAAACGGGGACCTCCGGGTTTTCAAAAAGATATCAGGGCGTTTGATCGAAGCGACGCGTGACCCGAGAGCTGGCTCTTATTTGGCCCAGCGAATTAGCATTGCTATCCAGCGTGGCAATTCCGCCAGCGTCTTGGGGACGCTTCCGACTGGTAGTGATCTGGATCAGTTAAGCTATCTATAGATCGTTTGTAACGGTCTTTAGATGGCTCAACTGTTTCTTGTATATTTTGTTCTGTAACTTGTATTAGTTTTAAGTTTATTTATATTGTTTTATTGTTATTTTCTGTGTTTTTATATGTCAAATAAATAATCATTCTATTCTATTCTACTCTATTCTATCTTTTTGCCAAATTTCATCCAGATCCGTTCAGCCGCTCTGGCGTGATTGAGTATCAAACATTCATTCATCTATCCAAACTTTCGCATTTATAATGATACCTTCTAGTGGCCACAAGAGTGTGAAGCGACAGAAAATTCACTCCACTAATCCAAAAAAAAATATAGGCTACCACGCGGGAGAAACCGCGGGTGGAAGCTAGTATTAATTATAACTTCAAAGCTTAGATTTAAGCTCATCTAATTCGAAAGCTGTTAAACGGAACCACAGCCGAAATTCAACAAATTCCTTGTTTCATGGCATCTTAATGAATGCTTCTGTATGTAGTGTGAAGTAAATAAGAAGGAAAACTTCGATGGACATTTTTTTTTAAAGATAAAGAATGTTTTTTTGAGCTATCAGTCTTAGGTGGTAAGAGCATTTGAGAAAAAAATAAAAATAACAATATTATGGACTACGGACCTCCAAACTAAGTTAAAAACTTGTATTTTGGAGGCCAAGAATCCCAACATTATTTAAATAATTGATAATTGTAAAAGGTTCTTAATTATGGTTTTTTGACACCTAAACTAAGTGAAACACTTGTGGTTTAGGTGTCAAGCTCTTTACATGGTGTGATGTGGGGGACGTGTGTCGTCAGCACTCGTAGCCGGCTAAGCTCATTTTAACATAACAGACAAAATAGAATAAAAGATGAAATAACTAAAAATAAAAATAAAAAATAGTAAGTTTTAATAAGATTATTTATTTTTGTTGATATATTCCT
This sequence comes from Anticlea derivata, assembly GCA_947579855.1. Lineage (NCBI taxonomy): Eukaryota > Metazoa > Arthropoda > Insecta > Lepidoptera > Geometridae > Anticlea > Anticlea derivata. Next base: position 2,818,704 of record OX388287.1, on the reverse strand, counting down.
AACCGCCCCACTGACTTATACCCGACTGCCGAAAAGGAAGAAGATAATGTTTTAAACCATAGAAATAATAAATCTCACTTTTATAGTCTTGACTTTTCACATAATTGAGTGTTCAGTATATTGGTAAATCCAGTAATTTTTCAATTTTCTCATTTATACAAGGTGATTCATAATATGTATTCCGAAATGGAATTATATAGTTTTTTTTTATTTTTAAGAAAAAACCCTATGCGAAAATCTGCTATTTTGGAATCAAATCAGTTCAAACTAAATTATTCAGCTGTTTTAGGTACTCATCTTGATGTCGAACTACTCATACGTACTCGTAATTACTTAACGACCGCTGAAAACCAGCGCTGGGTGCACACATCAGTGTGTATCCAGCACAATGCTGAGCGAAGACCATATTTTCCATGAGCTCTGCTGCGCACAATATCTTTATCATTTAGTATGTAATTTATATTTTATGTGTAGTAGTCTTAAGGAAAATAAATCTTTCATTAATTCATTCATTCATTGTTGATAGTTAAGGGGATAGATAGAGGGGGCCCTCTAGGCCTCTTTCGAGACCTAAAGACTATCATAGCCAAAGCCAAGATCAACCGGACAGTAAGAACTAATGTCTGATCTAATGATATTTAAAGGCATATGGAAGTTTAAAGTTTACACTGTGGCGGAACCCTAGGTCCTAAATTAAGGCCGGCACGCCGTGAACGGCTGAAAAGAGGCTGTAATTACGACCTGAAATATTCAGCCGGAATAAACTGAGACACTGTGACGTCACACGTGGTGCGTCAGCAAAAAAGTCATGCATTTAAAAAAATCATTAACCGACTTGTATGTACTGTATGAGGAATGTGATGAGAGTGAATGAAGCAAAAGAGGTATGTCAGGATCGTAGTAAGTAGAAAGTACATTTAATGTATGTTTGTATGCATGTTTTTTCAAAAAAGTGTTTTTTTTGTAAGTTTAAAGCTAGCGCTAAAATTACTATCATGAAGCTCTACATTCCATTTTTTGGAAAAGGATCAACGAAAAAGCTTATGTCCAATAACTTTAAAACTTTTTACTCCAATAACTTGCTTCTTTAATGTGCAACCCAAAATCGGATCAGCGGGATTTGAACTCCATATCAACTACGCCTTGAAAACGCTGTAGCCGAAAACCTTAGGCAGACAAAATAACCGATAATAATGTTTTTCTGCCCAAGATTTTCGGCTGTTGATTTATACAGCGTCAGGTGGAACTCTCTACGGCCGGGATTCGGACCTACAACCTTCAGATCGATAGTCGAGGTATCTCCCACTTGGCCAACACGGCTCCCAATGCTTAGGGTACTGGCTTGGATAATCCCCTTACTAGAGATCATAATTATACTGCCCACTCCACAGACTATTAAAGCTTTCGCTAGAAACAGTGACCGCTAAATTACCACCGCTACGAGAACTGTATGCTGGTAGTGACCCCGCCTTTCAATCCAAAGGTCGTGGTTTTGAATCCCGGTCATGCGACAATAGGTTTTCCTTTCTGAAAATGTTTTTGCGCTTCACTGGTGCTTACAAACGGTGAAGGAAAACATCGTGTGGAAACCGGCGTGTCCTAGAACCTAAAACCTTTAACCTAAACCCGCGGCTGAGTTGCTTGCATGCTTGTCGTGACACTGATACTTTCTTGGTCATACTGTATTAGGTCAGTGACCAGGTTGAGGTATGGTGGCCCTGAAAAGGGCCTATCACCGTCGGCTGAATTTAATTCAGCATTAATCATCCTGTTCATAGAAATAAAGTCAAATTCAAAAGGCTTTTATTTCAATAAAATCACTAGGATCACTTTGAAACGTCTTAGAAATTAGGTGAAGCTATGCCAGTTTCCTCACGATGTTTTTCTTCACCATTTGAGAGCACTACTAGAGCAGACACGGTGACTACTAACGGTGACTGTTTTCAAGGAAACAATAGCTTTCGATTCCCGATGCGAACGTGCAAAGTGCAGATTGTGGCGGAATGTTATCGACGTAGAACATTCGTAGCATTTCGTAGCATTTCATAGCTTCGTAGCACTTCGTAGCATTTATACAATTATTCGTAGACAATGTTGTCTGTTTAGAATATGCAAATAGAATTAACTTTACAGCGAGGTTTTCTCGTTTTTGATTGGAGCAGCCAGCCTTGGTACCTCCTACAGAAGATCGCAGCCAAATAACATTTTTTGTTTCAAATAGTGTTGTGTTCCTGCGGTGAGTAAGGTTGCCAGAGCTCTTTATGGGGAAGGGGGTTCGGGGTCGGCAACGCGTGATGCCTCTGGTATTGCAAGCGTTTATAGGCTAAGGTAACCGCTTACCAACAGATGGGCCGTAAGCTTGTTTGCAACTTGTCAACTTAGTTGCATACATATTTCTGCCTTTTGGGGTTGAGATGCTAGGACCTTGGGGCCCAGGGGCGTGGCTCCTGTTCGATGCTTTATCTAGGAGGCTGGTAGATGAGACCAGTGACCGAAGGGCTGCTGCTTACCTCGGACAAAGGATCAGTATAGCGATCCAAAGAGGTAACGTCGCCAGCCTTTTGGGCACGTTGGTGATCTGAACTCTGTTTTCTACTTGTAGTCGTAGTCGTAGAAAACAGAGTTCATTCCTAGTATAATATTATTTTAGCTTAGTTTTCAACTGCTATTATTATTATTTTTCTGTTAATAAAGTTTTATCACGTCAAAGTTGCATAAAAATAAATTGAGATAGAATGAGTTCCCTTTCACTAGAATTTTAATCTATTAGGGGAAAATGTGACTTAATACTGCAAAATCCCCTTTCAAGGCAATTTCAAAAGGGGATTACAGGAAGAAGTAATGTAATAAATACTCAAATGATGTCATCATCATCATTCCATCCGTTGGAAGTCCACTGCTCACTGCTCAAGGCCGTACAAGGTAGGTCTCGCTCGAAATCTATAGGGCAGGTATATGTTCAGCAGTGGACGTTCTACGGCTGAAATTGTACTACCTTGAACTGATCAAGGATCTGGCAGAGTGACAAATAAAGAACCAGTGACAAGCGATATACAAAAGGTCGTAATTGCAATAATATGTCCAAGTTAAATCTAAGATAATTTCTCTCTGACAGTCACACGTTGCTTTAACAAATTGGACGATTCCAGAATTTATATTAAAGTTATTATAAGTTCTTTGTAAAAGTTTTTTGACAAAGTTCTTACGCTTATTGCGGTTTTTGTACTGCTTTTGAGAAACTTTAAGTTGTGTGGTTTTTAGAGAGGATAATTTGCTTTCATACTGGGCTGGTTTTTGCAAGGTCGTCGACTCGCATCTTGGCTCGACCTGACTACAAACAAGTCATATCCTACTAATATTATAAATTCGAAAGTTTGTGAGGATGTTTGGATGTTTGTTATTAAATCACCCCGTAACGGCTCAACCGATTTCGTTGAAACTTGGGTAGAAAGTTCTTCACCTAGAATAGCATATAGGCTAAGTACGCCTTATGTAGGTAAAACGCGAGTAATTCCGCGGGCGGAAGCATACATAAAATCACGCCTCAAAGTCAAAGTCAAAAGGCGTTTATTTCAATAAAATCACTAGGATCACTTTGAAACGTCTTAGAAACTAGGTGAAGCTATACCTGTTCCTCGCCTGTTTCTGGTAAGGGTAGGCAGAGACCACGGCTTTCTACTTGCTAGGTTCCTAAAGTACCTCTTTTGCTTCATTCACTCTCATCACATTCCTCATACATGCTCATAGCTCAGTTGGTAGTAAATCTGCCTTCTGCGCTAGAGGTCGTGGGTTCGATTCCCGCACTGGACAAACATTTGTGTGGTGAATACAGATGTTTGTTCTGTGTCCGGGTGTTAAATATATATCTATTATGTATATCAGTCTCTGGTACCCATAGTACAGGCTATGCCTAGTTTGGGATCAGCTGACCGTGTGATAGGTCCGGAATATTAATTTATTTATTTTATGCTCGTCGTTTAATAAGAGTTCTCATGAACTGGCCTTTTTCCAAAACGATTTCAAATCAGTATTACGCAATGGTAACATCCAGACCCGAAAAAAATATTTGCAGATCTTGCTATTATTTGTCTCGCAGTAGGAATCAAACCCACACCTCACATGTCTCAGACGGGCACTCGCCCCTTTCGCCAAAATTACATCAACAAAATTTGTTTACATACACATTTTTTTAAAATACATAACACACATTAAGGACATAATTTTCTTACATACTAAGATAATATATATTTTTTAGGTTTACTAAATAATTAATTAATGGGTAAAGTTTTTTTTTTTTCATATAGGTATATTTTTGATTAAGTTTCTATTGTTTCAAAATTTATAATAAGTAATAAAAACGTTTGTATAAATGCTCACGTGAAGACATAATATCTATTGTAAAATCGATATCATGGAGAAGCCACCGGCTCCTGAAACACAGTTTTTACTAGTTCAGGAGCCTATGGATTCATTTACTTGTCCAATATTTTATATCAATAAATAGCTTTTTGTTTAGTTAAAATAAAAAAATATGAGGTCGTTTAATTGGGTGTTTTTAGTTTTATTACCGGCCATGGTGGCCATGGCTGCAGAATAGGCCCCTCCATATCTCCTACCCGTGGATGTCGTAAGAAGCGACTAAGGGAAAAAAACTAGGGGATGGGCAGCAACGTCTCCTATTTTCACAAAGATAGCTCTAACTGCGCTTGCCAACTTGCGTGCCCAGCGTGGTGAGTTTTTTTTTATGTTATACGGAGTCAAACAGGCTACGGCTTACAGCCCTCCTGATGGTAAGTGGTTAACGTCGCCTATTGACATCAGCAGCACCTGGAGCATTGCTAATGAGTATGGGCTAATTCCCCCCACATGATAGGAAGTCACTCCGGAAATCTGTAGGGGAGGTCGATGTTCAGCAGTGGACTTCAAACGGCTGGAATGATTATTATATTACTATACAAAATTTAATGATCATATGTGATTTTTGTTCTGTCCGTACACAGAAGTGTTAAGTTTTGCATTCATATCTCTTACGTCACACGAACGCCCCCTGGCGGTCTTTTGTTTCACTTGCTTTTATTTTGCATATTTAAGAATAGGGGAGATGACCTAAATTCCGAATTCCACAATGGCGTGGGTTAACTAGTTGGAGAGACAGAGACTAATTAATTTGGAGTTCTAAAGGCTGAATCTCTTAACGAAATAATCAAATTTTTGTTCCGATTTCATCTTCTAAAACTAATACAAGTTAATATTTACAAAATACACATGAAAACAGTTGAGCCGTCTAAAGACCGTTACAAACGATAGATAGCTCAACTGATCCAGATCACTACCAGTCGAAAGCGTCCCCAAGACGCTGGCGGAATTGCCACGCTGGATGGCAATGCAAATTCGCTGGGCCAAATAAGAGCCAGCTCTAGGGTCACGCGTCGCTTCGATCAGACGCCCTGTTATCTTTTTGAAAATAGATATTCTAATCGATTTTGTGGTGTGGATGGCAGTTACGGCCCACCTTCTGGTTACCGTAGGCTAAGAACGCTTGCAATGCTGGAGGCATCACGCACGCGTTGCCGACCCCGAACACCCTCCCCCCCTAAAGAGCTCTAGCAACCTTACTCACCTGCCTCACGATGTGTTCCATCATCGTTTTAAACACGTGTTATTGCGCAATAAGGCTTTTCGATTGTAAAACTCGAATGTTTGAATCAAAAATCGGGAAACCTATGCCAACAAGGCTTTTTGACACATATTTAGCAAAACTATTTTCGGTTTAAAGACATTTATTCTCAAAGAGCATGTCATTTACACGAGAATAATAATAAACATTATGCAAGAGTTAAAGTCAAAGTCAAAGTATAATTTATTGCTTGAAATACATGTCATAAACATGTCAATTACTATATACTATTGAATCAATGTATTCTACCTATATCTAGGCATGCAATATTTAATTTACAATCTTAATAAAATTTAATTATTAAAAAAAATTACAAATAATAATAAAAAATTGAAGGAAAAGAATGTCAGTAGGTCGTTCTGTAGGTAGGTAGGTATTAAGTAGGTATAGGAAGTACGTAGTATTTAGGTAGGTTTTATTAGTAGATACTCGTTCAATGCATTCCGTTCAAATTTTACTTTCCTTTTTCACTTTAAACTTAACCCTCGGTCAGTCGCGCATTTTTAGTTTACACGGTTGGTCGCGTGGGGTTTCTGAAGACCCCAAAAATAAACAGCCTAAAAAACACCATTTTAATAATTTTTTCGTTATTATCTAAGCAAGTCATTGACGAATAACTTAAATACAATAAAACTACAAAAAGTTACGTAAACATATTCTTTTATTTCTTCTTCGAACTTACAATCTAAAAAAAGGAACTTAAATTTCTCTCCTTGAGATCACAATCACAAAAAAAAGGTTTTTAACAAACTAAATGTAGGAACTTCTCCTTTTTATAAATATATATACGATAAAACTAAAATAACGATGACAATTATGTAAAATTTGGAAAGAACCAACAAAAAAACACACAAACTTTTACCAGATGAAGTCAGTGAACTTTTCACTAATTTTCGTTTTGAACACAGTCGGTACATACCGATTTAGTATGTGTTGGGCATATGTAAATTCTCCGGCAGTTCGTCCGAATATACCTCATGCTGTTCTGTAGGTTCATCTTCACATTCCTGCTCAGAATCAGTGTTATGTTCACTCCTTTCATCCGGGTACATACCGCCTTCACCTTCTTCATCATCACTACCACCGTAAACATCGTTACTTTCATCGTCTAACCAGCTTAATATACGACGTTGTTGTTCTTCATCCATTTTACTAGTTAATTAAATCTAAAACAACAAAAAAAACACTAAAAAAACATGCTACAAAAAAGTCTAAACTAATAAAAACAATTAAATTTTACTTACGCGGTTCGTCGCGTGGGGTCTTTCAAAGCCCGTCCGCACAAAACACTTCTGTATCTCACTGCGCTTATGCGCGAACTGAAGTTAGCAACGATACGCGGCCGAAACAATCCAACTTAGGAGGGTACCTAAAATATTGAATTGCTGAGATTGTTTTAATTGCTTAAATTTTTCATTTTTCATTTTCACTAACGGAGGGTTAATAAAAGTCGCTGTATCTTCACGAACTCATCAGCAATTACTTTTATTAGCGCTCGCTGCAAGTAGAGCACCGCATAGCGTTTATACATTGAAATATAATCAAAGCCAACGTCCATTCTCGTCTTCCACTTACGTTTGGAATGCTAGCTACTAGGGGTTGCAGTTTCATAGATTTGCAATTTGGAAACTGACGCATCAAAATGACCCCTAAGATATCTATATAAAATTTAATAATATTCTTAAATGTTCTATCTATCTATCTACATAGGCGAATTCGTTCCTCATGAGTTTCGAAGTTTTGGAATTTCGTAACTGGATGGAGGTTCGAAAAATTAAGAAAAACATGACTTTTTGTTCGATGTGGAAGTGTATTTAAGTGCAAAACAGGTACACATTTCCAAAAAAAGCTTGCCTTCATTGTGAATATTTTATAATTTCGAAACTGGAAGTGTTTATTTCAATATAACAAATGATAACAAAATTGTCCTAAATTTCGTAACTTCTTTTGGAAGCTTCACTTCATAATTTCGGAATGTACCCCCTACGAGCTAGGTAGCATCTCCAAATTCATGCAGTTGAAAGTCGAGTGCGCTCGATTACTGAAATACCAATCTGGATAGAGGTTTGTGATAAAATCTTTACCCCTTGCAGTCCTCCGCTATGTAACATACGGCATTTCTAAAATACACAACTTTAATCAACAGCTAAACGAAAAAAATGCTACGCTGTTCAAATACGATCCTCAATAGAGCTATTTACAATCCTAACACAATAAAATCGAGAATTTTTCACGATTAATAAGTGTTTTTTTGCGAAATAATTAAAACTCAACAAAAATGAATCATTAAAATGGCTCTACAAACAACTCTATGTAAATTCGGAAATTAGATTTCGGGAAAGTTCAAGTAGGGTTAGGTAAAGATTCGTCCATAGTGTAAGCTATATTACTCAGGTACTTTAATAAAAAGCCATAAAATGCCCGGGCTACACGAGGCTAGTTTTTCAAGCCAGGATAGCAAGCTAGTTTTTGACTAAACTGTCCTGGCTTGCTGACCTAGCTTGGGGCATGCTAGTTCTGTTTACATGAGGCATCTATTTTTTAAGCTAGTATTTACTGGAGTGTTGAGGCGACCACACGTCCAAAATGAACTGTATACGGAAAAAAAATACGATTCGAGTAAAACAGTTACTACGCAAACTGTGCCAATTCGCACTAGATGAATTAAAAGAAGAATTACAAAAACGGGTGTGGACAAGACCGTGGATTTTAAGAAGAGATGAACGTGGATCATCTGCTTTACTTTTGGAAGAATTTCGCAATGAAGATTTAGGAGAATATAAGAGTATTTTACGAATGACGCCTGATTTGTTTGATATTCTGTTGACTCTTGTAACGCCAAAAATACAACGAATGGATACAATTATGAGACAGGCACTACCAGCAAAACTAAAACTGGAGATCACACTAGATTTTCTTTCGTCCGGAACTAATTATAGAAGGCTCAGTCACTTTTATCGAGTTGCAAGATCTTCCATTTCAAAATTTGTACCGGAAGTCTGTGTCGAAATTTATGAGGCATTGAAAAAATACATTACGGTTCGTATTATGTTTATTTATTAGATAATTAAGTATTAATAAACATGTAAGCAAAATTAACCAACTATCATTAAACAAGTAAGAGCATCATTATTCAAGTAACCAAAATTAAAATTCTTAGTCAACAAGGCTAATAATCAGAATAATTGACTATGCATTATGAAATGCTTTGGCAATGACATCAAAAACTTCCATATGAGATAATTGTACATTCGCGTTATCTTGAACTGTCGTACCACTACCGACTGTTATGTTTGAAGCTGGTTGTATATCATATTCTGTTGTTGTAAAAGCCGTGTTATCTTCAACTAATATACAACTATCGACTGTCGTGTTTGAAGAGTCGTCGTGATTAGGTGTATGGTGTGAAAATGTTGTATTAACCATATTTAAATCTGCCATTCGGCAACGAGATAATACACTATTGATTCCGTCCCGAGCCATAATAACCTGTAGAGGCGATAACATTTTAAGTTGGCTAGCTACAAATGCACCAAAAATATCATGCTCATTTTGTTCTGACAGTGATCCACATGCCGGTGTATTATTTAAATCATTCTGAATCGACCGAATTTCGTTGACTAGTGTTGCCACTTGAGTATTTTTTTTCTTTTTTGGAGCTGGTGCACTAGAAATTTCGGTAGGTAGTTTTGCAGATGGTGCTGTAGTTTTTGCAGATACTGATTCCTGACTTATTGATGTAGACGTTGATGGTTGGGTTGTCAAGTTTTCAGAATTTTCAACATGTTCAGTATTGGTTGGTTCTGATTCTTGACTGTCCTAAAAGAAAATAACAATAATTTTATTAATTATAAACAACATATCTTTTACAGCTTCCAACTAATGACGAAGGCTGGAAGGAAATAGAAAATGGATTTAAAAACAGGTGGAATTTTCCGTTTTGCTACGGTGCCATTGATGGCAAGCATATTCATATTTTAGCACCTGATAACAGTGGAACTATATATTTCAATTATAAAAAAGTGTACAGTATTGTGCTTATGGCACTAGTGGACGACGACTATTGCTTTCGATACATAGATGTCGGAGCTTGTGGAATGTCATCAGATGGAAGTGTATTTAGAAATTGCTCCTTATACAATAGACTGGACAATAACCTTTTACCTAATGGTGGAGTCATTGTTGCTGATGCCGCATTTCCTTTAAAACCATACATTTTAAAACCTTATCCAGGTGACAATTTAGAATGGACACAGAAAGTCTTCAATTACAGACTATCTAGAGCCAGACGTGTAGTGGAGAATGCCTTTGGGATATTGGCTAGCCGATTCCGTGTATTTCAAAAACCAATAGCTGCTGATGTTAATACCGTGGATAAAGTTGTATTAGCAGCATGTGCTTTGCATAATTGGTTGAGATGTGAAAATCGAAATACTTATATAAGCAGCACTGATATTGACCGTGAGGATATCGAAACAGGAAATTCCTATTCTGGTTCTTGGAGAACAGAAACTACAGGTTTACAAAGTTTATGTCACCAAGGAAGTAACCATTCTGCGATTTCAGCAATCCAGAAACGAGAAACCCTTAAGAACTACTTTAACAATGAAGGTGCTGTGCCTTGGCAATCAAGAATGATTTCGTAATTACACTGCAAGTCGTTCTTTTCAATTTTACATTTCAAGTGGACAGTCAGACAGACAATAAACAGGTCGTAAATAATAATAAATAATTGATTGCAAATAACTTACCGTTGTTTTTCTTTTCATAGGAACATTTTTAATAAAACTGTGCATTTCCTGGAACCAATTTAGCTTCGACTTATATTCTTCTTGAGAACTTGCTCCAGACCGGGTTGACTTATCAATTTTCGTCAGTTCTTGACAATACGTTGCTCTTAAATTTTTAATTTTACTTTTAGCGTCTTTGATAGTCATATCAATATCCATTTTCTTTAATTCGTCACATATTTTTTGTAGTGCTGAGTCACGTTTACACTTGTCTTTATAACTTGCAAGGGTGGCGTTCCATAGGCATTCATGGTCACGGTACAGTTGTACAAACTTTAAATTAATCTGCGTACTTAGTTTGGGCATCTTAAAATCTCAAAAACTCATCCCGGTACGAAAACAAAACAAACGCGTGGTTCCTGTTTACTAGCCAACTGCAAACTAGCTTCGCCGGTCACATGAAGCTAGTAAACAAGCCAGGATAGTAAAATCAGTGGTGGGGGGACGCTACTAGCCTGAAAATAGAACTCCATCCTATTAAAAACTGTCCTGGCTTGTAAACTAGCTTACTAGCTTGCTAGCTTTGAAATGAAGATAGTTTTGTCTACACGAAGCCAGAAGTACTAGCTTGCTAGCTTACTAACACTAGCTTGCTATCCTGGCTTGAAAAACTAGCCTCTTGTAGCCCGGGCATAAGACATACTGGCACTGAGACTTGGTCGCTAACTATTGGCCTCATACACAAGCTCAAGGTTGCGCAACGGGCTATGGAGAGACATAGCTAGGATTTTCACTACGTGATAAAATCCGAAATGAGAAAATCTGTGGAAAAACTGAGTTAGAGCATATTCAGGCCCCAGATTTTTCACACCTTAATCGCATATTTTGTAATAAGATTTCTAAGGAGTTTTTCATAACTTTCGCGTTTGGGACCTTGATATAAAAACATATACATTGTCCTTTACTAATTATTTGATTTTGACAGGACCTAAAGACGCGAGCAGTAGTGAAGTTTCGCGTTGTCACCCCCTCTTCGCTGACGCCACGACTACGACGCTTTTGTAGCAATAAAAACAATTAGGATAGGTAACCATTAATTTACTGACTTCAAAATCAAAGTCAAAGGGCGTTTATTTCGATAAAAACACTAGGATCGCTTTGAAACGTCTTAGAAACAAGGCGAAGCTACGCCTGTTCCTCGCGACTTATTTCCGCTTCTAGCGACTCGCTCGCACTCTAACCTTACAAAAACCCCTGTACCTTGTAATCTGTGGGCAGCCATTAATTATTGCGGGAAGAGATAGCCAGAATACCTAATTACATCACTTCTAGACTGAAATACTGATTGTGACAAAGGACTTTTTTCACTTTTTTTTTTTTTTTTTTTTTTTTTAATATCTTTATTTCAGGCTACTTGACATATTACACAAACATGTGTAATATGCCATGGCCCATGTTAATAAATACCTTACAGACTAACATACATATAATATTAAACTTAAATAACCACACCACATCTAGATCTAGAGTCAGGGACTTTCTTGATCGTGAGCGCCTCCCTGTAGCGACGGTATACAACTCCAGCTGACCAAAATTCGGGCGCGAGGAACACCTCTTTGTACTTGTTTGTTATTTTATGACTACTGCTATATCTCAGTGTTGCCAGTTGCTTTTTTCTTCAAAACGTCAAACCACATTTATAAGTCAATTACAAAATCACTTAACACTCCCAGTCTATTTGCCTACACTCGTGCTAAGAACCTACTTTTAGGACGTGTTCAAACGTAGAGTGATATTAGCCGTGGTGGCCCCTGCTGAAGAATAGGCCCCTCCATATCTACCTATCCGCGGATGTCGTAAGAGGCGACTAAGGGAAAAAAGCTAGGGGATGGGCAGCAGCGTCCCTCATTTTAACAACGATAGCTCTAACTGCGCTCGCCAACCCGCATGCCCAGCGTGGTGAGTATGGGCAAATCCCCCCACATGATAAGGAATTTAATCTGTCTGTGGGGGAGGCCATGTTCAGCAGTGGACGTCGAACGGTTGAAATGATGATGATGAAACACAATTAATTGCCACGTAGGAATTGCGACGTGGGACGGGAATTGTCATTGGCAGTAGGTATCCGCCCGCGGAAGCGACGGAACATGTTAGAGATAAACACAATAGTAATGTCAATCTCTTTAGTGAAACGGTCGTCTGTGACGTAATAGCAAAACTCTCTGGTTTTTTGACTCTTGCTACGCTGACTTTGCCGTGTGCTGTGCATCCTGAATAAATCTCTCTACATCTACTGAAATACGATGTTTCTCTGCTGAAATCCTTCAGGTTATGGCCCAGAATAACGCGAGGGTATCAGATGCGTAATTATTTTACAAAAATAAAATTATAAAATAAAAAACGCTGCAAAAATGGCGTCTACGGGAGCAACGCCGATTTCATCAAATTTCGTCGGGATCGACAAACTACGAGGAATAGAGAATTACACCTCATGGAAATTTATGATGAAGATGATTCTGATACATGAGGATTTATGGGAATGCGTCGAAGAGGACAAGGGCGATGTCAAGAAAAAACAAAAGGCTCAAGCTAAGATTGCATTGGCTGTCAGTCCAGCGGCGATTCCACACATCAGGAATGCGAATTCAGCGAAGGAAGCATGGGACAATCTGCAGAAAGCCTACGAGGACAAAGGTTTATGTCGTAGACTTGGATTGTTGCGATCACTTTTCGGAACAAAGCTAAGTGAGAGCGAGAGCATGGAACGCTACGTGAACAAAATCACTGAGATATCACAGCAGCTTACCGAGATTGGATCACCTCTGGAAGACGATTTTATCGCTGTCTTAATGTTGAGCGGTCTAACAGCGGACTATGATCCATTAATCATGGCCATCGAAAACACTAGTATCAAGCTGTCGAGTGACCTTGTGAAGGGAAAACTTCTACAAGAAAATCTACGCAGGGATGACAAGGAGAGTGCTACTGCATTGGTTGTAAGAAGGCAGTCACGATGTTTCAAATGCAAGCAGGTGGGGCATCTCATCAAGAACTGTCCAAAGTTCAGCATGAAGAAGGCTGGACAACCGGAGAAAACTAATGCATCTGAGGCACTTCTGACGGCGCTCTCGGTCAACATCAACAGCGGCTCATGGTACATCGATAGCGGTGCCAGACATTGCCCATGCACTGAGCTATCTGAGTCAATTCAATGATAGTTACACAGAAGTTCACTGGAAAGCAGCAAAAAGAGTACTTCGTTATCTCAAAGGTACTAAAGAGTATTGTTTGACTTTTCAGAAAGGTGGCCTGGAGATAACTGCTTTTGCTGATTCTGACTGGGGTAGGAACGAGGCAGATCGTCGCTCATATACAGGTTTTGTGTTCAGATTAGGAAAATCCCTCATCTCTTGGGAAAGTAGGAAGCAAAAGACGGTAGCTTTATCAAGTACAGAAGCAGAATACATGTCTCTTTCTGACACGTGTAAAGAGGCTTTATTTCTTCGCAAATTCCTAAAAGAAATTCTGAACAAGACGCTGAAGGTTATCATTTATAATGACAACCAATCCGCACAAAAACTATGTAAGAATGCCATGTTTCATGCCAGAACCAAACACATAGACATAAGACACCATTTTATAAGGGAAAATGTTTGTAATGGTACAGTTGATGTGAGATACTTATGTACTAGTGATATGGTAGCAGACTTGCTTACAAAGCCTTTGTCTAAGGAAAAACATGAGAAATTTATGTATCAATTATTGTATAAAAGAGATTAGTTTTCTTCAAGGTACATAAACTTTATGTCATAGTAAATTAAAGGCGAATATTGTAAGAGAGCAGGTCATACTTATATTATGTGTTTTGTAGGTACTTTTAGTTTTTTTGTTAACAAAGTATGTATCTATGTGATAGTGATAGGACATAGGTTTCCTATATTAATAATACTATTGGTTTAAGGGCCAGTGTTAGAGATAAACACAATAGTAATGTCAATCTCTTTAGTGAAACGGTCGTCTGTGACGTAATAGCAAAACTCTCTGGTTTTTTGACTCTTGCTACGCTGACTTTGCCGTGTGCTGTGCATCCTGAATAAATCTCTCTACATCTACTGAAATACGATGTTTCTCTGCTTAAATCCTTCAGAACACAACACCCTTCGGCCAGAGATCTTCTTATAGGTAGGTCGAAAGATGTTCGGTCGGTACCCTCACCACAAAGGAGTTGAAACTGACTCTGTGGCGATAATATAAGTAGGATAATCATCATCATCATCATCAGAACTTTGGGCTATAAAACTTGTAACGTGTGCTCGGTCGCGTGTTTATTCGACACAAATTTCTACGACACAGAAATATGGACTCTATATTTATGGCAATAAAATGTTAAGTCAAATGAGAAGTGATAGTGACAATAGCGGGAGGGCAGGTGTAGGTGTATGCTAGATGCATGCGGGGAATTTGAATGTTATCGCTTAGTAAATAGAGTTCACAATCTCTATAAATCTAACGTGACAGAGCGGCGGCGCCACGAACATTTTTTGATGATTGCCTCTTACAATATTCAAACAAGTAAAGATAAAAAGCCGGAACTTCCGCCTCCTGTACCCTGAGCACACGTTTCTGTATCTAATAAATCTTATTACACTGGTGGTAGGGACCTTGGCTTCTGATCAAAAGGTAGTGGGATCGAATTTCGGCCGTGCAACAATGGATTTTCCATTAATAAAACAGTTGTATAAGGCGAATGTGAATGGGAAAGTTTAGTGACCAAATCGGTGACGTTTTGGAAAAAGAGTACCCTAAACCGACGAGCATGTATGAGGAATGCGATGAGAGTGAATGAAGTAGAGAGGTATGTCAGGATCGTAGCAAGTAGAAAGTCGTGGTCTCTGCCTTTAAAATCAAACCTAAACTAATTTAAAACTTCGAAGACTGATACTCGTCCACGAAGAAGCCTCTACCAGGCGCACTGTGATCCTTTCACCACGCTGGTTCTTTTACCAATACTCTAGTCGAAACTGATGCTAAGGGTACTGGGTAGATAATCAAACCTTTTCGAATTTTGATAACCAAATCCGTGGTTATGTTTATATGCAAAAATTATGTACAATCGCGGACAAAATATTTTTATTTAAAAGTTTTTTTTAGTATTTCATTTCAACCCTGTTGGTATTTATTTTCATTGTTATGAGAACTGCGGAGTGGTAGTAGTGGGCTACCTTCCGATCCACAGGTTGTGGATTTGGTCGTCTGTGGATTTTCCATTCGGAAAATTTATGTGCGCTATATAAAGAGGCGCACTTTAATCCTTTCACTACACTGATTCTTTCAGCAATAGTCATAGGCCAACCAGGCTCAACCAGGAGCTAATAGAACCTGTATTAGGTCAGTGACTTGGTTGAGGTCTGATGAACCAAGAAAGAATCAGTGACACAAAAAGCAAGCTTCGTTAATAGATTCTATTTTTGAAATTTCTCTTTCATTTTGCTTGTTTGAAGACTTAGACCAGGATAAATTTACCTAACTAGATTTGTTATTGATTAGAAATGTCAAAGGCTTTTGATGAACTCTCATGTTTGGTACCTACATATTATTAGAGCTTAGTTATTAATTAATATAATTGAGTTATCGTCTAACTACTAAATTAATCTAACTACTATTATAAATGTGAAAGTTAGGATGGATGGATGTTTGTTACTCAATTACGCCAGAACAGGTGAACGGATCTGAATGAAATTTGGCTCAGAGATATATTATAGTCTGAAATAGCACAAAGGCTACTTTTCATTCCGGATAAATGTGCTGTTCCCGTGGGATAGATATGTTTTTATTTTTCACAGAGCAAGATATCAACATAATTTTTTGCATGGGTAGTATATGGGCCAGAGAATGACATAGGCTACTTTGTATTATTATTTTATTGAAGAGCTTAGCTCTTGTCGATGTAATGATGTAACTCTTCCTCCATTCTAATCTTTCCAATACGAGCTCCTTTTTTTCTATCTTTAAACATATTACATGTACTTAGATTCGTCAGACTAAATGTAACAATTATTGATTTACAATATTATACCTACACAAAAACATCAGATACAAAATGTATTGGTTCCGTAAAAATATATTTGAAATAAAAAGTAAATAAAAAAAATAATTATCAAATACAATAAACTATTCAGTCTACACATCGTCATAAGTAAAATAAAATATAACAATTTTAACTATTAATATCCAGTTAATAGAATCGAAAAACGTTTATTTTGTTACCAATACAAACAGACTTAACATAACACAATACAAAAAATGCAATTCAACATGGTAACAAAAATGGCCACCACTCAGCATGTGCTAGGGCCAAGCAGTTCATACCAAAGCGCTGGTCTTCCGTGGTCGCACTTGGATATGTCATCATCATCATCATCATGACATAATCAATGTCATCATCACAAAATATGTCTTTATCAGCCAAGGCCTCGTTAATTCCTTAAAGGACATGACGGCAATCTTCTCTTTTATCTGGCTCATGTAACTAATACTACTTCTTGGTCTTCCTCTTCCTCGTTTTTTTCGTTTTGACTGGCCTCATAGCTCAGTTGTTAGTAACTCTGCCTTCTGCGCTAGAGGTCGCGGGTTCGATCCCCGCACTGGACAAACATTTGTGATTAACACAGATGTTTGTTCTGTGTCTGGGTGTTAAATATTCATCTATTATGTATATCAGTCTCTGGTACCCATAGTACAGGCTATGCCTAGTTTGGGATAAGATGACCGTGTGTGATATGTCCGGAATATTTATTTATTTTTCCTTCAATGAAGCTGTCATGTCGTCAATCATTTTGAGCTACTTTTTATCATAACAATATTATAAATTTGGCCAATACCTTACCTCTGACCTGGTCAGTGACCTAATACAGGATGACCAAGAATGAATCAGTGATACGCCAAGCAAGCAAGCATTATAAATGTGAAGGTTTGTGGGGATGTTTGGATGTTTGTGGTTCACCACGCCGTAACGGCTCAATCGATTTCGATGATACTTGTAATTTTGTTATGTAGGTAGCATGCGACCAAAGCCACGGCCGCAAGGTAGTCTTTATAATTTTCCGTCAGTATTAATATACTAATTAACAAAGATCAAACGAATTTGGGAACTTGAATACGTGATATCTGAAAAAGGGACTTACGAAGAATCATTATAACTAGCTATTACTCGTGACTTTGTCCGCGTATTTCGCATTACATAAAATAGTAGTCTTTTCATCGATACAAGATTATTAATATAGCGTCAGGTGGCACTTTTAATCACTTCAATCGTATTCAAACAGAATGCGATATGACATTCAACATTTATTTAAAACTCTTTCTTAAAAAGAAAGAATAAAAATATTTTTATCTTAGAAAGATAAAAATAGAGTGTAAATTGTTGACATAATATATTCATTTTTTTTTTGACAAGGCTTATATAGTCTTTAGTTGTTGTGTGGATAGTCTCTAATTGTTTTTAATATTTTAATTAGTTCATAATGATAATCTTTTTCTTCTATTTTTTATTAAATATTGCATGTCTAGATATAGGTAGAATACATTGATTCAATAGTATATAGTAATTGACATAAATAAATAATAATAAATAATAAATATTCCGGACATCACACACGGTCAACTGATCCCAAACTAGGCATAGCCTGTACTATGGGTACCAGAGACTGATATACATAATAGATATATATTTAACACCCAGACACAGAACAAACATCTGCGTTAGTCACAAATGTTTGTCCAGTGCGGGAATCGAACCCGCGACCTCTAGCGCAGAAGGCAGAGTTACTACCAACTGAGCTATGAGGCCAGTCCACATCTTTATGACATGTATTTCAAGCAATAAATTATACTTTGACTTTGACTTTAAATCTACTGAATAAACTCAGTTTTTCGTTTGAGTTTTATGGGCTTGCAATATTTTAGATAGCATATCGTGGTTTAAACACGGAACACTTGTTGTGCGGTTGTGCTTGAGAATTTCTTTCAACATAATTCAAAACATTACGAAAATAAATTATTATGAATACTTCTGAGCCGTGGAACCCAGAAGCGTGGATCTTATTCGATGCTTATATAAGAGACTGGTGGATCAAATCAATGACCAAAGGGCTGGTGCTTACCTGGAAAAAAGGATCAGTATAGCGATCCAACGAGGTAACCTCGTCAGCCTTTTGGCCACATTGCTAAACATCTTTTTGGCCCATCTGAACTGTAGTCTAGTTGTAGTTTATTTTCGTATTGTTTGTAATATAATTAAATGTAAAAAACAGGAAAATAAAATAAGCCAGTTTCAGACTTATTTCCTCGCCTGTACCATCAGAACCAGTTTATGCTGAGAACATTTTTCGACTTTTTCATGATCATTTGCATTCTTAGTTTTATGAAAGTGAGACTAGAGTTCCTAAGATAAGGATTCTCGTTAATTTATTTTGTGGAAATAAAGCTCTTTTAATCGACTTCAAAAAGGAGGAGGTTCTCAAGTCGGTTGTATTTTTTTTATTCATATTTGACATTATACTACGGCCAATGTATTTCTGGAAACCCAGGTTTTACGAAAGGGTAGGAACAGATCTAGCAAATCTGAAATGCCAAAGTTATAACCCAACCTTTTTATAAGTACCTCTTGAATATTTTATAAAGAAAACAAGTTTTCTTTTTATCGCTTTTGCCCCTTTTAACGTTTTCAGAGTTAGCGTAAAAAATTTAAAAGATTTCATTCGTCGTGTTATTCATAGCAACTTATACTTAGAAGTTCCTGCCGGCTACGAAATCAGTTGGCAGTTGCTGCGACAATCTGGTCAGTGGTGCAATTGTGTAAGCATAATGGCGATGATAAGATATCACTACGATCTACGATCTTATCACTACGTGATAAGATCCGAAATGAGGAAATCCGTAGAAGAACTAAGGTGACCGACATAGCTCTCAGAATTAGCAAGTTGAAGTGGCAGTGGGCAGGCCATATAGCTCGCAGAACCGACAACCGTTGGGGAGTAAAGGTTCTCGAATGGCGACCACGAACCGGGCGACGCAGTGTTGGAAGGCCCCCCACCCGATGGACCGACGACATTGTGAAGGTTGCGGGAAGTCGGTGGATGGAGAAGGCTCAAGACCGTTCGTCATGGAACTCTTTGGGGGAGGCCTATGTCCAGCAGTGGACTTCTACAGGCTGATGATGATGATGATGAATGGCGATGAAGTTCGTAATTGGAAGGGTAATTTTTACAATCTTAGCAACATTTTAAACGTTCCAAACTTGACAAAGGAAAACTTCAGATGTAGCTAAATTTTATAAAACCATCCATATAATTGCGATCTTCATTACCATTTTGCTTACACAATAGCCTGGCTGGTTCCTACATTATACCGATCGGTATCGGTAGATCTTTACTGTCTTTACTGTCTTCTGTGTCTTAAGGGCTAAACTATAGTATAGTATAGTATAGGCTGTGGAGGAGTACCTCAAAATGAAGACCGGCTTCTCGCTGCGGGTCGAGAAGCTGGTCTCTCGCCATAATGTGAGCTTCAATTCATTTATGGTGAGAGTTCCAACTGAACATCTATCGACCTACCTCAGCGCAGAGTTTTAGCCGAAGGGTGTCAAGTTCCGCAGGTTCACTGGCCGCCTGCAAGGGGACACCGCCGTGCACCGTCGTCAGCTGACACCCTGATTGCGACATCGACACGTCGCAGTAGTCACAATGTTTTTATATTGTATGGCTCGTATTCAGAGACAAGACTCAAGCATTGATCTGTACTTAAATCTCGATTTGAGGCGAGATTCTAATTCTTGGACAGTATTTAAGTATAGATTCAATGATCACAGTTCACCTGAGTAAATGCTTATTCTGAAACGTCAATCAGACGAAATCAGTGCTTGAGTTTAGATTTGATTAGACATTAATCAAATGACATTTTCGTTCCGTTACACGTACTTTGATGCATATTTATACTTCACTTTATAGTTCTGTTCTATTTTCACCCTGGCTGTTTGAATTTCTGCGTAAAACGGATCGAAAATTATAAATAAATCAAAATTTAAACGAGAACATTTGAGTACAGATTTGAGACTCGATTCAGCCGAGAGTAGTTTAAGTACCGTTCTTGAATAAAAGCTATGTTTGAGAATAGATTCAATACTTAAGTAGAGTTCAGCTGATCTGTGATTAAATCTATGCTTGAGTCGTGTCTCTGAATACGAGCCTATGTATGTTAGTTTTAAGATATATATTGATATGGACTGTAGAAAAAGTTAAATGAGACCTGTAACTTTACTATAGTCTGAAATAAATGAATTAATAATAATAATAATATACTATGCAGTTTGTGCTATGGTCGATAATTGTTTTGCTATCGTTTTGAATTATTTTGCTTATTGTTATCACTGAATTATGTGTTGTGTTATGTTGACTACTTTTTTTTTTTTTATAGGTACAACTAAGGTAGCAAACAAGCATACGGCCCACCTGTTTGTAAGTGGTTACCGTAGCCTATGTACGCTTGCAATACCAGAGGCATCACGCACGCGTTGCCGACCCCTTAAAAAGTTCAAAACGCCCTTTTTGAAGAACCCCATACTGTAGTCCTTAGGGAAAACCTCAGCAGGGAGATCATTCCACAACCTGAGTGTTCGCGGTTCAACTCTATTGTCATACGTACTGATAAAGATAAAGATACTGTAAGAGTTGATGTAATGTTTTAAATAAATACTTATTATAAGTTATACTACCGAAAACAAGTAAGATTTTGCGTTTCTTGAGCTGATTTTAATATATCCCGAAGCGCGAGTCGAGATTTTTGCTAGGCATGGAGGGAAGTAGCCCGACTTTCGATCGATGACCGTGAGTTCGAAGCCCGGTCGATAGCCAGCCCGGACCAATAGCTTTTTGGATCCAAAAAAATTATGTGTACACGTAACCAGTACCAGTAGGAGGAGGTAGGGCACAGCGAGATTTTCTCGTTCTGAATTGGAGCAGCCCGCCTGGGGAGGTACCTCCGCCTTACAGAAGATTGCAGCCAAATAACACTATTTGTTTCAAGTAGTGTTGTGTTCCTGCGATGAGTAAGGTTGCCAGAGCTCTATAGGGGGGGAGGGGGGAGGGGTCGGCAACGCGTGCGTGATGCCTCTGGATTTGCCAAATGTAATGTTTGGACGTGCCTTTGACTACCCCCTTTAACATCCTTGAGGATATGATCGCCTGAAGATATCGATCTCTAAGACCATACCTATCTATATGGTATGGTATTTTAAGAAATTCCTCTTAAAATAGCCATTTTCGAAGCTCATACATTTTTCACTTGTACGTTTTTGCTAAGGCACGTTGTGGAACTAAACGTGGGTGGGTCCAATCTTTAATCGGGCACAGACAAGTTAGTAGTGTTAGCATACCATGCTTCACCCTAGCAACTTAACATAGAAACGATTTTTATTAATCTCTCATTATTCTTTAATGTACACAGAAAACACATACATAATTGACTGACCTCATAGCTCAGTTGGTAGTAACTCTGCCTTCTGCGCTAGAGGTTGCGGGTTCGATTCCCGCACAGGACAAACATTTGTGTGATGAATACAGATGTTTGTTCTGTGTCTGGGTGTTAAATATTTATCTATTATTATCTATATCAGTCTCTGGTACCCATAGTACAGGCTATGCCTAGTTTGGGATCAGTTGACCGTGTGTGATATGTCCGGAATATTTTAATATATTTTTTTTTTTATAAAACATACTAAATAAAGTCATGTACAAAGGCGAGTTTAACCCTAAAAAGAGTTTCACATTAAAATGAAAATTTTAATACGAGTTCGTCTTTTTTTTAACCGACGCATAAAAAGGAGGCTGTCAATTAGTGACTGTTTTTTTCTAAACAACCGATTTTTTCACCGTCATATAGAGCATAGTCAAACAAAAACTCCTCATAATCCTATTTAAACTCTACTTCAATACGTGCATATTTTTTTCACCCCGTTTTGTTTTAAATCCCCCCACCTACCCCTCCCTTAGGCAACACTGAAAAACAGCGTCTGGTTTTCGGACTAGGCACAAAGCTGAGTTGTTGCCTTTTCAACAAGCAGACAAATTATCTTTGTCCTTTTTATTTTATTTGGTAGTAGGTACCTATTTGTTAATTTTGCTTTTTTGTTTTTATTATTTTCGAGGAATCTGTGTACCTATTTTAAAATCTTTAGTCTGTGTTGAATAAATTTATTTTCTTTCTTTCTTTTTCTTTTAAAAGGTTTTTATTTCAATACTCTTTCTAACTCTAAATTACGGACTTGAGCTACAGGGCTTACCATCGCGCGTAAGTCAAACGATATTGGGACCAAGAGTGACGCAAGCCTAGATTGGGGCTATAACATGAATTTTACATTAGATCACTCCAGACCCGAGATCGACGTTAACGCTGCGTTTTCGCGGCTTGTCGTTTTGACAATGAATTATTTAATGGCCATTGAAAAAATTCTGTGGGTTTGGCTTGAAAAGGCTATGACGTGAGCTTTGTAACGTTTACACTAAAATATAAAAGGTTCGTGGTCGCTATTCGAGAACCAATGTTTTAGGTTTACAGTCTTTCGTCTAAAATAATAGTTTGCGATGCTCGAAAAGAGTGAATAAGTTTTTATAAGCCATATTCATACATTGCTTTAAGTTAAGACCTCTTTGCAACACTTATTTCTGCAAATAAACATCTTGAATCTTGAAAAAAAAAAACCTTTATTCAAGTCAAGTCAAAAGGCATTTCATCATCAGCCTGTAGAAGTCCACTGCTGGACATAGGCCTCCCCTAAAGAGTTCCACGACGAACGGTCTTGAGCCTTCTCCATCCACCGACTTCCCGCAACCTTCACAATGTCGTCGGTCCATCGGGCCTTCCAACACTGCGTCGCCCGGTTCGTGGTCGCCATTCGAGAACCTTTACTCCCCAACGGTTATCGGTTCTGCGAGCTATATGGCCTGCCCACTGCCACTTCAACTTGCTAATTCTGAGAGCTATGTCGGTAACCTTGGTTCTTCTACGAATTTCCTCATTTCGGATCTTATCACGTAGTGAAACTCCTAGCATAGCTCTCTCCATAGCCCGTTGTGCAACTTTGAGCTTGTGTATGAGGCCAATAGTTAACGACTAAGTCTCAGTTCCATATGTCATCACTGGCAACACGCACTGATTTTAGACTTTCATCTTGAGGCTCTGCGGTATCTCCGACGAGAAGATATGAGGCATTATTTCAATAAAATCACTAGGATCACTTTGAAACGTCTTAGAAACTAGGTGAAGCTACGCCTGTTCCTCGCGACCAAGCCTTGAAGAATCAGACAACAATCACGGCGCGCGAGCCTATCATTTTTTTCGATGATCCTTTTTCACAAAATGGAATTTGTTGAAATGAGACAACCTCAATGTTTTGAATGATTAGAACCTGCATGTTTCTCATAAAAGTAAAAGCAATAGATGTCATGGTTTTGTATTGACAATTAGTTAGACTTCAGAAAAACAGAAAAATGTGAATCTTGTATTTAAAAGTTAATTTACGTTATCTCAATAAATATTATGAAAGCTTAACAAGAACGTGCTTATAATTCATAATATTATCAGGTTATGGGCCCAGAGCACAATGGAGAGTAAAATTAATAAGTACGGTGTAACTCCATTCTGTGGAACAGATTTCACAAATTGGTTGTTCAGAATTAAACTGGTTTTGGAAGAACAAGAATTAATAGAAACTATAGAAGAAGATTTTAAACTAAGTGAGTTGAATAAGAAAAACGATATAAAGGCAAGAAATATTATAACGCAATGTATCGCAGATACGCATTTAAATATCATTCAAGAATGCTCTTCATCAAACGCAATGATTCAAAAACTGCGTTCTACCTATCAGAAAACAGGCATAGCCTCACAACTACTATTTAGAAAAAGGTTATTGATGTTAAAGTACACTGAGGACGAAAAGTTAGAGACATTTCTCATGCGATTTAACAAACTGGTGCGTGAACTAAAAGGGTCGGGCGCAGAGCCATCAGAAAGTGAAATAATATGTTATTTGCTGCTGTCTATGCCAAAATCCTACGACGGTGTAGTGACAGCAATAGAAACACTGTCAAGTCAAGAAATATCGATTGAATTTGTGAAAAATAGTTCTTTACATAATGCTTTTGTAAACAGGTCAGCCGGTTGGTCAGATGAAGCTATATATTTGATAACAACATCTCCCCTTTGAATTGTATCACGTACAAAGTAGTGTTTAATGTCTATATGCTTTACTCTTTTACATTCTCGGTTCTTTGCAATGTGAATACAACTCTGGTTATCTTCTAAAACTAAAACGCTTAGACAACTTACACCTAAGTCACTGACCAAACCTTTAAACCACAATGCTTCTGATACTAGTAAACTCAGAGCCACATATTCTGCTTCTGCGGTAGACAGAGCAACTGTTTTCTGTTTACGAGAAGCCCATGTTACGATGTTTCCAAACAAAGTCATACAAAATCCCGAAATACTTTTTCTATCATTACAATCTGAAGCCCAATCTGAATCTGAGTACCCTGTGACGTTAAATTCTCCTAAAACATGATCATTTTTGTAAAGCAAGCCTAAATTTATAGTTGATTTCAAATACTTTAATACACGCTTTAAATGATTCCAATGAATGTCACTTGCATTATCTTGGTACCGACTAAATAAGTTTACTGCGTAGCCTATATCGGGTCGTGTACCCATTACTAAGTACATTAGGCAACCTATCAACTCTCTATATGGTTTATTTGTAAATTTATTTGGGTCAGTTTCTTTTTCTAGCTTAAGATTATTTTCTACAGGCGTAGCTACCTCTTTACAGTTTTCCATCCCAAACCTCTTAAGCAACTCTGTGATGTAGGATTTCTGGTGAATCCTTATTACTTTGTTTCTAAAATCCCTTTCTATTTCCATGCCCAAATATTTTTTGATCGGTCCCATAGAAACCATGTCAAATTTAGAGTTTAATTCTGTTTTAAAACTTTCTATGACATTGATGTCCCTGTTAATTATCAAAATATCATCAACGTAAAGAAAAACATACAGTTTGTCATCACTTCTTATGTAAAGGCAGGTATCATAAGCTGAACATCGGAATCCATTCGCAACCATAAACTCATGAAAGGCATTATTCCAGCACCTTGGACTTTGCCTAAGTCCATACAGCGACCTGTTAAGCTTACATACACTTTTATCATTTTTCATGTTTTCTGGAAGATGCATAAATATTTCTTCATCGAGCATGCCGTGGAGAAATGCAGTCTTAACATCCATCTGTTCAATTTGCATGTCCTCTTTGTTAGCGATAATTAATAATGTTCTCAAAGTAGTCAACTTACCCACAGGGGCGTAGGTTTCTGTCCATTGATTAGATTCATAGCCTTTTGCCACCAGTCGAGCCTTGTAAGTATTTTGATCTTTCTTTCTGAAAACCCAACGACTGTGTATTATTTTCTTATCTCTAGGTTTCTCAACGATTGTCCATGTTGAATGTTTCTCAAGAGAATCTAATTCTGCTTGCACAGCTTTTAACCATTCTTCCTTTTCACTGGATTCTAAAGCCTCTTTCATTGTTCTTGGAACATTTTCTGCAACGTTTAAAGCTGTAAACTCGCAATCTCGAAAATCATCACAATCATAATCTTCCAGGTAGGCTGGTCTTCTTCTTATTCTTTTGTCCACATTTGGTATGTTTTCCAATACAGTCTCTTCAACTCCTGTCTCTTCTTCCTTCTTTTCTTCTGTGTCCACTGTTTCTTGACTTTCTTCGTTCAAAAACTCTGGATCTGTGTAAATTGTCCTCTTATGACTTGGTTGCTCATTGACAACTATATCCCGTGCCGTTACAACCTTTCTTTCATCATTGTCCCACAGTCTATATCCGTTGTTACAGTATCCAATAAAATACATTTTCCTGGATTTTTCAGACATTTTACTTTGTCTTGTTTCTTTGTTTATATATACATACGTTTCCGAAAAATATAGCTATCAAATATATAGCTTCATCTGACCAACCGGCTGACCTGTTTACAAAAGCATTATGTAAAGAACTATTTCTTCGGCATAGGAAGACTATCGGTTTAAGTTAGGTATTTATTTTAGAATTTTGGTTTAGTTACAGAATGTTATTTAATTTGAATTTTTGCTTTATATATAGAATGTTATATGTTTGAATTCTAATGGTATTAGTTTTATAAGTTAGTTAGAAAGTATATTTTTGAGTTTTATTTGTGTAAAGAAATATGCAGTTTCAGGGGGAGTGTTGAAATGAGACAACCTCAATGTTTTGAATGATTAGAACCTGCATGTTTCTCATAAAAGTAAAAGCAATAGATGTCATGGTTTTGTATTGACAATTAGTTAGACTTCAGAAAAACAGAAAAATGTGAATCTTGTATTTAAAAGTTAATTTACGTTATCTCAATAAATATTATGAAAGCTTAACAAGAACGTGCTTATAATTCATAATATTATCAGAATTTAAAGCTTCAGTGTGGTGCCGATCGAACTAGGTGAGGCTCAAAAGAAAAGTAATTCCCCAACAGCAGCCGGTTCTGCGAGCTATATTGACTATTCTACTGCTCCTTCAACTTGTAAATTTGAGAGCTATGTCGGTAACCTCGTTCTTCTACAGATTTCCATAATTCGCACTTAATCACGCAGTGGAACTCCGAGCATAGCTCTCTCCATAAACCGCTCAGTGACATTGAAAGAGTATGAGGCCAATAGCGACCAAGTCTCAGTGCCATATGTCATCGTTGGCAACACGCACTGATTGTCGACTTTCGTCTTGTCGCTCTGTGGTGTCTGCGACGAGAAGATAATATGACGAAGTTTCCCAAACGCTGCCATCCAAGTCGATAGCAAAGAGCGAGAATCGCCTGGCCTTTGAACGTTGAAAGTATTCGTCACAAGTAAAATAAAGTGAAAAATATTTTCTATACACTGCCAGCGAAGTGGGAAACATTTTCGCATTTCTCTATCTGAAACGGAGGTACAATGACAGGCAAAAATAAGGCGTTCGGACCGCTCCGGTTACTGAGATACGGGTGTGGTCTAATGCAAAAGTGCCAATCAAACCAAATTGTCACAAAATGTCAAGCTATCGCTAAACGTCCAATTATCAGAATTTCCAAATTGCAAAACATTTAAATTTTCGAACTTCCAAGTAGCAGAATAAATGTCATACTCCTCAAAAGGGATATTTTCAATTAAGACGTTTTGCGAGTACGATCTTCTGAGAATTGGACGTTTAGAGACAGTTTTTTTTAATTGGCCATTTTAATGTACAATATATTTTACTTGTTGATCGAGAGAGCGAAG
The DNA here is from genome assembly GCA_947579855.1 of Anticlea derivata. Lineage (NCBI taxonomy): Eukaryota > Metazoa > Arthropoda > Insecta > Lepidoptera > Geometridae > Anticlea > Anticlea derivata. The sequence goes on along the minus strand of OX388287.1, from coordinate 2,790,912 downwards.
CGAACTTGGACGAATTGGCTGTTTTCATCAATTTTGCTCGTAAGAATATAAGTTAAATCAAAATAAAAATATAAGCACAAACAAAAACCAAACTTTAAATATTTTTTATTCAGATTTTGACCCGAACTTTTTAAAATCAGTTATTTTTGGTATTATTTTAACGTTTAACTCATTATTAAACTTACCTACCAAAGTTCGACTGCTAAATCTGCTGAATTATTGAGTATACCTTTAGTAGAGTAGAAGAGTATAGATTTTCCTACTGTTATTGTCTAACTTATTTGATCACAAAACAACTGTTGTTTTTATAATGTTATTTCAATGAAAGATAGTGTAAGAAAGGAGCCTCTAAGAGGCGCACTTAAATCCTTTCACTACACTGATTCTTTCATGGACGGTCATTGACCTAATACAGGATGACCAAGAAAGAATCAGTGACACGACTAGAAGAAGAAGAATGAAAGATAACTAATTTCCAAAAGCCGCAGCACAAAATTTGCCACTGATACCTTGTTTAGAAATGATTGCGTCGCGTCAAAGGCTTTCCGCTCCTGACTTGTACCACAGCCATTCTTCACCAGAGCCTGGAGTTTATTCCACCCGAATGGTTGGACTGTGATTGACGGATCTGATTTCATACGCAGTTCTTTTGAGTATTTCGCGAAAATGGTGTTTAAGAAAATAAAATGAATTAAATATAGGTACTTAAATACGTGAAAAACACCGAAAATTATTATGGCGCTCCCCTGAGCTAATGACCTTGAGAGTTTTGCCCCTCTTCACCCCACCGCCGGCTCACGCCCCTCTACAATGCCTCGCAAATTACATAGATTAATACACCTAATTTTTTAACGGTTAGATTAGGAGAACGTTAAAAAAAGATAATGAAACAAGAAATAAAAGCACTTACCCTAAAGTCTTTGTACTGATGAGTGGCGTCTTCAAGTTGAGGAATCCGTTCAGCCTACTGGTCTTTTGTCCATCACTGGAGGATGTGTCGGCGCTGTGAACAAAATAATCATCAAAAAAATATTCATTCACCCAAAGCGAGTTGCTTGCTTGGCGTGTTACTGATTCTTTCTTGGTCATCCTATATTAGGTCAGTGAGGTAGGTAGCTGCCCTTACTGCCGCATCTATAGTTTTCACAATGTGGGCATAAAACCACCCATCACCTGAGGCCTCGATGGACATAGTCACTGTGAAAACATCTCATCATCTGTCTGAAGCACACCATGCTCGACAAAGGCCTCCCCTAAAGAGTGCCATGACGAACGGTCTTACGCCTTAACGGTTATAGGTTCTGCGAGTTATCACCTACCCACTGACTGTCAATTCAACTTGCTAGCTGTTCAGAAAGCTATGTCGGTAACCTTGGTGGTTAGCTTTTTAGACCGTTGCGAAACTTTGAGCTTGTGGTATAAGATAATGTAGGTACCTACCTAAATATCAGTAGGTTAAAGTTGGTCTAAAAAATATTAGCGTTGAACTGTCTAAATATCAATCGGTGAAAACCAACATTTTGGGGACAGCCCATCGCTATTACATTCATTCCACAGCGCACAGTTAGTTAAGTTCAAATAAATCAGAACCCCGTAACAGCGCCATCTCTACTCTGATCACGAAACTACACAATCACGTTTGTTTCTAGAAAAAAATCAGCTTCATTCGCACAGCATCCTACTATAGTTGTACTAACTTCGCATAGATGGCGTTGATACAAACTTTAATTATTTACATTTTTAACGTATTGTATTTGTAAAATTGTATTTGTATTCAGTAAATGTATGTGTGTGAATATCGATGGTATAGATAGGTAGGTACCTACTGCTCATCCATCTTAACATATCGCAGGCACTAAAGCGTACCTACTAAAGTAATTAGGCCTTACTTTCCTAAAATTGGATAACATCCTATTTTGAACCAAATCATGAAAGTTCAAGGAAAATTTACTTAAAGCGTTCCGATATTTAAATAAATTTACGTTATTTTCTAGCGAACGTCCCCGCCAGCTGACGCTAAGCGTTAACACACTATATTAGCTTTGGTATGGTACAAGTTACAAGAAACTAGCTTCCGCCCGCGGCTTCGCTCGCGTGGTACATGTGAAGATAAAAAGTATATGCTATTCCAGCCTATAATCTATCTCTGTGCCAAATTTCATCCAAATCCTTTCGTCCGTTTGGGCGTGATTGAACTACAAACATCAAAACATCTTCCCAAACTTTAAATCAAATCAAATCAAATCAAAGTAATTTATTGCGTAATATAGGTTAGGTACAGTTGTTACATACAATACAAATTAGGAGCAGCCATATTCAGCGTTGTAAGCATGCAATATACATATTTTCAAAAAAATTAAGTAGTTATGTCAGAGCTTTAAATTACAATAAAATAGTGCTATTACAAAAAATGTCATTAAAATAATCATGGGTTGAATAGTAAGCCTACAGGCTTGAATACTACGGCTTGAAGTATCAAGTAAAGGTTTAGGTAGGTGATTGTACACACGAACAGCCATACATAGCACACTCTCACTTTCGCATATAAAATATATAGGTAGGTACCTATAAAGTAGGATAGGATAGGATTCTACCTCAAATTATGACAAGTGGCCTACCGATCGAGTGCCCGGCAGAGGCGAACAAGATGCGTGGTCAATCCCCGCGGTGAAAAACGAAATGGACAGAATGGTAAAAACGGCCGTATAGGCACATCGGCAGTGCGAAATGGGAATGTTTTCCGCAATTTAGTGCACGAAAGAAACCTTTAAACTGCGCACTTTATCCTTTGACTACATTGATTCTTTTACCGACCGACGCACAGTATGAAAAACGACCCAAAAATCGGACATCGCTTTTTTAGTTTACTAATCTAAAGTATAAACTGTTTTGAATGCTAGAGTAGAACTCCCAGAAGCCAATTCAGCTTTACACCGGCGTTATGATTTTTTTATTTTTTTTCTATGGTTATCAGAAAACTGCTGTATAGCTGTGACTTTTTATGTAAACTAAGTTTTGATTATAGCATGTCATAAAACCAACTAACTGCTATTTTTAGAAACAAATAATTGATTCATTAGTGGAATACAATGAAAGTTGTGTAGTTTTTCCAGTAGTTTAGAAATTATTTTTTTGCGCCGGTTTCTTTAGGTAGTAGCACTTTATTTTCACACACAGTGTTCATTAGTATTATGTTGACCTGCCTGTAAAATATCAAGTGCGTAACTCGTAGGAATTCGGAGTTTCTGAGTTTTTAATTTTTTTGTTTAGGGTTGTCACCAACCAAAAGCGACCTAATCAGAATCAAAATTGTTTTTTTTTCATATCTTGAATTTAAATAAAATCAGAAAGAAGAAAGTAAAGAAACCAAAGAGTTGATTCTTTCAGAAAAAAATGGGTTGAAGACCAGATTAAAGAATTGCGTTTTTGCCTTGCAGAAACTTCGAAAGGCCATAAATTGTTAGCAAAAAGCCAACTTTATTTGACAATCATTGATGGAAAAGTACTAAACATTATTACTGATACTTCGTCGCAGCCCAGGTGCCCTTTCCGCAAGGCCACTTCAAAAGAATTTAATAAGTTGGACTTAGTTTATTCCCGACCAGCTAATGAATTGCTCATGAAGCACGGATTAAGCCCCTTACACGCATGGATTCGTGTTCTGGAATTTCTGCTACACCTTGCCTATAAAAACCCAGTCAAGAAGTGGAGGGTGTCGCAAAATTCTCCGGAAGCTGCAATTGTAGAAGACACTAAGAAGAAAATTCAGCAAGAAGTAAGGGCTAAATTAGGACTTTTGGTGGATGTAGTTCGGCCTAATTCTGGTACAACGAATGACGGCAACACTGCGAGATCAGCTCTGTCTGATCAAAACCGTGATATATTTGCCCAAATATTAGGTCTACCACAGTGGTTATCAATGATCTGCACACCATATTAGTCGTTTTATCCTTTGGATTGCCAGTAGACAGTGATAAATTTGGTGTTTTTTCGAACTCAGTAGCGAGTAAATATGTCACAGAATATGAGTGGTATCCGATGACAGTGACTTTACATAAAATACAAAAAAACGCTGAAATTATAGCAAACTCAGCGTTACCTATAGGTTTTCCATCTGAGCAAGCGGATGAATCAAGGAATAAATTTTGGAGACGCGAACATCACACCAGGAAGTCTGACCGTGAAAAAACAATGTTGGATTTGTTCAAAAGAGCATTAGAGTCTTCTGACCCATGTCTCTGATATCAGGCTTCAACAAAGGTTAAAAAAGTAAAAGCACTTACCACTTTCCAAAGCTGTTTTAGATTTGTTGAAACCTATGGATGTCAACACACAGCCATACCAAACAGAACAAGCTAGTTACAACGAACTCACAAGCCTCGTCGAGTTATATCAAATGAATGACTCACAAACTCTTCTGATAGAAAACGAGGATTTTGACCTTTAGTAGTGTTCTAAACCTGTTATAGATGAAACCTATAGTGTTAACCTTTCGTGAACTACATAAGTTAGGGGAGATTTTGTTGCCACTTTCTTAATCCAGACGATTCCAACAACCCCTGATTAGTTTTTAAATGCCTTTCTATCCCGAAAGGGGCTTATTCTACACCCAATTAGTAATAACGTTTGTTTTACAACTATGCAAAAATCAGATATTTTGGGATCAACTCAGTTCAATCAAACTCAATAAATCAGCTGTTTTAGGAAGCAATCTTGATGTCAAACTTCTCGTACGTTTAATAGTTAGTTAAAAAAAGAGTTTTTTTTAGCTAATATTATTTCTTTTTGTTGATAGAATAACCCCCTTACGGGATGGTATTCATGTTATGAATCACTTGTTAAGTTATAGTAAGAAAATCTAAAACGGCTTCTAGCCACCATGTTGGATTTTATTATATTCCATATCCAATCATAATCCCATGTCACTCTCGTAGTCTAGACGAATCCAACGACTCCTCATTTGTCAAATCTGTCTAGCTGTTTTGACTACAGCAACGGCCAAAGGTTACTTTACCCTAAAACTTTACCCTCCTTCATTGAAGTCAGGTAAAGTATGAGTCCTTTCTTATGCTCGATGTGTTCTGTGCAAAATTTCATGCTTCTATACTCACCTGTCCACAATTTTAGTAAGAATGTATTTTGTTCTGCTTGTGACAACCCTAGTTTCATAGAAATTTCTGAAAACCATAGAAACATCATATCTTCGATTTCCTGATAGTTACGATTTTGTTTTTTTTACACAGGTAATATTACAGTTACGAAGAATGTTTTCTGATAAATATCAAGTGCTAATCACTTAAGGTTTAAGAGAAAAAAAATAAAAGGAAAAAAACACAAAATTAAGAATATTTACTAAACTATTATTGCGAAATCTATTCTGTTTTGCTTATAAAATATTCTGTTTAAAATGCCACTCTCCTCCGAAAAAAAAAGTTCAAATAATTTGACCAGTTATTTTTTATTCGCGTTTTTCTAAAAACCCAGAATTTTCTTATAAAAATCATAACTCTGGTTAACAGCTGAATTGGCTTCTGGGAGTTCTACTCTAGCATTCAAAATAGTTTATACTTTAGATTAGTAAACTAAAAAAGCGATGTCCGATTTTCGGGTCATTTTTCATACTGTGCGACGGTCTTAGGCCCTTTTCAGTGCTACCATACGTCCAACTGGTTACTGACCTAATACAGGATGACCAAGAAAGGGTCGTGACATGACAAGCAAGCAATACCGAAATCTAGGCTAGAATATTGTAAAACTTAAATATATTCGCTCATTATGTATCTCATTTTAAGTAAAAATCCAAAAAATCAAAATCAAAATATTTTTTATTGTAAGTAAACCCTGTGTTTGTATGAGAATAAAGTTCTTTAAACCTAAATCCTAAAACCTAAATATTAATTGAAAAATTAATAAAAATTGTTTTAAATTGTACCACACGTAAATTAAGGCAATTAAACACGACAGACCAATTTACACCACGCGACCGTGTTGTTTTGATTACTAAATATCTAATGTAAATAACTACAAGATGATTCATAACATTTATTCCATCCATCATTATACCATTAGGCCATATAGCTCGCAGAACCGACAACCGTTGGGGAGTAAAGGTTCTCGAATGGCGACCACGAAACGGGCGACGCAGTGTTGGAAGGCCCCCCACCCGATGGACCGACGACATTGTGAAGGTTGCGGGAAGTCGGTGGATGGAGAAGGCTCAAGACCGTTCGTCATGGAATTCTTTGGGGGAGGCCTATGTCCAGCAGTGGACTTCTACAGGCTGTGATGATGATGATGATGATGATGATGATGATCATTATACCAGAAAACCAGCGCCGCGGCAGCTCCACTGTGCTATGCGGCACCAGCTGAGTGGTGACCGTTTTTGTGTCTAGTTTTTAAGCTTATATTTTATTTGTTCCATTTGTTTAATTTGTGACGCAAAATATATATTTTCTATTTCTTCTTCATCCCGAAAGGGGCTTATTCTACGAGTATCAACGATCAAGAACATCCGGCATTCGAACCCCCGACAATGGTACGGAAGCCTCAGGGCGCTAATTCTTGCACTTGAGAGGAAACCAGCATGTCCTAGAACCTATAAATTCGAAGACACTTGTCCTAACCTATAGCATGAAGGGCTTCAAGAGAAACATAAAAAGATTTCTCCAGGGCAGGCAACGCATCAGCAATGCTCCAGGTGTTGCAGATGTCAATAGGCGACGGTAACCGCTTACCATCTGGTGGGCCGTAAGCCTGTTTGCCTTCGTATAACATTAAAAAAAGACAGTACCACCACCATACAGTAGGTACCTACACCCATCTACCTAAGGCTCCGCTTTAGAGGACCACCAGCCTTACCTGCCGTATTTTTATGTTAACACCATTAGGTAAGTACTTTTTTTGATCCGCAAAATGGAATCAAGCTCAACACGCTATGATGGACATGCAGCTTAACCAGATAAAAGCTCGTATGCTAATGAAATAATGTCATTTACAGGTACCTCGCATCCGACGCGACAGAACGACCAATTAGCTAATTGTTTTAATACAATTGGACCAGATCTGTGCCTTCTATTGACGACACGACTACGATTTATGATACCCACGACACCGGTGTACAATCAAACCATAATCTAGGCACAGAATCCCTACTAATCTAACTACCTATAAGGTGCCACAACGGTCCACATTTTAAATGGATGGAGCCTGGTTTTTTATTTATCAATAAATCGAATCAACCCAAATTGAATATATTCGGGTAGAGAACTCATATATATAAAATACATTTTTAGAAACCCCCATTTTTGGGAAAACAATTTTTCTAATTTCGCAGAAATTCTTACATAAGGTAGAATTTTTGAGGTTTTGTGGCCACTAGTTTCGATAAAATTGACACTGATCGATAGCCAATCAACTTATGGCCACAAAACCCCAAACATTCTACCATAAGTACGAATTTCTGCGAAATTAAAAAAAATGTTTTCCGGCACATAGTTTCACCGTTTCAAAGTTAAGAATAAGTTAAGAGTTCAAGAATATTATATGTATGTTAGTCTGTAAGGTATTTATTAATATGGGCCATGGCATATTACACATGTTTGTGTGATATGTCAAGTAGCCTGAAATAAAGACATTAATAATAATAATAAAAAGTGATCCTTTTGAAATCCTACTAATAATATAAATGCGAAAGTTTTGTGACGATGTTTGGATGTTTGTTATTCAATCACGCCGTAACGACTCAACCGATTTCGATGAAACTTGGAATATTAAGAGTTCTTTACCTACAATATTATATAGGCGACTTTTTGAGTAGGTACCAAGTGAGCGAAGCCGCAGGCGGAAGCTAGTTGACTATAAATTTGAATTTCAACAATGTGAAATGCAGCAGGCTCGCTTCTCTTGCACGATCAAAAATGTATTTAATTATTTTATTTTAAATTCATGCAAATTAACTTATTAGTAACATATTGTTTAACTTATTTAGTGTACAATAGTCGTGTCGGTTGTGTAACAGCGCATTCTATAATAATGGCGCAGTATTGTAGATCTGTGGAATAGATATGCCAGTTTTGATTATAGCGTCTAGGGTACCGGGAATGACGTTTGCTGCTATGCAGTATTTGGGCATCATCATCATCATCATCAGCCTGCAGAAGTCCACTGCTGGACATAGCCCAAAGAGTTCCATGACGAACGGTCTTGAGCCTTCTCCATCCACCGACTTCCCGCAACCTTCACTGTGTCGTCGTTCCATCGCCTTACAACACCTCCTTTCAAAATATTTGGGCATTAAGGTGAGGGTTAAATAAAGTATTACTATTTCTATTAAATTGTTTTATGATTTTTGAACTGTTTTTTCTCAATAACCGCAAAACGCACAGTTTTGATTTTTATGACAAAGATAACTTGAGCATTTTATTTACCTAAATCCAAGACAGAAACGCGATTGGTAATACTTTTCTCGATAGATTTATTTTTTAAAATTCGGTTCGCTGCAACAGTTTTTTCGAAAATACTCAGAAAGTATCAATCATAAAATAACTTTTTTTTAAATATTGTGTTAACCAACAGCATTGGGTACCTAAATCCAAGACACTTTTTTAAAATAATACTTGTTTTTTAAGATAATCGATATTTTCTTATATGTCGCTTACGTCAATTACTTTCGAGCGCCTTCTAACGCTTGCTATCTCTTTCCGCATTCAATTATAGTACGTAGCGCTGTCACTTTCTTCACTCCGCCCACTCGACAGTTTATTATGATTCTCATAGCGCCTTAAGCTTCAAAAGCCTTGTTAGTTAAGTGGGAGATACCTCGGCTCTCGATCTGAAAGTCGTAGGCAATCCCGACCGTTCACCAATGGATGTTTCTGTTCTATAAATTTACAACATGTGTGCATTAACACTCATAACGGTGAAGGAAAACATCGCGAGGAAACCCGCGAGGACCTGCGAATGTTGGTGGGCATCATCACAGGACACTGTGAATTAAACCATCACCTGTACATGACAGGGGCTACTGACAGCGGATTATGTCGGGGCTACCTACAGGGAGAAGAAACAGTAGAGCACGTAATTTTGCACTGTACAGCCACGGAAGAGGCCAGGACCACATCGGGTCTGCGGGCCGTGATCGGAAGCGGCTCCCAGACACCGCCGCATACAGGGATACTGAGAGAATGTTACCAACGACCCAAAGTCCTGCTTCGCTATTTTAAGGAGCTGGGCTGGCTGGGGTAGGGTTAGCATAGGGGGACAATGCACAAAACACCCCACAGCGGGAAGTCAGTGCAGGTCTAACCACCCCCAATTAGAATTAGAATTAGAAACCCGCGGCTTAGTCAGTTCTACACGAATTGACTCAGTCTTTCCTGAGGATAAGGCTGACAAGGCTGAGAGGATGGTACAGATCTTCAAGGCTATACCACCTAAATCTGTCGACCTCGATGGCGCAGCGGGCGAGTGCCCGTCTGAGACGCAAGGAGTGCGGGTTCGATCTCGCTGCGGGACAAATGTTTGCATGGTCTTCAAATATTTGTCCCGGGTCTGGGTGCTGTGGTACCATGGTACTCGTAGTTTCTGATACCCATGTCACAGGAATCCTAATTTTTACCATGGTGCTCGACCGGGATTCGAGCCCACGACCGTTGGATCGGCAGGCTAATACCACCAGTCCACGTGTGTTTTACCAAGTTGGACCAAATAAACGGTAGCCGCTTTCAAGGAAGCCATTAACGAGAGAGGTCGTTAGGACCAGAGTGCACCAATTAGCAAGTACTTAAAAGCAGTGTGTTTTGTAGTATCCACTGAGCCGCGTTGGCCTAGTGGTAGGTATCGCGACTTTGGATCCGAAAGTCGAGAGCTCGAACACGGACGTGCACCAATTTTCTGTTCGATTTTTTTTTTTTTTATACAACTGAGTTGGCAAACATGCATACGGCCCACCTGTTGGTAAGCGGTTACCGTAGCCTATGAGCGTTTGCAGTACCAGAGGCATCACGCACGCGTTGCCAACCCCGAACCCCCCTTCCCCCTAAAGAGCTCTGGCAACCTTACTCACCGCAGGAACACAACACTATTTGAAACAAATAATGTTATTTGGCTGCGATCTTCTGTAAGGCGGAGGTACTTCCCCAGGCGGGCTGCTCCAATTTAGAACGAGAAAATCTCGCTATGCCCTACCTCCTCCAAAAAATTCTTTGAAAAATTATTTGAGCCTCTAAGAGGTGCACTTTAATCCTTTCACTACACTGATTCTTTCAACGACGATCATAGGCCCTTTTCAGGCCCACCATACCTCAACCTGGTTACCATATACGGGACTAGCTTTCGCCCGCGGATTTGCTCGCGTGTTAAGTACATAAAAATAACCTATATTGACTGGCCTCATAGCTCAGTTGGTAGTAATTCTGCCTTCTGCGCTAGAGGTCGCGGGTTCGATTCCCGCACTGCACAAATTTGTGACTAACACAGATGTTTGTTCTGTGTCTGGTTGTTAAATATGTATATGTTACGGCTAATACCCGAAGTGCGGCTACACCTAGTTTTAGCCGGTTAGAACTAGGTGTAGCCACTTACTCTTGGTTAAACCTAGTACGAGCCGATTGTTTTCGGGTAAAACTAGGTCTAGCCTTCATCATGCCGGCTACAACTAGGTCCAGCCATTCCCTGTTGGATAAAACTTAGATGCGTGTCCCGCCAAGCCTTCCGTCCCGCGTCACACTCATGACTCACAGCATCTGCAGCAGCAGCGCGGGGTGGAGGGCATAGCGAGGCACGTGCCTCTGCAGGTTGTGAGCGCCAGGTGCTGCTGATCTACTGCAGGTCTACTAGCGAGTGTGACTCACAGCGTCTGCAGCAGCGGCGCGGGGTGGAGGGCATAGCGAGGCACGTGCCTCTGCAGGTTGTGAGCGCCAGGTGCTGCTGATCTACTGCAGGTCTACTAGCGAGTGTGACTCACAGCGTCTGCAGCAGCGGCGCGGGGTGGAGGGCATAGCGAGGCACGTGCCTCTGCAGGTTGTGAGCGCCAGGTGCTGCTGATCTACTGCAGGTCTACTAGCGAGTGTGACTCACAGCGTCTGCAGCAGCGGCGCGGGGTGGAGGGCATAGCGAGGCACGTGCCTCTGCAGGTTGTGAGCGCCAGGTGCTGCTGATCTACTGCAGGTCTACTAGCGAGTGTGACTCACAGCGTCTGCAGCAGCGGCGCGGGGTGGAGGGCATAGCGAGGCACGTGCCTCTGCAGGTTGTGAGCGCCAGGTGCTGCTGATCTACTGCAGGTCTACTAGCGAGTGTGACTCACAGCGTCTGCAGCAGCGGCGCGGGGTGGAGGGCATAGCGAGGCACGTGCCTCTGCAGGTTGTGAGCGCCAGGTGCTGCTGATCTACTGCAGGTCTACTAGCGAGTGTGACTCACAGCGTCTGCAGCAGCGGCGCGGGGTGGAGGGCATAGCGAGGCACGTGCCTCTGCAGGTTGTGAGCGCCAGGTGCTGCTGATCTACTGCAGGTCTACTAGCGAGTGTGACTCACAGCGTCTGCAGCAGCGGCGCGGGGTGGAGGGCATAGCGAGGCACGTGCCTCTGCAGGTTGTGAGCGCCAGGTGCTGCTGATCTACTGCAGGTCTACTAGCGAGTGTGACTCACAGCGTCTGCAGCAGCGGCGCGGGGTGGAGGGCATAGCGAGGCACGTGCCTCTGCAGGTTGTGAGCGCCAGGTGCTGCTGATCTACTGCAGGTCTACTAGCGAGTGTGACTCACAGCGTCTGCAGCAGCGGCGCGGGGTGGAGGGCATAGCGAGGCACGTGCCTCTGCAGGTTGTGAGCGCCAGGTGCTGCTGATCTACTGCAGGTCTACTAGCGAGTGTGACTCACAGCGTCTGCAGCAGCGGCGCGGGGTGGAGGGCATAGCGAGGCACGTGCCTCTGCAGGTTGTGAGCGCCAGGTGCTGCTGATCTACTGCAGGTCTACTAGCGAGTGTGACTCACAGCGTCTGCAGCAGCGGCGCGGGGTGGAGGGCATAGCGAGGCACGTGCCTCTGCAGGTTGTGAGCGCCAGGTGCTGCTGATCTACTGCAGGTCTACTAGCGAGTGTGACTCACAGCGTCTGCAGCAGCGGCGCGGGGTGGAGGGCATAGCGAGGCACGTGCCTCTGCAGGTTGTGAGCGCCAGGTGCTGCTGATCTACTGCAGGTCTACTAGCGAGTGTGACTCACAGCGTCTGCAGCAGCGGCGCGGGGTGGAGGGCATAGCGAGGCACGTGCCTCTGCAGGTTGTGAGCGCCAGGTGCTGCTGATCTACTGCAGGTCTACTAGCGAGTGTGACTCACAGCGTCTGCAGCAGCGGCGCGGGGTGGAGGGCATAGCGAGGCACGTGCCTCTGCAGGTTGTGAGCGCCAGGTGCTGCTGATCTACTGCAGGTCTACTAGCGAGTGTGACTCACAGCGTCTGCAGCAGCGGCGCGGGGTGGAGGGCATAGCGAGGCACGTGCCTCTGCAGGTTGTGAGCGCCAGGTGCTGCTGATCTACTGCAGGTCTACTAGCGAGTGTGACTCACAGCGTCTGCAGCAGCGGCGCGGGGTGGAGGGCATAGCGAGGCACGTGCCTCTGCAGGTTGTGAGCGCCAGGTGCTGCTGATCTACTGCAGGTCTACTAGCGAGTGTGACTCACAGCGTCTGCAGCAGCGGCGCGGGGTGGAGGGCATAGCGAGGCACGTGCCTCTGCAGGTTGTGAGCGCCAGGTGCTGCTGATCTACTGCAGGTCTACTAGCGAGTGTGACTCACAGCGTCTGCAGCAGCGGCGCGGGGTGGAGGGCATAGCGAGGCACGTGCCTCTGCAGGTTGTGAGCGCCAGGTGCTGCTGATCTACTGCAGGTCTACTAGCGAGTGTGACTCACAGCGTCTGCAGCAGCGGCGCGGGGTGGAGGGCATAGCGAGGCACGTGCCTCTGCAGGTTGTGAGCGCCAGGTGCTGCTGATCTACTGCAGGTCTACTAGCGAGTGTGACTCACAGCGTCTGCAGCAGCGGCGCGGGGTGGAGGGCATAGCGAGGCACGTGCCTCTGCAGGTTGTGAGCGCCAGGTGCTGCTGATCTACTGCAGGTCTACTAGCGAGTGTGACTCACAGCGTCTGCAGCAGCGGCGCGGGGTGGAGGGCATAGCGAGGCACGTGCCTCTGCAGGTTGTGAGCGCCAGGTGCTGCTGATCTACTGCAGGTCTACTAGCGAGTGTGACTCACAGCGTCTGCAGCAGCGGCGCGGGGTGGAGGGCATAGCGAGGCACGTGCCTCTGCAGGTTGTGAGCGCCAGGTGCTGCTGATCTACTGCAGGTCTACTAGCGAGTGTGACTCACAGCGTCTGCAGCAGCGGCGCGGGGTGGAGGGCATAGCGAGGCACGTGCCTCTGCAGGTTGTGAGCGCCAGGTGCTGCTGATCTACTGCAGGTCTACTAGCGAGTGTGACTCACAGCGTCTGCAGCAGCGGCGCGGGGTGGAGGGCATAGCGAGGCACGTGCCTCTGCAGGTTGTGAGCGCCAGGTGCTGCTGATCTACTGCAGGTCTACTAGCGAGTGTGACTCACAGCGTCTGCAGCAGCGGCGCGGGGTGGAGGGCATAGCGAGGCACGTGCCTCTGCAGGTTGTGAGCGCCAGGTGCTGCTGATCTACTGCAGGTCTACTAGCGAGTGTGACTCACAGCGTCTGCAGCAGCGGCGCGGGGTGGAGGGCATAGCGAGGCACGTGCCTCTGCAGGTTGTGAGCGCCAGGTGCTGCTGATCTACTGCAGGTCTACTAGCGAGTGTGACTCACAGCGTCTGCAGCAGCGGCGCGGGGTGGAGGGCATAGCGAGGCACGTGCCTCTGCAGGTTGTGAGCGCCAGGTGCTGCTGATCTACTGCAGGTCTACTAGCGAGTGTGACTCACAGCGTCTGCAGCAGCGGCGCGGGGTGGAGGGCATAGCGAGGCACGTGCCTCTGCAGGTTGTGAGCGCCAGGTGCTGCTGATCTACTGCAGGTCTACTAGCGAGTGTGACTCACAGCGTCTGCAGCAGCGGCGCGGGGTGGAGGGCATAGCGAGGCACGTGCCTCTGCAGGTTGTGAGCGCCAGGTGCTGCTGATCTACTGCAGGTCTACTAGCGAGTGTGACTCACAGCGTCTGCAGCAGCGGCGCGGGGTGGAGGGCATAGCGAGGCACGTGCCTCTGCAGGTTGTGAGCGCCAGGTGCTGCTGATCTACTGCAGGTCTACTAGCGAGTGTGACTCACAGCGTCTGCAGCAGCGGCGCGGGGTGGAGGGCATAGCGAGGCACGTGCCTCTGCAGGTTGTGAGCGCCAGGTGCTGCTGATCTACTGCAGGTCTACTAGCGAGTGTGACTCACAGCGTCTGCAGCAGCGGCGCGGGGTGGAGGGCATAGCGAGGCACGTGCCTCTGCAGGTTGTGAGCGCCAGGTGCTGCTGATCTACTGCAGGTCTACTAGCGAGTGTGACTCACAGCGTCTGCAGCAGCGGCGCGGGGTGGAGGGCATAGCGAGGCACGTGCCTCTGCAGGTTGTGAGCGCCAGGTGCTGCTGATCTACTGCAGGTCTACTAGCGAGTGTGACTCACAGCGTCTGCAGCAGCGGCGCGGGGTGGAGGGCATAGCGAGGCACGTGCCTCTGCAGGTTGTGAGCGCCAGGTGCTGCTGATCTACTGCAGGTCTACTAGCGAGTGTGACTCACAGCGTCTGCAGCAGCGGCGCGGGGTGGAGGGCATAGCGAGGCACGTGCCTCTGCAGGTTGTGAGCGCCAGGTGCTGCTGATCTACTGCAGGTCTACTAGCGAGTGTGACTCACAGCGTCTGCAGCAGCGGCGCGGGGTGGAGGGCATAGCGAGGCACGTGCCTCTGCAGGTTGTGAGCGCCAGGTGCTGCTGATCTACTGCAGGTCTACTAGCGAGTGTGACTCACAGCGTCTGCAGCAGCGGCGCGGGGTGGAGGGCATAGCGAGGCACGTGCCTCTGCAGGTTGTGAGCGCCAGGTGCTGCTGATCTACTGCAGGTCTACTAGCGAGTGTGACTCACAGCGTCTGCAGCAGCGGCGCGGGGTGGAGGGCATAGCGAGGCACGTGCCTCTGCAGGTTGTGAGCGCCAGGTGCTGCTGATCTACTGCAGGTCTACTAGCGAGTGTGACTCACAGCGTCTGCAGCAGCGGCGCGGGGTGGAGGGCATAGCGAGGCACGTGCCTCTGCAGGTTGTGAGCGCCAGGTGCTGCTGATCTACTGCAGGTCTACTAGCGAGTGTGACTCACAGCGTCTGCAGCAGCGGCGCGGGGTGGAGGGCATAGCGAGGCACGTGCCTCTGCAGGTTGTGAGCGCCAGGTGCTGCTGATCTACTGCAGGTCTACTAGCGAGTGTGACTCACAGCGTCTGCAGCAGCGGCGCGGGGTGGAGGGCATAGCGAGGCACGTGCCTCTGCAGGTTGTGAGCGCCAGGTGCTGCTGATCTACTGCAGGTCTACTAGCGAGTGTGACTCACAGCGTCTGCAGCAGCGGCGCGGGGTGGAGGGCATAGCGAGGCACGTGCCTCTGCAGGTTGTGAGCGCCAGGTGCTGCTGATCTACTGCAGGTCTACTAGCGAGTGTGACTCACAGCGTCTGCAGCAGCGGCGCGGGGTGGAGGGCATAGCGAGGCACGTGCCTCTGCAGGTTGTGAGCGCCAGGTGCTGCTGATCTACTGCAGGTCTACTAGCGAGTGTGACTCACAGCGTCTGCAGCAGCGGCGCGGGGTGGAGGGCATAGCGAGGCACGTGCCTCTGCAGGTTGTGAGCGCCAGGTGCTGCTGATCTACTGCAGGTCTACTAGCGAGTGTGACTCACAGCGTCTGCAGCAGCGGCGCGGGGTGGAGGGCATAGCGAGGCACGTGCCTCTGCAGGTTGTGAGCGCCAGGTGCTGCTGATCTACTGCAGGTCTACTAGCGAGTGTGACTCACAGCGTCTGCAGCAGCGGCGCGGGGTGGAGGGCATAGCGAGGCACGTGCCTCTGCAGGTTGTGAGCGCCAGGTGCTGCTGATCTACTGCAGGTCTACTAGCGAGTGTGACTCACAGCGTCTGCAGCAGCGGCGCGGGGTGGAGGGCATAGCGAGGCACGTGCCTCTGCAGGTTGTGAGCGCCAGGTGCTGCTGATCTACTGCAGGTCTACTAGCGAGTGTGACTCACAGCGTCTGCAGCAGCGGCGCGGGGTGGAGGGCATAGCGAGGCACGTGCCTCTGCAGGTTGTGAGCGCCAGGTGCTGCTGATCTACTGCAGGTCTACTAGCGAGTGTGACTCACAGCGTCTGCAGCAGCGGCGCGGGGTGGAGGGCATAGCGAGGCACGTGCCTCTGCAGGTTGTGAGCGCCAGGTGCTGCTGATCTACTGCAGGTCTACTAGCGAGTGTGACTCACAGCGTCTGCAGCAGCGGCGCGGGGTGGAGGGCATAGCGAGGCACGTGCCTCTGCAGGTTGTGAGCGCCAGGTGCTGCTGATCTACTGCAGGTCTACTAGCGAGTGTGACTCACAGCGTCTGCAGCAGCGGCGCGGGGTGGAGGGCATAGCGAGGCACGTGCCTCTGCAGGTTGTGAGCGCCAGGTGCTGCTGATCTACTGCAGGTCTACTAGCGAGTGTGACTCACAGCGTCTGCAGCAGCGGCGCGGGGTGGAGGGCATAGCGAGGCACGTGCCTCTGCAGGTTGTGAGCGCCAGGTGCTGCTGATCTACTGCAGGTCTACTAGCGAGTGTGACTCACAGCGTCTGCAGCAGCGGCGCGGGGTGGAGGGCATAGCGAGGCACGTGCCTCTGCAGGTTGTGAGCGCCAGGTGCTGCTGATCTACTGCAGGTCTACTAGCGAGTGTGACTCACAGCGTCTGCAGCAGCGGCGCGGGGTGGAGGGCATAGCGAGGCACGTGCCTCTGCAGGTTGTGAGCGCCAGGTGCTGCTGATCTACTGCAGGTCTACTAGCGAGTGTGACTCACAGCGTCTGCAGCAGCGGCGCGGGGTGGAGGGCATAGCGAGGCACGTGCCTCTGCAGGTTGTGAGCGCCAGGTGCTGCTGATCTACTGCAGGTCTACTAGCGAGTGTGACTCACAGCGTCTGCAGCAGCGGCGCGGGGTGGAGGGCATAGCGAGGCACGTGCCTCTGCAGGTTGTGAGCGCCAGGTGCTGCTGATCTACTGCAGGTCTACTAGCGAGTGTGACTCACAGCGTCTGCAGCAGCGGCGCGGGGTGGAGGGCATAGCGAGGCACGTGCCTCTGCAGGTTGTGAGCGCCAGGTGCTGCTGATCTACTGCAGGTCTACTAGCGAGTGTGACTCACAGCGTCTGCAGCAGCGGCGCGGGGTGGAGGGCATAGCGAGGCACGTGCCTCTGCAGGTTGTGAGCGCCAGGTGCTGCTGATCTACTGCAGGTCTACTAGCGAGTGTGACTCACAGCGTCTGCAGCAGCGGCGCGGGGTGGAGGGCATAGCGAGGCACGTGCCTCTGCAGGTTGTGAGCGCCAGGTGCTGCTGATCTACTGCAGGTCTACTAGCGAGTGTGACTCACAGCGTCTGCAGCAGCGGCGCGGGGTGGAGGGCATAGCGAGGCACGTGCCTCTGCAGGTTGTGAGCGCCAGGTGCTGCTGATCTACTGCAGGTCTACTAGCGAGTGTGACTCACAGCGTCTGCAGCAGCGGCGCGGGGTGGAGGGCATAGCGAGGCACGTGCCTCTGCAGGTTGTGAGCGCCAGGTGCTGCTGATCTACTGCAGGTCTACTAGCGAGTGTGACTCACAGCGTCTGCAGCAGCGGCGCGGGGTGGAGGGCATAGCGAGGCACGTGCCTCTGCAGGTTGTGAGCGCCAGGTGCTGCTGATCTACTGCAGGTCTACTAGCGAGTGTGACTCACAGCGTCTGCAGCAGCGGCGCGGGGTGGAGGGCATAGCGAGGCACGTGCCTCTGCAGGTTGTGAGCGCCAGGTGCTGCTGATCTACTGCAGGTCTACTAGCGAGTGTGACTCACAGCGTCTGCAGCAGCGGCGCGGGGTGGAGGGCATAGCGAGGCACGTGCCTCTGCAGGTTGTGAGCGCCAGGTGCTGCTGATCTACTGCAGGTCTACTAGCGAGTGTGACTCACAGCGTCTGCAGCAGCGGCGCGGGGTGGAGGGCATAGCGAGGCACGTGCCTCTGCAGGTTGTGAGCGCCAGGTGCTGCTGATCTACTGCAGGTCTACTAGCGAGTGTGACTCACAGCGTCTGCAGCAGCGGCGCGGGGTGGAGGGCATAGCGAGGCACGTGCCTCTGCAGGTTGTGAGCGCCAGGTGCTGCTGATCTACTGCAGGTCTACTAGCGAGTGTGACTCACAGCGTCTGCAGCAGCGGCGCGGGGTGGAGGGCATAGCGAGGCACGTGCCTCTGCAGGTTGTGAGCGCCAGGTGCTGCTGATCTACTGCAGGTCTACTAGCGAGTGTGACTCACAGCGTCTGCAGCAGCGGCGCGGGGTGGAGGGCATAGCGAGGCACGTGCCTCTGCAGGTTGTGAGCGCCAGGTGCTGCTGATCTACTGCAGGTCTACTAGCGAGTGTGACTCACAGCGTCTGCAGCAGCGGCGCGGGGTGGAGGGCATAGCGAGGCACGTGCCTCTGCAGGTTGTGAGCGCCAGGTGCTGCTGATCTACTGCAGGTCTACTAGCGAGTGTGACTCACAGCGTCTGCAGCAGCGGCGCGGGGTGGAGGGCATAGCGAGGCACGTGCCTCTGCAGGTTGTGAGCGCCAGGTGCTGCTGATCTACTGCAGGTCTACTAGCGAGTGTGACTCACAGCGTCTGCAGCAGCGGCGCGGGGTGGAGGGCATAGCGAGGCACGTGCCTCTGCAGGTTGTGAGCGCCAGGTGCTGCTGATCTACTGCAGGTCTACTAGCGAGTGTGACTCACAGCGTCTGCAGCAGCGGCGCGGGGTGGAGGGCATAGCGAGGCACGTGCCTCTGCAGGTTGTGAGCGCCAGGTGCTGCTGATCTACTGCAGGTCTACTAGCGAGTGTGACTCACAGCGTCTGCAGCAGCGGCGCGGGGTGGAGGGCATAGCGAGGCACGTGCCTCTGCAGGTTGTGAGCGCCAGGTGCTGCTGATCTACTGCAGGTCTACTAGCGAGTGTGACTCACAGCGTCTGCAGCAGCAGCGCGTGTCTTAGTTTTATCTAACAGGGATTGGCTGTACATAGTTGTAGCCGGCATGCTATCGGCAGAGCTTTTTTAGATATTAAAAAAACATCCAATAAAAAGAAACGTAGAGAGTTTTTTTATTCTTATAAATCACATTGTAATAATTAACACAAATTATTAGGAGTGCAATTTTTAATATAATAGGAACAATCAGGAACATTTTTTTAACAACAGACAATAAGTAGTTGCATATTATAATTTAAAGAATGTTATTATAATTATAAATCACACTTTTATAAAGTAACATAAACTATTTATTAGAACAACTTAAACTTGAGTGACATTTTGAGTTGCACAAAATACCAGCAGCTTTGCAGAGGCACTTTTTGTTGCCACATTTGGTTTTGCAGTGGCATCTTTTATAGCCTTGCCCACCAGAGGTCGATTGTGCATTGGCTATTACTGGTTTCAACTTGTTTGCATCTAGTTTTATCCAACAGGGAATGGCTGGACCTAGTTGTAGCCGGAATGATGAAGGCTAGACCTAGTTTTACCCGAAAACAATCGGCTCTTACTAGGTTTAACCAAGAGTAAGTGGCTACACCTAGTTCTAACCGGCTAAAACTAGGTGTAGCCGCACTTCGGGTATTAGCCGTAACATATATATTATGTATATCAGTCTCTGGTACCCATAGTACAGGCTATGCCTAGTTTGGGATCAGTTGACCGTGTGTGATATGTGCGGAATTATGATATTTATTATTATTTTATTATTATTTATGCTTATATTATAGGTAAAGAACTTTATCTATTCCAAGTGCCTACTACTAATATTATAAATGCGAAAGTTTGTGAGGATGTTTGGATGTTTGTTGTTCAATCACGGCGTAACGGCTCAACCGATTTCGTTGAAACTTATAAAGTTCTATACCTAGAATAGCATATAGCTACTTTTTATGTTGGTACCACGCGAGCGAAGCCTTGGGCGGAAGCTAGTTTATAATATTAGTAGGTGTACACAACCGTCTACGATGCCGTCGTAAAATGTGTGCGCAAAAGATATTGCGCGAAAATATGGTCATAATTCAAAACTTTTCTGGTAACCTAACTTCGCAGGGTTGCGAAACTTATCACATCAAAGTATTTGGTATTCACGGTATTCAGGCGATGTACCGCGAACGAATCAAGTGAAAACTATTGATATTTATATTACAATAGTTACAGTGCACCCTTCACGTGCTGACTTTCTAGGGCTGTTATGCACATATATAATTTTTCTCATTATTAAACTATGCAGTTTGACATTATTATTATTTTCCACCTTCCAAACCTATTCCCTGACGATTCTAACATAATCTTAATAAGACTGTCCTCACAGGGTTGAATGACTGTGTAGGTAATGGTTTCGGCAGAATACCAGCGTCTGCTGCAAAACAGTAGGCATAATGCTGAGCCGAAGCCATTTTGCTGCTGCAGCACACATCACACCATTTTTACTTTCATTACTTTTATCTTGTTTCTTTTATTATAAGTTTATTGTAAAATGTTGTGCAAATGTGTGTGTTTTGGTGGCAATTAAATAAATGTCTATGTCTATGTCTATATTTTCAGCATTTGCTGCCTCGAATTAAATATTATTTTGTGTAACTCGTCAAAATTGTAGGTTCTTAGTGTGTTCGCCCAGAACTGAGCTCGCGATGTCCACTAAAGTTGGTGCCATGATAGTTAAATATAAAAATATAAATAAATATAAATATTTCGGACATATCACACACGGTCAACTGATCCCAAACTAGGCATAGCCTGTACTATGGGTACCAGAGACTGATATACATAATAAGTATATATTTAACACCCAGACACAGAACAAACATCTGTGTTAGTCACAAATGTTTGTCCAGTGCGGGAATCGAACCCGCGACACCAAGCGCTGAAGGCAGAGTTACTACCAACTGAGCTATGAGGCTAGTCAGAAATCTACCAATAATTGAAAAAGTACTTCTTTGAATGCAGGAATAAATAACAGCACTACCACTGGAATTGTAGCGCACATTTTCCCGAAGGAAAAATTCAATGAGCGCATTCGGGATTCAAACCAGCAACTGCCACCACTCCATCAGCATCTCTCAGGCTATTGGCAACGCTAGCCCGTTACGTTAAACACGTTACAGTCAAACGGTTTAGTTCTGGCACGGTTTTGCTGCTAATAAATAACTATTATGTACCCACTACTGTAACGCCCGTGACTTTGGCCGCATGGATTATTTCATTGCATTTAACTGTAGGTAATGGTTTAAGTTTAAGTTTGGTTGGTGAATATGTCAAAGAAGCATGGAAAAGAGCATACTAGGATACACAAGGTTACACAGAATACGAGCCACAACCATAAGAAAAATAACAAAATGGGAAGATGCCGAAACTAAGATCAAAACACTTAAATGGAGATGGGCAGGTCACATGCTCAGAGAGCAAACACCAAAATGGACCATAGCATTAACAAACTGGACCCCCCGACACAACACAAAAAGAAAAAGAGGCAGACAGCTCCAAAGATGGTCTGATGACAAAAAGAAAATCACTGGCCCACTTTGGACAACTGGCAGGAGATAGGGAAGAATGGAAAAAGCTGGAGGAGGCTTTTGTGTCATAGACACGCTAAACAATGTAGAGAAATTAATAGTTATATAACAATACCCATGTATGTTTAGCAATAAAGGCTTTGAAAAATGGTTTCGGCAGAATACCAGCGTCTGCTGCTAAATAGGCATAATGCTGAGCCGAGCCGATTTTGCAGCAAACTTCACACCATTTTTATTTCAATTACTTTTACTCATTGTGTCTAGCTAGATCATGCTATTATTTGTCGATGTGGGGATCGAACCCGCATCGATTTATTCCCGTCTGCACCCACAAACGATCCCCACGCAGTGGCAGACGGCTACTCATGGCTATCGGCCCACGCAGGGACGGTTGACCATACTGATTACTGTTTGCCTCCAGTATCAACCTACGCAGTGGCAAACGGTAAACTGCCACGCCATCAAAAAATCAACTTATTTATAAAACAAACAAGATCTTATTTCAAGAGTCATTAGGATCAACTTCCAAGGGCCATCCATAGATTAAGGAGCCGCTACGCCCAAAGGGCCATCCTACACCACCTGAAAGGTGATGAGGATGGCTAACCTTTTTTTTTTTTCACATTGTAAAAATGCGTTACGCATCCAACTCGAGGAAAGGCGGAAACATAACCTAATTTTATGATTTTTTCATTATTATTCGGAATTAATTTAAATCCAGACGTTATTAGACCAAAATGCCGGGCATGTCTGAATAATCCGGGCACATGGTAACGGATAAAAACAAAATTACATATAAATAATTTGGACAAAAAACGGCAAGTTTTTTGTAGAGGTCATGACGTTTTTTATGTTTTACAGGACAAGTGGCAATCCCTAAAAAAGGGAAAGAATCATCAAAATAGGCGGAGATATAATCGACAGACATTAAAAAAAAAAGTCGAATATAAAATATCGATAGTGATCCTTATTTGAAGTTGGTTAAATATAAAGAGTTTTATTACCTTCGAAGACTCATTGTTGCGATTTTGGCCAGTCTCCTCAAAGGTCAATAAATAATCACTTTTTCAACTTTTAAATGTCACAATAACCTAAAAATCATAACGAATTAAACTTACTACTAATAAACGAAATAATAATAATAACTAAAAAAACTTTATGGTGACAAATTAAAATTACATAGTACTCAATAACGAAATAATAAAAAATAGGTACAATAGACACGGTAGACATCCTCTCATATCTCCAGGCAGATCCATGTGGATGTCTAAGTGTGGTAGTCAGAGGCACGTCTAAATTTATACAGTGCCAACTTTTAAAAGTAACTAAAAAATAATAGTAGAATTAAAAAACTTTATAATAAGGAAAATCAGATAGAAACACAAAATGAACACCTTGTATATACAAAACTTTTTCCACCACCTGTATACAGGAACTAAAGTTGTATTGACACAAGCGACTGTATACAACACGGACCTTTACCCAACTGAGTTTCTGAACGAAGTTTACCCTAAAGCTACCGCAAACTTCTCTCAAATATCAACCCTAAGTCCTCCCACTAAGATACAAAATCGTATACTCAAATAGTTACACTTTAGGACAGCGAGGTATTTTTATGGGAATATTGAATGTATTGCCTTGTTAATAGAGTTGAATTTAGGTTAGCAGGTAGGGGGCTAAAATTGCAGTGCGACACCAAATTAGCTTTATTTTATTGACTAGTTTTTGAATATGGATTTGGTTGGATATTGTATTTCGATACTGACGTTTCAGGTGCTAATAAGGAGAGCACTGGTAGAGTGGCCTTCCGATTGACAGGTCGTAGGTTTGAATCCCGGTCGTGCACCATTGAATTTTCCATTCGGAAAATTGATGTGCGCTATACTAGTGCTTTTTAGTATTAATCAACAAAAAACACTATCTAAAGTAAATTAATACAGTTTTTTTTTACATCTAATTAAAAACTATTAAAAACGTATGTACATAATTGCGTTATTAATTAAGAACCCCTCTTTGGGTAAAGGCCTCCTCCATTTTTTGCCATTCTTCCCTGCTCTGTAGGTTTTTGATCCACGCTTGATTAGCAAAGTCGAAAAAAGTTATTTTAGTAAGGCGAGTAATCTTCAATGCTTGTAAAACGTTAGTCAAAGATTAAAGAGGTGTACATACAAACCTACCTACTACCAGAGCTACTACAATAGAATAGCATGAAGTTATAACTTTCAAAGTCCATCCTATCCTATCTGAAAATCTTCAACTAACAGACAGACAAACCCAACCAAGCACAATTGAAGAAGGTTTGATAAATGGCGTTTATTTGTGTATCTGATCGTTATTCCCGCAACATCCTAAACAAACCCTTATCCCGCTTAAAATATGACCGAAAATCGCGTGCTAAAGCGAAGATGACTTTCGGAAGTCTAAAAGTTCATCGCCAGGTGGAATAATTTAGCGACTGTATTCGGTTAAGATAAGGGTGGTTTTCGCGTGGCAAGTCATTAGCACAATTTTTTACCAAATGTAATTGCGGACGATTTAATTGTGGTCTTTCGTTTTCCGATTGTTTAATGAAAATCTTTTTTGTTCTATTTTGAACTTTATTCCATAAGATATAGTGAGGAACAGTTTGATAAGAGAGCGTTGTGGAGTGAAAGAAGACGTAGGTATGAGGATTGAGAAAGGTAGGCTGAGATGGTTTGGTCATGTAGAGAGGATGAACGAAAGAAGATTGACGAAACAGGTGTATAAGGCGAGTGTAAATGGAACCTTTGGAAGAGGAAGACCTAGGCATACGTTTAGTCCAAATCGGTGACGTTTTAGAAAAAGGCAGGCATCCGCGGATGTCGTCAGAGGCGACTAAGGGAAAAAAGCTAGGGGATGGGCAGCAGCGTCCCTCATGTTAACAACGATAGCTCTAACTGCGCTCGCCAACCCACATGCCCAGCGTGGTGAGTATGGGCAAATCCCCCCACATGATAAGAAATTCGCTCTGTCTGTGGGGGAGGCCATGTTCAGCAGTGGACGTCGAACGGCTGAAATGATGATGATGATGATAACTTATTTTAGTTAGATTGTGTATGAAATTGATTGCAAAACTAGTAGGTTGTTCAATCGACTTGTTTAATACGATTAAAACCAAGGCCAAAAAGAATCACACAATCGCATTTAACGAAAATTATATCAAAAGAATCAAAAAGCCTTTCCTTTTAAGAGAGAATTTAAAAGATTGTATCTGCAACAGCAAAATATTTCATACCGAGACAAACAGAAAATGTACAACAATTCCTGAATCCTCCTGAAAACGGAATTGTTCACAAGGGTGTTATTTGGCATTTTATTATGTTCAAGCCTGTCAGAGCAGTAATAAACAAGTGAGAGCGCTTATCGAAGTATGAACGGGAGAACCTATGACGCAACAAGAGATAATTTCGTTTTAAAAACTAAAGGAAAAAACGTCACCAAGTTTCTTTATTCTTTAATGTACTATTTGTACACAAGACAACACAGATTACAGCAATTAAAAAGAAAGGTGTACAAAAGAGATTTCTTCCAGCAAACCTTGAAAGATGAATTGGCGCCTTGAAGTAGCTTAAAAGTTAGAGGGAGTTTTTTTTATTGATAGACGTGTATTATTTTGTTTAATATTGAATATAAATAAATAAATAAATATTCCGGACATAATATATCACACAAGGTCAACTAGGCATAGCCTGTACTATGAGTACCAGGGACTGACATACTTAATACATAAATATTGAACACCCAGAATGTTTGGGAATCGATTCCCGCACTCAGGGACTGAATAACCGGAATATAAAGGTACCTTTAAATCACGATATGACGTCATACCGATAAATTCCGGTTACCCGACTATTTCTCTACCGATAAATATAACGGTACCGGAAAATCTGGTTTCCCAGTTAATTTCGGTTTATTTCGCTACCGGTACCTATAACCGAAATAAATAATAGTTTATAAAGGTTTTCTTTGATGAAACGCCGCCACCCCGCCACCGCGGCGCGACTGTCCTAGCGAACTAGCCGCGGCTCAAAATTTCGGTACCGAAATCTACCGGTATGAAATAAAGGTACCGTAATGCCCTACCGGTATAGCATAATGGTACCGAAATGTTTTGACGGTACCAGTACCTATAACCTCTACCGCTTTCAGTCCCTGCCCGCACTGGACAAAAATTTGTGTGTGCGCTAGCGCAGAAGGCAGAGTTACTACCAACTGAGCTATGAGGCCAGTCAATATGTTTAATACGATTTTTTTAGGTAGCTCCTTTTTGGGAATAAAATATTATAGGTTAGGTACTAACCCCGAAAATCCCTTATAAAAAAGGCCTTACGAAAAAAACTTGCCCTCGTTCATGTCGGTTTTTTTTTTAATTTGCTTTTAAAAGCCTCTGATTCAAGCTGTATAGCTTGCTCATTCAAACTCCGTTCGTAAGTACAGTCCGAAGTACGATTTAATTCTAGATATTTTGTACAAAACATTACATTATATTTGAATTTTAAATCCAAGAGATTTTATAGATATTGCTCGGACCAAGATTGCACGAATCATTATCATCAGCCTGTAGAAGTCCACTGCTGGACATAGGCCTCCCCCAAAGAGTTCCATGACGAACGGTATTGAGCCTTCTCCATCCACCGACTTTTTGCAACCTTCCACAATGTCGGTCCATCGGGTCGTTGGGCCTTCCAACACTGCGTCGTCCGGTTCGTAATATTCTTTAGTTTTGGTAAAAGAAAAACCCCTCTGAAAAATAGACATAGACACTGAGTTTATTCCTTCTTTTTTGGAATCGATAGAAAAGGGTGGGGGTTAAAGTTGGAGTTTAGAGAGTCTTCCCTGCCTTTTCTCCGCTACTGCGATTCATCATCATCATCATCAACAGCCTGTAGAAGTCCACTGCTGGACATAGGCCTCCCCCAAAGAGTTCCACGACGAACGGTCTTGAGCCCTTTCCATCCACCGACTTCCCGCAACCTTTACAATGTCATCAGCCCTTGGGGGGGGGGGCCTTCCAACACTGCGTCGCCCGGTTCGTGGTCGCCATTCGAGAACCTTTACTCCCCAACGGTTATCGGTTCTGCGAGCTATATGGCCTGCCCACTGCCACTTCAACTTGCTAATTCTGAGAGCTATGTCGGTGACCTTCGTTCTTCTACGGATTTCCTCATTTCGGATCTACTACTGCGATTATCGTTTAAGATTTGTTGCTTTTTAAGAAATGGTAGGAAACAGCAGCTTTCTGTAGCCTGGGGTTGAGTCAGCGAAACTTTAAGTGTTCTGTTTGTTATGTTTTGGCGAAAACAACATTAATGTCGTACATCCTAGAGTTTATTATTTCGTGTCAAGGTTCTCTACAAAATAAACAACTATAAGACTGTTACAAGTAACAAGTATATAATCGTAGTAGTTCATTCTGGGAAAGCGTGCTTCATCTTAGGCCACATCTCACTTGCAAAAGTGAGTTGGTGGCCAAACGCCTTACCATCTTCTTCCTTCCCTCGTCCCACATTATGTGGGGTCGGCACAACACTCTTCCACTCTTCACTTTGGAGGAGGTAGGGCATAGCGAGATTTTCTCGTTCTAAATTGGAGCAGCTCGCTTGGGGAGGTACCTCCGCCTTACAGAATCGCAGCCAAATAACATTATTTGTTTCAAATAGTGTTGTGTTCCTGCGGTGAGTAAGGTTGCCAGAGCTCTTTAGGGGGAGGGGGTTGGCAACGCGTGCGTGATGCCTCTGGTATTGCAAGCGCTCATAGGCTACGGTAACTGCTTACCAACAGGTGGGCCGTATGCTTGTTTGCCATCTCAGTTGTATAAAAAAAAAAAAAAATCTCTCTTCTGTTAGCCGTCATCTCCGCACTCACTTCTTTCTTATTCATGTCATCTTTAATACAATCCATCCATCTTTTCTTCGGCCTTCCTCTAGTCTTATATCCATCCACATTCATACCTAACGCTCTTTTTCTGTTA
The DNA here is from genome assembly GCA_947579855.1 of Anticlea derivata. Lineage (NCBI taxonomy): Eukaryota > Metazoa > Arthropoda > Insecta > Lepidoptera > Geometridae > Anticlea > Anticlea derivata. Next base: position 2,763,239 of record OX388287.1, on the reverse strand, counting down.
CATGACTTTCATTCCTCCTCATGACATGACCAATGCCAAACGCCCTACAATTATCAATAAAAAAAAAAAGTAGTAATACTTGTCGTCTATCAAACTTTATTGCCTGGATGTAGATGCCCTTTCGGGATAGCATCATCATAACCATCAGCCCACATTAGTCCACTGCTGGACATAGGCCTTGACTGGCCTCTTAGCTCAGTTGGTAGTAACTCTGCCTTCTGCGCTAGAGGTCGCGTGTTCGATTCCCGCACTGGACAAACATTTGTGACTAACACAGATGTTTGTTCTGTGTCTGGGTGTTAAATATATATCTATTATGTATATCAGTCTCTGGTACCCATAGTACAGGCTATGCCTAGTTTGGGATCAGTTGACCGTGTGTGATATGTCCGAAATATTTATATAGTTAAGTATATACTATATACTTGTCGTCTATCAAACTTTATTGCCTGGATGTAGATGCCCTTTCGGTATAGCATCATCATAACCATCAGCCCACATTAGTCCACTGCTGGTATGTCCAGCAGTGGACCTCTCCTAATACACGCCACTGAACCCGGTGTTCGGCCCTTCTCATCCACACTACGTTTGCCTAGACGTGGTGTCCACTCGTTTACCCCAACGGTTGTTGGTTCTTCGGCATATATGACCAGCCCACTGCCAATTCAGTTTGCTAATCCTCTGGGCTATGTCGATGACTTTACAATACAATATAATTTGGCTGGCCTCATAGCTCAGTTGGTAGTAACTCTGCCTTCTGCGCTAGAGGTAGCGGGTTCGATTCCCGCACTGGACAGACATTTGTGACTAACACAGATGTTTGTTCTGTGTCTGGGTGTTAAATATATATCTATTATGTATATCAGTCTCTGGTACCCATAGTACAGGCTATGCCTAATTTGGGATCAGTTGAACGTGTGTGATATGACCGGAATATTTATTATTATTATTATTTTATTATTATTATTAATACAATATGAACTTTTTTTCTCTGTGGGATAATCTGGCTGCGTATTTTATCCTTCAGATAAACTAATAGGGATATGCTATCCCATTATACATTTATGAATCATGTAGATATAAGACTCACCGAAGAGCACAGCTGGTCCCGTCTTCATCACCCTCCCGCTTGCGCCTCCGTCGCCTGATGTAGATGACGGCTGCAACGGCTATGAGCGCGGCTACGGCCCCACAGCCCAGCACCACGATCATCACTATATGACGTGTCTTCATTTTGGGCTGCGGAGGAGAAAAAACCTTGATTTGCAAAGCAGTTCCATCTAAAAGGTTTTTTTTTATGCAACATAGGTGGCAAACAAGCTTACGGCCCACCCGATGGTAAGCGGTTACCGTAGCAATACCAGAGGCATCACGCACGCGTTGCCGACCCCGAACCCCCTTCCCCCCTAAAGTGCTCTGGCAACCTTACTCACCGCAGGAACACAACACTATTTGAAACAAATAATGTTATTTGGCTGCGATCTTCTGTAAGGCGGAGGTACCTCCCCAGGCAAGCTGCTCCAATTCAGAACGAGAAAATCTCGCTGTGCCCTACCTCCTCCTAAAAAAAAAAGTCCGAAAGATATTTTCAAATAGGTAGCCATTTTATTCGTGATGGTTAGCCATTGTTGCTCCGGCTGAAGGATAGGCCCCTCCATATCTAACTACCCGCGGATGTCGTATGAGGCGACTAAGGAAAAAAGCTAGGGGATGGGCAGCAGCGTACCCTATTTTCACACAGATAGCTCTAACTGTGCTCGCCAACCCGTAGGTATGTTCAGCGTGCCGAGTATGGGCAAATTCCCCCACATGAAGCCACTCCAGAAATCTGTGGCGGAGGCCGATGTTCATGAGTGGACTTCAAACGGCTGGAATGATGATGATGATGAGACATTTTCTTTCACACTCGCATTGACGTCCCTTTCAAAATCATTATCGTTCGGTCTGGATGCAATGCAGTACCTACCAAGAATATACCTCTAAAATCTTGAACAAACAGGTAGTACGTAGTACTTGTCTTTAGTGAAGTAATGAGTAAGTATCTACTACTTCTTGTGATCAACAAAGATTGCCAAGTTTTGAGACCTATCTCAGCACTTATGTTGATGAAGATCTAAGGCGAACGGAGACTTGAAAAATTTTAGCTTCACTATCAACTAGCGATCGTTCACGAATTCACCTGAGGCAGGCACACTAGGCGGGTTGTTCTCGACCGTGAAAAGTGTATATACAAGGTGATTAATAATATATATGCCACCCCGAATGGGGCTTATTCTACAACCAATTGGCAATAAAGTTTGTTCTACGACTTTTGGAAATTCGTCATTTTTCATTGAAAAACTCAGTTTTGGGTTCAAATCAGGTCAAAGAAGAATGATGTCTCTCAATGAATCAGCTGTTTTAGGTAGCAATCTTGATTCCGAACTTCTTGTACGTTTAGTAATTAGGTCTAAAGATGATAAAAATACCAAAAATTGCTAATTAGTGAAAGTATGTGATTTTTTTTTTATTTACATGAAAATCTTGATATTTTTTTCGTTAACATAACCGTGACTCCATACAAAAACGGTAATCTATGTTTTGAGCAAAATATCAATTATCTTACAGCCCCCTGTTATCTGAAAAACCGTTCGTTATGCTCACTCTACCATTAAATTGATCAGCATGCCTATTGCGTATGCGTAATGGCAATGAAGTTCGTAACTTTGAGAGTGATTATAACAATCTTAGCAACATTCAAAACGTTCCAAACTTGACAAGGGAAAACTTAAAGATCTTAGCTTCTTCCTTTTCATGTTTGAAAATCTATAGATGTCGCTAAAATTTATAAAATCGTCCTCAAAGTTACGAACTTCATTACCATTACGCATACACAATTGCACCCCTGTTCAGAACGCCAGACGCAATATTTGCCTTTCGTGCACACGTCAGATGAATTCAAATTTTTAGATTCTAGGACATGCCCGCTACCTCACGAGGTTTCCCTTCACCGTTTGAGATTAATAGTATAGCGCACATACATTTTCCGAACGGTAAATCCATTGTTGTACGCACGGGATTCGAACCCACGGCCCGTGGATCGGAAGGCTACTACCAAACAGCAGTAATACGACGAACGAAAGTTTCATTGTCCTTCAAAGTTGTTAATTTATCAGCCATTTTGTAACCGCGATCTGTAAATTGACGGGCGGTTTCTGGGTCAAAGCCAACACAATCTGAAACTATCTGTTTTAGGGTTCTCTACCTCAACAGGAAAAAAACACGGAACCTTTAAAAGATCACTTTGTTGTCCGTATGCCAGTCTGTCTATCTGTTTGTCTGTCAATACCCTTTTACTCAGGAACGACTAAAAGAAGATATCAAATTGAACTGTGAGGTTATGATGCCGTAAAAAATCAAGCGACTTACTCAATGCAAGATATAATTTCATTTTATTAAAGAAATGGCGAAAATGAAAATCCTGGTACTAAAATATGTAATGAAATGACACCATCTAAGACACAAATAAAGTAAAAGATCTCATTATACATTCGAAAAATTTTACAGTTTGAAGGTTTTTGCCGTCAAGAAATATATTTAGCTGAGATTAATTTAAAATCTCGGTGGAGTAATTATGGTACAAACTTTTATTTATTATAAGTAACAGAAAAATAATAACAGTTGTAAATAAAACTAAAATAATATTATACTAGAAATGAACTCTGTTTTCTACGACTACAAGTAGAAAACAGAGTTCAGATCACCAACCACAGGCAGCGTGCCCAAAAGGCTGGCGACGTTACCTCGTTGGATCGCTATATTATCGCTATGGTACAAACTTATATTTGCAGTTAATTTAATACAGTGAACTACGCGAGGGTTGTCAAAACAGGTAAGTCACTTCGTACACTTTGGTTCTCGATTTTACGACCCCCTGTAAATGTCTGTCCCCTGTACGGAAGCCTCATGGCACGAATCCTCGCACTTGACCGCTTTTATTTAGTGGCGGAATCAATTTGAAAGTTTTCGCTTTGGAACTGCAAAATAAATTGCTTACCTACCTACTTTATACGGGTGAAGTGGGGAAAACAAGTTTACACAGGCTACGGTCAAAGCGGTATGCATTAATAAAATTATACAAGCTGAAGCCCGCAACTTTGCTAGTGTGGTACCCAAATAAATACAATGTGATTCATAAAGGAGCCATTTCATTCTGGGTCTGGTCCATGTACACTACATAGAAAAATTAGAAAAAAATAGTAGATTACAAGAAAAATTCAATTTCATTAATTTGAAGACAAATGCGATGGTACAAGAATAGTTCTTCTGGTAAGTTTTTTACTATTTGAAGGCCGCCATGTTGGTTTATAATTGGCGTTTGACATGACATTGACATATTTTTCATGTCATTTTGTTTAGTCAGATAAATGTAGGTTGTCAAAATGTCATTCCACGCACGTCCATCCGCCATATTTTTGTAGCGCTGTGTGTTGCTCTCTTTGTCGAAGAAAATCTTAGTGTACCTTAGAACGAAGTCAATTTAAATAAAATAACCAATTAAATACTTTTATACTTTATTGCTTAGCCATATTTTAGAGTAGTGTACACAGTGCAGGCCCAGGCTCCATATATTGATGAAACGTCTCTTTTATGTATTATATCCCGAAAGGGGCCTTATGTATTTACTAGTAACTTGATTTTATCACAGCGGTATCAGGCCATAAGCCTTAGTGTTTGATATCAATTTGAACTTGATACCTCAAGCTGTTTCTGAGAAAAAGTGCCTCTACACACGGACAGACCAACTGAAACAGACAACAAACAGATTCTATAAGGATTCCGTTTTTTCCAAATAAGGTGCGGAACCCTTCTTCTTCTATAGTTTCAGTGTTTCAACCTATGGTTTCAACTAAAGTTAAATATATTTTGCCGTAGGAGTCCACTTAGTAGGAGGCCACTTTAATTCCAGCATCGGTAGGCTGGTGCGGAGCCCTAAAAACTCAGTAGGATCGCTTTTCCCGTGTCAGTGTGACCGAACCTTTAATTTATCGGAAAAATAATATTGTACCTACCAACACCTGCATGCAAATTTTAACCCAGAAAGAACTCACGCTACAAAACACTTTATTAACTTTTTCTGCTACCTACATACAGCTCCGCTTCTATTTGCAACCTTGGCCAACATTAAAAAGTCAAATGAAATCAAAAGGGGTTTATTTCAATAAAATCACTAGGATCACTTTGAAACATCTTAGAAACTAGGTGAAGCTATAACTGTTCCTCGCGACCAAGCCTACAAGAATCAGGCAACAAACACGGCGCGTGCCTATCATTTTTTCGATGATCATTTTTCACAAAATGGAATGTAGAGCTTCAGTGTGGTGCCGATCGAACTAGGTGAGGCTCAAAAGAAAAACAATCTTATAGAAATGTGTAAAAATGTGAAAAATAGGCCCACCGTAAGAAAATGCCCTTTTTCTTAAAATGCAATAATTTGTGTAACATTTGAGGTATATTTGAAATATATTTTATACACAATTTAGATGTCGCGTACCAGAACACGGCTTTAACGTGAAGACAACAATTTTTATACATCAAAATTTCATAGAGATGCTATGAATGGTGCCATTTCAATCACCCCTCTGAGCTATAAAAACTTTAGCGTAGCGCCTTGTCTGATTCCTAAAAGCGGCGAACGTCATGTAACATTGAAAACATGCGAAAATGCCTAAATAAACTTCAATAAATATATATAATCACCTAGCCGTTTTCGGCTACAGTGACTTGGACTTTGAACTCTATCAAGTTTAGGCCTTGATTTTTAGCCCTTAAGTAACAGGCGTACCCAATTTGGGTACGCCTGTTACTTAAGGGGACCACGGGAACATAACATAATAATAAGTAAGACCGCACGCTATTTGAACACTGCTTCAGGCTGAAAACCACCAGCTTGTAGCAATGTCCGCATTTTGACGGTTACCGTCACCTACAAGAAAACATAGCTTGGTTCTCGAGTGTTATTTATTTTATTTCTTTGTCCCTGCGCAGGATGACAGAATGAAGTGTTGTTTACAAAGCCGTATCCTAGGCCCGTAGTTTAATCAATACGGCAAATATGCAGGATTTAGGGTTGCCTGCAACGTTCGTATCATCATCATCATCATTTGAACCGTAGGACGTCTGCTGAACATAAGCCTCCCCCATAAATTACCAGAAACAATCACTTGGGGATTTGCTCATACTCGCCACGCTGGGCCAAATAAGGCCAAAAAAGTTATAAAGATGATAAAAATACCAAAGCTGTTTTTGGTATTTTTCTAATTTACAAAATATGTTCTAGATAATTGTAATAATTTAAGTATATTTTTTTGTAAAATATATGACTTCAAGACTTGCAGCGCCCTTACAGGGTCTATGTACTTACCTACTTTAAGCTAAAAATACCATCTTAGCTGAATATGTACATGGAGCATGAATAAATTAAATGAAATTAAACTTTTTTATTTATTTATTTAGGAGGAGGAAGGGCACAGCGAGATTTTCTCGTTCTGAATTGGAGCAGCCCGCCTGGTGAGGTACCTCCGCCTTACAAAAGATCGCAGCCAAAAAACATTATTTGTTTCAAATAGTGTTGTGTTCCTGCGATGAGTAAGGTTGGTAAGCTCTTTAGGGGGGGAGGGGGTTCGGGGTCGGCAACGCGTACGTGATGCCTCTGGTATTGCAAGCACTCATAGGCTACGGTAACCCCTTACCAACAGATGGGCCGTATGCTTGTTTGCCACTTCAGTAGTATAAAAAAAAAATGCAGTAAAAAAAAACTAAACCAAAACTGTGATAAACACTGAAAAACTGCTAAAGTTAAAACTGTGTAGCAGCATTCAGTAAGTCAAAGTCAAAAGGCATTTATTTCAATAAAATCACTAGGATCACTTTGAAACGTCTTAGAAACAAGGTGAAGCTATGCCTGTTCCTCGCGACCAAGCCTACAAGAACAAACCTTAGGATATGAACTAGCTGATTACCAAACGTACAGGAACTTCTACATCGAGATTACTACCTAAAATTGGATTGACCCCAAAACAGCTGAATTTTCATAAATTTTTTTCAATTAAAAATGACGAATTTCCTCAAAAGTCGTAGAACAAACTTTAGTGCCAATTCGGTGCCAATGCCATCATCATGAATCACGTATAGATAATATGGAATAAATAAATAATAAAAAAAAATATTCTGGACATATCACACACGGTCAACTGATCCCAAACTAGGCATAGCCTAGGCATAGTTTATTGGTGCCAGAGACTGATATACATAATAGATAAATAGTAACACCCGGACACAGAACAAACATCTGTGTTCATCACACAAATGTTTAAAAATGAGATAAATGAAGATAAATGGACCTAACTGAGGCAACGGAAAGGGCCATCGAGGTTGCTACATATTGTTCGAGTAGAGTTTGAAAGAGTCCTTGACTCGAGAAGAAGAAGAAGAAGAAATCACACAAATGTTTGTCTTGTGCGGGAATCGAACCCTCTACCTCCCTCCTCTAGTGCAGAAGGCTACTACCAATTGAGCTATGATACCTAGCAAACTGCAAGCTGTAGACCCGGGTCTCCAGCTGACACATAGTTTTTGGCTCATATCTCAGAAACCTCTTTGGCACCTAAATTTTGAATTGGATTTTCAGATTGCACCAATTATGCACTAAATATTTGCATACTCAGAATTCAGAAATTCGTTATGTGTAAGCTGTAGACATACACACTACGGAATATAGTCATTTCGTGACACCCCTACCTATCTACATACTTTACGTATATCCCCGTAGGTTTGTTTGTACATCGTGTATTCGTTTGTGTGTGATAAATATAAATAATGCGACGGAAAAATAATCAAAGGACTTTTGCTATTTTACTGAAGGGAAAAAACAAAGTTGTACGTAACAATCGCACGTTGTATTGACCGCCATTGTCATTTAGGCTTAAGTAACTCTTATTTAGTGTCTACCATTATTAGTGTAATGGTAGACACTAAATACCGTTATTTAGTGTAATCCGTAGAAGAACCAAGGTCACCGATATAGCTTTCAGAATTAGCAAGTTGAAGTGGCAGTGGGCAGGCCATATAGCTCGCAGAACCTTTACTCCCCAATCGGAGGAGTTAAGGTTCTCGAATGGCGACCACGAACCGGGCGACGCAGTGTTGGAAGGCCCCCCACCCGATGGACCGATGACATTGTAAGGGTTGCGGGAAGTCGATGGATGGAAAGGGCTCAAGACCGTTCGTCGTGGAACTCTTTGGAAAAATTAATTTAAATTAAAATCTAATTTAAATGAATCAGTAACCGTGGCAATGGACGTACCACGTGAGCGAAGCCACGGGCGGAAGCTAGTTTTATATAAACCAAAGAATCAAAGCGAACATTCAATTCACGAAATCCCTTGAGCGTCGTTGGAAATACGAATTTGTAAGATCATTGAAATTGAACTTCTAACTAAGCGTCAGCTCTCCCGCAAAAGTTCCCCCTTCTACAAATTTTTAGTAAAATATACAACATTATATCTTATTATATTTTTAGTGCTGATTTAAGGTGAGGGTTTAATTATTTTATGATTTTTGAATTGTTTTTTCTCAATGACCGGAAAACGCACAGTTTTGATTTTTATGACAAAGATAACTTGAGCATTTTATTTACGTAAATCCAAGACAGAAACGCGATTGGTAAAACTTTTCTCGATAGATTTATTTTTTAAAGTTGGGTCCTCTGCAACAGTTTTTTCGAAAATACTCTGAGACTATCTAACAAAAATAACTTTTTTTTAAATATTTTGTTAGACAATAGCATTGGGTACCTAAATCCAAGACACTTTTTAAAAAAAATAGATAGTTTTTGAGATAATCGATATTTTCTTATATTTCGCTTACGTCGATTACTTTCGAGCGCCTTCTAACGCTTGCTATCTCTTTCCGCATTCAATTACAGCACATAGCGCTGTCACTTTCTTCACTCCGCCCACTCGACAATTTATTATGATTTTTGTATCCTCTTAACGAGAATTCTAGGCTAGGTGGTTTTAATATGTATGCTATCCCGAAAGGGCTTATTCTACAATTGGCAATAAAGTTTGCTCTACAACTTTTGGAAATTCGAAATTTTTCATTGAAAAAACTTAACACAAATCAGCTGTTTTGCAAATTAAAGTAAATCTTATTTATTTTCTTTAGTCTTCTTTAGTCTCTCTCACAGAGATTTCTTTTAGTTAAAACTCAATGAATCAGCTGTTTTAGGTAGCTATCTTGATGCCGAGCTTACTATATTGAGTATAGACAAATCCCTCCAAATGATTGTTTGGGTGCACTCAGACCGTACAAGGTCGGTCGCACTGGAAATCCGAATCATCATCATTTTAGCCATAGGACGTCCATTGCCGAACGGCCAATGTTCAGCCCCACAGATTTTCAGACCGAACTCTAACATGTGGGGGAATTTGCCTACACTCACCACGCTGGCCGCGAGTGGGCGAGCGCAATAACTCTTTTTCTTTGAGAAAATAGAGGACGCTGCTGCCCATCCCCTAGCTTTTTTCCTTAGTCAGCTCTTACAACATCCCCGTGTAGTTAGATACCACGACCATTTATTAATTGTTTAACTGCTAAAAGATAACCTATTTGTTATGTATTTAAGTATAGTTTAGCATCTTATAGTTTTGTTTCATAAGATGCAACATGGTAGCCCGTAGGTTTTCTCAGTGTTCAGTACCCGTTAAAGTTACACTTTTCAAAACCTTCTGCCAATGCTTTTACACGAGCAGCCTATGGGTTAGGTACACACAAAAGGCTCTTAGTGCCCTGCGTATCCAGTACAATAACATCTTTAGAATGCTGTTGGGACTGCCTCGATTCTGCAGCGCTTCTGGAATGTTCGCGGATGCTAGGGTAGATGGGTTCGCAGCGGTTATGCGCAAACGTATAGCATCTCTAATGAGCAGAGTCAGAGGCAGTCACAACTGCATACTGAATACAATATCTGTGAAGTACGACTGCCCCATACTTCACCACTGGGTAAAGACTGTTATAATTTAATTGCTCATTATTCATATTTAAACAAAAAAAAAAATATTCCGGACATATTCACACGGTCAACTGATCCCAAACTAGGCATAGCCTGTACTATGGGTATCAGATACTGATATACATAATAGATATACATATTTAACACCCAGACACAGAACAAACATCTTTGTTTATCACACAAATGTTTGTCCAGTGCGGGGATCGAACTCGCGACCTCTAGCGCTGAAGGCAGAGTTACTACTAACTGAGCTATGAGGCCAGTCTTTATTATGTGTTATGTACCTTACCTACCTATTTTTGTGATACGCTATGGACTAAGTTGTCTGCAATAAAGATTTATTATTATTATTATAAGTATCTGCCTTACCTACCTACACACCACCTCATACACCACAAACAAAAATGGATCTTATTGTAACCAATGGTACCTAACGTCTTTTCTAGGTCACGAGTTCTGATGTGTTTAAGTATAAATTTGCTAACTAGAGATCGACTACCCATAAGTTTATTATTAAATTTTTAAGTACTTTTTTTTTAAGTGAACTTAAGTAGTTATTTAAACCGAATTAAACGTTTTTTTTCTTCTTCTTCATAGAATTCATTATCGCTGCTAGCTTTATTGAAATATCACCTTTCCAACAATGCAGAGTCACAAAATAAACAAGTGTTACTAGGCTGGGGTACGGGTCACAGAATAAACAGCAGGAACTATGGGGATAGGGCCAATGCGGTATGCGGCGCTCTTATCGATCCATGCGCGTTTAGACCACGCTAGTGACTGGCAACTTCGTACAAGTAACAAATAATCATTTTTGTGTCCTACGTTTGTGCGTAGCCACCATCACAATTGAAAGTCACTATGTCAAAAAAAAATACCATTTATTACCTACTTATGATAAAAGATTCAAAGTCAAAGTCAAAAGGCGTTTATTTCAATAAAATCACTAGGATCGCTTTAAAACGTCTTAGAAACTAGGTGAAGCTACGCTTGTTCCTCGCGACCAAGCCTACAAGAATCAGGCAACAAACACGGCGTGCGTGCCTATCATTTTTTTCGATGTTTCTTTTTCACAAAATGCAATGTAGAGCTTCAGACAAACAACCGCTGAAATGATTTCTATATACGTTTCATCACTATTTGACGCGTATTTGAACCGTACAACTTTGATAAGGTCAGGGCACCGCCTGGCGGGTGCTATTTATTTATTCATTAATTTGATTATATCTTGAATGTATGAATGACTGAATGAATGAAAGATTTATTTTCCTTAAGAACACATACATAAAATAAACACATAAATAAAATAAAAATTACATACTAAATGATAAAGATATTGTGCGCAGCAGAGCTCGTGGAAAATATGGTCTTCGCTCAGCATTGTGCTGGATACACACTGGTGTGTGCACCCAGCGCTGTTTTTCAGCGGAGACCATAATAGTCACGTCACGACCTTCTAGATGTAGTTGTTTTTTTTTTATATACAACTAAGGTAGCAAACAAGCATACGGCCCACCTGTTGGTAAGTGTTTACTGTAGCCTATGTACGCTTGCAATACCAGAGGCATCACGTACGCTTTGCCGACCCCTTAAAAAGTTCAAAACGCCTTTTTTGAAGAACCCCATACTGTAGTCCTTAGGGAAAACCTCAGCAGGGAGATCATTCCATAACCTGAGTGTTCGCGGGAGGAAGTTCCTCTGAAACCGCACGGTACGCGACCAACCCGGCTCCAGGCTCCAAATTTTGTTGAGATTTATATTTGAATTTTATAGTTGTGTTGACTTTTTGCTAATGATTAATATATTTACTTGTTTTTTATTAATTGACTGTTCACTTAGTCAATTTAAGTTATTACTATTATAATTGTTTGCATGCCATCTCTCTAAATTTGCATATCGTCGCCGGTCAAGCATGTTGAACCATCTACAAGTTTTGTCATCCACTGTACACATGTTTAAGCAAGTAAATGATCTTTATCTTTATCTTTATCAGGGTGTGAGTATAGTATTATGTTGTATGGCTGTTGCCAGCCGTAACAACCTCCTGCGCGTTATAGCTGATAGGTTCGATGGCCGCCTCATACAGCACTGGCTGGGGATGCACTCAGTGGTAGCTACTTACACCTGACTACATCTCGGTTTCAGGAGCTGATAGTTTCTTTATTTCTGATTATGTATTGTTTTAACATAGCATGTAAGCTCTTACTAAAAAATATGGATCTCTGAAGTCTGAAATAAAGTCTTTTTATTTTTTTATTTTTAGTTATTAACGCCTGTTCTTTGCTATCTTATTCAGTATGGTACCAAACAATAACAGATTAGCGGTACGAACTAGCACAATCCACTCGCCCTCACACATTCTATCCGACTTGCCCGTTTGAACATAGCATGATGTGAGCATAATACACTTTTGAAGACTCAAATCGATTACAGATGACAGAAAGCCTTTTAAAAGTAATCTTTTTTTTTATTGGATTTTCCTATAAAAGTACCGTTTATAAGGCGATCCATAAAGCCGTGTTAAATGGCGTGCGGTATGTGTCAATTTTGAGTTTGTCTATCACGGGTTTGCGATATCGTTGAGCTATATCGTACACCCTCAAATGTCAAATTCAAAATTGACTTTCATTGAAATAAATTTTGAATATAATTAGATGATTGTATAAACTTAAGTAGGTACTTATTTAATTCTATTTTTTTTTTTTTTATTGGAGATTGTTAGGTGTTTGACCACCAGCTCACTTTTGCAAGTGAGATGTGGCCTAAGATAGAGCACGCTTTACCAGAAGGAACTTATTCACTCTAGATTTGAAGACTCCTAGATTGTACTCGTCCGGGAAAACAGACGCTGGCAGATCGTTCCACTCTTTGCCAGTGCTTATAATAAAGGTGGAGCAGAAACGTTTGGTTCGACACTGTGGTATGTCGACCAGGTAAGGGTGGTAATTACCTGTGCGTCTGCTTGTCCGGTAGTGGAAGGGGGAGGGAGGGATGAGGTCATGCAAATCCTGCGCACAGTCACCAAAGTGGTACTTGTAGAACACTGACAGTCTGGCCACACGCCGTCTGTGTGTGTGTCTAAGGTTGTTATGTGACATTGGTCTGTTCCTTGTGTTTATATGTGCGCGAAATAAATAATATCATATTCTACTAGTTGTCCCGCTCGCGACTTCGTCCGCGTTTGTTTACCTACCTAGACTATTTTCCATTATCCTTGCCAAAGTACTAACACTTCATAAACAGCTATTTACCTACTTCTACGCAGTGGACGTTCTACGGCTGAAATGATGATGATGATTATACAGCGACCTAACAATCAATAAAGACTTTGAGAATTAAAAGCGTAACTTTTTATAATCAGCAGTAAAATACACGTCTCCTTTGGGAATACGATGCTTAGGTCAAAAGCAACCTCTCAACTTTCTCACTCAACTGAAAATTACTCAACTTTTACTTTTACATAATTGAATCTTTTTGATGATGCTGTGAAGAAAGGGAAAATTATTACTTAAACAGTATTTGTTTAATAATTTTCCCACCAAATAATAGTGAGTATGTACTTCAAAAAATATGAGGCGTATTTTATTACTAGCTTCTACCCCCTGCTTCACTCGTTAGGTACTTGGAAAAAAACCTAAATTCGTTGTATATTAAAAAACCATAATGGCCGAGAATAAAAATTAGAATCCTATCCAAAGTTTATGAGGATGTTTGGATGTTTAGATTTTGTTGTTCAATAACACCCAAACAGCCGAACGGATTTGGATGAAATTTCGTACAGAGATAGATTATAGTCTGGAATAGCATATAGGCTACTTTTTATGTCGGTACCACGCGAGCGAAGCCACGGGCGGAAGCTTGTGTTTATATAAAGCTCTTCAATATTCACTTCATGTATTAGTATTCATCATCATCATCATCAGCCTGTAGAAGTCCACTGCTGGACATAGGCCTCCCCTAAAGAGTTCCACGACGAACGGTCTTGAGCCTTCTCCATCCACCGACTTCCCGCAACCTTCACAATGTCGTCGGTCATCGGGTGGGGGGCCTTCCAACACTGCGTCGCCCGGTTCGTGGTCGCAATTCGAGAACCTTTACTCCCCAACGGTTATCGGTTCTGCGAGCTATATGGCCTGCCCACTGCCACTTCAACTTGCTAATTCTGAGAGCTATGTCGGTGACCTTGGTTCATCTACGAATTTCCTCATTTCGGATCTTATCACGTAGTGAAACTCCGAGCATAGCTCTCTCCATAGCCCGTTGGGCGACTTTGAGCTTGTGTATGAGGCCAATAGTTAAAGACCAAGTCTCAGTGCCATAAGTCATCACTGGCAACACGCACTGATTGTAGACTTTCGTCTTGAGGCTCTGCGGAAACTGGATTAGGTGAGTTATCTATTAGATCGCGAGGTCTTTAGATAGCTCTACTTGTGTATTTTATTAAATATTTTAATGTTTTTTATAACAAAAGCAAAAAGGTACCTAACTTAAAAATTTGAAGACATGTGATACCATGTGCGAGAGTGTACCCTCAATGAGGCGCAATTTAATCCTTTTGCTACACTGATTCTTTCACTGACATGCATTCCAAGTTTCAACGAAATCGGTTAAGCCGTTACGGCGTGATTTAACAACAAATATCAATTCATCCCCAGAAACCTTCTCATTTTTAATATTAGTATGATAGTGTGGTTTTTCTTGAAAGCCGCCATGAAAATCATTTTACCTTTAGTTATCACGAAACGCCGAGTCGTTAGGGAAGTTATGAGAGCAAAGGGGTATTAAAGAACGTCTTGGTGTCCTGACATAACTTCTGGCTTACGTAACTACATGTTATTTTTTATTGATCGAGCAAGCGAAGTGAGCGAATATCTCTAAAACAACTCCGCCTTGTTTGTTTACGAATCGCGTTGTATTTTTTGTATATTTGTTGGAGCATAACTTTCGAACCGTCAATACAATCTGAATGGAAAAAAAAAAAAATAATAAATAAATATTCCGGACATCTTCACACGGTCAACTGGTCCCAAACTAGGCATAGCCTGTACTATGAGTACCAGAGACTGATATACATAATAGATTTATATTTAACACCCAGACACAGAACAAACATCTGTGCTCATCACACAAATGTTTGTCCAGTGCGGGGATCGAACCCGCGACCTCTAGCGCAGAAGGCAGACTTACTACCAACTGAGCTATGAGGCCAGTCAATGGTAGATCAACAGATTGTACTATCAAAATTTGCTGGTAAGAATATGAGTCAAATAAGCCATGGAATTGTTTAAATAAAAGGGTCCAAAAGGATGTATTAAAAAAAGTTAATACTAATACTTGGAATGCATGTCAGTGAAAGAATCAGTGTAGCAAAAGGATTAAATTGCGCCTCATTGAGGCTACACTCTCACACATGGTATCACATGTCTTCATTCTTAAGTTAGGTACCTACTTGCTTTTGTTATAAAAAACATTAAAATATTTAACAAAATACACAAGTAGAGCTATCTAAAGACTTTTAGCGATCTAATAGATAGCTCACCTAATCCAGTTTCCTTTTCACCTGTTCACCTCATTTACAGTTAGGGAACCAGCTGATATCCTCAGGTTGTGAAGGCAGCCGTTCTTCCATATGCAAATAACTAGGTACTTTACAATTTGTCACGCCCGTATGCGTGACTGGAATAGCGGAGTGTCTAGGGTACGAGCTTCTGCCCACGGCTTCGTTCGGCTGGCAAAACCGCGATACCAGTGAAATACATACATACTTAAAATCACGCCTATTTCCCAGAGGGGTAGGGAGACCACGGCTTTCCACTTGCTACGATCCTGACATAACTCTTTTGCTTCATTCGCTCTCATCACATTCCTCATACATGCTCGTCGGTTTAGGGTACTCTTGACCTGGCCTTTTTCCAAAACGTCACCTATTTGCCAATGCCAGCCGAACCGACCAGTGAAATGCCAGCCGTTTATTAGAATTTTACACAATAAATAAAGTACAGGGTGATTTTTCATATGTATTCTATCCCGAAATGATAGGCACCAAGCCGTGTTTGTTGCCTGATTCTTCTAGGCTTGGTCGCGAGGAACAGGCATAGCTTCACCTAGTTTCTAAGACGTTTCAAAGTGATCCTAGTGATTTTATTGAAATAAATGCCTTTTGACTTTGACTTTGACTTTGAAAGACTTTAGCTTCACCTTGATTCTGACGTTTCAAAGCAATGCTTGTGTGAGGGGAGTGAAAATACACTAAACATAAGAATGTATCTTCAAGCGAGTAATTTGGACAAGAAATCTCAAAAATAAATCAAATATTTTGCCCCGATGGCGAACGCACTCGCACTTCTCAACATGTTGATTGCTCAGGAACGACGGTCTAGGCTCTTTTGCAGGCCGCCATACCTCAACATGGTCACTGACCGAATACAGGATGACCAAGAAAGAATCAGTGAAACAAAAAACAAGCAATCAAGCGTGAAGATCTGGTCCAACCTGTGAGATCTCCACAGTGGTATTGGTAATTCTAATTTAAATACACTTTAAAGCAACTAAAGCACTCTTAATGATCTATGAATATTCAAAGACTCAAATTGCTAATTAAAGACAAGGCTTTTAAAGAGGGTCTTTTATTATTGCAAAGGAAAAACTTCAAAGAAATCTTTTGCGCGATTTTCGCGGATTTACCTCGATATAATTTTACTAGGTACATGTTTTTTTTACAATGCGTTTCCTCAGCTATTCGTTACCGTATATCTTAATACGTAATCATCATCAAAGGCCGTGGTGGCCCCGGCTGAAGAATAGGCCCCTCCATATCTACCTATCCGCGGATGTCGTAAGAGGTGACTAAGGGAAAAAAGCTAGGGTATAGGCAGCAGCGTCCCTCATTCTAACAACTATAGCTCTAACTGTGCTCGCCGACCCGCATGCCCAGCGTGGTGAGTATGGGCAAATCTCCCCACATGATAAGGAATTCGCTCTGTCTGTGGGGGAGGCCATGGCCTTTTAACGCTACCATCAATATAATATATATTTGATATATGCATATTTGCTTACAAAAATAAAAGTCATTTTACTAAAGTAAGCGATACACATAACAGAAATACTCGCCATAAAGATAGACTTTATTTACCATACTCAAGAATAAGCGGCGGGAAGTCGGTGGATGGAGAAGGCTCAAGACCGTTCGTCGTGGAACTCTTTAGGGGAGGCCTATGTCCAGCAGTGGACTTCTACAGGCTGATGATGATGATGATGACTCAAGTATAAAAATGTTAAACCAAAGCCCTAATTAAATGACAGTAAAAAATTTTAACAATTTGCCTGAAAATATAAAAAATTAACGAAAATTAACTTTATCTATAAAAGAATAAAAATCTTTTTTAATAAAAAACTGTTTTTATTCAATTGATGAATATGTTGAAAAATAAAAAATTTCTTTTCGCCAACGACGAAAATTACGTGCCTATTGTAATGTTTCCTATAGCTAACTTTATAGTGAATGTTGCTTATTTGTATATTATTTATATTCAAAGAGTCCTGTTTCTGTAGAATACCCAAAAATTTACTAAGTATAGTATGTGTTAAGTTTACAGTCTTTCGTCTAAAATTATAATTTGCGATGCTAGAAAAGAGTGAATAAGTTTATAAGTGCCATATTCATAGCTTTAAGACCTCTCTGTAACACTTATTTCTGCAAATAAACATCTTGAATCATGAATCATGTTCAGCTGTGGACGTCGTACGGCTGAAATGATGATGATAATAATGACTTTCTACGTCTTCCTCAGCTATTTGTTACCAGGTTTGTTAAAATACTTTATCATCATCATTATCAGCCTGTAGAAGTCCACTACTGGACATAGGCCTCCCCTAAAGGGTTCCATTGCGATCAGACTTAAGCCTTCTCCACCCACCGACCAACACCTTAGTTGTATAAAAACATAAATGCTAGCAGAGGGTGTCGAAGAAAGAACCAGCGACACGGGACATGTAAATATTTTAATTAACACCAGCTATGCCATCAATCTACGGTTTCCAAAGTAGCGGTGCCAATTAATTGACGACCGTAAGCGTGATGTTTAAAATTCGGCGCTTAAATCGGTAGGCGCATCTGTAGGTTGGTACCTATTTCACTCAGCCTCCATCTGCATGTATTTAGTTTTAAAAATTAGAAGTAAGTTTTGTTATTTTATTTTACTCTTTAATTCTTTATTGTACACAGAAAACATACAGAAATAAAACATTAAAATACAGGCATTTACAAAGGCGAGCTTAACCCTACAAAGAGTTTTCTTCCAGCAAACCTTTGATCTTTTTACTCTATTTTTTTGTGTAATATCTATGGATTTTTAAGATGTCCGGAATAAAACATTTTTATTTATTTTATTTTTAAGGTAGGTCTCCGCGGCGGCGCCGACTTAGACAATCGATACCGTAGGACTTTTCTGGCATTCTTAGGCTCATCATAATATATTAGTGACTAAGGCTAAGGTGAAATTTCAAATAAAATAAAAATAAATATTCCGGACATATCACACTCGGTCAACTGATCCCAAACTAGGCATAGCCTGTACTATGGGTACCAGAGACTGATATACATAATAGATTAATAATTAACACCCAGACACAGAACAAAGATCTGTGTTCAGATGTGTTTAGAAGGCAGAGTTACTACCAACTGAGCTATGAGGCCAGTCAAATAGGTTTTTTATAAACAACCAAACTATTGTCATTTAAAAATCATTTGGTAAAATTTCAATAAATTCGTAGTTCAGGTAAGATTGGTTAATAGAACCTGCTATAGATGCAATTTTCTAAGTTTATCCTAATTGTGACTCAACAATCATCGAAGCATCCATTTTGCACGCTCATATCCAAGTGCGACCACAGAAGACCAGCGCTTTGGTATGAACTGCTCTGCCCTAGCACATGCTGAGTGGTGGCCATTTTTGTTACCATGAGGTAGAATTTCATTTTTTGTATTGTGCTATTGTTTTAGTCAATTTCACTCGCAGGACACTAAATTATTTTAACAGATATTGCTGTCAAAGATTACGTTCTGAAATATCTCCTGAAATTTCACTCACGGACTTTATTACGGCCGTCAATCGACGTTCACTGTGTCTCAGGAAACCGGGGCTTGAAACGGGCACACAATCTATATTAAAATCTCGGAATGGTCAGTGGTTTAGGGTTATCCATTTTATAAACAGGCATCATCTCCCTTCTCCCACTTCATGTGGGGTCGGCACAACATGTTTTCCTCTTCCACTCCCCTCTATCAGCCGTCATATCAGTATTCACTCCTTTCTTACTCATGTCATCTTTCACACAGTCTATCCATCTTTTCTTTGGTCTACCTCTCCCCTTATATCCTTCCACATTCATATTTAACGCTCTTCTAGTCACATGGCATTCTTCCCTCTGCATGACATGCCCATACCACGCTAACCTTTTGCTCTTCAACTTCTCAGTCACTGGCGCTACTTTCAAACTTCCTCTGATGTACTCAAGCGAGATATTCAAAATGTTTGTTGAAATTATTTATCACTAGCTTTCGCTCGTGTAGTACCTACATAAAAAGTAGCCTATATGCTATTCTAGGTAAATAACTCTATTAATAATGAATGAATGAATGAATGAAAATGCTTTATTGTACACCTTACAAATTTAAACATATAAAATAAAACAGAAACTATAACTAAAAACCATAAATGTACAATGGGCGGTCTTATCGCTAAAAAGTGATTTCTTCCAGACAACCTTTGGATGGAGTGAATATAAAATTAGAAGAAGATTGGTCGGGGTGAACTTAAAAACATAAATAATGGAAACACTATAAACTATAAACAAACAGCATACATACAAATATATAATATATAAATATAAAGATATATACATATATATTTATTTATAGATAGTAAATATAATAATTCATTTAGTTAGAGTGTTGGGCTACCAAAGGGACGGAGGAAAGAAGAGTGCATGCGGCGGAGATACGGATGTTGAGTACATCAGAGGAAGTTTGAAAGTAGCGCCAGTGACGTAAAAGTTGAGAAGTAATAGGTTAGCATGGTATGGGCATGTCATGAGGAGGGATGAAAGTCATGTAACGAGAAGAGCGTTAGGTATGAATGTGGATGGATATAACAGAAGGGAGTGGAAGAATAAAACATGTTGTTCCGACCCCACATAATGTGGGACAAGGGCAGGAAGAAGAAGAAGAAGAATAATAACATTTATGTGATGAACACAGGATGTTTGTTCTGTTTCTGGGTGTTAAATAATAATCTATTATGTATATCAGTCTTTGGTTCCCATAGTACAGGCTATGTCTAGTTAGGGATCAGTTGACCGTGTGATATGTCCGGAATATTTATTTATTTTTAGTTATTTATAAATTACAGATCTTATTATTGTATTGGGTGGTATCATCTATTTAGCCTTCCAAGAGGCATGTGAAAATTTTCCAAATCTATCTATTCCTAGTTTCAACGACATCGGTTGAGCCGTTACGGCGTGATTGAACAACAAATACCAAACATCTAAACATCCAAATAACATCACAAACTTTCCTCAAATACAGACGGAAATATTTTCCAGTAATATTGAAATTAACTTCATAATTGAAAACCGCAATCCAATTTCCATCGGTTTAAAAGACGCCATTTATTGAAAACATTCTTTAAAATAAAATTCCAACCTTACCTATATATTTTTTACTGAATTTACTGAAAAGGAAGCAGTTTTCTAAATGATCGTTGTATTTTAAATATTTTAAATTACCCTAGCAAACCATACATCAGCACTGGTGAAGTGGTGGTAGTGGCCGCCTTTCAATCCAAAGGTCTTAGGTTCTGGTCGCGCACTAATGAGGTGAAGGAAAACATCGTTAGAAAACCGGCATGTCCTAAAAAATCAAAGGCATGTGACTTGTGCACGACTCTTTCACTACACTGATTCTTTCACCCACAGTTCTTTTCAGGGCCACCATACGATACCATTTCACCTGTCAACCTACATACCAAAACTTGGTTTTTTGTAATTATATAATGTATCTTCTTAACTGTATGTAGGAATTCTTAGTGATTAAATGCCCTTTTATTTTATACCTCAACCTAGTCACTGACCTAGTACAGACTGACCAAGAGAGAAACAGTGACACGATAAGTAACCATAATGTCTGTCCACACTGACAATGAAACCCAAGATGGTATATAAATCACCTAAACACGATGCGACCCTCATCATACGATTACTGTCATCCCATTGTGGCAACACAATGTCTTTTCAGTATTCACACATTCTACGAATATTTTACTTTGGGATATAATGTCCCATTTTTCTTAAAGAGCAATGCTGGTACAATTAACTGAAAAAACGTTGTGAAGACGAGGAAGATTCCAGTTTTAGAGGAGGAAGGGCACAGCGAGATTTTCTCGTTCTGAATTGGAGCAGCCCGCCTGGGGAGATACCTCCGCGTTACAGAAGATCGCAGCCAAATAACATTATTTGTTTTCAAATAGTGTTGTGTTCCTGCGATGAGTAAGGTTGCCAGAGCTCTTTAGGGGGAGGGGGGTTCGGGGTCGGCAACGCGTGCGTGATGCCTCTGGTATTGCAAGCGCTCATAGGCTACGGTAACCGCTTACCAACAGGTGGGCCGTATGCCTGTTTGCCACCTCAGCAGTATAAAAAAAATGACAAAATGTTTGCATCATAATTGAAGCCGTTTGAAGTCCACTGCTGAACATCGGCCTCCGCCACAGATTTCCGGAGTGACTTCCTATCATGTGGGGGAATTTGCCCATACTCGGCACACTGGGCACGCAGGCTGGCGAGCGCAGATAAAGCTATTGTTGATAGGGAACGCTGCTGCCCATCCCCTAGCTTTGTTTCCCTTAGTCGCCTCTTACGACATCCATTTGTTAGAACATTTGTTGAAGCTCACATTTGTCATCTATTTTTTTCACATTTTTATAAGCTCTTATTTATTAAGGATTATAATTAGATTACTTTTCTTTTTAGCCTCACCTAGTTCGATCGGCACTGAAGCTTTAAATTCCATTTTGTGAAAAAGGATCATCGAAAAAAATTATAGGCACCAAGCCGTGTTTGTTGCCTGATTCTTCTAGGCTTGGTCGCGAGGAACAGGCATAGCTTCACCTGGTTTCTAAGACGTTTCAAAGTGATCCTAGTGATTTTATTGAAATAAATGCCTTTTGACTTTGACTTTGACTTTGACATGGGTAGAAATATTCTTGTTGTGGTACCATGGTCACTGGCAACGCAGTAGGTACACGCAGTAAATGGGGAAATTCGTAGAAGAACCAAGATCATAGCTCTCAGAATTAGCAAGTTGAAGTGGCAGTGGGCAAGCTGAACCGACAACCATTGGAAAAAAAAAGTTTTCGGATGGCGTCCGGACGATGCAGTGGAAGGCCCCCCACCCGATGGACCGACGAAATTATGAAGGTTGCTATTAATATATTAGCTATATAATGGATGAGCTAGCTTTTGCAGCTAATTCAGTGCCGTAAGATAGCGTTTAATAAAAGGAATACCAGCCAGAAAATTCTATCGAGCCTTGCATTTCGACTGGATAATAGGTATTTCTTTTATTCCTTCAGCGTCGGACTTTGAATAATGTTTTATCGGATAAGGGCGAGTCAGTCGTGGCGTCTTTCTTTCAACCCCGAACACTCCGAGTTCGAAATGCCATGACAAGTTGATTACTTAATAAAAACACCTAGCAGTCACATACGTCCGGACTCCACACTAGGATTCCCTGTGTCGTGGGCATCTGAAACTACGAGTACCATGGTACCACAACACCCAGACCCGGGACAATTAATATATGCAAAGTTTTTCGTAATCACTGTGCGATGTTTACAAGTAAAACGAAAAAAGAACCTCAAAACCGCAAAATTACTCTCATTAGTCAAAGTCAAAAGGCATTTATTTCAATAAAATCACTAGGATCACTTTGAAACGTCTTAGAAACTAGGTGAAGCTATGCCTGTTCCTCGCGACCAAGCCTACAAGAATCAGGCAACAAACAAAACGCGTGTGCCTATCATTTTTTTCGATGATCCTTTTTCACAAAATGGAATTTAAAGCTTCAGTGTGAGCTATTATTAGAGCTTATAACTTAGAAAGGCATATCTTAAAATATTAACACAAAACTATTCCCAGAATCGTGATTGCCGGATAAGCTATCGCAATGGAAGAAACGGGGTGACCCTTTTTGTCCAACTTTGCCATAAAGTGCCTGCTGGGCCATAGAGTGACGGTTTTTTCTTTTTTTCTATATTCCGGACATATATGCACACGGTCAGCTGATCCCAAACTAGGCATAGCCTGTACTATGGGTACCAGAGACTGATATACATAATAGTTAACTACCTATTTAACACCCAGACACAGAACAACCATCTGTGTTAATCACATAAATGTTTGTCCGCAGAGTTACTACCAACTGAGCTATGAGTCCAGTCAAAAGTTGTTCAGAAGTTATGCTCTGGCAACCGGTAGAACTACCGTGTTGCAGTTTAGGGCCCAGTCTGTATCAGCAGAAATCCACACACAGGCGTGTTTGCCCTGCGTATGACAAACGCACTAACAATCCTGATGCGTCGAAACGCGTCATGCAAACAGAACCTAACCATTCGTTATCCACGCGTCCTTATTCCGGTCACGTTCTATTGACTCGGTGTTAGCGGATTAATGAGGGAATCTATCGTTTTTAGTAAAATCGAGCCAATTCTGGTCGAATTGACGAGCTAAGCGAGACCTTGAATGGCTCTTAGAACAGCCGCCCAAGCATTGTTATAAATAAACCGTGTGTCATCTTATATTAGGTCAGTGACCGTTGTGTTATGGTGTCCCTGAAAAGGGCCTTCGACCATCGGAGAAAGAATCAGTGTAGTCTTCTTCTTGTCGTGTCACTGTTTCTTTCTTGGTCATCCTGTCTTTGGTCAGTCACTAGGTTGAGGCATGGTGTCCCTGAAAAGGGCCTATGGCCTACGATCTAAAGAATCAGTGTAGTGTAGTGAAAGGATTAAAGTGCGTCTCTTATGGGCTCCTTTCGTGCACATGTCACATGTCTTCGAATTTTTTGGTTCTAGGACATGTCGGTTTCCTCACGATGTTTGTTTTGTTGTAAATAAGTTTTTTTTTTTGCTCTACCACTATGACAAATTAGATTGAATTACAAAACCAATCGAGTACGGAGCCCTCGGCTTGTGAGTTGAACACACTCTAGACGATTTTCTTTCGATAAAGGCGGCGCTATGTTATAAAATATTCGCTTCAATAACATATTCAACCATTCACTAAAGTACTGACAAACCAGGCAATAAGAGACGTCGCGTCGATGTCGAATGATCAGGCTAAAATCTCACATCATTTATCAAAACGACACTACTGATGTATGGCTTGCGAGTTTTATTTATTGGTAAGGGTTTGCGACTGAAAATGGGAGTGAAATAAATTATGGCCCGTCAAAGCTCTCTCTTTCAGCAAAGTTCGAATAATTTTACCTTAGAGCGAAGCTTGGCCTTACAATTTTGAATTTCACCACATTAATTTAAATAAAGTTAAATAAATAAATATTCCGGACATATTCACACGGTCAACTGATCCCAAACTAGGCATAGCCTGTACTATGGGTACCAGAGACTGATATACATAACAGATATATATTTAACACCCAGACACAGAACAAACATCTGTGTTAATCACAAATGTTTGTCCAGTGCGGGAATCGAACCCGCGACCTCTAGCGCAGAAGGCAGACTTACTACCAATTGAGCTATGAGGCCAGTCTAAAAGTCTAGCTGTGGGAAGTCGGCGGATCGAGAAGGCTCTGGAAAGTTATCTTCATCGTGGCACTCTTTGGGAGGCTTATGTTCAGCAGATATGGATATTGATATGTAGCCAGACTTCATCAGGCTGATGGTGATAATAGAATAGAATATAATAGAATATACGTTTATTTGACATACACACGAAAACACAGAACAGACATGGGAACATATAATACAGGGTATAGTAAAAACACAAATGAAAACAAAGAATAAACATAAGGACACCTCCCACCTTATAGGTAGGCAGGCATCCACCTGTAGCCAGTAGGTGGGAACCAGTCTCGCTCTATGTCGGGTGCAGCCAAACAGGCCCTGACTCAGCTTATTGCTGCTTTTATAATCCTTGCTTGTCGTGTCACTGATTCTTTCTTGATCACCCTGTATTAAGTCAGTGTGCAGGTTGAGGTATGGCGGCCCTGAAAAGGGCCTGTGACGGATCGGAAGAATCAGTGACGGATTAAAGCGCGTTACAGGCTCCTTTTGTGCACATGACACATGTCTTAGAATTTTTTGGTTCTTGGAAATGCCGGTTTCCTCATGACCTTGAACAGACCTAGACCAGATGACATGAGTAAGAAAGAAGTGAGCGCAGATATCATGGCTAACAGAAGAGAGTGGAAGAAGAGAACATTTTGTGCCGACCACATAGTGTGGGACAACACTCCATACCTCTTTTTATTTTTATTTTTTATACAACAGAGGTGGCAATCAAGCTTACGGCCCGCCTGATGGTAAGCGGTTACCGTAGCATATGAGCGCTTGCAATACCAGAGGCATCACGCACGCGTTGCCGACCCCGAACCCCCTTCCCCCCTAAAGAGCTCTGGCAACCCTACTCACCACAGGAACACAACACTATTTGAAACAAATAATGTTATTTGGCTGCGATCTTCTGTAAGGCGGAGGTACCTCGCTAGGCGGGCTGCTCCAATTCAGAACGAGAAAATCTCGCTGTGCCCTCCCTCCTCCTAAAAAACCTCGGACTTTGCCCATTGTTTTAAAGATTCTAAGTCCTTGTTATAACTATTCAAGATGATTTATGCAGCGCCAGGTGGAACTTTTGACTCACTTAATAAAACTATGCAAAACATTGGCAACTGTTGTGAGATGAACGAAATGAGTTAAGTAATTTTTAGCCAATTGGGAATACGCTTCAAACTTTTGATTAAAAAGTTTGGGTTCAAATTCAATAATCCCTGAGGAAAATTCGTGTATTAAGACGGCTAAGTTATCATCATCATCATCAGCCCCAAACAGTGCCACGACGATCGGTCTTGAGCCTTTTCCACCCATCAACTTCCCGCGACCTTCACAATGTCGTCTGTCCATGGGGTGCGGAGCGTTCCAACACTGCCATCAACCGGTTCGGGGTCGCCATTTGAGAACCTTTATTCGCCATCGGAGGTCATTTCTGCGAGCTATATAGCCTGCCCACTGCCACTTCAACTGCCCTGAACTTTTTTCGGATTTTAGGTGAAACTTCGAGCATAGATCTCCATAGCCGTGTTTCGTACTTTGGGCTTATGTATAAGTCCTACGTGCTCCAGGTAGCTGCCAAGTACAAAGAGGTGTTCCTCGCGCCCGAATTTTGGTCAGCTGGAGTTGTCTACCGTCGCTACAGGGAGGCGCTCACGATCAAGAAAGTCCCTGACTCTAGATGTGGTGTAGTTATTTAAGTTTAATATTATATGTATGTTAGTCTGTAAGGTATTTATTAATATGGGCCATGGCATATTACACATGTTTGTGTAATATATCAAGTAGCCTGAAATAAAGATATTAATAATAATAATAAGGCCAATTTTTGGGTATAGGCCGCATAAGATTGTTCGCTCTGGAAATCTATGGCGGAGGTCTATGGTTGGCCGTAGTAACGGCTGAAATGAAGATGAACTGCATCAGTTAATAAATAAAACTCTACTGCCATTTTGTTTTTAGAGCTCTCAGTATTACAAAACCCTAGAGTACATGTTTATTGGTTCGCTTTGAGACATCAAATATTTAAGAGTAAAACCTCAGACAAACATTTTATCACGTCCAAAGTAAAGTGATATTCTTACACCGGCAATTTGACTGACCTCATAGCTCAGTTGGTAGTAACTCTGCCTTCTGCGCTAGAGGTTGCGGGTTCGATTCCCGCACATTTGTGTTATGAATACAGATGTTTGTTCTGTGTCTGGGTGTTAAATATGTATCTATTATTATGTATATCAGTCTCTGGTAACCATAGTACAGGCTATGCCTAGTTTGGGATCAGTTGACCGTGTGTGATAATATGTCCGTAAATTTCCGGAATATTTAAAAAAAAAAGAAAAAAAAAATTGGAATTCCACTAAATCATTACCCAAACCCAAAGTATGTTCCTACTCCCTACAATAGATACACATACATACATACATAAAATCACGCCTATTTCCCACAGGGGTAGGCAGGCAGATACCACGGTTTTCCACTTGGTACGATCCTGACATACCTCTTTTGCTTCATTCACTCTCATCACATTCCTCATACATACTCGTTCGTTTAGGGTACTCTTGACCTGCCCTACTAGAGATAAAATAATTATTAGCAACATAGAAATCACAGCAATCATTTATTGTTACAAATTATATTTGGCGTTGGCCTGGTGGGAGGTTCCTTCACTTTCGATCCGTAGGTTCGAATGACCGCGTTGCTAATTGATTTTCCTATTTGAAAAAAGAATGTGCTCAGAACAGTGAAGGAAAACTGTGGACAAAAAAATAGGAAAAATGTTTGCATGATCTGCAAATATTTAAATATTTATAATGTCATGCGGAGGGAAGAATGTCATGTGACTAGAAGAGCGTTAAATATGAATGTGGAAGGATATAAGGGAAGAGGTAGACCAAAGAAAAGATGGATAGACTGTGTGAAAGATGACATGAGTAAGAAAGGAGTGAATACTGATATGACGGCTGATAGAGGGGAGTGGAAGAGGAAAACATGTTGTGCCGACCCCACATGAAGTGGGATAAGGGCAGGGAGATGATGTAGATCTGCAAATATTTGTTGTTGTGTTACCGTGACACGCGTACTGTACTGTTGTTATATATTATGGAAAACTAATATACAATTTTATTCTTTACAATTATCGGGTGGCTGACTGACCATACCATGAAGAGGACTTTTAAAAATAAAAAAAATAAAACGCTTTTATTTCAGACACTGGTAGTACATATGTTAACGACAAGATACACAACAAAACAATCAAAACACACATTTACAAAACAGATGAACGAAACAAAGAAGAAAACAAAAATGACAAAAAGGAAACATATAGAGAAACTTTTGTAGTCTCGGGTTACTCTAAGACTAAGACATGAGTTCTCAAAATTAAACTCAGGGGGTATGCAGCGGGGGATGAAGTTGTTATAACTTTTTTATACTAAGTAATACCCCCTAAGTTAAGTAATAACCCCTCAAATATTACATGTCATTGCTCCACATGTCGCCGGAAAAGTTGTCGTAAAGTTGCTTGTGTAGGCGTATATTTACGCAATACAATGTTATTGCTCACTCAAGTAGCTGGAGACGTTTTATTGAGCTAGTCAGAAATGGCAAAATCTAGACATGCAAAGCAGACGCAATAAGACAGCCTCCCGTTTGATGGACCGACGACCTTGTTAAGGTCACAGTTCGGTAGATCGAGGCGTAAGACGTATTTGTTATTGAATAGCGATATTTTCCTTTTTTAGGGCTCCGTACCTCATTTGGGAAAACTTGTCTGTCTGTCTGTCAAGACCCTTTTTCTGATTAACGGCTAAAGGTAGCTTGAAAGCCTCAGGGCGCGAATTATCGCACTTGGCCGTCTTTATTTTCAATCTACAGGGTGATCCATTATATGTATACGATCCTGGGGCCCATTCTACACCCGATAGGCAATAAAGTTTGTTCTACGACTTTTGTTCAACATTTTTCATTGGAAAAACTCTATGCAAAAATCAGCTGTTTTGGGCTCAAATCAGTTCAAAGTCAACTATTAAGCTGTTTTAGATAGTAATGTTGACGTCAAACTTCTGCTAACTTTAATAATTACTGAAAGGTATTTGACGACCTCGGTGGCGTAGCGGGTGTGTGCCCATCTGAGACGCAAAAGTTTGATTCCCGCAGTGTGAAAAAGGATCTGCAAATATTTGTTCCGGGTCTGGGTGTTGTAGTACCTACTCATAGTTTATGATACCCACGACATAGAAAATCCTGTGTATATGACTGTTGGGTGTTATTTATTTATATTTTTTTAAAGTTCGGGAATTTATCCATTTTTTATGAATATTTTGTTTTTGTCCCCGCTAATATTTTCTCTTTATGTTGATAGAATAAGCCCCTTAGGGGATTGTATTGGCCGTGGTGGCCCCGGCTGAAGAAAATGCCCCTCCATATCTACCTATCCGCGGATGTCGTAAGAGGCGACTAAGGGAAAAAAGCTAGGGGATGGGCAGCAGCGTCCCTCATTTTAACAACGATAGCTCTAACTGCGCTCGCCAACCCGCATGCCGAGCGTGGTGAGTATGGGCAAATCCCCCCACATGATAAATTCGCTCTGTCTGTGGGGGAGGCCATGTTCAGCAGTGGACGTCGAACGGCTGAAATGATGATGATGAGGGGATTGTAAACACATTATAAAGGACCTTGTATAAAAAGGCCAAATTATAATTTCCCGACACGTTTCCTCTTCAAAATCGAGTTACTCGGATCAAACAAATAAGTGATACCGTCAGATAGGGACGATACGTGTGGGCTCTCGATAATTCAAGATCGATTGACCTTGGACTGACCTCGGATTGACCTCCGTTCGGGGCTAAGGTCAAAGCAGAGTTCAATTTAGTTCGTGAAATGTTAGGATTAACACGGCTTCCAACATGGAATGGATGTAGGAATAGAGGTAGGCCAAAAAAAGATGGATGGACTGTGTGAAAGTGGATATGGTGAAGAAAGGAGTGAGTGCTGAGATGACGACTGATAGAGGGAAATGGAAGAAGAATACTTACAAAATCCACGGGTAAGAGAAAGAGCCTATTCTTATCAATGTTGTTATGAATAGGCTCCTTTACTTCCTCCGCCTTTGCTAGGCTTTAGGTTGCGTTGTATGTACAACGCGCACATACAGCGACCGCTAACAACGCGCCTACGCTTCGGGCTCTCAAATTTCTGAATGCATTTATTTATGAGTTCCAAAATGTAGATATCTTTAATGATAGTCTTAGTTCTATTTATAAGTCTCTTAGAATATATTTAAGTAAAAATTTTGCAAAGTAAAGATGAAGTGGCAGTGGGCAGGCCATATAGCTCGCATAACCGATAACCGTTGGGGAGTAAAGGTTCTCGAATGGCGACCACGAACCGGGCGACGCAGTGTTGGAAGGCCCCCCACCCGATGAACCGATGACATTGTGAAGGTTGCGGGAAGTCGGTGGATGGAGAAGGCTCAAGATCGTTCGTCGTGGACCTCTTTAGGGGAGGCCTATGTCCACCTGTTTTTGTGAAGATATTTTATGTAATTGGTAAAATACATAATGTTTGTGCACTTTCAACAAATAAATAAATAAATAACCCTAATTTAAGACAGTTCAGCGTTTTGGTGTAGTCTGTAAGCTCACTGACAAGTATGAAATAGATAAATAAATTCTTTAGCCCGGACCACCACGGTCTCTACGAATGTGAAAATGTAGGCAATATGGTTTCAAAATACGTCATACCCATTAGTGGAATGAGACAAATAAATACACAAAAGGGCCTGGTAATCAAAACTGTCATAAACATTACGTCATAACCCCTTGAGATTTCCGCCATGGCGTAAAGTGTAATGACCTGTAAATACGCCATTATTTTCACTGTCAGAGTAATAATATCAATAGTAGGGAAATAGTAGTTAAATAAACAGAGAGTAGTAAAATAGGCACCTAAAATAATTAGAATAAAATTCTTGCCCCTTAACTCTGTCAGTCTTGGGAGAGACCTGCGTCCAGCAGTGGTTTGACAAAGGTTTTTTTATACAACTAAGGTGGCAATCAAGCATAAGGCCCACCTGC
Organism: Anticlea derivata; assembly: GCA_947579855.1. Classification (NCBI taxonomy): domain Eukaryota; kingdom Metazoa; phylum Arthropoda; class Insecta; order Lepidoptera; family Geometridae; genus Anticlea; species Anticlea derivata. The sequence goes on along the minus strand of OX388287.1, from coordinate 2,732,268 downwards.
AGTTGTTCAGTTAAATTTAATAAATAAATAAAATAAATAAATAATAAATATATTTTTTTAAATGTTATGCGGAGGCAAACAGGCTTACGGCCCTCCTGATGGTAAGTCGCCTGTTGACATCAGCAACACTTGGAGCTTTGCTAATGCGTTGCCTGCCGAACCCCTCCCCACCTAAAGAGCTCTGGCAACCTTACCGTAGGAACACAACACTATTTGAAACAAATAATGTTATTTGGCTACGATCTTCTGTAGGGTGGAGGTACCTCCCCAAGCGGGCTGCTCCGATTTAGAACGAGAAAATCTCCTCCAGAGAAAATACTCAAATACACGTAACTTGCCGATAAAGAACCTGGTTTTGGACCGGTAGCAAATTCTGCCAGAAATACGATGAACAGCGAACTCAGTTCATACTCGTTCAGCTTTATCTCTATAGTTATATTACTCTGATGACTGCCATTACTTGGATGAGAGAATTTCATAGCCTCCAGTAATACAAAATGCTAATTGATCCTTTATAAGAATTAACTTTATGATGTTGTTAATAATAAAAGAGGCATAAATAAAGGCAAATGGAAAACCTTAACTAAGCTAAGTGTTTTACGTAGACCAAACAATATTGTAGTAGACCAAAATTGACATAAAGGAGCGCGTCCATTGCATCGCAGCGTACGCAGTGTACGGAACGAACGCTAGCATTTATCGATTTGCCAGTATAGTGCATTTGCTACATTGATTTACGCATTTTCACCAAAAATGTATATTAATGCAATGCTGTAAACTCACTACTGGTCCAATGGACGCACACTGTAAAGGTTGCATTGCATCTTAGACAAACCTTATATGGTTTTTTAGATGTACCTATTAAAATTATTTATTGTAAAAAAAAATTAAGAAATAAAAAAAAATGGTACTGTGACTTTGCGCGTATAATTATAATGCAAAGTATAATTTATTGCTTGAAATACATGTCATAAAGATGTCAATTACTATATACTATTGAATCAATGTATTCTACCTATATCTAGGCATGCAATATTTAATTTACAATCTTAATAAAATTTAATTAATAACAAATAATAATAAAAAATAGAAGAAAAAGAATGTCATTATGAACAAATTAAAATATTAAAAACAATTAGACACATAACAAATACAGATTATAGAAGCCTTCTCAAAAAAAAAAAGAATAGATATATTATGTCAATAATTTACACTATATTTTTATCTTTCATGAATACTTTTTTTTTTTTTTATACTACTGACCCCGAACCGCTTCCCCCCCTAAAGAGCTCTGGCAACCTTACTCACCGCAGGAACACAACACTATTTGAAACAAATAATGTTATTTGGCTACGATCTTCTGTAAGGCGGAGGTACCTCACCAGGCGGACTGCTCCAATTCAGAACGAGAAAATCTCGATGTGCCCTACCCCCTCCAGAATGGTATAGTAACTTTAACGTAACCCTAAAATGGCTGATGAAGACTTTTTCACGAAGAGAGCTTGTAACCCCACTTAAATATAATTTCTCTAGATTTCTTATTCCACACTTTAAGGGGCACTCAGCATTTATAATATCTAGGTCAATGTTCGACTTGCCTGCTTGTCGTGTCACTGATTCTTTCTTGGTCATCCTGTATTCGCTCAGTGACCCAGTTGAGGTATGGTGGCCCTGAAAAGGGCCGTCGGTGAAAGAATCAGATAGATAGATAGATAGATAACTCTTTATTGATTACCACACAAGATGGCACACAAAAGAGTACAACAATGGGCGGCCTTATCGCTGAAAGCGATATCTTCCAGGCAACCTTTGGATGGAACGAAACATAGCAGAGCTTTAATGGATGGCAGCGTACTTACAAAACTATAAAATAATAGGTACTTAATTCTAATTCAGAAATTGCACAATTGTTGTCAAAAATCAAAAATTGTTGTCAATATTTGTGCACAAATATTGACAACTAGCTGGCCCGCCCGCAACTTAGGTAGGAGGTAGGGCACAGCGAGATTTTCTCGTTCTGAATTGGAGCAGCCCGCCTGGGGAGGTACCTCCGCCTTACAGAAGATCGCAGCCAAATAACATTATTTGTTTCAAATAGTGTTGTGTTCCTGCGATGAGTAAGGTTGCCAGAGCTCTTTAGGGGGGGAGGGGGTTCGGGGTCGGCAAAGCGTGCGTGATGCCTCTGGTATTGCAAGCGCTCATAGGCTACGGTCACCGCTTACCAACAGGTGGGCTGTATGCTTGTTTGCCACCTCAGTGGTATAAAAAAAAAAAAAAAATCGTCCTCGTGTTCAAGTATGTTCCTCACTTGAGTCTTGTACGATACACGAGATCTTAATTTTCGGACCTTGTGTTACATATGTACGGGAGCCTTAGTGCGCGAGCCCTAGTCGCACTTGACCGTCTTTATTTTATTCTAAAATGAACTTATACCTCGGAAATAATTATTCTGTGGTAAAGCCACTAAAATAGTGCGTAGTTTTTGCGCCACCTACAGAAGAAAAACATGATTTCCTCCTGCTCAATGACTAAACTAAAGGTTCAAATCAGGTCTGAGTCGAACATTTTTGGGATAGTATCATAAAAATCATAATGTTCCTATAATGTGGGTTATCACTATAAAAATAAAATAATTAAAGAACACTTAGGTTTTATTCAATCTATTGTGAATGATTTATACAAACTTTGTACTCAACGTATCTTTGTTGTATCTTTACGTAAAAAATGTTTAGTAACTATTTGTCTCTCGGTCATTCATCGGCATCATTTTGACAAGCCTCGTAGCTCAGTTGGTAGTAACTCTGCCTTCTGCGCTAGAGGTAGCGGGTTCGATTCCCGCACTGGACAAACATTTGTGACTAACACAAATGTTTGTTCTGTGTCTGGGTGTTTAATATATATCTATTATGTATATCAGTCGCTGGTACCCATAGTACAGGCTATGCCTAGTTTGGGATCAGTTGACCGTCTGTGATCTGTCCGGAATATTTATTTGTTATTTTTATTTTATTTTATCACAACTAAATCAAAGTATTTAGAAATCCGTCAAAATGGCGAGAGCAACTCGGATTTTGTTTTTTTTTTGTCATGTAGATTTAAAACCACGCTTTCACCATTATTTTCCACGCAGACAATGTACTAAGTCACATTCTTTACAAGCTTATTTATTGCGGAAATATTTCACTGTTAAGTGAAGCGATTAATCGTTTTAATTTGTAAAGACGAAGGTTACAAAACTCCCTTCGGCCCTCTTATTCGCTAAGTAGTCGCAGCGGAATCGCGAATCCTTGAACAGTGGCCTGAGGAACAATAATTCACAATAGCGTTACGCATTTTGTTTGTATCTATAGTCTATGGTTGGGTTTTTTTTTTGAAGTTTTTTCCCTTTCGGGCTGGCTATGGCATCTAGGCCTTACCGCCAAGTCTTAGGTTTATACTCTTCGTAGTTATTTTTATATTTCTTCTTCATTTTACTTCTTAGTCATGGTCAAGTCACCGTCAAGTCAAGTCTTATTCAGTTTTAGTAAGTTAAGATGGTGGCAATTTTACTAAAACCTCAAGGGACCTCTTGGCGCCAACTCGAAAAATGACGATACACGCAATCATTTCATATCACTTCACTTGTGCGGTTTACTCAGACGATATTACGCAAAACACCACCATAATCACATAATATTATTCAATTTAACACTAGTTATGGAAAATAAATTGAGAGCACAAAATCACTTGCTCAAGTTCCCGCCAAAAAGTCCCTATGGTTGGCGATCACGTAAAGCGAAACGAGTTTTATGTTTTTTTTGTCGTGTCTCTGATTCTTTCTTAGCCATCCTGTATTAGGTCAGTGACCAGGTTGAGGAATGGTGGCCCTGAAAAGGGCCTATGACCGTTGGTGAAAGAATCAGTGTAGTGAAAGGATCAAAGAGCGCTCTTATATGCCCCTTTCTTGCACATGTCACAATCCGAATGTTTAGGTTCTAGGACATGCCGGTTTCCTCACGATGTTTTCCTTCACTGTTTGAAAGCATTGTTGTTTAATATAACACACTTATATATATTCTACGACGTTTGGAAATTCATATTTTTTTTAGATTTCAATCCCAGGATAATTAAAACGACCGTGAATATGTAAGTACCCAACTTATACTAAGCAGGTAGGTACAGTCGCCTGCAATAAGATGTATACATTCCACAATTTTAAGAATGATGCCACAGTATTAATTTTAGTGATGTACACAGCAAAACACTAGAAAATTGTTTACCTACCATCAACTTAAATCGTTTACATAACATCAGGTGAGATTGTGGTCAAACGTTAGCCTATTTTGTATAAAAAAAACTTGTGCCATTTTCAACTTAACTGTGTACCTACCATCTTCATCTGTATTGTGGTATCATTTTGAAAATTATGAAGTGTATCTTATCTTATTGCAGGCGACTGTACCTACCAAAGCTTTGAATAAACGAACCCGGGAAATATAGTAGGTACTTTAAAGTCTGTTAATTAACGCTCTGGTTACAAAGGCTGCCTTTTTATAAAAAGCGGAGATGAACAGGAAGATGTAAAACGAGTACTTACCTACACATTTATTTTTTCAATCTCCCAGAATCGAGAGCTGTTTTGAGGATACCAACATCCAAATTTTTGAGACACTTCGTCATCATCATTTCAGTCGTACGACGTCCGCTGAACATGGCCTCCCCCACTGACAGAGCGAGTTCCTTATCATGTGGGGGGATTTGCCCATACTCACCACGCTGGGCATGCGGGTTGGCGAGCGCAGTTAGAGCTATCGTTGTTAAAATGAGGGACGCTGCTGCCCATCCCCTAGCTTTTTTCTCATAGTCGCCTTTTACGACATCCGCGGATAGGTAGAAATGGAGGGGCCTATTCTTCCGCAGGAGCCACCACGTTGGTCACTTATTGCCTGCACTATGGTGCCTAGCATAGTATGAACTACTTCTGACTGCTGGTGTTGATGATGAATTCCTGTGCATGTTTTACTATACCAACCGTATTTGCATAAGAACAATAAAACAACATTTCCACGTTCAGTCCCAAACACACGCCTACACTTAATTCCACCGAACGTACGGTACACTAGGGTTGTAGCAGATAACTTAACAAAAACATCACCCAAAAAAAACACTACACTATCCCATCACTAGAATTCTGTGTGTAATAGAATAATTCACGTTAGTTTTACGTTTGGGATCAGTTGACCGTCTGCGATATGTCCGGAATATTTGTTAAAGGACATGGGTAATCGTGGGCCCCAACCTGCAGTTATTTGATGAGTTAATTAATTCATTTTGTTAATTTAAAGTAGTAGTTTTAGTCATGAAAAGCTCTAAAGCAGTGGAGTTATATTAAACGCCGAAAATAGTCATTTCCGTGTTATGTTTATGCTACCTTCTGACTACGAACGCTTTTCTTCGATTGGTATAGTGCAGCGAAACAAAACCCTACCCGCAATCAATTGTTTTTGACTGTCACAATAAACCATTGTCATTTGAGACTTGCAGATTCCGTTTCAGTTTTTAGCACAGAGTACTTTTGTATATATACCGGTTTTTAGTTTTTGAGTAAAAAATGGAAATTCTTAATTGCCAATTGCACTATTGCTTGAGGCTCAAGATTCCGACGATTCCTGGTACAAGACCAGCCACCGGTAATCCTTAATACTGTCACGTCTTGGTTAACCTCATCAGGTAAGTTTCTACATTTTCCTAAGTAATATTATTTTACGATTCATGAAACCTCGCAGAACCGATAACCGTTGGGGAGTAAAGGTTCTCGAATGGCGACCACGAACCGGGCGACGCAGTGTTGGAAGGCCTTCCACCCGATGGACCGATGACATTGTTAAGGTTGCGGGAATCCTGTGGATGGAAAGGGCTCAAGACCGTTCGTCGTGGAACTCTTTGGGGGAGGCCTATGTCCAGCAGTGGACTTCTACAGGTTGTTGATGATGAAGCCTCAGGAGCTCCACACATCGAACGCAGTACGATGAGGAAAAGAGCGCAGCGCTATTTGTTTAAAAGTTAAATGGCGACGCAACGCCCTGCCGTGTCTCTCCTTGTTTGGTGTGCATCATGTGTATGCATTCTCCTAAAGATGCATCATATAAAATTCGGCAGCCGCAAAAAGGAGCATAACTAGTCGTACGAAAGTCTGAAAGGGGTTGCTAGTAATGTAACTTTATTATCAGTAGGTATATTTTAAATGAGGTACCTAACTACAATGACAATAACTATTATTTTTACAGATATTAAAAAAATGACATTGGTGCAAAACGTTCCTGCGGAACAAGCTGCCGTTAGACGGTTTGAACATCGAAGAGTGTGCCGTGGATGTGGTTCTTAGGTCTTACGAGCAAGATCGCATGTTATTAACACTCCAGAAGGTGCTAGTCTATCATCATGGTTATCAAATTCCAACAGTGAATGAAAAAAAAATTGATAGTGAAAAAGTTGTTAAATGCTGTAGGTATATTTTGTAAAGATTGATTTTTGTGTATTATTCAAGTAGTATTTTTTTTTATTTCATAGTTTTTCAATAATATAACAGTTTATTAAATACCATTGGTTACTGCTAATCTGAAATAAAAATTGTATGTTTATTCATTTTTTTTTATTTAGGTTTAATAGGTAATATCAGAGTATCATCCTTGGTACTATTTAATAACCATAATATAGGTAGGTAGATATTGAATATAAAAATACTTTTACATGGTAGACATCCTCCGACCTGAAGAGGTCCAGGCGTACAGGATCCAGTAATATCCTCCCTTTTCACGTAGATCTGTCAGTATTTTAAACTAATAACAACATAGAATTAAAAATAAATATTGTAATGTTCAAAATAATAACATTTCGTACACTGTCAACCAGGTATTTTAAAAAACTTTAACGACCTATATCTCTTTACTCCGGCTGCTTTACAATAAAAGCCGCACATATTTGAAATCTACACTATTAGCACAATGTAAAACTGAAAGTTTCATTATTGCAGGATTTAAAAAAATCGGGGCCCTGGCTCCATACAAATTTGCCCAATGTCCTTTATTTATTTATTGGCTAATACCTGACATTTTTTATCGTAACGTATGCCATCTTTTGTCCCTCAGCATCGCCACGGTCACCAAGCCGTCGTCACCGAGAACAAGATGAATGACGGCGCCGAAGTAACGACGTGAAAGTTGCTATAATTGTAATCATTACTTTTAAGGCGCTATGAGAATCATAATAAACTGTCGAGTGGGCGGAGTGAAGAAAGTGACAGCGCTACGTACTATAATTGAATGCGGAAAGAGATAGCAATCGTTAGAAGGCGCTCGAAAGTAATCGACGTAAGCGACATATAAAAAAATATCGATTATCTTAAAAACTAAGTATTTTTTTTAAAAAGTGTCTTGGATTTAGGTACCCAATGCTATTGTCTAACTCAATATTTAAACAATATAAAAAAAAGTTATTTATGATTGATAGTTTGAGTATTTTCGAAAAAACTGATGCAGAGGACCGAACTTTAAAAAATAAATCTATCGAGAAAAGTTTTACCAATCGCGTTTCTGTCTTGGATTTAGGTAAATAAAATGCTCAAATTATCTATGTCATAAAAATCAAAACTGTGCGTTTTGCGGTTATTGAGAAAAAACTGTTCAAATATCATAAAACAATTTAACCCTCACCTTAAGCGCGCACTTTTATAAACAGTTTTTTTTAATTATCAAGCTAGTTACTTAAATTGTATCAATGGTCAGGAAATTATTAAACTACTTATTAACATAACAACGGCGGTGGACAAACGGCTATAGTGAATTATGTATCGCTTTTTCGGCGCCGTCATCTCATTCTCGGTGACTGTTCGGTGACGGCTGCGGTGGACAAACGGCGCACCGCTACAGTGAATTACTTGTGCTAGGGGCACAGAAAGTACGAGTACTCGACACCGAACGTCGTAGAAGCAGATCATGCAAACACTTTGTCCCGTCGCGGGGATCGAACGCACACTCTCGTCTCGGCCCATCACTCGCCCGCTTCAAGTATTGTTATTCGAACCCCAGCCCCGAGACGTGACGGCTGAGTGGAAATGAATGTCGCAAAAGGATTACTTACGCGTGTTAGCTCGTCTTTAACCGACTTCACAAAGAGTAGGCTCACAAATTCTTTATTTTTTGTACCTATGTTACTCGATATCACCGCTAATTCAATATTTCCCCAAAAGGGGCTTATTCTATATCCAATCGGCAATAAAGTTTGTCGACTTTTGGAAATTTTCCATTTTTCAGTGAAAAACTCTATGTAAATCTCTTTTTCACTATTATGTGTATTATATATTATTTTTACGAGTATGTATATTTATTTTTAGTGATTCAATAAGCCTCTTTCATAATATTATGAATAAACTTCTATAATTTTTTTTTTAAATATTCCCTACATTATTAAAATAAAACCTTCTTTAAGATAAAATAATTTAAAATTATACGAGAAGTGTAACTATTTGCATGAGTGATAGTTATTATCTCGCTCATGCAGCGGGAATCGAACATGTGCCCCTTGCGTTACAGATGGGCACTCGCCCACTACACACCACCGAGATCATCATTTGTTTTGTTAATAATATATTATTATTTCTTGTGTAATAACTATGAAGCAACCAGCAATGCAGACTCTATGCATTCAGAAAAAAACATGAAGATGGACAAGTGCCTTGCCTACTTACATGATAACTGATATGATGAATTTTATATTATCCCAAAAATTGGACTCTGACGGAATTTGAACCCACAACCTTCCCCTAGATACCGTGATCTTCTAACCAACTAAGCTACGGAGACACTTCCAGTCGGACCGAATATCTTTAGGACATCCAAACGGCTCAAAGATGTCCTAAAAATATTCGCTCCGAATGGATATGTCTCCGTAGCTTAGTTGTCTAGACCATCCCCGTATTTAGGGGAAGGTTGCGAGTTCAAATCCCGTCGGAGTCGAATTTTTGGGATATTATAAAAAATCATGGTATTTTAGAAAGAAAGAAAGAAGAAGAAAGAAAATACTTTTATTCGTAGCATTAACCGTAAAATTACCCAACACCTTATGGATTAAACTATACAAACTAAGACTAAGAAAGAGAAAGAAAGAAAACTTAAATGCTACGAAAAGGCGTCCGACTCAGCATTATGTTGTGATAGCCATTGAACATGGCCATCACAACGCTGATCTTCCGTCGGAACCGGAAACCAAACACGTCACGTACACTAACACGATACATACATAAAGAAAACACGAAGCACAAAAAAGTAACTAACATTTACAATACAAAATATACAACAACATTTGGAACACACAAAACTAAAACAAACAATTAAAAAATTATAGTAAATAACAACAGAAAAGGAAACAGAACACGCGTAAATTTATATACATATTTTATAGGAAACCGATATAAAAGAGAGAGATATATTTATTTATAAGTTACACTTTAGTGTGGGTTATCACTTTAAAAATTAAATAAAAACCGATATGATAATCAAAACCCGATGTTATACAACCCTAGTTGGAAAAACGATCGATAAAACTCAAAGTTTACCGTCATAGAGGTATAAAAAAGGTTCTGTCGATATCCGTTGTTAGGGTAAGGAAGGTGTATGCAGATTTTCTCAGGAAAACCCTACATATACAGGGCGTCCCAAACTTATGGGACATGAAGGGGAAGTACCTTAAATATCGTAGATAGGGTATTTTGCTGAAAGAAGACTTTATGTTACTTTTAAAAGTTAGTAATTCTGCATTCATAGATTTTCTAAAAAATACTTGCTTCGTCTGGGAATCGAACCGACTTAAATGTCAAAAAAAAATCATTCTACTTCTATGATGCCAATCGAAAGAATAGCTAAAAAATAATAACTTTGCTTAAGTAACATAGTATTTTTAAAAAAGGAACAACATGAAATTAAGTGAATTAGTAAGACTAAACAGATCAATCCAAAAACAAACGCTCGCACACACTGTTCCATTTTCAAATTTAAGAACAACATTTAAAAATATTAGTTCTTTTTAAAAATATTAAAGTATGCATTCAAACAAACGCTCTCATAAACTGTTCCATTTTCAAATTTAACAACAACATTGGTGTCGATTCTGTTGTTTTAGGATTCCTAACATAAATTTTAAAATTTCTTAATTTTCTAAGTTAAGTGGACCTAAACATTATGGTATTCTCTTTACATATCCTAAAAAATCCAAAATAAAACGTGTTTGAAAAATTTGACTCAATCATTTTACGTTGTTCCTTTCTTTTAAAATACTATGTTACTTAAGCAAAGTTATTATTTTTTAGCTATTCTTTCGATTGGCATCATAGAAGAAGGATGATTTTTTTTTGACATCAAAGTCGGTTCGATTCCCAGACGAAGCAAGTATTTTTTAGAAAACCTATGAATGCAGAATTACTAACTTTTAAAAATAACATAAAGTCTTCTTTCAGCAAAATACCCTATCTACGATATTTAAGGTACTTCCCCTTCATGTCCCATAAGTTTGGGACGCCCTGTATACGCTACGTTTCCGTAAGAAACAGTAAGGCCTTAATATATCTACTCTAGACTAGCTTGCGCCCGCGGTTTCGCGAGTTATCTAGATACAATAATACTACTAAAATTATAAATGCGAAAGTCTGTGAGGATGTTTCTTGTTCTATCACGAACGACTCAACCGATTTCGTTGAAACTTGGAGTAGATAAAGATCTTTACCTAGAATAGAATATAGGATACTCTTATTGTAGGTACCACGTGAGCGAAGCCGCGAGCGGAAGCTAGTATTCAATATACGTGTTAATGCGTACATAATGTTTTCAGGATTCCGTACATCAATAAATAAAAATATAAAAATAAATATTCCGGACATATCACTCACGGTCAACTGATCCCAAACTAGGCATAGCCTGTACTATGGGTACCAGAGACTGATATACATAATAGATATATATATATTTAACACCCAGACACAGAACAAACATCTGTGTTAGTCACAAATGTTTGTCCAATGCGGGAATCGAACCCGCGACCTCTAGCGCATAAGGCAGAGTTACTACCAACTGAGCTATGAGGCCAGTCAGTCAGAAAGTAAAAGTAAAAGTAAGGGTCACTTTGTTGTCTGTCTGTTTCTTTTTATGACGACGTGATTTCTATTAGCTCGCAGAACCGACAACTGCCAAATAAGGGTTCTTGAATGGCTACCAAGAACCGGAAAACGCATTGAAAGCGATGGAACGAACATGAAGTTTGCGGAAGACGTGGATGGACAAGGCTAAAGACCTTTGTGGCAGTTTTTGGACGATGCCTATGTCCAGCAATGGAATTCCTCAAGCTGGGGATTATGATTAATGACGGAATATTTCTTTTGTAAATGCAAGGCCTTAAGAAAATCATGTCGGTATAAGGGAGGAAAAATTACTTCGGAATTACCTAAGGAGGGAAAAAATATCGAGCTTTCTTGTTTGAGGCGAGCGGTAGTATGTTTTGTTGAAGAACCTTTGTAAAGCCCTTATTTAATTCGTTTTATTTCATAACTCTTTCTTCTTCGGCCGTGGTGACCCCGGCCGAAGAATAGGCCCCTCCATATATTCCTATCCGCGGATGTTGTGAGAGGCGACTAAGGGAAAAAAGCTAGGGGATGGGCAGCAGCGTCCCACATTTTAACAACGATAGCTCTAACTGCGCTCGCCAACCCGCATGCCCAGCGTGATGAGTATGGGCAAATCCCCCCACATGATAGGAATTCGCTCTGTCTGTGGGGGAGGCCATGTTCAGCAGTGGACGTCGTACGGCTGAAACGATGACGATGATTTCATAACTAGCTGTAGTCACGCGGTTTCACTCGCGTGGAGTCACAGTACCTACAGAGAAAGAACCCTAAAGTTAACGTCAATTAGAAAGTGATATACAAAATAAGTGATAAAATTCTCTCTCATTTATCTAACAGGTCCTTAAAAACTTCGTAGGTTTAACATCATCATCATTTCAGCCGTACGATGTCCACTGCTGAACATGGCCTCCCCCACAGACAGAGCGAATTATCATGTGGGGGGATTTGCCCATACTCACCACGCTGGGCATGCGGGTTGACGAGCGCAGTTAGAGCTATCGTTGTTAAAATAGGAGACGCTGCTGCCCATCCCCTAGCTTTTTTCCCTTAGTCGCCTCTTACGACATCCGCGGATAGGTAGATGGAAGGTTTAACATAGTTGTTTATAAATAAAGATTTGTTAGTTTTTTGGTGTTTTTCCTTCTACCCTCTGTTTAGAGTAGCACGGCTGAAATGATGAATGTTTGGAATGCCTCTGACTGAGCAGTCAACAATAGCCCCTAAGACATATTCAAGGCATCATATTCATGATCTTATATTTATTTATTATCTAATTTCACTGTAAATAAGTAGTATTTATATTAATAGCTCGATTAAGCTCTTTGCTCAATCAGCCAGCGAAATTCGAGACACAAAATACAAGGGGCGATACAGAACCCTAATTTTAAAGGGCCTTAACAAAAATTAAAATAAATAGGCTGACATTTGTTTGGGCCATTTGGGCCTAAATGGGCGCTTTGTGCCGAAATTTTGTTGAAAACTTGTGACTAGTTTATTTAAATTACCTAAGCTATTTCTCTAGATAGACTATAAATAATTGTGTTTACTCAATCTTTGCCATCAATACGATGAAAATCGTAAGTCGAGCCAGTTTGTTTTAAGTATGAGTCTAGGGAAAAATGATTTACCCTCGTATTTTAACTAGGGTGTATTTTTTATAATTTTCATATAAATTGTAAACAAATTTGATAGAAATAGGTATGTAAAAGACATAGGCTCATGACTTTTATCCGCAAGCACGGTAGACAATTCCTCAGATCTCCAGGCGATCAGATCCTTGAAGATGTCTAAGGAGGTTAGTCAGAGGCACGTCCAAATATTTGGCATAGTTCATAGTTATTTATTCCATAAAACAAGTCATATTTTTTTTTTTTATACTACTGAAGTGGCAAACACGCATACTGCCCAACTGCTGGTAAGCGGTTACCGTAGCCTATGAGCGCTTGCAATACCAGAGGCATCACGCACGCGTTGCCGACCCCGAACCCCCTCCCCCCTAAAGAGCTCTGGCAACCTTACTCATCGCAGGAACACAACACTATTTGAAACAAATAATGTTATTTGGCTGCGATCTTTTGTAAGGCGGAGGTACCTCCCCAGGCGGGCTGCTCCAATTCAGAACGAGAAAATCTCGCTGTGCCCTACCTCCTCCTAAAATGTATGCGGAAATTATAAAATACACAACATAATATACAAAACAAAATAACAAAATATTCATAACTAATTGAACAACAATTACATACATCAATTATACATAAAAAAAGTCCTTACATACAAGATAAATAAATAAATGTCAAGTTGTGTTACAAAAATGTTCAAATGTCATAGTAGGTAATAAAATAAGATGTCATACAAATCTTTGGTGTGATCAATAAAACCACGAAACGGTCAGAGTTCGTCAAGTGAGTAGAGACACTTCTCCAAAAGGAAAGACTTTAATTTATTTATGAGTAAAAATAGGAGATTAAAAGAAAAATACAATTTCATTAATTTGAAGACAAATGCGATGGTACAATAATAGTTCTTCTGGTAAGTTTTTTACTATGTGAACACTATTTGAAGGCCGCCATGTTGGTTTATAATTGGCGTTTGACATGACATTGACATATTTTTCATGTCATGTTGTTTGATTTGATGTTTTTGTTTTGTCAGATAAATGTAGGTTGTCACAATGACATTTCACGCACGTCCATCCGCCATATTTTTGTAGCGCGGTTTGTTGCTCTCTTTGTCGAAGAAAATCATAATGTACCTTAAAACGAAGTCAATTTAAATAAAAAGACCAATTAAATACGTTTACTTTATTGCTTATCCATGTTTTAGAGTAGTGTACACAGTGCAGGCCCAGGCTCCATATATTGATGAAACGTCTCTTTTATTCTTTAGATTTTTCTTTCTGCTATTAGCCCGTATATTTTGTTCCTCCAACGTCTCATACGTCTCGTCTCATAGTGAGTATTCCTACGTAATGGGGCAAGCCCATAGCTGCTTATAAGAATACTTACCTACTGGTTTTCTCACGATGTTTTCCTTCACTGTTTGAGAGACTAGTAGCGTACATACATTTTCCGAATAGAAAATCCATTGGTGCGCGACAGGTTTCGAACCAACGACCTGTGGCTCGGAAGGCAATACCACCTCTCCACCAGTGCTCTCATTGGCGCAATACCGGTTTCGAACTCGCAAACTTCGGATCGTAAGTCGCACTAGGCCAACACCGCTATAATATTAGTAGGAAGGCCTTACATAGTATTCTAGCTGTCAGTTTTGTGTGTTTTGTTGTATGTAAAGAGACGACAGCCATTATTTTGGAGTGTCTGGGTGTACTTAGTGCTGGCACGCCATATTGTCATGTCTTACTGCTTAATAAATAACAGCCATAGGTTGTGGGGCTAATCATCATCATCATTATTTCAAAGCTATCATCATCATCATCATTATTTAGTGAGCCTATAATTTTTTAAGCACTTTTTACTTTTATTGAAAAAAAAAAAAGAATGAAAGAAGGATAAAAGCAGTGGAAATGAGAGCTTTGCGAAGTATGTGTGAAGTAACTTTGAAAGATAGAGTGAGGAACAGTGTGATAAGAGAACGTTGTGGAGTGAAAGAAGATGTAGTGATGAGGATTGAGAAAGGTATGCTGAGATGGTTTGGTCATGTAGGGAGGATGAACGAAAGAAGATTGACGAAACAGGTGTACAAGGCGAGTGTGAATGGAACCGTTGAAAGAGGAAGACCTAGGCGTACGTTTAGTGACCAAATCGGTGTCGTTTTGGACAAAGGCCAGGTCAAGAGTACCCTAAACCGACGAGCATGTATGAGGAATGTGATGAGAGTGAATGAAGCGAAAGGGGTATGTCAGGATCGTAGCAAGTGGAAGGCCGTGGTCTCTGCCTACCCCTCTGGGAAATAGGCGTGATTTTATGTATGTATGTATGTACTTTTATTGAACTACAACCGCGAACAGTTGACCTTGTAAGCACAAAAAGAAAGAAAGAAAACATGTTTATTTGCTCCACAACGCAATAATACATATAATTATACTAAACATAACCGCCTCCAAATCGCAGCCAAATAACATTATTTGTTTCAATTCAAATAGTGTTGTGTTCCTGCGGTGAGTAAGGTTGCCAGAGCTCTTTAGGGGGGGAGGGGTTCTGCAGGCAACGCATTAGCAATGTTTCGGGTGTTGCTGATGTCAATAGGCGACGGTAACCACTTACCATCAGGAGGGCCGTAAGCCTATTTGCCTCCGAATAAACAAAAAAAACACACAAGTGAGATAGGTACCAACTTAAAAAAGCACAATCTTTTTTGCAACAATTAATACACAACTAAAGTTATTACAACCGCCCTTTAAAGGGCCCTTTTCTCTGGTAAAAATCAAGCAATTTACTAATATTTATTTATGAGACCAACTAACTTGAAACACAATAATACAAAAATAATAATAATAACAAATTGAAAATTAAATTAAATTAATTCTAGGAATTATCTCTGTTCCTCTACATCTAGGACTACAAGTTGAAAACAGAGTTCAGATAGAGAGACCAACTTATAGTTTTTAAACTAACCTACCTTTCGAATAAAATAAGAACAAACAAAAGAAAGAAAAAGAGAAAATATATGCCCCCTTTTTGCCCAAAAAGGGGCAAACTTGTTGCCCAAAAAGGGGCACAAAGCGCTTCCCTCGCTCGGTCAATAAACTGAACTGACTTAGAATCCTTTTATCACGCATATATAAGACATTACAGTTTTAGCAAAACACAAGGTCTTCGAACTATGTGGCACTGTCGTCTGTGTCCTTCATGTTAAATGTATAATCACATTCTTTAGCCTCGTAGGTTAAAACAAATTGTAGTGAACGACCGCCCTTCAACCCCTATTTACAAAGATTATGGCAATTTTAAGGGCCATTGCACCAGGGACCGTTGTATGTTAGTATTTATTTGTTAGTGCATATCTTTTGAACCGTCAATTTGATCTGCATTGAATTTAGTAAGTCAACAGGTTGTGCCTTAACGACCATCCAAGCGCAGGTTTCTACCGGACATCGCACTCAGTTCGGGGTCGAACCTCTAGCCATCCTAGGAACTTATCCTATCAACAGAAAGAAAGAATACTTATAAGCGAACAAAAACAAGAAAAATGACGAATTTACTAAATTCGTAGAACAAACTTTATTGCCTGTTTAGAATAAGCCCCTTCGAGGATAGCATAGATACATATGATGAATCACCTTGTAGATTATCACGGGATATGTATTCACTGCACTGTATGCCGTGGTGGCCCCGGCTAAAGAATAGGCCCCTCCATATCTACCTATCCGCGGATGTCGTAAGAGGCGACTAAGTGAAAAAAGCTAGGGGATGGGCAGCAGAGTCCCTCATTTTAACAACGATACGCATGCACAGCGTGTTGAGTATGGGCAAATCCCCCCACATGATAGGAATTCGCTGTCTGTGGGGGAGGCCATGTTCAGCAGTGGACGTCGTACGGCTGAAATGATGATGATGATGTATTCACTTAAATGTTGCAAACATGCATACGGCTCACCTGTTGGTAACTGGTTACCGTAGCCTATGTACGCAGTAGTATACAGATCACCAGGTGCGGACAAAAATCTAGATTTATTCTTGGATAAATTGGAATTGTGCTTAGAGAAACTAACAAACAAAACAAAACTACGCAAGGACATAGTGGTTTGTGGTGATTTTAACGCACACTTCTCAGTTTTTGATGAAAGTGGAAGTAATCAAAGTACTTCACTCATTGATTTGTTAGACTGCTACGGCCTTAAAAGAAAAATTTTTGATGTAACGAGAATGACTAACAACACATACTCATGTATTGATAATATTTTTACGAATATAGATGTTTTGAAAGCAGAAGTTATCATTGGTGTGCAATCAGATCATTTTGCACAAGTTATAATAATTAAGGACATATACAGCCTGCCTGATACAAGTTGTAATATATATTATGTTAGAAAGAGAGTGATAAATGACTATTCCATAAATCTACTGAAGTTAGGTATAAATAACGAATTTTTAAATTGTCAATTATTAAGTTTTGAGGATTTTTTTGTGTCGTTTTTAAGAGTGCTTAATGGAAGTATGCCTATTAAAACCACTTGTAGAAAAGTAAAAAGGTCGTTCAACGATTGGGCGACGGTGGGTCTTAGAGTCTCGCAAACCCATATGAAACATGTTTACTACTTATTGTCACTAACAAATGATGTAAATCTAAGAATTTATTTAAGTAATTATAGCAAAATATTTAAAAAGTGCTGCCTTATGGCCAAAAAAATTGACATCCGAAACAAAGTACTTAACTCTAAAAATGTTATTAAATCATCTTGGAACATAATTAAGAAAGAGACTGGAAAAAGTTCTACAAACCGCAAGGCAATAGAACAAATAACAGGCTTTAACAATGAAACTCTTAAGACACCATCTGAAATCGCCAATCATTTTAATGACTTTTTCGCTCAAATAGCTATAACATTGACCAAAGATCTGATGAAGTCTGAAAGTGAATCCATGAAATATGTCAATCAATTTACGCTACCTAATTCTAATGTTTTTATTCTTAATGATATCACCCCCGCGTGCATTATTAGTATTATCAATCAATTAAAATGTAAAAATTCATGTGATCTTTGGGACGTATCAACTTCAATTATTAAGAAGGTCAAAAATGAAATTGCCCTACCCTTGGCAATAGTTATTAATAAATGTATCGAAAGTGGCAGTTTTCCTGACGTGCTAAAATTAGCAAAAGTGATTCCATTGTATAAAAAAGGGTCTCATTCTGACGCAAATAATTATAGACCTATTTCTCTTTTGCCAGTTTTTAGTAAAATTTTTGAAAAATATATTTCAAATGAGCTTTATTCATTTATTGAAAAAAACGCTATTTTAAATAATAGACAATTTGGGTTTCGAAGAAACAAAAACACCAGCCAGGCAATAGCTTCTTTAATAGGTAGAGTTTTATGGGATTTGGATAGTCGTAAAAACACGTACGGCCTATTCTGCGACTTATCTAAGGCCTTTGATTGCGTATGCCATAGAATTCTCCTATTAAAACTGGAACATTATGGTGTCAGGGATAGAGAACTATCCATTCTCATGTCATACTTAGATAACAGGAAACAAGTTTTAGAATGTAATGGGCAAATGTCGACCGCAAATAATATAAAGATGGGAGTACCACAAGGATCCATTTTAGGACCACTTTTATTTATACTTTACATAAATGACATAGTAGTTTGTGTTGAAAATGAGATGGACATTGTATTATTCGCCGATGACACTACTGTAGTAGTAAGTGATAGAAACAAAGTAAGCCTTTGTTTAAAATTAGATAAACTGATATGTAATTTTAAGGACTGGTTTAACGCAAATAATCTTTTACTAAATGTAGAAAAAACCAACATTGTAAGATTTTTCTTAGGACATAATGGACATAATGATGAATTAATGAGGAATACAATTGACAAGCATTTTTTGACTACTCTTGACAACATTAAGTTTTTAGGTATAGATATTGATAGTAAACTAGTTTGGAATAAGCACATTGACAATCTCGTTGGAAGATTAAAATCGGCCGTATTTGCAATAAAGACAATAAGACAACTAAGTGATATAGAAACGGCAAAAACTGTTTACCATGCTTACTTTCATTCTATTATGGCATATGGCATATTTGCGTGGGGGAATGCGTCTGAGTCCAAAAGAGTTTTCATATTGCAGAAGAGAGCTGTACGTTCTATTTTGCAAATGAAAAATCTTGAATCGTGCAGACAAAAATTTAGACAATTGGAAATTATGACAATGTTTGGAGAATTTATTTTCCAAAACCTTATGTATGTAAAATTAAATATGAATAAGTTTGATTTGAAATGTGACACCCATGACTACAATACTAGATATAAAAACAACATTTGCCTTCCACCACACAGACTTGCCAAAGTTGGTAAGAGTTTTCTTTGTGTAAGTGTCAAATTATTTAATAAATTATCGCATGACCTACGCTGTTCAAATCATGTTGAGTTTAGCATAAGAGTTAGGAAGTTGTTGATGACCAAATTATATTACACCCTTGACGAAGCACTCGCTGATGATCTAAATATAATGCCGAAAATGTAATTAGATTATATAGATTTTTAAATTCTCTTACTTTATTGTATTTAAATATAATTATTATGTACCTACTGCTGTAACTTTTTTAATTGACTTTTCCAAGTGTACTATAACTGTATCTTTATGGAATAAATGAACTGAACTGAACTGAACTGAAATACCAGAGGCATCACGCACGCGTTGCCGACCCCTTAAAAAGGTCAAAACCCTTTTTGAAGAACCCCATATCATACCATATCATACTCAGCATGGAGATCATTCCACAACCTTAGTGTTCGCGGGAGGAAGTTTGGAGGAAATTGGAGCAGCCCGTCTGGGAGGGACCTCCGCCTTACAGAAGATCGCAGCCAAATAACATTATTTGTTTCAAATATTGTTGTGTTCCTGCGGTGAGTATGGTAGCCAGAGCTCTTTAGGGGGGGAGGGGTTCGGCAGGCAACGCATTAGCAATGCTCCGGGTGTTGCTGATGTCAATAGGCGACGGTAAGCACATACCATCAGCACCCCATCACGTGGGGTGGGCACAAAATGTATTCTTCTTCCATTTCCCTCTATCAGTCGTCATCTCAACACTCACTCCTTTCTTCACCATATCCACTTTCACACAGTCCATCCATCTTTTCTTTGGCCTACCTCTACTCCTACTTCCATCCACATTCATATCTAACACTCTTCTTGTAACATGACATTCTTCCCTCCTCATGACATGCAAGCCTGTTTGCCTCCGTATAACATAAAAAAGTTTCTCTGAAACCGCACAGTGTGCGACCAACCCCGCTTCAGGGTGTGAGGACGAATGTGCCCACGGCGAGAGGTAGTTGATAAGAGAACTAAACACGACAAAATTTACCATTGTTCACGAATTTTCTGATTTCTAATTAAGCTGTATTCAGGTCTTTTATCTTTATTTTAAGGCCCTTATCAAAAATACTTGTTAAGTTAGGAACAACAATGAAAACCCCCAGCTTTGTTTTTATTACACTCATTTGTGAAGACAATGGAGCTAATCAAACGAAGCCTTAGCTTTATTCGGCCGTGTTGGCTGAGTTGGAGGAACCTTGACTTTAGATTCGTCTGTCGTAGGCTCAGATCCGGTCTGCGTCAAATCTTCCCGTCGCAGACACCGCAAACTCTCAAGACGAAAGTCTACAATCAGTGCGTTTGCCTGTGATGACAAATTAATATAATATAATATTCCGGACATATCACACACGGTCAACTGATCCCAAACTAGGCATAGCCTGTACTATGGGTACCAGAGTCTGATATACATTATAGATACATATTTAACACCCAGACACAGAACAAACATCTGTGTTAGTCACAAATGTTTGTCCAGTGCGGGAATCGAGCCCGCGACCTCTAGCTCAGAAGGCAGAGTTACTACCAACTGAGCTATGAGGCCAGTCATATATGGCACTGAGACTAAAACGCTAACTATTGGCCTCATACTCATGCTCAAAGTCGCTCAACTGGCTATGGGGAGAGCTATGCTCGGAGTTTTACGGCGTGTTTATGATCCGAAATGAGGAAATCCGTAGAACCAAGGTCACCGAAATAGCTCTCAGAATTAGCAAGTTGAAGTGACAGTTAGCAGAACCGTCAACCATTGGTGAATGAAGGTTCTCTAATGGCGACCACGAACCGGACGACTCACTGATTCTTTCACTGACAGTCATATGCCCTTTTCAGGGCCACCATAACACTTGGTCACTGACCTAATACAGGATGACCAAGAAAGAATCAGTGACACGACAAGCAAGCAAGTGTTGGAACGCCCACCATCAGGACTGAACATTGTTAAGGTTGCGGGAAATCGGTGGATGGAGAAGGCTCAAGACCGTTCGTCGTGGTAGGTACTCTTTGTCTATGTCACAGTCCGAGCCACAGATTTGACCAACGACAACCGTTACGCAAGCCGTTATACGCCGTTATTTTGTTATATTAATACATTGTATTAAATTATTAGTAACTATTTAAATTTATAAACAGTATCTTTTGTAGCATAATTATTATAAGTCTTAAATGTTATTTTAAGGCACCTCTAGAAGGTCGTGACGTGACTATTATGGTCTCCGCTGAAAACCAGCCTTGGGTGCACATCAGTGTGTATCCAGCACAATGCTGAGCGAAGATCATATTTTCCACGAGCTCTGCTGCGCACAATATCTTTATCATTTAGTACGTAATTTTTATTTTTATGTTATTTTATGTGTAGTAAGTGTAGTAAGGCCGTGGTGGCCCCGGCTAAAGAATAGGCCCCTCCATATCTCTATCCGCGGATGTCGTAAGAGCCGACTAAGGGAAAAAAGCTAGGGGATGGGCAGCAGCGTCTCTCATTTTAACAACGATAGCTCTAACTGCGCTCGCCAACCCGCATGCCCAGCGTGGTGAGTATGGGCAAATCCCCCCACATGATAAGGAATTTGCTCTGTCTGTGGGGGAGCCCATGTTCAGCAGTGGACATCGAATGGCTGAAATAATGATGATGATGATGTGTGAGTAAGTAGTCTTAAGGAAAATAAATCTTTCATTCATTCATTCATTCATTATGTTCAGCAGTGTACTTCATCAGGTTTATGATGACATTCTAGGTGATTTATACAGAGTCAGGTGGAACTTTTTACCCACAGGATGCTATAGAACCCGGGACATGATCAGATGGAGTAGGTTTAAGGACTTAAACCATCCTCTCAGCCTATAGACCATAAAATCGTGGTCGATGGGGCAATAAAACGTGTGGGCGTTGAGGAATATATATCAAACTCGCTCGCACTCGTTGTCTTTATGGAGACTGCTAAAATATAGTGTTGGTCCATGCTCATTTTTACGAAAGGGTCGATAAAATAAAATGATATTATGATTAGTTTAATCTCTTCTTACATATTAATTAATAACTAACGGCCGCGACTTCGCTTGTGTGGTACCTATATAAAAAATGGTCAATATGCTATTCCAGGTAAGAAACTTTATCTATTACAAGTTCTATGGAATTCGGCTGAGCCGGTATGGCGTGATTGAACCACAAACATCTAAACATTTATAATATAAGTAGGATAGGATAAAAGGATAGTGCGAGGTTGAATATTGTTTCCAACAAAAATATTATTTTTCAAAAATTCAAGCATATCGTAGGAATAATAATAAATTTGCGATCAATCATTTTGTTTTCATAACTGATAACGAGTTCATGACCTCACATACACAATAATAATATCAAAACAAGCCCTAATGACCGGTCCAGGAGTGAGACATTGACCCTCCCGCCACGGCCATCGACAGTCGATCGCAAACCAAAGCGCCTATCTGTATTATCGATAAAACATATCGTACGTGCCCAACACTAGCAAACTGATGTTTTATGACACCGTCGTCCACGAGTGTTTTAACGTATTGTAGCCTTACTACTACTAGGTACCTACTATTGCGGTGCGGTTTTCCCTACGATGTTTTCCTTCAAAGTCAAAAGGTGAACTGGTGAAACTTTGAAACGAGGTGAAGCTACGCCTGTTAAAAAAAGTACTCTGTGGCCTGTTCCTCGCAACCAGGCCTAGAAGAATGAGGCAACAAACACGGCTTGGTTCCTATATTTTTTTCGATTATCCTTTTTCACAAAACGGAATGTAGAGCTTCAGTGTGGTGCCGATCGAACAAGATGAGGCCGAAATGATTTTTTTCTTTTCACACAAGGTCAACTGATCCCAAACTAGGCATAGCCTGTACTATAGGTACCAGAGACTGTAATACATAATAGATAAATATTTAACACCCAGACACAGAACAAACATCTGTTTTTATCACACAAATGTTTGTCCAGTGCGGGGATCGAACCCTAGCGACCTCTAGCGCAGAAGGCAGAGTTACTACCAACTGAGCTATGAGGCTCTCAGAATTTGCAAGTTGAAGTGGCAGTGGGCAGGCCATATAGCTCGCAGAACCGATAACCGTTGGGGAGTAAAGGTTCTCGAATGTCGACCACGAACCGGGCGACGCAGTGTTGAAAGGCCCCCCCGATGGACCCATGACATTGTAAAGGTTGCGGGAAGTCGGTGGATGGAAAGGGCTCAAGACCGTTCGTCGTGGAACTCTTTGGGGGAGGCCTATGTCCAGCAGTGGACTTCCACAGGTTGTTCATTGAAATGATGTATGTAAATGATGAAAATTCATTTGATCCAGATCACTATCAAGTGTCCCTAAGACGTTGACGGAATTGCCACGCTGGATCGCAATGCCAAATAGGAGCCAGCTCTCGGGTTTCGCATCGCTCCGACCAGACGAAAATTGTTTATCTATGTTAATTGTGTGTGTCTGTAGTGCCAAATAATTTTTTTTATCTTTTTTTTTTATCAGACGCCCTGATATTATATTGAAAACCCGCATTCCCACGGACCCAAAAGGCTCATCTATGAAGCCCTATCGTACATTTTCGGCTTTAGCGATCCTCGGCCGAATCTGCCGCTGCCCTAACTGATGTCCCCGGAAACGAGAGCGTGCTAGTGTAACAACACTAGTAGCGTCCCATACCATAGGCTTAACCTTCTCCCAAGGGACCAAAGCCATACCCTCAGGCCGCTTACCATCATCACGCAGTAGACCATTCGGGGGTATGAGTGGCACGTTATACAACTGCGGTGGCAAGCATGTATACGGCCCACCTGTTGGTAAGCGGTTACCGTAGCCTATGAGCGATTGCAATACCAGAGGCATCACGCACGCGTTGCCGACCCCGAACCCCTCCACCCCTAAAAGCTTTGGCAACCTTACTCACCGCAGGAACACAACAGTATTTGAAACAAATAATGTTATTTGGCTGCGATCTTCTGTAAGGCGGAGGTACCTTTCCAGGCGGGCTGCTCCAATTCAGAACGAGAAAATCTCGCTGTGCCCTACCTCCTCCTAAACGTCCTAAACGTTGATGCTGGTTAGAGCCCGTGGCGTGGGGGAAGATTCTTCTCTTCGGATTATGATGCACTCGGGGTACATGATAAAACTGAGTTCATACGACGTGAGTTATGTAATTTTTTTTTTATTTATTCAGGACAACAAACAATTGATTGGCCTCATAGCTCAGTTAGTAGTAACTCTGCCTTCTGCGCTAGAGGTCGCAAACTCGATCCCCGCGCTGGACAAACATTTGTGTGATAAACACAGATGTTTGTTCTGTGTCTGGGTGTTAAATATGTATCTATTATATATATCAGTCTCTGGTACCCATAGTACAGGCTATGCCTAATTTGGGATCAGTTGACCGTGTGTGATATATCCGGAATATTTATTTATTTAATTACCTACACTTAAAAACTACATAACAAATCTTATAGAATAGGTGGTTCTTAAAGTATAATCAGCCCCGTTGTCCACAAATTAGGGTATACTTAAAAAGGGCGTTGTGTAAGAGTGTGACACATTAGTAGGTAATATAAGACTTCAATGATATAAGACTACAATGTCATCTTAAATGTATTTCAAAATGATCCTTATCTCTACTGAATAAAGTTATCAAAAACCACTTTTAGATTAATTACTTACCCAGACTGTGTAAAGTGTATAAAAAGAACTATATAATTATATAGATAGATAGAATAGACACACTTTACTGATGACTAATAACCAGTGATCGGAATTATGGGAGCTAAAATACCTAAATTTCAAGAACAGAGGCAAAAAAAGTGTAGACTTCCTTACTACAACAATTTTATTCGGCCCAATTGGGCCGAAAATTGGAACAATTGTCACAGCAAGCAAGTACATTTAATATTAATGTTAACAATATTGTGAACGAAAAGGAAATTACATTTTTTTTCATAATACGAGTCGTACTTAGCTACTGTTTTTTAAAACAAAAACTACTGTTTTTTGGTTAGCGGAATGCATTGAACGAGTATCTACTAATAAAACCTACCTAAATACTACGTACTTCCTATACCTACTTATTACCTACCTACCTACAGAACGACCTACTAACAACTATTGCATAATGTTTATTAATATTCTCATGTAAGTGACATGTTTGTCTTTTTGAGAATAAATGTCTTTAAACCTAAACCTAACCGAAAACAGAAAATTAGTTCGATAGTTGTTTTACTGAATTAATTTTAGATGTACTTTAGTAATGTCCCGAAAACCGAGACAATTGGGCCGAAAAAATATTTAGTCCTAAGGCGTCTCCACTTGCCTCTGTTATTTTTCGAGCAGTAGGTATTTTAGCTCCCATAATTCCGATCACTGCTGATAACACTTTATCTATCTATTGATCACCACACGAAAATAATACCTACATGAGATCACATTTACAAAACAAGGCAATACAATAGCCGGCCTTATCGCTAAAAGCGATCTCTGCCAGGCAACCTTAGAATGGACTAATTATTGTTAAGAATTATTATCTCATGTAAGTAAAGGAGCCATTTCATTCTGGGCCTGGTCCATGTACACTACATAGAAAAATTAGGAAAAAATAGGAGATTACAAGAAAAATACAATTTCATTAATTTGAAGACAAATGCGATGGTACAAGAATAGTTCTTCTGGTAAGTTTTTTACTATGTGAACACTATTTGAAGGCCGCCATGTTGGTTTATAATTGGCGTTTGACATGACATTGACATATTTTTCATGTCATGTTGTTTGATTTGATGTTTTTGTTTTGTCAGATAAATGTTGGTTGTCAAATAGACTTTTCACGCACGTCCATCCGCCATATTTTTGTAGCGTTGTGTGTTGCTCTCTTTGTCGAAGAAAATCTTAATGTACCTTAGAACGAAGTCAATTTAAATAAAATAACCAATTCAATGCGTTTACTTTATTGCTTAGCCATATTTTAGAGTAGTGTACACAGTGCAGGCCCAGGCTCCATATATTGATGAAACGTCTCTTTTTGTCTTTGAAAAGAATTTGTGAAAGAGAGTCGCCATTTGGCTGACACAATAGCACCGCTGTGTCTGTGTCTGTGTTTGCCAGATTTTTATCAAACACACAGCTAAGAAAGCGTGTAAAATGAATTATCTTGTAGGAAAGAGAATACGGAAAAGTTCTTTGTCCTCAATTACATCTTAAGAGTCCATTATAACTAAGCGAGTTACAGAAGTTTTCAAGTGAGTCTGACCCGGACCATTTTAATTTACGCTGGGACTTTTTCTGCGGTTTTTGGGCCAAACTAAGATATAGTCGAAAGGGGGCATGGCACAAATTCCCACCAGTGGGGCAGCTTGGTGGGGATTTGTGGAATAATCCAATATTTCTTAGGTAACATAACATTGGCAAGTCAAATTTTCATCATCATCATCATCATCAGCCTGTAGAAGTCCACTGCTGGACATAGGCCTCCCCCAAAGAGTTCCATGATGAACGGTCTTGAGCCTTCTCCATCCACCGACTTCCCGCAACCTTCACAATGTCGTCGGTCCATCGGGTGGGGGGCCTTCCAACACTGCTTCGCCAGGTTCGTG
Source organism: Anticlea derivata (assembly GCA_947579855.1). Lineage (NCBI taxonomy): Eukaryota > Metazoa > Arthropoda > Insecta > Lepidoptera > Geometridae > Anticlea > Anticlea derivata. The sequence continues at coordinate 2,705,524 of OX388287.1, read as the reverse complement.
GTCGCCATTCGAGAACCTTTACTCCCCAACAAATTTTACAGTTTCAGTCAAATTTTACAATTGTAAAATGTCGCGTGCCCACAGCTAGCTGCTATTTGGCCCCACGCATTCCCATCCAGCGTGTCAATGCAGCCAGCTTCACGGGGACGTTTCCGCCCCTAAAAATATTCTTTGTACGCCCACCCTGAAATAACAGGGCGAAAAATACCACCAACGCAAGTTGGTATTTTTAATTTGTTTTTCCATCGTGTTATTCATTTTATTAACTGCTGTAAAGAACTCTGTCTATTTCAGTTTTATTGCCGTTACGGCGTAATGGATGGAACCACAAACATACAAACATCCACACAAACTTTCACATTTACTATATTGTTATGCTATAAAACAAAAATTAGCAGTCCGTAACACAGGTACGACCTAGCACGGCTGCTAAGTCATCATCATCATCATCATCAGCCTGATGAAGTCCACTGCTGAACATAGGCCACCCCCAAAGAGTTCCATGACGAACGGTCTTAAGCCTTTTCCATCCACCGACTTCCCGCAACCTTAACAATGTCGTCGGTCCATCGGGTGGGGGGCCTTCCAACAATGCGTCGTCCGGTTCGTGGTCGCCACTCGAGAACCTTTGTTCCCCAATGGTTGTCGGCTCTGCGAGCTATATGGCCGGCCCACTGCCACTTCAACCTGCTAATTCTGAAAGCTATGTCGGTAACCTTAGTTCTTCTACGGATTTCCTCATTTCGGATTTTATCACGCAGCGAAACTCCGAGCATAGCTCTCCCACCCGATGGACCGACGACATTGTGAAGGTTGCGGGAAGTCGGTGGATGGAGAAGGCTCAAGACCGTTCGTCGTGGAACTCTTTAGGGGAGGCCTATGTCCAGCAGTGGACTTCTACAGGCTGATGATGATGATGATGATGATGAAACATTTTTTTCACTAGCTCAAACTTATTTACATAACTATCTCATCCACTACTAACACACATAAGTAGGTCCTTTAGCACAAAGTTTCACGAAATTATTCAGACCCTTTTCTTTCTGAACTTCATTGAAATACAAGATTATTTTTATTCTTTGTCCCAAATGTAATTTTGTGACTCAAATTACAATATTCTATTATTTTTGTAAAGTAATACTACAGATTATAGTGACTAGATTTTGCACGCGCCTTCGTTCGACTGGTCATGGTTTGTGGCTCTCAAAATGGTATCTTCAGAGCACTGGTGGGGCAGGATCGAAGGCAATTCGAAGACTTGTAACTTGTGCACGAAAGGAACCTCTAAAAGGCGTAGATACTTTATTCAACTGGCCTCATAGCTCAGTTGGTAGTAACTCTGCCTTCTGCGCTAGAGGTCGCGGGTTCGCACTGGACAAACATTTGTGACTAACACAGATGTTTGTTCTGTGTCTGAGTGTTAAATATATATCTATATATTATGTATATCAGTCTCTGGTACCCATAGTACAGGCTATGCCTAGTTTGGGATCAGTTGACGTGTGTGATATGTCCGGAATATTTATATTTATAATCCTTTCTCTACACTGATTCTTTCACCGACGGTCATAGGCCCTTTTTAGGGCCACCATTCCTCAACCTGGTCACTGACCTATTACAGGATGACTAAAATGAAAGAATCAGTGATACGACAAACAAGTAAGGTGTAGAATAAGCCCTTTTCGGGATAGCTTACATATTATGAATCACCTTGTATAGTACCCGTATATAGTAGTATATAATAGTATATAGTACCAGTACCCCCCTTCCACCACCGGACAAGCAGACGCACAGGAAAATACCACCCTTACCTGGTCGACATACCACAGTGTCGAACGAAACGTTTTTGCTCCACTTTTATTATAAGTACTGCCAAAGAGTGGAATGATCTGCCTGCGTCTGTTTTCCCGAAAGAGTACAATCTAGGAGTCTTCAAATCTAGGGTCAATAAGTTCACTCTGGGAAAGCGTGCTCCATCTTAGGTGGTCTAAGATGGATCTCACTAGCAAAAGTGAGATGGTGGCCAAAGGCCTTACCATTATCAATAAAATCCTGCATTAGGTCAGTGACCAGGTTGAGGTATGGTGGCCCTGAAAAGGGCCTATGACCGTCGGTGAAAGAATCAGTGTAGTGAAAGGAATAAAGTGCGCCTCTTAGAGGCACCATTCGTACATATTTTACATGCGCACGAAAGGAGGAGTTGAATTCCGCCTGTTCTTGCTGAAATTGCCCACAGATAATAAAACTTTTACCAAAGATAATTAAGTATAAATTTTGATTTAACTGACAGACAGACACTTTCCTTAAATGGAACAGAATTATTTGGGATTATAAATGTGATGATATTACCATCTTCCAAACCTAGGATTAACAAAGATAATCTGTGGTCTCAAATTGGATTTCAAAGATTAAGGCCGAATAATAATATGATTTATCATTATCATCAGCCTGTAGAAGTTCATTGTTAGGAGATACGTAAAATATAGTTAGGAGTAAGATTTTTTTAAAATTCAGAAATAGGCTTATCTTCCCTGTCCGTTTTTTTGGGGTTCCGAAGTCCTACAAGCATAATCATCATCATTCCAGCCGTTTAAAGTCCACTGTTAAACATCGGCCTCCCCCACAGATTTCCGGACCTATTCTATCCTCCTATCATGTGGAACAGGCGTAGCTTCACCTAGTTTCTAAGACGTTTAAAAGTGATTCTAGTGATTGTATTGAAATAACCGCCTTTTGACTTTGACTTTGTGGGGGGAATTTGTCCATACTCACGACGCTGGGCACGCGGGTTGGCGAGCGCAGTTAGAGCTCTTTGAAAATAGGGAATGCTGCCCATCCCCTAGATTTTATCCCTTAATCACCTCTTACGACATCCACGGGTAGGAGATACGGTGGGGCATATTCTTCAGCCGGGGCCACCACGGCCACACAAGCCCCTAATGCGGCCTTATTACGAAATCAGGTTTAATCCCAGGCTGTCGATAAGCTCGGGTTAAGACCAGCTCAAAACAGACGTTTTAATGGTTAGGTATATAAAATCTCGTAGAAAATTAACGATCCATTCCGATTCCAAGGAGGCCATTAGCTAATTACCCCAAAGGCGTTAGGTACAAGCAATTATATTTATGTATTTCCTAGGGCTTTTGCCATTCATTTTTAAGATAAGATAAGATAACGTTTATTGAAATATACAATTTGTACAAAATTTCTTAGTAGGTAGGTAGGATTTAACACATTTAGGTCTGTAGGTTTATCTGCAGTTATCTGTAGGCAAAGGTAAGTACGAACATAGCTTTAACCCCACACTAGGGAACCCCTGTGTCGTGGATGTCGAGACTACATAGGCACCTTACCTTACCGCAATATTTTGTAATGAGCAAATTATGTAAAACATTCCTTATCAAATTATACAAATCAAGGGATAGGTAGGATCTCTAAACTCCACACTAGGATAACCTGTGTCGTGGAGTATAAGCTCCCCCGTTTGAATACAATAAGATAGTTAGTAGATCTCTAAACGATATATGATCAGTTCTCTAAATTTAACAAGTAAAACATTTTATACGGTAAAAAAAAACACTCTAAAAAAACATTATTTATGTTGTTTTGAGATTTTTAGTTTCTATTGTATACACTTAAGTAGGTACCTATTTAATTAAGGTTGTTAGGTGACATTGGTCGTTTCTGTGTTTTTATACCTATGTGTGCCAAATAAATAACACTCTGTTCTATTCTATTCATGTATTTAGAGGTTAAGCCATTAGGGCGATGTTACAATTTTTCAGGGTTATTTTACACTAGTTTTCTTTTTCATAATATTAGTAAGATAAGATATACTTAAAACTCAGACACTCCAATTGATATAAATTACAATAAAATATTTTAAAAAAAGTGTAATATAAAATATTTAACTTTATATAACTGCAGTAATTAAATAAGCCCGCGTAGGAGCATCGTTGCGGCCGCTTAAAGACGATGACCGCTTCCTAACAAACCTAATGACATTCAAAAAATATATCGGGCAAGACAAGCCGCGTTGACAATGTCCAATCCAGCCCCTCGATACGAAAGGGTCTAAATAAATTCTGTTTTCGTCCCAAATAGTAACGGGCCATAAGTTGCCGTAATACGCAGTACAGTTAGCTGCAGATGGTCTGGCACAATCATCGACTTCAAGATGCGGCGCGCGGGGTGTGCTTGTCGCGGTTTGAACTTACCCTAAGAAGGCACTTGAATAGGGTTAAATAGTCAGTGCTTTTGACCAATAGTACCTACCTACAAGTAAGTACGTGAAAAAATACCGTTTGAAGTAATTTAGAGAAGTTTGAAGTAATTTAGGTGTCGGGTGTCGGATTGATTCCCCACTTTTCGAAAAATAATTTCTTTTATCTCATTATTTTAATTCTTGTTTATCATTATTTAATTCTCAGACGTGAATAATCTTTGGACTTTTGTCTATTTTAAACTTATCTTAATTTAACATAACTTCAATGGGTTCCTTTAATAAATAACTTAGACACTTAGATAAATAAAACTTAGATTTATAGGTTCATGAACACGTCATAGCTGTAGAAGGTTTGCTCGATAAACAAGCGCTTCAATTTCTTTTTGAAAATAGCAACGCCACAGCTACAGCCGTGTACTGTAACGCTACGGACTGTTACACGCACACTAGCAGACTTGACACATGTCCGTCAAGAGGCTAATTGAGACATGAACAGTTTCGGGCCGCGTGCCAAGTAAGTTAAGGGTTTTAGAGATGTGGTCAAGGAATTCGGACTCCGAAAGCGTATGACAAAAGAAAGACGTAAAGGCAAAGTCAAAAGGCGTTTATTTCACTTTTAAACATCTTAGAAACTAGGTGAAGCTACGCCTGTTCCTCGCGACCAAGCCTAGTAGAATCAGGCAACAAACACGGCGCGCGTGCCTATAATTTTTTTCGATGATCCTTTTTCACAAAATGGAATGTAGAGCTTCAATGTGGTGATATAATAAATGAATACCCAACAGTCACCGTACAACTAGTGAGGGGAAGTGGGCCGTAAGCTTGTTTGCCAACTTCGTTGTTTATAAAAAATGAGGGCTGTGTTCAGCAGTGGGCTTCCTACGGCTGAAACGACGGCTTCCCGCCCTTATCCCACATCATGTGGGGTCGGTACAAAATGGCTGGTGAATTTGGGCATTCAACTACGAAATATTGACTCCCATCTATCAAGTAAAGCTATCATCATTCCACCGTAAAAATATTATTAGGTAATTTAATTCCAGAAACGCGAAGTCCGCTCGTGCCTGGCGCGGTATTGACGGAATACAACATGGCGACCAAAAATGAAATTCATGTACCCAAGTCACCCGGAGCTTAACCATGTTCCCAGGAACGTTGCCTAGAGACATGGTTATCTGAAGTCGCTCTGCCCCTCGACAGCTAAAATGCCATTTTGCAGTGTCTTTACAGTTTTTGCTTGCATCACATTTTAAGTATTATTTAATTTTATATAAGCATTAGGTACATATTTCATCATCAAGTGTAGCGTGTGCTGCCCTTAGATCATTTGTTGAAGCTCACATTTGTCTTCTTTTTTTTTTCACATTTTTATAAGCTCTTATTTATTAAGGATTATAATTAGATAACTTTTCTTTTGAGCCTCACCTAGTTCGATCGGCACCACACTGAAGCTTTAAATTCCATTTTGTGAAAAAGGATCATCGAAAAAAATGATAGGCACCAAGCCGTTTTTGTTGCCTGATTCTACTAGGCTTGGTCGCGAGGAACAGGCGTAGCTTCACCTAGTTTCTAAGACGTTTCAAAGTGATCCCAATGATTTTATTGAAATAAATGCCTTATGACTTTTTTTCAAAGTAATCCTAGTCCGGCTACTGATTTGAAAAAATTTTCAATTTTTTTTTTCATTTTTTAATTCAGCCAGTGCTCTTGGCACCTTGCCGCATGACCAAAATTATTTGTTTTATCAGTTTCTATTTTATTTTGTAATTATTTGATTTTATATTTTATAGTTTGTGTTTTTCTTTTCGTATTTTTAAATAATGCAAGCTATAATAAAGTATCATAAAAAAATGACCAAGAAATGACAAGAGTATTAGCTCAGCAGACTGAGGCTCGACCGGAATTCGAACCTTAGACCTGTGGATCGGAAGGCGGGGGCCGCTTTCACCACTTTACCAGTTCTCTAAAGTGGTAATGAGAAACGATATACTCACAACTTCACAAACATTCACTTTTATAATATTACTAGCTTCGGCCCGCGGCTTCGCTCGCGTTTTACCTTCATAAAAAGCCTATATGCTATTGCAGACTATAATCTACCTCTGTACCAAATTTCATCCAAATCCATTCGGCCGTCAAATCCGTCAGCCATGATTGAACCACAAACATCCAAACATCCTCACAAACTTTCGCATTTATAATATTAGGAGGATAGTGGGATGGGGATACCTAGGGCCAGCAATGATGATGTTGATGATGATGATGATGACCACCATTTTTATACTACCAAGGTCCTCTATACCAGTATTATCTATATAAATTGAGATGACATTAAAGATAGGATATTTTCTATGTCAGTAACAGACATTTTAAATGTGAGGGCGTATAGACGTATACAAGGTGAACCACAACATGTATGCTATCCCTAAAGGGGCTTATTCTACACCCAATTGACAATAAAGTTTGTTCTACGACTTTTGGAAATAAGCCATTTTTCATTGAAAAAAGACACTAAAAGAATAGAATAGAATACGTTTATTATTATTACGTGTCTGGCCTCATAGCTCAGTTGGTAGTAACTCTGCCTTCTGCGCTAGAGGTCACGGGTTCGATTCCCGCACTGGACAAACATTTGTGACTAACACAGATGTTTGTTCTGTGTCTGGGTGTTAAATATATATCTATTATGTATATCAGTCTCTGGTACCCATAGTACAGGCTATGCCTAGTTTGGGATCAGTTGACCGTGTGAATATGTCCGGAATATTTATTTATTTATTTATTAAAACTATTGCAAACACAATAGTTTGTGCTGCTGTGTGTGGTCATCATCATCATCATCAGCCTGATGAAGTCCACTGCTGAACATAGGCCTCCCCCAAAGAGTGCCATGACGAACGGTCTTGAGCCTTCTCCATCCACCGACTTCCCGCAACCTTCACAATGCCGTCGGTCCATCGGGATTGCGTCGCCCGGTTCGCCATTCGAGAACCTTCCAACAATGTGTCGTCCGGTTCGTGGTCGCCACTCGAGAACCTTTGTTTCCCAACGGTTATCGGTACTGCGAGCTTTATGGCCGGCCCACTGCCACTTCAACCTGCTAATTCTGAAAGCTATGTCGGTGACCTTGGTTCTTCTACGGATTTCCTCATTTCGGATTCTATCACGCAGCGAAACTCCGAGCATAGCTCTCTCCATAGCCCGTTGCGCGACTTTGAGCTTATGTATAGTTATGAATAGTTAGCGACCAAGTCTCAGTGCCATATGTCATCACTGGCAACACGCAGTGATTGTAGACTTTCGTCTTTGCTGTGTGGGGTCAAATCAGCTCAAACTCACTATAGGTACAGCTGTTTTATTAACAATCTTAATGTCGAACTTCTCGTACGTTTTATAATTAAATAATAAATCTTATCTATATATAATTATTTTTTTTAATCCTAGTTTACAAAATATTGTACCCTAATAACAAGAACTGATTTCAAAAAGTTCACAAAAAAATTCTGAAAAAATAATAAGCAGAAACAAAAACCTATGTAAATATTATTTTTTTGCTGATTGATTAAGACACTTTTGGGAAGGTAGACTAGTTACGAGACACATTGTTCGTTGATAGGTCTTTTGTTAGACAGTCGTATACAAAATTGTTACCTATATATGAATTAAAAGACTATAAAAAGTTGTTTTTTTATCAGCCCCTTCAAACCAAGTTCACTAAAATGACATATCATTGCGTAAATTTGCGTACTTAGAGTCCTTTTCATGAAAGAAGTCCCGCGGAAATTCGTGGAACTAAAAAGATACAATGGTAAAATTCTGTTATACGAAGAAGAAGGTCAAGTGCAAGAACTCGCACCCTGAGGGCTCCATACCATTGGTCGTGGGTTCGAATCCCGGTCGTGCACCAGGGGTCATGGTCAGAAAATAAAAATGCTAATTGTAGATTGACAAACTTATATTTGTGGTCGCTCACATTGTCATTGTATGACATTGACCGCAAATATAACTTTGTTTCCTAAAAAACTTCTAAATTCCTCATTTTCAGACTTTTCCCTTTAATTGGGTTACAAAAGCACGTAGCATTCCAAATTTCTGAATTGTGAGGTAACTGGAAGTACCCTGGAGGTTTTTCAATTTAGCCATTTCCATACAAAAATTATACATTCATTGCCATATCTTTTTAATGCATTAAGCTAGAGCTTTGATTTTTATACGGCACCATAAGCCCACAGACCTTAATAGGTGTATAGTATATAGATTTCAAGTTGATACCTTTAGCCGTTTCTGAGAAAAAGGGTCTTGACAGACGGACAGTCAGACAGACGGACAACAAAGTGATCCTATAAGGGTTCAGTTTTTCCAAATGAGGTACGGAACCCTCAAAATAGCGTGGTTAGGTGGTTTGTTACCTATATCTTCCAGGTCTGCTCGCGAAGAACAAGCGTAAATTCAACTAGATTTAAGACGTTTCAAAATGATCCATGCGATAAAACAAATGAATATTGAAGTTTGAAGTTTAAGTTTGGCTTTTCTGTCTTAATCCTTAAACCACATAGTCGTAGGTACCTAAAATGTATTAGTAGGTATGACGGTTCCATTCAATCCAATATCCATTTCCTTCCTCATTCAATGGTAAACCTTTACACATTCAAATTATTGGAGCTTGAGTCACAGAATGTTACCAGTTACTATGTCCAGACGTATCACTCTGAAACGCTTGTGATGTAAAGAAATTATAGCTGGATTAGTAATAGATAATATAGGTAGCTAAGTAGCTTAATTTTAGGAAGATTCTGTAGACAAATCGAAACATTGTCGGTGCTCTCATCGACATTATTTAGATGTTTTTTTTTTAATATTCCGGACATATAACACCGGTCAACTGATCTTAAACTAGGCATAGCCTGTACTATGGGTACCAGAGACTGATATACATAATAGATATATATTTAACACCCAGACATAGAACAAACATCTGTGTTAGTCACAAATGTTTGTCCAGTGCGGGAATCGAACCCGCTACCTCTAGCGCAGAAGGCAGAGTTACTACCAACTGAGCTATGAGGCCAGTCAGATGTGATTAAAACCCTGTTTTAAAAAATGTCTAATAGAAAAACTCTCGATAGTTTTAAAATTAAATTTCTTCAGTTCAGCTATCTACTAACAGAAAAACAACGAGGCCAGTAGGAAATTGTTTGTTTAAAAAAAAATAGTCTGACAAATTCTTCATTTTAGCAAAATTCAATTTTATAGCAACGAAATAAAGCCTATTTAACAATGAAAGCCGTTTTTATTGCCACAGATTCGTTCGAGCCCCAAATCTCAAATTTACATAACATCTGTTGAGCAAGAATCACTTGTGTGTTCGACTGCACGTGACGTATTTCCAGAGTATTACTCACGCTTGTCGGAAAGGGGAGACTTATAAAGGTTTACATAAAATGCTATATTTAACCTTCTATACCTACATACCTACTCGTAGCTGATATTATAAATTTGGCCTTGGATATTATATTATCTAAGAATTTGGCCAAGTACGAGAGTGAGATACTCTCGTTATTTAGGAGGAGCAGTGGCGGATTTGCAGTCTTGGCCGCTCTAGGCCCCAGGCCATGTGCCGCCCCTTTTCAGCACCCATCATATAGACTAGGTACATAATAAAGTAAAGTAAAGTGTCATTTATTGCTTGAAATACATGTAGGTACAGGTGTTTATAATAAAAAATGAATTTACTTTATTGCCAACTTTATATAAATCGAAATCAGAAACGACGAAATCTGTTCGAAGCTGCATGTCTATTGTAGCTAGTAGTAATAAGTCTATGGAGCAGACTTTTAAATATTTATAAATATAATATTTTTAAATATTTGTATTTGATTTATTTCTTGCTAATAACAGTGCTAATAACGGTCGGCTCGCCGCACGCGCGGTCGTCCGCTGCGCCGTTGGCGAGACGACATCGAAGACGTCGCCGGCTCTACATGGACGAGACATGCCGCAGACAGAGATCTGTGGCGATGGATGGAGGAGGCCTTTACCCAAAGATGGGTGCCCAAACTTTGAAATGTTTAAAACTTACTTTATCATTTTGTACAAATAGTATACGTTCAAATTTGGAAATAAATGGCTTAATAGTAATAATAATAATAACAGTGATTTTTTTGTCACGATTTGCCGCCCATAATATCTGGCCGCCCTAGGCCCGGGCCTACTGGGCCTTAGGGCAAATCCGCCACTGAGGAGGAGGTAGGGCATAGGTTTATTTTCTAATTTAGGAGCAGCCCGCCTGGCGGAGGTACCCACCGCCTTACAGAAGATCGCAACCAAATAAAATTCACATAGGCTTGTAGCATTAAGCCCTCCTTTTGTGCAACTGTATTATGTGTGTGCAATAAAATATTAAATAAACATTATTTGTTTATATGTGTTGTGTTCCTACTGTGAGTACAACCGTAGCCTATGAACGCACTTTACGCCACCGATGTGATCAGAAAGTATTTATAAAAACTCTTAAGTTTCATTACACCTCCCTTTGCAGAGTCGAGTAAATCAGAATAGTTACAAATGATAATTCTAGTTAATATTGTAAATTATTCATGAAATCTTCAGCTCTGTTGGGTTCCACTTCTACGTAACTAAAGGTGATTCCCAAGGAAACGGCCGTCATATGACGTCCGTAGTACCACGTGCCAGGGGCCGTTCCCAGGAGTTTTACAACATTATTTTACTAATTATATTTTAAAGCGACGTATTAGGAAGCTTTTAGGTAATGTTTTTTATTGTTTTTTTTTAATGTATTCAGGACAACAAACAAATTACGCTTAAATTTATTATTACATAACAAATCTTATAGAATAGGTGGTTCTTAAAGTATAATCAGCCCCGTTGTCCACAAATTAGGGTATACTTAAAAGGGCGTTGTTTAGGTAAGAGTGTGACATATTAGTAGGTAGGTATATATAAGACTGTGGTGGCCCCGGCTAAAGAATAGGCCCCTCCATATCTCTATCCGCGGATGTCGTAAGAGGCGACTAAGGGAAAAAGCTAGGGGATGGGCAGCAGCGTCCCGCATTTAAACAACGATAGCTCTAACTGCGCTCGCCAACCCGCATGCCCAGCGTGGTGAGTATGGGCAAATCCCCCCACATGATAAGGAATTTGCTCTGTCTGTGGGGGAGGCCATGTTCAGCAGTGGACGTAGTACGGCTGAAATGATGATGATGATGATATATAAGACTACAATGTTTGACGATAGGCTAACAAGATATAGTGAGTGATGTTAACACATCATTCACATTATTTTAAGTTTGGTGATCTGGATCAACCACCGCACCACCGTCCTCTATCGTTCTCGTAAAATCCAGTCCATCCAAAGGTTGTCTGGAAGAGATCACTCTTAGTGATAAGACCGCCCATTGTATTCCACTATTATTACTTATATTTTGTCGAATTAATTGTGATGTGTTAAATTTTTATGTGGCTTACAATAAAGAGTTATCTATCTATCTATCTATCTATCAAGCTGTCTATAGATCGTTTCGTAAGAGGTTTTACATAGCTCAACTGTTTCTTGTGTATTATGTAAATATTTACTTGTATTTGTTTTAATTTTGTTTCTGTAGGTAGGTAAATAAAGTTTTTATTACAATTATGTAATATACTATTTATTTCAGACCATCCGATCAATACAAAATTACTTTAATTACGTTATTATACTTACGACTGTACTATTATTCTAACCAATAAACAGAAGTAAACGTATTATCTGACTGAAATTACCAAATTCCACTCCCGATACCCAACTCACTGCACGTCACGTACTGTCTATGTAGGGGATACCTTCGCCTGGATTGATTTCACGCAGATCTACCTCTCACTATCTAGCACACGAGAAGATGAAAGCCTCTCTGTAATGTTATACGTGAAGCTTTATATCAATTTACTGTTCGTAACCAATTTAGATTTCACCTTGTTGATTTGATCGAACAAGCGAATCGAGCGAAGCTCTCTCGGGCAACTTGGACTAACTGGCGTTGGTGGTGCAGAACTTTCGAACCGTCGCGTCAGTGCGATCTACATGAAATTGTGTACATAAAACAAGTTGTACGATCAAGATTAGCTGGTAAGAATATGAGTCAAATCGGCTATGGGTTTGTTAAGATACACCCTATGGTGTATAAAAAAAGTTATAAAATATCATAAAATGGGCTGTCATACGAAAGAGCTGTGTTCATTCAAATTCTAAGGCTCGTCTTCAGAGACAAGACTCAAGCATTGATCTGTACTTAAATCTCGATTTGAGGCGAGATTCTAATTCTTGAACAGTATTTATGTATATATTCAATGATCACAGTTCACCTGAGTAAATGCTTATTCTGAAACGTCAATCAGACGAAATCGGCGCTTGAGTTTAGATTTGATTTGACATTAATCAAATGACATTTAAGTTCCGTTACACGTACTTTGATGCATATTTATACTTCACTTATTGTTCTATTCTATTTCCACCCTGGCTGTTTGAATTTCTGCGTAAAACGGATCGAAAATTATAAATAAATCAAAATGTAAACGAGAACATTTGAGTACAGATTTGAGACTCGATTCAGCTGAGAGTAGTTTAAGTACCGTTCTTGAATAAAAGCTATGTTTGGGCAGAGATTCAATACTTAAGTAGAGTTCAGCTGATCTGTGATTAAATCTATGCTTGAGTCGTGTCTCTGAATACGAGCCTAAATGTCGAATTCCAAAACTAATTTCATTTTTATTCTAGGCCATATGGTTTTTGCGATACAACGAAAAATTTTGTATCATTTAAAATAGGTACCAATATAACGTGAGCTCTTATTTGGTAAATTTTCAATGACTTCGTAGTTCAGGTTGGATAGTCATCATCATCATTTCAGCCGTCCGACGTCCACTGCTGAACATGGCCTCCCCCACAGACAGAGTAAATTCCTTATCATGTGGGGGGATTTGCCTATACTCACCACGCTTGGCATGCGGGTGGGCGAGCGCAGTTAAAGGAGGGGCCTATTCTTCAGCCGGGGCCACCACGGCCGGTTGGATAGTAGAATAAGGTAAAGATGCAATTTTCAAATTGTGCCTCAACGATCATCAAAGGACCAACTTCTTTTATCACATCTAAAGGTGCCGTGGTAACCCCGGCTGAAGAATAGGCCCCTCCATATCTACCTATCCGCGGATGTCGTAAGAGGCGACTAAGGAAAGAAAGCTAGGGGATGGGCAGCAGCGTCCCTCATTTTAACAACAATAGCTCTAACTGCGCTCACCAACCCGCATGCCCAGCGTGGTGAGTATGGGCAAATCCCCCCACATGATAAGGAATTCGCTTTGTCTGTTGGGGAGGCCATGTTCAGCAGTGGACGTCGTACGGCTGAAATGATGATGATGATGATCTAAAGGTGCACTGTGAAAGAAATTCTATAAATTCAACCCCTAAGTGAGTGCTGCCCTCACTTAGGGGCTGAAGTTTGTATAGAAATAACTACGCAAACAAAGTCGCGAGGGGTTTCTATTAGTAACTCATACAAAACACATGACCAGGTTCATCATGAAAAGAACCAGTGTGGTAAAATCATACTTAATTTTTTTTACCTAGAATAGCATATAGGCTACTCTTTATATACCTAGGTACCGCGAGAGCGAAGCCACGAGCGGTAGCTAGTATTATACAAGGTGGTTCATAACATCCCATCCCGATAGGAGGTTATCCTATCAACAAAAATAAATAATAATAGCGAATAAAACATCAATATTATAATATTTTTTTTACAAACTTTTTCAAATTATTTGTTTATGGTATTTTTATCATCTTTAGAACTTTTATTTGGCCCAGCGAATTAGCATTGCCATCCAGCGTGGCAATTCCGCCAGCGTCTTGGGGACGCTTCCGACTGTAGTGATCTGGATCAGTTGAGCTATCTATAGATCGTTTGTTACGGTCTTTAGATGGCTCAACTGTTTCTTGTGTAATTTGTAAATATTAACTTATATTAGTTTTAAGTTTCTTTCTGTAAATAAAGTATCTTTGAATATTATATGTATTTTAGTTTTAAGGTATTATATATCTGGGCCCTGTATTTGTACATGTACTTTGCTGTGTTGCCTGAAATAAATGACTTAATAATAAAAAATAAAAAAAATAAAAAAAACAAGAAGTCCGGAATCAAGATTGCTACCTAAAATAGCTGATTCTTTGAGTTTGATCTGATTTGACGCCAGAACAGTTGATTTTCACACAGAGCTTTTTCAATAAAAAATGACGTATTTCCAAAAGTCTTAGAACAAACATTATTGCCAATTGGATGTAGAATAAATCCCTTTCGGGATGGCATACATATATATTTATATGCATATATATATATATATATAAATATTCCAGACATATCACACACGGTCAACTGATCCCAAACTAGGCATAGCCTGTACTATGGGCACCAGAGACTGATATACATAATAGATATATATTTAACACCCAGACACAAAACAAACATCTGTGTTAATCACACAAATGTTTGTCCAGTGCGGGAATCGAACCCGCGACCTCTAGCGCAGAAGGCAGAGCTACCAACTGAGCTATGAGGCCAGTCATCACCTTGTATAATTCGGCGTGACAGCACCCTTAGAGGTATCTATACATATCGCATAGTTCAGAACTCTATTACGCGGCCAATCAGGGTTCCCGCGAACCCCATTTACTGCCTGATGGAAATTACAGCGCTGGAGTAAGCTTTCTTGCGGCGCCGTACTCAGAGGCGTCCCTTCAATGGCATATTTATAAATAGCTTAGGCAATCATCATCATTTCAGCCAGCATAATTTTTTTAGGAGGAGGTAGGGCACAGCGAGATTTTATCGTTCTGAATTGTAGCAGCCCGCCTGGGGAGGTACCTCCGCTATACAGAAGATCGCAGCCGAATAACATTATTTGTTTCAAATAGTGTTGTGTTCCTGCGATGAGTAAGGTTGCCAGAGCTCTTTAGGGGGGGAGGGGGTTCGGGTCGGCAACGCGTGCGTGATGCCTCTGGTATTGCAAGCGCTCATAGGCTACGGTAACCGCTTACCAACAGGTGGGCCGTATGCTTGTTTGCCACCTCAGTCGTATAAAAAAAAAAAAAAAACTTTACGACGTCCACTGCTGAACATGGCCTCCCCCACAGACAGAGCGAATTCCTATCATGTAGAGGGATTTGCCCATACTCACCACGCTGGGCATGCGGGTTGGCGAGCGCAGTTAGAGCTATCGTTGTTAAAATGAGGGACGCTGCTGCCCATCCCCTAGCTTTTTTCCCTTAGTCGCCTCTTACGACATCCGCGGATAGGTAGATATGGAGGGGCCTATTCTTCAGCCACCACGGCCATATGTAGTTTAGGCAATATGTAGGTTTTATTTTTTAGTTTCTTTGTACGACTTAACAAATAACACAGCCAACAGTCACATAAGTACATACGCCTGACCCCATAATAGGATCCCCTGTGTCGTGGGTATCAGAAACTACGAGTACCATGGTACCCGGGTCTGTGTACCCGGAACAAATATTTGCAGATCATGCAAACATTTGTCCCGCAGCGGGACTCAAACCCGCACCCCTTGCGCCTCAATCGGGCACACGCCCGCTACGCCACCAAGGTCAACATGTAGGTACTAAGTATTTTTTATAGTACACTGCAATAGTAGGCCTCATAGCTCAGTTGGTCTGCCTTCTGCGCTAGAGGCCGCGGGTTCGATTCCCGCACTGGGCAAACATTTGTGATTAACACAGATGTTTGTTCTGTGTCTGGGTGTTAAATATATATCAGTCTCTGGTACCCATAGTACAGGCTATGTCTAGTTTGGGATCAATTGACCGTGTGTGATATGTCCGGAATATTTATTTATTTAATTTATTTATTTATAGTGTTAAATGTTTTTACACCGCCGTCTTATTTAATTTGTTTATCCTGTCCTGGCAAAGTTGTCTGGAAAAGATCGCTTTTAGCGATAAGGCCGCCCTTTGTACTTAATATTTGTTTGTTTCTCCCTATGTTATTTTTCTTTGTGTACAATAAAGGGTGTACCTATATATGTGTATCTTATGTTTATCTGTCTATCAATGTTATTGTAAACTAGCGTTCGCCCATGGCTTCGCTCGAGTGGTTATATGATGATATTGTATACTAGCATTCACTAGCCCATGGCTGCGCTCGATAAAGATGATAAAAATACCACAAACAGCTAATTTGGGAAAATCTGGGGAAAAACTCTATACAAAAAAAAACGATAGGTACCTACTACTTAATCTTTTTCATTTTTTTCTGTTTGTTGATAGACTAGCCCCTTTTTGGACAGTACACAAGTTACGGAACACACAGTATAGTAAGACTAGTATAGTAAGTAGAGACTATTGCATAAAAAAAATTAAAAAAAAAGTATAGAGCCATTAAAACTTGACAACTGTGGGCGCGGTGGTAAGGTGCATGGTTGATCTAATTTATAGTGTGGAACCTAGATATAAGGGTGTGGTTAAGAGTACATTCTGGCAAGATTAAGGCCACCTATTTATTTTTTAATAGACCACCCTAAGGGAAAACGACTACCTACTATACATTGTAGGGATCCGTACTTCAACAGAAAAAAAACAAAAAACGTCACTGTTTATAATTTATAATTCATTTATTGTTTGTTAACCTGGGTACATTGATAGATGGTGATGTTTAGAGTACAGATCACTAGATTCTGACATCGTTCATACATCATCATCGTCATTTATAATCATCATCATCAGCCTGTAGAAGTCCATTGCTGGACATAGGCCTCCCCCAAAGAGTTCCATGACGAACGGTCTTGAGCCTTCTCCATCCACCGACTTCCCGCAACCTTCACAATGTCGTCGGTCCATCGGGTCTGCGTCGCCCGGTTCGTGGTTGCCAACCGACTCCCCAACGGTTGTCGGTTCTGCGAGCTATATGGCCTGCCCACTGCCACTTCAACTTCATCATACAAGCTTGAGAGCTACCGTTTGAGATCTCTCTCTCGTATAGCACACATAAATTTCCCGAAGGTAGAATCCACAACTGAGATTCAAACCCATGACCTCACCTACCACTACCCACCAGTGCTCTCCCTATCCCTATACTGATTCCAAAGTAGTAAACAGACTGAACTAGTAATGGCTTCCAGTCACTAGTGGGAGTTTGCGCAGTCGTGGTTCCAGCGATTTTATTATTATAGTTAGTTCTGCCATCTTACTGCCTAGGGGAGACCGGGGACAAACTTAACAGTGTCATGAAAGTAACAGCTATACAAGGTGATTCGTAACATGACAGGCCTCATAGCTCAGTTGGTAGTAACTCTGCCTTCTGCGCTAGAGGTCGCGGGTTCGATTCCCGCACTGGACAAACATTTGTGACTAACACAGATGTTTGTTCTGTGTCTGGGTGTTAAATAAATATATATAATGTATATCAGTCTCTGGTGCCCATAGTACAGGCTATACCTAGTTTGGGACCAGTTGACCGTGTGTGATATGTTCGGAATATTTATATTATATGATATATTTATGTATACCATCCTGAATGGGGGTTATTCTATCAACAAAAAGTTCGGCATGAAGATTGCTACCTAAAACAGCTAATTCATTGAGTTTCAACTGATTTGACCTAAAAAATAGCTCATTTTTAGTGTTTTTTCAACCGAATCTTGACTCGACTTCAATCTCGAATCAACTTATAGATATATCAAGCCATTTTTAATAAAAAGGGCCTCCAAATGAGGTAAGGAACGCTAAAATTGACAGGTATCTACTTAATTTGAAAGTCTAGGTAGATTCTCCCTAAAACAATAGCTGAAAACCAGTAAATCTGTGTCTACCTCCACACACAATGCCCAGGCTTGGAGATCTCAACGAATACTGGTTGATATTATGGTTAAAAGCTTTTTCAATTACTCTTACTCCAGACAATTGTGGTTTTAGGGTTCCGCAGGTAAAAAAAGACTCACGTATGCCTGCGTCAGTCATGCGTAATGGTTTTGATCGAGCGAGCGAAGTTCTCTCAAATAACTTGGATGAATTGGCGTTGTAAGTTTCAACAGGTTATTCTATCGCGATTATCTGGTAAGAACATGGGGTTGCTAAGATATAGGGGTCCAAAAGGGGTTTAATATTATAAAAATCATAGAATGATACAATCGAGGAACGCATTCGTTAGAAGACATAAAAGCTACGGAACCGCAACATTTCAATGCTGGACACACTTTTCGAGTTCTTGTCTCTCGCTCGATTAAAGATGTTCCCAAGTTTTTTGGTCTTTCTAATCAACAGAGAGACTGGACGGGCCTTGATTGAAACATAAATTGGTCGTGCTTAGATTGGAAAAATGCCGGAAAAAGTTCAATCAAACTTTTGATGATAGATAGATAGATTAACACTTTATTGTACACAAATGATTACATATTAAATCTATTACAAACATAATGTAGTACAATGGGCGGCCTTATCGCTGAAACCGATTTGAAAGAAAGAAAGAAAGAAAGAAAGAAAAAACATTTATTTTGGACACACAAGCACAGCACAAACTAATAAAATAAAATAAAAAAAGACACAAGGTACAGGTTACAATACAAAAGGTAGGGAGGAAACAAAACAAAAGTAGGTAGGAAGTAACAGATTTCTTCCAGGCAACCATCCAGGCCATCATTCCAGGCAAAGATGATGTTACAAACAGATTTAGGTAGGACTAGCTGTTCCCCGCGGCTTCGCAAGGGTGAATTTTCGTAAAAACGTTTCCGAACCCCTTTTCCGAACTTCTCTTACTTTGATTAATTAGGTACTTTTAAAGATGATAAAAATACCAAACACGGCTAATTTAAATGGTTCAGAAAAAATATGAAAATAATGGTATTTTTTTTTCTCTAATTAAAATATATAACAATAATGTTCTTTCGTTTTGTTTATAGAATAAGCTCTTTTTGGGATAAGTAAGTATTATTAATC
Organism: Anticlea derivata; assembly: GCA_947579855.1. Taxonomy (NCBI): domain Eukaryota; kingdom Metazoa; phylum Arthropoda; class Insecta; order Lepidoptera; family Geometridae; genus Anticlea; species Anticlea derivata. The sequence goes on along the minus strand of OX388287.1, from coordinate 2,686,307 downwards.
ATCTTGTGTATTCGTTTTTTTTTAAGTATCTCCTCAATATTACCCTCACGACTCGCGACAGACTACGGCGACGGCTATGACGGCTGATAGAGGAGAGTGGAAGAGAGAAGTGTTGTGCCAACCCAGGGACTGAAAGCGGTAGAGGTATAGGTACTGGTACCGTTAAAACATTTCGCTACCATTATGCTATACCGGTAGGGCATTACGGTACCGTTATTTCATACCGGTAGATTTCGGTACCGAAATTTTGTGCCGCGGCTAGTTCGCTAGGACAGTCGCGCCGCGGTGGCGGGGTGGCGGCGTTTCATCAAAGAAAACCTTTATAAACCTTTATTTATTTCGGTTATTGGTACCGGTAGCAACCGAAATGAACTGCGAAGCCAGATTTTCCGGTACCGTTATATTTATCGGTAGAGAAATATTCGGGTAACCTAAATTTATCGATATGACGTCATATCGTTATTAATAGGTATGACGATATGACGTCATACCGATAAACTTTATATTACGGTTATTCAGTCCCTGTGCCGACCCCGCATGAAGTGGGATAAGGGCAGGGAGATGATGATGATGACTCGCGACAGAAATACCTACGAGCCTGTGTATGTTCGAAGTTACTCATAAATTTTGAGTTTCCTTCACATGAGTTCAGAGCTGAATAATTCAACAGTGAGACAATTAGCGCGACCTGGCTTGGCTCTGAATAAAATATGAGTTTCATGTAATAGTGATGAAATTGTATGACTTCTAATGAGGACTGAGAACGTGTAGCCAGGGGGGCAGTGGGGGCACTTGCCCCTCCCCACTCTTGGGTCAGGAAACGAAACATAAATATCAGTTTCAGTCAGTCAGACTGGCCTCATAGCTCATTTAGTAGTAACTCTGCCTTCTGCGCTAGAGGTCACAGGTTCGATCCCCGCACTGGACAAACATTTGTGTGATAAACACAAATGTTTGTTCTGTGTCTGGGTGTTAAATATTTATCTATTATGTATATCAGTCTCTGGTACCCATAGTACAGGCTATGCCTAGTTTGGGATCAGTTGACCGTGTGAATATGTCGGGAACATTAAAAAAAAAAAAAAAAAGTTTACAAATTGGAACGTGGTACAGGACTACGAGACATAAATTTTAATATTCATATTCTTTATTGTTTCAAGTTGCTAATACAAATGGTCTCACAAATAATTTTTAATTGATTTAAATTTTATATAAAAGAGACGTTTCATCAATATATGGAGCCTGGGCCTGCACTGTGTACACTACTCTAAAATATGGCTAAGCAATAAAGTAAACGTATTTAATTGGTTATTTTATTTAAATTGACTTCGTTCTAAGGTACATTAAGATTTTTTTCGACAAAGAGAGCAACACACAGCGCTACAAAAATATGGCGGATGTACGTGCGTGAAATGTCATTTTGACAACCTACATTTATCTGACAAAACAAAATCATCAAATCAAACAACATGATACGAAAAATATGTCAATGTCATGTCAAACGCCAATTATAAACCAACATGGCGGCCTTCAAATAGTGTTCACATAGTAAAAAACTTACCAGAAGAACTATTCTTGTACCATCGCATTTGTCTTCAAATTAATGAAATTGTATTTTTCTTGTAATCTCCTATTTTTTCCAAATTTTTCTATGTAGTGTACATGGACCAGGCCCAGAATGAAATGGCTCCTTTATTTATATCATTTTAGAACGTTGTACTTCAGCGTTGTAGTAAGAACGCTAAAGGTGCGATTTTCAAAGTTTATCCTAATTTAGCCTCAAAGATCATCAAAGCATCAAATTTAAGAGACATCGTGATATCACAGTTCGCGAACCACTCATGTACATGTACACCTTTATCATGAGTACGATTTATTACATAATTTACTTACAATTACCTCAAAAATTATGTACCTGACCGTCAAATGGCGTCATGTTTATGAACGTACTGTGTACCTACCATCCTAACCTGTCCTGTGGTGTCATTTAAAAATATATTGAGTAGGTAATAGGTATTCATCCTAGTGCTGGCGACTGTAACTAACATTAGATTGTAATTTCCACATGTATCAGGCACGCCTCAATCCTTTTATTTAAAATTCAGGGCACTGCAATTTGTAGCACCAACCGTAGGTTAGTGTTGATAGAAGATTTTTTTCTGAACTTTCGTTTTCTTGTGCCCCCCTCAAACCAATCCTGGCTACGCCCATGCTAGGAGCGTGTCAAAAGAGAATATTACGACTCGACATTAACGTGTACCTTTAGGTTCTCACTAAAAACAAATGAGTATTATAATATCTCAAAACATTTTCGACTTAGATGGTATTTGAACCTGAAAACTTCCCGATACGATCAAAAAGATACGTGGATGATTTATCTAAACCACCGAGCCACATCCCATGTGTGTGAAAATCTTTGTACCTAACTTCCAAACCAAGAACCTCTTCTCATAGATGTTAAGTGGCTTTAGCTTAGTTGGTGCGACATATCATCCACGTGTCTAGAGGAAGTTTGCGGGTTCAAATCCCATCTGAGTCAAAATCTGTAATATTATAATAAGAAAAAAGGTACTACCTAAGTGGCAAACTTGAAACTACAATATTAATTTATTAAAGATAGGTCTTTATTTACAGAAATAAACTTTAAACCAATACAATTTAATATTTACAAAATAGCCGATGGTAATAATAATAATTTGATAGCCGTGGTGGCCCCGGCTGAAGAATAGGCCCGTCTATATCTACCGATCCGTGGATGTCGTAAGAGGCGACTAAGGGAAAAAAGCTAGGGGATGGGCAGCAGCGTCCCTTATTCTAACAACGATAGCTCTAACTGCGCTCGCCAACCCGCATGCCCAGCGTGGTGAGTATGGGCAAATCCCCCCACATGATAAGGAATTTGCTCTGTCTGTGGGGGAGGCCTTGTTCAGCAGTGGACGTCGTACGGCTGAAATGATGATGATGATTTACAAAATACACAAGAAACAGTTGAGCCATTTAAGACCGTTACAAATGATCTATAGATAGCTCAACTGATCCAGATCACTACCAGTCGGAAGCGTCTCCGAGACGCTGGCGGAATTAATTTATTCATTGCAATCGCATGGATAATGTTCAAACGCCTGTTCTTCGCGAAAATGCCTAAAAGCCTCAACCATTCACGATGTTTTCCTTCACCGTTTCCCCTACCTACGTAGTTAACTATTCGCTTCCTCAAACTTTACAACAAAGGCGTACCTAAGTTATGAATTCAATTTCTGACTTGGACAAGGAACATACTAACTACTGGACCATTAATCTGGGCTATTTCTTATTGCTTGCTTGTCGTGTCACTGATTCTTTCTTGGTCACCCTGTATTGGGTCAGTGACCAGGTTGAGGTATAGTGGTCCTGAAAAGGGCCTATGACCGTCAGTGAAAGAATCAGTGTAGTGAAAGGATTAAAGTGCGCCACTTAGAGGCTCCTTTCGTGCACGTTTCTTATACAAAAGTTTTTTGCAACGCCAATCTCAACTTGACAATGATAATAAATAAATAAATATTTCGGACATATCACATACAGGTCAACTGATCCCAAACTAGGCATAGCCTGTACTATGGGTACCAGAGACTGATATACATAATAGATATAATATATATTTAACACCCGACAGAAAAAAACACCTGTGCGGGAATCGAACCCGCTACCTCTAGCGCAGAAGACAGAGTTACTACCAACTGAGCTATGAGGCCAGATAATATTATAATAATATCTTTATTTCAGGCTATTTGACACATTACTCAAAAATGTGTAACATGCCATGGCCCATATTAATATATACCTTACAGACTAACCTACATATAATACTAAACTTAAATAACTACACCACATCGTGTGCGCCTCCCTGTAGCGACGGTAGACCACTCCAGCTGACCAGAAGTCGGGCGCGAGGAACACTTCTTTGTACTTGGCAGCTACCTAATGCACGTAGGCCTGGCATCTCAGACGGGCACGCAACGCTACGCCACCGTAAAAAAACCTATGGATATACCTATCACTCGCCCGCTATGCCATCGAGGTCATCAAAGGTAGATGCATAAGCATGTTTATGGTATAAATTGCATTTATCAAATGATCTAAATGAGTTTTTTGATCATAATTATGGCCAACATTCACTCGTCAGTCGGTTGCACCGGACCTATAACAAAAGGTTCAAGTCCTCGGGTATTTTCCATTGTGGTAAATTGACATTTAAACGCAAAATTTTAAAGATGCTTAATGAGGACTAATTGAGTGTTCATTGAACACTCTTAAGTCTTCATTAGGTTGAAACAACCCAACATGTAGGTAGCTGTTTGTTGTTATTATACAAGTCTATTGCTATATTCATATTCACATCCATTACACACATGCACATTCAAGCACCACACTAACACACTCTCACTCACTCTCTCGAAGACACACTTATTCACACACATACATACATCACATATATACACGCATATACACATACACACACACATACACATATATATAATATTAGTTTTGTGTCAAATCAGTGACGGTCGTAATTAATAAATGTATTAGCTAAGAAAATTAAATCCTTTATTGGCTTTAAGTAAAGTGAATTAGTTAATTTGTACCATATTATCTAAGAGCTGTGGATTTTGTTTCATTAATAAAATAAAATAATATTTACATTCAAGGTTCGAGTCCAGTCTTACTTACATGAACCCTCCAAGGTTCAATTCTAAGTTTGTACAATAATGTACCTTGACCAGCCGGGGGCATATTGACGTAAGCAACCGCAACTGGGTTCACATAATTCCAATTGTTCACAATGTTATGACTTAGGCACTTAATAATTAATGTATTTTCCAAGTTACTAAGTACCTACGCGTAACTAATAACCTTGTTTATAAAACTCATCAAATGATGATTATGATATCATCATTTCAGCCGTAGGAAGTCTACTGCTGAACACAGACCATAGATTGACAGAAACAATCATTTGGGGGGATTTGCCCATACTCGCCGCGCTGAGCATGCGGGTTAGCAGATAAAGCCATTGTTTAAAAAAAACACGACTACCAGCCCATTTCCTAACTTAAATTGGTTAAACAACCTATGGATCTTTGTGTTGTCCGAATCAATAAATGAATTTAATTTAATTGTTGATAGGGAATGCTAAATGATATGGGTAATGGTATGAGCATGTCATGCGGAGGGAAGAATGCCATGTGACTAGAAGAGTGTTAAATATGAATGTGGAAGGATATAAGGGGAGAGGTAGACCAAAAAAAAAGATGGATAGATTGTGTGAAAGACGACATGAGTAAGAAAGGAGTGAATAATGATTTGACGGCTGATAGAGGGGAGTGGAAGAGAAAAACATGTTGTGCGGACCCCGCATGAAGTGGGATAAGGGCAGGGAGATGATGATGATGACTCGCGACAGAAATACCTACGAGCCTGTGTCAGTATACTCAAAGTTACTCATAAATTTTGAGTTTCCTTCACATGAGTTCAGAGCTGAATAATTCAACAGTGAGACAATTAGCGCGACCTGGCTTGCCTCTGAATAAAATATGAGTTTCATGTAATAGTGATGAAATTGTATGACTTCTAATGAGGACTGAGAACGTGTAGCCAGGGGGGCAGTGGGGGCACTTGCCCCTCCCCACTCTTGGGTCAGGAAACGAAACATAAATATCAGTTTACAAATTGGAACGTGGTACAGGTGGACTACGAGACATACGAGACATTTCAAGTTGCTAATACAAATGGTCTCAAAAATAATTTTTAATTGATTTAAAGGAGCCGTTTCATCAGTATATGCTGGGCCAGCACTGTGTACACTACTCTAAAATAATTCTAAGCAATAAAGTAAACGTATTTAATTGGTTATTTTACTTAAATTGACTTCGTTCTAAGGTACACTAAGATTTTCTTCGACAAAGAGAGCAACACAGCGCTACAAAAATATGGCGGATGGACGTCAATCAATCGGGTCATCAGCAACTCTTGTGTAGAGCTGCGGGTAAGGGCCTCTAGCTGGCGCTATTTACCCTAGCTTCTTCGCTGGAAGCTAAGACTTCCAGGTCACGGGGATTTCACAGAATCCACCTAGTATGAGGTGGTCCATCTGTGGGTGTAGAGTTGGGCTGCGTTCCACAACATCTCTCCTACGCGGAGTCCGGTGCACCCAAGATTTCTCGGGGTCGCCAAGTTCTTCGGACGTCCGGTGACCGCGTGTGAAGCGGGGCTATGGCATTGAGATGAGGGTGGTGGCAGTTGTCGGTGCGGTCGTACATACGTCGTGCCAACTGCACCACGAAGTCTTCAATGTTGGGGATTTGCAGGTCGCGAGTGATAACGTAGCGTCCCGCTCCTGTGCACACTCGTAGGGCGATGTTTTGTTGCGCTTGCAGACGTTCCTTATTTGTGGCTGAGCACAACGCATACCAGGATGGTGCCGCGTAAGTGAGCCGTGAGCGGATGTATGTCTTATAGACCCCCATCTTGGTCCTCAGCGGCAGCCTCGAAGATAGGACAGGTCTTAGCATAGCTCGGGCGGCACGCGTCTGAACCAAAGCGTGCTCTACCTGAGCATTCATGCTTAAGGACCGGTCGATATGAACGCCAAGGTAGCGGACTGAGGTATCCCACATAACTTCCTGGTTGCGCAGATGGAGCGGTGGTAGCATGGTGGACGGTGGATGAACGTGCGTGAAATGTCATTTTGACAACCTACATTTATCTATGTCATTTTGACAACCTACATTTATCTGTTGACATGGTTTTGTTTGGCTTCGTTGTTTTGTCTTAGTACTGTGTTGTTTAAAATCCATCCATCTAACGGATCCTTCCACTCCACAAAGCGAAGTGTAATGTAAAATACTTAGTTGCGTTAGTTTAAGTTATTTTCTGAAATATCTACGTCTGATCGTACGTCATATAAGAACTACAGAAGATTTAGCTTGATCGTGACGGCGCCGCACCGGCGCCAGCGGCGTCATCACATCTATCATCACTGAAGGAAGATACTCGATTTTAACAAGCAGTGTTTATTTGTTATCAACTTAGCATTTATAGGTACTCCAACATCCACAGATACGTTCCTCTGGCACGTGGATGTGACGGTTCTTTAAAGGTACATGAGTGCAACAAAGACAGCTATCAGAAATGGCACAGGATTTTCAAGCGGTGATGATCATAACCACTCCATCAAGAGTAAGGACTGAAATGGATTGGTTGCCTATTTTAAGTAGAGGTCCGTAGAAGAAAACAACTCACAAAAATAAAAAAAACACAGAAAACTCCGAAACACACCCAAGTCAATGCACGCTCCCACAACTACAACAAAAAACGCAAAACTAAAACATCAAATCAAACAACATGACATGAAAAATATGTCAATGTCATGTCAAACGTCAATTATAAACCAACATGGCGGCCTTCAAATAGTGTTCACATAGTCAAAAACTTATCAGAAGAACTTTTCTTGTACCATCGCATTTGTCTTCAAATTAATGAAACTGTATTTTTCTTGTAATCTCCAATTTTTTCCTAATTTTTCTATGTAGTGTACATGGACCAGGCCCAGAATGAAACGACTCCTTTTAATATAAATTTATTTATATCATTTTAAAACGTTGTACTTCAGTTAAGATTGGAAATTAGTAAGAACGCTAAAGGTGCGATTTTCAAAGTTTATCCTAATTGAGCCATGAGCATCATGACTGACATCATGACAACTGAGCATCTGTTCTGCTACTTCGGTGGTCCATCTAGTTTTACCCCTATTGCCTTAGATGGTGTATCCCTTCCAGTCTGCTCCGATTTCGGTACCTCGGTTCACTCATACAGAACGATGGCGATATTGCCCGACACGTGAAAAATAGAATAAATGTGGGATGGATGAAATGGCGACAGGTCACAGGAACTACGTGTGATCCAAAAATGCCCCTTAAACTTAAGGTGAAAGTTTACAAGACGATCATAAGGCCTGTCGTAATGTATGGATCTGAGTGTTGGGCTACCAAAGGGACGGACGAAAGAAGAGTGCATGCGGCAGAGATGCGAATGTTGAGATGGATGTGTGGAGTGACAAGAATGAACAAAATAAGAAATGAGTACATCAGAGGAAGTTTGAAAGTAGCGCCAGTGACGGAAAAGTTGAGAAGTAATAGGTTAGCATGGTATGAGCATGTCATGAGGAGGGATGAAAGTCATGTTACGAGAAGAGCGTTAGGTATGAATGTGGATGGATATAAGACTAGAGGAAGGCCGAAGAAAAGATGGATGGATTGTATTAAAGATGACATGAGTAAGAAAGATGTGAGTGCGGAGATGACGGCTAACAGAAGAGAGTGGAAGAAGAAAACATGTTGTGCCGACCCCACATAATGTGGGACAAGGGCAGGAAGAAGAAGAAGATCCTAATTGAGCCATGATCATCGAAGCACCAATTTTAAGAGACATCGTGAGATCACAGTTCTCGAACCACTCATAATAAAGGTATACACTTGTACACCTTTATCATGAGTACGATTTATTACATAACTTACTTACCTCAAAAATTATGTACCTGACCGTCAAATGGCGTCATGTTTATGAACGTACTGTGTACCTACCATCCTAACCTGTCCTGTGGCGTCATTTAAAAATATATTGAGTAGGTAATAGGTATTCATCCTAGTGCTGGCGACTGTACCTAACATTAGATTGGAATTTCCACATGTATCAGGCACGCCTCAATCCTTTTATTTAAAATTCAGGGCACTGCAATTTGTAGCACCAACTGTAGGTTAGTGTTGATAGAAGATTTTTTTCTGAACTTTCGTTTTCTTGTGCCCCCCTCAAACCAATCCTGGCTACGCCCATGCTAGGAGCGTGTCAAAAGAGAATATTACGACTCGACATTAACGTGTACCTTTAGGTTCTCACTAAAAACAAATGAGTATTATAATATCTCAAAACATTTTCGACTTAGATGGTATTTGAACCTGAAAACTTCCCGATACGATCAAAAAGATACGTGGATGATTTATCTAAACCACCGAGCCACATCCCATGTGTGTGAAAATCTTTGTACCTAACTTCCAAACCAAGAACCTCTTCACATAGATGTTAAGTGGCTTTAGCTTAGTTGGTGCGACATATCATCCACGTGTCTAGAGGAAGTTTGCGGGTTCAAATCCCATCTGAGTCAAAATCTGTAATATTATAATAAGAAAAAAGGTACTACCTAAGTGGCAAACTTGAAACTACAATATTAATTTATTAAAGATCAAGATAAAGTCTTTATTAACAGAAATAAACTTTAAACCAATACAAGTTAATATTTACAAAAACGCCGATAGTAATAATAATAATTTTATAGCCGTGGTGGCCCCGGCTGAAGAATAGGCCCCTCCATATCTACCGATCCGTGGATGTCGTAAGAGGCGACTAAGGGAAAAAAGCTAGGGGATGGGCAGCAGCGTCCCTTATTCTAACAACGATAGCTCTAACTGCGCTCGCCAACCCGCATGCCCAGCGTGGTGAGTATGGGCAAATCCCCCCACATGATAAGGAATTTGCTCTGTCTGTGGGGGAGGCCTTGTTCAGCAGTGGACGTCGTACGGCTGAAATGATGATGATGATTTACAAAATACACAAGAAACAGTTGAGCCATTTAAGACCGTTACAAATGATCTATAGATAGCTCAACTGCTCCAGATCACTACCAGTCGGAAGCGTCTCCGAGACGCTGGCGGAATTAATTTATTCATTGCAATCGCATGGATAATGTTCAAACGCCTGTTCTTCGCGAAAATGCCTAAAAGCCTCAACCATTCACGATGTTTTCCTTCACCGTTTCCCCTACCTACGTAGTTAACTATTCGCTTCCTCAAACTTTACAACAAAGGCGTACCTAAGTTATGAATTCAATTTCTGACTTGGACAAGGAACATACTAACTACTGGACCATTAATCTGGGCTATTTCTTATTGCTTGCTTGTCGTGTCACTGATTCTTTCTTGGTCACCCTGTATTGGGTCAGTGACCAGGTTGAGGTATAGTGGTCCTGAAAAGGGCCTATGACCGTCAGTGAAAGAATCAGTGTAGTGAAAGGATTAAAGTGCGCCACTTAGAGGCTCCTTTCGTGCACGTTTCTTATACAAAAGTTTTTTGCAACGCCAATCTCAACTTGACAATGATAATAAATAAATAAATAATAAATAAATATTTCGGACATATCACACACAGGTCAACTGATCCCAAACTAGGCATAGCCTGTACTATGGGTACCAGAGACTGATATACATAATAGATATAATATATATTTAACACCCGACAGAAAAAACACCTGTGTTAGACACAAATGTTTGTCCAGTGCGGGAATCGAACCCGCTACCTCTAGCGCAGAAGGCAGAGTTACTACCAACTGAGCTATGAGGCCAGATAATATTATAATAATATCTTTATTTCAGGCTATTTGACACATTACTCAAAAATGTGTAACATGCCATGGCCCATATTAATATATACCTTACAGACTAACCTACATATAATACTAAACTTAAATAACTACACCACATCGTGTGCGCCTCCCTGTAGCGACGGTAGACCACTCCAGCTGACCAGAAGTCGGGCGCGAGGAACACTTCTTTGTACTTGGCAGCTACCTAATGCACGTAGGCCTGGCATCTCAGACGGGCACGCAACGCTACGCCACCGTAAAAAAACCTATGGATATACCTATCACTCGCCCGCTATGCCATCGAGGTCATCAAAGGTAGATGCATAAGCATGTTTATGGTATAAATTGCATTTATCAAATGATCTAAATGAGTTTTTTGATCATAATTATGGCCAACATTCACTCGTCAGTCGGTTGCACCGGACCTATAACAAAAGGTTCAAGTCCTCGGGTATTTTCCATTGTGGTAAATTGACATTTAAACGCAAAATTTTAAAGATGCTTAATGAGGACTAATTGAGTGTTCATTGAACACTCTTAAGTCTTCATTAGGTTGAAACAACCCAACATGTAGGTAGCTGTTTGTTGTTATTATACAAGTCTATTGCTATATTCATATTCACATCCATTACACACATGCACATTCAAGCACCACACTAACACACTCTCACTCACTCTCTCGAAGACACACTTATTCACACACATACATACATCACATATATACACGCATATACACATACACACACACATACACATATATATAATATTAGTTTTGTGTCAAATCAGTGACGGTCGTAATTAATAAATGTATTAGCTAAGAAAATTAAATCCTTTATTGGCTTTAAGTAAAGTGAATTAGTTAAGTTGTACCATATTATCTAAGAGCTGTGGATTTTGTTTCATTAATAAAATAAAATAATATTTACATTCAAGGTTCGAATCCAGTCTTACTTACATGAACCCTCCAAGGTTAAATTCTAAGTTTGTACAATAATGTACCTTGACCAGCCGGGGGCATATTGACGTAAGCAACCGCAACTGGGTTCACATAATTCCAATTGTTCACAATGTTATGACTTAGGCACTTAATAATTAATGTATTTTCCAAGTTACTAAGTACCTACGCGTAACTAATAACCTTGTTTATAAAACTCATCAAATGATGATTATGATATCATCATTTCAGCCGTAGGAAGTCTACTGCTGAACACAGACCATAGATTGACAGAAACAATCATTTGGGGGGATTTGCCCATACTCGCCGCGCTGAGCATGCGGGTTAGCAGATAAAGCCATTGTTTAAAAAAAAACACGACTACCAGCCCATTTCCTAACTTAAATTGGTTAAACAACCTTTGGATCTTTGTGTTGTCCGAATCAATAAATGAATTTAATTTAATTGTTGATAGGGAATGCTAAATGATATGGGTAATGGTATGAGCATGTCATGCGGAGGGAAGAATGCCATGTGACTAGAAGAGTGTTAAATATGAATGTGGAAGGATATAAGGGGAGAGGTAGACCAAAAAAAAAGATGGATAGATTGTGTGAAAGACGACATGAGTAAGAAAGGAGTGAATAATGATTTGACGGCTGATAGAGGGGAGTGGAAGAGAAAAACATGTTGTGCGGACCCCACATGAAGTGGGATAAGGGCAGGGAGATGATGATGATGTTGATAGGGAATGCTGCTGTCCATCCCCTGGCTAGAGGATGGGCAGTAGCGTCCCCAAAGCTCTAACTGCGCTCGCCAACCCGCGTGCCCAGCGTGGTGAGTTTGGGCAAATACCCCCCACATGATAGGAAGTTGCTCTGGAAATGTGTGGGGAGGCCATGTTCAGCAGTGGACGTCCTACGGCTGAAATGATGATGATGACTTACTGAGATATTTGGGTATAAAATGCACAGGTGTAGCTTCACCTGGTTTCTAAGACGTTTCAAAGTGATCCTAGTGATTTTATTGAAATAAACGCCTTTTGACTTTGACTTGACTTTGACTTTTGAGAATATTTTTAATTATTTTTAACCGACTTCCAAAAGGTTCTCAAGTCGGCTGTATTTTATTTTTTTGTGTGTATGTTACTCGATATCTCCGCCAATAGTGACCCGATTTTGATGATCTTTCGCTGGTGTATAGAGTATGATCCCGGGGTGGTCCCATTTTAATTTAATTCCTGAGGGATTGTAACTTGTCTAAAACTTAAAAAAACGTCATCTCTTGAAATCACAACTTGCCGATTTTTTTTGTCGACTGTGGTATGGTATGGTAATTCCCGCGACTTCGTTTGGTTGCTGCTATTTTTACATAAACTTTAAACTTAGGGTTTGTGTGTCAGGAATTCCTTTCTGTGAACCCATACGTTACGCTACCCTGCAAATTTCATACTCTTAGGATTTTGGTTAGCCTCTGCGTTAATTTTCAAAGAGAATAAAACCACTACGTTTGATTGACAGTCAGTCAGTCAGTACCGTAAGAGTTATTACTTAATAATGATGATGAATGGATGTCATACTTACTTTTATTTTTATTCGAAAGTTTATATAATAAAAAAATATAAGATAAAAAAAAATAGGTTGATATTGATCTTGTAAATATTTAAGAATTTGAAGTCGGTTTTTAGTTTTTGTTAAAAATATCTTATTTCTATCCAAAGGCATTTCAGGCAAAGGCTATCCAAGGTTTAATCAGTGGCTGTGGAAACTTGATATTTTCTAAATGGCGTAGGCCTGAAGTACCTACTTAAATCTCTTTCATTCCAATCCTTTCAGTGGATACATTTACATCCTCACAAACATACATACATCTTTACAAACTTACACCAAGTAGAACTGAAGTCGAGTTTGGAGAGAAGTCGCGGGCGTTCTTTAGCTCTATATTACGAAGAGTCCACACCTACCGATCGATGGAACGACCTGGCAACGATAGGGGGAAGTTTGTAGGGCGACCGCACAAAAGGAGATTGTTCAAAATCCTACGGACTTGGGGCTAAACTTGCGTTTGGACTTTGGACTAAATTATCGGTAAAGTTTGGAAATGGTCTGGTAGTCGTGTTTATGGCAAACGATCATACGGCCAACCTGTTGTAAGCGGTTACCGTAGCCTATGAGCGTTTGCAATACCAGAGGCATCACGCACGTGTTGCGAACCCTCTCCCCCCTAAAGAGCTCTAGCAACCTTACTCACCGCAGGAGCACAACACTATTTGAAACAACTAATGTTATTTGGCTGCGATCTTCTGTAAGACGGAGGTACATCCCCAAGCGGGCTGCTCCAATTAAGAACGACAAAATCTGCTCTAAAACTGGTAACTGGTTCTTTCTTAATAATCCTGTATTAGGTTAATAAGCCGGTTGAGGTATGGTCCTGACCGTCTTTCCCAATTTCCGAATGGAAAATACAAAGAAATCAACAACTTCAACCCCTTACCCCTATTTATAAGTAGGTACGTAACCAACTTATTACTACAATATTAGGAAAAGACCGTGAACATTCCAAATAACCGAACATATCCGCTGACATAACTCTCAATGAATTAACTTTTTAATCTTTCATCGGCAACTAACCCCAGTAACAGTTAATAACCCCGGCTATTATCCAAGAAAACCGTGAAAAACCGTAAACACCAAACATTTCCGGCAATTTGTTTTTCCATTGTGTACGGTCGCGTGACAACAGGCCTTTTTGGTACGTAACAAGTAAACGAATGCTATTTAAACAAAATGAGCAACTTGCAATGCTTTTTTAGGGTTCTGTTCCTTATTTGGAAAAAATGAAACCCTTAAAGGATCACTTTGTTGTCTGTCTATCTGTCTGTCAAGACCCTTTTTCAAAGAAACGGCTAAAGATATAAACTTGAAATTTATACCAACTGTTATAAATTAATAAATAAACATTCCGGACATAAATAATACACACGGTAAACTGATCCTGAAAAGAAGACTAATGTGAGCTTCAACAAATGATCTAAGGGCAGCACACGCTACACTTGATGAAATATGTACCTAATGCTTATATAAAATTAAATAATACTTAAAATATGATGCAATCAAAAACTGTAAAGACACTGCAAAATGGCTTTTTGCAGTGTCAGTGCAGGGGCAGAGCGACTTCACTACATAATGTCAAGCCTAATAAAGTACTAAAACGTGACATGATGCGCCAAAGAGGACCCTAACAACCAAGAAGTAACAATGGTTACCCTGAACGGGCAATTACACACCAACCCACAAAGTTCCCAACATTATCGCTTGTTATTCACAAACTTCCTCCATGGCGACAGTTGGTCCGACAAATATTTTGAAGATTTCAGGAGACGATACGGTTTCTTGGGCTGCGACGACGCACAGTCAAATGATGGTAGCTAGCAACCTACTTACGCAAGTAAGGTTTATTTATTTACTAGCTTCCGCCCAAGGCTTTGCTCCCGTGGTACTGTTAGAGATAAACACAATAGTAATGTCAATCTCTTTAGTGAAACGGTCGTCTGTGACGTAATAGCTAAACTCTCTGGTTTTTTTACTCTCTCTTCTCTTGCCGTGTGCTGTGCATCATGAATAAATCTCTCTACATCTACTGAAATACGATGTTTCTCTGCTGAAATCCTTCAGGTACCTCATAAAAAGCAGCCTTTATGCTATTCTAGGTTAAGAACTATTCCAAGTTTGAACGAAATCGGTTGAGCCGCTACGGTGTGATTGAACAACAAACATCCAAACATCCTCATAAACTTTCGCATTTTTAAATTAGTAGGATGTAGGAAACTAAATGATTATAAAGTTCGACCTGCCTGAAACTGTATAGTAAATCATCCTACATATACTAGCTGTGCTTGCTTGTCGTGTCACTGATTCTTTCTTGATCATTCTGAATCAGGTCAGTGACCAGGTTAAGGTAAAAAGGTGGGCCTAAAAAGGGCCTATGACCGTCGGTCAAAGAATTAAAGTCCACCTTTTGGAGGCTCCTTTCGCGCACAATGTCATCATCATCTCCCTGCCCTTATCCCACTTCATGTGGGTCGGCACAACATGTTTTTCTCTTCCACTCCCCTCTATCAGCCGTCACATCAGTATTCACTCCTTTCTTACTCATGTCATCTTTCACACTATCTATCCATCTTTTCTTGGTCTACCTCTTCCCTTATATTCTTCCACATTCATATTTAACGCTCTTCTAGTCACATGACATTCTTCCCTCCGCATGACATGCCCATACCACGCTAACCTTTTGCTCTTCAACTTCTCAGTCACTGGCGCTACTTTAACACTTCCTCTGATGTACTCATTCCGTATCTTGTCCATTCTAGTCACACCACACATCCATCTCTTTCGCGCACAATGTATGGAGCTGAAATTATCAGTTATTTTACTAGCTTTCATATAAATGCAGACGATGTTACGTGTTACAGCTTTGCAGCTTCTTTCAACGACGGTCATAGGCCCTTTTCAGGGCCACCATATCTTGGCCTGTTCACTGACATAATACAGGATGGTATTATGATACCAAGAAGATTCAGTGACACGAGAAGCAAGCAAGCAATGCGTTTGCAAAAATATTGAAACACGCATTTCTTTGTGTCTTACCAAAAGCCTAAATATGTATATGAACAAGAGTTTATGGGTTGAACGTTTGCCCATACAAACTTCATCTCATATTTCACTCCGTTCAAGATTATTTTTTGAGACAACAGACAGCCTATATAGGCATATAGGATTTTTTTTTATTTATTTAGAATACAGTATAACATCATAACAGGTTTTTTTTTATCCCTAAGGCGATGCCATATGTCATCAGTAGGTACATTATAATAAATAGGTACAATTAGATAGGTACTAATCGAAACATTTCGTTTCTATCACTATCTGTGCAAGTTGTAGGAGTTTCGGTAGGTGATTGAAATATCCACGCTGTTCGCAGACAAGATATTGAGCAGATAGACAGCGAGTGACATGGGGGCAAACTTAAGTAGGTTGGTCCTTCAGTGCGGTACTTCCAGCACATATATTTCTATGGGTCCTAGAATTTAGTTTTTAACATCTGTACTATTTTTAAGTTACCTGAAATAAAATTTATATTATTATTATTATATTATATAGGCAGGCATAGGTTCAACAATCCGTTTCCACGTAAGTACATAAGGCTTTATATTTTTCAGGTGGACCTGTTTGTTTACTAACCCAAAAGCTAAAGATAAATGACTTGCCGCGCAGCCAATCGCCATGGTTATCTAATTCCATTAGGGAATATCGATCGCCATGGGTCACCATAACACAGGCTACGCAGTGTAGTTGGTTCACTAATATTCAACTGACGTGGCAAACAAGCATACGGCCCACCTGTTGGTAAGCGGTTACCGTAGCCTATGAGCGCTTGCAATACCAGAGGCATCACGCATGCGTTGCCGAGCCCTTCCCATCCTGGCAACCTCAAGGAACACAACACTATTTGAAACAAATAATGTTTTAATATGTATTGGTATATTGATTTGGACTTAGAGCACTGGTGGAGTGGTGGTAGTGGCCCCGCCTTCTGATCCACAGGTCGTGGGTTCGAAACCTCTCGTGCACCAATGGATTTTCCATTCGTAAAATTTATGTGCGCTATGCTAGTGCTCTCAAACGGTGAAGGAAAACATCGTGAGGAAACCGGAATGTTCTAGAACCTAAAAATTCGAATTCGTGGACATGTGCACGAAAGGAGCCTCTAAGAGGCGCACTTTAATCCTTTCACTACACTGATTCTTTCATTGACGGTCACAGGCCTTTTTCAGGCCACCATACCTCAACCTGGTCACTGACCTAATACAGGATGACCAAGAAAGAATCAGTGACACGAAAAAAAAAAAAGAATTATAAATGCGATGTTTAGATGTTTGGATGTTTGTTGTACAATCACGCCGTAACGGCTTAACCGATTTCGTTGAAATTTGGAATAGATAAAGTACTTTAGCTACAATAGCATATAGGCAACTTTTTATGTAGGTACCACGCGAGCAAAGCCGCGGGTGGAAGCTAGTATTATAATAAGAACACTCATGTGTTGGGGTTTTTTAAATTTTAAATTTAATTCTAAGTGTTTAAGTCAAGCTGTTCTGTTCTGAGCTATCCCCATGATGACACGTGACAAACGGCAGGTAGGCAGGTACAGAACAGTGTCACAAAACCTTGACCTTGAGTAGAACCTACTTTGCAGGAAGTGCGCAATATTTTTTTTGTAAGATTTTATGCAATATCCCAAACCTACAGTAGAGAACCAATAAAATCAAATCAAAAGGTGTTTCATCATTTCAGCCGTACGACGTCCACTGCTGAACATGGCCTCCCCCACAGACAGAGCGAATTCCTATCATGTGGGGGGATTTGCCCATACTCACCACGCTGGGCATGCGGGTTGGCGAGCGCAGTTAGAGCTATCGTTGTTAAAATGAGGGACGCTGCTGCCCATCCCCTAGCTTTTTTCCCTTAGTCGCCTCTTACGACATCCGCGGATAGGTAGGTATGGAGGGGCCTAATCTTTAGCCGGGGCCACCACGGCAAAAAAGGTGTTTATTTCAATAAAATCACTAGGATTGCTTTGTAACGTCTGAAACTAGGTGAAGCTACGCCTGTTCCTCCGCCTCCGCCTGTGCATGTTCCTGTGCTTACATGTAACGTCATACATATAATCACGCCTATTTCCCAGAGGGGTAGGCAGAGACCACGGCTTTCTACTTTCTACGATCCTGACATACCTAAATCTTCACTCTCATCGCATGATCGTCGGTTAAGGGTACTCTTTATCTGGCCTTTTTCCAAAACGTCACCGATTTGGTGACTAAACGTACGCCGAGGTTGTATAAAAAATCTATAGTGTCAAAAATATGATGTCATCCTACTAATATTATAAACGCGAAAGTTTGTGAGGATGTTTGGATGTTTTTTTAAATTTAATATAATATTCTGGACATATCACACACGGTCTACTGATCCCAAACTAGGCATAGCCTGTACTATGGGTACCAGAGACTGATATACATAATAGATATATATTTAACACCCAGACACAGAACAAACATCTGTGTTAGTCACAAATGTTTGTTATTCAATCACGCCGTAACGGCTCTACCAATTTCGTTGAAACTTGGGATAGATAAAGTTCTATACCTAGAATAGCATATAGGCTATTTTTATCTTAGTTTTATGTAGGACCACGCGAGCGAAGCCGCGAGCGGAAGCTAGTTCATAATAAAATGATAATTTCGATGTTTTTTTTCGCTAATATCATTTCTTGTTGTTGATAAAATAACCCCCTTTCCGGATTGTAGTGTATGCCTTACGCCACACTGGCTGGTTCCTCAGCAGGACAACACACATATCAATATCTCACAGTAACTTCCCGCGCGCCTGCTCGTGCCGGCTTGACCACAGACTGACTCACTTCCAGAGAGTATGTATCCATCTCTCCATCTCAGGTGTCATCTGTTATCTGTCACTGTCAGTTGTCCCCCGGAGACAGCATAAGTTAAGGAATGCAGGTATCCTTAAATACTAGTCACTACAGGGATGGTATACATTTTATGAATCACCTTGTATAACCCGCACTATATTGCCAGTCTTGCAGCAAAACTATTGAAGCTTCAGCTAACCTCAATACGCCAAAGTTAGTAATCAATTAAAGCCTTTCACACACGGCAGCTATAATGTAAAAATGTATTTTATAGCACGATACATCTCATTACATCTTTCCATAGAAACTGTCAGAAGATACGAAGATGTAAAAAGATACATTATACCTGCCAATTGTGGCAGCAAAGCAAATTGGCAGCGGTGGCAAATTGTGACCAAAAATTTGTAGAAATTGTTGTAGAAAAGCTCATCATCTCTGAATATATTTACAAATTAGTAGCTATTATAGTTAATAAAATTTCTGATTTCGATTTAGATAAAGTTGGCAATAAAGTAAATTCATTATGTACCTAGTCTAATGATGTGTGCTGAGAAAGGGGCGGCACATGGCCTGGGGCCTAGAGCGGCCAGGACTGCAAATCCGCCACTGATAGCTGCCGTGTGTGGTCTCCTGACGGTTTCTATGGAAAGATGTAATAAGATGTATTGTGCTATAATATACATTTTTACATTATAGCTGCCGTGTGTGACGCGCTTAAATTGTTCGTTCGTGGAAAATAAACAAGCGACATACCGCGAGTTTGACAAATGGCTTTGTAGTGAAACGATAGAAGAGCTGGGTCCCAATTCTACTAATCATAATCATAATGTTTGTTGTCCAATATATATTGTCAGTTGAGCTATCTATAGATAGCTATCTCTGTATTAGCTAAAAAAAATTAATCCTTTATTGGCTTTAAGTAACGTGAATTAGTTAAGTTGTACCATATTATCTAAGAACTGTGGATTTTGTTTCATTAATAAAATAAAAATAAATAGATCGTTTGTAACGGTCTTTAGATGGCTCAACTGATTCTTGTGTATTTTGTACATGTATTAGTTTTAAGTTTCTTTCTGTAAATAAAGTTTTTTTTGATCATTATCATTTATTTCGTACATTTCCTGAATAACACGTCATAATTATAAGTTTTTAACTAGGTATCTATATAATACATACTTCTTACGTAGAGATTTTAAATTAAATTCATGTCAAACTAATTCAATGGCTTCAAAATGACAATGGTTCAATGGCAAAATGGCCACTTTTGCTATTCTGCTATCAAAGTCGGATATCAATGGCAGTCATTGTGAACCAAATGAACCAATTAAATCAAAGAAGCGAAGGTGGCGACAATCGTAACCGATTAATAATGGTGCGAACAAACTTTTTTTTAAATCGTTATCATGCGATTATCATTTTTATTTTAGGTTAAGGTATATATTTCTATGGGTCCTAGAATTTAGTTTTTAACATCTGTACTATTCTTAAGTTACCTGAAATAAAATTTATATTTTATTATTATTATTAGTAGGCCTTTTAAGGGCCACCATACCTTAACCCACTGACCTAATACAGGATAACCAAGAAAGAATCAGTGACACGACAAGAAAGCCTATCACCATCAGAAAAACAAGTGTGGTGAAAGAATTAAAGTTCGCCTCTTAGAGGCTCTTCGCTTGCTTCATTATTTACCACCTAGCATTTCTGTTTCGGTTATAATCTGCTCATTAACGGACCACAAGCATCAGGTTTCTATAAAGATTGCCGTTACTGTAGCCGTCAAGATTCAAGTTTCTTTCAAACTTGCAAACTTGCTTTAAGTAGGTAATTGATCAAGCGAGCGAAGATGGATTAATCGGCAATTGCTAGTAAAAATATGAGTTAAATTGGCCAAAAAGGCTATTTTTTTTTTATACCACTGAGTTGGAAAACAAGCATATGGCCCACCTGTTCGTAAGCGGTTAGCGTAGCCTATGAGCGCTTGCAATACCAGAGGCATCACGCACGCGTTGCCGACCCCGAACCCCCCCCACCCCTAAAGAGCTCTGGCAACCTTACTCATCGCAGGAACACAATACTATTTGAAACATGTTATTTGGCTGCGATCTTCTGTAAGGCGGAGGTACCTACCTCAAAAGTTTTCGAAAAGGTTTCGAGGTAAGTGTTATTTTTTGATCACCCACGAATATTTTCAAACATAATGGTGAGAAAGTAATAAATAAATAAATAAATATTCCGGACATATCACACACGGTCAACTGATCCCAAACTAGGCATAGCCTGTACTATGGGTACCAGAGACTGATATACATAATAGATATATATTTCACACCCAGACACAGAACAAACATCTGTGTTAGTCACAAATGTTTGTCCAGTGCGGGAATCGAACCCGCGACCTCTACCGCAGAAGGCAGAGCTTCTACCGCTGAGCTATGAGGCCAGTCAAGCTTTAGTTTCTACGAATGGGGCCTTTTTTAATCAGCCTGTCTGTAGTTTTACTCAAGTATATTAGCTTTCGCAGTCATAATTATTAGAAGGACTAAGAAAACGTGAGTCCATATAACCATTTTAGAGAAAAACGCACCGCACGCCAAAATTCCGTATGCTTACAGTCCCGGATTACCCGTATTACTGCGTTATTTTGACCCGTATTAATTATTCCGTCTGAATTTCAGCAATTTTTCACACAAATCCGTCCTTCTACTAAAATAAATGCCCAAAACATTTGGCAGGCACGTAAAAAAGTAAGTCTCACTGATTTATAGTCTAACAAATAAGTAATCTTAATCACGTTTCGACATTTTAGGTGCTGCCACTTTTTTTGGCAAAAATGTAATCATCATCGTTATTTCAGCCGTACGACGTCCACTGCTGAACATGGCCTCCCCCACAGACAGAGCAAATTCCACGCTGGGCATGCGGATTGGCGCAGGAAATGTAATAGTGAAGTAATAAAATGTACAAATGATCTGATGAATCAAAATCATTGAGTCATTTCATTGGTTCACTAATCGTGGCGAGTCACGAGTGTGGAGTCTGTCTACGGTATACGCGATCGTGCTACGTTCAGGTACGCCTGATTTTCGGAAAAACACGACCAAGCCACCTAATTAGGGCCTTAATGAAGCTATAACGAGCTGATTAGTGCGCAGTTCATTAATTGATCTGATCTATTACAGCACTGACATTAGAGAACTGTATAATCGAGAATCTAAAATTTTTTGATAGACTATTAGTCCCTATAGTCTGTCTTCATGGGGATAACTATAAAGGGGGGCAGGGGGAAGGGGGCACTTGTCTCCCCCTCCGGTCCGGGAAACGAAAAAAACAAAAGAATAAATTTCAAAAATTGATTTACAGAAAATTTCGTGACCGTTAGTGGTCTTCACAATATATGACAATATTGTGTAGACCACTAAATTATATAGTATACAATATATTATTATGAATCGAGGTACAACGACGTTCGGATACCTCCCACTAGGCCAACACGGCCTAAATAATGTGACATAGGATGGTATCGGTTAGGCCACTCCAAAGTCATGACCTTTCATATAACCCCCCTAATGCGTATGACATAAGGGTTGACATTATCATCAAAAATTCAGGAGTTGCGTGACCGGTTGCCGAGCTTCATCATCATCAAGCCGTGTTGGCCTAGTGGGAGTACCCTGGCTTTCGTTCTGAAGCTGGTGGGTGGGTCATTAAAGAATTTTTCTTTTGGATAAAATTAAGTGCGTGCTTAAAATGGTGAAGGAAAACATCGTAAGCTCACCAGTTGAAAAATTTAAGTGCGCAATAACACGTGCTTAAAACGGCGAAGGAAAACATCGTTAGTTAGTATTATAAGAGGACTTACTCATGTCGTCTTTTACACAATCTATCCATCTTTTCTTTGTTCTACATCTTCCCTAATATCCTTCCACATTCAAAGTCAAAGGTTTTTATTTCAATAAAATCACTAGAATCACTTTGAAACGTCTTAGAAACTAGGTGAAGCTATGCCTGTTCCTCGCGACCATTCATATTTAACACTCTTCTAGTCACATGACATTCTTCCCTCCGCATGACATGCCCATACCACCTTTTGCTCTTCAACTTCTCCGTCACTGGCGCTACTTACAAACTTCCTCTGATGTACTCATTCCGTATCTTGTCCATTCTAGTCACTCCACACATCCATCTCAACATTATCATTTCCGCAGCATGCACTCTTCTTTCATCCGTCCCTTTGCCACCTTAGTTGTATAAAAAAAAATATAATAAAGAACTTTTGTATCTGTATATGATATCGAATAGGGCTGTCTGTCACATTATAAAATATTCAAAGGGGTTCCGTGCGTGCCGAATGAAATTAGCTCAGCCGTTACAGAATACAATCATAGAGGTGGAACCATTGAAAAATGTAGACTACATTTTTCAATGGTTCGTACTTCCAAGCTGTGTTCAAACGACGTGCGATAATCTAAAACTAACAAAACGGTGCCCTCCGGGTTTTCAAAACGATATCAGGGCGTCTGATCGAAGCGACGCGTGACCCGAGAGCTGGCTCCTATTTGGCCCAACGGATTAGCATTGCCATCCAGCGTGGCAATCCGCCAGCGTCTTGGGGATGCTTCCAACTGGTAGTGATCTTGAATCAATTGAGCTATCAATAGATCGTTTGTAACGGTCTTTAGATAGCTCAACTGTTTCTTTTGTATTTTGTAAATATTCACTTGTATTAGTTTTAATTTTCTTTCTGTAAATAAAGCTTACATCGAAAACTTATGTAAGTCTACGTTGAAGAACTGATAAAGCTCTCAGAATTAACAAGTTGAAGTGGCAGTGGGCCATAGATCTCGCGAAACTGACAACCGTTGGGGAATAAAGTTTACCGAATGGCGACCACGAACCGGGCGACGCAGTATAGGAATGATCGGTCAACTGTTCACAAATTAAATTACAGTGTACCTAATTTTTTTTTTAAGCCGCGTGTGGTAGCTAGTGTTCCACATGGCGGGTTCGCGAAGCTAAGTTCCTTCACTAGGTAAGTATTAATAATTTATAATGCTTTCCGCTACATTTTTACGGAATTATGTAAATTTTATTACCAGAACGGATTTTGCGGGTCCGCCATCAATCTTTGTCCTGTGAACTTTTGGTACCTAACACGTAACATAACGTTTTTGATGGCGTTAACGAAAACAGAAAATGGATCTTGTCTAGACCCCTGATTACTGACCTAACTGTGTGTGACATCGAGAGAACTGTGCCAAATGTCAGACTCCTCGGCCCAATAGTAGGTGTTTTCGTGATGAGTAAATAAGTGAGTGGACAACTCCTTTATTTATTAGATTAATTAGTAATTATTTGTTACTCTGTACTGTATACAATGTACATAGGTACCTATTTTTTATTTTATTATTATATTTAAGAGCTTAGCTCTTGTCGGTGTCATCATCATCATCAACAACCTGTAGAAGTCCACTGCTTATTTATTTTTTATTTTTTTATACAACTGAGGTGGCAAACAAGCATACGGCCCACCGCGGTTACCGTAGCCTATGAGCGCTTGCAATACCAGAGGCATCACGCACGCGTTGCCGACCCCTCCTAAAGAGCTCTGGCAACCTTACTCATCGCAGGAACACAACACTATTTGAAACAAATAATGTTATTTGGCTACGATCTTCTGTAAGGCGGAGGTACCTCCCCAGGCGGGCTGCTCCAATTCAGAACGAGAAAATCTCGCTGTGCCCTACCTCCTCCTAACACTGGACATAGGCCTCCCCCAAAGAGTTCCACGACGAACGGTCTTGAGCCCTTTCCATCCACCGACTTCCCGCAACCTTTACAATGTCATCGGTCCATCGGGTGGGGGGCCTTCCAACACTGCGTCGCCCGGTTCGTGGTCGCCATTCGAGAACCTTTACTCCCCAACGGTTGAACTTGTCGGTGTAATGATGCAATTTCCTCCATTCTGATCTCTCCAATGCGAGCTCCTTCATTTCCCTATACGACATTACGGCAATCTTCTCTTTTCTCTGGCTCTTGTAACTAATTCTTGGTCTTCCTCTTCCTCGTTATTCTTCTACCATTCCTTCAATGACTTTGTTAATTTGACATGTACACAGATAACATAATACTAAAATGTATGCCCAGCGAATTAGCATTGCCATCCAGCGTGGCAATTCCGCCAGCGTCTTGGGGACGCTTCCGACTGGTAGTGATCTGGATCAGTTGTGCTATCTATAGATCGTTTGTAACGGTCTTTAGATGGCTCAACTGTTTCTTGTGTAGTTTGTAAATATTAACTTGTATTAGTTTTAAGTTTCTTTCTGTTAATGATAAATATGTAATAAATGCATATGAATATGAACCAGTGGCATTTTAATGATGGAACTTTCACTAAAACTCATAAGTCCCTCAGTTAATGTCAATAGCTATCTATCAGATGCTATCAGATAGCTTATCCGTCAGTATTCATTAACTAATGCATGCGCTATATGAATGCTGATAAGTACATAGGTACATACCTACTCGTATGATAAAAAATTGGCTCTATGCTTCTACAAAGTGCGAGAGCGTATGCGAAGGCCGCGGTAAAATCCTACTAATATTATAAATGCGAAAGTTTGTGAGGATGTTTTCTGTTCAATCACGGCGTAACGGCTCAACCGATTTCGTTGAAACTTGGAATAGATAAAGTTCTTTACCTAGAATATCATTTACGCAACTTTTTATGTAGATACCACGTGAGCGAAGCCGCATATGGAAGCTAGTAAATAAATAAATAACACCCAACAGTCACATCATAGTCCTGACCCCACACTTGGATCCCCTGTGTCGTGGGTATCAGAAACTATGAGTACCGTGGTACCACAACACCCAGACCCGGAACAAATATTTGCAGATCATGCAAACATTTGTCCCATAGCGGGAATCGTACCCG
Source organism: Anticlea derivata (assembly GCA_947579855.1). NCBI lineage: Eukaryota > Metazoa > Arthropoda > Insecta > Lepidoptera > Geometridae > Anticlea > Anticlea derivata. Next base: position 2,660,501 of record OX388287.1, on the reverse strand, counting down.
CGCATAATTATTCGTGTGTTAGTTTCCGCGCGGCCAATCGCTTATGTTAGATAGATAGATAGATAGATAACACTTTATTGATCACCATACGGAAATAATACATAAGATCACAATTACAAATTTACACGGCAATACAATGGGCGGCCTTATCGCTAAGAGCGATCTCTGCCAGGCAACCTTAGGATGGACTGGACTGAAAAGATTAGAGAAGGGGCAAAATGGTGTTTCTTAAATTATGAAGAAAATAATTAACTATAAACAGAGTAAAGTAGGTATATTAAATAGATAAATCAAGATAATCATATATATATATATATGTTATCTTAGATATAAAGTCTATCTCCTCATCGAAAAAGCTGAGTACATTTTCACGAACAAAATAATTATAATTTATTGACAAGACGTAGTTAGTGAAAGCCGTAAAAAGTTTTATCGTAAACAATGCCAATGAAGTTTTAATTTAGAGGGTTACATTTTTTTTTTAATCTTCTTCCCTTTCGGGCTGGCTATGGCATCTAGGCCTTACTGCGAAGTCTTACGTGTATTTTTTCTTGTAAATTTGTTAACTTTCTTCATTTTCTTTCGTTTATGATCGTCGAGTCACCGTCAAGTCAAGTCAAGTTCAGTTTTAGTAAGATATGATGGTGACTATTTTACTAAAACCCCGAGGGACCTCTTGGCGCCAACTCGAAAAATGACGATAAACGCAATTTGAGGGTTTAACAATCTTAGCAACATTCAAAACGTTCCAAACATGACAAGGGAAAACTTCATGATCTAATTCTTCTTCCTTTTCATATTTGAAATACTTCAGATGTCGCTTAAATTAATTTATTTATTTTAATTTATTTATTTATTTAGAATACAGTATAACATCATAACAGGTTTTTTATTTATCCCTAAGGCGATGCCATATGTTATTAGTAGGTACATTATAATAAATAGGTAGAATTAAATAGGTAGTAATCGAAACATTTCGTTTCTATCACTATCTGTGCAAGTTGTAGGAGTTTCGGTAGGTGATTTAAAAAAATATCCACGCTGTTCGCAGACAAGATATTGAGCAGACAGCGAGTGACATGGGGGCAAACGTAAGTAGGTTGGTTCTACAGTGCGGCACTTTTAGCATGGCGGGGCGGCGAATTGATAAAATCATCCTCGTAATTGCGAACTTCATTACCATTTCGCTGACGCAATACCACTCCAGGTCCATACAACCCCAATTAGAACAAGAATTAGTGGGTAGAGTCCTTAAAGATACGAGCTTGAGTAAATCGCTTGTAACCTAAGGTCCCAATCAGCGTTGACGGCTGAACGGGTCTAAATGTTTGATCGCTGAGACGAACACACACACTCGAATGACTCGGCCGTTCCATCGATAGAGGTATTTTTACTATGTCGGTACAGGTACATACGTTAGTTGAGAGGACTTATTGAAATAGAAAAATGGCCGTGGTGGCCCCGGCTGAAGAATAGGCCCCTCCATATCTACCTATCCGCGGATGTCGTAAGAGCCGACTAAGGGAAAAAATCTAGAGGATGGGCAGCAGCGTCCCTCATTTTAACAACGATAGCTCTAACTGCGCTCGCCAACCCGCATGCCCAGCGTGGTGAGTATGGGCAAATCCCCCCACATGATAAGGAATTTGCTCTCTGTCTGTGGGGGAGGCATGTTCAGCAGTGGACGTCGAACGGCTGAAATGATGACGATGATGATTGAAATAGAAGAAAGTAAACTTGGTAGAGTCGCCTCTAATGACTTGTATCCTAGAAATATTATAAGTACGAAAGTTTGTAAGGATGTTTGGATGTTTGTTGTTCAATCACGCCGTAACGGCTCAACCGATTTCGATAGAACTTAGAATAGATAAATTTGTTTGCCTAAAATAGCATAAAGGCTACTTTTGTGTATCAAGCGAGCAAAGCCGCAGACGCAAGCTAGTTGTAAGTAAAGTAATTTGTACCCAATAAAAAACAAGCTTATATTTAAATGTCCTATAACAAAAGGTTCAAGTCCTCGGATATTTTCCATTGTGGTAAATTGACATTTAAACGCGAAATTTTAAAGATGCTTAATGAGGACTAATTGAGTGATCATTGAACACTCTTAAGTCTTCATTAGGTTGAAACAACCCAACATGTAACTGTTTGTAAAGTCTATTGCTATATTCATATTCATATCCATTACACACATGCACATTCAAGCACCACACTAACACACTCACCCTCTCGAAGACACACTTATTCACACACATACATACACCACATATATACACGCATATACACATACACACACGCATACACATATATATAATATTAGTTTTGTGTCAAATCAGTGACGGTCGTAATTAATAAATGTATTAGCTAAAAAAATTAAATCCTTTATTGGCTTTAAGTAAATCGAATTAGTTAAGTTGTACTATATTATCTAAGAGCTGTGGATTTTGTTTCATTAATAAAATAAAATAAAAAATAAATAAATGTTATCATTTTATTATTCATAATCTTTTCATAAAACCCTTTAAACCCATACATGGGAGTGTTTACAAAATAACTAGTCCGCCATCTTTGCGAATCCGCCATATTGGATTTAGAGGGACGTCACATAACTAATCATGCGTTCATTTAAACTTAATGTGTATGTAAATTTCAGCTGGGTGTACATTGAACTGAAATAGGGCACAGCGAGATTTTCTCGCTCTAAATTAGAGCCTGTAGAGTAACATCCGCCTTACAGAAGATCGCAGCTAAATAACATTATTTGTTTCCTATAGTGCTGTGTTCCGGCGGTGAGTAAGGTTGCCAGAGCTCTTTAAGGGGGTGCTGCATGGTCGGTAACGCATGCGTGATGCCTCTGCTATTGCAAGCTATATAGGCTATGGTAACCACTTACCAGCAGGTGGGCAGTATGATTGATTGCTACCTTAGTTGTAAAAAATTACACTCATTTTAGAATTCAGTTGCAAGATTTCACTTAAACAAACTATATTGCAAATTAAAAGATATATTAACAAAAAAACTTGTAAAAAAACTCGTGTCGCTATGATCGGAACACTCCTTAATCTGCCCCCTGCCTTTGATATCAATGTAATGGTTCTTGAAAGGGTACTGCCCATTCGGGGATTTAGTTGGAGGAATTTGGGCAGTTTTTACAAGAAGACAATAATTCGTTAGTATTTGGGAATTGAAATTTGGAGAATGTTTCCCTTTTCGTGTGTAATAAGAAAGGAATTCTCAAAATTCTACCCCTAAGAGGGTGCAGCGGGGTTTGAAGTTTGTATTGAAAAACGAACGCACGAAGTCGCGGAGTCTTTCACTAGTTTGTTTATACCCTTTCACTGAGTGACCTTGAAATAACCTAAAATATTCAAAAAGATATGAAGATAAACGGCCAAGGCAATCGTGTGTGTACCTACTATTATTAATAGAATTTTTATCCCTCCAGAGGCTATCAGAGGCACGTCCGCACATCTGGCATCTCCCTCACCCACCACGTTAATCAATAATCACCTGTCTGAACAAGTGCGGTACCGCACCGCAAAGCCAGAATCTTCTGCTGCGTTCTTCTGCCGCCGACGCAGGTTTTTTTTTTTTTGTTTATTTATTCTTAGAAAATAGTTACAGAATATGTTGTATACATCTAAAAAACCAAGATAGGTTTGTCTTAGATGCAAGCTCTACATGTCTAGCGTGCATTATACCGTCAAGTCGGAGGATGTGGCAGAGTACTTGCGCGTGAAGACCAAGATCAGCTTGAGGGTCGAACGGTTGGAGTACCGCCACAGAGTCAGTTTCAACTCCTTCGTGGTGAGGGTACCGACCGAACATCTTTCGACCTACCTAAAAGATCTCTGGCCGAAGGGTGTTGTGTTCCGTCGCTTCCGCGGGCGGATACCTACTGCCAATGACAATTCCCGTCCCACGTCGCAGTTCCTACGTGGCAATTAATTGTGTTTATTATTAATTATGTTAGTCTTTAAGGTATATATCTATATGGGCCGTAGTATAAGAAAAATTCCATCTGTTTTTTATTATATTGTTGCCTGAAATAAAGTTATAGTATTGTATTGTATAATACTGGCCTCATAGCTCAGTTGGTAGTAGCTCTGCCTTCTGCGCTAGAGGTCGCGGGTTCGATTCCCGCACTGGACAAACATTTGTGACTAACAAAGATGTTTGTTCTGTGTCTGGGTGTTAAATATATATCTATTATGTATATCAGTCTCTGGTACCCATAGTACAGGCTATGCCTAGTTTGGGATCAGTTGACCGTGTGTGATATGTCTGGATTATATATATATATATTATATATTTTTTTAATAAACAAACGAAAAAACATTTATTCAAAATTTATATTTTTATTTTATAGTGATACAATATATAATAAAAATATAAATAATACTAAGTTTAATAAAATATAATAATAATAATAATTTAATAAAATATTTAATAAAATATAAAACGGAATAATAAGTTTTTTTTAATATCCGAAAAATTATATCCCAGAAGAAACAATAATGTGTTGAAAATTTTATTTTGGGGTATTATATTTTTTTTTTTTCAAAATGTTTCACCAATTAGAATTTTTTATTTTATTTTTATCATCTCTAAAACTACTTATTATACGTATGACAAGTTTGGAAGATTGCTTCCTAAAACATCCGATCCATTGAGTTTGAACCGATTTGAAACCAAAACAGCTGATTTTTGCATAGAGCTTTTCAATGAAAAATGACGAATTTCCAAGAGTCGTAGAACAAACCTTATTGCAAATTGATTGTAGAATAAGCCCCTTTCGGGATAGCATACAAGTCTCGTTGTACATGTTGTATCTACAAAAGGGCACATTCTGATAATCCCTTTCAAAACATTTATTGTCAAGAAAAAGGTCAAGAAATTACTGAAATATTTCCAGATGGTTCCTTTCAAAGTACTATAGACGAATATTATTCAACAAGTAAGGAAATGCTGAATAAATTTTCGTGTTTCTCTTTCATTTCACATGTTTCAGACATATTTTTTTTAATTTTGCTTGCGTGAGCAATCACCTCAATATAGCTCGCAGAACCGACAACCGTTGGGGGGTAAAGGTTCTCGAATGGCGACCACGAACCGGGCGACGCAGTGTTGGAAGGCCCCCACCCGATGGACCGACGACATTGTGAAGGTTGCGGGAAGTCGGTGGATGGAGAAGGCTCAAGACCGTTCGTCATGGAACTCCTTGGGGGAGGCCTATGTCCAGCAGTGGACTTCTACAGGCTGATGATGATGATGATGATGATGAAAGTTCATGAGCAATCAGCGATGAAAATCAGCGCTGTTAACTCGTTAGCAGCACATGCATCGAGGTTCTACCATCGGACCTCGCGTCACCGGAATAAGGCTCATCCACATCTCATGGACACGTGGGTATCTCGAACCACTCGCTTTATGAGATCCTTTCTCCCCCCATACGTGCAAATTGTGGAATGAGCTTCTTTCCGAGGTTTTTCCGCTAACCTACAACATGAAGAGCTTTAAAAAAAATACAAAAAGATTTCTCCAGGGCAGGCAACGCATTAGCAATGCTCCAGGTGTTGCAGATGTCAATAGGCGACGGTAACCGCTTACCATCAGGTGGGCCGTAAGCCTGTTTGCCTCCGTATAACATAAAAAAAAAAAAAAAAAAAAAAACATGCTGAGCTCAGGGCTTTTCATACTTCCTGTACATGGCTTTCCACGCACATAACTGCACTTGTTTTCTCTCTTTCTGTCCACCTCTATTCTATGGTTTTTGTATTTGTGTGTGTCTTACTTTTGTTCTTGTTGTTGTGTACAGTTTGTGTGAATAAATGATTTCTACTCTACTTTTTCTCAAAATTAACTTTATCCAGTAGAGATAAGGTTCATTTTAAAATACATTTTAGATATAGCACGTCTTAATTAACACGGCTTAAGAAGCTCCAACTAATATCAGACATCGCGAGGTCTAAGTTCGGGTTTAACCACAATTTAAAAGAAACTCGTAGGTTGAAGTTCGTGACCTAGTTAAACATACAGGCTCCTTTTAATCCAGTTACCATGCGAGCAAAGCCACAGACGAAAGCTAGTAACGTGAGCTGCGATGGCCTAGGCACAGTCACAGTCAATATTTGCAGTCAACTCGTATCAAGTGGAGACGGCGTACCCGCAAGGGTATATCAATTCTATCTTGAATAGGACATTGTTTCTAGCAATAGAAACAATGTCCTATTCAAGATAGAATTGATAGAGTTTTATTTCAGAGATTAGATAATTTTGCCGGTTCGTGGTTGCCATTCGGCATAAGGCAATATTAATCTATATATATATATATAAAGGAGTAGTCCACTCAATCACCAACTGACTCACTCACTGACAGACTCATCACGAAAGCTCGGTAACTACTAGGCTACTAGGCTGAAATTTAACACAGACATTCTTTAAAAGGTTTAACCGTGCGATAAGAACGGATTATGTTTTTGAAGTTAGAGACATAAAAATCGGTATTCAGGTAAATCGTTCAAAATAATAAAATACCGACACAAGTTTTTATTCAAAAACCACCCTCAGGGTGTGTAAATAGGGGATGCATGTTCGTATGGGAATCCTTTATCTATTAAGCCTATACTATTGAAATTTGGCACGCAGGTTCCTTATAGAGAGTAAACATTTGTTAAGAAAGAATTTTACGAAAAATCCCCCGATGGGGCTGAAATGGGGTTTGAAAGGTTGTATGAAAGTCCTATGTTTAGTTTTTATTGTATTTTTCAATAAATCATTTTCTATCTATGTATGTATCTATGTTTTTGAAGTTAAGATTCATAAAAATCGGTATTCATATCACATAACAAAAGAAATAAAACGTGACCAAGACGGTGACAGTGAAGGTGACGGTGACGGTGATGTTGACGGTGACGGTAAAGGGACGGTAACGGGACGGTGACCGTGCGGTGACGGGACGGTAGGTTGATGCCTTATGAAGTAGGGAAATAGCTGCATAATAAGTGTTAGTACTTTGGCAAGGATAATGGAAAATAGTCTAGCTATAAACAAACGCGGACGAAGTCGCGAGCGGGACAACTAGTCTGTATATGTATATAAAAAAGAACAAGGCCTCAACGTGAAATCAAGCCACAGCCCAAACCAATGAAGCTATAAAGCTAAAATTTGGACAGTAGCTGCCCTCTATGACAAACATCCACTAAAGAGGGATTGTTAAAATATCAACCCCTAAGAGGGTGGAAACGTTTGTATGAAAATTCACGCATTCGAAGCAGCGGGGAATAGCTAGTATAATAATAGAAAGAAAGAAGAAAGAAAGAAAATGTATTTATTTGACCCACAACGCAGTAAGTAGGTAGGTAGGTAGGAAGATACAACGAAAGAAAAAAAAATACTTAAACCTAGTAATACAAAAAAAAACACAAGAAAAACAAAAACATGTAGGTAGGTGAGGCGGTAGATAGGTTGAGTAGGTATGCGTTGTGTGGGGCAAATGGGTCCCGTCTCAGCATAAAGCTGCACCAAACATAAATAGGCATAACACTAAATCGTAATATAGAAATACAGGGCCCATAGAAAACATAAATAATATGAAAATGACATTAGTGCTCAAAACTAAAATTGCTAGCGAACGAAGCCGCTGGTAACAGCTAGTGATAGTAGTAAGATGTGAGTATGTTTGACGGTAATAATTGAATTGCTATGGCGTAGCACTGCTACGACGTAGCAATGCTACGAAGCTACGAAAACACGCATTCGACGAATCGATAACTTGAATGATAATGAAGTGATCTAGGCACTGGCTTCTGCCTGCGTTTTTGTTCGTGCTACTACAAAACTTAATCAAAAACTGTTCAGCTATAACGAAAGGTTGATTAAAATAAATTAAAAATCTTAATCCCATTTTTTTTAAACTAAAGGTACTATCGCAGACAAAAAGCACTTTAAAAAATAATGGAGAATTTTTTGTGGGTTTCCAGATACATCCTCGCACACATAACAATTTTCTTCATTACCCTAGAATTCTTAGTAGTTTAAATACAAATATTGACAGCATTCTCTATGATATTAATGACAAGATGCTATCAGTTTAATAGGAGTGGAAACAATGACTAAAAATACCATGGTTAATTTTGGGTGAGAAGTAACCACAAACAATAAACATCCCGGACGACCTCCGTACCGCAGCGGCCATGGAAAGTTCGAAAAATCCCACACTAAAAAAAGAAAAACCTGGTACCTAGCATGTCATGTTAACTCATGACATACCTAGCATGTCATGTTAACTCATGACATACCTAGCATGTCATGTTAAAGCTAACTGACTATTTTTTCCCTTATAACATCTTGCTCTTATTTACTAATTTTATATTTATTATTTATCTGTGTTAGTCACAAATGTTTGTCCAGTGCGGGGATCGAACCCGCGACCTCTAGCGCAGAAGGCAGAGTTACTACCAACTGAGCTATGAGGCTAGTCATTATTAATATTATTATATATATTTAATAAATTTAATTATTTAATATTTTTATATATTGTACGTTTTATTTTAAGTATTTATGAATTATGTTTATTACATGTTTGTATGTATTTAGTTATATTTTAAGTTATATAATTTTGTTTATTTTATTTTTGCCATTCTGACACTGACCCATATAGTTATCTTCAGTTCCTGTCCATCCAAAGGTTGTACTTCGCTATTAATTGAATGTTTGTACCTGTGTGTAATTTGTAAGATGTCCTTGTGGTGCACAAATTGTACAATAGAGAGTTTTCTATTCTATTCATGGTAAAAATCTATAAAACATTGTAGGTAGGTAAGTTTAACCGAAATAGCTAGCCTGAAAAACTATCTTCATTCATTTATTCAATTTAATAACAATTATTATTTAATTGTATTTAAAATCGTTCTCGTCTCGCCATGTGAAATACTAGAAAAATATCAGAACACAAAAATAATTGACAAAAACAAGCAATAACCAACCTTATCGCACTCACAACTTTTCCATCATTCACTGCCACCACACTTCACTTTCACTGGCACAGCTCACTTCACTCGCGGCACTGGATTCAGGACGAATTGAGCGCGTCCGCCCGCGTTGAATTTCCTCACAATACTGCCGTAGATTAGGTACAAAGGAACAAAGAATTTTCAGGACTTCACTATTGCAATGGAGGCGGCATCCTATCCTATCGTTTTTTGGACGAGGCACAGCGAGCCGTGGTGGCTCCGGCTAAAGAATAGGCCCCTCCATATCTATCCGCGGATGTCGTAAGAGGCGACTAAGGGAAAAAAGCTAGGGGATGGGCAGCAGCGTCCCTCATTTTAACAACAATAGCTCCAACTGCGCTCGCCAACCCGCATGCCCAGCGTGGTGAGTATGGGCAATTCCCACCACATGATAAGGAATTCGCTCTGTCTGTGGGGGAGGCCATGTTCAGCAGTGGACGTTGTACGGCTGAAATGATGATGATGAGGGCACAGCGAGATTTTCTCGTTCTAAATTGGAGCAGCCCGACCGGGAGGTACCTCCGCCTTACAGAAGATCGCAGCCAAATAACATTATTTGTTTCAAATAGTGTTGTGTTCCTGCGGTGAGTAAGGTTGCCAGAGCTCTTTAGGGGGGAGGAGTAACGGGGTCAGCAACGCGTGCGTGGTGCCTCTGGTATTGCAAGCGCTCATAGGCTACGGTAACCGCTTACCAACAGGTGGGCCGTATGCTTGTTTGCCACCTAAATTGTATAAAAAAATACTTCAGTTCTAATATACGAATGTTTGGGATGATGTCTAGATGTAACGACTCTATAGTTTTCGATTAAACTTAGCATAGATAGATAACTTTATTCAGGACTAGCTTCCGCCCGCGACTTCACTCGCGTGGTACTTGTGAAGATAAAAAGTAGGCTATATGCTATTCCGGACTATAAACTATCTATGTACCAAATTTCATCCAAATCCGTTCGGCAGTTTAGCCGTGATTGAACCACAAACATCCAAACATCCTCACAAACTTTCGCATTTATCATATTATATTAAATAAATTAAATTAAATATATATAGTAGGATACGAAAGTTTGGATGGATGGACAGATGTTTGTAACTCAATCACGCCAGAACGGCTGAACGGATCTGGATGAAATTTGGCACAGCGAGAGATTATTATTAAAACTTACTATTTAAACTCTACTTCAATACGTGCATATCTTTTCACCCAGTTTTGTTTGAAATCCCTTCCCCCCTACCCCTCCTTTAGGCAACACTGAAAAACAGCGTCTGGTTTTCGGACTAGGCACAAAGCTGAGTTGTTGCCTTTTCAACAAGCAGACAAATTATCTTTGTCCTTTTTATTATAATTGGTAGTAGGTACCTATTTGTTAATTTTGTTTTTCATTTTTATTATTTTCTAACAACCTGTGTACCTATTTTAAAATATCATCTTTAGTCTGTGTTGAATAAATTTATTTTCTTTCTTTCTTTCTTTTCTTTATTATAGTCTGGCATAGGACATAGGCTATTCTAGACTATAATCATAAGCTTTTTATCCTCGTAGGTGCCTCGTGAGCGAGGCCACGGGCAGGTTATCGTTGGTGGAGATTCTACAGGACGTGTAGAGAGAGAGTGCAGATTTGTTATTTACAGCAGTATAATATTTACAATAAGTACAAGGTATTTTACAAAAGAATAGAAGATTTTAGGAAACATGATGAAGCACACGACCAGAGTATAAGTAAAAGTAGTCTGACGGACCGTCGTCCGTCCGAATCAACAATTCGTTCCATTGTTCGTCGCTATGCCAACTGAGAGGTATTTGAATTTGGCGGCGACGGAGTGATAGTGGTGGTGTAGCTCGCCACAAGGTTATAATAATAAAAGGCTCGAGTAAAGTCCAGTTCTATATAATTATATTTTTAACAACAGTATTCGGCAGTTTTTTTTTAATATTCCGGACATATTGACACGGTCAACTGATCCCAAACTAGGCATAGCCTGTACTATGGGTACCAGAGACTGGTATATTCATATTCATTAATTGCGAACATGTACATGGATACAGCTTAGGTGTAAATGTAGCTTAAGTAAGTACATGTACCCTGTAGGGCGCTGCAAATTGTTCTACCTACATTTATAATTTATTGGCTGATGCTTGAAAATATAATAAATTTGTTTTTGATTGTACAAAGTAATAACAATAATAGTTGGTAACTTATTCATTAAATGTCACATAATAGTACAGTTTATACAGCCAATATTATTAATTATGTCGTCAGTTTATATATTGCAACAGCTTATCAGATAGAAATTCTTCCACAGAGTAGATTTTTTACTTTGTTATGGAATGCGGAGTCTTTTAGTTCTTTTTTAATAATGCCAGGAATTTTATTGTCGATATTTATTGACATTCATAATAGATAAATATTTAGCACCCAGACACAGAACAAACATCTGTGTTTATCACACAAATGTTAGTCCAGTGCGGGGATTGAACCCGCGACCTCTAGCGCAGAAGGCAGAGTTACTACTAACTGTTCTATGAGGTCAATCTATAGCACATACTAACGATGCACTTATTTTTCGCAGAGCCTCAAGACGAAAGTCTACAATCAGTGCGTGTTGCCAGTGATGACTTATGGCACTGAGACTTGGTCGCTAACTATTGGCTTCATTCGCAAGATCAAAGTCGCGCAACGGGCTATGGAGAGAGCTATGCTCGGAGTTTCACTACGTGATAAGATTCGAAGTGAAAAAGTGTTACTATCCATTGGCGGATTTGCCCTAAGGCCCAGTAGGCCCGGGCCTATGGCGGCCAGAAATCTCCAACGCACTAACACCTCACACACACCCACACACACACACACACACATGTACATATAAAATATGTACAAAGTACCTACTCATACCTCACCTACTACCTTGTGTAATGTTTAAGTATGTACTCGCTTTTATTTTTCTTTCTTATAAATGGTTTTTGCAGGAACATTTCATTGTATTCACTTAGTCCTAGAAGGCGGGCGTTGGTGATTGCGTCACAGTTTTTATAACTATTGCAATTACCATCGTTTTTCCAAATCGTTATAATGTACCTCTATCATTTTTGTTCCGAAATAAATTATTTGATTTGATTTGATTTGATATTAGGGGCGGCAAATCGTGACAAAAAAAACGTCACGCTAATTTTGAAAAGCTGCTGGTTGTCAAAATGACATTTCAAGCCGGTTGATCCGCCATCTCTCTCATCTCTCATTTTCGTAGAAAATCTCATCATTTCGGAATATATTACAAAGTAATAGCTATTATAGTTAATTTCTAATTTCAATTTAGATAAAGTTGGCAATAAAGTAAATTCATTATGTACCTAGTCTAATGATGGGTGCTGAGAAAGGGCGGCACGTCATGGCCTCGGGCCTAGAGCGGCCGAGACTGCAAATCCGCCACTGGTACTATCAATATTTAGATACTAGTAAGAATATGATTGAAAAGATTAGTTAATTATTTACTTTATCTCATTCTTTTTGCTTGTGTATTTGTTTTGTTCTTTATGTAATTTTTGTTCGTTACCTATAATCTTTTTCTACTGTGTGTGTGTAAAATAAACAAACTCTTATTCTTATTCTTTTTTAATATTAGTTCAATCGTCCAAGAGTTCGCAAAGGCATAAGGATCCAAAAGGTGGGTTTTATCAAAAAAAGTTATAGAAATACATGAAGTGGGGAGTAATAATAAAGAGCCTTGTTCATACATTCCAAAACAATTTTCCTTTTTTTCTAGATCACATTGTTTTTGAGATAAAATGAAAATACTAACTTGAGAAAATAAATCTTACCAAACATTAAAAATCTAATCTATAACAAAGATATAGCTGTGATTGATGCGAAAGTTTGTCACAGTTGTTCCCATAGAATTTTTCAATTAAAGTATCCTATTGAGCGAGTAGAATTAAATAAATATTCCGGACATATTCACACGGTCAACTGATCCCAAACTAGGCATAGCCTGTACTATGGGTACCAGAGACTGATATACATAATAGATATATATTTAACACCCAGACACAGAACAAACATCTGTGTTAGTCACAAATGTTTGTCCAATGCGGACCCGCGACCTCGCGAACCCGCGACCTCCAGGCCAGTCAAATTAGTTGTATTTTAGTTAATAAAATAAAAGCTAGGGAGATATTTACAGTTAAATTATGACAAGCGAAAGTTTAACAAATACATCACATTCTAGGCTACTGCCTAGATAGATAAATAAAATTATTTGGCACTACAGACACACACAATTAACATAGATAAACAATTTAAAACTAAAGTACATACAATAGGTAGGTATAAATAATCAAAAGAGCAATTTTTTAAAAGTAGGTATCTTAGAGTAGGCAAGTTTGCGTGTGCTGCAGTACGACAAATAGGCTATGGCTCAGTGAAATATTTTGCTTAAAAGCAAAAACACTGATTTTCAGCCAAAACCTAATCGAGAGCGAGCAGAACGAGTACAAACGAACAATGCGTAGGTACCTAGCTGTGAATTTGTGTTGTTGTGATTGTGTAGTTTGCTATCAATGATTACAAAATATGAAATATAATAAATTAATGACAATAGGCCTAGGCCTAGGCCTAAGTCGTCTCTTACTACATCCACGGGTAGGAGATATGGAGGGGCCTATTCTTCAGCCGCGGAGACCATGGTCATGGAATATTAAGTATTGCTAAAAATGGGAATGCCGTGACTCTGCCTACCGCTTAGAGATTTTGAAGGAGATCAGATCTACTCGTATGAAGATATCTAACATTCTTGGGGTTTACAGTAACGACCCTGTTCCTGTTTTCATTGTTTTCTATAGAAGCTGACTGGACCGTTTCTGGTGAGGTTCTCTGCTGTCGTCTCTTCGCATGCGTTCTTATCAGGAGGCGGGTGTTCTGGTAGACATGCAGGAATTCTGATCGAGGTCCTAAAAAAATGAAAACACGTTACATGGCAACCCCCTGCTATGACTAGCCTCATAGTGGTAGTAACTCTGCCTGCTGCGCTAGAGGTCGCGGGTTAGATTCCCGCGCTGGACTAACATTTTCGTGATTAACACAGATGTTTGTTATGGGTGTTTAATATTTTATAAATATAATAACAAGAAAAATACACGGAAGACATGGCGGTAAGCCAAGATGCCATAGACAGCCCAAAAGGGAAATTTAAAAAAAAAAGAACTTCATCTGGATGTGTCTTTCCTTTGAAAATGACGTAAATGTCAGTCGTTTAATTGAAAATTTTCCCCGTTTTTTTACGTTTCACGTTTCATTCATTCATTTCATTTAATTTTAATAAGAATTAGAATTAGAATTATTTATTTCAGTTAAAACAGCAAGCTTACAGTATTTACCAAAGTGCCTACTGTCTAAAATTAAAACTTAAATATACTCTTAGCGAATTAAATATTATACAAATTTTCATTTATTCGATTATATAGAGTATTATAAAATACAGATCTTATTATTTTACTAGGTGGTATCATTTTAGCCTATCAAGAGGCATATGAATATTAGGTTTACCTACTAACTAACATGCACCCGATTATGATTATATTATTTCTTGTATGAGAAACATGTAATTTGGGATTTTTCCTCTACTATCGAATGACCGTAAAAAATTCTAGAACAAACGCGCCCACCTTCTGGGAGAACACCTATGTCAAAGAGTGAGTCAGTGAGTGAGTGAATGGTAGTATAGCTTCGTTTTGTATAGATATAATAGTGATAGTGAATACTAAATAGGGGAGTGGAAGAGAAAAACATGTTGTGCCGACCCCACATGAAGTGGGATAAGGGCAGGGAGTTGAGGATGAGTGAATCTGATTATCAGTGATCGGAATTATGGGAGCTAAAATACCTACTGCTCGAAAAATAACAGAGGCAAGTGGAGACGCCTTAGGACTAAATATTTTTTCGGCCCAATTGTCTCGGTTCTCGGGACATTACTAAAGTACATCTAAAATGAATTCAGTAAAACAACTATCGAACCAATTTTCTGTTTTTGTTTTCAAAAAACAGTAGGTAGGTACGACTCGTATTATAAAAAAAATTGTAATTTCCTTTTCGTTCACAATATTATTAACATTAATATTAAATGTACTGTGACAATCGATCCAATTTACGGCCCAATTAGGCCGAATAAAATTGTCGTAGTAAGGAAGTCTCCAATTTTATTGTCTCTGTTCTTGAACTTTAGGTAGCTATTTTAGCTCCCATAACTCCGATCACTGATGATTATACTTACTCCGATTGGATTTACGACCCACGTGATCGTACGGTGTATCGTACTGCTTAAAATCTGAAATAATGAATCACTTTTAAGAAAAAAGGAAAAAAAACATAAACATGCACTGAAAAATATATTAAAAAAACATTAAAATATTTGTTTGAAGTGATTCAAAATATGTATACTATTTTGAATCACTTCGAAAAGGGACTTTTTCTTCACCCAATTGGTAACAAAGTTTGTTCAAAGACCAGAAAAATCGTTTTTTTAATTGAATTACTGAGAATCAAGTAGTGGCCCCGCCTTCCGATCCATATCCATATAGAATGGATTTCCCATTCTGAAAAATTATGAGCGCTATTATAGTGCTCTCAAACGGTGAAGGAAAACATCGTGAGGAAACCGGCATGTCCTAGAACCTTAAAAAATCGAAGACATGTGACATGTGCACGAAGGGAGCCTCTAAGAGGCGCACTTTAATGCTTTCACTACACTGATTCTTTCATCGACGGTCATAGGCTCTTTTCAGGGCCACCATACCTCAACCTGGTCACTGAAGAAAGACCATAATAATACATGATGACCAAGAAAGAATCAGTGACACGACAAGAAGAAGAAGAATTGAATCAAAGTCTCACTCACTCTACTCAATAATTCTGCAGTTTTAAGAGGTAATCTTGATAATGAAAACCAAAAACAGATAATTTGTAAAAATAGGGAAAAATCTGAAATAACTATAAGCCCCTTTAGGGATAGTACACATAATATTATGTATGAATCATATTGTATTATATGGTCCTAAAAATAAATTTTCCTCATATATTTGCTAGTCAAAATGTCAGTTTGCAGAATTAAGTAGGTACCTATATTATTTAATTATTTAATACTAGTTTCCGCCCGCGGCTTCGCTCGCGTGGTAGGTACATAAAAAGTAGCGTTGTCGGCGAGAGGACATAAATGGAAATGAAATATATGGTTTTCATTCGTATAAATCTATTAGGTATAAACTCAAAATAGGTACAGATAACGACCGCGTATGGGAGGGAGCGTGCGTTGTCGTCGGCGGCCGCGGGCAAATAGAATGATGTTCTGTGCCGTCGACTCGTCGCGCCTGTGAGTTGGACTAGTGCTGTGCGTAGCGGGTGCTAGTGCTGTCCTCGGCGCGAACATACTCCGGGCCCTTGAAAGCTTGCTTTCAAGACTCCATTAATAGACAGATGCGGTTGAGGGCTCGTCTGATGATGCCCTTCGAAGTCGCTATTTCGGCCACTCTTGGCACCTTGTCTTCCAGGCCGTAATACAGGTGGTGTATCCGGCCCAATCTCCATAGCATCGGAGGTAAATTGTTTTCTTTGATAATAACTAGGTCCCCGGGTTGTAGATCCCTTGCGCGCGTCTTCCATTTGGTTCGTTCCTGATGCTCCGTCACGTATTCCGCCTGCCAGCGTTTCCAAAAGTGCTGCCGTGTTCGTTCTATGAATCGGTATCTGTCCAGTCTCTTGATGTTCGTGTCTAGTGGTTCCGCTGGAGCCGGGAGCGACATCAGTGATCTGCCAAGGAGAAAGTGCCCCGGTGTGAGTGCTGAGCAATCATAGGGAGAGGAGGAGAGGGGTGAGAGGGGACGGCTATTTAGGATAGCCTCAATTTGTGCAAATAGGGAAGACAGGTCTTCGTACGTCAGATGCGTGTTCCCTAAAATGCGCTTTATGTGAAATTTGGCTTATTTTATGCCTGCCTCAGCGTAGCCGTTGAAATTAGGAGCGTAAATCGGAGAAAAATGAATTTTAAGTCATGATCAGATGCATACTCAGCGATCGAAGCTGAACAGTGTTTCTACCATAGTCGCAAAATATTTCTCTCGGCTAACCTCTTCGCGAGATGAAACGGCGTAGAGACAGCATAAAGGAATCTTTCGATAATTCGCTTACAATATCTAATAAATGAATATATAATTAAACATTTGTAATCTAAGTTAAGTAATATGAAAAAGATTAAGTTGCATTTCAAAGTCTTATAACTACGTCCACGCCGCTCTGTATAAAAAGAATGGCCCAGCAAATTATTCGTTACTTGATCCCCTAAATATCTAATGTAATTAATTATTGATTTGTCGGATTCATGTCATATTCGTTCTGTTTTAAATGATTATTAGCAAGCTGATGCTTTTATTATTGTTATAATTATCTGTCACAAAAAAATCATAAATTATCGGAAGTCATTTCTAAGTTTGAAATTACGCGGGCAGCTTTGCCCTCAAGATTCTATCGTTACTATAATATATGAGTGATTCGTATCGTAGGTATCACACATCTCGTCGTATGTATGTATTTGTAAAATGCTTTGTTGGATTTATGAGTTTGAATGAATGGCAATTTGAAACTTGCAGGATTACAAACGTGAGATTGATTGTGGTAACAGCATGATTGAGAGGATTGATTGTGAGCATAAGGCAAATCTGATTTCAATTTTAACAAATCTTCAGCTAAAGCTATGCAATTAAAAAGATTTTCCTCTATGCCATCTCTCTCCGACAACTCGCTGTCGAGCCTTTCACTGTTCAGAGCCTCGACGCGAGCCTGCATGCTGTCAAAGTTTGATTGAAGATCCAAGAACTTATTCAATCTTACACTCAGTTCATTGATTTTAATCGATGTTAAAGATTCATTTTTATCGAATTTAGATAAATAGTTCGTGAATTTAGTCACTTGTCCCTTTACCGAGCTGCGCTTCACCCTAAGCTCGCTTAGCTCATCCGTCGGTATATGGATGGACAATGGGGACAGCTTGCTACTAGACCCGGGTAAAGGGGACAGTTTTTGCTCTGGATTGGACATTATTACTAATAAAATGAATTTAGGTAGCTACGCGTATAAATAAATCAATGAAATAATCTGAGTGAGTAATTGAAAAAGTTACAAATGAGAAATGTGAAGTAAAAGTTAAAGTGATAATTGGCTAACGGCTTACGCTCCTTGTTTCGCAGGCGAAGTGGCGCGCGGCGATCAGCTGACCGCGGGCGATGACCCGAGACTGGGCATGCGCTAGCCGCGTGGCCACAGCGGTAGGTAGGTAGGCGCCTGCGCTGGCAGCGCACTATGAGCGCGCTGCGCGCGTTTGTCCTGGAATGCAGTGAATAAACAAGCCTTGTAGTACTAGCGTAAGCAAGCGATGACAGTAAAATAGTGCTTTAGTAGAACTTGATTTTAAGAAGATTATGACAGACAGGATGATTTAATTGTAAAACTGATTTTTCCAATGCGGGGAATATATTTGCTAGGCAGACTGAAGCATTTAAAATGTTGCAACGGGAATGAGCGCAAAATTGATGCAAGTTATAGCGTGGGCGTGAAATAAATCTATAGGGTAAATGTAAAAGTCTGTAAATGATTGTACCTATCTTTCGAAGCTGGGACACGTGGCAGTGCGAAGCAGCGAGAGAAGCAAATGGCTTTGATTTTATTAAAAGATGATCAGAAAATGTTCTTAATAGTTCTCGGTAAATAAGTAGCTAGTGAATCATAGGATGTGGTCAATACCTACCCCTCTTGGGTAGATATTTTAGAAAGATGATCGCAATGGATATTCGTAATAAGTATCTAGTGGTTCGTACAGAATTATCAATACCTACCTACCCCTCTTGGGCAGGATCAGCAAGGAATATCAGTAAAAGATGATCTGTACCTACCTACCCCTCTTGGGCAGGATAGGCAAGAAATGTTCAGAAAGAGATGATCGGTACCTACCTACCCCTCTTGGGCAGGATAGGCAAGAAATATTCAGAAAAGATGATCGGTACCTACCTACCCCTCTTGGGCAGGATAGGCAAGAAATATTCAGAAAAGATGATCGGTACCTACCTACCCCTCTTGGGCAGGATAGGCAAGAAATATTCAGAAAAGATGATCGGTACCTACCTACCCCTCTTGGGCAGGATAGGCACGAAATATTCAGTTACAGAGGATCGGTACCCACCTACCCCTCTTGGGCAGAATGGGCTTGAAATAATCAGTTAAAGATGATCGATACCTACCTACCCCTCTTGGGCAGGATCGGCATGAAATAATCAATAAAAGATGGTCTATAAAGATGATCTGTAAAAGATGGTCTATAAAGATGGTCTGTAAAAGATGGTCTGTAAAGATGGTCTGTAAAGATGGTCTCACACGCTCTAAAATATGCTAAGATGCTATCTACCTTTATCTGCACAAATTGAGAATGAAATGGGTAGGAAATAGATAGGATAAGCTCACGGCACTCTCCTTGTTAGTGTGATGCAGGATGCGCTGCGCCAAACTTCTTTTGTTCCTCAGCCAGTGACACGTTTTCACCGCGTGGTCTGGTGACCATACGTGCGGCGGAAGCAGGTTCCAATTTCTTGACACGACGAATCCAGATATCGCCGCTGCCCCGGCGCGTTATTGACCGGGACTGTCAGGGATGCGTGCTGGATAACGTGGCTCGACGTTGGCAAGAATAATCGAGGTGGCGGATGCAGTTTCCAATTTCTTGATTCGACGAATCCAGATATCGCCGCTGCCCCGGCGCGTTATTGACCGAGACTATCAGGAATGCGTGCTGGATAACGTTCGAAGAATCGTTCGAAGAATACTCGACGCGTGTCTTGTCGCGGCAAAATGGCGGAACGGTGGCGCGCGCGCTGTTTTGTCGAAGGGACCGTGATTCTAAGCCCACCCGGGGGCGCCAAAAAATTTATGTCGGCGAGAGGACATAAATGGAAATGAAATATATGGTTTTCATTCGTATAAATCTATTAGGTATAAACTCAAAATAGGTACAGATAACGACCGCGTATGGGAGGGAGCGTGCGTTGTCGTCGGCGGCCGCGGGCAAATAGAATGATGTTCTGTGCCGTCGACTCGTCGCGCCTGTGAGTTGGACTAGTGCTGTGCGTAGCGGGTGCTAGTGCTGTCCTCGGCGCGAACAAGCGTATATGCTATTCTAGGTAAAGAACTATTTATATTCCAAGTTTCAACGAAATCGGTTGAGCCGTTACGGCGTGATTTAAAAACAAACATCCAAACATCCTCACAAGCTTTCGCATTTATAAATTAGTAGGATATGATAGGATCCTCTTCTTGTCGTGTCACTGATTCTTTCTTGGTCATCCTGTATTAGGTCAGTGACCAGGTTGAGGTATGGTGGCCCTGAAAAGGGCCTATGACCGTCGATGAAAGGATCAGTGTAGTGAAAGGATCAAAGTGCGCCTCTTAGAGGCAGGCTCCTTACGTGCACAGATGTGTACATTAAAAATGTACCTACATCTTTACAAACTTTCACATTATAATATTAGTGGAATTTATAATATTACCTATAATTATTCTTAATCTGGGGTCTGTAGATCCCCTCAGGGGATTTCCAGGTTCAAGTGGAAGAACCATCAATGGCTTCACTAAGTTCCTAGTGGTGCCAGAGTTGTCAGGCCGCCTCCGTCGTGGCTTAGAGACATTTATAAGCCGGGACCAACTTAGCTTGCAGCACCACGCATCAATCAGGCCCCCAATTCTACTAATTCAATGGCTTCAAAATGACAATGGTTCAATGGCAAAATTACCACTTTTGACACTTTGGTATTCTGCAATCACAGTCGTATTTCAATGGCAGTCATTGTGGAACCAATGGACCAATGAAATCAAAGAAACGAAGGTGGCGACAATCCTAACTGAATGATAATGGTGCGATCATTATCATGCAATTATCATTTTCAAGTCATTGAATTAGTAGAATTGGGGGCCAGGTCATTGGTCTAATGCAGAATGACAACAAAAGAGCCAGTGGCACAACGAACAAACATACCTTCAGCACTTTTATGTGGTCCAGGAATGGGTGGCCTCGTCGGCAATTTCTTAAAAGGTTCGCTTTTTTCTGAAACGTTAATAAATAGTTTTTTTTTTAAATAAAAGGCGCGTAAAGAACTCTAAAACAATTTAGACGAATCGGCGTTGTGTGATTGTATCTTACTACTATTGGAAAAAGTGGGCATAGGCAGGGCACATTGCTAGAAAGGACGCTACCCGCTGGACCAGAAGAACCCTGGAATGGAGACCCAGAGGGGATACCCGGGGACGAGGCAGACCGCCTAACCGCTGGTTAGACGACATCAGACGCCACGGAGGCCATGACTGGATGAGACGGGCCCAAGATCGCCAGGAATGGAGAAGGGAAGACGCCTATATCCAAGATTGGATGTCAAAGGGGCCACCATGATGATGATCTTACTACTATTCATCATCTACGTATTTTAGCCAGTTTATACGATCAGCTGCCCAAATACTCGAAAAAGACACCCATATCAATTTTAGTTTAACATCTGATCCGCCATCTTGTATTTCAAAATGAACGTCACTTTCGTAATCAGCGACTTCAAATTACTCAAAAACGATAAACATATCCATTTCTTGGAATCCATCCAAACTTTCGCATTTATATATAAGTACCTACCTAGTACAAAGTCACTTCAGGACTCATCATCTCCCTTACCCCACTTCATATGGGGTCACAACATGTTTTCCTCTTCCACTCCCCTCTATCAGCCGTCATGTCAGTATTCACTCCTTTCTTACTCATGTCGTCTTTCGCACGATCCATCAATTTTTTCCTTAGTCTACCCCTTGCCGTTTATCCTTCCATATTTATATTTACCACTCATAAAGTCATATCACATAAAATTATAATTATTTACTCTACTCTATCCTACTAATATTATAAATACCAAAGTTTGGAGGGACGGATGTATTTTACTCAATGACGCCAGAACGGCTCAACCGATTGAAATAAAACTTGGAATAGATATAGTTTTTTTTCTTTATTTATTTCACCCTTAGCGTTACATTGCATAACAGAGGCATTTTTTTTTTATACAACTGTGATGGCAAACAAGCATACGGCCCACCTGTTGGTAAGCGGTTACCGTAGCCTATGAGCGCTTGCAATACCAGAGGCATCACGCACGCGTTGCCGACCCCGAACCCCCTCCCCCCCTAAAGAGCTCTGGCAACCTTACTCATCGCAGGAACACAACACTATTTGAAACAAATAATGTTATTTGGCTGCGATCTTCTGTAAGGTGGCATGTCCAATTACAGTTATTTTAATAAATTATCATGCAGATTATTAATTATTTTTATTATAACAGATCTATTATTATCTTATCTTTACTTAGAATAGCATAGGCTATTCTTCTGTAGGTCCCACGCTAGTGAAGCCGCGGGCGGAGGCTAGTGAGAAATAAATCAACATACCTAAAGTTGAGTTTTCATCGACTTGACATGCAGTGTCCTCTGGTTTTGTTTTAGCAGCCTCTTTATCAGATCCTTCATAATCACGACAAGTTCTTAGCTTACAGCATACTAAAATTCAATTCAATTCATTTATTATTTCAATTGGGTACATTTTCAAACATTATTAAATAATAGATTGTAGTAGGTACACTTATGAACGTCAAACATAATAATCAAACACAATAATATAACAAAAATAAAATAACACGACATTAATTAAAAGAAAATTAAATAAATCATGTCATAAATGTCAATAAAATTAAATAATAAATGTCACACAATAACTAAACATAACAAAGGCTACCTACATAAACTACAAATTCAAATTCCTCCCGCCATTTTGTCTTTAATAAAATCGTCAATCTTATAGTAGGCTTTTTTCGTCAGAATTTCTCGGAGTTTCTTTTTAAATGCTTTCTCGTTCAAACTTGTCAAGCACTCCGGCAGTATATTATAAAATCTAACACAGTTCACAGAGAAAGATTTACTTATCTTTGTGAGTCGAGTAATTGGTAATACGAGTTTATTTTTGCTCCTTGTGCTGTAATTATGGATGTCACTATGTTTTGTGTACTTTTTCAAGGACTTTCTGGCTTACATGATGGTAACATAAATGTAAAGACATGGCATGGTAAGAATGTCAATTCGTTTAAACAGTTCTCTCAGGGAATCTCTGGATCGTAGTCTGTAAATGCCACGTATGGCCCGTTTTTGCAATATAAATACACTGTTCACATCAGTAGCATTACCCCACAGCAAAATGCCATAGGACATTATCGAATGAAAATAACTGTAATAAACTAGTCTGGCAGTTTTAATATCCGACATTTCTCTTATTTTCCTTACAGCATAGGCTGCAGAGCTAAGTCTTCCAGATAGCTCAGAGATGTGCTTGCCCCATTGGAGCTTAGTGTCCAGAGCTATCCCAAGAAATTTGGTCTCTTTAATTACGTCTACTCTATTATTATTGATTTTAATGTCAGGAAATGAAAAATTATTAGTCAAAGTGAATTTAATGCATTTCGTTTTATTAGCATTGAGCACTAGGTTGTTTACACTAAACCAGTTATGAATGAATGTCAGTGTATTATTTATATTCGAAATGTCAGGATTTTTTATATTTACCTTAAATAAAAGAGAGGTATCGTCAGTTAAAAAAACAGGGATATATTGTATTTTTTAATGTAAAATAACGTTAGCCTATTTTGATAAAAAAAATAAAAAAAAAATGTTATGGAATATTTTTAAATATAACGCAAAACCCACACCAGTATTTTTTTTTATGTTATACGGAGGCAAACAGGCTTACGGCTCTCCTGGTGGTAGGTGGTTACCGTCGCCTATTGACATCAGCAACACCTGGAGCATTGCTAATGCGTTGCCTGTTTTGTGTTTGATTTGTAGGCCACTGTAGATCCCTTCCACACAAAATCTTTTACTTACTAACCCCTCCCCCCCCCCCCTAAAGAGCTATTTGATTGAAAATGTGGTTTGAAGTTTTGATTAGAAACGGCACAATTTTCTTAAATACAATTTGACACTGGCATTATTGACTGAGAAACAGCAGTAGCCATAAAAAAATGCTAGCAACTACTAAGCTAGTAGGTACATATTGTTTTTTTTTATTTATTGAATATTTACATAAAGGCTTTGTCGCTGAGCGACTACACCGCCCAATCGAAACTTAAAACGAAACTTCCACAAACACAATTAAACAACTTATAACAAAAGAAAAGTGGAAAAGTAAAAAAAAAAGAAGTAACACAAACCCATTGTAATGATGAACAATACATTAAAAAACACTATCGAGGCCAACGTTACACAGAGAATCAATTGGGGAAGAACTGAAACAAAATAAATAGGTATATAATTTAGAAACCACCGAAAAAAACAGCTTAATGAATTTGACAGTGACAGAATCAAGTTTGGGGTCGGCAACGCGTGCGTGATGCCTCTGGTATTGCAAGCGCTCATATGCTACGGTAACCGCTTACCAACAGGTGGGCCGTATGCCTGTTTGCCACCTCAGTAGTATAAAAAAAAAAAAAAAAAAAAAAAAAAAAAAAAAAAAAAAAAAAAGAATCGGTTGCAATTCTGTCACTGTCAAATTCATTAGGCTGTGTTTTTTTTTTATCCCAAAAATTTCGGCTCAGACCGCGACTCGTTAATCTAGGAGGACTTTTTATCGACTTAAACGCCGCGCCGATCGACTTAAAACTCATAACTTTAGGTAATAACTTAATAAGTTAATGACACAAGCGCACGCGCAACTAAAAGTATTTATGTAAATACATAGGTAACCACAGAAAGAGCATTGGTGTAGTGTTGGGAGTGGCTCCACCTTTTGATCCACAGGTTGTGGGTTCGAATCCCGGCCGTACACCAATGGATTTTCCATTCGGTTAATTTATGTGCGCTATACTAGTGCTCTCAAACGGTGAAGGAAACCCTAGAACCTAAACATTCGAAGACTTATAAATGTGCACGAAAAGAGTCTTCACTTCACGATCACGTTCACCGACGGTCATAGGCCCTTTCCAGGGCAATCATACCTCAACCTGGTCACTGACCGGACAGGATGACCAAGAACGAATCAGTGACACGACAACCAAGCAAGCAACACAGAAAAATATTTTGATTAAAAATATGAAATGTAAACTCACACATTTCACCCCGGCACCAGATCGGCATCGCCTCAACTGTAAATCGACCATGTTTATAAATTAGCAATTATTAATTTATTTAGGAAGACCTAGGCGTACGTTTAGTGACCAAATCGGTGACGTTTTGGAAAAAGGCCAGGTCATGAGTACCCTAAACCGACGAGCATGTATGAGGAATGTGATGAGAGTGAATGAAGCAAAAGAGGTATGTCAGGATCGTAGCAAGTGGAAAACCGTGGTATCTGCCTACCCCTCTGGGAAACAGGCGTGATTTTATGTATGTATGTATTATAAATTAGCTACCTCATCATCATCAGCCTGTAGAAGTCCTCTTCTGGACATAGGCCTCCCAAAGAGTTCCATGACAAACGGTCTTGAGCCTTCTCCATCCACCAACTTCCCACAACTTTAACAATGTCGGCGGTCCATCAGGGGGCTTTCTGAGTGCTAATTCTGAGAGCTATGTCGGTGACCTTGGTTATTCTACGGATTTCCTCATTTCGGATCTTACTACGCAGTGAAACTCCGAGCATAGCTCTCTCCATAGCCAAAGTCAAAGTCAAAAGGCAAATAAAATCACTAGGATCACTTTAAAACGTCTTAGAAACTAGGTGAAGCTATGCCTGTTCCTCGCGACCAAGCCTAGAAGAATCAGGCAACAAACACGGCTTGATGCCTATCATTTTTTTCGATGATCCTTTTTCACAAAATGGAATTTAAAGCTTCAGTGTGGTGCCGATCGAACTAGGTGAGGCTCAAAAGAAAAGTAAAGCCGCCCGTTACGCGACTTTGAGCTTGTGTATGAGGCCTATAGCGGCCAAGTCTCAGTGCCATGTCATCACTGGCAACACGCACTGATTGAAGACTTTCGTCTTGAGGCTCTGCAGTAGGTATTTGAGACTAGAAGATATGACGAAGTTTCCCAAACTCTGCCGAGTTGGATTCGTCCGTTGAAGTCGTTGTCGAAGTTGGGCCTACCTACTTGAATCGCCTGACCCAAATCGACATAGTTGTTTACAACTTGAATGGTATCGTGTGGTATCGTTCCCAACATGTAGCGGCGTGGTTGTGACATAAATAAATATTCCTGACATATCACACACGGTCAACTGATCCCAAACTAGGCATAGTCTGTACTATGGGTACCAGAGACTGATATACATAATAGATAAATATTTATAACACCCAGATACAGAACAAACATCTGTGTTAATCGCATAGATATTGGTCCTGTGCGGGAATCGAACCCGCGACCTCTATCGCAGAAGCCAGAGTTATATGAACTGCCCCCAATTCTACTAATTCAATGACTTGAAAATGATAATCTCATGACTATTATCATTCAGTTACGATTGTCGCCTACCTTCGTTTCTTTGATTTCATTGGTCCATTGGTTCCACAATGACTGCCATTGAAATACGACTGTGATAGCAGAATACCAAAAATGTCAAAAGTTGTCATTTTGCCATTGAACCATTGTCATTTTGAAGCCATTGAATTAGTAGAATTGGGGGCAGTTCATATAACTCTGGCTTCTGCGCTAGAGGTCGCGGGTTCGACTCCCACACAGGACCAACATATATGCGATTAACACAGATGTTTGTTCTGTGTCTGGGTGTTATAAATATTTATCTATTATGTATGTATATCAGTCTCTGGTACCCATAGTACAGGCTATGCCTAGTTTGGGATCAGTTGACCGTGTGTGATATGCTACCATTTGGTTCGACCCAACTTGGCTTACCCTCGTGCTTTTCGTTTTCAACGTTCGATTGTGGTTTTGCTTCGACGAAGATCATCCATGTACGCACGTTCACGTCGATAACGCCATTCTCTATGATGTTGTCATCGCGTGATACAAAACAACGAATTAGAGTACCGTTGTGTGCCATGGTGATGTTTTCTACTATCCTGTTGTTTTCAGTTCTTAGCAACATACGATCTTCAAAGTTTTTAATAAGATATGCCGTCCCTATAAAACAGACATAAATTAAACATTCTCATCTATCGACCTCGGTGGCGTAGTGGGCGAGTGGCCGTCTTGAGTCTACTAATATTATAAATGCGAAAGTTTGTGAGGATGTTTGGATGTTTGTGGTTCAATCACGGCTAAACGGCCGAACGGATTTGGATGATATTCGGTACAAAGATAGTCTGGAACAGCATATAGGCTACCATAACGTACCACGCGAGCGAAGCCGCGGGCTGAAGCTAGTATATAATATATACAATGATGGTGATTCATTCATCTCGAAAAGAGGTTATTCTATCAACAAAAAGAAATAATACAAGCGAAAAAAAACATGTTTTTTTTTCACAAACTTTTTCAAATTTGTTTTTGGTATTTTAATCATCTAACTAATAACTAAACGTACAAGAAGTTCGGAATCAAGATTGATACCTAAAACACCTGATTCATTTCATTGACTGGCCTCATAGCCCAGTTGGTAGTAACTCTGCCTTCTGCGCTAGAGGTCGCGGGTTCGATTCCCGCACTGGACAAACATTTGTGACTAACACAGATGTTTGTTCTGTGTCTGGGTGTTAAATATATATTTATTATGTATATCAGTCTCTGGTACCCATAGTACAGGCTATGCCTAGTTTGGGATCAGTTGACCGTGTGTAATATGTCCGGAATATTTATTTTATTTATTATTTATTCATTGAGTTTGAACTGATTTGACCCTAAAACAGCAGATTTTACATAGAGTTTTTTCAATGAAAAATGACAAATTTTCAAAAGTTGTAGAACCTACTTGCCAATTGGATGTAGAAGAAGCTCCTTTCGGGATAGAATACATATTATGAATCACCTTGTATTAGCTAGTGAGAAAATGCTCTATATGTCACTCAAAGGTTAGCTTATTTTTTTTTTATGTTATACGGAGGCAAACGGGCTTACGGCCCTCCTGATGATAAGCGGTTACCGTCGCCTATTGACATCAGCAACACCTGGAGCATTGCTAATGCGTTGCCTGCCTATCATCGAAGCACCAACCTTTAAAAGACATCGCGAGGTCTAAATTCGGGGTGAACCACAAAGTATCTAAGTAGTATTAAATGTTAAACGTTACCTTCGCATGAGATAGGTATCGGAGTGCCTTCAATAAGGTGCAACTTGTCATCTGTCAAAAAAACATTGCTTAAAATGTATAACATAAGTAATAGAATAACTATAGCTCGCAGAACCGACAACCACAGATTAGGCAGCTCAGGTTTTTTGAGAGAGTTACCCACCTTTTTTTTTTTTTTTTCGAACGGATTTTGTGCTGTGGGTTTCTTACGACCACTGCCAGCTACACCGGGCTAGGCGAGCGCAGAGGGCGCTACTGCCGAAAAAAGGTTAGGTTTTGGCAACGAGCGCAAGGGCACCACTTAGGTACGGACCTCGGCTTGGGCAGTTGGCAGGGAGGTTTTATGAGGAGGCCATCACCCTGACGGGGTGGAAACGCAGGGAAACTAGAGTTACCCACCTCTACCGTTATCATATATATATGTCAGAATGACTGACAACGGATGGAGCGAGAGGGTGCTACATTGGTACCCACGAGAGTCGCCCCCGGGGCGCCCGCGCCGTCGCCGGCGCTGGGCAGACGACATTGTTGCTCTTGCCGGAGTCTCGTGGACGTGCCTAGCCAAGGACGGGCACAATTGAAACAAGATGGCGGAGGCCTTCGTCCAAAAATGGACAACCCAAAATATATAATGCATGATAATAATTGAATACGATAACAATTTAATTATATACAAAATTAATAACTACTAAAATAAATTATCTACTTTTATAATTAATGTAACTTAAGAAAAATCGGGAAATAAAAGGATTTATTATTATTGTTGTGGCCGTGGTGGCCCCGGCTAAAGAATAGGCCCCTCCATATCTCTATCCGCGGATGTCGTAAGAGGCGACTAAGGGAAAAAAGCTAGGGGATGGGCAGCAGCGTCCCTCATTTTAAGAACGATAGCTCTAACTGCGCTCGCCAACCCGCATGCCCAGCGTGGTGAGTATGGGCAAAACCCCCCGACATGATAGGGAATATGCTCTGTCTGTGGGGGAGGCCATGTTCAGCAGTGAACGTCGTACGGCTGAAATGATGATGATGATTATTATTGTTTACCATTATCATAAGTTTTTGGACCAAACATAGCTTACCCTCGTGTTTTTCGTTTTCAACACTCGATTGTGGTTTCATTATATTTGCTTCGACAAATATCATCCATGTACGCGCTTTAACGTCGAAGACGCCAGTTTCATTCACTTTGTCATCGCGTGATGAAAAACATCGGATGACGGTACCGTTGTGTGCCATGGTGATGTTATCCACTATCCTGCTATTTTCAGTTCTTAGTAACTCAGGATCTTCAAAGTTTTTAATAAGATATGCCTTCCCTAAAAAACAGTCATAAATTATATTTCACTCTTAAGATTGACCTCGGTGGTGGTGATCTACAATTATTTGTTCAGGGTCTGTGGTACCATTGTGCGCGTAGATTCTGATACCCACGACACATGGTATCCTAGTGTGGGTTTATGACTATGTATGTGATTGGGTGTTATTTATACACTTATTACTTGGCGAAGGTTACTGGGCACCCACCAAAATGTCGCTGGGTACAGTTAGGTATAGAAAGTGAAGGGATATTTTTGACAGGCCTCATAGCTCAGTTGGTAGTAACTCTGCCTTCTGCGCTAGAGGTCGCGGGCTCGATTCCCGCACTGGACAAACATTTGTGATTAACACAGATGTTTGTTCTATGTTAGATAATATTGATAGGAGCATACCGGTTTCCGTAATATTTTTCGATATGAGCAAGGCCTTTGATTTTGTTGATCATAAAATCCTACTTCACAAGTGTGAGAAGTATGGCATAAGAGGCGTAGCTCTCAACTGGTTGAGTAGCTATCTCGCCGGTCGACAACAATATGTCGAAGTAAAAAATGTAATAAACTCGGTTAGTACAGCTTATAAATCAAGCCAACAATCTAATAATTATGGCGTACCGCAAGGCAGCATTCTAGGGCCGCTGCTTTTCTTGTTATATATAAATGACTTACCTTTAGTAACAAAACGTCAGTGTGTGCTTTTTGCAGATGACGTATCTATAGTTGTGACTGATAATGAACAAAATAAAAAATATGAAGACTTATTAAAATCAGAAGTCGAAGCTATTCTAAGTTGGCTAGATGATAATAACCTTCAAGCAAACATCTCAAAGACAAAACTTGTAAATTTTCAAAATTATAATAGTAAACGCAATTTTAATATAAACTTGACATGTCGAAATGAATTAATTAATAACGTTGATGAAATGAAATTTCTAGGCTTGACATTAGATAACAATTGCAATTGGAAATTGCATATTGTTTGTTTATGCAAAAAACTGAACCGCTTTGTTTTTGCATTAAAACGCTTACGATGCACCTCAGGTCAAAAAACAGCATTGACAGCGTATCATGGGTATGTTGCTTCGGTTTTAAGATACGGTCTTCTTCTTTGGGGAAATTCCACGGATATTAATAGAGCTTTTATCGTCCAAAAGAAGTGCATTAGAGCGATATGTGGTGTTGGGCCACTAGTATCGTGTAAACCACTCTTTAAAAAATTAAAAGTTCTAACGCTAACAGACCTTTACATTCACCAAGCTGGATGTTTTGTTAAGGAAAATGAGAGGTTTTTCGACAAATATATAGACAGAGTCAATTCTAAATTTAAATTAAGAGACCCTACTAGGCTTATAATGCCAACCCATAGGACTGCGCTGATGCAAAAAAACAGTTATATTATGTTAATTAAAATTTTTAATCGCATACCAAAAGTAATTAGGGAATCGCCGACAAAACAATTTAAGAAAAAATTGTATATGTGGCTCAATGACAAATGTTTTTACAATATAAATGAAATGTTTATTTGATAATGTATGATTACTTTGATTATTTCTGACTTGTCGCTATTTATTGTCATATTCTTGTCACTGTTATTTTATTATTATTGTTTTGTTAATTGTAATGACGTTAATTTATTTCTAATTCTGATTTTATTGTATGATTTTCTATTGACTAATTTGAGACTATTTTGATTTGATTTGATTTTTGTATTGTGACTAATATTTTTGCAAGTCGGTCTCCGACGAAGTATATGACACTATCTCCATAAATGTAAAAGACCATGTACCTATATATACTATACTTCATGCAAATAAAAGCCATTCATTCATTCATTTTATGTCTGGTCTATATCAGTGTCTGGTACCCATAGTACAGGCTATGCCTAGTTTGGGATCAGTTGACCTTGTGTGATATGTCCGGAATATTTATTTATATACGATACTTTACGAAATGATAATAAAAACGATAAACATAGTAGGTAAGTTTCAAAGACTTTGTAATTCAGCTAAGATTGTATATTAGTTACTGAGAACATGTTATAAAATATGTCAATCAAAGGTTATCTTAACTGTGCCGCGGCGATCATCTAAGCACCAACCTTTCAGACTTAACTGACTCTTTATTTTGTGGTCTATTTTTTTGTTTGAAGTTTTTTCCCTTTCGGGCTGGCTATGGCATCTAGGCCTTACCGCCAAGTCTAACGTTGATGTTTCTTCGTAGTTATTTTTATCTTTCTTCTTCATTTTACTTCTTAGTCATGGTCAAGTCACCGTCAAGTCAAGTCAAATTCAGTTTTAGTAAGATATGATGGTGGCTATTTTACTAAAACTCAAGGGACCTCTTGGCGCCAACTCGAAAAATGACGATACACGCAATCATTTCATTTCACTTCACTTGTGCGGTTTACTCAAACAATATTACGCAAAACACCACCATAATCACATAATATTATTCAATTTAACACTAGTTATGAAAAATAAATTGAGAGCACAACATCACTTTCTCAAGTTCCCGCCAAAAAGTCTCACGTGGTCTTAGTTCGGGGCGAACCACAAAGTATCTAAGTAGTATTAAATGTAAAGCGTTACCTTCGCATGAGATAGGTATCGGAGTGCCTTCAATAAGGTGCAACTTGCCATCTGTAAAAAAAATCAATGTTTAAATCAAAGAATGGACTCATTTTTAGCCACTTTTGAAATTTGTTTTATTTTCTTTTTCTCGTGTTTTGTTGAGTGTCGTTTTTTAGTGTGTATTCACGGTGGTATTTTAAAGATTAAAGCTTCGGACCTTAGCACGAGTGTAGACAAATAGAACGGGTATGAATAACTAAAAATACGGTTTGATGTTTTGAAGAAAACCGTCATCATTTTCTTCGGAACAACCTTGACATTCTTGTAAATAAGAACTATTGACACTATTGCAATTCACAATATTGACCGTAAAAACAGCAGACGCCACAAAATGAAAAATAAAAAAAATTCGCGCCCACGTCGCTTCTAGTTGCTACGCAACAGAATTTT
Source organism: Anticlea derivata (assembly GCA_947579855.1). NCBI lineage: Eukaryota > Metazoa > Arthropoda > Insecta > Lepidoptera > Geometridae > Anticlea > Anticlea derivata. The sequence continues at coordinate 2,627,876 of OX388287.1, read as the reverse complement.
GATACTTGACATAACTTGGCACATACAATTACATTGGCAATATTGACAGTAATACAGCAGAAGTTAAAAATGAAATAAGAAGAAGAAGAGGAACGTGTCGCTACGTTTCATAAAGTGTAAGAGCCCCTTCGTCCATGACGCTACGCAAAAGTGACGGAACTCATTAGAAACTAGAGTTGCGGACTGATTGGAAACTCTGACTCGTCCACGATGCTACTGGAACTTCCTGAAACTCAGTCACTCAGTACACGATTTTCTGTAAACAAAGTTTTGAAAACGAAAATAATTAACATGACTAGTGATAATTCGAGCGATGACATGGAATTATTACTTCTCCAGTCACATAGACGTCAGAATCACTTATAATTACTTTTTATTCGTTCATTTTTCAACAGTTTCTCGAAACCAGTCGCCTGGCGACCAGCATGTCGAGTCGCCAGGAGACTAGTTACAAACGCGTTCCTTTTGAGTAGCTTCGTGGACGGACGCGCATTGAAATACTAGTGCTATCGCAGTCAGGCTACTCATAAGTGACTACTGTTTCAGTCGCGTTCATTTTGAGTCGCGCCGTGGACGAAGGGGCTAAGTAAAGTTTGTTACGAAGAAAATGGTGGCGGTTTTCTGCAAAACTTCAAAACGCATTTTTTGACAAAAAAGAAAATCACATAATACAGTTCATGCGTTGTGTTTTAACTAATTGACCCCAAAACAGCAGATTTTTGGATAGAGTTTTTTAATGAAAAATGAAAAATTACGAATTTCCAGAGGTCGTAGAACAAATGTATCGCCTAAGACTTTTTTCAAAGTTTAATTACATTTGCCAATATACAAGGTTCATAACATAGATAGATAGATGGATAGAAAATTCTTTTTATACTACCTGCTCGTCAATGGCATATTATGTGTCATGCAAACCTTTCCTAAAGTAAGTCATTACAGCCCTACGGTCTAGCCGGGTCATAATGTTGTACTGAATTTCATTATTTCCCACGGGACATAATGTGATTTGAATTTGGAATGCAACCCAGTCGTGCAGAACACGAATGCAGTCGTGCTTGATCGAGGTTGGTTTCAAAAATGTTTGGGTGCAATGAGATTTTATTCTAATTAGGCTGTATGTTAACATTTTCTTTGCACTGCCTATTTCTCTCAACAAAGGTTAACAGTAATGGATGGGATACAGCAGAATATAAGTATTGTAGGTAGTTAAGTTAACCTGTTTTGTGAGAGACCGATGCCTGAAATAGGTTTAAAAAACCTGTGCTACAGGACACCGGGCCCCATGCCGCTGGTCAACTTAGGTACCAAACAGTGTAATATAACTAACATTATGTCTTAACTATGCTAGACTAGGTACCTATAATTATATAAATTTAGATTTAGGACGTGTTGTAGTGTAAAGTAGATAAGTTTTGTAGGTATAGGCAGGAAGTTGAATATGGATGTATGTTTGTGTAGGTTTGTAATTATTAAATAGTAATGTGTGTGTGTGTGTGAGGTAAGGTGTGTTGTGAGCTCTCCTGGTATCGGTCTCTTAAAAGCCCGATACCAGGAGATATAGTGAGTGTGATTAAGTAAATATGCATATTTGTGGTTTTGAACGAAAACTTGTAGATTGATTAAAAATAAAATAAATAAAAAGCATTTGTTTCAGGTTATTTAGAGGGGGTAAGTAGATTTTCGGTTTGGTCATAAGACAGGGTTTTAAGCCATTGACTGACAGTTTTTTTACATTTGGCTTTTGTGAATGGGTAGATAGAAAGCGATTTATTTAATTTGTTGTACAGGTACGGTCCCAAAAAGCAGAAAAAATTGTTTGTGAGCTTCGTTCGATATTTGTTAGACCGACATACATTTCCCCTTCTACGCTTTTCCCAGTGCAATAGTTGATCAAATTCCAGAACCGAGTGCATCTTGAGAATGACTTGAAGTATGAATGATTGTCTAACTGTTAGAACACCCCATTTCATAGACTACAAAAAAAGAAAAAAAGGCGCCAAGCGCTCAAACTGCTGTGCTGTTATCTACACCGAAATTCAGTTTCGATTCAAATAAACTTCTAAAAAATATCAAGTGACGACTACAGTGATTTTGATTTGACTCCAGAATGCATACAATCTGAAGCCTCTGGTATAGTTGGAAACTTACTTCCAGAAAAATCATTTCTGTCTACTTAACAGTCATTGTTTTCAATTGCCTTGCAGAAAGTATAAAAAGTAGAGTATGCATCGCGGGCTTAAATGTGTAATTGTCTTGGGCGATCTTGAACCCCTCGTACTCAGGATTCTTGCCTTAACTCCCTCGCTGCGCTCAGGAGTTAACCATAGAATCCCTCGTTCTCGGGGTTCAATATAGCGCCCTTGACATAATACACTACTTTAAGCCCTTGTTGCATAATCTACTATTATTGCACATAAGCATAATAGTACAAAGGCGAACTTAATGCTAAAAAGCATTATCTTCCAGATAACCTTTGTGTTTGTGGACAGAAGATGTGAAGGTAGTGCACAGGAGAGGGAACAATTGAGATCATAAAAACGAAAATAAAAGGAGTTATGATGCTAATTACTTACTAAAACTCTGAGAGAAATAGGATTTTTAATACATACTATTTTAAAAATAAATAAGTTCAATACATAAATATACAGATACCATAATAAATACATATGCATATCAATAAAATATTGTAAATAAGAAAATAAATGCTCATTTTTGTATCATTTTATCAAGGAGATGATTATAGATTCTGGACCTGGAAACATCCACCGACGTGGATTCACGAAAAACAGGAGGGATATGTTTCCAGTGACGCGTAGCGGTTATTGTGAAGGAGTCCGAGTAAGATGCTGTTTTATGTTCCGGAGTCAACAGTTGATAACGATGTGAAGACCGTACTGGCCGACCCTAACATGACACACGACGACACATAACACGACCCTAACCCTAACATAATATGCATGCCATCCCGAAAGGGGCTTATTCTACAACAAAATTGGCAATATAGTTTGTTCTACGACTTCAGAGTTTTGTTTCAATGAATTCATTGAAAAACTCTTGTTTATTTTGCGCAATCTGCGATCCTAGGCAGAATCTGCCGCCACAATCCGTAATAGATTGTGGCAGTCGAGGTACATACATACATACATAAAATCTCGCCTATTTCCCAGAGGGGTAGGCAGAGACCACGGCTTTCCAGTTGCTATGATCCTGACATAGATCTTTTATTTCATTCACTCTCATCACATTCCTCGTACATGCTCGTCGGTTTATGGTAGGTACTACTCTTGACCTGGCCCCCAATTCTACTAATTCAATGGCTTCTAAATGACAATGGTTCAATGGCAAAATGACCACTTTTGACACTTTTGGTATTCTGCTATCACAGTCGTATTTCAATAGCATGCATTGTGGAACCAATGGACCAATGAAATCAAAGAAACGAAGGTTGCGACAATCGTAACTGAATGATAATGGTGTGAATATTATGCGATTATCATTTTCATGTCATTGAATTAGTACAATTGGGGGCCTGGCCTTTTTCTGAAACGTCACCGATTTGGTCCCGGCTGTCGAGGCCCATATTAAAAAAAAAAAAGCAGATCTACCTGTGGTTATAGGTGAACCTTTTTCTTTCAATGCAACAAACTGAACGCAAACTGATTCAGAGTAACGGATTACATTGTTCGTTGTACACACAACTTTGATGCCGTCATCCAATCTGTAAAACAAGCAATAGAAATCAAAATAAGCTTATAAAATATCACAGTATTCCCTTAAGGGAATAACTAATTATTATAGGTTCTCCATTATTTGAAATTGTATGACTTAACAAAATTTTTGCAGAATAGGTATGAGCTGGCGAACGATTGACGTACCTACCTACCTACGATTTAATTAGTAGAATGGCTTTCGTAAAACATTCGATCGATCGTTAGCGTTAGCTGAAACGTAACTGCAGCTAGAACGTTATTCAATAAATAAATAAATATTCCGGACATATCACACACGGTCAACTGATCCCAAACTAGGCATAGCCTGTACTATGGGTACCAGAGACTGATATACATAATAGATATATATTTAACACCCAGACACAGAACAAACATCTGTCAATAGCAGAAAACGATGAAAAGCTTTCGTTCAGCTGCGTTCCGATTGAAAAGTTGTTTAGTAAAATTGACCCCGGACTCTTTCTTTTTGATCGAGCGAGCAAAGATCTCTCAAACAACTTGGGCGATTTGGCGTTGTATGTTTATGTTTATTTGTTCGAGCATAACTGTCGAACCGTTAATCCGATCTGCTTGAACAGATGCTTAGTTCAACAGATTGTACCATCTTAATTTCCGGCTAACAAGTTGAGTTAAATCGGCCAAGGGGTTGCTAAGATATAGGGCTCCAAAAGGGGGGATTCAAGATCCGATGGCAATACAATATTGTATATATAATACCTGATCTGATGATGGAGTCAGGAGCTGTTCCTCAGAACTCCTCAGCAAATTGTCTGATCGAGCTGAAACTTTGAAACAGAAAAGTGCGACTTTTTGTCTTAAAGACATCGCGAGATCTCCGTTCGAGGCGAAACACTAGTCATACCTAGGTAAAGTTAGGCAACCATCGTAGGCAGTTAGGCAAAAACAACTCGATAATCAAATGATGGTAAGCGGTTACCGTCGCCTATTGACATCTGCAACACCTGGAGCATTGCTAATGCGTTGCCTGCCCTGGAGAAATCTTTTTGTATTTTTCTTGAAGCTCTTCATGTTGTAGGCTAGTGGGAAAACCTTGGAAGGAAGCTCATTCCACAACTCACCTATTCAAAGGCAGGGACATTTTTATTTTCAGATTTTTATCCTGTCTATAAAATATAGTGGCTTCAGCTAAGTTGATACCAAAATAGCTAACTGAAATAAAAGAAACAATTCATTAAATTCAATTTTATGTTATACGGAGGCAAACAGGCTTACATCCCTCCTAATGGTAAGTGGTTACCGTCGCCTATTGACATCAGCAACACCTGGAGCATTGCTAATGCGTTGCCTGCCGAACTCCTCCCCCCCTAAAGAGCTCTGGCAACCTTACTCACCGCAGGAACACAACACTATTTGAAACAAATAATGATATTTGGCTGCGATCTTCTGTAAGGCGGAGGTACCTCCCCAATTTAGTACGAGAAAATCTCGCTGTGCCATACCTCCTCCTAATTATTACTTATTACTTGTGTTGTGTTCCTGCGGTGACTAAGGTTACCGGGGCGGCGGCGGCGGCATCGGCAAGTTCGGCAACGTGTGCATGATGCCTCTGGTATTGCAAGCGTTCTTAAGGTACGGTAACCTCTTACCAACAGGTGGGCCGTTTAGGTAGGTAGATACTTGTTAGCCACCTCAGTTGTATAAAAAAAAACTTATTTACATGGATTCACATCAGGGGGTGCATTCCGAAATTACGAAGTTTCATAGTTTCGAAATTTCGGACCGTCAATTTCGAAATTGACGCTTCCAGTTTCGAAATTTCGAAACTGCTAGGTAAAAGTGAAAATGAAGTGAAATCTATTAAATAGTATATTTAAAACAAAATTTTGCCTTCATTGTGCGTTTTCCGGCGGGTACTAAGATTTTGTTTTGGAAATATGTACGATTTTTTACTTAAATACACTTTCCACAGCGAACAAAAAGTCTTATTGTTCTTAATTTTCGATCCTACATCCAGTTCCGAAATTCCGAAACTTCGAAACTCATGAGGCGAATTTCATACGTCAGTTTCGAAATTGTGAATCTATGAAACTGCAACCCCTAATTCACATTGATCAATGGATTTTAATTGATCATTGGATTGGAATTAAATTGTGCGCAACGATGAAGAAAAACATCGTTTGGAAACCGGCATGTCCTAGTTCTTAAAAATTCGAAGACATGTAACATGTGCACGAAAGGATCCTTTAATCCTTTCACTGCACTGATTCTTTCACCGACGGTCATAGGACATCTTTAGGGACACCATAGCTCAACCAGCCTGGCTATTGCGTAAGCAAAATGGTAATGAAGATCGCAATTTTAGGGATGATTTTATCAATTTTAGCTACATCTGAAGTTTATCAAACATGAAAAGGAAGAAGCTAAGGTCTTGAAATTATCCATTGTCAAGTTTGGAATGTTTTGAATGTTGCTAAGATTGATAATATTACCCTCAAAGTTACGATCTTCATTGCCATTACGCTTAGGCAATTGCACAAGTAGTGACTAGGGCACTACTAATACAGGATGACAAAGAAAGGATCAGTGACACGAGAAGCAGGCATAATAAATAATAATTTCGCATTTGTACATGCCTTAATTATTTTGTTTTATTTCTGTATGTTTTCTGTGTACAATAAAGAATTAAAGAATAATAATTAATTGGGTAACAGTTAGGTACCTTGTAATCGCAAACTTTTGTGATATCTCCGTCTGCTTTCACAAGAAACTTTATGAGAATACCCATCGTTTATCAATATAGGATTATAATCAGTATCATCACAGCTTGTAGAGTTCTTATGAAATGGTATGCCTGCAGAAAAAATTAAAATTTCTTGAAATGTGAAAATGAGTACTTACGTATATGTATCGAAATTCTAGTTCAGAATTAAAACAAACAATGTTGTTAAAATGATTAAAATTAAGAGAGCTTCTCTTAATAAACATCAAAAATAGCTAATTAGTATGAAAAAGTAAAAAAACTAATAAGCACGAGAAAATTTTGATCTAAGTAGATACCTACTTCTTATTTTTTTGCTAATATTAAGATGAAAATACCAAAAACAACTAATGTGAAAAAATTCGGAGAAAATTCTGTGAAGAATATATTTGAATATTTTGTTTTTTCCCCGCTAATATTTTTTTATTTTCGTTGATAGAATAAGCCCCTTTTATAAGGTACTTAATAACCCTTCTACAAGGTGATTCATGCTATCGGGAGCTAGTAAGTATATAAAACAAACTCGGTTTAGTTACACCATTTTTAACTCAAGAACAGCTAAAATAAAATAAAATAAAATAAAATAACAGCTGTGCCGATTTCGATAAAACTTGGAATTATGTAGCTTTATTTATTTAGAAACTAATACAAGTTAATATTTACAAAATACACAAGAAACAGTTGAGCTATCTAAAGAGCGTTACAAACGATCTCCTATAGATAGCTCAACTGATAATAAAATAAGCCATAGTAAGACTTACATATCCATTCATTGTGAGCTCCTGCGATATTCATAGTGAGGTCTGGCGAGTCTGTAAGTAAGTAACATTCACTTTGGTTCAAAAATAATTCGTTAGGTTTTTAGGGTACTGTTAAATATGAGAACACGGGGACGGACAAGTGAAACGATCGCTGGTTAGCTTTGCACTGTTTTATTCAACGCTGCAACTGAGGTGGTGGGCGCAGCCACGCACACATACATAACATTCCTCCCTCTAGTTTAATAGTTCTTCAAAACAATTAAATAAACCTCTAAAAATACTTTTTAAACAAATGTTGGGACGCTTACGTCACAATCTCTTTGTTGCAACTAATGAGTCATCGATCGAGAGCTGACTCGGACTCGAAGCCTCGGGTTCCTCAGTTTCTGCTTCATGAAACTCATCTTCAGACTTCGAATTACTCCCTACTGTTTCATCACCCAAATCGGCCGAACTAGCATGCTGCTCGTCTTCATGTACCTGTTGAGGATCGTCTTCATACTCGTCCTCCCTTGATGGCGATGAAGTACTGGGTTCGTACATTTCTGCTCGTCTTCCTCGTACAGAACTACGTTCTATAAGATCTGGTGAACCGTGTTCGGCCTGAAGTATAGGAGACCCCGGTGCAGCTGGTGAATGAATGACCGAGGATGAGGCGGATGGATGAGGTGACGATGGAGGCGGTGACGACGGCGACGGTGACGGAGAAGATGACCCAGATATGTTTGCAGCCGCATTATGAACCCCATCATGAAGATTGTTACTTATGCCCTTGTACAGCATTAACTGATTTATGTGTCTTTTATGGGATTCTAAGTTATTAGTATCTCTAACAATGTATAAAACTTTCCCAATTCTTTTTATTATGATACCCTTACACCAAGAATAATTCGTTTTATTTATAAATTTTTTATAAAGTACGTCATCATCTTTCTTGAATGACTTTGCTTTATTTTTTCCTTGACGCTTAGTTTGCATACACTGTTGATTTTTTACAAAATCGGATAAAGTAGGTGACGAGGGTGACGATGGTTTAGGATCGATCAAATCTAAACGCGACCTTAGCTTGTGCCCGAAAACCAACTGAGCAGGGGACAACCCCGTGGTAGTATGAACAGAATTGCGATAATCCATTAAATATTTTAATAATTTGCAAGATGCATCTTTATCGCTATGACTCGACAAAAGACAAGATTTTATCCCCTTTTTTACCACCTTAACAAAACTCTCAGCCTGGCCGTTACTTGGCGCGTGGTAGACCGGTGATGTCAAATGAGTAATTCCGTTTGTCGCACAAAATAGTTCGAATTCTCGTGAACAAAAAGCTGTGCCATTATTCGGAACGCCGAATCGCGAAATATAATCACATAGTTTTCCTATCACAGCAGCCGAAGAAGTAGCAATATTCATACTTTACGCTTCTACCCATTTTGTATGTGCATCTACTACTACCAAATAAACACATCCTTTGATTGGAACTAGAAAGTCGATATGTATTCTATAGAAAGGGGAAGGTGGAAATTCCCAATGAGCGAGCGGGGCGCGCGGGGGAGAGGGGCGCAGTTGAATACACACGTCGCATGAACTGATCATTGTTTCTAGCGCTTGATCAATTCCTGGAAACCAAAATCTTGAGCGAGCTTCAGCCTTAGTTTTAACTATGCCTAAATGCGAAGAATGCAACTCCTTTAGGATGGTTTGGTGCAAACTCCCCGGTATAACGACCTTGTGACCTCTCATGACGCAACCATTCTCATACGATAATTGCGATCTGCACAAATGATATGGCTGTAGTCGTAAATCATTAACTTTCGGTGGCCACCCATTAACAATAAACCCTACTACTCGCTTTAAAATCATATCACTCTTTGTTTCTTCTTGTAACTTCTCTAACGTGACGGGCATACTACCGTCTACCACAAAACAAACATAAGTAGCACGGTCGTATGCTACTTCGCAGTCGCAGCACCGGCACTGTTCGGTGCATGCGCACTCGTGCACTGCGCGCGGCAAGCTCGAGCGAGACAAATAATCCGCACTGTTATCAGCGCTCCGCACATATTCTATTTTATAGTTATAGCTACTTAGGAATAAAGCGTACCTACCGCTGCAAACGATTTGCAGACATCTCCGGTATTCCCTTATATGGCCCAAAAATAGACAAAAGAGGCTTATGATCCGTTCGTAAAATGAATGGCTCAGATCTGCCATACAGGTATTGATGGAACCGTCGCACGCCGTAAATTATAGCGGTTGCTTCCTTTTGTATCTGAGCATATCGCTTCTCAGCAGGATTTAAAGTACGCGACATATACGAAATGGGTCTTTCAGTACCGTCTTGACCTACCTGCGAGAGAATTGCTCCCAACCCGCTCGGAGAAGCATCTACGGTTAATATAAGCTTCGCGTTTGGGTCATAGTGTGCAAGAACCTGTTCCGACGTCATCATCTTTTTAATCGTCCTAAATGCCTTTTCATGAAATTCCGTCCAGTTCCACTTGCAGCCTTTTTTTAGCAATTCATATAAAGGGCTGAGTATAGTGGAAGCGTTTGGAACGAAATTCCTGTAATAGTTAATTAGCCCTAAGAATGACTTTAGTTGATTAACATTTGTGGGAGTCGGTGCTTCTACCATTGCCTTAATTTTTTCGGGTGCTTTCTTTAAACCATCCTTCGTGATAATATACCCTAATTAACTAACTTCTTTTGAAAGAACCTACACTTTTCTTTTTGTAACGTTAATCCGGCGTCTTGCAAACGCTTCATGACGGCGTTAAGCTTTTCGATATGTTCCTTCCTATCTTTCCCGGTCACTAAAATATCGTCCAACAGGCACAACACTCCATCTATCCCTGATAGGATTCCGTCAATCGCGCGCTGAAAAATAGACGGGGCGCTGGATAACCCAAATACCAACCGTGTATACCTAAATAATCCGCGGCTTGTATTTATGCACGTAAGCTTTTTTGAATCATCATCTAGTACAAATTGGTTATACGCCATAGATAGATCGAGTTTGCTAAACTGTTGACCTCCATGGATCCTTGAAAACAATTCATTAGTGGTAGGAAGCGGATATTGTTCTATCAGTAACTGTTTATTTATACTTATGGAATAATCCGCACGCAGCCTGACAGAACCATTTTTTTTTAGAACCGGGACTACCGGCGATGCGTAATCAGAATGCTCGATAGGCTCAAGAATACCTAGATCGACCAACCTATCGATTTCTTTCTCAACCTTATCGCGTAACGCAAACGCTACTTGCCGTGGCTTATAGAAAACCGGTTTCACGTTATCCTTCAACGACAATTTTATCTTATACTTGTTAAAAGTTCCTAGCTTATCCGAAAACAGCTCTGGGTATTGACTTTGCAAATCATTGACAGGTGAAGAGTCAGAACAGTAATTAACCGGCATCAATTGCAAATTGAACATTGATATAAAATCTCTGCCTAGAAGCGGCGGGCCGCCATCGCGGACTGCGTAAATAACAATTATGTGTGTTTGCCCGGCGTAGAACACCGGCAAACGGAACGTACCTACACATATAATTTTTCTCCCGTTATACGTCATCAGCTGTTTACAAGTACTTGATAATGGCACATCTTTAAAATGAGTTTTATAGAACCCCTCTGACACATCGGTTACCGCCGACCCACTATCTACTTCAAATTTATATGAAATATCGTTGATTAGAACTGATTCTACCATGGGTTCACCCCTGTGTGATCGGATATAATAAAACTTACCGTCATCGTCTGCATCATCCTCACCCTTGTCACTGCAATCCACGTGTACGTAATTCACTTTTGTGCACATTTTACGCAAGTGGCCTTTTACATGACACTTTTTGCAAACACAATTTGCGAATTTACATTCAGACGATTTGTGGTTCGAATAACCACATACACTACACTTCACTTTTTCTGCACTTCCCACTTTTCCATTATTGGAGATCTTGTAAAGCTGATTCTCAGCCGTGGATGAGTCGCCTGCTGCACTGGCCGCGGAGGCTGCGCGCGCGCGGCTCATGTTCTCCGCCATTTCCACGACCTTGGCCAGGGTGAGCTCAGCCAAGTCCTTGGCATAAAACTTTTCTTTTTAGCGGCCTGGCTGCATTCCCATGATGAATTTATCGCGCAGCGCCTCTTCAACGTTGAGAAAGCCACACTTGGCTGTCAGCCCTCGTAGTCTAGCCGCCCACTGTGAATGAGTTTCCCCTGCATGTTGAGTGGCCGCGTAAAAGTTGTGACGCTCACCAAACCCAACACGTTTTGGGGTAAAATGGTTGTCCAAGAGTGACAGGAAATCTTCGTAGGGCACATCTTCGACGTCCTTTGGTAGCACTAAGTCCGTCGCTAGTTTATAAGTACCCTCAGTGAGTGCGCTGAGAAGGATCGCTTTCCTCTTCTTGCCCGTGAAATCTGTGTTCGCATCGATGTCATTTGCCACAAAATATTGTGTTATGCGTCCTCTTTACGTTTTCCAGGTTTGAGTATTGTGATCAAAACTATTTAAAATTCCGAACTGCGCATTTGCAGACATTTTGCACGCAATTTTTCCCTAAATGCGGGTAGATCGTCGCCACTGTTAAATATGAGAACACGGGGACGGACAAGTGAAACGATCGCTGGTTAGCTTTGCACTGTTTTATTCAACGCTGCAACTGAGGTGGTGGGTGCAGCCACGCACACATACATAACAGGTACCTACCGAGGTCCGAATAATAATAATAAATTCGAAATATCGGGGAACAAATAAGCTCGCAAATCATGGTCAATGTCCCATTTTTTGGGTTCCGTAGGTACCTCATTTAAAAAAAAACGGAAATTTATGGGATCACTTTGTTGTCCGTCTGTCTGTCGGTCTGTCAACCCTTTTTTCCCAGAAACGTCTAGGTAATGGTAAAATACTTGAAATTTACTTGTCCGTGAGGTTATGGTGCCGTATATTGACAGGCCTCATAGCTCAGTAAGTAAAGTAAAAAAGTAAATATGTTTTTATTCATAAAGGTCTTAACATACATATAGTGCTACATAATTAAACAACGAAATACACCTAAAAATATATATAATCAGTTGGTAGTAACTCTGCCTTCTGCGCTAGAGGTCGTGGGTTCGATTCCCGTACTGGACAAACATTTGTGTGATAAATACAGATGTTTGTTCTGTGTCTGGGTGTTAAATATATATCAGTCTCTGGTACCCATAGCACAGGCTATGCCTAGTTTGGGATCAGCTGACCGTGTGATAGGTCCGGAATATTTTTATTTTATTTTATATAAAAATCATGTTTCCAGCTCAATGCATTAAAAAGATATAAGCAATGAATGTGCAAAAATTGTATGAATGGTTTGCCTGCAGAAAAAAATAAAATTTCTTGAAATGTGAAAATGAGTACTTACGTATATGTATCGAAATTCTAGTTCAGAATTAAAACAAACAATGTTGTTAAAATGATTAAAATTAAGAGAGCTTCTCTTAATAAACATCAAAAATAGCTAATTAGTATGAAAAAGTAAAAAAACTAATAAGCACGAGAAAATTTTGATCTAAGTAGATACCTACTTCTTATTTTTTTGCTAATATTAAGATGAAAATACCAAAAACAACTAATGTGAAAAAATTCGGAGAAAATTCTGTGAAGAATATATTTGAATATTTTGTTTTTTCCCCGCTAATATTTTTTTATTTTCGTTGATAGAATAAGCCCCTTTTATAAGGTACTTAATAACCCTTCTACAAGGTGATTCATGCTATCGGGAGCTAGTGAGTATATAAAACAAACTCGGTTTAGTTACACCATTTTTAACTCAAGAACGGCTGGGCCGATTTCGATAAAACTTGGAATTATGTAGCTTTATTTATTTAGAAACTAATACAAGTTAATATTTACAAAATACACAAGAAACAGTTGAGCTATCTAAAGACCGTTCAAACGATCTATAGATAGCTCAACTGATCCAGATCACTCATCATCATCATCATCATCATCTCCCTGCCCTTATCCCACTTCATGTGGGGTCGGCACAACATGTTTTCCTCTTCCACTCCCCTCTATCAGCCGTCAGTATTCACTCCTTTCTTACTCATGTCATCTTTCACACAGTCTATCCATATTTTCTTTGGTCTACCTCTTCCCTTATATCCTTCCACATTCATATTTAACGCTCTTCTAGTCACATGACATTCTTCCCTCCGCATGACATGCCCATACCACGCTAACCTTTTGCTCTTCAACTTCTCAGTCACTGGCGCTACTTTCAAACTTCCTCCGATGTACTCATTCCGTATCTTGTCCATTCTAGTCACTCCACACATCCATCTCAACATTCTCATTTCCGCAGCATGCACTCTTCTTTCATCCGTCCCTTTGGTTGCCCAACACTCAGATCCATAGTCGGAAGCGTCCCCAAGACGCCTGGCGGAATAGTCACGCTGGATGGCAATGCTAATTCGCTGGGCCAAATAAGAGCTCTCGGGTCACGCGTCGCTTCGATCAAACGCCCAGTTTTATTTTATTTCGATTGTATGTACCACACGAGCGTAGCCGCGAGCGCATGCTAGCTAATAATATATACATAGTAAGACTTACATATCCATTCTTTGCGATACTCATAGTGAGGTCCTGCGATATTCATAGTGAGGTCTGGCGAGTCTGTAAGTAAGTAACATTCACTTTGGTTCAAAAATAATTCGTTAGATGTTTAGAGTACCGAGGTCCGAATAATAATAATAAATTCGAAATATCGGGAAACAAATAAGCTCACAAATCATGGTCAATGTCCTATTTTAAGGGGTTCCGTAGGTACCTCATTTAAAAAAAAAACGGAAAAGAGACGTTTCATCAATATATGGAGCCTGGGCCTGCACTGTGTACACTACTCTTAAATATGGCTAGGCAATAAAGTAAACGTATTTAATTGGTTATTTTATTTAAATTGACTTCGTTCTAAGGTACAATAAGATTTTCTTCGACAAAGAGAGCAACACAGAGCTACAAAAATATGGCGGATGGACGTGCGTGAAATGTAATTTTGACAACCTACATTTATCTGACAAAACAAAAACATCAAATCAAACAACATGACATGAAAAATATATCAATGTCATGTCAAACGCCAATTATAAACCAACATAGCGGCCTTCAAATAGTGTTCACATAGTAAAAAACTTACCAGAAGAACTATTCTTCTACCATCGCATTTGTCTTCAAATTAATGAAATTGTATTTTTCTTGTAATCTCATATTTTTTCCTAATTTTTCTATATAGTGTACATGGACCAGGCCCAGAATGAAATGGCTCCTTTATAGGATCACTTTGTTGTCCGTCTGTCTGTCTGTCTGTCAACCCTTTTTTCCCAGAAACGTCTAGGTAATGGTAAAATACTTGAAATTTACACCAACTATTGGGGTCCGTGAGCTTATGGTGCCGTATATTGACAGGCCTCATAGCTCAGTAAGTAAAGTAAAAAAGTAAATATGTTTTTATTCATAAAGGTCTTAACATACATATAGTGCTACATAATTATACAACGAAATACACCTAAAAATATATATAATCAGTTGGTAGTAACTCTGCCTTCTGCGCTAGAGGTCGTGGGTTCGATTCCCGTACTGGACAAACATTTGTGTGATAAATACAGATGTTTGTTCTGTGTCTGGGTGTTAAATATATATCAGTCTCTGGTACCCATAGCACAGGCTATGCCTAGTTTGGGATCAGCTGACCGTGTGATAGGTCCGGAATATTTTTATTTTATTTTATATAAAAATCATGTTTCCAGCTCAATGCATTAAAAAGATATAAGCAATGAATGTGCAAAAATTGTATGGAAATGAAGAAACCTCTAGGGTAGGTACTTCCAGTTACCACCTCACAGTTCTGAAATTTAGAATGCTGAGCTTTTGTGACATAAATAAAGGAAATCTGAAGTTGAGGAATTTTCACGTTTTAAAAATTGGATTATTTACAATTTTCAGTGTACGGCAACATTTCTCTCCTTGTGCAGCCATCTCTGCCACAGTACGATTTGCGTGACACTAAACAATTAACACACCCATACAAAAACCACAACATGAAGATAATCCGAAAATAAATATTATATTTAAAGAACATCGTACTGGGTGTGAGTACACTTTTAATAAAATCCATATTTTTATTTTATAGTGATAAAATTTTTAACTCCGTCGGGATTTGTACCGGCAACCACCAATTGTTTAAATAATAAAATCGCTTGAAAATGTCTACGAATTATTTAACAAGTCACTCCAGTATCGCAATTACTTTGATAATGTGGGATTACCTATGTAATTAATTAATGATACACGCTTGTCGCTTATTCAATAGGATAGGATACAGGAAAAATAGGCAGTTATTTTGACTCATTCAGTCTATTTTAAAATAAGGTACCTAATTGTAGGTACATATTCTACTTTTCGCATTTATAATAAGTACTAGTATCCTAATAATATTATAAATGCGAAAGTTAGTGAGGATGTTTGGTTGTTTAGATGTTTGTTGTTCAATCACGCCGTAACGGCTCAACCGATTTCCTTGAAACTTGGAATATATAAAGTTCTTTACCTAGAACAAACATTTGTGACTAACACAGATGTTTGTTCTGTGTCTGGGTGTTAAATATATATATATTATGTATATCAGTCTCTGGTACCCATAGTACAGGCTATGCCTAGTATGGGATCAGTTGACAATGTGTGATAGGTCCGGATTTTATTTTTATTTTTTTTATTTTAGAATAGCATATAGGCTTTTCATGGAATAACGGAAGCTAGTAATATTATAAATGCGAAAGTTTGCGAGGTTGTTCGGATGTTTGTGGTTCAATCGCGCCGTAACGGCTCAACGGATTTCGTTGAAACTTGGAATAGATAAGAGATAGTACTATTTATCAATGTACTATCCCAGCGAAGCCAACGTACCAACTCTTATCTATTCCAAGTTTCAACGAAATCGGTTGAGCCGTTACTGAACCACAAACATCCAAACATCCTCACAAACTCTCGCATTTATGATATTTATTATTAGTAGGTAGGGTTGCTAGATGGCCGGTATTTAAGCGTACAGTCCGGTTTTTTCGAGGCCTGTCCGGTAAAAAATGAATGGTTATACCGGACAGAACAATGTCCGGTATTCTACAAAAGTAGGCATATGAATTCCCTCAAACGCAAAACGCGCGCGCGCTCCTCACTCGCTGTCTGTATCTGCGTCTGCGGGCTCTCACTTCACCACTCTAGGTATATTGCGTCAAATGCAAAATATGTTAAAAAGAAGTAAGTAGGTACTACCTAAAAGTACCTAGGTACAGTACAACATACATAAAGTTAGTTTTAGAAGAATGATTTAAATGTATTATTTGTTCATTGGAAGTTCTTCTGAAGTTCCTACCTTTATTTTGATAAATAAGTAGTAGATTATAATATTCATACCATTGTTTAACAAAGACTTTCTCAAAGTGAGCATAGTCTTGGCGACCACAATTTAATGACTGCATTAGATTATTAAATAAAAACTATTAGTATAAAAGAAAGCTTAGCTCGACCTAGCTTACAAACACCCCCCCCCTACCCCCCCCCCCCCCCCTTGCTGACGCACGCTTGCAAATGACTAGCAAAGAGACGTCACGCCCCAGGATGAGTTATAATTTTCCTCAATCAACATAAAATTTCTGCCAAAAAAATTTGTAACCGCATTAAGAACAGGCCCCAATTCTACTTATTCAATGACTTGAAACTGATAATCGCATGATAATGATCGCATCATTAACATTCAGTTACGATTGTAGCCACCTTCGTTTCTTTGATTTCATTGGTCATTTAGTGTCACAATGACTGCCATTGATAAACAACTGTAATAGCGGAAAACCAAAAGTGTCAAAAGTGGCCATTTTGCCATTGAACCATTGCCATTTTGAAGCCATTGAATTAGTAGAATTGGGCCCCAGGTAAATTGATCCTATCCATGATGATAGGTGTTCTTCGGAAGCCGGAAAATCCCGATTTTGGTGTCATCATTTCAGCCGGACGTTCACTGCTGAACGTAGGCCTCCCGTTTAATTGATCGAGCGAGCAAAGTAGGTACTATATGTTTATTTAACTGACGTAGGTAATACAAAAATCGTTTGTCACGTAACGTCGCCTAGGCCCATTCTGAAAACCATCGCCGCACCGTACATTTATGTTCGGCAGCTTTATGCTGAGACAGGACCCATTTGCCCCACACAACGCATACCTACTCAGCCTACCTACCACCTCATCTACCTATATGTTTTTGTTTTCTTGTGTATGTGTATTTTTCTTTGTGCCTACCTACCTACTTAATTACTGCGTTGTGGGTCAAATAAACAAATTTTCTTTATTTCTTTCAAAAAATAAAGAAAGCCAATTCTAGTTCGATCGGCACCAGACTGGCTCTAAATTCTATTTTGGAAAAATAAACAATAAAAAAAATAGTTAAAATAAGGATCATCCCCAAAAATGATAGGCCCCAAGCCGTGTTTGTTGCCTGATTCTTGTAGGCTTGGTCGCGAGGAACAGGCGTAGCTTCACCTAGTTTCTAAGACGTTTCAAAGTGATCCTAGTGAATTTATTTTAATAAAAACCTTTTGAGTTTGAAATCTTGCACGGAGGGTAAGGTTTGTAACTACCTGTGGGTAAAAGGTGACCTACTCCAGACTATACCCACTGGCCTCATAGCTCAGTTGGTAGTAACTCTACCTTCTGCGCTAGAGGTCGCGGGTTCGATTCCCGCACTGGACAAACATTTGTGTGATTCACAGATGTTTGTTCTGTGTCTGGGTGTTCAATATATATCTATTATGTATATCAGTCTCTGGTACCCATAGTACAGGCTATGCCTAGTTTGGGATCAGTTGACCGTGTGTAATATGTCCGGAATATTATTAATATTTAATATTTATTTAAAAAAAATATTTTAAAATATTTAATATTTAAAATATTATTATACCTACGTTGTCCAATTTGTGAGTAATAGGAGAATTATGGTTATTTTTTTTTCTTTTTAACCATAAGGTTAGTACAAAGAAATCACGCATACTACAAAATCTAGTAAAATCAATTTTTATTTATTAACTAGTGCTCTCGCTAACACTGGTCATTTCTTTGACATAATTCCTTAAGATATTTGCTTCAGACTCCATGTCTTGTAAACTTCTTGCCGGCTTACATGGGTGTCCTGATTGAACCCTAAAAATAAAGTTTTATTTTTACCATTATAAAAAAACAAAATACTACCTTAAAGATATGCTATTTAGAATTATTATAGGTCATATTGTTAATTTTTGAGCACAAACTGACTCTTATTGTATGATATCCGATAACGGCTCAACCGATTCAGTTGAAACTTGGAATATAAAGAGTTCTTTACCTAGAATAGGCTACTTATAGCTTTTTTGTAGGTACCAGCCGCGTGCGGAAGCTAGTTGTGAAATACAGGCCTCACAGCTCAGTTGGTAGTAACGCGCTAGAGGTCGCGGGTTCGATTCCCGCACTGGACATTTGTGTGACTAACACAGATGTTTGTTCTGTGTCTGGGTGTTAAATATTTATCTATAGTGTATATCAGTCTCTTCTTCTTGGGATCAGTTGACAATGTGTGATATGTCCGGAATATTTCTTTATTTATTTAATATGGAGACGCTGCTGCCCATCCCCTAGCTTTTTCCCTTAGCCTATTACGACATCCACGGGTAGGTAAATATGGAGGTCGCGAGGAACAGGCGTAGCTTCACCTTGTTTCTAAGACGTTGCAAAGTGATCCTAGTGATTTTATTGAAATAAAAGCCCTTTGACTTTGGAGGGGCCTATTCTTCAGCTGGGACTAAAAGAAAAGTACTTACTGATCATTTTTGGCGAGCTCTAAGTATATCAAATCATTTTCGATGAAGTCACCCTTTTTCCGCGGCATTATGTGACAGTGTAGATGCTAGAAACAAAAACAAAAAATAAAAAAAATAAAACATAAGGTGCATATCAGAAAAATAGTTTCTTTGAAAGGGGATGCATGTACACTATCCCGAAAGGGGGTTATTCTATCAACAAAAAGAAATAATATTAGCAAATAAAAACATCATTTTTTTTCATTATTTTTTCATACTTTTTCAAATACCTGTTTTCGGTATTTTTATCATCTTTATAACTAATCACTAAACGTACGAGAAGCTCAGCATCAATATTGCTACCTATAACCTCTGCGTAGCGGGTTCGATTCCCGCTCCGGGACAAATGTTTGCATGATCTACAAATATTGTTCCGGGTCTATACATAGATATACCTAGATAGATGATAGATCGGACGACGCAGTGTTGGAAGCCCCCTACCCGATGGACCGACGACATTGTGAAGGTTGCGGGTTTAGAGAGGAGGTAGGGCACAGCGAGATTTTCTCGTTCTGAATTGGAGCAGCCCGCCTGGGGAGGTACCTCCGCCTTACAGAAGATCGCAGCCAAATAACATTATTTGTTTCAAATAGTGTTGTGTTCCTGTGGTGAGTAGGGTTGCCAGAGCTCTTTAGGGGGGAAGGGGGTTCCGGGTCGGCAACGCGTGCGTGATGACTCTGGTATTGCAAGCGCTCATAGGCTACGGTAACCGCTTACCATCAGGTGGGCCGTAAGCTTGTTTGCCACCTCTGTTGTATAAAAAAAAAAAAAAAAAGTCGGTGGATGGAGAAGGCTCAAGACCGTTCGTCATGGAACTCTTTGGGGGAGGCCTATGTTCAGCAGTGGACTTCTACAGGCTGATGATGATGATGATGAGGATGAGATAGACCGTAGCTTTAGATGTACCTTCAGTATTCGGGAGTTGTCTTATTACACCCTGTATATTTGTTCTGGGTGTACCATGGTACTCGTAGTTTCTGATACCCACGACACGGAATCCTAGTGTGGGGTCAGGACTAAGTATGTGACTGTAAGAAAAAAAATACCTTGACAGTTTGACCGGCGTCCGGTCCGTCTTGTATCGTGACTGTGCAGGAATTGGTTTTGTGAACGGATTCCATTAACTGAAACAAAAAAAAACATGCAAAAAGACTGTTTATGTAGTGAGGGCTTGAACTCGCGACTGGACTTCTACAGGCTGATGATGATGATGATGATGTACGTAGGTAGGTAGGTGTAGGAGGTGGTAAGTAAAGGACAGCAAGATTTTCTGTACAGTTCATACCTGTTGAACAAATCTGATAGTGCTGTAAAAGTCGGCAGACTCTTCGTCAGTCAAATCTTTGTTTCTTTCCGCCATTCTTATGGGAGCCACCAAAACATGACCCGGTATGACGCATCTGTAACAAATAATTACAGTAATTAAAAAAAATGTCCCCAATTGTTGTAACTCTACTTAAATAACTCTTTATTACACAAAGAAAATTAACATTGGGAGAAACAAAAAAATATTTATTTATTCATATTTTATATTTATTTACGAAAAGTTACACCATTTTTACAGGAGCACCTAATGCAATAGTGTACCATTATATTAAGTACAATGGCCGGCATTATCGCTAAAAGCGTTCTCTTCCAGTCAACCTTTAAATATAAATATAAATATTCCGGACATATTCACACGGTCAACTGATCCCAAACTAGGCATAGCCTGTACTATGGGTACCAGACTGATATACATAATAAATATATATTTAACACCCAGACACAGAACAAACATCTGTGTTAGTCACAAATGTTTGTCCAGTGCGGGAATCGAACCCGCGACCTCTAGCTTAGAAAGCTACTACCAACTGAGCTATGAGGCCTTGTTTTTTTTTAGGCCTTTGGATGTGTCTAGGTTCAAACCTAACCCCAAATGACTAATCTCAAATTACTTACCTCAAATTACTAAACAAAATTTAATAACTGCCTAGGTACCTACCTAATAGGAATAATACCTAGAACCAACTAAATGTTACTTAAAGTTGTGATCAAAATTTTGCTAGTGAATTACTAACATAACTTACTAACCTCAAATTAACAAATGCATAGCTTAATTTACTTTTGTAAAAGACACAGCTCTCTGGCACCCGGACATGCCCGAACACAAAGTGGGGTCTCCCAGACCCGGGGTCCGCGTGACTCGAGGTGGGGCCGGCCGACCCCTTTTGGGGATCAGGGGAACCCTTTTCCTCGGGTTTGTGTGAGTCTAGCATCCCTTTTCGTAAACTGAGACAGTATAGTGAGTATACGCTTGGTCTGAAACAAATAATCTATTTTAGTTTTCTGCACAAACAACAACAAACAACAACATGAAGAGCTTTAAGAAAAATACAAAAAGCTTTCTCCAGGGCAGGCAACGCATTAGCAATGCTCCAGGTGTTGCAGATGTCAATAGGCGACGGTAACCGCTTACCATCAGGTGGGCCGTAAGCCTGTTTGCCTCCGTATAACATTAAAAAAAAACACACGATATGTAGTACTAGCATCCGCCCGCGGCTTCGCTCGCTTGGTATGAAGACAAAAAGTGCTATTCCAGACTATAATCTATCTCTGTGCCAAATTTCATCCAAATAAGTTCGGCTGTTTGGGCGTGATTGAAAAAAAAACATACAAACATCTAAACATCCTCAAAAACTTTCGCATTTATTATATTAGTAGGATTATTTGACGATGACCGAGAAAAAGCCAGTGACATGACCAAACTGATCTTCTACAAGGTGTTTCATAATATGTATACTACCCCAAACGGGGCATATTCTACACCTAATTCCCGTTTCAGCCGTACATACCGAAGAGATAATAAGGTTAAGTTTCAACTGTACAGCGATTCAGTCGCTTCGTCGCCAATCCGTCACAAACCTAGAAAAAACAAGTGACATGACCGCACTAACCTTCTATGCCGGAACACGGGCATATTCAAACGCACGCTTTTGATCCTCCCTCCGCTGACCTCTGCGACTCTATAGCAGGGGGCGGAGTCCCCGCAATCGGCTAGGACTTCGCCCCACGGGTCCGCGATAAGGGCGTGGCCGTACGAGCGGCGTTTGGCGTTGTGCGCCCCGCACTGCGCGGCCGCGATTACGTACGCTTGGTTCTCAATGGCGCGCGCTCTGGAAATTCAAATTCAAATATTCCGGACATATTCACACGGTCAACTGATCCCAAACTAGGCATAGCCTGTACTATGGGTACCAGACACTGATATACATAATATATATTTAACACCCAGACACAGAACAAACATCTGTGTTAGTCACAAATGTTTGTCCAGTGCGGGAATCGAACCCGCGACCTCTAGCGCAGAAGGCAGAGTTACTACCAACTGAGCTATGAGGCCAGTCAGTAGATAACCATCATCAGATGATAAGTTATAGGGTACCGTACCTCATTTGAAAAAAAACGGAACCCTTATACAAGGTGATTCATAATATGTATTCCATCCCGAAGAGGCTTATTCTACAAGCAATTAGCAATAAAGTTTGTTCTATGACTTTTGGAAATTCAAAATTTTTGTTTGAAAAAACTATGCGAAAATCAGCTGTTTTGGGGTCAAATCAGGTCAAACTCAATAAATCAGCTGTTTTAGGTAGTAGCAATCTTGATTCCGACCTTCTTGTACGTTTAGGTATTACCTTTAAAGATGATAAAAATACCAAAAACAGCTAATTTGATAAAGTTTGGGGAAAAAAAATAAAATGAATATATTGATGTTTTTTTTCGCTAATATTATTTCTTTTTGTTGTTAGAATAACCCCCTTTCGGGATGGTATATACATGTTATTTATCACCTTGTATAGGATCATTTTATTGTCCGGCAGAAACGGCAACTTGATATGTATACCAATGATTAGGGTCCTTAAGCTTATGGTGCGGTATAAAAATCCAGTTTAAACTTTATTTTATAGTGACAAAGGGAATACTATGATTTATTAATAATATCCCAAAAATTTAGACGACGGGACTTGAACCCGCAACCTTCCCCTAAATACGGGGATGCTCTAACCAACTAAGCTACGGAGACACTAGAGAGCTAGAGAGAAAATCTTAAGGACATTTTATTTTTATTTATTTATTTTTTATTTATTTATTTATTCTCTCTCACAAAGGTTTCTTATAATTAGGTTGAGAAAACACATTGTTAACATGTTTAGTGAGAGACTGGTGCCTGAAAAAGGTTTGTAGAACCTGTATTACAGGTCACCAGTGCTCCCACTTCGCGGATTGAACATCGTTGAGTGAGACAAAGAAGTACCTATATAGCTCTGAGAGGACAAAAATAAAACTTAAAACAAGAAAACTAAGACAAAAATTAAACAAAGTTAATGATGAAAATCTTTTTAGCAATGTGAAATTTATTGAAACGGCTGAAAGCGCCCCCTTTTTGTTTGTGAGCATGTTTGGATGTTTGTTGTTCGATCACGCCGCGCCGCGCCGTAACGGCTCAACCTATTTAGTTGAAACTTGGAATACTTAGAGTAAGAGTTATTTATCTAGAATAGCATAAAGGCTACTTTTTATGTAGGTACCACGCGATGTATCTGTAACATATTTTTGCTGTGTTTATATAAAAATTAGCCTATATGCTATTCTAGATAAGAACTCTATTTATTCCAAGTTTCAACTAAATCGATTCAGCCGTTACGGCGTGACTGGACAACAAACATCCAAACATCCTCACAAACTTTCGTATTTATAATATTAGTAGGATTTTTACCTGAGCAGGATATGCCAGTGAGCCTCCCCGGTGCTCTGCGTGAAGGCAGACGGGTACACCAGCACCTCGGCGCCCAACACACTCAGACCAGTGCTCAGCTCCGGAAAACGCATGTCGTAACATGTTGCTAAGCCTGAAAATCATTAATTTCCCACTTATTCATAACTTACTAGCGCGCGCGGCCATTTTTCCGGGATAAAAAGTAGTATGTCTTATGTTCCCTGATCCCTTGTTCTGTGAAAAACAAAAACAGATCTATTCCACGGGAATTTCCTAGAATCTAGGACATGCCGACAAAAATCCAGGTTCTAGGTCGTAGATTATTGTCGGCATGTCCTAGAAAATTCGAAAACATGTGACATACAATTGTGCTTCGAAGAGGCGCACTTTAATCCTTTAACTACACTCTAACCTTCGCCGAAGGTCGTATGCCCTTTTTAGGGGCACCATACCTCAACCTGGTCACTGACCTAATACCGCATGACCAAGAAAGAGTCAGTGACACGACAAGCAAGCAACTCAAGTAAAGATGATGTATGATTAATTTCAATTTCAATTTATTTTTATTTCGGTTATTCACCATAATTGTTAGTACATTTATCTACCTATAAACTATGTTAGTAACCATAAAAACAGATTTTAAATTATTCATGTCACATATTATCAGAATACATTCAACAAATTATTATTGCAAAAATAAATTAAATTTACTTCATCATCATCATCATCAGCCTGTAGAAGTCCACTGCTGGACATAGGCCTCCCCTAAAGAGTTCCACGACGAATGGTCTTGAGCCTTCTCCATCCACCGACTTCCCGCAACCTTCACAATGTCGTCGGTCCATCGGGTGGGGGGCCTTCCAACACTGCGTCGCCCGGTTCGTGGTCGCCATTCGAGAACCTTTACTCCCCAACGGTCCCAAATTTACTTAATATTGAAAATTCTAACTAGATTTAATATAAGCATGTAAATGTCAATATAATATTCAAGAATTCTAATTGTTTAAGTAAAGTCCAGAAATAAATAAATAATAACCTACAGTTACAGTAGTATAATTATTGTTGAATTATTGTACTTTTTGACTTGTCTAAGCACATGTAACATGTCAAAGGATTAATAAAACGAATTGAATTGAATTGAATTGAACTGATTGATAATTTAATTTTATTTTGCACAACGCATTGAGTTGCAAGGCAACACATGCGTTTCGGTCATTAATGGTTTAGTTATGTAGTTGATGTATCTGTATCCATGATAATAAATAAATATAAATAAATATTCTGGACATTATTTATATTTATTTATTATCAACTACATAACTAAACCATTAATGACCATTAATGATGAGTTGATAAGTAATGGATGATTGATAGATTCATCATCATCATCATTTCAGCCGTACGACGTCCACTGCTGAACATGGCCTCCCCCACAGACAGAGCAAATTCCTTATCATGTGGGGGGATTTGCACATACTCACCACGCTGGGCATGCGGGTTGACGAGCGCAGTTAGAGCTATCGTTGTTAAATGAGGGACGCTGCTGCCCATCCCCTAGCTTTCTTCCCTTAGTCGCCTCTTACGACATCCACGGATAGGTAGATATGGAGGGGCCTATTCTTCAGCCGGGGCCACCACGGCCAATTATATTATTATTAATTTATTTATTTATTGATAGATTGATGCTGATGAATAATTGATGGATTGATGATCATGTATGATTGATAAAACTTACCAATCCTACCAACAGGTGAATCCACGGGCGCAACTATATGCTTCCCGGGTACAGTGTAGTCACTTTCCATCAATCTAACATTTTTCTCTGGGATCTCTACATCGAACAGATGAAGTTTCCTGTATGTCTGTACAATATCTCCGTGGCTGTTGATTATGAGATGGGTGTTGAAAATCTTTCCGGGCGATTCTACATCCTGTAAAAGAAATAAATAAATCTATATTGTTTCTTCTGTGTCTGGGTGTTAAATATATATATATATATTGTATCTTGTAGGCTTGGTCGCGAGGAACAGACATAGCTTCACCTAGTTTCTAAGACGTTTCAAAGTGATCCTAGTGATTTTATTGAAATAAACGCCTTTTGACTTGACTTGATTATGTATATCAGTCTCTGGTACATAATACATACAGGTTATGCCTAGTTTAGGATCAGTTGACCGTGTGTGATATGTCAGGAATACTTAGGTATTTATTAATATAAATAAAATATAACGCTGTTCGTTAGTAAGCATATCACTTGAGAAAAGCTAGATTTGGCAATTTTTTTTAATATTCATAATTTCCTATCCTACTAATATTATAAATGCGAAAGTTTGTGAGGATGTTTCGATGTTTGTTGTTCAATCACGCCGTAACGGCTCAACCGATTTCATTGAAACTTGGAATATAAAGAGTTCTTTACCTAGAAAAGCATATAGGCTACTTTTAACGTAGGTACCACACGAGCGAAGCCGCGGGCGGAAGCTAGTATATTATAAAAGGCTTGGTTACTAACTGACATGCTACACAGAGCCTACACCGCTGGTCATAGAGACTTGACAGTCTTTCGTCTAAAACAATAATTTGCGATGCTCGAAAAGAGTGAATAAGTTTATAAGTGCCATATTCATAGCTTTAAGACCTCTCTGTAACACTTATTTCTGCAAATAAACATCTTGAATCTTGAATCTTGAAATTTGTAGTGTGTGTTTGTCTTGGTACTAAGGGGTGTACTATGAAGGGATTTTTAAAATGCAACCCCTAAGAGGGTGTCGAATTTGAAATTTGCAGCGGGGTTTGAAATTTGTATGAAAAAAAATGACGTGAACGAAGTAGCGGGGTCTTTCGCTAGTTAGTTATATAGACAGAAAACAGCTACTATAAAAAGTTAGGGTAGGTAATTCTGCAAATAAATTCTGAATACTCTTGCTGCTCGCTTATCGTGTCACTGATTCTTTCTTGATCAACCTGTATAAGGTCAGTGACTAGGTTGAGGTATAGTGGCCCTGAAAAGGGTCTATGACCGTTTATTTTTATTTTAAATAAAATAAATAAATATTCCGGACATATTCACACGGTCAACTGATCCCAAACTAGGCATAGCCTGTACTATGGGTACCAGAGACTGATATATATAATAGATAAATATTTAACACCCAGACACAGAACAAACATCTGTGTTTATCACACAAATGTTTGTCCAGTGCGGGGATCGAACCCGCGACCTCTAGCGCAGAAGGCAGAGTTACTACTAACTGAGCTATCAGGCCAGTCGTTGGTGAAAGAATCTGTGCAGTGAAAGGATTAGAGTGCGCCTCAGAGGATCATTTCGTGCACATGTCACATGTCTTCGAATTTTTGTAGGCATGCCGGTTTCCTCACGATGTTTTCCTTCACCGTTTGAGAGCACTAGCATAGCGAAACTACATAGGTGCACGGCCCGGGGTACTCTTAAACTCACCTTCTCATGGATTCCGCCCATCGATAACCAGACCTTATGCTTAGATGCTAAATCTCTGTATGCGTTGACTGTGGGCCCTTGAGGTATCGGTTCGGCCCATGACAGCGTATCATTTTTATTGTCACAAATATAGTCACACGCTTCAGGAAAGAACAGCATCTGGAAATATGTATTAAGGTAAGTAATGGATGTCTTACAACTATGATGCTTGACATGCCACTGGTTCTTCGTTGGTCACTCTGCATTGGGACAGCGATCAGGGTATGGTGGCCCTCACCATCATTTCAGCTGTAGGATGTCCACTGCTGAACATGGCTTCCCACACAGATCACCAGAGCGACTACCTATCACGTGGGATTAAATTTCCTCCCTGGACACTCGTCCAGTGTGGTGGGTAGGGGAAATTTAATAATAGACATAGTGAATAGAGTTATTTGGAGCTAATTTGTTAAAATTGAGGACGCTGCTGCCCATCCCCTAGCATTTTCCACTTAGTCGCCTCGTACGACATCCATGGGTAAGATCTGGAGCAGCCTATTCTTCAGCCAGGGCCAATATATAAAAAATAGCAATGACTGATGGTGAAACAATTAAAGTGCGCCTCGTAAAGGCTTTCTTAAACATGTCTTTGAATTGACTGGCCTCATAGCTCAGTTAGTAGTAACTCTGCGCTAGAGGTCGCGGGTTCGATCCCCGCACTGGACAAAAATTTGTGTGATAAACACAGATGTTTGTTCTGTGTCTGGTAAATATTTATCTATTATATATATCAGTCTCTGGTACCCATAGTATAGGCTATGCATAGTTTGTGATCAGTTGAACGTGTGTGATATGTCCGGAATATTTATTTATTTATTTTTTTACGCTCTAGGACATACCAGTTTTCTTTAAAGTTTTCCTTCACCATTTGAAAGCAATAATATAAATACCTAGTGCACATAGCTTTGGAAACTCCATTGGTGCACAACCGCAAACCCAGAACATGAATCTGAGAGGTGAGTGGGAGTTGACACCATGGTTTCTACACTCACTTGTGAGCGTGATCCACGTGTTTATGTATGGAATCCTTCAGTGCATCTAGCGGACCATTACTGTCACTCATTTTGTCCATACAAAAAGATGTGTAACATGCTTGTTTCCAAGCATGAGTGAGAGTGAAATCTATTGTGTCAACTCCCAATCACCCCCCAGCAGGCATGGTCACTACCACCACTCCACCAGTGATGATGACAATTCATACCTGAACTCCATCAGCGGCAGCATTGCTGACCAATTTGCTGACCACCTGTAGGTTCGCAGCCTTGTCAGCAATGGATGTCATTTGACAAACAGCTACTTTATTACTCATGGTGGTTGTGCTTACACTCGCTGTATTCATTTTAATTCTTAGAAAGCCTCTGAGTAGTTTCAGACTCCGATACTGAAACAAGCTTTTAAAAATTATGTTTAAGTTTATAACACTTTACAAAGTGAGCCACCTCATATACCATGGTTTGTTAGATGGAAATTAAATCGAGATCTCATAGTGATCGCTCATAGATTGCACATTCCATTGAGGACATTTAGGTTTCTGATGAGACTAGTCCCGAACCCGAACTGCGAAACATGCCAGGTTAGAGAGGATGTTTATGTTTACCACCTACTGATGGAATGCGCTCGGAGCGCATCTATGAGGGAGGAGATAGAAGGTGTCCTTCAAGTTAATTGGTTGGATGTGGGCCTGTTTCAGAGCATGTTGGCGGCACCGAACTCGGACACAGCCACTATGCTCTACTGGGCCACATCTAGGCTGGTAGACTGATGGAGGAGTCGTTTTTTTTTTTTTGTTCTTTTCTTTTATCCGCAATCTGTTGGTGGACTATAGGCGGATGAGCTGCTTGTTTAGTGGCGTTTGGGATCCAGACTCATCAGGCCTTCTTCCCTAATTTTTGCAGGTTGTCCAAGATGTGGCTCCTCTTTAACCTTTTTGTGGTTGTTGGTTTCTCAACCAAAGCTCTTGCGAGTTGGTTGACGTGGCTTTTGAGGCGATGGAGTCGATAAAGAACATACAAGCTAGCTGCCATGGCTGGACTCACAGACAAAAGCTACAAAAAAAACCGAAAAAAAAAAACTGATAAACTAGCTTCCACCCAAGAAGAGTGTTAGATATGAATGTGGATGGATGTAGGAGTAGTAGGCCAAAGAAAACATGGATGGACTGTGTGAAAGTGGTTAGGGTTAAGAAAGGAGCGAGTGCTGAGATGATAACTGATAGAGGGAAAAGGAAGAAGAATACATGTTGCACCGACCCCGCATGATGTTGGATAAGGGCAGGAAGAAGATGATGATGATGATCTCTGTGCCAAATTTCATCCAGAGCCGTTCAGCCCTTCTAGGATGATTGAGTAACAATCATTCATCCATCCAAACTTTCGCATTTATTTATAGTAGGTAAGTAAGATTGAAGGGACACAAAACCGTATATTTAAATGGCTTTTAAAAGTCTCAATTAGTAGGCAGGCACTTCTGAAATTGAGTGTATGCACACAAGCAATGTAAGCTGAATTACGTATATTGTAGTAAAGGTAAAGATAAGGTCACCTCTCGTAGTGGGTATTTTATTTACAATAGAAATATGGTTTGTATGTACAAAATAACGATAACGCGTTAAGATATTTTTTGTAAGATGATTCTGACCTTTTAGTGTGATGAGAGCAAGAGCAGTAACCAGAAGCATTAACATTTACTATTTAATCATGTATCTTACCCGCATCGTCTAATATTAGAGACGTAAAAACTAAAATAAATTGGTATCTAGCAATCGGCGATACGAAAATTAGCACAAAATAAAGATTTTACATTTGTTTGTTGACTTTGTTGTCAATTTTGACAATGATTACGAAAGTTCAGTTATGACATTGACACTAACAGCAACGTAGGTAGTAGCTACGTAGTTAGCGTTCCGTTTCAATTCAAATGCCACTATCTGCCAATATGTGCCTTACCGTTCACTTCAAAATATATTCATTACTATTAAAGCTTTCAACCACTTTAGCTCGCCTGGTACCGAGACAAAAGTAGCCTTTGCTATTCTAGGACCTCTATCTATTCCAAGTTTCAGCGAAATCGGTTGAGCCGTTACGGGGCGTGATTGAACATCTAAACATCATCCTCACTATTAGTAGGATAATCTGTAGATATTTTAACGACACGTGTTAAGGACTAAGCTAACTAAGTTTAGCTCTCTAGACAATAGTGAACTTGTATAAGTTACCAACCTACTTTCAGCGTACAATGGAACGAACAAGATACGTTCGATGTCTATCTATTAAAGATGTATAATCGGTATCTTTTTGTACACACACGTACCATTGTAACTTGAAAAAAACTCAATTTACTTTCAGCAACAAGTTTCTGGTCAATCAAGTAAATTGATTTATTAGTAATTTTTAGGTTTATGTTTTTAAAAGATACGTACCTACGTACACAACCTGTATAAACATATATAAACCTATACAAATATATTTGCTAGCTTAGCTACTATAATAATTTCCGAACGCACTGTTCAGTCTAGAAAAATCGCTGACGGTCGGCCGGGCGAGAGCGTTTTTTTTTAATTTGCTTTTGTGTAAAAATAAAACTTTAATAAAGACCAAACTTACCATTTACCCTTAAAGTAATGTCGGAAACGAAGGAAGCGCCTGCTAACGTTAGTACATTTATTTTATTTTATATCAAACTGTGATGAAATTATTTTATAAAATTAGGAAAGTCATTCTTTTCTATTTCCAATTTTGTCCTTTGTCTGTTTATTTTGTTTTGGTTTCTCCATGAATCTAGCCGTTGCTTATAAGTAGTTACCGGTTAAGAGTAGTTGGTTGAAGTTGGTAGGTTTTTATACGACTACGAACCGGACGATGCAGTTTTGGAAGGCCCCCTGATGGGCTGACGACAGGTTGTAAAAGTTACGGGAAATCGGTGGATGGAGAAGGCTCAAGACCGTTCATTGTGACACTCTTTGAGGGAGTCGTAGTGCCACAGTTTTTATAGGCTGATTGATGTTATTACCTTTTAAATCAGAATATTGATCTTCTTCCTGCCCTTATCCCACATCATGTGGGTTAAGCACAACATGTATTCTGCCATTTCCCTCTATCAGTCGTCATCGCAGCACTCACTCCTTTTTTTCCCATGTCCACTTTCACACAGTCCATCCATCTTTTTCTTTGGCGTACCTCTTGTACTTCCATCCACATTAATATCTAACACTCTTCTCGTCACATGACATTCTTCCCTCATGACATGATAAATGCATAATAATTTTAAATTTGAATTTTCGATAATTATTATTGCAGGCAGTTAAAACGAAGATTAAGCATGATTGGTACCAGACTGATGCTCAAGTGGTGGTGACCATCTTGCTCAAAAATGCATCCAAAGACCAAATCAAAGTTCACTATGGACCCCGCAGTGTAAGTAACTCTTATCCCGTTTTTTGACATGATGTGAAGCAGTGGTGGTAGTGGCCCCACCTTCCGATCCACAGATTGTGTGTTCGAATCCTGGTCGTGCTATTCGGAAAATGTATATGAACTAAGGATAACATCAGGAAGAAACCATGAAACTAAAACAAAAAATTCAAAGACATTTGCACGAAAGGAGCCTCTAAGAGGTGGACTTTAATCCTTTCATTACATTGATTCTTTCACCGACAGTCATAGGCCCTTTTCAGGGCCACCATACCTCAACCTGGTCACTGACCTAATACAGGATGACCAAGGAAGGGACTTTTTGGCAGGAACTTGAGAAAGTGATGTTGTGCTCTCAATTTATTTTACAAAACTAGGGTTAAATTGAATAATATTATGTGTTTATGGTGGTGTTTTGCGTAATATTGTTTGAGTAAACCGCACAAGTGAAGTGAAATGAAATGATTGGGTGTATCGTCATTTTTTGAGTTGGCGCCAAGAGGTCCCTTGAGTTTTTAGTAAAATAGCCACCATCTTATCTTACTAAAACTGAATTAGACTTGACTTGACGGTGACTTGACCATGACTAAGAAGTAAAATGAAGAAGAAAGATAAAAATAACTACGAAGAAATATAAACGTAAGACTTGGCGGTAAGGCCTAGATAGCCCGAAAGGGGAAAACTTCAAAAAAAAAATAATGACCAAGGAAGAATCAGTGACATGACAAGCAAGCAACAATTGAACCTGAATCAATGTACTAAGAATGCTAACAACACATTTAAAGTAAAGTATCATAATTTATTGCTTGATATACATGTCGGTACAGGTGTTTTTATGTCTATATGTGAGTCAATGTACTCCTACCGATTTAATTTCCAGCTCTCAGTATCCAGCCCGCTACCAAACACAGACACAGAATACAGCCTGGAGTTAGAATTAGCTCATGAAATCGAGCCAGCGATGAGCACCTATGTTGTATCTCCGTCCAAGATCGAGGTATGAATATCATTATGCAATTATAGTCTACTACCTACTGATGGAATGCGTATGGAGCGCATCTCGATCAGAGCCAATTACAGATTAAATATATATAAAAAAAAAAAAAACTGATGCGCCTCTTTTAGGGTTGAGTTAGGAAGGTTTCCTAAAGTCAATTGGTTGGATGTGGTTGTTGTATCTACACATGATGTGAATGGCGATCACGAACCAGCCACCCACCCGATGGACCGACGACATTGTGAAAGTTGCAGGTGGACGGTAACGGTCTTCACCGTTCGTCGTGGCACTCTTTGGGACAGGGTTATGACCAGCAGGGGACTTCTCCAGGCTGATAATGATTATAGCTAATTTGTGAATAATACTAAAGCATCTTACAGGTGAAGCTACGGAAGAAGGAGGGATTGAGATGGGCGCAGTTAGAGGGAGAGGCTGGAGGGGAAAGGGTCAAGGCTATACCACAAGGTTGGTGTTTGTCACAGTATTGATATTTGACAGCTGTTTACACTGACTGACAGACAACGCAGAGCTTAAATACTTAATTTTTTTTTGCTTTACCTTCATTCCGATTATTATATGTTTTTACTAGATGAATTAAATAACCCATTAATTACTTTAAAATCTATCTATCTATTATATGTGTGCAATAATTAATTCATTAATAGGTATTTTATATATTTTAGGTTAAGGTATATATTTCTATGGGTCTTAGAATTTAGCTTATACCATCTGTACTATTCTTAGGTTACCTGAAATAAAATTTATAATAATATTATTAAACCAACAACAGTACTGGCCCCCAATTCTACTATTATTCTGTCATTATTCAATGACTTGAAAATGATAATCGCATGATAATGATCGCACCATTATCATTCAGTTACGATTGTCGCCACCTTCGTTTCTTTCGATTTCATTGGTCCATTGGTTCCACAATGACTGCCATTGATATAAGACTTTGATAGCAGAATACCAAAAGAGTCAAAATTTGCCATTTTGCCATTGAACCATTGTAATTTTGAAGCCATTGAATTAGTAGAATTGGGCCCCTATTTTTACTAAGTTTTCATATTTTGTTTTGTATCTACATACTTTTTGTGATATTTTATTTTATTTTATTAATGAAACAAAATCCACAGCCTTTAGATAATATGTTACAACTTAACTAATTCACTTTACTTAAAGCCAATAAAGTATTATTTTTTTTTAGCTAATACATTTACTTATTACGACCGTCACTGATTTGACACAAAAGTAATATTATATATATGTGTATGTGTGTTATGTTGTTTTAGGGACAAATAAATGCTCTTTCTTTCTAAACCGTTTGACAATCATTGAAATTTGGGGTGTACTAAGAAAGGAACTCCCAAAATTCAAACCCAAAGAGGGGTGCAGTGGGGTTTAAAGTTTGTATGAAAAGCTTAACGCTATCAAAGTTGCGGGGGCTATCACTAGTTATTGATATATAAATGTATGTGTTTCAGTTGTACTGGACGCGTCCGGGCCGCAGCAGCCGCTAAATCCATTCAAAAAAGACTGGGGCAAAATTGAGAAGGAAATCAAGAAAATGGTGAGTCAAATCAAATCAAAAGGTGTTTATTTCAATAAAATCACTAGGATCACTTTGAAACGTCTTAGAAACTAGGTGAAGCTACGCCTGTTCCTCGGGACCAAGCCTACATTAGAGCGAGAAAATCTCGCTGTGCATTGAGTCTTTCACCACACTGGTTATTTCTTTGCTCTAGGAGGAGGAAGAGAAACCGGAAGGGGATGCGGCATTAAACGCGCTCTTCCAAACTATATACAGCGGCGGCTCAGAAGAGGTCCGCCGCGCTATGAACAAGAGCTTTGTGAGTATACCTTTCACCACACTGGCCCTTTTTCCAAGACCACGGTGCCTTCCACCACGCTAGTCATCCTAGTTGATATGTTTTTAACCGTACATTTATGATTTTGAGTTATACCTTAAAAAAGGTCATTGCTCAAAATTCGTACAGTTCAAATCAAAAGTAAAAAAATATTTTATGATGATACGAGTTATGTTTTTGATAAGGAAATAAATTAAGGCTTTTTTTAATAACCTTCTAAAACCCACTACACCCCTTAGGGGTATTTCAGGAAATCCTTATGCACCCCTATCATAGACTAGTCACTGCCTATAATATCTTAACCTGTCTTTGATAAATCCTAGAAGTGTCCAATAAAAACTCAATCTCAAAAATGTTTATTTCAATAAATTCACTAGGATCACTTTGAAACGTCTTAGAAACTGGGTGAAGCTACGCCTGTTCCTCGCGAGAAGAAGCCTACAAGAATCGGGCAACAAACACGGCTAAAGTCCTGTACTAGACTAATGTTGCCTGAAATAAATGCTTATTATAATTATTAGGGCCTATAGTTTTTTTCCTATAGTTATATATATTATAGTATATATATATATATATATTATTATATATTATAGTTTTATGATCCTTTTTTTCACAATATATAATTTAGAGCCAGTGTGGTGCCGATCGAACTAGCTGAGAAAAAAAGTTTATCTATCTGTAACTTTTTAATAATAATAATAAAACTCATTATCTTCAGGTGGAATCTGGTGGCACTGTACTGAGCACCAATTGGAATCAAGTGAAGGCAGACAAGGTCGAGGTGAAACCGCCGGATGGAGTAGAGTTCAAGAAGTGGGAGGCGTAGGCGATGCTAGGAAACTATACAATGGAAGTTAAAAAAAAAAAGTTTGCGGTCGTTGGTGCGCGTGGTCCTACCGCGTTGGTCCCCTTGGTAGGACCACGGAAGGGCTACAAATAGTATTAGTTCTTTGTTAGAAGAAAATAGACCTAATATCCGTTTAGTTCTACTGCTCAGTAAGGTATGATGATTTTTTTGGTCCGATCAAATTTTAATTCTTCTTCTTGTCGTGTCACTGATTTTTTCTTGGTCATCCTGTATTAGGTCAGTGACCAGGTTGAGGTATGGTGGCGCTGAAAAGGGGAATAAAAAAATGAGATTATTTGTTTTTAAGTTGTTAATCGACTGTAAGGGAAATATTAAAATTCGTATTTTAACGTTTCCCTAAATTTAGCTATCGGCGCTTCAACGGGAAGAAATTCAACGGGACAATGAATTGACTAGGTGGCGCAGTCTTAGAGCTCCCGTATCTAGGGAAGGTTTGGGTTCGATTCTCGACGGAGCTTTTATTGGGATATGAAAATTCTCAAAAATATTAGGTACATGAAATCGCTTGAAAAAGTCCGTAAAATTAATGTATTGATTTATTTTTATAATGATAACCCACACTAATGGAATACTATAATTTTTATAATATCCCAGAAAAAGACTCAAACGGGATTTGAATCCAATTTGATTTACAAATATTGAGTTTTCGGAATGAAAAGTTTTTGTATCAAAATAAAATGTAGCGTATTAATATTACACAGGTATACAAGGTGACTCATGACATGTATACCAAAAGGGGGTTATTCTAGAAAAAATACTAGCAAAAACAAAAAAATTTTTTTTTTTCACAAAATTTCTTAAATTAGCTGTTTTTGATATTTAAATCATCTTTAGAACTATAATAACTAAACATCGGAGAAGTTCGGAATCGAGATTGCTACCTAAAACGGCTGATCAGGTCAAAAATATACTTTATGTGTGTGCTTGAAATGAAACAAATAAATAAATGAAATAAATAAATAAATGAAACTCAGTGAAGTTTGACCCCTGATTTGACCCCAAAACAGCTGATTTTCGCATAGAGTTTTTTCAATGAAAAATGTCGAATTTCCTAATGTCGTAGAACAAACTTTAATGCCAATTGGTTGTAGAATAAGAATGGAATACATATTATGAATCACCTTGTAGTGTAGTGTAGCATTCTATTAGTGAAATAATTTTTAGATTCAGTTCAGTAGTTTCCTTCATACAAACAAATTTTACCTCTATAAATAAATATAAAATAGATAAATATTACGGAAATATTCACACGGTCAACTGATCCCAAACTAGGCATAGCCTATGGGTACCAGAGACTGTTATACATAATAGATAAATATTTTTATAACACCCAGACACAGAACAAACATCTGTGTTAATCACACAAATGTTGGTCCTGTGCGGGAATCGCACCCGCGACCTCTAGCGCAGAAGGCAGAGTTGCTACTAACTGAGCTATGAGGCCAGAGGTAA
The DNA here is from genome assembly GCA_947579855.1 of Anticlea derivata. NCBI lineage: Eukaryota > Metazoa > Arthropoda > Insecta > Lepidoptera > Geometridae > Anticlea > Anticlea derivata. Next base: position 2,590,892 of record OX388287.1, on the reverse strand, counting down.
TATAATTAAAATAAAAAAAATGATAGGACCACGCGCACCAAACCTATTTTAACTTTACAACTAAAGGCTCTTGAATGCTGGAGTGGTAACTTAAAGTTAGACCACATATGTAAGCGCACATCAGCACCATACAGTCTGTCCCATCCCACTAAACCGACTTAATATTATAAACTAGTTTCTGCCCGCGGCTTCGCTAGCGTGGTACCTACATTAAAAGTAGCCTATATGCTATTCTAGGTGAATAACTTTATCTATTCCAAGTTTCAATGAAATTGGTTGAGCCGTTACAGCGTGATTAAATGAATAGGTACCACGCGTGCGGAAGCTAGTGTTATAAAATGAATAACGGGACTGTACCGATATAAATCCTTTCAAGGTTATTGAAGTTAGCGTCATTTGGATCATGGCGTAGTTGGTTAATCCCGGGTTCGAATCACACTGGTTCGATAATTTTGGGTTGCATTATTATGCGTTTTAGTTCTAAATACGTTATTATCCCCCATATTCACAAACAATACTAGCTATGACACTGTTGAGTTTTGTTTAAGTCATGAAATCTCTGTTCCTACATATATTTTTTTTACATCACTATGTCAACATACAAGAGTGTGGATTAGCCTTTAGCGGTGCTGACGACCCTTTTATTATCAGTCACTAAGTTTATCGGCCCGATAACTCTCGCCCTGTCCTTTTCTAACAGTATTCAGAAGAAAGAGACGGACATACTTTTATCAAGCGGATAAATTTTGTGAGTGATTATGATTAGGGTGGTAAATTATTAAAATAAAGATATTCGTACATTATTTATCTGTTTTATTTGCATGAAATGTCTGACTTTCTCTGACCTCTAGTTTTTTTTAATAATCCTATGATAGTTCCGAACCAACTACATTATAAATACAAGGTGATTCAAAACATGTATACCATCCCGAAAGGGGGTTATTCTATCAACGAAAAGAAATACCAGTAGCGAAAAAAACATCAATATATTCATTTTTTTTTTAAAATTTTTATTTCACAAGCTTTCTCAAATAAGCTGTTTTTGGTATTTTTATAATCTTTAGAACTAATAACTAAACGTACAAGAAGTTCTGAATCAAGATTGCTACCTAAAACAGCTGATTCATTAGGTTTGACCTGATTTGACCCCAAAACAGCTGATTTTCGCGTAGAGTTTTTATAAATGAAAAATGTCGAATTTCCAAAATTCGTAGAACAAACTTTATTTCCAATAGAGATACAGGGTGTAGAATAAGGCCCTTTCGGGATGGCATACATATTATGAATAATCTTGTATATTATGCGTGGGCCCCGGCTGAAGAATAGACCCCTCCATTTCTACCCGTGGATGTCGTAAGAGGCGACTAAGGGGAACAAAGCTAGGGGATGGGCAACAGCGTTCCCTATCAACAACAAGATCTTTATCTGCGCTCGACAACCCGCATGCCCAGCGTGCCGAGTATGGGCAAATCCCCCCAAATTGGAATTTTAGGAGGAGGTAGGGCACAGCGAGATTTTCTCGTTCTGAATTGGAGCAGGCCGCCTGGGGAGGTACCTCCGCCTTACAGAAGATCGCAGCCAAATAACATTATTTGTTTCAAATAGTGTTGTGTTCCTGCGATGAGTAAGGTTGCCAGAGCTCTTTAGGGGGCGGAGGGGGTTCGGGGTCGGCAACGCGTGCGTGATGCCTCTGGTATTGCAGGCGCTCATAGGCTACAGTAACCGCTTACCAACAGGTGGGCTGTAAGCTTGTTTGCCACCTCAGTGGTATAAAAAAAAAAAAAAAAAAAATATCTTATGGGGGAGGCTTATGTTCAGCAGTGGAATTCCAACGTCTGAAATGATGATGATGAACTATTTCATAGATTTTTTTTAAATAAAACAACGCACTAATTTGTAAGAATGTTATATTTATAACTATGACTAGAAACACGTTATTGCCACAAATTATTTCTTAAATTGTGTTATTAGATAATTATGTTGAATGTTCCTAGCAAGTTAAGTGGCAGTGGGCAGGCCGACAACCGCTAGGGAGTAAAATTTCTCGAATGACGACCACGAACCGACGACGCATTGCGTGAAAGCCCCCCACCCGATGGACCGACGACATTGTGAAGGTTGCGGGATGGAAAAGGCTCAAGACCGTTCGTCATGGCACTCTGGGCCTATGTCCAGTGAACTACTACAGGCTGATGACTCCTGAGCTATGTAAGATGGCCTCTGTTACAGAAAAATTAGATGAATAAACATCATCATCCTGCTTCTGTCCCACAGGGTTAGTCCACCTACCGTACCGACCCCACATTTAAGTGGGGTCGGTACAACATGTTTTATTCTTCCACTCTCTTCTCCGCACTCAATTCTTTCCTACTCTTATGAAAGAAAGAAGTGATTAATAAGAAATATTATAATTTTATTTTAAGAGTAATTTTGTTAAATTCGAGTAGGTACAAAGGCTCCACTTTATTACTTACATCTAACACAAGAAAAATAAATGATTGAATTGTATTGGGTACCCTCAAAACGGAATCCTGGTATTGGGTCATTATCATTTCGCTTACGCAATAGCACTCCAGGAACTGGGGCCTAATTCTACTAATTCAATGGCTTCAAAATGACAATGGTTCAATGGCAAAATGGCCACTTTTGACACTTTTAGTATTCTGAAATCACAGTCGTTTGAAATGGCATTGTGAAACCAATCAACCAATGAAATCAATGAAATGAAAGTGGCGGCAATCGTAACTGAACAATAATGGTACGATCATTATCATGTGATTATCATTTTGAGGTCATTGAAATAGTAGAATCGAGCCCCTGTGTATGTAGACGTAATATTTATTCAGTTCATTTTATTGAGTATTCTTGTATTAATAATTATTCATTCAGTATTCTTGTGTCCGGCCGCGGTGAACAAGTTAACAGTAGCATTGTTAACGTAACTCTGAACTCTGCCTTCGACGATTGTGGAAATCTCTCCGGAACTCTGCTTTAGGCCGTTCTTGACCGGAGGTACTTTTTTACCGTTAAGTTGCGAACCGTTAAGTTCTGGTGGATCTGTAAATTAACGAGTCATGTAACGAGAAGAGGGTTCGGTATGAATGTGGATGGATATAAGACTAGAGGAAGGCCGAAGAAAAGATGGATGGATTGTAATAAACAAGGTCATTCATACCATATATTCCATCCCGAAAGGGGGTTATTCTATCATCGAAAATAAATAATTATAGCGAAAAAAAACTTCAATATATTCATTTTATTTTTTGTATTTTTTTCACAAACTTTCTCAAATAAGCTGTTTTTGGTATTTTTATCGTCTTTAAAATTAATAGCTAAACGTACAAGAAGTTCGGAATCAAGATTGCTACCTAAAACAGCTGATTTATTGAGTTTGACCTGATTTGACCCCAAAACAGCTGATTTTCGCATAGAGTTTTTTCAATGAAAAATGACGAATTTCCCCTTTACATCCCTTGTTTTAGAACAAACTTAATTGCCAATTGGTTGTAGAATAAGCCTCTTTCGGAATGGAATACATGTTATGAATCACCTTGTAGATGACATGAGTAAGAAAGGAGTGAGTGTGGAGATGACGGCTAACAGAAGAGAGTGGAAGAAGAAAACATGTTGTGCCGACCTCACATAGTGTGGGACAAGGGCTGGAAGAAGAAGAGAGGTCTGTAAATTAAAGATGTGACTGAGGAACGCAGGATGAAAGATACAATCAGTTCTCCGGTAGCATTGGTGGAGAGGTGGTAGTGGCCTTCCGATCCACAGGTCGTGGGTTCGAAACCTGACGTGCACCAATGGATTTTCCATTCGGAAAATTTATGTGCGCTATGCTAGTGCTCTCAAACGGTGAAGAAAAACGAACGGAACCGGCATGTTCTAGAATTTATCGAAGACATGTGACATGTGCACGAAAGGAGCCTCTAAGAGGCGCACTTTAATACTTTCACTACACTGATTCACCGACGGATATAGGCCCTTTTCAGGGCCACCATGCCTCAACCTGGTCACTGACCTGATACAGGATGACCAAGAAATAATCAGTGACGCGACAAAGAAAGAAAATAGTAATAAGTTTTTTAGATGTAGGTATTAAAATTATTTTTAGAATGGCGACCCCCCACCCGATGGACCGAGGACATTGTGAAGGTTGCGGGAAGTCGGTGGATGGAGAAGGCTCAAGACCGTTCGTCATGGAACTCTTTGGGGGAGGCCTATGTCCAGCAGTGGACTTCTACAGGCTTATATGATGAAAATTATATTTTGTACAAAATATATAAGAAATAAATAATTAAAAAAAGCACGGCCTCATGAAAATCAATTCCTTATTACACTGACCTTCTTCGGTAATATTTGTTTCTTTCTTCAACATCCCCACCACACAAGGGCCTTTGGCCAGCGACCATAAAGGCACCGGAGGGTCCTCCCGCTTTATAGGCTCCAAAATATTCCTCCTAGACCTCAATACACTCGGCAGCTCATTCCTGGCAACATTCTGCACCTCCCCATTTTGCGGGTAACTTTTCTCCACTGGCAACACTTTTGCAACGGGCAAACTGTGTTCAATTTTAGAAATTTGACTTTCTACTGTGAAAATTTCGTTGTCTTTTTGCAGAGATGGTTTTATGTCGTCGGAATTGTTGGTTTCTGTGCTGTCCTGGTTTTTGAGTGTGTTTCTAGGGGAAATTGAGTCTATTCGTCGTGGAACACCGTTTAGTTTGGGAGTTTCGTTTTCTAGGGAAAGCGGCGGCGCCGTTGCCATGTATTGACTGTACATATTGCCTATTAGTTCCTCTGTACGCCTGGAGACAGAAATATTAGGTAATTGAATACCTAATTGGTCCCAAACTAATCTTACTAATAATATACATCTTGCTTGGTCGCGAGGAACAGGCGTAGCTTCACCTAGTTTCTAAGACGTTTCAAAGTGATCCTAGTGATTTTATTGAAATAAATGCCTTTTGACTTGACTTGACATCCTACTTCCTACTAATCCTATCCTACTAATATTAAAAATGCGAAAGTTTGTGGGGATGTTTGTTGTTCAATAACGCCGTAACGGCTCAACCGATTGCGATGAAAATTGAAATAGATGGAGATCTTTACCTAGAATAGCATATAGGCTTCTATTTATCTAGGTAGGTACCTTCCACGCGAGCGAAGCCGTAAGCGGAAGCTAGTAATATTACAAATGCGAAATTTTGGATAGATGTTTGTTACTCAATCACGCCAGAACGGCTGAACGGATCGGGTTGAAAGGAGACATTTCATTCTGGGCCTGGTCCATGTACACTACATAGAAAAGTTAGGAAAAATTAGGAGATTACAAGAAAAATACAATTTCATTAATTTGAAGACAAATGCGATTGTACAAGAATAGTTCTTCTGGTAAGTTTTTTACTATGTGAACACTATTTGAAGGCCGCCATGTTGGTTTATAATTGGCGTTTGACATGACATTGACATATTTTTCATGTCATGTTGTTTGATTTGATTGTTTTTGTTTTGTCAGATAAATGTAGGTTGTCAAAATGACATTTCACGCACGTCCATCCGCCATATTTTTGTAGCGCTGTGTGTAGCTCTCTTTGTCGAAAAAAATCTTAATGTACCTTAGAACGAAGTCAATTTAAATAAAATAACCAATTAAATACGTTTACTTTATTGCTTAGCCATATTTTAGAGTAGTGTACACAGTGCAGGCCCAGGCTCCATATATTGATGAAACGTCTCTTTTGGCACAGAGACAGATTATAGTCTGTAATAGCCCATAGGTCACTTTTTTAATTTTATGTTTCATTTTCACAAAATTCACGCGTGTATTTATCTCAATATATATTACCTCTCATGACCTATATTATTAATCAATCAATATATGTATTGGTATATATTCATTGTCAATATATATTATTTATGTGTATTTGTCAATAATTACCTTGTAAGTGGAATTATGACGGTTTGCGCCGCGCCATTAGTCGGCTGGTAGGCATTATGTCCGAATCCGTCTATCGCTGAGTTATTTGTAACCTGCAAAATAAATAGATGGTTTGGTCATGTAGAGAGAATGAACGAAAGAAGATTGACGAAACAGGTGTATAAGGCGAGTGTGAATGGGACCGTTGGAAGGGGAAGTTCTAGGCGTACGTTTAGTGACCAAATCGGTGACGTTTAGGACAAAGGCCAGGTCATGAGTACCCTAAACCGACGACCATGTATGAGGAATGTGGTGAGAGTGAATGAAGCAAAAGAGGTAGGTATGTCAGGATCGTAGCAAGTGGAAAACCGTGGTCTCTGCCTACCCCTTTGGGAAACAGGCTTGATTTTATGTATGTATGTAAAATAAATAACACCCTGTCACATACAGTCCTGATCCCACACTAGGATCCCCTGTGTCGTGGGTCTCAGAAACTACGAGTACCATGGTACCACATCACCCAGACCTAGAACAAATATTGCAGATCATGCAAACATTTATCCCGCAGCGGGAATCGAACCCGCACCTCTTACCTCTCAGACGGGTTTGCCCGCTACGCCACCGATGTCACCAATCGAAAAAACCCAGCAAATAGTAATATAAAGTGCGCCTCTTAGAGGCTCCTTTCGTGCACATGTCACATGTCTTCGAATGTTTAGGTTCTAGGACATGCCGGTTTCCTCACGATGTTTTCCTTCACCGTTTGAGAGCACTAGTAAGTACCTACAGCACACACAAATTTTCCATAACCATATATTTTGGATTTTTTTTGCTGTGGTGACCCCGGCTGAAGAATAGGCCCCTCCATTTCTACCTGTGGATGTCGTAAGAGGCGACTAAGGGGAACAAAGCTAGGGGATGGCCAGCAGCGGTCCCTATCAACAACAAGAGCTTTATCTGCGCTTGACAACCCGCATGCCCAGCGTGCCGGGTATGGGCAAATCCCCCTAAACCATTGTTTCTAGTAATCTATAGGGGCTTATGTTCAGCAGTGGACGTCCTACGGCTGAAATGATGATGATATTTTTTGGATTTGATTCTGACTGGCCTCATAGCTCAGTTGGTAGAAACTCTGCCTTCTGCGCTAGATAAAGATAAAGATAAAATATTTATTTGCTATGAACATGGTATGTAGTGTACAGGTGTTTTTTTATATTTATATCGTTCATCATATTCAGCCATTTGTCATGACGTACAAATATTCAATAGTAATTACATGTCAATAAAAAAAAAGTCAAAAATACAGATTTTTAAAATAAAATTAAAATTTGCATGTCAAAAATTCATTAATGATTTTTTATGGACTAGAGGTCGCGGGTTCGATCCCCGCACTGAAATGTTTGTTCAGTGTGACGAACACAGATGTTTGTTCTGTGTCTGGGTGTTAAATATATATCTATTATGTATATCAGTCTCTGGTACCCATAGTACAGACAGGCTATGCCTAGTTTGGGGTCAGTTGACCGTGTGTGATATGTCCGGAATATTTATTATTTTATTTATACCTCCATAACACCAATTTGCGTTGTCCTCACGTGGTAGGGGAAATTTTTGTTTGCGAATACTGGAAGCGTCAGTAACTGTAACAAAAGGTAAAGGGCTGATTATACTTTAAGAACCACCTATTCTATAAGATTTGTTATGTAATTTTAAAGTGTAATTGTTTGTTGTCCTGAATAAATAAAAATAAAATAAAGGTAGGTATGTCAAAATCGTCTTTCTACTGGACAACGGGCACTGTGTCAAAATCGTCTATCTCTATATACAAATAAACTTACCAAAAACATAATATGTCCACTGAAAGTGATGAATAACAGCACAGCAGTTACCACACTTTCTCTCACCCATTTGTCTGAAAAAAAAATCTTCTAAATACGAGATGGATGGATGGATGTTTGTTACTCAATCACGCCAGAACGGCTGAACGGATCTGGATGAAATTTGGCAAAGGGATAGATTATACTTAGTCTAGAATAGCACATAAGTATTCTCGTATGTACCATGTCAGCGAAGCCGGGTGGAAGCTAGTATAAATATACCTACTTATATTATAAATGCAAAAGTTTCTGAAAAAGTTCGGATATTTGTGGTTGAATCACGCCGTAAAAGCTCAACCGATTTTGATGAAACTTTGAATAGGTCAGAATGGCATATAGGCTAATTTTTTGTTGGTACCACATGAGCGAAGCCACGGGCTCTAGCTAGTAGGTAATAAAGCTACTTACCAATGAAATTGTTAGCAGTTAGTATAAAGAGCGGTCCCGCAAGGAACCATAGTGTACCACAGATAAAAAATGGACAGTAGAACATATTCTGAAAAAAAAAACATGTGATTAGTAGTTGTGATTGAGTTCCCAGTAAAGTAAATAAATAAATAATAAATAAATATTCCAGACATATTCACACGGTCAACTGATCCCAAACTAGGCATAGCCTGTACTATGGGTACCAGAGACTGATATATATAATAGATAAGTATTTAACAACCAGACACAGAACAAACATCTGTGTTTATCACACAAATGTTTGTCCAGTGCGGGGATCGAACCCGCGACCTCTAGCGCAGAAGGCAGAGTTACTACTAACTGAGCTATGAGGCCAGTCAAAAGGAAGTGCCACAGCAACTTGCGATCGAAGGTCGTAGATTCAAATCCCGTTCGAGCAGTTATTAATTCTTCTTGCATCTTCTTCTTGTCGTGTCACTGATTATTTCTTGGCCATTCTGAATTAGGTCAGTGACCAGGTTGAGGTATGGTGGTCATAGGGCCTATGACCGCGAAATAATCAGTGTAGTGACAGGATTAAAGTGCGCCTTTCGTGCACAATGTACCTATGTGCTCATAAGGCAAGCACGTAGCAAGTAAATTTGTCATTTAGAGGGATAAGTTGGTTGTTGGAAGTTATAAATTATAAAAATAATCATTGATTTTGACGAAAAATACCTACCTTTTGTGGATATTTCCTGACGGTGCAGAACGTGGAATACCCGAACACAACCCACGCTGCTATCCGCAGCACCACAATGCCATAGCCGGCTGGACTCTCATATATGTACAGAACTTCGCCTGGATCAAAAGCCTGAAAGATAGATTAAGCGTAGCGTAGGTTGCCTGATCAGTAGCAGTAGTAGCTTAATCATAGTAACTTAAGCCAGTTGATTAATAATTATCAGTGGCTTAATAGCTAAGATCTAAATCTAATAATGAATCTAAACATGTCGCAGGCACTACAGCGTCCTGTAAGGGAGTAAAAAGTTCGATCCGACGCTGTATTAATCATCTATAATACTGAGATGTAGGTATAGATGCCTTAATACAGTTTACAGCGTTTTGATGCTAGTTTTTTTTTTGTTTTCCCCATGGCTACAGTATGGGTTTAGAAAGGGTGTTTTGAACTTTTTAAGGGGTCGGCAACGCGTGCTTGATGCCTCTCGTATTGCAAGCGTCAATAGGCTACGGTAACCACTTACCAACAGGTGGGCCGTAAGCTTGTTTGCCACCTTTGTTGTATGAAAAAAACAAAAAAAAAGTTAGAAAGGGTTTTGGCCATTAAGCCGCGTCTGCGTCGAGCGTGTTAAGTTACTAAAAAAGTACTGAAACCTTTCAAATTGTGCGTCAGTGATATCTGTCAAAATAAAATTGTGGACTTCTACCGCAGACTCCAAAATCTTTGATCTTACCTTGGCTTGGTACACAAACAGTATGATGTAAGTGGCGAAGTAGCAGCACATAAATACTGTCAGTTTGACAGTAAAAGCCAGCCGCAGCCGGCCCCGTGTCACCGTATACCCCTTAGCTAGTAACAGAAGTAGTAGCAGGAAAGACATTTCCGAAATGCCACAGAAGAATTGACCTGGAATGACATTAAAAAGTGTCAATAAGGGTCAAAGTAAGATATAAAGTAGGATATAACACCCAACAGTCACATACATAGTCCTGACCCCACACTAGGATTCCATGTGGGTATCAGAAACTATGAGTACCATGGTACCACAACACCCAGACCCGAAACGAATATTTGCAAATTTAACATTTGTCCCGCGCGGGAATCGAACCCTTGCCAATAAAATAAGGAAGGACCTGTGTATGTGGCGCAACTTGGTTCCAACGGAAGATCAACGTTGTGTTACTTTTTAGGTAACACAATAACATGCTGAGTTGGAAGCCAGTTTGTGGCATATGAGTAGGTATTTTATAGTTTAGTTTAATTTTGTTGTTTCTAATACTCGTTGTTATGCCGATACCTACCTATGTATGTATGTTTGCGTCTCAGACGGACAATCGCCCGCTGCGCCACCGAGGTCGTCAATGGAATGGCATAGAATTGACAAGAGGGCGGGTTTTGGTCGGTCTATAACGTGTATCTATAAGTTTGTACAGTCAGTACTCGCTAACTACATCTATGGGATATTTATGTAAATAGTTTCCTGGCGACAAACAAGGATTTAACGTGGAGCATCTATATAAAACCCTTTCTACTAACCCTTACTATTTGCTATAAGCTTTAAATAGCATTAGCTTTATTAGTTTAGGAGGAGGTAGGGCACAGCAAGATTTTCACGTTCTGAATTGGAGCAGCCCGCCTGGAGAGGTACCTCCGCCTTACAGAAGATCGCAGCCAAATAACATTCTTTGTTTCAAATAGTGTTGTGTTCCTGCGATGAGTAAGGTTGCCAGAGCTCTTTAGGGGTAGGGGGGTTCGGGGTCGGCAACGCGTGCGTGATGCCTCTGGTATTGCAATCGCTCATAGGCTACGGTAACCGCTTACCAACAGGTCGGCCGTATGCATGTTTTCCAACTCAAAAATAATATAAAAAAAAAAGCTAGAATGTTTTCTTTGATAGTGGTTTAAGCCATAAGAGTAGGTAACCACTACCGACAGTAACCGACTAATCTTCCGTATAATTCAGACTCCTCTCCATCAAGGTTGTCTGATAGAGGTCGCTTTCTAAGCGATAAGACCGCCCATGGTACATATAACTCTACTTAGTGTATAATCTATTGTAATTAGTTTTTAAGGTGTGTGTACAATAAATAATTTTCATTCGTTAATTCATTCACTAATCGCGTAAGCTATAGCTTTTAGCAAATGGTTTTACTAGTAGTTTAAGCCATCTGGCTTCTTTTGACAGTATCTTAAGCTAAAACATTAATTTTACCTGTTATCTTGGCCCCCTCTCCTCCCCACCCTTGGGTAGCGTATCTCACATACGCCAGGCTTTGCAAGACTACCCCGGCGTGTTGGTAACAAGCCGACGCGCAGTACAGTTTGTACGTAGAATGTAGCAAATGGCGTGATTTTAGTTCGACGCTGCAGATTACTATGGCTATTAATACGGCTATGTATGCGAACGTGTATGCCAATAAAACTGGAAGGACATCTGAAAAATTAAATAAGTATAAAAATAAATAAATAATAAATATTCCGGACATATTCACACGGTCAACTGATCCCAAACTAGGCATAGCCTGTACTATGGGTACCAGAGACTGATATATATAGGTATGTAATAGATAAATATTTAACACCCAGACACAGAACAAACATCGGTATTTATCACACAAATGTTTGTCCAGTGCGGGGATCGAACCCGCGACCTCTAGCGCGGAAGGCAGATTTACTACCAACTGAGCTATGAAGCTTGACTAGCTATAATTTTACTGTACATTCTGCCCTACCGGGCACCAAAATAGACGGATTTTTTTTCTTTATGTGGCTTATGTGTCGCTACGGCCCAATATTACAATCACTTCAAAATGACAATGGTTCAATGGCAGGCCTATTTTGACGCCACAAACATCCAAACTTCCTCACAAACTTTCGCATTTATAATATTAGTTAGATACTTACAAAACTCATCAGCGGAAAAGTGTTCCCGCCAAAAATCTCCATCGGGACCATTTGTCATCAAAAACTTGTATTTTATATCCAAGCCCTGGAAAATATATATCTATCTGTATATATAAAAGAACAAGGCCTCAACGTGCGATCAAAGCACAGCCCAAACCGCTAAAGCTATAAAGCTGAAATTTGGACAGTAGCTGCCTTATATGTCAAACACATCCACAAAGGAAGGATTTTCAAAATATCAACCCCTAAGAGGGTGAAAAGGGGTGAAAACGTTTGTATGAAGAATCGTATTCCTTGAACCTACAGATTTGAAACTAACTATAAATAATGTATGATAAAAATTAAGAATAACTGAATTTTTAGATTTTCAAAACTACCCCTTGAAAGGGTGTAATGAGATGTCAAAGTTTGTATGGGAGAATCTTAACGCATGGAGAGATTTATCTGAAACTTGGTACAAATACTCATAAAGTCAAATAATGAAATACGTATTTAAGGATTTTTCAAAACTACCCCTTTTTATGAAGATACCACGCGAGGAAAGCCGCGGGCGTACGCTAGTGAATTATAAAATATCTACTTACCTATGAGTCAAAACTCTTATATACATTATTTGCTAAGGTGTCAAGGTAATTATGAATGCAAAGCTTTATTTGGTCAATTGAAATGTTATGGCACATACGGCATTAGTCAAAATCTTTATTACGGTAAATCGGTTCATGATACTTGTAAGGATCATGTAACGATTAAAAATTATTGTTAAGTTTAGGTTCTTGAATATTTTTCTACTTTGTTTATGTCAAATATATAAACTCTTATTTTTTGATGTTACTTTTTGCTACAGTTCTATGTTTTTGTTGATAGAATAACTTATGGGGATTCCACATACCACATCTACTATAGTATTAAGTTATCTGTGACCACATATACCACATTTTATGAATCACCTTTATTTATTTATTTATATTTATTTATTACACAAAAGGAATACACATAAATGGTTGTAAATGTCTTAAAACCTATGTTAGGTTTGTCTAGACATTAGGTTCTCGATATTAAATATAAGAAAAAATTTAAACAATATTTTACTTTTTTTCTATGAAGAGCGAGCGCATGTTAAAATCTTTGTCCGTCACCTTGTGTAGGTGAAGCTAGGCTTGCTTCTCGCGAATATAAAATAATCTATTGTTATTCGTTTTTAAGGTACAATAAAGAATTTTCATTCATTCATTCATAAAACCCTCTAGTTTTTTTTTATATTTTTTATTTTATACATGTTATACGGAGGCAAACAGGCTTACGGCCCACCTGATGGTAAGCGGTTACCGTCGCCTATTGACATCTGCAACACCTGGAGCATTGCTAATGCGTTGCCTGCCCTGGAGAAATATTTTTGTATTTTTCTTAAAGCTCTTCATGTTGTAGGTTAGCGGGAAAACCTCGGAAGGAAGCTCATTTGCACGATTTGTATCCGAATGTTAAGGTATTCGGATCAAAATTGGTTTTAATACTAAACTGAAACTTACCTTAGGACTATCACAATTGCTAATAGCGATGAACCACCACCTCTCTCTCGCAGAACGGAACCTTCTTGAGTTATGACAGGATACAATGAGCCTTTCCTTGGCAATGGTGGCCCCGTTTTGATTGGATTCCGAGTTAAGGCGACGGCGGCGGTAGCGTTGGATGAGTTCGTTGGTGGAGCGTTTTATTTTATGCTAAAGATAAATATCTATTTAGAATAACACATCATCCAAGACAACATGATTACCTATGGCTAAAGAGCCGATTGCAGATAGAAATAAAAAAAAGTACAATAACATGTTTTTGTCATCAAAATTCGGCGGTAAGTACTACATACTCGTAAGTAATTTTACCACTACTTCACATACCTACTTATCACCCGATGGACCGATGACATTGTAAAGGTTGCGGGAAGTCGGTGGATGGAAAAGGCTCAAGACCGTTCGTCGTGGAACTCTTTGGGGGAGGCCTATTGCCAGCAGTGGACTTCTACAGGTTGATGATTATATATAATATAATATAAATTTTATTTCAGGTAACTTAAGAATAGTACAGATGGTAAAAACTAATTCTAAGACCCAAAGAAATATATACCTTAACCTAATATATATAAAATACCTATTATTTATTTAAAACATTGTGACTACTGCGACGTGTCGATGTCGCAATCAGGGTGTCAGCTGACGACGGTGCACGGCGGTGTCCCCTTGCAGGCGGCCAGTGAACCTTCGGAACTTGACACCCTTCGGCCAAAACTCTGCGCTCAGGTAGGTCGATAGATGTTCAGTTGGAACTCTCACCATAAATGAATTGAAGCTCACATTATGGCGAGAATCCAGCTTCTCGACCCGCAGCGAAAGTCCGGTCATTATGACATACTTATCCTATCCTACTAATATTATAAATGCGAAAGTTTGTGAAGATGTTTGTGGTTCAATCACGCCCAAACGGCCGAACGGATTTTAGTCTGGAATAGCATCTAAGCTACTTTTTAAGTAGGTGCCAACCGAGCGAAGCCGCGGACGGAAGCTAGTAAATATATATATCCATTTTCTCTATTTCACGCGTAAGCAGGCAATTTTTTATCACATACAATATACATGGTGATTCATAACATGTATACCATCCCGAAAGGGGGTTAGTCCATTAACAAAAAGAAATAATATTAGCGAAAAAAACATCAATATTTTCATATTTTTTTTCACAAACTTTCTCTTCATATTATGAATCAACTTGTATAAGAAATTCTTTGGTAATTCAACGCGGGAATGCAGCCAGTGCTCTTGGCACATTGCCGCATGACCAAAATAATTGTTTCATTAGTTTCTATTTTATTATTCATTATTTGATTTTATATTTTATCATCATCATCATAATTTCAGCCGTACGACGTCCACTGCTGAACATGGCTTCCCCCACAGACAGAGCGAATTCCTATCATGTGGGGGGATTTGCCCATACTCACCACAATGGGCATGCGGGTTGGCGAGCGCAGTTAGAGCTATCGTTTTTAAAATGAGGGACGCCGCTGCCCATCCCCTAGCTTTTTTCCCTTAGTCGCCTCTTACGACATCCGCGGATAGGTAGATATGGAGGGGCCTATTCTTTAGCCGGGGCCACCACGGCATAGATTTTATAGTATGTACGTATATGGTATGTTTAAGTGTGTCATAAAATAAATTGTATAAGTAATGTTAAAACCAAAGTTGCTCACATACTTTTGAACTTACCCCGTGTTTATTTTGATTGTCAAAAAGTATCTCAACATCCCTCAAGTCCGCTTTACTCCCATTACTTTCCGGCCCAATACTCTCCCAAAGTTCCTCATCTGGCAACACCGTGGTGTTCCAATCGTCAGTTGGCAACACTTCGAACCACGTGGTGTTTGTAGGGTTGGCCGGTAACGGGGTGGTTTTGAGGAATTGGTCGTAGAATGAGGGGTGGGGGGCGACTGTCGCGTTCGGTTTTTTTGTTGGTTTCGCTGTAGAGGGCGCTGTGGTACTGAAATAGAAGCAATGCATAGGTACTTACTTATCCTACTAATACTATAAATGCGAAAGATCGTGAGTATGTTTGGATGTTTGTTATTCAATCACGCTGTAAAGGGTCAACCGATTTCTTTGAAACTTGGAATATAAATAGTTCTTTTTATGTAGGTACCACGCGAGCAAAGACGCGGGCTGAAGCTAGTAGGTAAAATACACAAGAAACAGTTACCCTATCTAAAGACCGGTACAAACGATCTATAGATAGCTCAATAAAGCCAGTTCTTCATTACAGAGAGAAAATAAAACTAATATTTGTAAATGTATGATGAGCTATCTAAAGACCGTTACAACCTATCTATAGATAGATCAATTGATCCAGATCACTACGGAAGCGTCCCCAAGTTCTTCTCGACAGATATTCAGGGTAGTCGGGGACCCAAGAGGTATCTTGCCGCAGAACCGATAACCGTTGGGGAGTAAAGGTTCTCGAAGGCGACTACGAACCGGGCGACGCAGTGTTGGAAGGCCCGACGACCCGATGGACCGACGACATCGTGTAGGTTGCGGAAAGTCGGTGGATGGAGAAGGCCCAAGACCGTTCGTCATGGAACTCTTTGGGGGAGGCCTATGTCCGGCAGTGGACTTCTACAGACTGATGATGATGATAATTTATGTATTTTATACTATCTATAAATAATAATAATAAATATTCCGGACATATTCACACGGTCAACTGATCCCAAACTAGGCATAGCCTGTACTATGAGTACCAGAGACTGATATACATAATAGATATATATTTAACACCCAAACACAGAACAAACATCTGTAATCATCACACAAATGTTTGTCCAGTGCGGGGATCGAACCCGCGACCTCTAGCGCAGAAGGCAGAGTTACTACCAACTGAGCTATGAGGCCAGTCAAATGTATGTATATATCTGTATATTTTATAAATATGTATATTATTTATTGGTATGTATGCTGTGTGTTTATAGTATTCAAGTTTATGTTATGTTAACAAGTGTTTCCATTATTTATGTTTTTAAGTCCACCCCGACCAATCTTTCTTTAATTTTATCTTCACTCCATCCAAAGGTTGTCTGGAAGAAATCGCTTTTTTAGCGATAAGACCGCCCATTGTACACTCTTCAAATCAAATCAAATCAAAGTAATTTATTGTGTAAAATGGGTTAAGTACAGTTGTTACATGATACAATACAAATTAGGAGCAGCCATATTCAGCGTTGTAGGTACGTATTCAATATACATATTTTCAAAAAAATTAAGCTTTAAATTACAATAAAATAGTGCTATTACAAAAAATGTCATTAAAATAATCATGGGTTGAAAATAATCATGCTTTTTCTTGGTCTTTAGTTTTAGTTTCTTTTTTATTTTGTAATTTATATTGGTGTACAATAAAGCATTTTCATTCATTCATTCATTCATGATGATGAATATTCAGGTAAGTAAGTACCTCTTGGAGGCAGGAACCTCCCTGTTAGCCTTCGTGAGGACACACCCAGAGTACTCCGTTTCAGGGTACCAGTGAGAGAGTCTGATGATCTGGTTCTGCCCCCTGTTGAGCACTGCTTCTTTCTCCTTGCAGCTCTGAAAGAGAACCAAAAATCATCATGATGAAGTCCACTGCTAAATAGGCCTCCCCCAAAAGACAGCCATGCCACGATGAAAGGTCTTCAACCTTCGCCTTCAATCTTGTATCTTTTCATTATGATTATATACCTACCGTCGTCCCGAAAAGGGCTTAGGATATCACCAAAAAGATATAATAATAATAATAGCATCCAACAGTACATAGTCCTGACCCCACACTAGGATTCCCTGTGTCGTGGGTATCAGAAACTACGAGTACCATGGTACCACAACACCCAGACCCGGAACAAATATTAGTAGATCACGCAAAAAATTGTCTCGCAGCAGGAATCGAACCCCTCCGTCTCAGGCGGGCAACCGCTACGCCACCGAGGTCGAAAAAGTTACTTCGAACAGTATAGTATTATGTTATCTGTGCTTCGAACCAAGAAAATAACTGCATTTGATAAACTTGAAATTAGCGCCATCTATCCGACTACGAATCATCCCCTTACCTTGCAACCCATAGTAACTGTCTTTTAATCTGTGATTGTATACTCGTATACTATCAGAATCTTATTTTCGACCAAGCTTCACGTAGGCGCCGTGGCTTAGTTGGTTAAAGCGCCTGTCTAGTAAACAGGAGATCACGAGTTCGAATCTCGTCGGGGCCTTGGTACAGACGCGTAGTCTTTTTGCATTTTTTATTTTATTATCGTTTTTTATTCATTGATACGTTTTTTTTTAGATTTGTTTTCTGTTCTTCCGGGAATCTTTTCAAGTTTTTTTCTAAGGACCTTTTTGGACTATAACAAATAAAATTATCTTAATCGATCCAGCCGTTCTCTAGTGATGCGCTTACCAACGATTTTAGAGCATTTAATTTTTATTTTTATTCTAGCTTTCGCATTTTTAATACATTATTAATGTGTTATATATATTGGCCTCGTACACAAGCTCAAAGTCGCGCAACGGGCTATGGAGAGAGCTATGCTCGGAGTTTCGCTGCGAGATAGAATCCGAAATGAGGAAATCCGTAGAAGAACCAAGGTCACCGATATAGCTTTTAGAATTAGCAGGTTGAAGTGGCAGTGGGCCGGCCATATAGCTCGCAGAACCGATAACCGTTGGGGAACAAAGGTTCTCGAGTGGCGACCACGAACCGGACGACGCAATGTTGGCGGAGAAGGCTCAAGACCGTTCGTCGTGGCACTCTTTGGGGGAGGCCTATGTCCAGCAGTGGACTTCATCAGGCTGATGATGATGATGATTAATTTTAGTAAGAAGTAGGATTAATAGATGGTTAAACTAAACACATATGCGTACTTTCAAATTAAAAAATATACAAACACCTAGCATAATGACTTAGATATTTATAATTATTTGCAGTGGAAATGAGAGCTTTGCGAAGTATGTGTGGAGTAACTTTGAAAGATAGAGTGAGGAACAATGTGATAAGAGAACGTTGTGGGGTGAAAGAAGACGTAGTGATGAGGATTGAGAAAGGTATGCTGAGATGGTTTGGTCATGTAGAGAGAATGAACGAAAGAAGATTGACGAAACAGGTGTATAAGGCGAGTGTGAATGGGACCGTTGGAAGGGGAAGACCTAGGCGTACGTTTAGTGACCAAATCGGTGACGTTTTGGAAAAAGGCCAGGTCATGAGTACCCTAAACCGACGAGCATGTATGAGGAATGTGATGAGAGTGAATGAAGCAAAAGAGGTATGTCAGGATCGTAGCAAGTGGAAAACCGTGGTCTCTGCCTACCCCTCTGGGAAACAGGCGTGATTTTATGTATGTAATTATTTGAGAGCCATGCGTGCGGGGTTATTTTAGGCGTAAAGGTCAACACCAATTTTCAGCTCCGATGTCTACGCTACGGCCCTTAATACAATACGATACATTCCATTTTGTGAAAAAAGGATTATCGAAAACAACAAATGCGCCATGTTTGTTGCCTGATTCTTGTAGGCTTGGTCGCGAGGAACAGGCGTAGCTTCACCTAGTTTGTAAGACGTTTCAAAATGACCGTCGTTAACAAAAATGTTGCTGGCTTTTGTAATTATGTCAATTATTTTGTTTTTTTCTAAACTATACTTCAGAAAGTATTATAATTTCGTTAATTTATTATTGCTCAAGGAATCTGATTTTGTATACTTTTTCGTGTGAACGTAATATGGTTAAATGAACAAGCACATGCTAACGAATTAATAATATTATGTCATATTTACCTACTGATACGGAAAATGATCCTAGTGATTTTATTGAAATAAACACCTGTAGATTTGATTTTACTGATTTGACGATACCAAAGATCCTACAATCCTAAGTGGAAATCCGTAGTCTCTGCCTACCCTGGAAAATAGGCGTGATTTTATGTATGTATTTAAGATCCTACTAATATCATAAATGCGAGAGTTTGTAAGGATTTGTTATTAAATCACGTCGTAACGGCTCAACCGATTTCGTTGATCTTAAAGAGTTATTTATCTATAGGCTACTTTTTATGTAGGTACCACACGAGCGAAGCCGCGGGCGGAAGCTAGTAGGTAATATAGTAGTTTTATATAGTAGTTTTATATAGTAGTTATATATAGTAGTTTTTGACTGGCCTCTTAGCTCAGTTGGTAGTAACTCTGCCTTCTGCGCTAGAGGTCGCGGGTTCGATTCCCGCACTGGACAAACATTTGTGACTAGCACAGATGTTTGTTCTGTGTCTGGGTGTTAAATATATATCTATTATGTATATCAGTCTCTGGTACCCATAGTACAGGTTATGCCTAGTTTGGGATCAGTTGACAATGTGTTAAGTGTCCGGAATATTTATATTTTTTTTTAGTTTTAGGATACTCGCAAGAGATACTTCAGTCGCATGCCGAGGTTCGTACATTATGATACTAAAAACAAAGAACAATGTAGATATAATTTGCATTTGCGGCACAAACCTCTTAGGACGTATTTAATTATGTCGAGTGATTTCAGTGAATTATCACTGGACTGGCCGTGGCGGCCCCGGCTGAAGAATAGACCCCTCCATATCAACCTATCCGCGGATGTCGTAAGAGGCGACTAAGTCAAAGTCAAAAGGCGTTCATATGCGCTAGAGGTCGCGGGTTCGATTCCCGCACTGGACAAACATTAGTGACTAACGCAGATGTTTGTTCTGTGTCTGGGTGTTAAATATATATCTATTATGTATATCAGTCACTGGTTCCCATAGTACAGGCTATGCCTAGTTTGGGATCAGTTGACCGTGTGTGATATGTCCGGAATATTTATTTTTATTTATTTTATATCAATAAAATCACTAGGATCACTTTGAAACGTCTTAGAAACTAGGTGAAGCTACGCCTGTTCCTCGCGACCAAGCCTAGAAGAATCAGGCAACAAACACGGCTTGGTGCCTATAATTTCTTTCGATGATCCTTTTTCACAAAATGGAATTTAAAGCTTCAGTGTGGTGCCGATCGAACTAGGTGAGGCTCAAATGAAAAGTAATCTAATTATAATCTCTAATAAATCATCATCATCATCATCATCTCCCTGCCCTTATCCCACTTCATGTAGGGTGGGCACAACATGTTTTTCTCTTCCATGTAAATAATAAATAAGAGCTAATAAAAATATGAAAAAAAAGACAAATTTGAGCTTCAACAGGCAGCTAAGGGAAAAAAGCTAGGGGATGGCAGCAGCGTTATTGGCATTTTAACTACGATAGCTTTATAATCTCTAATAAATAAGAGCTTATAAAAATATGAAAAAAATACAAATTTGAGCTTCAACAGGCAGCTAAGGGAAAAAAGCTAGGGGATGGGCAGCAGCGTCTCTCATTTTAACAACAATAGCTCCATCTGCGCTCGCCAACCCGCATGCCCAGCGTGGTGAGTATGGGCAAATCCCCCCACATGATAAGGAATTCGCTCTGTCTGTGGGGGAGGCCATGTTCAGCAGAGGACGTCGTACGCCTTTTTTTTTTTTTTTTTATACAACAGAGTTGGCAAACATGCTTACGGCCCACCTGATGGTAAGCGGTTACCGTAGCCTATGAGCGCTTGCAATACCAGAGGCATCACGCACGCGTTGCCGACCCCGAACCCCCTTCCCCCCTAAAGAGCTCTAGCAACCTTACTCACCGCAGGAACACAACACTATTTGAAACAAATAATGTTATTTGGCTGCGATCTTCTGTAAGGCGGAGGTAGGCGGGCTGCTCCAATTCAGAACGAGAAAATCTCGCTGTGCCTACCTGTGCTACCTGTGCCTACCTCCTCTTAACGCCTGAAATGATGAGTGAAAATTGTGGTAAAAAAATTCGTTCGCTAACCTTAGTGCTGTGGTACACCGCGGGCCACTGGCTACCGTCATCATAGTACAGCAACAGATTAGGGATGCCCATGTCCTTCTCATATTCAATCAGGTACTCGAACTGACCGTTTAGGGATAGAAAGCAGAATCGCGAGAGAAATGCCCAGTTCTGAAAGAAAGTTACACAATGAACACACTAACAATAGAGCACTGGAGTGGTGGTGGTAGCCCCGCCTGCCGATCCACAGGTCGTGGCTTCGAATTTCGGTCGGATAATTTGTGTGCGATATAGGTACTACAACAACACCCAGACCCGGAACAAAATATATGCAATCATGCATACATTTGTCCCGCGGTAGTAATCGAACCCGCACCCCATGCGTCTCAGGCGGGCACCCGCCCGCTGCGCCACCAAGGTCGTCAAATGATGAATAATAAATAAATATTCCGGACATAATATCACACACGGTCAACTGATCTCAAACTAGGCATAGCCTGTACTATGGGTACCAGAGACTGATATACAATAATATATAACTATTTAACACCCAGACACAGAACAAACATCTGTGTTAATCACACAAATGTTTGTCCAGTGCGGGAACCGAACCCGCGACCTCTAGCGCAGAAGGCAGAGTTACTACCAACTGAGCTATGAGGCCTGTCAAATGATGATAATGTCATTTTTTGTATCGCGTTTATACAAACCTCTTTAGTGTCAATGGTTCCCTCAACCCACTTGGCGTTCCCGGCTGGTACTATCAGGCACAGAACGAGTCCCGGCAACCAGGCCATATTGATCTAACAGATACGTACTGGAACACAGAATTAATTAAAACTCGAACTACGTAGCTAACAACGATGTAGATACATACAAACGTAGTAAAAGTTCTAAGTTTTTTTGTTTTACTCATACCTACATACGTAAAAAACGTAACGTCAGGCGATCAGATCCTTGAGATGTATAAGGGGGGTCAATTTTTAATTTCTTTATTTAATAAAATAACAACCTTAATTAGTACAATTCCAGTGTAGATTTAATCCTAGAACGTAACAATCATACGTGTTTATAAACGTTTATTAAGCTTAAAGCTTCTCAAAACTTATTATGGAAAAATAACTAGTTCTAATTACGCAACATAACATTTTGGTTTGTTTTTCATATACTTAGCTAAGATTATGCTAGCTTTAGTCGAGCTTTGCATTTCACAACAGACAAAGGGGGGTAGTCATAGGCATGTCCGAACATTTGGCATTGGGCCACATTTAGCAGTAATGAGTATTTCATACTTGATAGGTTGTAAGTCCATCACCGCTTCTCAGAATATTTTCTATCCTCACGTTGTTTTCCTTCAACGTTTATACGTGTAGATGCGCCCTTTATTTTTTCGTAAGAACTCATTGGAGCACGATCGCATTCGAACCCACGACTTTCGGATCTAAATTCGGGGAACCGATTACGCCAACACGGGGTCATAATTATGGTCAACATTAATCATCATCATCATCAGCCTGTAGAAGTCCACTGCTGGACATAGGCCTCCCCTAAAGAGTTCCACGACGAACGGTCTTGAGCCTTCTCCATCCACCGACTTCCCGCAACCCTCACAATGTCGTCGGTCCATCGGGTGGGGGGCCTTTACCTTTACTTTACGGGACCTTTACTCCCCAACGGTTATCGGTTCTGCGAGCTATATGGCCTGCCCACTGCCACTTCAACCTGCTAATTCTGAGAGCTATGTCGGTAACCTTGGTTCTTCTACGAATTTCCTCATTTCGGATCTTATCACGTAGTGAAACTCCTAGCAGAGCTATCTCCATAGCCCGTTGTGCAACTTTGAGCTTGTGTATGAGGCCAATAGTTAGCGACCAAGTCTCAGTGCCATATGTCATCACTGGCAACACGCACTGATTGTAGACTTTCGTCTTGAGGCTCTGCGGTATCTCAACATTAATTAGTTGCCTTAAATAAATAGATAAGACTTTCTATTTATTATGTTACTCAAATCAATAGACACGAACCGGGCGACGAAGTGTTGGAAGGCCCCCGATTGACCGATGACATTGTAAAGGTTGCGGGAAGTCGATGGATGGAGACTGTTCGTCAACTGTTCGTTGTGGGACTCTTTGGGGGAGGCCTATGTCCAGCAGTGGACTTCTACAGGTTGTTGATGATGATGCTGACTTAGATGAATAATAATAATAATAATAATAATCCGGACATATTACACACGGTCAACTGATCCCAAACTAGGCATAGCCTGTACTATGGGTACCAGAGACTGATATACATAATAGATATATATTTAACAACCAGACACAGAACAAACATCTGTGAATCACACAAATGTTTGTCCAGTGCGGGAATCGAACCCGCGACCTCTAGCGCAGAAGGTAGAGTTACTACCAACTGAGCTATGAGGCCAGTCAAATAATAAATAAAACTTAAAGTATATTTATTTAAAGATATCTACATAAATCAAACAACTCACTCGCATAGAAAACCAAGTCCAACCTACTCATTTGCCTCCTCCATTTTTTTGTGCACGAAGGTAGCCTCTAAGAGGCGCACTTTAACCCTTTTACACCGATTCTTTCACTGATCCTACACTGATTCTTTCATCGACGGTCATAGGCCCTTTTCAGGGCCACCATACTTCAACCTGGTCACGGACCTTATACAGGGTGACCAAGAAAGAATCAGTGACACGACAAATATTTGCCTCCAAGCTAAATAATAAATGAAGATTTACTTTTTTTTATCTTTCTATACATAAACTATGAAAATCAAGTTAATAAACAACTTACCAAGTATTTTTCTGCGTAGTCACATGTTAACACACAACACACTCCACTTTTTTTTATTTTCGAATATTTTAACGCTAAATAATGGTTTGTTTTGAAATCGGAACTTGTTTTGGGTTAACCGTTGCTATAGCAACGCGTCCTTGATTTTGATGCGTTCGGAAACTAAATTCTTGTACTAAATCGTTGACTCATTTCCAGTGATCAGAATTATGGGAGCTAAAATAACTAAAGTTCAAGAACAGAGGCAAAAAAAGTGGAGACTTCCTCACTACAACAATTTTATTCGGCCCAATTGGGCCGAAAATTGGAACAATTGAGTAAGCAAGTGCATTTAATATTAGTGTTAGTAATATTGTGAACTAATTCAAATCATTTTTCTTTTTAACCGAGTGCAAAAAGTTTAAAATTTTATAACTAGCTCCCATAATCCCGATCACTGCTCCTTTCACATACTAATTTAAGTTTAAAAGATATCTGTAAATGGTTTCGGAACGTGTTTATTATCTTCCAGAAATCTAGTATTGTTGTGGTAATGTTTGGACTTGCCCTTGTGACAAAGAAAAAACCAGTGAAGAATAGGTGCCTACCTAGTAGATTTAAGAATAAAAACATAATTACGAATATTGAATATTTATATTTTTTACACGTTTCTTTATATAACTTTTTGACCATAATATACTATACCATAATGTTGTATGTTAAACAAGTGCTTCATATAACTTATACCCAACTGTATCAAACTAATCCTCATAAACATAATCAGTCACTAAGTTTATCGAGTCGATAATTCTCGCACTGTCCTTTTCTAACAGTAAACAAAAGAGACGGTCATACTTTTAGAGAGTTATCGAGCCGATAAAGTATGTGACACATTATGAATGACGGTAAAATTTATAGGTTATTTAAAGAAATCAAGTTTTTCTGATGTATATTGCTTTAAAACATATTTTGGTCAATACATTTATGTATTGACCAAAATATGCCGTGGTCTCTGCCTACCCCTCTGTGAAACAGGCGTGATTTTATGTATGTATGTACATTTATGTAAATTAGCACAATATACTTTTAAATATGAATTTCTTTAATATACAAATTTTTAAGAAAATTTAAGTGACTAATATTTGATTCTGGACTTTACCTAATAACTAATTTAAATGTAAAAATAATAAAAAAATAACATGGAATGACAATTAACATACTTATAACAACAATAATCATAATTATATTTTTAATGCACTAAATAGTATACCTAATAATATATTCTAATAAACAGATTGACTTGATGACTATTGTGATGAACAATCCAACATCATTTCATCAAAATAATACAAGATGATTTTTAATATGTATGCTATCCCGGAAGGGGCTTATTCTTCACCCAATTGTCAATAATGTTCGTTCTACGACATTTGGAAACTCGAAATTTTATTTGCTAAAAAAATGCAAGACCTGTAGAAGTCCACTGCTGGACAAAGGCCTCCCAAGAGTTCCACGACGAACGGTCTTGAGCCCTTTCCATTCACCAACTTCCCGCAACCTTTACAATGTCATCGGTCCATCGGGTGGGGGGCCTTCCAACATTGCGTCGCCCGGTTCGTGGTCGCTATTCGAGAACCTTTACCCCCCAACGGTTATCGGTTCTGCGAGCTATATGGCCTGTCTACTGCCACTTCAACTTGCGAAATTCTGAGAGCTATGTCGGTTACCTTGGTTCTTCTACGGATTTCCTCATTTCGGATCTTATCACGTAGTGAAACTCCGAGCATAGCTCTCTACATAGCCCGTTGCACACTTACGTTTATCGAATAGAACCATTGGTACACGACCAGGATTTGAACCTACGCATCGAAGGTCGAGGTGCCTTTTTAATTTGTCGGGATCAATGTGCACTTGAAAAGATTCAATTACAGTGAAGCACGTCAACGAAAGACCAAAAAGATTGTGTGCTCAAAGGTGGACCACGGTTAAATAATAATTTCCTATGGTTCACCTTAGTTCACCTGGTGTACCACGGAAGAATATGTTTACCCGTGGTCCACCAGGTGGACAAAATAGGTGAACCACGGGAAAGCTCTGGCCTCCTAAAAGGTCAACACAGCTAAAGTGATTTTACTTATATCCCAGTGATTGTTACTATATCCCAAAAAACGCTTCGCATCGAGGACGAAGAATTGGTTGGTGCAGTGAATAACGCATATCCGTACGCAGGGGTCGCGGGTTCGATTCCCGAATGAGTAGATTTTTTTAGGATATAACATTCATAGTCACTTAGTCATAATCGCTCACTAACTTTACTGGCTCGATAAAAGTATATCTATCTATGTCTTTAATTTGCTGTTAGAAAAGGACAGGGCGAGAGTTATCAAGCAGATAATATTAGTGACTGATTATGAATAAAAAACAAATAGGTTACCGTAGGCTAGTATTTTTAAAACATAGCCTTATTACCTCAACACCAGATTACAACAAACATACTCGCATATTTTGGCATACATACATCATTTACAAATATATACAGCCCAAATTCGCATGACACTTTTAAACATTAGCGATAATAATTTCGTTGTAAAAAAAAAACAATTTCGGAAGGAAGGTTCGAGGAAGGGGGAATTCACTTTTGTTTTTTCATGGAAGTTTTTGAATTTTTTCAGTTTTTAGGGTTCCTTACCTCATTTGGAAAAACGGAACCCTTATAGGATCACTTTGTTGTCCGTCTGTCTGTCTGTCTGTCTGTCTGTCCGTCTGTCAAGCCCCTTTTTCTCAGAAACGGCTAAAGGTATCAACTTGAAATTTATACCACCTATTAAAGTCCTTGGGCTTATGGTGCCGTAAAAAAATCGAAGCTCTAGCTTAATGCATTAAAAAGATATGGCAATGAATGTATAATTTTTGTATGGAAATGGCAAAAATCAAAAACCTCTAGGGTACTTCCAGTTACCCTACAATTCTGATATGGAAGAAGCTTTTGTAACACAAGTGAAGGGAAAAGTGTGAAATTGAGAAATTCGAAGTTTTTTAGGAAACAAAGTTATATTTGCGGTCAATGTCATACAATGACTAGGTGAGCGACCGCAAATATAAGTTTGTCAATTCCAACACTTAGAATTTTTATGAATTTTTATAAATCCAGTGGTGCACGACCGGGATTCGAACCCACGACCAGTGGTACGGAAGCCTCAGGGCGCGAGTTCTCGCACTTGACCGTCCTTATTTAATTCAAAGGAGCTACTTCATAAAACTTCATTATCCATGTTCAACTAACTAACTAACGGTAACCACTTACCAACCGTGGGCCGTATGCTTGTTTGCTACCTTAGTTGTATAAAAAAAAAACTTCTCAATAGCGTTGCACGTCATATAGTGAATGCGTAGGTCAGTGTGACATTTGAAAAACATACAGAAGGTCATTTATAGTAAGGATACTATCCTGAATAGACTTATTCAATCAACAAAAGAAAGAATACCCAAGTGCCCAATACCACTAATCCTCTGGGCATAGTCGGTGCCTTTAGTTTTTAGAGGAGGAAGGGCACAGCGAGATTTTCTCGTTCTAAATTGGAGCAGCCCGCCTGGGGAGGTACCTCCGCCTTACAGAAGATCGCAGCCAAATAACATTATTTGTTTTCAAATAGTGTTGTGTTCCTGCGATGAGTAAGGTTGCCAGAGCTCTTTAGGGGGAGGGGGGTTCGGGGTCGGCAACGCGTGCGTGATGCCTCTGGTATTGCAAGCGCTCATAGGCTACGGTAACCGCTTACCAACAGGTGGGCCGTATGCCTGTTTGCCACCTCAGTAGTATAAAAAAAAACTACTAATACCCTCATTTTCTTAAAATTAGTAATAGTAATAAATTAAATTTGTGTGATTAAAAAAATCATACAAATATGGGCTTACTTAACTTATCCATAGATTAGGTGTATCCTAGTTAAGGCTAATTAAGGCCGTGGCGGCCCCGGCTGAAGAATAGGCCCCTCCATATCTACCTATCCGCGGATGTCGTAAGAGGCGACTAAGGGAAAAAAGCTAGGGGATGGGCAGCAGCGTCCCTCATTTTAACAACGATAGCTCTAACTGCGCTCGTCAACCCGCATGCCCAGCGTGGTGACTATGGACAAATCCCCCCACATGATAAGGAATTCGCTCTGTCTGTGGGGGAGGCCATGTTCATCAGTGGACGTCGTACGGCTGAAATGATGATGACGAATGATGATCCTAGTTAAGGGCACTCCTTGAGTACTTGCAGCGATTTCCTGAGCAAGTCCTGCTGCGAGCGTGCATGCTTTATTTCCAACTCGGCCAGGTCTATGAGGCTGGAAAAAAAATGAATATAACATAAAAAACTTAGAAAATTTTAAACGTATGTAAAAAATAAATAATAAATAAATAAATATTTCGGACATATCACACACGGTCAACTGATCCCAAACTAGGCATAGCCTGTACTATGGGTACCAGAGACTGATAAACATAATTAAGATAGATAAGATAAGATAAGACTAGATTAAGCCTACTTTAGTCATGCATGTTTAATTACTAAGGAGAACTGTACGCGCTTTAGACAAGCCCATATGGGCTTTTTAAGTGTGCATCAAACAAGTTTTAAAATTTCTTAAAATAAATTTAAAAAAAACATAATAGATATATATTTAACACCCAGACACAGAACACACATCTGTGAATCACACAAATGTTTGTCCAGTGCGGGAATCGAACCCGCGACCTCTAGCGCAGAAGGCAGAGTTACTACCAACTGAGCTATGAGGCCAGTATAAAAAAAATTAAAAAAAAAAAGTCAAAATTCTAAGTTTGTACCAGTAACTAACTTAGAAAAAAAATTTCTTAACTATGTTTATTCTTTAAATAAAAAAGAACAAGGCCTCAACGTGCGATCAACGCAAAGCCCAAACCGCTAAAGCTATCATCATCTCCCTGCCCTTATCCCACTTCATGTGGGGTCGGCACAACATGTATTTCTCTTCCACTCCCCTGTATCAGCCGTCATATCAGTATTCACTCCTTTCTTACTCATGTCATCTTTCACACAGTCTATCCATCTTTTCTTTGGTCAGAAACCGCTAAAGCTATAAAGCTGGAATTTGGACAGTAGCTGCCTTATAAGTCAAACACGTCCACTAAGGAGGGATTTTCAAAATATCTACTCCTAAGAGGGTGAAAAGGGGTTAAAACGTTTGTATGAAAAATCGTATTCCTTGAACCTACAGATTTGAAGCTAACTATAAATAATGTATGATAAAAATAAAGAAAAACTATATTTTTAGATATTAAAAACTACCCCTTGAGAGGGTGTAATGAGATGTCAAACTTTGTATGGGAGAATCTTAACGCATGGAGAGATTTATCTGAAACTTGGTACAAATACTCATAAAGTCAAATAATGAAATACGTATTTAAGGGTTTTTCAAAACTACCCCTTTTTATGAAGATACCACGCGAGCAAAGCCGCGGGCGTACGCTAGTTCTTTAATATGTTTCTTGAATATGTTTAGTCAGAGGCACGTCCAAGCATTTTGGTACATGCCTACATTTTGCAGTAATCATTATCATTAATTTATTTGTCAGAATGTACATGTTACACTGGTGTGAAGTAATTATACCAGTTTCAATACTGTCTTATCTATTACATACATACATACATAATATCACGCCTTTTTCCCAGAGGGGTAGGCAGAAACCACGGCTTTCCACTTGCTACGACCCTGACATACTTCTTTTGCTTCATTCACTCTCATCACATTCCTCATACATGCTCGTCGGTTTAGGGTACTCTTGACATGGCCTTTTTCCAAAACGACACCGATTTGGTTAATCTATTAAATATGAAGAGATATTAGAGATTATTAAGTAATAATAATTAAGATATTATTATATCCGCGGATGTCGTAAGAGGCGACTAAGGGAAAAAAGGTAGGGGATGGGCAGCAGCGTCCCTCATTATAACAACGATAGCTCTAACTGCGCTCGCCAACCCGCATGCCCAGCGTGGTGAGTATGGGCAAATCCCCCCACATGATAATGAATTTGCTCTGTCTAATGGGGAGGCCATGTTCAGCAGTGGACTTCGTACGGCTGAAATGATGATGATGATGAAGAATATAAAATTAGTAGAGAGAATTCATACGTGACAGGTTGCAAGCCCATCGCCGCTTACCGGTTTCCTCAAGATGTTTTCCTTCCCAGTTTTAAGCACGTATTAATGCGCCTTTGACTGCGCGGATTGACCAGTCACTGATAAATCCTTGGGCATCCTGCATTAAGGTCAGTGGCCAGATAGAGGTGTGGTGGCGCTGAAAAGGGCATTTGAACGACGGCGAAAGTGCCAGTGTGGTGAAAGGCTTACCTCTTCCTGAAGGCGGCGACTCGTCTGTTCCTGAAGTCGATTAGTTCCTCTCTAGCGCGCGCTGACAGTTTCTCGAATTTAGCGCACGCGTTTGCCTGCGCTTGCTCGGCCTGTGAACACATTAAAAACTGTTAAATCCTACTAATATTATAAACTAGCTTCCGTCCGCGGCTTCGCTCGCGTTGTACCTCCTGTCCTGCGCCACCGAGGTCGTCTAGGTCGTTCAGGTAGTCGTCTATAAATTAACTAGCCTCTACCCTCAGCTTCCCACGCGTGATACCTGTTCAATCGTAGTTTATAGTCACTCTCATATCTATGTGGTACTTGCTTGCGCCAAGGGCTTCTCTCGCGTGTAACCTTGATAAAAAGAAGCCTATTATAGCCTATATATATATATATATATATGTATATAGGCTATAATAGGCTTCTTTTTATAATATATATCTATTATGTATATCAGTAGCTGGTACCCATAGTACAGGCTATGCCTAGTTTGGGATCAGTTGACTGTGATTGAACTGTCCGGAATATTTATTTATAAAAAAAAAAACAATCGCTAAATTACGAGAGGTTTATCACTATCACTAATTTGCCAGTCAAATATTCATATATTTGAATATTTGACTGGCCTCATAGCTCAGTTAGTAGTAACTCTGCCTTCTGCGCTAGAGGTCGCGGGTTCGATCCCCGCACTGGACAAACATAGCACAGATGTTTGTTCTGTTCTGGGTGTTAAATATTTATATATTATGTATATCAGTCTCTGGTACCCATAGTACAGGCTATGCCTAGTTTGGGATCAGTTGACCGTGTCAATATGTCCGGAATATTATTATTATTATTTATAATATTCTTGGTAAAGACTATACCTATTTAAAGTTTCATCGAACAACATCAACCGGTTCAGCCGTTCTGGAGTGTTCGCCTTCACATCAGTTGTTTTTGGTATTTTTATAGTTATGAAACGTAAGTGAAGTTCAACATCAAGATTGCTAACTAAAACAGCTGAATAATTGAGTTTGAACTGTTTTTACACCAACCACAGCTGATTTTTGTACAGTTTTTTTTCAGTTAAAAATGTTGAATTTCCAAAAGTCGTAAAACTAGTAAAGAGAAATAATAAAGAGTGTGTTACCTCTTGTACTTCCATCGGCTTTGTGTGCGCAAAAACAAATATAAAATATGTTTATCATGCATACTTCGAACCCCTCCATCTCCCCCCCACGGGCGTATACCGTAATATTACATATTCTATGTAACAATTTGGACTATAATCAATGACTTTGTAAAGTTTCATAAAGATCCGTTTCGTCGTTTCTGAGATTACTCTATCTTTTGAGAATTATTGTATGTCTTAACTGTTATTTTTAGTCACCTCTAGAAGGTCGTGACGTGACTACTATGGTCTCCGCTGAAAACCAGCGCTGGGTGCACACATCAGTGTGTATCCAGCACAATGCTGAGCGAAGACCATGTTTTCCAAGAGCTCTGCTGCGCACAATATTTTTATCATTTAGCATTTATTTTCTTTTATGTGTAGTAGTTCTTAAGGGAAATAAAAATCTTTCTTTCTTTCTTTTCATCATCATCATCAGCCTGTAGAAGTCCACTGCTGGACATAGGCCTCCCCCAAAGAGTTCCATGACGAACGGTCTTGAGCCTTCTCCATCCACCGACTTCCCGCAACCTTCACAATGTCGTCGGTCCATCGGGTGGGGGGCCTTCCAACACTGCGTCGCCCGGTTCGTGGTCGCCATTCGAGAACCTTTACTCCCCAACGGTTGTCGGTTCTGCGAGCTATATGGCCTGCCCACTGCCACTTCAACTTGCTAATTCTGAGAGCTATGTCGGTCACCTTAGTTCTTCTACGGATTTCCTCATTTCGGATCTTATCACGTAGTGAAACTCCAAGCATAGCTCTCTCCATAGCCCGTTGCGCGTCTTTCTTTTACTCCGGACAAAAGATAGACAGACAAAGTACTCCGATCCAAAAAAATATTTTGTAACCTGATAATTTACAACTCATTAACACGTTTTTCAGAAAAAAAAATATGTACAGAATTTATGAATTATAAAAAAGGAGAAAGAAAAAGAAAAAAGTATACAGCCATTGCTATACAACGCGGTATTTATAATGGATGTGAATAAATAAATAAATAGATGTTATGGATGTTTTGTATTAGTTGTTATTTAATAGTTAATGTTAAAAGTTAATAAAATTGACTTTATTAAATAATTTACTTAAGTATAGATTAATACAAAAAGAAATAAATAAAGAAAGAAAACTAAGGTACTTACTGCGTGGACATCTTTGTTCTTCGCCCTTGCTCTCTCTAAGTTTCTGTTCGCGGCCTCGTACGCTGCTAAGCATCTGGAAGAGAGTAAACATTCATCATCATCATCATTTCAGCCGTACGACGTCCACTGCTGAACATGGCCTCCCACAGACAGAGCAAATTCCTTATCATGTGGGGGGATTTGCCCATACTCACCACGCTGGGCATGCGGGTTGACGAGCGCAGTTAGAGCTATCGTTGTTAAAATGAGGGACGCTGCTGCCCATCCCCTATTTTTCTTCCCTTAGTCGCCTCTTACGACATCCGCGGATAGGTAGATATGGAGAGGTCTATTCTTCAGCCGGGGCCACCACGGTCGGAATAAACATTATTAATAATTAATTATAATAGTATAATAATAGGAACCTATCCTACTATAATATTATAAATGCGAAAGTTTGTGAGGATATTTGAATGTTTGTTGTTCAATCACGCCGTAACGGCTCAACCGATTTCGTTGAAACTTGGAACAGATAAAGTTCTAGAATAGCATAAAGGCTACTTTCTATGTAGGTACCACGGTGGCGAAGCCGCGGGCGGAAGCTAGTTGGCAATAAAGTTTGTTCAACTACTTTTGGAAATACGACATTTTTCATTGAACATCTCTCCTCTATGCAAAAATCGGCTGTCAAAGTCAAAAGGTGTTTATTTCAATAAAATCACAAGGATTATTTGAGACGTCTTAGAAACTAGGTGAAGCCTGTTCCTCGCGACCAAGCCTACAAGAATCATCAATTGTTTCGGATACAAATCAGTTCAGAGAGATTAGGAGGAGGTAGGGCACAGCGAGATTTTCTCGTTCTAATTTGGAGCAGCCCGCCTGGGAGGTACCTCCGCCTTACAGAAGATTGCGGCCAAATAACATTATTTGTTTCAAATAGTATTGCGTTCCTGCGGTGAGCAAGGTTGCCAGAGCTCTTATGGGGGGAGGGGGTTCGGGGTCGGCAACGCGTGCGTGATGCCTCTGGTATTTCAAGCGCTCATAGGCTACGGTAACTGCTTACCAACAGGCGGGCCGCATGCTTGCTTGCCACCACAGTTGTATAAAAAAAAAAGTTCAAACTCAATGAATCAGCTGTTTTAGGTAGCAATCTTGATGCCGAACCTCTCGTAATTTAGTGATTGTTTTTTTTTTTTTTTATAAATAAATATTCCGGACAGTTCACACACGGTCAAATGATCCCAAACTAGGCATAGCCTGTACTATGGGTACCAGAGACTGATATACATAATAGATATATATTAAACACCCAGACACAGAACAAACATCTGTGTTAGTCACAAATGTTTGTCCAGTGCGGGAATCGAACCCGCGACCTCTAGCGCAGAAGGCAGAGTTACTACCAATTGAGCTATGAGGCCTGTCGATTAGATATAAAGATGACTATAGCTAAAATGAAAGTTTGCGAAAAGAAAAAAAAAGATTTAAGATTTATGTTTTCTTTCGCAAATTATTCTTTCTTTCTAAACTTCCTACTCAAAACTCCAGTGCTTAGATCTAGTTTCTATGCCGATTTCTTTTCCGTCCAAGGAGTCCGCTTATGGAACGCGTTACCGCTTTCCATAAGAAAATCCCCCTCACTTATATTTAAATGAAGAGTTGTCATAGGTCGTTCATGTCTGAGGAGTGGCCTTAGTGAGCAAGGCACAGACGCAGTGGCTCGGTTAAGGCAAATCCGGGCCTACCGCTGAGGCGAGATGGTGAATGCTAACACGACCCCATCTCGCCTCAACCAGGCGGAGGACTGCTCACAGGGGGGTTTTTAGTGGGTGCGAGCCCCACATACCCCTTTCCGCCACGAAATGCGAAGGCATTTTCCCTCCTTAAAAAAAAAAAAAAAAGCTTTTGTTTGTCTTGGTTGCATTTATGTATTTTATACTTATATTCATGAAAATATGCAACGGTAGGTAAACGAATACTGTGCCTACTCAGCACCATAGAATAAGTAATAGTTAGTAATAAGGTAACTTTACTGTAATTTAGTACTTTTATGTTATAAATAAACCAGACTTCAATGAAGCAACTTGTTTCTCTCCTTGCCGGAATAGCCCCTAATTACCACCAACACCACAATACTATCTATAAATAAATATATATGTATATATCGCCGTTATACTGCGCAAAACAATTAATTGCCCAAAAGTTCAAAATGAGATATCGCGTTTGTAAAGTTTAAGGTGTTGAAATGATAGTTTCTAATCTCTATTGTTATTATTAATAAATTAACAGAAGTACATTTGTTCATGTTCTATTATTATGTAACCATAGATATATTTATATTTATAAATATTTATATATTATATATTTCTATGTATGCTGTTTGTTTATAGTATTCAACTTTATGATAAGGTACACAGTTGCTTAAAGTGTTTCCATTATTATGTTTTTAAGTCCGCCCCGACCAATCTTCCTCTAATTTTATCTTCACTCCATCCAAAGGTTGTCTGGAAGAAATCGCTTTTTTGCGATAAGACCGCCCATTGTACATTTATGGTTTTTAGTTTTAGTTTCTGTTTTCTTTTATATTTTTCAATTTGTAAAGTGTACAATAAAGCATTTTCATTCATTCCTTCATTCTTTTAGAAGTTTTTGTTGACAAGTTTGTCTGACAAATCTAAATATCATTTGTTCGCTTATGGACAACTTAGCAAACCGTCGACTAAAATTTTATGTAGGAGATGAGCAATCGGTCCCTTTCGTATATAGTCAACTTTGCAATCGGGCCACTTCTTAAACCGTCCACTTCTCAATCGGTCCACTTCTCAAACGGTCCCCTATTCCTATATGTAATATGTGTTAAGAGAAAGAAATAATAATTTCACTAAAAACGGGATATTTACCATGATTTGTGAGTTACCATGATATAACGTTTTTATTGTTTTTGTGAAAATTAGGTTCATAACCTTGATAGAATAAATAAAAAATCAATATCATAGTGATTCAAGGTATTTTTTATGAACTTAAAGAGGTTTAAAACAGAACCAGTGACTTCTCACCTGAGTCTTCTAACAAGGACGGCTTTCGCTGCGTGCGCGTCTCGCATGTAGTATCGAAGTGTGTCTGCCAGTTTTAAGTCCTGATCCGATGCAATGCGGCCTTCGATTTTCTGAAAAATATTTCTACAGTTAAAACCCATTATAGGTTGAATTGGTCGTGGTGGCCCCGGCTGAAGAATAGGCCCCTACATATCTCATATCCGCGGATGTCGTAAGAGGCGACTAAGGGAAAAAAGCTAGGGGATGGGCAGCAGCGTCTCCTATTTTAACAACGATAGTTCTAACTGCGAAGTCGCTTTATTTGAATCCAGAGCGGAGTGAGGGGATTCAAAGTACGTCGCCCGAGCCAAAAATATATTTTGCGCCCGAGTGATACACTCTATTTTTCATCACCCTCTATGTGAAAATAAAAGGCACCTCAAATTTTATTCAGCTGACGGCGGCCGGGCCGTCGTACCAGCCAGTCTTTATTCAAACTAGGGGGTGCATTTTGTCATTTTGCCATGTTCTGCAATTTTAAAATTGACGCTTCATGTTTCGAAATTTCAAAACTGCTAAATAAAAGTGAAAATGAAGTAAAATCTATAAAATAGTACATTTAAAACAAAATTTTGCCTTCATTGTGCGTTTTCCGGCGGGTACTAAGGATTTTTTTTTGGAAATATGTACCTTTTTTACTTAAATACGCTTCCACATCGAACAAAAAGTCTTATTTTTCTTAATTATTCGATCCTACATCCAGTTTCGAAATTCCGAAACATCGAAACTCATGAGGCCAATTTCATACGTCA
This sequence comes from Anticlea derivata, assembly GCA_947579855.1. NCBI lineage: Eukaryota > Metazoa > Arthropoda > Insecta > Lepidoptera > Geometridae > Anticlea > Anticlea derivata. The sequence continues at coordinate 2,554,357 of OX388287.1, read as the reverse complement.
GTTTCGAAATTGAGAATATAAAACTGCGTTCGATTTCTTTGCCGCTGAAAACTAAGATGTTCCAAATTCAAAAAGTGCACGGCAAAGAACATTGCGGCGCACCTACAAAGCGGAGCGGGCGGGAAAACTCTTTCCCGCCCGAGAAAACACCACCTTTGGGTGTACTTAAAGGCGACCCAAGCCGTCCTTTTCGAATAGATGAGATGAAAAGATCATTCTCATACATACATAAAATCACGCCTGTTTCCCAGAGGGGTAGGTCACCACGGTTTTCCACTTGCTACGATCCTGACCTCTTTTGCTTCATTCACTCTCATCACATTCCTCATACATGCTCGTCGGTTTAGGGTACTCATGACCTGGCCTTTTTCCAAAACGTCACCGATTTGGTCACTAAAGATCATTCTCACCCTGCATTTATCGAAGGTGTCAGAAGCTCTCGTCAGGAACCGCTCAGTGGATTGTTGCTCGCGCGTCGCCAGTTGTGTGAGGCACGATGATAACTTTATATGAGCGTCTGCTACTTCTGTAACAACAAAAACGATTACTATAAACTACTATCAACAGGTGTTACTAATATGCAGGCTGAGTTTTTTTTCAGGGCCACTTAGGCGAAATCGGAAACCGTAAGAGTAATCGAAAAGTGAAGTTAGGAGTTACGGGCTCGATTTTGAATTTGCCTACTAGCTGCTGCCCGCGACTTCGTCTGCGCAGGATTAGTATTTCGAGTAGCTTATATTAGCGACACTTATCGTCATATTTTGGACAATTCACACAATATCTTTATAAATTGTAGTCTATGTGTTATTCTGATGTATAAGCTATATTATTGTGAAGTTTCATTAAAATCCATTCAGTCGTTTTTACGTGAAAGAGTAACAAACATCCATCCATCCATCCATCCATACTTACAAACTTTCGCGTTTATAATATTAGTAGGAGTAGGATTTTGACTTTGAAAAATACCTTTGTGTTTGGAAGTCATCCTATCGACTTTAGCGACAGCCTCCTTCAGGTGCGAGTAGTACTCCAGGAGGAACGATGTCTCCTGTTCAAAGAAACCGAGCTCTTCACCTCGCACCTAAATTTAACCACCTCACTCACTCACCTTTATGCTTAGAAGTCATCCTGTCCTATTTAGCGACAGCCTCCTTCAGGTGCGAGTAGTACTCCTGGAGGAACGATGTCTCCTGTTCAAAGAAACCGAGCTCTTCACCTCGCACCTAAATTTAACCACCTCACTCACTCACCTTTATGCTTAGAAGTCATCCTGTCCTATTTAGCGACAGCCTCCTTCAGGTGCGAGTAGTACTCCTGGAGGAACGATGTCTCCTGTTCAAAGAAATCGAGCTCTTCACCTCGCACCTAAATTTAACCACCTCACTCACTCACCTTTATGCTTAGAAGTCATCCTGTCCTATTTAGCGACAGCCTCCTTCAGGTGCGAGTAGTACTCCTGGAGGAACGATGTCTCCTGTTCAAAGAAACCGAGCTCTTCACCTCGCACCTAAATTTAACCACCTCACTCACTCACCTTTATGCTTAGAAGTCATCCTGTCCACTTTAGCGACAGCCTCCTTCAGGTGCGAGTAGTACTCCAGGAGGAACGATGTCTCCTGTTCAAAGAAATCGAGCTCTTCACCTCGCACCTAAATTTAACCACCTCACTCACTCACCTTTATGCTTAGAAGTCATCCTGTCCACTTTGGCGACAGCCTCCTCCAGGTGCGAGTAGTACTCTTGGAGGAACGATGTCTCCTGTTCAAAGAAATCGAGCTCTTCACCTCGCACCTAAATTTAACCACCTCACTCACTCACCTTTATGCTTAGAAGCCATCCTGTCCACTTTGGCGACAGCCTCCTTCAGGTGCGAGTAGTACTCCAGGAGGAACGATGTCTCCTGTTCAAAGAAATCGAGCTCTTCACCTCGCACCTAAATTTAACCACCTCCCTCACTCACCTTTATGCTTAGAAGTCATCCTGTCCACTTTGGCGACAGCCTCCTACAGGTGCGAGTAGTACTCCTGGAGGAACGATGTCTCCTGTTCAAAGAAATCGAGCTCTTCACCTCGCACCTAAATTTAACCACCTCACTCACTCACCTTTATGCTTAGAAGTCATCCTGTCCACTTTAGCGACAGCCTCCTTCAGGTGCGAGTAGTACTCCTGGAGGAACGATGTCTCCTGCTCGAAGAAGTCGTTGACGTCGCGCACCGTCGCGCCGAGGTAGATCTCATCAGTGGTTGTGGTCATTGACCGCATCTGGAAACAGGCATTTTAACAGACTCAAAAAAAGAGATCTCAATTTTTTTACCTCAGAACTCAGTCATTTATAAACAACTAGCTTGCGCCCGCGGCTTCGCTCGCGTGGTACCTACATAAAAAGTAGCCTATATGCTATACCAGACTATACTCTATCTCTGTACCAAATTTCATCCAAATCCGTTCAGCCGTTTAGCCGTGATTGAACCACCAAACATCTAAACATCCAAACATCCTCACAAACTTTCGCATTTACGAGTATAAATATAAGTAGGATTTGGATGTTTGTATTGCTTGGCGCGTCATTGATTTTTTCTTGGTCACCTCTATTAGGACACTGACCAGGTTGAGATATGGTGGCCCTGAAAAGGGCCTATGACCGTCGATGAAAGAATCAGTGTAGTTAAAGGATTGAAGTGCGCCTCTTAGAGGCTCCTTTCGTGCACATCACAGAACAATACGGGAAGCAAGACCACGTCCTACTAAGGTCGGCGAACGTAGTGGCGACGAAGCGACGGATTCGCTAAAACCTATACAATTTAAACTCAACCTTATTACGGTTTAAGATCATTTATTTCTCAAAAGATTTAAATCTAAAATCACTTACTGAGAAACCTTATTATTAAACTACACAAGTATTTACACATTGGTCGCTAACTATTGGCCTTATACACAAGCTCAAAGTCGCCCAACGGGCTATGGAGAGAGCTATGCTCGGAGTTTCGCTGCGTGATAAAATCCGAAATGAGGAAATCCGTAGAAGAACCAAGGTTACCGACATAGCTTTCAGAATTAGCAGGTTGAAGTGGCAGTGGGCCGGCCATATAGCTCGCAGAACCGACAACCGTTGGGGAACAAAGGTTCTCGAGTGGCGACCACGAACCGGACGACGCAGTGTTGGAAGGCCCCCCACCCGATGGACCGACGACATTGTTAAGGTTGCGGGAAGTCGGTGGATGGAAAAGGCTCAAGACCGTTCGTCATGGAACTCTTTGGGGGAGGCCTATGTTCAGCAGTGGACTTCATCAGGCTGATGATGATGATGATGATGATTTACACATTAAAATACAGTGAGAGCTACAAAGTAAAATTTTCTAATTAATAGGTTAGAAAACAATCAAATTAATACATAAAGTTACTAAAAATATGGCAAAAAAATAAAAGATGTGGGTACATTAAAAAATAGCATGCAAGTACGATGCACTCAAGGACAACAACTAAATCAGAACTTGTTCAACGCACGGCACCACTTGCACCGGTTTATAAGCTAGTTTTAGGCTTTTGTTAATCTAGGGTTAATTCATAATTTTAAGACGTATCTGCATTGATTTAATTTAATTTATTTTTATTTTATTTTTATTTATTCGGGACAACAAACAATTGCACTCACATATTACTAAACTTAATTAAAGTAGGTACTAAAGTTCTTAGAGTGTAATCAGCCCCGTTGTCCACAGATTTGGTAGAAAGAGGGCAGTAGTAATGCGAACAGAATAACAAAAAAAGAAGAATGAAAAATGCAGTTGGTAGGATAGCATTTTGTCATCCTATAAGGACGTACAAAACAGTCTACCCACCATCTACAGCTGAAATTTAAACTATCTAAATTCTAAATAATCAGACAGCATAGTGTCTTGTATATGTTTTTTAAACGAACCGGGTGAGATTTCAAAGAATTCAATGTTTGTGAAGTGATTGTTAAATTGGTTCATGATTCTAAATAAAGGTGCACGCTCACCAGCGTAATTTCTTTACGTAATATTGTACTTTCATATCTATTGTTATGCTATATAATGAAATATTACTTATTTTGTTAGTATTGTATTTTATGTGTTTTATATTATATTGCCTACCTTTTTATTATTATTATTATTTTTTTTTTTAATCCTAGTTTACAAATTATTGTACCCTAAGTAGTATTGCAATCTAGCCAAGTAGGCCAATGAGCAATTTTACTTTAACATAGTTTTATAAGGTAAATTATATCTAAGAATGTGTCCAATAGCACTTTTCTTACAGTTTCTAGTTAAGGGGAAGACACTTTGTTCTTGTGTTCTTTATAGGTAGGCACTATCACTTTCACTACATTTCACTATTATTTTATTTTATTTATTTAATTATATTATTTATTCCATATATTCGCATGCATTATTTTAGATAAATTAATTTAAGTTAGATTTATTTTATGCTGATTATACAAGGTATTGTAGGTACTATTATTATCACTATATTCAAGATCATGTGAGTTTCATTTCCCACTTATTCGATTTAATGCCGATTATTCACTTTTAGATACGAATGAAATCAAGATCACACTGAGAGGCTCCTAGTTCGATCCTACCTAGGTAGTAGTTCGACCTAGTTCGATCGGCACCACACTGAAGCTTTAAATTCCATTTTGTGAAAAGGGATCATCGAAAAAAAATGATAGGCACCAAGCCGTGTTTGTTGCCTGATTCTTCTAGGCTTGGTCGCGAGGAACAGGCGTAGCTTCACCTAGTTTCTAAGACGTTTCAAAGTGATCCTAGTGATTTTATTGAAATAAAAGCCTTTTGACTTTGCTCGAAAACTAAAACTGCCAAGGTGAATTAGCTCTTACCAGTCCACCGATAAGGTCCATTTTCCCCCTCGGCTTCGCGCACAGATCCTGTTGGTACTCCAGAAACACGCGTAGATGAGTGTCGTGCCTGAATACAGGGTGTGCCGCTAGCCGTTGCAGAAAAACCTCATGCATTGCTACTGTCTTCTTGAATGTTGCTAAGTATTCACTGAAAATAAGATTTTAAGGTAGTAAGTTGAGCCGTTACGGCGTGATTGAACAACATACATCTAAAATCAATTGAGCTATCTATAGATCGTTTGTAACGGTCTTTAGATGGCTCAACTGTTTCTTGTGTATTTTGTAAATATTAACTTGTATTAGTTTTAAGTTTCTTTCTGTAAATAAAGATAATTGTAAGGCTCGTATTCAGAGACACGACTCAAGCATAGATTTAATCACAGATCAGCTGAACTCTACTTAAGTATTGAATCTCTTCTCAAACATAGCTTTTATTCAAGAACGGTACTTAAACTACTCTCAGCTGAATCGAGTCTCAAATCTGTACTCAAATGTTCTCGTTTACATTTTGATTTATTTATAATTTTCTATCCGTTTTAAGCAGAAATTCCAACAGCCAGTGTGGAAATAGAATAGAACAAGAAAGTGAAGTATAAATATGCATCAAAGTACGTGTAATGGAACGAAAATGTCATTTGATTAATGTCAAATCAAATCTAAACTCAAGCACCGATTTCGTCTGATTGACGTTTCAGAATAAGCATTTACTCAGGTGAACTGTGATCATTGAATCTATACATAAGCACTGTTCAAGAATTAGAATCTCGCCTCAAATCGAGATTTAAGTACAGATCAATGCTCGAGTCTTGTCTCTGAATACGAGCCTAAATCTAACATATCCTCACAAACTTTCGCATTTATAATATTACTAACTTCTGCCCGCGGCTTCGCTCGCGTGGTACCAACATAAAAAGTAGCCTATATGCTATTCTAGGTAAAGAACTTTTCAACACACTTGCTAATAAAGTGGCTCTTATTTCACCGCAATTAGCCACATAATGATACCTGTAATCAAACTGTGACTTTTCATTGCTGTTATTACCAAACGTGAGTTATTTTATTGGTGGAGTTGCTTTGTTCTTAAAAAAGTTTCGATACAAAAAAGATCGTGCGCAAGAGTAAGAAAAAAAAACTTTTAGTCTATGGCCGATCGCCATTGTAATATGCGCGCGCATAGGAAAACTGACTAATTTTTCCCGCCATTGCGAAAAAAATTCACAACTCGTTTTTACAGTTATTTTTAAGTATTATTTTAATCTCAAGTGTGTTGCAAAACGTCGTATGATACATGTGTGTATTGACCGTCCTCGGCTCTCTTAAGACCTCTTAAGACTCAATGACGCCTCGGCGGTAATCACCAACGTTACACACTTATACCATAATGTACTATTATCTATTCCGAGTTTCAACGAAAACGGAAGTCCAGCGCTTCGGTATGCGCAGCTCTGCCCTATCACACGCCGAGTGGTGACCGTTTTTGTTACCATCCAATTGAATTTCATTTTTATATTGTTTTATGAGTTTAATTGTGTTTATGTTAACAAGACTGGCCTCATAGCTCAGTTGGTAGTAACTCTGCCTTCTGCGCTAGAGGTCGCGGGTTCGATCCCCGCACTGGACAAACATTTGTGTGATGAACACAGATGTTTGTTCTGTGTCTGGGTGTTAAATATATATCTATTATGTATATGTCTCTGGTACTCATAGTACAGGCTATGCCTAGTTTGGGACCAGTTGACCGTGTGAATATGTCCGAAATAATTATTATTTATTATTATTATTATTAAAATAAACGTTTTTATATTCTATCCTTTTTAACCGACTTCCAAAAGGAGGAGGTTCTCAAGTCGCCTGTATTTTTATTTTATTTTAATTTTTTTGTGTGTATGTTACTCGATATTTCCGCCAATAGTAACCCGATTTTGATGATTCTTTCGCTGGTGTATAGAGTATGATCCCGGGGTGGTCCCATTTTAATTTAATTCCTGAGGGATTGCAACTTGTCCCGTAAAACTTAAAAAAACGTCTTCTTCTCTTGAAATCACGACTTGCCGAATTTTTTTTTGTCGACTGTGGTAAGGTATGTTAATTCCCGCGACTTCGTTCGGTTGCTGCTATTTTTACACAAACTTTAAACTTAGGGGTTGTGTGTCGGGAATTCCTTTCTGTGCACCCATACGTTACGCTACCCTGCAAATTTCATACTCTAGATTTTGGTTAGGCTCTGCGTTGATTTTCAAAGAGAATAAAACCACTACGTTTGATTGACAGTCAGTCAGTCAGTACCGTAAGAGTTATTACATATCCCTTCTTATTACTTATTATTGATGATGAATGGATTTCATACTTACTTTTGTTTTTTATTCGAAAGTTTAGGTGGCCAGTGTCATCCTCAGTAGGTAAGCAAAACGCAAAGAGGTTGATAACAAAAAAAGAGGTTGATATTGATCTTGCAAATATTCAGGAATTTGAAGTCGGTTTTTAGTTTTTGTAAAAAATATCTTATTTTAAGTCAGTTCAAAATATGCTTACTCTTCAAGTTCCTCCTTCATCTTCAGGAACTCCTCCCTGGTGAGGGCTCCTTCGCCTTCGCCCAGCCGCTGGAGTTTCTCGCGAGACGCGTCGAAGTCCGGCCTAGGCGGTGCTGGCGGTATCTACGGCATAAAACCACACCAATCTATGAAATTATGGTCCAACTAGCATCGGCCAGCAGCTTCGCGCGCGTAAAGAACTCTTTATATTCCAAGTGTCAACGAAATCGGTGTGATTGAATAACAAACATCCAAACATCCTCACAAACTTTCGCATTTATAATATGAGAGACGAACTTCAAGTCGTACGTGCTGAAGGTGCCTGCGAAACTTCGCGACATGTTCCTCTCTCCCGGCTTCTGGCCTGCAGGAATAGTTTTCCGACGCTATAGGGATGCGCCAAAGAACAATAAACCCTAATATTATATGCAAGTGTGAATATTATATGTATTTTAGTTTTAAGGTATATATATCTATGGGCCCTGTATTTGTACATGTACTTTGCTGTGTTGCCTGAAATAAATGACTTAATAATAATAATAAAATAATAAATATTAGTAGGATTGAGATCTGAGGGGTGAGTGAGAGTTTGGCACCATGATTTTCACACTCACTTGTGAGCGTACATTTGCTTTTCTATGGAATCCGAAACAGTGCCTGTAACGGACCAATACGGTCACTCATTTCTTCCATACGGGGACGCTCTACCCACCAACCCTCACTGGACCAGGGTGACGGGATATGGTCCGTGGGCTTGTGCGTGGGGTGTATCGCACCCAAAGTGGGGTGTGTTATACCCCAGTGGGATGTTTTTTATGTATTAACTCACAATATACCTAGCATAGTTTTCATTCTCCTCATATCGGTCATTTAGCCACACAAACTCTATGTGCTGTTTCACCATTGCAAACAACAGCTAGGGAACTATATGATCTGTTTTAGTTGTTAGTGCAGGGGTGCAATAAGAAAAAGAATTACCGAAACTCAAGCCCTACTTGGTACTTGGTGAGTGGAGTGGTTTCTGCAATTAGGCCGCTGGTGGGCCCTTTTAGCGTAACTCAAACCCTGCCCATTGTACCCAAAGTGCAAGGCCTTAGCGAGCGCGTTGGTTGTATCGCACCCAAAGCGGGGTGTGTTATACCCCAGTGGGATGTATTTTTGTATTTACTCACAATGTACCCAGCGTAGTCCTCATTCTCCTCATACCGGTCATGTAGCCACACAAACTCTTCGTGCTGTCTCACCACTGTAAACTCAGCGTTACGGAACTCAGGTAAGGTTGTCTTAGTGTGGACCGTGAATTTGACCTTCTCTTTCTCGCTTAGAGCGTCTGATATGTCTACCTGTAGAACAAAATGTAGGTTAATTTGTGTCCTTTGCTTTGCTGAGAATAGATACAATTTAAGTCTCTGCAATTAAAGTGTATTTGAATATGACATTTTACGCAGGACAATCCGATTTTTGGAGCGTTGTGTTGCTCTCATTGTTGAAGAAACACATGAAGTACTATAAACATAAGTCAATTTAAAGAAAATAATCAATAAAAATGTTTACTTTATTGCTTAGCTACATTTTAGAGCAGTGTACAGTACACAGTGCGGTAGCAAGCTCCATACATTTATGAAACATCTCCTTTAGTTAGTAGGAAATACCACAACAGAATCGACACCAATGCCATTGATTAACATCCTCGCAAAAATATATAAAACTAGGTCATTTACTTTTAAATACACAGCATCAAAACAGTTACAAGCAACTACAATCATTAAACCTCGTAGATTAAAAAATATATGCCACTCACCAGCAGGCTGTTATCGGCGAGTGACACATTCTCGTTGGGTTTCTTGTCTATTTTGATATCACCGGCTCCGGATGGAGGTGTTTGCGTCGGGGCAGACAGGGGGTCGTGGTTAGATTCCTCTACGCAATCCTGAAATAAAATTGAGTAACCATATTTTGATGTCATTTTAAACGTAAAATTAATGCCACCACGCTGTTTTCAGTGATAAATAGATAAGGCAACTGTAAAGGAAGGTAAAATTCACACATTCTATATTTTTGTAGGGTTTTTCCTCCTATGTATTGTTACTAGCTGTACCTATGCAGTTTCACTTGTGTTGGTCATACTACATAGGTTTGAAATTTCAAGTATCCTACTAATATTAGAAATGCGAAAGTTAAATAAATAAATATTCCAGACATATTACACACAGTTTACATTCAGTTTGTGAGGATGTTTGGATGTTTGTGGTTCAATCACGCCCAAACAGCCAACAACAGGCTTTGTATGCAATTTGGCACAGATGATAGATTATAGTCTGAACTAGCATATAGGCTTGTTTTTATCTTCATAGGTACCGGGCCGGCGGAAGCTAGTATTTCATACAGTGTTGGCATGTGTATGTCAGATAGTGGAGGAAAGAAAATACTCAATTCAGTAAAATTATGGCCTATTTTAGTTATGAAAACATGTGCCAGCACTGGCCAGCAGATCTCTCAAACTGTGCTTCGTTTCACATAATGACTATCAATTCAAAAGTCAAAACGTTACAATGATTTTTTTCATACAAAAATTCCATCCAAATTTTCAACTTTTCTCTTTCAAATTTCCGTTTCTTCCTGTTGATTAAAAAAAATCTTTCTTATAAACAGGGATACTAAGAAAATGTCACCAACAACCCAAAGTCCTGCTTCGCTATTTTAAGGAGCTCGGCTGGCTGGGGTAGGGTTAGCATAGGGGGACAATGCACAAAACACCCCACAGCGGGAAGTCAGTGCAGGTCTAAATTTGTTTAGAATTAGAAACCTTGTCCAATGAGTTTTTCTATCAGATAGTGCGAATAAACTGTGCTTAAAACGGTGAACGAAAACATTGTGAGGAAACCAGTAAGTATTGTTAAAGGCGATGGGCTTGCAATCTGTCACGTACGGAATACTCACATAAGCAAAATGTGGGTATGTGCCAAATGCTCGGACTTGCTTCTGACTATAGACATCTTCAAATTTGATCGCCTGGAGTCCGAGGGGATAACCATTCTTGGGGATAATAGTTGTAAGCCTATTATGATATTTATTTATAATATTATTATTAGTAATAGTTATTACATTTTACCTTGCACGCTCCCATTGTTTTAAGTTTGCTAAATACCCTTACAAGTAGTTAGGTCCACGTCATGACTGTTAAACACGGGATACCAATGTATAGCCACAATTATAACGTTTAAGAGCTGTTTATCATTATCTTCATAAGTCACAACAGCATGAAATTCAGGCTAATTTGTAGTATTAATCGAATGATACTAACGAGATACGCCCCCGGCGTTGAAGGTGATTTTTTCATGAATTATAATGCAAAAGCGAACTATTGTATGAAAACTTACCATCATTTTGAAGTTTACGGGTAAATCTCTGTTTTAGCTATGAAAAATACGGCGTCAAGGATTTATCTCCGAAGAAAACAACAGTAAATCCAAGCAAGCGATTTATCCACCGAGACAAACAAAAAATGGCTTTCTCATGTCACAGATTTGACAGATTCGTAATTTTTTTTTTTCGCCCTATCGGGCAGGCTAAAGTCCGAGACCATACCGCCTAGTCTGGCATAGGTTTATTTTTAAAATATGTGTCTTTCGTATTTATTCATTGTCTTAATTCAATTCAGTAAATGGTCTTTCGCATTTATTTATTTCTTTGAGATTCTGAGTTGTTGTCCAGTTTATGTATTTAAGTCGCATCCTTGTTATAGCATTGAATCTTCAATGCGTTACATATTTTATTCAAAAGTCAAAGTCAAAGTCAAAAGGCATATATTTCAATAAAATCACTAGGATCACTTAGAAACGTCTTAGAAACTAGGTGAAGCTATGCCTGTTCCTCGCGACCAAGCCTAGAAGAATCAGGCGTTTTCACGTTTGAAAGTTTTATGTTTATTATAATATTATTAATAAGTATGTACATATGCATAGGTTTATTACTTACTTACACATATTTTATATTATTTACAAACAGCTTAAATTTCAGACACAGTACTAATTAAAAATCTATACAAATGTTTAAAAGTTAGGGCCAGATTCGTACAGATTGAAACCAAAATGTGTTTTTTTTAAGTTTTTCCCCTTTCGCGATGGCTATGGCATCTAGGCCTTACCACCAACCTAGAAGATAATAACAAAAATAACACCAACATCGTCGTCATGCCGATCAGTAGTACGCTACGCCACTTTGGCTTATGAAAAGCCCGAAAGAGCCACCTACAGGCCAGGAAGGCACGAATAAGTGAGTCCTTGTATGTTGAATAGATGCTAGATGATTGGTTACACAAGCCTGAGGCCCTTAGCAGCAGTTCCAGACAGCTGGTAAAAGGTGTTCCAAACTTGGCTGTCGGTTGTCCGTTTTGCCTGATTGTCATTGTCAAAAAGAATAACGTCAAATGCAGATGCAGTCTGTCAATTGAATTGAAATCAAACAAAAAAATGCCGTCTGCGGGCGAAGCGAGTGTTTATTTGTGTGAATATTTCCAAAATAATGACGAAAGTTATTAAATTTATTGTTTCAAATAACATCTGAAAACTGCTTATCTTTGTTCTTACAAATAAAACTTGAATACTTGACTTAGTCGTGCTCAATATTCACTATTTACCAATTGGGTTCGTGCGGTCAGCGATCAGTGTCGGTTTTCCGTGAATACCCTCTAGCTCAGCATCATGAGTGCCAGCGGCGAGGGAGAACAGATCAGCGATATCAGTAAAGACGACGACGAAAGTGAAGTAACCAGTACAACACGTGACAATAGTGGCAGAAAGCCGAGCTTATGTCCTACTAGTACAGACTCTACTTTTCCAATTATTAATACAGACTCTGCTATACCAATTGCTGCTGATACTGCTCCAGGGGCATTACAACATGTAAATGAAGATGTTCCTCTTGTTATTCCACCAACAGATTTTGTTGATGATGGGAAAGCCTTGGATGAATTGGATATAGATCCAAATGTTGCATCAACAACTGCTATGCCTATGGAAGACGAAGTGAGTAAACCTGTCATTCAAACTACAGTTGACAGTGATCAAAATACTCAAACCAGTGCTCCTGAGGATGTTCCTAATAGTGAGGATAACATAGCAACTGAAGAAAGTGTAATCGATAAAGATTTTAATCTAGGCATAGAACCGAAATCAAGTGTCATTAAAGAAATCAATGAAATTATCCAAGCTGATGCTGATAAAGACTCCAGTTCACTTGGCGAAGAACTGGAGTTGAGGTGGGAGGATGACGATGATGATGAAAATGATGAAACATTACAAACGGCCGATGTCTTGAAACAGTTAGATCAAGAACTTGAAGATATTGGAGGATCTGATGTATCTCAAGAAGCTAACAAAGAAACAGAAATAGTTGCTATAAAACCGGAATCTCTGGTAGAAAATATTGATGAAAATATAAAAGAATCTACAAAAAATCCGGAACCAATTGAAGATTCTAGTAAAACTTTGCATGATAAAAGTTCTGATGTTGACAATGCAAACTTGGATGTTCAAATGCTGTCTTGTAATGATGCTTCTGAAATTGAAAATAATATTGATGAAAATAGCAAAATAAAAGATAACAATGATATGGAAATCAAAGGCGAAACATCATTTGAAGAAAGTCAACCGATTATTGATCAAATTGACAGTTTAACTAAATCTGCAGAAGATATAGAAATGGAGAAAGCTATGGACATTCCTGTCACTAAAATTATTGAACCACAGACTGATCAAATTGATAGTTTGACAAAAGAAGACCTTGATCAAGACATTGAGATGGAAAATTTAATTGAAAGTGAAAAGCCTGTAAAAGTTGCGGAAATTACCTCAGTATCATCACCAAAAGATTTTGAAGAAATGGATGTTGATACTTCATCAGTAAATGTAATCACTGTTCCCACAATTGCAGAAAATACTTTAGTACCTATTGAAAGCACAAAACAGCTTAATTTGAATAGAATTCAAAATGTAAATAGTGAAGTTCTTGATAATAAAGACACTCAAAGAGCTACCATGGAAGTTTCAAAAAATGCTGCTGTCTTAGAAAAACCTGATCAGAATGATGGAAGCACCAATATATCTGATGTTTCAAGTGTCATTCTCCCACTAGAAGCCGTCAATGATGATGAAAGTCACAAAATTATTACTTCATCTGGTGTTTCAAGTGTCACTCTCCCAGTAGAAGTCTTAAACACTGATGAAAGTGAAAAAATAATCACTACATCTAATGTTCCAACCACTCTCCCTCTTGAAGTCTTAAACATCAGTGACAAAGCTGAACCAGAAAGTGATTGTGAAACTAAAGAAGCTCCTTCACAACCTCCAACTTGTGAACAGTTGTCAAAAGATACTAAGAATAAACTTGATGATATTCAAGATGTTGATATAAATGCTTCACAATTGGAAAATGATTCCTTACTTGAAACAACAATCACTCCAAATGTACACCACAGAATAAACAAACCCAATGTGATGCTTGACATACCTACACAGGAACTGAGTGATATAGAAGCTGAGCTGGACAATGATGACTCAGAAAATGAAGATAATAATGGTGACAAAACTCATGAGGGTATCAAGATAGACGTTGTAAAAAATTCTCCTAAACTTGATGCTAGTTTAACCGATGATATTGATATGAAAGACTCAAATAATACTAAAATAGTAACAGAATCATGTGATACTAGTACTCCAGCTCCTATAATTAAGGTTATAATTAGTCCAACTATTGAAATTGATGCTACCTCATCCAAATTGAATATAACAACTGTATCTCCAGCAAAATCAGAAACATCTAAATCAATACAATTACCTTCACTATCAAAGAAATTGCAATTTGATGATATAAAACCAACTACATCGCAACCGGAACAAGATATTGATGTTGATGCACCTTCTTCATCAAAAGTTGAACATGAAACTGATGATACATCGGAATCTGTGGAAATTGATTGTGAAAAACCATCTTCATCAAAACCAGTACAAAATAATGATGATGAAAAGCCATCAACATCAAAAATAAACCAAGAAACCGATGATGAAAAACCTTCAACATCAAAAATAGTCCAAGAAACCGATGATGAAAAACCTTCAACATCAAAAATAGTCCCAGAAACCGATGATGGAAAACCAACATCAAAAATAACTCAAGAAACTGATGATGAAAAGCCATCAACATCAAAACCTGATGTGACATCAGGAAAACTGACACCTGACAATATTGACAGTGTTCAGGAAGTGACAGATAGTCTAGGTGAGTTCGATGTACACAAACTTATTTTTTTGTATTTTAAGGCTATGAAGAGAGCTATGTCGGGGTTTCACTGATTTTATTGAAACATACATGTTTTAACTTGGACTTTGACTTTGATCGCACCAAGATCTGAGGGGATGTCTAGTATGTCTACCATTCTTGGGTATAAATAAATAACAGCCTACAGTGATATACATAGTCCTGACCCCACACTAGGATTTCCTGTGTTGTGGGTATCAGAAACTACAAGTACCATGGTATGTACCCACAACAAACATTTAACCCGCAGCAGGAATCGAAACAGCGCCGCTTGCGTCTCAGACGGGCACTCACCCGCTACGCCATCGAGGGGAAAAAATATAGAAAGAAATAGTGTTGTGTTGACACAATTAACTTTTATTATAATTAACTTTCTTTCTAAAATTGCAGGTCTCTTAGCTGAATCGTCGCGCGTGATGGACGATGACAATGATGATGACGATGACGCCGATGACCCGGAGGCTGATGATAATGATAATGATGATGACGAAGATTTCGACCCTTATGAAGGTCAGTTTATTCTAAGTTAATGAAATAAACAGCTTAGTTTGTATAAAAGCTGTTCTAGAAGTAGTATACTATACCAAAAGAGGTTTAGTCTAGCAAATAAAAAGAACTAAATATTACTAGTACCTAGTATTAGACCATAGCCTGAATAAATTTTGTTCTAGAAAACTAGTCATTTAAAACTCTTCATGCATAAGAAACTAGCTTCCGCCCGCGACTTCGCTCGCGTGGTCCCCTTCTCTAATCTTTTCAGTCCAGTCCATCCTAAGGTTGCCTGGCAGAGATCGCTCATAGCGATAAGGCCGCCCATTGTCATTGCCGTGTTTTGTAATTGTGATCTTATGTATTATTTCCGTGTGGTGATCAATAAAGTGTTATCTATCTATCTACGTACGCAGATAAAAAGTAGCCTATGTGCTATTCCAGACTATAATCAATCTCTGTGCCAAATTTCATCCAAAACCGTTGTGCCGTTTGGGCGTGATTGAACCACAAACATCCAAATATCTAAACATCCTCCCAAACTTTCGCATTTATAATATTATAGTAGGATAAATAAATAAATATTCCGGACATAATTCACACGGTCAACTGATCCCAAACTAGGCATAGCCTGTACTATGGGTACCAGAGACTGATATACATAAAGATATAAACACCTGAAAGAACAAAAACCTGTTATGATGTTGTTATCTTAATAAATAAATAAATAAATAAAAAATAAATAAATATATATTTAACACCCAGACACAGAACAAACATCTGTGTTAGTCACAAATGTTGGTCCAGTGCGGGAATAGAACCCGCGACCTCTAGCGCAGAAGGCAGAGTTACTACCAACTGAGCTATGAGGCCAGTAGGACTAAAGTTCATTTATGTTTACAGAAACCAACAGTGAAATTGCAGATGATATGGACGACTCCAACACACCACCCCCTGAGCTGGACCCTAAGATGGACCAACCAGAATCTTCTAAGGTCCTGGAAGAGAGGGAATCTGATGAGGGTACCATGGACATTACTGAAGGGACCATGGATATAGTTGATGACATTGAATGCGTGGAGGTTAGTACTGGGCCCATAACCTGATTTAGTACATATGTGTCAAATAATAGCCTGCAATTGTTCTACAAGAACAAGCTTTTTTGCCGTTTGTGTGTAAAATAAGCCCTTTTCGGGATAGCATACATATTGTGAAACACCTTGTAGTACTAGGTTCGCCTGTTCAGTGGTGACTAAAAACATCGAAAAAAAATTGTTGACCTAGGTGGCGTAGCGGGCGATTGCCCGTCTGAAACGCAACGGGTGCGGGTTCGATTCCGCTGCGGGACAAATATTTGCATTATATGTTCTGGGTCTGGGTATTTTTTTGAGCTTTCTTTCTTTCTTTCTTAATTTTATCTTTATTGGTATTATTTCTCATTTCAGAACGAATTACCGGAAATGGAGTTACCTGACGACGCAGTTTCAGAGACTCCATCAAATGAAGATAACGCAAGAAAGGTGTGTCCTCTGACCGACTTGAAAGAGATGATTGAGAATTATGGTGGTGTGGTGGTAGTGAACCAGACTTAGATCCAAGGGTTCGGTTCGAATCTCGATCAATAGATTTTCCTTTATGAAAATTTAATGGCTAGCTAATGGTTAAGGAAAACATCCTGAATTCTTTATTATTTATTGTACACAGAAAACACATACAAAAAACAAACTAAATGAAAGGACATGTACAAAGGCGAGCTTAACCCTAAAAAGAGTTTTCTTCCAGCAAACCTTTGAGGCTAGAGATAGGTGGTTATATAGGTACATCGTCAGGACATCGGCATCGGTATGTCCTAGAAACTATTAATTCGAAGACAGTTGTTATTTTAAGTTTTTTATTTTAAGTTTGTAAGTTATTTCAACCTGCAAATATTTGTTCCGGGTCTAGGTGTTGTGGTACCATGGTACTCTTAGTTTCTGATACCCACGACACAGGGAATCCTAGTGTGGGGTTAGGACTCTGTATGTGACTGTTGGGTGTTATTTATTTATAGGTTAGCATGGTATGGGCATGTCATGAGGAGGGATGAAAGTTATGTAACGAGAAGAGCGTCAGGTATGAATGTGGATGGATATAAGACTAGAGGAAGGCCGAAGAAAAGATGGATGGATTGTATTAAAGATTACATGAGAAAGAAAGATGTGAGTGCGGAGATGACGGCTAACAGAAGAGAGTGGAAGAAGAAAACATGTTGTGCCGACCCTGCATAATGTGGGACAAGGGCAGGAAGGAGAAGTTCAGCAGTGGACTTCCTATGGCTGAAATGGTGATTATGATGATTAATTTAAGTTCTTTGTTTAACAGGAGGACGAATCAGATATAATAGACGCTGACACACTCAAAGATAAATCTACCACAAAATGTCCTCCAGAGAAAATAATCAATATATTGGAGAAAGTACTTGGACAGACAGGTACTGTCATCACATACTACATACATACATACATAAAATCTGAGAGGGGTAGGCAGAGACCACGGCTTTCCACTTGCTGCGATCCTGACATACCTCTATTGCTTCATTCACTCTCATCACATTCCTCATACATGCTCGTCGGTTTATGGTACTCTTGACCTGGCCTTTTCACGTCTGAGATTTGAACCCACGACAAACAAATGCGCCCCACATGTTAGTAAGTGGTTACCGTAGTCTATGAACGCTTGCAATACCAGAGGCATCACGCACGCGTTCCCGACCCCGAACCCCCCTCCCCATAAGAGCTCTGGCAACCTTACCGCAGAAACACAAAACTGTTTGACACAAATAATTTTATTTGTCTGCGATCTTCTATAAAGCGGAGGTAACTCACAGGCGGACTGCTCCAATTTACTGCCCAATTTTTTAGAGCACAGCGAGATGTTCTCGTGTACCTCGCATAATAATAATAATAACCATTTATAACAGACAGAAGGCACAAAAAACAATAGAATAAAGGTTAATAACGATAGGTAGACGTAACCACAGATAACATAATACTATACTAGTAGTATTATGTTATCTGTGTGTAATGGGTATTTTATGATATTATAAAATCTTTGTTTCATGACCTAATAATGATTTTTCACATACTTCATTATCAAATCTATACCCGTAAAGCCATCTATTGACATTCGTTTGAACAATATTTTTTTTCCTTGGAATGGGACCCCGTGACGTAACACATATAACACACAGTACAAACAACAACACATAAGTACAATATTTAATATTTAAGTTTACAATATTTAAGTGCTAATTAGTCTCCCGTGTGTGTGTGTGTTTTTTTTTTTTATACAACTGAGTTGGCAAACAAGCATACGGCCCACCTGTTGGTAAGCGGTTACCGTAGCCTATGAGCGCTTGCAATACCAGAGGCATCACGCACGCGTTGCCAACCCCGAACCCCCTCCCCCTAAAGAGCTCTGGCAACCTTACTCACCGCAGGAACACAACACTATTTGAAACAAATAATGTTATTTGGCTGCGATCTTCTGTGTGTAACATACATAAAATATACCTATTTACTACCACGTGGTGTACCACATAGTTCTATTCATCACCTTTCTGCCCTTATCCCACATCATGTGGGGTAGGCACAACATGTATTCTTCTTCCATTTCCCTCAGATTTTCATCATTTCAGATAAATTTTGTCATCTTATTTTACATTGCGCCTGTTACTATTATTTATTACTATTAAATCTTTTGACATTGTTTAAAATTATATAATAATAGGCTATAGTTAAACTTACCCTAACACATTTGCATGCTAACTTTAGTAAAACATGATTGAATCTAAATATTATTAACATCTACACCTACATTGTGTTTAAGCAAATAAACAATCTTTATCTCTATCAGTCGTCATCTCAGCACTCACTTCTTTCTTCACCATATCAACTTTCACACAGTCCATCCATCTTTTCTTTGGCCTACCTCTACTCCTACATCCATCCACATTCATATCTAACACTCTTCTTGTCACATGACATTCTTCCCTCCTCATGACATGCCCATACCAAGCTAACCGATTACTCCTCAGCTTTTCCGTCACTGGCGCCACTTTCAAACTTCCTCTTACATACTCATTCCTTACCTTATCTATTCTGGACCACATAGTTCTATTAATCCATAAAAATGCCTTACTAAAAATATTGTTTGCAGGTGCCAAATCTAAAGATTCATCATCAGTGGTTGGAAATATAAGAAGCTATGTTGAATTGGAAGGCTCCTCAGATTCTGATGGTGAGTGTAACTTGTCGTGTCTGGTCCTGCATTAGCACCAATGAGGTCCCGTTTTAAAAAGTATATAAATATATTCCTAACATATCACACACGGTCAACTGATCCCAAACCAGGCAAAGCCTGTACTATGGGTACCAGAGACTGATATACATAATAGATATATATTTAACACCCAGACACAGAACAAACATCTGTGTTAGTCACAAATGTTTGTCCAGTGCGGGAATCGAACCCGCGACCTCTAGCGCGGAAGGCAGAGTTACTACCAACTGAGCTATGAGGTCAGTCATCATTAAAATACAATTTTAATCCACAGATGTCCTGGAAGTGTCAAAATCTGACGTGATGTCAGTGAATATACCTAAGGACGTTGAGGTGATGTCGACTTCCGGTCCACACGGTTCCTCGGAGATTGTCAGTAGAAAGGGGGAGGTTGTCATCAATTGGGTTGCTAAACCTCCTCCCCCACAGAAAATGGTAAGTTTATCATAGTTAGTAAGTTGTTTGGTGAGTTTTGTTTAGCTTAGGCTTTGAGGTGATGACAACTTTTGGTCCACACCTCCCCCACAGAAGATGGTAAGTGTTATAACACTGTGAGTGATGTCGACTATTGGTCCACACCTCCCCCACAGAAGACGGTAAGTGTTTTAACACTGTGAGTGATGTCGACTTTGGTCCACACCTCCGCCACAGAAAATGGTAGGTTTTAACACTTTGAGGTGATGTCGACTTTTGGTCCACACCTCCCCACAGAAGATGGTAAGTGTTTTAACACTGTGAGTGATGTCGACTTTTGGTCCACACCTCCGCCACAGAAAATGGTAGGTTTTAACACTTTGAGGTGATGTCGACTTTTGGTCCACACCTCCCCACAGAAGATGGTAAGTGTTTTAATACTGTGAGTGATGTCGACTTTTGGCCCACACCTCCCCCACAGGAAATGGTAGGTTTTAACACTTTGAGGTGATGTCGACTTTTGGTCCACACCTCCCCCACAGAAATGGATAAGTTTTTTAACACTTTGCGGTGATGCCTACTTTTGGTCCACACTGTACCTGCACGTACCATAGCTCGCAGAACCGACAACCGTTTGGAAGTAAAGGTTCTCTCGGTGGAACTCTTGGGGGAGGCCTATGTCCAGAACTTATACAGACTGATGATGATGATGATGATATATAGTAATACTACTACCGAAATTAATTACTACATAAAACCAAAACAGCCAAAAATTTCTTAGTTTTATGTAGTTATTATATTCGGTCAACTCAATTTAAAAAAACAAGATAAGATTTTGCGTGATAAAATCCGTAGAAGAACTAAGGTCATCGACATAACTTTTAGAATTAGCTGGTTGAAGTGGCAGTGGGTCGGCCATATAGCTCGCAGAACCGACAACCGTTGGGGAACAACGGTTCTCGAGTGGCGACCACGAACCGGACGACGCAGTGTTTGAAGGCCCCCCACCCGATGGACCGACGACAGGTTGTGGGAAGTCGATGGATGGAGAGGGCTCGAGACCGTTCGTCATGGCACTCTTTGGGGGAGGCCTATGTTCAGCAGTGGACTTCATCAGGCTGATGAATCATCATCAGATGAACTCAATTTAGGTCTTAGTCTAAAAATTACTTAAAAAATCGCAAATTTGATGAGAAATTGCTTGTTCCTTGTTTCAGTCTAAAATAAACACAAGTGAGGTGACGATAAAAACTACTGGAACGCCTAGTCCGAGTATACACATCCCAGAGACAACGGTAAGTACTCTTTATCTTTAACTAGCTTCAGCACGCGGGTACGGACGCGTTGGTACCCGGTAAAAAATTACCCAGTTTAAGTACAAGGTGTATAACGAGTATATTATGTACGCTAGTACGCAATTAGCAAAGTTTGTTCTACGGGTTTTGGGAATTCGATATTTTCCATTGAAAAAACACTATGCGAAAACCTGCTGTTTTGGGGTCAAATCAGTTCAAAATCAATATTTAAGACATCCTGTATTAGATCAGTGAGCAGGTTGGTGGTCCTTAAAACGGTCTATGACCGTTGGTGAAAGAATAAATTTATTTTTATTTATGAATGTATTTATTTTTATATGAAAATAATAATAATAATAATAATAATGAAAAATATGTTTATTGCTACTTTAAACTAGGTAATACATAGGATAATATAATACGCATCATTTCTGTACAAGTAGAGATGATTTGCCGTTAAACAAATAACAACGGTTCCCACAATAGGCTGGGCCTGTATGGAAACCGTTGTTATTTGTTATATTAAATAATTTATTTTCTTACAGAGTGTAAAACCAAAGGCACCTAAAGAAGAGATATTCAGTCTTGATTCTGATGAAGAAGATACTGAGAAGAAGAAGAGATCACCTAAAGATGATAAAAAAGGTATGCTCAGTACAATTTGTGGGAGAGTAGTACTGGTGAATGAATGAATGAATGAACGGCATGTTCAACAAGGTGATTCATAATATGTATTCTATCCCAAAAGGGGCAAAACTTGTAAAGAACTGTAATTACTGTAAACCTGACATGCCTATGTTATATGTTATAACGAAATGGTCAATAAATGAATTGAATTGAATTGGGCTTATTCTACACCCAATTAGTAATAAAGTTTGTTCTACGATAAGACATTTGGCATTAAGAAACACTATGCAAAAATCAGCTGTTTTGGGGTCAAATCAGCCCCTTTCGGGATAGCATACAATTAGCCTAGAAAAGTTGATTCAGGAGGCGTGGCCTGTGACGTCATCCAGAGAGTGCAAGCGGGCGTGGAAGGGCGCACGACGGTCTCGAGCTGCGCGCGCGCCAGTCGGACAGCACTTTTGCTTCACCGCCAGAGATGGACAGACGTTCTATTATGTTGTTGCTAAATTGTTTTGTAAAATTCATTTAAATTAGAAGTTCTTATTATTTTCATTCGTTATTGTTTTTTTTTAGTAAATATCGATCGTAGTTTATAATCATACATATTATGAATCACCTTGTATTGATGAAGCAGATACCGATAATCGGTTGAGCTAAACAATATGGCCGCTGGTGAAATTATGATGGTTATTTCTTGGTCACCCTCGCCAAGAAATAACCAGAAATGAAAAGAAGGAACTAACTTACGATTTCATTAACAGGTACAAAGGAGGAACCTTCAAAGTCTGCTGAGAGCAAATGCATCAACCCTGATTGCACGAGCGAGAATCAAACCTACTACCAGGCAGATAGGGCCACCGCGGCCTACTACTCACTCACTAGGCGGAGTGCGGTCGTGTGCGAACAGTGCAGACAGCGTGCGAGCGAGAGGAGCGAGGTAAAAATATATTTAGAAAATAAATAGATACGCCTTGGCGGCGCAGCAATACGCTGAGATTGGACCTTTTTTACCCTTGCCACAACAGCGTAGACGTTTTTAGGTATCACCTGTTTGCACCCACTTGATAGGTGAGTAGGTGGTCAGGCGCCTGCAGCAACGCAAGCCTCTGGTATTGCAAGCGTTCATAGGCTACGGTAACCGCTTACCAACAGGTGGGCCGTAAGCTTATTTGCCACCCTAATTCGATGTTTGTGGTTCAATCACGGATAAACGGCCGAACGGATTTGCATAAAATTTGGTACATAGATAGATTATAGTCTGGCTGGAATAGCATATAGGCTACTTTTTATTTAGGTACAACGCGAGCGAAGCTGCTTGCGGAAGCTTGTAAAAATATAAATTCAAAATAAATACATATTTAATCAATTTAAACACTGTAATCCTTTCACTACACTGATCCTTTCATCGACGGTCATAGGCAAGGGCCATACCTGAACCTGGTCTCTGACCCAATACAGGATGACCAAGAAAGAATCAGTGACAAGAAGACGACAAGAAGAAGAATTTTAAAATACTGGAAAATACTGTTTTTCTGTCCCAGGCTTTGCTGAACGGCATCAAGGACCTGCGTCCGCTGCTGGAGCTGGACATGACGGCGCCCTCGCAGCAGCTGGTGGAAATCTCGGACTCTGACTCCGACGGGGAGGGTGGGGATGATACGCCCTTGGTCGGGGAAAGAGGGGCAGTGTGAGTATCATCATCATAATTTCAGCCGTTAGGACGTCCACTGGCGAACATAGGCCGTCCAACAGCTCCCAGCAACATTAGGTCGTAGCAACATATTGTGGGGGACCGTTCAACGGCTACAAAAGGTGATTCATAATATGTATGCTATCCCAGAAGGGGCTATTCTATCAATTACAATACAATACAAATGTTTTATTTCCTTAAATAAATAAATAAATAATAAATAATATTCCGGACAGATCACACACGGTCAACTGATCCCAAACTAGGCATAGCCTGTACTATGGGTACCAGCGACTGATATACATAATAGATATATATTAAACACCCAGACACAGAACAAACATCTGTGTTAGTCACAAATGTTTGTCCAGTGCGGGAATCGAACCCGCTACCTCTAGCGCAGAAGGCAGAGTTACTACCAACTGAGCTATGAGGCCTGTCTGAGCTGTGTTAACTTAAGTAACATAGTTTTAACTGTAGTTGATACCTCCTTTTAAGTATAAAAATACCTGTATTAGGAGCAATCAATCAATCGGCAATAAAGTTTGTTCTACGACTATTGGAAACTCAAAATTTTATTTGCTAAAAAAATGCTAAAGACCTGTAGAAGTCCACTGCTGGACAAAGGCCTCCCCCAAAGAGTTCCACGACGAACGGTCTTGAGCCCTTTCCATCTACCGACTTCCCGCAACCTTTACAATGTCATCGGTCCATCGGGTGGGGGGCCTTCCAACACTGCGTCGCCCGGTTCGTGGTCGCCATTCGAGAACCTTTACTCCCCAACGGTTATCGGTTCTGCGAGCTATATGGCCTGTCTACTGCCACTTCAACTTGCGAAATTCTGAGAGCTATGTCGGTGACCTTGGTTCTTCTACGGATTGCTTTTTTGGGGTCAAATCAGTTCAAACTCAATGAATCAGCTGTTTTAGGTAGCAAACTTGATGCCGAACTTCTCATAAGTTTTCGTAATTAGTTATTAACATTATAAAAATACCAAAAACAGGTAATTTGAGAAAAATATTACAACAAAAAATTTAAACAAAATATTGATGTTTTTAATCGCTTTCTTATTGTTGAAGAGGTTAAATATTAATGTGGAAGGATATAAGGGAAGAGGTAGACCAAAGAAAAGATGGATAGACTGTGTGAAAGATGACATGAGTAAGAAAGGAGTGAATACTGATATGACGGCTGATAGAGGGGAGTGGAAGAGGAAAACATGTTGTGCCGACCCCACATGAAGTGGGATAAGGGCAGGGAGATGATGAATCGCTTTCTTATTGTTGATAAAATAAACGCCTTTCTGGATCGTATACATGTTATGAACAACCTTGTATAGCCGTGGCTTATTTTTCAGTCTGTTTTCTTCATACTTGCCAAATTTCAGTCCTTTCCGTTCAGTGAAACAAACAAACGTTCGCATTTATAATACTAGTGGGATTTGTTTGACAGGTACCTAGAAGAGCATCTCGCTGACATGATCAATCAAACCTGGGCTAAATACAAAATGGACTCTAGACTCAAAGACACTGAAACATACCTTATGGCCGAGCTAGATAAAATACAAGGTACTGTACTTATTATAATTTTTAAACAACAAACCAGTATATGGCCCACCTGTTGGTAAGTGGTTACAGCTGCCTATGAACGCTTGCAATACCAGAGGCATTAACTTATTATTACATTATACATTATGACTGGCCTCATAGCTCAGTTAGTAGTAACTCTGCCTTCTGCGCTAGAGGTCGCGGGTTCGATCCCCGCACTGGACTAACATTTGTGTGATAAACACAGATGTTTGTTCTTTGTCTTAAATATTTATATCAAATATTTATATTTTCGATCTTATCTTCTTGTCAATTCTTGTAACTGGTCTCCACGACACAGGCTATGCCTAGTGTGAAGGCCGCTGGTAGATTGAACCTGGATTGTTTTTTTTTTCATATTTATATCAGTCTCTGGTACCTATAGTACAGGCTATGCCTAGTTCGGAATCAGTTGACCGTGTGAATCTATCCGGAATATTTATAAAGCACGCGTTGCCGACCCCTTAAAAATTTCGAAACGCCCTTTTTGAAGAACCCAATACTGTAGTCCCTAGGGAAAACCTCAGCATGGAGATCATTCCACAACCTGATTGTTCGCTGGACTAAGTTCCTCAGAAACCGCAAAGTTTTCGCAATATATATATATTTTTTTATACAACTGAGATGGCAAACAAGCATACGGCCCACCTGTTGGTAAGCGGTTACCGTAGCCTATGAGCGCTTGCAATACCAGAGGCATCACGCACGCGTTGCCAACCCCGAACCCCCCTCCCCCTAAAGAGCTCTGGCAACCTTACTCATCGCAGGAACACAACACTATTTGAAATAAATAATGAAATAATATTCCTGCCCTTGTCTCACATTGTGGGGTAAACATCGACCTTTCATGTGTTAACTAGCATGCGGCCGCGGCTTCGCTCACGTGCTACCTAGATAAAATATAACCTATATGCTATTCTAGGTAAAGAACTCTATGTATTTCAAGTTTCAACGAAATCGGTTGAGCCGTTACGGCGTGATTGAACAACAAACATTCACATTTAATATATAATATAATATAATATATCTTTATTTCAGGCTACTTGACACATTACACAAAAATGTGTAACATGCCATGGCCCATATTAATAAATACCTTACAGACTAACCTACATATAATACTAAACTTAAATAACTACACCACATCTAGAGTCAGGGACTTTCTTGAGCGTGTGCGCCTCCCTGTAGCGACGGTAGACCACTCCAGCTGACCAGAAGTCGGGCGCGAGGAACACCTCTTTGTACTTGGCAGCTACCTGGAGCACGTAGGACTATAACTAGCTTCCGCCCGCAGCTTCGCTCTCGTGTTTTCTATGAAGATAAAAAGTAGCCTATATGCTATTCCAGACTAATCTATCTCTGTGCCAAATTTCAACAAAATCCGTTCGGCCGTTTGGGCGTGATTGAACCACAAACATCCAAACTTCCTCACAAACTTTCGCTTTTATAATAATAGTAGGATTAAGTAGGAAGTAGGATAGGATTACCGTAACGATATGGGTTGTGACACCGACCCACATAGTTCTCTTGAGTTCCTGTCCATCCAAAGGTTGTCTGGAAGAGATTGCTCTTAGCGATAAGACCGCCCATTGTACTTCGCTAATAATTGAATGTTTTTACCCGTGTGTAATTTGTAAGATGTCCTTGTGGTGTATAAAGTGTTTTCTATCTATCGATTGCTTTGTATTTTTTACTTTCAGCGGGTGCGAAAGAGATAGATGCAATGCTAGACGAATGCCAGAAAAAGACGGACTCTATTCGCTTAGACTTTTACAAGGATTACGAGCTTCGAAGAAAATCTCTCGGCGCCATTATTATCCACGACACGCCTTTCAGCTCTGTAAGTACCTTCATCATCCTGAAATGAAATTAATTAAATTTATTATGACATACACAGACAGATGACACAAAAAACAATAGATTATACATTAGTTGCTTTATGTCATAATGTCATATGTATGAAATGACACGTCACAAAACCAGG
This sequence comes from Anticlea derivata, assembly GCA_947579855.1. Taxonomy (NCBI): domain Eukaryota; kingdom Metazoa; phylum Arthropoda; class Insecta; order Lepidoptera; family Geometridae; genus Anticlea; species Anticlea derivata. The sequence continues at coordinate 2,527,222 of OX388287.1, read as the reverse complement.
GTTTAGTGAGACCTCGGCTAAGCTCAGTTTCATAATAACAAGGTTAATAAAATAAAATAAAAATATCCTTTATTTCCCTTTAGTGCTTACTTAAGTTTCCTAGAGGATATAAGTACTTTTTTTTTTAATACAATACACATACATACATAAAATCACGGTAGAGGGGTAGGCAGAGACCACGGCCTTCCACTTGCTACGATCCTGACATACCGCTTTCGCTTCATTCACTCTCATCACATTCCTCATACATGCTCGTCGGTTTAGGGTACTCTCGACCGGTCTTTGTCCAAAACGTCACCGATTTGGTCGATTTTATACAACTGAGGTGGAAAACAAGCATACGGCCCACCTGTTGGTAAGCGGTTACCTTAGCCTATGAGCGCTTGCAATACCAGAGGCATCACGCACGCGTTGCCGACCCCGAACCCCTCCACCCCTAAAGAGTTCTGGCAACCTTACTCACCGCAGGAACACAACACTATTTGAAACAACTAGTACTCAAAAAATTATTAAACAACTTCATATGCAGGTACTTAACATGCATTTATTATTATTTTGTCCATTTTAATTTACAGTTCAGATTTGACATTTATCTAATATCAAACTTTTATCAGTCATAGGCCCTTTTCAGCGTCACCATACCTCAACCTGGTCACTGACCTAATGCAGGAGGACCATAAAAGCGCCAGTGTCACGACAAGCAGGCAAGCGGCCCTTTGTGCCACTGGCACTTTCTTGGTAATTGAAGTGTTAGAAGCGTAGCTTGCCCAGTTCTTAATAGACCAACTGAGTTAAGTTACCAAATAGATGGGTGACCGCTTGCGGCCTTTGAAGGCTGAATCCTTTCAATTGTGTTCGTTCATTAGCGTATCATTAGTTCATTCATTCATTCGCACACATACGAGCGAAGCCGGGTCTTGAAGTTAGTGCGCTTTTGTAGTAAAATTTGATGTTATCAATATACAAGGTGATTCATAATATGTATGCCATCCCGAAAGGGGCTTATTCTACCACCAATTGGAAATAAAGTTTGTTCTACGACTTTTGGAAATTCGTCATTTTTCATTGAAAAAACTCTATGCGATAATCACCTGTTTTGAGGTCAAACCAGGTAAAACTAAATGTTTTAGGTAGCAATCTTCATTTCGAACTTCTTATATATAGTTATTAGTTCTAAAGATGATAAAAATACCAAAAACAGCTAATTTGAGGAAATTTTGAAAAAAAATATTTAAAAAAAATATTGATGTTTTTTTTCGCTAATAGTATTTCTTTTTGTTGATAGAATAAGCTTCTTTCGGAATGGTATACATATTATTAACCACCTATCGAACGTTTTACAGTTTTGCTGCAATGAAGAAAAACAGAGTGGAGTAAGTAAATACTTTTGATAGATATATAGATTACATGGCTCACGATTTATACCGTAAATATAATCAAGGTCACGACCGGGATTGGAACCCACGACCTGTGGATCGCAAGGCGGGTTCCCTACCACTCCACCAGTCCCCCAGATTGGAATTTAAAATTCTTATTAACCTAATTCTTATTTTTATGTGACATGTACAAAAATTGAATGAAATAAATGAATATGAATAAATGTCATCCCCGGATTCGCTTGCATAGATCACTCTCAGCAATTTCTATCATCATTCCATCACCAATTTCTTGATAGCTTGTATTAAAAACTACAAGGAATCATCATCATCATCACCATTTCGTCCAATGCTGAACATAAGCCTCCCCCATAGATTACCAGAAACAATAATTTGGGGGGATTTGCCCATACCCGGCACGCTGGGCATGCGGGTTTGCGAGCGCAGATAAAGCTCTTGTTGTGGATAGGGAACGCTGCTGCCCATCCCCTAGCTTTTTTCCCTTAGTCGCCTCTTAACACATCCGCGGATAGGTAGATATGGAGGGGCCTATTCTTCAGCCGGGGTTACCACGGCTAATACTACAAGAAATTATTATTATTAAGGTGAGGGTTTAATTATTTTATGATTTTTGAATTATTTTTTCTCAATAACCGCAAAACGCACAGTTTTGATTTGTATGACAGAGATAACTTGAGCATTTTATTTAGGAAAATCCAAGACAGAAACGCGATTGGTAAAACTTTTCTCAATAGATTAATTTTTTAACGTTGGGTCCTCTGCAACAGTTTTTTCGAAAATACTCTGAGACTATCTAACAAAAATAACTTTTTTTAAAATATTTTGTTAGACAATAGCATTGGGTACCTAAATCCAAGACACTTTTAAAAAAAATATATTTTTTTTGAGATAATCGATATTTTCGCTTGCGTCGATTACTTTCGAGCGCCTACTAACGCTTGCAATCTCTTTCCGCATTCAATTACAGTACATAGTGCTGTCACTTTCTTCACTCCGCCCACTCGACAATTTATTATGATTTTTGTATCCTCTTAAATTTAAGAGCTTAGCTCTTGTCGGTGTAATAATGCAATTTTTTCCATTCTGATCTTCCCAATTCGAGCTCCTTTACTTCCATAAACGACATGACGGCAAGAACTACAAGAAATTAGTTACTTAAAACATTTTCTTTTTCAGTATTCGCACACAGAAAAGGATGTTGAAGAAGTAAGTATAAATCTATTTTATTTTATTTATTTAGGCACACAAAACAGAACACAATCTAATTGAAAATAAAAATTATACATCAATAGTTTTGAGCTTGATGGTACTCTAAAACATGTACATATATTCCACATAAAATTGAAAAGCGAAAGTTTGCAAAGATGTGATGTGTTTGTTACTCTTTCACGCCGCAAAAACTGAACGGTCTCGAATGAAATCCTACTAATCCTACTTATATTATAAATGCGAAAGTTTGTGAGGATGTTTAGATGTTTGTGGTTCAATCACGCCTTAACGGCTCAACCGATTTTGATGAAAATTGGAATAAATAGAGTTATATACCTGGAATAGCGTGGCTACTTTTTATCTAAGAACCGCGCGAGCGAAGCCGCTGGTGGAAACTAGTTTTCTATGAAACAAAACGGGCATTTGCTATGAAATATAATATGGGAGCATTTTGCCATACTTAGCACGTTGGGATCGCGGATTGGCGAGCGCAGTTGGAACTATTCTTTGTTAAAATAGGGGACTCGCCTGCCCCTAGCTTTTCCCTTAGTCGCCTCTTACGGCATCCCCGGGCTGGTAGATATGGAGGGAGATGTGTCATAAGTGAGTTATAAATGTTTGCAGACGGCACCACAAACCTTCGGCAGTCGCTATCCGAAGCGACGAGCGGCGTCTATAGCTGACACTCCGGCTAAAAGACCAGCTATACCTATGGGATATCTGCCTTTGGATGCTGACAAAATGGTAAGTTTGTAGGGATTTCTTTGCCTTTAGGGGGAAAACTGGTAAGCTGATAAGTGGAAAAGTGGTAAGCTGGAAGGTGGAAAAGTGGTAAAATGGAAGGTGGAAAGTTGGTAAATCGGTAGGTGAAAAATTGGGTCAATAACTGGTAAGCTGTGGGGGGGAAGTGGTAAGCGAGTACGGGAGATAAGTGGTAAGCGTGAATGAGATGAAAGCTAGAATGGAGATAAGCGGTGAGGTGAGCGTGAAGTATCTAGGTGAAGTGGTTTGTTGGAAGGCAGAAAAGTGGTAACCTCAAAAAGAAAGCTATGTATGTTTGGAAGGAAGAAAGTGGTAATTTTGTAGGGGTAGGTTGTAAGCTTGGACTGTACACTGTGTGTACTTGTGACACATTGTAAAGTATTTTCAGATGGGCTAGCTATACCTGTGTAATATATGCCTTTAGAGGGGGTGAAAAGTTGTAAGCTGGTACAGGGGAAAAGTGGTAAGCTAAGGGGAAAGTGGGTAGCTGGAAGGTGGGAAAGTGGGTAGCTAGAAGGTGGGAAATAGTGTAGCTGGAAGGCAAGAAAGTGGGTAGTTGGAAGGTGGGAAAGTGGGTAGCTAGAAGGCGGGAAATAGTGTAGCTGGAAGGCAAGAAAGTGGGTAGTTGGAAGGCAAGAAAGTGGGTAGTTGGAAGGCGGGAAATTGAGTAGCTGGAAGGCAAGAAAGTGGGTAGTTGGAAGGCAAGAAAGTGGGTAGTTGGAAGGCGGGAAATTGAGTAGCTGGAATGCAAGAAAGTGGGTAGTTGGAAGGCAAGAAAGTGGGTAGTTGGAAGGCGAGAAAGTGGGTAGTTGGAAGACTGGAAAGAAATGTTTTGAGGGATAAAAGTATTAGGAAAAGATAAGTGTCATGTTGTGATAACTTGCTTATTACTTTCAGGGTACCCAGACAGACGGCCCCACCGATCAAAACAAGGATGATGATGTAAGTTGAATTGCCATTTAAAAATAGAATATTCATATTCATATTCATTTATTTCACCCTTAGCGTTACATTGCATAACATAGGTATGTCCAATTACAGTTATTGTCATAAATTATCATGCTGATTATTAATTAAGTATTATTATTATTATTACAGATTATTAATGGATTAATAGATAGTGTCCTACATATTACTCGTATGCATATCAGAGAATGAACAATTCATATATTCGGTAATAATAAGCCCCTTTTGGGATAGCAAACATATTAAGAATCACCTTGTAGTTTGGACAAATCCAGGAACTTACTCGGTAATTTTTACTTTGCTGTTTCGAGGGTTGGTGTTATTTCAACTTGTATGAATGCAATACTATAATTATAGAATAGAAAAACGTTTATTTTGTTACCAATAAACAATCAAACTTAACTTAGCACAATCCTACTAATATTATAAATGCGAAAGTTTGTGAGGATGTTTCAATGTTTGCTATTTAATCGCGTCGTAGCGGCTCAACCGATTTCGTTGAAACTTGGAATAAAGAGTTCTTATATGGCTACTTTAATGAAGTTACCATGCGTGTGAAGCCGCGGGTGGATTCTAGTATAAAATTCAGTTCAATTATGTCGTATTCACATATTTAATTACTAATCTAGATCTGATAATACTATGTTTTTGTTTTTTAAGCTATTCTGATTTTAGACTGTTTTGTGACTAATAAATTATTTAAAAAAAAATACAGAAAGAAAGAAAGAAAATAAATTTATTCAACACAAAAAAACTGGCAAATATAATTTATTTATTTATGATTTATTTATTTATTAAGATAACAACATCATACCAGGTTTTTTTATTAAGCCCTAAGGCGATGTTATATCTAGGTACCTACTTAACTTAATTTATTAACAATACTAATTAATATATTTTGTCTCAATGACAAGCTGTGCCATTTCCATGGCTTTCGGCAGGTTTTGGTAAAACACATCTCTACACTGTTTTGGGACAGAATATTGAGTAAATAGATAGCGAGTGACACGGGAGAAAACTTAAGTAGGTTGGTCCTACAGCTGGGTACCTCCAGCATGGCGGGGCGGTATAATATAATAGTAGGTACATAATAATAGATAAAAATGAAAAAATACAATTAGGTAGAAAAATAAAAAATAAAAATACCTATGTAACAATCCTACTAATATTATAAATGCGAAAGTTTGTGAGGATGTTTTTTTTTTTTTTTTTCGAACATATTCACACGGTCAACTGATCCCAAACTAGGCATAGCCTGTACTATGGGTACCAGAGACTGATATACATAATAGATATATATTTAACACCCAGACACAGAACAAACATCTGTGTTAGTCACAAATGTTTGTCCAGTGCGGGAATCGAGCCCGCGACCTCTAGCGCAGAAGGCAGAGTTACTACCAACTGAGCTATGAGGCCAGTCGTTTGGATGTTGGTGGTTCAATCACGGCTAAACGGCCGAACGGATTTGGATGAAATTTGGTACAGAGATAGATTATAGTCTGGAATAGCATATAGGCTACTTTTTATCTTCATAGGTACCACGGCGAGCGAAGCCGCGGGCGCAAGCTAGTATATTATAAAAAGAACCTAACAAAGAGTATTTGTCTGCTTGTTGAAAGGGCAAGAACTCAGCGTTTTGCCTAGAAGTTATGTCTTATGCTTTATTACAGAAAGAAGATATATCGGTAGTGAAACTCTCCGCGGAATCTGCCCCCGCGGACTTGCCCCCCTGTGGGGAGATAGTCCGTCCGCCCCTGAAGAATGGCATGATCATCTACGCCATGAGGAACGCGTTCGGGACTTGGCTTAAAGGGAAGATAATGGATGTTATACCGAAGGCTGCTGGGGTGAGTCGAATGCTTGTATCACTGGTTCTTTCTTGGTCAATGTATTAGGTCAGTGAGCAGGTTGTGGTGTGGTGACAATGAAAAGGGCCTATGACCATCGAAGAATCAGTGTAGTGAAAGGGTTAAGTGCGCCTCTTAGAGGCTCCTCTCGTGCACAATCCTCTGGTCCTAGCGTGCCTCTTCAAAAGCGCACTTTAATCCTTTCAGCACACTTGTTCTTTCACGAACCGTCATTGGCATTTTACACAGTATACCTTAACCTTAACACAGATTGATCAATGAAATAACCCGTGTAAAACTATTGTCGGCCTAGTGAGAGGTACCCCGGCTTTCGTTCCGAAGGTCGTGGGTCCAAACCCGGTCATTCACCAGTGAGTGTTTTTCTGTTTTAAAATGTAAGTGCGCATTAGTACGGTGAACGAAAACATAGTGAGGCAATCAGTGAATATTTTAATAAGCGGCGATAGGCAGCATGTCACGTATGGAATTTTCACGGCAAAATTTTTGGATGTGTCTCTGACAACCCCCTTACATCTTCAAGGATCTGATAGCCTTCAGATCTGAGTCTACCATGCTTGGGAATAAAGTCGTGGGACTAATATTTTTCTTTTTCAGCAACAATTCACGCAATGTCGGGTCAAGTTTGAGCATAAGGTCAAAAACCCTTGCAAGGTACTAGCCGCGAGATGCCTCGCGTACCCGGACCCGTGTGAAGTCAGGATGACAATAGGTGAGTTAAACGAGATGTTTCAAAAATGTATGGTAGTGTACTGTGTACACTGCTTTAAAATATAGGTAGTCAATAAATAATAATAATTCATTTATTTCAGACTATATGAAAATGAAGAAATATTTATTTACTGCAATAATATACAGAGTTACTTTATCTTAATTAATGCCACAGTTTTGAGGTACTTTGCAGACAACTATTTGGTTATTTGGTTGTATAAAAGTTACAGATCTTATTTAATTCAATCTACGGCCCATAGCAGTATTATGTTAATTTAGGCCGTAGATTAGACGTATGAACTACCAACTGAGCTATGAGGCCTTTATATTGTATGTATGCTAGTTTTAAGGTATACAGTATGTATACCTTAATATACAGGCCTCATAGCTTGCTTGCTTGCTTGCTTGTCGTGTCACTGATTCTTTCTTGGTCATCCTGTATTAAAGTCAGGACACATGTCATGATACAGTGTAGGTCAGTGACCAGCTTGAGGTATGGTGGCCCTGAAAAGAGCGTATGACCGTGTCGGTGATAAAATCAGTGTAGTGAAAGAATTAAAGTGCGCCTCTTAGAGGCTCCTTTCGTGCACATAGCTCAGTTGGTAGTTCATAGTTCATTTATTAATAAAAGATAGTAGTTACATGTCAAATACAAGTTGATGTGCTATGTAGCATAATAATAACACATCAATAATCAATTTAATATAATATTGATGTCAAAATGAACACAATCATAATTAAAACAAGAAATAAATAAAGTAATTCATAATCATAATAGAGAAATAAAAGTTGTATTATGAATTAATTATAATTAGATTAAATTTATACATTTAATAACAAATTCAATTGTAATAATAGTAACTCTGCCTTCTGCGCTAGAGGTCGCAGGCTCGATTCCCGCACTGGACATACATTTGTGATTAATACAGATGTTTGTTCTGTAGTGTTGGTGGTAATTAGGTACTATTGCGGCAAAGAGTGAAACGAGTTGCTTCGTTGAAGTCCAGTTTATTTGTAACATAAAAGTACTAAATTACAGTAAAGTTACCTTATTACTAACTATAACTTATTCTATGGTGCTGAGTAGGCACAGTATTCGTTTACCTACCGATGCATATTTTCATGATACTACATCTCCCCTGAAAAGTGGGCCATTACCCGCCCACAGCAAATGAAAAAAAAAAAAATGTTTGTTTCTCTCAACGGTAAGCAAAGTTACACTGTGCGCTACTATTTAAAGAACTTAAAAGTTAAAACATTTTTTTTTTAACGACAAAGGTAGGTACCTAATTAAATGCTTAATAGTTAAACTTAAACAAACTAACTATGAAATAGCTTTGTATTATTTTTATGAATAAGGTATTCTTTACAATCCTTATTGATTTTAACATTAGGCCCTATGTCCTCGATTACTTCATAAGGACCAAGATACACATTATCGAACTTAGTACCAGCTTGATTTTTTATTAAAATCAAGTCTCCGTTTTTATATTCTATAGGGTGAGAACTCTTATCATAACTATATTTTCTCAAACTTTTACATTTTAATAAATTTTCTTTTGCGTCAGCATGAGCTTTTTGTAACCTATATCTTAATTCTAATGGGTAACTGTCGAAATTATACAATGGGTCAAATGTAGTTTGTAAATTACTTGGTAAGTTACATAATTTTCCAAATACTAATTCGTACGGAGTGTACTTTGTCTCTGAGTGTACAGTAGTATTATAAGAAAAACACCAAAATGGAATCCAATCGCTCCAATCACCTTTATTGTTACTACACTGAATCCTGAGATAAGCGCCCAAATGTTTGTGTGAGTTTTCAATCGAGCCGAGAGTTTCGTGGTGGTACGCAGTTGAATTCAGTTTTTTAATACCTAACAGCTGGCAAGTTTCTTTCAAAACAGATGACATGAACTCGGTTCCGTTATCAGTTATAATTTCCTTTGGAATTCCGTACCTTAAAATAAAATTATTTACAAAACTCCTAGACACCGTAATGGTATCTTTCCGTTCTATTGGATATGCTTCAACAAATTTCGTTAAGTCACATTGAACAGTTAAAATATACTTATTATTATAGTTATCTATCTCTAGCGGCCCCATTAAATCTAAACTTATCCTCTCAAAACTTGAGCTAGCAGTAGATGTTATAATCATAGGTTCCTTAATATTTTTATTTACATGTTTTTGTAGTTGACAACTTTTGCATTTTTTAACGAAAGTTCTAACGTCGGTACTCATTCCTGGCCAAAAATAATATTTCTTTATATTATTCAACATACGATTCACCCCCGCATGACCACTGCTAGGTAATAAGTGAAAATCGTTCAAAACAACTTTTTTATCGTCATTATTAATTAATCTTACAACGTCTCTCGTCACGAGAAAACGTGGCGTATCAAATTGCAACTTTTTCATAATAGCTAGCAATATTTTGATAGCTCTATCTTTGCTTTTATGCTTTATAATTAAAAGTTCCTTTTTATTTAACTTCCTACAAAACTCTTCTAAATCCCTCGCTAACACCTCTGGGGTCGATAACGATCGGGAGTTTAGATAAATCGCCGAATGCGAAGGAACAAATGTGCAATATTTTGCATCTGAAATAATATTTTCTCCGTCTAACATCCATTGCTCGTTACTTTCATCTGAAAAAACTACTTCTATTATATCGTCCGGTTTTTTGAGGATTTCTACCGCGTGAGGCTGATTAGACCCGTATACCGAGGGAATCCTGTTTGTCTGACTATCCGGTTTATCGGTCATATTACGTAATAGTTCTAATTCTTTTGTCTGATGCCTAGTGAGAACATTGACAACATGTCCTTGCATTTGTTTGAGATCTTTGCATGTCAAAGTGATGCGACTCAATGCGTCTGCAGCTACATTACTTCGACCCGGAACATACTCCACTTCAAAGTCGTATTCCTCTAGGTATAAACGGAATTTAGTTAATCTACTAGAAGGGTCCTTTAAACTGAATAAATAAAGAAGTGGTTTATGATCCGTGTAAATTTTGAATTTTCTCCCATATAAATAAGGTTTAAAATGATTCACCGCCCAAACGATAGCTAGTAACTCTAACTCAATTACAGGGTATCTAGTCTCTGCAGATTTTAAATTACGGCTGGCAAATGCGACCACCTTCCCATTACTATTGGATAGTATAGCGCCTAAACCTATTTTTGATGCATCCGTTTGCAATCTAAAAACGTTATCTTCTGAGAAGTCAGGATACTGTAAGATCGGCGGGTTTATCAGACAAGATTTTAACTTTTGAAATGCTATTTCGCAATCCGACGTCCATTCAAATTTTACATTCTTTTTACACAACACATTCATTGGATGTACGATGTCAGCGAAACGTGGTATAAACCTTCTGTAATAATTTGCAAATGCTACAAAACGTTTGACGGCATCGCTGCAAGTCGGTGTTGGGAAACATTGCACGGTTTCTAATTTACCCGGGTCAGGAAAAATTCCATCGGATGTTATTTTGTGTCCTAAGTACACTATTTCCTGCCTTAAAAATTCGCATTTTATAGGATTTAATTTAAGATTCACTTCTCTCAATCGATTTAATACGGAAATTAGATTTTTATTATGGTGTTCTAGTGATTTTCCAATGACAATACAATCATCTAAATAAATAAAACACTTTTTATAGTTTAGTCCTGCCATGGCTATGGTCATAAGCCTCGAAAACACGCTAGGACTTGTCTTGAGCCCCATCGGGCAACGTTTCATTTGGTATTGTTTTCCAGCAGTAAATGCAGTACATTTACGAGAGTCCTCATCTAAAGATAATTGATACATTTTATTTAGACTAAAAGAAGTATATTTTCTTGAATTTTCATTAAGTAAAAGTTGGTAATAACTTTGTGAAAGGTCTAATTTAGAGAAATAAATGCTACCAGAGAGAGAGTCTAAGATTTCCGTTATATTAGGTAATGGAAATTTATCATCTTGAATTCTACTATTTAAGTGCCGGTAATCAATCACAAGTCTCCATTTTTTTTCATTCGATTTATCGGCCTTTTTTGGGACTAACAGTACTGGACTAGACCATTCCGATATTGTTTCTTCAATTATATCGTTATCTAACATCTCCTTAACCTGTTTTTCTACTTCGTGCTTAAGTGCATGTGGGATTCTGTACGGCTTGACGTAAACGGGAGCAACGTTATCTTTTAATGTTATTGAATGCTCCATCAAGTTAGTGACAGATAGTTTATCCCCTGGCAAGTGAAAAACATCCGCGTATTTGGCACAAATATTTTCTATGCTGATTTTCTCTTCTTTATTCATGTAGTTCAAATCGAGTAACTGGAACAAAGTCTTAATCCGCTTAACATTTTTGTCTTGGTTGCTAAATTGGCAAACGTCAAACTCGCTAAGAGTATGAACACTCAAATTAGAAAAATTAATCTTTACTTCTTGATCTTGCGTATTTAAAATTCTCAATGGAATGTAGCTATTTATTGGCTTTGTTATCATTCCAGCTACAAAAACCCCTTTCTCAATTTCGTTCGCTAAAACAACAGTTTCTTCACGATGATTACAGGGTATGTACCTTATTATTTCGCAGCGTGGAGGTACCAAGTGACTATACTGGTCCTCGATGCTCAAACTTACTCTTTCGTCATTGTTTGATAACCGCAAGGTCATTGATTTATAATCTATAATAGCACTATATTTTTTAAAGAAATTATCGCCTAAAATTCCGTCGGCGGAACACGTCAAGTTCTTAAAAACATAAAATTTCTGATTAAAATTTACCCCTTTATAAACTAAATCTAAGCAAACAAAACCCTCGGATACTAGTTTTCCACTAACACCTCTTATTGTTATAATTAATTTTTGTCTCCGCGCAGGACCTACATTTACTAAATAAACCTATCTTCTTCTATATTCTTGTATATATTCAAAAAAAAAAAACTTATGGACTTACTTGTCTATACGTAAAATATACCAAGGACCTCCTGTTGTAGCAGACTGATCTGCTGTGCTAAACGGTCGCGGCGTGTCGCTGATTGCACGTCACCTATCGCACGTCGCTGGTCGCACGTCGCAGGTCGCTCGTAGCAAGACGCTCGTTGCTCGTTGCATGGGCCGGGCTATACCCTGGACACCGTGGGCCGGGCATGGTCCCTGGACACCGCACCTTTCGAGCCGGGTATTTTCCCTGGCTCCACCAACATCGATTTCTTCTTTCTTCTAAATTCTTTGTTTTATTTGCTTCAGGACGGAAAATGACGCTCAAGCTATTAGCTTTTAATTCTCTTCTCAAAGTTCTTACAGTTGATTTCTTGCACTTCCTCAAAATGAAATATACAGCAGCACCACTCAACAAAACGAGTATGAAGGTCAATAAAATTTCTGTAGTGCCTAGTATACCAATAGATTGGCTAGCACTTGCATTTGCTTCTACGTTGGCGTTCTGAGCAATGATAACTTCTTCCTTGTTTGTTTCTTTCGATACTGTTTTTCCCATCCTGTTTTTTTTTTCTTTCTTCTATATTGTGTTGTTCATGCTTCTTTGTTCTTATCTTCTAAAATAATCTTCTTTCTTCTATATGGTAATTTTCATTTTTCTTTCTTCTGATCTTCTATAAGGTAATCTTCTTTCTTCTATAATGTTTCATCTTACTGTTTATTTTAATCTTCATTCTATTTTATGTGGTCCGCAGTGGCAAGGTCGCCATGTAGTGTTGGTGGTAATTAGGTACTATTGCGGCAAAGAGTGAAACGAGTTGCTTCGTTGAAGTCCAGTTTATTTGTAACATAAAAGTACTAAATTACAGTAAAGTTACCTTATTACTAACTATAACTTATTCTATGGTGCTGAGTAGGCACAGTATTCGTTTACCTACCGATGCATATTTTCATGATACTACAGTTCTGTGTCTGGGTGTTAAATATGTATCTATTATGTTTATCAGTCTCTGGTACCCATAGTACAGGCTATGCCTAGTTTGGGATCAGTTGACCGTGTGTGATATGTCCGGAATATTTATTTATTTATTATAAAAACTTAATTAATAACACATTGTTTGTGATCACGGCGACAACGTAAAAAATTAAAAGTTACGATTATTTTCTTTAAATTGACTTCGTTTTATGGTACTTTCGATAGATCTTCTCTAATCTTTTCGACAAAGAGAGCAACAAAGTGCTACAAAAATATGGCGTATCGACGTGCTTGAAATGTCATTTTGACAACCCATCAAATTACCAAATCAACCAACGAAACGAATGAAAACATATGTCAATTACAAACTAACATGGCAGCCCTCAAATAGTATTATATCATCATCATCTCCCTGCCTTTATCCCACTTCATGTGGGGTCGGCACAACATGTTTTTCTCTTCCACTCCCCTCTTTTAGCCGTCATATCAGTATTCACTCCTTTCTTACTCATGTCATCTTTCACACAGTCTATCCATCTTTTCTTTGGTCTACCTCTTCCCTTATATCCTTCCACATTCATATTTAACGCTCTTCTAGTCACATGCCATTCTTCCCTCCGCATGACATGCCCATACCACGCTAACCTTTTGCTCTTCAACTTCTCAGTCACTGGCGCTACTTTCAAACTTCCTCTGATGTACTCATTCCGTATCTTGTCCATTCTAGTCACTCCACACATCCATCTCAACATTCTCATTTCCGCAGCATGCACTCTCCTTTCATCCGTCCCTTTGGTTGCCCAACACTCAGATCCATACAGTACGACAGGTCTTATGATCGTTTTTTAAATTTTCCCCTTAAGTTTAAGGGGCATTCTTGGATCACACGTAGTTCCTGTGACCTGTCGCCATTTCATCCATCCCGCATTTATTCTATAGTATTATATCAATAATATTTAAAAAGAGTTGGGTTCGATTCCCGCACTGGACAAACATTTGATGAATACAGATGTGTGTTCTGTGTCTGGGTGTTAAATATATATATATTATGTATATCAGTCTCTGGTACCCATATGACAGGCTATGCCTAGTTTGGGATCAGCTGACCGTGTGATAGGTCCGGAATATTTATTTATTTTATTTTAAAGAGTACTTTTGACACCGACCATATTTTATTACTGCACCCTCCATATGGTGGCCGTGGTGGCCTCGGCTGAAGAATAGGCCCCTCCATATCTACCTATCTGCGGATGTCGTAAGAGGCGACTAAGGGAAAAAAGCTAGGGGATGGGCAGCAGCAACGATAGCTCTAACTGCGCTCACCAACCCGCATGCCCAGCGTGGTGAGTATGGGCGAATCCCCCCACATGATAAGGAATTCGCTCTGTCTGTGTCATGTTCAGCAGTGGACGTCGTACGGCTGAAATGATGACCCTCCATACAAAGTTTATGAAATCATCATGAAACGGACACTGGCAGAATTGTGACAACAAGCTACAGAAGTCAAAAACAAATAAACTATTTAAAAAGATAAAATACTATGTTCTTGTTTCAGGCACCCGGGTGGTGGCTCTGTTCAAGGATCCACACAACACGACGAGGCGGGACTCCTTCTACTCGGGGGTGATCGCTGAAATACCTAACCCTGTCAATAACTATAGGTACAATGTGTTCCGTAACTAGTATACTATCCCTTGAAGGGCCTAGGCTGGCAAGAAAAATAGTTGCAAAAAAAATCGAAAGAATCGAAAAAAGTTTTACCGAACATTTTCTAATCAGCTGTTTTTGGTATTTTTATCATCTTTACAACTAACTAGCTTGTGCACGTGGCTTCGCTTGCGTAGCCTATATGCTATTCTAGGCAAAGAACTTTATCTATACCAAGTTTCAACGAAATCGGTTGTGCCGTTACGGCGTGATTTAATAACAAACATACAAACATCCTTACAAACTTTCGCATTTATAATATTAGTAGGATTTTGAACCAGCTGTATTTGGTATTTTTATAATATTTACCTATAACTAATTATCAAACGTGAAGCTGAATAATCGAATCTGAACTGATTTAGACATAGACATAGACATTTATTTAATTGCCACCAAAACACACACATTTGCACAACATTTTACAATAAACTTATAATAAAAGAAACAAGAGAAAAGTAATGAAAGTAAAAAATGGTGTGATGACCCCAAAACAGCAGATTTTTGCATAGTGTTTTTTCAATGAATGTTTGCTGGAAGAAAACTCTTTTAAGGTTAAGCTCGCCTTTCTTATTTCTGTTATCTTGTGTACAATAAAGAATGGAAGAGACTATCGCCAATTGCGTGTTGAATAAAGCCCTTTTTGGATATCATACATATTATGAATCACCTTGTACATATAAATATTTTTTATTCGTATTTTCAGGTACCTTGTGTTCTTCGACGATGGTTATGCACAATACGTTCACCACCAAGACACAAGAATAGTCTGTGAGAGTAGTAATCTAGTATGGGAGGAGGTGCATCCGTTCATACGCGATTTTATATGCAACTACCTGCTTTCGTACCCGGAGCGGCCCATGGTCAGGTTGCACGCGGGCGAGAAACTTAAGACGGAATGGAATGGTGAGTGGTCTTCGTCTTTTTTTTTAAATACAAAATAGGCTAACGTTTGACCACAATCTCACCTGCTTGCTTGCTTGTCGTGTCACTGGTTCTTTCTTGGTTATCCTGTATTAGATCAGTGAACAGGTTGAGGTATGGTGGCCCTGAAAGGGGGCTATGACCGTCGGTGAAAGAATCAGTGTAGTGAAAGCATTAAAGTGCGCCTTTTACAGGCTCCTTTCGTGCACAAGATGTTAAGTAATGATGTGGTCTACGGTGTAGCACGTTTGCCTAGAAGAAATCTATTCACTCTGGTCTTGAAGACACCCAAATTATAGGTGGATTCGACCAAACTAGTATAAGTCTTATCCATAGAATAAAATGACTAATTACTCTAGAGTAGGCCTGTTTTCCAGGCAGTTATCCCAGGGATTGTTACTCTGAGTACTCTGTTGAGTGTTGAGATGACGACTGATAGAGGGAAATGGAAGAAGAATACATGTTGTGCCGACTCCACGTGATGTGGGATAAGGGCAGGAAGATGATGATGATGTCTGTTAATCAAAAGAAAAAGATATGGTATTCGGAAACACAGACGCCGGCAACGAGTTCCACTCTTTGGCTATCCTGGTCTTGAGTCTAGTGCTGGTGTGGCGATAGGTAGTGGTGACCCGCATCTATGCAAAGGTATAGATTACCTTGGGTTTGAATGGATTGCAACAATGGATTGTTTTTTTAATGTTATACGGTGGCAAACAGGCTTACGGACCTTCTGATGGTAAGTGGTTACCGTCGCCTAATGACATCAGCAACACCTGGAGCATTGCTGATGCGTTGCCTGCCGAACCCCTCCTTCCCTAAAGAGCTCCGGCAACCTTACTCACCGCAGGAACACAACACTATTTGAAACAAATAATGTTATTTGGATTTATGTTCGCTGTAACTCTCTCAAACGGTTAATTTTATAATTGTGAAAATGTGGTGGATGTTATCCATCCATGGCTGCTGATGGAGTAAGGTCAACAGCTACACAAAAGATGCATGAAAGCAGGGCTTGGAACTGGTTTACAATTAACCGGTTAGTAACCGTTGTATAAGTCTAGCCGTGGTGGTTCCGGCTGAAAAATAGGCCCCTCCATATCTACCTATGGATGTCGTATGAGGCGACTAAGGGAAAAAAGCTAGGGGATGGGCAGCAGCGTCCGTCATTTTAACAACGACAGCTCTAACTGCGCTCGCCAACCCGCATGCCCAGCGTGGTGAGTATGGGCAAATTCCCCCACATGATAAGGTATTCGCTCTGTCTGTGGGGGAGGCCATATTCAGCAGTAGACGTCGTACGGCTGAAATAATAATTAGTATTATACCACCATCTTGTGTAATTTGCAGGTAAATGGTGGGACTCCAAGGTGCTCCAAGTGGATGCATCAATAGCCCTCATCAACTTTGACGAAGACAACCGCACCGAGTGGATCTACCGGGGCTCCACTCGACTCGCGCCCCTGTACCTCGAGCTGCAGGCTGCGGAGAAGGCTGGAGAGGGGAGGACCAGGTCACGCTTGCCCAGGAGCAAGGCGCAGATGAGGGTATGTCATTAGGGCGCTGGTGGAGTGGTGGTGGTGATCGTCCGATCCATAGGTCGTAGGTTAGACGTCACCGAATGGATCTATACATCGAATGGATCTATACACCTAATGGATCTATACATCGAATGGATCTATACACCTAATGGATCTATACACCGGATGGATCTTTACATCGAATGGATCTATAGAGGCTCCACGCGACTCGCCACCCTGTACATCGAGCTGCAGGCTGCGGAGAAGGCGGGGGAGGGGAGGACCAGGTCGCGATTGCCCAGGAGCAAGGCGCAGATGAGGGTATGTTATTTAGGACACTGGTAGAGTGGTGGTGGTGGGTTAGACGTCACCGAATGGATCTATACACCGAATGGATTTATACACCGAATGGATCTATACACCTAATGGATCTATACACTGAATGGATCTATACACCGAATGGATCTATACACCGAATGGATCTATAGAGGGTACACGCGACTCGCGCCCCTGTACCTCGAGCTGCAGGCTGCGGAAAAGGCGATTGCCCAGGAGCAAAGCTCAGATGAGGGTATGTGACTATTTGAACACTATTGAAGGGGTGGTAGTGGCCCCGCCTTCCGATCCTCACGTCGGTTCGAAACCTGTCGTGCACTAATGGATTTTCCGTTCGGAAAATTTATCTGCGCTATGCTAGTGCTATCAATCGGTGAAGGAAAACATCGCGAGGGTGTCCTCATGTCCTAGAACTTAACTAATTTTTGTTTATCGTTTTAGTCGAACATGCCGTGCGTGGAATACACTCGTTCAGACGAGCAAGCTGCGGCCAAAGCTACTGCGGAAACACAAGCACAACAACAACATAATGAGGTAGGACATGACGAAAGGAGCCTCTAAGAGGCGCACTTTAGTCCTTTTGTACGGTCACGTACAGTCTTACGCGTATGTAGGTGACGGAGTCAGCATTTTACGCGGCCTCGATTAAATGAGACAGTGCTTAACTAAGTACCAAACAATTAAGACGCGGGTCGGAAACGCCAATCTATCGTTTATATTACGTAAACTTTCCACTTATAACTTTCTTATTAAACTAACTAAACTTGGCATCAGTGGTTTAACTTAACTTACTTTTCTAATCGTATAGTCTAACTGGACTATACACCTTTCACTACACTGATTCTTTCATTGACGGTTATAGGCCCTTTCCAGTGCCGCCGTATCTCAACCTGCTCACTGACCTAATACAAGATGACCAAGAAAGAATCAGTGACACGAAAAACAAGCAAGCACAGGACAGCCCAACCTAGTGTTAAGCTATCCTACTAATATTATAAATGCGAAAGTTTGTGAGGATTTTTGTTGTTCAACCGCGGTGTAACGGCTCAACCGATTTCGATGAAACTTGGAACATTATGTCTTAACTTTTTTTTTAAATGTCATTTTTTTTGCTGGCCTCATATCTCAGTTGGTAGTAATTCTGCCTTCTGCGCTAGAGGTTACGTAAACATTTGTGACTAACATAGATGTTTGTTCTGTGTCTGGGTGTTAAATATTTATCTATTATGTATATCAGTCTCTGGTACTCATAGTACAGGCTATGCCTAGTTTGGGATCAGTTGACCTTGTGTTATATGTCCGGAATATATTTATTTATTTAGTTTTTTAGAGTATCATACATAAAGAGTACTTTTTATGTGCGAAGCGAAGCCGTGGGAAGCTTGTGGAATATGTATATATTTTTCAGGAAATGCGCCGTCAAAGATCCGTAGCAAAGAAGTCTACTACAACGCCGGCGCAACCACCGACATTCATACAAGGCACGCCATTCGAGGGAGTTATCAGCAGAGTGGTGGTACGTTCTTGTGTCTTGCTCCTCAAACTATGCTACTTCCTACTGTCCTACATCCTACTTCCTACTAATCTACCTACTACTATTCTACTTCCTACTACATACCTTATAGAAAGATAGATAAAAAATTTATTTGGCACTACAGACACACACAATTAACATAGATAAACAATTTTAAACCAAAGTACATACAATAGGTGGGTATAAATAATCAAAAGAGCAATTTTTTTTAAGTAGGTATCTTAGAGTAGGTAAGTTTGCGTACGACAAATAGGCTATGGCTCAGTGAAATATTTTGCTTAAAAGCAAAAACACTGATTTTCAGCCAAAACCTGATCGAGAGCGAGCAGAGCTACTTTAGGAGTACAATACATAGTAGAAAGTGGATTTTCTACTATTTTTTTATTTCATCATTATCAGCCTGTAGAAGTCCACTGCTGGACATAGGCCTCCCCTAAAAAGTTCCACGACGAACGGTCTTGAGCCTTCTCCATCCACCGACTTCCCGCAACCTTCACAAAGTCAAAAGGCATTTATTTTAATAAAATCACAAGGATCACTTTGAAACGTCTTAGAAACTAGGTGAAGCTATGTCTGTTCCACAATGTCGTCTGTCCATCGGGTGGGGGGCCTTCCAACACTGCGTCGCCCGGTTCGTGGTTGCCATTCTAGAACCTTTACTCCACAACGGTTATCGGTTCTGCGAGCTATATGGCCTTTTTATTTATATATAATTATAACACCATAACAGCAAAGCCAAAGCGATGTTATAAGCACTTAAAATCTAAACATAATTTATCTTAAGTCTCTGGTACCCATAGTACAGGCTATGCCTAGTTTGGGATCAGTTGACCGTGTGTGATATGTCCGGAATATTTATTTATTATTTATTTATTATAGTTGTGTTTCTTGTATATTTTATATGATAACCAGTGATCGGAATTATGGGAGCTAAAATACCTACTGCTTGAAAAATAACAGAGGCAAGTGGAGACGCCTTAGGACTAAATATTTTTTCTGCCCAATTGTCTCTGTTTTCGGGACATTACTAAAATACATCTAAAATGAATTCAGTAAAACAACTATCGAAATAATTTTCTGTTTTCGTTTTCATAAAACAGTAGGTAGGTACGACTCGTATTCGTAAATGTAATTTCCTTGTGATTGATTGATTTGAATTAGTTCACAATATTATTAATATTAAATGTACTTGCTTACTGTGACAATTGTTCCAATTTTCGGCCCAACTGGGCCGAATAAAATTGTTGTAGTAAGGAAAACTCTTTTTTTTACCTCTGTTCTGGAACTTTAGGATCACTGATGATAACTTTTTGACTTTTTTTTTAAATTTTCAGTATTATACGCCCAAGAACGCCGTCAAGCCGTACAAAATGTCGCCGCACACTTGCACCGCTAAATGCCGCCGCTCAGATTTGCTCTCGCTGAAGGACTTGAGAACTTACAATCCGCTTGCTAAGCCGCTGCTGAGCGGATGGGAAAGGTATCACTCTATTTCTTAATAAACACTGTCAAGTGTGAGTTGTGTTTCTTGTGAGAGTGAATGAAGCAAAAGAGGTATGTCAGGATCGTAGCAAGTGGAAAACCGTGGTCTCTGCCTACCCCTCTGGGAAACAGGCGTGATTTTATGTATGTATGTATGTATGTAAGTGTGAGTAGAACTGCGGTCTGAGTCTTCCGTACCACGACACGGCAGTTTAAATGGAGATTTAAGTGTACGAAGTGACAAGTTGAAGCAAGGTGATCCATAATATAAGGTATGCTATCCCGAAAGGGGCTTATTCTACACATAATATCCAATTAAGTTTGTTCTATGACTTTTGGAAATTCGAGAAAATTTCATTGAAAAAATTGTATACAAAAATCTGCTGTTTTAGGGTCAAATCAGTTCAAACTCAATGAATCATCTGTTAGTGGCAATCTTGATGGTGAACTTTTTCTACGTTTAGTAGTTACAGAAGTAAGTACCTTCTCGTTTTGTAGGAACATATGAAATGGTTAACTTATGAAATGTTTAACTAATGAAATGGTTAACTTATGAAATATCTGAACTCTGTTTTCTACTTGTAGTCGTAGTCGTAGAAAACAGAGTTCATTTCTAGTATAATATTATTTAGTTTAATTTACAACTGTTATTATTATTATTTTTCTGTTACTTATGAAATGTTCGACTAATGAAATAATTAATTTATGAAATGGTTAACTTATGAAATGTTTAACTTATGAAATATTAAAGTTATGAAAAGGTTAACTTATGATATGGTTAATTTATGATATGGTTAACTTATGGAATGGCTAACTTCTTCTTGTCGTGTCACTGATTCTATCTGGATCTTCCTGTTTTAGGTCAGTGACCAGCCAGGCTATTGCGTAAGCAAAATGGTAATGGAGATCGCAATTTTAGGGATAATTTTATCAATTTTAGCGACAACTGTAGTGTTTCAAACATGAAAAGGAAAAAGCTAAGGTCTTGAAGTTTTCCCTTGTCAAGTTTGGAATGTTTTGAATCTTGCTAAGATTGTTAAAATTACTCTCAAAGTTACGATCTTCATTGCCATTACTGACTGACTTCATAGCTCAGTTGATAGTAACTCTGCCTTCTGCGCTAGAGGTCGCGGGTTCGATTCCCGCACTGGAAAAACATTTGTGTGATGAACACAGATGTTTGTTCTGTGTCTGGGTGTTAAATATATATCTATTATGTATATCAGTCTCTGGTACCCATAGTACGGGCACGGGGTCCCATTCCAAAGAAAATAAATATTGTTCTAACGAATGTCAATAGATGGCTTTACGGGTATAGATTTGATAATGAAGTATGTGAAAAATCATTATTAGGTCATGAAACAAAGATTTTATAATATCATAAAATACCCATAACACGGGAAAATTAAATAAATGCCTCTTCAATCAAGTTTAATTATTTTTTACAAAAATCCAATGATCTTGTTTTTCTGGTGGCAATGACTTGAACTACGTTGTGATTACCACAGTTTGCTTGTACTACCACAGGTAGTACTGAATTGATAGATGGCGTTATTTTAAATTCCATTAATGTCGCGTTTTGTTTTTGCGTTTTCTATTTTGTATGTAGATTACTAATTTTTAATTCCAATTGAAATGAAAAAAATTGAGTGAATTCGTTTCTTTTACAAATTATCACACAGATGTTACAGTTAAAAAACTAAGTTAAACGCCTACATACTACGCACAGTTTTCACAAAAGCTAAGCATACTAGGTAGTTGGTACCGACGATAATATTGGAGAACGAAACGCATTGTATGGAGGAGGTCGGACATAGGTGACTAAAAATCACAAAGTCGTAATTTCATAAATCTGATAGTGCCATTCGATTGCTATTTTAAAAACAAACAAAAGTTCTTCTATCGTACTTTAAGCGGACTTATTGTTAAGGAGTAAATCGCATAAAACTGATTTCATTGTATGGGAAGCAACCTTTAAACGTGAAAAGAACGTGTATTTTCGTCGATTTTTCAGGTTGGTTCTTATAATTTAGTGACTAAAAATCATCATCATAACTCGAAAAGGGCACAAAAGTGTCAAAATGTATCTTTGAAGAAAATGTGACACTAAATGATAAGAACCTACCATAAAAATTTCAGAACGAAAATCGACGAAAATACACGTTATTTTCACGTTTAAAGGTTGCTTCCCATACAATGAAATTAGTTTTATGCGATTTACTCCTAAACTATAAGTAAGGCTCAAAGTGCAATAGAAGAATGTTTGTTTGTTTTTAAACTAGCAATCGAATGGCACTATCAAATTTATAAAATTAAGACTTTGTGATTTTTAGTCACCTATGTCCGACCTCCATACAATCGAACCACTGTGCGTCGTTTCGTTTGATTGGTGATCACTTTCGCTAGGACGGATCCCATTTGAATTTTGAATGTGCTTTGATACGTTGTTTGTTTCTTTGCGTGATATAGTGGCCTATGCTGATTTTTTTTTAAAACTTCAATTCTCAAAACTTCTTCAACAACTTCAAACTCAAATTATCTTTTTTACCTACGAGATGTTTGGAACCAAGATTCCTACCTAAAACAGCTGATTCATTGAGTTTGAACTGATTTGACCCCAAAACAGCTCACTTTCGCATAGAGCTTTTTCAATGAAAAATGTCGAATTTCCAAAAGTCGTAGAACGTACCTACTTTATTGTTTGTAAAATAAGCCACTTTCAGGATGGCATAGCACATACTTATTATGAATAACCTTGTTTACCTACCTAAAATTGGGTAGGATTCTCAATATTGATGCTGTTTGTAATAGTTACCTACTTATTTTTACTATATTTTTGTAGTTTCGTCTTGACTCATAGGTAATCAATTTCCAAGGCACAGTTACCATTTTATCTACATAAGTAGGTAGTTTTTTTTCTCGTTCTGAATTGGAGCAGCCCACCTGGGGAGGTACCTCCGCCTTACAGAAGATCGCAGCCAATTAACATTATTTGTTTCAAATAGTGTTGTGTTCCTGCGATGAGTAAGGTTGCCAGAGATATTTAGGGGGGGGGGGGGGGGGGGAGGGGGTTCGGGGTCGGCAACGCGTAAGTGATGCCTCTGGTATTGCAAGCGCTCATAGGCTACGGTAACCGCTTACCAACAGGTGGCCCGTAAGCTTGTTTGCCACCTCAGTTGTATAAAAAAAACATCAACTTCCGTTGCCGACTTTAAGTAAGTAGTTAGGTAGGTAGGTACCTACTTTTTTTTGGACATATCACACACGGTCAACTGATCCCAAACTAGGCATAGCCTGCTGTACTATGGGTTGGGTACCAGACACTGATATACTTACATAATAGATAGATACATATTTACCACCCAGACACAGAACAAACATCTGTGTTCATCATACAAATGTTTGTCCAGCGCGGGAATCGAACCCGCGACCTATAGCGCAGAAGGCAGAGTTACTACCAACTGAGCTATGAGGCCAGTCAAACACTTTATCATCTAATTATTTGAATTTAATAAAACAGCATAGGTACCTACATTAGTCATAAGGGTTTATGCGGGAGTTTTTAAATGGCAAAGGTCATATTGTCGAACGCTCGCTTTTTTTTAACTCTATCTAGATTATGTAAGTAGGTACTTAGGTAGGTACATAATTTAGGTATGCTATGATTTGGCATAAAATCGTAAGAAAGCTCACCACACAAAACTCCCGATCCCAACTCAGACTAGTCGTTCTGATTTGGCAGATACTATTAGTAGTAGGTACCACGCGAGCGAAGCCTTGGGTGGAAGCTAGTCACAAATTACGTTTTGTGTAGATATTCCCACATAGGGTGATTATCAGTGCGGCGCAAGCTGGCAACGTTGCAGCGCGTCAAGCTGGCAACGTCGCGTCGCAGCGTCAAATCTATCCACCACCTATACTATCTATATCTATACCTATACCTATTATCCACTTCTCTCCTGCCCGGCCAGTAGATGCATAATTAACGCCATCTACTGAGTGCGTGCGCGGTTTACGCGGTAATTCCAGTTGCAGGTGCTAGTTGGCTCTTGCTATCAATTGCGCTGCTAGCGGCATCTAGTGCCTAGGGTAGACATCTCAAATAGCCCGAAGAATAGCCCGAATTATGAGGGTTGAGTTCCGTTGTATGAGATGAGGTATCTGTACTAGTATAGTATTATGTTATCTGTGGTACGGGCTATGCCTAGTTTGGGATCAGCTGACCGTGTGTGATATGTCCGGAATATTTATTATTATTTATTTATTACGCTTAGGCAATTGCACCCCAGGTTGAGCATAGTTCATGGCTAAGTGATGAGTTGTGGTTGCAGACAGACGGTGCGGTACAAGGGGCACCGCGCGGTGGCGTACCGCGCGCCGTGCGGGCGGCGCGTGCGCGGGCTGGGCGAGCTGCACCGCTACCTGCGCACGCTGCACTGCGACCTGCCCGTCGACCTGTTCGACTTCACGCCCGGCACGCACTGCCTCGCCGAGTTCGTGCTGCACAAGTGCATCGTCAGCAAGAAGGTATTTATCTTCCGTTTTTTTTTTTGGGAGCTTTTGTCGGTGTGCCCGACCATGTCAGCTCCATTGTGGCTTCTATTCCGACTCCATCATCTGTCTACTAGCCTAGATGTGGCAAGAAGGTATCTACAGCTCATTTGTGGCTTCTTTTCCGACTCCATCATCTGTCTACTAGCCTAGGTGTGGCAAGAAGGTATCTAATTACAACGCGTTCCGTAACTAGTGTCATATAACGAAAGGGACTTCTTTTATCACCAAAAAAAAACTAGCATCTCCATTACATTAAATTTGATAGATTTTATATGTAATATTTATAATCCTTGTGTGCAATAAAGTTAATCTATCTATGTAGCAGAAAAAAAAACAAAATCGTGTTTTCGCAAAAACAATTTTTTTTTTTATTCGTGTTGTTTAGGCGTTTGACCACCATCTCACTTTTGCAAGTGAGATGTGGCCTAAGATGGAGCACGCTTTACCAGAAGAAACTTATTCACTCTAGATTTGATTGTACTCATCCAGGAAAATAAAGGTGGAGCAGAAACGTTTGGCTCGACATTGTGGTATGTCGACCAGGTAAGGGTGGTAATTACCTGTGCGTCTGCTTGTCCGGTAGTGGAAGGGGGAGGGAGGAATGAGGTCATGCAAATCCTGCGCACAGTCACCAAAGTGGTACTTGTAGAACACCGACAGAAACATCCATGAACTGCTCCATTGTGGCTTCTTTTCCAACTCCATCATCTGTCTACTAGCCTAGATGTGGCAAGAAGGTATCTACAGCTCCTTTGTGGCTTCTTTTCTGACTCCATCATCTGTCTACTAGCCTAGATGTGGCAAGAAGGTATCTACAGCTCCTTTGTAGCTTCTTTTCCGACTCCATCATCTGTCTACTAGCCTAGATGTGGCAAGAAGGTATCTATAGCTCCTTTGTGGCTTCTTTTCCGACTCCATCATCTATCTACTAGCCTAGATGTGGCAAGAAGGTATCTACAGCTCCTTTGTGGCTTCTTTTCCGACTCCATCATCTGTCTACTAGCCTAGGTGTGGCAAGAAGGTATCTAATTACAACGTGTTCCGTAACTAGTGTCATATAACGAAAGGGACTTCTTTTATCACCATAAAAAAAAACTAGCATCTCCATTACATTAAATTTGATAAATTTTATATGTAATATTTATAATCCTTGTGTGAAATAAAGTTAATCTATCTATGTAGCAGAAAAAAAAACAAAATCGTGTTTTCGCAAAAACAATTTTTTAACGATTTTATTAACTAGCTATAAGATATAACAAAACAGTGAAATATATAAGTTTCTTTATTCTATAATGTACACAAGAAAAATACAGATACAAAAATTAAAAAGAAAGGTATGTACAAAGGCGAGCTTAACCCTAAAAAGAGTTTGTTTCAGACGATTTAAAATATTTCATTCGATTTGATGGGCGTTGACCCTGCTACGCAGTTTTTACTTATGCAGCTGTCAACGTTTTCATTTGTTAAAGTTTACCTGCGTTTTACTGTTCTTAATAAATACTTTTGAACTTTGATTTCAATGAATAAATAAATAAATATTCCGGACATATCACACACGGTCAACTGATCCCAAACTAGGCATAGCCTGTACTATGGGTACCAGAGACTGATATACAGAATATATATATATTTAACACCCAGACACAGAACAAACATCTGTGTTAGTCACAAATGTTTGTCCAGTGCGGGAATCGAACCCGCGACCTCTAGCGCAGAAGGCATAGTTACTACCAACTGAGCTATGAGGCCAGTCAAATTATATTCAATGAATATTGAAGTTTGTAAAAAGCCTTATTTAGTACGTTAATTTGTTTCAGGACCTGTCTCACGGCAAAGAGAACGTCCCTGTCCCTTGTGTGAACTACTACGACGACTCGCTGCCGGAGTTCTGCTCCTACAACACGGAGCGCACGCCCACCGCCGGCGTGCCGCTCAACCTCGACCCGGAGTTCCTGTGCGGCTGCGACTGCACCGACGACTGCATGGTGAGGACATGTTTTCAGAACATTATTCACAAATGGGACATATTTTCACAACTTTTTTTATGTATGGGACATATTTACACAACATTTTTCATGAATGGAACATATTTTCACAACATTTTTTCATGTATGCGACATATTATCCCAACTTTTTTTACGAATGGGACATATTATTCCAACTTTTTTCACGAAGACATGTTTTCACAACTTTCTTCACAAATGGGGCTTATGTTCCCAATTTATTTCACTCTTTTTCACTACCTTTTTATGTATGGGACATAGTACTCGCAACTTTTTTTCACGTATGGCACATATTTTCCCAACCTTTTTCACGTATTGGACATAATACTCCCACTTTTTTCACGTATAGCACATATTTTCCCAACCTTTTTCACGTATTTCCCAATATTTTTACAAGTTTACAACATACTCATACCTAACGAACTATTATCTAGATTGAGAAATGAGTTCGGAACAGATTTAACGTACGGCACATATTTTCCTAAATTTGGTTTTTCAAGTGGCGACCTCAGCGGCGTAACGGGCGACTGCCCGTCTGAGACGCAAGGGGTGTGGGTACGATTCCCGCTGCGGGACAAATGTTTGCATGAACTGGCAAATATTAGCAGAAAAATATTCTTGCATAACTATTTTTCATTGAAAAATCTTGGGTGTAGAAATTCTGAATGTATTTAAAGCATACATTCTATGAATCACCTTGTATAATGCAGCGAAGAAATATCTCCTAACTTCATATTTGTTTCAGGATAAATCGAAATGTGATTGCTGGAAAATGACGCTAGAGGGCGCCCGCACTATCGGCCTTGACGGGCCCAACGTCGGATACGTGTATCGTAGACTGCCCGAACCATTGCCATCCGGAATATACGAATGTAACTCTAGGTAACATCAATCGGTTAGCTTGGTATGGGCATGTCATGGGGGAAAAATATCATGTGACAAGAAGAGTGTTAGATATGAATGTGGATGGATGTAGGAGTAGAGGTAGGCCAAAGAAAACAAAGTCCATACAGGACTGTGTGAAAGTGGATATGGTGAAGAAAGGAGTGAGTGCTGAGATGACGACTGATAGAGAGAAATAGAAGAATAATACATGTTGTGCCGACCCCACGTGATGTGGCATAAGGGCAGGAAGATGATGATGAACTCTAGGTAACATCAAAATCACTTCATCATCATCATCAGCCTGTAGAAGTCCACTGCTGGTATGACGAACGCTCTTGATATATTACATCCAACAATAAACGCAAGCATAATAAAAAACTTTCAATGTAAACGCTTTTCAATGCTTTATTAAAAAAAACTAGCTTAAGGTACCGGGTACCCGCGACTTCGCTGTCGTGGATAAAAAGTAGTCTATATGTTATTCCAGGAAATAAACTAAATACATGCCAAATTTCATTTCAATCTGTGGTGCAATTGGGTTAGCATAATGGCAATGAAGATCGTAACTTTGAGGGTAATTTTAACAATCTTAGCAACATTCAAAACGTTCCAAACTTGACAAGGGAAAACTTCAAGATCTTAGCTTCTTCCTTTTCATGTTTGAAAAACTTTAGATGTCGCAAAAATTGATAAAATGTTCCTTATAATTGAGATCTTCATTACCATTTTGCTTACACAATAGCCTGGCTGTTCTGTCACTGCGGTGTCATTGAATAACAAACATCTTTACATCCGCACAACATCACAACTTCACATCTTCAAATCTTTACTTGCACACCCCCTGGGGGCTGAGTTTCGGGAATTCTTTTTATAGAGCACACAACACTACAACAGGAAACTACCCTCCAAATATCATACTCCTAGGACTTCTGGTTTAGTCTGTGCGTTGATTGTCAGTCAGTCAGTGAAATAGGCGTTTTATTTATATTAATGATTGATTTATCTGGGTTCCAGGTGTAAATGCAAGCAGACGTGCTTGAACAGGGTGGCACAGCATCCGTTGCAGTTGAAGTTACAAGTAAGTGACGACCACGGTGGTTCGATTCCCGCTGCGGGACAAATGTTTGCATGATCTGCAAATATTTGCTCAAATGTTTGGACTGGCCTCATAGCTCAGTTGGTAGTAACTCTGTCTTCTGCGCTAGAGGTGGCGGGTTCGATTCCCGCACTGGAAAAAAAATTGTGACTAACACAGATGTTTGTTCTGTGTCTGGGTGTTAAATATATATCTATTATGTATATCAGTCTCTGGTACCCATAGTACAGGTTATGCCTAGTTTGGGATCAGTTGACCGTGTGAATATGTCCGGAATATTTATTTATTTGTTCCGGGTCTGGGCGTGACTGTTGGGTGTTATTATATTATTATTTATATTTGTTGTCATTTGTGTTCTCACTCCTTTAATGTTCATAGGAACACAGTTCACAAAAACACATCGTACACACAAAAACACAGAACGGACTTGTGTCCGTTCTTCGTGTTTTTGTCTTCTTCTTCTTCCTGCCCATGTCCCACATTATGTGGGGTCGGCACAAAATGTTTTCTTCTTCCACTCTCTTCTGTTAGCCGTCATCTCCGCACTCACATCTTTCTTACTCATGTCATCTTTAATACAATCCATCCATCTTTTCTTCGGCCTTCCTCTAGTCTTATATCCATGCACATTCATACCTAACACTCTTCTCGTTACATGACTTTCATCCCTCCTCATGACATGCCCGTACCATGCTAACCTATTACTTCTCAACTTTTCCGTCACTGGCGCTACTTTCAAATTTCGTGTTTTTGTGTTTAAGATGACCGGTGGGGTTGGACCACGTAGATAAGAAACCTACAGATAGTCCAATCCTTTTTTTTACTCTTATCGTTGAGGCACAATTAAGATAAACTTTGAAAATCGCCCATTTAGCATTTCAACTTAGAACTGTAAAAAATGTTACTATTTCCGTTGTCTCAAAAATTGTAAGGATTAGAATAAAAATAACAATCGATTTGGGATGTATAAAGATAGCTCTTTTATATGACATCCAACTCCATGTATTTGTATAACTTTTTTTTTTATCCCTTTTGACCCCTGTATCTCAGCAACGCCTCGGCCGATTCAAGTCATATTTTGATTAGTCAATCTTGATACCTATAACTTGTTGATTTACTAAATAACATACAGATCCAGTTCACGGTTCGAAAGATATGCTCTAACAAACACATACAAATATATCAACAAACAACGCTGATTCGTTCAAGTTGTCCAATGCTTCTTCTGTACACTTATCTATGGCCTGTAATGACCTACGAAGGAAGGGTTAGGTCGAAGTTAGATGCGGGCACCTGCCGGTCGAAGGATTAAGTCAAATAATCTTTTTCTATATAATATGATGATAAAAAAAATACAGTAAAATGTTTGTTAACAGGTATTCAAGACGATAAACCGAGGCTGGGGCATCAGGGCGCTGAACGATGTGCCCAAGGGCTCTTTCCTGTGCGTGTACGCGGGCAACCTGCTCACCGACGCCACCGCTAACTTGGTGAGACATGTTCATATTCATTATTGTTTCACGTTGGTAGAACCCCGCTGGGGCCCTACAATATTTGCTAGCCCAATTATGAATTTATAGAAAGAAAGAAAGAAAGAAAATAAATTTATTCAACACAGACTAAAGATGATATTTTGTGAAGTTGTGAAGTTATTGATTTTAATGTGTACAGGACGGTTTGAACGAAGGCGATGAGTATCTGGCCGAGCTGGACTATATAGAAGTGGTGGAGGCCATGAAGGAAGGCTATGAAGACGATGTACCAGACGCGGATAAACAACTCGACAAGGCAAGTAATTACTTTCCAACCGGTTTAAGTATGCCACCTTGTATAAAAAAATATACTAGTATGGTATTTTGGGCTTATTCTTTACAACAAATAATCCTACTAATAATTATAAATGCGAAAGTTTGTGAGGATGTTTGGACATACAATATAATACTAATTAACAAAGTAGTTTTGATCTGGCTTACGTTTCAACTTACGTGCGTACTGATAAAACAGTATAAGAGCATCAAGCGGACAAAAAGCGTTGGGAGAACTTAAATTATCGAGAATAATATAATATAAAACAAGACTAAACAAAATCAGAAACATACATACTCACTGGCCTCATAGCTCAGTTGATAGTAACTCTGCCTTCTGCGCTAGAGGTCGCGGGTTCGATTCCCGCACTGGACAAACATTTGTGACTAACACAGATGTTTGTTCTGTGTCTGGGTGTTAAATATATATCTATTATGTATATCAGTCTCTGGTACCCATAGTACAGGCTATGCCTAGTTTGGGATCAGTTGACCGTGTGTGATTATGTCCAAAAAAAAAAAAAAAAAAACTTAAGATATTATGAAACACCTTGAATATTGATGATAATTTGCAGAAGCGCAGCGAGTCGGACAGCGAATCGGAGCCGTCATCTGAATCGGAGGACGAACGTGATAAAACGGAGAAGGACGGAGACTTCCAACCCGGCTACATCCCACACTCCAATGTGGAGTTCAGGTACTTACACGCCAGGCTACTTTAATTTATTTATTTAGAATACAGTATAACATCTTAAGGGAAACGGAAACAAGGTAGACCGAAAAGAAGATGGAGGGACATATTTACACAAAGATGTGGACCGGAATGGATGTGGAAGGCGAGGGAAAGGGTTTTATGGAGGGATTTAGGGGAGGCCTACGCCGTGGAGGCGACTACTGCGGATTTAGACTAGAGAATTAGATAAACAGTGAAATTAATATTAAGAAAATAAGTGTAGTTAATTTTGATAAGATATGTTAGTTTAATAAGTGGTAGAAATAAAAGGCTTTTTTATTTTATTTATAACATCTTAACAGGTATCCCTAAGGCGATGCCATATGTTATTAGTAGGTACATTATAATAAGTAGGTACAATTAGACTTACATGACTGGCCTCATAGCTCAGTTGGTAGTAACTCTGCCTTCTGCGCTAAAGGTTGCGGGTTCGATCCCCGCCACTGGACAAACATTTGTGACTAACACAGATGTTTGTCCTGTGTCTGGGTGTTTAGTATATATCTATTATGTATATCAGTCTCTGGTACCCATAGTACAGGCTATGCCTAGTTTGGGATCAATTGACCGTGTGTGATATGTCCGGAATAAAAAAAAAAAAAACGATAGCTACTAATCTAAACATTTCGTTTCTATTACTACCTGTGGAAGTTTCGGGTGTAATGCTAGATAAAGTCAATAAATCAATTATTTATGTTATTTTATTTAAAAAGGTCACGACGTGTGCAAAGGTACACGTAGTATGCAAAGGTACACATATGCAAAGGTACACGTAGTGTGCAAAGGTACACGACGTGTGCAAAGGAACACTAAGTGTGCAAAGGTACACGACATGTGCAAAGGTACACGTAGTGTTAAAAGGTACACGACATGTGGAAAGGAACACGACGTGTGCAAAGGTACACGTAGTGTTCAAAGGTACACGACGTGTGCAAAGGTACACGTAGTGTTAAAAGGTACACGACATGTGGAAAGGAACACGACGTGTGCAAAGGTACACGTAGTGTTCAAAGGTACACGACGTGTGCAAAGGTACACGTAGTGTTAAAAGGTACACGACATGTGGAAAGGAACACGACGTGTGCAAAGGTACACGTAGTGTTCAAAGGTACACGATATGTGCAAAGGAACACGTAGTGTGCAAAGGTTAACGCGGATGCATAGATGCGATTTCAACCGTATCTAAAAGTAAATACGATTGATTTTCAACTAATCAGTCGCTTCGCCGCAGTCGCACTCCATCAACGGCGCTGACCCTTTAATTTCTGTTCATAGAAAGAGTCTACGAAAACGCCAGAAAGCCAAGAAGAAGGAAGAGTTGGAGAAACAGAAAGAAGCAGCCAAGAAGAGAAACGATTGCATCACCATCAGTGATGATGAAGAAGGTAACTTAGTCATCATCAACTTTAACGTTACTACATACTACGGGTTGCTCACGGCTTCGCACGAGCGGTACCCAGTGCTTGCTTGTCGTGTCACTGATTCTTTCTTGGTCATCCTGTATTAGGTCAGTGAGCAGGTTGAGGTGTGGTGGCCCTGAAAAGGGCCAATGACCGTCCGTGAAAGAATCAGTGTAGTGAAAGGATTACAGTGCGCCGTGGCTCCTTACGTGCACAATGATGATGATGAGGAAATATGTAGTATAATTGGAAGTGTAATTAGATGTAGTTATTAATTAAATAATAGTAAATTAACTATTATTTTTATTGACCAATTAAATAATAGTAAAGGAGCCATTTCATTCTGGGCCTGGTCCATGTACACTACATAGAAAAATTAGGAAAAAATACGAGATAACAAGAAAAATACAATTTCATTAATTTGAAGACAAATGCGATGGTACAAGAAT
Source organism: Anticlea derivata (assembly GCA_947579855.1). Lineage (NCBI taxonomy): Eukaryota > Metazoa > Arthropoda > Insecta > Lepidoptera > Geometridae > Anticlea > Anticlea derivata. Next base: position 2,493,970 of record OX388287.1, on the reverse strand, counting down.
AGTTTTTCTGGTAAGTTTTTTACTATGTGAACACTATTTGAAAGCCGCCATGTTGGTTTATAATTGGCGTTTGACATGACATTGACATATTTTTCGCCATATTTTTGTAGCGCTGTGTGTTGCTCTCTTTGTCGAAGAAAATCTTAATGTACCTTAGAACGAAGTCAACTTAAATAAAATAACCAATTAAATACGTTTACTTTATTGCTTAGCCATATTTTAGAGTAGTGTACACAGTGCAGGCCCAGGCTCCATAGATTGATGAAACGTCTCTTTTACTATAATTTTTATTTGTTTTTAGTGAGAGAACCATCGCGGTTCACTGCTCAAGCCGGCATGGTGGATAAAGATCTTATTTCAAAACATAGGTACGTTTATTTCTACTATAACTTGTACAATTATTCTATCTCACGATGACTTGTCTGGTAACCTTTAGCACATTGATATAAGATTCAAATTGCAATGATATACTAGACTTCGTGAAATGGATAACTATACCAGTGCTCTCTAATGGTGATGGAAAACATCGGGAAAAAACCAGTACGCTATTGAATCGAAAATTCAAGAGCTCTGGCAATGGACTCACCGCAAGAACACAACACTATTTGAAACAAATAATTTTATTTGGCTGCGATCTTCTGTAAGGCGGAGGTACCTCCCAGGCTGCTCCAATTAAAGTCGTGTTCATACGACGTGCCATTCATACAATATGTCATCTAAAATGTATTTAAAAATGATCCTTTTCTCTACTGGATAAAGTTAATTTTGAGTTTGACTTTTAAATATTCAAAATTCATTTAAATGACGCTAGCTTCCGCCTGCGGCTTCGCTCGCGTGGTATGAAGATAAAAAGTAGCCTATATGTTATTCCAGACTATAATTTATCTATCTATATCTGTGCCAAACATCCAAATCCGTTCGGCCGTTTGGGCGTGACTGAACCACAAACATCTAAACATCCTCACAAACTTTCGCATTTATAATATTAGTAGGATATCGCACGCTGTATGAGCACGGCGTTAGTCTCTGTGCCCTACCTCAAGTAATGAACGATGACCAAGAAAAAACCAGCAACTAAAGTTAACTTGTGTTTCCAGTTCGCGCGTCTCGGTTCGGACACTGTTCGGCAAGGACGAGGCTTGCTACATTATGGATGCTAAGGTTCAAGGGAATATCGGCCGATATCTCAATGTAAGTACGAGTGTAGACATAGACAGAAATTTATTTAATTGCAACCAAAACACACACATTTGCACAACAATAAACATTCAAATAAAAGAAACACGAGAAAAAGTAATGGAACTAAAAATGGTGTGATGTGCACTAGTTCATCATCATCAAGCCTGTAGAAGTCCAGTGCTGGACAAATACCCCACGATACAGATTTTTATCTAGTGTGGGTATCATAGGTAACCGGTACCTTTATTTCTATTCAGCAACACAAGCTAATGTTTATTGTTACTCCCTTCAGCAACACAAGTTAATGTTTATTGTTATAGTGTACCTACTTTATTTGTTCAGTTTTTATTTATTTATTTATTTTTTGGAGAACCAACAGCTTTGTTACATTTGATTGAACATTTGTTTAGCTTTAGAGAGCCAATTACAGGTTCTCACGAATAGAAATATATTACTAAGTATTACAAACAGTGGGGTAACAACTAATGTGGTTTTATGTGTAACAGGTAGGTAGTACACATAGTTTAAGATTGTATGTGTAGCTGCTAATAAATATTTTTCATGTTGTGTGACTCATAATATGTATTCCATCCGGAAAGGGGCTTATTCAACATCCAATAGGCAATAAAGTTGTTCTACGAATTTTGGAAATTTGACATTTTCCATTGGAAAAACTATGCGAAAATCAGCTTTATTAGGTCAATTTCAATGAATCAGCTGTTTTAGGTAGCAATCTTGATTCCGGACTTCTTGTACGTTTAGTTATTAGTTCTAAAGATTATAAAAATACCAAAAAAACTGATAATTGAGAAAGTTTGTGAAGAAAATATATGAAAATATTGATGTTTTTTTCGTTAAAATTATTTATTTTCGTTAATAGAACAACACCCTTTTGGAATGGTATACATGTTATGAATCACCTTGTATTCTATGCTTGTAATGTGTCCAAATGAATAAATAAATATTGTGTCTGTCAGCACTCGTGCCACCCGAACGTGTTCGTGCAGAACGTGTTCGTGGACACGCACGACCCGCGCTTCCCGTGGGTCGCGTTCTTCGCGCTCGCGCACGTGCGCGCCGGCACCGAGCTCACCTGGAACTACAACTACGACATCGGCTCCGTGCCCGAGAAAGTGCTCTACTGCTACTGCGGCGCGCCCAACTGTAGGGGACGACTGCTGTAAACAAACCCCCTGGATCACAGAAATGTTCCCCAGTGTCACCTGAATGTTCCCTGGGGTCACAAAAATGTTCCCCTGTGTCACCTGAATGTTCCCTTGGGTCACAAAAATGTTTCCCAGTGTCACCTGAATGTTCACCTGTGTCACCTTAATGTTCACCTGTGTCACCTGAATGTCCACCTATGTAACCTATGTAACCTTCTTTTATTATAGATATAAGTACTCATGATGTATTTCTAGACTGCACTCTCTTGTTTACCTTGTTTATAGTTATAATTTTGCTATTTCTTAAGTATAAGCATGCTCACTGCAGATAATTAATACTTTAGTTTAAGTTTTGTCTAAGTGAAATTCTGTAATTTCTTGACAAAAATAAATATTCTTTAAACCGAACCTGTATGTTCCCCTAGGTCACCTATATGTTCCCCTGAATCACCTTAGTGCTCCCCTATGCAACTTCTTCGCGCTATCGCATGTGCGCGCGGGCATCCAGCTCACGTGAAACTACAACTACGACATCGACTCCGTGCCCGAGAAAGTGCTGTATTGCTACTGTGGGGCGCCTAATTGTAGGGGACTCTAGGTAACTCCGCTGAATCACAAAAATGGTCCCCTGAGTCACACAAATATTCCCATGTGTCACCTAAATGTTCCCATGTTCACCTGTGTCACCTTAATGTTCACCTGTGTCACCTGAATGTCCACCTGTGTAACCTGTATGTTCCCCTAGGGTCACCTTAGTGTTCCACTGGGTCACAAATGTTCAAATGGGTCACATTAATATTCCTTTGTGTCACCTGTGTCACTGCAAAATGATCCTCCTAAGTCACACCGGCAGTTTTCCCCTAAGGTATAATACAATGTTTCCTCTCACTCTGGAACGGTAATGTTCCCCTGGGTATTTTCTCTGTGTCACGTTTGTGCTAAGATGGAATAGTAAATAATATAACGAATACAGAACATTGTAAAGAATTGTACTTATTGTTGTTTTGGGGCTTCAAACTGTAGAGGTTGACTATTGTAGAAATACTCTGCGTCACTCTAGAAAATTTCGACTGGGGAAAAAAACTAAAACTTCCTCTCTCTCACCACAACGTGTCCCTTGCGTTACATCAGAAGTTTACCCTGCGTCGCACAATGATTCTCTGGGTAACATATTTGTCTAAAAGTAGCAAAAACAGTATATTCTACATCTATTTGTAGCATCTTTGAAACCCTTTAAAATCTTTTCTATCCATAATTAGCGATTTCGTACTTTGCTAGAACATTCATATACTAAGTCGTAGCCTCATAGCTCAGTTGGTAGTAACTCTGCCTTCTGCGCTAGAGGTCGCGGGTTCGATTCCCGCACTGGGCAAACATTTGTGACTAACACAGACTAACATGTTTGTTCTTTCACTGGGTGTTAAATATATATATCTATTATGTATATAAGTCTCTGGTACCCATAATACAGGTTATGCCTAGTTTGGGATCAGTTGACCGTGTGAATATGTCCGGAATATAAGTTTTTTTTTTTTAAATCAACGTAATGTCTAGGAAAGAACAAACATAAAAATCTGTTGTTATCATTAACATTAATATAAATAGACTTTGTATGGTGTTTTCTTGTATAGTGAGTAAAACCATTAGAAAATCTTTCCGAGACCCGATTACATATAAGTTCTGAGCACAGCCTAGGCCTGCCTAATTATAGACTTAATCAATGTTGCGCTGAATTGCTACAACGTGTTCTGTAACTAGTAGATATACCATCTCGAAAAGGGGATATCTATCAACAAAACCAATAAAAATGCAGGAAACGAAAGTTACTGACTCATTTTTTTATAAATTTTTTGTCATATCTTTTTCAAATCAGCAGTTTTTGGTCTTTCCATCTTAATAATTAATTCTTATATCTAATTATAAAACGTTCGAGAAGTTGAACTGATTTGACTTCAAAACATATGATATTTGCAGTTTTTTCTATAAAAAATGTCGAATTTCTAAATCGTAGAACAAAAGTTATTCCTAATTAGGTGTAGTAGTACCCTTTTCGGGATAGTATACATATGATGAATCATCTTGTATAACAAATATTACTTATTAGTTGTAAGGACTCAAAATAAGTTATTAAGATAAAATATAAAAGGTTTGTAAAATGTAGGCGATAATGTAACTTCTTTTTATTATGGTTATCTGATTAATTAGGTTATCTGATTATTTTTGACAGGCCTCATAGCTCAGTTAGTAGTAACTCTGCCTTCTGCGCTAGAGGTCGCGGGTTCGATCCCCGCACTGGACAAACATTTGTGTGATAAACACAGATGTTTGTTCTGTGTCTGGGTGTTAAATATTTATCTATTATATATATCAGTCTCTGGTCACCATAGTACAGGCTATGCCTAGTTTGGGATCAGTTGGCCGTGTGAATATGTCCGGAATATTTATATTTTTTTTATATTAAGTATGTACTTACCTTAGAATCTGCATAATAATGTAATGAATAACCAATAATAATACAGCTAGAAAAAATCTTACGTAATTAACAGACTTTCAAATTTATGACGCTTTCGAGACTTTCTTATTAATGGTTATTTAATTATTTTTAAACCCTGTTATTAACTTATAATTGAAGATTAAATAATCGTTGTCTGCTCTGTATGTAAAATATATATGCACGTTTGTATGTTTGGTTCAAAACGATACCGCTGAAACGATTTGATAAAACTTGAATTTATGTCATTCGTAATTTGGAATACCATAGGATACTTTTTTATAGTGCGTGGGCAATCCTGCGGGCAGAAGCTAGTAATTAGTAATGACTAATTTCAATGCAAATGTAACTACTGCTACGATCTGAATAAAGGTAAAAATGACTTTGAATATTGTCTTTTAATTAAAAAATTTAGTTCCTTGTAGGCTGTTATCAATCTAAGTACTTCTAAAAAAGGATAAGGTTCTCGATAACTTTGCAAATTATTCATTTAGGAAGAAAAATTGGCCGAAAAATTCGGCCAATTTCGAAAAATTCGGCGATATATTTGCAAATTATTCATTTATGAAGAAAAAAAATAAAGCCATTATTTTTCTACATATTTATTTTCACATTCAATAAACATTTTTCTTAAAATACCTAATAATACTGAAAATACTAGCATAAAACATACCTATCCCAAATCTGTGAAGTATGTTCTTCAGAATGTGGATTTAGAACTCTGTTATAATCAGTCACTAAGTTTATCGGCTCGATAACTCTCGCCCTGTCCTCTAACAGTAAATACACTCACCGCTGCACCGGCAGAAAATGTGACCCAAAACTAAAAGTTGTTAATTTAAAAAAAATGAAATACCGATTTTTCGTTTTTACTGGTTATGTTGATAAACTCGTTTAAACGAAAAATATTGACAAACTAAAACATTTTTTTTTCGAATTCGCGATAAGCGTTTGTGCCAAATTTTCTGCCGGTGAGTGTAGAAGAATGCGGACATACATTTATCGAACCTATAAACTTAGTATGTATAAAAGGGTTTACTATTTAGCTGCCTACCACTCGACCAACACAAGTACCTACGTTTTCTATGAATAATGTAGATAAGTATGTATATTTCGTAATTCGTTGATTTGTCATACTAATAGTTTTAGATACATTTTATAAAACACTACTAGTTATTTCATCGGCAGATGTATTTCTAAAAATGCGTCAAGAAAATAAAATATATTTATAAAGAGTTATATAAAACACAATAGTATAAAATTCACTGAAAATCATCAGGTTTAGGCCTTTGAAATCATACATCCTACTAATATTATAAATGCGATAGTTAGTGAGGATGTTTGTTGTTCAATCACGCCGTAACGGCTCAACTGATTTCGTTGAAACTTTGAATAAAGTTCTTTACCTAAAATAGCATTTAGGCACATTATTCTAAGGTACCACACGAGCGAAGCCGCTGGCGGAAGCTAGTTACACAAACATTGAAAAACATTTTTAATTACCGAAACATCCAAAAGCAAATCTTTAAATCCAAAAGGAATGATTTTACAAGCGGTGCCGTATTATTTGCCGTGTACTGTTACTAGTAGTAAATAGTATTAAAATTTTTCATATTACACACATATTATTACACATTATTTTTACATCTAGAATTTAAATTGGCTAGTTTGTTTTGTAGGTAAGCGTCACAAAAGATATCGCTTTGAGCGATAAGTCTGCTTGAATTTTATACAATCTTTAATAATATTACCACCTTTATTCATAATCACTCACTAACGCTATCGATTGGATAAAAGTATGTCCACCTCTTTCTTATGTTCACTGTTAGAAAAGGAAAAGACGAGGGTTATCGAGCCGATAAAGTTGACTGATTATGAATGAGGCTTAGTCTATCAAAATCATAGTTAAAATCAATCATAGTAGGCCCATTATTTATTTATTTTTGCTTATTTTAATCCTACTAATAATAAATGTGAAATTTTGTGAGGATGCCTGTGCTCAATCATGACGTAACGGCTCAACCGATTTCGTTGAAACTTTGAATAGAGATCCTTTACCTTGACCTTATAGGCTACTCTTATATAGGTACAACGCAAGCGAAGGCACGGGCTCAAGCTGATAAAATAAAATAAATGTAAATACAAATTTTTTCTTGCTTTATTATTTACAGAGTGTCTATAAGATGGACCTGGTGGTTAAAAATCATCAAACGCTGACATCAAAATTCTTCGTCGCAATCGTTGTTTTGTTCCGAGTGATAACATTGTTTGACGACTAAGAATACCAGGGTGCTATAATGGCTCATCATCATCATCAACAACCTGTAGAAGTCCACTGCTGGACATAGGCCTCCCCCAAAGAGTTCCACGACGAACGGTCTTGAGCCCTTTCCATCCACCGACTTCCCGCAACCTTTACAATGTCATAGGTCCATCGGGTGGGGGGCCTTCAAACACTGCGTTGCCCGGTTCTATAATGGCTATTTTGAGTTATTTGGAAATGCTATCTATACTATTAGGCGAATGAACAGACATCAATTACAAAAATCTATTTATATTATTAATACATGCAAGATGATTCAAAATAATGTACACTATCCCTAAAGAGGCGATCTAACAACAAAAAGACGAAAATTTATACAAAAAAAAACAACTTTTTAAAATCTACTGTTTTTGGTCTTTTTATCAAGTTTATAACTAGCTTCCGCCCGCGGCTTCGCTCGCGTGCTACCTGCATAAAAAGTAGCCTTTATGCTATTCTAGGTAAATAACTCTTTATATTCCATGTTGTGAGCCGTTACGGCGTGATTGAATAACAAACATCCAAACATCCTCACAAAATTTCGCATTTATAATATTAGTAGGATTATTAAACGTACTAGAAGTTAAGACATCAAGCTTGCTGCTAAAACAGCTGAATAAATTGAGTTTGAGCTGATTTGACCTCAAAATAATATTTGCTGTGTTTTTTCAATGAAAAATGTCTTATTTCCTAAAGTTGTAGAACAAACTTTATTGCTAATTGGTTTTAGCCTTCGGGATAGCGTACATATTATAAATCACCTTGTATACTTAATCACTAGATTAATTCATACATTAAAATTAATTGTAAAATAATCAAAACAATTAATTGTATTTAATATTAAGCTAAGTTTATTAATAAAAAAACGGCATGAAATTTAAATAATTCCAATAGATAATTTATCACAGAGTCAAAAAATGCTGGCAAATTTTCACAAAAAATATTTTGAGAAAATAGGGTCAGACAACGGACGGAGTGGCGGCGAAGCGAATGATTTGATAAACAACTAACACAACCTTATTTACTAGGCTCGAAGCGCCTTGCGTATCTAAAAGGAAATAAGATTTGAGTTAGGTGTTTATCGAAAATAGTCGCTTTGTCGCCACTCCGTCCTTCGGCTCTGACCCACATACTAACTATTTAAAACAAAGAGAGCAAAATTAATACTTGAATATATAAAAACTATGGCTCAATGTAACAACATTGCATTCTGGCAGAGCGTCTTGTGGGTTAGCTATCTATAGATCGCTTGCAACGGTCTTTAGATAGCTCAACTGTTTTTTGTGTATTTTTTATTAATCATTATATTTGTATACAGGGTTTTTGTAAAATGCGCAAGCGGTGAAAATATTTTGTTCATAATAAAAGCTTGAATCAAAAAAAGCAGTTTTTTTTTTTGCCAAAATGAAAATGTTGTATTTGGTCAAAAAATCTTAGGCTTTTATACATTAAGGCCATAATACTTAATTCAAAACAGTGAGCTTTACTGTAAATAAGCAAAATTCTACAAAAACAGCAATTTTTTAAGCCACTGTACACTGTACAGGGTGTCCCAGACGGCAGGTGTCAAGGCACATAATTCTAGGGAGTTTTTTTATTAATATAGTTCGATAAAATTACTAATATATGTAACTGAGGTATTAATTTTAATCTTTATTATTATTTTTATTTCGTTCTAGTGGGCACAGTAGTGTGCTTTACGTGTCTGAACCGTTCATAGCATGGTACGAGACGTTGTGGTGGACAAAGGCCTTAAAGCAGTGGTCCCCAAACTCCTGGTTTATTACGAAACTGGGTTCAGACAACGACCTAAATCCTGGTTTTGTGACGTGTTATTTCATGCAGTTGACATGTGCACGAAAGGAGCCTCTAAGAGGCGCACTTTAATCCTTTCACTACACTGATTCTTTCACCGACGGTCATAGTTAATTTTATCTTGACATTTTATATTTAATTATGGATGTATTATCTGAAATAAATGAGTTAATAATAATAATAATAGGCCCTTTTCAGGGCCACCGTACCTCAACCTGGTCACTGACCTAGTACAGGGGATGATCAAGAAAGAATCAGTGACACGACAAACAAACATGCAGTTGACTTATGTCATAATGTCAAATGTTTGAAATGAAACGTCACAAAACCAGGGTATAGTTAGTCCTCGTCTAACCCCAGTTTAATAATAACAGGGTTTGGCTCGTAGACCCCTTGGCTGGTTTTCGGTTTGGCGTAGACCTAAATTCACAAAAATGTAAAAGCTTTATTTCATTTTTACGAATAATTCCATTTAAATTTTTTCTGACTTATAACTGTAGTGAGCTATTATTTTAGACCGTTATTTGCATAGACAACCAATATTTTTGCACGCACTCGACCCCTTGGGTGACGCCGTTGACCCCTTGGGTCGATGTAGACCACTTTGAGAATCACTGCCTTAAAGAAACATTTTTTTATGCTTATAAATAAAATATTCCGGACTTATCACTCACGGTCAACTGATCCCAAACTAGGCATAGCCTGTATGATGGGTACCAGAGACTGATATACATAATAGATATATATTTAACACCCAGACACAGAACAAACATCTGTGTTAGTCACAAATGTTTGTCCAGTGGCGGGGATCGAACCCGCGACCCCCTGCTCTGCTCTGCGCAGAAGGCAGAGCTACTACCAACTGAGCTATGAGGCCTGATAAGATATCTTATATTTTATATACTTGTATCTTGATTGAATCCTTTAGCTGTCTTGTCCGGAAAGGTACAACGTAGGCTGTCGGTGCACACCTGAAAATAGGTTTAATAAATTGATTTTGTACCCAAAAATATAAATAATAGAATAAGGATAAAGTAAGGGAGATAGATCTAACACAGTCATCATCATCATCAGCCTGTAAAGTCCACTGCTGGCCTCCGTCAAAGAGTTCCACAACGAACGGTCTTGAGCCTTCGCCATCCACCGACTTCCCGCAACCTTCACAATGTCATCGGTCCATCGGGCCTTCTAACACTGCGTCGCCCGGTTCGTGGTCGCCATTCGAGAACCTTTACTCCCCAACGGTTATCGGTTCTGCGAGCTATATGGCCTGCCCACTGCCACTTCAACTTGCTTATTCTGAGAGCTATGTCGATGACCTTGGTTCTTCTACGGATTTCCTCATTTCGGATCTGATCACGTAGTGAAACTCCAAGTATAGCTCTCTCCATAGTCCGTTGCGCGACATTGACACATCTAAGATTACTCTTTTTATTCATTTCTCTTTATGATTTGTTAATATACATAATGTTTGTTAGCGTGGTATGGGCATGTCATGCGGAGGGAAGAATGTCATGTGACTAGAAGAGTGTTAAATATGAATGTGGAAGGATATAAGGGAAGAGGTAGACCAAAGAAAAGATGGATAGATTGTGTGAAAGATGACATGAGTAAGAAAGGAGTGAATACTGATATGACGGCTGATAGAGGGGAGTGGAAGAGGAAAACATGTTGTGCCGACCCACGTGAAGTGGGATAAGGGCAGGGAGATGATACATTTGTGCGCTTTTTAACAAATAAATAAACACAGTTAAGTGTATGTGCATTTCCAATATTTAAGTGCTAATTAGTCTCCCGTGCTGTGTGAGCCAAACAGGCATGGTCTCAGCTTACTGCTGCTACACATTATGCATTATGTAATAAGCAGCAGCGGCGCTGGTTTTCAGGCAAAACCTAACGGGCCTGCCGATCTCAAACCTATCTTTCCATTCCAAAGGCGTTGCTTTTATAATGGACTAGCTTCCGCCCGCGGCTTAGCTCGCGTTGTACATAAAAAGCCTATATGCTATTTTAGGTATAGAACTCTTATCTATTCCATCTATAGTTTCATCGAAATCGTTTGAATCGTTACGCTGTGATTGAACAACAAACATCTAAAAATCCTCACAAACTTTCGCATTTATAATATAATATTTGGCACAGAGATAATATATTATAGTCTGGAATAGCTATTATAAAAAAAAAAGGCCGAAAGAGTACAATCTGGGAGTCTTCAAACCTAGGGTCGATAAGTTATTTCTGGGAAAGTTCCATCTTGTTGTCTTGTTGTTGTTGTTGTTTGTAGTTGCCAGAGCTCTTTAGGCGGGGAGGGGGGAGGGGGCGGCAACGCGTGCCTCTGGTATTGCACGCGCTCATAGGCTACGGTAACCGCTTACCAACAGGTGGGCCGTATGCTTGCTTGCCACCTCAATTGTATAAAAAAAAATATATACATAGGTCACATCTCACTTGCAAAAGTGTGATGGTGGCCAAACGCTTAACCATTATCAATAAAAAAATAATAGGCTTTTTATTCAATATCAATAAAAAAAATATAGGCTTTTTATTTTCATAGGTACCACACGAGCGGAGCCGCGAGCGGAAGCTAGTAATAGTAGTATATATGATAGTTACTGGTGAGGGTGCCGTAGCGCGGCTCCGCGGCGTCGGGGTGGTCGGGGTCGGGCGGCGGAGCGCGCGGCAGCGCTTCGTCACCGCCCGGCAGACAAGTCTCCACCATCGCCTCCAGGCAGTTCACGAACAGCTCCGCACTCTCCGCTGTGCACTGGTTCTGTCGATTACAATTTGGTTTTAATACAAAAATAACATGAAAAATTCCTTGACCTCGGTGGCCGGGTAAGTGCCCTTCTGAGACGCAAGGGGCTTCGATTCCCGCTGCGGGGCAAACGTTTGCATGATCTGCAAATGTTTTTAGATTCGAGGACATGCCAGTCTCCTCTCGATGTTTTCCTTCACCGTTTGAGAGCACTAACGAGCCCACGACCTGCGGGTCGGAAGACGGGGCTACTACCACCAAGCTTTAGTTTTTAGTCTGTTTTTGTTGAATATATTTATTTTCTTTCTTTCTTTAACACCACTGCACCAGTGCTCTCTAGAATAGATACGTGAATGGTACCTTAGTGAATGGTACCTTTGTGAATAGTACCTTAGTTAATGGTACCTTAGTTAATGGTACCTTAGTGAATGGTACCTTAGTGAATGGTACCTTAGTAAATGGAACCTTAGTTAATGGTACCTTAGTGAATGGTACCTTAGTTAATGGTACCTTAGTGAATGGTACTTTAGTTAATGGTACCTTAGTTAATGGTACCTTAGTGAATGGTACCTTAGTTAATGGTACCTTAGTTAATGGTACCTTAGTGAATGGTACCTAAGTGAATGGTACCTTAGTGAATGGTACCTTAGTTAATGGTACCTTAGTGAATGGTACCTTAGTTAATGGTACCTTAGTGAATGGTACCTTAGTTAATGGTACCTTAGTTAATGGTACCTTAGTGAATGGTACCTAAGTGAATGGTACCTTAGTGAATGGTACCTTAGTTAATGGTACCTTAGTGAATGGTACCTTAGTTAATGGTACCTTAGTGAATGGTACCTTAGTTAATGGTACCTTAGTGAATGGTCCGGCGAATCGCCACAGACCGCCGAAGCCGCAGCTCTGCATGTAGTGCAGTTGTTGCTGGCTCGCGTCCTCAGACGCAATCATGTTCTGAAAACATACTGAAACTGTTACAAAGGCAGACCGATAAACGGTCTTTAATCACCTGAAACACAGAAAACACATTTTTTTTTATTTACTTGTCCAATATGTAATGTCAATAAATAGTTTTTGTTTGTTTGTTTGTTTAATATTTTTTCTAAGTAAAAAAACAAAATGTAGGGTAATTTTTTTTTTACTGTGTCTGTGGTGGCCGCCGCTGAGGCCCCTCGATATCTATCCTCGATAGATCCTCGATATATTTATACAGTTATCGATAATAATGAAAACATTATTAGCGATAATTATAATTATTTTTGATAATAATTATTAACAATATTATTTTATATTCCCGAAATGTTTTAAATCAGCTGTTCTGTGTCTTTATAAATCTTTATAACAAAGACGACATTGTGAAGGTTGCGGGAAGTCGGTGGATGGAAATGACTCAAGACCGTTCGTCGTGGAACTCTTTGGGGGAGGCGTATGTCAGCCAGTGGACTTCTACAGGCTGATGATGATACATATTATAAATCGCCCTGTATATTACCTGTATGATGCTCTGAACGGCGCTCAGAATGACTTGGTCATGGCAATGCATTAGGACGTGGTTTATCTTCATATCCAGAAGACTGTGACTGTAACAACAAAAATATTATTATCCGGTTGCTTCTTGTCGTGTCACTGGTTCTTTCTTGGTCAATTATATCATAGTCAGTGACCAGGTTGAGGTATGTTGGTTATGACTATGACCGTCGAAAGAATCAGTTTAGTGAAAGGATCCTTTCGTGCACATGTCACATGTCTTCGAATTTTTAGGCCTACCTCCTCCTCCTTTTTGTTTATTTTTACTCTATTTTTATTTTGCCTGGGTAGGTACGTACCTACATAAGATTGAACAAAATGTAACTATACCAAAATGTATACAAAAATCAATGTCTAACAAATAATCACGATTTGACAGTTAGGGTGCAGCCACTTTTAGACAAAAAATTAACAATGATGTAATAAATGGAACAACCATTAGTTCAGTTGTTCCATGGATCTATTGATCTGATCAGTTACAGCACTAACGGTCTGCATTTGGCAACATTATTACGCTTTTAAAGGAGCCATTTCATTCTGGGCCTGGTCCATGTACACTACATAGAAAAATTAGGAAAAAATAGGAGATTACAAGAAAAATACAATTTCATTAATTTGAAGACAAATGCGATGGTACAAGAATAGTTCTTCTGGTAAGTTTTTTTACTATGTGACCACTATTTGAAGGCCGCCATGTTGGTTTATAATTGGCGTTTGACATGACATTGACATATTTTTCATGTCATGTTGTTTGATTTGATGTTTTTGTTTTGTCAGATAAATGTAGGTTGTCAAAATGACATTTCACGCACGTCCATCCGCCATATTTTTGTAGCGCTGTGTGTTGCTCTCTTTGTCGAAGAAAATCTTAATGTACCTTAGAACGAAGTCAATTTAAATAAAATAACCTATTAAATACGTTTACTTTATTGCTTAGCCATATTTTAGAGTAGTGTACACAGTGCAGGCCCAGGCTCCATATATTGATGAAACGTCTCTTTTTAGAGAAATGTCAGTTCGTGAATAAATTATTTGTTAGACTTAAGACTTCGTCACTATATAAAATATAAACTATATACAATATATTCAGCTAGAAAAGAAAGAAATAACCTATATAAATAAATATTTTATCGCAAAAGCGATTTATAAATAATTGAGGCACTTACATGACAGGAAATACTTTGGGGAATACCACAGATCCCTCCGCTAAATACTGGTACAGGATTCTTATTTCGTCCTCATCTGCAAATAGTAAGGTCTTAGTCAAATTCAAAAGGCATTTAATATAATAAAATCACTAGGATCAAATGTTGTTGTCTTGTATTTAAAAACAAATTTGAATCTTAAATATATTTTTTTATGTTATACGGAGGCAAACAGGCTTACGGCTCTCGTGATGGAAGTGGTTACCATCGCCTATTGATATCAATAACACCTGGAGCATGCCGAACCCCTCCCCCCCTCAAGAGCTCTGGCAACCTTACTCACCGCAGGAACACAACGCTATTTGAAACAAATAATGTTATTTGGCTGCGATCTTCTGTAAGGCGGAGGTACCTTCCCAGGCGGGCTGCTCCAATTTAGAGCAACAAAATATCGCTGTGTCCTACCTCCTCCTAATTGATACTATATTTATACAATACTTACTAATCTCTATAACTAAGCGATGAGATTGACTAATGTCATAGGTCCATCGGATGGGGGGCCTTCTAACACGTTTATATATTACCTGTGGTATATTTGACTAAAGTGGCGAGTACAGTCAGCACCAGCGCTTGTGTTGTAAAGTCTGAGAGTACAGACGGGTCCAACAAACTGTTGCTTTCTGGACTCGTTGTGGAGTCCTTGTCTGTTGATTGTTGCTGTGAATTAAATAATAATATTTTTTTTCAAAATTAAATACTTTATTTACAGAAACTTAAAACTAATATACAAAAAAAAATTTAATGTAAAAATTTACAAAATACGTTACAAAACGATCTATAGATAGCTCAACTGATCAAGATCACTACAAGTCGGAAGCGTCCCCAAGACGCTGGCGGAATTGCCACGCTGGATGGCAATGCTAATTCACTGGGCCAAATAAGAGCCAGCTCTCGGGTCACGCGTCGCTTCGATCAGACGTCCTGATATGTTTTTGAAAACCCGGAGGGCCCTGTTTCCCCACGGACCCAGGGTCTCAACCATCTAATAATAATAATAATAGCCACCGACCGCTTAAGCCGAGCTTCGCGGTCCGTGGTTCTCCATTTTTATATATATTTTTTATTAAGATGTACTTTTGTAGTAAAAAATGTATTTTATAAATGAGATTTTAATTAAATATACGTGAATAATAATAATAATCATAATAATAATTATATAATTTTTATAAAAACAATCTTATCCTATTAATATTATAAATGCGAAAGTTTGTGAGGATGTTTGGATGTATGTTAGTCAATCACGCCGTAACGGCTCAACCGATTTCGTTGAAACTTGGAATAGATAAAGTTCTTTACCTAGAAGAGCATGTAGGCTAATTTATTTTTTTATTTTTTATGTTATGTTATATGGAGGCAAACAGGCTTACGGCCCACCTGATGGTAAGCGGTTACCGTCGCCTATTGGCATCTGCTACAGTAGATTATACCAGATTATATAGGTACCACGGGATCGAAGCGGCGGGCGGAAGCTAGTTCTAAATTACTTTATAAAATCCGGAACTAGGAAATCCGTAGAAGAACCAAGGTCACAGACATAGCTCTCAGAATGAGCAAGTTGAAGTGGCAGTGGTCAGGCTATACGACTGTTAGTGAAAGAATCAGTGTAGTGAAAGGATTAAAGTGCGCCTCTTAGAGGCTCCTTTTGTGCACATGTCACATGTTCCTTTTTTGTTTTCCTAACTTAAATTAATCAATTTATTTTTCTATACTTATATTATTATTATTTTTACTGTCTGACATTAATTATTCAATTTTATCAAGATGTTTCGAATTGTTGTCTTTTTTTATTTTTTGCATGTTTAGTTTATATTATCTAATTTAGATTTAATTTATATTGTTATTTCAAAATTGCACGCCTGAAACGGCAGAATACATTGTGACTTTTATAAAATGTATAACATCTATAACTCACGTATTTCAGGCAATAAAAAGTATGATTTATGATTCATGTCTTCGAATTTTTATGTTCTAGGACATGCCGGTTTCCTCATTTTTTCCTTCACCGGTTGAGAGCACTAGCATGGCGCACATAAATTTTCCGAATGGAAAATCTGTTGGACCAGGACCGTGATTCGAACCCACGACCTTTGGATCGGAAGGCAGGTTCACTACCGTTCAGCAAGTGCTCTCAAAACTCAATAGAAATTAATTAAAAAAAAGATTTAAAAAAAAAATCTATGTCTGGTCGGGATTGGGGCATCGGCGATGGGTTATACCTTAGTTTTAGGAAAATCTGTTGGACCACGACCGGAATTCGAACCCACGACCTGTGGATCGGAAGGCGGGTCCACTACCGCCGCTCCACAAGTCTCTTATGCGTGGTCGGGATCGGGGCATCGGCGATGGGTTTACCTTGGTTGTAGTCGAGTCCGGATAGTCGCTGTCCCCTGATTTCGTGGAGGCGGGCCGCTCCACGTCATCAGTGCTGCCGGGCGAGCCGCGCCCGTCGTACTCCAGACCCTGAAGCAGTCAAAAAATAATATTTCAAGACTTTTATCCCAAAGGAACGAAGGAAGCTCAAAGTCGCGCAACGGGCTATGGAGAGAGCTATGCTTGGAGTTTCACTACGTGATAAGATCCGAAATGAGGAAATCCGTAGAAGAACTAAGGCTAAGGCTGGGCTGGCTGGGGTAGGGTTAGCATAGGGGGACAATGCACAAAACACCCCACAGCGGGAAGTCAGTGCAGGTCTAACCACCCCCGATTAGAATTAGATTAGAATTAGAAGAACTAAGGTGACCGACATAGCTCTCAAAATTAGCAAGTTGAAGTGGCAGTGGGCAGGCCATATAGCTCGCAGAACCGACAACCGTTGGGGAGTAAAGGTTCTCGAATGGCGACCACGAACCCGGCGACGCAGTGTTGGAAGGCCCCCCACCCGATGGACCGACGACATTGTGAAGGTTGCGGGAAGTCGGTGGATGGAGAAGGCTCAAGACCGTTCGTCATGGAACTCTTTGGGGGAGGCCTATGTCCAGCAGTGGACTTCTACAGGCTGATGATGATGATGATGATGATCCCAAAGGATGGTAGACACTTATTTTGTGTAGCACCTCGTGTGAACATGCCCGCGCCGGTTATCGCCAGTGTCCATTATTTGTTAAGTGCGTGTTGAGAAAGTTTTAAAAAGTACCCACATCTTGTTAAGTTTTGCTCGTTACGAACAATATTTTAAAACTTTATTTTAAGATAATTATTTTAGTTCTCGTAAGCGATTTGTAATCTTTAGAGAATTAATAAAGATCTTAAACCTTATTTTGTACTTTATTTATTATAAGTAACGGAAAAATAATAATAATAACAGTTGTAAATTAAACTAAAATAATATTATACTAGAAATTAACTCTGTTTTCTACGACTACGACTACAAGTAGAAAACAGAGTTCAGATCACCAACCACAGGCAGCGTGCCCAAAACGCTGGCGACGTTACCTCAATGGATCGCTATACTGATCCTTTGTCCGAGGTAAGCACCAGCCCTTCGGTCATTGGTCTCATCCACCAGCCTCCTAGATAAAGCATCGAACAGGAGCCACGCCCCTGGGCCCCAAGGTCCTAGCGTCTCAACCCCATCATCATCATCAGCCTGTTGAAGTCCACTGCTGAACATTGGCCTCCCCCAAAGAGTTCCATGACGAACGGTCTTGAGCCTTTTCCATCCACCGACTTCCCGCAACCTTAACAATGTCGTCGGTCCATCGGGTGGGGGGCCTTCCAACACTGCGTCGTCCGGTTCGTGGTCGCCACTCGAGAACCTTTGTTCCCCAACGGTTGTCGGTTCTGCGAGCTATATGGCCGGCCCACTGCCACTTCAACCTGCTAATTCTGAAAGCTATGTCGGTAACCTTGGTTCTTCTACGGATTTCCTCATTTCGGATTTCATCACGCAGCGAAACTCCGAGCATAGCTCTCTCCATAGCCCGTTGGGCGACTTTGAGCTTGTGTATAAGGCCAATAGTTAGCGACCAAGTCTCAGTGCCATATGTCATCACTGGCAACACGCACTGATTGTAGACTTTCGTCTTGAGGCTCTGCTGTCTCAACCCCAAAAGGCAGAAATATGTATCCATCGCCAAGGGACGAATATTTCCGCCTTTTAAGGCTCTCCGCCGCTGCTGCCGCCGCGCCAGCCGTCCTGGAGGTGGACGAAACGTGGGAAGGTGCCAACGTATCGACGCAAGTCGCATCCCACACCAGCGGCCTGCCACGACTCCACTACTCAATTTTGTATACAACTAAGGTGGCAAATATGCATACGGCCCATGTGTTGGTAATTACCGTATCCTATGAACGCTTGCAATACCAGACCCCGATCTTACTTGAACTACGATATCATAAAAACTTTACCAAATGGAGGCTCATGTCATATTGGTTTTCAAATGTTACTATTTTCGTTGTATCTTAAAAAACATATATGACTGGCCTCATAGCTCAGTTGGTAGTAACTCTGCCTTCTGCGCTAGATCGCAGGTTCGATTCCCGCACTGGACAAACATTTGTGACTAACACAGATGTTTGTTCTGTGTCTGGGTGTTAAATATATATCTATTATGTTTATCAGTCTCTGTTACCCATAGTACAGGCTATGCCTAGTTTGGGATCAGTTGACCGTGTGTGATATGTCCAGAATATTTATTTATTTATTTTATATATCCTGTAATAAAAATTAAAATCGTTTTGCAATGTATGAACAAAGCTCTTTTATATGACACCTAACCTCATGTATTTATATTAATTTTAGTACCCTATAACTGAGCAACCCCTCGGCTGATTTAGCTCATTTTCTTACCAGCAAATCTTGATAGTACAACCTGTCGACCTACTAAAAAGGACGCTTCTGACCATCCCCTAGTTTTTCCCTCAGTCGCCTCTTACGACATCCACGGGTAGGTAGATATGGGGGGCCTATTCTACAGCCGGGGCCAGCACGACTAACATAGGGACCGAAATCACTAGCGCTCCATCGACACAATCCTTTAAAAATAAGCTTAAGAAATGGCTTTTAGAGCAGTCCTTTTACGACTGTGATGAGCTTACCTCTGTAAATCCTACCTAATTTTGGTATTTATAGATAGTTGGTAGGTAATTCCCAAATTCAATGTATAAATTTAATCTAATTATAATTAATTCATAATTGATTTTTATTTTTTATTTCTTTAATATGAGTGTGAATCTTACTTTATTTATTTCTTGTCTTAATTATGATTATGTTCATTTTGACATGAATATTATATTATTATATTTAATCGATTATTGATAATTATTATGCTATGTAAGGATTACAGTATATAAATCTGTGTTTGACATGTAACTATTATCCGTTATTAATAAATGAACTATGAACTATGAAAATAGGAACCAGACATCAAGGTACTCACGTCTAGGCCGCTATCGTCCCCGCTCTGCTCAGACCGGGCCGATTCGCCCGTAGGACCGTGCTGCATAGAGTGCGCGCGGCCTTCACTATCCTGTAGATTAATTATCATTTAACATGACAGTTTATACTAGGCCTAAGCTAAATCTAGGTCTAAAATGTCCCCGTATTTTAACAGAACTTTGTCAGAAAAATCGTTTATCAAAATCAGAAATTCTAAGAAGTAACAAATACACAGGGAGCGCGAAACAGCTAATTCGCAAAAATAACAATTTCAGATTTATTCACTTTGACATATGGTCGAAAACAAACCCACACTGAGGTTCGAAGCGCCGATAGATTTTATCATTTCAACCGTATCAAAGGAACAGTAAGGCCACTGAAGACAGAACAGGGTGATCAAGAAACAACCAGTCACATGATAACAATATTGTTAGTGCAACGGGGAACATTTAAACCAAGTTTAACTTAGACGTTTAGGGTCCCTAGTTTTATAAAAAATAGGGGATTAGGGTTACATACATAGGGAGCAACAGTCTTGATACTTGGCCTGACTATATAGTCAATGTGAAAAACAAGCTATGGAATGTAATTTCAGGACAAATTCGCAAATTGGTCAGTATGCATCTGAACCAAAGATTTGGCATACAGGTCGCTTTCACGTTAGCGATTCAGTTGGAATTTATTTGAAAACGATCTCATTAACTTGCTTTCTGTCGGTCTGTAATTTGTATGTTTTGTTCGTTACAAAACAACAAATTTTTAAATTTTTACAAAAATTACAAATTTTTTATCGTTTTTGAACTAACTTTCCGAAGAGCTCTAGCTCATACTATGATTAAAACTTAACCATAGCTCAGAACTATATGACAATTAAATTTTAGCTCGCTTTTTTGCCATTTTTGTCGTTCTGCAATTTCAATATTGACAGAAAGGGAGTGTTTTTGTCGTTCTGCAGTGACAACATTTGACAGAACGAGATTAACCAAGTTTTATGGGAAACTGGTAAACCCAGTTTTAATTATACAATTTAAAAAGTATTACTAGAACCAAGTGTCAAGACAATATTTACAACATTTATAAGACCAAAAAGATCAAAAAAGGTACGGGGGTACATTTATAAGCTATTTGGATTAAATTTACAATTTTATTATAGTCCTTTCCACTACATAAGCCTATTTTCAAAATTATGAATTTAACAGGAATTTTTATTGCAATGCAAAAGCTTTTTTTCTATGATTTTGTGTTATTAAACAGTGAAGTGTATTTAAAATGATTTATTCAAAAAGTGCTTAGTTTTTTTAATCTCTACTACAGAGAGAAGTAAACAATTAATAAATTGTGTATTATACAAACCATATTAGAAAAAAATACTTTTTTACCCAATACTAGACTCTTAACAACCCCTAGTTCGATTTAACTCATACTCTTACTAAATTCCATGTAGATTGGATTTGCCCATACTCACCACGCTGGGCATGCGGGTTGGCGAGCGCAGTTAGAGCTATCGTTGTTAAAATGAGGGACGCTGCTGCCCATCCCCTAGCTTTTTTCCCTTAGTCGCCTCTTACGACATCCACGGATAGGTAGATATGGAGAACCCTATTCTTCAGCCGGGGCCACCACGGCCAACTATCTATTGATTTCGCTAATGTTTCTGGGCAGTGTGAATAGGTTATGTGTAAGCTTTTAAAACTATGTCGCTAGTGTAGATTACTACCACCACCCTAGATTAAAAAAAAATGATTGTGGTCGAGACCCTAAGTTTATCTAGTCATCTAATGTAGCCATAACGTACTTAGCTTATTTAAATTACCCTTTTAGACAATCGAAGATCACTGAAAACTTATACCCTTATTCATAATCACTCACTAAAGTTATCGGCTCAATAAAAAGTATGTCCGTCTCTTTCTTTTGTTTCTGTTAGAAAAGGACAGGGCGAGAGTTATGGAGCCGATAAAGTTATTAACTGATTATGAATAAAATGGTTATTGTTACACCGTTTAGTCGTGACTTATTAGGAATAACGGTTATTAACATGAATTATTGCAAGCTTGCAACAGTTAAGTGTTTGATAACCGTTATTCAATAACACTATACACAGACTCAACAATAACCGTTTTTTAAAACAGTTATTGGATAATTCAGACGTTACCCGCGGCGGTCCAATAGTATCTTTTGATGTGGGCACAGAGAAACTTCTCTGTGTTTTGAAAAGCATTCTAGCTGACGTCTACAAGATTTAAAAGCAGTGCAAGGCGGCATGCATTGCAACAATTTACGTCGCATCGTAACGTTAGTAAAAATTCATTTGTAAATTGTTACAGAAACATATTGCGTTACATTCGTTATTAACAATAAATTCATAATATAACCGATTCAATTTAACAGAATAACCGTTATAAAAGTTACATAACAGTTATAACCGATGGTTATTTACAAAGGAAAATAACGCAAAGCGTGCGCAAGGATGATGTGAGTGTAATTTCAATGCATACGAACGATACACGATTCATGTCCAATAAAGTTGCGTGGAAACAGACCAACAGAGTAAAACAGTAGAAATGAAGACAATAGTCGTGTATTACTGAAAGAAAATAAGAATTAGTTGTTTGATAATGCGAATGAAGGACCATTATTTTTCATTTATATATTTATAGCGTGCAGACGGGGGTGAATACCTTCACTACACTTTTATTTTTGTCGGTTATGATAAAAGATTAATTATAAAGAATTCAGACTCACGCAAAACCATGAAAGAATCAACTTGAAAAACAGGCGAGTATTTATGCAACTTACGTTTAACAACTTGAACTAATAACGTGGGCATTGTGCTATTGTTTTTTATGCTAAGCATGGTCTTTCATTCGCGAAATAAGAAGAATAAAGAAAAAATAACAGTATTTCAACTAAATTACTTGAAGAGCTTGTTTCACCCAGTGTTAATATTGGTTCATCAAAGTTTAAGATGTAGATGAGCCCCCCTCACCCAGCTCTGTTTACATACTTAAAATTACTGCAGAGATGAAAATCGAGAAATCACAAATACACCTAATAAAAAAAGGTATTGTATACAAAACTGTTGATTAGACAATTCAATTAGTATAAAGTTTCTTAAATATATTCATTTACAGTCGCTCGACGTCAACATGTGTCCATCGCACGAACGCTCCTAGAGTTTCCAAATATTTTCACTGAACTGGCATATTAAGTTGTTGAGAAGCGTTAGTATAAGAATATTTAACGCGTTAAAGTAGAAAGCAGTGAAACAAGCCCTGACTCTCACGATGACGTTAACAATGATTCATAAATATTTTATGAATGGCACGATCTCACACACAAAAGCCTTTTTTTGTACTACAATGTGTTCCGTAACTAGTATGGTATCCCGGAAGGGGCATATTGTAGACGCAAAAAGGAACAATATTACCGAAAATATGAGCAATACTTTTTTCCGAACTTTTTAAAATCAGATTAATAATATTGGTCTTGATGTCCAACCTTATAACGAACTATTGAACGCACGAGACGTTTGACATCAATAATGCTACATAAAACAACATATTAATTTGAGATTTAACTAATTACACAAAACAGGTGGTCTTCACTGTGTTTTTTAATATAAATAAGTCTTATACTCGAAGTTTGTAGAATGTCTTCTAGTCATGTGACTAGAAGAGCGTTAAATATGAATGTGGAAGGATATAAGGGGAGAGGTAGACCAAAGAAAAGATGGATAGACTGTGTGAAAGACGACATGAGTAAGAAAGGAGTGAATACTGATTTGACGGATGATAGAGGGGAGTGGAAGAGAAAAAGCAGGGAAAAGGCAGGGAGATGACTCGAAGTTTGTAGAACTAAAGTTATTCCTAAATACTAATTTAGCTATTGCCTATTGTATGTGACCTTTCGGTTTACAATACATATTGCGGAACACCCTGAATAAACAAAACGCTAAAAGCCCATTTAATCATCTGATTGGGAAATTGACATTAGCAAAGACTATTTTTGATCAACCAAGGATTTTTTTAAATTTAAATGACACCCATTATGCACCTCCTAAAAAGACTAACATACGCAAGGCAATGCGTTCGTTTAAGGGCCACCCCGAACAAATTAGCACCGCAGCGCGTACATTTTTTTTTTTTGTAAAGTTGATAAAGCAGTTTTTTTATGATTTGTATCATAATGAGCACTCAATTATTTATATGTTCAGTACTAGTACGTAATTCAAGTACTTTTAAAAGATCAAGCCTACATAAATTTAGTGTCATAACCATTAGATTTATAAAGGTTTTTCCCAATGCAGATTATTTTTTCATTCAAAAACAAACAAAAAAAGTCTTTTCAACTGCCATTCGTTTTCTAAACACCGACAAACTCAACTCTGTTGCAATAATATTATCGCACCATCCTTTATTTGAAACAGTTACCATTTGCAATAACGGTACTCGTAACCGAATAACGGTTCTTCAAGAACGTTATTCGGTACGAATTCCTCACTAAAAAGAACAAATTACTAACACAATTGTTTGTAACCGTAAATAAATACTTGTATATATAATGTGTATAAGTTAATTTTGACGGTCAAAACTATGCAAATTTCATCAACCTGATGAAGTCCACTGCTGGACATAGACTACGCCCAAAGACTGCCACGATGAACAGTCTTGTGCCTCCTCCAGCCACCACTCTAAATGGAGTATTTAGCTAATTTAACTAAACGGATGGTGCGGTAAGTTAAGTAACTAAAATTAACAACGTGTTCCGTTATCCCAAAAGGCGCTTATTCCAATAAAAAAAAGATTATTAGCGAAGAAAAAAAATCATTCAATTTTGATTTCAGTTTTTTTTTTTAAATCTGTTTCTGGTCTTTATAGCAATTGAAAGCTAATTATTATACAATAATATCAAGATATTTCTATCTATATTTTTGCATAGAGTCAATTAAAAATGACGAATTTCCGAAAGTCGTTGAACAAACTTTATTGCCAATTGTGATAAGAATAAGCCCCTTTTGGGATAGAATACGTTTTATAGATTATATTGTTAATGTATTAGTAAAAAATCATCATCATCATTTCAGCCGTACGACGTCCACTGCTGAACATGGCCTCCCCCACAGACAGAGCGAATTCCTTATCATGTGGGGGGATTCGCCCATACTCACCACGCTGGGCATGCGGGTTGGCGAGCGCAGTTAGAGCTATCGTTGTTAAAATGAGGGACACTGCTGCCCATACCCTAGCTTTTTTCGCTTAGTAAAAAATATTAGTAAAAAATAATAATTAGATATTACCTGATGAGAGATGGTCATCAAGTGAGGGCTGTGTCCACCGCTGCTGGACTGTTGCATTGTCGGCGATTTACCTGTTGCATTATAATAATTGTAATAATAATAATTTAGCAGCCGTGTTGGCCTAGTGGGAGTTTCCCCGATCTTCGTCGTGGGTTTTAACCCGTTTTTGCCATTTCCATACGAAAATTTTAAATTCATTGCCATATCTTCATAATGCGTTGAACTAGAAATTTGATTTTTATACGGCACTCTAATCATCATCATCATCATCATCAGCCTGTAGAAGTCCACTGCTGGAAATAGGCCTCCCCCAAAGAGTTCCATGACGAACGGTCTTGAGCCTTCTCCATCCACCGACTTCCCGCAACCTTCACAATGTCGTCGGTCCATCGGGTGGGGGGCCTTCCAACACTACGTCGCCCGGTTCGTGGTCGCCATTCGAGAACCTTTACTCCCCAACGGTTGTCGGTTCTGCGAGCTATATGGCACTCTAATAGTTCGTATTAATGACACCTTTAGCCGTTTCTAAGAACAGGCAGACAGACGGACAACAGAGTGAGGGTTAAGTTCAAAGTGATCTAAAGTCACAGACAAAGTCAAAAGGAGTTTATTTCAATAAAATCACAAGGATCACTTTGAAACGTCTTAGAAACTAGGTGAAGCTACGCCTGTTCCTCGCGACCAAGCCTACAAGATATCTTATAAGGGTTAAGTTTATTTCCAAATGAGGTATGGAACCCTAAAATAAGGATCCTACCGCCATGAGCTGAGCATATGGCTGCCTGGTCCAGTACATCCCAAGACTTCTGCCTTCTGCTCTGGCACGAGGACTGTGACGACGACGGTTGTATCAGCATTGACGACTGAAAAAGGAACGAATATGCAAAATCAACATAAAGTTATCTTCTTCTTCTTGTCATGTCACTGATCCTTTCTTGGTCATCCTGTCTTTGGTCAGTGACCAGGTTGAGGTATGGTGGCCCTTAAAAGGGCCTATGACCGTCGATGAAAGAATCAGTGTAGTGAAAACATTAAGTTATGCAGTCGCGTTTTTATTAGTACTTAGTCGTTAGTATATCATGACAAGATTTTTTTAAAACTCAAAATTATTTTTCTTAGTTAAAATAAAAATGGGGGGAGGCCTTTGCCCAGCAGTGGGATAAAAACGGCTGAATATAGAAATAGAATAGAAAATAAAAATAATCTAGCTTACGTCAGTTACTAATAATGTAATTTCTTGATTAAATTTTGGCCTTATTAGTCTAAAACAACCGTCGGCGTCGATTTAAAAACAAATACATTTATTTTTATCATTAGGTACACTATGCACTTTCAACTGTGACATAATTATGTTTATACACTTTTAATTTAATTTAAATATTTATCAATTCCTTTTCCGGATTATTCTTAAATTTACTTTATTACCTATTTAATTATAAGACTGTTCTCACAGGGTATAATAACTGAGAATCGGCAGAATACCAGCGTCTGCTGCTAAAACAATAGGCATAATGCTGAGCCGAGGCCATTTTGCTGCTGCAACGCACATCACACCACTTTATTTTAACTGCTATGTTTTCTTTTACTTATTGTTTGGTTTAAAATTTTGTGCAAATGTGTGTGTTTTAGTAACAAATAAATAAATGTCTATGTCAGTTGTACCATTGACTAGTACCATTGCTTGCTTGTCGTGTCACTGATTCTTTCTTGGTCATCCTGTATTAGGTCAGTGACCATGTTGAGGTATGGTGGCCCTGAAAAGGGCCTTTGACTGTCGGTGATAAAATCAGTGTAGTGAAGGGATTAAAGTGTGCCCCTACCCCTCCCTTAGGCAACACTGAAAAACAGCGTCTGGTTTTCGGACTAGGCACAAAGCTGAGTTGTTGCCTTTTCAACAAGCAGACAAATTATCTTTGTCCTTTTTATTTTATTTGGTAGTAGGTACCTATTTGTTAATTTTGTTTTTTATTTTTTTCTAACAACCTGTGTACCTATTTTAAAATATCATCTTTAGTCTGTGTTGAATAAATTTATTTTCTTTCTTTCTTTATAGGCTCCTTTCGCTCCTTTCCCCTAGAGGCGCGAGTTCTCGTCCATGGCCGTCTTTATTTTTATACAATTAAGGTGGCAAACAAGCATACGATGCACCTGTTAGTAAGTGGTTACCCTAGCCTATGAAATACCAGAGGCATCACGCACGCATTGCCGACCCCGAACCCCTCCCACCCCTTAAAGATCTTAGCCCTTTTCTAGGCTTTATAAAAAAGTACCTATTGTATTGTGTTACCTGATGAATTAGGTCCGAGGTAGGGCAGTAGTGGTCACAGTTGTCGGGCAGCCATTTTGGCAGTGAGTGCTTGACGTGGCAACGCGATCTCACTTCCTCACTCACACACACCAGTGCTGTGGACAAATACCAAGGTCAAAAACCTATTTTCACACAGTGTTCCGTAACTAATATACGTAGAACAGGAACAATATATTATAAATTACTTATACTTTATTTATATAATTTAATTATTTATACTTTATACTTGCTTTTGTCATTTCTGTATTTTTTTCTTTTTCTGTGCTCTTTTTCAGTTTTATTATGTTTCTATCAGTGAAGACTTATTATTGGCCTTTTGTTTCTAAATTTCCATGTTAATTATGTTGTTATGTGCTGTTAGTCTTCCAAATAAATAAATTAAAAAAAAACAGTTTTTTTCCTGTTTTCAAATCAGCATTTTTTGGTATTTTAATCATCTTTATAACTAAAGCGCGTCAGAAAATTTATTTTGAATGAATAATGCCCATGGATTGTGAAGTGAGATATAATAGAATATAGCTTTATTGTACACCAAAAGAAAATACACAATCAAGGAAATAAAATAACATAAAAATAGTGTGACAATGGGCGGCCTTATCGCTAAAAGCGATCTCTACCAGACAACCTTTGGATGGACAGGATATACAAAGTAGAAGAGGACGGTGGCGCACATAATAATAATAAGTGAAATAAAACGTTTTATTTAAAACTACAAACCCTACATACTAATATCACAAATGTATAGATAAGATACTATAATACTTACCAGTGAGATATTATGTTGATTACCAGTGAGATATTTTATTTAACGGTGAGATATGTTACATATAAATCTCCGACATATATAATTTGATGATGTAAGCGACGCGTGATCGTATCGATAATTTTATGATTTTGTTTAATGTCAGTTTTATTTACCTATGCTATATAGATATATATATATATATATATATATCTATATATTTCTTCTTGTTTTGTATGTGTAATTTGAATAATAAAGCGCAGGGTTGGAATAAGGCGCGGGAGACGCATAGAACCGGGGGAGAGGGCGCGTGCCTAGCGACGCGGTTTAGCCGAACTATTTTTAGAAGCAGTAGTCTTTACCGTCATACAGTGAAAACTAGTACGGAGGGCAGTCACTTGAATGCAGCTTTATCATAGTTTGCAAATTTGCCTCGCGATACGAGACTTGTTTGAATAAAAAAAAAAAAAAGACTAGTGTTCAGGCGCGCACACACACACACACACACACACACACACACACACACTACACATAAAAACTATGTAAACGTATTCCTAAATCCTAATCCTTCTTTACTTACTTAATTCTAATAACTATGTACTACGGAAGAGCGAGACTCTCTAACACAGGTATATATCTATACTAAAAAGAGGGTTCCAAACCCATGAAATGTAACTTAGATTAAGTTTACTGAGAAATAAATAAATAAACTATATATATATACTATGTAGTGTATAATAAGTACCTAATTTACGATAGATAACGCGCGGACGTGTCATTGCCTCTCCCAACCCTTCACCCTTTTTCGTAACCAGTTGTTTCACTGTACCCCATCCGCTACAGATAATATACATAATGTTTGTGCACTTTTCAAAAAACAAACAGACAAGGTTATTAGTGAGATAAGACCCCATCCGTTACAGATAATATACATAATGTTTGTGCACTTTTCAAAAAACAAACAGATAAGGTTATTAGTGAGATAAGACCCCATCCGCTACAGATAATATACATAATGTTTGTGCACTTGTCAAAAAACAAACAGACAAGGTTATTAGTGAGATAAGCGAGTTACCGGTGAGGTAGGCGACGGTGGCGCCGGCGCAGTGGAACTTGTCCTGGCGCGGCGCGGCGAGCGCGAGCATGGCGGCGAGCACGCGGCACGTGCGCGACACGGTGCCGCCCAGCGGGTGCCGGTACCCCTTTATCAGGTGCCCTACCAGCGCGAAGTGGAAGTTCGAACGGAAGCTGTCAAACAAAAATATATATTCCTTTCTTATATCTCAAAAGTTTCGATTCAAACGGGATTTGAAACCGAAAACTTCCCGTAGATACGGGGCTTAGTCTGTTTCTTTCTTGGTCATCCTGTATTAGGTCAGTGAGAGCACTGGTGGAGGGGTGGTAGTGGCCCCGCCTTCCGATCCACAGGTTGTGAGTTCGAAACCTGTCGTGCACAAAAAATTCGAAGACATGTGACATGTGCACGAAAGGAGCCTCTAAGAGGCGCACTTTAATCATTTCACTACACTGATTCTTTCATCGACGGTCATAGGCTCTTTTCAGGGCCACCATACCTCAACCTGGTCACTGATCAAAGACAGGATGACCAAGAAAAAACCAGTGACACGACAAGAAGAAGAAGAAGAAGAAGGTCAGTGACCAAGTTGAGGTATGCTACCCATAACAAGGGACTATGACCCTCGATGAAAGAATCAGTGTAGAGAAAGGATTAAAGTGCGCCTCTTAGAGGCTCCTTTCATGCACATGTCACTCGTCCTCGATTTCTTTTAGGTTCTAGGACATGCCGGTTTCCTCACGATGTTTTCCTTCACCGTTTGAGAGCTCTAGCTTATCGAACATAAATTTTCGGAATGGAAAATCCATTGGCGCACGACAGGTTTCGAACCCACGACCTGTAGATCGGAAGGCGGGGCAAGTACCATCACTGCACCAGTGCTTATTCTACACCCAATTGGCAATCAAGTTTGTTGTACAACTTTTGGGCAATCGTCATTTTTTTTTACGGAGATGTGCTGGCTACTGCGACCGAGTAAACTCCTCGTTAAGACGCCATTGTTTAAGATGTTCCTCGGCTCGAAGCGCCG
Organism: Anticlea derivata; assembly: GCA_947579855.1. Lineage (NCBI taxonomy): Eukaryota > Metazoa > Arthropoda > Insecta > Lepidoptera > Geometridae > Anticlea > Anticlea derivata. Next base: position 2,463,702 of record OX388287.1, on the reverse strand, counting down.
ATAGCTCCGAGGAACTTTCCACAGAGTTTAGGCGAATCGGCACATCGCTATATTGACTCTTAATGCAGCGCGATAAAGCTCATTTTGTATTGGTCGTTCTTACCTCAGTCCGACAGCATGGTCCAACTGCTTGAAATGCCATTCCAATGGCTCTCTCGTCTCCATCAGAACTTGTTCCAATGTCTGTAGCAAATAGTGAAACTATCATCTTCATCAGTCTGAGGAAGTTTTTTTTAAATGTTTATAAGGAGGCAAACTGGCTTACGGCCCTCCTGATGGTAAATGGTTACCGACGTCTATTGACATCAGCAACACCTGGAGCATTACTAATGCGTTGCCTGCCGAACCCCTCCCCATAAAGAGCTCTGGCAACCTTACTCATCGCAGGAACACAACACTCTTTGAAACAAATAATGTTGTTTTTTTCATAATATCCCAAAAATTCGACTCCGACGAGATTTGAACCCGCAACCTTCTCCTAGATACGGATATACTAACCTAACCAACTAAGCTACGGAGACACTTCCAGACGGAGCGAATATCTTTACGACATCCAACGGCTCAAAGATGATGCGGATATTGAAAGGGAGCGTAGGACGCTGGCAGTTAGAGGTAATATGCTGGCCCGCAGGTTTTCCCGGTGTACTGAGCAAGTTAAGATAACGCTTTTCAAAGCTTACTGCCAAAACATGTACACGGGAAGCTTGTGGGTTGGACACACCAAAAACTCGCTAGCGACCCTGCGCGTCCAATATAATAATATATTCAGGATGATGTTGGGACTGCCTCGCTTCTGTAGTGCGTCAGGGATGTTTGCTGAATATCAAACTGATGGGTTCGCAGCCATTATTCGCAAAAAATCTACATCCCTGATCCGCAGAATGCGCGACAGTCACAACAGCATCCTGAAAACTATAGCTAATAGATACTCCTCGCCGCTGTGGGCAGGCCTGATTCGCAGAGTGATCCCGGAAAAAGTCCCGCCACTCTGGTGAGACCACTCTGTGAATTAGTCCTGCGTTAAATTTAAATTTAATTTTATTTGAATTTTATGTTTCGATTTGCCTACTAACCATTTACTGTATTTTATTGTGTTACTAACCCCATATGGATCTATGTTGTCCGAAATAAAAAGATTTTATTTATTTATTTTATTTAAAGCGCCGTAGCGCCCCCTACAGAAAAAACTATTGTTTTCATGGTTGAATACATATAAGTACCTTATGCTCAAAATGTCCGTGTGAGTCCAGAGTATGTAGATTCTGTTCCATCAGCGCTAAGCCCGCCGCGTACAACGTTGGCTCGTCCAACTGCAGCACAGACAACGCCACCCAGAACAGTGACTTGTGAATTGGCGACGCCTGGAAAATAAGCAAAAACCTAGGTCAAAATGTGTGAATAATCATCATCATCATTTCAGCCGTTCGACGTCCACTGCTGAACATGGCCTCCCCCGCAGACAGAGCGAATTCCTATCATGTGGGGGGATTTGCCCATACTCACCACGCTGGGCATGCGGGTTGGCGAGTGTCAATGTGTGAATAAAAAATGAATATGTAAATGTAACGTGCTTTTTGTCATACTTTATATACTAGCTTAGCTTTATATAAAAAGTACGATGTATCACGCACGGGGTGCGATGTATCATCTAAACTAGCGGTTCGAAGACATGTGGCATGTGCACGAAAAAAGCCTCTAAGAGGCGCTCTGATTCTTTCATCGACGGTCATAGGCCCTTTTCAGGGCCACCTCAACCTGGTCACTGGCCTAATACAGGATGACCAAGAAAGAATCAGTGACACGACAAGAAGAAGAATTCCAAGTTTCAACGAAATCGGTTTGAGCCACTACCACCACACCTTCTCGCTCTGATGAAGACCATAGACATAGGCCTCCCCAAAGGGTTTCGCGAAAAATGGTCTTTGAGCCTTCTCTACCAAAACCACCAACTTCCCATTTTTTATTTAAGTTACGAACCCACGAACCTCCTCAATTTTGTTTTATTCAAAAAAGAATTTAAAAATCCCAAATACGGTGATGCCCTCACCACTGCGCTGTCCAGCCGTTCTCTGACTTCACCGTGGGCAAACCAGTGCGGTGAAAGGCTCACTTACCGGGTACAGAAGCGGCTGCAGTCTCGTCAGGCACATTATAATGGCTTCCAGTAACGCGAGGTCGTTAAACGATTCCAATGCCTTCACCAATATCCTGAGCAGTTGTTTCATGTCATCGTCAGTGACGTTTTTACCTGAAAAACAAAAATATTTTGAAATAATTGGAGGAGGTAGGGCACAGCGAGATTTTCTCGCTCTAAATTGGAGCAGCCCGCTTGGGAGGTACCTCCGCCCCACAGAAGATCGCAGCGAAATAGCATTATTTGGTTCAAATAGTGTTGTGTTCCTGCGGTAAGGTTGCCGGAGCTCTATAAGGGATGTGGGGCGTGCGTGATGCCTCGGGTTTTGCAAGCGTACATAGGCTACGGTAACAGCATCTCGTAGGGGCCATCCAGGGGGGTGTTTGTTGCCTGATTCTTGTAGGCTTGGTCGCGAGTAACAGGCGTAGCTTCACCTAGTTTCTAAGACGTTTCAAAGTGATCCTAGTGCTTTTATTGAAATAAACGCCTTTTGACTTTTGACCATCCAACGGCTCTCAGCATCCATTTTAAGTGCTGCATCTAGTGAGGGCCTTTCAACGACTGCCATTTTTCTCTTTTTTCTCCTTTTTAAGCAACCTATTTTTAGCTCACCCATCGGCCGATTGAACTCGTATTTTTTCCAAATCTTTATAGTGCAACCTATAAGCCTATTAAATTCCATAAAGACTGGATTGACGGTTCGAAAGTTATACTTTAAAGTTATGCTCTTCGCACGCTTAGCTCGCTCGATCAACATAAATAGAAGTAACTTAGATAATAGAAGTAACTATAGAAGTAAAAATTTTGATCACTGTATATTTTGGACACAGCTATGTTTGTCAAGAATAATCAAAATCTCTTCGGTCAATCTTCGGATTACATGGTCCGCAACAGGCGTGACAACAATAAAGTCTGTCATATAAATAGGAAAACCGCAATGATGGATAAGGGTACCTTTGCTATGGCACCCTCCATATATAATAAATTACTACAATCTATAAGACTACTGCCGAATATGGAGTTTCAGAGAAAGTTAAAAATGATTCTTTCAAATAAATTTTATTATTCTATAAATTTGTTTTATGCTACAAATCAGGACTAAATGTATGACTTATAAGTATTATGATTTTTTTTTAACGGTTTTCTTTTTTGTGCTCTCTGATTGTTGTATTTTTTTGTTTATTTGTTTTTTTGTGTATTTATTTGTTTTATGCTACAAATCAGGACTAAATGTATGACTTATAAGTATTATGATTTTTTTTTAACGGTTTTCTTTTTTGTGCTCTCTGATTGTTGTATTTTTTATTTTTTATTTGATTTTTTTGTTAATTGACATGTGTTATTATTTTTACTGAATTATTTTACTTATTGACATTGTATTTAGTTAATTAGCTTGATTAATCTTATCTTATTCTGATGACTACTCTATTGTATTAGGTCTGACCTGTAATGATAGACGTAATGTTTTAAATAAATACAAAATAAATAAATGATTTCTTAAATGACAAAGATTTTATGGATTGACATTCCCTATTTTTAAGTTGTTTTTTATCCAATTAGTTTCATGTTTAATTTTATTTTTTTATTTTATTAAGTTTATTTTAATTATTATTATTTGTACAAAGATATTATTATAACACATCGAAAAATCAGTAGGAATACATTGACTCACATAATTATAGACTTATAAACACCTGTACCTACATGTATTTCAAGCAATAAATGACACTTTACTTCACTTTACTTACTGATGCATCCAAACACGATCAAGGCGCGGGGCTGCAAAGCTGGATTGAAGCAAAAGGCGAAACTCTTCGCCAGCGATGTCCTGTGAACAAAATTGCATTTTAAAAACAATGACTTAAAGTTCAATTTACAAAAGCCTGCAAACAGTCACAGCCGTGCCATGCGAAGCAGCGCTGGTTTTCTTTCACACATTCGTTCAATCATTCATTTGTTCCTTCATTCATTCGTTAATTCATTTATAACTCACCAAGTCTGGAGCCAGTCACAGTTAGGTACGTCCCCTGACAAGCCTCCATGATCTCCAGCAAAGCATCAGTGATGGTTTCCAAGCTCTGCAGGGGCAGCCTCTCACGGTCAGTGTGGGCGCTGACGGGGGGCAAGGGGGCGGGGGCTGCAGCATCTACTCACCAAGTCTGGAGCCAGTCACAGTCAGAAACGTCCCCCTGGCAAGCCTCTATTATCTCAAGCAAGGCATCAGTAATGGTCTCAAGACTCTGCAGGGGCAGCCTCTCCCGGTGTGGGCGCTGACGGGGGGGCAAGGGGGCGGGGGCTGCAGAATCTACTCACCAAGTCTGGAGCCAGTCACAGTCAGGCACGTCCCCCTGGCAAGCCTCCATTATCTCCAATAAGGCATCAGTGATAGTCTCCAAGCTCTGCAGGGGCAGCCTCTCACGGTCCGTGTGGGCGCTGACGGGGGGCAAGGGGGCGGGCGCGGGGGCAGGGGGCGCCAAGGGGGGGGCGCTGGAGTGCGTGGAGGACTCCGTGAGGGCGTGGGAGTGCTCCGAGTACCTGTGGACCACGCAGCTGGGTTCAACTTTTATCATTTCCCGTCTCTAACACAATCGATAGTAGTATAGTGGATAGAGCACTGGTGGTGTGTGGCCTTCCGATTCAGGCGTGGGTTCGAAACCTGTCGTGTTCCAATGAATTTTCCATTCGGAAAATTTTATGTGCGCTATGCTGGTGCTCTCAAACGGTGAAGGAAAATATCGCCATGATAACGACATGTCCTAAAACCTAAAAAAATCTAAGAGAAATATGTGCACAAAAGGAGCCTCTAAGAGGCGCACTATAATCCTTTCACTACACTGATTCTTTCACCGACGGTCATAGACCTACCTAATACAGGATGACCAAGGAAGAATCAGTACGGCAATCAAGCAACTGAATGAGTTGAGTTTGAGCTGATTGACACCAAAACAGCTGATTTTTGCATAGTTTTTTTTTCAATGAAAAAAGTTAAGTTTCCAAAAATCGCAGAACAGTCAATTGGCTGTAGAATATGGATAACATACATATCTATGAATTACCTTATACAGTAAGGTACCTCAATCTGCTCACTGACCTGCAGGATAACCAAGAAAGAACCAGTGGCACGACAAGCAAGCAACTCACCAGTCGGAACTGTGCCGATTATAGGAGCTCCGGAAGGCGGTGACCGCCGCCGACTTCACTTTAGATATTCCGAACATCTGGTAGAACTTCGGAAGTCCAAACTCGTCTAGAGACAGCCTTAGCACGCGCTGGGTTTCCTCTGGAAAATAACTCTTATTACTATGGGCATAAGGCTGTTACGCCTGGCAGTTGGCAGGCCGATTCACAACATTAGTCGCAACGCGTAAACTTGAATTAATAAGGGTTAGGTAATTCGTTTTTATGAGTACAGAATGTTTGTAACACCGTGTTTGTTGCCAAGGCATTTATTTCAATAAAACCACTAGGATCACTTTGAAACGTCTTAGAAACTAGGTGAAGCTATGCCTGTTCCTCGCGACCAAGCCTACAAGAATCAGGCAACAAACACGGCGCGCGTGCCTATCATTTCGTTCGATGATCCTTTTTCACAAAATGGAATTTAAAGCTTCAGTGTGGTGCCGATCGAACTAGGTGAGGCTCAAAAGAAAAGTAATCTAATTATAATCCCTAATAAATAAGAGCTTATAAAAATGTGAAAAAAAAGAAGACAAATGTGAGCTTCAACAAATGATATAAGGGCAGCACACGCTACACTTGATGAAATATGTACCTAATAAAGGTTTTCCCACTAACCTCCAGCATGAGGCTCAAGACCGTTCGTCGTGGAACTCTTTGGGGGAGGCCTATGTCCAGCAGTGGACTTCTACAGGTTGTTGATGATGACAGCATAAAGGGCTTCAAGAAAAATACAATAAGATTTCTCCAGGGCAGGCAAAGCATTAGCAATGCTCCAGGTGTTGCAGATGTCAATAGGCGACGGTAACCGCTTACCGTCAGGTGGGCCGTAAGCCTGTTTACCTTCTTTTTTTTTTAATTTTTGACATTTTTATTTTTTTATATTTGATTGTGAATTTCCAATCGCGTTTAGTTTAATTTTTGCACACTCTATTCCAGATTTTTCTTCTAATTAGTTGAGCTCAAATCTCAGATCCTGTAATTAATATTTACATTGTATTGTGTTATCTATCACCACTATCACTGTTGGATCATCATTTCAGCCGTACGACGTCCTCTGCTGAACATGGCATCCCCCACAGACAGAGCGAATTCCCTATCATGTGGGGGGATTTGCCCATACTCACCACGCTGGGCATGCGGGTTGGCGAGCGCAGTTAGAGCTATCGTTTTTAAAATGAGGGACGCTGCTGCGCATCCCCTAGCTTTTTTCCCTTAGTCGCCTCTTACGACATCCGCGGATAGAGATATGGTGAGGCCTATTCTTTAGCCGGGGCCACCACGGCCACTGTTGGATACCCTAAAATAAATAAATTACCTGAGAAACTGGGTGTGGTGCAAGTGCATAGCGAGTGTATGATGTTGATGACGAGCCCGTGTGTAGCCGCGCGCATGCTGACCGTACCACTGCACACTAGGAACGTCACTGTATGGAACAGGTACGGCAGGTGCCGAGCCACGTCCAGGCAGTTGTTGAACGACAGCATCAGCTGCAGAAGAAAGCACGATAGGTAGCTTAGTTGGTTACCAACATTTAGGGGGTATTTAGGGGAAGGTTGCGGGTTCAAATCACGTCGGAGTCGAAATTTTTGGGATATTATAAAAATCATTTTTAAGTACAATACTTTAGGTACTATACAACACTACTACATAATTAATTAATGGGTAAAGCTTTTTCATATATATACATTTTTTTTTCATTTTGTTTTGATTTTCTTTTTATTTGTCTATTGTGTCAAAATTTATTTATTTATTTATTTAGAATACAGTATAACATCATAACTGGTTTTTTTTTATCCCTAAGGCGATGCCATATGTTATTAGTAGGTACATTATAATAAATAGGTACAATTAGATAGGTACTAATCAAAACATTTCGTTTCTATCACTATCTGTGCAAGTTGTAGGAGTTTCGGTAGGCGATTGAAAAAAATATCCACGCTGTTAATTAAAAATATTTGTATCAATGCTCACGTGAAGACATAATATTTATTGTAAAATCGATATCATGGAGCCACAGGCTCCTGAAACACAATTTTTACTAGTTCCTATGGATTCATTTACTTGTCCAATATTTTATGTCAATAATAGCTTTTTTTTACATAGGATTCCCTTAATGGGGGTTATCAATATAAAATAAAAATATAAATTGAATAAGCTGCGACACCTCTCGTCAATGAACTAAAAGTAGCTTTAGTCTTTGAACAGATGGAAACAATTATTTCTTCTGTAGGTGGCGCTACGGCGCGGCTTTGAGCCGTTTGGATGTCCTAAAGATTTTCGCTCCCACGAGAAGTGTCTCCGCAGCTTAGAGCATCCCCGTATTTAGGGGAAGGTTGCGGGTTCAAATCACGGCGGGGACTAAATTTTTGGGATATTATAAAAATCATAGTTATTAAACAGAGAATCAAATATGTATGTAAATATCCGAGGTAGATCACTGCTTGAAAGATTGTGGAGTGAAAGATGTAGTGATGAGGATTGAGAAAGGTATGCTGAGATGGTTTGGTCATGTAGAGAGGATGAACGAAAGAAGATTGAAGAAACAGTTGCATAAGACCTGTGTGAATGGTACCGTTGGAAGGGGAAGACCTAGACCCGTACGTTTAGTAACCAAAATGGTGACGTTTTGGAAAAAGGCCAGGTCGAGAGTACCCTAAACCGACGAGCATGTATGAGGAATGTGATGAGAGTGAATGAAGCAAATGAGGTATGTAAGGATCGTAGCAAGTGGAAAGCCATTAATCTGCCTACCCCTCTGGGAAATAGGCGTATATTTTATGTAAGTATGTATGTATGTAGAGCACAGCGAAATTTTCTCGCTCTAAAATGGAGCAGCCCTCCTAGAAGGTACCTCCGTCTTACAGAAGATCGCAGCCAAACAACACTATTTGTTTCAAATAATGTTGTGTTCCTGCGGTGAGTAAGGCTGAAGGAGAGTGAGAGAGTTTAAGATAAGGAGGGGGTTCGGGGTCGGCAACGCGTTCTTGATGCCTCAAGCGCTCATAGGTTACGGTAACCGCTTACCAAAAGGTAGGTCGTATGCATGTTTGCCACGTCCGTTGTAAAAAACACATGTTTTATCATCAGATAAAGTATAGTAAAACTTACCAAGTATCTAGCCAGTATAGCGATGTCATCCCACATCATGTGCTGCTCTAGCATAGCGGTGGGCGAGTGGCATGTCTTATCTACGACCTGCAATCAAATTAACTTGGTTCAAATGCACCGTTTGCACGACCAAAAGTTTTCGTACAGATAGTAGTACTACACTCTAGAAAATAATTTAGAATTTTGGATGTGTTAACGATTAGGCCAATTACTACCGATTAAAAAAAAACTAAAGAATAAATAAACGAACATAAAGTAATGACGGAAATCGTTAGGTTAGTAAGGGTTTATACTACATCACCACAATGGTTCATTCACCAACGGTCATTGGCTTTTCAGGGCTACCATCCTCAACCAGGCCACTGACCTAATGCAGGATGACCATAAAGAACCAGTGACGCAACAAGCAAGCAAGCGTATCCTTCATCACACTTTTTTAAATAACACCCAACACCTACGTAGTCCTGACCCCACACTAGGATTCCCTGTGTCGTGGGTATCAGAAACTACGAGTACCATGGCACCACAACACCCAGACCCGATACAAATATTTGCAGGTCATGCAAATATTTGACCTACAGTAACCGATATTAGCTCGTAGCGCCATCCAGTGGGGGCCGTCATACGGTAACCAAAAACCTTTATTAGGTTCTAGCACCATCTTGTGTGGGCCGTTAGCAGTACGCACATGCTGAAGTATGCAGTGGTATGTAGCTCAACCCTAAGTCGAATCCATCACCAAATAAACAAAAGCAAAGAACCAAAAATAAAATAATAAATAACTCACAGTGGCCGGGGTAACTGGGCCCAGCGCGTTATTGGGTAGTTTTGATAGAGCCTGTACAGACAGACAAACTATAATCTACCTAGTCTTTTTTGCTCTCATATAATATATAAACTAGGGAAAGAAGTTAATAAAAAATACATTTATTTTGGACACACAGTCAATCAGAACTAATAAAAATAATTGCTGTTAGACCGGTCGGAACGCCGGGCGATACTCGTTGATATCACTATCCCACATGATGCTAATCTCGTGAAGGCCGAGAAGGACAAGCTCAGCAAGTACCTTGACTTGGCCTTCGAGATTACCGCCATGTGGGAGGTGGATTCAACGATTATCGTCCCGATAGTGGTGTCAGTGAACGGACTGATAGCGAGGAGCCTCGATCAACACCTTAAGAGGCTCTCGCTAGACAGCTGGGTGAAGGGCGGATACAGAGGGCGGTACTCCTGGACTCGGCACGCATAGTCAGGAGGTGCCTCTCCCTGCAGCCCTAGCCACCGACCGCTTGAGCCGAGCTTCGCGGTCTTTGGTTCTCCATTTTTATATATATTTTTTACTATAATAGTTGTTTTGATATTCTTTTTTGATATTGAGATGTACTTTTGTAGTAAAAAATGTATTTTATAAATGAGATTTTGATTAAATATATGTGAATAATAATAATATCTTTATTTCAGGCTACTTGATATATTACACAAACATGTGTAATATGCCATGGCCCATCCTTACTTTATACCTTACAGACTAACATACATATAATATTACTAATCACACAACTACAGGATACAAAGAGGTAAGAAACTAGATAACAATAACAAACCAAAGTTGGCCTCATAGCTCAGTTGGTAGTAACTCTGCCTTCTGCGCTAGAGGTCGCGGGTTCGATTCCCGCACTGGACAAACATTTGTGACTAACACAGATGTTTGTTCTGTGGTGTTAAATATAATGTATATCAGTCTCTGGTACCCATAGTACAGGCTATGCCTAGTTTGGGATCAGTTGACCGTGTGTGATATGTCCGGAATATTTATTTATAAAAAAAGTTGATAGATAGATAGATAGATAGATAGATAGATAGATAGAAAATTCTTTATTGCACATAAAAATAGTACAAAGGCGAACTTAATGCTAAAAAGCATTATCTTCCAGATAACCTTTGTGTTTGTGGACAGAAGATGTGAAGGTAGTGCACAGGAGAGGGAACAATTGATAAGTAGTTGATAAGTAGTCCGTGCCAAGGTTTGAGCCAAAAAGGGTCTCATCTCAGCTTTAATGCCGCATACGAATCAGTTCGCTCCCAACTGAGATCTTGCAATGTCCGTATCATGTTATTTACAAAAGAAAAGATTCCAATCCATCCATATGTACTAATTTCAACCAAATAATTTACTTTTCTACCAAATTTTGTAGGCTCAAGAAAGGATCAGTGAGAGGAAAAGGGAACTCACCCGACACATTCTTCCGATGACCTTCTTTGAAACCAGTTGCACGTTAGCGGAGGCTAATGCCACAGCTGTGTCCGCCATTATTTCAATCATTGGTGACCCCAGCCCTGAAAAATTTGATTATTATAAATATTAAATCATCATCATCACTTAACTGTAGAAGACCACTACTGTACATAAGCTTCCCCCAAAGAGTTAACACCCCCAGTTGTATTTTAAAATTTAAGTGACTTAGCAGTAAATAATAGAATTCGTTTACAGAATCGATACCAAATTAAAAAGAGACATTATAAAATTTCACGATTACATACAAAAATTATACATAGCTGTTGTAACAGCTCTATATAAATACTACCGCCGCGTTCTTTACGATGATAGGCAAAATTTGCCAAGGCATCTAATTCAAATCCCCTTTTGGCTTTGCCGTACTCGAATGTATAATTATATATAAGTAAAAAAAAAAGTAAAAAGTTTTTATTGCTATAACCAAATTTAACAAATATTTAAATCTAGGTTGAGAACTTCTTTTAAGTAAATATATACTTGTGTTAGAAGGCCCCGCTCTTCCATATCCATATTATTAGGTCATATAACACTAACCAGATTTGACACTTCTCTGTATAAAGCTGTCGAGCACCATGTCGATCAGCTCCGGCACTTGGCCGATGGAGCCCCAGATCTTGGCCTGGACTGATGGGTACATCTCAGTCTCCTCAATAGTCAGAGTGATGAGTTTCTCCAATATAACAGACACCTGCTTATGACGACGGGAATCGTCTGACGGCTTGCAGAATCTGTGAATTGTATAATGCTTACTAGTTTCCACCCGGCTTGTCCTTCCTCAGGGTATAAGCTACCTTCACGCCAAATTTCATGAAAATCTATTCTACCGCTACGGAGACACACACAGACACACACACACTCACACGCACGGACTCTCTCTCTCTCACACACATACTAAGTTAGGTTGGATAAATGAGTGCGTTTGTGGGACGCAATAATTTACCTAACGCATTGTGACATAGAAAAAACCAGTGACACGAACAGGAATGAATCTCACCTGACTAGATTCGCCAGCCACGGCGTCATGTATTCCAGACACAAATGCTTCAGTTCTATTGTAGATCCTCTGAATCCCTGTAAATATTATCTATGGGTTAGTATCTATACATTTAAACGTATTTAGGACACCTCAAAAAACTCTGTAATAAATCTTACTACAAAATATCCGACTATTTAGATGATAAAAAAGCTTGGGATTGAATATGCTCAGACTCTATTATTAATAAAGATGTAAAACTTACTTAAAATAAAATAACGTGCGAATTAAACTAGATTTAGATCTAAAAGCTCTCATTTGTCATTTTTTCTTTCACATTTATTTTGTAAAAGCTCTTATTTTTTTTTTTTTTGAGCCTCACCTAGTTCGATCGACACCACACTGGCTCTAAATTCTATTTTGTAAAAAAAACAATTAAAAAAAAGTATATATATAAAAAAAGGATCATCGAAAAAAATGATAGGCCCCAAGCGGTGTTTGTTGCCTGATTCTTGTAGGCTTGGTAGCGAGGAACAGGCATAGCTTCACCTAGTTTCTAACACGTTTCAAAGTGATCCTAGTGATTTTATTGAAATAAAAACCTTTTGACTTCAAATATCATGTTACAATGTGAGAAATCGGAATCTATCTGTCTATCTGTGTCTAATCTCGGAAACTTCTTTATTCAATATTTTTTTCTTTCAATTATTAATTAAGAAATGTTATTATAGTACCAACGATTTCATGGCAGATAAATTTTGACATATTATTTTACATTGCGCCTGTTACTATTATTAAATCTTTTGACATTGTTTAAAATTAAATAATAATAGGCTATAGTTTAACTTACTCTAACATATTTGCATGCTAATTTTAGTGAAACATGATTGAATCGAAATATTATTAACATCTACATTGTGTTGAAGCAAATAAACAATATTTATCTTTCTGGACGGATCTTTATGAAACTTTACAAAGTTATTGATTAGGGTCTACATTGTTACATAGGCTATGTCATATCGCACTACACCTCCTTGAGGGGGGGATGGAGGCTCAAGCTGGCGATGGCTAGGGCTGCAGACAGAGGACCTCCTAACGCTTGCTTGCTTGTCTTATCGTGATTTTTTCGTGGTCATCCTGGGTTAGGATAAAGAAAGACCGCCTTCTGTAACTGTACCCAGCCTAGCGAGAGCCTCTTAAGGTATTGATCGAGGCTCTTCGCTATTATTATTAGAAAAGGACAGGGCGAGAATTATCGAACCGATAAAGTTGATACCAAAGACAAAATAGTAGTATTTACTCTATTGTCTTTGCTTATTCATCATGTCGTGTCACTGATTCTGTTTTGGTCATCCTGCATTAGGTCAGTGAGCAGGTTGAGGTATGGTGGCCTTGAAAAGGGCCTATGAACATCGATGAAAGAAACAGTATAGTGAAAGGATTAAAGTGCGCCTCTTAGAGGCTCCTTTCGTGAGCATGTCACATGTCTTCGAATTTGGACATGCCGGTTTCCTCACGATGTTTTCCTTCACTGTTTGAGAGCAGTCTTTGCTGATACTGATACAGAATAAATAAATAAATAACTGATCACACGGTCAACTGATCCCAAACTAGGTATAGCCTGTACTATGGATACCAGAGACTGATATATATAATAGATAAATATTTAACACCCAGACACAGAATAAACATCTGTGTTTATCACGCAAATGTTTGTCCAGTGCGGGGATCGAACCCGCGACCTCTAGCGCAGAAGGCGTTACTACTAACTGAGCTATCAGGCCAGTCAGAAGGGATTAAAGTGCACCGCTTAGAGGCTTCTTTCGTGCACATGTCGAATTTGGGCATGCCGGTTTCCTCACGATGTTTTCCTTCACTGTTTGAGAGCAATCTTTGCTGATACTGATAGAACTGTGTTTGTGTACATTCTATGTATACATACCTGTATACATTCTTCCAGGAACTCTAATGTAAGATGGGGTTCGTTGTGCGCTAGTTTCTCGCTGACAGATTTTATAAATATCGTATTATTGGACGGAATACATAGGCCTGCAACAGAAACAAATATATATTAGGGGATGCCAGCGGCTTTGCTAACACTGTATAAAAAAGAAGGCAAAAGAGCATTTTCTATCTCTGTAAGTACGTAGGTATTTAAATTATATATATTTTTGTATATAAATATAAATATTCCGGACATATTCACACGGTCAACCCAAACTAGGCATAGCCTGTACTATGGGTACCAGAGACTGATATATATAAAAGATAAATATTTAACACCCAGACACAGAACAAACATCTGTGTTTATCACAAAATATATATAGTATATTTGTTTTATTGTTTCACAAGTAGGTATATATATTATAATATTATTATATAAGTAGTTTGTTCATAGTGATAAGTTTATATTTAGGTATCTAATATAAGTATATTTTGTTAGAATAGTTTGTTTATACATCTACAGCTTCACCAGTTTCTAAGACGTTTCAAAGTGATCCTAGTGCTTTTATTGAAAACGCCTTTTGACTTTGACTAGAGAATCTTACATACCTGAAGTTTCCAACAGCTGTCCCTCGATCTTCAAATGGAAGGTCGCAGTGAGAGCACAGAGCTGGTTGTACGCAGCGGTCCTCAAATTAGGGTCGCATGACCCTAGATTCAACAGGGCCATGTTGAGAAGCGTACCTGGTACGTCTTTTGGACGTATCTTCTGATGGACCGTTACTGAGTCCTAAAAACGTTTAGATCACGATTTAAAATCCTACGAATATTATAAATGGGAAAGTTTGTGAGGACATTTGGATATTTGTGGTTCAATCACGCCCAAACAGTCGAACGGATTTGGCTGAAATTTGGACAGTAGCTGCTCTATATGACAATCACATCCACTAAGAAAGAAAGAAAGAAAAGACATTTATTTGTGACGACAATACAACAATGAGACACACAAAAATAGCTTTGGGTTTGAAAATATCAAACCCAAAGCTGGTGAAAAGGGGTTATAACGTTTGTATGAAAAATCACGCGTGCGAAGCCGCGGGGAACAGCTAGTTAGTTATGAAGATGACAAAAATACCAAAAACAGCAACATACGAATTAAAAATATTACAAAATATTGTTTTTCTACGCTAATATTCTTTCTATTTGTTGATCGAATAACCCCTTATCGGGATATACAGTGGTGGTCATCTAATTAGAAACACCTAGTCACCTGACATTTTTATAAAGTAACTAACATTATTATAGCATTTAATAGGAGGTAATTTTTTTTTTCACTACTTTACAATGTACTTTAATATCTCTAGTTTAATTACAAGCAATAATATTTGACAACCAAGACGACAATAAAAATAAATATCAGTGAAACAAAAAGTATCAATATCGTTAGGACTGGCAGAATGGACAACTAATTAGAAACATCGTATGACTTGGTTCGCAATTTGATTTTTTAAACTGAAATACAGTTCTCACAATTGTCAATCACATTGTAAATATTGCCACCATTTCTAACTCATTACGAAAAGTTACTATTTATTGTTGTTTTATTAAAAATGGGTAAAAATAAGAGCTGTGATGCAGCAACGAAAAAAATTATAGTGAATTTTCATTTAAAACAAAAATGGAGTTACAGAAAGATCGCCGATTATTTGGAATGTTCCGTGAAGATGATATCTAACGCCCTCGCACATTTCAAACTACACGGAACATCAGATAACGTGCCAAGAAAACTTCGGCCCAGGAAGACTACAGGTCAAGAAGACAGGCTTATGCTTCGATTAGCTAAGGCGGACCCCTTTAAAGGATCCAATGTTATAAGAAAAGAGGTATTTTCAGAAGACGATCCTCGACACGTGTCCACTAAACTAGTTCGTAGACGGTTGGTTGAAAGAAAATTGTTAGGAAGGATCGCTAGAAAAGTACCACTACTAACCAGGCAACATAGAGAAAATCGTCTAGCATTCGCTCGCAAATATGGCAGTTGGACTATTCATCAATGGAAAAAAGTTTTGTTTTCAGATGAAACTTAAATTAATTTGATTAATTCCGATGGAAAACGATATGTACGACGACCAATAAACGAGGCTTTGAATAACAAGTACACTAAAAAGACAGTTAAGCACGGTGGTGGAAATGTAATGGTGTGGGGATGTTTCTCAGGGTACGGGATTGGTCCCGTGAGAAAGATTGAAGGGCAAATGGATCAATATCAATACAAAAAGATCTTGGAAGAGACAATGATTCCATATTCCGAGGAAAATTTGCCAGTAACTTGGATATTTCAGCATGACAACGACCTAATGCACACAGCACGCAGCGTTAAAGCGTTTCTTACAGAACAATCCGTGACAGTATTAGAGTGGTCTGCCAATAGTCCGGATTTAAATCCCATAGAAAATTTGTGGCACACTATAAAGACCAACCTGTCGCAGAAACACGTTACTAATATTCACGGACTTAACAGTGCATTTGAAGACGCTTGGAGAAGTATTCCTGGAGAAACTTGTTATAAATTGATTGAATCAATGCCGCGTCGCTGCAAAGCTGTTATTGATAATAAAGGCTACCCTACCAAATACTAATTGTCTAAGGATGTAGTATTTTTAGTATTTTTCAAAACTATTGGGGTTTTGTTCAAATTAAAAATGATTTAAGTAATGATTTTTTTGGTGTTTCTAATTAGTTGTCCGGTTTGTATCTCGTTTTTTATTTTGTTATTAATATAACTTTCAGTTTTAGAAAAACAACCGTTGTTTTCTGTTATTAAAATGCTATAACAATGCAATATAATATCCGATACATCGATTTGAATACGCAGGAACACTCAATGATACGTTAAAAATTAGTTCGAAAGGGAATTTGCAATAAAAATATAAACCCAGGTAGGTGTTTCTAATTAGATGACCACCACTGTATATATTTGCGTCAACTATTTATTTTATAATGTTTGTTTGATGTGTAACTTACCGGCTGACTTAGCTCCCATCTGTTACGTATATGTATAATAGATTGTACTATATTATCACAATCATTGTGTATAAAACTCAGTGGGGTCGGGTCGTTTATTATAGACAATGAGAACTGATTGTCGTCTACAAGACATACCTGAAAAGAGCAAGTCCTTATTACATCTGTTCTTGATGATTTATACAGCGCTAAGCCGCGTTCAGACGGTATGCGATATGCATCTAAGGTTTGATTCAAATCTACCAAATAAAGTCAGTTTTGAATTAGACATTTCGCGGCTTGCGATATATTTGGCCCGCAGCGGGAATTGAACCCGGGAATTGCGTCTCAGACGGGACTCGCCCGATACGCAACCAAGCTGGTCACTTACTTCGTCAATTTCAGAGGCGTAGTATACATCGTTCAATAATACTGGAAGTCCAAGTACTTTGGTCTTTTCCACTGAAGTTATTTGCAGCGCAGTGGGCCCAACCTAGAAAAAAAACAGTAAAAATTGTATTAAACCTTATATAAAAAAAATATCGTAACGCAAAAATAATAGTGGCCTGTCAGGGAATCGAGATCTCTTCCCCCATCTCATCACCTGGTCGAGTTTAGAATAGTGTTTTCGATTCCTGCACAGGCACAAATTATTTTTGTGTTCGTCTTATATTTGTGCCATGTGACTAGAAGAGTGTTAAATATGAATGCAGAAGGATATAAGGGAAGAGGTAGACCAAAGGAAAGATGAAAAGATTGTGTGAAAGACGACATGATTAAGAAAGGAGTGAATACTTATATGACGGCTGATAGAGGGGAGTGGAAGAGAAAAGTGATGATGATATCTAATGTAAAAAAAAGAAGTAATTATGTTTGTTTTTTCTTAATAATGTTATTTTTACCTTGATAGCAACTTTGGTATCCTTGTGCGACAACTTCAGAGCGTTGTTGAATACTTTTAGATCCTCTTCCAAAGCTAACGTCGCTCCGGGCAACTTTTGTTGCTCGATCTCAACGTAATCGCTCAGTCGGCTGTGGTTGTCAATGAATATCAGTTTTCTGTTGCCCTGGTATTGAAGTAAATAAATATTGTGGACACACTGTCAACGGTCAACTGATCCCAAACTAGGCATAGCCTGTACTATGGGTACCATAGACTGATATAATAGATAAATATTTAACACCCAGACACAGAACAAACATCTGCGTTTATCACACAAATGTTTGTCCAGTGCGGGGATCGAACCCGCGACTTTAAGCGCAGTAGGCAGAGTTACTACTAACTGAGCTATGAGGCCAGTCACGGAGGATTTGAGCAGCGTAGGTCGAAAGTAGTGGTATCTCCCACTATGCCAACACAGCTTAGTTATTATTAAAATCATTATTTAAGCAAAAGCATACGTCAGCTGTATGTTAATTGCCTGGAATAATTTCCCGATAACTATTGATAATATGTTAGTTAAGTCCCTTGCTTGATAATTTAAAAATAAAAATAAACTATGTACACCTATAAAAATGCGCGCTTACAAAGAGCACATACTTCCTAAATTTAAAATAATGCTTATAAACAATAAAATATTTTTGAATATTTTGATTTTTTTTTGATAAAAGCAACCTTTACTTTAGATTTATAAAGTAGCACTTTCATAAATATATATTTTGTCAAAAAACTCATAAAGGCGTTGTGCAGCCTGTCGAGTTACTTAATCAAAATGTTATGTTATAATGTACTCTAGACTGTGTTTAGGTATATTTTGTATTACTTCGTTTAATAAAGATCTTAAATATAAAAAAGCATACGTCAGCAATTGACAGAAAAAATGCACATACATATATTATATATAATATAAATGTGTGTGTTTTGGTGGCAATTAAATAAATGTCTATGTCTATGTCTACATACCCTCAATGGAACCAAAATTCCATCGTGGAACTTTGTATACTCGCGCACCCAACTATTGCAGTTGTATATATAGCACGCGTGAATGTTTATATACGCAACTTCTGGGAGCACTGTAAACCATTTCGATAGGAAATCCGTTCTGAAATAAACTCTCAGAATCAGTAAGTAAAATAAATAACAATAATAAATATTCCGGACATATCATACATTGTCAACTGATCCCAAATTAGGCATAGCCTGTACTATAGGTACCAGAGACTGATATACATAATAGATATATATTTAATTGCGTTTCTAATTTGGTCAGATAATTTTAGCCCTAACATGCTCCTCTCCATTTTCCTTTGACAAACAGCTAATTTTTTTTCATCTTCCGGACATATTACACACGGTCAAATGATCCCAAACTAGGCATAGCCTGTACGATGGTGGGTACCTAATAGATATATATTTAACACCCAGATACAGAACAAACATCTGTGTTAGTCACAAATGTTTGTCCAGTGCGGGAATGGAACCCGCGACCTCTAGCGCAGAAGGCAGAGTTACTACCAACTAAGCTATGAGGCCAGTCAGTGTCAGTAAGTGGCAGTGGACAGGCAATATAGCTCGCAGAACCGATAACCGTTAAGGAATAAAGGTTCTCGAATGGCGACCACGAACCGGACTACGCAGTGTTAGAAGGCTAGGTCAAAAATTCCTACATACATCCTACTAGTATTATAAATGCGAAAGTTTGTGAGGATGTTTGGAGGTTTCGATATTCGTTGTTCAATCACGCCGTAGCGGCTCAACCGATTTCGATGAAGCTTGGAATAGATAAATTTCTTTACCTAGAATAGCATATAGGCAACTTTTTTGTAGGTACCACGCGAGCGAAGTCGCGCTTGGAAGCTAGTTAATATTATGAATGCGAAAGTTTATGAGGATGTTTAGATGTTTGTAGTTCAATCACGCCGCAATAACTACTCAGATCTCCAAGGGGCTTGATCCTTGAAGATGTCTAAGGGGGTAGTCAGAGGCACGGCAGGTCTTTTTTTTGAGCTAAAGGTAAGGTTGACGATAGTCTTACCTGAATCTGTTGTCGGAACCAGTGTGGGTGAAGTCCATTATGAGTTCGAACGGCTGCTGACAGAACGGCTTAAGGGTTAGAATCACGTGGTAGATCAGCAAATCTGCATTCACTTCGCCGATTCTGAAATATTAAACCCATTCTAATATTAAACCGATTTTAATATTCAAACTAATTTTAATCATTTTAATATATATTTACATACTTTCAACCCGTTTTAATATTAAACTTATTTTCATAATTCTGAGGAAGTCCACTGCTGGTCATAGACCTCCCCCCCACAGGGGGATGGAGGTTGACCATAGCCCACCACGCTGGTCCAGTGCGGGTTGGTGAGCTGAGCGCCAGATCCTCGTTCGTTGACGGTCAGGGGTTGTACCACGTGCTTGCCAAGTTGGCTTGGGTACCGATCGATGTTCTTCAGAATCACTTACACCCCATAATATTAAATATTCAATTAAATTTTTTATCGTTCGCGGTGAACTTTTCCATGAGGTTTGTAATAGATTGGCCTAATTAAGCAACATTCGCGATCACTTAAAGCATGCGGTGACCGCTAGTGGGATTAGCAGTTGAGCGCTTCCGTGCTTCGAAGCGCACGTTAAGATGAGTGCCAGTTGTACCATCAATGGAACTATGGAGGGACAAATCAGTGTACGTTGTACCATAAATGGTTCTATGGATCCCTCCATAGAACCATTGATGGTACAACGATGGTACAAATCAGTACACAGTGTATCAACAATGGTGCTACGGAGGAACAAATCAGTGTCCGTAGTAATACCATCAATGGTATTGGTTGATGGTACAAGTGGCCCTAAGTGAGTATACTTACTTATACCTCCGAGATATGAAATAGAACACAGGATTCCCGATCTTGCTGGTTCCTGCTTGGTAGAAGATGTTCAAACTTTTAATGCTCTTGAACTCTTCCTTTTTGTGCATGTTATGCTTCACTATAAACTCCTCAAAATTGGTTGAGGACATGTCTATTGAAGACCAGCGAGCGTATGATGAGAAGAGTAGACTTGATGTACTGGAAATAACAAAAAATAAAAAATTTCAAAATTTACTGTTTTTTTTTGTATTTTCGATGATAGATTCTCATAATTACTTACGATTCTATTGGTTTGTGTTCGGGTGGCCCCAAATACGCCAACAGTGTCGCCATCTAAAAAAACAAAATTCAATATTCGTTATTGAATGGTATAATAGGGTTGAAAATCTTCTGACGGACCACAGCCGGTGCTTCGTCTAAGCCTAATGGCATACTACATAATTCATAGTGAACCTTAGTAGTCATTATGACTATATTTGTTCTGTGCAACGTTAAAACTACCCTATGAAATGGTCATCTCCCTAAAGGCCGATTCCTGACGAATCTTTGAAGATTGTGAAGCTTATTGCCAAGCGTTTAAGATTGAAATTACCTTATCAAAAGGTCGTCTCCCCACAGCTTTGTGGTCTCGACTGCATGACAAATAGTCGCCTATCCTTTCCTGATGGTTCCACAACAATCTGTGCAACGCCACGACGTTAACGTCACTGATGAACGAGAGGTTATGTGAAGTTTGGTCTATGCTCTCGCAATCTGATGCTATTTGGATAAAGAATCTGAAAATTTACAACGAAAAATAACCAACAGGCAAATACACAGTCCAGATCCCACACCGTATAACATAAAAAAAATAAAAATAAGAAAACATTTTGTGGCAACCCCACATAGTGTGGGACAAGGGCAGGAAGAAGAAGAAGATAGTAGGATAGGGTAGGTACATACTTGCGTCCAGCCTCAAAATGCGCTCTCAAGAAGTGGTTGAAGGGCAGCATGTGCTGTTCCTTGGAGAACTCCACGTGGTTCGCTATGTTCTGCAGTATCTTGGACATCAGCATCAAGCCCCGCTTGATGGGCGCTGGCACTTGTCGGTTTACAATGCCCATTTCTTGCGGGGATACTGTAAAATAAAGTATATTTGATCGAGCGAGCGAAGATATCTCAATCAACTTGGACGAATTGGCGTTTTATGTTTGTATATTTTAAGATACGGCATCATGTTTTGGGGAAACTCCACAGACAATCTTAGAGTATTTAAAGCACAAAAACGATGCCTTAGAGCAATTTGTGGCTTGCGAAGACGAGACTCCTGTAAAGATCACTTTATCAATTTAAAACTGCTCACATTTCCAGGAATATATATTTACGAGGTAGCGATTTTCGTAAAAAACAATCTTGACCTTTTCGAGGAATTTGCAATTGGAAGTCGATCTGAGGGTAGATTACGCATTGTACGAAGCAGAACAAAGCTGCTACATGCAAGTGTATTCTGTATGGCACCAAAACTCTACAACAAAATTCCAAAATTGATTCGTGAATTGTCCAGTAACCATTTTAGGGACGGACTTAATGATTTTTTAATTGCCAAGGCATATTATACTGTAAATGAATTTTTAAATGACCGTACTATTGTTTAGCTTAGTTATTGACCTAATTAATTTGACTCACTTAAATATTTTTCTGACATATTACTCGCATTTACTTACTTTTTATTACCTATGTTAATTATTTTTTTTTTTTTAGATGTATATTAATTTTTGACGATGTAATAAAGGCAGATAGCTAAATTAATGCATGCTTTAATAATTGTTGTAAATGTTAATTAAATGTTTGTACGCCCAAGTGGCAGAATCTAGCGATCTAGACTAGTCCTATGAACTGACTGTTAAATGTACCTGATTCACAAACAATAAATGAATTACTGAATTATATTTGTTAGAGCAAAACAGTCAATCCGATCTGCATTGAAATTTAAAAGGTCAGAATATGAGTTAAATCAGCCAATGGGTTGTTAAGATATGGGGTCTAAAAGGTTTAAAAAAGAAATACAAATACATGAAGGTAAGGTTTCATATGAAAGAGCTTCAATCATACATTCCGGATTTTTTGTTTTCTTTAGGGCCATATTTTAAGAAACAACGAAAATAGTACCACAAGAAAACCTATTCAACATAAGCTCTTATTTGGTAAAGAAACAATGTCAAAAAAAAACTTACCTATAGCGGGGTTTATGAACCTCAAAAAGAGCACAGTCCCGACCGCCCCGACGCTTGTTTGCGGAAACTGGGCGAATCTTTTACTGAGAACCTAAAATTTTATTATTATAAATAAAATTATTTCTGTCTAATTTACTCAAACATGCGTTAAAAAAACAGCTACGACAGTTTAGTTTTTAAAATATTATTATCCTACTAATATTATAAATGCGAAAGTTTGTGAGGTAGATGTTTGGATGTTTGTGGTGCAATCACGCCCAAACTGCTTAACGGATTTGGATGAAATTTGGCACAGATATAGATTATAGTCTGGAATATTATACAGGCTTTTTTTTATCCAGGTACCACGCGAGCGAAGCCGCGTGCGGAAGCTAGTATGTATATAATAATACGTTTGAATGCAGGTGGTGCAGGGTGCATTGTTCAATAGAATTTGTTGATGACTTATTAAGAGCTTGAATATATGAAAAAAATGGTTCGTTTTGAACTTACTTAGCTTACGGGCGACTTAAGCTTTGCTAGAGCCATATTAATAAAATTAATTTAACCCTGTACCTTACCTGATAAAGACAGTGGCACATGCTCCGCAGCTGCGGCGGGAACTTGTCAGCTGAATTGACAATACTGTCAAACACTTCCTTTGTGAGATCAATTAGGTTAGCGCGGTTCAATTCGATGTCATCTTTTGAATCCAATCTGAGAAAGATATGTATTTCATCGAAAAATTTATTTCTTTTAAAATATTAATAAATAATAAATACATAAATATTCCGGACATATCACACACGGTCAACTGATCCCAAACTAGGCATAGCCTGTACTATGGGTACCAGAGACTGATATACATAATAGATATATATTTAACACCCAGACACAGAACAAACATCAGTATTTATCACACAAATTGTTGTCCAGTTCGGGAATCGAACCCACGACCTCTAGCGCAGAAGGCAGAGTTACTACCAACTGAGCTATGAGGCCTGTCAATATATTGTATATTGGCTCGCGACTTGAAGCATGGTAGATACACATGCTCCTAGATCTCCCGGCAACCAGATCCATGAAGTAGTTTTTTTTTTTAAATGATTTGGCTCAACTTGAAATTTGCACATAATATTGCGTCCTTAGTGTGCTATGCGATTTCTAATAATAGTGAATATGTCTATTGGGCTTTGTTAGAGCTACGTTCAACCATTTGGCACATGCCAAAAATAATACATAATTGTACATGTATGACATATAATTTTTTTAATTCAAATTTATTTAATTAAAGATGTGGAAGAGCGGAAATGCCTAACACAAGTATAACTTATATACTAAAACGGTGTTTCCAACTATTGTTAAAACTATTGTAACTTCTATAATTGAATAAAACATTTTGTATTTGTATTTGTAGAATGTGTAGACACTTGACGAAAGGATACGAAAAGCCCCGAAGCCTATTGTCGTGTTACTGTCCTACCTATCGCAGCGCATTCCAAAATCTTTGGTATTTGTATCCTATGTATTTGTTTCGGGAGGAATAAAAAATGAAACTTCATTTGTAAAGTATTTTATGACAACGATATCGCTTTATAAGATGTCAAAAGGGGATCGAGAGAGTCTCCCCACACTCTCGATACATACTCCACGTTAATAAATAATATAAATAATAAATAATAACAAGTTAAAAAAAAAATGTTAAACTATTGCCTTAGGTGCTCCTGTAAAAATAGTGTAATTTTTCGTAAATAAATAAATGCACAGATTTTGCAGTAGCACCTCCAGGAGTACTTGCTGGTTCCCTCACGATGTGTTCCTTCACCGTTTGACTGCATACATAAACTTTCCGAAGGTAAAATACTGGTATGTACTTATTTTGTATACTGGTATGTACTTATTTCTGAACTAACGTAATGTAGGTACCAAGTTGTGGGTATTAGTGTTTGTTTTTTTTAAAGGTTATCACTTTTGTAGGTATTATATTGTTTTCTTTTTTTTTCTCCCACTTTTAGATACCTACGTGGGTACTTGTGCGTACGTAGGTATACATATCACTATAACTATGTAAACTATTTAAGTAGGTAAGTTTAGTTTAATTGTCACGCCTCACCATCTTTTTTGCACGCCCAGGATGACTGGTAGAAAATGCTTTAGCATTAAGTCCTCCTTACACTAAGTTTAAGTGTGAAAGTATAAATAAATAAAATAAATAAATAAAATCCATTGATGCACGGCCTGGATTCGAACCCACGAACTGTGATCACCAATGCTCACCAGAACAGGGGTTAGTAGCTGAAAACCTACCTGGCTGTGTCCACTTCAAAGCTCAGATGTGAGTTGGCTTCCAACTGCTCCAGGAGTGAGGATATGAGAGGTTCCAGCAGCGACTGAAAGGAAGGATAATAATAATAATAAATAAATATTCCGGACATATCACACACGGTCAACTGATCCCAAACTAGGCATAGCCTGTACTATGGGAACCAGAGACTGATACACATAATAGATATGATACTGTGATACATCATAGATTAACACCCATAATTTAAATTTCTGAATTGAATTCTGGTGAAACGGTCCTGTGTAGTTTGTATGAGTGGCCAAATCTGATGATGGCGTTATTAGGCCGCACTAAGGCCTCTTTTGCAGCACGACTTTTATAGCCATTTTACAGCTATTTAATAATACCATTTGTAAAAAAGGCTCATCGAAAAAAATGCTAGGCACGCGCGCCGTGTTTGTTGCCTGATTCTTGTAGGCTTGGTCGCGAGGAACAGGCGTAGCTTCACCTAGTTTCTAAGACGTTTCAAAGTGATCCTTGTGATTTTATTGAAAAAAATGCCTTTTGATTTTGACTTTGTGATCTCACCTGCAAGTATTGGTAGCCGTATATCTTGAAGCAATACGCCATAATCTTGCTGCCAAGAGAGTTGCCACGGAACAGCGTTTGCATGCAGTCAGATACCTGGAAAATATACAAGGTGATTCATAACATGATTGACTTACATTCTGCAAATAAATGATTATGATTATGTAAAACATGCATACGATAGATAGATAACTCTTTATTGTAAGCCACATAAAATTTAACACATCACAATTAAATCGACAAAATATAAGTAATAATAGTGGAATACAATGGGCGGTCTTATCACTAAGAGTGATCACTTCCAGACAACCTTTAGATGGACTGGATTCTACGATCCCGAAACATCAATATTATGCAGTTTTTTGCTTGGATGCTTGGATGTTTGTTGTTCAATCACGCCCAAACGGCCGAACGGATTTGGATGAAATTTGGGACAAACATCATAGTCTGGAATAGCATTATAGGCTACTTTTTATGTAGATACCACGCGAGCGTAACCGCTGGCGGAAGCTAGTTATATTATCCTACTAATATTATAACTGCAAAAGTTTGTGAGGATGTTTGGATGTTTGTTATTCAATCACGCCGTAACGGCTCAACCGATTTCGTTGAATCTTGGAATTTTATATTCTTTACCAGGAAAAGCATATAGGCATCTTTTATGTAGGTACCACACGAGCGAAGCCACGGGCGGAAACTGGTAGATAATTATACCCAACAACCACATACATAGTCCTGAACCCACACTAAGATTCCCTATGTCGTGGGAATCAAACCCGTAACAAGCTATTAGACATTAAATCCTAATATTATAATCCTATCCTACTATTATTATAAATGCGAAAATTTGTTTGGATGTTTGGATGTTTGTTGTTCAATCAAACCCAATCGGTCTAACGAATTTGCATGAAATTTGGTACAGAGATAGATTAGATATAGTCTGGAATAGCATATAGTCTACTTTTTATGTGTATCTACATAAAAAGACGACGCGGGCGAAGCCGCGGGCGGAAGCGTGTCTATACTAACCTCGACCTCCCTGTAGAATATATTCCATAGCAGAGGAGCAAGTAGATGTTTCGCGTCGAAGAGGGTCACAAACACGCGTGCCAGTTCGTCCATCTGCGACGTGCTCACGACGTTCGCCAGCGCCATCGCTATGGGTAACTCGCCCTGAAACAATTCGGAGGGATTTTCAAAATATAAACCCCTAAGGCTCGTATTCAGAGACACGACTCAAGCATAGATTTAATCACAGATCAGCTGAACTCTATTTAAGTATTGAATCTCTTCTCAAACATAGCTTTTATTCAAGAACGGTACTTAAACTACTCTCAGCTGAATCGAGTCTCAAATCTGTACTCAAATGTTCTCGTTTACATTTCGATTTATTTATAATTTTCAATCCGTTTTACGCAGAAATTCAAACAGCCAGGGTGGAAATAGAATAGAACAATAAAGTGAAGTATAAATATGCATCAAAGTAAGTGTAACGGAACGAAAATGTCATTTGATTAATGTCAAATCAAATCTAAACACAAGCACCGATTTCGTCTGATTGACGTTTCAGAATAAGCATTTACTCAGGTGAACTGTGATCATTGAATCTATACTTAAATACTGTTCAAGAATTAGAATCTCGCCTCAAATCGAGATTTAAATACAGATCAATGCTCGAGTCTTGTTGTCGCCAATCAATCAAAGTCATGGCAGACAAGTGTAAAAACACTCAATAGTTTTAAAAATAATATTAATATTTTAAAACTTGTAACACATTAGGGACGCTAGCTACCGGAAACGGAAAGAGAAAAAAGGGCTAGTTCAAAATTGTCATGGCGGATTAGATTACGTAAGAAAAAAAAGATACAAAAAGTTTCAGTCAGTTTGGTTTAATTTAGTTTTAGTCTTTGGAGTAGTGTTCATGTCAGTCAGTTAGTTATTATTATCAATAAAAGTTTCTCGTGTATTGCTGGATTTTATTACCGAAAAGAGTGCAGAGATCACACTTGTCTTTGAATACGAGCCTAAGAGGGTGAAATGGGGTTCAACTTTTGTATGAAAAATCGAATTCCTAGGACCTACAGATTTGAAACTAGCTAAAAATAATGTATGATAGAAATAAGGAAAAACTGCATTTTTGTATTTTCAAAACTACCCTCAAACGGGTGTAATGAGATTTCAAAGTTTGTATGGGAGAATCTTAACGCATGGAGAGATTTATCTGAAACTTGGTACAAATACTCATAAAGTCAAATAATGAAATACGGACTTTAGGGTTCTTCAAAACTGCCTATTGTTATCAAGATACCACGCGAGCAACGCCGAGGGCGTAAGCTAGTATAACTTAACCTAGAAATTACTATGAATACCTTCAACCCTTACCTTGTGCTTGACAATTACGTGCGCTGTGGCCGACGTCGACATCAACTGTTTGCCTGCCACACGCCGCGAACTTGTCACGCTCATAATGCGCCAACGTATCATAATGCTCCTAACAAAGATTACGTGCCTATTGTTATGTTTCCTATAGCTAACTCTACAGTGAATGTTGCTTGTATATTATTTATATTCAAAGAGTCCTGTTTCTGTATTATACCCAAAAATTTACTAAGTATAGTATGTGTAAAGTTTACAGTCTTTCGTCTAAAACAATAATTTGCGATGCTCGAAAAGAGTGAATAAGTTTATAAGTGCCATATTCATAGCTTTAAGACCTCTCTGTAACACTTATTTCTGCAAATAAACATCTTGAATCTTGAACGCTAAGAGCTCTCACTCTTTTAAATGCCTATTTACACGAGGTCCAACATGTCGACGTCTTTAAACCTTAATTTTGCAGTGTCTCAAAATTGCTACGGTGTCCAAATACAGTTCTCTCGTGCACATTTGGCAATGTATTCGAAATGACACAGAATAATATGATTTACACGTAGTTACACATAACATATTTTTTTTAACTTCCTATTTGGCCTCTATAGAAGAAATTGATTATAAGATTTATAATCAATTTCTTCTATAGATTCTATAGATAGTTTAAAAAAAAATAAAGAAATTCTATGCTTTTTTTTATATACATCTGAGATGGCGAACAAGCCTACGGCCCATCCGTTGGCAAGCGGTTACCGTAGCCTATGAGCGCTTGCAATACCAGAGGCATCACGCACGCGTTGCCGACCCCGAACCCCCCTCCCCCTAAAGAGCTCTGGCAACCTTAAGCTTAACCTTATGCTTGCCAAATTAAGGGTTAATGATAACATTTGTATAATATTTAATTTCTGAGTATATTTAAGTTTTAATTTTATACAGTAGGCACTTTGGTATATACTGTTAGCTTGCTGTTTTAACTTAAATAAATAATTCTAATTCTTACCTTATCCGAGATCATAGTAACAAGCTGCACCAGCTGTTCGAATCTGTCGGCCAGCACCGTCTCCGCCAGCGTATCGAACTCTGTCCCCTGCTGCAGAATCTTAGTGAGGACTTCCATGAACGCCGCTCGGGTTTGCAGATCCCGATGGTAGCCCAGGTCTGCGGAAGAAAATCACCATTCAATATGCATACAAATGCAATAAAGTTTGTTTTACTGCTTTTGGAAATTCAAAATTTTTCATTGCTTTTTTTTTCGTGTCACTGATTCTTTCATGGTCGTCCTGGATTAGGTTCGGAGAACAGGTTGAGGTATGGTACTCCACACACCCTCACATCACTCGACACGCCGCGATTGGGTTACATTGGGGTCGCGAGGTTCTATTCCCGCACTGGACAAACATTTGTGACTAACCCAGATGTTTGTTCTGTGTCTGGGTGTTAAATATTTATATAATATGTATATTAGTCTCTGGTACCCATAGTACAGGCTATGCCTAGTTTGGGATCAGTTGACCGTGTGTGATATTTATATATTTATTTTTATGGATTTATCCTAGTTATAAAATATAATGTTAGTTTTAAGGTATTTATAAATATGGGCCAGTCATCATTTTTGGAGCTTTACTTGGTACTTACCAATGCTGTGCATAAGTCCCGAGTCGATATTAGCGCTTAGAAGATTGGACATAGCTTGTATCGTCGCGTTCCTTAAAGTCTCTAGTCTTCCTGGACCTTCTGTCAACTCAACCTCGTTGCAATCGTTTAGCAGATTCATGAATAGAGTGAAATATCTGTAAAGGATTTTTTTTTTTTTAAGAATCATCATCATCATTTCAGTCGTACGACGTCCACTGCTGAACATGGCCTCCCCACAGTCAGAGCAAATCCTTATCATGTGGGGGGATTTGCCCATACTCACCACGCTGGGCATGCGGGTTGGCGAGCGCAGTTAGAGCTATCGTTGTTAAAATGAGGGACGCTGCTGCCCATCCCCTAGCTTTTTTCTCTTAGTCGCCTCTTACGACATCCGCGGATAGGTAGATATGGAGGGGCCTATTCTTCAGCCGGGGCCACCACGGCCAATACATTATTTAGAATACAGGTTTTTTTATCCCTAAGGCGATGCTATATTATTATGTTATAGGTAGGTACAATTAGATAGTTACTAATCTAAAGATTTCGTTTCTATTAGTAGTTTCTATTTAGTTGTAGGAGTTTCGGTAGGTGATTGAAAACAATATTCACGCTGTTCGCAGAAAATATATTGAGCAGATAGACAGCGAGTGACATGGGGGCAAACTTAAGTAGGTTGGTCCTACAGTGGGGCACTTCCAGCATGGCGGGGCGGAAATATACATAGGGAATATAAAAAAATAGGAAATATATAGAAAATATACAAAGAGATCCCAAAAAAGGCAAGTCTGTTATCTAGAAATCTGTATACATAAAAGAACAAGGCCTCAACGTGCGATCAACGCACAGCCCAAACCGCTAAATCTAAAAAGCTGAAATGTTATTTATTTATTTAGAATACAGTATAACATCATAACAGGTTTTTTTTTATCCCTTAGGCGATGCCATATGTTATAAGTAGGTACATTATAATAAATAGGTACAATTAAATAGGTACTAATCGAAACATTTCGTTTCTATCACTATCTGTGCAAGTTGTAGGAGTTTCATTTGAACAGTAGCTGCCTTATATGCCAAACACATCCACTAAGGAGGGATTTTCATAATATCAACTCCTACGAGGGTGAAAAAAGGTTAAAACGTTTGTATGAAAAATCGTATTCCTTGAACCTACAGATTTGAAACTAACTAAAAATAATGAATAATAGATATAAGGAAAAACTGTATTTTTAAGAATTTCAAAACTACCCCTTAAATGGGTGTAATGAGATGTCAAAGTTTGTATGGGAGAATCTTAACGCAACGAGAGATTTATCTAAAACTTAATACATGATACAGTCAAATACGGACTTTAGGGTTTTTCAAAACTGGCACTTTTTATCAAGATACCACGCGAGGAAAGCCACGGGCATACGCTAGTTAATAAATAAATAACACCCAACAGTGTGTGAACACATATATATTATGAATCTATAAATGTTTCTACTCGTACAAAGCGGACTTATAGCTAGGGATATCTTCCAGTGCTTACTTGAGGAACAGCTGACTCTTGGCTTCCATCAAGTCTCCCCTATCTGACTCCTCAGGCTGTAGAGGTAGCCCCTTTAGGAGTGCAGCCACAGCCTCCATACAAGCCTGGTCCAGGTCTCTGAAAAGCAGACTTTACCATATCTAAATCCTACTAAAAAAGCGAAGTTTGTGAGGATATTTGGATTTTTAAATGTTGGGATGTTTGTTATTCAATCACGCCGTAACGGCTCAACCAATTTCGTTGAGACTTGGAATATAAAGAGTTCTTTACCTAGAATAGCATATATGCTGCTTTTTAAGAGTGACCTCATAGCTCAGTTGGTAGTAACTCTGCCTTCTGCGCTAGAGGTCGCGGGTTCGATTCCCGCACTGGACTAACATTTGTGTGATGAACACAGATGTTTGTTCTGTGTCTTGGTGTCTGATATCTATTATGTATATCAGTCTCTGGTACCCATAGTGCAGGCTATGCCTAGTTTGGGATCAGTTGACCGTGTGTGTAATGTCCGGAATATTTATTTATTTTATTTTATTTATTTAAGTAGGTACTACGCGAGCGAAGCCGCAGGCGGAAGCTAGTAATAAATAAATAACACCCAACAGTCACATACATAGTCCTGACCCCACACTAGGATCCCCTGTGTCGTGGGTATCAGAAACTACGAGTACCATGGTACCACAACACCCAGGAACAAATATTTGCAGATCATGCAAACATTTGTCCCGCAGCGGGAATCGAACCCGCACCCCTTGCGTCTCAGACAGCCACTCGCCCGCGAGGTTATCATCATATTTATTACTAGCTTGTGACAGCGGCTTTGCAAGGGTGGTACCTATATTAAAAGTAGCCAATATGCTACTCTAGGTAAATAATTGTTAATTAAATATTCCGGACATATCACACACGGTCAGCTGATCCCAAACTAGGCATAGCCTGTACTATGGGCACCAGAGACTGATACATATAATAGATAAATATTATTTGTTCCGATACGATATCCGGAATCCATCTTGAGTCAAGCACCTATCTTTCTCACGTTTTTCGTCCTAGCAACTTCCTCCCTTCTACTTCCGGCGCTAGTGTCGCCAACATTTCGTCGGTAAAGTTCGTGGCGAGCCGAATGGCGTTCGCATTTTTCCTCATTATAGCGTCGTTTTTCGTAGCGTTAACAAGTCTTAGCACTATTATTAAACGATTTTATTTTATTTGAGAAATAATTTAAAGAAGGTAATAGAATTCCTCCCTTCGGAGGACGAAAATTTTTGTGATAAGTGGTAAGTGTAACGGACACGTGTCACGAAAAAGGAGTAGTTCTCCAAGTTCGAGCGGTTCATCGTCACGAGAGTCTCTGAGTCCGGAGACAAGGAAGTCAAAGCGGTCTAAACATGTAAGTTATGTACAATTTCAATTCTTTTTACAACAATTTCAATTGCTTTTCTGACGAATTTGATTTCTGAAAAACATTACGAGCAACCCCAAGCGAGTGCCTTGCAAGTGACCAATGTGAGTGAGCCACAAACTTCTCAACTTAAGTGAGCTTGCTTACGGCCGCTGCCACCGCCGCTGCCGCTAGGCACCAGCGTTGCGGGTACACAACAGCTCCAATTATCAGCATCAATTTAATGAGATCAATTTCGTAGAAATATCCGCCATGTCCAAAATCAAATGATGAGCATGTGGAATAGATACATCGACTGCAACGATATAAATTTATTATTGTAATGACTGGTATGCAATTCGGTTTTCGGGGGGTTCAAAATAAATACGTCACTACCCCGGTATTTAAAGAACTAAATATAAATGAACTCCGACGTTTCAATGCGTCTGGATCTAATGCAGATCGTTTGTACCTCGTAGCGAGAACTTTTACAGCTTTGTCTAATGCTTTATGACTCTGAAAGACGAATTGCGCACCACCTTACGGGGCTTAATAGATTGGTCTAACGGTAAAACTCAACCATTTCACCCAACACTCTTTTCGATAAGGTTGAACAATCTTTGAGTAAAGAATCTAAGTATAGGTACAAAAGTGACCGATGCTGATAGCTTTCAAAACATGGCAGACGTGCTGACTGCATTACCATACGTGGGTAATGTTTGCTTGAGAAATTGTATCCAACGCAGAAATCAGTTTTATAGCGATATGCTTGCAGCATACCTTCAAAAAATAAGGTGGGGGGGGGGGCAAGAAACTAACAGCTTGCTTTCAGCCGACGCAGCACACAGCAGCAGCAGCTGTCGCTACCACGTACTAAACTGTGTTTAAATATAATACTTCTGTACAAATCGTATGTTCAATAAAGACCTTTTAAAACAAAACAAAACAAAGCTGTCGCTACCCGCCAGGGTCGTACTTACGAAATACTTCGGCATCAAAACATGTTCTAAGGTAAAGCGAGGTCTGGCAACAAGTCTTCCAATGCCAAGAATAAACCAAGCTACTCAACAAACGGTAAGAAATCAGTTCTCACTCATTAAATTGAAATAATTATGACTCGAAATCATTTCGCTCATGAGTCGATTTCGGGGTGGCTGTCCAAATCAGTTCATACACGCATGGGAGAATCTGGAAGCTCGCCCATATATGCAAGCTTCTCAGAGTAGTATGTATCCCATTCGTTATGAAGCCGCCCCTTTATATATATATTATTCAAATCGATCTATAATAACAAGAGCTATCTCATGACACAGTTCAATATGTTAGACGCGCATGTACCTACTAGATATTCCAGAGATCCAGTATCTGTTATCTAGAGATGGGTCGTTCTTTGCTATTTTACGTACCAATTCTATAACGTAACGTGTCTTTCAAGTACCAGGTCCAAACCAGGTACAAAATACTTGCACGCGCTGCACCCGAGTATTTTGAATACGTCTAAGTATCGTTATGTCGTACTATAGGTACGTGTAGTTTGATGCGAGAATCTGGTTTTAAAAGCCTGGTTGCGTAAATACGAACCACCTCTACTGTTATCTGTCAACATTCTTTCTAGTACTGAAAACAGACGGATCGTTTCGCCCCATCCTCACTTTGAAACGATTAAACAATTTTGTCCGACTAAAAGGTTTTCAGATTTTCAGTCACTTTCGACTGCCAAGTTTCTTTTACAGAGCGAAGATTGGATGTTGAAGGTAGATCTGAACCAGGCTTACATACACCTGCCTATAGCCAAGGAGCACAAACAATTCTTAGGTACGGCTACAATGGTCAACTCTTCCGAATGACTTGCCTACCTTTCAGCCTTTAGTCAACACCACGAACATTCACGACATATAAGGTGCATGGTTTATCGGTCGAGCCAAGTGTTGCGCGATCAAATGAGGGTTTATCGGTCGAGCCAAGTGTTGCGCGATCAAATGAGACAACTTGGCTGATCTAGAAATATGGACAAGTCTGTGGTTCCGACATAACGCCCGGAGTTTCTGGGCGTTACATGGGATAACAAACTCAACCCGAAGTCCCTGTCGGAACCGAAGTGCCTAACGCTACGCAGGGCACTTCTCAGTCTGAGGTCCAGAGGCAGTTGGTCCCTCACACAGGCCCAGTTCCTTCTGGGGAGACTCAACTTCGCCTCTTAAATTATAGAGCGCAGAGGGAGGTAGTCGACACCTCCCCAAAGCGAGATTACTAGTCTGTGCTCTCCAAAATTAGGTAGTGGTATTGAGTGGTGCAGGGCTCACTTCCTATACGTACAGGCCCAATTTCACACCGGCTCACGACGGATGCATCGGACTTCGGCTGAGACGCTCCCCGAAGTCCCTGTCTGAAGAGGTGCCTAACGCTACGCAAGGCACTTCTCAGTCAGATATCCAGAGGCAGGTGGTTCCTCACACAGGCCTAGTTCCTTCTGGGGAGACTACTTCGCTTCGTTAATTGTGGGAATACGCAGAGGGAGGTTACATTGTCGAACACTGCGGTTTTACAGTCGACACCTTCCCAAAACGCACCCCTATAAGGGGGCCAATTCTACTAACCATCTTTTCAATCGAAACTGCTGAACGATAGCTTTTCATCAGTTTTTAGGCGTTTTTTGTATTTTGCTGAATGGCGATCTAGCTACAGTTACATTTCAGCTAGAGCTTATGATCGATCGAATGTTTCACGAAAGCCATACTACTAATTCAATCGAACACCAAACGTTTACCAGCTCCTATTCCGTTAAAATTTAATCATGGCTGCATTTCACGGCAACCTTGTATCGCCTTTTTACTATTTAGTTCTGTCATCTATTTAGTAGAATGACTTTTTCAGTAATATTCAAACCGGGATCGGAACTGAACTGAATAGTTAGAACTGAATAGAACGCTAAACATTGTAATTTAGTAGAATTGCCCCCCAGGTAAGTCGACAAGTTGTGGCATGTAAATCGCAAAGAGCTGTTTGCGATTAATGCGGTGGTACTACACGAATACAACCAGCTGCACAATGCTCACATATAATTGCAACGGTCAAACGCATGGTCGTAGCTTATATCAACACAGAAGGTTGTACGAAGTCGAAACTTCATAACCAGATGCTGAAGCTGATTAATAATTTGAATATATACCTGACGGCACAGTACTTCCTGGAACGTTTCAACTCCGAAGTAGATGCCCCATCAGAATCAAGGTATGTCCCGATGCCCTCAGCGACGAACAACATAGGTATTCAAAATGTGGGACACGCTGCAAGTAGACATTTTGCGTGGAAGACAGCACATGTGATGAAGACGTATGTATCGGCGATACGCAAGCGTTTCTTCGCCACTGGAACTACGAACTTTAATGGCTACATCACTAACCAAAATCTAATAGCTGCATGGAATAAATGGAACATTTGGTATGTATTTAATAATGTCTTACAAAAATCCTAGCCCAGAATAAGTAGCTCTTTACCTGGCATATCTACACAAGAGCGAATGTTTGGCGTATCGAACAATATTGGTTTACAAATCTGTAATTGCTACTGGTACCAATTTTTCAGAATCATTGTCATTTAACCTTTTGGTTAAACATATTCTTAACGCTTTTTCAGTTGCAAAGATCAAAAACCACATCTGTGTATTACAATATTCGTAAATTAATGCACCGAATGTGAATAATTTATACCAAGTATCCAGCAGTCATCATTTCAGCCGTAGGACGTCCACTGCTGGACGTTGTTTCCCTCACAGATTTCCAGAGCGAATTCCTAACGTGTGGGTGGAATTTGCCCATACTCGCCGCGAGTTGGCGAGCGCAGTTAGAGCTATCTTTGTGAAAATAAGGGACATTACTGCCTATCCCCTAGCTTTTTAACCTTTAGTCGCTTCTTACGACATCCACGGGTATGTAGATGTGGAGGAGCCTATTCTTTAGCCTAGCGGGGCCACCACGGCAATCCCAACGTACCGCGACATTACTTGTTTTAACGATAGGATGACTGGTACAAAAATCTTACAACGCTGAGAATAGAGGAAAATGGCGAAATTAAGTAGCAATGACTTTTCAAACCCAGTTTCTTTGCAGAGGTGCGGTTATAAATTTCCTTATTGATACTGTCTATCATTATTATGATTAATTTTGTAAGTATTAATAATCTGTATTTTACAGTTAAACTCTTAATTACCATAACACATTATAGCATCACCATAATTAGGTACCTACATTATTGGCATACCAGGAGATAACAAACACATCACTCAAGATGGATTCCGGATATCGTATCGGAACAAATAATAGAGAGTTTTAACTAACAATAAAACATACCTATTATTTTTCCAACGATATCCGGAATCCAGGTAATGCCTACCTGGTACATCGTGAGTAAGTATAATGAGGAAAAATGCGAACGCCATTCGGCTCGCCACGAACTTTACCGACGAAATGTTGGCGACACTAGCGCCGGAAGTAGAAGGGAGGAAGTTGCTAGGACGAAAAACGTGAGAAAGATAGGTGCTTGACTCAAGATGGATTCCGGATATCGTTGGAAAAATAATAGGTATGTTTTATTGTTAGTTAAAACTATCTATTTAACACCCAGACACAGAACAAATATCTGTGTTCATCACACAAATGTTGGTCCAGCGCGGGAATCGAACCCGCGACCTCTAGCGCAGAAGGCAGAGTTACTACCAACTGAGCTATGAGGCCAATTAGTTATGTCTAATTGAAAATAATAATGAATGAATTGATAAATTGACTCGCTTCGCTCACTCGATCAATCATTTTAATTTTTACCTTGTAACAGAGGAGGCATCACCCCTCAACGGCGGCGCTATCTGGTGGCTGGTGCCGAGTACCCAATCTGTCACGTATTCCACCATTTTGTTGCGAAATTTCATTTCCTGAAATTGTTATACAAGGTGATTCATAACATGTAATCCATCCCGAAAGGGGGTTATTTTATCAACAAAAAGAAATAAAATTAGCGAAAAAAACATCAATTTTTTCATTTTTTTTTACAACTTATTTTCAAATTAGCTGTTTCTGTTATTTTTATCATCTATATAACTAATTACTAAACTTACGATAAATTCGGCATCAAGATTTCTACCTAAATCAGCTGATTTTTGTATAGATATTTTTCAATTTTGGACAGGCCTCATAGCTCAGTTGGTAGTAACTCTGCCTTCCGTGCCGTAGAGGTCGCGGGTTCGACTCCCGCACTGGGCAAACATTTGTGTGATGAACACAGATGTTTGTTCTGTGTCTGGGTGTTAAATATATATCTATTATGTATATCAGTCTCTGGTACCCATAGTACAGGCTATGCCTAGTTTGGGATCAGTTGACCGTGTGTGGCACCTATGTCTGTCTGGCATAAATTACAATTATTGCCAACAGGTGTAGAATAATCCACTTCCGACATAGCATACATATTGTGAACCACTTTCTATTGCTATACAAATATGAGCCATAAAATGTAAGCTTTAAGTTCTAATCTCACCTGTCTAAAAGCTAGGTCGTCCCGTCTCCTCATCATAGCTTCCACGACCTGGCATAGTTTAGTTTTGATGTGAACTGACAGCACTGTCATGTCTAAATGTCGAACGTATCTGTCAAATGAAACGTATGTCAAAAATGTCAATTTAAGAAACGGGCATAATTAAAGTCTAAGGTGCTAGTCTGAGGCACGTCCTTCTGCATCCGATGGCGCCTCGGTGGCGCAGCGGGCGAGTGCCGATCTGAGGTGCGGGTTCGATTCCCGCTGTGGGAATGTTTGCATGATCTGTAAATATTTGTTCCAGGTCCGGGTGTTGTGGCACCATGTTACTCGTAGTTTCTGATACCCACGACACAGGGTATCTTAGTGTGGGGTCAAGACTATGTATGTGATTGTTTGATGTTATTTATATTTAAGGCCGTGGTGGCCCCGGCTGAAGAATAGGCCCCTCCATATCTACATATCCGCGGATGTCGTAAGAGGCGACTAAGGGAAAAAAGCTAGGGGATGGGCAGCAGTGTCCCTCATTTTAACAACGATAGCTCTAACTGCGCTCGCCAACCCGCATGCCCAGCGTGGTGAGTATGGGCGAATCCCCCCACATGATAAGGAATTCGCTCTGTCTGGGGGGGAGGCCATGTTTAGCAGTGGACGTCGTACGTCGGTCGGCTGAAATGATGAAGATGATATTTATTTACCTTACTATGGCTAGCATAAGGCCCTCAATGGATGTAGTACTTAGATGCTCCTGACTGGAGTTAGGCTGTCCTCCTCTTTTATTGTCCAATATACTCTTCATTATGTAAATGGTGTGTTCGACGAATTGTGTGTTGATATCCGTCAGCATAACCTGGAATTTGAACAGAATATAAAGTTATATTAATAATTAATAAATAATAATTAATAAATATTCTGGACATTTCACACTGTCAACTGATCCCAAACTAGGCATAGCCTGTACTATGAGTACCAGTGACTGATATACATAATATAATAGATATATATTTAACATTATGTGTGGAGTAACTTTGAAAGATAGAGTGAGGAACAGTGTGATAAGAGAGCGTTGTGGGGTGAAAGAAGACGTAGTGATGAGGATTGAGAAAGGTATGCTGAGATGGTTTGGTCATGTAGAGAGAATGAACGAAAGAAGATTGACGAAACAGGTGTACAAGGCGAGTGTGAATGGGACCGTTGGAAGGGGAAGACCTAGGCGTACGTTTAGTGACCAAATCGGTGACGTTTTGGAAAAAGGCCAGGTCATGAGTACCCTAAACCGACGAGCATGTATGAGGAATGTGATGAGAGTGAATGAAGCAAAAGAGGTATGTCAGGATCGTAGCAAGTGGAAAACCGTGGTCTCTGTCTACCCCTCTGGGAAACAGGCGTGATTTTATGTATGTATGTATGTATATTTAACACCCAGACACAGAACAAACATCTGAGTTCATCACACAAATGTTTGTCCAGTGCGGGGATCGAACCCGCAACCTCTAGCGCAGAAAGCAGAGTTACTACCAACTGAGCTATAAGGCCAGTCAATTATATAATCCATGATTTTGATATTCTCTAAGATTTATGTTTCAAATTCATGTAAAACAGTGCTGACATGCTTACATTTGACTTACACTTGTGTGTGTTTGTGTGTGTGGGAGAGAGAGAGAGAGAGTGTGTGTGTATGGGAGTGAGCGTGTGTGTATGGGAGTGAGTGTGTGTGTCAGCACACCAACAAGGCGCCTACCGTTCGGGCTGTGAACCTTCTCAACATGTGATGTATGCAAGAGGTCAAACATGTAGATATATTTAACGATAGTCTTAGTTCTATTAGTCTCTTAGAATATCTCATAAAGAATGTATTTAAGTCAAACTTTTGATTTTACGACTTAACTTATGATAATATCATTAATTAAGATAGTCAGCGTTTTGGTGTATACTGTAAGCTCACTGTCAAGCATGTAATAAATAAATAAACGGGAATGTGTGTTGTATGGGAGCGAGTGTTTGTGTATGAAAGTGTGTGTGTGTCTGTCTCGCGTGCGTGGTGTGTGTTGACAAGCAGCAATGGTAGCAATGGTAGAAATACTGTGTTCCGGTATGCTTGTTTTCCAACTAAATATTGCTTCAATTACCTGCTGCTGCTGGTCGAAGAACTTATCGATTATGGCCTTGATCTGGTCGAAGAGGATAGGGTACAGCGCCGGAGACATCTCGAGGCCGACCAACTCTTTCACATGGGCCTGAATCTGCTGACCAAAACGCTCGTTGCTGCACAGGAGTAGGCGCAGAAGCTGCCCAATAAACCTGAAAAAATACAAATAAAGTGCAAACATTATTAAATTTTCATAAAAGATGATTCATAATATCTAAGCTATTGAACACGCAAACTTTCTAGATACTCTTACGAAATAAGCTACCGTTTACTGTAGTATCGTAAGCGTAACGCTATCGTGAATTACTCATGCTTGGGGCACGGAGTTTAAAAATCAGAGCATGAGAAACAAATAATATCAAAGACTGGCCTCATAGCTCAGTTGGTAGTAACTCTGCCTTCTGCGCTAGAGGTCGCGGGTTCGATTCCCGCACTGGACAAACATTTGTGACTAACACAGATGTTTGTTCTGTGTCTGGGTGTTAAATATATATCTATTATGTATATCAGTCTCTGGTACCCATAGTACAGGCTATGCCTAGTTTGGGATCAGTTGACCGTGTGTAATATGTCCGGAATATTTATTTATTTATTTATTTAAGATAATATAAAAAAATAAAATAAAAATAAACGGGAATGTTGTTGTATGGGAGCGAGTGTTTGTGTATGAAAGTGTGTGTGTGTGTGTGTCTGTCTCGCGTGCGTGGTGTGTGTTGATAATATAAAATTTCTTATCTAGACGAGGCTAGAAACGCTTGGCATAGTGCTTGCCCTAATACTGCTCCTCCCCGGTCTCTTTCATCACAACGGCAATGGGACGGGCCTCTGTGCGAGTTGACACGGAATTGTCTGTTACAAACGTGTTCATGCTCCGCAGATCGTGCCCGTCTCCTAGCCGTTTCTAAATGGGAGTCAGGACTTTGGCTGCAAGCACTTCCTTCACAACATATTGGTACTTTAATGGATTCTGTCACCTTCCGTCTTGCAACCTGTCTTCGGTTGGGTGCGCGTTGTTGTGCACCTCATCAGTGCCAGTGTGGTACAGCGGTCGATCAGCTCGGTCACCACGGATTATCGTGCACTAGGGCTGCCGGAAGAATATCCCGCCACGCTAGCCTTAATGACATCATCCGCCGGGCTCTTACCAGCATTAACGTCCCAGCCATTCTCGAACCGAATGGTCTGCTACGTGATGATGGTAAGCGGCCTGACGGTATGACTTTGGTCCCTTGGGAGAAGGGTAGGCCTATGGTGTGGGACGCTACTTGTGTTGATACACTAGCGCGCACACATCTTCCGGGGACATCAGTTAGGGCGGGTGCGGCGGCAGATTCGGCCGAGGATCTCAAAAGGCGCAAATATGTTAGTCTTGATAGGGCTTACATATTTGAGCCTTTTGGGGTTGAGACCCTGGGTCCGTGGGGAAACGGGGCCCTCCGGGTTTTCAAAAAGATATCAGGACGTCTGATCGAAGCGACGCGTGACCCGAGAGCTGGCTCTTATTTGGCCCAGCGCATTAGCATTGCCATCCAGCGTGGCAATTCCGCCAGCGTCTTGGGGACGCTTCCGACTGGTAGTGATCTGGATCAGTTGAGCTATCTATAGATCGTTTGTAACGGTCTTTAGATGGCTCAACTGTTTCTTGTGTATTTTGTAAATATTAACTTGTATTAGTTTTAAGTTTCTTTGTGTAAATAAAAGATTCCTATAAGATAATATAATATAGTAGATTTTTTTCTAATGATACTCACTGGGTAACTGGACAGTACTGAACTTCTTGCGAACTATTCGCCAGCACGTTGTATTTTCTTGTATCTGTAAATAAATTAACTCTCTTATTTATAAACGTTTTTTGGAGGAGGTAGGACACAGCGAGATTTTCTCGCTCTAAATTGGAGCAGCCTGCCTGGAGAGGTACCTCCGTCTTACAGAAGATCGCAGCCAAATAACATTATTTGTTTCAAATAGTAATGTGTTCCTGCGGTGAGTAAGGTTGCCAGAGCTCTTTAGAGGGGGGGGAGGGGTTCGGCAGGCAACGCATTAGCAATGCTCCAGGTGTTGCTAATGTTAATAGGCGACGGTAACCACTTACCATCAGGAGGGCCGTAAGCCTGTTCGCCTCCGTATAACATAAAAAAAAAAAAAAAAAAAAAAAAAAAAACGCCGGTTAAATTTATAAACTGATTTAACCCATTCAGCAAGTTTGATGTCGAATAATTATTGGAAAATATATGAAAAGATCAAAAACAGCTGTTTTGAAAAAGCTCAAGAAAAAATATTTTCCGACTTGCTGGTCGTGTCACTGATTCTTTCTTGGTCATCCTGTATTAGGTCAGTGACCTCAATAGGTATGGTTTTATTTGAACATACCACAATTATGTGACCACGACGTAGATGGACGCCTTTGCAAGCACACACCTCCAAGCGCGCACAGAAAAGAAGTAATGTTCGCCCATTCCTGAATTTGCATCTGAAAATGAATCAAAAAGTGGGTTAAGTATTCCTCCGACCTCATTGTCGAGTCTCCTTCTTCTTTCATTTTATGGCTTCTGCTGTGTATTCAAAGTCAAAGTCAGTATAATTTATTGCTTGAAATACATGTCATAAAGATGTCAATTACTATATACTATTGAATCAATGTATTCTACCTATATCTAGGCATGCAATATTTAATTTACAATCTTAATAAAATTTAATTAATAAAAAAATAACGAATAATAATAAAAAATAGAAGAAAAAGAATGTCATAATGAACTTATTAAAATATTAAAAACAATATACAGTCTTTAGTACAGTATTACAGTCAATATTGCCAATGTCAAGTAAATATGAATGTCAAGATAAAACGGAATAAGTGTTTGACATCGACTTGACTGAATGACGACACCGTTTGTTAGTATTAGTCCTAAGCTACCCACGGAAGACCTAGAGTCTTGCCTGAGTTCCTAAGGAACCCTCTAGATTAAGATTAGAACTAATTACCTCTAGATCATGTTCGCTGCTGCTGTGGTGCGACACGCGTCGTTTCGCCACGGCTCGGTGGATCGCCTCCATCTGGCAATCGTCCATTTTGTCACCCTGCCCTTTCGGGTACTTCTGAAGGAGTTTGCACAGCGAATCCCTAGAAAAAACAGTCCAAGTAGTTACAGCCCACTATCCCAGTAGGCACAGTTGACTACCCGAGTAGCTACAATCGAATACCCGTGTAGCTACAGCTGACTGTCAAAGTAGGTTCAAGCTACTACCAGAGTAGTTACAGACGACTACCCGATTAGCTAGAGTTCTCTATCCGAGTAGCTACAGTTGACTACCCAAGTAACTACAGTTGACTACCCGAGTAATAATGTAAAAGATTACGAACCAAGATCGAAATGTCTCTTCCCAGACCGGTTGCACACCGTTTACGCAGTGTTCTATTTTTCTCAGCAGCGCCATTATACGCTTCTGTAGGGCGGCCGAACCTGAAAGAAATGTTTTAGACATATAGTTTACGGTGGAGAAAAACTTGGTTATGTAATAATTTTGGATTTGCCTCTGACGAATATCCATACGGAACAATTGCTATCCAGAAAAGGTAGTTTACTTACTGTGAATGTTTTTGTAAGAACACCCCCGGGCCATATCCTGATTGGCTGCGTGCACAAGTAATTTACTAACATCAATATTATTAAAAATTATTATGTTTTTATCGACTTAAACTAAGAGGTTATCAATTCAGCGATAATATGTTTTTTCAAACTTGTAACAACCGTTTTGTAATGAATTTGACTTCACCCCACGCAAAAATCAAAATGAAATGTTCGGTGATTTGGTAGAACGCTATCTCTAAAACTGCGGGCGCACTCGTTAAATATGATTAATTCAATATTAGTTTAAATTTTCTGCACAATAGTCCATCTTC
The DNA here is from genome assembly GCA_947579855.1 of Anticlea derivata. Lineage (NCBI taxonomy): Eukaryota > Metazoa > Arthropoda > Insecta > Lepidoptera > Geometridae > Anticlea > Anticlea derivata. The sequence goes on along the minus strand of OX388287.1, from coordinate 2,419,696 downwards.
CATCACAAGGCCCTTTTGAGGGTACTAACCTGTGGTAAGCACAGTAGAAGTATGTGCAATCTCTTGAAACACAGCATAGTTGGGTAGAAGTTGGTGGGCCGTGATCTCATCAGAACCGCAGCGGATATCCGCCTCTTGGCACAGTAGCGCGAAGCACGACATACCGACCAGTACAACGTCTGTGTCGATAGACCAGAGGCACATGAAGAATACCACCTGAGAACAAAGAAGAACTGTCATTTTAATGGTACCTAGTACCTACAGTCGACTACCTAAAAAGCTACAGTCAGCTACCCAAGCTAAAGTTGACTACCCGCATACCACAGTCGACAACCCAACCAAAAAAACGAAACTGACCTCTAGTTTAATGTGCGCCGCCTTGTAGCTGCAGTCGGCTTCCCAAGATAAAGTTGACAACCCGTATACCTACAGTCGACAACCTAACTTCAAACATACACTGACCTCTAGTTTGATGTGCGCCTGCTTGCAAATAGGATTGGCTGAGCCTGTGTTAGCGTACTCCTTCTGTTTGCTCAGGAACTCGTTGCGACATGTCAGGATATCACGTAGCCACCGCAGCACTTCGCGGTAGTTGGCGATCTGACGCTGAATCAACTTCTGGCTTATGTTGTAAAGGACTTGCGAGCTGAAAGGAAATTACAAGTTATAAATCTTGAAATTTGATAGACCGACGACATTGTGAAGGACGTCGGTGGATGGAGAAGGCTCAGAACCGTTCGTCGTGGCACTCTTTGGGGGAGGCCTATGTTCAGCAGTGGACTTCATCGTGGATGAATGATCACATAGCCTTCCGCGATACAGGCTAGTGCGGGGGACCTCTAATAACTTGTTCATTGCTATTTGTTAAATTTTGGTAAGTAAAATTTGTATTTGTAATTCTGTATTTGTATTTGAAATCTTGTAGGTATGTGAAGACACTTTTACATGGGCTATTATTAGGTCCCCTATTCAGGGCAATCGATAAGCGTGGTGTCGTAAGAGGCGACTAAGGGAAAAAATCTAGGGGATGGGCAGCAGAGTCCCTCATTTTAACAACGGTAGCTCTAACTGCGCTCGCCAACCCGCATGCCCAGCGTGGTGAGTTTGGGCAAATCCCCCCACATTATAAGGAATTTGCTATCTATGGGGGAGGCCATGTTCAGCAGTGGACGTCGTACGGCTGAAATGATGATGATGATGATTGAGTATCTTGTCTAGCTACTCGTATCAGACTGTTCATTGGTATACACTGTCTATTTGTCAAAGATTCTTGTTTTAAGGTCACCTGTCTTTTTTCTACAACCTTTTTCTTTTAATTTGTTTACTGTTTGTCTATTTAGTGTTCTTTTGTCAGAATAACTACTGTATTTTGACAATTAAACTGTCATTTGTCTACTGTTTATGTATTTTTAGTGGAATGTCCTTTGTCAAAATGACCACTGTCTTTTGTTTAGCGTTTTTTTCTAGTAAGTGGAATGTCTTTTGTCAAATTGACAACTGACTTTTGTCATTTAAAGTGTCAATTGTCTAGCTAGGACCTTTTTCTTACCTAATATCCCAGAAGGTGTTCAGAGGTGCCTCAGGATTCCACATTTGCACCCTATCGGGCCGGTGCAAAGCGAGCAATGCGTCCATTGCGGCCTGTGAGACCTCGTTCATACCGGTCTGGTGAATGAGGGATACTAGTCCGTTGATCAGCTCTGTTGTGGACGATTGAATCTCAAGAACCGAGCGGCCCGGATTCTACAAAAAACAGAATCAATTAAGGCGTTATGAAAATCATAATAAACTGTCGAGCGGGCGGAGTGAGGAAAATGACAGCGCTACGTACTATAATTGAATGTGGAAAGAGATATCAAGCGTTAGAAGGCGCTCGAAAGTAATCGACGTAAGCGAAATATAAGATAATATCGATTATCTTCAAAACTAGGTATTTTTTTTAAAAAGTGTCTTGGATTTAGGTACCCAATGCTGTTGTCTGACACAATATATAAAAAATAGTTATTTATGATTGGTAGTTTCTGAGTAATTTCGAAAAAAACTGTTGCAGAGGACCGAACTTTAAAAAATAAATCTATTGAGAAAAGTTTCTGTCTTGGATTTAGGTAAATAAAATGCTCAAGTTATTTTTGTCATAAAAATCAATACTTTGCGTTTTGCGGTCATTGAGAAAAAGCAGTTCAAAAATCATAAAACAATTTAACCCTCACCTTAATACAAGGTGATTCATAATATGTATGCCATCCCGAAAGGGGCTTATTCTACACACAATTGGCAATAAAGTTTGTTCTACGACTTTTGGAAATTCGACATTATTCATTGAATAAACTCTATGCGAAAATCAGCTGTTATGGGGTCAAATCAGGTCTAATTCAATGAATCAGCTGTTTTAGGTAGCAATCTTGATTAAGATTCTTCTTGTACGTTTAGTTATTAGTTCTAAAGATGATAAAAATACCAAAAACAGCTATTTTGAGATATTTTGTGAAAAATAAAATTAGAAAGGTTATTTTTCGCTTAAGTTCTTCCTTTTTGTTGATAGAATAACCCCTTTCGGGATGTTATGAATCCTTGTACAATGTTTTATTTTCAGTGACAATCCACAATAAATAATAATGTATAATAAGATTTTGAAAATTAGCTTTAGTCATTGAGCAGATGGAAACCAATTGTTTTGTCTATGGGTGGCGCTTACGGTCCAAAAGATTTTCGTACGGATGATGGGAACTGGCTGTGTAGCTTAGTTGGTTAGAGCATCGTATCTAGGGGAAGGTTGCGGTGTCAAATCCCGTCTGAGTCGAAATTTTAGGGATATTATAAAAAAAACTATAAACAGGGTGAGTATTTTTTCAGGGCCACTTAGGCGAGATCGGAAACCGTGAGAGAAATCGAAAAGTGATGTTAGGAAATACGGGCTCGATTTAAAAAGAAAAAGATCAGCATTAAAAAAAGTTGAAATTTATTTACAGTTTTTCGAAAATGTAAATTTTTGATAAACAAAAAAAATTTTTTTTGTATTTTTAGGTTCTTTGTTTGTTATTAAATATATAAATGTATGATAACTATGTGTCTAAAGTTGTTGGAACACCTTAAAATAATAAAATTATAAATTCAACAATATTAAATCATTTATTTACCGAAGGTTGTGTTATCTAGATCGTTTGTAGCGGTCTTTAGATGGCTCAACTGTTTCTTGTGTAATTTGTAAATAATAACTAAGTTTTAAGTTTCTTTCTGAAAATAAAGTTTCTTATTCCGAAGGTTATTATCTAATAATTAATTGCTTTCCTTGCACATAGTCCGACCGAAATAATAAACCTATAAATAAATATTGTCTTATTTATAATTTTGCAGTTTTTAAGGTGTTCCAACAACTTTATACACATTATTATCATACATTTATTTATTTATTATCAAACATAGAACATAGAAATGCAAAAAAAAATTATATGAAAAATTAAAAAAATATGGAGATCTTATTTTTTTCAAAATTGAGCCCGTAACACCTTACATCACTTTTCGATTACTCTCACAGGTTCCGATTTCGCCTAAGTGGCCCTGAACAAAAAACTCAGCCTGTATAACGTGTTCCGTAACAAGTAAGTCCAGGCCATCCATGGAAGAATGCGAAAGCGTACCCACAGCCCCGACACAAGGCGTTCAGAAGGACCCCGATGGTTTTTTAGTCGGTATGCCGTCGGTTGCTATTGTTTCATTAGCAATAGTAACCGACGGAGAGCCCGACATACCCCTCTGGTTTTCCCCTTTCCCCGGGCTGGGGGGGATGCGTAACGAATTTCTACATCGTTAAAAAAAAAAAAGCCATCCAAAGGTTGCCTAGTAGATATCAATTTTGGCTATAAGGCCGCCTATTGTAATGAGATAAATCACTTGTATTATTTCCGTATTGAGATCAATAGTGTTATCAATCAATCAATTATTATTATTATTATTTATTTACGAAAAGTTACACTATTTTTACAGGAGCACCTAATGCAATAGTGTACCATTATCATTTAAATTATTATTATTATACATATCAAACATTTTATAAGTTTAATTTTAATTCATAGCATAATACCTACTAGTTAAGAAACAACAAACATAAATCTTCAATTAATAAATTCAAATTACATAATGTCAAGCCTAATAAAAAGTAAATAGAAAAATTCGTCAATATATGTCACATAACAAAAATAAAAATTTACCACAATAAATACAAATTACATAATGTCCTACCTAATGAAAATTAAAAAAGAAAATTATTAAATTTATTCTCTTTGGGGGACGCATAGTTATGTCCAGCAGTGGACTTCTACAGGCTGATGATAATTACTTACACTTAGCATGAGCATAGGATCCGCATGTATCAACTTCACCATGCAAAGCAGGAGGTTCTTATATGCTGGGATCTCTTCGGATCTATTGTATTTGGTCTGTACATCTTTCGATTTTAGTGATAGTGATATCATCCGGAGCGGTGTATGGGCTATGAATCCCTGCTGCAAAAATTAAATCATCCATTAGTTCTGTGTCTGGGTGTTAAATATATATCTATTATGTATATCAGTCTCTGGTACCCATAGTACAGGCTATGCCTAGTTTGGAATCAGTTGATAATGTGTGATATGTCCGGAATATTATTTATTTATTTATTTATTTTACCATGTCGCGGAATATTTAAATGTTTCATTTTCTGATTTGCATGTGGAGTAGAAACTATAAATTACCTACAATTCCCTGTCGATTCTAACATAATCTTAATAAGACTGTTCTCACAGGGTTGAATGACTGTGTAGGTAATGGTTTCGGCAGAATACCAGCGTCTGCTGCAAAACAGTAGGCATAATGCTGAGCCGAAGCCATTTTGCTGCTGCAGCACACATCACACCATTTTTCATTACTTTTCTCTTGTTTCTTTTATAATAAGTTTATTGTAAAATCTTGTGCAAATGTGTGTGTTTTGGTGGCAATTAAATAAATGTCTTTGTCTATGTCTACTAAAATCTAAAATCTTTGTAAAATTATATGAATGTTACTTATAAAGAACTGTAATTACTGTAAACCTGACATGCCTATGTTATATATAACGAAATGGTCAATAAATGAATTGAATTGAATTTTAAAAAAACTTTTAATCTTCTTGTTGTGTCACTGATTCTTTCTTGGTCATCCTGTATTAGATCAGTGACCAGGTTGAGGGATGGTGGCCCTGAAAAGGGCCTATGACCGTCGATGAAAGAATCAGTGTAGTGAAAGGATTAAAGTGCGCCTCTTAGAGGCTCCCTTCGTGCAAATGTCTTCGAATTTTTAGGTTCTAGGACATGCCGGTTTCCTCACGATGGTAACATTGATGGATAACATTAAATTTAAATGATACCCAATATTTTCGGCCCGGGATTCGAACCCGCGTCTACGCCGTCAATCGGCAATGCGATACACCAATAGCTACAAACCACCGACTACCGTTCGGTTCCCGCTGCGGGACAAATGTTTGCATGATCTGCAAATATTTGTTCCGGGTCTGGGTGTTGTAGTACCATGGTACTCGTAGTTTCTGATACCCACGACACACGGGATCCTAGTGTGGGGTCAGGACTATGTATGTGACTGTTGGGTGTTATTTATTTACTAGCTTCCGCCTTACTTGTGCTTACATAAAAAGTAGCTTAATTGCTATTCTAGGTAAACTCTTTATATTCCAAGTTTCATTGTAATCGGTTGAGCCGTTACGGCGTGATTAAATAACAAACATTCAAACTGGCCTCATAGCTCAATTGGTAGTAACTCTGCCTTCTGCGCTAGAGGTTGCGGGTTCGATTCCCGCACTGGACAAACATTTGTGACTAACACAGATGTTTTTCTGTGTCTGGGTGTTAAATATATATCTATTATGTATATCAGTCTCTGGTTCCCATAGTACAGGCTATGCCTAGTTTGGGATCAGTTGACCGTGTGTGATATGTCCGGAATATTTATTTATTTATTTTATTTTTAAACATCCTCACAAACTTTCGCATTTATAATATTAGTAGGATTTACCTGCGTAGCCTTGTTAGAGGTGTCATTGAACATGGTCCGTAGTTCAGCCGCGCGCGGGTATAATAACTCTATCTGTGGCCACCACGGCAAGCGAGGCTGCTTTATTATTCTAAAAATATACATTATATTATTATTTTTCGTATCACTGGTTCTAAATTGGTCATCTTGCATTAAGGTTTGAGGAGGAGGTAGGGCACAGCGAGATTTTCTCGTTCTAAATTGGAGCAGCCCGCCGGGAGAGGTACCTCCGTCTTACAGAAGATCGCAGCCAAATAACATTATTTGTTTCTAATAGTGTTGTGTTCCTGCGGTGAGTAAGGTTGCCAGAGCACTTTAGGGGGGTGGGGGGGGGGACAGATAGGACAGACTTTTTAGAAAGGTTTGACAAGTTTACAGAAAATATATTGTTACTAGATGGCTTAAGGTACTTGTTTGATGGTTTGACGGGCTTACTGCAGTATCTATAGATACAATTTAGTACCATAAGTCGTAACTTGGCTTGCAGTGTCTCCTCAATGGCTTGATGCGCTTGCTAGATGGCTTGCTGTACTTGCTTGATGGCTTAACGCACTTGATGATTCACTCACCTCAGTAAAGAGTTGACAATGACGTAGTGGTAACTAATATGCGTGTTCAGGTTCAAGCACACTTTAAGGGCGTCATTGTTGTGGGGTTGGATCCTGAACAGGGAGACGAAGCAGTCCGTCATCAGGTCCAGTTCCGAATACCCTGAGATCACATTCCCACGGACGTAGGACTTGTTAGGGTTGAAGAGGAGTGTCTGAAAAGTATTTGAAAATAAATGCATACAAATGTGTAGGTTATCGAATGCAATCTTCAGAGAAGAATTTAAGGCACTAGTGGAAAGCACTGGTGGAGTGGTGGTAGTTCCTTCCAAGCCACAGGTCAAGGGTTCGAATCCCGGTCGTGCACCAATTGATTTTTATCATCTACAAGGTGATCCAAAATATGTATACCATTCCGAAAAGGGCTAATTCTATCAACTAAAGGAATGAATATTACCGAAAAATTTAACTTTTTTTTTCAGATTTCTTCGACAAATTTTTAAAAGAATGTTTTTTTTTTTTTAATTTTCCAAATTTGCTGTATCTGATCTTTGTAACGTCTTTTTACGTAATTATTAAACGTGCGCTGTGCTAGTGCCCTCAAACGGTGAAGGAAAACATCGTGAGGACACCGGCATGTCCTAGAACCTAAAAAAATTGAAGACATGTGACATGTGCACGAAAGGAGCCTTTAATCCTTTCACTACACATTGATTCTTTCACCATCGAACAAAGGCCTTTTCAGGGCCATACCTCAAACTGGAAACAATCATTTGGGGGGATTTGCCCATACTCGCCACGATGGGCATGCGGGTTGGCGAGCGCAGATAACGCTCTTGTTGATAGGGAACGCTGCTGCCTATCCCCTAGTTTTGTTTCCCTTAGCCGCCTCTTACGACATCCACGGGTAGAAATGGAGAGGTATATTCAGCCGGGGTCACCACGACAGAGATGTAATCAGGCATTAAATAGACAAACAAATACACAACATAAAACAAAACGTAGCACTATTTCGCTAATCTATTAGTAGAATAGATCCTACTAATATTATAAATGCGAAAGTTTGTTAGGATGTTTGGTTTTTATTGTTCAATCACGCCGTAACGGCTTAACCGATTTCGTTGAAACTTGAAATAGATAAAGTTCTTTACCTAGAAAAGCATATAGGCTACTTTTTATGTAGGTACATCGTGAGCAAGCCTCGGAAGCTAGTTTTTTTTTTTTTTTTTAATACAACTAAGTTAGCAAACAAGCATACAGCCCACCTGTTGGTAAGTGGTTACCGTAGCCTATGTACGCTTGCAATACCAGAGGCATCACGCACGCGTTGCCGACCCCATAAAAAGTTCAAAACGCCCTTTTTGAAGAACCCCATACTGACCCCATACCCTAATTACATAGTTAACTGGCCTCATAGCTCAGTTGGTAGTAACTCTGCCTTCTGCGCTAGAGGTCGCGGGTTCGATTCCCGCACTGGACAAACCTTTGTGTGATTAACGCAAATGTTTGTTCCGTGTCTGGGTGTTAAATATTTATCTATTATGTATATCAGTCTCTGGTACCCATAGTACAGGCTATGCCTAGTTTGGGATCAGTTGACCGTGTGTGATATGTCCGGAATATTTATTATCATTTAACTACCTATGTAATTAGGTCTTACAAATGGTTACCTTCAAATCGTTGATGACTCTGTTCACTAGTATAAAAGTGACATTGCCAGAGTCTGAGGAGTTGAGGTATGTAGATGCTTTGCAAAGCTTCACGGATGTGACAGTCGCCGCTTCCGCCATCTGCTTCGAGTTGTTTTGGGGACCTGTGGAGCAATAAATAAATATACATTCCGGACATATTCACACGGTCAACTGATCCCAAACTAGGCATAGCCTGTACCATGGGTACCAGAGACTGATATACTTAATAGATAAAGATTTAACACCCAGACACAGAACAAACATCTGTGTTCATCACACAAATGTTTGTCCAGTACGGCAATCGAAACCGCGACCTCTAGCGCAGAAGGCAGAGTTACTACCAACTGAGCTATGAGGCCAGTCAAATCACACCATTGTCTAGCTTACTTACATAGGCCTAGGTCAGTAAAATTACTTACTTAGGCCTCTTTTGACGGAGTCAGTAAAATTACTTACTTAGTCCTCTTTTGACGGAGTCAGTAAAATTACTTACTTAGGCCTCTTTTGACGGAGTCAGTAAAATTACTTACTTAGTCCTCTTTTGACGGAGTCACTAAAATTACTTACTTAGGCCTCTTTTGACGGAGTCAGTAAAATTACTTACTTAGGCCTCTTTTGACGGAAACAGTAAAATAACTTACTTAGGCCTCTTTTGACGAAGTCAGTAAAATAACTTACTTAGGCCTCTTTTGACAAAGTCAGTAAAATTACTTACTTAGGCCTCTTTTGACGGAGTCAGTAAAATTACTTACCTAGGCCTCTTTTGACGGAGTCAGTAAAATTACTTACTTAGGCCTCTTTTGACGGAGTCAGTAAAATTACTTACTTAGGCCTCTTTTGACAAAGACAGTAAAATTACTTACTTAGACCTCTTTTGACAAAGACAGTAAAATTACTTACTTAGGCCTCTTTTGACGGAGTCAGTAAAATAACTTACCTAGGCCTCTTTTGACAAAGTCAGTAAAATTACTTACTTAGGCCTCTTTTGACGGAGTCAGTAAAATTACTTACTTAGGCCTCTTTTGACGGAGTCAGTAAAATTACTTACTTAGGCCTCTTTTGACAAAGTCAGTAAAATTACTTACTTAGGCCTCTTTTGACGGAGTCAGTAAAATTACTTACTTAGGCCTCTTTTGACTGAGTCAATGAAATGTTTTTTCTTTGAATGCCGCGGACTGCAGGGCGCTCCGCTGTCAGCATTCACTATTTCCTCTAGCACTTTCTGGAATTTAAAGTTGAATAATAAGTCAATTGTGTAAAAAAATATCACTACATTTTTGCATGTAAGCGTGATATCTAAATTTAAATCAATCGAATCCTACTAATATTATAAATGCGATAGTTTGTGAGGATGTTTTGATGTTTGTTGGTCAATCACGCCGTAACAGCTCAACCATATTCTTTGAAACTTGGAATAAATAAACTTCTTTACCTATAATAGCATATAATCATTTTCATCATCATTTCCATCCACTGCTGAACATGGCCTCCCCCATAGACAGAGCGAATACCTTATCATGTGGGGGGATTTGCCCATACTCACCACGCTAGGCATGCGGGTTGGCGAGCGCAGTTAGAGCTATCGTTGTTAAAATGAGGGACGCTGCTGCCCATCCCCTAGTATTTTTCCCTTAGTCGCCTCTTGCGACATCCGCGGATAGGTAGATATGGAGGGGCGTATTCTTCAGCCGGGGCCACCACGGCCCTGAATAAGCCCCTTTCGGGATGGTAGACTATTTACGAAACACGTTACTTATGTAGAATGAGAATGCCTGGTTCGCTTAGGAAATGTGTAATACTAGAATCTAAACTAACTTGACCCCAGGGGTTTTCAACCATACGATACCTCAACCTGGTCACTGACCGATGACTAAGAAAAGATCAGTGACACGACAAGCAAGCAAGGGGTTCTAACGAACGTCAAAAGAAGACAGGGTGAAAAATCGTTTTGATATAATAATTTTGACAGCATTTGTTATACTAAATTAAACCATATTGCATACTCACAGGGTTCAAAACCAAAAGCATAATCTGCAGTGGCCACATAGCCACCCTAGATTTTTTGTTATCGGAAAATGAGTCTTGTAGTATATCGAATAATGTGTCACAGCATTTGCTTAGTTCGTCGTTAGGTCGACATTGGACTTCGGAGAATTCCTGAAAAATACATTAATAACGTTATTATTGGTGACCCCGCTGACGTGGCGAGTTTTAGTTTTATCACTCAGTGAAATGTAGAGATTTTACCAGACTCAGAGGATTGGAAACGTTTGACACATCCCCGTATCTAGAGTAGGGTAGCGGGTTCGAATCTAGCCTGAGCCGGACATTTTAGTTTTCATTAATATTAATTAATTGCTCTGCGTTAGTTTCGCAAAAGCTTGAAAATGGCGGATTGGAATATTATTTTTTGTTTTGTTTGCCTCAATACTGGGGTGGTTTAGGATTACGCGAGCGAAGCCGCGTGCCCAAGCAAAATATATTTCAAAGTAGGAAAATCTTATGTTCATAACATATGGAGCAAGCGTGGAACTCCGTTTGTATAAATTTTGTGAAAAAGGATCATCGAAAAAAAATGCTTTGGCACACGCGCCGTGTTTGTTGCCTAATTCTTGTAGGCTTGGTCGCGAGGAACAGGCATAGCTTCACCTAGTTTCTAAGACGTTTCAAATAAATAAATAAATAAATATTCCGGACATATCACACACGGTCAACTGATCCCAAACTAGGCATAGCCTGTACTATGGGTACCAGAGACTGATATACATAATAGATATATATTAAACACCCAGACACAGAACAAACATCTGTGTTTCAAAGTGATCCTAGTGATTTTATTGAAATAAACACTTTTGATTTGATTTGATCAAAATGGCTTTTTTTTTTAATTGATAATGGTAAAGCGTTTGGCCACCAACTCACTTTTGAGATGTGGCCTAAGTTGGAGCACGCTTTCCCAGAATGAACTTATTGACCCTAGATTTGAAGACTCCTAGATTGTACTCTTTCGGGAAAACAGACGCAGGCAGATCATTCCACTCTTATTTATTTATTATTTATTTATTTGCTTTATCTAAGAGGCTGGTGGATGAGACCAATGACCGAAGGGCTGGTGCTTACCTCGGACAAAGGATCAGTATAGCGATCCAACGAGGTAACGTCGCCAGCCTTTTGGGCACGCTGCCTGTGGTTGGTGATCTGAACTCTGTTTTCTACTTGTAGTCGTAGTCGTAGAAAACAGAGTTCATTTCTAGTATAATATTATTTTAGTTTAATTTACAACTGTTATTATTATTATTTTTCTGTTACTTATAATAAAAATGTAAATACTTTGTTGAAAGTGCACCAACATTATGTATATTACCAATTATATAAAATATCGTAATCGTCTGTTAATCGTATAGATACTCACGATACAGATTTTTATCTAGTGTGGGTATCATAGGTAACCGGAACCTTTATCTCCCTTCAGCAACACAATCTAATGTTTATTGTTATAGTGTACTTTATTTGTTCAGTTTTTAGTTTTTCTATGTAACAGGTAGGTAGTACATATAGTTTAAGTTTAAAATTGTACGTGTTGCTGCAAAATAAATATATTTCATTTTCATCTTCATAAAAAAAATATTATATTAAAAAAAATATTCACTTTGATTCTCATACTTACTTGTGGATATGTGTCCATCCAATTCCATATAGCTTTCTCCAAGGAACTAACTAAAACGATGTGCGCTGATTTCCTTAATAACTTAAACTTTTGTATAGATTCTGTGGACAAAAACACAGGGGGTAGTCAGAGGCTACACTAGCTTTACACCGAAATAACATACAGCGAATCGTTCTCGAAATCAAAGGTTTTCGAGTGGCGACCACGAACCGGACGACGCAGTGAAGGTTGCGGGAAGTCGGTGGATGGAGAAGGCTCAAGACCATTCGTCATGGCACTCATTGGGGGAGGCCTATGTTCAGTAGTGGACTTCATCAGGCTGATGATGATGAATCAAAAGTCCTAAGTCAAATAAATTTTATAAATAACCCTGTCACATTTGGCTGAGGGCTCTACTAGAGGTTAGCCAGAGACAAGTCCGAGTAATACCTGTGAGTAGCCGTATAAGCCGCAGTATGTCAACATTGATGTGTTGTATCAGCTCTATGTCTGTAAAATCGGGGTTTTCTTCAGAGCTCGACGATATTTCCTGAAACAGGTCCTGTTCAGTTTATTATTATGAAGTAATCACGATGGACCGATGACAATATGGCGGTCGTAGCAGACTGATTAATATTTTAATGTTATCCTAAAAATGTATGGGTCAGGCGGGATGCGAACTGCGCCACCGAGTCTACTCCTCTTCCAGGTGTTTTTTTTTTATATTTCTCGACTCGAAGCGCTGACAGTTTAACTTAGGAAGGGTCGCGGGTTCAAATCCCGCCTAAGTTGATTTATTTCAAATATTGAAAATTTATAAATTAAAGTAAAGTTGGAAAATCGCATCTTTAGCTTTGACATGTGCACGAAACGAGTGAGAGGCGCACTTTAATCCTTTCACTACACTGATTCTTTCACCGACGGTCATAGGCCCTTTTCAGGGCCGCCACACCTAAACTTGGTCACTGACCTAATACTGAATAACCAAGAAAGAATCAGCGACATGACAAGCAAGCAAACACCAGCAAGTGATGCTCTAACAAATATAAATAAATAAATATTCCGGACATATCACACACGATCAACTGATCCCAAACTAGGCATAGCCATAGTACAGGCTACATAGTATAGTACAGGGTACCAGCGACTGGTATACATAATAGATATATATTTAACACCTAGACACAGAACAAACATCTGTGTTCATCACACAAATGTTTGTCCCGGGAATGAAACCCGCGACCTCTAGCGCAGAAGGCAGAGCTACTACCAACTGAGCTATGAGGCCAGACACACATACAAAAACAAAATATACAAACATACAACGTAAGTTTGTTTGTTGGAGATAGTGACGGAAGATTGTTAGTTACCTGTAACCGAGCACTGATCCTGTTAAACACCGCGTTGAAGAAGTTCAAGCTTAGCGCGAATAAAACCTTACTCGCCAACTGACGAAGCAAACTGTTATTCAGAATACCTTCGTTTCGTGTGTCTGAAACAACAAAATATACAAAATACCGGATGATTCATCTAGAAGGAACAGTATGGAGGAGTCAGGAGTCGCACCACCACCATGTCAGCTAGTGGCGGCGTAAAGGGGAGGCGTAGAAGGGACAGTGGACTAGGAGTTGAACCAACACCATGTCAGCCAGTGGCGGCGTAAAGGGGGCGTAAAGGGGCGGTGGGGGCGGTCCACCCCGGATATCAAGCACTAAGTGGTGACAACGTGGTGACAACTCACTCGCGCAGTTTAGTAGCCGCTCAATGACTTTGATCGGATTAGAAGTTTATCCAAATTAAGGCGCTACACAAATCATAATAAAATGTCGAGTGGGCGGAGTGAAGAAAGTGACAGCGCTATGTACTATAATTAAATGCGGAAAGAGATAGCAAGCGTTAAAAGGCGCTCGAAAGTAGTCGACGTAAGCGAAATATAAGAAAATATCGATTGTCTATTTTTTTTTTAAAGTGTCTTGGATTTAGGTACAGAGAAAAACTGTTGCAGGGCCCAACTTTAAAAAATAAATCTATCGAGAAAAGTTTTACCAATCGCGTTTCTGTCTTGGATTTATCTACGTAAATAAAATGCTCAAGTTATCTTTGTCATAAAAATCAAAACTGTGCGTTTTGCGGTCATTGAGAAAAAACAATTCAAAAATCATAAAACAATTTAACCCTCACCTTAAAGTTGATAAAATCTAACATAAGAACCACAATGAACCAAAACGTGGCTTACCAATTTTCCATGTTCTCTATTGAAAAGTACAGGGAAGTAAGTTTTGATAATGTGTTTTTCAACAAAGTTTATCTACAGTTTATTGTACAGTGGCGGATTTGCCCTAAGGCCCAGTAGGCCCGGGCCTAGGGTGGCCAGATATTAGGGGCGGCAAATCGTGACCAAAAATTTGTAGAAATTGTCGTAAAAAAAACTCATCATCTCGGAATATATTTACAAATTAATAGCTATTATATAATAGTTAGTTAGCTTCAGACTGGTAGTGATCTGGATCAGTTGAGTTATCTATAGATCGTTTGTAACGGTCTTTAGATGGCGCAACTGTTTCTTGTGTATTTTGTAAATATTAACTTTTATTAGTTTTAAGTTTCTTTCTGTAAATATAGTTAGTAACATTTCTGATTTAGATAAAGTTGGCAATAAAGTAAATTCATTATGTACCTAGTCTATATGATGGGTGCTGAAAAGGGGCGGCACATGGCCTGGGGCCTAGAGCGGCCAAGACTGCAAATCCGCCACTGATTGTAACTAAGAGATTATCCTAGCTGTAAGATTAATCTCCATAACCTTATTTTCTATTTTAAAGTTTGTAAACTCTTTATTAGGTTAAAATTGTCCCTACCAATGCTGTGTTCGCCTGTTATTGGCTATTGTATCAGTCTCAGCCTACATACCTAGCTTAATATTTGTTAAATATTTGATACATGTGCTGTTGGCGATTCTATTTAATAAATAAATAAATAAATGTGATCGAATTAGCAAAATAAATTCACGTAAACACGCGTTTAGTATTGTTGTTTAATTTTGCAGGTGGTTTCTTAACCGCCCGGGGTTCCAACCCATGCTACGCCGCCACTGATGTCAGCCACCGCACTTAGTATATTTGTCATTTTTCATTTAATTAACTCGAAGCAGCTGTAATTGTAGCTGTAGTGCGTTTTGGCGAGTTTGATATCGCGAGCATACTTCTATCGTGTTTTACATGCATGTTGCTATAGTGTCCGCGTTGCTTTAGTATGCGTGTTGCTATAGTATGCTTGTTGCTATAGTATGCGTGTTGCTATAGTATGCTTGTTGCTATTGTATGCTTGTTGCTATAGTATGCGTGTTGCTATAGTATGCGTGTTGCTATAGTGTCTGTGTTCCTAAAGTGTGCTTGTTGCTATAGTATTCTTGTTGCTATAGTATGCGTGTTGCTATAGTATGCGTGTTGCTATAGTGTCTGTGTTCCTAAAGTGTGCTTGTTGCTATAGTATTCTTGTTGCTATAGTATGCGTGTTGCTATAGTGCGCTAGTTGCTATGGTATGCATGTTGCTATAGTGTGCGTGTGACTACACTGCCACTTACCAATAAACTGACAGACTTCTCGGAGCAGGATCTTCACGTTCATAGCCTCATCATACTTAGCGGTGTCTTTGGGCTGCGAGCTGAGACATATCTCAAGTGTGTCCAGCACTATGACCAGACTGTCGTGGTATCCTTTCTCCATCTCTGTCTGAGGACGGTTGAAACCAGTGGAGACTGTTGGTTGGTACTGAAATAGAAGATATTGAGCAAAAAATAAAATTTGCACGCCATGGTTTTAGAGTGACGAAAAAATCACTATGTATGGGTTTTTTGCAGTCTTTTTGTTTGTGTTTGTACGCAAAAAGTATCAGCGGGTTTCACAACACTTCACCAAAGATCAGATCTTCAGGCCAATGAGATAGGTTTATAAATTTCTAGCTAGTGCCGGTGGCTTTGCTCACAGATAAAAGGAGGAGGTAG
Source organism: Anticlea derivata (assembly GCA_947579855.1). Classification (NCBI taxonomy): domain Eukaryota; kingdom Metazoa; phylum Arthropoda; class Insecta; order Lepidoptera; family Geometridae; genus Anticlea; species Anticlea derivata. The sequence continues at coordinate 2,403,747 of OX388287.1, read as the reverse complement.
GGCACAGCGAGATTTCCTGGTTCTGAATTGGAGCAGGCCGCCTGGGGAGGTACCTCCGCCTTACAGAAGATCGCAGCCAAATAACATTATTTGTTTCAAATAGTTTTGTGTTCCTGCGGTGAGTAAGGTTGCCAGAGCTCTTAAGGTTCGGGGTCGGCAACGCGTGCGTGATGCATCTGGTATTACAAGCGCTCATAGGCTACGGTAACCGCTTACCATCAGGTGGGCTGTATGCTTATTTGCCAACACAGTTGTTTAAAAAAAAAAGTAAGCTATATGCTATTCTAGCTAAAGAACTCTAATTATTCCAAGTTTCATCAAAATCAGTTCAGCGGTTTTTAATTCAACCCCGGTTCTTGGCAATATTTTTTAAAAACAATAATCTATTCTGATGTATGATCTATCTGTTTTGATGACTTGAGAAGAAATATTTCGCTGCGAATCTCTCAGCCAGGTTTTGAATGCCATGTTGCATGTAGTACTGGGACGCTAGACGCTGGGAGCTTAGTTGAGCCGTAATGAAGGTAATGACGTGAATGAACCACAAATATCGAAACATTCTCACAAACTTTCGCATTCATGGTAGGATAGGATCTCAGCCAAGTACTAAGTAAACTTACAAGCTCATTGACACGCTGCAGTATCTTGGTGAGTCCTGCAATGACAAGGGAGAAGCGATGCCGGCTGATCTGCACCAGGCACGCCTTGCACTGTTCCTCATTGATGCGCGAGTGAAGATTCTGCGCTCCGGTCTTGTATGGCAGCTGGAACAAAAACCCAGTGTTCATCTAATTCTAATTCTAATCAGGGGTTCAAGTTGGTTCACGACCAAAAAGGAAACCCAAGAGTATCTGGAAGTCCCTACTACCCAATAATAATTTTCATATTCTGAGGAATGTACAAACTGCTGTCAAAAAATGAGCGAAAATATGGTGAAAAATATTATAACAACAATTGAATTACGTGGGCGGTTGGGCCTTTACATCGTAAGACTTCTAAAATAAGATAATTCAGCTGATATTAATAATAAATAGCTCATAAATAGCTTCTTAGGACCCTGTTTTTAATTTGTTTACAACAAAATATAAAAGGGTGGGTCTTCATTTAAAAAATATATTTGAAGAGACGATAAATCTTTACCTGCTCCTCAAACCTTGCTATGAGAGAGTTCGCCCATTCTCCAGGCTTTTGAGTCCCCATTTTCACTAAATTACGCGTACTCTACGTAAAAATATAATAAAAAATCATTTTCACTGCTCCATTTCGATTTAGAATTCGGTGTTTTTTTTACTACCAGACTTAATGTTGCACGGAAATTTATTTTCTACTATTTCTTTCCAATTTCTGCCAAAGAATTGGAGCGTAGCTCTGCTCATTATTGGAATTCATTTTGGACTTTACGTTTTGGAGGCCAAAGCAACATGCATGATGAATGTCGCAGTTTCGAAGTTTATGCTTTTCTATATCTGAAGCTCTGTTCAAACGGGCCGTGGCGTGCGTATAGTTATGTTATACAAAATATGTTTTTATTTTTAAATGATCCATAATTATCAGTTTGGCAATTATGGGCGAACGATATAGCTAAAAGATATCAAAAGATATTAAGATACAGAAAAATATTGATGTAATGATCATTCTGAAACGAATTTCTGTAACGTAAATGATTTGTAGCTGGTAAACTTCGGTTTCGCTCACGCAATGATATGCGACTTTTGGCGGGAACTTGAGAAAGTGATGTTGTGCTCTCAATTTATTTTACAAAACTAGTGTTAAATTGAATAATATTATGTGATTATGGTGGTGTTTTGCGTAATATTGTTTGAGTAAATCGCACAAGTGAAGTGAAATGAAATGATTGCGTGTATCGTCATTTTTCGAGTTAGCGCCAAGAGGTCCCTTGAGGTTTTAGTAAAATAGCCACCATCTTATCTTACTAAAACTGAATAAGACTTGACGGTGACTTGACCATGACTAAGAAGTAAAATGAAGAAGAAAGATAAAAATAACTACAAAGAAATATAAACGTAAGACGTGGCGGTAAGGCCTAGATGCCATAGCCAGCCCGTAAGGGAAAAAACTTCAAAAAAAAAAAAAAAAAAGCAATGATATGCCATTGTGACATTAAATTGACATGACAGTGAAATTTCAATTGTCATCTATTTAGTTTCCTTCCGTAAATATTTTTACTAACTGGCGACGACGGCAAATTTATCTTCGAATCTCGCTAAATTCCACTGTTTTTTTAATTATTTCGCAGTTCTTTACATTCAATCAGTGTGCCACTAAACTAATCTTATTCTAAACTAATATTAATTTTAATTTAAATTACTCTCTGCCACAGTAAAGCTGAACAGAAAGTGATAGAATTCAAAATGAGTAGCTATATAAACCTGTCGCCTCGTGTGATGGTTGGTGCCGCTATTGTGGGCATCGTGGGCGCTGCTGGTGTGTTTATTTACGAACAAATTTATGCTGAAAAGAGAAGATCCATGTTGGGTAATCATCTGTTTTAAATTAACCATTAATACAATAAAATTCAAGATGAGCTTGCAAGCATCCTAAAAGTTCCACCTGGCACTGTATAAATCATCGAGAATAATAAAGATGTTATTAGGCCTTGGCTTACTATCCTACTAATAATAAATGCGAAAGTTTGAGAGATGTTTGTATGTTTGTTTTTCAGTCACAATGTTACGGTTCAACCAATTTCATTGTTACATGGAATATAAAGAGTTCTATGCCTAGAATAACATAAAGGCTACTTTTGCATGTAGGTTCCACGCGAGTAAAGCTGTGGGCAAATTCTAGCTACTAATAACAATAATAATTTCAGTAAGCGAAGTTGCGAGATTGGACAAGCAAGTGTCTTCAATGCGTTCTGAGTTAGAAGCAATCAGAGAACTACAGAGAGAAACGTGAGTAACACTTTTTACAACAGTGCAGCAAATATATATATTTTTTTAATCTTCTTTGTTCCTTGCAATCTGCCCGAATGGGCATTGAGCTAGAGTTTTGTGTTTGCTTCAGTGCGTAATTGGCATGGATGGAAAAGAGCCCAGTGGTGCTTCCCTATTTTCACTTTTCTCTTAACTCATTAGAGCTGTATTAGGTCTTGAGGAGCTCTCCTCTTTATTCATTTGAAGGATGTGATTATAACCTTAATTCAGCCGGGGCCAACATGACGGAAGCTGCTTCGACGACCTCAGTGGCTTAGTGGGCGAGTGTCCATCTTAGACAAAAGGGGTGCGGGTGTGAATCCCAATTAGGGACCAATGTTTGCATGATCTGCAAATATTTGTCGCGAGAATGGGTGCTGATACCCACAACACAGGGAATCCTAGTGTGGGGTCAGGACTATGTATTTGACTGTTGGGTGCTATTATTATTGTATTGTATATCATGAATGAAAATCTTCAGCCGTTACAGAGCTGAGTGGAACTTTGGCACTTATATACAGGCTGATTCATTATATGTATACAATCCCCAATGGGCTTTTTTGTTCTACAAAAATAAATACTTTATTTAAGGCAACAATAGAATAAAAACAGGTGGAATTTTTCTTATCCTACAGCCCATATACAAATATATACCTTAAAGACTAACACACATACAAATAACACAAATTAATTGCCACATAGAAACTGTGACTTAGGACGCAAATTGTCCGTGGCAGTAGGTATAATGCACAATACAACCCAACGCGGGACGTCATTATTCCCCCATTTAGAATTAGGTATCCGCCCGCCGCCATTTATTTATTTTTATTATTTATTTATTTGATTATAGACGAGCAGCTTCCGCTGATGTGTCTACATCTCACAGTGTCGAAATTGAAAGTCTATTGTCATGTCTGGTTCACTTTTTTGAGCACTGATTTATTGATTCGTAGCCAGTTGTCGAGCTTGTTTTTGAATGCATTGACAGAAGTAGCAGAAACAACATCTTCCGGTAACATGTTCCAGTTGTGGACTACTCTGTTGCTAAAGAAGTGGTACGCAGCAAGTAGGTTAGCAGGAGCACGAGCTAGCTTAAGTTGATGGCCACGAGAAGGTCTTTGATCATCTTTCCTTATGAAGATATCTTTAATATCTGGCAGATTGTACTTGTTGGTTATAATTTTAAAAGCTTCGATGAGGTCTCCGCGAAGGCGTCTATCTTCAAGAGTAGTAAGGCGTAATGCGAGTAGTCTTTCCTCATATGATTTGCGTCGTAGAGCCTGTGGTATCTTGGTTGCTCTCCTCTGAACACTTTCAAGTAGGTCAATGTCTTTTTGGAAGTAGGGGTTCCATACTTGATAGCCATACTCCAGCAATGGCCTAATGTAGGTTTTGTAGATCTTGGTGAAAACTTCTACTGTCATTGTTTGAAAGGATCGCCGTATGACATAGATAAACGAATTAGCCTTCTTGACTATCGAGGTTATATGATCTACCCACTTAAAGTTGCATGCAATGTTGACTCCTAGATCACTTTGAAGGTTAACAGAGGTTATGGTGTTTCCATTCAGGCTGTATGTAACTCTGGGATTATTTTTGCCTAGGTGCAGTATATTACACTTAGATGTGTTTAACCTGATTATCCAATCTTTGGTCCAATCTTGTATACGATTTAGATCTTCATGTAGTTGACCAGAGTTTGTGAGCGGGTTAGCGAAAAATTTCCCATCATCAGCGAAAAAGGCACATTGGGAATCGATAAGTTCCACTAAGTCTGTTATAAATATTCCAAACAGATGAGGAGCAAGCACTGATCCCTGTGGCACCCCACTGACCACCCGTTTAGATTGGGATAGGGAGTTACCCACGCGCACTTGAAAAGTTCTGTCTTTTAAGTAGTTTGCTATCCATTTAAGCAATGGCCCACGTATTCCAAAGTGGTCTAGCTTCGTTAAAAGGCGTTGATGGGGAACTTGGTCGAATGCGCGTTCAAAATCTAAGTACACCACATCTATAGGCTTCTTGCTATCAAGATCTTTGCTCCAAGCATGTACACATGTTAACAGGTTTGTAACAGTCGATCTCTTCCTTACAAATCGGTGTTGTTTGGTAGAAATTATACACTCTCTGTTTAAAAACTGAGTTAACTGGTCACATATAATTCTTTCCATGATTTTGACCACAACACTAGTAAGGCTAATGGGACGAAAGTTCGCCGGTTGAGTCTTATCTCCTTTTTTATAGATCGGGGTGACTATGGCATGCTTCCAATCTTGAGGTAGGTATCCTGTGTCAAAGGATCTGTTAAATAATTCTGATAAAGCAGGAGCCAGTGTCTTTACACAATTTTTTAGTATGCAGCATGTTAGTTTGTCAGGACCGGGAGACGACTGTGTATTCAAGTTTAATATAATTTTTTCAACATCCTTTATTGTGAATGATATGTCACTTAAGCTATTTTCTACACGGGCAGGTAAGGTTATTCTAGCGTGTGCGCCTGTAACTGGTTCTTCTGAGTATGCCTTACAAAATTCTACAGCGAATGCTTCGGCAATTTCACCAGGATTTGTGACTAGGTCTCCATTTTGAGTTCGTATTGCAGGTGGGATGCTAACTTTGGCGGTGGTACAGCGGCGAATGTGGGAATAGAAGGCTTTGTCACCATGCTCTAGTATTTTTGACTCGTATGCACTTCTCTGTTTCCTTGATAGAGCAACGCACCTGTTGTTCACATCACGGAATTTCACGTAGTCAACCTCATTGCCTGATGATCTGTAAATATCCCAAAGCACTTTCTTATCTGAAACTAGTTTCAAAACGCATGCGTCAATCCAAGGTTTGTTTTTAATTTTATCTTTGACCACTTTTTCTGGAGCATGTTTATCTGTAGTGATATTAATCGCTTGCAGGAGTCCTGTCCAAAAATTTTCAGTGTCAGTATGGGAGTGAACTGATTGCAGGTTCTCCGCTAGGTCTGTGTTGTAGTGTTCGAAGTTGATCGATTGGTAGAAACGCTTTGTTTTTGTTGGGTTTTTCAATGTTTGTATATGACATTGGATACTGAAATCTAATATGCAATGGTCACTTTTACCTATAGGTGGTCTATGGATAATTTCTTTAACTAAAGTTTCCTCATTTACCATTATAAGGTCCAGGAGAGAAGGAGTGTGGTCTTGTCGGAACCTTGTGGGTCTACACACCAATTGGAAAAGATTACTGTTTATAAACATACTTTTAAAAAGATCTGCTGATCCTGCTTGAGACTGATCTATACTGATTGGCCATTTTATAGAAGGGTAGTTAAAGTCACCAGCAATAATTATGGAATTATTTTCTGAAGCTGCCGAGAGGTTGTCCAATAATTTGGTGTCCCGTGGTCTCCAAATAGCTTCGTCGGTAACATCCGACCGGTACACCCCTACTACAAGAAAGTGGTATGTGCTATACTGAATGTCTATATACAGTGCTTCCACATCATCACACATATATCTCTGGTTACGCCTGGCAACTATTGGAATACCATATGCACTGTCTCTTACATACATTGCCACACCACCACCTCTGGTTTTGCCTTCTGATTTCTTTTTCATATGCTTGCGGTCCAGTCTGAACAGAGTATAGCCAGGTATATTGAATGCACTGTTACGGTCTTTACTATTTAACCAAGTTTCTGTGACTATTGCTACGAAGGGCTTTCTTGTGATTACATCATGTAAGAAAAGATCAAATTTAGGTGATAGAGAGAATAAATTGGTATACATAAATGTGAGGTCTACATATGGATTTCTATTGTCGTACACTAGTTTTTTTGTTGGACAATTCTAGGTATTCCCTTTATATACCTAATCGTAAGGTTGGATTCTCCGTTCTCTACTCTAGTTTTGAGGGCTACTCGAAGTTGGTCGAGCTCCATGCGCTGATTTGGTGTCTTATCATCAAATATTCTTACCTCTCTTTTGGCCTTACTTTTGTTCTTGAGCAACCAAACAGCATCCTGACGAGAAGTAAGTACCACCTTCATGGGCCTGGACTTGCCATCTTCACGGCGACCTAGTCGCTGCACGGTCACCACCTTCTCTGAATAGTCATCACTATTGTTTATCTCTTGTAAAATCTTCTTAACATTTAATTCATCGTGCGACTTCCTCTCACTGCCAATCTCAGAGTCACACTCCTTGACACCGGCCAGGATTACATTGTTGGCTCTACGTTCACGCTCAATTATTTCCTCCATTATAAGGTCCGCGTCGCGGAGGGACGGGGACGGGGGAACCACAGTCACCGGCGCTGGAGCTACGTTGATGGGTTGCGACAGCAGTTTTTTAACTTCGTCAAATTCTTCGCGAAGTCCGTTGTATGCTTTGATGAGCTTAGGAACTTGGAATAGGGCCTCCCGGCATGCGGGGCACAAGTACAACAATGTGCGCTTGCCCTTTAACCCCATGACGCGCACCTCACTACTCGTCAAATTACTACATTGCAGACAAATATTTCTTTTACAACCATCACACTGCACTGTATTTTCATCGTTGTGCTCATCCTCGCATTGATAACACTTCATTTCAAAGCTCTAAATTGACACTGGCTCGAAAAGTCGTTACGATTTTGATACTAGATTTTCACTTCACTAAAGCAATTTATAGCGCAATCTAATGTGTGTACACAATTGGGTGTGCCTAATTTACACGATTATCGTATTTTAGACGAAGATTCTACGCGTTTACTATTTTTTTGTGAGTTTTAGAACACTAAGCAACTTCCAACACTGTTTGTCTTTCTGAGGGTAGGAGTCGAAAAACCCATTTCATGGAAGTGACGCCATTTCATGTTGTGATTCCAGCCAGAACCGGCGACTGAAGGCGCGGTCCAAGCCACAGCGACCCAAGCGTGAGAAGAAAGAGAAGACAATACCAAGCGGTGATGCTGGTGTCCCGGACACAGCTGAGCTGAGCTATGCTTCTGACTCGGAGTACTTGACTGATTACCAGTCAGTACTAGGTAGGTTATAACAGAAATGTTTAATGTGAGTTTGTATTAGGCACAGTGCAAATGAGCCACCACCACAAGTGTCCATTGGCCACAACCACAAGTGGTCAAAGGCGACCACACGTGTGCGGCGAGTCCATACAAAATGTACTAAAAAGCTTGTAGCGTGGTGGCTGTCGCGAGTGGCTCGTGTGCGAGTAGCCTTATAGCAAAACTTCCTTAAACATGATAAAAATTCCTCCCCACATAAGCAGTTATACAAGTTGATTCATAATATTTATCTATCCCGAAAAAATAATAACTGCATTCATAGAAGCCAGTTTGATTACCGAATAAGCATTTGGTGAGACTTAAATGGTAGTTGCTCACACAAGCTCGAAGTTGCACAACGGGCTATGGAGAGAGCTATGCTAGGAGTTTCACTACGTGATAAGATCCGAAATGAGGAAATTCGTAGAAGAACCAAGGTTACCGACATAGCTCTCAGAATTAGCAAGTTGAAGTGGCAGTGGGCAGGCCATATAGCTCGCAGAACCGATAACCGTTGGGGAGTAAAGGTTCTCGAATGGCGACCACGAACCGGGCGACGCAGTGTTGGAAGGCCCCCCCAACCGATGGACCGACGACATTGTGAAGATTGCGGGAAGTCGGTGGATGGAGAAGGCTCAAGACCGTTCGTCGTGGAACTCTTTAGGGGAGGCCTTTGTCCAGCAGTGAACTTCTACAGGCTGATGATGATGATGATGAAATGGTAGTGGTAGTGGCGTGTGTGGCCTTCCGATCCACACATGTCATGGGCTCGAAACCTATCGTGCACCAATGGATTGAATGCTAGTGCTCTCAAACGGTGATGGAAAACATCGTGAGGAAACCGACATGTCCTAGAACGACGACATTGCACGACAGGTTTCGAACCCACGACCTGTGGATTGGAAGGCGTGAAAGTACGACTCCTCCACCAGCTGCAGCGCTCTCATTTTAGATTGATTTAATTAATTTGACAGGCACTGATGGAGAGATGGACAGCGAAGAGTTTTACGACGTGCATACAGATGATGAAGAGGACGACACTCTACGGGAAGAGAAGAGGAACGGACACACGACGAACCCACCCGACGAGGTATGTACAGTCAACTTTTATGATGATACCCTACTAGGTATATTCTTTTTATGTATTATAATAATTAAACTCTATATTATTTATGAGTTATATTTTTGTATTTATTCTCCCTCTGTTTATTGTCTTTTTTTTTTTTTTGTAGACCTCTTTGTATATTCTGTTGTCTTATTATATAGTCGCATGTTTATTTTAGTTACCAGATCGTACGTCACTGCAGCCCTGAGCTGAAAATCAGCGCTGTTAACTCGTTAGCAGCACATGCTGAGCTCAGGGCTTTTCATACTTACTGTACTTGGCAGCACATTCCACGCACATACCTACACTTGTTTTCTCTCTTTCTGTCCACCTCTATGGTTTTTGTATTTGTGTGTGTCATACTTTTGTTCTTGTTGTTGTGTACAGTTTGTGTGAATAAATGATTTCTACTTCTACTACTTCTACTACAACTAGTTTGATTTGTATACCACTATACAAGGTGAATTCGCGGTCGGCCAGTCCGTCGCTGTAGAGAAGACATTGAATCAGTGGCTGGAAAAAATATGGACACAAAGGGCAAGAGACAGAGGAGGATGGCACGAGATGGAGGAGGCCTTGATCCAGCAATGGATAGCCCCTAAATAAATAGAAAAAAAATAATAAAAAAAAAAAAATAGGGAAATATGGCTAATAATAATAATACAAGGTGATTCTTAATATATGTATGCCATTCCGAAAGGGGCTTATTGTACAACCAATTGGCAATAATGTTTTACGACTTTTGGAAATTCGATAATTTTCATTGAAAAAACTATTTGCAAAAATCAGCAGTTTTGGGGTCAAATCAGGTCAAACTCAATGAATCAGCTGTTTTAGGTAGAAATCATGATTTCGAACTTCTTGAACGTTTAGTTATTAGTTCTAAAGATGATAAAATTACCAAAATCAGATAATTTGAGAATAATTGGGGGAAAAAAAATGAAAATATTGATTTTTTTTTTTGCCTTTGTTATTATTTTTCGTTAAAATAACCCCCTTTCGGGATGGTATAACTACATATTATGAATCACCTTGTATACAGTAGGCTAAGCAAGGTGACAATATTTATAACACCTATTTGTATTTTTTCAGGACATAAAACTAGAAAATCTCAATTTAGACGCTCAAGACAAAACGGACATACCCAAATCACCAAACACAACTACATAGCTATAACTGGAAAACAGGTAGATATAATTAGAACATACATACATAAAATCACGCCCATTTCCCAGAGGGGTAGGCAGAGAGGTTTTCCAATTGCAACGATCCTAACATACCTCTTTCATTCACTCATGCTTCTTCATGCATACTCGTCGGTTAAGAGTACTCTTAACCTGGCCTTTTAATCGATTTGATCACCTTTTTTTTTTTTATACAACTGATGTGGCAAACAAGCTTACGGCCCACCTGTTGGTAAGCGGTTACCGTAGCCTATGAGCGCTTGCAATACCAGAGGCATCACGCACGCATTGCCGACCCCGAACCCCCTCCCCCCCTAAAGAGCTCTGGCAACCTTACTCATCGCAGGAACACAACACTATTTGAAACAAATAACGTTATTTGGCTGCGATCTTCTGTAAGGCGGAGGTACCTCCCCAGGCGGGCTGCTCCAAACATCCTCAGAAACTTTCGCATTTATAATATTGATAGGATAGGATTCATATCTTATACTATTTTATGACCCAAGATGATTTTTGTAATTAATTTCATTGAAAAAGATTTTTTTATAAATTATATTCTATTTCTAGCCGTTTTTATCCCACTGCTGGGCAAAGGCCTGGCCATGCCCTCCACACCTGTGCAAAGTCAACCCAGTCCATCAGAAATTCCAAATAAAAAATAAAATTTCAACCTTCATATTCATTTTTGTTTTTTTTTTCAGGTGGAAAAATCTGGTAAAGGTATAGTTGGGTTTGGGATTAGCAGCCATTGTTAAATATAGGCGTTCAAATAGATGTTAAAATACAGTACAAAGAGAAAAGTTATTCAAAAAGGATAATGACTTTGGCAATGGCATTCCGTGCTTCAGAAGGCACATCATATGTGTCGTCAAGATATGACGGGAGGCATTCAGAGGCCTAAATATGTTTTTTTTTAATGTATATTGTGGTAACTGCAGCTATTCTGTTTGTACTGTATATTAATAATTTAATAATGGGAAATGACTAAGGCACCTTAGTTCTTGACGAAAAAAGGTCACCTGTCATTCGTCAAGGTATGAGGCACGTGACACGACGACAGTCTTAGCTCAAGAAACTTATGTAGTCCAATTATTGTCAGCCTTTAAAATCTTTATGTATTATGCCAATTAATTAGTGTGTTTTTTTTTGTATTATCATTATTGTATGTAATAAATTGGGTGACATTATGTTGTTGCATTATGCTTAACTATTACTATACCTATTTTGACGGTACTAAAAATTTGGCAATGTACAAAGTGATTCATAATATTTATGCTTTCACGAAAGGGGCTTATTCTACACCAAATTGCCATACAGTTTGTTCCAAGACTTTAGGAAATTCAACATTTTTTCATTGAAAAAAACACAAATAGGCACAAATCAGCCGTTTTGGAGTTGAATCAATTCAAACTCAATTATTCAGCTATTTTTGGTAGCAGTAATGTTGTTCTCGTACGTAAATGAAAACTTTATTTTCAGAAAGAAACTAAACTAATACAAGTTAATATTTACAAAATACAAATATAAATGAAAATAGCTAATTTGAAAGTTTCTGTAAAAATAATACTCTTTCGCTTTGATGATAGAATAAGCCCCATACATACATACATACATACATATTATGAGTCACCTTCTAGATGGGAAAATATTGCCTTTCTTATAGGTCGAAATTTAACAACAGAATTGACACCATTGTCTTTAAATGATGGCCTAATTATTCCGCCAGATCCTGGAGTGCTATTGCGTAAGCGAAATGGTAATGAAGTTCGCAATATAAATTATGGCGACATCCGAAGTTTTTCAATTATGAAAAGGAAGGAAGCTAGCTAGGCTTGCAGTTTTCCCTTGTCAAATTTGGAAAGTTTTGGATTGTTCTAAGATTGTTCAAATAACCCTCAATGTTACGAACTTCATTGCCATTTCGCTTACACAATTGCACCGCTGGCCCGTGGTGCATTTCGAAATTTTGGCGCCACTGGGTTCGTACACGGCAACGCGATTCCCATTTTGCTTACAGAAAGCGCGGGCCAATATTTTGCGGGACCTATCGGAAATGAAATAAGGGTTATATGGCAGACTATTCTAACCTTAAAATGAAGGCTTTAAATTGTACAAAAACATGTACGAAATAATGTTAGCAGCCATTTTAATAATAGGCAGTCATTTATTCTCCTATTTTTTGTCTAAAACGTATTAATGCGACTGGAAGAGATTCCTTAATATAATCAAATGCTTGAAAATGGCATTGAGATGTACATAACTTTTATTTTTCATTGACAAAATACTTGATTCTACGTATTTTATTACTTAAAATCATGATCATTCCTATCTACGTTTTAATAAATAATGTGTAAAGAAGTTAGTTGCTAGCTGAAACATCAAAACATTGAAAAGTATGTGGTTTTTTATTCAATTTAGTAGAAATTTAATATTAATACAATACATCCTTTTGTGAAATTATAATTCGCACAAAATATATTCAAATATACTTAGCTCAAATACATCTGTATAATCTTTATATTACAAAGCTCAAATATTATGCTATATATTATGGCTGTATATTATGCTATGTAGGCTGTGTATTGTAGCAGTTCTTATCTGTCCCATAATGGTGAAGAAGATAACGTGAGGAAACCCGCGGCTTAGTCAGCTCCACACTTGACTCGAACTCGAAAGGTCGAAGGTCGACTAGGCTGAGTGGATGGTATAGGTGCTGGGCATGCCTAATCTATTCAAACATGTCGCAGGCAGAGCGTCCTGTTAGCAAAGCCAAAGTCAAAAGGCTTTTATTTCAATAAAATCACTAGGATAACTTTGAAACGTCTTAAAGACTAGGTGAAGCTATGCCTGTTCCTCGCGACCAAGCCTAGAAGAATCAGCGAGTAAGAGTTCCACCTGACGCTGTATAAATCATCTAGAATGTCATGTTATCTTCCTATCGGTCCCAAAAGTCCGCTCACTATATTTAAAACTTACTATGAAAATTAAATAATATATGAATGTTGCAGAATAATCGCATTATCTTTCTATGCCTACCAAATTGTGAATTTAAATGGCCTAAAGCGATTCATAAAATATTTTGCTTATGTTCGTTCAATTGTTGGGAGGTTTGTAAGGTTATAGCTGACTCACTGGAAATAATAATCTGCATCTAAATTGGCTTGAAATCGAGCCTAGTGCCTTTAAGCCCAGTTCTTGTATACGTTAGCTAGGTAGACCATTAGGTATTTTAGTATACACAGGTGTCAAAAGTTCTATTTAATTTTCTTCTATATTGTTTATCTTTCAGCACAACAGTCATATTTGGGACACTTGTAGAACCAACATTTATATCATATTAACTTTGGTCGAACTAAGTTCGTCCTTTTTCGTACATTGAACTAAATAAATAGTTCAACTGTCAACATCATGTTATAATGGAATTTGGAAGTAATAAAAAACTATCTTTAGTATTTTATGATAACTCTAATAAAATATTAATAAGGGTCAATCTACGTTATCCTGTCAAAATGTGTGTATGAGATGATGTCAGACACAATCTGTTTGTACTTAGGATCCATACACATTTATAAAATAGATCTACACTTTTTCCAAACATACAGCTTAGGAAGGTACATGTCGATTGGGGTTACTATACAAGCTGATTCATAATTATGTTGTGCTATTCCGAAGCTTATTGTAAACCCAATGGGCAATAAAGTTTGTTCTACGTAGAAATTAGTAATTTTTTCATGTTAAAGACTGCAAAAAATCATCTGTTTTTGGGTCGAATCAGTTCAACTCGATTATTCAGTTTGTTTCGGTATGTTGTAGTTTTTTCGTTTCTTTTCGTTGATAAGATAAGCGGGATAGCAGTTGAAGACGATGCAGGATGACCAAGAAAGAGCCAGTTTATTTATCAATTTATTCTCGAAATATTTGTTAATAGTTATTGTAGATACAATTTATTTTTTTGGTGTAATTATTGTGGTATTTTGTTAACTAATGAATGGAAATAAATAATTAATTTTTGAATATAAAGTTTTTTGTTTCCTTTAGTAGAATACTGCGAATCCCATAGACTAAAATACCTACATATTTTTATTCTATAGAATTCGCAGTATTATACTAGCGATTGCCTACGGCTGGTAAGCCCTAACCAGTGTCCACACCTTAATGTATTTTCCCTTAAATTTAGGATATTTCTTAGTGCCTAGGGTATTTTTAGGGGAAAACATTTTGACAGCTTGTGCCAGAACCGAAGACTTTCCACTAGAATTTTGCAATTTAAGTCTACAGAAAAAAGTACAATGTTCAAAAAAGATTGAGTATTTAAATCTCTACACTTTTTAGGGGAAAGTTTTGCAAAATATTGTTGAATTAGGGTATTTTTCACTGAGTCTGGGGGAAAATCAAATTTCGGGGTTGGCAGCACTGCTTAGTCTTGGTGTTACCCACCCGTAAACAGAGTATATTAAAGACCGGGCTAGCGCGTATACCCGAGCAAGACGAAAGTTCGTATAATCCAGCCAACTAGAAATTGATATTTTTGTGCGTGGCTCTAGGCATGAGAATGACCATGCGATTAGTGCGGTTTATCATAACCAATGATAAATTTTAAAATTTAAAGAAGTGGTCATGATTTAAGCATTAGAAAACTAGATAAATAATAACGTGTTCAATTATATAGCCAGGATCTTTTCCAGCATAAAGTTTTAATTGCAAATAGAAACAAAAACGGTACTTACCCGAGAAAGGTAATATTTTCCACTTTCCTTAAACTATCGCTCGTGGAGCCTAATACTGCAACGTACTATATTACCAGTTTAATTCTACACCTGCTACACCAGGAACACAAAAATATTAGCTAGTAAATTAGTAATTACTGCACTTTGTCACACTAACCATTGACTTTGTTGTGCACCAATGTTGGTGCACAACAAAACCAAAGTGCATACGCAGACAGTGATGGAAGATAACAGTTCTTTCTCCTTTACCCATACTTCGTTTTATATATTTCTATCCTTTTCTTTCTTGGTATTATTATTTAACGTGACGTCTATGCGTAAACAGAGTATAACACCTCACCTCTATATTCTCTTTGCTTTGATTTAGAACCAGATCTGATTCGCAGGTCAACAGCTCACAAACTTTCTTTGCCGCTCAAGTAGATCTATGAATCAATTCAAATGAATCAGGTAAAGTGAAGCAAACAATGTTATGGGTACTAGCAAAGAGTTCATCAAACGGTCAGCTTTTCTAATATGGACTTTATAGTGTTGAAAATAAAACACAAATTGTTGTCGTCGTATGAAATCGTTTCGATTCAGCAACCAGCTCAGCTTTACTGATAAAGACCTTAACGCGTTGAAAATATAATACAAAACAATTTTGCTGGGTGTCGCGATTCGCATGACTCGCAGATAAAGTAGACCTGTTTTGAGCTGTTGAACCACTTGGGAGCGGCGCGTAAGCCATTGACCTGCAGTTCAATACACTGTGATTCGATCTGGATGCGTGAATCTGACTCGAGTTATCACCCCACCCCATCTCTAAAAAATCTCAATCGGCTCTATCTATTCCACATAGTACTTTTCTATTTAGTATCTTCTTCCTTCCTACTAGTCTGTGTTCTACGTAGTACTCACTCGTAGTAGTCTGTGGTGTTCTACTATTCTCTTTGGTTACTTTTTGTCGGGTTTTCTGGAGTTTTTCGTAAATTACGAAATAGCGGACTTTCAGCTATCTTCCAGCATTTTGCGCACATAAACCCAAAAAGGTTACTTCAATCAATCAAAATGCAAGAAGGTAAGTTAACATTTACAGCTAAACCATGGATCCACCATGAAAATCATAACATGTTTCCGCGACTCCTATGTACGCCTTTTTTTAAGATTTAGAGGTGACTGGGATATCGAGGAGTGGTCGTGTGAGGAAGAAAAGCTCGAAGCTGATGGACTTCGAGTCACCCGACGATATCGAGACGAGATACCGCCGTCAGACGCCCGTGAAATCCTACGCCAACTTCCGCCAGGAGGAGGCACCTGATTACCCGGTACAGGAGGCTCCGAGTCAGTTGCCGGTGGAGGAGGCCCCGGGGACTGCGTCGGGGAGCGAGTCTGATTACTATGAGAACAATGCGGAGAATGCTGAGAGGTATGTCTTGGATTACATAGCCCTGACCCCACACTAGGATCCCATGTCGTGGGTATCAGAAACTATGAGTACCACAAAACCCAGACCCGGAAGCATTATTTATAGATCATGCTAACTTTTACTTTTACATAGGCCCTTTTCAGGGCCACCATGCCTCAACCTGGTCACTGACCTAATACAGGATGACCAAGAAAGAATCAGTGACACGACAAGCAAGCAAGCATGCAACATTTTCCCACAGCATGAATCAAACCTTACATATCAGATGGGCACTCGCCCACTACGCCACTGAGTTATCAATAACAGGTCACAATAATGATGTCTTCTGTATGTCAGCATGGAATCGGATAGCTCGCAGTCGGACGAGGGAGGTCCGACCCGCCAGACACCAGCTAACTCTCTCTATATGATGGAAAAGAGTGCCAAGAAGAAGCTAGTTGTCAAAGACGGCAGGATCATCGGGAGAGTCAAAGCTCAGAGAAAGGACAAAGGTATAGAGTTGATAACACATACACTTAAGAGGATACAAAAATCAAAATAAATTGTCGAGTGGCGGAGTGAAGAAAGTGACAGCGCTATGTACTGTAATTTAATGCGGAAAGAGATAGCAAGCGTAAGAAGGCGCTCGAATGTAATTGACGTAAGCGAAATATAAGAAAATATCGATTATCTCAGAAACAATCTATTTTTTTAAAAAAGCGTCTTGGATTTAGGTACCCAATGCTATTGTCTAACAAAATATTAAATAAAAAGTTATTTTTGTTAGATAGATTCTGAGTATTTTCGAAAAAACTGTTGCAGAGGACCCAACTCTAAAACATAAATCTATCGAGAAAAGTTTTACCAATCGCGTTTCTGTCTTGGATTTACGTATTTAAAATGCTCAAGTTATCTTTGTCATAAAAATCAAAACTGTTCGTTTTGCGGTTATTGAGAAAAAACAATTCAAAAATCATAAAACAATTAAACCCTCACCTTAACATACACATACATACATTAACATTTTGACTACATCCACTGTTGATAATATTATGTCTAGGTACTTTTATGTAGTGGTAGATTTGCAAATGTAAATGTATACTTAACAGAAAATCCAAAAAAAATATAAATGTTTAAGTTTGTGAGGATGTTTGGATGTTTGTTGTTCAATCACGCCGTAACGGCTCATCTGATTTCATTGAAACTTGGAATAGATAAAGTTCTTTACCTAGAATAGCATATAAGCTACTTTTATGTAGGTACCATTGGAGCGAATCCGCGGGCAGAAGCTAGTGAGGAATATGATGAGATTGAATGAAGCAAAAGAGGTATGTCAGGATCGTAGTGAAAAGCCGTGGTCTCTGCCTACCCCTCTGGGAAACAGGCGTGATTTCATGTATGTATTAATTTGCAGGGAAAACTCGTATCACCGCCTACATGATGTGGGCCAAAGAGGCCCGGAACGAAGTCATCCGCAAACATCCTGATATGGACTTCTCTGCTATATCAAAACGACTTGGAGAGATGTGGTCTAATGTAAGTATGATTCTAATTTCATAGTTAAAACCCAACTTGGCTTAGTATTTATTGAATTTGTGAAGCCAACTATTATAAACTAGCTTCCGCCTGCAGCTTCGGCCGCATGGTACCAACGTAGATAAAAATAATGTGCTATTTCAGACTATAATCTATCACTGCCAAATTTCATCCAGATCCGTTCAGCTGTTCTGTTGTGATTGTGTAACAAACAACCATCCACACAAACTTTCATTTATAATAATGTATTAAAGGATGAGGAAGTTTGGGTAGAGTAAGAGGCCAGGGCCACCGCCGCCGCACACACTGGGATACTGAGAAAATGTTACCAAAGTCCTGCTTCACTATTTTAAGGAGCTGGGCTGGCTGGGGTGGTATAGGGGGTTAGTATAGGGGGACAATGCACAAAAAACCCTGCAGCAGGAAGTCAGTGCAGGTCTAACCAGCCGTGCTTAGAATTAGAATTGCTGTGGTGACCCCGGCTGAAGAATAGGCCCCTCCATTTTTACCCGTGCGTGTCGTAAGAGGCGACTAAAGGAAACAAAGCTAGGGGACTAGCTTTGTCTGCGCTCGACAACCCGCATGCCCAGCGTGGCGAGTATGGGCCAATCCCCGTAAATTATTGTTTCTGGTAATCTATGGGGGAGACTTGGGCAGCAGCATTCCCTATCAACAACAAGTGCTTTGTCTGCGCTCGACAACCCGCATGCCCAGCGTGGCGAGTATGGGCCAATCCCCGTAAATTATTGTTTCTGGTAATCTATGGGGGAGACTTGGGCAGCAGCATTCCCTATCAACAACAAGTGCTTTGTCTGCGCTCGACAACCCGCATGCCCAGCGTGCCGAGTATGGGCCAATCCCCGTAAATTATTGTTTCTGGTAATCTATGGGGAAGGCTTGGGCAGCAGCATTCCCTATCAACAACAAGTGCTTTGTCTGCGCTCGACAACCCGCATGCCCAGCATGGGCCAATCCCCGTAAATTATTGTTTCTGGTAATCTATGGGGGAGGCTTGGGCAGGGGGCTTCTACGGCTCAAATGATGAAAAAAAAATCCCCTTTTCAGGTTAACTACAATGAGCGTTACGTGTGGAAACGTAAGGCGAAGCGCTTCGCCCTGCAGAAGGAACAAAGCAACCATACTTCTAACAAGATAATTTCTAACTTGAGTAAGTCATTATATGTATGCTATCCCGAAAGGGGCTTATTCTACACCCAATCGGCAATGGTGTTTGTTCTACGGCTTTTGGATATTTGTCGTTTTTCGTTGAAAAAACACTGCATAAATCAACTGTTTTGGCGTCAACTCAGTTCAAACTCTATTGTTCAGCTGTTTTAGGTCGTATTCTTGATGTCGAAATTCTCGTAAGTTTCGTTATTATAAAGATGATAAAAAGACCAAACACAGCAAATTTGTAGGAAAAGAAAACTGAACATAAATTGAATATTTTGGTTTTTTTTCCGGCTAATATTCTTTTTTTTTGTTGCTGGAGTAAGCCACTTTTGGACGATTACAATTTACGTTTTTGTTGCTGTTGCGAATAAGCAGCCGCCATCTTGGATTTCATAATGGCCGTCATTTTCGAGATCAGCACCGCCAAATTACTCGAAAACGATACCCATATCGAATTTATCGATTGAATTAAAATTAAAACACATAGGTTATCTGGAAGATTCAGCTTTTCAGCATTAAATTCGCCCTTGTACTGTTTTTTATATAATTTTCTATAATTTTTTTTAAAAACATCACTAGGGTCACTTCGAAACTTCTTAAAAACTAGGTGAAGCTATGCCTGTTCCTCGCGACCTATTATTATTGTGTTTCTAGCCGCGCGTCCAGTGAGCCACCACGCGGGCCCGGGCCGCCCGCCCAAGCACCCGCGGCCGCCGCCGCCCGCCCCGCACCAGCCCCCCGCCGTGAGTGCTCCTGACTCCTGACCCCGCGCTAGGGCCCCCGTCCTAGCGTTTTTATCATACCATTGATACTTTCCCTGGCATTGGTAAAGCCAGCAAATCAACAAAAAGAAAGAATATCAGCGACAATAAAACTTTATTTTCAGGCCATGGAGTTTCTATTGCATTGTGTCAGAACAGCCATGAACTGTTTTTCAAACACCTGTTTAAACATTCCAGCCGGTATCGTCAGCATCCTCTTCCGCTACCGCTACCGCTTCCGCGTCCGCCTCCGCGACCGCCTCCGGCTACCGCGTGCCGGGCTGCGGCGCTGTGGAGGTGGCGGCGCACCTCCGCCTGCTGGGGGAGAGCCTGGCCATCATCGGGGAGAGGCTGAAGGAGCATGAGGTACTAAAGAGATAAATAGAAGATACAGAAATCTTTACTGTACAGTAAACAAAACCATCTTAAAAAGTAATCAAACTACAGTTAAACAAAGGTACAATGGGCGGTCTTAACACAAAAGAGAAACGAGATTTTGTTGCTCTGAATTGGAGTAGCCTGGGGTAGGGGAGGTACGCGTACGTGATACATCTGGTATTGCGAGCTTTCATAGGCTATGTTTACCACTTACCAACAGTGGGTTGTATGCAAAACATTTCCGCTTATAAGATTTGTAGATAGTATTTGAGAAGACTTTTTTTTTAATACAACAGAGGTGGCAAACAAACTTACGGCTCACCTGATGGTAAGCGGTTACCGTAGCCTATGAGCGCTTGCAATACCAGAGGCATCACGCACGCGTTGCCGACCCCGAACCCCTTTCCCCCCTAAAGAGCTCTGGCAACCTTACTCACCGCAGGAACACAACACTATTTGAAACAAATAATGTTATTTGGCTGCGATCTTCTGTAAGGCGGAGGCACCTCCCCAAGCAGGCTGCTCCAATTCAGAACGAGAAAATCTCGCTGTGCCCTACCTCCTCCTAGAAGAAGAAATAAATGAATGTTTCAGGGTCAAATCGCAGTGTCCGGCTCAGTATCAGTGCTGCTCGACACGCTGCTGTGCTCGCTGGCGCCCCTGCTGGGCGTTTGCCGCGCGGTGCCTGCGCTCGCGCCGCCCGCCGCGCTGCTGCAGGACACGCTGCACAACATTGCTTATATCATGCCTGGATTGTAGCACTATAGTCTATAGAGAGCGCTGTTATTCAGTTTCGTCATCTAAAATAGTCTGTGGATCAATCTTTGGCTTGAATAACCTCTACACACCACACTAAAATTTGGATGTTATAAGAAAAAAAAACCCGCTTATATCGTGCCCGGACTGTAGCACTATAGTCTGTGGACGGCGCTGGAATTCAGTTTTGCCATCTAATATATTCTGTGGATTATTATTTGGCTCAAAAAACCTCTACTCACTTAACTACATTGACGATTTTTTAAGAAAATATTTTTTTTAGAATATCTCTTAAATTATGCCTGGGTCCTGATAATTTAACTGTGGATTTTTAGGCGGAAACTTACTAAGTGAAGGTGTTGAGGAATTTATTATAAGAAAAGTTATAAAATTCATAAAGTTTTTTTTTTATAATTAGTTTACACATAATAATGTGCTCTATTATTATTATTACAATCTAGCCATGCTGCAGGCTAATATGCAATATAACATTGACATAATTTTTTAAAATAACTACTACTAAGAATGTGTCCACTGACACTTTTCTTACTGTCTCTATTTAAAGGGAAGATGCCATAGCTATCTAAATCCAGTAACGGATAAAAATAATGACCCTGATTGCAAGGGTGTACTAGGCTACAAGTTTTAGATTGACAATGTAATTTGAATATCTTGCTGTGGATTATAGTGTAAGAATAAAATAAAATATTGATTCCTAAACAATTTGTATTAGTTGTGAGAGACCCTCTATTTCCTAATATCCCTAAATAAAGTAGTAAACAAAACAGCTACGTAGCCGCCATACAGAATGTATGGGATTCGACGTGCGTACACAAAAAAACGCGTAAATGGCCCACCCACCTGAAACCTAGCTAGACCTAGAGTGTACCTAGCCCTAAAGAAAAAGTTACTCTATGGCTAGCCCTCGGCCTCGTCTAATCTAACTCCGCTCACTCGCAGCCTGTCAAGAAGCTTTTGGATGAATCATGTCATCGAATTCGTGACAAAGTTGGCGCGTCGAATGTACGACCGCGCCGACAACTGCTGTCACGTATATCTTAACGCACTGGCGCCACTGCACACGCGACCCCCTGACCACCAAACTCCCTGGCGTCCACTTCCCAGAGCACTCCTGGTGTCACCAGAGTCTTCGCATAGCGAAGACTGAGTGACGAAGTCTGCGAAGAAGCAACCGTAGCCGTAGCAGAAATCGGCCAACGTAATGCCACTGAGAGGCTGGCACTCACAGGGCAGCACCCAGTGACTCGGAAGCAGCAGTTCCCGAAGTTGACGCCAGAGCAAAGAACGCGCCGTTCGATTCTTACCCGCACCTCCTAAACCAAGATGGTAGAGTCGAGGTGTAGATGACTCATGATGATGATGAATCATGTCATTAATAATGTCAGTGTTACCAATGTCAGAAATTATTGTCATTTGAATTTGACGTTTAACTCACGGTTTACGAATTTTACGATAGATGATATCATTCCGCAAAAAATGGAATTTATTTGAATAATACACTAAAATAAACTTAGTATAGCATGTTAAAATGGCAGACCGAATCCGCCAGATCGCCCAGAGGCTGAAAGACAAGGTGCATTTGCAGAAAATCAACGCAACAAGCCGTGACAAAGTCGACCAGTTCATCACAAAGTATGCTCCGGCCTCGAAGGTTTCCGAAATAGCTGAGAAGTTCAGACACGGAGCTATTACACAAAGAATTCAGGACCTAGTGCATAGATATGAACAGTTCACGGGCGTGGAAGAAATCATGGCGATTCAGAACACTGTTATTGAAGCGCAGGTAAGAAAAAAAGGCTCACGAAATTCCCACAGCCTGGTAGACGCAAGCAGCTCATTTAAGTTGTCTGAGAGAGGTAGCCAGGGCCACGTTCAAAGTGAAAAAAATTAATTCCAATAAATAACACCCAACAGTTACTAGTTCTGACCCCACACTATGATTCCCTGTATCATGGGGATCAGACAACACCCAGACCAGGAACAAATATTTGCGGATCTTAAAAAAAATCGGCATCGACATCGGCAGATATAGAGGGGCTTATTCTTCAGCCGGGGCCACCACGGCCATGTGTAGATATACATCTGTCTAAAATTAACTATCCCTAGTTGTAGGCACATCCACATTTGGCACATGCCCAATAGTATGGTAGAATTCTATACATGACAGGTTGTAATCACTTCGCCAAATTGTGAGTTTACTTCCTAGTTTCCTCATGAGACTCCCTTCTGGGCTTGAGCTACCTATCTCCGTACCAAATTACATCAAAATCTATTTAACCGTTTATTTGTGATAAGGATACATATAGAGAGAGAGAGAGAGAGAGAGTGTTCCTACTAATACTATAAATGAGAATATTTGTGAAGATGCTTGGATGTTTTGGCTTAAAAATCCACACTTTGCAGATCAAGCTGAGGCAAGTCGCCTCTAGCTGATCCGCAACATGCTTCAAGCCTCCGAGCGAGCAGACTCAAACTGTGGCTGTTTGCTTCAAGTCGAGGCTGCTCGACCCGAGTTGCCAGGCTTCCATACCAGGCTTAACAGCTCAACCGATTTCTTTGAGTTCTTTACCTAGAATCCTACTAATATTATGAATGCGAAAGTTTGTGAGGATGTTTACATGTTTGTGGTTCAATCACGGCTAAACGGCCAAACCTATTTGGATGAAATTTGGTACAGAGATGGATTATAGTCTGGAATAGCATATAGGCTACTTTTTATGTAGGTACCATGCGAGCGAGGCCACGGGAAGCTAGTAGTAAATAAGTAACCGCCTTACAGAAGATCGCAGCCAAATAACATTATTTGTTTTAAATAGTGTGGTGTTCCTGCGATGAGTAAGGTTGCCAGAGCTCTTTAGGGGGCGGGAGGAGGTTCGGGGTCGGCAACGCGTGCGTGATGCCTCTGGTATTGCAAGCGCTCATAGGCTACAGTAACCGCTTACCAACAGGTGAGCCGTATGCTTGGTTGCCACCTCAGCAGTATAAAAAAAAAAAAAGTAAACAATGTTAAGATGTGTTTCTATGTGATTCCAGGACAAGTTTATGTCAGCGCAAGAGCAGAGACGTGACCTCGGCAAGCAGCTAGCGAACATCGAAGCCAGGCTGAAGGAGTTGCACGCCGAGATGCAAAACACCATGAAAGGAGACGAAAAATACTTACATTTGTGTACGGAGGAGCATAAGGTTAGTTTTTTTTGTTTCATTTCAGCCGTACAACGACCACTGCTGAACATGGCCTCCCCCACAGACAGAGCGAATTCCTTATTCCATGGGGGGATTGGCCCATACTCACCACGCTGGGCATGCGGGTTGGCGAGCGCAGTTAGAGCTATCGTTGTTAAAATGAGGGACGCTGCTGCCCATCCCCTAGCTTTTTTCCCTTAGCCACCTCTTACGACATCTGCGGATAGGTCCTAGTCCTAATACAAAATAGTATAGAATACATAATTATGATCAGATGAGGAATTATAAGGTGACATGACATAAGGTATTGCAATCGCTCTTAGGCTACAGTAACCACTTACCAACAGGTGGGCTGTATGCTCGTTTGCTACTTAAGTTGTATAAAAAAAGCTTTTAAAAGGATACTATTTTAAATCACCATCGGAATTTACTTCACGTGGCATCTGTAAGCTGAGATTATAAGTTGAGCTTGAGCTTGAGCGTTCGTTAGAAGCAAACTAGAGTTTAGCGCAATAGGCTGGGATCCGCGAGAGGCTAAGTACACGGTGTTGATCGAAAGACTCCAGCGTAAGTTTGCCAGATACGTGTATAAGAGAATGTACGGATACTACCCGTACCTTTTCCCTTCTCTATTTGTAACGGGTATGATCGGCCTGGATACGCTGGAACTAAGGAGAAAATTACAGCTAGCTATACACTATTGTCTTATTCTGCGAAACAAAGTGAATAATCCGACCGCTTTGAGCATGATGCCACTATGTGTGCCTGACAATTAGGTGCGCTGTGGCCGCCGTCGACATCAACTGTTCGCCTGCCACACACCGCGAACTCGTCACGCTCATAATGCGCCAACGCTAAGAGCTCTCACTCTTTTAAATGCCTATGTACACGAGGTCCAACATGTCGACATCTTTAATGATAAAATTTGTACTATATTTAATTCGCTAAGAGTATTTTTAAGTTTTAATTTTAGACAGTAGGCACTTTGGTATATACTGTAAGCTTGCTGTTTTAACTGAAATAAATAATTCTAATTCTAATTCTTGACAAAAAGGCCGCTGTTGGAATTCCATTACTATTTTCAGCTTATAATACAAGAGCGGGCCCTCCGCACTCTGTTCGCGGACGCGGAGCGAGAGGAGCGTGAGTTATTCGCGACCATGTCCGCGGCCGTGAAGCTAGGCCACGAGCGCGAGCGGGCACACGCTGAGAGGAACAAGTACTGGTACATCGTTGCATCTATATTTGGTGAGTACCAATGCTCATAGGAGATAGGGAAGAATGGAAAAAGCTGGAGGAGGCTTTTGTGTCATAGACATGCTAAACAATGTAGAGGAATTCATCATCATCATCTCCCTGCCCTTATCCCACTTCATGTGGGGTCGGCACAACATGTTTTCCTCTTCCACTCCCCTCTATCAGCCGTCATATCAGTATTCACTCCTTTCTTACTCATGTCATCTTTCACACAGTCCATCCATCTTTTCTTTGGTCTACCTCTTCCCTTATATCCTTCCACATTCATAAACAATGTAGAGGAATTAATAGTTATATAACAATACCCATGTATGTTTAGCAATAAAGGCTTTGAAATTGAAAACTTATGCTCATAACAGCTACCTTATAGACCGTTCACACCAAACGAGCGAACGCTTGATTGATGTGCCGAAAATTACCGCAGCACGATCGAAGGCCTCCGTTTGTCCTCGCTTCCTCACGCTAGACCGGCCATACCGCCTGCACATCCTTCGCTCGCTCTCGCTTGTTTGGTGTACGCGTCATTAGAGCTTATACCAGATTCCTTAGATCTTATACCAAGTACCTTAGAGTTTATACCAGGTACCTTAGATCTTATTCCAGGTACTTTATAGTTTATACTAGATACATTAGAACTTATATCTGGTATAAGTGCTTAAGTACCTGGTATAAAATAATACATTAAGACCACTTCAAGAATAAACAACAATCCCAAAATGGCGGAGTTTAGAGATACGATGCAACACCAAATGGCTAAGAGCGCCAGTGTGCAGTGTGCAGCACCACCTTGCTTCAAACATTTCAAAGTGATCCTATTGATTTTATTAAAATAAACACCTGTTTGACTTTAACTTTTCAGGCACGGTACTCGGCATAGCTGGTTCAACAATCAACAACCGACTCAAAATGGCGGAGTTCAAAGATATGATGGAACAGCAAATGGCCAAGAGTGCAAGTGTCCTGTACACCATAGCGGGGGGAGGGTCAGCCAACCGGACGGATATAAATGAAGCCATGAAGACGGAATTTGCATACCAGGTACTTTAGAGACTATACCATGAACCTTAGAGCTTTCACCAGGTACCTTAGAACTTACACCAGGTACCTTAGAGCTTACACCAGGTACCTTAGAGGTTATTCCAGTTACCAAAGAGCTTATACCAAAAACCTTAAAATCTTATACCCTAAAACTTATACCAGGAATATAGAGCTTATTATAAGTACCTTAAAGCTTATAAAAAAATACTTTATAATCACACCAGGCACCTTAAAACTCATACAGGTACTTTGAAGTGTATACCAAGTAACTTTATCGGTTTAAAAAAGTATTTCCGCTTCTTGCTTGCTTGCTTGTCATACTGATTCATTCTTGGTCATCCTGTATCAGGTCAGTGACCAGGTTGAGGTATGGTGGCCCTGAAAAGGGCCTATGACCGTCGATGAAAGAATCAGTGTAATGAAAGGATTAATGTGCGCCTCTTAGAGGCTCCTTTCTTTTGTTTACTGTTAGAAAAGGACAGGGCGAGAGTTATCGAGCCGATAAAGTTAGCGACTGATTATGAATACATTTGATAACAAGTACTTAAACAATTATTTTTTATTTTTACGCTCACAAGAGGGCAGCACATGAACAACAGGTTTGTAAATAGCTATATATTTATTAAGAGCCGCGTTGGCCTAGCGGGTGTTACGCCGACTTTTGATCCGCAGGCCGTGGGCTCGAATCCCGTTCGTACACTGTGTTTTTATATTCTATAAAAATAAATGCGCGTATATGGTTAAACCGGTGAAGGATTGGCTTACAACCTTGGACTGGGAATGTGTCTTTTATGTTTGGACGTGCCTCTCACTACCCCGTTCTTCTTCAAGAATTTCTAGACAGACATATGGTCGTAAGGTCTACCTACTTGCTCCTACGAACTTACTTACTGTGGTATTCTTAAACAATTTGTGATTACACTCATATTTTTCTTACTTAAAAAATAGGCACACGACTCTGCTGAGACGACCTCGGTGGCGTAGCGAGTGCGATTCCTGCTGCGGAACAAAGAATAATAATAAATATTCCGGACATATCACACACGGTCAACTGATCCCAAATTAGGCATAGCCTGTACTATGGGCACCAGAGACTGATATACATAATAGATATATATTTAACACCCAGACACTGAACAAACATCTGTGTTCATCACACAAATGTTTGTTCAGTGCGGGAATCGAACCCGCGACCTCTAGCGCAGAAGGCAGAGTTACCACCAATTGAGCTATGAGGCCAGTAAATGTTTACATGATCTGCAAATATTTGTTCTGGGTCTGGGTGTTGTGGTGCCACGGTACTCGTAGTTTCTGATACCCACGACACAGAAGATCCTAGTGTGGGGTCAGGACTGTGTATGTAACTGTTGGTTATGCTTATGTCACTCATAATTACAACAAAAATGCCGAATGATGGAATTTCAGCTTGTTTACCTCATTTTAGTTATTTTTGCAGTGTAATTTATTTTTTATGTTCTTTGTTAGTTTTTTATTCCTTAGAGTTCAATCTCGCAAACCTTGTGTATTTTTCTAGGCTTGGTCGGCGTAGCTTCACCTAGTTTCTAAGACGTTTAAAAATGATCCTAGTGATTTTATTGAAATAAACGCCTTTTGACTTTAACTTTGACTTTTCTCAAGTAGTTTTGCAATTTATTGTTTTTTTTCCAGGAGCAATTAGCACACAACCTGAAACTGATGCAGGAAAACATCAGTCATCTAGTCACCAAGCAAAACTCTTTAATAGGTAAGCTCTTAACTTCTTCGTCAACCATGTTGAACCATCTACAAGTTTTGTCATCCACTGTACACAATGTGTACACTACACACACTGTACACACTGTACACAATTTAAAGATAATTTATTTGCTTAAACATGTGTACATGCTTAAGCAAATAAATGATCTTTACATGAATAATAAATAAATATTCCGGACATATTCACACGGTCAACTGATCCCAAACTAGGCATAGCCTGTACTATGGGTACCTGTGAGAGGTAAGAGGCTGTGTCCAGCAGTAAAAGCTTTGGTGGAGTGGGGGTAGTGGCCCCGCCTCCCTATCCACAGGTCGTGGGTTCGAATCCCGGTCGTGCACCAACGGTTTTTCCAAAGTCTTGCGACATGTGTTTTTTTTAATGATATTTTCAATTTCATACTAAATGTTGACATTATAATTTTCTTTAATTTATTTACGCATGTGTGTATAATTTCTATTTATTGACTAATTTTATTATGTAATTATTTTTTATTAATTTATTCTGTAAAATTGCAATTATTATTATTATTAATATCTTTATTTCAGGCTACTTGACATATTACACAAACATGTGTAACATGCCATGGCCCATAGGTACCAATAAATACCTTACAGACTAACATACATATAATATTAAACTTGAATAACTACAGCACATCTAGAGTCGCAATGTGTGTAAATAGTGTGCCGACTGAGAAAAATAAATTGAATTGAATGTGCACGAAAGGTTATTTTATAATTGTTTTTCCATTTCCCAGAGCGGATCCACCTCCAGGAACAGACAGCGGCGAACCAGTTCCGAGACCTGAAGCGTCTGGTGGTGGCAGCCTCGCAGACCAGCGCCAAGTCCGACGCGGAACTTGCGAAAGCACTTTCCATAGTCCACCAAGACTTAGACGAGGACCACAACAAAGTGGAAGACAAATCTAAGGACTACAGGACTTTTGAGACGAATCAAGTGCTGACAGGAGCTGGGATACTGCTGTGTATACTTATTTTTGGCAATGTCTTAGGTAGGATAAGTTGATTTTGTAGGAATCTGCGTATTTTACAAACAGTTGAGCTATCTAAAGACCGTTACAAACGGTCTATAGATAGCTCAATTCGATCGTTTGTAAAGAATAGATAGCTCAATTGATCCCAGATCACTACCAGTCGGATATTTTTAACCCAATTGGCAATAAATTTTGTTCTACTGCTTTTGGAAATTCGAGAAATGTCACTGAAAAATCTCCATGCAAAAATAAGCTGTTTTGGGGACAAATAAGTTCATACTCAATTATTCAAGCACTCTTTATGTCGAACTTCTCATAAGTTTTATATAATTATTATTAAGATGATAATAATAAGAAATAAAAAACATTGGAAAGACCGGAGGAAAATCATAAATATATTGAATATTATTATTTTTTTTCTAAAACGTGGTCGCAGCATCGCAGACTAGCGCCAAGTCCGACGCAGAACTTGCAAAAGCACTATCCATAGTCTTTAGACGAGGACCACAACAAAGTGGAAGGCAAATCTAAAGAGTACCGGACTTTTGAGACGAATCAAATGCTGACAGGAGTTGGGTTACTGCTGTGTATTGGTACTTATTTTCGGCAATGTCTTAGGTAGAATAAGTTGATTTTATTGTGAAGGAATCTGTGTATTTTACAAACTAAAGACCGTTACAAACGATCTATAGATTGATTGACAATTGATCCAGATCACTATCAGTCGGATATTTTTAACCCAATTGGCAATAAAGTTTGTTCTACTGCTTTTGTAAATACGAGATATGTCATTGACAAAATAAAAATAATTTGAAAAACTGTTGCGTCAACGCTCAGACTAAACCAGAAGTATGAAAGGTTAGCTTCCTGTAGGGGTGCACTAAGAAAGGAATTCCTGAAACTCAACCCCTAAGGTACTTAGGCCTAAAGCGCTACTCAGATCCATAGCGCCACATGGATCCTTAAGCGTTGCTAGGATCCTTAAGCGTCACTATGATCCTTAAGCGTCACTTTGATCCTTAAGCGTCACTTGGATCCTTAAGCGTCACTAAGGTCCTTTAGCGCCACTTGGATCCTTGAGCGTCACTTAGGTCCTTCAGCGCTACTAAGATCCATAAGTGTCACTTGGATTCTTAAATATTTTCGACAGTGCACTTACCTGGTTTAAAATACGCAGAATCAAATAATTAAGTAGGTAATTTAATTTGATAAAAGAAAGTGATTTCAGACAAAGATTATTGTGATTTTAGTTTAAAGCCTTTTTTTTATAATTTGTTTAAGGTTAAGTTAAACTTGATTTTTAGCGTCTTATTTTTTTTAAAACTTTGTTTAAAAACTTAAACGTCAATGATTAAGATATGCCAATAATCGTTTTTTCTTTGTTAATTCAAAATTCCGTCATATTCTTTATTAATTCACGTTGCTTGCTTGCTTGCATGTCACTGATTCTGTCTTGGTCATCCTTTATTAGGTCAGTGACCGGATTGAGGTTTTATTATTATTATTATTTTTTTATGTTATACGGAGGCAGACAGGCTTACGGCCCACCTGATGTTAAGCGGTTACCGTCGCCTATTGACATCTGCAACACCTGGAGCATTGCTAATGCGTTGCCTGCCCTGGAGAAATCTATTAGTATTTTTCTTAAAGCTGAGGTATGGTGGCCCTGAAAAGGGCCTATTACCGTCGATGAGAGAATCAGTGTAGTGAAAGGATTAAGGTGCGCATCTTAGAGGCTGTTGCAGAGAGGTCTAGTATTGTCCCACAAATGGGAAACACTAAAATTACTACTGCCAGAGGTCTCATCATCATCAGCCTGTAGAAGTCCACTGTTGGACATATCAAAGTCAAAGTCAAAAGGCATTTATTTCAATAAAATCACTAGGATCACTTTGAAATATGCCTGAGAGTTCCATGACGAACGGTCTTGACCCTTTTCCATCCACCGACTTCCACCGTCTTCGGTCCATCGGATACACTGCGTCGCCCGGTTCGCGGTCGCCATTCGAGAACCTTTATTCCCCAACGGTTGTCGGTTCTGCGAGCTATATGGCCTGTGGTTTACGGTTAATTTTCTTATTGGTACAAAATCACAAAACCCATGTTTATCATAAACCACTTTTCATAATAAGGCATGTTTTGAAAGAACTCAAGTCAGGTAGGGCCGATGGATGTAATTGAAACTGCTAAAATACTTTTCTCGAGTTTTAATTTTAGATACAAGCAAGACTGGTTAGTGCTAAGTACTAAGCACCTTACTTATCGACGTCTCGAAACAGAATAATATCTCGACTGGCCATCGCTTACTCGCAGAGTCCGTTGCCCCCACTTTTTCTCAAAGTAACGGTTTGAAAATGCGAATAACCAATAGCAAGCCAGTAACAATACTAATTTAAGGAAATCTAAACAATGTATCATTTTATTATTCTCATAAATATGAACGATATTTTACGAATGATAATATCACAACTTTCTTGGATTTGCATATAGATAAAGCTAAATTGAACATAAAACAATAACAACACTTCCTGTCAAAGACAATTTGACAAAGACATTTCTAAATTGAATAATAGAACATGTAAAATTAATGACAGATGCTTACAGTTTATTGTTTTATGTGTATCATAAATTATTTTGTACATTGTTAGCAAAGTGTTATTTTAATATCTTTTCGTTTTATAACAGTTACCTACCAACATTATGTTAGTAATTAGTAGGTACCCGTGATACATAAAATAAATATTGTACTTAAATGTTGATTTTGTTGTATTATTATACAAGGTGATTCATAATATGTATGATATCCCGAAAGGGGTTTATTTTACACCCTATCCTACTAATATTATAAATGCGAAAGTTTGTGAGGATGTTTGGATGTTTGTTGTTCAATCACGCCCAAAACGCTAAAATAAATGAACATGAATATGAAACGGCTGAACGGATTTGGATGGAATTTGGTACAGAGATAGATTATAGTCTGGAATAGCATATAGGCTACTTTTTAGCGAAGCCGCGGGCGAAAGCTAGTTGGCTATATAGTTTGTTCTACTGCTTTTGGTAATTCGAGAAATGTCACTGAAAAATCTCTATGCAAAAATCAGCTGTTTTGGTCAAATTAGTTCAAACACAATTATTCAATCAATCTTGATTTCGTAAATTTTATACAAGGTGATTCATAACATGTATACCATCCCGAAAGGGGGTTATTCTATCTACAAAAATAAATAATACCAGCGAAAAAAAAACAATGTAAAAAAAAAAATTGAACATTTTTTAACAAAATTTCTTAAATTAGCTGTTTTCATAATAAAATTAATTAAATAAATATCCCGGACATATCACGCACGGTCTGACTGATCCCAAACTAGGCATAGCCTGTACTATGGGTACCCGAGACTGACATACATAATAGATGTATATTTAACACCCAGACACAGAACAAACATCTGTGTTAGTCACAAATGTTTGTCCAGTGCGGGAATCGAACCCGCGACCTCTAGCGCAGAAGGCAGAGTTACTACCAACTGAACTGAATAGAGTTTTTAAATGCAAAATGTCGAATTTCCAAAAGTCGTAGAACAAACTTTATTGCCAATTGCTTGTAGAATAAGCCCCTTTCGGGATGGGATATATATTATGAATCACCTTGTATAATGACTTTAGCAGTGAAGCAAATAAACTGATTAGGTATCATCATCATCATCTGCCTGTAGAACTCACTGATGGATAGAGGCCAATGCCTCTAAGCAAAAAAATCATCTGTTTTGGGGTCAGATCAGTGCAGACTCAATGAATCAGCTGTTTTAGGTAGTAGTCTTGATGCCGAACTTCTCGTACGTTTAGTTGATAAAAAGATGATAAAAATACCAAATACTACTAATTAGAGCGAAAAACAAAATAGATTGAATATCTTGTTTTTTCGCAAATATTATTTATTTTTGTTTATAGAGTAAGTACTATGTATGTATTCTATATTATTCTATATTATGAAAATTGTATAGGCTACTTTTTATGTAGGTACCGAGCGAAGCCGCGGGCACAAGCTAGTAGTAGGTATTCCAATAAAATCGTCGTCAACAAAAAACCCGGAACACTAACATTTAGATAAATAAACTAGGTACCTATTTAATTGAAGATTGTCAAAGGTCAATAGAACTAGATACTGATAATGCGGCTACCTAAATGAATTAAGTAGTTAGATGGATACAATAAAACAGGAAATTAAATGAGGTTTAGGTATTTTTAATTTATTATAGTGCTTTGCTTTGCCAGTGATGACATATGACACATACTATGGCATTGAGACTTGGTCGCTAACTATTGGCCTCTTATACAAGCTCAAAGTCGCGCAACGGGCTATGGAGAGAGCTATGCTCGGAGTTTCACTGCGAGATATTTTTTTTTTTTTGAATTTTTTCCCCTTTCGGTTTGGCTATGGCATCTAGGCCTTCCCGCCAAGTCTTACGTTTATATTTCTTCGTTATTCTTTTTATCTTTCTTCTTCATTTTACCTCTTAGTCATGGTCAAGTCACCGTCAAGTCAAGTCAAGTTCAGTTTTAGTAAGATATGATGGTGGCTATCTTACTAAAACCTCGAGGGACCTCTTGGCGCCAACTCAAAAAATGACGATACACGCAATCATTTAATTTCATTTCACTTTTGCGGTTTACTCAAACAATTTTACGCAAAACACCACCATAATCACATAATATTATTCAATTAACACTAGTTTTGTAAAATAATTTGAGAGCACAACATCACTTTCTCAAGTTCCCGCCAAAAAGTCGCGTTTCACTGCGTGATAAGATCCGTTTTTTTTTTCGCCCTAACGGGCAGGCTACAGTCCTATACTACTAGTATAGTATTATGTTATCTCTGCCTATACCATACCGCCTAGTATACATTTCTTACGTGTTTTTTATTATCTATTGCAGGCGAGTGCATATTGCTGATGACGTTATGTCATCAATGTCTTTCCCCGTACGGACTTAGGTAATGCTCCATTTCGTCATCCAAGCCTCATCTGTTACTCTAGGAAGATTATGTAGACAAAGCGGCTCTAACATTATTTTTAGCACCTAAGCGTGCGCACAAAATGCATAATTAGATGCGTACGTTACTTGTCAAACATTGCGTGAGTCCTTCTTGTGTCAACGGCTTAAATTGTCCGGGGTGAGCTACACCCAAACTTTAAACGACTGTTTGTGCAAGCAAAGGCTAACTTCGACTTTTTTTATTTGACGTCTTTTTTTTTTCTGTTCCGGCTGAAGAATGGGCCCTCCATTTTTAACTGTCAATGTCTTAAGAGGCAACTAAAAAATCTAGGGGATGGGCAGCAGCGTTCCCTATTCACAAAATCTGCGCTCGCCAACCCGCATACCCAGCGTGGCGAGTATAGGAAAATCCCCCAAATGATTGTTTCTGGTTTGATTGATTCAAATCTACGAGGGAGGCCTATGACCTATGTTCAGCAGTGTGCACGAAAGGAGCCTCTAGAAACAATCAGGCAAGACAAGCAAGCGAGCAAGCAGTGTGTTAGATCACTATCAGTTCTCAAAGTCTATAGTCTATTAGGTGTATAAATGAAAACGCGGAAATATCGAAACACTGAATTTATTACTTGATTAAATTATTCTATTAATACTGTGTTAACCGTATGAGTTGTTATGGGCGACTGGCTTCGCGTCTATTATAATAGCTACATTCCAGCCCGACCACATCGCTACCTATTGTATGGTGTAGTATGTACCTACTTATAAACAATGACCCTACACAGTGGACGTCCTACGGCTGAAATGATGACTGTGGCGTACTTACTGCCCACCTGATGGTAAGCGGTTACCGTCGCCTATTAACATCTGGCCGTGGTGGCCCCGGCTGAAGAATAGGCCCCTCCATATCTACCTATCCGCGGATGTCGTAAGAGGCGACTAAGGGAAAAAAGCTAGGGGATGGGCAGCAGCGTCTCCTATTTTAACAGCGATAGCTCTAACTGCGCTCACCAACCCGTATGCCCAGCGTGTTGAGTATGGGCAAATCCCCCTACATGATAAGGAATTCGCTCTGTCTATGGGGGAGGCCATGTTCAGCAGTGGACGTCGTACGGCTGAAATGATGATGATGTTTGACATCTGCAACACCTGGAGCATTGCTAATGCGTTGCCTGCCCTGGAGAAACCTTCTCGTTAAAACCGTGGTGCAACTGAGCCCGTGCAATATTAACATTCGTCAGGCGCGGTACGCATCGCCCTTATTCAGACGTTTAGCGAGTTAGATTTATTTGATCAGATCAAGGTTCGCAGACATCTAGATAAGGCGAGTGACAGTAGGTACTACAAGGTTCTTTCTTGGTCATCCTATATTAGGTCAGTGACCAGGTTGAAGTATGGTGGGTCTGAAAAGAGCCTATGACCGTCGGTGAAAGAATCAGTGCAGTGAAAGGATTAAAGTGCGCGTCTTCGAGACTCCTTTCGTGCACATGTCACATGTCTTAGTATTTCTAGGTTCATAAATTATCTAAATGGAAAATCCATTGGTGCACAACCGGGATCCGAACCCACGACCTATTGATCGGAGGGACAGGCAACTACCACCACTCCACCAGTGGTCTTATGACACTTGATACTGCAGTGTTATTGCGTAACCGAAATGGCATTGATATTTACAACTTTGGTGATGATTTTATCTATCCTTGCGATATCTGAAAGTTTTGAGAACAGACAGACATAGGTACAAACGTACTCCTCTTTATCCTCTCTGGATAATAAAAGCAAATATTATTTTACCATACCAAATAAACCATACTTTATTTACAGAATGAAACTTAAAACTAATACAAGTTAATATTTACAAAATACACAAGAAACAGTTGAGCCATCTAAAGACCGTTACAAACGATCTATAGATAGCTCAACTGATCCAGATCACTACCAGTCGGAGGCGTCCCCAATATTTAATATTTTACCATACCTATATGTGCCATTGTATGACCCTATGTTGTGTTTTCTACATAAATTTTATACATTTTTACATAATTTTATATTTTTTCATTTTTATGTAATTATATACAGTGGTGGTCATCTAATTAGAAACACCTACCTGGGTTTATATTTTTATTGCAAATTCCCTTTCGAACTAATTTTTAACGTATCATTGAGTGTTCCTGCGTATTAAAATCGATGTATCGGATATTATATTGCATTGTTATAGCATTTTAATAACAGAAAACAACGGTTGTTTTTCTAAAACTGAAAATTATATTAATAACAAAATAAAAAACGAGATACAAACCGGACAACTAATTAGAAACACCAAACAAATCATTACTTAAATCATTTTTAATTTGAACAAAACCCCAATAGTTTTGAAAAATACTAAAAATACTACATCCTTAGACAATTAGTATTTGGTAGGGTAGCCTTTATTATCAATAACAGCTTTGCAGCGACGCGGCATTGATTCAATCAATTTATAACAAGTTTCCACAGGAATACTTCTCCAAGCGTCTTCAAATGCACTGTTAAGTCCATGAATATTAGTAACGTGTTTCTGCGACAGGTTGGTCATTATAGTGTGCCACAAATTTTCTATGGGATTTAAATCCGGACTATTGGCAGACCACTCTAATACTGTCACGGATTGTTCTGTAAGAAACGCTTTAACGCTGCGTGCTGTGTGCATTGGGTCGTTGTCATGCTGAAATATCCAAGTTACTGGCAAATTTTCCTCGGAATATGGAATCATTGTCTCTTCCAAGATCTTTTTGTATTGATATTGATCCATTTGCCCTTCAATCTTTCTCACGGGACCAATCCCGTACCCTGAGAAACATCCCCACACCATTACATTTCCACCACCGTGCTTAACTGTCTTTTTAGTGTACTTGTTATTCAAAGCCTCGTTTATTGGTCGTCGTACATATCGTTTTCCATCGGAATTAATCAAATTCATTTAAGTTTCATCTGAAAACAAAACTTTTTTCCATTGATGAATAGTCCAACTGCCATATTTGCGAGCGAATGCTAGACGATTTTCTCTATGTTGCCTGGTTAGTAGTGGTACTTTTCTAGCGATCCTTCCTAACAATTTTCTTTCAACCAACCGTCTACGAACTAGTTTAGTGGACACGTGTCGAGGATCGTCTTCTGAAAATACCTCTTTTCTTATAACATTGGATCCTTTAAAGGGGTCCGCCTTAGCTAATCGAAGCATAAGCCTGTCTTCTTGAACTGTAGTCTTCCTGGGCCGAAGTTTTCTTGGCACGTTATCTGATGTTCCGTGTAGTTTGAAATGTGCGAGGGCGTTAAATATCATCTTTACGGAACATTCCAAATAATCGGCGATCTTTCTGTAACTCCATTTTTGTTTTAAATGAAAATTCACTATAATTTTTTTCGTTGCTGCATCACAGCTCTTATTTTTACCCATTTTTAATAAAACAACAATAAATAGTAACTTTTCGTAATGAGTTAGAAATGGTGGCAATATTTACAATGTGATTGACAATTGTGAGAACTGTATTTCAGTTTAAAAAATCAAATTGCGAACCAAGTCATACAATGTTTCTAATTAGTTGTCCATTCTGCCAGTCCTAACGATATTGATACTTTTTGTTTCACTGATATTTATTTTTATTGTCGTCTTGGTTGTCAAATATTATTGCTTGTAATTAAACTAGAGATATTAAAGTACATTGTAAAGTAGTGAAAAAAAAAATTACCTCCTATTAAATGCTATAATAATGTTAGTTACTTTATAAAAATGTCAGGTGACTAGGTGTTTCTAATTAGATGACCACCACTGTATGTATACAATTTTATACATAAATTAATTATTATAAGAACTAGTAACCTTCTAAAATCACAAAAATTTAGTATCTACATAGTTTTAACGCCCTCATCAGACGTCCAGCAAGCAAATCTTCTTAACTCTGGTTAAACTTTTTTATTCAATCTGTTTAACTAACAAATTTGTTAGTTAAACAGATTGAATGTATGTATACAATTTTATACATAAATTAATTATTATAAGAACTAGTAACCTTCTAAAATCACAAAAATTTAGTATCTACATAGTTTTAACGCCCTCATCAGACGTCCAGCAAGCAAATCTTCTTAACTCTGGTTAAACTTTTTTATTCAATCTGTTTAACTAACAAATATATATATTTTTTTTATTGATTCGGGACAACAAACAATTGCACTCAGATATTACTAAACTTAATTAAAGTAGGTACTAAAGTTCTTATAGTGTAATCAGCCCCGTTGTCCACGGATTTGGTAGAAAGAGGGCAGTAGTAATGCGAACAGAATAACAAAAAAAAGAAAAATGCAGATGGTAGGTCTAACATTTTGTCATCCTATAAGGATGTACAAAACAATCTACCCACCAACTACAACTGAAATTTAAACTATCTAAATTCTAAATAATCAGACAGCATAGTGTTTTTTAAACGAACCGGGTGATATTAATTATTTCCATTTCATTTATTCATGCTCCATGTACATAGTCAGCTTAGATGGTATTTTTTAGCATAAAGTAGGTAAGTACATAGACCCTGTAAGGGGTATGTCGGTACCTGTAAGGGCCTGTAAGGGTTTTTTCTCTTTCCAATTACTTTTTATTATCTATGAATTTTTAATTTGAGCTTGACATTTTTTTAAATCGTTTTTTTTGTATAATTGTATAGATAACCTTGCTTTTATACTATTTCTAATGTTAAAAAAAAATATTGCACGCCATAACATGGCAGAATACATTGGTTCCATTATAAAATAACATTAACACCTCTGTACCTATCTATATGTATTCCAAGCAATACATTTTTACTTTACTTTATTTTACTTTCGCAGTTCATTTAATGATGGTATGTTACAGCACTGGTGGCCTAGCCTGAATGTGGTAACACTAATGCGTTTTGACTTAGAACTATCCTATCGTGAATCTAATTAATTGTTAATGATAATAAAAAAAATCGAATTATCTATCATTGCTAAGATTGTTGCTACTGAAATTTCGCTTACACAATAGCACCCCGGGTCGCTGTAGCTGAACTTATCGTTGACCTACAAAGACGTAACAACACGATCGCCATACAATTATCCTAAAACTCAGCGCCTAGGCTGGCATACTGCCACATTAGCCATTACACATTAGCCTCTAGCCCGCCCGATACAGAGAATCCTAGATTTCAGGTCAGGCTGTGCCTTGTGTCGGCTTTATTCCTACCATCAAGCCAATACATTATACATTAGTATTAATAAGCCTATGACATTATATGTACCTATACGGTCCCAAAAGGGCATTATTCTACACCCAATTGGCAATAAAGTTTGTCGTAACTTTTGGAAATACATCATTTTTCATTGACAAAACTGTACACAAAAATCTGCTGTTTTCGGGTCAAATCAGTTCAAATCTTCAGCTGTTTCCTACAAGTCATACATTATATGACTACATATAGACTATATATAGTATGTAGTACATTATACTTCCCTAAAAATGGCTTATTCTACACCCAATTGGCAATAATGTTAGTTTGTTCTACGACTTTTGGAAATTAGCACTACTTGTTTTAGGGTCAAATCGGTTCATACTCAATCTTAGTACATACGTAGCAACATTGTTGCTTATTTTTTCAAAATATTAGTGGTTTTGTGGGAATTGTCAATGATGAAACTTTATACTCTGAAATGACAAAAACTCAATTAATTATGAAAGGTCAAAGGGACATGATGACAAAAAAAAATGATGGCTTTTTTTGACAGATAACAAAATTACCATGCGGTTTTGAATTTCGTCCGTCCTATTTTTAATGATGTCCTTTGAAGTACTTATGACCATAAGAGTTTTAGTTCGTCTGATGACGACATCATCAAAAATGAGTGAAGACGAGACGTGTTCAACTAAACAATAGAATCGCATGTGGAAGTTGTTATGTTATTTGAAACGAAATAAAAAACCTTGAAGGTAAACCAAAATGTAGGCATTTTAATAACAAACACTTCAAACTTCAATACCTTTCGTCATGGCACTCTTTGGGGAAGATCTATGTCCAGCAGTGGTCTTCTACAGACTGATGATGATGATGAATAATTCGTTCAGGTGGATCGCATCTACACTAATTAGGTAGT
Organism: Anticlea derivata; assembly: GCA_947579855.1. Taxonomy (NCBI): domain Eukaryota; kingdom Metazoa; phylum Arthropoda; class Insecta; order Lepidoptera; family Geometridae; genus Anticlea; species Anticlea derivata. The sequence continues at coordinate 2,363,406 of OX388287.1, read as the reverse complement.
TGCAACTTCCCGCTCCACATTTTATTTATGTAATCAGAAGACGCAAATGATGCGTTTGCTGTTGCATCGCCTGACCTGTTGTAACACTGCGTAAGAACTTTTTTTTATTAATTGTCTATTGCACATCAGTAGCCACCCTAGAAGAGGTGCGTATGTCCGCGACCAGGTTTTAAAACCAGGTATTCGCATCATAGTACGCTACTCAGATACGACTTTGCGATTTGCAAACAAGTACTTATTCAGAGCTGTGAAGTCTGAAGTCTGAATAAATAAGGCGCCTAGGGCGCCCTGTCTGAGTACTTGCAGTACCTACTTGCTTGCTTGTCCTATCACAGATTCTTTCTTGGTCGTGCTGTATTAGATCAGTGACCAGGATGAGGTATGGTGGCCCTGAAAAGGGCCTATGACCGTCGGCGTCGGTGAAAGAATCAGTGTAGTTGCGCCTCTTAGGCTCGTATTCAGAGACACGACTCAAGCATAGATTTAATCAAAGATCAGCTGAACTCTATTTAAGTATTGAATCTCTTCTCAAACATAGCTTTTATTCATAAACGGTACTTAAACTACTCTCAGCTGAATCGAGTCTCAAATTGTACTCAAATGTTCTCGTTTACATTTTGATTTATTTATAATTTTCGATCCGTTTTATGCAGAAATTCAAACAGCCAGGGTGGAAATAGAACAGAACTATAAAGTGAAGTATAAATATGCATCAAAGTACGTGTAACGGAACGAAAATGTCATTTGATTAATGTCAAATCAAATCTAAACTCAAGCACCGATTTCGTCTGATTGACGTTTCAGAATAAGCATTTACTCAGGTGAACTGTGGTCATTGAATCTATACTTAAATACTGTTCAAGAATTAGAATCTCGCCTCAAATCGAGATTTAAGTACAGATCAATGCTCGAGTCTTGTCTCTGAATACGAGCCTTAGATGCTCCTTTCATGCACTACTAACTTGCACTTGAAGTACTAATTGTACTAGACAAGATGTCCAGACCAGTACACTAGTACGATTGTATGTACCTACCTACTGACCGAGAAAGAACAAGCCTGTGTAGATACCATTTTTGATCAACTTAGAACTTGGCATCTAGCCAACTTCATTTTCCAGTAGGATTTATGTAGTTGCATTTTTTTTTTATATTTAGGTCAAAGCTTCTCTGCCAAATTGGTAAAATACTTAGTCACATTAAAACACGACTACAAACCGGGCAACGCAGTGTTATAAGGCCGGCCACTCGATGGACCGACGACATTGTTAAAGTTGCTGGAAGTCGGTGGATGGAAAATGCTCAAGACCGTTCGTCATGGAACTCTGGAGGAGGCCTATGTCCAGCAGTGGACTTCTACAGGCTGATGATATATTATTATAACAGCCTATAAGTGAATTGTAGACGTTCTTGAGAATCGAACCTGCGGTATTTTTAACTTTAAAGAGGTCGACGACATTTAATTAATGCAGTCTAAGGTCCGTATTAAATATTACTCAAATATAGGTACCTAACACGAACTTGAGGTCAAAATTATCGGAAACTTTTATTTATCAATATTAGACAAAACAGATTTAATTCCGTCATCCTCGAAAGTACAACGCCTGAGGCGTGGAACCGGAGTGTAGTGGTACTGTTTTTCAAGAAAGGTGACAACACCCTCTTGAAGAATTATAGGCCCATTTCGCTGCTGAGCCATGTCTATAAGCTGTTTTCGAGAGTTGTCACTAACCGGCTCGCCCGTAGGTTTGACGACTTCCAGCCTCCCGAACAAGCCGGGTTCCGCAAAGGCTTTAGTACCGTAGACCACATCCACACGCTTCGGCAGATTATACAGAAGACCGAAGAGTATAATCGGCCATTATGTCTAGCGTTTGTGGACTACGAGAAAGCCTTCGATTCAGTCGAGACCTGGGCAGTGTTACGGTCACTACAGCGGTGCCAGATCGACTACCGGTATATCGAAGTGTTGAAGTGTTTGTACAGCAAGGCCACCATGTCTATCCGACTCCAGGACCAGAGCACAAATCCAATCCAATTGCAAAAAGGGGTGAGACAGGGAGACGTAATTTCTCCGAAACTGTTCACCTCTGCATTGGAGGATGTTTTTAAGCTTCTGCACTGGGAAGGACAAGGCATCAACATCAATGGCGAATACATCACTCACCTTCGATTCGCCGATGATATAGTCATAATGGCAGAATCGCTGGAGGACCTTGGCGCAATGCTCAGAGACCTCAGTAACGTTTCTCAACAGGTGGGTCTTAAAATGAACATGGGCAAGACTAATATCATGTCCAATGCTCATGTTGCACCCATGCCGGTACAAGTTGGGAACAATACCATTCAAGTTGTAGACCACTATGTCTATTTGGGTCAGACGATTCAACTAGGTAGGTCCAACTTCGACAAAGAGGTCAACCGACGAATCCAACTCGGATGGGCAGCTTTTGGGAAACTTCGTCATATCTTCTCGTCGCAGATACCGCAGAGCCTCAAGACGAAAGTCTTCAATCAGTGCGTGTTGCCAGTGATGACTTATGGCACTGAAACTTGGTCGTTAACTATAGGCCTCATATACAAGCTCAAAGTCGCACAACGGGCTATGGAGAGAGCTATGCTTGGAGTTTCACTACGTGATAAGATCCGAAATGAGGAAATCCGTAGAAGAACGAAGGTCACCGACATAGCTCTCAGAATTAGCAAGTTGAAGTGGCAGTGGGCAGGCCATATAGCTCGCAGAACCGACAACCGTTGGGGAGTAAAGGTTCTCGAATGGCGACCACGAACCGGGCGACGCAGTGTTGGAAGGCCCCCCACCCGATGGACCGACGACATTGTGAAGGTTGCGGGAGGTCGGTGGATGGAGAAGGCTCAAGACCGTTCGTCATGGAACTCTTTGGGGGAGGCCTATGTCCAGCAGTGGACTTCTACAGGCTGATGACGATGACGATGACGATGACGAGACAAAACAGATACTAGGTACTGTGGTTGAAGAATAGGGCCCTCAATTTATACCTACCCGTGGATGTTGTAAGAGGCGACTAAGGGAAAAAAATCTAGGATATGGTCAGCAGAGTCCCCTATTTTTACAAGGATAGCTCTAACTGCGGTCGTCAACTGACGTGCCCAGCGTGGTGAGTATGGGCAAATAAGATAGGGATTCGCTCCCTACGGCTGAAATAATGATGATGAAATGAGATGAAGATGCTGTGTGCAGACGCGAAACGCAGCTTGCAGTTTTAGCACCGACGACTTTGTAAGAGTTTATAAGTCATAAAACAACTTCAATCGTGAAATGAGCCACTGATTAAAATCATTAGAGAGGCCATGGATGACAGATGAATGGCTAGGCGTAAGGTTAAATTATTTCGTAACGCAACGTGAGCCGCGCCGGTCGAAATCTGAACGCACGCGCGAGGTTCCGAATTTAAAAAATATAAACATTTTTTTTTTTTTAAAAAATCTAGTGTTTCATAGACAATTTTTTAAATCAGTGCTTTTATTTAAAAAAATGCTATAGGAAGGTTCTTGTGAGTGCAATTTCGTAATTCGTCCGTGTGTTGAGGTCAGTAACATAGGTACTAATTTGAATATTTTCAATATCATTTTCTGTGTGATTACAAATTATTTAGTTTTAGCATGGATGTTATAGTCAAAATTGTATTTATTTTTTATAGCTCTGCATAAATTAGAATTGAGGGAACACAAGTTTACGTACGTCAAATTATTCTTAAGCTTGCAGTGCAGGTTCATAATTAAAAAAAACCCCAAGAATTGTAGAGATTCTACTCTATCAGATCTCCAGGCGATCAGATTCTGGAAGACGCCTAAGGTGGTAATCAGAGGCATGTCCGGACATTTTTTATATTTTGCAGTTAAGTGAGTTGAGTTGAGTCTATTATTAGTGAGTCTATTTGCCTATTTCAATGTTTTGTTCAATCATTTTCATTAATTTTCAGAAAACTTTGCGATTATTACAAGATTCTCTACATACGGTCTAACCTAAGTACATGTACCTATAAATAAAGTACCTACTTACTAAGATAAAAAAAAAAGTTTTTTATACTATACATACATTAAGTACAAGGTGATTCTTAATATGTATCTATCGCGAAAGAGGCTTAGGTACTCAATCACCAAAAAAAAATCAAAGTCAATCGAAAAAAAAACAAAATTAAAAAAAAAAACATTATTTTACCGAACTTTAAAAAATAAGTTTTTTGTTCCCTAAAACATTATTTATAATAATTTACATTGAAATCACATGGATTATTGTTAAACGTTTTAAATCTAGGTGAAATAACGTTAGTTTATTTATGTAAGTTTTAAGTTCGTTAATACCTTCGTTATTTTTTTAATGATTCGTTTATGTACCTACATCTTTATTAATAGGTAGTTGAGATGAATTGAGTTGTTGATCGTCGGTTTAGAAAGAAAGAAAGAAAATTTGTTTATTAACCGACTTCAAAAAGGAGGAGGTTCTCAGGTCGGCTGTTTTTTTTTTTGTGTATGTTACTCGATATCTCCGCCAATTCTAAACCGATTTTGATAATTCTTTCACTGGTGTATAGAGTATGAACCCGGGGTGGTCCCATATTAATTTAATTCCTGAGGGATTGCTACTTGCGCCGTTAAACTTAAAAAAAACGTCATCATCTCTTGAAATAACGACTTGCCGAATTTTTTTTTTGTCGGCAGTTGTACGTTATGGTTATCCCTGCGACATCGTTCGGTTGCTGCTATTTTTACATAAACTTTAACCTTAGGGGTTGTGTGTCGGGATTCCTTCCTGTGCACCCATACGTTACAACAGGCTACCCTACAAATTTCATACCTACTCTTAGGACTTTTGGTTAGGCTCTGCGTTGATTGTCAAAGAGAATAAAACCACCACGTTTTATTATTTGTCAGTCAGTCAGTACCATATGAGTTATTATTTATGATGAAGTTTAGGTGGCCAGTGTCATCCTCAGTAGGTAAGCAAAACGCAGAGGTTGATAACGAAAAAAGAGGTTGGTATTAATCTTGTAAATATTCAGGAATTTGAAGTCGGTTGCCAGTTTTTGTAAAAAATATCTTATTTGACCCCCAACTCAGCAAGTAGGAGGGTAAAAAGAAAACAAAAACACACAAAAGAAAACATAAAAAAACATTAGGTTAGGAGGTAGGAGGCGTTTTGTAGGGCACATGTGCCCCGTCTCAGCATAAAGCTGCACCGAACCTAGGTAAGGTGCGGCGCAATTGTAAGTTTAGACTTTAGGTACTCTTGAGCAGGCCTTTTTCCAAAACATCACCGACTGGGTCCAAACGTACGCCGAGGTCTTTACCTTGCAACGTTCCCATTCACCTTAAACATAGGGTTGCCAGGTGTGTTGCGAAAAAATACCGGACAACCCCAAAGGGGGGGGGGGGGGGGGGGGGAAGGGGGGGGAGGGGTGTAAGCTAGGTCGAACAAAATACGGGTTTTTTTATAGTAATAGTTTTTATTTATTAATCTCTACATCACATAAATCAACTAAATTAGTAACAAAATATAATGCAGTCATAAAATTGTTCTTACTTTTGTAGGCGCTTGTGACCAGTAGTACCGGCTTTCCTCAAAATACCGGACATTGTTCAGTCCGGTATGACCATTTATTTTTACCGGACAGGCTTCGAAAATACCGGACTGTACGCTTAAATACCGGACATCCGACAACCCTACTTACACACGTGTTCAATATTTTTACCAAGCAAATTATCATTATTACCTATAATAATACATAATGTGAATTTATTTCAGGTTACTTAAGAATAGTGATTTTATTGAAATAAAGGAAAGGAGCCTCTAAGAGGCGCACTTTAATCCTTTCACTACACTGATTCTTTCATCGACGGTCATCTTAGTACCTAATCATGCATCTTAGTAACGTTTTGTGTAAAAATTGTATTCTGATAATTTTGATAGCATATCGTGAATTTGTGCACGCAGTGTACATCTATAATTGAAATTGCATGTAACCTATAAAATACTGAACCTTACTAATTTAAGCTCTTAATCATGTAAATTTCGTTGATGTTCCTAATAAATAAATAAATAGACGGTCATAGGCCCTTTTCAGGGCCACCATATTTCAACCTGGTCACTGAACAAAGACAGGATGACCAAGAAAGAATCAGTGACACGACAAGAAGAAGAATTGAAATAAAAAGCCTCTTGACTTTGACTTATAATAGTACAGATGGTATAAACTAAATTCTAAGAACCAACCATAGACATAAATACCTTATCCTTAACTTTATTATTGAACGTAGCTCCAGGTAAGATCCACACTGGTGCACAGGTCGTGGGTTGGAATCCCGACCGTGCACCAATGGATTTTCCATTCGTAAAATGTATGAGTGGCGACCACGAACGGGAAGACGCAGTGTTGGAAGGCCCCCCACCCGATGGACCGACGGCATTGTTAAGGTTGCGGGAAGTCGGTGGATGGAAAAGGCTCAAGACCGTTCGTCATGGCACTCTTTGGGGGAGGCCTATGTTCAGCAGTGGACTTCATCAGGCTGATGATGATGATGGTGATGAAAATGTATTTGAACTGTACTTACCTACTAGTATAATAAATTGCACTGCTGCATTAGGTACCCCTGTAAAATAGTGTTGTACTCTTTAGTAAATAAATAAATGTTATAATTTAAAATCCTTGTGGAATTATTAGGAGACAAAGTTATATTTGCGGTCAATATCATACAATGGCCTACGTGAACGACCGCAAAATATAAGTTTGTCACTTCCTACACTTGGAGTTTTGCAGTTTTTAAACTAAAGCTCTCTGTAAAGCCGTGTTCAAACGGCGAGAGATATGTCTTTAAAAAATCTGGTAAAAGTTGGTGCTTCCATGATCGTTTAGGTACTTACAAATTAAGAGAAATTAAAATTGCATCCTTAGCGTGTTCTGACTATAACCAATCTGACCTGAACTGTCAAGTCCTGAAGTTTAGATAAAAATAAAATACTTTATTTACAGAAAGAAACTTAAAACTAATACAAGTTAATATTTACAAAATACACAAGAAACAGTTGAGCCATCTAAAGACCGTTACAAACGATCTATAGATAGCTCAACTGATCCAGATCACTACCAGTCGGAAGCGTCGCCAAGACACTGGCGGAATTGCCACGCTGGATGGCAATGCTAATTCGCTGGGCCAAATAAGAGCCAGGGTCACGCGTCGCTTCGATCAGACGTCCTGATATCTTTTTGAAAACGCGGAGGGCCCCGTTTCCCCACAGACCCAGGGTCTCAACCCCAAAAGGCTCAAATACGTAAGCCCTATCAAGACTAACATATTCATTTCAAGTCCTTGAAACATTACTAAATGGGAGCTCACTTATATTGTTTCTTAAATGTAACTGTTTTCGTTGTATCTCAAAAACCTGTGGACTAGAATAAAAAAAAATCGTTTTGGAATGTATGAACAAAGCTCTTTAATGACACCCCACTCCATGTATTTTCATAACTTTTATTATACCCTCTGTATCTTAACAGCCCCTTGGCCGATTTATCTCATATTTTTACCAGCAAATCTTGATGGTACAAGCTGTTGACCTACAAAATTTCGTGTAGATCGAATTGATGATTAGAAAGTTATGCTCTAACAAGAATAAACATACAAAACCGATTCGCCCAAGTTATTCAAGAGACCTTCGCTCCCTTCGCTCGCCCAAAGAGTCAAAGTTTTTATTTATTTAGAAAACAGTATAACATCTTTACAGGTTTTTTTATTTGTTTTCATGTGTGTCTGTTGTATTGAGCTGTAAAATCTTTTTCACCGGTTCAAATATGGACCTTTACCGAGTGTATAGAGTATAGGCTATATTTTCTGCGGGTGTCTCGTAAGCGAAGCCGCGGGCAGAAATTAGTCTTTATAAAGATAGTAAACAACCTTTTTGTAGTGATAAAAAGGTGATTTATTTTAAAGTCTAGCTATAAAAATTCTAAGTGTACTTAAACACAAAGTAGGTTCTACTTTATAGCTTAGATCATATACTACCATGATGTAAGCTTTATAGATTAAAGTTCACCGATATCAACGATTATCCTTTATAGTAGTGTAGTGTATGCCTTACGCCACACTGGCTGGTTCCTCAGCAGGACAACACACATAACAATATCTCACAGTAACTTCCCGCGCGCCTGCTCGTGCCGGCTTGACCACAGACTGACTCACTTCCAGAGAGTATGTATACATCTCTCCATCTCAGGTGTCATCTGTTATCTGTCACTGTCAGTTGTCCCCCGGAGACAGCATAAGTTAAGGAATGCAGGTATCCTTAAATACTAGTCACTACAAGTAGGTACCTATCCCTCTGGTTATAAAAGTATTCTGGTTATGAAATGTATGAAGGAAGCTACTAAGGCACGCGCGCCGTGTTTGTTGAAATGAAAAGAGACGTTTCATCAATATATGGAGCCTGGGCCTGCACTGTGTACACTACTCTAAAATATGGCTAAGCAATAAAGTAAACGTATTTAATTGGTTATTTTATTTAAATTGACTTCGTTCTAAGGTACATTAAGATTTTCTTCGACAAAGAGAGCAACACACAGCGCTACAAAAATATGGCGGATGGACGTGCTTGAAATGTCATTTTGACAACCTACATATAACTGACAAAACAAAAACTTTGATGTTTTTGTTTTGTCAGTTATATTCAAACAACATGACACGAAAAATATGTCAATGTCATGTCAATCGCCAATTATAAACCAACATGGCGGCTTTCAAATAGTGTTCACATAGTAAAAAACTTAACAGAAGAACTATTATTGTACCATCGCATTTGTCTTCAAATTAATGAAATTGTATTTAACTTGGTATCTCCTATTTTTTCCTAATTTTTCTATGTAGTGTACATGGATCAGGCCCAGAATGAAATGGCTCCTTTGAAATGAAATTTATTTGACATACAACAGACTTAACAATAACATGCAATATTAAGTTTTATGTAATTAGTAACATAATGTACTATAATATTCCTGGTTGGACAACATTGGTACCCAAACTAGGATTGCCTGTGTTATGGCATACCAATGCCCTCCGCCAAGCCATTGAGACTTTAAGCATACATTTATGCAAAGAAGTGAATACGCAGTACAGTATCTAATAAACTGTACCGTTATAATATTATTATTATGTGTTGTTTTTATTATTATTAGTTTTTAATTCAATTATTAGATATTTTAATATTTTGTTGCATGATTCTTGTAGGCTAGGTCGCGAGGAACAGGCGTAGATTCACCTAGTTTCTCAGACGTTTCAATGTGATCCTATTCATTCATATTCATTTGGGTTAATTTTTAAGGAGGGCCGTAAGCCTGTTTGCCTCCGTATAACATAAAAAAAAAAATTCCAACATTTACATGGATACAGCTTAGGTGTAAGGGTAGCTTAAGTAAGTATATGTACCCTGTAGGGCGCTATATCCTAGTGATTTTATTGAAATAAAAACCTTTTGAGTTTGAGTATCATATTACCATTCAAATGCGTGCGTGTCAGCACTATTTTACTGGTATTTGTGCCATAAATCTTTGAGACTGTCATCTTACGGCACCGCTAAAACAAAATCCCAAAGTTAATGGTATGCGGCCCGGCCAGGCTATTGTGTAAGCAAATTGGTAATGAAGATCGCAATTTTAGGGATGATATTATCAATTCTAGCTAGGTACATCTGATGTTTTTAACTCATGAGCAGGAAGAAGCTAAGGTCTTAAAGTTTTCCCTTGTCAAGTTTGGAATGTTGTTAAGATTGTTAAAATTACCTTCAAAGATACGATCTTCATTACCATTATGCTTACACAATTGCACCACTGGTCCTACCATGCCATAGGCTAGGCTTGGTCGCGAGGAACAGACGTAGCTTCACCTAGTCTCTAAGACGATTCAAAGTGATCCTAGTGATATGAAAGAAGCTTCTAAAAGGCGCACTGCAATCCTTTCGCCACATTGGTTTTTACACCAGCAGTCGAGCCCTTTGTCAGGGCCACCACCTCAACTTGGCCACTGACTTTCATGTAGCTTGATTGACCAAGAAACTACCAGTGACACAACAAGTAAGAAGTAGTACCAGATGAGATTGAAATAAATACATTTTGATTTGATTCAAATGCGTGCAAAACATACGCCGCTTCGCTCGCGTGGTATCTTGATAAAAAGCCTATTATGCTATTCTAGGCAAAGAACTCTGTCTATTCCGAGTTTCATGGAAATTGGTCTAGCCGTTACGGTTTGATTGAACAACAAACATCCAAACATCCTTAAATATTAGTAGGTTAATAGAATTTTACGTATAAAATCCCGACTTTAGGATGGGAAGGTAGGGGTGCTTGCTTCCACTACACCACCTCTGCCTCTATTTATTGATTCCAATAGAAATAATTGACTTCATTTGGTGCAATCACCATATTTGGGTCACCATTGTTGGTTACCAATTTATACTAATTTAAAATGCATTTGGCAAAATAGATCACGGTTATGCTTTTGCCCGCGGCTTTACTTGCAAATCTATAATTACTGACTCTGGTACCCATAGTACAGGCTATGCCTGGTTTGGGATCAGTTGACCGTGTGTGATATGTCCTTCACCGATGTTTGCCTTCACCGTTTGAGAGCGCTACTAGGTACAGCGCACATAAATTTTCCCAATGGAAAATCCTTTGGCACGACCAAGATTAGAGCCTACGACCCACTGGTCGTAAATTGGGGCGGCCACTACCACCACTCCACCAGTGGTAACCAATTAAAATTGATACATAAATACCTACTCATCACTAAAAAGACTTAAATACTCTAACAGTTGGTTTCTATTTTTAATTAAAAACAGTAATAAAAAATCGGCTTATCGAAATGCATAATTAAAATGCAAGTTTTTCAAGGTTTAGAATAACTCACGGAGTCGTCAAACTCGATCAAAAATGTTTATTTCGCCGCATCTGCATAATTAGGTCTTAAAGTTTCTTGTACTAGGTAAAGGAGATCCGCCCAAAACGGGTATGGCGGGTACCCCGACTAAGTAGGCTTTTGGCCTCATAGCTCAGTTGGTAGTAACTCTGCCTTTTGCGCTAGAGGTTCCCTCCCTCTAGCGCAGATGTCCTCGATTCCCGCACTGGACAAACATTTGTGTGATGAACACAGATGTTTGTTTTGTGTCTGGGTGTTAAATATTTATCTATTATGTATATCAGTCTCTGGTACCCATAGTACAGGCTATGCCTAGTTTGGGATCAGTTGACCGTGTGTGATATATTTCCGGAATATTTATAGAAATGTATTTATTTTGCATTGCGCATTTATAATGTTATTATTTATTTATTTATATTATTATATTGATTCATTTTTTGCTTACAATAAAGAGTTATCTATCTATCTGCATAAGGTCATTGAGCAAGTTGGGGTATGGTGGCCCGGAAAAGTGCCTATGACCGTTAGTGAAAGAATCAGTAGGTATACATAGTAAGGTATTCCCACTAACCTACAACATGAAGAGCTTCAAGAAAAATACATAAAGTTTTCCCCTGGGCAGGCAACGCATTAGCAATGCTCCAGGTGTTACAGATGTCAATAGGCGACGGTAACCACTTACCATCAGGTGGGCCGTAAGCCTGTTTGCCTCCGTATAACATAAAAAAAGAGAAAGGATTAAAGTGCGCCTCTTAGAAGCTCCTTTGTTAGTGAGAATCAATAAATGGACTGAATACTCAACATTCCGCCCACCATATGCTGTTGACATTTGAGTATTACCCACAATACTGTGTAACCTTGCTTGCTTTTCGTGTCACTGAAAGGACTTCCCCCCGCGAACACTCAGGTTGTGGAATGATCTCCCTGCTGAGGTTTTCCCTAAAGACTACAGTAATGGCGTTTTGAATGTCTTTTTAAGGGATCGGCAACGCGTGCGTGATGCCTCTGGTATTGCAAGAGTACATAGGCAACGGTAACCACTTATCAACAGGTGGGTCGTATGCTTGGTTGATACCTTAGTTGTATAAAAAAAAAGATTTTCTTGGTTACCCTGTTATTAGGTCAGTGACCAGGTTGAGGTATGGTGGCCCGAAATATAAATTCTGAATGTTAAATCTTTTGGTGGACGACCGGGATTCAAACCCAACGGCCGAACGACCATTTTTGTTATGAATAAAGAATTGAACTGAACTGAACTGAACTTAGCTATATTATAAGGCAGTGCAGTACCAAGCTCCATACATTTATGAAACATCTCCTTTGATATCAAGTGAGTCACCGAACTGCAGTATAAAAGTTTTAGGGTCAAGATCAGATAATAACTGTATTATTGTGATGTAACTTTGGTCCGAATATTGACAGAAATTTCGCCATAATATTCTGGGTGTTACTTTGATTGGTATCATCATCAGCCTGATGAAGTCCACTGCTGAACATAGGCCTCCCCCAAAGAGTGCCATGACGAACGGTCTAGAGCCTTCTCCATCCACCGACTTCCCGCAACCTTCACAATGTCGTCGAGCCATCGGGTGGGGGGCCTTCCAACACTGCGTCATCTGGTTCGTGGTCGCCACTCAAGAACCTTTGTTCCCCAACGGTTGTCGGTTCTGCGAGCTATATGACCGGCCCACTGCCATACGTCAACCTGCTAATTCTGTAAGCTATGACGGTGACCTTGGTTCTTCTACGGATTGATTGGTATATTAGGTAATAATACAAAGTTATTCATAACATCACGAAAGGGGGTTATTACTTATTATAATATTATCAAAAATAAATAATAATACTTGCGAAAAAAACGCCAATTTTTTAATATTTTTTTCCCATTTTTTCTCATATTACCTAGGTATCTGTTTTTGTTTTTTTTACCATCTTTTTATCAAGGTAATTACTTAGCCTACGAGAAGTCCGCTATTAAGATTGCTACCAAACAGCTGATTAATTGAGTTTGAACTGATTTGACCCCAATAACACCAGATTTTCGCATCAATGAAAAATGACGAATTTACTAAAGTCAACAAACTTTATTGCCAATTGGGTGTAGATTATGCCCCTTTCAGGAAAGTATACACATTATAAATCACATTGTATTGTATAGGATGGCCCAAGGAGTCTGTCTCACACTTGACATTGATTTTTTTTAAGTTTTTAAACGTATTTGTATCTATAATTTGCGCTCAAAATTGCACTCAGGCACAACGATTAAAGATACGAGCATAAGTGAACCCCAATTCTACTAAATCAATGACTTGAAAATGATAATGATCGCACCATTATCATTCAGTTTCGATTGTAGCCAACTTCGTTTTTTTGATTTCATTGGTCAATTGGTGTCACAATGACTGCCATTCATTCATACATTCATTTGATAGCAGAATACCAAAAGTGTCAAAAGTGGCCATTTTGCCATTAAACCATTGCCATTTTGAAGCCATTGAATTAGTAAAATTGGGCCCCAGGGTTAGTCCCGTCTTTCGATTATAATAAACGCCTTACAGTTAAGTGGTAGTCAGTGAGAGGCGATAGCTTTAACCTTGGTTAAGAGACCTAGGTGCTACTCAGACTTAAAAGGATCAATCGAACAACTTATATGCTGACTAGCTACAGCCCGCGGCTTGGCTCGCGTGGTACCTGTATAAAAAGCCTATATATATATATATATATTATATATTTATATATTTATTATATATATTATATATATATATTATATATATATATATTTCGTCAGCTGACACCCTGATTGCGACATCGACACGTCGCAGTATTCATAATGTGTTAAGTTTTTATAATGTATGTATGTTAGTTTTAAGGTATATATTGATATGGACTGTAGAATAAGCTAAATAAGACCTGTAACTTTACTATAGTTTATTATTATGTATGTTAGTCTTTAAGGTATATATGTATATGGGCCGTAGTATAAGAAAAATTCCATCGGTTTTTTTTTATTCTATTGTTGCCTGAAATAAAGTTATTGTATTGTATTATTATTCACGTATATTTAATTAAAATTTCATTTATAAAATAAATTATTATTATTATTTAGATTTATTATTATTATTATATGCTATTCTACGTAAAGAACTCTTTTTTTTATATTCCGCACATATTCACACGATCAACTGATCCCAAACTAGGCATAGCCTGTACTATGGTGACCAGAGACTGATATATACAGGGCGTCCCAAACTTATGGGACATGAAGGGGAAGTACCTTAAATATCGTAGATAGGGTATTTTGCTGAAAGAAGACTTTATGTTACTTTTAAAAGTTAGTAATTCTGCATTCATAGATTTTCTAAAAAATACTTGCTTCGTCTGGGAATCGAACCGACTTAAATGACAAAAAAAAATCATCCTACTTCTATGATGCCAATCGAAAGAATAGCTAAAAAATAATAACTTTGCTTAAGTAACATAGTATTTTAAAAGAAAGGAACAACGTAAAATGATTGAGTTTAATTTTTCAAACACGTTTTATTTAGGATTTTTAGGATATGTAAAGAGAATACCATAATGTTTAGGTCCACTTAACTTAGAAAATTAAGAAATCTTAAAATTTATGTTAGGAATCCTAAAACAACAGAATCGACACAAATGTTGTTGTTAAATTTGAAAATGGAACAGTGTGTGCGAGCGTTTGTTTTTGGATTGATCTGTTTAGTCTTAATAATTCACTTAATTTCATGTTGTTCCTTTTTTTTTAAATACTATGTTACTTAAGCAAAGATATTATTTTTTAGCTATTCTTTCGATTGGCATCATAGAAGTAGGATGATTTTTTTTTGACATTTAAGTCGGTTCGATTCCCAGACGAAGCAAGTATTTTTTTTGAAAATCTATGAATGCAGAATTACTAACTTTTAAAAATAACATAAAGTCTTCTTTCAGCAAAATACCCTATCTACGATATTTAAGGTACTTCCCCTTCATGTCCCATAAGTTTGGGACGCCCTGTATATATAATAGATAAATATTTAACACCCAGCCACAGAACAAACATCTGTGTTTATTACACAAATGTTTGTCCAGTGCGGGGATCGAACCCGCGACCTCTAGCGCAGAAGGCAGAGTTACTACTAACTGATCTATGAGGCCAGTCTTTATATTCCAAGTTTCAACGAAATCGGTTGAGCCGTTACGGCGTGATTGAATAACAAACATCCAAACATGCTCACAAACTTTCGCATACAAAATATTAGTAGGATAGGATAGTAGGATGCTGCCACGAAATGTTGGACAGCCTACCGCCGCCTTATCCGTTTTTTAAGAAAAAAACAAAGGAAACAGTCGTTCTAGGCCTCAAGTTTTGAGCTAGTTTAAGTAAATAAATAATAATACTTGGTTATGCAAGAGAGATACCATTTACAGGAATATTTCACAAACTTTATATACCTAACGGCTGTGGTGGCCCCGGCTAAAGAATAGGCCCCTCCATATCTACCTATCCGCGGATGTCGTAAGAGGCGACTAAGGGAAGAAAGCTAGGGGATGGGCAGCAGCGTCCCTCATTTTAACAACGATAGCTCTAACTGCGCTCGCCAACCCGCATGCCCAGCGTGGTGAGTATGGGCAAATCCCCCCACATGATAAGGAATTCGCTCTGTCTGTGGGGGAGGCCATGTTCAGCAGTGGACGTCGTACGGCTGAAATGATAGATGATGATGATTTTGAATAATAGCAATGAAAAAGTCACAGTTTGATTACAGGTATCATTTAATTGGTTAATTGCGGTGGAGTTAGAGCCACTTTATGAGCCGGTGTGTTGAACAAAGTATTATTTAAAAAGTTTGAATATATATATTTTTTTACACTTTTTAGTGCAAATTTTGTTATTTTTTTATTATTTTTTTATACCACTGAGGTGGCAAACAAGCATACAGCCCACCAGTTGGTAAGCTGTTACCGTAGCCTATGAGCGCTTGCAATACCAGAGGCATCACGCACGCGTTGCCGACCCCGAACGAGAAAATCTCGCTGTGCCCTACCTCCTCCTAAAATTAAATAAATTTAGGGTATTTTCCTCTGAGTCTGGGGGAAAATCTAATTTCAGGATTAGCAACACTGGCTTTTTACCCGGGTAACGCAGGAAAACCGCGGCCGGAAGTTTTAATTTACAAATTCCCAAGATAGTTGTAGACCTTATATATTTCGAAAGTCACTGGTCCCTTTAGTTACACGCCGTTTTGAAGGTCATCAAACTTAGTTCACCAAAGCCTTCATGATTTTTACAAGCATCCGGCTGAGAAGCGAAAGTAGCCAAAGGCCGCGGGTTTTGTTCCCGTACCGGGTAAATGTAAAGTGCAAGGATTTGGTTTCAAAATGTTTCAAGGCTATTTAGTGGTTTAATGATTTGTACAATAGTTAGTACTTACCTACCTGCGTCATCCAACTTAAGCGCGTCACACACGGCAGCTATAATGTAAAAATATATATTATATCACGATACATCTCATTACATCTTTCCATAGAAACCGTCAGGAGACCACACACGGCAGCTATAATGTATCTTTTTACATCTTCGTATCTTCTGACAGTTTCTATGGAAAGATGTAATGAGATGTATCTAGCTATAATATACATTTTTACATTATAGCTGCCGTGTGTGAAAGGCTTTAATAATATAGTACGTTAATAATATCATCATCATCATCAGCCTGATGAAGTCCACTGCTGAACATAGGCCTCCCCCAAAGAGTTCCATGACGAACGGTCTTGAGCCTTTTCCATCCACCGACTTCCCGCAACCTTAACAATGTCGTCGGTCCATCGGGTGGGGGGCCTTCCAACACTGCGTCGTCCGGTTCGTGGTCGCCACTCGAGAACCTTTGTTCCCCAACGGTTGTCGGTTCTGCGAGCTATATGGCCGGCCCACTGCCACTTCAACCTGCTAATTCTGAAAGCTATGTCGGTAACCTTGGTTCTTCAACGGATTTCCTCATTTCGGATTTTATCACGCAGCGAAACTCCGAGCATAGCTCTCTCCATAGCCCGTTGGGCGACTTTGAGCTTGTGTATAAGGCCAATAGTTAGCGACCAAGTCTCAGTGCCATATGTCATCACTGGCAACACGCACTGATTGTAGACTTTTGTCTTGAGGCTCTGCGGTATCTGCGACGAGAAGATATGACGAAGTTTCCCAAACGCTGCCCATCCGAGTTAATAATATAGTATATAAAAAAACCTAATTAATTATTGACCACGACTGTTTTAGTCTTATGGTCCCCCACCCGATGGATCGACGACATTGTGAAGGTTGCGGGAAGTCGGCAAAACAGCCGTGTTACCGTGACGACCTCGGTGGCGCAGTGGGCGAGTGCCCGGCTGAGCAGCAAGGGTTCGATTCCCGCTGCGGGACCAATACTTACATGATCTGCAAATATTTGTTCCGGGTCTAGGTGATGTGGTACCACGGTACTCGTAGTTTCTGATACCCACGACACAGGGGATCCTAGGCTCGTATTCAGAGACACGACTCAAGCATAGATTTAATCACAGATCAGCTGAACTCTACTTAAGTATTGAATCTCTTCTCAAACATAGCTTTTATTCAAGAACGGTACTTAAACTACTCTCAGCTGAATCGAGTCTCAAATCTGTACTCAAATGTTCGCGTTCGCACATTTTGATTTATTTATAATTTTCGATCCGTTTTACGCAGAAATTCAAACAGCCAGGGTGGAAATAGAATATAACTATAAAGTGAAGTATAAATATGCATCAAAGTACGTGTAACGGAATGAAAATGTCATTTGATTAATGTCAAATCAAATCTAAACTCAAGCACCGATTTCGTCTTATTGACGTTTCAGAATAAGCATTTACTCAGGTGAACTGTGATCATTGAATCTATACATAAATACTGTTCAAGAATTAGAATCTCGCCTCAAATCGAGGTTTAAGTACAGATCAATGTCTGAATACGAGCCCTAGTGTGGGGTCAGGACTATGTATGTGACTGTTGGGTGTTATTTATTTATTAACTAGCTGACCTTGCCTTAAAAAGTAGCCTATATGCTATTCTAGGTAAACAACTCTTTATATTCTGAGTTTCAACGAAGAACGAATAACAAACATCTAAACATCCTCACAAACTTTCGCATTTATAATATTAGTAGGAAGTGTAGGAACTAGGAAGTAGGATTACTAGGGGCTTCTAGGGGCACTGCTCCTAGGGGCATAGGTACTAATAAAATCAGATTTGTTTGTTATTAAAGGTCAAGAGTAATGTGATAAGGCTGATAAGGTATTTTACGTAGTTCTAGAATATCTAAATTACTACTTACATCATAAATAACGTCATAAATGCAAAATTGTCTGTCTGTCTGTCGGTTTGCCTGTTTGTAACGTTTCCACGACTAAACGGCTTCGATGACATTTGTTGTTGAGATGAGCACTGGGGCCCAATTCTACTAATTCAATGGCTTCAAAATGGCAATGGTTCAATGGCAAAATGGCCACTTTTGGTATTCCGCTATTACATTTGTTTATCAATGGCAGTCATTGTGACACCAATTGACCAATGAAATCAAAGAAACGAAGGTGGCTACAATCGTAACTGAATTATAATGGTGCGATCATTATCATGCGATTATCATTTTCAAGTCATTGAATTAGTAGAATTGGGGGCCTGGAGTGGTGGTAGTGGCACCACCTTCCGATCCACATGTCGTTGGTTCGATTACCGGACGTGCATCGATATATTTTCCATTCGGAAAATGTATGTGGGCTATACAAACAGAGAAGGACAATCGGCATGTTCTAGAACCTAAAAATTCGAGGACATGTGACATGCACGAAAGGAGCCTCTAAGAGGCGCACTTTAATCCTTTCACTACACTGATTCTTTCACGGACGCGCGACGGTCAGAGGCCCTTTTGAAGGCCATCATACCACAATCTGGTCACTGACCTACTACAGGACGACCATGAAAGAAACAGTGACACGAAAAGCAAGCAAGCTAGGTTTTCCCTAGGGTCTACAGTATGGGGTTGTACAAAAAGGGCGTTTTGAACTTTTTAAGGGGTCGGCAACGCGTGCGTGATGCCTCTGGTATTGCAAGCGTTCATAAGCTACGGTAACCACTTACCAAAAGGCCCTCCTTTTGGTAAGTGGTTACCGTAGCCTAGCCTAAGCCGTATGCTTGTTTGCAAAAAAATAAAGCTATTATATATCGGGTACCGTGCAAGCGAGGCTACAGGAAGACACTAGTAAACTCTGTCTTGACTTTGACCCTCAAGATAGTGGCATGACGACGTCTGTTGCGTGGTGGGTGAGTGTCTGGCTGTGACGCAAGATCACTGGTTCGATAAGGATCTGGATTAATTATGGAATACTAGCTTCCGCCCGGGGCTTTGCTCCCGTGGTACCCACATAAAAGCTAGCTAAGCGTAGCTTAGATGCTATTCCAGACTATAATCTATCTCTGTACCAAAGGCCTTGTGTATGTACCTTAGTCTAATTTAAAAAATAACTTTATCTACAAGTTAAATCTAACTGTTAACTACATACTGTACTTGTTTATGTCATAACTATAACCATCCTTATCTTACCTAGCTGAGGAGTCAGGGAATTCATACAATGTCTGTACTTATTATTTATGTTTAAAACAAATATAAAATAAAAGGCCATGTCCATTAATGGTTTTTTATTTCTAAATAAATCGAATCAATCCAAATTGAATATACAGAGTGAGTTTTTTTCAGGGCCACTTAGGCGAAATCGGAAACCGTGAGAGTAATCGAAAAGTGATGTTAGGAGTTACGGGCTCGATTTTGAAAAAAATAAGATCTGCATAAAAAAATTGAAATTTATATTTAGTTTTTCACAAAAAAAATTTTTTTTGGTGATTCTTTTTTTGCTTTTTTGTGTTCTATGTTTGGTAATAAATAAATAAATAAATAAAAATTGATATATTTTTTTTATTATATTTACGCTTCCGACTGGTAGTGATCTGGATCAGTTGAGCTATCCATAGATCGTTTGTAACGGTCTTTAGATGGCTCAACTGTTTCTTGTGCATTTTGTAAATATTAACTTGTATTAGTTTTAAGTTTCTTTCTGTAAATAAATTATATTTTGAATAGATTATTTTTTTGTGTAGAAAATAAATATTTGGAGTTATGTATATTCAATTTGAACCCGAATATATTCAATTTGGGTTGATTCGATTTATTGATGAATAAAAAACCAGGCTCCATATAAAAAGCGGACAACGCCTTTCATCCACATCCGTTAGGCCGTTTGGGCGTGATTGAACCACAAAACCGCCTGGGGAGGTACCTCCGCCTTACAGAAGATCGCAGCCAAATAACATTATTTGTTTCAAATAGTGTTGTGTTCCTGCGGTGAGTAAGGTTGCCAGAGCTCTTCAGGGGGAGGGGTTCGTGGTCGGCAACGCGTGCGTGATGCCTCTAGTATTGCAAGCGCTCATAAGCTACGGTAACTACTTACAAACAGGTGGGCTATATGCTTGTTTGCCACCTTAGTTGTTTAAAAAAATAACAGCTGTTTTGGGGTCAAATCAGTTCAAAGTCAGTTATTCAGCTGATTAAGGTCTTAAGGCTACCTTGATGCCTTATTTCTCGTAAATACTTTAAGTAAAGTAAATTAAAAATTATTGATTCAAATAAAATTAAAAAAAAAAAACAACTCGCTTTAGCCTTTATGCCAGTTCAATATAATAAGATGATCAAAACACCAAAAAAATCCTACTAATATTATAAATGCGAAAGTTTGTGAGGATGTTTAGATGTTTGGATGTTTGTTGTTCATCATCATCATCATCAACAACCTGTAGAAGTCCACTGCTGGACATAGGCCTCCCCCAAAGAGTTCCACGACGCACGGTCTTGAGCCCTTTCCATCCACCGACTTCCCGCATCCTTTACAATGTCATCGGTCCATCGGGTGGGGGGCCTTCCAACACCGCGTCGCCCGGTTCGCGGTCGCCATTCGAGAACCTTTACTCCCCAACGGTTATCGGTTCTGCGAGCTATATGGCCTGCCCACTGCCACTTCAACTTGCTAATTCTGAGAGCTATGTCGGTGACCTTGGTTCTTCTACGGATTTCCTCATTTCGGATCTTATCACGTCGTTTGTTGTTCAATCACACCCAATTTTGCACAGAGATAGATTATAATCTGGAATAGCATAAAGGCTACTTTTTATTTTCATAGGTACCACGCGAGCGAAACCAAGTGCATAATATAATATCCATACTAATATAAAAAATGCGAAAGTGACTGTTTATTTATTAGTTTGTTTGTTACACTGCAAAACGGCAGAACGGATCGTAATGAAATTTGGCAAAGAGACAGATTATATCTTGTGGAAGAACATAGGCTACCTTTTGTCACAAAAATAATCTTGAAGGGGGTTTTTTTTTTTTTTTTTTTTTTATTGGAGATGGTTAGGCGTTTGACCACCAGCTCGCTTTTGCAAGTGAGATGTGGCCTAAGATGGAGCACGCTTTACCAGAAGGAACTTATTCACTCTAGATTTGAAGACTCCTAGATTGTACTCATCCGGGAAAACAGACGCTGGCAGATCGTTCCACTCTTTGCCAGTGCTTATAATAAAGGTGGAGTAGAAACGTTTGGTTCGACACTGTGGTATGTCGACCTAGTAGTAGAAGGGTAGTAGAAGGGGGAAGGAGGGATGAGGTCATGCAAATCCTGCGCACAGTCACCAAAGTGGTACTTGTAGAACACTGACAGTCTGGCCACACGCCGTCTGTGTGGTGAAATAGGGGTTGAAATTCGGTATGGACAATCCATAATTTCTCAGATTGGAGATCTAAAAATTAATAGAGGTACGGAACCCTAATGAGTTAAATAAAAGCTCAAGGATCTTCAATATAAAAGGTACCCGTAGATAACGAAATAAAATATTCAAACTTATTGCCAAATTCACGTTCTTAAATTATCATTCCTAATTCTACCTTTACATGTATTGCGAAAGCTAATGGTTTATTTCCATCACAAAATAATGTCTATTACAATAGAATATATTGCTTTTTTTTTTTTATACAACTGACGTGGAAAACAAGCATACGGCCCACCTGTTGGTAAGCGGTTAACGTAGCCTATGAGCGATTGCAATACCAGAGGCATCACGCACGCGTTGCCGACCCCGAACCCTACCCCTAAAGAGCTCTGGCAACCTTACTCACCGCAGGAACACAACACTATTTGAAACAAATAATGTTATTTGGCTGCGATCTTCTGTAAGGCGGAGGTACCTCCTCTTCAGAACGAGAAAATCTCGCTGTGCCCTACCTCCTCCTATTGCTATTTAGAATGGGATGATTTGTAGCAAGAGGTGTTTGGTCAAAGGATTGGCATGAGTTGGCATGACTGGCCTCATAGCTCAGTTGGTAGTAACTCTGCCTTCTGCGCTAGAGGGTTCAATTCCCGCACTGGACAAACATTTGTGAATAACACAGATGCTTGTTCTGTGTCTGGGTGTTAAATATATATCTTTTATGTATATCAGTCTCTGGTACCCATAGTACAGGCTATGCCTAGTTTGGGATCAGTTGACCGTGTGTGATATGTCTGGAATATTTATTTATTTAGTTATAGTCTAACATAAAGGTGACCGAGAGCTATTGCCTGAACTAAGAACTAAGAACTATTCGCCTGTACCTAATGTAACGTTACATTACGAGGGAGGATAACCGAGCATTACAGAGCGCAACCTGGGGGCCAATTCCACTAAACAATGGCTTCAAAAAGACAATGGTTCAATGGCGAAATGGTCACTTTTGACACTTTTGGTATTCTGCTATCACAGTGGTATATCAATGGCAATCATTGTGAAACCAATGAACCAATTTTATTTTATTTATTTAACAAAACCCACAGCCCTTAATCTAAAATACAATAAAAAATTACATGCTAATTCTTACGGCCAAAAAAGGATTTACATTTTTTTGAAAAAAGAAAATATTTTAATTTGATAGTCAAGTTTTGAAATATGTACAAAATTTTAAATCAAAGAAACGAAGGTGAATGATAATGGTGCGAGTCGTTTCGCCGTGATTGAGTAACAAATATCCCAACATGTAAACATCCAAACAGCCTCACAAACTTTCGCATTTATAATATTAGTAGGATTTAGAAGATCATTAGGTCATCACAATAGCGCGCTCACATCTTCCGGGGACATCAGTTAGGGCAGCGGCAGATTCGGCCGAGGATCTCAAAAGGCGCAAATATGTTAGTCTTGATAGGGCTTACGTATTTGAGCCTTTTGAGGTTGAGACCCTGGGTCCGTGGGGAAACGGGGCCCTCCGCGTTTTCAAAAAGATATCAGGGCGTCTGATCGAAGCGACGCGTGACCCGAGAGCTGGCTCCAGCGTGGCAATTCTGCCAGCGTCTTGGGGACGCTTCCGACTGGTAGTGATCTGGATCAGTTGAGCTATCTATAGATCGTTTGTAACGGTCTTTAGATGGCTCAACTGTTTCTTGTGTATTTTGTAAATATTAACTTGTATTAGTTTTAAGTTTATTTAGATTCGATTGAAGTTGAAGTTGAAGTGGCAGTGGGCAGGCCATATAGGTAGCTCGCAGAACCGACAACCGTTGCGGAGTAAAGGTTCTCGAATGGCGACCGCGAACTGGTCACGCGTAGGCTCTAAAAGTCTCCCCGCCAGGTCCTTGTAAATTGAGTGTGCCCCTGATCCCCATGGGCCTAATGTCTGTACCCCAAACGGCTCGAATATATAGCCTCGATCAAAATACACATTTTGAGATGCGCCGTTTGAGGGACTCCGCTGATGCTTGAACAATTGTCATTTTGAAGCCATTGAATTAATAGAATTGGGCTCCAGGTCGGTAATATTTTTCGATGATTTCGAAGCTACGAACAAACATTTGTGACTAACACAAATGTTTGTTCTGTGTCTGGGTGTTAAATATATATCTATTATGTATATCAGTCTCTGGTACCCATAGTACAGGCTATGCCTAGTTTGGGATCGGTTGACCGTGTGAATATGTCCGGAATATTTATTTATTTACGATGAACTCGCAAAACAGGCAACTCATTACAAAAATGTTAAACACTTGAGAATTGAACCTTTGACTTCTTACTCTTGGCACACTTAACCTAGTTTGCTTTTGGTATTTTTTAATTTTGTCTCAAATAATTTTGGTTACCCAGGTATGGTTATCAGGTCATAAAAAGTAGCCTAAATGCTATTCTAGGTAAAGAACTCTTTCTATTCCAAGTTTCAACCAAATTGATTGAGCCGTTACTGCGTGATTGAACAACAAACATCTAAACATCCTCACAAAGTTTCGTATTTAGAATATTAGTAGGATAATATAGATGCGACTCTATCCCTCCGTTTCTAGTACAGTTTTCACAACTCAACCGATCATGATAAAATTTGGTAAGAAGATAGTCAAGCCCGATTGAGCTAAAGGAACTCACTACAAAGAAAAACCTTTAGTTTCCTTTAGAAAAACTTTTAGTCCACTTGCTGCGATCCTGACATACCTCTTTTGCTTCATTCACTCTCATCACATTCCTCATACATTTTTTTTTTAGCAAACAAGCATACGGCCCACCTGTTGGTAAGCGGTTACCGTAGCCTATGAGCGCTTGCAATACCAGAGGCATCACGCACGCGTTGC
Source organism: Anticlea derivata (assembly GCA_947579855.1). Taxonomy (NCBI): domain Eukaryota; kingdom Metazoa; phylum Arthropoda; class Insecta; order Lepidoptera; family Geometridae; genus Anticlea; species Anticlea derivata. Next base: position 2,338,761 of record OX388287.1, on the reverse strand, counting down.
CGACCCCGAACCCCCTTCCCCCTTAAGAGTTCTGGCAACCTTACTTACCGCAGGAACACAACACTATTTGAAACAAATAATGTTATTAGGCTGCGATCTTCTGTAAGGCGGAGGTACCTCCCCAGGCGGGCTGCTCCAATTTAGAACGAGAAAATCTCGCTATGCCTTACCTCCTCCAATGCTGCAAATGCTCGTCGGTTTAGGGTACTCTTGACCTGGCCTTTTTACAAAACGTCACCGATTTTGTCACGTAACGTACGCCTTGGTCTTCCCCTTCCAACGGTCCCATTCACACTCCCCTTATACACCTGTTTTGTCAATCTTCTTTCGTTCATCCTCTCTACATGACCAAACCATCTCAGCATACCTTTCTCAATCTTACATCTTCCACTCCACAACACAGTCCACGTAGTGACACCATATAAATAAATAAATAAATATTCCGTACATATTCACACGGTCAACTGATCCAAAACTAGGCATAACCTGTACTATGGGTACCAGAGACTGATATACATAATAGATATATATTTAACACCCAGACACAGAACAAACATCTGTGTTAGTCACAAATGTTTGTCCAGTGCGGGAATCGAACCCGCGACCTCTAGCGCAGAAGGCAGAGTTACTACCAACTGAGCTATGAGGCCAGTCGATATCCACATAACAAAAATAAAATAAAAAAAAAGCTCTGAGGACGGCCACAGTGTCCTTTTGATCCATGTACCGCACGATCAAAGCCGCGGGCAGCCAGTAGTTTAAAACTTTGCACTGATTCTGTGTGAGTCATTTATCAAGGGCGCAATCTGAAAGGTGCCTGGCTCTTGCGTTATTTAGTTAATAAACCGAATATAGTTCATACTTTAAAAGTATTCGTGATATCAAAAGTGACAATGGTTTTTCAGTGCTTAATTAATTTGCTAAAACTTAAAAGACAGTGATCAAATATTTTTTTAAATCAAATGTTTTTATGCGATTTCCTCGCTATAACTTGGAGCAGCCCGGGTACCTCCGCCTTACAGAAGATCGCAGCCAAATAACATTGTTTGTTTCAAATAGTGTTGTGTTCCTGCGGTGAGTAAACGTGCGTCCACATTTGTGTCATTTCAACGCGCCGCACAGTGGTTCGTCTGCATGGGAGAGGTCGGACATAGGTGACTTAAAATGTCTAAGTCGTAATTTCATAAATCTGATCATTGATACATGTTTGAACGACACGCTTCCCATATTTATAAAATAAGTTTTATTCAATTTACTCCCTAAACTATAAATCGGGGCTCAAAATAGCATGGGGTCATATTTGTTTGTTTTTGAAACATAAATCGAATGGAGTATTAAAATGTATGAGATTGCGATTTTGACTAAAAATCATCATCATAACTAGAATAGGGCACAAAAGTGGCATCCTATGCCTTTGAAGAAAATGTGCCACTAAATGGTAGAAACCTACAATAAAAATCCTAGAACGAAACAGGGCGAAATACAGGGTCTATATATGTTTATACGACGTTTCCCATATAATAAAATAAGTTTTATGAAAATAACTCTTAAACTATAAATCGGGGCTTAAAATGATATGGGGTCATATTTGTTTGTTTTTGAAACATAAATCGAATGGAGTATTAAAATGTATGAGATTGCGATTTTGACTAAAAATCATCATTACAACTCGTAAAGGGCACAAAAGTGGCAGCATGTGTCTTTGAAGAAAATGTGACACTAAATGATAAGAACCTACCATAAAAATCCCAGAACGAAAATCGACGAAAATACACGTTATTTTCACGTTTAAAGGTTGCTTCCCATACAATGAAATCAGTTATATGCGATTTACTCCTTAACTATAAGTCTAGGCTCAAAGTGCAATAGAAAAATGTTTGTTTATTTTTTAAATAGCAATCGAACGGCGTGATCAGATTTATGAAATTACGACTTAGAGATTTTAAGTCACCTATCTCCGACCTCTCCCATACAGACGAACCACTGTGCGCCGCGCCGTGGCTCCGTAACCGTAACAGTTAGGCGTGACAAAAACATAGTGTGGACGGATTTTAACACGCGGACATGTCACACGAGCTATTGCCACGCAGCGATCCACTCAGAGGCCCACCAACGAAAGCAAGAACATTTCACCGTGACATAAAATTTGTGACTTGACTGACACGCACAAAACAACGCGGGTTGCCAGAGCTCTTTAAGGGGGTTATAATATTATAATATTATTAGCTCAACGCTCTCCTGGATACCTATCCTGAGTGTGACTTGTTTGCGGACGGATGGATGACTATATTAGCTAAATGTTTGGAATTTTGTGAGCGAGAAGTATGACTGATGTTAATGTTTAATTTATTTACATCTTCTTTTTGTATTTTGATTATTTTATTTATTTTGACATTCTGTGAATCATGTATCTCTAATTTATTTTTATATATATATTTTTTTTTTAATTAATCTGATTGACATTTATTGTAATCTAATTCTATCCTTAAGTAATGTAATTGGGAAATAATCCGTATTATTTAAGGGTAAATAAATAAATAAATAATAAATAAATAAATAAATAATGGTTGTAAAATCAAATCAAATCAAATCAAAGTAATATAGGTTAGGTACAGTTGTTAAATAATACAATACAAATTAGGAGCAGCCATATTCAGCGTTGTACGCATGCAATATACATATTTTCAAAACTAAGTAGGTATGTCAGAGCTTTAAATTACAATAAAATAGTGCTATTACAAAAAATGACATTAAAATAATCATGGGTTGAATAATAAGACCTTTCCAATAGTAACTTTTTCAGTCTCACTTTGAATACTACAAGGCTTGAAGTATCAAGTAAAGGTTTAGGTAGGTGATTGTACACACGAACAGCCATACATAGCACACTCTTGTTCAACAACGCAGTTTTATATCGGGGTAGTTTGATTTTGTGGTTATTCCGACAGCTTCTTAAGTTTTCAAAAAGGTAAGTACTTATGCTCAAACGTAGCATCCATTTGGGAAAGCACATCCTCAGCCCAATGGAGCTAAAGCAACTCACCCCAAAGAAAATCCTTCAGTTTTTAACAGCTGCTGGGCTTTGTGGTGAACTTTAAAGGCCCTGTAAAGGGGCTCCTCAAATAAAGTGGCGATCACAACAGGCCAGTTGTGGCCGCAGTGACACCATAGCCACAAAAAGTAAATGAATAAATATGGAAGTATGGATTAAAAAGGTTCAAGATTCAAGATTCAAGATGTTTATTTGCAGAAATAAGTGTTACAGAGAGGACTTAAAGCTATGAATATGGCACTTATAAACTTATTCACTCTTTTCGAGCATCGCAAATTATTGTTTTTCACAGGTTTCAGTATTGTGTGAAATAGGTTTGTTCCTAGTTTGCCAACAAAAAGAAATAAATTCTTATCAGTGGCTTATACGCTTGATAGCATTTCGCGCAGTTTTAGGTAGAACAATAGTTACTTTTTTACCGACTACAAAAAGGTTCTCAATTCGGCTGCGGATGCTGTTCATTTGCTCTTTTTTAAATGTTTGTACACCGATTACTCCGTAACGAATGGTCAGTTTTCAATGGTTTTTCACTATCATGTAGGGCATAGTCTTGATGGGACCCTATAAACTGTATAGAAATCGGTTCTGTCGTTTTTTATACACATATTAAAAAACGCCTAACAGTTATGGAATGACAACTTATCTACCTACCTACTGTACTCGGAACGGATCTTCCCAAATAAATCATCAAACAATATTTTTTTTTTTATCTTTTTCCCCTTTCGGTATGGTATGGCATCTAGGCCTTACCGCCAAGTCTTACGTTTGTTTTTCCTAGTTATTTTTATTCTCTCGTCTTTATTTTTCATCTTATTCATGGTCAAGTCATCGTCAAGTCAAGTCAAGTTCAGTTTTAGTAAGATATGATGGTGGCTATTTTACTAAAACCTCGAGGGACCTCTTGGCGCCAACTCGAAAAATGACGATACACGCGATCATTCTATTTCACTTCACTTGTGCGGTTTACTCAAACAATATTACGCAAAACACCACCATAATTACACAATATTATTCAATTTAACACTAGTTTTGTAAAATAAATTGAGAGCACAACATCACTTCGCAAGTTCCCGCCAAAAAGTCTCCTCATCAAACAAGAAATTATTGTTGTTTTCTTTTTTTTCACAGTCACAACACAATGTCGATGACATCCGAAACAGTCTTCCCAGTGTCGGAAACATCCGATAGCAACAGTTCGTCCCGATCAGCGTCGACACGCTGCGTGAGCGACACATCCGACCACGACACGAACTGCGTATCTATGGACAACTGCTTGGATCTGAAGACAAAATGTAAAAAAGATTGCGAGAAAGAACAAAAGAAATGTTGCGGTAAGTTGTCAAAATCGTTATAACTTTACGAAAAACTTTTATTTTTCTTTTATTTATGTCCAAATTGTGTACCACGCTTCACGCAAATAAGTTATTTCATATTTCATAAACAATTTTTTTTTAATTCCGGACATATCACACATGGTCAACTGATCCCAAACTAGACATAGCCTGTACTATGGGTACCAGATACTGATATACTTAACACGCAGACATTATTATATTACAAAGAATGTTTGTCCAGTGCGGGAATCGAACCCGCGACTTCTAGCGCAGAAGGCAGAGCTACTACCAACTGAGCTATGAGGCCAGTCACTCCTCACAAACATTCGCGTTAATAATAAATAAATAATAAATAAATAAATATTCCGGATATATCACACACGGTCAACTGATCCCAAATTAGGCATAGCCTGTACCTATGGGTACCAGTGACTGATATACATACCTAATAGATACACATTTAACACCCAAACACAGAACAAACACCTGTTTTAGTCACAAATGTTTGTCCAGTGCGGGAATCGAACCCGCGACCTCTAGCACAGAAGGCAGAGCTACTACCAACTGAGCTGAGGCCTGTCATAATATTAATAGTCATAATATTACTTGTAAGTGTAACTTTAATGTAAACCTGACATGCCAATGTTATATGTTATAATATCGATGTATAATCTATGTAACCCTTGTCAAACTCAAACTTCTCACAACTCAGGGTATCCTAGTGTGAGAGCTTGTAAGCAATGTACCTACTTTAATAGGGCCTAGACTAAGCTTTCGTTGTCATTGTACACTTCATTTTTGATAAATAAACTTATACTTAGATAGATGATAGATAGATAGATAAAAAAAGTTTATTTGGCACTACAGACACACACAATTAACATAGATAAACAATTTTAAACCAAAGTACATACAATAGGTGGGTATAAATAGTCAAAAGAGCAATTTTTTAAGTTGGTATCTTAGATTAGGCAAGTTTGCGTGTGCTGCAGTACGACAAATAGGCTATGGCTCAGTGAAATATTTTGCTTAAAAGCAAAAACACTGATTTTCAGCCAAAACCTGAACGAGAGCGAGCAGAAACTTATACTATACTTATACTTATAACGAAATGGTCAATAAATGAAATAAAATTGGAAGGAAGACTTGAATGCAGTTCAAGTAAACAAAGTCAGGGACGCAAAGTTATAGAAACATAGGTACACGCAACAGCCCTCAAGATCAGGAAATGTTTAGATAAATCTTCAGACAAGTGAAGACTTTTTTTTATGTTATACGGATGCAAACAGGCTTACGGCCCTGATGGTAAGTGGTTACCGTCGCCTATTGACATCAGCAACACCTGGAGCATTGCAAATGCGTTGCCTGCCGAACCCCTCCCCCCTAAAGAGCTCTGGCAACCTTACTCGCCGCAGGAACACAACACTATTTGAAACAAATAATGTTATTTGGCTGCGATCTTCTGTAAGGCGGAGGTACCTCCCCAGGCGGGCTGCTCCAATTTAGAGCGAGAAAATCTCGCTGTGCCCTACCTCTCGTAAAAACTTTTAACGTAACTTTTTTATTTATACAACTAAGGTGGCAACTCATACGGCCCACCTGTTGGTAAGTGGTTACCGTAGCCTATGAGCGCTTGCAACACCAGAGGCATCACGCACGCGTTGCCTTCCCCGAACCCCTCCCCCTAAAGAGCTCTGGCAACCTTACCACAGGAACACAGCAATATTTGACACACCGGAGGCGCCGATACTGGGCAGTTACGTCACACGTTGTTGCCTATATGTGTGCAATAATGAAATAGTTAATTTATAGGTTTTTTATATATTTAAGGTTAAGAGGATACAAAAATCATAATAAATTGTCGAGTGGGCGGAGTGAAGAAAGTGACAGCGGTATGTACAGTAATTGAATGCGGAAAGAGATAGCAAGCGTTAGAATGCGCTCGAAAGTAATCGACGTAAGCGAAATATAGGAAAATATCGATTATCTCAAAAACTATCTATTTTTTTTTGAGGTGTCTGGGATTTAGGTACCCAATGCTATTGTCTAACAAAATATTTAAAAAAAGTTATTTTTGTTAGATAGTCTCAGAGTATTTTCTAAAAAACTGTTGCAGAGGACCCAACTTTAAAAAATAAATCTATCGAGATAAGTTTTACTTCTTAGTCTTGGATTTACGTAAATAAAATGCTCAAGTTATCTTTGTCATAAAAATAAAAACTGCGCGTTTTGCGGTTATTGAGAAAAAACAATTCAAAAATCATAAAATAATTAATCCCTCACCTTAAGGTATATATTTCTATGGGTCCTAGAATTTAGTTTTTAACATCTGTACTATTCTTAAGTTACCTGAAATAAAATTTATATTAATATTATTATTTGAGACAAATAATGTAATACTCATGCTAGGACTGAGGGCTAAGCATAAGTAGAGACCCGAGTCCGTAATGTTCGTGAGTTAATCACTTGTCGCCGTGAGATAGCTTACCGCTTTTGTATGATTTTACGTAAAGAAAGGAAGAAAGGCAAAAAGAACGAAAGAAAAGGAAAAGAACGCTTTTCTTTCTTTTTTCTTTGTTACCTACCGTTTTTGTATGGTGTACCTACGTCATTTTCACGTCTCACGGTGACAAGTGAGAAGATCGCGAATATAAGTCATCATACCTCAACTGGTCACTGACCCAATACAGAATGATAAAGAAAGAATCAGTGACACGACAAACAAGCAAGCAAGCCGTTTTGAGCACGTGTTAACGCGCATTAAGTCCATTGGTGCACGACCTATTCGAACCCACGACCTTCGGCTGGCGTGAAGCTACGTTCACATTGCGATTATCAAACTACTTGTGCTTAGTACACAAGACAGGTCACAATCATCGTTCATACAAACAAACGTATACAACGGAAAGGCACAGTAAGGTTTACTTACAGTAACATAAGTGTGTAACTCAGTCTCTGGTACCCATAGTACAGGCTATACCTAGTTTGGGATCAGTTGACCGTGTGAATATGTCAATTAAAAAAAAAAAAAAAAAAAAAAAACTTATCGAAGGACAAAACAAACATTTTTGTATTATTTGAAATAAGGCGCCATAGCTTACTGAATATTTACTGTCAGTGTTAACTGTCACAATTAGGAATTTCAAGGTTATTGATGGCAGTTGACGCCGGCTACTAAAATCCTAATATTTGTTAATATAAATGCGAAAGTTTGTGAGGATGTTTGTATGTTTGTTGTTCAATCACGCCGTAACGGCTCAACCGATTTCGTTGAAACTTGGCATAGATAAAGTTCTTTACCTAGAAAAGCATATAGGCTACTATTTATAATAATAATAATAATAATATAAAATATCTTTATTTCAGGCTACTTGACACATTACACAAAAATGTGTAACATGCCATGGCCCATATTAATAAATACCTTACAGACTAACATACATATAATTTTTTTACATATAAACGCGCCACGCGAGCGAAGCCGCGGGCGGAAGCTAGTAATATATATAATCACTTTTAGAGCACACATTATTTCAATAATCCTTCAAAATACTTGTCTTATACAAGCTGATTTATAATAAGTATCACGAAAGGGACTTATTCTACACCCAATTGGCAATTCGCCGTGGTGGCCCCGGCTAAAGAATAGGCCCCTCCATATCTACCTATCCGCGGATGTCGTAAGAGGCGACTAAGGGAAGAAAGCTAGGGGATGGGCAGCAGCGTCCCTCATTTTTAACAATGAAAGCTCTAACTGCGCTCGCCAACCCGCATGCCCAGCGTGGTGAGTATGGGCAAATCCCCCCACATGATAGGGAATTTGCTCTGTCTGTGAGGGGAGGCCATGTTCAGCAGTGGACGTCGTACGGCTGAAATGATGATGATGATAGCAATAATGTTTGATATACCTACGACTTTTGAAAATTCGAAATTTAAATAACTGAAAAAATCAGCTATTCTGGATTCTAATCAGTTCAAACTAATGAATCAGCTGTTTGAGGTAGCCATCTTGATGTCGAACCTCTCGTGGGTTTACGAACGGAAAGAACTGACTCCTGACATACAGCTCACGCTAGTTCAGGAGTCAGGGCTTATAAAGATTTTAACTTTGGTTTTTAATCAATAAATTTTACTTTACTTTACTTACTTTACTTTATCCACAGGAAAGACATGTGGAGCTGACATAGCCTGCTTTAAAGTGTTATTGATTTCCTGCAGTCAGACTACTGTGTAAACATTTACATTGTCCCATTCAAATCGCACGCACGACCGTCGGCTTTTGACCTTGTATGATTTATTGACCAGTGTACAGTAATAGTACAGCGATATAAGAGTGTTCTATGTACAGTGATATATATTATATATACACTATTATAAGTTACGTTTCTTTTTATTTACAGAAAGAAACTTAAAACTTATACAAGTTAATATTTACAAAATACACAAGAAACAGTTGAGCCATCTAAAGACCGTTACAAACGATCTATAGATAGCTCAACTGATCCAGATCACTACCAGTCGGAAGCGTCCCCAAGACGCTGGCGGAATTGCCACGCTGGATGGCAATGCTAATGCGCTGGGCCAAAGAAGAGCCAGCTCTCGGGTCACGCGTCGCTTCGATCAGACGTCCTGATATCTTTTTGAAAACCCGGAGGGCCCCGTTTCCCCACGGACCCAGGGTCTCAACCCCAAAAGGCTCAAATATCTAGTTACGTTTATTTATTAAAAAAATATTTATTTATTACACAAAAGGAATACAAATTAATGGTAGTAAATGTCTTGAAACCTATGTTAGGTTAGTCTAGACATTAGGTTCTCGATATTAAATGTAAGAAAAATTGTAAACAATCTTACTTTAATTGTTTACGATTTGCATGATCTGCAAATATTTGTTCCGGATAGGGAATCCTAGTGTGGGGTCAGGACGTGTATGACTGTTGTGTGATTATATTTATATAATTGGGTGTGTACCTAGAATCAATCCCATCCGGGATAGTATAGGTCCATTTTAAGAATGCCGTGGTGGCCCCGGCTGAAGAACAGGCCCCTCCATATCTACCTATCCGCGGATGTCGTAAGAGGCGACTAAGGGGAAAAAGCTGGGGGATGAACAGCAGCGTCCCTCATTTTAATAACGATAGCTCTAACTGCGCTCGCCAACCCGCATGCCCAGCGTGGTGAGTATGGGCAAATCCCCCCACATGATAAGGAATTCGCTCTGTCTGTGGGGGAGGCCATGTTCAGCAGTGGACGTCGTACGGCTGAAATGATGATGATGGGTGACGTCACGCACGCGTCTAGCATACCCTAAACAGACCATTGCGTAGATGAGTTACTATTGCTACGTGATAGAGCATAAATTTGAATGGCATTATGTAGCAACTTGGACTAAAGGTATCAAGGACAATCATGCCCCTTCTCTAATCTTTTTAATCCTGTCCAAAGGTTGCCTGGTAAAAATGGCTTTAAGCTATAAGGCCGCCCATTGTATTGCCTTCATAAGTGTTAATCTCATGTAATATTTCCGTGCGGTGATCAATAAAGTGTTATCTATCTATCTACATAAAAAGTAACCTATATATAGCCACCATACCTGAACCCGCTCACTGACCTAATACAGGATGACCAAGAAAGAATCAGTGGCACGACAATAAATAATAAATAAATATTCCGGACATATTCACACGGTCAACTGATCCTAAACTAGGCATAGCCTGTACTATGGGTACCAGAGACTGATATACATAATAGATATATATTTAACACCCAGACACAGAACAAACATCTGTGTTAGTCACAAATGTTTGTCCAGTGCGGGAATCGAACCCGCGACCTCTAGCGCAGAAGGCAGAGTTACTAACAACTGAGCTATGAGGCCAGTCACAATTACAATTAACGCAAGCAACGTCTATCTTTTGTTACAGGTAACCTAGGACAGTGCATTTGGGGAGTCCTGTTCATAATAGTGTCTGTGACGGGTTTTCTGTTCACTCCTCTCGACTTCATGCTGTGGGAGAAAATGAACATGAGACCAGGTAAGATTCTTTAGTTTTTATTTAATGGTATACTGAGGCAAACGCGCGCTAATGCGACGCAACTTCCTATTAGAAGATTTAAAGTGTACATAAAGAATAATCTTATTAAGAAAGCGTACTATAAACTAAATGATTATTTAAATGATAAAACCGCATGGCCTGAAGTCGCTCTGCCCCTCGACAGCTAAAATGCCATTTTGCAGTGTCTTTACAGTATTTGCTTGCATCATATTTTAAGTATTATTCAATTTTATAGAAGCATTAGGTACATATTTCATAGTAGCGTGTGCTGCCCTTAGATCATTTGTTGAAGCTCACATTTGTCTTCTTTTTTTTCACATTTTTATAAGCTCTTATTTATTAGGGATTATAATTAGATAGCTTTTCTTTTGAGCCTCACCTAGTTCGATCGGCACCACACTGAAGCTTTAAATTCCATTTTGTGAAAAAGGATCATCGAAAAAAATGTTCGGCACGCGCGCCGTGTTTGTTGCCTGATTCTTCTAGGCTTGGTCGCGAGGAACAGGCGTAGCTTCACCTAGTTTCTAAGACGTTTCAAAGTGATCCTAGTGATTTTATTGAAAAAAAAAATAATGCTTACGGCCCACCTGTTGGTAAGCAGTTACCGTAGCCTATGAGAAAGAAAGAAAGAAAATAAGTTTATTCAACACAGACTAAAATGATTTTTTAAAATAGGATCACAGGTTATTAGAAAATAATAAAAATAAAAAATAAAATTAACAAATAGGTACCTACTATGAGCGATTGCAATAACAGAGGCATCATCACGCACGCGTTGCCGACCCCAAACCTCTAAAGAGCTCTGGCAACCTTACTCACCGCAGGAACACAACACTATTTGAAACAAATAATGTTATTTGGCTGCGATCTTCTGTAAGGCGGAGGTACCTCCCCGGCGGGCTGCTCCGATTTAGAACGAGAAAATCTCGCTGTGCCCTACCTCCTCCTAAGTACCTACCCATCCAGTTAGGCTACTTATTTCTGAGGGACCGTTAGATTTAAGTGGAATACTCAACCGCCACTTACTTTTAAGACCGTGATTAGCTGAGCGCGCTCTCAATTGCCTTATTATTATTCATTTATTTCTTACTGTTTTTGTTTTAAAAGGTCTTTATTGAACATACGATTTGTACAGAAGTATTATATCTAAACACAGTTTAGTGCGATACAGCTTATTTTTAAATAAATATAACTCGGCAGGCTAAGGCGCCTCATCATCATCATCATCATCAGCCTGATGAAGTCCACTGCTGAACATAGGCCTCCCCCAAAGAGTTCCATGACGAACGGTCTTAAACCTTTTCCATCCACCGACTTCCCGCAACCTTAACAATGTCGTCGGTCCATCGGGTGGGGGGCCTTCCAACAATGCGTCGTCTGGTTCGTGGTCGCCACTCGAGAACCTTTGTTCGCCAACGGTTGTCGGTTCTGCGAGCTATATGGCCGGCCCACTGCCACTTCAACCTGCTAATTCTGAAAGCTATGTCGGTAACCTTGGTTCTTCTACGGATTTCCTCATTTCGGATCTTATCACGTAGTGAAACTCCGAGCATAGCTCTCTCCATAGCCCGTTGCGCAACTTTGAGCTTGTGTATGAGGCCAATTATAGCGACCAAGTCTCAGTGCCATATGTCATCACTGGCAAGGCGCTAGGCTAAGGCGCCTATATGAGCTTAATTTTATTTCATACTATGTCCATATTATAATTTAAAATATTAATTATAACTTATAACAGCCGTCAAACGCTAAACAGCAGCGTTTGACTTCTTTTTTGGTCACTGTGTTAGGTTATTGATTGTGACATGGTGGCCCTGAAAAGGGCCTATGACTGTCGGCAACGCGTGTGTGATGCCTCTGGTATTGCAAGCGTTCATAGGCTCCGGTAACCACTCGCCAACAGGTGTGTTGTAACCTATTTTTTTTTTATAATTTGATGATTACGGAACACTTTGTAGTTTTTGAATTACCTATACATGAAACGTCACTCAATGATATTAGAAATGCGAAAGTAACTCTCTGTCAGTCTCATTCTAACCCTTTCACGGCTAAACGGCTGAACCAATTTCGATAAAATTTGGTAAGCAGATAGCATAAGCCCTTATGAATGGCAGGCAATTTTGTCCGGGCACGAGCGAAGCCGCGGGCAGTCGCTAGTGCTGTCAAACGGCTTTGCGTTGCATTTACCACAAAGGCCGCTTCAAACCTGTTTTAAATCGGTAATTTCGGTGAAACTAACCTAGTTCGCCTCAGATTTATATTATAATAATAATAACACCCAACATACACAGTCCTGACCCCACACTAGGATCCCCTGTGTCGTGGGTATCAGAAACTACGAGTACCTACCATGGTATTAAAATTATATATATATATATATATATATATATATATATATTATTTGTTTTTATGGTAGGCATATTATTTAATATATTATATGTAGTTAAAATATTTAGTAGGTAAAATTTAATTTTTAGGTTGTGTGCACAACATTATATCAAAATTTATTATAGATAAGTACATCTGATATACCCCTATTTAATCATATCCAGTCCACTCCATCCAAAGGTTGTCTGGGAGAGATCGCTACTTCAGCGATAAGGCCGCCCATTGTTCATCACATAGTTTAATTTTTATTGTTTTTTTGTTAATGTTTGTACTTTTTATGGTGTGCAATAAAGCATTTTCTATCTATCTATCTATCTACCACAAAACCACTCTCATTTTATTCCTCATACATACATACTGACCTCATAGCTCATTTGGTAGTAACTCTGCCTTCTGCGCTAGAGGTCGCGGGTTCGATTCCCGCACTGGACAAACATTTGTGACTAACACAGATGTTTGTTCTGTGTTTGGGTGTTAAATATATATCTATTATGTATATCAGTCGCTGGTACCCATAGTACAGGTTATGCCTAGTTTGGGATCAGTTGACCGATATGTCCGGAATATTTATTTTATTTACCTATGCTAGTCGGTTTAGGGAACGCTTGACCTGGCCTATTATACTTACTACTAATAATAAATAAATAAATAATAAATATTCTGGACATATTCACACGGTCAACTGATCCCAAACTAGGCATAGCCTGTACTATGGGTACCAGAGACTGATATACATAATAGATATATATTTAACACCCAGACACAGAACAAACATCTGTGTTAGTCACAAATGTTTGTCCAGTGCGGGAATCGAACCCGCGACCTCTAGCGCAGAAGGCAGAGTTACTACCAACTGAGCTATGAGGCCAGTCAATATTATAAATGCGAAAGTTTGTGAGGATGTTGAATGTTCAATCAATAGATTATAGTGTGGAATAGCATAAAGGCTACTTTTTATGTAGGTACCACGCGAGCGAAGCCAAGGGCGGAACCTAGTTATTATAAAAATGCGAAATGTTTGTTGTTCAATCACGCCGTAACGGCTCAACCGATTTCGTTGAAACTTGGAATATAAAGAGTTCTTTACCTAGAATAACATATAGGCTTTTTATGTAGGTACAACGCAAGCGAAGCCACGGGCTCAAGCTATAGTTTCCAAAAAGATGCGTTTCCTAAGTTCAAGGTTAATTGGTTTTTATCAAGGACGCTTGCGAAACACATTGAGGTCGTAGGTACCTATCAGGGTTGCAACATGGCGAATAAATTGTTACTTCGATTTGAATAATTATTGATCGAGTGAGCGAAGATCTCTGATCAATCCGATCTGCATGGAATTTAGTAGGTTGTACTATCAAGATTTGCTGGTAAAGGGTTGCTATTTCTCATAAAGAATGTTACATTCACTTAGATAGAGATCATGATAATAGTTTGTTTGTTTGTTTGTTTATTGACATAAAGTAATAAGTACAGACATTGTATGAATTCCCTGACTCCTGAGCTAGGTAAGATAACCTGTGTTACAGAAGTCAGTGTCTTCTCCCATATAATGGTTATAGTTATGACATAAACAAGTACAGTATGTAGTTAACAGTTAGATTTAACTTGTAGATAAAGTTAATTTTTAAATTAGACTAAGGTACATACATACAGCAACCAGATAGTTTATAAGTAATGCAAACTTGGGGGACAACAATTTGATCCGTTTTTTCCTAATGAGGTATGGAACCCTAAAAATATAGACGACTAACTACAAGAGCACCATATGTTTTGTATCCGTAAGTTACGATAAAGTGCAGCGTCGACTTAAGAATATTGAATTTAACATAGTTTCGACATAGCTTTCAGAATTAGCAGGTTGAAGTGGCAATGGGCCGGCCATATAGCTCGCAGAACCGACAACCGTTGGGGAACAAAGGCTCTCGAGTGGTTCTCGACGCAGTGTTGGAAGGCCCCCCACCCGATGGACCGACGACATTGTTAAGGTTGCGGGAAGTCGGTGGATGGAAAAGGCTCAAGACCGTTCGTCATGGCACTCTTTGGGGGAGGCCTATGTTCAGCAGTGGACTTCATTAGGCTGATGATGATGTTGACATAGTTTTATATCTGTTTGCACGGTTTTTTGTGCACAAATTTTTTTTTTTTTTTTTTTTTTAATATCAACGGATCCCAAACTAGGCATAGCCTGTACTATGGGTACCAGAGACTGATATACATAATAGATATATATTTAACACCCAGACACAGAACAAACATCTGTGTTCATCACACAAATGTTTGTCCAGAGCGGGAATCGAACCCACGACCTCTAGCGCAGAAGGCAGAGTTACTACCAACTGAGCTATGAGGCCAGTCAATAATGTTTCCTGTATGTAATTTCGCGATGAGGTAAGTACTTAGAGGAGTGTTAAATGTACAGAAGGTCTCCGTGAGGTACGTAACTAGCCACACAAGCATCACGTTTTCCAATCTAAAATGTGTTTTAAATACATTTCAAAATGATACTTACGTCTACTGATTAAAGTCTTTGAGTTTGACATTTGAAGGCGTGCGATTTAGCTCAGCGATATCGCAAGCCACTAAAAGTCAAACTCAAAATTGACTTCATTCACTAGAGATAAGGATCATTTTGAAATAAATTTCAGATGCCATATGGAACTCAGTGCACACTGCTTTACAGTTGAGTTATTCCATATATTAGGCATTATGAAGTTTTGTCCTTCTTCTTTTTAGGTTTTCGACGGTATAGTCATTTCACTTTATTTATAAGTCATGGTCAAGTCATTTTTAATCAAGTTTAGTAAGATACGATGTTGGCTATGTCACGATACACGCAATATTTTTTTTCACTTCGCTAACATCACTTTATACAGATAAAGATAAAGATAAAGATAAATTTATTTGCTTGAACATAATGTAGGTTAACAATGGTCATAAAATAAATAGTGTTTCAATTATGTTCTATCATAGTCGGCATGCAAAATTACAAATAAATGAATGTCAAAAATCGTATAACTAAAATTTAAAATAGAAGAATGTCAAAATCGTATTAAAAAGAAAAAAAAAATAACAAATTAAAAATTAACAATGATTACAATGCGTCCTCTAAAAATTCATTAATATTATAATAGCACTTACTCACTAACAATTTTTTAAATTTAGATTTAAATAAATTGTCACTCAGAACTTTATATGTTGAGGGTATTTTATTGTAAATTTTTGATGCCATACAGAGCACAACATTACTTTGCAAGTCACACAAGCATCCTAAAAAAACACTTGTTTCCCTTTCCGGCTTGGCTATGGCATCTAAGTACCTATTTTTTGTTGTTCTTTTGTTGTATAACTTTCTTCGTTTATTTTTAGTCGTGGTCAAGACAAGTTCAGTTTTAGTTAGATGAAAGCTATTTTACTTTATATACCGACCCATCCCCTGCTATCTGCGGAAACTTATAAAGATAGATAAAGATAAAAAATGTTTATTTGAGCTATCAGTCTTAGGTGGTAAGTACATTTGAGAAAAAATAATAATAACAATATTATGGACTACGGACCTCCAAACTAAGTTAAAAACTTGTATTTTATAATTGGCCATGAGTGCAAATGTAGTATCACTACTGCATGGTTTGTTTAATTAATTATCTAATGTGTCCACCTAGCTGTAAGTTTTCCAAAAATGTCTAAAATAAAATAAGACTTCGAGAGACCTTTTGACATCAACCTGAAAAGACACGATACACGCAATCATTTTATTTCACTTCGCTTGTCCGCTTTACTCAAACAATAGGTAATGAGTAAAATATCACCTTAAATTGGGAGTTATGTACTTTACAAGTTCCCGGGAAAAACCCTTATTTATTTCTTTTTTTTTCGTTCGGATACACGCAAGGTTTTACCAAGCTCGTTTTTTTTTTTTTTTTTTTTATACAACAGAGGTGGCAAACAAGCTTACGGCCCACCTGATGGTAAGCGGTACCTGATGGTACCTGATGGTAGTCGTTCACTAAGACTAGCTTCAAAACTAAAACGCACTGTAGCCTGTAAAACTACTATGGTTAAAATAGCTTTAGTGCCTCTTTATTTTGTTGTCCATAATGCCTAACGTGACCATAAGCATTCGGCCGTCATTCAGTAATCAAGTGGTTAATATTTAGGGTTCGGTAGTCAAACAATCAACGCCTATGATTTTCCAACTCCAGGCCGTCTGCTCTCGTCAGTTAGAACCTTTTTTACTACGAAATGCATTATAGGCTACTTTTTATCGAGGTAGGTACCTACGCGAGAGAAGCCGCAGACGTAAGCTAGAATATATTTTACTAGCTTCGCTCGTATGGACGTATTCCTAAACATAAAAAGTAGCCTATATGCTATTCTAGGTAAATAACTTTATCTATTCCAAGTTTCGCGGAAATCGGTTGAGCCGTTACGGCGTGATTGTACAACAAACATCCAAGCATGTCCTGCTTGTGCTAACATGTTTCGTCAAAATGACCGGATTTTTTTTAAAGAAATTCTGTGAGGATTCACAGACTTTCGCATTCATAATATATAAATTAAAGACAGTGTAGTTACTGTCTTTAATTTAGGGTTAAGCGAGATTAATTTAATGATTCTCTTAACCAAGCCACTTCGCTTATCGCGTAAAATATAGCCCCCGCAAGGTATTTGACGGAACCCTACAACGTGTGGTCGTACACGCACTTAGCCGCTTATTTTATTCTATAGAGAAAAAATACAAAGACATAATTATAATCGTAATTACAAGAGATTAAAAGTACCGCTAAGTGTCGTAACCTCACACATACCGACGTTAATCTTTATGTTTTATGTTATTAAGACAAATTATGTCATTGACATTAGGCACGTACCTATTTACGTATTGTACATGTGGGGTGATTCATAATATTAGGTGAAAGGGGCTTATTCTACACCCAATTGGCAATAACAACGCAACGCCTGGAGTCGTCTAGAGAGACGAACTCAAGTCGTACGTGCTGAAGGTGCCTGCGAAGCTTCGCGACATGTTCCTCTCTCCCGACTTCTGGCCTGCAGGCATAGTTTTCCGACGCTATAGGGATGCGTCAAAGAACAATAAACCCTAATATTATATGCAAGTGTGAATATTATATGTATTTTAGTTTTAAGGTACATATATCTATGGGCCCTGTATTTGTACATGTACTTTGCTGTGTTGCCTGAAATAAATGACTTAATAATAATAATAATAAAGTTTGTTCTACGACTATTTGAAATTTGTCATTTTTCATTGAAAAAACACTTTGCAATCAGCTGTTTTTAGGTCAAATCAGTTTAAACTCAATAAATCAGCCGTTTTAGATAGCAATAATATTGATGCCGAATTTCTCGTACGTTTAATAATTAGCTAAAATGATGATAAATAACAGCAAATTTGTTGAAAGTTTGGGGGGAAAATAATATTAATGGTTTTTTTTAATAAGTTTTTGGTAATAAATAAGTGAAAGCTGAAATAAAATACCTACTTGAATTAATTTTTTCGACAAGAAGAAGTGGGGTAGAGCCTACGGCTACGGTCGTGCGTTGAAGCCTTTTGTATGGAAAAATAAGCATATAAATGACTTAAAAAAAAAAACAACGCGGGCGCCATGTTTTTCTTATTACAACAAAATATGCGCCCGACCACGTGGTGTGGTTGTGGTACGTGTGAAACAACCCTATAAGATCGAGAAATAATTCTCTTGTTCTAGCTCTAGCTCTATGCCTTTAGACAATCTTCAAGGTCTGAGGTTGCCTACCATGCTTAGGGAATCGATCAAAACGCAGAAATCAACTTGGCACCTGCGTGGAATGTGCTTCCCGCTCCCACCACACCCCACCGCCTACCGCTCTCGCGAGTTACAATGAGACAAAACATTACCTCGAGGTGCCAAGTTAACTTCCGCGTGTTGTAAGCATATTTTTGTATTACCCCCAGGACTACCCCCCTACGAGTGGTGGGCCGACCCCCCAGATGAGGTAAAACTCCGAGCGTATGTCTTCAACGTGACCAACCACGAGCGGTTCCTGAATGGGCTGGACTCCAAGCTGAATATGCAAGAGATCGGGCCTATTGTATATCTGTGAGTACCCTTTCACCACACTAGCTTTTTAGCATTTTTCCCGTTGAGAAAAAGGATCGTCAAAAAAATAGCACGCGCGCCGTGTTTGTTGCCTGATTCTTGTAGGCTTGGTCGCGAGGAACAGGCGTAGCTTCACCTAGTTTCTAAGACGTTTCAAAGTGATCCTAGTGAGTTCAACCGATTTCGCTGACACTTGGAAAGTTTTGAACCAGATCGAATAAGGAAATGACGACATTGGGTGCATCCCAATACTAAAAAAATACCAAGTGGCCAATTTCATTGCCAATTCACATCAACACTATATGCAACTTTAAGCCCCTTCGTCCACGGCGCGACTCAAAAGGAACGCGACTGAAACTGTAGTCACTTATGAGTTGCCTGACTGCGATAGCACTAGTATTTCAATGCGCGTCCGTCCACCGCGCTACTCAAAAGGAACGCGTTTGTAACTAGTCTCCTGGCGACTCGACATGCTGGTCGCCAGGCGACTGGTTTCGAGAAACTGTGTGAAAAATGAACGAATAAACAGTAATTATAAGTGATTCTGACGTCTATGTGACTGGAGAAGTAATAATTCCGTGTCATCGCTCGAATTATCACTAGTCATGTTAATTATTTACGTTTTCAAAACTTTGTTTACATAAAATCGTGTACTGAGTGACTGAGTTTCAGGAAATTCCAGTTAGCGTCATGGACGAAGGGGCAAGAGAGTATCCTACACAGGTTGTACTATCTTAATTTACGGCTAACAAGATGAGCTAAATCTGCCAACTACCGATAATACACATTTATCTAATTCCTATTGTTTCTATTTACAATGAATTATTCAACTGAGGTCAACGCTTCCTCGTGTTGGTAATAGGTAGTCTGATAATTATACACTAGCGCGCGCACATCTTCCGGGGACATCAGTAAGGGCGGGTGCGGCGGCAGATTCGGCCGAGGATCTCAAAAGGCGCAAATATGTTAGTCTTGATAGGGCTTACGTATTTGAGCCTTTTGGGGTTGAGACCCTGGGTCCGTGGGGAAACGGGGCCCTCCGGGTTTTCAAAAAGATATCAGGACGCCTGATCGAAGCGACGCGTGACCCGAGAGCTGGCTCTTATTTGGCCCAGCGAATTAGCATTGCCATCCAGCGTGGCAATTCCGCCAGCGTCTTGGGGACGCTTCCGACTGGTAGTGATCTGGATCAGTTGAGCTATCTATAGATCGATTGTAACGGTCTTTAAATGGCTCAACTGTTTCTTGTGTATTTTCTAAATATTAACTTGTATTAGTTTTTAGTTTCTTTCTGTAAATAAAAGTTATATTAATTAGGAGTTAACTTGTGTCGCACTGCTAGATATGCTAAGCATGCCTATAATAATATTTAATTTTGAAAATATGTATATTGCATGCGTACAACGCTGAATATGGCTGCCCCTAAATTGTATTGTATTATGTAACAACTGTACCTAACCTATATTACGCAATAAATTACTTTGATTTGAATAATAATAATCTTTATTTCAGGCAACAAATATAAAATAAAGACGGTCAAGTGCGAGAACTCGCGCCCTGAGGGTTCCGTACCATTCCGGTCGTGGGTTCGAATCCCGGTCGTCCACCAGTGGTCATGGTCAGAAAATAAAAATTCTAAGCGTAGGAATTGACAAACTTATATTTGCGGTCGCTCACGTAGTTATTGTATGACATTGACCGCAAATATAGCTTTGTTTCGTAAAAAACTTCGAAATTCCTCAATTTCAGACTTTTCCCTTTACTTGTGTTACAAAAGCTCCTAGCATTCCAAGTTTCAGAATTGTGGGGTAACTGGAAGTACCCTAGAGGTTTTTGATTTCTGCCATTTCCATGCAAAATTATACATTCATTGCCATATCTTATTAATGCATTAAGCTAGAGCTTTGATTTTTATACGGCACCATAAACCCACAGACCATAATAGGTGGTATAAATTTGATAGAGATATTAGATATCAAGTTGATACCTTTAGCCGTTTCTGAGAAAAAGGGTCTTGACAGACGTACAGAAAGACAGACAGACGGACAACAAAGTGATGCTATAAGGGTTCCGTTTTTCGAAATGAGGTACGGAACCCTAAAAAGTTATAAAAAAAGTACTTTGTGATTATGAAACACGAGTACCTACCAACTACCTAGCTATCTCACCTACCTAGTTCGTGAGATAGCCGGTTGACACTACGTGGCATAAAATGGTCAGAAAATTATTATTTAATGGTGGGCCGACCCCCCGGATGAGGTAAAACTCCGCGCGTATGTCTTCAACGTGACCAACCACAAGCGGTTAATGTAAAAAAAATAGGTAGGTACCTAATTAAAAATTATTGATAACTCCATTAAAAAAAATATAACGATACCGGTTACTTAGGAGTTGTATTGATAATGCTTTAGCCAATAGGGTGACAAAATAACCTGTGGCATGGAAGCATCCAAGAAAAAAATTGTATGAAACGTGCACTAATTTTAATGGCGGCGCACCTATTTACTCTACATCCGGTCAAGTGACAGTCTTATGACTACTATTTCGCTAATTTATTCCTTTTATATTAAGCTCAACACGCAAACTTAGTAAGAATTCGACACGTATTTCGATTCACTACAAGGCGTCATCAGGATGAAGTAATTTGCTGTGCGCTGGAAACACCGAGACAAGTTGCCTCGCCGAGCATTGAACGGAGTTTCCAGCGCGCAGCAAGTCAATTCTTCCTGATAATGCCTCGAAGAGAGGCGAAACACATGTCGAATTCTTAATATATATTTTTTTGTTGAACTATGAGGAATAGTAATAATTTATTCAGCAGACAGCCATTTTATAATACATTTTTATTTATTATTTTTATTTTTATTTATTCGGGATAACAAACAATTGCACTCAGATATTACTAAACTTAATTAAAGTAGGTACTAAAGTTCTTAGAGTGTAATCAGCCCCGTTGTCCACGGATTTGGTAGAAAGAGGGCAGTAGTAATGCGAACAGAATAACAAAAAAAAGAAGAATGAAAAATGCAGTTAGTAGGTCTAGCATTTTGTCATCCTATAAGGACGTACAAAACAGTCTATCCACCAACCTCTCCTATTTTAGATAATATATCGCACACCGTTTGAACATTCATCGGTATTGAACGGCTTCATCTTTGCATATCTTCCACTGTATAACCGTCCTTATCTATCGTGGAATATCGTTCATTAATCTGTGGCGATAGGCATAAATAAACAGGGAAGTCCGTCCTGAGAATACAAATAAGGTTCCGCGTGATGTGTTCGTAAAATTATAGATGAGGCAACGATGCGTACCTTAAAGCTGCTGACCTTTGCATTGTATTTAGTAGAAAGAATAGACTTTAAAAGGTAGAATAGAATAGGTAAGTAGGTAACTAGGGAGATTTCGAGGTACCTACAGTCAACCAATTATTTTTCCACACTAAAACTACGGGGTCCAATGTCAACCGCTATGACGTTTAGTACGAACAGGTAGATATTTTTTATTTTTTTTGAAGTTTTTCCCCTTTCGGGATGGCTATAGCATTTAGGCCTTACCGCCAAGTCTTACGTGTATTTTATCTTGTTTAATTTGTATATCTTCCTTAATTTTTTTACATTAGTCATGGTCAAGTCACCGTCTAGTCAAGTCAAGTTCAGTTTTAGTAAGATATGATGGTGACTATTTTACAAAAACCTCGAGAGACCTCTTGGCGCCAACTCGAAAAATGACGATACGCGCAATCATTTCATTTCACTTCACTTGTGCGGTTTACTCAAACAATATTACGAAAAATACCACCATAATTAGGTACACAATATTATTCAATTTGACACTAGTTTTGTAAAATAAATTGAGAGCACAACATCACTTCGCTAGTTCCCGCCAAAAAGTCACAGGTAGATAGATTTCCGGTTACAACCTTATTTTTTTTCTTTTGCATTCTACCTCTTTGGTCACAACAATAAATGTTACTCTAAATAGTTTAGACGTTCAAATTAACAACTCTTTCAACATTTCAACAGTAGGATGTCCACTGCTGAACATGGACTCTCCGACAGATTCTTAAGCGAATTCCTATCATGTCATATTTTGCCACTCACCTTTCTAGGCATGCGTGTTGGTGAGCGCGAATCGCTGCTGCCCATCCCGTAGCATTTTTCCCTCAATCGCCTCTTACGACATCCACGGATAGAAATAGCCTAGGTATTCTTCAGCTAGGAGCACCAGGTGTTTTTCTTCATCATCATTTCAGCCGTAGGACGTTCACTGCTGAACATTGGCCTCCGCCATATTTCCACCGCGACCGACTTCGTACGGCCTGCACGTAAACAATCATTTGGGGGGATTTGCCCATACGGGGCATGCGGGTTGGCGAGCGCTGATAAAGCTAGCCATCCCAGCAAGCCAGCCCATCCCCTAGCTTTTTTAGGGTTCCGTACCTCATTTGGAAAAAACGGAACCCTTATAGGATCACTTTGTTGTCCGTCTGTCTGTCCTTCTGTCAAGACCCTTTTTCTCAGAAACGGCTAAAGGTATCTACTTGAATGTATACCACCTATTAAGGTCTGTGGGCTTATGGTGCCGTATAAAAATCAAAGCTCTAGCTTAATGCATTAAAAAGATATGGCAATGAATGTATAATTTTTGTATGGAAATGGCTAAAATGAAAAACCTCTAGGGTACTTCCAGTTACCTCACAATTCTGAAATTTAGAATGCTAGGAGCTCTTGTGATAGATAGATAGATAGATAAATCATTTATTCGACACACACAAATACAGCACAGAGATAAAAGCAATCTCTTGTAACAAAATTAAAGGGAAAAGTCTGAAATTGAGGAATTTCAAGTTTTTTTAGGAAACAAAGTTATATTTGCGGTCAATGTCATACAATGACTAGGTGAGCGACCGCAAATATAAGTTTGTCAATTCCTACACTTAGAATTTTTATTTTCTGACCATGACCACTGGTGCACGGCGGGATTCGAACCCACGACCAATGGTACGGAAACCTCAGGGCGCGAGTTCTCGCACTTGACCTTCTGTAATTCTGTAATTCTTTATTGCACACAGAAACATGATACATAAATGGTTATTTCAAAAGTCATGTACATAGGCGAACTTAACCCTAACAAGAGTTTTCTTCCAGCAAACCTTTGGGGCTAGAGAGATTTGATAATATAGGGAGATGCAACGTGTACAACAATTTAAGAGAAAAAAAAAAGAATTATTTTGTAACAAAATTCCTTTCGTTTCCAGAGAGAAGCTGCTACACTCAGGCATCAGTTTCAACGCGAACAGCACAATGACGTATACAGCGCGTCGATTCCCCATCTACCTGCCCGATGAGAACACCATCGACCTCAACGCTACCGTTATAGTGCCCAATATGGCGGTTCTGGTGAGCCAACAAAATAATCAGGGCGTGTGTAATGCCTCTGGTATTGCAAGCGTTCATAGGCTACGGTAACCACTTACCAGCAGGTTGACCGTAGGTATGCATGTTTGCCACCTTAGTTGTATAAAAAAAAAATATCTACTCGCACTCAAATTAGATAAGGTACCTACTGTAGCGCCATTTATACCTCCTACATAATATATATGTAGGTACCTACCGTCTTGTCGTGGTGACCCCGGGTGAAGAATATAAATAAATAAATATTCCGGACATATCACACATGGTCAACTGATCCCAAACTAGGCATAGCCTGTACTATGGGTACCAGAGACTGATATACATAATAGATATGATATATATTTATCACCCAGACACAGAACAAACATCTGTGTTAGTCACAAATGTTTGTCCAGTGCAGGAATCGAACCCGCAACCTCTAGCGCAGAAGGCAGAATTACTACCAACTGAGCTATGAGGCCAGTCTCAGTCAGTCAATAGGCCCCTCCATATCAAACTACCCGTGGAAGTAGTAAGAGGCGACCAAGGGAAAAGGCTAGGGGATGGGCAGCAGCATCCACTTTATTCATAACGATAGACTTTAACTGCGCTCGCTAACCCGCTATGGGCAAATCCCATTTTTTTTCTTTCGACTGTACTTTCGACGGTTTCTGAACGAGCCCGATCAGATCAAAATGTAGGTACCTACCTAAGCCCGGCAGGCCAGAAAAAAAACAGCTTTAAGCTACGTTCACTGGCCTGTAGGTTAACTTTTGCTCGCAGAGACTGAAAACAGTGAAAACGCGGCTCTTTAGATATTTTATTTTCAAGTCAAGAAAATAACCTCAAATTCGCGGCATTACGTTTTGAATCGATCGTAGTTTCCTAAATTGTCTTTGCGTAATTGCGTATCAAAGTGAAGTGAATAGAGATCCTCTTTGTTGCTTAGCATACCTTTTTGTCAACAAACAAAAGTATGACAGACTCAATCAAACAAAGATAAAGATTGTTTATTTGATTAAACACAACGTAGGTGTACCTAGATGTTAATAATATTTAGATTCAATCATGTTTTACTAAATTTAACTATAGCCTATTATTATTTAATTTTAAACAATGCCAAAAGATTTAAAAAAAGCAAGCAAAGCAAGCATCCATTCAATCATTTAGAAGTCCGTATCCCATTCCTATGGATAGTTACCCAATCAATTCAGTGTTGCACCAAAATAAAAATAATTAGGGGAAACAAAGCAATAACAAAAAAATATGAAATAGAAATAGAAAGACCTATAGAAATACCTAATAGAAAGACATATCATAACATAAAAATGGTTTATTTTTTCTGAATGGTATTATTAATTGATCTATGAACATAATATATCATCCTTTATCCTTATCATCATTTATACAGTGGTGGTCATCTAATTAGAAACACCTAGTCACCTGACATTTTTATAAAGTAACTAACATTATTATAGCATTTAATAGGAGGTAAATTTTTTTTCACTACTTTACAATGTACTTTAATATCTCTAGTTTAATTACAAGCAATAATATTTGACAACCAAGACGACAATAAAAATAAATATCAGTGAAACAAAAAGTATCAATATCGTTAGGACTGGCAGAATGGACAACTAATTAGAAACATTGTATGACTTGGTTCAAAATTTGATTTTTTAAACTGAAATACAGTTCTCACAATTGTCAATCACATTGTTAATATTGCCGCCATTTCTAACTCATTACGAAAAGTTACTATTTATTGTTGTTTTATTAAAAATGGGTAAAAATAAGAGCTGTGATGCAGCAACGAGAAAAATTATAGTGAATTTTCATTTAAAACAAAAATGGAGTTACAGAAAGATCGCCGATTATTTGGAATGTTCCGTAAAGATGATATTTAACGCCCTCGCACATTTCAAACTACACGGAACATCAGATAACGTGCCAAGCAAACTTCGGCCCAGGAAGACTACAGTTCAAGAATACAGGCTTATGCTTCGATTAGCTAAGGCGGACCCCTTTAAAGGATCCAATGTTATAAGAAAAGAGGTATTTTCAGAAGACGATCCTCGACACGTGTCCACTAAACTAGTTCGTAGACGGTTGGTTGAAGGAAAATTGTTAGGAAGGATCGCTAGAAAAGTACCACTACTAACCAGGCAACATAGAGAAAATCGTCTAGCATTCGCTCGCAAATATGGCAGTTGGACTATTCATCAATGGAAAAAAGTTTTGTTTTCAGATGAAACTAAAATTAATTTGATTAATTCCGATGGAAAACAATATGTACGACGACCAATAAACGAGGCTTTGAATAACAAGTACACTAAAAAGACAGTTAAGCACGGTGGTGGAAATGTAATGGTGTGGGGATGTTTCTCAGGGTACGGGATTGGTCCCGTGAGAAAGATTGAAGGGCAAATGGATCAATATCAATACAAAAATATCTTGGAAGAGACAATGATTCCGTATTCCGAGGAAAATTTGCCAGTAACTTGGATATTTCAGCATGACAACACCCAAAGCACACAGCACGCAGCGTTAAAGCGTTTCTTACAGAACAATCCGTGACAGTATTACAGTGGCCTGCCAATAGTCCGGATTTAAATCCCATAGAAAATTTGCGGCACACTATAAAGACCAACCTGTTGCAGAAACACGTTACTAATATTCATGGACTTAACAGTGCATTTGAAGACGCTTGGAGAAGTATTCCTGTAGAAACTTGTTATAAATTGATTGAATCAATGCCGCGTCGCTGCAAAGCTGTTATTGATAATAAAGGCTACCCTACCAAATACTAATTGTCTAAGGATGTAGTATTTTTAGTATTTTTCAAAACTATTGGGGTTTTGTTCAAATTAAAAATGATTTAAATAATGATTTTTTTGGTGTTTCTAATTAGTTGTCCGGTTTGTATCTCGTTTTTTATTTTGTTATTAATATAACTTTCAGTTTTAGAAAAACAACCGTTGTTTTCTGTTATTAAAATGGTATAACAATGCAATATAATATCCGATACATCGATTTTAATACGTAGGAACACTCAATGATACATTAAAAATTAGTTCGAAAGGGAATTTGCAATAAAAATATAAACCCAGGTAGGTGTTTCTAATTAGATGACCACCACTGTATATCATCCTAGCATATTTTTAAGAAGGTAGGTACTTCTTGTGTTTTTTATAATTATTTCGCACGCTAACTAGGTACCATCTCTATTTCTTAATTATTAATAAATTAATTATAATTGATTAATTATTAATTAAATTAATAAAAGCGAAAGTATGTGTTGATCTTTGTAGTTCAATCACGCCGTAACGGCTCTACAGATTATGATGAAATTTGAAATAGATAAAGTTCTTTGCCTAGAAATGCATAATAATATGCTACTTTTTATCTAGATACAAGCTAAAAAGTATAAATAAATAAATCATAAATCATTGTCTAGTGCGCAAGATACAAATGTGAGCCCTTTGCTAAGGCGTTAACATCGCGTGATGTTTATGTAATATAATTGACAGTAGTACTTAAGTATTTAAAGACTTAAAACCTCATGCTTTGATGCAAAAATAACTTAGAACTGCACAGGCTACGCAAATACTGTGTCAAGGATGACCGTGTGAGCAATTTAAGTAATAATAGCTCATTCGTTTCTAACACATTATATTGAGGCATTTTATTTGAATTGAAGCCTATTATGTTCATAGCAAATATAAAAACTGTTTTTGTACAGCAAAATGGTAAATAAAAATCAATGCCATACGGCCTTTGCCCACTACAACGTATCATACTATGACCGTGCTATGGACGTATCAGACACGGTCACTACTGTGCCCACTGAACGTTTCATCATATTCTCGTCGTGAATTAAATGATGGTCGGTGACGGAAAGTTCTAGTGGGCATTGTTTAATATTAATTTATAAAATAATTATTCTTTTGCATGTGCCGCTACGGTTACGCTCATAGTATGATCCGTTGTAGTGGGTAAAACCCTTTATATTGTAGGTACGTTTTAAAATTGAATTTATTATGACTAAAATCCTCCACAAGTCTTTACCTACTATTGAATATAGTAGGTACGGCTGCATTTTCAAGGTTTGACTTTGCATAGACAACATCCGATTTCTTAACTAATGACAGTTATAATGTTTGTAAATTTAGTTGGTACCTACCTACACAGAACACAATTACAAGGTGATTTATAAAACGTTACGATCCCGAAATGGGCTTATTCTACTTATACCTACCCAATTAGCAATAAAGTTTGTTCGACGACTTTTGGAAATTAACATTTTTCGTTGAAAAACTTTATGCAAAATCAGCTGTCAAAGTCAAAATCAGGGTCAACTCAGTTCAAACTCAATTAATCAGCTGTTTTATAGAAATGTTATTGGCGAACTTTTCTTACGTTTTGTAATTAGTTTTTTTTTTATACTGATTTAATAATATTAATAGGCCTTTATTTACAGAAAGAAACTTAAAACTAATACAAGTTAATATTTACAAAATACACAAGAAACAGTTGAGCCATCTAAAGAACGATCTATAGATAGCTCAACTGATCCAGATCACTACTAGTCGGAAGCGTCCCCAAGACGCCGGCGGAATTGCCACGCTGGATGGCAAATTAATTAATTAATTAATTCAATCTTAGTAATTAGTTAATAAGATGATAACAATACCAAAAACAGCTAATTTGAGAAAGTTGTTTTTTTATCTTAATTTTTTCGCTATATTCTTTCTTTTTGATAATAGAATAGCCACTTTTTGGGATGGTATACATGTTATGAATCACGTCGTTTACAATGGTAACGCTGTTACGTTGTTGAAATAATGTCAACAAACGCAAATGAACTATAGGATACGACGTTTTGTAATTAAGTATTATTGCTTCAAATTAGTACCTATCTTAGAATACCTACGACGCCTGTTTGCTTTGCAAGACAACAGAGCTGTGTGTTGCTATGTAAATTAAAAATACAAGTAGGCTTTTTTTAGATTTCAGTTTTTGTTAAACTGTAAACTATGGCTAATGCTAGGTAAATACACAAAAGGTTAGTGACCTCACAATTGGATTGCACAGTTGGAAATTATATCTAAATAAATCTTAATTAAGGACTGAACACTTAATCGGCGGCTAAAGGCCTCCTTCAAAAGTTTCCAAATCTTTCCTTTTAAAAGGTCACAGTTTTTGTAATATTTTGTTGTTGGAGACAAATAAATGCTCTTTATTACTTTCTCCTTTTAAATAAAATAAAAAAAATGGTTATATCCGTTCGTTTCTTCCCAGGGCTTATCATCATACCTCCACAATGCAAATTTTATCGTCCGCTCCGCGTTTCGTTTGCTCGTCTCTACTAGCAACAGCAAGATGTTTTCCAAGAAAACAATCTACGAGTACCTGTGGGATTTCAGAGACCCAGTGCTCTACGCCTCGAAGACCATGGTACCTGGTCTAGTGCCGGTGAGCAATATGGGAATTCTGACCAGGGTGAGTGTTGATCAAAATTGCTGTAACTCTTTACTGCCTTTGAGAATTCTTTATTTTTTTTTCTTTGTTTTTATTTAAGCCACTACCTACCATTTGTAATTCATCATAACCATCAGTCTGTCGATGCTGCTGGACATTTATTTTATTTATTTATTAAATAGGATCGCCAACAGCACGTGTATCAAACATTCAACAATATTAAGCTATGTAGACTAAGGACTGATACAATAGCCAATAACAGGCGAACACAGCATTGGTAGGGACAATTTTAACCTATAAAGAGTTTACAAACTTTAAAATAGGTAATAAGGTTATGGAGATTAATCTTACAGCTAGGATAATCACGTTACAATAAACTAAATTTATACAAGATAAACTGTGTACTTAAAGACTGACATATTTTTTATTCATTGCGGAAGCCCCCAAAGAGTTCCATGACGAACGTTATTGAGCCTTTTCCATCCACTGATTTCCCGCAACTTTCACAATGTTGTTGCATGGCACTTTGACATGTGAAGCAGCAACAAGCTGAGATAGGGCCTGTTTGGCTGCACCCGACACAGAGCGAGACTGGTTGGCTCCTGCTGGGGCCCAATTTCGACGAATTCAATGGCTTCAAAATGACAATGGTTCAAAGGTAAAATGGCCAATATTACAGTCGTATATCAATCGCAGTCATTGTGAAACCAATGAACCAATGACATCAATGAAATGAAGGTGGCGACAATCGTAACTGAAAAATAATGGTGCGATTATCATTTCCAAGTCATTGAATTAGTAGAATAGACTGAAGAATAGGCCCCTCCATATTTACCTATCAGCGGTTGTCGTAAGAGGCGACTAAGGGAAAAAAGCTAGGGGATGGGCAGCAGCGTTCCTCATTTTAACAACGATAGCTCTAACTGCGCTCGCCAACCCGCATGCCCAGCGTGGTGAGTATGCGCAAAGCCCCCCACATGATAAGGAATTCGCTCTGTCTGTGGGGGAGGCCATGTTCAGCAGTGGACGTCGTACGGCTGAAATGATGATGATGATGATGATGATGATGATGATGAACTAGTAGAATTGGGGGCCTGGTGAGGTGGATACCTGCCTATAGAACTATTAGGTTTGTTCTTGGTTGTCATTTTACACCTTTTAGGCGGTTCTTACCCACCGTCCACCTCCCTGAGACGACCCACCGGTTTGTTCATAAGTCCGTTCTGTGTTTTTGTGTGTATGTCATGTCAATTGAACGTTTTATATTCTAGGTTTACTCTGACTTCGCTGATGAGATGACAGTTAAGATAGGCCAGACTTGGGGGCACGAGCAGTTCTTCCAAATCGACAAATTCCGAGGCAACCCACAGATTCCTGGATACGACCCTGATGTGAGTATAAAATCCAACCATCTGAAGCCGTGTTCAAACGACATGCGATATGTCATTGATATTTATCTCTACAGAATAAAGTGCTATATACAATGTGATTCATGATACGTAAACTATCCCGAAAGGGGCTTATTTTACACTAATTCTTACCTACGTTTATTCATAAGTAAGGCATAAAGATGATAAAAATATAAAAAAAAAAGCAAATGGGTGTTAAAAAATATTGATTTTATGGTCCCAGTACAGTGTTGCCAACCCTTAAATTTCATTTTCCCCAGACTCAGTGGAAAAAACCCTAAATTATGCAACAATATTTGTTTTCCCCCAAAAAGTGTTAAGAACAAATATTCAAATAGATAGATGCAGCCTCCAGCCAGTGAATCGCGCGCCTTAAGATTCGTTCGCACACTACCCTCGGGCTCATAATGACGCTCTCGTTACTCTTGTTAATTGTTGCAGACTTGTCCAGATCGTATATTCGGATCGACGGAAGGTGTGATGTACCGACAGCGGCTAACGAAGCAAGATGTGCTTCTTTACTGGCGGAAGACTGTTTGTAAACTGATGCCACTCTATTATGACAGTAGGTCTTGTACTTTAACCCACATTATGAGGGCTCGGATCAATAATTATGTATTCTTCCATTTCACCCTATAAGCCGTCAATTCAACTCAATATATTTCTCAATAGGCACATAATACATTGCTCCTAAAAAGAATGTAATTTTTACAGAATTTATTTATTTGTAGGAAAACCAACAGCGGTAACTTAAGTGTAAACAGAAAGCCAATTATAGGTTTTCACGTGTAGAAAAAGCTTAATCAAACTTAAATTTAAACACATTGCCAAAACGTCTTGTTAGTTACGCCGGTATTAAACAAAAAAGAAACGATGACACTTGGTTAAAAATATAAAAGATATTAACAATCAACAATACCGAAGAAGAATTCACTGCTCAATTCAATTCACTCTAGAATAAGTTATTAGTCATCTCAGCACTAACTCATTTCTTACCCATATCCTTCCCATAGTCCATCCAACTTCTCTTCGGATTAACCTCTACTCCTACATCCATCCACATTCATATCTAACACTCTTCTCGTCACACGACAATCTTCCCTCCTTATGACATGCCCATACTACGCTTACCCTTCTTACCTACTCCTGAGCTTTTCCGTCCACTTTCGAACTTCCTCATAAATACTCATTCCTTATCTTATTCAACCTCGTCACTCCACACATCCATCTTAACATTCGCATATCCGCCACGTGCAATATTCTTTCATCCGTCCCTTTGGTAGGCCAACACAGATCCATATACACAATATAAAGCCCTTTATGATTATTACGCTACTAAATACTAATATTAAACATAATGTAACGTTAATAAACGTGTTTGAAGGGATTGTTTGATGTTTATTTCTAGGTGAGATGACGATGCATGACGTTCCTGTGTACAGATACAATCTGTCAGAAAGCGTTTTCGATCGAGTTAAGAACGGCACTGATTGCTACGATACCGTGCCTACGCTGCCTGCTGGTGTCAGCGACGCCTCTAGGTGTTATTTCGGTGAGAGATTTCTGCCTTGCAACCTACATTCTACAGTCACACGCAACTAAGATCTTTTTAACACTTTACAAAAATAATAAGCTCACATCTATAAGGAGAGTCGGTCACGTCCCCCAGCAATTGGTAGAACTCATCATCATCAGCCTGTAGAAGTCCACTGCTATAGGCCTCCCCCAAAGAGTTCCACGACGAACGGGCTTGAGCCTATTCCGACCGACACAACCTTCTAAACTGGAACTAAATGCTATAAATCCTTATGCAATAAAGACCATTTAGGCTTCTTCTAGACTGAGTCGTGAAGAACAATCTGATTCAGTTTAATATTACAATTTTACTCACCAACAGGACGCTGTGGTGCCTGGGATAGGTATGTTGAGATGGAGTTAGTAGGCTTGCTCAGCACCTGTAACATAGGAAAGAAATGGTCAATAATAATAATAATATAAATTGTATTTCAGGTAACTTAAGAATAGAACAGATGGGTGATTCTTCGGAAACTCAGTTTTTGTCTGACTTTCGTGGCACATTTTTTTTTGTTGAAATTACACATAATGACGAAATATTCTACAGGTAGATTTGATTACTAATTTATTGGTAGTGGAGGGAACTTTATTGGCCTAACGGTTACGAAGTTATTCAATTCTAAAATTATGGTGTCCATGGAGATCAACATTCATACCACCGAAATCAAATATACAAAATTATTGAACTTTAATGTGTTGAAATGTACGTTTTGTTTGAACTAGCCTATTACAATCATTCTAAGAAGGAATTTCGGGTAGGTTTATAATAAAAAAGGTAGTAAGCAGATAAAAATATATTAATTTTCTTAAAACTAAGGAACAAAATTAAATATTGTTATTAAATATATAAACTAAGAGAGTATTACAAAAAATCTAACATCAATTATCACGATCACATGAGATTAATCTTATAAATAATCAGTCACGTTTCTAGATACTAACGGTGGAGTTATACCTTAATTAATAGTAAAATAGGCTTATCTAATCCCTCCCATATTTATTGGTTATAAGCTATATATATTTACTTCGAGCATTGCAATTTGAGCAAACCTGGCTGAAGTTATTTTGATTGAGATAAAACAAATTATTAACAAAAATCACAATAACAATATTATCTATGTATGTTAATAAGCCCGCAAATTTGATTTTCGTGGGTTTCACTGACCTTTCGTGTACTTTTTGTCCACGAAAAACATGGAAATCAAAACCACGAAAATCAGAAAAAAGTTGAAAATCCTAAATAATTTCTTAATTTGCTGGTTTATGTTACATTGATGTCTGCAGTAGAAATTAGGAACACAAAAAGCATATATTATTAAAACAATTATAACAATAGGATTAGTATGAACGAATTTATAGTCTACATGGTAATCAGAACTTGCGGTATACCAAGCCACGGAAAGTGATTACTTACCGTAATTTCGAAGCGACGCGGAGACATGGACACGTGCTGTTCTCACCACTGATGGATCGCGACTGACAGTTTGTCTCTGTCTAACAACTATTCACATAGTTACTAAAGTACAGTTTTTATGAATGAATTAGTGCGCGCCATGGCAATCAGAGCTAAACGTCGGACGCGAAGTTATCTAGTTGTATCTTATTAACTAAAGCTAATTTTTGCGTAGTAATAGTGTCTGTTAAGCCAGTAACTATCTGGTTTATTGTGAACCTGTGTGAAATAGTGCTATTATTTATAGGAAATGAGATAAAAAATTATTAACACTAGAACATGAGGTCCGGACGCACCACAAAAATCAGTATTTCCACGGTTTTTATTTATTTTTACTTATTTAGAACAGGAAAATTAAAAAACTAAAATAGGCCCCCCCTATTACTTTTGGCTAATCTACTATCTGAAAAAGAATCATAGGGCTACGGATACTTTTTATGTGTTTTTTCGAGTCGGACACGTATTTTTGAGCCCTCTGAGAATTACCCAGATGTTAAAAACTAAATTCTAGGACCCATAGAAATATATACCTTAACCTAAAATATATTAAAAACCTATTAATTAATTATTGCACACGTATAGGCAACGACGTGTGACGTAACTGCCCAGTGGTGGCGCCTCCGGTGTCTCGTGGCAGGCGTCCAATGAACCTCCTGAATTTGACACCTTTAGGCCACATCTCCCCACTCATGAACATCGACAAGCGATCAGTAGGTACTCTCACCTTAAGGAATTAAAATTCACATTTCACAATACGTGCGGATCTGACAAACTACATACCAGGTGAAGCTACACAATATGTCCCTCGCGTAGATTTGAATAATTAGTTGTAG
This sequence comes from Anticlea derivata, assembly GCA_947579855.1. Lineage (NCBI taxonomy): Eukaryota > Metazoa > Arthropoda > Insecta > Lepidoptera > Geometridae > Anticlea > Anticlea derivata. Next base: position 2,303,691 of record OX388287.1, on the reverse strand, counting down.
CTGCCACGTAGTGCTTTGCAAGCCCATCATCGCCAATAGATTTACTTTTTGTTTTACAGATTTCCCGATAGTAGTCTCCTACCCCCATTTCTACGCCGGTGGGGTTGCCGAGGACCAGTTCGTGACGGGTCTCAAACCGGATAGACTGAAACACAACTCTTATGCTATTGTAGAACCGGTGAGATTAACATCTTACTACTATCTGCAAACTAGCATACGGCCCACCTGTTGGTAAACGGTTACCGTAGCCTATGAGCGCTTGCAATACCAAAGGTATCACGCACGCGTTGCCGACCCTTCCCTCATCCCCCCTAAAGAGCTCTGGCAACCTTACTCACCGCAGGAACACAACACTATTTGAAACAATAATGTTGTTTGGCTGCGATCTTCTGTAAGGCGGAGGTACCTTCCGAGGTGGGCTGCTCCAAATTAGAACGAGAAAATCTCGCCGTGCCCTACCTCCTGTTATAAATGCGAAAGTTTGGATGGATGGATGTTTGTTACTCAATCGCGCCAGAACGACTGAACGGATCTGCATGAAATTTGGCACGGAGATAGATTATAGTCTAGAATAGCGCACGGGCTGTTTATCCTCGTAGGTACCACACAAATGAAGCCGCATGAGGAAGCTAGTACTTACTGTTAGAACGATGTGTTTGAAAGATTTTTTTAAAATTGTGTGAAATTAAAGTACCAAACTAGTGGGATGCGTACGCGGGATGCGTACGCGCATCTTTGCCAACCAACCTACCAATTGCTCAATAGATTAAACTAGCTTCCACGCGCGTGTTCGTTCATTAATTTGTACAAAATATCCATTTAATTTTAATAGTAACATAATTTATTTACAGAAAGAAACTTAAAACTAATACAAGTTAATGTTTACAAAATACACAAGAAACAGTTGAGCCATCTAAAGACCGTTACGAACGATCTATAGATAGCTCAACTGATCCAGATCACTACCATTCGGAAGCGTCCCCAAGACGCTGGCGGAATTGCCACGCTGGATGGCAATGCTAATTCGCTGGGCCAAATAAGAGGGAGCTCTCGGGTCACGCGTCGCTTAATTAACGCAAAAAATATATATTTCAGTTGACTGGTACACCCTTCCATTCTGTCGCGAGAATGCAGAGCAACCTTCACGTATATGACCTATCCGGTTTCTCATCGGAATATGACAAGTTTTCTAACATGGTCATACCATTGTTTTGGGCAGAATATGTAAGTTACTAAGGGAAAATAAATAGGGGATTGGCAACAGCGTTCCCTATCAACAATAGCTTAAAAAAGAGAGCACTGGTATTTGCTCCGCCTTCCGATCCACAGGTCGTGGGTTCGAATCCCAGTCGTGCACCAGTGGATTTTCCATTTAATGTGCGCTATACTAGTGCTCTTAAATGGTGAAGACATGTGACATGTGCACGTAAGAAGCCCCTAAGAGGCGAACATTAAGCATTTCACTATACAATACATTACACTTAATCTTTCATCAACGGTCATTGGCCCTTTTTCAGGGCCACCATACCTCAATCAGGTCGCTGACCTAATGCAGGATGACCAAGATAGAATCAGTGACGCAAGCAACAATAGCTTTTTGCACTCGTCAACCCGCATGCCCAGCGTGGCGATTATGGGCAAATCCCCCCACATGATTATTTAGGTGCAGGCCGTACAAGGTCAGTCGCGCTGCAAATCTATGGGGGAGGCCTATATTCAGCCGGGGAGGACCTACGGCTGAAATGATGATGATGAGCATTGGTGCATTTTAGAATCACTAAGCTCGAATCTCGATACGTGTCTAACCTTTTACCCTTTACCTTTGTCGACCTCGGACTTTTGAAGGGGTGCGGTGCGGATTCGATTCCCGCAGCGGGACAAATGCTTGCATCATCATCATCATCATTTCAGCCGTTCGATGTCCACTGCTGAACATGGCCTCCCCCACAGACAGAGCAAATTCCTTATCATGTGGGGGGATTTGCCCATACTCACCACGCTGGGTAGGCGGGTTGGCGAGCGCAGTTAGAGCTATCGTTGTTAAAATGAGGGACGCTGCTGCCCATATTTGTTCCGGGTCTGGGTGTTGTGGTACCACGGTACTCATAGTTTCTGATACCCACGAGGGAATCCTAGTGTGTGGTCAGGGCTATGTGTGTGGCTGATAGGTGTTATTAATATTATTATTTTTTTTTTATTTCAGAATCAAGAAGATCTGCCACCACGGATATACAAGACAATATTCTTCATGACAGTGATCCTACCACCACTTTCTACAATCTGTTTAACCATGACATTGCTTATAGGATTCTACTTAGTAATAAAACACATTTATTCCAAATTGAGCAAATCCACGTTAAAAACTATCTTACTTTTCAAGAGTAAAAAAGTTAACAATTTAGCGAAAAATAAAATATTTTTATATGAGAAAGAGGAGTTTATAAAGAGATCTAGCTTTTAGTTTTGAGCCAAAATCTTAAAATGCTTCAGATTGGATGGATGGATGTTTGTTACTCAATCAAGCCAGAACGGCTGAACGGATCTGTGTGAAATTTGTTACGGTGGTAGATTATAGTCTGGAATAGCACATAGGCTACTTTTTATCCCGGAAAAATGTACTGTTTCCTTGCCATAGATTTGTTTTGTTTTTTGCAGAGCAAAGCATCGTTACATTTTTTTTTGCAAATTGTTATTTTAGTAGTCAGAGAATGACAGGCTACTTTTTATCCCGGATAGTGCACCCATGGCATATAATGAATACTGTGTAGTGGTCTAAACTTCAAAAGGTTAAAGAGCCAGGGTGTGTGTAATGGCTTACTTTTATCCGGTTAACATGCGAGCGAAGCCGCGGATGGAAGCTTGTGCTTACATAAAATAAAGACTGAGTAATGTACGAATTGTATACGTCTCAAATCGAAATAAAATCATCAGATTTGGATTAGTGTGGAAGCTTTTATGTGATAGGTAGTGTTAGTGGCTCCATATTATAAACAAAAATAATATGTAGATTCGTAAGAAAGACTTAATTCTATGGGGCCTTTTATTAGACCAAATTGAGAGATTAAGTAGCATAATTTTCAATTACTTTTTAATTTTTCTTAATTTTATAAATTTAATAAATTGAGAGAAATTAAATATAGGCCGAAGCACTGAATGGATTGTAAATGGTTATGATTTTATTTGGTGTTTGTTTAGGTTATTTGGGTGTAGTTTGTAGCCGAATTTGTTCCTAATCTAAGTTAATAATGTATTTGCTCATTTTTAGCTTTATTGATATGTTTTTATAAAATAGAATTAAATGTCTTTGGTATTAGTACATACGTTGTTTTATTTTTCCTACTTTTATGGGAAACTTCATAAGCTGGCATCCTTGGCTCATTTTTTTCCCCCCTTTGATGTCCTTGGCTCATTAGTTAAAACGTCCCGATACACGCAGCGGTTTAGTGATATAACCTTAACCTTACTGTCTGATATGATGACTATGATGATTGTATTCATGGTACGTAATCCAATTTAATCCAAATCCGATAATATCGGCGACATGAATTCAACTATTGTAAAATGTAAACCTTGCAATAATAAACAAAGGGCCACCCAAAATGTTAAAAATTCTAAAATAAAGTTAACAGACTCGGAGAATGGAACGTTATTTTGTAAGTAACTTCGAAAAAGTTGTTTTGTTTTGTTTGATTCGTTCGATTGAAATGCGAATTTCGCGGGGTCAGCAGAAAACTAAAGTAGTAAATTGCAATGAGAAATTATTGAAACGATTCGCTTTAATTGATAAGCAAACTTTATGCGCAAGTATGTAAACGGAAATGTAGTCGCAAGTTATGAATGCCAATAAGAAAACCACCAGCATGAACAGCGGTTGGATATTGTGTCCATCGAAAACCTTTCCCGGCAAATTTTACTATTTCAATGTGTTGAACGGCGAAACCGCGTGGAGCCTCGGTGATGCGGAGGTAAATATAACTTCAAGTCTTGTTAATATCCTTAGAAACTAAAGTAAACTGCTTTCGTGTTTTCGTTCTACGTACCTAGGTAGATACCTACCTACATTGTAGAAATTCTAATAGGTATACCATTCCTAGCGGCTTGCGTGGGCGCATTTATGTACTTCTCTGTTATCTGAGCTGATTCGGCGATTCTTTTACAGGTATTGTTTGACAAAAACAAATTATTCAGGCAATTTTGTCTACATAATTTAGGTAGCTAACTAGTTGGTAAGTGGTTACCGTAAACCATTAACGCTTGCAATACCAGAGACATCACGCGCTGACCCCTGAGACATGCATTGGTAAGTCTCATGTGCCCATAATTTCACTAATGCCCGTAATGTCACCAGCTACCTCACTTTTCAAACCTTAACCGCAACGCAAGCATTGCTGCTTGGCAGCAAAATTGTGTAGTGTAACTGATGCAATTCTAATTACTAGTCTACTTGTTCGTCCCACAGAAAAAGATAATAAAAAAAGATGGTAACATACCTAAAGTAACGGGTAGTCACCACCATCCAGAGCCAACAAGCCCTCCGACATCAGATCCGATATCCAACACTCTAACACCGAGCAGCCAACAGCCGAGCTTCAGTCTTATGAAACATCCGACACCTGTATTCGGCCAATCAGTGTTCCCCAGACCGCTACCAAGCAAGCAGGAAGAACCAAATGTGATATGGACTCCCATTCAGATACAAGTGCCGATTGTTTTGGCTCCGGAGAGTACAGTTCCGGCGAATGAAGTGACCCCGGCCTGCGTGGTTAAGGAGAGTCAGTTTTATTCTAAGCTGGTTAAGCCGAAGCCGGCCTTAGAGTTTGCCAAAGATATGATTGTCCATGCTTGCGACAAACCTTTGTCCCACCGTTTTGTGAACTATGAGAACCCAGTCATCAATTTCGACAAGAATAACAAAATAAAAGACAAAAAGCAGTTTGAAAAGTTCTACACATCAACTCCGATAAAAAAAACATTTAAAATATCAGCTCCAACTTTCAAAAACATAGCTGCGAATACAGATCAAATATTTCAATCAAAAAACAACCTTAGCTTCTCAGATCTAAAGCCTAAAACAAGCCAAAAGAAAAATTTGATCCAACAATCAATATTCAATATTGAAGTACCCTCGAAAACTCCTGAAAAAGTTTTTGGTAGCCATGAGAATAAACTGAAGCACGCTGAGCCTAAAGATGATGGTAATAAGGCTGGTATTGCTGCGGCTGGCTCGGGCATGCTGAACAGCTCTGGCAATGATTTGAGGATGTTGCTTTTAGCAAAAAAGAGGAAGTCATCGGATTCAAGAGTCAGTACCAGTACCGGAGAGTTTGAAAGTAAGTCATCATTATCATCATCAGCCTTATAAAGTCCCTCTCGGTGGCGCAGCAGGTGAGTGTCCATCGGAGACGCAAGGAGTGCGGGTTCGATTCCCGCTGCAGGACAGAAGTTTGCATGATCTGTAAATACCGCTATCCGCGAAAACCTAACTGAAAAAACCTCATTCTTTTAGTCTACGGTCGATCGCCGTTGTTAGATGCGCGCTCATAGGAAAAATGATTAATTATTCCCACCATTGCGAAAAAAATATTCACAACTCGTTTTCACTGTTGAAATAACAGTTATTTTTAGTATTATTTTCTTCACAAGTTTGTTGAAAAACGTCGTATGATACACGTGTGTCCTCGGCTCTTATAAGACCCTCATCTAACGGCTCGGTGGTGCAATTGTGTAAGCGTAATGGCAATGAAGTTCGTAACTTTTAGGGTAATTTTAACAATCTTAGCAACATTCAAAACGTTCCAAACTTGACAAGGGAAAACTTCAAGATCTTAGCTTCTTCCTTTTCATGTTTGAAAAACTTCAGATGTCGCTAAAATTTATAAAATCATCCTTAGAATTGCGATCTTCATTACCATTTTGCTTACACAATAGCCTGCTGGGTCTCAATAGCGCCTCAGCGGTAATCACTACCATTACACACTTGTACCATAATGTACTATTGACTATGATCTTCAGTAAGTGGTGAGGCACAGCGAGACTTTCTCGCGGTACCTCCAGTACCATCTATCTATGTATCTATATATATATATACCTGATATTTTCTATTTATTTCTATATATCTAGGTAAAAGAACTAAGACCATCAGACAGGAATCTACACCACAACCAAAGAAAAGGGTAACGTTCAACCTAGACCATGAAGAGTTTCCAAGAATTGAACATGAGGATGATTATGTGAGTACTAGCTAGCGCCCGCGGCTTCGCCTGGTACCTAGATGAAAAGCAGCCTATATGCTGTTCTAGGAAAGGTCTCTGTCTATTCGAAGTTTCATCGAAATTGGTTGAGCTGTTATGGCGTGATTGAACCGCAAACATCCTCACAAACTTTCGCATTTATAATATTACTAGGATAATTCCTTTCAGCACACTGGTTCTCTGCTAGCGAAGAACCTACTGGGCTTTTAGGTTAACTATATAACTCAGACAGCTCTTGCAATGTTAACAGAGGCGCCGGAGAACAGATAGTTTACATATCATGAACATTAGTGGGAGGTTACCGACTTTTGATCCGGAGGTCGTGGGTTCGAAGATCGAACCCACGTGCTTATGAAGGAAAACATCGTGAGGAATAGTATTTTTATTAGCGGCAATGGGCTTTCAACCTATAATAATACTATAAAATATGTCATGTGCCAAATGGACTTCCTCTGACTACCCCATTAGACATAACCAAGGATCTTGCTAGGCACGCGCGCCGTGTTTGTTGCCCGATTCTTGCAGGCTTGGTCGCGAGGCACAGGCGTAGCTTCACCTAGTTTTAAGACGTTTCAAAGTGATCCTAGTGATTTTATTGAAATAAACGCCTTTTGACTATGACTTTGAAACTATTTTTTTTCATTATTGCTTGTAAGACTTTTTGTGTTTTTTTTTTTTTTTTTTTTTTTTGTTTACAAATGTATTTTGATTCAGTAAGAATTAATGATTATACTTAGGTGGATTTCAAGGAAAAATACTCAGAAACAGTACAGACCCTCAAAGACTTGGCTGGGCCAGGTATGAGGAGCGACAAGTGGTGTATCGTTGTGGATGCTGAGGTTCTCCTCGAAGAATTCAGCTTTCTGGAGAGCTTTGTGCAAATTGGTAAGTGAAATTAAATCGGTGACGTTTTGGCAAAAGACCAGGTCAAGAGTACCCTAAACCGACGAGCATGACCTTACCGACCACACACCGACTGGCCTTATAGCTCAGTTGGTAGTAACTCTGCCTTCTGCGCCAGAGGTCGCGGGTTTGATTCCCGCACTGGACAAACATTTGTGTGATGAACACTGATGTTTGTTCTGTGTCTGCGTGTTAAATATTTATCTATTATTTATATCAGTCTGGTACCCATAGTACAGGCTATGCCTAGTTTGGGATCAGTTGACTGTGTGTGATATGTCTTTCTGTTCCCTGGAACCATCGCAGTATGGTAGGTAGTTAAAGGTCCTTCTTCTTCTTGTCGTGTCACTGATTCTTTCTTGGTCATCCTGTATTAGGTCAGTGACCAGGTTGAGGTATGGTTGCCCGGAAAAGGGCTCATGACCGTCGATGAAAGAATCAGTGTAGTGTAGTGCGCCTCTTAGAGGCTCCTTGCGTCACATGTTTTCGAATTTTTAGGTTCTGGGACATGCTGGTTTCCTCACGATGTTTTCCTTCACCGTTTGAGAGCACTAGCATAGCGCTAGGTTAAAGGTCCTGCAATACCCTTTCAGATCCTTACTGCAAGCTGGTGGTACCGCCGTCAGTCCACGCGGCGGTGTGCGCGGTGGCGCGCGGCGACTGTCGCGGCCGCGCGCGCGTCACTGTAGCCAGGCACCTCGTGCGGAAGCTGCCCAATGCATATACTATAGGTAAGCTACCTTGAAGGCTTCCGTCATGGCTTAACGTCTGCTGCAGCTGGGGCTGGAGTTAAGAGTGTTGTGAGTAAGCTGTACAATGCATATGCTATAGGTAAGCTAGCTTGAAGGTTTCCGTCATGGCTTAACGTCTGCTGCAGCTGGGGCTGGAGTTAGAGTGTTGTGAGGAAGCTGTACAATGGATATACTATAGGTAAGCTACCTTGAAGGTTTCCGTCATGGCTAAACGTCTGCTACAGCTGGGGCTGGAGTTAGTGTTATGAGGAAGCTGTACAATGCATATGCTATAGGTAAGCTAGCTTGAAGGTTTCCGTCATGGCTTAACGTCTGCTGCAGCTGGGGCTGGAGTTAGAGTGTTGTGAGGAAGCTGTACAATGGATATACTATAGGTAAGCTTGCTTGAAGGTTTCCGGGTCATGGCTTAACGTCTGCTGCAGCTGGGGCTGGAGTTAGAGTGTTGTGAGGAAGTTGTACAATGCATATGCATAGGTAAGCTAGCTTGAAGGTTTCCGTCATGGCTTAACGTCTGCTGCAGCTGGGACTGGAGTTTAACGCGTTGTTAGGAAGCTGCACAATGCATTTGATATAGGTAGGTAGGTGAGCTTCTAGGCTGTCGTCATGGCTTAACGTCTACTGTAGCTGGGACCGCGCTAGGCACTTTTGAAGCTACTTTAAGTATATGCAGCTGTCATGGCTTAAAGTCTACTATATCCGGGGCTTAAGCTGTACACCTTGTGATTTATTTATTAAAAAGCCAGTATCATCATCATCATCAGCATCAACACACGCCTCCCCAAAAGAGTTCCATGACGAACGGTCAAGAGCCTTATCCGTCCACCGCCTTCCCGCAACTATAACAATGTCATTGGACCATCAGATGGGGGGACCTTCCAACACTGCGTCGCCCAGTTCCATTATTCTCCAATGGTTGACGGTTCTGCGTACTGTATGGCCGGCACACTGCCACTTCCTCATAGCTCAGTTGGTAGTAACTCTGCCTACTGCGCCAGAGGTCGTGGGTTCGATTCCCGCACTGAACAAACATTTGTGTGATGAATACAGATGTTTCTTCTGAGTCTGGGTGTTAAATATTTATCTATTATGTATATCAGTCTCCAGTACCCATAGTACAGGCTATGCCTAGTTTGGGATCAGTTGGCCGTGTGTGATATGTCCGGAATATTTATAACTTCACTTGTTAATTCTGAGAGTCTTGCATTATTTAAATGTTTAAAACACTTTTATTTCCTTTCAGTACAATCAGCTGATGGAGAAGGGATGAATTCACCTCCAAACGACGCGATTCTCAAAAGCTGTGTGGAGGCAATGGACCAGAATATACACGTGGTTAGTTTTATGTTGACTGACGGATGCTGTTGCAGTTAGTTTACAGAGTGGATATACAAGGTGATTCATAACATGTATACCATCCTGAAAGGGGGTTATTCTATCAACGAAAAGGAAAACTATTAGCGAAAAAACATCAATATTTTTTTTCACAAACTTCCTCAAATTAGCTGTTTTTGGTATTTTTATCATCTTTAGAACTAATAACTAAACGTACAAGAAGTTCGGAATCAAGATTGCTACCTAAAACAGCAGATTCATTGAGTTTGACCTGATTTGACCCCAAAACAGCTGTTTTTCGCATAGTTTTTTTTTTTTCAATTAAAAATAGAATTTCCAAAAGTCGTAGAACAAACTTTATTGACAATTGGGTTTAGAATGTGGTCCCTTTCGGGATGGCATACATATTATCACCTTGTATACCCCAACTAGACTTACGTCGGTCGTTGCGGTGGTGGCCCCGGCTTAAGAATAGGCCCTTCCATATAATTATATATATAATAATTATATTGTAAGTACCCTCAACATTATTAACTATCATAACAATACACTGTATCGTTCCACAACTTTATTGTTAGTTAGTTATGTAAGTTTCTATTAATTAGTGAATAATCCATTTACGTTTCATCATCATCTTCCTGCTCTTATCCCACATCACGTGGGGTCGGCACAACATGTATTCTTCTTCCATTTCCCTCTATCAGTCGTCATCTCAGCACTCACTCCTTTCTTCACCATATCCACTTTCACACAGTCCATCCATCTTTTCTTTGGCCTACCTCTACTCCTACATCCATCCACATTCATATCTAACACTCTTCTTGTCACATGACATTCTTCCCTCATCATGACATGCCCATACCAAGCTAACCATACCAAGATTACTCCTCAGCTTTTCCGTCACTGGCGCCACTTTCAAACTTCCTCTTACATACTAATTCCTTACCTTATCCATTCTGGTCACTCCACACATCCATCTTAACATTCCCATCCAATCCATTTACGTTTGTTACACATAAATAAAAAAATAAACTTTTATATCTATCTACACGTGGATGTCGTAAGAGGCGTTAAAAAAATACGCACTGCTATGAGAGAAATAAAAAATAAATATTCCGGACATATCACACACGGTCAACTGATCCCAAACTAGGCATAGCCTGTACCATGGGTACCCGAGACTGATATACATATAAGATAAATATTTAACACCCAGACACAGAACAAACATCAGTATTTATCACAGAAATGTTTGTCCAGTGCGGGAATCGAACCCACGACCACTAGCGCAGAAGGCACAGTTACTACCAACTGAGCTATGAGGCCTGTCAAGAAAACATACGTAATGTTACAACTGGGGGTGTTAACAGCTCTATATTATTATTAAGTTATTAAGTCATTTATTTCAGGCAACACAGCAAAGTACATGTACAAATACAGGGCCCATAGATATATATACCTTAAAACTAAAATACATACAATATTCACACTTGCATATAATATATACTTTTACTAGCCTTTGAAGCTCGCTGACGACTGACGAGACGTAACGAGCCGCCATATTTAAGAGCTTAGCTCTTGTCGGTGTAATGATGCAATTTCCTCCATTCTGAGCTTTCCAATGCGAGCTCTCTTTACTTCCTTACTCTTTACTACATGACGGCAGTCTTCTCTTTTATCTGGCTTATGTAACTAATTCTTTGTCTTCCTCTTCCTCGTTCTCCTTCTACCTTTCCTTCAATGATGTTCTTCAAGAAGCTGTCATGTCGTATAATATGTCCAATCATTTTTCCTCTTCTGTTTAATAGTACTAATTCGGAAATCAAAATTGCCGAGGCATCTAATTTTAATCGTAATACATACCCACATTCTTCTGTAGTAGGGTGAAAATTGAGAAAAGATAAAATATTTTATTTCTCTTTCAGATTCTTATCACAGACGATCAAGAGCTCCGAACAACAGCTAATTGCTACCCAATTCATTGCTACAGCATGCAAAACATCAAAAATGGCCTAGCACCTAAGCCGAAGGCACCAGGATACAAGCAAATGAAAATAACAATTCAAAACGATACAGATTCTATGTTCACACAAAACCGGCCAGAATTTAATGAGCGTAATTTGTTTGAAAATGATGAAGACTTGAATGAGAAGGAAAAAGAGATTTTACGTAATTTCAAACAATTTGTACCTACTAATGTAAACGAAAGCACACCTGTTTTGAATGAGATTTCGAACGAATATTCGATTTCCACTTTAAATTTTGGGAATTCAATCGAAAATCCAAAGTTAATGGTAACTTTGAACAACAACATTTCGAATTCAGAAATTTCGAAACAGAATTCAATGATTTCGAACACCGACTTGTTTGTGAGTATTCATCAAAATTCAACGATTAATTCGAACGATAAATCCAAGATTACAAACACGAATTCCAAGATATCGATGGACCATTCAACAATTGCGAATATTACTGAAACAAACACATTAATTTCAACAAATTCCGTGATTGCGAATAAAAATTCAAGGATAACTAATGAAAATTCGATGGTTTCTGATAACAACGCGTTGATAGAATGGAGATACGCAGCTAGCGATGTAACAGAGACAACTATCGAAGTAGACATGCAGAAATTAAACCTTAAAGAAAAACCATTCTACCAACAAAAAACAATAGTTAAAAATACGTCTACCCGTAAAGATGATCAGGAAGGCGAAACTGAATCTTATTTTTTCCAAAAACCAAAACCCAAATTAGATTTTCGAAAGAGTGTACCACCTTCGTCTTACTTCCAAAACGGCAAAAAAAATACAAAAGATAAAGATTCGTCGATTTTCGAAATAGAAAGCGGAAAACCAAAAGACAAGACGATTTTCGAAATGGAAAAGGGGAATGTTTTCGAAAAAAATAAGTCAAAACAGCCTGTTTTCGAAATGGGAAAGGAAAAAAAGCAATCCATATTTGAAATTGACGTTTTCAAAAAGCCACAGAGTGTAATGAGGAAGAACACAAACATAGATCTTAGTCAGTTCTATGTGAAGAACAAAGTTATGGAGAACAGATTGGAAGAGCGAATGGATGAATGGGTGTGTTCCTTCATCCAAGTCATGGAGGAATCTCTTACTGGTGTTTTGGAGGTAAGCATCATATACATACATACATAAAATCACGCGTATTTCCCTGAGGGGAAGAGAGGCAGAGATCACGGCTTTCCACATACCTCCTTTGCTTCATTCACTCTCATCACATTCCTCATACATGCTCGTCGGTTTAGGATACTCTTGACCTGGCCTTTTTCTAAAACGTCACCGATTTGGTCACCGAAGCATCATATACTCATCATCATTTCAGCCGAAGAATGTCCAATGCTGATTGGGGGTCGTCTGTAATCACTTGAGGCTCGAAAGGGGGGGGGGGGTTCCATATATCACAGGGGGGGCTAGGGAGTAAAATTTTGAGGATTATGTAACAAAAATTACACTTCAAATTTCTTGTAGGGGGGGGGGGTTAGTCGAAACCCGTATCACGTATCACCAGGGAGGGAGGGTTAGGGTGGTGGTTGCGCCTTCCTATCATGCATACTTTACAACATACCTTGGTTACATGGTACCTTGATAAAAAGCCTATATAATAGCCTATATGCTATTCCAGACTATAATCTAATTCTGTGCTAAATTTCATCCAAATCCGTTCGGCCGTTTGGGCGTGATTGATACACAAACATCCTCACAAACCATTTTTAATCAGCAGTATCACACTGCGTTTCAACACGGAAGAAAGTTTTGAAGAAAGTTTCTGAAAAATAATAGTAACTATTTTTCAGAAACTTTCTTCAACCGTCCCGAAGTCAATGGCGGCTCCATGGTCATTGTACGAAGCTCTCCAATGCGCCAAGACTGTGTTCAAGGACCACATCATGATGAAGAGCATCGCAGACGAACTCTGTGGGTTTTTGTACGAAAGTGACTACAGAACAGGTATGGACAATTTATGAGTTTATTTGTTCCCCGACATTTCGGCACAGTTGCATGGTCACGGAGCAAACTGAAGTAAAAAAAAAAATGGTATGGACAAGCCTATCTATCATATTACGAAAACCTCGGTGGCGCAGTGGGTTCGATTTCCGCTGTGGGTCTTATGTTTGATCTGCAAATATTTTGTTCCGGGTCTGGTTGTTGTGGTACCACGGTACTCGTAGTTTCTGATACCCACGACACAGGAAATCCTAGTGTGGGGTCAGGACTGTGTATATGACTGTTGGGTGTTATTTATTTATTTATATTCATGATCATCAGCCTGTTACCCCCCCCCCCCCCTTTAAAGAGCTCCGGCAACCTTACTCACCGCCTACTATTTGAAACAAATAATGTTATTTTCTGCTATCTTCTGTAAGGCGGAGGTACCTCTCCAAGCGGGCTGCTCCAATTTAGACCGAGAAAATCTCGCTGTGCCCTACCCCATTAATTTAAATGAACACCTTTTGCCTTGTAATTTTTTTTTTATTATCTTTTTTTCAGATAAATTGAAGAGAAACATTATTCCAAACGAATTTATAAAAGCGTTTGGTTGCGGTGTACAACTTATAAAGTATCTAAAGGTATTTTTATTACATTTTTAATTTGTAATTTTTTCTATACTAATGTATAGCGATTTTTGGTGTTTCGATGCAAAAATACATTTCTATGCATCCTTATACGATCTTTGTTTGATTGACAGAAAATTCTTCAACATTCAGTTGAATTACTAGAGGCTGAAGAGAGTTTACAAAACATGTTAAAACAAATTGAAAATCCACTGAGTGACATCAGCGAGCCTTTAGTCAAAACCCCAGTTGTATCAAAGGCTGATGACAGAGAAGTTAGACAGAATTTCGTCAAAAATCGTTCAGAGATTGTAAATTACCTGAAAAAACATTATACCGAATGGCAGAATTATGATGAAACTGAAAATTACAAGTTGAAAATCATTAGAACATTTGGTAGAGATCTGAATCTACTGAAATTGGATAAAAAAGTTGGTAATAAAGAAATTGAGCGTAATGATAATATAAAAGTTGGTAATGCAACGAGAAATGCTGATGTTTCAACGAAAAATGTTGATGTTGGAACGAAAAATGTAGATGTTGCAACGAAAAGTTTTGTAGCAACAAAAAAATATGCAGCTACTAGTATAAATGTTGATACCTTGGAACTTGCGAAAATTAAAGCTACTTTTGACACAAAGAAAAAAGTTGATGATGGTGCAATGAGACGCGTTGCTGGTTATATCGAGCCAGAACATACAAAAATGAAACTGATGCAAATCAAAAATGATTTTAAAAACGCAGGAAAATTTGCAAATTCACACAAAAATACGCAAATTCTGACTATTGATAAAATAAATTCACAAGACAATGTTAAACCCGAACAGTCCAGTATATTCGATTATGTGATACCAAAGAAAGCCAAAAAATATCTAGAGAACCAAGAAGAAATTGATAACAAATACGTCCAAAGAGAGCGGTTCAAAATTGACAGTAAAATGCTAGACGTAAAAATAACTGTACCAAATGATTATAAATTAAATTTACAAAACAATGGTGAATTTTGCAAAGAAAATTACATACACAAAAGGACTGATAATGTGATAATAAATGAAAATACTTCCAAACATACTAAGGAAATTGATAAGAGATTCGAAGACCCTGTAGAATCACATAAAAATCTTAACTGTCCTAAAGTTATAGGAAAAGAGAATGAAAATGGCCCCAAGATTGTCAGAAATGTACACCTCATTGAAGAGTTTGAAAACAGACTCAAAACAAGAGAAAGCTTAGATTTAGACGAACTGGACTACAGTCCTGATAGCATTTATGATGATGATGATGATGCAACACACTATTCCAATACCGATGATCATGACGGTGCCAATGAAATTGATGTCGATAATTCAGATAACGCTACGAAAAATGAAAATGATATTTCAGAAAACACTGCCGATGTGAATGATATAAATCGTGACGGCAATGATTATGCTCATATAAAAAACGCCAAAGATGTGACAGATAATGATTTTAAAGTCGGAAAAGTGATAAAAACGAAACTGAATAAATCTAATTATTTAAAGAATGACATAATACATGGTCGTAAGTTTGACAAAGATGACATGACGAATGACAGTGGCTTTGGCAATGAAAGTCCCCATGTATACTCTGTGGTAAAGTCATTCTCCTCAGAGCTGGAGGGCTCCTTGGATCTGATACGTACATTGATGTAAGTTCCACCGTCTTTTTTATTCTTCTTACTTATCCAATAGAGGCCAAAAAGTTGACGTGGGTGGGTGAAAGGTCTTCTGGATCAACTATTGTCATGGGTGTGACACAGGGTTCGATTCTAGGCCCTTTCTTGTTCCTAGTTTACGTTAATGACCTCCCTTCTAATATTAAAGACATGTTTGACATAGTTATATTTGCTGACAACACCCGCTAGTGTTCAAAGTCGACAGATCCAAAACAATTGCCGATACAACCTTGGTGATAAAGGTTCTCGAAAGGCGACTGCGGAGCAAAATCAGTGTAGGAAGGCCCCCCACCCGATGCACCGACGATGACAAAGCTCAATACCATTTGCCCTGATACCCTGGGTCAGGCCTATGACCAGAGATGTTCAGGCTGAAGTTGATGACAATATTTATTATACCCTACATAATATAATATTACTATCTAGCCAAATAGGCTAATGAGTAATTTGACTAATGAGAAATTTTATAGAAGCATTAGGTACATATTTCATCAAGTGTAGCGTGTGCTGCCCTTAGATCATTTGTTGAAGCTCACATTTGTCTTCATTTTTTTCACATTTTTATAAGCTCTTATTTATTAAGGATTATAATTAGATTACTTTTCTCTTGAGCCTCACCTAGTTCGATCGGCACCACACTGAAGCTTTAAATTCCATTTTGTGAAAAAGGATCATCGAAAAAAATGATAGGCACCAAGCCGTGTTTGTTGCCTGATTCTTGTAGGCTTGGTCGCGAGGAACAGGCTTAGCTTCACCTAGTTTCTAAGACGTTTCAAAGTGATCCTAGTGATTTTATTGAAATAAATGCCTTTTGACTTTGACTTTGACTTTGTCATCCTACTATCCTACTTCCTACTAATATTATAAATGCGAAAGTTTGTGAGGATGTTTGGATGTTTGTTATTCAATCACGCCGTAACAGCTCAACTGATTTCGTTGAAACTTGGAATATATAGAGTTCTTTACCTAGAATAGCATATAGGCTAGATACCACGCGAGCAGAAGCTAGTAGTTTTATAAAGTTTTTTTATTTGATTATAGACGAGCAGCTTCCGCTGTGTCTACATTTCACAGAGTCGAAATTGAAAGACTATTGTCATGTCTGGTTCGTTGATGACAATAAACTTTTCTTTTTAATTCTCAGCGATGGCAGTCTTCAAGACTTTCGTGAAGGGGAAGTTCGTGAGAAGACCAAGAAACAGTTACGGCAGAAGGCATTCGAAGCCAGTTTCCTGATCACCAAGATAATAATGAGGCTGAACAAATTCGTCCAGAGAGAAGGAGCACCAAATGAAGATTCTAACAAAAACCACGTTTCTAAAAATACGTAAGTATCCCACTGCCAACTAATATTATTGACAGGCCTAATAGCTCAGTTGGTAGTAACTCTGCCTTCTGTGCTAGAGGTTGCGGGTTCGATCCCCGCACTGGACAAACATTTGTGACTAACACAGATGTTTGTTCTGTGTCTGGGTGTTAAATATATATCTATTATGTATATCAGTCTCTGGTACCCATAGTACAGGCTATGCCTAGTTTGGGATCAGTTGACATTGTGTGATATGTCCGGAATATTATAAACTAGCGTGGTACCTACATAAAAAGTAGCATAAATGCTATTCTAGGTAAATTACTCTACCTATTCTAAGTTTCAACGAAATCGGTTGAGCCGTATCATTTCATTTATTCGTTTGTAGGCACAGGTTTTTTTTTTATACGACTGAGGTGGAAAACTAGCATACAGCCCACCTGTTGGTAACCAGTTACCGTAGCCTATGAGCGCTTGCAATACCAAAGGCATCACGCACGCGTTGCCGACCCCGAACCCCCCCACACCTAAAGAGCTCTGGGAACCTTACCGCAGGAACACAACACTATTTGAAACAAATAATGTTATTTGACTGCGATCTTCTGTAAGGCGGAGGTACCTCCCCAGGCAGGCTGCTCCAATTCAGAACGAGAAAATCTTGCTGTGCCCTACCTCCTCCTAGACTAGCTCCCATAATAAATAAAACATAAAAAGTACCCTTTATGCTATACTAGGTAAAGTACTTACTCTATTCCAAGTTTCAAGTGTGGTGAAAGGATTAAAGTGCGCCTCTAAGAGGCTCCTTTCGTGCACATGTCACATGTCTTCGAATTATTAGGTTCTAGGACATGCCGGTTTCCTCACGATGTTTTCCTTCACCGTTTGAGAGCACTAGCATAGCGCACATAAATTTTCCGAATGGAAAAGCAATTGGTGCACGACAGGTTTCGAACTCACGCCCTGTGGATCGGAAGGCGGGGCCACTACCACCCTTCCACCAGTGCCTTAGGTAGCAGTAGTGATATGCCATGCTGAATCATACAAGGTGATGCGATCCCAAAAGGGGCTTACTACAACCATTTAGTAATAAAGTTTGTTCTACCAGCGTTGGTTGCTAGCCTGCTAGTCAACCAACTCATGCTTAGGCAGAGCCAATTTTGTTGATCGACAAACACCTATTTTCATTTATTTGTTGTAAGAAAATAAATATATTCTATTCTATTCTACTTACGGAAATTCGTCATTTTTCGAGACTTTTTCAGAACACATTTCGGGATGGTATAGTTATTTTATTTTATTTGAGAAACAAACAGTACAATAATCCACATAAACTAAGAACTAATAAAGATACAATAACCAGTAAAGTTTCCTCAGCAATAAACAATAAAAGCAAGTGAACAGACATTAAAAACCAACAAATACTAACAAATATAAAAAAACAATAAAAAAATACAAAACTAACAGATTTCAATTTTACCTTATGAATCATCGATGAATATGAATCAGGGATGGCTTCACCTAGTTTCTAAAACGTTTCAAAGTGATCCTAGTGATTTTATTGAAATAAATGCCTTTTGACTTTGATTTTGAATAACCTTGTATATGAATGTTGTGTTTTTTTTTTCAGGGTAGCAGTAGTGGTATGCTTACAACACGCTCAGTTACTACAAAAAGCATTGCACATGATACTGTCGGTCACCAACGAGGGTGGATCGTTGACCGACCCCAACTCTAGTATGTCGTTGAACCTATCTACGTAGGCGCAGGTTCGGTTCCCATGTGTCAATACTACTGTACTCAATTTGATACTCAATCGGATTGTGGACAGAATAGAAAGATGTGATTAGAGTAGGCACTTCGTTGAGTGTATTTAAAAAAAATTGCATACAATTTAGGTTAAATAAAAAAAAATCTTAATAAATAATGCAAATTGTTAATATAGTATTTAGAAAATACGGACATAAATTGTACTCGTTTTTCAAGAAAGACATTTTGAATTATAAAAATTATTTGCTAACATAATCTATGAATGTAAACAAATATAATGACTGGCTTTTTTCCAGTGTGAACTCTCATGTGACTATAACATATTTAATATTAATATTACATACATACATACATAAAATCACGCCTGTTTCCCAGAGGGGTAGGCAGAGACCACGGTTTTCCACTTGCTACGATCCTGACATACCTCTTTTGCTTCATTCTCTCTCATCACATTCCTCATACATGCTCGTCGGTTTAGGGTACTCATGACCTGGCCTTTTTCCAAAACGTCACCGATTTGGTCACTAAACGTACGCCTAGGTCTTCCCCTTCCAACGGTCCCATTCACACTCGCCTTGTACACCTGTTTCGTCAATCTTCTTTCGTTCATTCTCTCTACATGACCAAACCATCTCAGCATACCTTTCTCAATCCTCATCACTACGTCTTCTTTCACCCCACAACGCTCTCTTATCACACTGTTCCTCACTCTATCTTTCAAAGTTACTCCACACATACTTCGCAAAGCTCTCATTTCCACTGCATTTATCCTACTTTGATTCTTTTTCTGCCATACCCAACTTTCACTTCCAAACATTAGTGTCGGCACTAACACTCCTCCATGCACAGCCAGTCGTGCCTTTTTGGACACTTTCCGACTGCTCATAAAGGCATGTAATGCCCCATTCACTTTATTTCCAGCATTCACTCTCCTTTCAATATCACTCTCATACTTCCCATCTCTTGTAAACAAAGTTCCCAGGTATACAAACTCATTCACTTGTTCAACTTGTTCAAATTAATATTATAAATGCGAAAGTTTGTGAGGATGTCTGGATGTTTGTTGTTCATTCACGCCGTAACGGCTCAACCGATTTCTTTGGAACTTGGAATATATTGATTTCCTTACCTGGAATAGCATATAGGCTACTTTTTATGGTACCACGCGAGCAAAGCCGCGGGCTTAGTTAGTATTTAGTATTGAAAAAATATAGTTTTTTTCTTATTGTTAATAGACTAAGGTAGTGCACTATTTACGGAACACATTTTATAAAATGATTTTCCCCAAAAATGGACCAAATTTAGTATATAAAAGTTTTTCTTCACTCGCTTACTCTATCGGCTCGATAAAAGCATGTGAGAGTGTAGATTGATTATGAATATGGGGTTAAAATACTTCGAGTTTAAAATGACTTCCTACTAAGTATAGAGCGCTGTTGGCCTAGTGGGACCGCAACTTCGATCCGAAGGTCCGTGGCTTCGAATCCTGGACGTGTATACGTTTTGGCGTGATTGTGTAACAAACATCCATCCAAACTTTCGCATATATAATAGTAGTTTGGATGTTAATGGATGTTTGTAACTAAATCACGACAGAACGGCTGAACGTATCTGGTTGAAATTTGGTACAGTGATAGATCGCCTGTAATAGTAAATAGGCTACTTTATGTCTTCGTGGGTATCACGCGAGCGAAGCCGCATGCGGAAGCAAGTAGATGTTAAATTTTGTGATTTTATAGAATAAGAGTTGATTATTAGATCATTTATTATTGTTGATAGATTACTAAGAGATATGATATTTTTATAATATCCCAAAAAAAATCGACTCCGACGGGATTTGAACCCGCAACCTTCCCCTAAATACGGGGATGCTCTAACCAAAGCTCTTTCGCTCCCACGAGCGGTGTCTCCGTAGCTTTGTTGGTTAGAGCATCCCCGTATTTAGGAGAAGGTTGCGGGTTCAAATCCCGTCGGAGTAAAATTTTTGGGTTATTATACAAATATAAGTGGGGGTTATGACTATAAAATAAAAATATATACTAAGAGATATGTTAGCATAGATAAACATTACCGGTGCATTTACAAGTAGCAATAATAATATATACTGACCTATAACTGGTCAGTCTTCTCTGCGTTCCGCGCTAGAGGTCGCGCGTTCGATTCCCGCACCGGACAAACGTGATTGACACAGATGTTTGTTCTGTGTCTGTGTGTTAAATTTGTTCCTATATCAGTCTCTGGAACCTATAGTACAGGTTATGCCTAGTTTGGGATCAGTTGATCGTGTGTGACATATCATATATAAATATTCCGGACATATCCGGACATATTTATTTATTCTTGACTGTTGACTGTAATACGTCAATTATAAAAAATATGAAATGGTATTTATATTTGCTAAAATTTATTGAACATACGAATAAATTGAATTATATGTACAGTTACTTGTGATAGAGGCTCCAAACAGACTTTAATCTGCGCATCGTGTTTATGCAGATTTATTTTGATGCAGATATTTTGGTGCAAATTAGACGTGGCCAGTTACCCAAGCACTAATAATTCACTATCGCGTTACGCCAACAATACGATAGCAAAAGTTAAATAAATAACACCCAACAGTCCACATACACAGTCCTGGCCCCACACTAGGATTCCCTGTCGTGGGTAACAGATGGTGTACCATTATACCACGCGAGCGAAGCCGCGGGCGGAAATTAGTATATGTTATAAGGCCTTACCTACCTACTAACTATAAGTATTTGATATTATGTGATTTTATTAAAATAAGCTTAGATTTTGTAGAATAAGAGTTGATTATTAGAACATTTAATATTGTTGTTAGATTATAAGTGACATGTTCGGACATACAAACATTACCGGTGCATTTACATATAACAATAAATTATCAAATGAGGTTTTTATTTTTGCTAAAGGAGCCATTTCATTCTGGGCCTGGTCCATGTACACTACATAGAAAATAGGATAAAATAGGATTACAAGAAAAATACAATTTCATTAATTTGAAGACAAATGCGATGGTACAACAATAGTTCTTCTGGTAAGTTTTTTACTATGTGAACACTATTTGAAGGCGGCCATGTTGGTTTATAATTGGCGTTTGACATGACATTGACATGTTTTTCATGTCATGTTGTTTGATTTGATGTTTTTGTGTTGTCAGATAAATGTAGGTTGTCAAAATTACATATCACGCACGTCCATCCGCCATATTTTTGTAGCGCTGTGTGTTGCTCTCTTTGTCGAAGAAAATCTTAATGTACCTTAGAACGAAGTCAATTTAATACGTTTACTTTATTGCTTAGCCATATTTTAGAGTAGTGTACACAGTGCTGGCCCAGGCTCCATATATTGATGAAACGTCTCTTTTATTGATATTAAAAATAGGCTCCAAATAGCACTGACTTTGGTCTGCGCAGACTTATTTTGATGCAATTTGGTGCGAAAAGTTAAGTTGTGCAAGCACGCATAATTCGCTAACGAAAC
Organism: Anticlea derivata; assembly: GCA_947579855.1. NCBI lineage: Eukaryota > Metazoa > Arthropoda > Insecta > Lepidoptera > Geometridae > Anticlea > Anticlea derivata. The sequence continues at coordinate 2,281,595 of OX388287.1, read as the reverse complement.
GCGATTATCGCGTCCAGTGTTTCATAACAGAATTCTAGGTACCTACTATTCTTGGCATTCTGAAGAGTTGAATAAATAATGGTACTTGATTTGTACCTAATCAGTTGGCTGTGTGTATAATCATCATCATCATTTCAGCCGTACGACGTCCACTGCTGAACATGGCCTCCCCCACAGACAGAGCGAATTCCTATCATGTGGGGGGATTTGCCCATACTCACCACGCAGGGCATGCGGGTTGGCGAGCGCAGTTAGAGCTATCGTTGTTAAAATGAGGGACGCTGCTGCCCATCCCCTAGCTTTTTTCCCTTAGTCGCCTCTTACGACATCCGCGGATAGATAGATATGGAGGGGCCTATTCTTTAGCCGGGGCCACCACGGCAATTGTGTATAATATTAATTGCAAAATAAAATCACTTCTGCATATGTATTTTTTTTTATTTCATATACTATTACATATTATAACTATATAAATAATGATAATAATAGAGTATGCCCCTAGAGTACTTACAAAAGCCAATCCAATTCATATTTTTGACATTAAATCTCAAGTATTTTTATACTCTATTGTTATCTCATTCAACATCTTACTACAATTAATAGATTGGAATTAAAAAAGAATATAGTATAGAAATAATGGGAATAATTGCAACGATGTCTTATTTTTTAAGACTCACTTTGCATGAAATTTTTATAAAAATAGACATCGCTAAGTGCGTCCTAAACGTCAAGCTAAAATCTTTTGATTTTAATCTTTTTAGAAACGCATCCTAAAAACTCTCCATTCAAAGTTAAGTGTAGTGAAGATGAAGGCAGAAAAGAGACGTTTCATCAATATATGGAACCTGGGCCAGCACTGTGTACACTACTCTTAAATATGGCGAAGCAATAAAGTAAACGTATTTAATTGGTTATTTTATTTAAATTGACTTCGTTCTAAGGTACATTAAGATTTTCTTCGACAAAGAGAGTAACACACAGCGCTACAAAAATATGGCGTACGTGCGTGAAATGTAATTTTGACAACCTACATTTATCTGACAACATAAAAACATCAAATCAAACAACATGACATGAAAAACATGTCAATGTCATGTCAAACGCCAATTATAAACCAACATGGCCGCCTGCAAATAGTGTTCACATAGTAAAAAACTTACCAGAAGAACTATTGTTGTACCATCGCATTTGTCTTCAAATTAATGAAATTGTATTTTTCTTGTAATCTCCTATTTTTTCTATGTAGTGTACATGGACCAGGCCCAGAATGAAATGGCTCCTTTCCTAAATTCAAGTAAGCAAAGCGAGCTGAGAGTTTTCCTCGTGCGGCAACCCTCAGTTCGCTTTGCTTACTTATTTCAACAACTATCTCCTGAAGGGGAACGTTCTACTCAATAGACAAACGCATTCTACGCCTTTTGGAAATTGGACATTTTTCAGTGAATAACACTATGGAAAGATCAGCTGTTTTGGGGTCAAATCAGTTCAACCTCAATTACTCAGCTGTTTTAGATAGCAATCTTGATGCCGAGCTTCGTTTAATATTTCGTTAATGAGATTATAAAAAGACAAAAACAGCTATTGTGATAGTTCAAGGATAAAATTCATTGAAAATGATAATCTTTCGCTCATATTAATTCTTTTTGTTGACTGTTTAAGCCTCTTTCAACATAGTGTCCATATTATGAATGACCTTGAATACAATCTCATTACGTTCGTTAGCAGTTTCGAAACAAAAAAACCGGTTTTTTTTAACTATTTTTAACAAATAAATGCGACTACCCTACTGCGGCTAGAATAAGTTGCGACACGTCCTCCCTAGGTGAGCGCGCGGCCAACTTCATGGTGACGCCAGAGGTGCCCGCAGCCAACTTCGCTCTTAGCAAAAACGGCGCACCCCCCCTGAAAACACCACCTCCCCGAATTTCCTTCACCGCATCTCCTACTATAGCGTGCTTGGAAAGGCCTAGATGCTCGCAAAACGCCTTAGCGGCCTCATCTACGTCATTTTGGGGTAATACGAAGGTATCAGTAACTTCTGGAACGTTAGCAGCTCTGTCCCAAGTCTGTTCAAAGTCTTCCGCACCACTTCTGGCTCTGATCTGATCTGAACATTCTATATCAAACTCTTCTAAAGGGTATGTATCCGCATACCCGTCTCCTGGGTCAGCTATACCGGTAGTCGGGTCGCAGTCCTTGACTACAAACTCCAGGGTAGCTCCGAAGCTCCCCAGACTGTCTAAGAAACCGCAAGGGAATTCTAGAACTAAAAACACGTTGCCCAGCTTATCGAAATGCAGCTCCTGGCATGGGACTATGGCCTTTATTTCGTAGTCCGGAGGGGCTTCAAGTCTAACATGCACTTGCTCCAGCAACTGATCGCTGATAGTGTTCAGGCACTCGAATTGCAGCACGATATGCCTTGCGAAGATATGTTTCAGCAATCGAATCCTGTACTCTGTCTCAGGCTCGGTGAGCTCCTGAGGGGAATTAGTCTTGAACAGCGGCCCAAGTCTCTCAATGCCAGGGACAACGGCCAGTTGGTTGGTGTACAACTCTTCTATAGAAACCTGGGGCTTGCGGGCTTCGATCTCCACGACTGCCTCCTTACGTTCCTTAGGTATTTCCTCAGCGGGAACTGTCAGGATATTGAACGGCTCCTCCGGCTTAGTAGCCAAATGGTCCCGCAACGCCTTTTCTAGTAATACTGGGTTCGGTTTGGGAACGTTAATGATGTAATCGCTGATCAGCTGCGGATCGCCGCTGTCTAAAATCGCGCAGTAATACACGGCTCTGTCGCGGACCTCGTCCTCCTCATCGAGTTGGCATCTTTGGAGTAGAACTCTGATGTTTGCTAGCAACTCGGGCCGCTGAGCCCCGAACTGTGCGACAGCGGAGACAGCCGCTGCTCTGATCGGCCCAGATTCTAAAATCACTCTGTTGTAGATGAATCGGATGTAACGGGAAGGCTGACGCGATTTTGGTCCTTCGCGCCCTAGTAGATGTAGGATACGAACGGCTAAAGCCGTGTGCTCACAATCCTCTATAAACTCGCAGAGATGCGCCAACCCAGTCTCTTTCGCTTCAGGGTTTTCCTCCACTAAAGCGATGATAGCGTCCGCTATGGCTGCTTTGTACTCCAAACCACCTTCGTCCCTCAGCATACCGGCTAAGAACTGAGCGAGCGATTGATGCTTCCTCGGGAATTTCGTGCAAAGCTGCCGAATCGCGCGGACCACCACTATCTTGAACTCATCCGATATTTCAGATACGAAGCTTGAGATTTGCTTCATCAGCCTATCTACAGAGCTTTCTGCCCCTGTAGCCAACAAGGTGGTGACAGCCAAAGTGGCGACAGTACGGTTGGAATCTGAAATCAGGTTTTCTAAATCGACAGCACACGCTGCAACTGCGGTGGGATGTTTAGCTGTCAGTCTCGCAAGCGTCCTAGCCCCGGCCAGTCTTAACGAGGCTTTTGAAGACCCGCAGAACAGTTGCAGGACTGAGACGGCAGGAGCTAGGTCTCTAGCTGTCTTCCTCAGGTTCACCAAAGAGTGGGCAGCTTCGTAAATAACCATTTCGGATTTATGTCTGAGACAGCACTCGATAAACTCGATGTATGGATGGTCGGTTTCACCATCATCTTCTTCGGCTAGTTGGGCAGCTAAGCGGATGAGAAGGCAGAGTGCGTACGGAGACTTTAAAGGTGATTGTGAGGATCTCATCACCAACTTCATGGTTGATAGTTTGTCGTTCCTTCTGGCAGCTGCCACCACTCCCAAGGCGTGGTAGGACACCATTGCATTGTCAGAACTAATGGCTTCCTGTAAAAGAAATTCCTTCTTTAGATTTTATAACTTGTTAAATCAGAAATGAAGTGAAATGTAAAACTGATAATTTCTGAACTGATTGTGTAGACTCATCACTTGCTCGCTGCGCCGCTAAGTGATGAGTTACCAGTGTGACAGAAGGCATGAGTAAGAACGAACTAAACACTGACATGATGGCTGATAGAGGTGAGTGGAAGAGAAAAACATGTGTTGAACCCACTCAAAGTGGGGTATGATGGTGTAGAGGCTAAATGGTGTTACCTGTGCTTCGTTGGCCCATCTTCGCACGAGATCCGGCGATGTTCCCGACAAATGCAACGCGGAAACGAGCGCCGCGGAGCTCACAGCAGGATTCTTATCAACAATCGCCTGTTTCATGTATCTCTCTATGGCCTGCAGCATCGTGCTATCAGTTATACTGCACAAGGCACGGATCGCAGCCGCTCTGTACACATCTTCCTTCCCAGTCATGTCTTTCGTCAGCGAAGAGGTCACTATAATCACATCTTGCGCCAGAGTTGAGAGCTCCTTGATACATAGGTACACCATACGACGTAGCATCACATCCTTCGATTGGAACAGCTTGGTGGTAGCAAAGAATGCTTCTGTAGCCTCCTGGGTAGTCAGCTTCTCTCCCTGATTGAGAAGATAGAGGATTTTCGTCAAAATATGGACACATTTTCGAGGATTCACCGGGGTCTGGTTAAAGTAGCGAGCGTCCTGTAAAACTATCGTTTTGTCCAAGTTCTGGTAGGGATTGCCTCCCGTATCTTCTTCCTCCTTCTTGTCACGCTTGAAAGAGCTCATTTTGAGCTTTTTCTTCGTTGTTATTAGGAAATTATGAGGTGCTGTCGAGTTCAGCGTAGCACTTTGCTTGCAGTTTACACGTCATTCGCCACTTTGACAACTGACATTCGTGAATTTGTGACTATTTGTCAGACAAACGTCAAAGTTAAAATTGACAGCTTGAATCAAGAGGTTGATGCAAAAAAATCGAGAGCGCACTTTAAAAATTCTAGTAGTAAATCAGAACAAAACAAAACAAAAAAAGTTTCTATTCTTTTACAGACTTCAAAAAAAGGGGTAGGATGGTATAAATGAAGCCTACTCATCTAAACATGTCGCATGCACTACAGCGTCCTGTGAGTAAAAGTTCCTGACGCTGTATAAATCATCCTATTATTATAAATGCGAAAGTGTGTGAGGATGTTTGTGGTTTACATGCCTAAGCGGCCGGACGGATTTGGATGTTTGGTACAGAGATAGATTATAGTCTGGAATAGCATATAGGCTACTTTTTATCTTCATGGGTACAACGCGAGCGAAGCCGCGTGTGGAAGCTAGTCTAGAATACATGTAAAGAGGCTTTACTTAGTAAAATAAACACATTTTTATTATATTTACACTTTATTTCGTTCCTTCTCATGATTGGAGACAGTTCAACCAATTTCTGTATTCGGACAAAAACTTTACAAATCCATCGAACACAGAAATCTGACCGAAACAGATATATACACAGATCAGTCATTACAAAACCTAATTAACTCCTAGATAAAACTATTTTCTTACAAAAATTAGGAAATAATTAGTAAAATAATGTGCTTAGCTTGGAACTGCGCGTACTAATTTTTGTTAGGACCCAAGAATGCTGCTTTTCTACGAGATCGAATCTGAAATGAGATCTGTAGGCAAACCTAAAGTCATCGACATAGCGCAAGGACGTAATGTATTACTTACATACGTTTTTTTATACAACTATTGTGGCAAACAGGCATAGGGCCCACCTGTGGTTACCCTAGCCTATGAACGCTTGCAATACCAGAGCCATTACGCACGCGTTGCCGACCCTGAACCTTCCCTTAAAGAGCTCTGGCAACCTTACTCACCGCAGGAACACAACACTATTTGAAAGAAACAATGTTATTTGGCTGCGATCTTCTGTAAGGCGGAGGTACCACATTTAGAGCGAGAAAATCTGGCTATGCCATACCTCCTCCAAACATGGTACGTATGCACGATACATTGCGTAATTGCGCTGCCGTGCGTACCCAGGGTAAGCTTACATACCCGCAATGAACAGCTAGGTTATCCATTGCGGTGCCGTGGCTACCCCTGAGACTTTCTAGTAACCTGACTAACTTTTGGCTTTTTTTTCTGTAATAAAGTTGTTCAAGCTTGCGATATTTTTGTTGACATATCTGGCGAGTAAAACGTGACTTCAAAATAATATATCAAGAAATTGACAAAAACTAAAATATTAAGGTCGCTTCCCACGGTGCGTTATTTCAGTCCGTAAACAGTAGTGCAATTGTGTAAGCGTAATGGCTATGAAGTTCGTAACTTTGTGGGTAATTTTAACATTCTTAGTAACATTCAAAACGTTCCAAACTTCACAAGGGAAAACTTCAAAATCTTAGCTTCTTACATTTTCATGTTTTAAAAACTTCAGATGTCGCTAAAATTGAAAAAACAACCTCATAATTGCGAACTTCATTACCATTTCGCTTACGCAATAGCACTCTAGGTAGTAGAATGTCGCACTGTGGGAAGGTACCCTTATTGGAACAAAATGTTCACGAACTTAAACTCTTAAATCTATTTTTTTGGCATATTTACAAGTATCTTATTATTATGTTAACAAGCGTAATTTAGTTGGACAGTACTAGGGACAAGCTACATAGGTAAACACTCCTAAACTGTACAAGATCCTGGGACTAAAGATTACCTATGTAGCTTGACCCGTAAATCCAGCCATAGAGAACATTCGGTGACTAAGGCGGTGCTTGGGTAAGCCAAGTTAGACAATCACGTTCCTAGATTCGACATTTTGACTATCCTAAACTTAAGTACTACTGTTTGTTTATTTGTCCTTGTCAAGTAGCAATAGTGTAATAAGTAACTGTGTTGCAATCAGCTACTGCGGATGTCACACATATTACGTACCCCTTGGGGGTCCGTGGACCCCACTTTAAGAAACCCTGTTCTATAGGAAACCAGGAGATACGGCGCCTTTGCGATTACCTATTAGAACTTTTCCTAAAGATTACCGTTTGCCTTTTCTCACATTTTATTTCATCATTCATCATCATTTCAGCCGTACGACGTCCACTGCTGAACATGGCTTCCCCCACAGACAGAGCAAATTCCTTATCATGTGGGGGGATTTGCCCATACTCACCACGCTGAGCATGCGGGTTGGCGAGCGCAGTTAGAGCTATCGTTGTTAAAAAAACACATCACATTTTATTTAATAACCGATTATTTTGTGAGCCTCACCTTATTCGATCGGCACCACCCTGAAGCTCTACATTCCATTTTGTGAAAAAGGATCATCGAAAAATATGCTAGGCACGCGCGCCGTGTTTGTTGCCCGATTCTTGTAGGCTTGGTCGCGAGGAACAGGCGTAGCTTCACCTAGTTTCTAAGACGTTTCAAAGTGATTTAATTCAAATCTTTTGACTATTATAAGTAATGTCCCAAACCCATATTCATCGGTTTTCAAATAGAAACTGATTGCAACGAAGTTACGTAATTTCCCTACTGAAACAGATCTACTTTTGCATAGAGCTAAGCTACTAAGCTAAATAGTTTTTATTGAGAAGCCTAGTCGAATGTTATTGTCAAAAATCTCTTGGCTTAGCCGAGCACTACTTTAGTTGAGTCACCGTTGAGTATGTTTTGATTATCGGAACCTTAGTTTCACTGCCTTTATGACAATAGCTATAAACCTATCCTTTTTTAAAGAACAACACATCCCATACTGAGAATGAAAGTGACTCAACCTAAAATTTCAGAAAAATGTGTTTAATACATAAAACCACCTAAGAAAGCATGATCTCTCGCCTAGTCAGAAAAAAATACTGGTAATTTCGGATGAAAAGTGACAAACTCAACAATGTCAATTTAGTTTTACCCAAAATAAAATCTAGGACACAAAGAAGTTTCTTATAATAATTCCCAAAAAAATTGAATTTTGCGTTGAGTCACTCTCATTCTAAGGGTTCGATATGTTTTACTGGACCAAATATAAAATTATAACTGCTCTAGTTAGACTGTACATGGTATTATTAAAAAAAAAACTATGAACAGACAATTTTTAAGTAAACACCTAAATACATGGAAGAAATCGACTTTAAATATAGTAAAATCTTTGGTGGTCAAAACTATACCAAAGATACAATATGGCCTTCGCACACCACAACGACTGCACACCAACTCTAAACAAAGCATTCTGTATAATAGAGGCGTTAAAATGACATGCATGTGTAAGTTTACTAATATTCGCAATAAGCTTCAACTGTCAAATTCCCACTGTGTTAATTACCAGTTCGGTTAGACAATAACCCACACATACGCGACATGTTATGGCTCTCAATATAATTTATAATAAATATTGCTTCGTTGAGGACACAATGTAAGACATGTACTTATGCATAATATTTACACTTAAGTCCTACAATCGGCGGTCATATCGCAAGCAGCAATTTCTTCCATATTTCAATGTTTTGAGTTGAGTTGCAGTAGAGTCGTTATGGTTTGCGAAGGCCTTTGGGATTTGATTAGGTATTTCATTTATTTTAAGACAAAACCCCCGTGTCCTAGATTTAATTTTGATTATATTAGTCTATCTACTGGTCAAAGAATCATTGAAATCAGTTTAGGACTAAGTCTAGCATACTAACTAGTAAAAAAAATATTATATTTTTTCTTTAAATTTGTTAGTCGACGTATAAACTCCCTTTGGGACGTACTATCAGGTTCAAATATGGTGTTAATATGAAGTGTGGTCACCGACATAGCTCTCAGAGTTAAGCTGTGTTCAAACGGGGTGTGATGTATCATTCAACTTTTATTTATAAAATATAAATAGCACTCACATAATCCTGACACCACACTATTGCAGATCATACAAACATTTGTCTCGCAGCGGGAATCGCACCCCTTATGTCTCAGACGGGCACACGCTTGTAAATAACTCCATCTATTCAAAGTTTCATCGATATCGGTTGAGCCGTTACGGCTTGATTGAACCCCATACATCCTTACATACTTTAGTATTTATAATATAATAAAAGGATGTTGTAGATGACTTATAGCACGCCGTTTGAACACTGCTTTAGACGGATTTCAACTATAATGCCATGAAGTGTACAATCAGACTGCACACTTGCAATTTTTTGTAGAATGAGACTGCCCACTTGCAGTCTTTAAAAGAATTAGACTGCATACTTGTAGTCTATCCTACAATCAGACTGCATAATTGCAGTCTTTACAAGAATTAGACTGCATACTTGCAGTCTTTTGGTTAGGGACTGCGATTCAGACTGTTAGTTGTTTTGTGCTATAATTTAGTTAATTATTCGTGCGTGTAAAAAATCAGCTGGGGATTCGAATCATCCGGTGACATCTCGAGTTGCACATACTGCGGTGTTGTCCGCGCAGATTCGTATGTGTTGTTACCGCTCCGTGAGAGGGAGTTTCGTGATCTATAAAAGAAAGATTACATTGTTATTTTGTGTTTGTTTATTTTTAGTTTATTTGTGAAAAAATACGGTAAAACAATGTTCACTTTTGAAGGCGCACAGCTTTAGGTATAAAAAAATACCCTCGCTTATAAGAAATGAAAACTCGTTCAATGCATTTAAAGCTAAATTACAACAACACGTTATTGAAAACTACTTCTAGTCATCCCTTTGGATAGCGGAATGCATTGAACGAGTCATCATCATCATTTCAGCCGTACGGCGTCCACTGCTGAACATGTCCTCCCCCACAGACAGAGCGAATTCCTTATCATGTGGGGGGATTTGCCCATACTCACCACGCAGGGCATGCGGGTTGGCAAGCGCAGTTAGAGCTATCGTTGTTAAAATGAGGGACGCTTCTGCCCATCCCCTAGCTTTTTTCCCTTAGTCGCCTCTTACGACATCCGCGGATAGGCGGATGGAGGGGCCTATTCTTTAGCCGGGGCCACCACGGCCGTTGAACGAGTATCATAGTCATATAGTCATATTATTTATTCACCTTTGGAACACTGGGAACACTTGGTTTTGTTAATTACATCAAGTTTTAGCGGCTGTACATAGGCCTTGTCAATATGTTGTAATATAATAATTGCCAATAAAAAATGTCATTATAAATCAGTAGGTACAATCAAACAAATCAAACGAAAAATTAAAACATAAATCTAATAAAATGTCAAATAAGTATTGCCATGTCATAACTTAATGAAACTACCAAAAAAATCAATAAATGTAATGTTGCGGCTGTAATGGGGCCTTGTCGCAAAGATACATGGGTATATAAAAACAATCATTAGCAGTGAGCCATCCATATCTTCTAATAAAACCTACCTAAATACTACGTACTTCCTATACCTACCTTATTACCTACCTACCTCTAGGGATTGCAGAATCGGGTAGTTTTTAAGGAACCGGGAATACCGGGAAGCTTCACATAGGGAACCGGGAATTCCCGGGTATTTCGGGAAAAATATTTTACGTCTAGGCGAAAGGTTTAAAGTTAAACTGTCATAGCTTAATATTAACCAACCGCACATACTTTTGCATGTCGCAGGTTCTGATCAAAAGGATAGAATAAAGCTATATCACTGTTGATCTGTTTAATAATTTAAGCATGTAAGGTAAGGATATTGTTGATTTTTATGCAAGAAAACAATGTAAAATTTCATAAAAAAAACTGCATTTATGTTCATTCTTTAGAAAGAAAGAAATGAAGAAAGAAAAACTATTTATTCGTCCCTTAAGCACAAGTTCACTTTACAGGCATAGACAGTAAGTAGAAAAGTAAGAACATAATATTTCAATACCAACATAGCAACTAAATTGATTGAAAAAAAAAACATTTTTATATAATTAAAAAAAAAAATTAGTAGACAAAAATCAGACAGAGTTAAGCAGTACAAAAGATAGGTTGATATAGGTACCAAATTAGGTAGGTAGGAGGGTAAATTAAGGTTTTTTTATGTTTAATTGTATAGACTACCTATCTAATTCTAAGGTTTTTGTGACACTGGTCTTTTCTGTGTGTTAATTATATAAATAAATAATAAATATTCCTTATTTATTTATTTATTCTATTCATATGAATCACCTTGTTCACAATTCTATTCTTCTCTTCTATTTATGTGACTTACTTGGCTTTAGCGTGTGTCAGGATGTGCGACTTGAGGTTGGTGCTCTGAGCGAACTTCTTGTTGCAGCCGTCAAACGGACACACGTACGGACGGTCGCCCGTGTGGATGCGCACGTGAGTTCTGAAAATGGAAATATAAATATAAATACTTACTATAAGCCATCTTATAAAAACCATGTATACTTAAAACTATATTAAGGTACACATAGGAGGAGGTAGGGCACAGCGAGATTTTCTCGTTCTGAATTGGAGCAGCCTGCCTGGGGAGGTACCTCCGCCTTACAGAAGATCGCAGCCAAATAACATTATTTGTTTCAAATAGTGTTGTGTTCCTGCGGTGAGTAAGGTTGCCAGAGCTCTTTAGGGGGGACGGGGGTTCGGGGTCGGCTACGCGTGCGTGATGCCTCTGGTATTACAAGCGCTCATAGGCTACGGTAACCGCTTACCATCAGGTGGGCCGTAAGCTTGTTTGCCAGCTCTGTTGTATAAAAAAAAAAAAAAAAAAACAATTTGTTGTAAAATATTATTGACAATAAACAATTGATGCCCAAAACGCTTCCTGATTTACAAATTGTCCGAATTGATATTGTGTGAATCATCCAAAATATGACTACTAGCTACTTGAAATACTATACCTGCGCAGACGAAGTCGCGTGCGCAAGCTAGTAACGAATAAAGAAGCAAGGAAATAAGGGCGGTACACACCTGAGGTTGAAGTCTAACGAGAACCGCTTGCCGCATCCCTCGAAGGTGCACTGGAAGGGTTTCTCGCCGGTGTGCACTAGCTGATGCCTCTTCAACTTGGAACTTTCCACGAAAGCTTTGCCTGAAAGTAAATAGTAATGGTTATTTGTTGAAAAGAGTTTTTTTTTATTTATTATTTATTTATTAAGGGACGGATGAAAGAAGAGTGCATGCTGCGGAAATGAGAATGTTGAGATGGATGTGTGGAGTGACTAGAATGGACAAGATACGGAATGAGTACATCAGAGGAAGTTTGAAAGTAGCGTCAGTGACTGAGAAGTTGAAGAGCAAAAGGTTAGCGTGGTATGGGCATGTCACGCGGAGGGAAGAATGTCATGTGACTAGAAGAGCGTTAAATATGAATGTGGAAGGATATAAGGGAAGAGGTAGACCAAAGAAAAGATGGATAGACTGTGTGAAAGATGACATGAGTAAGAAAGGAGTGAATACTGATATGACGGCTGATAGAGGGGAGTGGAAGAGGAAAACATGTTGTGCCGACCCTACATGAAGTGGGATAAGGGCAGGGAGATGATGATATTATTTATTTATTAAGATAACAACATCATAACAGGTTTTTTTATTAAGCCCTAAGGCGATGTTATATCTAGGTACCTACTTAACTTAATTTATTAACAATACTAATTAATATATTTTGTCTCAATGACAAGCTGTGCCATTTCCATGGCTTTCGGCAGGTTTTGGTAAAACACATCTACACTGTTTTGGGACAGAATATTGAGTAAATAGATAGCGAGTGACACGGGAGAAAACTTAAGTAGGTTGGTCCTACTGCTGGGTACCTCCAGCATGGCGGGGCGGCGGCGGAGAAAGATTTTAAAGATCTCAAAGGAGATGCAGAATCTCTGCAATCTAAAAAAACATTATCATCATTTCAGCCGCTCGACGTCCACTGCTGAACATGGCCTCCCCCACAGACAAAGCGAATTCCTTATCATGTGGGGGGATTTGCCCATACTCACCACGCTGGGCATGCGGGTTGGCGAGCGCAGTTAGAGCTATGGTTGTTAAAATGAGGGACGCTGCTGCCCATCCCCTAGCTTTTTTCCCTTTGTTCCCTTAGATAGGTAGATATGGAGTGGCCTATTCTTCAGCCTGGGCCACCACGGCCAAATCATTATCGAATCTAAATCATTGAGCTAGAATTGGTGTTTGCTTTCGTTGAGTAATTGGCATGGATGGAAAAAGGCCCAGTGGCATCAGGTATCTTTGAAACCCAAGTCAAATCACGGGCTTAAAATGACCGTCTCTTTATTTTGTTTAATGTTTTACCAACAACCCAAAGTGTTGCTCTGCTCGGTGGCCCTGATCAGAGCCTATGCACTTTAATCCTTTCACCACACTGATTCTTTAACCCTGTCGATGAAAGAACCATTGCGGTGAGCCTCTTGAGGCCCCTTTCGTGCACATGCCACATATTACTTATACATAATAGTGTACTTTTTCATAAATAAATAAATATTTTCAAATTTTAAGGTTCTAGGACATGCCGGTTTCCTCACGATGTTTTCCTTTTCCTTCACCGGTTGAGAAAATCCATTGGTAAACGACCGGGATTCGAACGCGCGACCTATGGATCCGAAGGCGGGGTCACCACCACCACTCCACCATGAGCTCCATAGATGATAAAACTCACCGCACTCTGCGCAGACGTGAACCCGCGGCCCGTGCGTGTGTAAGTGTTTCCTCATGGCGGAGTTGTCGCGAAACATCTTGGTGCACCCCTTGTGGGGACACGCTGAAACCACAAGCATTTTAGCGGAAAGAAAACTGATAAAAATGTAGCGTGGGACTCCTTGTACTAATATTCAGGATTATTCAAGACTTCGCGTGATGTTATTTTCATACAAACTTCAACCTTGCTGCACCCCATTAAGGGTTAAGTTTCAGAAGTTCCTTTCTTAGTTCATACGTTCAAAACAAACCGTCCCAAAAACTTTATATTTGTAGGGGTAAAGGGAACATTGGGGTTCAAGGGGTCAACCGAGGTGACGGTAGTGGGAGCAATGGTGTTCAAGGGGTCAACCGAGCTGACGGTTGTGGGAACATTGGTGGTCAAGGGGTCAACCGAGGTTACGGTTGTGGGAACATTGGTGGTCAAGGGGTCAACCGAGGTTACGGTTGTGGGAACATTGGTGGTCAAGGGGTCAACCGAGGTTACGGTTGTGGGAACATTGGTGGTCAAGGGGTCAACCGAGGTTACGGTTGTGGGAACATTGGTGGTCAAGGGGTCAACCGAGGTTACGGTTGTGGCAACATTGGTGGTCAAGGGGTCAACTGAGGTTACGGTAGTGGAAGTCAAAAAATCCGAATAATCAGTACAAAAAGTCCATTCACTACACAAGCAATGTAATTGTTAGAAGCTAAGTAGAAGAGTTTGGATTAGTGATACTTACTGTACTTACCTATGGTACGGTCCGAGGACTCGGGCATAGGTTTCTTGAGTCTGATCTTGTGACCGGGCCGGGCAAACTCTGCCAGTTGCTTCGGGTCAGATAAGTCCAAACCTTAAAAAGATCATGCTTTTGTTAACATTCATATTCAAGATTTCAGAGATTCATAGCAGCAGATTTATGCATAGTGTTTTTTCAATGAAAAATTTCGAATTTCAAAAGGTCGTTGAACAAACTTTATTGCCAATTGGGCATAGAATCCCTTTTCGGGGTAGTATACATATTAAGAATCAACTGGTATTTGTATACAGTCAAAGGGAAGTCTTTAGGCAAGTGACCCCAAAATAATAATAATAATAGCCATTATTGCTGATAACTGTTTACATGTTTTTTTTTTTCCTTAATTAAATATTCCACATTGCGATTGTTTCTTTTATTGTACCTAAATTAATTCTTATTCATCAGCTTGCCTTACGACATAGGCCTCCTCCAAAGACTTCCACTCCTTTCTGTCTTGTGTTGTTCTCCTCCAGACTGGTCCTGCTACCTCTTTTATGTCATCTTCCCATCTCTTCCTTTGCCTGCCTCTCCTTCGCTTTCCATCTCGCGGGTACCATTCTGTCACATCTTTTGCCCATTTATCTCTTTTATCTCTCAGTATGTGTCCCGTCCAGCGCCATTTTAACCTTTTTATGTATACTGAGACCTCCTTGACTTTAGTTCTTTGTCTTATAGATTTCAGGCTGTTTCTGTTTCTTTTTTTTTTTAATCATAGTTACTTCATAATCTTGGTAGATCTTGGTTTTCCGATCCTGTATATAATCTTACGGAACCCTCAGCGCATACACATACCCACTTACCTGGCATGGGTTCGGTTCCCAGTATGTTTTTCTTTCCAGTCATGTATTCCGTGTAATCAGGGTCCGGTTCCGGATTGGAGCCGTCATCCGACACTGCAAAATAAGTTTTATGTTATATATTTTTTCGAAAGAACTTTGGTGTTGTACTGTATCCCGAGCACAAATAATTGATGGCATCGTTATGTTTACGATATGATAGGTAATGTCAAATAGTAAAAACTAGCTTCTACACACATAGGTATTCAGAGACAAGACTCAAGCGTTGATCTGTACTTAAATCTTGATTTGAGTCGTGATTCTAATTCTTGAACAGTACATAAGTATAGATTCAATGATCACAGTTCACCTGAGTAAATGCTTATTCCGAAACGTCAATCAGACGAAATCGGTACATAAATCTAGATTTGATTTGACATTAATCAAATGACATTTTCGTTCCGTTACACGTACTTTGATGCATATTTATACTTCACTTTATTGTTCTATTCTATTTCCACCCTGGCTGTTTGAATTTCTGCGTAAAACGGATCGAAAATTATAAATAAATCAAAATGTAAACGAGAACATTTGAGTACAGATTTGAGACTCGATTCAACTGAGAGTAGTTTAAGTACCGTTCTTGAATAAAAGTTATGTTTGAGAAGAGATTCAATATTTAAGTAGAGTTCAGCTGATCTGTGATTAAATCTATGCTTGAGTCGTGTCTCTGAATACGAGCCATAAAATGTTATGTGATAAATGATATTACAACATCGACTAATTTTTAAATGACAAATTTTAATTTTACTTGATTTTCTATTATTACTATTATTATAACGATACTATTTTAAACTATTTGGACATTGATTTAAATTTTGTTAAGATTTTTATTTTTATTTGAATTTTATAGTTGCGTTGACTTTTTGCTAATGATTAAAATATTTTCTTGTTTTTTATTAATTGACTGTTCACTTAGTCAATTTAAGTTATTACTATTATAATTTTTTGCATGCCATCTCTCTAAAGGAGCCATTTCATTCTGGGCCTGGTCCATGTACACTACATAGAAAAATTAGGAAAAAATAGGAGATTACAAGAAAAATACAATTTCATTAATTTGAAGACAAATGCGATGGTACAAGAATAGTTCTTCTGGTAAGTTTTTTACTATGTGAACACTCTTTGAAGGCCGCCATGTTGGTTTTTAATTGGCGTTTGACATGACATTGACATACTTTTCATGTCATGTTGTTTGATTTGATGTTTTTTGTCAGTTATAGTTATAGTTAATTAAGTTTTGTTAGTTGTCAAAATGACATTTCACGCACGTCCATCCGCCATATTTTTGTAGTGTTGTGCGTTGCTCTCTTTGTCGAAGAAAATCATAATGCACCTTAGAACGAAGTCAATTTAAATAAAATAACCAATTAAATACGTTTACTTTATTGCTTAGCCAAGTTTAGAGTAGTGTACACAGTGCAGGCCCAGGCTCCATATATTGATGAAACGTCTCTTTTGCATATCGTCGCCGGTCAAGCATGTTGAACCACCTACAAGTTTTGTCATCCACTGTACACATGTTTAAGCAAATAAATGATCTTTATCTTTATCTTTTACACGCGACATCGCTCGCGTGGTACCTACTTAAAAACTAGCCTATATGCTATTCTAGGTAAAGAACTCTGTCTATTCCAAGTTTCATCGAAATCGATTGAGCCGTCACGGCGTGATTGAACCACAAACATCCTTACAAACTTTCGCATCCTACTAATACTGCGAACGGCGACTATACTAGCGCATATAAATTTTAGTGATTGTTTTTTTTTTTTTTTTTAATGTTATACGGAGGCAAACAGGCTTACGGCCCACCTGATGGTAAGTGGTTACCGTCGCCTATTGACATCAAAATGAATCATCATGAATCATCAATCATCTATTATTATTATTGGTGCACGACCGGTATTAGAGTCCACGACCTGTTACTAACACCACTTCCACCAGTGCTCGGTAGCTCTCTCAGTATTTATAACTGGTATTTGTAAGTGTATTTGTAACAGAGAGCACTGGTAGAGAGGTGGTAGTGGCCCCATCTTCCGATCCACAGGTCGTGGGTTCGTAACCTGTCGTGCACCAATGGTGCTCTCAAACGGTGAAGGAAAACATCGTGAGGAAACCAGCATGTCCCAGAACTTTAAAATTCGAATTCGTGTGACATGTGCAAGAAAGGAGCCTCTACGAGGCGCACTCTAATCCTTTCACTACACTGATTCTTTCACCGACGGTCATAGGCCCTTTTCAGTGCCACCATACCTCTACCTGGTCACTGATCTAATTCAGGATGACCAAGAAAGAACCAGTGACACGACAAGTAGAAGTATTTGTATTAGTGCACAAAAGACATACCATCATCCTCTCCCGTGGCCCACATGGTGACAGAGAATTCTCCTTCCATGGTTTTGATCTGAACCTGCTTCTGCTCCCACCGCCGGGAGGTGCCGCGTCCTGGAGTACTGACCCCCTCCATCAGGCCCATTGGAACCTCCCCTGAAAAGTGGGGGAAAAAATATAAATATTCCGGACATATCACACACGGTCAACTGATCCCAAACTAGTCATAGCCTGTACTATGGGCACCAGAGACTGGTGCCCATAGTACAGGCAAGGTGATTCATAACATGTATACCATCCCGAAATGGGGTTATTCTATCAACAGAAAGAGATAATATTAGCGAAAAAAAAAAACAATATGTATAATAGATAAATATTTAACACCCAGACACAGAACAATCTTCTGTGTTTGTCACATATTTGTCCAGTGCGGGGATCGAACCCGCGACCTCTAGCGCAGAAGGCACAGTTACTACTAACTGAGCTATGAGGCCAGTCTATATTTATTTATTTAGAATACAGTATAACATCATAACAGGTTTTTTTTTTTATCCCTAAGGCGATGCCATATGTTATTAGTAGGTACATTATATATGTTTTTAAGGAGCTTACCGATAGGCATCAGGTGATGTATGTTAGTCGTAGAATTGCTTGCCGCAGACTTAGGTCTGCCGCGACCCCTTCTGGAACGAATTAGCAATCTTTATTACCTGTACATAGACACTTTTCAAATGGTTTTTATTTTACTTATTAAGTACGCCGCCGTTCTCTTTTTAACTAAGTATATCCTGTCCTTCTAAAGGTTGCCAGAGATCGCTTTTAGCGATAAGGCCGCCCATTGACACACAATTTTTTTTATAGTTAATTATTTTTTTACCCTTATTGTGTATTTCACTTTGGTGTAAGTACAATAAAGTTAATATTCTATTCTCTTCTTTTTATACACGATATAACAAATTATTATTGGAGTTTTTATTGGAAGGCCCCCCACCCGATGGTCCGATGACATTGTAAAGGTTGCGGGAAGTCGGTGGATGGTAAGGGCTCAAGACCGTTCGTCGTGGAACTCTTTGGGGGAGGCCTATGTCCAGCTGTGGACTTCTACAGGTTGTTGGTGATGATGATGATACACGATATTATACTGTCAAATTGACAGTTATAGAGCGCATTACTACTAAAGTCCCTAAACGACCCGATAATGGCCAGCTCGACCAGGAAAAAATGATAGGCACGCGCGCCGTGTTTGGTGCCTGATTCTTGTAGGCTTGGTCGCGTTCAAAGTGATCCTAGTGATTTTATTGAAATAAACACATTTTGATTTGATATTGTATAGACTTAGCCCTTTTGTAACTCATTTTATAGATCTTATTATAATTAAGTACTTTTATATGTTCATTTGTTGTTTCTCCAAAGAGAAACAACAAATGAACTGTTATTAGTCCAATCCATTGTATCAATTACTTAAACGGGAGGCGGGCGCTGAAACTGCGATACAGTTTTTAATTTAACTAATGCAGTTTTTCAACGTGTTCCTTCTTCTTCTTCCTGCCCTTGTCCCACATTATGCGGGGTCGGCACAAGATGTTTTCTTCTTCCACTCTCTTCTGTTAGCCGTCATCTCCGCACTCAGTTCTTTCTTACTCATGTCATCTTTAATACAATCCATCCATCTTTTCTTCGGCCTTCCTCTAGTCTTATATCCATCCACATTCATACCTGACACTCTTCTCGTTACATGACTTTCATCCCTCCCCATGACATGCCCATACCATGCTAACCTTTTACTTCTCAACTTCCTATTGTTTATAAATTGTAAAATATGTTTTTGTTTTTTTTTTGATATCTCACCTGCTTGTAGTCGATGTGGGTGTGCCTGTGTACACCGGATCGTACGGGCTGCTATCAGCACTCGGGGTAAGAACCTCTTCCCCTGATATACCCGGAAGAATAACCTCTTCGCTTCCAACTGGAAAATTGAAAAATGTCAGCGGCGCTGACGCGAGAATGCGTGATAAAAGCATGATGGTGGTGAAGTGAAAAAAATGTTTTGTTAGGTGCCCTATAAAAAGAGTATGAACGAAATGAAAATTTAAATATATTTTTATGAATATTCCGGACATATCACACACGGTCAAGTGATCCCAAACTAGGCATAGCCTCTACTATGGGTACCAGATACTGATATACATAATAGATATATATTTAACACCCAGACACAGAACAAACATCTGTGTTAGTCACAAATGTTTGTCCAGTGCGGGAATCGAATCGAATAGATTTTGATTATCGATTTTAAGGATTGCCTAATGCTTTTGATCGTCTATAGTCTAACAAATAATCCCATTGACAATTACTACACGCAGTAATCAACTTGGCACCTGCGTGGAATGTGCTTCCCCTCCCACCACACCCCACCATCTACCGCTCTCTCGAGTGAGAATGAGACAAAACATTACAGCGAGGAGCCTAGTTAACTTCTGCGTGTTGTAGGATTCTGCCACTTTTAGAAGAAAATTTAACAGTGAAGTAATAAAATGAACAGCTGATCTGATGACTCACATTTTTTAGTCGGCTCATTTGCTCAATAATCGTGGCGAGTCACGAGTGCGGGGTCTACGCGACCGCGCTATTATATGAGGAATGTGATGAGAGTGAATGAAGCAAAAGAGGTATGTCAGGATCGTAGCAAGTGGAATGCCGTGGTCTCTGCCTACCCCTGTGATTGTATGTATGTATGTAATTATCTTTTCGAACCCTGCCCAATAATGTAAAATTAGTAATGTGCAAATGAATAATAAGTAATTATTAGTAAGAAATATAATGAAAATTAGATAAATAGGATTCACAATGCAATCAATAGAATACCATTCTGCTAGTAGTATAAATGCGAAAGTTTGTGAAGATGTTTGTTGTTCAATCACGCGGTAACGGCTTAACCGATTTCGTTGAAACATGGAATAGATAAAGCTCTTTACCTAAAATAGCATATAAGCTACTTTTTTTTTTTTTTTTTTTTTTTTTTATTCCGGACATATTACACACGGTCAACTGATCCCAAACTAGGCATAGCCTGTATGATGGGTACCAGAGACTGATATACATAATAGATATATATTTAACACCCAGACACAGAACAAACATCTGTGTTAGTCACAAATGTTTGTCCAGTGCGGGAATCGAACCCGCGCCCTCTAGCGCAGAAGGCAGAGTTACTACCAACTGAGCTATGAGGCCAGTCAAATGTCTTCAAGTGTCTTTTTATGTAGATACCACGCGAGCGAAGCCGCGGGCGGGTGCTAGTCATCTATCCTTGTGCACCCTCTGCCAGCCGCTATCTCAGCAATTGGTACTTAAGTCGAATCATCAATATACAAGGTGATTCATAATATGTACGCTGTCCCGAAACGGGCTTATTCTACACCCAAATAAATAAATAAAATAAATATTCCGGACATATCACACACGGTCAACTGATCCCAAACTAGGCATAGCCTGTACTATGGGTAGTATGGGTACCATAGACTGATATACATAATAGGTAAATATCTAACACCCAGACACAGAACAAACATCTGTATACCCACGGCCTCTGGCGCAGTAGGCAGAGCTACTACCAACTGAGCTAAGAGGCCTGTAGTCATGTTTTATAAAAAACGCAAAGATCAGCTATTTTGGGGTAAAATCAGTTCAAAATCCATCATTCACATGTTTTAGGTAGCAATTTGTAAGTCGAACTTGTCGTAGGATCATTATTTAGTTATAAAAATGATAAAAACACAATAACATAGCTAATATGAAAAAGTTGGGAATAAAATTGAATTTTGACTTTTTTCTCGCTAATATTCCGTCTTTTTGTTGATAGAATAAAGCAACTCTCGGGATGGTATACATATTAAGAATCACCTTTTATTTTTGTACATCTAAGGTGGAAAACTAGCTTATGGCCCACTAGTTGGTAAGTGGTTACCGTAGCCTATGACCGCTTGCAATACCAGAGGAAGACCCTTCCTCCCTCTAAAGAGCTCTAGCTTGTATACACTCTTATATATAAATGATGTGTATTTTGATAACTTACCTTCCTCGAGATGCTGCATTCCGATGACTTGTTCCTCCACCTCCTCATATTGGTCATCAGTTATGTACTCCTCGTATTGACCGGTCTCTATCTCTTCATACTGAAAGTGGACACACTATTAAGCCAAAGTGATAGGCTTGTTTGATCGAGCGAGAGAAGCGAGAGAAGATCTTTTAAACAACTTCGGCGATTTGGCGTTGTTAGAGCAACCGGAACCGTTAATCCGATCTGCATGGAAACTAGTAGATCAACAGATAGTTTTCCAAAACTTCATGCATAAGAACAGCGATTATATTGAACTACCATGTTTTAGCAAAATAACTGATTTCATTCATTTCATTTCATTCATAGATTCATTTATTGCATACAGGTTCTACATGTCACATAAAATTGAATAAAGAATAAACATTGTATTGTAAGTTCATTACAAAATAAAATTTGAAAATAATTAAGTACTAAATAATTGTATTCATTAAATGTCAATTAAGTAATTAAAAATAATAATAATAATATAACTAACAATTAAATAAAACATTATGTGTGTATTATCATTTATTATATTCTGTGGGTATTATCGTTTTTTAAATTAATGTACTACCTACCTACCATGTTTTTGTTCCACAATAAAATAATAAAGAGGTAGTACTATTAAGATTTACCTACTGGTAAGAATATTAGTTAAATCGGCCTAGGGGTTGCTAAGGATGTAGGGTTCCAAAGGAGGGTTCTTATAGGTAGGTATTTATAATATTTGTCGTATGCTCTAACCAACTAAGCTACTGAACCACTTCCCATCTGTGTGAAAATCTTTGGGACTTCCAATCGGCTTAAAGCGCCACTTATTTAGTTATATTATTTTGTAATTTTATTATAAAGTTAGGTATATTATGTAGATGCGTGTCACAGTAGCTGCTGCGCTTCTCATTTGGGTGCCACTGAAAATCAGCGCTGCAACGGCCACTGGGCTGCTGCAGCAAATGCTGAGATGTAACCTTTTTTTTCCGTCACTTTTCAGTTTTTATTAACACTAATTTAAGTTTTCAAAATTGTTATCTTAACATTATGTGACGGGAAATAGATTATTTTCTTTCTTTTATTTATGAAACAATTGGTTTCCACCTCCTCAATTATTTCAGCTAGTTTGAGTTCATTGACAAGAGGTGTCGCAGCTTATTCCAATGATTATTTTATTTGGGAATCGGTTGATATTGTTGGACATGTCTTTGGGACCAAGCCAGGCAACACATACAGTGCAACTCACTACAACTACAACTCATGCTATACATAAAAATGAAGGTTAGTAAATTAATCTTAAATTAAGGCACTCGCTCGCATCGCCAACCGAGGTCATTAACTTAGTGTATGGTTAGTAATAGCAGGTACCTTCACTCCGACCTGTTCATCGTCTCCAATCTCCACCATAGCACCGTGGGTGCCCACCTCCACTTCACACATTATCTCCTGGTTCATCATCATAGATTGAAGGGACCTGGTGAAAAAAAGTTTCTTTAGAAAGAAAGTAATATTATCTAAGCACCAATTCACAGTATATTTTGTATTTTAGTCTGTAGAAGTCCACTTCTGGATTGGACAGTGTCCACAACTTTTTTTCCCCGTAACTAACTTGTTTGAGGGAAAATAATGTAAACGTTTTACATTATTTTCCCTCAAATTTAGGGTAGGTATTTTTGGGATGCCTAGGGAAAACATTTTGACAGTGTGTGAAAGATCTATGGACAAACTTCCACTAGAATTTAGCAATTTAAATCTGAAGTAAAATGTATGATATTGCAAAAAAGTTTGAATATTTTGTTCTTTACACCATTTAGGGGAAGACTGTTAAATTTAGGGTATTTTTGTATTTCATTAACAAACTATGGATCCATATTTTGTTGTCCGTAATAAAACATTTTTATTTTTTATTTTATTGAGTCTGGGGGAAAATAAAATTTCAGGGTTGGCAGCACTGGGATTAGATTAAAAGTTATGTCCTAAATGAATAATAGTAGTAGTTATTTTATGTAGTTAATTTGTTTGCAATGAGTTGGCTAGAGCGATGGATTACCTACAATTTTATTTACATTTATTATTTGAAGACCACTGATGTGATTGATTGGCTTGCTTTGCATGTATTGCCTAGCCAACTTGTTATTTATTACTTACTCTAGATAAGATACAAACTCTAGCTAGACTATCCTAGCATAGATTGAGTGCATCTATGTGTCTATCTATAACATTTAGATGCTGATCATATATTTCCAGTTTATATTCATTAGCATAATTTATAAATATGACAAAGCGAATGACCATTTAATTAATTACCTGTTTACATAAGAGTAACATTTAGTTTTAAAAATAAATGAAAGTTGGTGGAATGAGTTCCATTGCCACAGTCACATTCACCCAATTATGAAAAAATAAACTTGTTTATTTTTTTGTAGAAAGTAAGGATATGAAATTGAGTAGGTAGGTAAGCTAAAAATAGTATGTGATGCATTTATGTTATTAAATTCGGTTTGTTGTGGTTTTGTTCACTAGATGAGATAACGTTTTTTTATTATCAAACAAAACTACCTACTTTGAAAAGAAGATGAGGACGGTTTTCCAAGTCTGCACAATTTCTTGTCAAGAATGAGTGTAGCTGCACCTTTTATTGGGAAATTTAGACGAATGATAGAAGATGCACTGCATCAGAAAGTAAACTAGGTATCTTTGTAAGATGCGGCGAGCGGGCGACGACCGGTCCGCGTACCAAGCCGATTTTAAGATAATTATAAATCGGGCACGCCAAACGTCGCACCAACGCGGTGCTCCCCATTCGACCTTCATCATCTAGCCCTCCGGAACACATCTAACATCGTAATTTCACAGAAAACACAAAACACTTGTTACTGCACGTCAAAAGTACGATGTTTTCCATGGGAATAACTTTACCTCTATCTCTTGTAACAAAGCACCGACAGCCCTCCTGGAGAGAAATTTGGACAGCGTTGTTGGCACAGAATTTTTCGACGCAATATTCACCGCAATCTATGCACACGGTTCCAGTGAAAAAAAGTTCGCGAATTAGGTTCAAAAATATTTGAAATTTACGCGAAAATGTTTATAAAATATGTCCGACTAAACATGGCGTCCAAAGATGTCCGACCAAATTCAATATGGCGATGCAAAATGGACGCCCGTCTCCCAGCCACTCCAGCAAAAGAACTCCTTCGCGAAATGAAAATGGAGACCAAACGTCACTCATAAAAAAAACATTCGTTTATTGTTGAGATAATCTGTTTTCTTGGTATAACTCTCTGTGACTGTTTATGATCTGTGTTCTGAGCTCTGCAAATAAAATGGTGAAACAATAGACATACGTCTTTGCCTTTTAATATAAAATTAATACGCTTCCACTGCGCCAACATGAAAAATATAAGCCGAAGAATATGAGAAAAAATACATGGAGTATTTCTAGAGAAGAAAACAACAAGAGCAATATAAAATTCTAAGGATGGCGATGACTTCGGTTACAAATTTACCAAAGCTGGTAGATGGAACAAATTTCAGTGTTTGGAAATTTCGTATGAAATTAATTTTGGAGGAAAGAGGATTGGAGTCCACTCTTATGAAAACTGAACAAATAGATAAAGAGAAAGATGCCAAGGCACGGAGCATAATTGCCCAATGTGTCTCCGATAAATTCGTCGAATTAATAAAGAAATGCCCAACGGCAGCAAAAATGTTTGAATGCCTGGAAGAGGTACTAGAGAGAAAAAGTATATTCAATCAGCTGTATCTGAGAAAGAAAATGTTATCAATGAAAACCAGTATAGATGAAAAATTACAAGATCATTTTTTAAAGTATGATAACTTAATAGCACAACTAGAGTCAACTGGTGCAACGCTGAAGGAAGCAGATAAGGTGTGCCACCTACTTCTAACGCTGCCGACCGAGTATGACACTGTTATCACAACATTAGAAACAATTGATAGAGAACTGAATGTTGACTTTGTCAAATCCAGATTGCTAGATGCTGAACTGAAGATTAAAGGTAATGAAACCACAGCATCAGATACGCACACGTTTATGACCTGCTACAGATGCGGCAAAAGTGGGCACAAATCCTTCCAGTGCAGAACGGGACAACAAGTGAGAGGCCACTACAGAGGTCGGACTTCAATGAGAGGACAACGTGGTCAATCCAGAGGCAACAGCAACTCAAACAGAGGACGAGGTGCAAGCTCCTATAGGTCACCATGGCAGACAGGTCAAGCGGCGCAGGCAGATGAAGAGACCTCTTCTTCAAGGAAAAACGAAATGTCATTTACAGCGAGTAGTGCAAGTGCATTATGTAATAACAGTTGTGTTAGTGATAGTGATGTTCAACTAATAGTGGACTCAGGGGCCACAGAACATTTGATTATGGCTAATTACGAACCTTATATGACTCAGGTTGAAGAACTGGACAGAGAGATGAAGATTTATGTAGCGAACGGACAATATCTAACATGTTACAAAAGAGGTAAACTAACATTAGAATATAATAGTAGTCTATCAATAGATATTGAGGGATTAATTGTTCCTAAGTTGTCACACAATTTATTATCAGTGAGAAAATTATTAGAGAAGGGACTTCATGTTCAATTTTACAATGATAGTGTATCGATAAGTAACTCAGTAAATGAAGTTATTGGC
The DNA here is from genome assembly GCA_947579855.1 of Anticlea derivata. NCBI lineage: Eukaryota > Metazoa > Arthropoda > Insecta > Lepidoptera > Geometridae > Anticlea > Anticlea derivata. The sequence continues at coordinate 2,255,469 of OX388287.1, read as the reverse complement.
AGGTTGAAAGGCAGGTTATATGTTATAGACATGAAACTCAATAATGAAGTAAGTTTGATTTCAAAAGATTTGTGGCATCAGAGATTGGGTCATGCTAATAGGAAACAGCTAAGGTTACTGCAACTGCCGTACAGTGAGATTCCGTGTGAACCATGCATGAAAGGTAAGTCAACTAGATTACCATTTTATCCTACTCAGAAACCACGTTCTCATTGCATTGGTGAACTCATTCATACTGATATATCTGGACCAATGTCCACACCCAACTCTACAGGCGAGATTTACTATCATACAATCATTGATGATTTTACTCATTTTTGTGAGGTTTACTTATTGAAGAGAAAATATGAAGCAACTGATAGGTTGATAGAATACATAAAAAGGGTAGAAACGCAAACAGGTAATAAAGTGAAGAAGATTAGATCAGATAATGGAGGTGAATTCAAAAATGAAAAAATACAGAATTTTTGCAAGGAAAAAGGAATAATAATACAGTATACAAATCCATACAGTCCAAGCTCCAACGGTGTAGCTGAACGAATGAATAGAACTATATACAACAGAGCAAGAACATTGTTAATAGAGACAGGCTTGCCAAAATTTTTGTGGGGTGAAGCAGTTAGATGTGCAGTCTATCAAATCAACCGCTGCCCATCCTCAGCAATAAACTTCCAAACCCCAGCGGAGAAGATGTTTGGAAACAAGAATTTGTCAAGACTTCGAGTTTTTGGATCTAAAGTGTGGGTTCATATATTACCAAAACAAGACAAATTTCAAGAAAGAGCAAAAGAAATGAGATTTGTGGGATATCAACAAAATGGATATCGCCTATGGGATCCTGAAAACAACAATATTATTGTGTCAAGAGATGTGAGATTTGATGAAAGTCAAATACAATATACAGAAAAGAAAACTAAGGAAAGTGATCAGATATACTATGAAGATGAAAATATAGAAATTGAAAATGACAGTGATGATTATGAGGATACAGAAGAAGAAATACCAGAACAAAAGACAAGATCAGGAAGAATCATACAAAAGCCAAGTAGATTTCAAGAGGATTATGAGCTATATACAGCATATTGTTTAATATCGGGAGATCCTCAAGATTATGAGGAGGCAATGAGCAAAGGTTGGAGTAATGAGATTAATAAGGAATTAAATGCCCTTGAAAAATTAGAAACATGGGAAATAACAGATTTACCTAAAGGAATGAAAGCTATAGATACTAAATGGATCTTTAGAACAAAACAAGATGGTACAAAGAAAGCACGCTTAGTTGCAAAAGGTTTCCAGCAAAACAGTTCAGTGAATAACTATGCCCCAGTAGCCAGAATATCTACAATAAGGCTGATGCTAAGTCTAGCAGTACAACAAAATTTGCCATTGAAACAGTTTGATGTGCCTACTGCATTTTTGAATGGATATCTGGATGTAGATGTTTTTCTGAAATGCCCAAAAGGATTAAACATCAGTCAAGGAAAAGTGCTTAAATTGAAAAAGGCTTTATATGGATTAAAAGAGGCACCAAGATGTTGGAATAAACGATTTCATGAGTTTATTATAAAAGAAGGATTTACACGATCAAAACATGATTCATGCCTATATGGGAAAGGACCAAATTGGTTACTATTGTATGTCGATGACATTTTATATTTAGGAAAAGAAGATATAATAATAAAGAAGCTGGAAAAGGAATTTAAACTGAAGGATCTGGGAGAAGTTAAGAACTATCTAGGATTGGAGGTAAATAGAAATCAAAATGAAATGGAAATAAAACAAACAGAGATGATAACAAAGCTTTTAGAAAGATTTCAAATGCAAGACTGTAAAGGAAATAAAACTCCAATGGAAACAAATTTATATGCAAAAACATCCTCAAACATAATTGAAGTGCCATTTAAAGAACTAGTGGGATGTCTACTCTACATCTCAATGAATACTAGACCGGATATAACTTATGCAGTATCATACTTGAGTAGATTTCTAGATAAACCAACACAAGAATTATGGACAGCAGGTAAAAGGATCTTACGATACCTCAAGGAAACTCAGTTTCAGGGGCTGCTATATAACAATACAGGTAATCATACTCAATTAGAGGCTTATTCAGATGCAGACTGGGCAGCTGACAAGGTTGACAGGAAAAGTACCAGTGGATGTGCTATCTATCAAGGTAACAATTTGATATCATGGTTTTCCAGAAAGCAGACATGTACAGCTTTGTCAACAGCTGAGGCAGAGTACATAGCAGGAGCACATGCAGTAAGTGAACTCGTACACATAAAGGGCCTACTCTCTGAATTTCTTAATAGTAAAACAGTGTCAGCTCACATCTACATTGATAACCAAAGTACAATTAAATTGATTCAAAACCAAATAAATACTAAAGCCTCAAAGCACATAGACATTAAATATCATTACATAAAAGATGTAATAAATAAGAGAATTGTGTCTGTATCATATGTACCTACAGAGGAAAATATATCTGATATTTTCACAAAGGCATTGCCTGCAAGAAAGCATGTATATTTCCGTGAAAGATTAAATGTGTATTAGGTTAACTACCTTAGATGGGTATCTCTCTTGCTAATATATTATGATTGTAATGTTTTTATTTAGTGGTTTATTAACTTGATGTTGCTATTTGAAGGGCTAAATAGAAACACTATCCGTTATTATTGTTATATGTTTTTATGTTTAAAGGTAGAAAAAACTTATTTTGTTTGTAAACATTCATTTTATTCTATCTTAGAGTTAACTGCAGCTATGTCTACATGCTATTCTACATTGAAATAGTTAGGTAGAGTCTTAATAAGTTTATTAAAATATGTAGTCTTACAATTTCTGTGTCAACAATTTTCATATTATCTTAGATTCAATTTGTATAAAATATATAGGTATAAACCTCTACAAATTGAGGGGCTGTGTTGAGATAATCTGTTTTCTTGGTATAACTCTCTGTGACTGTTTATGATCTGTGTTCTGAGCTCTGCAAATAAAATGGTGAAACAATAGACATACGTCTTTGCCTTTTAATATAAAATTAATATTTATAACATTGCCATTACAAAAAATATTTCAGCCTAAGAATGAGTACCGCGCGTTCTGCATTCACGGCAAACTCCCGCATTATCTTTCATACATAAAACCTATACGCGATATTTTTTTTAACGAATCGTATTACAGAGTGAATTTTGTTTGTTTAGAGTGTAACTTAAGTGTTTAATTAAAACGATCAGTATAATTCCTAGGTCATTATGAAAATGTCTGTACGAAACTTAAGAGCCCGGCGTTGTTACTGCAACTCAAGCGTGAAATGCAACTAATGTATATATTTTGTCATTTTCATTAAAAACTCGAGTGGATGATGTTAGTTAGTCGGTTACCTACAAATACGACATTATCTGCCTGCATAATACCAGTAAATATAAATATATATTACAATATGATTTTTATCATCAATACTACGGTATCATGTTATATTTCTGCCGTGGTGGCCCCTGGCTGAAGAATAGGCACCTCCATATCTACCTATCCGCGGATGCTGTAAGAGGCGACTTATGGAAAAAAGCTAGGGGATGGGCAGCAGAGTCCCTCATTTTAACAACGATACGCATGCCCAGCGTGTTGAGTATGGGCAAACCCCCCCACATGATAGGAATTCGCTTTGTCTGTGAGGGAGGCCATGTTCAGCAGTGGACGTCGTACGGCTGAAATAATGATGATGAGGATTTCTATTTTGTTTATAGGGTTCCGTACCTCATTTGGAAAAACGGAACCCTTATAGGATCACTTAGTTGACCGTCTGTCTGTCTGTCCGCCTGTTAGTCCGTCTGTCAAGACCCTTTTTCTCAGAAATGGCTTAAGGTATAAACTTAAAATTTATACCACCTATTAAGGTCTGTGGGTTTATGGTGCCGTATAAAAATCAAAGCTCTAGCTTAATGCGTTAATAGAAATGGCAAAAATGAAAAACCTCTAGGGTACTTCCAGTTACCTCACAATTCTGAAAGGACCCGTTTCAACAGTCTATGGAGCCTGGGCCTGCACTGTGTACACTACTCTAAAATATTGCAAAGCAATAAAGTAAACGTATTTAATTGGTTATTTTATTTAAATTGACTTCGTTCTAAGGTACATTATGATTTTCTTCGACAAAGAGAGCAACACACAGCGCTACAAAAATATGGCGGATGGACGTGCGTGAAATGTCATTTTGACAACTTACATTTATCTATGTCATTTTGACAACCTACATTTATCTGTTGACATGTTTTTGTTTAGCTTCGTTGTTTTGTCTAAATACTGTGTTGTTTAACATCCATTCATCTTACGCGTCCTTACACTCCACCAAGCGAAGTGTAATGTAAAATACTTAGTTGCGTTAGTTTAAGTTATTTTCTGAAATATCTACGTCTGATCGTACGTCATATAAGAACTAAGAAGATTTAGCTTGATCGTGACGACGCCGCGCAGGCGCCAGCGGCGTCATCACATCTATCATCACTGAAGGAAGATACTCGATGCCCTGACGTACACACAAAAACATCAAATCAAACAACATGACGTGAAAAATATGTCAATGTCATGTCAAACGTCAATTATAAACCAACATGGCGGCCTTCAAATAGTTTTCACATAGTCAAAAACTTACCAGAATTACTTGTCTTGTACCATCGCATTTGTCTTCAAATTAATGAAACTGTATTTTTCTTGTAATCTCCTATTTTTTCCTAATTTTCCTATGTAGTGTACATGGACCAGGCCCAGAATGAAACGACTCCTTTGGAATGCTAGGAGCTTTTGTAACACAATTAAAGGGAAAAGTCTGAAATTGAGGAATTTCGAAGTTTTTAAGGAAACAAAGTTATATTTGTGGTTAATGTCATACAATGACTACGCGAGTGACCGCAAATATAAGTTTGTCAATTCCTTTACTTAGAATTTTTATTTTCTGACTTTTATTGGTGCACGACCAGGATTCGAACCCACGACCAATGGTACGGAAGCCTCAGGGCGCGAGTTCTCGCACTTGACCGTCTTTATTTACTGCTCATATAACGCTTATAAATTGTACAACCATAACTGCCACTCACCCTTTTTACCAGTTAGTGTAATATAAATTTATATAACTGCTATAACCTTACCCACAAGACCACATCTTTCTATTACCCAGGAATAAAGGCGTCATTCGTCCAGAATCTGGAGCGCGATAATGTGCTAGTTTTTGTATAGGACAACACTGAAATGTAAATGTCAAATTCTAACTATCACAACGCAGTGCGTTATTAAAACACGTCAGCGCAGCGCCATCTAGTTGTTCAGTTTGACAGCACCATCTTGCGGAAAAATCCGTGAAAGAAAACTAATTTTCCTTCCTCTTCCCGTGATTACTCAACACCAGCTGTTTTTAATAAAAAACGAAAATGGCAGTGCGCTTGTTCTCCAAATTGAAGGTCCTTCCTGAAATCCGCGGTGTGGTGAACGCGAGCGCCGCAGCGCCAGCCACCTTGTCGGATTATGATGTGCAGCATAAAACTCCAGTTACCAGGAAACAAAAGCTGATACCCAAGGCTCATTATGGTGGAAGACACGCTGTTACCATGCTCCCTGGCGGAGGTATCGGCCCTGAATGCATGGGATACGTCAGAGATATCTTGAAGTAAGTACTGGCTTGTTAGATAACCTTACTCAATCTATACCTACATTGTAATAAGATGTACAATGATAGGTAAAGATCTATCTCTATGTACACTGTAGGTAGGTATCAAATCTTTATTGAGATTCAGGGTCATTAAAGTGCTTAGGCGGGAATACACTGTTTGCAATTAGAATATACATACATAGAATTCCCATGTAAATCACTACATACCTATTATAAAACGAAGTGACAGAGTCGTCATGTATGCCTGTCTGTCCTATGCTATTCTCGGTAAAGAACTCGTATCAATTTCACAATAAAGAACTCTTATCAATTTCAAAATAGAAGTTTTATTGAAATTGGTTGAGCCGTTACAGTGAGATAGAACAACAAACATCTAAATATCCTCACCAACTTTTATATTTTTAATATAAGGAGGATAAATGTGAAATTTTTAGTATCTTGACTATTCCATTTAAAAGTAAAAAAAAATACCTTGTTATAATTTCAGGTATATCGGCGCCCCCATTGACTTCGAAGTGGTGGACATTGACCCCAACGTAGACAATGATGATGACGTCCAGTATGCTATCACCACCATCAAGAGGAATGGTGTTGGACTCAAGGTAACAAAATAAAAATCTTGAATAGATAAATAATAGGTGTTTCATCATCATCATTTCAGCCGTTCGACGTCCACTGCTGAACATGGCCTCCCCCACAGACAGAGCAAATTCCTTATCATGTGGGGGGATTTGCCCATACTCACCACGCTGGGCATGAGGGTTGACGAGCGCAGTTAGAGCTATCCATGTTAAAATGAGGGACACTGCTGCCCATCCCCTAGATTTTTTCCCTTAGTCGCCTCTTACGACATCCGTGGATAGGTAGATATGGAGGGGCCACCATGGCCAAATAATAAAGAAGTTTATTGTCATTAAAATCAAGTCTCAAACTCAAAGTGTGTTTATTTCAACAAAATCACAAGGATCACTTTGAAACGTCTTAGAAACTAGGTAAAGTTACGCCTGTTCCTCGCGACCAAGCCTACAAGAATCATGCAACAAACACAGCATGGGGCCTAACCGGTTCAGAATTAACGGGTTAACAACTTTCGTTAAATACTTTTGACAGGTCTCATGGCTCAGTTGGTAGTAGCTCTGCCTTCTGCGCTAGAGGTCGCGGGTTCGATTCCCCGCACTAGGCAAACATTTCTGTGATTAACACAGATGTTTGTTATGTGTCTGGGTGTTAAGAGGCCTATCACAAAATGCCGTCCTGAAAGATTAGGTATATTGAAGCGCGGTAACAACTCGCTCCGAGTTTTTAGTAGTTTCGTGGTCTTGAATGGGTTTTTTTTGTAGATATCTATTATATATTACATTAATTAGTAATATTTTATTTATATTTAATCTTTTAAAACTTACTCATTTTTTATTTTTATTTTTAGTTATTTCATCTTTTATTCTATTTTGTATGTTATGTTAAAATGAGCTTAGCCGGCTACGAGTGCTGACGACACCCGTCCACCACATCACACCATGTAAAGAGCTTGACACCTAAATCACAAGTGTTTCACTTAGTTTAGGTGTAAAAGAACCATAATTAAGAACCTTTTACAATTATCTATTATTTTAATAATGTTGGGATTTTTGACCTCCAAAAAAGTTTTTAACTTAGTTTGGAGGTCCGTAGTCCATAATATTGCTATTATTATTTTTTCTCAATTGTACTTACCACCTAAGACTAGCTCAAATTAACATTTTTTATCTTATCTTTACATATTTCTAAATTCCGAGGCCGCTATGGACTATACCACTATATATGAGATATTAATGCATATTTTTCATTTCGTTTGATTGGTACACTACTTTAATCCATGAGCTTGAAAAAGTGCCGTCGCGCATTTTCTAAAAAACTTGCTTTGGAATTTTGGCTTTATTTAGCTGCAATAAAACATTGCGAAAAGCGAGGACGCTATGACCTAAACTAATGTCTATTCTCTACCATACAATAAGTCAAAAATGTCGAAGAGTGTCAGTTTCTCTGATTAAGAACGCCAAAAATGGGCATTTCTTCCAAAAAATCACGGTCAGATTGTAATATCGCTCTTAAATATGTATCTATTATGTATACAGTCTCTGGTACCCATAGTACAGGCTATGCCTAGTTTGGGATCAGCTGACCGTGTGTGATATGTCTGGAATATTTATTTATTATTTCAGGGTAACATTGAAACCAAGTCGGAAGCTGCGTACGTGACGTCACGCAACGTGGCGCTACGCAACGAGCTGGATATGTACGCGTACGTACTGAACTGCAAGTCGTACCCGGGCGTTACTACCAGGCATAAGGACATCGATGTCGTCATCATTCGGTATGTAAAACAACCTTATACATACATTCAAATCAAATCAAAATGTGTTCATTTCAATTAAATCAATTAAATTGAAATATTCCGGAATACACAGTCAACTGATCCCAAACTAGGCATAGCCTGTACTATGGGTACCAGAGACTGATATACATAATAGATACATATTTAACACCCAGACACAGAACAAACATCTGTGTTTATCACACAAATGTTTGTCCAGTGCGGGTATCGAACCCGCGACCTCTAGCGCAGAAGGCAGAGTTACTACTAACTGAGCTATGAGGCCAGTCAGATCAATATTATTATATTATGTACTGTACTACTGGCCGTGGTGGCCCCGGCTTAAGAATAGGCCCCTCCATATCAACCTATCCGCGGATGTCGTAAGAGGCGACTAAGGGAAAAAAGCTAGGAGCGTCTCTCATTTAAACAACGATAGCTCATGAGTACATCAGAGGAAGTTTGAAAGTAGCGCCAGTGACTGAGAAGTTGAAGAGCAAAAGGTTAGCGTGGTATGGGCATGTCATGCAGAGGGAAGAATGCCATGTGACTAGAAGAGCGTTAAATATGAATGTGGAAGGATATAAGGGAAGAGGTAGACCAAGGAAAAGATGGATAGACTGTGTGAAAGACGACATGAGTAAGAAAGAAGTGAATACTGATATGACGGCTGATAGAGGGGAGTGGAAGAGAAATACATGTTGTGCCGACCCCACGTGAAGTGGGATAAGGGCAGGGAGATGATGAGCACTAACTGCGCTCGCCAACCCGCATGCCCAGCGTGGTGAGTATGGGCAAATCCCCCCACATGATATGGAATTCGCTCTGTCTGTGGGGGAGGCCATGTTCAGCAGTGGACGTCGTACGGCTGAAATGATGATGATGATGATGTTCTAGCTTCCGCCCGCGGCTTCGCTCACGTGGTACCCACATAAAAAGTAGCCTATATGCTCTTCTAGGCAGAGAACCTGTTCCAAGTTTCAACGAAATCAGTTGAGCCGTTACGGCGTTATTGAACAACAAACATCCATACATCCTCACAAACTTTCGCATTTATAATATTAGTAGGATTATAAATGCGATAATTATTCAATGTATGCTATCTTTGCCGCTTATTCAATGTATGCTATCTTTTTTTTTTTTTACCAACTACCCTCACTAAAATTATGTATGTTAACTCTTCCATAATAATTACGATGATAGGTAGATGCTTACTGATACCTATATATCTGTATCTTAACAATTGTTAGTACTGCATGCTCACTGTTTTTTATAATAACTAAGTTAAAATTGTTAACTTCTCATGAAGTGAAATGTAATTTCTTTTGAGAATAAAGTTCTTTAACCATGATAAGTGAGGATGTTTGGATGTTTGTTGTTCAATCACGCCGTAACCGCTCAACCGATTTCGTTGAAACTTGGAATGGATAAAGTTCTATACCTAGAATATCATATAGGCTACTCTTTGTGTATGTACCACGCGATCGAAGCCGCATGTGGAAGCTAGTAATAAATAAATAACACCCAACAGTCACATACACAGTCCTGACCCCACACTAGGATTCCGGTGTCGTGGGTATCAGAAACTAAGAGTACCATGCTACCACAACACCCAGACCCGGAACTAATATTTGCAGATCATGCAAACATTAGTCCCGCGGCGGGAGTCGAACCCCTTGCGTCTCAATCGGGCACTCGCCCGCGTCACCGAGGTCGTCAGGAGAAGCTTTTCGTTTATGCTTTTGATGTTCTTATTTATTCACTCGCGTGGTACCTACATAAAAAGTAGCCTATATGCTCTTCTAGGCAGAGAATCTGTTCCAAGTTTCAACGAAATCAGTTGAGCCGTTACGGCGTGATTGAACACCAAACATCCATACATCCTCACAAACTTTCGCATTTATAATATTAGTAGGATACACCATATGAATGTGTACAAAGGAGCCTCTAAAAGGCGCACTTTAATCCTTTCATTACACTGATTCTTTCACCGATGGTCATAGGCCCTTTTCAGGGCCACCATAACCCGGTCACTGACCTAATACAGGATAACCATGAATCAGTGACAAGACAAGCTAGCAACCCTTAAATTTATAATTTTAATTTTACAGACAGAACACAGAGGGTGAATACGCTATGTTGGAACACGAATCGGTGCATGGGGTGGTGGAATCTATGAAGGTGGTGACCGCTAGTAACTCTGAGAGGGTCGCGAGGTTCGCCTTCGAGTTCGCAAGGAAAAATAACAGGAAGAAGGTAAAATAATCTAAAAAGGCTAAACATCATCATCAATACATTAAAGTATAGTATATATTCCGGACATATTCACACGGTCAACTGATCCCAAACTAGGCATAGCCTGTACTATGGGTACCAGAGACTGATATACATAATAGATATATATTTAACACCCAGACACAGAACAAACATCTGTGTTAGTCACAAATGTTTGTCCAGTGCGGGAATCGAACCCGCTACCTCTAGCGCAGAAGGCAGAGTTACTACCAACTGAGCTATGAGGCCTGTAATATATACATTGAATAATAACTATGCGAAAATCAGCTGTTTTGCCAAATCCGGCCGCAAATTCTACTTATTCAATGACTTGAAAATGATAATGATGGAACCATTATAGATAGATAGATAGATAAACTCTTTATTGTACACAGAGATAGAAAAAACCAAAAGGGAGAAACAAAAAAAATTACGTACAATGGGCGGCCTTATCGCTAAAAGCGATCTCTTATAATTCAGTTACGATTGTAGCCACCTTCGTTTCTTTGATTTCATTGGTCAATTGGTGTCACAATGACGGCCATTGATAAACAACTGTAATAGCGGAATACCAAAAGTGTCAATTTTGACATTGAACCATTGCCATTTTGAAGCCATTGAATTAGTAGAATTGGGCCCCAGTTCAAACTCAATGATCAATGGCAGTCATTTGACTGGTCTCATAGCTCAGTTGGTAGTAACTCTGCCTTCTGCGCTAGAGGTCGCGGGTTCGATTCCCGCACTGGACAAACATTTGTGACTAACACAAGTGTTTGTTTTTGTATGTGTCTGGGTGTTAAATATATATCTATTAAGTATATCAGTCTCTGGTACCCATAGTACAGGCTATGCCTAGTTTGGGATCAGTTGACCGTGTGTCCGGAATATTTATTTATTTATGATTTTATTTAATCAGCTGTTTTAGGTAGCAATCTTGTTGCCGAACTTCTTGTACGTTTAGTTATTATTTATATAGATTATATAAATACCTACCAAAAACAGCTAATTTGAGAAAGTTTGGTTAAAAAAAAAAAAACATTTCTGCTTATTATACTATTTTTTTTTAATGACAAAAGATACTTTATTTACAGAAAGAAAATTAAAACGAGTAATGATCTGGATCAATTGAGCTATCTATAGATCGTTTGTAACGGTCTTTAGATAGCTAAACTGTTTCTTGTGTATTTTGTTAATATTAACTTGTTAGTTTTAATTTTCTTTCTTTAATTAAAGTATCTATTTCTTTCTTTTGATAGAATAACCCCCTTTCGGGGTGGTATGGATGTTATGAATCAGCTTGTATATTTTATTTTATTCTCTAGAAAAACTTACAGCTAGTCAAAAGGATAAAAGTTAAAAGATATCAAGGGCCGTTTAAAGGTTTTCACAAATATTATAAGCTAGCTTCATAAAATGCTTATGTACCTACATAAAAAGTAGCCTATATGCTATTCTAGGTATTGAACTTTACCTATTCCAAGTTTCAACGAAATTGGTTGAGCCGTTACGGCGTGTTTTAACAACAAACATCCAAACATCCTCACAAACTTTCGCATTTAAAATATTAGTAGGATAGGATAAAATAAAAGTGTCACAATAGCCAACCATTTTATGAACATTGCAGGTTATAATATTAGTAGGATAGGATAAAATAAAAGTGTCACAATAGCCAACCATTTTATGAACATTGCAGGTTATAATATTAGTAGGATAGGATAAAATAAAAGTGTCACAATAGCCAACCATTTTATGAACATTGCAGGTTACCACAGTCCACAAGGCGAACATAATGAAGCTATCAGACGGTCTGTTCCTGGAAACATCAAAGCGCATGGCGAAGGAGTACCCAGAAATTGAGCACAATGACATGATCATTGACAATTGCTGCATGCAACTTGTGGCTAGGTGAGAAGTACAACGTGTTTAATAACAAATATACTTTTAGGCCGAGGTGGCCCCGGCTGAAGAATAGGCCCCACCATATCTAACTATCCGCGGATGTCGTAAGAGGCGACTAAGGGGAAAAAGCTAGGGGATGGGCAGCGGCGTCCCTCATTTTAACAACGATAGCTCTAACTGCGCTCGCCAACCCGCATGCCCAGCGTGGTGAGTATGGGCATATCCCCCCACATGATAAGGAATTCGCTCTGTCTGTGGGGGAGGCCATGTTCAGCAGTGGACGTCGTACGGCTGAAATGATGATACTTTCAGCCGTAGGACGTCCACTGCTGAACATTACTACCCCACAGATTTCCAGAGCGATTTTTTTTTTTATGAAATATGAAATATATTTTATTTGACACAACAAGTAGGTACAATACCGGCAGCTATATAACTATTTCTTTAAGCACTATGTAGTATAGTAATAACACAGGTTTAGATAATTATAATAACAGTAGGTACTGATGCACCTTACAAATAAAAGAAATATGAGCCGGACTAGAATATCTGTGCCCCGGTTCATAGCGCCCTCCGTCCGACGGTTGGTAGGTATATATAATCATTGGTAGGGTTATGTCTTAAGTTAGGTAGGTACTGTGTTGTAGATACTTAAGTATATGTATGTATATATGTTTATATATTTACTATGTTTATCAGATTATGTGTTTGATTCAGTTTATTTCGTGCATGAGACTTTTTGATTTGCAATACCTACATATGTTGATGACATTAGATGATGGTTTATAGTATCGAGTGAATATAGAATGTAGTAGAATTTTGTATATATTAGTGGCTGTGAATCAAAATGTAACAAGTATACGTAGATAGATATGTAGATTCGTTCAAAGCCTAACCTCTGCCTCCTACTATCCTACCATCATACTTCCTACTAACCCACTATCACACTTCCCACTATCTTCTTTCCTGCTATTCTACTATATCCTATCGTACTAATATTATAAATGCGTCAGTATGTTAAGATGTGGAGATATACTACTATCCTACTTTCCTCCCATCGTAATCTATATCCCATCTATTTTCTACCTATCCTACCATCATATTTCCTACTATCATACTTCCTACTATTCTACTTTATACTATCCTACTAATATTATAAATGCGTCAGTATGTTAAGATGTGGAAATATACTACCATCCTAATATATGTAGTACTATGCCACTTCCTACTTTCCTCCCATCATACTTCCTACTATCATACTTCCTACTATCCCACTTCCCACTATCTTATTTCCTGCTATTCTACTTTATCCTATCGTAACTAATATTATAAATGCGTCAGTATGTTAAGATGTGGAGATATACTACTATCCTCCCATCGTAATTCCTGCTATTCTATTTCCTACCTATCCTACCATCATACTGCCTCCTATTTTACTTTATACTATCCTACTAATATTATAAATGCGACAGTATGTTAAGAAGAGTTGTATTATATAATTATTTCTTGTTCGTTCCAGGCCTCATCAGTTCGATGTGATGTTGATGACCAATCTGTACGGTTCCATCGTCTCCAACGTGGTGTGCGGGCTGCTGGGCGGCGCCGGACTCCTCTCCGGCAGGAACTATGGCGACCACTACGCAGTCTTCGAGCCTGGCACCAGGAACACCGGTAAGATATATCTTATCCTACTAATATAGAAAGTTTGTAAGTATGGATGGATGTTTGTTACTCTTTCACGTAAAAACTACTGAATGGATTTTAATGAAACTTCACAATAATATAGCTTATACATCAGAATAACACATAGGCTACAATTTATAAAGATATTGTGTGAATTGTCCAAAATATGACGATAAGTGTCAAGTTAGTATATAATTATACTAATCCTGCGCAGACGAAGTCGCGGGCACCAGCTAGTATATAATATTTTTTTAATGACCGAGTAGGTTAAGTAATGGTTTCGGCACAATACCAGCGTCTGCTGCTAAAACAGTAGGCATAATGCTGAGCCGAGGCCATTTCACTTGTCTACTTACATACCAATAACTTTAATGTTATCATATATGTACCTACTTATCTGTGTGTGGGAATTCTAGATGAGTTTTTATTTTTATTTTTTTTATGTTATACGGAGGCAAACAGGCTTACGGCCCTCCTGATGGTAAGTGGTTACCGTCGCCTATTGACATTACCAACACCTGGAGCATTGCTAATGCGTTGCCTGCCGAACCCCTTGCCAGAGCTCTTTAGGGGGGGCCTAAAGAGCTCTGGCAACCTTACCTTCTAATTCTAAATGGGGGAATAAGATCTGCACTGACGTCCCGCGTTGGGGTGTATTATGCATTGTCCCCCTGCTGACCTCACCCCAGCCAGCCCAACTCCTTAAAGTAACGGAGAAGGACCCTGGGTTGGTGGCAACATTGTTCGAGAATCCCCGTTGATGCTGTGGATGAAGAGGAGCAGGATCAAATCACCTCCTGCATTCCTGTTTTGAGCCTAGCTTCATTTGTGGCAGTGCAATGTAGTACAACGTGTTCCACTGTTTCTTCATGCTGAAGACAGCCGCGACAGAGGCCGCTGTCTGCAGCTCCAATCTTAAGGAGATGGTGGTTGAGATCACAGTGGCCAGTGATGATGCCCACCATCAGCCTTAGGTCTTCGCGATTCATCTTCAGTAGCGTTGTTGTCACGTGTTTGTTTAGTGTTGGGAACATAATCTTTGAGTGTTTGCAGTCTAATCTGCGCTCCCATAGCTTCTGATGTTCCTTTTCGGAGTTCAGTTTTAACCGGTTTTTAATCTCTGTTGATGAGGGTCTGCAGAGGCTGATATCGTATGTCGTTGGTGTTTGTTTTGCACCTTTTTTTGCTAAGGAGTCAGCCTTGTTGTTCCCTGGACATGTTCCATGACTTTTTGTCCATTTCACTTTACCTTCTTGAGTGAATAAATGTCGTTTTTTTTTATTCATGTTAATTTTTTTGCGTTCCCAGGTACCGCAATCGCTGGCAAGAACGTAGCAAACCCGATAGCCATGATCAACGCATCAGTCGACATGCTAGAACATCTCGGCCATCACTTCCACGCAGATCTGATCCGTCGCTCACTGAACAAAACCATCAATGTTGACCGTATACTGACCACGGATGTGGGTGGAACCAATACCTCTTCCGAGGTGGTAGATTCCATCGTTCGTAACATCGGGAGGTGCTAGGTTACCTAGTTCAGTCCTACACTTCACCCACCTCGAGATACAACTGTTCCCAAATCGAGGTTTCCATTTGTCCCCAAAACCGAGATTAGCAATTGTCACTTTCTCGCTTATCGTGTCACTTGGTCATCCTGTATTAGGTCAGTGACCAGGTTGAGGTATGGTGGCTCTGAAAAGGGCCTACGACCGTCGGTGAAAGAATCGGTGTAGTGAAAGTATTAAAGTGCGCCTCTTAGAAGCTCCTTTCGTGCACAAAGTTGTTACTAAAACCGAGATTCCCAGGTGTTCCCAAAACCGAGATTACCAACTGTGTCCCAAACCGATAATCCCAATTGTTCCCAAAACAGAGATTGGTTATACCAGTGGTTGGTTCTACAAACCGCGATTTCCAAAAGTACCCCATACCACAATTCCCTCTAGATACCATTGTTTTAAGTATTGATCATTGTTTTTCAATATAGGTATTATTTATTTTAGTTTTATTAGTGTTGAAATAATAAATCGAAAATTTTGGAAAAAATGTTTTATTTTAATACAAATAAATAAATAACATCCAACAGTCCTGACATAGTCATAGTCCTCCATACATAGTCTTGACCCCACACTAGGATTCCCTGTGTCGTGGGTATCAGAAACTACGAGTACCATGGTACACACCCAGGCCCAGAGCAAATATTTGCAGATATATTGTGCCGCAGCGGGAATCGAACCAGCAGCCCTGCGTCTCGGACGGGCACTGGCCCGCTACGTCGTTTGTTGAGAATCGGGGCGTCCGAAGCGACGCGTGACCCGAGAGCTGGCTCCTATATGGACCAAAGGATCAGCATTGCCATCCAGTGTGGCAATTCCGCTAGCGTCTTGTTAACGCTTCCGACTGGTTGTGATCTGGATCAATTCAGCTATCTATAGATCTTTTGTAACCTATGAGTTATCTTTAAATAGCTCAACTGTATCATAAGTATCTTGTAAAATGTTCACGTCTCACGGTGACAAGTGAGAAACTCACGAACCCATGAATACTCTCAGGCTTCAGCGTAGCGACACATCTGCGGAACGCACGGCGCCGATCGTTCGGTTCAATACGCTCGCAGCGTTTTTCAAGTTTACACAAATATTATTCTTTTTTTAGCCGAAATTACGTCGCGTTCAGCGTAGCGCCAAAACGCATACAATTTAGCGATTTTTTTTTCACTTACCTAGATAATCTAATTTTATTTAAATCAATTACTTTATATGTTATTTTAATTATAATCTTTATTTTATTTAAATATTAGGTACTTTTGAAAGTGAAACAATGGGCATATTATTAATATTATTATAATACATGTTTTATTAATGTAGTGACTAACATAGGATAAGAAGAATAGTAGGTACTAACACATATATTTTTTTTTATTACATATTTCAACTGATCCCAAACTAGGCAGAGCCTGTACTATGGGTACCAGAGACTGATATACATAATAGATATATATTTAACACCCAGCCACAGAACAAACATCTGTGTTAGTCACAAATGTTTGTCCAGTGCGGGAATCGAACCCGCGACCAGAAGGGAGCGCAGAAGGCAGAGTTTCTACCAACTGAGCTATGAGGCCAGTCAATATATGATCCAATTGTTGATTGAATAAATGAATATTATTATTATAGCAAGCGACACACGCAACCGAAAGTTCGGCGCAAAGTTCCGCAGATGTGTCGCTACACTAGGGGGTGTGATTTGGGTAAATAAAACAACAATTTGGGGAATAAGTTTATATTAAGCGCGTTTACTACACGTAAATATAAAATAATTATAAAACATAGACATACTTTAATGTAAGTAAAATTATATAAATCAATTTTATAAAAATAAATGCACAAAAAAAAGTTTATCAATTGTCTTATTTAGTGCATCTGTGATTTCGATGCCGATTGTTTTCCGATTGTTCATTAAAAATGAATTATCTTCATGTGGTCCGAAATATTATTCTTTTTTACGCAAATATATTAATATTATATTTAGGAAGGTACTTAACGGATTTTTTTTTATACTACTGAGGTGGCAAACAGGCGTACGGCCCACCTGTTGGTAAGCGGTTACCGTAGCCTATGAGCGCTTGCAATACCAGAGGCATCACGCACGCGTTGCCGACCCCGAACCCCCTCCCCCCCCCCTAAAGAGCTCTGGCAACCTTACTCATCGCAGGAACACAACACTATTTGAAACAAATAATGTTATTTGGCTGCGATCTTCTGTAAGGCGGAGGTACATCCCTAGGCGGGCTGCTCCAATTCAGACCGAGAAAATCTCGCTGTGCCCTACCTCCTCCTATTTTTTATTTACCTGATCCAGTATTTAACGGACCTAGTTTTTAACGGAATTACCGTAATCAATGTTTTTTATAGTTGTGTTCAACCCTTATGTGGAGGTTAATATTTTCGTTTAACATTTTAAGTATTTAAAATTATATTATATACTGTGTACTTTGTCGGTGAAATACACAAAATATGCGCGCAGAGAAAAATTAAAACCTATTCGTTTTTATTTTAAAGTAAAGTTAATTTGCAAGGTCATTCATAACATGTATATTATCCTAAGAGATACTTATTGCATCAACAAAAAAAAAGCGACTTATGGCGCGCAAGCGACAACTTTAACAAGCTGAGTAAGATTAGTGACCTTGACCTTTTCTGCACCAGTGTCTCCTCGGCGAGATCGCGACTAAGCAGAGAATTCTTTATTGCAGATGATTAGCAACCGTAAATGTAACCTTAATTAGTTATTTGTTTGTTCCACCGTAATTTTGTATACCGCTAATTTAGTTGTTTACCCCACTGTTTGTATTACTTAAGTAATATATTTCTATTCGTGAGAACCTGTAATTGGCTCTCTAAAGCTAAACAAAT
This sequence comes from Anticlea derivata, assembly GCA_947579855.1. Taxonomy (NCBI): domain Eukaryota; kingdom Metazoa; phylum Arthropoda; class Insecta; order Lepidoptera; family Geometridae; genus Anticlea; species Anticlea derivata. Next base: position 2,237,177 of record OX388287.1, on the reverse strand, counting down.
GTTCAATCAAATGTAAAAAATCTGTTGGTTCTCCAAAAAATAAATAAATAAATAAATAAAAGGATATTAGCTAAAAAAAACAACAGTTTCTTAGATTTTTTCTGTACATATTAAAAACAGCTGTTTTTGATAATTTTACAATCTTTCTTCAATGTAATTATAACGTACGAGTTGTTCCACATCAAAGTTGCTATGAGTTTGATTGAACAGCTTTGACCCCAAAACAGCCAATTTTTTAATGATATTATTTCGAATTTCCAAAAGTCGTAGAACAAACTTTATTGCCTTCTGAGAGTAGTCAAGCAGACGCACGGGTAAATATCATCACCCTTACCTGGTCGACATACCATCGTTTCGAACCAAACGTTTCTGCTCCACTTTTATTATAAGTTAAGCTAAAGAGTGGAACGACCTGCCTGCGTCTGTTTTCCCGAAAGAGTACAATCTGGAAGTCTTCAAATTTAGGGTCAATAAGTTCTTTCTAGGAAAGCGTGCTCCATCTTAGGCCACATCGCACTTGCAAAAGTGAGTTGGTGGCCAAACGCTTAACCATACTCAATAAAAAAAAAAAAGAATAAGCCCCTTTTGGAATAGAATACATACCCTTTCTACTATATTATCCTTGATATTATGAATCACCTTGTATATTTTGATTATTTATTATTTTGTCAAAAAACTTAAGGTAAGTAATTTTTTAAATAATTTGATAACTTATTCAAAATCTGCTCTTTGATTATTAAGATTTTTAGGGAATGTAAATGTAATCTATTGGAATAATTCAATGATTAAAATATCAAAGAAGTAATAAAATTATCATATTATTGGTAATAATTAGTTATAGCCGGGATTTAAAAAAAAACTAAGCAGATACTTTGATCGTTTGGCATCTTTGTCCGTAGCGTAATTTATTAATTACTTTAGTTTTATTTAAAATAATTCTCTATCAACAATTGAACGTTCTTTTCTAAATACAATAATGTAAAAAGAACGGCATACGAGTCACGGTCTGAGATATTCATTAAAATAGCGTCAATCTATTATTAAATAAAACATTTAGCATTTTAAACGAATGCAATGCAATAATTAGTCATTTTAGCATAGGAATGTAAGACAACTTTAGGGTGTTACCACACCATTCGATCAGTCGACGATCGATGGTAGATGGTGTGGAAACACCCTTACAAATTTATTTGTTTGTGACCAGAATGCTGGCTTTTATTTCGGCCAGCGAATAAGCATTGCCATACGTGGCAATGCCGCCAGTATTCTGACACGCTACCTTCTAGTGGCGACAGGGATATTGTTGCTCTAAAATCAGTCGACTTTTTGATTTAGGTCGTCAGTGGTGTCGATTATATTGTTGCAGTAGCTGTCCCGTTCGCGACTTCGTCCGCGTTTGTATATACCTACCTAGACTAACATCCATTATCCTTGTCAAAGTACTAACCCGTAACCGTCACAGTCACAATCACCGTCATCGTTACCGTCACCGTTACCGTTACCGTCACCATCATGGTCATGTCTTATACTCAAAACAAATAACCAGAATCCCAATTCCGTAACCGTAACCGTCACAATCACCGTCATCGTTACCGTCACCGTCGCAGTTACCGTCACCATCATGGTCTTATACTCAAAACAAATAACCAGAATCCCAATTCCGTAACCGTAACCGTCACAATCACCGTCATCGTTACCGTCACCGTCGCAGTTACCGTCACCATCATGGTCATGTCTTATACTCAAAACAAATAACCAGAATCCCAATTTCCATGTCTTATAGTTGCATTATTTATGCTAGTCTAATTTGACAACTCAAAATGTAGCCTTGATGTGCCGTGTGCGACTTAGCCCCAATAGCCTCCTCGTCACCATACTGGACAGGGTTGACTGTCCCGTCGTGCGGAAATGGAATGCCGTACATATGGCTTCCAGATCCTCTACAGGTCAGGTAATTATTGTTTTTGGCTCTTTAAAAATTATGATTTTCTGTATGGCCTTGTGTGAAATAAATGAATTTATTATATTATTATTATATTTAGAGTTTATTTATTACATTATATTATTATTATTTCGAAATAACAAAGACTACTATAGTTTTAGCTTTAAATTAAGTCAAAGAAATTGCAACAACAGAATCAACACCAGTCAATAGTTTAGTAATAGGAATTGTGTTAGCAGATGTGTTAAGATAAATATTTTAATAAAAAGTATATAGATAAATATTTTAATAAAAAGAAATAAACGTACATAGCTCCGCTTACGGTTAAACAATAAAATAAAAATACTCATTGTATGAGATCAAGAAAGTTATTACGTAATAAAATCAGTCTATCTAGAAATATAATTAAATTTTTATATAAACGTTGCAGTGATAGTGGTCCATTTATTTAAAATACATAACAGTCTTGTTTACTTTCGCGATACACAATAAGCTCTTTTAGTACAGGTAAATAGATATAAAACAGTGGTAGGCACAATTTTTATCTAGGTAAATAATGGTATATCATCACAATTTTTTAATCCAAATCATTTAATATATGTAGGTAATTATCGCTTTAAATTCCTAATTTGTTTTTGATATATTTATGGATGAAAAAAATAATGTACAGGTAAATATTTTTTCCATGAGAAAAAATCACAGAACTTTGAAATTGACAAATTAAGTTACCAAAATACATATAATGTCAATATGTTTTGGTAAAGAACAGAGTATAATAAAAAGTCTGTACAAAAACAGCATTATTATGCAGTGAAGAGAATTTAAGTTTTACCCTGATGTGATAAAAGTTCTCGCTATGCTGCATAATATTTACCCAGACGGGGTAAAGTATTTCGTGATACAGCAAAACATTTACCCGAATTGGGTAAAATATGTCGCGATACTGCAAAATGTTTCTAATGGGGACTTCAGTAATAATCAGTAGATTTACATCTGTTGGGTAAAAGTCTTTTGTAATCAAAACGTGAATCACTATCACCACAAACAATACTAAAATAAACAAAAATCAAATAACTAAATCATAAAAAAACACTAAACGAATCACATCGTCGTTATTCAATAAAAATAATAATTCTAAATCAATGCAATAACAACAGCTTATCGGATAATTAAAACGAAAAAATGGCATCGAAATCACAGACTTTAAAACCACTATCATAGGATATTTAAATGAAATCACAGGATTTAAAACACTTAAAACTAAATTAAGTAACGTGGCATCACACACATTTGATGCCGTAATACTGTTTAACTTAGAACTAAAAATAAATAGGAGATACTTAAAATTATATTGCGACAGACCAAAACTGTTTAAATGATCAGTACTGAAAAAAAGCGGAAAAATATACGAATAACGCGCATCTAAGACTAATATACTACGCACAAGGGATGAACGCCCGTCTAGGGAACGACTAAGATATGAAAAGTACCTACACGAGATCGAATATGACATTTTTCGGGGTAAATTCAACGTGAAATTGTTAGATGACACTGTTTCCCTCAGAACAGACTTTATTTTCAAAGCATGGCATATTTTCGAAGTTGATAATTTCGATGTCAAATTTGTCATCTCCGAAGATATAGCTTTTGACGTCGAATTTTGAGATTCCATAGCCTCTTTAGCTGCCGAGCTTGACAATAATTTCGATGTCAAATTTGACATATCCGAAGACGTTAGTAATTTTGACGTCGAAATTTGATATTCCGTAGCCTCTTTGGCTGCAGATTTTGACACTATTTTCGAAGACGTTGGTAATTTCGATGTCAAATTTGGCGTAAATTTCGGATAAATCGTTATAAAAGTTGGATTTTGAGATTCTATAGCCCCTTTAGCTGACAATTTTGACACAATTTTCGAAGACTTCATAAACGTTGAACTGTGAGATTCTATAGCCTCTTTAGCTGCCGATTTTGAAAACACTTTTAAGATCACTATCTGACAATACTTCGAAATATCTATCGCTATTGACATCGGAGTTATTATCGATTCAAAATCGCATTTTAATATAATAAATTTAGTTGTCGTCCTCGTTTTCACCAGCACAGAATCTGCTTCAATTCCCATAACAGATGCCCTCCAGAAATTCACAATACACATTACACACATCAGTACATTTCCGAAAACCTCCGAAAAATCCAAATTCGATCCACCACTACCGCTAAACATTAACAATTCAATCTCGATTCTTAAACTGAATTCAACCTTAAAGCTTACACATTTAAAATTGAATTCAAAGTTTTGGCTCACGAAATTAAATTCAAATTTAAAGTTTTGACACTTGATAAAGACTAGATAGGTAAATTTAAGATACGCAAGGAGTATATACGCGTAGATAAAAGAGTACGGGCGTGGGTACACAACATTGAAAGGGGAGAAGTAAAGGGGTGGGTTCACCACCGCTTTTTGACCGTACTGATGAGACTGTGATGGTTAAGGATGGTGTTTCTTGTTGGACTTTTTTACACCGTCCTCGTCAGATTTCGGCACCTAGAAATAAATAACACACGAATCACATACACAGTCCTGACCCCACACTGGCAGTCCATGGCGTGGGTATCTGAAATACGAGTACCATGCAACAGCACCCAGACTTGACATGCGTTCTAATATAAGGCTCCAAGCGAGGCAAATGCATTGCTTTTGGCACCTAGATACATTTTGTTATTGGTTCGGGGTGGGTTTATGCATTTTCGGGAACCTAGAATATTCCCAATATAAACCTAGATTTTACCAAGATAAACCTAGAATTCTACTCGGATAACATAGACTTTTACCCAGATAATATTTTGACCAAGATAATAAACCTATAATTTTAACCAGATAAATCTTAATTTGGCACAATATTACCCTGGATTTTACCAAGAACCCAGAATTTTACCAACATAAACCTAGAACTTTTCCCAGATAAACATTTAATCTTAAATTTTTTCCAAGACCAACCCAGAATTCTACCGGGATAACATAGAAATTGCCTAAGATAACCCTAGAAGTTTACCAAGATAAACCTAGAACTCTCCCAAGATAAACCTAGAATTCTACCCGAATAACATAGTTTTTTTAAGAATTTCAGCTAGACAAGTGACTTACTTCAGTGAAGCGTTCCCCCTTGAGCGACACAATCTTGTTGTCGCGGTAACGGACCATCTTCTTCGGCTCGTGCTTCGGAGCGAGAGGCTTGTGCTCCTTGGCCTCGGACTCCTTGTCCACGTACGAGTAGCTGTGAGGGAAGGAGACGGTATATTACGGTATAGGTACCTTTTTTCATTATAAGACTGTTCTCACAGGGTTTAATGACTGGGAAATGGTTTCGGCAGAATACCAGCGTCTGCTAACACAGTAGGCATAATGCTGAGCCGAGGCCATTTTGCTGCTGCAGCACACATCACACCATTTTTTTACCTGCTCGTGTTTTCTGTTATGTAATTGTTTAGTTTTAAAATATTGTGCAAATGTGTGTGTTTTAGTTGCAAATAAATGTATGTCTACCTGATGAGGTGCTTGCATTAAGTTCGAAGAGCGCACAGACGCAGGCGAAGTTGCGAGCGGGTCAGCTTGTCTTCATAAGACAAGCCATGTTAATTTTTTTCAAAGTCATTTTAAATGTTATACGGAGGCAGACAGGGTTACGGCCCTCCTGATGGTAAGCGGTTATCGTCGCCTATTGACATCTGCAACACCAGCAATTCTAATGCGTTGCCTGCCCTGAAGGGAACTGGTACTATCACCAAAAATACCGCCTTACCACCCTAAGGGTGTATTTTGCGTGAAGTGATCTGTGCCTTGCTTGCGTAAATGCGTAATCATAAAAAGTACCGTTATTGTTTAACAATATGTTCGTATTGTTTTGGTTGCAACTGAACAACAGACTGGGTAATCAAAGTCATAGAATGAATGGTTCTCCCTCAAAGGATCACAATAAATAAAGAGATGGGCTGGACAGGCTTACTTAGCCGTGTACTAGCGCAACAGTTTCAAAATTGGTAAGGCGGAAATTTTGGTGATAGTACTCCCACACTAGTTCCGAAACAAACCAATGCTCAAGGGCATCAGCATTTGACGGAACACTCTAACAGAAGGGTGGTAGAGAGCCAGACGAGCTACTTGCGGGGCCCTACCACCGCTATGGGATGGGTTTGTCGCCTTGTACGACACGCTTCCCAGAAGTGCAGGGGATAAAATATAATATAAATTTTATTTCAGGTAACTTAAGAATAGTACAGATTGTAAAAACTAATTCTAAGACCTTTTATACAACTAAATAAATAAATATTCCGGACATATCACACACGGTCAACTGATCCCTAACTAGGCATAGCCTGTACTATGGGTACCAGAGACTGATATCCATAATAGATTAATATTTAACACCCAGACACAGAACAAACATCTGTGATAATCACACAAATGTTTGTCCAGTGCGGGGATCGAACCCGCAACCTCTAGCGCAGAAGGCAGAGTTACTACCAACTGAGCTATGAGGCCAGTCTAAGGTAGCAAACAAGCATACGGCCCACCTGTTGGTAAGTGGTTACCGTAGCCTATGTACGCTTGCATTACCAGAGGCATCAAGCACACGTTGCCGACAACTTAAAAAGTTCAAAACGCAAGGAAGGAAGGGAGGAGTCGTTGCGTTGACAATCGATAATAATAATAATAATAATAATATTCCGGACAGATCACACACGGTCAACTGATCCCAAACTAGGCATAGCCTGTACTATGGGTACCAGCGACTGATATACATAATATATATATATTAAACACCCAGACACAGAACAAACATCTGTGTTAGTCACAAATGTTTGTCCAGTGCGGGAATCGAACCCGCTACCTCTAGCGCAGAAGGCAGAGTTACTACCAACTGAGCTATGAGGCCTGTCAATGGACAATGGGTGCGATGACAACCAGCCAAGAGCTGTCTGATAGACATTGCAATGAACTGCAAAGGCACTGGTTCTCAAGCCTGATCAACCCTCGTGCCAAACAAATTTATTATATAAATTAATCCTGTTATGTGTACCTATATTGTTTGATTATCTGAAACTGTGTGACTCTATGGAACTTTGTGCTGTCTGAACCAATAAATGAATTCAATTTAATAACCTAACCATCCCGAAAGGACATTATTCTATCAACAACAAGAAAGATAATAGCGAAAAAAAGTCATTTTTTTCCAATCTTTCTGAAATTAGCTGTTTTTGGTAATAAAGGCTCAAACAGCTGATTTTATCAATCTATCTATTGTGCTATTGTGACGCAAAATAAACGTTTCTATACACACCGGCACAATTAGCGGAACAGAAAAAAAAGTGAGACTATGAGATAATAACGCGTATATTTGACGAAAATGTAATTAGACACAAAATAACAAATTGATTAACATCTTTTAACAACGACTTTGAAAAGTCTTCGTTATTTTTTATTGAAAAATAAACAAATTTGAAATAAGTGAAATTTTTAGATGATTATGAACCATCACAAAAAATAAAAAAAAGTAAGCATTAAATGATTTAACAATAAAATTAAAGCAAAATTAATAACGAGTGTTTCCCCCTCTTGCTCTGATTACGGTTTCCATTCGTCTGGGCATGCTACAGATTATGTTATCGATGATTTCTTGAGGCAACCGCTCCCACTCCTCAAGTAATGCGTTTCCAAGTTCATTCAGATTGTTGGGGGGTGACATTCTGGATTTAACCCTTCTTTTTAGCAAGTCCCAGACATGCTCTATCGGATTCATATCGGGGGAATTTGCTGGCCACTGCATCACCGGTATACCTACGTGGCTCAGATATGCCTGTACCGATTGTGCACTATGAGCACGAGCATTATCTTGCATTAGAATAAAGTCGTCACCAATAAATGGGGCAAATGGTACAACATGTTCTTCTAAAATGTCTCTGATGTATCGATCTGCTGTCATGGTCCCTCCTGTGACTATCACTAACTCCGTGCGAGCTCCCAAACATATCCCTCCCCAAACCATAATCGAGCCGCCACCATAAGCCACTGTGTGTTCAAAATTAGACTGTATGTGGCGTTCTCCTTTGCGTCTCCATATTCGCTGTCTCCCATCGATCTGTTTTAAAAGAACTCTGCACTCATCAGTAAAGAGAACCTGCTGCCATTCGTTCAAATCCCAATGACGATGTTCTCGCGCATAGCTTAATCGGTTTACGCGGTGACGTCTCTCAAGTTTTGGGCCTTTGGCAGGTATATACGACCCTAAACCAACTTCTTCAAATCTCCTGCGAACTGTACGCTCACTTACTCGTACTCCTCGAACGTCTTCCAGTTGATTTCGAGCTTGTACAGCCGTTAATCGCGTATTCCTACGAACTCCAAGTTGTAAAAAACTGTCATCTCGCCTCGATGTACATCTTTTTCTACCTTGACCCCTCCTCCTCACAAGAGAATTAGACGATCTGTACCGCTGGATGCTGCGATGAATCGTTGATACTGGTCAACGAAGCCTTGAGGCAATCGATCTGTAGGTATGGCCATTTCTTCTCATTTCATCAGCCCTAATGATTTCCAGTGATGTTAAGTCAGGCATAATAAAGAGCTTTTAATAAACAAAATTGCCTATAGAATAACAAATTTATCAAAAACCATAAAGAGCAATTTTTCAAAAAAATTACAATTACGTAGTTATTACTTGAACAAGTTGACAAAACGTATTATTCGGGAAAATAAAACAAACGAATGAAAAAAGTGCATGTCATCTAATTTTCTATTTTCAAATTTGACAATAAATTAAAAAAATATCATAACTGGCCAGTTCCTCAAGTAAAAGATTTTAAAATCCTGCTTTTTTTTGTGTTCCGCTAATTGTGCCGGTGTGTATATTAATATTATTTTTGCATAGAGTTTTTTCAATGAAAAATGTCAAATTTCCAAAAGCAGTAGAAGAAACTTTGGGATAGTATACATATTATGAATCATCCTACTAATATCATAAATGCGAAAGTTTGTGAGGATGTTTAGATGTTTGTTGTTCAATCACGCCGTAACGGCTCAACTGATTTCGTTGAAACTTGGAATCGATAAAGTTAGTTACCTAGAAAAGCATATAGGCTTTTTATTAGTACATTATGGTTTAAGTGTGTTATGTTGGTGACTACCGCTGAGGCGTCATTGCGACCCGAGCCGTCCGGCGAGGGTCTTAAGAGAGCCGAGGACGGTAATCATCAATACACACGTGTATCATACGACCTTTTTCAACACACTTGAGAATGAAATAATACTTAAAAATAACTGTAAAAACGAGTTGTTTCTTTTTCGCAATGGCGGGAAAAATTAGTAGTCAGTTTTCCTATGCGCGCGCATCTTACAATGGCGATCAGCCATAGACTAACAGAGTGAGTTTTTTTTACTTTTGCGCACGATCTTTTTTGTATCGAAATTTTTTTTAAGAACAAACCAACTCAACCAATAAAATAAAATAACTCACGTTTGTGAATACAGTGTAATCTCACTAATCCGGCACTATTAAAAACCGGAGGGTGCCGGATTATTGGAATGTTCGGATTACTGGGTTATACTGAAAAAGTCTACTATCTTTTGCCTTTTCTTCTTAAGATCGTGTATAGTACGCCCAACACCATATTCTTTTGCCAATTTACACATGTTTTGTCCGCTATCTAACTTCTTTAAAATCTCCATTTTATTATTTAAATCTAGTGTTTTGTGTTTGCGTTTATTTGACATTTTTAACTATAAACTAGTCTCACTTGAAAGAAACAATACGTTAGCAGGTGCACGTGATAAGTTTTGAGGTTAGACTGCTAGTCGATGACGCAGCGACCAAAGCGCACAGGTATAGAGGGGAAAGGGAGGCGTGGGCGGAGGGTGCCGGATTATTGGACGTGCCTATCGAAGTGCCGGATTAGTGAGATTATACTGTAATAGCAATGAAAAAGTCACAGTTTGATTACAGGTATCATTATGTGCCTAATTGCGGTGAAATTAGAGCCACTTATGAGCAAGTGTGTTGAAAAAATTGTTATACTCACCGAGTAATGATCCGATGCTTGATCTCATCATCGTCCACGGTCTCGACTTTGGATGCGACCTGCCACGCGCTGCACTCGAGCGCCTGCCCGCTGTCGCGGCGGTGCAGCAGCGCCGCCGCCGCGTCGTCCACGTCACCGAACGCGATAGACATGCAGTGCTTTATCTGAAACAATCGAATCAAATGGTATGAAATCTGTATTAAATAACATATAAAAGAACAAGGCCTGATTCCACGATCAACGCACAGCCCAAACAGCTGAAGCTATAAAGCTGAAATTTGGACAGTAGCTGCCTTATATGCCAAACACATCCACTAAGGAGGGATTTTCAAAATATTAACTCCTAAGAGTGTGAAAAGGGGTTAAAAAGTTTGTATGAAAAATCGTATTCCTTGAACCTACAGATTTGAAACTAACTAAAAATAATGAATGATAGAGATAAGGAAAAACTGTATTTTTAGATTTTCAAAACTGCCCCTTGAAAGGATGTAATGAGATATAAAAGTTTGTATGGGAGAATCTTAACGCATGGTGAGATTTATCTGAAACTTGGTACAAATACTCATAAAGTCAAATAATGAAATACGTATTTAAGGGTTTTTCAAAACTGTCCCTTTTTATCAAGATACCACGCGAGCAAAGCCGCGGGCGTACGCTAGTAGACACATAAATATGTAATACTATTCCGCTAATCTATTCTACATAAGTTCAACAAACTTAATAGGAATTCGACACGTTTCGCCTCTCTAAAAGGCACCATGACTAGACCATGATTGGACAGGGAATCCTAGTGTGGGGTCAGGACTATTTATGTGATTGTTGGGTGCTATTTTATAATACAAGGTGATTCGTAATATGACTGGCCTCATAGCTCAGTTGGTAGTAACTCTGCCTTCTGCGCTAGAGGTCGCGGGTTCGATTCCCGCACTGGACAAACATTTGTGACTAACACAGATGTTTGTTCTGTGTCTGGGTGTTAAATATATATCTATTATCTATATCAGCCTCGGGTACCCATAGTACAGGCTATGCCTAGTTTGGTATCAGTTGACCGTGTGAATATGTCCGGAATATTTATTTATTTTAGGGCCACCATACCTCAATCTGGTCACTAACCTAATACAAGATGACCAAGAAGGAATCAGTGACACACCAAGCAAGCAAGTGTACACACCTCCATAGGATTGGTCCCCGGGAACATCTCCTGAAGCTGATGACACTTTAGGTAGCACAGTTCGTCCTCATAGAAGACTGAGAACGCCTTCTCCTGACGCGGTTCCTTTTCATCTTCAGACGTTGAATTGGAGCTGGGCAAGATAAAACGCATTATAATAATAATAATATAAATGAATAATAACATTTGGGAAACTTCGTCATATCTTCTCGGCGGAGATTCCGCAGAGCCTAAAGACGAAAGTCTACAATCAGTGCGTGTTGCCAGTGATGACTTATGGCACTGAGACTTGGTCGTTAACTATAGGCCTCATATACAAGCTCAAAGTCGCCCAACGGGCTATGGAGGGAGCTATGCTTGGAGTCTCACTACGTGATAAGATCCGAAATGAGGAAATCCGTAGAAGAACCAAGGTCACCGACATAGCTCTCAGAATTAGCAAGTTGAAGTGGCAGTGGGCAGGCCATATAGCTGCCATATAACCTGCAGAACCGATAACCGTTGGGGAGTAAAGATTCTCGAATGGCGACCACGAACCGGGCGACGAAGTGTTGGAAGGCCTCCCACCCGATGGACCGATGACATTGTGAAGGTTGCGGGAAGTCGGTGGATGGAAAGGGTGTGATCCAAGAATGCCCCTTAAACTTAAGACGAAAATTTACAAAACGATCATAAGACCTGTCGTACTGTATGGATCTGAGTGTTGGGCAACCAAAGGGACGGATGAAAGAAGAGTGCATGCTGCGGAAATGAGAATGTTGAGATGGATGTGTGGAGTGACTAGAATGGACAAGATACGGAGTGAGTACATCAGAGGAAGTTTGAAAGTAGCGCCAGTGACTGAGAAGTTGAAGAGCAAAAGGTTAGCGTGGTATGGTCATGTCATGCGGAGGGAAGAATGCCATGACTAGAAGAGTGTTAAATATGAATGTGGAAGGATATAAGGGGAGACGTAGAAAAAAGAAAAGATGGATAGATTGTGTGAAAGATGACATGAGTAAGAAAGGAGTGAATACTGATATGACGGCTGATAGAGGGGAGTGGAAGAGAAAAACATGTTGTGCCGACCCCACGTGAAGTGGGATAAGGGCAGGGAGTTGATGAATAATGATTTAATGAATAATATTATGAATACGTAAGTGTATTTGTTTGAACCTTTCTTGATAAAGAAAGAAAGAAAGAAAATACATTTATTTTGGACACACAGGCACAGCACAAACTAATTAGAAAAAACACTACAGGTTATAAAGAGGTGGGTAAGTAACAAACAAAAGTAGGTAGGAAGAAACAAAACTTACCGGCTTCCTTTCTTAGGTTTCTCCAACGCACATGCTGTGTCCGCGAGGGTCGGTCTGCTGATGTCCACTGACCTGGCTTCATCTGTCAAATGACATGACATACAATGAGACATCTGCACGAAGGGAGCCTCTAAGAGGCGCACTTTAATCCTTTCACTACACTGATTTTTTCATCGACGGTCATAGGCCCTTTTCAGGGCCACCATACCCCAACCTGATCACTGACCTAATACAGGATGACAAAGAAAGAATCAGTGTCACGACAAGAAGCAGATCTGTCAAATCAAGATTCGATCGTTTACGTGTTGTTAAAGTTCTAGATTCGGCTCTGGAAGACCGAACGTTTGGGTTTACATCTTGTTAAAGTTCTAGATTCGAATCTGATAGACTGAACGTTTGGGTTTACGTCTTGTTAAAGTTCTAGGTTCGGTTCTGAAAGACCGAACGTTTGGGCTTACATCTTGTTAAAGTTATAGATTTGTATCAGAATGATCGGATGCTTGCGTGTACATCTTTTTAAAGTTCTATATTTGTAGAGGAATGATCGGTCAGACATTTGAGTTTTTGTTATATAATACAGCTTAGATAGTTCTGAAAGTTAACATAATGTTTATTTTAGAAAAAAAAGTATGCACTCAAGTTACGCTTCTAAGTAGATAAATCTTACTAATATTATAAATGCGAAAGTTTGTGAGGATGTTTGGCTGTTTGTTGTTTAATCACGCCGTAACCGATTTCGTTGAAACTTGGAATATACAGAGGTGTTTACCTAGAATAGCATATAGACTACTTTTTATGTAGGTACCACGCGAGCGAAGCCGCTGGCGGAAGCTATAAAACAATAATTTTAGAGGAGGAAGGGCACAGCGAGATTTTCTCGTTCTGAATTGGAGCAGCCCGCCTGGGGAGGTACCTCCGCCTTACAGAAGATCGCAGCCAAATAACATTATTTGTTTTCAAATAGTGTTGTGTTCCTGCGATGAGTAAGGTTGCCAGAGCTCTTTAGGGGGAGGGGGGTTCGGGGTCGGCAACGCGTGCGTGATGCCTCTGGTATTGCAAGCGCTCATATGCTACGGTAACCGCTTACCAACAGGTGGGCCGTATGCCTGTTTGCCACCTCAGTAGTATAAAAAAAAATAACAGTAATAAAAATAATAATAACTCTCGTAAAATTTACGTTAGTAAAACATAAAAGTACATCCTAGTATATGGTTTTATTAAACTTATTAATATTCAAGTAATTATTTTACATATTTTTGTGAAGTTATTGTTAAAAATAAGTATTTGTAGCTGGTTTACAAAACCTTTGTCACCTTTGTCCCCTTTGAACTCGAAAATCGGTGACCCCATTTCTATGCTTGAAGAGAATGGGGCCGAGGCGCAGACGGGCGTTAATTATATTATTTAGAGTATAATTATATTTTATGACTTTAACTCTTCAGGTTCCTAAATCTATTAAACAATGCGTTCTAATTAATAAATAAATAAATATTCCGGACATATTCACACGGTCAACTGATCCCAAACTAGGCATAGCCTGTACTATGGGTACCGGAGACTGATATACATAATATATATATATATATATATATATATATATATATATATATATATATATTTAACACCCAGACACAGAACAAACATCTGTGTTAGTCACAAATGTTTGTCCAGTGCGGGAATCGAACCCGCGACCTCTAGCACAGAAGGCAGAGTTACTACCAACTGAGCTATGAGGCCAGTCAAATTGTATACTCTAAACTTGTTAAACACAGAACAATTATTAAAACTAAAGAAATTATTATTCATATTCATATTCATTTATTGCAATACAACAACTTTATTTCAGGCAACAATAGAATAATAAACAGATGGATTTTTTCTTATCCTATGGCCCATATACATATTATTATATACCTTAAAGACTAACATACATAATAATATAAATAACACAATTAATTGCCACGTAGAAACTGCGATTATAACTTTAAGGTGCGTCCACATTTGTGTCATTTCAACGCGCCGTGGCTCCGTGACCGTAACAGTTAGGCGTGACAAAAACAGTGTGGACGGATTTTGACGGATGTCACACGAGCTATTGCCACGCAGCGATCCACTCAGATGCCCACCAACGAAAGCAAGAACATTTCGCCGTGATTGGTCCACACTTAGCGTAGCAAGTACAGAACATGTTATGGAGCTACGGCGCGTTGAAATGTCACAAATGTGGACCCACCTTTAGAGTCTAAAGGGACGACCTAGGCGCAGCGGGCGATTGCCCGTCCGAGACGCAAGGGCTGCGGATGCGATTCCCGCGCGGGACAAATGTTTGCATGCTCTGCAAATATTTGTTTAGGGTCAGGGTGTTGTGGTACCATGGTACTCGTAGTTTCTTATACCCACGACACGACACAAGGAATCCTAGTGTGGGGTCAGGACTATGTATGTGACTGTTGGATGTTATTTATCTATTATGTATATCAGTCTCTGGTACCTAGGCTATGCCTAGTTTGGGATCAGTTGACCGTGTGTGATATGTCCGGAATATTTATTTATTTATAAAAATAAGTTTTATACTGTGGCATGAGTACACATAGAATATTAAGAGTCAATCTAGAAATTCAATTTCTCACCTTCCCCCTGCTCTTCGTTGGCCTTGGCAGCAGTCATTTCACCGAGGCAGTGGACGATATCTATCATCCAGCCGCAAACGTCGTTCCTCTCTATCTTGTTGAAGTCGGCCACATATGCTGACATCATGTCAGCGAAATCGGCCACCACATCTGAAACAAAGAACACACTTATCATCAATTTTATAGTAGATACTAGAATAAAGAACTAGACTAAAGAACTATTTATATTCCAAGTTTCAACGAAATTGGTTGAGCCGTTATGGCGTGATTGAACAACAAACATCAAAACATCTAAAAATCCAAACATCCTCACAAATTTTTTATAATATTAGTAGGATTTTCTTTCTTTTTGTTGATAGAATAAACCCCATTTGGACCGGTATTCATGTTATAAATCACCTTGTATAATGATTAAGGATCCTAAATCACTGCACGCCTGGTTAGGCACCTCCAGAGAAAGGCATCGCGCGCGCGTTGCCGAACCCGAACCCACTTCCCCCTAAAGAGCTCTGGCAACCTCACTCACCGCAGGAACACAACACTATTTGAAAAAAATAATGTTATTTGGCTGCGATCTTCTTTAATGTGTTCTTAGGTACCTGTGTGTTGTGTTCCTGGGGTAAGGTTGCCAGAGCTCTCTGAGGGGGGATTCGGGGTCAGCAAAGCGTGTGTGATACCTCTAGTATTGCAAGCGTAACCACTTACCAATAGGTGGGCCGTAAGCTAGTTTGCCACCTACTTTGTGTAAAAAAAATAAAACTTAGGAAGCCTGGATAATGTAATAAGCACTATAGGTCCTCATAGGCCCTTTTCAGGGCCACCATACCTAAACCTGATCACTGACCTAATACAGGACGACAAAGAAAGAATCAGCGTCACGACAAGAAGCAGATTTGTCAAATAAAGATTCGATCGTTTATGTCTTGTTAAAGTTCTAGATTCGGCTCTGGAAGAACGAACGTTTGGGTTTACATTTTGATAAAGTTCTAGATTCGGATCTGGAAGGCCGAACGTTTGGGTTTATGTCTTGTTAAAGTTCTAGGTTCGGTTCTGAAAGACCAAACGTTTTAGCTTACATCTTGTTAAAGTTATAGATTTGTATCGGAATGATCGGATGCTTGCGTGTACACCTTTTAAAAGTTCTATATTTGTAGCGGAATGAGCGGTCAGAAGTTTGAGTTTCTGTTATATAATACAGCTTAGATAGTTCTGAAAGTTAGGTTGTGTAAAAAAATAAAACTTAGGAAGCCTGAATAGTGTAATAAGCACTTAATTTACACAATAGAATATGACAGACAAATGCTAGTATGAATAGAACAAACGCTTCGCTGCTCATACAGTACAGAGCTCACACTAACAAAAGAAATAAAAATGGCCAAGTGTCTTTGTCACTGAAAGAGTTGTTTTACACGGGTATAACTAGGATCATCATCATCATCAGCCTGTAAAGTCCTGCTAGACATAGGCCTCCCCTGTGCCATGAAAAAGGATCTTGAGCCTTTTCCGTCCATGGTGTATGAAATTTGAATACTGCTGTAGATTAGGGGCGCACTAAGAAAGGAATTATCGAAACTGAACCCTTATGGGGGTGCAAGGAGCATTGAAGTTTGTATGAAAATAACATCATGCGAGGTTGCAGGGGTTTCTAATCCCCGTAATATTATAAATGCGACAGTAACTCTGTTTGTTTGTTTGTTACCTTTTCATGTCAAAATGCTGAATGGTTTGTAGTTAAATTTGGCAAAGGAGATAGATTCTATCCTGGGGAAGGACATAATATGCTATATTTTGTCTCAAAAAATATCTTTGAAGGGGTTGAAAGTTTGTTTGGGCAATTCGTAATTCATTAAGTTAGGGATCTGAAAATTCATATTTAAGTTTTTCAAAGAAACAAAGAAATACTTGTTTCAGCATTTTTGTAAAATTATCCCTAAAGGGGGCAAAGTAGGGGGTGGAAATTATGAGCTAGTAACTTCCATATAAATGCGGACGAAGTAGCGTGTAACAGCTAGTGTTTAAATAAATTTAGCTTACCATTAAGCTGGCCGTAAAAATCCTCAGTGCCACCTTCGAATGTAGAATAAACATACGACAGAATAATATCGTCAATCACCGATAGATCAGCATCAGGAATGTGGGACGTGATGAATTTGAATAAGGATTCTTTTACGAATGCGAAATTCTCCCTTGATGTAGCTTCAGTGAGCATTTTGATGACAAAATTGGTGATTTAATTTATACAAGATTCGGGTTCTTCGCGTCACGGTAACTACACAACTGTGTCTGAATTATAACTGCTCGTGTGATGCCTCAGGCAAGTCCCTCCTACGAGGATACCCGGAAAATCAAGTTAGCAGGGAATCGAATAGGTAATTTCACGGGGAAAACGGGATGGAGCTACAGAAAGAAAATCAATACAACTCCGTACATTCCGGACAACACAGAAGACGAACAGAGATGCCAAAAATCCAAACAGTGTATTTTTTCTGTGGCGATCGCTAAAGTCACTGTTTCTGAACGATTTTTTTTTCTTTGTAGCTACAATCAAACTTGGATCTTAGCTAAATAGGTATGTATTGTTAGACTCTGTCTACGATACATCGAATAAAAATTATGTAGTTTATTCGTTTTTTAAAGTGTTTTCGAACCCTTTCATTAAGAATAAAATAAAAAGATTTTAAAATAGTAACTGACAGACAGCTGCTTTCTAATTTCCAAACGAACTTTCTAGATGAGCGGGAAGATTTGAAAAACTTTTTTCCGGGTCTGGGTGTTGTGGTACCTACCATGGTCCTCGTAGTTTCTGATACCCACGACACAGGGAGTGTGGGGTTAGGACTATGAAAGCGACTATAAAAATACCCAATAGCTTGCTTGCTTGTCGTGTCACTGATTCTTTCCTGGCCATTCGTTGTCTGTATTATGTCAATGTCAATGACCAGGTTGAGTTATGGTGGCACTGAAAAGGGCCTATGACTGTCGGTGAAAGAATCAAAGAATCCGTGTAGTGAAAGGATTAAAGTGTGCCTCTTAGAGGCTCCTTTCGTGCACATGTCACGTGTTCGAATTTTTAGGTTCTAGGACATGCCGGTTTCCTCACGAAGTTTTTCTTCGCCGTTTGAGAGCACTAGCATAGCGCACATATGCAGAGTGAGTTTTTTTTCAGGGCCACTTAGGCGAAATCGAAAACAGAGAGAGTAATCGAAAAGTGATGTTAGGAGTTACGGGCTCGATTTTGAAAAAAATAAGATCTGCTTAAATACATTATTTTTTTTTTAGTTTTTCACTTAAATATATTTTTTTGATGACAAACAAAGAACCCAGATATGCAAAAAGAAATTTTTTTTCCAAACCTTCTTTTTCTTTAAAACTGTAAATAAATTTCAACTTTTTTTAACGCTGATCTTATTTTTTTCAAAATCGAGCCCGTGACTCCTTACATCACTTTTCGATTACTCTCACGGTGTCCGATTTCACATAAGTAACACTGAAAAAAAAACTCACCTGTATATTTTCCGAACCACTAGAACCGACGACCTATGGACCGGAAGGCGGTGCCGCTACCACCACGCCACCAGTGCTCCCCCGCAGTAACTATCGTATTCTGTGGACTGATTTATGGCGCAGATGCAGGTGTATTGATCTAGAATTCAGGGCCAGCTTGTGACCTAGGTATCAGGCTCCCAATTCCACTCATCATCATCATCATTTCAGCCGTACGACGTCCACTGCTGAACATGGCCTCCCCCACAGACAGAGCAATTCCACTAATGACTTGAAAATGATAATCGCACCATTATCATTCAGTTACGATTATCGCCACCTTCGTTTCTTTGATTTCAGCAGAATATTGTCATTTTGAAGCCATTGAATTAGTAGAATTGGGGGCCCTTCACTGTGTCATTTTGAGGTTAAGGGACCAATGGGCGTTCGTAACAACTCGTTTTTTTTAACCGACTTCCAAAAGGAGGTTCTCAAGTCAGCTGTTTTTTTTTTTACTCGATGTCTCCGCCAATAGTAACCCGATTTTGATTATTCTTTCGCTGGTGTATAGAGTATGATCCCGGGGTGGTCCTATATTAATTTAATTCCTGAGGGATTGCTATTTGTCCCGTAAAACTTAAAAAAAAACGTCATCTCTTGAAATCACGACTTGCCAAAATTTCTTTTTGTCGACGGTGGTATGGTATGGTAATTCCCGCGACTTCGTTCGGTTGCTGCTATTTTTACATAAACTTTAACCTTAGGGGTTGTGTGTCGGGAATTCCTTTCTGTGCACCCATACATTACGCTACCCTGCAAATTTCATACTCTTAGGATTTTGGTTAGGATCTGCGTTGATTTTCAAAGAGAATTAAACCACTACGTTTGATTGTCAGTCAGTCAGTCAGTAACGTAAGAGTTATTATTGATGATGAATGGATACAATGTCATACTTACTTTTGTTTTTTATTCGAAAGTGTATGTGGCCAGTGTCATACTCAGTAGGTAAGCAAAACGCAAAGAGGTTGATAACAAAAAAAAGAGGTTGATATTAATCTTGTCAATATTCAGGAATTTGAAGTCGGTTTTTAGTTTTTGTAAAAAATATTTATGTTATTTTTTAATACAACTATGGTGGCAAACAACTATACGGCCCACCTGTTGGTAAGCGGTTACCGTAGCCTATGAGCGCCTGCAATACCGGAGGCATCACGCACGCGTTGGCGACCCCGAACCTCCTCCCCCCCCTAAAGAGCTCAGGCAACCTTACCGCATGAACACAACACTATTTGAAACAAATAATGTTATTTGGCTGCGATCTTCTGTAAGGCGGGCCTTCCCAAACGGGCTGCTCCAATTTAGAACGAGAAAAATAAAACATTTATTTATTTCTTACAAAATCAGACTTTATTGCAGGCAATGTAGGTATAGATATCATAAACTACTTACCTACTAAAGTTTTAAGAAACGGAGTAGATATCAAATATCACGGCAAGATAATGTTTTTTTCAAATACCTATATATCAAATGGCTGTATAAATACCTAACTAGGTAGTTTAGTACCTACCTAAGGTACCTTATTAACTTAAATAAGACCAATTTTATATTTTACAGTTATTTATAAAAAAATATCTACGTAAACAACTCGTAGGTACCTATTTTTAAATTAATCACAACAACTACCTTTAGAATCGATGATATCAATTTTGTTGCTTTTAATAATAGTGAAATGTGGTGAAAGTGATAGTGCCTACCTTTAAAGAACACAAGAACAAAGTGTCTTCCCCTTAACTAGAAACTGTAAGAAAATTGCTATTGGACACATTCTTAGATATATTTTACCTTACCAAACTATGTCAAAGTAAAATTACTCATTAGCCTACTTGGCTAGATTGTATTACAAAACTTAGGGTACCTACCTACAACATTTTGTAAACTAGAAAAAAAAACAATACTTACTAATACCTACCTATGAAAACAAAAAAAAAGTATTTTACTTCATTAACAACATAACTTAAATCTTAGATAACTAAGACTTAAACTTAGTTTTGACGAGGTTTGCCTCACAATAGGCCGGTCATCGGTGGCCCTGGCTGATGAATAGGCCCCTTTATATCTCCTACCCTTGGAGGTCGTACGAGGTGACTAAGGGAAAAAAACTAGGGAATGGGCAACAGCGTCCCTAATTTAAACAACGATAGCTCTGCCTGCGCTCGCCAACCCGCATGCCCGGCGTGGTAAGTATGGGCAGATTCCCCCACATGATAGGAAGTTCTCGGGCCGATGTTCAGCAGTGGAATTCCAACGGCTGGAATGATGATGATGAAGCAGGTCATTTAGTTTTGCTGGTACCCTCGCAATAGGCCGGTTCATTTAGTTTTCTTAAGGTTAACCTGACAATAGGCCGGTTCAGCGTATTCACTCTTCGCATGCGCGTTGGCATAGGTCTGGTTCTCATGCGCGTTGGCATAGGTCTGGTTCTCATGCGCATTGGCATAGGTCTGGTTCTCGAACGCGTTCGTATAATTGGACCCTTCTGCGTTCTTTCGCAAAGTTTTCGGCAGCACTTGAGAGTAGTTTGCGTTGTTCGGTGACGGCAACACCTGGAATTAATAATAGTACAATAATAATAATAGCACCCAACAGTCACATACATAGTCCTGACCCCACACTAGGATTCCCTGTGTCGTGGGTATCAGAAACTACGAGTACCATGGTACCACGACACCCAGACCCGAAATATTTTCATATTTTCAACTTCAAACGTCAACCAACCAATGTGGTGGAAGGATTAAAATGCGCCTCTAAAGGCTCCTTTCGTGCACATGTCATATGTCTTCGAATTTTAATATATTGGGCCGGCTGAAGAATAGGCCCCTCCATATCTACCTATCCGCGGATGTCGTAAGAGGCGACTAAGGGAAGAAAGCTAGGGGATGGGCAGCAGCGTCCCTCATTTTAACAACGATAGCTCTAACTGCGCTCGCCAACCCGCATGCCCAGCGTGGTGAGTATGGGCAAATCCCCCCACATGATAAGGAATTCGCTCTGTCTGTGGGGGAGGCCATGTTCAGCAGTGGACGCCGTACTTAAACTACGTACGTAAACTTTTTATAGTATTGATGAATTCATAGATTCAAAATGAAATCTAATTAATTACAATTGTATTGAATTATTTTATTATTATTTTTAATTGAATTATTTTAATTAGAATGGTTGTGTTATTTGCCTCAGGGTTATATTTTAATGTAATTTTATCGTGTATATTTAATTACAAATATTTATAATTGGTTAGCATAAGTACCTATAGGCACAGATAACATAATACTATACTAGTAGGTAATCTAAATTTAATCAACATGACATGTAACATTTTTGTTATAAATAAAGAACCATTGAACCATTGTACGGCTGAAATGATGATGAAGATTCAGTAGTTTTTACGTGAAAGAGTAACAAACATCCATCCATCCATACTTACAAACTTTCGCGTTTATAATATTAGTAACTTAACTTTTATCTCATAAAATGTTACAACACTTCTATAGGTAGTCTTTAAGTACCTACACAGTTTATCTTGTATAAATTTAGTTTATTGTAACGTGATTATCCTAGAAGAATAATCTCCATAACCTTATTTTCTATTTTAAAGTTAGCAAACTCTTTATAGGTTAAAATTGTCCCTACCAATGCTGTGTTCGCCTGTTATTGGCTATTGTATCAGTCCTTAGTCTACATAGTTTAATATTGTTGAATGTTTGATACATGTGCTGTTGGCGATCTTATTTAATAAATAAATAAATAGTAGGAAGGATTACCTGCGGACATTGCGGGTCTCTCAGCATCTTTGTCTGGACCTCTGCGAACGTTGATGGGTCTTGTCGCTGTTCAATATTGGCATACCCTTAGGAAAGAACATTAATAGGATAAATTTCGGAGAGTGTGCGATTGAACTCTTTGATTTAGTCCCCCCATCCCCATTCCATCATCGGACAACCAGACGTACGGAGACGCGACATCCGTTCATGGTTGATATACCACCCTGCCGCACCAAGCGCTTTGCTTGTAACCTTTATAATGCGGACAGCCAAAGAGTGGAACTCGTTGCCGGCGTCTGTGTTTCCGAATACCTATAATTTGGGTGTCTTCAAGACCAGAGTGAATAGGCTTCTTCTAGGCAAACGTGCTACACCGTCACTTAACATCAGGTGAGATTAGTATTGCATGTTTTGGTTTCTTTTATTTATTTTGTAAACAGTATCTTTTATTTGTATATTTCCCTTTTCATTGTTGTGCACATGTACCCACTACTTTTATCAGCTCTCTCTAGCCTCAAAGGTTTGCTGGAAGAAAACTCTTTGTAGGGTTAAGCTCGCCTTTGTACATGCCTGTATGTTTATGTTTTATTTCTGTATGTTTTCTGTGTACAATAAAGAATTAAAGAATTAAAGAGATTGTGGTCAAACGTAAGCCTATTTTGTATAAAAATAACAGGTAAATATTTACAACACATTTCCTTTTAGGTTTCGTACCTCATTTGGAAAAAACGGAACCCTTTGTGGTCAACAGACATCAGGGGCCCAATGCTACTAGTTCAATGGCTTAAAAATGACAATGGTTCAATGGCAAAATGGCCACTTTTGACACTTTTGGTATTCTGCTATCACAGTCGTTTATCAATGGCAGTCATTGTGACACCAATTGACCAATGAAATCAAAGAAACGAAGGTGGCTACAATCGTAACTGAATGATAATGGTGCGATCATTATCATTTTCAAGTAATTGAATTAGTAGAATTGGGGGCCTGTCTGTCTGACGAGTGAGACCCCTTTATCAGAAACGTATATAAAAATCAAGTTTCTAGCTCAATAAAATAAAAAAAATATTATGACAATGAATCAATAACATCGGTCATTATCATACAATTAATTACGTGAGCAACCGTAAAATGTAAGTTTGTCACTTCGTTCACTTTTTCCGAATGGAAAACCCATTGGTCTTCTTTTTGTCGTGTCACTGATTCTTTCATGGTCATTGTGGTGTATGCCTTTCATCTCACTGGTTCCTAGCAGGACAACTCCCTCGTTGTTATTATATCACATAGAATATCTCACAGTAACTTCCCGCGCGCCTGCTCGTGCCGGCTTGACCACAGACTGACTCACTCCCAGAGAGTATGTATACATCTCTCCATCTCATGTGTCATGTTATCTGTCACTGTCAGTTGTCCCCCGGAGACAGCATAAGTTAAGGAATGCAGGTATCCTTAAATACTAGTCACTACATCCATCCTGTATTATGCTAGTGACCATGGTGCACGATCGAGATTCGGACCCACGAGCAATGGTAAGAAGCCACAGGGTGTGAGTTCTCGCATTTAACTGACTTTATTTCTAAACAACTAAGGTGGCAAACAAGCATAGGGCCCACCTGTTAGATAGATAGATAAATTGTTTATTTGACACACACACAAATACAGCACAGTCAGAGATAAAAGCAAACAGAAGAAACAACAGCAGATAACAATCACACAAAATAAAATAAAGCTTAGTAGGTAGGTAGGTTAACAGTAAAAAAAGACTAATACAAGTAGCAATACAACATACACAGAGAGACAGCTGAGCCATCTAAATACCGTTACAAGTGATCTATAGATAGCTCAACTGGTCCAGATCACTAACAGTAGACACATTTACAAGAGAGAAAAGCAGGCGCCTACCTCACCCATCAAGTGGGTTACTGTTACTGGTAACCGTAGTCTATGAACGCTTGCAATACCAGAGGCATCACGCACCAAAAGCGGATCCAGCTTTTGAGTCAGGAGGGGTCACATAGACCAGGTCCAGTCAGGTCAGGCCGGAAAAACCCACACTTGACTTATCAGTGGCAAACTTATACCCAGCTCAGGGGGGGTCATGACCCTCATGACCCCATGGTCATGGCCTGGAAGATCTACCTTCGGGCACCACCGCAGCATAGTTGGGGTCACCTTGGGCCCCCACCTCCGCGTAGAGTGTCTCTTTGGGTTGCCGCTGCCATTTCGGCTGTGGTTCTGCGTACAGCTCAACATTTTTCTCGATGTATGGCTCGCTAGAAATTAATTAATTTTTATTTATTTGGTAGAATTACCTAACTGTTACTTACAATGGCCGTGGCCGTGGTGGTCCCGGCTGAAGAATAGGGCCCTCCATATCTACCTATCCGCGGATGTCGTAAGAGGCGACTAAGGGAAAAAAGCTAGGGGATGGGCAGCAGCGTCCCTCATTTTAAAAACGATAGCTCTATCTGCGCTCGCCAACCCGCATGCCCAACGTGGTGAGTATGGGCAAATCCCTCCACATGTTAATTAATTTGCTCTGTCTGTGGGGGAGGCTATGTTCAGCAGTGGACGTCGTACGGCTGAAATGATGGATGATGATGTCGTACTTGGTATGTCGATAGAGTCACTGTTTTATGAAAAATAAAACATTTATACAAAGTGCGTGAGTGGAGTTTTGAGCGGAAATAACAACGTACCTAGATTAGGAAGATAGCTACCTGTATGTCTGTTCTTCTGAGTCTAGGGGTTGAGAGTGGATGCCCAACTGAGGGGGTGTTCCCATGACGCCCTTGTTGTTCGCAGGTAGGTTCTCGTAGTTGAGGTTTGGCTCTTGCGCCTAAACAATCAGATGAATAAATAATCATTCGTAGGTAATATTAGCAAGCTGCATTAACTATGACAGTGATGGTGATGGTGATGGTGACGGTGACGGTGACGGGTGATGGTGACGGTGACGGTGACGGTGATGGTGATGGTGATGGTGATTTACCTTCTCCCGTCTTCGGTTCCGTTTGTGTACAATAATCCAAACAATTAGAATGACAACGACCACAGCTCCTACGATGATCCCTATAAGCAGTACTGGGTTGAATGGTTCATCTAAAAAGGAAAGGTATCTAAGTTTATTTGAATATTATATTTAAAAGAGCTTTTAATAAAGGAGCCATTTCATTCTGGGCCTGGTCCATGTACACTACATAGAAAAATTAAGAATAAGTAGGAGATTACAAGAAAAATACAATTTCATTAAATTGAATACAAATGCGATGGTACAAGAATAGTTCTTCTGGTAAGTTTTTTACTATGTGAACACTATTTGAAGGCCGCCATGTTGGTTTATAATTGGCGTTTGACATGACATTGACATATTTTTAATGTCATGTTGTTTGATTTGATGTTTTTGTTTTTGTCAGATAAATGTAGGTTGTCAAAATGACATTTCACGCACGTCCATCCGCCATATTTTTGTGGCGCTGTGTGTTGCTCTCTTTGTCGAAGAAAATCTTAATGTACCTTAGAACGAAGTCAATTTAAATAAAATAACCAATTAAATACGTTTACTTTATTGCTTAGCTATGTTTCAGAGTAGTGTACACAGTGCAGGCCCAGGCTCCATATATTGATGAAACGTCTCTTTTGATTTTATTAGAACATCTGGCTTTCACTGGACAATGAAACATCAAGTGAATTGATATGAATCCACAATCCACACATTGTTTATGTTGTTCCGCGGAACAGCTCCTGACTCCATCATCAGATCAGATCGTTCGCTGTCATCATTATAAGTAATCGGATCTTGGCAGGTGTGCAAAGTTTCAACACAATCGGACGAGTACTGTAGAAGTGGTTCGTATTTACACAACCAGGTTTTTAAATCAAGTTCTCGCATCAAACTATACGTACATAATAGGTGCGACTTCACGATACTTAGACTTAAAAAGTAGTATTAAAAAGACTCGGATGCGGCGCGCAAGTGCACCACGCACCCTTTCATTTCATATTCATTTTCATTTATTTCACCCTTAGCGTTACATTGCATAACATAGGTATGTCCAATTACAGTTATTTTCATAAATTATCATGCAGATTATTAATTAAGTATTATTATTATTATTACAGATTATTAATGGATTAATAGATAGTGTCCTACATATTACTTGTATGCATATCAGAGAATGAACAATTCATATATTCGGTAATATGGTAAAATGGATGACTCTCAAGAAATCTCCTGACCTGAAATTTAAATTTGTTGATGGGTAACTGTGTAACTTCTAATGGCAATTTATTGTACATAGCGAGCTTAAGGCAAATACCTAGTTTGTAAGTCTTTACAAGCCTTGTTCGTGGCACATCTAGTTTTTCCTTATTTCTAGTGTTATGTGTTTTTTCATAGGTAAATCATCCTTAGCCAAATGTATCTCAAGAAGAGAGTTAAGTATAAACATGGATACCACTGTTACCCTAGGATGCGACGCGCCGCGCGGTCGCAACCCGACCGTCCGTCTCGCGGCGCGGCGCGTCCTTGGGTACGCGGCGGACTTGCGCTGTGGAATTGCACGGTCGAAGTACTTTAGTACCTGGTTTTTGAACCTGGTTCTTGTAAAATACTATACCTTATAGATCTGTGCTGCAATTGCCTAAGCGTAATGGCAATGAAGTTTGTAACTTTGAGGGTAATTTTAACAATCTTAGCAACATTTAAAACGTTCCAAACTTGACAAGGGAAAACTTCAAGACCTTAGCTTCTTCCTTTTCATGTTTGAAAAACTTCAGATGTCGCTAAAATTGATAAAATCATCCTTAAAATTGCGATCTTCATTACCATTTCGCTTACGCAATAGCCTGGCAGGTAGGTACGCGAAATAGCAAGTACGAGCCATCTGTAAATGAAAATAGTGTACTGTGTCAATGACTTTCATCCAAACGCTTAGGCACAGATAACATAATACTATACTAGTAGACTAGTAGACAGATAACATATACTAGGCTTAGGTAACTGTTTGATGCACGGCTGGGTTCGAACCCACATCGATCGGTAGGCAGCTAGGTGACACCACTTCAACAGTGCCAATTTTCACTTACCTTTACTCCCCTCTAATGCACTTAGGTTTACTGGCGACTTTTCTGAAAAAATTACGAAATGAAAGGATACGATATTCATTCCTCAGCAAACGGCATAAAATAGAGATTATACATTGATTTTACTTAAATATTTGGAGAGACATAGGAAACTAGGAAAAAACTAGGAATAAACTAAAAGGTATACCTTCCGCCAAACAGATCTTTTGATAGGACATCCAACGTCTAAACAAAGCGACGCTGCTTATTCAATTTCTTAGAAATTGAATAAGCAGCGTCATCATCATCATCAGCCTGTAGAAGTCCACTGCTGGACATAGGCCTCCCCCAAAGAGTTCCATGACGAACGGTCTTGAGCCTTCTCCATCCACCGACTTCCCGCAACCTTCACAATGTCGTCGGTCCATCGGGTGGGGCATAAGCAGCGTTACCTCTCGTCAATGAACTTAAGGTAGCTTTAGTCATTGAACAGATTGAAAACAATAGTTTCTTATGTAGAGGGCGCTACGGCGCTTTGAGCCGTTGGATCATCATCATCATCATCAGCCTGTAGAAGTCCACTGCTGGACATAGGCCTCCCCCAAAGAGTTCCATGACGAACGGTCTTGAGCCTTCTCCATCCACCGACTTCCCGCAACCTTCACAATGTCGTCGGTCTATCGGGTGGGGGGGCCATCCAACACTGCGTCGCCCGGTTCGTGGTCGCCATTCGAGAACCTTTACTCCCCAACGGTTGTCGGTTCTGCGAGTTATATGGCCTGCCCACTGCCACTTCAACTTGCTAATTCTGAGAGCTATGTCGGTGACCTTGGTTCTCCTACGGATTTCCACATTTCGGATCTTATCACGTAGTGAAACTCCAAGCATAGCTCTCTCCATAGCCCGTTGCGCGACTTTGAGCTTGTATATGAGGCCTATAGTTAACGGCCAAGTTTCAGTGCCATAAGTCATCACTGGCAACACGCACTGATTGTAGACTTTCGTCTTGAGGCTCTGCGGCATCTGCGACGAGAAGATATGACGAAGTTTCCCAAACGCTACCCATCCGAGTTGGATTCGTCGGTTTTTGTCGAAGTTGGACCTACCTAGTTGAATCGTCTGACCCAAATAGACATAGCGGTCTACAACTTGAATGGTATCGTTCCCAACTTGTACCGGCATGGGTGCAACATGAGCATTGGACATGATATTAGTCTAGCCCATGTTCATTTTAAGACCCACCTGTTGAGAAACGTTACTGAGGTCTCTGAGCATTACGCTAAGGTCCTCCAGCGATTCTGCCATTATGACTATAAAAGCCGAGCCGTTGGATATCCTAAAGATATTCGCTCCGTCTGGAAGTGTCTCCGTAGCTTAGTTCGTTAGAGATCTTTTGATATTATTCAACACTAGCTTCCACCCGCGGCTTCGATCGTGTGGTTCCTACATAAAAAAGTAGCCTATATGCTATTCTAGGTATAGAACTTTATCCATTCCAAGTTTCAGCGAAATCGGTTGAGCCGTTACGGCGTGATTGAACAACAAACATCCAAACATCCTCACAAACTTTCGCATTTATGATACGCCTGATTTAATGTAGGTATGTATGAATTTGTCATTTTCACTTTACAAGCTTTATGTGCGCTCGCCAACCCGCATGCCCAGCGTGGTGAGTATGGGCAAATCCCCCCACATGATAAGGAATTCGCTCTGTCTGTGGGGGAGGCCATGTTCAGCAGTGGACGTCGAACGGCTGAAATGATTCTTTATTCTTTATTGTACACAAGAAAACACAGATTACAGCAATAAAAAAGAAAGGTATGTACAAAGGCAAGCTTAACCCTAAAAAGAGTTTTCTTCCAGCAAACCTTTGAGGCTAGAGAGAAGTAATTATAGAGGGAGGTTCGTGTACCTAAACAAATATGGTTAATAGTAAATAACATTAATTACAAAAATACTATTACCTATAAA
Source organism: Anticlea derivata (assembly GCA_947579855.1). Lineage (NCBI taxonomy): Eukaryota > Metazoa > Arthropoda > Insecta > Lepidoptera > Geometridae > Anticlea > Anticlea derivata. The sequence goes on along the minus strand of OX388287.1, from coordinate 2,207,721 downwards.
ACACCTAAAAATGAAGATAAACATACATAAATTTATTATAATACTACTACAATAAATACCTACCTGTAAAAATATATAGTTAACATAATATATATATAGATTAATATATAGTTATATATAATTATATGATAAGTAAAATAAATAAGTAAATATTCCGGACATATCACACACGGTCAACTGATCCCAAACTAGGCATAGCCTGTACTATGGGTACCAGAGACTGATACACATAATAGATTAATATTTAACACCCAGACACGGAACAAATATCTGTGTTCATCACACAAATGTTTGTCCAGAGCGGGAATTGAACCCGCGACCTCTAGCGCAGAAGGCAGAGTTACTACCAACTGAGCTATGATGATGATGAATGATGATGATGATGATGACGTAGTTTTTTTTTATTACAAACCTGACACCTTTTCTTGCTCGTCCACGCGTGTCGCCTCCGTGCGATCATTGAAGCCATTGCCTGAGGAATATTTGCACTTGTGAGTATTTATGTAGATTATGTAGTTAGATACCCTACTCTATTGCACATCCTATCCTACTAATATGCAAAAGTTTGTGAGGATGTTTGAATATAATAGAATAGAATTGGATGTTTGTTGTTCAATCACGCCGTAACGGCTCAACCGTTTTCATTGAAACTTTGAATAGTGTAGCATCATGAAAATATGCAACGGTAGGTAAACGAACACTGTGCCTACTCAGCACCATAGAATAAGTAATAGTTAGTAATAAGGTAACTTTACTGTAATTTAGTACTTTTATGTTACAAATAAACTGGACTTCAACGAAGCAACTCGTTTCACTCCTTGCCGCAATAGTACCTAATTACCACCAACACTACAATAGTAAAGTTCTTTTTCAACACACTTGCTCATAAAGTGGCTCTAATTTCACCGCAATTAGGCACATAATGATACCTGTAATCAAACTGTGACTTTTTCATTGCTATTATTCACAAACGTGAGTTATTTTATATTATTGGTTGGGTTGCTTTGTTTTAAAAAAAGTGTCGATACAAAAAAGATCGTGCGCAAAAGTAAAAAAAAACTTTTTTATACTACCTGCTCGTCAATGGCAAATTATATGTCATGCAAACCTTTCCTAAAGTAAGTCATTACAGCCCTACGGTCTAGCCGGGTCATAATGTTGTACTGAATTTCATTATTTCCCATGGGGCATAATGTGATTTGAATTTGGAATGCAACCCATGTAGTCGTGCTTGATCGAGGTTGGTTTCAAAAATGTTTGGGTGCAATGAGATTTTATTCTAATTAGGCTGTATGTTAACATTTTCTTTGCACAGCCTAGAAATTAAAAAAAAGAAAAACATGAAAACTTTTTACGAAATTCATTTTCACCCGCGCACGAAGAAGGATTTATTCGAATGTCGAACTGACCACTACAGAATAGACTACAAAAAAAGAAAAAAAGGCGCCAAGCGCTCAAACTGCTGTTATCTACACCGAAATAATAATAAACTTCTAAAAAATGTCAAGTGACGACGACAGTGATTTTGATTCGACTCCAGAATGCATACAATGTGAAGCCTCTGGTATAGTTGGAAACTTACTTCCAGAAAAATAATTTCTTTACAGTCTACTTAACAGTCATTGTTTTCAATTGCCTCGCAGAAAGTATAAAAAGTAGAGTATGCATCGCGGGCTTAAATGTGTATTTGTCTTGGGCGATCTTGAACCCCTCGTACTCAGGATTCTTGCCTAAACTCCCTCGCTCCGCTCAGGAGTTAACCATAGAATCCCTCGTTCTCGGGGTTCAATATAGCGCCCTTGACATAATACACTACTTTAAGCCCTTGTTGCATAATCTTCTATTAGTCTATAGCCGATTGCCATTGTAAGATGCGCGCGCATAGGAAAACTGACTAATTTTTCTGGCTATTGCGAAAACGTGCGCCAACTCGTTTTTACAGTTATTTTTAGTAGGTATATTATTTTATTCTCGAGTGTGTTGAAAAACGTATGATACACGTGTGTATTGATGATTACCGTCCTCGGCTCTCTTATGACCCTCGCCTGACGGCTCGGGTCTCAATGACGCCTCAGCGGTAATCACCAACGTTACACACTTAATTTAACTAATGCAGTTTTTCAACGTGTTCCTATTGTTTATAAATTGTAAAATTTGTTTTTTTTTTTTTGACTTATACCATAATGTACTATTTTACCTAGAATAGCATATAGGCATTACGTAGATACCACGCGTGCGAAGCCGCGGGCGGAAGCTACTATACCTACTATACCTACTACTATATGTACTATATATAGTACCTACTATAACGTAGGCTCCCATTTAGTCCGTTTTAATGACTTGTTAGTTCAGTTAAGATTACAAATTAGTTAGAACATTCTATACAAGGTAATTCATAATATGTATTCCACCCCAAAAGGGGCTTATTCTACAAGCAATTAGCAATAAAGTTTGTTCTACGACTTTTGAAAATTCGACATTTTTCATTGAAAAAATCTATGCGAAAATCAGCTGTTTTGGGGTCAGATCGGGTGAAACTCAATAAATCAGCTGTTTTAGATAGCAATCTTGATTCCGAACTTTTTGTACGTTGAGGTATTAGTTTTAATGGTGATAAAAATACCAAAAACAGCAAATTTGAGAAAGTTTGTGAAAAAAAAATAAAAAAAGAAAATATTGATGTTTTTTTCGCTAATATTATTTCTTTTTGATGATATAATAACCCCCTTTCGGGATGGTATACATGTTATGAATCACCTTGTAGATGCGATTTTCGTAGTTTATTTTAATGATTGTCTCAATGTGACTTTGAGCTTGTGTATGAGGCCAATAGTTAGCGACCAAGGCTCAGTTCCTGTAATCGTAAGCAACACGCACTGATTAACGACCTCGGTGGCGTAGCGGGTGCCCGTCTGCGACGCAAGTGGTTCGATTCCCTTATTGTTTGCATGATCTGCAAATATTTGATCCGGGTATGGGTGTTGTGGTACCATGGCACCCGTAGTTTCTGACTGTTGTGTATTGTAGACTTTCGTCTTGAGGCTCTGCGGTATCCGTGACGAGAAGATAAAAATAACTGAGCAAATCTACTTACTTGTACTTTTAGTACTGTGGGTAGGTACTTCGCTTGATGTCTTCACTTCCGGTTGTATCGTTTCCGTTTTGAAGCTATCATTTATTATTTCAGTGCGAGTTGTGTAAATGGTTCCGCGTTCAGTATCCTTGCATTGGCATTTTATAACAGCCATTTTCTGTTTTTGCTGTTCAATTATAAGTTTGCTTGAGTAAAACTTTGTTTTATAGGATTTAACAAACTTATCGTTAGAGGCAGAAAAAAGTTTAGAATCTGAAAGAAAACAGAGAGTATTCTTTAGTTTTAAACCTCACCACGTATCAGCGGGGATGAGGCTTTTGCACGCGGCTTAGCTCGCGTGTTACATAAGTACATAAAAAGTAAGCCTAAATGCTATTTTTTTTTTTATGTTATACGGGGGCAAACAGGCTTACGGCCCTCCTGATGGTAAGTGGTTATCGTCGCCTATTGACATCAGCAACACCTGGAGCATTGCTAATGCGTTCCCTGCCGAGCTCTGGCAACCTTACTCACCGCAGGAACACAACACTATTTGAAACAAATAATGTTATTTGGCTGCGATATTCTGTAAGGCGGAGGTACCTTCCCAGGCGGGCTGCTCCAATTTAGAGCGAGAAAACCTCGCTTTGCCCTAGCTCCTCCAAAAAACTATTCTAGGCAAAGAACTATTTATATTCCAAGTTTCGACGAAATCGGTTGAGCCGTTACGGCGTGATTGAACAACAAACATACAAACATCTAAATATCCTCACAAACTTTCGCATTTATAATATTAGTAGGATTGTACTTACTGTTATATTCCCATTTACACTTCGTATACCTGGATTTACAAGACAAATCCAAGTTTTTATTGTCAGAGTTATTGTATTGAATAATTTTATCATGTTGGGTTAATTTATATTTAAACAATGTGTGAGCTGATGACAGTCCGCTGATAACAGGATCTGAAAATACATAATTTCACTCATCAACAACCTGTAGAAGTCCACTGCTGGACATAGGCCTCCCCCAGAGTTCCACGACGAACGGTCTTGAGCATTTTTCAGCCACCGACTTCCCGCAACCTTAACAATGTCATCGGTCCATCGGGTGGGGAGCGTTCCAACACTGCGTCGCCCGGGTCGTGGTCGCCATTCGAGAACCTTTACTCCCCAACTTTATTCTCATTAAAAGCACAAAATAACCGACGGCAAGTTCGAGGAAGGAGGATTTTTTTAGGGTTCCGTATCTCATTTGGAAAAAACAGGATCCCTTTGTTGTCCGTCTGTCTGTCAAAAGACCCTTTTTCTTAGATGCGGCTAACGGTAACAACTTGGAAGGAGCCATTTCATTCTGGGCCTGGTCCATGTACACTTCATAGAAAAATTTGGAAAAAATAGGAGATTACAAGAAAAATACAATTTCATTAATTTGAAGACAAATGCGATGGTACAAGAATAGTTATTACGGTAAGTTTTATACTATGTGAACACTATTTGAAGGCCGCCATGTTGGTTTATAATTGGCTTTTGACATGACATTGACATATTTTTCATGTCATGTTGTTTGATTTGTTGTTTTTGTTTTGTCAGATAAATGTAGGTTGTCAAAATGACATTTCACGCACGTCCATTCGCCATATTTTTGTAGCGCTGTGTGTTGCTCTCATTGTCGAAGAAAATCTTAATGTACCTTAGAACGAAGTCAATTTAAATAAAATAACCAATTTAATACGTTTACTTTATTGCTTAGCCATATTTTAGAGTAGTGTACACAGTGCAGGCCCAGGCTCCATATATTGATGAAACGCCTCTTTTATACCAACTATTCGGGTCCATGAGCTAATAGTGCCTTAAAATTTGTCATCTAATGAATGACCGACCCACCGACTCTCTATGATAGTAGGTACTTACCAAAATCTAATGGAGCAGGTGCCAGTACCAACCTTACTGGTGTATCCCCTGCTTTACAGTCCGCAGAGGATACTGCCAGCTTGTCATGGGGAAAACTGATAGACATCAAATTAATGCCGTCATGCTGTTCTTTGATGGCTGAAATAATGTTAATGATTAAGACACAAATTACTGTTTTGTGAAATGACTCTGTCTCTCTCGGTCTCTCTATTTCTCTGTCATTCTGTCTCTCTATTACTCTGTCATTCTCTCTCTCTCTGTCTCTCTGGCTCTCTCGGTATCTCTATTTCTTTGTCCCTCTGTCTCTCTGTGCCTCTCTTTATCAGTCTGTTTGTCGGTATTTTTGCTTGGTACCTTTTTAAATTAACGGCGCCGGGCGTAACCAATTAGTGATAAAGCGGGTACCAAGCGAGCTAACTAACTCAAACTAGATAGATATGACATCCAAGGATAGAAATGGAGGGGCCTATTCTTCAGCCGGGGCCACCACGGCTAAACTACAAATACTTACAAATAAGATAAGATATATTATATCTTAAATTCTGTGTACTTATTATAATTATATACGATATAGTATCTGTATGTGTTTATATAAATGTCACTATATGTATTATATATATATATATATATATGATTATCTTGATTTATCTATTTAATATACCTACTTTACTCTGTTTATAGTTAATTATTTTCTTCATAATTTAAGAAACACCATCTTGCCCCTTCTCTAATCTTTTCAGTCCAGTCCATCCTAAGGTTGCCTGGCAGAGATCGCTCTTAGCGATAAGGCCACCCATTGTATTGCCGTGTAAATTTGTAATTGTGATCTTATGTATTATTTCCGTATGGTGATCAATAAAGTGTTATCTATCTATCTATCTATCTATCTTATGTTTATCGATGTTCGTCGCGTCGTCGTCGCCTTTGCCCCGTCCGAAAACCAGCGCCGCACCGTACCTACCCAGGTCTGGTGCAGCTTTATGCTGAGACGGGACCCATTTGCCCCACATAACGCATACACAACCTACCTCCTACCTACTACCTATATGTACCTACCTCACTAGATCTGTGCCTACAACTACATAGGTAACTCAACTTTTGTGTGTTTTAGGTATGTTTAGTTTTGTGTTTTCTTTTTTTTTAATGTTTAGTACCTAAGCGTTGTTGGAAATAAACATGTTTTCTTTCTTTTTTTTCTTTCTTTCTATATTACCGCTTAGTTGTTCACTGTTTCTCCCGAGCAAACATCTCCATTTCTCATTTGTATTCGCCATTGAACCAGTTATTGATAATTCCTCGCCATCGTAGTACTCATATTTATATATTTTTGTGTTTAGTGTGTCAGTATCGGTCACGGCAGCTAACTTCAAACCATTTACTGTAAATACTGGAAGACCTGGAAGGATTAATAACAATTTACCAAATCTACTTTCATACATACATCATGGAACATTGTTCTTTGTCCTGGAGGAGGGCGTTGACCCTATATGCAGTTTTTAACCGACTTCAAAAAGGAGGAGGTTCTCAAGTCGGTTGTATTTTTATTTTACTTTTCCATTTGTTTTGTGTATACTGATACACACAATAACTTTTTGAAATTTTTGAAATCAATGCCGTTGCGTCGCTACACTCCTGCATTTGGAGAAGGTAGAGCACAACAAAATTTTCTCGCTCTAAATTGGAGCAGCCCACCTGCGAGGTACCTCCTCCACCTTACAGAAGATCGCAGCCACATAACAACTCGTATATCATCATCATAATCATCAGCCTGTAGAAGTCCACTGCTGGACATAGGCCTCCCCAAAGAGTTCCATGACGAACGGTCTTGAGCCTTCTCCATCCACCGAATTCCCGCAACCTTCACAATGTCGTCGGTCTCATCGTCATTTCAGCCGTATGACGTCCACTGCTGAACATGGCCTCCCCCACAGACAGAGCAAATTCCTTATCATGTGGGGGGATTTGCCCATACTCACCACTAGAGCTATCGTTGTTAAAATGAGGGACGCTGCTGCCCATCCCCTAGCTTTTTTCCCTTAGTCGCCTCTTACGACATCCGCGGATAGGTAGATATGGAGTGGCCTATTCTTCAGCCGGCCGGGGCCACCACGGTCGTCGGTCAACGGTCTCCTTGTATATTACTTACCTAAATCATTGTTGGTTAGGTAAAAATATAATCGAACAGTGTACTTGATGTTCATATTGGTTTTCACTTGGCAATTAACATAAGATCCACTACGTTCTACTGTAAGTTTCACATACATCGTCTGTTCGGAGATATCCTGCCCGTCTGTGTTAATTATCTGATAGGTACTATCTGAAACTATAAATGGAACGAAATAATAACTACTAAAAGGTGATTCATAATATGTATTCCATCCCGAAAGTGGGTTATTCTACAAGCAATTAGCAATAAAGTTTGTTCTACGACTTTTGGGAATTCGACATTTTTCATTGAAAAAACTCTATGCGAAAATCAAGCTGTTTTGAGGTCAAACCAGGTGAAACTAAATGTTTTAGGTAGCAATCTTCATTCCGAACTTCTTGTACGTTTAGGTATTAGTTTTAGAGATTATAAAAATACCAAAAACTGCTAATTTGAGAAAGTTTGTGAACAAAATATCAAAAAAATAAAATGAAAATATTGATGTTTTTTTTCGCTAATAATATTTCTTTTCGTTGATAGAATAACCCCCTTTCGGGATGGTATACATGTTATGAACCACCTTGTATAGGTCGCGTCATGTAAAAACAACGCTGGCGGTCAAGCTGCGCAATGGCGATTTATCAGTTTATTTGGTGTCTATAAATGACTTTATAGACACCAAATAAATAGGCTATAGGCTTTATCTATAAGCTTATAGATAAAGCCTATAGCCTCTCATTTTATCTATAGGCTTTATATATTATAAGTAACAGAAAAATAATAATAATAACAGTTGTAAATTAAACTACTGTAAATTAAATAATAATATACTAGAAATGAACTCTGTTTTCTACGACTACGACTACAAGTAGAAAACAGAGTTCAGATCACCAACCACAGGCAGCGTGCCCAAAAGGCTGGCGACGTTACCTCGTTGGATCGCTATACTGATCCTTTGTACGAGGTAAGCACCAGCCCTTCGGTCATTGGTCTCATCCACCAGCCTCCTAGATAAAGCATCGAACAGGAGCCACGCCCCTGGGCCCCAAGGTCCTAGCGTCTCAACCCCAAAAGGCAGAAATATGTATCCATCGCCAAGGGACGAATATTTCCGCCTTTTAAGGCTCTCCACCGCTGCTGCCGCCGCGCCAGCCGTTATTATCTATTACATATTATCTAGATACATCTCATTACATATTTCCATAGAAACTGTCAGAAGATACGAAGATGTCAAAAGATACATTATAGCTGCCGTGTGTGGTCTCCTGACGGTTTCTGTGGAAAGATGTAATGAGATGTATCGTGCTATAATATAAATTTTTACATTATAGCTGCCGTGTGTGACGCGCTTAATTAGCGAAAAAAAACAAAACTAAAAGGTTGTCGGGAAGAGATCGCTTTTAGCGATAAGGCCACCCATTGTACGTAATATATTATACTTATTAGCTGAGGGGTGAGTGGGAGTTGACACCATGGTTTTTACACTCGCTTGTGAGCGTGATCCACGTGTTTATGTATGGAATCCTTCAGTGCTTCTAGCGGACCATTACTGTCACTCATTTTGTCCATACAATAACACGTGTAACGCGTTTGTTTCCAGGCCCGAGTGAGAGTGAAAACTATTGTGCCAACTCCCACTCACCCCTTTGGCCCCCAACTCTACTAATTCAATGGCTTCTAAATGAAAATGGTTGAATGGCAAAATGGCCACTTTTGACACTTTTGGTATTCTGCTATCACAGTCGTATATCAATGGCAGTCATTGTGAAACCAATGAACCAATGAAATCAAAGAAACGAAGGTGGCGACAATCGTAACTGAATCATAATGGTGCGATCATTATTATGCGATTATCATTATCAAGTCATTGAATTACCTAGTAGAATTGGGGGCCTGGACTCTTGTCACTTCGTACACTTGAGATCATGATTTTCCGACCGCGTGTTACGTGTGTGCGGAAGCCTCAGGGCGCGAGCAGTAACCGCATATGGCCGTCTTTATTTCAAAATTAAAACAATTCACATCTTTATGAATCCTCGAAGATTAGAAGACATTCATATTTACTTGACACTGGCAATATTAACTGTAAAAACACCAGACGCCATAAAATGAACAAATAAAATCCTTATGTCATCATTCCTGCTCTTGCTTGTCCCTCAGCACTTGTTGAGATCGGCACAACATGTTTTTGACGTTAATGTTATTTGACTGAAATGTTCAAATTGACAAAGTCAAAAAGCCAAAGTCAAAAGGCGTTTATTTCAATAAAATCACTAGGATCACTTTGAAACCTCTTAGAAACTAGGTGAAGCTATGCCTGTTCCTCGCTAACGAGCCTAGAAGAATCAATGGACAGTTAGGAACAATCCTACTAATATTATAAATGCAAAAGTTTGTGAGGATGTTTGGATGTTTGTTATTCAATCACGCCGTAACGGCTCATCCGATTTAGTTGAAACTTGGAATGTTGGAGTTCTTTACCTAGAATAGCATATAGGCTACTTTTTTCGTAGGTAGCACGCGAGCGGAGCCACGGGCGGAAGCTAGTCTTTCATAATGCGAAAAAGTTACGATCTTCCGGGCATTTTCTTCTTATGAAACTTTCAAAAGCTTCAAAGAAAAAATGTCTAAATTGGTCCGGGCGTTCTAGAGTTTTGCTCTTAGCAACACATTAAGCGATTAATTTTCATTTATATAGGATATACTAGCTACCGCCCGCAGTTTTGGCTCACGTGGTACCTACATAAAATGTAGCCTATATGCTATTCCAGATTATAATCTTTTTTTTTTTTTTTTTATTGGAGATGGTTAGGCGTTTGAACCCCAGCTCACTTTTGCAAGTGAGCTGTGGCCTAAGATGGAGCACGCTTTACCAGAAGGAACTTATTCACTCTAGATTTGAAGACTCCTAGATTGTACTCATCCGGGAAAACAGACGCTGGCAGATCGTTCCACTCTTTGCCAGTGCTTATAATAAAGGTGGAGCAGAAACGTTTGGTTCGACACTGTGGTATGTCGACCAGGTAAGGTAAATTACCTGTGCGTCTGCTTGTCCGGTAGTAGAAGGGGGAGGGAGGGATGAGGTCATGCAGATCCTGCGCACAGTCACCAAAGTGGTACTTGTAGAACACTTGTAGAACACTGAGTTTAGTTTTAGTTACATTAATGCGGGTAATATTGTGAAAACCTTTAAATCCCTCAATATAAAAAACACAGAAGACCTATGGGGTATATCTACAAAGGTAGTAGGTGCTATTATTAACGATATTGCTCCATGCTTAGCCCACATCTTTAATAGTTGTGTTGACGATGGAGTTTTTCCTGACCCTATGAAGCATAGCAAAATCATTCCTTTGTTCAAGTCCGGAAACGAAAAAGATCCCGCTAATTATAGACCTATCTCGATATTGCCTACTCTAAGTAAAATCTTTGAAAAAGTTATTCTTACTCAGTTATTATCTCACTTCAATCTTAACGGGCTTCTTCATTGTAATCAATTTGGATTTACCAAAGGTCGATCAACAGCCGATGCCGGGACTTTGCTCTTAAAGCACATATACGATGCCTTTGAGAACTCACAAGACGCAATCGGTGTATTCTGTGATTTGTCAAAAGCGTTTGACTGCGTGAGTCATGCAACATTAATCTCAAAGCTAAAACATTACGGCATCCAAAACCGTGCAATTGACCTTTTACAATCTTACTTATCCAATAGAGTCCAAAAAGTTGACGTGGGTGGTGAAAGGTCTTCTGGATCAACTATTGTCATGGGTGTGCCACAGGGTTCGATTCTAGGCCCTTTCTTGTTCCTAGTTTACGTTAATGACCTCCCTTCTTATGTTAAAGAAATGTGTGACATAGTTCTATTTGCTGACGACACCTCGCTAGTGTTCAAAGTCGACAGATCCAAAACAAATTACGATGACGTAAACGCATCCTTGTCGCTAGTCCTTAATTGGTTTTCTGTAAACAATCTCTTGCTAAATTCAAAGAAAACGAAATGTATCAAATTCTCTTTGCCTAATGTAGTACACAATAGCCCCACTAACATTGTATTAAATGGAGAGTCACTAACCCTTGTTGATTCTACAAATTTCCTAGGACTCAATATTGATTCAAAATTGCAGTGGGGACCCCACATTGAAACTCTTGCCGGTAGACTTAGTTCCGCGGCATATGCCGTTCGTACGATAAGGTGGCTCACAGATGAAGCCACAGCTAGGTTAGTTTATTTTAGCTACTTCCATAGTGTAATGTCCTATGGTATCTTTCTCTGGGGGAATGCAGCAGATATCCAAGTCATATTTGTTTTACAAAAACGAACAATACGTGCCATTTATAAAATGAAGTCAAGGGACTCCTTGAGGGAACTTTTTAAAGAAATTAACATTTTAACTGTAACTTCACAATATATTTACGAAAACTTATTGTACACACATAAGCACATGGCTAGCTTTAAGAAAAAAAGTGATGTGCATAGTATTAACACAAGAAACAAAAATAAATTGTGCATTCCAAAATGTAGATTACAAAAAGTAAATGGGTCTTTTATGGGGAATATGGTAAGATTTTATAATAAACTTCCGGTAAACGCGACGCAACTTCCTATTAGAAGATTTAAAGTGTACATAAAGAATAATCTTATTAAGAAAGCGTACTATAAACTAAATGATTATTTAAATGATAAAACCGCATGGCCTGAAGTCGCTCTGCCCCTCGACAGCTAAAATGCCATTTTGCAGTGTCTTTACAGTTTTTGCTTGCATCATATTTTAAGTATTATTTAATTATATAAGCATTAGGTACATATTTCATCAAGTGTAGCGTGTGCTGCCCTTAGATCATTTGTTGAAGCTCACATTTGTCTTCATTTTTTTCACATTTTTATAAGCTCTTATTTATTAAGGATTATAATTAGATTACTTTTCTCTTGAGCCTCACCTAGTTCGATCGGCACCACACTGAAGCTTTAAATTCCATTTTGTGAAAAAGGATCATCGAAAAAAATGATAGGCACCAAGCCGTGTTTGTTGCCTGATTCTTTTAGGCTTGGTCGCGAGGAACAGGCATAGCTTCACCTAGTTTCTAAGACGTTTCTAAGTGATCCTAGTGATTTTATTGAAATAAATGCCTTTTGACTTTGACACTGACAGTCTGGCCACACGCCGTCTGTGTTCAAGGCTTTGTAGATTGGACTTCACAAGCGAGTCATCTCCTATGAGCCAAATAGCGCGTCGTTCAATTGAATCGAGGGCTTCAAGCTGGTATTTAGCTGAGCCATCCCATAGATGGCAGCAGTACTCCATGCAAGATCGGACCTGTGCTTTGTAGAGATTAAGAAGCTGTCCCGGTGAGAAGTACTGCCGAACCTTCGCTAAGATGCCCAGCTTCATGGCAGCAAATTTGGCTTTCGACTCGATGTGTGAGCCAAAGTTTAGATTTGAGGAGAGCTCAACACCTAATAGGCTCAGACTGTCAGTGATCTGAAGAGAAGTAAATCTATCTAAGATCTAAGTAATCTATATCTATACCAAATTTTATCCAATTCCGTTGGGCCGTTTAGCCGTGATTAAACCACAAACATCCAGACATCCTCACAAACTTTCGCCTTTATAATATTAAGATTTACTTACTCACCAGCGTTCCTGTAATAATATGATATTTTCATATAATTTCCTGGTGTTTTTCGACATGCTACCTTCGCCAGTTCTCCATTGCTGTACAAGTATTCACCTGCTTCGTAGAATTTTGTACTATCCTTCGAGTTTGGTTGCGTGAGGTTGATCATTTTATCGTTCACAAACAACTGCGGAGTAGACTCTGTAGCTGCTGTAAAATTTTATAAAACTTTTACTGCATATCAAATAGACACATAAAATTAAATATGTAGTAGGTACTATTCCGCTACGGGGCCTATTCTTCAGCCGTGGTGGCCCCGGCTGAAGAATAGGCCCCTCCATATCTACCTATCCGCGGATGTCATAAGAGGTGACTAAGGGATAAAAGCTAGGGGATGGGCAGCAGCGTCCCTCATTTTAACAACGATAGCTCTGACTGCGCTCGCCAACCCGCATGCCCAGCGTGGTGAGTATGGGCAAATCCCCCCACATGATAAGGAATTCGCTCTGTCTGTGGTTCCATGTTCAGCAGTGGACGTCGAACGTCTGAAATGATGATGATGATTCCGCTAATGTATTCCTCATAAGTTCAACAAACAAACTTAATAAGAATTCGACACGTGTTTCGCCTCAACGAGGCATTATCAGGAAGAACTGACTTGCTGTGCGCTGGTAACTCCGAGACGTGTTGCCTCGAGCACTGAACAGAAACAAGAAGCTTCTACTGCTTTATAGAAAATACTAGCATTGGGCACTTTGGATCGCTCGTCGAACTCGCTCTATTAGATGGCAAACGACCAAGAGGGCGCAGCCCACTGAGATGGAGTGACCAAATTCGCTCAACCCTGGACCCAAAGCTCCATGATGCGCTCCACGCCGCTAAAGAAAGGAACAGCTGGTGTGATATTGTTCGGAAGAAGATGTTTAAACGGGGATTTCACGACCCTCAGTCATGAGGAGTAGGACGCGAGGAGGAGGGCTTTGGGCAGTGCTTAAAACTACGATAATATTACCTACTTTATTTATGTTTCAGAGAAACAGAGAGACTTGGACATAGAGGCGGCTGAGAAGGGGTGTGTCTGTCATTTTGTTGCTGTATTAATTTATCAAGTCTACTTGCTTGTCGTGTCACTGATTCTTTCTTGGTCAAAGTCAAAGTCAAAAGGCTTTTATTTCAATAATACACTAGGATCACTTTGAAACGTCTTATACACTAGGTGAAGCTATGCCGTTTCCTCGCGACCAAGCCTACAAGAATCAGGCAACAAACACGGCGCGCGTGACTAGCATTTTTTTCGATGATCCCACTGAAAATACTTATGACCGTCGGTGAAAGAATCTATGTAGTGAAAGCCACACATGCCACATGTCTTCGAAAAATTCGAAGACATGTGGCATGTGCACGAAAGGAGCCTCTAAGAGGCGCACTTTAATCCTTTCCCTAAGTAAGCAACTGATATTGTAAGCGATATTACTCTAGCTATCTACGTAAGAACATACCAAAACATATTATAACTAAATCGAACAGCACCAGAAAACACAAAACACGCGCCATTTTGTTTTAAGATTAACACTAGGTAATACGTTTCGAGTGTAAGTTTATATATGTCACCCAAATACTACTAATTAATCCTGCTAATATTATTAATGCCAAAGTTTGTGGGGATGTTTTGATGTTTGTTGTTCAATCACGCTGTAACGGCTCAACCGATTTCGTTGAAACTTTGAATACTTAGGTAAATTTCGTTACCTAGCTTAGAGGCAACTTTTTATGTAGGTACCACGTAAGCGAAGCCGCGGGCGGAAGCTAGTAATTAATAAATAATAAATTTGCCGCAATAATTTCCTTGATTTGTTTTCCTTATGCATTATTGCAGCTTTAGGACGTTCACTGCTTAACATAGGCTATTGATTTTTGGTGCGGCCAGGCCCCCAATTCTACTTATTCAATGTCTATAATAGTAGATTGAGAGGGGTGTAAGGGGTTCCAAATGACAACCCTCGGAACCCAAGCCAACCTCACCGGCACGTGGTACACCCTGCCGATCAGCTGACGAGTCTCTGGCGCTCCACCCACCAATCCGCACTGGACCAGCGTGGTGGGTTATGGTCCAATCCCCCCCTTATGATAGGACATAATAAAAAACGGCCCCCAGTCCCCGGCAGCTCCGCTATTCCTGGCACTGGTAGCGGCCACGGTAACGGCGGAGCAGGGGGTGCTAAGAATCCCCGGCAGAGGCCCAGCTACCAATCCCCACGAACCCTGGACCTGGCGACTTTTAACGCACGCACACTGAGGACCGACGAGAAGTTGATTGAGCTGGAAGAAGTAGTTAGTAAGTTGCGTTGGGATATCATAGGATTATCAGAAGTCCGAAGAGAGGGGGAGGACACGATAATCCTTAATTCCGGCAACTTATTCTATTACCGGGATCAGCTATCCCAACACGGTATCGGGTTTCTCGTCCATAAGTCCCTCGTCAACAATATTGTAAAGATAGTGAGCGTTTCGAGCAGGGTGGCATACCTTATACTCAGAATCACCGATCGGTATTCGCTGAAGGTCATACAGGTATACGCCCCACACTCAAAACGCCCAGACGATGAAGTGGAGGCCATGTATGATGACATTTCAAATGCCATGCATGCCTCGAAAACACACTTTACAGTTGTGATGGGGGACTTCAACGCGCGGCTAGGCACAAGGAACGGCGATGAACTGAAAGTGGGGCAATTCGGATTTGGACAGCGAAACCAAAGGGGCCAGCGTCTGGTCGACTTCATGGAGAAGGAGGGACTCTTTGCGATGAACTCTTTCTTCAAGAAACGACCGTCCAGAAAATGGACGTGGCTGCACCCCGGCGGTTACAAAAGCGAGATAGATTTCATCATGACGACCAAGAAGCAAATATTCAATGACGTCTCTGTGATCAACAGGGTCAAAACCGGCAGTGATCACCGTATGGTTAGAGGCTCATTGAATATCAACATTAAGCTGGAAAGGTCTCGTCTGATGAAGTCTACTCTTCGCCCAAGTCCTGTCCAAATTCAAAACCCCGAGAGCTTTCAGTTAGAACTCCAAAATCGCTTCCAAAGCCTGGCTGAATGCGGAACAGTGGATGAGCTGAACAACGGGCTAGTGGAAATTGTCCAAGCGGTTGGGTCGGAGTTCTTTAAGACCCACCGTAAAAATAGAACCCAGAAACTCTCTGAGCACACTCTAAAACTCATGGCTGAGCGAAACGACATGAGACTGCATTCTTCAGTGGACAGGTCGAAATACGGCGTGCTCAATAGACAGATCTCTAAGTCCATGCGACACGATTTGCGCCTTTTTAATACAGCTTGTATTAAACGCGCCATAGAGCGCAATAAAGGCTCGAAAGTGTTCGCAAAAGATCTGTCTATTGGACAAAGTCAGTTGACGAAACTGAAGACCGATAGCGGCAATATCGTCTCGTCGAAGCCTGAGGTTTTACGAGAGCTCGAGAAGTTCTATGGACAACTGTACACCTCATCGCAAAGCCCTGCTCCAAGCACGGCAAGCGATGCAAGAGCCCGTCTGACCCGGCACTATACCGAAGACATCCCGGACGTCAGCCTATACGAGATCCGGACGGCCCTCAAACAGCTTAAGAACAATAAGGCACCGGGGGAGGACGGAATAACGTCAGAGCTTCTGAAAGCGGGTGGAACACCGGTACTTAAAGTCCTTCAGAAGCTATTTAATTCCGTCATCCTCGAAGGTACAACGCCTGAGGCGTGGAACAGGAGCGTAGTGGTACTGTTTTTCAAGAAAGGTGACAACACCCTCTTGAAGAATTATAGGCCCATTTCGCTGCTGAGTCATGTCTATAAGCTGTTTTCGAGAGTTGTCACTAACCGGCTCGCCCGTAGGTTTGACGACTTCCAGCCTCCCGAACAAGCCGGGTTCCGCAAAGGCTTTAGTACCGTAGACCACATCCACACGCTTCGGCAGATTATACAGAAGACCGAAGAGTATAATCGGCCATTATGTCTAGCGTTTGTGGACTACGAGAAAGCCTTCGATTCAGTCGAGACCTGGGCAGTGTTACGGTCACTACAGCGGTGCCAGATCGACTACCGGTATATCGAAGTGTTGAAGTGTTTGTACAGCAAGGCCACCATGTCTATCCGACTCCAGGACCAGAGCACAAATCCAATCCAATTGCAAAAAGGGGTGAGACAGGGAGACGTAATTTCTCCGAAACTGTTCACCTCTGCATTGGAGGATGTTTTTAAGCTTCTGCACTGGGAAGGACAAGGCATCAACATCAATGGCGAATACATCACTCACCTTCGATTCGCCGATGATATAGTCATAATGGCAGAATCGCTGGAGGACCTTGGCGCAATGCTCAGAGACCTCAGTAACGTTTCTCAACAGGTGGGTCTTAAAATGAACATGGGCAAGACTAATATCATGTCCAATGCTCATGTTGCACCCATGCCGGTACAAGTTGGGAACGATACCATTCAAGTTGTAGACCACTATGTCTATTTGGGTCAGACGATTCAACTAGGTAGGTTCAACTTCGACAAAGAGGTCAACCGACGAATCCAACTCGGATGGGCAGCGTTTGGGAAACTTCGTCATATCTTCTCGTCGCAGATACCGCAGAGCCTCAAGACGAAAGTCTTCAATCAGTGCGTGTTGCCAGTGATGACATATGGCACTGAAACTTGGTCGTTAACTATAGGCCTCATATACAAGCTCAAAGTCGCACAACGGGCTATGGAGAGAGCTATGCTTGGAGTTTCACTACGTGATAAGATCCGAAATGAGGAAATCCGTAGAAGAACGAAGGTCACCGACATAGCTCTCAGAATTAGCAAGTTGAAGTGGCAGTGGGCAGGCCATATAGCTCGCAGAACCGACAACCGTTGGGGAGTAAAGGTTCTCGAATGGCGACCACGAACCGGGCGACGCAGTGTTGGAAGGCCCCCCACCCGATGGACCGACGACATTGTGAAGGTTGCGGGAAGTCGGTGGATGAAGAAGGCTCAAGACCGTTCGTCATGGAACTCTTTGGGGGAGGCCTATGTCCAGCAGTGGACTTCTACAGGCTGATGATGATGATGATGATGAATAGTAGATTATGCAACAAGGGCTTAAAGTAGTGTATTATGTCAAGGGCACTATATTGAACCCCGAGAACGAGGGATTCTATGGTTAACTCCTGAGCAGAGCGAGGGAGTTAATGCAAGAATCCTGAGTACGAGGGGTTCAAGATCGCCCAAGACAAATACACATGCCCGCGATGCATACTCTACTTTTTATACTTTCTGCGAGGCAATTGAAAACAATGACTGTTAAGTAGACGGAAATGATTTTTCTGGAAGTAAGTTTCCAACTATACCAGAGGCTTCAAATTGTATGCATTCTGGAGTCGAATCAAAATCACTGTCGTCGTCACTTGACATTTTTTAGAAGTTTATTTGAATCGAAACTGAATTTCGGTGTAGATAACAGCACAGCAGTTTGAGCGCTTGGCGCCTTTTTTTCTTTTTTTGTAGTCTATTCTGTAGTGATCAGTTCGACATTCGAATAAATCCTTCTTCGTGCGCGGGTGAAAAAAAAATTCGTAAAAAGTTTTCATGTTTTTCTTTTTTTTAATTTCTAGGCTGTGCAAAGAAAATGATTAGAATAAAATCTCATTGCACCCAAACATTTTTGAAACCAAACTCGATCAAGCATGACTACATGGGTTGCATTCCAAATTCAAATCACATTATGTCCCATGGGAAATAATGTAATTCAGTAGAACATTATGACCCGGCTAGACCGTAGGACTGTAATGACTTACTTTAGGAAAGGTTTGCATAACACATAATATGCCATTGACGAGCAGGTAGTATAAAAAATAATATTCGCATGCTGTATAGTGCACTTTTATTTTTATGTATATCAGACCCTGTTTTTATGAAGATATTTTATATAATTGGTAATATACATAATGTTTGTGCACTTTCAACAAATAAATAAATAAATGATAATGATCGCATCATTATCATTCAGTTACGATTGTCGCCACCTTCGTTTCTTTGATTTCATTGGTTCATTTGGTTCACAATGACTGCCATTGATATACACTGATAGCAGAATACCAAAAGTGTGGCCATTTTGCCATTGAATCATTGTCATTTTGAAGCCATTGAATTAATAGAATTGGGCCCCTGCACCCAAACAAGCCCCATACTAGCTAGTGGCTCCTCCACCAGCTAGTATGGGGCTAGTAGAGCACTGCAAGATTTTCTCGTCCTGAATTGGAGCAGCCCGCCTGGGAGGTACCTTCGCCTTACAGAAGATCGCAGCCAAATAACATTGTTTGTTTCAAATAGTGTTGTGTTCCTGCGGTGAGTAAGGTTGCCAGAGCTCTTTATGCGCGCGTGTGTGATGCCTCTGGTATTCCAAGTGTTTATAGGCTACGGTTACTTACCAACAGGTGGGCCGTAAGATTGTTTGCCACCTTAGCTGTATAATCTTTTGGGAACAAAGGACCATACTTATCAGTGTTACCTAACGTACAATACTTAGCATACAACTTGAATAAATAAATAAATAAAATAAAATCGACGATAAAATATAACGAGTGAGCTGCAGAATGGGCATTCTAAAACGAGCCTTAATGCAAAGGACGAGAATCGCTACTACGCCGTAACACAGTGTTTCACTAGCGCGGGTGGTAAAGACTCTTTAACTTGTATGCTTAAACTATTTCTAACCTACCGCAAATTTGCGTATACAACAAATTGATGGTATGTTTTTATTTTTTTGTAAAAGTTCTGTTTTTTTCAATGTCCCTACCTACCTACTTACCTTAATATAGTTTTAAGTATACATGGTTTTTATAAGATGGCTTAATAAAGTATTTCTATTTCTATTTCTAAAAATAAAATAAAACTACTGGCTGCATGCGTTTTGAATGGCTAGTTCTTACCGCAAGGAATGAAATGAGCCCTCAATAAGGATTGTGCATGAAAGCAGCCTCTAAGAGGCGCACTTTAATCCTTTCACTACACTGATTCTTTCATCGACGGTCATAGGCCCTTTTCAGGGATACCATAGCTCAACCTGATCATTGACCTAATACAGGATGACCAAGAAAGAATCAGTGACACGTCAAGAAGAAGTAAGAGCAATAGCGCACTGGCGACCTGAGAGCGCGGCCAGGACGCGCGGCCAGCGACTAAAATATGAATATAACTCAATAATAGAAAAAATATCAAAATCGTTTAATCGGAGCTACAGCCAGTGTCGTGAACTCGTGAACCCGAGCGAGTTGTCTCCGCGCTTCAATATACCTAATCTTTCAAGACGGCATTTTTAGATAGGCCTCTGAGGGCCGCAAATGCGTCGATTCGATCTCGCTGGCCGCTGTGGCTTGGTGTGGCCGCTGGCCGCGTGCGGCCAGGTGCTCTATGGCAATTTCATACTAATGTCAAATCTTTCAATCAATGGCCGCCGCGGTCTAGCCGCTAGTGCGCTATTGCTCTAAGTATCAGTAGGTACTTTTGGCTGCATTTATAAACATGAATAATATTAATATTTAGTTTTAGTTAAATGTACCATAAATACGAAGATACATTTCATCTCTGTATTTTTGTACTTTTTTAGTTAGGTACCTATTTTTACTTGTATGTATTTTTTCATTTTTTATTCATTTTATTACCTACCTAACCTCCTCCTCCTGAACCTGTCGAATCCGCCTTAGAATTCGCGTACCAATTTCCCTAATTTTTCATTAAAAAGAAAAACTATAAACAAATTAAAATCAAAATGGCAAATGCCCAAGTCGTGCGAGCCACAAAAAAAAAAAAATGATCAGTACTTACGAGGGGCAGCTGGATCTTCTGTTTTGCTATAGTTTACAGGAAATGAGATTCTAATTGATATTGTGCCGTCCTGTGATACTATATCGCATGTCCAATTACCCTGCATCGTAGCTGTTGCATTTGATACCTTTAATATAAGTACATAAGCAAATAAAGACAAAAACACAAATTATATAACTGACTCTGTGAGAGATGTTTTTATTTAATTAAAGATTATTTAATATACAAATTTCAATAAATGATCATAAATTATTAATTATTAGTTTTATTAATTTTTATAAATTATATTTCATGTTCCTATTTAATTTAATTTAATGATTTAATATTAAATCACATTTATTATTTAGTTTATTCTAATAATTACAATAATTAAAAAAAAATTAATAAGATAAATTTCTCAATATTTGCGTTTATTCGATACTAATAAAATTATTAATTGTTTTTTTTTTCTATGGACATTTTGTATTAGATGTAAGATTATTTCAGCGAATTAGCATTGCCATCCAACGTGGCAATTCCGCCAGCGTCTTGGGGACGCTTCCGACTGGTAGTGATCTGGATCAGTTGAGCTATATATAGATCGTTTGTAACGGTCTTTAGATGGCTCAACTGTTTCTTGTGTATTTTGTAAATATTAACTTGTATTAGTTTTAAGTTTCTTTCTGTAAATAAAGTATAATTAGATTATTTCTAATTTAATATTTGTACGGCTTCTTGTAATCAATTACAGTGATTATAATTAATTTATGAGCTGGCAATACCTGTATTAATGGAATTAGATCATACATATGAATGAAAGATAGCCAGTGTGCCGTAGGATGATCCCCTGGTCTACTCCTACCTACCTACTAGTGGTTGTTTGCAAATAAAGAAAACCAGGGTTTCAATTATTAGTTATAATATAAAATAAACTACAGCTAGCAGTCCGCAAGCATACAAATTTTGTAGGACGTGAATGAATGAAGGAATGAATGACTTGAATTAATGATAATTCAAGTCATTCATCCATTCATTCAAAAACAAATAACCATTACTAATACGTACTTTGGCTGTGTACACCGCGGATTTACCACGGGTCTGACTTAGAAGTTCATCAACGACTGCTCCGGTTGCCTTTAGCTTGTTCAAACAACTGTAAAAATAGATATAGGTAGGTAGGTAAGTACATTATAATGATAATTCATTTATTTCAGGCTACACAGTAAAGTACCTACATGTACAAATAAAGGGCCCATAGATATATATACCTTAAATCTAAAATACATATAATATTCATACTAAAAATAACAATATTAGGTAACTATTCCTGCAGGCCAGGAGTCGGGAGAGAGGAACAGGCACCTTGCATTTGGCTTGCTTCTCGTGGCACTGATTCTTTCTTGGTCATCCTGTTTGGTCAGTGACCAGTGGTGCAATTGTGTAAGCGTAATGGCAATGAAGTTCGTAACTTTTAAGGTAATTTTAACAATATTAGCAACATTCAAAACGTTCCAAACTTGACAAGGGAAAACTTTAAGATCTTAGCTTCTTCCATTTCATGTTTGAAAAACTTCAGATGTCGCTTAAATTTATAAAATCATCCTTAAAATTGCGATCTTCATTACCATTTGCTTACACAATAGCCTGGCTGGTCTTATCGTGCATGAAAGGATCCCCTTACGGTGCACTTTTTGACACGTATGGAATACTCACTACTGCGAAATGTGGGTGTTTGCCGAATATTCGGACCTTTTGTTTTTTTTTTATGTTATACGGAGGCAAACAGGCTTACGGCCCACCTGATGGTAAGTGTTGCTAATGCGTTGCCTGCCGAACACCTCCCCCCCTAAAGAGCTCTGGCAACCTTACTCACCGCAGGAACACAACACTATTTGAAACAAAGAATGTTATTTGGCTGCGATCTTCTGTAAGGCGGACCTCCCCAGGCGGGCTGCTCCAATTTAGAGCGAGAAAATCTCGCTGTGCCCTACCTCTCGTAAAACCTGCCTCTGACTACCCTCCTTAGATTTCTTCAAGGATCCGATCATCTAGAGATCTGAGATACTTACGAAATTTTATTCATGACTTTTGGTGTTGCACCTTTATATATATGTAGAGTTATTGTAAATGGTTTATTCAGTTCGAGCTTAGAATGAGTATTGTGTATGAGCTTTTCGTCATCTCGGTAAATTTTCGCGTTGATGAAGTCTGTAGTCGCTGAAACAGAAAACACACCGCTTATTAGGTATATGGGAGATTTATTTATTTATACTTTATTTTCTTGCGCAAAGTATTAATATAATTTATTCAATATAATCAATCTGTGCCAAATATTTTTTTCCCTTTCGGGCTGACTTTTATTTTTATTTTTTTATACTACTGAGGTGGCAAACAGGCATACGGCCCACCTGTTGGTAAGCGGTTACCGTAGCCTATGAGCGCTTGCAATACCTGAGGCATCACGCACGCGTTGCCGACCCCGAACCTCCCTCCCCCTAAAGAGCTCTGGCAACCTTACTCATCGCAAGAACACAACACTATTTGAAAACAAATAATGTTATTTGGCTGCGATCTTCTGTAAGGCGGAGGTACCTCCCCAGGCGGGCTGCTCCAATTCAGAACGAGAAAATCTCGCTGTGCCCTTCCTCCTCTAAAAATTTACTATGGCATCTTAGGCCTTACCGCCAAGTCTTAAGTGTATTTTTTCTTGTTACTATTATTTTTCTTCATTTATGACCATGGTGATTTGCTTATGACTGCGTGCATTTTGTTTGAGAGGTTGAATATGGATAAAAAACATTCTGGCAAAACACACTTACCCCGAAAACCTTCGCTTAACGCTCAAGTACCTAAAGTTAAAAAAGCCACACCAACCTAGTATCCTAGGTGTCTTTGAGTCATCTTTTGAAGGTTCCGCCTCCTCAACTTTCACTTCAGCAGGCTTTACTGTTGTTCTCTCTGTTGTAGAAGCAAAATAAATTCATAATTTTCACTAAAAACGTGATATATTCCATTTTTTTTTTATACAACTGAGTTGGCAAACAAGCATACGGCCCACCTGTTGGTAAGCGGTTACCGTAGCCTATGAGCGATTGCAATACCTGAGGCATCACGCACGCGTTGCCGACCCCGAACCCCCCACCCCAAAAGAGTTCTGGCAACCTACTCATCGCAGGAACACAACACTATTTGAAACAAATAATGTTATTTGGCTGCGATCTTCTGTAAGGCGGAGGTACCTACCTCCCCAGGCGGGCTGCTCCAATTCAGAACGAGAAAATCTCGCTGTGCCCTACCTCCTACCGAAAAAGTCCATGTCTTCCATGATTTGTGAGTTTAGTAGTTCCCCGATTTTTCGGCACAGTTTCATGCGCCATGTTCACGGAGTAAACTGAAGTCTAGGATCTAAATATTATTGGTAGAAGAATCAGTCAGCTACCTAAAACAGCTGATTCATTGAGTTTGACCTGATTTGACCCAAAAACAGCAGATTTTCGCATAGAGTTTTCTCAATGAAAAATGACGAAATTCCAAAAGTCGTAGAACAAACTTTATTGCCAACTAGCGTACGCCCGCGGCTTTGCTCACGTGGCATCTTTATAAAAAGGGGCAATTTTGAAAAACCCTAAAGTCCGTGTTTCATTATTTGACTTTATGAGTATTTGTACCAAGTTTCAGATAAATCTCTCCATGCGTTTAGATTCACCCATACAAACTTTGACATCTCATTACACTCTTGCAAGGGGTTATTTTGAAAATCTAAAAAAACAGTTTTTCTTTATTTTTATCATACATTATTAATAATTAGTTTCAAATCTGTAGGTTCAAGGAATACGACTTTTCATACAAACGTTTGAACCCTTTTTCACCCACTTAGGGGTTGATAATTTGAAAATACCTCCTTAGTGGATGTGTTTGGCATACTGTCCACATTTCAGCTTTATAGCTTCAGTGGTTTGGGCTGTGCGTTGATCGTGGAATCAGGCCTTGTTCTTTTATATATCTACAGAATGGTTGTAGTATAAGCCTCTTTCGGGATGGCATACATGTTATGAATCACCTTGTATATGTAATTTTTTCCTACCTGGTTCTTTGACGTCAACTTTCAGGTTGAATTCTATGGCCTCGGTACCATGTGGTGGGTAGTGGAGAGAGCATTTCCAACGACCTCTCATCGATGCAACTGCAGTAATCTGCAACATGAATAAATAATATACAAATACAAATGTTTTATTTCTCTAACATAGTTAGTTTTAACTGTAGTTGATACCTCCTTTTAACACTTAATTTAATTTAATTTCATTTATTCATGCTCCATATGGTATATTTAGCTTAAAGAAGGTAAGTATATAGACCATGTAAGGGCGCTGCAAATCATATATTTTACAAAAAATTATACTTAAATTATTACAATTCTCAAAAAAAAATATTTTGCCAAAATTTTAGAAGAGATGTCAAAATTAATTTTTTTGTTTGTATATAATCTTACAGGAACTTTTTCCGAATGTTTGTAGTTTAGCAGAGGGTATCATTCGTTTATTTTTATACTACCTCGTCAATGGCATATTATGTGTCATGCAAACCTTTCCTAAAGTAAGTCATTACAGCCCTACGGTCTAGCCGGGTCATAATGTACTGAATTTCATTATTTCCCATGGGATATAATGTGATTTGAATTCGGAATGCAACCCATGTAGTCGTGCTTGATCGAGGTTGGTTTCAAAAATGTTTGGGTGCAATGAGATTTTATTCTAATTAGGCTGTATGTTATCATTTTTTTTTTTTTTAGAAGTTTTTTCCCTTTCGGGCTGGCTATGGCATCTAGGCCTTACCGCCAAGTCTTACGTTTATATTTCTTCGTCGTTATTTTTATCTTTCTTCGTCATTTTATTCTTAGTCATGGTCAAGTCACCGTCAAGTCAAGTCTAATTCTGTTTTAGTAAGATAAGATGGTGGCTATTTTACTAAAACCTCAAGGGACCTCTTGGCGCCAACTCGAAAAATGACGATACACGCAATCATTTCATTTCACTTCACTTGTGCGGTTTACTCAAACAATATTACGCAAAACACCACCATAATCACATAATATTATTCAATTTAACACTAGTTTTGTAAAATAAATTGAGACCACAACATCACTTTCTCAAGTTCCCGCCAAAAAGTCTGTATGTTATCATTTTCTTTGCACTGCCTACAAATTAAAAAAAATAAAAACATGAAAACTTTTTACGAAATTCATTTTCACCCGCGCACGAAGAAGGATTTATTCGAATGTCGAACTGACCACTACAGAATAGACTACAAAAAAGAAAACAAGGCGCCAAGCGCTCAAACTGCTGTGCTGTTATCTACACCGAAATTCAGTTTCGATTCAAATAAATTTCTAAAAAATGTCAAGTGACGACGACAGTGATTTTGATTCGAATCCAGAATGCATACAATCTGAAGCCTCTGGTATAGTTGGAAACTTACTTCCAGAAAAATCATTTCTTTCTACTTAACAGTCATTGTTTTCAATTGCCTCGCAGAAAGTATAAAAAGTAGAGTATGCATCGCGGGCTTAAATGTGTATTTGTCTTGGGCGATCTTGAACCCCTCGTACTCGTCTGACCCAAATATAGACATACCTAGGTGTTAACTTACGTTTCTTTTAAAGGTATAGTAGGCTTTATTGTCATCTGGACTCAAAGCATAGTTGAAGAATGTCGGGTTATTTTCGCTTCCACACCTGAAAAACAGACAGTAGGTATCTCTATGACTTATCGCAATTATATATAGTTTTTTTTTAATGTTATACGGAGGCAAACAGGCTTACGGCCCACCCGATGGTAAGTGGTTATCGTCGCCTATTAACATTAGCAACACCTGGAGCATTGCTAATGCGTTGCCTGCCTGTCAAACTAGGCATAGCCTGTACTATGGGTACCAGAGACTGATATACATAATAGATATATATTTAACACCCAGACACAGAACAAACATCTGTGTTCATCACACAAATGTTTGTCCAGTGCGGGAATCGAACCCGCGACCTCTAGCGTGGAAGGCAGAGTTACTACCAACTGAGCCATGAGGTCTGTTAGTGAACCTAAGTGGGCACTTACCGTAGTCTTTTCACTGGTTCATTTGTATAAACATGTGTTGTAAACAGTTGATTCTTCTCGAGGGATGGTGGGGTGCCGTTGAGTAGCCTCACGAACTTATGTCGCTCAGCTTTTAGCTCTATAACGTAGGGTGAAGATCCTGAAAAAATGATACCGCTACTTAGGTAGGGAGCTATGCATAGAAGAATATTTTTTTAGTTCATCGAGCGATAAAATCTGTTGGAGATTTCTCAAACAACTGAACGAATCGGCATAGTATGAATGTTTAACTTTTGCACTAGAAATGAGTCGTACTTGCTATTTCGCGTACCACATCCATAACGTATCGTATTATTCAAGAACCAGGTACTAAATACTTGAAAGTATTACTTCGACAGCGCGAGTCCACTGCGCAAGTCCATTGCACAATTCCACAGCGCAAGTCCGCCGCGTACCCAAAGACGGAAGGTCGGGTTGGGACCGCGAGGCGCGTCGCGTCCTAGGGTGCTCTGTGGACTTGCGCGCCGCACCCGAGTATTTTTAATACGTCTAAGTATCGTGAAATCGTACCAGTTACGCATAGTATGATGCGAGAACCTGGTTTAAAAACCTGGTTGCGTAAATACGAACCACCACTATTTTGCACCAATTCCAGTCAGTCCGACCTGACTGACTGGAATTTAGTGGGTCAACAGGTTGTAGGTATACCTAAAGATTTCCAGTTAAAGGGGTTGATAATACTCAAGGTGACTCATAATATTATGTACGCTATCCATAAAGGGGCTTATTCTACATCCAATTAGCAATAAAGTTTGTTCTACGATTTTTGGAAATAGGTACGACATGTTTCATTATATATATATATATATATATATTCCGGACATAATCACACACGGTCAACTGATCCCAAACTAGGCATAGTCTGTACTATGGGTACCAGAGACTGATATACATAATAGATATATATTTAACACCCAGACACAGAACAAACATCTGTGTTAGTCACAAATGTTTGTCCAGTGCGGGGATCGAACCCGCGACCTCTAGCGCAGAAGGCAGAGTTACTACCAACTGAGCTATGAGGCCATTGAAAAAACTTTATGCTAAAATCTGCTGTTTTAGATAACAAAGCCGAACTTCTCACACGTTAAGGAACAAGCGTAGCATCACCAAGTTTCTAAGGCGTTTCAAAGTGATCCTAGTGATTTTATTGAAATAAACGCCGTTTGACTTCAGCCAGGGCTACCACGACCTTATATTTACGAACCAACTTGTATATATTTAGTTAATGTAGCTAAGTTTGTATGTTTTTTTTTTTTTAAACCGGACATATCGCATATTCTCAACTGATCCCAAACTAGGCATAGCCTGTACTATGGGTACCAGAGACTGATATACATAATAGATATATATTTAACACCCAGATTAATTACCTGAACATCTCACTGTAAAATTTAATAATATAAGAACGTAATACACAACTCGCACCATTATTCTAACATTGGATTGACGTGTCTACTATGTAAGTTATGAATAATAAGTACCTATAAGACAACGAACAAAAGTACATCCAAAACGTTGTTGTTTTCCTTATCCCTCACTGTTGCTGTTAGGATGACCATGTTATTTAAATTCTATTTGATACACTAGCGCGCACACATCTTCCGGGGACATCAGTAAGGGCGGGTGCGGCGGCAGATTCGGCCGAGGATCTCAAAAGGCGCAAATATGTTCGTCTTGATAGGGCTTACATATTTGAGCCTTTTGGGGTTGAGACCCTGGGTCCGTGGGGAAACGGGGCCCTCCGGGTTTTCAAAAAGATATCAGGACGTCTGATCGAAGCGACGCGTGACCCGAGAGCTGGCTCTTATTTGGCCCAGCGAATTAGCATTGCCATCCAGCGTGGCAATTCCGCCAGCGTCTTGAGGACGCTTCCGACTGTTAGTGATCTGGATCAGTTGAGCTATATATAGATCGTTTGTAACGGTCTTTAGATGGCTCAACTGTTTCTTGTGTATTTTGTAAATATTACCTTGTATTAGTTTTAAGTTTCTTTCGTAAATAAATTTTCAATTCTACTACTACGGTTATCTCTCCTAGCCCGTGGCGGATTACCAGCCTAACAGCCCTTTCACACGGCAACTTCTCTAATCTTTTCAGTCCAGTCCATCTTAAGGTTGCCTGGCAGAGATCGCTCTTAGCGATAAGGCCGCCCATTGTATTGCCGTGTAAATTTGTAATTGTGATCTTATGTATTATTTCCGTGTGGTGATCAATAAAGTGTTATCTATCTATCTAACTTCCCCTTTTTTGCAGGATCCTGTTTGATCGTGTCACAGATTCTTTCTTGGTTATCCTGAATTAGGTCAGTGACCAGCCGTATTATTATTATTATTTTTTTATACAACAGATTTGGCGAACAAGCTTACGGCTCACCTGATAGTAAGCGTTTACCGTAGCCTATGAGCGCTTGCAATACCAGAGGCATCACGCACGCGTTGCCGACCTTCTGTAAGGTGGAGGTACCTCACCAGGCGGGCCGCTCCAATTCAGAACGAGAAAATCTCGCTGTGCCCTACCTCCTCCTAAAACCGTAAGCGTATGACCGTCGAACAAATCAGTGTTGTGAAAGGATTACAGTGCGCCGCTTAGAGGCTCCTTTTGTGCACATGTCACAATGTCTTCGATTTTTTCAACATATAAAGTTCTGAGTGACAATTTTTTAGATCTAAATTTAAAAAAATATTAGTGAGTAAGTGCTATTTTGATATTAATGAATTTTTTGAGGACGCATTGTAATCATTGTTAATTTTTAATTTGTTATTTTTTTTTGACTTTCTTCTATTTTAAGTTTTAGTTATACGATTTTTGACATTCATTTATTTGTAATTTTGCATGCCGACTATGGTAGAACATAATTGAAACTATTTATTTTATGACCATTGTTAACCTACATTATGTTCAAGCAAATAAATTTATCTCTATCTTTATCTTGTTAGGTTCTAGGACATGCCGGTTTCACGATGTTCTCCTTCACCGTCCACAAGAATCCGCCATCATGGTATCCCTACCTACTTAAGAACAAAAACAGACAAACAATATTTTTCCTATAATGTGTCAGCTAGCTTCAGCTGTGGATGGATGTGTGTGCTTGTGCACGAAAGAAGCCTCTAAGCGGCGCACTTTAATCCTTTCACTACCGTAATTCTTTCATCGACGGTCATAGGCCCTTTTCAGGGCCACCATACCTCGACCTGGTCGCTGACCTAATACAGGATGACCAAGAAAAAATTAGCGAAACAAAAAGCAAGCATTCTGTAGGTTCAATAAACCCCATGTGAGGCAAATTCAAAAGTACCTACATACCTAATACAGGTGACCAAGAAAGAATCAGTGACACGACAAGAAGAAGCTTGCGATAACCTCGCGTAGTAATTGCGGGGCCTATTTACTAGTCCCGATTGAAGAATAGGCTCCTCCAATATTACCTGTAGATGTTGTGAGAGGCGACTAAGGGAAAACTTTGACTGGCCTCATAGCTCAGTTGGTAGTAACTCTGCCTTCTGCGCTAGAGGTCGCGGGTTCGATCCCCGCACTGGACAAACATTTGTGTGATGAACACAGATGTTTGTTCTGTGTCTGGGTATTAAATATTTATCTATTATGTATATCAGTCTCTGGTACCCATAGTACAGGCTAGGCCCAGTTTGGGATCAGTTGACCGTGTGTGACATGTCCGGAATATTTATTAAAAAAAAAAAAAATAACACAAATCTTTTTGCTGTCTCTCACTCTTCTACTAACTATGCTCAAAATTCACTAATTAGTCGGTTGCATAGAAATTATAATAAAATATTTAGTGGCATTGATATTTTCCACACCAGCATATTTGGTTTCAAACGGAAGGTCCTTCAAGTCCTCAACGATCGCGTGAGGATAGTATGGAGGGTCAGTCGGGATGAAATCAAACTCTCACGCGCAAACACAAACACACACACACACACCCATACACATACACAGAGCACGTAGTTATACATCAGGCATGGATAATATTTGTATATTATCCATGCCCATGTTAATATTTGTTAGAGCTTTTATTGTTTTATAGTTGCTATTATTATTTTATGATAAATACATACTTGGTGACTGTTTTTGGGTATAAGATATAAAATGTAAATCCGTTTTTGGCTGTCAGTTTAGTTATAAGTTTACATGTTTTCTTTTTAAGAGCTGTGGATTTTGTTAATAAAAAATTAAAATAAATGGGCAGCAGCGTAACCCGGATGCCCAGCGTGGCGAGTATGGGCAAATCCCCCCAAATGATTTTGGGTGCAGGCCGTACAAGGTCGGTCGCGCAGGAATTCGATGGAAGCCTAGGTTCAGTAGGTAGCGGATGTTCTACGCCTGAAATGATGATGATTGACTCAGTTGTCCTACTATCCTATCCTACTAATAATAAAAATGCGAAAGTTTGTGAGGATGTTTGTCGTTCAATCACGGCTAAACAGCCGAACGGATTTGGATATTTTATTACACAAAAG
This sequence comes from Anticlea derivata, assembly GCA_947579855.1. Classification (NCBI taxonomy): domain Eukaryota; kingdom Metazoa; phylum Arthropoda; class Insecta; order Lepidoptera; family Geometridae; genus Anticlea; species Anticlea derivata. The sequence continues at coordinate 2,176,508 of OX388287.1, read as the reverse complement.
GAATACAAATGAATGGTAGTAAATGTCTTAAAACCTACGTTAGGTTTGTCTAGACATTAGGTTCTCGATATTAAATGTAAGAAAAATTGTAAACAATCTGTACTTATTTTCTATGAAGAGCGAGCGCATGTAAAGATAACACCGTCACAGATAGGGCTTGCATTATCCGTAAGTTTTTCGTATCCGGATAATATGGATAGTAGTGAATGTTACTATTCGGATATCCGGATAATTCGGATAATTTTGACAAAATCTTCAAAAATTACATAAAAACAAAGGAAATCTGTAAAAATTTGCTCTAATAGTGTTTATTCACTTAAAAAAACATTTACCACAAAAATGACAAACTTTTGCATACTAGTTGATTTATTTTGAATTAATTTAGCTTAAATTGTCATTCTTTTTTAGATTATTGTTTATGGTGATAATGTCCTTTTATATGAATAAAATGATAATCTTTATGTATTCTAAAATTATCTGCATCCCATGGCTTCGCAAGTGCGCATCCCTAATAATAGTAGCCTAAAGCTCATGACTTCATCATCAGATCAACTCTCTAATACTATAATATTATATCAAGTCAAAGTCAAAGTCAAGGTGGTCTGAGGAGTTCCATTGGATCAGCTCCTGACTCTATCATCAGAGCAACCATGAGCATAGCTCTCTCCATAGCCCGTTGCGCGACTTTGAGCTTGTATATGAGGCCCCTAGTTAATATATCAAAGAACGTTACTCAATAAACTTCTCTTTACGAAAGTAGTCTGTAAACCTGTGATATATGGTCCATAATCGAATGGAGCGGTAACCGGCTACCGCTTAGGGTTTGAGTGTATGCTGCACCCTCAGAATACAGAAAAAAGACAGAAATGACGTACGATAAAATTTGTACGAGCTAATGTGTCGCTAAAAAGCATTGCGCATCCCCCGTGCGCAGCTTTTTAATGTTGCAAGCTGGGAAACGGTGTACCAATTTTAGGGTAATTTTTGTATGTTGGGTACCCAATTACTTAAACGGATTTGTACACTTTATGCCACCAAACAATTGTTGTGCATAGAATCACCGATCGGTATTCGCTGAAGGTCATACAGGTATACGCCCCACACTCAAAACGCCCAGACGATGAAGTGGAGGCCATGTATGATGACATTTCAAATGCCATGCATGCCTCGAAAACACACTTTACAGTTGTGATGGGGGACTTCAACGTGCGGCTAGGCACAAGGAACGGCGATGAACTGAAAGTGGGGCAATTCGGATTTGGACAGCGAAACCAAAGGGGCCAGCGTCTGGTCGACTTCATGGAGAAGGAGGGACTCTTTGCGATGAACTCTTTCTTCAAGAAGCGGCCGTCCAGAAAATGGACGTGGCTGCACCCCGGCGGTTACAAAAGCGAGATAGATTTCATCATGACGACCAAGAAGCAAATATTCAATGACGTCTCTGTGATCAACAGGGTCAAAACCGGCAGTGATCACCGTATGGTTAGAGGCTCATTGAATATCAACATTAAGCTGGAAAGGTCTCGTCTGATGAAATCTACTCTTCGCCCAAGTCCTGTCCAGATTCAAAACCCCGAGAGCTTTCAGTTAGAACTCCAAAATCGCTTCCAAAGCCTGGCTGAATGCGGAACAGTGGATGAGCTGAACAACGGGCTAGTGGAAATTGTCCAAGCGGTTGGGTCGGAGTTCTTTAAGACCCACCGTAAAAATAGAACCCAGAAACTCTCTGAGCACACTCTGAAACTCATGGCTGAGCGAAACGACATTAGACTGCATTCTTCAGTGGACAGGTCGAAATACGGCGTGCTCAATAGACAGATCTCTAAGTCCATGCGACACGATTTGCGCCTTTTTAATACAGCTTGTATTAAACGCGCCATAGAGCGCAATAAAGGCTCGAAAGTGTTCGCAAAAGATCTATCTATTGGACAAAGTCAGTTGACGAAACTGAAGACCGATAGCGGCAATATCGTCTCGTCGAAGCCTGAGATTTTACGAGAGCTCGAGAAGTTCTATGGACAACTGTACACCTCATCGCAAAGTCCTGCTCCAAGCACGGCAAGCGATGCAAGAGCCCGTCTGACCCGGCACTATACCGAAGACATCCCGGACGTCAGCCTATACGAGATCCGGACGGCCCTCAAACAGCTTAAGAACAATAAGGCACCGGGGGAGGACGGAATAACGTCAGAGCTTCTGAAAGCGGGTGGAACACCGGTACTTAAAGTCCTTCAGAAGCTATTTAATTCCGTCATCCTCGAAGGTACAACGCCTGAGGCGTGGAACAGGAGCGTAGTGGTACAGTTTTTCAAGAAAGGTGACAACACCCTCTTGAAGAATTATAGGCCCATCTCGCTGCTGAGTCATGTCTATAAGCTGTTTTCGAGAGTTGTCACTAACCGGCTCGCCCGTAGGTTTGACGACTTCCAGCCTCCCGAACAAGCCGGGTTCCGCAAAGGCTTTAGTACCGTAGACCACATCCACACGCTTCGGCAGATTATACAGAAGACCGAAGAGTATAATCGGCCATTATGTCTAGCGTTTGTGGACTACGAGAAAGCCTTCGATTCAGTCGAGACCTGGGCAGTGTTACGGTCACTACAGCGGTGCCAGATCGACTACCGGTATATCGAAGTGTTGAAGTGTTTGTACAGCAAGGCCACCATGTCTATCCGACTCCAGGACCAGAGCACAAATCCAATCCAATTGCAAAAAGGGGTGAGACAGGGAGACGTAATTTCTCCGAAACTGTTCACCTCTGCATTGGAGGATGTTTTTAAGCTTCTGCACTGGGAAGGACAAGGCATCAACATCAATGGCGAATACACCACTCACCTTCGATTCGCCGATGATATAGTCATAATGGCAGAATCGCTGGAGGACCTTGGCGCAATGCTCAGAGACCTCAGTAACGTTTCTCAACAGGTGGGTCTTAAAATGAACATGGGCAAGACTAATATCATGTCCAATGCTCATATTGCACCCATGCCGGTACAAGTTGGGAACGATACCATTCAAGTTGTAGACCACTATGTCTATTTGGGTCAGACGATTCAACTAGGTAGGTCCAACTTCGACAAAGAGGTCAACCGACGAATCCAACTCGGATGGGCAGCGTTTGGGAAACTTCGTCATATCTTCTCGTCGCAGATACCGCAGAGCCTCAAGACGAAAGTCTACAATCAGTGCGTGTTGCCAGTGATGACTTATGGCACTGAAACTTGGTCGTTAACTATAGGCCTCATATACAAGCTCAAAATCGCGCAACGGGCTATGGAGAGGGCTATGCTTGGAGTTTCACTACGTGATAAGATCCGAAATGAGGAAATCCGTAGGAGAACGAAGGTCACCGACATAGCTCTCAGAATTAGCAAGTTGAAGTGGCAGTGGGCAGGCCACATAGCTCGCAGAACCGACAACCGTTGGGGAGTAAAGGTTCTCGAATGGCGACCACGAACCGGGCGACGCAGTATTGGAAGGCCCCCCACCCGATGGACCGACGACATTGTGAAGGTTGCGGGAAGTCGGTGGATGGAGAAGGCTCAAGACCGTTCGTCATGGAACTCTTTGGGGGAGGCCTATGTCCAGCAGTGGACTTCTACAGGCTGATGATGATGATGAACTCTACTCAGATTATTCTAGACTTGGTCGTAAAAAACAGGCGTAGCTTCACCTAGGTTATCAAACCTTACAAAGTGATTCTTGTACTAAAAAACCTTAGCTAGACAATTATAAGTGGGTATTACCAACTTAGCTAATCATTTATAATATTAATTATTAAAAAGACTGACGGAGAGACAGGGCTTGAAATTGAAATAAATAATACAAGGTATAAGTACATGTCGCGTATCGCAAATGTCATTCAAAATTCAAATTTTTTTGACAGCTACTGTCACTGACGCACTTCACTAAAAATCGTTAATCCTGTACCATGTAACTTGAATTTTATTATCTATATTATACGTAAATCAATTAATCTTTGGAATTCAACATTTCTATATACCACGAGAGGATCCCCTGTGTTTGCGGATACAGTACAGTATATGTAATTACATATATTATTATTATTATGAGAGGATGAACGAAAGAAGATTGACGAAACAGGTGTATAAGGCGAGTGTGAATGGAACCGTTGGAAGGGGAAGACCTAGGCGTACGTTTAGCGACCAAATCGGTGACGTTTTGGACAAAGGCCAGGTCAAGAGTACCCTAAACCGACGAGCATGTATGAGGAATGTGATGAGAGTGAATGAAGCGAAAGATGTATGTCAGGATCGTAGCAAGTGGAAGGCCGTGGTCTCTGCCTACCCCTCTGGGAAATAGGCGTGATTTTATGTATGTATTATTATGTAAAGACAGTTGCAAACACAAACAAAATGATGGATTCCAAATCTCTGGTCACGTCGTTTGTATGATTTTAGTCCATTGCGCTCTTCTTATTTCATCAGTGGGGAACCTAAAATTTCAAACTACAATTTTACCCTCAAATATATATATAATAATACAAAAAAATTGGGTGAAAATTTTGGTTATGCTTGCAACACCTTTTTTCAATGTATGAATTTTAGCAATTATTCATTATTTAGTGATTACAAACTCTAAATGTGCTACTTACATGTGAAATGTGATCCCATCTATTTTTTTAAGACGCCCAGCCGAATTTTTGCAGGTAGGAACAGCACTCGATGGCAAATTTCAATTTTTTTTGTGACTCCGTACGATTCGACGTCCACAGACCAACTGACAGAAACTACTCTTCATGGGATTAGTTTTAGTGGTGACAAGTTTCACGCGTGCTGTGCATTTTGTCTTTTTTCTATATTCTGAGGCTGCACCATACACTGTATGGTGCAGTGACGAAACGCGCGGTAACCCGTTAGTCCCGTTACCGCTTGGGAGCTGAGAAGTTATACTAAACTCAAGGACGTTGAATGCAAAAAACCTTTATATAACCTTTAAATAAAAAAGGTATTTATACTATACTAAGTATATGTCCGTATATGTATAAAAATAGGAGCAAGCGAACGAAGTCGCGGAGATAACCATACCATAAGGCCGTCCACAAAAAAAAAATCGGCAAGTCGTGATTTCAACGGTGATGACGTTTTTTAAGTTTCACGGGTCAAGTAGCAACCCCTCAGGAATTAAATTAATATGGGACCACCCCGGGATCATACTTTATACACCAGCGAAATAATTATCAAAATCGGTTTAGTATTGGCTGAGATATCGAGTAAAATACACAAAAAAAACAGCCGACTTGGAACCTCCTCCTTTTTGAAGTCGGTTAAATATATCTGGTGGAGAGCACTGGTAAAGTGGTGGCAGTGGCCCCTTTCGATTGGGTCCAGGTCATGGGTAGTGCCCTCAAACGGTGAAGGAAAACATGACACGTCTCGTTTCGGCATTCGAACGAGGTGATCGCGTCAGAGGAATTTATTACTGTTTACGTCGAGTGCGCCGATTTATTTCTTTTGTTATTCGCTGCACCTGTGTGCGTCGGGTACTGCGTACCTGGCGACGGCCGGGCCGGTGATAACGATGCGCTTGGATTAACTTCATAATGGAAGATAATATTGAAGTCGTACATGTAAACAAGTTTGCTATATTGAATAGTGACAGTTCATTGAGTGAAACAGAAATGATTGAGTCGGAGCTGCAGCAGAAGGAAGTAAATATCATGAGTACGGAGGGACCAGAAAACGACGTAACAACACCAACTATGAGAAGAAAATTACCAACAAAAAGGGGAATAGAACAAGATGAAGAAGAATGGACAGAGGTTAAACCAAAGGAAAAGAAGCCTAATTATGCTAACATAGAAATGTACATTTCATGTAGCGAAAAGATGCCAAAACTTTTTGCATAAGCCAAATTTTTTAAGGAGCACAGTTTATGTGATATTGAAAAAGTCAAATTTGTGAATCCATTTAAAGTGCGAGTCGAAGTCAGTAGTGAAATGTGCGCCTCTAATTTAGAAACATGCCAGGATATGCTAAACAAAGGATGGAGAATTAATCGTGCAATGGAGACAAACCTATCTTTTGGAGTAATCAAAAATGTTGATATCGATATGGAGGATGAGGAAATTTTGAAGAGTATAGTTAGCCCTATAAATACAGAACTTTTGTCTATATACCGTCTCAAGCGTCGATGCAAAGAAGAAGATGGATGGAAGGCGAGTGAATCAGTTCGTCTATGTTTTAAGGGATCATCTCTTCCTAGTTACGTCACGGTAGATGGTTTGCGCATTAGGGTTGATCCTTATGTCTTTCCAGTCTCACAATGTGCAAGATGCTGGAAGCTTGGACATGTTACGAAAAGGTGCCCGTCAAATAAAATAGTTTGCCCCAAATGTGGGGGTGACCATGCCAATTGTGAGACCCAACACTTCAGATGCGTAAATTGTGAAGGCAGTCATATGGCTATGACGAAATCGTGCCCTTCTTTCGTAAAAGAGAAAAAACTCAGGGAAATTATGGCAGATTTCAACTGCACCTATAGAAGAGCATTAACTATGTATGTTCCACCTCCCCGCACTGAACCAAAATATCCAAATAAAGAACGATATAAAGAGACTGAACCAAGCTCAGAATACTTAAGGAACCTGTTCCCAGAATATTGCCAACCTCCTGTTTCTACTTCATCAGCAACGCCAAATTACGCAGAAGTACTGAAAACAAATGCTGACGTGCACGAAGGAAATAAAAGACAAACCCCTCAATGTCCTACTAGAAGACAACAACGGATGCCTTCACCAGGGACTTGGACAGAGGAACCTGAGCCTGAGAATAACATACCACCTGGGCCAAGACCCCCAAGGGAGGCCCCGCGCGGCGAAGCCAAACCAGATAGAACTTCGAATATCCAGGAGCTGCTGAAGAGATTGAAGGAGATTTTATTTCTAAGAGGTGCATCAATACAATCTAAAGTAAAAATGGGGATCAAGTGTTGTGTAGAGTGCTTAGTGTTTATGTTAGTTGACTTTATACCAGACTGGCCGATACTGCAGACCATCTATGACTATTTCTGTCAAGATGGATAACACACGATCAAAAGTTGTTAGGTTAAACATGATCCAATGGAACGCTCAAAGTTTAAGGCCTAAATTAATCGCATTTGAACAACTTCTGTCACAGGAAAAAATCCACATTGCTGCCTTAAGTGAAACCTGGTTGTTACCCGACGTCCATATTAAGGTAAACGGATACAATGTTTATAGGAGAGACAGAGACGGCGGATGGGGTGGCGTTGCAATATTAGTCCATAAATCGATAAAGTCTGCACAGCTTAATTTAGATAGCATCAACCCTGATATGGAAGTAATAGGTATTAAGATCTACAATTGTGATCAAATTCGAAATTTAATTTCATTGTATTGCCCTCCATTGCCGATTCGAACAAGACAACGTGATTGGGAACATTTATTTTCATCTTTATACTCCAAAACACTAATTCTCGGTGATTTCAACGGTCATCACACAAATTGGTCCTATAAAACTGATCAAAGAGGCTCACAAATTTTTGACGCACTCATTGACAATTCTTTTATAACGTTAAATAATGGCCAGCATACACGACTTAAACTCGTGAATAACGTTTTGCAGAAATCTTCTCCCGATATATCCCTCGCATCAACTGATATCGCATTAAGATTAAATTGGACCACCTTAAGTGAAACCTTCGGAAGTGATCACCTTTTAATCAAAATCTCCACACATTTTAATTCTAACATGGATATCTCACTCAAAAGAAATTTAAAAAGAGCTGATTGGCCCGCCTACAAAGAATTACTAGAAACTCTTTTTACGAATTTTTATATTTCAGACAATCCTCAGCTGTCGTACAATAATTTTGTAGATTGCATTAAAACCGCTGCTGACTGCCATATCCCTTTTATTAAAATCAACCCAAATCCTGAAAGTAATTTTGTCCCTAAACCTTATTGGAATGCTTCCATATCTAAAATTGTTGCAGAACGTCGTCTTGCGCTAACTAAGTTTCGACGTAACCCTACTCCAAGTAATTTATCATTTTTACAAGTAAAAGTTAGTGAAGCGCAAAAAATTATACGTAGAGAGAAAAATAAAGCATGGCAGGAATACTGTTCATCAATAGATAGTTCTACATCTCAAAGCGAATTATGGCGCAAGATAAGATGGTTTAAGGGTTATAATGCGCCACGATCGTTCATTGACAAAGATAAGACCAGCCGCCTGTTACAGAGCCTGACCCCTGATTATGTTTGCACCCAAGATCCTAATTTCTTTTCTTCTAACGCTTTATTAGAAACCCCAATACTGAGACAAGAGTTAGATTGTTGTATGAGGCATAAAGATACGTCCCCAGGGTGTGATAATATATCATACTCGATGATAGCTAACCTTCCTGAAAACGGTAAAAATATTTTAACAGCATTATATAATGAGATTTATAAAACCGGTTTTGTGCCCCATCAGTGGCGCGATATTACTATTGTCCCGATACCGAAACCTGGACGTGACCTTCAGTCTCCTTCAGCCCTGCGCCCGATATCTATGATGTCTTGTCTTTGTAAGATTTTTCACAACATACTAATCAGTAGATTAGAGTGGTTCGTTGAGAAAAATAATATTTTGTCACCTAAAACAATCGGCTTCAGGAAAGGACGCTCGACCATAGACAATATTGCTAGCTTAGTAACACGAATACAATTGGGTTTTTTACATAAAAAATGCACAATAGCTTGCTTCATAGATATCGACAATGCATACAACAACGTTGATATAAATGCCCTTTTAGATACTATGGATGATATCGGGGTAGGTACACAAATGTGTCGATATATTTGGAATTTTTTAAAAGAGAGAAACTTCAGATTCAGTCCGAAAAATCCTGCCTTCGTCGAAGTACATGCCGTGGTTTAGCTCAAGGCGACCCTTTATAGAAGTGGGGAGCCACTTCTATTTAATATAGTAACTATCCACATTTGTAAGGAAATAAGTAACGTACATATTTCACAATATGCGGATGATTTTGTCCTATACGTTAGCTGCAATAATACGAGTGAAGGGACCCACAAATTGCAACAGGCTCTAAATAAATTAACAGATATACTTGCAAAGATAGGTCTAAGCATTTCATCGTCTAAAAGTAAAGTTTGTATTTTCAAAAGCAGTATTATGAGAGACCCTGTATATCTTACAACAAATGATGTACCTTTAGAGTTGGTGGATAATTTTAAATACTTAGGCCTCTGGTTAGATAGGTCATTACGTTGGGCGAAACATATTAATGAAATTAAAGAAAAATCTTCCAAATTTTTTAATACGTTTAAAGTGCTAGCTTGTTCAGGTTGGGGTATGCATCCTCGTCATTTAAGGCGCTTATACATAGCTAGTATACGGAGCAGATTAGATTATGCGAGCTTCATCTACGGGAACAGCTGCAAGACACATTTAAATAAACTAGATATGACACAAAATCAATGCATGCGTGTTATAGGTGGGTTCATACGCAGCACAGCTATACATGTCATGGAATGTGAACTTTATCTCCAACCTCTGTGTGTGCGTCGGTATTATCTTGCCGGTAAATATTGGTTACGAAGAAAATCATGTACAGACAGTGAAATTATTTATTTGTTAAGCGATCTGAGTGTATTGAGTCACAATAGGTTATGGAGACGCAGGGTAAAGCCTTTATTAGTCACAATACATGACCAACATAAGGACCTTTCTATTCATTCGAGTCAAAAAAATGAAATGTTTTCCTTAGATAAGTGGATGAGCAGTGTGGATATTTCCAATATAAAACCTTACATTGATATTGTTATGAACTCAAAGCGTAGCTACAATGCAGACGCATTAAAAAATATGTGTGATGAATATTTGTTAGACAAATATAGCAGTTGCTATAAAATATATACGGATGGGTCTAAATTAGATAACATGTCGGGATTGGCCATATTCGATCCACAAACAAACAGTGCAATAAAAATTAAAATAAAATCAAACATATCTATCATGTACACAGAGTTAATTGCAATTGCAGAAGCGACATCGTATATTGATTCCTTTGAGGCCGGAAATTATGTTGTTTTGACGGACTCCAAAAGCGCCCTCCAACATATCGCTAGATGCAACACGAATATTCGTGTCGCACCGATAGCGTATAGTATTTTGGAGTCCCTTGTTAAACTTTTCAATAAAAATAAATTTGTCACACTACAGTGGGTGCCGTCTCACGTCGGCTTATCCGGCAACGAGACCGCTGATCGTCTCGCCAGGGAGGCTCTCGAGGATGGCATCTCCATGAACTTTTTACCCTATCACAGTGACCTTCTTCCCTTAGTGAAAGCAAAATGTAGACAAATCTGGAAAGAATATTTCGATGAAAGGTCACTGAGTAAGGGAATATAGTATAGAACGATTCAGCCAGGCCTCTCTAGGTCGCCGTGGTTTGATGGTTCTAGTATGGCCAGAACAGACATCATAGCCTTAATGAGGCTTCGATCGGGACACATTCCACTTAATAGCTTTGGTTATCTCATGGGTAAAATTCTTTCACCAAATTGTACAGAATGTGAGGTTGCAGAAGATGCGTACCATATTATTGTGGAGTGTGTCCGGAACGAAACAGAAAGAATGGCATTTGCCAATAAATTTAATGATGATTTGTCAGTGATTGGCAGGTGCAATAGTGTCTTGGCTTTCCCCTTATCGGAACAAGCCAAGGCATTATTGGAACTTGTTAAAGCAGGCGTACGTAGAAGATAAGTTGTTTTTTTTGTTAAAAGTGCCTTTTCAAGGGTGGCATAATCATTTTGATTAAACCCTTATTAATAAATAAAGATATAAAAAAAAAAAAAAAAACATGACAATTTGTTAAAGAACCAACTAGGTTCTGACGAGTGTGTGTGTCCACACAAAGGTTTTTAGGGCACAAAAACAATAATTGTAACCGTTTTTTTAATACAGTGTAGAATAAATAAATAAAAAAAAACATTGTGATAATACCGGCATGTCGTAGAACTTAAAAATTTGAAGACGTGACATGTGCACGATATGAGCCTCTGAGAGGCGCACTTTAATCCTTTCACTACACTGATTCTTTCACCGACGGTCATAGGCCCTTTTCAGGGCCACCATACCTCAACCAGGTCACTGACCTAATACAGGATTACCAAGAAAGAATCAGTGACACGACATTTCACGACAAGAAGATCTTCAATGTGGAGAGCCCGCTCCATACAGCGTGGTGTATAACACGTTCTCTCTTTCTGCAAACAAGAAATAACACCCAAGAGTCACATACACAGTTCTGACCCCACACTAGGATTCCCGGTGTCGTGGGTATCAGAAACTACGAGTACCATGGTACCACGACACCCAGACCCGGAACTAATATTTGCAGATCATGCAAATATTTGTCCCGCAGCGGAAATCGAACCCCTTGCGTTGGCAGATAATATCTACAGTGTATCTACATTCTCCGAAAAGACAAAATACCTTACCCTGGTAATTTGACTTATTTTGTCCGTATAAGCGGTGTTGGCGTAGTGGGAGGTAGCCCCAGTTTCGATCCGAAGATCATGGGATCGTTACGGCGTGATTGAATCACAAACATCCTCACAAACTTACATACATATTTATAATAAGCTTCCGCTCACGGCGTCGCTTGCGTTGTACCTACCTATATATTAGATAGATAGATAGATAGATAACACTTTATTGATCACTGTCTTGTAATGGAAAGACTGTTTCTTGTATTATGGTTTTTAATTAAAGTTTTACATTTATAAAACAATATATAAATTTGTATGCTAGGTAGGTACGGAGCGCGAGACGCGGTTATATAAAATTGGTAGGTGCGCTCGCGACCGCGGCGGTTGGGGAAATGGTCTTGTGGGGTGCGCGGGCGCGGAGGACCGAGCGCGCTTGCCTCTCGCCCCGCGCCGCGCCTCCCCTGGATGACGTCACGAAGCTGGCGTCAACATATTCCGCGGCGTTGGAAGCTTGCTTCCAAGTATGGTATGAATTTATTATCTAGTAGATAAGTTTAGGCTCCTTGAAGCAGAAGGAATCTTGTAGACATCTTGTCGTTATTGTTCATCAGGATCAGGTTCAGACAATGGTACAAGGCACATCCGGTTGACTGCTCTCTTCACCATTCCTTTGGTGGTGTAGACGTCAGCTACTCGGCATATTTTATCCTTGCCTTCGTAAAGCTTGCTGACGCGTCCCATTTTCCAATGAAGCGGCGATAGGTTGTCCTCCTTCAGAATGACAAGGTCTCCGACTTGAAGTGGGTTATGGTCCTTTCTCCATTTGGTGCGGTTTTGTAGTTCCGCCATGAACTCTCGACGCCATCTCTCCCAGAATTGCTGCCGGACTTGCTCGATGCGCTGGTATCGGTTGGGCCTCGCTGTGTTGACAGGCAGTGATGGGACTGACGTCAGCGGGCGGCCGATCAAGAAGTGTCCGGGAGTCAAGGGATTGAGATCGGTAGGGTCAGATGAGAGAGGAGAAATAGGACGGGAATTAAGGATTGCTTCTATTTGTGTGAAAAGTGTAGCCAACTCCTCAAAAGTTAAGGAGGCGTTGCCAGCTACGCGTTTTAAATGATATTTTGCAGATTTGACACCTGCCTCCCATATTCCACCAAAATGAGGTGAATAGGCAGGGGAAAACATGAATTTAATTTCCTCGTTAGCGGCGTAATCTAAGACTGGTCGGCGACTGGACCGTATAACTCTACCTAACTCATTGTTCGCGCCTACAAAGTTCTTGCCGTTATCGCAGTAGATCACATAAGGCTTGCCCCGACGAGACACAAACCTGCGTAGGCATGATAGGAAGGCTTCAGTGGTGAGGTCACTGACAACCTCTAAATGAAGGGCCTTAGTGGCAAGACATACGAAAACGCACAGATAGGCTTTTGTTATACGATTACCTCGTCCCTTTTTAGAAGAAATCATAAAGGGTCCAGCAAAGTCGATCCCACACGAGTTGAAAGGAAAGCTTGGATTTATTCTTACATTAGGCAAGTCCCCCATTTTAGGCTGTATAGTCTGACCGCGCATGCGTGAGCAGACGACACATTTCTTGTAAATTGCGCGAGCCAAGTTTCTGCCACCTAGTGGCCAGAACCTTTCACGCATAGATGACAGAAGTAGCTGAGGACCTGCGTGAAACAAACGTGAATGTTCATTTTTCATTATAAGTTTAGTTAGGTGATGCTTAGCATCGAGTAGGATAGGATGCTTCTTGTCATAGTGACAATCGGCCTGGGCTAATCTACCTCCCACTCTCACTAAACCGTTAGAATCCAAGAATGGATTGAGAGGCAATAATTTGCTTTTATGATGCAGCTCTTTGCCACCTTGTATTTGTTTTAGATCTGTAACGAAAGACTCGGCCTGACTTAGTTTTAACAAAAGGGTTGACGAACGTTCAAGTTCATCAGCTTGCAACGGTCCGGTTAATTTAGCGTTACTCTTTTTACAGTTATTTATGAAACGTATAATATAGGCATAAATTCTTTTTAGTTTTATATAATTTGAATAATTCTTAAATTCTATTACTGACTTGCTAGCAGTTTCATTATAACACACGAATGTTTTCGTTTCAGGCAAGTTAGTAGGCGTAGTGTTAGGTTGAGTAGGCCATGTAGACTGACCTTCCTTCAGATATAAAGGTCCCTCCCACCACAGAGAAGACGCCTGCAGATGCTGTGGGTCGATGCCCCTAGAAGCTAGGTCTGCAGGGTTCAAATCGGTTGGAACATGTTTCCATTTATAATCTTGGGTAAGTTCGTTTATTTTATTCACCCGGTTACGAACGAACGTTTGTAGGGTTTTGTTTTGACTTTTAAGCCATCCGAGTACAACTGTGGAATCCGTCCACATGTACTTTTGAACTACTTTGCATGGTAATGATTGCACAACCTTATCTGATAGTTGAGCTCCTAACAAGGCCGCAGTTAACTCTAGACGTGGTATAGTAAGAGTTTTAATAGGCGCAACTCTTGTTTTGGCACAAAGTAGCCGGACAGTAATGTTTTCTTCGTTATTGAGTGAGCGCATATACACACACGCCCCGTAAGCTTGCTGAGAAGCATCTACGAAGCAATGCAGCTCAATGGGTCGAACTTCTTGACTGCCACCTATAGCACAGCGAGGTATGACAATGTCCGATAAATGATGTAGGTTATGTATGAAGGTAACCCACCTTTTAACAAACTGATCTGGAACTAGATCATCCCAGTCTAACTTGGCACTCCATAGATTTTGGAGTAGAATTTTGGGTTTTATTATGCAACAGCTGACTAACCCCAATGGGTCGAAGAGCTTACAAGTAGTCGAAATAATCGTTCTTTTTGTTACCTTTGGCGTGGTTTCAATATCACTTGGAAAATGTAGTTGGTCTGCCATAGGTGACCATTTCAAACCTAAAACAGTGGCTTCTTCATGAAACTCAAGACAACTCGAAGATTCTGATTGATCATTTAATATTTGAGGGCAATTTGTGCGGAATTTTCTCAGTGGAAAGCAAGCTGAATCAAGTACTTTAGTGACATTTATATAAATGTGTTTTAGCTCCTTCTCGCAGAAAGCACCTGTATTTAAATCGTCGATATAGAAATAGTTTTTGATGACATTAGCAATAACTGGATCGGTGCACTCATCAGCCAGCTGAACAAGACACCTGGTGCTCAAGAATGGAGCAGAAGCCGTTCCGTAGGTCAACGTTCGAAGTTGCTGAATTTTGATGGGCTGAACTGGACTTGATTTATCGCTACCTGCATCTCGCCAAAGCACAAGCTGTAAATGACGCTGAGATTGGTCTAAGGCAACCTGTCTATAAAATTTAGTAATATCAGCAGTCAACACAAATTTATGTATTCGGAAGCGAATGAGAATAGACATCAAGTCGCTCTGCACTACAGGACCCAGTGCCTGTATGTCATTAAGTGACTTTCCCGAACTGGACTTCGCTGAGGCGTCAAAGACCACCCTCAGCTTTGTGGTTTCCCTCTGTTCTCGAATGACACAGTGATGAGGTAGGTAGTATCCAAACTCAGGTTTTTGAATTTCATTTAAATGTCCTAAATCGCCATATTCTTTTATAAAATTACTGTATTGTTCCTTAACATTTTCATTTTTATTTAATTTTCTTTCTAGGTTTTTAAAACGTCTCATTGCAACAGGGAATGAGTTGCCAAGTGCCTGCTCAGGATCCTCCTTCAGCGGCATCATGACTGAAAATCGGCCGTCAGGTAAGCGACGAGTATTTTTTACAAAATGAGATTCACAAAATTGTTCATCTGTTGAGTATGTATTCATGTCTGAGGGCAATTCTTCGGCCTCCCAGAATTTTTTGATTGAATTATGAATATCTTGAAGTGATACCCTAGAATTATTATGCACAAAGTTGCATTTGATATTAGTATTAGGATTATAGTAGGATTCCCCGGTATGACCCGCTACTAGCCACCCTAACAAGCTATCTTGTAAAATAGGTTTATTTGGACCCAATTTTATTTGATTGGGACTTATAATGTCAAAGAAAACATCATGCAACATTTTTTGTTTCAGATCCGTGGTGATGAACGAGCACTGACTCCCAGTATCCAGCAACGCACGGGCGAGGTAAGTACGATTATTTTGCTTATTTATGACCTCAACTTGAGCCGTACATAGTAGGACTTGACCTGGATAAACAGCTGATAAACTAACCGGAACATTGCAAGCTGATGATGACTCGGTACTTTCGGTAGCTACGTTACTAACCATATTATTTGTGTGTAAAACTGTATTGTGTTTTTCTCGACAGATGCGACACAAACCTTTCAACGTGCAATCTACATTACTGTGACCACTACGCAGACAATTGGCACATAACTTGTGTGTAGAAACCTCAGCAAGTCTGTCATCTACGCTCATGGCCTTGAACTTGTGGCATTGATGCACATAATGATTTGTTTTATTACAGATTAGACATGCCTTTTTTTGCGAACCCTCCGAAACGGTAAATGAATTGACATTTAATTTATTTTCTTTGTTATTATTATTATTATTTTTATAACTATTTGTTTTATTTTCATAATTATTATTGCGGCTATAATTGGCTGTTTCTAGAACATTAGCCCGATTCTCAAGAAATTCTTTAAATTCGATAAGTGTAGGTAAGTGCGATAAGCGCCCTTTGTGTTCCTCCCATTTGCTACTCGTTTTAGGATCTAACTTTGCTGAGACCAAGAATATAACTAACGGGTCCCAACCAGTCGTGGGAACATCCAGGGTATCGAGCGCGTTTAGATTTTTATAAACTTGATCACTCAAATACCTTAATCCCTGGAATGATTCCTTCTGAATAGGGTTGAGGCTCACCAACGCACTTAAATGATTATTTATCAAAATATTTTTGTTATTGTACCTATCACATAAAGCCTTCCACGCAAACCCGTAATTCCTCGCGGCAAACTCTATGGATCTAATAACGATAGCAGCACTTCCTACTAAAGAATTTCTCAAATAATGAAATTTGTTGATCGGTGCGATTGAGTCATTGTCATTGATTAGTGAATCAAAAATGTCTCTAAATTCTAACCATTTAACAAAGTTGCCATCAAAAGTGGGCAGATTAATTGTCGGCAGTTTTACTGAACTATTCGCTGCATGACAACAACTCGACTTCGCCGATCCATGATCAGAGTTTTTATTTTTGGCTGAGAATGAGTCTATTATTTCTTGAGCGAAAGCGATTTGTGAATAAAACACGCTTTCTGTCAATTCCCGTTGTGAAATCTGCTCATCTACATTCTGAGAAAGTTCTTCGATTTCTGATTGTATACTGCCAAAACTAGACATCAATTCTTGAAGTTGTGATAATCGCAAAGATAGCTCTCTAATCTCCAGGCTTGTATGATCAGCAGATTTACATGTTCGGTATTTTTTCACAAAAGTTTCAAATGAAGTTAATCTACTTCTAATAACACCGCGTTTTCGGGATAACGTTTTTAAATATTCTATAGGATCAGTTTTATTTGACGTATCAACATTCAAAATTGGAATGTGACTTTTTGATCTCGTTTTAGACTCACTTTCAGCCATCATTATATAACAAATTGAATTTAAAGTCTAAATAATATTAACTTATCTAAAACAATGAGTTAGGTAGGTTAATTAAAACAATATGTGCACTCTAACCGATATACAATCCAGTCGCCACCCAGTCCAAACCACTGCCGCTGCCGCCGAGCCCGCCAACAGCACAAACAGCGTACGGGAAGCACCGCTGCGCGCTGCCACCGAGCCCGCCAAGAACGCCAGCTACGCCCGCCCGGGACGCAGCACAGCGCGGCACAGCGCGAGGACTCGACCACAAAGGGGGCTGGAATTGGTCGGCAAAAAGGCGTTGAAATAAAAATGTTATGATGAAAGCACCAGAGTTTATTTTAACAATTAAAAGCACTTTTGAAATTAAATATTAAAACCAATCTTTATTTTTGTAGATAAGTAGTACTTTTAATATATAAGAAAAGGATTAAATTATTATTTTAAATTTATATTAGAAAAGTTCCAACGATCTTTTTCCAAAAAGGTGATTGCGATGCGTTGGCAAAAGCAAAGATGCAAAGTTGAAATACCTAGTATTAAAAGGATAATCTCAAACTTAATTAGGTGAGCTTATTATTAGCTTTTATATTATAAAATAGGCATCAATCGTGTAGGATTGATGATTCTTGGAAAGCAAAAACTTAGCGTGATCTCAAAATGGCGGGATGTTGTAAAGTTTTTGCAAATATCAACTCGTCTGTGCAAATAAAATAAGGCAGGGATGGTACGCGTAAAGCAAGATACCTCCCTAAACAGCTTCGAAGTAGCTAGGCATTCACACAGCAAGTAGAAGTTGGATATAAGGGCAATGAAGGGAAAGCAAAAGGAAGGCTTACTTTCTTTGTTTGACCGGCCGGCACTTTGTCGTTCACAATCACTGACACGACGATAGCAATCCGGCTTCGTTTCCAGTGGTTTTTCTTCAGTTCACGGTCGCCAATATGTCTTGTAATGGAAAGACTGTTTCTTGTATTATGGTTTTTAATTAAAGTTTTACATTTATAAAACAATATATAAATTTGTATGCTAGGTAGGTACGGAGCGCGAGACGCGGTTATATAAAATTGGTAGGTGCGCTCGCGACCGCGGCGGTTGGGGAAATGGTCTTGTGGGGTGCGCGGGCGCGGAGGACCGAGCGCGCTTGCCTCTCGCCCCGCGCCGCGCCTCCCCTGGATGACGTCACGAAGCTGGCGTCAACAATCACCATACGGAAATAATACATAAGATCACAATTACAAATTTACACGGCAATACAATGGGCGGCCTTATCGCTAAGAGCGATCTCTGCCAGGCAACCTTAGGATGGACTATTATTGGATATTATTGGACCCGAGAGCTGGCTCTTATTTGGCCCAGCGCATTAGCATTGCCATCCAGCGTGGCAATTCCGCCAGCGTCTTGGGGACGCTTCCAACTGGTAGTGATCTGGATCAGTTGAGCTATCTATAGATCGTTTGTAACGGTCTTTAGATGGCTCAACTGTTTCTTATGTATTTTGTAAATATTAACTTGTATTAGGTTTAGGTTTCTTTCTGTATATTATTGGATATTATGCTATTCTAGGTAAAGAACTTTATATATTCCACGTTTCATCGAAATCGGTTGAGCCGTTACGGCGTGATTCAACCACAAACATCCAAACATCTAGGATATAATATTAGGAAATATGATAGTAGGACATATCGCATGCCGCTTGAACACGGCTTCAGTGTTTTTAGTGAGGTGGAAAACCTAAGTAAACCAACCTTCATGATCTCCCGGCGGCAGTGGGCACGGCGGCCGGTTGGCAATGTTCGGACAATACATCACATCTGTTATCAAAGAAGAAAGTTTTTGGAGTAGGTAGGGCACAGCGAGATTATCTCGCTCTAAATTGGCATTAGAGCAGCCCGCCTGGAGAGGTACCTCCGCCGTACAGAAGATCGCAGCGAAATAACATTATTTGTTCCAAATAATGATGTGTTCCTGCGGTGAGTAAGGTTGCCAGAGCTCTTTAGGGGTGAGGGGTTCGGCAGGCAACGCATTAGCAATGCTCCAGGTGTTGCTGATGTCAATAGGCGACGGTAACCAATTACCATCAAGAGGGCCGTAAGCCTGTTTGCCTTCGTATATCATAAAAAAAACTAGAAATAATTCAACGTTAAACCCACAATGCCGGCTCGTATCTTAAACCCAGCCACAGCTGAAGAATAGGCCCCTCCATTGCTACCCGTGGATGTCTGACGCGACTAAGGGAAATAAAGCTAGGGGATGGGCAGCAGCGTTCCCTATCAACAAGAGCTTTATCTGCGCTCGCCAACCCGCATGCCCAGCGTGGCGAGTATGGGCAAATCGCCCCAAATTATTTTGGGTGCAGGCCGTACAAGGGTCGGTCGCTGGAAATCTATGGGCCTATGTTCAGCAATGGATGTCCTACGGCTGAAATAATGAACATAATGATGATGACGAGGTATTTTTAGGGTTCCGTACCTCATTTGGAAAAACGGAATCCTTATAGGATCACTTTGTTGTCCGTCTGTCTGTCTGTCCGTCTGTCAAGACCCTTTTTCTCAGAAACGGCTGAAGGTATCAACTTGAATTTATACCATATATTAAGGTCTGGGTGGCTTATGGTTTCCGTATAAAAATCAAAGCTCTAGCTTAATGCATTAAAAAGATATGGCAATGAATGTATAATTTTTGTATGGAAATGGCAAAAATGAAAAACCTCTAGGGTACTTCTACCAGTTACCTCACAATTCGGAAATTTGGAATGCTAGGAGCTTAACACAATGAAAGGGAAAAGTCTGAAATTGAGGATTTCGAAGTTTTTTAGGAAACAAAGTTATATTTGCGGTCAATGTCGTACAATGACTACGTGAGCGACCGCAAATATATGTTTGTCACTTCCTACACTTTGTGGGTAAGTACACTACATTGGTGCACGATCGGGATTCAAACCCACGTCCAATGGTACGGAAGCATCAGGGCGCGAGTTCTCGCACTTGACCGTCTTTTGACTTGATCTATTTCCTTTATGTGGCAATAGTGTCACTGTGGTAGCACCACAACAGGCTTATTGTGATCCCCACAATATTAAAAAAAAAATGATGAGGTAGATACTTTACATGGATTGCCACGACATGCCGAGTATTCAATGCGTTCATACACGTGTTCACTGTGACCATCGCTATTGCCATCGGCACAAGCGTCTGCTTTGCGAGACATCATCTTTCGGTGGACTGAAACAAGAGCATTCATTAAAGCAGGTTACCTATATGACTTTTGACTACAATCAGTGCGTGTTGTCAGTGATGACTTGGTCACTGAGACTTGGTCGTTAACTATAGGCCTCATATACAAGCTCAAAGTCGCGCAACGGGCTATGGAGAGAGCTATGCTCGGAGTTTCACTACGTGATCAGATCCGAAATGAGGAAATTCGTAGAAGAACCAAGGTCACCGACATAGCTCTCAGAATTAACAAGTTGAAGTGGCAGTGGGCAGGCCATATAGCACGCAGAACCGACAACCGTTGGGGAGTAAAGGTTCTCGAATGGCGATCATGAACCGGGCGACACAGTGTTGGAAGGCCACCCGATGGACCGACGACATTGTGAAGGTTGTGGGAAGTCGATGTATGGAGAAGGCTCAAGACCGTTCGACATGAAACTCTTTGGGGGAGGCCTATGTCCAGCAGTGGACTTTTACAGGCTGATGATGATATGACTTTTGGTTGACCCCGCGGATCGATATATGCTAGTCGTCATCGCCATTCACGTGACTTGCCGTCAATGCGATCTTCTCACCTTTAAATGTGGCCACTGCGATAGCTATAGCTGTGACAACTGCAGCTGCCGCGCTGATGATGTACCAGATATCGTTCGAGGACCCTGGAATCAGTCGGGGGGAAAGTTATCTTAGCGCGTTAGACATAAATGTCATTTTGGATGACCAAGAAAGAGTCAGTGACACAAGCAAGCAAGCAAGCAAGTGTCTTTACTGCTTTTGCCTGCCATTTTATTATGTATTACCTATTTTTATAAGCTCACTAGATATTTCATCAAGTGTAGCGTGTGCTGCCCTTAGAACATTTAATTTTACTGAAGCTCACCTATTGTAATTTTTTCAAATTTTTATAGTAAGAAAGAAGAAAGAAAATGTATTTATTTGACCCACAACGCAGTAAGTAGGTAGGTAGATACAAAAAAAAATTGCCCATCCCCTAGCTTTTTTCTCTTTGTCGCCTCTTACGACATCCGCGGATAGATATGGAGGGGCCTATTCTTTAGCCGGGGCCACCACGGCCTAGCTAAAAAAATACTTGAACCTTGAATTAATACAAAAACACACATAGTCTTTTATATATTGAATTAAATCTTTATTTACAGAAAGAAACTTTTAACTAATACAAGTTAATATTTACGAAATACACAAGAAACAGTTGAGCTAATTAGCATTGATATAAAACTATTATAATATATTATTATATTGATATGCGGAAACTTTTAAATTGTATTTAGTTATAGTTTATGATTAATAAGTAGTTTTTGCCATATAGCTCGCAGAACCGACAACCGTTGGGGAGTAAAGGTTCTCGAATGGCGACCACGAACCGGGCGACGCAGTGTTGGAAGGCCCCCCACCCGATGGACCGACGACATTGTGAAGGTTGCGGGAAGTCGGTGGATGGAGAAGGCTCAAGACCGTTCGTCATGGAACTCTTTGGGGGAGGCCTATGTCCAGCAGTGGACTTCTACAGGCTGATGATGATGATGATGATGATGAAGTAGTTTTTTATGACAGTTTGTTTTCCTAAGAAATAATAAAAAAAAAAAAATGTCCAGCGAATTAGCATTGCCATCCAGAGTGGCAATTCCGCAAGCAGCGTCTTGGGGACGCTTCCGACGGGTAGTGATCTGGATCAGATGAGCTATCTATAGATTGTTTGTAACGGTCTTTAGATAGCTCAATTGTTTCTTGTGTATTTTGTAAATATTAATTTACATATTTAATAAATATAAAAAGAAGCATTTTGTTTAACTTTTCCAGTTTCCGATTCCGATTAACCGGTTAATTTCAAACCGGTTGACCTGTGTTCGGACGATTAGTCTTACCGCTTTCGTCCGTACGAGGGTCTACCGTCGCCGTCGTAGTTGTTGTAATTACTTGTGTGTATTCATCGTTTACAGGCAAAACTACTGAAATTTTAAGAGTAGGTAAATTAGGTACTTAGTTTCTATTCTACAGACACAGTACCTACATATGGGTTTTTATTTAGGTCTTATTTATTAGATATTATAATTAGATTATTTTTCTTTTGAGCCTCACCTAGTTCGATCGGCACCACACTGAAGCTTTACATTCCATTTTGTGAAAAAGGATCATCGAAAATAATGCTAGGCACGCGCGCCGTGTTTGTTGCCTGATTCTTGTAGGCTTGGTCGCGAGGCACAGGCGTAGCTTCACCTAGTTTCTAAGACGTTTCAAAGTGATCCTAGTGATTTTATTGAAATAAACGCATTTTGAATTTGACTTTGGTTATTTTATTTAACCTAAAACAGTTTTAATAGAATCTAAAATAGATTCTTATTGATTCTACATTATCGAACGTAGGTGATATTGATTATTGTCAATTATATAAATATACCTATTTAGGGTGATTCTTATTACCATAAATATACTATTCTAAAAGAGCTTATTCAATCAAAGTGTAGGAAATGGTTTCGGCAGAATACCAGCGTCTGCTGCTAAAACAGTAGGCATAATCGATACGTCGATGTGACCAGACTGCTGAAGGATGTTACTAATCTCAAAGCTAGTCTGGTTGAAGTGAAGATGAAGTTGGAGGCGTCAGAAGTTATCATCGGTGACCTTTGCTCCGAGGTTGCATCACTGCGTGCTGCCACGGTAACTAGGTCACCTGAGGCTTCGCACGTCAACACTCGTCGAGGAGCGCGAAATATGTCGGCGTCATCG
Source organism: Anticlea derivata (assembly GCA_947579855.1). Taxonomy (NCBI): domain Eukaryota; kingdom Metazoa; phylum Arthropoda; class Insecta; order Lepidoptera; family Geometridae; genus Anticlea; species Anticlea derivata. The sequence continues at coordinate 2,153,450 of OX388287.1, read as the reverse complement.
TTCGAGTCAGCGATATTGGATGTGTCGCTGGCCGCGGTTGACGACGCCGCCAATATTTTGCGGTCGCCCCGCCCGCTCCCCGCGTTACCGCGTGAGGGACCGTCACGTGCGCGCGCGCCTTCCCCCCCGCGTGCTTACGCCTCCGTCGTCGCCGCCACTGCAGCACCTCATGACGACGATGCTGCGAGCCGCGCCGCGCCCGCTGCGCGCCCGCAGCGTATGGTTGCCGCTCGCGTCTCAAAACCCAAGCGACCACCGCGGAAGGGGATGAATCGTCGTGACGGCGCAGGTGCTTCGCTTCCGGGTCCTTCACAAGACCGATGTGACAAGGAGGGTTTCACCAAGGTAGAGCGAAGGAAGAAGAAGTCCTCTTGCCGAAATCAGTGCGGCACCGCCGTACGGAATGAGCAGAACCAGGCATACTGGCTCAGACCCGAGGTGCCCACCACTCAAATGTACGTGTCGCGCGTACGTTACGCCGTGACGGCAGAAGGGATGGTGGCGTATCTCAATCAGAAGACCGGCCTCACTATGAGGGTCGAGAAGTTGGAGTCTCGCTATAATGTGAATTTTAATTCCTTTATGGTGAGAGTACCTACTGATCGCTTGTCGATATTCATGAGTGGGGAGATGTGGCCTAAAGGTGTCAAATTCAGGAGGTTCATTGGACGCCTGCCACGAGACACCGGAGGCGCCGCCACTGGGCAGTTACGTCACACGTCGTTGCCTATACGTGTGCAATAATTAAATAATAGGTTTTTTATATATTTTAGGTTAAGGTATATATTTCTATGGGTCCTAGAATTTAGTTTTTAACATCTGTACTATTCTTAAGTTACCTGAAATAAAATTTATATTATTATTATTATTATTATAATGCTGAGCCGAGTCCATTTTGCTGCTGCAGCACACATCTGGGAAATGTATGAAGAATACTTGTTGTGCTGACCCCACAAGATGTGGGATAAGGGCAGGTAGCTGATGATAATGATGGTATAGCCACTAGATGCATAACTAACGCCATCTATTGAGTGCGTGCGCGGTTTACGCGGTAATACCAGTTGCAGGTGCTAGGTGGCTCTTGCTATCAATTGCGCTGCTAGCGGCATCTAGTGCCTAGGGTAAGACATCTAAAATAGCCCGAACAATAGCCCGAGTTATGAGGGTTGCGTTCCGTTGTATGAGATGAGGTATCTGTACTAGTATAGTATTATGTTATCTGTGGTATAGCTAAACATTTTAATTCAAGCCTCTAAAAGTTAAAGTTATAATTTATTTAAAAGGCATAAGGATCATTTTAAAATAAATTTCAGATGTAACGAAGACCTGGGTAACGCAGCGGGCGATTGCCCGTCTGAGAAGCAAGGGTTGCGGGTTCGATTCCCGCGCGGGACAAATGTTTGCATGATCTGCAAATATTTGTTTCCGGTCTGGGTGTTGTGGTACCATGGTACTCAGAGTTTCTGATATCCACGTCACAGGGAATCCTGAATGGGGTCAGGACTATGTATGTGACTGTTGGGTGTTATTTATTTATTTATAAATATAGCACGCTGTTTGAATACGCCTTGAGTTGCTGGTAGACTTTTACCTGGTTTTCTGACTTCAACTTGGAGGTTGAATAAACTGGAACGAAGACCCCGAGGCGTGTAGAAGAGGGAGCAGTTCCAAGTACCGTTCATCGTTGCTGTAGCTTTTATCTAAAAATACTATCAATTAAAAATACTACTAGAATAATACTTTTATTTACAGTAAAAGGCGACTAAGGGAAAAAAGCTAAGGGTTAGGCAGCCAGCATCGTTATTAACTCTCTCTAGCCTCAAAGGTTTGCTGGAAGAAAACTCCTTTGTACATGCCTGTATTATTACGCTATATTTACTGACTGGCCTCATAGCTCAGTTGGTAGTAACTCTGCCTTCTGCGCTAGAGGTCGCGGGTTTGATTCCCGCACTGGACAAACATTAGTGATTAACACAGATGTTTGTTCTGTGTCTGGTTGTTAAATATTTATCTATTATGTATATCAGTCTCTGGTACCCATGGTACAGGCTATGCCTAGTTTGGGATCAGTTGACCGTGTGGGATATGTCCGGAATATTTATATATTTATTTGCTGGAAGAAAACTCTTTGTAGGGTTAAACTCGCCTTAGTACATGCCTGAGTTATTAGGTACGTTATATTTCTGTATGTTTTCTGTGTACAATAAAGAATTAAAGAAGTTATTAAAACAACGATAGCTCTAACTGCGATCGACAACCCGCATGCCCAGTAGTCGCTCTGGAAATCTGTGGGGGAGGCCTATGTCGTGTCACTGATTCTCTCTTGGTCATCCTGTATTAGGTCAGTGACCAGGATGACGTGTCGTGGCCCTGAAAAGGGCCTTTGACCGTCGATGAAAGAATTAGTGTAGTGAAAGGATTAAAGTGCGCCTCTTAGAGGCTCCTTTCGTCCTGATGAATGATGAATCATCATCAACGTCACCATCAACAACCTGTGGAAGTTCACTGCTGGACATAGGCCTCCAAAGAGTTCCACGACGAACGGTCTTGAGCCTTCTCCATCCACCGACTTCCCGCAACCTTTACAATGTCATCGGTCCATCGGTTGGGAATGAATGAATGAATAAATAAATAAATAAATATTCCGGACATATCACACACGGTCAACTGATCCCAAACTAGGCATAGCCTGTACTATGGGTATCAGAGACTGATTGATATACATAATAAATATATATTTAACACCCAGACACAGAACAAACATCTGTGTTAGTCACAAATGTTTGTCCAGTGCGGGAATCGAACCCGCAACCTCTAGCGCAGAAGGCAGAGTTACTACCAACTGGGCTATGAGGCCAGTCACTGCTGGACATAGGCCTCCAAAGAGTTCCACGACGAACGGTCTTGAGCCTCCTCCATCCACCGACTTCCCGCAACCTTTACAATGTCATCGGTCCATCGGTTGGGAATGAATGAATGAATGAATGGCTTTATTTACATGAAGTATAGTAGAAGTACGAGGCCTTCCAACATTGCGTCGCCCGGTTCGTTGTCGCCATTTGAGAACCTTGATGATGAATGATGATGATGAAGTACTTACGTTATCTAAAGGTGCATAGTAGCGTTTTTGTAAACTAACGGCTGTGTCTACTAAAGTTAATTCGTTTGCGCCCTTACATCTGAAAGTTGAAATTGTGTGGCTGAGATCGTAATCCAATATTGGGGCATTTTTGTTTGCTGAGGGCTAATTAGGGCGGTAAAACTGTAAACTATTTGTGATTTTAGAAGGTTCCTAGTTCTTATTGTAAGGTTCAGTATAATATTGTACTAATTTATTGAGTGATTAATTCTGAAAACCATTTCTTGTTAATATTTTGTCACAATAACTGTCGATGTTTCTAATTTAGATGTATAATTAAAAAATAAGCGGTGATAATTCATTTTAAACTATTTTATGATTTTTAACCTATTTTACATAATGTTTAATTTGGTTTGAAATGTATAAGAATATATTGTAAGTCTTTCAACGAATATCACCCGACCGAGCCGCCATCTTGTTGTTTACGAGTATTTCTGTATAAGAACGGGGCGAGTCGGGTCGAAAGGGGGCCAAGACATGTTCTTGAAGATCCAGATGACATTCATCGAACTCCAACACATAAAAACACTCAAAACATCACACCGACCCCGCCGGCGGGGTCGACGACGACGTCCCATCCCTGCGTTTCCACCCCGTCAGGGTGATGGCCTCCTCAAAAAACCTCCCTCTGGCAACAGCCCAAGCCGAGGTCCGTACCTAAGTGGTGCCCTTGCGCTCGTTGCCAAACATAACCTTTTTTTCGGCAGTAGCGCCCTCTACGCTCGCCTAGCCCGGTGTAGCTGGCAGTGGTCGTAAGAGACCCACAGCATAAAAATCCGTTAGAAAAAAAAAAAAATATATATATATCGAAAGGGGGATTCGTTATCCGACCGTGGTGCTGACAACATGTCTCCTAGGTTAAGTCTGCTGTATAACTGTATGAATGTATATGTACTGTGAAATAAGGATTATAATGGATTGCAATATAGTTGATCTTTGATTAAAAGGGTAATATTTGTTACATTATAATAATTAATTTATTGAGAAAAATACAACATAGAGGTACATAATAATATAGATTGTATGGTAAAATAATATTTGCTCTAGTGTCATTATCCGTAGAGGAAACAGGAGTATGAAAATGAAAAAAAATATTTACTGCATAAACACATAGGTATACCTAATCTTAACTGGTTTATACATACCTACGGCATAATAATGTGTTATACATTTTTTTTATTTTTTTTTATACATCAGAGGTGGCAAACAAGCTTACGGCCCACCTGATGGAAAGCGGTTACCGTAGCCTATGAGCGCTTGCAATACCAGAGGCATCACGCACGCGTTGCCGACCCCGAACCCCCCCACCCCTAAAGAGCTCTGGCAACCTTACTAACCGCAGGAATACAACACTATTTGAAACAAATAATGTTATTTGGCTGCGATCTTCTGTAAGGCGGAGGTACCTCTCCAGGTGGGCTGCTCCAATTCAGAACGACAAAATCTCGCTGTGCCCTACCTCCTCCTAAAATCCACATATATATGTGAATGACAAATCATCATCATCATCATTTCAGCCGTACGACGTTCACTGTTCAGCAGTGAACGTCGTACGGCTGAAATGATGATGATGATGATTTGACGACGTTCACTGCTGAACATAGCCTCCCCCACAGACAGAGCGAATTCCTTATCATGTGGGGGGGTTTTGCCCATACTCACCACGCTGGGCATGCGGGTTGGCGAGCGCAGTTAGAGCTATCGTTTTTAAAATGAGGGACGCTGCTGCCCATCCCCTAGCTTTTTTCCCTTAGTCGCCTCTTACGACATCAGCGGATAGAGATATGGAGGGGCTATTCTTTAGCCGGGGCCACCACGGACAAATGAATGACAAATAAAAATTACTAAATAGCCAATTCAAAGACTTAGTTACCGGTTTATCTAATGGTCTCCACACAATGCACGCCTGTATAGTGGAGACCTTTGGAGATGTTTGTATGGTCTTAACGCCGTCCGCGTATCCTCTTAAACCGGTTAGAGTTCTTTTAGAGTTAGAGGCTAGGTAAATAAGTAGGTACTTACTGTATTCCCAGCACATATAAATCTGAATATACATGTATTGTAAACGGTTCGTTCAGTAACAGAGTGGGCGAGGCGCCGGCGCCGTCGCGAAGTCTCACCTCTTTGTTGGACGCTGTTAGTTCTATGGTATATGGTGAATTAGCTAGAAATACAAGGTAATTCATATTAGGTACTATCCCGAAAGGGGGTTAATCAATCAACAAAATGAAAGCGAAAAGAAATATCAAAATCACATAAAAACAGGTTTTTTTCTACTAATATCATTTCCCCGTGGGGAAACGGGGCCCTCCAGGTTTTCAAAAAGATATCAGGGCGTCTGATCGAAGCGACGCGTGACCCGAGAGCTGGCTCTTATTTGGCCCAGCGAATAAGCATTGCCATCCAGCGTGGCAATTCCGCCAGCGTCTTGGGGACGCTTCCGACTGGTAGTGATCTGGATCAGTTGAGCTATCTATAGATCGTTTGTAACGGTCTTTAGATGCCTCAACTGTTTCTTGTGTATTTTGTAAATATTAACTTGTATTAGTTTTAAGTTTCTTTCTGTAAATAAAGTATTATATTATAAATATATCTACTAATATTATAAATGCGAAAGTTTGTGAGGATATTTGGATGTTTTTAGTTCAAAAGTCAAAGTCAAAAGGCGTTTATCGTTCAATAGAGGAATAAGCTTACTTATTCCTCATCTAAAAGTTGGTTTGTTAGGTACTAGCTTCCGCCCGCGGGTTCGCTCGCGTTGTACATACATAAAAAGTAGCATATACGCTATTCTAGGTAAATAACTCTACAAGGTGATTCATAATATGTATTCCATCCCGAAAGGGGCTTATTCTACAAGCAATTAGCAATAAAGTTTGTTCTACGACTTTTGAAAATTCGAAATTTTTCATTGAAAAAACTCTGAAATCAGCTGTTTTGGGGTCAAATCAGGTCAAACTTAATAAATCAGCTGTTTTAGGTAGCAATCTTGATTCCGAACTTCTTGTACGTTTAGTTATTAGTTTTAAAGATGATAAAAAAACCAAAAACAGCTAATTTGAGAAAGTTTGTAAAAAAAAAACAAAAAAAAATATGATACCCCTTTCGGGATGGTATACATGTTATGAATCACCGTGTATAGGTACCTACCTACATTCTCAGTTTCAACGTAATCGGTTGAGTTGTTACGGAGTGATTGGAATAAGTAAGCAGGTATAAATTTGGTTCTTCTTGTCGTGTCACTGATTCTTTCTTGGTCATCCTGTATTGGGTCAGTGAGCAGGATGAGTTATGGTGGCCCTGAGAAGGGCCTATGACCATCGGTGAAAGAATCAGTGTAGTGAAAGGATTAAAGTGCGCCTCTTAGAGGCTCCTTATGTGCTTAATTTGGTTAAGTGAGCAATGATTTATTTACAGAAAGAAACTTTAAACTAATACAAGTTAATATTTACAAAATACACAAGAAACAGTTGAGCTATCTAAACAACTTTACAAACGATCTATAGATAGCTCAATTGGTCCAGACCACTACCAATGATATCACTACCAATCACTAGCAATGCTTACCTGAAGATTTTAAAAGCAGAACGACTAATATTAAAATATTTAAATGACACACCATTTTGTAATTACACAAATTATCACAACTGTTTCCCAGTTATTATACTCTTGTCTATGCACAACGGAGTCACACAAATTTTCCTTAATGTACGTAAAAATAGCAGGGACTGAAAGCGGTAGAGGTAATAGGTACTGGTACCGTTAAAACATTTCGGTACCATTATGCTATACCGGTAGGGCATTACGTTACCGTTATTTCATACCGGTAGATTTCGGTACCGCGATATTGAGCCTTGGCTAGTTCGCTAGGACAGTCGCGCCGCGGTGGCGGGGTGGCGGCGTTTCATCAAAGAAAACCTTTATAAACCTTTATTTATTTCGGTTATAGATACCGGTAGCGAAATAAACCGAAATGAACTGCGAAGCCAGATATTCCGGTACCGTTATATTTATGGGTAGAGAAATATTCGGGTAACCGGAATTTATCGGTATGACGTCATATCGTTATTTAAAGGTTATTCAGTCCCTGATAAATAGGGTTGCCAACTTGCCACACGTCGGGAAAGCTGCTAAACTAATGCCATATTGATTTCAAAACTTTTTTCCGCTTGAAAGCCAGTTTCTATCCTCGTACTAATATTGCTATCCTACTCATCATCATCATCATTTCAGCCGTACGACGTCCACTGCTGAACATGGCCTCCCCCACTGACAGCAAATTCCTTATCATGTTGGGGGATTTGCCCATACTCACCACGCTGGGCATGCGGGTTGGTGAGCGCAGTTAGAGCTATCGTTGTTAAAATGGGGGACGCTGCTGCCCATCCCCTAGCTTTTTTCCCTTAGTCGCCTCTTACGACATCCGCTATCCTAATAATATTTTAAAATAGCTTTAGCCCGCGGCTTCGCTCACATGAAGATTAAAAGTAGCCTATATGCTATTCCAGACTAATCTAGCTTTGTGTCAAATTGCATCCAAATCCTTTCGGCCGTTTGAGGGTGATTGAACTACAAACATCGAAACATCCTCACAAAGTTTCGCATTTATAATATTAGTAGATTAGGAAGTAGGACAGGTAGGCAGTGTTGGAAGGCCCCTCACCTGATTGACCGACGACATTATGAAGGTTGCAGGAAGTCGGTGGCTGGAGAAGGCTCAAGACCGTTCGTCGTGGAACTCTTTAGGGGAGGCCTATGTCCAGCAGTGGACTTCTACAGGTTGATGATGTTGATGAAGTAGGATAGGATGCGAAAGTTTACGATGCTATTTTTTAAGTTACTTCCTACTAAGTTTAGCATAATTATTTATTTGTGTTTCGTAAAAGAATATCTATATCGGAGTTTCACTACGTGATAAGATCCGAAATGAGGAAATCCGTAGAAGAACGAAGGTCACCGACATAGCTCTCAGAATTAGCAAGTTGAAGTGGCAGTGGGCAGGCCATATAGCTCGCAGAACCGATAACCGTTGGGGAGTAAAGGTTCTCGAATGGCGACCACGAACCGGGCGACGCAGTGTTGGAAGGCCCCCCACCCGATGGACCGATGACATTGTAAAGGTTGCGGGAAGTCGGTGGATGGAAAGGGCTCAAGACCGTTCGCCGTGGAACTCTTTGGGGGAGGCCTATGTCCAGCAGTGGACTTCTACAGGTTGTTGATGATGATGATGATGAAAAGAATATATAAAACTAGCTTGCGCCCGCGGTTCGCTCGCGTGGTACCTAGATAAAAAGTAGTAAAGTAGTAAGTAGTTGTAGTATTTGTTATTGTGTTATTCTAGGCAAAGAACTCTATCTATTTCAGGTTTCATCGAAATCGGTTGAGTCGGTAAGGCATGAATGAACAACAAACATCCACACAAACTTTCATATTCATATTCATTTATTTCATTATTTCATCATTCTTAGCGTTACATTGTTATGAGAGCTAGGGCACAGCGAGATTTTCTCGCTCTAAATTGGAGCAGCCCGCCTGGGGAGGTACCTCCGCCTTACAGAAGATCGCAGCCAAATAACATTATTTGTTTCAAATAGTGTTGTGTTCCTGCGGTGAGTAAGGTTGCCTGAACTCTTAAGGGGGGGGGGGAAGGGTTCGGCAGACAACGCATTAGCAATGCTCCAGGTGTTGCTGATGTCAATAGGCGACGATAACCACTTACCATTCGGTGGCCTGTAAGCCTGTTTGCCTCCGTATAACATTGCATAACATAGGTATGTCCAATTACAGTTATTTTCATAAATTATCATGCAGATTATTCATCATAATTTCAGCCGTACGACGTCCACTGCTGAACATGGCCTCCTCCACAGACAGAGGAAATTCCTTATCATGTGGGGGGATTTGCCCGTACTCACCACACTGGGCATGCGGGTTGGAGAGCGCAGTTAGAGCTATCGTTGTTAAAATGAGGGACGCTGCTGCCCATCCCCTAGCTTTTTTCCCTTAGTCGCCTCTTACGACATCCGCGGATAGGTAGATATGGAGGGGCCTATTCTTTAGCCGGGGCCACCACGGCCTTTATTAATTAATTATTATTATTATTACAGATTATTAATGGATTAATAGATACTGTTTTACATATTACTCGTATGCATATCAGAGAATGAACAATTCATATATTCGGTAATATGGTAAAATGGATGACTCTCATGAAATCTCCTGACCTGATAATTAGATTACTTTTCTTTTGAGCCTCTCCTAGTTCGATCGGCACCACATTGAAGCTTTAAATTCAATTTTGTGAAAGAGGATCAACAAAAAATATGCTAGGCACGCGCGCCGTGTTTGTTGCGTGATTCTCGTAGGCTTGGTCGCGAGGAACAGGCGTAGCTTCACCTAGTTTCTAAGACGTTTCAAAGTGATCCTAGTGATTTTATTAAAATAAACACCTGTTGACTTTGACTTTGATATTTAAACTGTGGGTAACTGTGTAACTTCTAGTGGCAATTTATTGTACATAGCGAGCTTAAGGCAAATACCTAGTTTGTAAGTCTTTACAAGCCTTGTTCGTGGCACATCTAGTTTTTCCTTATTTCTAGTGTTATAATTGTGTATGTGTTTTTTCATAGGTAAATAATCCTTAGCCAAATTCGCATTTATAATATTAGTGGGATAAGTATATAATGATGTTTTTTCCTGTTTATTTATTTTGTTGACTGTACAGAACTAAAACAGCAATAGGCAGCAATATTTTTCCTCGAACCGACTTATCATAGTGATTGCGAGAATTGTATTATGAATTGTATTATTAAGGTGCTATGAGAATCATAATAAACTGTCGAGTGGGCGGAGTGAAGAAAGAGACAGCGCTACGTACTATAATTGAATGCGGAAAGAGATAGCAAGCGTTAGAAGGCGCTCAAAAGTAATCAACGTAAGCGACATATAAGAAAATAACGATTATCTTAAAAACTAAGTATTTTTTTTAAAAAGTGTCTTGGATTTAGGTACCCAATGCTATTGTCTGACACAATATTTTAAAAAAAGTTTCTGAGTATTTTCGAAAAAACTGTTGCAGAGGACCGAACTTTAAAAAATAAATCTATCGAGAAAAGTTTTACCAATCGCTTTTCTGTCTTGGATTTAGGTAAATAAAATGCTCAATTTATCTTTGTCATAAAAATCAAATAAAAAAAAAGCTAGGGGATGGGCAGCAGCGTCCCTCATTTCAACAACGATAGCTCTAACTCCGCTCGCCAACCCACATGCCCAGCGTGGTGAGTATGGGAAAATCCCCTCATATGATAAGGAATTTGCTCTGTCTGTGGGGGAGGCCATGTTCAGCAGTGGACGTCGAACGGCTGAAATGATGATGATGATGAAAAATCAAACGATGCGTTTTGCGGTTATTGAGTAAAAACAGTTCAAAAATCATAAAACAATTCAACCCTCACCTTAAGAGGAGGTGGGGCACAGCGAGATTTTCTCCCTCTAAATTAGAGCAGCCAGCCTGGGAGGTACCTCCGCCTTACAGAAGATCGCAACCTAATAACATTATCTGTTTCAACATTATGTATTCCTGCGGTGAAAAAGACTGCCAGAGCCCCGACGTACCATTTGCACCATTGACTTGCACCATTAATGGTGCAGATGCAACCAATTAGTTTTGTTTGCACCATTGATGGGGAAAACAAACAGGCTCCCAATTCTACTAATTCAATGACTTTAAAATGATAATGGCATGATAATGATCGAACCATTATCATTCAGTTACGATTGTCGCTACCTTCTTTTCTTTGATTTCATTGGTCCATTGGTTCCACAATGACTGCCATTTAAATACGACTGTGATGGCAGAATACCAAAAGTGTCATATGTGGTCATTTTGCCATTGAACCATTGTTATTTTGAAGCCATTTAATTAGTAGAATTGGGGCCTGGCCTTATGAAAAATTATGAAGTTTGTATAAAGTGGAACTCCTTCAGGCAGCAACTACGAACTAGACATTTGAGAATGAAGGTTTAGGGATGATCTGATTGTTGATTGTACAGGATTAGTTAGGATCTCTTAAACCCGTTTTTAAAGAAAAAATATGAATACATTTTTTTATTTTTTTTATTTTCCAGTTTTATTATACGAGGTGAATCATAATGTATTCCGAAAGGGGGTTATTCTATCAACAAAAAGAAAGAACATTACCTAAAAAAAAACATCAAAATTAAGCAATTTTTTAGGTATATATTTTTATCCAGACATTCTGAAATTACCTTTTTGTAGTATCTTTATAATCTTTATAACTAATTACTGAACGTAAGAGTCGCTCGGCATCAAGGTTGCTACCTAAAACAGCTGATTCATTGAGTTTGAACTGATTTGAACCCAAAACAGCTGATTTTTACCTACATAGAGTTTTTTCAATGAAAAATGTCGAATTTCCGAAAGCCGTAGAACAAGCTTTATTGCCAATTGGATGTAGAATAAGCCCTTTCGGGACGGCATACGTATCACCTTGTATAATAAAAGAGTAGGTAAATTCAAAATTATTGTTAATACTTCGGCAGGTTCTCAAATGGCGACTACAAACTCGACGACGTAATTTAATTTAATTTAATTCATTTATTGACCATTTCGTTATAACATATAACATAGGCATGTCAGGTTTACAGTAATTACAGTTCTTTACAAGTAACGTGTTGGAATATCTCAACAAGGCAACAACCATATTACGTAAAATAAAAATAGTTTTTAAATGTATTAACTTAATGTATTTTTAATACTTATTTTAACCTCCTTTTGGACCCTTATCTCTTAGCAACCCCTTGGCCGAATTAACTCATATTCTCACCAGCAAATCTTGATAGTACAATTTATTGACCTACTAAATTCCATGCAGATCGGATTGACGACGGTTCGAAAGTTTGAGAGATCTTCGCTCGCTCGATCAAATAATCTAAGGGTTCACATCTGACGGAAAATGCGTCGCGTATTATCGGTCGCGTAACGCCATAAAAAACATTCGACCTTTCACACTCAACCGAATTGTGCCTGCGCGTCGAGCGTACAGCGTCTGTTCCGTTACCGTCAACGCATTGTCGAGACGTAAGAGCGGTAACGTCCGCGCCACGTGTATTTGATTGATGCATTCAGACTGACCGGGCGACGCAGTGCTGGAAGGCCCCCCACCCGATGGATAAAGATAAAGTTATAGATAAATGTATTTGCTTGAACATAATGTAGGGTGTCGTAAGAGGCGACTAAGGGAAAAAAGCTAGGGGATGGGCAGCAGCGTCCCTCATTTTAACAACGATTGCTCTAACTGCGCTCGCCAACTCGCATGTCCAGCGTGGTGAGTTTGGGCAAATCCCCCACATGATTAGGAATTCGCTCCGTCTGTGGGGGAGGCCATGTTCAGCAGTGGATGTCCTACGGCTGAAATGAGAGTATGCCGACTATGGTCGGGATGCAAATTTACAAATAAAAGAATGTCAAAAATGTATTTAAAAATTCAAATTAAACAATGATTACAATGCGTCCTCTAAAAATTCATTAATATCATATGGACCGACGACATTGTGAAGATTGCAGGAAGTCGGTGGATGGAGAAGGCTCAAGACCGTTCGTCATGGAACTGTTTTTGGGGGGGCCTCCAGCAGTGGACTTCTACAGGCTGATGATGATGATGAATTCAGACTAAGCGTCACATCAGCGGAGATCGTTCGCTCCGTAGATTCTGAACGCAGAAACTGACTAGACGCGTAATGTGAAGGTCTAAATTGACCGAACAGACGCGACCGATGATACGCTCGACGCATTTTCCGTCAGATATGAGCCGACCCTATCCGGTAGTATCATTTGCGCACGTTTCTTAGTAGCTGTTTCATCATTAGCATGTGTTGAAAGCGTTCTCCGTACACCGTGTCGTAGTGGATGTATTTCTCAGTTTCTATAATAAAAAAAGTTTGTATCAGCGAGTGTGCAACTGGCGTAAGGCCAGAAGGCCTCCATTGTGTCTTAATAACTAGTAGTTCGCCTCGAACGGAGATCTCGCGATGTCTTTATGACACAAATAAGATAAACTTTAAATATAACACCTTTTAAGTCTCAGCTCAATCAGACGGTTTTCTGAAGAGTTCTGTGAAACAGCTCCTGACTCCATCATAACATCAACTTTACATAAATAAACTAACCTATATGCAGGGACTGAAAGCGGTAGAGGTTATAGGTACTGGTACCGTTAAAGCATTTCGGTACCATTATGCAATACCGGTAGTGCATTACGGTACCATTATTTCATACCGGTAGATTTCGGTACCGAAATTTTGAGCCGCGGCTAGTTCGCTAGGACAGTCGCGCTGCGGTGGTGGGGTGGCGGCGTTTCATAAAAGAAAACCTTTATAAACCTTTATTTATTTCGGTAATAGGTACCGGTAGCGAAATAAACCTAAATTAACTACGAAGCCAGATTTTCCGGTACCGTTATATTTATTGGTAGAGAAATATTCGGGTAACCGGAATTTATCGGTATGACGTCATATCGTTGTTTAAAGGCACCTTTATATTCCGGTTATTCAATCCCTGCCTATGTGTACTTTTTCAACTTTAACAACTACTTTTGCAAACTATCTTAGTACCAAATTTCAGCAGGATCAGGAGTCATTTGATTGCGTTTCAGCAATCAAATGACTCGTGACCAAAAAACCGCTTCGGACGCGAACGTTGCGAGTGACGAGACGAGGCGCGAGGCGAGCCGCGAGCGTCTGCTCACACTCGTGTCTCGCGGCTCGCCTCGCGACTCGCAAGCGAGTGTAAATGGGCAAGTGTTTAACAAACCGTCATGATCGTCTAACGGTATTGGATAGATAGGCCGGCTGGCGATGTCAATACTCGAACCCGCATCTGCAACGAACAGTCCAGCAAAAGACGCATGAGATCAGTATCAAACCATCATGTTTGCTTGTCAAAGTCAAAAAGCGTTTATTTCAACACTAGGATCACTTTGAAACGTCTTAGAAACTAGGTGAAGCTATGCTTGTTCCTCGCGACCAAGCCGAGAAGAATCAGGCAACAAACACGTGTGCCTATCACAAACACGGCTTTTTGTCTATCTTGCTTGCTTGTCATGCCACTGATTCTTTCTTGGTCATCGATAGAATGAAGTGTCGGGCCGCGAAGATGTCGCGTTTCGGTTCAAAAGCAAACAACACAACAGCGGTCAAAATTCCGACTCAGTTTCAGAAAACATTATATTTGTTCAAAAAAATATGTAATAATGGTGTTGTTTCTATAAGCTAGAAACAAAGATAAATTCGCTGTTCCCACAATTACCTAAACTCACTTAGGTTTAGTAAATCCTATAAAGGGCTATGTGTTCCTACGCTTCTATACCAAGGTCCCAAGCGATGTGCTAAAGTTATCAATTAGCAAAAGAGACGTTTCATCAATATATGGAACCTGGGCCTGCACTGTGTACACTACTCTAAAATATGGCTAAGCAATAAAGTAAACGTATTTAATTGGTTATTTTATTTAAATTAACTTCGTTCTAAGGTACAATATGTTTTTCTTCGACAAAGAGAGCAACACACAGCGCTACAAATATATATACGTGCGTGAAATATCATTTTGACAACCTACATTTATCTGACAAAACAATAACATCAAATCAAACAACATGACATGAAAAATATGTCAATGTCATGTCAAACGCCAATTATAAACCAACATGGCGGCCTTCAAATAGTGTTCACATAGTAAAAAACTTACCAGAAGAACTATTCTTGTACCATCGCATTTGTCTTCAAATTAATGAAATTGTATTTTTCTTGTAATCTCCTATTTTTTCCTAATTTTTTTATGTAGTGTACATGGACCAGGCCCAGAATGAAATGGCTCCTTTTAACACATAATTCAGTGAAAACTGTGTAATAAATCTTTAGTATTACCACATATAACATAATACTATACACCACAGATAACATAATACTATACTAGTACGAAATATCCGACTTGGATATTCGGATATTTTGTAATACTTAAGATTAATGATGACAAAAAGCTTGGGGACTGAATATGTTCCAATTTGATTACTAATAAAGTTTGTAAATTCAACTAAATTTAAGACGTTTCAAAATGATCCATGCTATCTCAATGAATAAAGGAAGTCTGAAGTTTTGAAAGCAAAGTTTTTTTTTTAAATTTATTTATGGAAATGTACACAACAGTGTATTTGATAATGTATGGTTACTTTGATTATTTCTGACTTGTCGCTATTTATTATTATATTCTTGTTACTCGTTATTTTATTATTATTGTTTCTGTTAATTGCAATGACGTAAATTTATTTCTAATTTTGATTTTATGTATGATTTTCTATTGACTAATTTGACATTATTTTGATTATGCTTTGTATTGTGACTAATATCTTTGCATGTCGGTTTCCGACGAAGTATATGACACTTTACCATAAATGTAAAAGACTATGTACCTATATAACAGCTGCAGCAGCAGCAAAAAGGTCTCGACTCAGCATAAATGCCTTACCACTGAGGAGTAGTTAGGCGCTGGTATTCTGCCGAAACCGTTATTTATAGTCACTTGACCTTATTATTACTATACTTCATGCAAATAAGTCATTCATTCATTCATTCAATGCTTCTGGTGTAGGCATGCAAGTAAGCACCATACTCACTCGCCGATACGTTGAGGTTTTCATATAAAATATAATCGCACTCTGCGTCGCCTTCGCCGTCAGCAGCACTGTAGGTGGCAGAGATATTCTGATCAGCGGCACCATTGACTGTAGGTACACATTATTGTGGTTAAATTATTTCTAAATATTATTTTTTTAGGTCGAACAAAATACGGGTTTTTTTATACTAATAGTTTTTATTTATTAATCCACATCACATAAATCAACTAAATTAGTAACAAAATAATGCAGTCATAAAATTGTGGTCACCAAGACTATGTTCACTTTGAGAAAGTCTTTATAAAACAATGGTATGAATATTATAATCTACTTCGACTTACATAACAAAATAAAGCTAGGAACTTCAGAAAAAAATAAAATCACCTAAAAGTAGATAGGTATGTTTAACAAAAATAATAGGAACTTCCAATGAACTAATTGATGTATGTTGTACTCAGTGGCGGATTTGCCCTAAGGCCCAGTAGGCCCAGTAGGCCCGGGCCTAGGGGCGGCCAGATATAAGGGGTGGCAAATCATGACCAAAAAAATTAGTAAAAGATTAGATTTCATCAGACGAGACCTTTAAAGCTTAATGGTGATAGGTATTCAATGAGCCTCTAATTCACTATGTACCTAGTCTATATGAAGGGTGCTGAGAAAGGGGCGGCACATGGCCTGGGGCATAGAGCGGCCAAGACTGCAAATCCGCCACTGGTTGTACTGTAGTACAACATACATAGTACATGCGAGTACGAGTGAGTGAGACGGGTATACAGTAGTGAAGTGAGAGCCCGCAGACGCAGATACAGACAGCGAGCGAGGAGCGCGCGCGAGTTTTGCGTTTGAGGGAATTCATATGCCTACTTTTGTAGAATACCGGACATTGTTCTGTCCGGTATGACCATTTATTTTTTACCTGTCAGGCCTCGAAAAAACCGGACTGTACGCTTAAATACTGGACATCTGGCAACCCTAGTCTCTGGTACCCATAGTACAGGATATGCCTAGTTTGGGATCAGTTGACCGTGTGTGATTATGTCCGGAATATTTTATTTTATTTGTACCGCAGCGGGAATCGAACCCGCATCCTATAGCGCACATAAATTTTCCGAATGGAAATTCCATTGGTGCACGACCGGATCTGAAAGGGATGGAATGCAATACCAAGTAAACCGCGTCCTAGATGGTATTGTTTCAGTTTTGGGGCGGTATAGTGTACCATTATCATTTAAATTATTATTATTATATATATCAAACATTTTATAAGATTAATTTTAACTCATAGCCTATACTGGCCTCATAGCTCAGTTAGTAGCGACTCTGCCTTCTGCGCTAGAGGTTGCGGGTTCGATCCCCGCACTGGACAAACATTTGTGTGATAAACACAGATGTTTGTTCTGTGTCTAGGTGTTAAATATTTATCTATTATATATATCAGTCTCTGGTACCCATAGTACAGGCTATGCCTAGTTTGGGATCAGTTGACCGTGTGAATATGTCCGGAATATTTATTTATTTTATACCTACTAGTTAAGAAACAACAACATAAATCTTCAATTAATAAATTCACATTACATAATGTCAAGCCTAATAAAAAGTAATAGAAAAATTCGTCAATCCATATATGTCAAATAACAGAAATAAAATTTTTCCACATTATATACATAATACATAATGTCAAACATACCTAATAAAAATTAAAAAAGGAAATAATAATTCGTCAATCAATTCTAATAATGTCAAATAATACAAAATGTCAAATCTAATTAGAATCAGTGGCGGATTTGCCCTAAGGCCCAGTAGGCCCGGGCCTAGGGCGGCCAGGTACTAGGGGCGGCAAATCGTGACCAAAAATTTGTAGAAATTGTCTTAGAAAAGCTCATCATCCCTGAATATATTTACTAAATAGTAGCTATTATAGTTAATTAAATTTCTGATTTCGATTTAGATAAAGTTGGCAATAAAGTATAGTAGATTATGCAACAAGGGCTTAAAGTAGTGTATTATGTCAAGGGCGCTATATTGAACCCCAAGAACGAGGGATTCTATGGTTAACTCCTGAGCGGAGCGAGGGAGTTAAGTCAAGAATCCTGAGTACGAGGGGTTCAAGATCGCCCGAGACAAATACACATTTAAGCCCGCGATGCATACTCTACTTTTTATACTTTCTGCGAGGCAATTGAAAACATTGACTGTTAAGTAGAAAGAAATGATTTTTCTGGAAGTAAGTTTCCAACTATACCAGAGGCTTCAGATTGTATGCATTCTGGAGTCGAATCAAAATCACTGTCGTCGTCACTTGACATTTTTTAGAAGTTAATTTGAATCGAAACTGAATTTCGGTGTAGATAACAGCACAGCAGTTTGAGCGCTTGGCGCCTTTTTTTCATTTTTTGTAGTCTATTCTGTAGTGGTCAGTTCGACATTCGAATAAATCCTTCTTCGTGCGCGGGTGAAAATGAATTTCGTAAAAAGTTTTCATGTTTTTCTTTTTTTTTAATTTGTAGGCAGTGCTAAGAAAATGTTAACATACAGCCTAATTAGAATAAAAACTCATTGCACCCAAACATTTTTGAAACCAACCTCGATCAAGAACAACTACATGGGTTGCATTCCAAATTCAAATCACATTATGTCCCATGGCAAATAATGAAATTCAGTACAACATTATGACCCGGCTAGACCGTAGGGCTGTAATGACTTACTTTAGGAAAGGTTTGCATGACACATAATATGCCATTGACGAGCAGTTAGTATAAAAAAATCATTATGTACGTCTAGTCTAATGTTGGGTGCTGAGAAAGGGGCGACACATGGCCTGGGGTCTAGAGCGGCCAAAACTGCAAATCCGCCACTGATTAGAATAGCATAGAATATATAACAGCGTCCTGCGACATTCGCTCAGGGGGCAGTAAAAAAGATCGACTCTCTCCGCTACTAGATTGAGTGTGTGGATGCAACGCGTTAGAGGTGCGTTTTTACTTCTTACCATCTTGCCCGTCACCATCACCCTCGTCAGCGTCGCCAATGCTGTCGGCGGCATCGGATGCATCGGCAGGGCTATCCTGAGCGGCAACTGGGACTGTTTTGCGAGAGCTGATTTTACTTCTCACTGAAACATGTACATTTAAATTGTACCCCGGTTCGATTCCTGCACAAACATTTGTGACTAACACAGATGTTTGTTCTGTGTCTGGGTGTTAAATATATATCTATTATGTATATCAGTCTCTGTTACCCATAGTACAGGCTATGCCTGGTTTGGGATCAGTTTTCGGTATTAGCATCATTCGTTCCGTGGCGTAGTTGGTTGCCGATTCAATGCGAAGATTGCGACACAAATAAGATAAACTTTTAATATAACATCTTTTAAGTTTCAGCTCAATCAGACGGATTTCTGAAGAGTTCTGTGAAACAGCTCCTGACTCCATCATAACATCAACTTTCCATAAATAAACTAACCTATATGCAGGGACTGAAAGCAGTAGAGGTTATAGGTCCTGGTACCGTTAAAACATTTCGATACCATTATGCTATACCGGCACAGCATTAAGGTACCATTATTTCATACCCATCGATTTCGGTACCGTCATTTTAAGCCGCGGCTAGTTCGCTAGGACAGTCGCGCTGCGGTGGCGGGGTAGCGGCGTTTCATAAAAGAAAACCTTTTTAAACCTTCTTTTTTTATTTCGGTTATAGGTACCGGTAGCGAAATAAACCTAAATTAACTACGAAGCCAGATTTTCCGGTACCGTTATATTTATTGGTAGAGAAATATTCGGGTAACCGGAATTTATCGGTATGACGTCATATCGTTGTTTAAAGGTACCTTTATATTCCGGTTATTCAGTCCCTGCCTATATGTACTTTTTCAACTTTAACAACTACTTTTGCAAACTATCTTCGTACCAAATTTCAGCAGGATCAGGAGTCATTTGATTGCGTTTCAGCAATCAAATGACTCGTGACCAAAAAACCGCTTCGGACGCGAACGTTGCGAGTGACGAGACGAGGCGCGAGGCAAGCCGCGAGCGTCTGCTCACACTCGTGTCTCGCGGCTCGCCTCGCGACTTGCACGCGATTGTAAATGGGCATGTACGAGCTAACGCACACGTACATTCAACTAATACATACTTACTCATTAAATTTATTAGAATAGTTTTAGCATAGCTTGCATTGCCCTAGTTGCAAGCATTTTGACTAATTTGTGGAAACAATAAATCAGTATACGTTCAATACTCGACGGGTTCGGTTGTTTAACTCTCTTCGGAGTCACCACCCCTAACTAGCTTCCCTTATCAGCTTCATCCCTAGCTTTAGATTACTGTTTGGGCCGTACCCAAACATTTGGTCCTTCGAAGCCTACGTACAAGCGGGATCGTTCGGGAGTGAAAGTTCCTTAGATTCTGCGTACGTTGACCCAGTGAACTGTGACGAAATCAGTTCACGTGTTCACTATCCCGTGAGCGATATATCGGGTCTTAGCAAAACTCTCTCAGCATCTACTTATATAACTATAAAATAAATTTACAAAATAATTGAACTAAACCAAATTCGTACCTATGCATCTGTTGCGATTGCAAGACAATTATAATTAATACTAATAACAATAACTATAAATAACCACCAACGACAATAAAAATAAAACAAAAACCAAAGCAAACAAACAGTTAACGTTAAAAATTAAGCTTTAAGCTAAAACAATATTTAAAAACTTATTAGTAGTCTAAGACCATGAACGATCAATCTAAGACAATGACATGGAGACTTACCTACGTGAGACATCTAAAAGGTATGACAATGAAATCGAAGCCTCAATACCAACAAATTACAAATCAACTAGCACATGAATTAACTGAAATTGAGCATTACAACAGACTTCTACAAAGCCCTAGCAGAAAACAACAGAAAAGGGGTATAGTAAATGGAGTCGGAAACTTAGAACGCTATCTATTTGGCGTATTAGACGACAATTTTGCCCAACAATACGCAAAAGACATTGAAAAGATTGCATTTAATGGAAATCATATGAAAAACCTCATTAAAAACCAAACTGTAGTGATCGAAGCCGAATTTAACATTATACAACGCAATGAGCAAATTATGAACAAACAATTTTCCGTTATCAATGAGCATCTACGCAGCATATCGGCAGACTTAAATCAAATGCGGTCTGATTCCGATAACGGTTAATAAACATTACGTCATCAGCTTTGGCAGCCAGCATTATCCTGGAAAGGACTTTTTGGCGGGAACTTGCGAAGTGATGTTGTGCTCTCAATTTATTTTACAAAACTAGTGTTAAATTGAATAATATTGTGTAATTATGGTGGTGTTTTGCGTAATATTGTTTGAGTAAACCGCACAAGTGAAGTGAAATAGAATGATTGCGTGTATCGTCATTTTTCGAGTTGGCGCCAAGAGGTCCCTCCAGGTTTTAGTAAAATAGCCACCATCATATCTTACTAAAACTGAACTTGACTTGACTTGACGATGACTTGACCATGAATAAGATGAAAAATAAAGACGAAAGAATAAAAATAACAAGGAAAAATAAACGTAAGACCTTACCGCCAAGGTAAGGCCTAGATGCCATAGCCATCCCGAAAAGGGAAAAACATCAAAAAAAAAATATCCTGGAAAACCTGAGACGCATGCAAACTTCACTCGTAGACACCGTGACTGACATCAGTCACAGCCGCATCGATGCACATCTGATTACTAGCGAGCAATTATGAACAAATTAGCTTCATATCTGCCCAACTACAGGGAGATCTAAGGGTACCCTTAGAGACGGGAAATATACGAGACATATATAAGCTACTAAAGGTTTTCGCAAAGGTATTCAAAAAATACCTTATAATCGAAATTAATGTCCCACTAGTAAGCAATGAAATCTACGAGCTTGATAAAATACTTAGCATTCCACAAAATAAAGATGGAAATTCTTACATTACCGTACCTACCTACCCCTATCTAGCATTCAACCTACGAAAGGACGCCGTTTTATTCCTAACAGACCATGATCTACAAGATTGTCTTCATGCATCTGAAGAAAAAATACTATGTACTTTTGATCAACCACGGACCACGGACCCAGGGTCTCAACCCCAAAAGGCTCAAATACGTAAGTAATATGACTTATACATAGGTACATTATTATTATTAAATATTTTAAGACGGATTATTATTATTATACTTCATACAATTAAAGCCATCCATTCATTCATTCATTCAATGCTTCTGGTGTAGGCATGCAAGTAAGCACCATACTCACTCGCCGATACGTTGAGGTTTTCATATAAAATATAATCGCACTCGGCGTCGCCTTCGCGGTCAGCAGTAATGTAGGTGGCAGAGATATTCTGGTCAGCGGCACCATTGACTGTAGGTACACATTATTACAATGTTAGGGATGGACACCAGCCCCCCGAGATACAGCTCTACGCTAGTTCGGGGGATGTGGAATATTCATGGCATAGACTTTGACCAAAAATTTGTAGAAATTGTCGTAGAAAAGCTCATCATCTCGGAATATATTTATAAATTAGTAGCTATTATAGTTATTTAAATTTCTGATTTCGATTTAGATAAAGTAAATTCATTATGTACGTTTAGTCTAATGTTGGGTGCTGAGAAAGGGGTGGCACATGGCCTGGGGCCCAGAGCGACCAAAACTGCAAATCCGCCACTGATTAGAATAGCATAGAATATATAACAGCGTCCTGCGACATTCGCTCAGGGGGCAGTAAAAAAGATCGACTCTCCGCTACTAGATTGAGGGTGTGGATGCAACGCGTTAGAGGTGCGGTTTTACTTCTTACCATCTTGCCCGTCACCATCACCCTCGTCAGCGTCACCAATGCTGTCGGCGGCATCGGATGCATCGGCAGGGCTATCCTGAGCGGCAACTGGGACTGTTTTGCGAGAGCTGATTTTACTCCTCACTGAAACATTTACATTTAAATTATACCCCGGTTCGATTCCTGCACAAACATTTGTGACTAACACAGATGTTTGTTCTGTGTCTGGGTGTTAAATACCTATATATCTATTATGTATAGGTATCAGTCTCTGTTACCCATAGTACAGGCTATGCCTAGTTTGGGATCAGTTTTCGGTATCAGCATCATTCGTTCCATGGCGTAGTTGGTTGCTGATTCAATGCGAAGATTCGGTTTCAAATATCACTGGTTTGAAAATGATGGGTATCATTTAAATTTAATGCTATCAATAAGTGTTGCTTAGGCTTTAAAATCAAGAAAGAAAAAAATAATTTAATATAATTACATTCATCATCATGATCAGCCTGTTCAGAGGCGCACTTTAATCATTTCACTACACTGATTCTTTCATCGACGGTC
Organism: Anticlea derivata; assembly: GCA_947579855.1. Classification (NCBI taxonomy): domain Eukaryota; kingdom Metazoa; phylum Arthropoda; class Insecta; order Lepidoptera; family Geometridae; genus Anticlea; species Anticlea derivata. The sequence continues at coordinate 2,130,258 of OX388287.1, read as the reverse complement.
ATAGGCCCTTTTCAGGGCCACCATACCTCAACCTGGTCACTGATCAAAGACAGGATGATCAAGAAAAAACCAGTGACACGACAAGAAGAAGAAGCCTGTAAAAGTCCACTGCTGGACATAGGCCTCCCGAAGAAAGCACTCATCTTCATGACGGGGTTTTGGACTACGCTGGTACAGTGCTTGGCCAGAGCCTCGTCTTTTGTCGTTTGGGTGTACCACAGACCAGTGAGATTGTGTCTGTATTTGTGTGTTTGAGTGCGGGCTGGTAAGTGTGTGTGTGTGTGTGTGTGTGTGTGTCTTCGGGGAAGGGACTCACCTGTCACTGCGGCAGCGACACCAATAATTGTGATGAAAACAGCAACAGCGATAGCAATCCATTTTTTTTCAAACTTGAACACTGCAACAACTTTGTAGTAAGTAATTAAAATAATTAACACCCAACAGTCACATACCTGACCCCACACTAGGATTCCCTGTGTCGTGGGTATCAGAAACTACGAGTACCATGGTACCACAACACCCAGACACGGAACTAATATTTGCAGATCATGCAAACATTTTAAGAGGAGGTAGGGCACAGCGAGATTTTCTCGTTCTGAATTGGAGCAGCCCGCCTGGGAGGTACCTCCGCCTTACAGAAGATCGCAGCCAAATAACATTATTTGTTTCAAATAGTGTTGTGTTCCTGCGGTGAGTAAGGTTGCCAGAGCTCTTTAGGGGGGAAGGGGGTTCGGGGTCGGCAACGCGTGCGTGATGCCTCTGGTATTGCAAGCGCTCATAGGCTACGGTAACCGCTTACCATCAGGTGGGCCGTAAGCTTGTTTGCCATCTCTGTTGTATAAAAAAAAAAAAACATTTGTGTCGCATGTAGTGTGGATGTAGGAGTAGAGGTAGGCCAAAGAAAAGATGGATGGACTGTGTGAAAGTAGATATGGTGAAGAAAGGAGTGAGTGCTGAGATGGCGACTGATAGAGGGAAATGGAAGAAGAATACATGTTGTGCCGACCCCACATGATGTGGGATAAGGGCAGGAAGATGATGATGATGCAAACATGCAGCGGTGTCGCAGTGGTTCTTCATTTGTTTTCGCTTTGGCTTTGCTGTTATGGTGTTATAATTATAATTAAATAAAAAATAAATTTTGGATTTTATCACGCAGTGAATTTTTTTTTTTATTTGGAACAAAAACATTACATAAACTATAGGAACACGTTGAAAAACGGCATTAGTTAAATTAAAAACTGTATCGCAGTTTCCAGCGCCCGCCTCGCGTTAAAATAATTGATACAATGGATTGGACTAACGCTCCAATGAGACACAACAAATGAACATATAAAAGTACTTAATTATAATAAGATCTATAAAATGAGAGACAACAGGGCTGCGTCTATTAAAAATTGTCGTGGGCTAAATGATTTTGGTTGAATTCCTAGTATAAACCTCTCTCCATAGGCCGTATTTGATCCGGGTGTGGGTGTTTCAGTGGCGGATTTGCCCTAAGGCGCAGTAGCCTAGGGCCTAGGGAATGAATGAAAGAATGAATGAATGAATGAATGGCTTTTATTTGCATGAAGTATAGTAGGGCGGCCTGATACTAGGAGCGGCAAATCGTGATCAAAAAAATCACTGATGATAGCAGGTTGCGGGAAGTTGATAGATGGAAAAGGCTAAAGACCGTTCATCGTGGAACTCTTTAAATAAATAAATAAATAATTAATAATATTCCGGACATGTCACACAAGGTCAACTGATCCCAAACTAGGCAAAGCCTGTACTATGGGTACCAGAGACTGATATACATAATAGATATATATTTAACACCCAGACATAGAACAAACATCTGTATTCATCACAAATGTTTGTCTTGTGCGGGAATCGAACCCGCAACCTGTAGCGCAGAAGGCAGAGTTACTACCAACTGAGCTATGAGGCCAGTCAATTGGGGGAGGCTTTTGTCCAGCAGTGGACTTCTACAGGATGATGTTGATGGTGATGATTATTTAGATAAAGTTCGCAATAAAGTAAATTCATTATGTCTATATGATGGGTGCTGAGAAAGGGGCGGCACATGGCCTGGGGCCTAGAGCGGCCAACATAGATAAGAAGACAAAAGTTTAATAAAAAATAAAAATAAAAACATGATAAAAAGATAAAATTAAATAGCCGTGATATTGGCTCGCTCTGTGTGCTCTATCGGCTTTACAATGATGAGTGTTCTGAGGAACTATTTGACCTCATACCCGCATCGAGGTTCTACCATCGGACCTCGCGTCATCGGAATAAGGCTCATCCACATCTCATCGACACGTGGGTATCTCGAACCACTCGCTTTACGAGATCCTTTCTCCCCCATACGTGCAAATTGTGGAATGAGCTTCCTTCCGAGGTTTCAAGTTAATATTTACAAAATACACAAGAAACAGTTGAGCCATCTAAAGACCGTTAAAACGATCTATAGATAGCTCAACTGATCCAGATCACTACCAGTCGGAAGCGACCCCAAGACGCTAGTGGAATTGCCACGCTGGATGGCAATGCTAATTCCCTGGGCCAAATAAGAGCCAGCTCTCGGGTCACGCGTCGCTTCGATCAGGCGTCCTGATATCTTTTTGAAAACCCGGAGGGCCCCGTTTCCGCACGGACCCAGGTTCTCAACCCCAAAAGGCTCAAATATGTAAGCCCTATCAAGACTAACATATTTGCACCTTTTGAGATCCTCGGCCGAATCTGCCGCCGCACCCGCCCTAACTGATGTCCCCGGAAGATGTGTGCGCGCTAGTGTATCAACACAAGTAGCGTCCCACACCATAGGCCTACCCTTCTCCCAAGGGACCAAAGTCATACCGTCCGGCCGCTTACCATCATCACGTAGCAGACCATTCCGTTCAAGAATGGCTGGGACTTTAATGCTGGTAAGAGCCTGGCGGATGATGTCATTAAGGCTAGCGTGGCGGGATATTCTTCCGGCAGCCCAAGTGCACGATAATCCGTGGTGACCGAGCTGATCAACCGCCGTACCACTCTGGCACTGATGAGGTGCACAACAACGCGCACCCAACCGAAGACAGGTTGCAAGACGGGTTTATATATGTATATCAGTCTCTGGTACCCATAGTACAGGCTATGCCTGGTTTGGGATCAGTTGACCGTGTGTGATATGTCCGGAATATTTATTATTTATTTCCACGGCTCAGATCAGTCCAGCTCCTCCAGGCAGTGTTCTTCGCGCCCGACTTCTGGTCAGCTGGAGTGGTCTACCGTCGCTACAGGGAGGCGCACACGACAAGTCCCCGACTCTAGATGTGGCGAAGTTGTTTCATCATCATCATCATTTCAGCCGTTCGACGTCCACTGCTGAACATGGCCTCCCCCACAGACAGCAAATTCCTTATCATTTGCCCATACTCACCGCGCTGGGCATGCGGGTTGGCGAGTGCAGTTAGAGCTATCGTTGTTAAAATGAGGGACGCTGCTGCCCATCCCCTAGCTTTTTTCCTTAGTCGCCTCTTACGACATCCGCGGATAGGTAGATATGGAGGGGCCTATTCTTCAGCCGGGACCACCACGGCCACGGCGAAGTTGTTTAAATTGAATAATTATTATGTATGTTTTGTAATGGGTATGTTTTGTACACTGTCATGTTATCTGAAATAAAGATATTATTATTATTATTTGTTTTGTCTTTCCTATACCTACCACCATCATTACTTCGGGATACTTCAGTGTTCTTGGGTGTCTTTATTCTTATCACGTTGTCTGCACTGAATTCTTCTTTCTTCGTCTTTCTGTACTCGTTTTGAACCAGTTCTGCCTGTGAAGGTTCTGTAATCATCATCATCATTATATCAAGTAGGCGCTTTAGCACGTCCACCGCTGAACATGGGCCTCCTAGAGCTTCGGCGAACGGTCTTGAGCCTTCTCCATCCGCCGACTTTCCGCAACCTTTACAATGACGTCAGTCATCGGTCTTGGCGACCTCGGTGGCGTAACGGGCGAGTGCCCGACTGAGACGCAAGGGTTCTATTCCCGCTGCGGGAAAAATATTTGCATGATCTGCAAAAAGTTGAACGAGCGAGCGAAGCGAGCGTGGATCTTTTAAAAACTCGAGCGAAACAGCCTTGTATGTTTGTATGTTTATTTGGTAGAGCATAACTTTCGAACCGTCATTCCGATCTGCATGGAATTTAGTAGGTCAACAAAGTCAAAGTCAAAGTCAAAGTCAAAAGGCATTTATTTCAATAAAATCACTAGGATCATTTTGAAACGTCTTAGAAACTAGGTGAAGCTATGCCTGCAACAGATTGTACTATAGATTTGCTGGTAAGAATATGAGTTAAATCTGCCAAAGGATTGCCAAGGGATTCACCCTGAAGGGGCAAGGGGCAAAAGATCGCAGCCAAATAACATTATTTGTTTCAAATAGTGTTGTGTTCCTGCGGTGAGTAAGGTTGCCAGAGCTCTTTAGGGGGGGTTCGGGGCCGGCAACGCGTTCGTGATGCCTCTGGTATTTCAAGCGTTCATAGGCTATAATAACTTACCAGCTGTAAGCTTGTTTGCCTTCTTAATGGAGTAAAAAAAAGAAAAAAATTGTGTGATCTCAATTCGAGGCGAACCACGAGGAGGTAGAGTTGACTAACCTGGTTCTCTGACTTCAACATGGAGGGCAAATTTAGTTCCGTTCATTCCATTAGGCGAGTAGAACAGTGTGCAATACCATGTACCATTCATCGCCGCAGTAGCTGGCATCTGAAACGTTAAAGGTACTAACATTATTGAACAATTTTTTTTATACAACTAATGTGGCAAACAAGCTTACGGCCCACCTGTTGGTAAGCGGTTACCGTAGCCTATGAGCGACTGCAATAGCACAGGCATCACGCACGCGTTGCACCTCGAACCCCCCTTACTCACCGCAGGAACACAACACTATTTGAAACAAATAATGTTATTTGGCTGCGATCTTCTGTAAGGTGGAGGTACCTCCCAGGCGGGCTTCTCCAATTTAGACAACTTAAACATAGCTTTTACTATCGTATCGTAACGATAACATGAATATCTTTTTGTTTTTGGGGCACTGGTTCTCGATAAAGATCTCAAAACATACATACGAAAAAAAAATACAGCCGACTTAAGAACCTCCTCCTTTTTGAAGGTTAAAAATAAATAAAATCGTAACTTACGTTAACATCTGGAGGTACGAACGCCGAGATATTCTGATAGCGTTTGTAAAGTCCAGTGCTGATATGTTTTATTTCATTATTTTCATCATAACACCTGAAAATAAGTAGGTCCTCCTTATCTTTTTATCTAACTAACTCATATTACAAGGTGATTCATAACATGTATACCATCCCGAAAGGGGTTTCTATCAACGAAAAGAAATACTATTAGCGAAAAAAAACATCAATATTTTATTTTTCTCACAAACTTTCTCAAATTACATGTTTTTGGTATTTTTATCATCTTTATAACTAATTACTAAACGTACAAGAATTTCGGAATCAAGATTGCAACCGAAAACAGCTGATTCATTGAGTTTGACCTGATTTGACCTAAAAACAGCTGACTTTCGCATAGAGTTTTTTCAATGAAAAATGACGAATTTCCAAAAGTCGTAGAATAAACTTTATTGCCAATTAGCTGTAGAATATGCCCCTTTCGGGGAAGTATACATATTATGAATCACCTTGTATAAATGCGAAAGTAAAAAAAATGGTTTGTATGTCGTTTATTTTATTTTATTGTATTTTATTGTATGATTTTCTATTGACTAATTTGAGATTATTTTGATTTTTGTATTGTGACTACTGGCCGTGGTGGCCCCGGCTAAAGAATAGGCCCCTCCATATCTCCATCCGCGGATGTCGTAACAGGCGACTAAGGGAAAAAAGCTAGGGGATGGGCAGCAGCGTCCCTCATTTTAACAACGATAGCTCTAACTGCGCTCGCCAACCCGCATGCCCAGCGTGGTGAGTATGGGCAAATCCCCCCACATGGTAAGGAATTCGCTCTGTCTATGGGGGAGGCCATGTTCAGCAGTGGACGTCTTACGGCTGAAATGATGATGATGATGATTGTGACTAATATCTTTGCATGTCGGTCTCCGACGAAGTATATGACACTATCTCCATAAATGTAAAAGACCATGTACCTATATAAACTATACCTACTTCATGCAAATAAAGCCATTCATTCACTCATGTAATTTCATGTGGAATTCATCCACATCTGGTTCCTGAGCAATCAGCATGTTTAGGCCCTTTTCAGGGCCACCATACCTCAACCTGGTCACTGTTCAAAGACAGGATGACCAAGAAAAAACCAGTGACACGACAAGAAGAAGAAGCATGTTGGGAAGTTCGAGTTTCACGACTAAACGGCGGAACGGATCGTAATTAAATTTGGCAAGGAGATAGATTATATCCTGGGGACATAGGCTATCTTTTGTCTCAAAAATAATCTTGTAGTGGGTGAAAAAGGGGTTGAAAGTTTTATGGGCAATCCAAAATTCCTCAAGCTAGGGATCTGATAATTATTAAGGCTTTTAATAAGAAATAAAGAAAAACGTCGGATAGACGGTTCGAAAGTTATGCTCTAACAATAATCTAACATTACGAAACTGTGGTTAGGCCAGGTCTAACTAAACCCTGGAAAGTGAGACTTCATGGCATGAGGTGCGAACCTTCTGTGAAGTTGTAATGTCACAGAAGGAGGCTGCGGAGAGGGAGAGGGAGATAACTTCAGATCTGCCGATCCGCAGCCGGAGAGCAGGACGTGGAAGGAGGTGGAGGCAAAGCCTCCACATTACCCGTCCCCTATAATAAAGGCTTAGGCGGCGGCTACGGGGAGTAGTCGTCGCCCAATGTCAAGCCTCGAAGTGGCGCATGCGGAGGTCCCGCGCGCCTCTCGCAAGAGAGTGCTGGCATGAGACTCAAGTCTTGAGAAGGGACTCCTAGTAAAGGAGTCAACGCCGTCGGGGCCATGGAAGAATGCGAAAGCGTACCCACAGCCCCGACACAAGGCGTTCAGAAGGACCCCGATGGTGTTTTAGTCGGTATGCCGTTGGCTGCTATTGTATCATTAGCAATAGTAACCGACGGAGAGCCCGACATACCCCTCTGGCTTTCCCCGGGCTGGGGGGGATGCGTAACGCATTTCTCCATCGTTAAAAATAAAAAATAAAAAAACTCTAACTAAACCCTGGTTTTGTGAAGTGTCATTTCGAAATGACACGTCACAAAACCAGGGTTTAGTTAGACCTGTTCGCTCAAAGTCGCGCAACGGGCTATGGAGAGAGCTATGGACTTTCGCTACGTGATAAAATCAGAAATTAGGAAATCCGTAAAAGAACCAAGGTCACCGACATAGCTCTCAGAATTAGCAAGTTGAAGTGGCTGTGGTCCATTTAACTCGCAAAACCGATAACCGTCGGGGAGTGAAGATTCTCGAATGTCGTCCACCAACCGGGCGACGCAGTGTTGGAAGGCCCCCCACCCGATGGACTTTTGACATTGTAAAGGTTGCGGGAAGTCGGTGGATGGAAAGGGCTCAAGACCGTTCGTCGTGGAACTCTTTGGGGGAGGCCTATGTCCAGCAGTTGACTTCTACAGGTCGTTGATGATGATGAGTTAGACCTGGTCTTAACTCAGTTTCTTAATAAAAGGCATAGTGCCGATTCGCTCGCTCGATCAATTAATTAACTTACGTCACGCCCATTTTTTCTACTTCGAAATCCGAATATGCATGTATTGTAAACGTTTGGTTGACGAAAAGCGAAGTGTCGTTGCCGCGAACAGTCACTGTCCCGTTTTTTATGGACACTGTTAGTTCTATGACGACTGGTGAAGACGCTGTAAGTAGGTAAATATTTATGTTAAAAAAGCTTTTGCTGGAAGGGTGCTTTTATACAGTGGGCGACTTTAAAATGAGAAAATTAAATGTAATGTGAACGTCTTCATTAGTGTGTGTGTTTTTGTATTGTGCATGCTTGTATATCTTTAGAAGTAAGTTTATATTTCAGACACGATGTAAAAATTGTTATGATGAATGAATAAATGAAATGAATAAAATATGTAGGTACAGTCGCCTGCACTAATAGTACCTATACATTTCATTACATATATAAATACGCCTGTTTCCTAGAGAGCACGGCTTTTTTACGGTACCTCTCCATGCCGGCTGCTCCAATTTAGACCGAGAAAATCCTGCTGCGCCCTACCTACTCCATAAAACTTCCACTTGCTACGATCCTGACATACCTCTTTTGCTTCATTCACTCTTATCACCTACATGCAAGTCGGTTTAGGATACTCTTGACCTAGCCTTTTTCCAAAACGTCACCGATATGATCACTAAACGTACGCCTAGGTCTTCCCCTTCCAACGGTCCCATTCACACTCGCCTTTATACACCTGTTTTGTCAATCTTCTTTAATGGATAGGTACAATAATTATTAATTAATCATCTTTCGTATACATTTCATTAAGTCAAAATCACGCTACATACAGTTCAAAATATAAGGAATTACAGACCTTGTAAAAGCTAACACATTGCATAGTAGAATATTTATATATTTTTTATTGGATATGGTTAAGCGTTTGGACAACATCTTACTTTCGCAAGTGAGATGTGGCCTAAGATGGAGCACGCTTTCCCAGAAAGAACTTATTGACCCTAAATTTGAGGACTCACAGATCGTACCTACTCTTTCGGGAAAACAGACGCAGGCAGATCGTTCCACTCTTTAAATAAATAAATATTCCGGACATATTCACACGGTCAACTGATCCCAAACTAGGCATAGCCTGTGCTATGGGTACCAGAGACTGATATATATAATAGATAAGTATTTAACACCCAGACACAGAACAAACATCTGTGTTTATCACACAAATGTTTGTCCAGTACGGGGATCGAACCCGCGACCTCTACTCTCTTTGGCAGTAGATACTTATAATAAAAGTGGAGCAGAAACGTTTGGGTCGACACCATGGTATGTCGACCAGGTAATGGTGATATTACCTATGCGTCTGCTTGTCCGGTGGTGGAAGGGGGAGGGAGGTATAAAAAGCCATAAAACAGTAAAAAATATAAATAAAAATATTACCTGATGTCACTAATAAAACAAATAATATTATAATAAATTCCTTCAGCATTTTGATGGCACACTACTCGCACTAAATATTTCGACCACGATAATCAATAATATTTTCCCTATTTTCAGAAATAATTCGCGTCATGCATGAGGAATGAGTGGTATTTACGGCATTATTAGGTACTAGCTTCTGCCCGTGGCTTCGCTCGCGTGGTACATACATAACATACATAGCCTATATGCTATTCTAGCCTAGAATAGCCTAGAATTTCTAGGTAAAAAACTTTATCTATTCCAAGTTTAAACAAATAAATATTCCGGAAATATCACACACGGTCAACTGATCCCAAACTAGGCATAGCCTGTACTATGGGTACTAGAGACTGATATACATAATAGATATATATTTAACACCCAGGCACAGAACAAACATCTGTGTTAGTCACAAATGTTTGTCCAGTGCGGGAATCGAACCCGCGACCTCTAGCGCAGAAGGCAGAGTTACTACCAACTGAGCTATGAGGCCAGGTGAGTTTCAACGAAATGTTTAGATTTTATGTGCTTTTAACTTCGCTTTGGCTTTGCTGTTATGGTGTTATACCTAATTATAAATAAAATTCGGTCCTAGTTTCAACAAACATCCAAACATCCTCACAAACTTTCGCATTTATAATATTAGTAGGAAGTTGGATTATATTAGATTATTGCCGCGGTGGCCCCGGCTGAAGAATAGGCCCCTCCATATCTACCTATCCGTGGTTGTCGTAAACGAGGCGACTAAGGGAAAAAAGCTAGGGGATGGGCAGCAGCGTCCCTCATTTTAACAACGATAGCTCTAACTGCGCTCGCCAACCCGCATGCCCAGCGTGGTGAGTATGGGCAAATCCCCCCACATGATAAGGAATTCGCTCTGTCTGTGGGGGAGGCCATGTTCAGCAGTGGACGTCGAACGGCTGAAATGATGATGATGATGAGGATTATATAAGTAATAGGTAGTAGATTTTGTAATATTTATCACCTGGCTTTTTATATATCAGCCGCAACTTCGTTGTTCAATTATGTCCTAACCTTGACTCTTGTCACTTCGTACACTCGAGATATTGATTTTTCGATTTTTCGTGTGTACGGAAGCCTCAGGGCGCGTGCCCTTCCCGCACTTGCCAGTCATAATCTTAATCGTCTCATCTTTGCTGGAGTATCCCTTGTGCCCGAATGCCTGTACGAGAGAGGACTTCAACGCGGCCACGGACAGGGGCGATTGAGGTGTTCTTTACTACTCTAAATTAATATAAAGTGTGAAGCATCGACACGTAAAGGAGATAAATGAAATGAAAATGAAATGAAAATGAAATGAAAATGAAATGAAAATGAAATGAAAATGAAATGAAAATGAAATGAAAATGAAATGAAAATGAAATGAAAATGAAATGAAAATGAAATGAAAATGAAATGAAAATGAAATGAAAATGAAATGAAAATGAAATGAAAATGAAATGAAAATGAAATGAAAATGAAATGAAAATGAAATGAAAATGAAATGAAAATGAAATGAAAATGAAATGAAAATGAAATGAAAATGAAATGAAAATGAAATGAAAATGAAATGAAAATGAAATGAAAATGAAATGAAAATGAAATGAAAATGAAATGAAAATGAAATGAAAATGAAATGAAAATGAAATGAAAATGAAATGAAAATGAAATGAAAATGAAATGAAATGAAAATGAAATGAAAATGAAATGAAAATGAAATGAAAATGAAATGAAAATGAAATGAAAATGAAATGAAATGAAAATGAAATGAAAATGAAATGAAAATGAAATGAAAATGAAATGAAAATGAAATGAAAATGAAATGAAAATGAAATGAAAATGAAATGAAAATGAAAATGAAAATGAAATGAAAATGAAATGAAAATGAAATGAAAATGAAAATGAAATGTAAATGAAATGAAAATGAAATGAAAATGAAATGAAAATGAAATGAAAATGAAATGAAAATGAAATGAAAATGAAATGAAAATGAAATGAAAATGAAATGAAAATGAAATGAAATGAAAATGAAATGAAAATGAAATGAAATAATTTATTTGCGTGAAGCGTGGTACACAACTTGGACATAAATACTAGTGATTACACTCACACACTTCACCAGGAAACCTAGCATGCAAATTTAAATTAAAAATAACATTGACTCTATTTAAAATTACATAATATTATTGGATTGAAAATCTATATAAATAATAAGATTAGATCAGAGAGCAAAACAATTATACTACTGTAACTGTAGGTAACTATTTATTTATTTCTAGACTTTACTTAAACAATTAGAATTCTTGAATATTATATTGACATTTACATGCTTATTAATCTAGTTAGAATTTTCAATATTAAGTAAATTTAATTTATTTTTGCAATAATAATTTGTTGAATGTTTTCTGATAATATGTGACATGAATAATTTGAAATCTGTTTTTATGGTTACTTACATAGTTTATAGGTAGATAAATGTACTAACAATTTATGGTGAACAACCGAAATAAATAAAATTCAATAAAAAAAAACAATAACAAAAGAGTTTATCATAACTTTGGAGAGAAGCAAAATCACCATATCATACAATAGGTAGGTATTATTCATACCATTAACTTCAAATAATAATGATAATGTGTAAAATGTTTGTATGCCTTGTAGGCAGGACTAGTGAAACTTTTTAATATTTATGAACTACTCTCACCTAGATTTTACAAACAATAAATATTATTTACTTTTTATTTAAAACAAATACTACCTACTTCTTCTTCTTTTTGTTGTGTCACTGATTCTTTGTTGGTCATCCTGTATTAGGCCAGTAACCGTCGATATAAGAATCAGTGTAGTGAAAGGATTGAAGTGCGCCTCTTAGAGGCTCCTTTCACCTACTACCTACTAATAACATATGGCATCGCCTTAGGGATAAAAAAAACCTGTAATGATGTTAAACTGTATTATAAATAAATAAATAAATTCAGTTTGGCGTCTACAAGTATCTACTAAGCAATCCAAATCCTAATGTTATCTAGCTCGCATTATGAGGTCTAAATGGTTTGACTCAAACCCTGTTATTACGAAACTGGGTTTAGACGAGGACAAACTAAACCCTGGTTTTTTTTTTATCATACTACAGATTTGGCAAACAAGCTTACGGCCCACCTGATGGTAAGCGGTTACCGTAGCCTATGAGCGCTTGCAATACCAGAGGCATCACGCACGCGTTGCCGAACCCCCTTCCCCCCTAAAGGGCTCTGGCAACCTTACTCACCGCAGGAACACAACACTATTTGAAACAAATAATGTTATTTGGCTGCTATCTTCTGTAAGGCGGAGGTACCTCAGGCAGGCTGCTCCAATTCAGAACGAGAAAATCTCGCTGTGCCCTACCTCCTCCTGGTTTTGTGACGTGTCATTTCATAGGTACGTTTGGCATTATGACATAAAGCAACTGTATGAAATAACACGTCACAAAACCAGAGTTTAGTTAGTCCTCGTCTAAACTCAGTTTCGTAATAATAGGGAAAATGTTTTAGTTGACAGCTAGGAACAGTCGTACAGGAAAAAGATAAGTGGGAGTTTTTTCGGCGCTACTTTCAAACTTCCTCTAGCTAGAATAGCATATACCTAGGCTAATTTTATACTAGGTACCACGCGCAAAGCCGCGGGCACAAGCTAGTCAGAATTAAAAGAAAAACTAATAAATATTTTTGTTTAATAGTTTTATTACACTTAAATTAAAATTTTAAAATATAAAGAACAATTGATACTCTCATTAATCCTAAAATTTCAGATTAACACAACGCCCTGTTCACAACTACAATATTTTATTTAGTATAATTTATTAACAATATTCAGGATCACAATAGATGGCGCCTATAATCTATTAAAAAAGACTGTAAACGAAAATATACATTATTGTAGAGCACTAGTGACTAAAATGGAACGCCAACAAAGTATTTATGATGGGATTATTATAACTTTTAGTTTAAGTCATAATAAACCTGGGTCCGTGGGGAAACGGGGCCCTCCGGGTTTTCAAAAAGATATCAGGACGTCTGATCGAAGCGACGCGTGACCCGAGAGCTGGCTCTAATTTGGCCCAGCGAATTAGCATTGCCATCCAGCGTGGCAATTCCGGCAGCGTCTTGGGGACGCTTCCGACTGGTGTTCCGATCAGTGATCTATCTATAGATCGTTTGTAACGGTCTTTAGATGGCTCAACTGTTTCTTGTGTATTTTGTATATATTAACTTGTATTAGTTTAAAGTTTCTTTCTGTAAATAAAGTATTTTTCTCAGGAATTAATAACATAACTCAAAAATATTACCTTATGATTTAAATTTTTGAAACTATCATGGTCAAGCTGTGTTCAAACGGCGTGCGCTATGTCATCCGAAATATTATGTGTAATTATTTTTTGTCGTGTCACTAATTATTTCTTGGTCATCATGTATTAGGTCAGTGACCAGGTTGAGGTATGGTGGCCCTACAAAGGTCCTATGACCGTCGATGAAAGAATCAGTGTAGTGAAAGGATTAAAGTGCGCCTCTTAGAGGCTCCTTTAGTGCACATGTCACATGTCTTCGATTTTTTTAGGTTCTAGGACATGCCAGTTTCCTCACGATGTTTCCTTACATCTATTAATTAAAATCATCATTAATTAAATCCGTAGAAGAACCAAGGTCACCCACATAGCTCTCAGAATTAGCAAGTTGAAGTGGCAGTGGGCAGGCCATATAGCTCGCAGAACCGATAACCGTTGCGGAGTAAAGGTTGTCGAATGGCGACCACGAACCGGGCGATGCAGTGTTGGAAGGCCCCCCACCAGATGGACCGACGATATTGTGAAGGTTGCGGGAAGTCGGTGGATGGAGAAGGCTCAAGACCGTTCGTCGTGGAACTCTTTAGGGGAGGCCTATGTCCAGCAGTGGACTGTAGAAACAGGCTGATGATGATTATTTAAAATCAATTTTGCGTGTGACATATGAGACCGACGATATCGCAAGCCAAAGTCAAACTCAAAGTTGACTGTATTCTGTTAACGGAGTATTTTGAAACGAATTTCAGATTTACGGCACGCCGTTCGAACAAGGCTTTAGAATATAATTTTCACTAAAACGGGATATTTACCACGATTTGTGAGTTTACTTGTTCTGCAATGTAAGTGAGTTCTCACGTCTCACTTTTCCACCGTGTAAAGTGAGACTACGGCGCCAGAAACACATTTTACGAATTTTTTTGTTAAAATGCTTGGAAATGACACCTAGAGGTTAAAAGATAGATAGATGTGGAACACATATACAGGGTAATTTTTAAAATGCAATACCTTAGACACCCCAACTGATTTGTGTTCAAACGTATTGATATATCTCTTCGCGATTTATTGATGAATCGGTTTTTTCGTGATTTATTGATGAATGAGGTGACGTTTTGGAAAAAGGCCAGGTCAAGAGTACCCGACGAGCATGTATGAGGAATGTGATGAGAGTGAATGAAGCAAAAGAGGTATGTCAGGATCGTAGCAAGTGGAAAGCCGTGGTCTCTGCCTACCCCTCTGGGTAATAGGCGTGATTTGTATGTATGTATGACGTGATTTAGTTTTGTTATTATAACGACTGCTGAATGCTGAATAAAAATAATTTTTAGTTTGACTTTTAGGAGCTTGCGTTATCTTTATGCTCTATTGCGCACCCCCAAATTTCAAACTCAAAACTGACTTTGTTCAGTGGAAGGAAGGATCATTTTGAAATGAATTTTATATGTCATATCAAGGATATATCGCACGCCGTTTGAACACGGCTTAAACTTGAAAATAAAAAAAATGCTTTCGTTATTAGCAGTAGTAAATTTATCTAGGTTTAGTTTATTTTGATATCATGTTTTTTCTGTTTTAATTTTTTATTTACATATTATTTTTTAATTTTAATTTTTATTGTGTATTTTGAATTATGATGTTGTCCCACCTAAATTGTATATGTTTTTTACATTAAGGCTCGTATTCAGAGACACGACTCAAGCATAGATTTAATCACAGATCAGCTGAACTCTATTTAAGTATTGATTCTCTTCTCAAACATAACTTTAATTCAAGAACGGTACTTAAACTACTCTCCGCTGAATCGAGTCTCAAATCTGTACTCAAATGTTCTTGTTTACATTTTGATTTATTTATAATTTTCGATCCGTTTTACGCAGAAATTCAAACAGCCAGGGTGGAAATAGAACAGAACTATAAAGTGAAGTATAAATATGCATCAAAGTACGTGTAACTGAACGAAAATGTCATTTGATTAATGTCTAATCAAATCTAAACTCAAACACGGATTTCGTCTGATTGACGTTTCAGAATGAGCATTTACTCAGGTGAACTGTGATCATTGAAGCTATACATAAATAGTGTTCAAGAATTAGAATCTCGTCTCAAATCGAGATTTAAGTACAGATCAATGCTCGAGTCTTGTCTCTGAATACGAGCCTCAATAGACAATTTTTATTTATATTTTTTAGTATTCTTTTGTCTATACAAGGTGATTCATAATATGTTTTGCATCCCGAAAGGAGCATATTCGACAACCAATTGGCAATAAAGTTTGTTCTACGACTTTTGGAAATTCGACATTTTTCATTGAAAAAAATCAGCTGTTTTGGGGTCAAATCAGGTCAAACTCAATGAATCATCTGTTTTCGGTAGCAATCTTGATTCCGAACTTCTTGTACGTTTAGTTCTTAGTTCTAAAGATGATAAAAATACCAAAAACAACTATTTTGAGAGAGTTAGAGAAAAAAAATGTTATTTTTTCGCAAATATTATTTCTTTTTGTTGATAGAATAACCCCCTTTCGGGATGGTATACATGTTATGAATCACCTTGTATACTTTTTGTGGTACCAATTTTTTTTTTCAAGTGTTTTTTTTTTTGGGGACAAATAAATGCTCGTTCATTTTTCTTTTTAAATGTAATCTAGGTTAGCGCATTTTAAAAATAACCCTGTTTTTGATAATTTATACATATTAATAGACTAATAGATTTGTGCAATCTAACTACCATAGCTAGTTCTTAGTGTGAGAGATAGAAGATAGTCTTTGGGACAATAATGTATTTATTATGTGAGGCGGGACTGGACCTACATAATTATATTACAGTTCAGCAAAAATTTGTTACTAAAACGATAAAATATACTTTGTTAATATTAAAATGTGATTCATAATAATATGCTATCCCGAAAGAGGCTTAGTCATCACCCAGGCATTCTTCTTCTTCTTGTCGTGTCACTGATTCTTTCTTGGTCTGAAAAGGGCTTATGACCATCGATGAAATAATCAGTGTAGTGAAAGGATTAAAGTTACGAATATTGGAAATTCGACATTTTTAATTAAAAAAACTGCAAAAATTTAGCAATTTAAGTTTGCAATCTTAATATCGAACTTTTTTTACGTTTCATGATTAGTTATAAATTTAATAAAAAGGCCAAAAACAGTTAATATTAAAAATTGCGGGAATAAATTGAAAATTTGTATGTTTACAAATATTTGTTCTTTTGGTCTAATAAGCCCCTTCGAGATAGTATAGTTTATAAATCAACTTGTAATTATTATTACCAAGTAGAATATCAAATTATTGCCAATATTAAGTACTGGTCTAAACACATGAGCAATAATAAATATTGACAATCAATTTTTTAAAACACTCCACTTTTTTATGTTTCATACTAAATTAGGAACTTGCGGAGCTTTCAAAGCTCAACAATGTTTATTCAATTATATTAATTAGGTAGGTACTAAAATATTAAAATTAGGTTTTGGCCATCAAACAAATTGTTTACGTATTATGTAGTTTTTATAAGTCATTTTTTTAAGTGTTAGAAATTATTCTAATACACATTTAGGAGAGTATTTCATACACTTTCACGTAGTATTTATATACATTTAAACTTATAATATAGATAAAAATGTATGTCAATAATAATACCATTTTTAGTTATTATTGGGTTACAAAACATACAGTGACCCGGATCAATTTATTTAAGTGAATATAGCTTATATATTTTTCTGCCTATCTAATTTTACAACAAAAATCGAAATTAATGTGTTCAGCCACTTATTATACAAATCACAAATATTTTAACCTATGCAAGATCATTCACAACATATACCACTCCGAAAAGGGGTTATTCAATCAATAAAAAGAATATAAGCGAAAAATAATCCCTAACTTTCACAAATTAGCCAAACTTTAACTTTTAGTTTTTTAATCATCTTTATATTATTATCTAATTACTAAACATTATGAGAAGTTCGGCATCAATATCAATGAACTCAATGAATCACCTTAAACAGGTGATTCATTGAGTTTTAACTGATTTGTGCAAAGAGCTTTTTAAAAAAAACTTACGAATTTAAAAAGGTCGTGCCACAAACTTTATTGCAAATCGGGTGTAGAATAAGCCCATTCCGGGATAGCATACATGTTATGAATCACCTTGTATTAATTTTTCGTCTAACTAAAACTTAAATAAACTCATCCAGATCATAAAACAAAATAGGACGATAGAGTCTTACTAATTAATAAGGTACTTCTTTGAGACTAAAAAATAACTAGATACCATTTTTATCACGCAAAATTATAAATACATTTTTGTTAGACAGCTAAATTAAATTACATTAAAGTTGACGGAAATATAAAAAATTGGTAAGTACTTAATAATTTTTATTTGTTTTACTAAACTGTGTTAGTCATTAAGTTAAGTAATCATGAGTGTGAATTGAAGACTGTGGTCATAGAATAGTGAGATTAAGTGTGAAAACTTTAAAACTATGATTCATGGAAAAATATATTATTTATAATAAATAGTTGCATTATAGAATCTCTAAATAGATAACGATGATAGACTTTGGATTTATAGTAAATTTAATTTTTACTTATAGGTAATTTTAGATATAAGATTATTACAGAATGATGAACGTAAAAACACCATATTTAATTGAAAATATAAACCATAGGTGCATATACATAATAAAAGGTAATATATGTATTAATACATGTATAGAATGTTCAAGTAATAGATAGAGATAAGATAAAATTTATGTAATAGGTTTGGCACTAGTATTTTTATATTGTTAGTGATGTTTGCATACTAAATAATTCTTACTATTGAGCACAAAGCCTTTCATTTTGCGAAGTGGATATAATTAAAATAATTTAAATAGTTTGTAAACTCTTACGCCTGTCCTAAATAATGAAGCTGACTAAGGGTGTTTTATATATTTTGTTATAATTCACTATTGAAAGTATTTTATCAATTCGAAAAGTTTTTGTAAGACCTAAGTTAGGTTCATGATTTGATTAATTTAATCGAGTCATTACTTGTTTTATGATTTTATTCATGCCAGGACGTACCATCATAATTATAACATCACGATAAAAGAAGGTAAATTATACATTAGTAATATAACAATATTAATATAATTATTTTTGACTGTAACTATTTTAGCCACTTAACCTAACACAAATATCAAGCGTAGTAAAGGAGCCATTTCATTCTGGGCCTGGTCCATGTACACTACATAGAAAAATTAGGAAAAAATAGGAGATTACAAGAAAAATACAATTTCATTAATTTGAAGACAAATGCGATGGTACAAGAATAGTTCTTCTGGTAAGTTTTTAACTATGTGAACACTATTTGAAGGCCGCCATGTTGGTTTATAATTGGCGTTTGACATGACATTGACATATTTTTCATGTCATGTTGTTTGAAATGAAATGAAAATGAAAAAATATTTATTTACTGCAAAAGTATACAGACTAACTTAATTCTACAGTTTTGAGGTACTTTGCAGACAACTATTTGGTTAAGGTAAAAGTATCTAGTGGTTTCCTCACTAGGCTAAGCCTGTATCGAGAAAACCAAGCTACGATTAAATCAAAAGGAAGATGGCTCGAACAACAGGTGCGATTACCATGGTACCAATATTCTAATAAACTTATATAGTTAGTTATAGCTTAGTTGTTTGATTTGATGTTTTTGTTTTTTCAGATAAATGTAGGTTGTCAAAATGACATTTCACGCGCGTCCATCCGCCATAGTTTTGTAGCGCTGTGTGTTGCTCTCTTTGTCAAAGAAAATCTTAATGTACCTTAGAACGAAGTCAATTTAAATAAAATAACCAATAAATACGTTTACTTTATTGCTTAGCCATATTTTAGAGTAGAGAACACAGTGCAGGCCCAGGCTCCATATATTGATAAAACGTCTCTTTTTATATAAATCCAATAACCACATAATATTCCAATAATATGCCATTATTAATATTAATATTTATAATTTATAATATATTATTATAACTCGTACAAAATCAAATTTCATATAAAGCGCATGTTAAAGGAATCGTATCCTATCGTAACTTTATCTTAAGGATATGGACACATTCCTTCGTCGTTTTAACAATTCTTTCAAAATAGTTGTCCCTTTACGACATTGCCAAATTCTTTCGAAAAAAACTTTTGTTGCTGACAGTACCACGCATGCTTTGTTTTTTCTGTAATTTACCTGGTTTTTGGACGAACGAAAAAAAGCCCCATAAAATCTAATATGGCAGCCACATCAAGCGACTTGATGTTACTTATACACTCGATGTGGCTTAAACGCTCGATGTGGCTTGAACGCTTGATGTGGCTTGAACGCTTGATGTGGCTTAAACGCTCGATGTGGCTTGTTGGCTGCTGTGGTCAGAGATGATGGAGTTTAAGTCTGACTCTCGCAGTGTTGGGGGTGTTCCGAAAGGAAAATCCTGAAAAGATAGATTTACAGCGTTAAGACTCTGGCCAGCGGTTCTTGATGATGAATTCTTGACTCAAAAATGTCGATGTCAGATCACATCGCGGCAATGGTTACTAAAGCATTCAGGAAATTTTGTCTTGCGCGTTAGCCGTCCTTTCTCTGACGCCGACTGTATAAAAGTTTTATACAATACAAACATGAACACATACATATAACTTTATTTCAGGCAACAATAGAATAAAAAACAGATGGAATTTGTCTTACACTACGGCCCATATACCTTAAAGATTAACATTCATATTAATATAAAAACACAATTAATTGCCACGTAGAAACTGCGACGTGGGACGCGAATTGTCATTGGCAGTAGGTATCCGCCCGCGGAAGCGACGGAACACAACACCCTTCGGCCAGAGATCTTCTTTTAGGTAGGTCGAAAGATGTTCGGTCGGTACCCTCACCACAAAGGAGTACGAGGAGGAGTTTATACTTTTCTTATGTCCGTAGTATTTTAGAATACTGTAGTAACGTGTGGAATCCTAATTATGTGACATACATTGAATCTATCGAGCGTTTACAATCTAAGTTTATAAAGGCGTTAAATTATCATACACAATACAAATACATTAGTGCTTTTTCTGCCTTCTGCGCTAAAGTTCGCGGGTTCGATTCCCGCACTGGACAAACATTTGGGTGATGAACACAGATGTTTGTTCTGTGTCTGGGTGTTAAATATATATCTATTATGTATATCAGTCTCTGGTACCCATAGTACAGGCTATGCCTAGTTTGGGATCAGTTGACCGTGTGTGATATGTCCGGAATATTTATTTATTTATTATTAGTTACGAGGATTCATGTAAAAATCATAAATTAATGCAACTCAAAGATCGGCGCACAGCGCGTCAGCAGTAATAGAATAAATAGCCCTTTTTTTTTAAGGGGGGAAAATGCCGTCGCATTTCCTTTCCGCCTTGGGGGGTGGCGGAAAGGGGTATGTGGGGCTCGAACCCACTAAAAACCCCCCTGTGAGCAGTCCTCCGCCTGGTTGAGGCGAGATGGGGTCGTGTAGTGTGTGTAACCATCTCGCCTCAGCGGTAGGCCCGGATTTGCCTTAATCGGGCCACTGCGTCTGTGCCTTGCTCACTAAGGCCACTCCTCAGACTTGTGGGGCCGTTAAGAAATAGGCGGAAAGGGCCTGAAAATAAATAGCCCTGAACTAACATCTCTCTTTTTGCAAATAAGAGCCCCAACTAAGCGTACTGGACATACTCCTCTGTTTCATGCCCCATTATGTCATTCTAACTATGCCCAGAACTCTGTCATAAATCGTACACTTGATAGCTTTAACAATCAATTCTCACCAATTGACATCTTTCACATTAGTAAAGCATCTTTCAAAAAACAAATCATCTTAATCTTGCAGTAAGTTGGATACATATATATAAAAACACAAACAACACATACAAATATACACACACACACAAACAAACACACACACACACACCCACAAACACAGATCACTAAATTCGTACTATATCTCAGCAGTATCCTTTTTTCTTTCTTTATTTATTAACATCATAACAGGATTTTTATCAAGCCCTAAGGCGATGTTATATCTAGGTACCTACTTAACTTAATTTATTAACAATACTAATTAATATATTTTGTCTCAATGACAAGCTCTGCCATTTCTGTGGCTTTCGGCAGGTTTTGGTAAAACACATCTACACTGTTTTGGGACAGAATATTGAGTAAATAGATAGCGATGACACGGGAGAAAACTTAAGTAGGTTGGTCCTACAGCTGGGTTTAATTTTTTTATATATACTTACCCTGGTCGCTTCTGTTGTTTTTACGACTATACTAAAAAGTTCTATGTTACAAAGTAAGAATCTGTAATTGGCAGTATGCTTAGTATATAATAGATATCATAATTATTCTAAAGTGCTGTAGATTCTAAGATAATAAAAAATAAAAAAAATAAAAGTAGCTGCAAGTGAATTACGCTTTGTTTTCACGAAAATAATGGTGCAATAATTTGAATCTAGAAATAATACTTAGTTCTAGATATCGGTGATGAAAGAACCAGTGTAGTAAAAGAAATATCTCTCATAACTGATGTTACACTGAACAGCACTGATGTTATTGATTTTCCTACAAAATGCTACAGCATCATCATCATCATCAGCCTGTAGAAGTCCACTGCTGGACATAGGCCTCCCCTAAAGAGTTCCACGATGAACGGTCTCGAGCCTTCTCCATCCACCGACTTCCCGCAACCTTCACAATGTCGTCGGTCCATCGGGTGGGGGTTGAATGCTACAGCGTAGCATAGAAATTATATTTGATTAAGTGTAATGTTGCTACGAAATGCTACAGCGTAGCATAGATATGATCTTTTATTGTGTGTTATGGTACTACCAAATGCTAAGGCATAGCAAAGATATTATCTTTTATTTAGTGTGAAATGCTACAGCGTAGCCTAGTTAAGAACTTTATTGTACTAGGAAATGCTAGCGCGTAGCCTAGATGAACTGTTATTGCGTGTACTTGTACTACGAAATGCTACGGCGTAGCGTAGATATGAACTTTTATTGTGTGTAATGGTACTACTAAATGCTAAGCTATATCATAGATATTATCTTTTATTGTGTATAATGTTACTACGAAATGCTACGGCGTAGCATATTTATGAACTTTTATTATGTGTACGGTACGAAATGCTACGGTGTAGGATAGATATGATCTTTTATAAGAATAAGAATAACTTTTATTCAAAAAACAAGCATTCACATAAATATTAGTTATACAATAATCTTAAAGTCGTACATTGTAGGTAGGGACTTTATGTAATGGCTTGTACTAGTAAGGTTGTATTGCAGTATCTACACTAAGTGCAAGACTTGTATTGTAAATACCTTCCAGTGAGGAGACCGAATAATAACCATGTTGAGGTAAGTACCTACTTACAGTCCCACTTTACTAAGTGTACATTTAGGTAGGTACTAAGCTAGTTATACATTTTTATATTTTAATATTTTATTTATATTTCACACCTCAATTATATTAAATTGAATTAAATACTTAAATACTTTTAATCTATTTTACCCGACTGTCGAGAAGGAAGAAGGGCTATGTTTTATTAATATGTACTACTTAACTTGATTAAGATATATGCTTAGTCAGATGACAGTTAGAAATTGAATGAAAAATATTATTTTGTATAGTGTTACTACGAAACGCTACGGCGTAGCTTAGATATGATCGTTTATTGTGTGTAAAGTAACGACCTTCGGTTACTTATAACAGTGTCATCTACATGTTCTTCAATGATAGGTATGACATACCAGTTGTGCCGTGGTGGTGGCGGGGGCGGGCGGCGCGGGGGGCGGTTCCCTGTTGGTCCGCGGGGAGGCGCACTCCGCGCAGTCCACTGCAGTTTGCCCACGCGTGGAGCGACGGGACCACGACTCTGGCATGCATCTGAGAACATTAAAAAAAAATTAAAAATATATAACACATACATACAGATCTCCAGGCAATCAGATCCTGAAGATATCTAAAAGTGGTAGTCAGAGGCACCAGCAAACACTTCGGTACACGCCCACATTTTGCCCATAACAGAAGTTGCCGAAAGTTAAAAACTATACAGTCATCATCAGCCGTAGGACCACTGCTGAACCTAGGCCTCCCCAATAGATTAGGAGCGCGACCGACCTCGTACGGCCTGTACCCAAACAATCATTCGGGGGGATTTGCCCATACTCGCCACGCTGGGAATTCGGGTTGGCGAGCGTAGATAAAGTAATTTTGGAAAGGGAACGGTGCTGCTCATCCCCTAGCTTTTTTCATTTAGTCGCCTCTTACGACATCCAAGAGTAGGAGATATGGAGGGGCCTATTCTTCAGCCAGGGCCACCACGACCAGACTGCCGACTATTGGTAGAGCATAATCTCATCTCATGTCATCTCTTCTTACCATGTGGGCGCACGGTAGCGACGCCAGCGACTCGGGTTGCTCCGCCAGCGGGTTGCGGCAGCGCGCACACATAGGCGCGGAGTAGGCGGTAGCGGTATAGAGGCACCGTTTCACTACACTGTTTCAGAGGCCTTTTGAGGGCCTCTATACCTCAACCTGCTCAGTGACCTAATACATGATGACCAAAAAAGAACCAGTGACACGACAAGTAGCAAGGCAAACAGTGAAAGTGTGTAGGCTTACCCCAAGTGGACAATGTGGGCGCACGGTAGCGACGCAAGCGACTCGGGTTGCTCCGCACAGCGGGTCACTTTAAACCTTTCTCTACACTGATTCTTTCTCCGACGGTCATAGGCCCTTTTCAGGGCCACCATACCTCAACCTGCTCACTGACCAAAAAAGAACAAGTGACACGACAAGCAGCAAGCAAGCAACTAGTTATTGTTCCTCGCTATTTACCGACTCACATATTTAATTTGTAATAGTTGTAATTTGATATTATCCAACTACCTATGCCGACTTACCGACCAAATACATGATGACCAAGAAATGACCAGTGACACGACAAGCAGCAAGGCAAACAGTGAAAGTGTGTAGGCTTACCCCAAGTGGACGATGTGGGCACACGGTAGCGACGCAAGCGACTCGGGTTGCTCCGCCAGCGGGTCGCGGCAGCGCGCACACATAGGCGCGGAGTAGGTGGCAGCGGTATAGGGGCACCCTATCACTACACTGTTTCATAGGCCTTTTGAGGGCCTCTATACCCCAACCTGCTTAGTGACCTAATACATGATGGCCAAAAAAGAACCAGTGACACGATAAGCAGCAAGGCAAACAGTGAAAGTGTGTAGGCTTACCCCAAGTGGACGATGTGGGCGCACGGTAGCGACGCCAGCGACTCGGGTTGCTCCGCACAGCGGGTCACTTTAAACCTTTCACTACATTGATTCTTTCACCTCAACCTGCTCACTGACCAAAAAAGAACAAGTGACACGACAAGCAGCAAGCAAGCAACTAGTTATAGTTCCTCGCTATTTACCGACTCACATATTTAATTTGTAATCATTGTAATTTGATATTATCCAACTACCTATGCCGACTTACCGACCAAATACATGATGACCAAGAAATAACCAATGACAAGACAAGCAGCAAGGTGAAAGTGTGTGGTATCCACACACTTTCTGTGGACTGTGGTGTGCCCTTACCCCAAGTGGACGATGTGGGCGCACGGTAGCGACGCCAGCGACTCGGGATGCCCGGCAAGCGGGTCGCGGCACACATAGGCGCGGAGTAGGCGGTAGCGGTATAAAGGCACCCTTCCTCTACACTGTTTCATAGGCCTTTTGAGGGCCTCTATACCCCAACCTCCTTAGTGACCTAACACATGATGACCAAAAAAGAACCAGTGACACGACAAGCAGCAAGGCAAACAGTGAAGGTGTGTAGGCTTACCCCAAGTGTACGATGTGGGCGCACGGTAGCGACGCCAGCGACTCGGGTTGCTCCGCGAGCGGGTCACGGCAGCGCGCGCACATGGGCGCGGAGTAGGTGGCAGCGGTATAGGGGCACTGTTTCATAGGCCTTTTGAGGGCCTCTATACCTCAACCTGCTCAGTGACCTAATACATGATGACCAAAAAAGAACCAGTGACACAACAAGCAGCAAGGCAAACAGTGAAAGTGTGTAGGCTTACCCCAAGTGGACGATGTGGGCGCACGGTAGCGACGCCAGCGACTCGGGTTGCTCCGCACAGCGGGTCACTTTAAACCTTTCTCTACACTGATTCTTTCTCCGACGATCATAGGCCCTTTTCAGGGCCACCATACCTCAACCTGCTCACTGACCAAAAAAGAACAAGTGACACGACAAGCAGCAAGCAAGCAACTAGTTATTGTTCCTCGCTATTTACCGACTCACATATTTAATTTGTAATAGTTGTAATTTGATATTATCCAACTACCTATGCCGACTTACCGACCAAATACATGATGACCAAGAAATGACCAGTGACACGACAAGCAGCAAGGCAAACAGTGAAAGTGTGTAGGCTTACCCCAAGTGGACGATGTGGGCGCACGGTAGCGACGCCAGCGACTCGGGTTGCTCCGCGAGCGGGTCGCGACAGCGCGCGCACATGGGCGCGGAGTAGGCGGCAGCGGTATAGAGGCACTGGCCTTTCACTACACTGTTCATGATGACCAAAAAAGAACCAGCGACACGACAAGCAGCAAGGCAAACAATGAAAGTGTGTAGGCTTACCCCAAGTGGACAATGTGGGCGCATGGTAGCGACGCCAGCGACTCGGGTTGCTCTGCCAGCGGGTCACGGCAGCGCGCGCACATGGGCGCGGAGTAGGTGGTAGCGGTATAGAGG
The DNA here is from genome assembly GCA_947579855.1 of Anticlea derivata. Classification (NCBI taxonomy): domain Eukaryota; kingdom Metazoa; phylum Arthropoda; class Insecta; order Lepidoptera; family Geometridae; genus Anticlea; species Anticlea derivata. The sequence continues at coordinate 2,103,993 of OX388287.1, read as the reverse complement.
CACTGGCCTTTCACTACACTGTTCATGATGACCAAAAAAGAACCAGCGACACGACAAGCAGCAAGGCAAACAATGAAAGTGTGTAGGCTTACCCCAAGTGGACAATGTGGGCGCATGGTAGCGACGCCAGCGACTCGGGTTGCTCTGCCAGCGGGTCACGGCAGCGCGCGCACATGGGCGCGGAGTAGGTGGTAGCGGTATAGAGGCACTGGCCTTTCACTACACTGTTCATGATGACCAAAAAAGAACCAGCGACACGACAAGCAGCAAGGCAAACAATGAAAGTGTGTAGGCTTACCCCAAGTGGACAATGTGGGCGCATGGTAGCGACGCCAGCGACTCGGGTTGCTCTGCCAGCGGGTCACGGCAGCGCGCGCACATGGGCGCGGAGTAGGTGGTAGCGGTATAGAGGCACTGGCCTTTCACTACACTGTTCATGATGACCAAAAAAGAACCAGCGACACGACAAGCAGCAAGGCAAACAATGAAAGTGTGTAGGCTTACCCCAAGTGGACAATGTGGGCGCATGGTAGCGACGCCAGCGACTCGGGTTGCTCTGCCAGCGGGTCGCGGCAGCGCGCGCACATGGGCGTGGAATATGCGGCGGCGGTATAGAGACACTGGCCTTTAACTACACTGTTTCATAGGCCTTTTGAGGGCCTCTATACCCCAACCTGCTTAGTGACCTAATACATGATGACCAAAAAAGAACCAGCGACACGACAAGCAGCAAGGCAAACAGTGAAAGTGTGTAGGCTTACCCCAAGTGGACGATGTGGGCGCACGGTAGCGACGCCAGCGACTCGGGTTGCTCCGCACAGCGGGTCACTTTAAACCTTTCACTACATTGATTCTTTCACCGACGGTCATAGGCCCTTTTCAGGGCCACCATACCTAAACCTGCTCACTGACCAAAAAATAACAAGTGACACGACAAGCAGCAAGCAAGCAACTAGTTATTGTTCCTCGCTATTTACCGACTCACATATTTAATTTGTAATAGTTGTAATTTGATATTATCCAACTACCTATGCCGACTTACCGACCAAATACATGATGACCAAGAAATGACCAGTGACACGACAAGCAAAAAAAAACAAAACATTATGTGCGAGTGTATCGCAGTTGCCGCTTCATTGCTCTGTGGCACCACTAAAAACCAGCGCCGCAGCAGCTCCACTGTGCTATGCGGCACCAGCTGAGTGGTGACCGTTTTTGTGTCTAGGTTTTAAGCTTATATTTTATTTGTTCCATTTGTTTAATTTGTGACGCAAAATAAATATTTTTCTATTTCTATTTCTATTTCTAAGCAGCAAGGCAAACAGTGAAAGTGTGTAAGCTTACCCCAAGTGGACGATGTGGGCGCACGGTAGCGACGCCAGCGACTCGGGTTGCTCCGCGAGCGGGTCACGGCAGCGCGCGCACATGGGCGCGGAGTAGGCGGTAGCGGTATAAAGGCACCCTTTCTCTACATTGTTTCATAGGCCTTTTGAGGGCCTCTATACCCCAACCTGCTTAGTGATCTAATACATGATGACCAAAAAAGAACCAGTGACACGACAAGCAGCAAGGCAAACAGTGAAAGTGTGTAGGCTTACCCCAAGTGGACGATGTGGGCGCACGGTAGCGACGCCAGCGACTCGGGTTGCTCCGCACAGCGGGTCACTTTAAACCTTTCACTACATTGATTCTTTCACCTCAACCTGCTCACTGACCAAAAAAGAACAAGTGACACGACAAGCAGCAAGCAAGCAACTAGTTATTGTTCCTCGCTATTTACCGACTCACATATTTAATTTGTAATAGTTGTAATTTGATATTATCCAACTACCTATGCCGACTTACCGACCAAATACATGATGACCAAGAAATGACCAGTGAAAAGCAAGCAACAAGGCGAAAGTGTGTGGAATCCACCCACAAACAGTGAAAGTGTGTAGGCTTACCCCAAGTGGACGATATGGGCGCACGGTAGCGACGCCAGCGACTCGGGTTGCTCCGCGAGCGGGTCACGGCAGCGCGCGCACATGGGCGCGGAGTAGGTGGCGGCGGTATAGGGGCACCCTATCACTACACTGTTTCATAGGCCTTTTGAGGGCCTCTATACCCCAACCTCCTTAGTGACCTAACACATGATGACCAAAAAAGAACCAGTGACACGACAAGCAGCAAGGCAAACAGTGAAGGTGTGTAGGCTTACCCCAAGTGGACGATGTGGGCGCACGGTAGCGACGCCAGCGACTCGGGTTGCTCTGCCAGCGGGTCACGGCAGCGCGCGCACATGGGCGCGGAGTAGGTGGTAGCGGTATAGAGGCACTGGCCTTTCACTACACTGTTCATGATGACCAAAAAAGAACCAGCGACACGACAAGCAGCAAGGCAAACAATGAAAGTGTGTAGGCTTACCCCAAGTGGACAATGTGGGCGCATGGTAGCGACGCCAGCGACTCGGGTTGCTCCGCGAGCGGGTCACGGCAGCGCGCGCACATGGGCGCGGAGTAGGTGGCGGCGGCGCGGCGGTGGCGCGCGGCCGCGTTGTTGTCGCCCAGGGACGTGTAGATGTCCGCCAGTCTGAGACGCACGCGACGCACCAGCCTCTGTTCAATATATATATTTCTTTTTATGTTATACGAAGACAAACTGGCTTAGGCATCGTCCGTAACGCGACTACGCGATCATCGCAAGTTCACAAGATTTTCAATCGTACGAATCCGCGATCAAACATATTAAATAAACAACATATTAATCTGCCGCGCTGCAGAAATCTAGTGGAGGCTTATGCGAACCAGTTCGCAGAATTGCGCCTTCACCCAAGGTGCAAGTAGACAAGGAGGGCTTCATCAAAGTAGAAAGGAAGAAGACGAAGAAGCCCACCTGTCAGAACAGGTGCGGTACCGCGCCGCTAAGCCAGAATCTTCTGCTGCGTTCTGAGGTGCCGACGACGCAGCTCTACGTGTCTCGCGTGCATTACACCGTCAAGTCGGAGGATGTGGCGGAGTACTTGCGCGTGAAGACCAAGATCAGCTTGAGGGTCGAACGGTTGGAGTCCCGCCACAGAGTCAGTTTCAACTCCTTTGTGGTGAGGGTACCGACCGAACATCTTTCGACCTACCTAAAAGAAGATCTCTGGCCGAAGGGTGTTGTGTTCCGTCGCTTCCGCGGGCGGATACCTACTGCCAATGACAATTCGCGTCCCACGTCGCAGTTTCTACGTGGCTATTAATTGTGTTTATTATTATGTATATTAGTCTTTAAGGTATATATCTATATGGGCCGTAGGATAAGAAAAATTCCATCTGTTTTTTATTCTATTGTTGCCTGAAATAAAGTTATTGTATTATTGTATTGTATTAAGGTTTTTCTGAGTGTCCTAATCAAAACTCGCGCGATTAGATCACGCTGCCATACATGTTTACATCGCGCGATCAATTCGCATCGCAAATTCACGCGAATCGCGTTCTATTAGGACGAGGCCTTACGGCCCTCCTGATCGTAAGTGGTTTCCGTCGCCTATTGACATCAGCAACACCTGGAGCATTGCTAATTTAGAAATTTAACTTATAGACTAAGTTAATTAATTTGAATATTCATAAGTACCAACTTTAGTTATTAATTTTAGCCTTTTACCGCCTGAGACACAGGTTTTCCTAGTTCAGGCATCGTTAAATTTGTTACCCTTAATTAGATATTAATTCTCAATGTTATTCGTAGCACTAAGGTAATGAATAAAGATTTATTATTATTATAATGCGTTGCCTGCCAAACCCTTCCCCTCTAAAGAGCTCTGGCAACCTTACTCACCGCATTATCGGTTCATTAAATAATTATTTTATTATCAATAAACTGTACTTTACTTTAAATGAGTTTGTTTAGATTTACCTTTGATCCAACAGAAGCAGCGACCTCCAGAAGCCTCGTGTTGAACTCCAATGGCCGACAGTTACAAATCCTGCCTTGTAACCTAAAATAGAAGTACATATATAAAATAAATAATAAATAAAATAAATATTCCGGACATATCACACACGGTCAACTGATCCCAAACTAGGCAAAGCCTGTACTATGGGTACCAGAGACTGATATACATAATAGATATATATTTAACACCCAGACACAGAACAAACATCTGTGTTAGTCACAAATGTTTGTCCAGTGCGGGAATCGAACCCGCGACCTCTAGCGCAGAAGGCAGAGTTACTACCAACTGAGCTACGAGGCCAGTCTAAATACACTAGCTGCGACCTGCGGTTTTGCTCAAGCGGTATCCAGTTACGATGTAGTTACGATGACCTAATGTGCATGCTATCACGAAACTGGCTTATTCTACCCAATCGGCAATGAAAGTTTTTTCTACGACTTTTGGGAATTCGACGTTTTTCATTGAAAAAACTCTGCGAAAATCAGCTATTTTGGGGTCACATCAGTTCAAACTTAATGAATCAGCTGTTTTAGGTAGCAATCTTGATTCCGAAACTTCTTGTACGTTTAGTACTGGCCTCATAGCTCAGTTGGTAGTAACTCTGCCTTCTGCGCTAGAGGTCGCGGGTACGATTCCTGCACTGGACAAACATTTGTGACTAACACAGATGTTTGTTCTGTGTCTGGGTGCTATATATATTATGTATATCAGTCTCTGGTACCTATAGTACAGGCTATGCCTAGTTTGGGATCAGTTTACAATGTGTGATATGGCCGGAATATTTATTTATTATTTATTTATTTATAGTAATATGTTGTAAATAGGTACCGAAAACAAATAATTTTAGGTAGTTAGGATTTTTTTATATATTTTTTTGTTTTCGCTTGATCTCTATATATCTCTATATCTCGTATATCTCTTTTTGTTGAAAAATAACCACCCATATACATGTTATCCAATAACCTTGTATATCAAATTTCATTTAAAAAGGGTTCAGCTATTTAGTCGTAAAACGGTATCAAATAAATAGAAAGACCGAGTTAATTTCCCAATTATAATCCTACTAATTACTAAAACTACTAAATAAAAATGTCTGATGTTGGATGTTTGTGGTTCAATCACGGCATAACATGTCTTTGTATTTTGTTTAAAGTTCTTCTATGTTTCGATATCGCTTTCAGCGATAAGGCCGCCCATTGCTTTACCCTTTTGAGTGTCATGTTTCTCTAAATTATTTCCTGTGTGGTAATCAATAAAGAGTTATCTATCTATCCTTTTGGACCCCTATAATATATAAGCAACCAGACGCAAAGGTAAATACCACCCATACCTGGTCAACTTACCACAGTGTCGAACCAAACGTTTCTGCTCCATTTTTATTATAAGTATTATAAGTACTGGCAAAGAGTGGAACGATCTGCCTGCGTCTGTTTTCACGGATGAGTACAATCTAGGAATCTTCAAATCTAGAGTGAATAAGTTCGTTCTGGTAAAGCGTTCTTCATCTTAGGCCACATCTCACTTGCAAAAGTGAGTTGGTGGTCAAACGCCTAACCATCATCAATAACAAAAAAACCGTACTTTTTAACTCCATTTTTACCAGTAAATCTAGATAGCCACCTGTTGACCTACTAAATTCCATGCACATCGGATTGACGGTTCGAAAGTTATGCTCTAACCAATAAACATACAAACATACAACGCCGATTCGTCCAAGTTGTTCGAGATATCTTCTCTCGCTTCATTTGATCAATAACTGTTTCTTAAATATTCTTACCTTAGTGCCTCTAAACACCTCGCCGCTCCGTCCATGGCCTCCATGTGAGCTAGTCTGTCGCCCGCGGTTTGGCCTGCGCCCATCGCCATTTCGTAATGCCTGGAAAAAAAATAACGATTGCTTCGATGTTCGTCGCGTCGTCGCCTAGGCCCTGTCCGAAAACCAGCGCCGCACCGTACATACCCAGGTCTGGTGCAGCTTTATGCTGAGACGGGACCCATTTGCCCCACATAACGCATACTGTGCCTACAAGTGCCTCTCTTGATCTGTGCCTACAACTACATAGGTAGGTACCGATGCTATTATGTATTTTATGTATGTTTTGTTTTGTGTTTTCTTTTTTTCTAATGTTAATTATATATATATCTATATATATTTTCCCTAACTTAAATTAATCAATTTATTTTTCTATTCTTATATAATTATTATTTTTACTGTCTGACTGTATGACTATTAATTATTCAATTTTATCAAGATGTTTCGAATTGTTGTCTTTTTTATTTTTTGCATGTTTAGTTTATATTATCTAATTTTGATTTAATTTATATTGTTATTTAAAAATTGCACGCCTGAACAGGCAGAATACATTGTGACTTTTATAAAATAGCACATAATATAACACATGTATTTCAGGCAATAAAAAGTATGATTTATGATTTAGTATGTGTTGTGGAGCAAATAAACATGTTTCTTTCTTTCTTTCTTCATTTTAGAGTCAGTATTCTAGGAGGAGGTAGGGCACAGCGAGATCTTCTTGCTCTAAATTGGCGTAGCCCAAATTACAATTAATGTAGGTACGTACATTATTTGTTTCTAGACTAAATGGCTGAACTATTATAAATAAAATTCGATATAGTTACAAGGTGATTCATAGCATATGTACCATCCCGAAAGCGGATGATTCTATCAGCAAATAACAAGAGTACTTATTAGCGCATAAAACATATATATATTCATTTTTTCCCCTCAAACTTTCGCTACTTATTTTTGGTATTTTCATCATCTTTACTATTAATTATTAATCGTATGAGCATCGTTTGATACCGTTAGCGTTATGGGCACACATAAATTCGAATAGAAAAATCCATTCGGATTCGAAGCTCAAACACGGCTTTGAACTTACTTTATAGATTTCCCAATATCGCATTTCCGTCGGTACACATCACCCAGCACCCTCACAGCTCGCATGTAGCAGCCCTGGTCACCAGCTACCGTTGACAGACGTAACGCCTCCTGTGGTAGCAAAACTTGATGATAAAGAAATAAAGACTTAAAAAATTTCGGCCATTCTACGCTGCGCTTTTTGATGCGTGATCTCCACTCAAATCAAATCAAAAGGTGTTTATTTCAATAAAATCACTAGGATCACTTTGAAACGTCTTAGAAACTAGGTGAAGCTACGCCTGTTCCTCGCGACCAAGCCTACAAAATCAGGCAAAAAACACGGCTTGGCCTAGCATTTTTTTCGATGATCCTTTTTCACAAAATGGAATGTAGAGCCTCAGTGTGGTGCCTAGGCCTACAGCCTAGGAACTATCGAACTAGGTGAGGAAACTTGATCCTTGCTACCCCAGGTCACGTACCTGGCAGTAATCATGAGCGTCACCAAGCTCGCCTCTGGCCCGAAGCGCCGCCGCCATCTGAAGTAGCGCCATGCGATGGTGCCTGGTGAAGATAAACACCGAATTACATATGTAGATTGGCCTTGAATTCCTTTTATTTTTTTACATTATTTGATGGAAACTATTTCGGTAGATACATACTCGTACATACTCGTATATACATACTCGTACATCCATAAAATAACACCTATTTCCCAGAGGGGTAGGCAGAGACCACGGCTTTCCACTTGCTACGATCCTGACATACATCTTTTGCTTCACATGCCCCTCGGTTCAGGGTACCTCTTGACCTGGCCTTTTTCCAAAACGTCACCGATTTGGTCACTAAACGTATGCCTAGGTCTTTCCCTTCCAAAGGTCCCATTCACACTCGCCTTATACACCTGTTTCGTCAATCAAACTCCATGAAGATTTGCATTATCCTTTCCTTTGTAAAGATAACTAATAACTGGCACTTAAAAACCTAAAAATTCGAAGACATGTGACATGTGCACTGTAATCCTTTCACTACACCGGTTCTTTCACTGACGTGATGATAATAGCATTTCATAAGAAATTATTTAAGTAGATAAGCTTAAAAAATTGGAGTAAACTCTATGAAATACATACATAAGTAGTTAATAAAGTTTAGTTAATTTTTTGAATATTTTTAGTTTTCTGTTAGTTGCCTGTTTTTTTTTTTTTTTTTTTGTTTAAATTCAAAATTGATTTTTATTTTTTATTACTTTTAATTCTTACTTGCTTTCCAATTTTTTTTTTTAGACATAATAATTTTAGTTTTACATTAACTAGGAGAAGCCACTGGCTCTTGAAATACAGTTTAAAACTAGTTCAGAGCGTATGGATACAAATAAGATTGTGAAATGTTATTATGTCAATAAAAATATTTTTACTTTTTTTTTTTTTATAAAATCACGCCTTTTCCCCGGAGGGATAGGCAGAGGCCATAGGCTCTTTTCAGGGCCACCATACCTCAACCTAGTCACTGACCTTATACAGGATTACCTAGAAAGAATCGGTGATACGACAAGAGGAGCTGGCATTCACGGTTCACCTGGTGTTAAGGTCAGCAGAGCCGGGCCCTCGGCCCAGGTCGCAGGCGCGCGCTGCGCAGGCGACTGCCCGTTCTGCGTCCTTTAGACGACGCCAGAGCTCAGACAGGCCTATGTACACCTGGAAGACGTACCCATTCTTAAACGTATCTATGTATGGAGGAGGTAGAGCACAGCGAGATTTTCTTGCTCCAATTTAAAGCGCCTTACAGACCTCCGTCTACAGCAGATCGCAGCCAAATAACATTATTTGTTTCAAATAGTGTTGTGTTCCTGCGGTGAGTAAGGTTGCCAGAGCTCTTAAGGGGTGGAGGGGTTCGGCAGGCAACGCATGCTCCAGGTGTTGCTGATTTCAATAGGCGACGGTAACCACTTACCATCAGGAGGGCCGTAAGCCTGTTTGTCTCCGTATAACATAAAAAAATGTACACCTGTAAGAAGTGTTATTAGCTCAGACACGCCTTTGTACACCTGGAAGTAGTACCCAGTGTTATTCTCAGCGATGTTCCAAAGAGTGTAATTTCTAGAGTCCTATACCTCTTTTGGGAAAACGTAACTATTATAGGTTTGTCTGTCTGTCATCTGTGTGTCAAGTCTGTTTTTCTCAGAAATAGCTTTTTTTTTTTTTTATACTACTGAGGTGGCAAACAGGCATACGGCCCACCTTTTGGTAAGCGGTTACCGTAGCCTATGAGCGCTTGCAATACCAGAGGCATCACGCACGCGTTGCCGACCCCGAACCCCCCTCCCCTAAAGAGCTCTGGCAACCTTACTCATCGCAGGAACACAACACTATTTGAAAACAAATAATGTTATTTGGCTGCGATCTTCTGTAAGGCGGAGGTACCTCCCCAGGCGGGCTGCTCCAATTCAGAACGAGAAAATCTCGCTGTGCCCTTCCTCCTCTAAAAATAAAGCTTACAGTATAAAGTAAAATTGTTATGGAAAAATAAGCTGTGATAAAATTATTTATAAACGCAATAAAAAGAAGCGTATTTTCATACTCAAGATCCCCGGCTTCTAAACTAATTACTAATTTATAATTTAACTTGTAAAGTTTATTTACTGAAAGAAACTAGGGCCCAAAGTGTTGCAGCGCCTACTGGTTTCCAACGCGCAATCCTACTTACCTAGGTACCTACCTAGTCTAAATATGTAAAATCATTACTTTTACGACCTTTGTGCTGTGCACTGCAACTTTGTACCTTATAATTAAAACCTCATTAAATAAGTGTAATTTGACAGAATTGAATCTTAGTTTATCACCAAAATCATCTAAATTCATGCAGTTGTTTCTAAAGAATCAACACAAAGGGCCAAATGCCCTTTATGCTAAATTTCAAGTAAGTAAAATATCCGAAAATAATTTATTTGAAATTACTTGTATTCCACACGGGATTTCTTTAATAGTAAGTTTGTCTCCTAAGTACGCTTTGCATGGCTTGTTATTGCGGACGGTGTGGGAGGTGCACGCGTCTGCATTTTATTTAGCTTATGACGAATAGATTAGAGGAATAGTACGACATAATTAATTATTAAATATTCTGTCCCAAAACAGTGTAGATGTGTTTTACTAAAACCTGCCGAAAGCCATGGAAATGGCACAGCTTGTCATTGAGACAAAATATATTAGTATTGTTAATAAATTAAGTTAAGTAGGTACCTAGATATAACATCGCCTTAGGGCTTAATAAAAAAACCTGTTATGATGTTGTTATCTTAATAAATAAATAAATAAATAATAAAATAAATAATCGTTTGTCTAGTTACTTGCAACAAAAGCGCGCTATCAGCCTGCGCCTGCGCAACGCAGAGCGCCTCAGTATAACATAAAAAAATGTGGTTGTGTTGTGTCTACTTCACGTAAACGTACGCTTTGCATGGCTTGTTATTGCGGACGGTGTGGGAGGTGCACGCGTCTGCATATTGTTGAGCTTGTGAGGAATAGATTAACGGAATAGTACGACATATTTGTTTGTCTACTTACTTGCAACAACAGCGTGTTATCAGCCTGCGCCTGCGCAAGGCACAGCGCCTCAGTATAATATAAAAAATGTGGTTGTGTTGTGTCTAATGCACGTAAACGTACGCTTTGCATGGCTTGTTATTGCGGACGGTGTGGGAGGTGCACGCGTCTGCATATTGTTGAGCTTGTGAGGAATAGATTAACGGAATAGTACGACATATTTGTTTGTCTACTTACTTGCAACAACAGCGTGTTATCAGCCTGCGCCTGCGCAAGGCACAGCGCCTCAGTATAATATAAAAAATGTGGTTGTGTTGTGTCTAATGCACGTAAACGTACGCTTTGCATGGCTTGTTATTGCGGACGGTGTGGGAGGTGCACGCGTCTGCATATTGTTGAGCTTGTGAGGAATAGATTAACGGAATAGTACGACATATTTGTTTGTCTACTTACTTGCAACAACAGCGTGTTATCAGCCTGCGCCTGCGCAAGGCACAGCGCCTCAGTATAATATAAAAAATGTGGTTGTGTTGTGTCTAATGCACGTAAACGTACGCTTTGCATGGCTTGTTATTGCGGACGGTGTGGGAGGTGCACGCGTCTGCATATTGTTGAGCTTGTGAGGAATAGATTAACGGAATAGTACGACATATTTGTTTGTCTATTTACTTGCAACAACAGCGTGTTATCAGCCTGCGCCTGCGCAACGCACAGCGCCTTCTGGAAGCCGTCCATGGCCTTCGAGAACGCACCCAGCTCCAGGCTGACTCCTGCAACGGTGAGATGGACCGACCCGGCGGTGCTGCCTCCGCCGCAGTCATTGTACAAGGCATGGCGGGCGTACGAGAGGGCTCTGGAACGATTTTACAAAGATACTTATCAGCGGCCTTTTTTAATGAAAACTATAAAATTTATTCAGAATATTCTGTATAACCAATTAAGAAACAAACCTAATCTAAATAACTATTTAACTAACGACTAAGTACTAATAAAAACACAACTGAATTATTTACGAGTAGGTGTCATAAAAATCCTGTTGATCCCTGTCGCCACCAGATGGTAGCGTGCCCGAAATACTGGCGGCATTGCCACGTTCTATGGCAATACTTATTCGCTGACCGAAGTAAAAGCCAGCATTCTGGTCACGCGTAGACTCTAAAAGTCTCCCCGCCAGGTTCTTGTCAATTTTGTGTGCCCCTGATCCCCATGGGCCTAATGGGTCTACCCCAAACGGCTCGAATATATAGCCTTGATCAAGAAGCACATATTTGCGCCGTTTGAGGGACTCCGCTGATGATGCTGCGGAGCCAGCCCGTACTGATGTGATGGGAAGATGTGACGATCAGTTGCCTTGTTTTTTCTTGGTCAGCATTAACGCGAGGTCAGAGCGAGAGTTTCTCGCTCTAAATAAGAGCAGCCGGCCTGGGAGGTACTCCCAGGCCAGCTGCTTTTATTTAGACTCACTGATTCTTTCTTGGTCATCCTGTATTAGGTCAGTGACCAGGTTGACGTATGGTGGCCCTGAAAAGGGCCTATGACCGTCGATGAAAGAATCAGTGTAGTGAAAGGATTCAATTGCGCCTCTTAGAGGCTCCTTTCGTGCACATGTCACATGTCTTCGAATTTTTAGGTTCTAGGACATGCCGGTTTCCTCACGATGTTTTCTTTCACCGTTTGAGAGCACTAGCATAGTGCACATAAATTTTCCGAATGGAAAATTCATTGGTTAACGACTGCTTTCGAACAAAAGACCTGGAGATCGGAAGGCGGGGCCACTACCATCCCTCCACCTGTGCTCACCAAGTACAAAGTAAGGCAGATGATGATGATTACCTCTCCAGTCCGCCCAGGGTGTGGTGGGCCCTTGCTAGGTTCAGGTAGGCCTCCGCCCTCATGGGGGCGGAGTCCAACTCTTCAGATATTCCTAGTTGCCGATTTGCGTATTGCAGTGATTCCCTGAAAAACCAAGGAAGACTTATTTGAATGAATGATAAATTTATATGACACTAGCTTCAGCCCGAGGCTTCGCTCGCGTGGTACCTACCTAAAAACTAGCCTATACGCTATTCTCGGTAAAGATCTCTTTATATTCAAAGTTTCAACGAAATCGGTCAAGCCGCTTGGGAGACACAAGACGTAAAGAATATTTTACAATATTCATAATCATATTCATTTATTTCACCCTTAGCGTTACATTGCATAACATAGGTATGTCCAATTACAGTTATTGTCATAAATTATCATGCAGATTATTAATTAAGAATTATTATTTTTATTACAGATTAAATAATGGATTAGGCCGTGGTGGCCCCGGCTAAAGAATAGGCCCCTCCATATCTCTATCCGCGGATGTCATAAGAGGCGACTAAGGGAAAATAGCTAGGGGATGGGCAGCAACGTCCCTCATTTTAACAACGATAGCTCTAACTGCACTCGCCAACCCGCATGCCCAGCGTGGTGAGTATGGGCAAATCCCCCCACATGATAAGGATTTGCTCTGTCTGTGGGGGAGGCCATGTTCAGCAGTGGACATCGAACGGCTGAAATGATGATGATGATGAATGGATTAATAGATAGTGTCCTACATATTACTCGTATGCATATCAGAGAATGAACAATTCATATATTCGGTTATATGACTCTAAAAAAATCTCCTGACCTGAAATTTAAATTTGTTGATGTGTAACTGTGTTACTTCTAATGGCAATTTATTGTACATAGCGAGCTTAAGGCAAATACCTAGTTTGTAAGTCTTTACAAGCCTTGTAGCCTAGCCAATAAATTTTAGATTAAATATCGTACAACGTTTGAACAAGGCTTAATGCGCCGCAGACTTGTTAATAAGTAGAGCTAAATGATTGTAAAACTACGAACCGGGCGACGCAGTGTTGGAAGGCCCCTCACCCGATGGACCGATGATATTATAAAGGTTGCGGGACGTCGGTGGATGGAAAAGGCTCAAGACCGTTCGTCGTGGAACTCTTTGGGGGAGGCCTATGTCCAGCAGTGGACTTCTACAGGTTGTTGATGATGATGAAAAGTAGATATTTGCAGCGCCCTACAGGGTACCTACATGTAATTGAAATTATGATTATTGTATTGGAAAATTGGAATATGTTAATTATGCATTATTTTGACATTTTATTTTTATTAATTCTAGTAACAATACCTCTCTTAGATTAATTGTGTTATTTGAAGTTAATGATATGAATAATACCTATTGTTATTTTTGCTCTCTGATCTATTCTTATTATTTATATAGATTATTAATTGAATAATATTATGTTATTTTAAATAGATAGACTCAATAATAATTAATATACAGGGCGTCCCAAACTTATGGGACATGAAGGGGAAGTACCTTAAATATCGTAGATAGGGTATTTTGCTGAAAGAAGACTTTATGTTACTTTTAAAAGTTAGTAATTCTGCATTCATAGATTTTCTAAAAAATACTTGCTTTGTCTGGGAATCGAACCGACTTAAATGTCAAAAAAAAAATCATCCTACTTCTATGATGCCAATCGAAAGAATAGCTAAAAAATAATAACTTTGCTTAAGTAACATAGTATTTTTAAAAAAGGAACAACATGAAAGATTCAAGAAGAACTTCCATGTTCGCAATAAATTAACACAAAACTTGTATAAGTGAATTATTAAGACTAAACAGATCAATCCAAAAACAAACGCTCGCACACACTGTTCCATTTTCAAATTTAAGAACAACATTTAAAAATATTAGTTCTTTTTAAAAATATTAAAGTATGCATTCAAACAAACGCTCTCATAAACTGTTCCATTTTCAAATTTAACAACAACATTGGTGTCGATTCTGTTGTTTTAGGATTCCTAACATAAATTTTACGATTTCTTAATTTTCTAAGTTAAGTGGACCCAAACATTATGGTATTCTCTTTACATATCCTAAAAAATTCTAAATAAAACGTGTTTGAAAAATTTGAGTCAATCATTTTACGTTGTTCCTTTCTTTTAAAATACTATGTTACTTAAGCAAAGTTATTATTTTTTAGCTATTCTTTCGATTGGCATCATAGAAGTAGGATGATTTTTTTTTTGACATTTAAGTCGGTTCGATTCCCAGACAAAGCAAGTATTTTTTAGAAAATCTATGAATGCAGAATTACTAACTTTTCAAAGTAACATAAAGTCTTCTTTCAGCAAAATACCCTATCTACGATATTTAAGGTACTTCCCCTTCATGTCCCATAAGTTTGGGACGCCCTGTATAAATATTCCGGACATATCTCACACGGTCAGCTGATCCCAAACTAGGCATAGCCTGTACTATGGGTACCAGAGACTGATAAACATAATTGATATATATTTAACACCCAGACACAGAACAAACATCTGTGTTCATCACACAAATGTTTGTCCAGTGCGGGAATCGAACCCGCGACCTCTAGCACAGAAGGCAGAGTTACTACAAACTGAGCTATGAGGCCAGTCAATGTTATTTTTACTGGGTTTCCTGGCGAAGTATGTGAGTCTACGTAATCACTATTATTTATGTCCAAAATGTGTACCTACCACGCTAATAAATTATTTCATTTAAGTTTTCTTTTTTTCTTTTTCTTAGTCTTAGTTTGTATAGTTTAGTCCATAAGGTGTTGGGTAATTTTAAGGTGCCTTTTAATGCTACGAATAAAAGTATTTTCTTTCTTTCTTCTTTCTTTCATTTCATTTACCTAAGCTACCTTTACACCTAAGCCGTATCCATGTACATGTTGGCAATAAATGAATAAAATAAATAAATTATCTTCAGTCGTCTCCCAAAAAGAATTAATCATACCTATACTTCCCGAAGTCCATATAAGCGCAGTACAGGTGGCCCAGAACTGCGAACTTGTCGGTTCGATTACGAACTCCGCGCAGCGCCGCCAGCCACACCTTCACGGCCAGACGCTGCTCGTTGCTGGTATAAAGCCGGATGCCTCTTTCGATCTGTACAAAGATAGATAGATAAAAAAAATATTTGGCACTACAGACACACACAATTAACATAGATAAACAATTTTAAACTAAAGTACATACATAGGTATACATAATCAATAGAGCAATTTTTTTTAAAAAGTAGGTATCTTAGAGTAGGCAAGTTTGCGTGTGCTTGCTTAAAAGCAAAAACACTGATTTTCAGCCAAAACCTGATCGAGAGCGAGCAGAACGAGTACAAACGAACAATGCGTAGGTACCTAGCTGTGAATTTGTGTTGTTGTGATTGTGTAATTTGCTATCAATGATTACAAAATATGAAATATAATAAATTAATGACAATAGTGCGAAAAAATATAATAATAATAATGAACAAAATGAGCTTACAATATTTTTGTTTATTTTTGGCATACGAAGTGCTTGGGAACACCCTCTATTTGCTTTTGCAATAAAAACTTTTTAAGCTTTAATTTAAATGTGTATTTAGTGCTAACATTGCGAATAGGGGGAGGAATATTATTCCAGCACTTCGTTGCCGCATATCTGAAACTTCCCCTGAAAGCTGCAGTCTTGTGATTGTGATAGGAAAGTGCAGATCTTAGTGACCGTAACCTTTCACCAGAGACGAAGCTGAGTTTTGAGTGCAGATACTCAGGCTTTTTAAACTTAATAACGTCAAATATGAGTCCACGCAGGTGCACCCACAAAGATGGGTTTCTGATGAAACTGAACGTCAAAAACGTGTTTATTTCAATAAAATCATTAGAATCACTTTAAAACGTCAAGATTCAAGATGTTTATTTGTGTTACAGAGAGGTCTTAAAGCTATGAATATGGCACTTATAAACTTATTCACTCTTTTCGAGCATCGCAAATTATTGTTTTAGACGAAAGACTGTAAACTTAACACTAAACTTAGTAATTTTTTGGGTATACTACAGAAACAGGACTCTTTGAATATAAATAATATACAAATAAGCAACATTCAGTTAATCATTCATCTATAAAGTTAGCTATATGAAACATTACAATAGGCACGTAATTTTTGTTAGGAGCGTTGGCGAAAAGAAATGTACAGCAGCATATTTTATTTTTCAAAGTATTCATCAATTGAATAGAAAAAGTTTTTAATTAAAAAAGATTTTAATTGTTTTATTAATAAAGTTAATTTTGGTTATTTTTTTATATTTTTATGTTTGTAAACAAAAATAAAAGTCATATTATTAAATGTTTGCACATATCAAAGTCTTCTTAGAAACTAGGTGAAGCTACGCCTGTTCCTCGCATTTTCCATTCTGAATAGGTATGTACCCTATACTAGTGCTCTCAAACGGTGAAGGAAAACATCGTGAGGAATCGATATGTCCTAGAACCTAAAAATTCGAAAACATATGATATGTGCACGAAAAGAGCCTCTAAGAGGCGCACTTTAATCCTTTCACAACACTGATTCTTTCATCGACGGTCATAGGCTCTTTTCAGGGCTACCATACCTCAACCTGCTCACTAAGTCAAAGTCAAAAGGATTTCATTAAAATCACTAGGATCACTTTGAAACGTCTTAGAAACTAGGTGAAGCAACGCCTGTTCCTCGCAACCAAGCCTACAAAAATCAGGCAACAAACACGGCGCGCGTGCCTAACATTTTTTCAACAACTAACCTAATAAAGGATGACCAAGAAAGAATCAGTGACACGACAAGAAGAAGAAGTTACCTTTCTCCTAGCAAGGTACTGGTCGATCCTGGACCGGCAGCCGTGGAAGCAGTCCAGGAGGCCGGCGGCCGGCGGCCGGTGCGCCGGCCCGAAGCGCGAGCCCCAGCGCAGCGTGCCATTACGCTCGCCCGGCGCTCCGCTGTTGAACTCCTCCGAGAACGGGTACACCTCTAAACAGACAGACATTCATTTATTCATCGTATTTAACTTGAATATCGAATATTTATGTATGGAAGTGCTTCGTGCTGAGAGTGATCAAACCTACCTAGGTTGTTCTCTCACACCAAGACTCACAAAGTATAAAACTCATAAAGTATTGCTCTGTGATTTCTTTCAAGTATATTATTTAAAAATATATTATTATTAATGAATTTTTGTCATGATTATTATAAATAATAATAAATAAATAAATATTCCGGACATATCACACATTGTCAACTGATCCCAAACTAGGCATAGCCTGTACTATGGGTACCAGAGACTGATATACATAATAGATATATATTTAACACCCAGACACAGAACAAACATCTGTGTTAGTCACAAATGTTTGTCCAGTGCGGGAATCGAACCCGCGACCTCTAGCGCAGAAGGCAGATTTACTACCAACTGAGCTATGAGGCCAGTCTAGTCTAGTAGATTATTATTATTATTTTCCTATTGTGCACTAATACAGTATTTTAAGCTAGCTTTTAAGTTATTAACATTCTGTGGATTTTTAACTGTCTTAAATAAATAAATTATTATTATTATTCTTTACTGTACACAAGAAAAAAACAGATACATAAATTAGAAAGAAAGGTACCTATGTACATAGGCGAGCTTAAACCTAAAAATAGTTTTCTTCCAGCAAGCTTCTAGAGAGATTATTATTTATTCGTCGAATTTAACTCGAATTGACTCGTCCAGGGTACAGTGCGAGTGCGGAGCCCCCGTACAGGACATGCGGCACCTGCTCACTGATGATGATGAGGTCAATGCTGTGGGTGTACCTTGTGTGGTGTCCTCGATATGGTGACGCGAGTCTCGCGACGGGTCCGGGGAGCTGAGCAGACGCGTCGCCGACAGCTGATGCGCCGGCACCCCGCTGGTAACACATAGTTATTTCAGAGTTTCAAATTAAGAATTGTGTGGTTACTGTTAAGGCGCTATGAGAATCATAATAAACTGCAACCAACTGCATTTTTCATTCTTCTTTTTTTTGTTATTCTGTTCGCATTACTACTGCCCTCTTTCTACCAAATCCGTGGACAACGGGGCTGATTACACTCTAAGAACTTTAGTACCTACTTTAATTAAGTTTAGTAATATGTGAGTGTAATTGTTTGTTGTCCCGAATAAATAAAAATAAAATAAATAAATAATAAATAAACTGTCGAGTGGGCGGAGTGAAGAAAGTGACAGCGCTACGTACTATAATTGAATGCGGAAAGAGATAGCAAGCGTTAGAAGGCGCTCGAAAGTAATCGACGTAAGCGACATATAAGAAAATATCGATTATCTTAAAAACTAAGTATTTTTTTTAAAAGTGTCTTGGATATAGGTACCCAATGCTATAGTCTAACACAATATTAAAAAAAAAGTTATTTATGATTGATAATTTATGAGTATTTTCGAAAAAAATAATGCAGAGGACCGAATTTTAAAAAATAAATCTATCGAGAAAAGTTTTACCTATCGCGTTTCTCTCTTGGATTTAGTTAAATAAAATGCTCAAGTTATCTTTGTCATAAAAATGAAAACTGTGCGTTTTGCGGTTATTGAGAAAAAACAGTTCAAAAATCATAAAACAATTTAACCCTCACCTTAACACAAATAGTTAGGTAGGTATAAGGTTTTATATTTATGCATTATACCTAATTATTTTATACTTACATGAACATTGACTGGCCTCATAGCTCAGTTAGTAGTAACTCTGCCTTCTGCGCTAGAGGTCGCGGGTTCGATCCCCGCACTGGACAAACATATGAGTAATAAACACAGATGTTTGTTCTGTGTCTGGGTGTTAAATATTTATCTATTATATATATCAGTCTCTGGTCACCATAGTAAAGGCTATGCCTAGTTTGGGATCAGTTGACCGTGTGAATATGTCCGGAATATTTATGAAGGAACTAAGTTATTATTATTTGATTGGGTATATTGTGTCCATCCAAAGTTTGTCTAGAAGAGATCGCTTTTAGCGATAAGGTCGCCCATTGTTTCTCTTTATGTTATTTTTCTTTGTGTTTACAATAAAGAGTTTATCTATCTACTGACCAAAGTTAAGCCGTATTCAAACAGCGGGCGGCGGTGGGCGATATGTCGGGGCTTGCGTGCGATATCGTTGAGTTATATCGCACAAATATCAAACTCAAAATTAACTTTCATCAGTAGATGAAAGTCAATTTGGAACAGGCGTAGCTAAACCTACATATGTAGTTACAAAGACGTTTCAAAGTAATCCTAGTGATTTTATTGAAAGACGCTTTTTTACAAAAGGTTCAAGTCCTCGGATTTTCCATTGTGGTAAATTGACATATCATCATCATCTTCCTGCCCTTATCCCACATCAATAAATAATTAAATAATTATTCCTTACATATTCACACGGTCAACTGATCCCAAACTAGGCATAGCCTGTACTATGGGTACCAGAGACTGATATATATATAATAGATAAATATTTAACACCCAGACACAGAACAAACATCTGTGTTTATCACACAAATGTTTGTCCAGTGCTGTTTGTAAAGTCTATTGCTATATTCATATTCACATCCATTACACACATGCACACTCAAGCACCACACTAACACACTCACTCTCTCACAGACACTTATTCACACACATACACCACCACATATATACACACATATACACATACACACACACGCATATATATAATATTAGTTTTGTGTCAAATCTGTGACGGTCGTAATTAATTACGATAATGCTAATGCCATTAGCATTAGCATTATCGTAATTAATTACGACCGTCACACGAAAAACAAAGTCCTTTATTCATCATCATTATCATCAGCCTGATGAAGTCCACTGCTGAACATAGGCCTCCCCCAAAGAGTGCCATGACGAACGGTCTTAAGCCTTCTCCATCCAGCGACTTCCCGCAACCTTCACAATGTCGTCGGTCCATCGGGGCCTTCCAACACTGCGTCGTCGGGTTCGTGGTCGCCCTTTGCTCTCCAAAAAATACTTCATTCAAAATCCTTTATTGGCTTTAAGTAAATTGAATTAGTTAGGTCGTACCATAAACAAGAGCTGTTGGATTTTGTTTCATTAATTAAATTAAAATAAAATAAAAGACTTTGACTTTGATTCGAAGCGGTGACTCACCCGAGGAAGTCGCGTGACTCGATAGAGTCCCATGACATATTCCGCGGGTGCATCCGGCAGGGTCACCTAACCGTTGGGTGCATCTCTCTGTCCTCCTCGCTCAGCTTGGAAATGGCCTGTGTGAGAGCTTCAAAGTTTCAAAAGTTTATTGGAACATTTACAAATAAATAAATAATAAATAAATATTCCGGACATATTCACACGGTCAACTGATCCCAAACTAGGCATAGCCTGTACTATGGGTACCAGAGACTGATATACATAATAGATACATATTTAACACCCAGACACAGAACAAACATCTGTGTTTATCACACAAATGTTTGTCCAGTGCGGGGATCGAACCCACAAAGGTACAGTAAAATATTGGGAAAACGATGATGACTGCAGTAGTTGTTAAAACTGTGTCGCAGCCACCAACGCCCACCACCTTAGACTAAGAACAGTTTGTTCCTAACAGAATACAGGTAGGTACAATAGATAAGAAAAAATTAAAAAAAAATTTATGATAATGGATTATAAGCTACAAGAAATAGACATGTTTTAGAGTTTTTAAGTGTGTGTGTGTGTACCTATGTTTTTTTTTTTTTTTTATACGAAATAGGCTAACTTTTGACCACAATCTCACCTGATGTTAAGTAATGATGTGGTCTACGGTGTAGCACGTTTGCCTAGAAGAAACCTATTCACTCTGGTCTTGAAGACACCCAAATTATAGGTATTCGGAAACACAGACGCCGGCAACGAGTTCCACTCTTTGGCTGTCCGCATTATAAAGGTACACGCAAAGCGCTTGGTGTGTTGTGTTGTGTGTGTATATGTGTGTGTGTGTGGGTGTGTTGTTGTGATACAGAGAGTGATATAGAGAGACGAAATTACCGTGACGATACAGATCTTACGATTATAAATGTAAATTTTTGGATGGATGGATGTTTGTTACTAAATCATTTTTTATCTTTAGAGCGCGAGCGTAAGCCAGTTAACGCAGCTTCCGGTCAAATGAATGCCCATATCACTGACTCCGCTTATGTGTTGATGATCGCTTAAACATTGCTGGCTGTTATGATCTAAAACAAATAAATTGTTAAATTTATTTGTGCGCACAACGCGAAAAACTAGATTAAATAATATACAAATTAAAATAAAATAATGGATGGATGTTTGTTACAAAATCACGCCAGAACGGCTCAACCGATTTCGCTGAAACTTAGTTAAAGTTTTTTTATCTTTAGAGCGCGAGCGTAAGCCAGTTATGAATAAAATATAACACCTAACAGTCTGATCTGCAAATACTTATTTGTTCCTGGTCTGGGTGTTGTGGTACCATGGTACTCGTAGTTTCAGATAGTAGCCACTGCACAGGGAATATCAGTGTGGAGTCAGGTATGTGACTGTGCATCATCATCATTTCAGCCGTACGGCGTCCACTGCTGAACACGGCCTCCCCCACAGACAGAGTAAATTCCTTATCATGTGGGGGGATTTGGCCATATTCACCACGCTGGGCATGCGGGTTGGTGAGTGTAGTTAGAGCTATCGTTGTTAAAATGAGGGACGCTGCTGCCCATCCCGTAGCTTTTTAGTCCCTTAGTCGCCTCTTACGACATCCGCGGATAGGTAGATATGGAAGGGCCTATTCTTCAGCCGGGCCACCACGGCCCTGTTACTGTTGCGTGTTATTTATTATTATATAATAGAGGACGTTGCTGCCCATCCCCTAGCTTTTTTCCCTTAGTCAGCTCATACGACACGGGTAGGAGATATGAAGGGGGCTATTCTTCAGCCGTGGCCATCACGGCCATGTCATTGAAATGCGGACTCGCCATTCATACGGAACAATGACTCTCACCTAACTCAAACGCAGCTTCCGGTCAAATGAATGCCCATATCACTGACTCCGCTTATGTGTTGATGATCGCTTAAACATTGCTCGCTGTTATGATCTGAAACAAATAAATTGTTAAATTTATTTGTTTTTAATATACAATAACATTGCATAATAAAAATAACTTAATATAATATAATATAATACTTAATATAATAGAGTTATTTACCTGGAATAGCATAAATAGGATTCAGCTTGCGAAAGGTGAAAAATCGGGCGCAAAGTACAAATATATGAAAGAAAGAAAGAAATCATTTATTCACACAAACTGTACACAACAACAAGAACAACAGTAAGACACACACAAATACAAAAACCATAGAGGTGAACAGAAAGAGAGAAAACATGTGTAGGTATGTAGGTACAGTAAGTATGAAAGCACCAAATTTACTAGACATCGTGTGATCTCAGTTCGGGGCGAATTGAGTAGAAATAAATCCCCTTCGATATTTTACGATAGCAAGCAAAGCCGTTGGAAGCCGCCAGTCTTAAGCTTCTAAAACCCAGGTCACTAGCTAACCTATCTAGGAAACGGCCACGCGCCGAAAGTAGGTCACCCACCCATCGATTTGAGTGCAAGTTGCAAGTTAACGAGAATATTTCTAGAAGCTCTTGATATCTGGCTTATAAAAATATCTAATCTTATGAATGAATGAACGAATGAGAATACTTTAATGTACACCAATATACAATAAAAATA
Source organism: Anticlea derivata (assembly GCA_947579855.1). Classification (NCBI taxonomy): domain Eukaryota; kingdom Metazoa; phylum Arthropoda; class Insecta; order Lepidoptera; family Geometridae; genus Anticlea; species Anticlea derivata. Next base: position 2,081,068 of record OX388287.1, on the reverse strand, counting down.
CAAAAAAAAACAGAAAATTGCTTGTAGCAGTAAGCTCTCCTTTTGTTTAATAATTGTCTTCATATTAAACTCAATAGGAGACCGGTGCTATGTTAAGAGGTTCCCCAACTTTCGTCCCGAACGTCGTAGGCTAATTTACGTATTAACGTTATTTATGTGCTTACGTAATTAACGTTATTTACATATCAACGTAATTTACGTATTAACGTAATTTACGTACTAACGTAATTTACGTATTAATGTTTTAACGTAATTAACGTACTTTCGTTATTTACGTCTTCTTCTTCTTCTTCTATCGTATCAGTGTTTCAACCTTTCTTCTCAACCTATATTCTATCCTATAGTTATTTACGTATTAACGTAATTAACGTATTATCGTTATTTACGTATTAACGTTATTTACGTATTAACGTTATTTACGTATTAACGTTATTTACGTATTAACGTTAATAAATAATTAACATAGGTACTAACTTACTAACGTATTAACGTACTAACGTAGGAGCTTTTGTAACACAATTAAAGGAAAATGTCTGAAATTGAGGAATTTCGATGATTATTAGGAAACTAAGTTATATTTGCGGTCAATGTCATACAATGACAACGTGAGTGACCGCAAATGTAAGTTTGACAATTCCTACTCTAAGAATTTTTATTTTCAGACCCCTTGTTTGGATTTTTGACTGGTAAATCTGTTGGTGCACGACCGGGATTCAAACCCACGACCAATGGTACGGAAGCCTCAGGGCGCGAGTTCTCGCACTTGACCGTCTTTATTTTATATATTTTTTTGTTTATGGATTAGATCGCAATTTTCATTCAGGAAACGGGCATACTTAACTGAAGGCTTCAACAGTTAGTGGTAGCTTTTTGGTTAAAAGGCAATTTGTGACGATTTAATAACATAAATAGTATTATTAATTAATTTAATTTAATTATGTATAGATTAATCATTGCATTAGCAAATATTTTAGTGCCCCAGCGGGGTTCATTTTGGGGAAAATTTATTTGTAACACCAATTTTATTACCAACGTGAAACAGTAATGAATATGAATATTTACTTAGATGAAAAGCAATGTCATATTTTGTCGAATAAATGACCTTTTATTAAAATGTTACAGAAAATCGTTACTCACATCTTGCATTATAACAAGCTCCAACCAAAGTATATATAAAACACTACGTGGCTCCAACAGAGAGATGATCACTTTAAACCTCTTTGAATATCACAATGAAATAATACTTCAACCAACGAACTTCTCCAGGATTATTATAAGGTTTTGAATAGAAAAATAGGTTTTATTGTAATTTTAATGGCGCTGGTTCCTTACTAGCCGATCACACCCCAAAAAGCGGGGATGAACTGACGCGGAACAAAGCGTGGGGTGGAGTAGAGCTTAGTGGTAAACAATAATAATAATAATAATAACCATTTATTTCAGGCAACACAAGTCTAGTACAAGATGTTAAATACTTAAAAACTACGGCCCATAATAAATATATACCTTAGTCTAACATACATAAAATAAACCTATTTACTAGCACATCTTTATAAAAATATTCCATTGGATATCCAAAAGAAAATGATAAATTTCAGCTTTATATTATAAAAGCACATTGTTTTTGTGTATCTCACATAATGCTCTCACTTAAAACCCACGTTGGGCATCAAATAAAATAGCACCTATCGTAATATTTTAATTGGCGCCCAACGTGGGACCTTAGATAAGTCCTGTTTCTTATTTATTAATGACAAATGATCGTAAAAAGTCATACAAACTCATTTTAACGCCTAAAAATGTTATAAACCTACACGAAATACGAATCCATTTGAAATACATTCATATAATATCATGAAAATTATAATGAAAATCGCTCCATACCTCTCTGAAACCTTCCAGCATCTCCACAGCCGCCATCACGCATGCGCGCCCGACTTCGCTCGTGTCAAAGTTTTCTGTGTCTGTGGTGTATGTGACACAGTGCTTCTGAACTATTCTTAGCTTTAGCTTTGCCATAGTCCATAACGTCCAGTAAGCAGGTTAAGTCACAATACTGGGTGCCAATTCTACTAATTCAAGAAAAATTAATGAAATAAGATTGTTTGTAACGGTCTTTAGATAGCTCAACTGTTTCTTATGTATTTTGTAAATATTAACCTGTATTAGTTTTAAGTTTATTTCTGTAAATAAAGTTTAAATGGATTAAAATGTTTTTGACGTTTTTATTTTTTTCCGCTAATCATCATTATCGTTTCTGCCGTTAGTTGTCCACTGCTGCACATAAGCTTCCATAGATTACATCCATTAGATTACCCGAGCGCCTTCCTATCATGTGGGGGGAATTGGCCCATACTCACCACGCTGGGCACGCGTGTTAGCGAGCGCAGTTAGAACTATCGTTATTATAATAGGGGACGCTGCTGTCCATCTCCTAGTTTTTTTTCCCTTAGTCGCCTCTTACGACATCCACGGGTCTGCTAGTATACCTATATAAATATATTCCGGACATATCCCACACGGTCAACTGATCCCAAACTAGGCACAGCCTGTACTATGGGTACCAGAGACTGATATACATAATAGATACATATTTAACACCCAGACACAGAACCCTAGCTTTTTTCCCTTAGTCGCCTCTTACGACATCCACGGGTCTGCTAGTATTCTTCATTATTGTGATAGAATAAGCCCCTTTCGAGATAGTATTAAACTTTTAAAGCACTTTAAATTTTAAAGAAACAATTTTACCATTGACTTTGTTCATAAATTTTAGCATTTTAATGGTAGCAATCATTAATTTGAACTTCTCGTAGGTAGATACGCTTAATAAAGATGATAAAAAGATAAAGGGCGGATATGAATAAAATCGGCGAATAAAACTAATAAAAAAATATGTAAATTCTTTTCATTCTTTTTGTTGATAGATTAAGTCCCTTTCGGGATAGTATTACCTCATCATCATCATCATCATCATTTCAGCCGTACGACGTCCACTACTGAACATGGCCTCCCCCACAGACAGAGCGAATTCCTTATCATTTGCCCATACTCACCACGCTGGGCATGCGGGTTGGCGAGCGCAATTAGAGCTGTCGTTGTTGAAATAGGGGACGCTGCTGCCCATCCCCTAACTAGTAGTATCCTAGTAGTATTTATACATAATGAATAACCTCGTATTACAGTGCAAAGTTTCAGTATGACAGCACGAATAGTCTACGAGTAGAACGGCTGAAAAGGACAGACGTTCAGACGGACTCGCGAAACTATAGGTAAGGGATCCTAATCAGACTTCGGAACCCTAAAAAAACAAGGCAAATTGTACGATAATAGCGACATCATCAAAAAGAGTTATGTTATAGCCGTATCAAAGCATCTGCACCACATTGTGTTAAACTATGCGAACGAGGAAACGACAAAAATAAATTAGCTGACGAAAAAAATGTCGCTACAAAAACACCACATTAAAAATCGATACACAACGCAAACTAGATGTGTGAATAAAAATGTCTTGAGCTTTTCAGCGGTACAAATTCGTGGGCGATCTATGGGCGGCATCAATTTCAATCCAAACATTAATAAATTGGCATCTCTCATCAGCCGCTAGTGCTACACTGTTTATTAATAGCGAACATATTTTGTAAATCTCGGGAACATTTCGAGGGGTGAATTTCAGTGTTGGCACAGAGGTGACGCGCGGCGCTCGAACAAAAACTTTCAAAGTGGCGGGAAATTTTGACAGTGACATAAAAACGTTTTTTTTTAATCAATCGATCAATACAAAAGTAATGAAGAAGAATAAGAGTGCAAAAAGATCTGTATCAAATACAATTTACTATCAAATTAATTATGTACCGATGTAGTGAAAGTATAAGTTAAAATTAATTATCAAAATAATTTCTAAAACAATGAATTTGAATAAGGACATTAAAAAAACTAATGATTAATTTTCACAAAAAAAAAACTTTTTGTGAAAAACTATAACCATGCGTAAGCGCTACCTTAATAGGTAAGTGATAGCCATAAAAGAAAATTAAAAAATAAAACGCCTGTAAGATAACGGTAGATTAAACTGCAAAAATGAGTTATAGTGCCTACGAATTCAACAAAGACTATCAGAATGACTGCTGCCAAGTCAAGAATGAAGCTAAGAACGTGGAGATAGAAGAAGAAAAGGAGGATCACATACAGCATGTTCTAGGACCAAGCAGAAGATGCTTGGCCTGGGCGTGTAAAGCCTGTAAAAGGAAGACAGCGACTGTGGACCGAAGGAAAGCGGCAACGCTGCGCGAGCGACGGCGGTTGAGAAAAGTAGGTGTGCAATGAATCATCATCATTCATCATCATTTCAGCCGTACAACGTCCACTGCTGAACATGGCCTCCCCCGTAGACAGAGCGAATTCCTTATCATGTGGGGGGATTTGCCCATACTCACCACGCTGGGCATGCGGGTTGGCGAGCGCAGTTAGAGCTATCGTTGTTCAAATGAGGGACGCTGCTGCCCATCCCCTAGCTTTCTTCCCTTAGTCGCCTCTTACGACATCCGCGGATAGGTAGATATGGAGGGGCCTATTCTTCAGCCGGAATAAAGTACCCTAAATCTTTACAATATCATCATTTCAGCCGTAGGACGTCCACGGCTGAACTTAGACCTCCCCCACAGATTTACAGAAACAATAATTTGGAGGTTTGTCAGAGGTCATACCCGCCACGCTGGGTATGCGGGTTGGAGAGCGCTTCTTCTTATTGTCGTGTCACTGATTCTTTCTTGGTCATCTTGAATTGTAGCTTGTTAGTTTTATATTTATAAGTTACTCTGTTTGTTGTAGATGAAAAACCATATGGCCTAAAACTAAAATGAAACTCGTTTTGGAATGTACGAACACGGCTCTATCATATGACACTCCACCTCATGTATTTGTACTAGGTAGGTACTTTTTTATTCCCGTTATAGGACCCTTATGTATATCTTAACAACCCCCATATATCTTGACTATGTAGTTTGTATAGTACGCGAGCTTGTTGTTAAGATTTTATGCATCTGCCATCTTGGATTTCAAAATGGACGTCATTTATGAGATCAGCGACCACAAATTACTCGAAAACGACACCCTTATCAAATAATTATACCTGTTGTCGTATCTACTAAATTCCATGAAGAACGGATTAAAGATTGGAAAGTTATGCTCTATCAAATATGATAAAAACTTACAACACCGATTCGTACAACTTATTTGAGGGATCTTCGCTCGCTTCGTTCGCTCGATTAACTAAAGATTGATCTCTAATGTCAATTCGTATAGACTAAAAATAAATCTTGATACGTGAACTGTTACTTTGCCGTAAAAGCATAATTTGTTGTGACATGCCGCTTGGGGAGAGAAAAAAACACTTTTAAGGCAATTAACGGTGACATTTTAAAAGGGGATAAGGAACACACGACTTCACTGAAAGTGCCTACACGGGCAATTGATAATGCAGACAAAGTCAAAGTTAAAAGTTGTTAATTTCAATAAAATGACTAGGATCACTTTGAAACGTCTTAGAAACTAGGTGAAGCTACGCCTGTTCCTCGCGACAAGCCTACGCCCCGGCGCTTTGAGCCGTTGGATGTCCTAAAGAAATTCGCTCCCTCTGGAAGTATCTCCATAGCCTAGTTGGTTAGAGCATCTCCGTATCTAGGAGAAGGTTGCGGGTTCAAATCCCGTCGGTGTCGAATTTTTGGGATATTATTAAAAATCAAGCCTACAAGAATCAGTCAACACGCGACTTTTGGAAATCATATTTTTTATTGAAAAAGCTCTATGCAAAAATCTGCTGTTATTGGCTCAAATCAGTTCAAACTTAATGAATCAGCTGTTTTAGGTAGCAATCTTGGCCGTGGTGGCCCCGGCTGAAGAATAGGCCCCTCCATATCTACCGATCCGCGGAGGTCGTAAGAGGCGACTGAGGGAAAAAAGCTAGGGGATGGGCAGCAGCATCCCTCATTTTAACAACGATAGCTCTAACTGCGCTCGCCAACCCGCATGCCCAGCGTGGTGAGTATGGGCAAATCCCCCCACATGATAAGGAATTGGCTCTGTCTGTGGGGGAGGCCATGTTCAGCAGTGGACGTCGTACGGCTGAAATGATGATGATGAGGTAGCAATCTTGATGCTGAGCTTCTCGTACGTTTAGTAATGAGTTATACCTAAAAATACCAAAAATCAGCTAATTTGGGAAAAAAATTACAACTACTAATAAGTATTCCTTCTTTATTTTATATAATTTGTACCTGAGCCTTGTAAGTCAAAGTCAAAGTCAAAAGGCTTTTATTTCAATAAAATCACTAGGAAATATTTCCCTAAATATTTTTAAAACTATGGTGTATGATCACTACTTGTCCTTGTCTTTGAACTATCAGTAGGTATAATCTTATCTCTCTCTATATTATATATTTACAAATAGTTAGGTAATATTTAGGTTTTATGTATTAGTATATTATTATTATTTTTATAGTATGTATTGTAGTGTTAAACTTTTTGTACACCTCCGTCTTATTTGATCTGTTTATCCTGTCCATCCAAAGGTTGTCTGGAAGAGATCGCTTTTAGCGATAAGGCCGCCCATTGTACGTAATATTTTTATTTTGTTTCTCCCTTTTGTTAATATCTATCTCTGTGTACAATAAAGAGTTTATCTATCTATCTATCTATCTAGGATCACTTTGAAACGTCTTAGAAACTAGGTGAAGCTATGCCTGTTCCTCGCGACCAAGCCTACAAGAATCAGGCAACAAACACGGCTTGTAGTATAGTAATATAGTACGCTTTCCAAATACGATTAAAATAATCGTATTTAGAAAGATTTATGTACACTTTAATTCTTATTATAAACTTTTGTAAGTATTATAAACTTTAGGTAGATAGGTTGGTTAGTACAAAATGAAGGTGCAAAATGTTGAGAGGGCTTATGACGTAGAAAGCAATTAAACAGCGGTCTTCACACTAGGCCAAGCCTGTACCGTGAAGGCCTTTGAAAATAATTACACAAGTATTGGTTTAATGCCTCGGGCTAAATTAAAACAAGTAAATACAAAATAAGGTAAGGTACATACACGAGGTAGTGTGTCTTATGCTATTAATTAACTATGTGTACCTAATTTATGCAACAATATTCAGGATATCTTCTGTATTACCTATAAGAATTAAAGGACATTGGGCAAATTTGTATGGAGCCAGGGCCCCGATTTTTTTTAATCCTGCAATAATGAAACTTTCAGTTTTACATTGTGCTAATCGTGTAGATTTCAAATATGTGCGGCTTTTATTGTAAAGCAGCCGGAGTAAAGAGATATAGGTCGTTAAAGTTTTTTATAATACCTGGTTGACAGTGTACGAAATGTAATTATTTTGAACATTACAATATTTATTTTCAATTCTATGTTGTTATTAGTTTAAAATACTGACAGATCTACGTGAAAAGGGAGGATATTACTGGATCCTGTACGCCTGGACCTCTTCAGGTCGGAGGATGTCTACCATGTAAAAGTATTTTCATATTCAATATCTACCTACCTATATTATGGTTATTAAATAGTACCAAGGATGATATTCTGATATTACCTATTAAACCTAAATAAAAAAAAATGAATAAAAATACAATTTTTATTTCAGATTAGCAGTAACCAATGGTATTTAATTAACTGTTATATTATTGATAAACTATGAAATTAAAAAATACTACTTGAATAATACACAAAAATCAATCTTTACAAAATATACCTACAGCATTTAACAACTTTTTCACTATCAATTTTTTTTCATTTACTGTTGGAATTTGATAACCATGATGATAGACTAGCCCCTTCTGGAGTGTTAATAACATGCGATCTTGCTCGTAAGACCTAAGAACCACATCCACGGCACACTCTTCGATGTTCAAACCGTCTAACGGCAGCTTGTTCCGCAGGAACGTTTTGCACCAATGTCATTTTTTAATATCTGTAAAAATAATAGTTATTGTCATTGTAGTTAGGTACCTCATTTAAAATATACCTACTGATAAAAAAGTTACATTACTAGCAACCCCTTTCAGACTTTCGTACGACTAGTTATGCTCATTTTTGCGGCTGCCGAATTTTATATGATGCATCTTTAGGAGAATGCATGCACATGATGCACACCAAACAAGCAGAGACACGGCAGGGCGTTGCGTTGCAATTTAACTTTTAAACAAATAGCGCTGCGCTCTTTTCCTCATCGTACCGCGTTCGATGTGTGGAGCTCCTGAGGCTTCATCATCAACAACCTGTAGGAGTCCACCGCTGGTCATAGGCCTCCCCCAAAGAGTTCCACGACGAACGGTTTTGAGACCTTTCCATCCACCGACTTCCCGCAACTTTTACAATGTCATCGGTCCATCGGGTGGGGGGCCTTCCAACACTGCGTCGACCGGTTCGTGGTCGCCATTCGAGAACCTTTACTCCCCAACGGTTATCGGTTCTGCGAGGTTTCATGAATCGTAAAATAATATTACTTAGGAAAATGTAGAAACTTACCTGATGTGGTTAACCAAGACGTGACAGTATTAAGGATTACCGGTGGCTGGTCTTGTACCAGGAATCGTCGAAATCTTGAGCCTCAAGCAATAGTGCAATTGGCAATTAAGAATTTCCATTTTTTACTCAAAAACTAAAAACCGGTATAAATACAAAAGTACTCTGTGCTAAAAACCGAAACGGAATCTGCAAGTCACAAATGACAATGGTTTATTGTGACAGTCAAAAACAATTGATTGCGGGTAGGGTTTTGTTTCGCTGCACTATACCAATCGAAGAAAAGCGTTCGTAGTAAGAAGGTAGCATAAACATAACACGGAAATGACTATTTTCAGCGTTTAATATAACTCCACTGCTTTAGAGCTTTTCATGACTAAAACTACTACTTTAAATTAACAAAATGAATTAATTAACTCATCAAATAACTGCAGGTTGGGGCCCACGATTTCCCATGTCCTTTATAGAATTAAAAATATAGACAGATAGAATATAATTAATTATAGAATATAATTAAATTTATAGAATTAAAAATATAGGCACGACTGGCTGTGCATGGAGGAGTGTTAGTGCCGACACTAATGTTTGGAAGTGAAAGTTGGGTATGGCAGAAAAAGAATCAAAGTAGGATAAATGCAGTGGAAATGAGAGCTTTGCGAAGTATGTGTGGAGTAACTTTGAAAGATAGAGTGAGGAACAGTGTGATAAGAGAGCGTTGTGGGGTGAAAGAAGACGTAGTGATGAGGATTGAGAAAGGTATGCTGAGATGGTTTGGTCATGTAGAGAGAATGAACGAAAGAAGATTGACGAAACAGGTGTACAAGGCGAGTGTGAATGGGACCGTTGGAAGGGGAAGACCTAGGCGTACGTTTAGTGACCAAATCGGTGACGTTTTGGAAAAAGGCCAGGTCATGAGTACCCTAAACCGACGAGCATGTATGAGGAATGTGATGAGAGTGAATGAAGCAAAAGAGGTATGTCAGGATCGTAGCAAGTGGAAAACCGTGGTCTCTACCTACCCCTCTGGGAAACAGGCGTGATTTTATGTATTTATGTATGTAAAAATATAGAAAGTTTCGTTTTCCGGAAGTTTATTATAGAATCTTACCATATTACCCATAGAATACCCATAACCTAGCCTTTTTAAAATACAACTACCTGACCCGTGCATGTGCTTTAGCCCTTACGGATACCATAGTACATACTGAAGTACATTTCAAAACCTAAAATACACTAGAATTAACTCTTTAAGCCGCGTGATGTCCCCAGATAATAATATAAATAAGATGTATGTCCGTTTGTCACGTACAAGGGCTTACGGGATCGCGAGTGGATCCGGGGATTAGGGTAGTTTGGACTATTTATGGAGGTTGGACGTGGCGAAAGAGTAGGACTTTCCGATACCCACTTCACACAAGGGCAGGGCAGTGAGACAGAGTAGATAGATAATACTCATAATTGACTGGCCTCATAGCTCAGTTGGTAGTAACTCTGCCTTCTGCGCTAGAGGTCGTGGGTTCGATTCCCACTCTGGACAAACATTTGTGTGATGAACACAGATGTTTGTTCAGTGTCTGGGTGTTAAATATGAATCTATTATGTATATCAGTCTCTGGTACCCATAGTACAGGCTATGCCTAGTTTGGGATCAGTTGACCGAGTGTGATATGTCCGGAATATTTATTTATTTAATACTTTATTGATCACCACACGGAAATAATACATGAGATTAACACAATTACAAGGCAATACAAGCGGCCTTATCGCTAAAAGTGATCTCTACCAGAGAACTGAGCAGACTAACTCCCGGACGTAGGTACCACACATTGTTTAGGCAGTGACATAAGTTGTCACCTCACCTCGATCGGCACCACACTGAAGCTCTACATTCCATTTTGTGAAAACGGATCATCGAATAAAATGCTAGGCCAAGCCGTGTTTGTTGCCTGATTTCTTGTAGGCTTGGTCGCGAGGAACAGGCGTAGCTTCACCTAGTTTCTAAGACGTTTCAAAGTGATCCTAGTGATTTTATAAAAATAAACACCTTTTTATTTGATTAGATTTGTCAGTCAAAGATTTATTTGACTGACGATGGCCTTTTCCCACAATTTTCAGTCGAAACGAAATATTTACCATGATTTGTGAGTTTATTTGTTCCCCGATATTTCGTCACAGTTTCATGGGCCATTATCACGGAGTAAACTAAAGTCTTTGCGGGTGGATCTTAATGTCATTGGCACCTTATTCTTTCGGTTTTTACACAACCGAACAACAGGATTCCAGACAATTGGAAACCATCTTCCCGATTGAAATTCCTGTTTGGTAATCTCAATTTCCTCCTGAACCAATCATGGAATTCGTTGTAGGTACCTATTGAGCAAAGGCCTTTATTCCAATGATTGAAGCCAAAGGTCCAACTTCGACAAAGAGGTCAACCTACGAATCCAACTCGGATGGGCAGCGTTTGGGAAACTTCGTCATATCTTCTCGTCGCAGATACCGGAGAGCCTCAAGACGAAAGTCTACAATCAGTGCGTGTTGCCAGTGATGACATATGGCACTGAGATTTGGTCGTTAACTATTGGCCTCATACACAAGCTCAAAGTTGCACAACGGGCTATGGAGAGAGCTATGCTAGGAGCTTCACTACGTGATAAGATCCGAAATGAGGAAATTCGTAGAAGAACCAAGGTCACCGACATAGCTCTCAGAATTAGCAAGTTGAAGTGGCAGTGGGCAGGCCATATAGCTCGCAGAACCGATAAACGTTGGGGAGTAAAGGTTCTCAAATGGTGACCACGAACCGGGCGACGCAGTGTTGGAAGGCCCCCCACCCGATGGAACGACGACATTGTGAAGGTTGCGGAAAGTCGGTGGATGGAGAAGGCTCAAGACCGTTCGTCGTGGAACTCTTTAGGGGAGGCCTATGTCCAGCAGTGGACTTCTACAGGCTGATGATGATGATGAAGCCAAAAGGCCGATATCTACTAAAGCAAAGCGTGTGAAATGAAAATGAATTGAAAATATATTTATTTGTAAAAAAACAATCCAGGTACAATCTACCAGCGGCCTTCACACTAGGCATAGCCTGTGTCGTGGAGACCAGTTACAAGAATTGTCAGGAAGATAAGTTCTAACTACCTACTAAAACAAACATTAGAAAATTAATAAAGAAATACTTAGATTAATATGTAAAGCATGCACTTAGTTTTAAAATATAATCTAAAATTTTAACAGCATTATTACCTAGAGGAATACAAAAGAAAGGTTTTACAAAAGAATTAAATCTATAAAGGAGTTACATTTACAATACAAAGTGTTTTAATACAAAAATTAGATAGCAATCGACCTTCAAGTAACTATACGAAGTAAATCTTCAGTGGAATCATAGAAAAGGGTTAATAGCCAATTGTTAATAGATCGCTTTGGTTCAAAAATAGACCCTTATCAATCTAACCAATCTTTAACATTACAGTTCTTCGCAACAAAATTGCATACAAGCCTTTATAAAATCACCAAAACGATGAGCAAGATGGAACAGGTATTTTATAAACTCTTCTTTCATTCAAGCAGAAATTATCAGGGGATGTTAGCATGAATTGATGAACACAGATTGAAATTATAGAAATGAAAAGTTGACGGACATTCAACACACCACTCTCACTATAAAACTCGACCGTAGGGAATCTATACGGTTTTCGTAGCATAACTTTGAGAACGGAACGCTGTGTCCTCTCCACTTGCAGCAGGTGTCTTAGCAGCACTGCCTCAGCAGGTTATTCAATATAGCAAAAGAGACTGACATAGCGCATAGTAGACCTATTTAAGTAGTTCCGCATCGGCAACATCTCTCAAGTTTACTACTTTGCTAGTTCTTGAAGATGACAACCTTCACCTACAATTTCCAGTTGTTTTTCACAAATGTATTACCTCTGCTATATTAGATATCGGCCTTTAGGAAACACTGAAATGACTGTCAAAGAACCACACTATTAACACGAAATATCACTTAACCCGTCTCCAAACCAAACAAAACTAACAAACTGGAGATAAACTGCAAAATGTATCGGTTCTTGAACTTCCCAAGAAGCGGCGTCCGCTAAATGACGGCGGAAACGGAGACTCAACAGTCGTCATTTGGCATCACCTACTTTTTACATTTTAAGATTTTATAAATACTAGGTAGGTAATTGCAAAAATATCTTTTGTTTATTTTCTAGAACATTTTTAATATATATAAAATATATTGTTTGCGGAGATTTTATCATCTTTATGTGTAATTATTATACTAGGTATATTCAAGATTGCTGCCTAAAACAGCGGTGATTCCGATGTTTCAGAGTTTCAACTGCTTAACCTCAAAACAGCAGATTTTTGCATAGTATTTTTGTTTCGATTAAAAATGTCGAATTTCCGAAAGTCGTATAACAAACTTTATTGCACATTGGGTAATGAATAATTCCTTATTGAGAGATATGTACTTCCGTAATAAGAATCACCTTGTATTAAAATCTACATACCTACTAATAAATAGCTGTAACCTGCGTTTGTCAGCAATAATAATATAGAGCTCCGTCATTCCAAAATTTGTGCGTGCGTTCCCGCTCTATGTCGCTCGGCAGATCATCGGATGTCCGGAATATTTGAAGATGGCGGCAGGCGCTTCTTGAGAAACTTTAGCTTTATTTAAATTTATAAGCTGACTTTGTGAACAAAACAAAATCAGAGACCGGTGGAGACTCTCTTTGTGTGAATGCCTCCTTGGGCGGCCATGTCTGCGCATATAGAGAGTGTTTCCCTCCTAGTCAAAGTCAATAAAATCTTGAATCTACTAACTAAATAAATACTAAATATATTCGGACATATTACACACGGTCAACTGAACTAGGCATATAGCCTGTACTATGAGTACCAGAGAATGATATACATAATAGTTAACTACCTAACACCCAGACACAGAAAAACATCTGTGTTATTCACGCAAATGTTTGTCCAGTACGGGGATCGAACCCCGTCCTCTAGCGCAGAAGGCAGAGCTACTACCAACTGAGCTATGAGGCCAGTCAATAGGCAACGATAGTCAATATGAGGCGACTAACTAGGTGAAGATACGCCTGTTCCGCGCGACCAAGCCTACAAGAACACGGCGCTTGTGCCTAGAAAAATAATCAGGCATTCAATAGAAGTTCAGGTACCTATAAAAATATGCCTAAAGACAAATGGTGAACTTTAGTAAAAGTTCTAAGGGCACACGCACTCGATGAAATATTGACCTAATGATTATTATGAAATCATAGTAAGCAAAAACAGCATAGACATTGCAAAATAACAACTTATCTGTCGAGGGGCAGAGCGACAACATCCTCAAGCGTCGTTCTCGATTGGAGAAGAGAAACTCTACCCGTGGGAGCCGCGTTCAAACAGCGAGCGATATTTATATTTTATTTAGAATGATCATGACAGCGCCTAGTCTAGTTTAGGAACTTCTACATAATTTCCATCAATCCTTTACAGTAATGGCTTTTAAGCCCTTTTTGCATCCAATCGTCAATAAAACCGTAAGTGCGCGCCATCCTATCGTCAAAAATAGATCGTCAATAAACATCGGAATATACGAGAGACATCTTAATTTCACATAAAAACAAATTTATTGCGTCCTTTCAAAGCTCTACTTTATTTTTAAAAGCTTGTAGTTTAGCGTTTTGTAGTAGTTAATATTATGATTGTTGAATAAATCTGTCAAAAGTTATGTTTTAAATGTCATTAGCTTTAAAATTTAGGGAAATGGTCTTTATTTATTTAGGTCGGGGATTTTTTTCGTTAACTTATTCAGATTTAATGCGAGATAGGGCACAGAGACATTTTCTTGCTTTAAATTGGAACAGCCCGATTAAGATAAGATAAGATAATTAGATATTTATTTCACTTAGGTACATTACACTTCCAAGTACCTAGCCCTAATTACCAAACTAAGTATAAACTTGTATTTTGGCAAATAGTGCCTGCCCTTCATTTTATCATTTAAATTTAGTACGGACATTACATAGTAGGATACAAAAACTATAAATTAAATTATAAATTAATAATAAAAATATAAAAAAATTATGGTACCTACTGACAAGGTGCTAAAATAACATGCTCAAATAACATGCAGAAAAAAAAATAAAGTTAATAGTTACACATTGAAGTGAATTGATTTCCTTTTTTCAGGTTTAAAAAAGGTTCACTTATTTTATATTAATTGTAAAAACATAGGTACTTGTGGGTCTATATTAGAGTGTGTGTGGATGTGCGTGCGTGTGTGTGAGGATGTGCGTGTGTGTGTGTGTGTTAAATAAAATAAAAAAAATTAGAAATAAATAAAATAAATAAGATTGGGAGGTGCCTCCGCCTTGCAGAGAGAGATCTTCTCGCTCTAAACTGGAGCAGCACTTCATGTGGGGTCGGCACAACATGTTTTTCTCTTCCACTCCCCTCTATCAGCCGTCATATTAGTATTCACTCCTTCCTTACTCATGTCATCTTTCACACACACGATCACATTATTTGTTTCAAATAGTGTTGTGTACCTGCGGGTATAGTATTATGTTGTCTGTGCCTGCGGTGAGTAAGATTGCCAGAGCTCTAGAAAGGAGGTTCGGGGTCGGCAACGCGTGCGTGATGCCTTTGATAAGCTAAGATTATAAATGCGAACGGATGTTTGTGGTTCAATCACGCCGTAACTGCGTAACTGATTTCGATGAAACTTGAAATAGATAGAGTTAGATAGCCTAGAATAACATATAGGCTAACCTCAGGTGGCAAACAAGATTACCTGTTTGTAAGTGGTTACCATAGCCTATGAATTGCAATACCAGAGGCATCACGCAGGCGCTGCCGACCACAGAACCAACCCCTGCCACTCCCCTTAAAAACCTTACTCACCGCAGAAACACAACACTATTTGAAACTAATAATGCTATTTGACTGCCATCTTCTGTAGGGCGGAGATACCTCCCCGGGCGGGCTGCTCAAATTTAGAGCGAGAAAATCTCGCTACCTCGCATAAAACTACTTATACTTTTATACAAATCCCGTAAAAACTTAAAATCCCTGTATGTCGTAATCGCTGAAAACAGAATTAGCTGGTGCTTATTAGACACGCCCCATTTGAATCAAGCGAACCGTTTGCGCGGGAAAATTTACAAAATGGCCGCTTTTTAGAGTTCCGCAGCGTTAACGACGCGTTTATTATTATTATTTTTTATTTATTTATTAATGAACTAGAAACTGTTGGCGACTTCGGTGGCATAGCGAGCGTGCTGTCTGAGACGCAAGCGGTGAGGGTTCGATTCCCGCTGCGGTACCTACTGCAAACATTTTTGCATGATTGCAAATTTTTTTTCCGGGTCTGGGGTTGTTCTACCGTGGTACTAGTTTTTGATACCCACGACACAGGGAATCCTAGTGTGGGGTCAGGACTATGTATGTGACTGTTGGGCGTTTATTATTATGTATAGTTACCTAATCCCAAAAGGGGCCATCATTCTACACCCAGTTAAGAAAATAAAGTTTGTTAATTAACAATCTAACAATATTATAAATGCGAATGTTTGTATGATTGGATGTTTAGATGATTGTTGTTCAATCAAGCCGTAACGGCTCAGCCGATTTCGAGGAAACTTGAAATAAATAGAGTTGCTTACCAACATTTAGGCTACTTTTTATCAAGGCTCCACGCGAACTAAACCGCGGGCGAAAGCTAGTCCTAGATAATCACACTCAACAATATTTATAATTTATGTCATTCAAGAACATGAAAGAGGTTGCACACTTTGATATAAATGACTAATTGGATCATCATTTTCGAAAAATAACTTTTATTATTGTCATAAATTCATCTGCGATGATTTGTCGGTATTTCCTGAACAGATCTCGATATCATAAAAATATGACAAGGTATGTCCTAACTCTCTCGTCGCCATAAAATTCATAAAAATGCCCAAGCCGTGCTCAGTCGCGTTTTTAATAGGAACACTCGTGTTGTTCGTAACATATACGTTCCGGCAGACGGACGACGTTTAGACTGACATGAAGAAATACCTACCTACCTATAGGTATAAAAATACTTTATTTATAGAAAGAATTAAAACTAATACAAGTTAATATTTACAATACACAAGAAACAGTTGAGCTATCTAAAGACCGTGACAAACGAATAGATAGCTCAATTGGAATTATCTTATCTAATAAAAATCGTACGTTACGAGATTCAAGATTGCTACTTAGGTGAAAAATGGTAATGTAAGTGAAATAAACCGTAGGTAATTGTTATAACACAATTAAATTTGAACTTATAAACTTAGGTACCTATAATATCAGACTTTTCTTATATTTATCAATGAAATATCGAATTTCATAAACGAATATTGGAAATACAACATTTTTCATTGAAAAAACACTACAAAATAACTACGAACTTCTCGTACGTTTAGTAATTAGAAAACAACACATTAAAACACTAAAAACAGCTAATGTGAAAACATTTTTTTTCCTATTATGATAGAATAATCCCATTTGGCCGTGGTGGCCCCGGCTGAAGAATAGGCCCCTCCATATCTACCTATCCGCGGATGTCGTAAGAAGCGACTAAGGGAAAAAAGCTAGGGGATGGGCAGCAGCGTCCCTCATTTTAACAACGATAACTCTAACTGCGCTCGCCAACCCGCATGCCCAGCGTGGTGAGTATGGGCAAATCCCCCCACATGATAAGGAATTCGCTCTGTCTGTGGGGGAGGCCATGTTCAGCAGTGGACGTCGAACGGCTGAAATGATGATGATGATGAATCCCATTTGGGAAAGTTCATGTTATGAACCTTGTACATTAAATCCTCAGGTAAATGCAGCATTTGAAGAGTTGAGAATCCGGGCCCGTGCCGGCAGCGGGCGGCTGCCAAAGCTGGAGATCCTACGGGCTGCCATCCAGCACATAGAGAGACTACAGGCCGCACTCAGAGCTGCTTCTGTGGTAAGTACTTGGTACTTTGTGAGGACTTGGGTGGAGTGGTCTACGCATCTAGGCTGCTGGTGGGCCCAGCGATATTACCTCAATTTTTTTTTACAAATTCTTATGTTAAGTATGTATGTCATGTATTATATGAATGAGCTTTGTCCTTTTTCCTTTTTTATTATAGAGCATATAGCATAGCATAGCTTACCGATATCGCAAGCTCTTAAAAGTCACGCATCAGGCACGCGTTGCCGACCCCCCCTCCCCTCCCCCCCTCCCCCCCTCCTCCATTATACTCCATTCTCCATTATACTCCATTATACAACGAGAAAATTTCGCTGTGCCCTACCTCCTCCAAAAAAAAATCCTTCCTTTTTCTCTACACTGATTCTTTCGCCGAACGCCACCGTACCTAGACCTGGCCACTGACTTAATACACGAAGACCAAGAAAGAATCAGTGACACAACAAGCAGCCAGCATGAAATATGTTTTGAATTAAGCTTGGTCATAATATTAGTGTCTATTTCTGTGCGTCACAGCGCGTCGCCGTCGCTTGATTTGTAGGCTCGACGTTGCGACGTGCCATTTTGCCGCTAATCTGGTTAATCTGTAAGCTAACTCGGGAATATGCGACGGTTACTCTAAGGGTTTAGTGGTGGCCTGACGGTCAGCCCTACTTATAACGCAGGGGGAAACCCGCCTAGCACCGGTTTTGCATTTGCGCGTTTTTGGTTTCTGTACCTACGATAACGCCATTCTTACTTAAGCCAACATGACCAATTGTAATTATGACATTATAGAAATTGTATGACTTTATTTTAATCTTAATTTTTATTTTATTTGATAAAAATTATTATTATTTGCACGCCGTATTAACGGTGAAGTAATTTAAAACAACTTATATTAAATTTTTAAGACCTTTGTACATGTACAAAGAACTGGATATCGGAACGTTGGTCGTCCAGCAGCGAGATGGGCAGACGATATCGCAAGCATCGCGGGCCGCAACTGGATGAGGCTTGCACAGGATAGAGGAGATTGGCACATACAAAGGGAGGCCTATACCCTGCAGTGGGTGAAGTCAGGCTGTGGATGATGATGATGATGATTGTACATGTAGGTACAACCATGCTTCTAGCAAAATAAATATTTCATTTACGACGTACGTACGTTCCACGTTGATATTGACGTTGACGTTTTTTTATATAAACCATGTATTTTTGCAGTGTCTTTACAGTTTTTGCTTGCCTTTTATTTTAAGTATTATTAAATAAGCATTAAGTACATATTTCATCAAGTGTAGTGTGTGCTGCCGTTGGATCATTTGTTGAAGCTCACATTTGTCATTCTTTTTTCACATTTGTTTATGCCCTTATTTATTAGCGATTATTTTTCTTTCTTTTGAGCCTCACCTAGTTCGATCGGCACCACACTGAAGCTCTACATTCCATTTTGTGAAAAAGGATCATCGAAAAAAATGATAAATAATAAATAAATATTCCGGACATATCACACACGGTCAACTGATCCCAAACTAGGCATAGCCTGTACTATGGGTACCAGAGACTGATATACATAATAGATATATATTTAACACCCAGACACAGAACGAACATCTGTGTTAGTCACAAATGTTTGTCCAGTGTGGGAATCGAACCCGCGACATCTAGCGCAGAAGGCAGAGTTACTACCAATAATATAATAGGGGATAGGATAGGCACGCGCGCCGTGTTTGTTGCCTGATTCTTGCAGGCTTGGTCGCGAGGAACAGGCATAGCTTCACCTAGTTTCTAAGACGTTTCAAAGTGATCCTAGTGATTTTATTTAAATAAACGCCTTTGACTTTGACTTTATATTGGACTGGCTTCATAGCTCAGTTGGTAATAACTCTGCCTTCTGCGCTAGAGGTTGCGGGTTCGATTCCCGCACCGGACAAACATTTGTGTGATGAATACAGATGTTTATTCTGTGTCTGTGGTGTTTAATATTTACCTATCTATCTCTGGTACCCATAGTACAGGCTATGCCTAGTTTGGGATCAGTTGACCGTGTGTGATATGTCCAAAATATTTATTTACATCATCATTTCAGCCGTAAGACGTCCACTGCTGAACATGGCCTCCCCCACAGACAGAGCAAATTCCTTACCATGTGGGGGGATTTGCCCATACTCACCACGCTGGGCATGCGGGTTGGCGAGCGCAGTTAGAGCTATCGTTGTTAAAATGTGGGACGCTGCTGCCCATCCCCTAGCTTTTTTCCCTTAGTCGCCTCTTACGACATCCGCGGATAGAGATATGGATATATAATTATATAATATATAATTTATTTACATACAAATTTACAAATTGTAGCTGCTTTTATAAATTCTTAGATAAAAAAATACCTTAATTTGAAATGTCTTTTACATTTTTACATTCAATATTTCAGTTCCATTCTTAGCGTTAATGTAGCTTATCATTCGGCCCATCTGCCCGGAATAGCGACAAAGCGACCAATTAAAACTGTTTCTGTGTATTTCTATTTTATTTCCGACTCGAGCGCACGTGTACGAATAAATAATGCGAGGACGCGGATTAATTGCGATTTAACATCGTGACAGTTCGCTGTACAGTCGCATTGGAATGGCATCAATTTTTAGGGTTCCGTAGTCCGACTAGCAACTATGTACTTCTCTAATCTTTTCAGTCCAGTCCATCCTAAGGTTGCCTGGCAGAGATCGCTCTTAGCGATAAGGCTGCCCATTGTATTGCCGTCTAAATTTTTAATTGTGATCTTATGTATTATTTCCGTATGGTGATCAATAAAGTGTTATCTATCTATGTATAAATTTAGCAATCGTCCGACCGTCCGTCCTTATGTCTGAAATTACCCCGTAAAACAGCTGATGAACTTGAAACTGTAACTTTGAATGACATATTTTTCTTTGTTCAATTTGCGGTTCATTGTAAAACATCGAAATTCCTCAATTTTAGACTTTTTCCTTTATTTATGTCACAAACATTCCAAATTTCAGAGTTGAACCAAACATCTAATCATTCAAACATCCTCACAAACTTTCGCATTATAATATTAGTAGGATATATATATATGTAGTATTCATTTTTGTTTCAGATGGAGGCAGACTGCAAAAGTTATCCAATAGAGCCCACAGCCGTACCCAGACCTCAGCATATTAAAGAATCTAAAACGGAGAAGGAAAAGCCTTTCCTGAACAGTAAGTTTTTTTATTTCTAAGTCTCGCTTGTCGTCTCACTGTTTCTTTCTTGGCATCCTGTATTAGCTCAGAGACCAGGTTGAGGTATGGTGGCGCTGAAAAGGGCCTATGACCGTCACGGTGAATGAATCAGTGTAGTGAAAGGATGTCCTTGCGTGCATTTTTTTTTTTTATACAACTGAGGTGGCAAACAAGCATACGGCCCACCTGTTGGTAAGCGGTTACCGCAGCGTATGAGCGCTTGCAATACCAGAGGCATCACGCACGCGTTGCCAACCTCTCCCCCCCTCCCCCCTATAGAGCTCTGGCAACCTTACTCATCGCAGGAACACAACACTATTTGAAACAAATTGTGTTATTTGGCTGCGATCAGCGTAAGGCGGAGGTACCTCCCTAGGCGAGCTGCTCCAATTCAGAACGAGAAAATCTCGCTGTGCCCTACCTCCTCCTAAAATATATATCGTGCATATTTTCTAAAAAGTGTCTAATAATACATTTGTACCTAAATCCATAGACGCGACATACAGTCATCAAGTTTGATTTGTTGACTTCTACAAGGGTATTCATAACATGTATGCCATCCCGAAAGGGAGTTATTCTATCAACGAACAAAATAATATTAGCAAAAAAAACATTGTTTTCATTTTTTCCCCCAAACTTACGCAAATTAGCTGTAGGTATTTGGTATTTTTATCATCTTTCGAACTATGTACCTACTTACCTACTAAACGTGCGAGTTGTGCGGCATCAAGATTGCCACCTTAAACATCATCATCTCCCTGCCCTTATCCCACTTCATGTGGGGTCGGCACAACATGTATTTCTCTTCCACTCCCCTCTATCAGCCGTCAAATCAGTATTCACTCCTTTCTTACTAATGTCATCTTTCACACAATCTATCCATCTTTTCTTTGGTCTACCTCTTCCCTTATATCCTTCCACATTCATATTTAACACTCTTCTAGTCTCATGACATTCTTCCCTCCACATGACATGCCTATACCACGCTAACCTTTTGCTCTTCAACTTCTCAGTCACTGGCGCTTCTTTCAAACTTCCTCTGATGTACTCATTCCGTATCTTGTCCATTCTAATCACTCCACACATCCATCTCAACATTCTCATTTCCGCAGCATGCACTCTTCTTTCATCCGTCCCTTTGGTTGCCCAACACTCAGATCCATACAGTACGACAGGTCTTATGATCGTTTTGTAAATTTTCCCCTTAAGTTTGAGGATTGCTACCTTAAACAGCTGATTTATTAAATTTGACCAAAACAGCTGATTTTTGCTTAGAGTTGGTTCAATGAAAAATGTCGAATTTCCAAGTAGTAGAACAATCTTTATTGCCAATTAAATATTCCGGACTAAATATATTCCGGACATATCACACACGGTCAACTGATCCCAAACTAGGCATAGCCTGTACTATGGGTACCAGAGACTGATATATATAATAGATAAATATTTTAACACCCAGACACAGAACAAACATCTGTGTTTATCGCACAAATGTTTGTCCAGCGCGGGGATCGAACCCGCGACCTCTAGCGCAGAAGGCAGAGTTACTACTAACTGAGCTATGAGGCCTGTCATTAACTGAGCTATGAGGCCAGTCAACAATCTTTATTGCCAATTGAATTATGAATAAGCCCCTTTCGGAATAGCATACATACCTACCTATAATGAATCACCTCGTACACTTAAAGATGTTTTCTCTCCACAGATGACACAAGCTCGTGTGGGGTCAACAGTTTAGCAAGACTACGGTGTATAGTGCAAGCTTTGTCTACGAAAGATACGCCTTGATCTTTATTGGCGTTTTAGAAAGAAATATAGTTGAAATATTTTATAGATTTTATATGAGATCATCATCATCATTTCAGCCGTACGACGTCCACTGCTGAACATGGCCTCCCCCACAGACAGAGCGAATTCCTTATCATGTGGGGGGATTTGCCCATACTCACCACGCTGGGCATGCGGGTTGGCGAGCGCAGTCAGAGCTATCGTTGTTAAAATGAGGGACGCTGCTGGCCATCCCCTAGCTTTTTTCCCTTAGTCGCCTCTTACGACATCCGCGGATAGAGATATGGAGGGGCCTATTCTTCAGCCGGGGCCACCACGGGGCGGCACGTTATATGAGATAGG
Source organism: Anticlea derivata (assembly GCA_947579855.1). Taxonomy (NCBI): domain Eukaryota; kingdom Metazoa; phylum Arthropoda; class Insecta; order Lepidoptera; family Geometridae; genus Anticlea; species Anticlea derivata. The sequence continues at coordinate 2,058,173 of OX388287.1, read as the reverse complement.
TACTATTAAATGGCTGATATAGAAACAATATATATAAACTTAGAGGAATTCATAGCACCTATGGTTAAGTTCCTAAGGATTAGGTTCAATTAAATTAGACGTTCCTACCTACCAAATTGTAGGGCAATGTAGGTATCTACCTACTCAGTAGGTATCCTATGCCAATTTGTCTAATAAATAATCATCAATATTGAAATGAAATAAACACAAGCAAAAATTAAATGATATCTACGATTTAATTTGTAGTTTTATCAGACAAAACTGAAACACAATGGTTTTTTTTTTCAGTGTATATTTCAAAGTGCCTGGTGTTATTTATTGAAGAGCCTAGTATGAATTATTCTGAACAAAACTATGACACTACACATCCCAAAAATATCGAATCTCCACGAAACCGGCGCGTGCGCAGAGGCGTGGTTTGGCACGCGCATCGCCCCGCCTTACTCCCTACACCCATTATTAATGATACCTTTTGGTAAGACATTAGTTGTTTGGTTTTAGCTCTCAGAATTAACAAGTTGAAGTGGCAGTGGGCAGGCCATATAGCTCTCAGAATCGACAACCGACGGGATAAAGGTTCTCAAAAGAAGACGCGAACCGAACGACGTTGGTAGGCCCCGATGACATTTTGAGGGTCGCGTGAAATCGGTGGGGATGGACCGTTCATCGTGACACAGTTTGGGGGAGGCCTATTCCCAGCTTTGGGCTTCTTCAAGCTTATGATGATGAAATTGGTTTCTAAACATCCTCACAAACCTAGGATTGGTTAATTGTATACCAAAAACCATAATGGCCAATAATAATCGTTTTGGAATACTTATAATGAACAAAACTCTTTCATTATAACAACCCCACTTCAAGTTTTTACCTATAATAATAAATACGAAAGTCTGTGAGAATGTTTGGATGTTTGTTATTCAATCACGCCGTAACGGCTCAACCGATTTCGTTGAAACTTGGAATATAAAGAGTTCTTTAACTAGAAAAGCATATAGGCTAGGTACTTACCAAAGTCAAGTCAAAGGCGTTTATTTCAAAAAAATAACTAGGATCACTTTGAAACGTCTTAGAAACTAGGTGAAGCTACGCCTGTGCCTCGCGACCAAGCCTGCAAGAATCAGGCCACAAACCTAGCATTTTTTTTCGATGATCATTTTTCACAAGGAATGTAGAGCTTCAGTGTGGTGTTGGTCGAACTAGGTGCGAAAGACGCGAGCGAAGCCGCGGGCGGGAGCTAGTTACTCATATTCTTACCAGCAAATCTGGTAAGTACAACCTGTTGACGCTGTTGACCTACTAAATTCCATGCAGATAGGATTGACGGTTCGAATGTTTTAAAGATCCTCCTCTTTTTAATATTATTTTATTTACTTTCTACTTCTAATTGTAAGTGTTTTTTTTTTTTGTTTTTTATACAACATAGGCTAACGTTTGTCCACAATCTCACCTGATGTTAAGTAATGATGTGGTCTACGGTGTAGCACGTTTGCCTAGAAGAAACCTATTCACTCTGGTCTTGAAGACACCCAAATTATAGGTATTCGGAAACACAGACGCCGGCAACGAGTTCCACTCTTTGGCTGTCCGCATTATAAAGGTAGACGCAAAGCGCTTGGTGGGCGGCAAGGTGGTATATCAACCATGAACGGGTGTAACGGGTAATTTCTACATTAATAGATACGACTTAGTGAGCCGGAAGCGGATCGCTGTAACCTCGCTATACAGGCTCTTAAGAGACCTAGTGCGAGGGACAGAGCTCAGCCATGGTACATTATAATGTCTTGAATCTAATCTTTTAGGAGGTAGGGCATACCGAGATTTTCTCGTTCTAAATTGGAGCAGCCCGCCTGGGGAGGTCCTTAAAGAACCTCCGCCTTAAAGAAGATCGAAGCCAAATAACATTATTTGTTTTAAATAGTGTTGTGTTCCTGCGGTGAGTAAGGTTGCCAGAGCTCTTAAGGGGGAGGGGGGTTCGGGGTCGGCAACGCGTGCGTGATGCCTCTGGTATTGCAAGCGCTCATAGGCTACGGTAACCGCTTACCGACAGGTGGGCTGTATGCTTGTATGCCAACACAGTTGTATAAAAAAAAATAAAAAAAATATTTTTGTATCTTCTAGAAATAATAACAGACTATGTACCAAACAGCCTGTATAAGTTTAAATAAACATTTTTAACTTTTTATAAAGATACAACGCCGATTCGTCCAAGTTGTTCGAGAGACCTTCGCTCGTTCGATCATCATCATATCAGCCGTTCGACGTCCACTGCTGAACATGGCCTCCCCCACAGACAGAGCGAATTCCTTATCATGTGGGGGGATTTGCCCATACTCACCACGCTGGGCATGCGGGTTGGCGAGCGCAGTTAGAGCTATCGTTGTTAAAATGAGGGACGCTGCTGCCCATCCCCTAGCTTTTTTCCCTTAGTCGCCTCTTACGACATCCGCGGATAGGTAGATATGGAGAGGCCTATTCTTCAGCCGGGGCCACCACGGTCGTTCGATCAATTAGTGGGAAATACCTACCTACGACTTTTAAAAAGCCTTACATAGAGTAATTACTAACTACAAAAAAAAACAAAAGAATGTTTTAAAAACAATTTAATTAATTAAAAATGTAACATTTTACAAAAATATATTTACATATAATCACATATTCTACGTACAGTCGTACAAAAGACCATTTTACACTTAATTACAATTTCAAAACTTTACCGAATAATAGTACAGTAACCTATTTTTTCAGGCTTTTATTTATTACTATTAGTTACATATCTGTTATAATACAAAAAAAAGTTTTATTTCAGCAGAATGATAGGTCAGCGTTGGCCATAGGTAGCGGCCATATTGTTTTTTTGTGATCCCAAACTAGGCATAGCCTGTACTATGGGTACCAGAGACTGATAAACATAACATAATAGGATATAGATATATATTTAACACCCAAACACAGAACAAACATCTGTGTTAGTCACAAATGTTTGTCCAGTGCGGGAATCGAACCCGCGACCTCTAGCGCAGAAGGCAGAGTTACTACCAACTGAGCTATGAGGCTGGTTTATTCCAAAGGCGCGAAAGTTTACTAATTGTGTATAGATTTTGTTTTTGTAATCAGCGTTGCCAGAAGCTTACTTTTGTAACCTTTTAGGTGATTTTTAACTCCTTCAGGTTACTTCTAGGTTACTCGAAAGGTTACTTTAAGGCGAATTTATTTTTAATGAAACTAACATGAAACGGAATTCAATTTTGGCTAACGCGAAACTTCGTTCGTAAGGCAGTGAGTGCAACTCATTCTTATTTCTGTGAGTTAATGTCAATTTTTAATCTTACTACGGGAAAAAAATTGAATAATTTTCACACTAAAAGGTTACTTTTTTATGCATTTTAGGTAACTTCTGACAAGACCCGGCTGGCAGCACTGGTTACCTTTACCATTTTTTTTGTACCAAATAGGCTTACGTTTTACCAATCTCAAATTAAAAACGATGTGGTCGGTGTAGAATCATAAACTCTCTACATCTTAACTTTTACTACTCTTGTTACATAAACAGGCTTAAATTTAACGTACAAGCTTAAAGTAACGGACAAATTCCTTTCTAAGGAACAAAGTAAGACATCGTTTGTAGTTTACCTTTCAGTCTTTACTAATTTTAACATAATAAAGCTTATCTACTTTTTTATGGACATAATAATGTTTTTAGAGCCTTTTGTAGGTATTCAAACTTTTAAAATATTGCTGGTATTTTAAATACTGTATTTGCCATGGAAAGTATTCCTAAAAATCAGATAATAAAATGTATTAATTAAATATTTAAAACTTACCTTATTATTTATGTCTTTGACCAAATACACGACAAATTAGGGTGTATTATTACAGTTATTCAAACTTTATTACATCGTAGATAAATAGATATTTTTGACAAAATATACAAAATTATGAGTTATGACGCCGACAGTACATACTTTTGACTACGAAAAATTATAAATTTAAAAATATTAAATTATATTTTAAACTAAAACAATTTAATTACATCTTTATGAGAGAATGAAATGTAACTAAAATTGTCACTTTTACGATTCACAATATGATTCGCGTACGATTCATCATCATTCATCAGCCTGTAGAATTCCAGTGCTGGACATAGACCTCCCCAAGAGTGCCATTTTGTCCCTCAGCGAGAATCGAACCCGCATTCCTAGCGTCTCAGACGGCCCGCCCACTAGGCCTCTAGATAATGACCATTTTGACCCCAAATGAGATAACTATTAAAATGAACGTCTGAACGTTTGATATGGCTGGACGGGTTTTGATGAAGTTTATAACAAGTGCAGCCTCCCTTTGAGACTAACTGAGTCCATTCACTACACTGTTTCTTTCTCTATATCGCCACCGGTTAGGCCATAGGTTAACATTAGTAAAATAAATTTAAAATACTCGCGACTTTTATCCCCAAAAAAGGTGTCTAAAGGGGGTAGTCAGAGGCAAGTCCAAACATTACAAATGGCACCTGCCCATATTATGCAGTAGTATTCCACATGTGACGGGTTGCAAGCCCACCGCCGCTTGTAAGAATACTTTTTGTTTCCTCACGATTTAAGCGCACACTTTATAGAAAAGACGCACGACCCAGATTCGAAGCTACGACCTTCGGATAGACAGTCGTGGCATACAAGACCCACATGCCTTTTAAAATCTGACCAAGAATAAACCAGTGAGGTGAGAGAATGTTTAACAAATGAGACTTTTTTATGGTAGGAGTTAATTTACAAATATTAGCTACATTAAAAAATAATTGCGTATTATTTAAAGCATTATTCTTACAATTAAAATGGAAGATGTTTTACTATCTCACTAGCATCCGCCCGCGGCTTCGCGCGTTTAGAGATAGGCCAGACATGCATACAAACTTTCACATTTGTTACATTATTAGTTAATTATTATTTAACAATTCTAAGTCACTAGTATCACTTGAAGCTGGGTTTCACGCGTTTCCTAGAAGTTCACTGTAAAAAAAAAATATATAATAACACCCAACAGTCACATACACAGTCCTGACCCCACACTGGGATTCCCTGTGTCGTGGGTATCAGAAACTACGAGTACCATGGTACCACAACACCCAGACCCGGAACAAATATTTGCAGATCATGCAAACATTTGTACCGCAGCGAGAATCGAACCACACTACGCCACCGACGTCAAAATAGGTATGAACATACATTATACAAGGTGTTTCATAATATGTACTATCCCGAAAGTGCCTAATTCTACAACCAATTGGCAATAAAGTTTGATGTATGACTTTTGAAAATTCAACATTTTTCGTATCACTATGCAAAATTCTGTTGTTATTCTCTATAATAATATCTCTAGCCTCAAAGGTTTAAATAATAAATAAATATTCCGGACATAGCACACACGGTCAACTGATCCCAAACTAGGCATAGCCTGTACTATGGGTACCAGAGACTGATATACATAATAGATAAATATTTAACACCCAGACACAGAACAAACATCTGTGTTCATCACACAAATGTTTGTCCAGTGTGGGAATCGAACCCGCGATCTCTAGCGCAGAAGGCAGAATTACTACCAACTGAGCTATGAGGCCAGTCAGTTTGCTGGAAGAAAACTCTTTTTAGGGTTAAGCTCGCCTTTGTACATGTCCTTTCATTTAGTTTGTTTTTTGTATGTGTTTTCTGTGTACAATAAAGAATAAAGAATTGTTTTGTGGTCAAATCAGTCCAAACTCAATTACTCGACTGTTGAGTCCGAAAATATTTCGACAACTAAAACTTTAATCCTTTCACTGCACTGATTCTTTCACCGACGGTCATAGGCCCTTTTCAGGGCCACCATACCTCAACCTCGTCACTGACCTAATACAGAACCAAGAAAGAAATCAAGGCCATCAAATTTTTAAGTAAAATCAAATAGTTCTAACAAACTCGGCTAAACTAAAAGCGATGCGATTCACTTACTTAGTCAGCTCTCGCGTCGTGATCGGTCCGGTGAGCCCCGACCTTGATCTTGATCTACTCAGTTGTGCCCTTCGTTCAGCTGTCAAGAAAAACATGTGTTAGAATCCATACTAATATAATAACTAATATAATGCGAAAGTAAATCTGTTTGTTCGTTAGCTTTTCACGACTAATCGGCTGAACGGATCGTAATGAAATTTGGCAAGGAGGGAGATTATAACCTGGCAAAGGAATAGGCTATATTTTGTCTCAAAACAAAATATCTTAAAGTGGGTGAAATAAGGGCTGAAAGTTTGTATTGGCAATCCTTATTTCCTCATGTTAGAGATCTGAAAATTTATATTTCAGTAAGAAATACATGTTTTTGCAAAATCATCCCTTAGAGAAGGCAAAGAAGGGGGTTAAAATTATGAGGTAGGTAATAATGAGCTTCCATATAAATGCAGACGAAGTCGCAGGAAACAGCTAGTTACTAATAAAACACAAAATGACGAACAGACAACATCAAAAGCGAAATAAAAAGTTCTAACAAAAAATACGTTACTCAGTATTTTTTTTATCAAAGCAAATAAAACAACGATTCAGTATCGGGCTAATGTTGCCAACGAAGTTTTTTTTTATTTCTAAACTTCCAATTTTTTAAACAACTGCCTCATGATTGTATCAATATGTCAAAAATGTTTGAAGCAATCATTCATTTCTGTAAGTTCATGTGATGAATTCATCCAATTTCTTTGATCTAAGTCACATTGGACAGAGACATATGAGTAACATACCAATCCGTGTTCTAACGGAGTGCGATAACCTGAAATTTGTTTCAAAATGACCCTTACGTCTACTTGTTAAATTCCATTTTGAGTTTGACATTGTAGAGCGTGCGATTATAGCACAGAGATATCGCAAGCCCCTAAAAGTCAAACTCAAATTGACTTTATTCAGAAGACGTAAGGCACATTTTGAAATAAATTTTGATTGTCTTATCACACCGTTTGAACAAGGCTTTAGATGGCAACACTGACCCCGAAACTGTCTTTCACATGATGTGAACTGTGTAGAGGCAATAATACTCTTTATTAGGGCATCTGCCAGACCTTATCCGACATGATGTGGGACAAGGGCAGCAAGATGATGATGTTGACTATAGAGTCAGAAAAGAAGAAGGAAGAAAGGGACAGATATATGGTGAAAGAGACAACAACAAAAGCAATACTGTGTGTGGACTTGTCTGTAGCTCTCTAGCGTCGGTGTAGAGCGGTCGTGAATTCGAAGCTGCCGCCGGCATTGCCACGACAAATCTGTTTTTATTGTAAACAATATGTCAAATTACCATAAACTAAACCTCTATGCCAACAGATTCCAATACTACTCAGCGTGTATTGATTTGCTTTTCCATAAGGTGATTTGTAATAAGTATGTTATCCCGAAAAGGGCTTATTCTCCAACTAAAATGCAATAAAGTTTGTTCTAAGACTTTTGGGAATTCGACATTATTATTCGAGAATCAGAAGCCCCTTTTAGGGTAGAATACTAGTTACGGAACACGCTGTATACAAATAAAATATCAAAATTCATTTTGTGTGACCATAGCTAAAAAAAATATATGTGTAAGCTGTGTAACTGATAATGTGAACAACAACAGTTCAATACAAAATATTTCAAAAATACCTAATTTAAAAAGTGCTTTTTATCTAATGGTGCTGCTGTAAATGAAAATATTGACAAAAATAAAATTACTGGTTCACTGTTGCATAACACATACCTTCTAAACGGTGCATTATTGCATTAACTAGTCCCTCCTCGTCAGTGAATTCCTCTACTAGAGTGCGTGAAATGTGATAAACACGAAAATCAACTCTATTGCAATGATATGAGAGTGCAATTGTTTTTTTCTATTGTTGATGGAGTGATTGTTTTGGAATATGATTTTATTGATATTTTTTATTATATACCAAAAATTTCGTCTCTGACGGGATTTGAATCCGGAACCTTACCCTAGATATGAAGATACTCTAACCAACTAAGCTACCGAGCCTCATCCCGTCCGTGTGAACTTTTTTTACTGGTTTACATGCCCTTAGCTTGGTTTTAAGGCAATTTTCAAATCCTAATACCATAGAACTAGGTCAGAAAAAAATAAAACAGATTATCTCCTAATCACGGTTTGGTGGGAACTGGTAAGCCCTAGCGTGTCCAAAGTGGCAGCATAATACGGGCCTATAAAAGACCTTTCAATTTTATTTCGTTGGTTTCTTTCAAATATTTATAGTTTTTGAGTTAGAAGTTTTTAACGAGTTTTCATTTTCCGGGATTCAAAAATTCCGACTGGATTTTTATTGAAACTAAACAAGCGAGCTTCACGGGAGTTCTGCTCTTGTATTTGGCATGACCTGCTCTTCGAAATCCGAGACTAAAACGAGCGTGACCGATTTGAGGTCGAAAAAAACACTGTGCGCCCGTGGATACGGTCGTGGTACCCGAAAAAAATACACTATTATAATGTTGTAGCGCGCGTGGTACCCGAAAAAAATACACTATTATAATGTTGTAGCGCGCGTGGTACCCGAAAAAAATACACTATTACAATGTTGTAGCGCGCGTGGTGCCCGAAAAAAAATACACTATTGTAATGTTGTAGCGCGCGTGGTATCCGAAAAAAATACACTATTATTATGTTGTAGCGCGCGTGGTACCCGAAAAAAATACACTATTGTAATGTTGTAGCGCGCGTGGTATCCGAAAAAAATACACTATTATTATGTTGTAGCGCGCGTGGTACCCGAAAAAAATACACTATTGTAATGTTGTAGCGCGCGTGGTATCCGAAAAAAATACACTATTATTATGTTGTAGCGCGCGTGGTACCCGAAAAAAAACACTATTATAATGTTGTAGCGAACGTGGTACCCGAAAAAAATACACTATTATTATGTTGTAGCGCGCGTGGTACCCGAAAAAAATACACTATTGTAATGTTGTAGCGCGCGTGGTATCCGAAAAAAATACACTATTATTATGTTGTAGCGCGCGTGGTACCCGAAAAAAAACACTATTATAATGTTGTAGCGAACGTGGTACCCGAAAAAAATACACTATTACAATGTTGTAGCGCGCGTGGTGCCCGAAAAAAAATACACTATTGTAATGTTGTAGCGCGCGTGGTATCCGAAAAAAATACACTATTATTATGTTGTAGCGCGCGTGGTACCCGAAAAAAATACACTATTGTAATGTTGTAGCGCGCGTGGTATCCGAAAAAAATACACTATTATTATGTTGTAGCGCGCGTGGTACCCGAAAAAAAACACTATTATAATGTTGTAGCGAACGTGGTACCCGAAAAAAATACACTATTATTATGTTGTAGCGCGCGTGGTACCCGAAAAAAGTAGACTGTCATGTTGTTACACGTCACAAACTATATCTCACTATCATCTCACCTTTTGCAGTCATTTTCTGGACACAGGCCTCCTCCAAGATATAATATTTACCCTGTTTGAGTTCTCGTGTTATTTGTGAAAGAACCAATTAGGTTCTGACGAGTGTGTGTGTCCACACAAACCCTACTGGGTTTTCAGGGCACAAAAACAATAATTGTAACCGTATTGTAAAAAAAAAAAAAAAAGAAGTGCAAAGACGAACGTTCCTGAGCCTTTTACATCCCACCGACAAATCATTAGACCCTTTTTTAAGTTTCAGACACTTTTTCCTACAAACCTCACCGTTCCATATTAAGGGTAAAAGTGTCTAGTGATTGGCCCTCAACTTTTCAGAAAACAGCAAATGTTTGTTGATCAATCACGCCGTAACGACTCAACCGATTTCGTTGAAACTTGGAATACACAAGAGTTATTTACCTAGAATAGCATATAGGCAACTTTTTATGTAGGTACCACGCGAACGAAGCCGCGGGCGGAAGCTAGTAACTAAAATAAATAAATAAATAAATAAATATTCCGGACATATCACACACGGTCAACTGATCCCAAACTAGGCATAGCCTGTACTATGGGTACCAGAGACTGATATACATAATAGATAAATATTTTAACACCCAGACACAGAACAAACATCTGTGTTAGTCACAAATGTTTGTCCAGTGCGGGAATCGAACCCGCGACCACTAGCGCAGAAGGCAGAGTTACTACTAACTGAGCTATGAGGCCAGTCAACTTCATATGGCTGATATGAGTACAATCTAGGAGTCTTCAAATCTAGAGTGAATAAGTTCCTTCTGGTAAAGCGTGCTCCATCTTAGGCCACATCTCACTTGCAAAAGTGAGCTGGTGGTCAAACGCCTAACCATCTCCAATAAAAAAAAAAAAAAAAATGGTAAATGCATGGTATCTCTTACCTCCAGCCACGCGAGGATTAGCCTTCTTCCGAGGCCTCTCTCTACTGAACGCAGAACCACTTTGCAACGCCTCCATCAAACTGTAACAAAAATATTCAAGTTAAAAACTTTAAAACATACATAAATAGTTAAAAATTACGTCGGTCCATGCGGTGGGGGGCCTATACTGCGTGACAGTAATTAATAGTGTTATAGTCAAAGTCAAAGTCAAAAGGCATTTATTTCAATACAATCACTATGATCACTTCGAAACGTCTTAGAAACTAGGTGAAGCCTGTTCCTCGCGACCAAGCCTAGAAGAATCAGGCAACAAACACGGCGCGCGTGCCTATCGTTTTTTTCGATGATCCTTTTTCACAAAATGGGATTTAAAGCTTCAGTGTGGTGCCGATCGAACTAGGTGAGGCTCAAAAGAAAAGTTATCTAATTATAATCCCTAATAAATAAGAGCTTATAAAAATGTGAAAAAAAAAGAAGACAAAAGTGAGCTTCAACAAATGATCTAAGGGCAGCACACGCTACACTTGAGGAAATATGTACCTAATGCTTCTATAAAATTGAATAATACTTAAAATATGATGCAAGCAAAAACTGTAAAGACACTGCAAAATGGCATTTTAGCTGTCGAGGGGCAGAGCGACTTCAGGCCATGCGGTTTTATCATTTAAATAATCATTTAGTTTATAGTACGCTTTCTTAATAAGATTATTCTTTATGTACACTTTAAATCTTCTAATAGGAAGTTGCGTCGCGTTTACCGGAAGTTTATTATAAAATCTTACCATATTCCCCATAAAAGACCCATTTACTTTTTGTAATCTAAATTTTGGAATGAACAATTTATATTTGTTTCTTGTGTTAATATTATGCACATCACTTTTTTTCTTAAAGCTAGCCATGTGCTTATGTGTGTACAATAAGTTTTCGTAAATATATTGTGAAGTTACAGTTAAAATGTTAATTTCTTTAAAAAGTTCCCTCAAGGAGTCCCTGTATATAGTATATAGTAGTCCCTGTATATAGTATACCTGTCCATAACTCCTTCTTGCGCGCTCTCCATGTCAACAAACTGCTTGTATCTGTGTTGTCTCTCTCGCTTGTCTTTCTCGGCCTGCGCTCGCGCTTCCTTGGCTCGCTTCGCTCTCTCTTCCGTCTCCCGCGCTACCACGTTCTCTTGATGGGCTGCCTGTGAACGAAAACATACAAAAAATCAAGTCTTTGTTTGAAAAATACTTTTATAAAACAAATAAATAATATCTTATTCTTCTTGTTCCGTTGGAAGGGGAAGACCTAGGCGTACGATTAGTGACCAAATCGGTGACGTTTTGGAAAAAGGCCAGGTCAAGAGTACCCTAAACCGACGAGCATGTATGAGGAATGTGATGAGAGTGAATGAAGCAAAAGAGGTATGTCAGGATCGTAGCCGTGGTCTCCGCCTACCCCTCGCGGAAATAGTCGGTGGAGGCTCAAGACCGTTCGTCGTGGCACTCTTCATCGTAGGCCTATGTCCAGCAGTAGTCTCCCTCAGCCTGATTATGACGGTGAGTATTCCATATATGACAGATGGCAAGCTCATCGCCGCGTTGTGATTTTTCTGCTTAAAAACCAAACATGCATAGACAGAAATTCATTTATTTGTTACTAAAACACACACACATTTGCCCAACATTTTAAAACCAAACAATTCAGCCGTTCGACGTCCTCTGCTGAACATGGCCTCCCCCACAGACAGAGCGAATTCCTTATCATGTGGGGGGATTTGCCCATACTCACCACGCTGGGCATGCGGGTTGGCGAGCGGAGTTAAGAGCTATCGTTGTTAAAATGTGGGACGCTGCTGCCCATCCCCTAGCTTTTTTCCCTTAGTCGCCTCTTACGACATCCGCGGATAGGTAGATATAGAGGGGCCTATTCTTCAGCCACGGTTAAAATAAAATGGTGTATTGTACTTACCATAAAAGAGTCTTTAAATGTTTTAATATCGCTAAAGAATTCGTCTAGTGTATACTTCAGTGGATCAAAAACGTAGTACTCCGCCAGCTCAGAGTAAAGGGCTTCCATTTTTTTGTACATTGAGTGTAGTAGGTCGCATTGCGAGCGCGCTTCCACTGCGAATGCCTGTGGCTGGGGTTAAGGAAAGTGTTGGTGAAAGAACCAGTGTGATTGGCCTTGATTAAGCTAGCTTGGTCGTCCTTTATACACTTCTTATCAAAAAAATCGAGCCATTTCTCAAGTTACTATGTATGTAAGTAGATCAATTTTAAACACTTTTTTAAAATTAGTTATCACTTTAGGAGGAGGTAGGGCACAGCGAGATTTTCTCGCTCTAAATTGGAGGAGCCCGTCTGGGAGGTAGAATAGAATAGAATATAATATGATTTTATTTGCTACAACTTAAATTATAACAGGTATATATATTATTTAAAAGAATACTAAAAGACAAAAACAATAAAAGAATAATAATAACATAAACATACCTCCTAAAAAAAAAAAGAAACCTCCGCCTTACAGAAGATCGCAGCCAAATAACATTATTTGTTTCAAATAGGGTTGTGTTCCTGCGGTAAGGTTGCCAGAGTCCAAGTTTGTGTATAAAAGGATACGCTCATTGAACCGTGGAACAGATCATCCGTTGCCTGCGGAACTCTGGAATTGTTAAGGTCCGTCTCCAAAGCTCTGATATCGTTGTCCATTTTCTTAAGGGATTTCTGGAGATTCTCCATCGAGACTCGCGCTGCCCTGTGGATTTGAACAGGTGTTTTTGGTGAAAAATACATTATTCTTTAATATTTATTTCATTCATATTTATTATTTTTTAATAAAAAATCTGATCAAATCATTGAGTCAGTTAAAGGAGCCATTTCATTCTGGGCCTGGTCCATGTACACTACATAGAAAAATTTGGAAAATATAGGAGATTACAAGAAAAATAAAATTTCATTAATTTGAAGACAAATGCGATGGTACAAGAATAGTTCTTGTGGTAAGTTTTTTACTATGTGAACACTATTTGAAGGCCGCCATGTTGGTTTATAATTGGCGTTTGACATGACATTGACATATTTTTCATGTCATGTTGTTTTGTCAGATAAATTTAGGTTGTCAAAATGACATTTCACGCACGTCCATCCGCCATATTTTTGTAGCGCTGTGTGTTGCTCTCTTTGTCGAAGAAAATCTTAATGTACCTTTGAACGAAGTCAATTTAAATAAAATAACCGATTAAATACGTTTACATTATAACTTAGCCATATTTTAGAGTAGTGTACACAGTGCAGGCCCAGGCTCCATATTTTGATGAAACGTCTCTTTTATATAATTTATTTTTTCAAGACAACAGGGTTCACAATGTAAGTTAAAAATTAAAATTACAATCAAAATACAAAATAAATGGTTCACTGATCGTGGCGAGACTGCCCTCATAGCTCAGTTGGTAGTAACTCTGGCTTCTGCTCTAGAGGTCGCGGGTTCGATTCCCGCACTGGACAAACATTTGTGTGATGGACACAGATGTTTGTTCTGTGTCTGGGTGTTAAATATATATCTATTATGTATATCAGTCTCTGGTACACATAGTACTACACATAGGCTATGCCTAGTTTGGGATCAGTTGACCGTGTGTGTTATGTCCGGAATATTTATTTATTTATTTATAACTTTATTGTACACAAGAAAATAAAATATACAAAACAGCAATCCTATCCTACTAATATTATAAATGCGAAAGTTTGTGAGGATGTTTGGATGTTTGTTGTTCAATCACGCCGTAACGGCTCAACCGATTTCGTTGGAACTTGGAACAGATTTATTTATTTAGAAAACAGAATAACATCATAACAGGTTCTTTTTTTATCCCTAAGGCGATGCTATTTGTTATTAGTAGGTAGTCTTTCGTCTAAAACAATAATTTGCGATGCTCGAAAAGAGTGAATAAGTTTATAAGTGCCATATTCATAGCTTTAAGACCTCTCTGTAACACTTATTTCTGCAAATAAACATCTTGAATCTTGAACATTATAATAAATAGGTACAGATAAAGTTCTTTACCTAAAATTACATATAGGCTAGTTATGTAGGAAGCCGCGTGCGGATGCTAGTAAATGTTATAAAGTTAAAGTTTATATATTTACCTGTCAACATGTGGCATTTCTTCAGCAAACGCCAACGCGTCGGGGAATTTGCTAGCGATCGTTTCAACTAGATAGTGCAGTAGAGTCTGTTTGTTTTCCAAGTCCTTCGTCGCTGTCAACTGAAAACAATGTCAAATGGTGTCCATTTTAATAATAGTCTAAAAATAATTCCCGATTTGACAGGCCTCATAGCTCTGGACATACCATACATGGTCAACTGATCCCAAACTAGGCATAGCCTGTACTATGGGCACCAGAGACTGATATACATAATAGATATATATTTAACACCCAGACACAGAACAAACATCTGTGTTAGTTACAAATGTTTGTCCAGTGCGGGAATCTAACCCTAGAGTTAGGCTAGACGTTGCGTTGATAAACACAGATGTTTGTTCTATCTGGGTGTTAAATATGTATCTATTGTGTATATCAGTCTCTGGTGCCCATAGTACAGGCTATGCCTAGTTTGGGATCAGTTGACCGTGTGTGATATGTCCGGAATAATTTTTTTTTATACAACTGTGGTGGCAAACAAGCTTACGGCCCACCTGTTGGTAAGCGGTAACCGTAGCCTATGAGCGCTTGCAATATCAGAGGCATCACGCACGCGTTGCCTACCCCTCCCCTCTCCCCCCCTAAAGAGCTCTGGCAACCTTACTCATCGCAGGAACACAACACTATTTGAACAAATAGTGTTATTTGGCTGCGATCTTCTGTAAGGCGGAGGTACCTCCCCAGGCGGGCTGCTCCAATTCAGAACGAGAAAATCTCGCTGTGCCCTACCTCCTCCTATTTATTTATGAATCACCTTGTATTGGGTGTTATTATGTACTAACCTTGGTAAGGAAGCTTATTTCGAAGCCGTAAGCGCCGGCATTGTTGGATCCGGTATTCATGTAGTTTCCTATTAACAGTAGAAGTTCTAATATTTTCGCGAATTTTCCACTCGACTTGATCTCTTCACACGCGGCCGTCCCCGATACTATGTCCTGTAAGAATAAGAATTTTATTTTATTTCTTTATTATTTTATTTCTTTAGGAAAAACAATTTGTTTTAGAATTATTTTATAGTTCTTCTTCTTGTCGTGTCACCGATTCTTTCTTGGTCATCCTGTATTAGTTCAGTGACCAGGTTGAGGTATGGTAGCCCTGAAAGGGACCTATGACCGAATAAAGAATCCGCGACAAGACAAGATGAAGCGCACATCAATTTTCCGAATGGAAAATCCAATAGTGCACGACCGAGATTCGAACCCACGACCTTACACGATCGGAAGGCACAGTCATTGCCAATACTCCATGCTCGTTCCGCCGTGTTTTTTGGTGACGATAACTGGTCTATTCTTGGTCTACTCACGGGTTTGAGTTCAGCCAGCGCCTCGGCGTAGTGCTCGCGGAAGGCGAGAGAACGTAACCTGGGCACGAGTCGCTTCACGTCCGCGACGCAGGCCGCGAACTGTTCCGCCTCCGTCAACTCATCACTGTTACATTTTAGTTCCGCTAGCTTCTTGAGTTGGTCCGCTGGTGGTAGGTACTGGAAATAAATCACATCACATCACACTATCTCCCACTTCCCATCTCACTTCCCGCTTCCCACCCTACTTCCGATCTCATTTCCCATTCCACTTCCCTCACACTATAAATAAATTAAAGGAATCTAACCAAAATCGCCAGGCATTGTGAAGGTTGCGGGAAGTCGGTGGATGGAGAAGGCTCAAGACCGTTCGTCGTGGAACTCTTTAGGGGAGGCCTATGTCCAGCAGTGGACTTCTACAGGCTGATGATGGTGATGAACCAAAATCCTATGAGCATTGGGCTTAACTTGCGTTTGTAATAAATTATCGATAAAAAGAAATATTCGGTTCGTGGCGATGGATAAATATTTCTGCATTTTGGTGGTGAGACTCTAGGACTTTGGGGCCCAGAGGTGTGGCTGATGATGATGCTTTATCTAAGAGGCTGATGGATGAGACCAATGACCGAAGGGCTGGTGGTTACCTCGGACAAAGGATCAGTATAGCGATCCAACGAGGTAACGTCGCCAGCCTTTTTGGAACACTGCCTGTGGTTGGTGATCTGAACTCTGTTTTCTAATTCTTTTTATAGAAACCAGAGTATATTCCTAGAATTAATTTAACTTAATTTGTCATTTCTTTTTTTTTTCTTTTTGTGTTTGATAAGTATTGTAACCTCTTACAATAAGATGTCACTGTCAACTTCAATGTGACGTAAAGTCAGACATGTTTTGTCTTACTCTAGGACCTCTCTCTTTCGATGACACGCTAGCTCTTAAAGTGTAATCTGTTTCTCTGTTAAGAATATTTTGTAATATACAGTGTGTAATATGTCCGGAATATAAAAAATAATAATAATAATAATAATATCCAATCCATAATCCTCCCAAAATCCAATTAATTTTCAACAACAATCCTTATTATCCAGTGCAGCACATGTGCTGAGCTACCCAACAGTAATCTCACCTGTATTAGCAAGTCCAGTACGTTGCCAGTCAGCACAGTGGTGTCACAGCGCAGTATACAGGTACGTATGTGCTCGTAGGACATGTGCTTCAAGGACCCTCCGAGCAGGATGCTCAGGTTCTGAGCCGCTTTGCTGTCCAAAACCTTGAGATTCTTCACTTTCTTCACTGTGTGCCCTCTGGAATTTCAATATTTATACTTATATTATAAATCTGAAGGTATAATAAATAATAAATAAATATTCCGGACATATCACACACGGTCAACTGATCCCTAACTAGGCATAGCCTGTACTATGGATACCAGAGACTGATATACATAATAGATATATATTTAACACCCAGACACAGAACAAACATCTGTGTTAGTCACAAATGTTTGTCCAGTGCGGGAATCGAACCCGCGACCTCTAGCGCAGAAGGCAGAGTTACTACCAACTGAGCTATAAGGCCAGTCAAAGTATCTCCGGTATCTCCGTTTGTCTCACTGTTCACTGTTTGACTGGTCTCATAGCTCAGTTGGTAGTAACTCTGCCTTCTGCGCTAGAGGTCGCGGGTTCGATCCCCGCACTGGACAAACATTTGTGTGATAAACACAGATGTTTGTTCTGTGTCTGGGTGTTAAATATGTATCTATTATGTATATCAGTCTCTGGTACCCATAGTACAGGCTATGCCTAGTTTCGGATCAGTGACCGTGTATGTCCGGAATATTTATTTATTATTTTATTATTTACTGTCTATGTCTGCCTGTCTGTCTGTCGCTGAAGCTATATCTCTGCCTCTGTCTGTCTCTCTGCCTGCCTGTCTCTGTATCTTTGTCCTGCCTCTATCTACCTGTCTCTGTATATTTTTCTGCCTCTGGCTGTGTGTCTCTGTCTGCCTGTATCTGTATATTTGTCTCTGTTTCAATGTTTCTGTCTGTCTCTCTGCATATCTGTTTCTGTATCTTTGTCTCTGTGTGTCTGTCTGTTAGACTGCCTCTCAGTCTCACTGTTTCTCTATATGTCTGTCTGTCTCGTCTGGAATCTCAATGATATTATAAATTGGAAAGTAACTCTCTCTTTATAATTATGTATCTCTCTCTATCTCTTCGGTAATATACCTTTTCACGACTAAACGGCTGAACCGACTTTGATGTAACTCTGTATAAAGATAGGTAACTTAAACCCTGCGGAAGTAAATACTCACTTATCAACATTATCTTCATTGCCTCTTTTAGCGATGGGTTTACTCGAGAATTTCAAGGCAAGTCCGCTGAGAATGTCCGGCGACGCCATTTTCTCCTCTTGAACCTATTAAGAAATAAAATATTAAGTACTAGCTGGTGCCCGCGACTTCGTCTGTATTAGGATTGTCTGGATTAGTATTTCGAGTAGTAGTCATATTTTGGACAATTCACACAATATCTTTATAAATTGTAGCCTTTGTGTTATTCTGATGTTTAAGCTATATTATTGTGAAGTTTCATTAAAATCCATTTAGTAGTTTTTACGTGAAAGAGTAACAAACCTCCATCCATCCATCCATCCATCCAAAATTTCTCATTTATAATATTAGTAGTATATTGATTATTTCGAGATCGGTCGATCTTGTCTGATCACCCTTTATTAGGTCGTAGTGCCATCTAGTGGGGGGCCGTCATAAGCTGCACTTTCCGTTGCGTGGTCTCCACTCTACAACCGTTCTGCTGACTTGCTTGCTTCTCGTGTCACTGATACTTTCGTGGTCTTCCCTAATTAGGTCAGTGACGTATGGTGGCCCCGAAAAGGGCCTATGACTGTGACTGGCCTCATAGCTCAGTTGTTAGTAACTCTGCCTTCTGCACTAGAGGTCGCGGGTTCGATTCCCACACTGGACAAACATTTGTGATTAGCACAGATTTGAGATGTTTGTTCTGTGTCCGGGTGTTTAATATTTATCTATTATGTATATCAGTCTCTGGTACCCATAGTACAGGCTATGCCCAGTTTGGGATCAGTTGACAGTGTGTGATATATCCGGAATACTATATACACTGCATCAAAAACTTAATTAATTTGCTATCAGTGGAAACTTGTAAATAGCCTCCAGCTGTATGTAATTTTTTCATGTGTTTATATTATTATTGCTTATTTTTTGTTCTAGCTGTAAGTTTTCCCAAAATTCGAAAATAAATAAATAAAATAATATTTATTACAAGCTTCCGCCCGCGGCTTCGCTCGCGTGGTACCTACATAAAAATAGCCTATATGCTATTCCAGACTATAATCTATCTCTGCACCAAATTTCATCCAAATCCTATAGGCCATTTTGGCGTGATTGAACAACAAACATCTAAGCATCTAAACATCCCAAAAAACTTTCGCATTTATAATATTAGTAGGATTTATTATTATTATTATTACTGACCTTGACCCAGAAAGCCTTTTCGGACATCTTGGCTGGTATGATTGTCTTCCAGTTGGCTCGCTTCAGCGGACCTTCCACCTCCCATTTCTTTTTAGGCTTCAGCCCATGGGGCAACACGTCTGGTTGCGGCTGGAAGCACCAAAACAAAGAATTAGAGATGAGGATTTAACAGAAGAGGCTTTTTGGCCATCCAGGGGGAAGCCCTTAACTATGAATTCTCGTGCCAAGCGGCAAAAATAATAATGTGGCGAGCTACGCCACCACTATCACTCCGTCGCCGCCTCATTCAAATACCTCTCAGTTGGCATGGCGACGAACAAGTGAATTAATTATTGATTTCGGACGGACGGTCTGTCAGACTACTTTTACTTCTACTCTGGTCGTGTGCTTTATCGTGTTTACTAAAATCTTCTATTTTCTATAATTACTCATGTAACTATTGTAAATATTATACTGCTGTAAATAACAACTCTGCACTCTCTCTCTACCCGTCCTGTAGAATCTCCACCAACCATAACTGGTGACCCCGACGTGATTTCAGGATATTCGCATAAAATTTTGTGAAATTCAGACTCGCCTGTTATTGTTTTTACGGATAAACAATCGATATATGAATTGCAGTGAATGGCTTTTACTTATACTGCTGTAAATAACAACTCTGCACTCTCTCTCTACCCGTCCTTTAGAATCTCCACCAACCATAATAATAATAAAAAAATATTTCAGACTTGGTCCATATTTTGTTGGTAGCATAATTACAGAAAACTCTTAACACTATGTTAGTATGAACAAAAAGACGTTATAAATAAAATAATTGTGAGTTTTTTGTTGTTAATCAACCACTGTGTGCATCGAATCCAGCTGGCTGTCAGATAGTGCGTTCAAAATGCTGTTCGGCTGAGTTCCGGTATGATGGGTGAGGGTTGGGGGAGTCAGGGGCCTCCTAAACCTGCCATTAGGGGGCATAGAGGGCGGTGGGGGTCCTCGCTTGCCACTTGGCATTCATCATCATCAGCTTATAAATACCACTGCTGGATATAGACCTCCCCCAAAGTGCCACGACGAACGGTCTTGAGCCTTCTCCATCCACTGAATTCCCGCAACCTTCACAATATCGTCGGTCCATCGGTTGGGGGCCTTCCAAATCTGCGTCGTCCGGTTCGTGTTCACCTGGGATTAACTTCATACTAAACTATACGTCTTTATAAATATCAATATATTTATTAAATTAACTCACCATTATCGGCATCATGAAACCACCAGGGGGCGGTGGGGGCCGGGGACCTCCCATGCCCGGCATCGGGGGCGGTGGGGGACCCCCCATACCGGGCATAGGGGGCGGTGGGGGTCCTCGCATGCCGCCTGGCATTGGAGGCGGTGGCGGCGGCGGAGGTCCTCCTCCCGCTGTTAAAAGAAAAGTTATATAAATATACTGATAATTGGTTTTTAATTATAATAATGAATAATCGTCATCTTCCGGCCCAATATTTTTTTACAATTTCGGCCTTCATAAACGCCACGGCCAGGCGCGAGACAATTCTGTTGATGCTCTAAATGGATCCACTATTGTGGATTTCGTTGCATCTCGTAGACTCCGATTTGCATCTCATATACCCCCAATATTTTTTTTCACTCTCGTAGACCCCTAGGAGGTCGCTGTCGACCCCTGGGGGTCGATATAGACCATTTTGGGAATCTCTGCTCTAAACAGAGCTAAAAATGTTGCCGGCCCTTCGAAATAACAATGACAGGAATAATTATAGGACTGTCAAATTAAGTTAGTTTAGTATAATGCAACAACAGAATCGACACCAATTTCAACTTTAATTCAACGATATTATAGCAGAAATTTCAAAAACATGCCCCTAGCTGATAATTTTAATCGGGGTCACCTGAAATCCTAAAGCCAATATTATAGCAGAAATTTCAAAAACATGCCCCTAGCTGATAATTTTAATCGGGGTCACCTGAAATCCTAAAGCCAATCTATTGCCCCAATGCTTGAAAATAACATTAATTCATGCAATAGCGGCCAAAAAAGTTATAAAACAGCACAAACCTGACGGCATAGGCGGCGGGGGTGGGCCTCCACCTAGAACACCACCAGAAAGAGATAACTATATAAAGCGTCGCATGCGTGTGAGCGAGACAGAAATCTTTTCACAACTAATTTTTGCAATAATAATATTTTTGTGTTGACATGATGTTTGTTGTTCAATCACGCGGTAACGGCTCAACTGATTTCTTTGAAACTTGGAATATATAGAGTTCTTTACTTAAAGTAAAGAACTCTATATATTTTTTTGTTTTTCTTTTTTTTATCAGAGTTTTTTTTGTTTTTTTTCATTGAGCACTATTTTTTTTTTTGCAGCACTATTTAAGTTTATGTTTATTTTATGAGTTTTTTTTTTGAGAATGCGATAGTTCACTTTTATTTTTATGTATATCAGACCCTGTTTTTATGAAGATATTTTATATAATTGGTAATATACATAATGTTTGTGCACTTTCAACAAATAAATAAAAAAGTAGCATATAGGCTACTTTTTATTTAGGTTTTATGTAGGCGATCGAAGCCGCGGGCGGAAGCTAGTATATGTTATAAAATTGCATTGTGGAAGTTGAAAGTAGGCCTTAGAAGCTATTCTTCTTCTTGTCATGTCACTGATTCTTTCTTGGTCATCCTGTATTAGGTCAGTGACCCAGGTTGAGGTATGGTGGCCCTGAAAAGAGCCTATGACCGTCGAAGAGCTATTAAGTTATGTACAAACCAGAGCCAGGCATCGGCGGCGGCGGTCCCACACCTACAGCAGAGAGAGACAGTTATGTGCGCATGCGTTTAAGAGTGAAAGAGATAGGCAATTATCATGCAATATATTTTAAAAAAGCCTTTCTACAAAAAGAGTCCCTTATAATGTCGAACTTGATTAAGAGAGGTAGGGCACAGCGAGATTTTCTCTCGCTCAAAATTGGAGCAGCCCGCCTGGGAGGTGCCTCCGCCTTACAGCAGATCGCAGCCAAATAACATTGTTTGTTTCAAATAGTGTTGTGTTCCTGCGGTGAGTAAGGTTGCCAGAGCTCTTTAAGTGGGGGGCTAATTAAAATGCATTTAAAAAAGGCCTTTACGACTACATATTAAAGTCAATTTAGAGTTTGACTTTTAGGGGCTTGAGATAACGTTGAGCTATATCGCACGGCCTCAAATGTCAAACTCAAAATTGACTTTAATAGTAGTTCATAAGATCATTTTGAATTCAGATTATATGGCAAGCCGTTCAAACACGGCATAATGAAATGTCAGATTTTTATTTATTCTTATACAGGGTGATTCATAACATGTATATCATCTCGAAAGGGGGTTATTATATCAACGAAGAGAAATAATATTTGCGAAAAAAAATATCAATATTTTCATTTTTCTTTTTTGATTTTTTTGTCACAAACTTTCTCAAACTTTCTGCTTTTGGTATTTTTATCATCTTTAAAACGAATAACTAAACGTACAAGATGTTCGGAATTAAGATTGCAACGTAAAAACGCTGATTTATTGAGTTTGACCTGATTTGACACCAAAACAGCTGATTTTCGCATAGAGTATTTTCAATAAAAAATGTTGAATTTCCAAAAGTCGTAGAACAAACTTTATTGCCGATTGGTTGTAGAATAAGCCCCTTTCGGGATGGAATACATATTATGAATCACCTTGTAGTGATAAAACACACTACATTTTTTATAATATCCTAAAAATTTCTACTCAGGCGGATCTGAACCTGCAACCTTTCCCTAGATACGGGATGCTCTAACATTATAGAATGCCGTTCGAACACGGATTAAGAGTGGGACAGTGTACAAACCTGAGGGCATAGGCGGCGGCGGCGGCGGCAGGGGTCCCCCTAAAAAGAACGTTACAACATGCGTGTTATTGTTAGAGATACCGCATGCCCGTCTTTAACTGTTTAGAAAATGGTTGTTTCATAAATATTTATCTGTTATACATAATATATTATGTATGCTATCCCGAAATAACTGATCTGAACTCTGTTCTCTACATGTAGTCTTAGAAAACTGAGTTCATTCCTAGAATTAATATATTATAATTAGCCCATTAGTTCAATAGTTTGTGAAAATAATATGAAAATGTTGATGTTTATTTCACTAATATTATTTCTTTTCGTTGATAGAATAACCCCCTTTCGGGATGGTATACATGTTATAAATCACCTTGTATTATTATTTTATACACCCAACACCCACATACATAGTCCTGACCCCACACAGGTATCAGAAACTAAGGCTCGTATTCAGAGACACGACTCAAGCATAGATTTAATCACAGATCAGCTGAACTCTATTTAAGTATTGAATCTCTTCTCAAACATAACCTTTATTCAAGAACGGTACTTAAACTACTCTCCGCTGAATCGAGTCTCAAATCTGTACTCAAATGTTCTCGTTTACATTTTGATTTATTTATAATTTCCGATCCGTTTTATGCAGAAATTCAAACAGCCAGGGTGGAAATAGAACAGAACTATAAAGTGAAGTATAAATATGCATCAAAGTACGTGTAACGGAACGAAAATATCAGTTGATTAATGTCTTATCAAATCTAAACTCAAGCACCGATTTCGTCTGATTGACGTTTCAGAATAAGCATTTACTCAGGTGAACTGTGATCATTGAATCTATACATAAGTACTGTTCAAGAATTAGAATCTCGACTCAAATCGAGATTTAAGTATAGATCAATGCTTGAGTCTTGTCTCTGAATACGAGCCTACGAGTACCATGGTACCACATCACCCAGACCCGGAACAAATATTTGCAGATCATGCAAACATTTGTCCCTCAGCGCCCCTTGCGTTTCGCACTGGCATTTGCCCGGTAAGAGCAAGTAAATAAATAAATATTCCGGACATATTCACACGGTCAACTGATCCCAAACTTGGCATAACCTGTTCTATGGGTACCAGAGTCAGATATTCATAATATATATATATATTTAACACCCAGACACAGAACAAACATCTGTGTTAGTCATAAATGTTTGTCCAGTGGGGGAAACGAACCCGCGACCTCTAGCGCAGAAGACAGAGTTACTACCAACTGAGCTATGAGGCCAGTCAATACAGTCAATATAGCCAAGCAAGAGGTCAATACAACAAAAAAAAGAGTTTAAATCTTATTTTTTTATAAAAATAGTATGACTAGAAATAGGGGTAAAACTAAAATTAGGGGTAAAACTAGAAAGCTTACTGTTTCCCGGCATCGGCGGCGGGGGCGGCGGCGCGGGTCCGCCGGGGCTTCCGATAGTCTACAAGTAATATAAAACTGTTTATCCATCATCATCATTTCAGCACTGGTGGAGGGGTGTTAGTGGCCTTACGATCCACTGGTCGTGGGTTCGAAACCTGTCGTGAACCAATTGATTTTCCATTCGGAAAATGTATGTGCGCTATGCTGCTCTCAAACGGTGAAGGAAAACATCGTGAGGAAACCGACATGTCCTAGAACCTAGAAATTCGAAGACATGTGCACGAAAGGAGCCTCTAAGAGGCGCACTTTAATCCTTTCAATGCACTGATTCGACGGTCATAGGCCCTTTTCAGGGCCACCATACCTCAACCTGGTCACTGACCTAATACAGGATGACCAAGAAAGAATCGCCGTTGCCGTGGTGGCCCCGGTTGAAGAATAGGCCCTTCCATATCTACCTATCCGCGGATGTCGTAAGAGGCGACTAAGGAAAAAAAGCTAGGGGATTGGCAGCAGCGTCCCTCATTTTAACAACGATAGCTCTAACTGCGCTCGCCAACCCGCATGCCCAGCGTGGTGAGTATGGACAAATCCCCCCACATGATAAGGAATTCGCTCTGTCTGTGGGGGAGGCCATGTTCAGCAGTGTACATCGTACGGCTGCAATGATGATGAAGAAAGAATCAGTGACACGACAATAAGAACTCTATTACCTTAGCAATTTGAGCGATAGACTGCTGCGTCACCCCGCTAGGACCGGACGGGGAACTCTTCAGTCGTTCTTCTAAGTGGGCCGCCTTCGCCTCGGCCTCCTGTCTCGCCGCGATGGCGATTTCCAGTTTCGATTTTAACTCATCGATTTTACGCTCCTCTTCTGCTCTCGATTTTTCTGCAAAAAATATCATTATCGTCAATAAAACAACTTGAACGAATCGGCGTAGTTTGGAGCATATTTTTTGAACCGTCGATCCGATCTGCGTACAATTTAGTGGATCAACTTCAAAGTATTTCAAAGTATTTTTATTTGGAACAGTAAAACACAGGTATACATAAACAAATGAAAACGTTGACAACTGCAAAAGTAAAACTGCGTAGCAGGGTCAACGCCCTCCTCCAGGACAAAACAAGAGCAATGTTCCACAATGAATTTAAGACATAAATTAGTTAAGATGAAAAACTTAAATCTATAAAAGCCAATACTTAATTATTTAAATACTTTATGGTTTTTTTATATCTTTTGTAACTTGTTCATCATCATCATCATAACCCTGTAGAAGTCCAATGCTGGACATAGGCCTCCCCCAAAGAGCTCCACGACGAACGGTCTCGAGCCTTCTCCACCCACCGACTTCCCGCAACCTTCAAAATGATGTCGGTACATCGGTTTGGGGGCCTTCCAAAACTGCGTCGCGCAGTTCGTGGTAACCATTCAATAGTATATGACATATGGCACTGAGACTTGGTCTCTAACTATTGGCCTTATACACAAGCTCAAAGTCGCTCAACGGGCTACGGAGAGAGCTAGGAGCTCGGAGTTTCGCTGCGTGATAAAATCCGAAATGAGGAAATCCGTAGAAGAACCAAGGTTACCGACATAGCTTTCAGAATTAGCAGGTTGATGTGGCAGTGGGTCGGCCATATAGCTCGCAGAACCGACAACCGTTGGGGAACAAAGGTTCTCGAGTGGCGACCACGAACCGGACGACGCAGTGTTGGAAGGCCCCCCACCCGATGGACCGACGACATTGTTAAGGTTGCGGGAAGTCGGTGGATGGAAAAGGCTCAAGACCGTTCGTCATGGAACTCTTTGGGGGAGGCCTATGTTCAGCAGTGGACTTCATCAGGGTGATGATGATGATGATTCGATAGTATTTACTCTCCAACGGTAAAAAAATAACAATTCAACAAATCAAAAATATCAGTTTTAAATATTATCAGACTAAGTCAGGGCCACCATACCTGACCTAGTCACAGACCTTAGATGATGGTAAGAAAAAAACACTGACACGACATGAAAAAGAACACAACTTATTCCGTTCGTTACTAGCGAATCCGGAAAGATGTATTTTTTCCCTATTCATGTCATAATAAAGTCCATCTCAGCAATAAAGCCGCACACTCATAGCTCAGTTGGTAGTAATTCTGCCTTCTGCGCTAGAGGTACCGGGTTCGATTCCCGCACTGGTCAAATATTTGTGACTAACATTGATGTTTGTTCTGTGTCTGGGTGTTAAATATATATCAATTATGTATATCAGTCTCTGGTACCCATAGTACAGGTTATGCCTAGTTTGGGATCAGTTGACCGTGTATGATATGTCCGGAATATTTATATTTATTATATATATATTTACACGAAGTTCAGTGGCGCTGGTTTTCAGGGACCCTTGACCCTCGGGATAGTATACATATTTCAAATCACGTTGTAGATAATGAACTCACCAATAAGTCCGTCTATAAGCGGCTGCACATCTATATTGAACCGCTGCGTCAGCCTGAAGTCTGGGTCATAGCCGTTTTTGTGTAGAACTATCTGGGTAATGCACTCCTCAATCAGCTTGTAGAATGCAGGCCTGAAAATTCACAGCTAGGTACCAACGCATTGTTCGTTTGTACTCGTTCTGCTCGCTCTCGATCAGTTTTTGGCTGAAAATCAGTGTTTTTGCTTTTAAGCAAAATATTTCACTGAGCCATAGCCTATTTGTCGTACAGCACACGCAAACTTGCCTACTCTAAGATACCTACTTTTTAAAAATTGCTCTTTTGTATATTTATACCTACCTATTGTATGTACTTTAGTTTAAAATTGTTTATCTATGTTAATTGTGTGTGTCTGTAGTGCCAAATATTTTTTAATATATCTATCTAAAATTAAACACTTTTATTTAACTTAAACAAATGTTATATCTACACCGTGATTCATAGCAAATAAACCATCCCGAAAGAGGGTTATTCTATCGACAAGAAGAAATAATATTAGCGACAAAAAAACATCAATATTTTCATTTACTAAAACTTTCTTTAAACTTTAGCTGTTTTAACTAACTTTAACTAATTAATAAAAGAACGAGAAGTTCATCATCAAGATTGACAGAAAACAGCGAATTAATATGAACTGATTTGACCCCAAAACAGCTGATTATCGGAGGGATTTTTCAATCAAAAAACACGAATTTCCAAAAGCCGTAGAACAAACTTTATTGCCAATTGGGTGAAGAATAAATCCCTTTCGGGATAACATACATATTATGAATCACCTTGTATACTAATGCGCCGTTGCAATTAAGAACATTTTCTCTCATTTTTTTCTTTAAGTATTTTATTTAGAAAGATGGATAGTAGGTTTTTTTTATACAAAATAGGCTAACGTTTGTCCACAATCTCACCTGATGTTAAGTAATGATGTGGTCTACGGTGTAGCACGTTTGCCTAGAAGAAACCTATTCACTCTGGTCTTAATAATAATAATAATAATAATAGCCTTTATTGCTGATAACTGTTTACATGTTTTTTTTTTCCTTAATTAAATATTCCACATTGCGATTGTTTCTTTTATTGTACCTAAATTAATTCTTATTCATCAGCTTGCCTTACGACATAGGCCTCCTCCAAAGACTTCCACTCCTTTCTGTCTTGTGTTGTTCTCCTCCAGACTGGTCCTGCTACCTCTTTTATGTTATCTTCCCATCTCTTCCTTTGCCTGCCTCTCCTTCGCTTTCCATCTCGCGGGTACCATTCTGTCACATCTTTTGCCCATTTATCTCTTTTATCTCTCAGTATGTGTCCCGTCCAGCGCCATTTTAACCTTCTTATGTATACTGAGACCTCCTTGACTTTAGTTTTTTGTCTTATCTCTGGTCTTAACGACACCCAAATTATAGGTATTCGGAAACACAGACGCCGACAACGAGTTCCACTCTTTGGCTGTCCGCATTATAAAGGTACACGCAAAGCGCTTGGTGCGGCAAGGTGGTATATCAACCATGAACGGATGTCGCGTGTCCGTGCGTCTGGTTGTCCGATGATGGAATGGGGATTTTTTTATACAACAGTGGTGGCAAACAAGCTTACGGCCCACCTGATGGTAAGCGGTTACCGTAGCCTATGAGCGCTTGCAATACCAGAGGCATCACGCACGCGATGCCGACCCCGAACCCCCTTCCCCCCTAAAGAGCTCTGGCAACCCTATTCACCACAGGAACACAACACTATTTGAAACAAATAATGTTATTGGGCTGCGATCTTCTGTAAGGCGGAGGTACCTTTCCAGGCGGGCTGCTCCAATTCAGAACGAGAAAATCTCGCTGTGCCCTACCTCCTCTCAACATGACGATGCCATGGGGATGGGGGGACTAAATCAAAGAGTTCAATTGCAGCAGGTTAGCTGATTAGCAGGTAGTAGGATTGAAGGAAGTAGGATGTAGGATAACTAACCTTATTAATTCGTCGTCTTTTATAAACAGTAAGTGTTGTAGTATTGAGAGTAAGTAGGGTTCCGCAGGCGTGTCCATCACAAGGTTCTTCACAAGTTCGAAGCATTCGTTCGCATCGTTGAAATCAACTCTGAAACAAAAAAAACATGTTTTTCATCATCATTATGATCTCCCTGCCTTTATCCCATTTCTCATGGGGTCAACATCATCATCATCATTTCAGCCGTCAGACGTCCACTGCTGAACATGGCCTCCCCCACAGACAGAGCAAATTCCTTACCATGTGTGGGGATTTGCCCATACTCACCACGCTGGGCATGCGGGTTGGCGAGCGCAGTTAGAGCTATCGTTGTTAAAATGAGGGACGCTGCTGCCCATCCCCTAGCTTTTTTCCCTTAGTCGCCTCTTACGACATCCGCGGATAGAGATATGGAGGGGCCTATTCTTTAGCCGGGGCCACCATGGGGTCGGCACAGCATAATTATTATAGTTTCATTTTTAGTTATTTTAACGTTTTGTTGCACGCCAACCTTCTGATTCTACCTAACAGGTTGCCTGGTAGATAATGGCATTAAGCCCACCTTTTGTACATTTTTTATCCTACTAATATTATAAATGCGAAGGTTTGTGAGGATGTTTGTAAGTTTGTGGTTCAATCACGCCCAAACGGCCGAACGGATTTAGATGAAATTTACAAACGGGATAGATTATACCCTGGAAAAGCATATAGGTTACTTTTTATCTAGATACCACGCGAGCGAAGCCGCGGGCGTAAGCTAGTGTGCAATAAAGAATAAATAAATGATTTTTACCTGACATCATCAAATTTAGCTAGGAACTCGTCTTGGTCAGCTGATGCGTGTGTATCGAACACATTCATTTGAATCTGCCTTGAGCCTTCTGCTCCTGCCCTTAAGTCATCTGAAATACACCAAACCACCAAATATAACGCCAAAAAGTCACATTATATAGTCCTGACCCCACACTAGAATCCCATGTGGTATTAGCAACTACGAGTACCATGATACCACAACACCCAGAGTACCGGGAAACAAACCCACACTAGAACCCTCGCTTGCTTCGCCACCGATTATTTGTTTCAAATAGTGTTGTGTTCCTGCGATGAGTAAGGTTGCCAGAGCTCTCTAGGGGGGAGGGGGGAGGGGGGAGGGGTCGGCAACGCGTGCGTGATGCCTCTGGTATTGCAAGCGCTCATAGGCTACGGTAACCGCTTACCAACAGGTGGGCCGTATGCCTGTTTGCCAACTCAGTAGTATAAAAAAAAAAAGTAAAAGATAATCAATAACATCCAAAAGACTCATTCATAGTCCTGACCCTACATAGTATTTGCAACTACGAGTACCATGGTACCACAACACCCAGACCCGGAGCATATATTTGCAGATCATGCAAATTAAATCTAGTCTAATTTAAATCTAGGGTCAATAAGTTCACTCTGGGAAAGCGTGCTCCATCTTAGGCCACAACTCACTTGCAAAAGTGAGTTGGTGGCCAAACGCTTTACCATTATCAATAAATAAATAAAAACATTTGTCCCGCAGCGGGAATCGAACCCGCACCCCTTGCGTCTCAGACGGGCACTCGCTCGCTTCGCCAGAGGTCGTCAAAGAGGTCGTCTTCGCTGTCAAGAGAAAATCAACCTTACCTATTTGATCATAGAGTCCAGTTCTCATGAATTCGCTCCGCAAATGTATCCTGAACTCTAGTTCTTCGGGTTCCGTTATAATCGCGTTCATAAGTTGCATGCAGCCGTTCTGAAAAGCGAATATGACCTTTACTATAAGAAAGATTAAGGTTTATTTTGCCATTACATCATAGAACTTTAATTGTGACATCTTTTAAATACTTCTCGAACTAACTCTTGCGGCTATAATAATTAGGTTCAAATTACCTTCAAACTCGCTTTACATACAAATCTTACTTGATAGTTTCTAGCAACTGATAAGTGGACCTTTATTACAGGTTAATAAGGTGCAAATTACCTTCAAACTCTCTGGAGCCTTTCCGTCCAACCCTTCGACTATCGGCAAAAACCTCGGCTTCCGACTGGACTCTCCGGCCATTGTGATTGCTTCTAGAACCTTCTCGTGGCCGTTCGGTATGAGGCATATTGCTGCGAGCACCTGGAATCAATCAATACAAGTTGATTCATATGCTATCCCGAAAATTCTTATTCTCTACCCGACGGGCAATAAAGTTTGTTCTACGATTTTTGGAAATTCGACTTTTTTCATTGATAAAACACTATGCAAAAATCAGCTGTTGTGTTAGCAATCTGGATGTCAATCTTCTCGTACGTTTAATAAATTAGTTTTAAACAATTTTTTCGATAATATAGATTTTTTTATATACTAAGTCTCTTTCGGAATAGTATACTAGTTACGGAACACGTTGTATATACATAGCTATTTTTTAAATAAGCAAACCCTCAATAAGTTGATAGCGTAAAAAAATCCTCACGAGATCGATTATTTCGCTTTGCGCGTGTGTGTGTGTGTGTGTGTGAGTATGAGAGAGTGAGCGTGTGTCTGTGTGGGATTGTCTGTGCGCGGGTTCGTGTGCGTGGAGTGTGAGTGAGTGTGTGTGTGTGTGTGTGTGTGTGTGTGTGTGTGTGTGTGTGTGTGTGTGCGTGTGTGCGTGTGTGTGAAGGGAGAGAGAGCTTACCTTAGCGGCTTCGAGCGCGCAAGTCGGTTTCCTATGATCCAGACTCCTCGCCAGCACGGGCAAAGCCTCCCGGCACTCGAACATTGTCCGGATGCCCACTGTGTTGTTCAGGATCGACGAGAGGCATCTTATGCATTCGTACTGGACTCTGTCGTAGCGGGAATCGCTGAAAAGTTTAAGGATTTGTTGAAAATCTGCAGTGCTATTGCGTTAGCGAAACGGGAATGAAGTGCGCAATTTTGATGCTGATTTTATCAGTCTTAGCGACATCTGAATGGTTTCAAGCGCGAACAGCGAGAAGTTAAGATCCTGAAGTTGTCCCGTGTGAAGTTTGAACCGTTTTGGATATTGCTAAGATAGTTAAAACTATCCTCAGAGCTACGAACTTCATTGCCATTTCGCTCACACAATAGAACCCCTGGTCCTGTTTCCCTACATTAACCAACATTGGGACAGCCTCGGTGCATACTAGACTTGTGGATTATGGAAACCGGCAGTGCTATTGCGTAAGCATAGTAATTTCTTAGCGGTACCCAAAATAAATAGCACCTAACAGTCACATACATAGTCCTGACCCCACACTAGGATCCCCTGGGTCGTGGGTATCAGAAACTAAGAGTATCATGGTACCACAACACCCAAACAAATATTTGCAGATCAAGCAAAACATTAATCCCGCGGCGAGAATCAAAACCGACTCAGCCGGGCACCGCCGAGGTCATTTAGCCAGTACTATGTATTCCCTTATTCTACACTGAATAGTCAATAAAGTTTGTACTACTATTGGCAATTTAGCAACTTTTAAAATCTGTAATTTTTGTTGATTGAAAGCACCTTCAGGGATAGTATACTAGTTACGGAACAAGTTGTAAACAAATTGCATTATTATTTTTTACAATATTTATAGCAAGGCATTGCGTAGGTTGTAAAATAAATTAGTTAAAAGTAGCAAACTCTTATTAAAGGAATAATTATGCAAAAAGGGTTTTGTTTTGATTTGTCTTAGAGGAAATCTAAAAACAATTGGGTTTATTAATGTTATTTTTTGTATAATTTAGATCACTAAATACAGGCGAATTTTATTGGGGTAAAGCACTTAATATACCTACTTTCAACATACCGATAAAACCCCGTTCCACTGACAGCATGAAAAAGAATCACAAATTACAAAAAAAAATGTAAAGTTAATTACGATTAACGTAAAACAGAGCCAAGAAAGTGCTGGAAGTATCCCGAATTTCGATCCGAAGATCGAAATCCGAGGATAGGGGACGCTGCTGCCCAAACCCTAGCTTTTCTCCCATAGTCGTCTCTTACGACATCCACGGGTAGGCAGATATGGAGGGGCCTATTTTTCTAGGCCACCACGGCAACTATGTAGATACACTAGTATCGGTATCGGAAAAACTATTCATAAAGGTTTACGTTTCAAACGGTTACCGATAGAGACTGTAACCGATTGAAACGGCAACGTTTTTGATTTGGGTTTTCACTGAAATAATAACTAAACCAATGAAACGGTACACAAACAATTATGTTTTTTTAAACTGTATATTTATTGATTGTCACGAATATGTAGAAAGAGAGCGATGCATTCAGTGTGTGTGAATATTTTCAGAGTTATATGATTCTAAATTACTGTTCTAATTATTAATTACTGGTTCGTAAGTCATTCAAATTTCAGTTTTGACCCACTGTGCGCCGTACACACACCATCATCTGACCGTAATAGATGCAGATACGTTTGCACTAATTTGAATCAAAAGAAAAAAAACTTTTTTATACCGGTTTCTGTTAACGGTATCTTATGTTTCGATTAACCGTTATTGAAAGGGTAGAAACACCGATTCATAACCGTTATTAACCTTAACCGAAATACCCCTGCATGAATAAAGTCCCACAGTAAACAAACGACAAACTTACTTGGTGTAACACAGATTGAGCGTGGTCAGCAAACTTTCGATTCCCTTCGTGCCGAAATCCTCGATCCATGATAGCGGGTTGTTCGTGAGCGATATCCTCAAATTCTCTAAGCAGCCGTGCAGTTTACCAACTGACAGTTCTGGTTGGTTTAAGTAAGTTACGTAGTCAGACGGTTTTTCAAACTTTGAACGGCCTTCCTGCAATTCAATAAAAATAAGAATAAATAATAATAGATCGTTTATTTCAGGTATCGCATAGTCTTTAGCAAAAATATTTGCCCATACATAAATACCTTAAGAATTATTAAACATCCGTACTACTATCCTATCCTACTAATATTATAAATGCGAAAGTTTGTGAGGATGTTTGTGGTTCAATCACGCATAAACGGCCGATCGAATTTGGATGAAATTTGGCACAGAGATAGATTATAGTCTGGAATAGCAAACAGGCTATTTTTTATCTTCATAGATACCACGCGAGCGAAGCCGCGGGCGGAAGCTAGTAATATTATAAATGAAAAAGTACTCTGTTTGTTTGTTACTTCGTGACGACTAAACGGATCTTAATAAAATTGCAAGGAGATATCCTGGGGAAGGACCTAGGCTATCTTTTGTCTGAAAAATAATCTTGAAGGGGGTTGAAAGTTTGTATGGGCAAACCATAATTCCTCAAGATACGGATATGAAAATTCATATTTAGGCTTTTGGTAAGATATAAAGAAATAAGTGTTTAAGCATTTTCGGAAAATCGTCCTTAAAGGGGGGCAAAGTAGGGGGTGAAAATGATTATGAATACGGACGAAGTCGCCGGTAACATCCAGTTATGTATATTTAAAAACATCGGGTGGGGGGCCTTCTAACACTAGTGTAATTAGGTGGTACAAACCTGTGCGTTTACGAATCGGTACGCGATCAGCATCTTCTTCTGCTGGTCGCGGGAGTACTTCCTGAGAGGCTCCTTCTTGGCTTCACTGAGATTCATATCCGACTGAAATAGTACAGAAAAAACATATTAAAAATAAATAAATAAAGACTGTCATGTGCGCGAACTTGCCGTCTGAGGATTCCGTAACTCGGATTGATTCGGATTGATTCGGTCGGATTCGGATCCCAAGTGTGCGATGTAACAAACTTATATCTTGCGGTTGTTTGCATAGTTTGCATAGTAAGTTGTGAGTCGTTTGCTGTGTACTCCGCCACGGCCGAGGACTCATCTCCCTCAACGCTGATCTATAGGTACTTACTTCCGTCTCTCTGTTGGTACTTTTTACCACTTCATAGCAGTATCTCCTAACAACTTCCTTAACAGGAGAGCAGGAGCACGGGTCCTACCGCCTGTTGAAGCCACGTTCATTCTACCTTCTGATGAGTAAGAAGCATCAACTCACCAACATTTCCTCGAAGCGTCGCTGAAGTTGCGAGTCGTCCAAGGCGTCTATCTTGGCTGTGTACTCCGCCGCGGCCGAGGGTTCCTCGTCCTCGGGCCGCGGCTCGGCGCCGCGCGGCACCGTGTCATACCCCCGCTCGATCTGCCCTCCAGCTTTCTTCGGTCGACCGAACCATGTGTCCAGCTGAGGAAGACAGAAAGTTAAGTTTAATACAGTTCTTGATTATAAAATAGACATACAAATATGTAGTACTATTCCGCTAATCTATTCCTCATAAGTTCAACAAACAAAAAATCTAGATCAATTTTGGAAAGGCCTTTGCACAAACTGGTAGGGCACAGCGAGATTTTCTCTCTCTCAATTGGAGCAGCCCGCATGGATACCTCCAAGCGGACTGCTCCAATTTAATTTTGGCTGCTGTCTTACAGAAGATCGCAGCCAAATAATATTATTTGTTTCAAATTGTGTTCATGCGGTGAGTAAGGTTGCCAGAGCTCTTTAATGGGGGGTGGGGTTCGGGATAGGCAAAGCGAGCGTGATGCCTCAGGTATTGCAAGCGTTCATAGGCTACGGTAACAACTTGTTAACATGTGGGCCGTATGTTTGCCAACTTAGTTGAATAACAAATAACCGCATCTTAGGTAGTTTAGAAGTTTAAAATCTGGTATCTTTTGACGGCGAAGGAATCTTTGCAATGATATATTTCGTCCTGAAACTCATCATTGTTAGTGATGTGGAAAGTGCCAACAGAGCCTACATTACGTCACAATCGAATCAAATCGATTGCGATACAACGAATACAATGAACCCTAAATGGCTGCACAATGGCACAATTGCTCAACGGTTAACGGCCGGTAATTTGGTAATGGCTGCTTAGTTTTATGGTATACTTATGGTAACGAGTGCCTTGGGGTCAGATTATACAGGGTGTCCCACGGATATGCCCCTTGGAGGGAAATACCTTGAATATTGTAGATGGAACATTTTACTGAAAGAAGACATTATTTTTCCTATTAGTAAAAGGTACTTATGATAATGTCAGTTGTATGTCCTTACGGCAATGTCAGCTTTTTATTTTTCTGAACAAATTTCACATCAAATGTTAAAATTCAAGGTCTTCCTTTTATTTGTGACACTATGTTAAGCAAAAAATAATCCATTTGATGAAGCCTTTCGATCGATATGATAAAGCTACAGGGTGATTATTTTTCTCGTGTAACGGGTTCGATTTCCGGTTCAACCATGTCCGCCTTACAGAAGATCGCAGCCAAATAACATTATTTGTTTCAAATTGTGTTGTTTTCCTGCGGTGAGTAAGGTTGCCAGAGCTCTTTAGGGGGAAGGGTGTTCGGGGTCGGCAACGCGTGCGTGATGCCTCTTTCGCGTATTGCAAGCGCTCATAGGCTACGGTAACCGCTTACCATCAGGTGGGCCGTAAGCTTGTTTGCCACCTCTGTTGTATAAAATATATATTTAAATATCTATGAATTGTTTTTTAAATTCAAATAATGTCATCTTTCAGTAAAATGTTCCATCTACAATATTCAAGGTACTTTCCCTCCATGTGGCATATCCGTGGGACGCCCTGTATACTATTGGTTCGCCCAGAACTGAGATCTCGCGATGTCCGCAAAAAATCGGTGCTTTGATGATCGTTGAGGCAGAGATCTAATTCGCGAATATCTCTCAATCAACTTGGGCGAATCGACGTTATAAGTTTGTATGTACCTATATTTGTTAGAGCATAACATTCGAACCGTCAATCCGATTTGCATGGAATTTAGTAGGTCAACAGGTTGTACTTTGAAGATTTACTGGTAAGAATATGAGTTAAATCGGCCAAGGGGTTGCTAAGGTATAGGGGTACAAATGGTTTTAAAAAGTAATACTTTAACATGAAATGGGGTGTCATATGAAAGAGCTTTGTTTAAACATTCCAAAAGAAAACTGAAAACCTAATGGCCTAGAATATTAAAAAGTAATACTTAAACATGAAATGGGGTGTCATATGAAAGAGCTTTGTTTAAACATTCCAAAAGAATATTTATTTTTATTCTAGGCCATTAGGTTTTCAGGATACAACGAAAAATAGTACCATTTCACACCATGTAAGCCGCCATTTGGTATAGTAATAACTTCGTAGTTCAGGTAAGATTGGTTATTAGTCAGAACAAGCAAAACGTGCTATTTTTAAAGCTTATATCATCGAAGCACAAAGTTTTACCAGACATCGCGAGATCTCAGTTCGGGGCGAACCGCTAGTACCTAATAATTTTGCTTTATAATCTAAATTGTATGAAAAATGCCTTAATAACATACATTCACACATAAAGTCGCTCAAGTCGATGACTTCTACGCGATCATACGCAAAAGAATTGCGTCCCTGATGCGCCGCGTCCGCGACAGTGGCAACAGCATGCTGGCCGTTGTGGCAGATAGTTTTAATTATGGTTCCAGCATCATAGGCCACTGGCTTTCAAAACACCAGCCTGTCGCACAGTTGGTCACTCAATAATGTTTTTTTTTTACTGTTTATAATTTTGTGCTTACTAACATATTTTATAAGTTTTTAATTATTATTTTTTACTAACAAAATGGATGACATGTCTGAAATTAAAATAAATTGAATTGAATTGAATTGAATAAAATCAAGCCTATTTCTTAGAGACCAGGTCTTTCCGCTTGCTACGATCCAGACATACCCTTTTGCTTCATGCACTCTTATCACATTTCTCATACATGGTCGTCGGTTTAGGGTACTCTTGACCTGGCCTTAATAACAATAACAATAATGTTGTTTTCAAGAAGACATAGAAACTTGCATTCTCCTCTCGAAGGTCAATCGCGTGACGAATCGCTATGTAGGTTGGCATGACATTGTGAATACAAAGCAGCAATTCATTAGGACCGAAATAAGTAATCCTTTAATGTCATAAATGTACAAGGGAAGAGCATCATAATCATCATCAGCCTGTAGAAGTCCACTGCTGGACATAGGCCCCCAAAGAGTTCCACGACAAACGGTCTTGAGCCTTCTCCATCCACCGTTCCTGCAATTTTCACAATGTCGTCGGTCCATCGAACCTTACAGTGGGGGGCTTTCGGTTCGTGGTCGCCATTCGTGAACCTTGACTCCCCAATGGTTGTCGGTTCTGCGAGCTATATGGCGTGCCCACTGCCACTTCAGCTTGCTAATTCTGAGAGCTATGTCGGTGACCGTGGTTTTTTTTTTTTTTAATTCTTAGAAATTAGTTACAGTATATGTTATATACATCTAAAAAACCAAGATAGGTTTGTCTTAGATTCTGGTTCTGCTACGAATCTCCTCATTTCGGTTCTTATCACGTAGTGAAACTCCGAGCATAGCTCTCTCCATAGACACAGCACAACAGAAGTGCATCATCATCAGCCTGTAGAAGTCCACTGCTGGACATAGGCCTCCCCAAAGGAGTTCCACGACGAACTGTCTTGAGCCTTCTCCATCCACCGATTTCCCGCAACTTTCACAATGTCGTCGGTGCTTTGGGTTGGGTGCCTGCGTACAGGAGAAGAGCTAAGGTCTATAATTCGTTTACCTTGTTTGTATAAACAGTCCTTGCACTAACAAATATACATACAACGCCGATTGGTCCAAGTTGTTTGTGAGACCTTCGCTCGCTCGATCAATAAGTATTATTCTTGTAAGATGACTTTGACTCAGTACCTACCTATATTATGACAAAAGTCAGTGTTATAAGGTCAAATTAGGTCATCAGAGCCGAACCCATGTTGCATGCCTTCGGCATTAATGTAGATATTTTTGTTTAGTTTTTTTTGACAAGGCTGAGATCTCAATTTGTTGATATTTCAATAGGAAATATAGGCTACGGTAACCGCTTACCAACAGGTGGGCCGTATGTTTGTTTGCCACCTCAGTTGTATAAAAAAAAAAGAAAAAAAATATATTATGAATGTAAAATAAATTATCGCATGCCTATGTAGAATACATTGGTTAACTAGTAGCTAGGTACATCGAAAATGTGATCTTTACGACATGCATTTCGAGCAATAAATTTATACTTTGACTTTGAAAGCTTATTGGCTTTTTATTCAGATACCATGCAGGCAAAGCCACGGTTATAACAAAGTCGACAAAACACTCACCGAAAATGGTGACCTCTCTCTAACAAATTCACCGACCACCTTTATAGTATCCATCTCTTTCACATCAGTAGGTACAGACATGGAAACCTCACACAGGAAACCAGATGGGGTTCATCTATTCAAGATTCCCAATCAACACTAAGAAAATGCACTATTTTTCACTCAAAGTCCAGGAAAATAGCACTTCTGTATTTTCTGTATCAAGGCCGACACCATGAAAGAACCAGTTACACGAAAAAATTACGTTATTTCCAAGTAACGAAGTTAGAACTAGACTTTTTTCAGGGCACGCTTATTCTCTACGGCCATAATCTTCAAGGAAGAGCAACAAAGAACCTGCGACTCAAGAAAACAATCTTATAAACGATAAATATTTTAAGACAACACACGGGAGGAAGTTAGAAGCAAGACTGAACATGAAAAACAACACAACACCCCCCCAAAGCACTCGTGAGGGAAACGCCAGAAATAATAGACACATCACGCGTTTTAAAGTCGCCTATTTTTAGGGATGTCATAGCCAGAATCAGAAGTGAAGAGTACTCCAAAAATATCTGCAAGGTAAGTAATAATAAGTGTATCATCGCCGTGGTGCCCTCGGCTGAAGAATAGGCCCCTGCATTACTACTCGAAAGTCGAAATTTCGGACCATTTTTCCATGTTCTGTAATAATGAAAACGAAATTTCGAAACTGCTAAATATAATGGTTAGCCCGAAAGGGGCTTATTCTATAAAAAAATAATCTTCTTCTTCTTGCCCGTGTCCCACATTATGTGGGGTCGGCACAACATGTTTTCTTCTTCCACTCTCTTCTGTTAGCCGTCATCAAAAAACAATATTAGCGTATAAAACAATTACTTTCCAGATTTCTTCCCGAACTTTTTCAAATAAGCTGTTTTTCGTTTATAATGTATTAAACGTACGAGTAGTTTAAGATCAAAAGTACAACAACAGCTAAATAATCCTAAAACAGCTGAATAATTTAGTTAGAACAGTTCTTTTTTTTTTTATGTTATACGGAGGCAAACAGGCTTACGGCCCACCTGATGGTAAGTGGTTACCGTCGCCTATTGACATCAGCAACACCTGGAGCATTGCTAATGCGTTGCCTGCCGAACCCCTCCCCCCCTAAAGAGCTCTGGCAACCTTACTCACCTCAGGAACACAACACTATTTGAAACAAATAATGTTATTTGGCTGCGATCTTCTGTAAGGCGGAGGTACCTCCCAGGCGGGCTGCTCCAATTTAGAGCGAGAAAATCTCGCTGTGCCCTACCTCTCGTACAGTTCTGAACGTCTTTCAAAAACATTAATTTAAATTGGGAACATGTAGTTAAAAGGTTAAGTTCAAACAAACTGAAAAGGTTAAGGTTAAACCAAAATAAACTAACCGTAAACTTACGTAATGTAACGTCAAAATGGATTTTGGAAGCGTTCCAAGTAGGTGTGATTGAGTTGTTAGTTAAATTTGTTCGAGCGAGCGAAGATAGATCTCTCTAACACGAATCGTCGTGTTGTTTGTTCGAGATTTGTTCGAGCATAACTTTCGAACTATCAATCCGATCTGCATGAAATTTAGTAGGTCAACAGGTTGTACCTGGTAATAATATAAGTTCGATAGGCCAAAGGGTTGCTAAGATATAGGGGTCCATATGGGGGTGAGATAGTACGACCAGTTGACCAGTTAAATTCCAAGCAGATCGGATTAACGGTTCGAAAGTTATGTTCTAACAAATATACATACAAACATAAAACGCCGATTCGTCGAAATTGTTAGAGATCTTCGCTCGCTAGATCAATTACAAAAATTAACAACTGAATCACAACCACAACCACTTGGTTCGATAGTAATGCTCGAACAAATAAACATCGCCCAAGTTGTTTGAGAAACAAGGCTCGCTTTGCTTGATCTTTTAAAAAACCAAAATAAAGTGAGATCCCATTTATTAATGTTTATTAGCGCGATTTAGTAACTCGGGTAATACTGGATATTAGCAAAGACAATACCTATAGTCTTTAATATTAGTTAGTAGAACATGCTAAAGATACTTTTACCAACATCGCGAGGTCTCATTTGGCTGGCCGTGGTGGCCCCGGCTGAAGAATAGGCCCCTCCATATCTACCTATCCGCGGATGTCGTAAGAGGCGAAGGGAAAAAAGCTAGGGGATGGGCAGCAGCGTCCCTCATTTAAACAACGATAGCTCTAACTGCGCTCGCCAACCCGCATGCCCAGCGTGGTGAGTATGGGCAAATCCCCCCACATGATAAGGAATTTGCTGTCTGTGGGAGAGGCCATGTTCAGCAGTTGACGTCGAACGGCTGTAATGATGATGATGAGTACTGCAAGATTAAACGGTCGACAAAAACTATTCATAGATTTTTGTCATTGCTATTGTAAGATCTGTTATGCGGGAGGTCACTGACATCGCTCTGAATCTGTTCATGCGATAACTGATGGGGTTTTTAATTTAATTTGTACTTATTTATTTATTTGTTGAAAGTGCACAAACATTATGTATATTACCAATTATATACATTATCTTCATAAAAACAGGGTCTGATATACATAAAAATAAAAGTGCACTATATTCTCAAAAAAACTCTTAAAATAAACATAAACTTCAGTAGTGCGCAATGAAAGAAAAACAAAAACTCTTGAATTTAACTAAACTAAACTCTTGAAATATAAACTAAAATAATGTTTTTTATTATGATAAATTTGAACTAAAAATGTGCTACTAGCTTCACAATGCTGAGCGAAGGCCATCCTTGAGCTCTGCTGCGCATAACATTTTAACCATGTGTTCTTTTAGTTGTTCAATTTATTGTGTATTTTAGTTCTTAAGAAAAATAAAAAAACTTCATTCATTCTTCGAGGCTTCGCTCGCGTGGTGTACCACGTTACAACACCACTAGCGGTCACCCATCAATTTGGCGACCACGCTAAAGGTTGCTTAACTTAGCCGATCTGAACTCTACTTACATGCAACATTTTATAGGTATACCATTCCAATAACAAAACACTATATTTAACACAAATTGCAAAATTTTACAGTCGCATACACGTAGGTACACTCATTAAAAATGTCCTTATAAATTATGTCATATGACCTTTAACATAATAAACGTTCATCTCTCGTCACTCTTAAACATACACTAATATATAAAAACATGTGTATGACACACCTATTTAGTCATCCTCAATCACCGTTTATAAATAGCCTTATTTTTTGCGTTTATAGATATATCAATCCAATAACTTTAACCTACTAATATTATAAATGCGAAAGTTTGTGATGATGTTTAGATGTTTGTTATTCAACCACGCCGTAACGGCTCAACTGATTTCGTTGAAACTTGGAATATAATTTTTGGAGGAGGTAGGGCATAGCGAGATTTTCTCGTTCTAAATTGGAGCAGCCCGCCTGGGGAGGTACCTCCGCCTTACAGAAGATCGCAGCCAAATAACATTATTTGTTTCAAATAGTGTTGTGTTCCTGCGGTGAGTAAGGTTGCCAGAGCTCTTTAGGGGGAAGGGGGTTCGGGGTTGGCAACGCGTGCGTGATGCCTCTGGTATTGCAGGCGCTCATAGGCTACGGTAACCGCTTACCAACAGGTGGGCAGTAAGCTTGTTTGCCAACTCAGTTGTATAAAAAAATATATATATATATATAAAGAGTTATTGACCTAGAATAGCCATATAGGCTATTTTTATGTAGGTACCACGTGAGCGAAGCCGCAGGCGGAAACTAGTCATATATAAAGACGGTCATGTGCGAGAACTCCGTTCCGTGCCATTACGTGGGGTGAGAAAATCTAAATTCCAAATTTAGGAAGTGACAAACTTACATTTTGCGGACTGTCATGTTAACAGGCTTACGGCCCTCCTGATGGTAAGTGGTTACCGTCGCCTATTGACATTAGCAACACCTGGAGCATTGCTAATGCGTTGCCTGCCGAACCCCCCCCCCCCCCCCTCCTCCCCCTAAAGAGCTCTGGCAACCTTACTCACCGCAGGAACACAACACTATGTTGTTTATTGTATGATATTGACCGCAAATATAACTTTGTCTCGTAATAATCCAATTTTGATCTTTTACCTGGCTTTAATAACAATAACAATAATGTTGTTTTCAAGAAGACATAGAAACTTGCATTCTCCTCTCGAAGGTCAATCGCGTGACGAATCGCTATGTAGGTTGGCATGACATTGTGAATACAAAGCAGCAATTCATTAGGACCGAAATAAGTAATCCTTTAATGTCATAAATGTACAAGGGAAGAGCATCATAATCATCATCAGCCTGTAGAAGTCCACTGCTGGACATAGGCCCCCAAAGAGTTCCACGACAAACGGTCTTGAGCCTTCTCCATCCACCGTTCCTGCAATTTTCACAATGTCGTCGGTCCATCGAACCTTACAGTGGGGGGCTTTCGGTTCGTGGTCGCCATTCGTGAACCTTGACTCCCCAATGGTTGTCGGTTCTGCGAGCTATATGGCGTGCCCACTGCCACTTCAGCTTGCTAATTCTGAGAGCTATGTCGGTGACCGTGGTTTTTTTTTTTTTTAATTCTTAGAAATTAGTTACAGTATATGTTATATACATCTAAAAAACCAAGATAGGTTTGTCTTAGATTCTGGTTCTGCTACGAATCTCCTCATTTCGGTTCTTAT
Source organism: Anticlea derivata (assembly GCA_947579855.1). Lineage (NCBI taxonomy): Eukaryota > Metazoa > Arthropoda > Insecta > Lepidoptera > Geometridae > Anticlea > Anticlea derivata. The sequence goes on along the minus strand of OX388287.1, from coordinate 2,014,328 downwards.
CACGTAGTGAAACTCCGAGCATAGCTCTCTCCATAGACACAGCACAACAGAAGTGCATCATCATCAGCCTGTAGAAGTCCACTGCTGGACATAGGCCTCCCCAAAGGAGTTCCACGACGAACTGTCTTGAGCCTTCTCCATCCACCGATTTCCCGCAACTTTCACAATGTCGTCGGTGCTTTGGGTTGGGTGCCTGCGTACAGGAGAAGAGCTAAGGTCTATAATTCGTTTACCTTGTTTGTATAAACAGTCCTTGCACTAACAAATATACATACAACGCCGATTGGTCCAAGTTGTTTGTGAGACCTTCGCTCGCTCGATCAATAAGTATTATTCTTGTAAGATGACTTTGACTCAGTACCTACCTATATTATGACAAAAGTCAGTGTTATAAGGTCAAATTAGGTCATCAGAGCCGAACCCATGTTGCATGCCTTCGGCATTAATGTAGATATTTTTGTTTAGTTTTTTTTGACAAGGCTGAGATCTCAATTTGTTGATATTTCAATAGGAAATATAGGCTACGGTAACCGCTTACCAACAGGTGGGCCGTATGTTTGTTTGCCACCTCAGTTGTATAAAAAAAAAAGAAAAAAAATATATTATGAATGTAAAATAAATTATCGCATGCCTATGTAGAATACATTGGTTAACTAGTAGCTAGGTACATCGAAAATGTGATCTTTACGACATGCATTTCGAGCAATAAATTTATACTTTGACTTTGAAAGCTTATTGGCTTTTTATTCAGATACCATGCAGGCAAAGCCACGGTTATAACAAAGTCGACAAAACACTCACCGAAAATGGTGACCTCTCTCTAACAAATTCACCGACCACCTTTATAGTATCCATCTCTTTCACATCAGTAGGTACAGACATGGAAACCTCACACAGGAAACCAGATGGGGTTCATCTATTCAAGATTCCCAATCAACACTAAGAAAATGCACTATTTTTCACTCAAAGTCCAGGAAAATAGCACTTCTGTATTTTCTGTATCAAGGCCGACACCATGAAAGAACCAGTTACACGAAAAAATTACGTTATTTCCAAGTAACGAAGTTAGAACTAGACTTTTTTCAGGGCACGCTTATTCTCTACGGCCATAATCTTCAAGGAAGAGCAACAAAGAACCTGCGACTCAAGAAAACAATCTTATAAACGATAAATATTTTAAGACAACACACGGGAGGAAGTTAGAAGCAAGACTGAACATGAAAAACAACACAATACCCCCCCAAAGCACTCGTGAGGGAAACGCCAGAAATAATAGACACATCACGCGTTTTAAAGTCGCCTATTTTTAGGGATGTCATAGCCAGAATCAGAAGTGAAGAGTACTCCAAAAATATCTGCAAGGTAAGTAATAATAAGTGTATCATCGCCGTGGTGCCCTCGGCTGAAGAATAGGCCCCTGCATTACTACTCGAAAGTCGAAATTTCGGACCATTTTTCCATGTTCTGTAATAATGAAAACGAAATTTCGAAACTGCTAAATATAATGGTTAGCCCGAAAGGGGCTTATTCTATAAAAAAATAATCTTCTTCTTCTTGCCCGTGTCCCACATTATGTGGGGTCGGCACAACATGTTTTCTTCTTCCACTCTCTTCTGTTAGCCGTCATCAAAAAACAATATTAGCGTATAAAACAATTACTTTCCAGATTTCTTCCCGAACTTTTTCAAATAAGCTGTTTTTCGTTTATAATGTATTAAACGTACGAGTAGTTTAAGATCAAAAGTACAACAACAGCTAAATAATCCTAAAACAGCTGAATAATTTAGTTAGAACAGTTCTTTTTTTTTTTTATGTTATACGGAGGCAAACAGGCTTACGGCCCACCTGATGGTAAGTGGTTACCGTCGCCTATTGACATCAGCAACACCTGGAGCATTGCTAATGCGTTGCCTGCCGAACCCCTCCCCCCCTAAAGAGCTCTGGCAACCTTACTCACCTCAGGAACACAACACTATTTGAAACAAATAATGTTATTTGGCTGCGATCTTCTGTAAGGCGGAGGTACCTCCCAGGCGGGCTGCTCCAATTTAGAGCGAGAAAATCTCGCTGTGCCCTACCTCTCGTACAGTTCTGAACGTCTTTCAAAAACATTAATTTAAATTGGGAACATGTAGTTAAAAGGTTAAGTTCAAACAAACTGAAAAGGTTAAGGTTAAACCAAAATAAACTAACCGTAAACTTACGTAATGTAACGTCAAAATGGATTTTGGAAGCGTTCCAAGTAGGTGTGATTGAGTTGTTAGTTAAATTTGTTCGAGCGAGCGAAGATAGATCTCTCTAACACGAATCGTCGTGTTGTTTGTTCGAGATTTGTTCGAGCATAACTTTCGAACTATCAATCCGATCTGCATGAAATTTAGTAGGTCAACAGGTTGTACCTGGTAATAATATAAGTTCGATAGGCCAAAGGGTTGCTAAGATATAGGGGTCCATATGGGGGTGAGATAGTACGACCAGTTGACCAGTTAAATTCCAAGCAGATCGGATTAACGGTTCGAAAGTTATGTTCTAACAAATATACATACAAACATAAAACGCCGATTCGTCGAAATTGTTAGAGATCTTCGCTCGCTAGATCAATTACAAAAATTAACAACTGAATCACAACCACAACCACTTGGTTCGATAGTAATGCTCGAACAAATAAACATCGCCCAAGTTGTTTGAGAAACAAGGCTCGCTTTGCTTGATCTTTTAAAAAACCAAAATAAAGTGAGATCCCATTTATTAATGTTTATTAGCGCGATTTAGTAACTCGGGTAATACTGGATATTAGCAAAGACAATACCTATAGTCTTTAATATTAGTTAGTAGAACATGCTAAAGATACTTTTACCAACATCGCGAGGTCTCATTTGGCTGGCCGTGGTGGCCCCGGCTGAAGAATAGGCCCCTCCATATCTACCTATCCGCGGATGTCGTAAGAGGCGAAGGGAAAAAAGCTAGGGGATGGGCAGCAGCGTCCCTCATTTAAACAACGATAGCTCTAACTGCGCTCGCCAACCCGCATGCCCAGCGTGGTGAGTATGGGCAAATCCCCCCACATGATAAGGAATTTGCTGTCTGTGGGAGAGGCCATGTTCAGCAGTTGACGTCGAACGGCTGTAATGATGATGATGAGTACTGCAAGATTAAACGGTCGACAAAAACTATTCATAGATTTTTGTCATTGCTATTGTAAGATCTGTTATGCGGGAGGTCACTGACATCGCTCTGAATCTGTTCATGCGATAACTGATGGGGTTTTTAATTTAATTTGTACTTATTTATTTATTTGTTGAAAGTGCACAAACATTATGTATATTACCAATTATATACATTATCTTCATAAAAACAGGGTCTGATATACATAAAAATAAAAGTGCACTATATTCTCAAAAAAACTCTTAAAATAAACATAAACTTCAGTAGTGCGCAATGAAAGAAAAACAAAAACTCTTGAATTTAACTAAACTAAACTCTTGAAATATAAACTAAAATAATGTTTTTTATTATGATAAATTTGAACTAAAAATGTGCTACTAGCTTCACAATGCTGAGCGAAGGCCATCCTTGAGCTCTGCTGCGCATAACATTTTAACCATGTGTTCTTTTAGTTGTTCAATTTATTGTGTATTTTAGTTCTTAAGAAAAATAAAAAAACTTCATTCATTCTTCGAGGCTTCGCTCGCGTGGTGTACCACGTTACAACACCACTAGCGGTCACCCATCAATTTGGCGACCACGCTAAAGGTTGCTTAACTTAGCCGATCTGAACTCTACTTACATGCAACATTTTATAGGTATACCATTCCAATAACAAAACACTATATTTAACACAAATTGCAAAATTTTACAGTCGCATACACGTAGGTACACTCATTAAAAATGTCCTTATAAATTATGTCATATGACCTTTAACATAATAAACGTTCATCTCTCGTCACTCTTAAACATACACTAATATATAAAAACATGTGTATGACACACCTATTTAGTCATCCTCAATCACCGTTTATAAATAGCCTTATTTTTTGCGTTTATAGATATATCAATCCAATAACTTTAACCTACTAATATTATAAATGCGAAAGTTTGTGATGATGTTTAGATGTTTGTTATTCAACCACGCCGTAACGGCTCAACTGATTTCGTTGAAACTTGGAATATAATTTTTGGAGGAGGTAGGGCATAGCGAGATTTTCTCGTTCTAAATTGGAGCAGCCCGCCTGGGGAGGTACCTCCGCCTTACAGAAGATCGCAGCCAAATAACATTATTTGTTTCAAATAGTGTTGTGTTCCTGCGGTGAGTAAGGTTGCCAGAGCTCTTTAGGGGGAAGGGGGTTCGGGGTTGGCAACGCGTGCGTGATGCCTCTGGTATTGCAGGCGCTCATAGGCTACGGTAACCGCTTACCAACAGGTGGGCAGTAAGCTTGTTTGCCAACTCAGTTGTATAAAAAAATATATATATATATATAAAGAGTTATTGACCTAGAATAGCCATATAGGCTATTTTTATGTAGGTACCACGTGAGCGAAGCCGCAGGCGGAAACTAGTCATATATAAAGACGGTCATGTGCGAGAACTCCGTTCCGTGCCATTACGTGGGGTGAGAAAATCTAAATTCCAAATTTAGGAAGTGACAAACTTACATTTTGCGGACTGTCATGTTAACAGGCTTACGGCCCTCCTGATGGTAAGTGGTTACCGTCGCCTATTGACATTAGCAACACCTGGAGCATTGCTAATGCGTTGCCTGCCGAACCCCCCCCCCCCCCCTCCTCCCCCTAAAGAGCTCTGGCAACCTTACTCACCGCAGGAACACAACACTATGTTGTTTATTGTATGATATTGACCGCAAATATAACTTTGTCTCGTAATAATCCAATTTTGATCTTTTAACCCCTAAAGGGGTACATCAAAATTCCTCAATTATAATTTTGTCCCCGCTGTTGTTCTTCTAATAAATAAAACCATGTGGCCGTGGTGGCCTCGGCTGAAGAATAGGCCCCTCCATATCTACCTATCCGCGGATGTCGTAAGAGGCGACTAAGGGATAAAAGCTAGGGGATGGGCAGCAGCGTCCCTCATTTTAACAACGATAGCACTAACTGCGCTCGCCAACCCGCATGCCCAGCGCGGTGAGTATGGGCAAATCCCCCCACATGATAAGGAATTCGCTCTGTCTGTGGGGGAGGTCATGTTCGTCGTACGGCTGAAATGATGATAATGATGATGAAAATCATGTGGGGGGATTTGCTTATACTCACCACGCTGGACACGCGGGTTGGCAAGCGCAGTTAGAGCTATCGTGGTAAAAATAGGGGATATGCATTTAGATACAAGGAAATAAATAAACAACGGCGCATTGACCTTGACACAACATTCTGATAACCAGTAAACAGCATGTCATGCATTGCTCTTACGTCGACTACCGGGTACGTTTGTAACAAAGGATTATTTTTAGGGTTCCGTACCTCAACAGGAAAAAAACGGAACCGTCATAGCATCACTATACATCATCACATAGTGATAGCATCACTTTGTTGTCCGTGTGACTATCGGCTAACGGCTTAAGGTAGAAAATAAGTTCTGTGTCTAAATTTCTGGTATCCACGTCACAGGGATTCCTAGTATAAGGTCAGGCCGGACTATGTATGTATGTGACCATTGAGTGTAGGTATTTAGAAACTATATCTCGATTTGAATAATGCAAAAATTCCTGATCGACCCCTGTGGCCGGACTTTGTCGGTTTACGCAATTTTTACGAATAAAAAAGGAATTGGGGTACGACGGGAATGAACCCACGAACTTAAGGTTGCAAGGCGGGGTAACTACCACCATACCAACGGCTTCCCTACTATGTTCGGGAGTGGCATAAGCCGAGACATAGACTAGGTGTGGCCGCACAGTCGCACAAAAAAGATAGCACCTACTTGACCTGCCAATTAGTGTAATCTCTATCTACTTTTTCGTACTTATGTATTTATTAAAGTGTTATCTTCTTCTTATTCACCAGATAATGGATGCCAGTACACCGGCACCCAACTCGTGACTAGCTTAAGGTCAGACCATTAACGGAACCGGCGTTATGGGGATCAGTGCCGCTCGTAATTTATTAGACCCTTAAGTGGGACCAGTTTTGCTACATAGAAGAAGTATTTATCTTATAAAGCCGTGTTCAAACGGCGTGCTATATATCACCTAAACTTTTCGCAGCTTGCGATATCGCTGCGCTATAGGTATCGAATACCCTCAAATGTCAAACTCATAATTGACTTTGTTCACTAAAGGCAAAGAAAATATAGTAGAAATGAAAAAAAACGTACTGTAGTCTTGCTAGAGGTAAGGATCATTTTGAAATTAATTGTACAAGGTGACTCATAACATGTATCATCCATCACATACCATCCCGAAAGGGGGTTATTCTGTCAACAAAAAGAAACTCTACGCAAAAATCTGCTGTTTTAGGTAGCAATCCTGATGCCGAACTTCTCGCACGCTTAGTATTAAAATGATGAAATGCCGAAAACAGCTAATTTGAGAAAGTTTGAGGAGAAAACATATTCGCTAATATTTTCCTTTTGATTGATAGAATAACCCCCTTTCGGAATAGTTTACTAGTTACCTACGAAACACGTTGTATAGCATACAAACACGCTTTAACGCAACAATTAATTGACCACAGGGCCTTGTCACCTGTCATTAAACAAATAATAGCATCCCATAAAGGAACAATAGACAGTATTGATGCTCTAGGAATGCAATCGCCTAGATATGGCATGTCTAGTCTCATCATCATCATCAGCCTGTAGAAGTCCACTGCTGGACTCAAGGCCTCCCCTAAAGAGTTCCACGACGAACGGTCTTGAGCCTTCTCCATCCACCGACTTCCCGCAACCTTCACAATGTCGTCGGTCCATCGGGTGGGGGGCCTTCCAACACTGCGTCGCCCGGTTCGTGGTCGCCATTCGAGAACCTTTACTCCCCAACGGTTATCGGTTCTGCGAGCTATATGGCCTGCCCACTGCCACTTCAACTTGCTCATTCTGAGAGCTATGTCGGTAACCTTGGTTCTCCTACGAATGTCTAGTCTAGCCTTGCCTTAATTGTTACCCGTGTATAGCTTTGTTGATGATTTAAATATATTTTTCTGGAGAAATGAACCAAATTGTGCAGAGAGCAGCCAAATTCTATCATGGTTTTCTTATGGTCAGTCCAGTTACTCTTGTTGATTCTATTATCCTCAATATTGATTCAAAGTTGCGGTGGGGACCCAGAATTGACACTTTTGCTGGTAGACTTAGTTGCGCCAAGTTCCGCGGATTTATGTTCTTACCGATGAGGTGACTGACAGATGAAGCCACAGCTAATCCATCTATATATCTAGGTTAGCAGTTGAGCACAGTTTCAGCATAAAATTCTAATAATAGTTAGCCGTGCCACAAATCAGAATTGTAAATATTGCACACATTGTACAACCTTATTGCCAGCACGTTGACAATGACCTACAGAATCCGCAATTATGATATCATCGTCGACAAGTGGAAGCTTGGCAAGTGTTTACTTCATGAGAAAATTATTTTAGTTCATGATCATAGAATAGAAGTTTTAAAGAGGCGCCAGAGACGGAAAAGCTGAGGTGTAATAGGTTAGCGTGGTATGGGCCATTCATGAGGAGGGAAGCATGTCATGTGACGAGAAGAGTGTTAGATATGATTGTGGATGGATGTAGGTCAAAGAAAAGATGGATGGACTGTATGATATGTGTAAGAAAGGAGTGAGTGCAGTGATGAAGACTGATAGAGGGTAACGGCAGAAGAATATATTGCGCCGACCCCACATGACGTGAGATAAGGACAGGAAGATGATGATGATGATGATCAAAGAGGCTACCGATCCTAAGGTTACTTGGTACTAGGGTTACTTACGATAATGCACAGCCTGATAATACACAAACCGATTTAAAGACTATTAATGGACGAAGCGATATTCCACAGACCAATAAACCAAAGCCGGATTACGGATTAACAGGCTGTATTCTCCACTTCAAACCGTGTTAATACGATGTCATCTAAAATGTATTTCAAAATGATCCTTATCTCTACTAGATAAAGTCAATATTGACTTGATTGACTTTGACTTTGATTTTGAAATACATTTAGATGACATATCGCACGGCGTATGAACACGGCTTAAGAAGATATAACTTACCCCTTTCTTCCTCCATGTCTCCTTGCGTTTCAGTCGCGGCAAACTATAATAGTTTTTATCACTTTTCTCACTCATTTTGCTTGTGCTCAGTCTCACTACACCATTATGTAATCACTTTACACTAAACTGCGACATCGGCATAGTATATCTAATTTGTAGAAAAGTGTTTCGTAAGATGTTAGAACGAGACTAGCCTACTTTTGCCTGGTGTTGGGTTTTCGTTACCAACCCGGCACGCCTGCACGCCTGCCCCTTTTCAGAGGCGGTGTGAGGAAAACAGCCTCAGTAAAAAAAAACATGGACAACGTGTGCGATCTGGTGAGTGTTCTTGAGGTCCTAAACCCCAATGATCGAAGCCCCAAAGCTCCCTGGACGTTGGGGGGGCTGAAATTGCCCGTGAAGCGGCGAGAGGAAAACTACCTCTATTTACAATTATAAGGAGAGCGATGGGCTGATAGTTCTTGGGGGCTATTGCCCCCCTATGATCGAAGTGCCATAGCTTCCTAGACGTTTTTGAGGGGATCGGAGCTAGGCCTATCCGAAATAATCTCGTTTCGGTGACGGCACAACACGGTGAGATGGACAAACGGCCTAAGCTGCGACATGCAGTTGACAAGTGTGTAGGTACTTGCAAAAACAAAGATAAAACAACAAGAAAAGAATGTAGAGGTATATAAATGGGACACTCATCCGATATGTACTATCGCGATAAGATAAAGGATATCTAGAATCGAATGGAATATAGATTTTTGATATTTTTAGAACAATTTTAACGATTTCGGAATCAAGAATATCTAACTAAAGAGCTCAAACTTGCCAGGAATATATTTACCTAATAATAATCTTTGTTTGGTCTTTTTTATATTGTTAGAAGGTGATGCCTATTAGTAATTTTCTATTTTTTACTAAGACTATTTTTATTAGTTTTTATTAACTATTATTTTTTTCCGCTTTTATTTGTTGAGTAAATTTATTTTCTTTCTTTTTTCTTTTTACCTTATATTTTGTAGAGCAAGCAAAAAAAAATGGAAGACATGTGACATAGCTTGGTCGCGAAGCAACAACTACCCCTATTTTCTAACACGTTTCAAAGTGATAAACACCTTTTGACTAAGACTTTGTGCACGAAAGGAGCCTCTAAGAGGCGCACTTTAATACTTCACTGATTCTTTCACCGACGACCATAGCTCCTTTTCAAGGCCAACATTCCGCAACTTGGTTTATTTCAGTAAAATCACTAGGATCACTTTGAAACGTCTTAGAAACTAGGTGAAGCTACGCCTGTTCCTCGCGACCAAGCCTAGTCACTGACCTAATATAGGATAATAAATAAAGAACCAGTGACACCAACTTTCCGAATCACTTTTACCCGATCAGCTCACTAACTGCTTAGCACCGCACTAGATTCCGTTGTGTTGTTTATAAACACCATTGCGTAAGGACTCCGCATTTATTTGGATGTTGATAAACACTGATCGTGTACTACGCGAATGAAATGTGCCGTCATTATGAGGTAACGCGAGGCACTGGTTCCGTTTTGGGCACACTGGACGGTGACCAGATCGAAGTCATCATTCTATGACATTTCAAAGTTACCCTTGTTATTTTATTGAAATCCTACCTAATTTTGTAAATGTAAAAGTTTGAGATGACGTTTGGATGTTTGGGGTTCGATCACGCCGTAACGGCTCAACCGATTTCGATGAAACTTGCAATAGATACGAGTTTACCCAGAATATCATATAGGCTACTTTTTATCAGGTAGGTACCACGCAAGCAAAGCCAAGGGCGCATGCTAGTATAATAGGTAATATATAAATGTTAGTTTTATAAAGCATCCCCGTATCTGGGGAAGGTTACGTGTTTATATCCCGTCTGAGGCGATAAGTTTTTCGTATTGAAGATGATTCATAATATGTATGCTATCCCGTAAGCTAATTTGATAAAGGAGCCATTTCATTCTGGGCCTGGTCCATGTACACTACATAGAAAAATTAGGAAAAAATAGGAGATTACAAGAAAAATAGAATTTCATAAATTTGAAGACAAATGCGATTGTACAAGAATAGTTCTTCTGGTAAGTTTTTTACTATGTGAACACTATTTGAAGGCCGCCATGTTGGTTTATAATTGGCGTTTGACATGACATTGACATATTTTTAATGTCATGTTGTTTGATTTGATGTTTTTGTTTTGTCAGGTAAATGTAGGTTGTCAAAATGACATTTCACGCACGTCCATCCGCCATATTTTTGTAGCGCTGTGTGTTGCTCTCTTTGTCGAAGAAAATCTTTATGTACCTTAGAACGAAGTCAATTTAAATAAAATAACCAATTAAATACGTTTACTTTATTGCTTAGCCATATTTTAGAGTAGTATACACAGTGCAGGCCCAGGCTCCATATATTGATGAAACGTCTCTTTTGGGAAAATAATCCGATGTTTTTTTTTTTGGCTTATATTCGGTCTTTTTGTTGTTAGAATAATCCCCTTTCGATGTTATTATTATTATTAACTCATTTATTTCAGATAATACATTCATAATTAAATATAAAATGTCAAGATAAAATTAATTAGGTACACAATAAAATCTAAATAATGGAATATAAATAATTCAAATTAACATTCATAATATAAAATAATAAAAAATAATTAGCCTGGTTATATGGAATGAATCACCTTGTATTACAAAAATCTCAATATTTTGATATAATTTTTGAAACTATCATAGTTATAATTTTCACTAAAAACGGGATATTTACCACGATTTGTGAGTTTATTTGTTCCCCGATATTTCGGCACAGTTTCATGCGTCATGGAGTTAACTGAAGTCTGCTATATCTTGCTTACGTTATTAAAACAAAATAAATATATATTGAACAATTACATCATGCTAAATTCCAGTCATATCAGTTAAGGAAAAGTTTGCAATCAAGTATTTCGGAAATGCAAACATCTGTCTAAACATGGCTAAGTACAAGTACGTTTATAATTAACTAGCTTCCGCCCACGGCTTCGCTCGCGTGGTACCTACCATAAAAAGTAGCCTATATGCTATTTCAGACTATAACCTATCTCTATACCAAATTTCATCCAAATGCGTTCGGCCGTTTCGCCGTGATTGAACCACAAACATCCTCACAAACTTTCGAATTTATAATATTAGTAGGTATATTTATAATATTCATAGGATTTTCAGTATCTTTAGTCTAATCTAACAGATGGTAGACATGACGTAAGAATCAAGGTGAGCTCAGTATTATGTGTGACTGGTCCTTTCTTGGATACAGGGTCTCAGGTCTCATCTAACTCAGAATGTCAGCGTTTGGGAAACTTCGTCATATCTTCTCATCGCAGATACCGCAGAGCCTCAAGACGAAAGTCTACAATCAGTGCGTGTTGCCAGTGATGACTTATGGCACTGAGACTTGGTCGCTAACTATTGGCCTCATACACAAGCTCAAAGTAGCGCAACGGGCTATGGAGCGAGCTATGTTCGGAGTTTCACTACGTGATAAGATCCGAAATGAGGAAATCCGTAGAAAAACCAAGGTCACTGCGTGTCGCCCGATTCGTGGTCACCATTCGAGAACTTTTATTCTACAACGGTTGTCGATTCTGTGAGCTATATGGCCTGTCTACTGCCAGATAATACACACACAATAGTGTTGTGTTCCTGCGATGACTAAGGTTGCCAGAGCTCTTTAGGGGGAGGGGTTCGGGGTCGGCAACGCGTGCGTGATGTCTCTGGTATTGCAAGCGCTTATAGGCTATGCTTGTTTTCCACCTTAGATGTATAAAAAAAAACATCAACTTGCTAATTCAAAGAGCTATTTTTTTTTATTTATTTACTATTTGTGGCTATGGTGTCACTGCGGCCACAACTGGCCTATTGTGATCGCCACTTTATTAGTGGAGCCCCTTTACAGGGCCTTTAAAGTTCACCACAAAGCCCAGCAGCTGTTAAAAACTGAAGGATTTTCTTTGGGGTGAGTTGCTTTAGCTCCATTGGGCTGAAGATGTTATTTCCCAAATGGATGCTACGTTTGAGCATAAGTGCTCCGCACTCACCTAGCAGGTGTAGAGGCGTTTCGTCCGCCTCCTTGCTGAGAGCTATGTCGGTGAGCTTGGTTCTTCTACGGATTTTGTCAAGGTTATTTTATGGATTTTTTGCGTTTACTATTTAAAAAGGAATACGTATGGCTTGTACGTTTTATTGTCACGAATGAAGGTGCGGTACATTTTTAATCAGTAATTAACTAAACATTCCGTGTATCGTGGCGTGTTTGCGCTGCCCTAGTTGGTGTTCATAAATCCTTAGAAAAATATTTAATTATTCTATCAGAGTAGCTTATGACACGATATACTGACGGCCCAGAACAACAAATCAAATCAAAAGGTGTGTATTTCTTTACACTCTGAAACGTCTTATAAACTAGGTGAAGCTACGCCTGTTCCTCGCGACCAAGCCTACAAGAATCAGGCAACAAACACGGCGCGCGTGTCTATAATTTTTATCGATGATCCCTTTTTCACAAAATGATACTATAGTTTGAAGATCAACGGAGTACGTAGAGATCAGAGAATATACCTTGCGTGATACTACTAGATAGGAACAGCTTGCGGAGATATTGTCAGGAAGAAGATGATTCTACGGGGAAATAACGGCCTTCAGTCGTAAAGAGTTTCAGTATTCATTTATTCATTGAAATCGCTTGGATTATTTTAAAACGTTTTAAATCGAGTTGAATTCACGTTAGTTTTTTTTTTTCTCAAAATTTGACAATTGATAGATAACTTTAGCACATCGCTTGGTTTGGTTGGACATGGGTGTATCGTGATCATCAGTCTGTAGAAGTCCACTGCTGGACATAGGCTTTTTCCATCCACTGACTCAAAGTCAAAGTCAAAAGGCGTTTATTTCATTCAAATCACTAGGATCTCTTTGAAACGTCTTAGAAACTAGGTGAAGCAACGCCTGTTCCTCGCGCCCAAGCCTACAAGAATCGGCTTCCCGCAACTTTCACAATGTCGTCGGTCCATCGGGGCCTACGGGGTGAAGAACGACACAAAACACTTCACTGCACCACTTTTGATGAAATACCAATCTTTAGTTTCACCTGTACACTACACGTCCAGCCAAGGCCGTTGTGAAAACTGAGTGAAAAATCGTAAAGATAAGTTATCTAACTATTGTTTGATCACGTCACGTATTCAGGTACGGTCGGCAAAAGTAACTAAAATTCTTGGCCACGATCACAATAGGCCAGTGGCCGCAGTGATACCATAGCCACATAAAGTAAATAAAAAAAAAGACATACAACGTATTCCTTAACAAGTACTATCATCCGACGACCTCGGTGGCGTAAGGCGAGTGCAAATGGTAGCTCTTGTAGGGTATTTGTAGTTTACAACAAATACTATGATAATAATTTATCTTTACACATTACCTAAAACAATAAGAGAGTTACCGCGTTCACTGTTTCAGAGAAAGTTGAAAATCACTTTGGAAAAAAAATGTTATTACTCTATTGAGGAATTTCTTGATGACAATTTTTTTATTCAATCTGTTTAGCTAATTTATTGATTGTGTTTTTTTTTCTTTTCAATTTGTTTTATTATGAATTTTTAATTTGTGCTTGACATTACTTTTAATTATATATCTAATGTTAAACGAAATATTGCACACCATAACATGGCAGAATACATTGATTCCATTTTATAATAACATCAACACCTCTGTACTTATCTACATGTATTTCAAGCAATAAATTTTTACTTTACTTTACTTTATTTCAGACACGAGATCCATTTCACATATTTAAAAACAACACAAACATACAATAAAATGTAAAAATAAAATAGAAATACTATTAGTGTACCCTACCTACCTACTTTCTTAACTAGGATGCTAATTGCACGCAGCGTCTGTAAACGCCAGTCAGAAAGAGCCTGTCTGCCAGACTTGCTATGATAGCATTTTGACACTTGCCGACCCTGGACATGAATTTAGCAATTCGGTGCCATTGGATGGCATTAAAGGAATTGACTCGCGCCTCCAGGTACATACCGGAGGCGCTGCAATATCGTTCCAGTCCCATAAGTTGCCTAAAGATATTGTTATAGGCAACTCGAATACCATCATGGGCTTTCTTTGTGTAATTTATGTGTAACTATATAAATACAAGTTGTATAGTATTTGTTGTAACTGTTGTACCTGTAGTTTCTGATACCCACGACACAGGCAATCCTAGTGTGGGGTCAGGACTAATGTATGTGACTGTTGGGTGTTATTTATTTATTTATAATTTACCCCAAATACTGACACGTCACTTAACTATTTGAGATGGTCTCAATTATTTGAGACGCCGTTATCGTTCAGAATTTTATACTCAAATATCAATTAGATGACCACTTATATTTAAGTGACGTTTCAGTATTCGGGCGTTAGCTATGTTTTTTTAAATTAGTTAGGAATATATTGTTTAAAATAAAACAATAGTTCTTTCCAGATTTGTTCACACTATTTTTTTTCAAATATGTAAGCGGTTTTTGTCAATATCATGATCAAGTTCAACTTCAAAACAAATGAATAGGTAATTGAGTTTGAACTGATTTGACCTGATGCAAAAATCAGCTGTTTTCTCGCTAGCTGACTCAACACACTAACTTTTACAAGACATGATAAGATCTCAGTTTGACGCAAACCACTAGGAACCTAGTTTTTTGCAAACAGTACACAAATCCTTTATCTACCATTGTCAAGGTGTGTATAGCATACACACTCACTAAACACTGTAAGTACACAAGTACTAGCACAGTATCTGTGTGTGTTATGTACACACCCTAGCTTCTGCACACTGACTTTGATATAACTACAGGGTGATTCATAATATGTACACTATACAGAAAGGGCCTGAGTATTACTGTGTAGTATTTTAAAGTCTTTGGTAGTGGCACAGATAACATAAAACTATACTAGTAGTATAAGCAAGAAAATATCAATATTTTAATTTTTTCTTTCAGATTTTTTCCTGAACTTTTTAAAATTAATTGTGGAGGAGGTAGGGCATAGCGAGATTTTCTCGTTCTAAATTGGAGCAGCCCGCCTGGGGAGGTACCTCCGCCTTACAGAAGATCGCAGCCAAATAACATTATTTGTTTCAAATAGTGTTGTGTTCCTGCGGTGAGTAAGGTTGCCAGAGCTCTTTAGGGGGAAGGGGGTTCGGGGTTGGCAACGCGTGCGTGATGCCTCTGGTATTGCAAGCGCTCATAGGCTACGGTAACCGCTTACCAACAGGTGGGCCGTATGCATGTTTGCCACCTCAGTTGTATAAAAAAAAAAAAAAAAAATTTGCTGTTTTTGGTCTTTCTTATCCAAAGAAAAGATGGATGGACTGTGTGAAAGTGGATATGGTGAAGAAAGGAGTGGGTGTTGAGATGACGACTGATAGAGGGAAATGGAAGAAGAATACATGTTGTGCCGACCCCACATGATGTGGGATAAGGGCAGGAAGATGATGATGTTTTTGGTCTTTCTTATATTATCATAGCCATCATGATTCCTACCTAAAACAGCTGTATAATTGAGTTTGAACTGATGACCTCAAAACAGTAGATGTTTGCAGTGTTTTTTCAATGAACATTGACATCAAAAGAAGCATCTTTCATCAATGGTCAGAGGGCCTTTTCACGGCCACTATCTATCAACCTGGTCACTGACCTAATACAGGATGACCAAGAAAGAATCAGTGACACACCAAGACAGAGAAGAATGTAAAATGGGGATTTTTAAATCTATACAGGGTGTAATCAGACTATACCTGAAACCTCAAACAGTGTTTTCAGATAGATGCAGAAGGCACCCCATGATATCCTGCCAGCACCCATGAGGATATGCAATGTTTGAGGATAGCTTTTGATAGCCTATTTCTATTTTCTTCAAACGGTAAGCACAGCATTCACTAATTTGTGAATATTATCTGAGATTATGAATATTTAATTTGGTACCTTTAGCCTAATCGTGACAAAAATGACATACAATAAAGTGATACTCTATGGATTATGTTTCTTTCTGTAGAGTTTGGAACCCTAAAAAAATAAAAAATGTACTTACAAAGCCGCTTTTCGCTTTCTCATTCCGCGACATTTTTCTTTTCTTGACATTCGAATGAACCATTCTGGAAAAGTGTTAAGCCGTTAAACCACCATTAACCAGCCTATTAAATAATAACCGTTAACTGGTCCATTAAACCACAAATCGAGTGTCAATGTATGATTAATTAGTTGCTTATGCATTCTCTTAGTTTTTCTTAATTTTGTTAATAAACAGGATATAACTTTTAGCTAAAACTCTTAGTGTCTGCAAAAACATTGTTTACCGTAGTACAGCTCGCCAGAGAAGACGGTTCCGTATAAAATAAACAATTGGGTCATAGAGTCCAAGAAGTATAGCACAAAAACTAAGATTCGCACCAACAATCTTTGAAACGTCGGTTCTCTTAGAAAAATGCATGCAACTGTTCAGTAAAGTCTAAATAATAAAGATAAAAGTCTGAAGTAACGTTCAATAACCTTTACAGCTTGACAAAGGGGGTTTTTATAAACTAAAAATGTGTTAACATGAGATTCAAGATGCAACCGTTTAGCATTCCATAACCTTGTCTTATTACATAAAATATGCGTGTCATCAAACAAAACTTTGGAGATAAGATAGTAAGCATACTTTACCACTAAACAAGCGTAGATTTATCACAAAATAATATCACAAACATTACTTTTTCGATAAAAACATGAAAGATAACACACAAACACGCTCACACACCACACATAGGCAATACAATAGTGATGTGAAAAAGGCTAATTCGTAATCGAGATTTGACTTTGACCGTTGCTTCGTAGTGCTGTAGCGTTTCTCGATTGTGTATAATTTTGTACAGAGCCATCTACGTTGATAACAAACAACAAGTATACAAGCATCCGGTAGGTAGAAATCTCTTTGTGCACACATCCATAAGAATAAAAAGTGTTTAGTTATTTATTAGAAAAAAGAGACGCACCCTACGATCAAGGAGAGAGACCAAAGAATTTGGTACTAAGCAAAAAATATATATTTTTGTGTTCCCGCAAATCCCGCGCTAGACGATTAGGGGCCCATAGAAAGAAGGGAAAGGAGCCGCTAAGCTCAAAATAGGAGTCAACCATGACATCTGTTCAAAAAAGAGCGTGTCAGCACTATGTTACACGAATATGAACCATAAATCTTCAAATTACGTTACTGCCTAAACTTTATTGCAGGTACGGGGCCTATTTATATGTAGTAATTCTATGCATAATTATTATTATATTTTTAACCCATTTTGGGTCAAAATTGTCAGAAGTTAAACTTTTTTACAAAATACCTACCGCCAAACTCAGCGATAATACTGTCAGCTTTTAGCACATTTCTTCTCTATTCAAATTCTTCTTGTCATTCAAAAAATCTTCTTTTGTTTATATTTCATTTTTCACCTGGCACCAACCTGTCAAGACAGAATTTTCTTCAACCATAGCCCAAAATTAATTTATTTCTCCTCAGATTGTTTTACAAAATTTCAACGTCCATACCTTGTTCAAAATGGATAACAAAGATCAGGCGAAGAAGTGTTTCTGCGCTAGATGTTTCCTGCCTATAGATGCCGAAGACAAAGTGGATATCGAAGGACAGAACTTCCACAGGCTTTGCAGCATGTGCTGTAAGTACTTGCACATCACACTCATTAAATTCTTCTTTGTCATACTCTTGTCTTCTCTCTTTTTCCCTTACCACCTACCTTCTGACTCTTGACATTGAAAGATGGCATGGTTCTGACACATACTGACCAATTCTATAACAGACCCATCACATAAGCGCGAAACGTCCAATTCGCATAATAACCAATGACGCAAATGACTTATAAGCCAAATGAGTAATACGTCTAATGATGTATACGCTGGTCCACGCATAATGACCAATTATTGGTCATTATGGTTGTAGGTAATGGTTTGCATTGTGACCAATTCTCTATATGACCAATCGCATTAACGCCGAAAATTCAATTCACAGGATGGCCTTTACGCATAATGACCGATCATGCGTCGTTGATTAAACAGATGTGTAAAATCACTTACCTATGCGTCGTTGTGCGTTTTAGTACAAATGCTGATACGTCACTTTGCAAATGCGACAAAGCGCGAAGAAAAATTATATTGGTCATTATGCGTCATACCTGACATTTGTGCATTCCAGGTATCTGTCGAACGATCCCCACCTCCCTGAAGATGTTCTACGGCCATGTTTTCTGCAACGAATGCTTCAAGACACATGTTTTAAGTCGCTTCCGGGGGGAAACACCCAAGATGCACTCCAACAGCTGGTGGATGCAGTGGGCTCCGGGTTCCAAACCTCAGGAGAGCAGCAATAGCGAGACTAAGGATGGTAACCAACAATAATCACTGTTAAATTCTTTATTTGATTACCTACATTAGAAGACAGTTATTATAATACGATCAGTCTAAATTTCCTTCTCACTCAAACATCTTCAAGTCATTCATCAAAATTCTTTGGACACCTGCCAATTCTCAGGTTACTTTTGTCAATTGTCAGGTTGATATGTCAACTTTGAGCTCAATACTGTCAACTTTCTGCTCACTATTATCAACTCTCTCCTCACTCTTGTCAACTCACTGCTTACTACTATCAACTCTCAGGTCAATCTTGATAAATTCTGAGGTCTTTCTTCTTCCCTTACCTATTGCTTTTTAACTTAACCTCCGCAAACCTTAATTCCCTCTGCTAAATGGTTTTATAGAATCAAAGACATCTGAGAACACCTCAGTGCCGGACGAGCCGGAGAAGAAGCGGTTCATCTGTTCCCGCTGCCTCCATGCGGTGGAAGAGAACGAGAAGGTCGATATCGGCGGCCAGTGCTTCCATCCCCAGTGTGCTAGATGCTGTTAGTATTTTAGATTATCTGTAGTCTTGGACGAATCGGAGCTGTATGTTTCTTAGTTTATTTGTTAGATCATAATTTCGGAGCCGAAGTTTGTACTATCAAGATCATCATTTCAGCTGTAGGATGTCCACTGCTGAACATAGGCCTCCCCACAGATTTCCAGAGCGACTTCTTATGTGGGAACTTGCCCATACTCGCTATGCTGAGGTGGGCTGATTGCCTGAAAGATCATCGAAGCACCAAGTTTTACTGGACATCACATCTCGGGGAGAATAGTAAACTCGTCTACAGTAGGTACTTAAATTCTTCCAGATTTCTGCCACGCAGTCCCAACAGAGAACTTGAAGATATACTACGGTCAGGTGTTCTGTGAGCAGTGCTTCCACGAGCACGTGCTTAACCGAAACAAGGACAGCCCGAACGACTTCTTCAAGAACTGTTTCGAGCAATGGCAGAATAATGGTCAGGTACGTTCTGAACTGGAAACTGCTACGCAGAAATAGTCTTTTTTATTATAAGGACGACTTTTATACATTTCCACAGTCATCATCAGCCTGGGCCACTGACAAAAAGCACTTGATCCATAGCCACTTCTATCATAGATTTTGATTTCATTTTATCAGTTCGCAGAAAACATGCGCTCATTCATGGGGGGCAGCAAAGATTCCACGCCCTTCGTGTTCATGATGCAAGGACAGCAGCCACCCTTCTGCCGGTGCGGGACGGGCAACGAGTGGGGGGGCCATAATGAGGCCAGGAAATGTAATTACCATAGAATCTAAGGACAAAGTAAGGCGTCCAGCGCGCGCCCTTATACAGTTAACTGTAGTGTAGCAATGAGTTCTAACCAAACTCGTTCTGCGGCTGGACGCGCCAGTCGTAGAAACTAATACAGTTTATTATAGGCAACTGATCGCGCCCGTGCATGCCATAAGAACGCGCGTTGGACGACTTGGTTTGGCCTTTTGAGGCTTGCTTGCATGGAAATTGGTATAGATAGATCGTCAAGTCCAAAACTGAACGACCCTCCACTAAATACTGGAGGGAGCGTTGATGTAACACAAGCATAAACACAGTGGATGGGTGTATACTAACAGGGATATTGACGAAATTGGTAAAACCAAACTCTTAACTTAACGGACCGATGGGTCACAAGGTTAGCAACTCGACTCAGCAACTCCCATCCACTACCAGTGACGTAGATCATTGTCTTTGACCTGATAGGAAACTAATTTCAATAAACTACTTTCTGCTTAAATTTTCAAATCGTATTTTTGTCTTCCCATAGGTGCATAAAAGATCAAAAATGTTCGCAGCTGCAACGCCGGGCACCGGCTCCATAGCGGACGAGACCAGCACCTGGGACCTGTCTTTCGAGAACCGAACCGAGTTCTCAGACATCCCGGAGTCCTGCAACGCGATCGAGGACCTGGACCAGTCTGCAGCTGAAAAAATCGAAAAACTAACCAAGTATCTACACGAATCCGACGACAGCCGGAAAAAATGGAAAAACTTTACTGAATTAGACAAAATTTCGGTTAGGAGCGATGTTTCGCATACGTGGGTCGAACTGCGGGGCAAAGCCGCTTCGATGGACTGTCCTAAGTGTTTGTGGCAATGTGGACCCATATACGTAAACAGTGAATTATTGAAAAGAGACGTTTGTTGTGGCGATGTTTCTGAATAAAAAGTGGTGTCATTATTTCTGAATTTTATTTCGTGGTCTCTGGTTAACACCCATAGGTTCATAGTCATTAAGCCCCGCCTTCCGATCAACAGATCGTGGGTTCAAATCCCGGTCGCGCACCAATGGATTTTCCATCGGAAAATTTGTGCACTATACTATGCTCTCAGGGAAACATCGTGAGGAAACCGGCATGTCCTAGAACCTAAAAATTCGCAGACATGTGTCATGTGACATGTGCACGAAAGGAGCTTCTAAGAGGCGCACTTTAATCCTTTTACTACACTGATTCTATAACCGACAGTCCACAGCCCTTTTAAGGACCACCCTACCTCAACAGATTTTGTAGCGAGTTGCCTACTATCGACCTTATTCTAGTCACTGGCTTAATACAGGATGGCCAAGACAGAATCAGTGACACGACAAGCAAGCAAGCGAGAGCATAACTTTCAGGTCGACAATTTAGTAGGTCAACAGTGGTGTGCTATTGTGTAAGCAAAATGGTAATGACGTTGAAAAAATATACAGCCGACTCCTTTTTGAAGTCAGTTAAAAACTGTGGCACTCTTAGGACGTGTCCTACTAACTCCAGCAGTGGATTTCTTCAGTTTGATGATGATGCCCTGACCTACCGAGTCAATACACGCTGATAATTAACACACCAATTTTAATTTCTCCAAAACATACCAAAATACAGTATTACGAATAACTTTACTTCGAGGTACTTTCTTCACACAAAATGCCGCACGTCTCTTCACGGGTCTTCAGATCTCCAGAATACATGGCGCCACTTTTTGTAGGTGACCAGATGTATTTGTGAAAGCAATCGATGCAAAATAGATGGCCATAGTAGGTCCTCGAATGCGCTGGAACTTTGTGACAGACACCTGGAATCAAAATCATCTTCACAATAACACTCTCCCAGTCCCAGTCTCAATGTCTTAAGTCTGTCTGCCAGTTTTGTCTGTTTGAAATATTTTCATGACCAAATAGCTGAAACGACATTGATTAAATTTGGTAAACACCTATAGAGGAAGTCCTGAGGAATTACTTATGCTACTTTTTATCCGTGGTCCATGCGAGTGAAGTCGTGAACAGTCACTAGTTTAAAATTCTGGCTCAAACAAGCACATAATTATCTTGTTCTAGGTAAATGTAGCAAAAGCTATTTCGGGTGCGGACCTTACCAACCTACCACCCTTTGGTTGGATTGGATTACCACCTATCAATAATTCCTAGTTTTAAGCCTAAGGCCTGCTATTAGCTAGTTCCGTTAGGTTTAGATAGGTGCCGCTAGTCGTCCCGCCATCACACAGAGTATAAAAACAACAATAATCGATACTACAACGTATAATCGATTACCCTATTTATTATTCATATTCTTTGTTCCATATTCATTATTAAATCTAAGATGTATCATTAGGACTTTTAGTAGTATTTTCTAGTTAGAAAAAAGGTTCATAAAAATAAACCCCCAGCAAGAAGCCCTCCCAGCAAAGAGGAAGAGGAGGACACTACGCCCTCGAGTCTCGAGGAGAGAGCTGAGATTGCTATGGGCATAATCGATCAATTTAAGTATCCTGAGGAATTAGGAGTTCTATAACTCTTATGCAGGGAAATCGTTGACGGGACTCATTGAAAATGCCACTAAAGTAACTTACTGCAAGTCGTTCCAATGTGTGTTTTTGTGCATTCTAGGAACTTTCCGTCAACGGGTTTAGTGGTACTTTCAAATTCTTGCACGTTTATACGTTCAGCCATGACTATTTGTACTTTAGAATCTTGTTTAAAATGTATTTTTTTGTTTTAGTTTTTCTCGGACATTTTTATGAAAAAACGATTTGAAAGAAAACGTCAAAAGTCTCGATGGTCCAAAACATTCTTATTAGACAGACAGAGTATAACACTGTCTACGGTCAAATCAGAAGGCTTCGTACAGTTCGTACAAGTGTAGGTTATCCCGTACACCGAGTATTACCCTAACAAATTCAGAATCATTCTGATGACAGTTCACTCTGTCATTGTGCAGAACTTTTGGTGATTTTTCAAAGACACTAGCGCCGCTACTATGTGACAACATATTTTCACAGACGTTCTTTCGTGTACTTTTTAATTCAGCCGGATTTTCACAAACAAATTCAACGGAAGGATCGCAAGGAAGGATACAAAATTATCGTAATTTTTTTTCAGGCTTGGTTTCTCATTATTTACCATCGCTGTTTCCAAAACATGATCGTAACTTGAGATGTAACTCGACTATAATTCATCAACGCGATCAGATAATTCAGACTTAAGTGTTGTGAAGTGTTTCTGTGTTCGAACTCACGAACAGGGCGTAGCCCCTCAAGTTTATGGAAAACTAATCATGTACGGGAGAAAAACACCGTCTACTTACCGGTCCACGCCATCAGTGTACTCTCATTACACTGGAAAGTAAGTTATCATTTGTTTTCATACAATATTCGCGGCAATTGCAACACGGTTTTGTGTAACTCCAACAGCGTACAGTATGTTTTGCGGCACTGTTTTGTGTAAATCCTAGCTAGAGCGTTTGGAAAATTGTATTGTATTCATGTATATTTATTCTATGCACATAACAAAAAGAAATGTACAAAAGGTGGGTTTAATACCAAGGTATCTACCAGCCAGCCTGTTATGTGAGCAATTCGAAGTCACTGCCAGCTAGAGACTTTGAAAAGGTAAAAAAACCCAATGTGTGACACCTGTGGTGTTATTGAAGATACATATAATATCACTTTTTGGTGGAATGTCCCCGGAGTCGATCTATGAGGGAGGACTTGGCCAACTCAATAAATGTTTAGTGGCCTTTTTTTTCTCTGTTATTTTTAGAGAGCTTTTGTCGGTGTGCCCGACTATGTCCGCTCCATTGTGGCTTCTTTTCCGACTCCATCATCTGTCTACCAGCCTAGATGTGGGTTTGTTGTGGGTTTGTTGCAATCGGCGCAGTCTTCTGTTGCCGCTGTTGCTCTCTACAAGGTTAGGCCAGGTTATATATAAAATGAGATCTGCACGGGACTGACATAGTTGCTGCGCGACTCAAAGTCCCTAAATAAAAATATAAAAAGCACATTTATTGTGCATTCTCATCAGTATTCAGTATTCATTTCATTTTTAATTCATTGAAATTGCATGGATTATTTTGAAACATCTTAAATAGACATATACATTTATTTATATATATATGGATTGACGAATTTTTCTATTAACTTTTTATTAGGCTTGACATTATGTAATTTGAATTTATTAATTGAAGATTTATGTTTGTTCTTTCTTAACTAGTAGGTATTATGCTATGAATTAAAATTAATCTTATAAAATGTTTAATATGTATAATAATAATAATTTAAATAGTGTACCATTACACTATTGCATTAGGTGCTCCTGTAAAAATAGTGTCACTTTTCGTAAATAAATAATAAATAAATAATAATTTTAAATTTAATTGCAACCATAACACACACATTTGCACAACATTTTACAATAAACATTAAACTAAAAGAAACATGATAAAAATATATCTAGTTGTATTAATTAATTCTAGCTAAATAACTCTATATATTCCAAGTTTTATCGAAATGCAGACCAGTTGAGTTATAATCGGTGGAACTAACCCGTCTCTGTTTAATATACCTAGATATTTAATAAGTTATGGTACTTAAGTCAAAGTCAAAGTCCCATCCCGAAAGGGGCTTATTCTACAACCAATTGGCAATAAAGTTTGTTCTACTACTTTTGGAAATTCAAGATTTTTCATTGAATAAACTCTATGCGAAAATCAGCTGTTTTGAGGTTAAATCAGGTCAAACTCAATGCTGTTTTAGGTAGCAATCTTGATTCCAAACTTCTTGTATGTTTAGTTCTTAGTTCTAAAGATGATAAAAATACCAAAAACATCTAATTTGAGAAAGTTTGTGAAAAAAAAAAAAATGAAAATATTGATGTTTTTTTTCGCTAATTTTATTTCTTTTTGTTGATAGAACCCCCTTTCGGGATAGAGTACATGTTATGAATCAATTTGTAGATAAATATTAATATATATATTGTATGTTGTTATTTCAGATCATCAACAAACCTTCGCTCGTCCAAATCCCTTCGTTCCCTACGAGTGCCTTGGTACCAGAAGCCTATCCTTCATGATGCCATCGTCTTGGATTTGCAACGAGGGTCTCTGCTGACTGGCTTCCTGTCTGTAGTAAGTATTTGACTGTGACTGGGCACATTTTGATAAACTGCTTGTTAAGATTTTTTTGAATGATACATCCTTCAAAAGAATAAAGAGGAGAGCTCCTCAAGACCTAATGAGTTAAGAGAAAAGTGAAAATATAGAAGCGTCACTGGGCTCTTTTCCATCCATGCCAATTGCGTAATTACGCACCGAAGCAAACACCAAACTCTAGCTCAATGCCCATTGGGGCAGATTGCAAGAAACAAAGGAGATAAAAAAAAGAAAAAAAATGATGCATGAAATAAAAAAGAATTGAATAGGCTTATGACTTTTATACCCAAGCACTAGACATCCTACTACCTACTATTCAATCTTGCTTCCTACTATTCTATCTTACTTCCTAATATCCTACCATACTTCCTACTATCCAATCTTACTACCTGCTATCATATCCTACTGCCCACTATCCTGCCCTACTTCCCACTCAAAGTCAAAGGGCCTTTATTTCAATAAAATCACTAGGATCACTTTGAAACGTCTTAGACACTAGGTGAAGCTATGCCTGTTCCTCGCGACGAAGCCGTGTTTGTTGCCTGATTCTTGGCAACAAACACGGCTTGGTGCCTATCATTTTTTTCGATGATCCCTTTTCACAAAATGGAATTTAAAGCTTCAGTGTGGTGCCGATCGAACTAGGTGAGGCTCAAAAGAAAAGTTATCTAATTATAATCCCTAATAAATAAGAGCTTATAAAAATGTGAATGAACTAAATATTATAAATGCGAAAGTTGTGAAGATTTGAAGATGTATGTTTGTCACTCAATCAACCTTTCCTGGTAAACATAAAGGCTACTTTTTATCAGAGTACCGTGCGAGCGCAGTCAAAGGCGGATGCTAGTAACGAAATGAAATGAAAATACTTTATTGTACACCTTACAAATTTATAAATATAAAATAAAATAGAAACTAAAACTAAAGACCATAAATGTACAATGGGCGGTCTTATCGCTAAAAAAGCGATTTCTTCCAGACAACCTTTGGATGGAGTGAATATAAAATTAGAGGAAGATTGGTCAGGGTGGACTTAAAAACATAAATAATGGAAACACTATAAACTAATATCTGTTAACGAATATCTGTATAACGAATATCTGTTTGTCCTAGGTGGTGGCTTTGTTTACATTCTCCCAAAGCATATTCGACATCTACTGCCTGTACATGGCAGCTCCTGGCTCCTCGCACACCGGGTACTATGTCATCAGCTACCAGTTCGTCTACGTTGGCAGCCCTCCGAGTAAGTATTGCAGATATTAAATAGACAAACAAATATTATTATTTATTTATTATTAATTTAATTAACACGGTTTAACCAATTACATTAATTAAAGACAATATTGACATATTAACAAAAAAGTAAGAAATTATAATGAATCTACAAATAATACGATAAATAATTTTAATGAAGTTTTTTTGAAGACGAATATAATCGAAATATCGGGGAACAAATAAACTCAGATATCATGGTAAATGTGCGATTTAGTGGACTGTATTTTTTAATTAAGCTAGAGTTACGAAAACGACACGATAGGGTTGAGTGCATTCAAATTGGTATCCTGCGAAACGACAAAATTATGTGTGTGATGTAGCAAAGATGTTCCACGTACCTGGATTCTCCATTGGCGTAGTTCCCCGAAATTGACTGGGCGCGCAAGGTTCGGTGCTTCAGTTCAAGTCGAAATATCCCTTTAGACACGTCAGGTACTTACGGCACGTCGAACAACTCCGGGAACGGTCACGAAGTGGTGGTGGAAGTTTCTTGCTAATGACACACTTGGACACAATTTGATGCACTTTATTATGAATTTGATGCACGAAAAAGGTTGACTTAGAAAGTCCGAAAAAATTACGAAAGACAAAGCGAAAACGATAAATTTGTGGTCTGCTAAGGGCAGTTAGTTGTCTTCGAATTGACGACAGTTCAAATCGATAGTTTTAAAGAAGTTATTTTTTTAAATTTGAATATTTGAATGCTAAGGTGAATGACCTCGAGTAGCCAATTACAGTTCAGCTGTTCATTAATTTGACGTACAGTGGTGGTCATCTAATTAGAAACACCTAGTCACCTGACATTTTTATAAAGTAACTAACATTATTATAGCATTTAATAGGAGGTAAAAAAAATTCACTACTTTACAATGTACTTTAATATCTCTAGTTTAATTACAAGCAATAATATTTGACAACCAAGACGACAATAAAAATAAATATCAGTGAAACAAAAAGTATCAATATCGTTAGGACTGGCAGAATGGACAACTAATTAGAAACATTGTATGACTTGGTTCGAAATTTGATTTTTTAAACTGAAATACAGTTCTCACAATTGTCAATCACATTGTAAATATTGCCACCATTTCTAACTCATTACGAAAAGTTACTATTTATTGTTGTTTTATTAAAAATGGGTAAAAATAAGATCTGTGATGCAGCAACGAGAAAAATTATAGTGAATTTTCATTTAAAACAAAAATGGAGTTACAGAAAGATCGCCGATTATTTGGAATGTTCCGTAAAGATGATATTTAACGCCCTCGCACATTTCAAACTACACGGAACATCAGATAACGTGCCAAGAAAACTTCGGCCCAGGAAGACTACAGTTCAAGAAGACAGGCTTATGCTTCGATTAGCTAAGGCGGACCCCTTTAAAGGATCCAATGTTATAAGAAAAGAGGTATTTTCAGAAGACGATCCTCGACACGTGTCCACTAAACTAGTTCGTAGACGGTTGGTTGAAGGAAAATTGTTAGGAAGGATCGCTAGAAAAGTACCACTACTAACCAGGCAACATAGAGAAAATCGTCTAGCATTCGCTCGCAAATATGGCAGTTGGACTATTCATCAATGGAAAAAAGTTTTGTTTTCAGATGAAACTAAAATTGATTTGATTAATTCCGATGGAAAATGATATGTACGACGACTAATAAACGAGGCTTTGAATAACAAGTACACTAAAAAGACAGTTAAGCACGGTGGTGGAAATGTGTGGGGATGTTTCTCAGGGTACGGGATTGGTCCCGTGAGAAAGATTGAAGGGCAAATGGATCAATATCAATACAAAAAGATCTTGGAAGAGACAATGATTCCATATTCCGAGGAAAATTTGCCAGTAACTTGGATATTTCAGCATGACAACGACCCAAAGCACTCAGCACGCAGCGTTAAAGCGTTTCTTACAGAACAATCCGTGACATTATTAGAGTGGCCTGCCAATAGTCCGGATTTAAATCCCATAGAAAATTTGTGGCACACTATAAAGACCAACCTGTCGCAGAAACACGTTACTAATATTCATGGACTTAACAGTGCATTTGAAGACGCTTGGAGAAGTATTCCTGTAGAAACTTGTTATAAATTGATTGAATCAATGCCGCGTCGCTGCAAAGCTGTTATTGATAATAAAGGCTACCCTACCAAATACTAATTGTCTAAGGATGTAGCATTCTTAGTATTTTTCAAAACTATTGGGGTTTTGTTCAAATTAAAAATGATTTAAGTAATGATTTTTTTGGTGTTTCTAATTAGTTGTCCGGTTTGTATCTCGTTTTTTATTTTGTTATTAATATAACTTTCAGTTTTAGAAAAACAACCGTTGTTTTCTGTTATTAAAATGGTATAACAATGCAATATAATATCCGATACATCGATTTTAATACGTAGGAACACTCAATGATACGTTAAACATTAGTTCGAAAGGGAATTTGCAATAAAAATATAAACCCAGGTAGGTGTTTCTAATTAGATGACCACCACTGTATGTGACAGCTGACAGAATCGCGCGCTTTCATACCGATTGATTGCACTTAGTGATGACGTCAAAACTGAACAGTAAATATCCCGATTTTAGTGAAAATTATGTTCATAACCATGATAGTCTCAAAAATTATGTTTGTGACTGTCGGGTGTTATTTATTTATTTGTCCCGAACCGAACTCGCACCGCTTTCGTCTCAGACGGGCGCTCGCCCACTGCGCCACCGAGACCGTCAAATTGATATTAAAACTACTATATTTCTTTCAGTTCGCAATGTCCTCATAGTGTTCGCGTTGTTCTCGTGGATTGGATCCATTGCTGTTCTTGTGACCAGCATTATACTCATCAATGCACTGAGAAAGGTAAATGCTACACCTTACACTTTTTCAACTTATAATACAAGGTGATTCATAATAAATAAATAAATAATTTTTTAGAGGAGGAAGGGCACAGCGAGATTTTCTCGTTCTGAATTGGAGCAGCCCGTCTGGGGAGGTACCTCCGCCTTACAGAAGATCGCAGCCAAATAACATTATTTGTTTTCAAATAGTGTTGTGTTCCTGCGATGAGTAAGGTTGCCAGAGCTCTTTAGGGGGAGGGGGGTTCGGGGTCGGCAACGCGTGCGTGATGCCTCTGGTATTGCAAGCGCTCATAGGCTACGGTAACCGCTTACCAACAGGTGGGCCGTATGCCTGTTTGCCACCTCAGTAGTATAAAAAAAAATATATATATTCCGGACTTATCACTCATGGTCAGCTGATCCCAAACTAGGCATAGCCTGTACTATGGGTACCAGAGACTGATATACATAATAGATAAATATGTAACACCCAGACACAGAACAAACATCTGTGTTAGTCACACAAATGTTTGTCCAGTGCGGGAATCGAACCCGCGACCTCTAGCGCAGAAGGCAGAGCTACTACCAACTGAGCTATGAGGCCTGTAATATATGTAATATAATATGTATACTATCCTGAAAGGCGCTTATTCTATCAACAAAATGAAAGAAAGGTAGCAATAAAAAAAAATATTTTTCCTTTTAAACATTTTTCAATTTCAATTTCCAATTTCCAAAGGTCGTAGGTATTACAAACTTTATTGCCATTTCGCTGTAGAATAAGTTTCCTTCGGGATAGTTTACATATTATGAATCACCTTGTATTTTAGGCTAATTTTAATCTTCTTTCAAATTATAACAAATGTATTTTCGTACCTTTGATTTATCTACCCTATATCATCATCATCATCATCTTCCTGCCCTTATCCCACTTCATGTGGGGTCGGCACAACATGTTTTCCTCTTCCACTCCCCTCTATCAGCCGTCATGTCAGTATTCACTCCTTTCTTACTAATTTCATCTTTCACACAGTCTATCCATCTTTTCTTTGGTCTACCTCTTCCCTTATATCCTTCCACATTCATATTTAACGCTCTTCTAGTCACATGACATTCCTCCCTCCGCATGACATGCCCATACCACGCTAACCTTTTGCTCTTCAACTTCTCAGTCACTGACGCTACTTTCAAACTTCCTCTGATGTACTCATTCCGTATCTTGTCCATTCTAGTCACTCCACACATCCATCTCAACATTCTCATTTCCGCAGCATGCACTCTTCTTTCATCCGTCCCTTTGGTTGCCCAACACTCAGATCCATACAGTACGACAGGTCTTATGATCCCTATATCAAGACAATAAAAAATACTCGGTATTTGAGAAGAATTTTGACAGTGCTGAATTTTGTCTTTCCTATGTGTACAAACTTTCACGCTATTTATATCAGTAGAATATTTAATTTTAAATCATTATCATTGCATTAATCAATAATCATTTCCACATCATGCAATCATCCTGTAGTTAATCAAAGAGGCCAAAAATAAGGTAATTGAGTGAGGCTTTCATAGTTAACACAACAGTCACATACGCAGCCCTGACCCCACACTCGGATCCCCTGTGTCGTGGGTATCAGAAACTATGGGTAGCCGTAATACAGGACCCGGAACGAATATTTGCAGAGAATGCTTATATTTGTCCGAACCAACCTCTTGCGTCTCAGCAGGGCTTCCGCTACGCCACCGAGGTTGACTCCACGCTTTTGTCATTTTGCTTTTCGCACTATTCATAAGAAAGGTAGGTTATACGAGAGGTAGGGCACAGCGAGATTTTCTCGCTCTAAATTGGAGCAGCCCGCCTTGCCTTGGGAGGTACCTCCGCCTTACAGAAGATCGCAGCCAAATAACATTATTTGTTTCAAATAGTGTTGTGTTCCTGCGGTGAGTAAGGTTGCCAGATCTCTTTAGGGGAGAGGGGTTCGGCAGGCAACGCATTAGCAATGCTCCAGGTGTTGCTGATGTCAATAGGCGACGGTAACCACTTACCTGATGGTAAGTGGTTACGGAGGAGAAGAGGACGGAGGCAAACAGGCTTACGGCCCACATCAGGTGGGCCGTAAGCCTGTTTGCCTCCGTATAACATAAAAAAAAAAGAAAGAGACCTTAGAAGTTCTCATGCTGTTGCAAATGTTTGTTACAAGGTCATTCATAACATTTATACCACCCCAAAAGGGTTTATTCTTTCAACAAAATGAAATAGGTTACCTACTTGACTGTGGTACAGAAATTCAGTACCATACCACCTAAATCATTATGATAATGTTTAATGTTTTGATATACCTGATACCTGTCTGTTTCTATCAATATTAATTAATTTTGTATAAGGTTAATGTACAACTAAATGATTGACGTAACTATGTGTTCCATAGTGTACCAATGGTTGAATAAATATGAAATGAAATGAAACTAGCTATCTAATAATAACTACAACCAGCTTATTCTATAACCAATTGGCAATAAAGTTTGTTCTACGACTTTTGGAAATTTGAGATTTTTCATTGAAAAAACTCTATGCGAAAATCAGCTGTTTTGGGGTCTAATCAGGTCAAACTCAATGAATCAGCTGTAGCAATCTCGATTCTGAACTTCTTGTACGTTTAGTTATAACTTCTAAAGATGATAAAAATACCAAAACCAGCTAATTTGAGAAAGTTTGTGAAAAAAAAGGAAAATATTGATTTTTTTTTTTCGCTAGTTTTATTTCTTTATGTTGATAGATTAACCCCCTGTCGGGACTCGGGATGGTTTACAATACATGTTATGAATCACCTTGTATTTCTTACATATTTTTATTTACTATATAAAAATATGTAAGAAAGACAAGAAATATACATACCTACTTATGTGTTGTTGTTTGTTTCTGTCTGTTATTGTTATGTCTCTATCGTTAACCTTATTCTATTGTTTTTTTTTTGTCAAAATAAATTTATTTAATTCAATTCAATTTATTTTTTCTCAATAGGCACATAAATTGCACTTAATATTGTCAATTTACAGGATAAATTAATAAAAAATAATTACATAACAATATAAATTAATAAATAGAAATTACAAATACACACACTTAAGTAGATCGAATTAAATTAAAGTCAAAAATTTGTAAATAATTATTGAAAATGTCAGTTAAAAAGAAACAAAACAATGTTTATTTGAGCTATCAGTCTTAGGTGGTAAGTACATTTGAGAAAAAAATAATAATAACAATATTATGGACTACGGGCCTCCAAACTAAGTTAAAACAATATAACAAACTTAAAATTAAAATTAATATTTTTCCCATGCTTTGCGGTCGGAGAGAAATTGATCCACATCATAATATGCTTTGTCTGTCAAGCGTTTTTTAATAGTTTTCTTTAATTTAACTTGACTGGCCTCATAGCTCAGTTGGTAGTAACTCTGCCTTCTACGCTAGAGGTCGCGTGCTCGATTCCCGCACTGGACAAACATTTGTGACTAACACAGATGTTTGTTCTGTGTCTGGGTGTTAAATATATATCTATTATGTATATCGGTCTCTGGTACCTATAGTACAGGCTATGCCTAGTTTGGGATCAGTTGACCGTGTGTGATATGTCCGGAATATTTATTATTATTATTTCATTTCAATTTATTTACAGGAATACGAGAAGCGTATTGTCCCGTGGCTGTACTCGTTCGGTGTGTTCATCCTGTTCCGTCTGATTGCGTTTTTGTTCTTCGCGATCGTGAACGACCTTATATTTTCTTACAACGTGCTGACGGTGCTGGTGTGGAGCCTGCTGATACCTGCGGGCTGCTACGGCTGGGTGCTGGTCTACAGCCTGTACCTTGAACTGTCCGATCTGACGAAGCTGGAGGACTTGGCGCATTTGAGGGTGAGAAAGAAATTTTTTTTTATACAACAGAGGTGGCAAACAAGCTTACGGCCCACCTGATGGTAAGCGGTTACCGTAGCCTATGAGCGCTTGCAATACCAGAGGCATCACGCACGCGTTGCCGACCCCGAACCCCCTTCCCCCTAAAGAGCTCTGGCAACCTTACCGCAGGAACACAACACTATTTGAAACAAATAATGTTATTTGGCTGCGATCTTCTGCTTACTAGTATACCACAATTTTTTTCTATACTTAAGTTAGAAGGTTGGTGATATACCGTAAAACATACAAATACTGCCAATTTTGTATAAAAAAAATACAAAAATATAAAAATCATACAAAAAGTACAAACCAACAAGAACCAAAGTAAGACAAACTAATACCATAGCAGTGGATAGATAGAAAGTAAACAGGTATAGGTATGTGCGAGGAGAGCGCTGCCATGTACGTATGTACGAAAAGCCCCGAGCTCAGCATATGTCATCACCATCATATCAGCCGTTCGACGTCCACTGCTGAACATGGCCTCCCCCACAGACAGAGCGAATTCCTTATCATGTGGGGGGATTTGCCCATACTCACCACGCTGGGCATGCGGGTTGGCGAGCGCAGTTAGAGCTATCGTTGTTAAAATGAGGGACGCTGCTGCCCATCCCCTAGCTTTTTTCCCTTAGTCGCCTCTTACGACATCCGCGGATAGGTCGATATGGAGGGGCCTATTCTTCAGCCGGGGCCACCACGGCCAATGTCAGCATATGTGCTGCTAACAAATTAACAGCGTCAGCGTTGATTTTCCATTCAGGGCTACGATCTAGTTACTAAAATAAACATGCGAATAAATAATAAGATTAAAATAT
Organism: Anticlea derivata; assembly: GCA_947579855.1. NCBI lineage: Eukaryota > Metazoa > Arthropoda > Insecta > Lepidoptera > Geometridae > Anticlea > Anticlea derivata. The sequence goes on along the minus strand of OX388287.1, from coordinate 1,980,348 downwards.
ACAAAGAGTTTTACAAAAATAATCACATGGAAAATAAATACAAAGAACACATAGGAATTATTACGAAACAAAGTTATATTTGCGGTCAATATCGTACAATGAACTACATGAGCGACCGCAAAATATAAATTTGTCACTTCCTACAATTGGAAATTTTCCTTTCTGATCCCGTGTTATGGTACGGAAGTCTCAGGGCACGAGTTATCGCACTTGACTGTCTTTATTTATGACAATCTTGATTTTCTTTTACAGATGGGCACCATGCAGTCCCTGAACGCATCGTTGGCGGGCTCGCGGCCCACCACCCCTCACAGCACCGTCTCCACCATGCCCGCCTCGCAGATATGATATACGGAACCAGGTAATAATAATAATAACCAGTTATAATTATAAATAACAACCAACAGTTACACACATGATCCTGACCTCAAGGATTCCCTGTGTCGTGGGTATCAGAAACTACGAGTATTTGTTTGACTTGTAATGACAATAAAAAGATTTTTGATTTGATGGTGGCGTAGCGGGCGAGTGGCCGTCTGAGACGTAAGGGCTGCCGGTTCGATGCCTGCTGCGGGACAAATGTTTGCATGATCTGCAAGTATTAGTTCCGGGTTGTTGCGGGTACCATGGTTCCTGAGACCCACGACACAGGGGATCCCAGTGTGGGCTCAGAACTGCGTATGTGACTCTTGTTAATTGTTTATTGTCGTCGATCCATCGGGTGGGAGGCCTTCCTGCACTCACGAATTCAATTTCGCAGGTAGGAGGGACGTGGGCCGCGGTGCACTGTGGCCAGAGGACTTACTACGACGACCAGAAATCATAGTACCACTAAACCAGGAACCCGAAGGAACCAGACCGCCGTCTCCAGAAGACAGTCTCCAGAACAGTGAAGGAAGGCGCAGAATTTGGGGTACCGTTGATACAGATGGTAGTGTTCGAAGCGCTGACGAATGCATCCCCCTGTCAGTAGACGAAGGTATGGACAGCCTTGAAACCCCCGTTTAAAACCAAAAAATAAGAAAAATCTACTATACAGAGTGTTAAAAGACACTCAAACAAAAGGAACTTGAGCAAAGGCTGTCTTGCCTGAAATAAATGTTGATATTATTATTATTAAAGGCCCTATAGTCTAACAAATAATCATATTCACGTTTTGACAGTTGAGATGCTGCCACTTTTTGACGAAAATTTAAATAAATATTCCGGATACATATACTTAATAAATAAATATTTAACACCCAGACACAGAACAAACATCTGCGTTCATCACACAAATGTTTGGCCAGTGCGGGAATCGAACCCACGACCTCTAGCGCAGAAGGCAGAGTTACTACCAACTGAGCTATGAGGCCAGTCAATAGTGAAGTAATAAATAGAACAACTGATCTAATGAATCAAAATCATTCAGTCAGTTCATTTGTTTAGAGTCACGAGTGTGGAGTCTGTCTACGGACTTGATTGCGCTACGTTCGTCGCGTTATTTTCTGTAGGCCGCGGTGAGCGGGCATCACAGTTTGTGCTATTCCACTTAATTTTAGGGATTGCAGGATGCAATTATGAGCTAATCAGTTCGCAGTACATTTATTGATCTGATCAGTTACAGCACTAAGCGCCTTCTTCCATGGAGCGACTCAAAAGGAACGCGACTGAAACTGTAGTCACTTATGAGTAGCCTGACTGCGATAGCACTCGGCATGCTGGTCGCGAGGCGACTGGTTTCGAGAAACTGTTGAAAAATGAACTAATAACAAGTAATTATAAGTGATTCTGACGTCGATGTGACTGGAGAAGTAATAATTCCATGTCATCGCTCGAATTATCACTAGTCATGTTAATTATTTTCGTTTTCAAAACATTGTTAGTTAAATCTTGTACTGAGTGACTGAGTTTCAGGAAATTCCAGTAGCGTCGTGGACGAGTCAGAGTTTCCAATCAGTCCGCAACTCTAGTTTCTAATGAGTTCCGTCACTTTTGCGTAGCGTCATGGACGAAGGGCCTAACGGTCTGAATGTGGCAACATTATTACGCGTTTTGACATTAGAGAACTATGAAACTAATTATTTGTTAGACTATAGTCTGCAGTCAGTGAGTTCTTACTTTTGGACCGTGAAACAAAACATATAATGTGCCTTAGAATTTTCAAAACGAGCCATGTAACTCACCGATTTTTGGGTTTAGTACCAGCAGGGCCCGGGCCCTAACGGCACCCAAATGTCGAGTGCCGCGACGGCCCGAACGCGGGCCTTCCTGGAACTAAACCAATTTTTATATCTAATTTTTAAAAATCTATTGATTTCAAATGAGCTTTTAATAATTCCATCATGTATATCAATTACTTGCTTCCTAAGCTGTAGTGGTCCATGAGTCCATTGTGGCTGTGAAATAACCAGTGTGGTGAATGGTAGCTTTTAAAACAGCTTTATCACGATTTTTGATGTGGTATTCAATCTTCAAGCTTTATGTATTTGTCTAATACCTACTTGGAAAATGTAATCATTCTTTAGCTTGCCAAGCTAGCCTTTTTAAATAAAGTTTAAAAAATGTCCCTTTTTGCCTGGTATCTGGTAAAAATACCGTAATATCATTAATATACAACATCGTGTATTATTTAATTATCTCTATTATGTATTAGTAGAAAAAACATCTACTATACTGTCTATAGTTTTCGTTTATAAGTTATTTTTACAAAAGTAATTTTGTTGTTGTAGATTTTGAACATATTTTTATCTCGTAAGGCCCCAATATTAGTGACGTTAGGAATATAATTAAAAAGTTAAATTTTAATTGCGTCATAATTAATAATAAAGCCTATATATTATTCAGGTATGTGTAGGCTTACATACAAACAAACAAATTTTACCTTTCTAATATTAGTGTAGATAGAGAACTTTCTCTTGATAAACTCAGCGATGTAGTGCCCTTCTGAGACGCAATGGATACGGGTTCGATTCCCGCTACAGGACAAATGTTTGCATGATCTGCAAATATTAGTTCCTGGTCTGGGTGTGGTACCACGGTACTCGTAGTTTCTGATACCCACGACACAGGGGATCCTATTGTGGGGTCTGGACTATGTATGTGACTGTTGGGTGTTATTTATGTTTCAGTTACACTTAACATACTTCCAATTCTTTGATAAAATTGTGTTTTGTTGTTCTTTCATTTCCACGAGTTTAGTTAGATGTAAGCTCGCTTCGCTCACTTAATCAATATTTAAAGCCCCATCACTAAAATTTGGCCTTAGGTGATAATAACTGTCAAAATTTATTTTTTTAGTTTATATTTTAAGCCCTTAATTTGTGTAGGTATCTCCGTCCGAGTTATTTCAATAAGTTTGAGTAGTAGACTTAGTATATATTGTTTACTCTTAAGAATCTCAGTTATACAGGGTGATTCATAATATATATACTACCCCGAAAGGGGTTATTCTATCATAAAACTAAAAAATATATCAAAGTATTTTTTTGGTACTCTTTCAAATCAGCTGTTTTTGGTCCTTTTATCATCTTTCTAAGTAATTATTAAACTTACGAGAAGGTCAACATCAAAATTACTACCTAAAAACAGCTGAAAATTGAGTTTGAACTGATTTGACCCCTGACAGCTGTTTCTTGCAGTGTATTTTCAGTGGAAAATGTCGAATTTCCATAAGTCGTTACACAAACTTTATTACCCATTGGGTGTAAAATAAGCCCCTTTCGGGGTAGCATATACTATATTATGAATCACCATATAATTAATTATATTATGTTGGCACAATTTATTAAAACGTTAATTAAATGTTTTTCTACTGCCATGGTATAATATTTTACTAAAATACTTTAGAAGTATATTTTATTATAAAAACGAAATTATATATTATATTTGACAGTTTTGTAATTATATAAAAACATGCCCTTTTAGGGGTACGCTGAGCCATCATGGCTTAATCTGACTTACCTTTTAGTAATGCATTTATTCTTTAAGTATAGACTAGCACTTACTAAAACATCTTAAAAGACTTAAACTTGTTCTTAAATCGATTATCAATATGTGCCTTAATAGTGTTGACTCATCATCATCATTTCAGCCGTAGGACGTCCACTGCTAAACATTGTCTCCACCACAGATTTCCGGAGCGACTTCCTATCATGTAGGGGGAATATGCCCATACTCACCACGCTGCGCTCGAGGGTCGGTGAGCGCAGTTAGAGTTCTTTGTGAAAATAGGGGACGCTGCCCATCCCCTATAGTGTTGACAGCCATTGGGTAAAACTACATATTAACACATGCGTCAGCATAGTAGTAGGGGGGCGGAGGGGTAGTCAGAGGCATATTCCAAAATCACTAGAATAAGTTGAAAATCTTTTTTAGCTTTTACTACGCACTGAAGTAGTATAGAAATGTACTGATAATTGCGTACCTATTATAATTTAAACTAAATACAATCCATCATTTATAGTATTAATGTAATTAGACATTTTTTATTCAAGTTGCGGATGAAATAAATTTTACAAATGATATTATTGTTTTATTCGTAGGGGTTCGCCCTTTATAGCTATACCCCCTTTCGGGATGGTATACATGTTATGAATCACCTTGTAGAGATAAACCTTTATAGCTACAGGCTTGAATTTTTTTGCTGCCTGTTGCACTAATTTGGCACTAAATATCTGGCTATATATTTCATAGCTCTTGTGCACGAAAGGAGCCTCTCAGAGGCGCACTTTATTCACGAGAGGTAGGGCACAGCGAGATTTTCTCGCTCTAAATTGGAGCAGCCCGCCTGGAGAGGTACCTCCGCCTTACAGAAGATCGCAGCCAAATAACATTATTTGTTTCAAATAGTGTTGTGTTCCTGCGGTGAGTAAGGTTGCCAGAGCTCTTTAGGGGGGGAGGGGTTCGGCAGGCAACGCATTAGCAATACTCCAGGTGTTGCTGATGTCAATAGGCGACGGTAACCACTTAGGTGGGCCGTAAGCCTGTTTGCCTCCGTATAACATAAAAAAAAAAAATACTTTAATCCTTTCACTACACTGATTCTTCTCTATATCCTTTTCAGGTCCAACATACCTTAACCTGGTCACTGACCTAATACAGATTACAGGATGACTAAGAAAGAGTCAGTAACACGCCAAGAAGTTTTTTAAGAAGGCTTTTGGTTCATATCTCAGAAACGTTCTGGCACCTAAGTTTTAAATTGTATATTCAGATTGCACCTACGCACGCGATCCTCTCGCAAGCTATGCTCGGAGTTTCACTACGTGATAAGATCCGAAATGAGGAAATCCGTAGAAGAACTAAGGTCACCGACATAGCTCTCAGAATTAGCAAGTTGAAGTGGCAGTGGGCAGGCCATATAGCTCGCAGAACCGACAACCATTGGGGAGTCAAGGTTCTCGAATGGCGACCACGAACCGAAAGGTTCGATGGACCGACGATATTGTGAAGGTTGCGGGAAGTCGGTGGATGGAGAAGGCTCAAGAGCGTTCGTCATGGAACTCTGGGGGAGGCCTATGTCCAGCAGTGGACTTCTACAGGCTGATGATGTTGATGATGATGACTCGATACTATCCTACTATTATAAATGCGAAAGTTTGTGGTTCAATCACGCCCAAGCGGCCGAACGGATTTGGATGAAATTTGGCACGGAGGTAGATTAAAATCTGGAATAGCATATAGGCTACTTTTTACCTTCATAGGAACCGCGCGAGCAAAGCCGCGGGCGGAAGCTAGTATTTACATATCATCCAAATCCGTTCGGCGTGATTGAACCACCAACAATCTAAACATCATCATTGTTTTACTTGTAATAAATATATTAATTGTTATCAAATTGAATTAATAATTATAGGAGGAGGTAGGGCACGGCGAGATTTCCTCACTCTAAATTGGTGCAGCCCGCCTAGAAGGTACCTCCGCCTTACAGAAGATCACAACCAAATAAAATATTTGTTTCAAATAGTGTTGTGTTCCTGTGGTAAGGTTGCCAGAGCTCTTAGGGAGGGGAGGGGTTCGCATGTAACGCATTAGCAATGCTCCAGGTGTTGCTGATGTAAATAGGCGACGGTAACCACTTACCATCAGGTGGGCCGTAAGCCTGTTTGCCTCCGTATAACATAAAAAAACAATATACGAGTACAACATTTATTAGAACGTACAGAAATATATAGGAAACAGATCTTTATATAATTAATACATATCGCCTGTAATTACATACCTTGCTATGATTACCTCAATATTATCCCAGTTGTTCCATGGGACAGGTGAGACTTTAAGACTTGGACAATTTTAAAAGATAAAAAATAAACTTTATACAATACATATCGCCTGTAGTTATAATTCTTCGCTATGTATTTAACTCTAAATAGCACAATATTTTCCCATTTGTCCCATTGAACAAGTGAAACTTTTCATCACTTGGACAATGTCAATTAGCTAACGATTATCATCGATTTGAAAGAATTTTATTACAATATTTTATGTGATTTGATCAGATTTTGATCGCAATTTATACAAGGTCATTCATAAAATGTATGCTATCCCGAAAGGGGCTTATTCTACACCCAATTGGCCATAATGCTTTTTCTACGACTTTAGTAAATTCTTGATTTTTCATACAAAAATCTCTAAGAAAAACATCTGTTCAAAATACTTAGGTATAGTATTAGGTAGCAAAATTGATGCCCAACAAAATTCTCGTACGTAAAGAAATTAGTTATAAAGATGGTTAAAATAACAAAAGCGACTATTTTTTGAAAATATTGATTGTTTTTTCGCTAATATTCTTTCTTTTTGTTGATAGAATAACCCCCTTTAGGGATGGTATACATGTTATGAACCACCTTGTATAGATAAAAAAAACTTTATAAAATTATATCAATACGTAATTAATATCTGTTATCACTTGAATAGTTACTTACGTTAGAAAAGGTACATTCAACAGAAATTACAAAAATATTTAGTTCCCTATTTATTCACAAAAATAACAATGATGTAATGAAATAAATAAATTATTGGTTTAAAACGCAAAATACTGTAAACACTGGAATTGCCATCCACTCAATATTTGGTATAAATAACGATAAATTGGTCATAAACAAATTAATGAGTATTCTAAACTTCAAATTCCAACCAAGGAAGGTTTTTTTTTTGTAAATGCACTTTCTTAAATTGGGAATTTTCGGGGTATTTTTTAATTCAGAAATGAGCTACTTTATAAAAACTTAGTATCCATTATGTTATATTATACCTTGTATATCAACAAGCATACAGCTTAGAATAAAAATAATAATCCCTTCGGAATGTATGACTGTTGTATGTTCATTAATTTGTTCAAGATTTATTCGTTTGACAATGTTTTATGATCTACTAGCTAGCGCCCGCGGCTTTGCTCTCGTGGTACCTTGATAAAAAGTAGCTTTATATGTTATTCTAGGTAAAAAACTATCTATTCCAAGTTTTATTGAAATCGATCGAGCCGTTACGGTGTTATTAAAGCACAAACATCCTCACAAACTTTTGCATGCATAATATTAATATACATAATAATGGTTTATAAATTAATTATTATATACACAAGCGACCCTGATATTAAATGCATAAAAATAGTCAACAAATAATTACGGTATTCGTAATACATTTGAATAAATAGATTAAAAAGTTATTACGACTTGTAATTTTCTAAAAGAGTATATGCTATAGGATAAATCTGCCTATTGGATGAATATATTCAAAGTTTCTTTCAAATCTGTTTACCCGTTATAGCGCCCGAACACTGAAGTACTCGGCCACTAAAGTACTAGTAGTTTAATAGTTCAATTAATTGCAGAGCTCTGCCGAGTAGTGAATTAAGTTGCTGTGTTCAACCGAGTAGTTGATTGCAGAGCTCTACCGAGTAGTGAATTTAATTGCAAAGTTCAACCGAGTCGTTAATTGCAGAGCTCTGGCGAGTAGTGAATTTTATTGCTGTGTTCAACCGAGCAGTTAATTGCAGAGCTCTGCCGAGTAGTGAATTTAATTGCAACGTTCAACCGAGTGGTTAATTGCAGAGCTCTGGCGAGTAGTGAATTTTATTGCTGTGTTCAACCGAGCAGTTAATTGCAGAGCTCTGCCGAGTAGTGAATTTAATTGCAACGTTCAACCGAGTGGTTAATTGCAGAGCTCTGGCGAGTAGTGAATTTTATTGCTGTGTTCAACCGAGCAGTTAATTGCAGAGCTCTGCCGAGTAGTGAATTGCAGAACTAGTCAGAATAGTTAATGGTAGACTCAACTCAGTAGTTAATTAAGTCTAAGAGGCGCACTGTAATCCTTTCAATACACTGATTCTTTCATCGAGACGGTCATAGGCCCGACCATACCTCAACCTGGTCACTGACCTAATACAGGATGACCAAGAAAGAATCAGTGACACGCAAAGAAGAAGAAGAAGTGGTTAATTTAATTGTAGTTCTCTATCGAGTAGTAAATTGTAGAGCTCGGCCGAGTAGTTCACTGCAAAGTGGGCCGAGTAGTTAATTGCAGAGCTCTGCGAAGTAGTTCACTGCTGTGTTCGGAGAGTAGCTCAGTGTTTGGCGGAGTTTTAGGCTCGTATTCAGAGACAAGACTCAAGCATTGATCTGTACTTAAATCTCGATTTGAATCGAGATTCTAATTCTTGAACAGTATTTAAGTATAGCTTCAATGATCACAGTTCACCTGAGTAAATGCTCATTCTGAAACGTCAATCAGACGAAATCGGTACTTAAATCTAGATTTGATTTGACATTAATCAAATGACATTTACGTTCCGTTACACGTACTATGATGCATAATTATACTTCACTTTATTGTTCTATTCTATTTCCACCCCGACTGTTTGAATTTCTGATCGAAAATTATAAATAAATCAAAATGTAAACGAGAACATTTGAGTACAGATTTGAGACTCGATTCAGCTGAGAGTAGTTTAAGTACCGTTCTTGAATAAAAGCTATGTTTGAGCAGAGATTCAATACTTAAGTAGAGTTCAGCTGATCTGTGATTAAATCTATGCTTGAATCGTGTCTCTGAATACGAGCCTTAGTACTTGGCCGAGTTTTCAGTGTGCGGCCGAGTAGTCCAATACAATAATAATAACATACTAAATAGCTCATTGGTGTAAACTCTGCATAAGAAAAATGCAGACACTAAGGTAACAATTACAAAATGAGTTCTATTACTGGCCCTTTTCAGGGCTGCCACACATCAACCTGGACAACGCAGACCAAGAAGGAACCAGCAAAGACAATATAGCAAGATCGCCTCCTCTCAATGATATACTTGGTAGTAGATATTGAGAATGGTTTTTTGAAACTTTTATACTTGGAGCTAGCGGTGTTAAACCGAAATTCAAAAATATTTCTGCCAAAGGTTTTCCGCTTGCTTGCTTGTGTCACTGATTCTTTCTTGGTTCTGTATTAGAACAGTGACCAGGCTGAGGTACGGTGGCCCTGAAAAGGGCCCATGACCATGATCTACGATGTAAACTTTCAGCACCAGCATCATTCTTTCCATGGCGTAGTTGGAATCGCATTAAAGGTGAAGATGCGGGTTCGAATCGTGCTTGTTAGAAATTTTTAGTATCATGGGTGGCGTAGTTGGTATCGCATTCAAGGTGAAGATTTTATAGAAGCATTAGGTACATATTTCATCAAGTGTAGCGTGTGCTGCCCTTAGATCATTTGTTGAAGCTCACATTTGTCTTCTTTTTTTTCACATTTTTATAAGCTCTTATTTGGGATTATAATTAGATGAAAAGTAATCTAGCTCTTTTGAGCCTCACCTAGTTCGATCGGCACCACACTGAAGCTTTAAATTCCATTTTGTGAAAAGGGATCATCGAAAAAAATGATAGGCACGCGCGCCGTGTTTGTTGCCTGATTCTTCTAGGCTTGGTCGCGAGGAACAGGCGTAGCTTCACCTAGTATCTAAGACGTTTCAAAGTGATCCTAGTGATTTTATTGAAATAAAGGCCTTTTGACTTTGACTTTGACTTTGATGCGGGTTCGTACCGCTGGTTCGAAATTTTTAGTATAATTTAAATTTAAGTAAGATTAGCTCTGAAGTCCGTGATGTTTCCTCTTCATCCTCGCGTAGGGTCCGATGTCGGGGTCCATCACAAAGTCGTAGAGCACGGCCGACCAGCTGTTGTGCTGCGGCAGGTTGTCGTAGAATTCTGGCGCGATGCGTTTCACCTGGAACACATAATTATCATTTAAGAGATCATCATCTCCCTACCCTTATCCCACTTCATGTGGGGTCGGCACAACATGTTTTTCTCTTCCACTCCCCTCTATCAGCCGTCATATCAGTATTCACTCCTTTCTTATCCGGTTCGAAGGACCAAATAATGTATAGTCCAGTTAGACTATACGATTAGAAAAGTTAGTTAAGTTAAACCACTGATGCCGAGTTTAGTTAGTTTAATCAGAAAGTTATAAGTAGAAAGTTTACGTAATATAAAAGATAGATTGGCGTTTCCAACCCGCGTCTTAATTGTTTGGTACTTAGTTAAGCACAGTCTCATTTAATCGAGGCCGCGTAAAATGCTGACTCCGTCACCTACATACGAGTAAGACTGTACGTGACCGTACACTCATGTCATCTTTCACACAGTCTATCCATCTTTTCTTTGGTCTACCTCTTCCCTTATATCCTTCCACATTCATATTTAACGCTCTTCTAGTAACATGACATTCTTCCCTCCGCATGACATGACCATACCACGCTAACCTTTTGCTATATATTTATATATATAATTATCATTTAAGAGATAATATATTATTATTTGACTGGCTTCATAGCTCAGTGGTAGTAACTCTGCCTTATGCGCTAGAGGTCGCGGTTTCGATTCCCGCACTGGACAAACATTTGTGACTAACACAGATGTTTGTTCTGTGTCTGGGTGTTAAATATATATCTATTATGTAAATCAGTCTCCGGTACACATAGTACAGGCTATGCCTAGTTTGGGATCAGTTGACCGTGTGTGATATGTCCGGAATATTTATTTATTATTCATCATCATCAGCCTGTAGAAGTCGACTGCTGGACATAGGCCTCCCCCAAAGAGTTCCACGACGAACGGTCTTGAGCCTTTTCTATCTAACTCGCAACCTTCACAATGTCGTAGGTCCATCGGGTGGGGGGCTTTCCAACACTGCGTCACATAATTTATTAACCATCATCATCATATATTAAATATTATTCATCAACACATAATCATTATCATCATACCAGGCTGAGAGCACTGGCGGAGGGGTGGTAGTGGCCCCGCCTTCCGATCAACATGTCGTGGGTTCGAAACCTGTCGTGCACCAATGGATTTCGGAAAATGTATGTGCGCTATGCTAGTGCTCTCAAACGGTGAAGGAAAACATCGAGAGGAAACCGGCATGATCTAGAACTTAAAAATTCGAAGACATGTGCCATGTACACGAAAGGAGCCCCTAACGCCCGGAAACACTGAAACGTCACTTAACTATTTGAGATGCCGTTATCGTTCAGAATGTTATACTCAAACATTAATTAGATCACCACTTATTTTTAAGTGACGTTTCAGTATTCGGGCTGAAGAGGCGCACTTTAATCCTTTCACTACACTGATTCTTTCAATGACGGTCATAGGCCCTTTTCAGGGCCACCATACCTCAGCCTGGTCACTGACCAAATACAAGATGAACAAGACATATAAGATAATATAACTCACAGAACCGACAACCGTTGTGGAGTAAAGGTTCTCGAATGGCGACCACGAACCGGGCGACGCAGTGTTGGAAGGCCCTCCACCCGATGGACCGACGACATTGTGAAGGTTGCGGGAAGTCGGTGGATGGAAAAGGCTCAAGACCGTTCGTCGTGGAACTCTTTGGGGGAGGCCTATGTCCAGCAGTGGACTTTTACAGGTTGTTGATGATGAATACAGAACCAGTAAATAAAAAATAAAAAACATATATTCCGGACATATCACACACGGTCAACTGATCCCAAACTAGGCATAGCCTGTACTATGGGTACCAGAGACTGATATACATAATAGATATATATTTAACACCCAGACACAGAACAAGCATCTGTGTTAGTCACAAATGTTTGTCCAGTGCGGGAATCGAACCCGCGACCTCTAGCGCAGAAGGCAGAGTTACTACCAACTGAGCTATGAGGCCAGTCGACCAGTGACTCGATAAGCAAGCAGGCATGGTTACCTCCGGCAGCCTGCTGCCCGGAACAGCTGGGAAGTCGTGGTGCTCGTTGTGGTACCCCACATTAAACGTGATCCAGTTCAACGGTCCATAGTATGAGTATGTTTCGTATCCTTTCTTGAACATGTAGTGTTCAGATATAAAATGACCTGAAAAATAAAGGTTTTTTTTAAATAATAATAATATCAGATAAAAGAAAATAAGACTGGCCTCATAGCTCAGTTGGTAGTAACTCTGCCTTCTGCGCTAGAGGTCGCGGGTTCGATTCCCGCACTGGTCCCACACAGATGTTTGTTTTGTGTCTGGGTGTTAAATATATATATATTATGTATATCAGTCTCTGGTACCCATAGTACAGGCTATGCCTAGTTTGGGATCAGTTGACCGTTTGCGATATGTCCGGAATATTTATTTATTTATATCTTTATTTCAGGCTACTTGACATATTACACAAACATGTGTAACATTCCATGGCCCATATTAATAAATACCTTACAGACTAACATACATATAATATTAAAATTAAATAACTACACCACATATAGAGTCAGGGACTTTCTTGATCGTGTGCGCCTCCCTGTAGCGACAGTAGACCACTCCAGCTGACCAGAAGTCGTTAATAATAATAATATCAGATAAAAGAAAATAAGACTGGCCTCATAGCTCAGTTGGTAGTAACTCTGCCTTCTGCGCTAGAGGTCGCGGGTTCGATTCCCGCACTGGACAAACATTTGTGACTAACACAGATGTTTGTTCTGTGTCTGGGTGTTAAATATATATCTATTATATATATCAGTCTGTGGTACCAATAGTACAGGCTATGCCTAGTTTGGGATCAGTTGACCGTGTGTGATATGTCCGGAATATTTTATTTTTATTTTAATAAGATTAAAATTAGGTTAAAAAGTTTTTTTTTTCCTTTGACTAATATAGGTAATTTCTTTTTGTTAATAGAATTAGCCAAGTGGCGATCACAATAGGCCAGTTGTGGCCGCAGTGACACCATAGCCACAAAAAGTAAATAAAAAAAATAAAATAATAGAATTAGCCTCTTTGAGATAAGTCAAAGTCAAAGGGCATTTATTTCAATAAAATCACTAGGATCACTTTGAAACGTCTTAGAAACTAGGTGAAGCTATGCCTGTTCCTCGCGACCAAGCCTACAAGAATCAGGCAACAAACACGTCGCGCGTGCCTATAGTTTTTTTGATGATCCTTTTTCACAAAATGGAATGATAGTTTATTAGTTGTGCGAACCACACACTTTTTTTGTGGATTGGAAGGCAAGGATTCCTTTTTCTAAGAGTTCTGAATGAAAGGCTCTTGGGAGGTTTCTTCCTTTATTTTCGTACGTTTTCGTAGGACAGGTATTGCGAAACTGCATTGCGAATGACAATTTGGCTCTGTATATACAAGGTGATTCATATATATATATATATATATGTATTCCATCCCGAAAGGGGCTTATTCTACAAGCAATTAGCAATAAAGTTTTTTCTAAGACTTTTGGAAATTCGACATTTTTCATTGAAAAAACTCTATGCGAAAATCAGCTGTCAAACTCAATAAATCTGCTGTTTTAGGTAGCAATCTTGATTCCGAACTTCTTGTGCGTTTAGGTATTAGTTTTAAAGATGTTTGTGAAAAAAAAATCAAAAAAAATAATGAAAATATTGATGTTTTTTTTCGCTAATATTATTTCTTTTTGTTGACAGAATAATCGGGATGGTATACATGTTATGAATCACCTTGTATACTAAACAGGGACTGAATAACCGGAATATAAAGGTACCTTTAAATAACGATATGACGTCATACCGATAAATTCCGGTTACCCGAATAATTCTCTACAGATTAATATAACGGTACGGTAAATAAATCTGGCTTCGCAGTTCATTTCGGTTTATTTCGCTACCGGTACCTATAACCGAAATAAATAAAGGTTTATAAAGGTTTTCTTTGATGAAACGCCGCCCCCCGCCACCGCGGTGCGACTGTCCTAGCGAACTAGCCACGGCTCAAAATGTCGGTACCGAAATCTACCGGTATGAAATAATTGTACCGTAATGCCCTACCGGTATAGCATAATGGTACCGAAATGTTTTAACGGTACCAGTACCTATAACCTATACCGCTTTCAGTCCCTGATACTAAATCTGTAGGAACTTTCTAGAACTATGTTTCTCGAATGCACTACTATTTCTAAGAACATTCTAGATCAATCTATCTTGAAACGAATAAATTCCTAGAACATTCCAGAAAGTTCCATAAAGAAAGACTAACCTTCTCGAAGCTTCTATTTAGTCAACGATGTTTCTCGAAAGTTCTATGTACTATTTAGGGTACCGCAAGGGGTTTTCGCACAGAAGGCGGTTTGATACGATTTTTAACTAACACTAAAAAGTAGAAACATCGTTAACTTATACAGTTCCTAGGCAAATTAAAAATATCTTAATAACTATTTAACGTCGTCCTGCACACTAGTTACGGAACACGTATAAACTTACCCGCAACAGGATGGACCCCCATCGCCATTAGCGATCCAAATATCAGATAGCCGAGGACCTTACCACCTGCAACAATATTTTTTTTTATTTTTTTTTTATACATCTGAGGTGGCAAACAAGCATACGGCCCAACTGTTGGTAAGCGGTTACCACGCGTTGCCGACCCCGAACCCCCTTCCCCCTAAAGAGCTCTGGCAACCTTACTCACCGCAGGAACACAACACTATTTGAAACAAATAATGTTATTTGGCTGCGATCTTCTGTAAGGCGGAGGTACCTCCCCAGGCGGGCTGCTCCAATTTAGAACGAGACAATCTCGCTATGCCCTACCTCCTCCAATATAATATTATAATAATAGCATCCCATAATTTCACAGTTCACAGCTGAGTCAACTCTAAATAGTAACTAATATTGACTGGCCTCACAGCTCAGTTGGTAGTTACTCTGCCTTCTGCGCTAGAGGTAGCGGGTTCGATTCCCGCACTGGAAAAACATTTGTGACTAACACAGGTGTTTGTTCTGTGTCTGGGTGTTAAATATATATTATATCTATTATGTATACAGGCTATGCCTAGTTTGGGATCAGTTGACTGTGTGTGATATGTCCGGAATATTTATTTATTTATTATTTATTTATTTATAATATATATACAACTAGCTTCCAGCTGCGGCCTCGCTCGCGTCGTACCTTCATAAAAAATAGCTCTTGTTCTGTTCTAGGTTTCAACGAAATCGGTTGAGCCGTTACGGCGTGATTGAACAACAAACATCCTCACAGACTTTCGCATTTATAATATTAGTAGGATAGCATAGTATGGTACAATACAGGTCCACCATATCACAACCTGGTCACTGACCTAATGGGATGACCACGAAAGAATCAATGACGCAACCAGCAAGCAAGTATAGTGTGGATCATCATCATAATCTGACTTCGTTCGTTCTGACATCTGACATCATCAGCCTGATGAAGTCCACAGCTGAACATAGGCCTCCCGCAAAGAGTGCCATGACGAACGGTCTTGAGCCTTCTCCATTCACCGACTTCCCGCAACCTTCACAATGTCCTCGGTCCATTGGGTTGGGGGCCTTCCAACACTGCGTCGTCCGGTTCGTGGTCGCCACTCGAGAACCTTTGTTCCCCAACGGTTGTCGGTTTTTTTTTTATACAACTAAGGTAGCATACAAGCATACGGCCCACCTGTTGGTAAGTGGTTACCGTAGCCTATGTACGCTTGCAATACCAGAGGCATCCGGCACGCGTTGCCGACCCCTTAAAAAGTTCAAAACGCCCTTTTTGAAGAACCCCATACTGTAGTCCTTAGGAAAAACCTCAGCAGGGAGATAATTCCACAAGCTGAGTGTTCGCGGGAGGAAGTTCCTCTGAAACCGCACGGTACGCGACCAACCCGGCTCCAGGGTGTGAGGATGGATCCCCTGCCTATGGCGAGAGGTGCGGTGTGGATAAGCGAGTGGAAAAAATGACTCACCAAACAACTTCAGGACCACAGCATCAAAGAACAATTGTATAATCAGATTGACCAGTTCCAATGGGGTCGGTGGTAGCGGACGCACCACCAAGGGCCTGAACGAGTAGAACAATGGCTGCAGCACCAGCCAAATCAGCTTGCCGAAGGTCGTGTTGAAGAGTTTCGCTTCTATGAGCGTCGGGAGATCCGTATCTATCACTTCGTCGCCTTGGTACTGTGGAAGATATTGATGAGAGTTAGCGTCGGTAGTTTACTTTGTTTGGGTGATGAATAGGCCCCTCCATTTCTACCCGTGCCTAAAATAGCGAGATACTCACTTGATCCTGAAGACCCAATCTTCAGGATCAAGTGAGGGAGAAACCCATTTCCCTTTATGTATTTAAATGTAGCTTATAGTTTTTTTTTTCATAGTTCATAGTTATTTAATGGTAAAAAACAGATTACAAGTCAAATGAACACAGTACACATAGTCAGTAGATAGGTAAATGCTAACTACTTAAGTTACTTATTTACGTACTTACGCCAAAAGCGTACTTACATAATACATTTCCTTTCTGAATATCTATATATCCTTTAATTTCCACCCATTTTATTAATTTTTGAATGTATATATCTCTTTTAGTCCCTAGGTCGGGCACTGGAAATTGCGATACATTCTATACGATCAAGAAAGTCCCTGACTCTAGATGTGGTGTGGTTATTTAAGTTTAATATTATATGTATGTTAGTCTGTAAGGTATTTATTAATATGGGCCATGGCATATTACACATGTTTGTGTAATATGTCAAGTAGCCTGAAATAAAGATATTAATAATAATAATATACTTCTGCAATTTCCAGTATTCTACATTGTATCCTTATCCATGTAATAACGTTCAAATAAATAAATAATAATAACGTATACATAAGGAGAACTTCTTTTTCAGAAGCCTTCACTGTGCGTGGTCTGACACGCACAGTAGTCAATTAAAGATTTTTTTGTTGCGATAATATTGAAAGTTACACTAATAGGCGTGCGCGCACCTTCACATACACACACACCTTCTTACCAACGCATACACACACCCTCCCACCAACACATACACACACACAATCCCAACAACACACACGCACAACTATACACACAAACGCGCGCATATTAGAAAAGTGCATTTATTATATCATTGGATGCTGTGATTATCTTACGAACTTTTCAACATTTCGACCAATATACTCAATAAGTACCCATTTTTAAGTTATACGGAGGCAAACAGGCTTACGGCCCTCCTGATGGTAAGTGGTTACCGTCGCCTATTGACATTAGCAACACCTGGAGCATTGCTAATGCGTTGCCTGCCAAACCACTCCCCCCCTAAAGAGCTCTGGCAACCTTACTCACCGGGGAACTTACTTAAGGGGGGGAGGGGTTCGGCAGGCAACGCATTAGCAATGCTCCAGGTTTTGCTAATGTCAATAGGCGACGGTAACCACTTACCATCAGGAGGGCCGTAAGCCTGTTTGCCTCCGTACAACATAAAAAAAAAAACCAATAATGTTATTTGGCTGCGATCTTCTGTCTTCTGTAAGGCGGAGGTACCTCCAGGCGGGCTGCTCCAATTTAAAGCGAGAAAATCTCGCTGTGCCCTACCTCCCCCAAAAACTCTATCCTGCTACGTACCCTATGGTGCTCCAAGTGGTACTTCTTGAAGCTGATCGAGATGGGCACGCCTATGGGCAGGTTCGCGAAGAAGCCGAACAGTCGGTTGTGCATCGGCCGGTTGTGCCCAAACGCTAGGTTATGAGCTATTTCGTGAATCGCTGGAAATAAAAAAAAAACCATCAGTCAGTCATCAGTTCAGGCTTTTTGGCGGGAACTTGCGATGTGATGTTGTGCTCTCAATTTATTTTACAAAAATAGTGTTAAATTGAATCATCATCATCATTTCAGCCGTACGACGTCCACTGCTGAACATGGCCTCCCCCACAGACAGAGCGAATTCCTTATCATGTGGGGGGATTTGCCCATACTCACCACGCTGGGCATGCGGGTTGGCGAGCGCAGTTAGAGCTATCGTTGTTAAAATGAGGGACGCTGCTGCCCATCCCCTAGCTTTTTTCCCTTAGTCGCCTCTTACGACATTCGCGGATAGGTAGATATGGCGGGGCCTATTCTTTAGCCGGGGCCACCACGGCCAAAAAAATTTAACGGTTAAATTGAATAATATTGTGTAATTATGGTGGTGTTTTGCGTAATATTGTTTGAGTAAACCGCACAAGTGAAGTGAAATAGAATGATTGCGTGCACAGTCATATTTCGAGTTGGCGCCAAGAGGTCCCTCGAGGTTTTAGTAAGATAGCCACCATCATATCTTACTAAAACTGAACTAGACTTGACTTGACCATGACTGACGTAAGAAAATGAAGTAAGATAAAAATAATAACAAGAAAAAATATGTACACGTACTCGTAGGACTAGGTGGTAAGGCCTAAGATGCCATAGCCAGACCGAAAGGGAAAAACTTAAAAAAAAACATCAGTTAAATAAATAAATAAATATTCCGGACATATCACACAAGGTCAACTGATCCCAAACTAGGCCTGTACTATGGGTACCAGAGACTGATATACATAATAGATAAATATTTAACACCCATATTTAGTTCAGCCTGTTCAGATGTCCACTGCTGAACAAAGGCCCCCACAGATTGGCTACCCCTACAGAATGTGGGGAGCATTTGTCTAACCACACTGGGCATGCGGAGTGGCGAGCGCAGTTCTTTATAGGGGACGCTGCTGTCCAGCTTTTTTCCTTTTGTCGCATTTTTAGACATCCACGGGTAGGTAGATATGGACGGGCCTGTTCTTCAGCCACCACGGCCATAACATAAATAGTTTGGTGAAACTTTCTACAAACAGATTATATGGGGTAGGCGTGCCCAGCACCTATACCATCCTTTCTGCCCAGTCGGCCTGATCCACAGGAAAAACATGGCCAAAGCAGACTTTACCGCGGGGTTCCCCACGATGTTTTACCTTCACGACCAAGAAAGACATAGTGATAATCGTAGCACGTACGTTTTATCATAATCGTGCGACGATAATCGTAAAAATACTATACTTAAATGCGAAAGTTTTTGAGGATGTTTGTATGTTGTCAAAGTCAAAGTCAAAAGGCATTTATTTCAATAAAAAACCTAGGATCACTTTGAAACGTCTTAGAAACTAGGTGAAGCTATGCCTGTTCCTCGCGACCAAGCCTAGAAGAATCAGGCAACAAACACGGCTTGTTGGATGTTTGTGGTTCAATCACGCCGTAACGACTGAACCGATTTCGATGAAACTTCAAAAAGATAGAGGTCTTTACCTAGAATAGCATATAGGCTACTTTTTATCTAGGTACCACGAGCATTGTCGCGGGCGCAAGCTAGTAGGGGATAATCAAAACGATTGAAAACAATAAAATACCAGTTACACCAAGTGTTTTGGATAAGATTACGGATAACGCTATTTAGTGGGGTCCTGATCCGAATAAGCACGATTCGGCTGGCCGAAAAGATAGAACATAACTGATTGAGCGATCGAAGATCTCTCGAACAACTTACAATGCGGTATGCATGTAATTTAGTAGGTCAACAGGTTGTACTATCAAGATTCGCTGGCAAGAATATGAGTTAAATCGGCCAAGGGGTTGTTAAGAAATAGGGGTCCAAAAGGGAGTTTGAAAATAAATATATACAAATACATGAAGTGGAATATGAACGTCCAAAGTTTATTTTAAAAGTTGTTTTAGTTTCTAGTATTTAACACTGTTTGATTTCCGAATAAAATAACATAAAAAGATTTTTATTTTTATTCTAGGTTATATGATTTTTGAGATACAAGGAAAGGAAGAAGTAATTGACCCCAAAACAGCAGATATTTCAAAGTGTTTTCTTTTCAATAAAAAAATTCGAATTTGCAAAAGTCGTCGAACAAATTGCCAAATTTGGTGTAGAATTAGCCCCTTTCGGGGTTGTGTACCTATTATAATCGCCTGGTAAACGCCAGACGGTAAGCCCCTTCGTCCATGACGCTACGCAAAAGTGACGGAACTCATTAGAAACTAGAGTTGCGGACTGATTGGAAACTCTGACTCGTCCACGACGCTACTGGAATTTTCTGAAACTCAGTCACTCAGTACACGATTTTATGTAAACAAAGATTTGAAAACGAAAATAATTAACATGACTAGTGATAATTCGAGCGATGACATGGAATTATTACTTCTCCAGTCACATAGACGTCAGAATCACATATAATTACTTTTTATTCGTTCATTTTTCAAACAGTTTCTCGAAACCAGTCGCCTGGCGACCAGCATGTCGAGTCGCCAGGAGACTAGTTACAAACGCGTACCTTTTGAGTAGCGTCGTGGACGGACGCGCATTGAAATACTAGTGCTATCGCAGTCAGGCTACTCATAAGTGACTACAGTTTCAGTCGCGTTCCTTTTGAGTCGCGCCGTGGACGAAGGGGCTAAGTCAGTCGAACCGTACGGTATCTAATCAGGGGCATCAAGCTATTATGTGTTATCTTGAGTGAGTTGATAAGCATGATCGTGCAAAACCGATTACATCACCCACAACTAGCCTAGCTTCACCTAGTTTCTAAGACGTTTCTAAGTGATCCTAGTGATTTTATTGAAATAAATGCCTTTTGACTTTGACTTTGACAACAATCGTATGGAATGCTAATAATGCAAAATGTGGGCATCTTCGTGTCGTGTCACTGATTCTTTCTTGGTCATCCTGTATTAGGTCAGTGACCAGGTTGGGGTATGGTGGTCCTGAAAAGGGCCTATGACCGTCGATGAAAGAATCAGTGTAGTGAAAGGATTAAAGCGAGGAGGTAGAGCACAGCGACATTTTCTCGTTCTAAATTGGAACAGCCCGCCTGTGACGGTACCTCCGCCTTACGGAAGATAAAATAACATTATTTGTTTCAAATAGTGTTGTGTTCCTGCGGTGAGTAAGGTTGCCAGAGCTCTTTAGGAGGGGAGGGGGGAGGGGTCGGCAACGTGTGCCTCTGGTATTGCAAGCGCTCATAGGCGTCCCACGTCGCAGTTTCTACGTGGCAATTAATTGTGTTTATTATTATGTATATTATGTATGTCTTTAAGGTAAATATCTAAATGGGCCGTAGGATAAGAAAAAATCCATCTGTTTTTTATTCTATTGTTGCCTGAAATAAAGTTATTGTATTATATTGTATAGGCTATGGTAACCGCTTACCAACAGGTGGGCCGTATGCGTGTTTGCCACCTCAGTTGTATAAAAAACAAAGGTACCTTTCGTGCACATATCACATGTCTTCGATTTTTTTAGGTTCTAGGACATGCCGGTTTCCTCACGATGTTTGTCTTCACCGTTTGAGAGCACTAGCATAGTGCACATAAATTTTCCGAATGGAAAATTCATTGGTGCACGACAGGTTTCGAACCCGCTTGCAATATAGGCATACGCACGCGTTGCCTTCCCCGAACCCCCTCCCCTTAAAGAGCTCTGGCAACCTTACTCACCGCAGGAACACAACACTATGAAACAAATTTTATTTGGCTGCAATCTTCTGTAAGGCGGAGGAGGATGACCAAGAAAGAATCAATGACTGGTGATAACTTACCTAACATAAGGGAGTGGTTGATGACCCCGCCAAAGCAGTAGGCTAGTAACAGTGTCACGGGCCAGCTCAGGTGCTGGACTATAGGCATCATGATGAACTGCGTCAGCACCATGGCGGTCACCACCCATTTGAAGTTAGGATCGTAGCCAAAGAGTTTCTTGATTTGGGGGTATTTTTCTGAAAAAAAAAATGCATTTGATAAATAAATAACGCCCAACAGTAACATACATTAGTCCGGCTCCTGACCCCACACTAGGATTCCCTGTGTCGTGGGTATCAGAAACTACGAGTACCATGGTACCACACCACCCAGACCCGAACAAATATTTGCTGATCATTCATACATATGTACCTCAGCGGGAATTGAACCCGAATCCCTTGTTTCTCAGACGGGCACTCACCCGCTACGCTGCCGAGGTCGTCATTTGGTTTAGTACCTACTTCAATATGCATTTGTTTGGTGTAGCGCTGTTTCGCACCATTATTTATTGAATTTGCATGGATCATTTTGAACCTTCGTATATCTAGTTGAATTTACGCATGTTCTATAGCCATGCCTAGAAGATAAAGCGGCTTGTTTTTAATTTGAAAGACCCTTATAAAAAAAAAGCTAGGGTACGGGTAGCAAACTCCCCTATTTTCACAAAGATAACTCTAACTGCGCTCGCCAACCCGCGTGCGCGTGGTGAGCATGTGCAAATCCCCCAGATGATAGGAAATCTGTGGGGGAGGCAATTTTCAGCAGTCCATTGCTGAAGATTGATGAAGAAATGAGTCATGAAAACAGGTCACCCATCCAAGTTCGTGCCGAAAACCCAGGCATCAACCGCTAACCAATTAACGAGCTTCGTAAACAATAAACCACGATTTTCAATTGTATCAATTGACGTCTAGTTTAGGTAATAATTGGTAGTAAGTACCTACCTACTGTACGTGCAGAATATCAGCGTCTGCTGCTAAACAGTATATATATATAGTAGTAATGCTGAGCCGAGGCCATTTTGCTGTTGCAGCACACATCACACTATTTCATTTTACCTGCTCGTGTTTTCTTTTATGTAATTAATAATAATAATAAATATTCCGGACAAATCACACACAGTCAACTGATCCCAAACTAGGCATAGCCTGTACTATGGGTACCAGACACTGATATATATAAAATATATATATTTAACACCCAGACACAGAACAAACATCTGTGTTAGTCGCAAATGTTTGTCCAGTGCGGGAATCGAACCCGCGACCTCTAGCGCAGAAGGCAGAGTTACTGCCAACTGAGCTATGAGGCCAGTCAAATTGTTTAGTTTTAAAATGTTGTGCAAATGTGTGTGTTTTAGCAGCAAATAAATGGATGGCGTCTACTCATAGAATAAAAAAGGAATCGTTTATTTGACAGAACTCCTGATTAACAGTAGCCCATGTCCCTTCTCAGGGTTCAAGCTAACTCCATAGGAAATTACACCCGAATCGGTTCAGCCGGGTCAATCGGTTACTTCTGCGTTGTCATTATTAGTGTGAAAGTGTGATGTCAGGCTGTTTGTCATAATGACATTAATCTTATCACAGTGCAATTAAATGATAATGCTTTTAGATAACTTAAAAAAATTAATGGCATTTTTTAAATTAAAATGCGTCAAAAATATTATAAATACAAAGTTCCTTCATATCAGCTCACTTTATATATTTGTTTATTATTTTAAACCCCCTTTTGGACCCCTATATCTTATCAAACGACGCGTTGGAAGGAGAAGGAAATCATGGTTGAGGAACATCCGGGAGTGGACAAACATCGCCAGCGTCGAGCATCTATTTCGCTTGGCGCAAGACAGAGATAAATTCGCTGAGCTGACAGCTAACCTCCAGTAGTGGAGAGCCACCACAAGAAGAAGAAGATCTTATCAAACCCTTGGCCGTTTTGACTGATATTCTTACCAGCAAAGCTTGATAGTGCAACCTGTTGACCTACTAAATTCCATGCAGATAGGTCTGCCGATGACGGTTCGAAAGTTATATTTTATCAAATATCAATAATAATAACAAATACGCTTAACCATAATAAAAAAATACCTACAAACACGAACGCGGCGCGCCGATTCGTCCAAGTTGTGCGAGAGATATTAGCTCGCTCGCTCGATCAATTAATATCGCGTAGTTTTAAGTTTTTTGAGAGAATTAGGTATTAAAATTATCATCAGATCTATTGGCTCACCTTGACATTCGCTCCGATGCATTTTTTATTTAGAACATACTACGGTGAGTTCGCATACCGCACTCGCAACCAGCATAAACTGGTGTCAATAGCGCGGTGCCTGACGAAGTCGTCGAGGCTGACTCATGTCATGGGCCCACAGGTGTACAACAGGTTACCAGATTCCATCAGAGTGGCTCCAAACGATCGTATATTTAAGCGCCGCCTAAGACGTTGGCTTATCGAGCAAACTTTTTATAGTTTTGATGAATTCATAAATTCAAAATTACATCTAATTAATTACAATTGTATTGAATTATTTTTAATTAGAATGGTTGTGTTATTTGCCTCAGGGATATATTTTTATGTAATTTTATTGTGTACCTATAGGTAATCTAAATTTAATCAAAATGACATGTAACATTTTTGTTATAAATAAAGAACCATTGAACCATTACTAGCTAGCGCCGGCGGCTTCGCTCGCGTTATACCTAGATGAAAGTAGCCTATATATGCTTATACTAGGTGTAGAACTCTACCTATTCCAAGTTTCATCGAAATCGGTTGAACCGTTACGGCGAACCCGTTTGTGGTTCAAAAAAGCCGTAACGGCTCAACCGAGTCTCTATGCCTTACGGCGAACCCATTTGTGATTTAGTCACGCCTCAATCGATTTCGATGAAACTTTTTATAAAGGTCTCTATGCCTGTATTTAGCCTTTTCACGACTAAACGGCTGAACCAGTTAGAATGTATTTTGGTATGGAGAAAGCTTAAGCCCTGAGGAAGAATATAGGCTACTTTTGATCGGGGTACCGAGCGAGCGAAGACGCTGGCAACCGCTAGTGTTACATTGTTCGTTATCATTGACTCACACTGCCGTGTTCATCCACTTGAGATAACATGCAATTGGAGTGGCTGTCGTGATTATTGCAAATTGAGTAGATCTACTCAAGTCTCATCATCATCATCATTTCAGCAGTAGGACGTCAAATGCTGAAGGTTCCCCTATAGATTTCCAGCGCGAACGACCTTGTACGGCCTGCACCAAAATAATCATTTGGGGGGATTCGCCCATACTCGCCATGCCGGGCATGCAGGGGCCCGAATCTACTATTTCAATGACTTCTAAATGATAATCGCATGATAATGAACGTACCATTATCATTCAGATACGATTGTCGCCACTTTCGTTTCATTAATTTCATTGGTTTCACAATTCCTGCCATTGGTAAATGAATGCGATAGCAGAATACCAAAAGCATCAAAATTGGCCATTTTGCCATTAAACCATTGTCATTTTGAAGCCATTGAATTAGTAGAATTGGGCCCCTGGTTGGAGGGCTCAGATAAAGCTATTATTGTAAGGAACGCTGCTGCTCATCCCCTAGCTTTTTTTTCCCCTGGGTTGGTGGCAACATTGTTCGAGAATCCCCGTTGATGTTGTGGATGAAGAGGAGCAGGATCCGATCACCACCTGCATTCCTGTTTTGAGCCTAGCTTCATTTGTGGCAGTGCAATGTAGCTATTAATGTCTACCCATTTATCAACCATTATCATTGGCTCACTTTAAAGCACTGATGGAGAATTGGTAGTAACCAAACCCCACCTTCCGACACAAAGATCATGAGTTCGAATCACGGTTGTAGGCCAACACATTTTCTATTCAGAAAAATTAGAACAAAATTAGAATCTATAATACTATATTATAGAATGTGTATTATAGATGCTTTCAAACGGTGAAGAAAAACATTGTGTGGACGCTGGCATGCATGCTAGAACCTAAAAATTTGAAGTAATGTGCACATGCTCCTGGAGTGCAGTAGTGTGGCATCTCAACGAACACACTAGTTTGGGGCAATGTCTTTCCTGGCTTTCCTGAAGGACATTCCAGTCCAGTCCAACCAAGTATCAAGCTAATGCAAATATTAGTTTTCACACATAGGTGCGACCTTATAATGCCTACCAAGACAATTTATTTTTTTGTCTACTATAAAAGTCTGGCCGTATGGCTCCCAGACACCGCTGGGATACTAAGAAAATGTTACCAACGACCCAAAGTCCTTCTTTGCTATTTTAAGGAGCTGGGCTGGCTGGGGTAGGGTAAGCATAGGGCGACAATGCACAAAACACCCCACAGCGGGAAGTCAGTGCAGGTCTTACCACCCCGTTTAAAATTAGAAGTCTTGCCTACTGTCAGCTTTTACATACGTAATAGTCTTTAGTAGTCCATAACCGGGAACGATATCCTAGAGCGCCTTCGGACTGCTTGCGGTCACCCATCCATTTGGGAACTGCGCTAAAAGTTGCTTAACTTATTTGTTTTTACTTACCTATTTATTAGATTTATGAATAAATGCAATAGTCGAGATTATCTCGTTTGGGAAGCCTACAATACCGGCGGCGCGCGAATAAAACCAGAAAAATAAATATAGTTACAAACCATTGGGCTTTATAGCCGATAACACTCATAATGTCTAAAACGGAATGAATAGGTACATGACGTAATTTACAAACCTAGTATGATTTTTCGGCGGCTGGCGTGCGGCTCTTCCGTGTACACCCATTCAAAATCATTCCTAGACACCTTAGCACCCATTATCACAATAGAACTAATTGACTAAAACAAGAGTTCGAGGTATCAGTGCTGTACAACATAAGTTTTATAGCGGCACTCTCCGAAACCGAAGCGAAAAGAAAAGAAATTATTATTATGGAAAAAATCAAAATTAAATTCGAACGCGAACTCCTCCCCAAGTCAAATTAAATTTCACTAATGAGTGAGTGAATGAATAAATGAATGAGAAATATAGGTTTTCGTTTTGACGTTTGAATGAGTATTGAATGAATGGATATTTATTTATTTTTTTGCTTGGGTGCACAGCTACAAGGACCTTCTACCAGTAGAGAAGTTTATCAAAAAATCTTAATAAAGACCATTGAAAAATTATATTTGCGCAAGTGCCTACCGAACACGATAATGCGCCATTCTTAACTTCGCAGGTGTAATAATAGCGTAAATAATAGCAATAGCTTAGCGCTCATAAAAAGATACTTAAATCCTGGGGCCTATCTAACGGCTAGCTTCACGGATTTTAGCATCCAATCCTACTATCCTAATAATATTATAAATGCGAAAGTTTGTGAGGATGTTTGTTATTCAATCACGCCTTAACGGCTCAACCGATTTCGTTGAAATTTGGTATATCAAAAGTTCTTTACCTAGAATAGCATATAAGCTAATTTTTATGTAGGTACCACGCGAGCGAAGCCGTGGGTTGAAGCTTGTGTATAATAAATATAATATAATTTTTGTTGTTAGTAATTTTTACATTTTGGTAATTTTGTGTCCAGGTGCGGTGGTCACCCTCATCATAGACAATCTGTTTGTCTTGTTTGTAATTACTACTCTACTGTAGTGATTGAAAAAATTACTATTAATCGATTGTTTTCTGGCACAGTATGCTAAGGTGTGAATTTAAAAGTTAATTTTATTGTGCCACAACGATCATCGAAGCATCAACTTTTACTGGACATCCCGAAGTAAGATTTCGTGATGTCCAGAAAAGTTGATGCTTCGATACGAAGTCTTACTTTGGTATGAGCCACTAGTCTAACGTTTGTACCAGTTATTTTATTACATACCTATTTTGACTATTTTACTTTCACATACCTACACATTATTTCTCAATTGGATGAGTTCGTTAGAAGCAAATTATTATTGGTTGTTCAGTTTTCTTTGTTGGAGTAGTTTAAATCGACAATTCTATTAGCAAAAAGAAATCTTCTTCATAACTAACGGACTTGGGGACTGTCCCGGCTAGTCGTATGCTATCATCAAGTAGGTTATTGACATGGAACATCGAACTTCGGGCCTGTTACTAAACTCACACAGTTCGATTAATGCAAATTTTTAGAGAGATCTACGCTCGCTTCGCTTGCTTGATCAAAAGTGTTGCGTAAAAAAAGTCAATTTACTTAATTTAGTATCGAATCATTAATCGACTACTAATACCATAGTAACTTTTAGACACTTTCCTCTTCAACGTATCCAACCAAGGTCCACTCTAGGACCATAAACAAAACAAATTCTTTCTGAAGTTTGTGTTGAACATGGCGGTCGGTAAAAATAAGGGACTTTCGAAAGGTGGCAAAAAGGGTGTTAAGAAGAAGATGTAAGTCCACAATATACCAGAAAATGGCTTGTTAGTGAAACGTTTTACCTATATCTATCCCAATTACGTGATTGTTATTTGTGATGCGTTCGGTAATTCAAGATGAAAGCTCATCTCGTGTCAACTTAGTTTATTTTGATCAATGTTTCATGTGTTCACGAGCCGCTACGGTTATAGCGGCAGTTTAAGCTAATGTAATAGAACAGTGAGAATAAAATTCAATCATATATTGTGAAAGTTTCAAGTTGTGTGGAGCCTGGTATGTTTTTGAGGTTATGGTAACATGTATCTAGTTTTTCTATTACAGTGTCGATCCCTTCACCCGTAAAGACTGGTATGATGTCAAGGCACCGTCCATGTTCACTAAGAGACAAGTGGGAACCACACTCGTCAACCGTACCCAAGTAAGTTCATCATTTTCTCGCATGATTTTTAACCTCAACCGACTTAGTGATGAATCTTCTTTTTGCTCTACTGTTTGTGCTTGAATATTACTAGACACGTGGTGTAAGTTCTGTGTTTAATTCTGTAGGTATTGCTAGTTTTTCTGCTCGTAACGAGCCTCTAGGAGGCATTTTTTATCCTTTCACTACACTGATTCTTTCACAGACGTTTTAGGCCTTTTTCAGGGCCACCATACCTCAAACTGGTCACTGACCTAATACAGGATGACCAAGAAAGAATCAGCGAAACAAAAAGCAAGCATTCTGTAGGTTCAATAAACCCCATGTGAGGCAAATTCAAAAGTACCTACATGACTAATATAATAATCTGCTTTAATTTCATTGAAAGTAATGTTGAAAATTCCTTAAATTAATCTTGGTTTCCAATTGTATTGATTTAATCATCAGATCATAAACTATATCATAACCTCTAAAATTGCCTTGCTAGCGGCAGACGCATCACGCCCTGCTACCCCTTGCTTGCTTATCGTGTCACTGATTCTTTCTTAGTCATCCTGTATTAGGTCAGTGACCAGGTTCAAGTATGTTGGCCCTGAAAAGGGCCTATGAACGTCTGTGAAAGAATCTGTGTAGTGTACAACACGCTGAAGTTAACTAGTGACCTCGCTGTAATGTTTTGTCTCATTGTCACTCGCGAGAGCGGTACACAGTGGGGTGTGGTGGGAGAGGGAAGCACATTCCATGCAGGTGCTATTTTGATTTCTGCGTGTAATAATGATTAAAGTGCGCCTTTAAGAGGCTCCTTTCATACTTCTTATTAGTCTAGCATATTTGAGTACAGCTGAGCACATAAAGACTAGCCCCAAAATGATGATCCACCTAGCTCGCAATGACACAAATCTGATGAAAACATTTGTTCCCTTTTGATTTACTGCTGAACACATTTTGGATAGTCAAACTATAGATTATTACAATTTCTGCATATTGAAGTAGGTTTTTTATTTTTAGGGCACTAAAATTGCATCAGAAGGCCTGAAGGGACGTGTGTTTGAGGTTTCACTTGCTGATCTTCAAGCTGACACTGATGCGGAAAGGTGAGACTAGTTATTAGATACATTTTGTCCTAGTTTCAGTCCGCCTGGTAAGGTACCTCCGCCTTACAGAAGATCGCAGCCAAATAACATTATTTGTTTCAAATAGTGTTGTGTTCCTGCGGTGAGTAAGGTTGCCAGAGCTCTTTAGGGGTGGGGGGATTCGGGGTCGGCAACGCTTGCGTGATGCCTCTGGTATTGCAATCGCTCATAGGCTACGGTAACCGCTTACCAAAAGGCCGTATGCTTGTTGCCTGGGTTGTATACAAAGAAAAGTTACAAAGTCTAAAGTTAGTTCATCTTATTTGAGAAGCTTTTGTTGATGTCCCATAATGTTGGCTCCATTGGATAGTTCTTTGTCTAATCGCATCAGCTAGGTAACCAGCCGTGTGGCTGGAAAACTCCCACCAGCTCAGCTTGGCATAGTGGGAGTAGCATGCTGCATACCATCAGAAAACATCTGTCGGAGCAATTTAATCAACCAATAACAGGTGTATAAGGCGAGCGTGAATGGGACCGTTGGAAGGGGAAGACCTATGCGTATGTTTAGTGACCAAATCAGTGACGTTTTGGATAAAAAGCCAGGTCAAGAGTACTCTTAACATACAAGCATGTATGAGGGATGTGATGAGAGTGAATGAAGCAGAGGGGTTGTCAGTATGATAGCAAGTGGAAAGCTGTGGTCTCTGCCTACACCTATGGGAAATAGGCGTAATTTTATGTATGTAATGTTAGAGATGATGATTGGAATTTTAAGTATATTATAGTAAATTCTGCAGTCCAGCTATACAATGACTGCATTACATGGCCTTTGTATCGTTTCAAACTGCATATATCAAACGCTTCAAACACTAGGTGCTGCAATACATGTGTAATTGTGGTCTAGTGTTGTTGCTACAAGTTACATAAAGGTGGTCGCAGACATATCCCCCCCGGGCAACAGGATTATTCCTTGAGCCAGCGTCAATGGTTCCACGGCGTAGTTGGTATGCGCACGCGGGTTAGCGAGTACAGTTACAGCTATCGTTCTTAAAATAGGGGCTGCTACTGCCCATCTCCTAGCTTTTTCCCTATGGTAGATAATATGAGGGGCCTTTTCTTCAGCCGGGGCCACAGCGGCCATCTAATACAAGTGCTAAATTCCTCAGCTCCTTTACAGGTCTTTCCGCAAGTTCCGTCTGATCGCCGAGGATGTCCAGGGGCGCAATGTGCTCTGCAACTTCCACGGCATGGACCTCACCACTGACAAGCTCAGGTATGTACCATCAACAAGTTTGATTTTAATTACCTACTATAGTGATATGATATTACTATCTTACTATTCCTACCATCCTATGGAAGGATATGTAGGATAGGATAGTAGGATAAAAAATGGATAAAATATTCTATATGCTATTCTAGGTAAAGAACTATCTTTTTCAAGTTTCATCGACATCGGTTCAACCGTTCTGGCATTATCGTGTAAAGGTCCACATTTGTGACATTTCTACGCGCCGTAGCTCCGTAACATGTTACGCTACTTGCTACGCTAAGTGTGGACCAGTCACACACATGACATGTCCGCGTGTCAAAATCCGTCCACACTATGTTTTTGTCACGCCGCAATGTCACGGTCACGGAGCCACGGCGCGTTGAAATGACACAAATGTGGACACATCTTAACAAACATCCATCCATCCAAACTGACGTATTTAAAACAGTAGTAACATTAACCTTGTCAGAATTTGTCAGGGCCTGCAGTCCAGCTATACAATGACAGCCGTACATGGCCTTTGTATCGTTTCAAACTGCAAATATCAAACGCTTCTAAGACTAGGTGCTGCAATACATGTGTAATTGTGGTCTAGTGTTGTTGCTACAGTGAAGTTATTTTTATACGTTCGTGTATACACTTAGATTATTACAAGGTTCATAACATTTATAACATCCCGAAACGGGGTTATTCTGTCAACAAAAAGAAATAATATTTGCGTAAAAAACATCAATGTTTTCATTTTTTTTTCAAATTATTTGTTTTTGTCGATTTTTAGGTTTAGGATTTTTAGAGTTCTTTGGGGGCTAGGGGTGGGGGGGGGGGGGGAGGGTTTCGGCAGGCGGCAACGCATTAGCAATGCTCCAGGTGTTACTGATGTCAACAGGCGACGGTAACCTCTTACCATCAGGAGGGCCGTAAGCCTGTTTGCCTCTGTATAACATAAAAAGTCGACTTTATTGCCAACTGTTGGTAGAATAAGCCCCTTTCGGGATGGCATACATGTTATGAAACCTTGTATACTTTGAACATTAAAACAACAGATTTCTCTCTACAGATGGATGGTTAAGAAATGGCAGACCCTCGTGGAAGCCAACATTGACGTGAAGACCACTGACGGCTACCTGCTCCGTGTGTTCTGCATCGGATTCACCAACAAGGATAGCCTTAGTCAGAGAAAGACTTGTTACGCTCAGCATACCCAGGTTAGTTCATAAAGTTGGGAGTTTATGGGGTATCCTGGGCCGCCCGCTTGGGGAGGTACCTCTGCCTTACAGAAGAACGCAGCCAAATAACATTGTTTCAAATATTGTTGTGTTCCTGCGGTAAGGTTGCCAGAGCTCTTTAAGCCATTGATGATGGTATTTCGAAGCGTTCATAGGCTACGGTAAACACTTGCCAACAGGTGGGCCGTAAGCTTGTTTGCCACAGTATTTGCAAAAATAAAAATACTTTGCCATGCCGTCCCGGTGTGCATAGGCCCTTAGTCTGATGTTATAAGTTAGCAGTGAAACCGTGCAGTGATATTCTATTATAATATTTCTGTACGGTATGTCTCTGACCTGCCAGATAAACGCAGGGCCACGAACGTGGCTCGCGTTTCTTGCGTTGGCTTTTCGTGGCGCTGCTACATCCTCACTACTTGCTCGTCGTGTCACTGATTATGGTCATCCTGTATTAGGTCAGCGGCGACCTGGTTGTGATGTATGGTTCATCCTGGTTGTGATGTATGGTGGCCCTGATAAGGGCCTATGACAGTCTGTGAAAGAATCAGTGTAGTGAGGGGATTAAAGTTAGCCTCATAAAGGCTCCTTTCGTGCACATGTCGCATTTCTTCGAATTTTTAGGTTCTACGATATGCCGGTTTCCTTACTATGTTTTCCCTCACCTTTTGAGAGCACAAGTATAGCGTACATAGATTTTCCAAACGGAAAATCCATGAGTTCGACCCCACGACCTGTGGATAAGAAGGCGGGGTCACTACCACCACTGCACCATTGCTCTAGGTAGTTAAAAAGGAGCCTATTGTCGTGAGCCTATTTTTTACGACTTCGGTGACGTAGCGGGCGATTGCCCGTCTGAGACGCAAGGGGTGCGGGTTCGAGTTCCACTGCGGGACAAATGTTTGTATGATCTGCAAATATTTGTTCCGGATCTGGGTATTGTGATACCACTGTACCGACTGGCCTCATAGCTCAGTTGGTAGTAGCTCTGCCTTCTGCGCTAGAGGTCGCGGGTTCGATCCCCGCACTGGACAAACATTTGTGATAAACACAGATGTTTGTTCTGTGTCTGGGTGTTAAATATTTATATTTATCTATAATACATATATTATATATATCAGTCTCTGGTACACGCATATTACAGGCTATGCCTAGTTTGGGATCAGTTGACCATGTGTGATATGTCCGGAATATTTATTTATTTATTTATTTATTATTTACTGTACCCATAGTTTCTGATGACGAGTCAAGGGCCACGACACAGGGATTCCTAGTGTGGGGTCAAGACTATGTGACTGTTGGCTACTATTTGTTATGTTATACTAATAATGTATTCTCTTCCAGGTCCGCGCTATCCGCAAGAAGATGTGTGAGATCATCACCCGTGACGTGACCAACTCTGAACTCCGCGAGGTGGTCAACAAGCTGATCCCCGACTCCATCGCTAAGGACATCGAGAAGGCCTGCCATGGGATCTACCCTCTCCGTGATGTTTGCATCAGAAAGGTATATCTATACAACACTATCATGTGAAAGAACCTCGATCACAATAAGCCAGTTGTGGCTGCAGTGATACCATAGCCACATAAAGAAAATAAAAAAAACAACACTTACATAGGTACAAGGTTTTTTACGATGGTATGGGATCAAAGTATAAATCTCCTGTCACTTACAAATATAGATACTTAGATAAACTCTTTTTTTAATGCTAGGTTCCTGGCGAAGTGTGCGAGCCTAAACACTATTATTTATGCCCAAATTGTGTACCACGCTTCACGCATATAAATTATTTCATTTGTACACAAAGAAAAATTAAGAAAGGGACACAAATATTACGTACGATGGGCGGCCTTATCGCTAAAAGCGATCTCGATATATTCGAGATCGTTTTTAGCGATAAGGCCGCCTTCCTGATTTTCCTGACTAGTCAGAGGAAGCATTGATTTTTGACAGTTTTTCATCGGTTTTTTCAAAATCGATACTTTAGTCACGATAAAATGATAAAGACTCCGTCGCTGGCACTTTAGTGGTCACCCTGGCCTTAGGTCAGTGGCCCTGAGATAGCCTAATGTCTGGAGGTTTACACTGAACGAGAGATGGGTTATTCCATAGCATAGTGTTCAATTAAATTATAAACATACTTTGATCTTATACTGCAGAATCCAGAGTCCATTTTTTTGTATCCAATTGGCTGTCAAATGACAGCTTTCAAGACCTATTATCAATAAACAATTTGATACAAAACTTGGGACTCTGGACCAACCATGGCATCTCACTTCCTAATTTGGGATGCTTTACCTACCATGATGATCCACCTAGCTCGCAATGACACAAATCTGATGAAAAATTTGTTCCCTTTTGATTTATCGCTGATACATCACCACACATATCTCAACCCAAAACTAACCTTACCGCTCTAACACCAAGGTTTAATTCCAGGTGAAGGTCCTCAAGAGGCCCCGATTCGAGATCTCCAAGCTGATGGAGCTCCACGGTGAAGGTGGTGGAGGCAAGAGGGGAGAAGTGGGGGAGAAGGGGGAGCGGCCTGAGGGTTACGAGCCTCCCGTGCAGGAGAGCGTTTAAATATACGTGAAAAAACTATTTTTGTGTTTTATTGAGGAGCGTACTGTGTACGTAAAGCTATGACCAAGTTTGTCCATTACCTACCTTACCTTACCCATTCAATTCGAAATATCTTTGAACACTTAGGAACTATTTCCTACTAAATCTAGGATAGCTAATTTCGTTAAAAAAAATGACTGGTCTGACCAGAATAGGTAGGTACAGAAATAAGACTAGAAGTAGTTTATTTTTATATTTATAAGTTTATTACCTACTTGCATAAAAAAACCTATTACTTTTAAATAGATACTTACCTAAGTAATTTAAAATCTAAGTGTACAATCGTAAATCTATGGTAGACCGTACTTCATAGGAATGGGTGCTTCATAGAAATATCTACTGTTCCAGACTCAACTAAAATCTATGTCTATTTACAATAAAACATAATTATAATTTGTACAATTGTATTTTAATTAAAAAAAAAGCTATTTTTAAACTACAATAAGACTAATATTTTATCCTGTATGTTAGTTAAAAAATATATAAATTACGTAGGTACCACGTACATAACGTACATACTCACATAACAATATTGTAGAGATTCAGTTGTTCAGAATAATATAAGTAAATAATTATAATTAAAATAAAAACACGGACGACCTCGGTGGCGCAGCGGGCGATTACCCGTCTGAGACGCAAGGGTAAGGGTT
Source organism: Anticlea derivata (assembly GCA_947579855.1). Taxonomy (NCBI): domain Eukaryota; kingdom Metazoa; phylum Arthropoda; class Insecta; order Lepidoptera; family Geometridae; genus Anticlea; species Anticlea derivata. The sequence goes on along the minus strand of OX388287.1, from coordinate 1,944,903 downwards.
CGATTCCCGCGGGGGACAAACGTTGCATGATCTGCAAATATTTGTTCCGGGTCTGGGTGTTGTGGTACCACGGTACTCGTAGTTTCTGATACCCACGACAGGGAATCCTAGTGTGGGGTCAGTACCTATGTATGTGACTGTTGGGTGTTTTTTATTTTGTTATTTATATTTAAAAAACAATATCTGTGTACCTATATTATTAAATAACATTAAATGGATTACTTAAAAATCAATTGGTGGATATTTATAATACCCCAAAATGAATTTGTGTCACTTGTACCATCATTGGTACTACTGACACAAAGGCAATGTTTGACTTAGGTGCGAACGGAAGTAACGTCCATACAGTAACCTCGGTCCATACAAAAACGGTAATCTATACACTTATCACGGTCCAAAAGTGGAAAGTGAGAACTCACTGATTTCGCTGACTTGGGCCTCTGTTCAAGCTCCTTTCGGGAGTGTCTTTTTACACCCTGTACAGTTTTTTTTTTAATTATTTTGTATTTATACAGGGGTTCAGGGCTGTCCATACCTTCGTCTACTGTGTTGTGTGCAATGTTTGTGACTTTTCACGTCCCACGGTGATAAGCATCTCATGGACACAACGGATTCTTTTCTGAAATATCTACAAATGCATTCACTAGTGTCTAAAACTCAAGATTCCTGGGGCCCAATTCTACTAATCCAATGGCTTAAAAATGACAATGGCAAAATGGCCACTTTTAACACTTATGGTATTCTGCTATCACAGTCGTACAACAATGGCAGTCATTGTGAAACCAATGAACTAATGAAATCAAGAAACGAAGGTAGCGACAATCGTAACTGAATGATCCTGTAAAAATAGTGTAACTTTTCGTAAATAAAAATACAAATACAAAATAATGGTGCGATCATTATCATGCGATTATCAATTACATGTCATTGAATTAGTGGAATTGGGGGCCTGGACTGCTAACTTAAGATTCCTGCTTACTTTCTATCTTACTAGTAATCAGCTCAACCGGTATCTTCTTCAGCGTGACGCACGGCTTCTGCCTTCGTTGCACTATGAGCAGAAACAGGCAGATACTGGACACTATAAGTGCGATCACACAGATCACTGTGAGGCCGAGCTGGACCGCTGCGGTGGAGTAGGTGCCGTGGTAGACTAGTGATTTTAGACTCTCTGGTAACTCCTCGACCCCCTGGAACCAGCACATCACACTTTTATTCATCATCACTGGACATTGCACAGATCTACAGATATCCAGAGCGATTTCCTATCATGTGTGTGGAACTTCATATTTCAGGTAGGATTGGATATTAGTACATGCTAAGATGCGAATCAAAGTTGAGCTTGATTCGCATCTGAGGTACTATAATCAATTTTATTTATTTATAACCAATAGTATTCGTTAAAGATATGAACAAACCTCTATAACCACCTATCTCTAGCCTCAAAGGTTTGCTGGAAGAAAACTCTTTTTAGGGTTAAGCTCGCCTTTGTATATGTCCTTTCATTTAGTTTGTTTTTTGTATGTGTTTTCTGTGTACAATAAAGAATAGGAATGAATAAGAATAAAAAGAAATTATCTGAAATTATTAATAATAATAATTAACAGAAAGTATCTACATCACAAATTAAACGAATTATATAATGAAAGGAATAATATAATAAAAATAACAAAGTAATAAATACTTACAGATTATACACCCAGTCATACATCACGCTCACAGAAACTCACAGAGCAAATCATAATCGAAGCACCAACTTTAACTAAATACACATCGCGAGATCATGAGTCACTAGTTCATAATTTCGGGATGGGCAGCGTCCCCTATTTTCACAAAGATATTGTGAAAATAGGGGACGCTGCTGGCCATCCCTTTTTCCCATCTCCTCTTACGACTTCCACGGTTAGTAATGGAGGGGCCTATTCTTAAACTCACCATTTCAATCCATGCGATCGGCAGAATGAGTCCTTCGTCCAGATAGCTGACAGGCGTGAACGCGCTCGTCTTTTTCACCTGGATGTTCACTTGGAGGCTGCAATTAGATAAGATATTTCATCATCATCATCATTTCAGCCGTACGACGTCCACTGCTGAACATGGCCTCCCCCACAGACAGAGCGAATTCCTTAAGAATAAGATATTTTTTTCTCAACAAACGTCATAAAGCACAGATTATACCGACATTCGTTTTACTTTATAGGTAATGTAATTAAATCTTGCACAACGTGACACTGGTTCTTTGCCTAAACGCTATTCTAGGTCAATAACTTTGTCTATTCCAAGTTTCAAAGAAATCGGTTGAGCCGTTACGGCGTGATTGAACAACAAACATCCAAACATCCTCACAAACTTTCGCATTTATAATATTAGTAGGATTATTATTATTTTTATACCTAGTTGGTATTGTAGTGTTAAACTTTTTGTACACCTCCGTCTTATTTGATTTGTTTATCCTGCCCATCCAAAGGTTGTCTGGAAGAGATCGCTTTAAGCGATAAAGCTGCCCATTGTACGTAATATTTTTTGTTATTTTCGATCTCTGTGTACAATAAAGAGTTCATCTATCTATATTGACAGGCTTCATAGCTCAGTTGGTAGTAACTCTGCCGTCTATGCTAGTGTCTAGTCGTGGGTTCGATTCCCGCACTGGACAAACATTTGTGCGATTAACAGATATTTGTTCTGTGTCTGGGTGTTAAATATTTATCTATTATATAAATCAGTCTCCGGTACCCATAGTACTGGCTATGCCTAGTTTGGGATCAGTTGACCGTGTGTGATATGTCCGGAATATTTATTTGTTATCTGTCTCAATTTACCTAGATCTCCCTTGCAGGGCGATGCCAAGAGTGGGATGGATGTCGACATAGCTCTCGTGTCGCGACGCGTTAGGTCGTAGGCCGATGATGTCTTCCCTCAGCTTCGGGTCACCGCGGTGGAAGTGCGGAAACGACACCATTGCTGGAGCTCCTGAAATTGAAGGTTTATTTCTGTCAGTCAAAAAATATTAATTAATGACTGGAAAAGACAGTCAAATCCATTTTTCAGATACATAGCAAGATTAATTTCATGAGGCCCTTTGGCTGACCTTGTAAAGTTAGATTATGCTCTAATTTATTTCACAAAACTAGTGTTAAATTTTGCGCGTTGTTTTGCTTAATATTGAGTGCAGCGCACAGACCCCCAAATCTACTAATTCAATGACTGGAAAATGATAATCGCATGATAATGAACGCACCATTATCAAACAGTTACGATTGTCGCCACCTTCGTTTCTTTGATTTCATTGGTTAATTGGTGTCACAATGACTGCCATTGCTAAACGACTGTGATAGCAGAATACCAAAAGTGTCAAAAAGTGGCTATTTTGCCGTTGAACCGTTGTCATTTTGAAACTATTGAATTATTAGAATTGGCCCCAGGTGAAGTGAAATAAAATGATTGCGTGTATCGTGACTTTTCGGGTTGGCGCCAAAAATTCCCACCTCACAACATAAACATTATTATACACAAATATTCAATGAATGAAAAAAAATCTTACTACAACTGAATTTGATCTGACGGTGACTTGAGCGTGACTAATAAATAAAAAAAAGAAAGAAAGGTACGAAAAAAAAAAACAAAAAATACACGTAAGACATGGCGGTAAGGCCTAAGATGTCATAGTGAGCACGAAAGGGAAAAAGATAAAAAAAGCTATTTGTATTATAAAATATAATGTTATGTAATCTAATAATGACCTCCTTCATTATAAGAGGCTCAAGACCGTTCGTCGTGGCACTCTTTGGGGGAAGCTTATATTCAGCAGTGGACTCTGAAGCCGTGTTCATACGACGACTTTATGCGATATACATATTTATAAGGATCATTTTAAATACATTCTAAATGACATATCGCACGTATGAACACGGCTTCAGGCTGATGATGATGATAAGTGTAGGTTAGAAGAGCGTTACCCATAGTGCAAGCAGAAACATTAATGACTCCGCGCGGTGGACAAACGCCGGAGTCGATTTCGCAGTAACACTGATTGTAAGGATTGTGCTTCGGGTCGTCAAACACATCTTCGGGCATCCTGTACCGATAGAGCTTCACGCCGTTTGAGATCTGAAATACAATGAATTGAATTATCAAAAAAAAGACAAAATATAAAAAAAGAAAGACGTAAAAATGATTTATGGAACCCTAAAAATCTAGGGGATGGGCAGCAGCGTCCCCTATTTTAACAACGACAGCTCGTGCCGTGCGTGGTGATGGAAAAACTCCCCCACATGATAGGAATTCGCTCTGGAAATCTGCGGGGGAGGCAATGTTCAGCAGTGGACTTCCTATGGCTGAAATGATGATGATGCAGAACATACCTCAATCTCCTTCTCGAAGACGAAAGGCAGCCGCCGGCAAAGGTTTGGCGTGAAGGCATACAGGATCTGTTTCTTGTCCAGCAGGGATGGTGGGAAGATAGTGCCGTCAGTCGCGTCGATACTGCAAGGTTGTTAGTTCGTATTACTTATTGCTGCTTGCTCGTGTCACTTATTGTTTCTTGGTCATCCTGTATTAGGTCAGTGGCCAGGTTGATCTATGGTGGCCCTGAAAAGGGTCTATGGCCGTCGGTGAGAGAATCAGTGTTGTGAAAGGATTAAACTGCGCCTCTTAGAACGCACGAAAAGAGCCTTCCTTTCGTGTGCATATCACGTCATATTTTTGTCAATTTATAGGTTCTAGGACATTAGTTATATTTTAAATATCCTTTTAATTTCTTTACTTACTTAATTCTAACAATTATGTACTACGGAAGAGCGAGACCCTCTAACACAGGTATATATACTTAAAAGAGGGTCCCAAACCCATGAAATGTAACCTAGATTAAGTTTACTGAAATAAAAATATTTGTTATATTATATTTGTAGTTATTTGCCGTGTTGGCCTAGTGGGAAGTAACTCGACTTTCATCCGTAAGACGTAGGTTCAAAACAAAATTCGTTCAATTGAATAATATTGTGAAACTATGGTGGTGTTTTGCGTAATATTGTTTGAGAAAAGCTCAAAGTGAAGTGAAATAAAATTATTTCGTGTATCTTGACTTTTCGGGTTGGCATCAAAAGGTCCTCGAGTTTTTTGTAAAATAGCCATGATGACGGCTTTTTTACTAAAAATGAACATAACCGTAACATGACCATGACTGGAACGCGCGAACTTGGTCGCGAGGAACATAGCTTCACCTAATTTCTAAGACCTAATTTTTTTAATTACAAAGTGATTTTATTGAAATTTTATTGCCTTTTGAATTTGAGTTTGACTAAAAAATAAAATGAAGAATGAAAGTTACATAAATGTATATAAAATGAACAACAAAAAATACATGTAGGATTTGGCGGTAAGGCCTAAGACGCCATAGCCAGCCCGAAAAGGAAAAAACTAAAAAAAACATTGTACTACGTGACATTTTAACAAAAATTTACACAATGTCGAAGCGATAACAGAGGGCGCCTCGGTCATTATCTCACAGATAAACTGTGAACTTTTATCGTGAATTTCAAAACGGATGGTTTACGCTGAGGATGCTGTTGGTATAAAGTTGCTATCTCGTTATTTGAAATAATACTATTTCGAGCAAAATTCGAGGATGAGAAGCCGCAAAACTTGTTATTCTTAGTCATCCTACTTGGGTGATTCTTCGGAAACTCAGTTTTTGTCTGACTTTCGTGGCACATTTTTTTTTGTAGAAATTACACATAATGACGAAATATTCTATACGTGTATTTGATTACTAATTTATTGGTAGTGGAGGGAACTTTATTGGCCTAACGGTTACGAAGTTATTCAATTTTAAAATTATGGTGTCCATGGAGATCAACATTCATACCACCGAAATCAAATATACAAAATTATTGAACTTTAATGAGTTGAAATGTACGTTTTGTTTACATTTCAACTACTAGCCTAGGTATTACAATCATTCTAAGAAGGAATTTCGGGTAGGTTTATAATAAAAAAGGTAGTAAGAAGATAAAATATATTAATTTTCTTAAAACTAAGGAACAAAATTAAATATTGTTATTAAATATTTAACTAAGAGAGTATTACAAAAAATCTAACATCAATTATCACGTTTTTTCAATCACATGATCACATGAGATCAAACAATCTTATAAATAATCAGTTACGTTTCTAGATACTAACGGTGGAGTTATACCTAAATTAATAGTAAAATAGGCTTATCTAATCCCTCCCATATTCATTGGTTATAAGCTATATGTATTTACTTCGAGCATTGCAATTTGAGCAAACCTGGCTGAAGTTATTTTGATTGAGATAAAACAAATTATTAACAAAAATCATAATAACAATATTATCTATGTATGTTAATAAGCCCGCAAATTTGATTTTCGTGGATTTCACTGACCTTTCATGTACTTTTTGTCCACGAAAAACATGGAAATCAAAACCACGAAAATCAGAAAAAAGTTGAAAATCCTAAATAATTTCTTAATTTGCTGGTTTATGTTACATTGATGTCTGCAGTAGAAATTAGGAACACAAAAAGCATATATTATTAAAACAATTAAAACAATAGGATTAGTATGAACGAATTTATAGTCTACATGGTAATCAGAACTTGCGGTATACCAAGCCACGGAAAGTGATTACTTACCGTAATTTCGAAGCGACGCGGAGACATGGACACGTGCTGTTCTCACCACTGATGGATCGCGACTGACAGTTTGTTTCTGTCTAACAACTATTCACGTAGTTACTAAAGTACAGTTTTTATGAATGAATTAGTGCGCGCCATGGCTATCAGAGCTAAACGTCGGACGCGAAGTTATCTAGTTGTATCTTATTAACTAAAGCTAATTTTTGCGTAGTAATAGTGTCTGTTAAGCCAGTAACTATCTGGTTTATTGTGAACCTATGTGAAATAGTGCTATTATTTATAGGAAATGAGATAAAAAATTATTAACTCTAGAACATGAGGTCCGGACGCACCACAAAAATCAGTATTTCCAAGGTTTTTATTTATTTTTACTTATTTAGAACAGGAAAATTAAAAAACTAAAATAGGCCCCCCCTATTACTTTTGGCTAATCTACTATCTGAAAAAGAATCATAGGGCTACGGATACTTTTTATGTGTTTTTTCGAGTCGGACACGTATTTTTGAGCCCTCTGAGAATTACCCACTTATCCTAATCATTTTGAACAGTTTTGCCATTTCCATACAAAAATTAGATATTCATTCCCGTATCTTTTTAATGCATTGAGATAGAAACTTTATTTTTATACGGCACTGTAAACTGACGGATCATAATAGTTGGTAAATTCAAGTTGTTACCTTTAGCCGTTTCTGAGAAAAAGGGCCTTCACAGACAAACAGACATACGGGCAACAAAGTGATGGGTTCCGTTTTTTTCCAAATGAGGTACGGAACCCAAAAAAAAATTACTTTTGGTGTACCTAAAGGCAGTGTTGTGTACCCTCACTCGACGTGAAAAGTGAAATCAAAAGTTTTCGAAATAGCACAAAAAAACAACTGTACTTTTACCCCATCCTTCTTTTAACGTTCACCAAAATGCCGTGTTTTATTCGATCACCTACATAAAAGGTTCTCGAATGGCGACCACGAACCGGCCAATAGTGTTCGAAGGCCCCCCGATGGAGCGATGACATTGTTTATTGTTTGTTTTTGGTTTATTTTATGTATGTTATATATTATGCGTGCATTATACCGTCAAGTCGGAGGATGTGGCGGAGTACTTGCGCGTGAAGACCAAGATCAGCTTGAGGGTCGAGCGGTTGGAGTCCCGCCACAGAGTCAGTTTCAACTCCTTTGTGGTGAGGGTACCGACCGAACATCTTTCGACCTACCTAAAAGAAGATCTCTGGCCGAAGGGTGTTGTGTTCCGTCGCTTCCGCGGGCGGATACCTACTGCCAATGACAATTCGCGTCCCACGTCGCAGTTTCTACGTGGCAATTAATTGTGTGTATTATTATGTATGTTAGTCTTTAAGGTATATATCTATATGGGCCGTAGTATAAGAAAAATTCCATCTGTTTTTTATTCTATTGTTGCCTGAAATAAAGTTATTGTATTGTATTGTATTGTATTAAGGTTTAATATATATATTTTATATGGGCCGTAGTTTTTAAGTATTTAACATCCTGTACTAGACTAATGATGCCTGTAATAAATAGTTATTATTATTATTGTGAAAGTTGCGTTAAGTCGGTGGATGGAAAAGGCTCAAGACCGTTCGTCGTGGAACTCTTTGGGGGAGGCCTATGTCCAGCAGTGGACTTTACAGACTGATGATGATGATGATGATCATATCTTTGTATCTAGGTACTTTTAACTCAGACTTTTAATTTAAAATGAATAATAGTGATGTCTGATTGTGGTTAAATAAATTAGGAATATTTTGTTGTTTTGTATACAAGGTATGTATGCTATCCCGAAAGGGGCTTATTCTACACCCAATTGGCGATACAGTTTGTTCTACGACTTTTGGATATTCGACATTTTTCATTGAATAAACTCTATGCGAAAATCAGCTGTTTTGGGGTCAAATCAGGTCAAACTCAATGAATCAGCTGTTTTAGATAGCAATCTTGATTCCGAACTTCTTGTACGTTTAGTTAAAAGTTCTAAAGATGATAAAAATACAAAAACAGCTAATTTGAGAAAGTTTGAGAAAAAAATTACGAATTTTAAAATGAAAAGATTGATGTTTTTCGCTAATAGTATTTCTTTTCGTTGATAGAATAACCCCCTTTCGGGATGGTATACATTTTATGAATCACCTTGTATTTTGTGTATTTTATAATTTCCGCAAACAATTACTTGTTTATGGTATAAATAAATATGAACTAACTACTAAAAAAGAACAAGGGGAAGGCAACTAAAAATATGGGAGGATGAAATAAAGTTAACAGCTGGCCCCTTCTGGAGAAGGGCAGCACTGGACAGAGCACATTGGAAAGAGCTAGAGGAGGCCCTTGCCGATAGGCACTCTGAAATAAGGGATATTATATAGTGGAAATTGTGATGGAAAGAAATGTAAAACTTCAGAAATAAAGGCTTATTATTATTATTATTAACTACTAAACAGCTAGACTTACCTGTTACACTCCTCTCCGTCCCAGTAATTAAGGGCTTCCTTGTTGTCCACTTGCTCTATCACGTTCATCTTGTCTTTCTCTAGCTCGCCAGTGTTGATAGTAAATTTTTCAGATATTGTGTCGTTTTTCTATTAAAAAGAATATTAATTATTATTTTATTCAAACTTATACGTTATAACCCACAATAAAGGACCTATAATGATTATTTTTATAATATCCCAAAAAATTCAACCAACTAAGCTACGGAGCCACTTCCCATCTGAGCGAAAATCTTTAGGACATCTAAACGGCTCAAATCGGGATTATCATCATCATCATCATCTCCCTCCCCTTATCCCACTTCATGTGGGCTCGGCACAACATGTTTTTCTCTCCCACTCCCCTCTATCAGCCAAATAGGAATATTAGTAAACATAGCCAAGTAAACATTACATAGTAAACATTAAAAAAATAACATTAATCTATACCACTATTACCTATAAATGCGAAAAATTATGAGTATGTTTGGAGGTTTGTCGTTCAATCACGCCGTAACGGCTCAACCGATTTCGATGAAACTGGGCTCGCGCCCTGAGGATTCCGTACACATGGGGTCGAAAAATCAAGATCTCAAATGTACTAAGTGACAAGAGTCAAGGTAGGAAGGTGATGATGATGATGATGGTGATGATGATGCATGCACGGCGCCATCTCGGTTTGAAACACCAACCTAGGTACTTTATACGGTATAAGGTACTTAAAATAATACCATCGAGAGGAGGCCGAACTGTTTGAACCTCAGTGGAAATTGGAACTGCAGCCACGTCTTCGCTGTGCTGATGATGTCATCATCGTAGCCCCAGAGAAACCTACGAACGAATTTTTTTTAATAACATTGTTTCTACAACCTGCCAGGCTATTGTCTCAGCAAATTGGTAATGAAGATCGCAATTTTAAGGATGATTTTATCAAGTTTAGCTACATCTGAAGTTTTTCAAACATGAAAAGGAAAAAGCTTAGGTTTTTGATGTTTTCCTTTGTCAAGTTTGGAACGTTTTGAATGTGGTTAAGATTGTTAAAATTACCCTTAAAGTTGCGATCTTTTTCATTGCCATTACGCTTACACAATTGGTGGTGCTATTCCGTAAAAAAAGCGAAAAGGTTTTTATTATTTAAAAAAAAACATTTTTTCGATCCTTTTCAAATCAGCTGTTTTTGGTCTTTTAATTATCTACAAGGTTATTCATAACACGTATGCCATCCGGGAAGAGGCTTATTGTATCAACAAGAAGAAAGAATTTAGGCGGCATACATTTTTTTTTTCATAGTTTGTCCTGATTTACAAATTAAAGCCTTTAACTGATGAATAAAAGAGCTTTGGATGGAATGGCCATACATGGAACGAACCTGTGGACTGGTAGCTTGAGGAACGCTTCTCGATGGTTGACCAGCAGGAGGGCAGCGTTCATGAAGCTGTTCTGCCACGGCGCCAGGCCCATGCTGATCGCCTTGCTGAAAACTCCCTGGAACAATTAAAAGTGTTCCGTACTAAGTATGGAAATCCGATTTCGAACTTGGAAAAGATTGTGAAAAATAAAATAAATAGGCCGCAAGCCGTGTTTGTTGCCTGATTCTTGTAGGCTTGGTCGCGAGGAACAGGCATAGCTTCACCTAGTTTCTAAGACGATTCAAAGTGATCCTAGTGATTTTATTGAAATAAACACCTTTTGAGTTTTGAGATATGTGTTTGAAGTGTAGGGCAATTTAGCTTACCAATAATGGTAGATTGGGTACATTGAGCTGGTCAAAATGTGCCCCCACAGTCAACTCAGGTAGGTACCTGAAGTGGCTCATCTCTTGGTAGCTCAGTCTGTCCTTGTCAAACTTGATGTTGACTCTTTCTAATTGCTGGCTGAAAAAAAATAACATCAGGTAATCGTTTGGATTTGAAGATTATATAAATACTAAAGATAAAGATAAATTCATTTGCTAATAGGTAACTAGATTCGTTACCGTACCCTGAACGTACCGTGACCGTACAATGACCGCCCTTGACCATACCGTGACCGTACTGTAACGTGCCGTGACCGTACTGCGACCGCACCGTGACCGCACTGTAACCGCACTGTGACCGCACCGCGACCGTACCGTAATGTCTGGTAGGCTACGCATCTTTTAGCACGTTAAAACTTCAATGTCAGATGGCAAACCGATAGTGCCAATTTTACAAATCTGAATACTTGCATCTATGGAAGGTATCTACGGTACAGGCAGTGAGAATCGAACTTGCGTCTTCATCAACAATTACCGGAGCAATTTACTAGTACTGCTTTGCATGGCTTTTTGTCATGTAAAGCAGCAATAAGCTGAGTCAGGGCCTGTTTGGCTGCACCCGACACAGAGCGAGACTAGTTCGCACCTACTGTCTACAGGTGGATGCCTGCCTACCTATAAGGTGGGCAGGTGTCCTTATGTTTATTCTTTGTTGTCATTTGTGTTTTTAATATCCTTGTATTATATGTTCCCATGTCTGTTCTGTGTTTTCGTGTGTATGTCAAATAAACGTATATTCTATTCTATTCTATTCAATTTGGCCATGGGTCATACGGAAATCGATAGCATGAATGAATTATACTTATTAAAAACATTACATATGTAGTAAACGATGAATTGTGTGTAATTGTGGTAACGAGGTTATCTTTCAGAACTTTGAACCTTTATCTCTTTCTCTTTCTAACGAAGTAATGCGTTGCTATAATTTTTTTGCAAATCTTAAAACTGAGCCTATTTTGGTTTTTTTCAGCTGTTTTAGGAAGAGATGATAAAAGGACCACAAAACTAATTTGAAAAAGATTACGGAAATATCTGTTTAAATAGTTAGTGATTCTTTTTTCGCTTTTATTATTTCCTATTTTTAATCGAATAAGCCCGTTCGGGAATACTGTGTACAAGGTGATTCATAATATGTATGCCATCCCGAAAGGGGTTTATTCTACAACCAATTGGCAATAAAGTTTATTCTACGTTCTAATTTTGGAAATTCAACATTTTTCATTGAAAAAACTCTATGCGAAAATCAGCTGTTTTGGGGTCAAATCAGGTCAAACTCAATGAATCAGCTGTTTTAGGTAGCAATTCTGATTCCGAACTCCTTGTACATTTAGTTATTAGTTCTAAAGATGACAAAAATACCTAAAAAAGCTAATTTGAGAAGGTTTGTGAAAACAAATAAAAAATATTGAATAAAAAAATTGATGTTTTTTCGCTAATATTATTTCTTTTTGTTGTTAGAATAACCCCCTTTCGGGGTGTACATGTTATGGTACTCCTTGTATTATGAATCATCTTGTATGGAAACAAATATTTAAAAAAATACAGTTTTGGTGTCTTGACCCCCTTGGACCCCAGCATTTTTAAGAGTTCCGTTAGATAGTTTTCGTCCTACAAAACTCATAGATAATAAATTATGTTATCATCTCTTGAATGAACTAAAAAACTGAATAGTCGATGTTTTGACTTCAATTTTGTTTATTTCCTTTTAATAATTAAACAACTTAGTAACTTTAAAACATTTCGTATCACGCCATTCTCTCTTGAACCTAAGTTATCAAAAGAGATAAATGTCAGAGATATAACACAATTCGTGAAAAAATGAGAATTGTGGTTTCAATGTGAACCAAAATGTTCTTATCTCTAAAAGGTGATTCACAATTTGTATGCGATCCCGAAAGGGGCTTATTCTACACCCAATAAGGCAATAATGTTCGTTCTACGACATTGGTAGCATGGCATTTTTAGGGTTCCGTACCTCATTTGGAAAAACGGAACTATATAGGATTACTTTGTTGTCCGTCTGTCAAGACCCTTTTTCTCAGAAACGGCTAAAGGTATCAACTTGAAATTAATACCACCTATTAAGGTCTGTAGGCTTATGGTGCCGTATAAAAATCAAAGCTCTAGCTTAATGCATTAAATAGTTATGGCAATGAATGTATAATTTTTGTATGGAAATGGCAAAAATCAAAAACCTCTAGGGTACTTCCAGTTACCTCACAATTCTGAAATTTGGAATGCTAGGAGCTTTTGTGACACAAGTAAAGGGAAAAGTCTGAAAATGAGGAATTTCTAAGTTTTTCAGGAAACAAAGTTATGTTTGCGGTCAATGTCATACAATGAATACGTGAGAAACCGCAAATACAAGTTTGTCAATTTCTACACTTAGAATTCTTATTTTTTGATCATGACCACTGGTGCACGACCGGGATTCGAAGCCACGACCAATGGTACGGAACCCTCAGGGCGCGAGTTCTCGCACTTGACCGTCTTTATTCATTGAAAAAACACTATGCAAAAATGAGGTACATAAGTATTGTGTTTTTTTAGCTGTGTTAGGTAGAATGTTGACGTAGAACATCCTGTAGGTTTATTAAAAAAAATTTTTTTCATCATTTTTATCATTTTTCGCAAACATAATTTTCTATAATAGGAATCACTTTGTATATACATAACGCTCATATGAGATAAAAAAAGTCGAGGCCCCTCTATTCTGATATTGTGCTCAAACGTGACTCGAGCATAGATATTTTCAGGGCCATAATGGATGAATAACCGATGACCAAGAAAGAACCAGTCACATAATAAGTAAAAAAGCATTGGTTTTGTGATAGATAGATAAAACATTATTTGGCACCACAGACACACACAATTAACATAGTTAAGCAATTTCAAACAATATTACAGACACAAAAAAACGAAAAAGCAATTCATTAAAGTAAATAACAGTTGGTAGGTAAGTTTGTGTGTGCTGCAGCCAGTGGCGGATTTGCAGTCTTGGCCGCTCTAGGCCCCAGGCCATGTGCCGCCCCTTTCTCAGCACCCATAATATAGACTAGGTAGGTATATAATGAATTTACCTTATTGCCAACTTTATATAAATCGAAATCAGAAACGACGAAATCCGTTCGAAGCTGCATGTCTACTGTAGCTAGTAGTAATAAGTCTATGGAGCAGCCTTTTAAATATTTAGGCATATGATTTATTTCTTGCTATCAGTGTTTTTTTTTGTCACGATTTGCCGCCCCTAATATCTGGCCGCCCTAGGCCCGGGCCTACTGGGCCTTAGGGCAAATCCACCACTGGCTGCAGCACAATAGGCTATATTTGTGGCTTGAAGCCCAATCGTCAAGCTATGATGGACGATCTCATCATTATCAGCCTGTAAACCTAAGTCTTCCCCAAAGAGTTCCATGACGAACGGTCTTGAGCCTTTTCCATCCACCGACTTCCCGCATCATTTACAATATCGTCGGTCCATCGGGTGGGGGCCTTCCAACACTGCGTCGTCCGGTTCGTGGTTCGTTTTGTCAATAATTCACACGAATAAATATGGTACCCACCCGCAGTCTATTTATTGTATGACAACGCTTTATTGGACCATAAAATATCTAATTTTGGCCTATCCTCTATCTAGAAGTGCGTTATTATTATCAAAGTAATAAATTAGGCAATGTAAGTTCGAAAAAGTAGCGGGCGTTTTTGTGTACCAACTCATCTGAAGGTCGTGTACCGTCCTTCAAAACATTGGAGTGAAAAAATGTGGTCACGACATTTATTCCTATGAATGGTAGACATAATCTTAGATCTCCAGGCATCAGATCCTTTAAGATGTCTAAGGGGGGTAGTCAGAGGTATGACCAAACATTTTGGGACATGCCCACACGTTGCAAGCCTCTAAGAATACCCACTGGTTTTCCTGATATTGCGTTTTAAGCTTGCACGGCCGGGTTCGAACCCACGACCTTCTGATTGAAAGTCGGGGAACCTACAGTTTATTGAATTCCGAAAATATAGGGGGAATTCCTTCAAGGTGAATGAAGGGGTAGTTTTTGAGTAGATTTGCGGATAATTAAATTGCGAAACTAACTCTGTCTCTCTGCGTGTATATCTGTCTGTTTGTGACCTTTTCACGACTAAACGACTGAACCGATTTTAATGAAATTTGATAAGGCGATAGCTTGGACTCTGGGGAAGGACATAGGCTACATTTTATCCGTGTTCCATGCAAGCGCGGCCGCGGGCAGCGGCTAGTATTCAGTATTCATTTATTACATACATTTTTTGTACATGTCACATTAACAAACAAATTAAAAGTATACATTGTATACAGTTGCATGGAATTAATTAATATTATATAAATAAATAATAAATTTTATAGTATGTATAAGTGTATATTTTAAAAATAAAGACAACCATTTAACAATTTTTTTTTTTATTAATAAATAAATATTCCGCACATATTCACACGGTCAACTGATCCCAAACTAGGCATAACCTGTACTATGGGTACCAGAGACTGATATACATAATGGATATATATTTAACACCTAGACACTGAACAAACATCAGTGTTAGTCACAAATGTTTGTCCAGTGCGGGAATCGAACCCGCGACCTCTAGCGCAGAAGGCAGAGTTACTACCAACTGAGCTATGAGGCCAGTCGTATATATATCCGAGTAACTTACGTGTACGTATAGGGTCCAAGCTCTTCCACCTCCAGCTTCTGGTCAATACCATCCTTCACCCGCTGCCAATTGGTGTAGTTGAAGATGTGGACCTTCATCAGCGGATGGACGCTCGGCCTCCGCCACACCGAGTAGGCTAAGGAGTTGTTCCTTATCACCATGTTCTGGAAAGACACTAATTTGAAGACACTGTTTTTTGCCAACAATGTTGGAGTGGTATTGAGCCCTTAACACTAAGGACTCTTAACCCTTTGCCTCCTTATGAGTGTTCTACCGCCTGTATAACGGGTTGTGTTCTGAAGAATTGTTTGATATGATGCCTTCAGCTTCCTTTTATCATCGCACCTCTCGCCATAGGCAGGGGATTCATCCTCACACCCTGGAGCCGGGTTGGTCGCGTACCGTGCGGTTTCAGAGGAACTTCCTCCCGCGAACACTCAGCTTGTGGAATGATCTCCCTGCTGAGGTTTTCCCTAAGGACTACAGTATGGGGTTCTTCAAAAAGGGCGTTTTGAACTTTTTAAGGGGTCGGCAACGCGTGCTTGATGCCTCTGGTATTGCAAGCGTACATAGGCTACGGTAACCACTTACCAACAGGTGGGCCGTATGCTTGTTTGGTACCCTAGTTGTATAAAAAAAAATGTGGTGGTAAATAACTTTCGATTTAAAGGTCTTGGATGCACTAATGGATTTTTCATTCAGAAAATGTATGTGTGTTATACTAGTGCTCTCAAACGGTGAAGGAAAACATCGTGAGAAAACCGGCCTAGCCTAAAACCTAACGACCTAGAACCTAAAAATTCGAAGACATGTGACATGTGCACGAAAGGAGCCTCTAAGAGGCGCAATTCAAACCATTCACTACACTGATTCTTTCACCGACTGTCACAGGCCCTTTTCGGGGCCACCATACCCCAACTCTGACCTAATACAGGGTGACCAAGAAAGAATCAGTGACCAGCAAGAGAGTGATTTAATTGAAATACACCTTTTGGATTTAAGTAAGTGCTTCTAAAGTTTGAAAAACTTAACATTAAAATTGATATAATATTTTTGATATTTATTTTATAACTAAAAGCTTATTAATATATTACCGAAGACAATATATATTTTTTCTCCTATATTGTTGTCTTTTTTAGTACTTAGTACCTACCTAAGTACCTACTTCTCGTTTGACATTCAATGAGGATTAGGACACTTGACATTGTATTTTGATTGTGTAAATTGTTATTGTTTTTTCTTACATAGTATTTTGGGATTGTTTAATTAATTGTTATCAATGCTTGATGATTAAAACTTAATATTTAATTAATAATAGTTACGTAGGTCATTAATTTGAATTGAATATTGCATGTAGGTACTTAGATTTATTTAAAAACATAACACTCTCATACCAGATAATGCTCATGCAATTAAGGTGTAAGTATCTAGATAATAGATAATATCACAATACATTAACTATCACAGTATTTATTTAAATATAAAAAAAACCATAAAGTATTTAAATAATTAAGTATTGGCTTTTATAGATTTAAGTTTTTCATCTTAACTAATTTATGTCTTAAATTCATTGTGGAACATTGCTCTTGTTTTGTCCTGGAGGAGGGCGTTGACCCTGCTACGCAGTTTTTACTTTTGCAGTTGTCAACGTTTTCATTTGTTTATGTATACCTGTGTTTTACTGTTCCAAATAAAAATACTTTAATATAATAATAATAATAATTTAACGTACGAGAAGTTCAACATCAAGATTAGTAACTAAAAAAGATGAATAATTGAGTTTCAACAGACTTTACCCCTAAAAAACTGATTTCTGTACAGTTTTTTTTAATGAAAAATGTATAATTTCCAAACGTCGTAGAAAAAACTGTATTGACGATTAGTGACTAATATACTCATTGGACGATTTATTTACAGTTACATCCATAGTCCTGACCCCACACTAGGATTCCCTGTGTCGTGGGTATCAGAAACTAAGAGTACCATGGTACCCCAACACCCAGACTCGGAACAAACATTTGCAGATCATGCAAACATTTGCCCCGGGAATCGAACCCGCACTTGCGTTTCCGACCTAATGCGAAGAAAGAATCAGTGACACTTAGTGGCTCCGTAGCTTAGTTGGTTAGAGCAACCCTGTTATAGAGGAAGGTCGCGGATTCAAATCCCGTCCGAGTCAAAATTTTTGGGATATTTTATAAAATCACGACAATAAGAAGTTCATCATCATCATCATTTCAGCCGTACGACGTCCACTGCTGAACATGGCCTCCCCCACAGACAGAGCGAATTCCATATCATGTGGGGGGATTTGCCCATACTCACCACGCTGGGCATGCGGGTTGGCGAGCGCAGTTAGAGCTATCGTTGTTTAAATGAGGGACGCTGCTGCCCATCCCCTAGCTTTTTTCCCTTAGTCGCCTCTTACGACATCCGCGGATAGGTAGATATGGAGAGGCCTATTCTTCAGCCGGGGCCACCACGGCCTGTAATAAGAAGTTATACAATAAGAACTCACCGATAATATTGCATCGTTGATTGTATTTGTGAAGCAGAAGAACACGGTGCCAAGCAAACTTAAAGTGAAGGTTGCTGATAAAAGTATCAATACTGAAACAACAGACAAAGATTATAAAAAAACATTATGAAATGTTAGGCCTTATAAATATAAATATTCCGGACATATTCACACGGTCAACTGATCCCAAACTAGGCATAGCCTGTACTATGGGTACCAGAGACTGATATACATAATAGATATATATTTAACACCCAGACACAGAACAAACATCTGTGTTAGTCACAAATGTTTGTCCAGTGCGGGAATCGAACCCGCGACCTCTAGCGCAGAAGGCAGAGTTACTACCAACTGAGCTATGAGGCCAGTCAAATTATTACATCTCATCATTATCATCATTTAAGCCGTAAGAAATTTCAATATAACCGCGGATTCAGCTCTTCGAGGTTCGAAATGTCTTTACACAATGCGCCTGCTGATAAACAGCTGAAGCTATAAAGCTAAAATTTGGACAGTAGCTGCCTTATATGCCAAACACATTCCCTAAGGAGGGATTTTCAAAATATCAACCCCTAAAAGGGTGAAAAGGGGTTAAATCGTTTGTATGAAAAGTCGTATTCCTTGAACGATTTAGTTAGTTTCAAATCTGTAGGTTCAATGAATGATAGAAAATAAGGAAAAACTGTATTTTTAGATTTTCAAAACTACCCCTTAAAAGGGTGTAATAAGATGACAAAGTTTGTATGGGAGAATCTTAATGCATCGAGAGATTTATCTGAAACTTGGTACAAATACTCATAAAGTCAAATATTGAAATACGGACTTTAGGGTTTTTCAAAACTACCACCTTTTATCACGCGAGCAAAGCCGCGGGCGTACGCTAGTATCGTTATTCAATACAATTCGCGTCCCACGTCGCAGTTTCTACGTGGCAATTAATTGTGTTTATTATTATGTATGTTAGTCTTTACGGTATATATCTATATGGGCCGTAGTATAAGAAAAAAATCCATCTGTTTTTATTCTATTGTTGCCTGAAATAAAGTTATTGTATTGTATTGTTATTATTTATCTAGCAGATCCAGAGATGACGCCTTGTGCCTTAAGACATAGTATGAAAAGAATAGAATATAATATATATTTATTTTCTTACAAAACCTACACCTAATTAAGAATAAACAAAGAAAAACAAACAATAATAGGTGTAAATCGAGCAACAAAATTGGCTCTGCCTCAGCATGAGTTGGTTGGCTAGCAGGCTAGCAACCAACGCTGGTCTGCCGTCGGAGCCTTGGTTGTAGCTACGGACCAACTACTCACAACGAAGACACGATAAAATAACAAGAAACACACTAACATAATAAATACAAAAAGGAAAAGGTTCTACAGTGGTTGACAAATAAAACTGGTCGGCTGTACATCTAGACAAGGAGGCGACAGATAAGGTCTCAATATTATCTACCTACCGTAACAAACTAACAGCTTCCAGTATTTTTTTTTTTTATACTACTGAGTTGGCAAACAGGCATACGGCCCACCTGTTGGTAAGCGGTTACCGTAGCCTATGAGCGCTTGCAATACCAGAGGCATCACGCACGCGTTGCCGACCCCGAACCCCCCTCCCCCTAAAGAGCTCTGGCAACCTTACTCATCGCAGGAACACAACACTATTTGAAAACAAATAATGTTATTTGGCTGCGATCTTCTGTAAGGCGGTACAGTATAGTAAACAACCAATTACTTATCCGGTACATTGCGAACGAAGCAGCGGACGGAAGCTAGTCTTCATCATCATCATTCCAGCCGAACAACGTCCACTGCTGAACTTGGCCTCCCCCACTGACAGAGCGAATTCCTATCAAATGGGGGGCCAATATCATATTTGCCCATACTCACCACGCTGGGCAAGCGGGTTGGCGAGCGCAGTTAGAGCTATCGTTGTTAAAATGAGGGACGCTGCTACCCATCCCCTAGCTATTTTCCCTTAGTCGCCTCTTACGATATTCGCGGATAGATATGGGGGGGGGGGGGGGGGGTAGGGGCTAGGCTTGGTCGCGAGGAACAGGCATAGCTTCACCTAGTTTCTAAGACGTTTCAAAGTGATCCTAGTGATTTTATTGAAATTAATGCCTTTTGACTTTGACTTTGACTTGTTCTTTAGCCGGGGCCACCACAGCTCGCAGAACCGACAGCCGTTAGGGAATAAAGACTCTATAAAGGTTACCACTAAATGGGCGATGCAGTGTTGGAAGACCCGATGGACCGACGACATTGTAAAAGTTGATGGAAGTCGATGGATGGAAAAGGCTCAAGACTGTTCGTCATGGCACTGTTTGGGGGAGGCCTATGACTTCTACAGGCTGACGATGATGATTAATTTATGAATCGGAAGATTATTTTTTATGGAAGAAGCTAGTTTAAATTTTTTTTTTTTTTTTTTTTTTTAGCTAGATTCGAGTACAAAAAATGGCGCAGGTCAAAAGTTTACACAAACAATTTCCTAGAACCCAGTCAAGAGAAATAAAAGAGCACGTAATTTTATGTTCGATTCTAAACGTTTTCATTATCAGCTAACATAAGGTCATTAAGTTTAGTACTGCTGACCCATATATACAAGGTGATTCATAACATGTATACCATCCCGAAAGGGGGTTATTCTATCAACAAAAAGAAATAGTATTAACGAAAAAAAACATCAATATTTTAATTTTTTCATTAACTTTCTCAAATGTATCTGTTTTTGGTATCTTTAGAACGAATTACTAAACGTAGGAGAAGTTCGGCATCTAGATGTGGAGTACACAGGGCTCCTTGTAATTATTTCTTAGTTATAAATTAACTAGAAAAATGCAAGAAGTATTGCTGATTGGGAATCGAGCCCACGATATCGTTCTCGATTGATGTGCTACGTCATAGCGCCGTAGAGTTTGAATGAATGAATGAATGAAGTTTTTTATTTTCCTTTTGTAGGTTCAAGCCCCGCTTATACTAGAACATTAAGCTTTTTTTTAATGTTTTTTTTTCTAACAATATATTAAATAGGCTAAAGCTTAAAGGTTTAAAGGCCCCGGCTGAAGAATAGGCCCCATAACTACCCGCGGATGTCGTAAGGCTACTAAGGGAACAAAGCTAGGGGATGGGCAGCAGCGTTCCCTATCAACAATAGCTTTATCTGCGCTCGTCAACCTATTGGCAAAACCCCTAAATAATTGTTTGGGTGCAGGCCGTACAAGGTCGGTCGCGCTGGAAATCTATGGGGGTGGCCTACGTTCAGCAGTGGAAGTTCTACGGTTGAAATTATACTTGCTTGCCGTGTCACTGATTCTTTCTTGGTCATCCTGTATTAGGTCAGTGACCAGGTTGAGATATGGTGGCCCTGAAAAGGGCCTATGACTGTCTGTGAAAGAATCATTTGGCTCCTTTCGTGCACATGTCACATGTCTTCGAATATTTGGATTCTAGGACATGCCGGTTTCCTCACGCCGTTCTCCTTTACCGTTTGAGAGCAAATACATTAGAGCCCACGACCTGTTGTTCGGAAGGCTATGGCCAGTACCAGCACTCCACCAGTGCAAATGATGATGATGAATAGGTATACTTACAACAATAGTATTTCTTTTCCGACTGTCTCCCCCAACAAAGCACAGACCACGGTTCTTTAACACCAGTACACGTGAATTGTTTTCTCCCGCACCCCGCACATCCGTAATTATTTAAAACAGTGTCCTCTCTTATCAAAATCTTTGCGCCACAGTTCAGTTTAGCTGGTACCTTTATGCTAACCGCGTCATCAGCTGGCAACATTGGCGCCGTCGAAGACATTTTCTCCAGGTTCGGATGTTCCATTTTTAAATCGTTTTCAATTTTAGGATATAGTTTTGGTATTTTTACGTTATGGGTATCATCAGGTGTCAGCACTGGCGCAGTTGGTGTAGTTTTCGGCGAATGTTCCATTTTCAAATCTTTTGAACTTAATTCTGATAACGTTGGTGCCGACGGAGTAACTTTATTCAAGTTCCGACGTTCCATTTTCAAATCACTTGTATTTATTTTTAACAGCGTTGGTGCCGACGGCGTAACTCTATTCAAGTTCCGACGTTCCATTTTGAAATCACTCGAATTTATAAAATTTTGAATTTAGAAGCGTTGTTTTTATTTTTAATTTTAACCATAGCTTTTTATTATACAAAAGCTGTTGTCTTTATGACATTTTGAACTATTAAGTCGCGTAGAAGCGACTGCACGGGTCGCTATCAATATAAAGACTGATTGCGTGTGGGTCAAGCGTGTTATCGGTTTTTTTTTTCTTAATTATCTGTATGGACGGACAGTGTTTGTTTGTGTGTAACAATGTTTGATTTTCTACCAAAGACTACAGTATTATTGTTTTCGATGGAGACAAAGGTTTGAAGAGGTTTAGGTATCGATTGTGTGAAGCAAAGTGTAGTACACTTAGCCGACTGTAAAAAAAATTGAACAGTCGTGATGCAATTTTGCTAAAAGTCCATCTTCAACCAAAAAGTGGTATTCTTAGAGAAGCACTTAGTCCTTTCACTGCACTGATTCTTTCACCGACGGTCATGAGCCATTTTCAGGGCCACCAAACCTCAGCCTGGTCACTGACCCAATACAGGATAACCAAGAAAGAATCAGTGACGCGATAAGCTAACAACCAGAGGGGTGATGCCCCGTAATCAGTAATCACAGTCGGAAGTCCGGACAAGCTTCTGTCTGAGGCTTCAATTTATGTTATTTTTGGTATTTTAAAAGGTATATAATAATAATATCATCATTATCATCATCATTTCAGCCGTTCGACGTCCACTGCTGAACATGGCCTCCCCCACAGACAGAGCAAATTCCTTATCATTTTCCCATACTCACCACGCTGGGCATGCGGGTTGGCGAGCGCAGTTAGAGCTATCGTTGTTAAAATGAGGGACGCTGCTGCCCATCCCCTAGCTATTTTCCCTTAGTCGCCTCTTACGACATCCGCGGATAGGTTGATATATATGGAGGGTACTATTCTTCAGCCGGGGCCACCACGGCTAAATAATAATATAATAAGTACTTATTCTTTGAGAGCTCTGATGGAGGTGGCCCCGCCTTCCGGTCCACAGGTCGTGGGTTCGAAACCTGTCTTGTACCAATGGATTTTCCAGATGGAAAATTAATGTGCGCTATGCTATTGCTCTAAAACGGTGAAGGAAAACATCGTGAGGAAACCGGCATGTCCTAGAACCTAAAAATTCGAAGACATTGTGACATGTGCATGAAAGGAGCCTCTAAGAGGCGCACTTTAATCCTTTTTTATAAGCAACATTTTTATAAGCTCTTATTTATTAGGGATTATAATTAGATAACTTTTCTTTTGAGCCTCACCTAGTTCGATCGGCACCACACTGAATTTTTTTCGATGATCCTTTTTCACAAAATGGAATTTAACCATTTTGTGAAAAAGGATCATCGAAAAAAATTATAGGCACCAAGCCGTGTTTGTTGCCTGATTCTTCTAGGCTTGGTCGCGAGGAACAGGCATAGCTTCACCTAGTTTCTAAGACGTTTCAAAGTGATCCTAGTGATTTTATTGAAATAAATGTCTTTTGACTTTGACTTTGTCCAAACTTTCACTGCACTGATTCTTTCATCGACGGTCATAGGCCCTTTTCTGGGCTACCAAACCTCAACCTGGTCACTGACCTGATAGATAATGACCAAGAAAAAATCAGTGGGACGACAAGAAGAGCACTTATTATTTATTGTACCTACACAAGAAAAAACAGATACCTATTTAAATTAGAAAGAAAGGTATGTACAACGGCTGCATAGGTACCAACTTTTAGAATATTATCCTATTTATCAGAGAGTAATAGCTTTTAATCTACTATTTTTTGTGCGTTGGTATTGATAATTTCTCAGAACTTCTCTATCTAAAATGGCAGTTTCCCGCTTATCTGGCTGTAAACTGCTGATTATAACTTCTCTGGGTCAGACAGAACTAAGAGATTTTTATGATACAAATTATTTTAACGTCAATAATGAAATATTCCGGACATATCACACACGGTCAACTGATTCCAAACTAGGCATAGCCTGTACTATTTAACACCCAGACACAGAACAAACATCTGTGTTCATCACACAAATGTTTGATCAGTGCAGGTATCGAACCCGCGACCTCTAGCGCAGAAGGCAGAGTTACTACCAACTGAGCTATGAGGCCAGTCAATGTACTAACATTAAGCCCATTCGTCCACGGAGGGACTCAAAAGGAACGCGGCTGAAACTGTAGTCACATATGAGTAGCCTGACTGCGATAGCACTAGTATTTCAATGCGCGTCCGTCCACGACGCTACTCAAAAGCAACGCGTTTGTAACTAGTCACCTGGCGACTCGACATGCTGGTCGCCAGGCGACTGGTTTCGAGAAACTGTGTGAAAAATGAACGAATAATCAGTAATTATATATGATTCTGACGTCTATGTGACTGGAGAAGTAATAATTCCATGTCATCGCTCGAATTATCACTAGTCATGTTAATTATTTTCGTTTTCAAAACTTTGTTTACATAAAATCGTGTACGGAGTGACTGAGTTTCAGGAAATTCCAGTAGCGTCGTGGACGAGTCAGAGTTTCCAATCAGTCCGCAACTCTAGTTTCTAATGAGTTCAGTCACTTTTGCGTAGCGTCATGGACGAAGGGGCTTACACTCGTGCCTCGTCCCTCGTCTCGTGTTTCGTCTCGTGTCTCGCTCCGCACCTCGCGTGAATAGAACTCTTTGAGGGATGCCTATGTCCAGCGCTACATTATAGGTACATGTTTTGTTTTGTGTTTTGTATGATTGAAGTACCTACTACTTACTGCGATGTGTGACAAATAAACATGTTTTCTTTATATTTTTTGGGATAATAAAAAAAAAGAATAGTTTCATAAATAATTTATCTAATATCACATTTATTTTGGACATACACATTGAATAAGTAAATTATTTAAGTACGTACCTACTTAAGAGTATTTACTATAACATTTACCAAAATAGGTACATTATACACTATACATTATACACTATAAAATGATATTTCCCACAACAAAGGAAACTAAACTTTACTTATAAGTACTAAGATTCATTACTGATTAACAAGATCTTTATTTCCTTAGATAACATTTTAACACAATTATTAACATAATAATTAATGTATAAAAGGTGATTCATAAAATGTATCAGTAGTTCGGCATCAAGATTAGCTACCTACCTAAAACAGCTGATTCATTGAGTTTGAACTCATTTGACCCCAAAACAGCTATTTTACATAGTTTTTTTCAATTAAAAATGTGGAATTTCCTAAAGTCGAAGAACACATTTAATTGCCAATTGGCTGTAGAAGAAGCATACATATCCCTTTCGGAATGGCATACATATTATTAATCACCTTGTATATATTTTTTTTTATTGAATGTATTTTTCTAAATTCTTCTAATTAACTATTGCTATGATCGGAAATCTGATAATCGTCTTTCTCTGTGTATTATCTTGTTTTATATCATCATCATCATCATCAGCCTGTAGAAGTCCACTGCTGGACATAGGTCTCCCCTAAAGAGTTCCACGACGAACGGTCTTGAGCCTTCTCCATCCACCGACTTCCCGCAACCTTGTTGTTTTTTATAAAATGTCTTAGTATCTAGTGTCAGGGGGGTGAGTGGGAGTTGGCAATAGTTTTCACACTTGCACGTGTTTTTGTATGGACAAAGTGAGTGACAGTAATGGTCCGCTAGAGGCGCTGTTACAGATTCCATACATAAACACGTGGATCACGCTCACAAGTGAGTGTAAAAACCATGGTGCCAACTCCCACTCACCGCTCAGATCCAGCGATGACGCGTTTCCTACCAAACAAATCGGTTGACGGTACAACATGTACTTGGGTGATACACTCTGTTCCATATGTTGATAAATAGATAGCAATCAATGTGTAATGGTAGGCGAAGGTTGCCTTTGCGCAACTGCGACGTGAGCGTCGATGTCCGAGGCTCTGGAGGTGCGGCGCATCCATGGCGCAGGCCTATCTGCAAGAGTTTATTTATTTATTCATGAAAAAGTACACTATTTTTACAGGGGCACCTAACACAATAGTGTACCTACTTATTGATATAATTATCGTTAAAAAATAATAAGTAATAATATCAAACATTATACAACATTAATTTAAATTCCAAGCATAATAATTAAGATATAATAACTATAAATGAAAAATAATAACAAATCTTCAATTAATTACATTCAAATGACCTAATGTCGTTGGGAAATGAGTTGAGGGTATTGGGTAAGAGATGGCGCTGTTAATATTTTTTTTAACAACTAAGGTGGCAAACAAGCATACGGCCCACCTGTTGGTAAGTGGTTATTGTAGCCTATGAACGCTGGCAATACCAGAGGCATTACGTGCGCGTTGCCGATCGCTTAAAAAATTCAAAATGCCCTTTTTGAAGAACCCCATACCGTAGTCCTAAGGGAAAATCTCATCAGGGTGGTCATTCCAGAACCTGAGTGTTCGACTGAAACTTATACTTGCGTCTTATGAGAAATACGCCAGATTTTGAAGTTATTGAGTAAGAGATGGCGCTGTCTATTATATTCCACACTTACTAAAAATAAAGACGGTCAAGTGCGAGAACTCGCGCCCTGAGGCTTCCGTACCATTGGTAGTGGGCTCGAATACCGGTCGTGCACCAATGGATTAACCAATCAGAAAATCCCAACACGGGGTCAGAAAATGAAAATTATATTGACAAACTTATATTTGCGGTCGCTCACGTAGTCATTGTATGAAATTGACCGCAAATATAACTTTGTTTCCTAAAATAATTCGAAATTCCTCAATTTCAGACTTTTCCCTCTAATTGTGTTACAAAAGCTCCTAGCATTTTAAATTTCAGAATTGTGAGGTAACTGGAAGTACCCTAGATGTTTTTCATTTTTTACCATTTCCATACAAAAATTATACATTCATTGCCATATCTTTTTAATGCATTAAGCTAGAGCTTTGATTTTTATACGGCACCATAAGCCCACAGACCTTAATAGGTGGTATAAAGTTTCAAGTTGATACCTTTAGCCGTTTCTGAGAAAAAGGGTCTTGACGGACGGACAGACAGACAGACAGACGGACAACAAAGTGATCCTATAAGGGTTCAGTTTTTCCAAATGAGGTACGGAACCCTAAAAAAGCTGTCACGCACATCACATCATCAAAATCTAAACTTTAGTCATAGTTTTTCCCGCGCGCAATCGTGCGAGGCAGACACGCACAATCACGTTACTTTTCACGCCTTCAGACGCTGAATCTTTCGCACGCACAATCATAACCAAAGTGTGGTTTACTTACCTCCACTGTCGCTTTTCTGTGTGATCAGTTGTCTATATTCCGTACTTAGCCGCCGTCTCCCGTGTTCATACTTCGCCTCCTTAGCTAGTAGCGCCTCCCTCTGCATCTGAGTTCGCAGCTCGCTCGGTACATCAGGTATGAACAGTTGCATTAGGCCTGTAAGACCGAACACTACATGCTGGAAAGAAAAAAGACTATGAAATATTTCATCGTCATCGTCACCATAATCATCATCTTCACCGTCACCATCACCGTTAACGTCATCGTCATCGTCACCATCATCGTCACCATCACTGACACCGTCACCGTTACTGTTAACCTTACTGTCACCATCATCGACATACCTCGAAGACGACGACGAAGGCGAGCCTTGCCGCAAACACGTGCCAGTAATGCGGGGAGAGGCCGTACGGCTCCGCGTGGTGCGGCGGGTTGCGGTAACCACGGTATGCGCATGTCGGGGGGTCGACCTCTGTGTCGTCTGCCCCCCAGTCGTCTTTGTAGTCTGAGGTGTTGAATACTGGGAACGAAAAATGGATTATGCATAGGCCTCGTAGAGGCTCCTGCACAGAGTACAAGATAACATACTTCTAATGGTCAGCGAAATGGTCTGGCACTATGGGCGTCATAACAAAGGTCAAGATTGCTCAGTGAGCATGGTATTCATCTATATAGTGAATTAGTAACCGACGTAGGCCGGAGAATAAGCAAGTTGAAGTGGCAGTAGGCAGGAACCTAGCTCGGAGAACCAACCAGCGTTGGGACAGAAAGAGACCACGCATCGGAAAGCGCAGCGTAGAACGGCCTTCCACTAGGCGGAAAGTGAAGAATCTATGGCCTATGTTCAGCGACCTGCGGCTGAAGTGATGGTGATCATGATGGTGATGGTGATGGTGATGTTTATTACAAATGGAAAAACATGAAATTAAGATCACTTACATGACAGCGAATGGTCAATATACCCCGCCAGCGTGTTGTCTGGTGAGTATACGTATTTGTAAACCATTCGGGGGATGAAGTCGCTCGTGTAAGCTATTACGAACGCCTGGAAAAAACACATCCTTTTACGCCAAACGCTAGCGATAGCGTTACTAGTAAAAAAGCATTGTTTAAAATTACTGCCACTGTTTTTCATGATGTAAGAGTAAGAGTAGTGAGAGATGGCAATACTTTAAGCATTATTTATCTTTTCCTCAACAAAAATCCTATCATTGTCTATGAAGGAAGGATGAAAAATATATAAATTTAAATATGTATAACAGATAAATATAATATACTCAGTTAATATAATTTGATTAAAATATACTTACATTTGAAACAACAGCTGCATAAGTAATTCCTCTCAAAATTCCATACCTGAAAAGACAGAATAACCATGCGAGCATAGCCACAGGTAAAATGTTTCTAAATACTATTTTACTTATATTATAAATGTGAAAGTTTGTGAGGATGTTTGTATGTTTGTTGTTCAATCACGCCTGAAACATGGACAACACGGATGAAATTTGACTTTTTTACAGAGATAGATTATAGTAATAGTAAAATAAAAATAAAATAAAATAAAGTCTGGAATAGCATATAGGCTACTGTTTATGTAGGTACCACGCAAGCGAAGCTGCGGGCTTCGCTTGCGTGCGGGAAGAAGCTAGTAATAAATAATTGATTGATTACAATGAAAACATCAACTGATATTGGTTAGTTTGTACAAGGGTATTTTGAAATTAGTACATTTTGAATTCTCAGCCACAAGTCTATTAGACTTTAAATTAAAAATTACTTACCAAGCACCAATATCCTCAACTCGTTCGGCCAATGGCCGTCTCGCCTGCGTCACCATTTTGTAAGCGTCCAGTCTTATTTCAGCAATATTGTTGAGTAACGCGAACAGCGGAGCCAATGGGAATGCTGCCACGAAGAGTGTTACGAAGCCGTATTGGAGAACTGGAAATGGAAGAATAGGACCTCTTAGATATACTGGAAGACGATTCTCCACTTGATGATACGACGATAATAATTGTTCCTTACTATTATAATATATTCAAAACAATATTTGTTGGCGCACACAAAGTGGTTTGGAGCTTTTCGTAGTCCTAACGGCACTTTTTTAAATTCGTAATGACCTTTTGGTATAGTTAACATGGATTTTTACATTGTTTTGCTATTAATTCCAAAATCATTTATCGCTGTTACTAAAAAACCCAGTTTATAGTCAACGAAGATGAAAATCTGAAAGGCTTGAAAAAGCCCCGAGCCCTAAGCCAATAATCACGTTTTATCGAAAATAAACCAGCCTTTAGAAGAATACTTACTCATTTCAAGGTATTCGTCAAATAATGCTAATCTTCCTGGGTCTTGAAGATGATAATCCTGTTCCCATGCCATATGAGGCTTATTTAGATCCCTGGTCACAGCTCGGTGAGAGCGCTGACGCCACCAGTTATGGAACTTACTATAACAAGAAACACCTTATTAGCTGATTTAAATGTTAATTGTGTAGCATCTTCGCCTAGAATTTAACAAAAGTTAACTTCGAAAATCTTGGGTTGGCGAAATATTTTATCAGTTAAGCTTTAGGACGACTTTCATTTTTTTTCATTTATATATTTATTCAACCATTGGTACACTATGGAACACTTAGTTACGTCAATCATTTAGTTTGTGGGCTTCTCCCACATTATTTACTACCTACCTATAGTACACACACACTAGTTAGGTATTCAATAAACTTACTTGCTATATTATTTTACATAACTACTATACACACATACATAGATAAACATATAAATATTATACCTACCTAGCTAATTACATAAATATTATAACTTATAGTACATCTAGTATTTACATACCTACTTATTATAAGTTACTCATTTATCCATCATCATTCATCACACACATATAATATTCACTCGCACAGTCACATTCTTACCGTATCAAGCAAGGTGCATCCGCTAGTCTACCGCGCACTCGTACAGTGGACATAGCCTCTCGGCGCGTGGCCCGCGTGACGTCACAGGTGGCGTGATAGCCGGCCGACCGGTTCCCGCGCAGCCTCGGGCAAGCGAGTGTTCGCCCCTCCGCGCGCGCGCACGCCCGCCAGTCCGATCCTATCTCTGACGCCAACCGCACGCCGCTCGCGACTAGCCTCCCGCTTGTTTTGCTTACGTATCATACGCGCTCACGAACATTCATACTAGTGCTTATAATATCTACTCTGTGCTGTGCTCTGTTTCTCTTCTTCTATCTGTATGCTATTGACTGTGCTTAGCTTGATTAAACTGTGTGCTTACCCAAGTGAATTGAACGTTATTTACGCCGGAACTTGTACCCTGAATCATCCTACAGCTAAGTACCTCGTATAGCTAAAATAGGCAGGTCGACCGTACTATCCGTACCCACTTGCCCTTATTGGTGACCCTCGAGAACACGAAAATGAGCAATGATAAAGCAGACAACATTAGCAGCAGTAGCAGCTATTCGGAAACCGTCGGCTCACAAAGTGGTGTTACTACGCGCCGGCCGAAGACAATGCGCAGGTCCACTGAACTCGTACGAGAATCGTCCGAGATTGTGAATTTAAATTTAAAGGTGCCACCGTTTTCACCGGACGATCCCGATATTTGGTTTGCGGTACTAGAGGGACAATTCGAGAATTTCGGAATAACGGAAGACACTGTCAAATTTAACAATGTGATCACGAAACTCGATATTGTCCATGCAAAGGCCGTCAAGGACATCATCATCAACCCGCCGGCCCGGAACCGATATGAAAAAATTAAAAGCGAGCTGATCCGGCGACTCACTGCTTCCCATGAGAAGAAGGTCAGGCAGCTCCTCACCCACGAAGAACTAGGTGACCGTAAAGCCTCCCAATTCCTCCGTCATCTGCAGGACCTGGCAGGACCGAGTGTTCCAGAAGAGTTTTTAAGGACGATCTGGAGCAACCGCCTGCCACGCAGCATCCAGACGGTGCTGGCGTCCCAACCTTCCCAGGACCTGGAACAACTGGCAGATCTGGCAGACCGCATCCAGGAAATCTCTGCACCCGGTAACGTCGCAGCAGCTTCCGCGTCCAGCAGCAAGGCCGAACCCGCCAGCAGCACTTCCGGTGAGATCGCCGAGCTTAGGAAGATGGTGGAGCGCCTCGCGGTGAAGCTCGACGAACATACACGCGAATCACGCTCGCGCCGTCACAGCCGTTCCGACCGACGTCACCGTTCCGACCAACGTCACCGTTCCTCATCACGCAGCACAACTAGATCTGCTTCGAGCTATCGTCAGTTCCCTGTGTGCTGGTACCACACCATCTTCAAATCGAAGGCTATCAAGTGCCAGAAACCGTGCGACTTCGACAAGTCGGGAAATGCCGCGGGCAGTCCTCAGTAATGGCGACAGACGATTGCCCTGACACTCCAGGTCGCCTCTTCGTAACTGATCGCTGTACGAAGACTCAGTTTTTGGTCGACACCGGTAGCGACCTCTGCGTTTTCCCACGATCTCGCCTACAAGAGCGCCGAGCACCAACAAACTACAAACTCACCGCGGCCAACGGGACAACCATCGACACCTACGGCTACGCGCACCTCAACCTGGACCTGGGACTTCGACGGACCTACCCGTGGCGTTTCGTGGTGGCTGATGTTACCAAACCAATTATAGGAGTAGACTTTTTGTGTCACTATGATTTAATTGTAGATTGTAAAAACAAGAAACTTATTGATAATGTCACAAGTTTATCTACTCCAGCTTCACTGGCTATTAACGCTAAAAATATTTCCTCTGTAAAGGTTCTGACTGGCGATTCACGGTATCATCTTCTTCTGTCGCGGTATTTTTCTGATATTACGCGACCAGCGGGTACACTACGCTTGATACCTCACAACACACAACACCACATACGCACCACACCCGGTCCACCGGTTTCATGCACACCTAGGCGTTTAGCACCTGATAAGTTGAAAATCGCTAGGGACGAGTTCGAAGCTATGCTAGCGAACGGCACGGCTAGACCTTCCGAAAGCCCATGGTCGTCCCCATTGCACCTTGCAGCAAAGAAGGACAATGGATGGCGTCCATGTGGTGACTATAGGAAATTGAACGCTCGAACCATCCCAGACATGTATCCGATTCGCCACATACACGATTTCACTCACAATATCGCTGGTTGCCGTGTATACAGCACCATCGATCTTGTGAAGGCTTACAATCAGATACCAGTCTGCGCGGAGGACATACCAAAAACGTCTATAACTACGCCGTTCGGTATGTTCGAGTTTCCGTTCATGACGTTTGGCCTGCGCAACGCTGGCCAAACGTTCCAACGTTTCGTGGACGAGATGACGCGCGGGCTAGATTTCGTGTATTGTTATTTAGATGACTTTTTAATCTATAGCCGGGATGAAGCCGAACACGAAAATCATCTGCGCCAAGTGTTCACTCGATTAAAGGACTATGGCATGGTGATCAACGTGTCCAAGTGCGTCTTCGGGGCTCCCGAGGTAACCTTTCTAGGTTATCGGATCTCGGAGAGCGGAACCAAACCACTGGACACAAAAGTACAGGCCATACGCGACTTTCCCCCACCCAAGGATGTAAGGACACTTAGACGGTTTTTGGGCATGGCCAATTTTTACAGGCGCTTCCTGCCTAATGCCGCCCAAACACAAGCACCTCTAAACGCTCTCCTTGTTGGGTCAGTCAAAGGTTCCACGCCCATCATCCTAACCGACGATGCTCTGAAGGCTTTCTCGGAGACCAAGGAAAGCCTATCCAAAGCCGCTCTTCTTGCTCACCCAAATTGTGAAGCCAAGCTAGCTTTAGTAACAGACGCATCAGACACGGCTATGGGCGCTGTCCTACAACAGCTTCATAATGACGCGTGGCAACCACTAGCGTTCTTCTCCCGAAAGCTTAAGTCTTCCCAAACGAAGTACTCACCTTACGATCGCGAGCTGCTCGCAATCTACGAGGCAATTAAGTACTTCAGGCATATGCTCGAAGCAAGACATTTTACGGTCTACACAGACCACAAACCGATCAGTTATGCCTTTCATGAACGAAAGAATAACTGTTCGCCAAGGCAGTTTCGACATTTGGACTATATAGCCCAGTTCACGACCGACATAAGGCATATCTCTGGCAAAAACAACGTCGTGGCCGACACCTTATCTCGTATCGAAGAACTGGACGCTCCAATATGTCTAACTGACCTCAGCAAAGCCCATGAGGATGATGCAGAACTGGCTCAATACCTCACAGACAGCTCATCTCTTCGCCTCCGAAAGATGGATTACCCTGGAAGTCGAACTCCTTTGTACTGTGACATCAGCACATCGACTCCCAGACCATTCGTCACAAAGGAATTTCGGCAGCAGGTATTCCAAAGTCTCCACTCACTCAGTCACCCCGGCCCTTCAGCGACTGCCAAATTGGTAGCCGAAAGATTTGTGTGGCCCGGGGTTAGAAAAGATTGCAGAGACTGGGCCCGAACTTGCTTGGCTTGCCAGCGTGCAAAAGTAAGTCGACACGTGTCTGCACCTTTAAGCACTTTCGACTTACCCCGTGCGCGCTTCAAGCAGGTCCACATTGACCTCATAGGCCCCCTACCTGTTTCGCAGGGCTACAAATATTGCCTGACGGCAATAGACCGTTTTACGCGGTGGCCCGAAGTCATTCCCATTTCAGACATCACCGCAGAAACTGTGGGCAAAGCCCTCATCTCTGGGTGGATCTCCAGATTCGGCGTGCCAACAGATATTGTTACAGACCGCGGGCGACAGTTCGAGTCCGCGCTGTTTCAATACCTGGCAAAAACCTCAGGGTTTCAGCATAGACGTACGACCGCCTATCATCCAGCATGCAATGGACTTGTGGAACGCTTCCACAGGCAGTTAAAAGCGTCCATCACCTGTCACGCCGATCACAATTGGTCAGAAGTTCTACCTTTGGTGCTTCTTGGCATCCGTAGTGCTTTTAAGGAGGATCTACAAAGCTCCTCCGCTGAACTTCTATATGGCGAGCCGTTGAGACTTCCTGGGGAATTTTTCGACCCGAGCACACCCTGTACATCTGACTTGACAGATTTTACAGCGCGCTTAAACTCATTTGCCGAAAAACTCAAACCCATCCCCGCTTCTCGCCATAGCAAACACACAATCTTTGTTTTCAAGGAGCTCGCAACTGCGGAACACGTTTTCATTCGTGAAGACGCTTTGCGTCCTCCTCTTCAACCAGCATACACAGGCCCTCACAAGGTATTAGAGAGAGGTGATAAAGTTTTTAAACTCCTCGTCAAAGGCAAACCGGTAACCGTCTCAATAGATCGCCTTAAACCAGCTTTCATACTTACCGACAAAATTGACGAAGACGGCGGGAATACGAGCGATACACTTCCACCTTCCAAGGCGGATACTGCCGTACCGATTCCAGCACCTGTCACCGTCGCACCAAAAACAACACGCTCTGGTCGACGGGTTCGATTCCCAGACTTTTATCGCCCCTAACCAGGTCTCTAGGGGGGAGTGATGTGGGCTTCTCCCACATTATTTACTACCTACCTATAGTACACACACACTAGTTAGGTATTCAATAAACTTACTTGCTATATTATTTTACATAACTACTATACACACATACATAGATAAACATATAAATATTATACCTACCTAGCTAATTACATAAATATTATAACTTATAGTACATCTAGTATTTACATACCTACTTATTATAAGTTACTCATTTATCCATCATCATTCATCACACACATATAATATTCACTCGCACAGTCACATTCTTACCGTATCAAGCAAGGTGCATCCGCTAGTCTACCGCGCACTCGTACAGTGGACATAGCCTCTCGGCGCGTGGCCCGCGTGACGTCACAGGTGGCGTGATAGCCGGCCGACCGGTTCCCGCGCAGCCTCGGGCAAGCGAGTGTTCGCCCCTCCGCGCGCGCGCACGCCCGCCAGTCCGATCCTATCTCTGACGCCAACCGCACGCCGCTCGCGACTAGCCTCCCGCTTGTTTTGCTTACGTATATACGCGCTCACGAACATTCATACTAGTGCTTATAATATCTACTCTGTGCTGTGCTCTGTTTCTCTTCTTCTATCTGTATGCTATTGACTGTGCTTAGCTTGATTAAACTGTGTGCTTACCCAAGTGAATTGAACGTTATTTACGCCGGAACTTGTACCCTGAATCATCCTACAGCTAAGTACCTCGTATAGCTAAAATAGGCAGGTCGACCGTACTATCCGTACCCACTTGCCCTTAAGTTTAACATTAACATTAGATAATTTAACGTTAGCTTGTTGAAATCAAACGGGTGTTTATAGCGTAATTCATTTCGTAAATGATTTCATTATGCTATGTATACTGTACTGATCGTGAAAGTTTGAAAGATAGATAACACGTTTCATAATAAGATAGACGAAAAGGTCACAAACAAAACCATTTTAAAAGCTAATGACTGAAAAGTTTCAGTCAATCCTCTTTGCGATCAAAAGCACTTACGGATAGCCAAGTTCCACGAAGTTATTGAAGACCTGCTTTCCCACCATAATGATAGCAAGCTGGATGCAAAGCTCGGACAGGCAGCCGGCTGGGTCACAAATATCGCCTTTGAGTTTGTAGAATTCGGATTTCCTCGCTTGGTCGTCCCCTGGATAGTCGTAGAACCGCCCCTGAAAATGATAGATCATCATATCATCATCAGCTTGAAAGAGTTTTTCAGAGTTCAGAGAATTCTAAACCTGTCGTGCGTGTCGTGATTTTCCATTTAGAAAATTTATGTGCGCTATGCTAGTGCTCTCAAACGGTGAAGGAAAACATCGCGAGGAAACCGGCATGTCCTAGAACCTAAAAATTCGAAGACATGTGCACCAGAGCCTCTAAGAGGCGAACTTGAATCCTTTCACTACACTGAATCTTTCATCGACGGTCATAGGCCCTTTTCAGGGCCACCATAGCTCAGTCTTGTCACTGACCTAATACAGGATGACCAAGAAAGAATCAGTGACACGACAAGAAGAAGAAGACTAACCTTGAAAAAGGCGATGTAGATCAGTGAAGAGTAAAAGTTCATAAACTCAAAGAAGAATATTTTGAACGTGTAGGAATCTTCATACTCCGTCTGTGTCCTTGGATTCTCAATATTTGTTAGGAACACTGCAACTTTTGCATATATCTGGAAAATAAAATAGTGTTTGAGAGTAGGGTGACAGTGGCGTAGCGAGCGGATGCTCGACTGATACGCAAGGGTTCGATTCCCGCTGCTGGACAAATGTTGGCATGACCTGCAAATATTTGTTTTAGGACTGGGTGTTGCCATGGTACTCACGTTATGCTGGCTATTTACCTAGTTTAGAGAAGTATAAATGCTTCAGATTCCGGCTTTCTCTCATACTTAAATTATTCAAATATTCGAATAACACTATTACAAATATTCGTATAAAAAAATCTGTCGAATATTCGAATATTCAATTGCAAGCCTTATCTATCTTCTATCTATCTATCTACATAATAAATAAATATTTAACATCCAGACACAGAACAAACACCTGTGTTAATCACACAAATGTTTGTCCAGTGCGGGAATCGAACCCGCGACCTCTAGCGCAGAAGGCAGAGTTACTACCAAATAAGCTATGATGCCTAAAGTTATACTCTTACAAATATACAACGCCGATTCGTCCAAATTGGTAAAGAGACCTGCTCGCTTCGCTCGCTGGTAATTACTTACCCTTGTAAGAATCATAATGATGATCAAATTGATGAGCGCAGCGGTCATCGAAGTGAATATTTTAGTGTGGTTCTGTATGAAGAAACCTGTGCCTCCATAGATAACTGACACCATTGATATCCTGTAGATTATTGTTCCTAGCACGGCGCCCATCACTACTGCTATCTGTGAGAATACAAATAAGTTTTTGACTAAAAAAAGTTGTGAAAACATCATTCATTATTTATCATCAGCCTGTAGAAGTCCACTGCTGGACATAGGCCTCCCCCAAAGAGTTCCACGATGAACGGTCTTGAGCCTTTTCCATCCAGCGACTTCCCGCAACCATCACTATATCATCGGTCCATCGGGGGCCTTCCAGGCGTCGCTTGGTTTGTGGTCGCCATTTGAGAACCTTTATCCCCCAACGGTTGTCGATTCTGCGAGCTATATGGCCTATCCACTGCCACTTCAACTTGCTAATTCTGAGAGCTATGTCGGTGACCTTGGTTCTTCTACAGATTTCCTCATATCAGGGTGGTTTGTTTACAAACACTTCACATCGAGTTTGGCTAAAGAATTATAAATAACTTACCATAAAAAGCACAGCAGAACTGGTGGCTACGTATCGCATGGTCTTCTGCCATGGTGGTAAGTAGGGTTCTTTCTCCCTCGTCACAGGGTTAGTGCGGTATGTCTTCACTGCCGCTTCGAACTCCGGCCGAGGGTCCTCGTCCTGGAATGTTAGCACTGGTGGAGTGATGTTTGGAGTAGGTAGGGCACAGCTAGATTTTCTTGTTCTGAATTGGAGCAGCCCAGGCGGGCTGCTCCAATTCAGAACCTCCGCCTTACAGAAGATCGCAGCCAAATAACATTATTTGTTTCAAATTGTGTTGTGTTCCTGCGGTGAGCAAGGTTGCCAGAGCTCTTTAGGGAGAGGGGTCCGGGGACGGCAACGCGTGACGGATGCCTCTGGTGTTGCAAGCGCTCATAGGCTACGGTAACCACTTACCAACAGGTGGGCCGTATGTTTGTTTGCCACCTTAGTTGTATAAAAAAAAATAGGGGACGCTGCTGCCCATTCCCAGCTTTTATCACTTAGTCGCCTCTTACGACATCCACGGGTAGGAGACATGGAGGGGCCTATTCTTCAGCCGGGGCCACCACGGCCAAAAAAACATAACTTCTATTTTATTCTATTTTCAATTCCACTATGCACCCTGATGATGGGTTCGTTGGATTGGATTTGGCAGACAGACGCAGACCGTACCTGATCGACTTTCCCTAGGTCCCATTCCCATCTTAACACTGACTGCTTTCTCTTCCATAGTTCTAGAAACGTTGTCGCTGAAATTCAGAAAAAGTTGATTAAACTGATGAACTGACGAATGATTGAAGATGAACTAAAGTACCGATTATTACTGATGAACGAAAGAAGATGGACTTGTTTACGAATGATAGTAGATGGCCTAATCGTTATGGAACGATGGATCAATGGACCGATGGGCCAATGGATCGAAGGACCAATGGACCAACTGACTGACAAACCGACGGGCTGATGGACCAATGGATCGATGGACCGATGGACCTATAGACCGATGAATCGATGGACCGATGGAATGATGAATCGATGGACCGATATACCGATGGACCACTGGACCCATAGACCGATGGACGATGGATCCATGTACCGATGGATCTTCATAGACCTATGAATCGATGGAACGATGATGGACCGATGATCCCATGCACTGATGGATCCATGGACCGATGGATCAATGGACTGATGGACCGGCTGATAGATTGATAATATAATACTCACCCCAAAAAGACATAAATATAGCGAAGAACACAGTCGCTGGGTTGTCAAACAGGTATGACAGTTTGGCAAACATACACGAGTCTGACAGCGATTGGTACTTGCAGGCCTTATCGCAGAGCGGGCACAGAGTCGTGTTTCCTGGGCCTTTCTCATTGCAGATCTCTTTACTGAAATTTATAGTTTTGATTTACCGGAAGGTTAATGCATCTAACAACGTTATTCATAATTATGTATACAATCCCGAAAGGGGTTTATTCTATCAACAAAAAGAAATAATATTAGTGGGAAAATATTAAAATAAAAAGAGATATAGTTTTTTCTAGCTTTTTATCTTGTTCATCTTGTTTTTAAAACAGCAAGCAGAATGACACAGATTCTCTTAACGTAAATTTTCTAACTCCTAGCCCCTTCGTCCATGACGCTACGCAAAAGTGACGGAACTCATTAGAAACTAGAGTTGCGGACTGATTGGAAACTCTGACTCGTCCACGACGCTACTGGAATTTCCTGAAACTCAGTCACTCAGTACACGATTTTATGTAAACAAAGTTTTGAAAATGAAAATAATTAACATGACTAGTGATAATTCGAGCGATGACATGGAATTATTACTTCTCCAGTCACATAGACGTCAGAATGACATATAATTACTTATTATTCGTTAATTTTTCAAACAGTTTCTCGAAACCAGTCGCCTGGCGACCAGCATGTCGAGTCGCCAGGAGACTAGTTACAAACGCGTTCCTTTTGAGTAGCGTCGTGGACGGACGCGCATTGAAATACTAGTGCTATCGCAGTCAGGCTACTCATATGTGACTACAGTTTCAGTCGCGTTCCTTTTGAGTCGCACCGTGGACGAAGGGGCTTACTATCAATAGTTCTAAGTAATTACTAACAAGATGGATTGTATTATCTGAATAAAAAACCTTTTCATTTGATTTGTCTTGTTACCTTGGAATGTTATCCTTAGACTCCATACTAGCCAAGCCATATAAGAAACATAACGTCCCGACTATAGCCGGCGCGTATAGCATTTTCGTATAGAAGCCAAGCCAACAGAAGTAAAGGCCTATTTTGTCCCCAAAGTACCTCCTGACGAGGCAAAGGGGCTGTTT
The DNA here is from genome assembly GCA_947579855.1 of Anticlea derivata. NCBI lineage: Eukaryota > Metazoa > Arthropoda > Insecta > Lepidoptera > Geometridae > Anticlea > Anticlea derivata. The sequence goes on along the minus strand of OX388287.1, from coordinate 1,904,722 downwards.
CTTGTACCATTTGCTGGGACGAGCCCATTCTAGGTACAGTAACTGTGGAGAGAAAGCAATTAATAGATAAAAATAAATAAATATTCCGGACATATCACACACGGTCAACTGATCCCATACTAGCACAGCCTGTACGATGGGTACCAGAGACTGATATACATAATAGATAAATATTTAACACCCAGACATAGAACAAACATCTGTGTTCATCACACAAATATTTGTCCAGTGCGAGAATCGAACCCGCGACCTCTAGCGCAGAAAGCAGAGCTACTACCAACTGTGCTATGAGGCCAGTCAATTCGATATAATTTATACAATAGTTCAGTTTGATAGGGTCAGTTTGAAACGTCTCAGAAAATAGTTGAAGATACGCCTGGTCGCAAGGAAATGGCATAGCTTCACCTAGTTTCTAAGACGCTTCAAAGTGATCCTAGTGATTTTATTGAATATTTTATGATTTTATTGATATTTCAGCATCAGTCTCAGTCTGTCTCAGTTTCAGTATCAATTTCAATATCAATCATATTGTAAACTATTCGTGCTTGGGGCAATGAATATTGTTATGAACATGAGGTATAATAATAGAATAGAATAGAATAGAATGATCGTTTATTTTAGCAAGAGATTACATGGCCGATTAGGTGGTGAGCAATTAATAATAATATAATTTAAATTTTATTTCAGGTAACGATGGAAAAAACTAAATTCTAGGACCCATAGAAATATATACCTTAATCTACAATATATAAAATACCAATTAATTAATTATTTAAGGTATGAACTTACCCGTCGATCTGTTGTGGTGCCATCCGATAGGTCAACGTTATGTCTCCCCTCGTGTAGTGGAAAGCAGGCGAGATAAGTTCCATCGTTAAGAAGTCTTCGAATACCCATCTAAAACAACAATGGCTTGAATTAAATAATTGAATGCATGATTGTAAAAACCCCCCTCCGACCAAATGCAAAAGTTTCGGAAAATCAATAAAAACTATCTGGTGTTAAAAAACTGTTCTAAATATGTATGTGTTGTATGTATTTAAATGAAGTAAAACAAAAGAGGCCACATGTTCATTTTTTTAAACATAAATTCCTTTTAGTTTTGATATAAGGATCATTTTTCCATCATAAAAAGGAATTCGAAAAAAGTGGTCTGAGGGGGGTTTTTACAATCATGCATTCAATTACTTGACAACCTCGATGGCGTAGTGAGCAAGTGCCGCCCGCCTGGGACGCAAGGGGTGCGGGTTCGATTGCGGGACAAATGTTTACATGATCTGCAAATATTAGTTCCGGGTCTGGGTGTTGTGGTACCATATGGTAGTTTATGATGCCCATGACACAGGGAATCCTAGTGTGGGGTCAGGCTATGTATGTTACTGTTGAGTGTTAGGTATTTATTATTGATTTACGTGGATAACATTTTCGAAAAATCATCCCTAAAGGGGGCAAAGTAGAGGGTTAAAATTATGAGGTACAAGCTTTCATATAAATGTGGATGAAGTCGGGGATAACAGCTAGTATGTCGTTATTCTGGTCCTGACGTTTATTCACGTGTATTCATTCAATTTATAACAATATATATTATCCACAACTATTTATTTATAACACTACCTCTCTGTCTTTGTTTCATATTTTCGCTCTCTGTGTCTTGCTTCTATTGTGACGTGTATTGTGTGCCAAGTTTGTGAATAAATATTTGTCTATGTCTATGTCTATGAGTTTTGAGTTTGACATTTGAGGGCGATCAATATAGCTCAACAGTATCGCTAGCCCCAAAAGTCAAACTCAAAATTGACTATTCTGTAGACTGAGGACCATTTTGAAATAAATTTTAGATTACTATCGCACGGCTTCCGAACACAGCTTTAAGCCGTGTTCATACGGCTTGCGATATGTCATCTAAAATGTCTCTACTTCATTAATTAAGTCAAATAATTAATTGAAGATTTATGTTTGTTGTTTCTTAACTAGTAGGAATTATGCTATTAATTAAAATTAATTATTAATTATGCTTCCGACTGGTAGTGATCTGGATCAGTTGAGCTATCTATAGATCGTTTGTAACGGTCTTTAGATGGCTCAACTGTTTCTTGTGTATTTTGTAAATATTAACTTGTATTAGTTTTAAGTTTCTTTCAGTAAATAAAAGTTTATTTAGTAAAAAAAAAACAAAAAAAAACCAATAGGTACATAAGTATCCTGTTGAATTAAAATTAATCTTATAAAATGTTTGATATGTATAATAATAATAATTTAAATGTTAATGGTACACTACTGCATTAGATGCTCCTGTAAAAATAGTGTAACTTTTCGTAAATAAATAATAATAATAAATAATTTTGAGTTTGACTTTTCAGGTGCTTGCGATATCGACGCCCCTCAAATGCCAAACACAAAATTGACTTTATCAAGTAGAGATAAGTATCATTTTGAAATCATTTTCAGATGACTATCGCACGCCGTTCGAACACAGCTTTATACAGTGCACAGTATGCTCACCTTCGTATCAGTATTGTCATATTTAGCTCTGAGTAATATTTGCATGACTAGTAAACTTCTTTGCGCCGGCGAAAACTGAGTATGTCTGTCTTTTACTAGAAACCTGAAACAATAAATAAAAATAAAGACTTTATTTACAGAAAGAAACTTAAAACTAATGCAAGTTAATATTTACAAAATACACAAGAAACAGTTGAGCCATCTAAAGACCGTTACAAACGATCTATAGATAGCTCAACTGATTCAGATCACTACCAGTCGGAAGCGTCCCCAAGACGCTGGCGGAATTGCCACGCTGGATGGCAATGCTAATTCGCTGGGTCAAATAAGAGCCAGCTCTCGGGTCACGCGTCGCTTCGATCAGACGTCCTGATATTTTTTTGAAAACCCGGAGGGCCCCGTTTCCCCACGGACCCAGGGTCTCAACCCCAAAAGGCGTAATACGTAAGCCCTATCAAGACTAACATATTTGCGCCTTTTGAGATCCTCGGCCGAATCTGCCGCCGCACCCGCCCTAACTGATGTCCCGGAAGATGTGTGCGCGCTAGTAAAAATAAATAAATATTCCAGACATATCACCCACGGTCGACTGATCCCAAACCAGGCATAGCCTATACTATGGGTACCAGAGACTGATATACATAATAGATTAGGTAATATTTAACACCCAGACAGGGAACAAACATCTGTGTTAATCACACAAATGTTTGTCCAGTGCGGGAATTGAACCCGCGACAGGAGGCAGAGTAGTAACTCTGGCCTCATAGTTCACAAACTGAGCTATGAGGCCAGTCAAAAATAAATTATCATATTAAGAAATTTTTATTATTTATTATTTGATTTTAATAGTGATAACCCATACTAAGGGTTAACTATGTTTTTTAAAATATCCCCTGTGCACGATAGGAGCCATACTATGTAAGAGTATGGAACGAGTACTTAACAATAGGCTCCTGGCATACCTCCAACAGAAGAACTCCTCAGTGACCGGCAATATGGATTTCGCCGAAACCGGTCCACAGGGGACCTTCTTGCGTATGCCACTTACCGGGGCATTGAGAAGAACGGTGAGGCTCTTGCTGTCTCTCTGGATATTTCAAAGGCTTTTGACAGGGTCTGGCACGAGGGCCTTTTAATTAAGCTTCCGGGTTACGGCTTATCCGCTGACCTGTGCGTATGGGTATCAGATTTTCTGAGAGACCGTTCAATTCGAGTAGTTGTTGACGGCTGCTCGTCTGATCATATGGCAATTAATGCCGGGGTTCCTCAGGGATCAGTTCTCTCTGCGACACTATTCTTGCTTCATATTAACGATCTGCTCCAGCCCGGTATCATTGGGTATGCTGACAATAGCACAGTTGTAGAGAGATACATACCCGATGCACGTTCCAGTGGATCCCAGATTCAGTATCACAGAGAAGCTATGGTTGATAGAATGAACTTGACTCTGAAAGCAGTTGCCGATTGGGGCGACGCTAACTTGGTCAAGTTCAATCCTTCAAAAACCCAGGCGTGTCTATTTTCCGCTAAGAGGAGTCAATTCCATCTAACTCCCACTTTCCGAGATGTATCCATACCGATATCTAACCAGCTTGAACTTCTAGGGTTCTCACTTACTCCTAAGCTCAACTTTGGCTCTTTCATTGAGTCCAGGGCCAAGACAGCCGCAAAAAAGCTAGGCATACTGTCGAAGGTGAGGCAGTACTTCACACCGGGACAGCTCCTTAATCTGTACCAAGCACAAGCCCGGTCGTGTATGGAGTACTGTTCACACCTTTGGGACGGTTCAGCCAAATACCAGCTTGAGGCCCTCGAAACCATAGAAAGACGAGCCAAAAGACTCATAGGTAATGATGACTTAGTTGAGTCTAAGCTTCTGAGCCTCGATCATCGTCGCCGAGTAGCCAGCCTATCGGTCTTTTATAGGATACATTTCGGAGAGTGTGCGATTGAACTCTTTGATTTAGTCCCCCCATCCCCATTCCATCATCGGACAACCAGACGCACGGACACGCGACATCCGTTCATGGTTGATATACCACCTTGCCGCACCAAGCGCTTTGCGTCTACCTTTATAATGCGGACAGCCAAAGAGTGGAACTCGTTGCCGGCGTCTGTGTTTCCGAATACCTATAATTTGGGTGTCTTCAAGACCAGAGTGAATAGGTTTCTTCTAGGCAAACGTGCTACACCGTAAACCACATCATTACTTAACATCAGGTGAGATTGTGGTCAAACGTTAGCCTATTTCGTATAAAAAAAAAAAAAAAAAAAAAAAAGAGCCACTAAGAGGCGCACTTTAATCCTTTCACTACACTGATTCTTTCATCGACGGTCATAGACCCTTTTCAGGGCCACCATACCTCAACCTTGACCTAATACAGGATGACCAAGAGAGAATCAGTGGCAGGACAAGCAAGTATAATATCCCAAATTTCAATCCCACTTAGCCACCTACCTACTTACTTTTTTATGTTTTCCTACAGCGTTGTGTATTACCTACTTATAAAGTATTTTCTATACACCCACCTACATACTGTACCTACCTGCGTTGTGGGTCAAATGATAAGTATGTAGCCTAAATGTGATAATATTAAACATACCTACCTACCTAATACTAATCCTACAGCCCCCGGAAGAGACTAGCTACTCACAACACAGGGAATCCTAGTGTGAGAGCTAGTGTCCATAAGTCCTTAACTTCTTACACCTAATAACATACCTACTATTGAACTAATGGTACTAGGCTCCTACCTACCTTTAACCCTTAGAGTATATTAAAGGAGCCATTTCATTCTGGGCCTGGTCCATGTACACTACATAGAAAAATTAGGAAAAAATAGGAGATTACAAGAAAAATACAATTTCATTAATTTGAAGACAAATGCGATGGTACAAGAATAGTTCTTCTGGTAAGTTTTTTACTCTCTGAACACTATTTGAAGGCCGCCATGTTGGTTTATAATTGGCGTTTGACATGACATTGACATATTTTTCATGTCATGTTGTTTGATTTGATGTTTTTGTTTTGTCAGATACATGTAGGTTGTCAAAATGACATTTCACGCACGTCCATCCGCCATATTTTTGTAGCGCTGTGTGTTGCTCTCTTTGTCGAAGAAAATCTTAATGTACATTAGAACGAAGTCAGTTTAAATAAAATAACCAATTAAATACGTTTACTTTATTGCTTAGCCATATTTTAGAGTAGTGTACACAGTGCAGGCCCAGGCTCCATATATTGATGAAACGTCTCTTTTAATCGATGTAACCCTTGTCAAACTCAAACTTCTCACAACTCTGGGTATCCTAGTGTGAGAGCTTGTAAGCAATGTACCTACTTTAATAGGGCCTAGACTAAGCTTTCGTTGTCATTGTACACTACATTTTTGATAAATAAACTTATACTTACTTACTTACTTAAATAAACAAATTTTCTTTCTTTCTTTCAAATTTCGTCAAGAGTCCCAAATTTTGTGAGAGAGAAGGTCAAGCCGATTCAAACTGAGTTGAACCGACGACGTGAAATGAGTTGAACCGACGTGAAATGAGTTGGATCGTTGTGAAATGAGTTAAAATTAGCTGTAATTAATTGAATCCTAAAAAATACGAACTGTTCTTCCCTCCTCGCCCCCGTGGCTTCCGTGGCTGTGTAGAAGGATGGCTCCGGTTCGATTCTCTCGTGGTCATACTCGTAGATTTGTTTCCATCGCCGCCGCCATTTTGAATACCATTTTTTGTCTTTTTCTGCTTGTTTTTCATCATTCTGAAAATAACAGGAGGTGCAAATTGTACAGTTTAATTCCGTTTTGTCATATTATTTTCAATGTATTGTTTAACTCAAATGGTAAATATATATCTACATTTTATTATTTTCTATTATAATTTAATTTAATTATGTTTTTTGTGACATTTTATAAGTGATTTTTTTTATTTTTTTATTTTATTAATTTTGTATATTTTTATTGAATACTTGCTACTTATAAGTAGTCATTTTTTTTTTTTTGATTGACCTATATTTTTTTTGTATACATAAATGACTATTATGACTATTACTATTGTAATTAAAATCGGCATTAATAAGGCTGCTATTCTTGACGAAACTGTTGTTTAATGAGAAACGAGACGTGGGTGGGTTCAATGATCACAGTGGCCAAATGTTTGAATGATTTTCAAATGAGCAGATGAGAGCCGAGGAGGTTGACAAACCCGCCACTTCAACTTCCTTCACAATTTCGTCGGTCCATCGGGTGGAGGTCCTTCCAACACAGCATTATTCGGGTCGAACAAACAATAAAATACTTCTTAAAAATATAAGTAATAATAAATAACATGATAACATAACACCCAACAGTCACTACATATTCCTGACCCCACACTAGGATTCCCTGTGTCGTGGGTATCAGAAACTACGAGTACCATGGTACCACAACACCCAGACCCGGAACAAATATTTGCAGAACATGCAAACATTTGTCCCGCCGCGGGAATCGAACCCGCGCCCCTTGCATCTCAGTCGGGCACTCGCCCATTGCACCACCGAGGTCGTAAGTGTAGTTATGAACTCACCCAAGCCTTCACTGAAATCGTGATGAACCGCTTTGTGGGTAATTTCATTCCAATTACTTCAGCGAGCCTCATCTCTGTCTTCCAGGGTATGTGGATCTTGAGGAACCATGTCTTCTCATCGTATGACAGACATTTGTTCTCCAATTCTAGCTCCAGACCTTCTCTTATGAGATTCTCCTGGAAATAAAAGAGGGCCTATGGTCACGCCTTGGGTGACTCTGATTTAATTTTCAGGACTACTTTTTCTTTCTAGTATTTTTGTTTAAAGTCAAAGTCTAAAGGCGTTTATTTCAATAAAATCACTAGGATCACTTTGAAACGTCTTAGAAACTAGGTGAAGCTATGCCTGTTCCTCGCGACCAAGCCTACAAGAATCAGGCAACAAACAGCGCGCGTGCCTAGCATTTTTTTCGATGATCCTTTTTCACAAAATGGAATTTAAAGATTCAGTGTGGTGCCGATCGAACTAGGTGAGGCTCAAAAGAAAAATAATTTTATTATAATCTCTATTTGGTTAACTGTTTTACAGCATAAAATATAAGGTAATATAATATTCTATTAAAATATCTGCTATTTCTTAAACAGCTATTTGATATTATTTTAGGTCGAAAGCTTTACTGGGGTCTGAATTTTATGCATCTATAAGTGTTTTTTTTGATCCTTGAGCTGAGATTATGTTTGCTGGTGTACCAGTTGTGACAGTCACTAAGCCACGACGTTGACCTTCAGTGGCTACAAACTGAGAAATTAGCCATGACAGATGATGGCTTACCTGAAAAGTCCTCCTGTGCTCCCGTCTCTTGGCCTCTGCCTCGGTCATGACGCCGTAGTCTTCTTCCTCGTAAGCCAGGACCATGTCTATCCGCCGTCTACCGTCTCGAAACATCAGGGATTCTGGCTCTAGGCCCTGCAATATTAAGTTTCAAATCATTTCAAAAGCCGTGATGGCATAGTGGGAGATTCCCCGACTTTCGATCCGAATGTTGATAGGATTGAACCGGATCGTGGACCAAAGAGTTTTTCAATTACTTATCAACAAGTGCTTGAAGCGGTGGAGGAATACCTCAGGAGGAAAACAGTAAGAATTCTTAAAGCGGCGATGGGCTTGCAACCTGTCACGTATGGAATACTCATTACACAATGTGGGCTTGTGTATAATTCTACATAGGTAGGTACATAGGTATTCATAGAGTTAGACTCAGAGACTTATGCAAATTCGAACAGCCTGTCTTGAGCTCTCCACTCCTGATCTTCGCTTCGCGACCCTGGCGCTCGTTTCAGATGAGGTAACCGTACGCAAACATCGGTATAACTATAGCACAAACCCCAAACAAAGTGGTCCTTCTGTTCGCTAGTAAGAATTCAAACTGGCTTACTTTCATCGACATGAACCTTTGGAGAGCCGGATCGAAAACATAGCTGGCTATGTTTTCGATCCGGCTCTCCAAAGGTTGGCTGAAACGTTGTCAAAAACGAAGCCGGCCTCGCTAGCGTTTTTAAAAGGTTTGGTCTTCTGTTTCTGGAATTCCTGCCTTAGCGCAACACGCCTTGAGGCCTGCTGCTTGATGAGGTTTAGTTCCGCATCGGATATTCCATAATTATTGGCCATTATGACCAATTTTACGATCTATTTTTACTACTAATTTTGCGGACATCTCACCTCTGACTCTGGATATCTGAGAGGATGTTATAATGCTTGGAAAAACGATCATCGAAAAAAGTCTAGGCACGCGCGCCGTGTTGTTGCCCGATTCTTATCGTCTTGGTCGCGAGAAACAGGCGTCGTAGCTTCACCTAGTTTCTCTTTTTCAGGGCCACCATACGTGAACCTGTTTCTGATATAATGCGGGTGACCAAGAAAGAAACAGTGATGAACCACAAGCAAGAGTTTATTTAGGACTTACTTCTGGACTTGTTTCTCCCTCATTCTCTTCTTTCTCGCTGGGCTGGCTCGGGATTGATGGCTTCCGCTCGTCATTCTTGATATCTGAATTCATCCTTCCTGATTTCGATTTCGCCTGAAAAAAAGCAGTGATCATACAGTGAAGGAAAACTGCGTGAGGAAACCAGCATATTCTAGAACCCAAAAAAACAAAGACAAAGACGTTTTATTTATTTATTTTCCCAACTGCCATACATGAGATTCCCTGTGTCGTGGGTATCTGTAGAAATTACGAGTACCATGGTACCACAACACCCAGACCCGAAACAAATATTTGCAGGTCATACAAACTTTTGTCCTGCAGCGGGAATCGAACCCGCATTTGCGTCTCAGACGGACACTCGGTTACGCCATCGAGGTCGTCACGAAAGTTATGTACACTAAAGGAGACACCCTACACCCCTAAGACACCAGTTCTTTCACCAAAAATCATACGCCATACCTCAACCTCACTGACCTCAAAGCACCAAGGAAGAACCAGTATCACCAGCAAGTAAGACATCCCGTGTAAGAAGCAGTTCTATTAACAAATTAATGGTCTTTCTTCTGAACTAACCAAGGAAGTAGGCAGAGGCGTTCCGGGAAGTGTAGAGCCCTTTGACTTCGGAGTGAAGGCTCCGGCTGCTGACGTCATGCTTCTAACAAACTTCCACCCGCGGAGAGTGCGCTCGTCAGAAGAACCATCGGACCGGTTGGACTGGATGTCGTCTCGAAGGTGTACCTGGAAATGGGTTGAAAATCTGATAATATAAAAGGTACTAGAGAGCTAAGAGTGATAGACTTAAACGCACAGCCTATACCGTTAGTCCTAGAGACTTGAAATTTGGAATGAGTGACTGACTTAGACCAAAGCTTAGACACATAGCCTATACGGTTAAGAGACTTGAAATTTGGAGGGTGTGGATCCGGAAATGGGTTGAGAATCTGATAATATAACAGGTACTAGAGGGTTTGGAGTGAGTGACAGACTTAAACGCACAGCCTATACCGTTAGTTCCTAACTTGAAACTTCCAAATTTCAAGTCTCTAACTTGAAATTTGGAATGAGTGACTGACTTAGACCAAAGCTTAGACACATAGCCTATACGGTTAAGAGACTTAAAATTTGGAAGGTCTGGATCCGGAAATGGGTTGAGAATCTGATAATATAACAGGTACTAGAGGGTTTGGAGTGAGTGACTGATTTACACGCACAGTCTATACATTTAATCTTAGAGGCTTGAAATTTGGAGTGTGTGGATTTGAAAATTAGTTGAGAATCTGATTTATTTATTTATTTAACTAGTACGGCAAAACCAATAACATATTATAACAATAATATTTAACAGGTAACTAAAGAGCTTGGAGTGACTGACTTAAACGCACAGCCTATACCGTGTCCCAGAGACAGGATGAGGTTGTGGATCTGGAAATGGGTATGTAACTAGTTTGTTTTAAGTACTCGTAGCGTCGTGGACAAACGATCTTAGTGTATAGGGGTATACTAAGAAAGGGATTCCCGAAATTCAACAGCACATGAGGTGCAGGGTCTGAAGTTTGTATGAGAAGTTTCGCTAAGCAATTGAAACTCAAGCCTATTCACTTTATTATACAGCTGAAATCACATGATCAATCTGAGGCTCGAAGCTTATAACACAAGATGAGGCAAGTGAGACATAAAACTGCAAAATCAAGCAGGTACGGTAAACTTAAAAAAAAAACAGGAAACAGTCAGTTTATTTGTAAACCTTACGCCAGTACTAAGTTAAGCTTAGATCCAACTCAAGATCAGTTAGTCGTTTCACTTCGGGTATCACTAAACCGCTAGCTCCACCCATACACGCTGCCAACATTTTTTTTACACCCAATAGTCACATACACAGTCCTGACCCCACACTAAGGCTCGTATTCAGAGACACGACTCAAGCATAGATTTAATCACAGATCAGCTGAACTCTATTTAAGTATTGAATCTCTTCTCAAACATAACTTTTATTCAAGAACGGTACTTAAACTACTCTCCGCTGAATCGAGTCTCAAATCTGTACTCAAATGTTCTCGTTTACATTTTGATTTATTTATCATTTTCGATCCGTTTTACGCAGAAATTCAAACAGCCAGGGTGGAAATAGAACAGAACTATAAAGTGAAGTATAAATATGCATCAAAGTACGTGTAACGGAACGAAAATGTCATTTGATTAATGTCTAATCAAATCTAAACTCAAGCACCGATTTCGTCTGATTGATGTTTCAGAATAAGCATTTACTCAGGTGAACTGTGATCATTGAATCTATACTTAAGTACTGTTCAAGAATTAGAATCTCGACTCAAACCGAGATTTAAGTAGAGATCAATGCTTGAGTCTTGTCTCTGAATACGAGCCTAAGATTCCTTGTGTCGTGGGTTTTAGAAACTACGAGTAACATGGTACCACAACACCCAGACCCGGAACAAATCTTTGCAAAACATGCAAAAATTTCCGATCGGAAATCTTTCCAATGTTACTCGTTCTGTTTTTCTCTTATTTCCAAATCATAATTGGTTTATGTGTATTTTGGCTTGCCATTGGATAGTTGACTTTTTTTCATAAAACTTATGGAACTTATGGAGGTAGGGCACAGCGAGATTTTCTCGCTTTAAATTGGAGCACCCCGCCTGGGGGGGGGGGACGGGACCTCCGCCTTACAGAAGATCGCAGCCAAATAACATTATTTGTTTCAAATTGTGTTGTGTCCCTCTGCGGTGAGTAAGGTTGCTAGAGCTCTTTAGGGGAGAAGAGGTCAGGCAGGCAACGCATTAGTTGCTGATGTCAATTGGCGACGGTAGCCACTTACTAGGAGGGCCGTAAGCCTGTTGGCCTCCGTATAACATTTAAAAAAAAGCTTGAGAGGTTTCAATTAAAAACGAAAAAATGTCTTAAATGCATCCTTTCGCAAGAAACAAGCGGTTTTTAGAGGATTATGTAAAATGTGCTAGAATGGCACAAAAAAAATTGCTGGCGTAAGATTTTCATAACAATGAGACATACATAGAGACACGTATTTTTATTATAATTAATAATAATACTTATATTAATAATAATTATAATAACGTTTTAAGAGACGACGGAATGTAAAACATGTAGGTACTTGTTGAAATAGTGAACATACAAGGTGATTCATAATAATATGTATGCTGTCCCGAAAGAGGCATATTCTACACCCAATTGGCAATAAAGTTTGTACTTCAACTTTTGGAAAATCTAAATGTTTCATTTAAGAAACAGTAAGAAAAATCTTCTGTTTTGGGGTCAAATTAGTTCAAACTCAGTTTTAGGTCAGCAATCTCAATCTTCTCGTACGTTTGATAATTACTTAAAAAGATGATAATAGGACCAAAAATGTTTTTTTTTATAGAATAAGCACCTTTCGGGATAGTACACTAGTTACAGAACACATTATATACCAGCATATAGGTAGTATTATGTACCTTTTTATCTTGCGGTATAACATTTATCGGTACTCTCTGAAAAAGTGTAAAATGCATAAAAATTTAAAAATTATGTGGAGAACAGAAATTTCTTAAATGCAGTTAAGTATTTAAGTGCGATTCGGTTATTTAAGGAATTTAGGGGTGAGAATTGTTCAAATATTGTGCTAAATTTTAATTTCAAGACCTGGTTGAGTAAAATTTACTATTAAAATAGAGAAAAGAAAAAATTGGGCTTACGACTTTTATGCCTTAAAATGGTAGACATCCTCCCAGATCTCCGGACAATCAGATACTTGAAGATGTCTAAGGGGGTAGTCAGACGCATGTCCGAACATTTGGCACATGTCATTATACGTGACATGTTGCAAGCACATCGCCGCTTTAAGTGTCTGTGTGTACGTGTGTTTGTGTGTGAGTGGATGCTTGTGTATGCATGTGTGTGTGTGTGTGTGAGAGAGAGAGTGTTGGTGTGAGTGCGTGTGTGTACATACCCTATTAGCGGGGCTCTCCATGATATCAGCGAGCGAGGTCCCGAAGGCGGCGTCCGGCGCTAGGCTGTCGGCAGAGCGCCACGGCGCTTTGCCATCATGCATCGGAGTCCCCGGTAATGCTGACTCGTGGCTGCGACGGCGTGGCAACGGCTGAAAGAACGTAGAAAATGGAGTCCACACCAGACAGAGGTGCCGCGGCGACTTTAGTAACTAAAATTATAAACTAACTAGGTACCTACTACGCGAGCGAAGCCGCAGGCGCAAGCTCTATAATATCCCAAAAAAAATGCCTCAGACGACTTGACTCGAATGCAGAAGTGTTTTTTTTTGATTATTATAAATAAAAAAAATAAATTAAAAATATTTTATTTCGGACGACTAAAATTCATAATTTGTTAGTAAAATTATATAAAAAGAACTTATAATTAGGGTTAGTACTTAATGCTAAATAATTAAATTAAACATTTCAGTAGATCACTCTCCGCACGAAGCAGTGCCACGTGGGAGAGGTGATCCTGCCGGCAATCGTTGTGTGTGTTGGGTGTTATTTATTTAAAAGTAAGAACGGATTTATTCAATTGAAAAAATATATATTTTTTCTGTCTAGCCGCATGCATATATTATGAAAAAAGCAGCTTGGCCAAGCACCAAAAATTCGAACGCACGTGACGTACCTAAATATTCAAGCGTTCAGAGACGTCTGCTATGTATGAGTTCTCACTCTTTCACTCTTCGACCGTGAAAATTGAATAGTTTTTTTATTGGTGATGGTTAGACTTTTGACCACCATCTCACTTTTGCAAGTGAGATGTGGCTTAGATGTAGCACGCCTTCCCAGAAAGAACTTATTCACTCAGGACATAGACATTCATTTATTTGCTACTAAAACACACACTATACACAACATTTTAAAACTACAATTACTTATAAGAAAACACGTCTTATGTATTTAGTTGAGCTCAATTATTTTAAACGCATGCTGTGGTATCCTTTAAATAATAAATAAATATCCTAAATAAATAAATAAATAAAATAAATAAATAAAATAAATAAATAAACACGGGCAGGTAAAATAAAATGGTGTAATGTGTGCTGCAGCGGCAAAATGGCCTCGGCTCCGCATTATGCCTACTGTCTAGATTTGAAGACTGCTAGATTGTAGGTACCTACTTGATCATCCCCACCATCAGACAGGCTGAGTTCGGTCCTGGTGGTGGACGTGGAGCCATCCAGCTCCCCCCAAGCGTTGTGGCTCGCTACGTTCGCTGTGGGCGGCTCCGAGTTTGTACCGTCTGAAAGAAAAATTGAGATTTAGTCAATAAATAAATAAATATATTCCGGACATTATCACACACGGTCAACTGATCCCAAACTAGGCATATAGTTTGTTCATTCAGGCATGACTTAGGTACTTACAATGTTTGATCGGCACCACACTGAAGCTCTACATTCCATTTTGTGAGAAGGATCATCGAAAAATATGATAAGCTCAAAGCCGTGTTTGTTGCCTCCAATTCTACTAATTCAATGACTTGAAAATGATAATCGCATGATAATTATAGCACCATTATCATTCAGTTACAATTATAGCCACCTTCGTTTCTTTGATTTCATTGGTCAATTTGTGTCTCAATGACTGCCACTGATAAACGACTGTGATAGCAGAATACCAAAAGTGTGAAAAGTGGCCATTTTGCTATTGAACCATTGCCATTTTTAAACCATTGAATTAATAGAATTGGGCCCCTGATTCTTGTAGGCTTGGTCGCGAGGAACAGGCATAGCTTCACCTAGTTCTAAGACGTTTCAAAGTGACCCTAGTGATCTTATTGAAATAAACACCTTTTGACTTTAACTTTGAAGCCGTTACTCTTAGTGCATCAATCCTTCTAGAAGATGCTTACCGTTTCTGAAGCCTTCGTTCTTAGCTCTCCCGCCATCATTGCTGTTCCTTCTAGAAGATTCTTCGCTATGGCTTCTCAGCTTCTCACTCTCGAACGTGATCCTGTCCAATTTAAGTCCATTATCGAACGTCTGTCCGACGAAATGACCAACCCTTTCCAAGTTCAACCCAACCTGATCGAGTGTCCGACCAACTTTGTCTAAGCCACGCCCGACTTGGTCGTAGCTGTACAGTTTATCGAAGTTCTGGTTGAATTTGGTTAAATCTTGGGGGGTTTGGTCGGGGATTTGGTCGAGTTTGTCGTACTTTTGGTTTGTTTTGTTCAGGTGCTCGAATTTGGGTACCCTTTGATTCAGTTTTGTTAATTTCTTGATTGAAAAATCTTCTTTAACCGGTTCAGTGTCATTGTCCATTTTCGATTCTGAAAAAACGCAAATTTTTTGGTTTAGTCCTCTTTCACATCCATTATTCACAACTAGTTAAGAAAAAACACTCCTCGGTCGTGACCCAGCGCATTTTTGGAGATATGTGAGATGTAGACGAAGCGACAGGAATCAGTTGAAAAACTATTTGGCTGACGGGAAAACAGTAATGGGTCAGGAGGCAGTTACTGCATTTGCTGAATACTTTGGTTCTGTATTCCTCGATGACATTCCCATGTTGGATGCCGGGGCAGCTGAGAAACAAGCTGGAGCTGGCGATGCACGGTTAGTGAGTATGTATTCTAATTCTAATTCTCCTTTTTACTCCTTATTTACTAACTGGTTATTAAAACGTTAGCGGCGCGGTGCGGTTGTCTTACAATGTGTCAGGCTTCGAATACATTAAGACAAAAATGTGTTTTTTTTTTTGAGAACCAACAGCTTTGTTACATTTGATTGAACATTTGTTTAGCTTTAGAGAGCCAATTACAGGTTCTCACGAATAGAAATATGTTACTTAAGTATTACAAACAGTGGGGTAAACAACTAATTTAGCGGTATACAAATTTACGGTGGAACAAACAAATAACTAATTAAGGTTACATTTACGGTTGCTAATCATCTGCAATAAAGAATTCTCTGCTTAGTCGCGATCTCGCTGAGGAGACACTGGTGCAGAAAAGGTCGCTTGCGCGCCAAGTATGAATTCTGCCTATAATTAGTTGACACTATGGGAACATGTAGCGGGGCATTGAACCTGGTTAGTTTAAATGGAACTTTAAGGCTAATCATACTTGTAAGATCGGGGCAGTCAATAACATTGCCCGTTATTAAAATGTGTGTATTTGCCAAATGTTCGGAGTTCGGACATGCCTCTGACTAATTCCGGGTCTGGGTGTTGTGGAGTTGTTACTTCTGAAGTTGATACAGTGCTGAAATAAAAACTCCCCATAGCTATTAGGTTTACAACTTTATTAGTGGAGCTAGACTCTGTACATCGTGCTGTTTAAGAAATAATGTTATTAAACCCTAATTCCAAGCCTTTTTCCCATTTTGTACATTTTCCGCTAAATTTTCTTCTTTTTCAAAACCGAAGGAACGATTGAACTTTTTGCTCTTTAAGAAGTTTCTATATTTTTCATTTTATTAAATACTGAAACATTGTGAAGAAAGGAGTGAGTGTTGAGATGACGACTGATAGAGGGAAATGGAAGAAGAATACATGTTGTGCCGACCCCACGTGATGTGGGATAAGGGCAGGAAGATGATGATGATTAAATACTGAAACATTATTATAACTACGTATACTTACATAACCAGTCGTTCTTTCTTTACAATTTTACTGAATATATTTTAGTAATCTAACACATGGTACTCGTAATTTCTGATCCCTATGTCAAAACCGTGGCACAGGGAGTCCTAGTGTCGGGTTAGGTCAGGACCATGTATGTGACCCCATCTCGCCTCAACCAGGCGGAGGAATGCTCACAGGGGGGTTTTAGTGGGTTCGAGCCCCACATACCCCTTTCCGCCACCCCCCATGGCGGAAAGGAAATGCGAAGGCATTTTCCCCCCTTCAAAAATAAGGACCATGTATGTGACTGTTGGGTGTTATTTATTTTATGTGTGATGTTATTTATTCGACTCTGAAATAATCGATTAAAATAATCGAAAGCACGCCATCTTTGTTTGAAAGGTAATCTCACTTGTTCTATATGTAATCCGTTTTGCAGCATACTAAGATACCCTAAATACTGAACACGTGTATTGAATGAGATGAGCACACTTTCCGCCCCGCTGAGCATGCACCTATATCCTTGAAGATAAAGGTTATCAATGGATAGGTACAAACATACAATGTAGGTTAATCGACTAACCGCGTTCTTGAACCAGCAAATTCACTGTCTAGAACACGGTTAATGTCAATACAGGAACATTTTATATATTGATTATAGCATCTTATCTGTAATAAGGAACATTAATTATTAATATTATCGCCTGGATCTATTTAAACTGTCGTCTGAGGTATTTCTCATAATTATTGTCAACCGTACTCAAGTCCTTACGATACAGGCCCTGCCACTGGGAAATAACAATTTACAAAGTATATTTATTCAACAAAAGACCTATGACAAATTATTAACAAATAATCCTAAATATATAAAATAAATGGACGTGGTGGTCCCGGCTGAAGAATAGGCCCCTCCATATATACCTATCCGCAGATGTCGTAAAAGGCGACTAAGGGAAAAAAGCTAGGGGATGGACAGCAGCGTCCCTCATTTTTTAACAACGATAGCTCTAACTGCGCTCGCCAACCCGCATGCCCAGCGTGGTGAGTATGGGCAAATTCCCCCACATGATAAGGAATTTACTCTGTCTGTGGGGGAGACCATGTTCAGCAGTGGACGTCGTACGGCTGATATGATGATGATGATGATATAAAATAACTATTTAACTAACGACTCTAATAAAAACGCGACTGAATTATTTACGAGTAGGTGTCATAAAAAATCAAGTCGACCCCTGTCGCCACCAGATGGTAGCGTGCCCAAAATACTGGCGGCATTGCCACGGTGTATGGCAATGCTTATTCATTAAAAACTGCATCCCTGTTGCGCAGACTTCGCGGAGGTAATAAGGGCATCCTTAACGCGATTGCCGAAAAATTTGATTGTCCTCTAGTGGGGAAACTCATACAGATGACTAAATCAGTTTTAGTTATAAGGTACTAACTTTATTTTGATTTTTATTTTGTTTTTAATTTTGAATATTGTATTTTGATTGTTATTTTTTTTTTAAATAACATTATTATAATATAAATAAATAAATATTCCGGACATATTCACACGGTCAACTGATCCCAAACTAGGCATAGCCTGTACTATGGGTACCAGAGACTGATATACATAATAGATATATATTTAACACCCAGACACAGAACAAACATCTGTGTTAGTCACAAATGTTTGTCCAGTGCGGGGATCGAACCCGCGACTTCTAACGCAGAAGGCAGAGTTATTACCAACTGAGCTATGAGGCCAGTCATAGGTGTACATTGTGGACCATGTTGTCTTGAATAAATGAATAATAATTATTCGCTGAACGTAGTAAAAGCCAGCATTCTGGTCACGCGTACACTCTAAAAGTCTCCCCGCAATTGACATGTGTCTCACGCTTTGTTTTCTATCGATGCACTCAACTCGAACGGGATTCGAACCTACGAAGGTGGGGTCACTATCACCACATCACTAAGTGCTCTCTTAGCTAATCCCTAATACATTAACCTAATCCCTCGTTTGATAACATCGGTTTATTAGTCCTTCCGTAGCTTGTGCTACGCCGTAGCGGTTTCACGTAGCACACGTAGCACACGCATTGGAAGTCGATAAATCATTAGTAAGGGTCATTATCATCTGTATATACTGTGAGTTTTTTTTCAGGGCCACTTAGGCGAAATTGGAAACCGTAGAGTAATCGAAATGTGATGGAAGTTGAGAAGTGATGGAGTTACGGGCTCGGTTTTGAAGAAAATAAGATCAGCATAAAAAAATGTTAAAAATTGCTTTTTTGGGTTCTACAGTTATTATACAAACAAAAAAAACACCTACATTTATAGGTAAATCATCTTATTACATAGATTACAATCATAAAACAAAAAAAAAAAAAATAACATGTAACCCTTCGGTTTCACAACCAGATAGCTTCCATTGAGAAACATTAACATCAGCCTGCAGAAGTCCACTGCTGGAAATAGGCCTCTTGTCCAGTGGACATGCCACTGACTACCCCCTGATCTGATTTACCTACCATTCTTGGGGATAACAGATAATAATAAATACCTAATATCACACACGGTTAACTGATCCCAAACTAGGCATAGCCTGTACTATAGGTACCAGAGACGGATATACATAATAGATAAATATTTAACACCCAGACACAGAACAAACATCTGTGTTCATCACACAAATGTTTGTCCAGTGCGGGGATCGAACCCGCGGCCTCTAGCGCAGTAGGCAGAGTTACTACCAACTGAGCTATGAGTCAGTCAAAAGAGATAAACTCATTGGTTCACGACCGGCTTCGAACCCACGACCTTCGTATCGAATGTCGCGGAATCTCACACTATGGCAGTTTCCGTGACACGTCTCTAAAGAAATAAATGAAGTGTACAGAACCTTGTGACGGATTTTGAAATCAAAACACAACATTTTAGGAAATGGCTGGCTATAGTGAAGCCATAATTGCCGCTATTAATCTAATATCCTTCCAAAAACTTAACATTAATATAATAACACATAGATCCATCCGTGGGTGTATGTATGTCACGGAAGGTCGATACCAGCTCAATTATTCAGAGCCGTGTGACTGGAAAATGTGTTCTAAATATCATATAGGTAAGCGGAATTTTATTTATAAATCGATATATTTGGCATTGGAACTATTTTTTTAATTTTAACAATTTACTTATTTATTGATAGAAAGAAACTTAAAACTAATACAAGTTAATATTTACAAAATACACAAGAAACAGTTGAGCCATCTAAAGACCGTTACAAACGATCTTTAGATAGCTCAACTGATCCAGATTTTAACCATTGAATTATTCCGTCGGTCGGCGCCCTTTTGATCGTGATTTTTCGTGTTGGCGCCAAAATATCCCTCGAAGTTTTAGTAAAATAACCATCATCATTATTTTACTAAAACTGGGCATGACTCTAACTTGACCATGACTAAAAATTAAATGAATAAAGAAATTCTACGTACCTATATACAAAAAAATAATAACCGTTGGGGAGTAAAGGTTTTCGAATGGCGACCACGAACCGGGCGACGCAGTGTTGGAAGGACCCCCCCCCACCCGATGGACCGACGACATTGTGAAGGTTGCGGGAAGTCGGTGGATGGAGAAGGCTCACGACCGTTCGTCGTGGAACTCTTTAGGGGAGGCCTATGTCCAGCAGTGGACTTCTACAGGCTGATGATGATGATGATGATGACATAAAAAAATACACATGAGACTAGGCGGTCATAAGAAAGATGCCATAGCCAGCCCGGAAATGTGTTGTGTTTTTGCAGAAAAGTCGTCGAAAAAACTTTATTGCCAATTGGGTGTAGGTAGGTAGATTAGGCCTCATTCTAGATAGTAGGTACATATATTATATAAACAAATACACATAGGTACACATAATATTATAAATCACTGTCTAGTTAGATTATATATGTAAAGTTACTCTATGATTGAAGATCACAAACTGACAACCACAGTAGATTCACAGGAAAATTAGCAATGATGCAAAACGCATTGTTATCGCGTTCTAGGATAAGACAATTCTTAGTAGCGACATCTAGTTGCAAATTTTGAACGATTTTTTTCCTTTACCGCTTCAACACCTAATGTTACATAATCGTAAAAGACCCATGAGTTTTTCATTATGATGTTTTTTGTCGCGCCGCCGTTTACGCGTGCGCATGACGTATTTACATAAAAATAAACACAATGCTTGAGTGGTTAAGATAAAAAAAAACATGTTTCGTAAGGAGTCTCTAAAAGCCGGACTTCCTTTCATCCTTTCACTACACTGATTCTTTCATCGACGTTCATAGGCCCTTTTCGGGGCCACCATACTGGCTCAACCTGGTCGTTGACCTTATACAGGTACCCAAGAAAGAATCAGTGACACGACAAGCAAGCAGCATGTCCTAACTAATAAATAAGAATTTTTTTACAAAAACTAAAACCGACTTCAAATTCCTGAATATTTACAATATCAACCTCTTTTTTTTGTTATCAACCTCTTTATCTTTTCGTTTTGCTTACCTACTGAGGATGACACTGGCGACCTAAACTTTGAATAAAAAACAAAAGTAAGTATGACATCCATTCATCATCAATAATAAGTAATAACTCTTACGGTACTGACTGACTGACTGTCAATCAAACGTAGTGGTTTTATTCTCTTTGAAAATCAACGCAGAGCCTAACCAAAATCCTAAGAGTATGGAATTTGCAGGGTAGCGTAACGTATGGGTGCACAGAAAGGAATTCCCTACCCGATGCTGCTATCTTTAAAGTTTATGTAAAAATAGCAGCAACCGAACGAAGTCGCGGGAATTACCATACCATCCCACAGTCGACAAAAAAAAATTCGGCAAGTCGTGATTTCAAGAGATGATGACTTTTTTTAAGTTTTACGGGACAAGTTGCAATTCCTCAGGAATTAAATTGAAATGGGACCACCCCGGGATCATACTCTATACACCAGCGAAAGAATCATCAAAATCGGGCTACTAATGGCAGAGATATCGAGTAACATACACACAAAAAAATAAATAATAAAAAAATACAGCCGACTTAAGACTCCTCCATTTGGAAGTCGGTTAAAAAGGGTTCCTGGTCCTTCTTCTTTTTCTTGTCATGTCACTGATCCTTTTTTGCTCATCCTGTATTCGGTCAGCGACCTGACCAGGTTGACCTGAGAAGGGCCTACGAGCTTCGGTGAAAGAATCAGTGTAGTGAAAGAATTAAATTGCGCCTTAGTGGCTCCTATCTCTTAGAGCTTCTTAGAGGATCCTGGTAGATAATGCAAATCTACATCAATGCTATAAGAATAACTTATACAGAGGTCGTCCGAATGTCAAATTTGAGATTGTTATTCTGGTCACTAAATAAAAGCTATTAGAGTTAATAAATGTAACTATACATAACTTTCGCAGTGTGAATTTCATATGTAAACGAACGTGACTGACATTTTGGCAAGTTTATCATCATCATCAGTTCATCCGTAGGATGGCCAAAGCTGAACATTGGCCTCCGCCACAGATTTCCAGAGCGACCTCCTATCATGTGGGGGGATTTGCCCATCTCACCACGCTGGGCATGTGAATTGGCGAGCGCAGAGCTATCGTGAAGTTATTGGAGTTGATTCATATACCAATAGATTTAAAATGATCCAAAATGATTCTTGGGAATAAAGACAGATATTTCAAGACGAAAAACAATGTGCCTTTTGCAAAATATTCAACAAATAAACATACAGCGCGCTACATACTCACAAGTCTGCGGCGCATTATGCTGAGTCGTTATCCCAGTTTGTAACCACATCTTCGTACTAGTCGTAACTAGGTACTATACTGTACCTAACCTCATCATTTCAGCCGTACGACATCCAGTCGTCCACTGCTGAACATGGCCTCCCCCACAGACAGAGCAAATTCCTTATCATGTGGGGGGATTTGTCCATACTCACCACGCTGGGCACGCAGATTGGCGAGTGCAGTTAGAGCTATCGTTGTTAAAGCGAGGGACGCTGCTGCCCATTCCCTAGCTTTTTTCCCCTAGTCGCCTCTTACGACATCCGCGGATAGGTAGATATGGCCTATTCTTCAGCCGGGGCCAACGCGGCACCAAACCTACCTACCTCCAATCAATTTATTGTGGTTAATTTTATTGAGAGATCTAATAAGCCTCTGAATGAATAAAGAATGGTCATTGATACATTCCAAGACTCTCTATTATTAGCATTTCTTTGTTTATTGTTTTACTGTATTGTTCATTTCACTAGCATACTCTCCGGAGCCGCAGCAAGCGGTTACCGTCAACATGGCCGTGAAACTTAGACAACGTATATCCGCAGAGCGATACGAGGCAGGAGGCAGCGACAGTGTCGGTCGCCTGTCGCTTTAAGCACACGACAGACGGGAGAGAGTGACTAGTGACACGAGACACGAGACAGTGGCGTCTGTCGCTTGATTAGATAACTCGACGGGGAGGCCAGCGACAATTTCTGTTGAGTGCCTCAAACACCGTATAAGTTGCAAAAGGCTCAAAAGACCGAGGCGTAGGTAATGTAACAGGCGTAGCTTCGCCTAGTTTTTAAGACGTTTCAAAGTGATCCTAGTGATTTTATTGAAAAAAGCGCCAAAGTCAAAAGACAAAAGGCTTTTATTTCAATAAAATCACTAGGATCACGTTGAAACGTCTTAAAAACTAGGTGAAGCTATGCCTGTTCCTCACGACCAAGCCTAGAAGAATCAGGCAACAAATACGGCTTGCGGCCTATCATTTTTATCGATGATCCTTTTTATTTATTTGATTGATAGTTTTTTCACAAAATAGCATTAAGAACCAGCCTTTTGACTTTGACTTTGAAATTATGGAGATTGAAGACTAACGCAGGTGTGCGTGCGTGATGGATTGCACAAACACAGTCGGGTTGAGAATGATGATGATGAAGGAAACGGTTTTCTGCGTTTAATCATCTTGATCGCGCCAGTTCTAATGTATTTCCAATTCTATTTTCTCCGCACAGCTGGTACGCCGATCAATCAGTCTAAATAAACAATGGTTTTAGTATGTCTGTTGTTCGGAAACAGAGCTAGGCTATCTTTAAGAAGTAATAGAAGTAGGAAATGCTTATTGCGCCTCCTAGTGCATCTAATATTGCTGTGCCCTAACAGAGTTTATGTTTGAAACAAAAATGTATACACAACACCCCATTGTAACCAGGGACTGAATAACAGGAATATAAAGGTACCTTTAAATAACGATATGACTTCATACCGATAAATTCCGGTTACCCGAATATTTCTCTACCGATAAATATAACGGTACCGGAAAATCTGGCTTCGCGTCAAATTTTAGGTGCAAATTAAAAAAAATATATGAAAAATAAAACTCGACTGCGACATAAAAGAAGAATTTTGATTTTCACAGCCCATATACCCCACTAGCTTCCGCCCGCGGCTTCGTTCGCGTGGTACATACAGAAAAAGTAGCCTATATGCTATTCAAGGTAAAGAACTGTTTATATTCCAAGTTTTTTTTTTTATAAAACTGACGTTGCAAACAAGCTAACGGCCCACCTGTTGGTAAGCGGTTACCGTAGCCTATGAGCGATTGCAATACCAGAGGCATCACGCACGCGTTGCCGACCCCGAACTCCCCCTCCCCGAAAGAGCTCAACTTAAAAGTTTCAACGTAATCGGATAAGCCATTACAGCGTGATTGAATAACAAACATCCAAACATCTGAACATCCTCACAAACTTTATATATTAGTAGGAAGTAGGATGGCCCTCGCGAAACAAAGACGAGTCCAACTTTTGCCACGGCATAATGTCAGTGTGAGCAAAGTGAAAAATAAATAACGACTAAGAATAACAGGGCGACACGGTACAATTATTTTCAGGCAATTTATTCATCTTGATAGGACCATGTATGTTTCTATACTTCCATGTATGTTTCTATGTGTTTTCTGTGTTTTTTGTGTGTATGTCAAATGAGGGTTTTCTATTATTATTATTTTTTTATGTTCTTTCCTTTCGGGCTGGCTATGGCATCTAGGCCTTACCGCCAAGTCTTACGTGTATTTATTCTTGTTAATTTGTTTATCTTTCTTAATTTTCTTTCGTTTATCATCGTCAAGTTACCGTCAAGTCAAGTCAAGTTCAATTTTAGTAAGATATAATGGTGGCTATTTTACTAAAACCTGGAGGGACCTATTGGCGCCAACTCGAAATATGACGATACACGCAATCATTTCATTTCACTTCACTTGTGCGGTTTACTCAAACAATATTACGCAAAACACCACTTAATTCACACAATATTATTCAATTTGTAAAATAAATTGAGAGCACAACATCACTTCGCAAGTTCCCGCCAAAAAGTCGGGTTTTCTATTCTATTCATTTGCGATTTCTTTAGGCGATGACGTAAGCTGACAGTTAAAAAACGCAGAAACGCTCGCAATAAGACATCATAGTATGTCCCTAGTTATAAGACTGAAAATCGTATCAACGCGGCAACAAGTATTATATGCCTATATAAAGAGCCTATAAAAAATGCTATGCGTACCTACTTTGGGTAGGTATGTAGGTCTACATGTCTATGTACCTTGCGTGACCGATCGCCAACAATAACCAGTCACAAAGACACCTGAGAATCTATAATTCCTCTGTTGTTTTTGTGATAGTCGATTTTCATTTGCAGTTTAGGGGGGTCAATTGAAAATGGTCGGATGTAGCCTTGATAACATAGTGTGTTTTTCTTTAAATTAGGTTTGGTAGTTCGAATACCAACTTCATCATCATTATCATTCCAGCCGTTGGATGTCCACTGCTGAAAATCATCCTCCCCCCACATCTTCTAATGTGAAATACTTCCTATCATTTGGGGGGAAATTTACCCATCCTCACCACGCTTCACTGATTCTTTCACTTTTTCAAGGCCCGTTCGTGCTCATGAGCAAAGCCGCGAGCAAATGCTAGCTGTAAACAAATTGGCGAAAATGTTTCACGAAATTCACTGGACTGAATCAAAATGGTTAGACCAAATTGTTGGAATTATTACCTAAATCTAAATATTTTCAAGTTATTTTAATTGGCATGGCTTGATAACATAAAAGTCTCAAGCGCTAAGACGCATTAAAACGGCAAGCGTCCTTGATATCGCTACATATTATAAAATAAAGTCTCTCCGCTTCTGTCGGTCTGTCTTTTTTTTATGTTATACGGAGGCAAACATGCTTACGGCCTACCTGATGGTAAGCGGTTACCGTCGCCTATTGACATCTGCAACACCTGGAGCATTGCTAATGCGTTGCCTGCCCTGGAGAAATCTTTTTGTATTTTTCTCCATGCTGTAGGTTAGTGGGAAAACCTCGGAAGGAAGCTCATCAAGCTCCACAACTTTCATTTCATTTATTTATTTCATTTATTTCCTAAAGAGTACACTATTTTTACAGGGGCACCTAATGAGACAGTGTACTTAATAATAAAATATAATCAAAATCTTCAATTAATTACATGTCAAGCCATTTAAAAATAATAAATAAAAACTTGCACGTATGGGGAAGAAGGGATCTCGAAAATCGAGTGGTTCGAGATACCCACGTGTCGATGAGGTGTGGATGAGCCTTATTCCGGTGACCCCTTAATTGATTTCAAATTCTATTATTTTTAAAAGAGTTTTTTCTTATTATTTTAATGTAATAGACAAATAATCATCATCATCATTCCAGCCGTAGGAAGTCCACTGCTGAACATGGCCACCCCCACAGACAGAGCGAATTCCTTATCATGTGGGGGGATTTGCCCATACTCACCACGCTGGGCATGCGGGCTGGCGAGCGCAGTTAGAGCTATCGTTGTTAAAATGAGGGACGCTGCTGCCCATCCCCTAGCTTTTTTCCCTTAGTCGCCTCTTACGACATCCACGGATAGGTAGATATGGAGGGGCCTATTCTTCAGCCGGGGCCACCACGGCCCAAATAATTGCATGCCCATAAAGGGTAAGTTACATTGATACGCATTTTGTATGTACCATCTATTTCACATGTAATTGCAATAAATATAAATAAATAAATATTCCGGACATATTACACACGGTCAATTGATCCCAAACTAGGCATAGCCATAGCCTGTGTACTATGGGTACCAGAGACTGAGACATAATAGATATATATTTAACACCCAGACACAGAACAAACATCTGTGAATCATACAGTTTGTTCAGTGCGGGAATCGAACCCACGACCTCTAGCGCAGAAGGCAGAGTTACTACCAACTGAGCTATGAGGCTATATACTTTTACTTCTTTGTTCTTTCTTTGACGCGAGGGCCGATGGTAGAACCTCGATGCGGGTATGAGCTGTCTGAACGCGTCAAAACTACGGTTATGCGAGCTATATGGCCTGCACACTGCCACTTCAACTGGCTAATTCTGAGGGTTTTGAATGTCTAGGATTCCCAAAGAAAGATATCTGTAGAGCCTCTACGAACCCTCTACGGCGTAGCAGATCCTTGAGTAATATTAAAGACTTATTTATTTAGACAGTAGGTCGTGGAAAACTTTAGCATTTATAATAATTATCATCATATTTTGTTAGAATAGTTTGTTTATACATCTACTATTTATTTATTTATTTTTATTCATTGGTCTTGTACACGAACCCTACCTCTATAACCACCTATCTCTAGCCTCAAAGGTTTGCTGGAAGAAAACTCTTTTTAGGGTTAAGCTCGCCTTTGTACATGTCCTTTCATTTAGTTTGTTTTTTGTATGTGTTTTCTGTGTACAATAAAGAATAAAGAATAAAGAATCATCATTCCAGCCGCTTGAAGTACACTGCTGAACATCGGCCTCTCTTTAGTTTCATCGAGAAGCAAGCAGCGAACGTTAGCTTTTGAAGGAGGATGGTATGGCGAGGGAAAAAGTAAAAAGACGTGACGGCTGCTTGTTCGATGTCAGATTTAAAAAGCTTGCTGAAAAATGATCTGATATTCATTCTTGGAAAAAGATTGGACGATTCATAATTATATTATAGTACGAATTCACGTCTTGTTATTAGTACGGTAATACCCACAGATTTCCGGAGCGACTTCCTATCATTTGGAGAAATTTGCCCACTCACCAAGCTGGGAACGCGGGCTAGCGAGCGCAGTTAGAGATCTTTGTAAAAAAAGAGGACGCTGCTGTCCATCCCCTAGCTTTTTTCCCTGAGTCGCCTCTTACGACATCCGCGGATAGGTAGATATTTGGCCTGTTCTTCAGCCGGGGCCAAATATACAATAATAGTACTACATAAATTCGCTTTATTAAGGTAAATCGCCATCATTGGCATTAGGCGCGCCTTCGGCAGTCAATCATCGGGCACGCGCATGTTTTCGTATAACACGTGCAACTGATTAAAAGGATTAATTTGACTTTGAAGATGATTGCTTGATTGTTTCATCGGAAGTCAGAGGAGTAGAGGAGGAAGGGCACAGCGAGATTTTCTCGTTCTGAATTGGAGCAGCCCGCCTGGGGAGGTGCCTCCGCCTTACAGAAGATCGCAGCCAAATAACATTATGTTCCTGCGATGAGTAAGGTTGCCAGAGCTCTTTAGGGGGAGGGGGGTTCGGGGTCGGCAACGCGTGCGTGATGCCTCTGGTATTGCAAGCGCTCATAGGCTACGGTAACCGCTTACCAACAGGTGGGCCGTATGCCTGTTTGCCACCTCAGTAGTATAACAAAAAAAAAAGTCAGAGTCAGCGTTATTAGTTCAAGTTTTATTTATTTATTTATATTATTTTATTTACGAAAAGTTACACTATTTTTACAGGAGCACCTAATGCAATAGTGTACCGTTATCATTTAAATTATTATTATTATATGTATATATCAAACATTTTATAAGATTAATTTTAATTCATAGCATATACCTACTAGTTAAGAAACAACAAACATAAATCTTCAATTCATAAATTCAAATTACATAATGTCAAGCCTCATCATCATCATCATCATCAGCCTGTAGAAGTCCACTGCTGGACATAGGCCTCCCCTAAAGAGTTCCACGACGAACGGTCTTGAGCCTTCTCCATCCACCGACTTCTCGCAACCTTCACAATGTCGACCACGAACCGGGCGACGCAGTGTTGGAAGGCCCCCCACCCGATGGACCGACGACATTGTGAAGGTTGCGGGATGTCAAGCCTAATAAGAAGTAAATAGAAAAATTCATCAATCCATATAAGTCAAATAATAAAAATAAAACATTTCCATAATAAATACAAATTACATAATGTCAAACCTATCTTATCAAAATTAAAAAAGAAAATAATAATTAGTCAAGTTAATTAATAATAGGTATACTATATACTATCCCGAAAGGGGCTTATTCTAGCAACAAAAAGAAAGAATATTAGCGGAAAAAAAATAGCATAAAAAAAACTAGCCGGCCCGCCCGCAACTTCGTCTGCGTGTTCAAGTATGGTCCTACCTTGACTCTTATCACTTCGTACACTTGAGATCTTTATTTTGATTTTCCGACGCCGTGTTACGTGTGTACGGAAGCCTCAAGGCGCGAGCCGTACTCGCACTTGACCGTCTTTATTTCAAAATTAATACAAATTCTCAGTATAGCGTCTTCAAGAATCCAGGAAAAAGTTATCTACCTCGCATAGGTAGTATTTGACTAACGTTTATATTGACTGAGTTTGTACCTATTAAAAGAAAAGTAGGCCGTGGTGGCCCCGGCTAAAGAATAGGCCCCTCCATATCTCTATCCGCGGATGTCGTAAGAGGCGACTAAGGGAAAAAAGCTAGGGGATGGGCAGCAGCGTCCCTCATTTTAAAAACGATAGCTCTAACTGCGCTCGCCAACCCGCATGCCCAGCGTGGTGAGAATGGACAAAACCCACACACCCCACATGATAAGGAATTTGCTCTGTCTGTGGGGGAGGCCATGTTCATCAGTGAACGTCGTACGGCTCAAATGATGAAAAGAAAAGTGGGGTTTTTACGTTTTTCCTGAAATGAAGCGACTTAAACAAAGAGTGAATAGTCGAATTTCAGTCAGAATTCGACTTTTTACTCCTTATCCTTATAGTTTTAGACTTTTTCCTTAATTGAGGTTACTGAAAGTACCTAAAGGTTCATTCATGCCAACCTTTTTAAATGAATTGAGTAAGAGGCAAGATTTTCATACGGAACTGTAAGTTCACAGACCCTTCAGTTTCTTTTTCATAAATTTCAAGTTTCCTTAGCCGTTCCTGAGATAACGTTGTTGATAGACAAGACAGACAGACTGACAACAAAACGATTCCTTATGGGTTCCGTTGTTTCCAAATGAGGTACGAAACCATAAAAAAAATTCTATAGGTAAATATAATTACCGTCAGGCTGCTATCAATGTGAGTGGAGTGAAAACATAACCGCTAAGAATACCAGGGTTAGTCGATAGTAATAAATAATTCGTTTATTTACCGTTACTTATGTACGACAAGGTACCTATTCACCACCACACTTAATCAACCACAGAAAATGGTTAAGATTTTTTTGTACACCAGGAAACGACTAGGTACATAAGTAGACTAACCTTAACTGTAGGATAATAGTTAAGTTTTCTTTGCCTTAACTTGTGTTGTCATCCATCACAAAAAAAAACATCTCATTAACAAAACCACTGAAAAAAATTATTCACAATTTTCAAACTATTTGAATAATAATCACAAGAATTATGA
This sequence comes from Anticlea derivata, assembly GCA_947579855.1. Lineage (NCBI taxonomy): Eukaryota > Metazoa > Arthropoda > Insecta > Lepidoptera > Geometridae > Anticlea > Anticlea derivata. Next base: position 1,874,429 of record OX388287.1, on the reverse strand, counting down.
CATTTCAAAGCCGTACATGATTATAATTTCAAGGTTTAGAGCAAGCAAAATTGATTGAATAATATTTTATTTTTTCGATTTCCCGCGATTATCCGCGGTTAAGCGCGCGCTTCCGCTGCTGTTCGATTTTCAAATACACTGTCCAACATGGCGGATTGTACGTCGGTAATTGCTAGTGTTGTGCGTGGGAAAACTATCGATGGATTTTCATCGTAGGTATATTAATCGTTTTATATTAAGTAGGCACCTGTGATAGAAACGCTTCAGTTTCGTCGTTACAAGGTTGTCGGTATCGCTGACATTAGGTCACTTTTAGCTGTGTTTGTTATGATTGGTTCTTGGTAACTTACTAAATAGGTACTCAAGGTTGAGTTTTCACCGCAATAGCATTATTACCTACCTGCACAGTAGATTATGGTTTTGGCAATTAAGTTGGGTATTTTTTCTGAATTTTTGGTTATTGCAGTTTTTGTAGTTTTGGAATTAGAACTCATTGATTTGATAGAGACATTACTTATGACGTTATATTGCCAGAAATTTAAATATTTGTCGTTTATTTTGTAGGTAAGTATTTACTTGTACGTATTAATTTTAATTTCCTTTCTGTGAATAAATTTGCAATCTTAATTGATTTTTTTAAATTAATGCATTTGATATTTTTATCTGCCTATCATCAAATAAAGAAAAAAACTAACATCGATGTAAAACGACCAGCCCTATCTACACAACCATGTAATTTGGTGACACGACACGTCATGTCATCACTTAAACTGTACTGCCACTGTAGTTGAGACTATACCTACCTACCTACTAACATAAAACCTAAAATCTACACATAAAATAATTAAAAAAAAAACCGGACATCACACGGTCAACTGATCCCAAACTAGGCATAGCCTGTACTATGGATGCCAGAGACTGATATACATAATAGATACATATTTAACATCCAGACACAGAACAAACATCTGTGTTAAACACAAATGTTTGTCCAGTGCGGGAATCGAAAGTGCAGAAGGCAGAGTTACTACCAACTGAGCGATGAGGCCAGTCACACATACCTAGGTCTTACTTCTGATCAGGCAGACACCTCAATAATTTTAGCATAGAAAGAAAATAATATGATGCAGTTGACAGATTAGAGCACTGGTGGAGTGATGGTAGTGGCCCCGCTTTCCGACCACAGGTTGTGGGTTCGAAATTCGAATCCCCTAGATTTTCCATTCGGAAAATTTATGTGCGTTATAGGTACTGGCCGTGGTGGCCCCGGCTGAAGAATAGACCCCTCCATATCTACCTATCCGCGGATGTCGTAAGAGGCGACTAAGGGAAAAAAGCTAGGGGATGGGCAGCAGCGTCCCTCATTTAAACAACGTTAGCTCTAACTGCGCTCGCCAACCCGCATGCCCAGCATGGTGAGTATGGGCAAATCCCCCCACATGATAAGGAATTTGCTCTGTCTGTGGGGGAGGCCATGTTCAGCAGTGGACGTCAAACGGCTGAAATGATGAGGTACTTGTGCTCTCAAACGGTGAAGGAAAACATCGTGAGCAATGGCGGCGTAGCATGGGTTGGTTGGAACACGGGGCGGTTTCCTATTGAGCACCTCCAAAATAAAACAGCAAATACTAAACGACTTCTTCTTTCTACCCTTGTCCCACACAATGTGGGGTCGGCACAACATGTTTTCTTCTTCCACTCGCTTCTGTTAGCCGTCATCTCCGCACTCACTTCTTTCCTACTCTTGTCATCTTTAATACAGTCCATCCATCTTTTCTTCGGCCTTCCTCTAGTCTTATATCCATCCACATTCATAACTAACGCTCTTCTCGTTACGTGACTTTCATCTCTCCTCATGATATGCTAACCTAATTACTTCTCAACTTTTCCGTCACTGGCGCTACTTTCAAACTTCCTCTGATGTACTGCTTACTAGAACATATGACCCGACTGCCGAGAAAGAAGGAGGGTACCTAATGTTGTTTTGCTTGTGTTGTGTGTTAGTGAGTTGTCACCATACTATACATACTAAAAAATGAGTTATAAGTAAGAAGTACCTTCCTAATAATATGTATCAAATGTCTTATTTCTGATCTCTTTGTATTTTTAGTTATAATTTTTTCTGTTACAAATAAACTTATTACTTACTTACTTACCACGTTGTCACCCCTTAGTGATTCTATAAGTTATATAATAGTAGGTAGGTACATTATTTTCCACGTCAATGTATTTTTATTTTTATTTTTATGTTATACGGAGGCAAACAGGCTTACGGCCCACCTGATGGTAAGCGGTTACCGTCGCCTATTGACATCTGCAACACCTGGATTACGCATTGCTAATGCGTTGCCTGCCCTGGAGAAATCTTTTTGTATTTTTCTTAAAGCTCTTCATGTTGTAGGTTAGCGGGAAAACCTCGGAAGGAAGCTCATTCCACAATTTGCCCGTATGGGGGAGAAAGGATCTCTTAAAGCGAGTGGTTCGAGATACCCACGTAATGATGAGATGTGGATGAGCCTTATTCCGGTGACGCGAGGTCCGATGGTAGAACCTCGATTCGGGTATGAGGTCAAATAGTTCCTTAGAACACTCACCATTGTAAAGCCGATAGAGCACACAGAGCGAGCCAATATCACGGCGCTGGCTCAAGGGCTCCAGCTTACTAGTGAGCTTAGGTTCGTCGACAATTCTGACGGCTCTTCTCTTCATTCTTTTTTTATGGTAATGGAAACTTTCCTATACATACCTAACTAGTTACCTGAATAGTTGCTTTTCTCGTATGAAGCACATCAAATATTGACAGTGCACGTACGAAAACTTGGCCTAATGGATACTTAGTTTGTTCAGCACTACACAAACGTTGAATCGATAACTTACCTACCCAGTACCTATAGGATAGTAGAAGTAGGAGTAGTTGTACCTAGTAGTAAGGTCTAATTACTTCTATTAAAAGTTAGATAGATGATTTAGACTTTATAGAACAGCGTCAGGAATTTTTTACTCACAAGCGCTGTTTGTAGTGGAGTTCTTTAGGATTTTAGATCCATTTTGCGATTCATCATCATTATCATCATTTCAGCCGTACGAGGTCCACTGCTGAACAAGGCCTCCCCCACAGACAGAGCGAATTCCTTATCATCTGGGGGGATTTGCCCATACTCACCACGCTAGGTGCGGGTTGGCGAGCGCAGTTAGAGCTATCGTTGTTAAAATGAGGGACGCTTCTGCCCATCCCCTAGCTTTTTTCCCTTAGACTTACGACATCCGCGGATAGGTAGATATGGAGGGGCCTATTCTTCAGCCGGGGCCACCAAGGCCATGTTAAAATTGCGATTATTTATTTAAACTCATCAGGCATTGTACAATCAGAAAAAAAATTACAAATTAGAAAAAATTATAGACAGTTATTACCGGTATTTATTACCGTCTGCCCCCACAAACAACTTATGGCTATCGGCGCCCGTGCGGGGATGGGTGACCATAGTGATTACTGTCTGCCCCCAGTATCAATGGAGAACGCTTTTTTTGTGTTTTGGTCAAAAGTACAACAAAATACCTAGTAGGCACCTACTTTATTTTTGGGAGGTGACTCCCGACCATAGCACCACAGGCCTGTCAATGACCCCTTGGCATGTAAGGTACTCTAGGTACACTGCAACGAGGCTCGTTCCTCCGAAGTCTTATGGTACTTAGGTTACCTACCTATGAAATAAAAGTTTCTTGGACTTTGCTTGATTGCGTGTTCCGTCGTCGGTCGTGTCATTCAATAATGCAAGCGATGACGTCGGCTTGACGTCACTACTCTAGCAGCCACTCCGAAATAGACACGGGATTTATATTTAGATTGTTTTGAAGACACCTGCTATTTCGTGAATGACGTAGAAGCGTTTTGGGATTAGGGGTGGTTTACGAAGCCAATCCTAGACTGAAGAATTGGTTTTGATATCTACTTAAAGCTAGCCAACAGTCCACTTTATTACTAGTGTCATATAAAAATATTAAATAAAGTAAGTTTTCATCTTCCTTTTGCAGGTTCTCTTCTTTTAGCCATGTCGTCCCTGCCCTGCTTGAAATCTTGATTAAACTAAACGAGTTTAGAGCAGCGAGTTTAGAAACAGTGTTGAACTTTCGGTTCTCTACCAATGCTACTCAAACATAGATTTCGCTTCTTTTTTTTTTTTTTTTTCTTTATGTTTTTCCCCTTTTGGGATGACTATAGCATCTAGGCCTTACCACCAAGTCTTACGTTTATTTTTCCTTGTTATTTTTATTCTTTCGTCTTTATCTTTCATCTTATTCATGGTCAAGTCATCGTCAAGTCAAGTCAAGTTCAGTTTTAGTAAGATATGATGGTGGCTATTTTACTAAAACCTCGAGGGACCTCTTGGCGCCAACTCGAAAAATGACGATACATGCAATCATTCTATTTTACTTCACTTGTGCGGTTTACTCAAACAATATTACGCAAAACACCACCATAATTACACAATATAATTACTAAAAATTACAATTTAACACTAGTTTTGTAAAATATATTGAGAGCACAACATCACTTCGCAAGTTCCCGCCAAAAAGTCCCTCTAGATTTCGCTACTTTAAATTGTCAAACCAGCTTGGTTTCAATGTCAAAGTTTTAGAAACTTAAAATGTCAAGGTCAACGTCAACGACGTTACGTCATAAAAATCAAGTCACAACAAAAAGTCTGCGTTGAGGTTTGTTTGTTTTCATCGCGAATTTAGTTGAGAATAAAGAAAAATGGAAAAAGTACCGAAGAAACATAAAAAGGCCAAACATGTGTCGCGGGAGCAACTCTTATCTTTGACAAAAGAGGTACGAATCTCACACAATTTTGATGAAAATGCACCTAACCTAAACGCTTCGGTATTTGGCTGATAAAAAATGTTTTTTCACAGGAACTGGCCGATAGAATAATTCAGCTCGAATTGCACAATACCAATTTGAAGAATGTCATCAGCAAAAGTCTCTCAGATAACAACAAACCTATAAGTAAAAACAAACAGAAAGACTTTGATTACAGCAAGTAAGGTTTTCCACCTTTCACACTTATTTTAGTTTCAATCCTTTTTTTTTTCGAAATTTTGTAGTTAAAAGTTAAAACAATAGAAAGCGGCCCCCCAATACGACCTATTAAAGGTTTCTGGACATGTTCGCCGGAAGGGCGGTGCCCTTGCTACCGTCTCCCCTGGCTTTAGAATAATATTTATTTATTATCATAGTTACTATTTGAATTAAACTAGATGCAGAATGCACCTTCCTGAAAATAATTGTGCCCAGGTTGCTGGGAGCCATAGTGTAGGTACTGCACAAGATTGGTCACTCTGAAAATCTATGAAGGAGGCCTACGTTAGGCATGAAACGTCCTACAGCTGATGAATAAATAAATAAATGTTCCAGACATTCACACACGGTCAGCTGATCCCAAACTAGGCATAGCCTGTCTGTACTATGGGTACCAGAGACTGATATACATAAATAACTATTTAACACTCAGACTCAGAACAAACATCTGTGTTTAATGACGCAAATGTTTGTCTAGTGCGGGAATCGAACCCGCGACCTTTAGCGCAGAAGGCAGAGCTACTACCAACTGAGCTATGAGGCCTGTCATGATAAGTTGATGATGAATAAATAAAAGCACTATAAGCGTTTCAGATATCACTACCGCCATGTTTTGCTCCACATCCTCTACTTCGGCTGGGACTACCAAGGCTTCGTGATTCAGGAGGACACAGCGCAGACTATAGAACACCACCTGTTCAATGCGCTGGGCACTGCTTGCTTAGTGGAGAGTCGGGAAACATCGCAGTACCATCGTTGTGGGAGGACTGATAAGGGTGTTAGTGCGTATGGTCAGGTTAGTTTCTGTGAGAGTACCGGTTATTTGGTAGTGAGCTGCCTTCCGATCAAAGGTTGCAGGTTTGGAACCTGGCTGTGCACCAAATTATCAGCGCTCAAACAGTGAAGGAAAACATTGTGAAGAAACTGTCATGATATAGAACCCAAAACATTCATAGACATGTGCAAGAAAGGAGCCTCTTTAATCCTTTCCCCACACTGGTTCTTCCATGTAACTTTTTAAAATGTTATTGGCGAGTGTTCCGCTGAGATACAAATAAAATCAAAAGCTGTTTATTTCAATAAAATCACTAGGATCACTTAGAAACTAGGTGAAGTTACGCTTGTTCCTCCGAACAAGCCTAGAAGAATCTTGCTAAAAACACGGCAAGAGGTGCGGGTTTGATCCCCGAAACAGATACCATCATCTTCCTGCCCTTATGCCACTTCATGTGGGGTTGGCAAAACATGTTTTTCTCTTCCACTCCCCTCTATCAGCCGCCATGTCAGTATTCACTCCTTTCTTACTCATGTCGTCTTTCACACCTCTTCTCTTATATCCTTCCACATTCATATTTAACACTCTTCACATGGCATTCTGCAAGCTGATGAATAGGAATATATCATTTACAATGAAAGAAATAATTGCAGTGTGGAATATTTAATTAAAAGTACAAAAAACATGTTAACAGTTATCAGCAATAAAGGCTATTATTATTATTACATGGCATTCCTCCCCCTGTGTATATGATTGTTGTATGTTTTTTTATCAGGTTATATCAATCCTTCTTCGAAGTAAACATGGCAAGGACAAGCAGAACAACCTAGAATCCATAGCCAATGAGTTACCATACTGCAAGATACTGAACAGGCTGCTACCTAAAGATATACGAGCGGTGGGCTGGGTACCTATCCCTCACGATATGCCAGATTTTAGCTCAAGGTAAGTACTAAAAATACTAAAATAAAGAAGCCCTTAATATACATTTTGTTCCGTAACTAGTATACTATCCCAAAAGGGCATCATTCTATGAAAAAGAAGAAAAAATATATGCAAAAAAAAAAACCCTTCCTAGTGGATGTGTTTGGCATATAAGACAGCTACTGTCCAAATTTCAGCTTTATAGCCTCAGCTGTTTGGGCTGTGCTTTGATCGCACGTTGAGGCCTTGTTCTTTTATATACAGGGTGTAATAAGACAACTCCCGAATACTGAAGGTACATCTAAAGCTACCTAAGCCATAGCTATATGAAATAGATTTTGGCTGAAAGTTGATTCACACAAGAGAAAAAAATAATTAATTTATATTTGTAAGTAGGAACTGTTATTTTCGGAGGAGGGCGTTAGCACTCGCGACACAGTTTTAATAACTACTGCAGTTGTTATCGTTTCTCTACATTTTTCGTTCACTGTTTTTTGTTCCGAAATAAAAGTTATTTTGATTTGATTTTTGATTTTATTAACGTAATTGACTGCCAGCAATGCACGTCGAACATGGCGGTAGTGTCGCGGCCGGTAATGTCACCGCGCTAACTCGCGCCGCGCCACTTAGGTTAGGTACTAACTATCTACTAATATTTATTCTGTGCTAGGTACTACTATATTGTCTACTAATCTTTATTCTGTGCTAGGTACTACTTTATTGTCTACTAATCTTTATTCTGTGCTAGGTACTACTTTATTGTCTACTAATCTTTATTCTGTGCTAGGTACTACTTTATTGTCTACTAATCTTTATTCTGTGCTAGGTACTACTTTATTGTCTACTAATCGTTATTCTGTGCTAGGTACTACTATATTGTACAGATTGTTTATCGTGACTTTTTGTTTAATCATTCAGGTTCGACTGCAAGCGGCGTCAGTACAAATACTACTTCCCGCGCGGGTCGTTGGACATAGAATTAATGCGGGAGGCCTCTAAGCTCCTGATAGGGAACCACGACTTCCGGAACCTGTGCAAAATGGATGTCGGAAATGGCGTCACTGAATTCAGAAGGACTGTCTTAAACGCTGATATTGTGGCTGTGGATGATTGCGACGTGGATAAGCGTGAGTATCTTACGGCCCCCCACTCGATGGCTCGAAGATTTTATAACAAATCAAATCCTACTAATATTATAAATGCGAAAGTTTGTGAGGATGTTTGGATGTTTGTGATTCAAACACGGCTAAACGGCCAAACGGATTTGGATGAAATTTGGTACAGAGATAGTTTATAGTCTGGAATAGCATATAGGCTACTTTTTATGCAGGTACCACGCGAGTGAAGCCGCGGGTCTAAGCTAGTTTATAATATTAGGATAGGATGGTTAAGCGTATTACCACCAACTCAATGTTGCAAGTAAGATGGATCACATTTTTTTTCTAAATTGTATTTTATTTCAGCTACGTCAATGTATTACTTCCTGATAGAAGGCAACGCGTTCCTTTGGCACCAGATACGATGCACAATGGCGATCCTACTGCTGGTAGGCAGTGGGAAGGAGAATAAAGATGTTTTATCACATTTGTTGGATGTTGAGACACATCAAAAGTAAGTCCTTTCTACCCGACTATCGAGGGCTACTTTAATCCTTTCACTACACTGATTCTGTCATCGATGGTCATAGGACCTTTTCAGGGCCACCATCCATACCTCGACCTGCCAGGCTATTGTGTAAGCAAAATGGTAATGAAGATCGTAATTTTAAGGATCATTTTATCAATCTTAGCGACATCTGAAGTTTTTCAAACATGAAAAGGAAGAAGCTAAGGTCTTGAAATTTTCCCTTGTCAAGTTTGGAATGTTTTGAATCTTGCTAAGATTGTTAAAAGTTCCCTCAAAGTTACGATCTTCATTGCCATTACGCTTAGGCAATTGCACCCCTGGTCACTGATCCAATACAGAGTGTCCAAGAATGAATCAGTGACGCGACAAGATGAAGTTGATGTATGTACGCATATACAAAGTGATTCAAAATATGTATGCTATCCCGGAAGGGGCTTATTTTACACTTAATTGGTAATCAAATTTAATAAACCTTTGGAAATTTTTCATTTCTCATTAAAAAACACTTCGCAAAAATCAACTGTATATGGTAGCGATCTTGATGTAGAACTTCTAGTACTTTAATAATAATACTTTAATAATTGATACTAACAAAGATGATCAAAAGACCAAAACAGCTAATTTGAAGAAAAAACCGTTGCTTTTTGAATTTTATTTTCCTGCTAATAATAATAATAATAATAGCCTTTTATTTCCTTAAAAAAAAACATAAGCAAATGGTAAATAGTAAAAATTAGTATATAATATTCAACAAAATATATCTAAATCATGTATTAAGTATTAGATTAAATTATTATTCTATTGAATTTCATTTTTACATTTTATTTGATTGTTTAAATAGGTAGTAGAATAAACGTTTCTTCAATTCAATTCTATTCTATTCTACGTAAGGACCTCTCAACGAGTAAAGGCCTCCGAGTAATTTTCCCGCTAATATTCTTTCTTTTTGTTGACAGAAGATGTCCCTTTCGGATAGTATACATATTATGAACCACCTTGTATAAAAACCGTTTTTCAAAATGTCATAATACAACTCACGATAGTTTTTTTCACCAGCGCCGCACCGTACATATTATGTTTGGTGCAGCTTTATGCTGAGACGGGACCCATTTGCCCCACACAACGCATACCTACTCAACCTATCTACCTCACCTACCTACATGTTTTTGTTTTTCTTATTGTGTTTTTTTTTTTGTATTACTAGATTTAAGTATTTTTTTTTCTTTCGTTGTATCTTCCTACCTACCTACCTACTTACTGCGTTGTGGGTCAAATAAATAAATTTTCTTTCTTCTTTCTTTCTTTCTTTCTTTTGAGAGTGATCTAAACGAATATGTTCCATTTCAGAAAGCCACAATACCATATGGCAATAGACGTGCCACTTAACCTATTTCAGTGCAGCTACGACCTAGACAACAGTTGGATCTACGATATTGAAGAGCTGGGCAAGGTTATAGCTGATTTGCAAGGCAACTGGTGCATTGCGAATGTCAAGTAAGTAGCTAGCTTCTGCGCGCGGCTTCGCTTGCGTGGTATCTACATAAAAAGCCTATATGCTATTCTAGGTAAAGAACTCTTTATATTCTAAGTTTCATCGAAATCGGTTGAGCTGTTACAGCGTGATTGAACAACAAAGTCAATGTCAAAAGGCATTTATTTCAATAAAATCATATGGATCACTTTGAACAACATCAACAAACATCCAAACATACTCACAAACTTTCTTATTTATAATATTAGTAGGATAAACAGTGTGTCCTAAGGCTAAGCTACATGTAGGACAAGTAGGTACTATAAATATTGAAGTTAGGAAGTTTTACTTAATCGAGACTCTTACTTCTTTATTTTCCTTTATTTCTTTAAATAAATAATTAGTTATGTTTTCAGGTCAACAATGCTAAAAGACTGCATACTTGATTTAGAAGCTAAATACAAGGAAGCTAGAAAGACAGAGACAGAAGATGCTGGCAGTCAAATAACTGAAAGAGATGACACTACGGCGTATACAGAATGCCTCACGCAGGGTATAAAAGCTAAGATATATACACCGCTGCTTAAAAGACAGACATGTTGTAAGTATAATTACATAAAATAAGAGAAATATATAAATAATTACAACTTGCTTGCATGTCGTGTAACTGATACTTTCTTGGTCACCTGTTTTAGGTCAGTGAGTTGCGGTATGCTCGCCCTGAAAAGGGCCTATGACTGAATCAGTGTAGTGAAAGGATTAAAGTGCGGCTCTTATAGGCTCCTTTTTTTCCGAATGGAAAAATTTATACACGACCGGGATTCGAACCTACGACCTGTGGTTCGGCGGGGCCACTACCACCACTCCACCAGTGTTCGTCGTAATTTAATTCGCGACCTCTTGAAAAGTGTCTTAAACTTTTGTTTATTTTCAGCAAGCTTAGAGGAAAGGATACAACATTACAAGAAAAGGAGAAAGCTGCCTGAATCGGAACCGGATGAGAAAATGAACTGTTCTAGTAATAACAATGATAAATAAAAATATTTTGGTAGAATGTGGGGTTTTTCTTTGCCATTGTTAGTCCTGCTACTCAATAGCAGATGGCGCTGCCGTAAATTCAATGTTTGTTTTTACCAGAAAAACAGCACTAATTCAAGTCGAAGGGCATTTGCTACCAGCCAACCTGGGAATCTATATAGTTCACATTTAACTCATCATCATCAGCCTGTAGAAGTCCACGGCTGGACATAGACCTCCCCTAAAAAGTTCCACGACGAACGGTCTTGAGCCTTTTCCATCCACCGACTTCCCGCAACCTTCGCAATGTCGTCGTTGCATCGGGTGGGGGCCTTCGTAAACTCTGTCGCCCGGGTCGTTCGTAAAATTGCACTCAAATATACCTAATTGCAAAGCACCACTACCTAATCGGTAGGCACACCAAGTTATTCAATAAAAAGTAATTAACCGTAGTAGTTACCTACCTAACAATAATTGTTATTGGCATATAAATTAAGGATAATGATTTATCGTTGTCAGTTGTGTGTCCAATGATAATATTTCACCATAATCATGCCATGCTACATTAAATGGTAGGTAAGAAATAAAATAAGGTCAATGCGCGGCAAAATGCACGCAACCGAATCCGTACAGAACAGTGGCGTTTAGTTCCATAATTGTCTCCGTAATTATTATGGCATTGTGGGTTAAAATCGGTGGATCAGTAAACCAGCTGGCGAGCGGCGATCGTTTAACTCAGCGCTCAAACAGTAATAGAAGGCCGCTCCGGCTGGATAGCGGCCTAACCGAACCGCGAGCTATAATATTCGCGTCCGAAACAATCGAAAATAACAAATAAATTCGAACTCCATTCGAAACAACACAAATTAATTTTCAGCGAATTGTATTTAAAACTAACGAAACGTATTTTTTTTGTTTTTTGGGTATTCTTATAATTACTATGCGGCTAAATTAAAACGCCTCAATTGTGTACACGTATCAACAACAACGATGTGCTTTTTTGTCTGATCGGGTAATCTAATTTTGACAGTTCTATGAAAATATTTACGATACGTGACGTTTTGGTGAAAACTTTTTTGTTGTTCTTTCTTTTCGACTTTGTGTTTAGGTTTTATTTATTTTCTTGTGCATATAAACTAGTGATTTGTTTAATTTAGGCGTTAACTAGTGTGGTTATGAAGGTGCTTTGTGATAAATATTAATATGCTCGAAAAGAAGACCGTATCTTGTTTTATTCAGGTTAGTTCACAAACTCTTTTCTAACTTTTAGTTTGTAATCGAATTCTGGTTTCCCGTTCCATAAACTAGGCTCCAAGTGGCTTTTTATGGTAGATAGGTACAGTACCAATCAACCAGCTCTATGTAGTAGTTTTAGTAGCTACAATTCTTACTATTTCAAGATAAATGAGTTGGTACTTTCACATAAATCACTTAGCCACATAAATCATCGTAGATTAACAACTGTAGAGGAGCAAGTGAGGCTAGGTGGCAGCTTGGAAGACTTAAAGAGACGGTTATTTACCTACTGCATCTATGTTAGTTTCACAGCTAAAGTTACCATAAAAAACATTTGATCAAAGGAATGAATCAGACTGATCAAACAGCCTGCTTTCTTCCTTGTCATGCCACTGATTCGTTCTTGGTCATCCTATATTAGGTCATTTACCAGGCTGAGGTATAGTGGCCGTATTCTTGCACATCTTTGAATGTTTAGGTTCTAGGACATGCCGGTTAGGTCATTATGTTTTCTTTCACTGTTTGAGAGCACTAGTATAGTGCACATAAATATCCTGAATGAAAAATCTGTTGGTGCATGACCAGGATTCCAACCCACCTGTGTATCGCAAAGTGGTGCTGCTACCACCACCTGCTAATAATGCAGTAACCTAATCTCTAATTGGTCACTTGAAGTGAATAGAAAGCAAAGAATAAAGTCCCCGATAAAACCTATATATACCTATATATAATAATATTATTGGTATTCACAACTATAATAATATTATTAAATATTTATTCATTATTATTAACTGAAATGATATTGATACATTTGGGGAAAGTACCCATTGTATCACCTGAACGGGTCAAATAAATAATAATTTGGCTTATATTTGTCTTTATTAAAAGCTCAAAAAAGACAGAGATTTTTCTAAATGATATTGACTACACAACGAAAACTTAAGTTGCCCCTCCAGTGACCAAGCGTGGTATTTTGATGAACCCCCCTGAACGGGTCACGTTCCCTAGCCACTGGTTCTCTATTGTCATATTTTTAATAATGTTTCTTTGTTTCAGATCTATGAATAAACATAAAAAGAGTTTACATTACTCAGCAGATTAATAACACAATGTAACCTTAAAGTGTTGCCTCTAAGTGGCCAGTATTAGTTTCAAATAAATGTAGTTATAAAAGTATTATTGTGGCCAGTATAAATAATTATGTTTAAGTTAAAAATGATTGAAAGCTGTGATCCGTGCAAAACGATTGTTGCTGCTTTGTGTAAGTACGGCCATAAGTTATAAGTCAATAATAGTATTAACTATATATATAAATACTAGCTTGTGCCGGCGGCTTCGCTCGCGCGGTACCTTGATAATAAATAGCCTATATACTATTCTAGGTAACAAACTAGGTTGAGGTATGGTGTCCCTGGAAAGGGCCTATGATCGTCGGAGAAAGAATCAGTGTAGTGAAAGGATTAAAGTGCGCGTCTTAGAGGCTCCTTTCGTGCATATGTCACATGTCTCCGAATTGTAGGTTCTAGGACATTCGAGTTTCCTCACGATGTTTTCTTTCAGGTCAGGTCAAGAGTATTCTAAACCGACGAGCATGTATGAGGAATGTGATGAGAGTGAATGAAGCAAAAGAGGTATGTCAGGATCGTAGCAAGTGGAAAGCCGTGGTCTCTGCCTACTCCTCTGGGAAATAGGCGTGATTTTATTTATGGATGTTTTCCTTCACCGTTTGAGAGCACTAGTATAGCGTGAAACTTTAAAATTGCCTAGTTTTTTGGGATAGTTTTTCACTTAGCTATGTTTTTTTTACAGTTAATAAAACCAGCACTAAATGAAGATTTGAGACAAAAGGCGCTTAATGGTTTACATGGTAAGTTTTTTATATTCATATATTTTTAGAGTTCCATACCTCATTTGGAAAAAATGGAACCCTTACGCCCGAATACTGAAACATAACTATTTGATATGGTCTCAATTATTTGAGACGTCGGTATCGTTCAGAATTTTATACTCAAACATCACTTAAATCACCACTTATGTTTATGTGACGTTTCAGTATTCGGGCGTTAGAGGCGAGCGCAGTTAGAGCTATCGGTAGAATAGGGAACGCTACTGCCAATCCAACCTAGTATGTACATAGATGATCGTGCAATCACACAAACTGTTATCAATCACGGTAACCTTAGATTCAAATGGAACATCCATAATTGCTGACCTTGGTTCTAAGGCAGCGACATCTTGCGGTAATGTTAAGGCGCGGCATCACACTTTAAACAAATAAAAAATAATCCTACATGTATATATATATACATTTTTATATTCCGGACATATCACACACGGTCAACTGATCCCAAACGAGGCATAGCCTGTACTATGGGTACCAGAGACTGATATACATAATAGATATATAACGGAGGACCAGCTCCAGATTTTGTTTTTAAAAAGGGTAACGTCAGCTTAGCTGCCGTTACCATCATCATCGTCATCATCATCATCATCATCATCATCATCGTCATCATCATAATCATCATCATCATCATCGTCATCATCATAATCATCATCATCATCATCATGGTGATGATGACGATCGCCCGTCGGTGTCTGAAGAAGAACTCGGTTGATGTTCCTCTTCTTTAACCTTTCCGGCGCAATCGTTATACATTGGTTCTTGAGTAGGTCCAGACGGTGCGACGGCTCGACCGGGAATGACCAGTGCTTCGGCCGTCGGCCGTATTTATGCAAATCTCAGACGAACGCAGGCATTGTTTGCGACAAAGCAAAACTACCCGCAAGTGATTAAACCAGTGACTAAAATCCTCAAATGATTTTAGTAACTTGATTATCTGAGTATTAATTTAATTAGAACGTGTGACTTCGCAATGGCGAGGCATTCCGAAGCCTGTGATGACGCACTTGCGCCGATATATATATTTAACACCCAGCGACAGAACAAACATCTGTGTTAGTCACAAATGTTTGTCCAGTGCGGGAATCGAACCCGCGACCTCTAGCGCAGAAGGCAGTGTTACTACCAACTAAGCTATGAGGCCAGTAAGTAAGTAGTATCAGTCTCTCGTACCCATAGTACAGGCTATGCCTAGTTTGGGATCCGTTGACCATGTGTGATATGTCCGGAATATTTATTATTATTATTATAAGACTAGGCAAGCCAGACAATCAAGCAAGCACTAACTCTATGCAAAATGAAGCAGTTAGCTTCGCCTTAAGTAAATCTCATCAAATCGTGCGGGCGTGTCGTAAGGCTTAGCTTACCGCAGATGAGAACGATATTAACCGTTCCCCGTGACACGGCCTTCTTCGTGTCACTGATCCTTTCTTGGTCACCTGTATTAGGTCATTAGGTTGAGGTATGGTGTCGCTCAAAAGGGCATATGAATGTCGGAGAAAGAATAAATTTAGTTGCTTGCTTGTCGTTTCACTGATTCTTTCTTGGTCATCCTGTATTAGGTCAGTGACCAGGTTGAGGTATGGTGGTTCTGAAAAAGGCCTATGACTGTCGGTGAAAGAATCAGTGTAATGAAAGGATTAAAGTGCGCCTCTTAGAGGATCCTTTCGTGCACATGTCACATGTCTTCTAATTGTAGGTTCTAGGACATGCCGGTTTCCTCTCGACGTTTTCCTTCACAGTTAAAGAGCATTAGTATCATCATTTCAGCCGTTGGACGTCCACTGCTGAACATGGCCTCCCCCACAGACAGAGCAAATTCCCTATCATGTGGGGGGATATGCCCATACTCACCACGTTGGCATGCGGATTGGCGAGCGCAGTTAGAGCTATCGTTGTTAAAATGAGGGACGCTGCTGTCCATTCCCTAGCTTTTTTTCATTAGGCGCCTCTTACGACATCCGCGGATAGGTAGATATGGAGGGGCCTATTCTTCAGCCGGGGCCACCACGGCCACTAGTATAGCGCACATAAATTTACCGAATGGAAAACCTGTGGATCGGAAGGCGGGGCCACTACCACCACTCCACCAGTGCTCTCACCAGTTTGCCGGTCAACCATCGAAATGTTGACCTAGTTATCGGCCATCGCACGAATCACGCTCCACTGTACCGTGGGAACATAACATTTGCTCTTTCGTTTGGACAGTGGACGGATGATGCGTGCACTTAAGTAGAGTGCGACCTTCGCATTATCTTTATTTGGCTTTAACTAGGTGGTGCCCGCGACTTCGTCTGCGCAGGATTAGTATTTCAAGTAGCTAGTAGTCATATTTTGGACAATTCACACAATATCCACAGTACACAGTATGGGGTCCATCAAAAAGGGCGTTTTGAACTTTTTAAGGGGTCGGCACCGCGTGCGTGATGCCTCTGGTATTGCAAGCGTACATAGGCTACGGTAACCACTTACCAACAGGTGGGCCGTATGCTTGTTTGCAACCTTAGTTGTATAAAAATATATATACAGTGGTGGTCATCTAATTAGAAACACCTAGTCACCTGACATTTTTATAAAGTAACTAACATTATTATAGCATTTAATAGGAGGTATATTTTTTTTCACTACTTTACAATGTACTTTAATATCTCTAGTTTAATTACAAGCAATAATATTTGACAACCAAGACGACAATAAAAATAAATATCAGTGAAACAAAAAGTATCAATATCGTTAGGACTGGCAGAATGGACAACTAATTAGAAACATTGTATGACTTGGTTTGAAATTTGATTTTTTAAACTGAAATACAGTTCTCACAATTGTCAATCACATGTAAATATTGCCGCCATTTCTAACTCATTACGAAAAGTTACTATTTATTGTTGTTTTATTAAAAATGGGTAAAAATAAAAGCTGTGATGCAGCAACGAGAAAAATTATAGTGAATTTTCATTTAAAACAAAAATGGAGTTACAGAAAGATCGCCGATTATTTGGAATGTTCCGTAAAGATGATATTTAACGCCCTCGCACATTTCAAACTACACGGAACATCAGATAACGTGCCAAGAAAACTTCGGCCCAGGAAGACTACAGTTCAAGAAGACAGGCTTATGCTTCGATAAGCTAAGGCGGACCCCTTTAAAGGATCCAATGTTATAAGAAAAGAGGTATTTTCAGAAGACGATCCTCGACACGTGTCCACTAAACTAGTTCGTAGACGGTTGGTTGAAGGAAAATTGTTAGGAAGGATCGCTAGAAAAGTACCACTACTAACCAGGCAACATAGAGAAAATCGTCTAGCATTCGCTCGCAAATATGGCAGTTGGACTATTCATCAATGGAAAAAAGTTTTGTTTTTAGATGAAACTAAAATTAATTTGATTAATTCCGATGGAAAACGATATGTACGACGACCAATAAACGAGGCTTTGAATAACAAGTACACTAAAAAGACAGTTAAGCACGGTGGTGGAAATGTAATGGTGTGAGGATGTTTCTCAGGGTACGGGATTGGTCCCGTGAGAAAGACTGAAGGGCAAATGGATCAATATCAATACAAAAAGATCTTGGAAGAGACAATGATTCCATATTCCGAGGAAAATTTGCCAGTAACTTGGATATTTCAGCATGACAACGACCCAAAGCACACAGCACGCAGCGTTAAAGCGTTTCTTACAGAACAATCCGTGACAGTATTAGAGTGGCCTGCCAATAGTCCGGACTTAAATCCCATAGAAAATTTGTGGCACACTATAAAGACCAACCTATCGCAGAAACACGTTACTAATATTCATGGACTTACAGTGCATTTGAAGACGCTTGGAGAAGTATTCCTGTAGAAACTTGTTATAAATTGATTGAATCAAGGCCGCGTCGCTGCAAAGCTGTTATTGATAATAAAGGCTACCCTACCAAATACTAATTGTCTAAGGATGTAGTATTTTTAGTATTTTTCAAAACTATTGGGGTTTTGTTCAAATTAAAAATGATTTAAGTAATGATTTTTTTGGTGTTTCTAATTAGTTGTCCGGATTGTATCTCGTTTTTTTATTTTGTTATTAATATAACTTTCAGTTTTAGAAAAACAACCGTTGTTTTCTGTTATTAAAATGGTATAACAATGCAATATAATATCCGATACATCGATTTTAATACGTAGGAACACTCAATGATACGTTAAAAATTATTTCGAAAGGGAATTTGCAATAAAAATATAAACCCAGGTAGGTGTTTCTAATTAGATGACCACCACTGTATATATATATATATATATATATCTTTATAAATTGTAGCCTATGTGTTATTCTGATGTATAAGCTATATTATTGTGAAGTTTCATTAAAATCCATCTAATTCTAAATGGGGGAATAAGATCTGCACTGACGTCCCGCGTTGGGGTGTATTGTGCATTGTCCCCCTGCTGACTTCACCCCAGCTAGCCCAACTCCTTAAAGTAACGGAGAAGGACCCTGGGTTGGTGGCAACATTGTTCGAGAATCCCCGTTGATGTTGTGGATGAAGAGGAGCAGGATCCGATCACCGCCTGCATTCCTGTTTTGAGCCTAGCTTTATTTGTGGCAGTGCAATGTAGTACGTGCTCCACTGTTTCCTCGTGCTGAAGACAGCCGCGACAGAGGCCGCTGTCTGTAGCTCCAATCTTAAGGAGATGGTGGTTGAGATCACAGTGGCCCGTGATGATGCCAACCATCAGCCTTAGGTCTTCGCGATTCATCTTCAGTAGCGTTGTTGTCACGTGTTCGTTTTTTGTTGGGAACATAATCTTTGAGTGTTTGCAGTCTAATCTGCGTTCCCATTGCTTCTGATTAAAATCCATTCAGTAGTTTTTACGTGAAAGAGTAACAAACATCCATCCATCCATCCATACTTACAAACTTTCTCGTTTATAATATTAGTAAGATAGGATGCGGGCCAATCGCGACACAGGTTTTATATCCTATTGCGAGCTTTAACCTATAAATGCGAGCTTTTGAGTACTATTAGGTACAGTCGCCTGCAATAACTCCAATAGCGCACTAGCGGCTAGGCCACAGCGGCCAGGTCGCAGCGGCCATCGAGATAGATACATTATAGTATGAAATCGCCATAGAGCACGCGCACCTGGCCGCACGCGGCCAGCGGCCACACCAAGCCGCAGCGGCCAGCGAGATCGAAGCGACGCATTTGCGGCCCGTGTTCAGTCGCTGGCCGCGGCCACTGAGATCAATTGCATTGTAGTTAAATCACCAGTGTGCATGCACTAGCCGCGGCGGCCGCACGTATTGTGGAACTATAGCGTGATTTGTGATCATATTTTTTCCTTTTCTTTTTCCGCTTCTTACTTATGAGATACAAAAGCACTGCTATTTCCTCAACGTCCAATTTGAAGCGCGCTGTATGTGCAACTGACGATCGTAGCCGCGGTTTTGCGCCCCCCCCCCCCTGCCGCGCGTCGTGGCCGCGCTGCCAGGTCGCTAGTGCGCTATTGCTCTAAGATGTATACACGCCACAATTTTAAAAATGATGCCACAGTTCTATTCTATGATGTACACTGCAAAAACTTGAAAATTGTTTGCCATTATCAACTTGTGCCATTATCCACTTAACCGTGTACCTACCATCTTCATCTGTATTGTGGTATCATTTTGAAAATTGTGGCGTGTATACATCTTATTGCAGGCGACTGTACATGAATTTGAACCACAACTTTTGAGACTTTCAAGTCACTGCCTAAACAAAATCGCAAAGTTCATAGTACGGGACATAGTAGATATCATTTTCATTTGTATAGATATAGATATATACATAGAAATTAAATATACAAGGTGATTCATAATATGTTTACCATCTCGAAATTATATCAACAAAAAGAAATAGTTTATACGAAAAAAAACATCAATATTTTCATTTTATTTAAAATAAAATATTTTCGTATGTGTGTTGTATTTTATTTATAATAAAATATGTTTGTATTATTTTCCTACTAGATACTTGTTTTGTTGATCGCTTCAAGTTGAAATGGCAGTGGGCAGGCCATATAGCTCGCAGAACCGACAACCGTTGGGGACTAAAGGTTCTCGAATGGTGACCACGAACCTGGCGACGCATTGTGGAGGTTGCAGGAAGTCTGAATGAGAAAGGGTCAAGACCGTTCGTCGTAGAACTCTTTGCAGGCCCATGTCCATGTGGACTTCTACAGGCTGATGATGATGATGATGATGAGTTCTTTTGTTACAGGATGAAAGAGAGGGCGCGGGGCGTTGCGCTATCGCTGTGCTGCATGCTTCGATGGAGGTCAGTGCTAACTGCTAACTAGCATCGGCCCGCGGCTGCGCACCTGTTGTGCTCAGATAAAAATGAAAATTTTAGATCGATGAATGAATCGATGGATGTTTGTTACTCAAACACGCCAGAATTCTCACCTTTTGACTGGCCTCATAGCTCAGTTGGTAGTAACTCTGCGTTCTGCGCTAGAGGTCGCGAGTTCGATTCCCGCACTGGACAAACATTTGTGACTAACACAGATGTTTGTTCTGTGTCTGGGTGTTAAATAGATATCTATTATGTATATCAGTCTCTGGTACACATAGTACAGGCTATGCCTAGTTTGGGATCAGTTGACCGTGTGTGATATGTCCGGAATATTTATTTATTTATACTAGCTTATTTTCGGAGGAGGTAGGGCACAGCGAGATTCTCTCGCTCTAAATTGGAGCAGCCCGCCTGGGAGGTACCTCCTTCTACAGAAGATCGCAGCCAAATAACATTATTTGTTTCAAATGTTATGTTCCTGCGGTGAGTAAGGTTGCCAGAGCTCTTTATTGGCGATGCTCCAGGTGTTGCTAATGTCAATCGGCGACGGTAACCACTTACCATCAGGAGGGCCGTAAGCATGTTTGCCTCCGTATAACATAAAAAAAATATAGCTTCCGCCCGTGGCTTACTTCTACCACGCGAGCGAAGCCGCGTGCGGAAGCTTGCATCATAGTATATTATAATGAGGCACATAAAACCACTACAGTATCAGTATCGTTGCAACAGGGAAGCTTATTACACTAGATAACTCAAAATCGATACAGTAATTTGACGCGATTTGCATACGGCCGTAATTGATCTATTGATTTGTCATTTATCTATGGTGTAACCGTTTCGAAAGTCGTTTTCGATATAAAACGCTCTCCACACGGTTGCTTGCCGTGTCACTGATCCTTTCTTGGTCAGTGTTATTTCAGTGAGCAGGTTGAGTTATGGTGGCCCTGAAAAGGGCCTATGACCGTCGGTGAAAGAATCAGTGCAGTGAAAGAATTAAAGTGCGCCTCTTAGAGGCTCCTTTCGTGCACATGTCACATGACTTCGAATATTTATGTTCTATTACATGTCGGTTTCCTCTCGACATTTTCCTTCACAGTTTTAGAGCATTACTATCATCATTTCACCGACAGTCATAGGCCCTTTTCAGGGCCACCATACCTCAATCAAGTCTCTGAATGACCAAGAAAGAATCAGTGACGCGGCTAGCAAGCAAGGTAAATACTTGGTCTGACCATTATCTTAGACAACCTTAAAGCCGTGTTCATACGTGCGCGGATAAAGCCAATTTTAAATTTGACATTTCAGGGCGTACGATATCGAAAGCCCCCTTATAAGTTAAACTCAAAATTGACTTTATCTAGTAGAGATAAGGATCATTTTGAAATACATTCAGATGACATTATAGCACGTCATATGATTACAGCGTAAGTAAGGAGCAAGGATATTATAGAGTGTATATATTACTAGCTTCCGCCCGCAGCTTCGCTGGCGTGGTACCTACATAAAAAGTAGCCTATATGCTATTCCAGACTATTATCTATCTCTGTAACAAATTTCATCCAAATTCGTTCGGCCGTTTAGCCGTGATTGAGCCTCAAACATCCAAACATCCTCACAAACTTTCGCATTTATAATATTAGTAGGATATAGTCTTTGGTAAGGATATAAGGGAAGAGGTAGACCAAAGAAAAGATGGATAGACTGTGTGAAAGATGACATGAGTAACAAAGGAGTGAATACTGATATGACGGCTGATAGAGGGGAGTGGAAGAGAAAAACATATTGTGCCGACCTCAAATGTGGGATATGGGCAGGGAGATGATGATGAGTCCTTGCTAAGGAGGTAACTCTCGATCAACAACTTGAAACTACCGGAGCATGCCTTCTAAGTACAATCCGAGAAAAGCCAGTTGCAATGCTGCAGATTTCGACATTGCCGCGCCCGTCGGCAGATGCGTTAGGTCTATATCTTATTGCAAATACCTTAGAGCCTTAGTAGGATAGTAGCTTCTGCCCGCGGCTTCGCCGCGCGGTTCCTACATAAAAAGCCTATATGCTATTCTAGGTTAATAACTCTTTATATTCCAAGTTTCAACGAAATCGGTTGAGCCGTTACGGCGTGATTGAATAACAAACATCCTCACAAACTTTACAACACGGATTAGTAGGATTATTTTCATGAAGGTACAACGCGAGCAAAGCCGCGGGCGCAAGCTAATTAGTTATAAATATTAATTGAGTAAAAATAGCTGATTTGAAAAACCGGAATAAAATATAAGAAAGATAACAACTGGAATAAAGTATATATTCATTACGAAATTTATTTGTTTTTTCGGTAAGTACCTACCAACATTTGCATTTATTACTGGGAAGTGGGATAATTGTAAGAAGTTCTAGTTTTTATCAGAATACAGATATTCGAAGCTATGAAATAACCGGGTACCATAATACCCAGCTAGACCCTTAAAAAATATTTGCAAATCATTTTTGTCATAGAACCCGCACCTCTTGCTCAGACGAGTATTATTCGCCCACCACGCCAACAAGGATGTCACATCATTTTACGTAGCGTAAACTGGTACAGTAGGTACCTATAGAATGAAGGCAGCGGGCGTGGCCTCTTCTAACGCAATGCCACTTGCACGACTCGTCTGCATTTAACGCAATCGAGGTGCGGCTAGACATTAGCGGCTAAACGATATTAATCACATCAAATCAAAAGGCGTTTATTTCAATAAAATCACTAGGATCACTTCGTAACGTCTTAGAAACTAGGTAAGCTTCGCCTGTTCCTCGCGACCAAGCCTACAAGAATCGGGCAACAAACACGGCGCGCGTGCCTAGCATTTTTTTTCGATGATCCTTTTTCACAAAATGGAATGTAGAGCTTCAGTGTGGTGCCGATCGAAATAGGTGAGGCTCACAAGAAAAATATAAATTACCCACTAAGACGGATCATACTAGCGATGCGCGATTTCGAATGAAAACAGGATTCGAAACATCGTTCGTTACTAATTTTGCCGTTCGAATATAAAATTAGTAACACAATGATTTCCGTTTTCGAATGATTCGAACGATATCATTCGAAACACACAGACCCGGAACAAATATTTGCAAATCATGCAAACATTTGCCCCGCAGCGGGAATCGAACTTTGCGTCTCACACGGGCTCGCGCCCGCTACGCAATCGAGGTCGTCAAATTTATCTATCTATTGTGTTTCACGGGGCCAAAAGGTCCGTATCTCAGCATAAGCCGCACCAAACCAGCCGAACTTTTGTCTTCATCTCGCTAACATTTCAGCCACACCCCATCTCACGAACTCCCGGTACCGCTATGAAGATTCACGAATATTGTAAAGTGCTTACAATCAAACAAACTTTACTGCACGTTCAACAGTTTCGACTTTGACGCCGAATACTATCTACAACTGGTATCCTTTTTCGGACACATTTGTATACATTTTTTTTAATGTTATACAGTGACAAGCCGGCTTACGGCCCTCCTGATGGTAAGTGCAGGGACTGAATAACCGGAATACAAAGGTACCTTTAAATAACGATATGACGTCATACCGATAAATTCCGGTTACCCGAACATTTCTCTACCGATAGGTACCTGAAAATCTGGTTTCGCAGTTCATTTCGGTTTATTTCGCTACCGGTACTTATAACCGATATAAATAGAGGTTTATAAAGGTTTTCTTTGATGAAACGCGCCCACCCCGCCACCGCGGCGCGACTGTCCTAGCGAACTAGCCGCGGCTCAAAATTTCGGTACCGAAATCTACCGGTATGAAATAACGGTACTGTAATGCCCTACCGGTATAGCATAATGGTACCGAAATGTTTTAACGGTACTAGTACCTATAACTTTTTTTTATAAAGGCTCAAGACCGTTCGTCATGGAACTCTTTGGGGGAGGCCTATGTCCAGCAGTGGACTTCTACAGGCTGATGATGATGATGATGAGTACCTATAACCTCTACCGCTTTCAGTCCCTGGGTAAGTGGTTACCGTCGCCCCCCCCCCCCCCCCTCCCCAAGCTCTGGCAACCTTACTCACCGCAGGAACACAACACTATTTGAAACAAATATTTTATTTAATACATTTGAACATCCTCACAAACTTTCGCATTTATAATATTAGTAGGCTTCTGATTAAAATCCACTCATGCGCATCGTTATACGAAAAACGCACAGTTAGGTAAAGTAAATGCCATTTTTTTGCCCGCTGAAACCGGATCTGACCATTTATTGCCGAATACATTCAGTGCTACTAGTAGCTAATGCACTTTACTTTTCGAACGGAAAGCGATGTGGGGAATTATAGTATTGTAATTTGCGCACCTACTTTACTGATGGCTAACTTCTTCTCGTGTCACTGATTCTTTTTAGGTCATCTTGTATTAGGTCAGTGACCGTTTGAGGTTTGGTGGCCATGAAAAAGGGGCCTATGACCGCCGATGAAAGAATCAGTGTAGTGAAAGGATGGCAGTGCGCCTCTTAGAGACTCCTTTCGTGCACATGTCTTCGAATTTTTAGGTTCTAGGACATGCCGGTTTCCTCACGATGTTTTCCTTCACCCTTTGAGTGGTGCACGACAGCTTTCGAACATACGACCTGTGGATCAGAAGGCAGGATCACTACAATTATATCAACATCAGCCTGATAAATTCCCGTCACTGTCACCATATATGAAAATAAATACAAATACGTGGTGTATGGTGACCATACACCACGTATTTGTTTTTTTTATACCTGTTGAACTTCGTGGTCAATTTAGCTCATATTCTTTCATTTGACGACCTCGTTGGCGCAGCGGTCTAGTGCCCGTCTGAGCAATGGATGCGGTTTCGATTCCCGCTGCGGGACAAATATTTGCATTTCGATCTCCCTGCCCTTATCCTCACTTCATAAATAAATAAATATAAATATTCCGGACATATTCACACGGTCAACTGATCCCAAACTAGGCATAGCCTGTACTATGGGTACCAGAGACTGATATACATAATAGATATCTATTTAACACCCAGACACAGAACAAACATCTGTGTTAGTCACAAATGTTTGTCCAGTGCGGGAATCGAACCCGCGGCCTCTAGCGCAGAAGGCAGAGTTCATGCGGGGTCGGCACATGTTTTTCTCGGGACAAATGTCTGCATGACCTGCAAATATTTGTTCCGGGTCTGGGTCTCGTTGTACCCTGGTACTCTTAGTTTCTGCTGATACCCACGACACCATCCTAGTGTGGGGTCAGGACTGTGTATGTGACTCGTCATCATCATTTCAGCCGTAGGACGTCCACTGCTGAACAAGCCTCCCCCATAGATTACCTGAAACAATCATTTGAGGGGATTTGCCCATACCCGGCACGCTGGGCATGCGGGTTGGCGAGCTCATATAAAGCTCTTGTTGGTGTACTCTACGCTGCTGCCCATCCCATAGCTTTGTGTCCCTTAGTCGCCTTACGACATCCACGGGTAGAAATGGAGGCGCCTATTCTTCAGCCGGGGCCACCACGGCTATGTGACTGTGGGGTGTTATTTATTCTTACCGGCAAACCTCTCTCTCTCCCGTGACATGGATCTAATGTAGCTCTTAACAGCTCCTCGCTGTACAAAATGTATAGGATCCAAGAGGCGCCCGTGGCCCACGCGTGAACAATGCGGCCCTCGCTTCAATGTAACCTACTCTGTGGCAATTCGCAAATAAACAGTTAACAGCCGTTTTTCTTCAGTGATGTGTTGTTTTAATAATTAATTTAATAGCAGGTTATTTGGTAACGCGTTTTTGCGGAAGGTGCGGTGAATTGTTCGGTGTGCATTATTAAGTAATCAACTATTGTCTGTATGTATTGATTTAGGCGTAGGTATGCCTGGTTCTTAGGTTTTTTTGTAATATTTTTTTGACTAGCTTACACCCGCGTCTTCGCCCGCGTGGTACAGAGCCTAGCCTATATGCTTTTCTAGGTAGGTAAAGAACTCTTTATATTCAAAATTTCAACGAATTTGGTTGAGCCGGTACGTCGTGATTCTTCTTCTTGTCGTGTCACTGGTTTTTTCTTGGTCATCCTGTCTTTGATCAGTGACCAGGTTGAGGTATGGTGGCCCTGAAAAGGGCCTATGACCATCGATGAAAGAATCAGTGTAGTGAAATGATTAAAGTGCGCCTCTTAGAGGCTCCTTTCGTGCACATGTCACATGTCTTCGAATTTTTTAGGTTCTAGGACATGCCGGTTTCCTCACGATGTTTTCCTTCACCGTTTGAGAGCACTAGCATAGCGCACATAAATTTTCCGAATGGAAAATCCATTGGTGCACGACAGGTATCGAACTCACGACCTGTGGATCGGAAGGCGGGGCCACTACCACCCCTCCACCAGTGCTCTCACGTACGTCGTGATTGAAAAACAAACAAGGTTTGATCCTCGGAAGCCATCAGCTGCTTTCAGGCGATGAAGACGGGAATGATCATTATTAGGTACTATAAAATCTGTCTTGTTCCAGGCTTCAGGGCCTCCCATCCAAATGGAGCCAGTGGATCTGAGCCTGAAGCCACGACCGACCACGCCGAGACGACGCGCTCGATCCTTGGGTACGTCCATTATGAGAAACTAGCTTCCGCTTGCGGCTTCGCTGTAAGTCGCGTGGTACTTACATAAAAATATGCCTATATGCTATTCTAGGTAAAGAACTCTATGTATTTCAAGTTTCAACAAAATCGGTTAAGCCGTTACGGCGTGATTGAACAACAAACATCCAAACATCCTCACAAACTTTCGCATTTATAATATTAGTAGGATAGTAGGATTGTCACGCCTCACGATCTTTTTGCACGCCCAGGATGACTGGTAGATAATGATATAGCGTTAAGTCCTCTTAACACTGTGTTTCAGTGTGAAAGTATTAATAAATAAAGATTCAAATGTATATTTATAAAAAAACGTGGCAGCGGGTTTTGAGTTTCACTGGGAACTCCCACTTACCCAAACATGTTAATTACCTGCATTTAAATTAAAACTAAATGCAGCGCATTTCAATAAAGTTTTTATGATTGCAAAACCTATATTAAAAGTAGGACGATGCACCTCTCACGAGCGCTAGTGATGTCCGCAACATCTATAATCGATGAAACAGCTTGCTGTTATTTGAAAGAATATCGTGACTTTTTTTTTAATTTGTTATGTGTGGCTATGGTGTCACTGCGGCCATAACTGGCCTATTGTGAATGCCAATATCGTGACTTGGTAACATCTTCTTTAAATGTTAAAATGCATTGCTTGCTAGTTGGGTCACTGATTATTTCTTGGTCATCATGAATTAGGACAGACGGTCGATCGATTATTTAGATGACAAAAAAGCTTGGGACTGAATATGCTCCAACTCGATTACTAATAAAGTTTTTAAATTCAACTAAAGTTTCAAAATGCTTCATGCGATTTCAATGAATAAAGTTTGAAGTGACCAGGTTGAGGTATGGTTAGTGGCCCTGAAAAGGGCCTATGACTGTCGGTGCAAGAATCAGTGTAGTGAAAGGATTAAAGTGCGCCTCTTAGGGGCTCTTTCGGTGCACATGTCACATGTCTTTGAATTTTAATTACAATGCATTGAATTAACATGAAACTATCAAGCGACATGCGATAAATGTCACTTTTATTAAGACCTCGTTGGCTTCACGGGCGAGTGCTCGTCTGAGACACAACGGGGTACGGGTTCGATTCCCGCTGCGAGACAATTCTGATCTGCAAGTATGATTATTAAATTCGGACCAGCTACTCTGCTCTTGAAATGACAAATGGATACACCTTTTTGCATGCTTTATATGACATCGTGTAAAGCATCTACATCGCCTTGTTGCGCTACCGGCATACGACAACAGATCCTTAATTAACGACGTATTGCGCAAGCTTATCCTACCATCACTAAAGCTACGGTCCCGTTAAGCTTGAGCCTTCAAACCAGCAGCTACCGTCATATATCGCCCGTTTTAAATAAACGTACGTGCCGATAATCGCTGGGGAGTAAGGGTCCTCGTATGGCGACCGCGAACCAGATGACGCAATGTGTGAAGTCTCCCGGTGGACTGATGTGGATGGAGAATGCTTGACCGTTCGTCGTGGCACATTTTGGGAGAGCTTCTGCCCAGCTGTGGATTTCTGTAGCCTGATGATGATGATGAAACACGTCAAAAATGTCGTCCATCAACTTGTAGGTTTTGTTTTGCCAGTAACAAAAACTGACAATTATGACGGCAGGCCGCGTCTCTTAACGGCTGTCATAAAACGGTAGCCGCTTCTTCAGAACCCTAGTGTAACGGGCTTGTTGTGACGTTAATTAAAGCTAGATTCGATACCCATGTACCCTAGTCTTGAATATCGACAATGTACCTGTTTATCTATGTACTAGTTGAACGCGCGTTCTAGATATCATTATCACTAATCGGGTTCAAATCCCATCTGAGTCGAAAAAGAGACGTTTCATCAATATATGGAGCCTGGGCCTGCACTGTGTACACTCCTCTAAAATATGGCTAAGCAATAAAGTAAACGTATTTAATTGGTTATTTTATTTAAATTGACTTCGTTCTAAGGTACATTAAGATTTTCTTCGACAAAGAGAGCAACACATAGGGTTACAAAAATATGGCGGATGGACGTGCGTGAAATGTCATTTTGACAACCTACATTTATCTGACAAAACAAAAACATCAAATCAAACAACATGACATGAAAAATATGTCAATGTTATGTCAAACGCCAATTATAAACCAACATGGCGGCCTTCAAATAGTGTTCACATAGTAAAAAACTTACCAGAAGAACTATTCTTGTACCATCGCATTTGTCTGCAAATTAATGAAATTGTATTTTTCTTGTAATCTCCTAATTTTTCTATGTAGTGTACATGGACCAGGCCCAGAATGAAATGGCTCATTTCTTGGATATTATAAAAATCAAAGGATCTTCGAAAGTCGAGGTACGGGAGGTGCCTGAGCCAGTCTATCAGTATCATTTATATACTTGAACAATAAAATTTGTATGAAATACATTATCGCTAAAATTAACGGCAGTTTTAATTAAAGTAACTACACCTACGTACTTAAGGGCAAGCATTAACAAGTGTTTACCATTAAACCAGAAGATAAAATTAAGTGTAAGTTTAAGCTTCGTTCAAACTAAAAATTCATCATCATCATCATCAGCCTGATGAAGTCCACTGCTGAACATAGGCCTCCCCCAAAGAGTGCAACGACGAACGGTCTTGAGCCTTCTCCATCCACCGACTTCCCGCAACCCTCACAATGTCGTCGGTCCATCGGGTGGGGGGCTTCCAACACTGCGTCGTCCGGTTCGTGGTCGCCACTCGAGAACGTTTGTTCCCCAACGGTTATCGGTTCTGCGAGCTATATGGCCAGCCCACTGCCACTTCAACCTGCTAATTCTGAAAGCTATATCGGTGACCTTTCTTCTACGGATTTCCTCATTTCGGATTCTATCACGCAGCGAAACTCCGAGCATAGCTCTCTCCATAGCCCGTTGAACTAAAAATTAACCTAAATTAATTAAGGCAGTTCAGCGTTTTGGTGTAAACTGTAAGCTCACTGTACAGAATGGAATAAATAAATAAATAAACCTACGCGAACAAAGCGGTGGCATTGACCACATAATAATAAACAATGCGTTAGAGCAGCCCGCCTGGGAGGTACCTCCGCATGCGTGATACCTCTGGTATTGCAAGCGTTTATAGGCTGCGGTAACCACTTACGGTTTAAGATATTTATTTCTCAAAATAATTTACAAATTCGCTTAGAGAGAAATTAAAACTAAATGTATAATTATTTGCAATAGAGCATAGTTGGTTACAAATATTTAAACTAAAAAAAAACTGATGCCACCAACTGATAAACACTTACTAACAGATGCCACCTTAGTTTTATAAAAAAAAGCTTTTTGCTAATGATGATCGTATGTTTTAAATGTAAAATTACCACACATGTTATTGAACGCATCCTTGATTAAAGTAAGGTGCGGTAAACGTTACACTGCACACGATTCGTTGGGTGGCCATGGTTTTGTGATTGGCCCAAATCCTAATATAATTCGATCGCAGCCAAATTACATTACAATGGGAGGAGGTAGGGCACATCGAGATTTTCTCGTTCTGAATTAGAGCAGCCCGCCTGGGGAGGTACCTCCGCCTTACAAAAGATCGCAGCCAAATAACATTATTTGTTTCAAATAGTGTTGTGTTACTGCGGTGAGTAAGGTTGCCAGAGCTCTTTAGGGGCGGGTTCGGGGTCGGCAACGCGGGCTTGATGCCTCTGGTATTGCAATCGCTCATAGGCTACGGTAACCGCTTACCAACAGGTGGGCCGTACGCTTGTTCGCCACCTTAGTTGTATATAAAAAATACATTACTTGTTCCAAAATGCGCTGTGTTCCTGCGATGAGTAAGGTTGCCATAGCTCTTTTATGGTCGGGGATTCGCGGTCGGCAACGCGTGTGTTATGGCGTATGACAAGCGTTACAGGCTACGGTAACCACTTACCAGAAAGTTTGTAAAGATGTCTTTCAATAGATTTATTTTTCTAACTTACATACTTCTAACCCTCTGGAACTTTTGCCCTGTTATTATGAAACTGGGTTTAGACGAAGACTAACTAAACAAAGGTTTTATGACGTGTCATTTCATACATTTGACATTATGACATAAAGTTTAGTTAGTCCTCGTCTGAACCCAGTTTCATAATGAACCGGTTGGTGACCAAATTCAATCCTACTAATATAATAAATGCGTTTAAGGTAGTTGTTAGAATGTTTGGATCTTTGTGGAGACTTAGCCCGTTCGTCCACGGAGCTAGTCAAAAGGAACGCGTTACAAACTGTAGTCACTTCTGAGTAGCCTGACTGTCGTAGCAATAGTATTTCAATGGCGGTCCGTCCACGACGCTACTCAAAAGGAACGTGTTTGTAACTAGTCACCTCGCGACACGACATGCTATTCGCGAGGCGACTGGTTTCGAGAAACTGTTGAAAAATGAACGAACAAAAAGTAATGATAAGTGATTCTGACGTCTATGCCAGTGAAGAAGTTATAATTCCATGTCGTCGCTTGAATTATCACTAGTCAAATAATTATTTTCGCTTTCAAAACTTTGCTTACATAAAATCGTGTACTGAGTGACTGAGTTTCAAGAAATTTAAGTTGTGTCGTGGACGTGTCAGAGTTTCCAATCAGTCCGTAACACTAGTTTCTAATGAGTTCCGTCACTTTTGCGTAGGTCCGTGGACGAACGCGCTTAGGGTACTTTCACTACTACACTTTTTCGAGCAAATCGACTTCGGTGAAAGTGTCGCTGATTAAAGGGTAGAGTCCCATCCGCCCCGATGCGGGAACCGAACCCGGCCACTTCCCACTCATCTTTGATCCAAAATTCAATCTCACTTTCACTTATCCTACTTAAACGACAAGCATGGTCAACCTACTTAAACACATACAAAGATTAGCAATTAAGTTTTTTCCGAATGCTGAGATGGTCTAGAAACCTGACCTTCGACAGACGCCCTGTGGTCACACTACACTTAACAGGGTGATTCATAACATGTATATCATCCCGAAAGGGGGTTATTGTAAAGACAAAGAAATTAAAACAGCTGATTGAGTTTGAGCTGATTTGACCCCAAAACCGCTGATAATCGCATAGAGCTATATCAATGAAAAATTACGAATTTCCAAAACTCGTTGAACAAACATTATTGCCAATGGGATGTAGAATAAGTCCCTTTTGGGGATAGCATTCATATTATGAATCACCTTGTAATCGCTCCTAGATCGCATGACAACAACAGATAAATTAAAAGATGTAATTGTTGAATACACTTAGCACTAATTTCAATGTAGGTAAGATACATCACTCTACGCATTTCAGTACCATTTGATTTGGTTTAACAATTATCTTGCCTAGAATGGATGTAAAGGCCTCAGTCTTGACGAATACACGGTGATTCATAACATGAATACCATCCCGAAAGGGGGTTATTCTAACAACAAAATAAAGAATAGTAGCGAAAAGTATTTTTTTTTTCCGCAATTTTTTTTTTTTATACAACTGAGGTTGAAAACTAGCATACGGCCCACCTGTTGGTAAGCGGTTACCGTAGCCTATGAGCGATTGCAATACCAGAGGCATCACGCACGCGTTGCCGACCCCGAACCCCCCCACCCCAAAAGAGCTCTGGCAACTTTACTCACCGCAGGAACACAACACTATTTGAAACAAATAATGTTATTTGGCTGCGATCTTCTGAAAGGCGGAGGTACCTCCCCAGGCGGGCTGCTCCAATTCAGAACGAGAAAATCTCGCTGTGCCCTTCCTCCTCTAAAATAACTCTAATTATATTATATTTAAAAATAACTGTAATTGGACATTCCTATGCTATGCAATGTAACGCTAAGGGTGAAATAAATGAATATGATTGTCAATATTGCTACCTAAAACAGCTGATTCATTGAGTTCGAACTAGTTTGAACCCAAAACAGCTGTTTTGCATAGATCTCCAGCCGATCAGATCCTTAAATTTGACTAAGGGTAGTCAGAGGCATGTCCGAACATTTGCCCCAAGCCGTGTTTGTTGCCTGATTCTCGTAGGCTTGGTCGCGAGGTACAGACATAGCTTCACCTAGTTTCTAAGACGTTTCAAAGTGATCATAGTGATTTTATTGAAATAAAAACCTTTTACTTTGTGACAACGTGACAGGATCTCAGTTCGGGGCGAACCACTAGTCTACTAGTTATAAATAAATAAATAAATATTCCGGACATATCACACACGGTCAACTGATCCCAAACTAGCCATAGCCTGTACTATGGGTACCAGAGACTGATATACATAATAGATTAATATTTAACACCCAGACACAGAACAAACATCTGTGTTCATCACACAAATGTTTGTCCAGAGCGGGAATCGAACCCGCGTTCTCTAGCGCAGAAGGCAGAGTTACTACCAACTGAGCTAGGAGGCCAGTCAATTACATTTATGAGTTACACTAGTTACTCAAAGATCTGTACTTGTAATAACAAGGTTGCGCAATCCTTTCCCTTTAACATAGTTAATTAAACCGAAAGATTGCAGTGAAAGGGATTACCATGGCGTGCATGTCACTGCAGATCGCGGTGTGTGGCATATTGAGCCTTCTTAAAACGAGTTAAGGTTTAATAAGAACGGTTAAATTACGGCTGAAGAATAGGCCCCTCCATATCCTATCCGCGGATGTCGTAAGAGGCGACTAAGGGAAAAAAGCTAGGGTATGGGCAGCAGCGTCCCTCATTTTAACAACGATAGCTCTCACTGCGCTCGCCAGCCCGCATGCCCAGCGTGGTATGGGCAAATCCCCCCACATGATAAGGAATTCGCTCTGTCTGTGGAGGAGGCCATGTTCAGCAGTGGACGTCCTACGGCTGAATGAAGGTTTAATATAGCGATTCATTAATCATCGTTTTGTTGGTTCTTTCTTGGTCATCCTGCATCTTCTTTTGTTCATCCTCTCTACAAAGTGATTTATAATAAGTATGCTATCCCGAGGCCTAAGGAGTATGCATAAGGAGGCATTTGCCGATAGGCACTCTCAAGTAAGGGATATTATATAGTGGACATTGTGATGGAAAGAAATGTTAAACTTCAGAAATAAAGGCTTATTATTATTATTATTATGCTATCCCGAAAGGCACTTATTCTACACCCAATTGGCAATAAATTTTGATCTAAGACTTTTGGGAATACAACATAATTAATTGAAAAAGAAAAACTCAATTATTCACTTGATGACGAACTTCTACGTCTTCTTCTTCTTTTTCCTGCCCTTGTCCCAGACGTAAGGATCATTTTGAAATAAATTTGAAATGGCATATCGCTATTAAGGGGTCGGCAACTGTGCGTGATGCCTGTGGTATTGCAAGCGTTCATAGGCTACGGTAACCACTTACCCACAGTTGGGCCGTATACTTGTTTGCCAACTTAGTTGTACCTATATAAAAAAGTGAGGTGATGATGATGTTATCTAAAGCTGTTTGAACATGGCTTAAGACTAGACAGAGCGCTAATTATTGAAAGAACAAGCGTGGTGAAAGGCTGTTAGCTAAGTCGCAGTATAAATTATGACTGAGCATTTTGCGTCTTTACTAGCGTATTTGATTGTAGCCCGCGGACCTCTATTTCATTTAACTGTTCCGTAGTTAGATATTTAATAGTCGTATTTGCGACTAGACTAGAAAGTGAGTAGATTGAATATTAAAATCTTTACGGTACAATGACAACGCTATGTTTTATGGCGTTGTCATAGTACTGCGCTTTTTTGTGTAAGCGAAATGGGATTGGGATCGCGAAAGGGTTTGAGCACGCGGTAAACTTTACTCACCCTGGTGAAGATTCTCTAGCTGGACGAATCGAAACATTTTCGGTGTTTTTATCGACATTTTACAGACGTGAGTCATACTGGTTTCTCAAAATGGCTAAAGTAGAATTGACTTTCGCGACTTTGAGGATGTTATTAACAATCTAAGCAAAATTCAAAACATAAAACGCCGATTCGTCCAAGTTGTTATAGAGAGCTTCGTCGGTATTTCCCGACTTTCAAGGATCTGATCGCCTGGATATCTGGAAGGATGTCTACCACAGTTGGGGATAAAAGTATTTTTTTCATAATGAGCAGACAAGAGCTAGTTTTGCGATACATTTATGAACTATCGCTTCATAGATCCGGCAACTCACGTCCGCGTAGAGCGGCCTCGGTTGCCAAGCAATAACCAGTTTTCTGTATCTAGACTGCAGGATGTAAACGTAATTACGATTTGAAGATGGTAAGGTCGAGGACGGCTGTGATTGCCTTTTTTGTGGTGCACAGCCCCAATTGAAAGGCCCTAGGTTGATCCTATATCTGCAACACTTCACATTTTCATCATCTTTTATTTAAAAGAACGAAACGAAATAAACGAAAGGAGCCTCCAAGAGGCGCACTTTAATCCTTTCACTACACTGATTCAATCACCGACGGCCCTGAAAAGGGCCTATGACCCATTTTTTTTAAAGAACAGTCTTATTTCATTTGTTTTCACAATGCGCTTTCATCCGCCGCACTACTGTAGTGAGTTGAACGGGGCGGGGCGCTGGGCTAACAAATCCCCGCGCCGCGATATCGCGTTTTAAAACGTTGCTTTTTTTGACGAAGCTTCCGAGATTCCTCTACGTGGTGATTAAAGTTAAAACGGAGGAAACGCCGAAGTCGCGTGCGATCACTAGCCCTAGACAATCGTGTAACTGATCCTTTCTCAGTCACCATGCAACCGAGAGTAAAAGCTAGTGTTATAAACTTAACGAAACTAACGTAGGGCCTATTGAAAACCACACAATACGGCATGTCGTCAATTCAAGCTAATGATCATAATTTGGACTTAATACCCATTACGGGTTGCTCATAATTTGCACTGGGTTTTAGTGCAAGTTATAGGCGATGGCGATTAACCTTAGAAAGTTTATCAAACTCTATTCAGATATATGACATATTTTGTTATAAAACTAAGGCAAACAAGCTTACGGCCCACCTGTTGGTAAGTGGTGACTGTAGCCTTTGAACGCTTGATATACCAGAGCAAAGACTATATAATAAGAGGCATCAAGCACGTGTTGCCGACCCGGAACCCCCGTCCCCTTAATCTGAACCTGATAATGATAAATGACAATAAAGTGATCCTATAAAGGTTATCATTTTCCCAAATAAGGTGAGGAACCCTAAACCAGACTACAAAAAAAACTGAAAAGACGTAAACGAGCTATGGAATTTTGATTTTCAGAGGTCTAATTATAGTCCCGTGTAAATAATTAGACCTTTTACTTTTATTTTTTCATAAGTATTTTTTTTACATGTTGCTTTTTATGTTACGCTCCTCTCTCCGCTTGCGT
This sequence comes from Anticlea derivata, assembly GCA_947579855.1. Classification (NCBI taxonomy): domain Eukaryota; kingdom Metazoa; phylum Arthropoda; class Insecta; order Lepidoptera; family Geometridae; genus Anticlea; species Anticlea derivata. The sequence continues at coordinate 1,838,121 of OX388287.1, read as the reverse complement.
GCAAACCACACCTTTACCCAGATTAAGTTATAAATAAGCCTCATTGCGACTAACAAGATTGTTACCTTTACAAAGCTACCGTTACTTAAACATTCAACTAAAACGGACAACAATAGGAATTGCAACTGGATAGTGAATACTTAGCCTTTCAAGGAAATTGGTGCTAAGGCTTTCAAGGAAAGTGAGGTTTCTATTGGACTAAGGGAATGCCGCCGATTTCGCTGTTGCCCAATTTCCTCTTTTCGAACCGCAATTCACTTCACCGTCTTATGCCAGAAGAAAGAAAATAAATAAATAAATATTCCGGACATATTCACACGGTCAACTGATCCCAAACTAGGCATAGCCTGTACTATGGGTACCAGAGAATGATATATATATAATAGATAAATATTTAACACCCAGACACAGAACAAACATCTGTGTTTATCACACTAATGTTTGTCCAGTGCGGGGATCGAACCAGCGACCTCTAGCGCAGAAGGCAGAGTTACTACTAACTGAGCTATGAGGCCAGTCAAAATACATTTATGACATTCACAAAAACAGAACACTAATCAGAAAAGGCACTTAGGATACAAAGAGACAAGTACTATTATAGGTAAGGAAGCCTCAGGGCGCGAGTTCTCACGGGGTTCGAAAATCGAGATCCTTTAGACCTGAAAAACCTATCTTGATATTGTATTAACATGTTTATTTATTTATTTATTTATTTATTTTTGGAAAACCATCGGCACTGAGAAAAACATTCTGGAAACTTAAATATATAGCTTAAGGCCATTTAAAGGTCTTCACTGATAGATACAAGTTGGATAACGGGCAGACAAAAAAAAGAAGATAAGTTGAGTAATTAATACCTTAAGGGTCACTCACAGTCACGATATCAATAAGCATAGTAAGTGCTAGTCACTAATTAGGATCTGGAAGATGTACAAAGAGGGTTACCGGTCAAAGAATGTGATATTGAGTTTATTTGTAAGAGTTGGAATACTGCAGTTGAATAGATCAAGGTCATGTTTACTATTTAATAAGTGAAACGTTTCACTTGCGCGGTAAATAAACGCATTTTGGCAGTAGTTCGTAGATACTGAGGGCAGATAGAACAGATTGCTTTTCCTAAATGTTCGTGTAGGGGCATAACTAATTTATAACTAATTACTAAACGTAAGAGAAGTTCGGCATCATGATAGCTAACTAAAACAGCTGATTAATTGAGTTTGATCTGATTGGACCCTAAAACAGCTGATGTTTGCACATAGTTTCGAAAATTTCAAAAGTTTCAAATCTGTAGGTGAAAGTTTCGAATCAGGTGAGATTGTGGTCAAACGTTAGCCTATTTTCAATAAAAAAAAAAAAAAACCAAAAGTCTTGGAACGAAGTTTTTTTTTATTATGTCCCCAAAATTCGACTCCGACTTTCGTTTTTATAACATTTTTATAATATCGAGTCGATATCATAAAAAAATCATGGTATTCCTTTAGTGTGGGTTATCTATCACTTTAAAATAAAATCTTGGAATGAACTTCATTGCCAATTGTATGTAGTATAAGACCGTTTCGGGATAGCATACATATAAATAACCTATACATCTGCATATATATAAAAGAACAAGGCCTGATTCCACGATCAACGCACAGCACAAACCGCTGAAGCTATAAAGCTGAAATTTTGATAGTAGCTGCCTTATATGCCAAACACATCCACTAAGAAGGGATTTTTAAAATATCAACCCCTAAGTGGGTGAAAAGGGGTTAAAACGTTTGTATGAAAAGTCGTACTCCTTGAACCTACAGATTTGAAACTAACTGAAAATAATGTATGATAAAAATAAGGAAAAACAGTTTTTTAGATTTTCAAAACGACACATTAAAACGTGTAATGCATCTCATTACACCGTTTTAATGTGTATGTTAAAGTTTGTATGGGAGAATCTTAACGCATGGAGAGATTTATCTGAAACTTGGTACAAATACTCATAAAGTCAAATAATGAAATACGTATTTAAGGGTTTTTCAAAACTGCCCCTTTTTATCAGAATACCACGCGAGCAAAGCCGCGGGCGTACGCTAGTGTTATGTATAGGTGTAATCACCTTGTATTTAATTCAAACCGCGAATTTTATAGCCCCATTATCAGAATCCATATAGTACCTACAACCAACCGGAAAATCGTCCATCTATAAATTAGAATCTAGCCGTGAGAGAAAGCAGCTCTAACAAGGCTATCGGGCCGTTTCTAGTTGTTCCATTCGAAACCATTTAGAATTTTTATTTGAAGGAGAGAACTCGGTTTTGGAGCCGAGACCTGTCCAATATACAGCTACATCTGCAACGCCTGGAGTCGTCTAGAGACGAACTTCAAGTCGTACGTGCTGAAGGTGCGAAGCTTCGCGACATATTCCTCTCTCCCGAGTTCTGGCCTGCAGGAATAGTTTTCCGACAATAAACCCTAATATAATATGCAAGTGTGAATATTATATGTATTTTAGTTTTAAGGTATATATATATGGGCCCTGTATTTGTACATGTATTTTGCTGTGTTGCCTGAAATAAATGACTTAATAATAATAATAATTTACCGCCCTATTCGTAAAACTATTATAAATCTCAGATAAATTAAATGACCGATATATCGATTGCCACCTCTTTTCAAGAATAATAATAATCTTTTTGGAATGCACAACCAAAGTTCTTGCTTAAGAGACATTTCATGTATTTGTATTTCTTTTTAAACCCCTTTTTTGGACCACTATATCTTAGCAAACCCTTGCCGATTTTACTCATATTCTTTTTATTTTTGATTTTCGTTTCCAACGACAACGACGCGACAACCCACAAATTTATAAAAGAGCCTAAGTGAACTAAAAGTGTGGAAAGGTACAGTCAGAGATAAAAACATCCCAAACATCCCTAATAAATCCCTTAATCTTTATCATGTCATCATCATTATCATCATCAGCCTGTAGAAGTCCACTGCTGGACATAGGCCTCCCCCAAAGAGTTCTATGACGAACGGTCTTGAGCAGTCTCCATCCACCGACTTCCCGCAACCTTCACAATGTCGTCGGTCCATCGGGTGGGGGGCCTTCCAACACTGCGTCGCCCGCCATTCGAGAACCTTTACTCCCCAACGGTTGTCGGTTCTGCGAGCTATATGGTCTGCCCACTGCCACTTCAACTTGCTAATTCTGAGAGCTATGTCGGTGACCTTAGTTCTTCTACGGATTTCCTCATTTCGGATCTTCTACGGATCACGTCACTTGTTAATAATGTTGCGTTGGTGTGAGTGCGATGTTGCGCGTAACTCCTTTCCGCTATGCGCTCCTGGTAGCTCGGTAAATTTACCTACTTAATTTGTTTTCTTTCTAATAAACCTACGCTTTAAAATAATCTGTATTTTGCTAATGTTGATCTGACTGTACAAAATCTCTTGATCTCTTTGTGGTGCGAAATGGAAACGAATTTTGGGTAGAAATGCCGAAAAATATTATTTAATTTGATGTGGGTTGAACCGCTGTAATTTTTTGGTATGAAACGGCAAAAAAATATTTGTGGTGAGAATCTGTGGTGCGAAACAGCGCTACACCTTTAAAAAAACCCTTTTAATCCTCTCGCCACAACGGTTCTTTTACCAACTACTACTATAGGTATCTAAACCTGCTCACTGACGTAACAAACCATAATGCAGGATGAGCAATAAATAACCAGTGGCACGACAGTCAAGCCAGGAATTATTCATTGAAATAACAAGGATTATTTTTGAGGTTAACGAAATTCCCACTCGTAACATAGAAGAGATAATAGTTATATACGCGTACGTTTATTTATGCATTCAGTAGTAATTGTAACAGACCAGATGGCGCGGTGCAGCGAAAGTAAAGGCTTGGTTATTATGCGAGCGACTTCAACCCGCTTGCCGCTAGCGCTTGAACCACACAATTTTCGTAGTGCATCAAGTTTTTTTTTGTAATGGATGTAAACATATTTTATGAGTACATTAAAAACCCTTAGTAGGTGTATATATGTATAATACATTGTCGCACGATCGGGATTCGAACACATGACCTTCGGATCGGATCGAATGTCGAGGTATCTCCCAATAGGCTCTTGGCGATAAAATAATATCCTTAACCTACACGAAAGTGAAGTGAAAAAAGATAGACCAAAATGCAGAGGGTGTTGGGCTTTTGTTAAGATTTAAAAAAGAAGTTGAGATTTTTAAAGTTTGGTTCTTCAACTTTTATCCGGCTTTTTATTATATATATATTAAAAATATATTTAACAGATTGTAAAATTAAATTCACATGTTCCACGCTATTTCTTTTGTCAGATTTTATGTTTACCTACTACGCTTTACAAAACGCTTGTCGCTAACACTCAGACAGCAAGTCGTTCGATTCTCACGCTATTTTCGACATGGATATGCGTAAATTTATACGAACGGTAGTCTTTGTTGCACGCTTGCGTTGCGTTATTAGGGTTTGGCCACAGTGTGAGCGTTGATAAAACAATTTTTTACTGTTTTTATTTTGTTTATGGAAACTGCAAAATGTGGACATGCGCCAAATGATAAACAGCTGTAACTATTGTAAGCTACTGTCTGTTTTAAATAAGCAACAATACTGTGATGCTGCGCCTAAGTAGGTTCATCCTACTATCCTACTTCCAATCCAACTTAAAAAATAAATGCGAAAGTTTGTGAGGATGTTTGGAGCTTTGTATGTATGTTTGTGGTTCGATACCAAAATTGCTACCTACGACTAGGTAATTAATTAATTTTGAATGATTTTTGCATAGTTTTTTCAATGAAAAACTACGGTTTCCCGAAAGTAGTAGAACTAACTTTATTGGGTACAGAATAAGCCCTTTCCGGAATAGTATTCATATTACGAATCACCTTGTATTTTGGTGTGATTCAAGAGAATGCAATCTCAAAAATCGCGAATTTCGACACCGAAATTGAATCTTTGTTCACTCTTCCGAAGGCCTATAAAAAACATTGTGCTTCTACTTCTTCTTGTCGTGTCACTGATTCTTTCTTGGTCATTCTGTATTAGGTCAGTGACCAGATTGAGGTATGTATAGATTAAATTCTCAGGTCCCACGCTATTTCGTTTGTCAGATTTTATCGCAGTTTACCTACTACGCTTTACAAAATGCTTGTCGCTAACACTCGGATTCGCATTGTGCCTATAGGTACAATTTAAGGTATGAGCACAATGTCATGATAAGTCATAAAGTGAATGGTTCACCCTCAAAGGATCACAATAAATAAAGAGATGGCCGGACAGGATTACTTAGCCGTGCCGCCTTACAAGCGAAACAGTTTCAAAATTGGTAAGGCGGAAATTTTGGTGATAGTACTAGGATCTAAGTGCTCACTGTTGCCTTACTGTGAATTTCCCCTAAGGCTAACACAATATCTTATAGCTATCAGCGATTCGATACCATTAAATCGCATAGATATGTATCGCAAACGGTTAGCGCTATTTATCGCTTTCTGTATCACCACCATCTAGAAATTGATAGGAAACTGGACTTGCTTTTCCCATGGCTGGTATCACTGGTCCTTTCTTAGTCACCCTGCGTTGGGTCATTGCCCAGGTTGCTGTAATCAGCAGCCTCAGCTTAAAATAATGCCTGATTATAAAAACATCCTCATAATTGCGCCCTTCCTTACAATTTCGCAATAGCTCTCCTGGTCACTGACCTAATACAGGATGACCAAGAAAGAATCAGTGACACGACAAGCAAGCAAGCTGGAGATAATAAATATATTCCGGACATAGCACACAAGGTCAACTGATCCCAAACTAGGCATAGCCTGTACAATGGGTACCAGAGACTGATATACATAATAGATATATATTTAACACCCACACAGAACAAACATCTGTGTTCATCACACAAATGTTTGTCCAGTGCGGGAATCGAGCCCGCGACCTCTAGCGCAGAAGGCAGACTACCAACTGAGCTATGAGGCCTGTCTGTGAATATGGTGGTACAAACGGTAGCATCGCATTTAAATGTTGCAACCGCATGTTTAAACCTCAGTGCCCAATAAATAATCCTTGTAGTGGAGACGGTACGCTGTCGCTCCAGTTTCTCACGGTACACATTTGCATCTATTGATATTCGATTGCTTTCACAATCACTTTTGGTAAAGCGACGAGTAAGTACCTAAAGCTTTTAAGACACCCGCGAGTAGTCTCGTTTCAATGGAGTTTCACAAAGCGTGAGAGTGAGAGAAACTGCCCAAGGATACTGATTTTTTATTTATTTATACAACTGAAGTGGCAATACGGCCCACCTGTTGGTAAGCGGTTACCGTAGCCTATGAGCGCTTGCAATACCAGAGGTATCACGCACGCATTGCCGACCCTGAACCCCCCCTAAAGAGCTCTGGCAACCTTACTCGCTGCAAGTACACAACACTGTTTGAAACAAATAATGTTATTTATTCACCATGCTAGGCGATTATTAATATGTATAATGAGCTTCCGCCCACGGCTTCGCTGGCGTGGTACCTACGCAAATAAAAAGTCTTATGTGCTATTCCAGATTATAATCTATCTCTGTGCCAAATTTCATGCCGTTCTGGCGTGATTGAGTAACAAACATTCCATCCATCCATCAATATATCCATCCAAACTTTCGCATTTATAATATTAGTAGGATTAGAAGGAGTAGGATTAGTAGGATATCCCGAAAGGATATTCTAAATTTTTTCTAGGACTTTTGGAAATTTATTCGACATTTTAACACTGCAATAATCAGCTGTTTTTGGGGTCAAATCAGTTCAAACTTAATTATTCAACTATTTTTCAAAGTGATCCTAGTGATTTTATTGAAATAAACGCCTTTTGACTTTGACTTTTTAGGTAAAAAGTAAAAAAACAGCTCATTTGAACATGTTCGGGAAAATAACTCTTATTTTTGGGATTATAAAAATCACAGTATTCCCTTGTTATCGTTTCTGCTAATGCTTGCTGAAAGAATGAGCCCTTTTCGGTATAGTATACTAGTTGCAGAACATGTTGTATAGGTACATCTGACGCGAAGCATAAATTGATTCAGAAGACGTGACACCGCGTCCAGAACTAGTCACTGCGTATCGCGACGATCGCACCAATTATTTAGATTTGACTATTGGTGCGGTTTTGGCTAACGACTCGCCGTGACTGTCCGTGACTGTACAATGTACAGCCGGCAACACGACTACATCCTAATTTTTTAGGGTTCCGTACCTCATTTAATAATAATAATAATATATTTTCTTAAGAATAACGAATACGAATAACTTAATAAGAATAGGCCCCTCCATATCTACCTATCCGCGGATGTCGTAAGAGGCGACTAAGGGAAAAAAGCTAGGGGATGGGCAGCAGTGTACCTCATTTCAACAACGACAGCTCTAACTGCGCTCGCCAACCCGCATGCCCAGCGTGGTGAGTATGGGCAAATCCCCACACATGATAAGGAATTCGCTCTGTCTGTGGGGGAGGCAATGTTCAGCAGTGGACTTCCTACGGCTGGAATGATGATGATGATGATGATGGATATATTTATTTATTCTCTCACACAAAAGGTTACAAATGTACAAAAGTCACTTAATTGAATAATGACCCTGTTTTGTGAGAGACTGGTGCCTGTGATAGGTTAGAAACATGTATTACAAGTCACCAAAACGTGAAAGTTGAAAAAACGGAACCCTTATAGGATCACTTCTTGGAGGAGGCACGGCATAGCGAGATTTTCTCGCACGAAATTGGAGCAGCCCTCCTGGGGGGAGGTACCTCCGCCTTACAGAAGATCGCAGCCAAATAACATTTGTTTCAAATAGTGTTGTGTTCCTGCGGGAGGAGTTCGGCAGGCAACGCATTAGCAATGCTCTAGGTGTTGCTGATGTCAATAGGCAACGGTAACCACTTACCATCATCAGGAGGGCCTGTAAGCCTGTTTGCCTCCGTATAACATAAAAAAACACTTTGTTGTCTGTCTGTTAAGACCCTTTTTCTCAGAAACGGCTAAAGTTATCGACGTTTTTACCCCTAAGGCTGCATTTAGACGAGGCGACGACATTCGTGTCATATAAACGTTTGTAGGAAAATGTGTGTTGAAACTCGAAAGGAGCTCTTGTTTTCGAAATAATTTACGTATTGTTGGTTTTTGCGATCTAGAAATATACTTGCGGATTAATTTCAAATCCGTGTGGGATTATTAAGAAACAATATAAGTTGGCCGTGGTGGCCCCGGCTAAAGAATAGGCCCCTCCATATCTACCTATCCGCGGATGTCGTAAGAGGCGACTAAGGGAAAAAAAGCTAGGGGATGGGCAGCAGCGTCCCCCATTTTATTTAATAACGATAGCTCTAACTGCGCTCGCCAACCCGCATACCCAGCGTGGTGAGTATGGGCAAATCCCCCCATGGACATGATAGGAATTCGCTCAGTCTGTGGGGGAGGCCATGTTCAGCAGTGGACGTCGTACGGCTGAAATGATGATGATGAATATAAGTTGGTCACTTCCTACGCTTGGAATTTCTTTCTCAGGGTACGAATTCTCATTTTTTATACAACAAAGGTGGCAAACAAGCATGCGGCCCACCTTTAGCTAAGTTACCGTAGCCTAAGAATACCAGTGGTATCACGCAACGTTGCAACCCCGCAACGCCCCCAAGTATTTGAAACAAATAATGTTATTTGGCTGCGATCTTCTGTAAGGCGGAGGTACCTTCCAGGCGGGCTGCTCCAATTTAGAGCGAGAAAATATCACTGTGCCCTAACTTTCCGAAATTTCTACGGTATTTGAAACAAATAATGTTATTTGGCTGCGATCTTCTATAAGGCGGAGGTACCTTCCAGGCTGGCTGCTCCAATTTAGAGCGGGAAAATATCACTGTGCCTGTGAAAATGGTCCAATTTACAGTCTGCCTATTTAGATACTAGTATGTCAATGCAACCTACTTATAGTAAACGTTCACTAGTGATGGGACAAAAACTGGATAATTGACGCGTCAGACGATCGATTATACCAATACCTCTGCGTAATGATGTGGCTTTAGCTTGTATTTACTTTAATGGATAACTAGCCAACGCCTACGGTTTCACTCGCGTAGGGTAGGGATTGTTAGTTGCGTCAAAAATGAGCAAATGGATCCGTGAAGGAAACATCGTGAGACAACAAGTTAGTATTCTTATAAGCGGCGATGAACTTGTAACCTGTCACATATCCTATCCTACTAATATTATAAATGCGAAAGTTTGGATGTTTAGATGTTTGAGGTTCAATCACGGCTAAACGGCCGAACGGATTTGGATGAAATTAGGTACAGAGATAGATTATAGTCTGGAATAGAATATAGACTACTTTTTATGGAGGTACCACGTGAGCGAAGCCGCGGGCGGAAGCTAGTATACTGTAATACTCATTAAAAAATATGGTCATGCGCCAGCATGTTTAGCCTCTTACTACCCATTTAGACCTTTTCAAGAATCTGATCGCCTAGAGATCTGGAAGGTTGTCTACCGTGCTTTGTATTAGAACCCAAAAATTCGAAGACATGTGACATGTGCACGAAAGGAGCCTCTAAGAGGCGCACTTTCGAGGAGGAGGTAGGGCACAGCGAGATTTTCTCGTTCTGAATTGGAGCAGCCCGCCTGGGGAGGTACCTCCGCCTTACAGAAGAACGCAGGCAAATAACATTATTTGTTTCAAATAGTGTTGTGTTCCTGCGGTGAGTAAGGTTGCCAGAGCTCTTTAGTGGGAAGGGGGTTCGGGGTCGGCAACGCGTGCGTGATGCCTCTGGTATTGCAGTCGCTCATAGGCTACGGTAACCGCTTACCATCAGGTGGGCCGTAAGCTTGATTGCCACCTCTGTTGTATAAAAAAAAAAAACTTTAATCCTTTCACTAAGCTAATTCCTTCACCGACGGTCATAGGGACACCATACCTCAACCTATTCTCTGATCTAATAGATGACCAAGAAAGGCTCAGTGACATGACAAATAAGGAGATAAAAGTCGTGATCTTATTTTTTATGGGTTTGATATTATTTTTTCCAGTTGGCGCTACGCCCACGTCGTCGTCAAAGATCGTGGATGGAACCTCAACTCATCTTATGTTCGAGTGAGTACTTAATCTAATAATAAATAAATAACACCCAACAGTCAGATACATAGTTCTGTCTTTTTTTATGTTATACGGAGGCAAACAGTCTTACGGCCCACCTGATGGTAAGCGGTTACCGTCGCCTATTGACATCTGCAACACCTGGAGCATTGCTAATGCGTTGCCTGCCCTGGAGAAAAGTTTTTGTATTTTTCTTAAAGCTCTTCATGTTGTAGGTTAGCGGGATAACCTCGGAAGGAAGCTCATTCCACTATTTGCACGTATGGGGGAGAAAGGATCTCGTAAAGCGAGTGGTTCGAGATACCCACACGATGTCTGACCCCACACTAGGATTCCCTGTGTCGTGGGGATCAGAAACTACTTTTAAGTATTATTCAATTTTATAGAAGCATTAGGTACATATTTCATCAAGTGTAGCGTGTGCTGCCCTTAGATCATTTGTTGAAGCTCACATTTGTCTTCTTTTTTTTCACAATTTTATAAGCTCTTATTTACTAGGGATTATAATTAGATTACTTTTCTTTTGGGCCTCACCTAGTTCGATCGGCACCACACTGAAGCTTTAAATTCCATTTTGTGAAAAGGGATCATCGAAAAAAAATGATAGGCACCAAGCCGTGTTTGTTGCCTGATTCTTCTAGGCTTGGTCGCGAGGAAAAGGCATAGCTTCACCTAGTTTCTAAGACGTTTCAAAGTGATCCTAGTGATTTTATTGAAATAAATGCCTTTTGACTTTGACTTGACTTTGACTACATTCAAACTTTTCAGATCAAGTCATGAAGTGCCGAAAATCAAAGTGGGTCCTGACCTCCGCAGTGCAAGAAGGCCCAAGCAACATACGCACAAGTACTTATACTGATTTATTTATAGAGAAATTGTGACTTATTCTGTCGTAGATACGTGTTTGCTATTTCCCGTACATAATAATATAATAATAATATAAGCTTTAATTGGCCGTGGTGGCCCCGGCTAAAGAATAGGCCCCTCCATATCTACCTATCCGCGGATGTCGTAAGAGGCGACTAAGGGAAGAAAGCTAGGGGATGGGCAGCAGCGTCCCTCATTTTAACAACGATAGCTCTAACTGCGCTCGCCAACCCGCATGCCCAGCGTGGTGAGTATGGGCAAATCCCCCCACATGATAAGGAATTCGCTCTGTCTGTGGGGGAGGCCATGTTCAGCAGTGGACGTCGTACGGCTGAAATGATGATGATGAAGCTTTTATTCTCTTACACATTCACAAAATACAAAACAAAAACATCCTACGTCTATATTATTTACATTCAATATTTATAATCTTTATTTAATGTTCCTGAGTGTAAGGACCGCTTGCAGCGGCAAAAGCCTCCTCCAGCTCTCTCCATCTCGCTCTATATTTATTATATCGCTACTATATCGCTTTCCCGTACATATACATACATAAAATCACGTCCATTTCCCAGAGGCTTTCCACTTGCTACCATCCTGACATACCTCTTTTCCTTCATTCACACTCATCACATTCCTCATACATGCTTGTCAGTTTAGGGTACTCTGGACCTGGCCTTTTTCCAAAACGTCACCGATTTGGTCACTTAAAGTACATCCCGTAGGTCTTCCCCTTCCAACGGTCCCATTCACACTCTCCTTATACACCTGTTTCGTCAATCTTCTTTCATTCATCCCCTCTACATGACCAACACTATTTCCCGTACCAGGTCTATAAAGTATCAATATTACAAGTACCTGGACCAAAAAAACCACGAAATACTTGAAAGTATAAGTACATACTTTAGAGCATAGTGTTAGAGTTTTACGTTGTAAAAATTACGATTTTACTTATGTCGTTGAACAATCTTTATTGCCAATTAGGTGTAGAATAAGCCCCTTTCGGGGTAGCAAACATATAAGAACTGGGTACTAGTACAACTCCGGAGCTAATAATATTTTTTTCTTTCCAGAACGAAACCGCATATGTCGACACTAACCCCGCAAACATCACTCGAGCTGTCAAAATACCCGATCATACCATTCCCCATACAAAAACCTACCACCGAACATAGACACGACATCTTGCTACAAGCTGAAATGTTCACAAACAAACACACAGACATACAAATAAAGAATTTTCTACTGAACACTGCACTTCAAAACGCATTGACAGGTTCGATAAACCAATTCAGTCAAAGGAAGTTTGCAGATACAAAAACAAGAATAGATGATGATACACAACGCAAGTTTACGAAGAGAGTTCCAGATGCGTTTACAAAGACAACAGACGATAAATGTACCAAGACAGTCGATGATGCTTTTACGAAGACAGCTGCAGACGATAAATTATCGAAGAGAGTCGCAGATGCGTTTACAAAGACAGCTACAGAAGATAAATATACCAAAATAGTCGCTGATCCATTTACGAAGACAGATAAAGACGATAAATTATCGAAGAGAGTTGCAGATGCGTTTGCAAAGACAGCTACAGACGATAAGTTTACCAAGGCAGTCGCAGATGCGTTTACGAAGTCAGCTACAGACGAGAAGTTTTCGAAAACGTTTACGAAGGATGAGATATTGAATAACAATTATGATGAATCGAGAAAAAGGCTTCATAAATGCGATGTGGCCGGATGCCATAAAGTCTATACTAAAAGTTCGCATCTGAAAGCGCATAAGAGGACTCATACAGGTATGTTAGTGTGTCTTTCACCAATGTGGTGAAAGGCGTAAGTGAGCATGACACTAAGATTCCTATCTTAAACAGTTGAATAATTGAGCTGATTTGACCCCAGAACAGCTATTTCCATATTATTTTTTCTATGAAAAATGACGAATTTCCAAAAGTCGTAGAACAAACTTTATTGCCAATCGGATGTAGAATATGCCCCTTTCGGGGTACCATCTAATTATCCATCACCTTGTATAGGCTTCTTTTCATCCGGGTACCTGAAGCCGCATGCGGAAGCTTGTTTCTAATATACACACATACATAAAATCACGCCTATTTCCAAGAGGGGTAGGCAGAGACCACGGCTTTCCAATTGCTACGATCCTGACATACCTCTTTTGCTTCATTCACTCTCATCACATTCCTCATACATGCACATCGGTTTAAGGTACTCTTGACCTAATATAATCTTTCCATTTCAGGTGAAAAACCCTATTCCTGCGCGTGGGCAGGCTGTGAATGGAGATTCGCGCGTTCAGACGAACTAACCCGACACACAAGAAAACATACCGGACATCGACCATTTACTTGCCCTCTCTGTAGACGGTCCTTTGCAAGATCTGACCATTTGGGGCTGCATATGAGGAGGCACTAGCGCCATCTGTTGGTGGTCAACACTAGAGACTAGCGCCATCTAGTTGCGGTCAGTAAAACTGCATTAGTCATGATTAAAATAACTGAATTTGGGAAGAAATGTACGTGCTGAAGGGGAACCAGAGTAAGGGAAGAAATGTGCGGTATGTGAAACTGACAGATTGTTGTCTTGTCAATCGAACTTCCTCCCTATCGTACTAGGATAGGGAGGAAGTTCGATTGTATCTCAGATTCTATAGTACCTGAGAATTATCTCTACATTCATTAGAATAAGTATGCCAATCGTGGGACTAGCGCCATCTATCGGTGGCCTCTAAAACTGTACGCTTTATCACAATGCTAGGTTTCTAGGTTTAATAAAAGCGGAAATAAGATTTATGGCTATTAACCAGGCAGAAAAGCAAAGGCTCTAGCCACGTTATTTACAAAAACACTCCCGTTCCCCGATCCGCCATATTGTTTTCTCTAGATATTGTCAGTGCTGCCATCTGCATGACACCTTTTGCCTCGGCAAACGCTTGGCGCTGTCACCACGCGTCATATTTTAAGGGCATTATTAATTGTGATCGTTTGTTAACAAATTGCTCAATAATGATGACAATATAGATTTAAATAGATAAAATAAATTAAAATAGATTTTATTAGAGGCCTCCTACAACCTACAAGGTCTATTTTATTTTATAGTGTTAGCTTACGCTCAGGGAATATGTTTTTTCTATAATATCCCAAAAATTATGACTGCGACGGGATTTGAACCCGCAACCTTCGCCTAGATACGTACGTATCTAGGGGAAAAATCAGCTGTTTTGGGGTCAAATCAGATCAAACACATTCAGCTGATTTATTTAGCAATCTCGATAATGAACTCATCGTAAGTTTAATAACAGTTATAAAGATAATAAAAAGACAAAAAAAACAGCTGGTTTGAAAAAACTAAAAATAAATGTTATTTCAATCAAGCACTTGTAAAAATTCTATAACCTTAATAAATATTATACAATATACATACAGTATAATCTCACTAATCCGGCACTTCGATAGATCGGCACGTCCAATAATCCGGCACCCTCCGCCCACGCCTCCCTTTCCCCTCTATACCTGTGCGCTTTGGTCGCTGCGTCATCGACTAGCAGTCTAACCTCAAAACTTATCACGTGCACTTGCTAACGTATTGTTTCTTTCAAATGAGACTAGTTTATAGTTAAAAATGTCAAATAAACGCAAACACAAAACACTAGATTTAAATAATAAAATGGAGATTTTAAAAAAGTTAGATAGCGGACAAAACATGTGTAAATTGGCAAAAGAATATGGTGTTGGGCGTGCTACTATACACGATCAAGAAGAAAAGGCAAAAGATAGTAGACTTTTTCAGTATAACCCAGTAATCCGAACATTCCAATAATCCGGCACCCTCCGGTTTTTAATAGTGCCGGATTAGTGAGATTACACTGTACTTTGTATAAGAAATGTTAAGGAGGCCTAATTAGACATGATTTATCCTACGATTTCGTTGGTAAGAATATAATAATTAATATAATTTTCCATAAGGCATTATTATGAAACTATGGGCCAGTAATAAATATAAATCATAAATAACTTAATGTTAACAATATAATTATAATTCTTGTTATACCTAAATGTAATTATGGTTATACAGTCCGCGCCGCTTAGAAATGCACTTCATTTTCAGTAGAATGACAGAATCTTATATGATCTCAATTATTTCTGTGAAATTGTATTCGTTATTGTACGCCAATTTATTATTTACTATTATAATGGCGACTGTTATTCGCTGTAAATTGTTAGATGTAGATTATATTTGAGTTAAAATGTTTATAGATTGTATTGTATTCTACCGCGGCATGGAATTGTTTTAATGTAAGTTGTTTACTCTTTAATGAGTGAACAATTATGTTTTTTTGTATTATTTGATACCTATATATTAGGGTATGTGATATACCGTCGGGATTTTATGTTTATTTATAAATATAACTAAACTATTTGTGATAATATTAGGTGCTATCATAATTATTAAAATAAAAATATGCTCAACGGAATGTAAAAATGGGGCAGTTGTGGCAATATTAGAGTTACTTTTTACATTGTTTGATTTAAAAAATCTTGAATCGGTTCATATCATATTTATATTTCTTTTATTTATAAAAATGCATCTTTGTGCAATGATATTTTTAAGTATATTAAAGCGACTACCTATCATAATAAAAATATCAGTTAATTGTAGTCTCTTATTATGTTTACTATATTTTATAATGTAATCTTGTTTTGTTTTAAATGTTTATTACAATTTAAATTGTATAAGTAATAGGTTAAGTTCGGGGCCAGTATTTCAGGAACTGTTTGGTATTATGAAAAATTAGATATAGTTTCTAACAATTACATTTTATAATATTTGAGCACAAACTAAACAGTCTGCGTGCTTTAGCGCATTGACTGTAACAATACCTTAAAGATTATTTCTTCAGTGCTATATAAATTGCTACGCACTGTACATATTTTGTAAAGCTGTATCACACAAGCTATTTTTGACCTATCGACGAGTTTTTTTTGTTGTGTTTGCCTTAGAGCGTTGACCGCATAATGCGGTTGCAACCAGTGTGGTGAACAACTCTACTATTACTGATCTCAAAATGTTAACTACCGAATTGGGTGCTTTATCTTAATTTGATCATTGATCTCAAAAATAACTTGAGTTTTTACTAACTATTTATCATGACAATGCAACATAATTTGTTGAATGCTAATCGAAAAAATATGTTGTCATGACAAAAAACGTATTCGTCCTTATTATGTAACGATATTTTAGTTCAGTCTAAGCCTCCGTCAATACTTAAAGTAGTCGCCATTTTGAATTGGTCGTTAAAGAAATTAATAAATTTAATTGGTGCTGATTAAATCCGCGTAAAACGCCAAGCTTAAAGATAAGGTGGTCCATAATATGTATACTATCCCGAAGGGGCTTATTCTGCACCCAATTGTCAATAAAGTTTGTTCTATGACTTTAGTAAATTTCGATATATTTCATTGAAAAAACTCTATGCAAAAATCAGCTGATTTGGGCTCAAATCTGTTCAAACTCAATGAATCAGCTGTTTTAGGTAGCAACCTTGATGCCGAACTTCTTGTACGTTTAGTAATCCTAATAATATTATAAATGCGAAAGTTTGTGAGGATGTTTGGGTGTTTGTCGCGAACGGATTTGGATGAAATTTGGCGCAGGGATAGATTATAGTCTGTAATAGCTTATAGGCAATAATATAGGTTATAAAGATGATAAAAATATCAAAAACAGCTAATTTGAGAAAGTATTTTATTTATTTAACAAAACCCACAGCCCGTAACCTAAAATACAATAAAAAATTACATTCTAATTCTTACAGCCAATAAAAGATTTACATTTTTTTGAAAAAAGAAAATATTTTAATTCACAGTCAAATTCAATAAAAATGTACAAAATTTTAGTCGTCCTCCATAAACTTTAATACATCTCGTTTATGGAAAAAATTAACCCTCTTTCGGGATGGTATACATGTAATTTTGAACTTTAGGTACTGTAATTAACTTTGTGCCAAGCAAATTACCGACAATGTGAGAATTTTCACATTATCTTAAACAACTTACTCTCTAATGGATTTATTTTAGTAAAACAGTATTGATACAATATTGTTGCAAACTGAGCCAGTAATAAATAATATAAAGAAAATATTTACACTACTTATAATAAGTTTAGTATAATAATATAAATTACACTAGCATTTTTCGGCCAGTATATGAAAATGCAATGTTTTTGTACTTAGATTTAAGATTAGTTTTCATCGTTTATTATGTAAATCTGTTATATTGATTTTTATTTTTTTCACATTTTTATAAGCTCTTATTTATTAGGGATTATAATTAGATTACTTTTCTTTTGAGCCTCACCTAGTTCGATCGGCACCACACTGAAGCTTTAAATTCCATTTTGTGAAAAAGGATCATCGAAAAATATGATAGGCACGCGCGCCGTGTTTGTTGCCTGATTCTTGTAGGCTTGGTCGCGAGGAACAGGCAAAGCTTCACCTAGTTTCTAAGACGTTTCAAAGTGTTCCTAGTGATTTTATTGAAATAAATGCCTTTTGACTTTGACTTTTAGGGTTCCGTAATCGTTCCGCGCGTGCCTATCATATTTTTCGATGATCGTTTTTCACAAAATGGAATTCTGAGCTTCAGTGTGTTGCCGATCGAACTAGGTGAGGCTCAAAAAAAAATTGTTCAGGTATTAAATAAAAGCTTATAAAAATGTGAAAAAATTACAAATGGTTAGCTTCAGCAAATGATCTAAGGGCAGCACACGCTACACTTGATGAAATATAACCGCTATATTTATAGTCACCTTGAGAGACTACATAATAAATATTCCGGACATATCGCAAACGGTCAACTGATCCCAAACTAGGCATAGCCTGTACTATGGGTACCAGAGACTGATATACATAATAGATATTTAACACCCAGACACAGAAAAAACATCTGTGTTAATCACACAAATTTTTATCCAGTGCGGGAATCGAAACCGCGACCTCTAGCGCAGAATGCAGAGTTACTACCAACTGAGCTATGAGGCCAGTCAAAAAAGATTTTAAGTAATTGCTACATAACTATTAGCGTTGTTATATAAGTACCTACCTACTTAATGTACTTACGTTGTACCTAAGGATCACAGATGTACCTACCTATTTTTCGTAATAAAGAATTTACACAATTTATGTGGTTTTTATACCTTCGTTCACGTGAATTAATTTTTATAACTAAATAACACCCAACAGTCACATACAGTCCTGACCCCACACTAGGATCTCCTGTGTCGTGGGTATCAGAAACTACGAGTACCATAGTACCACAACACCCAGACCCGGAACAAATATTAGCAGATCATGCAAACATTTGTCCCGCAGCGGGATCGAACCCGCACCACTTGCGACCCAGAAGGGCACTCGTCCGATACACCACCGAGGTCATTAATATGTATATGCATAACCTACACCCAAATGGCAATTAGGACTTTCGGATTTTTTCAACATATTTCATTGAATAATACGATAAAATATAATTTAATTGATTTTTTTCAATGATAAATGTTGAAAAAATACGGAACGTCTAATGTCCCAGACCCGCGAGGCGCCTCGTAGAGGCTCTCGGCCCGAGTCTTGGCGAGTGGAGGCGGCACGAGTGTCTTAGGCTCGTATTCAGAGACAAGACTCAAGCGTTGATCTGTACTTAAATCTCGATTTGAGTTGAGATTCTAATTCTTGAACAGTACATAAGTATAGATTCAATGATCACAGTTCACCTGAGTAAATGCTTATTCTGAAACGTCAATCAGACGACATCGGTGCTTGAGTTTAGATTTGATTTGACATTAATCAAATGACATTTACGTTCCGTTACACGTACTTGCATATTTTTTCTATGCATATTTATACTTCACTTTATTGTTCTATTCTATTTCCACCCTGGCTGTTTGAATTTCTGCGTAAAACGGATCGAAAATTATAAATAAATCAAAATGTAAACGAGAACATTTGAGTACAGATTTGAGACTCGATTCAGCTGAGAGTAGTTTAAGTACCGTTCTTGAATAAAAGCTATGTTTGAGAAGAGAATCAATACTTAAGTAGAGTTCAGCTGATCTGTGATTAAATCTATGCTTGAGTCGTGTCTCTGAATACGAGCCTTTGCCATCCACACTCGATTTATTCAGTTGCCCGCTACGTATCCTATCCCCTACGTCAATCTTTACGACTTTTATCTCGCGTCCTTTGACTCGCGCCCGACACGAAGCGGAGCGACAGCGAGGCGAGGCGACGGAAGACGAGGGGACACGAGCGCACCGTCCCCACTCTTGCACTCGCATCCCTCGTGTAGCCTCGTCGAGAGTCTGAATGGGGCATTAGATGTCTCTGCCGCCATAGAGTAACTCATAGAGTAATTTTGGAGTAACTTTCTGTCACCTTGCCGCTGACATTGCTGACAATCTATCTGTCGCAAAATTGGAAAGTGGTGCTTTGTTACAAAAAAATGTAAAAATCCAAAAAAATAAAATGGCGTAAGTATCTTTATCCGTAATGAGGAAATACCTACGTAGAACTAAGGCCACCAACAGCTCTCAGAATTAGCAAGTTGAAGTGGCAGTGGGCAGGCCATATAGCTCGCAGAACCGGCAGCCGTTGTAGGAGTAAATGTGACGAATGGCGACAGCGGATAAAGCAGTGTTGGAAGGCCCCCCACCCTGTGGAACGACGACATTGTGAAGTTGCAGGAAGTTTGTTGGAGAAGGCTTAAGACCGTTCGTCAGGGAACTCTTTGGGGAGGGAATATTTCAGCATTGGACTTCATCAGGCTGATGATGATGCTATATATACTGGCCTCATAGCTCAGTTGGTAGTAGCTCTGCCTTCTGCGCTAGAGGTCGCGGTTTCGATTCCCGCACTGGACAAACATTTGTGACTAACACAGATGCTTGTTCTGTGTCTGGGTGTTAAATATATATCTATTATGTATATCAGTCTCTGGCACCCATAGTACAGGCTATGCCTAGTTTGGGATCAGTTGACCGAGTGTAATATGTCCGGAATATTTATATTTATATATATTTGAGGTCGCGGGTACGATTCCCGCACTGGACAAACATTTGTGACTAACACAGATGCTTGTTCTGTGTCTGGGTGTTAAATATATATCTATTATGTATATCAGTCTCTGGTACCCATAGTACAGGCTATGCCTAGTTTGGGATCAGTTGACCGAGTGTAATATGTCCGGAATATTTATATTTATATACAACGGCCAGAGTAGCTGTTCTGAACATATTTGTCCCGGGTTTGCGTGTTGTGGTATGGTACCCGTAGTTTCTGATACCCACGACACAGGCTCTGTGACATTGGGTGTGTAATGTTCGCAGTTGTGAGGTGTGTGAGCATTGCCAGGGTCCAGTCAGTCACAACGAAACCTTCACGGTCAGGGAAGGGTTCAGCTACCATGAAAAATGTCACAAATGCTGTAAGTACTCGTACTTAATCCCTGGAATTAATCGAGTGAGCGAAGATCTCATAAACAACTTGGACTACTCGGCCTTGTTTATTTGTAGGTTATTTAGTTGTTAGAGCATAAATTTCGAACCGTCAATGCGATCTGCATACCTACAGGTCAGTGGCAGATTTACAGTCTTGGCCGCTCTAGGCCCCAGGCCATGTGCCATTCATCGAAAAAATGATAGGCACCAAGCCGTGTTTGTTGCCTGATTCTTCTAGGCTTGGTCGCGAGGAACAGGCATAGCTTCACCTAGTTTCTAAGACGTTTCAAAGTGATCCTAGTGATTTTATTGAAATAAATGCCTTTTGACTTTGACTTTGACTTTGTGCTGCCCCATTCTCAGCACCCAACATTAGACTAGGTTAGGTACATAATATATTTACTTTATTGCCAACTATATCTAAAATTTAATCAGAAATTTAATTAACTATAATAGCTACTAATTTGTAAATATATTCCGAGATGATGAGCTTTTTTACGACAATTTCTACAAGTTTTTGGTCATGATTTGCCGCCCGTAATATCTGGCTGCCTTAGGCCCGGGCCTACTGCCGTAGTGCAAATCCGGCACTGCTACAGGTTGTAACTTTCAACAACTTTCAAGATTTGCTGGTAATACGAGTTAGAGAGACAGCCAGGGTGTTGCAAATGGGGATTAAAATACACAAAGTGGAAACATCCAAAAATCCTCACAAACTTTCGCATTTATAATATTAGTAGGTATCTAATTGTGCACGAAAGGAGCCTCTTAAAGCCGCATTCACTACTCTGATTCTTTCATCGACGGTCATAGGGCCACAATACCTCAACATGGTCAATGACCAAGAAAGAATCAGTGACGCGACAAGAAGAAGAATGAATGAATGATTTATTTGCATTAATACAGGTACCTAATATAATTGACACACCAAGCAACAGCATTTTTAAGTCAAAGTTGTTAAGTTACTCATTCGATTCGTTCACCTGCCGAAAGCCGACTACGTAGTATAAATCCTCGCGATATGTTATAATGTATTTTTTTTTTCATCTTATCCCTACTTTTTTTCTTTGACGTGTTCTAATTGTATAAATAAAAAAGTTTATGAGTTTACCTACATTGCTTGTTCTTAAATTAAATATGGAATCACTGTATTTGACTTTATGAAGCTGTGCTTGATATAACATATTTTTTTTAGATGAAGTAGGATAGTAGGAAGTAGGATTAGTAGGATGCTAGTGCTGGGACAGGACCGACGCGAATGTTGAGAGTTCATTTATTGCAGATGTCTGCAGCGAAACGAACCTTCAAGACGCGGAAGTGTTCAAGGGGGTGATATTCTGCAGCAGCTGTTCCCAGAGAATATTTCGTGGCTGCTCCACCGCCAGAAGAACTAAGAACACCGGGAAAAGGAACCGGGACAAGTAAGAGTACGACCCATCTCTACTCATGTTCATGTAGCATGTTTAGAGATGGGTCGTACTTGCTATTTCGCATAGGTACCTATTTTTTGCTTAATAACATTATTCTTAGTCTTATGCTACTGTTACACATTTAGCGCTAGGATACGGTTGGTGTACTGTTTATCGAAGGCTTTTATAAGCTAAATAAGACCAATCTTCGCATTATTGTTAGAGCCTTAACTGGACACTGTTGTCTTAATAAGCACATGTTCAAACTAAGGCTATGCGACACACAAACCTGCAGGCTATGCAAGGAGGCGGACGAAACGCCTATACACCTGCTAGGTGAGTGCGGAGCACTTATGCTCAAACGTAGCATCCATTTGGGAAAGCACATCCTCAGCCCAATGGAGCTAAAGCAACTCACCCCAAAGAAAATCCTTCAGTTTTTAACAGCTGCTGGGCTTTGCTGTGAACTTTAAAGGCCCTGTAAAGGGGCTCCACTAATAAAGTGGCGATCACAATAGGCCAGTTGTGGCCGCAGTGAAACCAAAGCCACAAAAAGTAAATAAAAAAAAAATACTGTTACACATAAGTATAAGTTTATTCATCAAAAATGTAGTGTACAATGACAACGAAAGCTTAGTCTAGGCCCTATTAAAGTAGGTACATTGCTTACAAGCTCTCACACTAGGATACCCTGAGTTGTGAGAAGTTTGAGTTTGACAAGGGTTACATCGATTATATTTAATATACTCTAAGGGTTAAAGGTAGGTAGGAGCCTAGTACCATTAGTTCAATAGTAGGTATGTTATTAGGTGTAAGAAGTTAAGGACTTATGGACACTAGCTCTCACACTAGGATTCCCTGTGTTGTGAGTAGCTAGTCTCTTCCGGGGGCTGTAGGATTAGTATAAGTAAGGTAGGTATGTTTAATCTTATCACATTTAGGCTACATACTTATCATCGATTCAGTACAGTAGGTATTCTAAGACAGGAAGTAGATACAGAATCACATGATTGATAACACTATTTCAAGAAAGGCACTGGTAATTAGGTAGGTAAAGTAGGAGGTTTAGGTTGATACATGATTTAAAATAGCATGCTAAAAAGCGTGCTATTGAGTATGCTCAATATGAGCATGCTTATGACCAGTATACATTTGCTAGCAATAGGCATGCTAGTTTTAAGAATGACACGCTACATGCTAGTTTCACGCGCTAAAAGAACGCCCCCCTCCACCCGCGCTGCAAGTAGCATGCCCAAAAATCGCACGACCGTCGATTTTTGAGCAAACTCTAAATGAGCATGCTCATTATTAGCAATGCTTCAATACACATGCTACTAATGAGAATTTGCTCAATAAAAGAATGCTCTCGTGCTAGTAATGAGCATGTGTAACTGTAACTTTATGCTACTTTTTTTTTTTCGTGTCAATGTTTCAAACCATTCTTATGCTACTGTTACACATGATCTAAAATAGCATGCTAAAAAGTGCGCTATTGACTATGCTCAATATGAGCATAACTACTTCTGAGCAGTATTTGCTAGCAATAGGCATGCTAGTTTCACGCGCTAAAAGCACGCCCCCGCTCCACCCGCGCTGCAGGTAGCATGCCCAAAAATCGCACGATCGATTTTTGAGCAAACTCGAAATGAGCATGCTCATTATTAGCAATGTTTCAATATACATGTTACTAATGAGCATTTGCTCAATAAAAGCATGCTTTCGTGCTAGTAATGAGCATAATGCTACTGTTACACATGCTCTAAAATAGCATGCTAAAAAGCGTGCTATTGAGTATGCTCAATATGAGCATGCTTATGAGCAGTATACATTTGCTAGCTATAGGCATGCTAGTTTTAAGTATGACGCGCTACATGCTAGTTTCACGTGCTAAAAGAACGCCCCCCTCCACCCGCGCTGCAAGTAACATGCCCAAAAATCGCACGACCGTCGATTTTTGAGCAAACTCTAAATGAGCATGCTCATTATTAGCAATGTTTCAATACACATGCTCCTAATGAGCATTTGCTCAATACCTCATTACTAGCACGAAAGCATGCTTTCGTGCTAGTAATGAGCATAAGTATCTGTAGCATTAACATTAAAATTTACAAAACGGAATGGAAAATCCTTTGGTGAACGATAGGTTTCGAACCCACGATCGGATCCGAAGGCTTGTTGTATTTGTTAGAATGTAGAGCTTCAGTGCAGAGTGACAACAAAATAACCAGTGATACGATGTCCACAGATCACACAAGAGGCGCTCGCACCGCACGCAAGACCGAAGAACGGACGTACACAACGGTATTCTGGAACTTACCACGTTGACTGCCTCTACTGACAGCAGCAACAACAGCTGCGGTCTTCGGGACTCTAAGCTGAGGTACCGGTGTTTGAATAGTTCAGAAGTCACATCATCATCAGCCTGTAGAAGTCCACTGCTGGACATAGGCCCTCAAAGAGTTCCACGACGAACGGTCTTGAGCCTTTTCCATCCACCGACTTCCCGCAACCTTATTCTTTATTGTACACAAGAAAAATACAGAAAAAAAAATAAAAAGATAGATATGTGCAAAGGCGAGCCTAACCCTAAAAAGACCTTACAATGTCGTCGGTCCATCGATTAAGGGGCCCTCCAAGACTGCGTCGCCCGGTTCGTGGTAGCCGTTCGTGTACCTTTACTCCCCAACGGTTATCGATTCTACGAGCTATATAGCCGGTCCGCTGCCACTTCAACCTGCTAATTCTGAAAGCTATATCGGTGCGGTGACCTTGGTTTCTTCTACGGAATTCCTCATTTCGGAGAACTATCCTAGAGAACCTAGAGATGTACCCCCTGACTTTGAACAAATGCAAGATCATCATCATCATCATTTCAGCCACGACGGCCACTGCTGAACATGGCCTCCCCCATAGACAGCGAATTCCTTATCATGTGGGGGGATTTGCCCATACTCACCACGCTGGGCATGCGGGTTGGCGAGCGCAGTTAGAGCTATCGTTGTTAAAATGAGGGACGCTGCTGCCCATCCCCTAGCTTTTTCCCTTTGTCGCCTCTTAGGACATCCGCGGATGGAGGGGCCTATTTTTCAGCCGGGGCTACCACGGCCAACCACGATCAATGCAAGATCAAGTTGAACAAATGCAAAAAGAAAGTTTTTGTTCTTTGTATTTATATATTTTCAGCATATTAAAAGCAAAGCCAGTAGATCATCAAACAATGGCGGTGCGAGCTAAGAAGGAAGATACGTATGAAGTAAGTTGAGCTGCGATCTAACAACCTCCGCCTTACAGAAGATCGCAGCCAAACAACATTATTTGTTTCAAATAGTGTTGTGTTCCTGCGGTGAGTAAGGTTGCCAGAGCTCTTTTGGGGCGAGGGGGGAGGGTTCGGCAACGCGTGCGTGATACCTCTGGTATTGCAAGCGCTCATAGGCTACGGTAACCGCTTACCAACAGGTGGGCCGTATGCTTGTTTGCCATCTGAGACTGGCGCTCTACTCACCAACCGACCAGCCCAGACCCCACTGACCCCACCCCCTGTAAAATAAAATATCTATATCATTTTAACTAAAGTATACTAAATAAAAGGTAAAATAAAAGTACTAAGATTTTATATTATATCCCAAAATCCCGGCGCTTTGAGCCGTTTGGATGTCCTAAAGATTATCGCTCGGACGGGAATTGTCTCCGTAGCTTAGTTACAGCATCCCCGTATCTAGGGGAAAGATGCGAATTCAAATGCCGTCGGAGTCAAATTTTTTAAGATATTATAAAAAATCATATAATAAAATATTTCTATGTTTACAAAAAATCATTGCCATTTTCAGGAACCAAATGGTATGAAGAAAAACAGCGTTGGTAAGTCACTCGAACTAACACTAATCTGTTTTGTGACGTATCATCATCATCATCATCAGCCTGTAGAAGTCCACTGCTGGACATAAGCCTCCCCAAAAAAGTTCCATGACGAACGGTCTTGAGCCTTCTCCATCCACCGACTTCCCGCAACCTTCACAATGTCGTCGGTCCATCGGGTGGGGGGCCTTCCAACACTGCGTCGCCCGGACGTCGTTGTTTGTGACGTATAATGAACATTATTTTCATTCCGCGCTATAGGTACAAGTTGTTTTATAACATGTATGGAAGGGGCTTATTCTACAACAAATTGTCAAAAATGATTTCTAACGTTTTTTAGGCTATTATTATTTCTTTTTGTTGATAGTTTCAGCCTTTTTCTGGCTAGAATAATGTATAGTCCAGTTAGACTATACGATTAGAAAAGTTAGTTAAGTTAAACCACTACATACGAGTAAGACTGTACGTGACCGTACAAATATATATTATGAATCACCTTGTATAAATTTAGTATTTTTCAAGGTACCTACGCGATAAGCAGCCGTTTGTTTTCAATAAGTCTTCTATATAAGTTTGTTTGTTGTTTTTTTTTTGTAGAAATAGGCATGACAACAGAAGTGACGCAGGAGCTGCTCAAGCAGATGAACTGCCCCGTGGTCGAGGAGTTCAGGAAACTCGCAGACAAGCCGAAAAACACGAGAGAACGGAGAAGGGTACGTAGTATTTCGAGATTTTCTCGCTCTAAATTGGAGCAGCCCACCTGGGACGTACCTCCGCCTTACAGAAGATCGCAGTCAAATAACATGATTTATTTCAAATAGTGTTGTGTTCCTGCGGTGAGTAAGGTTGCCAGAGCTCTTTAGGGGTGGAGGGGTTCGGCTTTTGATTCTGATTTCGGTTGCTGATGTCAATAGGCGACGGTAACCACTTACAATCAGGAGGGCCGTAAGCCTGTTTACCTTCGTATAAAAAAAGAGATTTTTTATCACTATTCTGTTTTATGTAGGGGTAGAGGTAGGCCAAAGAAAAGATGGATGGACTGTGTGAAAGTGGATATGGTGAAGAAAGGAGTGAGTGCTGAGATGACGACTGATAGAGGGAAATGGAAGAAGAATACATGTTGTGCCGACCCCACATGATGTGGGATAAGGGCAGGAAGATGATGATGTTTGCAGAAGATCTAAATTGGAGCAATAAATTCCCGAGAGGTACCTCCGCCTTACAGAAGATCGCAGTCAAATAACATTTTTTATTTCAAATAGGTTTGTGTTCCTGCGGTGAGTAAGGTGGCCAGGGCTCTTTAGGAAGTGGGAGTGAATTTTCAGATCCCAAACTTGAGGAATTATCGAGTGCCTGAGTAATTTCGCATTTATAATATTTACTAGCATCATCGGCCCGCGGCTTCATACAAAGGCTACATAAAAAGTAGTCTATATGCTATTCTAGGTAAAGAACTCTTTATATTCAAATTTTTAACGTGATTTAATAACATCTAAACATCCAAACATCCTCACAAACTTTTGCATTTATAATATTAGTAGGATAGTAGGAAGTAGGATTATTAAAGTATGTTTGTGTTTGCAGAAACCAGAGTGCAGCGACCTAAGGATAGCAGAACTGGGTACATCCACAGAAATCGCCAACATGGCTCTGAGGAACAAGTCGGAACTACCTGTCATCATAAAGTCTGAGTAAGGAAGCCATTTTTAACTGAAGCCAAAACAAAAAAAAAGGATGACTGTGCTATGGGTTTTTTTTAAATGTTTTGTACACCGATCGAGAGTACCCTAAACCGAAATACGAAAGACAAATATTTTATAAACAAAACGTAAGAAATTATCCTACGCCAGACTAGGCGGTATGGTCTCGGACCCGTTAGGGCGTGCCCTTTAGCCGATTAGAGTGCCCGTTAGGGCGAAAAAAAAAAAAAAAAAAAAAAAAAGTACCTACCCTAAACCCACAAGCATGTATGAGGAATGTGATGAAAGTGAATGAAGTAAAAGAGGTATATCAGGATCGTAGCAAGTGGAAAGCCGTGATCTATGCCTACCCCTCTGGGAAATAGGCGTGATTTAATGTATGTATGTATGTTGTACACCGATTACTCCCTAACGTATGGTCTGTTTTCAATGATTTTCATCATCTATAGCATTGTTCATCTATGGCATTGTCTTTAGGTATTACTAGCCCGCGGTTTCGCTCGCGTGGTACCTATGAATATAAAAAGCCTATTCCAGTCCAGAATATAGGTAATCTTTCTCTGTGCCAAATTTCATCCAAATCCGTTCGTCCGTTGGGGCGTGATTGAACAACAAACATCCAAACATCATAACATTCAAGATTCAAGATGTTTATTTGCAGAAATAAGTGTTACAGAGAGGTCTTAAAGCTATGAATATGGCACTTATAAACTTATTCACTCTTTTCGAGCATCGCAAATTATTATTTTAGACGAAAGACTGTAAACTTAACACTTATTATACCTAGTACATTTTTAAAATAAATCAGTTTAGACCACGGAAACAACATACAATCCTCACAAACTTTCGCATTTATAATATTAGTAGGATTGAAACATTTTCAGGACAAGAATCGGAAAAATGGAGTCATTGAGTATGTCGGATTACAATCTGAAATCAGGTAAGTTTATACACATTTGTGGTACAATAGTTTATGTGCACATGCCTCACGTGCATTTCGTTTGAAAGGTAGAATATTGTTAATCTTAAAATTATTTAACATTAAAAAAATTATTATTGCTTATCATTAAAAAAATATAGTGAACAGGTATTACTTTTAGAAAAAAAAAACGAAAAAAAAAAAAAGTTTTTTTTTTCTACTTCAGAAAGTGCTTTCTAACAAAAAAGTCCCCTTTTCGGCAGTAGTGCCCTCTTCGCTCGCCTAGCCCGGTATAGTTGGCAGTGGTAGTAAGAGACCCACAGCATAAAAATCCGTTCGAAAAAAAAAAAAGTCCCATTTAAAATCATTTTTTTTAGTTTTTAAACGATATTATTCAATGGAGTATCTCAAAATCTCTGGCCGTGGTCTGCCGGCTGATGAATATAGATAGGCTCCTCTTTATGTCCTACCGGTGGATGTCGTAAGTGGTTTAACAAACATGCTAAAGGCGCCGTTTTCAAAGTTTATCTTAATTGTGGCCGTGGTGGCCCCGGCTGAAAAAATAGGACCCTCCATATCTACCTACCCGCATCCGGATGGATCCGTAAGAGGCGACTAAGGGAAAAAAGCTAGGGGATGGGCGGCAGCGTCCCTCATTTTAACAACGATAGCTCTAACTGCGCTCACCAACCCGCATGCCCAGCGTGGCGAGTATGGGCAAATCCCCCCAAATGATTGTTTGTGTGCAGGCTGTACGTACAAGGCGCTGGAAATCTATGGGGGAGGCCTGTTTTCAGCAGTGCACGTGCTACGGCTGAAATAATGATGATGATGATGATTCGTTTTAGTTTTCTATCTGTAAATTAAGTCCCTTAATTTTTAATTCAGATGATTCTGGCGGTCATGAAGATTGGATGGACTCCGCCTACAGTAGTCTAAGGGACTCTACAAGAACGTAAGTGTAACGTAAATGTAACGTAAAGTAACGTACGTAACTACCAAAATACATGGCTGGCCTGGCCTAGTGGGAGTTACCTAGACTTTCAATCCTAAGGCTTGGTCGCGAGGAACAGGCGTAGCTTCACCTAGTTTCTAAGACGTTTCAAAGTGATCCTAGTGATTTTATTGAAATAAACACCGTTTGAGTTTAAGTAAGGTCGTGGGATTGAGTCCCCTTCGTGCACCAGTGGATTTTCATATCGGGGCTATCCTCACTTCGAGCGGAGGAATAACAAATGTTATGTTATATTACATAGCTATTATTATTTTAGTAAATATTATCATCATCATCATCATCAGCCTGTAGAAGTCCACTGCTGGACATAGGCCTCCCCTAAAGAGTTCCACGACGAACGGTCTTGAGCCTTCTCCATCCACCGACTTCCCGCAAACTTCACAATGTCGTCGGTCCATCGGGTGGGGGGCCTGCCTCTTAGCACCCCCTGCTCCGCCGTTACCGTGGCTGCTACCAGTACCAGGAATAGCGGAGCTGCCGGGGACTGGGGGCCGTCTTTTATTTTTACCTATCATAGGGGGGATTGGACCGTAACCCACCACGCTGGTCCAGTGCGGGTTGGTGGGTGGAGCGACAGAGCCTCATTCGCTGATCGGCAGGGTGTACCACGTGCCGGTGAGGTTGTCTTGGGTTCCGAAAGGTGTTATCAGGAACCCCTTACACCCCTAAATATTATGTTATCCTGTATTTGTAAATACATTAAATAAAATAAATAAAAGGGCATTTATTCACCAAGAGTTCCTACACACAGTTATAAAGATACAATAATTACAGAAAACCAAGTTTTGGTATGTAGGTAGACAGGTGTAATGGTCGAGGGCTCAGCTACGCTGCTTTTCAGCCTCGCCATAAAATGTCTGCTGTCGTCACAGCAGCAAATGTTCTTTCTTTCATTCTATTTTCGTCGAGACGAGGAGTCGAGGCAAGGACATACTCGTAAGGGGGGGGGGGGGGGGCGTATCACGGGTTCGAATCCTGAGTGGATTTTTTGTGATATAAACATCTCTTATAGTAAGTAACAATAGTAGCTGTTTTCTTTTGTACAGGTAAAATACAAATGACTGATAGCTGTGAGCCACTGTTTTTAAAACATAAGATTCTGACACTTCCGTCCTTATATATTTTTGAAATAGCGTTGTTTGTAAGACAGAACCCTCATCTGTTTCCACGTATGGGTGACGTCATCCGTAACAGAGACGAGATGACAACAGACTCCGAATGCTGTTTTGCAGTTGGCAAAACAGCTTTGCTACGAAAAAGCGTAGTCTGTATGGCATCAAAAATTTATAATAAAATACCCTCAACATATAAAGTTCTGAGTGACAATTTATTTAGATCTAAATTTAAAAAATTGTTAGTGAGTAAGTGCTATTATGATATTAATTATTTTTTAGAGGACGCATTGTAATCATTGTTCATTTTTAATTTGTTATTTCTTTTTTCTCTTTCATACGATTTTGACATTCTTCTATTTTAAATTTTAGTTATACGATTTTTGACATTCATTTATTTGTAATTTTGCATGCCGACTATGGTAGAACATAATTGAAACACTATTTATTTTATGACCATTGTTAACCTACATTATGTTCAAGCAAATAAATTTATCTTTATCTTTACAGGCACTGGATGGACCGACGACTAGGCAGCATATTGAAGCTACCGTACAAAGCATGTGAGTTCTACTATCCTACTCTCCGCTGCTTTACTTCCAAATAATTGATCGAGCAAGCGCAATGGGCGTTGTTTTTTTGAGGAGCGCTTGTAATACCAGAGGCATCACGCACGCGTTGCCGACCACGAACCCCTTTCCCCCCTAAAGAGCTCTGGTAACCTTACTCACCGCAGGAACACAACACTATTTGAAACAAATAATGTTATTTGTCTGCGATCTTCTGTAATAATAATTTGTTGAATGTTTTCTGATAATAAGTGACATGAATAATTTGAAATCTGTTTTTATGGTTACTAACATAGTTTATAGGTAAATAAATGTACTAACAATTATGGTGAACAACCGAAATAGAAATAAATTAAATTAAATATTCTTTCTGATCATAAAAAAACATGTTTTTTGTTTCAGTCAAAAAGAACATTCTGGCTCGAAGCTCGCTCATTAGTGTTTTGATTAGCAGCGACAATGATTTGTTAGTATCGATAAGAATAATTAATGAATCCTACTTATCCTACTAATATTATAAAATGCGAAAGTTTGTGAGGATGCTTGGATGTTTGTTGTTCAATCACGTCGTAACGGCTCAACCGATTTCGTTGAAACTTGGAATAGATACAGTTATTTACTTAGAATAGCATGTAGGCTACTTTTTATCTTCTTGTACCTCGCGAGCAGGAGGAACATTGAACCACAAACATACAAACATCTTCGCAAACTTTCGCATTTATAATAATATAAGGATATTTTTTTATTTAATTATTGTTTTTCAGTACGCTAATGAAGAGAATAAAGTTACTATTTTACGAAGAAATTACGGAGCACCAGAAACGTGGCCTTAAAAGATTGTATTCTACTATAAATCGCAAAAAAACACCAAATAAGCTGGGATGGTAAGATTTTACTCAAAGATTTTACTCATTTGTGTACATTTTCGTGAGTAAGGATCCGGATCCGGATCCGGTAATCATCCGGATGTCGTAAGAGGCGACTAAGGGAAAAAAGCTAGGGGATGGGCAGCAGCGTCCCTCATTTTAGCAACGATAGCTCTAACTGCGCTCGCCAACCCGCATGCCCAGCGTGGTGAGTATGGGCAAATCCCCCCACATGATAAGGAATTCGCTCTGTCTGTGGGGGAGGCCATGTTTAGCAGTGGGCGTCGAACGGAGATGATTATGATGATGATGATCATCGAAGTACCAACTTTTACCAAACACCGCGAGATCTCAGTTCGGGGCGAACCACTAGTTATCTAATTGATTTGTTTTAGTGACTCTTCTTCTCTAACATAGCCTTGTTTTTCAGGCTCGATACTGTAACGAATGTCAATGCCAACAATCAATTACAAAGGTAATATAAAATGCCTACATACATATAACACCCAACAGTCACTTATAGTCCTGACCCCACACTAGGATCCCCTGTGTCGTGGGTATCGGATACTACGAGTACCATGGTACCACAACACTCAGACCCGGAACAAATATTTGCAGAACACGCAAGCATTTGTCCTGCAGCCAGAATCGGGTCATCAGCAACTCTTGTGTAGAGCGGGTAAGGGCCTCTAGCTGGCGCCGTTTACCCTAGCTTCTTCGCTGAAAGCCAAGACTTCCATGTCACGGGGTAATCAGACGGGCACACCCCTTTTGGCAGGGGGTCAACAATTTAATTATCAACCTAGCACTTGGTATTTTTAAAAATCATTTTTTTTAGGTCAAGTGGCTGTCATCATAAAAGGTTTGTGACTTTTTAACCATCATCATCATCATCATTTCAGCCGTACGACGTCCACTGCTGAACATGGCCTCCCCCACAGACACAGCAAATTCCTTATCATGTGGGGGGATTTGCCCATACTCACCACGCTGGGCATGCGGGTTGGCGAGCGCAGTTAGAGCTATCGTTGTTAAAGTGAGGGACGCTGCTGCCCATCCCCTAGCTTTTTTCCCTTAGTCGCCTCTTACGACATCCGCGGATAGGTAGATATGGAGAGGCCTATTCTTCAGCCGGGGCCACCACGACGACTTTTTAACCATAAAATATAGTAACTATTAGTTGTTTATAGAATAAATATGTGTGGGGAAGTATGTGTGGAGTAACCTTGAAAGATAAGAGTATGGAACAGTGTGATAAGAGAGCGTTGTTGAGTAAAAGCCACACCGTACATATTATGTTTGGTGCAGCTTTATGCTGAGACGGGACCGATTTGCCCCGCACAACGCATACCTACTCAGCCTACCTACCGCCTCACCTACCTACATGTTTCTGTTTTCTTATTGTGTTTTTGTATTACTAGGTTTAAGTATTTTTTTTTCTTTGTATCTACCTACCTACCTACCTACTTACTGCGTTGTGGGTCAAATAAATACATTTTCTTCTTCTTTCTAAATTAATAATAAAATATAATTTCAGACTTGGTCCATATTTTGTTAGTAGCATATTTATAAAAGTTCTTATGACTAATGTTAGTATGAACAGACAACTCTGCCTTCTGCGCTAGAGGTCGCGGGTTCGATTCCCGTACTGGAGAAACATTTGTGGCTAACACAGATGTTTGTTCTGTGTCTGGGTGTTAAATATATATCTATATCCTATTATGTTATGTATATCAGTCTCTGGTACACATAGTACAGGCTATGCCTAGTTTGGGATAATGTTGACCGTGTGTGATATGTCCGGAATATTTATTTATTTAAGAAAAAGAGGTTACAAATAAATAAATATTCCGGACATATTCACACGGTCAACTGATCCCAAACTAGGCATAGCCTGTACTATGGGCACCAGAGACTGATATACATAACATAATAGGATATAGATATATATTTAACACCCAGACACAGAACAAACATCTGTGTTAGTCACAAATGTTTGTCCAGTGCGGGAATCGAACCCGCGACCTCTAGCGCAGAAGGCAGAGTTACTACCAACTGAGCTATGAGGCCAGTCAAAAATAAAAAAAAATGAAAGCGAATTTTTTTGTTAATCAACCACTCGCATCCTTGGCATCATCGACGGTCTTAGGCCACCATACCTCAACATGGTCACTAACATAATACAGGATGACCATGAAAGACTCAGTGACACGATAAGAAGAAGGGGCATCCAGTGGTTTAATATAAGACAAACCCATCTTTCATATAGTGCGTTCACGATGCTGTTCGGGCTGTCACGAACTCTTCTTCTCAAAGATAAAAGTAAAAGAAGATGTAGTTTTTTTAAATTTTATACGGAGGCAAACAGGCTTACAGCATTGCCTGGAGCATTGCTAATGCGTTGCCTGCCGAACCCCTCCCCCCCTAAAGAGCTCTGGCAACCTTACTCACCGCAGGAACACAACACTATTTAGTATTACATTAGTGTAGTGTTAACATTATGTAGTGATGAGGATTGAGAAAGGTATGCTGAGATGGTTTGGTCATGTAGAGATGAACGAAAGAAGATTGACGAAACAGGTGTATAAGGCGAGTGCATTTGTTCACTTATGGACAACTTAGCCAACCGTCCACTAAAATTTTCTGTAGGAGATGAGCAATCGGTCCCTTTCGTATATAGTCAACTTCAATAGGTCCACTTCTCAATAGGTCCACTTCTCAATAGGTCCGCGTATCAATCGGTCCACTTCTCAAATGGTCCCCTATTCCTTGTGTCCGGCAAACTACAGTCGAGAGTAATGAATTCGGAAAAGTATTTTAATATTAAATTATGTTTGAACCAATTAAATCAAAGAAAGGAAGGTGGCGACAATCGTAACTGAATGATAATGGTGCGATCTTTATCATGCGATTATCATGTTCAAGTCATTGAATTAGTAGGATTGGGGGCCAGCAATGCATCGCCCGGTTCGTGGTTAATGTGTAAATACATTGCTGGTTTCAGATGCAAGCACTTCAGGACTTCACACAGCTACAGATGCATGCGCGCGCACGTCATGAGACTAGCCGGCCCTACTGCGAGCGAGTGAGTTCAATCTTTGCATTTAAAAAAACACGAATGTTGAAAAAGTAGAAGTTTTTATTTTCAGTTTTAGTATTAAGCCCCTTTCGGGATACTATTTACATCTTAATAATAATAATGTTTTATTTGGAACTTTATCATATATTTTTTTATTTTTTTATATTTCGGACATATCACACACGGTCAACTGATCCTAAACTAGGCATAGCCTGTACTATGGGTACCAGAGACTGATATACATAAGAGATTTATATTTAAGACCCAGACACAGAACAAACATCTGTATTCATCACACAAATGTTTGTCCCGTGCGAGAATCGAACCTGCGACCTCTAGCGCAGAAGGCAGAGTTACTACCAACTGAGCTATGAGGCCAGTCAAAAGGTCATCATAGGTAGGTACAGTAATGAATTGGGTAAAAACGATGATAACTGCAGTAGTTGTTTAACTGTGTCGCAGCTACCAACGCCCACCATATACGTTATCCCATAACGGTAGACAACCTCTCAGTTCTCCAGGCGATCTGATGCTTAAGGGGGTAGTTTAAGGGTGAGAGCACTGGTGGAGGGGTGGTAGTGGCCTCGCCTTCTTATTCACAGGTTTTGGTTTCAAAATCTGTCATGCACCAATCGATATTACATTCGGAAAATTTGTGCGCTATACTAGTCTCAAATGGTGAAGGAAAACATCGTGAGGAAACCGGCATGTCCTAGAACCTAAATAATCGAAGACATATATATATTAATATATATATTTATTTATTTATTCTCTCTCACAAAGGTTTCATATAGTTAGACTTATAATTCGGTTGAGAAAACACATTGTTAACCTGTTTAGTGAGAGACTGGTGCCTGAGAAAGGTTTGTAGAACCTGTATTACAGGTCACCAGTGCTCCCACTTGACGAAGACATGTGACATGTGCACTAAAGGAGCCTCTAAGAGGCGCACTTTAATCCTTTCACTACACTGATTCATTCACCGACGGTCATAGGCCCTTTTCAGGACCACTGTCGCGGATACTTTGTTAGGTAATTTTAGTACTAGAGACGGCAACACTGTTTCATAGGTTGCAACACTAATGTTCTCCCACTTTCCTTTTTCCCTTCTCTCCAAAAAACTGAAAAGCAAGATGTCACCAAAAAGGCGCTAGAATCTGTAACAATTAAATAAATCTACAATGTGATGGAAGCAGTGTTTTATTCCGCCACATAATATGGCGACCGTGAGGAAAAGCGCCTAAGAAGAAGTTCTCCGAGTTTTGTCCGTCGCTGGTATCGTGTGAAATATAGCCTCGTGTGCGGTGTAACCGGTGCGGTGTGACCGCCATTTTTCTGAGACACGAGGTTAAGATTGTAAGTTTTTTGTTAGCCAGATACAATCAGATCACACGAAATGGAAGCCGCGGCGGCATTAAGAGAAACTCGGGAACGGGAGCAGCTAAGAAGGCTGTTTAGCAGGACCGCTACAACTTTGGAGGCGCATTTGGACAAACGAGACTTTACACAAGCCGTCATAGACTTGGATTATCTTCAAGAGAAAATTACAAGAGAACAAGTGGACGGCTTGGTTCAGGATAGAATGCTAAAATCAGAGGACTTTAACGAAGAGAGGTATTCGGTAGAAGTAGACACTTCGGAGACCTACCAATACCGATGGTGCAAAATTAGATCTTTGGCTCAGACCGGCATTTCGTCAAAATTAGATTCGAGAAATGAGAAGACGAAAGATACAATCCAAATGAGAAATTTCAAGCTGCCACGTATCGAACTCAGACAATTTGATGATGACCTGAAGAATTGGTTGGGATTTTGGGGCCAATTTAATAAGATTCATGAGGATGCTGCAATGAACAAAGAAGACAAATTTCAATACCTGGTTCAAGCAATGAAGGAGGGCAGCAACGCACTAGCACTTGTGGAGAGTTTTCCCCCATCCGCTGACAATTATGACAAAGCCATCGAGCAGCTGAAGGCGAGGTATGGGCGGGAGGATCTTCTTATTCAGGTCTATGTGCGACAATTGTTGAGCTTGGTCCTCAATCATAACAAAGATAAGGTATCTGTTAGAGCGTTGTATGATAAATTATCAACTTATTTGCACTCATTAGAGACTTTAGGCATTGTCAAACAAAAATATGAAACAATTTTGTATCCTTTGGTAGAGTCTGCCATTCCAGAGTCATTGTTGGTGGCCTGGAACCGGGCAAATACAGATCAATCAACTAACCAACTAGCTAAATTGTTAAATTTCATTAAATCTGAGGTGGACACGGAAGAGCGTATCAAGTTGGCAAGGTCTGATTTTGGTTGTTCCGGTACTAATCCCTCTCTCCACAGCAAGTCAGCCAGCAGTATGCCGACAGCGGCAGCACTGGTGTCCAACACAAAATCAAACTTTAGTAAGGATATTTCCATTAATACTAATAGTAATAATTGTTGTTTTTGTGATAAAGGTGGACACAGTGTATTTGAGTGTGGCAGAGCTAGTAAGATGTCTTTGGATGAAAAAAAGGAGGCTATAAAGAAGAAAGGCTGTTGCTACATATGTCTGAGGAAGGGGCACATGGCGAATAGATGTAAAACCTTTGTTAAATGCATATCTTGTGAGAAACGTCACTATGTTATTTTATGTCCAGATGTACATAGTAAGAGTGGTGGTGCTAGGACATCTGAGAATGTTTTAGTGTGTGCCAGAATTAATACTACGACTCTATTACAGACGCTGATTGTGAATGTCACCTATGAAGGGAAGAGTAAGAAGGTGAGGGCATTATTGGACAGCGGAGCACAGAGGTCGTATGTGAAAGCTGCAGTGGTCAAGGAATTGGGACTGCAGCCGACTGGCACAGAGAAGATAGGTCACATGTTATTTGGAGGTGTAGAACAACCAGCTGAGGTATACAAATGTTTTGAAATTCAGGTGAGCAATTTGGAAGACACCTTTATAACTAAGATTCAAGCATTAGGGCAGACTGAGTTATGCGGGCACCTACCAAAAGTTAAGAATGTGACACTATTGAAGAAATTGCGAGACTTAAATATAAAGATCAGTGATTTAGAATTTGCAGACACTGAAATAAGTCTCCTGATTGGGTCTGATTACCTTGGGTCCATTATTACCGAGCAATTGGTTCATTTAGATGACAACTTGATAGCTGTCAACACCAATTTAGGATGGACATTACAAGGCCCAATACATACAAAAAGTACAGTCAACACTACAAGTGTTTCATGCTTTTCAAAAACAAATCTTTCTGATTTGTGGAGTGTGGAGTTATTAGGAATTCAAGACCCCTATGAAAAGCAGTGTAAAGATATTACTGAAACAGAGATTTTAAGAGTGTTTAATAATAACATTTCAGTGAATGCACAAGGACGCTATGAAGTCTCGCTGCTATGGAAGGAAGGGTGTCCGAGGCTCAACACTAACTATGAAGTTGCATCTAAGAGGCTGGAAACGACAACAAAGAAGTTGAAGTCGACAGGTAACCTAGAAACTTATAATCATGTCCTACAAACATGGAAGAAGGATGATATCATTGAGAAGGTTACAGATGATAGTAAAGAAATCGGTCACTATTTGCCACATCACTGTGTCATAAAACCATCTAGTACCTCAACCCGTGTGCGCCCTGTGTATGATGCTTCCACCAAGGACAAGAATGGGTGGTCACTGAACGGTTGCTTGGATAAAGGTATTAATATGATAGAATTGTTACCGAAATTATTAATACAGTTTAGAAAAGGTACTTATGGAGTTGTCTCTGATATTAAACAAGCATTTTTACAGATATCTGTTGAAGAAAACGACAGAGACTATTTAAAATTCTTGTGGTGGGAAAATATAGAGACCTGTGATAAGATAGTGACATACAGACATAAGAGAGTAGTTTTTGGAATTACTTGTAGTCCATTTTTGTTGAGCGCAACAATAAATTACCACTTAGATAAGTGTTCAGAGGCCTACAAGAATACTGCTACTAAATTGAAACACACATTTTATGTCGACAACTGTGTAACGAGTTTTGACACTGTTGATGAGCTGAACACCTTCATTTCAGAATCTAAGATCATTATGACGAAGGCTAGATTTGATCTGCGTGGATGGGTGACTGCTCCTCATAAAATAGACGACACAGTTGATGTTTCAGTCCTGGGGATGACCTGGAACACATTACAAGATACCATGCAATGTAATGTGAACATCAATAAAACTCTACCGGAGAAGATAACAAAGAGGTATGTGTTCTCTGTGGCTCAACATGTGTTTGACCCATTGGGATTAGTTTGCCCTGCAACGTTGATACCTAAACTTATTATGCAAAAGATCTGGGAGAACAATATAGAATGGGACCAGGAAATACCCACGGATTTGGCTCATGAATTTAAGAATTGGTGGAAAACAGCTCACTTGATCAATCAATGTCATTTTTCAAGACGAATATCAGTTGTACCTCTAGAAGAATGTGAGACAAGTTTGCATATATTCAGTGATGCCTGCCAGACAGCCTATGCGGGTTGTGTGTTTGTGAGAACAGAGCAAAACAAGAAGGTACATGTACAACTTATTTTAGCAAAGAGTAGAGTAGCTCCAGCTAACAAGAAAATGACTCTTCCGAGGCTAGAACTTATGGGTGCACTTATTGCATCTAGATTGTACAGGGAAGTTATTGAATCTGAATTACTGGCCCAATGTAAGAACTACAAGGTCTATTTCTGGACAGATTCAGCTGTAGTCTTGACATGGATAAGAAGACAAGCACAATGGAAACAATTTGTGTCTAACAGAGTGGAAGAAATATGCAAAAACACAAATCGCAGCGATTGGCACCATCTGCCCGGTGAGCATAATCCTGCTGACCTACCATCGCGTGGATGTAATGCAAGAAAGCTTTTGGAAAGTCGATGGTGGGAAGGTCCAAACTGGCTCAAGTCCAAAATTGAAGATTGGCCTAAATCAAGCATTGGAGAACTCAATGAAACATGTGAAGAGATGGCGCGCGAAGAAATTGTAAAGAATGCTGTGGTTTGTACTGATGCAATAGAAGCTCCATTTAGTCAGAGGCTTATGTATTTTTCTAAGTACAATCGGATTGTCAGACTAGTAGCATGGATTTTACGCATGAGTTGTAAAGTAAGAAGAAAGTTCAATGTACAGCGAGATAATATAACAAATGATGAATATATAAATGCAGAGAATTCATTGATAAAGCTGTTGCAGAAAGAAAACTTTACAAAAGAAAGGCTACCTAAGAATTTGAACACAAACATGGATGACGAAGGAATCAGAAGAGTAAGGACGAGATTAGAGTTGAGTCAGGAAGATAAGAATTTCGTGAATCCAGTCCTGTTACCTGGAAGGAATGAAATCGTGCAACAGCTTGTACGACAAAGACACGAAAAACTTAATCATGCAGGAACACAGCTCTTATTGTCAAATCTTAGAAATGATTTCTGGATTTTGAACATAAGACGTCTTGGCAAAAGTACTGTGTCGAGGTGCATCATATGTAAAAGGGACAAGAGTAAACATTATGATGTTCCCGAAGCGCCGTTGCCCGCGGCTAGAATAGAAGCAACTGCTGCATTTCAGGTGACGGGAATTGATCTTGCTGGACCGCTTTATCTTCGAAACCAAGAGAAATGCTGGATAGTACTGTTCACATGTGCTACTTATAGAGCAGTACATCTAGAGTTGGTAGAATCCTTGTCAACAATAAGCTTTCTGATGGCTCTACGTCGTTTTATAGCTCGAAGAGGTCGCATGAATGTCATTTACACAGATTGTGGTAGTAATTTTCAGGGTGCAGCAAACCTATTGAAGGAAGTCGATTGGACCGAAGTTGAGGCTGCAACCGCCGCTATGCCTTCGCCCATCAAATGGCGATTTTCGCCGCCAAGAGCTCCGTGGTGGGGAGGATGGTGGGAAAGACTCATTAAGGTGGTAAAGGAAATGCTACGTAGAATCTTAGGTAAGGAGTCTGTAACATGGATAGAGCTGTCTACTCTACTGTGTGACTGTGAATCAGTCATCAATAGCCGACCCTTGACTTATGTAGCAACTGATGATGATGCCTTGAAACCCCTAACTCCAATGATGTTTTTACATAACTTACCTTCTAGTGACACACCTGACTTTGACCAACTAGATTCAAAAAATCTTGCTATTCGTTACCAGTATATGAATAAACTAAGAGCGGACTTCCGACAACGTTTTAGAAACGAATACCTATCTGTAATATGTAGTAAGGACAGGTGCAAGCCTAACTTTCCAAAGGTCAATGACATTGTACTCATAGAGACTGATTCAAAGAGATTGTACTGGCCATTAGGAATTATAAAGGAATTTTTAACAGGTGCTGATGGATACAGCAGAGTCGCCAGGGTACAGACTGCGACCGGCGAGTGTGTAAGAGCTTGCCAAAGGCTATATCCATTAGAGTTGACGGCGGTCACGGATGAGTGGCGTAGAGCGACTACAAACGACGGAGGTAAGCCTGAGACTAGCTCAAGCAGCGGGGATGTTGGTCCGGATGCAATTTTGAACTCAGACTTGTCCGTTTACGCTCAACCGCTATCAGCCACCACTAGACATGGTAGAACAGTAAAAGTACCGCAGAGGTACTTAGACTAATTAGAGTATTCCATTGGTTTGGTTGTTTGTTTTGTATTACCTATGCGCTTCCAGCTATATTTTAGAATAGGTTCTTACATGATGATGAACAGTTATCTGTGATATATGCCTTATAATATGATATTGTGTATAATTGTGGTGACAAACATAATATATAGGTATATAATTTCTTGACTTATGATAAACATGATGCAGTGTAATGTAGATGTACATGAATAATAGTTGACTTGAAAGGAATATGTTCATATAATTTTATATTTAAGAATTCATGACAAATTGTATGTATGACATATTAGAAATAATTTATTGACTAAGTAGAACAAATATTGTGGTATGTACCTATAATTTTAGTATTATGAATAATTGGAAATGAATAATTTAATAATAATGTGACATAATGTTTATAATTCCATTGCAATTGTTTAGATTAGGATTATTGTATTATCAGAATTTACTGAAATTAGAAACGCAAGAGAGAACATGTTTTGTTATAATATTTACTAGATTTTGACATGATAATGTATTGAGATATTGTACCTATTGTGACTTACCTATCTGGCTAGGTACATACTTATATTTTGTTGACTCGATACACTCTGTATCATGATTATTTAGTTTTATTTTATTTTTGTAATAAGACCATTCTGTGAAGGTATCAGAATGTTTAGCTCTTATTGAAATGTAATTTTTGTGTTCTGTTTTATCTTGCGTGGGGAGGATGTCGCGGATACTTTGTTAGGTAATTTTAGTACTAGAGACGGCAACACTGTTTCATAGGTTGCAACACTAATGTTCTCCCACTTTCCTTTTTCCCTTCTCTCCAAAAAACTGAAAAGCAAGATGTCACCAAAAAGGCGCTAGAATCTGTAACAATTAAATAAATCTACAATGTGATGGAAGCAGTGTTTTATTCCGCCACAACCACTGTTAGATCACTATCAGTTTTCAAAGTCTATAGTCTATTAGGTGTATAAATGAAAACGCGGAAATATCGAAACACTGAATTTATTACTTGATTAAATTATTCTATTAATACTGTGTTAACCGTATGAGTTGTTATTTATTATCACTAACATCTGTAGAAGTATTTAGAAAAAATGCTGGTTTTA
This sequence comes from Anticlea derivata, assembly GCA_947579855.1. Taxonomy (NCBI): domain Eukaryota; kingdom Metazoa; phylum Arthropoda; class Insecta; order Lepidoptera; family Geometridae; genus Anticlea; species Anticlea derivata. Next base: position 1,795,350 of record OX388287.1, on the reverse strand, counting down.
ATCTATCTATTGATATATGTGTGGTTCTATTAGGTAACTGTATATGAAAAACTTTATCCGTTCTATCTAAAATACGGTAGGGGCCTTCGTAAGTCGGACATAATGATTTTTTTAACATGTCCTTCCGTATAAACACATGCGTACACGATCTAAGATCCTTGCTAACGAAAATTTTACGCGAATCGCTGACTGCTCGTGTCTGAGGCTTAACCCTACCTATGACCTGTCGTAAGTTATCTAAATAGGCATGATGGTCTGAAAACTTTTGATTATCTACATGAAAAAAATCACTAGGCAGTCTAATAGTATCTCCGTACAGCATCTCTGCTGCACTAACCCCTGTGTCTGTTCTGCTTACTGTTCTTAATCCTAGCATAACTGTAGGTAATTCTTCTGACCAATCTGTACCACTAGTTAACCGTGCCGTTAATGCGCTTTTCATTGAGCGATGCCATCTTTCGATTAACCCGTTTGATTGTGGATGATAAGGTGTGGTTCTAACCCTATTAACCCCTAATATTTTCATTAGAGCGTTAAAAAGATCACTCTCGAATTGTCTACCTTGATCAGTCGTAATTCTACTAGGACATCCATATCGACAGATCCAATTTTCGTAAATAATCCTGGAAACCGTGTCAGCTGAAATGTCTGAGACTGGAATAGCCTCTGGCCAACGCGTGAAACGGTCCATGATTGTTATGCAATATCGATAACCATGTTTAGTCGTAGGTAATGGTCCAACAATATCTGTATGAATGTGCTCAAACCTAGTACAAGAAGGGAAGTCAGTCAATTTTGAAACTGTGTGTCTACTTACTTTTGATTTCTGACAAGCAATACAAGCTCTAGACCATAAGTTAATATCTTTGTTCATACCGGGCCAAAAAAATCTAGCTGTAATCAATCTACGCGTGGTACGTTTACCAGGGTGGCTCATATTATGTAGACAATCAAACGCTGTTTTTCTAAATTGAACCGGTAAATAAGGTCTGGCATTGTTCGTTGAGACTTCACAATATACCTGTTTATTAGAATAAGGTATCAAGATACGCTTTAATGTAAACTTAGCGTCCGTTTCCGTAGTAACAAGATCGTCGGTTTCTTGTGCTTGAGCTAAGTCCTCGTAATTTAAAACTGTAGGACAAAGGATTGATTCAACACGCGATAACGCGTCAGCTACTGTGTTATCTGAACAAACAATATGCTTTATGTCGCTAGTAAATTCACTAATATAAATTAGTTGCCTGGCCCTTCTAGGAATCTCTTTGTCTGTACCTATTTTCGTGAAAGCGTAAATTAACGGTTTATGATCGGTAAAAACCGTAACTTGCCGTCCTTCAATCATGGTCCTGAAATGCACTATAGCCATGTAAATAGCGGTTAATTCCTTGTCGTAAGTACTGTACTTTTGTTGAGAGTCTGCTAACTTCTTAGAAAAATAACCTAAAGGTACCCATTTACCATCAATTTTTTGTTGCAGTACTGCACCCACGCACGAATCTGAAGCATCTGTCATTAAAGATAAAGGCGCTGTTGTACTAGGGTGAGATAAGGTAGCTGCATTTTGCAAACTTACCTTACACTCTTTAAAAGCTTCGATGCTACTTGCATCCCATACAATTTGTGTTTTATCTTTCTTTTTAGAATTGTGTAGATATTTACAAAGTACCGATTGAAATTTGACTGCATGCGGTAAATGTGCTCTATAAAAATTAATTATCCCTAAAAATCTTCGAAGTTGCTCTACCGTATCCGGTCTAGGGTAATCTGCGATAGCCTTAACTTTGTCCGGCAAAGGGCAGATACCGTTCTGTGACACTTTATACCCCAAAAAATTGACCTCAGATTTTCCAAATTCACATTTGCTCAAGTTTATAGTAATGCCGAAATCATTGAATTTTTTAAACAGTTTTCTCAGATGTTCCTTGTGAATCTCTTCATTATCCGAAGCTATTAAAATGTCGTCGATATAACAGAAAATTGAAGATTCGCTCTGCTCGTCGCTACATCTTATGCGTTCGATACCTTTTAATACATTATGATCCATAAACCTTTGAAAAGTCTGAGCAGCATTACGTAAACCGAAATTTAACCGTGTATACTCCATTAATCCGAAAATTGTGGATATGGCGGTTTTTTCTATATCCTCCGCAGCTATTGGTATGTTATGGTAAGCCCTGTTTAAATCTAAGCGTGTGTACCAAGTTTTACCGGGTAGCATAAATGTAAAATTCTGTAATCGCGGTATCGGATATCTGTCCGGTTTTGTTATAGCATTGAGAGCTCTATAGTCCCCACACGGACGAATTTTTCCGTCTTTTTTAGGAACTACATGAAGTGGACTCGCCCACTCGCCTTGTCCGGGTCTACATATCCCTAATTCTTGCATGTACCTAAATTCTTCCTTTACCTTCTCGAATCGGTCCGGCGGTAATGGCCTTGGACGCGTGAAAACCGGCGGACCTGTCGTAACAATGTGATGACAAACATCATGAGGAGCTGTTTCTCTAAAAGAAATGGGCTTAGTGATATCCGGAAATTCCTCTAAAATTTCCCTATAAGGATTATCGCTCTGTATGCTCTTAATCGAAGGCTCATTATACGTTACGATGGCTCCATCCGTACGCAAGTTCGTTACACTATCTATTAATCTCTTATTAAATACGTCGACGATTAATTTAAAATATTCTAAAAAGTCTGCACCTAAAATAGCTTGTTTCACATCACTGATAATAAAGGTCCACTTAAATGATCGCCTTAGTCCCAAATTTAATTCTAACGTCTTTACCCCGTAAGTCTTTATTTCTGTGTTGTTAGCTGCAAACAGTTTATAATCACTCACTTCATTAGTTACACTTTTAAACTTAAGTTTGGGCAATACCGACACATTTGCCCCAGTGTCTACAAGAAAACGTAAATTTAACTTACGGTCTGTCACGCACAAACGATGGTTACCTGCCGCTATGCAGTTTCCCATCGAACTTAATTGCACAGCGGCTAGTTTTCCGACGACGACGCAGCTCCTGAAGCCTCTCGGGTCCCAGCAACAGACGCGTTGCTTACGCTTTTGGCTCCCGGCTGCTTCCAATTGCAGGGCTGCTCGCACGTCCTGGCCCTGGCGCGCCAACGGTAGTGGAACCGGCACAGCCAGTTTTTGCTACTTGGTTCCCTGTTGCGCCCTCGGCTTTGCGACCTCGGACGGTCCCAGCCGTTTTCTCTGTTTCTGGATCGCCCCCTGATTTCGCTAATCTCGTTCTTGAGGCTTTGTAGCTCCACAGTCATTTTAGACAGTTGGTCTGCCAGGTCGGGTACCGCTGCATTTCTCACTGCAGCTATGTCTCCCGTGTTTACATTTTCCATAATCTTATCAGCCATTATGGCCAAATCATCCAGCTTGGCATCTGGCGTCACTGTCAGCACCGTGCGCACCGCGGTGGGTAGTCGAGATGTCCACAAACGCCGTAACGCATCACTACACACTTGTGTGTTTGCCGCCAAACTAGACATTTTTCGTAAGAGCTGTGAGGGTTTCTGTGTGCCTAGATCCATTTCGCTCACCAGCTTATGAAACTGCTTCTCAGCACTCTCTTCAAATGCGGCGAGAAGTCTTTCTTTAATGGTCGCGAATTTATTGTATTGCGGTGGTTTCAATATTAAATCTCCTACTTGTTGAATCGCGTCCCTATTTAATTTTGATATCACTAAGTTGTACTTAGTGGAGTCGCCCTGCTTTTGTGGGTCCATCACCGCATCAAACTGCGCAAACCACAGTCGGGGCATTTCCGTCCAAAATTCCGGTATTCTTGAAGATAAGCTAATAGCAGCTAGGTCTGCTACCGGCTGAACGCTAAAAGCTTGCTGGGCTGCTTGCTGAGCCCGAGCCGCACCCGCAGGCACGGTCTCCGACTGCATCGTGTAATTACGGAAAAACTGATTCTAATTTAATAATATTAAAAAAATATATATTGTCACTCGCACAAAAATTCTATTTATCACGTCGGGGTCACCAATTGTTAGATCACTATCAGTTTTCAAAGTCTATAGTCTATTAGGTGTATAAATGAAAACGCGGAAATATCGAAACACTGAATTTATTACTTGATTAAATTATTCTATTAATACTGTGTTAACCGTATGAGTTGTTATGGGCGACTGGCTTCGCGTCTATTAATAGCTACACTCCAGCCCGACCACATCGCTACCTATTGTATGGTGTAGTATGTACCTACTTATAAACAATGACCCTACAACCACCATACCTCAACCTGGTCACTGACCTAATACAGGCCAAGAAAGAATCGGTAAAACGACAAGAAGAAGAAGAAGGGGGTAGTCAGAGACACGTCCTAATGTTTGGCACATGTCCATATTTTGAGTGGCACAAAATTAAAATTGTAACCATTCGTTTGTGTGTGTAGAATCCTACTAATATTATAAATGCGAAAGTTTGTGAGGATGTTTGTTGTTCAATCACGGCATAACGGCTCAACCGATTTCGTTGAAACTTGGAATATATAAAGTTCTTTACCTAGAATAACATATAGGCTACGCACCATGCGAGCAAAACCGCGGGCAGAAGCTAGTGTATAATAACAAAAATAAAAAATTGTCATCTGTGACATTTGACTCAGACCACTCCTGCAATGCCGATTGCAGGAGTGGTCTGAGTCAAATGTTTTGCATGAAGTAATGTTTTATTTTTATTTTCAGATTGGTTGGATTTAGAAACAAAGTGAAGAACATAGTGTCTCCTGGATTTATAGCGAATGTTGGCCGTACGTACTTCTTTTTTTTTATACAACTAAGGTGGCAGTCAAGCATACGGCCCACCTGTTGGTAAGCGGCTACCGTAGCCTATGAGCGATTGCAATACCAGAGGCATCACGCACGCGTTGCCGACCCCGCCCCCCTCACCCTTAAAGAGCCATAGCCAGCCAGAATTTACCTGTTGGTAAGCGGCTACCGTAGCCTATGAGCGCTTGCAATACCAGAGGCATCAGGCACGCCGACCCCTCCCCCCTCTCCCCTAAAGAGCCATAGCCAGCCAGAAAGGGAAAAACATTGAAAAAAAATATTATAAATCACTTGTCTACCTACTTTTTATTTTATTTTCAGAGGCAAAGTTTGCAGCCATCGCTATGTCCCAAGCATGTGGCAATTCTCAGCCGGGTTCAGTAAAAGTATGAAGATTTTACGTTAGCGTAAAATATCTAGAAAAAAAAAAAAAAACTATTCCAAGCACTTGAATTTTTTTGCAGATTTTTATTATTTTCCACTTGTTTCCTAACAGCTCACACAAAACACGCGGCTATCGTAAGATACACTTCACAATTCAATTATGTACACTAATTAATAATAATAGTAACAAAAATCAAAATAAAAAGCAAAACAAAATATCATTTCATTAAAAAAAAACATTCAAGCCGTGTTGGCATACCTATGGCCGTACCTAGACTTTCGATCCGAAGGTTTTTTTTTTTTTTATTGGAGATGGTTAGGCGTTTGACCACCAGCTCACTTTTGCAAGTGAGATGTGGCCTAAGATGGAGCACGCTTTACCAGAAGGAACTTATTCACTCTAGATTTGAAGACTCCTAGATTGTACTCGTCCGGGAAAACAGACGCTGGCAGATCGTTCCACTCTTTGCCAGTGCTTATAATAAAGGTGGAGAAGAAACGTTTGGTTCGTTTGGTGCAGCAACGCATTTGAAGGGTTTTGGGCAATCAAATAGGCTTATATAATAGATAATCGATAAACTCGTATATTGTAGCAGAGGAAAAACACGCCAATGTCTTGCGCGCGCGCAACGTCAATCAAGCGCGTACGTGTTTAAACCACTTACAGTACGGCCGGCGGATCTAGACCGGTCTGAAGTTGCGCTTTCGGAAATTGTGCGCAGGTACAGGCGAGACAAAAATAGTCTTACCACCTATTCGACCCTAAAAGTGACTACTGCGCAGCGTTGCAAACGAACTTAACGCCGGTCTAGATCCGCCGGCCGTACTGTACCTTAGATCAAAGACCATAAAAAACACTTTTTTCACAATATGTAAAAACTTTCCGCGTCAACCAAGCGTGCCCGTGTTTACTGGAGCAGTAATGGCGTCGGACAATGATTTATTTACACATGCCGTTGATAGATGGCGTGTAAAAGCGGCTATCAAGCACAACACGGCTTTGCCGGCGTGCGATGTGTAATTTTAAAAGAGACGTTTCATCGATATATGGAGCCTGGGCCTGCACTGTGTACACTGCTCTAAAATATGGCTAAGCAATAAAGTAAACGTATTTAATTGGTTATTTTATTTAAATTGACTTCGTTCTAAGGTACATTAAGATTTTCTTCGCTAAAGAGAGCAACACACAGCGCTACAAAAATATGGCGGATGGACGCGCGTGAAATGTCATTTTGACAACCTACATATATCTGACAAAACAAAAATATCAAATCAAACAACATGACATGAAGAATATGTCAATGTCATGTCAAACGCCAACTATAAACCAACATGGTGGCCATCAAATAGTGTTCACATAGTAAAAAACTTACCAGAAGAACTATTCTTGTACCATCGCATTTGTCTTCAAATTAATGAAATTGTATTTTTCTTGTAATCTCCTATTTTTTCCTAATTTTTCTATGTAGTGTACATGGACCAGCCAGGCTATTGCGTAAGCAAAATGGTAATGAAGATCGCAATTTTAGGGATGATTTTATAAATTTTAGCTACATCTGAACATTATCAAACATGAAAAGGAAGAAGATTAAGTCTTGAAATTTTCCATTGTCAAGTTTGGAATGTTTTGAATCTTGCTAAGATTGTTAAAATTACCCTCAAAGTTACGATCTTCATTGCCATTACGCTTAGGCAATTGCACCCCAGGCCCAGAATGAAATGGCTCCTTTATTTCAAAGTAATCCTTGCGTCTACTAAATAAAGTAAATTTTGAGTTTAATTTGTCTTGGAGCTTGCGATATCGTACACCCTCAAATGTCAAACTCAAAATTGACTTATTCAGTTAAAATAAGGATCGTTTTTAATAAATTTAGAACATTTCGATAACACATAGCACGCCGTTTGAAGACAGATATTGTAACATAAAAAATAGGAATCCTGCTATAAGAGGAATAACATAACCCCGTTATCAAAAAGCCGGTTTGATGTCGGCAAGTTCATCTTCTTTATCTAATCTTTAAGGTTTTCTCAATTTCTTTGTGTACCGATGCTAAGCCAGGCTTTTCAATAAGAGGATCATCACCGTCATCATCAGCCTGTAGAAGTCCACTGCTGGACATAGGCCTCCCCCAAAGAGTTCCACGACGAACGGTCTTGAGCCTTCTTCATCCACCGACTTCCCGCAACCTTCACAATGTCGTCGGTCCAACGGGGGGCCTTCCAACACTGCGTCGCCCGGTTCGTGGTCACCATTCGAGAACCTTTACTCCCCAACGGTTGTCGGTTCTGAGAGCTATATGGCCTGCCCACTGCCACTTCAACTTGCTAATTCTGAGAGCTATGTCGTTGACCTTCGTTCTTCTACGGATTTCCTCATTTCGGATCTTATCACGCATTGAAACTCCGAGCATAGCTCTCTCCATAGCCCGTTGCGTGACTTTGAGGTTGTATATAATAAGAAAATTAAATGGACAAACAAATATGTTGAGCTTATAAGAACAGATTAGCGGAATAGTGCTACATATTTGTTTGTCTGTTTAATGCCTCTTATCCCCTTCTATCTCAGTGCAGATGACTGTCATAATTTCAGCCGTTCGACGCCCACTGCTGAACATGGCCTCCCCCACAGTCAGAGCAAATTCCTTATCATGTGGGGGGATTTGCCCATACTCACCACGCTGGGCATGCGGGTTGGCGAGCGCAGTTAGAGCTATCGTTGTTAAAATGAGGGACGCTGCTGCCCATCCCCTAGCTTTTTTCCCTTAGTCGCCTCTTACGACATCCGCGGATAGGTAGATATGGAGGGGCCTATTCTTCAGCCGGGGCTACCACGGCCTCACATTGAGTTAGTAGAGTATTAAAATGCATCAGTCTCTTCATCGTATTCCTCCGGCTCCCTCTTTGATCGGCATCTCGCGAAGTAGCCTTTCCTCCACAGCAAGACTATGATCAGTACCATTGGAAACGTCACGAAAATACCTGAAAAACATTATGCATACTTACTCTTTATTCTTTATTGTACACAGAAAACACATACAAAAAACAAACTAAATGAAAGGACATGTACAAAGGCGAGCTCAACCCTAAAAAGAGTTTTCTTCCAGCAAACCTTTGAGGCTAGAGATAAGTGGTTATAGAGGTGGGGTTCGTGTACAAGACCAATGAATAAAAAAAATATAGTAGATGTATAAACAAACTATTCTAACAAAATATTATTAACTAAACAGTTTATTTGTATTTAGTTTATTGTAACTGAGAGATTATCCTAGTTGTAAGATTACTCCATAACCTTATTTTCTATTTTAAAGTGCATAAACTCTATAAAAGGTTTAATAGGCATGTTATAAATAAATAAATATTCCGGACATATCACACACGGTCAACTGATCCCAAACTAGGCATAGCCTGTACTATGGGTACCAGAGACTGATATACATAATAGATATATATTTAACACCCAGACGCAGAACAAACATCTGTGTTAGTCACAAATGTTTGTCCAGTGCGGGAATCGAACCCGCGACCTCAAGCGCAGAAGGCAGAGTTACTACTAACTGAGCTATGAGGCCATTTTTTCATTTTATGGCGTCTGCTGTTTTTACAGTCAATCTTGACAGTGTCAAGTTTGCTCAGAAGAAAATAATGGCGGTTTCTTCCAAACTTCAAAACGCATTTTTAGGTGTACGTCAGCGCAGCAGGAACACCGACATTAGCCAAGAGCTTCTGGACTCCTGACCATGCCATCATTTAGTGATGAATTTGTCATTTATTTGTACCTATTTGTCAGAAATTGTACCGCTGTAGTTTAGGATATTTGGCGAATTAACAGTTTCCTGCTGGTTTGACGTCAACGCAGCAGGAACAATTCTGTACCGGGTAAACCGCTGCACATTTCATTAAACTAAGTATACCATCATTTAGTGCCTAATTTGTCATGTCTACCTATCATTTGTCATCAATTTTTTCAGTAGAAGCAAAGATATCGCGATAATTCGTGTTGGCATAGCGAACCGGAAGTAAGTGATCTCTTCCGGTTGAATTTTATCTCCACATTTTTCCGACCACTTGGAATACCATGCACAAATTACCTACACTACATACATACATTTTATCTTGAGTGCTTCACAGTTTTCTTCCAAACTTCAAACTGCATTTTTAGTCAAAAAATAAAATCATTTACCTATCATAATCCCCAATATGACAGCCAGATCCGACACGGGCATATCCAAAATATTTTCGCTCTCCTCACAGACAAGAGTCTTCGACGCGTTGTGTATCTGCGCGAAAGACATCCCGCGCATTTCTAAAGGCTTCTTGCATCTGTGGAGGAAACTTATTATGACAAAGCAGCAATGGTTGCATTGCTGTGTTCCGGTTTGAAGGGTGAGGTAGCCAATCGGCTTGCTTGTTTCACTGATTCTTTCTTGGTCATCCTGTATTAGGTCAGTGAGCAGTTTGAGGTATGGTGGCCATGGCCTATGAAAGTCAGTGAAAGAATCAGTGTGGTGACTTCGAATTTTTAGGCTTAATTTTTAAGCTAGAACTTGAAAATGCCGGTTTCCTCACGATGTTTTCCATCACCGTTTGAGAAAACTAGTCCTTAGTAGAGTAAAATCTATTTTTTTATACAACTAAGGTTAGATAGACATAGACATTTATTTAATTGCCACCAAAACACACATTTGCACAACATTTTACAATAAACATTAGGTAGGTTTGCGGAGGAGGTAGGGCACAGCGAGATTTTCTCGCTCTAAATTGGAGCAGCCCGTCTGGGGAGGTACCTCCGCCTTACAGAAGATCGCAGCCAAACAACATTATTTATTTCAAATAGTGTTGTGTTCCTGCGGTGAGTAAGGTTGCCAGAGCTCTTTAGGGGTGGAGGGGTTCGGCAGGCAACGCATTAGCAATGCTCCAGGTGTTGCTAATGTCAATAGGCGACGGTAACCACTTACCATCAGGAGGGCCGTAAGCCTGTTTGCCTCCGTATAACATAAAAAAAAAGGTACTTATAATAAAAGAAACAAGACAAAAGTAATGAAAGTAAAAATGGTGTGTTGTGTGCTGCAGCAGCAAAATGGCTTCGGCTCAGCATTATGCCTACTGTTTTGCAGCAGACAGATAGATTAAGATAGATAGAAAGAAGAAAGAAAGAAAGAAAAACGATTTATTCGTCCCATATATACAATTTCAGGTCTTTACAGGCATAGACAATTGAAGAAAATAATATAATATTTATAATACACACCTACCCAGGCAACATACAGACAAAATATAAATAAAAAAAATAAAATAAAAATAAGTAGTTGGCAGGGATAGGTTGATATTTTATAGAAAGGAATGAAAATTATAGAATTAATTAAATTTTTTAAAGAAAATTATATATTATAGATAGATAACACTTTATTGATCATCACACAGAAACATTACAAGAGAATTACAAGGCAATACAATGGGACAGCCTTATCGCTAATGCGATCTCTACAAGCTTACGGCCCACCTGTTGGTAAGTGGTTACGGTAGCCTATGAACGCTTGCAATACCAGAGGCATCACGCACGTGTTGCCTACCAAGTACCACCTTGCCTATTATGCGGCACTTTACCATCACAAAGTTTTTTGTTTATGTTATACGGTGGCAAACAGGCTTACAGCCCTCCTGATGGTAAGTGGTTACCGTCGCCTATTGATATCAGCAACACCTGGAGCATTGCTAATGCGTTGCCTGTCGAACCCCTTCCCCCCTACAGAGCTCTGGCAACCTTACTCACCGCAGGAACATAACACAAATTGAAACAAATAATGTTATTTGGCTGCGATCTTCTGTAAGGCGGTACCTCCGCCTTACAGAAGATCGGGTTTCTCCAATTTAGAGCGACAAAAACTCGATGTGCCCTACGATACATCCTAAAAAGTACTCACATCATGTTCCCAGCCTGGTCTTCCTGCAGGCTGTTGACCATGGGCACCAGTACATCCACCAGCCACTGGTTCCTGCAGTCGCACACGTATGGGTTATTGCTGACATCCACCTTGGTGAGCTGGTCCCAGCGGTGGAGAATTGACGAGTCGATCGTTGAGAGATTGTTGTTGTTGAGGTAGAGCTAAAAATAAAACTGTTTTGCTGAGTCCTCATGAAAGAAAAGAAAGAAAGAAAGAAAATTTGTTTATTTGACCCACAACGCAGGTAGATACAGTAGGTAGGTGGGTACATAGAAAAATACTTTTTAGGTAGGTAATACACAACGCAGTAAGAAAACATAAAAAAGTAGGTAGGTAGGTGGCTAAGTGAGCTCATGAGCTAGCTTGTCGTGCCACTTGTTATTTCTTGGTCATCCTGCATTATCCAAACTTTTAAATTAAACTGATTTTAGTCTTTTTTTCAGCATAAAAGATTTACATCAAGTTATTTACCTAAAACAGCTAAATAATTGAGTTTGAACTGATTTTACCCCAAAATATCAGATTAATGCAGTTTTTCAATGAAAAATTAAAAAATTCCAAATGTTGGGTACAAGGTGTAAGTGGGTAAGTGTATTCAAAAATTGCCGATAAAGTTTGTTGCCAATTTTTGTATAAGCAGATTTAGTATTATGATTCACACATTACCTCAGTAATAGTTGGCCAGATTTCATTATCATGGTCATCAATGAACGTCAAGAAGTTAGGATCTAAGTTGGTCAGGCGAGGGTTGTAGCATATGTGGAGGGAGACCAGGTCAGGTAGACCCGCCAGCGCGCCCTCCGTTATGTTCCGGAGCTTGCTGTTCCGACAGAGGCGGAGGTCTTGCAGCTTGGTCAGGTTTTTTATGGCGCTGGAAAAAAAATACCCAACAGTCAAATCAAGGACTGAAAGCGGTAGAGGTTATAGGTACTGGTACAGTTAAAACATTTCGGTACTATTATGCTATATCGGTAGGGCATTACGGTACCGTTATTTCATACATGTAGATTTCGGTACCGAAATTTTGTGCCGCTGCTAGTTCGCTAGGACAGTCGCGCCGCGGTGGCGGGGTGGCGGCGTTTCATCAAAGAAAACCTTTATAAACCTTTATTTATTTCGGTTATAGGTACCGGTAGCGAAATAAACCGAAATGAACTGCGAAGCCAGATTTTCCGGTACCGTTATATTTATCGGAAAAGAAATGTTCGGGTAACCGGAATTTATCGGTATGACGTCATATCGTTACTTAAAGGTACCTTTATATTCCGGTTATTCAGTCCCTGAGTCAAATACATAGTCCTGACCCCACACTAGGATTCCATGTGTTGTCCCGCAGCGGGAATCGAACCCGCACCCCTTCACCGAGGTCACAAGATCGTTTTCCCAAGCGTGGTAGACATCCTGAGATCTCTAGGCAATCAGATCCTTAAAGATCTAAGGGGGATAGTCAGAGGCATGCAAACATTTGTCTCAATGCGAGCATGAAACATTTGTCTCAATGAACCTAGGTAGGTTGGTTGGGGGAGGGTTCCCCCCGCAGGAACACAACACTATTTGAAACAAATAATGTTATTTGGCTGCGATCTTCTGTAAGGCGGAGGTACCACCTTTTCTCGCTCTAAATTGGAGCAGGCCCGCCTGGGGAGGTAAAGAAGATCGCAATCAATAATTGCTTGCTTAAACAAACATTGATAATTATTATCAATGTTTGTTTCAAATAGTATTATGTTTCTGCGGTGAGTTGGTTGTAGGTCTAGTCTCTTTAAAGGGGGAGGGGTCGGTAACGTATGCGTGATGCCACTGGCATTGCAAGCGTGCATAGGCTATGGTAACCACTTACCAAGATGTTCCGAATGCCTGTTTTCCACCTAAGTTGTATAAAAAAACCCCTAAGGGAACCCAAATAAAAGAATGTGATACTTACTTGTCCGTCTCCAAAGTCTTTATAGGATTTTTCCCAAAATTTAAATACACCAAGTTGGGAGCTTCGCTTAGAACAGCTGGCACAGTTGTGAACCTGTTGTCGCTTAGATCCAGCCGTCTCAAACGCCTCTGCCGGCGGAACAGCCCCTCTGGTAACGTTTCGAGCTCACAGCTGGAAAGGTAAAGCTCCTGAAATTGGCAAAAATACTATTGAGCTAATTCATCTTCTTCTTTTTTTAATTTATTTATTGATTACTAGCTTCCGGTATACAGGTGACCAAGAATGAATCAGTATAACGACAAGCAAGCAAGTGTCATCATCATTCCGCCGTAGGACTCTATGCGTAGGACGTCCAGTTTTAAGATAGGCCTCCCCATAGACGGCACCCAACGCTCCCAGCAACCTTTATTACGTCGCCTTTCCATCTAGCGGGGTCCGTCCTTTCCGGTGCATGGTCTCTAAAACTTTTCTGCCCCAACGGCCAGTTATATACCCAGCTCACTGCCACTTCAACTTGCTAATCCTTAGGGCTATGAGAGAGAGAGGCAGTGGTGGTAGTGGCCTAGCCTCTAAGAGGTGCACTGTAATCCTTTCACTACACTGATTCTTACACTGACGGTCATAGGCGTTTCTCAGGGCCGCCATATCACTACCTGGTCACTGACCTAATACAGGATGACCAAGAAAGAATCAAGCAAGCAGGACAATTGCAAAAACTTACCCTCAAGTACACCAAATCTGTAAGAGCAGCCATAGTGACCTGGTCCAGAAATGCCAGGGGGTTCCCGCTCAGGTCCAAGGTGTCCAGCTCATTCATAAACGTGAACACATCCTGGGGTAGCGAGTGGATGTCATTGTACGCCAAGCTTAGGTACCTGATGTTTTGGAAGGGGATGAGGCCATTGAGTGGGCTGAGGGGACCCTGGAATTAAAGAATAATAAATTAATAAATAACACCCAACATACCTGCTGCAATCAAGCATCAATGCTGAGATGGAACCTTTTTGGGCTCACGCATGCACCTCGGCACGGACTAATGAATACCCTAGTTTTTTTACTTCCTACCTACTTTTGTTTTGTTTCCTACCAACATTTTGACTGGCCTCATAGCTCAGTTGGTAGTAACTCTGCCTTCTGCGCTAGAGGTAGCGGGTTCGATTCCCGCACTGGACAAACATTTGTGACCAACACAGATGTTTGTTCTGTCTGGGTGTTAAATATATATCTATTATGTATATCAGTCTCTGGTACCCATAGTACAGGCTATGCCTAGTTTGGGATCAGTTGACCGTGTGATGTCCGAAATATTTAAAAAATATTTATATTTTTTGTATTGTAACCTGTACCTAGTGTCTTTTTTATTAGTTTGTGCTGTGCTTGTGTGTCCAAAATAAATGTATTTTCTTTCTTTCTTATACCTACTGTTTTTTTCTAGTGACGGAAAAACAGAGGAATAACAGGTTTGTATGGTATGGGCATGTCATGAGGAGGGAAGAATGTCATGTGACGAGAAGAGTGTTAGATATGCATGTAGGAGTAGAGGTAGGCCAAAGAAAAGATGGATGGAAGTGGATCAAAGACAAAGTCAAACTATAATTTATTGCTTGAAATACTGTCATAAAGATGTCAATTACTATATATTGAATCAATGTATTCTACCTATATCTAGGCATACAATATTTAATTTACAATCATAATAAAATTTAATTAATAAAAAAAAACAAATAATAAAAAATAGAAGAAAAAGAATGTCATTAAGAACTAATTAAAATATTAATAGTATTTGGATATGGTTAAGAAAGAAATTAGTGCTGTGACGACTGATAGAAAAAAAAAATGGAAATTTAAATGTAAGAAGAATACATGTTGCGCCGCCCCACATGATGTGTGGGATAAGGGCAGGAATATATGATGATGACCCAACAGTCACATACATGTCGTGGGTATCAGAAACTACGAGTACCATGGTACCACAACACCCAGACCCGGAACTAATATTTGCAGATCATGAAAACTTGATGTACAACTTCTCGTACGTATAATTAATTAAGATAGCCTATGTCCTTCCCCAGGATATAATCTACCGCCTTGCCAAGTTTCATTACGATCCGTTCAGCCGTTGGGTCGTGATGAGGTAACAAACAAACTAACAAACAGAGTTACTTTCGCATTTATAATATTACTAGCTTCCACTCACGGCTTCGCTCGCGTGGTGCCTATGAAGATAAAAAGTAGCCTATATGCTATTCCAGACTATAATCTATCTCTGTGCCAAATTTCATCCAAATCCGTTTGGCCAATTGGGCGTGATTGGACCACAAACATCCTCACACACTTTCGCATTTATAGTATTAGTGGGATACTCTCCTTCTGGACGTGTCACTGACGATTCCTTCTTGGTCATTCTGTATTAGGGTCAGTGACTAGGTTGAGATAAATGGTAGCTCTGAAAAGGCCCTGTTTTTTTAAAGGAAATTGTATAGAAATGAAACTCACCACAAAAACCCTCTTGCTCAGCTTATCTGTGGCAATCTTGTTCCTGCTCAGGTCCAAGGACACCAGCTTTTCCAGGTACACAAAGCTGGCATCTTCAAAGCTCTTGATCTCACAGTTGGAGAGATTAAGGTTCTGGATCGGGAGGGAAGAGATTCTGGTGACGGTGGTCAGGGGGTTCTGACTGAGGTCTACTGTGATCGGGTTAAAGGTTTTTAGTCCTGGAAAGACAATTTGGACGGTTTTTATAACAATAAAATCACAAAGATCACTGAAACTGCTTAGAAACTTCATCATCATCATCATCATTTCAGCCGTAAGACGTCCACTGCTGAACATGGCCTCCCCCACAGACAGAGCAAACTCCTTATCATGTGGGGGGATTTGCCCATACTCACCACGCTGGGCATGCGGGTTGGCGAGCGCAGTTAGAGCTATCGTTGTTATAATGAGGGACGCTGCTGCCCATCCCCTAGCTTTTTTCCCTTAGTCGCCTCTTACGACATCCGCGGATAGAGATATGGAGGGGCCTATTCTTTAGCCGGGGCCACCACGGCCCACGGCTTAGAAACTTACTTGAGCAAAATTATCTTTTATGTTATAAGGAGGCAAACAGGCTTACGGCCCTCCTGATGGTAAGATGTTACCGTCGCCTATTGACATCAGCAACACCTGGAGCATTGCTAATGCGTTGCCTGCCGAACCCCTCTCCCCCTAAAGAGCTCTGATGACTCTTAAGAGACTTTCAGAACTCGTCTACCTCTGGTATTGCAAGCGTAAATAGGCTACGGTAACTTACCAACAGGCGTTGCATGTATCTTTATTTGTTAGAGCATGTGTGTGAGACCGAATACAGAATGATCGAGGAAGAATCAGCGACACAGCAAGCAAGTTCGGGGTGAAACACTAGTATGAAAGGGTTACCATCCCAATCCTGCAACTCGAAAGGCAGCTTGATGTCTCTGTTGGTGCAGTCTACCACTCCTTGGGTACAGTTACAGGTCTGACAGATGACGTCCGAGACGGGTTCAGGGACCTCTGTTGTTGAGTCTGGAATATTACCACAAAATTACGTACTGGGAGTGATATTGCGTAAGCGAAATGGTAATGAAGTTAAAATGATTTTATCAATTTAAGTGACACCTGAACTTTTTCAAAAATGAAAAGCAAGAAGCTAATGCTAAATATTTTATTTTATTTTATGTAATTTAATGTGATTTTATTTTGATTTCATTTTTAATTTTGTGTAATGTGTAATTTTATGTCATCATCATTTCAGCCGTACGACGTCCACTGCTGAACATGGCCTCCCCCACAGACAGAGAGCCAATTCCTTATCATGTGGGGGGATGTGCCCATACTCACCACGCTGGGCATGCGGTTTGGCGAGCGCAGTTAGAGCTATCGTTGTTAAAATGAGGGACGCTGCCCATCCCCTAGCTTTTTTCCCTTAGCCGCCTCTTTCGACATCCGCTGATTTTATAAAATTAATTATTATTTTGAACTTTAATATGGAAATACTCTGAAATAAATGAATAATAATAATGTCTTGATGTTTACGTTTGTCAAGTTGGAACGTTTTGAATGTTGCTGAAGATTGTTAAAATTACCCTCAAGATTAAGTGTGACTGTTGGGTGTTATTTATTTATTTATTCATTTTACATTCATTTACTTTTAACAGCCGTGTTGGCCTAGTAGGAGGTGAGAGGAGTGGAAGGTCATGGGTTCGAACCAGTCGTGAACCAATAAGACTTTCAATTGTCGGTTCAGCTAGCTATATGGCCTGCCCAATTCCACTTCAACTTGCTAATTTTGAGAGTTATGTCAGCGACCTTGGTTTTTCTACGGATTTCCATATTTCGGATCTTATCACGCAGTGAAACTGCGAGCATAGCTCTCTCCATAGCCCGTTGGGCGGCTTTGAGCTTGTGTATGAGGCCAATAGTTAACGACCAAGTCTCAGTGCCATATGTCGTCACTGGTAACGCACTGATTGTAGACTTTCGTCTAGAGGCTTGACTGACTGGACTCTTGACTGGCCGCTTAGCTCAGTTGGTAGTAACTCTGCCTTCTGCGCTAGAGGTCGCGGGTTCGATTCCCGCACCGGACAAACATTTGTGACTAACACAGATGTTTGTTCTGTGTCTGGGTGTTAAATATATATCTATTATGTATATCAGTCTCTGGTACCCATAGTACAGGCTATGCCTAGTTTGGGATCAGTTGACCGTGTGTGATATGTCCGGAATATTTATATTTATATTTATATTAAAAGGTCTGCGGTGTCTGCAACGAGAAGATATGACGAAGTTTCCCAAACGCTGCCCATCCGAGTTGGAATCTTCGGTTAATGGCTACTAACCGTTATTTTGAGAAACACTTAATCCAAACAGCAACAGAAACACAACGCACACATTAAAACACGGGATAATATTCGAAATCATTTTTAAAACTAAATTTTCACGAATAGTAACATAATATAAATATTGAATTGTAAAATGTCCGAACCGTGAGATAAGGAGTTCTAAAAATGTATCGTTTCGGTGATTTGCCAAAGATTGCGTATCGGAAATAGATAAGGCAGCCCGTAAGTATCTTTTTAAATTTGCCACGCCATAAGCCTTATGGTTTTTGTGATACTACGAAAATAGTAACAAATATAACGTGAAGCATTTGGTAAAGTTTGAATGACTTCGTATTTCAGATCAAATTACAAACATTGAAGTCGCATCATTTATATAAGTCATAAGCATTTATTGTTAAAGATCATTTACAGGTCTAGAGTTGGCAATATAAACCTACCTAGCTTAGAAACAAATTTTATCTCGAAGATACAAGGTAGAATAATTAATCACATAAAATAATAATAATTTTCAAATTAATAAATAATACAAGTCAGAAATATTCAAAATTAAAAATACGAAAACAAATTAAATTACTATGAACTATTATATGATCATTTGTATATTTGATAAATAAATAAATAAATATTCCGGACATATCACACACGGTCAACTGATCCCAAACTAGGCATAGCCTAGTTAGTAGCATACATAATAGATATATATTTAACACCCAGACACAGAACAAACATCTGTGTTAGTCACAAATGTTTGTCCAGTGCGGGAATCGAACCCGCGACCTCTAGCGCAGAAGGCAGAGATAATATGATAATTTTGAAACGGCCTAAATCTAGCTGAATTTACGCCTGTTCTTCGCGACCAAGCCTTGCAGATAGGTACAGCAAGAAACCACGGCTTTTACAAACTTGATTTAGTAGGTAAGATTGTATATAAGTTACAACATGGTTAATTTGCGATTTTCAAAATATATCTTGTTTGTGCCGCAACGATCATTAAATCTCGATGATTACCAGAAATCGCGAGAGCTCAGTTCGGGGCGAACTACTATTAGGTAGCTAACTAACCATCTTGGAGACATGAAATCAAGTAGTCTGAAGATACATTCGTAGGCAATTTTCGAGCGTCCTATCTATTCACCTACTTTATCTATTGAATGTATGGATCCTATCTCTAGATAAGAAATGAAAAGGGCCAAGAAAATTCCTCCAAGAAGTCTTTATCATAACGCAGTAGAGTCTACAATCGTACAGATACTAGGCACAATATTGAATTTTTTTGTTCGTTACATACGTACCCACTTATCTGATATGTAGGTATTTTTTGGAGATAAAAATTGGATCTACGTACCTATAACTTTATATATCTTAAGGAATTTATGAAAATAGCGTCTTAGAGTAGCGTTATTTGGAGAGCTTGATAAAAAAAAATAAGTATCTATTTTACACCATGTCACTTTTTAAATTTCGCAAATGTACAATCTTGAAGAGAGCAACTTTCATATTTTATAGTCACCGGTCCATCGAGTGGGGGGCCTCCTTACACTATATAGCCCTTTATCTCAAACGGTTGTCGGTTCTGCGAGCTATATGGCCTGCCCACTGCCACTTCACTTCACTTTTACGAGAGGTAGGGCACAGCGAGATTTTCTCGCTCTAAATTGGAGCAGCCCTGCTGGGGAGGTACCTCCGCCTTACAGAAGATCGCAGCCAAATAACATTATTTGTTTCAAATAGTGTTGTGTTCCTGCGGTGAGTAAGGTTGCCAGAGCTCTTTAGGGGGGGAGGGGTTCGGCAGGCAACGCATTAGCAATGCTCCAGGTGTTGCTGATGTCAATAGGCGACGTTAACCACTTACCATCAGGTGGGCCGTAAGCCTGTTTGCCTCCGTAAAACATAAAAAAAAACTTCATCTTGCTAATTCGTAAGCTATGTCGGTGACCTTGGTTCTTCTACGATACTTTATTTCGGATTTATTATTGCAATAAAAAACTTTAAAAAGACATTCACTTAAAGCAGATAAGATCTAATAAGCATGTTATATGATAAATAATAATGTACTTAGGTATCGTTACAAAAAAGTCGATGATTCATTGCCGTTTTAGTTCCGTGTCGAATTAATCATCATCATCATCATCATCAGCCTGATGAAGTCCACTGCTGAACATAGGCCTCCCCCAAAGAGTGCCATGACAAACGGTCTTGAGCCTTCTCCATCCACCGACTTCCCGCAACCTTCACAATGTCGTCGGTCAATCGGGGGCCTTCCAACACTGCGTCGTCCAGTTCGTGTTCGCCACTCAAGAATTAATCGAACTAATAGAAATCAATATTTCATCATCATCATTTCAGCCGTAGCCGTGGTGGTCCCGGCTGCAGTATAGGCCCCTCCATATCGTATGAGGTGACTAAAAGCAAAAACCCCTAGGCAGCCGCGTCCGCTATTTTAACAACGATAGCTCTAACTGCGCTCGCCAACCTGCATGCCCAGTGTGGTGAGTATGGGCAAATCCCCCCACATCATAGAAAGTCGCTCTGGAAATCTGTGGGGGAGGCCATGTTCAGCAGTGGACGTCCTACGGCTGAAGGTCGCGATATCATCCTAATTATATTATAAATGCGAAAGTTTGTGAGGATGTTTGGATGTTTGTGATTCAATCACGCTATAACGGATCAACCGATTTCGTTGAAACTTGGAAAAGATAAAGTTCTTTACCTAGAATAGCATATAGGCTACTTTCTATGAAGGTACCACGCGAGCGAAGCCGCTGGCGGAAGCTAGTAAAAAATAAAACACAAAACGCATTGTTCCGCCGAGTGGTTAGTTCCGGCGCTGGCCGCGTGGCGCGCTCGTGTCGCCTCACGGCGCTGAGGGCTCTCTATCTATCCTCGCTTCTTTGTGCCGTATCCTGCGGGACTTGAGCTCACAATCTTGAGATGGTAAGATGATCGCTTCGTTGTTAATTGGTTTAGGATGGCTGATGGTATTTTTTTTTTATACCACTGAGTTGGCAAACAAGCATACAGCCCACCTTTTGGTAAGTGGTTACCGTAGCCTATGAGCGCTTGCAATACCAGAGGCATCACGCACGCGTTGCCGTTCTCCCAAATCCGCAAAAACGCGTCTTATCTTACTCACGACTCAATCTCGACACATGATAAAATGATAGTTGCAAAACAAAGATTATAGGGCAACGTTGGTAATTTTTTTTTTTTTAAGTTTTCGCCTTTCGGGATGGCTATGGCATCTAGGCCTTACCGCCAAGTCTTACGTGTATTTTATCTTGTTTAATTTGTTTATCTTCCTTAATTTTCGTAGGTTAGTCATGGTCAAGTCACCGTCTAGTCAAGTCAAGTTCAGTTTTAGTAAGATATGATGGTGGCTATTTAACTAAAACCTCGAGGGACCTCTAGGCGCCAACTCGAAAAATGACGATACACGCAATCATTCTACTTCACTTCACTTGTGCGGTTTACTCAAACAATATTACGCAAAACACCACCATAATCACACAATATTATTCAATTTAACACTAGTTTTGTAAAATAAATTGAGAGCACAACATCACTTCGCAAGTTCCCGCCAAAAAGTCACGTTAGTTCAAAGTTATCATAACAAAAGAAGTTTTTTTTTCTTTCAAATAAGCTATGCCTTTTGTTTTTATAGAAAGTTCGTGTTACCCGCTTGTACGTTAGACAAGAGCCCTGTCAATGAACACTCTCCCCATCCAATAAACTACGAACAAAGATGCCATATTAAGATAATAAAGTAAAAAATTTAAGTATAATAAATCACATTACACCAGGAATGGTCTTTGATCCACCCCTTCACCGGTAATTCAGTTTATGAACGTCAAAACATATTACATCGCGAATTTCCAACCATTTTGCGTTGATTTGTGCCACGTGTTATTTCTATACACAGTGTAATTTTGGCATGCGACGGTTTGTGCATTCTACCGTTAACTCTCAAACAACATGGACGAAATGGCGTTGCAGACATATATGTTAGAATACCATTTTTTCATTTCATTTATTTATTCATTAACAATTTTTTATAATCGTATTTGAAATAACTTAAAACTAGAATACAATAAAAATAAAAATTGTCATGCATTAATAATAATTAAAAAAAAGAATTTAAATTAAATGACAATTAAAAATAAGTATAAGAAAATAAAAACCGAAATTAAACATTTTAAACATTAATACTACGTGTCAAAAAATCCTCTATTGAGTAAAATACTCCTCGTAACAACAATTATTTTAATTTACATTTAATTTAAGGGGACTCTCCATAACTTTCAGTTCAGTAGGCAGTGCGTTAAAAAGTTTGACAGCTTGATATCTAGAGCCATGCATAACAACATTTAACTTAGGCCATAGAGATGCGCCAAGGTCTTTACCTATAACTTTCGATTCGTCCAAGTTAGCGAGTTTTTTTTTAAAGTCAAAATCCTTATAATTTTATCTGAGACAAAAAACAAATTTTACAATTTAGAAACAATAGGAACACGTTGAAATTTCTACCACTATTCAGGCATGCAAATGTTTAAACCAGTACCTAGGGCACGAGATTTTCTGAGGTACCTCCGCCTTACAGAAGATCGCAGCCCTATTGTACTTTTGTTGCAAATAATGCAACAATTTTTTGTTTCTCCCTTTTGTTATTTTCTATCTCTGTGTACAATAAAGAGTTTATCTATCTATCTATCTAATAGTGTTGTGTTCCTGCGGTGAATAAGGTTGCCAGAACGCGTAATGCCTCTGGTATTGCAAGCGTCCACAGTAACCACTTACCAGCAGGAGGGCCGTATGATAGTTGGCTACCTTAATTGTATAAACAACTCAAGTTTACCCTAAAGTTGACACAACAAAATTATTCAACAAGTCTCGCGCGTGTTTTATCGTTCATCTTTCAATACCACTTTATTTCCCCTATTGACTAATAAGCACAGGTTGGCAAAACGTGGGATAAAGGCTGATAAAGGTACCTACTTCTAAACGATGTTCCTATTAGAGTAGGTATTTGAACAGGCACCGGCTTCAATTAAAAAGTAAATAACACCCAACAGTCACATACATAGTCCTGACCCCACACTAGGATCCCCTGTGTCGTGGGTATCAGAAACTACGAGTACCATAGTACCACAACACCCAGACCCGGAACAAACATTTGCAATCATGCAAACATTTGTTCCGCACCGGGAATCGAACCCTTGCACCTCAGCCGGGCACTCGCCTGCTGCGCAACGAATACAGACGAACAAAAATAATGGTTCCGTTATTTCCTGTTGCGGTACGGAACCCGCTAAGCTGTAGATAACAGTAATAATAAATATTCCGGACATATCACACACGGTCAACGCTCGATCATCGATCACGATCTCGATCACGATCCCAAACTAGGCATAGCCTGTACTATGGGTACCAGAGACTGATATACATAATAGATACCTAAATATTTAACACCCAGGCACAGAACAAACATCTATAATACTAATAATATATTCTTTATTTCCAGACACAAGATCCATATTAAATACCTACTTAAAACTAAAAACACAAAAATAAAATAAAATATACAGAATGAGGTACATAGAGTACCTAGGTCAGAATAAAAAGTCTAAATATTCTAGGTGGCAATAGCCACCCACCGTTTATACATATCTGACAAGATCAAACGATCTGCCATACTTCTAATTATAGAATCTGTGTTCGTCACAAATGTTTGTCCAGTGCGGGAATGGAACACGCGACCTCTAGCGCAGAAGGCAGAGTTACTACCAACTGAGCTATGAAGCCAAAAAGTGGAACTCGTTGCCGGCGTCTGTGTTTCCGAATACCTATAATTTGGTTGTTT
Source organism: Anticlea derivata (assembly GCA_947579855.1). Lineage (NCBI taxonomy): Eukaryota > Metazoa > Arthropoda > Insecta > Lepidoptera > Geometridae > Anticlea > Anticlea derivata. The sequence continues at coordinate 1,771,590 of OX388287.1, read as the reverse complement.
TCAAGAGCAGAGTGAATAGGTATCTTCTAGGCAAACGTGCTACACCGTAGACCACATCGTCACTTAACATCAGGTGAGATTGTGCTCAAACGTAAGCCTATTTTGTATTAAAAAAAAAACACCCAGACAAATGTTTGTCCAGTGCGGGATTTGAACCCGCAACCTCTAGCGCAGAAAGTCAAAGGGCTTTTATTTCAATAAAATCACTAGGATCACTTTGAAACGTCTTAGAAACTAGGTGAAACTACGCCTGTTCCTCGCGACCAAGCCTAGAAGACTACTACCAACTAGAGTTACTACCAACTGAGCTATGATAACTGGCCAGATAAACGCATACCGCGTTTATCTGGCCTCATTATCGGAGGAGGTAGGGCACAGCGAAATTTTCTCGCTCTAAATTGGAGCAGCCCGCCTGGAGAGGTACCTCCGCCTTACAGAAGATCGCAGCCAAATAACATTATTTGTTTCAAATAGTGTTGTGTTCCTGCGGTGAGTATGGTTGCCAGAGGGGTTCGGCAGGCAACGCATTAGCAATGCTCCAGGTGTACTACTCCCCTTCTACTACCGGACAAGCAGACGCACAGGTAATTACCACCCTTACCTGGTCGACATACCACAGTGTCGAACCAAACGTTTCTGCTCCACCTTTATTATAAGCACTGGCAAAGAGTGGAACGATCTGCCAGCGTCTGTTTTCCAGGACGAGTACAATCTAGGAGTCTTCAAATCTAGAGTGAATAAGTTCCTTCTGGTAAAGCGTGCTCCATCTTAGGCCACATCTCACTTGCAAGTGAGCTGGTAGTCAAACGCCTAACCATCTCCAATAAATAAAAAAAAAGGTGTTGCTAATGTCAATAGGCGACGGCGGCGACAATAGGCCTGTTTGCCTACGGATAACATAAAAAAAGACTTTTGGCGGGAACTTGAGAAAGTGATGTTGTGCTCTCAATTTATTTTACAAAACTAGTGTTAAATTGAATAATATTATGTGATTATGGTGGTGTTTTGCGTAATATTGTTTGAGTAAATCGCACAAGTGAAGTGAAATGAAATGATTGCGTGTATCGTCATTTTTCGAGTTAGCGCCAAGAGGTCCCTTGAGGTTTTAGTATAATAGCCACCATCTTATCTTGCTAAAACTGAATTAGACTTGACTTGACGGTGACTTGACCATGACTAAGAAGTAAAATGAAGAAGAAAGATAAAAATAACTACGAAGAAATATAAACGTAAGACTTGGCGGTAAGGCCTAGATGCTATAGCCAGCCCGAAAGGGAAAAAACTTCAAAAAAAAAAAAAACATAAAAAAAAATAATCGCATACCCTCCATTGGTTTAGCGCAGCCGGGTAAACTTGTAGGGGAGACCCACTCAGCGCTAATGAGCGCGTGACTTATCTGACATCGCGCTGAGTGCAAGTGCTGTCAACATTTTTCAACACTTTGTACCTACACACACAAAGTACACACAACCACACCTACTACACAGCTTGCACTCGGCCCTGGGAACTTTAATTAATTAATTTATTTATAAGACAGTATAGGAACAGTTTTTTTTCCCTTATTAATTAATCCCTAAGGCGATGCTATGTACCTCATAGCTCAGTTGGTAGTAACTCTGCCTTCTGCGCTAGAGGTCGCGGGTTCGATTCCCGCACTGGACAAACATTTGTGACTAACACAGATGTTTGTTCTGTGTCTGGGTGTTAAATATATTATGTATGTCAGTCTCTGGTACTCATAGTACAGGCTATGCCTAGTTTGGGATCAGTTGACCGTGTGTGATATGTCCGGAATATTTATTTTATTATTTATTTAAGTACAATTAGATAGGTAATGACGCAGTGTTGGAAGGCCCCCCACCCGATGGACCGACGACATAGTTAAGGTTGCGGGAAGTCGGTGGATGACCGGTCGTCATGGCACTCTTTGGGGGAGGCCTATGTCCAGCAGTGGACTTCATCAGACTGATGATGATGATGATGAGATAGGTAATAATCTAAACATTTCGTTTCTATTACTACCTGTGCAATTTGTAGGAGTTTCTGTAGGTTATTGAAAAATATATTCACTCTGTTCGCAGACAAGATATTGAGCAGATAGACAGCGAGTGACATGGGGGCAAACTTAAGTAGGATGGTCCTACAGTTGGGCACCTCCAGCATAGCGTACCTATTCGTTGGTTTTAAATTCATCATCATCATTTCATTCATCAGCTTTCGTTGGAGGTCGTAGAACCGACCATCGGGATCTACATCTCCCGATTGGATCCTAGTACTACCGGGGAGAGTGTTCTCCGGTATGTGGAGGAAAGAGGCCGTCTTCGGATCAGTCCCGCTCCGGAAGTCCTTGTACATGGTCTGAAACGCCTGGAGTCGAGTAGGGCGACTAACTTCAAGTCCTACGTGCTCCAGGTAGCTGCTAAGTACAAAGAGCTGTTCCTCGCGCCTGACTTCTGGTCAGCTGGAGTGGTCTACCGTCGCTACAGGGAGGCGCACACGATCAAGAAAGTCTCTGACTCTAGATGTGGTGTAGTTATTTAAGTTTAATATTATATGTATGTTAGTATGTAAGGTATTTATTAATATGGGCCATGGCATGCTACACATTTTTGTGTAATGTGTCAAGTAGCCTGAAATAAAGATATTATTATTATTATCATCGACGACCTCAGTGGCGTAGAGTGCCCGTACACACACGACACAAAGGGTTCGATTACCGCTGCGGAAGAAGTGTTTGAATGAACTGCAAATATTTGTTCCGGATCTGGGTGTTGTGGTATTTTACGTAACATTTTTTGTAGCCTTAGCATTCGTATCTTCAGTCGTCGTGAGGAGCGGTTTAACGTAGTGTTTACTCTAGGTACCTACAGCAAAAAGACATGACATGATGCCATAATTCAACCAACATTTTATATACGCAAGTGTGTTTGTTGGTTTGTCTTTATAACACGCAACAACGGAACAACATTTTGACGTGTTTTTTTTTCATGGATATAGTAAAAGAGTAACAGGTATTTAACAGGGTACCACGCAAACGAAGCCGAGGGCAGAAACTAGTTATACAAGGTGATTCATAACATGTATACCATCCCGAAAGGGGATTATTCTATCAACGGAAAGCACACGGACGTACGCTATTTGAAACAAACAATGTTATTTGTCTGCGATCTTCTGTAAGGCGGAGGTACCTCCGCCTTAGGCGGGCTGCTCCGAGCTTTAGAACGAGAAAATCTCGCAGTGCTCTTGTGGTGTTGGTGGTAATTATGGGCTATTCCGGCAAGGAGAGAAACAAGTTGCTTCATTGAAGTCTGGTTTATTTATAACATAAAAGTACTAAATTACAGTAAAGTTACCTTATTACTAACTATTACATATTCTATGGTGCTGAGTAGGCACAGTATTCGTTTACCTACCGTTGCATATTTACATGATACTACACTCTACCTCCTCCGAAAATGTTGAATCACCTTATGAATCACCTTATTAATAAAACAACCCAATCCGTCGCACACAACTAGTCATCTAGAAATTACCAAAACGACAAACCGTCGAAAGTGACCCCAAATCTCTTACTCTGATCCGTAATTGGCGCTCTCCGATTGGCTGCTTCAATTCTAAACGATGGCCTGCGATTGGTTGGCTAGATCGAGTGGTGATAGCGGGGCTCTGTGATTGGCCGCACCCGCCCCTTGCGGATAAGGGTTGGGGGTCGTTCGGGGATTACGGACTGGTAGGTTTTGGTCGTTGTATAATGGTATTAATGATTCATCATTTGAGCCGTACGACGTCCACTGCTGAACATGGCCTCCCCCACAGACAGAGCGGATTGCTTATCATGTGGGGGGATTTGGCCATACTCACCACGCTGGGCATGCGGGTTGGCGAGCGCAGTTAGAGCTATCGTTGTTAAAATGAGGGACGCTGCTGCCCATCCCCTAGCTTTTTTCCCTTAGTCGCCTCTTACGACATCCGCGGATAGGTAGATATGAGGGGCCTATTCTTTAGCCGGGGCCACCACGGCCAATAAATATTAACAGAAGCCTGTAGAAGTCCACTGCTGGACATAGGCCTCCCCCAAAGAGTTCCACGACGAACGGTCTTGAGCTTTCTCCATCCACCGACTTCCCGCAACCTTCACAATGTCGTCGGTCCATCGGGTGGGGAGCCTTGCAACACTGCGTCGCCCGGTTCGTCGTCTCTTTATTATTATTATTTATTATCAAGACTTATAAATATAATACAATATTTAATACCTTTCTGTAAATAATGTAAAGTATCAAGAAGTCTCGCTCCATACTTTGCATGCTGGGATCATCGCATGGGTAACGCTGTTTTACACAGATCCGGTGTGTGTATGTATGTATGTACCTGTGTATGTATTGTTAAGGGTAGGCTGCATTGGATAGACTTTTTATTTTCTATTGGATTTATTTTTGTATTTTCGCGACAATTTAGCCTTGAGAGCACTGGTGTTGTGGATGGTAGTGTACCGATTTCCAATCCAAGGTCGTGCGTTTGAATCTCGGTCATGCACCAATGGATTTTGCATTCAGAATTATTTATACTCAAACGGTGAAGGAAAACATCGTGAATATGGAAACCGGCATGTCCTAGAACGTAAAAAAAAATTCGAAGACATGCTATATGTAATAGATTTAATAAGTAATCTTTTGTGTACAATAAAGTGTTAATCTATCTATCTATGTAAGCAAGAAGCCGCTACAGGGGAACTTTAACCACACTGGTTGTATCACCAACGGTCATGGGCTCTCTCCGCAGTATTGATAATAAAATTCATTTTTAAACTCAAATGATGAAAAAAAAAATCAAAACGCAATTGTATAAAACGTTGCTCCGCAGCGCGTACTTAGCAAGTTTGTAGCACGTCTGTAGCACGTACGCAGCACCTACGTAGCATGTATGTAGCACATTTGTAGCACGTCCGTAACATGTACGCAGCACCTACGTAGCATGTATGTAGCACATTTGTAGCACGTCCGTAACATGTACGCAGCACCTACGTAGCATGTATGTAGCACATTTGTAGCACGTCCGTAACATGTACGCAGCACCTACGTAGCATGTATGTAGCACATTTGTAGCACGTCCGTAACATGTACGTAGCACGTGCGTAGATCGTCCGTGGCATGTACGTAGCACGTTCGTAGATCGTCCGTAGCGTGTACGTAGCACGCGTAACGCGTACGTAGTGCGTGCTTAGCTCGTATATTCACGTTCGTAGAACTAAACTCTTTCATATACACCCATCACACATGACTTGTTATTTTTCCACCTCTATTTACCGCATTTATTAAACCAAATGCATGGCGATTATCGTCGGACGAACATACATACATTCATTTATGTAATTGCATGCATGAAGATCGTCACGTGATCTCAGTTTGTGAACTATGAAATATTAATCATTTTATATATTTTATAAATTATTTTATATTTGTGTATGTGAGAACAAAGCCTTAACTTGGAATCTGCTACAAATCGACAGAGGAATCTTTCAATTTGATTTGTTATTCCAACCTTGTTGGATCTACTACGATCCTCTTTGAGTACGGTATTCGTACCAGTAGCTACATACTTGTATAATCAATACTTAAAATACTTTTACTGACTGACTGACTGATTGACTGATAGTCAACGCACAGACTAAAAGTATTATAATTTTCTCAAGCCGCGTTCAAAATACTTGTGAATTAATTTCAAATGATCCTTACATCTACTTGATAAAGTTTATTTTTAATTTTACTTATGAGGATTGGTATAGTGGCAATGGCATCCTACAGATGTTATTTTACGTCTGGCCTGTCCCATCTAAAACAAATGGATGTAAATACTTAGGGTGTCTGAGTCCACTTAAACAGGTAGAGTAGGTTTATTAAAATGTATTTTTATTTTTAATTGAATGTTAACTTTAATTATTTTTATTTTGTGTATCTTATTAATCTTGACATTTTTTATCTGAAATAAATGAGTTAATAACATCATTAAGCTATTTCGCACGCCCTCAAATATCAAACTCAAAAATGAACTTCATTCAATAGACATAAACATCATTTTGAAACAAATTTTAGGTGGTATATCGCAATACTTTTGAGCAAAACTTCAGGTTAAGTTAGTCAAAAAGTTACATTCACGGTCTCTATAAAAACAGATCAGCCTTCGCGAGTTTAAAGCAAGATCTACATGCCCGGAGTGGGGGAGGACCCTCCCTATCACCCACCCCGCTCGACAGTTTACCCCGACCCGTGGAGTAATCGGCTCGTTTCAGCCTACCGCTCACCAAACGGTTAATATCTACCATTACAAATTTTCGGTTATAATCTGTGAAAGAAGACTGGTGTGAAAAAAAAAAACTTTTTTAATTTTTATCGAGTGAAAGAGGTTTGAAAAATGTGTGGATTGGTTCTTTGAAAAATAATACATTGAGTTTTAGAGACTAAAAGTATCTACTGTATTTTGTGTTTTATCGGGTTAACATATAAATTGTGAATTTATTATTGTAAATAAATATCTTATTGAAGTTAAAGTTAAGTTAAGTGAATATTCGAAAGTAGTGTATCGAATTTCGCTGGCAAGAAGTACCTATATTTTTTTAATAGTGAATTATATTGCGTTAAAACTTGTGAACAGTTATAGAAAATTGTGATAAAAGTGTTGAAAGTTTACAAACGAATGTGATTAAAAACCATTGTACAATGCGTGCCGCGTTTTTTGTTAAAAAAAATACATATAACTAAAGGAACAATGATTTCAAAAATCTAAAGAATAAAATAAAAAAAACATGGAATCGGAAACGCGCAGCGAATCACCAACCGATTCAAATCGCCAAGAAAACTCCAAAACCTCTTTTCTAATCGAAGACATTTTGTACCGCGGGCAGAAAAAAGTTCCACCAACAGTTGAACAAAGGAGGTTCGATTTCGAGCCGAAACCTTATTTCTCATTGGCCAGTGAAGTTAGGCCGCATGTGCCGGCCCGGGAAGGATCTTATTTACAAGTGATGGGGGCCCTTGGCGCTTACTTACATACGCCAAATACATACAAGGCGGTGGAAACGCCTTATTTCTTATCTCAAGGTAAATAGACGGATTTCTTTAACGCAGTGTAGTGCCTCTGACTACCCCCTTGGACATCTTCAAGAATCTAATCGCCTGGAGATCTAAGACCTACCATTCTTAGGGTTAGATCGAGGATAGATTTGTCTCAATTTTCATCGTCAATTTAATTTTGTAGCTCCTTCTACGCATTCTTCTTTGTCGTGTCACTGGCTCTTTCTTGGTCATCCTGCATTAGGTCAGTGACCAGGTTGAGTGTAGTGGTAAAGTAGAAGAAAGTAGGTAACTGTTTTTTGCCTTTTAAGACTAAACAGCAGAGCCGATTTCGATGAAATTTGGAACGCAGGTAGTTTATGAACTGGATTGGGCAAAGGATACTTTTTATCCCGGCAACATGCGAGCGAAACTGAGGGTGGATGCTAGTTGATAAGTAAGGGTTGTTAGATACAAATAATTTTGAACATAGAAAGACATTTATTCACAAACTTGGCACACAATACACGTCACAATAGAAGCAAGACACAGAGAGCAAAAATATGAAACAGAACACGTATCACCGATATTCCGGCACAGCTTCATGCGTCATGATCGCGGAGTAAGTTATTATGAATTGAAGAATGAGAATAAAGAATAGGCCCCTCCATATCTACCTATCCGCGGATGTCGTAAGAGGCAACTAAGGGAAAAAAGCTAGGGGATGGGCAGCAGCGTCCCTCATTTGAACAACGATAGCTCTAACTGCGCTCGCCAACCCGCATGCCCAGCGTGGTGAGTATGGGCAAATCCCCCCACATGATAAGGAATTTGCTCTGTCTGTGGGGGAGGCCATGTTCAGCAGTGGACGTCGAACGGCTGAAATGATGATGATGTAACTCTTGCTTGCGCCCACGGCTACGCTCGCGTGGTACCTTAATAAAAAGTAGCCTATATGCTATTCTAGATAAAGAACTATATGTATTCGAAGTTTCATCGAATAACCGTTACGGCGTGAATGAAACACACACATCCAAACATCCTCACAAACTTTCGCTTTTATGTATTACTAGCTTCTGCCCGCGGCGTGGTACCTACATAAAAAGTAGCCTATATTCTATTCTAGGTTAAGAACTCTATTATTCCAAGTTCAGAAGAAGAATGAATGAATGAATGAATGAATGAATGAAAATACTTTATTGTACACCTTACAAATTTAAAAATATAAAATAAAACAGAAACTAAAACTAAAGACCATAAATGTACAATGGGCGGTCTCCAATCGGTGGTGGAAGAAGTAGTAAGAAGAACAACAAACATCCAAACATCCTCACAAACTTTCGCATTTATAATATTAGTAGGTTTATAGGATACATAACACCCAAACAGTCACATAAATACATAGTCCTGACTCCACACTTGGATTCCCTGTGTACACAACACGTGTAACACATATTTGCAAATCATGCAAACCTTTTTCCCGCAGCGGGAATCGAGCCCGCACCCAAACTGGGGGTTGTCAAACTTACATAATTGATTCAATTTACATTCTTAGGGGTACCGTACCACGCGTTGTTTACACCGTCAGAGCTGTCGCTGTCTGCACTGAAGCACTGTCGACGGCGGAAGGCAAGGACAGTGTTTTCAGATCCTCAACTCACTGGTGAGTGATTTTATAAAACCTTGTTATTCACAGCAGATGATGTTACCTCATAGCTGCGGAAGGTGATACGTTTTATGTTAGTACGTCATAAGCGTCCCGTATTAGATCGAGCGAGCGAGCGAATCTTGCTTGGCGTGTCACTGATTCTTTCTAGGTCATCTTGTATTAGGCCTATGACCGTCGGTGAAAGAATGCGTGAAAGGCAAGGGTGCGCCTCTTAGGCTCGTATTCAGAGACATGACTCAAGCATAGATTTAATCACAGATCAGCTGAACTCTACTTAAGTATTGAATCTCTTCTCAAACATAGCTTTTATTCAAGAACGGTACTTAAACTACTCTCAGCTGAATCGAGGCTCAAATCTGTACTCAAATGTTCTCGTTTACATTTTGATTATTTATAATTTTCGATCCGTTTTACGCAGAAATTCAAACAGCCAGGGTGGAAATAGAATAGAACAATAAAGTGAAGTATAAATATGCATCAAAGTACGTGTAACGGAATGAAAATGTCATTTGATTAATGTCACATCAAATCTAAACTCAAGCAACGATTTCGTCTGATTGACGTTTCAGAATATGCATTTACTCAGGTGAACTGTGATCATTGAATCTATACTTAAATACTGTTCAAGAATTAGAATCTCGCCTCAAATCGAGGTTTAAGTACAGATCAATTCTCGAGTCTTGTCTCTGAATACGAGCCTTAGAGGACATGTCACATAAAAAATAGGTATGTTTATTAAGTACTTCTTTATTATCATAGTCACTGTTTGAATAACAGTATTGCAGATGCAGCATGCACCTCCCTGAATATAATCTTGAGTGTAATATTGTTGTAAGTTTATATGAATGTATCAGTGTGTCACCAGGTTGAAGTGGCAGTGGACAGGCCATATAGCTTGCAGAACCCACAACCGTTGGAAGGCCACGGTTGCGGGAAGTCGGTGGATGGAAAAGGCTCAAGACCGTTCGTCTTGAAACTCTTTTGGGGAGGCCTGTGTCCAGCAGTGGACTTCTACAGGCTGTTGATCAGTGTGTATTTTCTCTTTCAAGGATCTCTGTCCGAATAACGGCCTGCTCAATATTTTTCCATCTCCACCTGTCTGTAGCTATCTTCGACCATTCCAGTCCTGCAGTTTCTTTTATTTCGTCTTCAATAAATAAATCTCCTTCCAGGCCTAGAGAAGCGTTTCGAAACGCAACGCTACCTCTCGACCCCGGAGCGCGTGGAGTTAGCGAGCGCGCTAAACCTCTCCGAGACGCAGGTGAAGACCTGGTTCCAGAACCGCAGGATGAAGCACAAGAAGCAGCTTAGGAAGCAGCAACAGCAGCGAGGTGACATAGACATTCATTTATTTGCAACTAAAACACACACACTTGCACAACATAACAACTAACAATTAAATACAAATAAAAAACGAGCAAAGTAAGATAAATAAAATGTTGTGAGGTCAGAGCAAGAGCCCTCGCATCTACATACAAGTCTCTGCTTACTTAGAGCGCGGAACTCTAAAAACGTCTAGCCAAAGGTACACTACATCGAAAACGTATGTTATTGTAATCCTTATACATTATGTATATTGTTGTAGGTATGTGTAAGTTTAAAACAGTGCAATATTTTTTTTTTATACTACCTGCTCGTCAATGGCATATTATGTGTCATGCAAATCTTTCCTAATGTAAGTCATTACAGCCCTACGGTCTAGCCGGGTCATAATGTTGTACTGAATTTCATTATTTCCCATGGGACATAATGTGATTTGAATTTGGAATGCAACCCATGTAGTCGTGCTTGATCGAAGTTGGTTTCAAAAATGTTTGGGTGCAATGAGATTTTATTCTAATTAGGCTGTATGTTAACATTTTATTTGCACTGCCTACAAATTAAAAAAAAGAAAAACATAAAAACTTTTTAACGAAATTCATTTTCACCCGCGCACGAAGAAGGATTTATTCGAATGTCGAACTGACCACTACAGAATAGACTATAAAAAAAAGAAAAAAAGGCGCCAAGCGCTCAAACTGCTGTGCTTTTATCTACACCGAAATTCAGTTTCGATTCAAATAAACTTCTAAAAAATGTCAAGTGACGACGACAGTGATTTTGATTCGACTTCGAATGCATACAATCTGAAGCCTCTGGTATAGTTGGAAACTTACTTCCGAAAAAATCAGTCTACTTAACATTGTTTTGTCATTGTATTTGTCTTGGGCGATCTTGAACCCCTCGTACTCATGATTCTTGCCTTAACTCCCTCGCTCCGCTCAGGAGTTAACCATAGAATCCCTCGTTCTCGGGGTTCAATATAGCGCCCTTGACATAACACACTACTTTAAGCCCTTGTTGCATAATCTACTATTATCTTTTTTATGTGTGCTGCATCTTTTTTATAATGCCTACTGTTTTAGCAGCAGACGCTGGTATTCTTGATACCAGTCTTATATTAAGAAAGTAATAAACGTAAATGTTCAGGAAAATATTAATAAATGATTAAATTAAAAGTGTACAAGAATAATAATGTAGAAGTGGAAAGTGCATAGTGTAATTAGTGCATAGGGTTAGGTGAACCATAACTATGACTGTAAACCCAAAGAGCGTAGAAGCGCCGGGCGGCGAAGAGGTGAACCGCGTGACATTGACAAAATATACATTAGCCAGAGAGTAGTTTTGGGTAGCTCAGCACATGAGCAGGCACTTTCTTTCTTACTTTGTGGCAATTTTATGACAGAAATAATTGGGATTAAATAAAAAAATAAATAATCAATATAAATATTCCTGACATTCCAATATTCCGGACCAACTGAGCTATGAGACAGGTCTCATAGCTCAGTTAGTAGTAACTCTGCCTTCTGCGCTAAAGGTCGCGGGTTCGATTCCCGCACTGGACAAACATTTGTGTGATAAACACTGATGTTTGTTCTGTGTCTGGGTGTTAAATATTTATCTATTATGTATATCAGTCTCTGGTACCCATAGTACAGGCTATGCCTAGTTCGGGATCAGCTGACCGTGTGTGACATGTCCGGAATATTTATTTATTTATTTATTTATTTACATATTCACACGGTCAACCAATACCAACCTACCAAACCAAACTAGGCATAGCCTGTACTATGTGTACCAGAGACTGATAAATATAATAGATAAATATTTGACACCCAGACACAGAACAAACATCTGTGTTTATCACACAAATGTTTGTCCAGTGCGGGGATCGAACCCTCGTCCTCTAGGATTTAGTGGTAAACGATAAGCATTAATCGATTTTAAAAATTATAGACACGCACATGTAAGCCCCTAACCAAGAAAGAACCAGTGATACGACGAACTTCCCATTCTCATTGCGAAGTTTCAAGATTGTACATGGCGATACCAATCTATCAAAAGTTTCGGGACAAACCTCTAACTTCTTGATTGACACTATGCTCCTAATTACTTAGATGAAGTATGTGTTTTAGTTTTGTGCATTGTTGTTCAAATACTGTTCTTAATCATACTAAACTTCGTCATAAATCCAAATTCTTATGCATCATCATCCACTGAAGCCTGCAGACAGCCTGTAGACGTCCACTGCTGGACATAGGCCTCTCCCAAAGAGTTCCATGACGAACGGTCTGTCATAGGTAAATAAAATTTCATAATCATCGGCCTTTAGAATGTCCACTGCTGGACATAGGCCTCTGCCAAAGAGTTCCATGACGAACGGTCTGTCATAGGTAAATAAAATTTCATAATCATCGGCCTTTAGAATGCCCACTTCTGGGCATAGGCCTCTCCCAAAGAGTTCCATGACGAACGGTCTATCATAGGTAAATAAAATTTCATAATCATCGGCCTTTAGAATGTCCACTGCTGGACATAGGCCTCTCCCAAAGAGTTCCATGACGAACGGTCTGTCATAGGTAAATAAAATTTCATAATCATCGGCCTTTAGAATGTCCACTGCTGGACATAGGCCTCTGCTAAAGAGTTCCATGACGAACGGTCTGTCATAGGTAAATCAAATTTCATAATCATCGGCCTTTAGAATGTCCACTGCTGGACATAGGCCTCTCCCAAAGAGTTCCATGACGAACGGTCTTGAGCCTTTTCCGTCCTCCGACTCCGCAACTTTGACTTTGAGGTCGGTCCATTGGATGGGGGGCCTTCCAACTCAGCCGGGCGACACTATGTCGTTGTTGCCGTTCGAGAACCATTAGACCCCAACGGTTATCGGTTCTGCTGCGAGCCATATGGCCTGCCCTACCACTTCAACTTGCTTATTCTAACGGCTATGTCGGTGACCTTGATTCTCCAACGGGTTTGCTCGTTTCGGATTTTATCACGCAGTAGCTTTTTTTTATACTACTACGGTGGCAAACCAGCTTACGGCCCACCTGTTGGTAAGCGGTTACCGTAGCCTATGAGCGCTTGCAATACCGGAGGCGTCACGCATGCGTTACCGACCCTGAACTCCCCTAAAGAGCTCTAGCAACCTTACTCACCGCAGAAACACAACACTATTTGAAACAAATAGTCATTTGGTTGCGATCTTCTGTAAGGCCGAGGTAAACCCCAGGTGGGCTGCTCCAATTTAGAACGAGAAAATCTCGCTGTGCCCTACCTCCTCCAAAAATCTCCGCTCCGTAGCTCAAAGTCAAGTCAAAAGGTGTTTATTTATTTCAATAAAATCACTAGGATCACTTTGAAACCTCTTAGAAACTAGGTGAAGCTACGCCTGTTCCTCGCAACCAAGCCTACAAGAATCAGGCAACAAACACGGCGCGCCTGCCTAGCATTTTTTGAAGAACCTTTTAAAAAAAATGTAATGTAGACCTTCAGTGTGGTGCCGATCGATCGAACTAGGTGCGGCTCAAAAGAAAAATAATCAGGTGTAATAATGAAAGCTCATAAAAATTTAAAAAAATTACAAATGTTCTAAGGGCAGCACAATGATAGATGCTCTGTTCACAATTTGATAATCTATCGCAATTTAACGTATAATAAAAAAAACGTGTAGTACCTAGTAAAAGCATAACATTAACACCTTAAAGTGTTAATATAGACGTAAAAATGTGTTAGACAAACTAAATATTACCCACTCAATCCCGGGAAAATAAATATATTCAATTTTATTTTCTCATTGTGGAGGACAATCTTCTATTATGACTTGTGACTAGTTGTGACGAAAAAGAAATAGTAGATTCATAAGGGAGCAAAATAATATTTTTACGCGCTTTTTAGAATCCAGAGCGAAGTGAGGGATGCTAGAGTAGAATCCCGAGCGTAGCGAGGTATTCTTTAGTAGAATCCTGAACGTAGCGAGGGATTCAAAGTACTTATTTTTCGAGGGATTCAAAGTATTTTTTTCTCCTTCCATTCTATTTATTTAAAATGTCGATAAAATGATTAACTTTTCAATGGACATAAGGCCCATAATGCCCCGATAAGGCCCGTGAGCAATTTGCCGTAATTGTCGGGACCAAACCTCGAGACAGCCAATCTAATTTCTGCAGCATCGCTTTTGCGCCACAACTCAAGACGCTGGCAATAGGGCTGTCAAGAAATACTTAATACACTTTGTGACTAGCTTCCATCCGCAGTTTCGCTCGCGTGGTACCTAGATAAAAATTAGCATATTTTTAGTCATTTTGTTTAATTTTATTAGCGATGGCCAATTATACTAATTATTAATAATTTATAAACATAAAATTAAACAACATATGTTATTGCAGGCTATTTACAACATACATGCCAAATTTAATTTCAATCCGTTCAGTGGGTGCGGCGAGAAGGAGTAATAAACATCTTCACATCCCCACACCGTCACAAACTTTCGCATTCTAAATATTTGTGGAATATTATTTCCAATAAATATTTGGAATAGAATGAATTAATGGAAGCTGTTTCTGTGATTTTTTTACCATCTTTATAACCAAACCAATTAGTTATCGTTATTAAACGAGAAGTTCAGCAACAACATTTCTACCCTAAACCGCTGAATTCTGAAATGATTTGACCCCAAATCAGCGATTTTTGCGTAGTCTTTTTTAAAAAAAATATGTCGTTATTTCAAAGGTTGTAGAACAAACTTTATTGCCGATTGGGTGTAGAATAAGTCCCTTTCAGGATAGCAAACATATTATGAATCATCTTTTAAAAATAATAACTACTCAAAAATAAATCAATAAAATATTTAAACTTCGTGCCAGCCCTAGCCCTTAATAAAGTTACTCAGCCAAGATGGCCGTCTTGGTTGCCTAGCAACGAACGTCTTGACGCCCCCACCTTCGAATTTAAACTCTAATCACCTACATTACGGTCGTGAATTGTACATAAACATGTTTCCCTTCAATCAGGGGTGTTGAAGAGATGTTGTGCACGACAGAATATACCCAATTACGAGACGTTATGGAATATAATTGCGTGATGGGAGGTAATTTAATTTCAACGAGTTTCTTCGAAGTTTCTTACACAGTTTCTTCAGTATAAAGCCGCGTTCAAACGACGTGATATATGCCATTTACAATTTATTTAAAAACTATTTTGTTCTAGCTTTGCTCGCGTGGTACCTTGATAAAAAAGGCCTCTATGCTATTCTAGGTAAAGAACACTATCTATTCAAAGTTTTATCGAAATCGGTTCAGCCGCTACGGAGTGATTGAACCACAAATGTCCAGGTGCGATTTTCAAAGTGCATCATAATTTTGCTCAACAATTATCGAAGCATCAACTTTTACGGACATCGCGCGATCGAACGGGGCGAAATAATAGTTATTTGCAACAGAACAAAAAAAATTACTTAAACAAAACATTAATCATAATCATCAATTTATTTTTATATGGCTTTTATTTTAATTGTATATTAAAATAAAAGCCATGTATTTAATTGTATAACCTAACCTAACCTAACCTATGTTATTAATTGTGTGTTTATGTGGTGCCATTTTTTTTTTATCTATCTATCAACCTATATCATTCACTGCTTCAGGAAGATCTCTCCCAAGACGCGCTACTGAACCCGGTCGATTGATGATGATGATGATCGATTATGATGATGATGATTGATGATGATTGATAATGATATCAACTGACTTAGTATCATTTCCAACATGAGTTGTATGAGTAAAAATGTTTAATTGTCAGCAGGTTCGTCAGCGGTGGATTTCACAACGAAACATCAACACGGGGATGTTAGCAAGGTATTTATTTTAAACCACAAAAAACACGTTCAAAGCTTTTTTGTTATGAAAGGCATGTTGGCCTATTGGGAGGTACCCAGACTTTCGATCCGAAGGGCGCGGATTCGAATCCCTAATAACGAAAAAAAAAAAAAAAAAAAATTTTTAAGTTAAAATTTTTTATGTTCTCATATAAGTACCTACCTAATTAGTAGTTCGACATCAAGATTGCTAACTAAAACAGGTGAATAATTGAGTTGGAACTGGCTTGACCCTGAAACAGCTAAGCAGTGTTTTTCAATGAAAAATGACGAATTTCCAAAAGTCGTGAAACAAACTTTATTGCCGATTGAGTTTAGAATAAGCCCTTTTCGGGACAACATACATATTTTGAATTACCTTGTAATGGCCCCGGTTAAAGAATAGGCCCCTCCATATGCCGTAAGAGGCGTCTTCAGTTCAGCAGTGGGCACCCTACGGCCGAAATCATGACGATGAAGGGTTCTTTTTATACAACATACAAGCATACGGCCCACCTGTTGGTAAGCGGTTACCGTAGCCTATGAACGCTAGCAATACCAGGCATGACGCAAGCGTTGCCGACCCCGAACCCCTCCCCCCCCCTAAAGAGCTCTGGCAACCTACCCACAGCGGGAACACAACACTATTTGAAACATTGAACTGCATTGGCTGCGATATTCTGTAAGTACCTCCCAGGCGGGCTGCTCCAATTTAGACCGAGAAAATCTTGCTGTGCCCTACCTCGCATAAAAGATAAATGGGAAGTGGTAGTGGGAAGATAAGGGATGAGTGGGATTCACTGATTGAAATAAAAATTGCTTGTTTATATATGACTAGCGTACGCCCTCGGCTTTGCTTGCGTGGTATCTTCTTAAAAAGGGGTAGTTTTGAAAAACCCTTAAATACATATTTCATTATTTGACTTTATGAGTATTTGTACCAAGTTTCAGATAAATCTCTCCATGCGTTAAGATTCTCCCATACAAACTTTGACATCTCATTACACCCTTTCAAGGGGTAATTTTGAAAATCTAAAATTACAGTTTTTCTTTATTTTTATCATACATTATTTATAGTTAGTTTCAAATCTGTAGGTTCAAGGAATACTATTTTTCATCATCATCATTTCAGCCGTACGACGTCCACTGCTGAACATAGCCTGTCATGTGAGGGGATTTGCCCATACTCACCACGCTGGGCATGCGGATTGGCGAGCGCAGTTAGAGCTATCGTTGTTAAAATGAGGGACGCTGCTGCCCATCCCCTAGCTTTTTTCTCTTAGTCGCCTCTTACGACATCCACGGATAGGTAGATATGGAGGGGCCTATTCTTCAGCCGGGGCCACCACGGCACGATTTTTCATACAAACGTTTTAACCCCTTTTCACCCTCTTAAGAGATGATATTTTGAAAATCCCTTCTTAGTGAATGTGTTTGGCGGTTTGGGCTGTACGTTGATCGTGGAATTAGGCCTTGTTCTTTTATATATACACAGAAGATTTAATTTTGTTCTAGGCGGAAGATTCCAGAATGTCGACCACTCACACCTCGGACTCGGACTCGGAACACAGTGACAGCGACATCGACATAGTCGGAGAACCGACCTACACACACCACTACGCCAACAATGCCTAGGTCATTTTTAACCGACGCCCAAAAAAGCGGAGATTAACGATACTTCATGCAAAAAAGTCATTCATTCATGCATTCATTCGGTGGTTATGTATATTTTCCAACGCGTCCGGATGGAAACTAAGCACGGGCTTCACTCTGGCACGTGTGTGAACAGCTGCGGGGGGGGGGGCGGAAGATGTGAATACTTATTTATTTATACATTCACACTCAAACTTAGTGTAAGGAGGACTTAATGCTTAAGCATTTTCTACCAGTCATCCTGGGCGTGCAAAAAAGATGGTGAGGCGTGACATACTTCGTACTTAAACTCTGGCGTGTTCCATTCTCGTAATTCGCTGACGCTGTCAGTAGCGAAAACCGTTCCTATGCGATATTCCTGACCTAAGCTAATCTCTCTACTGAATAGCGTTCAGTCTATATATCGCCTAACTAACCATCGCATATTAAAACCGATACGGCAATTACTGAAAGGATCCATTTCATTCTGGGCCTGGTCCATGTACACTACATAGAAAAATTAGGATAAAATAGGAGATTACAAGAAAAATACAATCTCATTAATTTGAAAACAAATGCTATGGTACAAGAATAGTTCTTCCGGTAAGTTTTTTACTATGTGAACACTATTTGAAGGCCGCCATGTTGGTTTTTAATTGGCGTATGACATGACATTGACATATTTTTCATGTCATGTTGATTTGATGTTTTTGTTTTGTCAGATAAATGTAGGTTGTCAAAATGACATTTCACGCAAGTCCATCCGCCATATTTTTGTAGCGCTGTGTGTTGCTCTCTTTGTCGAAGAAAATCTTATTGTACCTTAGAACGAAGTCAATTTAAATAAAATAACCAATTAAATACGTTTACTTTATTGCTTAGCCATATTTTAGAGTAGTGTACACAGTGCAGGCCCAGGCTCCATATATTGATGAAACGTCTCTTTTGTCGCAATCCGTTTCTATTTGGAACCGCTAAAAAAAGCTTCGACCTTTATAAGGTAAATCGCAAAGCCGCTAAAACCAATTACCATTCAATTATCATTGGATTGCAACGAACTTACGTAATTGCCCCACTGTTTTCCAACCAATCTGTTTGATCGTACGGGACTGACTGGGTGCGTTTAAAAGATTATAAACGCTCCACAGAGCCAGCAGCCATAACTTTTTTTAAATCGTGTTTGTTATTTGAATTGTATGAGACTGTATTAATAGTGAACGTTTAGAATGTTCAAACGTAGCTTGCTAGATATTTATTAAAGTACCTACCTTATATGTATCTAGTACCTATTTCACTTTTTATTTTGTGACCAGAATCAATATTATTTTATCAACAGACTCTCCGTCTAAACGAGTATTAGTAGCCATAACACAAAACTATGTACTACGTAATCATGTGCAATAATAGTTTGTTTTGTATAGGTAATATTATATTTATTTTACAAAAAAATCTAGTCATAGATAATACTTAACTAGTCATTATTGTAAATAACCATAAAGTCATGTTAAAATTAGTTTAAGTATCAGTAGAATATTTTTGTTTTTAAGTATACCTACCTAAACAAAGATTTGTAGTAACTATTTATAGGTATGTAAATCAACAAGGAATTCAATTATACGTAAATGAAATAAAATAGATAGTAATCTGTTTTATTAGGCTAAAAGTCACTAGTAGGTGACCTACCATTGTCTAGTACCACTGATGGCTCAAGTGACACAATTTATTACCAGACCATAATAACAACGAACTTTTTTTTTAATGTCTCGCACGACTTGGGGCCCAATTCTACTAATTCAATGGCTTAAAAATGGCAATGGTTCAATGGCAAAATGGCCACTTTTGACACTTTTGGTATTCTGCTATCACAGTCGTTTATCGATGGCAGTCATTGTGACACCAATTGACCAATGAAATCAAAGAAAGAAGGTGGCTTCAATCGAAACTGTTCAGATGTTTGTTCTGTGTTTGGGTGTTCAATATTTATCTAATGTGTATATCAGTCACTGGTACACATAGTACAGGCTATGCCTAGTTTGGGATCAGTTGACTGTGCGTGCTATGTCTGAAATATTTATTTATTTAAACTGAATGATAATGGTGCGATCATTATCATTTTCAAGTTATTGAATTAGTAGAATTGGGGGCTTGTTCATTTGCCATAACACCGATCGTTAGTTAAACATATATATTTTTTTCCTCCTTTCGTGCTGGCTATGGTATCTTAGACGCGATGTTCCTCGCAACCAAGCCTACAAGGCATGAGGCAACAAACAAGGCGCGTTTTAAAAAATTAAAAAAAATATTATCTATTTAAAAAAATATCTATTGATTCTGTGCTATTATGTTCAGGTAATAAGTCAGTGGTACTAGTCAATGGTACTAGTGACTTTTAACCCTTAAAACACAAGCTTCACCTAGTTTCTAAGACGTTTCAAAGGGATTCTAGTGATTTTATTGAAATAAACGCCTTATAATTTTGACTTAATACCATGTATTTTTGTTGGGTGTACCAAAGTATCTCTACTTTTTTTTAATTTTTTAGTCATGGTCAAATCATAGGTAGTCATTTCAAGTTTAGTTTTATTCATTCATTTAATGACTTACACTTGGACTTCTGAAATGTCACGCCCGAATCAATTATCTAGGTATTTCTTTACCTTATAGGTAGCAAATGTCAAGATTTCTGTAACCGTCCGGTCAGTAGCAAATATGGATCGTATTTTAATGTAAGAACCGGATATAATATGACTTTTCAAAGTAATTCTTGTAAATTATTGAAATAATTAGGTACCTTTTGAATTTACTTGTGTAAAAAATACCAAACTAGTGAAGTAGCAAAATATGAACAATAAAATAAAATTAAAAATATAGTCTGTGTTTTATTTAAAAACATGATGATGACATAGACAGACATTTATTCACAAACTTGGCGCACAATACACATCACAATAAAAGCAAGAAACAGTTCTGTATAAATAAGAGCAAAAATATGGAACAAAGACAGACAGGTAGGTAAAACACACTGGACCAGCCAGGCTATTGCTTAAGCGATAATGAAGATCGCAATTATAAGTATGATTTTATCAAATTTAGCGACATCTGAAGTTTTTCAAACATGAAAAGGAAGCTAAGGTCTTGAAGTTTTCCTTTGTCACGTTTGGAACGTTTTGAATGTTGCTATTAAATTTACCCTCAAAGTTACGAACTTCATTGCCATTACGCTTACACAATTGCACCCCTGGTTTGGCCGCACACGCTCTGTGTGTGTGTGTGTCAATTATACAAACTTTTATACCTGTATTAATGCAAATAAATCATTCATTCATTCATTCTTATTCTTACAAAAACTTAATAAAAGAATACATGAAATGTAATTGCGCGCCAAATGTATTATTCTGCGCGCCACAGAAGTTCTTTTCAGTGATTCAGTTTTCGGTTGTGATTATTCTAATAATAACCCGACAAATTAAATTATTTCCTTTCGATCTGTAAACGTTATTTTTCGTAATTCCACAATCAAAACTCGCCACGCGCACTAACCTTGTTACGTCGTCTCACGCACAATTTGCTACTAATTCCCTTATTGTTGTCCCCCTTACAAGGTTGCATTACAATTGATGTATTTTTGTGCGTGTTTGTTTATTTTATTGAATGCATGACTTAAATTGAGACATTTTTGTCCCGATCTTTTGTTTTGAAAAAATCTTCATCATCAGGCTGAATAGAACGGCCTTATAGCATACATATATATATATATATATAAAGTATAGTTTTTAGTTAAGTTAAACAATCTGTCGCACGCCAACCTCCTGTTTCTACCCAATCAGGCTGGCTGGTAGATAATGCCTTGGCATTAAGCCCACCTTTTGTACATTGTTATTGTTTTCTTTGTGTGCAATAAAGATTAAAATAATAATAATAATACATACCTACTTAATTAGTTAGTGGCTACGGAACACGTTGATTTATTTTATATATTAATTTATTTTACCTCCGTTTTTCTTATTTTTTTAAAAAAGTCCGTTAGTTCCATAGCATTATCTACTTTTATTTAAACACATAGGCTCTCCTAAAAAACCATCTAAAACTTAGTATAGAACAAAGCACTAGGTAGGTACATGTTATGTATGTATATCTATAAGTAGGTAGATGCGGCTGCGCCGTATATTACGCGTAGTCTACGAACCAATAAACCAAACTAGCCCGGTGTAGCTGGCAGTGGTCGTAACTCGTAAGAGAACCAAAGCATAAAGCAAAGCATTAAGGAGGGCTTCATCAAAGTAGAAAGGAAGAAGAAGAAGAAGCCCACCTGTCAGAACAAGTGCGGTACTGCACCGCAAAGCCAGAATCTTCTGCTGCGTTCTGAGGTGCCGACGACGCAGCTCTACGTGTCTCGCGTGCATTACACCGTCAAGTCGGAGGATGTGGCGGAGTACTTGCGCGTGAAGACCAAGATCAGCTTGAGGGTCGAACGGTTGGAGTCCCGCCACAGAGTCAGTTTCAACTCCTTTGTGGTGAGGGTACCGACCGAACATCTTTCGACCTACCTAAAAGAAGATCTCTGGCCGAAGGGTGTTGTGTTCCGTCGCTTCCGCGGGCGAATACCTACTGCCAATGACAATTCGCGTCCCACGTCGCAGTTTCTACGTGGCAATTAATTGTGTTTTTATATTAATATGTATGTTAGTCTTTAAGGTATATATCTATATGGGCCGTAGTGTAAGAAAAATTCCATCTGTTTTTTATTCTATTGTTGCCTGAAATAAAGTTATTGTATTGTATTGTATAAAAAAATCCGTTCGAAAAAAAAAAACAAAAAAAAACTATAAACCAGTGTGAATTCTACCATCTTTACGTTAACACTTCTGTAGGCGTCCTGTACAACATTTCAAAATCAAAATTGGAAATAGCTTCCAAAGTTGAATTTGTGCCGAACATTTTTTTTTGTAAGTGGGTACTCGTCGCAAATGTTGTATAGGATGCCTACAGAGGTGTTAACGTAAAGACGGTATAATTCACACTGGTTCACACCGCATCTACCTACTTATAGATAT
Source organism: Anticlea derivata (assembly GCA_947579855.1). NCBI lineage: Eukaryota > Metazoa > Arthropoda > Insecta > Lepidoptera > Geometridae > Anticlea > Anticlea derivata. The sequence goes on along the minus strand of OX388287.1, from coordinate 1,749,012 downwards.
ACATACATAACAGTACATAAATAGGAATGTACTTTAAAAAGTACAAAGTAAAGAGATCACACTCAGTCCACCTGTTCGGACGAAAAAAGGCATCCAAATTGTACCACCCACTGGCTTTAAAAGGTTAGGATGGTGTTATGCAATAAATAGTCAATAAATTAAATGAAATAGGCAAAAATCATTTTTTAAAGCTGACAATGGCAGATCCATTTTAATTTAACATTTTTTTGTTACCCATTTTCGCAATAAATGAATCTGAAATCTGAATTTAAAGTTTTTATTGTTATTTCATACTAGCGACCCACCACATCTTCGCTATTAGCAGTGCATATACGTTAGTAACGGTCCCAGTCTGCATGATTTTCCGAAATGAATTAAACACAAAACCTAAATGATTTACGAGAGGTAGGGCACAGCGAGATTTTCTCGCTCTAAATTGGAGCAGCCCGCCTGGGGAGGTACCTCCGCCTTACAGAAGATCGCAGCCAAATAACATTATTTGTTTCAAATAGTGTTGTGTTCCTGCGGTGAGTAAGGTTGCCAGAGCTCTTTAGGGGGGGAGGGGTTTGGCAGGCAACGCATTAGCAATGCTCCAGGTGTTGCTGATGTCAATAGGCGACGGTAACCACTTACCATCAGCTGGGCCGTAAGCCTGTTTGCCTCCGTATAACATAAAAAAAAAAAAAAAAAATGAATTTGAATCACTCGGTCAATTAGTGAAATCCGTCAGTAGTTTTTGAGTTTATCGCGTTCAGACAGACCGACAGACGACGCGGCGCGCCGCGGCAGACTTTGATTTATAATATGTAGTGATTTATTCAACATTGATTTAAAATAAGATCATATGCCTCTTATCATATATCGAGGAGGTCCACTATCCTTCGCCAGGTCAGGGGGCCAGCAGTGATACGCATTTTTAAATGTCATATGATATTTGGCTGGTTCACTCCCGGATAACCCATCCATAACCTAATGAAATCACGCCGATATTGAAGCTTCTGTTAGAAAATTATGAGTTGGACTATTGTATTCCCCTTCTAACCCAAAATTCAATATGGCCGCCGTTCCACATTGCACCGTCTCAAGCCAATTTGAACTTTATTCCCCTGACTTTGGATCTTAGTTAGTCACTTTGAAAGTATTTGTATGTTGGTATTCGTTTGGAGTGTTTTGAACCTTCCTGGGTTGGGATAAAGGTGTATTAACAGATACCTAGTGTTAAGAACAGGAATGTAATCAGGTAAAAATATATAAAAAAATACTCTCGACGACTCTCTTTATGACGAAGTCGATGAAGCAGCGCCCGCCTGGACGCAAGGGGTTCGATTCCCGCTGCAGAACAAATGTTTCAAACTTCAATAGGTATTAATTTATTCATTGAAATCGCATGGGTTATTAAATCGTATTAAACTAGTAGAAACACGTTAGTTTATTTAAGTTTTACATCTTTATTAATGATCGAGTTGGACGATCTGCAAATACTTATTCATTTCGGGTCTTGGTGTTGTGGTACCATGGTACTCGGCGTCGCGTCGCGTGCGAAGGGTGGGGTCAGGCAGAAAAAACTAAAAATTTTGATTTTTACCTAACATTGTAACCAGATTTGACTGTTAGCCCCTTAGTGTACCTATAGATATATTTGAACAAGATTTTATAAATTTCCTTCCTCCTAAGTTTCGCCCCTAACATCGCCCTCTGAGTACACCCCTGTGCAGGGTAGTAAATTCGCAGTTATTAGGAGCCGGAATCCATCGCTTTGATCCGGGTATAACCAGATATATCGAGTTTGCTGGCAATAGGTTTAAACCTACTGATATTTTGGCTTTTAGAAGAAACGGCCATTTTTGTTTGATAGTGGTTTTTAATGGAATTATAAAGATCGCATCATAGATTTCGGGGAACTGGGTACGTACCCTAGATAGGGCAACGTTCCGTGACTTGTAAACATTTCACAATTTTCAAAATGTTCGCTGACCTGTTGCGGGCTGACCAAAAAAGAATCAGTGACAACACAAGAAGCAAGCAAGTGCAGGTGACTCTACATAAAATATATTCCTACTTATAATCTAGGTACTATTATCTACTTACTAATATTATAAATGGGAAAGTTTGTGAGGATGTTGTGATGTTTAGGTACTTTAGATGTTTGTTGTTCTATCTAGGTATGGTAGGGTACAGACTGTCGGTACGGAGAGGCATGGCGCTGGTAAAGTACATGTTGCGCGTGCTCCGCGGAGAGCTGCACCGCCGCCGCCCCGCCATGCTGGAAGTGCCGCACTCTAGTACCATCCTACTTAAGTTTGCTCCCATGTCACTCGCTGTCTATCTGCTCAATATCTTGTCTGCGAACAGCGTGGATATTTTTTTCAATCACCTACCGAAACTCCTATAACTTGCACAGATAGTTATAGAAACGAAAATGTTTCGATTAGTACCTATCTAATTGTACCTATTAATAACATATGGCATCGCCTTAGGGATAAAAAAACCTGTTATGTTGTTATATGTATTCTAAATAAATAAAATCACGCCGTAACGGCTCTACCGATTTCGTTGAAACTTGGAATATTATGGAGTTCTTTACTTAGAATAGCATATAGACTACTTTTCACTACTTTCTACGCGAGCGAAGCCGCGGGCATTGAAGATAGTCATATTATAAATGCAGAGGTTTGGATGTATGTTTGTTACTCAATCACGCCAGAACGGCTGAACGCATCTGAATGAAATTTGGCACAGAGATAGATTATAGTCTGGAATAATACGTTAGCTACTTTTTTTTCTCGTAGGTTCCATGCGAGCGGAGCCGCGGGCGGTAGCAAGTATATAATAAAGTACCTAAAATTTTTTTACAGCTTTCTAAGCAATGATTGTTTTCGCGAAATTACAAAGCGAATATTTTTTTTTTCTTTTTAAACTGCTTTCGAAGATTATGCATGCATAGCTCGTTTTTGAAATACCTAAACGTATCTTGGCATTTTATTAAACACCTAAGTATTTTTTTTATTATATATTTTTTTTTTATATATTCCGGATATATCACACACGATCAACTGATCCCAAACTAGGCTTAGCCAGTACTATGGGTACCAGAGACTGATATACATAATAGATATATATTTAACACCCAGACACAGAACAAACATCTGTATTCATCACACAAATGTTTGTCCTGTGCGGGAATCGAACCCGCAACCTCTGGTAGGTAAAATATGTAGGTAGGTACTTTAATTTAAGCTACCTACCTTTTCACACAGTCGGTTAATTGAACTAAAATTGATTGCTACCCCACAAGGGGTGCAATAATAACATCAGTGTATTTTTGAAAGGTTTAATTGAATTTAATATCGCGTTTAGCTTTGACAGGTTCATATGAGGGGAACCCCGTAATTATTAAGGCGGGTAAACATTTTATTGTGTCTTATTATTAGATTGATAGAGAGCAATGGCGTAGTGGTGGCACAGCAGACAAATCTTCGCACGATAAGTAAATATTTGTTCCGGGTCTGGGTTTTGTGACATGACAAGTACTCGTTTCTGATACACAGGGAATCCTATTGTGGGGTCAGGACTAGTATGTGACTGTTAGCTATGTGAACTTGGCACCCGACTTAGGAAATTCAAACATTTTTTTTTATTCTCGTTTAGTTTTGTTTGTAGTTAATTGTAGTGAAATTATTTTCGTTTGTAGTAGCTCTAAAAAAAAGTTAGGGGACTGAAAAAAAAACTCTTTCATTTTAAAATATTTCATCCGCGTCTATGGAAAATCAAACTTTTTGTTTTTGATTCCTTTAGTACTTCGATTGTAGTTGATTGTAGTGAAATTTTCCAAAGTCGGGTGCCAAGTTCACATAGCTGTGACTGTTGGGTGTTATTTATTTATTTAAATAATTTTGTTATTTTAGATTTGTATCCTCTTAATTTTATTCAACGTAAATCCGAGAAACTCGACATCAAGATTGTTACCTAGAATAGCTGAATAATTGAGTTTAGCTTTTAGTTCCCAATACAGCTGATGAGCATGGCGTTTTTTCAATGAAAATTGACCAATTTCCAAGAGTCTTAGAACAAACTGTATTGCCATTCGTAACCATGATAATCCATTCTTCCCGGTTTATTTTCTCCTAAAACCCTTCCCAGAATTTTTTGTCAGAACCAACAGTTTTGGGAAGACTTTGGCGGGAAAAATCTTTTTTTTATACAGGCAAAAAAGCATGCGGCCCGTTGTTTTTTTTTTTAAATATCCGTTCCATCCATCCAAATTTCTTTAAATACCACAGACTCTTTTCGAAGTAACAGTTTTGAAGACGTCTTTGGCGGGAAAAATCTGCCCTGTTGTTTTTTTTTAATTAAATACGTAGGTAAACCACAGACTTTTTTCGCGGGACCAGCAGTTTTGGGGACGGATTTGAGATGGAAAAAAATCTTTCATATTTTAGTGAATTATTAAAGATCTAATCCACCTGCTCCGTAATCGCTAAATGACGCCGTCCGCCATTAGCTGAGCTCTTTGCTGTTATAAAAATTAGTGGGCCATTTGAAAGGTTAAGCACCGCCGGGGGAAATGGTGACATTTGACGAAATTGGCCCATTAGAGCGATACCCCTTTATAGTTGACAGATTGTGTAACTATTAGGCACTGCTTTTTTAAGTTAGAAAATAATCTATATATATTATATCCTCATTTATTAAATAAACTAATATAATAATAATAGCCTGCGCCTGCGCCACGGCTTCGCTCGCGTGGTACCTAGATAAAAATTAGCCCATAGGTATACCTACTATTCTAGATATACAAGGTGATTCATAACATCTATTCCATCCTGAAAGTGGTTTATTTTACAAGCAATTAGCAATAAAGTTTGTTCTACGACTTTTGGAAATTTGACATTTTTCATTGAAAAAACTTTATGTGAAACTCAGCTGTTTTGGGGTCAATCGTCAAACGGTTTTGGGTAGAAATCTTGATTCCGATCTTCTTGTACGTTTAATTATTAGCTCTTATTTGGCCCAGCGCATTAGCATTGCCATCCAGCGTGGCAATTCCGCCAGCGTCTTGGGGACGCTTCCGACTGGTAGTGATCTGGATCAGTTGAGCTATCTATAGATCGTTTGTAACGGTCTTTAGATGGCTCAACTGTTTCTTGTGTATTTTGTGAATATTAACTTGTATTAGTTTTAAGGTTCTTTGTAAAAAAAAAATTAAAAAAAATTTATTAGTCTTAAAGATGATAATAATACTAAAAACATATAATTTGAAAAAGCTTGTGAAAAAAAAAACAAAAAAAAATATTGTTGTTTTTATATTTTTATTGGCTAATATTATTTCTGTTTGTTGATAGAATAACCCCCTTTCGGGATGGTATACATGTTATGAATCACCCTGTATAAGTGTATCTATTCCAAGTGTCATCCAAATCGTTTAAGCCCCTTACGGCGTGAAAGTAACATAGGTGCTTATAATCTATCTCTGTGCCAAATTTCATCCGAGTCCGTTCGGCCGTTTGGACGTAATTGAACCACAAACATCCAAACATCCTCACAAACTTTCGCATTTATGTATAATAATAGTAGGATCTGTTAAGAACAACTGGGCCTAAACGGACTATTAAAATTGAGTCTAAAAATATAGGGGAGATATAGACAAGAGGACACTTGACATGTGACTTACACGGGACAAGCCAAAATTACTTGAATATCGACCTTCTTTCAAAAGCCATAAGGTAAGGCGAAGAGGAATGTTAAGGGTAGAACAATGCATCCTCGGTTAGGTTAAGGGGCAGCTTAAACGGTGACAGGCAGTAACAAGCTAGGGTTGGCACGTGGCAGACCGAAAAATAATGGGGTATCGACTTACTTGATTGTTTTTGCTTTACAAACTTCAAACTTATAGATCGATTTTCATTTATTCATTGAAATCTCAAGAATCATTAAAAAAAACACGTTTTTCTTTATAAATGATTCAATTAAATATGTATCTACACTGCGTGCGCTAATTCATACATTTAAAAGACATTGCCTGTTGTTGTTGTTGGCCTGTTAGCCTCCGTATAACACAAAAAAAAAGAAAAAAAAAACCTATCAATTATATATTATATAATATACGATAAGTAAACTGTGAATCCTAGATTACTGAAATAAAATAAAATAAAATAAAATTATCTGAATACAATTTTTTACACAATACGTTACTACCTATGCATGATTAGAATCAGGCAAAAAACACGTTTGTTTTAATACAACTGAGGTGGTAAACAAGCTTACGGCCCACCTGTTGGTAAGCGGTCATCGTAGCATCATCATCATCATCATCAGCCTGTAGAAGTCCACTGCTGGACATAGGCCTCACCTAAAGAGTTCCACGACGAACGGTCTTGAGCCTTCTCCATCCACCGACTTCCCGCAACCTTCACAATGTCGTCGGTCCATCGGGTGGGGGGCCGTCATCGTAGCATGAGCGCTTGCAATACAAGAGGCATCACGCACGCGTAGATTATCTAAGACGCACGCGTTGCCGACTCCGAACCTCCTCCCCCCTAAAGAGCTCTGGCAACCTTACTCATTCCAGGAACACAACACTATTTGAAACAAATAATGTTATCTGGCTGCGATCTTCTGTGGTGGCTGGTGACCAAATAGATATCATTTTTTGTTGCCCTTTAAAATGAAGTTATTTTCATGATTATTTATCTTGTCCCTTTCGGGATAGCATACACAGTATGAATCATCTTTTATAGGTATAATATCGTTAGATAAAACGCTCAGCCCTACTTAAGGGTGCGTTCCAACTATCGGATTACGGCGAGCCACTAGACTCGACCTCGCGCCCACGCTTTGTGCTCATAACTTGTCAACTTCACAATGGGGGCTTTTATCTTACACTTTTTTGTGCAATTAATTAACAAGCCGCGTCGGCCTAGCGGGAGGATCCCCGACTTTCAAGGATCCCTGCACTTGGCCGTTTTTATTACCTACGTTGGTCGCGAGGAACAGGCATAGCTTCATTCACCTAGTTTCTAAGACGTTTCAAAGTGATCCTAATGATTTTTTTGAAATAAACGCCTTTTGACTTGACTTGACTACACCTAACTTAAAACATTTTGATTCCACCCGCTGTCGAAAATATTATGTCTAGGTTTAGGTGGTAGATTTGCAAATATACTATACTTGTTTTTAAATAAATAAATAAAATATTAAAGCCCCGAGTAAATTTTCCAACATGGCGGACAATTAGAGCAATTTCCCTAGGTTTAATCCACAGAGTACTTTTGTTTAGATACGTCTAATTCATGTGAAGTCAAATCCATTATTTCCTCTAGGTATTATCTTCTAATCTCCATGACCTCCATAGTACATACTTATCTCCATCACCTAAAAGCTCCATTACATTTTACATCGCACGCCGTTTAAACACGGCTTTATTTACGCCACATTATTTTGTGCTTTTGTAATTTGTCGAGAAAATCCCAAATTAATTTCCAACATGGCGGACGATTACGGCGATTTCCCGCGTTTCGTCGTCAGCAGCTCATGTCAATTACCACGTGATTATCCTACTCAACGCTAGATGGCGCCGCTCGGATTTCCGTCCCGGGGGACTTGTTAGTAACTACAGGCAATTTGTCCACCGACAAGGATACGGGTACGATGATTATTTTCTTTGGTGTGATTAAAATTAAATTGAATTTTAATAGACTAGGTAGATATATTGTTTAGTAGGTAGTTACTTTTTTGAAAATTAATTGTAAAAAGTAACTAAACTACCTAATACATAATTGAAGTGCTAAAGAAGTTGTTTCATTCTGGGACTGGTACCTACACTACATAGAAAAATTAGGAAAAAATGACATTTCACGGACGTCTATCCGCCATATTTTCGAAGCGTTGTGTTGCTCTCAATGTCGTAGAAAATCTTGAAGTACTCTAACGATAAGTAAATTTAAAGAAAATAAACAATTAAAAACGTTTACTTTATTGCTTGGCTATATCTTAGAGCAGTGTACACGGTGCAGTACCAAGCTCCATACATTTATGAAACATCTCTTTTGTTTATTCACATAGGACATTATAATACACAATAATAGGAAAAAAACTAAATTAATGATAATAGTCATATTAATATAAGTACAGCAAAGTGTTCCTTTAATGGTACCGTTTTTATTACGTGTTGAGGTACGGAGCCCTGAAAATAGTCGTTCTATTATTAATATTATTATCTAGAAAATAATGATATCATTTTTCCGGAAATCTGTATTTTGTCTGTCATTGCTTTATTATCAAAAACAACAACGGAAATAAATAAGCTTAAAAACTTACTATCATCATCATCATCATTCCAGCCGTTGGAAGTCCACTGCTGAACAACGGCCTCCCCCACAGATTTCCAGAGCGACATTCTATCATTTACCCATACTCACCACTCTGCGCGCTGGGGTACGCGGGTTGGCGAGCGCTGCGGGCGAGCGGGGACGCTGCTGCCCATCCCCTAGCTTTTTTCCTTAGTCGCCTCTTCCTACATCCACGGGTAGGAGATATGGTAGGTATTTTACGAGAGGTAGGGCACAGCGAGATTTTCTCGCTCTAAATTGGAGCAGCCCGCTTGGGGAGGTACCTCCGCCTTACAGAAGATCGCAGCCAAATAACATTATTTGTTTCAAATAGTGTTGTGTTCCTGCGGTGAGTAAGGTTGCCAGAGCTCTTTAGGGGGGGAGGGGTTCGGCAGGCAACGCATTAGCAATGCTCCAGGTGTTGCTGATGTCAATAGGCGACGGTAACCACTTACCATAAGGTGGGCCGTAAGCCTGTTTGCCTCCGTATAACATAAAAAAAAAAAAAAAAAAAAAAAAAAAATATGGCATATTTTTCGGCCGAGACCACCACGGTCACTAAAACTTCAATATTTCTAGTCCGTTCTTAATCTTTTCCGTTCAATCAACTTTAATTCTTTTACTACACTGATTTTGTCACCGACCGACGGGCATAACTACTAATACCTCAACCTGGTCACTGACTTAATACAGGGTGACCATGAAAAAAATAGTGACAGGACAAGCAAGCATAAAATCAGGATCATTAAAATCGATGGTTTCCTCTTTTCAGAAATTCAACCGCTTATCTAGTTACGTACCTACTTTTCTTTGAATATGATTCATTTCAATAGGAAAAAAATCACCTACCTCCTTGGTTGACGAGAGAAAACACGCTGTATATGACATTTTATTTAGGTCAGTGTTCCAAACGCGAATTTGTCTCGATAACTGGCTAAATTATTCTTTAATACTAGGTATTTTCTAGGTAATTACCTAGTACCTACCTAGGTATAATATAACTAATTCACTCTACCTATATGCATAAAATCACTAATGGCTAAACAACAGCAACAAAAGGAAAACCATGCGAACTATATTATAGTACTTTAAATAGTATAGTATATAATTATATAGTCTCTAATCAAGTTCGGCAAATCAGCCGTACCGAGTTCTTAACTTAGACAGTCGTAGGTACACATAGGTACTTACAAAACCAAGTGATAACAGATAAGATAGGACTACCGACGTACTTACACCTCAGTCGCAAGTTTGTTGTGATTGTGGCGTGTATCGTGCCAATTTGATGTGATATTTACTATATTTTTTACCTTAATTTAGGTGAGTACCTACATTCCTAGAATACTATTTTATTTGTTTTAATGATATAAATAATTTTCCGTCCAAAAATAATAAGCTTTTGTTGAGGCTCAATTCGTTTTTCACCACACATTACGAATGATATTGGTCTTGCTCCGGGCGGGGTGCCTGGAGCAAGACCAATACCTAAACGGTCATTGAACTAATTCAAGATGACCAAGGTGGTCCTTTCTTGGTCATGTCACGGCACGATAATCAAGCAAGAAAAGTGACTAGACGTCTGGAAAATCATCGCATCCGCCATTTTCTACACCCAGTCAGATCAGATACCACAGCTTATCTATATGGAAAACAAAGATAGGCATTATTTATGACGATTCTAATTTATTGTGCGCTCTGACGAATGTGTTAAATTTTTCAGAAAAATGGGTGCGGACTTCGTGCCTCTTTTTGTATTAGCGATTCTCGCAATCGCCGTCAACTGCCAGACGAGTAAGTACCGGAATCCTACCCTACTTCGTTAGGATGTTTGTGGTTCAATCACGCCCAAACAACCGAGCGGATTGGGATTAAATTTGGCGCAGAGATAGATTATAGTCTGTAATAGAATAAAGGCTACTTTTTATTCAAGGGTACCACGCGCGCGAATCCGCGGCCGGATGCTAGCAGGGATATATATATATTTTTTAATGTATGTCCTACTTGCGCCATCTATTATCGAGTAGCATAACCAAAACAAAAACTTTCAGCGGATACTGTGCCGACTGATGCTACAGACTCGCCAGCAGACGATGTATCGAGACAGACTGGTATCTGCAGACAGTGTATCTGCAAGGATGATACTGTAGATTGCTTCGATCAAAGCATTGAGGTATTCTTCAAGAAGGATGAATGGGCTGGTAAGTTTTTACTCTAAATAAGTATGTATTTAGAACCTTCACAAGTAAAGACAATTGAATACTCACCTATTTATTCAAAACCTAGGTTATACTAACCTAGCTACTGGAAACTGTCGCCAGCCTTTTTTTTTAACGTAGGGAAATCCTCCCTTTGTGGCGCAAACCAATCCAAAAAATGTTGTATGAAACGGGCGCTAATTTTAATGGCAGCGCCGCGCACTGGCGAACCTACCTTCCTACACTGAAAAGTTGTGGGAAGTCGGTGGATGGAAAAGGTTCAAGACCGTTAGTCATGGAACTCTTTAGGGGAGACCTTTGGCCAGCAGTGGACTTTTACAGGTGAATAATGATGATTATGATGATGGCCTGGGTAATATATATTATCTTTGGTCCTAGTAATGCGAGAAAATAGCTTTGAGATGTTTGTTTAGACTCTTCTGAACATGTTCGCATTCACGTGATGACTCTAGTCATACACGCATTGCGCACTCGCGTGCTCATAGCAAACTTCGTTTTTTAAACCAAAATTTATTAAATACTTAATTATGTTTTTCATAAATTTCTTTTCAGCACTAACAAAACTCAAGCCTACGCACGTGGATTTGAGCGAAAATCTGTTCAGAAACGTCACAGCAATCGCCGAACTGCCCATTCAGGTGCTGAACCTATCGCGATGCAACATTGAGGCGATTGAAAGTGCTAGTTTCAAAGATCTGCAGGAGATGAAAGTGTTGGATCTGAGTCATAACAGGCTGACGGCTGCTAAACTGAGTCCGCATGCTTTTGAGGTGAGACACATTTAGTTTATATTGATTTATTTTCCTTAGCAGTTTACAACTAAAAAGATAACTATAGCTAAGCACTAGGCAAAGAGTACCTATAATTTACTTAAGTAATTACCATAATATACTAACGACTTCCAGCCTCCCATTGAAGCCGGGTTCAAAGGCTTTAGTACCATAGACTACAACCACACGCTTCGGCAGATTATACAGAAGACAGAAGAGTATAATCGGCCACTATGTCTAGCTTTTGTGGACAATGAGAAAGCCTTCGATTCAGTCGAGACCATGGCAATGTTACAATAGCACCTGCTTGAAGTTTCTGATACCCACGACACAGAGAATCCTAGTGTGGCTATGGGGTCAGGACTGTATGTGACTGTTGGGCGTTATTTATATAATTAATAAGTGTGATATCATTAAACCATTCTGATTCTAGGGTCGATACTCCCCCGAGGAATACGAACCACTCACCGAGATGAGGACATTAAACTTGGCTTACAACGACCTCCACTCACTCAACCAAGACCTGTTCGAGCATCTGCCTGAGTTAGAGGTCCTGGATCTGAGTGGAAACCCGTTTACAACGATAGATCATGTTACGCTGATCGCAATTTCGAGCCTGCCCATGCTGAAGGTAAGTGGCGCCATCTTGTATCGAGTAGCTGAAGACCGGATGCATTTATCATAATTTAGTTTAAGGGGATGGCGCCATTGTGTCGGGTAGTTGAAGACCGGATGCAAATATTGTAACTTAGTTCGGATTCAAAATGCGTTAGCATCCTATTGGTCTGTGGATTCAATCTATGTAGATTTCGCTGTACAAATTCATAGTTTTAGTTCAGCCTGCCTGAAGAGTGCAGTAATTAGCATTTTGGACGAAATGGTGTTAAGTGCATAGTCTTAATCATCAAAGAATACTCATTCATCTCTTACATCGTATCAAAATTCCTTCTATTATAGAACTTTGAATTTCACTTCCGGTTAATATTTTGCGTATTAAAAGTGCAATGCGTCGAATAACTACGTACTAAGTGAGTCAAAAAAAAAAAAATGGAAAAAATGCTTAATGATCTTCATAGAGTAAGCACTGAAGTAGGGTTGGAGATGAATACATCAAAGACTAAAATACTTACAAACAGGACAAAGGAAAAAATAAAAATAAACGGCAAAGAAATTGAATACGTAGATGAATATATATATCTAGGAAAACAATTATCTTTTAACAAAAATCGAAATATAGAGGAAATCAAAAGAAGAATAAATCTAACCTGGAATAAGTTTTGGAGCTACAAAGAAATAATGAAATCAAAATTACCTATAAAACTGAAAACAAAAGTGATGAATTCATGTTTATTACCCTGCCTCACATATGCTTGCCAAACCTGGATTTTTAATAATACAGCAAAAAACAAAATTCTTGTTTGTCAAAGAGCAATGGAGAGAAGCCTATTAAACATAAAACTAGTACATAAACAAAGAAACACATTATTATGAAGAAAAACTAAAGTAATCGACGCTCTTCATCATGCACAGGCCTTAAAATGGAAGTGGGCGGGCCACTTGGTACGTACAGAAGACGATAGGTGGACAAGAAACGTAACAATATGGAAGGGCCCAACAGGGAAGAGAAGAAGAGGCAGACCACAAGAAAGATGGCAGGATGAAATAACAGAGATAGCAGGCAAGCCGTGGATTATGAAAGCGAAGGATAGGAAGATTTGGAAATTTTTGGAGGAGGCCTATACCCGCCGAGGGGTCCTTAATTAACTTTTTTAGATATATAAAATTAAATAGGAAATACATTGTTTATGTTAGTTAGGAATAATAAAGGCTTTTTTATTTTTATTTTTATTTATTTATAAGTGAGTCAAAATAAAGCAGCATGTGTATGTACTGCGTTCATTTTGATTTTAATTTCGAAATTAATTATCTATATGACCTTTGCTAACTTGACTCGTTGAATTTATAAGCCTGGATTTCATGGTTTTCCTTTCATTTAATTTATGAAGTTTGTTATAGAGATTTCATTCTTATAATTGACCCTAACGATAGATGCAATAATAGTAGGTAGTGTAAATTTAAAAGATTTTAGTCGGTTCGTTTAGTCGGTTTGACAAGCGAATTTTCGAAAATCTTTGAATGCATTTTTTTTTTTTTTTAAATAAAGGATTGTTTTCTTTGAGTAAAATGTTCTATCTACAGTATTAAGAGTACTTTCCCTCCAGGTGACATTACAAAATTCCACCCCGTATATTAATTCATACAGTGATAATGGTTTCCAGGTCCTCCGAATGCGTTCCTGTCAGCTCGAGGAAATTCCGGAGAAGTTCCTCCACACCCCCCTCTACCTCGAGCGGCTGGACCTCAGCGACAACCAGCTAACCGCCGTCCCCCAGGAGCTGGACGAGACGAAGAACCTTCTGTACCTGAACCTCAACCAGAATCCGATTGTGGAGCTGGACATGACGTCTGAGGATTACCGGTGGGTTGAACATGAAGGGATCAACTACGTTATGAATGCGAAAGTTTGTTATGATGTATGAGGGTGAGGATGTGAGAGTGCGTGTGTGTGAGGACGTGAGAGTGTGTGTGTGTGAGGACGTGAGAGTGTGTGTGTGTGAGGACGTGATATAAGGATGTTTGTTACTCAATCACGCCGTAACCACTGAACGGATTGGACTTTTACTACTTTTTATCCGGACCATGCGAGCGTAGCCGCGTTGTATTTATTACTACATTTCACGGCTTTCTAAGATTCGAACCTTTGGATCGGCAGGTGGGTTTACGGCCACTAATCCACCAGTGCTCTCTGTTACCTATTAGTTTAATTCATTTCAAGTATTCTATCCAGAAAGGGGCTTATTCTTCACCCAATTGACAATAAAGTTAAAGTTTTTCATTGAAAAATCTTGATGTCGAACTTCTTGTATGTTAATTAATTACCTACATAACCAAAACAGCTACCTACTAAGAAAAAGTTCGGTAAAAAAACTGTTTTTTTTTGTTATACTACCTGCTCGTCTATGACATATTATGTGTCATGCAAACCTTTCCTAAAGTAAGCCATTACAGCCCTACGGTCTAGCCGGGTCATAATGTTGGACTGAATTTCATTATTTCCCATGGGACATAATGTGATTTGAATTTGGAATGCAACCCATGTAGTCGTGCTTGATCGAGGTTGGTTTCAAAAATGTTTGGGTGCAATGAGATTTTATTCTAATTAGGCTGTATGTTAACATTTTCTTTGCACTGCCTACAAAATAAAAAAAACAAACATGAAAACTTTTTACGGAAATCATTTTCACCCGCGCACGAAGAAGGATTTATTCGAATGTCGAACTGACCACTACAGAAGTTTAAGTCTATTAAAAAAAAGAAAAAAAGGCGCCAAGCGCTCAAACTGAAAACACCGAAATTCAGTTTCGATTCAAATAAACTTCTAAAAAATATCAAGTGACGACGACAGTGATTTTGATTCGACTCCAGAATGCATACAATCTGAAGACTCTGGTATAGTTGTAAACTTACTTCCAGAAAAATCATTTCTGTCTACTTAACAGTCATTGTTTTCAATTGCCTCGCAGAAAGCATAAAAAGTAGAGTATGCATCGCGGGCTTAAATGTGTATTTGTCTTGGGCGATCTTGAACCCCTCGTACTCAGGATTCTTGCCTTAACTCCCTCGCTCCGCTCAGGAGTTAACCATAGAATCCCTCGTTCTCGGGGTTCAATATAGCGCCCTTGACATAATACACTACTTTAAGCCCTTGTTGCATAATCTACTATTTTTTGCTCTAATATTCGTCTTTATTTATGTTGATACAATTAACCCCCCTTCGGGTAGTATACATATTATGAATCATGTATAACCATGTTATAATCTTCCAGTGGTTTCCCCCGTCTCCGGAAACTGGTAGAACTTCACATGTGCAACATGCCGGCGCTCACGTCCATCGGTGCCGGCGCCCTGGCCGGGCTGGAGTCGCTACAGAAGCTGCACCTCAGCTTCAACCCTCGCCTGGAGTACCTGGACCCGAAGGCGCTGGCCAGGCCTGATGACATCGGCGAGACTTACGACTGGCCTATCGTCAAAGAGGTTGGTTTGTTTTCTACGTGAGATTTTACCATGACAAAGGTGAGGTGACAGATTAAGGTGTTATGACAGAGGTGAGATTTTGTCATGACAATAGTTTGTCATAAAGTAAAGTAAAGTGTCATTTATTGCTTGAAATACATGTAGGTACAGGTGTTTATAGTCTATAATTATGTGAGTCAATGTATTCCTATCGATTTTTCGATGTGCAATAATAATATCTTTGTACAAATAATAATAATTAAAATAAACTTAATAAAATAAAAAATAAAAATTAAACATGAAACTAATTGGATAAAAAACAAATTAAAAATAGCGAATGTCAAGCCAAAAAATCTTTGTCAGTTAAGAAATCATTTATAGAATAATAAAATTTATTTGAAAGAGTCATTTTTAACTTTCTCTGAAACTCCATATTCGGCAGTAGTCTTGAAGTGGTATATTGTTATGAACGAGGTGACATCTGGTTATGACAAACATGTCATGGCAGAGGTGAGATTTAGCAAAGAGCTAGGTGAGATATTACGTAACGGCGGATATATTTTTAGTCGGTGAGATTTTTTCATGTTTCCTATTCATGTTTCGTAACTAGTAACATTTTGTGACCTGTGACCGAGACAGGTACCTACCTAAGTACCAATACGATAGGCCTACTGATTAATTGACAAAAATTTAGTTTCTTCTAGAGCTTCCTCGCTCAACCCTCGCTTGAAGTACTATTTTTGATACAGCAAAAGAGTGATTTTGCCACGAAAGAGGTGAATTTTTGGTGTGAAATCTCACACCAAAAATTCACCTCTTTGTGATAGAAATGGATTCACGCCTGTTAGGTAGGGTAGATACGAGCAAAGTGACAAAATTCTACGTGATAACCTACTCTAACTTAAGAGTCGCTAGAGTTCAAAAGTAGTCCCGCGGCAATTAGAAGACCTAAAAGGATACCTACTAGGTATAACTCCGTTACACAAAGACTACAGTCCCTCCCCCTTCCACCTCATAGTAACTTCTTTTTTTTATACAACTGAGGTGGCAAACAAGCGTACGGCCCACCTGTTGGAAAGCGGTTACCGTAGCCTATGAGCGCTTGAAATACCAGAGGCATTAGGCACGCGTTGCCGACCCCGAACCCCCTCCCCCCAAAGAGCTCTGGCAGCCTTACTCACCGCAGGAACACAACACTATTTGAAACAAATAATGTTGTTTGGCTGCGATCTTCTGTAAGGCGGAGGTCGGTACCTTTAGGGCTGCTCCAATTCAGAACGAGAAAATCTCGCTGTGCCCTACCTCCTCCTCTTTTGTGAAAGGAACCATTTCAATTTCAGTTGTACCTCCAATCCAACAACCTCACGGAGATTGACTCCCGTTTCCTCTCCCGCTGGGACCTGGTGGAGAAGGTGGATGTGAGCGACAACCCGTTCCTATGCGACTGCAGCACGCAGTGGATGGTCGACCTACTGGCGCCCATTGTTGAGAGCAAGCAGGGTAACGCCACGAACATGGTGTAAGTGTTTAGCTTGTTCTAACAGCGTGCGATGTTTCACCTAAAATATGTTAAAAAAAATATACAACTAAGGTGGCAAACAAGCTTACGGTTACGGTCTACCAGTAATTTCATTTATTGTTTGTGAATACATTTACCACCACCTGCTAGTAAGCGGTTACCGTAGCCTATGTACGCTTGCAATACCAGAGGCATCACGCACGCGTTCATTGTATATGTGTGCCGACCATGTTTGTGACTGTTGTGCAGTTTGCTTAGGCTCGTCTGAGACACAAGGGAGGTAAATTTACCACCACCTGCTAGTAAGCGGTTACCGTAGCCTATATACGCTTGCAATACCAGAGGCATCACGCACGCGTTCATTGTATATGTGTGCCGACCATGTTTGTGACTGTTGTGCAGTTTGCTTATGCTCGTCTGAGACACAAGGGGTGTGGGATCAATTCCCGCTGCGGAACAAATATTATATTATATTATTAATATTTGTTCCGGGTCTGGGTGTTGTGGTACCATGGTACTCGTAGTTTCTGATACCCCCGACACAGGGAATCCTAGTAGGACTTGTCAATATTCTACTAGGTAATCCTAGATAATAGATGCAAAAGTTTGTGAGGATGTTTGGATGCTTGTTATTCAATTACGCTGTAACGGCTCAACCGATTTCGTTGAAACTTGGAATACCTATAAAGAGTTCTTTACCTAGAATAGCATCATCATCATCATCATTGCAGCCGTACGACGTCCACTGCTGAACATGGCCTCCGTCACAGACAGAGTGAATTCCTTATCATGTGGGGGGATTTGCCCATACTCACCACGCTGGGCATGCGGGTTGGCGAGCGCAGTTAGAGCTATCGTTGTTAAAATGAGGGACGCTGCTGCCCATCCCCTAGCTTTTTTCCCTTAGTCGCCTCTTACGACATCCACGGATAGGTAGATATGGAGGGGCCTATTCTTTAGCCGGGGCCACCAGGAGAATTGCATAGGCTACTTTTAATATAGGTACGATGCGAGCGAAGCCGCGGGCGGGAGCTAGTTTATATCTCCATGATGTTTGTCCCCCAGCTGCCAAGAACCAATAGAGATGCGAGGTTACTCCTTCAAAGAGCTCCACAACTACCACCGCAAGATGAGATGTCTTGACAAGTACGGTCACAGGCCTGAGAGGGATGGTTCTATCCTGCTTGGCACTCTAATTGGTAAGAAAACTGGTTATTTCTTGGTCATCCTGTATTAATATTGGGCAGTATACGACCGTTGGTGAATGAACACGCTAGGTTCGCCTCTTAGAAACTCCTTTCGTGTACATCATCATCATCAAAAGTCCACTGCTGGACATAGGCCTCCCCCAAAGAGTTCCACGACGAACGTCACAATGTCGTCGGTCCATTGGGGGCCTTCGCCTTCCAACACTGCGTCGCCCGGTTCGTGGTCTGTTAACCTTTGCAAAAAGAGTTCTTTACCTTCCTAGGATAGCATATAGGCTACTTTTTATGTAGGTACCACGCGAGTATAAAATAGAAAAAGTTTATTTTGTTACCTATACAATCAGAATTAAAATAACACAAAACAAAAAAATGCAATTCAACATCATGGTAACAAAAATGGCCACCACTCAGCATGCGCTAGGACAGAGCAGTTCATACCAAAGCGCTGGTCTTCCGTGGTTCCGAGTGGAAGCTAGTATTTAATAAAGCTTTTTTGAGAAATATCTTTTCTTACAGGTGTTCTCCTAGCAGTTCCTATCGTCCTCAGCCTGATGCTGATGTGGCGCCGAGGATACTTCGGCTGGCTTGGCCTCCGTGCCCCAGTGGACGTTTCCAGGGCGTTCTACAAGCGAGCCCCTGCTGATGATAACTATATATAAGTTAGCTTTTAAGTCGAAATTTTAAAATAATAAAGATTTTTCCTTGTACCTGTGAAATTTTATGATAAATAAGAATTTTCCTTCATCACACTAATATTAAAATGAGAAAGTATATGTCTGTTTGTTACCTTTTCACAAATAAATGGCTGAATGGATTTTGAAGAAATTTGGTATGGAGATAGTTTAAACCCTGAGGAAGGATGTATGCTACTCTTTAACTGTATACCACATCAGTGAAGACAAGGGCAGCAGATTTTAAATCTTACAAATAAAAGCTTCGTTTGCCCTATGCAGAATACCCAAGAAAGAAAACATGACAAACAATTAATCCTACTGTCCTACTTACTTAAATTATAAATGTGAAAGTTTTTTAGGATGCGGTTTTATTGTGACCAATCTGTTGGTCAGTGGTCACAATAAAACCACGGAACAGATTGGAATGAAACTTGGCATGTATGTAATTAAGGGCTAGAAAAATATAGGTATAGGCTACTTTTTATCCTAAACCATGCAAGTGAAGCTGCAGGCTTTTTAGTGTCACTAGGTAGCTGGTATCAGAAACTATGAGGGCCATGGTATCGAGGCTCGGAACTTTCTGTAGATCAAATATTAGCCTTGCTGCAGGGATCATACCTACATGTCTCCCATCTCAGCCAGGCACTTGTCTGTCACGCCCACGACACCGCAGTCGCCACCAAAACTTCGGACGCAGATAGCTTTTAAGAAGCAGTGACATCCAGCAGAATTAAATCAACAGCCCGGATAATACACACAGCCGTTGAGGACATAATCACTCATACAGCTGGTAGGTCACACATTAAGACTAGCAGCTTTTAACGCGTCGTGTGACCGTCGCATTACAGTGCACCTGATAGTAAAAAGGTGTTACATTACGAGGTTTTAGTCACAAAATGTTTCTGTTGGTAAACAATGTAAAAATACACCATTTTTATAAACATAATGCAACTTTATTGTGAACTTATACTTATAATTAGTATTTACACACACTTCACAGTCAAATCACTCGCAATGTACGACAAATTACTCGATATTTTAGCCTAAAATGAGGTTATGTTTATCTGGTCGAAACGGTGGCTTCTTTCCTCGCCGCATCTTGGAGAAGTTGTGTGTCCACCTCATCAGCCGGTAACTGCACATAGCGGACGACAGACCCTCGGATAAAGCAGTTCTTCACAGATAACATGTGAGGATATTTCTCTGGATCTATGACGCTGATGTCAGACAATTTTATATTCAGGTATTGGTCAACAGAATGCAGCGTCCCGCATATGCTGAGGTCGTTCTTGAGTTCCACGACCACATCTTTGCCAACTAAGGATTTGAAGAAGGAGTAAAATAACATTTTCTGTTTGTTTTCGAATGAAAAAGTATGTAAACGAAGCCGCAGATATGTATTGCCGCTCGCGCTCACGTCGCGTCGTAAAAAATGAGTCAATCAATCCGGGTCGTCCACAAGCTCTCTTGGGAGCTGCAGGTAAGGGCCTCGGGCTGGTTTGGCCCATCGCCCTGGCATCTACTCGCGAGGACTGCGATCCCCGGGTCTCTGGGCTTAGCCTCTTGGAGCCTTCCTGGCTTGCAGGCGGCTCTCTTTTGGGCTTTTCGTAAGCCAAGTCAGTGGCGTAGGTTTCCACTTCTCGGCATGCCGTTGGACTTCTTGGGTTTTTTTTTATATATATTTTTTTTTTATTTTATTCTTCATTCTTCACTCCCCGTGGGCCTTTCGCCGGTAGGTGAAGTCTGGGTGTTCAGTAGCTCACGAGGTTAGTGGTCGCCAATACCCTTAGTGTTCAGGGGGGCGAGCGTGGAGTGGGGCTAGTCCTCGGAGGTGTTCATGGCAACCGTTGTCAGCGCGGTCGTACATCCGTCGTGCCAACATCGATACGAACGCTTCGATTGAATTTAACTGCACGTCCCGTGCGATAACATCGTTGCGAACGTAGCGACCGGCTCCAGTGCACATCCGAAGGGCGAGGTTCTGTTGGGCTTGTATTCGCTTCTTGTTTGTGGCAGAGCATAGGGCGTACCACGCCGGGGCAGCATACGTTAGCCGTGTGCGTATATACGTTTTGTAGACTCCAATCTTCGACCGCAGTGGCAGCTTTGATTGGAGGACTGGACGGAGCATTGCTCTGGCGGCACGGGTCTGTTGGAGCACATGTTCCACCTGTGGTACCATGCGCAACGACTTGTCGATGGTCACTCCTAGGTAACGGACAGATGTTTGCCACTCAACCTCTTGCCCTTTGAGTGTTAGCGGAGGCAGCACGGTGCGCCGGCGTGAGAAAAGTATTGCAGCTGTCTTCTCCACATTTACGGCCATACGCCACTTGGCCAGCCACGTTGGCAGGAAGTCTAGAAGCCGTTGCATGCGCTGTGCGGCTCGCTGCGGGAGTTTTGAGGAGGCAAAGTAAGCACTGTCGTCAGCGAACAGCGCGAGCATGACTTCCCGTGGTTGTCGCTGTTGTTCCAGGGTCGGGATGTCATCGGTAAGGTTGGCATACAGTGCTGGTGAAAGGCAGCTGCCCTGCGGGACACCAGCAGCTATAGGGCGAATTTGGGAGTCAGCCTGCTCTACTGAGACGTAGAATTTCCGCCCCTCGAGGAATGATGCCACAATCTTTACGATAGCCGGCGGGGTACTGGACGCTATGAGCTTGAACAGTAGCCCTTGGTGCCACACGCGATCGAAAGCCTTCTCAATGTCTAGAAAAACTCCGACAGCACTGCGACCGCTGTTCATCTCGTGTGCAAGGTGGTGAAGTACGCGCGTCAACTGTAGCGTAGTTGAGTGTTGACTGCGAAATCCAAACTGGTTTGGTCCAGGTTCGATAAAGTGAGCCAGTCTTCGCAACAACAGTCGTTCAAATAATTTCGCTACATGAGGGAGGAGTGTTATTGGCCGGTAGCTCGCTGGTTGTCTCCTGTCCTTTCCTGTCTTTGGGAGCACTATAACTTTTCCCGTTTTCCAGGCATCCGGGAAGTGACCAGTTCTCAGCACTCCATTAAAAAGGCGGGTCAGCGTGGTAATACCCCTCCGAGGAAGGTGAAGTAGTGCAGCCGTTGAGATTCCGTCGTAACAAAAATGAGTGGGAAGAGAAGCTGTCACTGTCACTCGATCGATGTCAGTGACAGTTTATTATGATTGACAGATCAAGATGAAGTTAGCAGTAAAAGAGAGGGATGTACGTACGGATCTGTGAACCAAAGTATTTTCGGAAAGCTACCGGTTTTTTTTTAACACTTTCATAAAACCAGATAACAGGGAAGGGTTATGCAGTCAGTCCTAAAAACGTTTATTGAGTGTTCTACGTACATACCTTATCTACATACATTTTATTTATGTCAGTCTCTGGTACCCATAGTACAGGCTATGCCTAGTTTGGGATCAGTTAACCGTGTGTGATATGTCCGGAATATTTATTTTTTATATTTTTTATTTTATTTTTATTACATTTTTCCTATAATATTTTATCTATGAGATTGTAGCGCTATCTAGTATTGAGTAGGTAGTTGAGGTACAATTTCACTCGAAGGAAGCGCCACCTGTTGTTGAGTAGAATTGGGAACTAACAAACAACCAGCCAACTTCATTCAAGATTTTTTTTCCAACTACAACAATACATACATACATACAACTAGTAGTACTCTACATACATACAACTGATTCATTCGGTTTTCTTCTGAGCCTCTTCACTTGATTTGTTAAATGTTGCTGACTTACCTGTGTAGCCGTTTTCAGCATATAGATTGTGACTGACTGCTTTCGTTTTTCGGACCTCGCAAAGATTTTCGCGATGCAAATCGCTCCGTTACACCAATTATTTTTGCCCCAAGCATAGTGAGTGCGTCGGTCCAGTGTCTTTTAGCATGTGATTATTATTGGAAATAATTAAAATGGACGAGAAAGTTATCTATCAGTGATATGTCTACATACATCTAATTCTGTTTCGGTGTACCTAGTGCTTGTATTGTGTTGTGTGTGACTGGTTGGTGAGCCGAGGAGAACTACCATTTTGGCACATCGCGTAAAAAAGTAAGTTTTTGGATTTAGAATGTTTTCTTTTTTTTTTTTTAGATCATTTAAAAAGCCAAGTGTGCATCCCACACATCTGTCCACAGAATGGTCTCAGAGTCCTATTCAGAAAATGAGTCATTCAAAGCTCAAACATGGTTTTATTACATTACTCTTTTTGTTTATGTTTTATAGCCAGCCGTAATCGTCCGTCGCTTTCGACGCTTTCAATTAGCGTCAATTAGCAATTTGTACTCTACTCTGTCAGAAGTCTGTTTACCAAAGCTATACATAATTAGAATCTTTTAGCCATCCTGGATGCATCCTGTTCAAATTATGTGCCATATGTAAATATTTGAGCTTGAAAAAATATACTTCGTACTAATTTTAAAATCACACTATTAGCCATAGATTGTTACCCTTCCGTAGTGAGCTGAAAAATTCTAAAGTAACTCTGTCTGTCTGTAATGTTTTCATGATTAAACGGCTAACTAAACTGCTTGAAAAAATTAGGCAACTTTTAACCTGGGTACCATATGCAAATGAAGCCACAGGCACTAGTATGCAAATATTTGAGCTTAAAAGGAAAAATATACATTTATGCAGGTATGATAATTTTTTTGAAAGAAAGCGTCACATACACTGCATCTATCATGTAGCCCACATAGGTAATAAACATTGCAAAACATTATACCTAGTTATTATCAAAATTTGTATAATACTGATGAGGGTCGTAAAAAAATGTTTATATACACCATCAAGCATAAGAGGACTACAACAATAAACTCATTACTGACTGGCCTCATAGCTCAGTTGGTAGTAACTCTGCCTTCTGTGCTAGAGGGTCGATTGCGGGTTCGATTCCCGCACTGGACAACCATTTGTGACTAACACAGATGTTTGTTCTGTGTCTGGGTTTTAAATATATATCTATTATGTATATCAGTCTCTGGCACCCATAGTACAGGCTATGCCTAGTTTGGGATCAGTTGAACGTGTGTGATATGTCCAGAATATTTATTTATTATTTATTTATTTATTACAAAAAAATGATACAATAATAAATTACAATTAAAAATAAACACCTCATTATCACAGTGGGAAACAAGCGAAAGTAAACAGAAATATTTCCTTATGAGATAAGCTATAATCAGTTCTTTGTTTGTAAGAAGTAGGCAATGTGTAGGAATGTGCCCAGATTGCGCGCAGATTGGTTACATTCCATTGAGGGCATTAAGGTTAGTCAAAGTCAAAAGGCATTTATTTCAATAAAATCACTTGGATCACTTTGAAACGTCTTAGAAACTAGGTGAAGCTATGCCTGTTCCTCGCGACCACGCCTAGGAGAATCAGGCAACAAACACGGCTTGGTGTCTACTAGTCTACTAGACTAGTCCCGAAACCAAACTTTTTAGGCCCTTTTAAGGCCCTCAAGCTGTGTAGACTAGTAATATCGCAAACAGCTACTACCAGTTGTTTATACTGGACCAGCAAAAAAGTGGAATTTGACCTTTTAGGGCTCTGTTCATGCCCTGTTCTGCTCTGTTCATGTACCGTCCAGGTCTGGCCGAAATTCTTTAGGTTGTTCCTGGAAGTTCCTCGAAGCGCTGATTGCTTATACAGGGGGAATGTTACAGTAGGAGTGTTCAGACTTCGACCGTCGTCATCTTACGTATTCCCTTCGGAGAAGATCCCAAATCCCATCAAAAAAGTAGTTAGGACCTAATTGACAAATGACCATGGTTGGTTTCTTGGAATGATTTTAGGAGGAGGTAGGGCACAGCGAGATTTTCATGTTCTGAATTGGAGCAGCCTGCCTGGGGAGGTACCTCCGCCTTACAGAAGATCGCAGCCAAATAACATTATTTGTTTCAAATAGTGTTGTGTTCCTGCAGTGAGTAAGGTTGCCAGAGCTCTTTAGGGGGGAAGAGGGTACGGGGTCGGCAACGCATGCGTGATGCCTCTGGTATTGCAAGCGCTCATAGGCTACGGTAACCGCTTACCATCAGGTGGGCCGTAAGCTTGTTTGCCTACTAACCTCTGTTGTATAAAAAAAAAAAAAATTATTAGATATCTAAGTTTAAATCGATATTACAATCATAATTTTAACAATAGGTTGTAATAATAATTTTTTTGATATGTGGGTCTAATAATGAGAATAATGAATAATTTAACAAATTTAAATTAAACATTAAAGTATGGCATCGTATAAAAAAAAGCGAATAAATCTCGGGCGCCAGATGCCTACCTAAAATAATGCAAACTTTCCTGGATAGGTGTAGTCGGCTGGCACGTGACCTTTTTAATCTAGAGAGGGGGACTTTAAAATGGAAATACGATGTTTGATTTAAGTTGTGTATCTAGTCTCTAATTGTTTTTAATATTTTAATTAGTTCATAATGACATTCTTTTTCTTCTATTTTTTATTATTATTTGTTATTTTTTTATTAATTAAATTTTATTAAGATTGTTAATTAAATATTGCATGCCTAGATATAGGTAGAATACATTGATTCAATAGTATATAGTAATTGACATCTTTATGACATGTATTTCAAAAAATAAATTATACTTTGACTTTGAAAAAAAGTGAGAGAGATATTTATTCCGTAGAGTTGGATTGGTTGTAATAATTTAAGTTATTTAAAGTTTAAGTTTTCAAAAAGGCGCGTTACAAGGTATACCTTCTAACTTATAGGTAGTTATTTTAGAACAAGAATCCTTACTACATAATATTAAAAATGCAAAAGTTTGTGTGTTTGTTGGTTGTACTCACGCAGCAATAAGGCTAAGATAAACGTGATTTGCAACGTTTTACTATACGGATATTATAGCTAATGCGAGAGTGACAATGCTGCTTTTAATCCGGGTATCACGTGAACGAAGCCGCGGGCGGATGCTAGTAATATTTTATGTGGTCGTGACTCAACTTGCGTGGGAGCAAAAACAGTCGCTTATGACCTTGACATGTTAATCATGTAGGTAATGTAAGTGTGTAAAAGTTTTGATGCAAAAATTATTTGACAGCGGTGGGATTCGAACCCACGCCCTTTCGGACTGGTGCCTATAACCAGCGCCTTAGACCGCTCGGCCACGCTGCCTCTTGCATTGATTACGAAATTACAGTAGGTACTAGGTACATTATAATTTTACACTTACTGGAGTTATTCCCATTTATTCCATTACATGACGTCATCGTACGAAATAGAGATGGGTCGTACTTGCTATTTAGCGTACCAGGGCTATAATGTACCTAAGTATGTGTATTTAACTTAAATAAAATTTAGCGTAAATACGAGAAAGTGCTTAAGAATTAAGACGCCGCAATACCGGCCAATGTGTCTATCTATGTCAATGTCAACTGATACTACCAAGTGCTATGCTATTCTATGCTATGCAAAGCTATAATATGCTATGATTTACCTATTTATAGCTGAGTACGATGCCCGTGCCGCGAGTCCGAGTCCTTGAATACTTGCAAGACTTTAAAGTATTGCCAAGTCTGGTTATCTGGTTTTAAAACTTGATCGGGCAAATACGCACCACCTCTCGTAAAAAATAGACAGTTTTCCTGTTTTTTTCCATAGAACAAATGCTTTTTTTCCCAAACTGTTCTATAGAACAAACATTAGAAACATATTTTGTTACGTTATTGTTAATGTAATCATTTCTAAGTGGCCAGTTTTACTCTTTATGTCATCAAACTGGCCACTTAGAAATGATTACATTAACCAAGGATCTTGGAGGGCCGACCTAAAGATGATTATAAGACACTACGGTCTGAACGTAGTGGCTCCTTAATCTATGGGTCTGACCTATACTATCACCTTGTCGTGGAGATACTTACTGAATCGGAAATTAATTGAGACCAAAAATAATGACATCCTATCCTAGAATAGCATATAGGCTAATTTTTATTATGGTACCACGCAAGCGAAGCCGTGGGCGCAAGCTAGTGCCTTATCTAGCATTCTTATTGAAGGGGAAGCTCAAGGGTGAACAGTCAACATTTATTAGGGCTTCCATTGAAGGGTCGAATTGATTGACGGCCCGTCTGGGGTTCTAGACATTTGGTACCTAGAATTCGCAGAAACCTTTTCACGAACGCAGTCCTTTAGGGGGCGCTGTTGTCTTCGTAATGTCTATTTCTGAGGGGGGCGTTCAATAATTAATTATCTCAGTAAAGATGAGAAAAAGACCAAAAACGGGTAATATGAAAAGGTTTAGGGCAAAAATCGTTTTTTATTTATGTCTTCTTCTTCTTCTTCTCGAGTCAAGGACTCTTTCAAACTCTACTCGACCAATATGTTGCAACCTCGATGGCGCTTTCCGTTGCCTCATTTAGGTCCTCCCAAGTGCAGGTGGCCGTGCACAGTGGACAGGAAAGCAGGTGCCGCATGTCCTGTACGGGGGCTCCGCACTCGCACTGTACTCTGGACGAGTCAATGTAGCCAGCCCCATGTAGCCAGGTTTTTTCTGCGGCGGCCAACTTGGGACCGGAGTCGGTTTAAGGATCTCCATATTGGCCACTGCAAGTCATGTCCAGGCGGTAGGTGCTTTGCTGGGGTAATAGATTTTGGAGGGGGAGGATGAGAGTTCCTCCACAGCTCACATCTCGTTTCCATTGCACTTTTGTCTGAGGTGGTCGTGTGTCTCAAGAAGCTTTTTCTGCTCTTTATTTATGTAATTTGCCCCTTTCAGGATAGTTTACATATTATGAATAAGCTTATATAGTCGATGACTCAATAATTATCAACATTTGTATTCATCACGAACTAGGCAGGCAGGCTAAGCAGGTAAGTATGTACTAATGTTTTAGGAAGTACATATACGGGTTGGGCGCCTTAATGCAGGAAGTAATGTGGTATCTGGTACCTGACATGACGTTGGGTTCAAAAACAGTTTATAAACAATCATAATTCTCCTTTCTTAACTATTTTCGGATGTCAGTTAAGAAAGGCCCCTTTGCATCCGTTTTAATAACCAGTTCAGAAATAAGGAGTAAAAAGTGGTTTTTCTTAACTACTTGTGAAAAATGGTTGTGAAAGATGACTTAACCCATAGGGCAACTTAATTACCTTTAGGCGTTGACAGATTTACGATGACCTTATTTATTTACAAAATTAAAAAAAAAACACCTTTAAAAACCTTTTTGGATTCGGGAAGGACATTTTGGCGGAAACCAAAGAGGTTACATAAAAGACACTACGTGCGGAAACTTTAACCTTTAAAATATTTTATAAAATATAAATATTTTGCGGTCGCCTCAAATGTCACTATAAAATTAACCGCAAATGTAAGTTTATCTCGTAAAAACTACACACGGGATTTGAAACTTATCTCCCCCAATCCGTGAATTATTTCAAAATCTTCTCTTCTTTTTCTTAAAACCTATTTTAGGGGTAAAAAAAGTACATACATACATACAAATCACGCCTATTTCCCAGGGGGGCAGGCAGAGACCACGGCTTTCCACTTGCTACGATCCTGACATACCTCTTTTGCTTCATTCACTCTCATCACATTCCTCATACACGTTCGTCGGTTTAGAGTGCTCTTGACCTTGTAAAAAAAGTAAGAAAAAGTAATACCACCAAATTTTTGGACCTTCTTCATTTGTGTCACAAAGACTCCTAGCATTCCCAGAATTGTGAGTTTACTGGAAAGTTCCCTTGAGGTTTTTAATAATTAAAAAAAAAATCATTTATTGCCTCATTGGGTACAAAGTTGCAAATAAAAAGAGCTAGTTACAAAAAAATCATAATAATAAGCCATTCCACACAAAAATTAGACATTAATTGCCATATCTTTGTAATGCATTGAGTTAGAAGATCGAGAAGGAGTTTTTTACGGCACAAAAAGCTCACAGCCCTTTATTGGCTTTAAATTTCAAGCTGATATGATAGACAGAAAGACGGACAAGGTGATTCTATAAGGATTCCATTTTTTCCTGTTGAGGTACAGAACCCCAAAAAAGAGTTAGGCAGTCAGCCAAAAAGCCTACATAGATAGAAAATAGAAGTGTTTTCCGATACCTACTCTAAATATAGCACAACTAAAAGCAACTCGTCATAAAGACAGGCTTCCAATAGATTGCAACATCTATCCGCTGAAAGATTCCTTTCAAAACACGCCATCTTG
This sequence comes from Anticlea derivata, assembly GCA_947579855.1. Taxonomy (NCBI): domain Eukaryota; kingdom Metazoa; phylum Arthropoda; class Insecta; order Lepidoptera; family Geometridae; genus Anticlea; species Anticlea derivata. The sequence continues at coordinate 1,720,065 of OX388287.1, read as the reverse complement.
CACCCTATTTCTATAGAGATACGGCAAGTGTCCCAGTTGTGAACATTCTGCATTATTCTCTACGGAACTTCGAGGAATCGATTCAGATATGTGGGTCGTTATTTAGAGCTTGGTGATCTGTAGTGTACATCATTTACGTATACATATATCGATGATGTTTTAGATATTGGCAGTATGCACGGCGATGCTTGTGCCTAATGATGTACAGTCAACCAGGTTGATTTGTACAGTACACAGTGAACTTCTCGTACGTTTAATAATATATGTTACAAAGTAAGAATCTGTAATTGGCAGTATGCTTAATATATAATAGATAGAGCCGTGTTTGTTGCCTGATTCTTCTAGGCTTGGTCGCGAGGAACAGGCATAGCTTCACATAGTTTCTAAGACGTTTCAAAGTGATCCTAGTGATTTTATTGAAATAAATGCCTTTTGACTTTGAGATATCATAATTATTCTAGTGCTGTAGATTCTATGATAATAAATAGGTAGGTAAATAAAAATATTATGTATATTTCACACTAATCTACGACGCAACGCGTCATCGCTGGATCTGCCACTAGATCTGTTAGATAAATTACTATGATATGAGTCAGAGAATAATCAGGTTTTCCATCACAACAATGGGTTAATCTAGTAGTAGAATAGTAGGGTATTATGATTAATAAAGAAGTGAGTATGGACTGCGGAGATCACGTCTGAGAGAGTGGAAGAAGAAGAAATGGAAGATAAAGAAATTTTACGGTGTTCCCTAATTAGCCTCATTGTGTGAGATTTTTTTGGAGAATCGCGGGTTCGGGCACGTACCGCGACGTGACTTGTTTTCTATTCTAGGTGTTAAGGTTTGGTTGAGCTCCTAAGTACAGTCGCCTGCAATAACATGCATACATTTCAAAATTTTGAAAAAATTGCACAACTTAGTGGTTAGCTAGTAACACAATTTTCTTGTTTTTGATGTGCTTTATTTTCAATAATGTGGCATCATTTTTAAATGTATACATCTTAATGCAGCCGACTGTACTTAGGAGGTACAGTGGCGTAGCAGGCGAGTGACCGTCTGAGACGAAAGGGGTGCGGGTTAAATTCCCGCTGCGGGACAAATGTTTGCATGATCCATCCGAGTCTGGATTTCGTGGTACTGGTACTCGTAGTTTCTGATACTCACGACACAAGGCATCCTAGTGTGGGGTCAAGACGATATATGTGACTGTTGGGTGTTATTTATTGAAAAGTTCCGTATTTTTGCTCTTATTTATAACTGTTTCTTGCTTCTATGGTGATGTGTGCGCCAAAAGTTAGTGAATAAATGTCTGTCTATGTCTATAAAAGTACTAGTGATAGTGGTGTCAAGCCTAGATGTCTCGCTCAAAGCACTAAGTACCTAGTAACAAGCTTTGATCTGTGCTACTGTCCTTTATCTGCCCTTTTAACTGATGTCTGAACCCCTAACCTTGTAAAGAGTCCGTCCACTGAACTTCTAAACTTTTGTGGCGTTCTCAGTAACTTCGCAATCACGTGAATGTTACTCAGTCTTTAACGCGTCGTTCTCTTTAGTACAAAACAATGTTTTACCTCATTTTCTATGAATTAAAATTAATCTTATAAAATGTTTGATATGTATAATAATAATAATTTAAAGGATAATGGTACACTATTGCATTAGGTGCTCCTGTAAAAATAGTGTAACTTTTCGTAAATAAATAAATAAATAAATTTGAACTAATACTGGATGACCAAGAAAGAATTAGTGCGACACGACAAGCTAGCAAGTCACTCAATTTTATCCACAGGAAAGACATGTGACATTCTTTTTGTTAGTAGAATAAGCCCCTTACGGGATAGTAGCTATACTAGGGAACTTACATAGGGAACACTTGCATTGTTTTTTATGCTTTTTCTTTTCATCAACATAATATCCCCCTCCTTGCACCTAATAAAACCAGAAAAAACAATGAAACGTAGCGCTCAACAATACAGAGAATTCGAAATTCGAATGAAAGCAGCCATTATGGCTGCGGCGAGGGCGCTCATTTCCCTCCCGCGCTTATTTTTTTTTATGCGGCACTCGGCGGGCGGCAACTGTCTGGCGGATGAATGCACGCATGAAACTCTAACCTCATTAGTCATTATGTTATGAAACTGAAGCACACGTGTTTTTTATATAAATTCCGATTTATATCTATCAAGTGTTTAGTGACGAGTACAAGTACGACTTATTATCTCACAAATAATCATATTCTCAAATACAGTGGCGAGCATTACTCGCTAGAACCGAAAACCGTTGATGAATAATGGTTCTTGAATGGCAACCACGAACCGGGCAACCCGATGAACCGACGATATTGTGCAAGTTGCGGGAAGTCGGTGGATGAAAAATGTGGACTTCTACAGGCTGATGATGATCAGTATCGATTTTAAGTATAACATTGTTTTGTTAAGCATTTACTACGCCATATTTTTCGTATTAGTAACATAATTTATTACGAGGGCAATGAACCAGAATTCAGAAATTCGAGGATTTGTTTGTACTTCGAAGTGCTTTTGTTAACGAATTCTGAATTACGACAGTTCACTGAGCTTACAAAAGGTCATGTGGGTCACATTCACATTTGGAGGGTAGATGAGACAGTCGAAACGACAAGGGGGCATATTAAAAAAAAAGATTGAAAAGTAAAAGATCGATATGTATAGGGCAGGCAGTAGGTTGCTAAGTTATTAAGGAGAAATAAACGAAAAATATATATATAGAGATGTTTTCCCAAACTTTTTCAAATTAGCTGGTTTTGTTTTTATTATCATTTATTTGTAATTTGACATCAAGATTGCTACCTACCTAAAACAACTAAATAATTGAGTTCTGATTTGACCCCAAAACAGTTGATTTTTGCGTAGAGTTTTTTTCTATGAAAAATGTAAATTTCCAAAAGTCGTAGAACAAAGTTTATTGCCAATTGGATTTAGAATAAGCCCCTTTCGGGATTGCATACTTAATATGAATCACCTTATATAGTACAGGTAATAAGATTATTATTTATATACACTTTTAATTATATCATAGGAAGTTACGTTGCGTTGTCTTTTTTTTCTGCGGACCATACGGTTACCTACGTCCATAAATTTACGAGCGCGTGGGTGGGGTCCGCTCTAACCTTGCACTTTTATTTGAAAGGATGTTCAAACCGGACGCACCTAAATATAAACCCAACGTTACTGGTTCCTTCTTGGTCAACCTGCGAGGTTGATGGCCTGAAAGCCTAAAAAACTCTGACGGAAAGAAAAAGTCCTACTTCTGTACTTGCTTGTCGTGTCACTGATTCTTTCTTTGTCTCTGTATTAAGTCAATGGCCAGGTTGAGGTACCATACATCAACCTGGCCCTGAAAAGGGTCTATTCTTCTTTTTGTGTCAATACTTCACATACCTATTACCTACCTAACGAGGCTCAAGCGTTGGCTAGTCGAGCAGACTTTCTACAGTTATGATGAATTCGTCAATGCGTAACTAGGTATAAATAAATAAAATAAATAAATAAATATTTCGGACCTATCACACACGGTCAACTGACCCCAAACTAGGCATAGCCTGTACTATGGGCACCAGAGACTGATATACATAATAGATAAATATTTAACACCCAGACACAGAACAAACATCTGTGTTAGTCACAAATGTTTGTCCACTGCGGGAATCGAACCCGCGACCTCGAGCGCAGAAGGCAGAGTTACTACCAACTGAGCTATGAGACCAGTCAAATGTAGGTACCTAGTATTCATGAAATATAATTTAATTTAATGTTGTTCCTATGATTATTACAAAAAATATTTATTGTACCTACTTAACTAGGGACTTATTATTAATTTATTATTATTATTTTAGATTTTTGTTAAGACTACTATTATGTAGTATCGAGTGACCTGTAAAAAAAAATTACCAATAAATTACTATTGACTATTGACCTATTTTATATTATTTTTGAACAGTAGGTAGTAGGACCTACTATTCAAAGGGCCTACTATGATCCCGCTGCGCCACCGAGGTCGACAAAATCGCAAAGTCAATGGTACAGTTCTACCACCTTACCTACGCCCACCTTTTCGTAATAATTTAACATCAGTTTTACTCTAACCCAGCCTAAATCCGACCGTATCCCGAACGAATAAAATTTAAATTAGACTGCATTATTTGACTTCCTGCTGTTCATAATAAGGAAATCCACTTTGCCCTTTAAGCTAGAATTTCACACGCGATTATGCACCCTATCACACTGTAATAAGCGTCACAGTTTGGTTGGTGCTGACTCGAATAAAACAAACGATAATGCGCCTTATCTAACTGGAATAAGGCTCATGAATCTAAGCTGACTACAATAAGTGGATGGATATTGTTCTCTGAATTTAAATCTTATTGCTTTATGAATAATACTCATCTTTGCAAAGCAGTATTCCTTTGAATTAAATATCAGGCCTTCGTACACTATAACGATTCAACCCAAAATCGACTCAAACTTTTAAAAGGTCTTCGCACACCAGATCGACGCAACACATTCGCGACTCAAAGTAAAGCATTGAAATTGATAATAAGAATTGCATTTTTCTGTAGATTACGATGCTTTGATGCCCACGCGTCTTATGAATTTAGAAAATTATCTGTCTGTGACATCATTTAAGTCACATTTCAATGCTTTGATTTAGTTTTGAGACGTTATGGTCTGCGAACGCCTAAAACGTGAGCTATATATCATGTACCGGTAATTTTTTAAACGTTTAATGCAATGGGTATTTCGTAGTGCTCTACACAAAAAAATAGTCTAGTTGGTGTTGAGTCGATATGGCATGCGAAGGCCTTTATTCGGCTTTAAGTAATCCTCCGTTGAAGTGCATACGATTCTGTGACTTAACCCATTGGAATAAGGGCTGTACTTAGTTAAGGTTTGATTATGCGGGCTCTTAAGAAGATTTGGCCAAGCCTCGTCGCGTTGCATTGTCCTAAAAAACCTAGGTACCTACAATATGTATGGACCTGCTGGTAGCATCAATTTCATAATGTTCTACAGTTATTGTATCAGCGGTGCTATTGTGTAAGCGAAATGGGAATGTTGTTCGCAACTTAGAAAATAATTTTAACAATCTTAGCGTTATCTCTAATACGAAGCAAGGGAAGTGACGTTATGGAGGTAAAAAAAAATGTTCGCGATTTTGATCCCCAAACTAAAGCCGTGTCCTATGTGCCGTTGTCTAGATGTTTGTTGTTCAATCACGCCGTACGGGCTCAACAGTTTTCGTTGAAACTTGGAATAGATAAAGTTATTTACCTAGAATAGCATATGGGTCAAAAGTCAAAGCCAAAAGGATTTTATTTCAATACACTTTGAAACGTCTACTAAACGGTACTTTTTATGTAAGCGTCGAGCGAAGCCGCGGTCGGAAGCTAGTTTATAATATTAGTAGGATTCTAGGGATATTCTATTTCATTCGCTGCATCGCTAAGCCACACACTGATTAAAATCTTGAAAGGACACGTAGAGAGATTCAGAGGTTTTCCTTTCAAAGCGACCTATAAAACTCTTTAGAGGCATGGGGAAAGCAAAAAAGGCCTCTTTAGGTCTTTGGAGAGGCTGTAAAGAAAAGTAGATAGATAGATAAAAAAAAATATTTGGCACTACGGACACACACTATTAACATAGATAAACAATTTTAAACTAAAGTTCATACAATAGGTGGGTATAAATAATCAAAAGAGCAATTTTTAAAGAGTAGGTATCTTAGATTAGGCAAGTTTGCGTGTGCTGCGGTACGACAAATAAGCTATGGCTCAGTGAAATATTTTGCTTAAAAGCAAAAACACTGATTTTCAGCCAAAACCTGATCGAGAGCGAGCAGAACGAGTACAAACGAACAATGCGTAGGTACCTAGCTGTGAATTTGTGTTGTTGTGATTGTGTAGTTTGCTATCAATGATTACAAAATATGAATTATAATAAATTAATGACACTAGTGCGAAAAAATATAATAATAATAATGAATAAAATGAGCTTACAATATTTTTGTTTATTTTTGGCATACGAAGTGCTTGGGAACACCCTCTATTTGCTTTTGCAATAAAAACTTTTTAAACTTTAATTTTAATGTGTATTTAGTGCTAACATTGCGAATAGGGGGTAAAAGTATTATATTCTAGGTAAAGAACTTTATCTACTCCATGTTTCAACGAAATCGGTTGAGCCGTTACGGCGTGACTGAACAACAAACATCCAAACATCCTCACAAACTTTCGCATTTATAATATTAGTAGGATTAGTGGGATTGGATTAATTCTCAATGTTATTCGTAGCACTAAAGTAATGAATAAAGATTTATTATTATTTATAATTTACCATTACTAGCTAAGAGATGGCGCTGTAGGCAGTTTTATACTGCGATTTCGCCTTATTTGTTATTGTACCTATAACTTGCTTGTATCATTGAATTCTTAATTGCATTGTATTTAATCTTAGCTTGTATTGTTTCAGATATCCATCTCAGATCATCACGATGGCGCCATCATCGAAAGAAATATGACGTCGAACCAAACTTCTAAACCCATAAAATCAAAATGACCCGAATCTCATACACAAATTGTGATAATCCATACGTACAGTAGGCCTATTAGATCATCGATAAAATCCATCGTTCCTTTAGAATTAGATGTCAATTAGCCAAAGTGATAGGTGAAATACCTCTAAATCCTTTTAAAATATATTTTTCTTAACCAAAGGTAGTTTAAGATGTCGAATCAGATGCCAATATACAGCCAAGTGGTGCCTAAGTCCCAATACCGTTCGAAAGGAACGAAAAACAGGACGCGAGCCGATTTTGACCCTCTAAACTTTAATAATGGCGGGAATTTTCCAATTTCGAACGCCGCGAACCCGACCATAGACAATGAGAAGGAAAAGGTTGAGCGCGAAAAGGTTGAAAAGAAAGAGCGACGGAGCAAAGACGAGACTAGTCGCTCTAGAAGGAATCAGAGTAAGAATGAAGCGAGCGAGGGCAAGGTGGAGGCTTATTTGAAGCAGTATCAAGTCAATATGAGGCAACAGCAGCATCGACATTCAGCTGTGAGGCAGGCTGAGCATAGAGTAAATCTAAGGTATGATATGACCCAACTTCAATATAAGTCGCAATATGGATTATTATTTATAGTCTGCTGTCAGCCCGTCTTTCCGTCAAAGTGGTTTTCACACTAGGCGTTATCTAGAATACCTTACGGAACGAATCGTTTTTAAGAATGAAAACAAGACTGACGCTCCTTTCGCGCTTGATATTAGGTGTAAATGCGACTCGAAAATCGACTGATCACCTTGCGATGTAGAACATCAACTCAACAGATAGAGCTATCACACAACTACTACATACTTTACAGTGCGCATTAAAATTGCCGTTTTCAGATCTCTTCCTCTCAACGAAGTAACGTCATCTCGCGGTCACGATCGGACACCGACTGACCGACATCGCGGCTTCCCCGAGCGAGAGCGAGACAGCACTAGAGAACATCGACGTGAACGAGACCGGGATAGAGATAGGGACCGAGATAGAGACTTTGACTTTGAAGGTAAGTCGCGACATCGGTAGAGTAGATCTCGCCAGTAATTTTACTTGTGCTGCCATCTGTTTTCATAACATGAATCTACTTCATTAATTTTTATGGATTTTTTTCAGGAACCCCACTTAGCCCTATAGCCTCTCGAGCTCACGATTCTAGCCGTCCCGTTCGCAAGTCATCCTCGGCCCATAGAGTGACAGAGACGACTATATCGACAGATAAGCGCCGTTTCTTCTGCAGAGAGTGGGCTTTTCAGAAGATAGCTCATTGCTTGGAGCAGAGGCCTGTTAGCAAGACTTGCGGCGCTCTTATTTTGGGTATGTTTATCTTAATTAAGAAACATACTCATACATTAGTAGTCACGACTTGATTAGCTGTTATAATGCCGTCCATTTTATATGCACACTATGTGACTTTTCCGTTTTTTCCCCCTTTTGCTTGGTTGGCATTTGGCAAAGGTCAAGTTTTTGATCGGATTTTTCTAGGCTTCACCTAAATAGTTTTTAGGAGTAAGACGTTTAAAAATGATCCTAGTGAATTTATTGAAATAAACACCTTTTGACTGTGACATTGTATTCTATGTAGGCGATGCTGGCAGCGGTAAGACCGCCCTTTGTCAAGAGCTAAGCGAGCCGGGCCAGGGTCCTCAGGCGAGGCAGCAAAGGGCACTGAACAGGAGACTATTGGCCAGGCATTTTCTACAGGTAAACTTATTACACCTTATTACATATATAACTTATTACAACGACTAGAGCTAAGCTCTTAAATAAAATAATAATAACCTTACCTATGCTGCTTTATAATATTTTTAATTACTCTCTGTATTGGAAAACTTAATAAATCAATCGGATTTATCAGCAAAATCTTTGAGATGACCCGTTATCAATTAAAGAATATTATTGATACAGTCTGTACACTTGGAAAATTCAGATTTACATTGTAAAAAAACATACTATAATCATCAGCCAGAGCTTCGACAATATTTTATATAGCGGAGATTGGACCTACAAAATCTTTAACACGCACGTTTTAGCATGTGCTATCAGGCGTCATCTATCGGAATATATTGGCAATGTGGATCCCCATTTGTAACAGTGCTGCCATCTCTAATCGTAACTTATCAACTTTTTCAGAGCAACACAGAGAACAGCCTTCGTCCCGGGGAGTTCGTGCGTTCCCTCGCGATGCAAATCCTCAGCCACTCTTCGCGCCGACCTAGAGTAGGCGGTGAACAGAGGGAGGAAACTCCTCAGGAGACCAGGTATTATCATCATTTCATTACTTCATTCATCATCAACAACCTGTAGAAGTCCACTGCTGGACATAGGCCTCCCCCAAAGAGTTCCACGTCGAACGGTCTTGAGCCCTTTCCATCCACCGACTTCCCGCAACATTTACAATGTCATCGGTCCATCGGGTGGGGGGCCTTTCAACACTGCGTCGCCCGGTTCGTGGTCGCCATTCGAGAACCTTTACTCCCCAACTGTTATCGGTTCTGCAAGCTATATGGCCTGCCCACTGCCACTTCAATTTGCTAATTCTGAGAGCTATGTCGGTGACCTTCGTTCTTCTACGGATTTCCTCATTTCGTTTCTTATCACGTAGTGAAACTCCGAGCATAGCTCTCTCCATAGCACATTGCGCGACTTTGAGCTTGTATATGAGGCCATTACTTCATTATTTCATTTGAATATTATATGTATTTTAGTTTTAAGGTATATATATATATATATATATATATATATATATATATACCTTAAAACCTTACCTTATATTTTATACAACTAGGGTGGCTAACAAGCATACGGCCTACCTGTTGGTAAGCGGCTACCGTAGCCTATGAGCGATTGCAATACCAGAGGCATCAAGCACGCGTTGCCGAACCCGAACCCCCCACCCCTAAAGAGCTCTGGCAACCTTACTCACCGTAGGAACACAACACTATTTGAAACAAATAATGTTATTTGGCTGCGATCTTCTGTAAGGCGGAGGCGGGCTGCTCCAATTTAGAGGGATAAAATCTCGCTGTGCCCTACCTCCTCCTAAAGCTAAGATATATATCTATAGGCCCTGTATGTACATGTACTTTGCTGTGTTGCCTGAAATTAATGACTTATTATTATTACAAGAAATACACATACCCGATACCCTTATATTACCCATTATAGTATCGCCATGTCCTCCCTTAGAGCACTGTTGGAGTAGTGATAGCGACCCCGCCATCCGATCCAAAAGTCGTCATTCAATTCCTTTTTTTCACGTTTTTATCCGAACTTTTTTCAAATCCTCAGGATTTTTATCGTCTTTCACGTATATACATATGCAGTTTGTTTGTGACTGTTCTCTTTTTTTTTTATTTTTTAAATATGTATATTCCGGACATATTGGTTTAAAGAACTTTATTCTCATACAAACACAGGGTTTACTTAAAATGAGATACATAATGAGCGAATATATCTAAGTTTTACAATATCAGCCTCTGGTACCTAACCTAAATTATAACTAGTTAATTAACATTAAAAATGAAGTGTTAACCAACTAAATAATACATGTATTATTATTATTCAATTTGTAAAAACGAAACAGTAAATTAGCCAGTAGGTATGTACTTAGGTAATTATTAAATAGGTATGTTTTTATTTTAGTGTTAGTTAATATTAGATAGGTAAGCATAGAAAGCATCGTATGTATTGTTACAGAGTATGTACGTGTAATTTAAGTTTATTTTTAAAGGCATTCAAATTTTCACATTCTTTTATGTATATATTCACACGGTCAACTGATCCCAAACTAGGCATAGCCTGTACTATGGGTACCAGAGACTGATATACATAATAGATATATATTTAACACCCAGACACAGAACGAACATCTTTGTTTATCACACAAATGTTTGTCCAGTGCGGGGATCGAATCCGCGACCTCTAGCGCAGAAGGCAGAGTTACTACTAACTGAGCTATGAGGCCAGTCGGTGTTATTTAGTTATTTACTAGCTTCCGCCCAAGGCTTCGCTCGTGTGTAGTAGCCTATATGCTATTCCAGACTATAATCTATCTCTGTACCAAATTTCATTCTAATCCGTTTGGGCGTGATTGAACAACAAACATCCAAACATCCTCACAAACTTTAGCATTTATAATATTAGTAGGATAGGGATAGGCTTGGACTCCAATGGCCCGTACCAGCAGCTATAACAATATTAATTGAAACGTTGTTTGTCTGTTTAGACGTGACTCGGACGAGGAACGCCTGATTCATCGGTTCCGTGGTCTGGCTGATGATGGAGAGGAGAGCTCCAAGCCACTGCTCGCTGACACCGAAGGTTAGTCTCCAGAACCAATCAACCACATTTTTTTATCATAATCGTCATTTCAGCCGTACGACGTTCACTGCTGAACATGGCCTCCCCACAGACAGAGCAAATTCCTTATCATGTGGGGGGATTAGCCCATACTCACCACGCTGGGCATGCGGGTTGACGAGCGCAGTTAGAGCTATCGTTGTTAAAATGAGGGACGCTGCTACCCATCCCCTAGCTTTTTCCCTTAGTCGCCTCTTACGACATCCGCGGATAGGTAGATATGGAGGGGCCTACTCGGAGCCACCACGGCCAATTTTTTTATATAACTGACTAAATAATATCTTATGCCAAACGAATAGCACTTCACCCAAATGAACTTGCCAAAAATCTAATGAATCCAACCACATACTTCAAAAGAAACTCGGAAAAGAGAAGAGGAGAACTCTTCAAGACCTAATAATAGCTCTAATGAGACTGAAAATATGAACACTGGGCTCTTTTCCATCCAAACCAATTACGCACCAAAGCAAGCACTCAACGCCCATTTGGGCAGATTGCAGAAAACAAAGAACCAAAAAAAAATTTTTTTCCGTCCAAACTTTCGCCTTTATAAATAGTGCTAAGATAAGGTGTACATCGTTTTTTGTAAGAATTATTGTTTTTCTACGTTTTCAGACCGGACAGACGAAGAAGATGGCGGCACCGGGCGTCGAACCCGCACCATAGACAGAATACACGAGCGGGAGGCGTATCTGGACTCTATGATCGACGCCGCGTCATTGACCAGAGTTGATGATGTATGTTGAATTTTTAATACATTTAATCTTAACAAAGGTAGGGTAAGGTAAAGGGGTGGTAGAGGCCCCGCCTTCACAAGCCGTGGGATCGAAACCTGCCTTGCACCATGGATTTTCCATTCGGAAAATTTATGTGAAAGAAACGAATAAAGGAAAATACATTTATTTGTGACGTCAATACAATTTATTTGTACACACAGCAGAAAATAATAAAAACAAAAATGTTTACAAAACGAAAACAACAAAAAAAAATGAAATGAAGAACCTAAAAAATTCGAAGACATGTGACATGTGCACGAAAGGAGCCTCTAAGAGGCGCACTATGCTGACAGGATGACCAAGAAAGAATCGGTGACACGACAAATAGAGTTCTTTATTCAGAATAGGCTATATAGGCTACTTTTTATCTATGTACCACGCGAGCGAAACCGCGGGTGCACGCTAGTTATGGTAGAAGTTCCAACACTTCCTCAATCTTAACATAATCTTTGTCAACTCTTCCGTTGACGAAACGGTTTTTTTTTTTTTTTATACAACTGAGGTGGAAAACAAGCGTACGGCCCACCTGTTGGTAAGCGGTTACCGTAGCCTATGAACGCTTGCAATACCAGAGGCATCACGCACGTGTTGCCGACCCCGAACCCCTCACCCCTAAAGAGCTCTGGCAACCTTACTCATCGCAGGAACACAACACTATTTGAAACAAATAATGTTATTTGGCTGCGATCTTCTGTAAGGCGGGCTGCTCCAATTCAGAACCATAAAATCTCGCTGTGCCCTACCTCCTCCTACGGTTCACTAAACCTATTAATTTTCATTTATTTTTTAGCTACCGGAAATCCTGCCCCGTTCATCCGTGAAGGCAACAAATCCATTCTCAGACGAGAAGGACGACTTCCGTCTGTACGAGAACCACGAAAATCTATTCCTCCGAAACATTTCCCAGCGGCAATCCAAAGAGATCAGGAATTCCCGTCTCACACGACAGAGCTCCGAACCCACGAACGAGAAGAAAGCCAACATCCTACAGAAGAGTTTGTCTACAGAGAATGACGGTCCGAAAACCGACAGCCCGCCAAAATCAAGAATACCCGTCGCTAACTTCCGTTATCCGAACAAAAGTGACCTAAAATCCGCAGAAAATTCACCGAAAAAATCGGAAAAATCGCCGAAAGACGACCTGCCTGAGTATCAGAATATAGTCAATGAGGATGATGCGAATGATAATCTTCTAGAAGATAAGGTTGAAGAAGAGAAGGAGCAAGAGGATGTGCCTCCGCCGATTCCGAGTCTGCCCGTCAGTCCTCGGACGTTAATTGCGAATGCATATTACGATAAACTTTTATCCGAACCCGAAATACAACAGGTGAATTTTTTTTTATTTATTCATAAAACAAGTATGCAAGGTTATTCATAACATGTAAACCATCCCGACAGGGGTTTATTCTATCAACAAAAACAAATAATACTAGCCAAAAAAATCTATATCTACATTTCATTTTAAAAAAATAATCACAGACTTTCTCAAATTAGCTTTTTTTGGTCAAAGTCAAAGTCAAAAGGCATTTATTTCAATAAAATCACTAGAAAAGAAAGAAAAACTATTTGTCCCATAAGCACAAGTTCAGTTCTTTACAGGCATAGACAATTTGCAGAAAATAATATAATATTGTAATACGCACCTACCCAGGCAACATACAGACAAAATATATTGTGAATATAAATAAATAAATAAAAATAAGTAGTTGGCAGGGATAGGTTGATATTTTATAGAAAGGAATGTAAATTATAGTAGGTGGGTGCATGTACCTGTGCGTTATATGGGACAAATAGGTTCTAGTCTCAGCATAAGCTACACCAAACTTGGAAGTACGGTGCAGCGCTGGTTTTCAGACTGGACCTAATGACATGACGAAACGAACACCAATAAACGTACATACATATGTAAATATAGCATTATCAGGTAGAAGGTATTTTAAAAATATACCTATAGATTATTGCGTGGAACATTAAGATCACTTTCAAACGTCTTAGAAACTAGGTGAAGCTATGCCTGTTCCTCGCGACCAAGCCTAGAAGATTGTCTGTTATTGATGGTATTGTTATCACCTTTATGATAGATAGATAGGTAGATAAATCATTTATTCGACACCCACAAATACAGCACAGACAGAGATAAAAGCAATCGGAAGAAACAACAGTAGGCTACAATCACTATAAACAAAAAGCGCAGGCACTTAGAGGTAGGTAGGCCAACAATGAATTTAAACTACACATTAACAGAAAAGCTTTATAACTCATAACTAAACGTAGGAGAAGTTCGGAATCAAGATTGCTACATAAAACAGCTGATTCATTGAGTTTGAGCTAATTTGAACCCAAAACAGCTGATTTTCGCATAGAGAACAAACTTTATTGCCAATTATGAGAAGAATAAGGCCGTTTTAGGATATAAATCTCCTAGTAGTTTTCCTGCGTATTCAATACTAATTTTGTATAACCTACATTATGTTCAAGCAAATAAATTTATCTTTACCTTAATCTCTTTCCAGGCCCTACTTCCTCAGAACTTAGAAAAGAGCCCGGACGAGTGCTTCAAGAAGGCTCTCCTCTTTCCCTTGCTGGAGATAGACCCGCCTAAGAACTGCCTCTTTCTACTTGTAGACGGCATTGATGAGGGCACTGTCAATGGTAAGTCGTACCTGAGTAGGACTTCATTTGCAAAAAGAGTGATCAAACTGAACCATGACTATATCATAACCAAACCATGACTGTACCATGACTGTACCACGACCATACCACGACTATACCATCACCATACTACGATCATATCGTATGACTGTACCATGACTATACCCAACCACGGCTGTACCGTGATCATACCACGACCGTCCTGTGATCATACCAAGGTTATACCATGCCAAGACCGAACATGACCGTACATTGACCATACCATGACCTTATACATTACATTGTTGCTTGTCTCAGTTCACTATTTCAGTATGACTGGCCTCATAGCTCAGTTGGTAGTAACGCTGCCTTCTGCGCTAATGGTCGCGGGTTCGATTCCCGCACTGGACAAACATTTGTGACTAACACAGATGTTTGTTCTGTGTCTGGGTGTTAAATATATATCTATTATGTATATCAGTCTCTGGTACCCATAGTACAGGCTATGCCTAATTTGGGGTCAGTTGACAATGTGTGATATGTCCGGAATATTTTTTTTATATTTATTTATATTGACTATTATATTTAAAAATAATTAAAAATATATATACAGGGCGTCCCAAACTTATGGGACATGAAGGGGAAGTACCTTAAATATCGTAGATAGGGTATTTTGCTGAAAGAAGACTTTATGTTACTTTTAAAAGTTAGTAATTCTGCATTCATAGATTTTCTAAAAAATACTTGCTTCGTCTGGGAATCGAACCGACTTAAATGTCAAAAAAATATCATCCTACTTCTATGATGCCAATCGAAAGAATAGCTAAAAAATAATAACTTTGCTTAAGTAATACTAAAAGAAAGTAACAACGTAAAATGATTGAGTCAAATTTTTCAAACACGTTTTATTTAGGATTTATTAGGATATGTAAAGAGGTTTAGGTCCACTTAACTTATAAAATTAAGAAATCTTAAAATTTATGCTAGGAATCCTAAAACAACATAATCGACACCATTGTTGTTGTTAAATTTGAAAATGGAACAGTTTATGAGAGCGTTTGTTTGAATGCATACTTTAATATTTTTAAAAAGAACTAATTTTTAAATGTTGTTCTTAAATTTGAAAATAGAACAGTGTGTGCGAGCGTTTGTTTTTGGATTGATCTGTTTAGTCTTAATAATTCACTTACAAAAGTTTTGTGTTAATTTATTGCGAACATGGCATATCAAGTAAGTTTTGATCTAATGGAAGTTCTTCTTGAATCTTTCATGTTGTTCCTTTTTTTTAAAATACTATGTTACTTAAGCAAAGTTATTATTTTTTAGCTATTCTTTCGATTGGCATCATAGAAGTAGGCTGATTTTTTTTTGACATTTAAGTCGGTTCGATTCCCAGACGAAGCAAGTATTTTTTAGAAAATCTATGAATGCAGAATTACTAACTTTTAAAAGTAACATAAAGTCTTCTTTCAGCAAAATACCCTATCTACGATATTTAAGGTACTTCCCCTTCATGTCCCATAAGTTTGGGACGCCCTGTATATTCCGGACATATCACACACGGTCAACTGATCCCAAACTAGGCATAGCCTGTACTATGGGTACCAGAGACTGATATACATAATAGATAAATATTTAACACCCAGACACAGAACAAACATCTGATGCTGCATATACTTAGGTAGGTGTACCTACGTAATTTTCTTGTTTCATTGTTCTTTTCTGTTTTTTTTTGTGTCTAATAAATAATTATTCTATTCTTATTATTGTGTTTCATCATCATCATCAGCCTGTAGAAGTCCACTGCTGGACATAGGCCTCCCCTAAAGAGTTCCACGACGAACGGTCTTGAGCCTTCTCCATCCACCGACTTCCTGCAACCTTCACAATGTCGTCGGTCCATCGGGTGGGGGGCCTTCCAACACTCGTTCGTGGTCGCCATTCGAGAACCTTTACTCCCCAACGGTTATCGGTTCTGCAAGCTATATGGCCTGCCCACTGCCACTATTGTGTTTGCAGGTGAAGAAATTGAAGGTTCGGGCTCAAGCAGCGTGGCAACACTTTTGGCGCGGCATCAGCATCTGCTGCCGCAATGGTTGCTGTTGGTTTGCACCGCACGACCCAGGCCGAAGAGGACATCTCTTACCAACATGTTCACTGGTAAATCTTCATTATTATCTGCCAGCTTCCGCCCGCGGCTTCGCTCGTGTGGTACCTGTGAAGATAAAAAGTAAAAGTAGAGCTCTTTAGGGGGGAAGGGGGTTCGGGGTTGGCAACGCGTGAGTGATGCCTCTGGTATTGCAAGCGCTCATAGGCTACGGTAACCGCTTACCTTCTATTCTTCTAGGCTTGGTCGCGAGGAACAGGCATAGCTTCACCTAGTTTCTAAGACGTTTCAAAGTGATCCTAGTGATTTTATTGAAATAAATGCCTTTTGACTTTGACTTTACCATCAGGTGGGCCGTAAGCTTATTGCCAACTCTGTTGTATAAAAAAAAAAAAAAAAAAAAGGCCTATATGTTATTCTTGACAAATATCTGTGTGCCAAATTTCATCCAAATCCGTTTGGGCGTGATTGAACCACAAACATTTCACAAACTTTCGCATTTATAATATAACTAGCTGGTGCCCGTGACTTCGTCTGCGCAGGATTAGTATTTCGAGTAGCTAGTAGTCATATTTTGGACAATTCCCACAATATCTTTATAAATTGTAGCCTATGTGTTATTCTGATGTACAAGCTATATTATTGTGAAGTTTCATTAAAATCCATTCAGTAGTTTTTACGCGAAAGAGTAACAAACATCCATACTTACAAGTCAAAGTCAAAAGGCATTTATTTCAATAAAATCACTAGAATCACTTTGAAACGTCTTAGAAACTAGGTGAAGCTATGCCTGTTCCTCGCGACCAAGCCTACAATCAGGCAACAAACACGGCTTGGTGCCTATCATTTTTTTCGATGATCCTTTTTCACAAAATGGAATTTAAAGCTTCAGTGTGGTGCCGATCGAACTAGGTGAGGCTCAAAACTTTCGCGTTTATAATATTAATAGGATAATATAATGTATATTGATTACAGGGTTCAGGAAGATAACTCTGGATGAGTTGCAACGTGCGCACGTGTCGGCAGACGTGCAGAGATACGTGCTGGCGCGCCTCGACACCGAGCCCAGACTGCGGTGAGAATCACCTATTTATAACTGATTCTTTCTTGGTCATCCTGTATTAGGTCAGTAACCAGGTTGAGGTATGGTGGCCCTGAAAAGGGCCTATGACCGTCGATGCAAGAATCAGTGCAGTGAAAGGGGTAAAGTGCGCCTTTCGTGCACATGTCACATGTCTTCGAATTTATAGGTTCTAGGACATGCCGGTTTCCTCACGATGTTTTCCTTCACCGTTTGAGAGCACCAATATAGCGTACATAAGCTTTCTAAATATCTGGATAAAGTAGTCTATTCCAAGTTTCATCGAAATCTGTTGAGCCGTTACGGCGTGATTGAACCACAAACATCCAAACATTCTGTGGTGCTATAATATGTAGTTAGGTGATTTTTCGGGAATGAATGATGTCTGGTTTGTTTGTGTTTTAAAAGAATTATAATCGAGTACAATTTTATACCTTATTTCTACCTACCTATTACCTACTGTTGCGCAAACACTACAAGATGATTCATAATATGTTAATTCATAATGTGTTTGACTGACTCATAGCTCAGTGGTAGTAACTCTGCCTTCTGCGCTAGAGGTCGCGGGTTCGATGCCCGCACTGGACAAACATTTGTGACTAACACAGATGTTTGTTCTGTGTCTGGGTGTTAAATATATATCTATTATGTATATCAGTCTCTGGTACCCATACAGGCTATGCCTAGTTTGGGATCAGTTGACCGTGTGTGATATGTCCGAAATATTTATTTATGTTAACCATCCCGAAAGGGGGTTATTCTATCAACAAAAAGAAATAATATTTGCGAAAAAAACATCAATATTTTCATTTTTTTTTTTCACAAACTCTCAAAATAGGTGTTATTGGTATTTTTATCACCTTTAGAACTAAGAACTAAACGTACAGGAAGATCAGAATCAAGATTGCTACCTAAAACAGCTGATTCATTGTGTTTGACCTGATTTGACCCTAAAACAGCTGATTTTCGCATAGTTTTTTCAATGAAAAATGTCGATTTTCCAAAAGTCGTAGTCAAACTTTATCGCCAATTAGGTGTAGAATAAGCCCCTTTGGGGATAGCATACATATTGTGAATCACCTTGTATTCGTTGGATTAGCTGTTACCCGCGACTTCATCCGCATTTATATAAATAAATATTCCGGACATATCACACATTGTCAACTGATCCCAAACTAGGCATAGCCTGTACTATGGGTACCAGAGACTGATATACATAATAGATACATATTTAACACCCAGACACAGAACAAACATCTGTGTTAGTCACAAATTTTTGTCCAGTGCGGGAATCGAACCCGCGACCTCTAGCGCAGAAGGTAGAGTTACTACCAACTGAGCTATGAGGCCAGTCAAATATAAATATCAAAGCTTCTTTGTCTATCTACTGGCCTCATAGCTCAGTTGGTAGTAACTCTGCCTTCTGCGCTAGAGGTCGCGGGTTCGATGCCCGCACTGGACAAACATTTGTGACTAACACAGATGTTTGTTCTGTGTCTGGGTGTTAAATATATATCTATTATGTATATCAGTCTCTGGTACAGGCTATGCCTAGTTTGGGATCAGTTGACCGTGTGTGATATGTCCGAAGTATTTATTTATCGTTTTCATTCCAAAATGGGTCTGCGATTTGAACCCACGCCCTTTGGAAGACGGAGTTATTACCACCATTCTCGTTGGTGTATGTGACTGTTGGGTATATTCATAGTAAGCCATACGTTTTTCCTTTCGTCAGACATAGGTACCTACTCCCCTCTTGGTAACTGCACTCTAGAAGCCCAAGATACAAGCCTCGCGCTTAGTTTGGTCTTCGCCGGTATTTATGCTAAAATGTATATAGGTAGTACCTTCTAGTATAGTCGTATTTATATTAAGACTTGTAAAATTTCTTTTTTGGTAAATAAAATTATTCTTATTCAATTCTTATTCCAGGGCCCGCGTGTCGAGTGACTCGTCGGTGGCGGCGGCGGCGGCGGCGGCCCTCGACCATTTGCGGATAAAAAGCGATGGGTGCCTGCTGTATTTGGAGAAAGTAAGATATATTTACTTTTTTTTTTTTTTTTTTTTTTTATTTATTTATTTAAGAAATTTTAAAACATGTTTGATGCACACTTAAAAAGCCCATATGGGCTTGTCTAAAGCGCGTACAGTTCTCCTTAGTAATTAAACATGCATGACTATCATCATCATCATCATCAGCCTGATGAAGTCCACTGCTGAACATAGGCCTCCCCCAAAGAGTTCCATGACGAACGGTCTTGAGCCTTTTCCATCCACCGACTTCCCGCAACCTTAACAATGTCGTCGGTCCATCGGGTGGGGGGCCTTCCAACACTGCGTCGTCCGGTTCGTGGTCGCCACTCGAGAACCTTGCATGACTAAAGTAGGCTTAATCTAGGTATATAACAAAAACATATGAAATTCAAAAAATTAAGAGAAAATTATGAGGTAGATAACTTAAACATCGCATCGTTCTCTGTTACTGGCAAGAACCAGCGGCCGGCACCCGCTCTTATCAGTTGCTTAGTCAGCTAAAATACGCCGAGCGCACTTGTTTACGAGTTGAGTGAATACAAGGTGTAAACTTACTCTCAGAATTAGTAAGTTGAAGTGGCAGTGGGCAGGCCATATAGCTCGCAGAACCGACAACCGTTGGGGAGTAAAGGTTCTCGAATGGCGACCACGAACCGGGCGACGCTGTGTTGGAAGGCCCCCCACCCGATGGACCGACGACATTGTGAAGGTTGCGGGAAGTCGGTGGATGGAGAAGGCTCAAGACCGTTCGTCATGGAACTCTTTGGGGGAGGCCTATGTCCAGCAGTGGACTTCTACAGGCTGATGATGATGATGAAGATATATTTAAAGTTTTAACCCTATTAGTCAAAGACAAAGGCGTTTATTTCAATAAATTCACTAGGATCACTTTGAAACGTCTTAGAAACTAGGTGAAGCTACGCCTGTTCCTCGCGACCAAGCCTACAAGAATCAGGCAACAAACACGGCTTAGGGCCTATAAATTTTTTCGATGATTCTTTTTTTTATCTTTCTTTACTTGCTAGGTACTGGACGGAGTAGCGGATGGCTTCATAGCGCTACGAGAGATAAAGGAAATTCCTGGCACCTTGAACGGACTGTACCTGTGGCTAGCCCAACGTCTGTTCCATGGACGAAGGTTTTCTAAGGTAAAATTTTCGACATTTTAGACGTTTTTTCATCTATTTTATTCACTAGCTTCCGCCCGCAGCTTCGCTCGCGTGCTACTATCACCAAAAATTCCGCCTTACCACCCTAAGGGTGTATTTTGCGTGAAGTGATCTGTGCCTTGCTTGCGTGAATGCGTACTCATAAAAAGTACCGTTTTTGCCTAACAATATGTTCATATTGTTTTGGTTGCAACTGAACAACAGACTGGGTAATAAAAGTCATAAAGTGAATGGTTCACCCTCAAAGGATCACAATAAATAAAGAGATGGGCCGGACAGGCTTACTTAGCCGTGTACAAGCGAAACAGTTTCAAAATTGGTCAGTCGGAAATTTTGGTGATAGTACCTACATAAGTCGGAGTTTCGCTGCGTGATAGAATCCGAAATGAGGAAATCCGTAGAAGAACCAAGGTCACCGATATAGCTTTCAGAATTAGCAGGTTGAAGTGGCAGTGGGCTGGCCATATAGCTCGCAGAACCGATAACCGTTGGGGAACAAAGGTTCTCGAGTGGCGACCACGAACCGGACGACGCAGTGTTGGAAGGCCCCCCACCCGATGGACCGACGACATTGTGAGGGTTGCGGGAAGTCGGTGGATGGAGAAGGCTCAAGACCGTTCGTCGTGGCACTCTTTGGGGGAGGCCTATGTTCAGCAGTGGACTTCATCAGGCTGATGATGATGACCTACATAAGTAGCCAATATGCTATTGTAAAGAACTTTATCTATTCCAAGTTTCAAATAAATCAGTTGAGCCGTTACGGCGTGATTGAACATGCAACTATGCGCGCGCATCTTACAATGGCGATCGGCCATAGACTAAAATAGTATATTTTTTCTTTTGCGCACGTTATTTTTTGTATCGAAACTTTTTTAAGAACAAAGCAACTCAACCAATAAAATATCTCACGTTTGTGAATAATAGCAATGAAAAAGTCACAGTTTGATTACAGGTATCATTATGTGCCTAATTGCGGTGAAATTAGAGCCACTTTATGAGCAAGTGTGTTCAATAAATAAAAAATAAATAAATATTCCGGACAAATCACACACAGTCAACTGATCCCAAACTAGGCATAGCCTGTACTATGGGTACCGGAGACTGATATACATAATAGATATATATTTTAACACCCAGACACGGAACAAACATCTGTGTTAGTCACAAATGTTTGTCCAGTGCGGGAATCGAACCCGCGACCTCTAGCGCAGAAGGCAGAGTTAATACCAACTGAGCTATGAGGCCTGACTAAACTACTACTATACTATACTATCTACTGTTAGATAGATAGATAGATAGAAAATTCTTTATTGCACAGGACAAAGACAAGTACATAGGCTAACTTAATGCTAGTTAGAATTTTCTTCCAGCTAACCTTTGAGTATTGAGGAAAAAATTAAGGTAGTGCCGACTAACAGATAATTTTGAAATTCGAAACAAACTTAGGATAAATACTTACATATACTACTTAAATAGCAAAAAAAAAATTGTAAGTGTTGAAAAATAATTTAATTTATCTTCTCAGGTCCGCCTTCTTCTAGACGTACTGCTGTCAGCCCGGTGCGGTGTCACAGAAGAAATATTGTACAAGTGTCTTCTTACTAAAGAGTACAGCGTGACGAGAGAAGATTTCAACAGAAGAATGCATTTATTGAGACGGTCAGGATTTATAGCATCTTATATATTTTTGTAACTATAGGCCTCATATACAAGCTCAAAGTCGCGCAACGGGCTATGGAGAGAGCTATGCTCGGAGTTTCACTACGTGATAAGATCCAAAGGAAATCCGTAGAAGAACTAAGGTCACCGACATAGCTCTCAGAATTAGCAAGTTGAAGTGGCAGTGGGCAGGCCATATAGCTCATAGAACCGACAACCGTTGGGGAGTAAAGGTTCTCGAATGGCGACCACGAACGGGGTGACGCAGTGTTGGAAGGCCCCCCACCCGATGGACCGACGACATTGTGAAGGTTGCGGGAAGTCGGTGGATGGAGAAGGCTCAAGACCGTTCGTCATGGAACTCTTTGGGGGAGGCCTATGTCCAGAAGTGGACTTCTGCAGGCAGATGATGATGATGATGATGATGATATCTTTTGTGCACGAAAGGAGCCTCTAAGAGGCGCACTTCAATCCTTTCACTACACTGATTCTTCCATCGACGGTCACTGGCTTAATACAGGATGACCAAGAAAGAATCATTGACAAAAAGAAAAAGTATCTTTGATTTTTATAATATCCCAAAAATTTCGACTCAGGCGTGATTTGAACCTGTGACCCCTAAAGTCAAAGTCAAAGTATAATTTATTGCTTGAAATACATGTCATAAAGATGTCAATTACTATATACTATTGAATCAATGTATTCTACCTATATCTAGGCATGCAATATTTAATTTAAAATCTTAATAAAATTTAATTAATAAAAAAATAACAAATAATAATAAAAAATAGATAGGGGGATGCTCTAAGCAACTATTACCCGATTCCTATAAAGTAAAGTAATGGTACCTTACTAAGGTAAGTCAGTAGGTATTTACCATTATGTTAACAGTCACAAGTCACACATTTTCTGACAAATAAAAATGATAAACTACCTTTCGTGCTTGCTTGTCATTTCACTGATTATTTCTTGGTCATCCTGTATTAGGTCAGTGACCAGGTTGAGGTATGGTGGCCCTGAAAACGGCCTATGACTGTCGGTGAAAGAATCAGTGTAGTGAAAGGATTAAAGTGCGCTTCTAGTAGGCATTTAGCTTTCTCATAAATAAACGCTATTATTATTATTAGCCGTGGTGGCCCCGGCTCAAGAATAGGCCCCTCTATTACTACCCGTAGATGTCGTAAGAGGCGATTAAGGGAAACAAAGCTAGGGGATGGGCAGCAGCGTGCCCTATCAACAACAGAGCTATATCTCATACACACTTTGACAGGCCTCATAGCTCAGTTGGTAGTAACTCCGCCTTCTGCGCTACAGGTCGCGGGTTGGATTCCCGCACTGGACAATTATTTGTGTAATTCACAAATGTTTGCTCTGTGTCTCTATTATGTATATCAGTCTCTGGTACCCATAGTACAGGCTGCCTAGTTTGGGATCAGTTGACCGTGTGTGATATGTCCGGAATATTTATTTATTCATCCGCGCTCGCCAACCCGCATGCCCAGCGTGCCGAGTATGGGCAAATCCCCCCAAAAGATTGTTTCTGGTAATCTATGGGGAGGCTATGTTCAGCAGTGGATGTCCTACGGCTGAAATGATAATAATATAAACACCGACATGATCAAGTAGCTTCTATCATTCACCAATACCTAGCCCTTAAATATAAATTCATCAAAGATAAAACCGCGTATTATAAATATGTACCGGAAATCATTTTAGACACAAATTATAAACTTTACTAGGACCGAACCATTATAACGGACAAAACCATCCACTACAATAGACCTGACATCACTCTTCACGACAAACGAAACAAAATTGTTTACCTAATTGACATTGCTGTACCCAACACCCATAATCTCGCAAAAACACACACAGAAAAACTTGCGAAATATACAGACTTGGCAATAGAACTGAAAACCCAGTGGAGAGTAGATACTGTCAAAACCATACCTATAATTATCTCGTCTACTGGTGTCATCCCATACACTTTACACACTAGTTTACAGGCCCTTGATATCCACAAGCTTACTTTCATACAACTCCAAAAAGCAGTAATTCTTAACACTTGCCGAATAGTACGTAAGTTTTTATCCCTTAACCAATAGAATAGTCAACGATTTTTCGTTTGGCCAAAAGCCCGCGAAAAAACGTAAACTCCTCGCCGTGCGAGAGACAAAAAATGTAAAAACTTAAATAATAATAATAAATAATAATAAAACATTTATTGAGTAAACCAATGTACAAAACAAAATGAGGCCCTGACTCCTAAACTAGGGTTACCTGTATGTCAGGAGTCAGTTCCTTCCCAAAAATGGTACTAAACTAAAATGGTTAACGTAGACAATAATGTGTTGAGTAGGTATGAACCTACTATTTACACAAATAAAAGAGTTTAAACACAAATATAGCCACTGCTTATTATAGGTGCATGATTTTTAACAAATTTTGTAATTATATGTGAAAGTGTGCGTGTCAATTTACCACTAGAAATAAAGCTTCGGTCTCACTGTAGCTCAATTTTGAGAGCCGATGATGAGATTATTATTATATATATTCCGGACATATCTCACATTGACAACTGATCCCAAACTAGGCATAGCCTGTACTATGGGTACCAGACACTGATATACATAATAGGTATATATTTAACACCCAGACACAGAACAAACATCTGTGTTAGTCACAAATGTTTGTCCAGTGCGGGAATCGAACCCGCGACCTCTAGCGCAGAAGGCAGAGTTACTAACAACTGAGCTATGAGGCCAGTCAATTATGTATTATTAAACTGTGTTGTCCCCAGGATCCTGGTGATGGAGGCGGGCACGGGCCACGTGCGGCTGTTCCACCACTCGTTCGCGACGTGGCTCGGCGACGTCAAGCACTGCACGCGCCGCTACCTCGCCGCGCCGCACGATGGGCACGCAGCTTTAGCCATGTACTACACACTCACTGCACAGCGGTAAGTTTATTATGCCGCTACCTCGCCGCGCCGCACGATGGGCACGCAGCTTTAGCCATGTACTACACACTCACTGCACAGCGGTAAGTTTATTATGCCGCTACCTCGCTGCGCCGCACGATGGGCACGCAGCTTTAGCCATGTACTACACACTCACTGCACAGCGGTAAGTTTATTATGCCGCTACCTCGCTGCGCCGCACGATGGGCACGCAGCTTTAGCCATGTACTACACACTCACTGCACAGCGGTAAGTTTATTATGCCGCTACCTCGCCGCGCCGCACGATGGGCACGCAGCTTTAGCCATGTACTACACACTCACTGCACAGCGGTAAGTTTATTATGCCGCTACCTCGCTGCGCCGCACGATGGGCACGCAGCTTTAGCCATGTACTACACACTCACTGCACAGCGGTAAGTTTATTATGCCGCTACCTCGCCGCGCCGCACGATGGCCACGCAGCTTTAGCCATGTACTATACTCGTATTACTAATTCTGTCTTGGTCATCCTGTATTAGGTCAGTGACTAGGTTGAGGTATGGTCCTGAAAAGGCCTGTGACCGTGTCGGTGAAAGAATCAGTGTAGTGAAAGGTTTTTAGGAGGAGGTAGGGCACAGCGAGATTTTCTCGTTCTGAATTGGAGCAGCCCGCCTGGGGAGGTACCTCCACCTTACAGAAGATCGCAGCCAAATAACATTATTTGTTTCAAATAGTGTTGTGTTCCTGCGATGAGTAAGGTTGCCAGAGCTCTTTAGGGGGGGGGAGGGGGTTCGGGGTCGGCAACGCGTGCGTGATGCCTCTGGTATTGCAAGCGCTCATAGGCTACGGTAGGGTTAGCATAGGGGGACAATGCACAAAACACCCCACAGCGGGAAGTCAGTGCAGGTCTAACCACGCCCGATTAGAATTAGAGGCTACGGTAACCGCTTACCAACAGGTGGGCCGTATGCTTGTTTGCCATCTCAGTTGTATAAAAAAAAAAAGGTAATCGTAGTGATTTTATTGAAATAAATAAATACGCCTTTTGACTTTGATAACAGTGAGGCACTTTTATCATTTCACTACACTGATTCTTTAGGGAAAAAAAACTTTTATATCCCAAACTTTCTCAAATAAGCTGTTTTTGGTGTGTGTATAACTTCCATAACTAATTACTAAACGTACAAGAAGTTCGGCAATCAAGATTGCTACCTAAAACAGCTGACTCATTGAGTTTAAACTGATTTGACCCCGAAACATCTGATTATCGCATAGAGTTTTTTCATTGAAAAACGACGAATTTCCAAAAGTCGTAGAACAAACTTTATTGCCAATTTTGAGTACAATAAGCCCCGGGATAGCACAGATATTATAAAACACGTTGTATATTTTTACAACGTAATTTATAATATGTGACTAGAAGAGCGTTAAATATGAATGTGGAAGGATATAAGGGAAGAGGTAGACCAAAGAAAAGATGGATAGATTGTGTGAAAGATGACATGAGTAAGAAAGGAGTGAATACTGATATGACGGCTGATAGAGGGGAGTGGAAGAAAAAAACATGTTGTGCCGACCCCACATGAAGTGGGATAAGGGCAGGGAGATGATGATGATTTATAATATGTGTTAAATGTATATTAATTTGTTTTTAGATTGAGCGCACTAGAAATACATAACTTCGTGTACCACATGACGAATTTAGAGAAGCACATCGCTTCGCAGAAGAAAAATAAAAACATGTAAGTGATTATTTGGTATATAACTCGATTTTACAAATTAACTCAACTTTGCACTAAGATCAAACATATGGGAAATGTCTATTCTTCAGGCCGTGGTGGCCCCGGCTGAAGAATAGGCCCCTCCTTATCTACCTATCCGCGGATGTCGTAAGAGGCGACTAAGGGAAAAAGCTAGGGGATGGGCAGCAGCGTCCCTCATTTTAACAACGATAGCTCTAACTGCGCTCGCCAACCCGCATGCCCAGCGTGGTGAGTATGGGCAAATCCCCCCACATGATAAGGAATTCGCTCTGGCCATGTTCAGCAGTGGACGTCGAACGAATGATGATGATCAAATAACCTTCTCAACTGTCAGTTTGATCTTCCACAGAGATCAGGAAGATGGAGTGGATCTCCACACCCTGGTCCTGCTCTGGATACTGGACTCAGGGTGTGATGTGGAGACGGCATTGAGACGGGATCCGGACATATTGCCACAGGTATAAACATTATATTATGTTTATTAAAACAGTTATATTATGTTAATTAAATAATCGCATCCCAAAAGTAATTAGGGAATTGCCGACAAAACAATTTAAGAAAAAATTGTATATGTGGCCCAATGACAAATGTTTTTACAATATAAGTGAAATGTTTATTTGATAATGTATGGTTACCTTGATTATTTCTGACTTGTCGCTATATCTTGTTACTCGTTATTTTATTACTATGGTTTTTGTTAATTGTAATGACGTTAATTTATTTCTAATTTTGATTTTATCGTAAAATTTTCTGATTTTTGAGAATTTTCTTATTTCTGAAAGTAATTTGAGATTACTTTGATAATGCTTTGTATTGTGACTAATATCTTTGCATGTCGGTCTCCGACGAAGTATATGGCACTATACCATAAATGTTTTTTTTTTTTTTTTTTTCGAACGGATTTTTATGCTTTCGGTCTCTTTTGACCTCTGCCAGCTATACCGGGCTAGTCAGCCATAAATGTAAAAGACCATGTACCTATATATACTATACTTCATGCAAATAAAGCCATTCATTCATTCATTCATTTCTCGACTCGGTCACAGATAACATAATACTATTTTTATAAATATATTTGTACGTAGCATACTCGCACTTTGTTACTTCTTTTAAGCGAGCGGAATACCAAAATGTGGATTCAAATTGGTACAAGTACGACATATATTTAACTAGCCTATAATTAACCATAAGAAAAAACTGTGAATCCTAGATTACTGAAATAAATAAATAAACACTAGTATGCTCGATAGAGGCGCGGGGTGGTTCGATTCCCTTTGCATGATTGCAAAAATTTGTTCCGGGTCTGGGTGTTGTGGTACTATGGCAGATGGGATCCTAGTGTGGGGTCAGGACTATGTATGTGACTGCTAAGTGTTATTATATTCATTCTTTTGTGACAGATTGAAACAAAGGTTGATGAAAACGATGGCGAACCAGCATCTGAAGGCAAGGAGTCATCTTCTGGTAAGCGCCCGGGACATAATACACTGCTTTAAGCCCTTGTTGCATAATCTACTATTTTTTCTTACTGTATTTTTATATATATTTTCTTACACTATAGTTAACCTAGGTACGTAGCATACTCGCACAATGTTACTTTTAAGCGAGTGGAATACAAAATGTATGAAATTTAGTAGGTCAACAGGTTGTACCATCAATATGTGCTGGTAACAGTGTTAGTTAAATCGGCCAAGGAGTTGTTGAGTCTTAGGGGCCCAATAGAGGGTATTAAAAAAGTCATTCAAATACATGAAGTCGGGTGTCATATGAAAGAGTTTTGTTAAGCAATTCCAAAAAAAAAATCTAGGCCACAGGGTTTTTACTATAAAATGACATGAATAACGTTTGATAACAAATAAAGTTTGTTCTACAATTCTTGGAAATTCGTAATTTTTCATTGAACACTACGCAAAAATCAGCTGTTTTGGGCTCAAATCAGTTCAAACTCAATAAATCAGCCGTTTTAGTCGCCGTCATACGTTTAGTTATCCTATCCTACTAATATTATAAACGAGAAAGTTTGTAAATATGGATGGATGGATGGATGTTTGATACTCTTTCACGTAAAAACTACTGAATGAAACTCCACAAAAATATAGCTTATACATCAGAATAACACAATTTATAAAGATATTGTGTGAATTGTCCAAAATATGACTACTAGCTACTCGAAATACTAATCCTGCGCAGACGAAGTCGCGGGCACCAGCTAGTTATTAATAGAGATATAAAAATACAGTTACTAATTTAAGAAAGACTGGGGGGTTTTTTTTTTGTTGATATTCTTTGTTTTTGGTGATAGAATCAACCCCCCTTCTTACGGGATGGTATAAATTTTATGAATCATCTTGTATGTGTTATCTTTATCCGGGTAACACGTAAGTATATACACATACGTACACTTAGGTATAAACATCTTGAATCTTGAAGCAAAGCCGCGTGTGGAAGCTTGTATCTGAATCGTATTTGATTTTCCTGTAGGATACATTGTTGGGAATTTTCTGGTATATGTGTTATTAGAATTCATTGATTAATAATTCTACTAATAATACTAGTAATAATTTATGTTCCTACTTCCTTTACTAACAATCCTACATAACTTTATTTACAGAAAGAAAATTAAAACTAATACAAGTTTATATTTACAAAATACACAAGAAACATTTGAGCTACTACTGTACTGGCCTCATAGCTCAGTGGTAGTAACTCTGCCTTCTGCGCTAGAGGTCGCGGGTTCGATTCCCGCACTCGACAAACATTTGTGACTAACACAGATGTTTGTTCTGTGTCTGGGTGTTAAATATATATCTATTATGTATATCAGTCTCTGGTACCCATAGTACAGGCTATGCCTAGTTTGGGATCAGTTGACCGTGTGTGATATGTCCGGAATATTTAATTTAATTTTTATTTAGCTATCTAAAGACCGTTTACAAACGATCTTTAGATAGCTCAATTGATCCAGATTACTACTAGTCGGAAGCGTCCCCAAGTCGCTGGCGGAATTACCACGCTGGATGGCAATGCTAATCCGTTGGACCAAATAGGAGCCGGCTCTCGGGTCACGCGTCGCTTCGATAAATAAATACGAACTTTAATAATAAACCTATCCGCGGATGTCGTAAGAGGCGACTAAGGGAAAAAAGCTAGGGGATGGGCAGCAGCGTCCCTCATTTTAACAACGATAACTCTCACTGCGCTCGCCAACCCGCATGCCCAGCGTTGTGAGTATGGCCAAATCCCCCCACATGATAAGGAATTTTCTGTCTGTGGGGGAGGCCATGTCCAGCAGTGGACGTCGAACGGCTGATATGATAATGATGATTTACCTAGAATAGCATATCATCATCATCATTTCAGCCGTACGACGTCCACTGCTGAACATGGCCTCCCCAACAGACAGAGCGAATTCCTATCATGTGGGGGGATTTGCCCATACTCACCACGCTGGGCATGCGGGTTGGCGAGCGCAGTTAGAGCTATCGTTGTTAAAATGAGGGACGCTGCTGCCCATCCCCTAGCTTTTTTCCCTTAATCGCCTCTTACGACATCCGCGGATAGGTAGATATGGAGGGGCCCATTCTTTAGCCGGGGCCACCACGGCCAGAATAGCATATAGGCTACTTTTTATGTAGGTACCACTCGAGCGTAGCCGCGCGCGGAAGCTAGTTTAAAACAAAGGCATGTGTCGAATGTTTTGGATTTGGATGTGATGGAAATATGAAAGATTTCCAAAAGTCGTAGAACAAACTTTATTTATTGCCTCATCATCATCATCAGCCTGTAGAAGTCCACTGCTGGACATAGGCCTCCCCCAAAGAGTTCCACGACGAACGGTCTTGAGCCTTCTCCATCCACCGACTTTCCGCAACCTTCACAATGTCGTCGGTCCATCGGTCTTCCAACACTGCGTCGCCCGGTTCGTGGTCGCCATTCGAGAACCTTTACTCCCCAACGGTTGTCGGTTCTGCGAGCTATATGGCCTGCCCACTGCCACTTCAACTTGCTTATTCTGAGAGCTATGTCGGTGACATTAGTTCTTCTACGGATTTCCTCATTTCGGATCTTATCACGTAGTGAAACTCCAAGCATAGCTCTCTCCATAGCCCGTTGCGCGACTTTGAGCTTGTATATGAGGCCTATAGTTAATTAGTTTATTGCCTATTGAGTATAAAATAAGTCCCATTCGGGAAAGTATAGATATTATGAATCACCTTGCATATATAATTAAGTGTACTTATGAATAATGGGATGTGATAATTATTTATCATAATTCTAGATAATTGAAACTCACTGGAATTACATTATGCCATTTACATTAGATAACTAAAATATAACACTTAGTATAATTTAACTAACTACCTATGTTTGTCTGTATGATCATTTATAAGTATAGAGTTGAGACATCTCACTTGAAAGCGCAGTGTAGGACGGCCCCCCACTAGACGGTACTACGACATATTCTCATAAAGGTTGCTGGGAGCCATTGGACGGCCCCCTTACTAGATGGATCGCTCTGGATATCTATGCGCTTGCTTGCTTGTCGCTGTTTCTTTCTTGGTCATCCTGTATTCGGTGAGTGAGCAGGTGGAGGTATGGTGGCCCTGAAAAGGGCCTATGACCGTCGGTGAAAGAATAAGTGTAGTGAAAGGTTTAAAGTGCGCCTCATAGAGGCTCTTTTCGTGCACATCTATGATATCTATGGAGGTATATGTTAAGCACGTCCTACAGCTGAAATGATGATGATTATCATCAAGCTAGAGATTATACCAGCGTCTGCTGCTATAACAGTAGGTATAATGCTGAGCCAAGGCCATTTTGCTGCTGAATTTTATTTTGTTGTAAAATCGGTGTCGTGACCAAATCGGTACCCTAAACCGACGAGCATGTATGAGGAATGTGATGAGAGTGAATGAAGCAATAGAGGTATGTCAGAATCGAAGCAAGTTGAAAACCGTGGTCTCTGCCTACCCCTCTGGGAAATAGGGGTGATTTTATGTATGTATGTTGTTGTAAAATGTTGTGAAAGTTAGTTGAGCCTGTGCGCTTTTTAAACAAGGCTTTCTTAAAATCAAATTATATTGAAAATGATTCATCCTCATTTCTTAAAACACAAAGATAAAACGACATTTATTATGAACCGTATCTTTTGTCAATAAGGTTGCAATTATCTTGTACATTGTTTGTAGGAAAAATGAACAATGTCATTGACTTTAGTACAAAGTTAGATAGTGTTGTGGTATGACCTATATTTAGCGGGAAAATATATTTAATTTTGCGGAAAATACTCGGTGCTTTGCGAATAGATTTTGCTAGTCGTGTGATTGGTTATTTCTTGGTCCCATTGCGTTGCATGTCCATGAAAAAATTGTGAGTGTTGGTGAAAAAACAAGCGTGGTGTATCAGTTTATCAGATCACACTTTTGGTAAAGTTTCAATAAAATCGTAGTTCAGATAAGATTGGTTATTATTCATAGGTCATATTCATATTCATTTATTTCACCGTTAGCGTTACATTGCATAACATAGGTATGTCCAATTACAGTTATTTTCTTATACAAAGTGATTCATAACATGTATGCCATCCCGAAAGGGGGTTATTCTATCACCTGTTTTACCTGATTTGACCCCAAAACAGCTGATTTTTGCGTAGAGTTTTTTCAATGAAAAATTACTAATTTCCAAAAGACGTAGAACAAACTTTATTGCCAATAGGTGTAGAATAAGCCCCTTTCGGGATGGCATACATATTATGAATCACCTTGTATTATCATGCAGATTATTTATTATTATTATTAAAGATTATTAATGGATTGATACTGTTCTACATATTCGTATGCATATCAGAGAATGAACAATTAAATAAATAAATAAAATAAATATTCCGGACATATCACACATTGTCAACTGATCCCAAACTAGGCATAGCCTGTACTATGGGTACCAGAGACTGATAAACATAATAGATATATATTTAACACCCAGACACAGAACAAACATCTGTGTTAGTCACAAATGTTTATCCAGTGCGGGAATCGAACCCGCGACCTCTAGCGCAGAAGGCAGAGTTACTACCAACTGAGCTATGAGGCCAGTCAAATTCATATATTATCTCAAGAAATCTCCTGATCTGAGTTTATCTTAATTGTGACTCAACGATCATTGGAGCACGAACTTTTACGCAAACTTCTACAAACTTCGCGAGATCTCAGTTCGGGGCAAACCACTAGTTAGGTACACTACGATATCCCGGGTTCCTCACGATGTTTTCCTTCGCATTAAGGCATAATAATTAAAAAAAAAAAAATGGCGTTTATTTCAATAAAATCACTTTGAAACGTCTTAGAAACTAGGTGAAGCTACGCCTGTTCCTCGCGACCAAGCCTACAAGAATCAGGCAACAAACACGGCGCGCGTGACTAGCTTTTTTTTCGTTGAACCTTTTTACCTGACTCTAGATGTGGTGTGGTTATTTAAGTTTAATATTATATGTATGTTAGTCTGTAAGGTATTTATTAATATGGGCCATGGCATATTACACATGCTTGTGTAATATGTCAAGTAGCCTGAAATAAAGATATGAATTAA
The DNA here is from genome assembly GCA_947579855.1 of Anticlea derivata. NCBI lineage: Eukaryota > Metazoa > Arthropoda > Insecta > Lepidoptera > Geometridae > Anticlea > Anticlea derivata. Next base: position 1,686,375 of record OX388287.1, on the reverse strand, counting down.
TTAATTAATTAATTTACAAAATGGAATGTTAATGGAATGTTTAGTGTGCGTGTATAGCGCATATATATTAGAAAATGCATTGGTGCGCGACCGGGATTCGAAACCACGACCGTCGGAAGGTCACTACCATCACACTACCAATGCTCTCTTCTATAATATCTGTTGGGTGTTATATATTACTAGTTTCCGCCCGCGGCTTCGCTTGCGTGGTACCTACATATATAGCCTATATGCTATTCCAGACTATATCCTATATATATCCAGACTATAATCTATATCTGTACCAAATTTCATCCAAATCCGTTCGGGCGTGATTAAATAACAAACATCCAAACATCCTCACAAACTTTCGCATCATACTAATATTATAAATGCGAATGTTTGTGAGGATGTTTGTATGTTTGTTGTTCAATCACGCCGTAACGGCTCAACCGATTGCGTTGAAACTTGGAATAGATAAAGTTGTTTACCTGGAATAGCATATAGGCTAATTTTTATGTAGGTACGCACAACGGTATAAGCTAGTTTATAATATTAGTAGGATGTGTGTGATTTTTGATTTTCAATTCCAGGTCTACAGCCGTCGTCATTAGAGTCTATAATGCCTACACTAGTGTCGGGGGCGTGGCCTCGCGATCGCAAAGTACTACGCACACTACTGGAGCTCAGTAAGACGCCTACGCACACTATCACACACGACAACGATATACAGGCATTGGTAAGTACTCGTTGCTTGATCGAGTGAGCGAAGCTCTCGAAGAAATTAGACGAATCGGCGTCGTATGCTTTTATGTTTGATAATTGAATGAATGATTTATTTTCATAAATCTAGTAAATTTGACTTAAACCATGCGTACATTATTACAGTTAAGTACTAAGTGAATCTTCTTTTATATAATAAAATGTGTCCACGAAAATAATTGATATAAAATAAGAGCATAAAAGAGCCATTACATTCTGGGCCTGGTCCATGTACACTACATAGAAAAATTAGGAAAAAATAGGAGATTACAAGAAAAATACAATTTCATTAATTTGAAGACAAATGCGATGGTACAAGAATAGTTCTTCTGGTAAGTTTTTTACTATGTGAACACTATTTGAAGGCCGCCATGTTGGTTTATAATTGGCGTTTGACATGACTATGTTGATTGATTTGATGTTTTTGTTTTGTCAGATAAATGTAGGTTGTCAAAATGACATTTCACGCACGTCCATATTTTTGTAGCGCTGTGTGTTGCTCTTTGTCGAAGAAAATCTTAATGTACCTTAGAACGAAGTCAATTTAAATAAAATTACCAATTAAATACGTTTACTTTATTGCTTAGCCATATTTTAGAGTAGTGTACACAGTGCAGGCCCAGGCTCCATATATTGATGCAACGTCTCTTTTCGAACCGTCCATCAGTCTGATCTGCATGGAATTTAGTAGAAGTCTCTAGGTCCAATAGTCTATCAGTTACTGCTTTATAATATACTAGCCTGACCCCGGCTTCGCTCGCGTGGTAACTTAAAAAAAATCGCATTTACAGTATTAGTAGGATTTAAATTAAATTAATTTTAATTAGATGACACCATTCCCTTTGTCTTTGCCGTAGTCGGGTAAAAAAAACATAATTATCTTGTTACAGCTAAGCACAGACGAGCAAATAGAGATAGAAGTACCGGTTGCCGAGGAGATAGAAGACATGATGGTCTACGACCCTAACGCCATACACGAGCTGGTCGCTAAGGGGGAAGATGAGACCCTTTCTGCCCTGCTGAAGGTGAGTCCCTCACACATATACTCATTCACACTTGCACACACAAACACAACAGGCAACGAAATTCGCACGCCCTCCTGCACACTCACACACTCTCCCACACAATCACTTAGTTTAGGTGTCAAAGAACCATAATTAAGATATACAATTATCTATTATTTTAATAATGTTGGGATTCTTGGCCTACAAAATACAAGTTTTTAACTTAGTTTGGAGGTCCGTAGTCCATAATATTGTTTTTTTTTTTTTTTCTCAATTATACTTACCACCTAAGACTAGCTCAAATAAACATTTTTATCTTTATCTTTATCATACCCCCTCAAAATAACACATAAAAACGCATCAAGACCACATCCATCAACACATCATACACACACACACCCATTACATACACACACGCACACTCACACATATACTCTTACTCACACTCACACCCGCTCTCACTCTCACTCACACACACACACACACACACACCCCTAACTCACAAACTCGCATGAAGGCTGTACGTACCAACACTCTTTATAAGACTAGTGTTATCAAATACTTCAACAGTTTTTAATCTTGTTCGCAGAGATACCCACAACTAGTAGAAGCGACAGACACCTCGGGGGGTACAGCGCTTCACGCGGCCGCTCGCGGGGGGAAAGCCGCTTGCGCCGCTGTCCTCTTGAAGGCGGGAGCGGCAGCGGACGCAGCGGACGCTGACGGCTGGAGTCCGCTGCGAGCGGCCGCTTGGGCGGGACACACCGAAGTAGTCGATGTTCTGCTGGAATATGGATGCGATGTTGATTGCGTCGATGCTGATAACAGAACCGCTTTGAGGTTTGTGACTTGCCTATCGTGCCACTGGTTTTTTCTTGTTCATCCTGCATTGAGGTCAGTAATCAGGTTAAGGTATCGTGGTCCTGAAAGTGCCAGCGTAGGTGAAAGAACCAGCGTAGTGAAAGGATTAAAGCCTCTTAGAGGCTCCTTTCGTGCACATGTCATATGTCTTCGAAATTTTAGATTCTAGGTCATGCCGGTTTCCTCACGGTGTTTTCCTTCATTGTTTGAGGGCGCATATAATAAAACTAGCGTACGCCCGTGGCTTTGCTCGCGTGGTATCTTGATAAAAAGGGGCAGTTTTAAAAAACCCTTAAATACGTATTTCATTATTTGACTTTATGAGTATTTGTACCAAGTTTCAGATAAATCTCTCCATGCGTTAAGATTCTCCCATATAAACTTTTACATCTCATTACACCCTTTCAAGGGGTAGTTTTGAAAATCTAAAAATACAGTTTTTCCTTATTTCTATCAAACATTATTTTCAGTTAGTTTCAAATCTGTAGGTTCAAGGAATACGACTTTTCATACAAACGTTTTAACCCCTTTTCACCCACTTAGGGGGTTGATATTTTGAAAATCCCTTCTTAGTGGATGTGTTTGGCATATAAGGCAGCTACTGTCCAAATTTCAGCTTTATAGCTTCAGCGGTTTGGGCTGTGCGTTGATCGTGGAATCAGGCCTTGTTCTTTTATATATACAGATTAATTTTACTGTATTATTACTTAAGTCTGGGGTCTCCTACGCGTGCGTGTTGCTTCTGGTATTGCAAGCGTTCATGGGCTACGGTAACCACTTGCCGACACGTATGATTGTTCGCCACCTGAGTCGTATAGTCAAAGGAATGATTTTGCTATGCTTCATAAGATCAGGAAAAACTCCATCGTCAACACAACTATTAAAAATGTGGGCTAAGCATGGAGCAATATCGTTAATAATAGCACCTACTACCTTTGTAGATATACCCCATAGGTCTTCAGTGTTTTTTATATTGAGGGATTTAAATGTTTTCACAATATCACCCGCATAAATGTAACTAAAACTAAACTCAGTCTCACATTTAGCAACACTAGCTTCTAGAAGAAGAGACGCTCCAGAAGCTGAAGATTGTAACGACTGGGTTACAATATTAGGTATACTAGAGAAAAAACTATCAAAGGCATTCGCCACATCAATTTTCTTAGTTAAAACACTATCATTATTAATTAAATTGATTTGTTTATTGAGGGCTTTTGATTTGCCTGTTTCATTATTTATTAGTTTAAAAAAAGCAAGGCAGCTATCGATGTCATTTTTCGCAATATAAGAGCTGTACAGTGACATAGGCTATTTTTTATCCGGGTACCAGTCGACCAAAGACGCGGGCGACAGCTTATAACTAATACCACCTAAGAACATTGTATACTCTGTGCATAATCTACCATACTTTGCAAATAAAAAATATTTCATTTCATTTCATTACCCCTATATTTTTATTCACAGGGCCGCAGCCTGGTCGGGTCACGAAGGGGTAGTTTCTCGGCTGCTAGCGGCCGGCGCTGCCCCTGAAAGGGGTGACGCAGAAGGCCGCACCCCCTTATTGGCAGCCGCTTATATGGGCCACGCGGGCATCGTCAGGGCCCTCTTGGCCGCCGGGGCCAGTGTGGATCGGGCCGACCATGATGGTAAGTGTATTAACCCCTTCAATCCTACTAATATTACAAATGTGAAAGTTATAATAAATAAATATTCCGGTCATATCACACACGGTCAACTGATCCCAAACTAGGCATAGCCTGTACTATGGGCACCAGAGACTGATATACATAATAGATAAATATTTAACACCCAGACACAGAACAAACATCTGTGTTCATCACACAAGTGTTTGTGCAGTGCGGGAATCGAACCCGCGACCTCTAGCGCAGAAGGCAGAGTTACTACCAACTGAGTTATGAAGCCAGTCGATATTATCAGTATTCACTCCTTTCTTACTCATGTCGTCTTTCACACAATCTATCCATCTTATCTTCGTTAACTTAACTAACTACAATACATATTATATTCTGCTGTATCTCATGTATTACTGTTAACCTGTTAATGACTGGCCTCATAGCTCAGTTAGTAGTAACTCTGCCTTCTGCGCTAAAGGTCGCGGGTTCGATCCCCGCACTGGACAAACAATTGTGTGATAAACACAGATGTTTGTTCTGTATCTGGGTGTTAAATATTTATCTATTATATATATCAGTCTCTGGTACCCATAGTACAGGCTATGCCTAGTTTGGAATCAGTTGACCGTGTGAATATGTCCGGAATATTTATTTATTTATAACCTTTGTTGAGAGTAAATAAATAAATAAAAATCTATTTATTTTTTTTGTACTACTGAGGTGGCAAACAGGCATACGGCCCACCTGTTGGTAAGCGGTTACCGTAGCCTATGAGCGCTTGCAATACCAGAGGCATCACGCACGCGTTGCCGACCCCGAACCCCCCTCCCCCTAAAGAGCTCTGGCAACCTTACTCATCGCAGGAACACAATACTATTTGAAAACAAATAATGTTATTTGGCTGCGATCTTCTTTGATTTACAGGACGGACTGCCCTGTCTGTAGCATCGCTGTGCGCTATGGGCGCGGAGTGCACCGCGCTGTTGATAGAAAAGGGAGCTGATGTTAACAAGGCTGACCGGGACAAGGCAACTCCTCTGCTGGTCGCCGCCTTTGAAGGACACACGTGAGTTAGAACCATTTTTTGGGTTCCGTACCTCATAAAATCAGATAATTTTTATTGTATTGGTTCAATTGTTAAGTTTAATGTGGTATACAATAAAGAGTTATCTATCTATCTTTAGTCAAAGTGTGTTTATCTACACTAATATATAAAGGAGGTAAAATTTATTTGTTTGTATGTAGGGGGTAATCTCTGGAACTACTGAACGGATTCTAAAAAATCTTTCACTAATAGCTACACTATCCCTGTGTAACATAGGCTATATTACTATTTTTTTGATCGATTTGAAAAATTTATTATTATTAATATTATTATTTATTTATTTATAACACCATAACACCATAACAGCAAATCCAAAGCGATGTTATAAGCAAGGAATATAAATGCACTTAAAATCTAAACATTTAAGTTAAAACATAATATTTTATCATTCAGAAAAATCAATATTTGTAAATCAGTTCAGATGAAAATCTTGCTTTAGGTTCTAAGTAACTATTTTCAAATCTGTGACAACTGCGCGCTAATTTAGTCCGTGGGAGTAATTAACAATATCATCATCATCAGCCTGTAGAAGTCCACACACAATTAACAGTATTGACCGAGGTTATCGTTTAAGGTCGTTATTGGTAAGACGTTTCAAAGTGAGTAGTGATTTTATTGAAATAAAAACCTTTGACTTTGATTTTATAGAGTATTTTTTTAGGAAAAAAACATTTTTCAACAAAGACTGTCAAGTGCGAGTAGGGCTTACGCCATCCCTGTGTAACATATGCTGTAAGTGGGTGGTCTGATCCGCCATTTTGGATATTTCTCCTCAACAGCGACATCTGTGAACTGTTACTGGAGGCGGAAGCGGATATAGAGGCTGCGGACGCATGCGGCCGCACTGCGCTGTGGGCGGCGGCGGCGGCCGGGCACGCGAGAGCGGTCCGGCTACTTCTGTTCTGGGGCGCCTGCGTTGACAATATGGACGCTGAGGGACGGACGGTTCTAAGTACGGCCGCAGCTCAAGGTTGGTCAGAAAGAGGGTGAAATTCCGCATCTTCCAACATAAAAATCATCAAAATTGGTCAAGCCGTTTAAGCTATAGAAGGTTTCAAAGTTGCGTCACCATTTCTAACAAAATAGACGCTGAAAGATGAACGGACTATGGCTACAAAGTAAGTCGACAATATGGACGCTGAGGGACGGACGGTTCTGAGTACGGCCGCAGCTCAAGGTTGGTCAGAAAGAGGGTGAAATTCCGCATCTTTCAACATAAAAATCATCAAAATTGGTCAAGCCGTTTAAGCTATAGAAGGCTTCAAAGTTGCGTCACCATTTCTAACAAAATAGAAGCTGAAAGATGAACGGACTATGGCTACAAAGTAAGTCGATAGTATTGACGCTAAGGGACAGACGATTCTGAGTACGGCATCAGCTCAAGATGGGTCAAAAAAAGGGTGAAATTCCGCATCTTTCGACACAAAAATCATCAAAATTGGTCATGCCGTTTTAGCTATACAAGGTGATTACATACACATAACATGTGTGCTATCCCTAAAGGACCTCATTCTACACCCAATTTCACAACTTTTGTTCATTGGAAATTCAAGATTTTTCATTTAAAAAAAACTGCTAAATCTGCTGTTTCGGGGTCAAATCAGTTCGCCTGAATGAGTATATAAATAAATAAATATAAATATATTCCGGACATATCACACACGGTCAACTGATCCCAAACTAGGCATAGCCTGTACTATGGGTACCAGAGACTGATATACATAATAGATAAATATTTAACACCCAGACACAGAACAAACATCTGTGTTTATCACACAAATGTTTGTCCAGTCTGTTTAACTGTGGCCGTAGGTAGGTGTAAAGCCGCCCCTACGTACGTCTCTTGTGAAACGCACGGTGTTTGGTACTTTACCCTACGTGTGCTAGTGTAAGCACACGGGTTTACTTATAAGGACCAAACACCGAGTGGTCTCTATGGTAGGTAAGAAATCGCACACCCGTGCGTTTCACAAGACGTACGTAGGGTCAAGTGAACATCACTAGGCGGCTTGACAGTAGGTTCAAAGATTTGTCATTTTTTGAATAGATATTCTTGTGACAGGGAACGTGGAAGTGGTGCGTCAGTTGCTCGACAGGGGGCTGGATGAGCACCATAGAGACAACTCTGGCTGGACACCGCTGCATTACGCTGCATTTGAAGGTATGTTTTGCACATCAATGGTTCTTTATTTACAACAAAAAAAAGTTACATGTCAATAAATTTAGATTAAACATAAGCTAGCCGTGGTGGCCCCGGCTGAAGAATAGGCCCCTCCATATCTACCTATCCGCGGATGTCGTAAGAGGCGACTAAGGGAAAAAAGCTAGGGGATGGACAGCAGCGTCCCTCATTTTAACAACGATAGCTCTAACTGCGCTCGCCAACCCGCATGCCCAGCGTGGTGAGTATGGGCAAATCCCCCCACATGATAAGGAATTTACTGTCTGTGGGAGAGGCTATGTTTAGCAGTGGACATCGTACGGCTGAAATGATGAAACATAAGCTAACCAATTATTATTGTGTATTTTAGCTACAAACTATAAAAATTTGGAGCTAAAATACACAATAACAATTATATTAGAAATATATCCCTAAGATGGATAGATTGTGTGGAAGACGACATGAGTAAGAAAGAAGTGAATACTGACATGACGGCTGATCGATGGTCATAGGCCCTTTTCAGGGACACCATACCTGGTCACTGACCAAATACAGGATGACCAAGAAAGAATCAGTGACACGACAAGAAGAACAAGAATGTCGATGTATTTACCGGTGCCACATTCAGGTCTGACAGTTATAACAGCGGCGAGTCAGTCGCACACGAGAGTGTTGGGGTTGAAAGAGGGGAGTGGAGGAGAAAAACATGTTGTGCCGACCCCACGTGAAGTGGGATAAGGGCAGGGAGATGATGATGATATCCCTAAGACAAGTACCACAAACATTCTAATAAAAAATAATTCAATTAAAATAATATTAAAAATAGTTCAATACAATTATAATTAGATGTAATTTTTGACAGGCCTGTTAGCTCAGTTGGTAGTAACTCTGCCTTCTGCGCTAGAGGTCGCGAGTTCGATTCCCGCACTGGACAAACATTTGTGACTAACACAGATGTTTGTTCTGTGTCTGGGTGTTAAATATTTATGTCTATTATGTATATCAATAAACAATAAACAATATCAGTCTCTGGTACCCATAGTACAGGCTGTGCCTAGTTTGGGATCAGTTGACTGTGTGTGATACGTCCGTAATATTTATTTATTTATTTTGAATCTACGAACTCATCAAAGCTATAAAAAGTTTTCGGAACAAATAAATGCAATTTTTTTCATTTTTTTTATTTTTATTTGTTCTTCCCCAGGGCACGTGGAAGTTTGCGAAGCGCTTCTAGAAGCGGGCGCGAAGGTGGACGAGGCCGACAACGACGGCAAGGGCGCGCTGCTGCTGGCCGCGCAGGAGGGCCACACGCGCCTGCTCACACTGCTGCTCGACGCGTGGCATGCTCCGCCGGACCAGCACGCGCATGACGGCAAGACTGCGCTCAGGTCAGCCTCACACTACCTGTCCCTTAATAGAAAGAAAGAAAGAAAATGTATTTATTTTACCCACAACGCAGTAAGTAGGTAGGTAGGTAGATACAAATAAAAAAATACTTAAGGTGAGGGTTAAATTGTTTATGAATTTTGAATTGTTTTTTCTCAATAACCGCAAAACGCACAGTTTTGATTTTTATGACAAAGATAACTTGAGCATTTTATTTACCTAAATCCAAGACAGAAACGCGATCGGTAAAACTTTTCTCGATAGATTTATTTTTTAAAGTTGGGCCCTCTGCTACAGTTTTTTCGAAAATACTCTGAGAATATCTAACAAAAATATATATATTTTAAATATTGTTTTAGAAAATAGCATTGGGTACCTAAACCCAAGACACTTTTAAAAAAAAATACATAGTTTTTAAGATAATCGATATTTTCTTATATGTCGCTAACGTCGATTACTTTCGAGCGCCTTCTAACGCTTGCTATCTCTTTCCGCATTCAATTATAGTACATAGCGCTGTCACTTTCTTCACTCCGCCCACTCGACAGTTTATTTTGATTTCTGTATCGCCTTAAACCTAGTAATACAAAAACACAATAAGAAAACAAAAACATGTAGGTAGGTGAGGCGGTAGGTTCAGTAGGTACGCATTGTGTGGGGCAAATGGGTCCCGTCTCAGCATAAAGCTGCACCAAACATAATATGTACGGTGCGGCGCTGGTTTTCAGACGGGGCCTAGGAGACGTGACGAATAGCCCATTTACACTCGCGTGCGAGTCGCGAGACAGGAGTGTGAACAGACGCTCGCAACTAGAGGTTGCAGTTTCATAGATTTTCAATTTCGAAACTGACGTATGAAATTGGCCTCATGGGTTTCGAAATTGGATGGAGGATCGAAAAATTAAGAAAAAAAAAAGACTGTTTTAACCTCGAGAGCGAACGAGGCGTGTGCCAGCACTAAGGGCCAAAGGCCTCTCGGGTCAACTGTCACTAGGGGCCAAAGGTCACTCAGGTCAATAGACTCGGGTCAGATGTCAAAGTTCACTCGGGGTCAAAGGTAACTTGAGTCGGCTGTCACTCAGGGTCAAAGGTCGCCTAAACGCAAATCGCAAATTCGCAAAGTTAATAATATGGGATGGTTTCTTAAAATATTTCCTATCTTTCAGACTGGCAGCGTTAGAATCATACCTGAACCTGGTTACTAAAATAATACAGGTGACCAAGAAAGAATCAGTAACACGGCAAGCAAGCAAACACTATCGCACACGAATTTGAATCTTAAATGTTTGAGACTGTCCTCTTACTTCTCTGCCTAATCAAAATCGCAAAGATAAATGCAAAAGTTTATGAACATGATTGTGGGTCAGTCACGCCCAACGGCTGGACGGATTTGGATGAAATTTGGCACAGAGACAGATTATAGTCTGGATTACTTTTTATCTTCATAGGTTTATCTGCATAAGCGGAGCCGCGGGCCCAATTTTTTTTTTTTTTTTTTTTTTTTTTTTTAATTCCGGACCTATCACACAGTCAACTGATCCCAAACTAGGCATAGCCTGTGCTATGGGTACCAGAGACTGATATACATAATAGATATATATTTAACACCCAGACACAGAACAAACATCTGTTAATAATAGTTGGTTAAAAAATATATTTCCTATCATTCAGGCTAGCAGCGTTAGAAGGTCATTTCGATACAGTCAGCGCCCTCTACGCCCGCGGCGCCGACCCCGACTCGCTCGATGCGGACAGGCGCAGTACTCTGTACGTACTCGCGCTGGACAACCGACTCGCTATGGCCCGATACCTGCTCACTCAATGCGGCGCTAGCGTTGATACTACCGATAATGAGGTAACTATCTTTGTTTACAGAAAGTTGTACAGGGTTCGACTCCCGGCCGTGCACCAATGGATTTTCCGATCGGAAAAATTGTGCGAGCTATGCTAGTTCTCTCAAACGGTGAAGGAAAACATCGTGAGGAAACCGATTTGATTCCATTCACAAAACCAATTCTGTCACCGATGGTCATGGGCACTTTTCATGGCCACCATACCTAAAATACAGGATGGCCAACAAATAATCAGTGGTACGACAAGCAAGCAAGCAAGCATCTGGTCACTGGACTGGACTAGGATTCGAACCCACGACCTGTGGTTCGGAAGTCGAGCTACTGCCACCATTCCACCAGTGCTCTTATGGATGTATGTAGTAAATAGCCTAGAATTACTTATACTACCAATTCTTTGACGACCTTGGTGGCTCAGCGAGCGAGTGCCTGTCGCAGACGCAAGGGGTGCGGGCTCGATTCCGCGGCGGGACAAATGTTTGCATGATCTTCAAATATTAGTTCCGGGTCTAGGTGTTTTGGTACAATGGCACTCGTAGTTTCTGATACCCACGACACAGGGAATCCTAGTGTGGGGTCAGGACTGTGTATGTGACAGTTGGGTGTTATTTAATTATTTATTTGTTACAGGGTCGAACACCACTGCATGTGTCTGCGTGGCAAGGGCACACTGATATGGTCAACTTACTAGTCAAAGTTGGTGAGTTTGCGCCTCATTCGTGTATTTAATTTTAGCTGGACTTACCCTGATATTCTAAGTCTCCACTCAACTGAGTTTTAGTTTCACTCAATCTTAAAGCAGTTGCGATAAACAATGTCTTTCAACATCAAACTGACGCAATATCCTGCATGCTGTGTTTGCCTGTTATTGGTTTCTCATGTAGCTTAAGACATTTTGTTTCCAATCATAACTATGTACTCGTGTGTAAAATGTTGGCAAACCTAATAAATAAAATAATAAAAAAAAAATATCCTTATTTGATTGAGTAAAACTAAAAATTGAACTAGACCACATGTTCGATGCACATCGAACAATTTAGCATATTAGCAATCTAGAAATGTTGTCTATGTCGGCCGCACGAGGCAGCGCGGGCGCGGTTTACCTAGCCAGTGCATCTACGGATAGCGTTCGGTCTGCACTCATCTATCATCATCATCATCTCTAGCGCATAGCGTCAAAGTACAATTAATAAATTCTCTTCGTATCGTCTAATCTGGCTATCAATCAACATCCTCTCTAAGTGTCGCGTACGATCTCGTACATTTTGGTCCTTCGAGCCGGATCCTAGAATACCACGCACATAAAGTAACTTTCTCACGCACGCACCTAAGCACGGACTCATTAGCTATTAAACTCCCAAAGAGGATATAAGACTCTAAAAGCGAGACTAGGTTCTCCGTATATTACAAAGTACTTTGTGACTCCGTATTTTGAATTCACTATTAATCTATCGATGTATTTATTTATTTATTCCATTCAGGACAGTGAGCTTACAGTTTACACCAAAACGCTGAACTGTCTTAATTAATTGTACTTAACCTATACAGTGGTGGTCATCTAATTAGAAACACCTACCTGGGTTTATATTTTTATTGCAAATTCCCTTTCGAACTAATTTTTAACGTATCATTGAGTGTTCCTACGTATTAAAATCGATGTATCGGATATTATATTGCATTGTTATACCATTTTAATAACAGAAAACAACGGTTGTTTTTCTAAAACTGAAAGTTATATTAATAACAAAATAAAAAACGAGATACATACCGGACAACTAATTAGAAACACCAAAAAAATCATTACTTAAATCATTTTTAATTTGAACAAAACCCCAATAGTTTTGAAAAATACTAAAAATACTACATCCTTAGACAATTAGTATTTGGTAGGGTAGCCTTTATTATCAATAACAGCTTTGCAGCGACGCGGCATTGATTCAATCAATTTATAACAAGTTTCTACAGGAATACTTCTCCAAGCGTCTTCAAATGCACTGTTAAGTCCATGAATATTAGTAACGTGTTTCTGCGACAGGTTGGTCTTTATAGTGTGCCACAAATTTTCTATGGGATTTAAATCCGGACTATTGGCAGGCCACTCTAATACTGTCACGGATTGTTCTGTAAGAAACGCTTTAACGCTGCGTGCTGTGTGCTTTGGGTCGTTGTCATGCTGAAATATCCAAGTTACTGGCAAATTTTCCTCGGAATATGGAATCATTGTCTCTTCCAAGATATTTTTGTATTGATATTGATCCATTTGCCCTTCAATCTTTCTCACGGGACCAATCCCGTACCCTGAGAAACATCCCCACACCATTACATTTCCACCACCGTGCTTAACTGTCTTTTTAGTGTACTTGTTATTCAAAGCCTCGTTTATTGGTCGTCGTACATATCGTTTTCCATCGGAATTAATCAAATTAATTTTAGTTTCATCTGAAAACAAAACTTTTTTCCATTGATGAATAGTCCAACTGCCATATTTGCGAGCGAATGCTAGACGATTTTCTCTATGTTGCCTGGTTAGTAGTGGTACTTTTCTAGCGATCCTTCCTAACAATTTTCCTTCAACCAACCGTCTACGAACTAGTTTAGTGGACACGTGTCGAGGATCGTCTTCTGAAAATACCTCTTTTCTTATAACATTGGATCCTTTAAAGGGTTCCGCCTTAGCTAATCGAAGCATAAGCCTGTCTTCTTGAACTGTAGTCTTCCTGGGCCGAAGTTTTCTTGGGACGTTATCTGATGTTCCGTGTAGTTTGAAATGTGCGAGGGCGTTAAATATCATCTTTACGGAACATTCCAAATAATCGGCGATCTTTCTGTAACTCCATTTTTGTTTTAAATGAAAATTCACTATAATTTTTCTCGTTGCTGCATCACAGCTCTTATTTTTACCCATTTTTAATAAAACAACAATAAATAGTAACTTTTCGTAATGAGTTAGAAATGGCAGCAATATTTACAATGTGATTGACAATTGTGAGAACTGTATTTCAGTTTAAAAAATCAAATTTTGAACCAAGTCATACAATGTTTCTAATTAGTTGTCCATTCTGCCAGTCCTAACGATATTGATACTTTTTGTTTCACTGATATTTCTTTTTATTGTCGTCTTGGTTGTCAAATATTATTGCTTGTAATTAAACTAGAGATATTAAAGTACATTGTAAAGTAGTGAAAAAAAAAATACCTCCTATTAAATGCTATAATAATGTTAGTTACTTTATAAAAATGTCAGGTGACTAGGTGTTTCTAATTAGATGACCACCACTGTACTTATCCTAACTTAAGTATATTCTTAGATTATTATAAATAGAATTAAGACTATCGTTAAATAAATCTACATGTTGGAACTCATATATAAATGCATTCAAAAGGTTCAAAGCCCGAAGGGTAGGTGCGTTGTTAGCGTGCTGAGTTCGCGCTATGTGGCCAGCAAACAACTGGTGTGGGCGACGACCGCAACGTATGTAGTTATTGGGCACATACAAAGTTAAACTACTCAACACGGTCGGATTGTTAACTTTGTTGCGCAGTATGAGACAGTAGTGCATAGCTAGCTGCAGTTTACGCCTCAGTTCAAGAGTATCCAAACCAACCATACCGGACACAAATAAGGAAGGGAAAAGATATGGGTAATAACCGTACATCCGCTTATAGACATACCTAGCGAATTTCCGTTGTAGTCTTTCTATAATAAGTTTATATTTATCTTCTCGCGGATCCCAACCTATAGAGCCAAATTCAAGCTTACTGCGGACAAAAGCATTATAGAGCATAATCGCTACACTAATATTCTTAAATTGAGAAGCCGTTCTCATTATGAAACCTAAAGTCTTGTGTAACGTTTGTAATACTAACAATTTAGTAATTGCAATACTAAAAACGCAACGATAGCCTGTTCTAGAAATTATACAGATCTGCTAACGCCATCTAGTTACAAAAATAGAAAATAATTAGCTGTAGGCCTTTTCTTATCTTTTTTCAACATGATAATTGTAATGGTTGTCGAGTATGTAAGTTGTCGTGCAGTTGTTGAGTGTTTGATGCGTGCATTTGCACAGTGTGTAATGTGCGCGCATACCACACACTCAACAACTGCACGCGTACAGTTGTTGTAATATGCGTGCAGTTGTTGAGTGTGTAATATGCGTGCAGGCGGCGCAGCGGTGGATGCGCGCGACCGGTGCATGCGCACGGCGCTGCACGCGGCGGCGTGGCGCGGCCGCACGGCGGCGCTGCGCGCGCTTCTGGCACTCGGCGCTGACGCCTCCGCCCTCTGCACCCAGGGCGCCACTCCGCTAGGTAATACATCTCAGTGAAAACACCACTCCTGCCCCACTCTGTAACACATCTAAATGAAAACACCACTCCTGTCCCACTCTGTAACACATCTCAATGGAAACACCACTCCTGCCCCACTCTGTAACACATCTCAATGAAAACACCACTCCTGTCCCACTCTTTCACACATCTCAATGAAAACACCACTCCTGCTCCACTCTGTAACACATCTCAATGAAAACACCACTCCTGCCCCACTCTTTAACACATCTCAATGGAAACACCACTCCTGTCCCACTCTTTAACACATCTCAATGGAAACACCACTCCTGCCCCACTCTTTACCACATCTCAATGGAAACACCACTCCTGCCCCACTCTGTAACACATCTCAATGGAAACACCACTCCTGCCCCACTCTGTAACACATCTCAATGAAAACACCACTCCTGCCCCACTCTTTAACACATCTCAATGGAAACACCACTCCTGCCCCACTCTGTAACACATCTCAATGAAAACACCACTCCTGCCCACTAGGTAACTCATTGAAAACCCCACTCTTGCCCACTAGGTAACTCATTGTCTCATTGAAAACACCACTCCTGCTCTCCATTAGGTGATTCATTGTCTCATTGAAAACACCACTCCTGCTCTCCACTAGGTGATTCATTGTCTCATTGAAAACACCACTCTTGCCCCATTATGAGCATGTCTGCATGCATTTTTTTCGAATGGAAAAATCTTTTGGTGCCGGGATTAGAACCCACGACCTTGACACTTTTTTTTATATACCTCGACTTGTAATCATTGTTTAATATAACAGGTATAGCAGCTCAAGAGGGGCACGAGGAATGCGTGGTTTGGTTGCTACAACATGGTGCAGATCCATTGCAAGCCGATCACTGTGGTAAGTATAATAACTCTTTCATGTACCATGTTAATTCATTAATACTTTCACACTGAAACTTAAGGCTCTGACGCGCTAAGTACACGTTCTATTTAAAAATAAATAAATAAATATATTCCGGACATATCACACACGGTCAACTGATCCCAAACTAGGCATAGCCTGTACTATGGGTACCAGAGATTGATATACATTATAATTATATATTTAACACCCAGACACAGAACAAACATCTGTGTGTCATCTGTATTTTTAAAAAGCCTTTTGTGTTAGCCTGTACTATTTAAATAAATGACAGTAAGCAATTTTGTATGGGAGCTGGTCCAAGACCCGCCACGATTGAGATACAATATACAAAACTAGCTTCCGCCCGCGGCTTCGCTCCCGTGGTACCTATGAAGATAAAAAGTAGCATATATGCTATTCCAGATTATAATCTACCTCTGTCCCAAATTTCATCCAAATGCGTTTGACCGGTACGGCGTGATTGAACAACAAACATAGAATAGAATGATTATTTATTTGACACATAAAACCACAGAAAAGAACAATAAAACAAGAAAATTAGGTAGGTACAAGGTAGGTACTACTACCTAAGTATAAACAGTTGTGAAGTGGGACATAAGCAACAATGTAGGTACGATAGATAGGTAGGTACCATTGTCCCAAGACATAGCACCCTCTACGCATAGGTACCGGTCTACACCAATAGTGTGAAGCTGCGCTGGTTTTCTGATGGGACCTAAGTGCGGGTGACCTCACGAACTTTATACCTCATAGCCTGGCCTCATAGCTCAGTTAGTAGTAACTCTGCCTTCTGCGCTAGAGGTCGCGGGTTCGATCCCCGCACTGGACAAACATTTGTGTGATAAACACAGATGTTTGTTCTGTTTCTGGGTGTTCAATATTTATCTATTATGTATATCAGTCTCTGGTACCCATAGTACAGGCTATGCCTAGTCTGGAATCAGTTGACCGTGTGAATATGTCCGGAATATTTATATTTATATAAAAAAGACACAATTCATAGAACACATTAAGTACTGCTTAATCTAACAAACTTAAAATAATAAATATAAATAAGACGTGACAGTTGAAAGAATCGCAAACATCCTCACAAACTTTCGCATTTATAATATTAGTAGGGTACGTACATACCTTGGAATAATAATCTTAGTTAGTGAACAGCCAGGCGTTTTAACAAAACGGCGGGAACTTTATTTTTAAATACTACGTGACTATGCTCAATATATTAGATAGATAGATAACTCTTTATTGATTACCACACAAGAAAAACTTTAAGAAACATGGCACACAAAAGGGTAAAACAATGGGCGGCCTTATCGCTGAAAGCGATATCTTCCAGGCAACCTTTGGATGGAACGAAACATAGCAGAGCTTTAATGGATGGCGGCGTACTTACAAAAGTATAAAATAATACTTAATCCTAAAATAAACTAAGAAAAAGAAACACATTATACCTAGGTACATAACATCCGAATACATATAATACCTATGTTTAAATAAACTAATACATAATAATAAACTAATATATTATATTATTCTAATATATTATTCATATTATCATGGGAGTAAATGTTTTCTACGTTTTAACAGGTCGTACCCCAGCCAAAGTCGCGTGGCGAGCCGGCCACGCCAACATCTGTCGTCTGCTAGAGCGATGGGCGACCCCCTCCGCCCCCACCGCCCCCTCCGCCCCCGTCACCCGGGACACGAGCGGCCCCCTCCGCCCCCCCAGCGCAGGTAAATAAACCAACACTCACAGTCCTGACCCCATACTAGGATCCGTGTCGTGGGTATCATAAACTACGAGTACCATACCACAACACCCAGACCCGACATATATTTGTAGATCATGTCAACTGTTTGTCCCGCCGGCATCGAACATACAACTGCGTCTCAGCCGGGCACTCACCCGCCACGCCGTCGCAGGTCCAAATATAATCTTGATGTACATAGTTAATTTATTTAGGCATGACTTTGTGGATATACTTATAAAGGAGCCATTTCATTCTGGGCCTGGTCCATGTACACTACATAGAAAAATTAGGAAAAAATAGGAGATTACAAGAAAAATACAATTTCATTAATTTGAAGACAAATGCGATGGTACAAGAATAGTTCTTCTGGTAAGTTTTTGCCTATGTGAACACTATTTGAAGGCCGCCATGTTGGTTTATAATTGGCATTTGACATGACTTTGACATATTTTTCATGTCATGTTGTTTGATTTGATGTTTTTGTTTTGTCAGATAAATGTAGGTTGTCAAAATGACATTTCACGCACGTCCATCCGCCATATTTTTGTAGCGCTGTGTGTTGCTCTCTTTGTCGAAGAAAATCTTAATGCACCTTAGAACGAAGTCAATTTAAATAAAATAATCAATTAAATACGTTTACTTTATTGCTTAGCCATATTTTAGAGTTGTGTACACAGTGCAGGCCCAGGCTCTATATATTGATGAAACATCTCTTTTCATCATCTCCCTGCCCTTATCCCACTTCATGTGGGGTCGGCACAACATTTTTTTCTCTTCCACTCCCCTCTATCAGCCGTCATATCAGTATTCACTCCTTTCTTACTCATGTCATCTTTCACACGGTCTCTTTTATTAGGTATTGGTAATACCTAAAAACATGACCATGACCGAGGTAGTGAATATAAATCTTAGCTAAGCATAAGGATTGGTCTTCTGTTAGGCTTGCCTAGTGTGGAGCACGCTGTATTGTATCTTTTTATCGCCTCGTTATCAGCAATTTACTAATGGTAACCTAAACTGCTGATAACTATTTTTAGTCTGTACCTACCTATGTCATCATCATCATCATTTCAGCCGTACGACGTCCACTGCTGAACATGGCCTCCCCCACAGACAGAGCGAATTCCTTATCATGTGGGGGGATTTGCCCATACTCACCACGCTGGGCATGCGGGTTGGCGAGCGCAGTTAGAGCTATCGTTGTTAAAATGAGGGACGCTGCTTCCCATCCCCTAGCTTTTTTCCCTTAGTCGCTTCTTACGACATCCGCGGATAGGTATTTATGGAGGGGCCTATTCTTTAGCCGGGGCCACCACCTATGTAATTGCTGCAAATAAATATTTTTTCATTTTCAATGTTTATCACAGGTTCTCCGGAGTACAAGAGACGCAGTGTGCACAGTTCCAACTCAACCAAATCCTCATCGAACATGACGGCCGGCTCCGGCCGCTCTCACGAACAACCCGACCAGCCCGACCTCACGAACTCTCACGAAAAGGTACTTATACAACGTGTTCCGTAACTATAGTATACTAATCCAAACGGTCCTTATTCTACAAAAAGAAAAAATATAAGTTACTAGCTTCCGCTCGCGGCTTCGCTCGCGTAATATCTATGAAGATAAAAAGTAGCCTATGTGCTACTCCAGACTATATTTTATTTTATTTTATTTTGTTGTATTCGGAGAACAAACATTTTTATAAACCTTATAAATAAACTTGAATAATAACACGTAACCATTGATATGTCCTCGCATGTAGAAGCTAAGAGACTGCTTGCTTGCGGAGAAGGAATAAAAAAACAAAAATAAAACAGTTCTGTCCTGTTAACAAGCTAGGTAGAACGTAGTAGGGTTAGAGAAACTTACAAGTAACAAAAGTATTACTACGATTAACAAGAAATTATAAACCTACACAAGACAGGGACTGATAGTTAAGGAACAAAATAAACTTTGTATACAAAATAAAAGAGATACAGAAATATCCACTAAAATGATAACAATAGAATTGCGTTAATTAAGATACTACCGCATCAAACCAGCGCTTTGTCAGGAGATTGTTAACACTTCGTGATTTTGAGTCGAATAAAATAATATATATAATTGTAAGGAACACTACCCTTTTAATCAAAGATCAACTATATTTCCATCCAATATAATCCTTATTTCACATTCACATATCTATTCATACCAAACCCAGTTCAAACATTATGTAAAATAGATCAAAAATCATATAATAATTTAAAATGAATTATCACCGCTTATATTTGTAATAATCATCTAAAATAGGAACATTGACAGTTAATGTAACAAAATAATAACATGAAATGGTTATCAGAATTAATCACTCAATAAATTAGTACAATATTATCCTGAACCTTACATAATAATAATATATATCGAATAATCTACCTCTGTGCCAAATTTCATATAAATCCGTTCATTCGTTCAGGCGTGATTGAACCACAAACTTTGAAATTTATAATGTTAGTAGGATAGGATAGTAGAATTTTATCCTCAATTCTAATCAACTTTTTTAATTGCTTGCTTGCTTGTGTCACTGATTCTTTCTTGGTCATCCTGTATTAGGTCAGTGACCAGCATGCCTATTGCGTATGCATAATGGAAATGAAGTTCGTAACTTTGAGGGTGATTTTAACAATCTTAGCAGTAGGAGGAGGTAGGGCACAGCGAGATTTTCTCGTTCTCAATTGGAGCAGCTCGCCTGGGGAGGTACCTCCGCCTTACAGAAGATCGCAGCCAAATAATATTATTTGTTTCAAATAGTGTTGTGTTCCTGCGGTGAGTAAGGTTGCCAGAGCTCTTTAGGGGGGAAGGGGGTTCGGGGTCGGCAACGCGTGCGTGATGCCTCTGGTATTGCAAGCGCTCATAGGCTACGGTAACCGCTTACCATAAAGACAGTGCAATAAACATATTTTTATCTTTTTTTATCTTTATCTATGAGCGTCAGTGAAAGAAACAGTGTAGTGAAAGGATTAAAGTGCGCTTAGAGGCCCCTTTCGTGCATAGTGACCTGTTTTTTGATGTTTTATACATCTTTTTGGGCGTGGTGGCCCCGGCTGAAGAATAGGCCCCTCCATATCTACCTATCCGCGGATGTCGTAAGAGGCGACTAAGGGAAAAAAGCTAGGGGATGGGCAGCAGCGTCCCTCATTTTAACAACGATAGCTCTAACTGCGCTCGCCAACCCGCATGCCCAGCGTGCTGAGTATGGGCAAATCCCCCCACATGATAAGGAATTGGCCATGTTCAGCAGTGGACGTCGAACGGCTGAAAAATTATGACTTAAATACCTCTTACAATTTGTTCTAGCCGAACCGCGCGAATCTATCTCTCTCTTTCGCACAACAAGTGGCGAGGTGCGGCCGCGGCAGGAGAGAGAAGGACAGAGAAGTATCCATACCCGAGCACCAAGCTGTGGAGAAGGATTCTAAGTTAAGGTAATCTATATAAATAAATACCCAAAATTCTAATACTAGTTTGCCGACCTCGGTGGCGTAGCGGGCGAGTGCTCGTCTGAGACGCAAGGGTTCGGTTCCCGCTGCGGGACAAAATAGATAGATATTAGTATATAGGAGATATTCGTAGATAATATTAGTAGGAATTGTGGAGTGAAAGAATACGTAGTGATGAGGGTTGAGAAAGGTATGCTGAGATGAACGAAACAAGTGTATAAGGCGAGTGTGAATGGGACTGTTGGAAGACCTGGGGAAGACCTAGGCGTACGTTTAGTGACCAAATCGGTGACGTTTTGGAAAAAGGCCAGGTCAAGGGTACTCTAAACCGACGAGCATGTATGAGGAATGTGATGAGAGTGAATGAAGCAAAAGAGGTATGTCAGGATCGTAGCAAGTGGAAAGCCGTGCTCTCTGCCTACCCCTCTGGGAAATAGGCCTGATTTAATGTATTTATGTATTTAAGTAGGATTGCAATTTATTTCCAGTGCTTCGAACCGCAGCTACATAGCGAACGAGCGAGACAAGGACCTGCGCGTGTCGTGCGAGCGAGACAGGCGGCGGGACGAGCGCCACGGCGTGTACGAGCGAGACAACGCTAGTCCGCTCTATGCGTCCCCTCCGCGCAGCCCCGTCAGCGATATATGCAGTCCTACACAGCCGTTTGGTAATTAATAAATGAATGAATGCCTTTATTTGCATGAAGTGTTGTATATACAAGGTGATTCATAACATGTATACCATCCCGAAAGGGGGTTATTCTATCAACAAAATGAAATAATTTTAGCGAAAAAAAACCATCAATATTTTAATGTTTTTTTTTAATTATTTTTTCAAAAACTTTCTCATATGAGCTTTTTTTGGTATTTTTATCATCTTTAGAACTAATAACTAAACGTACAAGAAGTTCGGAATCAAGATTGCTAACGAAAACAGCAGATTTATTGGGTTTAAACTGATTTGACCCCGAAACAGCTGATTTTCGCATAGAGTTTTTTCAATGAATAAGTTCCAATTTCCAAAAGTCGTAGAACAAACTTTATTGCCAATTAGGGTGTAGAATAAGCCCCTTTCGGGATGGCTTACATATTATGAATCACCTTCTAATATTATTGTTTAAGCGGCCTCGATTTTGATTGAGAATCTCGATTTGAGAAGTATGTGAATTAAAAAAAAAAGGAAATCCGTAGAAGAATCAAGGTCACCGACATAGCTCTCAGAATTCTCACGACACAGGGAATCCTAGTGTACGAGCTAACGCACACAAGTACATTCAACTAATACATACTTACTTATTAAATGTATTAGAATAGTTTTAGCATAGCTTGCATTGCCCTAGTTGCAAGCATTTTGACTAATTGGTGGAACATCACCCCTAACTAGCTTCCCTTAGCAGCTTCATCCCTAGCTTTAGCTTATTGTTTGGGCCGTACCCAAACACCTAGTGTGGGGTCGGGACTGTGTATGTGACTGTTAAGTGTTATTTTATTTTTCTTTTCAGGGTCCCAGCCTCAAAGTCTGACGTCACAACCCGTACAAGCCGACACGCACTTCAACAGAGACACGCACATGAGAATTATACTAGGGCGAGACAAAACACAACAGGACCGAAATGAAAGGTAACTTTAGGGCTTAACCTCGTAGGACGGAGTGGCGGCGAAGCGACGATTTCACGTACTACGGAGTGATTCCATGTCTAATCCAATATACATCAATCAAAAATTCTGTATGTATGTTTTTTCTTCAAAACAGTTTTTAAGAGATCGTAAGTCACATGTTGCAAAAAAATTATGAGTCGGAAGACTTTGTCTGTCTGTCTTTTTATTTGTTCGGGCTAATCTCAGTAACAACTGGACGGATCTTTATGAAACTTTACAAAATTATTGATTAAGGTCTAAATTGTTACATAGGTTATGTTATATCGCGCTACACCCCCTTGAGGGGGGGAGTATAGAGGGGTTCAAAGTTTGCTTGAAAAAAATATTTGTTATGAAAATATTGATATGAAATTTTGCAAATCATATTTTTAATAACAATTAATAAGATAAGTGTGTCAGTGATTTCTAAATTTCCATGTGTAAAGATGAGAAATATGATATTGAAGTTTCATATGATATTGAAGTTAAGTTAGAGACAGAACCCTCGGACCAATAGACAATATGAGAATATGTGTGTCCAAAATAAATGTATTATCTTTCTTTCTTTCTTTTTTTATAAGAGATTGAGTTTCAGTTTTTTCGTGAATCTGTCACTTCGTCGGTACACCGTGCGTCGTTATTTGTAAAAAATAAATAAGATTTTCATTATTCAATTATTTTAGCCCTATTTTTTAACCGACTTCAAAAAGGAGGAGGTTCTCAAGTCGGCTGTATTTTTATTTGTGTGTTGTTACTCGATATCTCTGCCAATACTAAACCGATTTTGATAATTATTTCGCTGGTGTATAGAGTATGATCCCGGGGTGGTCCCATATTATTAATTGATTAATTGATTCTGCTCTCGATTCTGAACAAAATGTCTTATGGCTTTCCGCTTTTTAAAAATAACCCTTTATAGAGAACGATTAGGCCAAAAATAATAAACAATAAAAAAAATACATTATTATGCTAATGCCTACTCATGGTTCAACTACTCCATCGTGCTTTGGGGAGACAGTGTAGATTTTAGCGATATATTTATAAAACAGAAAAAACTTATTAGAATACTAGTAAATATGGGACAAAGACAAAGCTGTAAGCCACATTTCATGGAAAAAAATCTTCTAACATTACCCTGTATTTACATATTACAAATGTGCCTCTTCGTAAGAAAATACAGACATTTCTTTGTCTCCAAACAAGAAAACAATAGTAACTACAATAGACGCAATAAGGACCAGTTAATACTACCTTTTTCAAAACTAAAAATACTCGACAAAAGTCCTGAATTTAGGTCAATAAATATCTACAATAAAATTCCTGACATTATTAAAAAAGAGCTTAAAGACTCCGTATTCCATAACAAATTAAAAAATCTACTCTTAAATAAATGCTATTACTCGGTGGAAGAATTCCTATCTGATAGCTTTTATAATAAATAAACGACTGACGACATCATAAATAGATACCTAGCTTAACCTGAATCGTTTTTAACCAATGCTATTTTTGACTGTCTACACTACACTGTTATTTGACATTTAATGAATAAGTTACCAATTTTATCTAAATGTATGTAAAACAAGACATTTGCAGCGCCCTACAGGGTACATGTACTTACTTAAGCTACCCTTACACCTAAGCCGTATCCATGTACATGTTGGCAATAAATGAATATGAATATGAATATGAACATTTATGTAGCACGGCGTGGAGGAAAAGCAGGCATGCTTACAACACTCTAGTGGGGAGTCTCGGCCGAGCGAGAGGCAGGATATTTAAGAAAACGTGAGTGAGCGAGACAGCTGCTGGGATTGGCTTAAAAGTTCTTCATCTCTTTCTGAAACTGTGCTCGATCGTGAACCGTGGCTCAAGTATTTACAACACGCAGAAATTAACTTGGCACCTGCGTGGATTGTGCTTCCCTCTCCCACTACACCCCACCGCCCTCGCGAGTGAGAATGCGACAAAACATTACAGCGAGGTGCCTAGTTAACTTCTGCGTGTACACTGTGTTGCGTATTTTACAATGTGTTTTGCAACTAGTATACTATCCCTATAGGGGCTAATTTTATCAAAGAAATAAAATATTATTGATAAAAAAACTAAATTTTCAGTATTCATATTTTTACCAGATTTTTTGAAATCTGTTTTTGATCTTCATTGTTCCACAACTTTTGGAAATTCGGTGTTTCATAGAAATTCTTGTGCAAGAATCAGCTGTTTTGGGGTCAAATCAGTTGAACCATAATTATTCAGCTATTTTAGTTAGCAGCACGGTTGTCTAACTTTCCGTACGTTTATTATTTTTTTTTTTATATTTTATATTTATTTCTTACACAAAAGGAATACAAATGAATGGTAGTAAATGTCTTAAAACCTATGTTAGGTTTGTCTAGACATTAGATTCTCGATATTGAATGTAAGAAAAATTGTAAGCAATGTTTACTTATTTTCTATGAAGAGCGAGCGCATGTAAAGATAACACCGTCACAGAACAGCTAACAGTATGTACCTAGTGCATAGGCACAGCAGAAAAATAAAACCCGTCAGGTGAGTTGAGTGGAAGCATAATAGCCAATGCAGTGTTTAGTGTTGTTTTTGTGTTTAGAGTTTAGTTATGACACAAAGTTCTAAAACAGCTAAAAAAGTGTGAAAATGTTGAAAATGCTGCTCATTTAGCTGATAGGATAATAAGCCCCTTTTGGACTAATATACAAGTTACGGAACACGATGTATGAAGAACAGAAGTACGCCATGGTCTGAACAACGTTTCTACAAAAACAATGAATTTTCAATGACGGTTATCACGTTTCTCGCAAAGTTTTTCTTCGAATGGGGCTTGGTTATGAGTTAATGCTGGAGCTATTCATCATTGCACTCCATCATTATTCATTATTCATTTTATTCAACCATTGGTACACTATGGAACACTTAGTTACGTCAATCATTTAGCTGTACACATAATTAACCTTATACATAATTAATTTTGATAGAAACAGTCAGGTATCATTGACTGGCCTCATAGCTCAGTTGGTAGTAACTCTGCCTTCTGCGCTAGACGTCGCGGGTTCGATTCCCGCACTGGACAAACATTTGTGACTAACACAGATTTTTGTTCTGTGTCTGGGTGTTAAATATATATCTATTATGTATATCAGTCTCTGGTACACATAGTACAGGCTATGCCTAGTTTGGGATCAGTTGACCGAGTGAGTATGTCCGGAATATTTATTTTATTATTTATTTTATATATCAAAACATTAGGTTAATATTTAATATGTGCTGTGGGTACTGAATTTCTGTTCCACAGTCAAAATTGTCAATGTCAAGCAATTATGAATGAATGAATGAATGAATGGCTTTATTTGCATGAAGTATAGTATATATAAGTACATGGTCTTTTACATTTATGGAGATAGTGTCATATACTTCGTCGGAGACCGACATGCAAAAATATTAGTCACAATACAAAAATCAAAACAATCTCAAATTAGTCAATAGAAAATCATACTATAAAATCAGAATTAGATATAAATTAACGTCATTACAATTAACAAAACAATAATAATAAAATAACGAGTGAATGTAAAGTATAAAAATTCTTCATCATCATCATCATCAGCCTGATGAAATCCACTGCTGGACGGCTTTGTCCCCGTATGGTCTAGCTAGAATAGTTAGCCTTCTCCATCCACCGTTTTCCCTTCACTACGCCGTCGGTCCATCAGGTGGGGGTTCCTTCAAGCATCTAAGAGACGTACTTTAATCCTTTCACTACATTGATTCTTCCACCGACGGTCATAGACCTTTTCAGGGTCACCATACCTCAACCTGGTCACTGACCTAATCAAGTAGGATTTTAATCGATATATGTGTAGTGATTTTGAGTTTTTTTTTGTTTACAGCAAAGGCAAGAGGAACGGTATAGTGACCAATCCGGCGATGCGTCTCGTTGCGAACGTTCGAAACGGATTGGGTAAGTTAAACATCTATTAAAAACATCATCATCAACAACCCGTAGAAGTCCACTGCTGGACATAGGCCTCCCCCAAAGAGTTCCACGACGAACGGTCTTAAGCCTTTTCCCTCCACCGACTTCCCGCAACAAAGACAATTTTTTCACAACAAAGTTGCTTGATTCTTGTAGGCTTGGTCGCGAGGAACAGGCGTAGCTTCACCTAGTTTCTAAGACGTTTCAAAGTGATCCTTGTGATTTTATTGAAATAAACGCCTTTTGACTTTGAAATACGTGCGATTTATTTGTTAAATTGACAGGCCTCATAGCTCAGTTGGTAGTAACTCTGCCTTCTGCGCTAGAGGTCGCGGGTTCGATTCCCGCACTGGACAAACATTTGTGACTAACACAGATGTTTGTTCTGTGTCTGGGTGTTAAATATATATCTATTATGTATATCAGTCTCTGTTACCCATAGTACAGGCTATGCCTAGTTTAGGATCAGTTGACCATGTGAATATGTCCGGAATATTTATTATTATTATTATATTATATTATTTATACTGAAACTGAAACTATGGATTTCCTGAATGAGGAAATAAGGACTTAAAATCTGTAAATTGGACTTTCAAACATGTTATTATTTTCCAGATAGTGCAGCGGCGAACATCCGCCGCACGGGCGTGGCTATAGCAGCCAGTGCTAGCTCCTCCAACCCAGCTGTCAAAACTAACGCCTTCCAATGGAGGAAGGAAACTCCACTTTAAACACCACCCGGTATTAAATACCACCCGTATTTGCTACGGACGGTCAAATCTAAATTAGCCAGACGATTCGGAAGGGTTCTATTGTCATCGCGTTTACGGATACGTTCCGTATTTGCTACGGACGATCACATAAATGTCGACTTGTCGTACGATTAGGGAGGGCTCTGTTGTCATCGCGTTTGCGGATACTATCCGTATTTGCTACGGACGGTCACAAAAATATTGACTTGTGCGATTCGGGATGGCTTTATTTTCTCATAGTGCTTACGATACGTTCCGTATTTACTACGGACGGTCGCTGAAATCTAGATTTGTCGTACGATTCGGGAGGGCTCTGTCATTGTGCTTTCGGATGCTCGTAGATTGAAGATTCCAAAATTAGATCGTTGTCGGTAGTAGATGTAATGTCTACTACCTTCTACGGAAACTTCTACCAATACCGATCGGTGTTATAACTTATTTTAATATTGTACAGGATTATAATTGGATAAATCTCTTAAACTAGAGCCCGCCCGCGGCTCCGATCGCGTTGTACGTTGATGAAAGTGGCTTGTACTTGCTACGGTACTCATGTCAAATTGAACTGTTTTCTCTCAATTCT
This sequence comes from Anticlea derivata, assembly GCA_947579855.1. Taxonomy (NCBI): domain Eukaryota; kingdom Metazoa; phylum Arthropoda; class Insecta; order Lepidoptera; family Geometridae; genus Anticlea; species Anticlea derivata. The sequence goes on along the minus strand of OX388287.1, from coordinate 1,658,218 downwards.
AATATAATTCTTTGTTAAATTAAAAAGACGATCTTGATTAGATAAATGGTAAACTAATATAATCAATGATAATTCCAAAATGCTACGCTTCTTGTTCTAATATTATTCCAAATTGAGAAATTTATTCAAAACTGTGACTATATAGAGAAAAACTGATACTTATCTTAAAAATAAATAACACTTAAATATAAAGATTGATTATGCTACTAATTGATACTCATGCATAAATACTTTAATCATAGAGTACCTGTATATGTAGTAGAAGTAATTTAATAATAATATAATGCTTTATTGAGGACACAATGTAAGACATGTACTTATACATAATATAAACACTATAACAATTTGTCCTACAATCGGCGGTCTTATCGCAAGCAGCGATTTCTTCCAGACAAACTTATCTAACCTACAACTAATCTAATGTAGAAAAGCTATGCCAACCGTGACAAAGTCAATGCCATGAATATTCCCCATCCCCCGAACTAGCGTAGAGCTGTATTTATTGACAATAGTATAAAAAAATGGTTTTCTATATGCAAGGTCATTCATAACATGGATACCATCCCGAACGGGTTATTCTATCAACAATAAGAAATAATTTTAGCGAAAATAAAACATCAATATTTTCATTTCAATTTCACAAACATTCTCAAAACTATCTGTTTTTTGGTATTTTTATCATAATTATAACTAATAACTAAACGTATGTACGAGAAGTTCGGAATATAGATTGCTACCTAAAACAGCTGATTCATTGAGTTTGAACTGATTTGACCCCAAAACAGCTGTATTCCACAGAGTTTTTTCAATGAAAAATTTCGAGTTTCCAAAATTCGTAGATTATTGCCAATTGGTTGTAGAATAAGCCCCTTTCGGGATAACATACATATTATGAATCACCTTGTATAATAAGAACAATAAACAGTATTATTATTTTTTGCATATAAAACGTACATATTTTTGTTACAATCTTTTGTTAAAAGTTCAAAAAAAATGGATCTCGAATTGAACAATGTTTTAGTTAAATATGGACAAAACGCATTTATTTTACATTTATTTTTTAATAATTCCGAATTTTGAATTTTTTTTTTTTTTTTTTATGTTATACTGAGGCAAACAGGTTACGGCCCACCTGATGGTAAGTGGTTACCGTCGCCTATTGACATCAGCAACACCTGGAGCATTGCTAATGCGTTGCCTGCCGAACCCCTCCCCCCCTAAAGAGCTCTGGCAACCTTAGTCACCGCAGGAACACAACACTATTTGAAACAAATAATATTATTTGGCTGCGATCTTCTGTAAGGCGGAGGTACCTCCCCAGGCGGGCTGCTCCAATTTAGAGCGAGAAAATCTCGCTGTGCCCTAAGGGTTTTTAGTAAACTATAACAAACACGATGATAAAAAATTGTTAAACCAATTTTAAGTTATCATTAAACACAGATTAAGTAAATATACCAACTAAAAATTCTGAAGATGTAAATTATCTAAAATACACGCTATCATCATTTCAACCGTAGGATGTCCACTGACCATAAGGTCTTAGATTTCCAGTGTGGGGGAATTTGCCCACTCACCATGCTGGGCATGCGGCTTGGCGAGCGCAGTTAGAGCTATCATTGTTAAAATAGGGGACGCTGCTGCCCATCCCCTAGCTTTTTTTTACAATAAAGTTTCCACTGGTTTTTAAAACTTAAAATTAACTAATTTAAGACTAAAAAATGTTTACTAAAAAATTAAATATGATGCAATTGATTCCATCGCACTTTTACGAATGCGAACATTTTACAAATACAATCTTTTGACTTAAAATAAGTAATTTAAGTTTAGTAACTCTTTCATTTTGGCAAAAAAAATGTTTTTTTTATGAGTTTACTTAATTCTACTCTCGATTCTGAACAAGCTATTTTAAGGGTTGGCGCATTTATAATTAACCCTATATACATTTAATGTAATTACAGCCTTTACCATACTGATATATGTACTAACTACTGCAAATGTGGGCACTGCCCATAGTTGTTGGACGTGTCTCTGTCAAACCTATCTAGAAGAGGTCTTTGGGGTACAGTTGTAAGCCTTTTTCTTTCGATAAATTTAAATGTGTAAACGATATTACCTAAAATGTTGATAGGACAAGAATAGAAAATATGTTTGTAAATTGTCTCGAATGAACTAAAATAGTTTGTACATTAGTTATGTTTATTTTTGTTTAAAAATAAATATTTAACTAAAGCATTAAAATTTAGTGTCTGCCGGCACCAAATCAATAAAATTATAAACAATACAAAATCAATCAATCAGCTGATTGCTATAAAAAGACGCCGAATTATTGTCTATATACATTTAAGATGGCAAGCATACGGTCCACCGTTGATAAGTGGTTACCGTAGCCTATGAACGCTTGCAATACCAAAGGCGCACGCCTTAACAATCTATCGTAAAAAAGGACTAAGTCCAGCCTTCCTGAAGCTGACGACGACACGTCGTGAAGGGAAGGCCGGGCTAGTATAAAATGACAGTTCTCAATTTCGAATCCAACTTTCGCATTTATAATATTAGTAATATTATAAATGCGAAAGTTTGTGAGGATGTTTGATTAGATAGATAGATAAATCATTTATTTTACACACACAAATACAGCACAGACAGAGATAAAAGCAATCGGAAGAAACAACAGTAGGTTACAATCACAAAAAACGATGGTTGGATGTTTGTTGTTCAATCACGCCGTAACGGCTCTACCGATTTCGTTGAAACTTGGAATGTATAGAGCTCTTTACCTAGAATAGCATATAGGCAACTTTTTATGTAGGTACTACGCAAGCGAAGCCGCCGGCGGAAGCTTATTGGAAATAAATAACTCGGTGAATTGAGTTTATAGTCGACGCTATAATCACTGGGTTTGCATTATCGACTCTAAGAATAATAAAATATTTTAGTGAAAAATGTATTCTAAAAACGCTATTTTAGAGATAAAGGGAATATAAAAGTACGTAAAAAGTATAAATTATAATAACCTAGTCATAATGTTTTATAAGGCCCCATTTTGCCAGCTAATATAAATCAGTTTATATTATTAATATACTTTACTTAGATTGCTTACAAAGTGTTCTATTACTTATATACTACCCGAAAGGGGCATATTCTATCAACAAAAACTAGCCTCATAGCTCAGTTGGTAGTAATTCCCACACTGGACAAACATTTGTGACTAACACAGATGTTTTTCTGTGTCTGGGTGTTAAATATATATCTATTATGTATAACATTTATCTATTATGTCTCTGGTACCCATAGTACAGGTTATGCCTAGTTTGGGATCAGTTGATCGTGTGAATATGTCCGGAATATATATATATAAAGAAAAAAAATATTAGCGGTTTTTAAAAAATGACTAATTTCCAAAAGTTTTACTACAAACTTTATTGACATCTGGTTGTTGAGTAAGCCCCTTTCGGCAGTATACATAATTATGTATCACTTTTTATATCATACAATTTATATATTTAATTACTTATATTTATTTTCTTTTATGTTCAGTAAGTACCTACATACATAGCTATTCTTTATTGTACATACACCAAGAAAATACAAAAGGAGAAACAAAAATATGATCCAATTTCATTTATTGCCATATGACGAACAATGAGCGGCCTTATCGCTAAAAGCGATCTCTCCGGACAACCTTGAGGGCTGGCATTTTATGGGGATCTTATAAAGTGAAGACTATAGAGGTTAGAATTTAAAATTCTCGATGGGTAGTCGTATTTAGAATTTCTGAATTATTAGAATTAGAGATGTTTGCTGAGGCTGAATCTTTTTTGATTAGAATTTGCGTTGTGTGTCATATTTTTGAGGCTAAGTTGAAATTTTGTGAAAGATCTAGTTATTATTGTAGTGGAATTAAAGACTTTGGTGTTTCGTTGGAAAAGAATGAGCCATTTTAAGTTGCAAAGCATTTTTTTCAGTTTAATTATATTATTGTAAACATAATCAATTCATGCTAAATCAAAGTCAGTAGTTAAGTATATTTGGTCTAGAATGCCCTTAAATTATAGTTAAGTAGCTACTTAGATATATTTACGAAATGTTGTCTTCGTTTTCCATTTTACAAATAAATTTTGCTATGAGGCCGCCATTTTTTTATGATTTTCGTAAAGTTTTGTCTAAAATCATTTTTGTATTCCGCCATCATACTTTATAGATGCCTATTTTGTATAAATAATAGTAATATTTATTGATTTCTAGAGGTTTGTTTGTAATTTGTGTGTGGTGAAACTTGTGATTGATAGTGTATGAAGACTACGGAATATAAAGGTAGTGTACCGTACGGTGTATAATGTTGTGAAGAAATACATTGAAATATATATTATTTCTCTTATTTATGTGTTTTATTAAAATAAAAACCAGAGTAGGTACTCTAGATCTATTCTAGTTATTACCTAGGTTCTAGGTTTCGGTACGTTAAAGACTTGGTACGCGAAATAGCAAGTACGTACGACCTATCTCTAACTAGTTTCGAATCAATCAGCAAAACTAGGGAAAATGCTGGAAAGCTTGGTTTCGCTACTCAACACTAGATGGCACTGAACGTCCACTGGGTTTTTTTTCGATAGGCGACATTCACTACCTACTGTCAAAGTCAACGTAATGTCATACTCGATCGACTGATATTAGGAATTCGGAACGTTTGTTTTTGAACGAAAAAAAAGTAGGAGTGCGTAGCCAATGCGTAGCGTAGCATTTTTCGTAAATTAAATCTCGAATTTAAAAAATATTCGCTGAGTATTTCATTGCTGCTAAACTAACTTTAGTGTTATCCTCACAGTAAAAGTTCTTTAGTGACAATTCCGTAAGGATATTAGTGTTCTGTGGTCAGGCAACCAAATACAAAGAATTTACAAATAGGTATTATTATAAAGTTTAGCATTATAACCTCAAAGTCACCAACCAAAACTTAGCTCAGCACAGCTTAGCTTAAAAAAGCAATCGAGAAACTGAAAAACATGGAAGTTACCGAAGAAAACGTTGATATTGTGAGTATATCTGCCATCCCAACCTTAGTTTCTTATTCCTCCAAGGTTTTTGACCGATTTCCGAGTGTTTATTTATGTCGTTTTTCGTGATATTTCCAGGATTGGGGCAATGAAAGACTCATGCGAGCCCAGCGCGCCGTCGAAGCCAATCTATACGACGTGGATTCGTGGTCATTGCTGATCCGGGAGGCTCAGACAAGGTCTATCAATGATGTTCGCTCGATGTATGAGAGTCTGATCACCGCGTTCCCTACAACCGGCCGGTATTGGAAGATTTATATTGAACAAGAGGTTAACATCTTTATTTTTTTAAGTTTAGTCATAAGCAGTGATAGGAATAGACGGGGCTTATATGCCTAAACTTTGAGGAACAGAGTAAAGAATCGGAGACTTCCTTACGACAAAAAATTTTTCGGCCCCAATTTTGGGACTAGATTCGGGACATTACTTAGTTACATTTAAAATGTATTTTATTTGGAATAAGTAGTTGGTCCATGTTTACCTAAAGGGATTTGAAGATTTTTGTATGGAGGGTGGCCCTAACCGGTATGTTTTTTTCAAAGTCGCGGCACAAAATAAATGTTATTCTCTAGATATTCTATATATTCGGATAGAAGACACTAAAATAAATAAAATAGTGTCCTAGGCGTCAGGTTTCTGGGATATTCACAGATGAAACACTTGCGTCTAGATATAACAAAACATAGAGTCGTTACATCTACAAAATTTTCCGTTTTTTTTTTTTTGGAGAACAGTTTGTAAATAACATTGATCTTAAAACTTTCAAACGTAGGTAATCTTTTACAAAATAAATAAATTCATACTATTTTATGAGATACAAGCATTTTAATTTCAAAAATCGGCAAAAGCCCTCCGACCCCCGTACGCCCCTCGGCGAAAGGATAATAAAAAGGTGAAATATTTGAAAATGTGCGTAATATCATTATTAAAATAATGGCAAACATTGTTCAGTAACACACTTAAACTTAAAAAATCTATAAAAAGGTCATTTTGCGCGAGCGACCAAGCTAATAGTTCATGTTTACGTATACGAGCTGCCCATTTCGTTATCTATTCTTGGAAATAATAAATAAAATTCAGGTGGTTGCATGCCTGTGCGGCGTGGGGTGGTCTATATACCTACCCTCGGCGCCGCCCAGGTTACTCTCACTCCTGTACCTCGGTCTGTTGAGTGCGCATCAACCTGTTTTGTTTCTGTGAATATTGTTTTTGACCCTTGCACGTTTTTTTGCACGGTTTATTGGATCTTCTTAATACGACTACCTTGGCTTGAATTAATGGATTACGATTTACTACAATAATATTGGTCCTGTCTGTCTACATCAAATAATACGGTGAGTCAAACTTTATTTGTTTTTTTTAATATTTATGCTAAAATTATGTGTTCACGCGGACTGAGAGAGCTGTTTAGTGCAGGTTTTGGTTGACTGCCAATAGTTGAGACAGTGGGATGGTCATGGGCAGACAAATTTTTCTATATGACATTTTGACTAATGGCAAAATATAATAAATATCTTCTATTTTTTCGGAATGTTCTTTTTAATAATAGTTGTAAAATAGAAGAAAAAACATTTTCAACAACAGTCACACGTTTTGTTTTAGGTACTTCGCTATTATACCTCTTTTTGGAGACCAGTCAGATTAGAGATGGCGAACAAGCCTAAGGTGGCAACAGTACGAAGTTGGATTGAAAATCACCCTGAATTATATTACGACCCCGCTAGTTACTTGATTTACTGTTCTAAGTGCGAAATAAGTATAACAGCTAAACTTAGTGGTGTCAAGAGGCATATTGAAGGTCTGAAACACAAAGGGACAAGTAAGAAACCACATGAAGAATTTTATTTGGACCTGGTACAATTTCTTATATTATGTAATATACCATGGGTTCAAGTAAACAACCCCGCTTTCAAAAAATTCTTTCAAAAATATATTTGCTGCAATTGTTCAAATCGGCAAAATATTCCTGAGCAATCGTTGCTGAGGAAATTTTATTTAGATAAGCTTTTTAAGACAAAAATTGACTCGATTTACAACCAAACTGCAAATCAAAAGCTGTGGATATCTTTAGACGAGACAACAGATTTTTTAGGCAGGTATATGGTACATTTTCTTGTAAAACCCTTAAATGCGATTACAAAAAAAACATTTTTAGTTGCGTGCATGGTACTAGAAATTGTTAATGGGAACACAATTGCCCAATTTGTAATAGACTGCCTTGAAAATATGTGGTGCGATTCGTATGAATCCAAAGTAGGAAATGTTGCTGTATTATGTACTGATAGTGTAGCATATATGCTGAAGGCAGGACGTGCTTTGAAAAATTATTTACCTAACATGATACACGTCACTTGCTTGGCACATGCACTGAATCTTGTGGCAGAAAAAATACGATCCAAATACTCAGATGTAGATGAACTAATTTTAAACGTAAAAAAAATATTTTTAAAATCACCTAATAGAGTGCGATTGTTTAAAAATAAATTTCCCCACATGCCACTTCCTCCACAGCCCGTTATTACAAGATGGGGTACTTGGTTGGAGGCAGTGTCATATTATGTAAAATATTACGATCAAATTAAAACAATAGTAAATCTTTTAAGAAGTGACGACGCGTTATCTATTAGGTGTGCCAAATCTGTTCTTCAAAAAGAAAACTTGAAGTCGGACTTGGACTATATTGAGGAATTTTTTAAAGATGTGCAAATTGGGTTAAAAAAACTACAAAAATCGAATTTAACTCTAGTGGAATCCTTCGAGATCTTTGACCATGTGACAACTGTGCTAAGCTGGTGTTCGTCTGAGCACATAAAATATAAACTTGAAGCTGTTATATCCAGAAATCCCGATCTAGATAAAATTAGAGACATATGTGACGCAATAACAGCAGGAATGGATGATCGATCATACCATATGTACGCGCCTTTGACCTCAGTTGATGTTGAGAGGTCGTTTTCAACTTATAAATGGATTCTTAACATAAAACGAAATCGCCTGAAAGTTGAAAATATAGAAAAAATTATGATTGTGTATTTTAACTCAAATGACTCTTCTGACAAAGAAAACTTTGGTTCTGATACTGAACTTGACATATGGAATCAAGATGATTAAAGGAAAATCTTTTACAATTTCTTTTGGTATTTTTACAAGAATATTCACTGTGTTTTATTTTTCTTTTACCGCTTTAGTTTTGTATATAAATAGCTATAACACTTATGAAGGCTTTTTTCTTCAGATTATTTTGTGTTATGTTATGTCTAGTCGCAAACTTTAAGTAAATAAAGACCAACTACTTATTCGAAATAACATAAATTTTTAATACCTCAGTAATGTTCCGAATCTAGTCCCAAAATTCGGGCCGAAAAAAATATTGTCGTAAGGAAGTCTCCGATTCTTTACTCTGTTCCTCGAAGTTTAGGCATATAAGCCCCGTCTATTCCTATCACTGGTCATAAGTCATAAGCATTTATTGGTAAAGATCATTTACAGGTCTAGAGTTGGCAATATAAACCTATCTAGCTTAGAAACAAATATTATCTCGAAGATACAAGGTAGAATAATTAACCACATAAAATAATAATTTTCAAATTAATAAATAATACAAGTCAGAAATATTCAAAATTAAATACGAAAACAAAATTAAATTACTATGTACCTAGGTACCTATAGAATCAATTAGCTTGCAACAAATTCATTGAAACTGTAGAAAGTCTCTAGGATAGTTAGTTATATATATATATATATATATATAGGATAGTTCTAAGGATTTCCATAAAAAGTTATACAAACAATTTCCAGAGATATTCTATAGGTTTCAAGAATTTTAGACTCGAACAGGGTGCCGTCCCCTAGATACAGAGGATGCACTGACTAGTTGTGCCACCGAATCATCTATTCTTCCTGGTGGCAATCTATCGGGGCCTATGATCGTCGATAAAAAATAAGTGTAGTGAACGGATTAAAGTGCGCATCTTAGAGGCTCCTTTCATGCACATCAGTTATAACCAGTGATCGGAATTAAGGGAGCTAAAATATCTACTGCTCGAAAAATAACAGAGGCAAGTGGAGACGCCTTAGGACTAAATATTTTTTTTAAGTACATCTCAAAGAATTCAGTAAAACAACTATCGAACTAATTTTCTGTTTTTGTTATCAAAAAACAGGAGGTAGGTACGACTCGTATTCGTAAATGTAATTTCCTTGTGATTGATTGATTTGAATTAGTTACAATATTATGAACATTAATATTAAATGTAAAACTTACTTACTGTGACAATTGTTCCAATTTTCGGCCTAATTGGGCCGAATAAAATTGTTGTAGTAAGGAAGTCTCCACTTTTTCAGCCTCTGTTCTTGAACTTAAGGTATTTTAGCTCCCATAATTCCGATCACTGGTTATAACATGCATTTGTCCACAGATGAAGGCGAGAAACTTTGAGAAGGTTGAAAAGGTATGTTGAACACAAACTTAAGCTTTAGTTAGAAATCTGTGATAGAACAATAAGACTGAATTTGACGAGCTAATGAAAGCTAGTCTGTGGGTTTTAGAAGTAAGCAATAAAGACAAACCGTTGAAACTATATCTTTTCTTTATGATAGGGCTGATGTGTTCAGACATGTTGGAGGAGACTTTCTTTAGCTTAATATACATTTTACTATATTTAATTGTATTAATTTATGATAAAAATATTTACAGTAAAACTTCAATAATCAATTCATTTAAACTTAAGCAAAGAAACTCACTTTCGACATGTATTTATCCCTATTAGAATATATAAATCAAAGTTTTAAATCAATGCAAATGTCATACAAGTTACCGATACAATGTGTTTCAGTGGTATGGTATTTAAAAAGGTGCAATTTCAATTTAAACGCCTTTATACAACGAGTTAGTCAAATATTTAGCTCAGTCAGAATTATTTATTTTTATACTACCTGCTCGTCAATGGCATATTATGTGTCATGCAAACCTTTCCTAAAGTAAGTCATTACAGCCTTATGGTCTAGCCGGGTCATAATGTTGAACTTCTTAAACTACTAAAAAATGTCAAGTGACGACGACAGTGATTTTGATTCGACTCCAGAATGCATACAATCTGAAGCCTCTGGTATAGTTGGAAACTTACTTCCAGAAAAATCATTTCTGTCTACTTAACAGTCATTGTTTTCAATTGCCTCGCAGAAAGTATAAAAAGTAGAGTATGCATCGCGGGCTTAAATGTGTATTTGTCTTGGGCGATCTTGAACCCCTCGTACTCAGGATTCTTGCCTTAACTCCCTCGCTCCGCTCAGGAGTTAACCATAGAATCCCTCGTTCTCGGGGTTCAATATAGCGCCCTTGACATAATACACTACTTTAAGCCCTTGTTGCATAATCTACTATTATTTAATACTTCAACACTTAACTTTGTGTAAGGAGCATTCTATACCAGTCATCCTGGGCGTGCAAACAGATGGTGAGGCGTTACAAATAAACTGAACTTTAATAGTAGATTATGCAACAAGGGCTTAAAGTAGTGTATTATGTCCCGTTAAATCCAAGAATCTCAAATTACATTATGTCCCATGGAAAATAATTAAATTCAGTACAACATTATGACCCAGCTAGTAATGGGGGTTATGACTAGGGCTGTAATGACTTACTCTAGGAAAGGTTTGCATGACACATAATATGCCATTGACGAGCAGGTAGTATAAAAACTTAGTTAAAGATACCTATATCAACCTATGTACGCACATGTACCTAAGTAGGTATCTAAAAGGTATTATTGTACTTCCTTTAACGTATTGTAATGTAATAAATAACACCTAACAGTCACACACATTGTCCTGACCCCAATAATAATAATAAATATTACGGACATATCACACATGGTCAACTGATCCCAAACTAGGCATAGCCTGTACTATGGGTACCAGATACATAATAGATAAATATTTAACACCCAGACACAGAACAAACATCTGTATTCATCACACAAATGTTTGTCCTGTGCGGGAACCCGCAACCTCTAGCGCAGAAGGCAGAGTTACTACCAACTGAGCTATGAGGCCTGTCAATGTTTGCAGATCACGCAAACTTTGTCCCGCAACGGGAATTTAACTCGCACAACTTGTCTCAAACGGGCACTCGCCCGCGACGCCAACAAATTTCCGGGTCTGGGTGTTGTGGCACCATGGTACTCGTAGTTTCTGATACTCACGACACAGGGGATCTTAGTGTGGGGTCAGGACTGTGTATGTGACTGTTGGGTGTTATTTATTTATTATACCACTGAATCATTTTGTACAGAATTTGTTAATAAACAAATACATTTTGGTTAATTCAATTTAGATCTGTAATAATTTTAGTATAATTTTAAATGTGTAGAACCTGACAGATTTTGAAAATGGTAAGTTATTTTTTAAATTGTAATATCCTACTAATATTTTAGATGCGAAAGTTAGTTAGGATGTTTGGATGTGTGTGGTTCAATCACGCCGTAACGGCTCAACGGATTTCGATGAAACTTGGAATAGAGTTCTTTGCCTAGAATCGCATATAGGCTAACTTTTGATCTAGGTAAGTACGCGAGAGAAGCCGCGGGTACAAGCTAGTAAATAAATAATACTGACCGGGAACTGACTGACTGACAACCCTAGAATTCCTAGGATTATGAAATTCAAAGGGTAGCTTCCTAGTGTAGGGGTGCACTAAGAAATAAATTCCCGAAACTCAACCCCTAAGCGGGTACATTGGGATGAAGTTTGTATGAAAATAACATCACGCGAACGAAGTGCGTTTCCACTAGTGACAAATATTTATTTTGATCATACTCATAGGTATCTATGAAAATATTATTAAATTTTAAGATTATCTAGATCAAAAACAGCTAATTTAGGAGGTTTGAGAATTATTTGATAAAAAGTGTTATAATGTTTATGTTATTTGCTTCTTCTTCTTATCTTGTCACTGATTCTTTTTTGGGCATCCTGTCTTTGGTTTGTGAGCAGGTTGCGGTATGGTGGCCCTGAAAAGGGTTTATGACCGTCGCTGAAAGAATCATTGTAGTGAAAGGATTAAAGTGCACCTCTTCGAGGCTCCTTTAATGCTTTCCTTATTTTCGCTAATATTCTGTATTTTCGTTGATAGAATAATCCCCTTTCAGGATAGTATACATATTATGAATAACCTTGTAATTTAATTCCCATTCTAAAATTACCGTATTTTTTACAAATAGCTATTTCAACGATGCCTAATGAAGATTCTGAATATTGAACTGTGGCGTTTGTACCTCAACTACGTGAAGGAAACAAAATGCATGCTGCCCACTTACAAGTAAGTAAAATCAATTATTGATCGAGCGAACGATGATCTGATTTTTCTTTAAATAAATATTCCGGACATATCACACACGGTCAACTGATCCCAAACTAGGCATAGCCTGTTCTATGGGTACCAGAGACTGATAAACATAATAGATATATATTTATATAACACCCAGACACAGAACAAACGTCTGTGTTAATCACACAAATGTTTGTCCAGTGCGGGAATCGAACCCGCGACCTCTAGCGCAGAAGGCAGAGTTACTACCAACAGAGCTATGAAGCCAGTCAAATCTCTTAAAAAACTTGGACGAATCACTGTTGTATGTATATTTGTTAGAGCATATAACTTTCAAACCGTCAATACGATCTGCATGGAATTTAGTAGGTCAAGAGTTTGTACTATCAAGATTTGCTGGTAAGAATAAGGCCACTCGTCCACGACGCTACTCAAAAGTGACGGAACTCATTAGAAACTAGAGTTGCGGACTGATTAGAAACTGACTCGTGCACGACGCTACTGGAATTTCATGAAACTCAGTCACTCAGTACAAGATTTTATGTAAACAAAGTTTTGAAAACGAAAATAATTAACATGACTAGTGATAATTCGAGCGATGACATGGAATTATTACTTCTCCAGTCAATTAGACGTCAGAATCACGTATAATTACTTTTTATTCGTTCATTTTCAACATGTTCAATAGTTTCTCGAAACCAGTCGCCTCGCGACCAGCATGCCGAGTCGCCAGGTGACTAGTTACAAACGTGTTCCTTTTGAGTAGCGTCGTGGACGAGCCGCCATTGAAATACTAGTGCTATCGCAGTCAGGCTACTCATAAGTGACTACAGTTTCAGTCGCGTTCCTTTTGAGTCGCTCCGTGGACGAAGGGGCTAAGAGTTAAATCGGCCAAGAGTTTACTAAGATATAGAGTTCAAAAAAGGGTTTACAAATACTTGAAGTGGGGTGACATACGAAAGAGCTTTGTTTGTTTGTAAATTCCAAAACGGCTTTTGTTCCAGTCCTTATGGTTCTTGAAGATACCAGGACATTGGAACTTTTTATCCCGGTAGCACAAGAGCTATCCTATAGCCCCATCCAGAATCTCACGAAGCCCCTCGTAGAGGCTCTCGGCACGAGTCTTGGTGAGTGGAGGCGGCACGAGTGTTAGCCATCCACACTCTCGATTTATTCAGTTGCCCGCTACGTATCCTATTCCCTACGTCTATCTTTACGTCTTTTATCTCGCGTCCTTTGACTCGCGCCCGACAACCGACACAAAGCGGAGCGACAGTGAGGCGAGGCGAGGGAACACGAGGGGACACGAACGCACCGTCCTCACTCTCGCACTCGCGTTCCCTCGTGTAGCCTCGTGGAGAGTCTGGATGGGGCATATTAATAAAATCATTTCAGCCATTCGACGTCCATTGCTGAACATGGCCTCCCTCACAGACAGAGCAAATTCCTTATCATGTGAGGGGATTTGCCCATACTCACCACGCTGGGCATGCGGGTTGGCGAGCTCAGTTAGAGCCATCGTTGTTATAATGAGGGACGCTGCTGCCCATCCCCTAGCTTTTTTCCCTTAGTCGCCTCCAACGACATCCGCGGATAGGTTTATATGTAGGGGCCTACTCTTCAGCCAGGGCCACCACGGCATAGTGGAAGTTCTGTAAAGCATCCCGTGACGTTAAGTTGACGCTGTTTAGATCTTTCTGCCAGACATTTTTTACTTGCCAACTTGGTATTCGAGTTGCCTATAACAATATCTTTAGGCAACTTATGTGATTGGAACGATATTGCAGCGCCACCGGTTTGTACCTGGAGGCGCGAGTCAATTCCTTTAATGCCATCCAATGGCACCGAATTGCTAAATTCATGTCCAGGGTCGGCAAGTGTCAAAATGCTATCATAGCAAGTCTGGCAGACAGGCTCTTTCTGACTGGCGTTTACAGACGCTGCGTGCAATTAGCATCCTAGTTAAGAAAGTAGGTAGGTAGGGTACACTAATAGTATTTCTATTTTATTTTTACATTTTATTGTATGTTTGTGTTGTTTTTAAATGTGAAATGGATCTCGTGTCTGAAATAAAGATATATTAATATTATTATATCAATAAAATAGCTTGATATATCTTTCGTAGGGAGAAGATGGCGCAGGCGTACGACTTCGCCCTGGATAAGATAGGGCTGGACATCCACGCGTATCCTATATGGAACGACTACGTCACTTTCTTGAAGAGTGTGGAGGCTGTGGGATCTTACGCGGAGAACCAGAAGATCTCCGCTGTTAGGAAGGTAAAAAACTCATTTACTAGCTTGCGCCCGCGGCTTGGCTCGCGTGGTATGAAGATAAAAAGTAGCCTATATGCTATTCCAGACTGTAATCTATCTCTGTATCAAATTTCATCCGAATCCGTCCGGCAAATACAGCTAATATTATAAATGTGAAGGTTTGTGAGGATGTTTGTTGTTCAATCACGCTGTAACGGCTCAACCGATTTCGTTAAAACTTGGAATATATAGAGTTCTTTACCTAGAATAGCATATAGGCTATTCTAGGTAAACAAGCATATAGGTTTTTTATAAAGGTACCACGCGACTGAAGCCGCGTGTGGAAGCTAGTATTATAAAATCACGAGAGAACGGCTGAACGGATCTGGATGAAATTTGACACAGAGATATAAATTATAGTCTGGAATAGCACAAAGGCTAGTTAGGCTTTTCACCTCAGGTGCCACGCGAGCGTACAAAAATTAAAAATCCGGAAGTTTGTGTACTTTTTCCATTCATAGTTCATAGTTCATTTATTAATAACGGATAATAGTTACATGTCAAACACAGATTTATATACTGTAATCCTTACATAGCATAATAATAATAATCAATAATCGATTAAATATAATAATATAATATTGATGTCAAAATGAACACAATCATAATTGAGACAAGAAATAAATAAAGTAAGATTCACACTCATATTAAAGATATAAAAAATAAAAATCAATTATGAATTAATTATAATTAGATTAAATTTATACATTGAATTTGGGAATTACCTACCAACTATCTATAAATACCAAAATTAGGTAGGATTTACAGAGGTAAGCTCATCACAGTCGTAAAAGGACTGCTCTAAAAGCCATTTCTTAAGGTTATTTTTTAAAGTTATTAATTTCTTAAGGTTATTCAACTCCGTAACTTCCATTCAACTTAGCTATGAGGAATTCATAGCCTGTAAAAGTTGCTAAATGTATCTAAATAGATACCTACCTAATTTTTTTGTATTTTATATACTCATAATCTTTGTAATTTATTATTTTGCGTTTCATTTAATTATTGATTTATAATTTGATTGAATTTATTATAATTTGTATTAATATTGTTGTTAATTTATATTATTGTATGTGACTTGAAATTAATTTATCAAATATTGTGACGTGTTATTCATAAAATGAACGAAATAAATGATTATTGATTATTATTAACGGCTGAACGGATTTTGATGGAATTTGGTATGGACTTAGCATAAACCCTGAGGATTTAGTCTTAGGCCTTTCACCGGGTACCACACGAGCGAAGCCGCAGGTGGAAGCTAGTTTTCAATGAGCTTTGAACATCATGATGCTGATCCTTGTTATTGCAGGTGTACCAGAGGGCAGTTATAACTCCGATCATAGGCATAGAGACACTTTGGAAGGATTACATCGCGTTCGAACAAGGCATCAACACTATTATAGGTAATTTTGTCATCATCATCATCAATGTCATCTTTAATGATAGCATTTGTACTATATTTAATTTCATTTATTTCCTAAAGAGTACACTATTTTTACAGGGGCACCTAATGCAACAATGTACTTACCCATACATATTAATATCAGTAACATATATCTATCATATCAAACATTTTAAAAAGATTAATTTAAATTCATTCCATATTAATTAAGAATAATAATAATAAAATATTCAAAAAATCTTCAATTACCAAATTCAATTTACATGTCAATCCATTTTGTTTTTTTTTATAGAAATACTTTATTAAGCCATCTTA
Organism: Anticlea derivata; assembly: GCA_947579855.1. Lineage (NCBI taxonomy): Eukaryota > Metazoa > Arthropoda > Insecta > Lepidoptera > Geometridae > Anticlea > Anticlea derivata. The sequence goes on along the minus strand of OX388287.1, from coordinate 1,641,802 downwards.
TAAAGACCATGTATACTTAGAACTATATTAAGGTAAGTAGGTTGGTAGGTACATTGAAAAAACAAAACTTTTACAAAAAAATAAAAACTTTCCATCAATTTGTCAAAAAATTCGTCAACCAATATACCTACAATGTCAAATATTTAATTCGCTAAGAGTATATTTAAGTTTTAATTTTAGACAGTAGGCATTGTGGTTTATACTGTAAGCTTGCTATTTTAACTGAAACAAATAATTCTAATTCTAATCAACGGTCCGTAGATGTCATAAAAATGCTCACAAAACTTACAGCTACCAAAACGTTGTGTGAGTTAGAAATTTACAAAATAATAACATATAGGTAATATACCTCCCCCAAAGAGTTCCACGACGAACGGTCTTGAGACTTTTCCATCCACCGACTTCCCGCAACCTTCACAATGTCGTCGGTCCATCATCGGGCCGTTTATTTTTAGTTACTATAATTATTGAACCAGCGGGAATCGAATTTGCATCTCCGCCTTGGATCGGAAATGCGATACCAACCACCGGCACCGTCTAGATCCCAAGACTTCCGATCCTCAGGCGCTCAGATCCTTGAAAATGAATAAGGGGGTAGTCAGAGGCAGGTCTATTACATTTGGCGCATGACAAGATGATTTCCTTCAATTCAATTCATTTATTGACCATTTCGTTATAACATAGGCATGTCAGGTTTACAGTAATTACAGTTCTTTACAGTAACGTTCATATAATTCACCGTTGGAAAGCAAATTGAATTACCATAATTTTTTATATTTATACTACTAATATTATTTGGTTGCATTTATGTATTTTATACTATCTATAAATATATATATATGTATTTATATCTTTATATTTATATATTATATATTTGTATGTATGCTGTTTGTTTATAGTTTATAGTGTTTCCATTATTTATGTTTTTAAGTCCACCCCGACCAATCTTCCTCTAATTTTATATTCACTCCATCCAAAGGTTGTCTGGAAGAAATCGCTTTTTTAGCGATAAGACCGCCCATTGTACCTTTATGGTCTTTAGTTTTAGTTTCTGTTTTATTTTATATTTTTAAATTTGTAAGGTGTACAATAAAGTATTTTCATTTCATTTCATTTCATTATAAATACGAAAGTTTGTGAGGATGTTTGTATGTTTGTTGTTCAATCACGCCGTAACGGCTCATCCGATTTCGTTGAAACAATCGTTAAGTTCCTAACCTAGAATAGCATATAGGCGACTTTTTATGTAGGTACCATGCGAGCCGCGGGCGGAAGCTAAAAGCACAAAAATTTAATTTAAAAAAATATATTAATATTATTGTTCTGTAACAGCCGAGCGTATGGCGATGGAACGTTCGCGGGAATATATGAACGCGCGTCGCGTGGCCAAGGAGCTGGAGACCGTCACGAGAGGGCTCAACAGGAACATGCCCGCGACGCCACCTACCGTCGACCGGGAGGAGATGAAACAGGTAAGACTAACGCCGCGTGATTTATTAACGATTAAAAAGACGGTCAAGTGCGAGAACTCGCGCCCTGATGGTTCCGTACCTTTGGTCGCGTGTTCGAATCCCGGTCGTGCACCAGTGGTCATGATCAGAAAATATAAATTCTAAATGTAGGAATCGACAAACTTATATTTGCTGTCGCTCACGTAGTCATTGTATGACATTGACCGCAAATATAACTTTGTTTCCTAAGAAACTTCAAAATTCCTCAATTTCAGACTATTCCCTTTCATTGTGTTACAAAAGCTCCTAGCATTCCAAATTTCAGAATTGTGAGGTAACTGGAAGTACCCTAGAGGTTTTTCATTTTAGCCATTTCCATACAAAAATTATACATTAATTGCCATATCATTTTAATGCATTAAGCTAGAGATTTGATTTTTATACGGCACCATAAGCCCACAGACCTTAATAGGTGGTATAAAGTTCAAGTTGATACCTTTAGCCGTTTCTGAGAAAAAGGGTCTTGACAGCGGACAGACAGACAGACGGACAACAAAGTGATCCTATAAGGGTTCCGTTTTTCCAAATGAGGTACGAAACCCTAAAAACCAGTTACACTAATTAATTATCAGATTAAACAGTTATTAGACAATTAGAAATAAAATTAACATATACATACATTTTCAGCACGCAATAATCAAAATATAAATTGTATAATAAATTATATAAATAAGATTAAAAATAAACTAAATTAATTTCAAATATATTCATTTATTCATTGAGGTCGCATGGATCATAACTTTTATAACATATAATAAAATAATAATGCTTGTGATATGTCACCTAAATGCTAAATGTATTTCAAAATGATCCTTATCTTTACTAGATAAATTCCATTTTGAGTTGGACTGGCCTCATAGCTCAGATGGTAGTAACTCTGCCTTCTGCGCTAGAGGTCGCGGGTTCGATTCCCGCACTGGACAAACATTTGTGTAATGAACACAGATGTTTGTTCTGTGTCTGAGTGTTAAATATTTATCTATTATGCATATCAGTATCGGGTACCCATAGTACAGGCTATGCCTAGTTTGGGATCAGTTAACCGTGTGTGATATGTCCTGAATATTTATTTATTTATTTATTTCCAGGTGGAACTGTGGAAGAAGTACATAGCCTGGGAAAGGTCCAACCCTCTCCGGTCAGAAGACACAGCCCTGGTGGCGAGGCGGGTGATGTTTGCCATCGAGCAGTGCCTGCTCTGCCTGGCGCACCACCCGGACGTGTGGCACCAGGCTGCACAGTTCCTGGATCATTCCGCTAAGTTGCTGCAAGAGAAGGGGGTAAGCTGTGCCAATTCCTTCTTCTTATTCTATCTGTATGCGATTATAACAATATGTCTTACATATCTTGACATTGACCGGCCTCATAGCTCAGTTGGTAGTAACTCTGCCTTCTGCGCTAGAGGTCGCGGGTTCGATTCCCGCACTGGACATACATTTGTGTGATGAACACAGATGTTTGTTCTGTGCCTGGGTGTTAAATATATATCTATTATGTATATCAGTCTCTGGTACCCATAGTACAGGCTATGCCTAGTTTGGGATCAGTTGACCGTGTGTGATATGTCCGTAATATTGATTTATTTTATATCTGATCATTAAATCGGAAAATTTATGTGCGCTATGCTAAGTATATACGCTAGGTAACACTGTTAAGGTCTAGTTCTGTTTCCAAAAGATGTTTACATAGCATTATCAGGTCTTCTTCTTGTCATGTCACTGATTCTTTCTTGGTCATCCTGTATTAGGTCAGTGACTAGGTTGAGGTATGGCGGCTCGGAAATGACCTATGGCCCTATGACCGTCGATAAAAGAATCAGTGTAATGAAAGGATTAAAGTGAGAGGCTTCTTGCGTGCACATGTCACATGTCTTCGAATTTTTAGGTTCTAGGACATGCTGGTATCCTCACGATGTTTTCCTTTACCGTTTGAAAGCACTAGTAGCATTCGATTTCCGAATTAAAAAAACATTGGTCATAAAGGGGCCGTTGGGTTCGACATCAATGTTACTATCTAAAACAGCTGTATAATTGAGTTTGAACTGATTTGACCCCGAAACAGCTGTTATCGGCATACTGTTTTGACGCATTTGTAAAAGTCGATGAACAAACATTATTGCTAATTGGGTGTAGAATAAGCCCCTCTGAGTAGTAGTATACATAATGTGCCCTAGTTTTTGTTTTATGTTATTCGGAGTCAAACAGGCTTACGGCCCACCCGATGGTAAGTGGTTACTGTTAAAATTCGTTAGTTGTCTATTTTGAGAACTAGATGGCGTTAGCAAATTGGGTCAATTTCTAGAACGCGCTATCGTTACGTTTTGAATATTGCAATAAGTAAATTGGGTTTTGCTATGTTATTTGTCTTCCTTCAGTAATATTTTGTACCGTGTACCTGTTGAGTGTTTTATTAGTGAAGTTCGGCACCCTTGAGCCTAGTGGTGGTTCGCCTATTGAAAACTGCAACACCTTGAGTAGAGATGGGTCGTACTTGCTATTTCGCGTACCAGGTCTATAACGTATCGTATCTTACGAGTACCAGGTTCAAAAACCAGGTACTAAAAACTTGAAAGTATATCCTTAAGAATTAAGACGCTGCTCCCTATACCGGCAAATTTTTCCATGTTGAACTGATACTTTAAGGTGGATTCTAAGCTATGCTCTGCTACGCTATGTATGCTATGCTATGCTAGGTATGCTATGCTATTCTATGAAAAGCTTTGACAAGTTATACATCTCGGAAACCAAAAGGTAAGAAGGGGTTTTCAAAAAGTAATACAAATAGATGAACTGCTGAGTTATAATATTAGAGTTTTATTCATACACTCCAACGATTTTATTTTTATAATAGGCCCCATTGTTTTTGAGATATAACAAAAATACTAACTTTAAGAAAACAATGTAATGTGAGCTCCCATTTGGTAAAGTTTCAATGAATTCGTAGTTCAGGTAAGATTGGTTATAAGTTAGAACATTACTAAATGTGTGATTTTTAAAGTTCATATTAATTGTGCCACAACAATCACGTAAACACCAGCTTTTACCGGACATCGGGAGATCTCAGCTCAGGGATCCACTATTTATAATATGTTTAGAATGTCTCACATCAAACACTTATTTTAGCAGTTGTTATTTACATCCCTCCATTCCGCCTCAAACTAACGTGAAGGTTGAGCCCGACAAGAAAGTAATAAATACTACAAGTATTTCAGTAGGTTTTAAATACTTCAAGTATGGTGGCACCAGCTAAAGAATATGCCCCTCCCTATCTACCTACCTCCTACCCGTGGATGTCGTACGTAAGAGACTTACGACATCCACGGGTAGGAAGATATGGAGGGGCCTATTCTTCAACCGGGGCCACCACAGCCGAGGATACCCGGCAAAAAAACTAAAGTTATTACCACTTAATGCTTACTGCTTTGCTGTACGTTTGAATTAGAGCATAGTGAGATCGTGAACGAAAATCTACACATCAGGTTCACTCACTTTGATTTCCTAATTTATTAACGTAGGTATTCATTGAGCACTTCACATCCATCAGTTATTATCAAGACATTGCTAATATCCTTCATTTTTTAACATCAATACATATTCGAACCATAGACTAATAGGAATACTATTCGAACCGTAGACAGCTGTTTACGATTCGAACCTTTGTTTTGGTTCGAATCAAACCAAACAAACAAACAATTCAAACGAAATTGATTGATTGGATTTTGCTTGTTATTTTTTTAGTGCTTTGCCCTTTCGGTCTGGCTATGGCATCTTAGGCCTTACCAAACCACATATTAAAACTGAAACATTGATTGATTGGCGCTAATGTTTTTCCCTTTCGGACTTGTAATATGCAGAAAAGATACCACAGCTTTAACAGAAAAGGAAAGGAGCCATTTCATTCTGGGCCTGGTCCATGTACACTATATAGAAAAATTAGGAAAATATAGGAGATTACAAGAAAAATACAATTTCATTAATTTGAAGACAAATGCGATGGTACAAGAATAGTTCTTCTGGTAAGTTTTTTACGATGTGAACACTATTTGAAGGCCGCCATGTTGGTTTATAATTGGCGTTTGACATGACATTGACATATTTTTCATGTCATGTTGTTTGATTTGATGTTTTTGTTTTGTCAGATAAATGTAGGTTGTCAAAATGACATTTCACGCACGTCCATCCGCCATATTTTTGTAGCGCTGTGTGTTGCTCTCTTTGTCGAAGAAAATCTTATTGTACCTTAAAACGAAGTCAATTGAAGTAAAATAACCAATTAAATACGTTTACTTTATTGATTAGCCATATTTTAGAGTAGTGTACACAGTGCAGGCCCATGTTCCATATATTGATGAAACGTCTCTTTTATTACTTTGCTAGGTCTAGTCGTTACATAGTGTGTTCGTTCTGTATGCACAGAGAGAAAAAGAGAAAGCAGCCACGTCAATATTGTAGGCGTTTAACTTAGTTTTTTAACTGTAACATCTCTTTTGTGATAACTACGTGTGATAATTTGTAAAAGAAACGAATTAACTCAATTTTTTTTTCATTTCAATTGGAATTAAAAATAAGTAATCTACATACAAAATAGAAAACGCAAAAACAAAACGCGACAATACAGGAATTTAAAATAACGCCATAAATCAAGTCAGTACTACCTGTGGTACTACATGCAAACTGTGTTGAGTCAATCACAACGTAGTTCAAGTCATTACCACCAGAAAAACAAGATCATTGGATTTTTGTAAAAAATAATTAAAATTGATTGAAGAGGCATTTATTTAATTTTCTCGTGTTATGGGTATTTTATGATATTATAAAATCTTTGTTTCATGACCTAATTTAGTAATGATTTTTCACATACTTCAATAACAAATCTTTACCCGTAAAGCCATCTATTGACATTCGTTTGAACAATATTTTTTAATAAGGGAATTAAATTAGGTACATTGAAACATGGTATCGATTTACAAACAGCAAAATGGGTGCCTACGTAGTGCAGCTGCTGAGACACAGATGGCGCTGATGCGTTGTGTTCAACAAGTCTGACTATGTCATCTTAGTCCTTACCAAACCACAGATTAAAACTGAAATATTGATCGATAGGAACTCTTCTTTTGTGATTTTATTTTGTAGTCATGGCCAAGTTCTGTTCTAATAAGGAATGTTGATTTTACTGAACCTTAAGGGACCTGTTGGTGCCAACCCGAAAAGTGATGAATAATGATACACGCAATCATTTTATTTCACTTGTACGCTTTACTCAAACAATATTACGTAAAACATTACCATAATTACACAATACTATTCAAAGTCAAAGGTTTTTATTTCAATAAAATCACTAGGATCACTTTGAAACGTCTTAGAAACTAGGTGAAGCTATGCCTGTTCCTCGCGACCAAGCAAGAATCAGGCAACAACCACGGCTTGGGATCTATAATTGTTTTCGATTATCCTTTTTTTTTATATATTTTTTTTAATTGTTATTATTCAATTTTGAACACGAGTTATTTTAAATAAATTGAGAGCACAACATCATTTTGCAAGGTTCCGCCAAAAAAGTCCGCGCTTGTAATTCTTCTTTTATTAAAAATGGCTTCTGCTGTATTGCAGTGATTATTGCCAATGTCAAATAATTTATGAATGTCAAGTTTCACCAGTATAATGTTTGTGTGCCAGGCTAACTGACTTTTCAGGGGTTCGCAGTGTCCACAACAAAGGGTATTTTCCCCTTAACGTAGGGTATTTCTTGGTGCCTAGGGTATTTATTAGGGGAAAAAATTTTGACAATGTGTGACAGATTCGAGGACATACTTCCACTAGAATTTAGCATAATAATAATAAAGCCTTTTATTCCGAAACTTACAAATTTTCTTATTACTAATTACCTAAACTATATAGAATTAGCATACAAGTTAGTTAATAATTTAAGTCTACTGAAAAAATACGATTTTGCAAAAAAATAATTTGGGAAAACTTATATATTTATATATTTATGAATTTAGGGTATTTTTCACTGAGTCTGGGGGAAAATCAAATTTCAGGGCTGGCAGCACTGTGGACACTGCAAACCCGCCACGCGCTGAATCGAAACAAAGATGGGTGGACGATTGTACACGCGATAATGTAGCTTATTGCTGTGACCATAGAGTGGCTTACTTTGTAAAGAAGCGCTAATTATTATTCAGACTTGCAGTTTGTCAAGGTAAACCTTATTCCCATACAAATAAGAAACAAATTAAAGTGCAAAACTTTCGTTCCTTATTTGTATGAAGGTAAGGTCGCATTCCCGTTGCGTGACTGTGTTAGTAAAATATACTTGCACTGGTCGTCCAAAAGAGTCCACTGCGCAATTCCACTGCGCAAGTCCAGTCCGCCGCGGCGGACCATCGCGGCTATCGAGGACCCTCGAGTACGCCGCGGCGGACTGGACTTGCGCAGTGGAATTGCGCAGTGGACTCTTTTGGACGACCAGTGCGCCGCGGCGCGAGACGGAAGGTCGAGGTCGAGGACCCTCGAGTACGCCGCGGCGGACTGGACTTGCGCAGTGGAATTGCGCAGTGGACTATTTTGGACGACCAGTGCGCCGCGGCGCGAGACGGAAGGTTGGGTTGTGAAATACGAGTACTGCGCGGCGCGTGCGTCTCCTAGGGTGCGCGGTGGACTTGCACCCGAGTATTTTTAAGACGTCTAAGTATCGTGAAGTCGTACTGGGGACGTCTAGTATTATGCGAGAACCTGGTTCAAAAACCTAGTAGCGTAAATACGAACCACCTCTAACCTTGAGCATTGCTAATGCGTTGCCTGCCCTGGAGAAATCCATGGAGAATATGTATATGATGAAATATTACAGGATTCAAACGCAGCCCGGCTGTTCTCGGACGAGGCGGCGGCGGTGTACGAAAGAGCAACCAGCGGGCCTCTCAAACGGTCAACCTTACTGCACTTCGCACACGCAGATTATGAAGAGAGCAGACTGCATTATAACAAGGTATATAAAATCAACCGTTGGAAGGGAAGACCTAGGCGTACGTTTAGTGACCAAATCGGTGACGTTTTGGACAAAGGCCAGGTCAAGAGTACCCCTCACCGACGAGCATGTATGAGGAATGTGATGAGAGTGAATACAGCAAAAGAGGTATGTCAGGATCGTAGCAAGTGGAAAGCCGAGGTCTCTACCTACCCCTCTAGGAAATAGGCGTGATTTTATGTATGTATGTATATAAAATCAAATGTTATATCCGCAAAGTATGGTATACTAACTTCCGCACGCGGCTTCGCTGGCGAAGTACCTACATAAAAAGTAGCCTATATGCTATTGTAGGTAAAGAACTCTTTATATTCCAAGTTTCATCTAAATCGGTTGAGCTGTTACGGTGTGATTGAATAACAAACATCCTCACAAACTTTCGCATTTAAAATATTAGTAGGATTATGTACAGAGTATACAATGTTCTTAGGGTAGGCATAAAGTCCTCACACTTGAGCTTCATGAGCATGCAAATATAAAAGTACCTTTGTAAGGTCGGGCGTGACACTCACTCATTTCATTCATAGTTAATAAGTTTACATAATATAGGTAGGGAAGTAATGAATGAAATGAAAATGAAAAAATATTTATTTACTGCAAAAATATACAGAGTTCATTATCATCATCATCATTTCAGCCGTTCGACGTTCACTGCTGAACATGGCCTCCCCCACAGACGGTGCAAATTCCTTAACATGTGGGGGGGTTTGCCCATACTCACCACGCTGGGCATGCGGGTTGGCGAGCGCAGTTAGAGCTATCGTTGTTAAAATGAGGGACGCTGCTGGCCATCCCCTAGCTTTTTTCCCTTAGTCGCCTCTTACGTCATCCGCGGATAGGTAGATATGGAGGGGCCTATTCTTCAGCAGGGGCCGTCACGGCCAATAGTGATACAGAGTTACTTTATCTTAATTAATGCTACAGTTTTGAGGTACTTTGCAGACAACTATTTGGTTATGGTGGAAGTATGTAGTGGTTTCCTCACGAGGCTAAGCCTGTATCGAGGAAACCAAGCTACGATTATATCAAAAGGAAGATGGCTCGGACAACATACATACATACAATCACGCCTATTTCCCAAAGGGGTAGGCAGAGACCACGGCTTTTCACTTGCTACGATCTTGACATACCTCTTTTGCTTCTCATTCACTCTCATCACATACCTCATACATGCTCATGAATAATTAATTGAAATTAAATAAATAAAATAAAATAATCACGAATTAATTAATGCCTATTTTAAAGCGTGTATACATTATAAAATTACACATTACTAACTTTTTCTGTGAAAAATATTTTTTTGAAAAACTTTTTTCTTGTGAAAATATTTTTTTTGTGAAAAACTTTTTTCTTGTGAAAATATTTTTTTTGTGAAAAATATTTTTTTCGTCAGGTGAATTCGGTGTACACGCGGTACCTGGACATGTCGGACTCGGACCCGACGCTGGCGTACGTGCAGTACATGAAGTTCGCGCGGCGCGCCGAGGGCATCAAGTCCGCGCGCACCGTCTTCAAGCGCGCCAGGGAGGACCCCAGGTCACACACATTTACATCATACTCTCTGGCCTCATAGCTCAGTTGGTAGTAACTCTGCCTTCTGCGCTAGAGGTCGCGGGTTCGATTCCCACACTGGACAAACATTTGTGACTAACACAGATGTTTGTTCTGTGTCTGGGTGTTAAATATATATCTATTATGTATATCAGTCTCTGGTACCCATAGTACAGGTTATGCCTAGTTTGGGATCAGTTGATCGTGTGAATATGTCCGGAATATTTATTATATTATTATTATTATATCCTACACTAGCTCCCGCCCACGGCTTTGTTCGCCACATACGAGGAAACACTAAAAATAAAATTTGAAAAATAATGAAAAATATTTATTACAAGTAAAACAATAGGTACACACGGAACGGGTAACTAACTATGCTAGGTGTACACTGTTTATGTTTTACTAGAATGATGTACACATTCCTGATAACTATGATACCCTCACTAGAGTGAATCTGTGTCGTGGGTATCTAGGAAAACGTTGAAAAACTGCATTAGCTAAATTAAAAACTGTATCGCAGTTTCCAACGCCCCCCCTCCGTTTAAGTAATTGATCTAATACAATAGATTAGGCTTATGCTCCTATAAAGTACTTAAAAGGAGTAAAGTACCAAAAAAAGTACAATAAATAAATATTCCGGACATATCACACACGATCAACTGATCCCAAACTAGGCATAGCCTGCACTATGGGTACCAGAGACTGATATACATAATAGATGTATATTTAACACCCAGACGCAGAACAAACATCTGTGTTCATCACATAAATGTTTGTCCAGTGCGGGAATCGAACCCGTGACCTCTAGCGCAGAAGGCAGAGTTACTACCAACTGAGCTATGAGGCCAATCTATGAGGAATTTGATGAGAGTTAATGAAGCAAAAGAGGTATGTCAGGATCGCAGCAATTGGAAAGCCGTGGACTCTGCCTACCCCTCTGGGAAATAGGCGTGATTTTAGGTATGTATTATAAGATTTGTGTATTTCTTTTGCAGATCCCGCTACCACGTGTTTGTAGCAGCGGCACTTATGGAGTACTATTGTTCTAAGGATAAGAACATTGCATTTAGGATCTTCGAGTTGGGACTGAAGAAATTTTCTCATATCCCGGAATACGTGCTGTGCTATATCGATTACCTGTCGCATCTTAACGGTGAGTATCCACACTGGTTCTGTCTTGGTCATCGGTGTTCATCATTATCATTTCAGCCTAATAATTTTTTTCTCATTTTTTCAAATCAAATGGCGTATATTTCAATAAAATCACTAGGATCATTTTGAAACGTCTTAGAAACTAGGTGAAGCTATGCCTGTTCCTCGCGACCAAGCCTACAAGAATCAGGCAACAACACGGCTTGGCCTATAATTTTTTTCGGTGATCCTTTTTCACAAAATGAAATGTAAATTAATAAATAAATATTCCGGACATATTCACAGGGTCAACTAATCCCAAACTAGTCATAGCCTGTACTACGGGTATCATCGACTGATATATAGAATAGATAAATATTTTACACCCAAATGTTTGTCCAGTGCGGGGATCGAACCCGCGACCTCTACGCAGAAGGAAGAGTTACTACTAACTGAGGTATCAGGCCAGTTAGAATGAAAAGCTTCAGTGTGGTTTTCTCGATAACTAAATAAAATCAAATCTCGATAAAATCAAATGAATCAATCAAAAACTAAATCAAAGAGAACATTTTCCTTCCCAGAGGACAACAACACCAGGGTACTGTTTGAGAGGGTCCTATCGTCAGGCAGCCTGGCGCCGGAGTCTTCGGTAGACATCTGGAACAGGTTCCTGGAGTTCGAGTCGAACATAGGGGATCTACTCTCCATCGTCAAGGTCGAGAAGCGGCGGCAGGCCCAGCTCGAGAAGGTATGAACGGTCCCCCACCCGGTGGATCGATTTATTATAAAATAAAAAATAAAAAAACTATTCCTTACATATTCACACTGTCAACTGATCCCAAACTAGGCATAGCCTGTACTATGGGTACCAGAGACTGATATACATAATAGATATATATTTAACACCCAGACACAGAACAAACATCTGTGTTAGTCACAAATGTTTGTCCAGTGCGGCAATCGAACCCGCGACCTCTAGCGCAGAAGGCAGAGTTACTACCAACTGAGCTATGAGGCCAGTCATATAGTATATTATTTATAGAAACACAGATTCTTTCATCGACGACGGTCATAGCCCTTTTCAGGGCCACCATACCTCAACCTGGTCACTGACTTAATACAGGATGACCAAGAAAGAATCAGTGACACGACATGAAGAAGAAGAACACAGATGTCCAAAGCGCCCAAATGTTACAATAAAAAAAAAATACAACACAGAAACAAGACTACCTAAATTGGATATCTAACAATCGATAACATCTAGAATCGAATGTCTGGAATCAAAACTATAATATAAACTATGTCTGCCAAAGATTTGGTAAAATCATTTATTGCTAAAAGAGTAATTCATGGAACGATGACGCTGAAGAATTCCGGAAGTCGGTGGGTATAGAAGGCTGAAGACCGTTCGTCGTGGCAATGGTTGACGCATAGTGCTGATGTGGACTGCTGGATGATGATGACTCGATGGAACGATGACATTGTGACTTGCACGTCACTTAAAGCAAAAGTCAAATCAAAAATCAGCTGTTTTGGGGTCAATTCAGTTCAAACTAAATTACATTATAAACTCTACATATAAGCCCGTTTTGGGTTAGTAATCATTTATGAATCAGCCTGTACATGAAAATAATATGACTATTGTTTATTTTTTTGAGCTCAGTTGATAGTAACTCTGCCTTCTGCGCTAGAGGTCGCGGGTTCGAGTCCCGCACTGGACAAACATTTGTGTGATGAATACAGATGTTTGTTCTGTGTCTGGCTGTTAAATATTTATCTATTATGTATATCAGTCTCTGGTACCCATAGTACAGTCTATGCCTAGTTTGGGATCAGTTGACCGTGTGTGATATGTCCGGAATATTTATTTATATTTATATATTCGACAGATAAAAGAGTTTGAGGGCAAGGAGACGGCGCAACTGGTCGACAGGTACAAGTTCCTCGACCTGTACCCGTGCAGCATCGCCGAGCTCAAGTCCATCGGGTACACAGAGGTAAGCTTGTGACAAAGTTATGTAGCTATATATTGTTTATGTAGGTGTATGTATTGTTTAATATCATGTCCAATGCTCATGTTGCACCCATGCCGGTACAAGTTGGGAACGATACCATTCAAGTTGTAGAACACTATGTCTATTTGGGTCAGACGATTCAACTAGGTAGGTCCAACTTCGACAAAGAGGTCAACCGACGAATCCAACTCGGATGGGCAGCGTTTGGGAAACTTCGTCATATCTTCTCGTCGCTGATATCGCAGAGCCTCAAGACGAAAGTCTACAATCAGTGCGTGTTGCCAGTGATGACATATGGCACTGAGACTTGGTCGTTAACTATAGGCCTCATATACAAGCTCAAAGTCGCTTTTTCATACTCGAAGCCCCCGAGTCAAGGATAGGGAATACAGAACCGGTTCTGTCTTAAAAACTGTGATTTTTCGGTATTTGCTGGTTCGACGGTATGGCGACCACGAACCGGGCGACGCAGTGTTAGATTGCCACGCAATGGACCGACCACATTGTGAAAGTTACCCGATGTTTAAGGATCTTCTTGTTGTCGTGTCTTCTTTCATGGTCATCCTGTATGAGTTCAGTGACCAGGTTGAGTAATGGTGGCCCTGAAAAAAGGCCTATGATCGTCGGTGAAAGAATCAGTGTGGTGAAAGGATTAAAGTGCGCCTCTTAGAGACTGCTTTCCGCATATTCATAGAATTTTATGAGTAAATAATAATAGATAAGTCATTTATTTCAGGCAACACAGCAAAGTACATGTACAAATACAGGGCCCATAGATATATACATAAATAAATATTCCGGACATATCACACATTGTCAACTGATCCCAAACTAGGCATAGCCTGTACTATGGGTACCAGAGACTGATATACATAATAGATATATATTTAACACCCAGACACAGAACAAACATCTGTGTTAGTCACAAATGTTTGTCCAGTGCGGGAATCGAACCCGCGACCATTAGCGCAGAAGGCAGAGTTGTGGTTAAAGATATTTATTTCTCAAAGAACAAAGTTCACTTATAGAGAATACAACATTTAGCTATTTCATGTAAGTACATATTGTACTGGTTTGGGTCCAGTGATGTAACAGTTACAGACGTGTAAATAATTTTTTTTTCAAATAAATTTATTGATAAAGAATGGAAGTATTTTTTAGAATATGGTCTTTTAATCGTTTTTTGAATATTGATAGACTGGTGGCTTCTTTAACAATATTAGGTATTTTATTATACAGTTGTGCTCCTTCATAAGTTATGTTTTTCTTCCCATAGTTTGTTCTAGGTCTTGTTAGTACAATATTTTTTGAGCTTCTTATATTATAATTGTGTATTTGATTTTTCCTCTTAAATGTATCACAGAGTTACTACCAACGGAGCTATGAGGCCAGTCAATATATAAAGTAAAGCCTTAATATGAATTTGCAGGTAGCGTCTATTTCTAACAAGTCGTGGGCGCTGGGCGGGCCGCTGGCCGGCGTCTCGCCCGAGCTGGCCGCCTACATCCTCGGACACAAGTACGTCAACATACCTCCTCGCTGCCGTAGCGGGTTCCATTCCCGCCGCGGGGCAAATTAATTGAAAATGTTGAATTTGCAACACCAATACAGAATAAGATTTATATAAATAGAAAGACTAGTTAGAATCCCGTATTCTGAACTAGTATTTCTATTTACATACATACATACATAAAATCACGCCTATTTCCCAGAGGGGTAGGCAGAGACCACGGCCTTCCACTTGCTACGATCCTGACATAACTCTTTCGCTTCATTCACTCTCATCACATTCCTCATACATGCTCGTCGGTTTAGGGTACTCTTGACTTGGCCTTTGTCCAAAATGTCACCGAGTTGGTCGCTAAAGGTACGCCTAGGTCTTCCCCTTCCAACGGTCCCATTCACACTCCCCTTATACACCTGTTTCGTCAATCTTCTTTCGTTCATCCTCTCTACATGATCAAACCATCTCAGCATACCTTACTCAATCTTCATCACTACGTCTTCTTTCACTCCACAACGCTCTTTTATCACACTCACTAATCCACATATACTTCGCAAAGCTCTGATGTATTCTGCCATGTTATGGCATGTCGAAAAAGTTTCGAGAAATAATATAGAACAAGAAAGAGCCAGTGACATGAAGGTGTTATTTACAGAGACAATGACCCGATGAAGGACATCGCGCGGCCGGACACCAGTCAGATGATTCCCTACAAGCCGAAATCGAACCCGCTACCCGGAGAACATCCAATTTCGGGTAAGTTTTAGAATACTATATCGCGAGCTGTGTTGGTCCATTTTTACCCGACAACGCCAAATTCAAAGGGATGGTTATGTTTTTAGCAGTCTATGTATGTATGTATCTTTTAGTTTTAGACATAATTCGTGTTGACAAAAAAAAACAATTTTTTTTCTGTTTTTGGACTTTTTATCATTTTTTTTAAGTAATTATTAAACGTAACAGAAGCTCTCTGCATCAAGATTTCTACCTAAAACCACAGAATAATAGATTATGAGCTGATTTGATCCTAAACAGCTGAAGCAGCTGATTTTTGCATAGTATTTTTTCAATGAAGAATGTCGAAGTTGTAGTACAAACTTTATTGCCAACTAGCTTCCGCCCACGGTTTCGCTCGCGTTATACCTACATGCTATTATAGGTAAAGACGCTTCCAACTGGTAGTGATCTGGATCAGTTGAGCTATCTATAGAACGTTTGTAACGATCTTTAGATGGCTCAACTGTTTCTTGTGTATTTTGTAAATATTAACTTGTATTAGTTTTAAGTTTATTTCTGTAAATAAAGTTGAAAGACCTCTATATATTCCAAGTTTCAACGAAATCGGTTGAGCCGACAACAAAAAACTGATTGAAAAACAAAAATCCTCACATACATGCATAAAATCACGCCTATTTCCCAGAGGGGTAGGCAGAGACCACGGCTTTCCATTTGCTACGATCCCGACATACCTCTTTTGCTTCATTCACTCTCATCACATTCCTCATACATGCTCGTCGGTTTAGGGTACTCTTGACCTGGCCTTTTTCCAAAACGTCACCGATTTGGTCACATCCTCACAAACTTTCGCATTTATAATATTAGTAGGATGACATTTATTTTGTTTTATTAATGAAACAAAATCGACAGCTCTTAGGCTCGTATTCAGAGACACGACTCAAGCATAGATTTAATCACAGATCAGCTGAACTCTATTAAAGTGTTGAATCTCTTCTAAAACATAGCTTTTATTCAAGAACGGTACTTAAACTACTCTCAGCTGAATCGAGTCTCAAATCTGTACTCAAATGTTCTCGTTTACATTTTGATTTATTTATAATTTTCGATCCGTTTTACGCAGAAATTCAAACAGCCAGGGTGGAAATAGAACAGAACTATAAAGTGAAGTATAAATATGCATCAAAGTACGTGTAACGGAACGAAAATGTCATTTGATTAATGTCTAATCACATCTAAACTCAAGCACCGATTTCGTCTGATTGACGTTTCAGAATAAGCATTTACTCAGGTGAACTGTGATCATTGAAGCTATACTTATGTATTACTTATGTATTACTTATGTATTTTAGTATTTAGAATTAGAATCTCGCCTCAAATCGAGATTTAAGTACAGATCAATGCTCGAGTCTTGTCTCTGAATACGAGCCTTAGATAATATGGTACAACTTAATTAATTCACTTTACTTAAAGCCAATAAAAGGATAAAAGGTTTTTTTTTTAGCTAATACATTAGAATTAGAATTATTTATTTCAGTTAAAACAGCAAGCTTACAGTATATACCAAAGTGCCTACTGTCTAAAATTAAAACTTAAAAATACTCTTAGCGAATTAAATATTATACAAATTTTATCATTAAAGATGTCGACATGTTGGATCTCGTGTACATAGGCATTTAAAATAGTGAGAGCTCTTAGCGTTGGCGCATTATGAGCGTGACAAGTTCGCGGCGTGTGGCATATGGCAGGCGAACAGTTGATGTCGACGGCGGCCACAGCGCACCTAATTGTCAGGCACACATAGTGGCATCATGCTCAAAGCGGTCGGATTATTCACTTTGTTACATGTATTAATTACGACCGTCATTACATTTGTAATGTAATGTCCAGGTGGAACATTCCCGATGCCGGCGGCGGCCGCGCACCTGTGCACGCTGATGCCGCCGCCCAGCTGCTGGCGCGGGCCCTTCGTGGCGCTCGACATGCTCATCGACCTCTTCAACAGGATCACACTGCCCGACAAACGTAACTTGCACTACTACTAACCAAATTGAACAGAATGTGGAGTATCTTACCCTCTTTTGAGAAGAAATTGCTTGATTCTTGCTCAAGTAGTGTATGATTCTTGCTTGAGTAGTATATGACCATTGCTCAAGTAGTGTATGATTCTTGCTCAAGTAGTGTATGATTCTTGCTCAAGTAGTGTATGATTCTTGCTCAAGTAATATATGATTCTTGGTCTATCTAATACAATTTATTCCTGCGTACGTTCCAGCACCGGCGCCTACGCAGGAGAACGGATGCGATACGAAGCTATTCGACCTCGCCCGCTCCGTGCACTGGATAGTTGACGACGAGGGCATCACCACCGTCGCGAGCAAGGTAAGTAATCCCGTTCTAGATGATTTATACATCGTCAAGAAGTGTTCAAACGGAGTGCGATGTCATCTGAAATTTACTTCAAAATGCTCGGGGTTCGGTAGGCAACGCATTAGCAATGCTCCAGGTGTTGCTGATGTCAATAGGTGACGGTAACCGCTTACCATCAGGTAGGCATGGTGATGAAAAAAAACATGAATATTTTCATTTTAATTTTTTTTTCTTAGACTTTCTGTAATTGCTTGTTTTGGTATTTTTATCAACTTAAGAACTAATAACTAAACGTACAAGAAGTTTGGAATCAAGATTGCTACCTAAAACAGCTAATTCATTGAATTTGACCTTTTTTGACCCCAAAACAGCTGATTTTCGCATAGTTTTTTCTATGAAAAATGTCGAATTTACAAGTCGTAGAACAAACTTTATTGCCAATTGGGTGTAGAATAAACCCTTTTCGTAACCGCATACATATTGTGAATCACCTTGTATACTTAAAAGAGGGTCCCAAACCCATGAAATGTATCATAGATTACGTTTATCGAAATAAAAATATTTGTATTTAGATACCACACCTCAGTCAATCACAACTTATTTCTTTACTTAATTTATAATTACAGGGTCGCAGAAGGAAAGCGGGCGATGATTCGGATGATGATGACCTCGGTGCGGCCCCGCCCGTCAACGACATCTACCGCGCGCGCCAGCAGAAGCGAGTCAAGTGAATGGTTCCCACTGCTGGGACTGCATCCCACTACATCCTACTAATATTATAAACGCGAAAGTTTGTATGTATGGATGGATGGATGTTTGTTACTCTTTCACGTAAAAACTACTGAATGGATTTTAATGAAACTTCACAATAATATAGCTTATACATCAGAATAACACATAGGCTACAATTTATAAAGATATTGTGTGAATTGTCCAAAATATGACTACTAGCTACTCGAATATATAATACTAATCCTGCGCAGACGAAGTCGCGGGCACCAGCTAGTAGTACATATACATGTCTAGGACTGCATCCCACTACATAAAAAATGATTCTGAACATGTATTCTATCCCGAAGGGGCTTATTCTACACACAATTGGCATTAAAGTTAGTAATTTTTCATTGAATAACTATGTAAAAATCAGCTGTTTTGGGGTCCATACAGTTCAAACTCGATTATTAGGGAAAAACTCTAAAGGAGCCTCTAAGAGGAGCACTTTAATCCGGTTCATTCATCGACTGTCATTGGCCCTTTTCAGGGCCGCCACACCTCAACCTGGTCACTGACCTTATACAGAAAGTAAGACCAAGAAAGAATCAGTGACACGAAAATAAGCGAAATTTTTTTTGAAATGAGCTGTTCTTGTCATCTTTATCATCATCAGCCTGATGAAGTCTGAACATAGGCCTCCCCCCAGCTCCCTTTATAAGTAATAATTAAACGTAATTGAGTTGGAACCGATTTTTTTTTTCTCAGAAATATGTGGATTTTCGTTGTCAATTGTGTATGTCCTTTTAGAAATACTCTACTTGGGATTACCGTTGAGTAGCATCTAAGTTACCGTGCGGGTGGAGCCGCGGGCGGAAGCTAGAATAAGTTATGTAAATGTTAGAAAATATGATTTAATTTTAATTTTCTATGGAATAAATGAACTTTTAAACTAAACATAGACCGTGTTTAATTTATTTTCCTTTACATATTTTTTTTATTCAAGCAAGCAACCATACGGCCCGCCTATTGGTTACCGTAGCCTATGAACGCTTGCAATAGCAGACGTATCACACACGCTTTGCCGACCCCAATTGTAGTCGGTGTTATTTATGATCTATGTATAAGTGTCTAGAAGGGATGGTTGGGGTGTACATAACGGGACACTATGGAATTAGGATTTAGGAAAAATGTGATGTGACCTTCATATGACAGGATCAGCTGAATTTATAATAATATTTATTATTCCGACTCGGAGCACCCCGACCCCACGCGGTCCGACTCTGTCCTACCCTCGGGTGTTTTTTTATAAAAGGTGCTTAGCTCGTAGGAGCTCCTGAGAGTAACGAGAGTGAAGGCCGAGTGTGCGAGTGAAACGAAGGGGTGACGAGCGAGATTTCTGGCGGAACCCACCTACTACCCGTAGGGAGTACGGTTGGGACTTTGGCAATTTTTTCTAAGTCCTAAATCCATAGTGTCCCGTTATGTACACCGACCGAAGGGATCTCATCCAGATAAATTATGCAAGATCCAGCTCTTTATTCAACTAATACAAAAACACTATGCATTATCTATTTATTGCTCACTATGCTACAAATAACAGAAAATATCAAAAAAACCATCTGAACAAATTAAAATCATAAATTGTTTTAACAATAATTTATTTGCTTAAAATTAAATAATGTACATGATCTAAAGGAAATCACTACAGCTAAAGTTCACAAACGCAAAAACTACCATTTTATCGAAGTGTTTTTTTATTTATTTTCAATGGATTATGTTCTCAGATAGTACAAGTTGATTCATAATATGTATCATCGTCATCATTCCAGTCGTTGGAAGTCCACTGCTGAACATCGGCCTCCCCCACATTTCCGGAGCGACTTCCTATCATGTGGGGGTAAATTGACTTGGTATTTCAAAGTGATCACCACGCTGGGTACGCAGGTTGGCGAACGCAGTTTTATATTTGTGAAAATAGAGGACGCTGCTGCCCATCCCCTAGCTTTTTTCCCTTAGTCGCCTCTTAAGACATCCACGGGTAGAAGATATGGAGGGGCCTATTCTTCAGCCTCGGGCTACCACGGCTTAAAGTATACTATCTAAAGAAGGGTTTTATTCTTCACCCAATGGGTAGTAAAGTTCGTTCTACGATTTTTGGAAATTCGTCATTTTGCATTAAAAAATAACACCGCAAAAATCTGCTGTTTTAGTCAAATCAGTTCAAACTCCTTTATATTATCCTTTATACAACGAATGTGTCAAACAAGCATACGTCCCACCTGTTAGTGGTTACCGTAGCCTGACATGTTGTTATTTATGCATAGTTATTGCTTAGATAATTTATCTAAGAGGTATTGTCATCATCATCATCATCATCAGTCTGTAGAAGTCCACTGCTGGACATAGGCCTCCCCCAAAGAGTTCTATGACGAACGGTCTTGAGCCTTCTCCATCCACCGACTTCCCGCAACCTTCACAATGTCGTCGGTCCATCGGGTGGGGGGCCTTCCAACACTGCGTCGCCCGGTTCGTGGTCGCCATTCGAGAACCTTTACTCCCCAACAAGAGGTATTGTAATTATTATTAATTACACAATAATAAGACAAAGCCCTATACAGCTGCAAATATACTATGTACCTAACGACCTAAATTTTGTATTATATTCTGAATAATTTCATGTAAAAATTGACGTAACTAAGTGTTCTCCAAAGTCCCTAAGGTTTGAAATAAATGAATTGAATTGAATATGAACGCTTGCAATACAAGCTGTTTAGGTAGAAATCTTGATGTTGAACTTCTCGTTATTTTTATAATTAGTTATAAAAAAATGTTATAGAATATCGCCCGAAAACTGAAACGTCACTTAGATATAAGTGGTGATCTATCTAATTGATGTTTGAGTATACAATTCTGAACGATATCCGAGTCTCAAATAATTGAGAACATCTCAAATAGTTAAGTGACGTTTCAGTATTCGGGCGTAAGCCCCTCCCGGGATAGGATATATAATTATTTTAAATCACCTTGTACATGAACAAATTGTCAAATCTAAACGGCTGGTTACTGTGTTGGTGAACTCTAGCAACTTAAAGTAAATAGTTTAGATGAGGTCAGTGCAAAGTAACGATTTAACAACATCAGGTGGAACTACTCACAGGAGGTTGTATTGCCAGCGACATATTTTTCTTAAATCAATCTAATTTCTACGGACTTAGTCGTCCGTTCCCCTTTTTTGCTTATGTTTATTATTTTTTATGTTAGCTTTATTGTTTCTCACATTGCACCTTTTTTTGCCACCATGTTAAGATGGAGTAGGTTTCAGCACCTACACCATCCTATTCAACCTTATCCATAGGAAAGATATGCTCAATACGTGTGACAAGCCAAGGGTCTCTGTTCGATGTTTTCCTTCACTGTTTTAAGCCCATACATAGATCAGTCCAAAGATAGATAGCAAAATCTTTATTGCACAGGACAAAGAGAAGTACATAGGCGAACTTAATGCTAGTTAGCATTTTGAGTTGTGAGGAAAAAGGTTTGGAATTAAATTAACCTTGTCACTATATACAAGAAACAGTTCTATTTTCCACTTAGGTCCCCTTCTAAACACAGAGGTCAACTGACCACTGCGCCACCGCATTAAATCTAGTGGGAGCGGGTTCGATTACCACCAGAGTCGTTTTTTTTGGGATTTTCTAGAAAAACCCCTTTGGTAGACTTCATTCTCCGCAAAGGTTGCTGACATCCGTTGGATGGCCCCCCACAAGATGGCGCTATTACCTGATATAGATAGCTGGAAGCTGTTCAACGACCCCCCACTAGGTGGGTGCTACGACCTGATATAGATTGTTGGGAGCCATTGAACGGTCCCCCACTAGATGGTGCTACGAATCTATGGTGGAGGCCTATTTACAGCAGTGGAAGTCCTACGGCTGAAATGATGATGATTCTACGCACTGTCCTCATCTTAAGTTCAAACGAGAGGTCCATGAGCACTAGTTTATCGGTCTATCTCCCCGAACACGACGTCGAGAGTGCCGATAATAGCCACGATGTCAGCGAGCATGGAGTTGCGGCCAATTTTTTCGAGCGCAGCGAGGTGAGCGAAGCCGGGCGCCTTGATCTTGCATCTGGATGGAAATTTTAATAGGTTATTAATTTTACATCGCATTTAAACTTCAAATAATCGACCAATAACCGACCGGCGAGAAGTCGTGCGGGTTCGATTCCTGCAGTGGGATAAATGTTTGCATGATCTGCAAATATGTGTGATGGTGTTGTGGTGGTACTCGTAAATTCTGATACCCACGACACAGGGGGACTCCCTATGTCGTGGGTACAACTCCCAATGGTTCTACAGATCTTAGACACCACATAGATAAAATCACGCCTATTTCCCAGAGGGGTAGGCAGAGACCACTGCTTTCCACTTGCTACAATCCTGATCCTCTTTTGCTTCATTCACATTCCTCATACATGCTCGTCGGTTTAAGGTACTCTTGATCGGGCCTTTTTCCAAAACGTCACCGATTTGGAAAAGGCCATAGACATCATAGAGCTATAAAAACTTCGAAATTGACATCAGTTCTATATGTATGTTGCTTGTGACCAACAGTGGACCTCAGATAAAATGAGGAAAACTGGCGCAGCCGGTAGGATCTGGAATCTAGATTATTCTAAAACATACCTGTAAGGCTTGGAGCTTCCATCGGAGACGAGGTAGACCCCGAACTCGCCCTTCGGGGCTTCGATGGCGGTGTAGGTGGCTCCCGGGGGCACCTGGTAGCCTTGAGTGAACAACTTGAAATGGTGGATGAGGGCTTCCATTGACGTCTGAAAAACATAACGAACTTATGTATTTTCAAACCGAGCGAGCTAAGCTCTCTCCAAAAATTTGGGCGTATCGGCGTTGTATGTTTATTTGTATTAGTAGCATGGAATTTAGTAGGTCAACAGGTTGTGCTATCAAGATTTCCTGGTAAGAATATGAGTTAAATCAGCTAAGGGGATAAGATTGCTAAGATTTTAGGGGATGCGCAAAAACATGTTTCAAAACCCTAAAAGTGTAATGAAAATATATCAAAACTTTTTAAAAGTCATACTTCTACCTCTAGATTTAAATTGCTTAATTCTAGAGAATGTTTTTTCTCAGATCTGACACACAGTCAAAATGTTTTTCCCTAAACAATACCCCGAAGAATTCTTAACCCTAAAAATACCCTAGGCACCAATAAACACCCCCAAAGGGGAAAATACCCTATGTTTAAGCACCAATAAATACCCCAAAAGGGGAAAATATAGTAAGTTGTTCTTCAACGTACCTTCATCTCCTCTCGGTTCGGCGGCGTCAGTTTGGCGTCGTCAGTCTTGATCTCGCCGGGTGGCATCTGGTTGAGGCACTGGTCGATGATGCGGAGAGACTGTCGCATCTCCTCGACGCGGATCAGGTATCTGGAAAGAATAACGCTTATGAATGTACGGACAAAGATTTATTATTTATTTGCTCGCATCTTGATAAAAACTGCCCGTTTTAAAAAAACCCTTAAGTCCGTATTTCATTATTTGAATTTATAAGTATTTGTACCAAGTTGCAGATAAATCTCTCGATATGTTAAGATTCTCCCATACAAACTTTGACATTTCATTACACCCTTTTAAGGGGTAGTTTAGATGACAGTGTAACATCATTCAGTTATTGTTTTTATTAATCTATTGTATTATTATTATTTTTTGTTTTTACTATTTAATATAATTGCCTTATTTTGACTGTGTATTTTTGACATTTAATGTAACTGAAATGTTATAATTTTAATTAGTCTAATTGGATTTGCCGTACTAGTTAAATAAATAAATCATAAAAGAGCATTGCTGCATCGCTTTTTTTTATATTTTTTTTTTTGTGTGTATTAATAAATCATAATAATAACCATTTATTTCAGGCAACATTAGTCTAGTACAAGATGTTAAATACTTAACAACTACGGCCCATATAAAATACATACCTTAGTCTAACATATATAAAATAAACCTATTGTGAGGATTATAACCTATGTGTGAGGATTGTGTTCAGCCGTGGCCGTCCTACGGCTGAAATGGACACATATTTATATTTTATACAGTGGACAACTTTAAAATGAGAAAATTAAATGTAATGTGAACGTCTTCATTAGTGTGTGTGTTTTTGTATTGTGCATGCTTGTATATCTTTAGAAGTAATTTTATATTTCAGACACGATGTAAAAAAATTTGTGTTTGTTGCCTGATTCTTCTAGGCTTGGTCGCGAGGAACAGGCATAGCTTCACCTAGTTTTTAAGACGTTTCAAAGTGATCCTAGTGATTTTATGGAAAACGACTGGCCTCATAGCTCAGTTGGTAGTAACTCTGCCTTCTGCGCTAGATGTCGCGGGTTCGATCCCCGCACTGGACAAACATTTGTGCGATGAACACAGATGTTTGTTCTGTGTCTGGGTGTTAAATATATATCTATTATGTATATCAGTCTCTGGTACTCATAGTACAGGCTATGCCTAGTTTGGGATCAGTTGACCGTGTGAATATGTCCGGAATATTTATTATTTATTTATTTATTGAAATAAATGCCTTTTGACTTTGACTTTAAATTGTTATGATGAATGAATAAATGAAATGAAATGATGTTTACCTGTCGTAGCAGTCCCCGTTGGTGCCGATGGGCACGTCGAACTCCATGTGCTCGTAGGCGTCGTAGGGCTGCGTCTTGCGCAGGTCCCACTTGATGCCGGAGCCGCGCAGCATCACGCCGCTGCACGAACACACATACAATAACTATCATTATTATAACTAAAATTGAATATTGATAATTTTAAATTGAATGGTGACTCTCACATGTATACATACATACATACATAAAATCACGCCTGTTTCCCAGAGGGGTAGGCAGAGACCACGGTTTTCCACTTGCTACGATCCTGACATACCTCTTTTGCTTCATTCACTCTCATCACATTCCTCATACATGCTCGTCGGTTTAGGGTACTCATGACCTGGCCTTTTTCCAAAACATCACCGATTTGGTCACTAAACGTACGCCTAGGTCTTCCCCTTCCAACGTTCCCATTCACACTCGCCTTGTACACCTGTTTCGTCAATCTACTTTCGTTCATTCTCTCTACATGTATAACATGTATGACACTAGAAATAAAAATAATATATCAAATCCTGCTCATAGACTTGCTAAAGTAGATAAAAGTTTCTTATGTATAAGCATCAGACTATTTAGACTGGCCTCATAGCTCAGTTGGTAGTAACTCTGCCTTCTGCGCTAGAAGTCGCGGGTTCGATTCCCGCACTGGACAAACATTTGTGACTAACACAGATGTTTGTTCTGTGTCTGGGTGTTATATCTATTATGTATATCAGTCTCTGGTACCCATAGTACAGGCTATGCCTAGTTTGGGATCAGTTGACCGTGTGAATATATCCGGAATATTTATATTTATTTATTTAATAAACTCCCGAATGAACTTCGAAACACAAATGATATAGAATTCGCTAACAAATTAAAAAGATTATTATTTGACAAGTCATACTACACTCATGACGAAGCTTTTGCTGATACATTTGTAACATTATAAAGATAAGGTTATTTTTATTTTTGTTTAATTTTGTACCGTAGGTAGTACTTTACTTTTTAAATTGTATTTTTTAACGTATTGTAAGCTTTGACATTTCCAAGTGTACCAACGTCTGTACCTTTATGGAATAAATTGCATTGAATTGAATATGTAAAAACTAGATGGAAAGACGATATAAGGAAACTTTTTTTTATGTTAAATGGATGCAAACAGGCTTAAAGCCCACCTGATGCTAAGCAGTTACCGTCGCCTATTGACGTTTTGGAATGTATAATCAAAGCTCTTTCATATGATACCCCACTTCATAAATTTGTATTATATACATTTATATTATATACCTATTTGTTAATTATTTGTTTGTATTACTTATTTGTTAATTTGTTTTATTAACAGGGCTAATTACACTCTAAGAACTTTAGTACCTACTTTGATTAAGTTTAGTAATATGTGAGTGCAATTGTTTGTTGTCCCGAATCAATAAAAATAAATAAATTACTTTTTTTTCAAACCCCCTTTTGGACTCCTATATCTTACCAACCCCTTGGCCGATTTAACTCAACTTGTTAGCCGGAAATTCAGATGGTGCAACCTGTTCTATGAAATTTTAAGAAGATTGGATTAACGGTTCGACAGTTATGCTCGAACAAATAAACATACAACGCCAAATCGCCCGAGTTGTTTGAGATCTTCGCTCGCTCGATCAATAGGATAACAGGTTACCTGAAGCCGTAGTTCAGAGCATCTTGGGCGGTGACGATGCCGATGTCCTTGGTCCGCTGCACCCATATCCTGTTGGTGGTCAGCACATCCTCCACCTCGTCCAGCCGCTCCGCGAACTTGGACGAGAACTCGTATATGTCGTCCATTAGGCCGAGAGGCATGTCCTAACAACAAGAGAATACAAGTGATTCATAATTTATTTATTTATTGAACAAAATCACACAGCTATTAAAAACTTAAACATGAAAAACTTATACTAACAGCCAATAACGGAATTTCATTCATTTTATATACACACCGGCACAATTAGCGGAACAGAAAAAAAAGTGAGACTATGAGATAATAACGCATATATTTGACGAAAATGTAATTAGACACAAAATAACAAATTGATTAACATCTTTTAACAACGACTTTGAAAAGTCTTCGTTATTTTTTATTGAAAAATAAAGAAATTTGAAATAAGTGAAATTTTTAGATGATTATGAACCATCACAAAAAATAAAATAAAGTAAGTATTAAATGATTTAACAATAAAATTAAAGCAATATTAATAAAGAGTGTTTCCCCCTCTTGCTCTGATTACGGTTTCCATTCGTCTGGGCATGCTACAGATTATGTTATCGATGATTTCTTGAGGCAACCGCTCCCACTCCTCAAGTAATGCGTTTCCAAGTTCATTCAGATTGTTGGGGGGTGGCATTCTGGATTTAACCCTTCTTTTTAGCAAGTCCCAGACATGCTCTATCGGATTCATATCGGGGGAATTTGCTGGCCACTGCACCACCGGTATACCTACGTGGCTCAGATATGCCTGTACCGATTGTGCACTATGAGCACGAGCATTATCTTGCATTAGAATAAAGTCGTCACCAATAAATGGGGCAAATGGTACAACATGTTCATCTAAAATGTCTCTGATGTATCGATCTGCTGTCATGGTCCCTCCTGTGACTATCACTAACTCCGTGCGAGCTACCAAACATATCCCTCCCCAAACCATAATCGAGCCGCCACCATAAGCCACTGTGTGTTCAAAATTAGACTGTATGTGGCGTTGTCCTTTGCGTCTCCATATTCGCTGTCTCCCATCAATCTGTTTTAAAAGAACTCTGCACTCATCAGTAAAGAGAACCTGCTGCCATTCGTTCAAATCCCAATGACGATGTTCTCGCGCATAGCTTAATCGGTTTACGCGGTGACGTCTCTCAAGTTTTGGGCCTTTGGCAGGTATATACGACCCTGAACCAACTTCTTCAAATCTCCTGCGAACTGTACGCTCACTTACTCGTACTCCTCGAACGTCTTCCAGTTCATTTCGAGCTTGTACAGCCGTTAATCGCGTACAGACATATATGAGCCACGTAGGTATACCGGTGATGCAGTGGCCAGCAAATTCCCCCGATATGAATCCGATAGAGCATGTCTGGGACTTGCTAAAAAGAAGGGTTAAATCCAGAATGCCACCCCCCAACAATCTGAATGAACTTGGAAACGCATTACTTGAGGAGTGGGAGCGGTTGCCTCAAGAAATCATCGATAACATAATCTGTAGCATGCCCAGACGAATGGAAACCGTAATCAGAGCAAGAGGGGGAAACACTCTTTATTAATTTTGCTTTAATTTTATTGTTAAATCATTTAATACTTACTTTATTTTATTTTTTGTGATGGTTCATAATCATCTAAAAATTTCACTTATTTCAAATTTCTTTATTTTTCAATAAAAAATAACGAAGACTTTTCAAAGTCGTTGTTAAAAGATGTTAATCAATTTGTTATTTTGTGTCTAATTACATTTTCGTCAAATATATGCGTTATTATCTCATAGTCTCACTTTTTTTTCTGTTCCGCTAATTGTGCCGGTGTGTATATTATTATGTTATTCCTTAAAACGACAGCCACCATGTTTAAATATGTACTTAAAATAATAGTAATAACTTTATAATAAAAGATCTATATAAATATTGATGAAATGAGAAAATCCGTAGAAGAACTAAGGTCACCGACATAGCTCTCAGAATTAGCAAGTTAAAGTGGCAGTGGGCAGGCCATATAGCTCGCAGAACCGACAACCGTTGGGGAGTAAAGGTTCTCGAATGGCGACCACGAACCGGGCGACGCAGTGTTGGAAGGCCCCCCACCCGATGGACCGACATTGTGAAGGTCGGGAAGTCGGTGGATGGAGAAGGCTTAAGACCGTTCGTCATGAAACTCTTTGAGGGAGGCCTATGTCCAGCAGTGGACTTCTACAGGCTGATGATGATCATGATGATGAATTTGTATTTATTTAAAACATTACGTCTATCATTACAGGTCAGACCTAATACAATAGAGTAGTCATCAGAATAAGATAAGATAAATCAAGCTAATTAACTAAATACAATGTCAATAAGTAAAATAATTCAGTAAAAATAATAACACATGATGATAAATATTGATGCTTATTAACATAATTATTGTACCATATACAAGGTGATTCATAATATGTATGCTATCCCAAAAAGGGCTTATTCTACACCCAATAATATTTGTTCAATAATGTTTGTTCAACGACTTTTGGAAATTTGTTTTTTTTCAGCTGTCAAATCAGTTCAAGTTCAGTTCTTCTCGTAAGTTTGGGTATTAGCTATAAATATCATAATCATACCAAAAACAGCTTATTTGAGAAAGTTTCGGAAAAAAATGAAAATATTGATATTTTTTTTCGCTAATATTATTTCTTTTTGTTGATAGAATAACCCCTTTTCGGGATGGTATACATGTTATGAATCACCTTGTATATTAACCGTGCCTGATGTTTAACTTGCCGTGTTGGTTTAATTACTTACCAGTGACACCCCCCCAGGTCTGATATAAGCAGCGTGCATCCTAGCACCGCTGGCTCACTCGTAGAACTCCACTATCCTCTCCTCGATGAGCCAGAAGAATGGAGGTGGGTGTCAAACTACTTACTAGTGACACCCCCCCTCCTCCCTAGCTCTGTTATAAGCAGCATAGATCCTGGCACCGCTGACTAGGTCTTAGAACTTCATCACCTTCTCCATCTTCTTCTCCCTTGCCAAGAATGCCAGAAGTGGGGGGTTAAATAACTTACCAGTGACACCCCCCCAGGTCTGATGTAAGCAGCGTGCATCCTGGCGCCGCTGACACGTTCGTAGAACTCCATCATCTTCTCCCTCTCCTCGAAAAGCCAGAAGAATGGAGTCAGGGCCCCCACGTCGAGGGCGTGGGTTCCCACCGCCATAATGTGGTTTAGAATACGAGTGATTTCCGCGAACAAGGCTGGAATAATAATAATGCTAGTAGTGGCATTGGTACGTTCGTGGTCACTGATTCTTTCTTGGTCATCCTGTGTAAGGTCAGTGACCAGGTTCGGGTATGGTGGCCCTTCTTCTTGTCGTGTCACAGATTCTTTCTTGGTCATCCTGTATTAGGTCAGTGACCAGGTTGAGGTATGGTGACCTATGGCCGTTGAAAGAATCAGTGTAGTGAAAGGATTAAAGTTCGCCTCTTAGAGGCTCCTTTCGTGCACAACAGGTAAATAAATTTACTTGGTAGTAGATATTGAGCCGGAATGTTTCCGATTGAAACTTCTGTAGGTGCTTTTCATCTGCCCAAGACTTTCGGAGCCAGAGTCATTCGTTCCATATCGTAGTTGGTATCGCATTGCCGATTCAAGGCGAAGATGCGGGTTCGAAAATTATGAGTATCATTAAAATTTTAAAACTTTCCCAAAGAGCCTCTCCCAAAGAGTTCCACGACGAACGGTCTTGAGCCTTTTCCATCCACAGACTTCCCGCAACGTTCACAATGTTGTCGGTCCATCGGGTAGGGGGGCCTTCCAACACTGCGTCTGCCGGTCCGTGGTCGCCATTCGAGAACCTTTACTCCCCAACTGAAACTTACTTCTAATATATTTAGCCCGGATAGGGATATCAATGTTCAACAACTTCTCGACAGCCAGACTGTAGCACTGCTCGTTGCACATCATGGAGACATAGTCCAGTCTGTCGAAGTAGGGCAGTGCCTGAGTGTATGTCTTGTACTCAATCAATTTCTCGGTGCCTCGATGGAGTAGGCCTATGTGTGGATCGGCTGCTCGTACTGTCTGTAAACAAATAATAACAATTTTTTAAAGAATCTGTTTTATTTGTGAGTTTGTTCGATTCGAAAGTCGGGGTACCTCCCGCTACGCCAACTGCAGGTACAGCTGGTTTTTAACCAACGCAAAAAAAGGAGGAGGTTATCAATTCCTACTAATATTATCAATCCTATGGTGACTATCAATGTATTTTTTTATGTTGATTACTCCGTAACAAATGGTCCTTTCACCATCATATTGAGTTATTTTTCCCACATCATCAAACACTAATTTACCTCTGTTTTTCTGCTAAATATTAAACCAAACGCAAGCTTCGAAGTTTAATCGAAATTGGTTGAGCCGTTACGGTGTGATTGAACCACAAACATTCGCATCTACAAGGTGATTCATAACATGTATTCCATCCCGAAAGGGATTATTATTCTACAACCAATTGGCAATAAAGTTTGTTCTACGACTTTTGGAAATCGTCATTTTTCATTGAAAAAACTCTATGCCCCCATCCAAACTTCTTGTACGTTTCTTGTATAAAAATACCAAAAACAGCTAATTTGAGAAAGTTCGTGAAAAAATATTCAAAAAAAAATGGTATACATGTTATGAATCACCTTGTATAATATTAGTAGGATATTTAAGATGAAATATCGCACGCCGGCTCGCAACTCGGCTTTGGAACTAGTGTGGTGAAAGGCATACCTCTCCGTCCAATTCGAGGACGAGGCGGAGCACGCCGTGGGCGGCCGGGTGCTGCGGCCCGAAGTTCAGGATCATGTTCCGGACCTGCTTCTCAGTCGGCGTGATTATACCTGAAAAACAATAACTATTTAAATACTTGCAAACCCATAGGGGTCAGCGCTCACGGGCGGAGTGGCGGCGTAGCGACAAACTATCTAAACATCTGAAACTCAATCTTATCCATTCCATCCCACTTCCTACTAATATTATAAATGCGAAAGTTTGCGAGGAAGTTCGGATGTTTGTTGTTCAATCACGGCTAAACGGCAAAACGGATTTGGATGAAATTTAGCACAGAGATTGATTATAGTCTGGAATAGCATATAGAGTACTTTTTATCTTCATAGGTACCACGCGCGTCAGCTAGTTATGAATAAAAGGATAATAGTCTTACTGTTATAAGGGGGGTGCTTCAGCAGTGAGGTGACCTCGTCGGGGTACATGACAGCACCCTCAAACTGCTTCACATACTCTGCATCCGGCATCCACTTGGATGCATTGCGTTGAGAGCTGAAATTATTATACTCTTAACATTTATTTAATGATCAAGAGAGTGAAGATCTTTTTTTTTTTATATTCCGGACCTATCACACACGGTCAACTGATCCCAAACTAAGCATAGCCTGTACTATGGGTACCAGAGACTGATATACATAATAGATATATATTTAACACCCAGACACAGAACAAACATCTGTATTTATCAGACAAATGTTTGTCCTGTGCGGGAATCAAACCCCCCACCTCTAGTGCAAAAGGCAGAGTTACTACCAACTGATCTATGAGGCCTGTCGATCTCTCGAACAACTTGGGCGAATCAGCTTTGTTGTTGATGTTTATTTTGTAGAGCATAACTTTTGAACCGTCAATACGATCTGCATAGAATTTAGTAGGTCGACAGGTTGAACTAAAGATGATCAAAGACCTTCTCGTGGCCATCAACTTAAGCTGGCTCAGAGAATTTCCCACTAGGCAAACACAGCTTTATAAACAACTGATTGGCGTTTTCATATTCCACTTTTCACAGTACCCAACAGTAGTTTCAGTACTCGGGTATTAAAGTCTATGCGAATATGGGCTGATTGAAGCAAATACCTAGCCTACGTAGTGGACATGAGACAGAAGAGGGCATAATGGAAGTGACAGGATCGAATAAAGGTTCCTAAACTACATTTAAATAAATAACACCATAATAACAATGATTTTGTATACTGCCAGATCAGCTGTTTTGGTTTTGTATGTAAACAATACATTCTTGACTGTGATTTCTTCCTGAATACATATTACTTGTAGTTCATTTGCTTATCGAATATCGACAAGTAAATAATGTTACACGGAATCTTCGTAAAACCTAATTAATTTCGCCGTAGTAACCTAAAAAGTTACATAATTTTCTTGTAACTTATTAGAATGATTACAACAGAAACGAGTACTTGTGTATTTAAATCACTCACTTCACATTATAAACTGCCGGAATATTCCTCAAAATGCTTGCTTTTGGGCCGAAATTCGAAGATTTTCGCAACAAAACATTCACGAGAGAGGCCATTTTTGACGGGACTGGAGATTAGGGATGTCCGACGTCGTACAACAGAAGAAACATCGAACTTTTTATTTTTTATTGTTAACAATTTATTTTTAGTGTAGTACATATTTAAGATACAATAGCCTTGTTTCATTATAATATTCAATACTTGAATAAACTTATAAGTAGTTTAATAGCTCTAAGTGCATTCGCCAAACTGCGTGCCAAGCGTGGTAATTATGAATAACTCTATGGATTCCTCCCACATCATAGGAAATCGCTCTAAAAATCTGTGTGGGAGACCAATGTTCAGCAGTGGACTTCCAACAGCTCGAATTTGTTTTGATCGAAACAGTTTTGATTCATTTTGTGTCTGTCCGTGTCCTAATTATCTCGGTTAAACAACACCTATTTTCACAACAAAGAATCCGTGGATTAAGAAATTAATTAAACCAGCTTAGGTACGAGATCCAGCACTTCTAGAAACCAATGTGTCAGGCAATACCAATCAATGGTGGCGTACGCCATCTAGCGTTGGACTATGTTAACAATAGGCGAGCGAGATCAAGCATTCTGGTGGTGT
Organism: Anticlea derivata; assembly: GCA_947579855.1. NCBI lineage: Eukaryota > Metazoa > Arthropoda > Insecta > Lepidoptera > Geometridae > Anticlea > Anticlea derivata. The sequence goes on along the minus strand of OX388287.1, from coordinate 1,607,960 downwards.
ATATAACACAGGCCGGAGCGTGGGACGCAGTGGACAACACGGTGATTAATGAGACACGTAATGATTAGAAAATGTAATGATTATAAACATAATAATTAAACGTTACTTTATTCAAGGCCAGTGTTTCATATTATAAGCTACCCTGCTTATACAATGTATGACAGTAATTTCTCCACAGTACTACGATTTGCCATAATAATTTGAAAAACGGTTATCGATACTTTTTAAGAATGAGACATCACTAATATTATGTCTGTCAACTTTTAAATGACATTGAAGTTTCATATGCTCTATTTTTTTTTTAATGTTTTTTTCCCTTTCGGGCTTGCTATGGTATGCTAAGCCTTACCGCCAACCTTATGCTCAAAATAATAGAACCCTGAACGGATGATAGATGGAACATTACAAAAACCCGGTGAAATAAAACAATATTTTTGCATGCAATGCAAGATGTGCGAAGCAAATGAGTTGGGTAGTAAATAAAAGCCAAAAATGATCATAGTTCTTTATTCCCTATTCTGCCTCCATGATTTCCGGCAAATCCCGATCACTTTCTTGGTTAAAATAGTCTTCTGGCATCACATAATTCTCCGGGGGTCGCATTGGCCCATACATTTTCTTGGGACCATCCTTCCCACTTGTGGGCTTTTTACTCTTATTACTACTACTAGCTGTATTTTCTGTCCCACTATTGGGACTTTTATTCGATTCAACTTTAATTGATTCTAAACTGTTTTGTTCTAAATTATCACTACTGTTATCATCTTCCGAAGGTTTTCCTTCTTTGTGTTTGGTTCTAGATTCTTCTGTGTCGTTCTTCTTGCTTCTGGATTCTTCTTCGTCTGAGTCTACTTCTTCTACAAATTCATCTTCTTGCTTTGTGTGTTGTCTTGGGGTTGGTTTCTTTTCACCATCGGTTTTTAGTTTTATTCTGAAATTATTTATTCATTGAAATCGCAATTATCATTTTAAATTGTCTTAAAAACTATGTGGATTTAATCTATAAGTGTTAGCGCTGACAGAGTGGTGGCGAAGCGACTCATTCGATAAACACTTAAACCTAGGAAACCGGCATATCCTAGAATAGAACCTAAAAGTTTGAAGACATGTGACATGTGCACGAAAGCAGCCTCTAAGAGGCGCACTTTAATGCTTTCACTACACTGATTCTTTCACCGACGGTCATAGGCCCTTTTCAGGGCCACCATACCTCAACCTGGTCACTGACCTAATACAGGATGACCAAGAAATAATCAGTTACATGACAAGCAAGACACCTTTAGTAGGTTGTAGCACCATCTAGTGGGGGCTTCCTGTTTCAATAGCCCTGTCGGTTATCTATGTTGTTATTTTTTTAATACAACTGAGATGGCGAACAAGCATACGGCCCACCTGTTGTTAAGAAGTTACCGTAACCTATGAGCGCTAGCAATATCGGAGGCATCACGCACGCGTTGCCGACCCCGAACCCCCCCCCGCCAAAGAGCTCTGGCAACCTTACTCACCGCAGGTACACAACACTCTTTGAAACAAATAATGTTATTTGGCTGCGCGATCTTCTGTAAGGCGGAGGTACCTCCCCAGACTGGCTGTTCCAATTTAGAACGAGAAAATCTCGCTGAATGAAGTTATGAAGTAATGTATACCTTTTGCCGTATACCACAGAGTTGGTGACTCTGATCTTCTGCGTATCTTCCTTCTTGATGAGCGGCGGTAAGTGGGCCGGTCTAGCGATGTCGGCCAGCCGCTGGGTTTTTGATAGCTCAGCTTTTAATTTCTGTAGTGTCATCTGGAATCAATCATTATTAATTCATAAGAGAAACAAAAGGAGAAAAATATGGACACAAAGGGCAAGAGATAGAGGAGGATGGCACGAGAGGATAATTTGAGAATAATTTGGGAAAACTACAGAAAACAAAAATAATATTTTTCCGCTAATATTCTTTCCTTTTGTAAATAGAATAACCACATTTCGGGATGATATATGTATTTATTGGCCGAGTGGGAGGTACCACGACCTTCGATCCGAATGGGTTCGAACACACGGTAAACGGCTTTCACACATCAACTTCTGAAGAAGACCTAGGGAAGACCTGGGGAAGACCTAGGCGTACGTTAGTGACCAAATCGTTGACGTTTTGAAAAAAGGCCAGGTCAAGAGTACCCTAAAACAACGAGCATGTATGAGGAATGTGATGAGAGTGAATACGGCAAATGAGGTATGTCATGATCGTAGCAAGTGGAAAGCCGTGGTCTCTGCCTACCCCGCTGGGGAACAGCGTGATTTTATGTATGTATGTATCAACTACAGATGCTGACTGTACGATTTGTTGAGATATAAAAAGAACCAGTGTGGTGACTCACTTTGCTGGTAGATATCTCCGCTTTCACGCTCATAGTAGGCGCGCTCAGGCTCGCCATGTACTGATCCAAGTCGTCTGCTTGTTCGTCTGTTTGTTTGTGCGCTTTGATCGACGCCCGGAGACGGTCCAGGGTGCGTTCTTCTACTCTTATCTTGGATTGCAGATCGGAGACTTGTTTTATCTGTGGATTGGAAACAAAAATAATAGAAAATAATAAAAAAACTCTTTATTGCATATACCTCAAGGACACTTATATCTTACAAATTATATATACAGTGGTGGTCATCTAATTAGAAACACCTACCTGGGTTTATATTTTTATTGCAAATTCCCTTTCGAACTAATTTTTAACGTATCATTGAGTGTTCCTGCGTATTAAAATCGATGTATCGGATATTATATTGCATTGTTATAGCATTTTAATAACAGAAAACAACGGTTGTTTTTCTAAAACTGAAAGTTATATTAATAACAAAATAAAAAACGAGATACAAACCGGACAACTAATTAGAAACACCAAAAAAATCATTACTTAAATCATTTTTAATTTGAACAAAACCCCAATAGTTTTGAAAAATACTAAAAATACTACATCCTTAGACAATTAGTATTTGGTAGGGTAGCCTTTATTATCAATAACAGCTTTGCAGCGACGCGGCATTGATTCAATCAATTTATAACAAGTTTCTACAGGAATACTTCTCCAAGCGTCTTCAAATGCACTGTTAAGTCCATGAATATTAGTAACGTGTTTCTGCGACAGGTTGGTCTTTATAGTGTGCCACAAATTTTCTATGGGATTTAAATCCGGACTATTGGCAGGCCACTCTAATACTGTCACGGATTGTTCTGTAAGAAACGCTTTAACGCTGCGTGCTGTGTGCTTTGGGTCGTTGTCATGCTGAAATATCCAAGTTACTGGCAAATTTTCCTCGGAATATGGAATCATTGTCTCTTCCAAGATCTTTTTGTTTTGATATTGATCCATTTGCCCTTCAATCTTTCTCACGGGACCAATCCCGTACCCTGAGAAACATCCCCACACAATTACATTTCCACCACCGTGCTTAACTGTCTTTTTAGTGTACTTGTTATTACAAAGCCTCGTTTATTGGTCGTCGTACATATCGTTTTCCATCGGAATTAATCAAATTAATTTAAGTTGCATCTGAAAACAAAACTTTTTTCCATTGATGAATAGTCCAACTGCCATATTTGCGAGCGAATGCTAGACGATTTTCTCTATGTTGCCTGGTTAGTAGTGGTACTTTTCTAGTGATCCTTCCTAACAATTTTCTTTCAACCAACCGTCTACGAACTAGTTTAGTGGACACGTGTCGAGGATCGTCTTCTGAAAATACCTCTTTTCTTATAACATTGGATCCTTTAAAGGGGTCCGCCTTAGCTAATCGAAGCATAAGCCTGTCTTCTTGAACTGTAGTCTTCCTGGGCCGAAGTTTTCTTGGCACGTTATCTGATGTTCCGTGTAGTTTGAAATGTGCGAGGGCGTTAAATATCATCTTTACGGAACATTCCAAATAATCGGCGATCTTTCTGTAACTCCATTTTTGTTTTAAATGAAAATTCACTATAATTTTTTTCGTTGCTGCATCACAGCTCTTATTTTTACCCATTTTTAATAAAACAACAATAAATAGTAACTTTTCGTAATGAGTTAGAAATGGCGGCAATATTTACAATGTGATTGACAATTGTGAGAACTGTATTTCAGTTTAAAAAATCAAATTGCGAACCAAGTCATACAATGTTTCTAATTAGTTGTCCATTCTGCCAGTCCTAACGATATTGATACTTTTTGTTTCACTGATATTTATTTTTATTGTCGCCTTGGTTGTCAAATATTATTGCTTGTAATTAAACTAGAGATATTAAAGTACATTGTAAAGAAGTGAAAAAAAAAATTACCTCCTATTAAATGCTATAATAATGTTAGTTACTTTATAAAAATGTCAGGTGACTAGGTGTTTCTAATTAGATGACCACCACTGTATGTATAAGGTGTACCTACCTAGCATAGCATGTGACTTGTAAAATTTACTTTTACCAATTAAATCAATTATTCAGTTCAATCAATTATAAGTTATTCAATTATAGAAAAAAAAAATAACATTTGTAAATTAAACTAAAATAATATTATACTAGAAATTAATTTGCTGTATGCAATGCATGCAGCAAATGCTAAATTAACTCCCTTTGCCTTTTTTTTTTTTTTTGTTTATCCTCTTTTTCTAATATTTGTTCTTAAAGGCAATAAATGATTTTTTTATTTTATTCTACCAACAATGTCATCATAGGTGTTCTACCAAATAGTACAGCAAGGAAAAAGAATCTCTCGAGCTGCTTGCAGCTCGTTTATTATTATTATTTTAACTATAATCTCTGAAGTGATGTTTTTAATCACCAGCTGGTCGTAAGTGAGCGCCCCCTGCTCGGGCTGCAGGGCTCCGTGGCGCTGCATCCGGCCGCGGCGCTTGCGCTCCACCTGGCCCGTCCGGTCCAGGTAGTTGTCATCATCGGAGTCGTAGAAGTCGTCTGCACTCCAATCCCTCTCTTTGCGACGGCGTGATTCTGGAAAAACAAGTTGTTACCTACCTTTCAGTGGCTTCATAGGTTAGTAGTAACTCTGCCTTCAGCGCTAGAGGTCCCGGGTTCGATCCCCGCACTGGACAAACATTTGTGTGACAAACACAGATGTTTGTTCTGTGTCTGGGTGTTAAATATTTATCTATTATATATATGTATATCAGTCTCTGGTACCCATAGTACAGGCTATGCCTAGTTTAGGATCAGTCGACCGTGTGTGATATGTCCGGAATATATTTACAAATACAAATGTTTTGTTAGTAGCTTAAGCCTATAAGGGTTCCGTTTTCTACAAAAAGGTACAAGGTTTTGTTTTTTCAGCGAATGTTTTTTTTATAGAATTAAGGTGATAGACAAGCATACGGCCCACCTGTTGGTAAGCGGTTACCGTAGCCTATGAGCGCTTGCAATACCAGAGGCATCACGCACGCGTTGCCGACCCCGAACCCCTGAAAAGTTCTGGCAACCTTACTCATCGCAGGAACACAACACTATTTGAAACAAATAATGTTATTTTGCTGCGATCTTCTGTAAGGCGGAGGTACCTCTCCAGGCGGACTGCTCCAATTTAGAGCTAGAAAATCTCGCAGTGCCCTACCCACTCCTAAACTATATCCTCCTAAATGTTACTAGTGTACTCACCATGCTTCGCAGCAATCCAGCTTTATCGCAATTTATTTGGTTCATGCGTAAATAAGTATTTTTGATTGATTATATCTCAAAAACGACTAGTTCTATTTTGATGCGGTTTTCACTAAAGTTTAAGGAATTTTTCAAAGAATATTTTTGCTATAACTAGTGTACTCACCATGCTTCGCCTGCCGCAGCAATCCAGCTCTATCGAGTATCCTGCACGCTTCAAGAGCACATGCAACGACCGCCTCCTTCTTTTTGCCCGTGTGTATAGCCTCTGCTATAACGGGGCGCCCTCTAGCATCGTCTAGAGGAAGCTCTACTCTGCAATTGAAAAAATAATTATAAAGGAGTAAATCTGTCGGGTATAGCTTCCTGTAGTGATGGGGTGAAAGGAATTACCGAAAATCAACCCCTAAGGGGGTGCAATGGGGATTTAATTTTGTATAAAAGTAACTTCATGTGAACGGAATAGCCCGTGTTGGAAACAATTCATTATTAAAATAACTATACCTTTGTGTGTCACTTGTTCGTACTGTGTATTTCATAGAAAACGGCATTTACTTGAGGCTGTCAACATCTTAGCAATTGTATATTTCTTAAGGACTGTCTATTTCATAGAAGACGGATATTATTTTGAGATTGTCAACTTCTTAGAGACTATCTGACTGTATATTTCTTAAGGACTGTCTATTTCATAGAAAACGCCTATTAAGTGAGACTGACAACATCTTAGAGATTGTATATTTCATAAGGACTGTCTTTTTAATAGATAACGGTTATTACTTTCAAACCATAAACTTTTAATACACTGTCTGTAACATTCACTTCCAACTATAGAAAGGACGAGTGTGGTGATAAGCTGCAGTACTCACTTGCAAATGTATTGTCCCTGGCCGCGTTCCTCGCAGTCATACTGCAACTCGTGACCCTCCCTCTCAAAGTACCCTCGAAGAGTCTTCTTCGGGTCGGTCAGGTACAGCTCCTCATTTGTGGTGACAGCGAATGGATTCTCTGATAGATCTGTCTCGTCTTCCGCATCCTCACCTGGAAAGACACAGAAAAATCAAGCCGCACTTGGTATTTTTATTCATCATCATCAGCCTGATAGAGTCCACTGATGAACATTGGCCTCCCCCAAAGAGTGCCATGACGAACGGTGTGGAGCCTTCTCCATCGGGCTTGTTGTCACAATGTTGTCGGTCCATCGGATGGGGGGGCCGATAGTCGCGGGAAGTCGGTGGATAGAGAAGGCCAGAAACCGTTAGTCGTCACACTCTTCAAGGGAGGCCTATGTCTAATAGTCATATCTTCATCAGCTAGTAGTCCTTACTAGCTGATGAAGATATGACTGAACTAGCAACTCCTGTTAATGCCACTAGCGGTCACCCAACCATTTGTTGACGGTGCTGACCGTTGCTTAACTTAGCTTCTATAAGAACGAAGAAGCTACGCAGCGTTAGTTTACAAATAACTAGCTTCCGCCCTTGGCTTCGCTCGCGTGGTACCTACATAAAAACTAGTCTATATGCTATTCTAGGTAACTAGGAACTTTATCTATTGCAAGTTTCAACGAAATCGGTTGAGCCGTTACGGCGTGATTGAACAACAAACATCCTCACAAACTTTCGCATTTATAATATAAGTAGGATATTTTACTCACCCATTCCCCAATCTATCCCTTGTTCTTCCCTCTTCTTTTCTTCCTCTATCTTCTTCCTCTCCCTCTGTTCTATAGCTTCCTGTATTATTCTATCGCGCTCTTTCCTCATCTCTTCTGCTTTCTGCTTTATCTCCGTTACGGTAAGTTCCGATTCTCCTTCGCAATCGAAGTCTGGGCCCTTGGAATATAAAGGTCATTTTATAGAAAGAAGGAAATAACTTAACAACTTTTAGCATTAAGTCAAAGTCAAAGTCAAAAGGCATTTATTTCAATAAAATCACTAGGATCACTTTGAAACGTGTTAGAAACTAGGTGAAGCTTTGCCTATTCCTCGCGACCATTAACCATTAACTCAACAAAAGTTTATAAATACAAGGTGATTCATAATATGTATGTTATCACGAAAGAGGTATATTCTACACCCAATTGGCAACAAAGTCTATGTAGTAAGTAGTAACGTACGTGTAAGTAGTTCTACAACTTTTGGAAATTCCACATTTTTCATTGTATTAATAAATAATAAATAAAAAAATATTCCGGACATATTCACACGATCAACTGATCCCAAACTAGGCATAACCTGTACTATGGGTACCAGAGACTGATATACATAATAGATATATATTTAACACCCAGACACAGAACAAACATCTGTGTTAGTCACAAATGTTTGTCCAGTGCGGGAATCGAACCCGTGACCTCTAGCGCAGAAGGCAGAGTTACTACCAACTGAGCTATGAGGAAATGTATTTCCTAATGTTGTAGAACTGCTGTATAAGTTTTATTCAAATAAACTCTATGAACACCACATCGGGTCTGCGGGCTGTGCTCGGAAGAGGCTCCCAGACACCGCCGCATACAGGGATACTGAGAGAATGTTACCAACGACCCGAAGTCCTGCTTCGCTATTTTAAGGAGCTGGACTGGCTGGGGTAGGGTTAGCATAGGGGATAATGCACAAAACACCCCACAGCGGGAAGTCAGTGCAGGTCTAACCACCCCCAATTAGAATTAGAAACTCTATGAAAAAATCAGCTGTTTTGGGGTAAAATCAGTTCAATCAAACTCAAATAATCAGCTGTTTTATAGCTATGAACATAAAACACATAAAAACATGAATATGTAGGAGGCACAGATCAAAGGAGGTAGGTACCTAAAGTAGGTAGGTGGTAAATAAATATTCCGGACAAATCACACACAGTCAACTGATCCCAAACTATACATAGCCTGTACTATGGGTACCAGAGACTGATATAAATAATATATATATATTTAACACCCAGCCACAGAACAAACATCTGTGTTAATCGCAAATGTTTGACCAGTGCGGGAATCGAGCCCGCGACCTCTAGCGCAGAAGGCAGAGTTACTGCCAACTATGAGGCCAGTCAAAAATTGATTATTGTGTGTGGGGCAAATGGGTTTGTCTCAGCATAAAGCTGCACTAACTGTGATCTGACTGATGTTATGGAAAATGGCTTACCACTAGAATATAAATTCTTGTACTGTTTCCAAACTTGATCTGATGTCCAACCCTTACTCGGGTGTAGTGGGAGACCTTAAGTTTCTCCTTGTTGAGGAATGTGCCGTGGGTGCTGCCGAGGTCATAGAGATACCATCCCGGGGCGGGCTCGTCGGCCTCCGCATAAGCTTTGTATTGAAGAATGCAGTGGTGCCTATGGAGTTAAAATCCATTAATAGTAACTAGCTTCCACTCGAGGCTTCACTGGCGTGGTACCTACATAAAAAGTAGCCTATATGCTATTCTAGGTATAGAACTTTATCTATTCCACGTTTCAACGAAATCGGTTGAGTCGTTATGACGTGATTGAACGACAAACATCCTCACAAACTTTCGCATTTATAATATTAGTAGATAGAAAGTAGAATAGCTTTCGCCCGCGGCTTCGCTCGCGTGGTACCAACGAGGATAAAAAATCTATGTGCTATTCCAGGCTATAAACTATCTCTGTGCCAAATTTCATCATCAAGTTCAGACATTCTGGAGTGACTGAGTAACAAACATCCATCCATCTTTCACATTTATAATAGCAGTATGAATTAGTAGAATTGGATCAGTGTTTCAGAAACCTAGGGTTAATCTTACTTCTTCTTTCTTGTCGTGTCACTGATTCTTTCTTGGTCATCCTGTCTTTGGTCAGTGACCAGGTTGAAAGAAGTATGGTGGCCCTGAAAAGGGCCTATGACCGTCGACGAAAGAATCAGTGTAGTGAAAGGATTAAAGTGCGCCTCTTAGAGGCTCCTTTCGTGCACATGTCACATGGAGGACATGCCGGTTTCCTCACGATGTTTTCCTTCACCGTTTGAGAGCACTAGCATAGTGCATATAAATTTCTAACTAAACCAGATTTCATTTACCTGGATATGGTAGGATGCGCCATGATCACGTCACAGTTGGGCAGCCTCCCGAACACAAAGTACGGCTGCTTCGTCAGATCCACCCTCTCCACTATCAGTCCTAACTTCAACACTTCTAGTGCATAGTCCGACCCTGTGGAATAAGTTGATTAATTGTGTCCTATAAGGCCTTATGACGTACATCTATCCTAGATGATTTAGTCTCTTTAATCTTATGCCCCATCTCATTAACAGGCCTCATAGCTCAGTTGCTAGTAACTTTGCCTTCTGCGCTAGACGTCGCGGGTTCGATTCCCGCACTGTACAAACATTAGTGAGATAAACACAGATGTTTATTTATCTATTATGTATATCAGTCCCTGGTACCCATAGTACAGGCTATGCCTAGTTTGGGATCAGGTGACCGTGTGTGATATGCCCGTTATATTTATTATTATATCCAGACTCTCCACGAGGCTACACAAGGGCATTCGAGTGCAAAGTGAGGACGGTGCACTCGTTGCCCCCGTCTTCCCTCGCCTCGCCTCGCTGTCGCTCCGCTTTGTGTCGGTTGTCGGGCGCGAGTCAAAGGACGCGAGATAAAAGACGTAGCAGGCAACTGAATAAATCGAGAGTGTGGATGGCTAACACTTCTGCCGCCTCCACTCGCCAAGACTCGTGCCGAGAGCCTCTACGAGGCGTCTCGCGAGTCTAGATGGGGCTTAACAAATAATCAATTTCATGATTTGACAGATAAGGATTTTGCTGCCACTTTATGACGAAAATTTTATAGCTAGGTAATAAAAGGAACAGTGGATCTGATGAATCATAATCATTAATACAATTGATAATTCATCATAAGCCTGTAGAAGTCTACTGCTGGACATAGGACTCCTAGAGTTCCATGAGGAACACGTCTTGAGCCTTCGCCATCCACGGACTTTCGGCAACTTCACAATGAGTTCGGTCTATCGGGCCTTCCAATACTACGTCGCCCGGTTCGTGATCGCCATTCGAGAACCTTTACTAACCAACGTTGTCGGTTCTGGGAGCTATGGCCTGACCACTTTAACCTGCTGATTCTGAGAGATGTCTGTGACCTTGGTTCTTCTACGTTCAACTTTCACTATACTAAGGTAACTCATACGCACACGCTGGTGTTACTGAGGTGTGCTTACCATCGGGACACAATCCGGACCACTTAGGTTCTTTGTAAGATACCGGACAGCTTAACTCCTTTGAATCTTGAGTGGAGCTGGATTCCGATGCATTATCTTTAGGTCCTGAAGAATTTTCTGCCTTCTCTTCATTGGTCACAGCGTTCACAGGCACAGGCTCGCTCTTGGCCTTTTTAGGCAGCTTTCCTATACGTCCGATGAGGATAGGTTTTTTGAAAGCTTCATCTTTTTTGGTTTCTGGGGACGTCGCATCATCAGCCATTTTTGGTTGTCTCAATCTCAATATCGGAACTCAATATTTGCGTTTGATTTGCTACTGTCTTTAATTTGCTTTGCTGATAAAGTTTGAATAAACAATTACAATTTGAATAGCAATTCTTTACAACAAACCAAAACAAGAAAAAAGGAGAAAGAAATAAATGCAAAAAAAAAACCTTTACATGATATGATTTGAATTTTGACATTGAAATATAAAGTTTGTTGACATTGACACTTTATTTTTGGCTGATGTGCCATCTCTCTCCGATGCCATCTCTGACTATGTTTATATAAATATTATTGCCATCTCTGACTATGTATGAAAATGGTCTCAATTTCAGATGAAAATAAATGAAATATTAAATATGAGAATGAGTGACAGGTATAGTTTAGTTAGACATAGTTTAAACACGTAGTAGTTCTAAGATGCCATAGCCAGCTCGAAAAGATGAAAAAAATATAAAATATAAAACCATTCGTTCGTTTCCAATCCAACCAATCACACAATAATGAATGAATGGTATTTTACAAATTAAAGTAAGGCTAAGTGCTCACAGCCGGTTATCTAGCAAGAGCACTGAGGGGTGAGTGGGAGTTGGCACCATGGTTTTTACACTCACTTGTGAGCGCGATCCACGTGTTTATGTATGGAATCCATAACAGTGTCTCTAGCGGACCATTACTGTCACTCATTTTGTCCATGCAAAAACACGTGTAACGTGCTTGTTTCCACACACGAGTGAGAGTGAAAACTATTGTGCCAACTCCCACTCGCACCCCTGGTGAAGTGGCGGTAGTGGCCCCGCCTTCCGATTCACAGGACGTGGGTTCGCATCCCGATCGTACCCCAAAGGATTTTCCGTTTGGATAATGTATGGGCGCTAAAGTCATCAGGGCAAAAATATCTAAATAGAATATCAAAAACAAGCTAAACTACTATCAACTATAGCTCTCATTCAAAGAACTTTGTAAACGATCAATAGATAGCAGCAGATTTATTTTATCAGAGCAGATTTGAACAAAATTGAAGCTACGAATCATTTTCGCATGACAAGAAAGTTACAATGTTCACTCAGCCCAATTGAATGAATGACTACAGTGAACTACAGTTTGTTTATTTCAATCAATTAATTCAATAAAATTCAAAGTTCAATCAAAACTAATTTTGACATAACAATTTTATCTGTCGCCAACTGATCGTGTGTGATATTTTTTTAGCTGCTCGTTGTAGACTAGTCCTCAATAAATTAATCTTCGCGTGTGTTTTCATCATAACATAAACATTTGCGGTGATAAGGTGAACAAGTGAGGTCCAGTGTCCATATTGTTGTTCTTGTGTCTATTTACCCGTAGAAAAACGTTAACACACATTTACCTGTGCGTTGTGATTTCTCCGCAATGCTGACGTCCTAAGATACGTAATTCACACAGGTAAGCGAACTTATTAAAACAAAAAAAAAACGATTTTCTGTTTTTTGTGATTGCTCAAAGTAATTTCACAAGATTGCAATCTCTTCGTGAAAGTCGCTCCGAGAGTCTATTGTTTTGGTGGTCCAATTTTATGGTTATGAAACTTCAATAACTATTGGTCATAGAGGGAAAATTGTATCTAGATGTTCTGCTTTTTAATATAACTAGTGGAAGCCCTGCGACTTCGTTCGCGTGATGTTAATTTGGTACAAACTTTCAACTCCTGCTTCACCCCGTTGATTGTAGAATTTTGGATATTCCTTTCTCTGTGCACCTTCACACTACAATGAGAAGCTACCCTCCAAATTTCATAATCCTGCGTTGATCGTGAGCCAGTCAGTCTTGCAACTTTTTAAAATAGGTATTTAGATTTTACAGTTGTTGTATGCCTTGCCTTGTTGTTTGTTTCTATGACAATATTTATACACTGAAGGAAAGCCATGGTCTCTGCCTACCCTATCCTACCTTTAAGTAGGTACTCTAGGAAATAGGCTTAATTTTATATATGTATGTATAAATATACACTGGTATTACCCAGTGGTTCTAAAATGTAGCTATAGCCAGTGGCTTTAGCCTGCTTACTTGTTAGCACCAGTCTATGAACCCTGTTTTCTTTATCATCATCATGCAAGATATGGGCCTAGTTATCATAGATAGATACATTACAGAAAACACTTTATTGTACACCACACAGTAAACAAAAATATCTTAAAAAATTATCAAATTACATCATCATCATCCCCCTGCCCTTATCCCTCTTCATGTGGGGTCGGCACAACATGTTTTATTTAGGTATTTATTATTATTATAATTTTTTTTCTTCCGCTCACTTCTATCAGCCGTCATGTCAGCATTCACTCTTTCTTTTCTCCATCATACTTATATTATAAATGCGAAAGTTTGTGAGGATGTTTGTTGTTCAATCACGCTGTAACGGCTAAACCAATTTCTTGTCGTAGCAGCGGGGTACAATCTACTACTTAAAATTTTGCACATTCTTATCACATGCCTTTGACTGATATGAAGCTAATTTCAATAGTTATCTGATATGATAAAGCTATCTTGCAATCAGTTTTATATGAATGAAATGTTACTTTGAGAGATTCATCTCATTCAATTTTTTTTTATTTTTTATAAATATTCCGAACATATCGCACACTGTCAACTGATCCCAAACTAGGCATAGCATGTACTATGGGTACCAGAGACTGATATACATAATAGATAAACATTTAACACCCAGACACTGAAATGTTTGTCCAGTGCGGGAATCGAACCCGCGACCTCTAGCGCAGAAGGCAGAGCTACTACCAACTGAGCTATGAGGCCAGTCAAAAATAAAAATACCTAAATGGTCTCACGACTTTTATCCCCAAGCATGGTAGTGAAATGCCTTCTTGGCTGAGTGGGAGATTCCCCGTCTTTCGATCCGAATGTCGTGAGTTCGAGCCCGGTGGTATGTTTTTATATTCGAAAAATTTAAATGAGCATTAATACGTCATTAAACGGTGAAGGAAAACACCGTGAGGTGGTGTTGGCCTAGTTGGAGGTACCCGTTTGGTTCAATTCCCGCTCGTGTATCAAAGCCTTTTTCAATTCGAATGAATAAAAAAAAAAACAATAACAACAGAATATTAAACTTCGTACCAATACTGTACAATGGGCGGTCTTATCGTTAAAATTCGATCTCCAGACAACCTTAGTGTTGAATGAAAGTAAGATTAATCAAAGATTGGTCAAGGTGAACTTAAAAAAAATTGTTAGAAATACTTTAATAATACTTTATTAAGCCATCTTATAAAAACCATGTATACTTAGAACTATATGAAGGTAAGGTAGGTAGGTACATTGAAAAAAAACAAAACTTAAAAAAAAAACATTCCATCTATTTGTTGTATACGCAAATTTGCGGTAGGTTAGAAATAGATTAACCATACAAGTTAAAGAGTGTTTACCACCCGCGCTAGTGAAACACTGTGTTACGGCGTAGTAGCGATTCTCGTCCCTTGCATTAAGGCTCATTTTAGAATGCCCATTATCGGCCCAGATAACGAGTGAGCTGCAGGCTCACTCGTTATCTATCTTAAACAATGAAAGAAACAACGGATTTCGATAGTTTTTTCTTAATTTTTTGTATGTAATGGTTAGATCATTCCCATATTTAGGGGAGGTTGAATCCCGACTAAGTAAGATGTTTTTGGTTATATTATAAGATCTTACTTTAGCTGACATTTCGCGCGACGAAGGTCACACTTAAAACTGTTTAACACGTAGGGCTTCGTAGGTAATTAGCCACTCGTTTCCAAGTTCCACTGGGTAAACAGAAACCCGTAGAATGTAACCAATTCGAGTTGTAACCTCGAATGCCGTCATTATTTAGCACTGATCTGGTATTTTAATTTATTCAAATTGATTTCCGTGTGAAATTCTCGAATTAATGTTAAAATCCTATTAATAAATAAATATACCTCTCCAGAAACTTCGTCATACCTTCGCAGATACCGCAGAGCCTCAAGACGAAAGTCTACAATCAGTGTTGCCAGTGATGACTTATGGCACTGAGACTTGGTCGTTAACTACTGCACTGTTGTGCACGAAAGGAGCATAAGAGGCACTCTAATCCTTTTACCACACTGATTCTTTCACCAACTGTCAAAGGCTCTTCTTAGGGCCACCTTTTTACTGCTTCGATTAACACCAACTTTTAACGGACATTGCCGAGATAACAGTTCGAGGCGAACCACTTGCTTGCTTGTCGTGTCACTGATTCTTTCTTAGTCATCCTGCATTAGGTCATTGACCAGGTTGAGGTATGGTGGCACTGAAAAGGGCCTATGACCGACGGTGAAAGAATCAGTGTGCCTCTTTTGATGCTTGCCTTTCGTACACATGTCTTAGAACCGCTAGTTTAGATGATTTATCGCACCCCGTATAAACATGGCTCGACAGCGGTTTGCTTGGGGTACCGCCTTAAGCAGGCATCTGCCAGTATTCAACGTCATAGATCTTAAGTCTGCTGTACAGTATTACACAATGGACGGAGTGAGGAGCGTTGCAAATTCTATTGTGATGTTATAAAGGCAGGAAGATGCGTTTGTAACAAGTACAACGAGTTACGTAAACATAAAGTGAGATAGCGATGCGGTATGCCAACTTGCCGTGGTACGTGGCTCAGTGATTAGATTAGGTCAGTGACCAGGTTGAGGTGTTATGGCCCTGAAAAGGGCCTATGACCGTCGGTGAAAGAATCCGAGCGCCTCTTAGAGGCACCTTTCGTGCACATGTCACAATTATGTCATTGAATTTTTTGGTTCTAGGACACGCTGGTTTCCTTACGATGTTTTCCTTCACCTTTTGAGAGCACTAGCATAGCGCACATAAATTTTCCGAATGGCCACATGACCGGGATTTGAACCCACGACCTGTAGATCGCAAAGTTGATGGTTACGGGGGATTAGCACTGTGAATTCATTTATCCATTTTTTGCATAATACCTTCTCCAAATAATTGCAGCATTTTCACACATCGACGCCGACGGTTACTTCGTTTGTATTCAATGAATGGTACTTTTTGTTATGTGGAATGTATTGCAGCTAATGTTTTAGTGCTTTTTGCTTTACCTAGATAGGTACTTTACATAATGCATAAAATTACTTACACTCGTTCTCTGTGCCGAATGCAGTATATTCCAGGAGCTGGGGTGCTATTGTGTAAGCAGAATGAGAATGGTGTTCGCAACTTTGAGGATGATTTTAACAACCTAAGCCATAACGCTTTAAAATGTACAAAAGTAAACCTTAAACTCAACTTCTTTCTCTTCATGTTTGAAACCTTTCAGATCATGATAAGTTCGCTAAAATCATCCTCGAAGTTTCGAACGTCATTACCATTTTGATTACACAATAGCTGAAGATGTGTATAGGAAGATGATGAATAGCTATGCTGTTCCACGGAACTCCTCAGCAAATTGTCTGAATGAGCTGAATCTTAGCACCTGTCCGATGACAATACAATTATGGTGGTGATGTGGTCAGGTCAGGGTCCCACAGAACTCCTCACATCAGCAAATAACTCACGTCACTTAGCGCGTTTTTGATGGGTATAGTTATGAAGGTAGGGAGATAGGTGGGTTACAGGAGAGTAGATAGTTAGTTAGGTAGGTAGGGAGTTAGTTTTGTAGGTAGGTGGGTGGGTAGATATTTAGGTAGGGAAGTAGATAGGTAGGCTATTTATTTCTCCTCTATTTACAGGGCTTTTGTCGTGCTGGATTGAAGTCCAGAAACTTTTTTTTTCACAAGATTCAGCGTGATACAGGTTACATAGGTAACAGAGTTAGGTTATTATAGGTATGCAAAATGTGCAATTTTCAAATTTTATCATAATTGTGCCTCAACGATCTTCGAAGCTCCAACCTTTAGCAGACTTCGCGAGATCTCTCATAGCTCCGTTGGTAGTAACTCTGCCTTCTGCGCTAGAGGTTGCCGGTTCGATTCCCGCACAACACAAACATTTGTGTGATGAATTCAGATGTTTGTTCTGTGTCTGGGTGTTAAATATCTATCTTTTATGTATATCAGTCTCTGGTACACATAGTACAGGCTATGCCTAGTTTGGGATCAGTTGACCGTGTGTGATAGATATGTCCGGAATTTTTATTTATTTATTATTTATTTATCTCAGTTCGGGGCGAACCACTCAAAGTCAAAGTTTTTACAAAGTCAAAGCCATGTCTTTTCATTTAGTTTGTTTTTTGTATGTGTTTTCTGTGTACAATAAAGAATAAAGAAAGTTAAAAGGCGGTGATTTCAATAAAATCACTAGGATCACTTTGAAACTTCTTAGAAACTAGGTGAAGCCTGTTCCTCGCGACCAAGCCTACAAGAATCAGGCAACAAACACTAGTTATAAAAGGCAAGAGTGCGTTTGTTGGTTGGTTGGTTTTCCGTTCTTTCACACAGCAACGGACCAACGTGATTTTTTGTTCGGCAAAAAAGTCTGAGGCTCGTATTCAGAGACAAGACTCGAGCATTGATCTGTACTTAAATCTCGATTTGAGTCGAGATTCTAATTCTTAAACAGTATTTATGTATAGATTCAATGATCACAGTTCCCCTGAGTAAATGCTTATTCTGAAACGTCAATCAGACGAAATCGGTGCTTGAGTTTAGATTTGATTAGACATTAATCAAATGTCATTTTCGTTCCGTTACACGTACTTTGATGCATATTTATACTTCACTTTATAGTTCTGTTCTATTTCCACCCTTGCTGTTTGAATTTCTGCGTGAAACGGATCGAAAATTATAAATAAATCAAAATGTAAACGAGAACATTTGATTACAGATTTGAGACTCGATTCAGCTGAGAGTAGTTTAAGTACCGTTCTTGAATAAAAGCTATGTTTGAGAAGAGATTCAATACTTAAGTAGAGTTCAGCTGATCTGTGATTAAATCTAAGTTTTTTTTTTTTTTAACAAGAGTGACATAGGCGCATTATTATCCGGGTACCACGCGAGCAAAGCCGCGGGTTCTTCATGAGCTTCACCATGAGATGTCGTGTGTCGCCACTGTCGTGTCGTAAAATGTGACTCTCCGTGACTCAGTTTTACACCGTCTCAATTTACCCACCAGCCAAACAGTATCGAATATTAATGCGGTAATGGTTTGTGGTTTCAAACTACGATACTGTCTTTACTAGGAACGATGCCGTTAGGACTGTGCTACACTTGAAGCTATAATAAGCCTTGGATATAATTTCCAAACATCCATACGTCCTCACAAACTTTCGCATTTATAATATTAGTAGGATGACACATCGCCTGCTATTTGAACACGGCTTTATAGGAATATTAGTTGTTCCGAGTTCCGTAACTAAAAGTAGGTATATACAAATCGAGATACATGTTCCTCAACTTTGTATCGGAAGACGGGGTCACTTCCACCACACCAGCAGTGGTAATTGAGAATTTTAAAAATAGGTATACTCGTGTGTATATATATATATATAATTTGTTTTTATGGTGGGCATATTGTTTAATAATAAGTCATTTATTTCAGGCAACACAGCAAAGTACATGTACAAATACAGGGCCCATAGATATACAGTGGTTCAGTTCAGTTCAGTTCAGTTCATTTATTCCATAAAGATACAGTTATAGTACACTTGGAAAAGTCAATTAAAAAAGTTACAGCAGTAGGTACATAATAATTATATTTAAATACAATAAAGTAAGAGAATTTAAAAATCTATATAATCTAATTACATTTTCGGCATAATATTTAGATCATCAGCGAGTGCTTCGTCAAGGGTGTAATATGATTTGGTCATCAACAACTTCCTAACTCTTATGCTAAACTCAGCATGATTTGAACAGCGTAGGTCATGCGATAATTTATTAAATAATTTGACACTTACACAAAGAAAACTCTTACCAACTTTGGCAAGTCTGTGTGGTGGAAGGCAAATGTTGTTTTTATATCTAGTATTGTAGTCATGGGTGTCACATTTCAAATCAAACTTATTCATATTTAATTTTACATACATAAGGTTTTGGAAAATATATTCTCCAAACATTGTCATAATTTCCAATTGTCTAAATTTTTGTCTGCACGATTCAAGATTTTTCATTTGCAAAATAGAACGTACAGCTCTCTTCTGCAATATGAAAACTCTTTTGGACTCAGACGCATTCCCCCACGCAAATATGCCATATGCCATAATAGAATGAAAGTAAGCATGGTAAACAGTTTTTGCCGTTTCTATATCACTTAGTTGTCTTATTGTCTTTATTGCAAATACGGCCGATTTTAATCTTCCAACGAGATTGTCAATGTGCTTATTCCAAACTAGTTTACTATCAATATCTATACCTAAAAACTTAATGTTGTCAAGAGTAGTCAAAAAATGCTTGTCAATTGTATTCCTCATTAATTCATCATTATGTCCATTATGTCCTAAGAAAAATCTTACAATGTTGGTTTTTTCTACATTTAGTAAAAGATTATTTGCGTTAAACCAGTCCTTAAAATTACATATCAGTTTATCTAATTTTAAACAAAGGCTTACTTTGTTTCTATCACTTACTACTACAGTAGTGTCATCGGCGAATAATACAATGTCCATCTCATTTTCAACACAAACTACTATGTCATTTATGTAAAGTATAAATAAAAGTGGTCCTAAAATGGATCCTTGTGGTACTCCCATCTTTATATTATTTGCGGTCGACATTTGCCCATTACATTCTAAAACTTGTTTCCTGTTATCTAAGTATGACATGAGAATGGATAGTTCTCTATCCCTGACACCATAATGTTCCAGTTTTAATAGGAGAATTCTATGGCATACGCAATCAAAGGCCTTAGATAAGTCGCAGAATAGGCCGTACGTGTTTTTACGACTATCCAAATCCCATAAAACTCTATCTATTAAAGAAGCTATTGCCTGGCTGGTGTTTTTGTTTCTTCGAAACCCAAATTGTCTATTATTTAAAATAGCGTTTTTTTCAATAAATGAATAAAGCTCATTTGAAATATATTTTTCAAAAATTTTACTAAAAACTGGCAAAAGAGAAATAGGTCTATAATTATTTGCGTCAGAATGAGACCCTTTTTTATACAATGGAATCACTTTTGCTAATTTTAGCACGTCAGGAAAACTGCCACTTTCGATACATTTATTAATAACTATTGCCAAGGGTAGGGCAATTTCATTTTTGACCTTCTTAATAATTGAAGTTGATACGTCCCAAAGATCACATGAATTTTTACATTTTAATTGATTGATAATACTAATAATGCACGCGGGGGTGATATCATTAAGAATAAAAACATTAGAATTAGGTAGCGTAAATTGATTGACATATTTCATGGATTCACTTTCAGACTTCATCAGATCTTTGGTCAATGTTATAGCTATTTGAGCGAAAAAGTCATTAAAATGATTGGCGATTTCAGATGGTGTCTTAAGAGTTTCATTGTTAAAGCCTGTTATTTGTTCTATTGCCTTGCGGTTTGTAGAACTTTTTCCAGTCTCTTTCTTAATTATGTTCCAAGTTGATTTAATAACATTTTTAGAGTTAAGTACTTTGTTTCGGATGTCAATTTTTTTTTACTTAAATAAATTCTTAGATTTACATCATTTGTTAGTGACAATAAGTAGTAAACATGTTTCATATGGGTTTGCGAGACTCTAAGACCCACCGTCGCCCAATCGTTGAACGACCTTTTTACTTTTCTACAAGTGGTTTTAATAGGCATACTTCCATTAAGCACTCTTAAAAACGACACAAAAAAATCCTCAAAACATAATAATTGACAATTTAAAAATTCGTTATTTATACCTAACTTCAGTAGATTTATGGAATAGTCATTTATCACTCTCTTTCTAACATAATATATATTACAACTTGTATCAGGCAGGCTGTATATGTCCTTAATTATTATAACTTGTGCAAAATGATCTGATTGCACACCAATGATAACTTCTGCTTTCAAAACATCTATATTCGTAAAAATATTATCAATACATGAGTATGTGTTGTTAGTCATTCTCGTTACATCAAAAATTTTTCTTTTAAGGCCGTAGCAGTCTAACAAATCAATGAGTGAAGTACTTTGATTACTTCCACTTTCATCAAAAACTGAGAAGTGTGCGTTAAAATCACCACAAACCACTATGTCCTTGCGTAGTTTTGTTTTGTTTGTTAGTTTCTCTAAGCACAATTCCAATTTATCCAAGAATAAATCTAGATTTTTGTCCGCACCTGGTGATCTGTATACTACAGCGATGATCAGCTGCTTTGTTTCAATACAACTTATTTCAAATTCTTTTTCAACATATAATTTGCAAATATCAGGTCTTGACTTTGCTTTAATGCTATTTTTTACTATGATAGCAGTGCCTCCACGAATGAATAATTTTCTGCAGTTAGCACTAACTATTTTATAATTGTCAAGTGCGAAAGAATTCAACTGTTCATCCTCCAACCAGGACTCTGTTACACAAAAAATATCTATTTCTTCCTGTTCCAGTAATAAGCTTAATAAGAGTTTCTTTTCTGTTATTCCTTGGACGTTTTGATGGCATATTTTTAAGCCTTTATTGATACTTTGGGTTTGTCTTATGTTAGCTCTTGGGCCAGTCCCAGTCTTTGAAAATCCTCCGTTGAGTTGATGTTAATGACCTCTAGTCCTTGTATCAGCCCCCGTCTTTGAGATTCCTTCGTTGTGTTGATCTTAATGTCTTCATCAACTTCTCCCACGTTGCATTTAATAAAATGAAGTGTACTTGTACGTTGGTAGGTCTGTAAGCAGAAGTCTATTTTCGCAGCCAAATTCGAAGCTTTGTTTGCCCCTGTGAATCCATGCTCCCAAGGGGAATTTATATCCAGATACTTAATGCAACCATTAACTACAGCCAGATGGTGAAGCTTTTTATTAATGTTGTATATTTGATTGTCATTGTGTCCATTATACCTTAGAGAGCATACTAT
This sequence comes from Anticlea derivata, assembly GCA_947579855.1. Lineage (NCBI taxonomy): Eukaryota > Metazoa > Arthropoda > Insecta > Lepidoptera > Geometridae > Anticlea > Anticlea derivata. Next base: position 1,585,939 of record OX388287.1, on the reverse strand, counting down.
AATTTTAAATTTACTGTGTAATCGAAGCTTCCTCTGTAACAGTTCCGGATAGGAATCATAATGTTTGCCTTTGTACTCATTATATTCACTGATAAGTAGTATAGCTGTATCATTTTCTGTAAGATTCTTGGTATTTTCTTCAAAAGCTTTCAATATGATTTTAATGTTAGCATTTGGCATACATAGATTTAGAAATTTATCGTTTGATTTTAAGTTGTTGTGTATTTTATTTCCTAGGCTTCTGGCATAGACATCAGAGAACATTAGAATTTTGCCATGCTGTGGCGTGCTTGCAAGGCCTTTTTCATTTGTCTTTGTTGTTTCATTCACATTTGAACCATTCGTATATGATCCAGTATTATTTTCCTTAGCCTTGGAGTTGTCATTAGTATTTGTGTTTATTTCATTATTTCTTAGAAACCCATCCAGTTCTCGTAATTTTGTTTCCAAGTAATTTACTTTTATTTGTATTCTATGTTCCTGCTCTATGTCAATCTCATATTCTCGTATGATTTCAAGAAAACGCTCACATTGTTCTCTTAGATCTATTATTGTAATATTTCTACGGCTAAGCTCATTTTCCATCAATGTCTGAGCTGTTCTTAGCCGCGTAGATTGGGATGTAATTTTTTTAATAGTTGTCATCAGTTTTCTATAACGCTTGGTCTTTAATTTACTGGTTTTAACTGCTATAAATCTATTTATTCCTAATTCTGTTTGTGACAGCAAATCACAGTACTTGATTTGTAGTTTGTCATATTCATTTTGTAACTCCTTGAGCTCAATTTCAGTGTGTACTTTTTGTTTAGTTCTAAAAATACTCTCAAGTTCATTATAATCACTTTTTAATAATTCATTGCTGTTAGTGAGAGCTTTCATATTATCATTCAGTTGAATTAATTCTGATTCTGAATCATAAAGTTTCTTCTTGATGGTAGTATTTTCAGTCAACATTTTTTCAAATTCTTTTGTATTCAGTTCTTGCTCATTTATTAAAGTCTCATTTAAACTTTTTTCTTTTTCTAATTCTTGTTTTAGATTATTTATTGTTAGTGCATAATTTTTCATTTTTTGGCTCATATTGTCACTGTTTTCTGAGATAGCTTTATTCAGTAGCTTTGTCTTTGAACGAGTAAACATTTTTCAAAAAAAAAAATAAAAAAATCTCGTCAGCAAATAAGCGCTGCGATACAAAGTATTCAAATGAGTCCTTATGCGCAGCCAAAAGTAGTATTCTTGTGCAAAAAGTAAGTTTTCTCGATCGGATTCGAACTAGCGTATCCTACGATGAATCGGCTTTACTGGCTCTTTGTACCAACTAAGCTATCGGATGGTTATCTGATGGGTCGAAATTAGTGTAATGGTCTTCAGTGACACGAATATAGCTTGATGGTATGATTTGGCTTTGCAAAAGTTTATTCAAACACCGTCAATGTCGCAAAAAATGAGAATTCACTTGAGTATTTTTTTCCCGTGCTGATTTAACTATTTTATGCACTAGGCTTTGAATCCATTCTCAAACACTTGTTCAGAGGTAATTTACCACTAATTTCTTTCTGTTATTGATCTTCTCACTAGTTTTAGTCACTTTTTAGAAAATGTTAACGAAAGCCGAAAAACTATTTATCCTTTGAATTTACACTGGATAACGTTTGCACATATTAATCGGGTTATTGTTTTTCGGTTTTACTTCTTTTGGTTTTTAAAAAAGAACTTTTAAGTTTATTAAACATTAAAAAAGAATAACAGCACTGTTTAGACTACGGCGACCGCAGCGCCGTGGTGGTCATCTAATTAGAAACACCTAGTCACCTGACATTTTTATAAAGTAACTAACATTATTATAGCATTTAATAGGAGGTAAAATTTTTTTTCACTACTTTACAATGTACTTTAATATCTCTAGTTTAATTACAAGCAATAATATTTGACAACCAAGACGACAATAAAAATAAATATCAGTGAAACAAAAAGTATCAATATCGTTAGGACTGGCAGAATGGACAACTAATTAGAAACATTGTATGACTTGGTTCGCAATTTGATTTTTTAAACTGAAATACAGTTCTCACAATTGTCAATCACATTGTAAATATTGCCGCCATTTCTAACTCATTACGAAAAGTTACTATTTATTGTTGTTTTATTAAAAATGGGTAAAAATAAAAGCTGTGATGCAGCAACGAAAAAAATTATAGTGAATTTCCATTTAAAACAAAAATGGAGTTACAGAAAGATCGCCGATTATTTGGAATGTTCCGTAAAGATGATATTTAACGCCCTCGCACATTACAAACTACACGGAACATCAGATACGTGCCAAGAAAACTTCGGCCCAGGAAGACTACAGTTCAAGAAGACAGGCTTATGCTTCGATTAGCTAAGGCGGACCCCTTTAAAGGATCCAATGTTATAAGAAAAGAGGTATTTTCAGAAGACGATCCTCGACACGTATCCACTAAACTAGTTCGTAGACGGTTGGTTGAAAGAAAATTGTTAGGAAGGATCGCTAGAAAAGTACCACTACTAACCAGGCAACATAGAGAAAATCGTCTAGCATTCGCTCGCAAATATGGCAGTTGGACTATTCATCAATGGAAAAAAGTTTTGTTTTCAGATGAAACTAAAATTAATTTGATTAATTCCGATGGAAAACGATATGTACGACGACCAATAAACGAGGCTTTGTAATAACAAGTACACTAAAAAAACAGTTAAGCACGGTGGTGGAAATGTAATGGTGTGGGGATGTTTCTCAGGGTACGGGATTGGTCCCGTGAGAAAGATTGAAGGGCAAATGGATCAATATCAATACAAAAAGATCTTGGAAGAGACAATGATTCCATATTCCGAGGAAAATTTGCCAGTAACTTGGATATTTCAGCATGACAACGACCCAAAGCACACAGCACGCAGCGTTAAAGCGTTTCTTACAGAACAATCCGTGACAGTATTAGAGTGGCCTGCCAATAGTCCGGATTTAAATCCCATAGAAAATTTGTGGCACACTATAAAGACCAACCTGTCGCAGAAACACGTTACTAATATTCATGGACTTAACAGTGCATTTGAAGACGCTTGGAGAAGTATTCCTGTAGAAACTTGTTATAAATTGATTGAATCAATGCCGCGTCGCTGCAAAGCTGTTATTGATAATAAAGGCTACCCTACCAAATACTAATTGTCTAAGGATGTAGTATTTTTAGTATTTTTCAAAACTATTGGGGTTTTGTTCAAATTAAAAATGATTTAAGTAATGATTTTTTTGGTGTTTCTAATTAGTTGTCCGGTTTGTATCTCGTTTTTTATTTTGTTATTAATATAACTTGCAGTTTTAGAAAAACAACCGTTGTTTTCTGTTATTAAAATGCTATAACAATGCAATATAATATCCGATACATCGATTTTAATACGCAGGAACACTCAATGATACGTTAAAAATTAGTTCGAAAGGGAATTTGCAATAAAAATATAAACCCAGGTAGGTGTTTCTAATTAGATGACCACCACTGTATATACCTTAATATATGTATTTTACATTCTTAGTAAAGTTTGGTACTATACTTGAGTAGTTTAAATGTTTAGTAGAGGTAAAATTTATTTTTAGGTTCAACAACATTTTATCAAAATTTATTATAGTTAAGTACATCTGATATACCCCTATTTAATCATATCCAGTCCACTTCATCTAAAGGTTGTCTGGTAGAGATCGCTATTTTAGCGATAAGACCGCCCATTGTTCATCACATAGTTTTAGTTTTTATTGTATTTTTGTTAATGTTTGTACTTTTATGGTGTGCAATAATGCATTTTCTATCTAGAATAGAATAGAATAGAATATAACTTTATTGTACACCAAAAGAAAATACACAATCAAGGAAATAAAAAATAAAAATAATAATAATAGTGTGACAATGGGCGGCCTTATCGTTATCTAGGTTTTTTTTTTTTTTAATTCGAATGAGGTGGCAAATAAGCATACGGCCCACCTGTTGGTAAGCGGTTACCGTAGCCTATGAGCGATTGCAATACCAGAGGCATCACGCACGCGTTGCCGACCCCGAACCCCCCACCCCAAAAGAGCTCTGGCAACCTACTCATCGCAGGAACACAACACTATTTGAAACAAATAATGTTATTTGGCTGCGATCTTCTGTAAGGCGGAGGTACCTCCCAGGCGGGCTGCTTCAATTCAGAACGAGAAAATCTCGCTGTGCCCTACCTCCTCCTAGGTATCTCTATCTACAGTGGTTTATTGATTAATCCTGACTTTGAAATATCTGCCCTCTCGCCTTGCATCGCTAGCAGTGGATAGCGGACTGTAATCTGCAGTGCAGATTGCATTAAAATTTCACAAGCACGTATCCTGCCTTTGTATACATGTTTATGTCTGTCTGTCTGTACGTACGTAGTTGGTGCATCGAGTTTATGGCACTCGTCTGCGTATCTGTACATCTAGGCAAGGTAGTAGTAGCGTATTGTGAGAAGTCTTCTAGATTGATCTAGATCGAAACGAGCCAAGATCTTTCAAACAAATTGGACGAATCCCCGCAACTTGGACAATGTCATCGGTCCAACGGGTCCTTCCAACACTGTGTCGCCCGGTTCGTGGTCCCCAATCGTGAACCGAAAAATACCGTAAATCACAGTTTTTAAGACAGAACGGGTTGTCGGTTCTATATGGCTTGACCACTGCCACTTCAACTTACTAATTCTCTGAGCTATGTCGGTGACCTTGGTTCTTCTACGGATTTCCTCATATCAGTTATCACGCAGTGAATCTCCAAGTATAGCTCTCTCCATAGCTCGCTAAGCGACTTTGAGCTTGTGTTTAAGGCCAATAGTTAACCAAGTCTCAGTTCCATATGTCATCACTGGCAACACGCACTGATTGTACAAAGTCTTTCGTCTTGAGTTAAACTCGCACTTGGCGAATTTATTTTGACATACCGCAGCATGATTCCCTGAATTTTCCCGCGCAAATACCTATTTAGCGTTCTCTGCGTCACGTTTATTATACCCCTAAAATAGAACCTCATTAAAGCAAACAAAGCATTCCATTTCAGGCAATTTAATCCCCTCCTACCCTCGGAAGTGGAGTTAAAATCCCGTGGCCCGTGTGGGCTTTCCAAAGTTAGACTTGCGGTTTCAGTAGACTTTTTGACGCCAGTTTGAATTTACGTTGTATTGTGTTATGGTAGCATCAGTGTAAACGTTTTCGAAATGCTAGTGAGTCGATCGGAAATGGTGGTAATTTCGCTTCACTTTCAGCGACGGTCATAGGCCCTTTTCAGGGCCACCATGCCTCAACCTGGTCACTGACCTAATGCAGGATGACCAGGAAAAAATCAGTGACACAAGAAGAAGATAAGTAAAGTAGTCTCACAAGGTCAAGTGACTATAAATAACGGTTTCGGCAGAATACCAGCGCCTAACTACTCCTCAGTGGTAAGGCATTTATGCTGAGCCGTGACCTTTTTGCTGCTGTGGCGCACAATAACATTTCACGTGTTCTTTTTAATAAGTTTTTGTGTGTTACCTCTCTGTCTTTGTTTCATTTTTTCGCTCTCTGTGTCTTGCTTTTATTGTGACGTGTATTGTGTGCAAAGTTTGTTAATAAATGTTTGTCTATGTCTAAAGTATTTTTTGCGTTAAGTCCGTGAATAGATTGATGCCTGTGATGATTAGCAGGCGTGGTAGGTACCTAGTTGATTAGTCAGATAGACACAACGGCTGTATATTTAGATGTAACCGATTGTCTCGTCTCCGTTCGATTGTCCACGGTCAATTTGATTCAGCATTGTTCATGCCGTGCTCTATTTGAGCCAGAGATGACGCTGTGTAGCGGTACTTTGGAATCCTTGAATATGCCCAGCGAACAGCTTAGCTCAGTTCTACCAAAGACTATAGAATACTACACGGTAGTATATAATCCTTGGTTCTACATAATATACGGTAGTATATAATCGTTGACTGGCCTCATAGCTCAGTTGGTAGTAACTCTGCCTTCTGCGCTAGAGGTAGCGGGTTCGATTCCCGCACTGGACAAACATTTGTGACTAACACAGATGTTTGTTCTGTGTCTGGGTGTTAAATATATATCTATTATGTATATCAGTCTCTGGTACCCATAGTACAGGCTATGCCTAGTTTGGGATCAGTTGACTGTGTGTGATATGTCCGGAATATTTTTTATTTAATTTTATTTATTTATAAGCTTAATACTACATACTTTTTATATTTTTTTTAATACCGGAAGAGCTCATCCACATCTCATTGACACGTGGATATCTAGAACCACTCGCTTTACGGGATCCTTTCTTCCCCATACGTGCATGTTGTGGAATGAGCTTCTTTCCGAGTTTTTCCTACTAACCTACAACATGAAGAGCTTCAAGGAAAATACATAAAGATTTCTTCAGGGCAGGCAACGCATTAGCAATACTCCAGGTGTTGCAGATGTCAATAGGCGACGGTAACCGCTTACCATAGCTTAGCAGGTGGGCCGTAAGCCTATTTACCTCCGTATAACATAAAAAAAAGAATTACCTAGGTACTTATCGTTTTTGGTGAATATCAGGGGCAGCTGAGAGCACTGGTGGAGTGGCGGTAGTTGCCCCGCCTTCCGATTCACAGACCAGGGTTGAGCTCCTTAAACCCCTGATTAAGAATACAGATTGATGAATTTCGCGAAAATTCATGTTTGACTTGCTGTAAATCAATCTGGGCGTATTTTGCTTGCGTCGCGTCTTGTCACTGATTCTTTCTTGCTTGTATTAGGTCAATGACCAGGTTGAGGAATGGCGGCCCTGAAAAAGGCCTATGACCGTCGGTGAAAGAATCAGTGTAGGGAAAGGATTAAAGTGCGCCTCTTAGATGCTCCTTTCATGCACATATCTTCGAATTTTTAGCTTCTAGGAGATGCCGGTTTCCTCACGATGTTTTCCTTCACCGTTTGAGATGATGATGGATAATGAAATTGTCCAGACTACAGTCTGGCCCGTGATCTTGAACCCGCAATAAGCCAGCGAGCACCAGAATAATGTCATCTATGCGTTAATTGGAGCGAAGCGACTTCCGTTCCGATAACTTGATAATACAAGATTGTTTCTACAAGGTGATTCATAATATGTATGCTATCCCGAAAGAGGCTTATGCCACACCCTTTTCTACTAAGGCTACTAGGCTACTTAGTATCTAGGTACCACGCGAGCGAAGTCGCAGGCATAAGCTAGTATTACGTATTCCCAATGTAGTAAAAGTAAAGAAGAGTCTATTTCGTCACACACACACAACACGGTCATTTATCGGTAATCTCTTTAACATACTAGTATTTACTTAGTAATCTTCACCTCACACCTCCAGTCAGTCTACAGTCAATATTTGATCACATCACTTTCTCTCTTCAATACTATCGTGGGTGTTGTAGTGACTAGTATTTAAGGATACCTGCATTCCTTAACTTGAGCTGTCTCCGGGGGACAACTGACATTGACAGATAACAGATGACACCTGAGATGGAGAGATGGATACATACTCTCTGGAAGTCAGTCAGTCTGTGGTCAAGCCGGCACGAGCGGGCGCGCGGGAAGTCACTGTGGGAGAATTATAAGTGTGTTGTCCTGCTGAGGAACCAGCCAGTGTGGCGTAAGGCATACACTACAGGTGTGATGGCCTATTTCGCACCCATGCCGGTACATGTTGGGAACGATACTATTCAAGTTTTTTACCACACGAAAGGAGCCTCTAAGAGTCTAATCACTACACTGATTCTCTCACCGACGGTCATATTCCCTTTTCAGGACTTTTAATACAGGATGTTTTTTAGGTAGGTAGGGCACAGCGAGATTTTCTCGTTCTAATTTGGAGCAGCCCGCCTGGGGAGGTACCTCCGCCTTACAGAAGATTGCAGCCAAACAACATTATTTGTTTCAAATAGTGTAGTGTTCCTGCGGTGAGTTAGGTTGCCAGAGCTCTTTAGGGGGGAGGGGGGAGGGGTCGGCAACGCGTGCGTGATACCTCTGGTATTGCAAGCGCTCATAGGCTGCGGTAACCGCTTACCCATTGGTGGGCCGTATGCTTGTTTGCCACCTCTGATGTATAAAAAAAAAAAAAAAAGATGACCAAGAAAGAATCAGTGACACGACAAGCAAGCAAGTAGATTACTATGCCTATTTGGGTCAGACGATTCAACTAGGTAGGTCGTTGTGACACAGGTCCACCGACGAATCCAACTCGGATGGGCAGCGTTTGGGAAACTTCGTCATATCTTCTTGTCTCAGATAACGCAGAGCCTCAAGACGAAATTCTACAATCAATACGGTACCAGTGACGAGTACTGAGACTTGGTCGTTAACTATTGGCCTCATACACAAGCTCAAAGTCGCGCAACGGGCTATGGAGAGAAATATGCTCGGAGTTTCTGCATAAAAACATTCAACTTCTTTTTGTATGTTTTGCTAACGATGATGCATTCCAAAACACATGACATATGTGTGATTACTCATTATGCTAAGCTTTGTTCTTCTTAATCGCTTCCTTACTTTGCATATCGAAAATAATCGAAATGCGTCAGGCGATAAGACAAAGTGTTGCTGCGGTAGCCACACCAATAGGTGGGCCGTATGCTTGTTATTAAAAAAAAACCTGACTTCATGTATATGTGTTACTTTTTTTATACCCCTATATCTTAACAACCCCTTGGCCAATATAACTCATATTCTTACCAGCAAATCTTGATAGTACAACCTGTTGACCTACTAAATTCCATGTAGATCGGATTACCGGTTCGAAAGTTATGCTCTAACAAAGAAACATACCACGCCGATTCGTCCAAGTTGTTTGATATATCTTCGCTCGCTCGATCAATTATTTAGACATAGACATTCATTTATTTGCAACTAAAACACACAGTGGATTATTTAGTGGATCTGTTTGCGCATTGAGCCCGCATTCGCAATGTAAACGACATTGTCGATATTAGTAATTGAGCGTGTGGCTTTGTCAATATTTTGATTTATTGCCAATTCTTTCGCATTCTTTGTTTGTTCATTTGCAAGGAGGGAAATCATTGCGATAAACATCATGACCGTGCTGGCCCCGGCTACCTCCGCATCTACCTACCCGTGGATGTCGTAAGAGGCGACTTAGAGAAATAATCTAGGGGATCAGGGTCCATTGACAAGAGTTTGAACTGATAAGACCCTAAAACAGCAGATTTTTGAAAGGTTTTTTCAGTGTAAAATGTCTTATTTCCAAAAGACCTAAAGATAAACTTATGGACTTACCTATGACTATTATTCATCTGTTGACATTATTATTATTGTTGATGATTCTGGTCTGAGGATACATTTTTACGCGCAACGGGCTATGGAGAGAGCTATGCTCGGAGTTTCACTACGTGATAAGATCCGAAATGAAATCCGTAGAAGAACTAAGGTCACCGACATAGCTCTCAGAATTAGCAAGTTGAAGTGGCAGTGGGCAGGCCATATAGCTCGCAGAACCGATAACCGTTGGGGAGTAAAGGTTCTCGAATGCCGATCACGAACCGGGCGACGCAGTGTTGGAAGGCCCCCCACCCGATGGACCGATGACATTGTAAAGGTTGCGGGAAGTCGGTGGATGGAAAGGGCTCAAGACCGTTCGTCGTGGAACTCTTTGGGGGAGGCCTATGTCCAGCAGTTGACTTCTACAGGTTGTTGATGATACATTTATTTATTTATTTATTATGTCTTCGTTGATCGTTCTACATGGAGCTCTCAGAAGTCCAATCGGCATCAAACGACAAAAAAATGACCGTCCCGTCGTTTAATGAATGTATCTGCAGATTTTTCTGCACAATCCTTGTTTTTTCGCAAGTAAACAGCGGATTTTAAAACACAGTCAATACATGGATGTATTGTTACTTCACATACATTTTAATGCGTATCGAGCACTTAGCATACCTGAAGGCCGGCTTTCATCACGAGATTACTAGGTCGACATAGCATTAACATATCTCTCAAATACATCTTTGAGTTCTTGTTTGTATTCTGTCGGCTGCAGTCACGTGCTATCTGTTTATCTAGCTTTGCCGCCACGGCTACGCACGGCTAATTTATAACAACAAACCTTCCCTTATATTCAAAATCGGTAACGTTTTGGAAAAAGGCCAGGTCAAGAGTACCCTAAACCGACGAGCATGTATGAGGAATGTGATGAGAGTGAATGAAGTTAAAAGGGGTATGTCAGGATCGTAGCAAGCGGAAAGCCTTACACCTAAGCTGTATCCATGTACATGTTGGCAATAAATGAATATGAAAAATAAAAAGCCGTCTCCGCCTACCCCTCTGGGAAACAGGCGTGATATGTATGTATGTATACTCAGCCTACCGGGGCAAACGTTTACCCCCTGAAATTGATAATGATAACCTTAAGTTAATTTTTTTGAAACCATCATGGTTATGAACATAATTTTCACTAAAAACGGGATATTTACCATGATTTGTGAGTTTATTTGTTCGTATCGGGGAACAAATAAACTCACAAATGGTAAATATCATGTTTTTAGTGAAAATTATCTTATGCTAAAGTCGGCCAAAATAACTTTTTTTTTTTTATACAACAGATGTGGCCAACAAGCTTACGGCCCACCCGATGGTAAGCGGTTACCGTAGCCTATGAGCGCTTGCAATACCAGAGGCATCACGCACGCGTTGCCGACCCCGAACCCCCTTCCCCCCTAAAGAGCTCTGGCAAACTTACTCACCGCAGGAACACAACACTATTTGAAACAAATAATGTTATTTGGCTGCGATCTTCTGTAAGGCGGAGTTACCTCCCCAGACGAGCTGCTCCAATTCAGAACGAGAAAATCTCGCTGTGCCCTACCTCCTCCTACCTTACGAATCGTCACTCTAAATGCACATTTAATTGGCAACAAGTGTCTGCCTTCACTTGCATGTAATGTTACCTGTTCTTGCATAACACGTTTGCATGCAAAATTACAGGGTAATTTATGTAAAATTCTGCTGTAAACAGACTACAAAGTATTTGTACTGAATACAAGCTCTGTCAAACGTTACTTCCATGTTGCTTAAAGAGTCTTGTACAAGTTGTACACAAATAAGAGAGTTTTTGGCCGTGGTGGCCCCGGCTGAAGAATAGGCCCCTCCATATCTACCTATCCGCGGATGTCGTAAGAGGCGACTAAGGGAAAAAAGCTAGGGGATGGGCAGTAGCGTCCCTCATTTTAACAACGATAGCTCTAACTGCGCTCGCCAACGCGCATGCCCAGCGTGGTGAGTATGGGCAAATCTCCCCACATATTCCGGACATATTCACACGGTCAATTGATCCCAAACTAGGCATAGCCTGTACTATGGGTACCAGAGACGGATATACATAATAGATACGTATTTAACACCCAGACACAGAACAAACATCTGTGTTTATCACACAAATGTGTGTCCAGTATCGAACCCGCGACCTCTAGCGCAGAAGGCAGAGTTACTACTAACTGAGCTATGAGGCCCCTGATCCGATTGAGGACACCTCTTAAACTGGTTTAGAATTCCTTTCCTTTTCTGTGGTCGATTTAAGAACGGTGTTTCATAATTGACCGCCTCGATGGAGTAGCGGGCGTGGGCCCAGCTGAAGCAAGATGAGCGGGTTCGATTGCGGCGCAGCGGGACAATTATTTGACCACACTGAAGATCTACATTCCATTTTCTGAAAAAGGATCATCGAAAAAAATGCTAGATCACGCGCGCCGTGCTTTTTGCCTGATTCTTGTAGGCTTGGTCGCGAGGAACAGGCGTAGCTTCACCTAGTTTCTAAGACGTTTCAAAGTGATCCTAGTGATATAATTGAAATAAAAACCTTTGACTTTTCTAAAAATAGAATATTTATGGACTTAGGTCTGGCTACGTCTATTGCTTGCTTTAACTCTCTTTGATCAGCATTCGATAACCTACCTTGTATAATATTACTTTGAAAAGTTTTAAACCTTTACTTAAACAAGATGATTCATAACATGGATGTTATACCGAAAGGGGCTTATTCTACACCCAATTGACAAAGACATAGACATTCATTTATTTGCAACTAAAACACACACATTTGCACAACATTTTAAAACTAAACAGTTACATAACGGAAAACATGAGCAGCTAAAAAAAAGGTGTGATGTGTGCTGCAGCAGCAAAATGGCGTCGGCTCAGCATTATGCCTACTGTGTTAGCAGCAGACGCTGGTATTCTGCCGAAACCATTTCCCAGTCATTAAACCCTGTGAGAACAGTCATATAATGAAAAAGGTAATAAAAGTAAATGTTAGAATAATCAGGGAAAAATAAATAAAACATTTGCATGCTTGTGTAGCAAAAACATGTGCGCCAGCTTACTGCATAAAGACAGCGATTATATTCAACTACCATGTTTGAGCAAATAAACTGATTTCATTTCAAATTTATAAATATTGAAAGTAATTAAATTAAAGTGTATAATAATAATGTCATAGTGGGAAGTGCATAGTGTACCTAAAGATAAAAATAAATGTCGTTATAAAATAATGATAATAATGTAATAATAGTAGATTATGCAACAAGGGCTTAAAGTAGTGTATTATGTCAAGGGCGCTATATTGAACCCCGAGAACGAGGGATTCTATGGTTAACTCCTGAGCGGAGCGAGGGAGTTAAGGCAAGAATCCTGAGTACGAGGGGTTCAAGATCGCCCAAGACAAATACACATTTAAGCCCGCGATGCATACTCTACTTTTTATACTTTCTGCGAGGCAATTGAAAACAATGACTGTTAAGTAGACAGAAATGATTTTTCTGGTTTTCAACTATACCAGAGGCTTCAGATTGTATACATTCTGGAGTCAAATCAAAATCACTGTCGTCGTCACTTGATATTTTTTAGAAGTTTATTTGAATCGAAACTGAATTTCGGTGTAGATAACAGCACAGCAGTTTGAGCGCTTGGCGCCTTTTTTTCTTTTTTTGTAGTCTATTCTGCAGTGGTCAGTTCGACATTCGAATAAATCTTTCTTCGTGCGCGGGTGAAAATGAATTTTGTAAAAAGTTTTCCTGTTTTTCTTTTTTTTTATTTGTAGGCAGTGCAAAGAAAATGTTAACATACAGCCTAATTAGAATAAAATCTCATTGCACCCAAACATTTTTGAAACCAACCTCGATCAAGCACGACTACATGGGTTGCATTCCAAATTCAAATCACATTATGTCCCATGGGAAATAATGAAATTCAGTACAACATTATGACCCGGCTAGACCGTAGGGCTGTAATGACTTACTTTAGGATAGGTTTGCATGACACATAATACGCCATTGACGAGCAGGTAGTATAAAAAATTAATTATGTTTGTGCATGATGTATCCTAAAATGTCAACAAGTGAAGGGCGCACTGTAGCTATTGGCACCAGACAACCCAGTTTTTGCTGATCTAAAAACATAAGTTTAAAACGTTTTTTTTTAAATGTTAATTTTGATTTGAATAGTCGAAATGGTGGTGGTATGTTATTCAATTCAATTGCCCATAACTGGGGTATAAACCCCAAGATTGCTCTGTGGCTGTATACTACCATAGTAAGGCCGACAGTTACTTACGCCTCTATGGTATGGTACGACAAAGCCTTTCAGTCGACTGCTATAATTAAACTGGGTAGTCTGCAAAGGACTGCTTGCCTTATGGCTTCGGGAGCCATGTCCACATCCCCTGGGATGGCGCTTAATGCATTGCTGGGACTACCGCCTCTTCATGTGTATATACACAAGGAGGCGAAAACTAGTATGTATCGCGCAAACACCCAGGGCAAAAGGTGCTGGCTCTCGCAGAAGATGAGATCCCTTCAGGACTCTACTCTGCAATCACCCATTCTCAGCATGACATCTGATGCCATGCTTCCACGACATGTTTTTGAAAAACAATACATCGTGGAAATGCCCTCCAGGGAAGACTGGCTGAACAGCCAGCTACACTTTGAGGCCGGTTGCCTAAACTGGTACACAGACGGCTCAAAAATGGGACTGGATGTAGGTTGTGGAGTATATGGTGAACGTCCTAATGTAAACGGTTTCGTTAGCATGGGAAAAAACGCCTCTATATTCCAGGCAGAGGTTTTTGCCATTCTTGATTGTGCAGACGCCAATCTGCGAAAGCGCTACACCAACCACACGATTTACATCAATTCTGACAGTCAGGCTGCCCTTCTGGCGCTGGACTCTAATGTCATCACGTCTCGACTTGTGGAAGACTGTCTGTCACGTTTAAATGCCCTGGGCTCAAGGAACAGGGTCGTACTAAGATGGGTTCCGGGGCACGCGGGAATCGACGGTAACGAAATTGCCGACGAACTTGCGCGCGCCGGGGCAAATGGTACTATGATAGGCCCTGAGCCTTTTTGCGGCGTACCAAAAAGCCTGGCTCAAAGAAGCCTCTTGCTTTCGTGCTTCGAAGAATCGACCAAACTCTGGATAAACTCTTCGGGCATGAACCACTCTAAGTTACTTATAAAAGCCTTCGATAAACAGTACACCAACCGTATCCTAGCGCTAAATAAGACCAATCTTCGCATTATTGTTAGAGCCTTAACTGGACACTGTTGTCTTAATAAGCACATGTTCAAACTAAGGCTATGCGATACACAAACCTGCAGGCTATGCAAGGAGGCGGACGAAACGCCTATACACCTGCTACACCTGCCACAAAAAGTAAAAAAAAAAAAAAAAAAAAAAAAAATTCAATTGCCCGTAAAGTTTGCTCTACAACTTTTGGAAATTCGACATTCTTTCGTTTTGTTGATAGAATAACCCCTTTTCGGGATGGTTTACATGTTATTTACCTTGTATAAATTGCCTTTCAAAATCTAAATTTTTCATTTCAATCTTTTGATGTAATCTTTAACAACTTCATTAATTTGCAAAGATTATTGCCTAAAAGGCCTCTCTGCCAACAATTTAATCTAAACAATTATAATCTAATAATTGTATGATAAATTGCAAGTACCTTTAATGATTTTTAACCAAACGCCAAAAAAGGAGGTTATCAATTCGGTGATTAGTATGTTTTTTGACAATGGACATACGCATGCGTGCATTTCTATTGAGAGGTTGAATATAATGTTTTTTAGGTTTAATCAAGTATATGTAGCTCTTTTCTGAAATAAAAAAATCTGTACAACACGCAGAAGTTAACTAGGCACGTCGCTGTAATGTTTTGTCTCATTCTCACTCGCGAGAGCGGTAGGCGGTGGGGTGTGGTGGGAGCGGAAAGCACATTCCACGCAGGTGCCAAGTTGATTTCTGTGCCCAAAGTGCTTTCACAACCAAACACACACACAAAAAATAAATCAAAGTTAAAACATTCCTAGAACACGGTGAAGGTTTTTATTTGTTTTAAGAACGATTTATTAATGTCAAATTCGGTGATTTAATAAAATATCTTTACCAATATCAAATTGAAAGATTATCTGTCCTGCGCAATAGATCTAACTTGATAATTACTACACAGAGTACTGCGGCCTTGGAAGGCCGGTCTTATAAGCTACCTCTGGCTTTATAATGTTTTTAAACGTGTCTTCTCAAACCTGCCCCCGATTCAGTGTTGCCAACTAGGTGTAAAATTCAATTCAATTAATTTATTGACCATTTCGTTATAACATATAACATAGGCATGTCAGTCAGGTTTACAGTAATTACAGTTCTTTACAAGTAACGTTCTTATAATTTTACATAGATTTTAGATTTTAATAGGTAATTTATAGTTTCTACTCCACATGCAAATCAGAAAATGAAACATTTAAATATTCCGCGACATGGTAAAATGGATGATTTTCAAAAAATGATTTAATTTTTATTTTAAACTGATTAGGTGAAATTGTTTAGATTGGTTTTTATCTTTGCCTGCGCCACACGTTCATTAAATTGATCGAGAGAGCGAACCGAGCGAGATCTCTGTAACAACTTTGGCGATTTGGCGTTTTTTAAATATACAGTACAGTATTGTTTGGTAGAACTTAAGATTCGGATTAAGTACTATCAAGATTTACTGGTAATAAAATGAGTTTTTTTTTTTATATACAACAGAGGTGGCAAACAAGCTTACGGCCCACCCGATGGTAAGCGGTTACCATAGCCTATGAGCGCTTGCAATACCAGAGGCATCACGCACGCGTTGCCGACCCCTTTCCCCCTTTCCCCCTTAAGAGCTCTGGCAACCTTACTCACCGCAGGAACACAACACTATTTGAAACAAATAATGTTATTTGGCTGTGATCTTCTGTAAGGCGGAGGTACCTTCCCAGGTGGGTTGCTCCAATTCAGAACGAGAAAATCTCGCTGTGCCCTACCTCCTACAAATAAAGTTAAATTGGTCAAGGGTTTGCTAAGATATACGGGTTGAAAAGGGGGATTTTCAAAATAAGTCGTACAAAAACATGAAGTGTTGTGTCATATGAAAGAGGTTTGTTAGTTTGTACAAGCTCGTAGGTGAGATAGTTTTTTTTAATCCAAAATAGGCTAACATTTGACCACAATCTCACCTGATGTTAATGTCATGGTCAGGGCCGGCCATTGAGCAAAATGTAAGAGAGTGGCTACTGTGACCTCTCGTTGCTATTTATCTTTTTTGCGTTTTTTTAAATGGCAAATCTATAAAATAGCCTATACCAGGATTCAGATCAGCCCATCGGTTTTATTTTGTTTCCCATGTTAAGATTAATATCTATTTGTTGTACAAGGTGATTCATAATATGACCGAAATGGGCTTGTTCTACATTTAATTTGCATTATTAAATTATACCAAAAAAACTAATTTGTTAAAAATCTAAAAATACTATGTTTTTTCCGTTAGTAAATATTCTTTCTTTTTTTTGATAGAATAAGACCCCTTTCGGGATAGTATATATATTATGAATCAACTTGTATGAAGTTGCTTAAATTCTCAGCAACGTTCTGCCACATTTCCCTACACAGTTGTCATGTTGGCAACCCATCCCTCATTCACCTTTAGAATGTTTTGTCAATCACTAACACCGACTTTTCTCTTTCGCAGATAGCGCGTCAGAAAATGATCGTCCACACGCCGCGCTAACGTGTACCGCGCGCTTACAATTCCGTTCGTAATGCTCAAAATAGTTTAATTAAGTGCTCAAATCTACAATGGCTAGTGATTTATTCGTCCGCAGCGTGAATTGATTTGAAAAATACAAGTGATGTGTGGAATTGTGATAAGCGTCATCTGTTGAGGTGTAGTGGAAATGCTTGGATGATGGAGGCCGGGTTCATTCCGGCGGGGAGTGCAGCGGGCGGCGGGCAGTTGCCTCCGCCCGCCGTTATGGCGCCACCGGCGAATGTTGTTCGCGCGCCCGGCCTGAAGCGCGGGAAAATGGAGGAGGCCATCACTGATCGGGTGAGTTTGATTTTAATAATTACCTCAAATGTGGCAGATGCATCACTCGCGTGCTGCTGATCCCTGACATTAGCTTGGTAAATCTATGTGCCCGTATGTAACGAAACAGTTTATGAGTTTAGTTAGATATGGAGGGGTCTTTTCTTCAGCCAGCGCTACGACGGCAAAGTTACTCCACACCAACTTCGCAAAGCTCTCTTTTCCACTGCATTTAAAATCCTACTCTGATTCTTCTTTTACAATACCCAACTTTCACTGCCGTACATCAGTGTATCCATCCATCCAACTGTATCCTAAACCTTGCCTAAACTTTCCTACCTCCTTCCAGAGCGTCCTGTCCTGATCCTGGTCTCAAAACAAGTCAGAACGAAGATGTAGAGGCGCTTGAAGACTAGAGACTTTGGAAGAGAAATGGGTGTTCACGTTATTTGTTTTTCTAATGTTAATTGTCTGTATCTCAAAAACCATATGGCCTAGAATTAAAATCGTTCTAAAGTGCTGCTGTAACAAATAAAGATACAACGCAGATTCTCTCAGGTTGTTTGATAGATATTGGCTCGCTCGCCCGCGTTTGTCCTCAAAGCAAAGTCAGAATTTTCCGGGTTTTACCGACTATGCCTGAAAGCATGTTTACCAAACGGCTTGGAAATAGAATTTAAAATCACTTATAGCTTTTCCTCCTCCCTATACTGCCAATATCTCAATATTTGATGCATTTATCATCCAAGATGAGAGGAACTTCGTAGGGAACATGTTAAGCGACATAACCATTTTACATAGAAAATGCCGGATAACATAAATGATGGTGATTATTCTATCTTGGAACGATATGGGGAAAGGTTTTTTAAACAATCAAGGTGGAAAACAAGCTTACGGTCCACCTGTTGGTAAGTACCTAGTTACCGTTGCCTATGAATGCTTGCAATACCAGAGGCATCACGCACACGTTGACGACCCCTAACCGCCCTTCCCTTAAAGGGCTCTGGCAACCTTACTCACCGTAGGAACACAACACTATTTGCAACAAATAATGTTATTTGACTGTGATCTTCTGTAAGGCGGAGGTACCTCTTCAGACGGGCTGATGGAATATTTTTTTGTCCACGGACAAAAAACATTTGAATGAAGAATAAAGAATGGAGAAAATTTTGGTCGCGGGAATAGTATATAGCATACTACAGAAACTTCTCCTTTTATTCATTCTTGAGAGGGTAAAATTTTTGCCGATCGCTTATTTCGTCCAATAATACATTTAGCTGAAGCATTACGCTAACGATCGCACGGAGGATTTATCTCCCATCGTTGTACGAAATTTCTTTGTTAAACAATGCAATCTGTAAAGATCAGAGTTTTGTAAAAACACGCAAAATTTTCATCATAAATTGCTGAACTTTTTATTCTTTTAATTTTATAATTTATTGGCAAAGTCGGTTCTTTATATTCTACCCGATTAAGTTTACGGTCCGTGAGAATTTCGTTTAAGGTAAGCCATTTAAATTATGTATCTTTGACTGCTTACTAACCAGCAGTTCTTCGGAAAGTTTATCAAGATTTTAATGCTCTGTGTGAAAATGATTTTACACTTCCATTTTGTTATTATTCCAATAACGTTTCTATAACCTGGGGGGTTAAGTGTTGTCTAACTGAAAACGTAGAGGCTTCAGCTATCTTTCCAAAGTCAAAGAACTGTCAAAAGGAGGAGGACGTAGGGCACAGCGAGAATTTCTCGCTCTAAATTGGAGCAGCCCGCCTGGGGAGGTACCTTCGCCTTACAGAAGATCGCAGCCAAATAACATTATTTGTTCCAAATAGTGTTGTGTTCCTGCGGTGAGTAAGGTTGCCAGAGCTCTTTAGGGGGGTTCGGCAGGTAACGCATTAATACCACTTACCATCAGGAGGGCCGTAAGACTGTTTGCCTCCGTATAACATTTTTAGGTTAAGTATGGGCGGTTTGTTTACATTACAAACATTTCACATCATCATATCTGAAGTATAGTTTGGTAATTCTATGCGCTGTTGCGTGACCTTTGGTTGGCTCATTATAAGCAAATCAATCAGTTTAAAATACAAGTTAACAATCTTGACCTGTGACTGTGAGTCGGTCGGCGAGATCTTAAATTACCACAGATAATCATTACGCATTAAACTACCTACCTAAAAGCACCTTAAAAGGCAATTTCATTTAGCTTTTTTACTAAATTACGCACTAATTGATTTATTATTTTCTTTTCTTTCTTGCTTTAATTAAAATAAATAAATAAATATTCCGGACATGTCACACACGGTCAACTGATCCCAAACTAGGCATAGCCTGTACTATGGGTACCAGAGACTGATATACATAATAGATATATATTTAACACCCAGACACAGAACAAACATCTGTGTTAGTCACAAATGTTTGTCCAGTGCGGGAATCGAACCCGCGACTTCTAGCGCAGAAGGCAGAGTTACTACCAACTGAGCTATGAGGCCAGTCTACATCTCTTCAATTGAAGTTCTAGGTAGACCCTACTAGATAGATAGATAGATAACTCTTTATTGTACATGTCTTCGCATTTTTAGGTTCTAGGACATGCCGGTTTCCTCACGATGTTTTCCTTCATCGTTTGAGAGCACTAGCATAGCGCACATAAATTTTCCGAATGGAAAATCCAATGATGCACGACAGGTTTCGAACTCACGACCTGTGGATCGGAAGGAATCCACTACCACCAGTGCTCGATTAATAATAAGACATTACACTTACGGACGGTAAGTACGTTATCTGGGTTAATCGGTTACTTATGGTTAATTGGTTCATCATCATCATCATCATTTCAGCCGTACGGCGTCCACTGCTGAACATGGCCTCCCACACAGACAGAGCGAATTCCTATCATATGGGGGGATTTGCCCATACTCACCACGCTGGACATGCGGGTTGGCGAGCGCAGTTAGAGCTATCGTTGTTAAAATGAGGGACGCTGCTGCCCATCCCCTAGCTTTTTTCCCATAGTCGCCTCTTACGACATCCGCCGATAGGTAGATATGGAGGGGCCTATTCTTTAGCCGGGGCCACCACGGCGTGTTATTGGTTAGTGGTTAGTAATAGTTAACTCTCATTAATTGATGGTCGCAAATAGTCTTAATGCTTTTGAAATAAACTGGAAGATTTTAACAACTTAGTAGGTACACAACGTGATTCATAATAATATGTATGCTATCCCAAAAGGGGATTATTCTACACCCAATAAATAAAGTAAGGCAAAAAAGTTTGCTCTTTAGTAAATTGGATATTGTTATTAAAAAAAAAACTCATTGCAAATTCAGCTGTTTTGGGGTCAAATCATTTCAAACTTAATGAATCAGCTGTTTTAGATAGCAATCTTGATGCTGAACTTCTCGTACTCATTATTAGTTATTTATTAAGATATTAACATACCAAAAACAGCTAATTTTTTTTTTGCTAATATTAGGTATTTCTTTTTGTTGATAGAATAATCCCCTCCCCTTTCAGGATGGTAAAATGTTGTGGGTCACCTTTGTAGAAGGTACTAGCTGTACACAGTATAGAGAAAGGATACACGCCTTTAACTTTTGTTGTAACTCGAACTTAAATCATTTGTTTCTGTACTTGCGTTTTTGAGAATAAATATATTAACCGAAGTTTAGTAGGATTCCACTGAGAGCCTGCTCAGTTCTCCGTGTCCCCTAGGAAGAACCTGACAGATCTATTAACAATAATGACACAAACTGTACTTATTCCCGCCCACTGCATAGCTCGCTCGCTTCACCTACCTAATCAGTGCGACGAGACGGCTGGCGCGCGCCGCACGTCGGGACGAATCGATTTGAAATATTTTCTAATCGGGAATAGTTCTATCGATCCCGCGCTGCATGCCTGCTGTTCCGGATTCAAAAAGTTGACAGTGACAGTGTTTTTTTTTGTGACCACACAAGCAGTGATTATTCTACCAGGCTTTTTTCATGTGTTTATAAAGTGTTACTTGAATTTGCCAATGAGAATGTGATTATGATGCAGAGGTGTATATTATAGAGCTATGGTACGGTACGAAGGTGTCTACGAGGTCGGAATAACGTAATGTTTTGTTGGATTTACATAGGTATTTTGTTTGTCTTGGCTGGGAGACTTGACACTGCCTACATCATCGTTGGCCTTCTAGGAAAACTATAAAACCTCGACAATATTTATCTTCTCTGTTCTATGGTTTATTTATCCATCACGTTTAATACTCTAACAGGTACTAACAGGACGAATTAATATTGCTTAACTTATGTGTTCTGTAATTAAGACCACATTTGTGTAACCTAGTATGTCCTGAGTATGTCATTAAACTTTCGTATTTACTCATTCGTATAGCAAAACAAGATAAAACTGTCTGGATTCAGCTAGATAACATTAGCAAGAGGTAATGTCAAGCTTCTAGATATCATTACATATTACTCATATCTTAACTCTTTTAACAAGAAATTTGCTCGAAACCTCTCCACTGCCTTATTCATTACGGTATTTATAGCTTTAAACTAAGTGAAGTTACCTTAATAGGTAATTTCAGACGAACGAAACCATAAAACTATAACCTGATGATTTTTCTAGGAATATCATATTGGTAGAATAAAAACCGACCACTGCCTCTTAATCCATAAAAATATACAAACGTCAAGCTACTGTCAAAACATTTTTTTTATGTCCAAAAGCAATTAGTATTCAAAGTCAAAGTCAAAAGGCATTTATTTCAATAAAATCACTAGGATCACTTTGAAACGTCTTAGAAACTAGGTGAAACTATGCCTGTTCCTCGCGACCAAGCCTAGAAGAATCAAGCAACAAACACGGCTTGGTGCCTATCATTTGTTTTCAAAGTCAAAGTCAAAAGGCATTTATTTCAATAAAATCACTAGCATCACTTTGAAACGTCTTAGAAACTAGGTGAAACTATGCCTGTTCCTCGCGACCAAGCCTAGAAGAATCAAGCAACAAACACGGCTTGGTGCCTATCATTTTTTTCGAAGATCCTTTTTCACAAAATGGAATTTAAAGCTTCAGTGTGGTGCCGATCGAACTAGGTGAGGCTCAAAAGAAAAGTAATCTAATTATAATCCCTAATAAATAAGAGCTATTAAAAATGTGAAAAAAAGAAGACAAATGTGAGCTTCAACAAATGATCTAAGGGCAGCACACGCTACACTTGATGAAATATGTACCTAATGCTTATATATTGCCAGTACCTACCATCATTATTTTGACCGGATTTTGCGCATCATCATTTTCTTGTTCTTAATGAGAGCACCAGCTCATTCCGCGATTTGTGTCAGTTTTCTAATCTCTTGATTCTAGCAAATGCGGAAGTTATGCTGGCACAGATTAAATAGAAGTAGTGGTAGATAAGTTAAGGTTTCACCGGGAGTGGATTCAGGGAATCGCCACTGTTACTCCCAGTTGGGGAGTAAAGGTTCTCGAATGGCGACCACGGCACCGACGGCATTGTGAAACTTGCGGGAAGTCGGCGGGAGAAGGCTCAAGACCGTTCATCGTGGAACTCTGGCGAGGCCTATGTCCAGCGTTGGACTTCTACAGGCTGATGATGATTATGATTTAATGTAAAGCTAATAACATGAAAGCCTATCATCAATTATTCGACCTTGGTACCTTAGTCCCAGCCTACACGATGCGAATTTCATCGCGGGCGGCCCAGCCGTGAACTCTATATGAGGTCGATTATATTTTAATTTCAAGGATTATTAAGCGTAAATATGAATTTCATTCATCGTTGATGTAAAATGCAGTGGGAGTTTTTCATTGTCACTCTTTCATTCATTGATTCAAATTATTTTGATCGAGTGAGCGCAGATTATTATTAAACCCATGATTA
This sequence comes from Anticlea derivata, assembly GCA_947579855.1. Lineage (NCBI taxonomy): Eukaryota > Metazoa > Arthropoda > Insecta > Lepidoptera > Geometridae > Anticlea > Anticlea derivata. The sequence continues at coordinate 1,562,648 of OX388287.1, read as the reverse complement.
TTTTAATGTCATTTTTTGTAATAGCACTATTTTATTGTAATTTAAAGCTCTGACATACCTACTTAATTTTGAAAATATGTATATTGCATGCGTACAACGCTGAATATGGCTGCTCCTAATTTGTATTGTATTATGTAACAACTGTATGCCCGCCTGGGGAGGTACCTCCGCCTTACAGAAGATCGCAGCCAAATAACATTATTTGTTTTCAAATAGTGTTGTGTTCCTGCGATGAGTAAGGTTGCCAGAGCTCTTTAGGGGGAGGGGGGTTCGGGGTCGGCAACGCGTGCGTGATGCCTCTGGTATTGCAAGCGCTCATAGGCTACGGTAACCGCTTACCAACAGGTGGGCCGTATGCCTGTTTGCCACCTCAGTAGTATAAAAAAAAAAAAAAAAAAAAAACTACCTAACCTATATTACGCAATAAATTACTTTGATTTGATTTGATTCAGATTCCTCAAATAACTTTGATCGGTGGTGTTGCTTGTTTGTATGTATATTTATTAGAGCATAACTTCGATCCGTCAATCCGATCTACATGGAATTTGAGAGGAGTAGGGCACAGCGAGATTTTCTCGTTCTGAATTGGAGCAGCCCGCCTGGAGAGGTACCTCCGCCTTACAGAAGATCGCAGCCAAATAACATTATTTGTTTCAAATAGTGTTGTGTTCCTGTGGTGAGTAGGGTTGCCAGAGCTCTTTAGGGGGGAAGGGGGGGAAGGGGTCGGCAACGCGTGCGTGATGCCTCTGGTATTGCAAGCGCTCATAGGCTACGGTAACCGCTTACCATCAGGTGGGCCGTAAGCTTGTTTGCCACCTATATGCCACCTTGTTGTATAAAAAAAAAACAGGCTGTCGTTTAAATTGGCCTCAGGGTTGCTAAGATATAGGGGTCTACGAAGGGCTTTAAAAAAGGACTCTTTTTGGACCCCTCTAGGTCCAAAAAGGGTTTTCTCAAACCCCTTTTTGGACCCCTATATCTTACCAGCAAATCTCGATAGTACAACCTGTTCACCTACAAAATTCCATGCGGTCGGATTAACGGATCGAAAGTTACCTATGCTCTAAGGAATATGAAACCATGGATTCCGGTCGCTTCTACGCGCGCGTGGTACATGGATAAAAAGTAGCTCAAATAGGTACTATACTAGGCAAATTTATAACTTCCAAGTTTCATCGAAATTGGTTCAGCCGTTACGGCGTGAATGAACTACAAACATCTAAACATCCCAACATACTCACAAACTTTTTTACAAATTTTGTATTTTAATTCAATTCAATTTATTTTATGTCGGTTGTTCACCATAATAGTTAGTACATTTATCTACCTATAAACTATGTAAGTAGCCATAAAAACAGATTTTAAATTTTATACAAAATAGGCTAACGTTTGACCACAACCAACCTTTTTGTGAAAAAGGATCATCGAAAAAAATTATAGGCACCAAGCCGTGTTTGTTGCCTGTTTCTTCTAGGCTTGGTCGCGAGGAACAGGCATAGCTTCACCTAGTTTCTAAGTGATCCTAGTGATTTTATTGAAATAAATGCCTTTTGACTTTGACTTTCCGCACCAACCGCATTTTTAATATATTTGTAGGATACAACGCCGATTCGTCCCAGTTGCTTGAGAGATCTCCGCTCGTTTCGCTCGCTTGATCAATTATTTCAACTACCTAGCTGTAATATACTACCAATATATTATTACATCTTCTACAAGCTTTGTGTCTTATCTATACTATGGTCTAATGTGTTACATCATTTAATAAACCAATGGCATATATACGTGTTTATCACTGAATGAACGGTCGGCCTTCGAAATAACTGCGTGTAAAGACGGTCCAATGTATTCGTTACCTAAACTTAAGGTTTGGAGCCAGTCTAAAAACAGCTACCATTTATTTACATATTCGATAGAATATTAAATACCTAAATGGTTTTGTTTACAATCATGCAAATTGTTTAAAATTATTGTTTACGTTTTGGGATTAGAAGAACCATAGATTAAGGAGCTGCTACGCAAAGTAGAACGAACCTCTTTCGTATGACAATTAACTCCCCACTTTTTGCATGTTTTTTTTTCTAAGCTGGCTAAAGCGATTTAGGTAACTAATAGGTTGGTATTAGATCCTTACATCCCCTTGGCCGATTAAACTCATATTCTTACCAGCAAATCTTGACCTGTTGACCTACTAAATTACATGCAGACCGGATTACGTTTCTCGCTATCTTATGAATGTTTGAAAGAAGTTTTGCTTTTAAGCAAAATATTTCACTGAGCCATAGCCTATTTGTCGTACTGCAGCACACGCAAACTTGCCTTCTCTAAGATACCTACTTTTTAAAAATTGCTCTTTTGATTATTTATACCTACCTATTGTATGTACTTTAGTTTAAAATTGTTTATCTATGTTAATTGTGTGTGTCTGTGGTGCCAAATAATTTATTTATCTATCTAAAGAAAAGAAAGAAAATACATTTATTTTGGACACACGAGCACAGCACAAACTAATTAGTAAAGACACTGCAGGTTATAATCAGATGGGTAAGTAACAAACAAAAGTAGGTAGGAAGAAACCATCGAACACAGGTGTTCGATGGAAGAAACAAAACTAGGGTATTCATTAGTCCGTGCCGAGGCGAGGTTGATGTTTGTGGTCCAATCACGGAACGGAGAAACGGATTTGGATGAAATTTGGCACAGAGATAGATTATAGTCTGGAATAGCATATAGGCTACTTTTTATCTTCGTATGTACCACGCGAGCGAAGCCGCGGGCGGGAGCTAGTATATTATAAAACAGTAACTTCTTCTTCTTCTTCTTGTCGTGTCACTGATTCTTTCTTGATCATGCTGTATCAGGTCAGTGACCAGGTTGAGGTATGGTGGCCCTGAAAAGGGCCTATGACCGTCGATGAAAGAATCAGTGTAGTGAAAGGATTAAAGTGCGCCTCTAAGAGGCTCCTTTCGTGCACAACTGAACAGTAACAGAACGACTGAAAGTCAATGCAGAGCCTAAACCGTTGGTCCTAGAGACTTGAAGTTTGGAAGTTGTGTCCCTTTTAGCATTTCAACCCTCAAAGGGGTTGAATTTTGTATGAAAAAAAATCACGTGAACGAAGTCGCGGGAGGTTTCACTAGTTTGTCTATAAAACTGTTCAGGAACAGACAATCACCTAGAAAATGTGGAACATTCCTCTCCAAGTTAGGCCTTAGGACATGATCTAGTCTCATTATAATGGCTGCTGATTTATAATTAAAATGAACCGGTTTGCAGTGCAGGTACAAATGTGTGGCTTGAGGAATGTACTCTTGCTCAGATTTTGTGATAATTTTCTGTGATCTTAAGGTGATGGTTTAATTATTTTATGATTTTTTAATTGTTTTTTCTCAATAACGCAATAACGCACAGTTTTGATTTTTATGACAAAGATAACTTGAGCATTTTATTTACGTAAATCCAAGACAGAAACGCGATTGGTAAAACTTTTCTAGATAGTTTTTTTTTTTTATAGTTGGGTCCACTTTTTTTTAAATATTCTGTTAGACAATACCATTGGGTACCTAAATCCAAGACACTTTAAAAAAAATAGATAGTTTTTGAAATAATCGATATTTTCTTATATTTCGCTTACGTCAATTACTTTCGAGCGCCTTCTAACGCTAATCTCTTTCCGAATTCAATTACAGTACATAGCGCTGTCACTTTCTTCACTCCGCCGCGCCCACTCGACAATTTATTATGATTTTTGTATCCTCTTAATCTTGTGGAACGCCAAAAACTGTTGTACTGAACAATGAATCACTAGAGTTTGTGTTAGAAATGCAATCTTCGGTCGTGTTCCTTACTGCATTATTTTTAATTCCACCGCCAATTTATTTAATTCGCAGCCAAAAAACCTAAAAACATTACCTATTTGTTTCAAATAGTGTTGTGTTCCTGCGGTGAGTAAGGTTGCTCTTTAGGGACCCCTCCCTAACAACACAACACTATACAACACAACGCTAACAAACGCTACACCACTAACGCAACACGCACGCGTTGCCTCTGGCATTGCAAGCGCTGATAGGCTACGGTAACCGCTTACCTACGTACTACTTACGTATGTTTGTTTGCCTCCATATAACATAAAATTCCATTGTCTGATAAAGCTTCCAAAACAAGGCTACTTTTACCCAGAAAAATGTACTGATCGTATGGCTTAGCACATTATTGTGAACGCGAAATTTTGTGAGGATGTTTGTGGTTCAATCACGCCGTAACGGCTCAACCGATTTCGATGAAACTTGGTATAGATAGACTTCTTTACCGCGAAAATCATACAGGCTACTTCTCATTTAGGTACCACGCGAGCGAAGCCGCGCGAGCTGGTGAAAATAACAGTATTTTCGCGGTAAAACACAGTAAGGCACATCATAAAACAATATCACAGAATCAACACAGATATGATCTAAGAGGGGATCTAGTTATCTCATTCGGCCCACTTTGCATGCGACGTCACTATACACTGCGGTAAAATTCATTTTAGAATTTCAATTTGGTGATTGTTTTATGCTGTACCCGCGACTTCGTCCGCATTCACTAATTTTCACCCTTTTGCGCCCTTCAAGGTTGATATTGCGAAAATGCTGAAACGTGTATTTCTTTATTTCTTACCGAAACCCTAGATATGAAGTTCCAGATCCCTGACTTGTGGAATTATGGATTGCCCATACAAAATGTCAACCACTATTTCACCTCCTTCAAGATAATATATATAGAGACAAAAGATAACGCCTATGTCCTTCCCCAGGATATAATCTTTCTCCTTGCGAAATTTCATTACGATCCGTTCAGTCGCTGCATCGTGATGGGGTAATAAACAAACAGAGTTACGCTCGTATTTATAATTAGTATGGATGCGAAAATTTGTGAGGATGTTTGTAAGTTTGTTTTTGATGAAACTTGGAATAGACAGCATTCTTTACCTAGATAGCATATCTATAGGCTACTTTTTATCAAGGTACCTACCACGCGAACGAAGACGCGCAAGGCGGCTAGTCATTTTTAGTTACAATGTTAACGAATAGCATATACAAGTTATAACCCAAGGTTTAAGACGTTTCGAAACTGGCTGTTCGGTAAACCTATTAACCCATAGTTTGCAACAGTCGTAACGTCATCTCTATTCATAAAAATAATGTCAAAACTCAGAACATTCCTCGTTGAAGAATTTAAGGTCGCATTTGACAGGTAGTCAGATATTTTGTTTCAAAACACAGGCGTAAAGAACAACCTCGGGCGTCCAAATTCTTTGGTGAACTCACCAACATAGCTTACCAATCTAAAGATCGATTCAAACGATCGACAGATTGCCCATTTGATCATTCGGAAGCTCCTCAAGACACTGGCTGCATTGCCTACCTAATTCAAAACAAAACGAAAATAATATTTACATAATAAGAAATAAATACCTACTTACCTATTTTGCTTACATTCCTAGTACTTATTAACTAAAATTATAGCGATCGGATAATAAACAAACAAAAAAACGGATTATCAGACCGGCCATATATTATGTACCTACCTACTATAAAAATACCTGCAATTTTCTTGACACATTCTACATAGGTTTATGAAACTACTGACCAATAATTATACCGTCAAGTCGGAGGATGTGGCGGAGTACTTGCGCGTGAAGACCAAGATCAGCTTGAGGGTTGGAGTCCCGCCACAGAGTCAATTTCAACTCCTTTGTGGTGAGGGTATACCGACCGAATATCTTTCGACCTACCTAAAAGAAGATCTCTGGCCGAAGGGTGTTGTGTTCCGTCGCTTCCGCGGGCGGATACCTACTGCCAATGACAATTCGCGTCCCACGTCGCAGTTTCTACGTGGCAATTAATTGTGTTTATTATTATGTATGTTAGTCTTTAAGGTATATATGTATATAGGCCGTAGTATAAGAAAAATTCCATCTGTTTTTTATTCTATTGTTGCCTGAAATAAAGTTATTGTATTGTGTATTGTAATAATGGCCGAGAATTAATATCGTTTTCGGGATGTATGAAGAAAGCTCTTCCATATGACACCCCACTTCCAGTATTTGTATTACTTTTTTTAAATGTTATAGCCCCTTTGGACCCCTCAATATAGCAACCCCTTGACCGATTTAACTAACACTCTTACCAGCACATATTAATAGTAACTGTTGACTTACTAAATTCCATGCAGATCGAATTGACGGCTTGAAAATTATGCTCTAATAAATAAACATACAACGCCGATTCGTCCAAGTTGCTTGAGATATCTTCACTCGCTTCGCTCGCTCGTTTAATAAATGCGAATTTGTGTTATCAACGCAAATGTTGGTTTCAAATACAAAGATAATAAAGACAGATCGGGATCACGCAAGTAGGTAAATCGTAAATAAGTAGATTTAAGATGTTTATTTGCAGAAATAAGTGTTACAGATGGGTCATAAAACTATTATTCACTCATTTCGAGCATCGCGATGTATTATTTTAGACGAAACACTCTAAACATCACATTAGAGTACTTAAAATAAATCTGTGTACACCACGGAAACAGGACTCTTGACATTTCAGTAGGATATAAAAAAGTAACATTTATAGTAGGTAGGTACTCAGAATTTATCCCATCCCACTTCCCACTATCCCACTAATATTATAAATGCGAAAGTTTGGATACACGGATGGATGTTTGTTACTCAATCACGCCAGAAAGGCTACGCGGATCTGGATTTGGCACAGAGATACCTAGATTATAGTCTGCAATAGCATTTAGGCTATTTTTAACATCTTTCAACATACCTCCCAATAACTGTGAAGAGCTTGCTGAAGATAGGCAGGGATGGAGAAAGTTGTTGAAAGATGGTCAAAAACACCATGACTAGACCTGGTTCGCCTCCCTGGCAGCCAGAGGACAAAAACGGCACGCAAGCGACACCTATCCATCAATCATATCATTCACCTGCGTGAGTTGTGGCCGCGCTGTGGGCTCACGCATCGGCTTGTACAGCCATCAGAGAAAGTGTTTAACCCGATCCATCTCAGACACTGCTTGAATCGTCTGCAACAGACGCAGAGGCCAATGATGATGATGATATCCTCGAAGGTACCACGCGAGCGAAGCCACGGGCGGAAGCTAGTTGTGACATAAATGAACCAGGTACCTTAGAACTTGCTGCGTTACAAAAATACCAAGAATTAGGTACTTAGCTCATGTCATAATTGTTTACGTTAATGTGATGACAGAAAGATACTGAGGTTGCACAATACACGCCTAATTAAACATACAAATAATTACTAGATTAGCATGATGATTGCAAAACAATATGTATTTTTAACGCCCACTATGGAACATACATAACGTATTTACATAACATTGCATGCTGCATTGTACATTAGTACTGACAAATTCTTTAACCAGTTCTGAAAATTCTGAGCTAGCAATACAAAGCGAGTTGCAAAAGTATTAATATATTATTGGCGTCAGGACCCTCGGACCAAAAATAATTTTTACATCACGTCCTCGGATCATGCTCATGGAGGAGGTAGGGCACAGCGAGATTTTCTCGCTCTTAATTGGAGCAGCCCGCCTGGGGAGGTACCTCCGCCTTACAGAAGATCGCAGCTAAATAATATTATTTGTTTCAAATAGTGTTGTGTTCCTGCGGTGAGTAAGGTTGCCAGAGCTCTTTAGGGGGGGAGGGGTTCGGCAGGCAACGCATTATCAATGCTCCAGGTGTTGCTGATGCCAATAGGCGACGGTAACCACTTAGCATCAGGTGGGCCATAAACCTGTTTGCCTCCGTATAACCTCCGAAAAAAAAAAAAAAAAAAAGGAGGAGTGTGTTGAAGGATTTCAGCAGAGAAACATCGTATTTCAGTAGATGTAGAGAGATTTATTCAGGATGCACAGCACACGGCAAAGTCAGCGTAGGAAGAGTCAAAAAACCAGAGAGTTTTGCTATTACGTCACAGACGACCGTTTCACTAAAGAGATTGACATTACTATTGTGTTTATCTCTAACACTGGCCCTTAAACCAATAGTAATAGTAATATAGGAAACCTATGTCCTATCACTATCACATAGATACATACTATGTTGACAAAAAACAAAGTACCTACAAAACACATAATATAAGTATGACCTGCTCTCTTACAATATTCGCCTTTAATTTACTATGACATAAAGTTTATGTACCTTGAAGAAAACTAATCTCTTTTATACAATAATTGATACATAAATTTCTCATGTTTTTCCTTAGACAAAGGCTTTGTAAGCAAGTCTGCTACCATATCACTAGTACATAAGTATCTCACATCAACTGTACCATTACAAACATTTTCCCTTATAAAATGGTGTCTTATGTCTATGTGTTTGGTTCTGGCATGAAACATGGCATTCTTACATAGTTTTTGTGCGGATTGGTTGTCATTATAAATGATAACCTTCAGCGTCTTGTTCAGAATTTCTTTTAGGAATTTGCGAAGAAATAAAGCCTCTTTACACGTGTCAGAAAGAGACATGTATTCTGCTTCTGTACTTGATAAAGCTACCGTCTTTTGCTTCCTACTTTCCCAAGAGATGAGGGATTTTCCTAATCTGAACACAAAACCTGTATATGAGCGACGATCTGCCTCGTTCCTACCCCAGTCAGAATCAGCAAAAGCAGTTATCTCCAGGCCACCTTTCTGAAAAGTCAAACAATACTCTTTAGTACCTTTGAGATAACGAAGTACTCTTTTTGCTGCTTTCCAGTGAACTTCTGTGTAACTATCATTGAATTGACTCAGATAGCTCAATGCATGGGCAATGTCTGGACGCGACCCTATTGCAATATACATGAGAGACCCTATCAATCCCCTATAGTCATAGTTACTAGCACAGTCCTGGGACTCTTTTGGCTTGCTCAATATCATACCTGTTTCCATAGGTGTGGCGCAGGGTTTACAATCTTCCATTTTATACCTCTGTAAAACCTTTTCAATGTAATTAGTCTGATCAAGAGTGATCATATTTTTATGTTTACAGATCCTCATACCTAAAACTAACCTAGCTGGCCCTAAATCTGTAATCTCAAACTCATTTTCGAGTTTTTCTTTTATTTTGGCCTTTTCGTTTGAATTTGGCATGGAAAATAATAATATGTCATCAACATACAATGCTATTATTATTTTTGAACCATTACTTGATTTATGATAGACACAAGGTTCTGACAAAGACTTGGTAAACATCAGTTTTTCACACAAAACATTGTTTATTTTCTCGTACCAAGCTTTAGAAGCTTGCTTCAAACCATAAATCGCCTTGTGAAGTTTATAAACTTTATCTTCCTTACCCTTCACAGTAAATGCCTCTGGTTGCTCCATGTAAACTGTTTCTTCGAGATTCCCATTCAGAAACGCCGTCTTTACATCGAGATTATGGCCGATATGAGTGTTGTGATAGTATTGATTATGGATCTACTCAAACAAGGTATGGTGAAAGGTATTACCTATGATAGGAGTACTTACCAGCAGTGTATCGCATGTATTGAGGGAAAACAAACTCGATTACCTTTTCCCAAGAAGATGTTCAATAGAGCCACAGATGTATTACAGTTAGTACATTCAGATGTGTGTGGTCCTATGTTTTGCAGTTCTATGAGTGGCTCAAGGTATTTTCTGACATTCATAGATGACTACAGTAGAAAAACTTTTGTTTACTTTTTAAAGCAAAAGAGTGAGGTTTTTGAGAAATTCAAAGAATGGAAGGCTCTGGTAGAAAACCAAACAAATAAGAAATTAAAAGTAATTAGGAGTGACAATGGTGGTGAATATGTGAACTCGAACTTTCAGAACTTTCTGAGGCAAAATGGTATTCGGCATGAGACAACAGTGCCGCATACGCCTCAGCAGAATGGAGTAGCTGAACGCGCCAACAGGAGTATCATGGAGAAGACACGCTGCATGTTGAGTGAGGCAAGCCTCGAAAAGAAATACTGGGCAGAAGCTGTCAACACCGCGGTCTATCTAAAGAATCACTCTCCAACCATAGCTGTCAGAGGTTACACTCCTGAGGAAAAATGGAGTTAAGAAAAGGTAACCATCTCCCATTTACGTATATTTGGTTGCATTGCCTATGCTCAAAAACAAAATCGAACAAAGTTGGACCCGAAGGCGAAAGCCTACATATTTGTGGGTTACTGTCAGGAAACCAAGGGTTACAGGCTAATAAACCCTAATCATCCGACAGAATGTATAAAGGCACGAGACGTAACATTTATAGAAAATAAATTCTATAAAAATTTAGTGTCAAATGATGATAACCATGATGAAATTATCACACCACTTATTGGTGATGAGAGTAGGAATGATATTCATCTTCCTGCGCTAACAGAATCATCTACCCGGGAACAATCTGATGACACAAATGTTAACTTGCATCGGGGTACTAGGGTTACTCGGGGTGTACAGCAGTTACGTACAGTCATAGTTGATGATTCTGAGAGCGAAGAGGAAAGCTTTGATACAAATGATGCTGCGGATGAAACATACGTTCCAGATGGATCAGCGGAAGAGGGAAGTTCATCCGATTCTTCAACTTTTGAGGACAGTGAGTCATGGATGTCAGTTCATCTTGTCAATGGCGGAAATGAAGTTGAGCCTCAGACCGTACAAGAAGCAATGAGTGGTCCAGAAGCTGAAAACTGGAAAAAGGCAATGGAAGATGAGTATAAATCATTTATTACCAATAAATGCTGGTCTCTTTGTGATCGAGTTCAAGATCAGAAACCTGTAAAATGCAAATGGATATTCAAGAGAAAAATGATCAATGGGGAAATACTAAAGTATAAGGCCAGACTAGTAGCCAAAGGCTTCACTCAGAAGCAGGGCATTGACTACAATGAGACCTTCTCCCCAGTTGTGAGATACTCTAGTATTCGCGCTCTACTGGCCTTAGCAGCTGAATACGACATGGATGTGGATCATCTCGATGTAAAGACGGCGTTTCTGAATGGGAATCTCGAAGAAACAGTTTACATGGAGCAACCAGAGGCATTTACTGTGAAGGGTAAGGAAGATAAAGTTTATAAACTTCACAAGGCGATTTATGGTTTGAAGCAAGCTTCTAAAGCTTGGTACGAGAAAATAAACAATGTTTTATGTGAAAAACTGATGTTTACCAAGTCTTTGTCAGAACCTTGTGTCTATCATAAATCAAGTAATGGTTCAAAAATAATAATAGCATTGTATGTTGATGACATATTATTATTTTCCATGCCAAATTCAAACGAAAAGGCCAAAATAAAAGAAAAACTCGAAAATGAGTTTGAGATTACAGATTTAGGGCCAGCTAGGTTAGTTTTAGGTATGAGGATCTGTAAACATAAAAATATGATCACTCTTGATCAGACTAATTACATTGAAAAGGTTTTACAGAGGTATAAAATGGAAGATTGTAAACCCTGCGCCACACCTATGGAAACAGGTATGATATTGAGCAAGCCAAAAGAGTCCCAGGACTGTGCTAGTAACTATGACTATAGGGGATTGATAGGGTCTCTCATGTATATTGCAATAGGGTCGCGTCCAGACATTGCCCATGCATTGAGCTATCTGAGTCAATTCAATGATAGTTACACAGAAGTTCACTGGAAAGCAGCAAAAAGAGTACTTCGTTATCTCAAAGGTACTAAAGAGTATTGTTTGACTTTTCAGAAAGGTGGCCTGGAGATAACTGCTTTTGCTGATTCTGACTGGGGTAGGAACGAGGCAGATCGTCGCTCATATACAGGTTTTGTGTTCAGATTAGGAAAATCCCTCATCTCTTGGGAAAGTAGGAAGCAAAAGACGGTAGCTTTATCAAGTACAGAAGCAGAATACATGTCTCTTTCTGACACGTGTAAAGAGGCTTTATTTCTTCGCAAATTCCTAAAAGAAATTCTGAACAAGACGCTGAAGGTTATCATTTATAATGACAACCAATCCGCACAAAAACTATGTAAGAATGCCATGTTTCATGCCAGAACCAAACACATAGACATAAGACACCATTTTATAAGGGAAAATGTTTGTAATGGTACAGTTGATGTGAGATACTTATGTACTAGTGATATGGTAGCAGACTTGCTTACAAAGCCTTTGTCTAAGGAAAAACATGAGAAATTTATGTATCAATTATTGTATAAAAGAGATTAGTTTTCTTCAAGGTACATAAACTTTATGTCATAGTAAATTAAAGGCGAATATTGTAAGAGAGCAGGTCATACTTATATTATGTGTTTTGTAGGTACTTTTAGTTGTTAACATAGTATGTATCTATGTGATAGTGATAGGACATAGGTTTCCTATATTACTATTACTATTGGTTTAAGGGCCAGTGTTAGAGATAAACACAATAGTAATGTCAATCTCTTTAGTGAAACGGTCGTCTGTGACGTAATAGCAAAACTCTCTGGTTTTTTGACTCTTCCTACGCTGACTTTGCCGTGTGCTGTGCATCCTGAATAAATCTCTCTACATCTACTGAAATACGATGTTTCTCTGCTGAAATCCTTCAATTCGAATCAATCAATCTCTATTATCAGATATTATTATTATATTATCTCTAACATGTGTCTCGAGGAGCACACCAAGAATGAATGAATGAATGAAAATGAATGACATCACAACCAGAATTCAGCCATATCTCCGTAATAGAGGGCTGTAGAGAATCCCCGGCTTATGATTTTGTAGTAGTTTTGATATGAATGCTTGTTTTGTAACTGCTCAAAATAAGGAGAAAATTCAAGTTTAAAAAATAAGTGAGGACCTTACCCGCAGCTCTGGTAAAAAGAACAGCCGAGTGATGGCTTGATTGATTTTAGATCAAATGTTTTAGCGGCTAAGATCCCTCAGCCTACTGTTCTAGAATTTAAAAAAAATTGTCTACGCTTGGTGGTGACTGGTGACGCAGGTCATGGGCCCAAACGTGATCGCTACTGTGCTAACTTACATACTTATGATAGACCAATGGTTATAAATAACTATCTTGACCCCATTCAAAAGAACTTTGAATAGAAATGACATTCGAGACTTTTCTAGAGCCCAGGCCGTTACTATAAATGCATAAATAGGTACGAACAGGGTCGCGCGTGGGATTCAATGACAAAGATCATGTAGCATAACATTACGCGAAATGAGGATATGACTTCACTTTGAAAATTGAGTTTCATTTTAAGCGTTTGTCTTGATGCCTTGTACAGTTACTAAGGAACTGTACAAGGCATCTGTGTCTTGAGCCACACATTTTAATGTTTATATTTACATTGTACCACAGACACCATAAAATATGGCCTCTAACAATAAATAATTTGGAATATATGAACAAAGCTATTTCATGTATTCACTTTATGTGTTTGTAAACCTTTTGACGCAAGCAACCCTTTGACCGATTTAACTCATATTCTTACTAGTAAATATTAATAGTACAACATGTTGGCCTGCTAAATTAAATGCAGATCTGATTGATTGAAGGTTCAAAAGATATGCTCTAACAAATAAACATACAACGCCGATTCTTGGTGTTTGTGATTTTATAAATATACCAAGCCATTAATGACATCAAAATGTCAATAAACAGGCAAATCAAGCAATCAAGTCAAACCAGCTTCTTTATTCGTAGAGGTCGCGACACCGGAAGCTCCATAACTATTGACCGGAAACTCGGAACCGTTGCGGCGGGAAATCAAGCGCCATATTGGATTGCTTATAGACCACCTTGTGAGGTGGTCAAGTTGAAATCTTTTATGGAAAGCGGATAAATCAATTTATTACCCTCAGTGATAAAATAAATGGGGTACTAAACGAATAACTCTGAAAGCAGTTACGTACCTATCTAAAGTGATATACTTTCTTTCTAAACCATTAAACATGTTATAAACGACTTCACTCAACTTTTTATTGTTTTTATGCACTTAGGCCACATAAGAGCACATACCACCTTATGACAGAATATTTAAAATTGCATTCACCATTACCTACCATCTTAAAATTTATACTTTATATTATTGCGAAAGTAACTCAGTTTGTAATTTTTGTCACGTAAGGTAACTGGAAGTACATAGGTACTCTAGAAGTTTTTCATTTTTGCCATTTCCATACAAAAATTAGAAATTAATTGCCATATCTTTTTAATGCATCGAGTTATTTGCAATCGGACTTATTTGCAACTTTATTTTTATACAGCGCTATAAGTTTAAAGGAGCTATTTCATTCTGGGCCTGGTCCATGTACACTACATAGAAAAATTAGGAAAAAATAGGAGATTACAAGAAAAATACATTTTCATTAATTTGAAGACAAATGCGATGGTACAAGAATAGTTCTTCTGGTAAGTTTTTTACTATGTGAACACTATTTGAAGGCCGCCATGTTGGTTTATAATTGGCATTTGACATGACATTGACATATTTTTCATGTCATGTTGTTTGATTTGATGTTTTTGTTTTGTCAGATAAATGTAGGTTGTCAAAATGACATTTCACGCACGTCCATCCGCCATATTTTTGTAGCGCTGTGTGTTGCTCTCTTTGTCGAAGAAAATCTTAATGTACCTTAGAACGAAGTTAATTTAAATAAAATAACCAATTAAATACGTTTACTTTATTGCTTAGCCATATTTTAGAGTAGTGTACACAGTGCAGGCCCAGGCTCCATATATTGATGAAACGTCTCTTTTATACCAACTATTAGGTCCGTGATCTTTCACGGACCTAATAGTTGGTATAAATTTCAAGTTGATACCGTGATAGCCATTTCTGAGAAAAAGGGTCTGACAGACAGATAGACGGAAAACAGAGTCATATAAGGGTTCAATTTTTTCCAAATGGGGTATGGAATCCTAAAAAGAATACGCGGACGAAGTTGCGGGCGGGCTAAATACTACTAGGTAGATAAGATGTCTTCCAGTCAACAGGCAACGCCCTTTGTTGCGTACTCGCGTGCACTTTCACAATGGATAAAAAGATCATTAGCAAATTGCTGTTATGACATTGGTTACAGTCACGAGCGCACGATACATTATGTAATTAATTCGATTACCTATTCTATTACCTAGTTTGAGTAACTTTAACCTTTTCCCTCACAACCATACATTGTGATTTTATAATAATAAAAAATAGCCTGTACTATGGGTACCAGAGACTGATATACATAATAGATATATATTTAACACCCAGACACAGAACAAACATCTGTGTTAGTCACAAATGTTTGTCCAGTGCGGGAATCGAACCCGAATTTTAATTATGTATCACGAATCTTATTCTGCATCCAATAGGCAATAAAGTTTGTCTTAATTTCAAAATTGTTCATTGATAAAACTCTTGCATCGTTTTCTTTGCACTTCATGCTGTATAAATCATCTAGATTAGATGGTAGGGCATAGAAGTATAAACTACTTGTAAGTCTATGTGGTAGGTAGGGCCTGTTCTTTTAGGTATGTAATTGCTTTGACCTTCGACAGTAACTATTGGGCCCGCGTTGGTGCGTGGTGAGGGCCCTAATTACCGGTCACGACACGAGATACTTGCTAAGGATGACACGCTAACAATTAAATACTGGAAAGATACAATTTTTGCTGTTTACACAAGACACGTCACTAAAATACATACATAGATCAGGAATTAATACATTAAAGGAAGATTGAAAGTAGCAGAGACAGAAGGAGTTTCCTTTGAAGAAAGAAGTCACGCGGGCTTTTGTTTATATATAGCAAATTCTATGTATTTAGACTTGTGGGACTCAACAAGATGATTCTATATATCCTACCTCGAAATATACGTAATCTAAGCCCAATTGGCAAAAAAAGACTACACAACGAATTTTAAATCATCATCATCATCATCAGCCTGTAGAAGTCCACTGCTGGACATAGGCCTCCCCCAAAGAGTTCCACGACGAACGGTCTTGAGCCTTCTCCATCCACCGACTTCCCGCAACCTTCACAATGTCATCGGTCCATCGGGTGGGGGGCCTTCCAACACTGCGTCGCCCGGTTCGTGGTCGCCATTCGAGAACCTTTACTCCTCAACGGTTATCGGTTCTGCAAGCTATATGGCCTGCCCATTGCCACTTCAACTTGCTAATTCTGAGAGCTATGTCGGTGACCTTCGTTCTTCTCACGTAGTGAAACTCCGAATTTTAAATAGGAAGGAGGAAACGAAAAAAAAAACAACGGAAATTAATGTCAAAAACTCCAAGAGATCTCCATAATCTTTGCTATAAACGCACAAGACCAGCCCTAGCCTAAGTGTCATGGCCGCGAGCGACTGACATTTGACACATTACCCTTGCTCTCTGCGATCGCTTTCAAATTGCGGTAAGATGAAATGCCTGGTGAAAGTAACATCCTATCTAATTCCACGTTATTTGCATAGCTTGAGGGTTATCAGGCTTTCCGGGCCCGAAATTACTTATCACTGTCAGTTTAGTTTTAGCAAGAAGAATTTTTCGCAAAGTTGAAGTTAGGGTTAGAATGTCAGCTAGAGACCCTAACCGGGGGCTCAGAGGAGTAGAATGTAAGAAGTTCCATTTTGGTACATCAAAACATTTTTCGTAATAAGTATAAATCATTTTCACCTCCTACTTTGCTTTAGGGATGATTTTGCTAAATATGAATTTTCAGATCCTCAACTTGAGGAATTATGGTTTGCCCATACAAACATTGAAAACCCTATTTCACCCCTTCAAGATTATTTTTTGAGACAAAATATGCCTATATCCTTCCCCAGGATATAATCTACCTCCTTACCAAATTTCATTACGATTCGTTCAGCCTTTTAGTCCTGATGAGGTAACTAACAAACAGAGTTACTTTCGCATTTATAATATTAGTATGGATTTAATCTTAGTCATTTGTAGCATTACTCGACACAGACAGGACAGATAATTTTTTAATTAACAACCCTTACAATTACACACTCGTATACTCACATACCTACAAACAAACAACTCACAACGCCAACTCTTTTGCAGGCTGTCTACTATTTTTCACTGTTTGATTTCCTTTTGTTGTCAGCCTATTTATTAACTGTTTAAATTTTCATTTATTTTTATTCACTTTTGTTTTTACATTACATAGTAAGCCATACGTTTTTCCTTTCGTCAGACATAGGTACCTACTCCCCTCTTGGTAACTGCACTCTAGAAGCCCAAGATACAAGCCTCGCGCTTAGTTTGGTCTTCGCCGGTATTTATGATTAAATGTATATAGGTAGTACCTTCTAGTATAGTCGTATTTATATTAAGACTTGTAAAATTTCTTTTTTGGTAAATAAAAATTATTCTATTCTAATTAAAACACACTAAACCTACAAGAAATGTCATTATTCACACTAAATCTAGAAAACATCGTGGCAATGATTAGATAAAGCACTTTCTCGGCCTGAGGACATGAGACAACACTGAGATAAATTAATTAAAACCAATTGGACCGGTTACGTACGACTGAATGTAACTTCGCAAGATTGGTACTAATATCACGATATTAGTGTTGATTAAGTGGCACGCCACTAGTTATTTCTTGGTTATTATGCTTAAGGTCAGTCGGAGGAAAGAATGTCATGTGACTAGAAGAGTGGTAAATATGAATGCGGAAGGATATAAGGGAAGAGGTAGTCCAAAGAAATGATGGATGGATTGTGTGAAAGACTTTTCCTTCACCGTTTTAAGCACGGTTTAACTTATCGCATCATCATCTCCCTTCCCTTATCCCACTTCATGTGGGGTCGGCACAACATGTTTTTCTCTTCCACTCCCCTCTATCAGCCGTCAAATCAGTATTCACTCCTTTCTTACTCATGTCGTCTTTCACACAATCTATCCATCTTTTCTTTGGTCTACCTCTCCCCTTATATCCTTCCACATTCATATTTAACACTCTTCTAGTCACATGGCATTTTTCCCTCTGCATGACATGCCCATACCACGCTAACCTTTTGCTCTTCAACTTCTCAGTCACTGGCGCTACTTTCAAACTTCCTCTGATGTACTCATTCCGTATCTTGTCCATTCTAGTCACTCCACACATCCATCTCAACATTCTCATTTCCGCAGCATGCACTCTTCTTTCATCCGTCCCTTTGGTTGCCCAACACTCAGATGTAGATGAACGTGTTAACATATCGCATGCCGTTCGAAAACGGCTTAACTGCGGCACATCGATTACAGCGATTGGATCCGCTCAGCGGGGAATCGTTTCCGAGAAAATGGCGCACGGCGGCGGAAGCGCGCCGGGGAAATTATCCACAATGTGGAAAGTGGCGGCAAGAAGTGTGATACCTACGAATGCAATACCGATTGCGATGAGTTATTACCTGGTCGACATACCACAGTGTCAAACGAAACGTTTCTGCTCCACTTTTATTATAAGTACTGCCAAAGAGTGGAATGATCTGCCTGCGTCTGTTTTCCCGAAAGAGTACAATCTAGGAGTCTTCTAATCTAGGGTCAATAAGTTCACTCTGGGAAAGCGTGCTCCATCTTTCTCCAGTTGTGTCAATGAGGAGGGCGTTGAGGCTGCTACTCAGTTTTCATAACTTTTGCAGTCTCATCGTTCAATCTGTAACCTGTTTCCCTGTGTACTTTGTTCTGAATAAATTATTTTTTTTTTTTTTTTTTTGATCTTAGGCCACAGGCCACACAGTTGGTGGCCAAACTCCTTACCATTATCATAAAAAAAAGAGTTATTTGAGACTATTCAGTTTTTATTGTAACAGAATTTCAAGCGTTCATAGCTACAGTAACTTAGCAAAAGGAGGGCCGTACCTTAGTTGTATAAATAATAAAGACGGTCATGTACGAACTCACGCCCTGAGAGTTCCGTACCATTATACGGGGTCCATATCTTTTTAATGCATTGAGCTAGAAACTTGATTTAATAAAGCACTATACATATAATATACGTAATGTATGGATCTGAGTGTTGGGCTACCAAAGGGACGGATGAAAGAAGAGTGCATGCGGCAGAGATGCGAATGTTGAGATGGATGTGTGGAGTGACAAGAATGGACAAAATAAGAAATGAGTACATCAGAGGAAGTTTGAAAGTAGCGCCAGTGACGGAAAAGTTGAGAAGTAATAGGTTAGCATGGTATGGGCATGTCATGAGGAGGGATGAAAGTCATGTAACGGGAAAGTATTAGGTATGAATGTGGATGGATATAAGACTAGCTAGAGGAAGGCCGAAGAAAAGATGGATGGACTGTATTAAAGATGACATGAGTAGGAAAGATGTGAGTGCGGAGATGACGGCTAACAGAAGAGAGTGGAAGATGAAAACATGTTGTGCCGACCCCACATAATGTGGGACAAGGGCAGGAAGACGAAGAAGACTTATAATATAAGCTCACGATACCTAATAGTTGCTATAAATTTCAAGTTTATAGGTAACTAGCCGTTTCTGAGAAAAGGGGTATTGACAGACCGACAGACAGACGGACAATAAAGTGATCCTATAAGGGTTCCGTTTTTTCCAAATGAAGTACGGAACCCTAAAAAAGTCTTAAAAGCATGACTGCAAAATCGATTCAGCTGAAACCTTACAAGGTACAAAAGCCTCTTCACACACATTACTCTTTCAAACGTTCAAAGTCAACCTCTTTTGATTGTTCTGGAAAAATCTAAACTTGAAGGGTTGCCAACTTTCCAACCTTTACAAACTTGGAGCGCTGTGGGTTACGTCAACTGGGCTTGTTCTTGCTCAATCGTACTAGTTTTTTTTTATACAACTGAGGTGGCAAACAAGCATACGGCCAACTGTTGGTAAGCGGTTACCGTTGCCTATGAGCGCTTGCAATACTAGAGGCATCACGCACGCGTTGCTGACCCCTCCCCCTAAATAGCTCTGGCAACCTTACTCACCACAGGAACACAACACTATTTGAAACAAATAATGTTATTTGGCTGCGATCTTCTGTAAAGCGGAGGTACCTCCCCAGGGCTGCTCCAATTTAGAACGAGAAAATCTCGCTGTGCCCTACCTAGTGTTCTAGTTCGGACTAGTACACTTGTACGATCTAGTACTATTCATCATCAGTCTAGAATTCCACTGCTGGACATAGGCCTCCCTCAAATAGTTCCACGACGAACGGTCTTGAGCCTTCTCAATCCACCGACTTCTCGAATCTTTGACAATGTCGTCGGTCCATTGTGGCCTTCCAACACTGCGCCGGTTCGTGGTTGCCATTCGAGAACCTTCTTTTTTTCAAATTGCTAATTCTGAGAGCTATGTCGGTGACCTTGATTCTTCTACGGATTTCCCAATTCCGGATCTTATCATTTTTGATCATATCATGTTCTGTGGAATGGAATACGTTCCAGGAATATAATTTTTGACACTATCATGATTTTTAAGAGGATACAAAAATCATAATAAATTGTCGAGTGGGCGGAGTGAAGAAAGTGACAGCGCTATGTACTGTAATTGAATGCGGAAAGAGATAGCAAGCGTTAGAAGGCGCTCGAAAGTAATCGACGTAAGCGAAATATAAGAAAATATCGATTATCTCAAAAACTATCTATTTTTTTAAATAAGTGTCTTGGATTTAGGTACCCAATGCTATAGTCCAACAAAATATTTAAAAAAAAGTTATTTTTGTTAGATAGTCTCAGAGTATTTTCGAAAAAACTGTTGCAGAGGACCCTACTTTAAAAAATAAATCTATCGAGAAAAGTTTTACCAATCGAGTTTCTGTCTTGGATTTACGTAAATAAAATGCTCAAGTTATTTTTGTCATTAAAATCAAAACAATGCGTTTTGCGGTTATTGAGAAAAAACAATTCAAAAATCATAAAATAATTAAACCCTCACTATAATATAATTTTCACTATAAACGGGATAATTACCATGAAATATCGGGGAACAAATAAACTCACACAAATCATGGTAAATATCCCGTTTTTAGTGAAAATTATGTCGCAGGAATAGTTTGTTCTAGTTCAGTGGTGGGAATAGTTTTACTAGTAGGTACATAGTAGGTACGTTCATGCACTACCCAAGAGTAACCTCAACTCAGGTCAAACTTGAACACATACATAACATAACCTTGGCGTGTTTACTGACTATAAGTTCGAAGGATTTTCGGCGCTAAAATGTTACACGTTGATTCATTGGATGTAACTATCCCGAAAGCGCCTTATTCTACACCCAATTGGCCGAAACTGAAAAGAGACGTTTCATCAATATATGGAGCCTGGGCCTGCACTGTGTACACTACTCTAAAATATGGCTAAGCAATAAAGAAAACGTATTTAATCGGTTATTTTATTTAAATTGACTTCGTTTTAAGGTACATTAAGATTTTCTTCGACAAAGAGAGCAACACACAGCGCTACAAAAATATGGCGGATGGACGTGCGTGAAATGTCATTTTGACAATCTACATTTATCTTACAAAACAAAAACATCAAATCAAACAACATGACATGAAAAATATGTCAATGTCATGTCAAACGCCAATTATAAACCAACATGGCGGCCTTCAAATAGTGTTCACATAATAAAAAACTTACCAGAGGAACTATTCCTGTACCATCGCATTTGTCTTCAAATTAATGAAATTGTATTTTTCTTGTAATCTCCTATTTTTTCCTAATTTTTGTATGTAGTGTACATGGATCAGGCCCAGAATGAAATGGCTCTTTTCAATATATTTCACTGAAAAACACGATGTAGTTCATCGTGCTCCAATAATTACTATTATACAAAATAAAAAGCCCCCTTTCGGGACTATTCACGATACACGTTGTATTACATTGCATAACTCCTTTATCGTCGTACAATGACGGAAGTACGTTTTTACTCGATTGCGGCATAACAAAAGAAGGATTATGAGTTTGCGGTTTTTAAGCAACATGATAGAAAAAAACCAATGTGACGCGCCTTAATGCTGAAACACAAACCGCGGCTCGCTTAGCTCGCCAAAAGTTTACGTGACCTTCTCTTGAGCGCTGCTGGTGGAGTGATGGTCGTAGCTGAAGCTCGCCATTTGTAATTTTTACTCATTCATATAAGCTTTTATTTAATACCTAATTATTTTTCTTTTGAGTCTCACTCACCTAGTTCGATCGGCACCACACTGAAGCTCTACATTCCATTTTGTGAAAAAGGATCATCGAAAAGAATGCTAGGCACGCGCGCCGTGTTTGTTGCCTGATTCTTGTAGGCTTGGTCGCGAGGAACAGGCGTAGCTTCACCTAGTTTCTAAGACGTTTCGAAGTGATCCTAGTGATTCTTCCTAACCAAAGGACATGGGTTCGAACCCCGGTCGTGCGCCCTTTGCAGTATTTGCTGAGAAGATGGTGTTAGGTGCTGGGCCTCTGGGCTGTATAAATCATCTGGAATAGAAGTAATTGCGTGTTAGTTACAAACAAAACTCCAATAGTCCGTGTCGTGCATAGAAAGTGAACTAGGTACAATAATGTTGTGAGAAATTTCACTGTTGAAGCTTGGGGCGGATTGAGGACGGTAGGGAAAGGGTGGTGAAACTTAAATTACTACTGATATTATCATCATCATTTCAGCCGTTCGACGTCCACTGCTGAACATGGCCTCCCCCACAGACAGAGCGAATTCCTTATCATGTGGCGGGATTTGCCCATACTCACCACGCTGGGCATGCGGGTTGGCGAGTGCAGTTAGAGCTATCGTTGTTAAAATGAGGGACGCTGCTGCTTATCCCCTAGTTTTTTTCCCTTAGTCGCCTCTTACGACATCCGCGGATAGGATAGATGTAACACATCATCATTGACCATTCTGAACGTTGCTGAGATTGTTAAAATTACCCGCCAAGTTACGAACTTCATTACCATTTCGCTTACGCAATTGCACTCCAGGTCACTGACCACCTGTATTGTCACCAGGTCACCTGTATTGTATGAAAATGAAATAAATAATCAATTTATTCGAGTTTACTTTTACAAGTTACCTTTATTTAGAATCATGAACCAATTTAACAATCACTTCACAAACATTGAATTCTTTGAAATCTCACCCGGTTCGTTTAAAAAACATATACACGACTCTATGCTGTCTGATTATTTAGAATTTAGATAGTTAAAATTTCAGCTGTAGTTGGTGGGTAGACTGTTTTGTACGTCCTTATATGATGACAAAATGTTAGATCTACCAACTGCATTTTTCTTTTTTTTTGTTATTCTGTTCGCATTACTACTGCCGTCTTTCTACCAAATCCGGGGACAACGGGGCTGATTACACTCTAAGAACTTTAGTACCTACTTTAATTAAGTTTAGTAATATGTGAGTGCAATTGTTTGTTGTCCCGAATAAATAAAAATAAAAATAAAATAAAATATTTCTCAAGCGATTAAGTCCATATCTGTAAAACTTCGACAGTGAAAGTACTACAGAAGTGGTTCCAGAACGGACCTTTTAAGGAAATATAAGATTATTATTACCTTAACTCGTATTTTATAAGTAACAACACATTCACGTTCACTTTTGTAACATATTTTTTACTAGGGTCCGCCCGCGGGTTCGCGCGCAAGCCAGTCATTCATTCAGTCAGTCAATTAAACCATTAATGGTTTCACTAAATTAACTGATAGATATTAGCGAGGTATTAAAAAACTATTGATTTGATAAAAGCTAGACGATTAGTAACTAGTATTAATACAAAGTATAGCTTGATCGTGTGGAAGAGCCTTATGTAGGCATAAACCAATCGATGTTTAAAAATAAAACGAAATTCAAATACCGAATGATTAAAATAAAAAGGTATTAAAAATAAACTGCAGTTCGAATTTCAAATGATAATTAAATTAAAATAAAAGAGATCTGATTCGAAATTCAAACGACTTGCGCAATGGTTAAGCCGTGTTCAAATGGCGAGCGATATTTCATTGACTTTCATCAGTAGACGTAAGGGTCATTTAGAAATGAATTTTAAACCATACATGATATATCGCCGTTTGAATACAGCTTCACACTTTAGTTAGCTGAATACTATTACCGTAACCGCTATAATTGACGCGACCTTGGTTTGGTTATATCACGAGGAAGTGGGCAACGTGACGCAGTAAAAAGAAGATACAATACATGTTGATGTGCAAGAATGATTTTTAAGAACGCTGCAATTATACTAATTTTATTAATGCGAAAGTTTGTGAGGATATTTCGATGTTTGTTTTAAAATGATCCTAACACATTCTGAATAAAGTTAATATTGAGTTTGACTTTTATGAATTTTGCGATATCGTAGAGCTATATCGCACACACCCAAATTTCAAACTCGAAATGGACTTTGTTCAGTAGAGGTCAGGATTATTTTAAAACGATATTCACCAAGCAGTAGCCATAAAATGATGAAAAAAAAATGCTTAACTTCTTATCAATTATTTAAATATGAAAATGTATCAACTGAACACCAGACCTTGTATGTACTCGTACCGTTCCATAGGGGCACGTTAAATAATAAAACAATCGAACAAAACATTATTTATTTATTCCCTTTTCTTCCATATAGCTGATCGATGTCAAGCCAAATGTTGTTTAATCTGTGAAAAAAAAAGTGATATTTTTTTTTAATTTAAAGGCCTGGATGCGCGTCCCTTTGGCCGTGTCATTTGTCACAGTGAATGACGAATAGTGTTGCCAGGTTCTGAATTCAAAACTGAATAACCAGTGTTGTGAATAATAACGTGATATTGTGAATTCGTGACATACTTAGCGTGTTTTGCCAATTTAAGCGTTTATGAATTAAAATGCTAGAATGGCGTTTATCGGACCGAGGAACAGTGCGCCCGTCATCAAGGATAGCTTGCACACGCCGGCGTATGAGGTAAGTTTATTTGGTGGAGACCGTCTATGATCGGCTTCGCCAAATTGCCAGGCTGACCTGTCAGTAAATGAGTATGTTTTTCGAGTGAATATGATAGAAGCTACCCGTGAATGTCGTAAGAGGCGATTAAGGGAAAAGCTAGGGGATGGGCAGTAGCGTCCCCTATTTCACCAACGATGGCTCTAATTGCGATCGCCAACCCGCGTGCCCAGCGTGGAGAGTATGCGCATATTCCCCCACATGATAGGAAGTCGCTCTGGTAATCTGTAGGGAAGGCAACGGACGTCCTACGGCAGTAATGATGATGAAGATTAAAATCCTACTAATATTATAAATGCGAAAGTTTGTGAGGATGTTTGGATGTTTGCTATTCAATCACACCGTAACGGCTCAACCGATTTCGTTGAAACTTGGTCTAGATAAAGTTGTTTACCTAGAATAGCAAGTAAGTGCTTTTGTGTGTACCTACACGCAAGCGAAGCCGCGGGTAGAAGATTGTGAATAGATAAAATCTCACCACAAGTTGATTGACCAGCATTACGTGTTAGAATTCGCGTTTTTGTCGCTACCCGCAAATGTTATGAATTAATTTGAATAATTTTGACTTCTGTTGTTTATACTGTGAATTTTAAGACCTGTGTATTCTAAACCTTCTCAAGCGTGAATAGAGACGAGAATCAAATACTTACTACTGGTTCGCCCCGAACTTAAATCTCGCGATGTCTGCTCTGGTAAAAGTTGGTGCTTCGATTCGTTGAGGCATAAACTTTGAAAATCGAATATAGCATGTTCTAAATAAATAATAACCAATCTTACCTGACCTCCGAAGTGATTGAAACATTACCAAATGGGAGCTCACATTATTTTGATTTTCGAATCATTTTTTTTTTTATATCCCAAAAACCTATGTGTAACCATCAATCAGTGCGTGTTGCCAGTGATGACTTATGGCACTGAGACTTGGTCGTTAACTATAGGCCTCATATACAAGCTCAAAGTCGCGCAGCGTGCTATGGAGAGAGCTATGCTCGGAGTTTCACTACGTGATATGATCCGAAATGAGGAAATCCGTAGAAGAACGAAGGTCACCGACATAGCTCTCAGAATTAGCAAGTTGAAGTGGCAGTGGGCAGGCCATATAGCTCGCAGAACCGATAACCGTTGGGGAGTAAAGGTTCTCGAATGGCGACCACGAACCGGGCGACGCAGTGTTGGAAGGCCCCCCACCCGATGGACCGATGACATTCTAAAGGTTGCGGGAAGTCGGTGGATGGAAAGGGCTCAAGACCGTTCGTCGTGGAACTCTTTGGGGGAGGCCTATGTCCAGCAGTGGACTTCTACAGGTTGTTGATGATGATGAACCTTTCAAAGTGACCCTAGTGATTTTATTGAAATAAATGCCTTTTGACTTTGACTTGACTATGGCCTAAATAAAAATAAAAATCTAGCGATATAGCCTGCCCACTGCCAATTCAACTTGCTGATTCTTAGAACTATGTCGGTGACCTTGGTTCGTCTACGGATTTCCTCATTTCGGATCTTATCACGCAGTGAAACTCCGAGCATAGCTCTCTCCATAGCCCGTTGCGCGGCTTTGAGCTTGTGTATGAGGCCAATAGTTTGCGACCAATTCTCAGTGCCATATGTCATCACCATCAGTCATCAGTCATCACTGGTAAAGCACTATTGTAGACTTAGTCTTGAGACTCGCGACGAGAAGATAAGAGGAAGTTTCCCAATATTTATGTATTTTACATAATATTAGGATAATTGCAACACTGTTTTTTTTACTCTATAAATGTTATCAAAGACTTAATTATCAAAAAGATCACATTATCATAATGTGTAACTGGATGTACCCGGAATCTTTGTTTTTGCTTGAAATATGCTTTGTAATATTATTTTATAGCGTTTTTTGCGATAAATTCAATTGTAATTATTAATTTTGATGCTGTTAGGAAACAAACTTTATAAATAACTAAACAAAGACTACCTATTACATTACAACATCCAACAGTCACATACAAAGTCCTGACCCCACACTTAGATACTTTAACACTTCAATCCTTTCACCACACTGATTCTTTTACCGACGGTCATAGGGCCTTTTCAGGGCCATCATACCTCCACCTGGTCACTGACTTAATACATCATCAGCCTGTAGAAGCCCACTGCTGGACATAGGCCTCCCCTGCAGAGTTCCATGACGAACAGTCTTGAGCCTTCTCCATCCACCGACTTCCCGACATTCCCGAATTTTAGCAATGTCGTCGGTCCTATTATGACCTATCATAGGCCATATCCATACATAGACCATAACCCACCACGCTGGTCCAGTGCAGGTTTGTGGGTGGAGCGCCAGAGCCTCGTTAGTTGATCGGCTGGGTGTACCACGTGCCGGTGAGGTTGGCTTGGGTTGCTTTTGGACCAAATACAGGATGACCAAGAAAGAATCAGTGGCACGGCAAGTCTTCTTACAGCATGATTTGCTTTTATGTCAATCATGCATCCAAGCGGGGTTCTAACGTATCATTTTGTAATAGTTATACCATTCTAAGAGTAATTACGTTATCATTACGGCTAATATCTTTTTTATGGCTTTATAAAGAGACCCTTCCAGATGTGTAATTAAGATCCTACTTCATTTGATGTTTCTATAAATTCCCAGAGTGAAAATTAACCAACGAGAAATTATAAATTTTCGGAACGAAATTCAATAGATCCATCACACAATTTTTTTTATTATTTATTATACAAGGTGGCAGGCAGGCAAAGCATACGGCCCACCTGCAAGCGCTCACAGGCTATGGTAACCACTTACGAAGTGGTTACCGTAGCCTGTGAACGCTTGCAATACCAGAGGTATCACGCGCGCGTTGCCGGCCCCGCATATTTAACATGTTCTAACTAATATCAAATCTTATCTGAACTACGAAACTTTACCAAATGGTAGCTTAGAATGTTACTAATATTAATGTATCTCAAAAACTTTTTAGCCTAGAATACCGTTTTGGAATGTATAAACTATGAACAAAGCTCTTTTATATGACACCCCACCTAAAACCTATGTATAACTTTTTTTAAACCCTTTTTGGACCCGTATATCTTAGCAACCCCTTGGCCGATTTAGCTCATATTCTTACCGGTTAATCTTGATAGTACAGCCTGTTGACCTACTAAACTCCATTGACGGTTCTTAAATTATGCTCTAACAAATAAACACACACGCCTCATAGCTCAGTTGGTAGTAACTCTGCCTTCTGCGCTAGAAGCTAGAGGAGCTAGAGGTCGCGGGTTCGAATCCCGCACTGGACATTTGTTCTGTGTCTGGGTGTTAAATATATGTCTATTAAGTATATCTGTCTCTGGTACCCATAGTACAGACTATGCCTAGTTTGGGATCAGTTGACCGTGTGTAATATTATGTCCGTAATATTTATTATTATTATAAACATACATAGACGATTCTTCCAAGTTGTTTGAGAGATCTAAGCCTAACTACTCCTCAGTGGTAAGGCATTTATGCTGAGCCGAGACCTTTTTGCTGCTGTGGCGCACAATAACATTTCACGTGTTCTTTTTTATAAGTTTTTGTGTGTAACCTCTCTGTCTTTGTTTCATTTTTTCGCTCTCTGTGTCTTGCTTTTATTGTGACGTGTATTGTGTGCCAAGTTTGTGATTAAATGTTTGTCTATGTCTATGTCAGATCTTCGCTCGCTCGGTCAACTATACGAAAACTTGTGATTAATTATTCAACATGGCCCCTGGGGCATACAAATTGCATAGCAGAATGTCTAGTTTACAAACTTGCAACATTTTTCACCGGAGTTCGAACCTGCTAGGCCACAGCCCACAGCTGGTGGGCGATCTTGCATTCCATCGAAACGTTACGACATTTGCACCAAATAGTTCTCATACAAATTATCTAAAGGAGATACCAGACGGGTCATTCGGGAGAACTTTCATTAGGGTTACGTACCGAATTATGGTAAATATGGAACCATTAGTGCCTTTACATACGTGGCGTTTTTGCAGCGCGTATACGCTCGTTTTTGCACGTAAATATGCGCTCGTTTACGCGCGAGTGTCGAGCGCCTCTTTGATTCAAATCATAAAGATACCAAAAACTGCTGATTTAAAAAAAGATCTGAAAAAAAACAGAAGTATAGGTTTTAAAAATGAATAAAAATGAAAATTTTATTTATTTTCGCTCAAATTCCATCTTTTTGTTCTTACGGGATGGTATATATTTAAGTACAAGTAGAACTGTAGATGCCTGCCCTTCATCCTTGACGTAGACCAATCATTACCATCGACAAATGGCAATCAAATTATACTAATAATTGTAGAACGTAGGGAACCTTATAAGCAGCACTGATCCACTGATTTAACCTTGGGGGATCACGTCATGCGATTAATAATGTACCTAGCTATGTTTTTTTTTATTAGGTGACTGACTAGTGAAACAGATTGTTGTAACTTTTAGTACGACTAACCTGTGGTGCAATTGTGTAAGCGTAATGGCAATGAAGATCGTAACTTTGAGGGTAATTTTATCAATCTTAGCGACATTCAAAACGTTCCAAACTTGACAAGGGAAAACTTAAAGATCTTAGCTTCTTCCTTTTCATGTTTGAAGAACTTCAGATGTCGCTAATATTGATTAAATCATCCTTAAAATTGCGATCTTCATTACCATTTTGCTTACACAATAGCCTGGCTGATTCCTAAGTAAATAAATAAAATAAATA
This sequence comes from Anticlea derivata, assembly GCA_947579855.1. NCBI lineage: Eukaryota > Metazoa > Arthropoda > Insecta > Lepidoptera > Geometridae > Anticlea > Anticlea derivata. Next base: position 1,533,070 of record OX388287.1, on the reverse strand, counting down.
AATAAACATTTCGGACATATCACACACGGTCAACTGATCCCAAACTAGGCATAGCCTGTACTATGGGTACCAGAGACTGATATACATAATAGATATATATTTAACACCCAGACACAGAACAAACATCTGTGTTAGTCACAAATGTTTGTCCAGTGCGGGAATCGAACCCGCTACCTCTAGCGCAGAAGGCAGAGTTACTACCAACTGAGCTATGAGGCCAGTCACTAAGTGTTTCCTTTCGCTATCGCTAGTGAGATCGGGCGTTGTCTGGTAAAAGTTGGTGGGTCGATGATCGTTGATAAACTTTGAAAACCCGAGATAGATAGATAGATAAACTCTTTATTGCACACAAAGAAACATAACAAAGAGAGACACAAAAACATTACGTACAATGGCCCTATCGCTAAAAGCGATCTCTTCCAGACAACCTTTAGCTTCAATGATCGTTGAGGCACAATTAAGATAAACTTTGAAAATCGCACCCTGAGCTTCAATGTAATTTGAGCACGCATTTTGAAAATAGCACCTTTAGAAAACTAATATTTACTTTGAAAATCACATCCTATGCATTTTGTAAGTAATAACCATTCTTACCAGAATGCGAAGACATGTAAATAATATTTATATATCCTCTCGCTTAGTGTTTACCACTTTAAACGCTAAGCCAGGGATTAATTATTGTATAATGCAGCCAGTGGGCAGTTTCAATTCCACATTCAGTTAATAAACCCAAGTAGACAAACGGACAGTCATATATAATTGTATGTAGTGACAACCCAATCGACGCCCGCGCACATGCCATGTCCATATTTGCAGGTCATTTGTAACAGAAAATGGTGCTTTAGTAATATTGGACACATTTGAGATATCTAGGCAGATTTATTGAAAACAAAGCATTCATAAAATGACGCGTGATATCATATTTTTATACATACACACAAAAAATCAGGCCTGTTTCCCAGAGAGGTAAGTAGATACCACGGCTTTCCACTTGCTTCGTCTCCAAAAATAACCACCTACCTACGTAATTAATCGTAAAAAATAATGTAAATATTGTCTATTATATTATTATGTATTATAGATAAGAATTAATGGATCTGAGTGTTGGGCAACCAAAAGGACGGATGAAAGAAGAGTGCATGCTGCGGAAATGAGAATGTTGAGATGGATGTGTGGAGTGACTAGAATGGACAAGATACGGAATGAGTACATCAGAGGAAGTTTGAAAGTAGCGCCAGTGACTGAGAAGTTGAAGAGCAAAAGGTTAGCGTGGTATGGTATGGTCATGCGGAGGGAAGAATGTCATGTTACTAGAAGAGCGTTAAATATGAATGTGGAAGGATATAAGGTAAGAGGTAGACCAAAGAAAAGATAGATAGACTGTGTGAAAGATGACATGAGTAAGAAAGGAGTGAATACTGATTTGACGGCTGATAGAGAAGAGTGGAAGAGAAAAACATGTTGTGCCGACCCCACATGAAGTGGGAAAAGGGCAGGGAGATGATTATATAGATAAGAATTAATACCTATTATTTCAAAGATTTCAGTGTAAATTTTCAGGACTTTTTAGTCGCTTTTTATTTTAGTAAAAAATATTTTATTGATGAATAGAATAAGCCCCATTTCGAGTAGTGTATAATGAAACACCTTGTTTAATGTTCCATTGAGAGTGAAAGTCGTTACGAATCGCCAAATGAATACCTAAAGTAAAAGTTGAATTAGTTATCTAATGGCGTTATCGATTTTAATTTAGTTATTATTAATTTTGTGGTTCCGTACATTGTAATGGAACAACGGAACACTTGTAGGATCACTTTGTCGTCCGTCTGCCTATGATGTGTCAAATGTGTATGATTCAAGTCAAAAGGCGTTTACTTCAATAAAATCACTAGAATCACTATGAAACGTCTTAGAAACTGTGAAGCTACGCCTGTTCCTCGCGACCAAGCCTACAAGAATCGGGCAACAAACAAAGCGCGCGTGCCTAGCATTTTTTTCGATCATTCTTTTTTTCCACAACAATTGACACAAACAACCTTTTTTCTCAACAAAAGATCTCAGTTCCCCACGGGACCCTCAAGGCGCGAATCCTACTCGCACATAACCGTCTTTTTTATTTCGCAATATAAGAAGATTTTTATTGCTTGTAAATCATTATAACTATCGCCTTCGTAACTATTGGCTTCGTTTGCGTAACTCATTGAGCTTATAAAAATCCTATAGTGTAACTTCAGGATTTTGTGTACATTTATGTATTATTTTCTCTTTCTGTTGTTTATTCTATTTAATTGGACAGGAAGGTAGGTACCCAATATGAATATTGTGTTAACCCATACGCTACCTACACTACCTACGAAACTAAACAAACATTTTCAATCGAGACTTGTAAGAAGACAAACTCTATAAAACAATCTTGCTGTGTTTGGAATTGCGAACGAATTCTCAAATCTTCAAAGAAAGAACAAGAAAGCCATTTTCTAGACAACGACGAGGGCAGAAAGACCGAATTATATCTTTACTAGCTTGCGCCTGTTGCTTAGCTCGTGAGGTACCTAGATAAAAGCCTATATGATATTCTAGGTAAAGAACGCTTATCTATTCCAAGTTTTATCGAAATCGGTTGAGCCGTTAGCGGCGTGATTGAACCACAAACATCCTCACAAACTTTCGCATTTTTAATATTAGTAGGATTTAGTGGGCATGAGTTAAATGTTATGTTTTAACGATCCTCTGAATACGTACCACTTAAAAATATTGAATACCTACCTTTCTAATAGCAAAGAACTCAAAATCTCAGTAAAATATTCAATATCGAACGGAATTTCGAACTCTTTAAATAATAAACCGCAAAGAACTAAATCTGTGAGTGAAGATCTAACAGAGCGTCCTATGGGCGCCAAAAGGAAATAAAACCCCGACCTTCCCAAGTACGCCGCCTTACAGCCGAACAGGTTTCTGAACGGTTCACATCCTTGCGGTGCAAGGACGCCCGGCCATCTTGGATCAAGTGTCAGACGACCTTGACAGTAGGTAAAATGCGCGGTATCTCTTACTTCCGGTTTTTGTTTTTTTTTTGTTTGAACGATGATGTTACGTGGGTGTTAGATACTACCTTTTTTACGCGACATCACAGAATAAAGATTAGTAGGTATGTACTAGCGGTGATATTTCTTTACATTCATCATTATCAGTATCACCCGCCAACAGAAGTCCATAGTCCTCTCCCAAAGAGTTCCATGACAAACGATCTCGAGCATTTTCCATCCACCGACTTCCCGAAATTTTAACAATGTCAGTGCATGGGTTGCGAAGGCTTCCAACCCTGTATCGCGCGGTTCATGGTCGCCATTCTAGAACCTTTATAATTGTTTACTTTATTGCGTTTTAAACAGAACCAGCTGATTTGAATACAGATGATAAGCTTGAAACGCGATCTTTAACCTAATGTTAGATAAAAGGACGGCCATCTTGCATTAGTCTCATTCGACCTTGGCAGAAACGCACGGCATTTTTTACTTTATTTTTTTATTTTCTGTACGTATGTGGCGTGAAGTGTAGTGTTACATTTTTTACTGGTTTACATTAAGTCTAATTAGAAAGATGATGATTATAATTATATTCATAAAAAATGTTTTGATGTTTCTGCTGTGATTTGAAACTTAATACACGAGTTCAGCCTCTGTCAGACATATTATGATCAGTATTAAATTATGCCTGTGGATTTACTCTGTTGTTGTTCGGAAGTTGAGGTACGGTGGCCTTGAAAAGGACCCTCGGTGAACGAATCAGTGTAGTTAGAGGCTCCTTTCGTTGCACGGATAAAACGTTACCTACCTATTCCGCACTTACAGCTGTACCGGACCTGTTCAGCCGTTACGGTGGCGTCACTGATACAAAAACTTTCTTCTAATACCTATACTTATAAAATTGTGCGATAGTTAGTTAGAACTTGGAACAAGGACTGACTATTAACAACCGACGCAATTTACAATAGGCCTTAAGCCTAATCTTAAAACAAATATTGTACCTATTCAAGACAAGGTTGTACTAGTAAAGCAAACATCCCAGACTAAACCTTGCCTAAACATGATAAGGTCGTTGAAATTATTGAGAAGGTAATGTAGGCTCTTAGATTTATGATATTTGTTTTATATCCTATTACATAGCAAACCGTGTTTTTTTTTATTTGACTAGTAGAAACACTTGAACTGCCGTAGTCAATAAAAAAAAAGTAAAAGAATATGCAATGGAAACGGGGTCGATAGAACGGATACAGACAGGTTTTTTTTCATTATGTTTTGGCACAGCGCATCTTACCTCATTCTACCATAAAATCACCAATAACTAATATACTTATTTCTTGTCCTCAGATCAAGTTGGAGAGCGTCCTGGGGCTGACAGTCAACAGTAATGCAGCTCTCGACTGTGACCCCAACACCGAGCTGGTTGCGTATCCTGCAGGGTAAGTGTCAACGGTTCTTTACTGGGCATCCTGCCAGCGGTCCTACCGTCTCTAGTGGAAATCGGAATCGGCCTTCCACAGAATACAAGTTATAATAATATGCTACCCCGAAACGGGGGTACGACTTTTGGAAATTCAACATGCTTATCGAATAACCCCTTTTCGGGATCGTATACATGTTACGAATCACGTTGTATTGTTTTTTAGTTTTTTTTTGTGTATTGGCCGATTCATTGTCTGTTCTCATAAAAATGACCATGTTCCTATGCATTTGCCGTAAACAATGGTAGTAATATTGTAATAATAAAGAAACAATCCCCCAACGAGGGAACAAGGCAATGAACTTAAAAATACCCGCTCGCGTGAATCAGCGTTAGCCGCACCTTTAAGCATCCCCAGTGAGGACGCACCTTTAAATCGATTCCTATTTTGAAATAGCCACGTAGAGGAAGGAAAATTATTAATTTCTAGCCTAATGACTGCTTGTAGACCATAAGCTCGGAGGTCCCTCGAAGATTTAGTAAAATAGCCATCACCGTTACTTTCTAAAACATACTTGTCTATACAATGAGTATGTACCTTAAAATAAAATAATACGCTTAAGATGTAATAAGGGAAATTAAAAAAAATATTCGTAAGACATCAGTTAGGCCTAAAGGGCCTAAGATGCCATAGCCAGCCCGCAAGGGGACGAATTAAAAACAAAACGTATTTATCCGTATTCTTTGTTTGTTTGAGCACGTACCCACCTACCTATTCTGCCTGCATAATAGCCTGCTGGCCATATAATTAGTAATTACTTATATAATTATGAATTCACTGCCTGTCCACTATTCCCACTATGGATCGATGATGTATAACGACTGTCATGGTCATCGACCCCATCACTTTCTGTGCACGAAGCCACTTTAATCCTTTCACTACGCGGATTCTTTCACCGACGACGGTCATAGGCCTCTTTAGGGCCACTTTTTAGGGCCGAGGTGCTTAATTCAACAAAATCACTCTGAAACGTCTTAGAAACTGGGTGAAACTTGCCTGTTTCTCGCGTCCAAGTCTACGGTTTTATATCCTCATTGACCAAGCCTTTACTAGACATCGCGAGATCTCATTTCGGAGCGAAACACTAGTATACTAATAATGTAGGAATCTTTGAAACCGCGGGACTTGGGTATTGCAAAAGCAATTTTCATGAAAGCCAATATCTCAGAATAACTTTGCCTCGGAAACAGTGGTGCTAGGTATTGCGTAAGCGTAATGGCAATGAATTTGGTAACTTTGAGGGTGATTTTAACAATCTTAGCAACATTCCAAACGTTCCAAACTTGAAAAGTGAAAACTTCAAAATCTTAGCTTCTTCCTTTTCATATTTGAAAAACTTCAGATGTCGCTAAAATTGATAAAATCATCCATAAAGTTACAAACTTCATTACCATTACGCTTACACAATTGCACCACTGATCTAATTTGAAGGTTCTCTATATTTCTGTATAAGGTGATCCATAAAATGTATTCTATCCCGAAATGGGCTTATTCTACACCGAATTGGCAATAAAGTTTGTCTGACGACTTTAGGAAATTCGTCGTTTTTCATTGAAAAATCTGCTGCTTTTGGGGCTTTTATTCTAAACAGTTCAAAGTCAATTACCTATTCAGCTGTTTTAGGTAACAGTATTGATGTTGTGTTAAAACCTACCCCGTGTTTACTCCGTAGCATGGCGATCATGGCGCATAAAACTGTGCCAAAATATCGGGGAGAAAATAAACTCACAAATCATGGCAAATATCCCATTTTAGTGAAAATTATGCTCATAACCATTATAGTTTCAAAAGTTATATACATACCTGTAAAATGGCAAAGAATATAAGGTGTTCCGGGGTAAGACCGGACGGTTTTTTAGCAAACCATTTGTATGTTGCATATATTTTTTTTCTCGACGAATAAAATGTAGGCAACCCTAAAATTTAGTAAGAGAATTATATAAAAGATAGGTTTATAAATCGGTATATCCTATAACCCTTTAAACACAACGGTGGCTGAGTTATAGGTGATTAAAGTGATAGTAATTTTTATAAAACCACGGGAAAGATCGGTAACATCGGACTACATTCTAAAACCGTTTCTGTATCTCTAAACATAAGCTACCTATAATAAAAATATCCGGTTTTATCCAAAAGTAAAGCATCCATATTGATTTTCGAGAAACTTTGAACGAAAAACACAGCCGTTATACCAGAATGTACATTAAAAGTTGCCGGGGGTTTTACGTACCTTTTCATATCCGAGTGAGTGAAACGCATGCTAATGGTCCCAGCGACTGGCAGCGTCTATTGGGATGGGCCCAACAAAATGGCGTTAATGGCAATGTTGCCAACAATCAAAAAATAAACCCTACATTAGTGAGATATTTGATTTATTCGATCTTACCCCAGATCCGATCTTACCCTGGAACACCTTATTGAAAAATTGTATTATTGCTAATTTTCTTTTATTTTGTTGATAGAATAACATTGTATATGCAGAATTGTATGCCCATACTAACAATATACAGAAATCGCTGTATCTAAGTTCGGAAGTACTTATGTGAACTCTATTTCTAACCAACCCGCATTGACCTAGTAACCTTTAATCCATCTAGGTGTATCGCGGAACTGCGCAAATATCTTGAATGGTCCAATGAAATGCAAAGTATAGGTATTTCATTTCAAGCTTTGAGTCTAAATGAAAAATTGTTTGGAATGAATTCTGTGGATGCGTTCATCGTGTGCCATTAAATATCCCATCAAAATGATATACTTCAAAATTGTGACCATAATAACATAAAAAAAAATACAAGGCCTCACTAGGCCAAGTGAGGCCTTGTATGTTTTTTTTATGTTCACATTCGATATAAATAAATAAATATTCCGGACATAGCACACACGGTCAACTTATCCTAAACTAGGCATAGCCTGTACTATAGGTACCAGAGACTGATATATATAATAGATAAATATTTAACACCCAGCCACAGAACAAACATCAGTGTTCATCACACAAATGTTTGTCCAGTGCGAGAATCGAACCCGCGACCTCTAGCGCAGAAGGCAGAGTTACTACCAACTGAGCTATGAGGCCAGTCATATGTAGTTAAAATGATTTAAACAAAAAGTTCACATACCGTGTGTAAGTTGAGATATCCGGGGTTAAAAAAACATTTTTATTTTTAACCCAAACAATTTTTACTTCTTAATTGCAAATAGGTAAGTATATCACTCAGGCGATTTTTTTTAAAGAAAACATTTTGTTTATTATCATTTTCCCAGTCGATGACACTATTTAAATCAGTGGCTGCGAAATCTTATATTTTTTTCAAAATTTAGTTATTTATTTAGAATACAGTAAAATAAAAAATAAAATAGCCTTTATTTTTACTACAATGAAAGATTTAAAGATTTAGAATACAGTATAACATCTTAACAGGTTTTTTTTAAATTCCATTCTTACTGACCTTATATGTATAATAAATAAGCCATTATGACATTATAGATTCTTAAAAATGTATGTCTTATTTTAATTTTATTTTGTTTGACTAGATAAATTAATAAATACTATTGTTATTTGCACGCCGTATTAACGGTGAAGTATGTGAAACAGCATATTGTTAAGACCTATGTACAACCATGCTTCTAGCAAAATTAATCATTTCATTTCAAATTGCGGCCATGCTCCATACTAAAATGTCTCCCACATTTCTACCAAGAAAGTTGTTTTAAAGTAAAGCGCCATATCATATATTATATTAAAAAAAAAAAAAAAAACATAATATAAGAATCCATAATTTAAAATTTGCTCTATATAATTATATTAAAATCTTATATCCTTTACCTATTAGTGAATAATATGTATATAGGTACAATTAATTGTAATAATAATTGATTTGTAATTTAAAATATCTAAAAAGTAAAAATAATAAAAATAACACATAATAACAATATTATAACGGTACAGTATATTAGATACTGTACTGCGTATTCACTTCTTTGCACAAATGGCTTGGCGGAGGGCATTGGTATGCCATAACACAGGCAATCCTAGTTTGGGTACCAATGTTGTCCAACCAGGAATATTATAGTTCACTATGTTACTAATTACATAAAACTTAATATTGCATGTTATTGTTAAGTCTGTTGATATCAAATAAATTTCATTTCATTTCATTTCAAAAAAAGAAAATATTCAAAAATGTTGCTACATTCTCAAATGTAAGTTAACCACTTGACCCGAAACAGCGTTCGAATCGCGAGCGGAAAATTGAAACCAGCTGCCATGAACGAACATCTCGAGATTGAAGCTGAGAGCTTAGTCAAAGTGGATAAAGCGGAACGGTTTTATTCCGTACGTCATCATCTCCCTGCCCTTATTCATGTGGGGTCGGCACAACATGTTTTTCTCTTCCACTCCCCTCTATCAGCCGTCAAATCAGTATTCACTCCTTTCTTACTCATGTCATTTTTCACACAATCTATCCATCTTCTCTTTGGTCTACCTCTCGCCTTATATCCTTCCACATTCATATTTAACACTCTTCTAGTCACATGGCATTCTTCCCTCCGCATGACATGCCCATACCACGCAAACCTAACGGTTTTATTCCGTACGTCATTTGTGAAAAACGGAACCCATCCAGGATCATTTTCTTTGTCCCTCTGTCTGTCCGTCTGTCTGTCTAGCTAGACTCTTGTTCCCAGAAACGGCTAAAGGTATTAACTTGAATTTTTATCCCGTGTAATGGTACGGAAGCCTCAGGGCGCGAGTTCTCGCATGGCCGTCCTTATTTTATTTTGTGATTTCTATCTGTCTGGGAAATATTATTTTCTCGCTCTAAATTGGAGCAGCCCGCCTTCTACCTCCGCCTTACAGAAGATCGTAGCCAAATAACATTATTTGTTTCTGCCGCCATACAGTGAAAACTAGTACGGAGGGCAATCACTTGAAATAAATGCCTTTTGACTTTGACTTTGAATGGAATTGAAAAAGGATCATCGAAAAAAATTATAGGCACGCGCGCCGTGTTTGTTGCCTGATTCTTGTAGGCTTGGTCGCGAGGAACAGGCATAGCTTCACCTAGTTTCTAAGACGTTTCAAAGTGATCCTAGTGATTTTATTGAAATAAATGCCTTTTGACTTTGACTTTGAATGCAGCTTTATCATAGTTTGCAAATTTGCCTCTAGATAGGAAACTTGTTTGAATAAAAAAAAAAAACTAGTGTTCAGGCGCGCACACACACACACACACACACACACACACACACACTACTCATACAAACTATGTAAACGTATTCCTAAATTCTAACTTTAACTTAACTTAAATAGTGTTGTGTTCCTGCGGTGCGTAAGTTACCAGAGCTCTTTAGGGGGGGGAGGTCCGGTGTCGGCATCGCGTTCGTGATGCCTCAGGTACCTATTGCAAGCGTTCATAGGCTACGGTAACCACTCACCAACAGGTGGGTAAGTGGTTAGCCCAGCGGGAATCGAACCTGCACCCCTTGCTTCTCAGACGAGCAATCGCCAGCTACGCCACAGAGGTCATCAAATGAAAAAAAGTATGAATCACGGTCATCAATGCGCGCGCGCAGCGGAAACGGAAACGGTACAGTTGCAGGTCAACGGCCTGTCTGTCACCTGACTTGTTACATTGACATTTGTGACCTATTTACCTATCTCTACCTACTAATATTATAAATGCGAAAGTTTGTGAGGATGTTAGGATGTTTGTTGTTCAATCAGGCAAGAGGTAGGGCACAGCGAGATTTTGCTGTTCTAAATTGGAGCAGCCCGCTTGGAAGGTACCTCCGCCTTACAGAAGATCGCAGCCAAATAACATTATTTGTTTCAAATAGTGTTGTGTTCCTGCGGTGAGTAAGGTTACCAGAGCTTTTTAGGAGGGGGATGGGGTTCGGGGTCGGCAACGCGTGCGTGATGCTTCAGGTGTTGCAAGCGCTCATAGGCTGCGTTAACCACTTACCAACAGGTGGGCCGTAGCTTGATTGCCACCACAGTTGTATAAAAAAAAAACACGCCGTAACGGCTCAACCGATTTCTATGAAGCTTGAAACATTTACAATTCTTTAACTAGAATAGCAAATGGCTACTTTTTATCAAGGTACCACGCGGGCGAAGCCGCGGGCGGAAGCTAGCTGTTAATACTGGCCTCATAGCTCAGTTGGTAGTAACTCTGCCTTCTGCGCTAGAGGTCGCGGGTTCGATTCCCGCACTGGGCAAACATTTGTGACTAACACAGATGTTTGTTCTGTGTCTGGGTGTTAAATATATATCTATTATGTATATCAGTCTCTGGTGCCCATAGTACAGGCTATGCCTAGTTTGGGATCAGTTGACCGTGTGTGATATGTCCGGAATATTTATTATTATTAATATTCTTTTGTGTACAAATTAAAGCCCAAAGCGGGTTTCCTACTGGGTATTTCGTTGTTTAGGGTTTTTAACCCCTTCGGAATGGGCAAGGCAACGGCCACACCGTGAGAAAGGCATGCGATTATCGTTAGTTGTATGTCATGCATACGAATAAGGCACAATCACGGCTGGGGAGTGGGACGATGTGATGAGCGGAGCGACGCTCTGAGCGGAGCGACTCGCTGAGCGGTTTAGTTAATTTACTTGCACATCGGGCGTCATTCTGATAATATATTTTTATCCGTTTTGTTAAATCGGCGGGTTGCTAAGATAAAGTGGTCTAAAAGGGGTTTAAAAAAACGTCTTTTTTTTTATACAACTGAGGTGGCATACGGCCCACCTGTTGGTAAGCGGTAACCGTGGCCTATGAGCGCTTGCAATACCAGAGGCATCACGCACGCGTTGCCGACCCCGAACCCCCCTCTCCCTAAAGAGCTCTGGCAACCTTACTCACAGCAGGAACACAACACTCATCATCATCATCATCATCATCAGCCTGATGAAGTCCACTGCTGAACATAGGCCTCCCCCAAACAGTTCCATGACGAACGGTCTTGAGCCTTTTCCATCCACCGACTTCCCGCAACCTTAACAATGTCGTCGGTCCATCGGGTGGGGGGACTTCCAACACTGCGTCGAGCTATATGGCCGGCCCACTGCCACTTCAACCTGCTAATTCTGAAAGCTATGTCGGTAACCTTGGTTCTTCTACGGATTTCCTAAGAACACAACACTATTTGAAACAAATAATGTTATTTGGCTGCGATCTTCTGTAAGGCGGAGGTACCTCACCAGGCGGGCTGCTCCAAATTAGAACGAGAAAATATCACTGTGCCCTACCTCCAATTCATAAGGGGCCTTTCAAATTGCGCATTCGGCGCACTCTAATCCTTTCACTGCACTGATTCACCGACGGTCATAGGCCACCTGGTCACTGACCTAATACAGGATGACCAAGAAAGAAACAGTGACACGACAAGCAACAAGCTCATTCCCGCTCCGCTCGTCACCATAGCCTGCCGCTCACGCTAACTACACGTCAAACATTACCCTAGGCGTGACAATGCTCTACCGCATTAGTTATTCTATGTGGAGGTTCAGTGCCGGTTTGAATGGGATTTGCCACTGGTGTAGTGGTTAGTGACCGCCCTTAAATCATGGGTTCGAATTGAAGCTTGCACCAATGGATCGATGCAATTTTTTTGTTCGAAAATAAGTGAGCATTGGGTAATTAGGTAAATCTTTCTATTTTAATTATGTGGTGTCATAAACGAGTAGGAAGGCCCACCAAAACATGGGAGACTGAATAAAGGTTCTCAAATAAATCTTTAACTCGCTGGTCCTTCAAATCTTGGGCCGGGCAGGCTTATTTTGTCGTGTGCAAGCCTTGTCCTTTGTGGGGCCAGCAAGTTTGTCAACGGATCCCAAACTAGGCATAACCTGTACTATGGGTACCAGAGACTGATATACATAATAGATATATATTTAACACCCAGACACAGAACAAACATCTGTGTTAGTCACAAATGTTTGTGCAGTGCGGGCATCGAACCCGCGACCTCTAGCGCAGAAGGCAGAGTTACTACCAACTGAGCTATGAGGCCAGTCTTTAAGTTGGTTTCAAATAAATCAAAAGAGTCACTTCGATTCGAAACGTCATAAGAACTAGGTCCCTATCTAGTTTTCGTTCGGTTAATAAAGTGTATTTATTGTTAATTTCTTTCTTTCCAGATGCACAGTGGTCCTTTACAACGCCAGGAAGAACCGCCAGACCCATGTGCTGAATGTGTCAAGAAAGAGTATAACGTGTGTCGCGTTTTCCCCCGACGGACGGTATCTTGCCACGGGGGAGTGTGGTCACGCACCGGCCGTCAGGATATGGGACCTACAGGTGATTTTTATTTATTTGTTTAATCTTTATTGCACATAAAACAGCAATGTACGAATGGTGATTTTTCTACCTAGTAACTCCATCTAGCGTCAAAAAGTCACATTAAAGACATATAGGTAAGGTTCTTCTGCCTAGTAGCGCCATCTAGCGTCAAGTAGATGACGCAGTAAGATAGGGTTTATGAAAGCGCCATCTATGAGCGATGTGAGGACAACTTTTGATAAGAACCGGCAAATGTGATGGGAAGAATTTTTTTTTGCTATACGGAGGCTAACATGCATAAGGCCCACCTTTAGGGCTATTTTAAACATCGGAAAGATTTCCGTTCGGAAACATCAGCTTTTCAAAACCAATGAGAATATAATTTTATTTTATTTTGTATTCTTTCAGGACCCTACAGCATCGGGGGCGGTGCAAATAGCCGAGTTCCCAGGTCACACGCATGGCGTCAGTTGTGTGGTTAGTATCATAAGAAAAATAGGTTCTTTCTTAGTCAGCCTGCGTCAGATTATAGTAGAGTTGTTTTTAGGTTATTTGCGGCCTCATCATCATTCCAGCCGTTTGTAGTCCACTGTTGAACATCGGCCTCCCCCACAGATTTCCGTTGTACAATACAATACAATAAGCCATCTTTGTGAAAATAGGGGATGCTGCTGCCCATCCCCATGAATCCCCATGAATTTGTAATCATCACGACATTGTTTTTAATTTTTTAAAAATCGATTTTATTAATTATTTTAATACTAAATAAAACATTTGCATGCTTGTGTAGGAAAAACATGTGCGCCAGCTTACTGCATATGAACAGCGATTATATTGAATTAACATGTTTTCATCCCCTAGCTTTTTCCCTTAGTCGCCTCTTACAGCATCCACGGGTAGGTAGATATGGTGGGGCCTATTCTTCAGCCGGGGCCACCACGGCCAGTTTAAAGTTAGCGGCCTAGTTTAAAATAAATACAAAATAGGTTTATCTCTTTAGAAATATATCGTTATGATAGTCTATGTCTTTGCATTTCAGGCGTTCTCCACATCGTCCAAGTATCTAGTCTCAGTGGGATCACAACACGATATGATTGTCAATGTGTGGGACTGGAGGGCCAATCTGAAGTTAGCCAGTAATAAAGTAAGTTTATTGGAACGAAGAAAAATGCGGCCATTCGTGACGTCATACCCGAGACCTCTCTCTCTTTCACGCGAGAGGGAACCGGGAACCAGGCGCTTTCTCTTGCCACTGGGAGGCATTAAACCGTTGAAGGGCGCGCGTTGCGAAAGGGGGCTAGACGGAAAAAATTAAGACCAAAAGTTGTAACGACACTTTTTGAATGTCAGTTTACTTTGGTTTTTTGTTCGAAAGTGATGGTGGCTAGTGTCATCCTCAGTAGGTAAGCAAAACGCAAAGAGGTTGATAACAAAAAAAGAGGTTGGTATTAATCTTGTAAATATTCAGGAATTTGAAGTCGGTTTTCAGTTTTTGTAAAAAATATCCTATAATATTACAATATCAATCAATGTATTTAATAAAATTTAATTACAATTCCTTCACTAACTAATCGAAAGGAACTTATTTATTTATTTATTTGTTGAAAGTGCACAAACATTATGTATATTACCAATTACATAAAATATCTTCATAAAAACAGGGTCTGATATACATAAAAATAAAAGTGCACTATAGCATTCTCAAAAAAAAAATCTTAAAATAAACATAAACTTAAACAGTGCTCAATGATTGAAAAACAAAGAAATAAAACTCTTGACTCTAACTAAGCTAAACTCTTGAAATATAAACGAAAATAATCTCTTTTATTACGAACTTCGTTCCATCCGGGTGTCCCTTGACACCTCTCACGTTTTTTTTAATAAAACTAATGTAAAAGAAAAGTAAATTTTATTGCAACAAATACATGTAAATAAAGTACATAGGTGTTGTATGTTTAAATAAGACACAATGTATTTCTACCGTTGCGTTGCGGCGTGCAAAATCTGGTGGCGAACAAGCTTTTGGTAAGTGGTTGCCGTTTACCCTATAAGTGGCATCACCCACGCGTTGCCCGAACCCCCCAAAACGATGTTTATTCATCATCAACATCATCAGCCTGTAGAAGTCCACTGCTCGACATAGGCCTCCCCTAAAGAGTTCCACGACGGTCTTGAGCCTTCTCCATCCACCGACTTCCCGCAACCTTTACAATGTTGTCGGTCCATCGGGTGGGGAGTCTTCCAACTCTGCGTCGGTCGCCCGGTTCGTGGTCGCCATTCGAGAACCTTTACTCCCCAACGGTTATCGGTTCTGTGAGCTATATGGCCTGCCCACTGCCTCTTTAACTTGCTAATTCTGAGAGCTATGTCGGTGACCTTGGTTCTACTACGGATTACCTCATTTCGGATCTTATCACGTAGTGAAATTCCGAGCATAGCCATAGCCCGATGTTTATTACAATTTTGTTAACGCAATAGCACTACTGGTTTTAAAGTTTCTTGCCTAAAAATGATTTTAAATGTTTCAGGTGTCGTCCCGTGTGAAAGCTGTGTGTTTCTCGGAGAACGGAAATTACTTCGTCACCGTCGGGTTTCGGCACGTTAAGTTCTGGTATCTCGAATACTCGAGAAATGCTAAGGTGGGTACAACTTCAGCCAATACTTGAGCAAATACCGTTATATTACAAGGTGATTCATGATTTGTATTTGTTCAGCCCCGAAAGGGGCTTATTCTACATCCGATTGGCAATAAAGTTTGTTCTATCTTTTATACTTTTTTATCGTTGATAAAATAACCCGGATTTCGGGATGGTATACATGTTGTATTATTTAGTAATAATAAATTACAAGGTGATTCATAACATGTATATACCATCCCAAAATGGGGTATTTCTATCAACAAAAAACCATCATTATTATATAATGGCATACATATTATTTGCATACACCTTTTATAGTTTTTAAACATAAAATTGAAATGAAACTAATGAAACATTCTTTCTTCACAGTTCAAAGAACCAGTCCCACTGATGGGCCGCTCAGCGATTCTCGGCGAACAGAAAGACAACGAGTTCTGTGACGTCGTCTGTGGCAGAGGCGAAGCCGCGGACAGCACCTATGCGATAACAAGAGGAGGGTTGCTATGCGAATTCAATAGTAGGAGGTTATTGGATAAATGGGTTGAGTTACGGGTAAGTTGAGAATAGCGCCATCTATGAGCGCTTCTATATCAACTCTTGGAAATTAGATGTAAAAAAAATGCATTTGAGATCCTATGTAGTTAACTAGAAGAGAGCTGCTATTAGTTCAATAGTACAAAGTTGCTGTACGCAAGTAGGTTGATTTTCGTGTAAGTTGAGAACAGCGCCATCTATAAGCGCAGTTTTGCAACTATAGAAGTTGTCTACTGCTGGACATCGACCTCCCCGAAGGAGTTCCACGACGAACGGCCTTGATAGCCGTTTCCATCCAGCGACTTCCCGAATCTTTCACAATATCGACACCACTGTCGCAGTATTTATCATAGTTAAAAACACCGCCATCTATGAATCTGTCTTGCCAACTAAAAAAAAAAGGATCATCGAAAAAAATTATAGGCGCGCGCGCCGTGTTTGTTGCCTGATTCTTGTAGGCTTGGTCGCGAGGAACAGGCGTAGCTTCACCTAGTTTCTAAGACGTTTCAAAGTGATTCTAGTGATTTATTCAAATAAAAACCTTTGACTTTGACTCTCGAACAAATTTTCTCCACAGACAACATCAGCAAACTGCATGGCGATCGGCGCCAGCTACATATTCGTCGGCTGCGCTGACGGTATCGTGCGGTGTTTCGCGCCGGACTCACTGAGATACATCACTACACTGCCTAGGACGCATTACCTAGGCGTTGATGTGGCCCAAGGGACCAACATCAAGTAAGTGTTACCCAATCATTAGAAACTGCTGGAGTGCTGGTAGTGGCCCCGCCTTCCGATCCACAGGTCGTGGGTTCGAGTCCGGTCGTGCACTAATGGATTTTCCGTTCGGAAAATTTATACTAGTGCTATTACTAGCAGTACAAATTGAAAAGTAAAAGTAAGAAACAGTACAAAAAAAAAAAAACATTCTTCATAATAGGTAGATACCTATTATGAGCTATGTTAGTCCTTTGCATCTAAGACAAACCTATCTTGGTTTTTTAGATGTATAAAACATATACTGTAACTATTTTCTAAGAATAAAAAATAAATCAAAAATAAAATGTTTCCTTTCAATGTTTTCGAATATAATTTTACGAATAGAATAACTCATTGGCGCACGAACTGGTTCAAAGAGAACGTCTGGGAGCATCCTACTAGGCCAACACGGCTATCCATTCATAGTTGAGAAAACTACATCAAAAAACTAACTTTGGAGTTCTTAAAATGTATTCCGTTACTAGTATAATATCGCAAAAAGGTCTTTTTTTTTTATTGGAGATGGTTATGCGTTTGACCTCCAGCTCACTTTTGCAAGTGAGATGTGGCCTAAGATGGAGCACGCTTTACCAGAAGGAACTTATTCACTCTAGATTTGAAGACTCCTAGATTGTACTCATCCGGGAAAACAGACGCTGGCAGATCGTTCCACTCTTTGCCGGTGCTTATAATAAAGTTGGAGCAGAAGCGTTTCCGAAGGAACTTATTCACTCTAGATTTGAAGACTCCTAGATTGTACTCATCCGGGAAAACAGACGCTGGCAGATCGTTCCACTCTTTGCCAGTGCTTCTAATAAAGGTGGAGCAGAAACGTTTGGTTCGACACTGTGGTATGTCGACCAGGTAAGAGTGGTAATTACCTGTGCGTCTGCTTGTGCGGTAGTAGAAGGGGGAGGGAGGGATGAGGTCATGTAGATCCTGCGCACAATCACCAAAGTGGTACTTGTAGAACACTGACAGTCTGGCCACACGCCGTCTGTGATCAAGGTCTAATATAAACAAAAAGAAAAAAATTTAAACTGTAGTTCTAATTATAATAGTACCTACAAGAACTTGAAGGACAACCAACACAATGGCAATCACCAACGCGCGCTAAAAGGTGTTTATTTACTGGCCTCATAGCTCAGTTGGTAGTAACTCTGCCTTCTGCGCTAGAGGTCGCGGGTTCGATTCCCGCACTGGACAAACATTTGTGTGACTAACACAGATGCTTGTTCTGTGTCTGGGTGTTAAATATATATCTATTATGTATATCAGTCTCTGGTACCCATAGTACAGGCTATGCCTAGTTTGGGATCAGTTGACCGTGTGTGAAATGTCCGGAATATTTATTATTTCAATAAAATCACTAGGATCACTTTGAAACGTCTTAGAAACTAGGTGAAGCTACGCCTGTTCCTCAAAATCAAATCAAAGTAATTTATTGCGTAATATAGGTTAGGTACATTTGTTACATAATACAATACAAATTAGGAGCAGCCATATTCAGCGTTGTACGCATGCAATATACATAATTTCAAAAAATTAAGTAGGTATGTCAGAGCTTTAAATTACAATAAAATAGTGCTATTACAAAAAATGTCATTAAAATAATCATGGGTTGAATAGTAAGTCCTTTCCAATAGTAACTTTTTAGTCTCACTTTGAATACTACAAGGCTTGAAGTTTAGGTAGGTGATTGTACACACGAACAGCCATACATAGCACACTCTTGTTCAACAACGCAGTTTTATTTCGGGGTAGTTTGATTTTGTGGTTTAATACCATATCGTAAAGCAGACTCAACAAAACCATGGTAAGCTGTTATGACAGCAGCCTTATTGACCACCTTACGAAGCATGTACATAGCGTAATTGAATTGGTTTAATTTCTTACACAAATTCCTCGCGACCAAGCCTAGAATAACATTCGCTTCAATGATCCTTTCACAAAATGGAATGTAGAGCTTCAGTGTGGTGCCGATGTGCGTTGCTTGCACTTGGGTACTTTATTCTAACGTTAATTTCGTACATTTCAGTCACATGTTCACCCAGCCGCCGAACGCGAGGTACCCCGACGCGGTGGCTCTCACGTACGATGACCGCAACCACAAGCTGACGTGTGTGTACAACGACCACAGCTTCTACGTGTGGGACGTCAGAGACATCAAGAGGGTACGTTACTTTGCAGATGGAACGTCTGGATCCTTTATTCTTTATTGTACACAAGAAAAATACAGATACAAAAATTAAAAAGAAAGCTATGTACAAAGGCGAGCTTAACCCTAAAAAGAGTTTTCTTCCAGCAAACCTTTGAGGCTAGAGAGACGTGATTATAGAGGGAGGTTCGTGTACTTACAATGTTGCTTCTCTCTTCCCGATTCCCACTTCGAACTACCCATTTCGCAACCACATCTAGCTTCCCACTTTCAAACTTCCCACCATCCTACTTCTTACTTCCCAATTCCCACGTCCAACTTTCCACAAGATGATTATTAAAACCTGAAACAGCTAATTTGAGAAGGTTTTGAAATAAAATATAATGAAAATATTGATAGTTAGGAAATCCGTAGAAGAACGAAGGTCACCGACATAGCTCTCAGAATTAGCAAGTTGAAGTGGCAGTGGGCAGGCCATATAGCTCGTAGAACCGACAACCGTTGGTGAGTAAAGGTTCTCGAATGGCGACCACGAACCGGGCGACGCAGTGTTGGAAGGCCCCCCACCCGATGGACCGATGACATTGTAAAGGTTGCGGCAAGTCGGTGGATAGAAAAGGGCTCAGGACCGCTCGTCGTGGAACTCTTTGGGGGAGGCCTATGTCCAGCAGTGGACTTCTACAGGTTGTTGATGATGATGATGATTGATAGTTCATTGATTCAGGATTGTGTGGAATATTGTTGTGCCTACTGCACGTAACTACTGCATTTTTATTGCGGACGGTGTGGGAGGTGCACGCCTCTACATTTTGTTGAGTTTATGATGAATAGATTAGTTCTACATATTTATTTATTTATTTTAATTTTTTATTTATTCGGAACAACAAACAATTGCACTCACATATTACTAAACTTCATTAAAGTAGGTACTAAAGTTCGGCTCGTATTCAGAGACACGACTCAAACTTAGATTTAATCACAGATCAGCTGAACTCTTCTTAAGTATTGAATCTCTTCTCAAACATAGCTTTTATTGAAGAACGGTACATAAACTACTCTCAGCTGAATCGAGTCTCAAATCTGTACTCAAATGTTCTCGTTTACATTTTGATTTATTTATAATTTTCGATCCGTTTTACGCAGAAATTCAAACAGCCAGGGTGGAAATAGAACAGAACTATAAAGTGAAGTATAAATATGCAACAAGTTACGTGTAACGGAACGAAAATTTCATTTGATTAATGTCTAATCAAATCTAAACTCAAGCACCGATTTCGTCTGATTGATGTTTCAGAATAAGCATTTACTCAGGTGAACTGTGATCATTGAAGCTATACATAAATACTGTTCAAGAATTAGAATCTCGCCTCAAATCGAGATTTAAGTACAGATCAATGCTCGAGTCTTGTCTCTGAAGAGTGTAATCAGCCCCGTTGTCCACGGATTTGGTAGAAAGAGGGCAGTAGTAATGCGAACAGAATAACAAAAAAAAGAAAAATGCAGTTGGTTGGTCTAACATTTTGTCATCCTATAAGGACGTACAAAACAGTTGTTGTTGTTTGTTTGTCTTTTAAATATCTAAAAAAATTGATGTTCTTTTCGTTTCTTTGCAACTATAAAAAGTGATTCAGTAATTCATTTATTGTTTGTGAATCAGGTACATTTAACAGTCAGTTCATAGGACAAGTCTAGATCGCTTGATTCTGCCTTGGCCTGCCTTGACTTGGGCGTACAAACATTGTTATTATTTAGAAGGTATTACAACAAAATATTATTATGTGTCTACTTAGGTGCAGCAAAATAGGATAGTGACTTATGTAACTTATAGTTAAAACTGTTGCAAAATGTCCCAACTCTGCGTGTGCAGATATTTGATTTATTATTTAACGGTATTTTTGTTTTTACAATAACCCCCTTTAGGTTTAAAGAACTTTATTCTCATACAAACACAGGGTTTACTTAAAATGAGATACACAATGAGCGAATATATCTAAGTTTTACAATATTCTAGCCTCTGGTACCTAACCTAAATTATAACTAGTTAATTAACATTAAAAATGAAGTGTTAACCAACTAAATAATACATGTATTATTATTATTATTCAATTTGTAAAAACGAAACAGTAAATTAGCCAGTAGGTAGGTACTTAGGTAATTATTAAATAGGTATGTTTTTATTTTAGTGTTAATATTATTTTATTTTATTTATTTGGGTAGATAAACAGTCATACATTACACTATAGGTAAACAGTAAGAGGCATAAGGAATGAGTAAATGTATGACCCACAACATCATCCACAGATTGGTAGAACCAAATGCGCGTTATAAAAACAATAAATGTAGATTACTACTAGAACTTATAACCCTGCACACAAGCACCTACCCACTATCTCAGTAGGTTGGTACCTATGTGCCATTTTGGGATCTTATACTTGTTATGAATCATCTAGTATATATTTTCATATATTTTGTTCACAGGTCGGCAAATCCCACTCGGCTCTGTACCACTCTGCGTGCATATGGGGCGTGGATATGTTCAGCGCTGAAGCGTCATTTTTAACGTGCTCCAGTGACGATACCGTGCGCACGTGGACACTGCACGCGCCTCCTGTGAACATATACAGCAATGTACGTGTTGTATTTTAACTTTACAAGCCGCCTATGGACGCAATGTTGGAAGGCCCCGCACCCGATGGACCGACAACATTGTGAAGGTTGCAGGAAGTCGGTGGATGGAGAAGGCTCAAGAGCGTTCGTCATGGAACTCTTTGGGGGAGGCCTATGTCCAGCAGTGGACTTCTACAGGCTGATGATGATGATGGGAAGCCTCCTATTGGGAGGTGGTGGCCCCGGCTGAAGAATAATCTATCCGCGGATGTCGTAAGAGGCGACTAAGGGAAAAAAGCTAGGGGATGGGCAGCAGCGTCTCTCATTTTAACAATGATAGCTCTAACTGCGCTCGCCAACCCGCATGCCCAGCGTGGTGAGTATGGCCAAATCCCCCCGCATGATAAGGGATTCGCTCTGTCTGTGGGGGAGGCCATGTTCAGCAGTGGACGTCGTACGGCTGAAATGATGATGCTGATTGGGAGGTACCCCGACTTTCGATGCGGAGGTCGTGGATTAGGCCGTGCCGTGCTTAACGGTGATGGAAAACATCGTGAGAAAACTGTTAGTATTCCAATAAGCGGCGATGAGTTTGCAACCTGTCACATATGGAATATTAACTTCCGCCCGTTGCTTCGCTCGCGTTGTACCTATGAAGATATAAAGTAGCTATTCTATTCCAGACTATAATTTATCTCTGTACCAAATTTCATCCAAATCCGTTCGGCGGTTTGGGCGTGATTGAACCACAAACATCCAAACATCCTCACAAACTTTCGCATTTATAATATTAGTAGGACAACTGAACAATGTGGGCATGCGCCAAAATTCTTGGACGTGTCTCTGTCTACCCCTCTTAGACATCATTAGGACCATGAGGGATTCAAATACTTTATTGATAAATTTATTTCAGGAGCTGAACAAAGTAGTGTACATTGACCCCGACCTCAAATTCCTTAAGGACATTGACCTCTCGTCGACCACGGAAAAGGACAAGTCGAAGACTTACGACGAAAGGACTGGTGTGAGGTTAGTACCTTACGTTCTCGGACTGGTGTGAAGTTAGTAACTTACGTTCTCGTTCTGGTGTGAGATAAGTAACTTACGTTCTCGGTCTGGTGTGAGATTAGGAACTTACGTTCTCAGTCTGATGTGAGGTTAGTATCTTACGTTCTCGGTCTGGTGTGAGATAAGGAACTTACGTTCTCGTTCTGGTGTGAGATAAGTAAAAACAGGCAACGTTGTGGCATGCAACTACAAATGTGATCGCGAAGAACAGGCGTAGCTTCACCTAGTCTCTAAGACGTTCCATAGTGATCCTAGTGATTTTATTGAAATAAACACCTTCTGACTTTGACTTTCCCCTCAGATGCGTGAGAATTTCGCCAGACGGGCAACATGTCGCGTCTGGCGACAGAGCTGGCAACATCTGGATACATTCCCCGACCGGTACATTGCTGCACACGTTAGAGGCGCACGACGCAGAGGTGCTGTGTCTCGAGTACTCGCAGAAGCCAAGGCTGCTGGCTAGTGCGTCACGTGACCGTCTCATTCACGTGTTCATGGTGGATCGAGTGAGTTTTCCAAATTTCAATTAATCCAAAATTATGATGTGATGTGTTTTGTAATTAATTTATGCTCTTAAACGTTTTGGTCTCGGCTCTAGCTCTTAAACGTTAGTTTCCGAGTGGTTTATACAAAGAAATAAATAAATATTATAAAGTCTGTAAGTATGGATGGATGGATGTTTGTTACTATTTCACGTAAAAACTACTGAATGGATTTTAATGAAACTTCGCAATAATATAGCTTATACATCAGATAAACACATAGGCTACAATTTATAAAGATATTGTTTGAATTGTCCAAAATATGACTACTAGCTACTCGAAATACTAATGAAATGAAATGAAATTTATTTGATAAACAACAGACTTAACAATAACATGCAATATTAAGTTTTATGTAATTAGTAACATAATGAACTATAATATTCCTGGTTGGACAACATTGGTACCAAAACTAGGATTGCCTGTGTTATGGCATACCAATGCCCTCCGCCAAGCCATTGAGACTTTAAGCATACATTTGTGCAAAGAAGTAAATACGCAGTACAGTAAATAATATACTGTACCGTTATAATATTATTATTATGTGTTGTTTTTATTATTATTATTTTAATTCAATTATTATATATTTTAAATCTATTATTATTACAATTAATTGTACCTATATACATATTATACACTAATAGGTAAAGGACTTAAGATTTTTTATATAATTATATAGAGTAATTATATACTAATCCTGCGCAGACGAAGTCGCGGGCACCTTGGGCGGGCAATTATAGTCTATGTGCTATTCTTATGAACAAGCTATATTATTGTGACGTTTCATTAAAATCCATTCAGTAGTTTTTACGTGAAAGAGTAACAAACATCCATCCATCCATACTTACAGACTTTCGCGTTTATAATATTAGTAGGATAGTAGGATCTATAAAAACGAAACATTAAAACAACCAGTAGGTATGTACTTAGTTGGTACTTACTTATATATATTTTTTTATATTTTTCAGGGATACAAAATCCTTCAGACCTTGGACGAGCATTCGTCTTCCATCACGGCCGTCAGGTTCCTCAGTTCCGGTGGCAATTTGCAAATGGTCTCATGCGGAGCCGACAAGACGATTCTATTTAGGCAGTTGCGGACTGTAAGTACTTGCTTGCTTGTCGTCTCACTGATTCTTTCTTGGTCATGGTATTAGGTCAGGGAGCAGGTTGAGGTTTGGTGGCCCCTAAAAGGGCCTACGACCGTCGGTGATAGAATCATTGTAGTGAAAAGATTAAAGTGCGCCTCTTAGAAGCTCCTTTCTTGCACATGCTTGTTGTGTCACTGATTCTTTCTTGGTCACCCTGTATTAGGTCAGTGACCAGGTTGAGGTATGGTGGCCCTGAAAAGGGCCTATGACCGTCGGTGATAGAATCATTGTAGTGAAAAGATTAAAGTGCGCCTCTTAGAGACAAGATAACTAAAATAATGTTATTCTACGCAAAATAGGACCGCATGTTAAACTTGACTAGCTCCCGCGCGTGGCTTCCTTTTCGTGGTTCCCCAATAAAAAGTAGCCTATATGTTTTTCCACGCGAGCGAAGCCGCGGGAAGAAGCTATCAAAATGTAAAAAAAAATAAGTTATATACATAGTCCTTACATCACCACTAGGATTCCCTGTGTCGTGGGTATCAGAAACTACGAGTACCATGGTACCACAACACCCAACCCGTAATAAAAATTGCAGATCATGTTGTCCCGCACCGGGAATCGAACCACCTCGCGTCTCAGACGGGCACTCGCCCGTCGCGCCACCGAGGTCGTCATAATACAAATAAAAATAAATTTCCCGTCGGGTCTGGGTGTTGTGGTACCATGTTACTCGTAGTTTCTGATACCCACGACACAGGAATCCTAGTGTGGGGTCAGGACTATGTACGTGACAGTTGGGTGTTATTGTGTTTTTTTATTACCAGTCACAAGATGGCAGTTACCAGTTCGCGAGAGGGCAGAACGTGTCGGGACGTACCACACTCTACGATATGGAAGTAGATGCGGGCGGCAGGCATATACTGACGGCTTGTCAGGTAATACATACAACCATCATCATCATTATCATCATCATCATCATCATTATCATCATCATCATCATCATCACCATCACCATCATCACCATCATCATCATTTTTAATAAGAACATAAATAGCTAATTTGGAAAAGTTCGGCAAAGTAATCAAAAAACACCTGATTTTTTTCCTGCAACCTTTATTAGTTAATAGCACCATCTAGTGGGGGGGCCACTACGCTGCGCTTTCCCGTATGTGGTCTTTAAATTCTTTCTGCCCGAAAGGCCGTCGATTCTCCGTGATATTTTCCCCGCCCTCTGCCAGTTCAACTTGCTAATGCCCCTGCACTATGGGACTTAAGTTTATCAAGTAAAATCTTCTCATTTCTGTGTAGATTTTCTGCCCTCTGTTAATTTTATTATTCTTTTTCAGGATAGGAACGTTAGAGTGTACAGTGCATCACACGGTAGGCACACGAAGACGTTCCGAGGCACCACGGCTGAAGACGGAACTCTCATCAAAGTAAGTCAGTCATCATCATCATCATCCACAGCCTCACTTCACCCACTGCAGGGTATCCTGCCTTTGTATGTGCCATTCTCCTCTATCCTGTGCCATTCTCCTCTATCCTGTGCCATTCTCTATCCTGTGCCATTCTCCTCTATCCTGTGCCATTCTCTATCCTGTGCCATTCTCCTCTATCCTGTGCCATTCTCCTCTATCCTGTGCCATTCTCTATCCTGTGCCATTCTCCTCTATCCTGTGCCATTCTCTATCCTGTGCCATTCTCCTCTATCCTGTGCCATTCTCCTCTATCCTGTGCCATTCTCCTCTATCCTGTGCCATTCTCCTCTATCCTGTGCCATTCTCCTGTATCCTGTGCCATTCTCTATCCTGTGCCATTCTCCTCTATCCTGTGCCATTCTCCTCTATCCTGTGCCATTCTCTATCCTGTGCCATTCTCCTCTATCCTGTGCCATTCTCCTCTATCCTGTGCCATTCTCCTCTATCCTGTGCCATTCTCTATCCTGTGCCATTCTCCTCTATCCTGTGCCATTCTCCTCTATCCTGTGCCATTCTCCTCTATCCTGTGCCATTCTCCTGTATCCTGTGCCATTCTCTATCCTGTGCCATTCTCCTCTATCCTGTGCCATTCTCCTCTATCCTGTGCCATTCTCTATCCTGTGCCATTCTCCTCTATCCTGTGCCATTCTCTATCCTGTGCCATTCTCCTCTATCCTGTGCCATTCCCCTCTATCCTGTGCAAGCCTCATCCAGCTGCGGCCCGCGATGCTTATAGTAAATCAGTACTAAGATTTAATTTAGTTGAATTTGTATTTTTTTGTGTTATTCGGAGGCAAACAGGCTTACGGCCCTTCTGATGGTAAGTGGTTACCGTCGCCTATAGACATCGGCAATACCTGGAGCATTGCTAATGCGTTGCCTGCCGAGCCCCTCCCCCCTTAAGAACTCTGAATTAGAATTATTTATTTCAGTTAAAACAGCAAGCTTACAGTAATATACCAAAGTGCCTACAGTCTTAATTAAATTAAAACTTAAATATACTCTTAGCGAATTAAATATTATACAACTGGCAACTTTACTGACAGGAACACAATACTATTTGAAACAAACAATGTTATGACGCTGCGATCTTCTGTATGGCGCAGGTACCTCCCCAGGCGGGCTGCTCCAATTTAGAACGAGAAACTCTCGCTGTGCACTACCTCCTCCTAAAAGTTGTTTGAGAGATCTCACTCGCCCTATTAAATTTATTTTTTCTCCACCAGGTGGCGTTAGACAGTAGTGGCATCTACCTTGCCACTTCGAGCACTGACAAGATACTTAGTGTGTACGATTACTACTCGGGAGAGTGTATGGCTACCATGTACGGGCACTCGGAAATTGTCACTGGGCTCAGGTAAGCATAATAAATAAATAAATAAATATTCCGGATATATCACACACGGTCAACTGATCCCAAACTAGGCATAGCCTGTACTATGGGTACCAGAGACTGATATACATAATAGATATATATTTAACACCCAGACACAGAACAAACATCTGTGTTAGTCACAAATGTTTGTCCAGTGCGGGAATCGAACCCGCGACCTCTAGCACAGAAGGCAGAGTTACTACCAACTGAGCTATGAGGCCAGTATATAATCAGCTGGTGTGGTGGTGGTTCCTTCCGATCCAAAGGTTGTTGGTTCCAATTCCGGTCGTGCATCAAGGATTTTCCATTCGGGAAAATATCAAACAGTGATTGCTTGATTGTCGTGTCACTGATTCTTTCTTGGTCATCCTGTATTAGGTCAGTGACCAGGTTGAGGTATGGTGGCTCTGAAAAGGGCCTATGTTTGACAAACGGTGATGGAAAACATCGTCGGTATACCGGCATGTCCTAAAACCTTAAATTCAAAGGCATGTGTCATGTGCATTGTGCACGGAAGGAAAGGCTCACTTTAATCCTTTCATCACACTGGTTCTTTTACGGTTGTCGTTTCTTTTTAGCATGAAGCCCACTGCTGGTCAGACCTTCCCAAAGACGGCCCAAGAAAACTATAACTTTATCTTGCGTTCTATTGTGAATTGTATTGTGTGCCAAGGTAGTAAATAAATGTCTGTCTATGTCTATGTCAAAGAGTGCCATGACGAACGGTCTTGTGCCTTCTCCGTCAACCGACTTCCCGCAACCTAAAACGTCATCGGTCCATCGGGTGTGGGCCTTGCCTACACTGCGTCGTCCGGTCCATGTCACCTTAATTCCCCTACGGCATACCCCTAAATGAAGACCACGAACCGGGCGACGCAGTGTTGGAAGGCCCCCCGATGGACCGACGACATTGTGAAGGTTGCGGGAAGTCGGTGGATGGAGAAGGCTCAAGACCGTTCGTCGTGGAACTCTTTGGGGGAGGCCTATGTCCAGCAGTGGACTTCTACAGGCTGATGATGATGATGATGATACCCCTGCTTGCTTTCCAGGTTTACCCCCGACTGTCAGCATCTCATATCCGCTTCCGGCGACGGCTGCATCTTCGTGTGGCGCGTCCCTCACGACATGGTGGTGACGATGCGGGCTAGGCTTGCACAGCAGGCGATTCGACAGGGGAAGTGAGTTCAATTATATCCATGTTAGATAGAAATAGATAGCGTGCGTCATGCCTCTGGTATTGCAAGCGCTCATAGGCTACGGTAACCGCTTACCAATAGGTGGGCCGTATGCTTGTTTGCCACCTAAGTTGTATAAAAAAAAAAAAGTTAGAAATCATTTATTCAGCCACCACAAAAAATAAACAAAAAACACTTCTAACCTAAACAAGAGACAAGTAGATACATAATATACTAAAAAATACTACTAAAAATAACATGTAAAATCCTGCCTCCCCCTAAATAATAATAACTCATTTATTTCAGACTATAGTAAAGTTATAGATCTTATCTTACTTTTTTTTTTTAATATGCATGACAGGCTGATGATGATGAATATTCCGGACATATCACACACGGTCAACTGATCCCAAACTAGGCATAGCCTGTACTATGGGTACCAGAGACTGATATACATAATATATACATATTTATTCTATGGTCCATATCAATATGTACCTTAAAACTAACATACATACAATATAAACATTAATTAACCTCCTACGATTCCGTAACTTGACCATCACAACTCTGAAACACCCTTATAAAGAACCTATTTACTCTTAAAACAAGGCCTAAATTAAGTTAATTAACCCCTATAAACCTAGTTATATATTATATTATCCCTTATTTGTAAAAATAAGGGATAATATAATATATAAAATACACAAGAAATTGAGCTATCTGAAGACAGTTGCAAACGATCTATAAATAGCTCAATTGATCCAGATCACTACCAGTCGGTAGCGTCCCTGAGACGCCGGCGGAATTGCCACGCTGGATGGCAATGCTGATCCGTTGGGCTAAGTAGGAGCTAGTTCTCGGGTCACGCGTCGCTTCAGCCGTGAAATTGTTCTAAATTTGTTAATATTTGACAGGAAAGTGTCAAATGGTGGGTTACCGTTGGACAGCGAGAGTGAATCCCTCTTCGGCTCCCCGCCGCGCGAGCCGGCGGACAAGTTCACCGCGCCCGCTGTGCCCGACTATACGTGAGTAGCAAGTCTTTAGCCACTCAATCATATTGTTTTATGTGATTATACGTGAGGAGCAAGACTTTACCCACTCAATCATATTGTTTTATATGACTATACGTGAGTAGCAATCTTTAGCCACTCAATCATATTGTTTTATATGACTATACGTGAGGAGCAAGACTTTACCCACTCGATCATAGTTGTTCTATATGACTGTACCGGACTAGATAGACTTTGTCCACTCAAGCATATTGCTTTATATGACTATATACGTTTGTAGCAAGACTTTTGTTTTATATGACTATACGTGAGGAGCAAGACTTTACCCCACTCGATCATAGTTGTTCTATATGACTGTACCGGACTAGATAGACTTTGTCCACTCAAGCATATTGCTTTATATGACTATACGTTTGTAGCAAGACTTAACCACTCAAGCGTATTGTTTTATATGAATATACGTGAAGAGCAAGACTATCCACTCAAGCATATTGTTTTGTATGACTATACGTGAGTAGCAAAACTTTATCCACTCAAGTATAATTTAAAAATATAATTATACTTGAATGGATAAAGTTTTTACATGACTCGTACACAAAGAACGCAATTAAACATAGCAGCAAAGCTAAAATGCACTATAGCCTTGAGAAATAAAGATTATTTTAGGTAAAATCATTTTTATTTTCTTCATTTCAGCCTCCGTATTGGCCGTCTACCATCGTGGGCTAAGAAGTCACTAGGCGACGAGCTGGTGGCCCCCGAGTCCCCCGCCCCCGAGCCCCCGGCCAGGGGGAAATGGGCCACGAGGATACATCCTTCAGGTACGATAGTTCGTCCTTTAAGTAAGACAATTTCCCTTTAGGTACCATGATTCGCCTATAATTCGTCTCTGGTACTCATATTACAGGCTATGCCTAGTTTGGGATCAGTTGACCGTGTGTGATATGTCCGGAATATTTATATTTATATTTATAAGTGTTACAACTCGTCTTTCAGATAGGACAATTCGTCCTTTAGATACGACGATTTTTTCATTAATTATTACAGATCGTCCTTAAGATAGTACAATTCGTCCATTAGGTAGCACAATTCGTCATTTAAATAGGACAATTTGTACTTTATCTAAAGAATTTGTCTTAAGTTAGGACAGTTCGTCCTTTTTGCAGGACAATTCGTCTTTTAAGTAGAAAATTCTTCCTTCGAGTAGAATATCATAAATGCTACATCGTGATGCCTCTGGTATTGCAAGCGCTCATAGGCTACGGTAATCGCTTACCAACAGGTGGGCCGTTTGCTTGTTTGCCAACTCAGTTGGAAAGAATCAGTGTAGTGAAAGGATTCACTTTCACTACACTGATTCTTTCAACGACGGTCATAGGCTGATTTTTTTTATACAACTGAGGTTAGCATGGTATGGGCATGTCATGAGGAGGGATGAAAGTCATGTAACGAGAAGAGCGTTAGGTATGAATGTGCATGGATATAAGACTAGAGGAAGGCCGAAGAAAAGATGGATGGATTGTATTAAAGATGACATGAGTAAGAAAGATGTGAGTGCGGAGATGACGGCTAACAGAAGAGAGTGGAAGAAACAAACATGTTGTGCCGACCCCACATAATGTGGGACAAGGGCAGGAAGAAGAAGAGTTGGCAAACAAGCATACGGCCCACCTGTTGGTAAGTGGTTACTGTAGCCTATGAGCGCTTGCAATACCAGAGGCATCACGATCACACGAGTCACACACGGCATCACGAGTGCGCCTCTTAGAGGTTCCTTTCGTGCACATGTCACATCTCCCAATAATTATCTGATCTATTTATTTTTACAGATAAACGCGTGGACTCAGATAAGGAAAGTTCAATAGACAGTGGAACTGATACAAGATACGTCGAGAAGCGAAAGGAATCCTCGTTAAAACAGGTACGTTTGTATTATAAGAACAGCCAGGCTATTGTGTAAGCAAAGTGGTAATGAAGATCGCAATTATAAGGTGTGCCGTAGGTTGATCCCCTGGTCTACTCCTGCCTACCTACTAGTGGTAGTTAAGAAATAAAGAAAACCAGGGTTTCAATTATTAGTTATAATATTTAAATAATAGACAGGCCTCATAGCTCAGTTGCCTTCTGCGCTAGAGGTCGAGGGTTCGATTCCCGCACTGGACAAAACATTGTGACTAACACAGATGTTTGTTCTGTGTCTGGGTGGTATCTATTATGTATATCAGTCTCTGGTACCCATAGTACAGGCTATGCCTAGTTTGGGATCAGTTGACCGTGTGTGATTTGTCCGGAATATTTATTTATTTATATTTATTTGTTAAATAATTACAGCTAGCAGTCTTTTTTTTTCTTTTAAGCAAAATATTTCACTGGGCCATAGCCTATTTGTCGTACAGCAGCACACGCAAACGAACCTACTCTAAGATACCTACTTTTTTAAAATTTCACTTTTGATTATTTATACCTATCTATTGTATGTAATTTAGTTTAAAATTGTTTATCCATGTTAATTGTGGGTGTCTGTAGTGCCAAATAAATTTCTTATCTATCTATCAGTCTGCGAGCACACGCATTTAGTAGGGGGTGGGATGCATATTGATCTGTCTCCAACTCCTCTCTAGTATGCTTGGGCGCCCCACGATTATGATTTTATCAATTTTAGTGAAATCTAAAGTTTTTCAAACATGAAAAGGATGAAGCTAAGGTCTTGAAGTTTTCCCTTGTCAAGTTTGGAATGTTTTGAATGTTGCTAACGCCCGAATAATGAAACGTCACTTAACTATTTGAGATGGTCTCAATTATTTGAGACGCCGTTATCGTTCAGAATCGTATTCAAACATCAATTAGATCACCACTTATATTTTAAGCGTGCCAGATTAAAGTCTCACTTAAATGACCACTTATCATCAAAACTGAATACAGAAACGTTGATTACTGTTTGACAGCTATATAAAGACAATTGAGAGCACGCTCAGCAAATCACGGTCTCAAAAGTAAGTGGCGGTTCGGTTGAGTATTCCACTTAAATCTAACGGTCCCTCAGAAATAAGAAGCCTTTAACTAAATGGATGAGTTGAGAAACGTTTCAATATTCGGGCGTAACATTGTTAAAATTACCGTGAAAGATAGATAGATAGATAGAAAATTCTTTATTGCACATAAAAATAGTACAAAGGCGAACTTAATGCTAAAAAGCATTATCTTCCAGATAACCTTTGTGTTTGTGGACAGAAGATGTGAAAGTTAATCTTCATTACCATTACGCTTACTCAATTGCACCTCAGGTGTTAGAATAGAACGATGTCTGTGGCTGTGTTCCAAAAAAGTTTCATGCAAAAAAACCGATACCTTCGTATGTACACCATTCTGTGATAAAAATAAGTAAATATGTATCCATATTTCACTTACTTTACTTATTTTAGGGTAGATTTGTAGATATTTTGAATAATATAAACAGGCTAGTAATTTTACTTAATATACAAGGCGATTCATTATATGTATGCTGTCCCGAAAGGGGCTTATTCTAAACCCGAAATTCGACATTTTTCATTGAAATTTCTCTATGCGAAAATCGGCTTTTAGAATAGAATAGAAAAACGTTTATTTTGTTACCAACACAATCAGACTTCACATAACAAAATATAAAAATGAAATTGAAAAAGGTTTATTTTGTTACCAACACAATCAGACTTCACATAACAAAATATAAAAATAAAATTGAAAAAGGTTTATTTTGTTACCAACACAATCAGACTTCACATAACAAAATATAAAAATGAAATTGAAAAACGTTTATTTTGTTACTAACACAATCAGACTTCACATAACAAAATATAAAATTAAATTGAAAAACGTTTATTTTGTTACCAACACAATCAGACTTCACATAACAAAATATAAAAATTAAATTGTGAACGATTGTGAAAAAAATGTAAAAAATAATATTAAAATATTGATGTTTTTTTCGCTAATATTATTTCTTGTTGTTGATAGATCTCCCTTTTGGGATGGTATACATGTTGTGGATAACCTTGTATATAATTTTTAAATACAGCCACAGATATCTGGTAAATAATAAAGTCTCTCGTTTCACTCACACTGGTTGTGGTACATGGTGTTGTGTTTACGTGTTTATTTTATTATTTTATTTCATAAGGTCTGCTCAGAATCTATCCTTTGTTTCGGTCACCCTGATAATATAAGTGAATCAAAATAAATGATTCTGATTGTGAATATTTGTTTTTCTGTTTGTAAGTTTTCTTATTCTTGGCAGACCTACTTGTTTTTATTATTATTATTACCTCAATAGTGGATGAATTGGATTTTAATTTTTTTGAAATTCCTTCTAACTTACTACCTACCTACTTATTATACTTAGTGAAAGGATTAAAGTGCGCCTCTTAGAGGCTCCTTCCGTGGCTCCTGGGTGTTGTGGTACCATGGTACTTTGTGATACCCACGACACAGGGGATCCTAGTGTGGGTTCAGGACTATGTATGTGACTGTTGGGTGTTATTTTTATTCATATCATCCACTACCCATAACCTTTCTCACACGGTTCTGGTATTTATTCACATGTGTGTAGAGACCAAAGTCGCTCAACCTGTCCCAACTGCCGCGCGTCGAGGCCCTATTCAGGAACTTTGACGCGAAGATGCGAAAGACGTATGACATATTGACGATATCGCCGCGCGCTAAGGTTTTTTTTTGTTTTGTTGGTATTGTTATGTTCGCTTATGCATTGTGTTGTATGAGAATCACGCCGTGTTCATACAACGTGCGTTATGTCATCTAAAATGTATTTCAAAATGATCCTTATTTCTACTGGATAAAGTCAATATTGAGTTTGTTTTTTTTATAATATCCCAGAAAATTTAGTTCATAGTTCATTTATTAATAACGGATAATAGTTACATGTCAAACACAGATTTATATACTGTAATCCTTACATAGCATAATAATTATCAATAATCGATTAAATATAATAATATAATATTGATGTCAAAAATGAACACAATCATAATTAAGACAAGAAATAAATAAAGTAAGATTCGCACTCATATTAAAGAAATAAAAAATAAAAATCAATTATGAATTAATTATAATTAGATTAAATTTATACATTGAATTTGGGAATTTCAACCCTGACGGGATTTTGGTATATTATAAAAAAACATAGTATTCCCTTAGTGGGGGTTATCAATCACTATATAATATAATAGAATATTGAGTTTATCTTTTAAGGGGGCTTCCGAAATCGTACGCCCTCAAATGTTACATTCAAAATCGACTTTATCCAGTAGAGATAAGGAACATTTTGAAATAAATTTTAGATGCAATATCGCGCGTCGTTTGAACACGGCTTTATTGTAGTGCATCTCATCATTATACAAAAACAAACAATATATCTGTGTTATTTGTAAAAGCGCAAATGTTTAAATTTTTCGAACAGAAAACTCATTGTTGCACGCCCGCGTCCGGACTCACGACTTTCGCTTCGAATGCCAGGGAAACTCCCACTAGGCCAACGCGGCTGAAATGGCACCCTATAAATATTAAAAGTATGCTTCTTCTTGTCGTGTCACTCATTCCTTCTTGGTCATCCTGTATTAAGGCCAGTGAGCAGGTTGGGGTATGGTGGCCGTGAAAAGTGCCTATGACCGTTGAATAAATGATTAAAGTGCGTCTTAGAGGCTCCTTTAGTGCACAAAGTATCCTATAGTCAGTATACTTTTAAAACTATTCAGTGAACTCATAAAAATGACCAGGGAGTGGGATTTAGTTCAATCCTGATATCAGATGGGACTCGAAATTATTTTAAAATTGTTGTATTATTTACTTATTTCGTTTTCATTTCATTGCTTGTCATTGCAAAGTCATTCATAATATGTATGCTATCCCGAACGGGGCTTATTCTGCACCCAATTGGCAATAAAGTGCAACGACTTTTGGAAAGGAGCCATTTCATTCTGGGCCTGGTCCATGTACACTACATAGAAAAATTAGGAAAAAATAGGAGATTACAAGAAAAATACAATTTCATTAATTTGAAGACAAATGCGATGGTACAAGAATAGTTCTTCTGGTAAGTTTTTTTACTATGTGAACACTATTTGAAGGCCACCATGTTGGTTTATAATTGGCGTTTGATATGTCATTGACATATTTTTCATGTCAGGTTGTTTGATTTGATGTTTTTGTTTTGTCAGATAAATGTAGGTTGTCAAAATGACATTTCACGCACGTCCATCCGCCATATTTTTGTAGCGCGGTGTGTTGCTCTTTTTGTCGAAGAAAATCTTAATGTACCTTAGAACGAAGTCAATTTAAATAAAATGACCAATTAAATACGTTTACTTTATTGCTTAGCCTTATTTTAGAGTAGTGTACACAGTGCAGGCCCAGGCTCCATATATTGATGAAACGTCTCTTTTGACATTTTTCATTCGAAACACGATGCAAAAATAAAGCTGTTCAAATCAGTTCAAACTCAATTATTTAGCTGTTTTTGGTCACAATCTTGATAACAAATTTCACGTAGGATGATTAGTTGGCCGTGGTGGCCCCGGCTGAAGAATAGGCCTCTCCATATCTACCTATCCGCGGATGTCGTATGAGGCGACTAAGGGAAAAAAGCTAGGGGCGTCCCTCATTTTAACAACGATAGCTCTAACTGAGCTCGCCAACCCGCATGCCCAGCGTGGTGAGTATAGGAAAATCCCCCCACATGATAAGGAATTCGCTCTGTCTGTGGGCCATGTTCAGCAGTGGACGTCGAACGGCTGAAATGATGATGATGATAAAGATGACTAAAATACCACTACAGCTGATTTAAAAAAGTTTCCCGTTCTCTATTTTTTGTTTTTCTTTTTGTTGATAGAATAAGCCTCTTCTGGAATAGTAAACTATTAACGGAACAAATTGTATCGTTATTTTAAAGCATTTTCATTGCATTTTGGTTTCCCTTTGTTATGTTTATTTTGTTTTGTGAATGTTAGTTAATTTATCAATCATATACATTGCATTTTGTTGCATTATTATCATTGTATGTTTTGTTTTAGTTAAGTAAATCCGTATGTGTGAGATAAACAATAGTTTACAACAAATAAATAGTTAATTCTTCACGTTACTGTTATTTCTGTATTGCCTTTGTTTATTTATCGAGTGAGTGAACCGAACGATCTCACAGCTATGTTGGACGAATCGGCATTATAATATGAATCAATGAATGAATGATTTATTTGCATTAATACAGGTATTGCTAGTTCATAAATTTGTCAAATAAATAATGTCTGATTAAAATTTTCATATGGAACCTCCATATGAAAATTATCATCACTAATAGAGTTAGATTACTATGGTGGGTTTATTAGTTAAAGGGGGGAGAGGATAATCGTTTTTTTTTCAATTCTAACTTTTTGAGTTAAGAGCCGACATTTGTTAATTTTAAAATATTGTTATTTTTTATTGTGTTAGTCATTAATATTAATTCGGGGCAACCTATTAGTTAATTATCTTGATTTTTGTATAGTTAACATTGTTATCTCACACAGCTTTCCTTTATTTTTCTTTTTATTTATTTTTTATTATTTTACAAAGGTAACAATTGTGTCTCAAACTCGAACCACCGAGAATCGGACGAGGCACCACACAGACGATTCTTCGCTCGGCAGTTTCAAATATGAGGTTTGATTTTTTGTTTATTTTGATTTAATTTGTTCTAATAGGGCTGCCGGAAGAATATCCCGCCACGCTAGCCTTAATGACATCATCCGCCGGGCTCTTACCAGCATTAACGTCCCAGCCATTCTCGAACCGAATGGTCTGCTACGTGATGATGGTAAGCGGCCTGACGGTATGACTTTGGTCCCTTGGGAGAAGGGTAGGCCTATGGTGTGGGACGCTACTTGTGTTGATACACTAGCGCGCACACATCTTCCGGGGACATCAGTTAGGGCGGGTGCGGCGGCAGATTCGGCCGAGGATCTCAAAAGGCGCAAATATGTTAGTCTTGATAGGGCTTACATATTTGAGCCTTTTGGGGTTGAGACCCTGGGTCCGTGGGGAAACGGGGCCCTCCGGGTTTTCAAAAAGATATCAGGACGTCTGATCGAAGCGACGCGTGACCCGAGAGCTGGCTCTTATTTGGCCCAGCGCATTAGCATTGCCATCCAGCGTGGCAATTCCGCCAGCGTCTTGGGGACGCTTCCGACTGGTAGTGATCTGGATCAGTTGAGCTATCTATAGATCGTTTGTAACGGTCTTTAGATGGCTCAACTGTTTCTTGTGTATTTTGTAAATATTAACTTGTATAAGTTTTAAGTTTCTTTGTGTAAATAAAAGATTTGTTCTAATTAATTTATATATTTTATTTTATTTTTATTTGTTCGGGACAACAAACAATTGCACTCACTTATAACTAAACTTAATTAAAGTAGGTACTAAAGTTCTTAGAGTGTAATCAGCCCCGTTGTCCACGGATTTGGTAGAAAGAGGGCAGTAGTAATGCGCACAGAATAACAAAAAAACGAAAAATGCAGTTGGTAGGTCTAACATTTTGTCATCATATAAGGACGTACCAAAACAGTCTACCCACCAACTACAGCTGAAATTTAAACTATCTAAATTCTAAATAATCAGACAGCATAGTGTCGTGTAATTTGAGAATGAAGTGAATTTTTCAAAGAATTCAATGTTTGTGAAGTGATTGTTAAATTGGTTCATGATTCTAAATAAAGGTGCACGCTCACCAGCGTATATAGTTTTTTATTTTGTTTGTTAATTTTTTTAATTAACTTTTTTAAATCACGACTCAGAGCCGCTTATAATTTTGTCGTTAACAATTTTACTGGCCGACTTGTGGTATAATCTAGTGAAAATATGTTTTTTTTATGGACCGACGACATTGTTAAGGTTGCGGGAAGTCGGTGGATGGAAAAGGCTCAAGACCGTTCGTCATGGAACTCTTTGGGGGAGGCCTATGTTCAGCAGTGGACTTCATCAGGCTGATGATGATGTTGACGATGATGTTTTTTTTAATCTCGTTATGTATTCATAACTTTCGTTGGTAGCAGGAACGGGTTCCGTGGTGTAGTGGTTATCACATCTGCTTTACACGCAGAAGGCCGCCAGTTCGATCCTGGTCGGAATCATATCTTTTTGCATTTTATTTCATTCATTTTAAGTTTTTTCTAAACGCGCTGCACCGAAAGGCTACATCCATTTGCAATAAAGTTTGATCCAAGACATTTAGAAATTAGTCATTTTTAATTAAAAAAATACTATCCACAAATCAACTGTTTCGGGGTCAAATCAGTTCATTCTCAATTATTCAGCTGCTTTAGGTAGTAATCTTAACTTCTGATAACTTCTCTTATGTTTAATAATTACTTATAAATACGACAAAAAGATCAAAAACTTTTCAACTACATACAATGGCGGATTTGCAGTCTTGGCCGCTCTAGGCCCCAGGCCATGTGCCGCCCCTTTCTCAGCACCCAACATATAGACTAGGTACATAATGAATTTACTTTATTGCCAACGTTATCTAAATCGAAATTATAAATTTCATCATCATCATTAGCCTGTAGAAGTCCACTCCTCGACATAGGCCTCTCCCAAAGAGTTCCACGACGAACGATTCCATTCACCGACTTCGCGCAACCTTCACAATGTCGTCGGTCCATCGGGTGGGGGGCCTTCTAACACTGCGTCGCCCGGTTCATGGTCGCTATTTGAGAACCTTTTCTCCCCAACGGTCACTGCCAGTTCAACTTGCTAATTCTGAGAGCTATGTCGGTGACCTTATTCTGACCTATATACGGATTTCCTCATTTCGGATCTTATCACGTAGTCTACTGTAGCTAGTAGTAATAAGTCTATGGCGCAGCCTTTTAGATATTCAGGTACTTAGCTTTTGATTTATTTTTTATAAATAAATAAATATAAATATTCCGGACATATCACACACGGTCAACTGATCCCAAACTAGGCATAGCCTGTACTATGGGCACCAGAGACTGATATACATAATAGATATATATTTATATAACACCCAGACACAGAACAAACATCTGTGTTAGTCACAAATGTTTGTCCAGTGCGGGAATCGAACCCGCGACCTCTAGCGCTGAAGGCAGAGTTACTACCAACTGAGCTATGAGGCCAGCCTTTCTTGCTATCATTAGTGTTTTTTTTTGTCACGATTTGCCGCCCCTAATATCTGGCCCTAGGCCCGGGCCTACTGTGCCTTAGGGCAAATCCGCCACTGACTACATACTTATGAAAAATTGTATTTGTATATTAGTTCCGGGTCTGGGTGTTGTGGTAGCATGGTACTCGTAGTTTCTGATACCCACGACACAGGGAATCCTAGTGTGGGGTCAGGACTGTGTATGTGACTGTGCTTTTTCTTAGAATTAGAATTAGAATTATTTATTTCAGTTAAAACAGCAAGCTTACAGTATATACCAAAGTGACTACTGTCTAAAATTAAAACTTAAATATACTCTTAGCGAATGAAATATTATACAAATGTTATCATTAAAGATGTCGACATGTTGGACCTCGTGTACATAGGCATTTAAAAGAGTGAGAGCTCTTAGCGTTGGCGCATTATGAGCGTGACAAGTTCGCGGTGTTTCTTATGTTATAAGAAGGTAAACAGGCTTACGGCCCTCCTGATGGTAAGTGGTTATCGTCGCCTATTGACATCAGCAACACCGGGAGCATTGCTAATGCGTCGCCTGCCGAACTCCTCCCCCCCTAAATAGCTCTGGTAACCTTACTCACCGCAAGAACACAACACTATTTGAAACAAATAATGTTATTTGGCTGCGATCTTCTGTATTGTCCATTTTGTGAAAAAGGATCATCGAAAAAAATGATAGGCACGCGCGCCATGTTTGTTGCCTGATTCTTGTAGGCTTGGTCGCGAGGAACAGGCGTAGCTTCACCTAGTTTCTAAGACGTTTCAAAGTGATCCTAGTGATTTTATTGAAATAAATGCCCTTTGACTTTGACTTTGTAATGGTGTTTTTATTAAGAGGATACAAAAATCATAATAAATTGTCGAGTGGGCGGAGTGAAGAAAGTGACAGCGCAATATACTGTAATTGAATGCGGAAAGAGATAGCAAGCGTTAGAAGGCGCTCGAAAGTAATCGACGTAAGCGAAATATAAGAAAAAAAAATTATCTCAAAAACTATCTATTTTTAAAAAAAGTGTCTTGGATTTAGGTAACCAATGCTATTGTCTAACTAAATATTACAAAAAAGTCTCAGAGTATTTTCGAAAAAACTGTTGCAGAGGACCCAACTTTAAAAAATAAATCTATCGAGAAAAGTTTTACCAATCGCGTTTCTGTCTTGGATTTACGTAAATAAAATGCTCAAGTTATCTTTGTAATAAAAATCAAAACTGTGCGTTTTGCGGTTATTGAGAAAAAACAATTCAAAAATCATAAAATAATTAAACCCTCACTTTCATATTTTTTCCCAGGACCAAGAATCCACGG
The DNA here is from genome assembly GCA_947579855.1 of Anticlea derivata. Taxonomy (NCBI): domain Eukaryota; kingdom Metazoa; phylum Arthropoda; class Insecta; order Lepidoptera; family Geometridae; genus Anticlea; species Anticlea derivata. The sequence goes on along the minus strand of OX388287.1, from coordinate 1,492,321 downwards.
AGCACGACGGTGACATTGAAGACATATCAGACGGTGAGAGGACATCGTCTTCCGAGAGTCGGAACAGACCCACGTACTATCCCGGGAACAATGATGACGAAACACCAAGGTATGAACCAACGACGTCCAGAGAGCAATTACCTTAAGACTATTACCGTAATCACACAACTTTACAACAAAACTATGGTGCAAGCCCCCTGAGAGAGTAACAACAACACGTCATTGAAAACTACTTCTAGTCATCCCTTCGGTTAGTGGAATGTATTGAACGAGTGTATCTACTAATAAAACCTACCTAAATACTACGTACTTCCTATACCTACTTATCACCTACCTACCTACAGAACGACCTACTAACAACTATTGCATAATGTTTATTAATATTCTCATGTAAGTGACATGTTTGTCTTTTTGAGAATAAATGTCTTTAAACCTAAGAAGACCCCTAAGAGGGTGTAACGGGGTTAAAGCATAAAACGCCGTTGCACCCTCTTAGGGGTTGAATTTTGAGAATAACTAACTTAACCCCTACATACTAATTTCAAGTCTCTAGGACCAACGGTTTAGGCTGTGTGTCGTCTGTCAGACAGTTACTGTTTTATAATACACCAGCCTCCGCCCGCGGCTTCGCTCGCGTGGTACTAACATAAAAAGTAGCCTTTATGCTGTTCTATGTAAATAGCTCTATATATCCCAAGTTTCAACGAAACCGATTGAGCCGTTACGGCGTGATTGAACAACAAATATCCTCACAAACTTTCGCATTTATAATAATAAGTAGGATATTAGGATTATAATATGATAGGACTAGTGAAAGCCGCACCCCCTTAGGGGTTGGATTTTGAGAATGCCTTTCGTACGGAAATATTTCAGTATAAATCTTGTTTTACAGTGAGTTTATGGTGAACGCGATGGACGCTGAGGAACTGAGACAGTCTGTCCGTAGATCCAAGAGATGGAAGGCGGATTCTGTGAGGCTGGACCTTCCACTGGCTGCCTCCCTCAGCGGCTCCGGGCACGACTCTGATGATGACGAGGTATGTGCTCAAATCTAGATTAAATAAATAAATATTCCGGACATATCACACACGGTCAACTGACACTGAACTAGGCATAGCCGGTACTATGGGTACCAGAGACTGATATACATAATAGATATATATTTAACACCCAGACACAGAACAAACATCTGTGTTAGTCACAAATGTTTGTTCAGTGCGGGGATCGAACCCGCGACCTCTAGCGTAGAAGGCAGAGTTACTACCAACTGAGCTATGAGGCCAGCTAACTGAGGTGGTATTCAAGCATACGGCCCACCTGTTGGTAAGCGGTTACCGTAGCCTATGAGCGCTTCCAATCCTAGAGGCATCACGCACGCGTTGCCGACCCCGAACCCCCTCCCCCTTTAGAACGAGAAAATCTCGCTGAGCCCTACCTCCTCGGCATTTATTATTATGAACTAATTTATTTCAGATAATACATCCATAATTAAATATAAAATGTCATGATAAAATTAATTAGGTACACAATAAAATCTAAATAATGAAATATAAATAATTAAAATTAACATTTATAATAAAAAATAATTAGCAATACTCTACCTGGTTATATGGACTCAGACCCCATTAGTATTTATATGTAATATTTCATTTTATGTTTCAGGTTTCAACTCCATCTGGCGACAACACGGAACGGAACCCGCTCTCCGGGTCTTGCGAGTCGCTGGACACCGCTGGGCGGAGGGAGAAATACCTTAAGTCAGCATTTGACAGCCTGTCAGCTGGTGAAATGGACACTACATTGACAGGAGGTTTGTTGCGTCACTGATTCTTTCTTGGTCATCCTGTATTGGGACATTGTCCCATTGGTTCTTTAATCACCAACGGTTGTCGGTTCTGCGAGCTATATGGCCTGTCCACTGCCACTTCAAATTGCTAATTCTGAGAGCTATGTCGGCAAAAAAAAAAAATATATTGACATATTAAACATTTAACAATATAATTGTATCCATAGGCTCCTGAACTAGTTTTAAACTGTATTTCAAGAGCCAGTGGCTTCTCCTAGCTAATGTATAATTTTAATTATTATGTCTAAAGCAAAAATATTATTTAATGCAAAAACAGGAAAGTAATAAAAATTAAAAATTAAGTAAAAAAAAACAAACAATTTTGAATTTACAAAACAAGCAAAAAAACAAGCAACTAACTAACGGTCACCTTGTTCTTCTACGGATTTCCTCATTGTAAATAACTATTTTAGGTCGCGGGTTCGATTCCCGCGCTCGACAAACATTTGTAATTAACACAGGTGTTTGTTCTTTGTCTGGGTGTTAAATATATACACACCGGCACAATTAGCGGAACACAAAAAAAAGCAGGATTTTAAAATCTTTTACTTGAGAGCTGGCCAGTTATGATATTTTTTTAATTTATTGTCAAATTTGAAATTAGAAAATTAGATGACATACACTTTTTTCATTCATTTGTTTTATTTTCCCGAACAATACGTTTTGTCAACTTGTTCAAGTAATAACTACGTAATTGTATTTTTTTTTGAAAAATTGCAATTAATGGTTTTTTATAAATGTGTTTCTATAGGCAATTTTGTTTATTAAAAGCTCTTTATTATGCCTGACTTAACATCACTGGAAATCATTAGGGCTGATGAAATGAGAAGAAATGGCCATACCTACAGATCGATTGCCTCAAGGCTTCGTCGACCAGTATCAACGATTCATCGCAGCATCCAGCGGTACAGATCGTATAATTCTCTTGTGAGGAGGAGGGGTCAAGGTAGAAGAAGATGTACATCGAGGCGAGATGACAGTTTTTTACAACTTGGAGTTCGTAGGAATACGCGATTAACGGCTGTACAAGCTCGAAATGAACTGGAAGACGTTCGAGGAGTACGAGTAAGTGAGCGTACAGTTCGCAGGAGATTTGAAGAAGTTGGTTTAGGGTCGTATATACCTGCCAAAGGCCCAAAACTTGAGAGACGTCACCGCGTAAACCGATTAAGCTATGCGCGAGAACATCGTCATTGGGATTTGAACGAATGGCAGCAGGTTCTCTTTACTGATGAGTGCAGAGTTCTTTTAAAACAGATCGATGGGAGACAGCGAATATGGAGACGCAAAGGAGATCGCCACATACTGTCTAATTTTGAACACACAGTGGCTTATGGTGGCGGCTCGATTATGGTTTGGGGAGGGATATGTTTGGGAGCTCGCACGGAGTTAGTGATAGTCACAGGAGGGACCATGACAGCAGATCGATACATCAGAGACATTTTAGAAGAACATGTTGTACCATTTATTGGTGACAACTTTATTCTAATGCAAGATAATGCTCGTGCTCATAGTGCACAATCGGTACAGGCATATCTGAGCCATGTAGGTATACCGGTGATGCAGTGGCCAGCGAATTCCCCCGATATGAATCCGATAGAGCATGTCTGGGACTTGCTAAAAAGAAGGGTTAAATCCAGAATGCCACCCCCCAACAATCTGAATGAACTTGGAAACGCATTACTTGAGGAGTGGGAGCGGTTGCCTCAAGAAATCATCGATAACATATTCTGTAGCATGCCCAGACGAATGGAAACCGTAATCAGAGCAAGAGGGGGAAACACTCGTTATTAATTTTGCTTTAATTTTATTGTTAAATCATTTAATGCTTACTTTTTTTTATTTTTTGTGATGGTTCATAATCATCTAAAAATTTCACTTATTTCAAATTTCTTTATTTTTCAATAAAAAATAACGAAGACTTTTCAAAGTCATTTTTAAAAGATGTTAATCAATTTGTTATTTTGTGTCTAATTACATTTTCGTCAAATATATGCGTTATTATCTCATACTCTCACTTTTTTTTCTGTTCCGTTAATTGTGCCGGTGTGTATATATCTATGATGTATATAAGTCTCTGGTACCCATAGTACAGGCTATGCCTAGTTTGGGATCAGTTGACCGTGTGTGACATGTCCGGAATACTTATTATTATATTATTATTATTATTTTATGTTATACGGAGGCAAACAGGCTTACGGCCCCCGTGTTGGTAAGTGGTTACCGTCGCCTATTGACATCAGCAACACCTAAAGCATTGATAATGCGTTGCCTGCCGAACCCCTCCCCCCCCCTAAAGAGCTCTGCCCTAAAGGCAACCTTACTCACCGTAGGAACACAACGCTATTTGAAACAAATAATGTTATTGGGCTGCGATCTTCTGTAAGGCGGAGGTACCTCTCCAGGCGTGCTGCTTTAGAGCGAGAACATCTCGCTGTGCCCTACCTCCGCCAGAAATAGTAAATAATATTATTATTATTAAGTATTTTGTTGATGAAATGTATATTTGTGTTCACAGGTCATAACTCCATCTCATCGCAGCACCTCTCCCGCGCGCCCCCCCCTCGCGCGGCGCCCTCCCCCGCGCCCCGCACCCCCTCCAAGGTCGTTGACCCCGAGGCTGCGAGGCGCAGGGAGGAATTGAATAGGCGGATATTGGAGACGAGACGGCAATTGGAGAGTGTGAGTATTATAAAATATATAATGATGATATAAAATATTTAGATGTGTCTCTGACTACCTTCTTTTGAGATCTTCATAATCTGAGTGGCTGCCTTCCATGCTTAGGGATAAAATTCGTGAAAATATATCCATTTTTTTTTCTCTTTTTTTTTTTATCTGCAACTAACACCTGTTAGAGTAGAGTGGGAGGTACCCCAACCTTCGATCAGACTATTGTGGGTTCGAATCCTGGGCTTGCAATCAGTTTTTATTTTCGAAAATTGATTGCCACATGAAATATAAAGAGAAGTCAAACACAATTAGATTGTACTGGGGGCCGTTTAGTAATACGCAGACCATCATCATTTATGTGTTTTAGATCAATTTATTTCCTTTTTACCCCACAGGTGGCATTCCGATCAAACCTTAAATCCAGCCAATCTACCACCGACCTCTCATATATACCCGAAAAGGACAATACGCGTCGGAACACCCGGCCTGTGTCTATGGCCATACCTTCCAATAGGACTACCAATAACTTTGGTATGTATTTTGAACGCTAAAAGCCTTAATTATTGTCAGTTGACCCCACGCGGGGTACGATTGGAATGATTACCGTTTTGCCCTATCTAGGGGTTCATGCAAATAAGGGAAATTAGTAGAACTTTAAGTTTGATACAGACGGTATGCCTTAAATATTACGGCTTGACCCCACGCGGGGTACGATCAGAATGATGACCATTTTACCTGGGGACGGGGTCCAACGGTAATAATTCCACAATGGTCTCCCGATACTAAGATCGTGGGTTCGAATCCTGGCCAGGACTATGACTTTATGCGTTTGAAAATTTTTGTGCAAATTTAGTTCTCTTTATTCTTGGGTCGTGGGTTCGAATCACGATGGGTACGGACGCCTTTTTGCACGCAATTTTTTGCGCAATACTATGCTCTTAGGTGAAGAAATATTGTGAGGAAACCAGCCTGGATCCAAATATTTGAAGAGATTAAGAAGCCGCAGCTAGGGACTCTCACCACACTGGACCATTGGTCACACGGCCTTTTTTCAGAGTTACCGCAACTCATGTCAGTGACCTGGCCTGACTGGCCTCATAGCTCAGTTGGTAGTAACTCTGCTTTCTGCGCTAGAGGTCGTGGGTTCGATTCCCGCTCTGGACAAACATTTGTGTGATGAACACAGATGTTTGTTCTGTGTCTGGGTGTTAAATATTTATCTATTATGTATATCAGTCTCTGGTACCCATAGTACAGGCTATGCCTAGTTTGGGATCAGTTGACCATGTGTGATATGTCCGGAATATTTATTTATTTATTTTATTTACCTCAGAGTATTTTACCTAAGAGCATTGCGGCCAAGAATGTATTCACTTGCTATCAAAGCTAGATTTTTTTGCTAGAAAATAACAACGAACTGTTTTTGAAGTGAGTGCTTGAGCCACTAATATATAATTAATTAAAAAATCTGAACACCGCTGTGTCCAGAATTGACACTTGTCATACCATACTAAAGTTTGATTGTTAGTTAAAAGTAATATGGTCAATTGAGAGCCATTCCCTGTTGCCACCACTGGGATAAGGTGTATTTTGGAATCCAATTTTGTCACATGTGGTGACAGTTGGAAATAACCACCATACTGTCCCCAATTGGCTCCGGTGGTGACAAATAGTGGTCATTCCAAGTTTTACAACTGTTGACATCTAATTTGCTAAAGATGGGACATAAGATATACCCATTTTTCACCAGTAGTGACAAGCTGGAAATAACCTAATTGACATGATAAATCATAAATCATACTTTTTATTGCCTGAAATACATGTGTTATAGATGTTATACATTTTATAAAAGTAGCAATGTATTCTGCCTGTTCAGGCGTGATAACTAACTAAAGTAAATATAGACTCAAGTGTTTTGATAAACCAGCCCAAAGCAACCAAGTTTATTCCAACTACGAGTATCGTAGAACAAACATAAATAACTAACAATCAAACTAAACTCACTCCAACTAACACACCATTCTGCCCTCATGCTGTCCAGGACAAGAAGAAACATTAGATAGCCTATCCTCTAGCTACTTCGATAGCCTCAACCATACGAACGCGAACGCGGACTTTCGCAGCAAGAACCCTTATGCCATCCCCGCGAATTTGAACAAGCACATCCCTGACGACACCCCATACATCCCCCCACATGGTCATGTAGCCAGCAACAATGATAAAAGAACTTTGAACTTCACTAAGTATAACAAACCTGTTGTCTTCAAAGAGCAGACAGTGAACAAACCCGTAGCTTACGTTGTAGATATAAAATCGTCTAGAGTCTTTAACCGTCTCTTTCCTATGGAAGATAAGGAGTTGAAACAGAGGAATTTCCACCTAAATCTTAACGAAAAACCGCAGGTTAAAGCGAAACCGAACGCTAGGAGTATTTTTAAGAACTATAAGTCCTGCCCCGTATCTCCTGTGTCTGAGGAATGTAAATGGATCGATAAAGCACAACAGAATGTTAAGGATGATGTTAAAAATAATAAAGATACGAACAGTTTAGATCCTAAGAAAAGGAACTCACTTAGTTTCTTCATAGGCATGGACAATAAAACTATTAAAAACAACGGTAAAAGCATTGTAGATACGATCAAAAGTGACACGGAAAAGATGATCGCGGAAATCACGAAGAAATATGGAGATTTGGACGAGTTCCAACCTAATAATGACTTAGACGTAGAACCTACTAAAGAAGATAAAGATGATGGTAATTTTTCGTCCGATTCGTTAGAAGACTGTAGTCTAAGCCAAGATGCTAGTTGCAAAAACAAATTGTACTCTAAAAAAGTATGCAAAAAACACAATAAAACTGCACCAAGGCGATCTGTTTCTAACTATGAAATAGGAACAACAGACAAACCTATAGTACCTGTCAAACCTGCGTATATATCTAACAAAAGCTCAACATTACCTAGAAACATGCCGTCGAATCTAGACGACATCTTAGACGAAGATTCTATTGACTATAACTATAGTAATATGTATAGGTGCCAAAGCGTTTTGACTAAAAGATGTGTGACAAGATCAAACGAATCCGTTTTGAGTGAGAATTCTAACTGTTCTAGTGTTTCAAATGAAATATTCCTAAGATATGGCAACGAAGTAGCGTTCCAGCAAGCGAAATTCGATAGTCGCTACAATTTGAACGATTCCCAAAACTGCTCTTTTGAAAACCTCAATGAACCCGATGAGAATTATTTGGATAAACACAGACATTCTAGTGCTAGCTTCTTTTTAAACCAAAAGAAATACATGAAGAACAGTTGCAGTCAAGAATCTGTGCTCTCTGATGATATGTATTTAGAAGATAACCAGTTGTGCAGAACTAACTGTAATTCGCTAGAAAGTGTTTTGTCTGATGATTCTGAGTGTACAAAAAGCGCTCCATTAGAAATGCTCTTCGAAGGCACAAAACCTAAAAGACAACGAAACGCAGTGAACATACCTAGAGACAGCAAAAGCTGTTACGAATTCGATAATACATCTAAAAGCTACGGCTCTAGTCCAAACAACACGCCTCATTTTAGCTATTTATATAACAATTACCTAGAAGGAACCAGTCCTAAGTATAAAGAGACTGTCATTCCAAAAGCACCAATGAACAAAGTATATGGCTTCGAAGTTCCTACCAAAGAATTGTCAGGGCATAAAACTGTTACTAGATCTAAAAGTCTCTATGACTCTACTAGTTCACAGCAACCGCCCCCTGCCAAGAATATCGCGTATTACTTTGATGGAAGCAATGTACAGTCTTACAGTAAAGATAATGCACAGTATAGTAGAGAAAAGAAAGATGAAATACCAAGACTTAGTAGTAAAGACTACATGGCTAATACCAGCAAGTCTTTGCAGCCTAAATGTCCAGACAAATATAAGTATAGAAGTCAAATGGAAGGGTGTGATCAAAATGCTATGATCAAATCTAAAAGCTGTAGTTTTGAAGTGGTCTTGGAACCAGCTTCAAAGCCGAATCCTCTGAAAAATTTGATGGAAAAGCGAAATTCGCACGTGCAGAAGAATTTAGAAAAGTTTGAAGAGCAAATACGCAAGAATACACAAACTAAAGTCAGTAAGAATCAGATGAATAAGGATAAAGCTAACGGATCCAAGTACAATAATGCTACTAAAAGTCTTGAGAGAGGTTCTGGGCAGAAAAACAATAACAATAATAAAATTACTATGGAATTCGTACCACATAAGCCTCCTAAACCTATAAAAAGGACTTCATCCGTCAAAATGAACAACAGGCTCAAAGCGGGTATGGAAAAGACAGGTCTTACTTCCATATCGTCTCAGTACAAAGCTAAGTTAGATGGCTTACAGAACAAGAACTACTTAGGAAACAAAACGCAGGCTGATAACAACTCTAATATAGACGCTTCAGATGCAACAGAAAAGTCTTTCGATATATTTGTCAAAGAAATAGATGTGAATGAGAATAAATCGGAAATCCAGATGGATAGCTTGGAAGTGTACGCTATGCAGAAAATGGAACGAATGAGACACGTCAGTATGGATTCCTTAGACGTTATAGACGGAAACGATTTCGCCAAAGATTCCTTAGATTACTACGCTGAGCAAGACAATAAATTCCACTTTGGTAAGACAATCAAAGACAAAATCAACATCAAAATAGCTAAAATAGACCGCGATCCGAACAAACCTTGCCACAGTCAACAGCACATCGACTCTAAAGAGAATATAGCGCCAGTAAACAGTGAAGACATAAAACAATATAAAAACATAGAAAGGAAGATTGAAATAATAAACAAATTAGTAGAAATGGAAGAAAGAAAGATACTTCAAGAGAAGTTTTTGAAGGAATGGCGAATGAGACCATTGAAAGCTAATATTGATGACGGGCAAGGCGTTGTCAAAGTATTGTCACGAAAATTCGAAAAGCTAGCTACAAAACAAAATGCTTCACCAAATTTTGCGTCCCTTACTTTAGAAGAAAATGAGACAGAGACAGAAAACGCAACAGACAGTAAAGAAATCAAACGTAACCTCAGCCTTCCCGATATACTAGATTCAGAACAAATCGGAGGCCTAGTTACAGTGGACGAAGATGTTACCAACGAATCAGGGAACGAAGTTCTAAACAATGCCGTGCCAAGGGAAAATGCACCTAAAAGTCTGAAGCAACGAGTGTATAACGAAATGGTGATACCGAAAACCGACGTCCATTTAGACAGCGAAAACTACGAATCATCTACTACTAGTTCTAGTTGTACGAACAGTCCAAAAAGATTGTCCCTTTACGGATTAAAGCCAAAATCACCGTTTAGGAAGGTTGTCAGGGTTCCCACACCAAGATTGTGTTTGGAGAATAAGTTGTTCGCACAAATCCGTCCATGTTTGAACTCCGGGGGTGTCATAAGAGGTGCTCTGGTCAGGAGAGTCGCTATGGTTCCTGTCTTACCTTCGAAATTTACACTAAACCAAGGTTGGGATACGCATGTATTAGTCCCGTTATTTTGCGTTTTTATTTTCAAAATAGCGATATATTGTGAAGATTTTATGCGCTTTTGAATAAATGAATGAATGAAAGATTTATTTTCCTTAAGACACATAAAATAACATTAAAAAAAATTACGTATTAAATGATAAAAATATTGTGCGTAGCAGAGCTCGTGGAAAATATGTCTTCTTTTGACACTAAACACGCGAGCAAAGCGAGCCTCTGAACCTCTTATTCATAATCACTCACTATCTTTATGGGCTCGATGAAAGTAAATCTGACTCTCTCTTTTGTTCACTGTTAGAAAAGAACAAGGCGAGAGTTATCGAGCCGTAAATGTTTGTAACTCATTATGAATAAGAGTCTTTAGCAAGAGGATATGAAAAGCGAAGTGAGCCGTTAAAAAATAATCACAAGTCAAAGTCAAAAGGCGTTTAAATTTCAATAAAATCACTAGGATCACTTTGAAACGTCTTAGAAACTAGGTGAATCTACGCCTGTTCCTCGCGACCAAGACTACAAGAATCAGGCAACAAACACGGCGCGCGTGGCTATCATTTCTTTCGATGATCCTTACGCTGATAGGATTGAGAAACTCGCTTCGCTTTACAGTGGTGTTATCTCATAATTCAATATATTGAAGAGACTCGCTTAGCTCATTTTTTGATTCGTTTTGGCAATTTATTCAACTTAAAAAAATCTTCACAACATGTTTAATAGCTTCTTCTGTTTCTTCAATGTTAGCAATTGTGAATTTATTTACTTTCAGCATGGTTTTATGTATTTTGTCTGTATTTTATAAGTTTTTAGATATTTTTTGTCTTTTCGCCAAGCATCCATTGAACATAGATTTTTTATTTAAATGCCAAATCAAATAAACATTAACATTATTTGTTTCAAATAGTGTTGTGTTCCTGCGGTGAGTAAGGTTGCAAGTGCTCTCTAGGGGGGAAGGGGGTTCGGGGTCGGCACCGCGTGCGTGATGCCTCTGGTATTGCAAGCGCTCATAGGCTACGGTAACCGCTTACCATCAGGTGGGCCGTAAGTTTGTTTGCGACCCCTGTCGCATAAAAAAAAAATTATAAGACTTTCTGCATCTACTGCCCTTAGACAATGCAAACTAGTTAAATAGTCCCTGCCTAGTTTCGTTTTTGGGAGCCAAAAACGTACAGCCAAGCGTAGGACGGCCCTCACCCCGATGGACCGATAATATGAAGTTCGTTCGTGATATTTTTACGAATGAGGTCTATTTCGAGTTGTATTGTTGACAAAGTTAAAGGTTATTTTGTGAATAGTACAGCTATAAGATAGATCATGCAACTAATCGTCCAACTCGTCAGCTAACCGGTCGCACAACCTGTCGCCATCAGACAGAGAGGAAGAGAGCACGGGAATGAGACGGGCGATATCACTGTCGGATCTCGCGGCGAAACCGATGCCGGCGCCACGGGCGCCACAAGGTTTGTGGTCGAACACGGTTCTGGTGGCAAATGTACACGGTTTTGGTGGTCGGTTAATTGATGCACACGGTGTTGGTAGTACGCTAAATGAGGGTGACACTTTAATTGCACCTAGGTAGTATTATATTGTGGTGGGTGGCTAAATGTGTACCGTTTTGGTGATTGGGTAATCGTGGTACACGGTTTGGTGGTAGGCGTAATGTTCACGTATAGGGAAAAATTGAATCGAGATTCGAGTATTGACATCTGACGGTTTTTCTTGAAAAGCTGTCACAAAATCTTTGCTTGAGTCACTATTTTGGTTTTGGTGGTCGGGTAAAGTAAACGGTTTTCGTGGTGTATTAAAATAACACGGTTTGGTGGTCAGCTAGTGTACGCGGTTTTGGTGTATGTTAAATGAACACAGTTTTGGTGCTCAGCTAATGCACACGGTTTTGGTGTATGTTAAACACGGTTTTGGTGGTACTGATCGCGGACACGTACACGAACCTAACATTGCACTTAAGTCACTACAAGGTTTTATGTACACGGTTTGAAGTGATGATGATGATTCACACATAACTTATTAGTTGCTTATTTCTATACAATGCACTTATAAATTAACCCTAGTATTCACTGCATTTTATTGTTTTTATATTTTTAATTATAACTTGCTTTCTTGCTGATGGTGTGTAGAATAAGCCCATAAACCCTTTCGGAATAGTATACCTACATATTATGAATCACCTTGTATATGTTAAATAATACATAATATGTAGGTAATGCTAACTAGGTAACCCCGTGACCAAAATGCTGGCTTTTACTTCGGTCAGCGAATAAGCATTGCCATACAACGTGGCAATGCCGCCAGTATTTTGGGCACGCTACCATCTTAATATGTAGGTAATGCTAACTAGGTAACCCCGTGACCAAAATGCTGGCTTTTACTTCGGTCAGCGAATAAGTATTGCCATACAACGTGGCAATGCCGCCAGTATTTTGGGCACGCTACCATCTTAATATGTAGGTAATGCTAACTAGGTAACCCCGTGACCAAAATGCTGGCTTTTACTTCGGTCAGCGAATAAGCATTGCCATACAACGTGGCAATGCCGCCAGTATTTTGGGCACGCTACCATCTTAATATGTAGGTAATGCTAACTAGGTAACCCCGTGACCAAAATGCTGGCTTTTACTTCGGTCAGCGAATAAGCATTGCCATACAACGTGGCAATGCCGCCAGTATTTTGCGCACGCTACCATCTGGTGGCGACAGGGATCTCGTAAAAAACCACTCGCATTTTTATTAGTACTTAGTCGTTAGTTAAATAGTTATTTAGATTAGTATATTTAGGATTATTTCTTAATTTGTTATACTTCTATCAACTAAAATAAATAATTGTAAAATTTGTTTTTGTTCCAAATAAAATAATTTTGAGGTAACCCCGCTATCTAAGATCTTGAATTTTTGTAAGTTTTCATTTATTTTATGTGTGTGCGTTTGTACGTTCCTGATAATTAGGTAGGCTCCCGGCGACGGCCTAGGCTGCTTGCGATCCCGAGGGCAAGAACTAATCTCCTGAGCGAAGCTCCATTCTCCCCCATACGTGCAAATTGTGGAATGAGCTTCCTTCCGAGGTTTTTCCGCTAACCTACATACAACATGAAGAGCTTTAAGAAAAATACAAAAAGATTTCTCCAGGGCAGGCAACGCATTAGCAATGCTCCAGGTGTTGCAGATGTCAATAGGCGACGGTAACCGCTTACCATCAGGTGGGCCGTAAGCCTGTTTGCCTCCGTATAACATAAAAAAAAAAAACAAAAAAAAAAAAATCACGCGAGCCCTCCGCGTCATCAACAGCCTATGTGTCGCCGAGGATATTGATATATTCAATATCCGTTTGACGAAATTCACAGATATGGTCATACGATTTTTGAGTATGAAACAAAATATTGTGTAGTTTAGTAATTAAGTAGAATAAAATTAATATATCAGGACGTCTGATCGAAGCGACGCGTGACCCGAGAGCTGGCTCTTATTTGGCCCAGCGAATTAGCATTGCCATCCAGCGTGGCAATTCCGCTAGCGTCTTGGGGACGCTTCCGACTGGTAGTGATCTTGATCAGTTGAGCTATCTATAGATCGTTAATAACGGTCTTTAGATGGCTCAACTGTTTCTTGTGTATTTTGTAAATATTAACTTGTATTATTTTTAAGTTTCGCATTGTCGCTTTGGTGCAAACTGTCATGGCAATGTTAAATTTAATAAATAAATTAAATAAAATTTAAGCAGTTATCTATTCCAAGTTTCAACGAAATCGGTTGAGCCGTTACGGCCTGATAGAACAACAAACATCCAAACATCCTCAAACTTTCGCAATTATAATATTAGTAGGATTGTTTAGTTCCTAGTGAATATTTAATAAATGTGCTGTTAGCGATCCTTTTTAATAAATAAATAAAAATATATATTTTATTTTATAGTTATAATAATTATAGTGATAGTGATTATAGTGACTAAGGGAATACTATGGCATTTTTTTTATAATATCCCAAAAATGACAACTTTTTGGGATATTATATAATATATTTATTTGGGATATTATATTTTTTTATAATATATAATATATATATAATAAATAATATTAATATATATCAATTCCGCCAGCGTCTTGGGGACGCTTCCGACTGGTAGTGATCTGGATCAGTTGAGCTATCTATAGATCGTTTGTAACGGTCTTTAGATGGCTCAACTGTTTCTTGTGTATTTTGTAAATATTAACTTGTATTAGTTTTAAGTTTCTTTGTGTAAATAAATATCTTAAATTTTTATATATATATATATATTATATATTATAAAAAAAATATCTTAGTTTTTTAAGTTATCCCAAAAATAAACAAATTTTGACGATTGCAGTTCCTCCGAAGCCCTCAGTTCCTCAAAGCGTTGGCTCCAACAAGTCCCCAGGTTTCGCGAGGCCCGCCCCTCGGTACTCCAACAAAAGTAATATGACCAGGAGCTCCAGCGTTGGGGTCCTCAATCAGGTAAATAAGAATTTGCTATTATAGGTCCAAATCAGTGTTGCCAGCCGAGTCTTGTCAGATGTTTACTCACATGCATAAAAAAGTAACCTAATTCTAGTCGGGGGTGGTTAGACCTGCACTGACTTCCCGCTGTGGGGTGTTTTGTGCATTGTCCCCCTATGCTAACCCTACCCCAGCAAGCCCAGCTCCTTAATATAGCGAAGCAGGACTTTGGTAACCTTTTAGTGTGATATTTTTTCCAGTTGTAAGATTAACAATTGACAGTAACTTACAGAAATATGGATGGGTTGCACTCACTGCCTTACGAACTAAGTTTAGCGTTAGCCAACATTGCGTTCCGTTTCATGTTAGTTTCATTAAAAATGAAATCACCTAAAAGTAACCTTTCAAGTTATACCTAAAAGTAACCTGAGGGAAAAATCACCTAAAAGGTTACAAAGGTAACCTTCTGGCAACGCTGCTACAAATATATTGAGTTGAAGGACGCCGGGGGGGGGGGGGGGGGCAGAATGGTTCAAAAGTGCAGCATAGGACGGCCCCCCACTAGATGGCGCTACGACCTAATAAAGGTTGCTGAAAGCCTTTGAATGGCCCCCACAGAATCAGTTGCGCCTTTAGAGGCTCCTTTGGTACACATGTCACAAGTCTTCGAATTTTTAGGTTCTAGGTCATGTCGGTTTCCTCACGATGTTTTCGTTCACCAGCCCATTTCAGTGCTCTCAATAATTTACTCAAAGCACTAGTGTCTATAGCGCTCATAATTTTTTCGAAACGAAAGTCTAATGCGTGCACGACCGGGATCCGAGCCCACGTACTGTGGAATCGGGAGGAGTAGCCGCTACCACCACTCCACCAGTGCTCTTTACTAATTTCAGAGTGACTCTGAGTCCGACGGGCAGCCACCTCGACAGGGTAACAGAACACAAGGGCTGATGCGTCCCACGATATCTTCAATGAACAAGATGGCGAACAACGCGCCCAGGAGACGAGGGCCCGCGCATGCCTACAGCGCTGGTTCGTAGCAACTATTTTAATATTACTATTTATTTTAATATATAAGCAAAACTAGCTTCCGCCCACGGCTTCGCTCGCGCTTCACCCGGAAATAAAGCAGCCTACGTCCTGTCCCAGGGTTTAACAGTTATTCTATGAAGGATCATCGAAAAAAATGCTAGACACGCGCGCCGTGTTTGTTGTTGCCTGATTCTTGTAGGCTGGTCGCGAGGAACAGGCGTAGCTTCACCTAGTTTCTAAGACGTTTCTAAGTGATCCTAGTGATTTTATTGAATATTTCAACGCCTTCTGACTTTGACTTGAAAAACAAAATGTTGCAAACATTTTCCGAACCATTCAAAGTACCTAACTGCTTTTGGTCTTTTTATCTTTTAAACTAATTTTCAAACATACGAGAAGCTTGACATCAAGATTGCCACTTAAAACAGCTGAATTATTGAGTTTGGACTGATTTGACCGCAAAAAAGTGAACTTAAATAATAAAATTATGATAACTTTTTTAAAATATTGTTCGTATCGAGCAAAACAAAACAGATGTGGATAATTTAAAAAAAAATCTGGATATCGTCGTCTGGATGTCCATTGACGACCTCGGTGTGGCGCAGCGGGCGAATGTCTGAGTTTCATTCCCGCTGCAGGACATATATTTGCATGATCTGCAAATATTTGTTCCGGCTTTGGGTGTTGTGGTACCATGGTACTCGTAGTTTCTGATACCCACGACACAGGGAATCCTAGTGTGGGGCCAGGACTATGTATGTGACTGTTGGGTGTTATTTATTATAATTCTTTTGCTTTTTGCGTGATTAAAGAATGGAAACGGGCGATAAACGGCAATTGCATGTTCAGAAGCTTTTAATTTAAGTACTATTCGTCGGTAAAACCTTCAAAAATGTGGCTTTTAGGGATAGTTTGAATAATATATCACGCAATGTAAAATTTCAAGACTCGCCGATGCATCGGTTACCGGCAAAGAGTCTATGAAATACACAAACATACCACAAAATAGCACTGAAAATATAACAATAAAGGTTTTTTTAAACAAACCAACGGAAATAATAAGGTTAATAAGAACACTATGCACTATAACCAAACTAACCCTTACAGTGTCTCTGGCGACCGGACAAGAGGAGTCCAGTTCCGAAGCAGAGAACAACGGCGAAGGGAGGCCTAGGGCCGCTTCTATCGATACGAGGCGAGCAGGTTAGTAATCTTAATAGACGGACAGGTTAGTAATTTTAATAGACGGACAGGTTAGTAAACTTAATAGACGGACAGGTTAGTCGCCTAATCAATAATCTGGTTAGTAACCTGGCTAGGAATTCTTGGTGCTTGCGTGTCGTGTCACTGATTCTTTCTTGTATTAGGTCAGTGACCAGGTTGAGATATGGTGGCCTTGAAAAAAGCCAATGGCCGTCGGTGAAAGAATCAGTGGTGTGTAAAGAATTTAAGTGCGACTCTTAGAGGCTCCTTTCGAGCACAATTTGCATGACACCCACCTTACACCACACACTTGTCGACCTTGCCATAGGACTGGCGAAATATCTATCCTCGTCTCCTAATCTCCTATCCTAATTCTTATTCTTAGTAATATTATTAGAAATACAGCTTAATGACGTAGGTTGACAGACAAGTTAGTTATTTAGCTAGATAGACAATTTAGTGACCTTAATAGATGGACAGGTTAATCACCCAGTAGATGATCTGGTTAGTAATCTAGCTAGGAATGGTTAGTAATATTACAAGAAGGACAGCATAATAACGTAGCTCGATGGACAGGTTAGTAATTTACCTAAATGGATAATATCCTCTGCTGGATTGGCCTCATAGCTCAGTTGGTCTTGGTAGTAACTCTGCCTTCTGCGCTAGAGGTCACGGGTTCGATTCCCGCACTGGACAAACATTTGTGTGATGAACACAGATGTTTGTTCTCTGTCTGGGTGTTAAATATTAATCTATTATGTATATCAGTCTCTGGTACCCATAGTACAGTCTAGGGATTGCAGAATCGGGTAGTTTTTAAGGAACCGGGAATACCGGGAAGCTTCACATAGGGAACCGGGAATTCCCGGGTATTTCGGGAAATTTCGGGAAAAATATTTTACGTCTAGGCGAAAGGTTTAAAGTTAAACTGTCATAGCTTAATATTAACCAACCACACATACTTTTGCATGTCACAGGTTCTGATCAAAAGGATAGAATAAAGCTATATCACTGTTGATCTGTTTAATAATTTAAGCATGTAAGGTAAGGATATTGTTGATTTTTATGCAAGAAAAATAATGTAAAATTTCATTAAAAAAACTGCATTTATGTTCGTTTCAAAGTAATTTTCTATATTTTAAAAATTGTCTTTAAATAAAACATTTCAATTGATACTTATTTATTTTTCATTCATTTCCCCTCTTTTTATACCTACTCAATCGAACATAAATGCAGTTTTTTTTATGAAATTTTACATTGTTTTTCTTGCATAAAAATCAACAATATCCTTACCTTACATGCTTAAATTATTAAACAGATCAATAGTGATATAGCTTTATTCTATCCTTTTGATCAGAACCTGCGACATGCAAAAGTATGTGCGGTTGGTTAATATTAAGCTATGACAGTTTAAACCTTTCGCCTAGACGTAAAATATTTTTCCCGAAATTTCCCGAAAGAACCGGGAAACGATTTATGATTTCCCGGTTCCTAAATTGGCAAAAAAAAAACGGGAATTCCCGGGTATTTCGGGACCGGGAATTCCCGGGACCAAACCCTAGTACAGTCTATGCCTAGTTTGGGATCAGTTGACCGTGTGTGATATGTCCGGAATATTTATTTATATCTTACCACGTATTACTGTCAAATGAGATACAGTTTATAACTAGTTTGGGGGCTGGAATACATCCAACCCGCACATCTCTGTTGTCGACGAATTTAGGTTTAAGTTATTTAAACGGTTGTAGAAATCGCAAAACGCGATAAGACCGCCGATTGTAGGACCTTATCTTAGGCTTATAAGCCATTTTGTATAAACTGTGTTTTCTTTTTTAAGGTCCTCAATATTTTTTTATTTTTTTTATAAATATTTCCAGGTCGAAGTGGCAGTGAGCGCGATCTGTCAGCGAAGGCGCGCGAAGTGACAGCGAGACTGACAGCCGGCAGCCGACCGAGGGGCAAGGAGACTGTTCCCGACACTAACTGTACGTACACTTGAAGTGGATAACGTACGTGACAAAATTACAAATATACATACAAATACAAATTCTAGGAGGAGGTAGGACACAGCGAGATTTTATTTTTATTTATTCAGGACAACAAACAATTACACTTAAAAATTACATAACAAATCTTATAGAATAGGTGGTTCTTAAAGTATAATCAGCCCCGTTGTCCACAAATTAGGGTATACTTAAAAAGGGCGTTGTGTAAGAGTGTGACATATTTGTAGGTAGGTATTTAAAAGACTACAATGTTTGAAGATAGGCTAACAAAAATATAGTGAGTGATGTGAACACATCAATTTTCTCGTTCTAAATTGGAGCAGCCCGTTTGGGGAGGTACCTCCGCCTTATAGAAGATCGCAGCCAAATAACATTATTTGTTTCAAATAGTGTTGTGTTCCTGCGGTGAGTAAGGTTGCCAGAGCTCTTTAGGGGGGAGGGGTCGGAAACGCGTGCGTGATGCCTCCGGCGCGGCTTTGTAGGCGCTCATAGGCTACGGTAACCGCTTACTATCCTACTAAAGGTGGGCCGTATGCTTGTTTGCCACCTCAGATGTAAAAAAAAAAGTTATTGGCAACATTAACAAGCTATAACAACATAATATGTGCCTACTTAGGTGCAGCAAAATAAGGGTGACATAAACATAAATGACATTATTCTTCTTCTTCTCCTTGTCGTATCACTGATTCTTTCTTGGTCATCCTGTATTAGAATAATGATGATCCAAGCTTGAAATCGTTCTGTATACAATTATAAATGAACCAACTTCCGTTCGCGGTTTCGCTCGCGTGGTACCTAAATAACTTTTATATCATAACTTTTTGTACACCTCCGTCTTATTTGATTTGTTTATCCTGTCCATCCAAAGTTTGTCTGGAAGAAATCGCTCTAAGCGATAAGGCCGCCCATTGTACGTAATATTTTTTGTTTCTCTCTTTTGTTATTTTCTATCTCTGTGTATAATAAAGAGTTTATCTCTCTACAATAAAAGTAGCCTATATGCTATTCTAGGTATAGAACTCTTTATATGCTAAGTTTCAACGAAATCGGTTCAGCCGTTACGGCGCGTGTTTGAATAACAAACATCCAAACATCATCACTAACTTTCGCATTTATAATATTAGTAGGATTAATTTTATTTAATTATTTCTTTATTTATAATTTTCTAACAAGTCATATAGTTTTATAAAATATACTTTAATAAAATAAACAAATAACATCCAACAGTCACATACATAGTCCTGACCCCACACTAGGATCCCCTGTGTCGGGGGTATCAGAAACTACGAGTACCATGGTACCACAACACCCAGACTCGAAACATATTTGCAGATCATACAAGCATTTGTCCCGCGGTGGGGATCGAACCCGCACCCCTTGCGTCTCAGAGGGGTACTCGCCTGCTACGCCATCGAGGTCGTCATATGATATACTAGCTGCCCGCGACTTCGTCTTTATAAATTGTAGCCTATGTGTTATTCTGATGTATAAGCTATATTATTGTGAAGTTTCATTAAAATCCATTCAGTAGTTTTTACGTGAAAGAGTAACAAACATCCATCCATCAGTAGGATTCTTAGGACTTTAATCGGTAACGCGAGCAAAGCTGCGGGCGGAAGCCAGTTAACAATATTTTTCCTATTACAGTGTCCTCATCGCAACTATGCTCAGCTCTGACTGAGCAGTTGACGAAAACAGCATCGAAAGTTGTCCAGCTCTACGCCAGTCTGCAGAGGGAACCCAACGCCGCTGCTGACATCAGTGGTATGTTAAACGGAACCATCATTATTTTGTATTTGTATAAATAAATATTCCGGACATATCACACACGGTCAACTGATCCCAAACTAGGCATAGCCTGTACTATGGGTACCAGAGACTGATATACATAATAGATTAATATTTAACACCCAGACACAGAACAAACATCTGTGTTAGTCACAAATGTTTGTCCAGTGCGGGAATCGAACCCGCGACCTCTAGCGAAGAAGGCAGAGTTACTACCAACTGAGCTATGAGGCCAGTCAAACGCAATGTAACGCTAATAATAAATGAATATAAAAACGTTTGTTTAACAAAGGAGCCATTTCATTCTGGGCCTGGTCCATGTACACTATATAGAAAAATTAGGAAAAAATAGGAGATTACAAGAAAAATACATTTTCATTAATTTGAAGACAAATGCGATGGTACAAGAATAGTTCTTCTGGTAAGTTTTTTACTATGTGAACACTATTTGAAGGCCGCCATGTTGGTTTATAATTGGCGTTTGACATGACATTGACATATTTTTCATGTCATGTGTTTTGGATTTGATGTTTTTGTTTTGTCAGATGAATGTAGGTTGTCAAAATTACATTTCACGCACGTCCATCCGCCATATTTTTGTAGCACTGTGTGTTGCTCTCTTTGTCGAAGAAAATCTAAAAGTACTTTAAAACGAAGTCAATTAAAATACAATAAACAATTAAATACGTTTACATTATTGCTTAGCCATATTTTAGAGTAGTGTACACAGTGCAGGCCCAGGCTCCATATATTGATGAAACGTCTCTTTTCAGGTCTCGAAGCTGCGATTCTGGAAACACAGAAGGTTCTTAGGAATGCTGTCACAAGAAACCAAAATGGGAACGAGATGAGCTCTCTTTCTTCTACAGACGGAGAGTATAGGGGACTGAATGTGGATACTGCGAGGGAGAAGCTAGAAAATTTAGTCTCTAAAGGTATGCTAACGGTTATGTAACTAGTTGATACAGGTTCTTCTTCTTGTCGTGTCACTGATTCTTTCTTGGTCATCCTGTATTAGGTCAGTGACCAGGTTGAGGTATGGTGGCCCTGGAAAAGGTCTATATAAAGATACAGGTTAGGTAACTTATTGAAAACGGTTGTAACTAGTTGATAACGGTTTGAAACCTAATTGATACAGGTTTGGTAACTGGTTGATAACGGTAAGGTAACTCGTTGTTACCGGTTAGGTACTTAGTTGATAACGGTTAGGTAACAAGTTTACAACGTTTTTGATAAAATATAAATTTTAAATTGAATAACTATTATGTAAACAGTTCTAAACTGCTGCTATGACAAGAGTTGATAACGGTAAAGTGACGAATTTTGTCATGAAGAATTCGGGGGAAAGTCTCGGGATTGATTCCCGCCTGAGTGATTTTTTACGGAATATTATGTAAATTTAAAGTGCAAATGTATAACTTATGTTTTCTTTACAGAAGCCAACGCGAATAACCCAGCAATGTCTCTCATAGAGCAATACTCCGATATCCTCTTAAACATGATGCAAAACAAAATGGTGAACCAATTTTCACAGAGCCCCCAAAGCTTACCACCAAACACGAAAGAACCCGGCGGAGATAGCTAGTATACGATAGTGTAATAATAAGAACAACATGTGTTATATAATTGTGAATAACTTAATGATAACGGTTGGATAAGTTGGATAACTATTTTATAACTGTAATAACTAGTTACTGTAATAACGATATCGGATGTATGTTTAAATTACTGTTTCCCAAAGTAGTCGTATCACTGGGTTTTTCTTGGTTCTGCATCATTATTGTCTAACTGATAAAGTGATCGACATACCAAAAACTATAAATTCGAATTGATGACAGATAGTGAGTATTTGGTTGATGAAGCAGATGTCAAATACCAATTCAGTGAGACAATAAGGCCACATGTTAAGGCTCGAATAGCTTTGTCACCGGGAAAAAACCCAGTGTGGTGAAGGACGAATAAACTATTGAATAACGGTACGATAACTATTTAATAACTAGTTAACGATGTCGGGTATATCAAGTTTTAATTATGCAGTGATACGTGAAGTTAGTTGGATATTAAGAATAACAATTTTTATAATGATTAATGGTAGAAGAAATGTAGGAATTGCTGAAGCTGTAAATAAACGGCTGGAATAATTATTTGGCATTGATGCAATATCATAAGACAAAAGTGTAGTATTTTTTGCACATAAAACCCCCTTTATTTCCTCCCTGGTTTGACCCATTATTACTCAATCCATCAAACTACAGATTCTTCGAATCTATTACTAGTTAAAAATGCTAAAAAGCGGGGTAGATAGACCACCGCTAATAGAATTTTGTGCAGCATATCTTGTGTACTTATACAGGGAGGAAACTGAGGATGCGTTTGTGAATATACCATTGAAATTTATCTATTCATTCCTAATACTTACTAAATTCTGATAACAAACAATCTTACGGTGAAAAACGTTAAAGCGTGTTACGAATAACGAAGCGTAACGGTTATTTGTAACAACGAAATCAAATAACGAAAATAAATAGTTTTGGAATTGGGTTATAATTGTATGTTATAAATTCCATACATTGTATGACCCATGTCAAAGATTTTTCATCACAAATGTGTATTAATAACTCAAGACTTATATCCGCATTACGCATTCACGTGACTCTAAAGTAGGTCATTCACGCGTTGCGCGCTAGCGTCTTATGCGCGCACAGGTCAAACCTCGTGAAATGTTTTACAAAACTGACGTTTCTTGTTAATAATAACGATTTTCACTCAAAATTTAAAGTTGCGCGCACCTAACGCTAATACGCAACGCTGTCACCCACACGTGAATACTCACGTGATGGACTCACGTGAAGGTACAATATTTTGTTGGTAAACACACAACAATACCTACAATAATTTATAATAATAGCGATCTAAAGACATTATAAAATTCTGACATTAATGATTCCAAAATAATAAACTGCCATTTTTATTATGTAAAATTATCAGTATTTAAAAAGAAAGCATTTTTTTAACATTCCATGGTTTTTTAATAAAATACAGTGTTTTGAATAAAGGATGCGTCAAATAACTATGCACGTAAGGTGAGCGAGAAGAGAAAGAGATACAAAATGGCGTCCATTCTTCAAAGAATTCATGTCTGTCTATTAAGCTACTCAGTTCGTGACGAGTTGTTACGCTCAGCTGTATATTGATGCCACTAGCGGCCACCCATCAAATTGTCGCCAAAATGTGTGAAAGATAATGAAAATACCATAGATTTAAGAAATGATTTATTGAATTTATCAGAAATGAACTAACCTAAACATTTTAAAAGTTAATTTTTAAACCCAAAAAAGTTCTTGTAAATAATTATGTACAATTTCATAGAAATATCTAAGTATTTATTAAGGATCATGCTTCTAAAATGTTTAATCTATGACTTAAAGCCTCTACACACTGCCCTTCAATCAGAGGCAATAATCATCTTCCTGCCCTTATTCCACATCATGCGGGGTCGGCACAACATGTATTCTTCTTCCATTTCCATCAGTCGTCATCTCAGCACTCACTCCTTTCTTCACCATATCCACTTTCACACAGTCAATCCAACATTCTTTGGCCTACCTCTACTCCTACATCCATCCACATTCGTATCTCAATTAGAGCCAATAACGGGGCGTTTGTTGCCAGCTCAACTAAAGCAAACGTTTCTCTCTTTATTTCTCGCAAGTTTAGAAAAAGTCTTGTTGGAAACACTGGCTTCGGATATTGCCTCTGATTTGCAGGGAGGTGTATAGGGCATTTTTACAAAACAAGCGAAATTTTCGTAATATTTATCAATTCTATTCTTATACACTTTATTTTGCCATCAATGTTAAACCTCAAAGTCGCATAAGAGAGTTTTCTATATTTTTGCATTTTACAATATTTAAATAGAATATAAATCTAATTCAAAAAAGACATCGAGCAATTATAATTATAAAAAAGTGTGTAGGAAACACACTCACTTTGAAACGTCCTAGAAACTAAGTGAAACTATGCCTGTTCCTCGCGACCAAGCCTACAAGAATCAGGCAACACATTGAACAAAAATGCAATGTGTAACGGGTTATTTTTTGCCTAAACACACTATGAAAATAGGTAATTTAATATCACAAACGTATTGGCCGTGCGTCATTTATCTTCTTAATTTTCTGAGGGTTACATATTTATAATGATTCTGTTGTTTCATTAACATAAGTTAAACTTAATTTGACAGCTCTAAAAAATGTCCCGTTCATATACACTCACCGGCAGAAAATGTGGCCCAAAAATAAACTGAACATCATTTTTTACTGGTTATGCTATAATTAAATCATTTAACGTAAAATTATTGACAATTATACTTAAATCTTTCTATTCTACCATTGGCAATAACATTTGGAAAATTACATTTTTCATTGAAATTTTTAGCAGTAACGGTGCTACTGTTACGCTGAACCTTTTTTTTTTATAATCTGAAAGAAAAAAGGTAGGAAAAAATTTTCAGCTGTCGGATTCAGTTAGTTAAGGATAATTCAACAACAGAATCAACAGTAGACAATATCTGCCAATGATAGTTAAGCATTTTCTAATGTTGTCACAACTATTAATAAATGTATGTATGTATTATTAAGCATGTGTGAATGTTTATGTAAATAATTTAATTTGTGACTAATGTAGTTGAATTTCAACGCTTAAGAACTGTCATGTTCAATTTGACAGTGTTATAGCGCGGTTAATGGAACGTCAAAAGGTCAGCGACCTCATTGTAGTGTAGATTTTTTTATTAATGTTCAAAATTGTATTGCCATTTACGAAAAAGACTAATGTTATTATGATATTACAATTAAAAAAAATATAATTTAGTTTTTTTTTATTTTTAGCAACCGTATCCCGAGTCACATCCTAAAAAAAGAGTAGGTACATACATGCAGGTATAAGAATTAAAATTAAAATAAACTATTAGGTATGTACCATCTCTACAAGAGTATAGTTATGTAAACCTACTTTCCCTCGAGGGGCTTATTCTATACACTCAACTGGCAATAAATTTATAAATTTACTTTTAGAATTTCGACATTTTTTCATTGAAAAACAATTAATAATCAGCTGTTTCAGGGTCAAATTAGTTCAAACTCAATTATTCAGAAAATGTATTTTAAAATGATCCATAACTCGACTGGACAAAGTCAATTTTGAGTTTGATCTAAAGGGGCTTGCGATTCCGTACGCCCTCAAATGTCAAATTCGAAATTGACTTTGTAATTATAAAATGCACGCCGTATCAACACGGCTTTAGGTACCTAGCAACTTGATGTTGAACTTTTTGTACGTTTAATAAATAGTTATAAGGATAGCTAGTATCTAGTAATAAGTCTATGTAAAAGGATGATAAAAAGACCAAAAACGGCTGATTTGAACAACATCAAGAACAAAATTGGAAAACGGTTATGTTATCGCTAATATTTATTATTTTTGTTGGTAGAATAAGAAGATACAGAACCGGTTGATCTATCTAGGCTCATTGCACTCATTGTAGTTAACTTCGTATTCAGAGTCACGCACAAGTCCAGATTTAAGTAGAAAATCCAAGAATGGCCGTCTCCGCACCACTCTCTCCCTGACCCTGGCTGATCGTATCTCTGGAAACATAAAAATAAACAACAGGATTTAAAAAAAAAAGGAACCGTAATCTTTTTACATAATAATAATAATATAAATTTTATTTCAGTTAACTTAAGAATAGTACAGATGGTAAAAACTAATTCTAAGACCCATAGAAATATATACCTTAACCTAAAATATATAAAATACATATTTATTTAATTATTGCACACGTATTGGCGTGTGACGTTTCTGCCCGGAGGCGCCGCCACGAAAGAAACGCAGAAACGCCTTGTCAGGCGTCCGACAAACCTCCTGGGGCCCAATTCTACTAATTCAATGGCTTTAAAAAGCAAGTGGTTCAAAGGCAAAATGACCATTGACACTCTTATGGTATTCTGCTATCACAGTCGTATATCAATGGCAGTCATTGTGATACCAATGAACCAATGAAATCAAAGAAACGAAGGTGGTGACATTCGTAACTGAATGATTATGATGCGATCATTATCATTTTGAAGTCATTGAAATAGTAGAATTGGGGGCCTGAATTTGACACCTTTAGGCCACATCTCCCCACTCATGAACATCGACAAGCGAAAAACGATAAAAACGATGTTATCTCCAAAGGGTATTATGGGATTTTTCATTTCGAAAACCTCCTTCACCTTACCACCAGCCTCCTTTACCTACATAGCACATGAAATTGTTCTTGACATGTAACGATTATCTGTTATTAAGGCGATACAGATATCAAAATAAACTGTCGGAGGGGTGGAGTGAAGAATGTGACAGCTTTATGTACTATAATTGAATGCGGAAAGAGATAGCAAGCGTTAGAAGGCGCTCGAAAGTAATCGATGTAAGCGAATTATAAGAAAATATGTTTTTTTTAAAGTGTCTTGGATTTAGGTGCCCAATGTCTAACACAATATTTAAATAAAGTTATTTTTGTTAGATATCTCAGAGTATTTTCGAAAAAACTGTTGCAGAGGACCCAACTTTAATAAATAAATCTATCGAGAAAAGTTTTATCAATCGCGTTTCTGTTTTGGATTTAGGTAAATAAAATGCTCAAGTTATCTTTGTCATAAAAATGAAAACTGTGCGGTTTGCTGTTATTGAGAAAAAACAATTCAAAAATCAAAAAACAATTTAACCCTCACCTTAATAAATAAACTATGAACCTGAATTTAATGCTTGAAAGGGGAATGAGTCTGAAAATCCCCTGTGATAAGGTTTTTAGGCGGATTATGGGAATAACTGTATGGATCTGAGTGTTGGGCAACCAAAGGGACGGATGATAGAAGAGTGCATGCTGCGGAAATGACAATGTTGAGATGGATGTGTGGAGTGACTAGAATGGACAAGATACGGAATGAGTACATCAGAGGAAGTTTGAAAGTAGCGCCAGTGACTGAGAAGTTGAAGAGCAAAAGGTTAGCGTGGTATGGGCATGTCATGCGGAGGGAAGAATGGCATGTGACTAGAAGAGCGTTAAATATAAATGTGGAAGGATATAAGGGAAGAGGTAGACCAAAGAAAAGATGGATAGACTGTGTGAAAGATGACATGAGTAAGAAAGGAGTGAATACTGATATGACGGCTGATAGAGGGGAGTGGAAGAGAAAAACATGTTGTGCCGACCCCACATGAAGTGGGATAAGGGCAGGGAGATGATGATGGGAATAACTCTTGTTGACCTAGTGATGACTATAATCCTAGACATGGCGGACATCCTCTTAAATCCTTGAAGATATATGAGGGGGTCATCACCATCATCATCATTTCAGCCGTTCGACGTCCACTGCTGAAAACTTGAGTATCTGAGGGGATACTCAGAGGTAAGTCCAAACATTTTGTAAAACTACATCCTTTCAAAATTCCAAAGCGGTTTATAAATGAATGAAAGATTTATCATAACAGGTAACGAGCGAAGCGAGCAGCCGCTTCTGGAATAGGTACTTATGTTAGATGTAGGTAACGCTACTTACTGAGGGTAGGTTGCAGTGGTTGCGTGACGGTCTGCGGGCCGAGCTCATACAACACTTGCAGGTCAGCGTGGTTGCCGAAGCGGAAGCCGAAACCTAAACGATGGTCATTTGCTGAAATATAAGCTTAGTTCTGTCATAACAGGTGGTAAGATTTTCGATCCGAAGGTCGTGAACTCGAAAGTTTGTCCCCATTTGCCTCATTATGCTCATTTTGCTTTATGCTGAGACGGGACCCATTTGCCCCACACAACGCATACCTACTCAACCTACGTACCGCCTCACCTACCTATATGTTTTTGTTTTCTTATTGTGTTTTTGTATTACTAGGTTTAAGTATTATTATTATTATTTTTTTCTTTGTATCTTCCTACCTACCTACCTACTTACTGCGTTGTGGGTCAAATAAATAAATTTTCTTTCTTTCTTTCTTTCATTAATTACCTATTAATTATATTTAGGTATAACTACACTTATGAAATTTACGTATTGATAAAAAAATTACTGCCAACAGTCACTTAGATAGTCCTGACCCCACACTAGGATCCCCTGTGTCGTGGGTATCAGAAACTACGAGTACCGTGGTACCACAACACCCGGACCCGGAACTAATCATAAATATCAGACTATTTAGGTGACAAAAAATCATGAAAATGGGTATGCTCATCATCATCATTTCAGCCGTACGACGTCCACTGCTGAACATGACCTCCCCCACAGACAGAGCGAATTCCTTATCATGTGGGGGGATTTGCCTATACTCACCACGCTGGGCATGCGGGTTGGCGAGCGCAGTTAGAGCTATCGTTGTTAAAATGAGGGACGCTGCTGCCCATCCCCTAGCTTTTTTCCCTTAGTCTCCTCTTACGACATCCGCGGATAGGTAGATATGGAGGGGCCTATTCTTCAGCCGGGGCCACCACGGCCACAGTATGAGTAATGCACAGTGAGTACCTACCTATGCTCACACTCGATTATTTATAAAATCGTAAAAGGATCATTAAAAAGGCAAATCTTTTAGGATTCGTCGGCGTAGGGAGTAACAGGCGTAACTTCAATCACTTACATAGATTTGACGTTTCAAAATGATCCATGCGATATTAATTTTTATTTTTTTTATTTTTTTATGTTATACGGAGGCAAACAGGCTTACGGCCCACCTGATGGTAAGTGGTTACCGTCGCCTATTGACATCAGCAACACCTGGAGCATTGCTAATGCGTTGCCCGCCGAACCCCTCTCCCCCTAAAGAGCTCTGGCAACCTTACTCACCGCAGGAACACAACACTATTTGAAACAAATAATGTTATTTGGCTGCGATCTTCTGTCCGCCTTACAGAAGATCGCAGCCGAATAACATTATTTGTTTCAAATAGTGTTGTGTTCCTGTACCTCCCCAGGCGGGCTGCTCCAATTTAGAGCGAGAAAATCTCGCTGTGCCCTACCTCTCGTAATTAACATTGAAGTTTAAAGATTTGTGGAAGTCTAGTTTTGTTTCGATTGGACGGTGTGGTCGCTCAGACAGAGCCTCAAAGAGTCGCTCAGAGAGAGTCATTCATGTGTTTAAAGTTTGAAATTTACAAGCAAGTGTATCATTGAACACCTTGGAGTACCTACCTCTGAAAATCCTTGGAGTAAAGCCGTAGATGGCTGCTAGGCCTGTCACTACATCTTCTGGGATCACCAGGAATATGCCTTCAGTTGAATGACCTGTAACAACAGAGCACTGTGTCTATCTATCTATATATATCTATTTATCTTTATATTAAGTATTATCGAAGCGACGCGTGACCCGAGAGCTGGCTCTTATTTGGCCCAGCGCATTAGCATTGCCATCCAGCGTGGCAATTCCGCCAGCGTCTTGGGGACGCTTCCGACTGGTAGTGATCTGGATCAGTTGAGCTATCTATAGATCGTTTGTAACGATCTTTAGATGGCTCAACTGTTTCTTGTGTATTTTGTAAATATTAACTTGTATTAGTTTTAAGTTTCTTTGTGTAAATAAAATTCTATATATTAAATAGACAAACAAACATTGAGCATGTATTGGGCATGTGTTTTCTGCGGAAGACGACTAGGCTGAGAGGATGGTTCATGTGCTCAAACCTGCTCGAGGAGGCGGCGGCTGGGTGCTAGCAACGTCTACCCCGCGCCACCTGCCCCGTGAGGGGGCGTGTGGAATCCCCTGGATTTTGGTTCTGCGGGTTCCTGGAGTGGGGCCTCTGGCTGCTCGTATACGGATCCCGGGAGGGATCCTACGGATCCCTATCAAGTTTTGATTCTTTCTACCTACTTTTGTTTGTTACTTACCCACCTCTTTATAACCTGTAGACCCTGGAAGTTTGTAGTGTCTTTTCTAATTTTTTTTTTTATTTTTTTTTATTTTTATACAACTGAGATGGCAAACATGCATACGGCTCACCTGTTGGTAAGCGGTTACCGTAGCCTATGAGCGTTTGCAATACCAGAGGCATCACGCACGCGTTGCCGACCCCGAACCCCCCCCCCCCCCCCTAAAGAGCTCTGGCAACCTTACTCATCGCAGGAACACAACACTATTTGAAACAAATAATGTTATTAGGCTTCGATCTTCTGTAAGGTGGAGGTACCTCCCCAGACGGGCTGCTCCAATTCAGAACGAGAAAATCTCGCTGTGCCCTACCTCCTCCTAAAAATTAGTTTGTGTAATAACTTAATTAGTTTGTGCTGTGCTTGTGTGTCCAAAATAAATGTATTTTTTTTTCTTCTTTCTTTCTTTCTATCAAACGTGAATTACCACTATTAATATAGATGCAATAATATATTTATACAGCACTAGCTTACGCCCGCGTCTTCGCTCGCGTTTTATTATTGTTTCTGTCACAAATAAATGTCTTTTCTTTCTTTCTTTCTTTCTGTTTCAGCACCACTATGTACTACCAAGTCTACCAATATAGCCCGCAATAAATTTCTTTATTTAATAATATACCTACATACTTATTATTTTATATAATATCTATTATGTTCCTACTTATAATATATAATATAACTATCCATTTATTAATACATACCTACTATAAATATTATGTTTATTGATGTTCGTCACGTCACGTCGCCTAGGCCCCGTCTGAAAACCAGCGCCGCACCGTACATATTATGTTTGGTGCAGCTTTATGCTGAGACGGGACCCATTTGCCCCACACAACGCATACCTACTCAACCTATCTACCGCCTCACCTACCTACATGTTTTTGTTTTTCTTATTGTGTTTTTTTTTTGTATTACTAGGTTTAAGTTTTTTTTTTTCTTTCGTTGTATCTTCCTACCTACCTACCTACTTACTGCGTTGTGGGTCAAATAAATAATTTTTCTTTCTTCTTCTTTCTTACATAAAAAGGTGGCCTATATGCTATTCTAGGCAAATAACTCTTTACAAGTTTCAACTAAATCGGTTGAGCCGTTACGGCGCGGCGTGATTGAATAACAAACATCCTCACAAACTCATTCGCATTTATATTAATAGGATTAGCTCTGTCCGTCTGTTTGCAACGTTTTGGCAACAGGACTGAACCGAGCTATGTAGATGAAATCGCGTAAGATTTTTTTTTTAAATGTTATACGGAGGCAAACAGGCTTACGCCCCCTCCTGATGGTAAGTGGTTACCGTCGGCTATTGACATCAGCAACACCTGGAGCATTGCTAATGCGTTGCCTGACGAACCCCTCCCCCTAAAGAGCTCCTTACTCACCTTACTCACCGCAGGAACACAACACTATTTGAAACAAATAATGTTATTTGGCTGCGATCTTCTGTAAGGCGGAGGTACCTCTCCAGACGGGCTGCTCCAATTTAGAGCGAGAAAACCTTGCTTTGCCCTACCTCCTTCAAAAAAGACGGACTTTTACAAAGAGATAGCCTAAGCCCTGAGGAAGGACAAGCTACTGCAATGCATGGTACTGCCACTAGGCCAGCACGGCGCCTATCGGATTTCATCATCACCATCAACAACAACCTGTAGAAGTCCACTGCTGGAAACCTAAAGAACCGCTACGCGTCTCTGGAATCATTATATCCCTCCTGTTTTTTGTGAATCCACGTCAGTGGAGGTTTTCAGGTCCAGAATCATCTCCTTAATAAAATGATACAAAAATGAGCATTTGTTTTCTTATTTACAATATTTTATTGGTATGCATAAGTATTTATTATAGTATCTATATATTAATGTATTGAACTTATTTATTTTTAAACTAGTGTGTATTAAATTCTATTTCTCTCAAAATTTTAGTAAGTAATTAGCATCATAATTCCTTTTATTTTCGTTTTTATGATCTCAATTGTTCCCTCTCCTGTGCACTACCTTCACATCTTCTGTCCACAAACACAAAGGTTATCTGGAAGATAATGCTTTTAGCATTAAGTTCGCCTTTGTACTATTATTATGTGCAATTAAGAATTTTCTATCTATCTATCTATCAATCTGGACATAGGCCTCCCCCAAAGAGTTCCACGACGAACGTCTTGAGCCTTCTCCATCCACCGACTTCCCGCAACCTTTACAATGTCATCGGTCCATCGGATTTATGAATTCATAAATAGAGTGAAATCGGTGTAAAAAAAATGGATAGTACTTACATTTCGACCCTATTATGACAACAGCAATGCAAACACTAAACCAATTAATTTCCATAGCAATTTAAAAAGGCTCAAAAATGGCCGCGTCGATGTAGTCCTTAAATTTTTATTTCACTAAAAAAAGTAGGAATTAGTTATTAGTAAGTCCTGGTAGACTAGGAGCTATTGTACGACTGGCCACCACCTTGGTAGGTAGTACTAGCAAGCTATGAAGTTGATTCTGACAGCTGCACTTTATTTCTCGAGGAGATAGGCTTATATAATCTTTAGTTGTTGTGTGTCTAGTCTTTAATTGTTTTTAATGTTTTAATTAGTTCATAATGACATTCTGTTTCTTCTATTTTTTATTATTATTTGTTATTTTTTTATTAATTACATTTTATTAAGATTGTAAATTAAATATTGCATGCCTAGATATAGGTAGAATACATTGATTCAATAGTATATAGTAATTGACATCTTTATGACATGTATTTTAAGCAATAAATAATACTTTGACTTTGACTTATAGGGCACAACGAGATTTTCTCTCAAAATTGGAGCAGCCCGCCTAACAGAAGATCACAGCCAGATAACCTTATTTGTTTCAAATAGTGTTGTGTTCCTGCGGTGAGTACCTACGCTTGCCAGCTTGCTTCGTGATAAGATCCGAAATGAGGAAATCCGCAGAAGAACCAAGGTCACCGACATAGCTCTCAGAATTAGCAAGTTGAAGTGGCAGTGGGCAGGCCATATAGCTCGCAGAACCGACAACCGTTGGGGAGTAGTTTTTTGAATGACGACCACGAACGAGGCGACGCTGTGTTGGAAGGCCGTGGTCACCCGATGGACCGAAGACATTGTGAAGGTTGCTGGAAGTCAGTGGATGGAAAAGGCTCAAGACTGTTCGTCATGGAAATCTTTGGGGAGGCCTATGGCCTATGGACTTCTACAGGCTGATGATGATGAGGCACGTCTGCCAATAGTATCATTCTACTATGCCAGTGATAGTTTGACACCAATACAATATTTCAATATCTACTTTGTAACTTATTGTTAAATCTTTCCCACGGGTTCGTGGTTTTTATTTTGGTACCGACTATCTACTTAATAGCCCATAGGCACTGTAGTATTTAGTATATCTAGATGTGGGTAGTTGTGTAACTTTTGGTAATAAATCAGTGTTCAATCAGCAAGCTGTGTTTCACTACAGGCACCATGCCGTGTTTCTTGTAGGCTTGGTCGCGAGGAACAGGCGTAGCTTCGCCTAGTTTCTAAGACGTTTCAAAGTGATCCTAGTGATTTTATTGACATAAACTTTTACTTCTAAGAATGGTAGACATCCTCTGATTCTTGTAGGCTTGGTCGCGATGAACAGGCGTAGCTTCACCTTGTTTCTAAGACGTTTCAAAGTGATCCTCAGGATTTTATTGAAATAAACTTTTACTTCTAAGTATGGTAGACATCCTCTGATTCTTGTAGGCTTGGTCGCGAGGAACAGGCGTAGCTTCACCTAGTTTCTAAGACGTTTCAAAGTGATCCTAATGATTTTATTGAAATAAACTTACTTCTAAGAATGGTAGACATCCTCTGATTCTTGTAGGCTTGGTCGCGAGGAACAGGCGTAGCTTCACCTAGTTTCTAAGACGTTTCAAAGTGATCCTAGTGATTTTATTGACATAAACTTTTACTTCTAAGAATGGTAGACATCCTCTCAGATCTCCAGGTAATCAATTTCTTGAAAATGTCTAAGGGGGTCACGATGGACCGACGACATTGTGAAGGTTGCGGGAAGTCGGTGGATGGAGAAGGCTCAAGAGCGTTAGTCATGGCACTCTTTGGGGGAGGACTATGTCCAGCAGTGGACTTCTACAGGCTGATGATGATGATGAAAGTAAAATAAAAGAATATATATTTATGTATATACAAAATCTTAATTCTCTATAATTCTTTTCACCACTAATCTAGATCTACGTTTGAAAGATCGGCCGTTATCTTCTCAACTTCTGCTTCGCTTCGCTTCTTCTCTGACAATCTGGAAACAGAAGACAAATAAGTTAAATTTGCAGGTCGTTTAGAATGGCGTCCACGAATCGGATGTCAGAGTCAGAGTCAGAGTCAGAGTCAGAGTCAGAGTCAGAGTCAGAGTCAGAGTCAGAGTCAGAGTCAGAGTCAGAGTCAGAGTCAGAGTCAGAGTCAGAGTCAGAGTCAGAGTCAGAGTCAGAGTCAGAGTCAGAGTCAGAGTCAGAGTCAGAGTCAGAGTCAGAGTCAGAGTCAGAGTCAGAGTCAGAGTCAGAGTCAGAGTCAGAGTCAGAGTCAGAGTCAGAGTCAGAGTCAGAGTCAGAGTCAGAGTCAGAGTCAGAGTCAGAGTCAGAGTCAGAGTCACAGTCACAGTCACAGTCACAGTCACAGTCACAATATTTGGTGTCAGACAGGTATTTTCAGAATAGGGGCTCGGATCTGTATGTTCACATGTAAATCCAACCCCTCAGTTAGACCAGGAAGAATGATGAATGATGGAGAAAACTCACTTTGTAGCCTCTTCCTTCTTCTGTCCATACAGCCTCCTCAAATCGTCCAAGGTCTTCGACGGCATCCCAGGGTTTGGCTGGTGGATTTCGTACTCCCCCTGAAGATTATTAAAAACATACATTTTAATTTCGCAAAATCGTGAGAAAAATTCTTACACACATTTATTATTTTATTCATTTATGTATTCATTTATTTATGTATTAATTTATTAATTTATGTATAAAATAATAAAAGCGGTCAAGTGCGAGAAGTCGCGCCCTGAGGGTTCCGTTCCATTGGTCGTGGGTTCGAATCCCAGTCGTGTACCAGTGGTCATGGTCAGAAAATAAAAATAAGTGTAGGAAATGACAAACTTATATTTGCGGTCACGTAGTCATTGTATCACATTGACCGCAAATATAACTTTGTTTCCTAAAAAACTTCGAAATTCCTCAATTTCAGACTTTCCCTTTAATTGTGTTACAAAAGCTCCTAGCATTCCAAATTTCAGAATTGTGAGGTAACTGGAAGTACCCTAGAGCTTTTCATTTTAGCCATTTCCATACAAAAGTTATATATTCATTGCCATATCTTTTTAATGCATTAAGCTAGAGCTTTGATTTTTATACGGCACCATAAGCCCCCAGACCTTAATAGGTGGTATAAATTTCAAGTTGATACCTTTAGCCGTTTCTGAGAAAAAGGGTCCGACAGACGGACAGACAGACGGACAACAAAGTCCTATAAGGGCTCCGTTTTTCCAAATGAGGTACGGAACCCTAAAAAAAGGAAATGACCTTGGAGTTCTTGACCAGCTCAACCACGGAGTCCTCTAGGTTGGGCACGTCTCCCGGCCTGGGCCGGGGCACCTTGGCAACCGGCTTGGGATACTTCATCTTCTGCGCCCAGTTCTGGAGGTATTTGCCTGCGTCTGATTGGAGAAACTGGAAGAAAGAGGGTTTAGCCTAGGTAACATTCAGCAACAAAAGTTTTTTCATTCATTCATATCAAACTTTCATTCACTCATTAACTCGAAGTCCGCCGCGTTGTCTATCGCGTCTGATTGGAGAAACTGGAAGGAACATTGTTACATTTATTAATGGTTACATTCATTAAAATTAATGAAATTCATTCATTGAAATGAATGAAATGAAATGAACAAAATTTATTTTGACAAACACAGACAGAAGACACAAAAAATAGATTTAAATAAATATAAATTAATAAATATTCCGGACATATCACACACGGTCACAGCTAAACTAGGCACAGCCTGTACTATGGGTACCAGAGACTGATAAACATAAATAGATAAATATTTAACACCCAGACACAGAACAAACATCAGTGTTTGTTCTGTGTTGTGTAATCACACAAATGTTTGTCCAGTGCGGGAATCGAACCCGCGACCTCTAGCGCAGAAGGCAGATAGCCTTGCGAAGACGGGCGGGTAGTAAACTAATATCTTCCTATCTTCACCTAAAAATACCCACCTTTTCTCTGTTTTTGTTGATTTTCTGTGGTGATGGTGATGGAGCCTGTCTCTTGGCATTGGATGCTGGCTGTGACCCGAAGGGCTGGCCAGCTGTAAGCAAGAGGTGTGGGATTAATTTGGTGATCTCTTCATCATCATTAGCCTGTAGAAGTCCACTGCTGGACATAGGCCTCCAAAGAGTTCCACGACGAACGGTCTTGAGCCTTTTCCATCCACCGACTTCCCGCAACCTTCACAATGCCGTCGGTCCATCGGGTGGCGGCCTTCCAACACTGCGTCGCCCGGTTCGTGGTCGCCATTCGAGAACCTTTACTCCCCAACGGTTGTCAGTTCTGCTAGCTGATTTGGCTTGAATATTTTTTTTTACTAGAGATAAATAATAAAATTTTGTATTCTATTTGTATTGTTTATTGTCATCACTTAAGTGTATTATAAGTAGGTACACTTACCGACGAATCCAACTCGGATGGGCAGCGTTTGGGAAACTTCGTCATATCTTTTCGTCGCAGATACCGTAGAGCCTCAAGACGAAAGTCTACAATCAGTGCGTGTTGCCAGTGATGACTTATAGCACTGAGACTTGGTCGTTAAATATAGGCCTCATATACAAGCGCAACGGGCTATGGAGAGAGCTATGCTCGGAGTTTCACTACGTGATAAGATCCGAAATGAGGAAATCCGTAGAAGAACTAAGGTCACCGACATAGCTCTCAGAATTAGCAAGTTGAAGTGGCAGTGGGCAGGCCATATAGCTCGCAGAACCGACAACCGTTGGGGAGTAAAGGTTCTCGAATGGCGACCACGAACCGGGCGACGCTGTGTTGGAAGGCCCCCTACCCGATGGACCGACGACATTGTGAAGGTTGCGGGAAGTCGGTGGATGGAGAAGGCTCAAGACCGTTCGTCATGGAACTCTTTGGGGAAGGCCTATGTCCAGCAGTGGACTTCTACAGGCTGATGATGATGATGATGATGATGAAGTAGGTACACTTTGTATTGTGCACGAAAGAAGCCTCTAAGATTTTACTACACTAATTCTTTCACCGACGGTCAAGGTCCTTTTCAGGGCCACCATACCTCAACCTGGTCACTGACCTAACACAGGATGACCAAGAAAGAATCAGTGACACGATAAGCAAGCATAACTACAAACACACTTTGGACATACTTAACTGAAAGAAAGCACAGAGTAGGTGCGACTCACTCAAATTCATGGTGTTGGTTTGAGGACCAAGCTCCAGCACCACCTGGAAGTCGGCATGGTTACCGAACGCGAATCCGAAGCCCACGCGAGAGTCTGTACCTGGAACAGTAATACATTTCGTTAGATTCATTTCTATGAATATTTATTATTATTTTTTGCACTGTGGGCAGGCCATATAGCTCGCAGAACCGACAACCAATGGGGAGTAAAGGTTCTTGAATGGCGACCACGAACCGGGCGACGCAGTGTTGGAAGGCAGCCCACCCGATGGACCGACGGCATTGTGAAGGTTGCGGGAAGTCGGTGGATGGAGAAGGCTCAAGACCGTTCGTCATGGAACTCTTTGGGGGAGGCCTATGTCCAGCAGTGGACTTCTACAGGCTGATGATGATGACAATAATAGAAGAACACACCGCCTTCCGCAAAGGTCATGGGTTCGAATCCCGGTCGTGCACCAATTCATTTTCCAATAAATAGCTCAGTTGGTAGTAACTCTGCCTTCTGCGCTAGAGGTCGCGGGCTCGATTCCCGCACTAGACAAACATTTGTGACTAACACAGATGTTTGTTCTGTGTCTGGGTGTCAAATATTAATCTATTATGTATATCAGTCTCTGGTACCCATAGTACAGGCTATGCCTAGTTTGGGATCCGTTGACCGTGTGTGATATATCCGGAATATTTATATATTTATATTTCGAATTAGCATTGCCATCCAGCGTGGCAATTCCACCAGCGTCTTGGGGACGCTTCCGACTTGTAGTGATCTGGATCAGTTGAGCTATCTATAGATCGTTTGTAACGGTCTTTAGATGGCTCAACTGTTTCTTGTGTATTTTGTAAATATTAACTTGTATTAGTTTTAAGTTTCTTTCTGTAAATAAAGTTTATTATTTATTTTCATGATACTACTTTGTACCACCTCAGTTGTATAATAAAAGGTAGGTATCGACGAAGGTTGCAGAAGAAACCATTGTTATGGAACTTACCCTTCTTGATGGGCGGGATGTTGGAGTAGGCTACCGACAGGAGAGAAGGCAACTCCTCGGGGATGATGACTGAGCATGACACTGTAACATTAAGGGTAATTCTTAAAACGGGTTCGATTCCCGCTCATTAAAGGTCACTGTAATATTACGGGTTCGATTCCCGCTGCGGGACAAATGTTTGCATGATCTGCGAATATTAGTTCCGGGTCTGGGTGTTGTGGTAGCATGGTACTCGTAGTTTCTGATACCCACGACACAGGGGATCCTAGTGTGGGGTCAGGTCTATGAGTGACTGTTGGGTGTTATTATTATTATTACTACAGAGTACCCGAAATGAACATATATATATGCTTTAGACATTAAAGATTATATTTACTAGGTGCCATCTTTACATATATGGTTTCTTAAAAAAAAACAAACTACCCTTAGAAGTAACCCGGCTTCCCTTTAATCAGTTTAAAATAAAAATTAAATTATTTTTTGAAAATCATCCATTTTACCATGTCGCGGAATATTTCAATGTTTCATTTTCTGATTTGCATGTGGAGTAGAAATTATAAATTACCTATTAAAATGTAAATCTTTGTAAAATTATATGATCGTTACTTGTAAAGAACTGTAATTACTGTAAACCTGACATGCCTATGTTATATGTTATAACGAAATGGTCAATAAATGAATTGAATTGAATTGAATTAACAATTTCACTGTAAAATTTTCTAATGTTTGTTTCAGTAGGTAGTCCGAAATTATCTTCATTTATCAAGTTTATTACAAAAGCAACAAGGGTGGGAGTGGCTACAAGACTAACTCTTCAAATTCCTAACTTATTGAAAACAAACAGTTGCTATTTATTCAGAATATTAAGTATAACAAATTAAGAAATAATCCTAAATATACTAAACTAATCTAAATAACTATTTAACTATTATTTATTGTACACAAGAAAACACAGATTACAGCAATAAAAAAGAAAGGTATGTACAAAGGCGAGCTTAACCCTAAAAAGAGTTTTCTTCCAGCAAACCTTTGTAACTAACGACTAAGTACTAAAAAATCTTCATGTTATTTCATGAATGAATGAATGAATGAAAATGCTTTATTGTACACCTTACAAATTGTAAAATATAAAATAAAACAGAAACTAACTAAAGACCATAAATGAACAATGAGCGGTCTTATCGCTAAAAAAGCGATTTCTTCCAGACAACGTTCATCATGTCACTGGTCCCCACGATACAGATTACAGGTCAGATTACAGATTTTGCCTAGTGTAGAGGCCGCTGTTAGGTATAGTGTACCAGATTGGATGGTTTTTTTTGCAAATAAATATTTAGTCATATTTTTTTAATTTTTTCAAAATCAACAAAATGAAAGAATATTTTCGATAAAAATATCGATATTTTTTTTCCAAATTGTCTCGATATCGGTTGAGCCGTTAAGGCGTGATTTAACCGCAAACCTCCAAACATTTGCATTCTTAATATTATTAGGATTTTAAAACGTACGAAAAGTAACGTATAAATTGAGTATGAACTGATTTGAGCTCAAAACAGCAAATTTTTTCAATGAAAAATGTTGAATTTCCAAAACTTTATTGAACAGAATAGAATAGAATAATGATTTATTTGCAACAAAACAATGATAATAATATATATATAGAGTAGGTAGACTCTAAAAGCCTCCCCGCCAGGTCCTTGTAAATTTTGTGTGCCCCTGATGGGCCTAATGTCTAATCTAATCTAATTTAATCTCTACGCGTGACCAAAATGCTGGCTTTTACTTCGGTCAGCGAATAAGCATTGCCATACAACGTGGCAATGCCGCCAGTATTTTTAGAATAGGTAAAAACTAAGAACAGAGAATAACTTAAAGTGAACTATGAACTAAATGCTGCAAAACGGACCCTAACTCAGCATAATTATTGCCAAGTAGGTTTTTTTTTTTTTTTTATACAACAGAGGTGGCGGACAAGCTTACGGCCCACCTGATGGTAAGCGGTTACCGTAGCCTATGAGCGCTTGCAATACCAGAGGCATCACGCACGCGTTGCCGACCCCGAACCCCCTACGAAAGAGCTCTGGCAACCTTACTCACCGCAGGAACACAACACAATTTGAAACAAATAATGTTATTTGGCTGCGATCTTCTGTAAGGCGGAGGTACCTCCCAGGCGGGCTGCTCCAATTCAGAACGAGGAAATCTCGCTGTGCCCTACCTCCTCTTGGTGTACCCGTTTAGGGGTAGTATACTTATTTTGAATGACTTGTATAATGTTACTTAAAACATTTGTAGATATGTGTGTCATGTCAACACACGACCCGTCGTAAACGGTTGCTTCATGCGTGTCACATACACGGTCACCATCTTATTATGTAATCTGTTAAATTATACAAGGTGATTCAAAATATGTATGCTATCCCAAAAGGAGCTTATTCTACACCCAATTGGCAGTAACGTTTGTTCTATTACCTTTGAAAATGCAATTTTTTTCATTGAAAAATAACTTTATGCAAAAATAAACTCAATTATTCAACTTGTTCAGGTAGCAATCAATGTCGAAATTTTCGTACGTTCAATAATCCTACATCCTACTCCTACTAATATTATAAATGAGAAAGTTTGTGAGGATGTTTAGAGGCCGAACGGATTTGGATTAAATTTGACAGGTAGATTATAGTCTGGAATAGCATATAGGCAATTACTTCATAGGTATTAGTTTTAATGATTTTAGGAAGTTATGAATAAGAAACTGCAAGAAATTCTATAACAACTATATTGAACCGATATTTCGCTACAATGTAATACAAGAAGAATGGCCGAGGCAAACTAGCGCCTCTACCGAGCAAAAACAATAACTTTCTTCTTTTATAAATAACAAACTAGGCTATGGCATGATATAAAATTCTTCTTCTTCTTGTCGTGTCACTGGTTTTTTCTTGGTCATCCTGTCTTTGATCAGTGACCAGGTTGAGGTATGGTGGCCCTGAAAAGGGCCTATGACCGTCGATGAAAGAATCAGTGTAGTGAAATGATTAATAAAAAATTCTGAACTCAACAGTAGGTACTATCACCAAAAAATCCGCCTTACCATTTTTGAAAGTGTTTTGCTTGCACACGGCTTAGAGGGTGAACTATTCATTTTATGACTTTGAAATCACCCAGTCTGTTGTTCAGTTGCAACCAAAACAATAAGAACTATTTTTGGACAAAAAAGATACTTTTTTATGAAGGTTGCGGGAAGTCGGTGGATGGAGAAGGCTCAAGACCGTTCGACATGGAACTCTTTGGGGGAGGCCTATGTCCAGCAGTGGACTTCTACAGGCTGATAATGATGATGATGAATGGGGACTAATTGAGTGATCATTGAACACTCTTAAGTCTTCATTAGGTTGAAACAACCCAACATGTAACTGTTTGTAAAGTCTATTGCTATATTCATATTCACATCCATTACACACATGCACATTCAAGAACCACACTAACACACTCACCCTCTCGAAGACACACTTATTCACACACATACATACACCACATATATACATGCATATACACATACACACACACATACACATATATATAATATTAGTTTTGTGTCAAATCAGTGACGGTCGTAATTAATAAATGTATTAGCTAAAAAAATTAAATCCTTTATTGGCTTTAAGTAAAGTGAATTAGTTAAGTTGTACCATATTATCTAAGAGCTGTGGATTTTGTTTCATTAATAAAATAAAATAAAATAAAATAAAATTACGCATTTATGCAAGCAAAGCAAGATGTAGCAACAGATCACTTCACGCAAAATACACCCTTAAGGTAAGGCGTTACTTTTGGTGATGGTACCACGCGGACGAAGCCGCGGGCGGAAGCCAGTTGGTTATAATGATAATAAAAATACCAAAAACAGATGATTTGAAAACGTTCTGGTAATGACGTGATATTTTATTTTTTACTAGCCCCTTTATATGATAGTATACTACATATTACGAAACACCTTGTATGTATAACACTTATGTTATTAAAACACATAAAGATTAAGATTAAAGATTATGTGATAAGTACAAGTTATTATTTTTTATATAAAAATAATGCCCAGGTAAATCGCAGAAGAGCGCGTTTAAGTCTTTTGCATGGAATATTGGTTATAAACTTGTTATAAGTAAATTATTTATGAAAAGGAAATTAAAGTCAAAGTCAAAAGGCGTTTATTTAAATAAAATCACTAGGATCACTTTGAAACGTCTTAGAAACTAGGTGAAGCACCGCCTGTTCCTCGCGACCAAGCCTACAAGAATCAGGCAACAAACAAAGAAATTACAAGTTCGTTAATATTTTAAGTCAATCGTTTTTTTTATTACTAAAATAATAATATTTTAGAAACTTTCTTAGCGGTCACAAACATCAATAAGTTCATTCACCCTAGTTGCATAATATTTCCGATAGGTAGGTACATACATCTATCTATTAGAAATCAATTTTATTTCATAAGCACTATGTATATTACTCAATATTACGAAACTTACCAGACGAAAGCAGGAAAAGAAATGCACACGTTTTTATCGCCATTTTGAGCAACGAATTACAACATTTTATTAAAACCTACAGGAAGCCTTGTTCTCGATTTAAAAAATAAAATTAAAAAGTATAACTGTCACTGCCGCCGATTTTACCGCCAAACTGAGCATAGAACACATGAATTGCAGTGTTGCAACTTTCTCTTGTCAAATAAGACTTTATGAGCGAATTATCATTACACAAATTACTACCCTAATGCTTTTTAATTAAGATTGAAATCTCTGTGACAGTGACTCATGCGGTTCTTACATTTTAAATTGGCAAAAACAAGGTTTCATGTGGTCGAAATTTGAAAACTTTTGGAATTATGTGCTCAAGGACTTTCGCTTCAAATTCAACTTTGTTTTTAAGGGATAAGACTCAATTTTGCTAAAGTAAATCTCTCATACATGAACGACAAATGTGTGAGTATCCATTCACTAAGAAATTTTGAAAGTTTTTCAACATAAAACAACTTTTCCGCCAAGCTAATTTAATTCGTAAGTCAAATGCATTAGAACTAAATTTGTATGGAAATGAATGAGTTGTGTGTCGTTTTGTATGAAAACTAAATAACCACCACTTTCTCGTTACGTCAGAAGTTGAACTGAGATCAAGAGGGGCAGTCACGTTGTTGGTAGCCTAGTGGGAGAGCTGAAGGTCGTAGGTTCAAAACTTGCAATATGCCAGTTATTGTAAAAATAAATATTTATAGCCGTGTTGGCGGAGTGGGAGGCATCCCGATCTTCGATCCGAAGGTCGTGGGTTCGAACCTGGTCATGCACCAATGAGTTTTTCATTTCGAAAATAATTAACACATGCTTAGAACGGTGAAGGAAAACATCATGAGGGATCCAGTATCCTATCCTATCCTACTAATAATAAAAATGTTTGTTGTTCAATCACGCCGTAACGGCTCAACCGATTTCGTTGAAACTTGGAATATATAAAGTTCTTTACCTAGAATAGTATATAGGCTACTTTTTATGTAGGTACCACGTCATAAAAAGTAGCGAAGCCGCAGGTGGAAGCTAGTTCTTTATATGTATATTTTATTCATTTTCTTTCTTCATTTATTTATGGCAAAGTCTCGGTCAATTCAAGTCAAGTTCTGTTTT
This sequence comes from Anticlea derivata, assembly GCA_947579855.1. NCBI lineage: Eukaryota > Metazoa > Arthropoda > Insecta > Lepidoptera > Geometridae > Anticlea > Anticlea derivata. Next base: position 1,447,738 of record OX388287.1, on the reverse strand, counting down.
AGTAAGACACATGTAAAATCTCCTAAAAAGAGCTGAATATTTGTTACGTTCGTATTTTGTATTGAAATGCTCTGCATTGCTTTGAAGTATTTATATTTTTTATTTTTTAAATATTCCGGACATATCACACACGGTCAACTGATCCCAAACTAGGCATAGCCTGTATTATGGGTACCAGAGACTGATATACATAATAGATATATATTTAATACCCAGACACAGAACAAACATCTATGTTCATTACACAAATGTTTGTCCAGTGGGAATCGAACGCGCGACCTCTAGCGCAGAAGGCAGAGTTACTACCAACTGAGCTATGAAGCCAGTTAAGTTTTATGTGACGTTGAACCCTTAATCTATGCGTTGAACGTACCTCATCATTATCATCAACAACCTGTAGAAGTCCACTGCTGGACATAGGCCTCCCCCAAAGAGTTCCACGACGAACGGTCTTGAGCCTTTTCCATCCACCGACTTCCCGCAACCTTTACAATGTCATCGGTCCATCGGCCTTCCTGCGTCGTCCGGTTCGTGGTCGCCATTCGAGAACCTTTACTCCCCAACGGTTGTCGGTTCTGCGAGCTATATGGCCTGCCCACTGCCACTTCACTTGCTAATTCTCTATCTACGTTCCTTATCTTACGTACGAACGAAAGAAGATTGACGAAACAGGTGTATAAGGGGAGTGTGAATGGGACCGTTGGAAGGGGAAGACCTAGGCGTACGTTTAGTGACCAAATCAGTGACGTTTTGGAAAAAGGCCTGCCAGGCTATTGTGTTAACAAAATGGTAATGAAGATCGCAATTTTAAGGATGATTTTATCAATTTTAGCGACATCTGAAGTTTGTCAAACATGAAAAGGAAGAAGCTAAGGTCTTGAAGTTTTCCCTTGTCAAGTTTGGAACGTTTTGAATATTGCTAAGATTGTTAAAATTACCCCAATAGTTACGATCTTCATTGCCATTACGGTTAGGCAATTGCACCACAGGTCAAGAGTACCCTAAACCGAGCATGTATGAGGAATGTGATGAGAGTGAATGAAGCAAAAGAGGTATGTCAGGATCGTAGCAAGTGGAAAACCGTGGTTTCTGCCTACCCCTCTGGGAAACAGGCGTGATTTTATGTATGTATGCATGTATCTACGTAACTCATACCTCATTGAATTAGCTCATTAAAAATGGATTGTATTTTATTGAAAACAGGGTCAAAACGCCACTCATGCATAATAAAAAGATGAAAGAATCATTACCCATTCAATGTTAATTTAAATTAAATTCTTGACGCACTTATACACAAAATACATCGTAGATTAAATAAATGATATAAATTAAGTTGAAGGCCAAGGTATATCCCTGGCATATATGCGCTGGTATCCCTAGAACACAATTTGGTTTTGGACTTTATATACATTTTTGTGACATAATTTCAGCATTTTTATTAGGAGGTAGGGTACAGCGAGTTTTTCTCGCTCTAAATTGGAGCAGCCCGCCTGGAGAGGTACCTCCGCCTTACAGAAGATCGCAGCCAAGTAACAGTATTTGTTTCAAAGTGTTGTGTTCCTGCGGTGAGTAAGGTTGCCAGAGCTCTTTAGGGGGATGTGGTTCGGGGTTGGCAACGCGTGCGTGAAGGCAGTTGTATTGCAAGCGCTCATAGGCTACGGTAACCGCTTACCAACAGGTGGGCTGAAAGCTAGTTTGCCACCTCAGTTGTATAAAAAAAAGAGCGTTCATTGTGGCACTCTTTAGGTGTCCAGCAGTGGACTTCTACAGGCTGACCATGATGATGATGACGGCAGGTAGCCAGTCAGCGAATTGTGAGCAAACGATTTGAGTTTTTGCTATATATATTGAATCAGGCTTTCAAAATCCACTTTATTTTGAACCACATTCTGTCCCAAACCGCGACCTTGTTCTTTTGTCCGCGTCCAGGACGCGAACAAAGTCGCGGGTTGGGACAGAAAGATGTGACGAGAGTTAAGACATATCTTAACTCCCGTCACTTATGACAGTATACGACAGTATATGACACTATACCATAAATGTAAAAGACCATGTACTTATATATACTCTATTTTTTTTTTTTTTACACTCTGTCAACTTATCCCAAACTAGGCATAGCCTGTACTACGGGTACTAGAGACTGATATACATAATAGATATATATTTAACACCCAGACACAGAACAAACATCTGTGTTAGTCACAAATGTTTGTCCAGTGCGGGAATCGAACCCGCGACCTCTAGCGCAGAAGGCAGAGTTACTACCAACTGAGCTATGAGGCCAGTCTATACTTGTCCATACTATACTTCATGCAAATAAAGCCATTCATTCATTCATTCGTTCTGTTACTCAGCAACGCACTGACCTGATTTTTTGTACGGAAAAACGGAAATAGTTTTTAAATCGATAAGTGTTATACCTACGTAGGTACCTTTTTTACCGACTACACGAGCAAAGCCGTAGGCATAAGCTAGTTTTTCATAAAACAATGAACCAGAGATAATTTGTACTATCTTTGAAAAGTTGCGCGTTGTAGTGTATGCCTTGCACCACGCTGGTTCCTAGCAGGACAACTCCCTCGTTATTATTATATCACATATAATATCTCACAGTGATTCCCACGCGCCTGCTCGTGCCGGCTTAACCACAGACTGACTGACTCCCAGAGAGTATGTATCCATCTTTCCATCTCAGGTGTCATCTGTTATCTGTCACTGTCAGTTGTCCCCCGGAGACAGCATAAGTTAAGGAATGCAGGTATCCTTAAATACTAGTCACTACACTGATCATACTAAGGATTTATCCGTTCAGTCCTGCAAAAATAGCTGCTTTTGTTTCACCATCATCATTATTTCAGCCGTACGACGTTCACTGCTGAACATGGCCTCCCCCACAGACAGAGCAAATTCCTTGTCATTTGCCCATACTCACCACGCTGGGCATGCGGGTTGGCGAGCGCAGTTAGAGCTATCATTGTTATAATTGTGTGACGCTTTTTTCCCTTAGTCGCCTCTTACGACATCCACGGGTAGGGGATACATTTTCTGGAGAAAATGTATTAGAGAATTTAATATAATATAGGAATATTTAAATGTTTCGTTTTCTGATTTGCATGTGGAGTAGAAACTATAAATTACCTATTAAAATCTAAAGTCTTTGTAAAATTATATGAACGTTACTTGTAAAGAACTGTAATTACTGTAAACCTGACATGCCTATGTTATATGTTATAACGGAATGGTCAATAAATGAATTGAATTAATAAAAAACGAGAATTTCATTTTTTATTTATTTTCTCTATTATTCTTTACTTTTGTTGATAGAATAAGTCCTTGTGCACAAAAGGAGATTCTAAGAGGCGCACTTTAATCCTTTCACTACACTGATTCTTTCACCGACGGTCATAGGACCTTTTCAGGGCCAACATTTTTTTTAATTTAAAGCGATGGAAAAATGCATTACGCATCCCCTCCGTCTCGAGGAAAGGCGGAGGGGTATGTCGGGCTCTCCGCTGGCTGCTAGTGCTAATGAGACACTAGTAACCAGCGGCATACCGACTAAAAAACCATCGATTGTTCCGTCATTCACCTTAGTGCCAATGCATCGTCGAACCAGTCATCGTCCGATGTCTGGTTCAACGGCGCACTAGCACTTGACAAGGTCACAGGTTCCCGTTCGGATTCTACCGCGGCCCTGTCAGTGATTATTCGCCTTAAGCGAACCCTTCGACCCTCCCCTTGAAGGGGAGAGGGATGTCCCGGAACATTAGGAACATCCCCCTGCAATGGAGGCCTGTGTACTGCAGAGCTAGGGCTCCTCGCACCCGAACCCTGCTGGCTTCCATCGAGTGGTAGAAGGCGGTGGAATTGGAATTTTCAGGGCCACCATACCTCAACCTGGTCACTGACCTAATACAGGATGACCAAAACGACAAGCAAGCACGCATATGCATGTGCTTCTTTCGGGCTGGTATACAAATTATGAATCGGGTTGTATAGGTAATTTTGACTTCGTTAGTAAGGATTAAAGGTTGCGTACCCCTGCGAATTAAATACCTAAGCATCCTTTAGAGACATTCGCGGTCTATTTCAGTACTATATCGTCCATCGCTAAGGACAGACGCGCGACGATTTATTAATAAAGTGAATTTCTGTGATAAATTATACAGGTAAGTTTTTAATTTAATGCTAAAGGAACATTTAAACGAGATGTATTAAAGTTTATGGAGAGGGACAAAAAATTTGTACCTTTTTCTAAACTTGACTGTCAATTAAAATAATTTTCTTTTTTCGAAAAAATGTTAATCCTTTATTGGCCGTAAGAATAAGCATGTAAATTTTTATTGTATTTTAGATTAAGGGCTGTGGGTTTTGTTAAATAAATAAAATAAAATATAAAATAAAATAATTTTAAAGCCGCATTCAAACGGCGTACAATATGTCCTTGATATGTCATAGGAATATAGCTCGCCCTCTAGGATATATTTTTTCTTTGTTGTTCCGGACATATCACACACGGTCAACTGATCCCAAACTAGGCATAGCCTGTACTATGGGCACCAGAGACTGATATACATAATAGATATATATATTTTTAAGCTAGGCTCAAAACAGGAACGCAGTGATGATCGGATCCTGCTCCTCTTCATCCACAACATCAACGGGGATTCTCGAACAATGTTGCCACCAACCCAGGGTCCTTCTCCGTTACTTTAAGGAGTTGGGCTGGCTGGGGTGAGGTCAGCAGGGGGACAATGCACAATACACCCCAACGCGGGACGTCAGTGCAGATCTTATCCCCCCATTTAGAATTAGAATTAGATATCACAGAACAAACATCTGTGTTAATCACACAAATGTTTGCCCAGTGCGGGGATTGAACCCGCGACCTCTAGCGCAGAAGGTAGAGTTACTACCAACTGAGCTATATGACTAGCTTCCGCCCGCGGCTTTGCTGGCGTGGTACCTAAAAGTCTGGAATAGGATGCTATTTCAGACTATGATCTATCTCTGTGCCATCATCGAAATCCGTACAGCCGTTATGGCGTGATTGAACCACAAACACTAACTTCTAAACATCCAAATATCCATTAATACTAGCTTCCGCCCGTGGCTTTGCTCGCGTGGTACCACCATAGAAAGTATCCAATACCATAAACTTAAAACTAATACCAGTTAATATTTACAAAATACACAAGAAACAGTTGAGCCATCTAAAGACCGTTACAAACGATCTATAGATAGCTCAACTGATCCAGTCGGAAGCGTCCCCAAGACGCTGGCGGAATTGCCACGCTGGATGGCAATGCTTATTCGCTGGGCCAAATAAGAGCCAGCTCTCGGGTCACGCGTCGCTTCGATCAGACGTCCTGTTATCTTTTTGAAATTAAATTTTCCATTTATAGTTATTTATTGATGACATATGGCACTGAGACTTGGTCGCTAACTATTGGCCTTATACACAAGCTCAAAGTCGCCCAACGGGCTATGGAGAGATCTATGCTCGGAGTTTCGCTGCGTGATAAAATCCGAAATGAGGAAATCCGTAGAAGAACCAAGGTTACCGACACAGCTTTCAGAATTAGCAGGTTGAAGTGGCAGTGGGCCGGCCATATAGCTCGCAGAACCGACAACCGTTGGGGAACAAAGGTTCTCGAGTGGCGACCACGAACCGGACGACGCAGTGTTGGAAGGCCCCCCACCCGATGGACCGACGACATTGTTAAGGTTGCGGGAAGTCGGTGGATGGAAAAGGCTCAAGACCGTTCGTCATGGAACTCTTTGGGGGAGGCCTATGTTCAGCAGTGGACTTCATCAGGCTGATGATGATGATGTTATTTATTGGTAAAATACATATTTGCAAGCCCATTTAATAGAAATGTGTATAGTAAGTTATTAAATTAAGGACACTATCGCAGTAGTACTGCCGCTCATATCCAATTGCGACCACGGAAGACCAGGCTTTGGTATGAACTGCTCTGCCCTAGCACATGATGAGTGGCGGCCATTTTAACTTTTAACAACTTATTTTAATGTAATATTATCATCATCATCATCATTTCAGCCGTACGACGTCCACTGCTGAACATGGCCTCCCCCACAGACAGAGCGAATTCCTTATCATGTGGGGGGATTTGCCCATACTCACCACGCTGGGCATGCGGGTTGGCGAGCGCAGTTAGAGCTATCGTTGTTAAAATGAGGGACGCTGCTGGCCATCCCCTAGCTTTTTTCCCTTAGTCGCCTCTTACGACATCCGCGGATAGGTAGATAAGGAGGGGCCCATTCTTCAGCCGGGGCCACCACGGCCATATCTAATCTTAAGTTATTTCAAATACGATTATAAAATTGTTACTGAATAAATGAATATACAAGGTGATTCATAATATGTACACCATCCCGAATGGAGGTTAATCTATCAACGAAAATCTATCAAATTTTTTTTTCAATTTTTTTTTTCAAATTAGCTGTATTTTATTAGCTGTAAATATAATTAGCGGTATTTTTATCATCTTTAGAACTACCTAATAACTAAACGTACAAGAAGTTCGGAATCAAGATTGCTACCTAAAACAGCTGATTCATTGAGTTTGATCTGATTTGACCCCAAACAGCTGATTTTCGCATCGAGATTTATCAATGAAAAATGACGAATTTCCAAAAGCCGTTGAAGAAACTTTATTGCCAATCGGGGATGGAATAAGCCCCGTTCGGGATGACATATATATTATGAATCACCTTGTATTGAATATTAGTGAAGAATAAACTCGCGACTTCAATATCCCCAAGTATGGTGTAGACAACCTCTCAGATCTAAATAAAATAAATGATGTCTAAGGGGGTAGTCAGATGCACCAACCACTTTGGCATTAGAGGCGGCTTCTGTCAAAATTTCAGCTTTATAGCTTCACCAGACCGCAGCCTTATGGCCTTGTTCTTTTATATATACAGATTTAGTTTAGTTTTATAACAAAAGGAAGCTTATCAAATTTTTAAGGAAAACCGTCTGAAGGGCAAAATTGTGGTTTCCTCTTCAAAACCGGTATCAAAATTATGCTTCTATCTTAACTTATTTGCGTATTAACGATCGATATCAAAAACAGGCCCCCAATTGGCTCATAGCTCAGTTGGTAGTAACTCTGCCTTCTGCGCTAGAGGTCGCGGGTTCGATCCCCGCACTGGACAAACATTTGTGTGATGAACACAGATGTTTGTTCTGTGTCTGGGTGTTAAATACATATATATCTATTATGTATATCAGTCTCTGGTACTCATAGTACAGGCTATGCCTAGTTTGGGATCAGTTGACCGTGTGTGATATGTCCGGAATATTTATTTATTTAATTCTACTAATTCACTTCATTTAAAAAAAAATATATATATTTCGGACATATTCACACGGTCTACTGATCCCAAACTAGGCATAGCCTGTACTATGAGTACCAGAGACTGATATACATAATAGATATATATTTAACACCCAGACACAGAACCAACATCTGGGTTCATCACACAAATGTTTGTCCAGTGCGGGGATCGAACCCGCGACCTCTAGCGCAGAAGGCAGAGTTACTACCAACTGAGCTATGAGGCCAGTCAAGGTGAGGTTTTTACTTTATACTTTTTATAGGAATTTTGGTTTTCTTCATTTTTGTTGTTCTCCCTTTTTTAGGTTTAAAGACATTTATTCTCAAAAAGACAAACATGTCACTTGCATGAGAATATTAATAAACATTATGCAATAGTTGTTAGTAGGTCGTTCTGTAGGTAGGTAGGTAATAAGTAGGTATAGGAAGTACGTAGTATTTAGGTAGGTTTTATTAGTAGATACATTCTCCCTTTTTTATAAGGTATTTTATTAAATGCTTTAAATCTTTATTTACACAAAGAAACTTAAAACTAATACAAGTTAATATTTACAAAATACACAAGAAACAGTTGAGCCATCTAAAGACCGTTACAAACGATCTATAGATAGCTCAACTGATCCAGATCACTACCAGTCGGAAGCGTCCCCAAGACGCTGGCGGAATTGCCACGCTGGATGGCAATGCTAATGCGCTGGGCCAAAAGTAGATACAGTACTAAAATGTTTGCTGTTAACTCCTATAATATCTACTTTTGTTGTACGCACATAATATTTATGTTACTACCTAGTTCTAATCTGTGTTTTATAATTATTATTTTTACTTTAGGTTGTAATGTGTTTGTGCGTCGAAATAAATAAATTAAAAAAATAATTCAATGACATGAAAATGATAAACGCATGATAATGATCGCACCATTATCATTCAGTTACGATTGTCGTTCGTTTCTTTGATTTCATTGGTCCATTGGTTCCACAATGACTGCCATTGAAATACTACTAGCAGAATACCAAAAGTGGTCATTTTGCCATGGAACCATTGTCATTTTGCCATACATAATATTATGTTCGGTGCAGCTTTATGCTGAGACGGGACCCATTTGCCTCACACAACGCATACTACTTAGCCTACCACTTAGCCACCTACCTACTTACTTTTTTATGTTTTCCTACTGCGTTGTGTATGACCTACCTAAAAAGTATTTTCTATGTACCCACCTACCTACTGTACCTACCTGCGTTGTGGGTCAAATAAACAAATTTTCTTTCTTTTTTCTTTCTTTCTTTCTATTTTGAAGCCATTGAATTAGTATAATTGGGGGCCAGGTCGAAAGAAAATTGGGGGTCAGATTTTTGTTTTATTTTTTATACAACTGTGGTGGCAAACAAGCATACGGCCCACCTGTTGGTAAGCGGTTACCGTAGCCTATGAGCGCTTGCAATACCAGAGGCATCAAGCACGCGTTGCCGACCCCGAACCCTGGACTTAGAAGTTGAGACTTTGACGACCTTGGTGGCGTAGCAGGTGAGAGTCTGAGACGGTTCGATTCCCGCTGCGGGTCAATGATCTGCAAATATTAGTTCCGGGTCTGGATGTTGTGGTAGCATGGTACTCTTAGTTTCTGATACCCACGACACAGGGGATCCTAGTGTGGGGTCAGGACTATGTATGTGACTGTTGGGTGTTATTTTATTTTTTGTTGATCCTACTAATATTATAAATGCGAAAGTTTGTGAGGATGTTTGGATTTTTGTAGTTCAATCACGCACAAATGGATTTGGATGTTTTTTTTTTTATTCCGGACATATCACACACGATCAACTGATCCCAAACTAGGCATAGCCTGTACTATGGATACCAGAGACTGATATACATAATAGATATATATTTAACACCCAGACACAGAACAAACATCTGTGCTAGTCACAAATGTTTGTCCAATGCGGGAATCGAACCCGCGACCTCTAGCGCAGAAGGCAGAGTTACTACCAACTGAGGTATGAGGCCAGAGGAGAAATTTGGCACAGATATAGATTATAGTCTGGAATAGCAATTTTAGGAGGTAGGGCACAGCGAGATTTTCTCGTTCTGAATTGGAGCAGCCCGCCTGGGGAGGTACCTCCGCCTTACAGAAGATCGCAGCCAAATAACATTATTTGTTTTCAAATAGTGTTGTGTTCCTGCGATGAGTAAGGTTGCCAGAGCTCTTTAGGGGGAGGGGGGTTCGGGATCGGCAACGTGATGCCTCTGGTATTGCAAGCGCTCATAGGCTACGGTAACCGCTTACCAACAGGGGGGCCATATGCCTGTTTGCCACCTAAGTAGTATAAAAAAAAATAGCATATAGGCTACTTTTTATCTTCATAGGTACCACGAGAGCGAAACCGCGAGCGGAAGCTAGTCCATATAAGTCGGGATAGCATACATATTATGAATCACCTTGTATGTATTGAATGGCCTCATAGCTCAGTTGGTACTAACTCTGGCTTCTGCGCTAGAGGTCGCGGGTTCAATTCCCGTATTAATTCAATTAAGAAAGCGTACTATAAACTAAATGATTATTTAAATGATAAAACCGCATGGCCTGAAGTCGCTCTGCCCCTCGACAGCTAAAATGCCATTTTGCAGTGTCTTTACAGTTTTTGCTTGCATCATATTTTAAGTATTATTTAATTATATAAGCATTAGGTACATATTTCATCAAGTGTAGCGTGTGCTGCCCTTAGATCATTTGTTGAAGCTCACATTTGTCTTCATTTTTTTCACATTTTTATAAGCTCTTATTTATTAAGGTTTATAATTAGATTACTTTTCTCTTGAGCCTCACCTAGTTCGATCGGCACCACACTGAAGCTTTAAATTCCATTTTGTGAAAAAGGATCATCGAAAAAAATGATAAGCACGCGCGCCGTGTTTGTTGCCTGATTCTTCTAGGCTTGGTCGCGAGGAACAGGCATAGCTTCACCTAGTTTCTAAGACGTTTCAAAGTGATCCTAGTGATTTTATTGAAATAAATGCCTTTTGACTTTGACTTTGACTTTGACGTACTGGACAAACATTTGTGTGTTAAACACAGATGTTTGTTCTGTGTCTGGGTGTTAAATATTTATCTATTATGTATATCATATGTTATGTGTATGTGTTGGGCGTGGTGGCCCCGGCTGAAGAATAGGCCCCTCCATATCTACCTATCCGCGGATGTCGATTGCGACTAAGGGAAAAAAGCTAGGGGATGGGCAGCAGCGTCCCTCATTTAAACAACGATAGTTATAACTGCGCTCGCCAACCCGCATGCCCAGCGTGGTGAGTATGGGCAAATCCCCCCACATGATAAGGAATTTGCTCTCTGTCTGTGGGGAGGCCATGTTCAGTAGTGGACGTCGTACGGCTGAAATGATGATGTATATCAGTCTCTGGTACCCATAGTACAGGCTATGCCTAGTTTGGGATCAGTTGACCGTATGTGTTATGTCCGGAATATTTATTTATTTATTTATGTTACCACGTGTGGTAACTTATGAAACCAAGGCTTCAAAACGGTTACTTAAGTGGCTATTTACTACGTTCTTCCTACTGATTAACTTAATTACTGACATTTTATCCTAAGCTACCTTCTGCGAAGGCCACGAAGACTTGAATTTTGCAGTATAAGTTGATTCTTGTTTTGTGTGTTTGTGGTTTAAAATGTCGCTTCCGTTATGAAGTTTAAATTAAAATAAGATTGTTTTGTATTTATTGTATATAACTCGAATTTATTGATTCATTACAATATACAAGCTCAAAGTCGCGCAACGGGCTATGGAGAGAGCTATGCTTGGAGTTTCACTACGTGATAAGATCCGACATGATAAAATCCGTAGAAGAACTAAGGTCACCGACATAGCTCTCAGAATTAGCAAGTTGAAGTGGCAGTGGGCAGGCCATATAGCTCGCAGAACCGACAACCGTTGGGGAGTAAAGGTTCTCGAATGGCGACCACGAACAGGGCGACGCAGTGTTGGAAGGCCCCGATGGACCGAAGACATTGTGAAGGTTGCGGGAAGTCGGTGGATGGAGAAGGCTCAAGACCGTTCGTCATGGAACTCTTTGGGGGAGGCCCATGTCCAGCAGTGGACTTCTACAGGCTGATGATGATGATGATGATTGATTCATTCCATTTAAGCTGTTTTTTTATTGTGGCTCGCACGATTGTGCATTTGCAATTTTAGTTTGATTTAATAATGTAAGTTTTTTCTATACATCGTTAGTTTTTCCTAGGCCTAGGTTAGAGTAATCTAAGAGTAATGTTAGGAGTTACGGGCTCGATTATGAAAAAAATAAGATCTGCATTAAAAAAAAATGACAATCATTTTTAGTTTTAACATCACTTTTCGATTACTCTCACGGCTTCCGATTTCGCCTAAGTGGCCCTGAAAAAAATTCACCCTGTATAAAAAAATAGGTAAAATTTATGTGCACAATACTGGTGCTCTCAAACGGTGAAGGAAAACATCGTGAGGAAACCGGCATGTACTAGAACTTAAAAAATCGAAGACATGTGCACCAAATGAGCCTCTTAGAGGCGCATTTTAATGCTTTACCTAGACTGATTCTTTCACCGACGGTTATTGGCTCCTTTCAGGGTCACCATACCTAAACCTGGTAGGTAGTAGACCCGGGTCTCCAGCTGACACATTGGCTCATACCTCAGAAACCTCTTTGGAACCTAAATTTTGAATTGGATTTTCAGATTGCACCAATTATGCACTAAATATTGCATACTCAGATTTAAGAAATTCGCTATTTTATTTTATTAATGAAACAAAATCCACAGCTCTTAGATAATATGGTACAACTTAACTAATTCACTTTACTTAAAGCCAATAAAGGATTTTTTTTTTTTAGCTAATACATTTATTAATTACGACCGTCACTGATTTGACACAAAACTAATATTATATATATGTGTATATGTGTGTGTATGTGTATATGCGTGTATATATGTGGTGTGTGTATGTGTGTGAATAAGTGTGTCTTCGAGAGAGTGAGTGTGTTAGTGTGGTGCTTGAGTGTGCATGTGTGTAATGGATGTGAATTTGAATATAGCAATAGACTTTATAAACAGCTACATGTTAGGTTGTTTCAACCTAATGAAGACTTGAATGAGGATTAATTGAGTGTTCAATGAACACTCAATTAGTCCTCATTAAGCATCTTTAAAATTTCGCTATGTGTAAGCTGTAGACATACACACCCAATTGTGGGCGAAAGCGTACAGCAACGACCTTAGGTCAACATTTTACTTACCTCAACCCGAAGGATGTGCTAAAGTACCTAAGTTCGTATAAGTAAGTGGCAAACCCGGTTAGTTAAGTTCATGAATCGTCCGATGGCCTCGACCAAGACACTTTTAAATTGATCTTTTGGATAAAGCTTTGTTGTTTAAGTAACTTTGTACAAGGCAATTCATATGATAATCGTATACTAAGCTAAAATCTATATATATAAAGGAGTAGTCCACTCACTCACTGACAGACTCATCACGAAAGCTCAGAAACTACTTTCGAAAATACTCTGAGACTATCTAACCAAAATAACTTTGTTTTTAATATTTTGTTAGACAATAGCATTGGTTACCTAAATCCAAGACAATTTTTAAAAAAAATAGATAGTTTTTGAGATAGTCGATATTTCCTTATATTTCGCTTACGTCGATTACTTTCGAGCGCCTTCTAACGCTTGCTATCTCTTTCCGCATTCAATTACAGTACATAGCGCTGTCACTTTCTTCACTCCGCCCACTCGACAATTTATTATGATTTTTGTATCCTCTTAACCTCTTATCGGGATATACATTACTATCCCGATAGGCGCTTATACTATCAACAAAAAGTAAGCATGATATCTACATAATAGCGAAAAATATCACTTAACAACTGTTTTTGGCCTTTTTATCATCTTTACAACAAACTAGCTTCCGCCCGCGGATTCGCTTGCGTGGTACCTACATAAAAAGTAGCCTATATGCTATTCTAGGTAAATAACTCTTTATATTCCAAGTTTCAACGACATCGGTTGAGCCGTTACTGCGTGATTTAACAACAAACATCCAAACATCCTCACAATCCTCTTTTTTTTATCTTTTTATTAGTATGATGTAGGTTTGTAAACGAACGAAGTTAAACATCATGATTGCTAGTTAGAACAGCTCAAAAATTTAGTTTGAACTGATATCACAGTTCAACAGCCCTGTTTTTCGGGAAAAACGTTATTTTTCCGATCATTATTTTTCATTGTTCAACAGGCCCGTTTTACGGCCCAAAAATGGTTTTTATCTAAGGCGTTTTTAATAGTTCAAAAGGTCTGTTTTCAGAAGCGGTGTTTTTCCACCGTGTATTCTCTTATTGCTTGTATTGCCAGTGATGACATATGGCACTGAGACTTGGTCAAAGTCAAAGTTAAAAGGCGTTTATTTCAATAAAATCACTAGGATCACTTTGAAACGTCTTAGAAACTAGGTGAAGCTACGCCTGCTATAGGCTATACTATATATATATATATATATATATAGCTATAGGCCTCAAACAGAAGCTCAAACTCGCGCAACGGGCTATGGAAAGACCTACTCTCGGAGTTCCAATACGAAATGAGGAAATCAACCAAGGTCTACGACATAGCTCTCGGAATAAATAAATAACACCCAACAGTCACTTAGATAGTTCTGACCCCACACTAGGATTCCCTGTGTCGTGGGTATTTTATTTTTATTTTATTAATGAAACAAAATGAGGGACGCTGCTGCCCATCCCCTAGCTTTTTTCCCTTCGTCGCCTCTTACGCGGATAGAGATATGGAGAGGCCTATTCTTTAACCGGGGCCACCACGGCATTCCCCTCATTTTCATTTCATTTTTTTCAATTTTGTTGTTTATATTATTTTTCGGGATCCCTCATTTTAACAACGATAGCTCTAAATGCGCTCACCAACCCGCATGCCCAGTGTTGTCAGTATGGGGCAAATCCCCCCACATGATAAGGAATTTGCTCTGTCTGTGGGGGAGGCCATGTACAGCAGTGAACGTCTGAAATGATGATGATGAATGAAACATAATCCACAGCTCTTAGGTATATGGTACAACTTAACTAATTCACTTTACTTAAAAGACAATAAAGGATTAATTAAAGCATCCGAAACTATGAGTACCATGGTACCATAACAACCAGACCAGGAACCAATTTTTGCAGATCATACAAACATTTGTCCCTCAACGGGAATCGAACCCCCCTTACGTCTCAGACGGACTCACCTCAAAGTGATCCTAGTGATTTTATTGAAATAAACGCCTTTTGACTTTGACTTTGACCCGCTAAGACACAGGGGTCGTCAAATATAACAAAAAACGTACCTAACACATACGAAAGTATGTGTTATGTAATGAAAAACAAATGTGGCGTGTTATTCATGAAATCAACGAAATAAATGATTATTTGATTAAAAAGTTGACGTAGCGGTAGGCAGGCCATGTAACTCACAGAACCGACAACCGTGGGCTGACCTCATAGCTCAGTTGGTAGTAACTCTGCCTTCTGCGCTAGAGGTTGCGGGTTCGATTCCCGCACAGGACAAACATTTGTGTGATGAATACAGATGTTTGTTCTGTGTCTGGGTGTTCAATATTTATCTATTATTATGTATATCAGTCTCTGGTACCCATAGTACAGGCTATGCCCTAGTTTGGGATCAGTTGACCGTGTGTGATAATATGTCCGGAAATGTCCGAAAATGTCCGTGGGGGAATAAAAGTTGTCGAATGGCGACCACGAACCGGGCGACGCAGTGTTGGACTGTGCACCTTCCGGCCCAGTCCGACCCTATTGGGCTATATCCAGCATTGTATAATAATGATGATGATTATATTACTTTAAATTCAGCTGTTTTCAATGCCTCGATCAATGTTTTAATTTTGAATGCCCGTTGTGCTTTGTATGGTAATAGTTAATAATTTATACTGGCATGTCAAATGTCGACTGCATACATAAATCAATAGTACGCTATCACTAAACTCAGAAGTTCTAAGGAGTTCTATCGAGTAGGTTGGCTTCGTGTTTTTCCGGATTTAAGGAAGGTAAGTCAGCTAGGTAAATAAATAATCCAGAATCATCATCATCATCATCATCATCATCATCATCACCATCATCATCATATCCCTGCCCTTATCCCTTATCTTATATTATCTTTCTTAGAAAAACATGTCGGCACAACATGTTTTTCTCTTCCACTCCCCTCTATCAGCCGTCATATCAGTATTCACTCTTTTCTTACTCATGTCGTCTTTCACACAATCTATCCATCTTCTCTTTGGTCTACCTCTCCCCTTATATCCTTCCACATTCATATTTAACACTCTTCTAGTCACATGACATTCTTCCCTCCGCATGATAATAAATAAATAATAATAAATAAATAATCCAGAATATTCCAGATAAATAAATATTCCGGACATATCACACACGGTCAACTGATCCCAAACTAGGCATAGCCTGTACTATGGGTACCAGAGACTGATATACATAATAGATAAATATTTAACACCCAGACACAGAACAAACATCTGTGTTTGTCACCTCTAGCGCAGAAGGCAGAGTTACTACCAACTGAGCTATGAGGCCAGTCAAGCCGCCAAGCAGCAATGCAAGCATTATTTTTCTTTTGAGCATCACCTAGTTCGATTGGCACCACACTGAAGCTCTACATTCCATTTTGTGAAAATGGATCATCGAAAAAAATTATAGTCACGCGCGCCGTGTTTGTTGCCTGATTCTTGAAGGCTTGGTCGCGAGGAACAGGCGTAGCTTCACCTAGTTTCTATAGCTTACTACGCAATTAAACCTTTTAAAATATCTAAGGGGTTAGTCAGAGGCACTACCAAGCGAAACAGGATCATCGAAATAAATGAAAGGCACGCGCGCCGTGTTTGTTGCCTGATTCTTGTAGGCTTGGTCGCGAGGAACAGGCGTAGCTTCACCTAGTTTCTACAGATTACTACGCAATGAAACCTTTTAAAATATCTAAGGGGTTAGTCAGAGGCACAACCAAGCGAAACAGGATCATCGAAATAAATGAAAGGCACGCGCGCCGTGTTTGTTGCCTGATTCTTGTAGGCTTGGTCGCGAGGAACAGGCGTAGCTTCACCTAGTTTCTAAGACGTTTCAAAGTGATCCTAGTGATTTTATTGAAATAAACCTTTTGATTTGATTTGATTTGCTTGACGACAAAATTATATACAGACAAGGTGGTATTTCCCTGAATGATGTCTGCACAAAGAACCCTCTTAATTTTTTTATTGTAGGTAGGTACTTAGTAACGAAGTTGTAACAACAAAACGGGTTATTTATAAATAGTAGAAATACTAGTTTAGTTTTGTTACCTACGTTCGTTTATGTGACGTAGTTAGATCCAGTTTACAGAGCTGAACTTGATCACGACATAGGCCGTGTTCGAACGGCGTACTTAAGATATATTATTGTCATCTAAAATTTAAATTGTTCCCCGCGTGTTCGTCCGCATTAATATGAAAGCTAGTAGGTATACTTTCTCATAATTTTAATCCCCTACTTCGCCCCCTTTAGGGATGATTATGCAAAAATGTTGAAATACGTATTTCTTTTGGTAATTCTTACCAAAAGCCCTATGTATTTCCAGGTCGCTAACTTGAGGAATTATGGATTGCCCATACAAACTTTCAACCCCTATTTAAACCCCCTTTAAGGTGATTTTCTCAGGAAAAAGTTAACCTTTATCCTTCCCCAAAATATAAACTATCTAACTCCCCAAAATATCTCCTTGACAAATTTCATAACGATCCATTCAGCCGTTGAGTCGTGAAAAGGTAACAAACAAACAAAACATAGTTACTTACGCATTTATAATATTAGTAAGTACTAGCTTCTGCCCGCGGTTTCCCTTCATAAAAAGCAGCCTACATTCTATTCTAGGTAAAGAACTCTAATTCCAAGTTTCATCGAAATCCCTTGAGCCGATATTTTTGGGATATTCAAAATAAATCATGGCTTGCGATATCGTTGTATTATAAATGCGAAAGTTTGTGAGGAAGTTTGGATGTTTGTTGTGCAATCACTCAACCGATTTCGTTGAAACTTGGAATAGATAAAGTGCATTACCTAGAATAGCATATGGGCTACTTTTTATGTAGGTACCATGCCAGCAAAGCCGCGGGCGGAAGCTAGTAATAAATAATCAAAATTGACTTTATTCGGTAGAGATAAGGATCTTTTTGTAACGAATTTTATGTGACATATCAAGGACATCGCATGCCTTTTGAACACGCCTTTAATTAGGTGAGCGTGTTTGATATCTGATTTAATTTAATAAAGTCAGGAAATCCCAGGAAGGAGTGAATAGGTTTCTTCTAGGCAAACGTGCTACACCGTAGACCACATCATTACTTAACATCAGGTGAGATTGTGGTCAAACGTTAGCCTATTTCGTATAAAAAAAAAAAAAAAAAAAAAAAATCCCCATTTTCATATTAAAATATTCCATTTATATCTACCTATATTTTCGTCTGATTTTTAACGTAAAAACTAGCAGTGGTGGTCCCGGCTAAAGAATAGGCCCCTCCATTTCTACCCGTGGATGTCGTAAGAAGCGTGGTAAGGGGAAAAGTAAGGGGACTAACAGCAGCGTCCCTATTCTAACAAAGATAGCCCTAACTGCACTGGCTAACCCGCGGGCAAATTCCCCCCACATGATAGGAATGCGCTCTGGCAACCTTTGGGGGAGGCAATGATCAGCAGTGGACTTCCTACGGCAGAATTGATGATATCTGATATACATACATAAAATCACGCCTGTTTCCCAGAGGGGTAGGCAGAGACCACGGTTTTCCACTTGCTATGGTCCTGACATACCTCTTTTGCTTCATTCACTCCCATCACATTCCTTATACATGCTCGTCGGTTTAGGGTACTCATGACCTGGCCTTTTTCCAAAACGTCACCGATTTGGTCACTAAACGTACGCCTAGGTCTTTCCCTTCCAACGGTCCCATTCACACTCGCCTTATACACCTGTTTCGTCAATCTTCTTTCGTTCATTCTCTCTACATGACCAAACCATCACAGCATACCTTTCTCAATCCTCATCACTACGTCTTCTTTCACCCCACAACGCTCTCTTATCACACTGTTCCTCACTCTATCTTTCAAAGTTACTCCACACATACTACATATCTGATATAACCCTAGCTTTTCTATTAGTTATAATTAACAACTAGAGGGTTGTTAATTATAAAATTAATCAGTAAAAACCTGATATATGAGTTTATAGAAATGTGTAAAAGATAACAAATGTGAGCTACAACAAACGACTGGCCCCATAGCTCAGTTGGTAGTAACTCTGCCTTCTGCGCTAGAGGTTGCGGGTTCGATTCCCGCACAGGACAAACTTTTGTGTGATGGATACAGACAGTGGCGGATTTGCCCTAAGGCCCAGTAGGCCCGGGCCTAGGGCGGCCAGATATTCATCATCATCATTTCAGCCGTTCGACGTTCACTGCTGAACATGGCCTCCCCCACAGACAGCAAATTCCTTATCATGTGGGGGGATTTGCCCATACTCACCACGCTGGGCATGCGGGTTGGCGAGCGCAGTTAGAGCTATCGTTGTTAAAATGAGGGACGCTGCTGCCCATCCCCTATTATTGCTGGCTAGATATTAAAATTGGGTAAATTAATTATGTGCCTTGTCTAATGATGGGTGCCGAGAAAGGGGCGGCACGTGGCCTGGGGCCTAGAGCAGCCAAGACTGTAAATCCGCCAATATATACAGATGTTTGTTCTATGTCTGGGTGTTCAATATTTATCTATTAGGTATATATATCAGTCTCTGGTACCCATAGTACCGGCTATGCCTAGTTTGGGATCAGTTGACCGTGTGTGATATGTCCGGAATATTTATAATAATCAAAAAATAATAGGTAATTCTTAAAATATGATGCAAGCAAAGACTGTAAAGACACTGCAAAATGGCATTTTAGCTGTCGAGGGGCAGAGCGACTTAATCATAGTGTATCCCACTTAATTTTATAAATGCGAAAGTTCATTGTATGGATGTTTGTTACTCAATCACACCAGGACGGCTGAACGGATCTGGATGAAAGGCACAGAGATAGATTATAGTCTGGAATAGCATATAGGCTACTTTTTATTTTAGTACCATGCGAGCGAAGCCGCAAGCTAGTGTTTAATATGTTTTAACCTTTTTTTTTTCGTAATTTATAAATTATTTTTTCTGTAACAGCATTCAATTGTTGTGCACACAATTTAGCTGTTATTTTATTGTTGTGGAAAATACCCTGAGATACTGATCCTTGTAAATTATACTCAATTATAAAAAGATGAACAAAACCAGTTAGATTCTACGTCACAGAATGTCATTGGAAATTATTTAATTGCTTTTTTTTATCGATAATAGCAAGTATTTTTCCCTAACCTTTTAGAAGGAGGAAGGGCACAGCGAGATTTTCTCGTTCTGAATTGGAGCAGCCCGCCTGGGGAGGTACCTCCGCCTTACAGAAGATCGCAGCCAAATAACATTATTTGTTTCAAATAGTGTTGTGTTCCTGCAATGAGTAAGGTTGCCAGAGCTCTCTAGGGGGGAGGGGGTTCGGGGTCGGCAACGCGTGCGTGATGCCTCTGGTATTGCAAGCGCTCATAGACTACGGTAACCGCTTACCAACAGGTGGGCCGTATGCCGTTTGCCAACTCAGTAGTATAAAAAAAATAAAAAAAAAACCTAAGAGAAGGTGAATCTTAAAACGTCACGAGTGGAATTTAAAAGGAAAATATCCAAAAAGTATCAAATACTAGCTTTCGCTCGCGGCTTCGCTCTCGTGGTAACTACTTAAAGAGTCTATATGCTATTATAGGTGTAGAACTTTATATCTATTCTTTTTATTGACTGGCCTCATAGCTCAGTTAGTAGTAACTCTGCCTTCTGCGCTAGAGGTCGCGGGCTCGATCCCCGCACTGGACAAACATTTGTGTGAAAAACACAGATGTTTGTTCTGTGTCTGGGTGTCAAATATTTATCTATTATATTTATCAGTCTCTGATACCCATAGTACAGGCTATGCCTAGTTTGGGATCAGTTGACCGTGTGGATATGTCCGGAATATTTATTTATTTATCTAAACATCCAAACATCAAGTTCGAGCCTAAAATTCCGAGGGTTAGTTATTTTAGCTATGGTTTTTATAGCCCATTTACACTCGCGTGCGAGTCGCGAGGCGAGCCACGAGACACGACGCTCGCGGCTCGCCTCGCGCCTCGTCTCGTCACTCGCAACGTTCGCGTCCGAAGTGCTTTTTGCTCACGAGTCAAAGGACCTTGCGATAAACGACTGAACTCACCACGAGCGTGTAAACAGGAAGCTCATTTACCATCGATCACGCGAGGTGCGGAGCGAGTCACGAGACGAGGGACGAGGCGCGAGTGTATGTACTATTAGATTTTTCGGCTAAAAATATTTAAACTTGTTACAGAACATGAGCAACATCTACGAAGAATCTCTAATATCGCAGCGGGCTCACACTAAGAACAGGATGGAGCAGTGGGTGGAAGCACAGAAGCGGGGGGAGCGGGTCGAGGTCGATGTGTACGGGAAGCCAAGCGAGAAACAGCTGAAGGAACTGGAGAGCGTCAGAAACCTGAGCAAGGAATTACAGGACAACTTACATGTAAGTCAAACTTCAATATTCAGAGATCATCTTGAAACGTCTTAAAAGAGACGTTTCATCAATATATGGAGCCTGCACTGTGTACACTACTCCAAAATATGGCTCAGCAATAAAGTAAACGTATTTAATTGGTTATTTTATTAAAATTGACTTCGTTCTAAGGTACATTAAGATTTTCTTCGACAAAGAGAGCACACAGCGCTACAAAAATATGGCGGATGGACGTGCGTGAAATGTCATTTTGACAACCTACATTTATCTGACAAAACAAAAACATCAAATCAAACAACATGACATAAAAAATATGTCAATGTCATGTCAAACGCCAATTATAAAGCAACATGGCGGCTTTCAAATAGTGTTCACATAGTAAAAAACTTACCAGAAGTACTATTCTTGTACCATCGCATTTGTCTTCAAATTAATGAAATTGTATTTTTCTTGTAATCTTCTAGTTTTTCTTAATTTTTCTATGTAGTGTACATGGACCAGGCCCAGAATGAAATGGCTCCTTTAGTTGAATTTACAAACTTTATTAGTCATCGTTATTTGTAGCTGGTTTGGCCCTGACTGAAGAATAAGCCCCTACATATCTCTTACCCGTGAATGTCGTAAGAGGCGACTAAGGGAAAGAAACTAGGGGATGAGCAGCAGCGTCCCCTATTTTCACAATGATAGCTCTGACTGCGCTCGCCAACCCGCGTGCCTAGCGTGGTGAGTATGGGCAAATTCCCCCCACATGATAGGTAGTCACTCTAGAAATCGGTGGGGGAGGAATGATGATGATAATGATGATTAGTAATCGAGTTGAAGCATATTCAGTCCCAAGCTTTTTTGTCATCGAAATAGTCGTTTTTTTTTTAATGTTATATGGAGGCATCAGGCTTACGGCCCACCTGATGGTAAGCGGTTACCGTCGCCTATTGACATCTGCAACACCTGGCGCATTGCTAATGCGTTGCCTGCCCTGGAGAAATCTTTTTGTATTTTTCTTAAAGCTCTTCATGTTAATACCGAAAATTAAGTTGATTATATCAACTGTTAAGAAAAAAGTAAGTTGTGGTCTTGATCCCGATTCGAAAGATGCACAAATAATATGTTTTTGAACCTATAAATAGATCTACCTTTCTATTTTTTTTCAGGAGCTGGAGAACTCAGTCAGGATCGCTGACGTGGAAAACCAAGCGATGAACCCCACCGCGGAAATTCTTGACTACTCAGAAGAACACGAATTCATGTCCTCGAATGACATTGACAACTGCTACGCAGAAGAAGATAAGGAGGATGCAAAGGAAGAAGAGAAGAGAAGACTGACGAAGGGTAAAGCTGCTAAGACGGAGATTCAGCAATTTTATAAGGATCAGTGTGTTTTTGTTACGGGAGGGACCGGGTTTTTGGGCAAAGGTGAGTGCGCAATTTGCATGGCTTACTTTATTATTATTTTAACTCTGATACATAAACAAGTTAATTCATAATTATGTACCTATACTTATCTACTCGTATAAGCGAGGGAATAGCGAGATTTTCTGAGAGCTGTGGTGCAATTGTGTAATGGAGGTCGTAAGTTTGAGGATGGTTTTACCAATTTTAGCGACATCTGAAGTTCTCAAATTTTTTTTTGTAACAGAAAAAAAAACTAAAAATACAAAGACTTTTGATACATATTAGGAAGTACTCCTTACTTATAACTCATTTGTTAGTATGTGTAGTAGGACTTTTTGGCGGGAACTTGAGAAAGTGATGTTGTGCTCTCAATTTATTTTACAAAACTAGTGTTAAAATGAATAATATTATGAGATTATGGTGGTGTTTTGCGTAATATTGTTTGAGTAAACCGCACGAGTGAAGTGAAATGAAATGATTGCGTGTATCGTCATTTTTCGAGTTGGCGCCTCGAGGTCACATATGGTTTTAGTAAAATAGCCACCATCATATCTTACTAAAACTGAATTTGACTTGACTTGACGGTGACTTGACCATGACTAAGAAGTAAAATGAAGAAGAAAGATAAAAATAACTACGAAGAAATATAAACGTAAGACTTGGCGGTAAGGCCTAGATGCCATAGCCAGCCCAAAAAGGAAAAAACTTAAAAAAAAAAGTATTTGTAGTAGGTAGGTTCTAAATCTAATCCTAAAATAAATCAATTATTTTAGGTTGATTAGGCAAAGTAGTTAGATAGGTGAGTATACAAAATAGAGTTTAAATTAATTTATAAGTATGAGTAACTTTGATCTCCACACTAGGATTCCCTGTGCTGTGGAGACCAAATTATGCTGAACAGTATTCTGAAAAAATGGTGAGCACAGTGTTCGCCATTAGGTATTATAAATATGAAAAGGAAGAAGCTAAGGTTTTGAAGTTTACATTTGTCAAGTTTGGAACGTTTTGAATGTTGCTTAGATTGCTAACATTACCCAGTTACCAACTTCATTGCCATTACGCTTACGCAATTGCAACACAGAGTTCAGAACAGCTGGCGTTTCCGTTCGGAAATCTTTCCGATGTTTTAAAAAAGCCGTGCTGATGTATGTTTTAAAGAAAGAAAGAAAGAACGAAAGAAAATAATTAATTTCCCGTCACATAATATAAAGAAAATAATTTTGAAAGCTTCATCATCTTCCTGCCCTTATCCCACATCATGTGGGGTCGGCACAACATGTATTTTTCTTCCATTTCCCTCTATCTGTCGTCATCTCAGCACTGACTCCTTTCTTCACCATATCCACTTTCACACAGTCTATCCATCTTTTCTTTGGCCTACCTCTACTCCTACATCCATCCACATTCATATCTAACACTCTTCTTGTCACATGACATTCTTCCCTCCCCATTTTGAAAACTTAAATTGTTAAATTTTAAGCTTGATTTAACCAGTCATGCTTGTGCTAGTTACGGCACAGATAGATTTTCTCGTCCTAAATTGGAGCAAAACAGAACATCGCAGCCAATTAACATTATTTGTTTCAAATAGTGTTGTGTTCCTGCGGTGAGTAAGGTTGCCAGAGCTCTAAGGGTCCGGGGTCGGCAACGCGTGCGTGATGCCTCTTGTATTGCAAGCGTTTATAGGCTACGGTAGCCAGTTGCCAACAGGTGGGCCGTAAACTTGTTTGCCATCTTAGCTGTAAACAAAGATAAAATCTGTCTCAGTTTAGGTAATATTTTAATCAAAAAACATTTTCGATCCGCCATTAAAACGTCCAGACGGAAGCTTCGCGTAGGTATGTTACTTAGCAAGAGGTTTTTTTTTATAATACCGTGTTTTCTCAATTTATTCCGCCAACCACTAAATACCGAAACATCAAATTATACGATTTTTATAACATTGAAACATAATAATGAGAACATAGTTATAGTAGGTACTTAATTTGCATAATTATGTATGATAATATGTCTATATAGGTACACAAACATAATAATAAAATGAGATACTTTATAAAGATATGTAAATAAATTCTATTTTTGTTAGCAAAAGAATTTAAACGGGCTTGAGTTCTTAGTTTAATTGAACCAATAATAAATAAATATTCCGGACATAAAACTTTTTCTATTCCAAGTTTCAACGAAATCGGTAGAGCCGTTACGGCGTGATTGGGCAAGAAACATCAAAACATTTATAATATTAGTAGGATAAGGTAATAGGTTTTTGCCAAAAATTAAGCGTTTTTTTTTAAAGTAGCCTGTATAAAGTATAGAACTAGTTTTGCGAAAAGACTCGAAAGAAAAAAAAGTAAGTTTTTTTTTTAATTTAAAAGATAAGAATGTTTTTTAGAGTACGATACCGCCTATATTTTTATTTTTCAGAATTTCAATGCATTTATAAATTTTACGATAGCATGTTTTTTTTTAATTGTGATGTTTTACAAGAACGAAGTGTTTTATTTTTATTTTGAAGCTTTTTTTAAGGTTTTTGTTGCATGGTTTTACTGGCAAGTTTGAGTGGCTTAGTGTTTTTTTGTGGTATTTTCAACTTGTACTTTTGACCTCAAAAGTAGATACTAATTTGAGCGGGTAAGTTGTTTTTTGTGTTTTTGTGATATTTGCAACATAGTGTGTGCTTTGCTTTATACATTCCAAATGCCAATTTAAGTACCTAGTTCCAAAAGTAGCTTGTAGAACCGACAACCGTTGGGGTATAAAGGTTCTCGAATAGCGATCACGAACCGGGCGACGCAGTGTTGGAAGGCCCGATGGACTGAGGGCATTGTTAAAAATTCGGGAAGTCAGTGGATGTTCGTAATGATTTTTTTTTTTATTATTGGTGATGGTTAGGCGTTTGGCCACCATCTCACTTTTGCAAGTGAGATGTGGCCTAAGATAGAGCACGCTTTGCTTTGTGGAGGCCTATGTCCAGCAGTGGACTTCTACAGGCTGATTAATTAATGTTGTTCACCGATGGAAGGAAAAGTCATTGCATGATTTCCTATTATCTTAGAATTCAATCAGATCCAATAATTAACTTATAATTCATTAAGAAACCAAGAGCGACGTTTTCCTTAAAAATCAACCTTAGGTATAAATTAGTAGATACGTATAATTACTAAGAAGGCCATCGCTTAAGGCTCAAATGTCTGGTATTTTTTTATTTATTCCTTCTACTTCTACAAGTTTAACACTTTTAGTGGTTACCTCTGATTTCCTTAGAATCATTTTCTAAGTGCACCGCGGACTAAGAAAAAAATTTAGGTGCCCTTTACCCACTGTACCCTACCCTTTTAGGAGTTATATAAAAATTGTCGCTTCTTAGTTCTGGTTTAGGCTGTGCATTCATAGTCAGTCTCTCAGTGAATAGACGCTATTGCATATACGCTACTGCATTTTTGAAACTATCATGTTTATAAAAAAAAAAAAAAAAAAAAAAAAAAAAAACCGGACATATCACACACGGTCATCTGATCCCAAACTAGGCATAGCCTGTACTATGGGTACCAGAGACTGATATACATAATAGATATATATTTAACACCCAGACACAGAACAAACATCTGTGTTAATCACAAATGTTTGTCCAGTGCGGGGATCGAGCCCGCGACCTCTAGCGCAGAAGGCAGAGTTACTAACAACTGAGCTATGAGGCCAGTCATGTTTATGAACATACTTTTCACTGAAAACGGGATATTTACCATGATTTGTGAGTTTATTTTTTCCCCGATATTTCGACATGGTTACACAGTTAGAGCTATTGCATATTACTCCATTCTACCAGGATGTCATTCATATTTTTTTTTGTAATTGCAGATGGCAGGATAAGCTTGAAGGCCAGTCGCGTTGTGGAGAAGGTTCTTCTTTAAATTTTTGCAATTTGGTATGTGTACTTATTCAGTCCTGGTATTATAAAATGCCTTTTGACAATTCATTTTACATTACATCAATATTATGTAGTTCTGCCAGGAACGTGATTAAATACTGTTTTGATTTTCTTATTTTTTTCGATGCCTACTCTCTCAACTGTTTTTCCATAAGATTTTTTTGTTCGTGTCATTTGGTTTATATAATTATTTAAAATAATAAATTATTAGACGATTATTGTACTAAGCGAATGCTTATTTAGGAATGTCATTATGATAATGAGGAATTTTAACAAAACTTAGAAACAACTTAGAATCCTCCATTCAAGATCATTGTTATTTGTAATTTTCAATTTAAAAAATATATTTAACAAATTTACCTGAAAAAAAAATAATTATATTTAGCAAAAGTAACAATGATGATGATGATAGAGACACATAGGTAAATTAAATTATTTTTGATTGATATAATATGTTTTTTATTTCACCCTAAACTTGCTTGCATGATGTAACACTGATTCTATCTTAGTCATATCCTGTATTAGTGTCACTGATTCTTTCCTGGTCATCTGTATTAGGTCAGTGACCAGGTATGGGGGCCCTGAAAAGGGCCTATGACCGTCGGTGAAAGAATCAGTGTAGTGAAATGATTAAAGTGCGCCTCTTAGAGGCATTTCAAAGATCGATATCTTTGAAACTAAACCAAATGGTAGTTCGCGTTGTATTGGTTACTGGCTTCTGCCCGCGGCTTCGCGCCTACATAAAATTTAATCTTACTGTAAATCTTTTTTTTAATGTTTGTGCGCCGTTAGGTTAAGCCCAGAGATTCATGTTTACCTACCTTTCTTAACATCTGACATTGTATTACATTGTAACACTTGACTACAAACGAATAAATGAAATGAAATAAAAAGTAGCCTATATGCTATTCTAGGTAAATAACTCTTTATATTCCAAGTTTCATAGAAATCGGTTGAGCCGTTACGGCGTGATTGAGTAACAAACATCCAAACATCCTCACAAACTTTCGTATTTCTAATAATAGTAGGATTGTTACATAACCCAGTTTACTGGTCAGTCGGGTAAATTATAATATAATTATAAATATAAATAAATATTCCGGACATATTCACACGGTCTACTGATCCCAAACTAGGCATAGCCGGTACTATGAGTACCAGAGACTGATATACATAATAGATATATATTTAACACCCAGACACAGAACAAACATCTGTGTTCATCACACAAATGTTTGTCCAGTGCGGGGATCGAACCCGCGACCTCTAGCGCAGAAGGCAGAGTTACTACCAACTGAGCCATGAGGCCAGTCAATATCTGTGTTTCATGTTTATTTGATTAAATAGATAATTTCGCATCTAGCATTATCGGGTTCCGTGGTGTAGTGGTTATCACATCTGCTTTACACGCAGAAGGCCGCCAGTTCGATCCTGGCCGGAATCATATCTTTTTGCATTTTTAGGCCAACAACTTATGACTGTCTTTCATACTGAAGCTCTACATTCCATTTTGTGAAAAAGAATCATCCAAAATAATACTAGGCACCATGCAGTGTTTGTTGCCTTATTCTTGTAGCCTTGGTCGCGAGGAACAGGCGTAGCTTCACCTAGACGTTTCAAAGTGATGTAGTTATTGAAATAGACGCCTTTTGAATTTGATTGTATGTCGTCACCAGTGGCGGATTTGCAGTCTTGGCCGCTCTAGGCCCCAGGCCATGTGCCGCCCCATTCTCAGCACCCATCTTAGAGACTAGGTATATAATGAATTTACTTTATTAAAGATAAAGATAAAGATAAATTTATTTGCTTGAACATAATGTAGGTTAACAATGGTCATAAAATAAATAGAGTTTAAATGATGTTCTACCATAGTCGACATACAAAATTACAAATAAATGAATGTCAAAAATCGTATAACTAAAATTTAAAATAGAAGAATGTCAAAATCGTATTAAAAAGAAAAAAAAATAACAAATTAAAAATTAATATTTACTTTAATTAATATTAATTATTGCCAACTTATTTTTTTTTCACGATTTTTTTGGTTACGTAATCCCGGGCGTACTAGGCCTTAAGGCAAATCCGCCACTGGTCGTCACTCAACCAATTTTTAGTAACACTGAATCAAATTTAATTAAGATACAAATAATGACGATTTTATTTATTAGATATTTATTTATTTATTTGATTATAGACGAGCAGCTTCCGCTGATGTGTCTACATCTCACAGTGTCGAAGTTGAAAGTCTATTGTCATGTCTGGTTCACTTTTTTGAGCACTTATTTATTGATTCGTAGCCAGTTGCCGAGCTTGTTTTTGAATGCATTGACAGATGTAGCATAAACAACATCTTCCGGTAACATGTTTTTTGTGGACTACTCTGTTGCTAAAGAAGTGGTACGCAGCAAGTAGGCTAGCAGGAGCACGAGTTAAGTTGACCACGATTTAAGCAATTGTCGCACATTTGATTGAGTGAATTTAGACTTTGGTTGAGTGGTGACTTAGAATTTGTTTAGACAGGTTTTTTTGTTAATGAAACAAAAAACCAAACGAACCAAACATTTCAACATCATCATCATTCCAGCCGTTAGAAGTCCACTGCTTAACATCGGCTTCCCACACAGATTTCCGGAGTGACTTCCTATCATGTGGGGGGAATTTGCCCATACTCACCACGCTTGGCACGCGGGTTGGCGAGCGCAATTAGAGCTATCATTGTTATAAAAAAGGACGCTGCTGCCCATCCCCTAGTTTTTTTCCCTTAGTCGTTTCGTAGGACATCCAAAGGTAGAATGGGCCTATTCTTCAGCCGGGGCGGGCCACCACGGCCAACCAAACGAACATAGAGCTAGAGCTTAGAACAAGATAATTCTTTCTCATTCTTTTTCATTCTTGCTTTCTCTGTGAACGCAGACAAAACAACGAAAGTATGCTCTACGTCTGTTCACACTAAAATAATATGGTAAAGTGGGGACAGAATGAGCATTCGCATCAAAGACATGACATTTTGACTGGCCTCATAGCTCAGTTGGTAGTAACTCTGCCTTCTGCGCTAGAGGTCGCGGGTTCAATTCCCGCACTGGACAAACATTTGTGACTAACACAGATGTTTGTTCTGTGTCTGGGTGTTAAATATTTATCTATTATGTATATCAGTCTCTGTTACCCATAGTACAGGCTATGCCTAGTTTGGGATCAGTTGACCGTGTGTCATATGTCCGGAATATTTATTTATTTATTTATGACCGAATATTTAACACATGCCCACATTTTGCAGTGCAGTGCTGTCATGTCACTGATTCTGTCTTGGTTATCCTGTATTAGATCAGTGAGCAGGTTGAGGTATGGTGATGAAAAGGGCCTATGACCGTCGGTGAAAGAATGAGTGTAGTGAAAGTATTAAAGTGCGCCTCAAACTTAACTTTTTTTTTTTAACAACTAAGTTGGCAAACAAGCATTTTGTAGACTTGTAAGCGGTTACCGTACCCGACTACGGCCCGAATTTGTTAGGTACCTACCCTAGAATGGTCCCCGAAATGATTAGCCTGTACCTAGCAACCCTAGTTACCTACACTGCACTTAACTCGGCATTGTCAATTTTATTTCATTAGCATTAGTGTTTTTTTTTAATATTCCGGACATATCACACACTGTCAACTGATCCCAAACTAGGCAAAGCCTAGTACTATGACTGATATACATAATAGATACATATTTAACACCCAGACACAGAACAAACAGCTGTGTTAGTCACAAATGTTTGTCCAGTGCGGGAATCGAACCCGTTACCTCTAACGCAGAAGGCAGAGTTACTACCAACTGAGCTATGAGGCCAGTCAAATGTGTTGGCGCAAATAGTCAGCTATTTACCTACTGAAGTGCTAATCCCAGTAATATTTCTAGACATAGTAGACAAATCTTGACATAAGAAAAAGATTTTCCATTCGGAAAATGTATGTGCGCTATACTAGTGCTCTCAAACGGTGAAGGAAAACATCGTGAGGAAACCGGCATGTCGTTGAACCTAAAAATTCGAAGTCATGTGACATGTGCACGAAATGATCCTGTTAACGGCGCACTTTAATCCTTTCACTACACAGATTCTTTCATCGACGGTCATATGCCCTTTTCAGGGGCACCATACTTCAACCTGGTCATTGACCTAATACAGGATGACCAAGAAAGAATCAGTGGCACGACAAGAAGAAGAAGTAGCATTATTAAACGTACGTGAAGTTTCACATAAAGATTGATGATTATGACAGGCCTCATATCTCAGTTGGTAGTAGCTCTGCCTTCTGCGCTAGAGGTCGCGGGTTCGATTCCCGCACTGGAGAAACATTTGTGTGATAAACACAGATGTTTGTTCTGTGTATGGATGTTAAATAGTTATCTATTATGTATATCAGTCTCTGGTAACCATAGTACAGGCTATGCCTAGTTTGACGTCAGCTGACCGTCTGTGATATGTCCGGAATGTATTTTATTTATTATTTATTTATTTATTACTATTTTTTTTTATATTAGAAAAAACTTTATTTACAGAAAGAAACTTAAAACTAATACAAGTTAATATTTACAAAATACACAAGAAACAGTTGAGCCATCTAAAGACCGTTACAAATGATCTATAGATAGCTCAACTGATCCAGATCACTACCAGTCGGAAGCGTCCCCAAGACGCTGGCGGAATTGCCACGCTGGATGGCAATGCTAATTCGCTGGGCCAAATAAGAGCCAGCTCTCGGGTCACGCGTCGCTTCGATCAGACGTCCTGATATCTTTTTGAAAACCCGGAGGGCCCCGTTTCCCCACGGACCCAGGGTCTCAATCCCAAAAGGCTCAAATACGTAAGCCCTATCAAGACTAACATATTTGCGCCTTTTGAGATCCTTAATGTCCTCTTAATGTTGACTGGCCTCATAGCTCAGTTGGTAGTAACTCTGCCTTCTGCGCTAGAGGTCGCGGGTTCGGTTCCCGCACTGGGCAAACATTTGTGACTAACACAGATGTTTGTTCTGTGTCTGGGTGTTAAATATATATCTATTATGTATATCAGTCTCTGGTACCCATAGTACAGGCTATGCCTAGTTTGGGATCAGTTGACCGTGTGTAAATATGTCCGGAATATTTTTTTATTTTATTTAATGTACTGACGTGTAAATACCAATTTTTACCAATAAAGTGATTATTCTGATTATTCCTCGGCCGAATCTGCCGAGGATTAAATTTATTACTAATTTCATACGAATTATTGAGTTGCTAAGTTACTAATTGATGTCAAACTTCTCGTATGTTTAATAATTGAAAAATGAATCAGAAAGAGCTAAAGTTTTTTCCCGTTAATATTATTTCTTGTGGTTGATAGAATAAGCCCTTTTCGGGATAGTATACATGTTATGAATCAACTTTTATTTTAAATTTAAATTGCTAACAGCACCATCTGTTTTCTAAATCATGCAACTTTTCAGTGCTCATCGAGAAGCTGCTACGTTCGTGCGGAGACATCGACACAGTCTACGTTCTCGTTCGGAACAAGAGAGGAAAAGATCCCCGTTCGAGGATACACGAGCTGATGGATGAATTTGTAAGTACCTACCAGGCTGATCCTAAGGTCGTGGGTTCGAATTCCAGAAATAGAGGGGAATCCTCAGAACGAAAGTATTGAAAGAGTCTTCGAAAAGAAAGTAGGGAGTTGTCAAGGAGTCTTTAAATCAAAATTAGTAAGGAAGTCATTATTAAAAATATTGAGGGGCTTTGAAATTAAAGTATTGTAGGAGTCTTTGAAACGAGAGTTGGAAACATGTGATATTGATTAAAGAGTTGCGATTGATACGCCGAGAGTGGACATCGATAAAACAGACAAAGGTTCTCAACTAATAAAAAAATAGTTCAAACAAGTGGCTGCCCGCGGCTTCACTCGCATACTATCCAGATAAAAAATAGCCTGTGTCCTACCTCAGGGCTTAAACTATGCCAAATTTCATCAAAATTGGTTCAGCCTTGGTTAGTCATGTGACAACAGACAGACAGAACTACTTTCGTATTTATAATGTTAGGTTTTGTTGCGAACAGCGCCTTCTTTTTGTAAACTACTGCAACTTTAGATTGCTTATTTTTTTCAGGTTTTCAGCAGAGCACACGAGGAAAACCCTAAGGGTATTCATAAAGTGGTCCCGATCATTGGCGATATGGAGCTCCCTGGGCTTGGAATAAGTGAGGAAGACAGGAAAACTCTCATAAGCAAAGTAAATCATTATGTTTTACTAACTCAAAAAAACTGACTTCAAGTTAAGCCCGTTCCGTACAAAGGATGAATTTTGTTTAGATACCTACACTACCTCTTATTTAGGTATTAAGTCTCGGCCTATCTCCCTGTTGCCATACCCCAATACAGGGTTCATATGAGAAACCACCTAAATATCTCCTACCTGTAATAAACCATGTGAAAGCAATAAAATATATGTATTGTAAATGTATTCAGTATTAAATTAAGTCCATAGAGTCCATACTCTTCTTGATTTTTCTCGTGCATTTGACTCGATAAATATCAATCTTCTCCTTTCTAAGCTTTCTTATTATGGGTTTGATGCACAGACAATCAAATGGTTCCATAGTTACCTGGATCATAGACTTCAGTTTGTTGAACTGACTTTACCCAATAGGTCTAGGTCACAATCTGCTCCTCGGCCAGTGCCTAGAGGTGTCCCGCAAGGTTCCATTTTAGGGCCAATCTTATTTGTGCTTTACAGTGCTGACATAATCAAGGCCATAACTCACTGTAGGTATCATCTCTATGCTGATGATCTGCAGCTGTACCTTTCATTTCCACCCTCTGATATTGCCAGTGCTGTAATAAAAATAAATTCAGACTTAGTTGAGGTATCCAGTTGGTCTAAATATAACTCTTTAGTCATCAACCCCAAAAAATCCAAATTTATGCTAGCTGGCTCAAGGCAGAAAGTGCAGGAACTCCAAACTACTCCTATTCAAATTATAGTTGATGGTGAAGCTGTTGAATGTGTGACAGAGGCAAGAAACCTTGGGCTAATTATGGACAACCACTTACATTTTGAAAAGCATATTGTTGAGAGTGTGCGCAATTGTTTTTATCGCTTGAGGTTACTATACAGGATTCGCCCATACATAAGTGAGGCAGTAAGAATAAATCTTTGTGAATCTCTAATCCTCTCAAAACTAAATTACTGTGACACTGTCTATGGACCATGTCTGCTCAGCAAGACCATAAAACTTATTCAACGGGTCCAAAATGCCTGTGCTCGTTTTTGTTTCCATGTCCCACCGCGTTCACACATCACACCATTCTTAAACTCATCAAATCTCCTCAAAATGGAAGCACGGAGAAAGCTTCATCTTGCGGTGCTCCTCTTTGGGGTTGTCAAAAAGCAATACCCGAAATATCTTTTCGACAAGTTGGTAATGGCACGTGCTCATATGAGATATCCGAGAAGATATGGTACCTTTGTGTTTGCTACACCGAAGCACAAATCTATGGCATTCCGCGGATCCTTTAGATTCGCCGCCTCTCGGTGTTGGAATGACCTGCCTCCGCCAGTGCGCGCCCTGAAAACAGTAAATAATTTCAAGATAGTTTTTAGAAGACAGCTTTTCCAGGAGCAAGTAAAGGCATCATAGCTTCCCACTCTTTTTCCTCCTCCAGTGGGTATCCTGGGTATATTTTAGAACACTGAAATATACCCGGCATACCCACTGGTATCAACTACCTACTGGTATGTAACAACCTACGTAAAGTAGGTACCTACTCACCCCTGTTGTTTGCGCGTCGATCTCAAAGGTTCCACTTCTTTCTATTCCATTAGAGACATCAACACAATGCTACGCTCACTGATCTTGTTTCACTTGATACATATAATTACCGAAATATCCGTTCGCTAGCTCAGTGGGTAAATCACTTTTGTTGACACCGTTTAATTGAAAAAGTAGCAATATTCAAGCGAAGCGACGCCATCGGATCATACTTGCTAGCACAGACCAATAGGATGCTTGCTTGCTACCACAGACTACTATGGAATACGAATAAACAACACACCACAGGCTAGAGAGATACTACTTTATTTAATAATATACCTATATACTTATTATTTTATATAATATCTTCTATGTTCCTACTTATATATATATAACTATCCATTTATTAATACATACCTACTATAAATATTATGTTTATTGATGTTCGTCACGTCACGTCGCCTAGGCCCCGTCTGAAAACCAGCGCCGCACCGTACTTATTATGTTTGGTGCAGCTTTATGCTGAGACGGGACCCATTTGCCCCACACAACGCATACCTACTCAACCTATCTACCGCCTCACCTACCTACATGTTTTTGTTTTTCTTATTGTTTTTTTTTTTTTTGTATTACTAGATTTAAGTATTTTTTTTTCTTTCATTGTCTTCCTACCTACCTACCTACTTACTGCGTTGTGGGTCAAATAAATAAATTTTCTTTCTTTCTTTCTTTCTTACTCAACACTGAACATCTATCTGCCATTTCCATAATGGTAATAAGATGTTCAGGCAGTTAAATATTTTGTACATTTTTCCAGGTATCAGTAATCATCAACGCCGCTGCCACGGTCAAGTTTGACGAGAAGCTGTCCGTCTCCACGGCGATCAACGTGAAAGGGACCAAGGAGGTGATCAGACTAGCCAAGGAATGCCGGAACCTGAAGGCGCTAAGCCACGTATCGACTGCGTTCTCCAATACGCAAGTGAATTATATTGAGGAAAAGTAAGAAAAAAAATGTTATTGAAAATAATTGAAAACAAAAATTGCCATGGCCATGGCTGAAGTATAGCCCCTCCATATACACCGTACACGTGGATGTAAGTGGCGACTAAGGGAAAAAAGATATGGGAATGGGCTGTAGATTCTTCTATTTTCGCAAAGATCTCTAACTCTCTAGGGACTAACTACTAGGGACTAAACTCTTACTCTCTAGAGAAGAGCTCTAACTGTTTAACATTTTCCACCTCCTTAGGAGTAGTTTGGACATAAATCTGACGCAGTCATTTTGAGGTGTTTTATTCCAGGTTTTACGAGCCCCCAATATCAGTGGACGCGTTAGAAGCTGTCTCTGAACTGGACGAAAATCTCGTTGAAAGCATATTACCCACGTAAGTTTATTGGCCCTGTATGGCCCAATTAGCAATATAAATAAATAACACCCAACAGTTACATACATAGTCCTCACACCACATTAGGATTCCCTGTGTCTTGAGTAGGATCAGAAACTATGGTATACAGCCATGGTACCACAATACCCAGACCCGGAACAAATCCTTATTTGCAGATAATGCAAACATTTGTCCCGCAGCGGGAATTGAAACCGCACCCCTTGCGTCTCAAATGGGCACACGCCGGTGAAATTTGTTCTACGAATAAAGTTTGTTCTGCGACTTTCGGAAATTCAAAATTTTTTATTTAAGAAACTATGCAAATATCAGCTGTTTTATAGTCAAATCAGTTCAAACTCGAATACTCATTGTTTCAGGTAGTTATCTTGATGTCCTTTTTAGCCTTATTTGACTTTTGTTCATGACATCGAGTCTCTTTGATCGAGCGAGCGAAGATCTCTTAAACAACTTGGAGGAATCGTTTGTATGTTAATGTCGTCTATTTATTTTTCAGATTGCTTGGCAAAAGACCGAATACGTACTGCTTCACGAAGGCTGTGGCTGAGGAAGCTGTGAGGACATTTGGGGAAGGCATGCCTATCTGCATCGTCCGACCCTCGATTGGTATGTACTTCAGATCTCTTTACCATCAACCAATATAAATGTCTATGTCTATGTCTAACCATGTCAACGGACGGACCCTACTCTGTGTAAGGTCCGTCCGTGGACATGGTTGATCTCTCTCTTTGGCTCTACTCTTTAAACCTATATGTTATTATTACCTGTGTGCACACTTATATTATAATAATAATAACAGATTTATATACTTAAAGACTAACGTAAATAAAAAAGAAACAGCTGATCTGATGAATCTATGAATCAATTGGTTCACTAATCGTTGCGAGTCACGAGTGTTGAGTTTGTCGACGGTATATGAGATCGCGCTACTTTAATCGCGTGATTTTTAAAAGGCCGCGGTGAGCGGGCTTCACAACTTGTGCTAATCCACTTAATTTTAGGGCTGTAATAAAGCTATAATGAGCTGCTAAGTTCGCAGTTCATTTATTGATCTGATCTGTTACAGCACTGACGGACTAAATGTGGTAACATTATTACAAGTTTTGACATAAGGGGAACTGTCAAATCGGTAAACTTATGTTAGACTATCTAAAGATAAAAAAATAGTTTTTTTATGTTTCAGTGGTCTCATCCTATGAGGAACCAGTGAGGGGCTGGACAGACAGCGTCTACGGGCCCACAGGTCTTGTGATTGGCATCGGCACTGGCGTAAGAGAGCTTTATCACACACTAATACTTAAAATATTATAAAAAGCATATTCACCATATTGGTAACATCCTTCTTGTTATTGGTGTCGGTTAAAAAATAGCTTTGTCTGTTTTGCACGACTACTGAAACGATCTTGGTGAAAACCACTACGCCAACACGGCTTTTGGCAGTTGAGCCGCCGCCAAATTTGTTAAAACGCCATCTGTATTGTAAATATTGCAACTCTTCATGCTTCAGCCTTAATTTTTTTCGAATTATTGAGACTGCGAAATTCGATTTAAATTTTTATGATATTTTTTCTATCAGGTCCTGAGAACCATGTACATGAACAGCGATAAAATCGCTGACATGGTACCCGTTGACCTCACTGTGAATGCCATACTTGCTTCCGCTTGGCACACTGCCAAAAACTTCAAAGAAAAGTAAGTCTCTACTTATTTAATACAAGGAATCACGAATACACGAATAAATGACGACGTATGTTGTATTTTTCACTGACACTTAAAATTATGTTATTATGTAGCTGCTAAATTTGTTTTAACGCCATCTCTATTGTAAATACTGCATTTTTTGTTTCAGCCAAACCTCACATATCCCGATCTACAACTTCGTTTCCGGCGCACAGAATCCCATTTCATGGGGGGAGTTTATTGATTTAAATAGAAAATACGGCATTGATAAGCCGACTATGAAAGCTGTTTGGTAAGTTTTTTACAAAGTTTTTAGTTATTATATTGTGAATAATAGCAAGGAAGTAGGAAGTTGAAGTGGCAGTGGGCGGGCCATATTGGTCAACCGACAACCATTGAGTTTTTTTTTATTTTCTTATACCTTTGTTTAATTCTGAAGACTGTTTTTAAGAAAAAGTGATTTTATTTAAATAAACACCTTTTGACTCTTTTACCCTAATATTTCAATTTTTTGTTTATGAAATAAATAATTCTATCCGCAGGTACTACGGATTAAACCCAACGAATTGCTACTACATGTTTTTGTTCTACAACTTCTTCCTACATTACCTGCCGGCTATGTTCGTGGACTTGTATTGCGCGCTCACGGGGAAACGGCAAGTGTAAGTTATTCAAATATAGATGGCGCTAATCGCAAACTCTATTTTACTATAAAATAATGTTACAATACATCTTGAATGGCCTCATAGCTCAGTTGGTAGTAACTCTGCCTTCTGCGCTAGAGGTCGCGGGTTCGATTCCCGCACTGGACAAACATTTGTGACTAACACAGATATTTGTTCTGTGATATTTGTTCTGTGTCTGGGTGTTAAATATATATCTATTATCTATATCAGTCTCTGGTACCCATAGTACATGCCTAGTTATATATTTATGCATAGGCTATGCCTAGTTTGGGATCAGTTTACCGTGCGTGATATGTCCGGAATATTTATTTATCAATCTTTTCTTTGAAAGTCAAGTAAGCTAGGTACACCAAGCAACGACATAGCTTCGAAGTAAAACTATTGTGCGGTCTTACTGCTGAAGAGCTAGTGTAGAGCACTGGTGGAGTGGTGGTAGGCCTGGCCTTCCGATCCAGAGTTCGAAACCCGGTCTTGCATCAATGGATTTTTCAAAATTTATGTGCGCTATGCTGGTGCTCACAAACGGTGAAGGAAAATATCTTGTGGAAACCGGCATGTCCTAAAAATTCAAGACTATGAGGCGCACTTTAATCCTTTCACTACACTGATTATTTCACGGACAATCATAGGCCCTTTTCAGGGTCACCATACCACAACCTGTGGTGCAATTGCCTAAGCGTAATGGCAATGAAGTTCCTAACTTTGAGGGTAATTTTAACAATCTTAGCAACATTCAAAACGTTCCAAACTTGACAAGGGAAAACTTCAAGACCTTAGCTTCTCCCTTTTCATGTTTGAAAAACTTCAGATGTCGCTAAAATTGATAAAATCATCCTTAAAATTGCGATCTTCATTACCATTTCGCTTACGCAATAGCCTGGCTGGTCACTGACCCAATACAGGATGACCAAGAATCAGTGACACGGCAAGCAAGCTAGAATCGATCTCTTCCAGACAACTGGGGGGGTGAGTGAGAGTTGGCGCAATAGTTTTCACTCCCACTCGTGCGCGGAAACAAGCACGTTGCGCGTGTTTTTGTATGGACATAAGATATTTTTTACAAAAACTAAAAACCGACTTCATTTTCCTGAATCAGAACAAGATTAATATCAACCTCTTTTTTTTTGTTATCAACCTCTTTGCGTTTTGCTTAAAATAGCAGCAACCGAACGAAGTCGCGGGCATAACCACACCATACAACCATTGACAAAAAAAAATTCGGCAAGTCGTGATTTCAAGAGATGATGACGTTTTTTAAGTTTTACGGGACAAGTAGCAATCCCTCAGGAATTGAATGAATATGGAACCACCCCGGGATCATACTCTATACACCAGCGAATTATCAAAATCGGTTTAGGCGGAGATATCGAGTAAAACACAAAAAAAACAGCCGACTTCAGAATCTTCTCCTTTTTGAAGTCGGTTAAAAATGAGTGACAGTAATCGTCCGCTAGAGGCGCTGTTACGGATTCCATACATAAACACGTGGATCGCGCTCACAAGTGAGTGTAAAAACCATGGTGTCAAATCCCAATCTTCGAACTTTGTACGTACCACTAACCGTGTCGCGCGTAGGTACATTACGACGTGACGGCAGAAGGGATGCTGGCGTATCTCAATCAGAAGACCGGCCTAACCATGAGGGTCAAGAAGTTGGAGTCTCGCTTTAATGTGGATTTCTATTTTAATAATTTATAATTTCTAATTCCTTTATGGTAAGAGTAGGTACAGTAGTAGGTAGATGCGTGTTGCCAGTGATGACATATGGCACTGAGACTTGGTCGCTAACTATTGGCCTTATACACAAGCTCAAAGTCGCCCAACGGGCTATGGAGAGAGCTATGCTCGGAGTTTCGCTGCGTGATAAAATCCGAAATGAGGAAATCCGTAGAAGAACCAAGGTTACCGACATAGCTTTCAGAATTAGCAGGTTGAAGTGGCAGTGGGCCGGCCATATAGCTCGCAGAACCGACAACCGTTGGGGAACAAAGGTACTCGAGTGGCGACCACGAACCGGACGACGCAGTGTTGGAAGGCCCCCCACCCGATGGACCGACGACATTGTTAAGGTTGCGGGAAGTCGGTGGATGGAAAAGGCTCAAGACCGTTCGTCATGGAACTCTTTTGGGGAGGCCTATGTCCAGCAGTGGACTTCATCAGGCTGATGATGAAGAGTAGGTACCTACCTACTGATCGCTTGTCGATGCGGGGAGATGTGGCCTAAAGGTGTCAAATTCTTTTTTTTTTTTTTTTATACTACTGAGGTGGCAAACAGGCATACGGCCCACCTGTTGGTAAGCGGTTACCGTAGCCTATGAGCGCTTGCAATACCAGAGGCATCACGCACGCGTTGCCGACCCCGAACGCCCCTCCCCCTGAAGAGCTCTGGCAACCTTACTCATCGCAGGAACACAACACTATTTGAAAACAAATAATTTTATTTGGCTGCGATCTTCTGTAAGGCGGAGGTACCTCCCCAGGCGGGCTGCTCCAATTCAGAACGAGAAAATCTCGCTGTGCCCTTCCTACTCTAAAAATTCAGGAGGTTCGTCGTCACCTATACGTGTGCAATAATTAATTAGAGGTATTTTATAGGTATTTCTAGTTTTTACCATCTGTACTATTTTTAAGTTACCTGAAATATTTATATTAATATTATTTGAGTTTTCAGAATGCTAAAACTGTACAACAAAGTGATGAAGTTAGCCAATATCCTCTTCTACTTCTCCATGCAAGACTGGAAGTTTCAAGACTCGGGAGTGAGAGCGATGTGGGGTTCGCTGTCGGCCGCTGACAAGGCCGTGTTCCCCTTCAGCATGGCGGAGATGAGCTGGGAGTACTTATGTGAAATATTTCTAGTTGGTAAGTGGTTTCTTCAGTTGTACAAGATTCATAACATGTATAACATCCCGAAATGGGGTTATTATACTAAACAAAATGAAAGAACTTTGGCGAAAAAAATCAATATTTTGCTAATATTATTGTCAAAATTTGTCAGTTTCGTCCCACCACCATGTAACACAGTGCCAAATCGCGTTTGAAAAAAAAATATTTCTTTTTTGATATAAAAGTTTATTCTATTTTTAGGATACATACACACTCGTTCGAGATCGCTTAGTAACTAACGTTCATACTTCTCGCTTCCAACCAAAACTGATGGCTCAAGTATCATTCACACTTACAGGGTCCCTACATGTGCATTAGGCATAAGAACCTAACTTTGGTTTTATGTACAATGTGTGATCCATTAGGTATTTATTCGTTAAGACGTAGGTATTCCAGCAGTTATTGGGACGTAATGCTCCAGGTGTTGCTGATGTCAATAGGCGACGGTAACCATTTACCATCAGGAGGGCCCTAAGCCGGTTTACTTCCGCAAACATAAAAAAAAAAATTACTGGTAGATTATCCAAGGTATAATAATAACGTACAGGACAATGCCGTGTGAACCGGCTCTATGACCTGACAAATTTCCACTTTGACAGGTCATTCAATAATTAAGTTTTATTTTTTTAGGCCTTCGAGTGTACCTCGTGAAGGATGACCTTTCGACCCTCCCTGAGGCCAGGAAGAGGTGGAACAGGTAATATTCATCATGAAACAGATATCATCATCATCATCATTTCAGCCGTACGACGTCCACTGCTGAACATGGCCTCACAGACAGAGCAAATTCCTTATAATGTGGGGGGATTTTCCTATACTCACCACGCTGGGCATGCGGGTTGGCGAGCGCAGTTAGAGCTATCGTTGTTAAAATGAGGGACGCTGCTGCCCATCCCCTAGCTTTTTTCCCTTAGTCGCCTCTTACGACATCCGCGGATAGGTAGATATGGAGGGGCCTATTCTTCAGCCGGGGCCACCACGGCCACAGCCTGTGGTCAGTCGAGAGACTAAAATATGTTTTTTTTTTCAGATTATACTACATGCATCTAACCTTGAAGATTGTGACTGTGGTTGTAGTAATAAGTACCCTGTATTTAATATTTAGACCTGTGATTTCTGCTTTATTCTAATTGATAAGTAGAAATATTACTTAAGTTAAGTCTAGTATCGCGCCACGAAGTTATTTAGACACAGTGAACTAAACTATCCCGAAAGGCCGCTCTTATTCTATTAACAAAATGAAATAAGAATACATTAGCTGTACAAATAATAATTCAAAGTTATAAAAATAAATAAATATATAATTAAGATAGATTAAACACTTAATTGTACACATATAGTCTGGTCTGGAATCTGGAATAGTCTGGAATAGCCAGGGGTTGAAAGCGGTAGAGGTTATAGGTACTGGTACCGTTAAAACATTTCGGTACCATTATGCTATACCGGTAGGGCATTACGGTACCGTTATTTCATACCGGTAGATTTCGGTACCGAAATTTTGAGCCGCGGCTAGTTCGCTTGACAGTCGCGCCGCGGTGGCGGGGTGGCGGCGTTTCATCAAAGAAAACCTTTATTTATTTCGGTACCGGTAGCGAAATAAACCGAAATGAACTGCGAAACCAGATTTTCCGGTACCGTTATATTTATCGGTAAAGAAATATTCGGGTAACCGGAATTTATCGGTATGACGTCATATCGTTATTTAAAGGTACCTTTATATTCCTTTATAGTCCTTGGGAATAGCATATAGGCTACTTTTTATGAAAGTACCTCGCGAGCGAAGCCGCGGGCAGAAGCTAGTATATATTAGATCTACAACAAACTTAATGTCACAATGGGCGGCCTTATCGCTGAAAGCGATTTCTTCCAGGCAAGCTTAGGATGGATAGTATTGAACAAACAAATATGGACAATTTAGATTAGGGTCAGAAGTTTTTTGTGTTTTTATTACCTATATAATAAATAATAAAATAAGATTATAATATATTTAAAAGAGATTATGTTCGCGGTATTATTAACAGAGATTCATGATCCAGTATTTAAATAATTATTTTGTTATTATTATCTAGTATTCGTGGTAAACTTAACTGATGTTAAACGATTTTTTTTTGACAAAATATATTTCTTTATTGTGATATTATGCTCAATTTTTAGTATGAATTGTAAAATTATGAATCATAATATATTTATTATGAATAAATAATAAGCTCAATTATACAATACCTATATTAAACAAATAAAACGACTTTATTGTTTTATTTACCTTAGTCAAGTTCCTGGACGAGACGGGCGATTCAGTGTTGAACCCGATGGACCGATGACATTGTGAAAGTTGCGGGAAGTCGGTGGGTGGAGAAGGCTCCAGACCGTTCGTCATGGAAATCTTTGGAAGATATTTTCTCATATGTCGCTTACGTCGATTACTTTCGAGCGCCTTCTAACGCTTGCTATCTCTTTCCGCATTCAATTACAGTACATAGCGCTGTCACTTTCTTCACTCCGGACACTCGACAATTATGATTTTTGTATCCTCCTAAGAGGCGCATTTTAATCCTTTCACTACACTGATTCCTTCACCCACGGTCATAGGCCCTTTTCAGGGCCACCATACCTCAACCTGGTCATTGATCTTAAACAGGATGACCAAGAAAGAATCAGTGACACGACAAGGAGGAGGAAGCACAAGTTGATTGTTAGGTATACCTAGTACATAATTTTAACTGAATAGTGTACCTACCTACATATTTTTTTTCTGTGTCTGGGTGTTAAATATATATCGATTATTTATATCAGTCTCTGGTACCCATAGTACAGGCTATGCCTAGTTTGGGATCAGTTGACCGTGTGTGATATGTCCGGAATATTTATTTATTAATCTTAATTTTTAGTATGAGTAACATCATTTTGAAAATTGTGAGATATATTTATATCTTACGACCTCGGTGGCGCAGAGGAAGTTTGAAAGTAGCGCTAGTGACTGAGAAGTTGAAGAGCAAAAGGTTAGCGGGGTATGGGCATGTCATGAGGAGGGATGAATGCCATGTGACTAGAAGAGTGTTAAATATGAATGTGGAAGGATATAAGGGGAGAGGTAGACCAAAGAAAAGATACAATAGATTGTGTGAAAGACGACATGAGTAAGAAAGGAGTGAATGCTGACATGACGGCTGATAGAGGGGAGTGGAAGAGAAAAACATGTTTTGCCAACCCTACATGA
This sequence comes from Anticlea derivata, assembly GCA_947579855.1. Taxonomy (NCBI): domain Eukaryota; kingdom Metazoa; phylum Arthropoda; class Insecta; order Lepidoptera; family Geometridae; genus Anticlea; species Anticlea derivata. Next base: position 1,403,680 of record OX388287.1, on the reverse strand, counting down.
AGTGGGATAAGGGCAGGGAGATGATGATGATGACCTCGGTGGCGCAGCGGACGATTGCCCGTCTGAAACGCAAGGGATGCGGGCTCGATTCCCGCGCGGGACCAACATTTGCATGATCTGCAATAATTTGTTACGGGTCCGGTGTTGTGGTAGCATGGTACTCGTAGTTTCTGATACCCACGACACAGGGGATCCTAGTGTGGGGTCAGGCAGTACTATATATGTAACCGTTGGGTATTTTAGTGCAGGCAAATGTAAAATAAGACCTGTAACTTTACTATAGTCTGAAATAAATTATTTATTATTATTATTAAAATGTTATGGTTATTATTATTATTGTTAAATGTACCTACAGGTCAGTAAAAATAACACAAAAGTACATTTAAAGCATTAAATTTATTTACAAAATATAATACACGTCGAACATACACATCAACTATGTATAACTACTTATATATTATACTGTACATAAGATACATTTGAAAACACTAGCTTTTTATCTTGATGTGTGACGTTACATGATTTGGGGACACGAAAAAATATCACTTGTCAGTTGTCAAGATAAATGCAAAAAGGTAACAAACAGGTACAAACATACAAAATCACAAAAGTAACTTATAATTCTAAAAGTTTTACATAATTTTTCAAAAAATATAAATCATCCTAAAACGCATTCGAATTCAAAATTCAGTGAAAACCAAAGCATTTATGTAATTTAAGAGAAAATATATTAAAAATCTCACTATATTGAAAAACAATTTTCACTACATTAGTTTGGCCAGATTACTCAAAATTCCAGTCATTCATCATCATCATCAGCCTGATGAAGTCCACTGCTGAACGTAGGCCTCCCCCAAAGAGTGCCACGACGAACGCTCTTGAGCCTTCTCCATCCACCGACTTCCCGCAACCTTCACAATGTCATCGGTCCATCGGGGGGGCCTTCCAATACTGCGTCGTCTTGGGATCATAATTTGCGCTATGTATAATTATTATTTTTACAAAACATTTCGAGTTTGTTCTGTGACTAAAACTAAAATTTTATTTACTAAATACAAAATATACAATCAAAATTATGCTCAAAGTAAAAGGAACAAGAGTTTAAGTTATTAATTTATGCAATATTAAGTAAAAAAATGTCTTTTAATTATTTACAAACTTAAATAAAATAAAATTTCTAGAAATTTACACAATTTTGGGGTACACGTTGCAATATTTCAGTCTATTTATACATTACTATTTATAACTTCAATGTTTTTATACATAATCCACGTCCATAGAAAAAAATAAGTTTTAATTTATATTCCAGACAACGTATGATCAAATTTTTAATTAAAATGTTATCATCTAATAAAATTATACTGTCTGCTAAACATTCTTAGAAAAGTATTGCTAATTAGGTCGTACTTTGTTCAAGATTTCATGAAACTTCATTGAAAATTCTCAAACATTGAGATTTGAAAATATTATTTGTTGTTGATTTGGCGAGAAAATAAAGGAAATGAGAAATGTGAATTCGTGCCATGGCGTAGTTGGTATCGCATTGCATCATTCAAGGCGAAGATGCGGGTTCGAATCCCGCTGGTATATTTAATTTTAATATTGCAACTAAAAATAATAATATTGCAACTTTAATAGTTCAAAATATTTTGATTTGCAAAATTGATTCTATTACTTTAAAAAAAACCTGTTTAACCTGCAAATTTTTTAAATACCCATTTATTGTTTTTAAATTCGTAAAATTTATCATTTTGTCTCTTAATTTTAATGGTGATGCCCCATTGTCAGCAGAACTGGCAAGAGAGCACCAACTGTCAAAATTATGACCTCAAAAACTTGTAGCCCGCCGAATCCCTTAGCGCCGCCATCTTGCATCGGCAGCAATGTATGCGTGTTGGAATGCGGGTGCGGGTGTGTGAGCTCCGGCAACACATGCACTGTGGCCACGTACAGGAATGTACCAGCTGAGAATAACATGGCTATACCTGTGGAAGATTACATTTGGAGGATGAGTTAGGCGCAAGTGCGACCAAGGTCACCGACATAGCTTTCAGAATTAGCAGGTTGAAGTGGCAGTGGGCCGGCCATATAGCTCGCAGAACCGACAACCGTTGGGGAACAAAGGTTCTCGAGTGGCGACAACGAACCGGACGACGCAGTGTTGGAAGGTCCCCCACCCGATGGACCGACTCTTTGGGGGAGGCCTATGTTCAGGACTTCATCAGGCTGATGATGATGATGAAGTGCGGGTTCGATCCCGTGGATGGACATGTTGTATCGGGATCTGGGTGTTGTGGTACAGTCTCCACTAGCAATGACAATATATAAGGTATACAGGGCGTCCCACGGATATGCCACATGGAGGAAAAGTACCTTGAATATTGTAGATTGAACATTTTACTGAAAGACATTTTACCTATTCTTCAGCCGGGGCTTTGTATTAAAAAAAATTGTATTAAAATGTTAAAATTCATGGTCTTCCTTTTATTTTTGACATTTAGCAAAAAATAATCCTTATGATGAAGCCTTTCGATCGGCATGATAAAGCAACAGGGTGATTATTTTTCTCGTGTAACAGGTTCCGGTTCAACCGTGTATTTATTTAAATATCTATGAATGCAGTTTAAATTGTTTTTTAAATTCAAATAATGTCTTCCTTCAGTAAAATGTTCCATCCACAATATTCAAAGTACTTTCCCTCCATGTGGCATATCCATGGGACGCCCTGTATATTTGCTAATTGTGTGTAGATGTCTCTATCGAGAAAGCATACATATTATACATATGTATAATGTATGTATAATGTATGTATCAAAAAGAATCAAAAAGATTTCTCCAGATTTCTTCTCGCATTAGCAATGCTCCAGGTGTTGCAGATTTCAATAGGCGACGGTAACCGCTTACCATTAGGTGGGCCGTAAGCCTGTTTGCCTCCGTATAACATAAAAAAAAAAAAAAAAAAATGTATAAGCGTTGTATCGTACTAACCCTACTAATATTATAAATGCGAAGGTTTGTGAGGATGTTTGGATGTTTGTTGTTCAATCACGCCGTAACGGCTTAACCGATTTCATTGAAACTTGGAAAAGATGAAGTTCTTTACCTAGAATTGCATATATGCTACTTTTTATGTACGGTACAATGCGAGCGAAGCCGCGGGCAGAAGCTAGTATTATATATGATAGATAGATAGATAGATAAATTGTTTATTTGACACACACACAAATACAGCACAGACAGAGATAATAGCAAACAGAAGAAACAACAGCAGATAACAATCACACAAAATAAAATAAAGCTTAGTAGGTAGGTAGGTTAACAGTAAAAAAAGACGAATACAAGTAGCAATACAACATACACAAGAGAGACAGCTGAGCCATCTAAATACCGTTACAAGCGATCTTTATCTTTAGCTCAACTGATCCAGATCACTAACAGTAGACACAAGAGAGAAAAGCAGGCGCCTACCTCACCCATCAAGTGGGTGCCAACTGGTGGGTGATACCTACATTTCATGTGCTATCGTCTACGCTGCAGTGGCATGGGTCAAAAAGGTCCTATCTCAGCTTATTGCTGCTCCGCCGAGGCGTAGCAGCGCTGGTTTTCAGATTGGACCTGTGGAGTAAGACCTCACGATCGCTTGGACAAGAGAGAGTTAAACGAAGTATGTGTGTGTAACTTTGAAAGATAGAGTGTGCTATGAGAGGCGTGATTTTATGTATGTATTATGTATATTTAAGTGGCCACAATTATATAAATAACAATAACAAGTAAGAATTGATAAACTAACAAAATCGGGAAATTAATCATTTAAAATTGTGAGTACATACTAAAATAATTGGAAATTATAAATATAAATTAATTGTCTATTCATAAAACCTAATAATGTGGGACATACGTTTCCACCCACAGTGCGTCATAGAACCATAGATTACGGAGCGCTGCGACCATACAACTTCTATGCGTTTTGTTTGTACCTATTCAAAAGTACTCTGTGCGTTTCGTTTTCACCGTCTCGTCCGTATAAATTAATACATTTTAAATTTTAATCTGTGCTGCCGACAAACAAAAGAGACACGCGAAAGGAAAAACAAAAACAAAATGGCATGGAAAATGCATAGTTGTATGTAGATTCTTAGTGATTGAATCTTTTGTGTACACATACGTACTTAGCCACTTACCAGTGTTCTCTGCATATAATACATAGCCGAAACGAGAATGAAAGAAAAAACCCAATGGGAGACAGTGCACAAAGTGAGCGCACGCGGTGTAAAACAATTTTATACAACAGTGTGACATGAGTGTTACGTTAAATCAGTGTAAAAAACAGTGCTGAAGAGTTCGTGTGAAATAGATAACCATTGTCCGCAAAAACTGTTTTGCTGGACCCACAGATACCCTGCGTGCCATACCATTTGGTAAGTAGGTGTAAGCAAGCAGCTATCACGCGCACTTTTGCAAAATTATAAGCTATATGCGTTTGTGAGGATTTTTAGATGTTTGTGCTTCAATCACGCCCAAACGGGCGAAAGAATTTAGATGAAATTTGGCACAGAGATAGATTATAGTCTGGAATCATCAGCCATCTACTTTCAAACATGCTCTCTCCAACCATTGGTTTAATTCGGTTCAATAACTGATGTACCTATATGTATTGTATTATCTATTAATTTATATTTTTACAATGTAATTTTTCTTTTTTGTTCTTATATCTGGCAAACATGTACTTTTAGTTTCTATATGCGAAAACATATAATTGGTTTTAAGTTTCTTTTTTAAGTTGTTTCAATAGAATTTAACACTGTTTGTTTTCCGAATAAAAAAAAAAAAAAAAAATAGCGTATAGGCTGCCTTTTTATCTTCACAGGTACGACACGAGCGAAGCGGCGGGCAGAAGCTAGTAATAGATAAAATACTATGTTTCTCATACAATTATGATTGGCTAGATAATTTCGACGCAGCAAACGTAGGCGCCGTGGCTTAGTTGGTTAAAGCGCCTGTCTAGTAAACAGGAGATCACGAGTTCGAATCTCGTCGGGGCCTTAACATAAAAGTGGACTTTTTGTATTCAAAATTGTATTCAATTTATTCATTGATCATTTAAAAACCTTTAATGAAAGATACATTTTCAGATCGATCTTTTATACTACATACATAAAATCACAACTGTTTCTCAGAGGGGTAGGCAGAGACCACGGCTGTCCACTTGCTACGATCCTGACATACCTCTTTTGCTTCATTCACTCTCATCACATTTCATCTTTTATACTATACATAAAAATCTTTAATTTTAAGCCTTTAAGCCGTGTTTAAACGGAGTGCGATATCCTACTAATATTATTAATGCGAAAGTTTGTGAGGATGTTGGATGTCAAATCACGCCGTAACGGCTGGACCGATTGCGTTGAAACTTGGAATATATAGAGTTCTGTACCTAGAATAGTAGTAGTACCTAAAATACAAATATTGTAAATTGTGATTTAAGTTTTCAAAATTTTGTATAAATTTTCAAAATAATAATAATAAAGTCAATGACAAGTAGGCTACTTTTAAGTAGGAACCACGCGAGCGATGCCGCCCTCAGAAGATAGTGTTATCTAAAATGATCCTTACAACTTCTGAATAAGGTTAATTTTGAGTTTGACTTTTAGGAGCTTACGATATCATCGAGCTTTATGTACACCCTCAAATGTCAAACTCAAAATAGACTTTGTTCAATAGAAATAAGGATCATTTTGATATCAATTTTATAACATAGCCTAACATGCCTCATGCCATCAACACGCACTGATAGTACACTTTCACCTTGAAACTCTGCGATGTCTGCGATTGTGGATACTGTTGGTGAAATTAATGATATACTTGGAAGGTATGAACGGACCAGTGTGGTGAAAGGTACCTGTGGCATTGACGTCGCTGAGGGTCTGCTTGCTCTGGTCCCCGATACCGAAGTATGTGAGTAAGGCTAGGAGGGGCGCGGCGAATGAGAAGATCAAGAGATGCTTCCGAATTCTGTTCCTGAAATAGAAAATTAACAAGATGATAATGATGACAGGACAAGGAGCCGTTTCATTCTGGGCCGGTCCATGTACACTACATAGAACAATTAGGAAAAAATAGGACATTACAAGAAAAATACAATTTCATTAATTTGAAGACAAATGCGATGGTACAAGAATAGTTCTTCTGGTAAGTTTTTTACTATGTGAACACTATTTGAAGGCCGCCATGTTGGTTTATAATTGGCGTTTGACATATTTTTCATGTCATGTTGTTTGATTTGATGTTTTTGTTTTGTCAGATAAATGTGGGTTGTCAAAATGACATATGACATTTCACGCACGTCCATCCGCCATATTTTTTTAGCGCTGTGTGTTGCTCTCTTTGTCGAAGAAAATCTTTATGTACCTTAGAACGAAGTCAATTTAAATAAAATAATCAATTAAATACGTGTACTTTATTGCTTAGCCATATTTTAGAGTAGTGTACACAGTGCAGGCCCAGGCTCCATATATTATATATTGATGAAACGTCTCTTTTGTATACAATCCCGAGAGGGGCTTATTATATCAACAATAAGAAAATCTACTATAGAAAAATCCTTTTTTTTTTCTTGGTTGATCTGCGATCAGTCTTTCGACTATAAGCAAATGTGTTGTGTGTTGAAGTGTCGTTCGGCTTGTGCTCCACTCTTGGTGCACAGTGCCTTCCATTTAGATACTGCTATTGCCTCTGGTCTAGCGTTTGAATGTCGGCTCGTTTAAGCCGTTTTTGGTTTTTTTCTATTAGAGAAAAATAGAAAAAAAAAACATTTTTTTTAAATTAATAACTTAATTATTTAATATTTATTGCACACAAAAAACAATGTACAAAAGGTGGGCTTAATGCCAAGGCATTATCTACCAGCCAGCCTGATTGGGTAGAAACATTTGGGTTTAAATCCGCGGTTTAAACTTGCGAGTTATTAAAAGTACGAGGTTCGACAGTAAGATTAGTACCTTCACAACAGCTGTATATTAAAGCGAGAAATACTATCCACTCGACGTCAGCATAAAGACTATCTACTCGAAGTCAGCATAAGACTACCAACTCGACGTCAGCAGAAGACTATCAACTAAACGACATGTCAGCGTGATTCTGACTTGCAGTAGTCTACAAAATCTTACCTTTCAAGTCCAGCGTGCAGAAGGAAAGTGACTAGTCCGAACGCAGCAGGCGCCTTGTGTAACATTATTGCTAGGAACACTATCAACTCGACGTCAGCATGACTATCAACTCGATGTCAGCACAAGATTATCCACTCAACGACATGTCAGCGTGAATTTGACTCGCGATAGCCAACAAAATCTTACCTCTCAAGTCCAGCGTGTAGAAGGAAAGTGACTAGTCCGAACGCAGCGGGCGCCTTGTGTAACATTATAGCTAGGAACACTATCAACTAGACGTCAGCATGACTATCAACTTGATGTCAGCACAAGATTATCCACTCAACGACATGTCAGCGTGAATTTGACTCGCGATAGCCAACAAAATCTTACCTCTCAAGTCCAGCGTGCAGAAGGAAAGTGACTAGTCCGAACGCAGCGGGCGCCTTGTGTAACATTATAGCTAGGAACACTATCAACTCGACGTCAGCATGAGATGTGGTCGCGGCCGCGCCTAGGGCGATACCGTCAGCTGAAATACAACAAAACTTTTATGAAGACTCCTCTAATTACGTTTTAAATAATAAACAAGAACAGACTTCAAGTTTTAAAAGCTATTCAGCGCTGACGGAAGACTGACGGCGAAGCGAATGATTCGCTAAACAATTGAAATTCAACCTTATTTTCTTCTGGATACGGCTGAAATAGAATAATCGCGCGGCTTTCGCGCTTTTATTTACTACTAGCTTCCGCCCGCGGCTTCGCTTGCGTGGTATGAAAATTAAAAGTAGCTATGCTATTCCAGACTATAATCTATCTCTGTGCCAAATTTCATCGAAATCCGTCCGGCCGTTTGCGCGTGATTGAACAACAAACAACCTCACAAACTTTCGCATTTATAATATTAGTAGCGCTTATGATCGTCGGTGAAAGAATCAGTGTGGTGAATGGATCAAGGTGCGCCATTTAGAGGCTCCTTTCGTGCACATGTCACATGTCTTCGAATTTTTAGGTTCTTCCTCACGATACATTTCGAATCGAACCCACGACCGTTGGATCGGAAGGGGCCGCTACCACCACTCCACCAGTGCTCACAGACGTTTCTTTGTTAGTTATCCTTGTGAATTACCAACACTGTTGTAATACCTTATCAAAGTGTGAACTTAATGATGCGAACATTACGATAAACATGTTATGTTACGGAACTGTAGATTAAAATATGTTTTAACATGGTATATCGATTATGCAAATACCTATCAAGATAAAGCACGATTGATAATTTTGAGAGGAGGTAGGGCACAGCGAGATTTTCTTGCTCCAAATTGGAGCAGCCCGCCTGGGGAGGTACCTCCGCCTTACAGAAGATCGCAGCCAAATAACATTATTTGTTTCAAATAGTGTTGTTTTCCTGAAAATGGATCATCGAAAAAAATGCTAGGCACGCGCGCCGTGTTTGTTGCCTGATTCTTGTAGGCTTGGTCGCGAGGAACAGGCGTAGCTTCACCTAGTTTCTAAGACGTTTCAAAGTGATCCTTGTGATTTTATTGAAATTTTGACTGGCCTCATAGCTCAGTTGGTAGTAACTCTGCCTTCTGCGCTATAGGTCACGGGTTCGATTCCCACGCTGGACAAACATTTGCGTGGGTGTTAAATAATAATAATAAATAAATAAATATTCCGGACATATTCACACGGTCAACTGATCCCAAACTAGGCATAGCCTGTACTATGAGTACCAGAGACTGATATACATAATAGATATATATTTAACACCCAGACACAGAATAAACATCTGTGTTCATCACACAAATGTTTGTCCAGTGCGGGGATCGAACCCGCGACCTCTAGCGCAGAAGGCAGAGTTACTACCAACTGAGCTATGAGGCCAGTCATATATATATAATATATATCTATTATGTATATCAGTCTCTGGTACCCATAGTACAGGCTATGCCTAGTTTGGGATCAGTTGACCGTGTGTGATATATCAGGAATATTTATTTTATTTTTTTATTTTAAACGCCTTTTGTTTTTTTTTGTGACTGCTAGCTGTTATGTACTTACCAGCTGCGTGTACCACCAATCCGACAGTGGCTGTGACATTCTTCTCAACAGGATTGCTGGAGTCATTATATCTTGACGACATTTGGTCTACCAACAGCATGAACACAAACCCTGGAAAGAATAAAATGTATATTTTTCAAAAGAAAAAAAGACTGCCCACGACTTTTGTTCCCAATAATGAAAAACATTCTCTCAAGATCCTTGGACATAACTAAGGGGGGTAGTCTGAGGCTTGTCCGAACATTTGGCTAGTGCCCAACTTTTGCAAGTGAGTAGGTAGTGCAAATAGTCACATCATTTATAACTCGAGAACGGCTAGACTGATTTCGATGAAACTTGGAATATGTAGATTTATTTACGTTAAATAGCAGTTAGGCTACTTTTTATGTAGGTACCACGCGAGTAAACTCGCGGGCGCAAGCTAGTTTTATTTAAACACGTCGTACATCACGTCGTCGTTTTTACGTGGCAATTGAAATTAATTGTGTTATTTATAGTATGTTAACCTTTAAGGTATTTATTTGTATGTGGGCCGTAGAATAATCAAATTTCATCTGTTGTGTTATTCTATTATTATTATTAAGTTATTTATTTCAGGCAACACAGCAAAGTACATGTACAAATACAGGGCCCATAGATATATATACATTAAAACTAAAATACATATAATATTCACACTTGCATATAATATTAGGGTTTATTGTTCTATTGTTTGCCTGAAATAAAGTTATTGAATTGAAACTTAAAAACTTACCAAGCACCAAAGATATTCCAATAACTGAATGTAAATCATCATCATGATCCGGAGGCTCAACTGTGTTACTCCCCGCGGTTGGGGCGGATCGTTCGCTGAAGAGTGCCCTCACACCCTCAGGGATGATCACCGCTAGGGCTGTGCCGACTAGCAAGCCCGCTCCGAATACTGTCACTTTTTTCAGTTTGTCCTGCAAAGATGGATGATTTCATTAACCGGACAACACAGTGTTGTTAGACCGACGACATTGTGATTGTTGCAGGAAGTGACAGAATTAAGAGCCATCAATCATCATCGTAGAAGTCCTCTGCTGGACATAGGCCTCCCCCAAAGAGTTCCATGATGAATGATCTCAAGCTTTTTCCTTCCACCGCCTCCCCACCACCTTCACAATATCAACGGTTCATCGGGTGGCCTCCCAACAATGCGTCGGTTTGTGGTCGCCATCACGTATAGGATAACACAAATTCTGCTTTTATAGACCCAACTTCAACTTGTTAATTCTGAGAGCTATGTTGTTGATCATGGTTCTTCTACAGATTGTGAGAGACAAGATCACATAGTGAAACTCCGAGCATAGCTCTGTCCAGAGCCAGCTGAGCAACTGTATTATGCCAATAGTAAGCGACCAAGTCTCAGTGCCATATGTCATGTTTGGAATCACGCACTGATTGAAGACTTTCGTCTTGAGGCTCTCTGGTCTGTGACGATCCGAGTTAGATGACCTATTTGTTAAAGTTAGACCTACTTTGTACCATTTTACCACCTATTGGTTTTTTATTAGTCTTTGAAAGAAATTAGTAAGTACTTTCTAGGGTAGGGACAATAGTAATAGATGACCTAAATTTTAGATCCTTATCTAGTAGAAATACTATGGTAATCAGACAAAAATTTATGAGTTATTATAATGAGACAACTGCAATTATGTTCTAACATCATCAGTGTCGAAATTGTTTCGTAAAGTTTACAAAATAGACTTACGCGTGGCGAACAGATGGGCGATTTCTAATGCAGTTTTTTATAGATTAATGGACCATTTATGGATAAAAACATGTAGTGATACTTGCCTCAGACATGCTAACGTTCAGTGGTATACTCCCAGCAACATAGGAACCCACTAACATCACCAAAACCAACAAAATAAGCATCCAAGTACCTTCCATCTTGGCTTACGGTTTTACGTTGAAAATGACAAAAAAATAACACACACAGTACTGCTCGAACGGCCAAGTCGATGCAAATTGATGGTTAGGACTTGTATTTCATGATTAATCGTGTCTTAAATAAATTATTTCAACAAAATTGCAATTTCAACTATACCAGAAATTTACAAAGAATTTTTACTTGACAGTTGCATTTGTTGATTTTTTCAAATGACAGAAGAGTGACAGTGACACTGACGTTCACGGAGTTGTTTTTTTTACAACTGGCTCTCTGAGTCAGCCCATAGATTAAGGAGCCGCTAGTCAAGTCAGCCTGACCGACTACATACAACAAACTGTACTTGGAGTCAGCAGATCTTCCACGGAATTCCTCACCTCCTCCTCCTCCACCTCCTTTTTTCCTCAGCAAATAAAGCGCATTTTTATTTAATTTAACTAAGTAGGTAGGTAAGATAGGTAATTAGTAAGGTTGCTTGGTACTAACCTATGTAAATTATTCATCATCAGCATTTACATTTCAGCCGTAAGATGTTCAATGCTGAACTTAAAAGATACAGGTATTATAAATGAAAGACCTTAAATAACTTTAAGTTAAGGTTTCTTAGAAATCCGTTTCTGAGATTACCTATCCCGGAAAAATAAATAACTTAAACCTACAGACAGACAGACCAAGTCTTCAGATATATTTTTTTAATAGTTAAACATGTTTTGTATGATTTCTTTACCTGACACGTTTTAGAAGAACAAACCTAATAGAACCTACAGAAATTTTGGATTTACCGTTTTATTTATAGGTTATTATTGGCTAATGCGTAAGGTAGCATAATTGTCTTTTCGGGTATAATCAGCGTCTTTACGGGTATCGTCAACGTATTTACAGGTATCATCAGCGTCTTTACGGGTATAATCAGCGTCTTTTCGGGTATAATCAGCGTCTTTACGGGTTTCGTCAACGTATTTACAGGTATTATCAGCGTCTTTTCGGGTATAATCAGCGTCTTTACGGGATTCATCAGTCACGCTCGATGAATAATTGTTCCTTGCCGGCAACGGCGGTTTGTTTCTGGGTTTTAGTGGCTGTCTAGAAATGTATTGGTTTTTTTTCGGCATTACCACCCCTATAATTTGAGCGTATGGTGTATTATCTCGGTGCGGAACTGAGCCATGCTTGTTCAAATCAATTTCAGCGTAGTGAACATTAGGCTCTGCCTGCAATAAAATAATTAAAAATATTATATGGACACTTCCACATAGTGCAAATAAATCATTCATTCATTCCCTTCGTGCTAAACATGATTGCGGGAATCGGTGAGTAGGTAAGTAGGCTGTAGGTAGGTATGATTTTCGAAATGCAAAATTTAAGTAGATATGTTAAAGCCGCGTTCAAACGGCATGCGATGTGTTCTATCCTAGAATAATATCCTAGGTACTTCCTTCCTACTATCCTATCCTTGACTGACCTCATAGCTCAGTTGGTAGTAACTCTGCCTTCTGCGCTAGAGGTCGTGGGTTCGATTTCCGCACTGGACAAACATTTGTGACTAACACAGATGTTTGTTCTGTGTCTGGGTGTTAAATATATATCTATTATGTATATCAGTCTCTGGTACCCATTAGTACAGGCTATGCCTAGTTTGGGATCAGTTGACCGTGTGTGATATGTCCGGAATATTTATTATTATTTATTTTTTTAACCTACTTCCTACTATCCTAAGTACTAAAATGCGAAAGTTTGTGAGGAAGTTTGGATGTTTGTGGTTCAATCACGCCGTAACGGCTCAACCGATTTCGATGAAACTTGGAATATACAGAGTTATTTACTTAAAATAGCATATAGGCTTTTTATGTAGGTACCACGCGAGCGAAGCCGCGGCTGGTCAGTTTTTAATAGTTATCCTAATAATATTATAAATGCGAAAGTTTGTGAGGATGTTTGTGGTGCAATCACGCCCAAACGGCCGGATTTGGATGAAAGGAGCCATGATTCTGGGCCTGGTCCATGTACACTACATAGAAAAATTAGGAAAAAATAGGAGATTACAAGAAAAATACAATTTCATTAATTTGAAGTCAAATGCGATGGTACAAGAATAGTTCTTCTGGTAAGTTTTTTTCTATGTGAACACTATTTGAAGGCCGCCATGTTGGTTTATAATTGGCGTTTAACATGACATTGTCATATTTTTCATATCATGTTGTTTGATTTGATGTTTTGGTTTTGTCAGATAAATGTAGGTTGTCAAAATGACATTTCACGCACGTCCATCCGCCATATTTTTGTAGCGTTGTGTGTTGCTCTCTTTGTGGAAGAAAATCTGAATATACCTTAGAACGAAGTCAATTTAAATAAAATAACCAATGAAATACGTTTACTTTATTGCTTAGCCATATTTTAGAGTAGTGTACACAGTGCAGGCCCAGGCTCCATATATTGATGAAACGTCTCTTTTGGCACCGAGATAGATTATAGTCTGGAATAGCTTATAGGCTACTTTTTATGTAGGTACCATGCGAGCAAAGCCGCGGGCGGAAGCTAGTACTCACATAAATATGTTCCAATAATTTTTGCTCTTTTCTTCTATTTATATACTTGTACAGCAGTAAGCAGGTAACTACTACTGTCACAATGGCAATGGCCCCTCCCACGACTTCCGTCGTTGGAAAAGATGATCCTGCCATTAAAAAAACAAAGATTAAAAAAAAACTAAGTTTTTAGAAACAAAACCACGCACTCGCACTTCTCAACATGTTGATTGCTCAGGAACCAGATGTGGATGAATTCCACATGAAATTGCATCTATTTGTTTTATTGTGTATCCTTGTCCTTAGCTATAAAAATTCGCAAAATGTTAAAAGATGTATGTATGTGATGCATGCCTACTAGTTTTTGAGTGGTTTATACAAATAAATAAACAAATAAAACCTCTTGCTAACTTGCCACCTTTATGAATGAATGAATGAATGAAGTTTTTTTATTTTCCAAGACCTAAACTACACAATAAATTGAACAACTAAAACTTTAGTAACAACTAAAACTTTAGTAACTGTTCTCATTTTTAATATTTTTTATACTACTGTGGTGGCAAACTGGCATACGGCCCACCTGTTGGTAAGCGGTTCCCGTAGCCTATGAGCGCCTGCAATACCAGAGGCATCACGCACGCAATGCCGACCACTCCCCCCCACCCTAAAGAGCTCTGGCATCCTTACTCACCGCAGGAACACAACGCTATTTGAAACAAATAATGTTATTTAGCTGCGATCTTCTGTAAGGTGGAGGTACCTCCCCAGGCGGGCTGCTCCAATTTAGAACGAGAAAATCTCGCTGTACCATAACTACTCCAAAAAAAACACATAAAATCGTTTAGTATCTAAGAAACTTCAACGCATGCCGCTGGTATTGCAAGCGTTCATAGGCTACGGTAGCCACTTACCAACCGTATACTTGTTTGCCAACTTGTTGCCTGATCAACAAATAACATTATTTATTTCAAATACTTAGTGTTGTGTTCCTGCGGTGAGTAAGGTTGCCAGAGCTCTTTAGGGGGGAGGGGGCTCGGGGTCGACAACGCGTGCGTGATGCCTCTGGTATTGCAAGCTGATAGGCTACGGGAACCGCTTACCAACAGGTGGGCCGTACGCTTCTATTTCTTGACGTGTCACTGATTCTTTCTTGGTGATCCTGTCTTTGTTCAGTGACCAAGGTTAGTGAGATATGGTGGCCCTAAAAAGGGCCTATGACCGTACGTATGTATAGGCCGTACGCTTGTTGCCATCTCAATTATATAAAAAAAAAACTTCACCAACGAAAACGATGTTTTTACAACGTACTGAAATAATGAAAGAAAGAAAAGACATAGCCCCTTCGTCCACGGAAGGACTCAAAAGGAACGCGACTGAAACTGTAGTCACATATGAGTAGCCTGACTGCGATAGCACTAGTATTTCAATGCTCGTCCGTCCACGGCGCTACTCAAAAGGAACGCGTTTGTAACTAGTCACCTGGCGACTCGAGATGCTGGTCGCCAGGAGACTGGTTTCGAGAAACTGTGTGAAAAATGAACGAATAAACAGTAATTATAAGTGATTCTGACGTCTATGTGACTAATTCCGTGTCATCGCTCGAATTATCACTGGTCATGTTAATTATTTTCGTTTTCAAAACTTTGTTTACATAAAATCGGGTACTGAGTGACTGAGTTTCAGGAAATTCCAGTAGCGCCGTGGACGAGTCAAAGTTTCCAATCAGTGCAACTCTAGTTTCTAATGAGTTCCGTCACTTTTGCGTAGCGTCATGGACGAAGGGGCTTAGTGTTGTGTTCCTGCGGTGAGTAAGGTTGCCAGAGCTCTTTAGGGGGGAGGGGGCTCGAGGTCGACAACGCGTGCGTGATGCCTCTGGTATTGCAAGCGCTCATAGGCTACGGGAACCGCTTACCAACAGGTGGGCCGTACGCTTCTACTTCTTGACGTGTCACTGATTCTTTCTTGGTGATCCTGTCTTTGTTCAGTGACCAAGGTTGAGATATGGTGGCCCTAAAAAGGGCCTATGACCGTACGTATGTATAGGCCGCACGCTTGTTGCCATCTCAGATATATTAAAAAAAAAAATCTTCACTAACGAAAACTATGTTTTTACAACGTACTGAAATAATGAAAGAAAGAAAGAAAGAAAAGACATTTATCTGTTACAATTTTGCGCTTACCTGTTTCTTGCTTGTTATAATCATCTGACTCTGCCTGTTGCGAATTATCATCATCATCGCCCAGTGTTTGAATTGGCAACTCATTCATAGATTTGACTATAAATTTGGTTTGTTTTATGGTCATGTTAAACATTTCATAATAATGATTTCTTCCATAGTGAAACGTCTGAAATAATGTACCAGTTTTATTATATTTTTTATTTAAGTATTTATTAAAAAGGATCTTCTTCTTCTTCTTGTCGTGTCACTGATTCTTTCATGTTCATCCTGTATTATGTTAGTGACCATGTTGAGGTATGGTGGCCTTACACCGTCGATGAAAGAATCAGTGTTTTGAAAGGATTAAAGTGCGCCTCTTAAGGCTCCTTTCGTGCACAAAAAAAATGTGTTAAAATGAAAAAAAAAAGTGTTGTGTAATGGTTAGTAGAAGAAGATAGCCCCGCCGGCCAAAAAGGATCGCCAACAGCACACATATCAAACTATTCTAGACTAATCTATCTATCTCTGTCCCAAATTTCATCCAAATCCGTTCGGCCATTTAGCCGTAATTGAACCACAAACATCCAAAAATAAAAACATCCTCCAAACTTTCGCATTTATAAATGCGAATTATAAATAATAATTGACTAAAGCCGTGTTCATACGGCGCGCGTGCGATATCTCAACTAGAATGTATTTCAAAATGATCCTTATCTCACTGCCTAAAGTCAATTTTGAGTTTGTCTTTTAATAGGCTTGCGATACCGTACGCCCTCAAATGTCAAATTCAAAATTGGCTACCTACTCTTGGCATCACATATTCTAAATATTATTCTAGATGTGGAACTTTACGGTGCCGGTGTGGTGTAGTGCCTGGATGCCAAGGTACAATGCTCTCAGACAAAAAAAAAAAAAAAAACTATACTCGAAAAAAAAAATGATAGACCCCAAGCCGTTTGTTGTCTGATTCTTGTAGGCTTGGTCGCGAGGAACAGGCGAAGTTTCACCTAGTTTCTAAGACGTTTCAAAGTGATCCTAGTGATTTTATTGAAATAAACACTTTTTGAGTTTGAGTTTGACTGGCCTCATAGCTCAGTTGGCAGTAACTCTGCCTTCTGCGCTAGAGGTCGCGGGTTCGATTCCCGCACTGGACAAACATTTGTGACTAACACAGATGTTTGTTCTGTGTCTGGGTATTAAATATATATCTATTATGTATATCAGTCTCTGGTACCCATAGTACAGGCTATGCCTAGTTTGGGATCAGTTGACCGTGTGAATATGTCCGGAATATTTAAAAAAAAAAAATATTTAAAGTTTCACAGCCTAGTCAACCTTATCCACAGGAAAGACATGGTCAATACCGGAGCTGACTAAGCCACGGGTTTCCTCACGATGTTTTGCTTCACCGTTTATGAGCACATAAACATCCATTGATGCACGGCCGTATGAACCTACGACCGTCAGATCGAGACTCAACGTATCTCCCACTTGGCCAAGTAGTAGCAAATGAGCAGTCATCATCATCATCATTTCAGCCGTACGATGTCCACTGCTGAACATGGCCAGAACAGACAGAACGAATTCCTAATCATGTGGGGGGATTTGCCCATACTCACCACGCTGGGCATGCGGGTTGGCGAGCGCAGTTAGAGCTATCGTTGTTAAAATGAGTAGTAATCAATAAGTAGTAGTAGTTTTTTTGTTTGAAGTTTTTTCCCTTTCTGGCTGGCTATGGCATCTGGGCCTTACCGCCAAGTCTAACGTTTATATTTCTTCGTAGTTATGTTTATCTTTCTTCGTCATTTTACATCTTAGTCATGGTCAAGTCACCGTCAAGTCAAGTCAAATTCAGTTTTAGTAAGATATGATGGTGGCTATTTTACTAAGACCTCAAGGGACCTCTTGGCGCCAACTCGAAAAATGACGATACACGCAATCATTTCATTTCATTTCACTTGTGCGCTTTACTCAAACAATATTACGCAAAACACCACCATAATCACATAATAATATTCAATTTAACACTAGTTTTGTAAAATAAATTGAGAGCACAACATACTTTTCCCGTGGATACGAAATCAGCGCACCGTTTTCTGTATTGCTTGTCCTCTCCGCCATATATCTTGGTCAAGTTGCTCACTTTGACGGAGTTCTTGTTTATCACTATGCAATGTGGAGCTGAAATTTTTTACACAACTTTACATAACATTTAGTTACAGAAACAAAATTAAAACGAATACCTACAAGTATTTAATTAATTCTGTTTTGTTTGGGGAAAACGCTGAAACATGAAGGTCGCCTTGTCCCTGGTTTCTTTTTGGTCACTGTACTTTAGATTCGAAACCGACTATGGTTGCAAAAAAAAAAAGCTCACGATGCGTATTTTGAATACAGGCTGTTTTTAGACTTCGCTACAAGACAGTTTTACTCAGTTTCTGTAGTACCTATTGAAGTCAGTACTTCAATAGGTACTACAGAAACAGTTGAGCTATCTAAAGACCGTTACAAAAGATCTATAGACAGCTCAATTGATCCAGTTGCATATCTAGTTACATAAAAATACAACAAAACAGTAGGTTAACAGTTATTATGAATGTGTTTTATTTTATTTATTTATTCAGGGACAATAAACAGCTACAATTATAATCTAAGAAATAGGTAATGGTAAATATGTAGGTGGGTCCACTTACCTGGATGGGTAGTAGAGGAGTCCAAAGAAATAATTATCAATGCGAGAGTTTATAAAGATTTTTGTGAAGATGTTTACATGAAGGTGTAAAAAAAAAATATTTGACAGACACACACAATTAACATAGATAAA
This sequence comes from Anticlea derivata, assembly GCA_947579855.1. Lineage (NCBI taxonomy): Eukaryota > Metazoa > Arthropoda > Insecta > Lepidoptera > Geometridae > Anticlea > Anticlea derivata. The sequence continues at coordinate 1,385,048 of OX388287.1, read as the reverse complement.
CAATTTTAAACTAAAGTACATACAATAGGTAGGTATAAATAATCAAAAGAGCAATTTTTAAAAAGTAGGTATCTTAGAGTAGGCAAGTTTGCGTGTGCTGCAGTACGACAAATAGGCTATGGCTCAGTGAAATATTTTGCTTAAAAGCAAAAACACTGATTTACAGCCAAAACCTGATCGAGAGCGAGCAGAACGAGTACAAACGAACAATGCGTAGGTACCTAGCTGTGAATTTGTGTAAAGGCGTGAAGATGTGAAGGTTTCAAGGTGTGAAGGCGTGAAGATACTTAAGCCACTTTTAATTCGGGTACCGGAACAGCGAAGCCGCGGTTAAAAGCTGTATAATAAATAAATAAATATAAATATTCCGGACATATCACACACGGTCAACTGATTCAAACTAGGCATAGCCTGTACTATGGGTACCAGAGACTGATATACATAATAGGTAAATATATTATAACACCCAGACACAGAACAACCATCTGTATTCATCACACAAATGTTTGTCGAGTGCGGGAATCGAACCCGCTACCTCTAGCGCAGAAGGCAGACTTACTACCAACTGAGCTAAGAGACCTGTCATAATCCTTAGCATTTAAGTATTAGTAGGAACTTACTTAATTGCGGTCTTAACTCTTCGGGTATTTCCTTCGTTGCAATAATTCGTGCTACAAAAAGTAAAGAAAATTTAGATTTGGTTAGCTCTTAAGGCTGGATAAAGTCCATTTTGAGTTTGACATAAATGGCTTGCGTTATCGTAGGTACGCCCTCAAAGTTCATAGTCAAAATTAACTTTATCCAGTTCAATGGTTCTTTATTTATAACAAAAATGTTACATGTAATTTTGAATTAATTTAGATTACCTATAGGTACACACAATAAAATTACATTAAAATATATCCCTAAGGCAAATAACACAACCATTATATATAGTTAAAAATAATTCAATACAATTGTAATTAATTAGATGTCATTTTGAATTTATGAATTCATCAAAACTATAAAAAGTTTGCTCGATAAGCCAACGTCTTAGGCGGCGCTTAAATATACTATCGTTTGGAGCCACTCTGATGGAATCTGGTAACCTGTTGTACACCTGTGGGCCCAGACACGAGTCAGCCTCGACGACTTCGTCAGGGACCGCGCTATTGACACCAGTTTATGCTGGTTGCGAGTGCGGTATGCGAATTCACCGTGCGTCGCATACGAGCCAAGGTTGTTCCTCACATACAGCGCTACCTGCGAGATGGCTATGCAGGGCAGTGTGAGGATGCCTAGGCTCTTAGCCCCTTCGTCCATGACGCTACGCAAAAGTGACGGAACTCATTAGAAACTAGAGTTGCGGACTGATTGGAAACTCTGACTCGTCCACGGCGCTACTGGAATTTCCTGAAACTCAGTTACTCAGTACACGATTTTATGTAAACAAAGTTTTGAAATAGAAAATAATTAACATGACTAGTGATCATTCGAGCGATGACACGGAATTATTACTTCTCCAGTCACATAGACGTCAGAATCACTTATAATTAATGCTTATTCGTTCATTTTTCACACAGTTTCTCGAAACCAGTCGCCTGGCGACCAGCATGTCGAGTCGCCAGGTGACTAGTTACAAACGCGTTCCTTTTGAGTAGCGTCGTGGACGGACGCGCATTGAAATACTAGTGCTATTGCAGTCAGGCTACTCATAAGTGACTACAGTTTCAGTCGCGCCGTGGACGAAGGGGCTTAAAGTATGGTCTGGCAGAGACGTCGCTACGTATTCCCACCATCGCACGTATGGCCCTTGCATGCGGAACCACAGCTCAGCGCCATACTGGAGTTGTGAGTGTACAGTGGCGAAGTAGCATGCTCGGCCCACGTCCGCAGACACCACCCGGCTCACCCGGCGTAGCACGCACTGCCCAGCCGTCCGTCCGCACAGCACATCGATGTGTTTCGCCCACGTCAGTAGAGATAAGGATCATTTTAAAATACGTTTAGGTGACATATCGCATGCCGTATGAACAAGGCTTTAGAGCGAGAAAAACTCGCTGTGCCCTACCTCCGCCAAACTTACCAGAAATTATTTTTTCTCCAGTATCTTTCCAGGGGTTCTTCAAAAAGGGCGCTTTGTACTTCTTAAGGGGTCGGCAACACGTGCGTGATGCCTCTGGTATTGCAAGCTTTTATAGGCTACGGTCACCACTTACCAGTAGGTGGGCCTCAGTGGCGGATTTAAAGTCTTGGCCGCTCTAGGCCCCAGGCCATGTGCCGCCACTTTCTCAGCACCCATAATATAGACCAGATACATAATGAATTTACTTTATTGCCAACTTTATATAAATCGAAATCAGAAACAACAAAATCTGTTCGATGCTGCATGTCTACTGTCTTGCTATCATCATTTTTTGTATCGATTTGTCGCCTCTAATATCTTGCCGCCCTAGGCCCGGGCCTACTGGATCTTAGGGCAAATCCGCCACTGGTGGGCCTTATGCTTGTTTGCTACAATAGTTGTATTAAAAAAAACTTACTTTGATGTGGTGTAGTTGTGTTCAAAATTAATGTGACAGTGTTAGTCGACACCAGTCTGTTACCCTTAGATGTCGCAATGCATGATATATTTAATCCATGTACAAATCTACAATAAAAAAATATACTTATATAGGTACATTAGGCCACGACGCTACGCAAAAGTGACGGAACTCATTAGAAACTAGAGTTGCGGACTGATTGGAAACTCTGACTCGTCCACGACGCTACTTTCCTGAAACTCAGTCACTCAGGTACAAGATTTTATGTAAACAAAGTTTTGAAAACGAAAATAATTAACATGACTAGTGATAATTCGACCGATGACATGGAATTATTACTTCTCCAGTCACATAGACGTCAGAATCACATAAAACTACTTTTTATTCGTTCATTTTTCAACAGTTTCTCGAAACCAGTCGCCTGGCGACCAGCATGTCGAGTCGCCAGGTGACTAGTTACAAACGCGTTCCTTTTGAGTAACGTCGTGGACGGATGCGCATTGAAATACTAGTGCTATCGCAGTCAGGCTACTCGTAAGTGACTACAGTTTAAGTCGCGTTAATTAAAATGAATTAGTCGTTTTTTAATTTTATTTATTTTAATGTGATACTTTTTTATGTTTGTCCGCCAGGACAATAACTGGCAGGATGTACCTAATAGCTCTATTTCTTACATTTAAGACCATGATGTTTATTATTTTTTTTCCTTTTTTTAATTTATTTTTCTATTCTTATATTATTATTATTTTTTCTGTCTGACATGAATTATTCAATTTTATCAAGATGTTTCGAATTGTTGTCTTTTTTATATTTTTGCATGTTTAGTTTATAATATCTAATTTTGATTTAATTTATATTGTTATTTAAAAATTGCACGCCTGAACAGGCAGAATTCATTGCGACTTTTATAAAATGTATAACATCTATTAAACATGTATTTCAGGCAATAAAAAGTATGATTTATGATTTATGATTTAATGTTCATTTTGACTTCGATTCTGCAAGTAAATGATTAAGAATCATTTCAGTTTAAAATAAATACGATCATGTGAGAAAACTCACGCCTTGAAACTTCCGTACTATTCACGGGATCAGAAAAGCAAAATTTCAAGTGTAGGAAGTGACAAACTTATAATTTGCGGTCGCTGCCGTAGTCCATTGTATAAATATAACTTTGTCTCGAAATAATTCCGGACATTCCGGACATTTCCAGACATATTATCACACACGGTCAACTGATCCCAAACTAGGCATAGCCTGTACTGGGTACCAGAGACTAATATACATAATAATAGATAAATATTTAACACCCAGACACAGAACAAACATCTGTATTCATCACACAAATGTGTGTCCTGTTTGTCAATTCCACACGGATTTGAAATTTATCTGCAAGATACTATTATAATTGGGTCGTGCAGTAAAATACTGTAAACTATGCTCCATGCGACCTCAATGAACAAATGTATATTTTAATTTAATTTAGTTAATTTTTAATCTTGTTTATATTATTTTTTAAACAATTTATATTTTGATTATGCGTGTTGAAAATGTATGTTTATCCTAATTTTATTTCTAATTGTTTAATCTTATAATTAATTAGTGTAACTGTTTTTTAATCGTGCTAACTAATTTCAAATAAAAATAAATAAATAAACTATCACCACGTGTTAATATAGTAGGTACACCGAAAAATAAGTACCTAAATTCGTATAATTTGGCACTGGATTATCGTACATTATCAAGCTGTGAAATATTGGGTTGTACATTATTGTGTACCATCAAAATTAGTATGTTTAAGGACTTTTTGGCGGGAACTTGAGAAAGTGATGTTGTGCTCTCAATTTATTTTACAAAACTAGTGTTAAATTGAATATTATTATGTGATTATGGTGGTGTTTTGCGTAATATTGTTTGAGTAAACCGCACAAGTGAAATGAAATGATTGCGTGTATCGTCATTTTTCGAGTTGGCGCCAAGAGGGCCCTTGAGGTTTTAGTAAAATAGCCACCATCACTACTAAAACTGAATTAGACTTGACTTGACGGTGACTTGACCATGACTAAGAAGTAAAATGAAGAAGAAAGATAAAAATAACTACGAAGAACATATAAACGTAAGACTTGGCGGTAAGGCCTAGATGCCATAGCTAGCCCGAAAGGGAAAAACCTTCAAAAAAAAAATAGTATGTTTAAGTTCTTACCTGTTAGGAACTATGTGCAGTGTTATTATATTATCATAACTATCTGCCGATTGTAGTGCATACTGATTAACTGCAAAAAAAAAAAAGAGTAAAGTCTGCAAAACAGTAGAATCGTTAATACCAATTTGACCGAACTGGGGGGCAATTCTACTAATTTACCTTCAACGTTTAACGTTCTATTCAGTTCCAACTATAGTTCAGTTCCAATCGCGGTTTGAATACCTATTACCCAAAAAGCCATTAATAATAAATAAATATTCCGGACATATTCACACGGTCAACTGATCTCCCAAACTAGGCATTGCCTGTACTATGGGTACTAGAGACTGATATACTTAATAGATACATATTTAACACCCAGACACAGAACAAACATCTGTGTTTATCACACAAATGTTTGTCCAGTGCGGGGATCGCACCAAACCAACAACATTCTACTAAAATATTACCGAATCGTAATTTACCTAAACCAAAACAAAGTTAATCCGTAATTATCATTTCGTTTCGTATTCCTGTCTGCCACCATTTGGATCACGTGGGGACCGATAGTCAAATAACGATTATATGTTGCTGAATCTACTACCTAATATAATCAATGCGAAAGTTTTTGAGGATATTTGGATGTTTGTTGTTCAATCACGCCGTAACGGCTCAACCGATTTCGTTGAAACTTGGAATAGATAAAGTTCTTTATCTAGAATAGCATATAGGCTTCTTTTTATGTAGCTATCACGCGAGCGAAGCAGAGGGCGGAAGTGAGTTTTGTAAAAAAAAAAAAATGTTTTTCGGTAACGTTAGAACCGCAATCGGAACTAAACCATAGTCGGAACTGAATAGAACATTAACGTAATAAATTAATTGAATTGGCCCCCCATTTTAGATAAGTTTGTAGGTACCTTCCCATTTTAGTCTCCAATCATTTTTATCCCGAAGTCTGGCGCACATCAAAGTGTAATCAACTTTTGCTTCCAACAATAATGTATCTTTCACCTCGAAAGCTGAAACCAAAAGGAAATATTATTAAAAGACAATAGAAGATTACGTAACGGCTCAGCCGATTTCGACGAAACTTGGAATAAATAAAGTTAGATAGAATAGCAGTTTAGCTTTCTGGATAACGTGGTAACGTGAGCGACGCTGCGGGCCGAAGCTAGTAATTACAATTAAAGACGATAAAAAGATCAAAAGGGCCGTGGTGGCCCCGGCTGAAGAATAGGCACCTCCATATCTACCTATCCGCGGATGTCGTAAGAGGTGACTAAGGGAAAAAAGCTAGGGGATGGGCAGCAGCGTCCCTCATTTTAACAACGATAGCTCTAACTGCGCTCGCCAACCCGCATGCCCAGCGTGGTGAGTATGGGCAAATCCCCCCACATGATAAGGAATTTGCTGTCTGTGGGGGAGGCCATGTTCAGCAGTGGACGTCGTACGGCTGAAATGATGATGATGATGATGAAAAGATCAAAAAATGGTTATTTGAAAAAGTTTAAGGAAAAAAATTACAAAAACCTTGTGATTTTTTTGTTTACCTATATGTATGTACAAGCGGCCTTTCAGCTGGTAAGTGGTTACCGTATAAAATCTGTATACCTCCTTCAAATCCTGCTGGCCATCCCCTAGCTTTTTCCCCTTAGTCGGCTCTTGCGACATCCGCGGGTAGGTAGATATGGAGGGGTCTATTCTTCAGCCGGGGCCACCACGGCTAGGTCCATACGCAGTAGGAAATAAAGAAATACGTTTGTATGTAAAAGCAGAACTTATACTTACTTGTTCTGTTTTTGTTCTTCAAATAAGAAATAGATAGGTCCTGGTTAGTTTCACTGTGAGAGGAACCTGAAAAAAGTAGGTACTTAGGTATATCGAAAAAAATATATTATATAATATTAAAAATATATTTCTGGAGGAGGTAGGGCACAGCGAGATTTTCTCGTTCCAAATTGGAACAGCCTACAGAGAGGTACCTCCGCCTTACGAAAGATCGCAGCCAAATAAAATTATTTGTGTGAAATAGTGTTGTGTTCCTACGGTGAGTAAGGTTGCCAGAGCTCTTTAGGGGGGAGTTGTTCGGCAGGCAACGCATTAGCAATGCTCCAGGGGCCCAATTCTACGAATTCAATGGCTTCAAAATGACAATGATTTAATGGCAAATTGACCACTTTTGGTATTCTGCTATCACAGTCGTATTTCAATGGCAGTCATTGTGATGAATGATAGGTAATGGTGCGATCATTATCATGCGATTATCATTATCAATTCATTGAATTAGTAGAATTGGGGGCCAGGTGTTGCTGATGTCAATCGGCGAACACTTACCATCAGGAGGGCCGTAGCCAGTTTACCTCCGAAAAACAAAAAAAAAAATACCTGTTCTTGCCATTGCTTCTAGGTTCAACAAACTCGTCGGTAACGCAATATACCGAGATATACAATGAAACATTATAATAAAACTGAGCACCGCACTACACCACATTTTGCCCATCAACTGCACATAATTTATAGGATGATGATAATACCCAGAGTTCGAACTAGAGGTGGTTCGTATTTACGCAACCAGGTTTTTAAACCAGGTTCTCGCATTATACTAAACATAAATAAATAAAAATAAATATTCCTGACATATCACACACGGTCAATTGATCCCAAACTAGGCATAGCTTGTACTATGGGTACCAGAGACTGATATATATAATATTTTAACACCCAGACACAGAACAAACATCTGTGCTTATCACACAAATGCTTGTCCAGCGCGGGGATCGAACCCGCGACCTCTAGCGCAGAAGGCAGAGTTACTACTAACTGAGCTATGAGGCCAGTCATACTATACGTAACTGGTACGACTTCACGATACTTAGACGTATTAAAAATACTCGGGTGCGGCGCGCAAGTCCACCGCGCACCCTAGACGTGACGCGACGTGCCTCGCGGTCGCAACCCGACCTTCCGTCTCGCGGCGCGGCGCGTCCTTGAGTACGCGGCGGACTTGCGCTGTGGAATTGCGCAATGGACTTGCGCATTGGACTTGCGCAGTGGACTCGCGCGGTCGAAGTAAAACTTTCAAGTATTTGGTACCTGGTTTTAGAACCTGGTTCTTGTAAAATACGATACGTTATGGAACTGGTACGCGAAATAGCAAGTACGACTCATCTCTAGTTGGAACAGAGAGGAGTCGTAAAAGCCGGAAATTCTACAAAATACCTAGTCGTGTATTCTTCATGTGCTTCGTGTTGGTATTCAGTATTCATTTATTCATTAAGGTTTACTTAATTGTTAAGCTATTTATAAGGTGAGGGTTAAATTGTTTTATGATTTTTGAACTGTTTTTTCTCAATAACCGCAAAAGGCACAGTTTTGATTTTTATTACAAAGATAACTTGAGCATTTTATTTACCTAAATCCAAGACAGAAACGCGATTGGTAAAACTTTTCTTGATAGATTTATTTTTTAAAGCTGGGTCAATACTCTGAGACTATCTAACAAAAATATTTTTTTTAAATATTGTGTTAGACAATTGCTTTGGGTACCTAAATCCAAGACACTTTTTTTTTTAAATACTTAGTTTTTAAGATATCGATATTTTCTTAAATGTCGCTTACGTCGATTACTTTCGAGCGCCTTCTAACGCTTGCTATCTCTTTCCGCATTCAATTATAGAACGTAGCGCTGTCACTTTCTTCACTCCGCCTACTCGACATTATGATTCTCATATCGCCTTAAGAGCAGTGTACACAGTGTAGTGCTGCCACCAGCACAATGCTGAGCGAAGACCTTTTTTCCACGAGCTCAGCTGCGCACAATATTTTTATCATTTAGCATTTAGTTTTTATTTTATTTTATAGTTTTATAGTAGTAGTTCTTAAATAAATAAATATTCCGGACATAGCACACACGGTCAACTGATCCCAAACTAGGAATAGCCTGTTCTATGTTTACCAGAGACTGACATTCATAATAGATAAACATTTAACATCCAGAGACAGAAGAAACATCTGTGTTGATCACACAAATGTTTGTCCAGTGCAGAAATCGAACCAGCGACCTCTAGCGCAGAAGACAGAGTTACTACCAACAGAAGGAAAATAAATTTTTCATTCATTCATTCATAGTAAGTTTTTTTGGCCCAAGCTCGGGCCAAAAAAACCTCAAAGTCACTAAATCGATAACCTCCCCTTTATTTGGCGTCGGTTAAAAATTGTTCCGGCCATTCTTGAGTTCTAAATAGTGGAACTAATCCGGCTTTTGTTTTATAGATTTACAAAAAAGCCGGCAAAGTGGCGGCACTAGTAACAGGATAATGATGTTACCTTATTTGTCGAAAAACAAATAATGGTTTATTTTTGTTATAGCTAACATAATGACGCACCATAGTAGGTACCTACAGTCGAACCTAACTTTCGCCCAAATACTGAAACGCTTCTCAAATCATTTACTCAGGTAAATGTTACTTATTTCTGAAGGACCGTTAGATTTAAGTGGAATACTCAACCGCCACTTAGTTTAGTACTTTCGAGATTAGCGATCGTACCTTAAATTTTCTTTAAATGGCAACAAAAAAAAAGGGCGTTTCCTACAACAATTTTGAATTTTTGTTCTAATAGTTTCGTATTACGCATTGACTTTGAATGAATGAATGAATGAATGAAAATACTTTATTGTACACCTTACAAATTTAAAAATATAAAATAAAACAGAAACTAAAACTAAAGACCATAAATGTACAATGGGCGGTCTTATCTCTAAAAAAAGCGATTTATTCCAGACAACCTTTGGATGGAGTGAATATAAAATTAGAGGAAGATTGGTCGGGGTGGACTTAAAAACATAAATAATGGAAACACTATAAACTATAAACAAACAGCATACATACAAATATATAATATATAAATATAAAGATATATACATATATATTTATTTATAGATAGTATAATACATTTTTGATACATTTGTCTAATACTCAACCGCCACTATTTCTTGGGCGTTTAATCAAATTATTTAAACGTGCTTGCTTGCTTGCTTGTCGTGTCACTGATTCTTTCTTGGTCATCCTGTATTAGGTTAGTGATTATACACTTACACGTTCAAATGCACGAATGGAGCCCTAGCAGACGCACTTTCATCCTTTCACTACACTGATTCTTTCACCGACGGTCATAGCTTTTCAGGGCCACCGTACCTCAACCTGGTCACTGACCTCATACAGGATGACCAAGAAAGAAACAGTGACACGGCAAGAAGAAATTTGTGGGGGAGGCCTGTGTTCAACAGTGAAATTATGAGTTGTTTTTTTTTTTTTTTTTATACAACAGAGCTGGCAAACAAGCTTACGGTCCACCTGATGGTAAGTGGTTACCGTAGCCTATGAGCGCTTGTAATACCAGAGGCATCACGCACGCGTTGCCGACCCCGAACCCCCTTCCCCCCTAAAGAGCTCTGGCAACCTTACTCACCGCAGGAACACAACACTATTTGAAACAAATAATGTTATTTGGCTGCGATCTTCTGTAAGGCGGAGGTACCACCAGGCAGGCTGCTCCAATTCAGAACGAGAAAATCTCGCTGTGCCCTACCTCCTCCTAAATATTGAACAAGAATAATCAAAATCTCTTCGGTCAACCTTCGGATTACATGATCCGCAACAGGCGTGACAACAATAAAGTCTGTCATATAAATAGGAAAACCTCAATTTATTATTTATTTATTTATTATTTATTTATTCCATTCTGGACAGTGAGCTTACAGTTTACACCAAAACGCTGAACTGTCTTAATTAATTGTACTTAACCTATACTTATCCTAAACAAAAGTTTAACTTAAATATATTCTTAGATTATTATAAATAGAATTAAGACTATCGTTAAATAAATGATGGATAAGAGTACCTTTGCTATGGCACCCTCCATATATAATAAATTACCACAATCTATAAGACTACTGCCGAATATGGAGTTTCAGAGAAAGTTTAAAATGATTCTTTCAAATAAATGTTATTATTCTATAAATGATTTATTAACTGACAAAGATTTTTTGGCTTGTCATTCGCAATTTTTAAGTTGTTTTTTATCCAATTAGTTTCATGTTTAATTTTTATTTTATTAAGTTTTAATTATTATTTGTACAAAGATATTATTATTGCACATCGAAAAATCGGTAGGAATACATTGACTCACATAATTATAGACTTATAAACACCTGTACCTACATGTATTTCAAGCAATAAATGACACTTTACTTTACTTTACTTTACTTTAAAGCCCTTTTTGGAATAGTTTACATAATATGAATCACTTGTATAGTTAGGTAGGTACATGGTCCTGCTCTATGTATCATACCTAATATGTGTGTGTACGTACATAAGGAAAATAACTATATTATTGTTATGAGTAACTTGGGGTTTTAAAAGATTAATTCATTACGGTTTTGAAGCAAACATGCATAGAACGTCGAATTTGTGTTCGTTTGTTTTTATTTTTATTCATTTGTGCTATGGATCTAATGGTAAGTTGACCTTTATACCTAATTCCTCAACTCAAGTTAACATAGTTACGTTTCCTAATTTTCATCAGCATTTAGAAGTCCACAGCTGGACACAGGCCTCCCACAAAGAGTACCACGACGAACGGTCTTGAGCCTTTTCCATCCACTGACTTCCCGCAACCTTCACAAGGTAGGTCCATCGGGTCCTTCCATCAATGCGTCGCCCGGTTCGTGGTCGCCATTCGAGAACCTCTTCTCCCCAACGGTAGTCGGTTCTGCGAGCTATATGGCCTGCCCACTGCCACTTCAACTTGCTAATTCTGAGAGTCTGCTCTGTTTTTTCAGGCGCAGATACTCAGGATATCTTCCTTACAATCATAAGGAACAACACAAGTAAGTAAATCTGTACTATCCAAATGATTAGTTATCACTGTCATCGGTGAAATAAATAAAAACATACCTAAATATCCCGGACATATCACACACGGTCAACTGATCCCAAACTAGGCATAGCCTGTACTAATGGGTACCAGATACATAATATATACATATTTAACACCCAGATACAGAACTAACATCTGTGCTAGTCACAAATGTTTGTCCAGTGCGGGAATCGAACCCGCGACCTCTAGCGCAGAAGGCAGAGTTACTACCAACTGAGCTATGAGGCCAGTCAATTCATCACAGTGATTGTCATCGGTGAAACAACAACAAACATCTAAACATCCACACAAACATTCGCATTTATATTATTACTAGCCTCTTCCCGCGGCTTTGCTCGCGTGGTACCTACATAAAAACTAGCCTTTATGCTATTCCAGGTAAAGAACTCTTTATATTCCAAGTCTCAACGAAATCGGTTGAGCCGTTACGGCGTGATTGAATAATAAACATCAAAACATCCTTACAAACTTTCGCATTTTTAGTATTAGTAGGATAGGATAAATTGTGCATTCCAAAATTTAGATTATAAAAAGTAAGTATGGAAAGATTTTATAATAAACTTCCGGTAAACGCGACGCAACTTCCTATTAGAAGATTTAAAGTGTACATAAAGAATAATCTTATTGAGAAAGCGTACTATAAACTAAATGATTATTTAAATGATAAAAACGCATGGGCTGAAGTCGCTCTGCCCCTCGACAGCTAAAATGCCATTTTGCAGTGTCTTTACAGTTTTTGCTTGCATCATATTTTAAGTATTATTTAATTTTATAAGCATCAGGTACATATTTCATCAAGTGTAGCGTGTGCTGCCCTTAGATCATTTGTTGAAGCTCATATTTGTCTTTTTTTTCACATTTTTATAAGCTCTTATTTATTAGGGATTATAATTAGATTACTTTTCTTTTGAGCCTCACCTAGTTCGATCGGCACCACACTGAAGCTTTAAATTCCATTTTGTGAAAAAGGATCATCGAAAAAAATGATAGGCACCAAGCCGTGTTTGTTGCCTGATTCTTGTAGGCTTGGTCGCCAGGAACAGGCGTAGCTTCACCTAGTTTCTAAGACGTTTCAAAGTGATCCTAGTGATTTTATTGAAATAAATGCCTTTTGACTTTGACTTTGATAGTAGTAATAAGGATATTTTACGCAAAGGAAATTCCTATTCTGTGAGCCATTGACTCATTTTACGAATCACCATACAAATTGTATGAATAAATGCTACTATCAATAATATGAATCCTCAAAAGTGGCAATAAACAGGGTGATTCATAACATTTTGTATTATTCGTTCTGAATTGGAGCAGCCCGCCTGGGGAGGTACCTCCGCCTTACAGAAGATCGCAGCCAAATAACATTATTTTTTTTCAAATAGTGCTGTGTTCCTGCGATGAGTAAGGTTGCCAGAGCTCTTTAGGGGGGGAGGGGGGAGGGGTCGGCAACGCGTGCGTGATGCCTCTGGTATTGCAAGCGCTCATAGGCTACGGTAACCGCTTACCAACAGGTGGGCCGTATGCTTGTTTGCCACCTCAGTTGTATAAAAAATATTGATTGACGAATTATTATTTTCTTTTTTTAACGCACCTTCGGTAGAACAAGGGCCTAATTGCCAAGTTTGTGATTTTACAGGAGAGACATTTTGAGATTTTTTTGTGATAAGAGTCAATTTATCTTCTTCTTATATTGACCTTGAGGTAATTTCCTTAGTGTGAAATATACCTTATAGTTTTGTGAATAATGGCGTGCTCTCTACAATGCTTAAATATTTAGAGTTTTAATTATTTTCACATAAATATAAAAATGTACCCACATTTAGGCCTTTGTTCCACCAACATTCTTAAAAAATAGTAATAATGTCCGTATTTCTCTTCATTTTTATGGGATGTTTTTCAATAAAAATAGCAATTATTTAACTTTTAAATTATTTACTGTTAAAGTTTTAATAGGAACCAACAGAGTCAATTACACTTAGTAGTTGACAACATTAAATTCTAAAGTCTTTGTTCTTAACTTAATACAGTCTTTGCAATCTTAAATATTTAGAGAATCAATACTTTTAAAGTTATATAAAATATAGAGACAAAAACAAGACTATAGTATATTTTCACTCAGATTTAATGGCAATCGAACGTATCTGAGTGGAAAAATCTAACAAAACAAAAATTTCTAAAATCAAAACAAGGTAGGCACAGTAATTATAGCCGCACTCAACGACGTTAATGTTTACTAAAACTAGGTACCACTAAGTTTTTTTTATCGTTACTTAGTAATCGTTTAAGCAATCATTAACATCTCTGAGTGCGGCTGTTAAATAATGTACATTTTTATACGAAAAGTGAGATCGTTCTCATCTTGATTAATCTTTAATTATCTTCTAAGAAATGGGCATAAGTAAAGAAAGTGTGACTTTGTTCCTCCAAAACTCTGAAATTAAAAGGGCATATTTACCTTAACGAATTGTACGCTCCAGCTGATAACCACTCTGCGCGCCGGCAGCGCCGCAACTGACCAATAGGATTTTGTCGCGCCAATACGTTTGAAAAAACGCTTCAATGTGACAAAGGCACTGTCGCCCTCTGGCGAAATTAGATGGAATTGAACGAGTGTCTTTGTTCCTCCGGGTAAAAATACGTTTTAAAAGCACTTTGGCATACTTAAGTCATTTTTCGAAAATTTGTTAGTTCGGCCCTTGTTCTACCAAAGGTGCGTTTTGATTAGGTAGGACATTATGTAATTTGTATTTATTGTGTAAATTTTTTATTTTTGTTATTTGACAATATGGATTGTCAAATTTTTCTATTTACTTTTTATTAGGCTTGACATTATGTAATTTGAATTTATTAATTGAAGATTTATGTTTGTTGTTTCTTAACTAGTAGGTATATGCTATGAATTAAAATTAATCTTATAAAATGTTTGATATATATAATAATAATAATTTAAATGATAATGGTACACTATTGCATTAGGTGCTTCTGTAAAAATAGTGTAACTTTTCGTAAATAATAATGAATAATAAATATTCCGGACCTATCACACGGTCAACTGATCCCAAACTAGGCATAGCCTGTACTATGGGTACCAGAGACTGATATACATAATATATATATATTTAACACCCAGACACAGAACAAACATCTGTGTTAATCACAAATGTTTGTCCAGTTTTTTTTTTATACAACAGATGTGGCAAACAAGCTTACGGCCCACCTGATGGTAAGCGGTTACCGTAGCCTATGAGCGCTTGCAATACCAGAGGCATCACGCACGCGTTGCCGACAGGAATATTTATTATTTATTATTCATTTCTTGTTCCAGAAAAAGTGTACCACGAATCACAGAACATTGAGTTCAAGGAGCAGGATGTTATCTCGACGAGTGTTGATATAACCTGTAGTATTACAAGAAATACCTATTATAAAAATGAACCACCTATTCTAACATGGACTGAAGGTATACCTACTGCTTCTACGGGCCCATAACGGGCTATGTAGAGAGTTATTTATTTAAATGTTATATGGAGGCAAATAGTCTTACGGCCCACCTGATGGTAAGCGGTTACCGTCGCCTATTGACATCTGCAACACCTGGAGCATTGCTAATGCGTTGCCTGCCCTGGAGAAATCTTTATGTATTTTCCTTGAAGCTCTTCATGTTGTAGGTTAGCGGGAAAACCTCGGGAGCTCATTCCACAACTTGCACGTATGGGGGAGAAAGGATCTCGTAAAGCGAGTGGTTCGAGATATCCACGTGTTGATGAGGTGTGGATGAGCAAGCTATGAGTTCAGAGTTCAGAGTTCATTTATTGATATCAATCAGGTTACACGCTTATTTTTTTATTGGTAATCAACAGTGTTTTGAAGTAATCTAGGCAAATACAAACTTGTAATAGATATAAGGCCAATAAAAGATTACCCCAATATTGTAAGTAAGGTTATAAGTTATTGAGGCAGGAGAAGTTGGTACAACCAGTGAGCTGAATAACTAAGTAGCAGTAGGCAGTCTAGGTATCTTATCTATAGAAGGTGTTGTTCATCGAGTAACAAAAGTCATTGCAGTAGGTAATAATATGAGAAAAATAATAATTATTAGGTCCATAAATAGGTAATACTATCCTAGTATGTATGTATCACAAAATTAAGTATAGATTTTCGTCAAATATAGAATAATAGTATAAAATAACATAAAAACGATAATTACCTACTTTTCTAGTAAGTTCAAAATAGTCAATAGAATAAATAACAATAATATCCTAATTAATCACGCATTTTAAGAGCATAAAACTATTTTAGATCATAAAACGACTGATCGATGAGCCAATTTTTGAGTTTACTTAAAGGATTGCCTTGATAGCGCGTCGACGCGACGACGTTAGATGGTAGGCGATTGTACACCTCTGGCCCCATCATGTGCACTAGCTATGCTAGGAGCTTCATCATTCCAAGTGTTAGAAGTCCACTGCTGAACATCGGCATCCCCCACAGATTTTCAGAACGACTTTCTATCATGTGGGGGAATTTGCCCATACTCACGCTGGGCATGCGGGTTGGCGAGCGCAGTTAGAGCTATCGTTGTTAAAATAGGAGACACTGCTTCCCATCCCCTAGATTTTCTCCCTTAGTCGGCTCTTACGACATCTGCGGGTAGGTAGATATGGAGTGGCCTATTATTCCATTGCCACCGTGGCTACGGCTCGAAGCTTCAGCTGATAAAATACGAAATGAGGAAATCCGTAGAAGAACCAAGTTCACCGACATAGCTCTCAGAATTAGCAAGTTGAAGTGGCAGTGGGCAGGCCATATAGCTCGCAGAACCGACAACAGTTGGGGTATTTAGGTTCTCCTGACCTCAAACCGGGCGAAGCAGTGTTGGAAGGCCCCCCACCCGATGGACCGATGACATTGTTAAAGTTGCGGGAATTCAGCGGATGGAAAAGGCTCAAGAACGTTCGTCGTGGAACCGTATGCACCCCGCCTACTGCCACTTCAACCTGCTTGCCTGTTATGTCACTGATTCGTTCTTGGTCATCCTGTATTAGTTTAGTGACCAGGTTGAGGTATAGTGGCTCTGGAAAGGGCCTGTGACTGTCGGTGAAAGAATCAGTGTAGTGAAAGTATTAAAGTGCGCCTCTTAGGCTCCTATCGTGCACATGTCACATGTCCACTTCGCTCATTGGATCAAGGATTCTATTTAAATTTCAGATGACACCGAGTGGCAACCACGCCCTAACGGCGTCAGTATATCATATAGGAAGGTACTGACAGCGGAAGATGATGGGAAGGAATTAAAGTGCATGGCCTTGGCTAAGGCTAAAGACCATAAATGGACCATCTCCCTTAATTTTAACAAGAAGAAGACATCAAGAGAAATTATTTTGGCGAAACCAAGTATGTAGAAATAATTAAATAACACCCAAAAGTCACATAGGTACATAGTCCTGGTCCCACACTAGGATTCCCTGTGTCGTGGGTATCAGAAACTACGTGTACCATGGTACCACAACACCCAGAGGAACATAAATTTGCAGATCTTGCAAACATTTTTCCCGCAGCGGGAATCGAACCCGTCTCAGACGGGCACTCACCCGCTACGCCGCTGAAGTCGTCCTTTATCCTCCTATAGTCTCCTAAAATGGCTTCGGAAAAAGTTATCTTAAGGTGAGGGTTTAATTATTTTATGATTTTTGAATTGTTTTTTCTCAATAACCGCAAAACGCATTGTTTTGATTTTAATGACAAAAATAACTTGAGCATTTTATTTACGTAAATCCAAGACAGAAACGCGATTGGTAAAACTTTTCTCGATAGATTTATTTTTTAAAGTAGGGTCCTCTGCAACAGTTTTTTCGAAAATACTCTGAGACTATCTAACAAAAATAACTTTTTTTAAAATATTTTGTCAGACAATAGCAGTGGTATTGGGTAAATCCAAGACACTTTTTTAAAAAAATTGATAGTTTTTGAGATAATCGATATTTTCTTATATTTCGCTTACGTCGATTACTTTCGAGCGCCTTCTAACGCTTGCTATCTCTTTCCGCATTCAATTACAGTACATAGCGCTGTCCCTTTCTTCACTCCGCCCGCTCGACAATTTATTATGATTTTTGTATCCTCTTAAGGGGGCTTGCGATATCGTACTACCTCAAATGTCAAATTCAAAACTGACTTTATCCAGAAGAGATAAGGATCATTTTGAAATACATTTTAGATGACATATCGCACACTGTATGAACACGGATTTAAACCTAAGTACATAAACCACTTTTAGTTTGGACACCTACAAAATTACGTTTTTTTTAGGTGCATTTAAGACGATGCTCATTGCAATAGGAGCAGTTATTGGTGGAGCAATTGCGTTAATACTGTGCTACGGACTGATAAAACGTTTGAAGAAGAATATTCGTGATGAGGAACATGGCTCTGATGATTCATTGGTGAGTATATCATCCGTATAAAAAAACTCAAAATGTGTTAATTTATTTCAATAAAATCACTAGGATTACTTTGAAACGTGTTAGAAACTAGGTGAAGCTATGCCTGTTCCTCGCGACCAAGCCTAGAAGAATCAGGCAACAAACACGCACCTATCATTTTGTTCGAGGATCCTTTTTTTTTTTTTTTTTTTTAAAGTTTCGCTCTAACCGCCGTATTTGTTCCAGTTATTTGTTCCAGTTCCAGTTACAGTTGTATGAGAGATCTTCACTCGCTCGATAAATTAAGTGTTCTAATTTTTTTTTTATTACAGGACACGAAAAATGTCGTGTACAGTGAAATAGACATTTCGAATAAAAAAAAGAACAACATGACACAAAAATTTGACGAACCACTATACTGTCAAATAGGAATGGATAACAAAGGATGTCAAATTCAAGAAGATGGCGCCCATGTCAACTTCCACGGCCTTAACAGCGATGACAATAAAAAAAGTGACAGTCTCGTGACTTTAAGCAGTCGTTTTGAGAACCCTGAGCTTCGGAAGAGCGTAGGAAATTTAACAAATCCTGAAAACAAAATAAGCTTAAGTTTAAAAAACACAAATTCATCCAGTGACTGTTAAGATCGTGTCACTGATTCTTTCTTGGTAATCCTGTATTAGGTCAGTGACCAGGTTGAGGGATGGTGGCCCTGAAAAGGGCCTATGACTGTCGGTGAAAGAAACGCTGTAGTGAAAGGATTAAAGAGCGCATCTTAGAGGCTCCTTTCGTGCACAGGCCTACTTGGCCGTGATTTTTGCTTAGTTTTTTCAATGAAAAATGAAGAATTTTCAAAAGTCGGAGAACAAACTTTACTGCCAATCGGTTCTGAATTTTAGAATTCCAAAGAATGTGTAAACATTGGTGACCGTATAGCGGAACTGAAATTGAGTTGGGCAGGACACAAACATACATTAAAATAGATTGTTTTGAAATCATTTTATTAGTTGTAAGTGGTAACATTAAATTACTAGATATTACTTATAATTACGTCTTAAGTAGATGCTTGTTATGTATTAATTAGTATTTATAAAATTAAGAACTTCGATAATAATGAAGCCGTTTGAACACAGCTTCAGTATCTTTAGTTAAAATAATAAAGTATAGAACAACTTAAGTATAAGCCACGCTATAAACAAATACAAAATCCCTACACCGAGGTTCGCTAATTTAAGCCACTTTTGTTTATTAACCGCTTCAATAGTATTCTTCAATCCATCTTTCATGATATACTTTCTGACGCCTAAGCACCACATCAGGGTGTACCAGTCCCAGTCAATAGTGCCCATTTCGAAGTTGTAGATCGACCTGTCCGATGATGACAGACGGTTCCAGAGGCTCGTCAAATTAGTCTCGTCAAAATTCCACTCGTTTGTGAGGAAAAACTCGAAGATTCTGCCCAGTTTATCGTATTTTTCGTACACATCGACAAACGATCTGTGAAACATGTAATAAGTCGATGAGTAAATAAATAATAAATATTCCGGACATATCACACACGGTCAACTGATCCCAAACTAGGCATAGCCTGTACTATGGGTACCAGAGACTGATATACATAATAGATAAATATTTAACACTCAGACACAGAACAAACATCTGTGTTAATCACACAAATGTTTGTCCAGTGCGGGAATTGAACCCGCGACCTCTACTCTCTAGCGCAGAAGTCAAAGTTACTGCCAAGTGAGCTATGAAACCTGTCATCTAACATTTATTTCAAAATGATCCATTTTTCTACTGTGTGTGTTGTTAAATAAACAATATATTATTCTTCTTCTCTTCTATTTGTCTTCTGCATAAAGTTCATTTTGAGTTTGACATTAGGAGTTTGCGATATCGCTGAACTATATCGCACACCCTCAAATGTCAAACTCAAAATTGACTTCGTTCATTAGACGTAAGAATCATTTTCAAATAAAGTTAATAATAAAATAACACCCAACAGTCACATACATAGTCCTGACCCCACACTAGGGCTCGTATTCAGAGACAAGACTCAAACATTGATCTGTACTTAAATCTCGATTTGAGTCGAGATTCTAATTCTTGAACAGTACTTATGTATAGATTCAATGATCACAGTTCACCTGAGTAAATGCTTATTCTGAAACGTCAATCAGACGAAATCGGTGCTTGAGTTTTAGATTTGATTAGACATTAATCAAATGACATTTTCGTTCCGTTACACGTACTTTGATGCATATTTATACTTCACTTTATAGTTCTGTTCTATTTCCACCCTGGCTGTTTGAATTTCTGCGTAAAACGGATCGAAAATTATAAATAAATCAAAATGTAAACGAGAACATTTGAGTACAGATTTGAAACTCGATTCAGCTGAGAGTAGTTTGAGTACCGTTCTTGAATAAAAGCTATGTTTGAGAAGAGATTCAATACTTAAGTAGAGTTCAGCTGATCTGTGATTAAATCTAAGTTTGAGTCGTGTCTCTGAATACGAGCCTACGAGTACCATGGTACCACAACACACAGACGGAACTAATATTTGCAGATCATGCAAACATTTGTCCCGCAGCGGGAATCGAACTCGCCCGCTACGCTTCCAATGATGATTATGATTAAACTAGCTTCCGCCCACGACTACGCTCGCGTGGTACCTACCAAAAAATTAGACTTTATGCTATTCTAGGATCTTTATATATATTCCGTATCTTTTTATTTATTAGGCCGTGGTGGCCCCGGCTAAAGAATAGGCCCCTCCATATCTCTATCCGCGGATGTCGTAAGAGGCGACTAAGGGAAAAAAAGCTAGGGGATGGGCAGCAGCGTCCCTCATTTTAACAACGATAGCTCTAACTGCGCTCGCCAACCCGCATGCCCAGCGTGGTGAGTATGGGCAAAACCCCCCCACATGATAAGGAATTTGCTCTGTCTGTGGGGGAGGCCATGTTCAGCAGTGAACGTCGTACGGCTGAAATGATACGATAATTTACGAGAGGTAGGGCACAGCGAGATTTTCTCGCTCTAAATTGGAGCAGCCCGCCTGGGCAGGTACCTCCGCCTTACAGAAGATCGCAGCGAAATAACATTATTTGTTTCAAATAGTGTTGTGTTCCTGCGGTGAGTAAGGTTGCCAGAGCTCTTTAGGGGGGGAGGGGTTCGGCAGGCAACGCATTAGCAATGCTCCAGGTGTTGCTGATGTCAATAGGCGACGGTAACCACTTACCATCAGGTGGGCCGTAAGCCTGTTTGCCTCCGTATAACATAAAAAAAAAAAGATGATGATATATATTCCAAGTTTCAACAAAATCGATTGAGCCGTTACGGCCGCAGTGTGATTGAACAACAAACATCCTCACGAACTTTTGCATTTATATTATTAGTAGGAATACTTACGATTTGAGCTCTTTTGGCTTTTTCAGTCCAAAAAGTTTGGTGGCCCCATCCACTGTGTAAGCCGGTATGTAGTGTAGCAGCCACGACAACATCCAGTACACTGCTCTATTGTTGGTCTCGCACAGATAGAGGTACCATAGAGACAGAGGCGAGGCGATCGTTCGGCACTTGTTCCGCATCGGGTTTGAGATATGTGCTGTAAAAATATTAGGGCATGTTCAAACTTGCGATATATCATCTCGTTATTAAGTAGTATGATCCTTCCGTCTTAAATAAAGTCAATTTTGAGTTTGATTATATTCTTCTTCTTCTTGTCGTGTCACTGGTATTTTCTTGGTCATCCTGTCTTTGATCAGTGACCAGGTTGAGGTATGGTGGCCCTGAAAAGGGCCTATGACCGCCGGTGAAAGAATCAGTGTAGTGAAAGGATTAAAGTGCGCCTCTTAGAGGCTCCTTTCGTGCACATGTCACATGTCTTCGAATTTTTAGGTTCTAGGACATGCCGGTTTCCTCACGATGTTTTCCTTCACCGTTTGAGAGCACTAGCATAGCGCACATAATTTTTCCGAATGGAAAATCCATTGGTGCACGACAGGTTTCGAACTCACGACCTGTGGATCGGAAGGCGGGGCCACTACCACCCCTCCACCAGTGCTCACCAGTGCTTGATTATATTAATAGTAATATTTATTGAGAAAAAAGAGAACATAGGTAACTAATATCTAAGTACATCACATAGGTTTATACTACTACAACATATCTGTACTTAAATGATTAGGATTACGTAGAAAATATTATTTATGTTGGTTCAAAGTCAAAGTCAAAGTCAAAAGGCATTTATTTCAATAAAATCACTAGGATCACTTTGAAACGTCTTAGAAACTAGGTGAAGCTATGCCTGTTCCTCGCGACCAATCCTACAAGAATCAGGCAACAAACACGGCTTGGTGCCTATCATTTTTTTCGATGATCCTTTTTCACAAAATGGAATTTAAAGCTTCAGTGTGGTGCCGATCGAACTAGGTGAGGCTCAAGAGAAAAGTAATCTAATTATAATCCTTAATAAATAAGAGCTTATAAAAATGTGAAAAAAATGAAGACAAATGTGAGCTTCAACAAATGATCTAAGGGCAGCACACGCTACACTTGATGAAATATGTACCTAATGCTTATATAATTAAATAATACTTAAAATATGATGCAAGCAAGTTCGGTAGTAGGTAAGGTTCCGTCGTGGCGGAAGGATGAAAAGGAATGCGTATTTCAATAAGCTTCAAATGTGTACTCAGATGGAGAGCCACCTAATAACTTTGAGGTGGAGCGTCAAGAGCCGGACTAGGTTATCTGTGTCCCGGCTCTTGATTTTTAGGTGCTTGCGATATCGTACGCTCCCAAATGTCAAACTCAAAATTGTCTTTCATCAGTGGACGTAAGGAACATTTTGAAACATTTCTAAACATATAATTGGCTAGCTTGCGCCGCGTCTTCGCTCGCGTGTGTGTCTAAATAAAAAGTGGCCTATATGCTATTCAGTATTCTAGGTAAAGAACTTTTAAAACTTTTAAAACTTTCATCGAAATCGGTTGAGCCGTTACGGCGTGATTACATGCAAACATTGTGAAACATCCACACAAACTTTCGCATTTAGGTATAATATTAATAGGATTAGTAAGATCATTTATTTTCTTTAAATAATGTAATTGGTTAAACCATCATCATCATTTCAGCCGTTCGATGTCCACTGCTGAACATGGCCTCCCCCACAGACAGGATTTGCCCATACTCACCACGCTGGGCATGCGGGTTGGCGAGCGCAGTTAGAGCTATCGTTAAAATGAGGGACGCTGCTGCCCATCCCCTAGCTTTTTTCCCTTAGTCGCCTCTTACGACATCCGCGGATAGAGATATGGAGGGGCCTATTTTTTAGCCGGGGCCACCACGGCCAATAAACCATGTTAATTAAAGTAAAATAAATAAATATATATCTCACACCGTATGAACGCGGCGTGACAGTACTCACAAAAAGTAACTCCACAGTTGGTAGTGCTCAGGTTCAAAATGGTGATATCGTCCTTGGGTCTCACGGCCGCGTCCCAACCCGCGGCAATGGTCGCGTTGTTCACATAGTCAACTGGCACGAAGGAGAGTTTGCCCGTTGTGTTCACGTATAAAACTCTGATTACCCCTAAGCCCACGCCTATGACGATCTGAAATCACATTCGTATTATGTCCCTCTGTCTCTAATTCATAATTCGTATTCGTTATTGTGTTATTATTATTATCTCAGAGCAATTTTTTTTTTTGAAGGTTTTCCCCTTTCGGTATGGCTATGGCATCTAGGCCTTACCGCCAAGTCTTACGTGTATTTTATCTTGTTTAATTTGTTTATCTTCCTTAATTTTCTTACGTTAGTCATGGTCAAGTCACCGTCTAGTCAAGTCAAGTTCAGTTTTAGTAAGATATGATGGTGGCTATTTTAATAAAACCTCGAGGGACCTCTAGGCGCCAACTCGAAAAATAACGATACACGCAATCATTCTATTTCACTTCACTTGTGCGGTTTACTCAAACAATATTACGCAAAACACCACCATAATCACACAATATTATTAAATTTAACACTAGTTTTGTAAAATAAATTGAGAGCACAACATCACTTTCTCAAGTTCCCGCCAAAAAGTCCTCTCAGAGCCAATGAAATGTTTACCGCATAGACAATAAAAAAATAAGCTATTTTAAATGGCTAATTGACCAGAGTCTTTACTCCATCAAAGAGTTTCTAGACAAGACATTTTTATAATTATATTGAAGCAAATATGTAATATGTATTTTGATAATAACTCAGTCTATCTAAGTATGTACCGTATCGTGTTTTTTTTTTCATATTAATGTGAAATTCATAATCTTGACTTTTTTAATAACATAATATGTATGACATGATAATAAATTGCTATGTTTACTATATTTTAAAGGTGTAAAATTCAAATTGTTATAGACATGTATTATTCTAATTTTGTAAAACAACTTTTGCATGCTAGTTCATAGTAAAATGTGCTGATCTCATTATTATAATGTAAAAGAACTACTGTAACCAAATTTTCGCAAATAAATAAATAAATATTATTTAGATAGTTTAAATTTCAGCTGTAGTTGGTGGGTAGACTGTTTTGTACGTCCTTATATGATGACAAAATGTTAGACCTACCAACTGCATTTTTCTTTTTTTTGTTATTCTGTTCGCATTACTACTGCCCTCTTTCTACCAAATCCGTGGACAACGGGGCTGATTACACTCTAAGAACTTTAGTACCTACTTTAATTGAGTTTAGTAATATGTGAGTGCAATTGCTTGTTGTCCTGAATAAATAAAAAATAAAAAATTGTGAACATAGGTTATATAAAACAGTATTTTTTTTTTATAATTTATTTATAGTTTACAATGATAATGTGTTCTAATAATATAACAATCTAGTCAAAAAAAAATACAAATTATACCAACTTTGGTCGACGCCGCCGGTGATAAGAGAGCTGGCTCATTCCTTGCACAAAGAATTTCTTTGGCAATTCAACGCGGGAATGCAGCCAGTGCTCTTGGCACCTTGCCGCATGTCCAAAATTATTTGTTTAATTAGTTTCTATTTTATTTTGTAATTATTTGATTTTATATTTTATAGTATGTATATAGTATGTATAAGTGTATATTTTTTTATACTTGCTTTATCTAGGAGGCTGGTGGATGAGACCAATGACCGAAGGGCTGGTGCTTACCTCGGACAAAGGATCAGTATAGCGATCCAACGAGGTAACGTCGCCAGCCTTTTGGGCACACTGCCTGTGGTTGGTGATCTGAACTCTGTTTTCTACTTGTAGTCGTAGTCGTAGAAAACAGAGTTCATTTCTAGTATAATAATATTTTAGTTTAATTTACAACTGTTATTATTATTATTTTTCTGTTAGTGTATATTTTAAAAATTCTTTATTTTTAAAATATACACTTATACATACTATACAGGGCGTCCCAAACTTATGGGACATGAAGGGGAAGTACCTTAAATATCGTAGATAGGGTATTTTGCTGAAAGAAGACTTTATGTTACTTTTAAAAGTTAGTAATTCTGCATTCATAGATTTTCTAAAAAATACTTGCTTCGTCTGGGAATCGAACCGACTTAAATGTCAAAAAAAAAACATCCTACTTCTATGATGCCAATCGAAAGAATAGCTAAAAAATCATAACTTTGCTTAAGTAACATAGTATTTTAAAAAAATGAACAACATGAAAGATTCAAGAAGAACTTCCATTAGATCAAAACTTACTTGATATGCCATGTTCGCAATAAATTAACACAAAACTTGTGTAAGTGAATTATTAAGACTAAACAGATCAATCCAAAAACAAACGCTCGCACACACTGTTCCATTTTCAAATTTAAGAACAACATTTAAAAATATTAGTTCTTTTTAAAAATATTAAAGTATGCATTCAAACAAACGCTAAATAATCCTAAATAAAACGTGTTTGAAAAATTTGACTCAATCATTTTACGTTGTTCCTTTCTTTTAAAATACTATGTTACTTAAGCAAAGTTATTATTTTTTAGCTATTCTTTCGATTGGCATCATAGAAGTAGGATGATTTTTTTTTGACATTTAAGTCGGTTCGATTCCCAGACGAAGCAAGTATTTTTTAGAAAATCTATGAATGCAGAATTACTAACTTTTAAAAGTAACATAAAGTCTTCTTTCAGCAAAATACCCTATCTACGATATTTAAGGTACTTCCCCTTCATGTCCCATAAGTTTGGGACGCCCTGTATACATACTATAAAATATAAAATCAAATACTTAACAAAATAAAATAGAAACTTAAAAAAAAAAACTTTTAAAAATATAGAACATATATACGTATAGTATCTAGTCATGCTGTAGGCTGAATAAGTAATTTAAAAATTAAAATGACAGATGATATTTATTACAGATGCCGCTTTAATAATAAGATCCTCTATGCTACCAACTTAGATTGCTTTACAATAATACAAAAAATAAAAATAATAATACATGGAAAGAAACTACTTAAATTATAAATTCTAAATATTATAGATTACTAGCTGGTGCCCGCGACTTCGTCTGCGCAGGATTAGTATTTCGAGTAGTAGTCATATTTTGGACAATTCGCACAATATCTTTATAAATTGTAGCCTATGTGTTATTCTGATGTATAAGCTATCACAAGGTCAAGTAACTATAAATAACGGTTTCGGCAGAATACCAGCGCCTAACTACTCCTTAGTGGTAAGGAATTTATGCTGAGTCGAAACCTTTTTGCTGCTGTGGCGCACAATAACATTTCACGTGTTCTTTTTTAATAAGTTTTTGTGTGTTACCTCTCTGTCTTTGTTTCATATTTTCGCTCTCTGTGTCTTGCTTTTATTGTGACGTGTATTGTGTGCCAAGTTTGTGAACAAATGTTTGTCTATGTCTATATTATTGTGAAGTTTCATTAAAATCCATTCAGTAGTTTTTACGTGAAAGAGTAACAAACATCCATCCATCCATACTGACAAACTTTCGCGTTTATAATATTAGTAGGATTTAAATTAATTAATTCAGAAACATTATAAAAACATTTTTCATGCAACCAGGATTTGATTTTTTTATTGAACTTATTCAGAGGTAGTGCTCTTAAGCACACAGTTTAAGCTGCTTACAGTGTCCAGTTTTTTTTTTTTTTTTTATACAACTGAGGTGGCGAACAAGCATACGGCCCACCTGTTGGTAAGCGGTTACCGTAGCCTATGAGCGCTTGCCATACCAGAGGCATCACGCACGCATTGCCAACCCCTCCCCCCACCCCCCTAAAGAGCTCTGGCAACCTTACTCATCCAGTTGCGAAGGTTGGTCTTATTAATTTGTAATAATAACGACATTGTTTTTTAATTTTAAAATTTTGGTATTTTTTTGTTAAATTATTGTAATCCTACTATACTAAATAAAACATTTGCATGCTTGTGTAGCAAAAACATGTGCGCCCGCTTACTGCATAAGAACAGCGATTATATTAAACTACCATGTATTATAAATGCAAATAAACTGATTTCATTTCATTTCATTTATTTAGCGCTGGGATACGGTTGTACTAATATAACCATAGTTATAATGCCAATAAACATAATGCCGGCCGGCGTACCATAGGTTGCGTGCTATCAAATCTTGATGAAGTCCACTTCTGAACATAGGCCTCCCACAGAGTGCCATAAATAATAAATAAATATTCCGGACATATCACACACGGTCAACTGATCCCAAACTAGGCATAGCCTGTATGTACTATGGGTACCAGAGACTGATATACATAATAGATATATATTTAACACCCAGACACAGAACAAACATCTGTGTTAGTCACAAATGTTTGTCCAGTGCGGGAATCGAACCCGCGACCTCTAGCGCAGAAGGCAGAGTTACTACCAACTGAGCTAAGAGGCCAGTCTAACGTACGTAACTTTCTAAGGCTAATAACGAACGGTCTTGAGCCTTCTCCATCCACCGACTCTTCGCAACCTTCACAATGTCGTCGGTCCATCGGGTGGGGGGCCTTTCAACACTGCGTCGTTCGGTTCGTGGTCGCCACTCGAGAACCTTTGAACCTTAGCTTTAATTTGAAAGGCGTAAAAGTATTTTGGTGATCAATGAACTAAGACAAATGAGGCAAAGGTGACTTACCCCGCTTGGGCCAAACATGCAGCTCATATCCAACCACCCGGGTGCAGGTTCGATGTACGAACAGAGTACTGAAAATCAAGAAACAATACAACCTGTTCAGTAACTCGAAAGCGGTTTGTTCTATAAACAAAAAAATTAAATATTTGCGAAAAAAATAAATGAATGTTTAGATTAGTACCTATCTGATTGTACCTATTTATTATAATGTACCTACTAATAACATATGGCATCGCCTTAGGGATAAAAAAATACCTGTTTTACTGTAGGTATTCTAAATAAATAAATAAAAAAATATTTGCATAACTATAATATGATGTGACAGGCCTCATAGCTCAGTTGGTAGTAACTCTAAAAGTTGGGGTTCTTCAAAAAGGGCGTTTTGAACTTTTTAAGGGGTCGGCAACGCGTGCGTGATGCCTCTGGTATTGCAAGCGTACATAGGCTACGGTAACCACTTACCAACAGGTGGGCCGTATGCTTGTTTGCTACCTTAGTTGTATAAAAAAAAAAACAAAAAAAAAACTCTGCCTTCTGCGCTAGAGGTGGCGGGTTCGATTCCCGCACTGGACAAACATTTGTGACTAACACAGATGTTTGTTCTGTGTCTGGGTGGTAAATATTTATCTATTATGTATATCAGTCTCTGGTACCCATAGTACAGGCTATGCCTAGTTTGGGATCAGTTGACAATGTGTGATATGTCCGGAATATTTAATTAAAAAAAAATATATATATTATTCCCGAACTTTTTCATTTCTGCGGTTTTTTTATCATCTTTGTAACTAAAATATTACTTCAAGATTTCTACAGAAACATTGTTGATGTTTCATCGAGTATAACTCAGGGCAGCTATAGACCAGGGTCGATAATTTTTGAAACCAAAAAAATTATAGTAGGTTGAAACCCACTGGAAAAGGAGGAGATTATTATAAAAAATAAAGAAATAATAATTTACGGGCGATCTGAGCTCGGGAAGGGGAAGAGGGTGAGTGTTTAAGGGTAAAAAATGGTTTATCTCGATTTACGGCAAAACTACAAGTCCTATGAAAAAAAGTCAAAAGGCAAAGTTGTAGATAATAAAAAGATCTAGGTACAACTTTTATATATACACTTTTTCACTTAATTTTTATGCTACCACTGTACTGCTGAACGTGCTTTCGTGGTGGCCCCGGCTGAAGAATAGGCCCCTCCATATCTACCTATCCGCGAATGTCGTAAGAGGCGACTAAGGGAAAAAAGCTAGGGGATGGGCAGCAGCGTCCCTCATTTTAACAACGATAGCTCTAACTGCGCTCGCCAACCCGCATGCCCAGCGTGGTGAGTATGGGCAAATCCCCCCACATGATAATGAATTTGCTGTCTGTGGGGGAGGCCATGTTCAGCAGTGGACGTCGAACGGCTGAAATGATGATGATGATAATGAACTCTGTATATTTACTGCTTACCAATAGACGGCCTGACGATGGTAACCTGCATATCACCACTCTCGGTTCGGACCACCTCTTCAGCAATTGCTTTGGTAAACGTGTATGTATTCGGCCAGTCCTTTATCAAACTGAAAAATAAAAAACACGATTTTTTAAAGAAAGAAAGACAAAGTAGGTTATAGTTAATGAACTAAGCGACACACATATAAAAAAAAATAGAAATTAATAAAACGAAAATCACTACAAAAACCAATATAAAAATAAAAATTACATGCATAAACTAGGGAACAAATCTAAAGAGATTTTATAATAATAATAATAAAATGTATTTATTACCAAAAAGAAGGTTACATTCAACATATATGTAGTAGATAATTAAGACAATATAGTACAAGTACAGTATGTTGTAGTAGGTGTAACATAGCAATATATAGCAATAGTCTTGAGAGATTAACATTAAATTGAATATTCTTCTATTAAATTATACTTAGTGCTGCAAGAATATAGATAGATAGATAGATAGAAAATGCTTTATTGCACACCATAAAAAGTACAAACATTAACAAAAAAACAATAAAAACTAAACTATGTGATGAACAATGGGCGGCCTTATCGCTGAAGTAGCGAATATATCTATCTATAAGTAGAATATATCTATTTTGTAGTCCGAAAGTACCGAAAAGACTGGGAATGCCGGTTGAACCGGCTCTTAATTCCTACCTAGCCATGGTGGCCCCGGCTGAAGAATAGGTCCCTCCACATCTCCTACCCGTGGATGGATGTCATGTAAGAGGTAACTAAGGTGAAAAAGCTAGGCACTTTTTTACTTTAACAGCGATAGCTTTAAGAGAGAGGCCCATTGGTGCGTTGCGTCGCGTCGTCGCAACGGACCAACACATTGTATGCCACATCTGCGTTGCGTCGACGCACAACGTCGCGACGACGCACGTCTAGTTTCTCCATCCAGCAGTGGAACACTGTCCGTCAGTGTTTGTTGGGGCTTCGATGAAACGACAGTTGACTTTACATTTACTTTAATGAGTTTCTGCATAGGTATCAATGAAATATAAAAATTAAAACTAAGAATCACGCGCACTCGCGGCCATGTTGAGTTGTCCAATATTGTTCACAGAGGCGCTAGCAGCGCGCCCGCGTTGCTAATAGTGTTGCACTTGCACGATTGGAATCAACTAGTGTTGTACTATTACAATCGATGTCGCGCTGCGACAGTGTTTCCACTTAAGATTTTGGTTATACCCTAAATTCTTTGGAAAATAGCCCTAAAAATCCCTATTTATTTTTTGAAATTCCCTAATTTAAGTCGCTATTTATTTAAAAAAGAGCAAATCAGATTTTGCAAGTTTAAATGCTAAAATTTAACATACCTAATATAATAATATCATTAATTGAAAGAGTCGGACGCCGAATGATTGTTTTTGCAGGTTTTAGCGGCATTAAACATGGAACTAATAGGTTCCAAAATTGAGTAGTTATTCCCTAGCATTCGTAACTTATTGTGGAGTACCTACTCCGTTGGTTTCATTAGTCAGCCTGTTTCTTTTGTCAATATTTTTAGTCGCTGCGAAATATTTCTTTACTTCAGTGTTTGAAGATGGAACCCCAAGTTCTAACAACCTTTTATAACATCGAGGTTTTCTATGAAAAAAAAAAATGCTACGATGGTATTTCAACTTAGTACCTTACTCCAGTAAAAAAAAAAACAAAAGAAAATAATCCTTTTGTCTTGTTACTAATTTATGATGTCCTTTATAACAAAGGTAATAGTACTATACAAAAGGTAAACCAACTTTTGGTCGGGATACGTAAGTAAATTGTGGAATCCCTTATTAGGTAGTGCTATAGAGCATAGAATGTGAGGAGTAACTTTGAAAGATAGAGTGAGGAACAGTGTGATAAGAGAGCGTTGCGGGGTGAAAGAAGACGTAGTGATGAGGATTGAGAAAGGTATGCTGAGATGGTTTGGTCATGTAGAGAGAATGAACGAAAGAAGATTGACGAAACAGGTGTACAAGGCGAGTGTGAATGGGACCGTTGGAAGGGGAAGACCTAGGCGTGCGTTTAGTGACCAAATCGGTGACGTTTTGGAAAAAGGCCAGGTCATGAGTACCCTAAACTGACGAGCATGTATGAGGAATGTGATGAGAGTGAATGAAGCAAAAGAGGTATGTCAGGATCGTAGCAAGTGGAAAACCGTGGTCTCTGCCTACCCCTCTGGGAAACAGGCGTGATTTTATGTATGTATGTATAGAGCATAGAATAACCAGCATTACCACATCAAGTTATTTTTGCCCTAGAATTCCCTAAATCCCTATTGCAATAAGAAAAGCCCTAAGTAGTGATGAAATAACTAGTTTCGACCTAAAAAAGGGCGAAATCCCTAAAAGTGGAAACACTGTTGTCCGTCGTCGCACCGAAGCTCCGACAGCGCAGCATCACCCTCCCTCCCACTTCGTCTCTTGTGCGTCGATCCGTTGAAACGTCGCGTGCGACGACGAAACGCTTCATGTGGCATGTCACTAAAAATATAGGGAAACCGACGCAGAGTTGACGCTGCGACGTCGCAACGCAGCGCAACGCACCAATGGGGCCTCTCTCTAACAGCGCTCGGCAACCCGTGTGCCCAGCGTGGTGAGTATGGGCAAATCCCGAATGATAGGGAGCTGTGGGGGAGGCCGATGTTCACAAGACTTCCGACGGTTGGAATCATGATGATGACTGACCTAGCAGTTAGCTCTCTACTACCCGTGGATGGATGTCGTGTAAGAGGTAACTAAGGTGAAAAAGCTAGGCACTTTTTACTTTAACAGCGATAGCTCTAAGAGAGAGGCCCCATTGGTGCGTTGCGTCGCGTCGTCGCAACGGACCAACACATTGTATGCCACATCTGCGTTGCGTCGACGCACAACGTCGCGACGACGCACGTCTAGTTTCTCCATCCAGCAGTGGAACACTGTCCGTCAGTGTTTCCACTTAAGATTTTGGTTATACCCTAAATTCTTTGGAAAATAGCCCTATTTACGGTTGGAATCATGATGATGACTGACCTAGCAGTTAGCTCGTCGAGCTGATCACTATCCGCCTCTGCGAGCTCTATCATGACATCAGGAGATGCTGGACTCTCGTAGAACTGTTCCATCAACTCCCCGCCCACTCTACGCGCTGTCGTGTGACTGTACGCCGTTGACACATGGACGAAAGCTCTGGAAATAGAAGAGAATCCTCGGTTTTAAGGGTTGGAATAAAAAAAAGCTAGGGGATGGGTAGCAGCGTCCCTCATTTTAACGATAGTTCTAACTGCGCTCGCCAACCCGCATGCCCAGCGTGGTGAGTATGGGCAAATGCCCATGATAAGGAATTTGCTCTGTCTGTGGGGGAGGCCATGCTCAGCAGTGGACGTTAAACGGCTGAAATGATGATGATGATGAAGAGTTGGAATCACCATTCCTTGCTTGTCGTGTCACTGATTCTTTCTTGGTATCAGGTCAGTGACGTTGAAGAAGGTACAAGAAGTTTCAGAATACCTAAAAAAGCTGATACATTAAGTTTAAGTTCTAAGACGTTTCAAAGTGATCCTAGTGATTTTATTGAAATAAAAACCTTTGACTTTGACCTGATTTGACCCCAAAACAACTGATTTTCGCATAGAGTTATTTCAATGAAAAATGACAAATTTCCAAAAGTTGTAGAATAAACTTTATTGCCAATTGGGTGTAGTAGAATAAGCCCGTTTCGGGATGGCTTGCATATTATGAATCGATAGATAGATAGATAGATTAAAACTTTATTGTACACAAACGATTACATATTAAATCTTTTACAAACTTAATGTAGGCCTTATCGCTTAAAGCGATTTCTTCCAGGCAACCTTAGGAATCACCTTATGTTTATTGATGTTCGTCACGTCACGTCGCCTAGGCCCCGTCTGAAAACCAGCGCCGCACCGCACATATTATGTTTGGTGCAGCTTTATTCTGAGACGGGACCCATTTGCCCCACACAACGCATACCTACTCAACCTATCTACCGCCTCACCTACCTACATGTTTTTGATTTTCTTATTGTGTTTTTTTTTGTATTACTAGGTTTAAGTATTTTTTTTCTTTCGTTGTATCTTCCTACCTACCTACCTACTTACTGCGTTGTGGGTCAAATAAATAAATTTTCTTTCTTTCTTTTCTTTCTTTCTTCACCTTGTATAACCAGGCACGTGCTCTCAATAGATGGTTACCTGAGTTTCTTACAAGTTTTCCCAAGTTTGAGAGTTTCTCTAGTTCCTCTGACGTTGGTAAGCGTTGCTAGTCGGATCGCCTCGTCAAATCTGACGGTGGCCGCTACGTGGAAGATCATGTCAACCTGCGAACGAAAAGATTGATTTGATTTGAAGTCCTATGTTTCTGAAAATAGGGACATCAAACTCGGTTATCAGACGTAAATAGTTCAAAATAATAAAATACCTACATAACCTGACTGGCCTCATAGCTCAGTGGTAGTAACTCTGCCTTCTGCGCTAGAGGTCGCGGGTTCGATTCCCGCACTGGACAAACATTTGTGACTAACATTTGTGACTAACACAGATGTTTGTTCTGTGTCTGGGTGTTAAATATATATCTATTAAGTAGGTATATCAGTCTCTGGTACCCATAGTACAGGCTATGCCTAGTTTGGGATCAGTTGACCGAGTGTAATATGTCCGGAATATTTATTTATTATTTATAAGTTTTTTTGAAATACAACCTTCAGGGTGTGTAAATAGGGGATGAAACTTTGCAAGGGAATTTTCTATCTATTCATCATCATCATCATCATCAGCCTGTAGAAGTCAACTGCTGGACATAGGCCTCCCCCAAAGAAACGGTCTTGAGCCCTTTCCATCCACCGACTTCCCG
Source organism: Anticlea derivata (assembly GCA_947579855.1). Taxonomy (NCBI): domain Eukaryota; kingdom Metazoa; phylum Arthropoda; class Insecta; order Lepidoptera; family Geometridae; genus Anticlea; species Anticlea derivata. The sequence continues at coordinate 1,350,515 of OX388287.1, read as the reverse complement.
CAACTTTTACAATGTCATCGGTCCATCGGGCGGGGGGCCTTCCAACACTGCGTCGCCCGGTTCGTGGTCACAATTCGAGAAGAGTAAAGCTCCCCAACGGTTGTCGGTTCTGCGAGCTATATGGCCTGCCCACTGCCACTTCAACTTGCTAATTCTGAGAGCTTATAGCTGCTATATCCTATATCCTTGATTTTTTATAATATCTCAAAAATTTCGACACCGACGGGATTTGAACCCGCAACGTGCCCTAAATACGTTCGTAACCATCTAAACGGATGAAAACCGTTTGGATGTCGTAAAGATTAGTCTCCGTAGCTTAGTTGGTTAGAGCATCCCCTTATTTAGGGGAAGGTTGCGGGTTCAAATCCCGTCGGAGTCCACATTTTTGGGATATTATAAAAAATCATATTATTCCCTTAGTGGACTAACACTATCACTATAAAATAAAATATAGATTAATCCTTGAAATGAAAGAGTGCGGTTTCCTAAATCAGCTAAATCATCGTTGTGATAACCATGCGCAATGACTATCACAACATGTCGGACGCCATTTTATATAGCATTAAAGTTTTTTTTTTTTAATATATTACAATAAAATCACTAGGATCGTTTTGAAACGTCTTAGAAACTAGGTGAAGCTATGCCTGTTCCTCGCGACCAAGCCTAGAAGAATCAGGCAACAAACACGGCTTGGTGCCTATCATTTCTTTTTTGTTCTTATTACATAGTTACTGTTTCTAGATCTTATGGTGTTGAGTAATTTAAGAAACTAGCTTAGTGCAATTCTTGCAAAGTTAAATGCTATGAATAAAGATTTTTCTATTCTAAACATTAACGTTGACGTTCGTCAACGCGGTCGGCGCGGCGCCAAACATCGGCCGAGACGGTCGGCGCGAGAGGAAAATCAGCCATATTTTATTTATTTATTTAACTAGTTGAGCCTTTTGGGGTTGAGACCCTGGGTCCGTGGGGAAACGGGGCCCTCCGGGTTTTCAAAAAGATATCAGGACGTCTGATCGAAGCGACGCGTGACCCGAGAGCTGGCTCTTATTTGGCCCAGCGCATTAGCATTGCCATCCAGCGTGGCAATTCCGCCAGCGTCTTGGGGACGCTTCCGACTGGTAGTGATCTGGATCAGTTGAGCTATCTATAGATCGTTTGTAACGGTCTTTAGATGGCTCAACTGTTTCTTGTGTATTTTGTAAATATTAACTTGTATTAGTTTTAAGTTTCTTTGTGTAAATAAAGTTTTAACTAGTACGGCAAAACCAATTACAATAATTAAAATTATAACATTTCAGTCACATTCATTAAAATTAATAAAATGTCAAAAATACACAGTCAAAATAAAGGCAATTAAATTAAATAGTAAAAAAAACAATAAATAATAATAATAATACACATACAGGCACAGACAGGCCTCATAGCTCAGTTGGTAGTAACTCTGCCTTCTGTGCTAGAGGTCGCGGGTTCGATTCCCGCACTGGACAAACATTTGTGACTAACACAGATGTTTGTTCTGTGTCTGGGTGTTAAATATATATCTATTATGTATATCAGTCTCTGGTACCCATAGTACAGGCAATGCCTAGTTTGGGATCAGTTGACCGTGCGTGATATGTCCGGAAAAAAATAATTATTATTTATTTAATACAATAGTATAATAAAAACCAGAATAACACCTTACTAATTTCCAAATTCTTTTTCGATGCATGTCATCAGGACCTTGGTCCACCTATCCTAAAACAAATCAAGGTCCGAGTTGGTCGTCAGGAGAGTGCGAGTTAGAGCGCGCGACGGTGCGACACCAGGGCACAGCGAAACATTTGTGTCTCCTACCCCGGCAATAGTTGTCTGGAGTATAAAATCCAGCCAGCTCGTTAAAAATATAAATAAATAAATATTCCGGAGATATCACACACGGTCAACTGATCCCAAACTAGGCATAGCCTGTACTATGGGTACCAGATACTGATATACATAATAGATACATATTTAACACCCACACACAGAACAAACATCTGTGTTCATCACACAAATGTTCGTCCAGTGCGGGAATCGAACCCGCGACCTCTAGCGCAGAAGGCAGACTTACTACCAACTGAGCTATGAGGCCAGTCAAGAAAAAGGCCGTTATGAAGATCAGGAGCGTCAATCATACTTTTGATTCGGTCAGTGTCTTTTTTTTTTATGTTAAACGGAGGCAAACAGGCGTACGGCCCTCCTGATGGTAAGTGTTTACCGTCGCCTATTGACATTAGCAACACCTGGAGCATTGCTAATGCGTTGCCTGCCGAACCCCTGCCCTAAAGAGCTCTGGCAACCTTACTCACCGCAGGAACACAACACTATTTGAAACAAATAATGTTATTTGGCTGCGATCTTCTGTAAGGCCTCTTACAGAAGATCGCATCTTCTTTCTTACCTCCTCAGTAACAGTTCTCCAGTCTTCTTCACTGATGGCGAGACCAATCTCAGCCACGTCCCCTTCAATGGCCACTATCCTCTCGCTGAAGTATGGCTTCTTCTTACGAACTGCGTCGAAAACCTTGAAATTATAAAGACGGTCAACTTCAATGTCAAAGTCAAAAGGCGTTTATTTCAATAAAATCACTAGGATCACTTTGAAACGTCTTAGAAACTAGGTGAAGCTACGCCTGTTCCTCGCGACCAAGACTACAAGAATCAGGCAACAAACACGGCGCGCGTGACTATCATTTATATCGATGATCCTTTTTCACAAAATGGAATGCAGAGCTTCAGTGTGGTTCAAACTTTAATGTCCATTTATTCATTGAAATCACAAGATCATTTTGTTAAGATTTTCTTTAGTTGATTTTGGTCCGATTATCATAGTTATAACTAACTAGTAACCACTAGGCGTCGCTTACGCGTTTAAAAGTAGCATTAGTTACTCCTTATACCTAACATCAGCTATCTGCCAGCGAAAGTACCTTCAAAATCGGCCCAGCCGTTTGGGAGATAAGCCAGAACAAACAGACAGACACAAATCTGAAAACTACCTAAACTAAAACAACTAAATAATTGAGTTTGAATTGATTTGACCCCAGCAGATTTATGCTTCAAATTATAGGTGTTCCAAAAGTCGTAGAAGAAACTTTATTTCCAACTAGCTTCCGCCCGAGGCTTACACCTACATAAAAAGTCTATATGCTATTCTAGGTAGAACTCTTTATATTACAAGTTTCAACGAAATCGGTCGAGCCGTTACGGCGAGATTGAATAACAAACATCGAAACATCCTCACAAACTGTCACATCTAAAATATAAGTAGGTTAGGATGTTTGGCCGTGGTGGCCCCGGCTGAAGACTAGGCCCCTCCATATCTACCTATCCGCGGATGTCGTAAGAGGCGACTAAGGGAGAAAAGCTAGGGGATAGGCAGCAGCGTCCCTCATTTTAACAACGATAGCTCTAACTGCGCTCGCCAACCCGCATGCCCAGCGTGGTGAGTATGGCCAAATCCCCCCACATGATAAGGAATTCGCTCATTCTGTGGGGAGGCTATGTTCAGCAGTGGACGTCGTACGGATGAAATGATGTTGATGAGGATAGGATTGGGTGTAGTACAGTCAGCATCGGAAGTTGATGATCAAATTTAGTTGACAAAGTAGTGATTGAAGTTTGTATCAAAAAGTGATAGCATAACAAGGTGACCTTTAATAGGTGACTGTAAAATGTACCACAATTGAGATGATGACACTAAACCCATAAGTTCATGATAATTTCTTAGTTCAAAAATACATGACTAGTATTATTTTCAAAAATCCGTGCCTGCTATGATATCTAAAAGTAGCTGATGTTGATAGTAACCAGATAAAAGTATTAATCTACCCTCAACCTGCCTTTTATTTTATTCTGAGATTGTTGGGCAAATAGTAGGTAATACAAGGTGATTCATGACATGTTACAATGTGATTCATAACATGTATACCAATGCATCAGTTAATTGTGACCCCACGACTTTATTGCGCCAAATGTTGAAAAGTAAAGATATTCAAGTATTTGTGACACAATTTTGCATTAGTTAATTGTGACCCCACGATTTTATTTCACCAAATGTTGAAAAGTAAAGATATTCACGTATTTATGAAACAATTTTGCATCAGTTAATTTTGAGCCCACGACTTTATTTCGTCAAATGTTGAAAAGTATAGATATTCACGTATATAAGAAATAATTTAGCATCAGCTACTTCTGAAGCCGCGATTTCATTGGAACTTCATTTTATCATCAGTATGAAGATACATATGGAGTTTCAGACATTCATGAACTCAGAAAAGATGTTTTATCATTTACTTCTGGAAATAGTTGGATCAGAGACTTTGTGACACATTTAAGTCATCACGTACTTTTGGAATATTGGGAAGAAACTCCTAAAGTAAAATATTTTCAATCAGGAGTTTTGAGACATGTCTGATCATTAGTTACTTTTGATGCTGACTGTACGACTTCGGATCTCGAAGCTCCTTTCGGAATAGCATACCTACATATTATTATGAATCACCTTGTACCACCGTAATGTTTTAAGCTTACCGGATCACTCAACATTTCTTGCAGCCTGTCCTGTGTGGGCTTGCCCTTTTTTGGGCGTATTAGCACGAATGCTTTCTTTATTTCACACGATCTGAAAATAATGTATCATAAATAATAGACGGGTACGATACGGTATGCCGCTTCCACCGCCATTTTAAACCGACATCAAAAAGGAGGTTTTTTTTTTTTATGTTATACGGAGGCAAACAGGCTTACGGCCCACCTGATGCTAAGTGGTTACCGTCGCCTATTGACATCAGCAACACCTGGAGCATTGCTAATGCGTTGCCTGCCGAACCCCTCCCCCCCTAAAGAGCTCTGGCAACCTTACTCACCGCAGGAACACAACACTATTTGGAACAAATAATGTTATTTGGCTGCGATCTTCTGTAAGGCGGAGGTACCTCCCCAGGCGGACTGCTCCAACTAAAATCTCGCTGTGCCCTACCTCCTCCAGGTTCACAAGTCGGCTGTATTTTTTTATTTTTTAAACATAGAGTCAGGACATGGCTGCAGGAGAGGGTGTTCTACAGCATGGCCGAATTCCTAGGATTACCTGAACTGTAGAACACCATAACTGCGCCAACACAATGAACAATTAAATTTTTAATGAATAATATAATAAATATACCTAATCGAGAGTAATATTAATTACCTACTTTACGTTTATATTGTATAAAACAGAATATATTAATAAAATTGTGGTACCTACATATGGATAAGGTGTACCTACCTAGCATAGCATGTGACTTGTAAAATTTACTTTTACCAATAAAATCTTGTATTTTGTATACAATTATAGTAAGGTTTTTTCGCAACCATTGTGTTTTTATTTTTTACAAAAATTTGGGAACAAACTACGCCTGTTTAATTCATTTATTGACCATTTCGTTATAAGTTTATAACATTAACATTCCTGTTTCCATTGAAGCAACTTTATGCTACGTTTTACGTTCACTGCCTGCAAGGAATATTTATTTATTTAATCTTTATTGCACACAGACTACTCACTCTGGAAAGCCACAAAGTACATGAAACGGCCATCTGCCCAAATTCCTCCAATAAAAGACGGAAACGGGAAATGGGCCGTAAGTAATGAACAAAAAGCCAAGCGGTTTGCCGAGCATTTAGAAAATATATTTAAAACAAATGAAGGTCAAACACATCTAGATCTAGATCAAGATATGACAAATGATTCCTTCGAGGATCAACTTAATATTATTGTCAAGCTTGTTTCACCAAAAGAAGTACAACGTGAAATCAAGCTAAATATAAACCCCAAAAAATCTCCTGGATTTGATCTCATCTCAGGAGAAATACTTCATAATCTTCCAAGAAAGGCCTTGGTCAAGTTAACAAACCTCATTAATGCCGCACTGAGGCTGAAATTTGTACCAGACTTATGGAAATGTGCCGAAGTAATCATGATAGCAAAACCAGGGAAACCTCCACATGACACAACATCGTACAGGCCGATTTCCTTGCTACCAATTATGTCAAAATTATTTGAAAAGTTATTGTTGAAACGGCTAAAACCTATAATAGAAAACAAAAACCTTATTCCAGAACATCAGTTTGGCTTCAGAGAAAAGCACTCAACTATAGACCAAGTGCACAGAATCACAAATGTGATAGAGAAAACTCTTGAACACAAAAAGGTCTGCTCTACTATATTTCTAGATGTAGCACAGGCTTTTGACAAAGTGTGGCATAAAGGACTGATATACAAGCTAAGGCAAATGTTACCCAAACAGTACGCCGATATATTAGAATCCTATGTATCGGATCGGTTCTTTAGAATAAGACAGGAAGAAGCCTACTCAGATCTGAAGGAAATTAAAGCTGGAGTACCACAAGGGAGCGTATTGGGTCCGGTCCTGTACCTATTATACACCTGTGATATTCCCCAATTAGAAAATAACACTATTGCGACCTTTGCTGATGATACTGCTATAATGGCTATAGGTAGTACACACGCAGAAGCAGCTGAAAAGGTTCAATTAGCCGTAAACAAAGTCCACGACTGGACAAAGAAATGGCGAATCAAATTAAACGAAACAAAGTCAGTTCATATAAATTTTTCAAATAAGAAAGACCATTACTATCCGTTCTATATAAACAATAAGAGCATACCCTACGAGAATACAGCGAAATATCTAGGCATGACGCTTGATGCAAAACTTCGCTGGAAAGCCCACGTCAAAAAGAAAAGAGATGAACTAGAAATACGCTTCAAAAAGATGCACTGGCTCCTTGGAAGGCATTCTGCCCTGTCAGTTCACAATAAAATACTTCTTTACAAACAGGTCTTAAGGCCAGTATGGACCTATGGTATACAGCTATGGGGTTGTACCAAAAAGAGTAATATCCTTATTATACAAGGGTTCCAGAACAAAGTGCTCAGAGAAATCGTAAATGCACCCTGGTACATAAGAAATGACGACCTCCATCGGGACCTAAATATCGAGTTCGTCAACGAGGTCATAAAAAAATATGCAGAAGCCCACGAACACAGGCTTCATCATCATGTGAATGTCGAGGCCATTCAGCTCCTCGACAACACGGACATAGTGAGAAGACTCAAAAGAACAAAACCATTCGAACTAGTATAGTGTTAAATAATAGTGTAACGTAGTGAAAGTGCAAACGAGTGCTACCTATCAAGAACACAAGAAACAAAGTGTCTTCCCCTTAAATAGAGACAGTAAGAAAAGTGTTAGTGGACACATTCTTAATTGAATTTATTTAAAAAAAAATTATGTCAATGTTAAATTACTTATTAGCCTACAGCATGGCTAGATTGTAATATTATTAGAGCACATTATTATGTGTAAACTAATTATAAAAAATAAAAATAAAAATGTTTATTGCACACAAAAAACAATGTATAAAAGGTGGTCTTAATGCCAAGGCATTATCTACCAGCCAGCCTGATTGGGTTGAAACAGGAGGTTGGCGTGCGACAGATTGTTTAACTTAACTAAAAACTATACTATATATAACCATACACTATATTTAAATATGTATATATATATACATATATAATACACTGCAATAGATTAACAATAGTGTAGTGTAGATGCTAGATGTTCTTAAAAAAATTTTCACGAGTTAATCGAATAAGTAAGTTAATATTCTATTTATTCAAACCTAAAATCTATTTTATATATATTTTAAATATATATCTATTATGTATATCAGTCTCTGGTACCCATAGTACAGGCTATGCCTAGTTTGGGATCAGTTGACCGTGTGTGCTATGTCCGAAATATGTATTTATTATTATTATTATTATTATTTTATTACGTAGATATTCTGATTATTTTTAGTAACCAAACGAACAGAACAAGAGCATTCTTTCTTATGGTTTTTCATTATTTCTTTCTTTGTGAACGTAGACAAAGAATGCTCTACTTCTGTTCACACTCAAAGAATTTGATAGAGTGGGTATAGAATGACATTTGCTCGTCTGATGAATTTTATCACGCAGTGAAATTCCGAGAATAGCTCTCTCTTTAGCCCGTTGCGCAACTTTGAGCTTGTGTATAAGGCCAAAAATCATCTACGCCTTCTTGTCGTGTCGATGAAAGAATCAGTGTAATGAAAGGATTAAAGTGCGCCTCTTCAAGGCTCCTTTCGTGCACAAATGATATTTGAAATTATCAAGAATAGATGTAATAAGTAGATACTAACAAATATCCTCACAAATTTTCGCATTTATAATAAGCGAAAGTTTGTGAGGATGTTTGTTGTTCAATCACGCTGTAACGGCTCAACCGATTTCGTTGAAACTTGGAATAGATAAAGCTCTTTACCTAGAAAAGCATATGGGCTACTTTTTATAAGCCGCGGGCGGAAGCTAGTTAAGAATATAAATAGTAAGGCCTTACTACTACCATTTGTTTAATATTTATCTATTATAAATATCAGTCTCTGGTACCCATAGTACAGGCTATGCCTGGTTTGGGATCAGTTGTCCGTGTGTGATATGTCCGGAATATTTATTTATTTATATTTATTTACCTAAAAAGTTTCTCAATTAGCTGCTTTCCGATGAAACCGGAGCCACCAGTCAGGAACACCGTCAATCCGCTGTAGAACCTCTGTATCTCTGAGTTGCCAGGGGCCATGGCCTCGTTCATGGGCTTCTGGTACGAAAGACCTTCTATCTCCAACACCTCTGCCGGGTCCATCTTGAGTTTTCCCCTGATAAATTTAAAAACATGTCAGATCGATGACTTGCTTGTGGAGGCCAACCTACAGAGCCTTGAACACAGACGGCGTGTGGCCAGACTGTCAGTGTTCTACAAGAACCACTTTGGTGATTGTGCGCTGGATTTGCATGACCTCATCCCTCCCTCCCCCTTCCACCACCGGACAAGCAGACGCACAGGTAAATACCACCCTTACCTGGTCGACATACCACATTGTCGAACCAAACGTGTCTGCTCCAATTTAAGTATAAGTACTGGCAAAGAGTGGAACGATCTGCCTGCGTCTGTTTTCCCGGATGAGTACAATCTAGGAGTCTTCAAATCTAGAGTGAATAAGTTCCTTCTGGTAAAGCGTGCTTCATCTTAGGCCACATCTCACTTGCAAAAGTGAGATGGTGGTCAAACGCGTTAGGCGTCACCAATAAAAATAAAAAAAAGATTCCACAGACTTTCATAATTTTACGAAATATACTTCGGTTTTTGGTAATATGGTTTACGGTTTAAGCTATTTATTTCTCAAAAGAATTACAAATTGCCAGGCCTCATAGCTCAGTTGGTAGTAACTCTGCCTTCTGCGCTAGAGGTCGCTAGAGGTTCGATTCCCGCACCGGACAAACATTTGTGTGATTAACACAAAGTTTGTTCTGTGTCTGCGTGTTAAATAATTATCTTTTATGTACCTACATCAGTCTCTGTACCCATAGTACAGGCTATGCCTAGTTTGGGATCAGTGGACCGTGTGTGATGAACAGTGATCGGAATTATGGGAGCTAAAATACCTAAAGTTCAAGAACAGAGGCAAAAAAAGTGGAGACTTCCTTACTACAACAATTTTATTCAGCCCGATTGGGTCGAAAATTGGAACAATTGCCACAGAAAGCAAGTACATTTAATATTAATGTTAATAATACTGTGAACGAAAAGGAAATTACATTTTTTTATATAATGCGAGTCGTACCTGCCTACTGTGTTTGAAAACAAAAACAGAGAATTAGTTCGATAGTTGTTTTACTGAATTCATTTTAGATGACCCGAAAACCGAGACATTGGGCCGAAGACATATTTAGTCCTAAGGCATCTCCACTTGCCTCTGTTATTTTTCGAGTAGTAGGTAATTTAGCTCCCATCATTCCGATCACTGGTGATGAATGATGATACTAAACTTACGTAATTTTTTTTAATTTCAATAATTGTAATCACTGTGTCTTAGGCAACAGACAATACTGTAATGAATTATATAAGAACTTAACACAAATAAATTTTGAAATAATTATTCCTGTTCACCTCTTTGACATGGTTGAATTATAATTATTTTTAACGTGCGCAACGTACGTACGTAGTTGGATAATGACCGGCAGTGTTATTGCGTAAGCTAAATGAGAATAATGATTGTAATTTTGGGCATGATTTTGTCAATCTAAGCGACTTCCATCATCCTTGAATCATTCAAACAATAGTGATAAGTTTTCGTCCACTACGCCAACACTGCTTCTTTTTAAATGTTACAAAACGTTACTTATTTTTTTCCAATATTCATCACCATCTCCCTGCCCTTATCCCACTTCATTGTGGGGTTGGCACAACATTTAATTTAAATAGCAAAAAAATATAATAATAAATAGCTTCAGATAGCTTCGGTGCGAGGCTCAACTGGAATGTAGAGCTTCAGTGCGAGGCTCGAAAGGTGAGTTTCCCCCAAAGCCCTCATATTTACCTGGAAAGTAGTAAGGCACTTTTCAAACTTGGCCTCAGCGGGCGGATCGTGCCTCGAATTTAATTTGCATTATTTATTTAACCTTAAATAATACGGTTTATTGTCCAATTACATTAACTAAGGATAGAATTAGATTACAATTATACAATTATTACACATTACATTATTACATTATTAACATGTCTCTTCCACTCCCCTCTATCAGCCGTAATGTCAGTATACACTCTTTTCTTACTCATGTCGTCTTTCACACAATCTATCCATCTTTTATTGGTCTACCTCTCCCCTTATATCCTTCCACATTCATATTTAACACTCTTCTAGTCACATGGCTTTCTTTCCTCCGCATGACATGCCCATACCACGCTAACCTTTTGCTCTTTAACTTCTCAGTCACTGGCGCTACTTTTAAACTTCCTTTTTTTTTTTATACAACTGAGGTGGCAAACATGCATACAGCCCACCTGTTGGTAAGCGGTTACCGTAGCCTATGAGCGCTTGCAATACCAGAGGCATCACGCACGCGTTGCCGACCCCGAACCCCCTCCCCCCCTAAAGAGCTCTGGCAACTTTACTCATCGCAGGAACACAACACTATTTGAAACAAATAATGTTATTTGGCTGCGATCTTCTGTAAGGCGAAGGTACCTCTCGCCTGGGGGCTGCTCCAATTCAGAACGAGAAAATCTCGCTGTGCCCTACCTCCTCCTAAATGTACCTACTCGTATCTTGTCTATTCTAGTCACTTCACACGTTCATCATCATCCTCCTGCCCTTATCCCACATCATGTGGGGTCGGCACAACATGTGTTTCAATTTCCAAAATGTTTTACTTTAATTGTTTTGACATCTGACTTCATTTTAATTATTATTGACCGTGTTATAAGAGTATTCAATTATTTATCGTATTATATTATACTATATAAGTTCGTGTGTGATATGTCCGGAATATTTATTTATTTATTATATTTATTTGCTGATTCATTATAATTTCTTATTATTGTTCACATATTATTTATATATAATCTCATTTATAAAATACATTTTTTTACTATAAAAGTACATCTTAATATCAAAAAAGAATATCAAAACAACTATTATAGTAAAAAATATATTGATTGGAGAACCACTGACCGCGAAGCTCGGCTCAAGCGGTCGGTGGCTAGGGCTGCAGAGAGAGGAACCTCCTGACTATGCGTGACGAGTCCAGGACCGCCCTCTGTATCTGACCCTTCACCCAGTTTTCTAGCGAGAGCCTCTTAAGGTATTGATCGAGGCTCTTCGCTATCAGTCCGTTCACTGACACCACTATCGGGACGATAGTCGTTGAATCCACCTCCCACATGGCGGTAATCTCGAAGGCCAAGTCAAGGTACTTGCTGAGCTTGTCCTTCTCGGCCTTCACGAGATTAGCATCATGTGGGATAGTGACATCAACGAGTATCGCCCGGCGCTCCGACCGGTCTACCAGCACAATATCAGGTTTATTGGCGACAATAGTCCTGTCCGTGATGATAGACCAGTCCCTGTAGAGCTTGGCACGGCCATTCTCGAGAACTGGCTCCCGTACGTACTTGTACGGCACCTCAGGTCCAATAATTTCTTTATTATTGTTATTATTTTTGTTAATGTGTTGATATTGTCTTTAATTAAAGTAAATAAATAAATGAAATAAATATGTATTCTTCTTCCATTTCCCTCTATCAGTCGTCATCTCAGCACTCACTCCTTTCATAAGACTCACTTCACTCATCTCAACATCATTTCCGCAGCATGCACTCTTCTTTCATCCGTTCCTTTGCCACACAACCCATCCAAAAACAACGCTAGAAACCATTGCGGCAAGATTTTGGCGAAATTGTGAAAGACAATGTTTAGCTCATTTGTTGAAAATTGAAACCGACACTTTGAATATCTATCTGTAGTACCTGTTAATTAATTCAGGTTGCAATTGCCATCCAGCGCGGCAGCGTGTCAATTCCGCCAGAGTCTTGGGGACGCTTCCGACTGGTAGTGATCTGTTGAGCTATCTATAGATCGTTTGTAACGGTATTTAGATAGCTCAACTGTTTCTTGTGTATTTTGTAGATATTAACTTGTATTAGTTTTAATTTTGTTTCTGTAAAAAAATCTTTATTAATTCAGGTAAACAAGTGTTAGGTATGTAGGTATTTAAATAATAAGGTATTTGCAATTCATGTAAGTCGAGGAAAAAAACATCAATGTTTTAATTTTTAATTTTTGGTATTTTATTTTCACAAACTTTCTCACATTAGCTGTTATTAGTATATTTATCATCTTTAAAACCAATAACTAAACGTACAAGAAGTTCGGAATCATGATTGCTACCTAAAACAGCTAATTTATTGAGTTTGACCTGATTTGACCCCAAAACAGCAGATTTTCAAGTTTTTTCAGTGAAAGATGTCGAATTTCCAAAAGTCGTAGAACAAACTTTGTAGAACAAATGTTATATGGAGGCAAACAGGCTTACGACCCTCCTGATGGTAAGTGGTTACCGTCGCCTATTGACATCAGCAATACCTGGAGCAATGCTAATGCGTTGCCTGCCGAACCCCTCTCCCCCCTAAAGAGCTCTTGACCGCAAATATAACTTTGTTTCCTAAAAAACTTCGAAATTCCTCAATTTCAGACTTTTCCCTTTACTTGTGTTACAAAAGCTTCTAGCATTCCAAATTTCAGAATTGTGAGGTAACTGGAAGCTAGTATAGTATTATGTTATCTGTGCTGGAAGTAACTGGAAGTTTTTGATTTTTGCCATTTCCATACAAAAATTATACTTTAATTGCCATATCTTTTTAATGCACCATAGCCATAGCCCACAGACCTGAATAGGTGGTATAAATTTCAAGTTGATATCTTTAGCCGTTTCTGAGAAAAAGGGTCTTGACAGACGGATAGACAGCCTGACAGACGGACGGACAAAAAGTGATCCTATAAGGGTTCCGTTTTTCCAAATGAGGTACGGAACCCTAAAACAAACTAAATGAAAATACATGTACAAGGGCGAGCTTAACCCTAAAAAGAGTTTTCTTCCAGCTAAATCTTTGTGACTGTCATCTTACGCTACAAGTCTGAACAAAATTGCTAAGTTTCAAGGGCAAGGCAAATATGACACGATGAAACATATCATAGCATCTGTAGCAATCCTCGTCTTCTTGTCGTGTCACTGATTCTTTCTTGGTCGTCCTGTATAAGGTCAATGACCAGGTTGAGGTATGGTGTCCCAGAAAAGGGCCTATGACCGTCGGTGAGAGAATCAGTGTAGTAACGAACTAAAGTGCGCCTCTTAGAGGCTCCTTTCGTGCACATGTCACAATGTCTTCGAATTTTTAGGTTCTAGAACATCATGCCGGCTTCTTCAAGATGTTTTCCTTCACCGTTTGAGAGCCTTGCAAAGGGGCCTTCGAAGTATCGCTGTGACAAGGAGGGTTTAGTACTTGTGGAACGGAAGAAGAGGAAACTCAATTGTCGTAATCAGACTGCGCTAGACCAGCTGTGCCTCCTTCGTGCCGAGATACCCACCACGCAGCTCTACGTGTCACGGGTCCACTACACCGTGAAGGCTGAGGGGGTGGTGGAGTACTGGACATCATCCAGGAGGAGGTAGGGCACAGCGAGATTTTCTCGTTCTGAATTGGAGCAGCCCGCCTGGGGAGGTACCTCCGCCTTACAGAAGATCGCAGCCAAATAACACTATTTGTTTCAAATAGTGTTGTGTTCCTGCGATGAGTAAGGTTGCCAGAGCTCTTTTGGGGGAGGAGGGGTCGGCAACGCGTCCGTGATGCCTCTGGATTGCAAGCGCTCATAGGCTACGGTAACCGCTTACCAACAGGTGACAGTTGAGCCGTATGCTTGTTTGCCACCTCAGTTGTATAAAAAAAAAAAAGTACTTGAAGCAGAAGACCGGCCTCTCCATAAGAGTCGAAATGTTGGAATCACGCCGTAATGTGAATTTGAATTCATTTATGGCGAGAGTACCGACTAATTGGCTCTCTACATTCATGGACAGCGGGTTTTGGCCGATAGGTGTCGGTTTCAGGAAGTTCATAGGAAGCCTGACACGCGACACCGCGCGCACGTCATCTGCGACGTCGTTTAATTAACTTAAGTACCTATGCAGTCATCATCATCATCATTTCAGCCGTTCGATGTCCACTGCTGAACATGGCCTCCCTCAAAGACAGAGCAAATTCCTTATCATGTGGGAGGATTTGCCCATACTCACCACGCTGGGCATGCGGGTTGGTGAGCGCAGTTAGAGCTATCGTTGTTAAAATGAGGGACGCTGCTGCCCATCCCCTAGCTTTTTTCCCATAGTCACCTCTTACGACATCCGCGGATAGAGATATGGAGGGGCCTATTCTTTAGCCGGGGCCACCACACCTATGCAGTGTAGATTATAAATTATAATGTACTAGCTGTCCCGCTCACGACTTAGTCCGCGTTTGTATATACCTACCTAGACTATTATCCATTATCCTTGTCAAAGTACTAACACTTATTATGCAGCTACCTATTTCTACCTACCATCACCGTCACTGTAACCGTCACCGTCCCGACGCCTTCACCGTCACCGTTCCATCACCGTCCCGTCACAGTCCCGTCCCCTTCCCGTCACAGTCCCCGCACCGCCCCGTCACCATCCGTATACGTGTATTGTATTTAAAACTATTAACCAGAATCCCAATTTTCATGTCTGTAACTTAAAAAAACATGGGACTTTCAAAGAAACTTTCAACCCCCATTCCACCCTTTAGGGTGAGTTTTCATAAAATACTTTTGCTATCAGATAAATAAATAAATATAAATAAATTTATAAATGTATTTATTATTTAAAACCATTAACCAAAATCCCAATTTTCATGTCTCTAACTTGAAAAACATGGAACTTTCAAAGAACCTTTCAACCCCCATTTAATTCTTTTGGGGGTTGAATTTTCGTAAAATTCTTACTTAGCAAATGTTTACTCTCTATAAGGAACCTGCGTCCCAAATTTCAATTGCATAGTCTTAAAAGATAAAAAAATCCCATATAAACTTTCATCCCCTATTTGCGCACCCTGAGGGTTGTTTATATTAAAAACATGAATCGGTATTTTATTATTTTGAACTATTTACCTGAATACCGATTTTTATGTCTCTAACTTGAAAATTATGGGACTTTCAAAGAAGCTTTCAACCCCCGTTTCATCCCCTACGGGGGTTAATTTTCCAAAAATTATATTATAACAAATGTTTACTGTCTATAGGGAACCTGCATGCCAAATTTCAATTGTATAGGCTTAATAGATAAAGAATTCCCATGTAAACTTTCACCCCTATTTAAACAACAGAGGGTGGTTTAAAAAAAAAACTTATGTAAAATACTTATATTTTATTATTTTGAACTATCTACCTGATAACCGATTTTGATGTCTCTAACTTCAAAAACATAGGACTTCCCATATAAACTTTCATCCCCTATTACCACAGCCCAAGGGCTGTTTTTCAAAAAGTGCTGGTAATAGTATTTTTTATTTTTGACAATTTACCTACAACCCGATTTTGATGTCTCCAACTTCAAAAACATGGGACTTGCATACAAACTTTCAACCCCTATTTCACCCCTTCAGGAGTTGAATTTTGAAAAATCCGTTCTTAGCGGGCGCCTAGACCCTTTTTTAAGTGCCTGTGCCAAATTTCAGACTCCTCGGCCCAGTAGTTTCCGAGCTTTCGTGATGAGTGAATGAGTGAATGTACTACTCCTTCATATAATAGAAGATTATGTATGTTCGTTTTTAACCGACTTCCAAAAGGAGGAGGTTCTCAAGTCGGCTGTATTTTTTATTTTTTTGAATGATCGAATGAATGAATGGCTTTATTTGCATGAAGTATAGTATATATAGGTACATGGTCTTTTACATTTATGGAGATAGTGTCATATACTTCGTCGGAGACCGACATGCAAAGATATTAGTCACAATACAAAAATCAAAATAATCTCAAATTATTCAATAGAAAATCATACAATAAAATCAGAATTAGAAATAAATTAACGTCATTACAATTAACAAAAACAATAATAATCAAATAACGAGTGACAAGAATATGACAATAAATAGCGACAAGTCAGAAATAATCAAAGTAATCATACATTAACAAATAAACATTTCATTTATATTGTAAAAACATTTTGTCATTGAGCCACATATACAATTTTTTCTTAAATTGTTTTGTGTGTATGTTACTCGATATCTCCGCCAATAGTAACCGGTGTATAGAGTATGATCCCGGGGTGGTCCCATTTTAATTTAATTCCTGAGGGATTGCAACTTGTCCCGTAAAACTTAGAAAAACGTCATCTTCTCTTGAAATCACCACATGCCGAATTTTTTTTTTGTCGACTGTGGTATAGTATGGTTATCCCCGCGACTTCGTTCAGTTGCTGCTATTTTTACATAAACTTTAAACTTAGGGGTTGTGTGTCGGGAATTTATTTCAGTGCACCCATACGTTACAACAGGAAGCTACTCTGCAAATTTCATACTCTTAGTAGGCTCCGCGTTGATTTTCAAAGAGAATAAAACCACTACGTTTGATTGTCAGTCAGTCAGTACCATAAGAGTTATTATTGATGATGAATAGATGTCATAGTTACTTTTGTTTTTTATTCGAAAGTGTTGGTGGCCAATGTCATCCTCAATAGGTAAGCAAAACGCAAAGAGGTTGATAACAAAAAAAAGAGGTTGTTATTAATCTTGTGAATATTCAGGAATTTGAAGTTGGTTTTAAGTTTTTGTAAAAAATATCTTATTAAGGTATATATTTATAAGAAAGAAAGAAAGAAAGAAAATAATTTATTTCCCGTCACATAATGAGATAATAATTTTAAAAACTTAAATTACTGACAAAATTAATATACAAAGTGACGAAAAAAAAGGTTACCACTCAGCATTTGCTGCATCAGCCCAGTGGCCGGTGCAGCGCTGATTTTCAGTGGCACCCAAATGAGAATCGCGGCAGCTATAAAATAAAATAAAATATTTTTATATGGGCCTTGTATGTAATAATATTTGTTGTAGACATAGACATAGACATAGACATAGACATAGACATAGACATAGACATTTATTTAATTGCCACCAAAACACACACATTTGCACAACATTTTACAATAAACATTAGGTACTTATAATAGAAGAAACAAGAGAAAAGTAATGAAAGTAAAAATGGTGTGATGTGTGCTGCAGCAGCAAAATGGCTGCGGCTCAGCATTATGCCGCAGACGCTGGTATTCTGCCGAAACCATTACCTACACAGTCAGTTGTCTGAAATAAATATTATTATTATAGCGCTCATAAATTTTCCGAATGGAAAATTCATTGGTGCACGACAGGTATTGAACCCACGTAACAATAATTAACAACGTAACAGTTTAATTTTAAACATGACTGTTACAAAATTATGCAAAATTATAAATCGATCGATGACTTCGTAATAATACATATTTTAATAATTTGCGTAGTTTAATCAGCAAACTACTATTGCAATGAGGAGGCCTAAAGATTTGTTTATCTGTTTGTTGTCTAACGTTTTGTGTACTTGTTTCGCCCTGGCCCCCAATTCTACTAACTCAATGATTTGAAAATGATTATCACATGACAATGATCGCACCATTTATTTATTTGTGGAAAGTGCACAAACATTATATTGTATATTACCAATTATATAAAAAATCGTCATAAAAACAGGGTCTGATATACATAAAAATAAAAGTGCACTATAGCATTCTCAAAAAAAAACTCTTAAAATAAACATTAACTTAAATAGTGCTCAATGAAAGAAAAACAAAAAAAAACTCTTGACTCTAACTAAACTAAACTCTTGAAATATAAACTTAAATAATCTCTTTTATTATGATAAATTTGAGCTAAAAATTAAAGCTAACTTAAATAGATAGGTAGTAACATAAAATGTCATGAATTAATTAAATTTAATAGGAAGAGCCAAAAACCATTATCATACAGGTACGATTGGCGCCACCTGCGTTTCATTGATTTCATTGGTTTCATTATGAACATTGATTGATTGCCTCATAGCTCAGTTGGTAGTAAATCTGCCTTCTGTGCTAGAGGTCGCGGGTTCGATTCCCGCTCTGGACAAACATTTGTGTGATGAACACAGATGTTTGTTCTGTGTCTGGGTGTTAAATATTTGTCTATTATGTATATCAGTCTCTGGTACCCATAGTAAAGGCTATGCCTAGTTTGTGATAAGATGACCGTGTAAGCAAAAAAAAATGACTGCAATTGCTAAACGACTGCGATAGCAGAATACCAAAAGCGTCAAAAGCGGCCATTTTGCCATTGAATCATTGTCATTTTGAAGCTATTATATTAGTAGAATTGGGCCCCTGAACGGTAGACAGAGGCTCGTATTCAGAGACACGACTCAAGCATAGATTTAATCAAAGATCAGCTGAAATCTACTTAAGTATTGAATCTCTTCTCAAACATAGCTTTTATTCAAGAACGGTACTTAAACTACTCTCAGCTGAATCGAGTCTCAAATCTGTACTCAAATTTTCTCGTTTACATTTTGATTTATTTATAATTTTCGATCCGTTTTACGCAGAAATTCAAACAGCCAGGGTGGAAATAGAACAGAACAATAAAGTGAAGTATAAATATGCATCAAAGAACGTGTAACGGAACGTAATTGTCATTTGATTAATGTCAAATCAAATCTAAACTCAAGCACCGATTTCGTCTGATTGACGTTTCAGAATAAGCATTTACTCAGGTGAACTGTGATCATTGAATCTATACATAAGTACTGTTCAAGAATTAGAACCTCGCCTCAAATCGAGATTTAAGTACAGATCAATGCTCGAGTCTTGTCTCTGAATACGAGCCAGAATCTACCAATGACTAAAGAGGCAAAGACTTCATACTCCGTGATCGGGGAACAAATAAACTCATAAATCATGGTAAATATCCCGTTATTAGTGAAAATTATGTTCATAACCATTTTAGTATAAGAAATTATATAGAAAGAAAGAAAGAAAATTCTTTTTTCTTAGCATTAAAAGGAACCTTAAAATTACCCAACACCTTATGGACTAAACTATACAAACTAAGGCTCGTATTCAGAGACACGACTCAAATTTAGATTTAATCACAGATCAGCTGAACTCTATTTAAGTATTGAATCTCTTCTCAAACATAGCTTTTATTCAAGAACGGTACTTAAACTCCTCTCAGCTGAATCGAGTCTCAAATCTGTACTCAAATGTTCTCGTTTACATTTTGATTTATTTATAATTTTCGATCCGTTTTACGCAGAAATTCAAACAGCCAGGGTGGAAATAGAACAGAACTATAAAGTGAAGTATAAATATGCATCAAAGTACGTGTAATGGAACGAAAATGTCATTTGATTAATGTCAAATCAAATCTAAACTCAAGCACTGATTTCGTCTGATTGACGTTTCAGAATAAGCATTTACTCAGGTGAACTGCGATCATTGAATCTATACTTAAAAACTGTCCAAGAATTAGAATCTCGCCTCAAATCGAGATTTAAGTACAGATCAATGCTTGAGTCTTGTCTCTGAATACGAGCCTAAGACTAAGAAAAAGAAAAGTTAAATGCTACGAAAAGGCGTCCGACTCAGCATTATGTTGTGATAGCCATTGAACATGGCCATCACAACGCTGATCTTCCGTCGGAACCAGAACCAAACACGTCACGTACATTAACACGATACATCATCATTTCAACCGTACGACGTTCACTGCTGAACATGACCTCCCCCACAGACAGAGCGAATTCCTTATCATGTGGGGGGATTTGCCCATACTCACCACGCTGGGCATGCGGGTTGGCGAGCGCAGTTAGAGATATCGTTTTTAAAATGAGGGACGCTGCTGCCCATCCCCTAGCTTTTTTCCCTTAGTCGCCTCTTACGACATCCGCGGATAGAGATATGGAGAGGCCTATTCTTTAGCCGGAGCCACCACGGCCACGATAAATAAAGAAAATATAAAGGCAACTAAAAGCAAAGTCGGGCGGAATCTATAGTGTTAATAGTTCTTAACCTTTGTAATGTGCATTCACATTGTTATTGGAAGTCATCGTGAGGAAGTGTCCTGTAAGCCCTTTCTTTAATAGAAATAGTGCAGGAGGGGAGACTGGGCTAAATTAATAGTAAGTTATGTGTTGTGTGGGTGTGGGGTACCATCCTACTATGCTACTAATATAATAAATGAGAAACTTCGTGAGGATGTTTGGATGTTTGATATTCAACCACGCCGTAACGGCTTAACCGATCACGTAGTACCTGAACTGAGTTCTGAGTGAATACATCATGGTAAATATCACGTTTTTAGTGAAAATTACCATCTGACACACACATCACTGATACGACAAGAAGAAGAATGAAAAACGTCCCATTTCCAAAAGTCGTTTAACAAACTTTAGTGCTGATTGCGTGTAGAATAAGCCCCTTTCGATATAGCATCATTTTATGCATCAGTTTTTTAAACAGTATTTAAGATTTTTATTTACAGAAAGAAAATTAAAACGAATCCAAGTAAATATTTAAAAAATACACCAGAAACAGTTGAGCTATCTAAAGATCGTTAAAATGATCTATAGATAGCTCAATTGATCCAGATCAGCAAGAGCATAGCATCAGCATGTTTATTTAAATTAGACCAGCAGTTTCAGATATCATGGAGCAAGCTCTGGCCATCGAGCAGGAGGCTACGTCCCACTTGCGCGCGATAAACGAAGCTATATCGCGCGGCGATTCAGAGATACAACGTTTTTACTATGATGCTGTGGTGCTCATTACTGGAGCGTCCGGTTATATGGGGAAACAGCTTCTAGAGAAATTATTCAGGTATGACATTTATAGTAAAGGCCCCCCGCCCGATGGACCGACGACATTGTTAAGGTTGCGGGAAGTCGGTGGATGGAAAAGGCTCAAGACCGTTCGTCATTGAACTCTTTGGGGGAGGCCTATGTTTAGCAGTGGATTTCATCAGGCTGATGATGATGATGATGATGATAATGACATTTATAGGGCGCGTCATGTAAAAAGAACGCTGGCTGTCAAGCTGCGCAATGGCGATTTATCGGTCTATTTGGTGGTATGAGGTGCGGTCATACCACCAAATAGACCGATAAATCGCCTTTACATGACGCGAACTATATTTACTGTAAGAAAACCGTCATACCCTTACCTGTAGCAGCTTCCCTTTAATCAGATTAAAATAAAAAATAAATAATTTTTTGAAAATCATCCATTTTACCATGTCGCGGAATATTTAAATGTTTCATTTTCTGATTTGCATGTGGAGTAGAAACTATAAATTACCTATTGAAGTCTAAAATCTTTGTAAAATTATATGAACGTTAGATACTTGTAAATAACTGTAATTACTGTAAACCTGACATGCCTATGTTATAACGAAATGGTCAATAAATGAATTGAAAAAATTAAAACTAATACAATCATCATTTTCATATCATTTTTCGATGATCCTTTTTCACAAAATGGAATTTAAAGCTTCTTTAAGGTCTTCTTGTCGTATCACGGATCCTTTCTTGGACAGCCTGTATTAGGTCAGTGACCAGGTTGAGGTATGGTGGCCCTGAAAAGGGCCTATGACCGTCGGTGAAAGAATCAGTGTAGTAAAAGGTTTTTTTTTAATACTACTAAGCTGGCAAACAAGCATACAGTTCCACCTGTTGGTAAGCGGTTACCGTTGCCTATAAGCGTTTGCAATACCAGAGGTAACACGCGTTGCTGACCCCGAATCCCCTCCCCCCCCCCCCCTAATGAGCTCTGGCAACCTTACTCACCGCAGGAACACAACACTATTTGAAACAAATAATGTTATTTGGCTGCGATCTTCTGTAAGGCCTCTTACAGAAGATCGCATCTCCTTTCTTACCTCCTCAGTAACAGTTCTGCAGTCTTCTTCACTGATGGCGAGACCAATCTCAGCCACGTCCCTTTCAATGGCCACTATCCTCTCGTTGAAGTATGGCTTCTTCTTACGAACTGCTTCGAAAACCTTGAAATTATAAAGACGGTCAATTTCAATGTCAAAGTCAAAAGGCGTTTATTTCAATAAAATCACTAGGATCACTTTGAAACGTCTTAGAAACTAGGTGAAGCTACGCCTGTTCATGGTACCTCCCCAGGCGGGCTGCTTCAATTGAGAACGAGAAAGATTAAAAAGATTAAAGTGCGCCTCTTCGAGGCTCCTTTCGAGCAGCAGTCAATGTATGTTTTTTTTTTTTTTTTTTATACTACTGAAGTGGCAAACAGGCATACCGCCCACCTGTTGGTAAGCGGTTACCATAGCCTATGAGCGCTTGCAATACCAGAGGCATCACGCACGCGTTGCCGACCCCGAACCCCCTCTCCCCCCTTAAGAGCTCTGGCAACCTTACTCATCGCAGGAACACAAGCCAAATAACACTATTTGAAACAAATAATGTTATTTGGCTGTAATCTTTTGTAAGGCGGAGGTACCTCCCCAGGCGGGCTGCTCCAATTTAGAACGAGAAAATCTCGCTGTGCCCTACCTCCTCCTAAATATCGATAATCTTATTCTCAGATCGTGTGAGATCAGAAAAGCATATTTATTACTGCGTCCGAGGAAAGGCAAGTCCGTCGAAGAAAGGCTCAACGAAATACTTAATGATCCCGTAAGTACCTACCTTAATATACAATTTATTTATTTATTTATTAAGATAACAACATCATAACAGATTTTTTTATTAAGCCCTAAGGCGATGTTATATCTAGGTACCTACTTAACTTAATTTATTAACAACACTAATTAATATATTTTGTCTCAATGACAAGCTGTGCCATTTCCATGGCTTTCGGCAAATTTTGGTAAAACACGTCTACACTGTTTTGGGACAGAATATTGAGTAAATAGATAGCGAGTGACACGGGAGATAACTTAAGTAGGTTGGTCCTACAGCTGGGTACCTCCAGCATGGCGGGGCGGCGGCGGAGGCCCAAGTAGTCGTTGGGCGCGCGCAGCCGCAGCGCCGCCAGTACCGTCGGGTGGTGCAGCTCCCCGCGCACAAGACAAGTGAGCCGCGTGGAGTCAAAGTATGAGTGGAGAAAGGAGATACACATTAACGCCTTTAACGTTATTTTTGCCATTCAAGTATCCGGGAGTAGTTTTATCATACCCTGTACGTGTAGACGTAGAGTACTTTAGAGTACTCAACGTTCTCTAGAGTACTCTACGTTCTCTAGAGAACTTCCACTGATTGATTCATCGACTGTCATAGGCCCTTTTCAGGGCCACCATACCTCAACCTGGTCACTGACCAAAGACAGGATGAGCAAGAAAGAATCAGTGATATGACAAGAAGGAGAAGAGAACGAGAGAAGAGTGTCGATTACTTTTCAGGCCTACGAAAGCCTCCACCAAAATCAGCCCGACTTCAAACAAAGAATAGTGCCAGTAGCAGGCGACGTGGGAAAACTCAAACTAGGCATATCTGATGAAAACTGGAGGGATATTACCGAAAATGTGAGTATAGCTTAAAAAAATTTGATTGTTGACATTCTCTTTTTTTTTAAATTGATAATGGTAAGGCGTTTGGCCACCAACTCACTTTTGCAAGTGAGATGTGGCCTAAGATGGAGCACGCTTTCCCAGAGTGAACTTATTGACCCTAGATTTGAAGACTCCTAGATTGTACTCTTTCGGGAAAACTCGAACCACTCGCTTTACGAGATCCTTTCTCCCCCATACGTGCAAATTGTGGAATGAGCTTCCTTCCGAGGTTTTCCCGCTAACCTACATGATGAGCTTTAAGAAAAATATAAAAAGATTTCTCCAGGGCAGGCAACGCATTAGCAATGCTCCGGGTGTTGCTGATGTCAATAGGCGACGGTAACCACTTACCATCAGGTGGGCCGTATGCCTGTTTGCCTCCGAATTACATAAAAAAAAAAAAAAAACAGACGCAGGCAGATCATTCCACTCTTTGGCAGTACTTATAATAAAAGTGGAGCAGAAACGTTTCGTTCGACACTGTGGTATGTCGACCAGGTAAGGGTGGTATTTACCTGTGCGTCTGCTTGTCATTCATTTCATGTGTATGTGAATTCACATACACATCCCCCTGTGAACAATACACATAATTTATCAAGCAGATGCATTCGATTCTGCTAATTTACTGGCCTCATAGCTCAGTTGGTAGTAACTCTGCCTTCTGCGCTAGAGGTCGCGGGTTCGATTCCCGCGCTGGACAAACATTTGTGACTAACACAGATGTTTGTTCTGTGTCTGGGTGTTAAATATATATCTATTATGTATATCAGTCTCTGGTACCCATAGTACAGGCTATGCCTAGTTTGGGATCAGTTGACCGTGTGTGATATGCCAGGAATATTTATTTATTTAATTCTGACAGCTATACCACCATCTTGATTTGTATAGATACACCATCATGCACCTTCTCTAATCTTTTCAGTCCAGTCCATCCTAAGGTTGCCTGGCAGAGATCGCTCTTAGCGATAAGGCCGCCCATTGTATTGCCGTGTAAATTTGTAATTGTGATCTCATGTATTATTATTCGTGTGGTGATCAATAAAGTGTTATCTATCTATCTATATCGGTGTCAGCATAGCTCTCTCCATAGCCCGTTGCGCGACTTTGAGCTTGTATAAGAGGCCAATAGTTAGCGACAAAGTTTCACTGCCATATTTCATCACTGGCAACACGCACTGATTGTAGACTTTCGTCTTGTGGCTCTGCGGTCAATAAAGTCATTAATCATCATCATTTCAGCCGTTCGACGTCCACTGCTGAACATGGCCTCCCCCACAGACAGAGCAAATTTCTTGTCATGTGGGGGGATTTGCCCATACTCACCACGCTGGGCATGCGGGTTGGCGAGCGCAGTTAGAGCTATCGTTGTTAAAATGAGGGACGCTGCTGCCCATCCCCTAGCTTTTTTCCCTTAGTCGCCTCTTACGACATCCGCGGATAGATATGGAGGGGCCTATTCTTCAGCCGGGGCCACCACGGCCAGCATTCATTAATACAAGGCAATATTTTAACAGGTGACTATATTATTTCACGTGGCAGCAACAGTAAAGTTTGATGAAGCTCTCAAAATAGCAGTTCTAACCAACGTGAGGGGAACCAGAGAGACTGTACTCCTGGCTTCGCAGTGTACGCTGCTTAAGTAAGTGCTTGCTTTTGCACTTGGTTTTTCAGTTTCAGTTTCAGTTTATTTATTCAAAAACAATTTACATCGTGTGTGAATATAGGGTAGGTACATAATTAAATTAAATTAATAGCATGCAGTCACATAATTATACATTATCTAAAAGAGACGTTTCATCAATATATGGAGCCTGGGCCTGCACTGTGTACACTACTCTAAAATATGGTTAAGCAATAAAGTAAACGTATTTAATTGGTTATTTTATTTAAATTGACTTCGTTATAAGGTTCATTAAGATTTTCTTCGACAAAGAGAGCAACACACAGCGCTACAAAAAATGGCGAATGGACGTGCGTGAAATGTCATTTTGACAACCTACATTTATCTGACAAAACAAAAACATCAAATCAAACAACATGACATGAAAAATATGTCAATGTCATATCAAACGCCAATTATAAACCAACATGGCGGCCTTCAAATAGTGTTCACATAGTAAAAAACTTACCAGAAGAACTATTCTTGTACCATCGCATTTGTCTTCAAATTAATGAAATTGTATTTTTCTTGTAATCTCCTATTTTTTCCTAATTTTTCTATGTAGTGTACATAGACCAGGCCCAGAATGAAATGGCTCCTTTAATCATCTTTGTTACATAACAATATAATTATTTTCGTGTGATAAACTCGTCAATTGTGTAAAAACACCCCTCCACCAGTAGGAAGAACATTAAACAATTTTACTGTCTGATACCTACTTCCATGCTTTGCTACATTAAGCCTCGGGTATGCCTGGAGCTCTAGGTCTTTTCTTCGTGTCATGAGTCTTTTTGTGCTCTTCACTGCTGTTTCGTATTTAAGTGGGTTTCATACAATGTCAATCAGGACAACTTATATGTATAAGCTGGGCAGGGTGAGAATTTCTAGCTTTCTAAAATAATCTTTACATGATTCCCACGGAGGGATGCGCACAATAGTGCGAATGGCTCGTTTTTGTATGACGAAAGCCCTATTTATGTTATACAAGTAGCTATTGCCCCAAAAACCCAAAAAAATATCTTGGTCGTCCTTCATTATCCGTGGCGTGCGAGTACCCATCTGAGACGCAAAGGGTGCGGGTTCGGTTCCATTTGCTCTGATGCTGCTGCACGGAAGGAGCCTCTAAGAGGCGCACTTTAGAAAGAAAGAAAGAAAGAAAGAAAATAATTTATTTCCCGTCACATAATGAGATAAAAATTTTAAAAACTTTAATTACTGACAAAATTAGTATCCAAAGTGACGAAAAAAAGGTTGCCACTCAGCATTTGCTGCATCAGCCCAGTGGCCGGTGCAACGCTGATTTTCAGTGGCACCCAAATGAGAATCCTTTCACTACACTGATTCTTTCACGTTCATGCCCTTTTCAGAGCCACAATATCTCAACCTAGTCACTGACCTTATACAGGATGACCAAGAAAGAATCAGTGACACGACAAGAAGACGAGGATTGCTACAGATGCTTAAGATGATGAAGATGCAACTTAGCAATTTTGTTCAGACTTGTAGCGTAAGATGACAGTCACAAAGATTTAGCTGGAAGAAAACTCTTTTTAGGGTTAAGCTCGCCCTTGTATACAAAAACTAGCTAACACATACATAAAAAGTAGCATATATGCTATTCTAGGTAATGAACTTTATCTATGCCAAATTTCGATGAATTCGGTTGAGCCGTTACGGCGTGAGTGTACAACAAACATCCTCAACTTTTGCATTAATAATAGTAGTAGGATTGAGGATGACCAAGAAAGAATCAGTGAGACGACACGCAAGCACCCTGAAAACAATTATTTCCCAGATCATTCGTCTACGTCTCAACAGCATACTCTAACACAACGCGGCCGAGAATCGGAAAGGTTATACAGGAGAAGTTCTACCCGGTGTCTGTTGCGCCCCAGGTGCTCATTGAAATGGCGGATGATTTCTCTGATGAGCGGCTTGAAGGAATAACATCCAAGTATGTATAAAGTATATATAAAGGAGGAGGTAGGGCACAGCGAGATTTTCTCGTTCTGAATTGGAGCAGCCTGCCAAATAACATTATTTGTTTCAAATAGTGTTGTGTTCCTGCGGTGAGTAAGGTTGCCAGAGCTCTTTAGGGGGAAGGGGGTTCGGGGTCGGCAACGCGTGCGTGATGCCTCTGGTATTGCAAGCGCTCATAGGCTACGGTAACCGCTTACCATCAGGTGGGCCGTAAGTTTGTTTGCCACCTCTGTCGTATAAAAAAAAAAAAAAAAAAATGTGATAAGACCCGAAATGAGTAAATCTATTTAAGTTAGCTTTAATTTTTAATTCAAATTTATCATAAAAGAGATTATTTTCGTTTATATTTCAAGAGTTTAGTTTAGTTTAGTTTAGTCAAGAATTTTTTTTTTGTTTTTCTTAAATTGAGCACTATTTAAGTTAATGTTTATTTTAAGAGTTTTTTTTTAAGAATGCTATAGTGCACTTTTATTTTTATGTATATCAGACCCTGTTTTTATGAAGATATTTTATGTAATTGGTAATATACATAATGTTTGTGCACTTTCAACAAATAAATAAATAAATGAGAAAATCCGTAAAAGAACCAAGGTCACCGGCATAGCTTTCAGAATTAGCAGGTTGAAGTGGCAGTGGGCAGGCCACCAACTCTCGCAGAACCGACAACCGTTGGGGAGTAAAGGTTCTCGAATGGCGACCAAGAACCGGGCGACGCAGTGTTGGAAGGCCCCCCATCCGATGGACCGACGACATTGTGAAGGTTGCGGGAAGTCGGTGGATGGAGAAGGCTC
This sequence comes from Anticlea derivata, assembly GCA_947579855.1. Taxonomy (NCBI): domain Eukaryota; kingdom Metazoa; phylum Arthropoda; class Insecta; order Lepidoptera; family Geometridae; genus Anticlea; species Anticlea derivata. Next base: position 1,321,995 of record OX388287.1, on the reverse strand, counting down.
AAGACCGTTCGTCATGGAACTCTTTGGGGGAGGCCTATGTCCAGCTGTGGACTTCTACAGGCTGATGATGATGATGATGTATAAAAAAAGATATTCCGGAACATTCTCAGATTTATTCCGGTTAAAGAATATTTATTTCTCATCCTACTTATTATTAGAAATGCGAAAGTTTGGATGGATGGCTGGATGGTTGTTTGTGACTCAATCACGTCAGAACTCGGTGGCTTATCGGGCGAATGCCCGTCAGAGACGCTAGGTGTGCGGGCTCGATTCCTGCTGCGAGACAAACATAATTATGTCGTAAACATTTGATTTTCTTTCATCGACATACCTCTCAGAATCAGCATGTTGAAATGGCAGTGGGCAGACCATACAGCTCGCAGAACCGACATCCGTTAGGGAAAAGTTTCTAGAATGGCGACCACTAAACGGGTGACGCAATAGGTTAGCATGGTATGTGCATGTCATGAGGAGGGATGAAAGTCATGTAACGAGAAGAGCGTTAGGTATGAATGTGGATGGATATAAGACTAGAGGAAAGCCGAAGAAAAGATGGATGTATTGTATTAAAGATAACATGAGTAAGAAAAATGGGAGTGCGGAGATGACGGCTAACAGAAGAGAGTGGAAGAAGAAAACATGTTGTGCCGACCCCACATAATGTGGGACAAGGGCAGGAAGAAGAAGAAGAAACGGGTGACACAATATTACTAACTACTACGCACTAGACAAATGTTGCCTGAAATAAATGGTTATTATTATTATTAATAATAGATGGCCCCCTTATGGACCGATGACATTATCAAGGTTGCGAGAAGTCGGTGGATGGAGAAGGCTCAACGCCGTCGCGACGGCGTTGAGCCTTCTCCATCCACCACATCCACATCCATGCGACGCGTCGCATCGTCATGTCAAACTTTTTTTCAACGCTCTCGTACACATAGTTTTGACCCCACACTGGGATTCCCTGTGTCGTGGGTATAAGAAACTACGAGTACCGTGTTTGGGCTCAAAATTAACTAATGCAAAATTATTTCACAAATACGTGAATATCTTTACTTTTCAACATTTGGCGCAATAAAGTCGTGGGGTCACAATTAACTGATGCATTGGTATACATGTCATGAATCACCTACAAGGTGATTCATGACATGTTCCGAGGTGACCTAGGTTACCTACTATTTGCCCAACAATTTCAGAATAAAATAAAAGGCAGGTTGAGGGTAGATTGATACTTTTATCTGGTTACTATCAACATCAGCTACTTTTAGATATCATAGCAGGCACGGATTTTTGAAAATAATACTAGTCATGTATTTTTGAACTAAGAAATTATCATGAACTTATGGGTCATCATCTCAATTGTGGTACATTTTACAGTCACCTATTAAAGGTCACCTTGTTATGCTATCACTTTTTGATACAAACTTCAATCACTAGTTTTGACAATCTAAATTTGATCATCAACTTCTGATGCTGACTGTACCACAATACGCAAATCCGGAACAAATACAAGGTGATTCATAACATGTTATACCATCCCGAAAGAGGGATTATTTACTGGCCTCATAGGTCAGTTGGTAGTAACTCTGCCTTCTGCGCTAGAGGTCGCGGGTTCGATTCCCGCACTGGACAAACATTTGTAACTAACACAGATATTTGTTCTGTGTCTGGGTGTTAAATATATATCTATTATGTATATCAGTCTCTGGTACCCATAGTACAGGCTATGCCTAGTTTGGGATCAGTTGACCGTGTGTGCTAATTATTTCCGGAAAATTTATTATTATTATTATTATTATTCTATCAACAGATATAATTTAAGCGAAAAAACATCATTTTTTTTTATTCTATTTCACAAACTTTCTCATATTAGCTGTTTTTGGTATTTTTATCATCTTATGAACTATTTAATAAACGTACAAGAAGTTCGGAATCAAGATTACTACGTAAAACAGCTGATTCATTGAGTTTGACCTGATTTGACCCCAAAACAGTTGATTTTTGCATAGAGTTTTTCAATGAAAAATATCGAATTTCCAAAAGTCGTAGAACAAACTTTATTGCTAATTGGTTGTAGAATAAGCCCCTTTCGGTATGGCATATATAATCACCTTGTTTTTGCGTTAGGGGATTCGCCAGCTGCACAACCGAGGTCGTATTCGTCTTTAGACGAGGCCTACGTTCTGCAGTACGGGACTTTATCAGGCAAGATAAATGAAGATGAAGAGATTTTTTCTACTTCTTAGGCTAACAGATGGCTGGCCAAACACCTACTCTTACACAAAGGCAGTGGCAGAAGAGGTGGTTCGCACTCACGGCATTGGTTTCCCAGTCAGCATCGTACGACCTGCTATAGGTAAGTTTTTGAACTAAAATAACTGGTTATTAGTAATTTTTGAAAAAGCTTCTTCCGTAAAATTCCGCTCAGGCATGTTTCTTATAATAAACGTTTGACAGGCCTCATAGCTCAGTTGGTAGTAACTCTGCCTTCTGCGCTAGAGGTCGCGGGTTCGATTCCCGCACTGGACAAACATTTGTGACTAACACAGATGTTTGTTCTGTGTCTGGGTGTTAAATCTATTATGTATATCAGTCTCTGGTACCCATAGTACAGGCTATGCCTAGTTTGGGATCAGTTGACCGTGTGTGATAAGTCCGGAATATTTATTTATTTATTTATAAGCCGTGTTCAGACGGCGTGCCATAAGTCATCCTACTTCCTACTAATATTATAAATGCGAAAGTTTGTGAGAATGAATGAATGAAAGAAAGAGAGAAAAAACTTTTATTTGTACCCACAATATTTGTAGGTAAGAGTTTCTCTTTCGTGCTTTGTCCTCCTGTATTAGGTCAGTGAGCAGGTTGAGGTATGGTGGCCCTGAAAAGGGCCTATGACCGCCGGTGAAAGAATCAGTGAAATGAAAGGGTTAAAGTGCGCTTAGAGGCTCCTTTCGTGGACAAGTCTACAATAATGAAGGGGGAAATAGGATTATCATTCAGGCATAATTGATTTCAGTGATCGGTGCCTATCACGAACCATTGCCAGGGTGGATAGACCGTCGCTGCGTGTACGGAACCAGTGGAGTAAGTAACCATCTTTTTGAAAAGAAAAGAAAGAAAGGAAAATACATTTATTTTGGACACACAAGCACAGCACAAACTTATATAAAAAGACACTAGGTACAGGTTACAATACAAAAGGTAGGGAGGAAACAAAACTAGGGTATTCATTAGTCCGTGCCGAGGTGCATGCGTGAGTCAAAGAAGGTTCCATCTCAGCATTGATGTCGCACACGAAGTGTAGCGGCTTTAGTTTTCAGATGGAACCCTTTACGGTGACGTTCTTCAGTCGATGTCGGTAGGTAGGTAGGAGTGGTAGATCAAAAATATATAAAATAAAATAAGAGTAAGTAGAACTAGAAGTAGAAGAATAGAGGTAGGTAAGTAGGTATACATCACTCTTAGTGATAAGACCGCCCATTGTATTCCACTATTATTACTTATATTTTGTCGAATTAATTGTGATGTGTTAAATTTTTATGTGGCTTACATTAAAGAGTTATCTATCTATCTATACATGTATATAGGTAGGTAAGTTGGTTTTTGCTAGCCAATTTTATAATGGTTTTATAATAGTTTAATGGGAACACTGGTTGAGTGGTAGTGGTAAATGCCTTCCGATCGCCAGTTCGTGGACCAAAGGACTTTCCATTCGCAAAATTTATGTGCGTTATAATAGCGGAAAGAAAAACATCGCTGTGGTGGCTCCGGCTGAAAAATAGGCCCCTCTTTATCTACCTACCCGTGGTTGTCGTAAAAAGCTAGGGGATGGGCAGCAGCGTCTCCTATTTTCATAAAGATAGCTCTAACTGCGTTCGCCAACACGCGTGCCCAGCGTGGTGAGTATCGGCAAATCCTCCCACATGATAGGAATTTTCTCTGGAAATCTTTTGGGGAGGCAATGTTCAGCAGTGGACGTCCTACGGCTGAAATTATGATGATGAACCGGACAAGAGATCATCATCAACTTCCTGCCTATAACCCACATCACGTGGGGTCGGCACAAAATGTATTCTTCTTCCATTTCCCTCTATCAGTCGTCATCTCAGCACTCACTCCTTTCTTTACCATATCCACTTTCACACAGTCCATCATGAACCGGACAAGAGATAAAATCAAAATTCATCATCATCATTTCAGCCGTCAAATCAAATCAAATCAAAATAATTTTATTTGGAACAAAAAACAAATTTTACAATTAGAAACAATAGGAACACGTTGGAATACTGCATTAGTTAAATTAAAAACTGTATCGCAGTTTCCAGCGCCCGCCTCCCGATTAAAGTAATTGATATAATTCAATAGATTGGGCTAATGCTCCGATAAAGTATATAAAAGGCGTAAAGTACAAAAAAAGTACAATAATATTAATATTGCTTACATAATGCGTGACTTAGGGCTACGTCTATTTAACTGAGTTATTTTCTAGAATGAGAAGTATTTAAGCCCAAATTTGAGTTTAAAGAATATAAAGTGAGGTTGGATATGTGGATGTGTTCGTGTGTGTGCGTATGTGTGTTGTATGTGTGTATGTGAGTTGCGTGGCTTGACAAAAAACAACAGTTTAATCTTCATTGGTAACTTGTTAACAGATTTTCAGTCTCCTCGTAAGAGAGTGTTTGAAGCCATTCTAAGGTTTTAGTTTTACATTTATAAATTGTTAGAGGATATATATTTAGCTCTTTGTTTATAGTATTATAGAGCATCGAACTAATGTAATGGTAATGGCGACCAGCAACTGCTGTTCTCCGTGATTCAATTTTACAGACTAAGTCGGACCTACGCTTGGTTTGTGCCAGGAAGGGGTCATAAGGTAGCTGGGTATGTTTGCGTAGAATGGTTTGTAAAATAAAGAGCTGCCGAAACGTGGGAACTTTGCATAGAGAAAATAGCTCTGATGTAGGAAAACGACGTGGTTTGTTGGACATGACTTTTAGAATAAATCTCTGAGCTCTTTCAACCTTTATCGCTTCATATTTTAATGTACCACCCCATGCTGTAATGCAATATGTTAAAACAGATTGAGCAAGTGCAAAATAGGCCATTTTGAGACATTTGAGGTCCACTACATTGCGTAGATTTTTGAAAATGTATATTAGTTTGCGAGTGCGTGAGACAGTGGACTCAATCTGTGGCTTCCATGACATATTCCGATCAATCATAACTCCAAGGTATTTTAAAGACGAAGTTCGTGCCACATTAGGACAGTTACACGAGGCTATGATAGGTATCTGATTTTTACAATTATGGGCATGAATTTGATAGGAAGGCGGGGGTTGGCCAGTTGAATTGAGAGAGAAGGTGATTAATTTAGTTTTAGATAAGTTAAGAGTCAAGAGGTTATTCGAGAGCCAATCCATTACCGTGTTTAAAGCTAGCTCGGCATAGTTAAAGGTTTCCTTCCAGTTTTTACCATTAATCAGGAGTGCAGTGTCGTCAGCATAAGTAGTTACTTTACAGTTAGGAATTTTCATGTTGCATAAATCATTTATATAGATTAGAAAAAGAGTTGGTCCAAGTACACTTCCCTGCGGTACACCAAAGGTTATTGATGAATCACAGCTGGTAAAGCTATCAATTTTAACCGATTGTGTGCGATCTGAAAGGTAACTTTTGAAAATTTGTAAAGGTATGCCACGTATGCCTATATTTTCTAGCTTTCCAATGAGGAGCGGGATTGAGACAGTGTCAAATGCTTTAGATAGGTCAAGAAATATGCCTATGGTTTTTTGTTTTTTATCTAAGCTCTTAATTATATAATCTGTCAGATTGATAACCGCGTCCTCAGTGGATATACCTGATCTAAAACCAAATTGATTGACAGATAAGATATTATTGGTATTGAGATAATTCATAAGCCTTTTATTAATTATCTTTTCGAATAACTTAGATATAGTTGTTAGAACTGAAATTGGTCTATAATTGGTAATTTTTGTAGTATCACCACTTTTAAATATTGGATGAACAATAGCTTTCTTAAAGACTTTTGGAAAGACACCAGTGCTTAGGCAAAGGTTAAAAACATAGTTAAATACAGGAATGAGAGTATGCCGTGCTGCTTTGATAATTGAGGAGGGGATTTCGTCCCAGCCAAAGGCACATTTATCCTTGAGATGTAATATTATAAGCTCTATTTCGACATTGTCAACGCTAAAAAGTGTCATTGAGCTGAGAGGTGATTTTTCAGCAAGCTCAGAAGAGTGAGATTGAATTGCGAGATGATGAATGGGGCTAGATTTGAGAATAAGAGATGCCAGATCCTTTCCAACATTTGCAAAGAAAGAGTTTACTTTGTTTACTGCCGCTAAGGGAGAACTTGATATTCCCAAGAGATCAGATGAAGAATTATGCTTGCGGCTAATGCTAGCAACATTTTTTATGACCTTCCAAGTTGCTTTCGGATTATTTTTAGCATTGAGAAATTCATTGCGTTCATAATTGCACTTGATTTTTTTAAGAAGTTTATTGCAAAAGGTTCTGTACCGCTTGTAAATTAATTTGTTTGTTTCATTAAGGGGATCACTTTTTAATTTACGGTACAGTTTATCTCTTTGGCGTATGCATCTTAAAAGACCAGGGGTAATCCAAGGTTTTATAATACGCTTTCTACTAGAAGTGACGTGTAACTGTGTATGTTTATTAACAGTAGACGATATAATTTCAACAAGTTTTTGTGCAGCAAGATTAGCGTCAGTAATAGCAACTACTGAGGAGAAATCTGTATTTTCAAGCTCTAAGACACATGCACTGGTATCAAGTCGTCGGAGGATCCGATCAGAATAACGGTTTGGTATTTTTGTGTCACAGCAAAAAATTATTGGAAGATGGTCAGTAATCAGTGAATCTAAAACTAAGGTTATAGCATTATTTTTTGTCTTAAGTATAACGTGATCAAGACAATTTTGTTCTCTTGTTGGGAGTAAGTGAGCTGGGAGCATAGCATGCGAAGCTGTCACATTCAGGTACTCTTCAGCATTAGGATCGCTAGTATCTGAGGCAATGTTAATGTTGATATCACCAATTAATATGACTGTTTTAAAACATTTGAGATGGAGTAAGGTACTGTCAAGGCTGTCTAAGAAATTATCTATATTTTTATTTGATGGAGAACGATAAACAGCAACTAATGCAACCTTATCTGAAAATTTTAGGACTAAACAGTTAGCGTCATGAAAACTGGGTTGCTCAACAGAAAACTTCAAGCCGGTCTTTACATAAATGACCACCCCATCATTTTGATTTTGATGCGAAGATGCATGGTGATCATATCCATCAAGCAAAGGAATAGACGGGCATTTACTTAGCCAACATTCCGAGAGCACAAGCACATCTAGCTGGGTGTTTATTCTTTTTAATAAAATCAAGAGATTATCAAAATTGCAGTTAAGACTGCGGATGTTAGTGTGGAATATTTTCAAAGATTTACCCTGCATATATTTATCACAATGTTCAGGGGAACAAGAAAGGGCTTTTGAGACCGAAATCTGTTCCAAATCACCTGAAATAAAAGTTATATCATCCATAATAGATAGTTTAATTTAAAAAGGGCATAAAAGCCACAGTGGTTACACATGTTGTTGTTTTTGCAAGACCAGCATAAGGAGTTTGTGAGTTGTGTATAAGTGTGAGTGAGTGTAAGTAAAGTGCACGATTTTATAAGTAAAAACTTACATAACAAATTAAAATAAAGAATACAAAAAATAGCAATATAACAATAGGAAGAGTACATAGAATGTAGTTGAAAAGTTGTAAAAATTAGTCACTTAGACGCCAACTTGTTGAGGTCAGTCTCATCGAACACCCTGACCTGAGATGCTCCTTCTTCTTTTCGTAGGTAGACCTTGCCGCTCCATACCCAGCAAAATTTGAACTCATTCGTCTTAGCGAACTCTCGGGCGTGATAGTAAAGTTTTTTTATTCTTGGAGTCAAGTTTTCCGATATATATATAGGTCTAGGCGGTCCCTCAATTTTGAGATCTTGTGTGTTTATTTTTGAGGTAGGATGGTCAGTGTTGTATCTACGATAGGTGGCGATGACATTTCCTTTTAGGATGCAGGTTACAAACTCCACTATAATGGTGGATTTAGAAGGGTCTTTAGTCTTGATTCTATATACGTCCTTTATCTCTTCGGGTTTTATTCCAAGATTCAATTTTTCTCCTAACGTTACCACCTGTTTGATGAGGGTGAGTTTATTCTCACCCTTAAAAATGGGGACATTTCTTAATTCCATGCAGGAGGCTCTGGAGTTGCGTTCGAAGTACTCTAACTTGCTCTCCAATGTTTTTATATATGAATCGCTTTGCTTTCGGTCCGATTCTAGGCGCTCGACCTGTTCTTTAAGAGCATCGTACTTTTGAACTAGGTAATCAACCGGGGACTTGAGATCTTCAACGGCGGAAAAAAGCATTTCGTATTTCTGCTCTTGTTTTTCCACAAAATCAAGGAACATTTGCTTCATGTCAGCCATAAATATGGACAGACTATCTTCGGCACAGTCAGAACGCTTCCTTTTGGATATACGGGGAGCGGTTGCTGGGGTAGGTGTATTTACAGGGTCCACACTGGGACTAGCAGTGTTAGCCATAGAACCAGAAGATGAGTGCTGGGGTTGGGGAGTTTTCAGCTCGGATGAAGACGGGGGAGAGCGGCCGAGAAGCATTGTATAATAAGTCTTTGCTTGATAGTAGGTAGTATACTAAGTAGGTCAAGAGCCAGTGGTCGACGATTTGGACTTAGGACCGATGACACTTGCGATTGCGTTATGTAGGTATAGGTGCGTGCTATGTCTCACTCACGTGTCGGTAGAGCGGCTGACTTTTCAATTTTGCTGACCGATGCACTTGAATAATAACTGTGTCGATTAATTACAAAATGTTTTTGTATAATTACTGAAGGCACAAAAAACGCGTCTGCACTTGATGGAGGCAGGGAGGGAAGGGGGGAGCCGTACGACGTCCACTGCTGAAAATGGCCTCCTCCACTGACAGAGCGAATTCCTTATCATGTGGGGGGTTGTCCATACTCACCACGCTAGGCTACCACGTTGGCTAGCGCAGTTAGAGCTATCGTTGTTAAAATGAGGGACGCTGCTGCCCATCCCCTAGCTTTTTTCCCTTAGTCGCCTCTTACGACATCCGCGGATAGGTAGATATGGAGGGGCCTATTCTTCAGCCGGGGCAACCACGGCCAAATCAAAATTATGATGGCTTCTTTCCAGATCGGGATCGCCTGCATCATGGGCATTCTCCACGTGGTGGTGTGCAACGGTGACGTCACTATAAACCTCATCCCGGTTGATTACATCAACAACGCGATCATCGCTGCGGCAATGGCCGCCAGCGTGAGATGGCGTGAGGGCAAAAAGGACATGAAGATTTACAATATAACTAGCGATAGGAGCTTTCTTTGGGGTAAGTTAAAACTCATAACAGAAAAGAAATATTTATTTATTTTATCATTTTTTTTTGTTATTCGTAGGCAAACAGGTTACGGCCCACCTGATAGTAAGCGGTTATCGTCGCCTATTGACATCAACAACACCTGGCCCTGACAATGGTTCGATGGCTTCAAAATGACAATGGTTCAATGGCAAAACTACCACTTTTGACACTTTTGGTATTCTGCTATCACAGTCGTATTTCAATGGCAGTCATTCTGGAACCAATGAAATCAAAGAAACGAAGGTGGCGACAATCGTAACTAAATGATAATGGTGCGATCATTATCATGCAATTATCATTTTCATGTCATTGAATTAGTAGAATTGGGGGCCTGGCTAATGCGTTGCCTGCCCCGAACCGCCTCCCCCCTAAAGAGCTCTGGCAACCTTACTCACCGCAGGAACACAACACTATTTGATACTGTTATTTGACTGCAATCTTCTGTAAGGCATAGGTACCTCCCAGGCGGGCTGCTCCAATTTAGAATGAGAAAATATCGCTGTGCTCTGCCTCCTTTAAAATTATTATTATTGTTTTTTTCAGCTCACTGTATTGGTAATTTCAACGGTATTCTTAGCAAGATACCATCGCCAAAGATTATTGGTGACTGTTTCGCCGTAAAAGTCGCTAATAACTTCTCATACTATGTTCTGGTACTGCTAATGCATTACATCCCTGCAGCTATAGTGGACATTGCAAGTGTTCTGATGGGGAAAAGTCCGTGGTAAGACATTTCTAGACATAGAAAGAAAGAAAGAAAGAAAACATGTTTATTTGCTCTGCGTACTAAACATTAAAATAAAAAAACAAAGAAAATACAAAACAAAACATACCTAAAACACATAAAAGCTTAGGTACCTATGTACAGATCAAGTGAGGTAGATAGGTACATATAGGTAGTAGGTATGAGGTAGGTTGTGTATGCGTTCATCATCATCATCATCAGCCTGTAGAAGTCCTGCTGAAATCGGTTTGAGCCGTTGAGGCGTGGCTTTCGCATTTAATAATAGGAAAAGACGACAATATTGTGTTGGGTTGGGTCAGACTTGCTTGCTTTCTTGTCGTGTCACTGATTCTTTCTTGGTCCTGTATTAGGTCAGTGACCAGGTTGAGTTATTGTGGCGACCTCGGTGGCATAGCGGGCGAGTGCCCGTGTAAACCAAATTGTTGCATGTTCTGCAATTTGTTCCGGTTGTGATGTGATACCATGGTACTCGTAGTTTCTGATACCCACGACACAGGGAATCCTAGTGTGGGGTCAGGTGGGACTGTTGGCTGTTATTATTAGATGTTCTATTTTTCAGGTTAATCGCGGTGTACAACCGTATTCACAAACTTTCGCAAGTAACAAAATACTTCACATTGAACAATTGGCTGTTCATTGACAAGAACACTCAAAAACTCTACCACAGCCTGTCAAAATCTGACAAATTGATTTTCAACTTTGACAGATCAACTCTGGATGTACCGAAAATGATGATGATTTGGGCGTTGGGGCTGAGGAAGTTTGTGTTACGAGACGAACTGAAAGGAACTGAATTAGCAAGAAGAAAACAAATGTTTTATAAATTGTTAAGCTTAGGGATGTTGCTCATTTATTTAAATATTTTAATTTGGATCATTAAAAGCATTCTTGGGTTTTAAACTATAAACCAATATATTCAAAGTGCTCCTGATCCTTTTATTGAAATATATGCCTTTTGACTTTGACTAAGATTCAAGATGTTTATTTGCAGAAATAAGTGTTACAGAAAGCTATGAATATGGCACTTATAAACTTATTCACTCTTTTCGAGCATCGCAAATTATTATTTTATTCTAACCAACCAACCCAACCCGACTGCCCAGCGTGGTGAGTATAGGCAAGTCCCCCACATGATAGGAATTCGCTCTGTCTGTGGGGGAGGCCATGTTCAGCACTGGACGTCGTACGGATGAAATGATGATGATGATGAATGTATAAACAAAATTATTTTTTAATTTCATGGTTATTATTAATTTTATTATGTCCACAGAATAAGTTTTTATTGAAATACAATAATAGAAAAATAATAACAAAATACTTAAAAATATCATTTACATAATATATAATTAAGTTGGTGATCTGAACTTTGTTTTCAATAATTAACTTGTGTATGTGTATTTGTGTGTTTATTATTGTTATGCTAAATGCAGTATAAATATGTATGTTATAATCGAATAATTGTAATTATACAAGGCGATTTATAAAATGTATACTATCCCGCAAGGCACTTATTTTACATCTATATGGCAATAAAAAAAATTATACGACTTTGGAAAATTCTAAATTTTTCATTTGTAGGCAAAGGGTTGGTGGTGTTGGTGGAAGTATGAAGAAGGAGTCCAGAAAGGGTTAACCGTATGTTGTTCCAACACATACACAAAGCACTACATTTAACAGTTCAGAAGGTGATTGGCACAGAGTAGATAACAAGCGTAGAATAGAAGGATGAACGAAAGGAATAACAAGAATGTTCACAAGCAAAAGCCGGAGATAGAAATGAGTCGTACTTGCTATTTCGCGTACCAGATTCATAACGTATCGTATTTTACGGTACGTAATAGGTACGAAATACTTGAAAGTATTACTTCGACCGCGCAATTCCACAGCGCTAGTCCGCCGCGTACCCAAGGACGCGCCGCGCCGCGAGACGTAAGGTCGGGATGCGACCGCAAGGCGCGTCGCATCTAGGGTGCGCGGTGGACTTACGCGCCGCACCCGAGTATTTTTAATACGTCTAAGTATTGTGAAGTCGTACCAGTTACGTATAGTATGATGCGAGAACCTGGTTTAAAAACCTGGTTGCGTAAATACGAACCACCTCTAGCCGGAGACACCGAGCAGTACAATCAAAATGACAGGTCGCACTCGCGATTCCATTATTTTTTTTAAGTTTTTCCCCTCTTGGTATGGCTATGGCATCTAGGCCTTACCGTCAAGTCTTACGTTTATTTTCCTTGTTATTCTTATTATTTCATCTTTATTTTACATCATATTCATGGTCAAGTCAAGTTCAGTTTTAGTAAGATAATATGATGGTGGCTATTTAACTAAAACTTCGAGGGACCTCTTGGCGCCAACTTGAAAAATGACGACACACGCAATCATTCTATTTCACTTCACTTGTGCGGTTTACTCAAGCAATATTACGCAAAATATTGCTTGAGTAGCAACGCCTTAATTACACAATATTAAAGATAGATAAAAAAGATAAAGATAAAAATGTTTATTGAAACTTATACAGGCTGTTTGGTACATATGTTGTTATTATTTCTAGAAGATACAAAAAATTCAAGACATTACATTACATTTGACAGGCCTCATAGCTCAGTTGGTAGTAACTCTGCCTTCTGCGCTAGAGGTCGTGGGTTTGATTCCCGTACTGGACAAACATTTGTGTGATGATACAGATGTTTGTTCTGTGTCTGGGTGTTAAATATATATCTATTATGTATATCAGTCTCTGGTACCCATAGAACAGGCTATGCCTAGATTGGGATCAGCTGACCGTGTGATAGGTCCGGAATATTTATTTATTTATTATAATTATAAATATTATTCAATTTAACACTAGTTTTGTAAAATAAATTGAGAGCACTACATCACTTCGCATGTTCCCGCCAAAAAGTCCCTCGCGATTCCATCCGACTGACGTGTGCGCGAGTGTAGTATGTAGGTTTATTTATATAATTAAAACTATTTTTAGGTAGGTAAAATACCCAATAGTAATGTGGAGAGGATTCCCACATCACTGAAAAGCTCTAGCCAAAAATCAACTGTTTCGAGGTCAGTCAACTGCACAACAGTTCAAACTTAATTAATAGGTAAGTTGTTTTAGGTAGTAATCTATAATGTTGAACTTTTCGTACGTTTAAAAAGATGATAAAATGACCAATAACAGCTAATTTGATAAAAATATTCGAAAATTTTGCATAAAATAAGCTCCTTTCAGAGTGGTATGCATAATACTAGCTGTTCCCCACGGCTTCGCACGCGATTTTTCATACAAACATTTTAAACCCTTTTCACCCTCTTAGGGGTTGATATTTTAAAAATCCCTCGGTGGATGTTATTGGCTATATGACACTGTCCAAATTTCAGCTTTATAGCTTCATTGGTTTGGACTGTGGGTTGATTCCACGTTGAGGCCTTGTTATTTTATATATACAGATTATGAATCGTCTTGTAGTTAAAATGTTGCCAAATTCATCACATTATTTAGTCATCATCATCATCAACAACCTGTAGAAGTCCACTGCTGGACATAGGCCTCCCCCAAAGAGTTCCACGATAAACGGTCTTGAGCCCTTTCCATCCACCGACTTCCCGCAACCTTAAAAATTTCATCGGTCTATCGTGTGGGGGGGCCTTCCAACTGCGTCGCCCGGTTCGTGGTCGCCATTCGAGAACATTATTTAGTAAAATAACTTAAGAACTACCACAAAAAGTCTAGACACAACTATCCACAAGACACATGCATAAATAGCTAAGCAAACGTAATTCAGAACTCCAAACCAAAATTGCTTACGTATAGCCCTTTTTGTATCTTTAAGGCCATCTTTTAAAATATACTTTCTAACACCTATACACCATATGTTCGCGAACTCTTGCCAGTTCAATGGCGTCATGTCAAAATTGAATATTTTTCTGTCACCAGCCGACAATTTCATTTTAAGTTTCGTCAAATTGCTGTCATCCAGTTTGTGTAAATTGTTCACGAAATAGGACAGCGATACAGAGAGTTTGTGAATTTTTCTGTACAGTTTTGTGAATCTGAAACAGAGGTTAGTAAATTCAAATTAATAAAAACACATTAACATAGTTAATTAATAGTGACCCGAGAGCTGGCTCTTATTTGGCCCAGCAAATTAGCATTGCCATCCAGCGTGGCAATTCCGCCAGCGTCTTGGGGACGCTTCCGACTGGTAGTGATCTGGATCAGTTGAGCTATCTATAGATCGTTTGTAATGATGGCTCAACTGTTTCTTGTGTATTTTGTAAATATTAACTTGTATTAGTTTTAAGTTAATTTCATTAATAATATCCTACTAATATTATAAATGCGAAAGTTTGTGAGGACGTTTAGATGTTTGTGGTTCAATCACGACTAAACGGCCGAACGGATTTGGTACAGAGATATACTACAAGGTGATTCATAATATGTATTCCATCCCGAAAGGGGCTTATTCTACACCCAATCGGAAATAAAGTTTATTCTACGACCTTTGGAAATTGGTCATTTTTCATTGAAAAAACTCCATGCGAAAATCAGCTATTTTGGGGACAAATCAGGTCAAACTCAATGAAACAGCTGTTTTCGGTAGCAATCATGATTCCAAACTTCTTGTACGTTTAGTTATTAGTTCTAAAGATGATAAAAATACCAAATAACAGCTCATTTGAGAATATTTTTGAAAAAAAAATTATTAAAAAAAATTATTTATTTTCGTTGATAGAATAACCCCCATTCGGGATGGTATCATCATTTCAGCCGTACGACGTTCACTGCTGAACATGGCCTCCCCCACAGACAGAGTATATTCCCTATTATGTGGGGGGTTTTGCCCATACTCACCACGCTGGGCATGCGGGTTGGCGAGCGCAGTTAGAGCTATCGTTGTTAAAATGAGGGACGCTGCTGCCCATCCCCTAGCTTTTTTCCCTTAGTAGCCTCTTACGACACCCGCTGATAGAGATATGGAGGGGCCTATTCTTTAGCCGGGGCCACCACGGCCTCGGATCGGGATGGTATACATGTTATGAATCACCTTGTATAGTCTGGAATAGCATATAGGCTCCTTTTATGTAGGTACCACGCGAGCGAAGCCGCCGGTGGAAGCTAGTGTATCATAATTGAGTGATAGGCGTCCGAAGTTGTGACTTTTTGGAATTTCATCGTCTCCAATTGAACCTCTTGATGAAACTGTTGGGAAATTATTCCCAACAGTTTCATCAAGAGGTTCATTAACACTGGTTCTTGCACCAACTGCCATAGGTTCTTTATCAGGCCACCACACAACGAACCAGAAACACGACTAAAAGAGTTCTTTAAAGGAGGTGGGGCACAGGGAGGGGAGGCACCTCCGCCTTACAGAAGATCGCAGCCAAATAACATTATTTGTTTCAAATAGTGTTGTGTTCGTGTGGCGAGTAAGGTTGCCAGAGCTCTTTAGGGGGGAGGAGGTTCGGGGTCGGCAACGCGTGCGTGATGCCACTGGTATTGCAAGCGCTCATAGGCTACGGTAACCGCTTACCAACAGGTGGACCGTATGCTTGTTTGCCACCTTAGTTGTATAAAAAAACAAAGTTACAAGCATAAGTAAGGTTACCAGAGCTTTTTAGGGGGGAGGAGGTTCGGGGTTGGCAACGCGTGCGTGATGCCACTGGTATTGCAAGCGCTCATAGACTACGGTAACCGCTTACCAACAGGTGGACCGTATGCTTGTTTGCCACCTTAGTTGTATAAAAAAATAAAGTCACAAGCTTTATGCGCCCGCGCAGACATCCAGGCCCCATCGCTTGGCAGGGTGTCCTACCTTGGTTTTTTGCCAAACATAAACAGCAATGTATCGACCATCAGTGCTGGGATGAAGTGGATGAAGAAACACAGCACCAAGAACACGTAGTAGTACTGTGTGGTGATCATGAAGCTCTTCCATATCGCCATGGGAGTGGGGTAAGTGTTCCCAGTTTGTTGTAGGAACTTTTCCAATTCACCTGCAATATATTCATTTTATTCAACCATATTGGTACATTACACATATTGGTACATTTGGTTTTTCGGAGGAGGTAGGGCACAGCGAGATTTTATCGCTCTAAATTGGAGCAGCCCGCCTGGGGAGGTACCTTTATTTTTTATGTTATACGGAGGCAAACAAGCTAAGGGCCACTTGATGGTAAGTGGTTACCGTCGCCTATTGACATCAGCAACACCTGGAGCATTGCTAATGCGTTGCCTGCCGAACCCCTCCCCTTCTTAATACCTACCTCAATAAATAAATACCTCCGCCTTACAGAAGATCGCAGCCAAATAACATTATTTGTTACAAATACTGTTGTGTTCCTGCGGTGAGTAAGTTTGCCAGAGCTCTTTAGGGGGGGGAGGGGTTCGGCAGGCAACGCATTAGCAATGCTCCAGGTGTTGCTAATGTCAATAGGCGACGGTAACCACTTACCATCAGGAGGGCCGTAAGACTGTTTACCTCCGTATAACATAAAAAAAAACACTATGGAACACTTAGTTACGTCAATCATTTAGCTGAACATTAACCTTATAATAAATAATAATAATAAATAAATATTCCGAACATATTCACACGGTCAACTGATCCCAAACTAGGCATAGCCTGTACTATGGGTACCAGAGACTGATATACATAATAGATATATATTTAACACCCAGACAGAACAAGCATCTGTGTTAGTCACAAATGTTTGTCCAGTGCGGGAATCAAACCCGCGACCTCTAGCGCAGAAGGCAGAGTTACTACCAACTGAGCTATGAGGCCAGTCTAAACAATAACATGTTATGATTCACCTTGTATAATCCTTGTATAATAATATTATCCTACCAAAATATGCTACGCGATTACCGGTAAATGTTATCAACAGTGGCGGATTTGAAGTCTTGGCCGCTCTAGGCCCCAGACCATGTGCTGCCCCTTTCTCAGCACCCAACATTAGATAATGAATTTACTTTATTGCCAACTTTATCTAAATCGAAATAAGAAATTTAATTAACTATAATAGCTACTAATTTGTAAATATATTCCGAGATGATGAGCTTTTCAACGAAAATTTCTACAAATTTTTGGTCACGTTTTGCCGCCCCTAATATCTGGCCGCCCTAGGCCCGGGCCTACTGGGCCTTAGGGCAAATCCGCCACTGGTTATCAATCACTGACCTCAAACTTTCACGGTAACATACCCCATAGTAGCTTGTTTTCTGCTGAGGTAACCATGTTGAATATGACTGTCTCTTTCTGGTCATTTTGCTGTCTCGTTCCCACCTCCCACCCAGCGGCTATGAGAGCGTTGTTCACGAAATCTACAGGCACAAGACTTATGTCTGTGTTTTTGACTGTCTGCATCACGTGGTTGAGGCCTAAGCCTGAACCGATTACAATCTGAAATCATAAAAAGCATCATCTGTATTTATAAAAGAACAAGGCCTCAACGCACAGCCCAAACCACTGAAGCTATAAAGCTGAAATTTGGACAGTAGCTGCCTTATGCCAAACACATCCACTAAGGAGGGATTTTCAAAATATCAACTCCTAAGAGGGTGAAAAGGGGTCAAAACGTTTGTATGAAAAATCGTATTCCTTGAACCTACAGATTTGAATCTAACTAAAAGTAATGAATGATAGAAATAAGGAAAAACTATATTTTCAAAAGTACCCCTTATAAGGTGTCAAAGTTTGTATGGGAGAATCTTAACGCATGGAGAGATTTATCTGAAACTTAGTACTAATACTCATAAAGTCATGTAACATCTAAGTGCATGTAACATGTGTATAGAGGAAATAAATTATTATGATTATTATTTTATTTATTTGGGTAAACAAACAGTGACACAATAAAACATAAGCTGTAACTTAAATGGTAAATGAACAGATAATTGTGACACCAACACCGTCTACCACGGATTACTTAACTATCTTATTTGTATGGAATATCAAAGGATAGTTAAATTCTTTGATTAGGTATCTACATAGATTTTAGAATTTCAAGAAATAGCTTTTTAAAACTAGCTCGTGTTGCCGCTATATCTTGAGATTATGATTATTAAAGTCAAATACTGAAAATACGGACTTTAGGGTTTTTCAAAACTGCCCATTTTCATCAAGATACCACGCGAGCAAAGCCGCGGGCGTACGCTAGTATAAAATATAGGACTATATGTAATGTAAGACAGTATCTATCAATCCATCTAAACTGCATGATAATTTATGAAATTAACTGTAATTGGACATACACATGTTATGCAATGTAACGCCCAATTGCAAATTTACAAGGCAATAGAGTGGGCGGCCATATCGCTAAAAGGGATCTCTGCCAGGCAACCTTAGGATGTACTGGACTGAAAAGATTAGAGAAGGAAATAAAGAAATAACATTTTTTGTTTCAAATTGTGTTGTGTTCCTGCGATGAGTAAGGTTGCCAGAGCAGAGGGGAGGGGGTTCGGGGTCAGCAACGCGTGCGTGATGCCTCTGGTATTGCAAGCGCTCATAGGCTACGGTAACCGCTTACCAACAGGAGGGCCGTAAGCTTGTTTGCTACCTCAGTCGTATAAAAAAAAAAAAAAAGAAGGGGGAAGAAGGGTATATGCGATCTATTTATTTATTCACTTACATTCATTACTTTTACTTATACTTTCATTACTTTTTTTGGAGGAGGTAGGGCACAGCGAGATTTTCTCGTTACGAATTGGAGCAGCCCGACTGGGAAGGTACCTCCGCCTTACAGAAGATCGCAGCCAAATAATATTATTTGTTTCAAATAGTGTTGTGTTCCTGCGGTAAGTAAGGTTGCCAGAGCTCTTTAGGGGGTTCGGGGTCGGCAACGCGTGCGTGATGCCTCTGGTATTGCAAGCGCTCATAGGCTACGGTAACCGCTTAACAACAGGTCGGCCGTACGCTTGTTTGCAACCACATTTGTATAAAAAACTTACCCCACTTGCGGAAAAAGCACAGCTTGAGTCCAACCACGCTGGAAATGGCTCACGGTATGACGAAATTACTGAAAAAAATAATAATAATAATCTTTTCACAGTCAAGTCACAGTATAGAGAAAGGAGATAACGCCTTAAACAATTTGTTCTTGTGCACGAAAGTAGCGTATAAATAATTATTATTCTAATTTGGCTGGCCTCATAGCTCAGTTAGTAGTAACTCTGCCTTCTGCGCTAGAGGTCGCGGGTTCGATCCCCGCCCTGGACAAACATTTGTGTGATAAACACAGATGTTTGTTCTGTGTCTGGGTGTTAAATATTTATCTATTATGTATATCAGTCTCTGGTACCCATAGTACAGGCTATGCCTAGTTTGGGATCAGTTGACCGTGTGAATATGTCCGGAATATTTATATTTATTTATTTATATTTAATTCTAAGAGGCCCATTTTAATCCTTTAAAATTAGTTTTTAACCGACTTCAAAAAGGAGGAGGTTCTCAAGTCGGCTGTAGTTTTTTTTTTGTATTTTTTTTTTTGTGTTTATGTTACTCGATATCTCTGCCAATACTGAACCGATTTTGATAATTTTTTCGCTGGTGTATAGAGTATAACCCCGGGGTGGTCCCATATTAATTTAATTCCTGAGGGATTGCAACTTGTCCCGTAAAACTTAAAATAACGTCATCTTCTCTTGAAATCACCACTTGCCGAATTTTTTTTTGTTGACGTTGGTATAGTATGTTTATCCCCGCGACTTCGTTCGGTTGCTGCTATTTTTACATAAACTTTAAACTTAGGGGTTGTGTGTCGGGAATTTCTTTGTGTACACCCATACGTTACAACAGGAAGCTACTCTGCAAATTTCATACTCTTAGTGGGCTCTGCGTTGATTTTCAAAGAGAATACCAGTACCATAAGAGTTATTATTGATGATGAATGGATACAATACAATGTCATACTTTTGTTTTTTATTCGAAAGTGAAGGTGGCCTGGTGGAATGTCATCCTCAGGTAGGTAAGCAAAACGCAAAGAGGTTGATAACAAAAAAAAGAGGTTGATTTTAATCTTGTAAATATTCTGGAATTTGAAGTCGTTTTTAGTTTTTAGTTTTCTCAAAAGGCGCAAATATTTGAGTCTTGATAGGGCTTACATATTTGAGCCATTTGGGGTTGAGACCCTGGGTCCGTGGGGAAACGGGGCCCTGCGGGTTTTCAAAAAGATATCAGAGCGTCTGATCGAAGCGACGCGTGACCCAAAAGCTGTCTCCTACTTGGCCCTACGGATTAGCATTGCCATCCAGCGTGGCAATTCCGCCAGCGTCTTGGGGATGCTTCTGACTGGTAATGATCTGGATCAATTGAGCTACATATTTGAGCCATTTGGGGTTGAGACCCTGGATCCGTGGGGAAACGGGGCCCTGCGGGTTTTCAAAAAGATATCAGGGCGTCTGATCGAAGCGACGCGTGACCCGAGAGCTGGCTCTTTTTTGGCCCAGCGAATTAGCATTGCCATCCAGCGTGGCAATTCCGCCAGCGTGAGCTTTCTATAGATCGTTTGTAACGGTCTTTAGATAGCTCAACTGTTTCTTGTGTATTTTGTAAATATTAACTTGTATTACTTGGCCGTGGTGGCCCCGGCTGAAGAATAGGCCTCTCTATATCTACCTATCCGCTGATGTCGTAAGGGGCGAATAAGGGACAAAAGCTAGGGGATGGGCAGCAGCGTCCCTCATTTTAACAACGATAGCTCTAACTGCGCTCGCCAACCCGCATGCCCAGCGTGGTGAGTATGGGCAAATCCCCCCACATGATAAGGAATTTGCTCTGTCTGTGGGCGAGGCCATATTCAGCAGTGGACGTCGAACGGCTGAAATTATGATGATGATGAACTTGAACTTTCTGTAAATAAAGTTTATATATTTACTAAGGCTTTAGATGCAATTGACTGGCCTCATAGCTCAGTTGGTAGTAACTTTGCCTTCTGCGCTAGAGGTCGCGGGTTCGATTCCCGCACTGGACAAACATTTGTGACTAACACAGATGTTTGTTCTGTGTCTGGGTGTTAAATATATATCTATTACGTATATCAGTCTCTGGTACCCATAGTACAGGCTATGCCTAGTTTGAGATCATTTGACCGTGTGAATATGTCCGGAATATATATTTTATTTTATTTATTATTTAATTGCACGTACCAATAGAGGGTCTAACGATGCAGACTGGTAGCTCTGATGACATCACCCGCACCTGCTCCTCCGCTACTGCTTTTGTGAAAGTGTAGGTGTTCGGCCAGCCCTTTATGAATCTGAAACGTGGGTCAATTTAGGCCACTTCATCATCATCTTCCTGCCCTTATCCTACATCATGTGGGGTCGGCACAACATGTATTCTTCTTCCATTTCCCTCTATCAGTAGTGATCTCAGCACTCACTCCTTTCTTCACCATATCCACTTTCACACAGTCCATCCATCTTTTCTTTGGCCTACCTCTACTCCAATTTCAATTTAGGCTTCTTAGATAGATAGATAGATAAATTGTTTACTTACACTTATCCTATTAATATTATAAATGCGAAACTTTGTGAGGATGTTTGGATGTTTTTTGTTCAATCAAGCCGTAACGGCTAAGCCGATTTCGTTGAAACTTGGAATATTAAGAGTTCTTTCCCTAGAATAGCAAATTATAGGCTACTTTTTTTGTAGATACCATTTTTTGCGCGAGCGAAGGCGCGGGCGGAATCTAGTATAGGTAATATAAATTGTTATTGTTTCGTTTACGTTGTCTCTAACTATGTTTTTTTCCCACAGTCAGTCAAATATGTTGCAAACTTCAATATTCATTATTCATTAAAACCTCAACGATAATTTTGAAAATCTATCTTTATCTACAACTTAATTGCATCAAAATAGTCATAATAGTTTTTACATTGTCTAATTAGGTTCTTAAATATGCTAATTGATAACTTTAGCACATCGCTTGGGACCTTGTTATGACCTTGTCCTATGCAGATTAAAAAACATCCAAGTCAAATACTTATTTTTATAAGGGCCTGGAGACTGCACAGATGCTGCCATCCCATTATTAATCCAAAAATGTCTAAAATAAAAATAAAATAAAATAATAATAACATAAAAAAACTTAACACATCACACCGACCCCGCCGGCGGGGTCGAAGACGACGCCGACGTTCCGTCCCTGCGTATCCGCCCCTTCAGGGTGATGGCTTCCTCAAAAACCTTCCTCTGACAACAGCCAAAGCAGAGTGGTGCCCTTGGACTCGTTGCCCCAACCTAACTTTTCTCAGCTGCAGCACCATCTGCCGCCATACTCCGGTTAGTCAAAGTCAAAAGGCTTTTATTTCAATAAAATCACTAGGATCACTTTGAAACGTCTTTTTTTTTTATACAACTAAGGTGGCAAACAAGCATACAGTCCACCTGTTGGTAAGCGGTTACCGTAGCCTATATATAAGCGGTTGCAATACCAGAGGTATAACGCACGCGTTGCCAACCCCGAATCTCCTCCCACCCCCAAAAGAGCTCTGGCAACCTTACTCACCGCAGGAACACAACACTATTTGAAACAAATAATGTTATTGGGCTGCGATCTTCTGTAAGGCGGAGCTACCTGGGCTGCTCCAATTGAGAATGAGAAAGTCTCTCTGTGCCCTACCTCCTCCAAAAACTCTTAGAAACTAGGTGAAGCTACGCCTGTTCCTCGCGACCAAGCCTACAAGAATTAGCCAACAAACACGGCGCGCGTGCCTAAGGTTACACTGGCAGTGGTTGTTAGAGACCCAGAGCATAAAAATCCGTCCGTAAAAAAAGCTTCTTTTGTCTACGGAGGTCATAAACTTACGCAGGTGTGATATTGTCAAGCCTCTCCCTGTGGATGCTCTCAGCCATAGTTATCAAGGTGTCGGGGGGTAGCGGACTCGTATGGAACTGCTCCAGGACTTCCCCCCCTCTGGTCATGGAGGTGGCGTGGGAGTACGCGGTGGACACGTGGACGAAAGACCTGGATAATAAACAGGGTTTCTTGACATCTACAAGTTGATTAATAACATGTCTCTGTCTGAGACACAAGAGGTGTGGGTTTGATTCCCCCTCGGGACAAAACTTCGCATGTTCTGCTATTTGTTCCGGGTCTGGGTGTTGTGGTACCATGGTACTCGTAGTTTCTGATACCCACGACACAGGGAATCCTAGTGGGTCAGGACTATGATCTTCATGCATGCTGGTCGGTTTAGGGTACTCTTGACCTGGCCTTTTTCCAAAACGTTACCGATTTGGTCACTAAACGTACGCCTAGGTCGCCCCTTCTAACGGTCCCATTCACACTCGCCTTGTACACCTGTTTCGTCAATCTTCTTTCGTTCATCCTCTCTACATGACCAAACCATCTCAGCATACCTTTCTCAATCCTCATCACTACGTCTTCTTTCACTCCACAACGCTCTCTTAACTCACTGTTTTTCACTACACCTTAATTTTTATTTTAAATACTCTTAATAATGTTTAAACATTCCACTCAAATACAATACAATACGGGGCCGTGGTGGCCCCGGCTGAATAATAGACCCCTCCATATCTATCTATCCGAGGATGTCGTATGAGGCGACTAAGGGGAAAAAGCTAGGGGATGGGCAGCAGCGTCCCTAATTTAAACAACGATAGCTCTAACTGCGCTCGCCAACTCGCATGCCCATCGTGGTGAGTATGGGCAAATCCCCACACTATTTCTTTTTTTTTTTTTTTTCTATCATAGGAATCGCTGTCTGTAGGGGACCATGTTCAGCAGTGGACGTCGTACGGCTGAAATGATGATGATGATGAAGATGACAATACAACATTTCGCTCACCTTAGCTTTTTACAAGACTTCCCCAGGAGGAGTGCCTCTCTGGTCCCTCGGACGTTGATGAAGGTGGCTTCCCGAATGTTCTCGTCGAACCGGGTGGTGGCAGCCACGTGGTAGATCACATCCACCTGAAAAACCATATCATCAACTAGCTTCCGCACGCGTCTTTATTATTATTCACGTATATTTAATTAAAATCTCATTTATTAAATACATTTTTTACTACAAAAGTACATCTTAATATCAAAACAGAATATCAAAACAACTATTATAGTAAAAAATATATATAAAAATGGAGAACCACCGACCGCGAAGCTCGGCTCAAGCGGTCGGTGGCTAGGGCTGCAGAGAGAGGAACCTCCTGACTATGCGTGCCGAGTCCAGGAGTACCGCCCTTTGTATCTGGCCTATCTTCACCCAGCTGTCAAGCGAAAGCCTCTTAAGGTATTGATCGAGGCTCTTCGCTATCTGACACCACTATCGGGACGATAATCGTTGAATCCACCTCCCACATGGCGGTAATCTCGAAGGCCAAGTCAAGGTACTTGCTGAGCTTGTCCTTCTCGGCCTTCACGAGATTAGCATCATGTGGGATAGTGACATCAACGAGTATTATTATTATTATTATTAAGCCATTTATTAAAGGCAACACAGCAAAGTACATGTACAAACACAGGGCCCATAGATATATATACCTTTAAACTAAAATACATATAATATTCACACTTGCATATAATATTAGGGTTTATTGTTCTTTGGCGCATCCCTATAGCGTTGGAAAACTATTCCTGCAGGCCAGAAGTCGGGAGAGAGGAACATGTCGCGAAGCTTCGCAGGCACCTTCAGCACGTACGACTTGAAGTTCGTCTCTCTAGACGACTCCAGGCGTTGCAGATGTATTTTGGACGGGTCTCGGCTCCAAAGCCGAGTTCTCTCCTTCAAGTCTTTACTTCACCTCACAAGTTGATTCATAATATAGTGCACCTGCTGGTGCCCGCGACTTCGTCTGCGTCTGCGTCTATCAGCGTGGCGTCACAATTCACACAATATCTTTATAAATTGTAGCCTATGTGTTTTTCTGATGTATAAGCTATATTATTGTAAAGTTTCATTAAAATCAATTAAGTAGTTTTTACGTGAAAGAGTAACAAACATCCATCCATCTATCCATACTTACAAACTTTCGCGTTTATAATATTAGTAGGATGCTATCACGAATGGTGCTTATTCTACACCCAATTTGGAATAAAGTTTGTTCTTTACTTTAGTCTTTTTTTATAATATGTGTTTATTAAGTAACAGAAAAATAATAATAACAGTTGTAAATTAAACTGAAATAATATTATACTAGAAATGAACTCTGTTTTCTACGACTACGTCTACAAGTAGAAAACAGAGTTCAGATCACCAACCACAGGCAGCGTGCCCAAAAGGCTGGCGACGTTACCTCGTTGGATCGCTATACTTTAGTAAATTCGAAGTTTTTCATTGAAAAACTGAGCTAAATCAGCCACTTGCAAGCCCATCTCTCTCAATGCAGGCTACTGTACTTGCCTCTTCAGAAATAATATTCCATTCCGGATCAGAGATTCCTAGTCTAATGTCTGATATGTCTCCTGACACTGCCACGATCCTGTCTCCAAAGTGTGGCTTTAGTCTCCTGACTGGATCGAACACCTGTAACAAATATATATATATTTTTATGTAATACGGAGGCAAACAGGCTTACGGCCCACCTGATTTAAATATAATCATTCATCATCATCATAATTTCAGCCGTTACGTCCACTGCTGAACTTGGCCTCCCCCACAGACAGAGCGAATTCCTTATCATGTCGGGGGATTTGCCCATACTCACCACGCAGTTAGAGCTATCGTTGTTAAAATGAGGGACGCTGCTGCCCATCCCCTAGCTTTTTTCCCTTAGTCGCCTCTTACGACATCATTATGTACCTACTATTTGTAATAATTGTATTTTACTATCTTGTACAGTGTTACCTACCTGAAGATTACAACTATGTACCTACCTACTGATGTAACTTTTTTGATTGACTTTTCCAAGTGTACTATATCTGTATCTTTATGGAATAAATGAACTGAACTGAACTGAACTGATGGTAAGCGTTTACCGTCACCTATTGACATCTACAACACCTGGAGCATTGTTAATGCGTTGCCTGCCCTAGAGAAATCTTTTTGTATTTTTCTTAAACCTATTAGCTTTTTCCAATGTAATACTGATGGGTACTAATGGGTGGTTGACTGGCCTCATAGCTCAGTTGGTAGTAACTCTGCCTTCTGCGCTAGAGGTCGCGGGCTCCATTTCCGCACTGGACCAATATTTTTGTGATAAACACTGATGTTTGTTCTGTGTTTGGGTGTAAAATATTTATCTATTATGTATATCAGTCTCTGGTACCCATAGTACAGGCTATGCCTAGTTTGGAATCAGTTGACCGTGTGTGATATGTCCGGAATTTATTTAGGTATGGGTTGCGTTTTTTTTATTTTCCATTCGGAAAATTTATGTGGGCTATAGTTTTTTTTATACAAAAACGTTTAACCGCAATCTCATCCTGATATTAAGTAATGATGTGGTCTACGGTGTAGCACGTTTGCCGAGAAGAAACCTATACACTCTGCTCTTGAAGACACCCAAATTACAGGTATTCGGAAACACAAGTGCTCTCAAACGGTGAAGGAAAACATCATGTATCGGCATGTCCTAGAACATAAAAATTCGAAGACATGTGCACAAGAAGGGATCTGCTTCGCTCGCTCGCTTTTTTTAATCTCCTCCATATCTACCTATCCGCGGATGTCGTAAGAGGCGACTAAGGGAAAGAAGCTACGGGATGGGCAGCAGCGTCCCTCATTTTAACGAGCGCTCGCCAACCCGCATGCCCAGCGTGGTGAGTATGGGCAAATCCCCCCAGACAGATAAGATAAGGAATTCGCTCTGTCTGTGGGGGAGGCCATGTTCAGCAGTGGACGTCGTACGGCTGAAATGATGAAGAACAGCAGCCAAAGCTTACCGGATCCTTCAGTATATCCAACATTCTCTCCTGAATGCTCTTCTCCTTCTTCGCTCGAAGCAGCATGTAGACTTTCTTGATGTTGCATGATCTGAAATGAAAATTCATCATTACTACGCATGCCACATCTTTTTCATCTTGTCACTGATTCTTTCATGGCCATCCTGCATTAGGTCAGGGACCAAGTTGAGGTATGGTGGCCCTGAAAAGGGCCTATGACCGTAGATGAAAGAATCAGTGTAGTGAAAGGATTAAAGTGCGCCTCAACCTCTTTCGTGCACATGGGATTGAGACTTGATTGCTAGCTATTGGCCCCATACACTAGCTAAAAGTTGCGCGACCGGTTGTAGAAAGTGCTATGCTCGTAGTTTCACTGCGTGATAGAATTTGCAACGAGGGAATCCGAAGAAGAAGATCCTTTACCTACTAAATACTGTTAATGGTACTGTTGGCCGTGGTTGCCCCGGCTGAAGAATAGGCCCCTCCATATCTACATAACCGCGGATGTCGTAAGCGGCGACTAAGGGAAAAAAAAGCTAGGGGATGGCCAGCAGCGTCCCTCATTTCAACAACGATAGCTCTAACTGCGCTCGCCAACCCACATGCCCAGCCTGCTGAGTAATGGCTAATCCCCCCACATGATAAATAATTTGCTCTGTCTGTAGTAGGCCATGTTCAGTAGTGGACGTCGAACGGCTGGAATGATGAATGATGACTGTTAATGGTGTCGTGGCGGCCCCGCCTTGTTCGATCGGCACCACACTGAAGCTCTATATCTATTCCATTTTGTTAAAAAGGATTATCGAAAAAAAATTCTATGCACGCGCGCCGTGTTTGTTGCCTGATTCTTGTAGTCTTGGTTGCGAGGAACAGGCGTAGCTTCACCTAGTTTCTAAGACGTTTCAAAGTGATCCTAGTGATTTTATTTAAATAAACGCCTTTCGACTTTGATGTTTTCATGTTTTCAAATAGCCTTACTGATGATGGAACAAATTATATCAGATCATACCTACAATTCTGTTGTCCGCCGTGACCTCTTACGTCTCAGCCGGGCACTAGCCCACTACCGAATACAGCCTGATTCATCATCACCAGCCCGTAGAAGTCCACTGCTGGACTCTCCCAAAGAGTTCCACGACGAACGGTCTTGAGCCCTTTCCATCCACCGACTTCCCGCAACCTTCACAATGTCGTCGGTCGATCGGGGGCCTTCCAACACTGCGTCACCCGGTTCGTGGTCGCCATTCGAGAACCTTTACTCCCCAACAGCCTGATGGTTACCTAAAGAGTTTTTCCACCAACTGCTTCCCGATGAACCCTGAGCCTCCTGTGAGGAAAATGGTGGCGTTGCTGTAGAACTTCTGGATGTCTGATTCTCCTAGCATGGTGGCATCCTCTATCGCCTTCAGGTGTGACATGGCCGCCAGTTCAGTGGCGGCAGCTGGGTCCATTGCTGCAAGAAACATAGATAGATAGACCTAGGTAAAACATTGCTGCAAACATAGATAGATCTAGATAAAAGGTATTATAGGCTATTATAGGTAAAGAACTTTATCTATTTCAGTGAGACGTTACGGCGTGATTGAACAACAAACATCCAAACATCCTCACAAACTTTCGCATTTATAATATTAGTTCCTAAGTTCCTACTAACTTTCTGTTCTATAGTAGGAAGTAGGAAAGGCAGTAGGATAGTAGGATACAACATATAATAAAACGTAGTACCCCCGCCGCGTCTGTCTGCCTGAGCGTACTGTAACAATTGTTCAATCGCGCCGTAACGGCTCAACCTATTTCGATGAATCTTGAAATGGATACAGTTCGTTATCTAGAATAGCATATATATAATTATCAAGGTACCATTAGCGATTATGAAACCCCGTGTATACATACCTTTTCTTTAAAATCACAGACGTCTAACTGTAACAATAATAGGTTGAGAATGAAATAATTATGTATTGTTTTATTATAAACACTTAAAAATATATTTAAAAAATATTAAAATAAAAAAACTTATTGTTATCAGAGAACTGGTTAAAGTTTGTCAAATCATTAAACAGACGTTATGTAAACCATTGACATAAATAAATAAATAACACCCAACAGTCACATACTACCTGACCCCACACTAGGATCCCCTGTGTCGTGGGTATCAGAAACTACGAGTACCATGGTACCACAACAACCAGTCCTGGAACAAATATTTGTAGATCATGCAAACATTTGTCCCGCAACGGGAATCGGACCCGCACCCCTTACGTCTCAGTCGGGCACTAGCCCGCAGGGCCACCGAGGTCGTCATTTGTTTTAATTTCTGAATGTGGTGTGAAGGGGGACTCCCTTAGGCAAGCCTGAAAAACAGCGTCTGGTTTTTGCCACTTCTCATACGTATAACAATTAGTTATAAATACCTATAATAATAAATAAAGACGGTCAAGTGCGAGAAGTCGCGCCCTGAGGGTTCCGTACCATTGGTCGTGGGTTTGAATCCCGGTCGTGCACCAGTGGTCATGGTCAGAAAATAAAAATTCTAAGTGTAGGAATTGACAAACTTATATTTGCGGTCGCTCACGTAGTCATTGTGTCACATTGACCGCAAATATAACTTTGTTTCCTAAAAATCTTTGAAATTCCTCATTTTCAGACTTTTCCCTTTAATTGTGTTACAAAAGCTCCTAGCATTCCAAATTTCAGAATTGTGAGGTAACTGGAAGTACCCTAGAGGTTTTTCAATTTAGCCATTTCTATACAAAAATTATACATTAATTGCCATATCTTTTTAATGCTTTGATTTTTATACGACACCATAAGCCCACAGACCTTAATAGGTGCTATAAATTTCAAGTTGATACCTTTAGCCGTTTCTGAGAATAAGGGTCTTGACAGACGGATAGACAGACAGACAGACGGACAACAAAGTGATCCTATAAGGGTTCCGTTTTTCCAAATGAGGTACGGAACCCTAAAAAGACCAAAAACATAATGATTCAAAAAGTTCGAGCAAAAAGACTGTTTTTTTATAGAAAATTTGTATTTATTTTGACGAGGAGGCTATTGTTACTAACTCGCACTCGGCACACCAAGGAGACAACTCAAATAACATACACATAATCCTACAGAAATAAATTTACTTATCGGAGTGAACAATTACTTTGATCAATTAGAAACATTCTAAAAACACATTGATCAAATTCACATTGAAAAAATACGTAGGTACATGGTGTCTGTCTACATCCATCTGTGAAACGTTAAAATTAATATTTGTCGTGTCACTGATTCTTTCTTGGTCATCCTGTATTAGGTCAGTGACCAGGTTGAGGTATGGTGACCCTGAAAAGGGCCTATGGCCGGTCGGTGAAAGAATCAGTGTAGTGAAAGGCCGTGGCAATTCCGCCAGCGTCTTGGGTACGCTTCCGACTGGTAGAGATCTGGATCAGTTGAGCTATCTATAGATCGCTTGTAACGGTCTGTAGATGGCTCAACTGTTTCTTGTGTATTTTGTAAATATTAACTTGTATTAGTTTATAATATGATGTGAAAAATCTCACCAAATTTTTATCCAAGCACTTTAGAACGCAACATTACAACACGTAGGTACTTGCACGAAAGTACATAATCGACTGTCATCATTTCAATAACCGCAATTTCACTAAATTGTGAAGTGAGAGTGTTTCTAAGTTGGAGAGTTCCGTACACATTAACCAATAAGCATCAGCAGATCCCATCACACTCACTCCGAAACATACACACACACACCAAAACTAAATTTCACTCATATTTATGATATTATTAATTTTGTCACTACCACTTACCTTAATGTAACCTTTTTGGAGGAGGTAGGGCACAGCGAGATTTTCTCGCTCTAAATTGGAGCAGCCCGCCTGGGGAAGTACCTCCCCCTTACAGAAGATCGCAGCCAAATAACATTATTTGTTTCAAATAGTGTTGTGTTCCTGCGGTGAGTAAGGTTGCCAGAGCTCTTTAGGGGGGGGGAGGGGTTCGGCAGGCAACGCATTAGCAATGCTCCAGGTGTTGCTAATGTTAATAGGCGACGGTAACCACTTACCATCAGGAGGATCAGGACCTGCATGACCTCATCCCTCCCTCCCCCTTCTACTACCGGACAAGCAGACGCACAGGTAATTACCACCCTTACCTGGTCGACATACCACAGTGTCGAACCAAACGTTTCTGCTCCACCTTTATTATAAGCACTGGCAAAGAGTGGAACGATCTGCCAGCGTCTGTTTTCCCGGATGAGTACAATCTAGGAGTCTTCAAATCTAGAGTGAATAAGTTCCTTCTGGTAAAGCGTGCTCCATCTTAGGCCACATCTCACTTGCAAAAGTGAGCTGGTGGTCAAACGCCTAACCATCTCCAATAAAAAAAAAATTGCTACTATTAAGTTACCATAATGTTCCAATGTCAATTGGGAGATAACTGTTTCCTGGACCACAGCTCACGCTTTTCCAGGGGTTAGGGCCTCATTTAACTTGTCATTTAAATAAATAATAATATAATAATAATAATAAATATTCCGGACATATTCACACGGTCAACTGATCCCAAACTAGGCATAGCCTGTACTATGGGTACCAGAGACTGATATTACATAATATATATACATATTTAACACCCAGACACAGAACAAACATCTGTGTTAGTCACAAATGTTTGTCCAGTGCGGGAATCGAACCGCGACCTCTAGCGCAAAAGACAGAGTTACTACCAACTGAGCTATGAGGCCAGTCAATTATGGTCAATAAATGATTTTACTATTTTTCTATTTCTATTCAAATAAGCGCTCCGCTCACGCTTCTTCTTCTTTTTGTCGTGCCACTGATTCTTTCTTGGTCATCTTGTATTAGGTCAGAGCCTAGGTTGAGTTATAGTGGCCCTGAAAAGGGCCTATGACCGCCGGTAAAAGAATCAGTGTAGTTCTTCTTATCATGTCACTGATTCTTTCTTGGCCATCCTGTATTAGGTCAGTGACCAAGTTGAGGTATGGTGGCCCTGAAAAGGGCCTATGCCCGTCTATGAAAGAATCAGTTTAGTGAAAGGAATAAAGTGCGCCTCTTAGAGGCTCCTTTCGTGCACATGTCACATGTCTTCGAATTTTTAGGTTCTAGGACATGCCGGTTTCCTCACGATGTTATGTTACGTCCGCTCACGCTGGCAGACGCCTACCATTCGTTTAATAGAAAATGTTAAAAATATTCCGGAACTATGCGGAACCCTAAACTAAGAGTTTATTTATAAAGTACGTACTGTCGAGGAATTAAATACCTACCAGGGCAAATTTGCAAAAATATATCTGTTAATCACGTACGAGTAACAACTATTCATGGAGCAAGTATTTTATTTTTTATACAACAGAGGTGGCAAACTAGCTTATGAGCGCTTGCAATACCAGAGGCATCACGCACGCGTTGCCGACCCCGAACCCCCTTCCCCCCTAAAGAGCTCTGGCAACCTTACTCACCGCAGGAACACAACACTATTTGAAACAAATAATGTTATTTGGTTGCAATCTTCTGTAAGGCGGAGGTACCTCCTCAGGCGAGCTGCTCCAATTCAGAACGAGAAAATCTCGCTGTGCCCTACCTCCACCTAAAATTAGCATAGCATCTAGCTACGTGTGTATTTGAGATGGGGGGCCGGCTCTCTGCAAAGGGAGATTTTTTTGTGGATTTAGAATTAGTGACTTTTAAATTCAATTTCCGACTCAGGCGGGATTCGAACCCGCTGAAATCTTAGTGTTGCCCAAGCTGTGGTTCTTTGCACATGGCTGACATGCATTTCGAAGACATGTGACATGTTTCACTGACGGCCATAGGCCCTTTTCAGGGCCACTATACCTCAACCTAGACTCAGTGACCTAATACAAGATGACCAAGAAAGAATCAGTGACATGATAAGAAGAACTACACTGATTCTTTTGCCGGCGGTCATAGGCCCTTTTCAGGGCCACTATACCTCAACCTAGACTCTGACCTAATACAGGATGACCAAGAAAGAAGCAAGCATCAGCCTGATTATGATGATGACAAACAAACAATGTCCTCTATTGTACATTTCGTCAGCTTTTTTTGCAAAGCATTCATTCTTATGAATTGTCTACGTTTCAATAACTAAGTAAATACTTAGTAATCACGTACTTATAGAGTATTATTTTATTATTTATTTTTATAACAGTCACATACATAGCCCTGACCCCTCACTAGGATTCCCTTTGTCGTGGGTATCGGTTTGCAGATCATGCAAACATTTATTGGAATGTTCAATATTAGTGTAGGTACATCACTATTAGTTCATTTTATATTTTTAATTTTTTTTTTTATTTTTCTAACTATAATAAGATACTGCAATAAGATTATGTTAATTTTCTAGGTTGGAGTATAATAGTCCTACCTTGATCAATGCAATGTGATAGAATCCGATATGAGGAAATCCGTAGAAGAACCAAGGTCACCGATATAGCTTTCAGAATTAGCAGGTTGAAGTGGCAGTGGGCTGGCCATATAGCTCGCAGAACCGATAACCGTTGGGGAACAAAGGTTCTCGAGTGGCGACCACGAACCGGACGACGCAGTGTTGGAAGGCCCCCCACCCGATGGACCGACGACATTGAGAGGGTTGCGGGAATTCGGTGGATGGAGAAGGCTCAAGACCGTTCGTCGTGGCACTCTTTGGGGGAGGCCTATGTTCAGCAGTGGACTTCATCAGGCTGATGATGATGATGATCAATGCAATTTCGCTTGTACAATCCGTGGAGAGCACCTGGTGACCTGTAATACAGGTTTTACAAAGCTATCTCAGGCACCAGTCTCCCACAAAACTTGTCTACAAATAGTGCTACCAATGTATATTGAATCCTACTTGAATCTTTTGTGAGAGAAAATAAATTGTTTTTATTATTATTATTTATCCCGCAGCGGGAATTGAGCCCGTCTTTGGCGCCCACAACGTCAACGAGGTCAACATATGACAACATATACAGCTAAAACTAGTTCGGGAGCCAGGTCTTATACAGGCTCACCCGATGGACCAATGATATTACCAAGGTTGCGGGAAATTGGTGGATGCAGAAGGCTCAAGCCCGTTCGTCGATACACTCTTTGAGGGGGGGGGGGGGCTGTGTTCAGCAATAACCTTCATCAGGCTGATGATGATAATGATGAAAGAACACGCGCTCGCTCTTAAATCCTCAAACCACACTGGTTCTTTCACCAGCGGTCATTTGCCCTTCCCAGGGCCGGATTGTCGAATTTCCAAGTCGCAGATAAAACTATTGCCCATGGGGTGAAGCATTATGCCCCTTCTTCTTCTTCTTGTCGTGTCACTGAATCTTTCTTGGTCATCCTGTTTTAGGTAAGTGAGCAGGTTGAGGTATGGTGGTCCTGAAAAGGGCCTATGACCGTCGGTGAAAGAATCAGTGTAGTGAAAGGATTAGCTTTTCTTTTATAATTAGTTTACACATAATATTGTGCTCTAATAATATTACAATCTAGCCATGCTGTAGGCTATAAGTAATTTAACATTGACATATTTTTTTTTAAATAAATACAATTAAGAATGTGTCCACTAACACTTTTCTTACTGTCTCTATTTAAGGGGAAGACACTTTGTTCATGTGTTCTTGATAGGTAGCACTTTCACTTTCACTACATTACACTATTATTTAACACTATACCAGTTCGAAAGGTTTTGTTTTTTGAGTCTTGTCCGTGTTGTCGAGGAGAGGAATAAAGTGCGCCTCTTAGATGCTCCTTTGAACCGTGCAACTGATGTAGACTTTCGTCTTGAGACTCTGCGGTATCTGTGACGTGAGGACAGTGGCGGATTTGCAGTCTTGGCTCTAGGCCCGGGGCCATGTACCGCCCCTTTCTCAGCACCCATCTTAACATAACAAAACATAAATTTTAACATAACTTGACATTTTGTATTAAATAAACATTTTAATTTTTTATTTTATTTTACATCATCATATATATCGTACGACTCTTTTCTACTAAATTTTGTTAAGGCGCTACACAAATCATAATAAAATGTCGTGTGGGTGGAGTGAAGAAAGTGACAGCGCTATGTACTATAATTGAATGCGGAAAGAGATAGCAAGCTTTAGAAGGCGCTCGAAAGTAATCGACGTAAGCGAAATATAAGAAAATATCGATTATCTTAAAAACTGTCTTGGATTTAGGTACCCAATGCTAATGTCTAACACAATATTTTAATAAAAGTTATTTTTGTTAGATAGTCTCAGAGTATTTTCGAAAAAGCTGTTACAGGGGACCCAACTTTAAAAAATAAATCTATCGAGAAAAGTTTTACCAATCGCGTTTCTGTCTTGGATTTACGTAAATAAAATGCTCAAGTTATCTTTGTCATAAAAATCAAAACTGTGCGTTTTGCGGTCATTGAGAAAATACTATTCAAAAATCATAAGACAATTAAACCCTCACCTTAATTAATATAATTTATTTCTATTTTGATTTTGAACCGAATTGTATTGCATGCTCTGAAGCTGACTATGGCAGATCTATTTTAAATTGACATCTTTTTGTAACCCATTTTCGCAATAAATGACTCTGAATCTTATAGACTAGGCACATAATGAATTTACTTTATTGCCAACTTTATATAAATCGAAATCAGAAACGACGAAATCTGCTCGAAGCTGCATGTCTACTGTAGCAAGTAGTTTTATGTCTATGGAGCAGCCTTATAAATATTTAGGTACTTTGCATTTGATTTATTTCTTGCTATCATCAGTGATTTTTTTGTCATGATTTGCCGCCCCTAATGTCTGGCCACCCTAGGCCCGGGCCTACCGGGCCTTAGGGCAAATCCGCCACTGCGTTAGGATATGACGAGGTTTCCCAAACAGTTATAATATTTTCTTATAATAATCCTACTTCCTATCAAAGGTAATGAGCGCGGTCCGTCTAAATTACCAACGCACTGTGTGTTATTATTTTTTCTGTCACAAATAAATGTCTTTTCTTTCTTTCTTTCTTTCTGTTTCAGCACCACTATGTACTACCAAGTCTACCAATATAACCCGCAATAAATTTCTTTATTTAATAATATACCTACATACTTATTATTTTATATAATATCTACTATGTTCCTACTTATAATATATAATATAACTATCCATTTATTAATACATACCTACTATAAATATTATGTTTATTGATGTTCGTCACGTCACGTCGCCTAGGCCCCGTCTGAAAACCAGCGCCGCACCGTACATATTATGTTTGGTGCAGCTTTATGCTGAGACTGAATGGGTCCCCCATTTGCCCCACACAACGCATACCTACTCAACCTATCTACCGCCTCACCTACCTACATGTTTTTGTTTTTCTTATTGTGTTTTTTTTTGTATTACTAGGTTTAAGTATTTTTTTTTTCTTTTTCTTTCGTTGTATCTTCCTACCTACCTACCTACTTACTGCGTTGTGGGTCAAATAAATAAATTTTCTTTCTTTCTTTCTTTCTATCCTACTATAATAAATGCGAAAGTTTGTGAGGATGTTTGTTATTCAATCTCGCTGTAACGGCTCAACCGATTTCGTTGAAACTTGGAATATATAGAGTTTATAGAGTGCTTTCTTTAGAATAGCATATAGGCTACTTTGTATGTAGGTACCACGCGAGCAAAGCCGCGAGCGGAAGCTAGTATTTTCTAATAATAATCGTTCATAAATACCTTTTATTACATATTTTCCTGTTTAACTACATTAGTCTGCGATCAATATTTATGTCATGAAGCGATCAAACACAACATTATTATTTCAGAGTTTAAATTAAAGTGTTTTTATTGGTGTTTATCAAATACTATGATTTCTGGTTTTTTGTGTAGATTTTTATATTATTTTTCTTTAGGTAACATACCAAAGTCGGAATGTTGGCCTGGCAATAAAGTTTTACCTGAAAGTAAGTTACATTTTTATTTGCGTACGCCACGAGTGCATGTTGCCTCTGATATTGCAAGCGTGAATAGGCTACGGTAACCACTTACACGTGGGCCGTAAGCTTGTTGGTTGTATAAACAAATCAATTTTTATTTCAGGTTCTATGTGGATTTTCGTAGATGGATTACCTGAACGTAATAAAGGTTAGTAACATATACAGGGTGTAATTGGGTGCTGGGGTAGGGTTAGCATAGGGGGACAATGCACTGCGGATCCCGGGATGGCGGCGGCACTGGTGGCAAGTGCTGTCGTGAGCACCTGCGAGGGTGCCGGGGGTGACTGTGGGTGTCATTCCCGGGACAGTGCTCAGGCGATATGCGAGAGGAGCACCGGTGCGTTCCGTACGGAGATCCCGGAGCCCCTTGACAGGCATGGAGGCCGGCCACCGTGGTGGTTTTAGTCGGTAGGAGTCCGACATACCCTTCTTTTGCCCCCGCAAAAGGAGGGATCCATGATGGATTTCCACAATTGGGGGACAATGCACAAAACACTCCACATCGGGAAGTCAGTGCAGGTCTAACCACCCCCAATTAGAATTAGCATTAAACTGTGTTATGGGCGGTCTTATCGCTTAATATATTAGGTAAGTATTACAAATTGTTTAAAATTTTGCAGATTACGTGTCATATTCTGTCGGGGAGAACGCTACTTTTACATGTGAACATAATTACACGGATGATAATTATGTTTTGTCTTGGAGGCAGGAAAAAGGTTAGTAAACTACCTTTCTATTATTATTATTTTTTGAAGTTTTTCCCCTTTCGGGATGGCTATGGCATCTAGGCCTTACCGCCAAGTCTTACGTGTATTTTATCTTGTTTAATTTGTTTATCTTCCTTTATTTTCTTACGTTAGTCATGGTCAAGTCACCGTCTAGTCAAGTCAAGTTCAGTATTAGTAAGATATGATGGTGGCTATTTTACTAAAACCTCGAGGGACCTCTTGGCGCCAAATCGAAAAATGACGATACACGCAATCATTCTATTTCACTTCACTTGTGCGGTTTACTCAAACAATATTACGCAAAACACCACCATAATCACACAATATTATTCAATTTAACACTAGTTTTGTAAAATAAATTGAGAGCACAACATCACTTCGCAAGTTCCCGCCAAAAAGTCCCCTTTCTATTATCAGCAGTTTTTTTTTTATTGGTCATGGTTAGGCGTTTGACCACCATCTCACTTTTGCAAGTGAGATGTGGCCTAAGATGGAGCACGCTTTACCAGAAGGAACTTTATTCACTCTAGATTTGAAGTCTCCTAGATTGTACTCGTCCGGGAAAACAGACGCAGGCAGATCCCGTCCGTTTGTATCCCACTGCTGGGAAAATGCCTCCCCCATTCCCTACAAACCTCACGATCCTATGCAACGTAAGCCCAGTCTAGGGTAGCATTACCACGCGAGCCAAGCCGCAGGTAGAAGCTATATATAGGTCAAGTCAAAAAAAAGTCAAAAGGCATTTATTTCAATAAAATCACTAGGATCACTGTGAAACGTCTTAGAAACTAGGTGAAGCTACGCCTGTTCCTCGCGACCAAGCCTACAAGAATCAGGCAACAAACACGGCTTGGTGCCTATCATTTTTTTCGATGATCCTTTTTCACAAAATGGAATTTAAAGCTTCAGTGTGGTGCCGATCGAACTAGGTGAGGTACCTATCTTCTAGGTAATTGATCGAGCTAGCGAAAATCTCTCAAACGGCTGAGGCGATTTGGCGTTGTATATTTATTTTTTATACAACTAAGGTGGCAAACAAGCATACGGCCCATCTATTGGTAAGCGGTTACCGTAGCCTATGAGCGATTGCAATACCAGAGGCATCACGCACGCGTTGCCCCACCCCTAAAGAGCTCTGGCAACCTTACTCACCGCAGGAACACAACACTATTTGAAACAAATAATGTTATTTGGCTGCGATCTTATGTAAGGCGGAGGTACCTCCCCAGGCGGGTTGCTCCTATTTAGAACGAGAAAATCTCGCTGTGCCCTACCTCCTCCTCAAAATGTTATGTTTATTTGTTCTTCTATCTAAGTTAACGACTAACAACATGAGTTAAATCGGCTAAAGGGTTGCTAAGATATAGGGGTCCAAAAGGGGGGTTTTCAAAAAAAAGTCATACAAATACATGAAATTGTTGAATTGTTGTTATGTGACATAAATATATGGATTGATAAATTTTTCTATTTACTTTTTATTAGGCTTGACATTATGTAATTTGAATTTATTAATTGAAGATTTATGTTTGTTGTTTCTTAACTAGTAGGATTCTATGAATTAAAATTAATCTTATAAAATGTTTGATATGTATAATAATAATAATTTAAATGATAATGGTACACTATTGCATTAGGTGCTCCTGTAAAAATAGTGTAGGTAACTTTTCGTAAATAAATAAATAATAAATAAATGGGAATATCATATAAAAGAGGTTCATACATTCCAAAACGATTTTTATTTTTATTCTAGGCTACATGGTTTTTGAAATACAACAAAAATACTAACTCTAGAAAACCAAAAACACAAGAGCTCTCATTTGGTAGTTTCAATGGATTCGTAGTTCAGAAGGTTTTTTGTAATTATTATTATTATTATTAAGTCATTTATTTCAGGCAACACAGCAAAGTACATGTACAAATACAGGGCCCATAGATATATATTTACCTTAAAACTAAAATACATATAATATTCATACTTGCATATAATATTAGGGTTTATTGTTCTTTGGCGCATCCCTATAGCGTCGGAAAACTATTTCTGCAAGCCAGAAGCCGGGAGAGAAAGAAAGAAACAAAGAAAGAAAGACCCACAACGCGTGGTGTTGTGGCATGGTACTCGTAGTTTCTGATACCCACGACACCAGGGACTGAAAGCGGTAGAGGTTATAGGTACTGGTACCGTTAAAACATTTCAGTACCATTATGCTATACCGGTAGGGTATTACGGTACCGTTATTTCATACCGGTAGATTTCGGTACCGTAATTTTGAGCCGCGGCTAGTTCGCTAGGACAGTCGCGCCGCGGTGGCGGGGTGGCGGCGTTTCATCAAAAAAAACCTTTATAAACCTTTATTTATTTCGGTTATAGGTACCGGTAGCGAAATAAACCGAAATGAACTGCGTAGCCAGATTTTCCGGTACCGTTATATTTATCGGTAGGGAAATATTCAGGTAACCGGAATTTATCGGTATGACGTCATATCGTTATTTAAAGGTACCTTTATATTCCGGTTATTCAGTCCATGCACGACACAGGGAATCCTAGTGTGGGGTCAGGACTATGTGACTGTTGGGTGCTATTTAAAAAAAGCACTAGGTAGTTATAAATCCACGTTTTTTTCAGGAATCTTTTCGGTGCCTTTCCCTCCACGACAAGTAAGAAAACACACGTTATCAATAACTCTAGATAGATTTGACAACGCCAGTACTTGGACGTGTACAGTTTTCAAGGACGCGGTTTTATCACGAACCATTAATAGCCTTCACTTTCTGACTCAAGAAATACCTGGTAAGTAAAGGTACCTAGCCGTGGTGGCCCCGGCTGAAAAAAAAAAAAAAAAAAAAAATAGGCGTATATATATCGAAATAAAAGAATAGGCCTCTCCATATCTACTTATCCGCGGATGTCGTAAGAGGCGACTAAGGGAAAAAAAGCTAGGGGATGGGCAGCAGCGTCCCTTATTCTAACAACGATAGATCTAACTGCGCTCGCCAACCCAGCGTGGTGAGTATGGGCAAATCCCCCCACATGTTTAGGCATTCGCTCTGTCTGTGGGGAGGCCTTGTTCAGCAGTGGACGTCGTACGGCTGAAATGATGATGATGATGAAAGGTACCTTACCTACCTCTATACTCAATCCTACTAATTATATACTAGCTAATTTAAAAACATTCGGCAAAAGCTATAAAAAATATACCTAGTTTATTTTTCCCACTTGAATATATATTTTTTCATATTAGCCGTTTTTGATCTTTTTTTCATCATCTTCTTCTTCTTCCTGCCCTTGTCCCACACTATGTGGGGACGGCACAACATGTTTTCTTCTTCCACTCTCTTCTGTAAGCCGTCATCTCCGCACTCACTTCTTTCTTACTCATGTTATCTTTAATACAATCCATCCATCTTTTCTTGGCCTTCCTGTAGTCTTATATCCATCCACATTCATACCTAACACTCTTCTCGTTACATGACTTTCATCCCTCCTCATGACATGCCCATACCATGCTAACCTATTACTTCTCAACTTTTCCGTCACTGGCGCTACTTTCAAACAATCTTTTTTTCATCTTAATAACTTAAATAAAATAATTCAACTTACGAGAAATTCTATATCAACTACATCTATAGTACCTAAAACAGATGAATATTTGAGTTTGAACCCCAAAACAGTTGAATTTTGCATTGTGTTTTTTTCAATAAAAAAATTTGAATACCTACCTACGTATCTAAAAGTTGTACAACAAACTTTTTTTTCCATAATCTACAACCATAGATTATGCTCCGTCCGTTTTTTTTAATACGACTGCGGTGGCAAACGAGCATACGGCCCACCTGTTGATAAGCGGTTACCGTAGCCTATGAGCGCTTGTAATACCAGACGCACGCGTTGCCTACCCCCAACCCCCTCCCCCCTAAAGAACTCTGGCATCTTTACTCATTGTAATGTTATTTGGCTGCGATCTTCTGTAAGGCGGGATACCTCCCAGGCGGGCTGCTCCATTTTAGAGCGAGAAAATCTCGCTGTGCCCTACTTCCTATCAGAAAATTTAATAATGTATGTGAATAATGTCTTCATTTCTTAGAGTTCCGTACCTCATTTGGAAAAACGGAACCGTTATAGGATCACTTTGTTGTCCGTCTGTCTGTCTGTCTGTCCGTCTGTCAATACTCTTTTTCTCAGAAACGGCTAAAGGTATCAACTTGAAATTTATACCAACTATTAGGGTCTGTGGGCTTATGGTGCCGTATAAAAATTAAAAAGATATGGCATTGAATGTTTAATTTTTGTATGGAAACGGCAAAAATCAAAAACTTCTAGGGTACTTACAGTTACCTCACAATTCTGAAATTTGGAATGCTTGGAGCTTTTGTAACACAAGTAAAGGGAAAAGTCTGAAATTGAGGAATCCCGAAGTTTTTTAGAAAACATAGTTATATTTGCGGTCAAT
The DNA here is from genome assembly GCA_947579855.1 of Anticlea derivata. Classification (NCBI taxonomy): domain Eukaryota; kingdom Metazoa; phylum Arthropoda; class Insecta; order Lepidoptera; family Geometridae; genus Anticlea; species Anticlea derivata. The sequence continues at coordinate 1,279,748 of OX388287.1, read as the reverse complement.
GTCATACAATGACTACGTGAGCGACAGCAAATATAAGTTTGTCAATTCCTACACTTAGAATTTTTATAAATCCGCTGGTGCACGACCGGGATTCGAACCCACGACCAATGGTACGGAAGCCTCAGGGCGCGAGTTCTCGCACTTGACTGCCTTTTTTTTTTTTTTTTGGCTCGCACGACTTTCACATTTGCCATAAATTATTTTTATTTACTTATTGCAGACAATACGAACCTCAAACAATACTACGAAAAACAAGAACTTTATAAAAAGTGTGAAGATACTGATGGTAAGTAGGTACTTACTGCTGGGTTAGAAGTTAGAATCTACATCATCATCTAAATAGTCCAAAATCACGTAGTCTTAAAGCAATGTAGTCATAATCAAGATGGTCATAAAGGATTAAATCAACGATTTAGGTTTTAGTTCAGTAAACGGTTGTCTGGAAGAAATCCGCAAAAATGCAATTTCATGCACCTCCGATTTTAGGACCATATATAAACTAAGCTAATAAGGTCTTATAATCGGCGGTCTTATCGCGGTAATTAGCATACGTTTTTGCCTACAAATTAGTGAAATTGCATTTTTCTTGTAATCTCAATTTTTATTCAATTTTGTCTATGTAGCGTAGGTAGGTACACATTCAAGGTTCAAGATGTTTATTTGCAGAAATAAGTGTTACAGAGAGGTCTTCTAAGCTATGAATATGACACTTAAAAACTTATTCACTCTTTTCGAGCATCTAGGTACATAGATGCTCGAAAAGAATAGCGAAAGCGTAATACATTTCTATGTATGTTTCTACGTATATTTTTATGTATATTTCTATGTAGCGTACAGGATGAAATGTCTCCTTTGAGTGGACATAATACTGATTTAATGTGAAAAGGTTCTACAATAGCCTACAGACTGTCAAAATGGTTGACTGAACTTAACACATTTCATAATTTCAGGTAATCCCGGACGACAGTACACAGTTGAACGTGGCAAAGTTTACCAACATAACACCTTAAATAACGATAGTAATATTTGTCTTATAATAATCTCTGATGCCAATCGCAAAATCGCAAATTTCACTAGAAAATTGATGTATAAAGACAATCCCTATTTAACGCCTGAAGATGTTTTGAATAATCATGTTACTTCGGATGCAACATCTGCTTTTTCTACTACTATTTCCACTACCAGTCATAATGAGACTAGTACACAGCTTGACTCAGCAGAAATAACAGGTGAAGAATACAATCATTTCTTTTTTTTTAATGGGAGTTTTGACTATGTCACTTTGACAAAAATGATAGGCACCAAGCCGTGTTTGTTGCCTGATTCTTCTAGGCTTGGTCGCGAGGAACAGGCGTAGCTTCACCTAGTTTCTAAGACGTTTCAAAGTGATCCTAGTGATTTTATTGAAATAAAAGCCTTTTTACTTTGACTTTGGCTTTGATAAGGTTCACTATTATATAATACTGCCTTAGCCAATCATTAATGGCAAATGCACAAGTCGTGCGAGCCACAAAAAAAAACAATCATTAAAAAAAACTCGGGCACTAATGCTTGGGGATTCCCGCAAGCGTTGTAAAAAACACCCTCTCAGATCTCCACCAGCTCAGATCCTTGAAGTTTTTTAACGAGGGTAGTCACAGGCACACAGGATTTTTCAATTTGTTTTATTATGAATTTTTAATTTGAGCTTGACATTATTTTTAATTATATATCTAATTTTAAACGAAATATTGCACACCATAACATGGCAGAATACATTAATTCCATTTTATAATAACATTAACACCTCTGTATCTATCTACATGTATTTCAAGCAATACATTTTAACTTTACTTTACTTTAGGCAACCTATGACGCAATCCTTATGGCTGCACATACCCGCAGCCTGCGGTCCGCTGTGACAACTGACACGGGCTCTCTTCGCTCGCTAGTATACCTAACTCTTTAGGCTTATTTATCTGACTAGATTTCTACAGGTCTATAAACGACCAACGTTTTACTCTACTGTATCTGTAAAAAGTTCCACCTCGTTGTTTAAATTAGCTAGAACAAGCTTCCGCCCGCGGTTTTGCTCGCGTGGTACCTGCACTAAAAGTAGCCTATATGCTATTATAGGTAAAGAACTCTTTAGGTTCCAAGTATCAACGAAATCGGTTGAGCCGTTACGGCGTGATTGAACAGCAAACATCCAAACATCCTCACAAACTTTCGCATATATAATACTTATTATTATTAGTGGGATAGATGTACCTAATGAGGCCCTAGTGGTAATGTTTATTTAAATATTTGCACGTGCCTCTGACTACCCCCTTAGACATCTTCAATGATCTGATCGCCTGGAGAACTGCCGGCGCTCATGGCCTAAGTTGTTTTTTTTTTCACAGGTTCAGACAACCCGGACGATGGCAATGGCAGTTATACATCTATATTTTGGAAGGCTGGCGTTGGCGCGGGGACCTTATTGATAGTTGCACTAATTTTATTTACTATCATCAAATTTTACAGAAAACGTCAGACGCCAGAGTCGGAAGGACAGTATGTAAGTAACGAGCAAAGCCAGAGTACTATCCTATAATCATAACCTACTAATATTATAAATGCAAAACTTTTTGAGGATGTTTAGATGTTTGGATGTTTGTGGTTCAATCACGCCCAAACGGCCGAACAGATTTGGATGAAATTTGGCACAGAGATAGATTAGAGTCTCCTTGCCGTGTCGGGGCATATCGCTTACCGCGCGGTTTCGGTGCGGAACACAGGCGGGGCACAAACAAACGACCTGCGCGCGCGCACAACTACCGGTCAGGCACGTAAAGCCACAGAACACTATTACGTAAACCGTACCTACACTTTGACAGAGCGGAGGGTTTATCAATACTTTTTCATCCCATCTATTCGAAAAGGACGACTTGGTTCGCCTCTAAGTGCACCCAAAGGTGGTGTTTTTTATATGAAACTTTTAGGCTCCTCTTTTTATTTGCGCCGCAATGTTCTTTGCCGCGCACTTTTTGAATTTGGAACATCTTTGTTTTCAGCGACAAAGAAATCGAACGCAAATATTATTTGAATAAAGATTGGCTGGTACAACGGCCCATAGTAGCGCCGCCGCCAGCTGAATAAAAAAAAGAATAAAATATGAGGCGCCTTTTATTTTCTCTGGGTGATGAAAAGTAGAGTGTATCACTCGGGCGCAAAATATATTTTTCGTCGTCGGTGAAAGAATCAGCGAAGAGGCGACTTAGGTATGGGAAAAAAAGCTAGGGGCTAGTAGGGGAGAGTAGGGGCTAGCTTATTTTTACAAAGATAGCTAAAACTGCGCTCGCCAACCCGTGCTCAGCAGCGTGGTGAGTAGGTACCTACTTACGGGCAAATTCTTCCCACGTGCTAAGAAGTCGCTTTGGAAATCTATGTTCAGCAGTGGACATCCATCCTACGGCTAAAATGATGAATAGCAAAATAACAAATGCCTTTTTTTTAGGCTACTGCAAACGAGATTGTTTACGCCCAGATCTTGATACCAGAGACGAGTCCAGATTGTGCGCCGGCGCCGCTTCGCAACGAAGCGCCTTACGCACAAGTTATTGGCGTTGTATTACCGAAGAGGCGCAGAAATGGAATAAAAACTTAATTAGTTTGTAAATATGATCAAAAATAAGAATATATAATCATTACGGTCTCTATGATACTAGCACTCTTTTTGTAAACTCAAGGAATACAAATTTTCAGTCCTTCTCACCCCCATATGGATAGAACTTCAAAAAAATCCATGATAAAATCTTAGCATTATCACGTATGCCCGCCTTACTCCTTTGACAGTTTGACATTTTAGGAAAGTGTTAGGCTGATGTCAGTGTGAGTGGAGCGAAAACATTAACTTACACCCTGCCCTGAAAACTCATAAACTAAGTGCACCCGATGAATCCCACGGGAGTGTCTTACAAAAGAAAACTAACAACGCAGGGATGGGCCGCCGACTAGGGAGGAGCAAGTAGTTGCTAAAAGTTGAAGCTAGGGTAAAATGGCGCAAGCCCTTACCCGCAGCTCTGAAGAGAGTTTGCAGATGACCGATTGTACAGAGTACATCAGGGCTAGGCAAGATTCAAGATTCAAGATGTTTATTTTCAGAAATAAGTGTAACAGAGGTCTTAGAGCTATGAATATGGCACTTAAAAACTTATTCACTCTTTTCGAGCATCGCAAATTATTATTTTAGACTAAAGACTAAACTTAACACTTATGTACCTACTATAATAAATTTTTCAAATAAATCTGGGTCTAATCTAGGTACCACGGAAACATTTGAATTTTTATACAAATATGCAACATTTATTAACAAGTTAGCTAGGTATAGTATTAGTATAGTATTATGTTATCTGTGGCTATAGGAAACATTACAATAGGCACGTAGGTACTTTTTGTTTGACCACAAAAAAGTAGTTCTATAAAATATTTTGTATGGCAACTAGACATGTAGCCTGACAAGCTACATCCGATCTTCTGTTATGACATGTAATAATCACCATAATTATGTACAACCGACGATATATTTTTCACCATCCATGGTCGTTCTAATACTAAAAGAAAAGCTACTAAGACGGGAGGTCGCGAAAAGCGGGAGGAAGTGGTCTATTTTAAGAATTTGCAAAACGCGCGACGCCTGTTAGACTCCATGGCACTGGTTAAAGGTTAATAATAATAACAATAAAAAACAATCAACGAAATCAAAACAAACAAAACGAGATTTGTTCGCAGTTAGCCGCTCGAAACAAAATCGCTGAACAGTGAACAAAAGTCAAAACGTATCCAAAAGTACGTATCCGTAACTCAGCCGTCGTTGCTCAGTACGCAGTGCGTCATTCTTTGCGCTAGATCTACCAAGCACCAATTTGTATCTGTGGTAATTGGTAATTTCGTAATGAAATTGATATGACAATGACAACTTAGCATTTTTTATCTGTGAATGAATTTTATTCGCTCGCGGAAGTCATTGAATTGAATTCTTCTCGGCGGAAGTGGATATAAAATTTCCTTTTTCTTTGTATTTGTTTGAATCTCAAAGGACATTGGGCAAATTTGTATGGAGCCAGGGCCCCGATTTTTTTTAATCCTGCAATAATGAAACTTTCAGTTTTACATTGTGCTAATCGTGTAGATTTCAAATATGTGCGGCTTTTATTGTAAAGCAGCCGGAGTAAAGAGATATAGGTCGTTAAAGTTTTTTATAATACCTGGTTGACAGTGTACGAAATGTAATTATTTTGAACATTACAATATTTATTTTCAATTCTATGTTGTTATTAGTTTAAAATACTGACAGATCTACGTGAAAAGGGAGGATATTACTGGATCCTGTACGCCTGGACCTCTTCAGGTCGGAGGATGTCTACCATGTAAAAGTATTTTCATATTCAATATCTACCTACCTATATTATGGTTATTAAATAGTACCAAGGATGATACTCTGATATTACCTATTAAACCTAAATAAAGAAAAATGAATAAACATACAATTTTTATTTCAGATGAGCAGTAACCAATGGTATTTAATTAACTGTTATATTATTGATAAACTATGAAATAAAAAAAAAATACTACTTGAATAATACACAAAAATCAATCTTTACAAAATATACCTACAGCATTTAACAACTTTTTCACTATCAATTTTTTTTCATTCACTGTTGGAATTTGATAACCATGATGATAACTAGCCACTTCTGGATTGTTAATAACATGTGATCTTGCTCGTAAGACCTAAGAACCACATCCACGACACACTCTTCGATGTTCAAACCGTCTAACGGCAGCTTGTTCCGCAGGAACGTTTTGCACCAATGTCATTTTTTAATATCTGTAAAAATAATAGTTATTGTCATTGTAGTTAGGTACCTCATTTAAAATATACCTAGTGATAAAAAAGTTACATTACTAGCAACCCCTTTCAGACTTTCGTACGACTAGTTATGCTCATTTTTGCGGCTGCCGAATTTTATATGATGCATCTTTAGGAGAATGCATGCACATGATGCACACCAAACAAGCAGAGACACGGCAGGGCGTTGCGTTGCAATTTAACTTTTAAACAAATAGCGCTGCGCTCTTTTCCTCATCGTACCGCGTTCGATGTGTGGAGCTCCTGAGGCTTCATCATCAACAACCTGTAGGAGTCCACCGCTGGACATAGGCCTCCCCCAAAGAGTTCCACGACGAACGGTCTTGAGCTCTTTCCATCCACCGACTTCCCGCAACCTTTACAATGTCATCGGTCATCGGGTGGGGGGCCTTCCAACACTGCGTCGCCCGGTTCGTGGTCGCCATTCGAGAACCTTTACTCCCCAACGGTTATCGGTTCTGCGAGGTTTCATGAATCGTAAAATAATATTACTTAGGAAAATGCAGAAACTTACCTGATGTGGTTAACCAAGACGTGACAGTATTAAGGATTACCGGTGGCTGGTCTTGTACCAGGAATCGTCGAAATCTTGAGCCTCAAGCAATAGTGCAATTGGCAATTAAGAATTTCCATTTTTTACTCAAAAACTAAAAACCGGTATATATACAAAAGTACTCTGTGCTAAAAACTGAAACGGAATCTGCAAGTCACAAATGACAATGGTTTATTGTGACAGTCAAAAACAATTGATTGCGGGTAGGGTTTTGTTTCGCTGCACTATACCAATCGAAGAAAAGCGTTCGTAGTAAGAAGGTAGCATAAACATAACACGGAAATGACTATTTTCAGCGTTTAATATAACTCCACTGCTTTAGAGCTTTTCATGACTAAAACTACTACTTTAAATTAACAAAATGAATTAATTAACTCATCAAATAACTGCAGGTTGGGGCCCACGATTACCCATGTCCTTTCTCCAAACTTTTAAAAGTTATTGTTTCCAATGGAGGTGTCCGATTTCAGTGATATATTGAATGTGCGCGCTATTAAAATGGAAGCGAGTGACGTAGCGTTTGAGGAAAACGCTGTAGACACCACGGATCCATATCCAATACAGCACTACGAAACTGAGTCTGACTTGGGTATGTTTTTAAACACAATGTTTGTGCTCTTTAAACACATTTGTTACACATAGATACTGTATTATCAGGTTCGACGTACGCTAAGATTTATTTCGAACATAAAACACCAAAATTATTCACCCATTTAGTGAAAAAAATAATCACTAACTTCCTGTTATGTTTTTCAAGGCTTTCCTCAAGAAACAGTGTAATTAACAAATACCCCCGATCTAAACTAGAGTATTGTGTGCACGGTTTACCTAAGTATACAACTATACTTAAAGTACTAAATAAATATGTAAAGTTTTTTGCTGTTGAATCATGCCGTAAGCGCTCAACCGCTTTCGATGAAACTTGAAATAGGTAGATAGAATTCTATACCTAGCAAGGCCTTATAACATCTCATCATCAGCCTGTAGAAGTCCGCTGCTGGACAAGGGCCCCCCTAAAGAGTTCCACGACGAACGGTCTTCCCGCAACCTTCACAATGTCGTCGGTCCATCGGGTGGGGGGCCTTCCAACACTGCACTTTATAACATCTATTCTAGATAATTTATACATCATCGGGTGGAACTGTTTACTCACACAGGATGCTGTAGTGCCTGGAACATGTTTTAGATGGAGTAGGCTTGCCCAGCATCTATACCATCCTCTCAGCCTAGTCGGCCTTATCCACAGGAAAGACAGAGTCATACGTGCGGAGCAGACTAAGCTGCGGGTTTCCTCACAATGTTTAAGATTACCCTTCGTAATCTAAACGGGGGTGGTTAGACCTGCACTGACTTCCTGCTGTGGGGTCAAAGTCAAAAGTCTTTATTTCAATAAAATCACTAGGATCACTTTGAAAAGTCTTAGAAACTAGGTGAAGCTACGCCTGTTCCTCGCGACCAAGCCTACAAGAATCAAGCAACAAACACGGCGCGCGTGCCTATCATTTGTTTTAATGATCCTTTTTCACTAAAAGCAAAGGTGTTTTGTGCATTCTTCCCCTACCTATGTGACTGGCCACATAGCTCAGTTAGTAGTAACTCTGCCTTCTGCGCTAGAGGTCACGGGTTCAATCCCCGCACTGGACAAACATTTGTGTGATAAACACAGATATTTGTTCTGTGTCTGTGTGTTAAATATTTATCTATTATGTTTATCAGTCTCTGGTACCCATAGTACAGGCTATGCCTAGTTTGGGATCAGTTGACTGTGTATGATATTGAATATGTCCGGAATATAGATATTTTTTATGCTAACCCTACTTCATCCAGCCCAGCTCCTTAAAATTACCCTTTTATTCAACTATTACAGGCTTAATACAATCAAATGAAATACTACAAGCCCCGCTGGCAATATTCTCCGGAGCTGATGATGATGACACTATGCAAAGCAATGAAAGCGGAGGTAAGCTTTTTTATACAGCTGGTGGTTCCCCCCCCAAACAGATCTTGTGAAGTGCGGTACAAGTTTGTGCTTGGTGTTTCATGGTGATAAAAATGATGACCAAAAACAGCTAGATGAGAAAGTTTGTGAAAAAAAAAATTCAAAAACGAACAAAAAAAAATTATCCAGCTTTCACCAATGGTCATAGCCAGTCATAGGCCCTTTTCAGGGCCACCATACCTCAACCTGGTCGCTGAGCTGATAAAAAATGACCAAGGAAGAATCAGTGTGAGGACAAGCAAGCAATGAATAAATCTACCTATTAAAGTTTGAATTCTCTCTTTCAGAGGAGGTGATAATTCAATTGATGGACATTAGGACGAAGCTGTCAAAACTGCGCGCTATGCTCGAAAGAAGACTCGGTACTGATCTCACAGATTACACCTTCTGGCTGCAAGATGCTAAAATGGTAACTATTTACTGCTTCTTCTTCTTCTTCGTCTTCTTGTCGTGTCACTGATTCTTTCTTGGTCATCCTGTATTCGGTCAGTGACCAGGTAACTGACTGTTAGATGTTATTCATCCTCATTATAAATGCGAAAGTTTGTGAGGATGATTGGATGTTTGTTCTTCAATAACGGCTCAACCGATATTGTTGAAACTTGGAATGGATAAAATTCTTTACCTAAATAGGCTATTTTTATGTAGGTACCTACCACGCGAGTGTAGCCGCGGGCGGAAGCTAGTTCATTATTGTTATCTCTTGATTTTATTCATAGTACAGGCTATGCCTAGTTTGGGAACAGTTGTAGAAAAAAATAAAAATTCCCAAAAAATTCCACTCCGACGGGATCTGAACCCGCAACCTTCCCCTAGATACGGGGATGCTCTAACGTATCTACGGGAACATTGCAATTTAAAAAATATTACTTACTTTAAAATAAAATAGAAAATGTCATTACTCTTTATACTTTCAGTTGGAATATCACAAAACCTTAGTAGAACAATGCATCAGAGGCGAGGGCATTGTGCAAGTTAACATTCAAATCCGAAGTCTGGACAAGAAGATCAATATCCTGGATGTACTCAAGCCGGACGAGGAAATCGGACAGATACCTCTTGACGATGATGATGATAGTGAATGTAAGTAGCTGTAGGTATTGAAAACCCAGTGGTATATACAGATTGGCCGCGGTGGCCCTGGCTGAAGAAAAGGCCCCCTCCATATCTATCTATCCGCGGATGTCGTAAGAGACGACTAAGGGAAAAAAGTTAGAGGATGGGCAGCAGCGTCATTCATTTTAACAACGATAGCTCTAACTGCGCTCGCCAACCCGCATGCCCAGCGTGGTGAGTATGGGCAAATCCCCCCACATGATAAGGAATTCGCTCTGTGGTGGAGGCTATGGTCAGCAGTGGACGTCGAACGGCTGAAATGAATGAATGAATGAATACACAGATTTATTTTGAGTATTTACTATACAAGGTGATTCATAACATGTATACCATTCTAATTCTAATAATAAGATCTGACGTCCCGCGTTGGGGTGTATTGTGCATTGTCCCCCTGCTGACCTCACCCCAGCCAGCCCAACTCCTTAAAGTAACGGAGAAGGACCCTGGGTTGGTGGCAACATTGTTCGAGAATCCCCGTTGATGTTGTGGATGAAGAGGAGAAGGATGTATACTAACCCGGTTTTTCTATCAACAAAATGAAAGAACTTTAGCGAAATAAAACATCAATATTTATCAATATTTCCCCTAACTTTCTCAAATTATTAAGCATACTGAATGATTTTCTTGGAATGCTATTGTGGCATCAAATAATGTACAAAGAACATCAAATAATGTTTAGAACTAATAACTAAACGTACAAGAAGTTTGGAACCAAGATTCCTACCTAAAACAGCTGATTCATTGAGTTTGAACTGATTTGACCCCAAAACAGCTGATTTTCGCATAGAGTTTTTTCAATGAAAAATGTCGAATTTCCAAAAGTCGTAGAACAAACTTTACTGCCAATTGGCTGTAGAATAAGCCCCTTTCGGGATGGTATACATATTATGAATCACCTTGTATAAAGGGAATTTAAAATCGGCCTCAGAAGTACAGAAATATTTTAACCTTAATATTAATTGGCCGTGGTGGCCCCGGCTTCCCCGAAGTGCACTTTAATCCTTTCACCACACCTGTTCTTTCATCAACAGTCATTGGCCATTTTCACGCCCACACCTTAATCTGGTCACTGACCTAGGGGTGACCAAGGAAGGACCAGTGCCACGACAAGCAAGCATACCTTGATAATTCGTTTCAGATCTGGAATTAGAAGACACGATGCCAACACGTGCCGCTGAAGCAACTCGTGACTCGAAACACGCCGCGGCCGTTAAATGGGTCGTTGACCCCAGCTACGGTGAGGCCAGGCCTAGGACCCCAAGTGACCCGGCTCAGTGGTAAGTATTTTATCTACTTCTTTTCGCGTCACTGATACTTGGCCATCCTGTATTAGGTCAGTGAGCGGTTGAGATATGGTGGCCCTGAAAAAGGGCCTATGACCGTCGGTGAAAGAATCAGTGTAGTGAAAGGATTAAAGTGCTCCTCTTAAAGGCTCCTTTCGTGCACATGTCACATGTCTTCGATTATTAGGTTCTAGGACATGCCGGTTTCCTCACGATGTTTTCCTTCACCGATTGAGAGCACTAGCATGGCGCACATACATTTTCTTCCAATCCATTGGGGCGCGACAGGTTTCGAACTCGCGACCTGTGGATCGGAAGGGGGGGCCACTTCCACCCCTCCACCAGTGATCTCAGTTTATAGTACGGCCTTTTTATTTTCCAGGTGTGTCCAACACGTAAAGCTGTGGATCCAATGGGCGGTTCGACAGTTCAACTTAACCGGAGTTAAGTTGAGTGATTGGAATATGAATGGAACCGAATTGTGTGCTCTTACTAATGCCGCCTTTAAGTAAGTATCGCTTTTAAGTAAGTACCGCTTTTAAGTATGTACCGCATGTATGTAAGTATAAGTACCGCTTTTAAGTAAGTACCGCTTTTAAGTAAGTTCTTCTTATAAGTAAGTATCGCTTTTAAGTAAGTCAAGGTCTCAATGTCAAAAAGTCAAAGGCCTTTAAGTAAGTAAAGCGGATTTTATCACCTTGTAACATGTATAAAAAAAATATTGTTTTTTATTTTTCAGAGAAAAAGTACCATTGGATCCTGGAGATATATTTTGGACACATTTTGAACTGCTGAGGAAATGCAAGTTTATTGGTATGTTTACAATTTCACCTTATATAGTATACTAGCTTCCTTCGCGGCTTTGCTCGCGTGGTATGTACATAATAAGTAGTCTATATGCTATTCCAGACTAAACTCTATCTCTGTACCAAAATTAATCCAAATCCGTTCAGCCGTTTAGCCGTGATTGAACCACAAACATCCAAATATCTAAACATCATCACAAACTTTCGCATTTATAATATTAATAGGATAAGTGTGTATTATATTTTGTCATCCTAGTAATATTATAAATGCGAAAGTTTGTGAGGATGTTTGTTTGTTATTCAATCACGCCGTAACGGCTCAACCGATTTCGTCGAAACTTGGAATAGATAAAATTATTTACCTAGAATAGCATATTATGCTACTTTTTATATATGTACCACGCGAGCGAAGCCGCGGGCGGAAGCTAGTTTATAATGTTAGTAGGATAAAGGAGTCGTTTCATTCTGGGCCTGGTCCATGTACACTACATAGGAAAATTAGGAAAAAATAGGAGATTACAAGAAAAATACAGTTTCATTAATTTGAAGACAAATGCGATCGTACAAGACATGTTCTTCTGGTAAGTTTTTGACTATGTGAACACTATTTGAAGGCCGCCATGTTGGTTATAATTGGAGTTTGACACGACATTGACATATTTGTCATGTCATGTTGTTTGATTTGATGTTTTTGTGTGTACCTCAGGGCATCGAGTATCTTCCTTCAGTGATGATAGATGTGATGACGCCGCTGGCGCCGGCGCGGCGCCGTCTCGATCAAGCTAAATCTTCTGTAGTTACGAGTCTTCTGTAGTTCTTATATGACGTACGATTAGACGTAGATATTTCAGAAAATAACTTAAACTAACGCAACTAAGTATTTTACATTACACTGCGTTAGATGAATGGATGTTAAACAACACAGTATTTAGACAAAACAACGAAGCTAAACAAAAACATGTCAACAGATAAATGTAGGTTGTCAAAATGACATTTCACGCACGTCCATCCGCCATATTTTTGTAGCGCTGTGTGTTGCTCTCTTTGTCGAAGAAAATCATAATGTACCTTAGAACGAAGTCAATTTAAATAAAATAACCAATAAAATACGTTTACTTTATTGCTTAGCAATATTTTAGAGTAGTGTACACAGTGCAGGCCCAGGCTCCATAGACTGATGAAACGGCTCCTTTGTAATAAAATTCGTTGTATCCACAGCCATTGTACAATCTGATGACGAGGAACCTGATGCCAAGAAAGAAATATTAGACGTACCACAGTCAGCCATCAAGAAAAAACCTAGGCAGGTACGTTTACTAAGCTAAGCAACGTTCACGAAGTAGATGGGTGACCGCTAGCGGCACAGATATCGGCCAAGCGAATATGCAAATTTTAGATCCGGGTCTGGATGTTGTGGTACTCGTAGTTTCTGATACCCACGACACAGGGGATCCTAGTGTGGGGTCAGGACTGTGTATGTGACTGTTGGGTGTTATTTATTTATTAGAGCCACTTTATGAGCCAGTGTGTTGAAAAGATATTTACCTAGATTAGCCTAAAGGCTGCGGGAAGTCGGTGGATGGAAAGGGCTCAAGACCGCTCGTCGTGGAACTCTTTGGGGGATGCCTATGCACAGCAGTGGACTTCTATAGGTTGTTGGATAGCCTAAAGGCTAGTAGTAGTAGGTACAACGCGAGCGAAGCCGCGTGCAGTGGCTAGTAAATAACAATATTATTATCTTTCAAAAAACAAATTATCTTAACTTTTCAGTAAGCTCGAACCATACCTATATATAAACACACAAACACACACACACAAATAATCACCAAATTCGTGTCCTTTTTACTTTCTTTAATTTTTGTTTAATATGTGTTTTGTTTAATTTCGACTATACTAAAAAGTTCTGTTACAAAGTAAGAATCTGTAATTGGCAGTATGCTTAGTATACAAGGTGATTAATAACATGTATACCATCCCGAAAGGGGGTTATTCTGTCAACTAAAAGAAATAATATTAGCGAAAAAAACATCAATATTTTCATTTAATTTTTTTGTTTTTTATTTCACAAACTTTTTCAAATTAGCTTTTTTTGGTATTTTTATCATCTTTAAAACTATTACCTAACGTACAAGAAGTTCGTAATCAAGATTGCTACCTAAAACAGCTGATTTATTGAGCTTGACCTGATTTGACCCCAAAACAGATGATTTTCGCACAGAGTTTTTTCATTGAAAAATATCGAATTTCCAAAAGTCGTAGAACAAACGTTATTGCTAATTGCTTGTAGAATAAGCCCCTTTCGGGGTGGAATACATATTATGAATCACCTTGTATAATAGACATCATAATTATTCTAAAGTGCTGTAGATTCTATGATAATAAATAATATAAAATAAACTTGTTGTCACTCACTACTTGTTGGTCTAGCTGGTGTCAAACTTTTTAGTCTTATATCTACTTACTGCTAATGTGTCTAAACAAACAACACAAGCGCCGCACCGTACATATTATGTTCGGTGCAGCTTTATGCTGAGACGGGACCCATTTGCCCCACACAACGCATACCTACTTAGCCTACCTACTACCTCACCTACCTACATGTTTTTGCTTTCCCATGTGTTTATTTTGTATTCATGTTTAAGATTTTTAATTTCTCAAAAGTATAAATTCACTTTCATGAGAAACACAATATTTACTTATAAAACACTTTTTGGGCTAAATCGTACACAATTTTAATATTAAAATAAACGAAAAATAATAATAAAAAAACTTATAAGTTATTTTATTTGTAATCTACCTTCTTACTGCGTTGTAGGTCAAATAAGGCCTATGTCCAGCAGTGGACTTCTACAGGCTGATGATGAGGTCAAATAAAGTGGTTCTTTCTTTATTTCTACTACTACTTTTATAAAATGCCCTTATTTAAGTATTTACTATGGCCGTGGTGGCCCCGGCTGAAGAATAGGCCTCTCCATATCTACCTATCCGCGGATGTCGTAAGAGGCGACTAAGGGAAAAAAGCTAGGGGATGGGCAGCAGCGTCCCTCATTTTAACAACGATAGCTCTAACTGCGCTCGCCAACCCGCATGCCCAGCGTGGTGAGTATGGGCAAATCCCCCCACATGATAAGGAATTCGCTCTGTCTGTGGGGGAGGCCATGTTCAGCAGTGGATTTCGTACGGCTGAAATTATGATGATGAAGTATTTACTAATTTGTGGACAACGGAGCTGATTGTACTTTTAGAACCACTTATCAAATAACCTTTTTATGTAACACTAGCTGGTGCCCGCGGCTTCGTCTGCGCAGGATTATTATTTCGAGTATATTAGCGTGGCGTTACAATTCACACAATATCTTTATTAATTGTAGCCTATGTGTTATTCTGATGTATAAGCTATATTATTGTAAAGTTTCATTAAAATCCATTCAGTAGTTTTTACGTGAAAGAGTAACAAACATCCATCCATCCATACTTACAAACTTTCGCGTTTATAATATTAGTAGGATAGAACTTAAGATTAATTGTTTGTTGTCCAGAATAAATAAAATAATAATAAGTAATTGAATAAAAAAACGCTCTGAGATGCAAATAATTATTGATTGAATGTATGTTTGATCCGCAGACAGTAGTCAACTCGACGGATCACGATCCGTCCCTGACGATCCGCAGCGGCCACTCCGGACAGATCCAACTGTGGCAGTTCCTGTTGGAGCTCTTGACCAGTGCCGAGTACTTCAACGTCATACGGTGGTATGGTAAGTTAAGATAAAAGATAAGATAAGATAAATTGTTTATTTGACACACACACAAATACAGCACAGACAGAGATAATAGCAAACAGAAGAAACAACAGCAGATAACAATCACACAAAATAAAATAAAGCTTAGTAGGTAGGTAGGTTAACAGTAAAAAAAGACGAATACAAGTAGCAACACAACATACACAAGAGAGACAGCTGAGCCATCTAAATACCGTTAAGTTGATTATAAAATACAACACACTTGCTCATAAAGTGGCTCTAATTTCACCGCAATTAGGCACATAATGATACCTGTAATCAAACTGTGACTTTTTCATTGCTATTATTCACCAACGTGAGTTATTTTATTGGTTGAGTTGCTTTGTTCTTAAAAAAGTTTCGATACAAAAGATGCATGCATATAGGAAAACTTAATAATTTTTCCCGCCATTGCGAAAAAAAATCACTTTTAGTATTATTTTATTCTCAAGTGTGTTGAAAAACTTCGTATGATACACGTGTGTATTGATGATTACCGTCCTCTGCTCTCTTAAGACCTCAATGATGCCTCGGCGGTAATCACCAACGTTACACACTAGTACCATAATTTCTTTTCGTTGATAGAATAACCCCCTTTCGGGATGGTATGTAGTATGGATACACGTTATGAATCACCTTGTACATCATCATCATCAGCCTGATGAAGTCCACTGCTGAACACAGGCCTCTCCCAAAGAGTGCCATGACGAACGGTCTTGAGCCTTCTCCATCCACCGACATCCCGCAACCTTTACAATGTCGTTGGTCCATCGGGTGGGGGGCCTTCCAACACTGCGTCGTCCGGTTCGAGCACATTGTTCACTTTTTCACCTGGCCTCATAGCTCAGTTTGTAGTGACTCTACGCTAGAGGTCGCGGGTTCGATTCCCGCACTGGACAAACATTTGTGACTAACACAGATGTTTGTTCTGTGTCTGGGTGTTATTTTTTTTTTTTTTTTATACCACTGAGGTGGCAAACAAGCTTACAGCCCACCTGTTGGTAAGCGGTTACTGTAGCCTATGAGCGCTTGCAATACCAGAGGCATCACGCACGCGTTGCCGACCCCGAACCCCCTCAAAAAAAAATAAAAAAATATATATAAATAAATAAAATATAAAATATAAATATATATCTATTATGCATATCAGTCTCTGGTACCAATAGTACAGGCTATGCCTAGTTTGGGATCAGTTGACCGTGTGAATATGTCCGGAATATTTATTTATTATTATTATTTTGATAATTTTCAGGCACTGAAGGTGAATTCAAACTACTGGAGCCAGAGCATGCCTAGTTTGGGATCAGTTGACCGTGTGAATATGTCCGGAATATTTATTTATTATTATTATTTTGATAATTCTCAGGCACAGAAGGTGAATTCAAACTACTGGAGCCGGAGCAAGTGGCGAACCTCTGGGGTCAGCGCAAACACAAGCCCGCTATGAACTATGAGAAATTGTCGCGCGCGCTCAGATACTACTACGACGGTGATATGATAGCCAAAGTCGCCGGCAAACGGTATGTCATCAATTCATTTTACATCTTATCGTACAAATATATATAGCGTAATAACGTCCACCTTTTTAATTTTTCATTTTTTATAATATAGATAGATAGATAACACTTTATTGATCACCATACGGAAATAATACATAGGATCACATTAAATTTACACGGCAATACAATGGGCGGCCTTATCGCTAAGAGCGATCTCTGCCAGGCAACCTTAGGATGGACTGGACTGAAAAGATTAGAGAAGGGTAATATGTCGATATCAAAGGCCTCAACGGAAGACCAACGCAGTTTGTAATTGACCAACAGTGTACCTACTAACTATAAGTTGCCTACTATAAGTTGTGTTTGTTACCCTTATTTTGCTGCACCTAAGTAGGCACATATTATGTTGTAAACTTGTAATGTTGCAAACAAAGAATTTGTATTTGTATTTATAATATTATAAATGCGAAACTTTATAATAAATTATAATAATAAATAAATATTCCGGACATATCACACACGGTCAACTGATCCCAAACTAGGCATAGCCTGTACTATGGGTACCAGAGACTGATATACAGAGTTTGTGAGGATGTTTGGATGTTTGTTGTTCAATCACGCTGTAACGGCTCATCCAATTTCATTAAATAAATAAATATTCCGGACATATCACGCACGGTCAACTGATCCCAAACTAGGCATAGCCTGTACTATGGGTACCAGAGACTGATATACATAATAGATAAATATTTATCACCCAGACACAACAAACATCTGTGTTCATCACACAAATGTTTGTCCAGCGCGGGAATCGAACCCGCGACCTCTAGCCTCATTGAAACTTGGAATAGATAAAGTTCTTCACCTTGTTTTTTTTTTTTTTTAAAAAAAAGCTTTTTATGGTAGGTACCACGCGAGCGAAGCCGCGGGCGGAAACTAGTAATTTTATATATTTTTTTTTATACAACATAGGTGGCAAACAAGCTTACGGCCCACCAGATGGTATGCGGTTACCGTAGCCTATGAGCGTTTGCAATACCAGAGGCACCACGCACGCGTTGCCGACCCCGAACCCCCTTCCCCCCTAAAGAGCTCTGGCAACCTTACTCACCGCAGGAACACAACACTATTTGAAACATATTTGTTTCATGTTATTTGGCTGCGATCTTCTGTAAGGCAGAGGTACCTCCCCAGGCGGGCTGCTCCAATAGAACGAGAAAATCTCGCTGTGCCCTACCTCCTCCACTTATATCTAAGCTATCTGCTACTGACGTGGGAGACGACGGAAGATCAGCGCGCTACATACTCACAAGTCTGCAGCGCATTATGCTGAGTTGTTATCCCAGTTTGTAACCACATCTCCGTACATATAGATAGATAAATTATTTATTTGACACACATAAATACAGCACAGACAGAGATAGAAGCAAACGGAAGAAACAACATATTGACCGCCATTGTCATTTAAACTTAAGTAACTCTTAAAAAATAAACTCAATTTTTTTCCATAAAGGTACAGATGTTGGTACAGGCACCGATTAGCACACACGAACACAAACATAAACACCACAAAAAACCCCCCCACACACACACACAAACCCATCCACTACCATTCGGTTGGCCTCATAGCTCAGTTGGTAGTAACTCTGGCCTTCTGCGCTAGAGGCCGCGGGTTCGATTCCCGCACTGGACAAACATTTAGATAGATAGATAGATTCTGTGTTTGGGTGTTAAATAGTTATCTATTATGTATATCATTGACTGGTACCCATAGTACAGGCTATTTAAGTATTAGTTTTAAGATTTTATATGGCTGTGTTTAGTTATTATTATTATTATTATTCACAATTAATTTATGATATTTACCGACCCCTGGTAGATTTACTGGAAGATTTACATTGCGGATTATTTTTTTTTTTTTTTATACTACTGAGGTGACAGTCAAGCATACGGCCCACCTGTTGGTAAGCGGTTACCGTAGCCTATGAGCGCTTAAAGGTCTATCTAATTAAAGGTGCCAAAGGCTATGCCTAGTTTGGGATCAGTTAACCGCGTGTGATATGTCCGGAATATTTATTTACACATTTCCACACACACACACACTAAACTGAATTTGTACTATATTATTTCTGGACTTTACTTAAACAATTAGAATTCTTGAATATTATATTGACATTTACATTATATTGCTTATATTAATCTAGTTAGAATTTTCAGTTTTAAGTAAATTTAATTTATTTTTGCAATAATAATTTGTTTCTGATAATATGTGACATGAATAATTTGAAATCTGTTTTTATGGTTACTAACATAGTTTATAGGTAGATAAATGTACTAACAATTATGGTGAACAACCGAAATAAATGAATTAATAAATTAAAATATGGCTAAAATGAAGTTATTTTATCTTTATTTCAGATTCGTATACAAATTCGTGTGCGACCTAGAACAGTTGCTTGGGTATGGTCCTGAGGAACTAGCAGAGCTGGTGCAAGTGGTCCATGAGACCAATGAGATGAAGTGAAATCAAACGACGAGCTATATTGTAAAGAACTAGCTTCGCTGGCGTGGTACCTTCATAAAAAGTAGCCTAAGTATTCTAGGTAAAGAACTCTTTATATTCAAAGTTGCATCGAAATCGGTTGAGCCGTTAATGCGTGATTGAATTACAAACATCGAAACAAACTTTCGCATTTATAATATTAGTAGGATTAGCTTCCATAAACGGCTTTTAAAAAAAAAAAAATCCGAACATATTCACACGGTCAACTGATCCCAAACTAGGCATAGCCTGTACTATGGGTACCAGAGACTGATATACATAATAGATATATATTTAACACCCAGACACAGAACAAACATCTGTGTTAGTCACAAATGTTTGTCCAGTGCGGGAATCGAACCCGCGACCTCTAGCGCAGAAGGCAGAGTTACTACCAACTGAGCTATGAGGCCAGTCAAGTTGATCGCGTGGTACCCGGATAAAAGTAGCCTGTACACGGTGATTAATAATATATATGCTATCCCGAAAGGGGCTTATTCTTAGCCCAATTTGCGATAAAGTATGTTCGACTTTTGGAAATTCGTCATTTTTCATTGAAAAAACTCGGCGAAAATCAGCTGTTTTTGGGTCAAATCAGGTCATACTCAATGAATCAGCTGTTTTAGGCAGCAATCTGGATTCCAAACTTCTTGTATGTTTAGTTATTAGTTCTAAAAATGATATAAATACTAAAAAAGCTAATTTCAGAAAGTTTGTGAAAAAAATAATACAAATTTAGATATTTTTTACTTTCCGTTGATTAAATAAGCCCTTTTCGGGATACTATTAAATATTATGAATCACTTTTGAAAGGTGTGTGTGTTTGTGTTGGTTCGTTTGACTTTTTTTGGAAAAAAAGAGCCAGAGAGTGACGTGGACTTTATCCGGGTACCACGCGATTGAACCCGCGGACGCCGCTAGTTAAGTTATAAATGTAATATAATTTTTTTGAATGAAAACGTATTTTGTAAATAATTGTAAATTAAGTTACCTAGATCCTAAGTATTTTGTGTTATTAAAGTTTATGGATCGTTTATTTACCAAGTATTTTTATTAATATTATTTATTTTTTACCCTGAAAACGGTTTACCCTGCAACTTCCCGCTAATTCCATATACCTAGGCGCTTAATATAATAATAAAAAATTTACATAGAAAAAAAACAATCTATCATAATATTTAAAACACACACACTAATAAAAAATCAAATAAAAGACCATGTACCTATATTTATTAGGTAACCTTAACCTATTTATTAATTATAATTTTTTTACCAAAAACCTACATTTTCTGAAAAACCGTAAATAAATTTCAACGTTTTTAACGCTGATCTTATTTTTTTCAATATCAAGCCCGTAACTCCTAACATCACTTATCGATTACCATCACGGATTTCGCCTAAGTGGCCCTGAAAAAAAACTCACCCTGTATACTGTATACTATGAATATGTCCGGAATATTTATATATTTATTTTTTTTACTTCATGCAAATAAAGCCATTCATTCATTTATTCAAAAATGTCAACAAGTAATACGTAATACAAAGTTAGTTATTCAAATTAGTCAAAATAAATTAAACGACCTTTGGGACGGTTCAGCCAAATACCAGCTTGAGGCCCTCGAAACCTTAGAAAGACGAGCCAAAAGGCTCATAGGTAATGATGACTTAGTTGAGTCTAAGCTTCTGAGCCTCGATCATCGTCGCCGAGTAGCTAGCCTATCGGTCTTTTATAGGATACAATTCGGAGAGTGTGCGCTTAAACTCTTTTAGTCCCCCCATCCCCATTCCATCATCGGACAACCAGACGCACAGAGACGCGACATCCGTTCATGGTTGATATACCACCTTGCCACACCAAGCGCTTTGCGTCTACCTTTATAATGCGGACAGTCAGAGTGGAACTCGTTGCCGGCGTCTGTGTTTCCGAATACCTATAATTTGGGTGTCTTCAAGAGCAGAGTGAATAGGTTTCTTCTAGGCAAACGTGCTACACCGTAGACCACATCATTACTTAACATCAGGTGAGATTGTGGTCAAACGTTAGCCTATTTTGTATTAAAAAAAATATAGATTTTCTATCTCCTAAATAAACTATTAAATAAAACACTATTTTTTTAATTTTCAAACCGCAATAACATTTGTATAGATGAAACGTTTTCTTTTACACGATCAGCGTACAACTACGTCACCGCCGGAGAAGTCAACAACTATATATTTTTTTATTATTTTGTTTTTCTAATGAATTCTCGGAATTTAACAAATGGGAGTTTTCAGTAGGTATGAGAGAAGTACTGTAAACATGGTCATTGGGGTTATCAGAGACCATGTCCGATGTTATTAGTATGGAGCTCAAGGTCACGTGCCCTACGCGTGATCATGAATAGTTCGTTGAGTTGAGTCATTCGAGTTTACTCACTCGTTACGTCATGCTCTTTGTGTGCCGTATAAATACCATTATACGTACAAATATCAGCGACCATTTTGTCTATTCAGTTTGGAACCGAGCGTTGTGCGATCGGGAAGTACCCAAAATCTGATCCTCAAAAATGGTTGATTACTTTATTTACGCTAAAGATTGTTCGGATTTGATAAATAGAGCCGAGTATTGCCACAGCAACGGCTTGAAGACTCTTGAACGATTCAAATGTGACGTCGAAAGCATCAAAGAACAATCGGTTGCCCAACAGCCTGCAAGACAATTGAAAATTGTTTATTTGCACTGGAGCGACGTCTGTTGGGAGGTCAATGAAGATAAGGTTGGAATGGAGAATTATACAAGTGGCGACGTGACTGGACTATCAAACGTCCATACTTGTGAACGGGATCCGAGATGTCTTATACAGCACCTACGAAAAAACATTATTATTGATGACAATGATCGAATCAAATTACTGTACATCATCACAAATGGCATGATTAGCCGAGAAAGTATAAACGAATGTTTAGAATTGAATAAAGACATAGATTATGAAACGGTTGTTTTCGATGCTTTCAATGAAGACTCGGAAAGAATCGATCTTTCAGTAGCTGCACCTTTCTTCAAGAGCCGTTGCATCGTTTATCACAATAATGAACTTTGTGATAGCACTGATATTTCCATGGAGTTTGATTACGACAAAATCAATAGTGACAACTTTGCGTTTGAAATGCAACAGCTTAAGTCTTATATTAAGTTGAAGTTCATCAATAAATTCGAACGAGACGCTGATGTTTGGCGAGAAATTGAAAAACTGCATAACCTAAGAAATCGGATGTTTAGAGAGTTGACAGATAATAAACCAAAATGTCCATTCTTTGATCGAATGGAAGAAAAGGAAAGGAAAATATTAATGCGTACATTTGACGTAAATAAGTTCAAGAATTATATAGCTATGGCGTATGTGATGAAGACTGACGTTGAAAAATATGTTGCGGCTATGGTTAACTACATCAAGAGTAATAAAAAATCCTGCTCGCTTGACGTTTTGAAGTTCGACTTGAAAGTCAACGAGTCCGTTGAAGAGAAGATCAATGATGATGATTCTTCAGACGATGAAGACACTAATTCAGTCGTGATACTTGACAAAGAAAATTGTTTTGACAACTGGTCTTAAATTCTTAATCCAAGCGATGAAAAATTCCTCGAGTTTTTGAACAGCTCAAAACATTTGATAAATGCGGGCTGGCTCCGCAGCAGCATCAGCGGAGTTCCTCAAACGGCGCAAATATGTGCTTCTTGATCGAGGCTATATATTCGAGCCGTTTGGGGTAGAGACATTAGGTCCATGGGGAATAAGGGGCACACAAAATGTATAAGGACCTGGCGGGGAGTCTTTTAGAGTCTACGCGTGACCAGAATGCTGACTTTTACTTCGGTCAGCGAATAAGCACAACGTGGCAATGCCGACAATTTATGTCGACTACTCGTAAAAAAATCAGTCGCGTTTTTATTAGTACTTAGTCGTTAGTTAAATAGTTATTTAGATTAGGTTAGTATATTTAGGTTTATTTCTTAATTAGTTATAGGTCTTTAGCATTTATATTAATATATTTAAATAGGTAATTAATTTGATAACTCTTTTTATGTAGATAGCTTCAAATTGACATGAAAATTGAGTATGCGAATAAATGTTATTCTAAAGGAGCCATTTCATTCTGGGCCTGGTCCATTTACACTACATAGAAAAATTAGGAAAAAATAGGAGATTACAAGAAAAATACAATTTCATTAATTTGAAGACAAATGCGATGGTACAAGAATAGTTCTTCTGGTAAGTTTTTTACCATGTGAACACTATTTGAAGGCCGCCATGTTGGTTTATAATTGGCGTTTGACATGACATTGACATATTATTCATGTCATGTTGTTTGATTTGATTTGATGTTTTTGTTTTGTCAGATAAATGTAGGTTGTCAAAATGACATTTCACGCACGTCCATCCGCCATATTTTTATAGCGCTGTGTGTTGCTCTCTTTGTTGCTTAGCCATATTTTAGAGAAGTGTACACAGTGCAGGCCCAGGCTCCATATATTGATGAAACATCTCTTTTAACAAAGTTTAATCACAAAATGATGCAGTTAGTTACTTATCGTACACACCCATGAGTAAATTTTAGTCCTTTGAGCCAATTTTAGCCAATTCAATTTTATTACTTATAGGTAAGGTTCAGGCGTTGGTACCGGCACCGGGTAGCACACACGATATCACACATAAACACACACCAAAACCTCTACACACACGCACACACACACACGTACACACACACACACACGCAAAAAGAAATACACGATAATAAAAGAAATATTCCGGACATATTCACACGGTCAACTGATCCCAAACTAGGCATAGCCTGTACTATGCTTACCAGAGACTGATATACATAATAGATATATACTAACACCCAGACACAGAACAAACATCTGTGTTAGTCACAAAAGTTTGTCCATATCAGTCTCTGGTACCCATAGTACAGGCTATGCCTAGTTTGGGATCAGTTGACCGTGTGTGATATGTCCGGAATATTTATATTTATTTATTTATTTAACGTGATATTTTTTTAGTTAATATTTTGGTATACTACAAATACGATACGAATCGCGTCAGTACGACGGTTAATTTTATTGTGTACACTCGTACGTTTCGTATAAATAAAGCTATGAGTGACAATATAAATAAAGCTTGCGTTGCTATAATTAGCGATAGCATTGAAAAGTCGTATAAAGCGGAAAAAATGGGCGAAATATTGGTTTCAAGATAGAGAAAAGAATATACACATCTGAATTTATTAAATCAGATTCGGGAATACCAAGATATGGATGACTATGAAAATTATTTTCGTATGCCCGATGCTCGCTTTCAACATCAGTTAATTACACCATACTTGATTCCTCTTCCATCGCTGACGGAATAAATACTGACGCGATAAATATCGATTATAGATTAGACGCTTGATACTTATTGACGATACTAGATACAGATCGTGGATTTTTAGATTTAAAGAAATCCAGCGATCCGTATAACGATCCGTGATACGCTATACTACACACTCAATAAATATCGTGATCCTGCATTACGATCCAAATATCGCGATACATAACGAGCGTGTAGCATTCGCCATTGAGAGTGTAGCATTCGCCTTTGAGTTTTTATGGTTTGCTCATCGACTGTAAACATCAACGCTTGATTGACAACGACTTTTTTTTTTGGCGGGAACTTGAGAAAGTGCTGTTGTGCTCTCAATTTATTTTATAAAACTAGTGTTAAATTGAATAATATTATGTGATTATGGTGGTGTTTTGCGTAATATTGTTTGAGTAAACCGCACAAGTGAAGTGAAATGTAAAGATTAGGTGTATCGTCATTTTTCGAGTTGGCGCCAAGAGGTCCTTGAGGTTTTCACCATAAGAAGAATAGAAGCCACCATCATATCTTACTAAAACTGAATTTGACTTGACTTGACGGTGACTTGACCATGACTAAGAAGTAAAATGACGAAGAAAGATAAAAATTACTACGAAGAAATATAAACGTAAGACTTGGCGGTAAGGCCTAGGTGACATAGCCAGCCCGAAAGGGAAAAACATCAAAAAAAAAAATTGATTGACAACGTCACTTCACTCTCAGTAAAAGCCATTCACTGCAATTCATATATCGATTGTTTATCCGTAAAAACAATAACAGGCGAGTCTGAATTTCACAAAATTTTATGCGAATATCCTGAAATCAGGCGACCAGCTGGTGTGAGATCCACTTCTAAACATAACACTCTTCATTTCATCAGAACCACACCAGGCCCTCCAGTTTCTTGTAAACCAAGACGTCTCGATCCAGCCCGTTTCAACTCTGCAAAGAAAGTTTTCGACGAAATGCAAGCAAACGTCACAGCCAAACGATCGGAAAGTTCTTGGTCTTCTGCACTTCACATGGTGAAAAAGAAGGACGACAGCTGGAGACCCTGCGGTGATTATCTGCGCTCTCAACGCCAGGACTATTCCCGACAGGTATCCCATCCGTCACATCCAGGATTTTTCTTACCAACTGACCGGATGTTGCGTATTTTTGACAATAGACCTCGTGAAAGCCTACAACCAGCTCAGCATGAATCCCGACGACATACCAAAAAGTGCAATTACTACACCCTTCGGGCTTTTTGACTTTCCTTTCATGACCTTCGGGCTTCGCAATGCTGCCCAGACCTTCCAGAGGTTCATCGATGAAGTACTCTTTGGCATTAATTTTTGTTACGGATATATTGACGACATTTTGGTATTTTCATCTTCGTTGGAAGAGCACAAGAAACATCTGCGTCTATTATTCGAGCGTTTAAAACCGTACGGAATACTAGTGAATACCTCGAAGTGCGTGCTTGGACAATCTCAGGTTACCTTCTTAGGTTATCAAGTTTCTGCTAAGGGAACCCGCCCCCTCGATGCCAATGTTCAATCTGTCAATGAATACACCACTCCCAAGACTGTGAAAGAGCTGAGACGTTTCCTTGGAGTATTGAATTTCTACCGTCGATTCATACCAAACGCAGCTCACCTTCAAGCGCCATTGAACGCCTTACTATCTGGCCCAAAAGTCAAAGGTTCTCATCCAATAGAGATGACGCCAGATCTAATGAGAGCATTTGAAGACTGCAAAACATCCCTCTCTGAAGCTACCCTACTCGTTCACCCAGACGTGGAAGCAGAACTATCCATAGTTACACACGCTTCTGATATAGCACTCGGTGCTGTTCTCCAGCAACGCAAAGATGCAGACTGGCAACCCCTTGCTTTCTTCTCTCACAAATTAAACAGCGCTCAGAAGAAATATAGCCCCTATGATAGGGAACTTTTAGCAATCTATGAAGCTATTAAATACTTCAGACACATGGTGGAAGCCCGTAAATTCACAATATCCCCCAGGCTTTCAACAGAGTTGGACGTGTCATCTGTTGCTCCGTTTACCTAAAATAATTTTACGAGTCCAAAAGCTTCTGCCACGCCCACAGCCTACAGTGTATAATCGGACATAGTGCCTCATCTCGTATCTATAATCTGAATTGTTCGCCCTGCTATTACACATCATCATCATCATCATCAGCCTGTAGAAGTCCACTGCTGGACATAGGCCTCCCCCAAAGAGTTCCATGACGAACGGTCTTGAGCCTTCTCCATCCACCGACTTTCCCGCAACCTTCACAATGTCGTCGGTCCATCGGGTGGGGGGCCTTCCAACACTGCGTCGCCCGGTTCGTGGTCGCCATTCGAGAACCTTTACTCCCCAACGGTTGTCGGTTCTGAAACGCGAGGACCTGCGAATGTTGGTGGGCATCATCACAGGTCACTGTGAATTAAACCATCACCTGTACAAGACAGGGGCTACTGACAGCGGATTATGTCGGGGCTGCCTACAGGGAGAAGAAACAGTAGAGCACGTAATTTTGCACTGTACAGCCACGGAAGAGGCCAGGACCACATCGGGTCTGCGGGCCGTGCTCGGAAGCGGCTCCCAGACACCGCCGCATACAGGGATACTGAGAGAATGTTACCAACGACCCAAAGTCCTGCTTCGCTATTTTAATGAGCTGGGCTGGCTGGGGTAGGGTTAGCATAGGGGGACAATGCACCCACGGACCTGCTGGGTTGTCCCAGTGGGCGGAGAGGTGAACTTCGACGTGGCGCGTCCCCGGGTGGCGGATAGGGGGTTTCCAGTGTGCCGACAACGCCCAAACGGGGGTTGCCGGCACACTGGCGCGGACCAAACACTAGGGGGGGTTTTTATGGGTTTTTAGGGGGGGTTAGCTTCTCTGCGTGTCCCTTTGACTGAGCAAAGGGCGCAGTGGATGAAGCAGGGGCGGGTGGTCATTGATGACTGCCCACCCCACGGGGATTGACGGTCTTGGTTTTTTTTTTTTACCACCTGGGCTGGGAGGAAGACAACCTCTATAAAAAATTACCCGAAATGAAGCGGCGGCGCAGCGTGAGGAATTTAGATTCGGTCGACAAGGGTTGTCAACAGCAATTATTAATATTGTTGTCGACAATGATTGTCGCCCGGAGTGGCCGGATGGATTTCCGGTCGCTACTGCGTCACACCGAGGGGACCTCACCCCTCTTCAAAAAAGGATTTTATGACTATGGCGAATTGCGAAAATAAACTACCCCAGGAGGGTACCGGTCTCTCAGAGGCCGGAGAATCCCTCAGTGCTTCGGCACTCTGCCCCTCGTATTCTGGGGGGGGGCAACAATCGCTCTGAGAGCTCTGACTCTCGTCAGAGGGGAGGAAGGGTCGCGGCAAAGAAGAGTGTCTACTTTGCGAGACCAAGAACGCCAGTAAATTTGGCGAGTGAGGGGGAGGAGTCGGACTGTTCCATCTTGTCCGTCACCTCTCAAGCTTCGTCAGCGTCGGACGCGAACGCGTCCCGCGCTGGTCGCAAGCGACCTCGGAAGGTAAAGGATGGCACCTCGGACCAGGAGGGATCCAAGCGTGCCATGTTTTTAAAAGATAAAGGGGCGGACGAAGACGATGTCTTCGACCCGTCAGTCGCGCCTATTAAAACGCGCTACAAGGCGAATCTGCCAACGGCGGATGAGCTGGCGGGAGAGATGCGTGCGCTCCCAACTCCGGAGCTGGAGCAAAGCATGGTGGTCGCATTACAGACCATTGAAAAGATCGCCGACAAGTCTAAGCACTTGCGCGGCGATTTTGTCAAGGGTCTGCGAGTGTCTGCACGGCGGGCTGAGGCTATTATGCGAGAGGCAACCCGCCGCTCCCTCGTTGACGCCAATGTGGAGCGGCTCGAGAGGGAGAATGGGGAGCTGCGTGGCAAATTGGCCGATCTCTCCGCTAAGGTGGAGCAGTTGACGGAGGCCATCCGTCAGCAGACCAGTCCCAAGACCGGTGCTGAGAATGCGGGTAGACCAGCTGCATCACCAGCTGCCGCTGATGGGAAAGAATGGGAGGAAAGGTTTATGGAGCGCATAAGCGCTCTCATGGACAAAAAGATGGCAGCGGTTAACACAGCCCAGCCTTTTGCCTCCCAAAGCAGTGCAGCAGCTGCTTCTGCAGCGCCGGGGTTGAAAGGGCAAGCTGGCAAGGCAAAATTGAGTCGCAACGCGCCTGTATCTTCCCTGCCACCCGTAACGTCGTGGTCTTCCGAGTCGCAGGTGCCAACGGCATCAGCATCCTCGTGGGCGACACTGGCGGGGAAGAAAGCAAAGAAGCAGCAGAAGAAGGCCCCGGTGCCAGGAAAGCCTGGCCCAAATGCTGGCCCCAAGGCTGGCCCGAGTGCTGGCCCCAAGGCTAGCCCGAGTGCTGGCCCCAAGGCTGGTCCAAAGGCTGGTCCTAAAGCCCGGCCCAAGGCTGAACCAAAGCCCGCGCGGCTGCCAACTACGGCAGCGATTACGGTGACCGTTCCGGAGGGTTCGGACGTCACCCTCGCCGCAGTCATGGCAGCCGCTAAGGCTCGCATTAAGCTGGCCGAAGTCGGGGTGGAAAATGTCCGCTCAAGGAAGGCCATCACTGGAGGTCTTATTTTGGAGGTGTCGGGACCCGACTGCACCTCCAAAGCCGATGCACTGGCCGAACGCATGCGCGTGGCCCTCGCGGATTTGGGTGTGCGTGTTGCACGCCCGATGAAAACGGGGGAGTTGCGGCTGAAGGACCTTGACGACAGCGTCACACCTCAAGAGGTGCAAACTGCAGTCGCCGAGTATGGAGGCTGCTCGGTTCTCGACGTGCGGGTGGGCGACATACGCCGCTCACCCACTGCCCTGGGCACGGTGTGGGTCCGTTGTCCACTAGCTTCCGTGCGGAAGCTAGCAGCGGCAAAGCACGTGGTCATCGGATGGGTGTCGGCCCGGGTCGACTATCTGACCTCGAGGCCACTCCAGTGCTTCCGGTGCTTGGAGTACGGGCACGTACGCAGCATGTGTCAGAGCACGGTGGACCGCACCAACCTGTGCTACGCGTGTGGCGAACCCGACCATCGGGCGAACCAATGTACGCGTCCGCACAGATGTCCGCTGTGCTCCGACAAGGGCTGTAAGGCTGACCATAGGATGGGGAGCAAGAAATGTACCCCTCCCAAGGGTAAGAGGAGCCGAGCTCCTCAAGCCCCAGCACCGGAAGGAAAAGCGGCGCCAACAAAAGGGGCTGCTCAGTCGGGTCAAAACCCGCCGTCCCAGGAGGGCATGGACGCCTCGTAATGGATCACACCATACGAGTCCTCCAGTGCAACCTAAACCACTGTCGGAGTGCACAGGACCTCGTCCTGCAAACCTTTGCGCAGTGGTCGATTGCACTTGCCGTAGTGGCGGAGCCCTACCGTGTTCCGGACCATCCTCGCTGGTTCGGGGACGACTTGGACTCCGTCGCTATTTACTGGGGCGGCGACCAGGGTGACCCTCCCTGTGCCCTTCTGGAGAAGGGACAGGGTTTCGTAGCTACGGAATGGGGTCACCTAGCCGTTGTAGGCTGCTACGTCTCTCCCAACTGTACCCTCGCGGCTTTTGAGGCGTACTTGGACGCGGTGGGTAACTGCATACGCAGGTGCCTACCGCGTCCCATGCTTGTCCTGGGTGACTTTAATGCTCACTCGCGTGAGTGGGGGAGTCCCCGTGACAACCCTAGGGGAGAGACCATTATAGAATGGGCGGCGGGTATTGACCTCCGATTGTTAAATCGGGGGTCTGTAAGCACATGTGTGCGGTGGCAGGGGGAGTCGATCGTGGATCTATCATGGGCGACTCCTTCAGCCACACACTTGGTGTCGGGATGGAGAGTTGCGGAGGAGGTGGTCACGTTATCCGACCACCGCCACATCGTCATCGAGGTGGCCCTCCGCCCCCCCGACCGTGCGTCCCGCCGCGATGGCAGCCCGCCGCGACGATGGGCCCTCAAGCGGCTCGACAGGGATCTGCTCGAAGCTGCAGCCATTGTCGCGGCCTGGCCGGATGGCCACGCCCTGCCCGATCCTGTGAGGGAAGCAGCCTGGTTCCGAGCAACGATGACGTCTATCTGCGACGCATCCATGCCCCGAGCCAGGCCAAACAAGCGTAGGGCGGTGTACTGGTGGTCGGAGGAGTTGGCGCGGCTGCGCGAGACATGCCTGCGCGCCCGACGCCTGTACACCAGAGCCCGAAGAAGACGGCGAGCCCTTGCCGAAGAGACGGATAGAGCCTACGAGGTATACCGAGGTGCTACTAAGGCGCTTCAAGTCGCCATAGCCGACGCCAGGTCTCGGTCCTGGAGCGAACTCCTCGAGGGACTGGATAGGGATCCATGGGGCCGCCCGTACAGGACTGTACTGGGCAAGCTCCGGCCATGGGTCCCTCCACTGACGGAAACCCTGGACCCAGCGCTCGTGGGAAGAGTGGTTGATACACTCTTCCCAAGGGTCCAGGACAGTCCCTCTACCCCCGTGCCATCATCGGACCCGACCATCTGGGCTGATGATATGGGGGTATCCGACGAGGAGTTGGACCGAGCCGTTAAGCGCCTCAGGGCTCGTAACACAGCACCCGGCCCTGACGGGATTCCAGGTCGGGCTTGGGTGCTGGCTCTATCCGCCGGCTTGGGGGACAAGCTGAGGCGGCTGTTTGACGGCTGCCTCCAGTATAGCATGTTCCCCAAGGAATGGAAGGAGGCAAAGTTGGTCCTCTTGAAGAAGGACGGCCGGTCCGCGGACTCTCCCTCTGCGTATCGTCCCATATGCCTGCTGGACGAGGCCGGCAAATTGTTCGAAAGAATAATTGCCACTCGTCTATGCTCACACCTGTGGCAGGTAGGCCCCAACCTGTCGGACGACCAGTATGGTTTCCGGCAGGGGCGTTCGACAGTGGACGCGATTCTTCGTGTCCGTATGCTGTCAGACCAGGTAGTGTTTCGGGGCGGGAGGGTGTTGGCGGTGTCCTTAGACATCGTTAACGCCTTTAACTCCTTGCCCTGGAGGGCGATCAGGGAGGCACTCGTGTTTCACGGAGTGCCCCTCTACCTGCAGCGCATCGTTGGCGCGTACCTGCGTGACAGATGTGTGCAGTATGTGGGCAGGGACGGCGCATTGCACCAGAGGGAGGTGTATTGTGGGGTTCCGCAGGGGTCCGTGTTGGGCCCCCTGCTGTGGAACCTCGCATATGACGCGGTCCTGCGCGTCGATCTCCCTGCCGGTGTACATGTCGTCTGCTATGCGGACGACACTCTTGTACTAGCTGGCGGGGACTCCTTCGACGGAACCAAAGGGCTCGCCGAGCTTGGGGTGGCATGTGTCGTGGACAAGATCCACGAGCTGGGTCTGCAGATAGCGCCTCACAAGACCGAGGCGCTGTGGTTCCACAAGTTCCCTCGGGGAAGGGAACCACCCAGCTTGTCGGTTCGCGTGGGTGACGTCGACGTCCAGGTGGGGCGGTACCTCAAGTACCTGGGCCTCATCTTGGACAGTCGCTGGGACTTCGGGGAGCACTTCAGCCGCTCCGTCCCCCGGATTCAGAGGGTAGTGGGTGCTCTGCACAGACTGCTACCAAATCTCGGGGGACCTAGGGAAGATGTTCGCCGTCTCTACGGGGGGGTCGTACGATCGATGGCTCTCTACGGAGCACCCGTCTGGTCAGGGAGACTGGCGGGTGTTAGGCGCTATAGGCTATCTTATTATAGCCTACAGCGTCCTATAGCCATCCGAATCGCACGGGGATATCGGACGATATCCCTGGAGGCGGCCACTATCCTGGCGCGGTTTCCGCCCTTCGATATCCTGGCGGAGATGGACGCACGTGTGTACGTTCGTCTTCGACAGGATGATGCGGGTGAGGTTGCGCCTGCTGAAGTGCGGGTGCAGGAGCGCCGACGTGCGCTCGTGAGGTGGCGCGAGCGGCTCGAGGAGCCGCGAAGCTCGCGCCAACGCATCGTCTGCGCTATTGCGCCAGACCTCAAAGACTGGTTGGGGAGGGAACATGGGCACGTCACCTATCGACTTACTCAGATACTTACCGGGCATGGTTGCTTTGGTGAGTATTTGAGTAGGATCGGACGCGAACCGACACCACAATGCCACCATTGTGGGTGGGAATTGGATTCCGCGCAGCACACGCTGGAGCATTGCTCAGCGTGGTGCGACGAACGCGGAATCCTGGCCAACAGGATCGGGCCGGACCTCTCTCTGCCAAGTGTAGTCGCGGCTATGTTGGCAGATGAGACGGCGTGGAAGGCCGTGGCCTCTTTCTGTGAGACCGTAATGGTTCAGAAAGAGGCCGCCGAGCGAGATCGGGAGAGGGCCGATCCCGCTCGGAGAAGAAGGCGGTGGCGGGGCGCTAACAACGGCCGCCCCGCGCCGCCTGCCCCGTGAATCCGCGGGTGGTTAGAGCGGGGGCTCTGGCTGCTCATATGCGGATCCCAGGATGGCGGCGGCACTGGTGGCAAGTGCTGTCGCGAGCACCTGCGAGGGTGCCGGGGGTGACTGTGGGTGTCATTCCCGGGACAGTGCTCAGGCGATATGCGAGAGGGGCACCGGTGCGTTCCGTACGGAGATCCCGGAGCCCCTTGACAGGCATGGAGGCCGGCCACCGTGGTGGTTTTAGTCGGTAGGAGTCCGACATACCCTTCTTTTGCCCCCGCAAAAGGAGGGCTCCATGATGGATTTCCCCACGATAAAAAAAAAAAAAAAAAAAAAAGGGGGACAATGCACAAAACACCCCACAGCGGGAAGTCAGTGCAGGTCTAACCCCTCCCGATTAGAATTAGAATTAGAATTGTCGGTTCTGCGAGCTATATGGCCTGCCCACTGCCACTTCAACTTGCTAATTCTGAGAGCTATGTCTGTGACCTTAGATCTTCTACGGATTTCCTCATTTCGGATCTTATCACGTAGTGAAACTCCAAGCATAGCTCTCTCCATAGCCCGTTGCGCGACTTTGAGCTTGTATATGAGGCCTATAGTTAACGACCAAGTTTCAGTGCCATAAGTCATCACTGGCAACACGCACTGATTGTAGACTTCCGTCTTGAGGCTCTGCGGTATCTGCGACGAGAAGATATGACGAAACTTTTCCCAAACGCTGCCCATCCGAGTTGGATTCGTCGGTTGACCTCTTTGTCGAAGTTGGACCTACCTAGTTGAATCGTCTGACCCAAATAAAATATAATAAATAAATATTCCGGACATTATCACACACGGTCAACTGATACCAAACTAGGCATAGCCTGTACTATGGGTACCAGAGACTGATATACATAATAGATATATATTTAACACCCAGACTGAGAACAAACATCTGTGTTAGTCACAAATGTTTGTCCAGTGCGGGGATCGAACCCGCAACCTCTAGCGCAGAAAGCAGAGCTACTACCAACTGAGCTATGCGGCCAGTCTAAACAGACATAGTGGTCTACAACTTGAATGGTATCGTTCCCAACTTGTACCGGTATGGGTGCAACATGAGCATTGGACATGATATTAGTCTTGCCCATGTTCATTTTAAGACTCACCTGTTGAGAAACGTTACTGAGGTCTCTGCTATTATACAACCCCTGTTTAAAATCTCATAGCAAAGCGCAACAGCTGAAATTGCGTGTCAAAACTCAGTAGGTGCTAGTGATTGGGCCTACTTTTTACAGTCGGTGCCTTCAAGTACTGTCCTTACGCGAAGATGTCGGTTCATCGTACTCCACCAAAGCCAGAGGACCTACTGAAGACCCCCACTATGCTACACTATGGATCGGACTCAGCGATAAACACCTCTATTAAGTTAAGTTTCTTTGTCTGTTATCTTTTTTACCATTTTTCTACTGTGTGTGTGTGTTGTCAAATAAATAATTCTATTCTATTACTGCTTACCAGTCTTGTAATTATCTTAATATTACAAAGCGGCAGAAACCCACCTTCGATGACTTCTCTGTGTGCGCGGTATCAGAAATAAGCGACATAAAGACTATGTTTGCTGAGATAAAATCCCAACAGTATTTAAAATTGGATTCTTTGAGTAATAATAATAAAAAAAAATAAAAAAAAATCCGGACATATCACACACGGTCAACTGATTCCAAACTAGGCATAGCCTGTACTATGGGCACCAGAGACTGATATACATAATAGATATTTAACGATAGATAGATAGATAGATATTTAACACCCAGACACGGAACAAACATCTGTGTTAGTCACAAATGTTTGTCCAGTGCGGGAATCGAACCCGCGACCTCTAGCGCAGAAGGCAGAGTTACTACCAACTGAGCTATGAGTAATGCCATGAACATAATTATTGCACAAAACCAAGACATACAAAAAACTCCAATCCAAAACACGGAAATAAGAGACTCTTACCGTGCCAAAAATGGAGCTATAGTAGTGGACTTCAATTGCACCAGCAGAAAGGAAGCAATTATATCTGCCTACAGACACTTGCAGAAAACTAAACGAGCGAACAAGGAGCAGCCGTTCAATACCCAACAAATAAAACTCCAGGGTCCTCCTATCGACATATACATATCTGAATTTCTCACAACCAAAGCCAGTCACCTCTCATATCTTGCCCGTGAAAACGTCAGGAACAAGAAAATATTTTCGACTTGAGCATCGTATGAAATAAATAAATATTCCGAACATATTCACACGGTCAACTGATCCCAAACTAGGCATAGCCTGTACTATGGGTACCAGAGACTGATATACATAATAGATATATATTTAACACCCAGACACAGAACAAACATCTGTGTTAGTCACAAATGTTTGTCCAGTGCCGGAATCGAACCCGCGACCTCTAGCGCAGAAGGCAGAGTTACTACCAACTGAGCTATGAGGCCAGCTGAGTATGGGAAGATATATGTGAAGAAGGAAGATGGAATGGAACCTGCTCGCATTGACTCTGAGGAATACCTACTCAAGATTGTGTCCCGATGACTAGGAAATTGCCCTTATTTAACATTCTTTCAAGAATCGTATATTTTAGTTCACATAAGTTTGGTGATCGGTGGCGCAAAAGGTAGGTGGTTATAAATACGAAATAGAGAATAACGTGAGGTATTTTATGGAAGTGAGTGACTGATATGGAGCCCGTCTTCGTTCGCATATTCAGAAACTTACACCAAGGCCTACTTCGTGGAACACTACATCATCATCATCAGCCTGTAGAAGTCCACTGCTGGACATAGGCCTCCCCTAAAGAGTTCCACGACGAACGGTCTTGAGCCTTCTCCATCCACCAACTTCCCGCAACCTTCATAATGTCGTCGGTCCATCGGGTGGGGGGCCTTCCAACACTGCGTCGCCCGGTTCGTGGTCGCCATTCGAGAACCTTTACTCCCCAACGGTTATCGGTTCTGCGAGCTATATGGCCTGCCCACTGCCACTTCAACTTGCTAATTCTGAGAGCTATGTCGGTAACCTTGGTTCTTCTACGAATTTCCTCATTTCGGATCTTATCACGTAGTGAAACTCCTAGCATAGCTCTCTCCATAGCCCGTTGTGCAACTTTGAGCTTGTGTATGAGGCCAATAGTTAACGACCAAGTCTCAGTGCCATATGTCATCACTGGCAACACGCACTGATTGTAGACTTTCGTCTTGAGGCTCTGCGGTATCTCCGACGAGAAGATATGGCACACTACGTCACCCTTCTACTACCCGCGTGATCTGAACAACTCATCTCATGTATTTCTACGTCGAGATCACGTGCGTCGCTCACTCGAACCACCTTACACTGGACCTTACAAGGTTATTGAAAGGCAACAGAAGTTCTTCACCCTTGACGTCAATGGCAAAATAGTCAACGTCAGTGTTGACAGGTTGAAACCAGCATACATGTCGAAAGAAAGAAAGATAAACTATTTATTCGTCCCAAAAGCACAAGTTCACTTTACAGGCATAGAAAATTTACAGAAAAGAATATAATATTTTAATACGCACCTACCCAGGCAACATACAGACAAAATTTATTGAGAATATAAATAAATAAATAAAAATAATAGCATTAATATAATAATAGACAACAATCAGACAATGAGATAAGTAGTTGGCAGGGATAGGTTGATTTTTATAGTACCAAATTAGGTAGGTAGGTAGGAATGTAAATTATAGTAGGTGGGTGCATGTACCTGTGCGTTATATGGGACAAATAGGTTCTAGTCTCAGCATAAGCTACACCAAACTTGGAAGTACGGTGCAGCGCTGGTTTTCACACTGGACCTTGTGACATGACGAGACGAACACCAATAAACGTCCATACATGTAAATATAGCATTATCAGGTAGAAATAATAATGAACGAGGTATTTTAAAAATATACCTATAGATAATTGCGTGGAACATAAAGATTCTAGGCGTTACCAAAATTGGCGTAAAGAAAAGTATTTGTCGGACCGTACTTTATCCTACCATAGACTACAGAATGCACCTCCTTTTTTTTTTATACTACTGAGGTGGCATACAAGCATACGGCCCACCTGTTGGTAAGCGGTTACCGTAGCCTATGAGCGCTTGCAATACCAAAGGTATCACGCACGCGTTGCCGACCCCGAACCCTCTCCCCAAACAAATAATGTTATTTGGCTGCGATCTTCTGTAAGGCGGAGGTACCTCCCCAGGCGGGCTGCTCCAATTCAGAACGAGAAAATCTCGCTGTGCCCTACCTCCTCCTATTGGTCAATACAGATATCGCCATGACAGATTATTTTTTCACTGGTGTCTTGTGATTGGTGATTGTGAGTGACGGACGAGTGTGTTGACTATGTTGTTCTGTTGAGTGTGTGTGTTAATTATGAAAGAAGCACATCTACTGAAACCACAGACGACCACAGATCCTACCTCACTAAGTCCACCGATACCGAAGCCTGCAGCTTTTCCTACTACTACTACAGCTTCTGAAGAGAAGAGAACCCGGAGCGGCAGGAGAGTTCACTTTCCCGACTTCTATCGACCGTAGCCACGGTCTGGCCAGGAGCTGGGCTGGCTGGGGTAGGGTTAGCATAGGGGGACAATGCACAAAACACCCCACAGCGGGAAGTCAGTGCAGGTCTAACCACCCCCGATTAGAATTAGAATTAGGTTAGGCCAGGGGGAATATGTGGCGAGCTACGCCGCCACTATCGCTCCGTCGCCGCCTAATTCAAATACCTCTCAGTTGGCATAGCGACGAACAATGGAATGATTTGTTGATTCGGACGGACGATGACGGTCTGTCAGACTACTTTTACTTTTACTCTGGTCGTGGGCTTTATCGTGTTTGCTAAAATCTATTATTTTCTGTAGATACTCATGTACCTATTGTAAACATTATACTCCTGTAAATAACAACTCTGCACCTTACTCTACCCGTCCTGTAGGATCTCCACCAACCATAGTAACCACTTACCGGAGGGCCGTAAGCCTGTTTGCCTCCATATAAATGTCTTCGTCATTTTTACTAAGTCATGTCATGTGACATGTGCGAAAGGAGTCACTAGAGGCGCACTTTAAACAGTCATTTTTAGGGTTCCGTACCTCATTTGGAAAAACGGAACCTTTATAAGATCACTTTGTTGTCCGTCTGTCTGTCTGTCCGTCTGTCAAGACCCTTTTTCTCAGAAACGGCTAAAGGTATCAACTTGAAATTTATACCAACTAGTAAGGTATGGTGCCGTATAAAAACTCTAGTTTAATGCATTAAAAAGATATAGCAATGAATGTATAATTTTTGTATGGAAATGGCAAAAATCAAAAACCTCTAGGTTACTTCCAGTTACGTCACGATTCTGAAATTTGGAATGCTAGGAGCTTTTGTGACACAGTTAAAGAGAAAAGTCTGAAATTGAGGAACTTCGAAGTTTGTTAGGAAACAAAGTTATATTTGCGGTCAATGTCATACAATGACTACGTGAGCGACCGCAAATATAAGTTTGTCAATTCCTACACTTAGAATTTTTATTTTCTGACCATGACCACTGGTGCACGAACGGGATTTGAACCCACGACCAATGGCACGGAACCCTCAGGGCGCGCGTTTTCGCACTTGACCGTCTTTAGTTTTAGTCATTTTACTAGTTAGAAGTTACACTGATTCTTTCACCGACAGTCATATGCCCTTTTCAGGGCCACTATAGCTCAATCTGGTCACTGACCTAATACAGACTAATATGACCAAGAAAGAATCACTGACACGACAAGCAATGAAAAAATAAATGAGTACTTTCCTATTGAAGTTGTAGGCTACGTATTAGGTAGTTACCTGCTTAGTTACATCATCATCATCATCATCAACAACCTATAGAAGTCCACTGCTGGACATAGGCCTCCCCCAAAGAGTTCCACGACGAACGGTCTTGAGCCCTTTCCATCATCCATCATGTCATCGCCTGGTTCGTGGTCGCCATTCGAGAACCTTTACTCCCCAACGGTTATCGGTTCTGAGAGCTATATGGCCTGCCCACTGCCACTTCAACTTGCTAATTTTGAGACCTTGGTTTTTCTACGGATTTCCTCAGTTCGGATGTTATCACATAGTTACTTAAGTAGTTAAATTACGTGACCATTTGTGTTATGTGTGCCTATGTGATATGGCCCAATTGTAACGTTTATAAATAATGCAAATGCATGAGCATACTTAACAGAACAGCGCAATGTCATGGCCGTATATGTAGGTACCATTAGCTTTGCAATTTTATTAGGCGGTGATGTAATTTAACTTTGCAATTCATCCTGCTATCCTAGTTCCTACTAATAATAAAAATGCGAAAGTTTGTGAAGATGTTTATATGTTTGCTGTTCAATCACGCCGTAACGGCTCAACCGATTTCGTTGAAACTTGGAATAAATAAAGTTCTTTACTTTGTTGATCACTTTGTTGTCCATATGTCTGTCTGTGTTTCAAGACCCTTTTGCTGAGGAACGGCTAAAGGTATGAACTTGAAAGGATGACATGGGAAATCGTGGGCCCCAACCTGCAGTTATTTGATGAGTTAATTAATTCATTTCGTTAATTTTAAGTAGTAGTTTTAGTCATTAAAAGCTCTAAAGTAGAGGTGTTAGGTTAAACGCTAAAAATAGTAATTTCCGTGTTATTTTTATGCTACCTTCTTACTACGAACGCTTTTCTTAGATTGGTATAGTGCAGCGAAACAAAATCCTACCCGCAATCAATTGTTTTTGACTGTCACAATAAACCATTGTCATTTATGGCTTTCATATTTCGTTTCAGTTTTTTAGTTTTTGAGTAAAAAATGGAAATTCATAATTATTGCCAATTGCACTATTGCTTGAGGCTCAAGATTCCGACGATTCCTGGTACAAGACCAGCCACCGGTAATCCTTAATACTGTCACGTCTTGGTTAACCTTATCAGGTAAGTTTCTACATTTTCCTACGTAATAATATTACGTTATTTTACGATTCATGAAGCCTCAGGAGCTCCACACATCGAACGCGGCACGGTGCTTAAAAGAGCGCAGCGCTATTTGTTTAAAAGTTAAATGGCGACGCATCGCCCTGCCGTGTCTCTCCTTATTTGGTGTGCATCATGTGCATGCATTCTCCTAAAGATGCATCATATAAAATTCGGCAGCCGCAAAAAAGATCATAACTAGTCGTACGGAAGTCTGAAAGGGGTTTTAAAAAACTTTAACGACCTATATCTCTTTACTCCGGCTGCTTTTCAATAAAAGCCGCATATATTTGAAATCTACACGATTAATAATAATAATAATAATATAATAATATAAGCTTTTATTCTTACACATTCACAAAATACAAAACAAAAACATCCTAAATCTATAATAAGTACAATCAATATTTATAATCTTTATTTAATGTTCCTGTGTGTAAGGACCGCTTGCAGCGGCAAAAGCCTCCTCCAGCTCTCTCCACGATTAGCATAATGTAAAACTGAAAGTTTCATTACAAGTTTGCCCAATCTCCTTTATACCAACAATTAGGGTCCATTAGTTTCTAGTCTGTCAAAGAATCAGTGTAGTGAAAGAAGCGACTGGCATCGATACGTTGGCACCTTCCCACGTTTCGTCCACCTCCAGGACGGCTGGCGCAGCGGCAGCAGCGGCGGAGAGCCTTAAAAGGCGGAAATATTCGTCCCCTGGCGATGGATACTATTACTGCCTTTTGGGGTTGAGACGCTAGGACCTTGGGGCCCAGGGGCGTGGCTCCTGTTCGATGCTTTATCTAGGAGGCAGGTGGATGAGACCAATGACCGAAGGGCTGGTGCGTACCTCGGACAAAGGATCAGTATAGCGATCCAACGAGGTAACGTCGCCAGCCTTTTGGGCACGCTGCCGGTGGTTGGTGATCTAAACTCTGTTTTCTACTAGTAGTCGTAGAAAACAGAGTTCATTCCTAGTATAATATTATTTTAGCTTAATTATCAATTGTTATTATTTTTCTGTTAAAAAAGATTGTGTTTGTCCTATTTACTAAAATCGTAGAGACCTACATACAATAAATTTTATTGCAGGTTGTTGGGGCTTCGATGAAACGACAGTTGATTTTACATTTACTTTAATGAGTTTTTGCATAGGTATCAATGAAATATAAAAATTAAAACTAAGAATCACGCGCACTCGCGGCCATGTTGAGTTGTCCAATATTGTCCACCGAGGCGCTAGCAGCGCGCCCGCGTTGCTAATAGTGTTGCACTTGCACGATTGGAATCA
Organism: Anticlea derivata; assembly: GCA_947579855.1. Classification (NCBI taxonomy): domain Eukaryota; kingdom Metazoa; phylum Arthropoda; class Insecta; order Lepidoptera; family Geometridae; genus Anticlea; species Anticlea derivata. Next base: position 1,238,186 of record OX388287.1, on the reverse strand, counting down.
ACTAGTGTTACAACTATTACAATCGATGTCGCGCTGCGACATGCTGCCCGCCGTTGAAGCGTCATCTTCAACAGGATCCAGAGGCAGGATACAGATCTTTGTGAAGTCTCTCTTAATGATTCCAGTGGCAGTTTGAATTTCAGCCACTCTACTGATGTTGTCTTTCTTTCCTGGGAAGACCTTGATTATTCTGCCCAGCAGCCATTTCATGGGAGGCAGCTGCTTGTCTTTGATTACCACAAGGCATCCTGGTCTCATTTGCCCTTGTGATTGTTTCCATTTGGTCCGGACTTGAAGCTCGCTGACGTATTCCTGTTGCCACCTGGTCCAGAAGTGTTGGCGGAGCTGCTGAATCCTCTGGTATCTGTTTAGGCGTGTGGTCTTGATCGAGGTGTAGTCCTTTTCTGGGAGCGCAACTAAGCTTCTGCCGACGAGGAAATGTCCAGGGGTAATGGGCAGGAAGTCATTAGGATTGGTGCTGAGGGGTGTCAAAGGTCTGGAGTTGAACAATGCTTCGATAAGTGTACGTGTGGTGGATAGTTACTCAAATGTTAAATGTGCCAAGCCTAAAACGCGACGCAAATGATGTTTGACAGACTTGACGCCTGCCTCATGCAGCCCACCTAAGTGAGCACTCTGAGGAGGCATGAAATGGAACCTTATCGAATCAGATGTAAAAGCATCTGTGATTGCATCTGAATTTAATTTTATGAGATTTATGATTTCGTTATGAGCGCCTACAAAGTTGGAACCATTATCACAAAATAGATCCGAAGGCTTCCCTCTGCGTGAGATAAACCTTTTGAGCGCCGCAATGAAATTAGCTGAGGTCATGTCGCCCACCAGCTCGACGTGGATAGCTTTAGTGGTAAAGCAAACAAAGATACAGATGTAAGCCTTGACTAATCGACAGCCACGCCCTTTCCGATCTGCCATCATGATAGGCCCAGCATAATCAACGCCGGCAAGTTCGAATGGAAAGGCTGGCTGTATGCGTTCTTTTGGTAAATTGTCCATAATTGGAGTTATGGTGTTACAGTAGTGGACTTCAATTGCACCAGCAGAAAGGAAGCAATTATATCTGCCTACAGACACTTGCAGAAAACTAAACGAGCGAACAAGGAGCAGCCGTTCAATACCCAACAAATAAAACTCCAGGGTCCTCCTATCGACATATACATATCTGAATTTCTCACAACCAAAGCCAGTCACCTCTCATATCTTGCCCGTGAAAACGTCAGGAACAAGAAAATATTTTCGACTTGAGCATCGTATGAAATAAATAAATATTCCGAACATATTCACACGGTCAACTGATCCCAAACTAGGCATAGCCTGTACTATGGGTACCAGAGACTGATATACATAATAGATATATATTTAACACCCAGACACAGAACAAACATCTGTGTTAGTCACAAATGTTTGTCCAGTGCCGGAATCGAACCCGCGACCTCTAGCGCAGAAGGCAGAGTTACTACCAACTGAGCTATGAGGCCAGCTGAGTATGGGAAGATATATGTGAAGAAGGAAGATGGAATGGAACCTGCTCGCATTGACTCTGAGGAATACCTACTCAAGATTGTGTCCCGATGACTAGGAAATTGCCCTTATTTAACATTCTTTCAAGAATCGTATATTTTAGTTCACATAAGTTTGGTGATCGGTGGCGCAAAAGGTAGGTGGTTATAAATACGAAATAGAGAATAACGTGAGGTATTTTATGGAAGTGAGTGACTGATATGGAGCCCGTCTTCGTTCGCATATTCAGAAACTTACACCAAGGCCTACTTCGTGGAACACTACATCATCATCATCAGCCTGTAGAAGTCCACTGCTGGACATAGGCCTCCCCTAAAGAGTTCCACGACGAACGGTCTTGAGCCTTCTCCATCCACCAACTTCCCGCAACCTTCATAATGTCGTCGGTCCATCGGGTGGGGGGCCTTCCAACACTGCGTCGCCCGGTTCGTGGTCGCCATTCGAGAACCTTTACTCCCCAACGGTTATCGGTTCTGCGAGCTATATGGCCTGCCCACTGCCACTTCAACTTGCTAATTCTGAGAGCTATGTCGGTAACCTTGGTTCTTCTACGAATTTCCTCATTTCGGATCTTATCACGTAGTGAAACTCCTAGCATAGCTCTCTCCATAGCCCGTTGTGCAACTTTGAGCTTGTGTATGAGGCCAATAGTTAACGACCAAGTCTCAGTGCCATATGTCATCACTGGCAACACGCACTGATTGTAGACTTTCGTCTTGAGGCTCTGCGGTATCTCCGACGAGAAGATATGGCACACTACGTCACCCTTCTACTACCCGCGTGATCTGAACAACTCATCTCATGTATTTCTACGTCGAGATCACGTGCGTCGCTCACTCGAACCACCTTACACTGGACCTTACAAGGTTATTGAAAGGCAACAGAAGTTCTTCACCCTTGACGTCAATGGCAAAATAGTCAACGTCAGTGTTGACAGGTTGAAACCAGCATACATGTCGAAAGAAAGAAAGATAAACTATTTATTCGTCCCAAAAGCACAAGTTCACTTTACAGGCATAGAAAATTTACAGAAAAGAATATAATATTTTAATACGCACCTACCCAGGCAACATACAGACAAAATTTATTGAGAATATAAATAAATAAATAAAAATAATAGCATTAATATAATAATAGACAACAATCAGACAATGAGATAAGTAGTTGGCAGGGATAGGTTGATTTTTATAGTACCAAATTAGGTAGGTAGGTAGGAATGTAAATTATAGTAGGTGGGTGCATGTACCTGTGCGTTATATGGGACAAATAGGTTCTAGTCTCAGCATAAGCTACACCAAACTTGGAAGTACGGTGCAGCGCTGGTTTTCACACTGGACCTTGTGACATGACGAGACGAACACCAATAAACGTCCATACATGTAAATATAGCATTATCAGGTAGAAATAATAATGAACGAGGTATTTTAAAAATATACCTATAGATAATTGCGTGGAACATAAAGATTCTAGGCGTTACCAAAATTGGCGTAAAGAAAAGTATTTGTCGGACCGTACTTTATCCTACCATAGACTACAGAATGCACCTCCTTTTTTTTTTATACTACTGAGGTGGCATACAAGCATACGGCCCACCTGTTGGTAAGCGGTTACCGTAGCCTATGAGCGCTTGCAATACCAAAGGTATCACGCACGCGTTGCCGACCCCGAACCCTCTCCCCAAACAAATAATGTTATTTGGCTGCGATCTTCTGTAAGGCGGAGGTACCTCCCCAGGCGGGCTGCTCCAATTCAGAACGAGAAAATCTCGCTGTGCCCTACCTCCTCCTATTGGTCAATACAGATATCGCCATGACAGATTATTTTTTCACTGGTGTCTTGTGATTGGTGATTGTGAGTGACGGACGAGTGTGTTGACTATGTTGTTCTGTTGAGTGTGTGTGTTAATTATGAAAGAAGCACATCTACTGAAACCACAGACGACCACAGATCCTACCTCACTAAGTCCACCGATACCGAAGCCTGCAGCTTTTCCTACTACTACTACAGCTTCTGAAGAGAAGAGAACCCGGAGCGGCAGGAGAGTTCACTTTCCCGACTTCTATCGACCGTAGCCACGGTCTGGCCAGGAGCTGGGCTGGCTGGGGTAGGGTTAGCATAGGGGGACAATGCACAAAACACCCCACAGCGGGAAGTCAGTGCAGGTCTAACCACCCCCGATTAGAATTAGAATTAGGTTAGGCCAGGGGGAATATGTGGCGAGCTACGCCGCCACTATCGCTCCGTCGCCGCCTAATTCAAATACCTCTCAGTTGGCATAGCGACGAACAATGGAATGATTTGTTGATTCGGACGGACGATGACGGTCTGTCAGACTACTTTTACTTTTACTCTGGTCGTGGGCTTTATCGTGTTTGCTAAAATCTATTATTTTCTGTAGATACTCATGTACCTATTGTAAACATTATACTCCTGTAAATAACAACTCTGCACCTTACTCTACCCGTCCTGTAGGATCTCCACCAACCATAGTAACCACTTACCGGAGGGCCGTAAGCCTGTTTGCCTCCATATAAATGTCTTCGTCATTTTTACTAAGTCATGTCATGTGACATGTGCGAAAGGAGTCACTAGAGGCGCACTTTAAACAGTCATTTTTAGGGTTCCGTACCTCATTTGGAAAAACGGAACCTTTATAAGATCACTTTGTTGTCCGTCTGTCTGTCTGTCCGTCTGTCAAGACCCTTTTTCTCAGAAACGGCTAAAGGTATCAACTTGAAATTTATACCAACTAGTAAGGTATGGTGCCGTATAAAAACTCTAGTTTAATGCATTAAAAAGATATAGCAATGAATGTATAATTTTTGTATGGAAATGGCAAAAATCAAAAACCTCTAGGTTACTTCCAGTTACGTCACGATTCTGAAATTTGGAATGCTAGGAGCTTTTGTGACACAGTTAAAGAGAAAAGTCTGAAATTGAGGAACTTCGAAGTTTGTTAGGAAACAAAGTTATATTTGCGGTCAATGTCATACAATGACTACGTGAGCGACCGCAAATATAAGTTTGTCAATTCCTACACTTAGAATTTTTATTTTCTGACCATGACCACTGGTGCACGAACGGGATTTGAACCCACGACCAATGGCACGGAACCCTCAGGGCGCGCGTTTTCGCACTTGACCGTCTTTAGTTTTAGTCATTTTACTAGTTAGAAGTTACACTGATTCTTTCACCGACAGTCATATGCCCTTTTCAGGGCCACTATAGCTCAATCTGGTCACTGACCTAATACAGACTAATATGACCAAGAAAGAATCACTGACACGACAAGCAATGAAAAAATAAATGAGTACTTTCCTATTGAAGTTGTAGGCTACGTATTAGGTAGTTACCTGCTTAGTTACATCATCATCATCATCATCAACAACCTATAGAAGTCCACTGCTGGACATAGGCCTCCCCCAAAGAGTTCCACGACGAACGGTCTTGAGCCCTTTCCATCATCCATCATGTCATCGCCTGGTTCGTGGTCGCCATTCGAGAACCTTTACTCCCCAACGGTTATCGGTTCTGAGAGCTATATGGCCTGCCCACTGCCACTTCAACTTGCTAATTTTGAGACCTTGGTTTTTCTACGGATTTCCTCAGTTCGGATGTTATCACATAGTTACTTAAGTAGTTAAATTACGTGACCATTTGTGTTATGTGTGCCTATGTGATATGGCCCAATTGTAACGTTTATAAATAATGCAAATGCATGAGCATACTTAACAGAACAGCGCAATGTCATGGCCGTATATGTAGGTACCATTAGCTTTGCAATTTTATTAGGCGGTGATGTAATTTAACTTTGCAATTCATCCTGCTATCCTAGTTCCTACTAATAATAAAAATGCGAAAGTTTGTGAAGATGTTTATATGTTTGCTGTTCAATCACGCCGTAACGGCTCAACCGATTTCGTTGAAACTTGGAATAAATAAAGTTCTTTACTTTGTTGATCACTTTGTTGTCCATATGTCTGTCTGTGTTTCAAGACCCTTTTGCTGAGGAACGGCTAAAGGTATGAACTTGAAAGGATGACATGGGAAATCGTGGGCCCCAACCTGCAGTTATTTGATGAGTTAATTAATTCATTTCGTTAATTTTAAGTAGTAGTTTTAGTCATTAAAAGCTCTAAAGTAGAGGTGTTAGGTTAAACGCTAAAAATAGTAATTTCCGTGTTATTTTTATGCTACCTTCTTACTACGAACGCTTTTCTTAGATTGGTATAGTGCAGCGAAACAAAATCCTACCCGCAATCAATTGTTTTTGACTGTCACAATAAACCATTGTCATTTATGGCTTTCATATTTCGTTTCAGTTTTTTAGTTTTTGAGTAAAAAATGGAAATTCATAATTATTGCCAATTGCACTATTGCTTGAGGCTCAAGATTCCGACGATTCCTGGTACAAGACCAGCCACCGGTAATCCTTAATACTGTCACGTCTTGGTTAACCTTATCAGGTAAGTTTCTACATTTTCCTACGTAATAATATTACGTTATTTTACGATTCATGAAGCCTCAGGAGCTCCACACATCGAACGCGGCACGGTGCTTAAAAGAGCGCAGCGCTATTTGTTTAAAAGTTAAATGGCGACGCATCGCCCTGCCGTGTCTCTCCTTATTTGGTGTGCATCATGTGCATGCATTCTCCTAAAGATGCATCATATAAAATTCGGCAGCCGCAAAAAAGATCATAACTAGTCGTACGGAAGTCTGAAAGGGGTTTTAAAAAACTTTAACGACCTATATCTCTTTACTCCGGCTGCTTTTCAATAAAAGCCGCATATATTTGAAATCTACACGATTAATAATAATAATAATAATATAATAATATAAGCTTTTATTCTTACACATTCACAAAATACAAAACAAAAACATCCTAAATCTATAATAAGTACAATCAATATTTATAATCTTTATTTAATGTTCCTGTGTGTAAGGACCGCTTGCAGCGGCAAAAGCCTCCTCCAGCTCTCTCCACGATTAGCATAATGTAAAACTGAAAGTTTCATTACAAGTTTGCCCAATCTCCTTTATACCAACAATTAGGGTCCATTAGTTTCTAGTCTGTCAAAGAATCAGTGTAGTGAAAGAAGCGACTGGCATCGATACGTTGGCACCTTCCCACGTTTCGTCCACCTCCAGGACGGCTGGCGCAGCGGCAGCAGCGGCGGAGAGCCTTAAAAGGCGGAAATATTCGTCCCCTGGCGATGGATACTATTACTGCCTTTTGGGGTTGAGACGCTAGGACCTTGGGGCCCAGGGGCGTGGCTCCTGTTCGATGCTTTATCTAGGAGGCAGGTGGATGAGACCAATGACCGAAGGGCTGGTGCGTACCTCGGACAAAGGATCAGTATAGCGATCCAACGAGGTAACGTCGCCAGCCTTTTGGGCACGCTGCCGGTGGTTGGTGATCTAAACTCTGTTTTCTACTAGTAGTCGTAGAAAACAGAGTTCATTCCTAGTATAATATTATTTTAGCTTAATTATCAATTGTTATTATTTTTCTGTTAAAAAAGATTGTGTTTGTCCTATTTACTAAAATCGTAGAGACCTACATACAATAAATTTTATTGCAGGTTGTTGGGGCTTCGATGAAACGACAGTTGATTTTACATTTACTTTAACCCTTAATTCGACGGATTTTTTTTTTAATAAAATTATTAAAATAGTTGCAGAATCCGGTTTGTAGCTTGTATAGGACCCTACGAAAAATACTTAAAAAAATCTAGCTCTTTCAGTTTCCTGAAAAACATACGTCCATTATACTGGACATTAACAAGTTCATAAGAAATTAATGCGCTTGATTCATGTGCAGTATACTTCCCACTGTCAAAGAGAAAGATTAAAATAAACTAGTGGTTCCGTAGGAAAATATTCATTATATTTTGGTAAATTAGTCTCATAGTTACATAAGTTTACGCTTACAATACTAATAGTAACTCTGAAATCTTTTAGGTACAAAAATCTCACTATGTTTTGAACATAATAATCAGTTATCTATAGTCTTCATAACAATCAACATTTAGCTTATTCAAAAATAATCAGCATTATAGTTTTTAAGAATAAGTACTTATCATAAATAGCAATGTAGATTAATGTATAAAATCTTTTTTTTTACTTAATTATTGTGGAAATTGTAAAAGCAATTTTCTTTTTGCCACCAAGAACAACCTCTGATTGCATTTCAAACAATCAATGTTCGTTTTATTGTTTTTGTAGAACTAATAACGTCCATATGTTGTATATTGAGGCCAGTGGTTGTATCCATCATAACACACAGAAACTGGGGGCCTCGGTGCACTTGGTTTTTTCTTTTTCTGGCTCCATTAAAGTTTCACTTTCAACGTAAGTCTCGTCATTGTCGATTGAATTATTGTCTTGTGTATCACTTTCGGAGTTGTCTAATATATTCATGCACTGTATGCATGAATTGATGGAAGGGCAGGGTGAGGAGGACCACTCTTCAGTTCTATTAACAGCAATTTGGTCTCCATTCTCAGGTTCAGAACCAGTATCTTAACAGAAGGAGCATTTCAGGCGGCACCAATGCTACTATGCGTTGTCCTCTAGACTTAAAGCTCTGAAAAACGAAAAATAGTAAGGCACCTGCAGATCCCTAAAATAGTAACATAATAAACTACAAAATATAATTTTGTAATAATACGGCAACGGGAAGAATACAAGACATACGATATTATAAAAAGTTATCTACAACTTCGACAAGGGGAAGAATACTGGACATAGTATATAGCAGTTACTTTACTAGTAATTCGACGACGGGAAGTATACTGGACATACAAGTTGTGGGTGTCGTAAAAACTGAACAGTACTCAGTAAGAAAATCAAAACATTATAAGTAGTTTACTGGATCTGTTATCTGTAGTTTTCAATAATATTACAACAAAATAAGCCGTAAAACAATGAATAAAATGCAACTTACTGAGAGCCCGCGCAGCGCGTCTCTTCTACCCGCCATGTCGACATCGATTGTTCGCGAACCGTCCATGTGTGTGCGTTACCGATTTTTGACAGCATAGTTTGATATTTCAGGGTGCAATTATACACCTTGAATTCAAGACTTACGGTCAAATTTTTTATGTAGTTTTTTTTTCATTCAACGGGAAGTATACTGCACAGCGTCGAATTAAGGGTTAATGAGTTTTTGCATAGGTATCAATGAAATATAAAAATTAAAACTAAGAATCACGCGCACTCGCGGCCATGTTGAGTTGTCCAATATTGTCCACCGAGGCGCTAGCAGCGCGCCCGCGTTGCTAATAGTGTTGCACTTGCACGATTGGAATCAACTAGTGTTACAACTATTACAATCGATGTCGCGCTGCGACATGCTGCCCGCCGTTGAAGCGTCATCTTCAACAGGATCCAGAGGCAGGATACAGATCTTTGTGAAGTCTCTCTTAATGATTCCAGTGGCAGTTTGAATTTCAGCCACTCTACTGATGTTGTCTTTCTTTCCTGGGAAGACCTTGATTATTCTGCCCAGCAGCCATTTCATGGGAGGCAGCTGCTTGTCTTTGATTACCACAAGGCATCCTGGTCTCATTTGCCCTTGTGATTGTTTCCATTTGGTCCGGACTTGAAGCTCGCTGACGTATTCCTGTTGCCACCTGGTCCAGAAGTGTTGGCGGAGCTGCTGAATCCTCTGGTATCTGTTTAGGCGTGTGGTCTTGATCGAGGTGTAGTCCTTTTCTGGGAGCGCAACTAAGCTTCTGCCGACGAGGAAATGTCCAGGGGTAATGGGCAGGAAGTCATTAGGATTGGTGCTGAGGGGTGTCAAAGGTCTGGAGTTGAACAATGCTTCGATAAGTGTACGTGTGGTGGATAGTTACTCAAATGTTAAATGTGCCAAGCCTAAAACGCGACGCAAATGATGTTTGACAGACTTGACGCCTGCCTCATGCAGCCCACCTAAGTGAGCACTCTGAGGAGGCATGAAATGGAACCTTATCGAATCAGATGTAAAAGCATCTGTGATTGCATCTGAATTTAATTTTATGAGATTTATGATTTCGTTATGAGCGCCTACAAAGTTGGAACCATTATCACAAAATAGATCCGAAGGCTTCCCTCTGCGTGAGATAAACCTTTTGAGCGCCGCAATGAAATTAGCTGAGGTCATGTCGGCCACCAGCTCGACGTGGATAGCTTTAGTGGTAAAGCAAACAAAGATACAGATGTAAGCCTTGACTAATCGACAGCCACGCCCTTTCCGATCTGCCATCATGATAGGCCCAGCATAATCAACGCCGGCAAGTTCGAATGGAAAGGCTGGCTGTATGCGTTCTTTTGGTAAATTGTCCATAATTGGAGTTATGGTGTTACCCCGGTAACGAGTACAAAGAAAGCATTGTCGACTCACATGGCGTGCCTAGTCCCGTCCTCCAATTGGCCTATATGTTTCTCTCAAAGAGTATAGTAAATGTTGTGGACCCGCATGCAATAGGATTTTGTGTTGGTGTTCGAATAATAATTTTGTGAAAATGTGTTCTTTGCTGATTATTATTGGATGTACCTTGTCATAATTGTAGTTAGAGAGTGGTAAGCGACCACCTACTCTAAGTAAATTGTCTTCACTTGATATGAATGGGTTCAAAGATAGCAACCGAGACTTCTTTGAAAGAGGTTTGTTTGCCTGACTGTTTGTGTAATCTGTGGAGAATGATTCCTTCTGTGAGAGCAGTGCTAGCGCGTTTCTAGAACCTATCAACTCTTGTGATGTGAGTGGTCCAGTGTGTTTGTCTGTCTCTCTGATGTTATGTATGAATCTGAGCATGTATGCAAAAACTCTTTGCATGCGCTGAAAGTTTGAGAACCTGTGAAATGGAAATGATTCACATTTATTATTTGTTCCTATCAAGCAAACTGTTTTCATTTCTGGTAATGTGTTTTCCTTGTCATTTTGTGTTTTATTTACTAATTTAGGCCAGTGCTCCTGAGACTGTTTTAGAAATTGTGGACCATTCCACCATAAGCTGTTCTGCACTAGGGCAGAAGCTATTGACCCCCGTGATATGAGGTCTGCAGGATTTTCCTGGGAGGGAACGTGGCCCCAAACATGGTTACTACAAGTGGACTGTATTTCTGCTATTCTATTCCTTACAAATGTGTGTAACTTGTTTGGTTGCATGCCTAACCAACCCAGTATGATGGATGAATCGGTCCAAAGAAAGCAGTGATCGAAACTGACTCTCATGGATTGTTTGATTTTGACTAGTAACTGTGTACCTAGTAGCGCCGCGCATAGTTCCATGCGAGGAATTGTGATTGGCTTCAAGGGCGCTACCCTACCTTTGGCGCATAGTAAGTGTACTGCTGTGTTTTTGTCATTGTTTGATCTGATGTAGGCACAGGCTCCGTATGCACTTTCTGATGCATCAGTAAAGATATGTAATTGCACATTATTTGGATCATGAATGAATGCCTGTCTAGGTACCTGTACATCGTGTGTGCAACGAATGCCACCCATGTGTCCCTGATGTCATCTGGTACCTGCTGGTCCCAGAAAAGTTTGTGTAGCCAGAGTCTTTGGAGCATGATTTTGGCTTCCAAAACTGCTGGTGCAACTAAACCCAATGGGTCGAAAATTTGTGATATTACTGAAAGTATGTTTCTTTTAGTTATTTGTGTGCCTGAATCTACCTTAGTAGTGAAACAAATGGTGTCTGCTTCATTATCCCATGTGAGCCCTAGTACCTTTGCAGTGTGGCTAGGGGGTAAATTCAAATTATTCTGATTGTTACTTGTGTCTGATTGAATTGCCTCACTAACTTCTTTGTTATTGCATCTCCATTTTCTGAGTGTGAAGCAGCCTTTGTTCAGTGTTTTTGTTAGAGTTGTGTACAGGTCAATAGCCTGGCTAACTGTGTCCGTACCTGTAATTTGATCGTCTACATAATAGTCTTTGGCAATGATTTCCTGCAATTTAGGATCACTACATTCAAGTGCTAGTTGCTTTAAACAGCGTATTGAGATGAATGCAGAAGCTGCACTACCATATGTGACTGTGTTCAGTTCGTAGGTCTTTAATGGGAGGTGTGGATGGTCCCTCCATAAGATCTGCTGCAGTTTTCTCTGTTCAGGGTTAACTAATACCTGTCTATACATCTTCTCAATATCTGATGTTATTGCTATGTTATACTGCCTAAAACGTAGCAAAATGGACAGAATGTCATCCTGTATGGTTGGACCTACACGCTGCAGATCATTACATGAATAGCCAGTTGTTGATTTTGCTGAACAATCAAAAACCACCCTTAGTTTTGTTGTAGTACTGCCTAGTTTCATTACAGCATGATATGGTGCATAGTATGAACCTGGAGTTTCATGCGAGTTGTTTTTTGGTGCTTCACTCATGTGTCCTAATTCTGTGTATTCATGAATGAATTTAGTGATTACTTTAGATCAGGATTAGTTTTGAATTTTCGCTCTAGTGACAAGAACCTCTGTTTGGCTAATGTGTATGTGTCACCTTACAAGCTTGGAGATAGTTTCAATGGGATGTTGACTACAAAACTGCCATTGGTCAATCTCTTTGTGTTTTTTACAAAATCATTTTCGCATTCTATTTCATCAGCTGAGTACTGAGATGTGTTTGTTATCAATTGATTCTATTTTCCAGAATTTTTCCAATTGATCTTGATTGACAGTGCCTTTCTGGGTGAAGCCACAGAAAATATCACAGCTTGAGTGAGTTCCTCCTAATATCCAACCAAATACTGTTTTGAATAATGTTAGGCTACCTACTGGCAACTGAATTTTGCTTGGTTGGAGTAAACGCCAAAATATGCCATTACCTATCAGCAGATTGATGTAGGAGCTGTGATTGAACTCTGGGTCAGCTAGCTTTATCCCCTTGGGTATGCCAAAGCTTTTCCTATCTATGTTGTTCTGAGGCCATGGACCAGTGATGTCCTTGATGACCAAACAAATTAACTTGATACTGAAATCAGAATAATTTGATGATAATTTTATGTTGCACATTTTGTTTGCTGTTGTCTCAACACTATTGAGACAAGTGAGAGGACTGACTACATCACTAGTTGGTATGTTGTGTTTTTTGCAAAAGTGTTCGGTGACTAAGTTGACCGAGCTGCCAGAGTCCAGTACAGCACGTACAGGAACAGGCCTATGATGGTCTGTATTATGAACCTGAGCTACAACCGTCGATAATAGACCCTGCGGCAATGAATTGCAAAAGAGTACAGCAGTAGCATTTTGTTCATCAGTTTTGTTATGTTCAGTTGAGTTCTGCTTTGAGTGTATGTGCAGTAATGTGTTGTGTTTTTTGTTGCAATGTTTGCATGATCGATTTGCAAAATTTGAATTGGAAAATACACGTTGGTAATTTGTGTAAGAAATTAAACCAATTCTCTTACGCTATGTACATGCTTCGTAAGGTGGTCAATGAGGCTGCTGTCATAACAGCTTACCATGGTTTTGTTGAGTCTGCTTTACGATATGGTATTATATTTTGGGGTAATTCCACTTTGAAAGAGCAATTATTTATAAGTCAAAAGAAATGTGTCAGAGCCATATGCAATCTACAAAAGACTGACAGCTGAAAACCTTACTTCACTCAACTGAGAATCTTAACATTGCCCTGTCTCTATATTTATGAAATATCAGTTTTTATAAAGTGTAATATGGACCTTTTTGAAAACTTAAGAAGCTGTCGGAATAACCACAAAATCAAACTAAAAAAAACTGCGTTGTTGAACAAGAGTGTGATATGTATGGCTGTTCGTGTGTACAATCACCTACCTAAACCTTTACTTGATACTTCAAGCCTTCAGTATTCAAAGTGAGACTGAAAAAGTTACTATTGGAAAGGGTTTATTATTCAACCCATGATTATTTTAATGACATTTTTTATAATAGCACTATTTTATTGTAATTTAAAGCTCTGACACCTACTTAATTTTTTTGAAAATATGTATATTGCATGCGTACAACGCTGAATATGGCTGCTCCTAATTTGTATTATATTATGTAACAACTGTACCTAACCTATATTACGCAATAAATTACTTTGATTTGATTTGATTTGATTTGATCCATATTTGCACTTGTTGGTTGGATGGCCTTTGAATAGGCAATTTGCACAAATATCTAGTGACTTTGTTTTGGCTTATCTGTCTTTAGGAGACAAGTCTAAGAATGTTTTGCAGTTGTACAATGCATGTGATTCATGCTTGCAAATTGGACAGTTCTTTTTTTTTGTGTTCTGTGTGAGTAATGTTCTTAAACCTTCTGTACGCTCACCTTTAGTGTTTCTCTGCTCTAATGTTTCTAACATGCCTGCTCTTGTTCTAATGAATTTGATCAAGTCATCAAACTTGCTTATTTGATGATCAGGATTCATGCTTTTGTATTTTTCCCATTCATGTATTGTTTCTGTGTCTAGTTTAGTGCACAGAATGTGTATGAGTAGTGTGTCCCAGTGCTGTGTGGGTTCCTGAAGTATCTCAAGAGACTTCAGATTTTTTATGAATGTGTCGACTAACCGCCTCAATTGTAATGCACTATCTTTGTGTATTGGGAATACATTGAACAGTGACTTGATGCGGTTTGCTACCAGTAGTCTTTTGTTGTTGTACCGCTCACATACTAAATCCCAAGCAACTTTGTAGTTATGTGCTGAAAATTCAATTGTTTTTATAACGAGTGCCGCACTGCCCTCTAGGTATGATCTCAAGTAATAGAACTTTGTGATGTCCATTATGTTTGTTTTTTTGTGTATCATTTACTCATACATGTCCCTAAACTCCAACCATTGGCAATATGTACCATCGAACTTGTTCAATTTAATTTCAGGCAATTTTCACCTACCTTGCTTTGCTTTACCTCTTGCTCCACATCATGATAAATGCCTGGTTTGCTCTCACTAGATGGATTGCTCTCACTGGCTACCTTCACCGAGGGAAGCTTCCGGATAATGGCCTGAGCTCGGGCCATGCTGCTGTAGTATGAGTTTCAAAGGAGTCCCTCTCTTTGAGTTGAGTATCGGGATCATCACTGCTCATTTCAACCTGGAATTGCACACCATTGAAATCTGTTAATAATGGTTCCAGCTTTGATTGGCGGATCTCAACCTCAAGCATGAGGTTTAATGCTAGATCTTGTTCATCGGTGATGCCATTGAGAAATGATATGAAGTCTGTCAAACGGGCTTTGAGTGTTTTACGGATTAGTAATTTTAACTATTCTTGAGTCATTGTTACTTGCTCGATGTAAATGCAGCAACTGGAATGGATTGTACCTGATGAAATGTTAGATTGAAAATGTTCTGTTAAATGTAGGAGTGGGTGGTAAGTCAAGGAATAGGAACTTAGCTGGATTTGCATGCGACGTTGCGTTGCGTTGCACTCCCAATATGGCGGTTTGCGTTTGCAAAAATACGAGTCTAGCCAATATCCAATTGATGCTCCTTGCTCAGGATCCCTGTTTGCTCCTTGTTGATGATTAGAATGACTCTCCGGCTCTGACGATGATGTTTGATGTAACGTTATTCTTGTTCTAGTTGAATATGTTCATTTGCCGTGTTCGGCAAAGTGGCGTCCTTTTGTTGAAAAGTTTTCTGTAGTAACTGATTCGTTTTTGAAGGCTCGCAGGACCAATGTTGGGGCTTCGATGAAACGACAGTTGATTTTACATTTACTTTAATGAGTTTTTGTATAGGTATCAATGAAATATAAAAATTAAAACTAAGAATCACGCGCACTCGCGGCCATGTTGAGTTGTCCAATATTGTCCACCGAGGCGCTAGCAGCGCGCCCGCGTTGCTAATAGTGTTGCACTTGCACGATTGGAATCAACTAGTGTTGTACTATTACAATCGATGTCGCGCTGCGACACCAGTGAAGGAATAAAAGTGCACCTCTTGACTATATTTTACAATTCAGCACGCACAAACCGCTTAAAATTCCAAAATGTTAAATAATATCGGCATTGTTTTGTATAAAAAGAACTAACCAAAATAACAGTAAGCTCAATTTAATTTACCTTGTTAACAATAAGGTCGTGTCGTTGATTTGATTTAAAATATTTCATTATTGATAGGCAACATTTGTTTTTTTTTGTTCACCTGCAATCTACAAGGTAAGATATATTTTTTTTTTTTTTTTTTTTTTATTCCGGAAATATCACACACGGTCAACTGATCCCAAACTAGGCATATCTATGAACGAAATCTATGATTGATCTATGAACACCTACTAAGTATCGAAGAGACTTAGTTCTGCAGCATATGTAATCAAAAAGATTCCTTTCTTTCATCATTCAATATTCCAGCCGTTTGTCCACTGCTGAACATCGGCCTCCCCCACATATTTCCGGAGTAACTTCCCATCATGTGGCTTCAATTTGCCCATACTCACCACGCTGGTCATGCGGGTTGACGAGCGCAGTAGGGACGCTGCTGCCCATCCCCTAACTTTTTTCCCTTAGTCGCCTCTTACGACATCCGCGGATAGATAAATATGAAGGGGCCTATTCTTCAGCCGGGGCCACCACGGCTCCTATACATTGTTTGAATCTTTTAAGTACAAACTCCGAAAATGGTTGATTGCTCAATCAATTTATAATTATGAAGAATTTACCTATTGATATAAAATGTGGTTAATTATTCTTAGAATTTAATTTTTGAATTCGAAGATTTTTATTATTATTAATTTTGTATTTACGTTTGACTATTTTTTATTAGTTTTCACTATGATTGTTATTGTTTATTTAAAATTATTTAATTTTTTATGTTGATAATTGTGTGCCTACTTTTAAAGTATGGACCCACCTAGGTTTATTACCTACTGTCTAATATATAAGGAAACATGCGAATTTAAAATCCCCCGTTTATATTTCTATACAACCTTCCCACAATCTAATTTCAACCTTAACGTACTGAACACCTACTGATAATGATGTGACCTATAACCACCTCTCCCACGTGGCACTGCTTCGTGAGGAGAGTGATCTATTGAAATATTTAGGATTATTTAGCATTATGCATTAAGTACAGTTGACCGTGTGTAATATGTCCGGTTTTAAAAAAAAAAAAAAAAAATTATAAGTTCTTTTATAAAATGCTACTAACAAATTATGGATCCATGTCGTCCGAAATAAAATATATATTTTTTATAACCTTTGTTACGAATAAATGAACTATGAATGGATAATCTTAGGATAGGAAGATTACAACCACTACACCACCAGTGTTCTCTCAACAGACAACATGGATCCGGCTATGGCATTAGAAGTAGCGGCGATGTCCCGCCAGGGGGCGCTAGATGAGGCCATAGCAAGAGGAGATTCTGACGTTCAAGAGTTCTACCGTAACTGCATCGTGTTCCTCACTGGAGGGTCAGGGTTCATGGGCAAGCAGATGATCGAGAAAATGTTCAGGTACCTAACGTATTCTCGTTCTTAATTGGAGCAACCCGACTCACAGAAGATCGCAGCCAAATAACATTATTTGTTTCAAATTGTGTTCCTGCGGTGAGTAAGGGTGCCAGAGCTCTTTAGGGGGGTGGGGGGAGGGGTTGGCAACGCGTGCGTGATGCCTCTGGTATTGCAAGCGCTCATAGGCTACGGTAACCGCTTACCAACAGGTGGGCCGTATGCTTGTTTGCCAAAAAAATTATGTCCGTGCCACGAATGAAGGTTCCTATACGCAGTGAATCTATGGCAGTAGAAGAATATAGTGAACTAGCATACGCCTGCGGCTTAACTCGCGTGGCACCTATGAGGATAAAAAGTAGCCTATATGCTATTCCAGACTATAATCTAGCTGTGTGCCAAATTTCATCCAAATCCGTCCGGCCCTCTGGGCGTGATTGAACCACAAACATCGTCATAAACTTTCGCATGTAGGATTATTAGGATATGATTTTGGGTTTGACATATTGCACTTTCTACTCAGTAGATGAGCTCTACGACTTACCTATTATTTAGTCGTAGGTACCTAACAGGTATCTACCAACATAAAAGTACATAATATAATTATATACCTACTTATAAATAATAATTAATTAAGTACCCAATAATGTGGTCACAATATTTTATTACAGATAATGTACCCACCTGACTTGTAACTTGGCGTTATTAATAAAGAATTGTATTGTATTGTATTGCAAGATCCTAAAAGTCAAACTCAAAATTAACGTAAGACATAAGAATCATTTTTAACCGACTTCTTCGTTCCTTCCTCCTTTCGTTCCTCTTTTCGGAGGAGGTTCTCAAGTCGGCTGTATTTTTTTTGTGTGTATGTTACTCGATATCTCCGCCAATACTAAGATGTCGGCGCCGAGTGCCGACTTTCGTAAACCGATTTTGATATTAATTTAATTCCTGAGGGATTGCTACTTGTCCCGTAAAACTTAAAAAAACGTCATCCTCTCTTGAAATCACGACTTGCCCAAATATTTTTTGTCGAAGGTGGTATGGTATGGTTATCCCCGCGACTTCGTTCGGTTGCTGCTAATTTTACATAAACTTTAACCTTAGGAGTTGTGTGTCGTGAATTTATTTCTGTGCACCCATACGTTACAAGCTACCCTGCAAATTTCACACTCTTAGGATTTTGGTTAGGCTCTGCGTTGATTTTCAAAGAGAATAAAACCACTACGTTTGATTGTCAGTCAGTCAAGCAGTACCATAAGAGTTATTATTAATGATGAATGGATGTCATAGTTACTTTTGTTTTTTGTTCGAAAGCGTAGGTGGCCAGTGTCATCCTCAGTAGGTAAGCAAAACGCAAAGAGGTTGATAACAAAAAAAGAGGTTGGTATTAATCTTGTAAATATTCAGGAATTTGAAGTCAGTTTTTAGTTTTTGTAAAAAATGTCTTAATAGATGACAAATTGCACGGAGTTTGGCTTTAGTGTTACTTCTCTACAGTATAAATAAGTTTGATATTTTTGTTTTAAGGTCATGTCAACTATCCAAGATGTTCGTACTCTTGAGGCCCAAGAAAGGAGTGGAAATACAAGAGCGATTGAACGTGATATTTCAAGACCCGGTAAGGTTATTTCGTTGCCTGGGGTGCTATTGTGTAAGCAAACTGGGAATGACGTTCGTAACTTTGGGGGTTTAAATAATCTAAGCCATGTCAAAAACGCTTAAAAATTTACAATAGGAATCTTCTTAACCTCAGCTCCCTTCCCTTTATGTTTGAAACCTTTCAGATGATGCTAAGATCGTTAAAATCAGCATCAAAGTTGTGAAAGCCATTACCATTTTGCTTACACAATAGCTCTGCTGGGTTCTTTTTTTGGGGTGTTTTGTATTAGGTCAGCGACCAGAGTGAAGTAGGTTAGAATCAAAGTTGAAATAAATTCAAGCTGTACCTACCTAGGTGTAGTGTATGCCTTGCACCACGCTGGTTCCTAGCAGGACAACTCTCTCGTTATTATTATATCACATATGCGCGCCTGCTCGTGCCGGCTTGACCACAGACTGACTGACTCCCAGAGAGTATGTATCCATCTCTCCATCTCAGGTGTCATCTGTTATCTGTCACTGTCAGTTGTCCCCCGGAGACAGCATAAGTTAAGGAATGCAGGTATCCTTAAATACTAGTCACTACACTAGGTATTATTATTATTAATAGTATTAATTTATTTCAGACCATGTCCATATAAAAGTAAAAAATAATAATTAATTATATAAAATCACAACGCATTACACAAAATTAAAAATAAAATCAAATAAAAACCCATCAAATTACAACCAATATAAAATCAAATAAAAAAAACTAATAACTATTTAAGAAACCATACAGTTGGCATGTGCATGAAAAGTGAAAAATCGATAATTTCATGGAGAATATGGTATTCTATAAAAGACAAACAAATATATATTACTATTCCGCTAATCTATTCGTCATAAGGTCAACAAAATGCAGACGCGTGAACCTCCCACAACGCCCGAAATAAGAAGCCATGCAAAGCTACTTACGTGCAGTTTTTTTTATATTTTATTCAACTTAGTTGGCAAGCAAGCTTACGGCCCACCTGTTGGTAAGCGGTTAACGTAGCCTATGAGCGATTGCAATACATCACGGCCGCGTTGCCGATCCCGAACCCCCCCACCCCTAAAGAGCTCTGGCAACCTTTTTTTTTTATTATTAGCCGTATTTCCCTAGTGTACATTTTTTTTTCTTTCTATTTATTTAGGGGCTATCCATTGCTGGATAATGGCCTCCTCCATCTCGTGCCATCCTCCTCTGTCTCTTAACCTTTGTGTCCATATTTTCCATATTTTCTGGCAACCTTACCTTAAATTAATATACATAAATAAGTTTATTAGAATATTGGTACCATGGTAATCGCACCTGTTGTCCGAGCCATCTTCCTTTTGATATAATCGTATCTTGGTTTCCTCGATACAGGCTTAGCCTAGTGAGGAAACCACTACATACTTCCACCATAACCAAATAGTTGTCTGCAAAGTACCTCAAAACTGTAGTTAGTCTGTATATTTTTGCAGTAAATAAATATTTTTTTTTTTTCATTTTCTTTTTCACCCACTCACCGCAGGAACACAACACTATTTGAAACAAATAATGTTATTTGGCTGCGATCTTCTGTAAGCCGGAGGTACCTCCAGGCGGGCTGCTCCAATTTAGAACGAGAAAATCTCGCTGTGCCCTACCTCCTCCTAAAAGTTGTGCGTGTTTTTAAGTGTCTCAACAATTTTTAGGTGTTTGAATCTCTGCGGAAGCAGCAACCAGACTTCCAACGGAAGATTGTGGCTGTAGAAGGAGATGTTGCAGAAATCAGACTCGGTATCCGTGACGAGGATTGGGAGACACTCACTAACGAGGTACGATAAAAATAAAGACGGTCAAGTGCGAGAACTCGCACCCTGACCATTGGTCCATTGGACCATTGGTCGTGTGTTCGAATCCCGGTCGTGCACCAATGGATATAAAACCAGAAAACAAAAATTCTAAGTGTAGGAATTGAGCTTTGCGAAGTATATGTGGAGTAACTTTGAAAGATAGAGTGAGAAACAGTGTGATAAGAGAGCGTTGTGGAGCGAAAGAAGACGTAGTGATGAGGATTGAGAAAGGTATGCTGAGGTTTGGTCATGTAGAGAGGATGAACGAAAGAAGATTGACGAAACATGTGTATAAGGCGAGTGTGAATTGGAAGGGGAAGACCGCTGAGTACGTTTAGTGACCAAATCGGTGACGTTTTGGAAAAAGGCCAGGTCATGAGTACCCTAAACCGACCCTAACAGCATGTATGAGGAATGTGATGAGAGTGAATGAAGCAAAAGAGGTATGTCAGGATCGTAGCAAGTGGAAAACCGTGGTCACTGCCTACCCCTCTGGGAAACAGGCGTGATTTTATTTATGTATGTAGGAATTGACAAACTTATATGTTGTCAATGTCATACAATGACTACGTGAGCGCAACTCACGTAGTCATTGTATGACATTGACAGCAAATATAACTTTGGTTCCTAAAAAACATCAAAATTCCTCAATTTTAACATTCAATTTTAACAACAAAGTGATCCTATAAGGGTTCCGTTTTTCCAAATGAGGTACGGAACCCTGAAAAACACATATTTTTAGATTTTTCAATATTTTTTCTAGTTTGCTGTTATTGGATCTTTATAACTAACTAGCTCGCGTGGTACGTTAAAAAGCCTATATGCTAAAAAAACTCTATTTATTTTTTTATTAGTTTCATTTTGAGCCGCTTCGGCGTGATTGAACAACAAACATCCAAACATCCTCACAAACTTTATTAGTAGCTGGACTGGCCTCATAACTCAGTTGGTAGTAACTCTGCCTTCTGCGCTATAGGTCGCGGGTTCGATTCCCGCACTGGACAAACATTTGTGACTAACACAGATGTTTGTTCTGTGTCTGGGTGTTAAATATATATCTATTATGTATATCAGCCTCTGGTACCCATAGTACAGGCTGTGCCTAGTTTGGGATCAGTTGACCGTGTTGTGATATGTCCGGAATATTTATATTTATTTTATTTTGAGGACTTTTTGGCGGGAACTTGAGAAAGTGATGTTGTGCTCTCAATTTATTTTACAAAACTAGTGTTAAATTGAATAATATTATGTGATTATGGTGGTGTTTTGCGTAATATTGTTTGAGTAAACCGCACGAGTGAAGTGAAATGAAATGATGGCGTGTATCGTCATTTTTCGAGTTGGTGTCTAGAGGTCCCATAAGGTTTTAGTAAAATAGCCACCATCTTACTAAAACTGAATTTGACTTGACTTGACGGTGACTTGACCATGACTAAGTAGTAAAATGAAGGAGAAAGATAAAAATAACTACGAAGAAATATAAACGTAAGACTTGGCGGTAAGGCCTAGATGCCATAGCCAGCACTAAAGGGAAAAAACTTCAAAAAAAATAAAAAATATATTTTTATAATTAGGATTGTTAAATATACGAGAAATTCAACATCAAGATTGCTACCTGAAACAGCTGAATAATAGAGTTTGAACTGTTTTGATCCCAAAACAGCAGATTTTGGCAAAGTGTATTCCAATAATTATGACGGCCATGTGCGAGAACGGGGTCAGAAAATCTTCTAAAAAATTAGATAAAAAAAAATTTAAAAAAATTAAAAAAAAAAAACATGAAACTTTTTACGAAATTAATTTTCACCCGCGCACGAAGAAGGATTTATTCGAATGTCGAACTGACCACTACAGAATAGTCTACAAAAAAATAAAAAAAGGCGCCATGCGCTGTTATCTACACCGAAATTCAGTTTCGATTCAAATAAACTTCTAAAAAATGTCAAGTGACGACGACAGTGATTTTGATTCGACTCCAGAATGCATACAATCTGAAGCCTCTGGTATAGTTGGAAACTTACTTCCAGAATAATCATTTCTTTCTACTTAACAGTCATTGTTTTCAATTGCCTCGCAGAAAGTATAAAAAGTAGAGTATGCATCGCGGGCTTAAATGTGTATTTGTCTTGGGTGATCTTGAACCCCTCGTACTCAGGATTCTTGCCTTAGCTCCCTCGCTCCGCTCAGGAGTTAACCATAGAATCCCTCGTTCTCGGGGTTCAATAAAGCGCCCTTGACATAATACACTACTTTAAGCCCTTGTTGCATAATCTACTATTTTCTATTTATTGGTTTACAGGTGAATGTTATCTACCACATTGCTGCAACCACTAGGTTTGACGAGAGCCTTCGAGTGGCAACCATGATCAACGTACGAGGGACTAGAGAAGCGATCGCTCTGGGCAAGGCTTGTAAGAAGCTCAAGTGAGTAATATTCCCATTTGTAGTATTGTACTGATCACATTCCTCATACATGCTCTTCGGTTTAGGGTACTCTTGACCTGGCCTTTCCATCACCGATTTGGTCACTAAACGTACGCCGAGGTCTTCCCTTTCCAACGGTTCCATTTACACTCGCCTTATTCACCTGTTTCGTCAATCTTCTTTCGTTCATCCTCTCTACATGACAAAACCATCTCAGCATTTCTTTCTCAATCTTCATCACTACATCTTCTTTCACGCCACAACGTTCTCTTATCACACTGTTCCTCACTCTATCTTTCAAAGTTACTCCACACATGCTTCGCAAAGCTCTAATTTCCACTGCATTTATCCTACTTTGATTCTTTTTTTTCACCCAACTTTCAGTACCAAACACTCCTCCGTGCACAGCCAGTGGTGCATATTTTTTACATAAAAGACAACCCTAAGTATTTTTGCAAAGCTAAATATGTACTACTTGCAGGTCGTACGTTCACGTATCTACAGCATACACCTATGCTATGCAAAGCCTTGTAAAGCAAGAGGTTTATGAAAAGTTCTACCCGAGCCCCATACCACCCGAGACATTAATATCCATGGCGGAACACATGGAGGTTGATAGATTGAACAGAATCACAACGGGGTGAGCATTTTTGTTTATAAATTGGTGGTGTAGCAATTAGTGACTAAATTCCGATGCTGCTTGTCTTGTCACTGATTCTTTCTTGGTCATCCTGCATTATGGTCAAAGACTATGTTGAGGTGTGGTGGCCCTGAAAAGGGCCTATGACCGTCGATGAAAGAATCAGTGTAGTGAAAAGATTAATTGCGCCTGTAAGAGGCTAGGCTCCTTTAATGCACAATTCCGATGCAAAGGTACGAATCCCTGCACTTATTGACTTTCCATTCGAAATATGGGTGAAATTCGAATGCTCGGTAACGGTTATGGAAAATTTCGTGAGGAAACCGCAGATAGACGTCGAAATTCTGAAACATTGACATATGCATGAAAGTTCTATGCGAGCCCCATACCACCCGAGACATTAATATCCATGGCGGAACACATGGAGGTTGATAGATTGAACGGAATCACAACAAGGTGAGCATCTTAGTTTTAAGAGCTTGCGGTGTAGCGGTAGTGACCCCACTTTCCGAGCCAAACGTTCGTATCACAGTCGTGCACTGATCGACTTTCGCAAACGGTTCAGGAAATTTTCTTGAGGAAACTACCAGATAGACGTCGAACTTCTAAGACATAGACATATGCATGAAAGGATCCTCTAGAAGGCACAATAGTTATTTCAAAATGGTAATTGATCCTTCTTCGGACAGCTCTCATTCTGGTGGACGAGTTCTGGCATTGTTAGCAACCTTGTAGTTAAAAGTGACGACGATGATTGTGAGAAAACCCATCCTGGATTGGCTGGTTTAGGACCGTGTATCACAGGTTTGGGCAGAATTAAGTGAGTTCGCTCTTGCCTAGAAACGCCGAATACCTGTTAGGGGCTATAGGTACAGGATGGCCTCAAGGAGTTTTATCCTATTGACTCCTATGGGGTGTGAGGGGTTCCAAACAATACCGACTGGAACCCAAGCCAACCTCACCGGCACGCGGTACACCCTGCCGACCAGCGAACGAGGCTCTGGCGCCCCACCCACCAACCCGCACTGGACCAGCGTGGTGGGTTTATGGTCTAAACCCCCCTTATGATAGAATCCGAAATGAGGAAATCCGTAGAAGAACCAAGGTCACCGATATAGCATTCAGAATTAGCAGGTTGAAGTGGCAGTGGGCCGGCCATATAGCTCGTAGAACCGATAACCGTTGGGGAACAAAGGTTCTCGAGTGGCGACCACGAACCGGACGACGCAGTGTTGGAAGGTCCCCCACCCGATGGACCGACGACATTGTGAGGGTTGCGGGAAGTCGGTGGATGGAGAAGGCTCAAGACCGTTCGTCGTGGCACTCTTTGGGGGAGGCCTATGTTCAGCAGTGGACTTCATCAGGCTGATGATGATGATGATGATGATGTTGATGTTCCAGTTTAATAGAAGACTGGCCGAATACATACACGTTCACCAAAGCGGTGGCTGAGGAGCTGGTCAGAACTATGACAGACGGTCTCCCGATTTGCATCGTCAGGCCTGGAGTAGGTAAGTACTTAATATAGCAGGTATATGGTTACAACGATCTATTTACTTATAGAGGCTCTGATTACCCCCTTAGATACCTTCAAGAATGGTTAATTCCTTAGTTGAGGAAATTACCTACATATATTATATCGTGAGCCCATTAACCTACGGGGTGGTTAATGAATTGTCTTGTTATTAACTACAACATTACCTACGTCAATAAGTAGTTTTGTATTTTTTTAATAATTTAAATAGTAACCCCTTTTTTGGGGGTGCCCAAAATAGGGGTGCAACATTGTTTCTATATACAAGAATGTATCTGCTCTTAAATAAATCTGAGAAGCAAATAACGTAAAACATTAAATAACTAAATTATCTTTATGTTTCTATAAAACCCATTGTACCCCTTTTAGGGGCAGTCTTGTAACTAATTGTAATCTTTCGTGTCCAGTGGTATGTACGTACAGGGAGCCTTCGCCGGGGTGGCTTGACATCAGCAGTGCCTATGGAGCTTCAGGGGTATGTATTAATTATTACAAGTTTTTCTTAATATCAAGAATATTAGAGGATCTAGTTCCCAGGGCCTATGGGCTATAGGCATGAAGTATGGTACTTATACGTATATAAACGCGACGCAACTCCTATTAGAAGATTTAAAGTGTACATAAAGAATAATCTTACAAAGAAGCGTACTATAAACTAAATGATTATATAAATTATAAAACCGCATGGCCTGAAGTCGCTCTGCCCCTCGACAGCTAAAATGCCATTTTGCAGTGTCTTTACAGTTTTTGCTTGCATCATATTTTAAGTATTATTTAATTTTATATAAGCATTAGGTACATATTTCATCAAGTGTAGCGTGTGCTGCCCTCAGATCATTTGTTGAAGCTCATATTTTTCTTCTTTTTTTCCATTTATAAGCTCTTATTTATTAGGGATTATAATTAGATTACTTTTCTTTTGAGCCTAACCTAGTTCGATCGGCTCCGCACTGAAGCTTTAAATTCAATTTTGTGTTTGTTGCCTGATTTTTCTAGGCTTGGTCGCGAGGAACAGGCATAGCTTCACCTAGTTTTTAAGACGTTTCAAAGTGATCCAAGTGATTTTATTGAAATTAAAAAAAATTAGATATATAGAATAGAATAGAAAAACATTTATTTTGTTACCAATACAGTCAGACTTAACATGCAATTCAACATCATGGTAACAAAAATGGCCACCACTCAGCATGTGCTAGGGCAGAGCAGTGAGAGCACTTGGATATGAGCATGCAGTACTACTGCGATAAAATTATGAATCTAATAATAATAAACACATTCCTATAAAATTTGAAAACTCTTTATACTTGAATTATCTCCATCTATCCCACTAAGGCTAAGGACTCACGAAGCGGTTTTCACCCGCGCCCGCCGCGGTTGCGGGCCCGCAGCCTTTGTAGAATTTATGTAAAAAATGAAAGCACATTTCACGACGCGTTTTACGCTCGCGGCGTGTGCGATTGTTTGCGGGTCCCGCTGCACCGGCGGTCATCTTGTACCGGCGGGCGCGGGCCGCGGTCCCGCAGCCGCGCGATCTGCGATCGGTTGGCGGGCGGTTGTGAAATAAGTATAACCATGGCGGTCTGGAACTCAACTGATCGTTTAACCGCCCGTCTTGCGATAATCAACCGCCAAGTTTGCGAGCGATAATCGCAACCGCGACGGCTGCGTAACCGCACAAAACTCCGGTCTCGTGAGTTTTGAAAAAACTCCATTCCGCCACCGCGGCGGGTGCGGGTGAAAACCGCTTAGTGAGTCCATAGCCTAAGTCGTGCGGGCGAAGCTGCAAGGTCGTCATTTTAGACCCCTATACTTGTAACTTCGCATGGCTGAAATTTTACATTGAAAGTGTTGTTGGCATTTAACTATTTTCATTTTAGATTATTACAGGAGTTGCTCTTGGGATACTGCACATTTATTACTGTAATACTGCCTCGATGATCGGTTTGGTGCCGTGTGATTACGTCAACAATGCTATCATTTCCGCTGGTAGAGCAGCGAGCTGTAGCCCAGGAGGGGGCAGCACTAAGATCTATGTCGTGAGCAGTAATATGAGGAACCCTATTAAACAAGGTAGATACCTACTGTTGAGGATAGTGAAAGCTCCTTCATGTAAACTCCCAGGTTCAGTACTAACAAACTAGACAATCTAGGTATAAATAAAAATGCGTAAATCAGAGGATCGACTGACGTGTGTCATCGTGAGCTCGACAGCCAAGTCACAGATAACATAATACTATACTAGTAGCCAAGTGAAGCTTTTCGGGTGCGGGCGCGGGGGACGAGGATGAACCGGTTCTTTCGTATAATTATGGTATATTTTTGCCTAAACACCTACTACGTAGGGTATTTTCCCCTAAAAGAGACGTTTCATCAATATATGGAGCCTGGGCCTACACTGTGTACACTACTCTAAAATATGGCTAAGCAATAAAGTAAACGTATTAAATTGGTTATTTTATTTAAATTGACTTCGTTCTAAGGTACATTAAGATTTTCTTCGACAAAGAGAGCAACACACAGCGCTACAAAAATATGGCGGATGGACGTGCGTGAAATGTCATTTTGACAACCTACATTTATCTGACAAAACAAAAACAACATGTCATGAAAAATATGTCAATGTCATGTCAAACGCCAATTATAAACCAACATGGCGGCCTTCGAATAGTATTCACATATTAAAAAACTTACCAGAAGAACTATTCTTGTACCATCGCATTTGTCTTCAAATTAATGAAATTGTATTTTTCTTGTAATCTCCTATTTTTTCCTAATTTTTCTATGTAGTGTACATGGACCAGGCCCAGAATGAAATGGCTCCTTTAGAGTATTTTTTGGCGCCTAGGGTATTTTTTAGGGTATAGAATTTGATAGGGTATTTTTGGAGGAACTTTTTTTTATAGTGTGGGGAAAAAAGTCCACTACAAATAAGCAATTTAAATCTACGGTCAAAAGTCTGATTTTGCAAAAAAAGTTTGTAATACCTATATTGTTTGAATACATCGTTCCACCCTATCGGCAGCGCGCCCCCACAGTTCAGCTCCACAGTTCGCAAAGTAGCAGGTACGGACTACATCAGCTGAGACCACCCTAGTTTTTTTTTTTTTTTTTATACAACTGAGGTTGCAAACAAACCTGTTGGTAAGCGGTTACCGTAGCCTATGAGCGCTTGCAATGCCAGAGACATCACGCACGCGTTGCCGACCCCGAACCCCCCTCCCCCTAAAGAGCTCTGGCAACCTTACTCACCGCAGGAACACAACACTATTTGAAACAAATAATGTTATTTGGCTGCGATCTTCTGTAAGGCGGAGGTACCTCTCCAGGCGGGCTGCTCCAATTTAGAACGAGAAAATCTCGCTATGCCCTTCCTCCTCCTAAAGATAGCCTTTGCAGAGCGTAGCATGAGCTGCCTAGCTTTGCAAAGAGTTTGTCAATGTGCGTAGTCCAGGTAAGAGCTCGGTCGATTTGAAATCCCAAGAAGGATACATTTCGGAGAGTGTGCGATTGAACTCTTTGATTTAGTCCCCCCATCCCCATTCCATCATCGGACAACCAGACGCACGGACACGCGACATCCGTTCATGGTTGATATACCACCTTGCCGCACCAAGCGCTTTGCGTCTACCTTTATAATGCGGACAGCCAAAGAGTGGAACTCGTTGCCGGCGTCTGTGTTTCCGAATACCTATAATTTGGGTGTCTTCAAGACCAGAGTGAATAGGTTTCTTCTAGGCAAACGTGCTACACCGTAGACCACATCATTACTTAACATCAGGTGAGATTGTGGTCAAACGTTAGCCTATTTCGTATAAAAAAAAAAAAAAAAAAAAAAGGCGGTCGTTTGAACTTGCTCTATGGGTGTCTTGTGGATCGAGACCGGTAGGCTCCTAGCTTTGTGGCCAGTTATGGATGGAGAAGTGTATGAAGTGGGAATTCAGAACTAGCCCGTTCCACTAAAACCACTGCGCCACTTCAACCGCTAGCCTTGTTCAACCGCTGCTCGAGCAGATCTAAGGACGGGGCGCAGACGACTGTGGCCACATCATCAGCGTACATATAAACTTCGCCTGCTGACACGTGCTCAGGCAGATCGTTCAGTAACAGCAAGAAGAGGATGTTGGACACCGACGACCCCTGCGCCACGCCCATCACTGTGCCTAGAGGATCAGACTTAGTTCTCACCTAGTTCGATCGGCACCACACTGAAGCTTTAAATTCCATTTTGTGAAAAAGGATCATCGAAAAAAATGATAGGCACCAAGCCGTGTTTGTTGCCTGATTCATCTAGGCTTGGTCGCGAGGAACAGGCATAGCTTCACCTAGTTTTAAGACGTTTCAAAGTGATCCTAGTGATTTTATTGAAATAAACGCCTTTTGACTTTGACTTTGACTTTAAGGGTTTTCGGGTAAGATCCAGCATCGATGCAGCGGTTGAATAAGGTGGCTAGACAAACGCCTAGCGGTGCTACGGCGATGAGAGAAGCTCCATGGAAATATCATATATATTCCTTGTAGGTTTGCGTGGGAAGCGCAATGTGGGATCCGCATCATAATACGGAACACTTCTGTTAGGTTTAGGCATCAGTAGAGTTTTTTAGTGACTGCCCGCCTATCGTTGACATGTGCATCCTCACAAATATAGATGTTTCCAAAATCCTACTCTTACTAATCCTACTTCCTACTAATAATATATATTTTTTTATTTCAGAATATTTCTCTAAAACATTAAATACTGTCGGAAGAAAGTACGTTACGCCCAAAGCAGTTTACTACAACTTTTTATACGAAACTTCGAGCAGAGTACTATTTATGTTGCTCACCTGGTTGTTGCATATGATACCAGCTTATTTATTGGACTTTGTGTGTCTTTTACTTGGGAAGGAACGCAGGTACGACAATATAATTACCTAAATAATAACGCCCAACACTCACATACATACAGGGTTTCAGAAACTACGAGCACCATTGATAATATTATGAATTATAAGCACATTCTTGTTAAGC
Source organism: Anticlea derivata (assembly GCA_947579855.1). Lineage (NCBI taxonomy): Eukaryota > Metazoa > Arthropoda > Insecta > Lepidoptera > Geometridae > Anticlea > Anticlea derivata. Next base: position 1,208,175 of record OX388287.1, on the reverse strand, counting down.
TTTCATAATATTTATTGAGATAACGTAAATTTATTGACATTTTACTTTGTCTTGTTTCTTTGTTTATATATACATACGTTTCCGAACCAAAGATTCTAAATTTAGAGTAATCAGGTGTTCTACCATACCAAATTTCTGCTGGAATTTTCTTGTCTACCGTAGGCAATCTGTTTATTGCATATATTGACGAGTAGACTGCTTCACCCCACATATATTTCTCAAATCCAGAATCAGCCAACAAAGTTCTAGCCTTTTCTACTATGGTTCTATTTAGTCTTTCTGCCTTTCCGTTTTGTTGCGGCGAATACGGAATCGTATTTTCGATGCGAATGCCTTTTGTTTCACAAAACATCTTTGTTGCATGGTTCATATACTCTTTTCCGTTATCACACCGAAGTCGTGATATTCTTCTGCAGAATTGCGCTTCTACCATTTCAACAAATTTTCTAAAACACTCTAAAACCTCTGTTTTGTTTTCTAACAGGTATATAAATGTAAAATGTGTGTAGTCATCTAAAAAGGTCAAAATATATCTTTTACCGTCGTGTGTTATTGGATTTATTGGTCCACAAAGATCTGAATGTACCAGCTCCAACACTCTTTTTGTACGTGTATATTCTTTTTTAAATGGCGTTCTCGTATGTCTCCCTTTGACGCAGGGCTCACAGAGAATTTCTGTTTGGGAGGCATCACAGAATATTAACTTTCTTTCTTTGAGTTCCTTTAGTTTTTCCGCTGAAGCATGACCGAGTCTTCTGTGCCAAATTTCATCGCTTTCCGGGACACAATATGCTTTTTGTGCTGTGTGTTCTACAACATTGAACATTACTTCGTACAGATTATTCTTGGATTGACCTTCTTTGACTATATGGTTATTTCTGTAAATTTTAACACTGTTATTTTCAAACTTTACTCCAAGTCCGTTCAATTCAATTTTTCTTATAGATAGCAAGTTACTTCTTAATTCTGGTACATAAAGTACGTTAGTCAATCTACAACTTTCAGTTACAATTGTTCCAAGTTTGGTTGCAAACAATGCTTCTGATTTCTTTGCAATATTAATTCTGATCGGATTCTGTAGCGTTATATAATGGTGATAATAGTTATCACAGTTTATTAGATGATCAGATGCGCCAGAGTTGACATAAAAATTAAGTACCTTTCTATGGCTTTCCTCTACAGAATTGTTAATCATGAATTTGTTTAAAATTCTGTGCACCTCACCATCGGTCGATTTCTGGTTGACATTGTTATCTTTTTCTACATTGTTCGCCTTCTTATAATATTCCCATGGACGTCGAAATTTGCAATCTATTTTCCTATGCCCTTTCTTTCCATAGTTATAGCATTCAAAATTGAATGAGCTGTTCTGTCTGGTTTCTTGTTGCTTGTAAGTCTTAAACGCATTAGGCTCTTCTAGATATTCAGTTTGATTCTTTAATCCATTTCTTTTGATTTCTTCTTCAATAAGTCTATTTTTCACAAATCCAATCGATATTTCTTGACTTGACAGTGTTTCTATTGCTGTCACTACACCGTCGTAGGATTTTGGCATAGATAGCAGCAAATAACATATTATTTCACTTTCTGATGGCTCTGCGCCTGACTCTTTTAGTTCACGCACCAGTTTGTTAAATCGCATGAGAAATGTCTCTAACTTTTCGTCCTCAATGTACTTTAATGTCAACAGCCTTTTTCTAAGCAGTAGTTGTGACGCTATGCCTGTTTTCTGATAGGTAGAGCGCAGTTTTTGAATCATTGCGTTTGATGAAGCGCATTCTTGAATGATATCTAAATGCGTGTCTGCGATACATTGCGTTATAATATTTCTTGCCTTTATATCCTTTTTCTTATTCAACTCACTGAGTTTAAATTCATCTTCTATAGTTTCTATTAATTCTTGTTCTTCCAAAACCAGTTTAATCCTGAACAACCAATTTGTGAACTCTGTTCCACAGAATGGAGTTACACCGTGCTTATTAATTTTACTCTCCATTGTGCTCTAGGCCCATAACCTGATAATATTATGAATTATAAACACATTCTTGTTAAGCTTTCATAATATTTATTGAGATAACGTAAATTAACTTTTAAATACAAGATTCACATTTTTCTGTTTTTTCTGAAGTCTATCTAATTGTCAATACAAAACCATGACATCTATTGCTTTTACTTTTATGAGAAACATGCAGGTTCTAATCATTCAAAACATTGAGGTTGTCTCATTTCAACAACCATGCTACCACAACACCCATGAAAACATTTGTCGAACCGGCAAATCTTGCGTCTCAGGCGCCCGTTGCGCCACCGAGGTTGTCGATATTATTCTTTCCTTAACTCATCTCAAGAATTGACTTAGGTATAAAGAATTGTTGGCCCAGTGCCAGTGTGATTTAAATAATAATCTTGCGTGATTTCAGGTTTGTGAAGATATATAAGAAAGTAAACAACATGTTAAATGCTTTATCTTACTTTGCGTTGAACGATTGGCTGTTCGTGGACAGAAACCTGGAAGAACTTCACGAAAGTTTAACAAAAACTGACAAAATCATCTTCAACTTCGACATACCGAACATTAATTGGGATGAATACATTCTGATTTGGTTCATCGGCGTAAGAAAGTACATAATTAAGGATGGCCTGAAGGGAACAGAACTAGCAATTCGAAAACAGTTTTGGTTAAAAGTTCTCAATTATATTTTGTCAGCTGTGTACTTATTCTGTATCTGGAAGTTATTTTATGTTGTATTCGTTGTATTGAGTAGTATAATGCCCTTAGTAAATGTTTGCTAATATATTTTGCATCATCATCTCCCTGCCCTTATCCCACTTCATGTAGGGTCGGCACAACATGTTTTTCTCTTCCACTCCCCTCTATCAGCCGTCATATCAGTATTCACTCCTTTCTTACTCATGTCATCTTTCACACAGTCTATCCATCTTTTCTTTGGTCTACCTCTTACCTTATATCCTTCCACATTCATATTTAACGCTCTTCTAGTAATATGACATTCCTCCCTCCGCATGACATGACCATACCACGCTAACCTTTTGCTCTTCAACTTCTCAGTCACTGGCGCTACTTTCAAACTTCCTCTGATGTAATATATTTTGCAATGATAAATAAAACAATAAATAAAAACTTCCTTTTAATAACTTCGTTGTTTGATTCTTGATACCTATTTTGGTGATCTATACAAGGTGATGATAATATGTATGCTATCCCGAAAGGGGCTTATTCTACACCCAATCGGAAATAAAGCTTATTTTACGACTTTTGAAATTTGAAGATTTTCTTTGAAAACGCACAATGCAAAGCTGTTTTGTCATGTCAGTTAAAACTCAATTATCCTACTATCTATTCCAAGTTTCAACGAAATCGGTTCAGCCGTTACGGCGTGATTGAACAACAAACATCCTCATAAACTTTCGCATTTATAATACTAGCTTCCGCCACGCGCGCTTCAAAAAGTTGCCTATATGGTATTCTAGTTAAAGAACTTTATCTATTCTAAGTTTCAACGAAATTCGTTTAGCCGTTTCGGCGTGATTAAATAACAAACATACAAACATCCTCACAAACTTTCGCATTTATAATATTAGTAAGAAAAGAAGTATGATAGGATGTCAAGTGACGCATTTTGCTCCATTAGTTCCCTATTCCAGTGAATACAAGGCGAATCCAAGGTGGCTCTAAGGCACATAACACTAAGTTCACCGCAATTACGCACATAATGATACCTACCTGTAATCAAACTGTGATTTTTCATTGCTGTTATAAAAATAGTGAGTTATTTTATTTTATTGGTTCTGTTGCTTTATTCTTAAGTTTCGATAAAATAAAGATTGTGCGCAAAAGTTAAAAAAAACACATTCTTTAAGTCTAGGGCCGATCGCCATTGTAAGATGCGCGCGCATAGGAAAACTGAGTGTCTTCAAGACCAGAGTGAATAGGTTTCTTCTAGGCAAACGTGCTACACCGTAGACCACATCATTGCTTAACATCAGGTGAGATTGTGGTCAAACGTTAGCCTATTTCGTATAAAAAATTAAAAAAAAACTGACTAATTTTTCCCGCCATTGCGAAAAAAAAACCACAACACACTTGTACCACAATGTACTACTAATATCTAGTGAGCGCGTAATTAGAATGAACGACGCAAATCGCATATGCTTAGGTACCATTTAGTTTAATTTACTGACCTGATAACCTTAATATAAATATTGAAAACTCAGTGGTGTCGTCCATTTATACGCTGCGTCACTTTTAGACAAGTCATTTTTGTATTTATTATTTTTTAAATACCTGATAAGTAACTATGTGAAAACAGCTCAGTTTGATGAAGTTTAAGCCAGCCTTTAGACGGTTAATCAATTATCAATTGATTATTATTAATAAAAGTGGACACAATTCGGAAGAAAAAAGTAACTAGTACTTAGTAATTTCTACTTTTTTTAGAATAGTTTTTACATTATTTTTACATAACATATCGCAATCCGTTGGGATACGGCTTCAGTCTACAATCAGTGCGTGTTGCCAGTGATGACATAATTATGGCATGAGACTTGTTCGCTTACTGTCTCGCAACGGGTTATGACGGAGAGAGCTATCTTCGGAGTTTCAGTGAAACACAAAAAATTCATTATCACTACTTACATTTATTTATAAAAATAAATAAATATTTAAAATACATACCTACCTATCATTAGAAATTATCTTCGGAGCTTAATATTAATACTGAGTTTATTATTTCGCAGATAAATTATTAAATTGTCAGTGCAACCATGACAATGGACCCAGCTATGTTGATAGAAGTTGCTGCTATGTCCCGTCAGAGGGGGCTAGAAGACGCTATAGAAAAAGGAAATTCAGAAATTCAAAAATTCTACTACAATACTACCATGCTCATCACCGGAGGATCAGGGTTCATGGGAAAACAAACGATTGAGAAGCTGTTCAGGTAGATCAGTAAAAGCAGTATCAACTTGGCCATAGTGTCAGCTTACGCCCGCGGCTTCGCTTGTGTGGTACCTTGATAAAAAGTAGCCTAATGCTATTTTAGGTAAAAAACTATGTATATTTTAAGTTTCATCGAAATCGTTCTAGCCGTTATGGCAAGATTGAACAACAAACATCCAAACATCTTCAAAAACTTTCGCATTTTTAATATTACTAGCTTACAACCGCGGCTTCGCTCGCGTGATACATTCATAAAAAGTAGCATAATTATATGCTATTCTAGATAAATAACTCTATAAATTCCAAGTTTCAAGGAATTGTCTGAAGCTCACATTTTTCTTCTTTTTTTTCACATTTTTATAAGCTCTTATTTATTAGGTATTATAATTAGATTACTTTTCTTTTGAGCCTCATCTTGTTCGATCGGCACCACACTGAAGCTTTGAATTCCATTTTGTGAAAAAGGATCATCGAAAAAAACGATAGGCACGCGCGCCGTGTTTGTTGCCTGATTCTTGTAGGATTGGTCGCGAGGAACAGGCATAGCTTCACCTAGTTTCTAAGACGTTTCAAAGTGATCCTAGTGATTTATTGAAATAAATGCCTTTTGACTTTGACTTTGAAATCGGTTGAGCCGTTACGGCGTCATTGAATAAAATACATCTAAACATCCAAAAATCCTCACAATCTTTCGCATTTATAACATTAGTAGGATAGGATTATGTTACGAATGATTTTAAAACTTTCAAAAAAGCTAGTCATGCAGCCAAATCATTGTACCTACTTAAAAAACAAATTTGATCGAATAAATTAAAGCTACTTGGAAACCAATAAAAATAATGAAACAGGCAAATAAATAAATGTAATTACAACTATTGTCATGGCACACCCAATAGTTGACCCAGATTACAGGGTATGATTCTAGGCCCTTTCTTATACCTAGTATAAATAAGTGACCACTCTGCTAAAAATAAACACTTTTTGACTGTAATTAGGGCTTGCAATCGAATATTCGACACATTTTTTTATTCGAATATTCGAAAATTTCAAGTATGAGAGAAAGCCGTAATCGTAATTAATAAAGGGTCCTTCAGCCACCAACCCAGGGTCCTTCTCCGTTACTTTAAGGAGTTGGGCTGGCTGGGGTGAGGTCAGCAGGGGGACAATGCACAATACACCCCAACGCGGGACGTCAGTGCAGATCTTATTCCCCCATTTAGAATTAGAATTAGAAAGCCGTAATCTGAAGCATTTATCCTTCTCTAAACTAGGTAATTCTAGTTTTTCTACAATATGCATCATTATAACTATAACATCTTTCGTGAATCTGCACTTTCTTAATGTTTGAACGGGAAATGACTTAGCGAACTAAATTTTCGAATTTTATTAGATGCATACTTTTTTAAAATATTTGGTGGTTTTGATAACTAAGGTTCACCGTAAGCCCTTTTGGAGCATTCCTACGCGGATTTGTGATGATTCCCTGCAGTAAAAATTGTTAAAACTAACATTTAATAGTTTCGAATATATTCGAATACAACCCAAAAATGGTCGAATACTACAGTTTCGAATATTTGCAAGCCCTAACTGTGATCATGACAGTTTTAGCTTCCCATCCAAAGGTTGTGGGGAAGATAGCTTTCTAAGCGATTGCACCGCTCATTGAACATAAAATAAATAAATATTCCGGACATATCACACACGGTCAGCTGATGCCAAACTAGGCATAGTACTATGGGTACCAGAGACTGATATACATAATAGATACACAGAACAAACATCTGTGTTAATCACATAAATGTTTGTCCAGTGCGGGAATCGAACCCGCGACCTCTAGCGCAGAAGGCAGAGCTACTACCAACTGAGCTATGAGCCCACCCTAGAGCACATAGTAGATAACAATCTATTGAATCTCTTGTCTTATCTGGTTTGTTCATGTTTATTTCAGATCATGCCAAATATCGAAGGTTTACGTGCTAATGAGGTCGAAGAAAGGAAAGTCAATCCAGGAGAGATTGAATGAAATGCTGCAAGATCCGGTAAGTACCTGAACCCTTACTAAAAATTTAGTAGCCTCTTAATCGAATCAAATTAAAAGTTTTTTATTCGGACAATAAGTAGGTACAATCCATTTTTTTAGTAGGTAATTACTTAGAGCTATTGTTAGTGAGAATGAAAGTACCTAGTAATTATGAAAAATTTGAGTCATTTTGCGCTAGAAGGTTCACAGGTTGGTCACCCTCCGCACAAAATGACTCCAAATAGGAGAGGTACACCGCTCCGCAACTGGTTTTAGGATAAGGTTTTAATGATAGGTTAGTACAGAGCACTAGGCTTTAGATTTAGCCTACCATACCCATGCCACAACCACAACAATACAATGTGGAGGGATAAAAGGCGTTCTATAACGTCGAGGATTTACTCGTACAAAGCAAATTAGCACTTTTTTGACATAAATTTGTAATTTATTTATAATTAAGAATAATTATTAGGAATTTATTTAATTGCGACCTTAAAATGTTTTTTTATCAATTACCTACCTAGTTTATGTAGGTACTTATCTAAAACCGACTAAGACTGACTGACAGAATAATCATATTTATTGGTAAAGTTGTAAACATACACTTTACCAATAAATATGATTATTCTGATATAAGGGAAGAGGTAGACCAAAGAAAAGATGAATAGATTGTGTGAAAGACGACATGAGTAAGAAAGGAGTGAATACTGACAGGACGGCTGATAGAGGGGAGTGGGAGAGAAAAACATGTTGTGCCGACCCCACGTGAAGTGGGATAAGGGCAGGGAGATGATGATGACCAATGCCACAACGAACGCGTTGTCGCGTATGAAATAGCTTCGAAATCAATTAGTGCCAATTAGTGAGTTTATGAAATATCTAGTTATAAGCGACCATTTAAATTATAATTTTTATCAGGTGTTCGACCAAGTTAGAAAGAAGCAGCCAGATTTCGCAGCGAAGCTAATACCAGTTGAAGGAGACGCGGCTGAGCTTAGACTAGGCATCAGCGATGAGGACTGGTTGACTCTTACTGATGAGGTTTGCTATTTGTGCTCATTTTCATACTTTTAACAACGAATGCATAGACAACGTCTCAGAAAAATGCAGAAGCGTGCACCTCCCACACCGTCCGCAATAAAAAAACCATGCTAAGCGTACTGATGCACAGCAAGCACAACATGATTTCTCAAAAAATATTTTTATTTTCTTGATTTTAAAGTGGAAGCAACACTTGTGGATTGCAAAATTTAAAAGCTACCCAAAAAATCTGGCTAGCTGGATTCGAACATACATCTTTGTCCAGAAAATGCCATGCGATACGAACTACGCTATATATCGCTGGCGATCAAAATATTGGGCAGATGAAATATAATGATCGGTGATAACTGCATACTTTATTTATTACAAAAAGATTTATTTTTAAAATATACACTTATACATACTATATACATACATACTATGAAATATAAAGTCAAATAATTACAAAATAAAATAGAAACGAATTAAACAAATAATTTTGGTCATGCGGCAAGGTGGCAAGAGCACTGGCTGCATTCCCGCGTTGAATTGCCAAATAAATTCTTTGTGCAAGGAATGAGCCAGCTCTCTTATCACCGGCGGCGTCGACCAATTGAAGAGCTTGATGATCGGTTCAGAAAAATATTTCATCAGCCAGTAAGTTACCATTCCAGGAGGCCTTCGTGGCCTGAACCATCACTGGGCCAGCACATAGGTACAAACTTACTTTAGTATTTAGGTAGATACTATGTGTTTCAGGTCAACATTATCTACCACATGGCTGCTACCATCAGATTTGACGAAGCGCTCAGAGTGGCCACCATGATCAACGTGCGAGGAACAAGAGAAGTAATTATTTTAGCTAGGGCTTGCAAGAAACTCAAGTAAGTTATGTTAATATTACTGTTAGATATTAAATAGACACAATAAATATCATCTAGTGCTATTCCGCTAATCTGTCTCTTAATATAAACATAATGCAGACGTGTGAACCACCCACGCCGCAACAAGCACGAAGCCATGCAAAGTTTACATACGTGCAGGCACAAACTGACTTTTTGACTGGCCTCATAGCTCAGTTGGTAGTAACTCTGCCTTCTGCGCTAGAGGTTGCGGGTTCGATTCCTGCACTGGACAAACATTTGTGACTAACACAGATGTTTGTTCTACCCGATGGACCGACGACTATGGAAAAGGCTCAAGACCTCGGCGTGGAACTCTTTGGGGGAGGCCTATGCCCAGCAGGCTGATGATATGGTCCTTACCCCTATATCTACAATCTAAACGACCCATCAACTCACAGACTGAGTGAAAGTGACAGAGTTGAGTCAGTTCGATTCAGTAGCTAACTCGACTCGAGTCGCTCGAGTGGGAATCAAATGAACTCATTACATCGCTCTACTTTCCAGATCTTTTGTCCACGTATCAACGGCGTACACACAAGCCTTATCCAGCCTCATAGATCAAGAGGTCTATGAAGTGTTTAAACCGAGCCCCATCCCTCCGGAGACGCTGATATCCCTGGCGGAAAATGTTGACGAGACCAGGCTTAACGCAATTACAGCTAGGTACGTCCCTTTAGCTACCCCTATGTTTCAGTGGGCCCCACGACGGGAAGTCTGGTAATGGAGCAGACTCCAGACCGTTCGTTGTAGCACTCTTAGGCATATGTCCAGCCGTGGAGTTCTTCCAAGGTTGGTGGTGCTGAAGATGACGTGTTCTTAGCTATCCTTCCATCTTCCTCCATACCGACTGTAGTCTATTGTGTGTGTAGTCTCTAGTGCAGGGGTTCTTAAACTTTGTGCAGCCACGGACCACTTTTAGAATTTTTAAAATGTCACAATATTATTTAATATTGTGTAAAAAAAAGTAATTTAAAAAATTACTTTTATTGGTAATTTACTCACACTTAGGTACCTAGTACCTACTAATGCTTAATTCGCCAAGATCTTTTGCATGAGTTCAGCTCCTCATGTCAATTAGGAATTAATTTGAGCTGCTGCGGTCCCCTGTCACACTTATTACGGACCCCTTGGGGGTCCGTGAACCCCACTTTAAGAAACCCTGCTCTAGTGCTTCTTCTGAGCTTGGTCGTGAGGAACGGGCTATCTTTATTTAATTTCCAAGAAATTTTATTTGATCCTTGAAATAAAAACTGATAATTTTTGTTTTGATTATATTCAAGCTTGGTTCACTTGCATTCTTGCCATTATGTTTTGTTCCAAGGAACAATTGCCACATTTACATTTGCCTTGTACGTGTCTCACACACAATAGCACAAGCGTAATTTTCTCCCACTTTACCCTATTGAACGTTAAAATGTAACAAACACCACACCTAATTGCTCTGTTGATTGCCACGATGGAACAAACGCCACTTTTAACCGCTTAGTTTATTGAACGTCACGATAGGAATAATGCCACCTTTTTCCGGTTTGTTCGATTCAACGTCACATTGTACATTTGGTATAAAATTTACACAATTTTTCACCATTTTTTTATAGTTTGATTGACGACTGGCCTAACACATACACATTTGCTAAATCAGTTGCGGAAGAGTTGGTCAGAACTATGAGCGACGGACTCCCGGTATGCATCGTGAGGCCTGGCATAGGTAAGATTTGATTAGTTACCTAATTGATTCAGTCTTGACTTTGCGGATGTCCATTCTAAGTTACAAATGTACTATTCCGCTAATCTATTTCTCATAAGCTCAAAATGCAAAATGCAATGCAAGTGTTTCGTCTCTATACAAGCATCATCTGAAAGAATTATCTTGCTGTGCAATGGAAACTGGAGACAAGACATAGCGTGTGAAGCTTCGTTGAGCTTATGAGGAATAGATAAGCGGAATAGTACTAATTATTTGGTTATAAACTTCCGCAAATTCACGCCTAAATCATTTAACTATCTTAAAATAATATCATTTTCTATGTTAGTGTACTAAACATTCATTATTTTCTAGTAATCGCTGCATACAGAGAGCCGACGCCTGGTTGGATCGACATAAGCTGCGCCTATGGAGTCAGTGGGGTAAGCATAACTTTCGATGCGAATGCGAAATTTAGATGTTTGGATGTTTGTTGTTAAATCACACCGTACCGGCTCAACCGATTTGGATGAAACTTAATATAGATAGAGTTATTTACCTAGAATGCCATATATGCTTGTTTTATCAGCTTGTAAAACGCGAGCAAAGCCAGTTAGTTATTGATTAAAATTGCTTATACTTTAGAATAATTGTAATGTAAAAGCACTGTTATTTTTCAGTTACTCATAGGTGTAGGTCTAGGTGTTCTCCATGTAATGTTAAATAACCCCCACGCTAAAGTGGGTCTGGTGCCATGTGATTACGTCAATAACGTCATCATCGCCTCGGCGAGAGAAGCGAGCCGTAGCAACGGAGGGGAAAGCACCAAGATCTATACTGTCAGCAGTTCAGTGCGAAACCCGGTAACGCAAGGTAATTATTCAAAAAATACAAGGTGTTCCGTTACTTAATAGTAAGTGTGTAGTACAGTATAGTAAGTGTTAGTAGTGTTGACTCGCCCTAATGGGCGAGTCAACATTTTCTCAGTATTATCAAACCTACCGTTGGTCGTGGTTGCCCCCGGCTGAAGAATAGGCCCCTCCATATCTACCTATCCGCGGATGTCGTAAGAGGCGACTAAGGGAAAATAGCTAGGGGATGGGCAGCAGCGTCCCTCATTTTAACAACGATAGCTCTAACTGCACTCGCCAACCCGCATGCCCAGCGTGGTGAGTATGGCCAAATCCCCCCACATGATAAGGAATTCGCTCTGTCTGTGGGGGAGGTCGTGTTCAGCAGTGGACGTCGTACGGCTGAAATAATGATGATGATCACACCTACACAGTTTTTGTCATTTTTTTCATTTTGCAGGATTAGTAGAAGAAGTGCTACATAAGAATAAAGCAAGCATAGTATCTCCTAAAGCTATTTATTACGAGTACAGCTTAAAAACTAGCAACAGGATGCTGTTCACCTTCCTCACTTGGTTTTTACACCTGATACCGGCTTACGTCGTCGACTTCGTCTGCCTTTTACTCGGAAAGGAGCGCAGGTTGAAATTTTATCATAGATTATTTAATTATTAAATGCAGTGGAAATGAGAGCTTTGCGAAGTATGTGTGGAGTAATTTTGAAAGATAGAGTGAGGAACAGTGTGATAAGAGAACGTTGTGAAGTGAAAGAAGACGTAGTGATGAGGATTGAGAAAGGTATGCTGAGATGGTTTGGTCATGTAGAGAGAATGAACGAAAGAAGATTGACGAAACAGGTGTACAAGGCGAGTGTGAATGGGACCGTTGGAAGGGGCGACCTCGGCGTACGTTTAGTGACCAAATCGGTGACGTTTTGGAAAAAGGCCAGGTCATGAGTACCCTAAACCGACGAGCGTGTATGAGGAATGTGATGAGAGTGAATGAAGCAAAAGAGGTATGTCAGGATCGTAACAAGTGGAAAACCGTGGTCTCTGCCTACCCTTCTGGGAAACAGGCGTGATTTTATGTATGTATGTATTTAATTATTATATGTTTTTTTGACTAATTTTACCTACTTAGTCACACAATCACATCTGTGTTTACCACACAAATGTTTGTCCAGAGCGGGGATCGAACCCGCGACCTCAAGCGCAGAAGGCAGAGTTACTACTAACTGAGCTATGAGGCCAGTCAAATCAATCTGGAAATCAATCAATGAATCAGTTGATTTAGGTAGCAATCCTGATTACGAACTTCTCGTAAGTTTATTTACTAGTTATTCAGATGATAAAAATACCAAAAAACAGCTAGATTCAGAAAGTTTGTGAAAAAAAAAATAAAAAAAAATGAAAAACGTGTATTTTTTTCACTTATATTATTTCTTTTTGTTGATAGAATAACCCCATTTCGGGATGGTATACATGTTATGAATAGCAGGATTTACAGTTACCTTGTACCTAATCCCTCGGTGACCATCTATTCGAGGGGAGTAAATTGAAAAACAGCGCTGCATGCAATGCATGCAGCAAATGCTGAATTTACTCCCTTTGCCTTTTTATTATTATTTTTTTGTGTATCCTCTTTTTCTAATATTTGTTCTTAAAGGCAATAAATGATTTTTTTATTTATTTGTATAGCAGGATTTATATTTTTTTCTTTGTTACAGATTTGTAAAAATATTCAAAAAAGTGTACAAAATGACCAACGTGCTCTCCTACTTTGCACTAAACACTTGGTTATTCGACGACAAAAACACGGAGAGCCTCTATAAAAGCCTGTCAAACACTGACAAGACTATTTTCAACTTTGACATCACAAATGTTGATTGGCACGAGTATATTAAAATTTGGTGCATTGGGGTCAGAAAGTATATTATAAAGGATGGATTGCAAGGCACCGTGAAGGCAAACAGATCGCGGGGCTGGTTCCGAATTTTACATTACACATTATCTGCGTTGTATTTTTACTGCTACTGGAAGATTTTTTGTCTAGGGTACTATGTATTCAGTTGTATTTTTTGAATGTCAAAATTTTAAAATTAAAGCAATTAAATTAAATTAATTAATTATATATATATATATTTTTTTTTTATATTTCGGACATATCACACTGGGTCAACTGATCCCATACTAGGCATAGCCTGTACTATGGGTACCAGAGACTGATATACTTAATAGATATATATTTAACACCCAGACACAGAACAAACATCTGTGTTAGTCACAAATGTTTGTCCAGTGCGGGAATCGAACCCGCTACCTCTAGCGCAGAAGGCAGAGTTACTACCAACTGAGCTATGAGGCCAGTCATATTAACACACACTCATATTAATGTAATGGTAGCTGTAAGTTGACATAAATAAATATATATACTATTAAAGCTCTGCTATGTTTCGTTTCATCCAAAGGTTGTCTGGAAGATATCGCTTTCAGCGATAAGGCCGCCCATTGTTTTACCCTTTTGTGTGTCATGTTTCTCAAAATTATTTCTTGTCATCGAACATCTGTAATGTGAGTTTCTTGTGTGGTAATCATTACAGAGTTATCTATCTATTATATTTAACACGTTGACTGTCCAAACTATTCTTTATCATTTTCTAGTACGTACGATGGGTTTTTTTTATAAACTGCTTTATTTTATGTTCCTAAGGCCTCATAGCTTCCTGGCCTTCTGCACTAGAGGCTGCGGGTTCGATTCCCGCACAGGACAAACATTTGTGTTGTTTTACATGTTTATTCACTCATGTCGTCTTTCACACAATCCAACCATCTTTTCTGTCGTCTACCTCTTCGCTTATAAGCTCCATAATAATATCATAAATAAATAATACCAATATGAATAAAATGTTTGAAACAATTTGAGTTTTAACGCCTTTGTAACCTCAGTTTATAACTTGTGTAACAACGAGGAGTTGTTACACAAGTTACAAAGGAGGTTATCTCGTCGGAGTCGTTGGGATATTATAAAATATCAACGAGGAGTTGTCCTGGGAACCAGTGTGGCGAAAGGCATACACTACAATAATGACGAAGAATTAACCATACCACGAATAAAAAAAATATTTAGTTCCAAGTAACATTTACTTCAAGAAAAACATGATTTCGCTTCATTTTTTTTTTAAATTTACTATTTTAATACAAGATGTCCCTAAATTTTCCGTGAAAATTCGCTTCTAAACTATTGTTTTGACAAATTAAGCTTCCATTGGTTCCAATTGACTCTTTCTCTTCCCCTTGCTGGCGGCATCGTCAAATGGAGGGAGACCGAAGAGTTCTGGCTTGAAATCCAGCAGAGTCCGAATGACCATGGTGGCGTGGCGAGTCCGCTCTCTGTCCAACGTTGGGTCGGGGATCATTACCACCTAGAAGTAATCTGCACTGTTAATTCGTTTCCAGCACATGAGAGCCAGCTGAGATTCTAAATTCTATTTTGTGAAAAAATAATAAAAAAAATTATATGCCCCAAGCCGTGTTTGTTGCCTGATTCTTGTAGGCTTGGTCGCGAGGAACAGGCAGCTTCACCTAGTTTCTAAGACGTTTCAAAGTGATCCTAGTGATTTTATTGAAATAAAACCCTTTTGACTTTGACTTTGGCTTTGCTGAGAGCTTTTCGTACATACTGTAGGTACATGGCAGCGATCTCCACGCACCTACCTACACTTGTTTTCTTTCTTTCTGTCCATTGCTATGGTTTTTGTATTGTGTGTAGGTATCTCACTTTATTGTACGAATAAATCAATCAATCAAAGTAATTTATTGCGTAATATGGGTTATGTACAGTTGTTACATAATACAATACATTATTAAGAGTCAAAGTCAAAGTATAATTTATTGCTTGAAATACATGTCATAACGATGTCAATTACAATATACTATTGAATCAATGTATTCTACCTATATCTAGGCAAGCAATATTTAATTTACAATCTTAATAAAATTTAATTAATAAAAAAAATTACAAATAATAATAAAAAATAGAAGTAAAAGAATGTCATTATGAACTAATTAAAATACTAAAAACAATTAGAGACTTGACACACAACAACTAAAGATTATATAAGCCTTGTCAAAAAAAGCAGCCATATTCAGCGTTGTACGCATGCAATATACATATTTTCAAATAAATTAAGTAGATATGTCAGAGCTTTAAATTACAATAGAATAGTGTATAATAAAATAGTAAATGATTTCTATATCGATTTATTTATAAGTATATAAATAGCCCTGAAAAGAATGACGAGTAGGTATACGAATATGGCGAGTGCCGTCTGAGACGCAAGGGGTGCAATTATTTTCTCGCTCCGAGACAAATGTATGCATGATTTGCAAATTGTTCCGGGTCTGGGTGTTGTACGGTACTAGTAGTTTCTGATACCCACGACACAGGGAATCCTAGTGTGGGGTCAGGACTATGGCACATCGGGACTTTGTTTTAGAAGCGTACATTGCCCTTTAAAGGATTTACACACCCTAGCGAGCTTATTCGTGGGAACAGCGTGTTTACCTTTGTTTCTAGTATTTACACTCTCTTTTTAACAATTTAATATTTCTGCAAGTCTTTACATCAAAGTGATGTTGGAACATCGCGTCATAAATACCTGCATACCAGCTTCTTTTGCCGCTTCCACTCCTATCACAGAGTCTTCAAACACTAGACACTGAAAATAAAATAAAATTATGCGCCTACAGTTACATACTTACCAGGATTTCCTATGTCGTGGGTAGGTACTAGAAACTACGAGTACCTACTATGGTACCACAAAAACCAAAAATGAACTATTTCCTCAGAATGATTATTGTGATCCAGCCAGGCTATTGTGAAAGCAAAATGGTAATGAAGATCGCAATTTTAAGGGATGATTTTATCAAGTTTAGCTACATGTGAAGTTTTTCGTACATAAAAAGAAAGAAGCTAAGGTCTTGAAGTTTTCCCTTGTCAAGTTTGGAATGTTTTGAATGTTACTAAGATTGTTAAAATTACCTTCAAAGATACGATCTTCATTACCAGTATGCTTACACAATTGCACTACGGCTTCAAACTTTTCATGATCCTTAGTGAGCGAAACATTAACGTAACTTTGATAGCAAATATCCTGAATACAATAAAATTCAAAGTGTAACTTCCATTCTAAGATATTAAATAGACAAAACAAATATGTAGTACTATTCCGCTAATCTATTCAACAAAATGCAGACGCGTGCACCTCCCACACCGCCCGCAATAAGAAGCCATGCAAAGCATACTAACGTGCAGTATGCACAACCACATCCCACACAAGCAAACATAATAAGAATTCGAGTTTCGCCTCTACGAGGCATCATCAGGTAGAATTGACTTGCTGTGTACCGGAAACTCCGAGACGTATTATTGAAAGTACCTACTACACATTTATTTGTCTATTTGATATCTTTGGTAGGGCATTAAGTAATTTTTGTGACATAATTACTAGCATGTTGTGCACGAAAGTAGCCTCTAAGAGGCGCGCTTTAATCCTTTCACTACACTGATTCTTTTATCGACAGTATAGTATTATGTTATCTGTGTCGACGGTCAAAGGCCCTTTTCAGGGCCACCATACCTTAACCTGGTCAATGACCTAATACACGATGGCCGAGAAAGAATCAGTGACATGACAAGAAGAAGAAGAAGCATGTTGCTCCAATCTGTAACGAAGTTATAGGAGTCTAAAAGTAAATTCTGTATTATATTATATTTATGCATATATATACATATATTTAGTTAACTATATATTTTTACAGGTAGGTATTTATTGTAGTAGTATTATAATGTATGTATGTTTATCTTCATTTTTAGGTGTTTTATAGGTAATAGTATTTTTGTAATTAATGTTATTTACTATTAACCATATTTGTTTAGGTACACGAACCTCCCTCTATAATCACTTCTCTCTAGCCTCAAAGGTTTGCTGGAAGAAAACTCTTTTTAGGGTTAAGCTCGCCTTTGTACATACCTTTCTTTTTTATTGCTGTAATCTGTGTTTTCTTGTGTACAATAAATAATAAAGAATAAAAAGTACCTGAGTAGCTTCTTGGCAAGGCTTCTAGGTACCTTAGGGCTTCGCCGCTCCTCTTGGTGGGAGCATCGCGGCGCAACCAGATTCCAAATCATCAAAATAAACTCGAAACTCACTTGCTTGGGCTTAGGCTTGTCAGGGAACCTCGATGCTGCTACCAGGTAGATGTCGGGGTTCGGCTTACCCCTGTCTACTTCTGGGTCTGTAGCGCTCACCTGCCGAAAATAACCATGCGGGGGTAAAATGACGTGCCACCTGGTGGCATTGAACCATTGCGCGGATAAAAAGTGAAAACGTGGCAACCCCTAAGGGGTTAGGACGAGGAGGAGGTAGGGCACAGCGAGATTTTCTCGTTCTAAATTGAAGCAGCCCGCCTGGGGAGGTGCACACTGATTCTGTTTTGGTCATCCTGCATTTTTCACGATACGGAATATAGAGGAAAGGGTTTTGATCATAAAACTGATGACTGAAGAAGCTGTCATGTCGTATATTGGACATATTATACGACATGGCAGCTTCTTAAAGAACATCATTGTAGGAAAGGTAGAAGGAAAACGGAAGAGGAAGACCAAGAATTAGTAACATGAGCCAGATAAAAAAAAAGATTGCCGTGATGTCGTATAAGAAAGTAAAGGCATTGGAAAGATAAGAATGGAGGAAATTGCATCATTACACCGACAAGAGCTAAGCTAAGAATTAGTAAGTTGAAGTGGCAGTGGGCAGGCCATATAGCTCGCAGAACCGACAACCGTTGGGGAGTTAAGGTTCTCGAATGGCGACCACGAACCGGGCGACGCAGTGTTGGAAGGCCCCCCACCCGATGGACCGACGACATTGTGAAGGTTGCGGGAAGTCGGTGGATGGAGAAGGCTCAAGACCGTTCGTCATGGAACTCTTTGGGGGAGGCCTATGTCCAGCAGTGGACTTCTACAGGCTGATGATGATGATGATGATGAGCTAAGCTCTATAATCATAGAAGATGATAGAGAAATGTAGAGCGTCAGTGTGGTGATGAGGAGTAGCTTAGGAATGTACCTTATGATGAAACAGGCCGAAGAGTATGGGTCGAGCGTTCGCATGGAGCCGCACAGCCTGTTCCGTGGAGTTGGTGGCCAGAGCCATAGGTATCTTGTAGTCATGGAGGTGTTTAAGCAGCCTCTCTGCTCCTGATCAAGATAATTAAAACTTGCTTTTCATGCCACCGATTATTTCTTTGTCATTCTGCATTAGGTCAGTGACCAGATTGAGGTATGGTTGCCCTGACAAAGGCCTATGATCGTTGATGAAAGAATCCGTGTAGTGAAAGGATTAAAGCGCGCCTCTTAGAGGCTACTTTCGTGCACAACATGCTAGTAATTATGTCACCGATTATTTCTTGGTCATCCTGCATTAGGTCAGTGACCAGATTGAGGTATGGTTGCTCTGAAAAAGGCCTATGATCGGTGAAAGAATCAGTGTAGTGAAAGGATTAAAGTGCGCCTCTTAGAGGCTCCTTACGTGCACATGTCACATGTCATCGAATTTTAGGTTCTAGGACATGCCGGTTTCCTCACGATGTTTCCCTTCACTGTTTAAGAGCATTTCCGAATGGAAATTCCTTTGATGCACGCCCGGGATTTGAACCCACGACATTCCAACTGCCTCTGGCAGGCATTCCGGCCGCCTGGCCGTCGGATTGTTCTGAAAAGCATTCACGCGCGCCCACGGCTTATTTTGCCAAATTGGCAATAAAGTTCGTTCTACGACGTTTAGGCATTCGAAAGGAGCCATTTCATTTTGGGCCTGGTCCATGTACACTTCATAGAAAATTAGGAAAAAATAGGAGATTACAAGAAAAATACAATTACATTAATTTGAAGACAAATGCGATGGTACAAGAATAGATCTTCTGGTAAGTTTTTTACTATGTGAACACTATTTGAAGGCCGCCATGTTGGTTTATAATTGGCGTTTGACATGACATTAACATATTTTTCATGTCATTTTGTTGGATTTTATGTTTATGTTTTGTCAGATAAATGTAGGTTGTCAAAATGACATTTCACGCACGTTCATCCGCAATATTTTTGTAGCGCTGTGTGTTGCTCTCTTTGTCGAAGGAAATTTTAATGTACCTTAGAAAGAAGTCAATTTAAATAAAATAACCAACTAAATACGTTTACTTTATTGCCTAGCCATATTTTAGAATAGTGTACACAGTGCAGGCCCAGGCTCCATATATTGATGAAGCGTCTCTTTTTCATTGACAAAACAATATGCAAAAATGAACGCTCCCGACCCGTGGTACAACTGTGATGTCCAACTGGTTGTACTACGGAGAAGTAAAGTTACCCACGGTTCAACTGGTTGTTCTATGGGGAAATATCTTTACCAATGGTTCAACATGAGTGAGTTGTTCTTTAACTGTTCGGAGTAAAATCAGTTCAAACTCTTTTATTCAGCTGTTTTCGCTATCTGGATTTCGAATGTTATGGAGAATATTATGAATCCCCTTAAATAAACGAATAAACGGGTTTAGGAGGAGGTAGGGCACAGCGAGATTTTCTCGTTCTGAATTGGAGCAGCCCGCCTGGGGAGGTACCTCCGCCTTACAGAAGATCGCAGCCAAATAACATTATTTGTTTCAAATCGTGTTGTGTTCCTGCGATGAGTAAGGTTGCCAGAGCTCTTTAGGGGGGGGGGGGGTTTCGGGGTCGGCAACGCGTGCGTGATGCCCCTGGTATTGCAAGCGCTCATAGGCTACGGTAACCGCTTACCAACAGGGCCGTATGTTGGCCACTTCAGAAGTATAAAAATAATAATAATAATAACGCCTTTTATAACATAATAGTATCAAAAGACGCTAACCTTTTTGCAATGGGGCACTAGGGAGCATCTTCTGCGCTAGGACAGCTAGCTGGAGCTCAAACTCGTCCGCGGATATTGGCAGTTTCAATTCCTTGACCACCGTGAGGCTAATCTCACGATCTGTTTCGCCGTACATCTTGAAAATTAATTCATGATCATCATCAGCCTGTAGAACTCCACTGCTGGATATAGGCCTCCCCCAAAGAGTTCCACGACGAACGGTCTTAAGCCTTTTCCATCCACGGACTTCCCGCAAATATTACTCAGTCCACTGCCTCCCCCACCCCATAGATTACCACAAATAATCATTTGGGCCCATACTTGTTGTCGATAGGGAACGCTACTGCCCATCCTCTAGCTTTGTTTCCCTAACTCGCCTCCTACGACATCCACGGGTAGAAATGGAGGGGTCAATTTTTCAGCCGGGTCCACCACGGTCCTTTTTTTTTCTTTTATATTTACGCTAATTTTATTATTTTTGTTTATAGATTAGGCCCCTTTACTGGAAATTATACTAGTTACGGACCACGTTGTATAGCTAATCAGGCACTGCCTTAAGACGAGAGATAAACTCTCTCCATCTAAACTAGCCATTACCCGAACTTCAAGTTCCTTTGTGTATGTCCTTCCGTATTTTTCGCAAATGTTCTGTATCATGTTGTGGTACATAATTTCAGAATCTGAAACATAAATGGGAACTGAACCTACTAATCATGGCTGGTACAGTCCGTGCGAAAGAAGACGCGCGTTCTGAGGAAGTAGGTATATCATCCATAGCTTAGATCCAGGGGGGGTACCTCTCAGATCTCCAGGCAATCAGATCCTTGAAGATTTCTAAGGGGGCTAGTTAGAGGTACATCCAAACATTTATAACATAGGTATGTGAAAGTTTGCAAGACCGTCGCCGGAATTGGCTGGTCTAAAACCCAGTGGAAGCCAAATTATTTAATAACCCTTCTATCCTATCCTTTAAGTATTATAAATGCGAAAGTTTGTGAGGATGTTTGAATGTTTGTTATTCAATCACGCCGTAACGGCTCAACCGATTTCGTTGTAACTTGGAATAATAAATAATAAATTTGCACAAAACCTTCGCCTCTCACCCAAAACTGTGCCATCCAAATCGAACAAGCAATGAGTGACTTTCCTAAAATTCTTTGAGTTGAAGAGCCGGTGCTTCATGCCAGGGGCACATGGACGTGAGGAGTCCTCGCAAAACTTTCGTAAACAATACTCCAAATCATTTTGTAAATTTATTCGTATATTTTTAGATTTGTAGCCTGTTTTTTTTTTTGTTAATTGTTTTTCCCCTTCTGGCTGGCTATGGCATCCTAGGCATAGAGTTACTTTCATAGAGTAAATGGTAACTATTCGCTCTTCATAGAAAATAAGTAAAGATTATTTACAATTTTTCTTACATTCAATATCGAGAACCTAATGTCTAGACAAACCTAACATAGGTTTTAAGACATTTACTACCATTCATTTGTATTCCTTTTGTGTAATAAATAAATATAAAATATAAAAATATTATAATACACGGAAGACTTGGTCTTCCATGTATTTTTTCTCCGTGTATATAATTTTGTTTTTCTTTCATATTGTGGCGTCTGCTGTTTTTACAGTCAATATTGTCAGTCTCAAATATGAATGTCAAGTTTGTCCCGAAGAAAATGTAAATGAAATGGTGGCGGTTTTCTTCAAAACTTCAAAACGCCACCGAGATTAGGTACACACCAAAACTCAACAAAACACGGGAAAAGGAAAATGCCGTTATATTTACTTGTTTGTGTTTTGTTGAGATTTATTGTGTTAGCAAACAGAACGGTTAAAAATAAAAATGCGGTTTGAAGTTCAGAAGAAAACTGCCACCATTTTCTTCTGAGCAAACTTGACACTCTAATTACTTGAGTAAAGTAAAGTAAAGTAAAAATGTATTGCTTGAAATACATGTAGATAGGTACAGAGGTGTTATTATAAAATGGAATCAATATATTCTGCCATGTTATGGTGTGCAATATTTCGTTTAACATTAGATATATAATTAAAAATAATACAATACAATACAATACAATAACTTTATTTCAGGCAACAATAGAATAAAAAACAGATGGAATTTTTCTTATCCTACGGCCCATATAGATATATACCTTAAAGACTAACATACATAATAATAAACACAATTAATTGCCACGTAGAAACTGCGACGTGGGACGCGAATTGTCATTGGCAGTAGGTATCCGCCCGCGGAAGCGACGGAACACAACACCCTTCGGCCAGAGATCTTCTTTTAGGTAGGTCGAAAGATGTTCGGTCGGTACCCTCACCACAAAGGAGTTGAAACTGACTCTGTGGCGGGACTCCAACCGTTCGACCCTCAAGCTGATCTTGGTTGATAAGGCAAGCTCAAATTAAAAATTCATAATAAAACAAATTCAGGAAAAAAAAACAATCAATAAATTAGCTAAACAGATTGAATAAAAAAATTCTCATTAAGAAATTCCTCAATAGAGTTATATTTTTTTTTTTCTAAAGTGATTTTCAACTTTCTCTGAAACAGTGAACGCGGTAACTCTTATTGTTTTAGGTAATGTGTTGTATATGGAAGGAGCCATGCAGAAGATACTCTTGCGCATCAATGTTGTTCTTGAGTTTTGTGTGCAGACTTTAGCCTGATCTCGTCTGTTACGTACAATGACATCAGAAAGTCGACAAAATAGCTCAGGGTTATTTTTAACAAACATAGCCGATTCGAAAATATACAAGGAGGGTACAGTTAAAATGTTGTGATTTGTAAAGTAAGGTCTACATGAATCCGTCGTGAAGATCTTGTCAATATCAGTTGAATTTCCCCAAAATATTATGCCATAACGTATATTTGATGCAATTAGTCCGTGGTTGTCATGAGAAGAGTTTCTATACTAACGACTGTAGAGTTTATATAAGATATATACAAGACTATTTATTTTCTTGCATAAGAAGGAGGAGGAGGTAGGGCACAGCGAGATTTTCTCGCTCTAAATTGGAGCAGCCCGCCTGGGGAGGTACCTCCGCCTTACAGAAGATCGCAGCCAAATAACATTATTTGTTTCAAATAGTGTTGTGTTCCTGCGGTGAGTAAGGTTGCCAGAACTCTTTAGGGGGGGAGGGGTTCGGCAGGCAACGCATTAGCAATGCTCCAGGTGTTGCTAATGTTAATAGGCGACGGTAACCACTTACCATCAGGAGGGCCGTAAGCCTGTTTGCCTCCGTATAACATAAAAAATAATAATAATAAGTATTCAAAAGGTTTCTTCCAATTAAGTTTTTTATCAATATGACACTGGTAAGATTGACTGTAAAAACAGCATGTCATAAAATGAAAACATGAAATGAAAATGACACATTGCCATCGGCATTGGTGTCGATTCTGTTGTTGTTGCTAACGCAATGTATTATTAGGTATATTATTGACTGTCAACTTACGTCACCGCCTCAAAAAAACCGCAATGTTAATGGTACGGCCATGACATTGCTTTTTGTTTCTGTTATGTAGGCACATGAATTATTTACAAACGTTCATATTCGGACAATTACGTTCATTATTAAACACGTAATTTAACTAATGTAGGTCAAATTTTAGGCATAATTAATTTTGCTTACTGGCAAAAAGCCGTGGTGGCCCCGGCTAAGGGAAACAAAGCTAGGGGATGGTCAGCAGCGTTCCCTATCAACCACAAGAGCTTTGTCTGCGTTCGCCAACCCGCGTGCCCAGCGTGGCGATTATGGGCAAATCCCCCCTAATGATTGTTTCTGGTGATCTACGGGGGAGGCTTATGTTCAGCAGTGGACATCCTAAGGCTGAAATGATGATGATGATTGGCCAAAAAGGATAGGGCATGGAGGTAATTTTCAAAATTGTATTTCCGCGGGCGGATATACAATTTGAGTCCCACATCACAGTTTCTACGTGGCAACTAATTGTGTTTTTTTTTTTTTTTAAACATATTACACACGGTCAACTGATCCCAAACTAGGCATAGCCTGTACTATGGGTAACAGAGACTGATATACATAATAGATATATATATTTAACACCCAGACACGGAACAAACATCTGTGTTAGTCACAAATGTTTGTCCAGTGCGGGAATCGAACCCGTGACCTCTAGCGCAGAAGGCAGAGTTACTACCAACTGAGCTATGAGGCCAGTCAACACAATTTGAGTTCCACGTCGCAGTTTCTACGTGGCAACTAATTGTGTTATTTATATTATTATGTATGTTAGTCTTTAAGGTAGGTATATATTGTGTATATGGGCCGTAGGATAAGCATACCTATTGCGTATGCATAATGGCAATGAAGTTGGTAACTTTGAGGGTGATTTTAAAAATCTTAGCAACATTCAAAACGTTCCAAACTTGACAAGGGAAAACTTCAAGACCTTAGCTTCTTCCTTTTCATGTTTGAAAATCTTCAGATGTCGCTAAATTTGATAAAATCGTCCTCAAAGTTACGAACTTCATTACCATTACGCATACACAATTGCACCCAAGAACTCCATCTGTTTTTTATTCTATTGTTGCCTATAATAAAAAAATAAAAAATAAAAATATTCCGGACATATCACACACGGTCAACTGATCCTAAACTAGGCATAGCCTGTACTATGGGTACCAGAGACTGATATACATAATAGATATTTATTTTAACACCCAGACACAGAACAAACATCTGTGTTAGTAACAAACATCTGTGTTAGTCACAAATGTTTGTCCAGTGCGGGAATCGAACCCGCGACCTCTAGCGCAGAAGGCAGAGTTACTACCAACTGAGCTATGAGGCCAGTCAAATAAAGTTATTGTATTTTTTTTTTGATTTGATTTGATTTATTTGACACAAAAAAAAACAGAAAAGAACAATGAAACAAGAAAATTTAGGTAGGTACAAGGTAGGTACCTACCTACCTAAGTATAAACAGTTAAAAAATAGAGTTTAAATTAATTTATAAGTATGGTAGGTAGCTATGAAATAACTTTGATCTCCACACTAGGATTCCCTGTGCTGTGGATTGCACGAAAGGAGCCTCTAAGAGGCGCACTTTAATCCTTTCACTACACTGATTCTTTCATCGACGGTCATAGGGCCACCATACCTCAACCTGGTCACTGACCTTATACAGGATGACCAAGAAAGAATCAGTGACCCGACAAGAAGAAGAATTGTATTGAATATTATATGTATTTTAGTTTTAAGGTATATATATCTATGGGCCCTGTATTTGTACATGTACTTTGCTGTTTTGCCTGAAATCAATGACTTAATAATAAATAATAATAATAGAGCCTAAACCGTATAGGGGTTTATTGTATTGTATTGTATTCATTTATTCATCCATAGACATATTTAGAATGTACTTGAACAAGTCATAGTGTGGCAAATAATTTGTTTATAAATATTCTTATATAAAATCATAAAACAATAAATTAACATTAAATTTCAGCAAAAGCATCTTCATATTGTAAACTAAAAATTAAACAAAAATTACACAATAATAAAATAAAATTTAGAACGGAAGTCAATAACATGTTTGATTACTATACTAGATATTTATGTACCTACTTACCTACTTAGATATTTATGTCAGAGTTAAACATTTCAGTATCAGCAAACGCTTCATTTATAGTATAATAGCTTTTTTCTTTCAACTGGTTTCGTATGCAGGATACAAAGCTAGAGTCGGTCAAGTTCTTAATATCTATTGGTATTCCATTATATAATTTAATTGCAGTGCAGTAGTAACTCTTTGAAATTTTTGCAAGCCGTGTCATAGGGACAACTAGCCGATCCTTGTTTCTAGTGTTAACATTGTGTGTATCTCTCTTAGTCTTAATATTACATAGGTTTTCTCTTACATATACCAAATTTTGAAAAATAAATTCACCTATCATCGTCATTACACCTAATTCTTTAAAGCGCAGTCTACAAGAGTCCATCTGTTTTAAACCTAAAATATATCTAACTGCTCGTTTCTGCAGTGTAAATACTCTATTTGCGTCAGCCGCAGTGCCCCAAATTAATATTCCATAAGTCATTATAGAGTGAAAGTATGCAAAATATACAGCGACAGCGGCTTTTTTCCCGCCTAACTCTTAGATTTTTTTTATTGCGTACGTTGCCGACGCCAATTTTTTCGTAACTTCATCCAAGTGGATAGCCCATGTCAGCTTACTATCTAATCTTATACCCAAAAATTTCACATTGTTCGTCGGAGAAATGTCAAAGTCTGTCAAAATTTCCTGAATACATTCTGGTGTAATGTTATCTGCTCTGGAGCCTAATGCAAACTTTATTACATTCGTTTTGTCAACATTGAGCGGTGTGCCAGAGAGGTATCGAAAGAAGCGTTCATTATTAATCATTCCAGCCGTAAAAAAGTCCACTGCTGAACATCGGCCTCCACAGATTTCCAGAACAACTTCCTATCATGTGGGAGGAAATTGCCCATACTCACCACGCTGGGCATGCGGGTTGGCGAGCGCAGTTAAAGCTATAATTGTTGTTATTAGAAGACGCTATTGCCCATCCCCTAGCTTTATTCCCTTAGTCGCCTCTTACGACATCCACGGGTAGGAGATATGGAGGGGCCTATTCTTCAGCCTATTCTAAAGAACTCTCTTAAATTCAAAGTTTCAGCGTTATTGGTTGGGCTGTTACGGCGTGATTGAACAACAACCATCCAAACAACCTCACCAACTTTCACATTTATAATACATATTATGAATCATCTTGGATCATTAAAATGGATGTCAAGAATCGAAGACAAAATTTCAGAACACAAACGCTTTTATTAAAAACACATTTTACATTATTTATTTGTAACGGGAAATAAATTATTTTCTTTCTTTAAGTATTTAATTTAAAGTTGCAAAGTAAATAAGCGAACATTTACTTAGGGCTAATGCCTTAAGTAAATAAGTATAAAGTTTATTTATGTGTAACAAACGTAAATGGATTATTCACTAATTAATAGAAACTTACATAACTAACTAACAGAAAAGTTGTGGAACGGTACAGTGTATTGTTATGATAGTTAATAATGTTGAGGGTACTTACAATATAATTATTTAAGTGTGCAAATTGTGTTTAATGTTCGCTTATTTATTTTATTACTTAATACTTATGCTTGTGCTTATAGTACTCAATACAACGAATACAACATAAAATAACTTCCAGATACAGAATAAGTACACAGTAGACAAAATACAATGTAGAACTTTTAACCAAAACTGTTTTCGAATTGCAAGTTCTGTTCCCTTCAGGCCATCCTTAATAATATACTTTCTTACACCGATGCCCCAAACCGGAAGGTATTCATCCCAATCAATGGTCGGTATATCGAAGTTGAAGATGATTTTGTCAGTGTTTGATAAACTTTTGTAAAGTCCTTCCAGGTTTTTGTCGACGAATAGCCAATCGTTCAACGTAAAGTAAGATAGAGCAGTTGACATGTTGTATACTTTCTTATATATCTTCACAAACCTGAAAATATCACACAAGGTTAATTAAATGCAAAAGTATTTGACTCTTTGTCAGTTTGAATAGAATAGAATAGAAAAGGCCGTGGTGGCCCCGGCTAAAGAATTGGCCCCTCCATATCTACCTATCCGCGGATGTCGTAAGAGGCGACTAAGGGAAAAAAGCTAGGGGATGGGCAGCAGCGTCCCTCATTTTAATAACAATAGCTCTAACAGCGCTCGCCAACCCGCATGCCCAGCGTGGTGAGTATGGGCCAATCCCCCCACATGATAGGAATTCGCTGTCTGTTGGGGAGGCCATGTTCAGCAGTGGACGTCGTACGGCTGGAATGATGATGATGAGAATAGAAAAACGTTTATTTTGTTACCAATACAATCAGACTTAACACAATACAAAAAAAAACAATTCAACATTCAGTAATTCAGTAATTCATTTATTTATTGTCATCATGGTAACAAAAATGGCCACCACTCAGCATGTGCTAGCTAGGGCAGAGCAGTTCATACCAAAGCGCTGGTCTTCCGTGGTCGCACTTGGATATGAGCGGCAGTACTACTGCGATAGTGTCCTAAAATTATAAACCTACTATACACATTCCTATATTTGTTTGTGTCTTTTACATTGATGTGTATGAATAATTTGTCCAAATTTCTGTCAAAAGTGAAAACGTGGAAACAACTGAGGAGATAATAAACAACGGAGTCATGCAAATTCGATCAAACCAAAGCCCATAGACTTATTACCTACTACTAAATCAAGCCTTGATTCGATCACAGATATATGAACGTGTGTAGCAGCTTTAAAAGAAATAAAAATAGGCTTGAAACGTCTTAGAAACTAGGTGAAGCTACGCCTGTTCCTCGCGACCAAGCCTACAAGAATCAGGCAAACTCTATTCAAATTCTGCCCGCGCGGGGCCCTCGGTATTTATAAATAGGTCATAATATTTATTTTATTTTATAATAAATAGGCTTGAAACGTCTTAGAAACTAGGTGAAGCCACGCCTGTTCCTCACGACCAAGCCTACAAGAATCAGGCAAACTCTATTCAAATTCTGACCGCGCGGGGCCCTCGGTATTTATAAATAGGTCATAATATTTATTTTATTTTATAATAAATAGGCTTGAAACGTCTTAGAAACTAGGTGAAGCCACGCCTGTTCCTCACGACCAAGCCTACAAGAATCAGGCAAACTCTATTCAAATTCTGACCGCGCGGTGCCCTCGGTATTTATAAATAGGTCATAATATTTATTTTATTTTATAATAAATAGGCTTGAAACGTCTTAGAAACTAGGTGAAGCCACGCCTGTTCCTCACGACCAAGCCTACAAGAATCAGGCAAACTCTATTCAAATTCTGACCGCGCGGGGCCCTCGGTATTTATAAATAGGTCATAATATTTATTTTATTTTATAATAAATAGGCTTGAAACGTCTTAGAAACTAGGTGAAGCCACGCCTGTTCCTCACGACCAAGCCTACAAGAATCAGGCAAACTCTATTCAAATTCTGACCGCGCGGGGCCCTCGGTATTTATAAATAGGTCATAATATTTATTTTAATTTATAATAAATAGGCTTGAAACGTCTTAGAAACTAGGTGAAGCCACGCCTGTTCCTCACGACCAAGCCTACAAGAATCAGGCAAACTCTATTAGAATTCTGACCGCACGGGGCCCTCGGTATTTATAAATAGGTCATAATATTTATTTTATTTTATATTAATGGCGTACCTGCGTTCCTTTCCAAGCAAAAGACAAACAAAGTCCACTAAATAAGCTGGTATCATATGCATCAACCAGGTTAGCAAAATAAATAGTATTCTGCTCGAAATGTCGTATCTAAAGTTGTAGTAAACTGCTTTTGGCGTCACGTACTTTCTTCCGACAACAGTTAAGGTTTTCATCATATTTTCTGAAATAAAAGAAACACAGTTAATTGATTCAGGCGTGACTTTGAAATCCAGGCCATATTAGGATAATAGGTATATAGATAAACTAGCTGTTTCTAAAACTAAATAATAAGCATATAATCACGTCGAGCACTAAAAAAAGTTTCCCCTACTAACAATTTCAGAAGCATGCACAGCTTATTTATCCCCTTTTTAGGGGCAGTTTTGAAAAACCCTACAGTCCGTATTTCATTAAGTATTTGATTTCCTGAGTATTTGTACCATGTTTCAGATAAATCTCTCCATGCGTTAAGATTCTCCCATACAAACTTTGACACCTCATTAGGTACTTATTCTAACAACCTGTATTGTGCAATTTATTATAAGTATAAATTTACCATAGTCACTGCAAATCTTCCAATTCATTCCTCAACTACTCATAAGCCTAACAAAATGCAGACATTGAACGTGCACCTCCCACACCGCCCGCAATAAAAAGCCATGCAAAGCAGTATTAGGCACAAATATAATCCACAGAAGCAACGCTTTACATGGCTTTTTATTGCGAGTACTCGCATTTTATAGCGCAATAACTAGTACTAGATATATGTTTAACTATCTTAGGCTCGTATTCAAAGACAAGACTCAAGCGTTGATCTGTACTTAAATCTCGATTTGAGTCGAGATTATAATTCTTGAACAGTATTTATGTATAGATTCAATGATCACAGTTCACCTGAGTAAATGCTTATTCTGAAACGTCAATCAGACGAAATCGGTGCTTGAGTTTAGAATTGATTAGACATTAATCAAATGTCATTTTCGTTCCGTTACACGTACTTTGATGCATATTTATACTTCACTTTATAGTTCTGTTCTATTTCCACCCTGGCTGTTTGAATTTCTGCGTAAAACGAATCGAAAATTATAAATAAATCAAAATGTAAACGAGAACATTTGAGTACAGATTTGAAACTCGATTCAGCTGAGAGTAGTTTAAGTACCGTTCTTGGATAAAAGTTATGTTTGAGAAGAGATTCAGTACTTAAATAGAGTTCTGCTGATCTGTGATTAAATTTAAGTTTGAGTCGTGTCTCTGAATACGAGCCTTATAATATAAAAAAGTATGTTTAAAGGACCAACTAAAGAATAACTTAAGGAGTCACCACGAAATTTCCAAACCTAACAGACCTAGAAACTTAAAATTAGGCATAGAAGTTCGTCATGCCACGTAGGCACTTGCTACAAAATGATTTTGCAAAAATTCCTAATTGTTAAGAGTTCATGGTTTACTACAATTATTTTGATGTACGTAGGTACCTTGTTTAAGAGGGTTTCTATTACTACTGTTCACGACATAGATTTGAGTGCTGTCTCCTCCGGGACTACCGCTCGCTGCTCTACCAGCGGAAATGATAGCATTGTTGACGTAATCACACGGCACTAAACCGAGCCTCCTGTCACCATTCTGGTAATGAATGTGCAATATCCCAAGGCCGACTCCTGTAATGATCTAAAATGAAAATAAATAAGTGCCAACTAAATTAAATAAAATACTTCAATATAAAATTGATGCCAAAATGGAATTAAAATTGATTCGACCGACCTCATGGTTCAGTTGGTAGTAACTCTGCCTTCTGCGCTACAGGTCGCGAGTTTGATTCAAGCACTGGACAAACATTTGTGACTAACACAGATGTTAGTTCTGTGTCTGGGTGATAAATATATATCTATTATGTATGTCAGTCTCTGGTACCCATAGTACAGGCTATGCCTAGTTTGGGATCCGTTGACCGTGTGTCCGGAATAGTGTCCGGAATATTTATTTTATTTATTTATTTATGCCAAGTCTCACTAGATAAATAAATAAATAAATATTCCGGACATATTCACACGGCCAACTGATCCCAAACTAGGCATAGCCTGTACTATGGTGACCAGAGACTGATATATATAATAGATAAATATTTAACACCCAGACACAGAACAATTATCTGTGTTTATCACACAAATGTTTGTCCAGTGCGGGGATCGAACCCGCGACCTCTAGCGCAGAAGGCAGAGTTACTACTAACTAGATAGGTTTTACCATTTGTTTCGTAATCCTACTTTAATAGTTTGCTGCCCCTAGCTTTTTTCCCTTAGTTGCCTCTTACGACATCTGCGGATAGGCAGATATGGTGGGGCCTATTCTTCAGCTGGGGCCACCAATAAAATATTAATAAAATTTTATTAATCCTCTAATTAATAAAAGCTAATTGGAAATTCATACCCCTGAAGCTCCATAGGCACAGCTGATGTCAAGCCACCCCGGTGAAGGCTCCCTGTACGTACAGATCACTGGACAAGAAATATTACAGTAAGTTACAAGACTGCCCCTAAAAAGGGGTAAAACGGGTTCTAAAGTAAAACTCAGAGAATTCAGTTATTTCTCAAAAGGTTGTCCATTGTTGTAGATATAAATCGTCTCATAAGATAAATTCTCGTATATTGAACAATGTTGCACCCCTTTTAGGGAGTGAGTTTGGTTAATATTTTAATTCTTTACAAGATACAAAGCAACATTATTGTTGACGAGAAAACGAAACGAGAAAATTCATTAGCAACGAAGATAAAACGTAATTCCCTGAATTATTTTATTTTATTTTATTTATTTAAAAGACCAACACAGCACTTATGATAAAAACAATGTTACATAACTAATTGTGTTAACCAGCCAATTACTCTCTTAGTATAATTAAACATTGATAGTTCCTACAAAAATAAAAAACAATGCAAAGTACTTAAAAAACAATATGAAAGCTAGATGAATCAGTGGTTGAGAGGATACAGTAAGGAAGAGGTGTGCATGTGCGGTGTGTTTGTGTACGTGTGTGTGTGTGTGTGTGTGTGTGTTAGTGTTGAATGTGCGTTGGTGCAGGGGGGGGGGGAGTTTGAGTTGTTATCTGTATTATAGCTTTTTTGAAATAAATTTTCGTATTGTTGAAGATATCGACGCTCGCGAAGCGCTTATTGAATACAGAACACATTCGATTGACAGGTGCATTCATGGCATAATTAGTGCTGAGAAGAGGTAGAGAGAAAAGCGGTGTATGACGTGTTCGCCTAGTGGGCACATGATCGAGGCGAGTAGGGATGGCGAGTCTAGATTATCATTTAGTATATTGTATAGTAGCATGATATCAATCAGAGTACGTCTGTCTTCTAGACACATTATGTTATGACAAGTACAACCATTTTTGTAATTGTTATATATTCGTTTACGGTGGTTTAGGAGTTTAATAATTGTTTTTGAATTCTTTCTATATTATGGTTGTGTATTAAATAATATTTTTTTATTATTTAATACACAATTATTTTTATCGTCTGCGTATAAAAGATGATTGGTAGATGTAAAACATTTAAAGATATCAAATATGTAGGCGTTATATAATAGTGGTCCCAGATGGGAACCTTGCGGGATGCCTGAAGGAATGTCCACTAGGTCTGATCTAAATCCACCAACATCTACCGATTGAGCGCGATTTGATACATAGGATTTTACCCAACGCAAGAGGTCTCCGTGGATGCCTAATTGGTCTAATTTTGCGAGCAGAATGATGTGATCTACACGATCAAATGCTTGCTAATGGTATGATATGGTAAAATATGGAATGATACATTCTTGAAGGTTAGTAAGGGGGTAATCAGAGCCTCTATATGTAAATAGATCGTTGTAACCATATACCTGATACTAGTTTCTCGCGTTGTGCTTGAGCTGCAAGCAGCTCGCGAGATTATTTTTCCTTGCTGTACGATTTGGTAGAACACCTAAGATGACATTGTTGGTAGAACACCAATGATACCATAGATAAATTTTGCCATAGTACTGCATAATGTTACGGAAATAGAGGAAATTCGTCGAAAAAAGACTCTATTTTTCGTTCAACTTGGGTGTACTCTGGCAAATTTTCGGATTTCGATACAAAACAGGGTTTAGACAACGCGAAAATAGACGCAAATCCTGTATGAAACACGACGATTTCGGATTTTTCCTCTGGTCCCATTGAACGGCCCCAACGAATGGTACAAGCAGCTTGAACAGAGCTAACCTCCTTCTAGGAGAACAACCATGTCAATCAGTGAGTGAGTCAGTGGTAGTTAGTGATAGTGATGAAAAAATGAAAATGAATAATGCTGATATGTACATACCTACTCCAGGCCTCACGATGCAAATCGGCAGACCGTCTGTCATAGTTCTGACCAGCTCCTCTGCCACCGCTTTGGTGAACGTGTATGTATTCGGCCAGTCTTCTATTAAACTGTAATAGTTAAATTAAAATTACTTCAATGAAGAGTCAATAGTAAAAACTGCTTGGGGCCATCTATACATATACCTAGCACTTAACAGGTAGTTGGCGTTTCTAAGCAAGTGTCAACTCACGTAATCTTCATCATCATCATTTCAGCCGTACGACAACCACTGCTGAACATGGCCTCCCCCACAGACAGAGCGAGTTCCTTATCATGTGGGGGGATTTGCCCATACTCACCACGCTGGGCATGCGGGTTGGCGAGCGCAGTTAGAGCTATCGTTGTTATAGTGAGGGACGCTGCTGCCTATCCCCTAGTTTTTTTCTCTTAGTCGCCTCTTACGACATCCGCGGATAGGTAGATAAGGCGGGGCCTATTCTTCAGCCGGGGCCACCACGGCAACGTAATCTTGATATTGATGATATTCTAGTTATAACCTGTGCTACACGTTGGTAAACCGGCTAATCCCGGGGAGG
Source organism: Anticlea derivata (assembly GCA_947579855.1). NCBI lineage: Eukaryota > Metazoa > Arthropoda > Insecta > Lepidoptera > Geometridae > Anticlea > Anticlea derivata. The sequence goes on along the minus strand of OX388287.1, from coordinate 1,173,615 downwards.
CTGGCAACCGTCGTCGCCGCTTTTAATTACAAGGTTGTTAACAAGGCCACAATACACACGTTTGTGAGAACTTTTGAACTTTCTTTCTAATTTATGTTATCTGTTTTTTCTTGTGTACAATAAAGAATTGGCCGTGGTGGCCCCGGCTGAAGAATAGGCCCCTCCATATCTATCTATCCGCGGATGTCGTAAGAGGCGACTAAGGGAAAAAAGCTAGGGGATGGGCAGCAGCGTCCCTCATTTTAACAACGAAAGCTCTAACTGCGCTCGCCAACCCGCATGCCCAGCGTGGTGAGTATGGGCAAATCCCCCCACATGATAAGCAGTTTGCTCTGTCTGTGGGAGAGGCCATGTTCAGCAGTGGACGTCGAACGGCTGAAATGATGATGATGAATAAAGAATAATGAACTCGTCTACCAAAATGAGGGCTGTGTGGTGTCCTAAAAAGGATCAATGACCATTTGAAACAACTATTGTGCCTCGTAGAGGATCCTTTCGTGCATATGTCAATGATTTAGAATTTCGAGGTCTATCTGCGGTTTCCTCACGAAATTTTCCATAACCGTTACCGAGCATTCGAATTTCACCTATATTTCGAATGGAAAGTCAATTAGTGCAGGGATTCGTACCTTTGCACCGGAATTGTGCATTAAAGGAGCCTAGCCTCTTACAGGCGCAATTAATCTTTTCACTACACTGATTCATTCACCGACGGTCATATGCCCTTTTCAGGGCCACCACACCTCAACATAGTCTTTGACCATAATGCAGGATGACCAAGAAAGAATCAGTGACAAGACAAGCAGCATCGGAATTTAGTCACTAATTGCTACACCACCAATTTGTAAACTAAAATGCTCACCCCGTTGTGATTCTGTTCAATCTATCAACCTCCATGTGTTCCGCCATGGATATTAATGTCTCGGGTGGTATGGGGCTCGGATAGAACTTTTCATAAACCTCTTGCTTGACAAGGCTTTGCATAGCATAGGTGTATGCTGTAGATACGTGAACGTACGACCTGCAAGGAGGCACATATTCGATATAATTATTCCTACCTAAGCGCAGAGTTTTGGCCGAAGGGTGTCAAGTTCTGAAGTTTCGCTGGCCGCCTGCACGGGGACACCGCCGTGCACCGTCGTCAGCTGACACCCTGATTGCGACATCGACACGTCGCCGTAGTCATAATGTTTTAAGTTTTTTTAATGTATGTATGTTACTTTTAAGGTATATATTGAACCAAGGTTTCTTATAGTTAGACTTATAATTAGGTTGAGAAAACATATTGTTAACCTGTTTAGTGAGAGACTGGTGCCTGAGAAAGGTTTGTAGCACCTGTATTACAGGTCACCAGTGCTCCCACTTCCCACTAAATAAGACCTGTAACTTTACTATAGTCTGAAATAAATTAATTATTATTATATTATTAATGTAGGTATAATACAGGTGCACCCATTTAGGGGTTGAATTTCGTGAGTTCCTTACTTAGCGCACCCCAAATATACAAAAGGACAAATTACTCACTTGAGCTTCTTGCAAGCCTTGCCCAGAACGATCGCTTCTCTAGTCCCTCGTACGTTGATCATGGTTGCCACTCGAAGGTTCTCGTCAAACCTTGTGGTTGCAGCCATGTGGTAGATAACATTCACCTGTTAAAAAAATATTAGAAAAAAAATAGTAATTAATAAATAAATAAATAAATATTCCGGACATATCACACACGGTCAACTGATCCCAAACTAGGCATAGCCTGTACTATGGGTACCCGAGACTGATATACATAATAGATATATATTTAACACCCAGACACAGAACAAACATCTGTGTTAGTCACAAATGTTTGTCCAGTGCGGGAATCGAACCCGCGACCTCTAGCGCAGAAGGCAGAGTTACTACCAACTGAGCTATGAGGCCAGTCAAAATTTGATCAAATACCTACATATTTTTCAATACATTAATCACTGGTGGAGGGGTGGTAGTGGCACCCGCCTTCCGATCCACAGGTCGTGGGTTCGAAACCAATGTCGTGCACCAATGGTATTTCCATTCGGATAATTTTTATGCGCTATGCTAGTGCTAACAAAACAGTGAAGGAAACATCGTGAGGAAGCCGGCATGTCCTTGAACCTAAGGCTCGTATTCAGAGACACGACTCAAACTTAGTTTTAATCACAGATCAACTGAACTCTACTTAAGTATTAAATCTCTTCTCAAACATAGCTTTTATTCAAGAACGGTACTTAAACTACTCTCAGCTGAATAGAGTCTCAAATCTGTACTCAAATGTTCTCGTTTACATTTTGATTTATTTATTATTTTCGATTCGTTTTACGCAGAAATTCAAACAGCCAGGGTGGAAATAGAACAGAACTATAAAGTGAAGTATAAATATGCATCAAAGTAAGTGTAACGGAACGAAAATGTCATTTGATTAATGTCTAATCAAATCTAAACTCAAGCACCGATTTCGTCTGATTGACGTTTCAGAATAAGCATTTACTCAGGTGAACTGTGATTATTGAAGCTATACATAAATACTGTTCAAGAATTAGAATCTCGCCTCAAATCGAGATTTAAGTACAGATCAATGCTCGAGTCTTTTCTCTGAATACGAGCCTAAAACTTCGATCACATGTGACATGTGCACTAAACGAGCCTCTAAGAGGCGCATTTTAAATCTTTCACTATACTCATTCTTTCATCGACGGTCATAGGCCCTTTTCAGGGCCACCATATCTCAACCTGGTCACTGACCTAATACAGGATAACCAAGAAATAATCAGTGACAAGACAAGAAGAAGAATACATTTATAAAATTGGTATCTAATGATTGTTACCGCGAGTCTACATCAAGAAGTTCCGTTGTAAGCTCGCTGTTATTTCAAGCACTTTAGTAGACCAAAGTTTAGTAAAATAAATAATTTAGTTAGTGACCAAATCTGTGGCGTTTTGGAAAAAGGCCCGGTTAAGAGTACCCAAAACCGACGAGCATGTATGAGGAATGTGATGAGAGTGAATGAAGCAAAAGAGGTATGTCAGGATCGTAGCAAGTGGAAAGCCGTGGTCTTTGCCTACCCCTCTGGGAAATAGGCGTGATTTCATGTATGTATGTTGGCCGTGGTGGCCCCGGGTGACTAAGGGAACAAAGCTAGGGGATGGGCAGCAGCGTCCATTGTAACAACGATAGCTCTAACTGCGCTCGCCAACCGACGTGCCCAGCGTGGTGAGTATGGGCAAATCCACATGATAAGGAATTCGCTCTGTCTGTGGGGGCCATGTTCAGCAGTGGACGTCGAACGGCTGAAATGATGATGATGTAGTTAAAGACATGAGCATCATAGGGCGAAGGGCTCATATAGGCAAACTGGATCCTTTCTGAATTTCTCAGCCACCCTGTTCATATACAAGGTGATTCATAATATGTATGCCATCCCGAAAGGGGCTTATTCTACAACCAATTGGCAATAAAGTTTGTTCGACGACTTTGGGTAATTGGACATTTTTCATGGAAAAAACTCTATGCGAAAATCAGCTGTTTTGGGGTCAAATCAGGTCAAATTCATGAATGAGCTGTTTTCGGTAGCAATCTCGATTCCGAACTTCTTGTACGTATAGTTATTAGTTCTAAAGATGATAAAAATACCAAAAACAGCTCATTTGATAAATTTTGTGAAAATGAACAAAAATTGATGTTTTTATTCGCTAGTATTATTTCTTTTTTTTTTTTTTAGAGAATAACCCCCTTTCGGGATGGTATACATGTTATGAATCACCTTGTGACTGTACCCTACCTCGTTAGTGAGTGTCTCCCAATCCTCGTCACGGATACCGAGTCTGATTTCAGCAACATCTCCTTCTACAGCCACAATCTTCCGTTGGAAGTCTGGTTGCTGCTTTCGCAGAGGTTCAAACACCTAGAGATTAAGTGGAGTTGAGCAATTTAGAGGAGGCAGGGCACAGCGAAATTTTCTCGCTCTAAATTGGAGCAGCCCGTCTGGGAGGAACCTCCGCTTTTACAGAAGATCGCATCCAAATAACATTATTTGTTTCAGATAGTGTTGTGTTCCTGCGGTGAGTAAGGTTGCCAGAGCTCTTAATGGGGGAGGGGTTTGGCAGGCAACGCATTAGCAATGCTCCAGGTTGCTGATGTCAATAGACGACGGTAACCACTTACCATCAGGTGGGCCGTAAGCCTGTTTGCCTACGTATGACATAAATAAAAGAAATAAAAAAGAGCCAAGAAACATGACCAATAAAGAGCCAGAGACAACGAAATAACCTTACCGGATCTTTAAGTATCACGTTCAATCTTTCCTGAATTTCCACTCCTTTCTTGGGCCTCAAAAGTACGAACATCTTGGATAGTTGACATGACCTTAAAACACATATTTAACATTAAAAAAGATAGAACCTACCACTGAAAGCAATATTTCGTGTGACAACCAGTAGTGATAGGAGGTAGGGTACAGCGATATTTTCTCGTTCTAAATTGGAGCAGCCCGCTTGGGAGGTGCCTCCGCCTTACAGAAGATCGCAGACAAATAACATTATTTGTTTCAAATAGTGTTGTGTTCCTGCGGTGAGTAAGGTTGCCAGAGCTCTTTAGGGGAGGAGGGTTCGGGGTCGGCAACGCGTGCGTGATGCCTCTGGTATTGCAAGCGCTCATAGGGTACGGTTACCGCTTACCAACAGGTGGGCCGTATGCTTGTTTGCCAGCTCAGTTGTAAAAAAAAACCATCCGAACGGACAGCCACTACGGTTTCTATGATAAACATTAATAAAAACTGTCCATTGACGTTCGAAAGCCCGCGACTTCGTTCGCGTGGAACTACTTATTTTCATAAAAACCTACGAGGGTTCAAAGATTCTCCAAAATCCCTGATATTCTACCCCTTAAGGGGTGCAATGAGAATCACTCCAGAAGAGTTGTATTTTGACTAAAGTAGATAGATAGTTTCATAGAGGATATTCCTCAACCTGGTCATTGATCTAATGCAGAAAAACCAAGAAATACCCAGTAGCGTGACAAGCAAGTGTTTAGGGGTCTAAGGTTGTGTGCCTATGGCCTAGCTGCGTATCGAATGACGCAAACACTTTGAATAGGTACCTACATTTAGCAAACTTTTGGTATGTTAGAATAGAATAGAATAGAATAGAATTTATTCATGCCAAACGTGTTACATTTTTACACTTTTTACATTTATACGCTGTTATAGGTACTCTAAAACATATAAAAACTTTTGTAGTTGAGGTTGCATCAAAAACCACGCTAGGTTTAAAACCTGTGTTGTGGGTTTTGATACCTTCCTTCGGTTTATCTTTTTCATAGTTATAATTTTTTTTTTTGCGTCGTTGTCAGCGTCGTACATTTATGAGGTAGGTAGGTACTTTTATAGAAGTACGTAGGTATTACTTAAAATAAAATTGATACAAATAAAGAAGTTAAAAAACAAGATGTTAAATAATGTATTAAAATTCATCATCATCATCAGCCTGTAGAAGTCCACTGCTGGACATAGGCCTCCCCCACCGACTTCCCGCAACCCTTACAATGTCTTCCGTCCATCGGGTGGGGGGCCTTCCAACACTGCGTCGCCCGGTTCGCGGTCGCCATTAAAATCAAATATTATTATTATACGCTTCCGACTGGTAGTGATCTGGATCAGTTAAGCTATCTATAGATCGTTTGTAACGGTCTTTAGATGGCTCAACTGTTTCTTGTGTATTATGTAAATATTAACTTGTATTAGTTTTAAGTTTCTTTCTGTAAATATTATTAAAATTAAATAATAGTAATTAAATAAAAAATACCTAGTATTACTCTGCTAATTTATTCCTCAAAAACTCAACAAAATGACAAGTCAAAGTCGAAAGGCGTTTATATCAATAAAATCACTAGGATCACTTTGAAACGTCTTAGAAACTAGGTGAAGCTACGCCTGTTCCTCGCGACCAAGCTTTTTTTTTTTAATTTTTTTTTTATTGGAGATGGTTAGGCGTTTGACCACGAGCTCACTTTTGCAAGTGAGATGTGGCCTAAGATGGAGCACGCTTTACCAGAAGGAACTTATTCACTCTAGATTTGAAGACTCCTAGATTGTACTCATCCGGGAAAACAGACGCTGGCAGATCGTTCCACTCTTTGCCAGTGCTTATAATAAAGGTGGAGCAGAAACGTTTGGTTCGACACTGTGGTATGTCGACCAGGTAAGGGTGGTAATTACCTGTGCGTCTGCTTGTCCGGTAGTAGAAGGGGGAGGGAGGGATGAGGTCATGCAGATCCTGCGCACAGTCACCAAAGTGGTACTTGTAGAACACTGACAGTCTGGCCACACGCCGTCTGTGTTCAAGGCTTTGTAGATTGGACTCCACAAGCGAGTCATCTCCTATGAGCCTAACAGCGCGTCGCTCAATCGAATCGAGGGCTTCAAGCTGGTATTTAGCCGAGCCATCCCATAAATGGCAGCAGTACTCCATGCAAGATCCTGTGCTTTGTAGAGATTAAGAAGCTGTCCCGGTGAGAAGTACCGCCGAACCTTCGCTAGGATGCCCAGCTTCATGGCAGCAAATTTGGCTTTCGACTCGATGTGTGAGCTTAGAAAAATCAGGCAACAAACACGGCTTGGTGCCTAGAATTGTACGTAGATACACCTCCCACACCGCCCGCCCCAAAGTCATGCAAAGCCTATATGTGCAGTTGGCACAACCGCATCTACACAATCAGACCTTATATTAGGTACCTGAACAGTTTCTCGATCATCTGCTTGCCCATGAACCCTGACCCTCCAGTGAGGAACACGGTGCAGTTACGGTAGAACTCTTGAACGTCAGAATCTCCTCTTGCTATGGCCTCCTCTAGCGCCCCCTGGCGGGACATCGCCGCTACTTCTAATGCCATAGCCGGATCCATGATGGTTCTTCAAATAGCAGAAAATAAGATTTTTGTTAAAATGCTTTGGAATAAGTAGGCTTTACTGGAATTTCAATAGCAACATCAAGATGATTTCATCATCATCATCATCATTTCAGCCGTTCGACGTCCACTGCTGAGCATGGCCTCCCCCACAGACAGAGCGAATTCCTTATCATGTGGGGGGATTTGCCCATACTCACCACGCTGGGCATGCGGGTTGGCGAGCGCAGTTAGAGCTATCGTTATTCAAATGAGGGACGCTGCTGCCCATCCCCTAGCTTTTTTCCCTTAGTCGCCTCTTACGGCATCCGCGGATAGGTAGATATGGAGGGGCCTATTCTTCAGCCGGGGACACCACGGCCAAGATGATTTAGGTATAAATAATCAGAACAAACTGGTAATTTTACTGTTATTCGCTGAAAAGTTCTGCTTCTGAATTTGCAGTCAGAGTCTGGTGTTGCCACCAGACTTCGCTCAGTAATAAATTCCCGTAACTCAGCCCCTAAAGGGGTGCAGCGGGTAATTCAAGTTGCCTATGAAATGTTCTAGCAAAGTCCTACTTAAAAAGTGGTACCTACTTAAAAAGTAGCCTATATGCTATTCCAGGTATAGAACTTTATCTAACTCTATTCCAAGTTTCAACGAAACCGGTTGAGCCGATACGGCGTGATTGAACAACAAACATCCAAACACCCTGACAAACTTTCGCATTTATAATATTAGTAGGACTAGTAGGATACAAGGAGATATTTTTTCCACCACTTAGGCGAAGTCGGTAACCGTGAGATTAATCGAAAAGTAACTTTATGAGCTACTTAAGGGCTGGATTTTGAAAAAAAATAATATCATAATCTACTACTAATATTATAAATGCGAAAGTTTGTGAGGATGTTTGATAATCAATCTCGCCGTAACCCTCAATCGATTTCGTTGAAACTTGGAATATAAAGAGTTATTTACCAAGAATAGCATGTAGGCTACTTTTTAACTAGGTACCACGCGAGCGAAACCGCGGGCGGAAGCTAGTTAATATATAAATGTACAATGAATACCCTATCGTCGCTTTTATAGTGGCCATGAGGGGTGAGTGGGAGTTGGCACAATAGTTTTCTCACTCGTGCGTGGAAACAAGCACGCTACACGTGACAGTAATAGTCCGCTAGAGGCGCTGTTACGGATTCCATACATAAACACGTGGATCGCGCTACAAGTGAGTGTAAAGACCATGGTGCCAACTCCCACTCACCCCACTGAAAATAAACTCAACCTGTAGAGCCAGAGGTCAAACCAGTACCACCTCTAGGGTACTTCCAGTTACCTCACAATTCTGAAATTTGGATAGCTAGGAGCTTTTGTGACACAATTAAAGGGAAAAGTCTGAAATTGATGAATTTCGAAGTTTTTTAGGAAACAAAGTTATATTTGCGGTCAATGTCATACAATGACGTCGTGAGCGACCGCAAATATAAGTTTGTCTATTCCTACACTTAGAATTTTTATTTTATGACTGGTAAGTCCGTTAGTGCACGACCGGGATTCGAACCCACGACCAATGGTACGGAAGCTTCAGGGCGCGAGTTCTCGCTCTTGACCGTCTTTACTATTGTCTAGAGTACTTAGAGATTTGTAGATCGATCTTACCTTGTAACTTGGAGGTAAACGAAAAATGGAGTCTTGAATAAAACTTACGAAAAATAAAATATTTTATAAACAATGTACCTACAGCACGACACAATTGCACACAATGTAAGTTAGTTTGAACAAAACTTCCGTTCAGTTTAATCATTAAGTATTTCTAAACCCACTAGCTTCCGCCAGCGGCTTCGCTCACGTGTTTATAATAATATTATTTCATTTATTTCAGGCAACACAGCAAAGTACATGTACAAATACAAGGTGCATAGATATAAATACCTTATAACTAAAATACCTACATATAATATTCACATTTAAAAATAACATTAGGGCTTATTGTTCTTTAGCTATCTATGAAGATAAAAAGTCTATATTCTATTCCAGAGTATAATCTATCTCTGTGCCAAATTTCATTCAAATCCGACGATCCGAATCAACGGCCGAACGCCGCGCGTTTCATCATCATCATCATCATTTCAGCCGTACGACATTCACTGCTGAACATGGCACAGACAGAGCAAATTCCTTATCATGTGGGGGAATTTGCCCATACTCACCACGCTGGGCATGCGGGTTGGCGAGCGCAGTTAGAGCTATCGTTGTTAAAATGAGGGACGCTGCTGCCCATCCCCTAGCTTTTTTCCCTTAGTCGCCTCTTACGACATCCGCGGATAGAGATATGGAGGGGCCTATTCTTTAGCCGGGGCCACCACCACGCCGTTTAGGCGTGATTAAACCACAAACATCTAAACATCCAAACATCATCAAAAACTTTCGCATTAAGAATATTAGTAAGGTAATTTTAAAATTCGAAACAAACTTATGATAAATAGACTTACTACTTAAATAGCAAAAAATAGCCTGACTCTGTGAATATTGAGTAGCCTCACTGTCGTAGCACTTGTAGGTATTTCAATGGCGGTCCGTCCACGACGCTACTCAAAAGGAACGCGTTTGTAACTAGTCTCCTGCCGACTCGGCATGCTGGTCACCAGGCGACTGGTTTCGAGAAACTGTTGAAAAATGAACGAATAAAAAGTAATTATAAGTGATTCTGACGCCTATGTGACTGGAGAAGTATTAATTCCATGTCGTCGCTCGAATTATCACTAGTCATGTTAATTATTTTCGTTTTCAAAACTTTGTTTACATAATATCGTGTACTGAGTGACTGAGTTTCAGGAAATTCCAGTAGCGTCGTGGACGAGTCAGAGTTTCCAATCAGTCCGCAACTCTAGTTTCTAATGAGTTCCGTCACTTTTGCTTAGCGTCGTGGACGGGGCGTAAATTTTTGTTTTTTTTATGATGGAAAAATGCATTAAGCATCCCCTCCGACTCGAGCAAAGGGTATGTCGGGCTCTCCGCTGGCTAGGCTGTGCGTTGATTGTCAGTCAGTCAGTCAGTCAGTCGCGCAACAATTTTATTAGAATGGCATTACATAATTAAAGTAGGTAATTGAATTTAAATATAATTCTAAATCTACAATTGAAAGAAAGAAAGAAAAAAAACAAAAGAAAGAAAGAAAATTGACATAGAAACAGAGCGAAGGACGTTGGCTGTAAGAGGCAATATGTTGGTTCGTAGGTTCTATCGATGTTCTACAGAGGCTAAAATAACCCTGTATAAGTCCTACTTTCAGATACTATACATAAGCAGCCTATGGACCACATACATACACTCAAAAAGAACACCCTTGAACACAAATTAACACCCTTCGTGTCCAGTATAGTAATGCATTTAGGATGCTGCTGGGGCTTCCGCGGTTGTTTTATTGTTTTATTTTTATTATTTATATGCGTGTTGTGCCAGTCTAATGCAAAATTTAAAAAAAAAACGCAGATAAAAACAATTTTACATTGGCTAACGATTGAATTTCACTATGTAAAATGAAGTGTTGCATTGGCCCTTTTCAGACCACCATGCCTCAACTTTCATGCTAAACTTTCAAATGTATACACTCATACACAACTCACACACGCACACACATTTTTTGAGCTACTTTCACTGAAACAACACAAATACTTTAAGTGCACTTAAGTTTAACTAAAAATTTTTATATGTATCCTTTTTAACGTCACTTTACTTATTTAATGTTTAATATGTATTTGATAATATTTCACGAATGGTTCTTAGTTTAAGCTCTGCCTACTTATAAAAGTTTCGAAAATGGCTATTGAAGAGCGGTATCTCCTAATACAAGCAAACATTTGCTTAAAAGGAGACTCCAAACCCTGATTGTACCTATTTATAAGTTGCTGAAATAAACATTTAGATTTTTTTTTTTTTTAATTTTTTTAATTTTAAACATGCATAATGGATGACTAAGAAAGGACCAATGACACGGCAGTAGTAGTAGATGTACCTACTTAGTAAAAAAAGGACCTTCCGCTTACAACCGATGTTTATTGCTACCTTTTTATGTAGGTACCACGTGGGCGGAGGCTAGTAGAGTTACCACTGCTACCGCCATCTATTTTTGAATAGCCACAAATCTCTTTCATTGTGGTTTTTATGACCACAGATAACATAATACTATGTATGACTAACCTCGGTAAGAAACTGTACAGTGCCATCTGTATCAAGTTTAACGTACTATTTATTTTCGGCTACTCAACAATAGATGGCGAGGGTATGCTAATCATTTCATCACTCAATATAAAATTTTAAAAGACTTAAGAGACCGGGAAATAGGCGTAGCTTCGCCAAGTTTCAAAGACTACTGCATAGAGTAATTTTGTATATACCAGAGACTACTGTGGGTTCTATCTAAACAATAAATTCGACAGATACGAGACTTTCAGATGACATCCTTGCAAGATTATCAAGCTACACGCGACATACCGAATGGTGATTGGTCATCATCATCTGCCTGCAGAAGTCCACTTCTGGACATAGGCCTCCCCCAAATAGTTTTCCATCCAGTCTTCTCGCGACCTTCACAATGTCGTCGATCCATCGGGCCTTCCAACACTGCGTCGTACGGTTCGTGGTCGCCATTCGAGAACTTTTATGTCCCCAACGGAGCTATATGACCGGCACACTGCCACTTCAACCTGCTATTCTGAATTATTGGTCACTAGTAATTAAAAACATAGTAGTTTCAGACAGTTTTATTATCCAAACCCATTTATTTCACATTGCGATATATTACTTTAGCTATGTAGGTTCTTACATGGAAAATATACATATGTACAAAAATATATAACCGAAAATAATTTACTACAAACGAAATATCCCATTTTTGCAAAGACAAGATTTTATATAAAAACAAAAATGCATGTAATTTACACATATACATTATGTACAGAGCCTATTTTATATCTGAACGGTATTATCGCTATTCCAGACAACCTATGAAGACATTATGGAGCATAATATAAGAAAGTCATAATTCTAATGTATGAAAAATAATGTTTACTCTAAGTACAAATTTAAAACAAAATTTTAGATCCAGAACTAAGACTCAACCAAAGTTTTAATAAAAACATAAATTGAATTATATTTTTTTAGTTCAAAAGTCCAAATTTACGTTTGATTTTATAAATGGTAGTAGGTAAACATTTACCTAATAACGTAATTTGTATCCTTGTCATACAAGTATACATATAATTGTATGACAAGGATAATTCATACAAAACATATTTGCAAAGAGACAATTAAAATAAATTTAATGATCTTGCCTTTCCAAGAGGAACAGGCGTAGCTTCACCTAGTTTACAAGAAGTTACAAAGTGATCCTTGTGATTTTATTGAATTAAACACCATTTGATTGATTCAGTTTTGAATCTTTTGAAAGTCTGCCGGTCATACACAGGCCTGGGGCCCAATTCTACTAATACAATGGCTTCAAAATAACAATGGTTCAATGGCAAAATGGCTCCTTTTGACACTTTTCGTATTCTGCTATTACAGTCGTACATCCATGGCAGTCATTGTCATTGTCAAAATAAATTTTAATTTATTTCATTTCAAACCAATGAATCAAAGAAACGAAGGTGGCGACAATCGTAACTGAATGATAATGGTGCGATCATTATCATGCGATTATCATTTGCAAGCCATTGAATTAGTAGAATTGGGGCCCTGAGCCCAAACTAAGATTTCCTATGTAGTGGATAGCAAAAACCAAGAGTGCCCAGACCATGTGCATATTTGCAGTTCATGCAAACATTTGCCCTAGCTGGAGCTCGAACCCACAACCTCTTGCGGTTTAGCTGAGCAATCTTCATACTATTGGCTGACTCATGTAGGCTTGGTCATCATCAACAGCCTATAGAAGTCCATTGCTGGACATTGCCTCCCCCAAAGAGTTCCACGACGAACGGTCTTGAGCCCTTTCCATCCACCGACTTCCCGCAACCTTTACAATGTCATCGGTCCATCGGGTGGGGGGCCTTCCAACACTGCGTCGCCCGGTTCATGGTCGCCATTCGAGAACCTTTACTCCCCAACGGAGGCTAGGTCGCAATGAACTAAATGTTTTAGCAAAATTATTATAAAAGGTAATGTATTCCAAAAGAGCCTTATTCTAAAAGCATCCTAATATCCTCACAAACTTTCGCATTCTAATAATATTATTAATGTGAAAGTTTGTGAGCATGTTTGGATGTTTCCAGTTCATCACGCCGTAACGGCTCAATCGGTTTAGTTGAAACTTGGAATAGATGAAGTTCTTTACAATAGCATATAGGCTACTTTTTATGTAGGTACCACACGAGCGAAGACGCGGGCGGAGTCTAGTTTACTAAGTGGCGGCACCATATTTAAAACTTTTAACCAAAATAACTATAAATTCAAATGTATATAAAAAATAATCTGCAGAGAAGTACCTATGTATGTAACAAATAATTTCTGTAATATTTTGAAACTAATATTGCACCCTGTTGATTTATAACAATTTTTCAAAGCGTATTCAATTTTATAAATCATGTGTCACATTCTGTGCTCACAACAAGCGGCTTGACCAGTTTTGATGATTCAAGTTTTTCTGAAGTTTCTTTCAGATCTTCCTTCACAGTTTTGATATCTTTAACGTTATTCAGAATTTTGTTATTATTTCTTTCCGCGTTCTTCTGATTCTTTTTATTATTATACTTTCGCAGCTTCTCCATAGCTTTATTTATATTGTCGTTTTTCAAATCATTATTTTGATAACAATTTTTTTCATCAGTTTCTTCAATATTTTTATAACCTTGTGTATCTCTAATATCATTCACTGCATTATGCACTTCACTATTAACACTTCTGTCTTGTGTATTATCAAGGCTATGTTCTGCGCGTCTCAATGCCTCTTGTTCCTCTGCCTGCCTCTCCTCTTCAATGATCTGTTCCTGTCTCTCTGCTTCAATTCTCTTCTCTTCCGCCTGTCTCTCTTTCTTCTCGGCGATTTCTTGCCTCTTCTGCCGATTCCAAATGGGCATGAACCGCTGGAACATCACCCTGGAGCGGTGCTGCGGCTTCAGGACCCAGGATACGGCCATGTCCACGTCTGCAATCCTGGAATTGGAAGTTTGATATTACTCTTGGGGAGTAAAGGTTCTCGAATGGCGACCACGAACCGGGCGACGCAGTGTTGGAAGGCCCACCCGATGGACCGACGACATTGTGAATGTTGCGGGAAGTCGGTGGATGGAGAAGGCTCAAGACTGTTCGTCGTGGAACTCTTTGGGGGAGGCCTATGTCCTGCAGTGGACTTCTACTATAGCGTAAGAAACACAATTGTAAAACTAATGTCCGAATTAAAGGCTTTATTATTATTATTCACATATATTTAATTAAAATCTCATTTATAAAATACATTTTTTACTACAAAAGTACATCTTAATATCAAAAAAGAATATCAAAACCACTATTATAGTAAAAAATATATATAAAAATGGAGAACCACCGACCGCGAAGCTCGGCTCAAGCGGTCGGTGGCTAGGGCTGCAGAGAGAGGAACCTCCTGACTATGCGTGCCGAGTCCAGGAGTAGCGCCCTCTGTATCTGGCCCTTCACCCAGCTGTCTAGCGAGAGCCTCTCAAGGTATTGATTGAGGCTCTTCGCTATCAGTCCGTTCACTGACACCACTATCGGGACGATAACCGTTGAATCCACCTCCCACATGGCGGTAACCTCGAAGGCCAAGTCAAGGTACTTGCTGAGCTTGTCCTTCTCGGCCTTCACGAGATTAGCATCATGTGGGATAGTGACATCAACGAGTATCGCCCGGCGCTCCGACCGGTCTACCAGCACGATATCAGGTTTATTGGCTTATTATTATTATTATTTAAGTTTTTACATTTTTTGTCTCTCGCACGGCGAGGAGTTTACGTTTTTTCGCGGGCTTTTGGCCAAACGAAAAATCGTAGACTATTCTATTAGTTAAGTGATAAAAACTTAGTACAATTCGGCAAGTGTTAAGAATTACTGCTATTTGGAGTTGTATGAAAGTAAGCTGGTAATAAAGAAAATATTTTTTAAGTTAATTTTAAATCATTTCATTTTAAAATAATTTATTATAAAACAAGAATAAATAATTCGGATATAAAAAAAAAAAATCTAAATATGATAATAATTAATCTAATAATGAATAATTGTGGATATCAAGGGCCTGTAAACTAGTGTGTAAAATGTATGGGATGACACTATTATTATGTGTTTGTATGTATTTCTTGATATTCTTTGGTCTGTAGGTCTCTATCTAGTATCTATATATATAACCTATCTAAATTTATTTATTTATATATTAAATATTTATTATGTATATTTTATATATCTTATCTATACATTTATGATATTAGTATGTAGGGTTTGTAGTTTTAAATAATAAGTTTTATTTCACTTATTATTATTATGTGCGCCACCGTCCTCTTCTACTTTGTATATCCTGTCCATCCAAAGGTTGCCTGGTAGAGATCGCTTTTAGCGATAAGGCCGCCCATTGTCACACTATTTTTATTTCCTTGATTGTGTATTTTCTTTTGGTGTACAATAAAGCTATATTCTATTCTATATCCCGGTTATTCAGTCCCTGAACAAAAGCCTGTAAAAGTCTTACCTTCGTTTGAACCTATCCCGGTCCAGCGCGAACCTCTCCCAGTGGCCCGCGCGCGCCTGCCGCGCCGCGAACGCCCACACTCGCATCACCCTCACCGTCGGCGGCTCCGTTGAGAAGCTCACCTGCAAACCAAGACAGAACTAGTGTAAAGAAACGTGTTTTTTTATGTTATACGGATAAATACATTTATTTATTTATTTATTTATTTAGAATACAGTATAACATCATAACAGGTTTTTTTTTATCCCTAAGGCGATGCCATATGTTATAAGTAGGTACATTATAATAAATAGGTACAATTAGATCGGTACTAATCGAAACATTTCATTTCTATCACTATTTGTGCAAGTTGTAGGAGTTTCGGTAGGTGATTGAAAAAAATATCCACGCTATTCGCAGACAAGATATTGAGCAGATAGACAGCGAGTGACATGGGGGCAAACTTAAGTAGGTTAAATAAATATTCCGGACATATTCACACGGTCCACTGATCCCAAACTAGGCATAGCCTGTACTATGGGTACCAGAGACTGATATACATAATAGATACATATTTAACACCCAGACACAGAACAAACATCTGTGTTTATCACACAAATGTTCGTTCAGTGCGGGAATCGAACCCGCGACCTCTAGCGCAGAAGGCAGAGTTACTACTAACTGAGCTACGAGGTCAGTCAAATGCAAACAGGCTAACGGCCCACCTAATGGTAAGCGGTTACCGTCGCCTTTTGACATCTGCAACACTTGGAGCATTGCTAATGCGTTGCCTGCCTGAGTGTGGAGAAAAACTTGCTTGTCGTACCACTGGTTCTTGCTTGGTCACCTGTATAAGGTCAGCGACCAGGTTGAGGTGGTTTTTAAAAGGGACAATTGAACAGAATCATTTTGTTCATTATTATTATTATATTTTTTCGCACTATTGTCATTAATTTATTATATTTTGTAATCATTGATAGCAAATTACACAATCACAACAACACAAATTCACAGCTAGGTACCTACGCATTGATCGTTTGTACTCGTTCTGCTCGCTCTCGAACAGGTTTTGGCTGAAAATCAGTGTTTTTGCTTTTAAGCAAAATATTTCACTGAGCCATAGCCTATTTGTCGTACTGCAGCACACGCAAACTTACCTACTCTAAGATACCTACTTTTTTTTTTTTTAAATTGCTCTATTGATTATGTATACCTATGTATGTACTTTAGTTTAAAATTGTTTATCTATGTTAATTGTGTGTGTCTGTAGTGCCAAATAATTTTTTTATCTATCTATCATCAGAATAATATAATTTTTTGTTGAGCTAAAAAATGAGCAAATATTTCTTGCTACCAAAGTCCGCCGTACCATCAATTTAGCGATTTTGCGTAGGCAGCGACGTATGTTGACAGTCTTCAAGGTTCAAATTCGTGTAAAATAGTGCTGACACGCTCGTATTTGAATGCCAATAGGGCCCCGTACCGTACCGTATAATATTATGGCGTATAAGTTACTAGCATTCACCCGCGGCTCCGCTCGCGCGTTATCTTAACTACTCCTCAGTGGTAAGGCATTTATGCTGAGCCGAGACCTTTTTGCTGCTGTGGCGCACAATAACATTTCACGTGTTCTTTTTTATAAGTTTTTGTGTGTTACCTCTCTGTCTTTGTTTCATTTTTTCGCTCTCTATGTCTTGCTTTTATTGTGACGTGTATTGTGTGCCAAGTTTGTGAATAAATGTTTGTCTATGTCTATCTTTAAAAAAGTAACCTAATGCTATTATTGACTGGCCTTATAGCTCAGTTGGTAGTAAGTCTGCCTTCTGCGCTAGAGGTCGCGGGTTCGATTCTCGCACTGGACAAACATTTGTGACTAACACAGATGTTTGTTCTGTGTCTGGGTGTTAAATATATATCTATTATGTATATCAGTGTCTGGTACCCATAGTACAGGCTATGCCTAGTTTGGGATCAGTTGACCGTGTGTGATATGTCCGGAATATTTATTTATTTATTGTATTTTAAATAACTCTATATCATCCAAATTGTGATCAAAACAAAACTGGGCTTATTCTACAACCCCTTTCGGGATGGAATACATATTATGAATCACGTTGTATAGACACCACTTACACTACCTCTACACTCACACACTAACTCCTCACGTACATTTCCTCCCCACCCATGCAGTTTTAACATCGCATACATGATACATCCTCATAATCTTGTTTAATCTAAACTTAATTACGTGCATATTTTTTGCCCAGTTTTGTTTTGATCACCCCCCCCTCATCAACAACCTGTAGAAGTCCACTGCTGGACATAGGCCTCCCCCAAAGAGTTCCACGACGAACGGTCTTGAGCCCTTTCCATCCACCGACTTCCCGCAACCTTTAGAATGTCATCGGTCCATCGGGTGGGGGGCCTTCCAACACTGCGTCGCCCGGTTCGTGGTCGCCATTCGAGAACCTTTACTCCCCAACGGTTATCGGTTCTGCGAGCTATATGGCCTGCCCACTGCCACTTCAACTTGCTAATTCTGAGAGCTATGTCGGTGACCTTCGTTCTTCTACGGATTTCCTCATTTCGGATCTTATCACGTAGTGAAACTCCGAGCATAGCTCTCTCCATAGCACGCTGCGCGACTTTGAGCTTGTATATGAGGCCTATAGTTAACGACCAAGTCTCAGTGCCATAAGTCATCACTGGCAACACGCACTGATTGTAGACTTTCGTCTTGAGGCTCTGCGGTATCTGCGACGAGAAGATGTGACGAAGTTTCCCAAACGCTGCCCATCCGAGTTGGATTCGTCGGTTGACCTCTTTGTCGAAGTTGGACCTACCTAGTTGAATCGTCTGACCCAAATAGACATAGTGGTCTACAACTTGAATGGTATCGTTCCCAACTTGTACCGGCATGGGTGCAACATGAGCATTGGACATGATATTAGTCTTGCCCATGTTCATTTTAAGACCCACCTGTTGAGAAACGTTACTGAGGTCTCTGAGCATTGCGCCAAGGTCCTCCAGCGATTCTGCCATTATGACTATATCATCGGCGAATCGAAGGTGAGTGATGTATTCGCCATTGATGTTGATGCCATGTCCTTCCCAGTGCAGAAGCTTAAAAACATCCTCCAATGCAGAGGTGAACAGTTTCGGAGAAATAACGTCTCCCTGTCTCACCCCTTTTTGCAATTGGATAGGATTTGTGCTCTGGTCCTGGAGTCGGATAGACATGGTGGCCTTGCTGTACAAACACTTCAACACTTCGATATACCGGTAGTCGATCTGGCACCGCTGTAGTGACCGTAACACTGCCCAGGTCTCGACTGAATCGAAGGCTTTCTCGTAGTCCACAAACGCTAGACATAATGGCCGATTATACTCTTCGGTCTTCTGTATAATCTGCCGAAGCGTGTGGATGTGGTCTACGGTACTAAAGCCTTTGCGGAACCCGGCTTGTTCGGGAGGCTGGAAGTCGTCAAACCTACGGGCGAGCCGGTTAGTGACAACTCTCGAAAACAGCTTATAGACATGGCTCAGCAGCGAGATGGGCCTATAATTCTTCAAGAGGGTGTTGTCACCTTTCTTGAAAAACAGTACCACCACGCTCCTGTTCCACGCCTCAGGCGTTGTACCTTCGAGGATGACGGAATTAAATAGCTTCTGAAGGACTTTAAGTATCGGTGTTCCACCCGCTTTCAGAAGCTCTGACGTTATTCCGTCCTCCCCCGGTGCCTTATTGTTCTTAAGCTGTTTGAGGGCCGTCCGGATCTCGTATAGGCTGACGTCCGGGATGTCTTCGGTATAGTGCCGGGTCAGACGGGCTCTTGCATCGCTTGCCGTGCTTGGAGCAGGACTTTGCGATGAGGTGTACAGTTGTCCATAGAACTTCTCGAGCTCTCGTAAAATCTCAGGCTTCGACGAGACGATATTGCCGCTATCGGTCTTCAGTTTCGTCAACTGACTTTGTCCAATAGACAGATCTTTTGCGAACACTTTCGAGCCTTTATTGCGCTCTATGGCGCGTTTAATACAAGCTGTATTAAAAAGGCGCAAATCGTGTCGCATGGACTTAGAGATCTGCCTATTGAGCACGCCGTATTTCGACCTGTCCACTGAAGAATGCAGTCTCATTTCGTTTCGCTCAACCATGAGTTTTAGAGTGTGCTCAGAGAGTTTCTGGGTTCTATTTTTACGGTGGGTCTTAAAGAACTCCGACCCAACCGCTTGGACAATTTCCACTAGCCCGTTGTTCAGCTCGTCCACTGTTTCGCATTCAGCCAGGCTTTGGAAGCGATTTTGGAGTTCTAACTGAAAGCTCTCGGGGTTTTGAATTTGGACAGGACTTGGGCGAAGAGTAGATTTCATCAGACGAGACCTTTCCAGCTTAATGTTGATATTCAATGAGCCTCTAACCATACGGTGATCACTGCCGGTTTTGACCCTGTTGATCACAGAGACGTCATTGAATATTTGCTTCTTGGTCGTCATGATGAAATCTATCTCGCTTTTATAACCGCCGGGGTGCAGCCACGTCCATTTTCTGGACGATCGCTTCTTGAAGAAAGAGTTCATCGCAAAGAGTCCCTCCTTCTCCATGAAGTCGACCAAACGCTGACCCCTTTGGTTTCGCTGTCCGAATCCAAATTGCCCCACTTTCAGTTCATCGCCGTTCCTCGTGCCTAGCCGCGCGTTGAAGTCCCCCATCACAACTGTAAAGTGTGTTTTCGAGGCATGCATGGCATTTGAAATGTCATCATACATAGCCTCCACTTCATCGTCTGAGCGTTTTGAGTGTGGGGCGTATACCTGTATGACCTTCAGCGAATACCGTTCGGTGATTCTGAGTATAAGGTATGCCACCCTGCTCGAAACGCTCACTATCTTTACAATATTGTTGACGAGGGACTTATGGACGAGAAACCCGATACCGTGTTGGGATAGCTGATCTCCCTCCCGGTAGTAGAATAAGTTGCCGGAATTCAGGATTATCGTGTCCTCCCCCTCTCTTCGGACTTCTGATAATCCTATGATATCCCAGCGCAACTTACTTACTACTTCTTCCAGCTCAATCAACTTCTCGTCGGTCCTCAACGTCCGTGCGTTGAAAGTTACCAGGTCCAGGGTTCGTGGGGTTTGGTAGCTGGGCCTCTGCCGGGGATTCTTAGCACCCCCTGCTCCGCCGTTACCGTGGCTGCTACCAGTGCCAGGAATAGCGGAGCTGCCGGGGACTGGGGGCCGTCTTTTCTTTGTGCCTATCATATGGGGGGGGTTGGACCATAACCCACCACGCTGGTCCAGTGCGGGTTGGTGGGTGGGACGACAGAGCCTCGTTCGCTGAACGGCAGGGTGTACCACGAGCCGGTGAGGTTGGCTTGGGTTCCGTAAGTTGTTAATGGAACCCCTTACACCCCCCTACCCTCCCTTAATTACGTGCATATATTTTTTGCCCAGTTTTGTTTTGATCACCCCCCCCCCTTACCCCTCCCTTAGGCAACACTGAAAAACAGCGTCTGGTTTTCGGACCAGGCATAAAGCTGAGTTGTTGCCTTTTCAACAAGCAGACAAATAAAATCTTTGTTTGGTCCTTTTTATATTGTTTGAAGGTAGATAGGTACCTAATTGTAATTTTCTATTTTTTACTAAGACTATTTCATTATTCTTTATTAACTATTATGTAGGTGCCTATTTATTTAAAATATAATTTTTTGTCTGTTTTTATTTGTTGAATAAATTTATTTTCTTTCTTTCTTTGGATAACTATACCACAACCCCGGAACAAATATTTGCAGTTCATGCGGCAAACAGGCTTATGTCCCTCCTGATGGTAAGTGGTTACCGTCGCCTATTGACATCAGCAACACCTGGAGCATTGCTAATGCATTGCCTGCCGAACCCCTTTCCCCTAAAGAGCTCTGGCAACCTTACACACCGCAGGAACACAACACTATTTGAAACAAATTAAGTTATTTGGCTGCGATTTTCTGTAAGGCGGAGGCATCTCCCAGGCGGGCTGCTCCAATTTAGAGAGAGATTATCTCGCTGTGCCCTACCTCCTCCAAGGTCGAGGAATTCCCGAAATTCAACACTTAAAAACGGGTGCAGCGGAGAATTTTCGTAATAAAACAACTCCCAAAGAACTGTGTTGCGGTTTTTTCCACTAGAAAAAAAAAACCATGACCATAAAAGACCATGTACCTTTAAATACTATACTTCATGCAAATAAAGCCATTCATTCATTCATTCATTCATAAACAAAGCGATACATGGACTTTGCACTCGGTACGTTTCCCATTAAGTGGCGTCATTAACGCAACGTCACAACGACGCGACCTCGCGGAGGAGTCATCTTGTTTACGCAGCCGTAGTTCGTGAGTCAGTTGTGACGTCACTCTAGTGCAAATTGATCATGGACGAATTTGTATATTGTATCAGTAAGATCTTCGAAGCCTCTTAACTCTTTACATACTAAGTACTATTTATTAGATAACTGGTACCATACCAATGCCACCGACTACTGTAACTAGCTTATAACTATTTCAGTTAAGTTAGTATTTGAGTAACATGTAATCTCATCTCCGGCTGAAGAATAGGCCCCTCCATATCTACGTATCTCCATATCTCCGCGGATGTCGTAAGACGCGACTAAGGGAAAAAAGCTAGGGGATGGGCAGCAGCGTCCCTCATTTTAACAACGATAGCTATAACTGCGCTCGCCAACCCGCATGCCCAGCGTGGTGAGTATGGGCATATCCCCCCACAAGATAAGGAATTCGCTCTGTCTGTGGGGGAGGCCATGTTCAGCAGTGGACGTCGTACGGCTGAAATGATGATGAATCTCACTTTTAAGTGAACTATGTTCTTTATGAGAAATAAATTCGTTAACCACATGCCTAAGAATATAAATTAGGGATTATCGTTTCAAAGTATTTTTTTTCTTATTTCAATTTATTTTCAATATAAAAACCTCATTTTCCATATTCAACCATAAAACGAAATTGCACGTCAGTCATGTGTGCAACTAATTTTTATGACGCATGCATGTGTCCATGGGTCCATAGGTCCATGGTAAGGCAAGGAAAACATCATGAGGGCACGATGTTTTCTTCGCAGGTTTCGTTACCGGCAAGTCCTAGAACTTAAAGATTCAAACGTATGACATGTGCGCGTAATGAGCATCTACGATACGAGGTGCCTTTGCATGCTACCACACATCGAACTTAAATTTTTCATTTATTAATTGAAATTGCATGGATCATTGAAACGTCTTCGTTACTTTATTATAAGTAAGTTTTAATTTATTATCCCTGCCAGTATTATCTATACAGGCTTAATGAATAATGATCCTTGTAGGTACATCTTCATCTAAAGCGAGTTTATCTTTGTTTCTAGTATTTACACCATGATACACTAGTTCTTACACCAACGGTTTATAGGTCACCATATCGCACTCAACATGGACACTGACAAATGCAGGAAGATCAAGAAAGGACCAGTGGGCAAGCTATCAAACCATCCCGAACCAGAAACTAACAACAGTACTTACAGCGCAAGAGAAATGTTCGTTTCCGGTCGGAAGCTCGCAGAAGCCATTGATTGGAATCGTTGGCACACCAACCACATTCTCAAGAACGCAATGCCAAACGATACTAACTGCCAGGCGGTGATTGCGTGATGGTAATAAACATCGACAGTGTTGGAAGCCCCCACAATTGACCGACGACCGACGACGAAAAAATATCATAATTTTCAGCTATTTTTGGGCTTTTTATAACTAATTATTAAACGTACGAGAAGTTCGAGATCAAGATTTGATCCCAAAACATCAGAGATTACGTAGGCTAGTTTGTTCTACGACTTTCGGAAATTCCAAATTTCCGAAATTCGTTGAACAAACTTTATCTCCTATTGAGTGTTTTGGTTTCGGGATAGTACCTGAATTATTATGAATCACCCTGTCCACGGAAGCCAACTCAAGCCGGCTCAACATCTGTTCTGTTAAGAACCAAGCAGCAGGAAGGAAAAGATTCAGATAATAAACATTTGAAAACAATAAAGAGTTATTCAAAACACAATAGTTAAGTCTATAACCAAGACTGACAAAGGAACAATAGACATTCTTATAAAATAAATAAAACACAGATTATTCTTTGTTACGCGACGTGCGACTTGGCGAGCGTGAAATTATTTCTCCCTAATGAGCTTGTGAAACGCAAAATCAGCCTTGTTATCGCTTTTAAAGTAAATGTAAGATAGTCAACATCGATACCGATCGGTTTAATGCCGTGTTCAAACGGCTTGGGATATGCCATCTCGTACTCGTAGTTTCTGATACCTACGACACAGGAAGTATTATTTGTGTCAGGGAGTGGTGGGTATTATTTGATCTAAAATAGTGGCACTGTTCTTTCAGCACTTTAAGGCACAGCTTGTGCATGTGTGCACAGCTTCTATTAATTGGCCTAATTAGCTTAATAACTAATCATACTAATTTGGTCAAGCTGAGTCAATAGTCAAGACAGTGGTGTCGATTCTTTTGTTGCATAGACACCGTTGTCTTAACTTAAGTTGAAAGCGCTTAAATTATTGCCTACGTCACGCGATCGCATTTTCTCACTATAAATTGAAAGTGTCTGCCATTTGTGATACCGTCGTGGGTATCACAAATGGCAGACCCACACAGGGAATTCTAACTATTAGGTGTATCTTTATGCTCAAACTCGCAGCGTTACAGGAAAGAATTAAGACCATCCCTTGTTTTAATACACCTCTTTAAGAAGATAAGTTGTTAAAGTTGCGGGAAGTCGGCAGATGTTACATGCTAAAATGGTGATGATGAAGAAGATCAGACTCTTACCCTGTCATTACCAAACTGGGTTAAGACGAGGTCTAACTAACCCCTGGTTTTGTCACGTGTGATTTCATACGTTTGACATTAGGACATAAAAGCAACTGTATGAAATAACACTACACAAAACCAGGGTTTAGTTAGACCTGGTCTAAACTCAGTTTCATAATAAAAGGAGAAAAAGATGAAAAATCTGTTGCTGATGTCAGTCATTCAACAACAGTTTTATAAATGTATGTGCAGAAGATATAAATCATGTCTTGATATTTCTCGCCAATTAGCAGAATGTGTTCTTGTTGATATTGGACGATAACTGAGAAATCTCTCAGCGTACGTGATTTGGCAACGCAAAGATGTGAATAAAATATTCCAAACTGTGTAAATACTGACCAGGATTTGGAAGAAAATTGTATATTGAATAACCCATACAATACAATACAACACATCCAATATCAACAAATTATCACAGTATGAGAAGATATAGGCATTTAAACCAAAACCCCGTGCACACATATTGTCCTAATTAATTAATTAACCTTTGCAATTTTAATCGGCTTACGGATGATTTAAATAGGGTGAATGCCCTAACGCAGGGTGACAAAGAAAGAGGTATTAAGACGAAGGGAGTTATTTAGGATGCGAGCAAAGTCACGGGCAAAATTATCATTGAACTAACTTCCGCCCGCGGCTTCGCTCGCGTGGTACCGACATACATAGCCTGTATGCTATTCTAGGTAAGAACTTAATCTAATCCAAGTTTCAACGAAATCGGTTGAGCCGTTACGGCGTGATTGAACAACAAACATCCAAACATCTAAACATCCTCACATACTCTTGCATTTATAATATTAGTAGGATTGTGTTATTCTATCACGCAGCTGGTACAAACTAGTACCGCCAAATATCTAGGCCGATTTACAAGACAAAGATCTCTTGCTATGCCCTCGGCTTGATTGCAATTATCAGAAATTTTGGATGTAACAGTCTACTACTAGGATAATACTAGGAAACACGTTATAAGAAACAACTAATCGCAACAAATAAATCGCTGTATATAATATGGCTTCACAGATAATACTGTTGCTGTTGCCAAAGCAAACACATCAAAGACAATGCTATGCTCAACAGAGATAATCTTCGATTCTTGGCGTTTGACACCAATATCTATTTGGGAGACATACAAAATATTATGTCGATTTATATACTTACTCTTAAATGCTTTTGTTGTGATAAAGGAGTTTATTGTGAAACAGACAGTGCAGTTGGTTGATCTCGAAATAAGGTCGTCCATGTATAGTATTTGTCCATAAATACGAACAGTGCTTGGTCGGACAATGAAATGATATTATGCTTACAACAAAGTACGTTGACTTATCGAATAAAGTAGGTATGACACAGAATGCCAACAAAATGCGCAGTGGTATGGATGTATCTAAAGGTAGAATAGAACTAATGACGATAAGACCAAAGAGCATTGATCCAAAACTCTCAATGAAGACGTCAAAAAGGATTAATCTAACAAATTCTTTTTTCATTTATATGACGTTACTTTTTAAACATACATGAATACAATATGATGATTCTAGCTTCCACCCGCAGCTTCGCTCGCGTGGTACCTACATAAAAAGTAGCCTATGTATGCTATTCCAGACTATAATCTATCTCTGTACCAAATTTCATCCAAATCCGTTCGGCCGTTTAGCCTTGATTTTTAATATTAGTACATTTCGCATTTATAATATTAGTACGATGTTCGCAAATATTGTTCTAACATCTAGAATTAAAGATAATCTTGCTGTTCACATTAGGCTCAATGAGTTAAGTAAAGGGAAATGTATACCCTTCTTTATCAAGATCCCAAGATACTTGTATGTGCCAAAGTTTCAAATCAATTACCTAGCCAATTTTAAAGTTAAATTACACGTAAACTCTGTGTGGGTGTTTATGGGTTACTAGTATGACTTTATTCCCATCACCGACCGAGAAAGAACTATTACTAACGCGCATTCTAGCATTGATGAATTCATCTCAGACAGGAAAGAATGGGAAAAGATAAAATTGTAAGTTACTCTGCTAGTTTGTAATAACGTATGTAGTTACTTTTTTTAGACATTTTATGTATTTGTTTATTATTATTTCCTGACTGTGTAATTATTTTAAGTTCTTGACATTGTATACATTTTTTATTTGTATTTACCATTACATGTTTATTTGATTGTTTTGACATTTCTAAGTGCATTGAATTTATGCCTATGGAGAGAAATAAATGAATTGAATTGAATTGAGTACTCTAGAACATTTAATCGTTCAAAAACAGCAAAAAAAATTTAGCACGGCACGGAACACTCATGATACCTAAACACGTTCATTCCATATTAGTTAATTTTGTTGATTAGTCTGTCAGACAGAATGAGAAACAGTATTCTTGGGTATACGATACAGGAACGACGGACCGAAACAACCCTGGGGCTATGCAATGTGGTACCTAATTAATCTATTTATAGTTCCTGATACCCACGATGATATAGGGAATCCATAGTCCAAAACCTATGTACGTACATACACATAAATAAAAAAAAAAAAAAAAAAATATTCCGGACATATTCACACGGTCAACTGATCCCAAACTAGGCATAGCCTGTACTATGGGTACCAGAGACTGATATACATAATAGATATATATTTAACACCCAGACACAGAACAAACATCTGTGTTAGTCACAAATGTTTGTCCAGTGCGGGAATCGAACCCTAAAATGTATGTATGTATATGTAGGAAGTAGGATAGATAGCTAGATCTATCCTACTTCCTAATAATATCATAAATGCGAAAGTTTGTGAGGATGTTTGGATGTTTGTTGTTCAATCACGCCGTAACGGCTCAATCGATTTCGTTGAAACTTGGAATATATAGATTTTTTTACCTAGAATAGCATATAGGCTGTTTTTTTTATGTAGGTGCCATGCGAGCGAAGCCGCCGGCGGAAGCTAGTCTAGAATAGATGTAATAAGGCCTTGCTATTTTTTACCTAAATGGTAAACGGTACGAAACGAAGCCAAAAAACCAGTTTTAAGAAGTTCCTTACAGTTGTAAATTATGTTTTTAATTCAAAATGAATTGCATTATCATAATTGGTTACCAATTACCTACTCGGTTGTGGTAAATAACTTACCATGATGAAACAAACTGAAATATTTGATAAGGAATGTTGGTAATTAGTAAATACCACCTTCCGCCAGCGGCTTCGCTCTAGTGGTACCTAGATAAAAAGTGGCCTGTATGCTATTCGAGGTATAACTATAGTACCTATTCCAAGTTTCAACGAAATCGGTTGAGCCGTTACGGCGTGATTGAACAGCAAACATCCTCACAAACTAACGCATTTATAATATTAATAGGATATAGTTACTTTGCCTAATTCATAAATAGATATGACTTATCTAGTACAGGCGATCAGCCAATTACATTCATTCAGTTTTTGCTTCAAAATCTATGTCATTTCTTGCCCCACAACAGTTGGAGTTTAACGACCTTTAAGGTTAAGCTGATACGCGTGTTTTGCCATCCACTGTGATTGCTTGCTGTCGTGTCACTGATTCTTTCTTGGTCATCCAGTATTAAGTCAATGACCAGGTTGAGGTATGGTGACCCTGAAAAGGGCCTATGAACATCGGTGAAAGAATCAGTGTAGTGAAAGGATTAAAGTGCGCCTCTTAGAGGCTCCTTTCATGCACAGTGGTGATGCCATACATAAATCCTACTAATCCTACCTGTATTTAATAATTGTTGCGACATCGGAAGTTTTTCAAACATGAAAAGGAAAAGTTAATGTCTTGAAGTTTTCCCTTGTCAAGTTTGGAACGTTTTGAATGTGGCTAAGATTGTTAAAATTACCACAATTGCACCACAGGTCAAGAGTACCCTAAACCGACGAGCATACGTGTACGAGGAATGTAATGAGAGTGAATGAAGCAAAAGAGGTATGTCAGACAGGATCTTAGCAAGTGGAAAGCCGTGGTCTCTGCCTACCCCCCTGGGAAATAGGCGTGATTTTATGTATGTATGTATGATGCGTTTGTATGGAGCTGCAATTGAACTGTTTGTTGTGTAAGCTTTGGAAATGTTTGAGTCATTCTCGTGGGAAATGATTGTGTTGGGAGATTACCTAGAAGTCATTTCGTGACTCAAAGTAGACCTGAACGTGCCCTGCGAAGCATTTTGAAATTTGTATAGAGATAGCCTGAGTCTAGAGGGCATAAGCTTTTTAACCCGAGTAAAGGCGGAAACAATCACTAGTCCTACTAATATTAAAAATGCGAAAATTTGTGAGGATATTTGTTTTTCAATCACACGCCGTATGGGCTCAACCGATTTCGTTGAATAGATAAAGTTCTTTACCTACAATAGCAAAGGCTACTTTTTATGTAGGTAGGTACCACGCGAGCGAAACCGCGGGCAGAAGCTAGTTGTTAACAGCTGTAAATAAGCTCTGTCGGTTTAAGATCCTCCATAGTGTTCTTTCCAATGCCGTGAGTGGAACCGCGCTTAAGCCAGTTCCCAGTAAGTATTATTTATTCACTGGCCAAGGTCCCTGATAATGTATTTCTCGCCTTATTCTGTGCGCAATAAGATCGACATCGGTACCGTTTTATGAAGGTCAGTTGAAAAGTGACCAGATGGTGTGGTCATAGTAGTTTCGAACTTTATAGAGCACTGGTGGAGTTTTGGTAGCGGTCCCGCCTTCATAAAAAGTAGCCCATATGCTATTCTAGGTGAAGATCTTTATCAATTCGAAGTTTCTAAGAAATCAGTTCAGCCGTTACGGCATGATTGAGCAACAAACGTCCAAAAATCCTCACAAATTATGCATATTAGTAGTAGAAGTAGTTATGTATATTAGTAGGATAATAATTTAATTCTACCCTCAAAAGTCATATAATAATAGACTCACCTTCTTAGCTGGCTGATCCTTTTTCAGGTTTTTCCGATCGGCATCCATCAGCAAGCCCCGTGCTTCAATCTTCGGCTCAACCCTCGCACAGTCCACTTCATCACTACTCTCGTACAGTGTGTCATCGGTCAAGTTACTGACGGTACGAGACAGGGAATGCGACAGCTTGCAGGTCATCGTGCTACAACCAGAGTCACTGACATCCGAATCAGAGTCTGAGTCTCCAAAGACATCGTTGGATGTGTAGCAGTCGTTATCTTCAAAGACAATGAATGAGTCTTCCGATTCGCAGTCCGAGGCCTTGCGACTGTGGCCTTGCGATCTGGGGCTGTCATTGAAGACAATTTGGAAGGAATCCTCGCTTTCTGTTGTTGATGCGGAACCAAACCTACCTTTCAACTCATCAAAGTAGTCTCCGAGACTAGTTTCGCTTGAATTGATTGTAGATGGGGTAGATGGGGAATCTGCAGGGCTTTCAAGGTCAGTGTCGTTGGCAAAGCAAACATCATCTTGAATGCTGCGTTTCATTTTCATTTTCCGCCGCTTATCAAGCATTCTGTGTGGGTTTTTGAAGTGTTTATCAGCTGGTTTGCTAATCGGAATAGTTTTCGCTGGTCTCGGCTGCTCTGTGATTGGTTCTAGCGAGGGTTCCATGGGCCTTGTTGTGGTTTTCTCTTTGAGCAGAGCTTTGAGTTTTGACAGTTTGTCTTCACAAGATGTGACTAGCTGGTGTTTATCATCACTAGAATCTTCAGTGTTTTTGTTAGTCAATTTATCACTATCTACTTTCATGATATCTTTTTCAGATTTCACATCACAGGTATCCTTTTGTGTGTTTATTTCACTATGAATCACTTCTTTCACAATGTCAGTTGTTTCCATAACTGGTGCAACTTCGGTTCTCATCGTAGGTGCTTCTGTTTCGCACAACTCTTCATTGTGATACTGTGAAGGACTGTAGTACTCAATGTAAGGGTCATTTGAGATTGATACAAAGTCCTCTGGCGCAAATGCATCTTCAAAGCTGTCCTCAACCGATCCTGGCTCCACAAATACTTTCTTAGGCCTCTTCCTCAGCCAAATATTTGAAGGTTTGTTTGAAGCAGGTGACAGTAGATATCTTACTTGGTTGAGCTTCTCCTCGCAAGAGCTGACGGTTTTAGAGTTATTCATATCTGATTTGACGCCATTCGGGTTGGAGCTCAATTTGTCGGGTCCATTTTTATCTTGGACGTCGTTGGCGCTGAGCCAGTTCTGCGGCGACCCCTGGCGGGCTTCGGCGTCAAAACAATCGTAGTATTCTTGCGATCTAGTTCGGAACATAGCGCCAGTGAGCATACTAAACACGCCAGAGAAAAAATTCGTGATTCCCGCCAAGGTTGAGTCGGCGCGGACGTCTTCAGGCGGTTCCTTTGGCATTATTGGGGTGTCCAGACTCTGTTTTTTTACCTTTTCTGGCTTCTCGGATGTGATAAGGGTGTCTGCGAGATTTTTCATCAATGGATCCGGAATCAAATGCAAGTTGTTTAGGAAAACTTCGTTTTCGTAATCCAGCTTCATATCGCTCTTCTGCAGAGATTCTGAGCAGTAATTTGCGAACGGATTGTGCATGGGAGTATACATTTGGGTTTTGTTCCGCGTATTGCGCCCGTTCATTAGAGAATACATAATTTACACTTTACGATATCACGGTGACTCTAAAAACCTATATTACACTTCACACAAACATTTCTCACTGGGGCCTAAGTCCGTAGGCAAGTCTGGGGGGTGGAGTGTGGAAGAATTCAGGGCTTCTAGACTTCAAACACTGCAAAGGCAAGTCTCTAGGTGGGGACCAGTCCAAAACAAAAGGAATTGATGGATTCACTTCAGTACACTTTGTAATTCGATGTGTCTGGGTGTCTTCGAACACAGCACGAGGGGAAACACTAGAAATTTGGTCAATTTCGAAGCAAAGAACGTTATTGGGCTCCATGATTAAAAAAATAGCAGAAATACACGTCTTTACAGTTCAGCCATTTTGAAAAACAATAGGTTAGTCGAGTTGAATATGTTGGTAATGAATGTTGCTAGGGTGGGATGAAAGTAGGAAAAAAATACGACAGCAATGCCTGCCTGACTTTGACAGAACTTGATGGGATGGGACAGACAGTTTAATCGATAACTAACATCAATTTTTAGGTCGGCATCGTTTTAGGTGTGGAATTTCCACATCGACCGGGCGAAGAAATACAATTAATTCTGCGTGTGATGATTGTCATTTCCGTTGTCGGGACAAAATAGTGAAGCTCATATACAACTGGCGAAGGCGCCAACGGATCCAGCTATCAAGGCGTTGGCATTGGTGGCGTGACGATCTTGATGAGTAGTAGGTTGGTCAGAAGACATAAAAAAAATATAAAAAAGTTAATCTTGCTGATATTCAAATTTTGAAACAGCTTTAGCATTTTATTTATCTTATTAGGACCTATCCACCCAATAAATTGTTCTAACTAATAGTTTTCTTATAAATGGTGGAGTAATATACTGTACCTATTACAGTAAATAACTAAATACTAATCTAACTGAAGCCGTTTGACCAAAAATGTATCAGCAGAGCAGTACATGGAGTTGGAAAAATCGATACAATTGTATCAATTTTATCATATTTACGTTTTTGAACTCGATCATACCAAACATTTCGAACTACGCAGTAGCTTTTTCTGAACGACCTCGTCTCTTCCTTGCCTTCTTTTCTTTTCTGATGCAACAGTATGTTTTCATTTATTGAATCTAGAATGATCTTATTGGGTCAAAGAACGAAACAAAACACATCATTGGCTAAATATAACTCATAGTCAGTTCATCGGCTCGGAGAACATACTAGCCCAATGAGTTTCACGAATCCAACGGAACGAATGGAACCATAGAATAAAAAGCCGAACGGAACCAATGACCACATGCTTTTTTGTCATGGTACCTTCCGTCTCTAGTTCTGTTAAAGGCTGTGATGTTGAAGAATTGAATTTAGTGGTGCTCGCGTCGTGAGGTAGCGTGTTCAATAGAGAAAAGGAAGCAGGAAACTGATAGGAAACATCCGCTTTATGAATACCAGATGCCTCCAGTTCGCTTAAAAAGCCGCAAAAGCTTTTTAAGATTGACCTCTTCCACGGAAGAGAGCGCCATAGAAGCCAGAAGCGAACTGTGGAAGGCTAAACACGCACCTCCACAGGACTTCATCGCTCCAGCAGAGCACCTACCACCCGGCCACGAACTGCAGTGGCCAATTTGGAAATCCCTTAACCGACTCCGGACCAGGGTTGGCCGCTGCAGGGAAAACCTAATTAAATGGGGGTTCAGGGACCCAACCCTAAGCCATTGTGAATGTGGAGCTCCTACTCAGAATATGGCCCACCTGACTTCATGCCCCCTGTGCCCTACCAGCTGCACCCAGGGGGACCTGATTCGGGCTACCGATGCCGGAATAAAAGCCACCTACTGGGCCAAACACATTTAACTTTAGTTAAAACTTTATAGGCTATAATATAGGTTGAGAAGAAAGGTTGAAACACTGATACGATAGAAGAAGAAGTGGTGCTAAAGGCTGAATCATACCTACTTTTCAACGGCTAATTTTAGTGACTTCGTTACTCTACTGACTATCTTTATAGAGGCAATGTGGAAGGGTTCATTGTGTTTCTTAGTTCATAGTTCTTAGTGTAGAACTAGGAACCAAAAATTAAAATTTTGAGCCTTCGCAATGTCTGAAAATGATGTACCTGATTTCATTATATTTACAAATTTTGTAGTCGTTGAATTAAGAGAAGAGTCGAAGCGATGCTGGCTGAACTGTTTTGTCTTCGTGCAATATGTTTTTGCTATACCCTGATGATACGTAGATTCTTTATTTTTTAGTACCACCAACTTCTGAGTGTCTTCTTTAGCGGTGCGGAACCAGTTATCTGCTCATAAACGCTGTATTAAAACGATTATCAATGCGGGCCGCTGATGACGACTATGATGTAGCTAGAATTAAAAAGAGGGAACTAAGGCATTGACAATTCATTCAAATTATTCAACAATCTATTCAGTTTATTAACATCTAAGTAGAAATCTATTAATTTAGGTGAGCTTTAAATCATATCAAAATATCTCAACTACATAATAATAATTAGTATTAGGTTAGTACTAGTTTTAATAAACATATTTAAACACCCACGTGTGAATGTAAAACACCATTAATTACAATTAAAATAAGTTTTCAGATTAAGTTATTAAGTTCAACGTTCCTAAAAAGAATCAGGGTAACTAATAGAACATATACAGGTACACGATACAGGCCCCGCCTAGTGTGGGAACCGTTGTTATTTGTTTTCGGTAGACCATCTCTACTAATGATGCGTATTACCTAGTTAAAAATCTGTGTTAACTAACTCTGTTTTAGTAATAAACATATTTTTCATTATTCATTTGTTTTCTTATAACTTTTTATTCCTTGCCCTGATTTTAGACACAAGAACTTTTCAAACGAACATTATTATTACTATTCAATTCAAAAGCTTCACTCTCGTCGGCGTGCTGAAGCAATTTCCTCAATTCTGATGTTTCCAATGCAATTTTCTTCACCTCCATAGCCGATGTGACGGCAATCTTCTCTTATAACTGGCTCATGTAAATTATTCTTGGTCTTATACATTCGACCTATGGTAATACATGTATTTTGTAATTTTAAATGTATTTTACAACAAATTACGGGCACCTAGAAGTTAATTAACAATATTTAACAATGTTTTAAAAATAATCTTCTAGGTTTCATTAAACTACATAAACGCTTTCATCGGCCTTCACTTTTCCTATAGACGGTATATTCTTCAAAGTATTGTCCAAGTATTCAAATGAAGACATGAATACGTGAAAATTCGAATACAAGAACCATGCGATGAGACCGAAGAATACCAACTTTACAAGTCTGTCGACGACGTAACGTCTGCAAACAATAATAATAACACATTATTTGTCAGTCAAAAATTTTTTGTTTATTTAAAAAAAATACTAGCTAACGACTGTTATTAATTTATTTATTTATCTTATATATCCGCAAGAATGGTAGACATCCAGATACTTGAAGACTCTAAGATGTTGTCGCTTTAAGAATACTTCCTTCACGGTTTTTAAGCATGAGTTAATGCGCACTTAAATTTTTCGACCAGAAAAATACATTGGTCTATCAGGTATATATACCAGGTGCGAATTTTCACCTTCAGATCGAAAGTTGGGGAACCTCCCAATATGCTTTTAGTTATTAAAATGTTATTATTAATGATATTGTTACTAGAAAAACGTTACTTACATTTTATGCAGTCTTCTAGCGCGAGGCAAATTCGATGGATCTTCTTTACAGCAGTACTGTCTGGTTCCCTTTACATAATCTTCTAAATAATCCTCTGGGTTTATTGAAGAGAAGTCTGTGAAGAAAACTTCATCCTCGCTTTTACTAATCCGTTTTCGTAAGCTTACGAAGTTTGTGTTGGTAAAGTGCCATTCCTTTACAGTATAGTGTTGAAGTACGCTGAGTCCGTGGCTGATTCTTTTCTGAACGTTGACCATGCTGAAATTAATAAAAACTATTAAACATTTCTCATAAAAAGAGCCACTTTTCAAGTTATTCGTTAAATTCATAATCAATCACTAGCTTTATCGGCACGATAACATGACATAACAGATATGTTCTCCTCTTTCTTTTGTTTACTTTGAGAAAAAGGAAAGGCCAACCATTATCTAGCCGATTATTCATTCATTCAATATACCTAGTAATAAGTAGGTAGGTGGTACCAAAGACATTTCTTTGGTGGTAGGAAATAAAATATTAATATATTTTTTAAACGTATTCTCTAAATCCTAGAAGGACTAAGAGAATACACTACTGCTTTACAGAGCAAAGCATTGAAATAATATAAAGCTATCATTTCAATGCTTTGCTCTGAATCGAGTTGGTGTTAGCTGGACATGGTGTGCAAAGGCCACCAACTCATGAAAAGTTTAGTAGGGAGAGTGTGTGCTAACAACTTGCAAAAGTTTCGAGCCTCGTTAAAAGCTTGCAGATACAAAAGAAATTTGAAAACTATTGTGACTGTCGATTCCGAAATGAATTATTAAAAAATCTACCTAAACGTGTTGGTGTTGCGTCCATGCCATAGTGGTGATCGTGTCACGTGAACCCCGATTAGCCAAGTGTAGTTTCACCCTTTTTATTTTTAAAATGCTTCCTACCAACATGATCCGAATAAATAGGCCACAGAGAACACACATTCTATTCCATTCGGTCATACTCATTTCCTGCCACACGATACGTGCAAAGCAAAAATATCGCCAAATTCAAACAAAAATACTTACAAAGTTTTCTTTCCCAGTATAAAGAGTAGCATGTCCACAAAATAGGCTGGTAAAACGTGGAAGAGAACTAGACATATCTGATGCGTGATCCAATATGATTTAATGGCACCCCCGGGATACCAGAGCGCGACTGTGTATGGATACTCATTTACCCATTTCTCCCCTGAAAACGATGAAAATTTTTAATCATGTACATACTTAGAAATTCTGTTGTGTATTAAAATTCTTTAGAAAATGGAATAAAAGATTCTAAATCTTAAGTATAATCACAGATAACATAATACTGTATAATTATGAATAATAAACTCCTTTAACATGCAGTATGCAACGGCACCTTGTGTTTTATTTCTATACTCAGGGTAATTTCTTACAAAATGTTTGTACCACGATAGTTCCAAATGTATTTAACAGATAGTGCTTCTAGTAATTTATTTATTTCCGGAAAAATTAACAACCTATGTTACAATAGTTTCGTAGTGATTTTAGTGTTAATAAGTAGGACTCACCTAGATCCAGGTTAGTACTTATCAAGATCTTAGTGGATAGGGTTACTATACTTGGGTACTGTAATTCGTGTATACCTATTTATTAAGATTTTAATTACTTACCAAGTTCAATGATTTCCCTCCATGTAATATTGATAACCCCAGATAATGTGAGATTATAGACTTGGGTTTCTTTTGGCCTGAGAACAAAAAACAATATGAAATTAGCACTACTATTTTGACATACTTCTTTGAGTACATCAGAGGAAGTTTGAAAGTAGCGCCAGTGACGGAAAAGTTGAGAAGTAATAGGTTAGCATGGTATGGGCATGTCATGAGGAGGGATGAAAGTCATGTAACGAGAAGAGCGTTAGGTACGAATGTGCATGGATATAAGACTAGAGGAAGGCCGAAGAAAAGATGGATGGATTGTATTAAAGATGACATGAGTAAGAAAGATGTGAGTGCGGAGATGACGGCTAACAGAAGAGAGTGGAAGAAGAAAACATGTTGTGCCGACCCCACATAATGTGGGACAAGGGCAGGAAGAAGAAGAAGATTTTGACATACTTCTACTACTGGCCAATAGATGGCGTTGTTGCATTTTCTACTCTTTTTGTCAAAACTAAAAGCAATACGAAATTGCTCTACATAATTTTGACATACTTCTACTACTTGCCAATAGATGGCGCTGTTGCAACTTCAACATTTTGTTTTTTTCTTTATCACAAAAAGTCACAAACATTTAGTTACTTATCATATAGTTATTAGGGTTTGTAGGTAGGTATACATACTTATCAAGGGCAGTTGCATACGCAATAAGGATACATCCATTGGCCACCACATCCACAGAGATTGCGTCGGCCTTGTACGAAGGCTCACAGTGCATCGTACGAATAACACCTACGGAAAAAATCAAAGCACAATTGAACAATACTACTTTAAGCATTCCTCATCATTATTATCATCATGTGGTGTAAGGTGTTCCATCGATATCTTTAAAACCCAAGCCACCGCGGTTCACCCGGCCTTTCAGCGAATGAGACTAGCGCTAACCAACCCGCATTGGACCAGCATGTTTGGTCATGTTCTACACACGGTTTACCTAGATGCGCTCATAGGCTACGGTAACCGCTTACCAGGGCCGTATGCTTTGCCACCTTGTAAAAAAAAATATCTACTTTAGTTCCTTGAATGTTTGATAAGTATGTTTGCCACAAGTTGTAAAAAAAATATATCTACTTTAGTTCCTTGAATGTTTGTGTGTATGTCTACAGCTTACACATAACGAATTTCTGAATTCTGAGTATGCAAATATTTAGTGCATAATTGGTGCAATCTGAAAATCCAATTCAAAATTTAGGTGCCAAAGAGGTTTCTGAGATATGAGCCAAAAACTATGTGTCAGCTGGAGACCCGGGTCTACAGCTTGCACATCCAGTTCTGCCAAACGGCTGACGCGAGAGCTATGAAAACTAGCCAGATATTTAGTGCCAAATTAGTGCCAAAGGTACTAAAAATTTCAGGCCTGTAGCTTAAAAGGTTTCAGAGTTATAAGCAAAAAACTATGTGTCAGCTGGGGACCCGGGTCTACAGCTTGCACATGCAGTTCTGCCAAACGGCTGACGAGAGAGCTATGAAATATAGCCAGATATTTAGTGCCAAATTAGTGACTAAGGTACCAAAATTTTCAGGCCTGTAGCTAAAAAGGTTTCAGAGATATAAGCAAAAAACTATGTGTAAGCTGTAGACCCGGGTCCCCAGCTTACACATTTCGTTACGCCAAACCGCTGATCAGAGGGCAATAAACTTTAAGCAGGATTTTAGCTCATAATTAGTGCCTAAGGTACCAAAAATTTCAGGCCTGTAGCTGAAAAGGTTTCAGAGATATAAGCAAAAACAGTTTTCCCGCCAAAAAATTCAAATAAAGTTATTGAAAATCGGTTTATTGCGACGTTGCCACTCCGAGCAACAAGATTGTCAAACGACTTTAAACTTTATTTACATGTCACGAAGATTGATTTTGGTATTTGATCATTAAAAAAGTTCATTTGTTTTGTTGAGTTTAGTCTAGGAGCTTGGAGGATAAAATAGTTTTCAGCCAAAACATACCCAGTGTTGCCATCGATGTACCTCGTGTGTCGTACCTCGAAAAAGAGAGCTTTATCTTTTACTTCAGTGAACTAGTGTATGTATACAAAATGTTCCGGAATTAGTATATACACATCAACGATAAGTTGAATGACCTCCCTTTTGGATACTTACCTATTAGAGGACATGTATCACAATAATATTTCATCATTTATCAGAAGTCCACTGCTGAACATCCCATAAAGAGTGCCACGACGAACTGTCTTGAGCCATTTCCATTCAGTGAATTACAGTAACCTTCGCAATGTCGTCGGTCCATAGGGTGCGGGGCCTTTCAACACTGCGTCATTCGGTGTGTGGTCGCCGTTCGTAACTTTTTAGTTCAAGCTGGCAACGCGCACTGACTGTAGGCTTTCGTCTTGAGGCTCTCTGCGGTAGGTATATTATATGCGACGAAGATGAAGTTTTCCAAACGCTGGCTATGGATAGAATTGGCTGGATATAGATAAAACAGAATCGAAACTATTATGTAGGAGGTATCTTTAACCTATTGAAGTCCACTGGACATACTGTACCTACCTCTAATGTAGGTAAGTTACTACCATTTGTTAGTTACTAGCATAATTTTTGTGATACATCTTCTTGTTTGGTAGTATCTTCATCTTCTGAATTTGTTGTACTTCTAACCTAGCCGTTATCTCATATGTAAGATAGGTGTCGATCGATCTAGATAAAATAAAAATATATTGTAAGTAATTGGTTAGTTGTAGGTAGGTCCTACATAATTTGTTACTTCGGTTGAAGTTCCATAGATTTTCAATTTCGAAACTGACGTATGAAATTGGCCTCCATTTTGGCCATCATCATCATCTGTTACTAGTCCACTGCTGGACATAGGTCAACCCTAATACGCGCCACTGAGCCCTATGTCCGGCCATTCTCATACACTTTCTGCCCGCGCCACCGCCCCGCATTTCATAGGTCATTGCTCCACCTAGCCACACACTAAAACAAAAATAAAAGTCTGTCAGAAGAAGACAGGTAAGGTATTTAGGTTAATCAAGATACCTTGGTAGGTAGGTAGGTAGCACATATGAAAGTTGGATATGCAGGTATCTATTAGGTACTACCGTGACGTATTTGCTCATTTTGTTCATATCTAAGTTTGGCTAGTAAATTATAGATGGTAGTTACCTAGTACCTAGGTACTAGTTATTTACCTATCTATAGTTTTTTGACGTGTTTTATTACGCATTTAGGCTATTTAGTTCTACCTAAGTTTGGTTAGCTCTAGGTACTAGGAAGCCATCTATTACGTTCGTGACGTGTTTGCATAATATTATACAATCCTACGTACTTTATGTGAGGTACTTACTTATGTAGATCTAGCTAGGTATAGGTACCAAGTATTTATTATACCTAGGTACTACGTACCTACACTTTGTACCTAGACCTACAAAACTTAGGGAAGTAGGTAGGTACCTCACATAAGGTAGATATGAACTATTTATAAAGCACGTCACGAAAGTAATAGATGAGTAGGTTCCTATGTGACATGATGAGATATCGAAGCCACCTAGCTTTAGACGGTGGAGTCACTCCACCGTCTAAAGCTAGGTGGCTTCGTATTATTGGAAAAATTATTGCATTAAAATGCTGTGAATATGGCTGGCTGTACATTATCAGAGTGTCCACGTACTTACAGGCTGCCCGATATTGTACAGGCGCGTAACATTATCGTGTCATTCTTTCGTTCTTGAAGTTTGCATTTAATTATGCTTTTCCCTTTCGGGCTGACTATGGCATCTTATTCCTGCCGCCAAGTCTTTTGCTCTCAAATCGAGAGGCTTATGTATGTTTAAAGTATATATCATGTAGGTTAAAGAATTCAGAAGCTTAGATAGGATAAGATTATGAGTATCACTAAAATTATGCTGGTAACTAAAAAAGAAAAGGCGTCAAAATCTAAAAATAAACAAACATTTTGTAGTTATAATATTATAATAATACCTACTATAGTTTTTATTTGGTACATCAAAGTTTCTAAGTGGTAGCGGTGGGTAACTCACTCAAAATACCTGAGCTGCAAATCAGCTCGCAGCTCACGCTCTTGAACCGCGCAAGTAGATCTATGAATGATTTCAGATGAATCAGGTAAAGTGAAGCAAACAATGCAATAGGGTACTAGCAATCAGTTCATCAAACGGGTCAGCTTTTCTAATATGGACTTTATAGTGTTGAAAATAATACAAATTGTTGTCGTATGAAATCGTTTCTAATCAGCAAAACAATTTTGCTGGGTGTCGCGGGTCGCATGACTCGCAGATGAAGTAGAACTACTTTGAGCCGTTGAGCTGCTTCAGCTGCTTGGGAGCGGCGTGATCCATTTACCTGCGGCTCAGTACCCTGTGATTCGATCTGGATGCGTGTTCTCACTCGAGTTCATCATCATCATTCCAGCCGTTTGAAGTCCACTGCTGAACACCGGCCTCCCCCACAGATTTCCGCAGTGACTTCCTATCATGGGGGGTGGGGGGAATTTGAAAATCTTTGTGAAAATAGGAGAAGCTGCTGCCCATCCCCTAGCTTTTTTTCCCTTACTCGCCTGCCTAGTACGACATCCACGCGTAGGAGGTTAGGAGGAGCCTATTCTTCAGCCGGGGCCGCCACGGTCACTGACTCGAGTTACCCGACTCTAATTAGTGGTAGGTACACTATGTCCAGCAGTGGACTCAAATAGGTGATGATGATGATACTTACATAATGGTTTCGATTCTGTTTTATCTAATGGCCAGCGTTTGGAAAACTTCATCTTCATCCCTTAAAATATACCACAGAGCGCCACAAGATCCTTGCGCAAAAAAATTGCGCGATCGGGGCCCAGATTTGTGGCATTGTATTGTTTTCTATTAACACGTAAGTACTCGTAGTGTGCGAGCTGACTAAACCTCTGGTTTCTTCATGATGTTTACCTTAAACCATTTTGGCGATCTACTCTCAAAAATGGCCGCGGCTGGGAACAAGTAACGTAGGCTCCGTATATTTTTCGAGTTTTAAAATATTAATACGTCTATTTTTGTATAAACCCACATTGACAACGTGAAATATATTCTCCAACTCGTATGTGACAGTGTTATCAATTTTTTTTTATCAGGTTGTGTGACGAAAAAGAACATCCAAAATTACAAAAAAGTGAAAACATGTAGGTAAATAATACCAAGCGAAAAACTAAAGTTATTGGAAGCTCACCAAAAATTATAACAACCAAAATAACGAACGCGTCACAATATTATACGTAAGTGCCTCGTTATAATGACTAAATAAAAGTTTTTATCAATACATATTGAACTAAAAAGCTAATGAGGGTGTGCAAGAAAGTGTAATGACGGTCGATTTTTTTATTGCAACGATCTGCGACTGCAAGAAATAGTTCTTTCAACCTCTACACTTATTTCGTCGCTATAAGTAAAGTACCGCTGGCGTAGCGGTTGAGGCGGTGGACTCAATAATCGTCAGTAACGACGTGTCCTGGATCGAATCTCTTCATTCGAATCGACTTTTTGCGTTTTCTGATCGTTCCAGTGACTGTACCAGAATGCCCCAAACAAGAAACCAGGCTGCCGTAGAATTATAAAATTGACCGCTGAAATACGAAAACACAAAACTTGAATTTGAAGCTTCTAAAGGAACAAGACGACTGCGCGAAAGATTATAAAAATCTCTTGGCGCAAAATGGGTCACTCAAAGTAGCATTTCCAGAACAAGAAATAAAATTACAAGAGACTGAAACGGAAAGAAATAAGCTAAAAGAGATGATTGAACGACGAACTGCAGATCTCAATGAATATGAAGAAGCATTAAACGTAATACGTATGCACGAAAATAATGCAGCGCTGTTCGAACCACTACAAAAAACGCTCCAGTTGGAAACCAATGAGAACACCCTAATACTTAATGAAGAATTGGACAATTTAAAAAGCCAAATAATTGAGCTCCAAATTGAAAACATA
This sequence comes from Anticlea derivata, assembly GCA_947579855.1. Taxonomy (NCBI): domain Eukaryota; kingdom Metazoa; phylum Arthropoda; class Insecta; order Lepidoptera; family Geometridae; genus Anticlea; species Anticlea derivata. The sequence goes on along the minus strand of OX388287.1, from coordinate 1,131,285 downwards.
AAATTAAAAAAATCTAGACACACCGTAGATATTAAAACTGCAGCAAAGACCAAGAACTTAAGTAAAAATAGAATAACATTGAATAAACAAGTGAAAAATGATAAAGACTCACAGAATAGAAAGAAAAATACAAAAAAAATTAGTAGCGAAAAAAGGGAAGACAAAAACAAGACGACTAAAACAACGAGTGAATCAATAGCAACAAAACAGGTCGTGACAATAAAGAATAAAGAAGACAACGGGATTACTACGAGAATAGGACTTCGATCCGTAGAGAAGCTAACGACAGAGGAGAACACTGGAAACCAAACGAATAACAGTACCCAAATCCATGAACCCAGACTTATAGCTGAGGATACCGCCGTAATTTTTACAAAATAGACCTAAGAATATGCTAATATTGTGCGATACATATGGAAAATCTCTTGGAGAATTTATACACCTACATAATAATGACTACCAATCTGTTCTATCCATTTGTAAGCCAGGTGCTCCTATCAGAGAGATTGTTAATAACTTGCCGACACTGACAAAGAATTTGACTCAGGGCGATGATGTAGTCGTGATTGCCTCTGACTTCTATCATCAATCAAGACGAGATACGATTACATCGATGGCAACACGGTATGTTTTGGCTGAAAACTATTTTATCCTCCGAGCTCCTAGACTAAACTCAACAAAACAAATGAACTTTTTTAATGATCAAATACCAAAATCAATCTTCGTGACATGTAAATAAAGTTTAAAGTCGTTTGACAATCTTGTTGCTCGGAGTGGCAACGTCGCAATAAACCGATTTTCAATAACTTTATTTGAATTTTTTGGCGGGAAAACTGTTTTTGCTTATATCTCTGAAACCTTTTCAGCTACAGGCCTGAAATTTTTGGTACCTTAGGCACTAATTATGAGCTAAAATCCTGCTTAAAGTTTATTGCCCTCTGATCAGCGGTTTGGCGTAACGAAATGTGTAAGCTGGGGACCCGGGTCTACAGCTTACACATAGTTTTTTGCTTATATCTCTGAAACCTTTTTAGCTACAGGCCTGAAAATTTTGGTACCTTAGTCACTAATTTGGCACTAAATATCTGGCTATATTTCATAGCTCTCTCGTCAGCCGTTTGGCAGAACTGCATGTGCAAGCTGTAGACCCGGGTCCCCAGTTGACACATAGTTTTTTGCTTATAACTCTGAAACCTTTTAAGCTACAGGCCTGAAATTTTTAGTACCTTTGGCACTAATTTGGCACTAAATATCTGGCTAGTTTTCATAGCTCTCGCGTCAGCCGTTTGGCAGAACTGGATGTGCAAGCTGTAGACCCGGGTCTCCAGCTGACACATAGTTTTTGGCTCATATCTCAGAAACCTCTTTGGCACCTAAATTTTGAATTAGATTTTCAGATTGCACCAATTATGCACTAAATATTTGCATACTCAGAATTCAGAAATTCGTTATGTGTAAGCTGTAGACATACACACGAATGTTTGATAAGTATGTCATGTGCTAAATAAACACAGAATCGCCCGGTTCGTGGTCGCCATTCGAGAACTTTTCTTCTTTACGGTAACGGAACGGTTGTCAGTTCTGCGAGCTATAGGTACTATATGGCTTGCCCACTGCCACTGACGGGTCGAGTGTTTGTACAGACCTTTGCCACTTCCAATGATGAGACCCGTGGGTCCGTTCAGGTTGTCCACCCATCCTGGGAAAGGCTCCTTCCAAGCAGCCGTCACTGAAATCAAAATAAATACGTAAAAACGACGAAAATATCTCTAGGAAACTAATAAGTACCTTTTTTAGGGTTCCGTAGGTACCTCATTTGGAAAAAACGGAACTCATAAAGGCAATTAATTAAGAATCTACGTTTTTTAGAGCTCCGTACCTCATTTGGAAAAAACGGAACCCTTATAGGATCACTTTGTTGTCTGTCTGTCTGTCTGTCAAGACCATTTTTCTTAGAAAAAATATGTTTTGATACCAAAACAGCTGTTTTTTAGTGTGTTTTTTTTCAATGAAAAACTTTGAATTTCCAAAATTCATAGACCAAGCTGAATTGGACAGGGCGAGAGTTATCGAGCCGATATAGTTAGTGAATAAAGTAATCATGGGCCATGGTGGTCCCGGCTGAAGAATAGGCCCCTCCATATCTACCTACCTATCCGCAGATGTCGTAAGAGGCGACTAAGGGAAAAAAGCTAGGGGATGGGCAGCAGCGTCCCTCATTTTAACAACGATAGCTCTAACTGCGCTCGCCAACCCGCATGCCCAGCGTGGTGAGTATGGGCAAATCCCCCCACATGATATACCATGATAGGCCATGGTACGGCTGAAATGATGAATGATGATAATGGTAATCATTTTTGATAGTGTTTACCAGTTCAAACGCCCGATGATTTTGTTGACGAACGTGGCCTAATCAGTACAATTAACGCATCCAATACCCAACTTAAAATTCATGTCTTGTCATCGCAAAACAAACCAATGTCATTGGAATACCAAAATCGGGCACACTGATCTATCGGCTGGTACGTTCCTAATGGCAAGGTCATTGCCAAAACTTAGAAAAATACTAAATATTCCTACATATTCACACGGTCAACTGATCCCTAACTAGGCATAGCCTGTACTATGGGTACCAGAGACTGATATATATATAATAGATAAATATTTAACACCCAGACACAGAACAAACATCTGTGTTTATCAAACAAATGTTTGTCTAATGCGGGGATCGAACCCGCGACCTCTAGCGCAGAAGACAGAGTTTTTACTAACTGAGCTGTGAGGCCAGTCACTATATACTAGGTCTTTTTTGATAGAGCGAGCGAAGAGAGCAAAGCTCTCAAAGAACTTGGACGAATCAGCGTTGTAGGTACCTACTCGTATGTTTGAATGTTTGTATGTTAGAGCATAGCTATCGAAACGTCAATCCATGGATTACTAAGTCAACAGGCTGTACTATCAAGAATCTATCTCCTTGCCATATTTAATTACGATCCGTTCAGCCGTTTAGTCGTGATGAGGTAACAAACAAAGAGAGTCACCCATTCCTCAACCTGCTTACTCAAAAGTCAAAAGTCAAAAGTCAAAAGGCATTTATTTCAATAAAATCACTAGGATCACTTTGAAACGTCTTAGAAACTAGGTGAAGCTATGCCTGTTCCTGCCTATCATTTTTTTCATGCAGTGTGCAACGCGTACCTTATAAAAGGATTACCGTATACCAACGTAAAACCCGATCACGTTATAATTTTTAGTTGGAAACTATTGTAGGCCTACATTTATTTCTGCGTATCAGCGCATGCACGCAACTTACAAATGCAGACGTCTAATATATTTTTTATTTTTTTATTTATTTATTTAGGAACAACAAACAACTACATTATATATGTAAGATACAGTGAGTAGTAGGTACATAATTTCATATGCAACAAATTATTAATAATGTAGTCCACAACGTTATCCACAACTTAGTATATAAGAGTAACAAAAAGTCCAGCTAGAGGGCCCGTCATAAAAAAACATTTTTATTAACTGCTGTGACAAAAGAAATAGATGACGGGAATCCTATGCTGAGAAAGCTTATAATGATAAAAGAAAAAGAAGTTATCAGGATTACTTATGAAGTGTTAAGTGTTATTGAAATCTATAAGGCTAATGAGTTTGAAAATGTGAATCGTCACTCGATTATAATTGGAACGGTAACTATTGGTTGTGTGACGACATAATAACCCCTGATTCATTGAGATTGAACAGGCCCCCAATTCTACTAATTCAATGGCTTCAAAATGGCAATGGTTCATTGGCAAAATGGCCACTTTTGACACTTTTGGTATTCTGCTATCACAGTCGTTTATCAATGAAAGTCATTGTGACACCAATTGACCGATGAAATCAAAGAAACGAAGGTGGCTATAATCGTAACTGAATGATAATGGTGCGATCATTATCATGAGATTATCATTTTCAAGTCATAGTCATTTGATAGTGTTTACCAGTTCAAACGCCCGATGATTTTGTTGACGAACGTGGCCTAATCAGTACAATTAACGCATCCAATACCCAACTTAAAATTCATGTCTTGTCATCGCAAAACAAACCAATGTCATTGGAATACCAAAATCGGGCACACTGATCTATCGGCTGGTACGTTCCTAATGGCAAGGTCATTGCCAAAACTTAGAAAAATACTAAATATTCCTACATATTCACACGGTCAACTGATCCCTAACTAGGCATAGCCTGTACTATGGGTACCAGAGACTGATATATATATAATAGATAAATATTTAACACCCAGACACAGAACAAACATCTGTGTTTATCAAACAAATGTTTGTCTAATGCGGGGATCGAACCCGCGACCTCTAGCGCAGAAGACAGAGTTTTTACTAACTGAGCTGTGAGGCCAGTCACTATATACTAGGTCTTTTTTGATAGAGCGAGCGAAGAGAGCAAAGCTCTCAAAGAACTTGGACGAATCAGCGTTGTAGGTACCTACTCGTATGTTTGAATGTTTGTATGTTAGAGCATAGCTATCGAAACGTCAATCCATGGATTACTAAGTCAACAGGCTGTACTATCAAGAATCTATCTCCTTGCCATATTTAATTACGATCCGTTCAGCCGTTTAGTCGTGATGAGGTAACAAACAAAGAGAGTCACCCATTCCTCAACCTGCTTACTCAAAAGTCAAAAGTCAAAAGTCAAAAGGCATTTATTTCAATAAAATCACTAGGATCACTTTGAAACGTCTTAGAAACTAGGTGAAGCTATGCCTGTTCCTCGCGACCAAGCCTACAAGAATCAGGCAACAAACACGGCTTGGTGCCTATCATTTTTTTCGATGATCCTTTTTCACAAAATGGAATTTAAAGCTTCAGTGTGGTGCCGATCGAACTAGGTGAGGCTCAAGAGAAAAGTAATCTAATTATAATCCTTAATAAATAAGAGCTTATAAAAATGTGAAAAAATGAAGACAAATGTGAGCTTCAACAAATGATCCAAGGGCAGCACACGCTACACTTGATGAAATATGTACCTAATGCTTATATAATTAAATAATACTAAAAATATGATGCAAGCAAAAACTGTAAAGACACTGCAAAATGGCATTTTAGCTGTCGAGGGGCAGAGCGACTTCAGGCCATGCGGTTTATATTACTGGCCTAATACAGGATGACCAAGAAAGAATCAGTGACACAAGAAGAAGAAGAAGAAGAAGAGTACTCACCAATAGAAGGTCTGGCGATGGCTATAGGGAACTTAGATCCATACTCAGCGACCAGATCTTCGGTGATTGCCTTTGTGTAGGAGTAGGTGTTGGGCTCTGATGCAATGACCCTTTAAGTATAAAGATAATGTCAGTTTTTCATTACTTATAAACTGACTAAACTCCAAAATTGGTAAGGTACGCGTTCAAAGTCAAAGTCAAAAGGCATTTATTTCATTAAAATCACTAGGATCACTTTGAAACGTCTTAGAAACTAGGTGAAGCTATGCCTGTTCCTCGCGACCAAGCCTAGAAGAATCAGGTTCCTTGCTGGGTATCAACGCATGCACACAACGTTTCATGCACGCAACGTTGCATGCACGCAACAAACACAGACGTCAAATACGTATATTAAAATCTATGGTGCCGTGTTCCTTGACTGCATAACGTCTATGTTTCAATGTATTTGACGGTGCTTTGTTCGTTGCGTGTATTGTCTGCATTACCATGTCAAAGTCAAAAGGCATTTATTTCAATAAAATCACTAGGATCACTTTGAAACGTCTTAGAAACTAGGTGAAGCTATGCCTGTTACTCGCGACCAAGCCTACAAGAATCAGGCAACAAACACGGATTGGTGCCTATCATTTTTTTCATGCAGTGTGCAACGCGTACCTTATAAAAGGATTACCGTATACCAACGTAAAACCCGATCACGTTATAATTTTTAGTTGGAAACTATTGTAGGCCTACATTTATTTCTGCGTATCAGCGCATGCACGCAACTTACAAATGCAGACGTCTAATATATTTTTTATTTTTTTATTTATTTATTTAGGAACAACAAACAACTACATTATATATGTAAGATACAGTGAGTAGTAGGTACATAATTTCATATGCAACAAATTATTAATAATGTAGTCCACAACGTTATCCACAACTTAGTATATAAGAGTAACAAAAAGTCCAGCTAGAGGGCCCGTCATAAAAAAACATTTTTATTAACTGCTGTGACAAAAGAAATAGATGACGGGAATCCTATGCTGAGAAAGCTTATAATGATAAAAGAAAAAGAAGTTATCAGGATTACTTATGAAGTGTTAAGTGTTATTGAAATCTATAAGGCTAATGAGTTTGAAAAGGTGAATCGTCACTCGATTATAATTGGAACGGTAACTATTGGTTGTGTGACGACATAATAACCCCTGATTCATTGAGATTGAACAGGCCCCCAATTCTACTAATTCAATGGCTTCAAAATGGCAATGGTTCATTGGCAAAATGGCCACTTTTGACACTTTTGGTATTCTGCTATCACAGTCGTTTATCAATGGCAGTCATTGTGACACCAATTGACCGATGAAATCAAAGAAACGAAGGTGGCTATAATCGTAACTGAATGATAATGGTGCGATCATTATCATGAGATTATCATTTTCAAGTCATTGACTTAGTAGAATTGGGGGCCTGATTTGACCCCATAACAGCAGATTTTTACATAGAGATTTTTAAATTAAAAATGTCTAATTTTCAAACTTTAACAAATTAACAAACTTTATCGCCAATTGGTTACAGAATAAGCCCTATGCGGGATAGCATACATTATTATGAATCACATTGTATACTCAGAGTTTTAGCCCCTTCGTCCACGGCGAGACTCAAAAGGAACGCGACTGAAACTGTAGTCACTTATGAGTAGCCTGACTGCGATAGCACTAGTATTTCAATGCGCGTCCGTCCACGGCGCTACTCAAAAGGAACGCGTTTGTAACTAGTCTCCTGGCGACTCGACATGCTGGTCGCCAGGCGACTGGTTTCGAGAAACTGTTGAAAAATGAACGAATAAAAAGTAATTATAAGTGATTCTGACGTCTATGTGATTGGAGAAGTAATAATTCCATGTCATCGCTCGAATTATCACTAGTTATGTTAATTATTTTCGTTTTCAAAACTTTGTTTACATAAAATCGTGTACTGAGTGACTGAGTTTCAGGAAATACCAGTAGCGTCGTGGACGAGTCAGAGTTTCCAATCAGTCCGCAACTCTAGTTTCTCATGAGTTCCGTCACTTTTGCGTAGCGTCATGGACGAAGGGGCTTACTGGTAAGTTCAGGACAGTCTACGATGTCTCATAACATTTTGAAGTCATTAAAATAGTAGAATTGGACCCCTGATTATGTTTTAGAACAAACTTTATTGGCAATTGGGTGTAGAATAAGCCCCTTTAGGGATAGCATACATATTATGAATGACCTTGTAGATAGATAGATAAACTCTTTATTGTACACAAAGAAACAACAAAGAGAGAGACACAAAATATACCGTACGGGCGGCCTTATCGCTAAAAGCGATCTCTTTCAGACAACCTTTGGATGGACAGGATAAACATATAGTAAATAAATATTCCGGACATATCACACACGGTCAACTGATCCCAAACTAAGCATAGCCTGTACTATGGGTACCAGAGACTGATATACATAATAGATATATATTTAACACCCAGACACAGAACAAACATCTGTGTTAGTCAAAGTCAAAGTCAAAGTCAAAGTCAAAGTCAAAGTCAAAGTCAAAAGGCATTTATTTCAATAAAATCACTAGGATCACTTTGAAACGTCTTAGAAACTAGGTGAAGGTATGCCTGTTCCTCGCGACCAAGCCTAGAAGAATCAGGCAACAAACACGGCTTGAAGCCTATAATTTTTTTCGATGATCCTTTTTCACAAAATGTTTGTCCAGTGCGGGAATCGAACCCGCTACCTCTAGCGCAGAAGGCAGAGTTACTACCAACTGAGCAATGAGGCCAGTTATAAAATGAGACGGCGATTATACTTACTTAGGCTCAATGTGAGCCAGCAAGTCATCATTCATCCATTCGGTCATGTCCATGATATTGCGGGGATTGTGCACCGCCTTGTACACCTTCTCCTCTAGCACGTTCAGCTCGCATCGGCAGTACGCTGTGGAGAGGTGAACGAAAGCCTGGAAAGAAAAAAATATTTTTTATTCCAGACTAGCGTACGCCCGCAGCTTTGATCGCGTGGTATCTTTATAAAAAAGGGGCAGTTTTGAAAAACCCTAAAGTCCGTGTTTCATTATTTGACTTTATGAGTATTCGTACCACCTCCGGGCTGCTCCAATTTAGAGCGAGATAATCTCGCTGTGCCCTACCTCCTCCTAAGAAGCTAGTAAATAAGTAAATACACATATAGTCCTTTTGCTTCATTCACTCTCATTCCATTCATGATGACCTCGGTGTCACAGCAGGCGAGTTCGATTCCCGCTGCGGGGCAAATGTTTGCATATTCTGCAAAAAATGGTTCCGGGTCTGGGTGGTGTGCTTCCATGGTACTGGTAGTTTCTGATACCCACGACACAGGGAATCCTAGTGTGGGATCAGGACTATGTATGTGACTGTTGGGTGTTGCTTCGATAAATTACCTCCAAGTTCTTCATAGTCTCTGCTAAGGTAAGCATCTTTAAAGTTCCTTTAGTGTTCATGTGTACAGCATCCTTTAGTTTTTGATCAAATCTGCAAGAAAACTCATATTTCAATATTGCTTGCTCGCTCGCTTGGTGGCCCTGAAAAGAGCCTATGACCGTCGATAAAAGAGTCAGTTTAGTGAAATGATTAAATTGCGTCTCTTAGAGGCTCCATTTGTGCACACGTCTTCCAATTTTTAGGTTCTAGGACACAACGGCTTCCACGCGATGTTTTTCTTCACCGTTTGCGAGCACTAGTAGCGCAAATATATGGAAAATCCACTGGTGCAGGTTCGGGATTCGACTTTTCGATCGGCAGGTGGGGCCAATACCTACCTACAACCACTCCACCAGTGCTCTACTTCAATATTATAAGGAGTGCTATACTGGTTCTTTTCCAGCACAAAGCTGTTATCATGGCCACCATTCTAGATCATTGACCTCAGGGTGAAGAAAAGTAGGTGTCCGAACAGATCGATGCATTTAATGTGCTATTTTAGAGTGCATACTGAACAAAAGTTTTAATCATTCCAGAACCCCTGGTTCGAATCCGAACAACAGCAAAAAAATTTTGCACTAAAAGAGACGTTTCGTCAATATATGGAGCCTGGGCCTGCACTGTGTACACTACTCTAAAATATGGCTAAGCAATAAAGTAAACGTATTTAATTGGTTATTTTATTTAAATTGACTTCGTTCTAAGGTACATTATGATTTTCTTTGACAAAGAGAGCAACACACAGCGCTACAAAAATATAGCGGATGGACGTGCTTGAAATGTCATTTTGACAACCTACATTTATCTGACAAAACAAAAACATCAAATCAAACAACATGACATGAAATATATGTCAATGTCATGTCAAACGCCAATTATAAACCAACATGGCGGCCTTCAAATAGTGTTCACATAGTAAAAAACTTACCAGAAGAACTATTCTTGTACCATCGCATTTGTCTTCAAATTAATGAAATTGTATTTTTCTTGTAATCTCCTATTTTTTCCTAATTTTTCTATGTAGTGTACATGGACCAGGCCCAGAATAAAATGGATCTTTTTTTACCTGACACAGGCAGCACTATGGAAAACTATGTTGGTCTCCCTCTGCAGTTCCTCTCTGTCATCATCAGATATTCCTAATCTTTCTTCCGTGATGTCACCAGCTATGAACCTGAGTTTTTTGAACACATTTGGATTCTTTTCTCTGACTAGATCAAACAGCTGTAAAGATAGAAGATCTGAATTACACTTAAATGTAAAAAAAAAATGTTTGTTTATCTGATAAATTGTCTAAGAGATGTCTACGAGATAGCTAGGCTACGGTATATCTACGGAGTAGCTAAGGGATGTCAATTTTACGGTATAGATATGGATCAGCTACAGGTATTTGCGGTATAGAGAATGAACCTGGACTCATATGTGAGGCATGAACACCACTCGCAATCGACACAAACTTGAGTCGGTATTGCGGACGCTTACGAAATCATCCAAGCTGACATATGTTATGGGTCCAGCTGTATATAACAGGCTCCCTAAAACCGTCACGCAGGCTAATAATATTATCGCTTTCAAGAAAAAACTAAAAAACTGGCTTATCGAGCAAACTTTTTATACCTATGATGAATTCATAGTCTTAAAATGTAAAAATATATAATGTATTGATTTGTGTTTATTTAATTGACTTATATCTACATATTATGACATTTTATTTAGAACTATTTTTATTGAAAATTTTAATTATATTTATATTTGACATTGTAATTAATTATGAATGTATGATACTTTTAGTAGAAAATGAATTATGTACAAATTGACTTATAATATTTATTATCAATAAATTACTATTATGACTATTATAGCCACGGAGCAGCTACGTGATGTCTGCAAAGCAGCTACGGGATGTTTACGGTATAACTACGGAGCAGCTATTTGATGCCTACGGGATAGCTACGGAACGGCTGCGGTATAGTTACAGAGGAGGGAGTTATCTGTGGGGAGAGCGATGTTCATCAAATTACGTCCTACGGCTGTAATGATGATGATGATGATTTAAAGATATTTCTATTCTATTCTATGAATACCTTATTAGAACACAGGTCCTTTAGTCTGTCCTCGCTGCTCACTCCTTTCTTAGGCCTCATTAGAAGATAGATAGTCTTGACACCAGAACAACTCCTGAGTAGTTTTTCTACCAACGCCTGTGAAATTTTTAGTTGTTAGTTTAAGTCAAAGTCAAAAGGCTTTTATTTCAATAAAGTCACTAGGATCACTTTGAAACGTCTTAGAAACTAGGTGAAGCTATGCCTGTTCCTCGCGACCAAGCCTACAAGAATCAGGCAACAAACACGGCTTGGTTCCTATCATTTTGTTCGATGATCCTTTTTCACAAAATGGAATGCTGGTTATGTGAGTCGGTCCGTTATAGCCTAGTGGGAGGTTCCCCGACTTTCGATCCGAAGGTCGTGGGTTGAACCCGGTCGTGCATTAATGAGTTTTTCTGATCGAAAAACTTACATGTGCTTGAAACGGTTAAGGAAAACATCGTGGTGAAACTAATAGTATTCTAAAAGCGGCGATGGTATTGGAAGTTTTTGCTCAGATCTGTAATCTTTTCCCCTTAATAATACCCTAAAAGTTCTATATCCTAAAAAATACCTAAGGCACCAAGAAATACCCTACATTTTGGGGAAAATGTTCACGAGAGGAGCCTCTAAGAGGCGCACTTTCATCCTTTCACTACACTGATTCTTTCACCGACGGTCATAGGCCCTTTTCAGGGCCACCATACCTCAACCTGGTCACTGATCTAATACAGACCAACAAAGAATCAGGGGCACGACAAGCAAGGGGAAAATACCCTAAGTTGTGGACACTCGACAAAGATTATGATATCTTACCTTCCCAACGAAGCCAGTACCCCCAGTTATGAAGATACACTTCCCTGTGTAAAACTCTGACACCGAAGGGGCCATATTTACGGGACCTGAAATTAAATAAAAATTCATTAATTTCATATTTTTTCACTAGCCTACAATAATAAAAAACATTTATTAACAGAAAGAAAATTAAGTTAATATTTACAAAATACACAAGAAACAGTTGAGCTTTTTTTTTTTTTTTTTTTTTTTTTTTTTTTTTTTTTTTTTTTTTATACTACTGAGGTTGCAAACAGGCATACGGCCCACCTGTTGGTAAGCGGTTACCGTAGCCTATCAGCGCTTGCAATACCAGAGGCATCACGCACGCGTTGCCGACCCCGAACCCCCCTCCCCCTAAAGAGCTCTGGCAACCTTACTCATCGCAGGAACACAACACTATCTAAAGACTATCTATATGAGCTATCTAAAGACCGTTAAAAACGATCTATAGATAGCTCAATTGATCCAGATCACTACCAGGCGGAAGCGTCCCCAAGACGCAGGCGGAATTGCCACGCTGTCACGCTGGTCTCAACCCCAAAAGGTTCAAATATGTAAGCCCTATCGAGACTAAAATATTATTAGTACATAAGTATATTATTTCATTTAATAAATAAACAAGCAATGTCTTTTTATTTACCGATACAATCTTTATTAACAGAAAAACAATAATAATATTATACTAGGAATTAACTCTGTTTTCTACGACTACCACTACATGTAGAAAACAGAGTTCAGATCACCAACCACAGGCAGCGTGCCCAAAAGGCTGGCGACGTAACCTCGTTGGATCGCTATACTGATCCATTGTCCGAGGTACGCACCAGCCCTTCGGTCATTGGTCTCATCCACCAGCCTCCTAGATAAAGCAACAATCATAGGTTTTCTGCTAAATCACATTCGTTTATTGCATAAAATTGGCACAATGAAAACAAAAGAGCTATTGACAAAATGAAATGACAGATATACTTCATCATCATCATCATCATTTCAGCCGTACGACGTCCACTGCCATGTGGGGGGATTTGCCCATACTCACCACGCTGGGCATGCGGGTTGGCGAGCGCAGTTAGAGCTATCGTTGTTAAAATTAGGGTTGCCGCTGCCCATCCCCTAGCTTTTTTCCCTTAGTCGCCTCTTACGACATCCGCGGATAGGTAGATATGGAGGGGCCTATTCTTCAGCCGGGGCCACCACGGCCAGATTATACTTATTTCAAGGAAATTATTTTATTTCCCTTGAAATTCCACTCAGGACGTTAAAGTTTTGTTGAGGAACTTATTCGGTGCAAAACGGATGTAGAGTTCGTTGGCATGTTAATTTAAACAACATATTCTGTATTCAGCATTATTTATACCCAGAGAGGTCAAAATGCGGATCGAAACGTATAAATATTTATTTACAATTTCACAAAAACCTAATTATTATTGACATGGTCAGTGCCACCATGATTTGTTCATTTTATATTGCTGTACGCCATTTAGTTTCAACCAAATACACTGAATATCGAAGCGATGCGTGACCCGAGAGCTGGCTCTTATTTGGCCCAGCGAATTAGCATTGCCATCCAGCGTGGCAATTCCGCCAGCGTCTTGGGGACGCTTCCGACTGGTAGTGATCTGGATCAGTTGAGGTATCTATAGATCGTTTGTAACGGTCTTTAGATGGCTCAACTGTTTCTTGTGTATTTTGTAAATATTAACTTGTATTAGTTTTAAGTTTCTTTCTGTAAATAAATAATTTTTACCAAATACACTGCCACTCACTTCATCGTGATCTGTCGTGAATTCCAAAAAGAAACAGTTAAGTTAAAATAGAAAGGTTTTAGTCTATCTATCAATAATTGAGTTTATTAGCATAGCCAGTAAGAAAGGAAATACGGTATTTCATTTAAAAAAATAAATCATTTTAAAGTTTTGGGCCACAATTTCTGCCGGTGAGTGTACTAGTAGAAATTTAGTTTTTACCTAATTACAGATTGTTATATGTATGTAATATTTGTATTTATAATGTTTGTATGACCGATGTCAGAATCTAGTGATCTGTACTCTAAACCTCATCATCTATCAATGTACCTAGATTCACGAACAATAAATGAATTATGAATTTAAAAAGTTGCCAATATTTTTTATTTTCAATTTTCATATTCCATGTTTCGGCGGGATTGAACAACTAACATCCAAATATCTAAACATCCTCACAAACTTTCGCATTTATAATAGCATATAGGCTACTAAGGCATATACGAACCGGACGACGCAGTGTTGGAAGGCCCCCCACCCGATGGACCGACGACATTGTTAAGGTTGCGGGAAGTCGGTGGATGGAAAAGGCTCAAGACCGTTCGTCATGGAACTCTTTGGGGGAGGCCTATGTTCAGCAGTGGACTTCATCAGGCTGATGATGATGATGATGATCATAGGCTACTTTTTGTGTATGTAGGTACCACGCGAGCAAAGCCGCGGGCGGAAATTAGTAAGTTATAAATAATATCAGTCGGAAAAACATTAAAATTTTTCATATTGGGTTTGTAGTTTTGAAACATAAAATTTGTAATAATCGTTTATATTTTTATGAGGGCATTTGGAGTTGAGGGCTGTGTTGGTGCCTTGACTTGCGATCCGAAGGTCATAGGTTCGAAGCCTGGTCTTACAACTTTCAGTTTCAAAAAAATATGTGCGCATTGCCACGTGCTAAACTGAGAAGGCAAACATTGGTAGAACCAGTTAGTATTCTTTTAAGCATCATGTCTTTTTTTTTATACAACCGAGGTGGCAAACAAACATACGGCCCACCTGTTGGTAAGCGGTTACCGTAGCCCAGAAGCATCAATCACGCGTTGCCGACCCCGAACCTCCTCCCCTAAAGAGCTCTGGCAACCTTACTCATCGCAGGAACACAACACTATTTGAAACAAATAATGTTATTTGGCGGCGATCTTCTGTAAGGCGGAGGTACCTTTCCAGGTGGGCCTGGAGAGGTACCTTTGACCTCTGACTAACCCCTTAGAGATTTTACAAGGTTTAATTGCGTAGTAATCTATGGAAACTAGGTGAAGCTAGGCCTGTTCCTCGCGACCAAGCCTAGAAGAATCAGGCAACAAACACGGCGCGCATCCTATCATTTTTGATTCTTTTTCGATTGGATGTCCCTCTGACTAACCCCTTAGATATTTTACAAGGTTTGATTGCGTAGTAATCTAAGATCATCTGCTTGGGAACGTCAGTCGTGATGTAGAATATTTATACTAAAGTACTAAAGAGTAATGTATACAGAGTTGAGAGTAGGTATTTAACATGACAAGCAAACATCTATTATTATTATTCACATATATTTAATTAAAATCTCATAAATACATTTTTTACTACAAAAGTACATCTTAATATAAAAAAAGAATATCAAAACAACTATTATAATAAAAAATATATATAAAAATGGAGAGCCACCGACCGCGAAGCTCGGCTCAAGCGGTCGGTGGCTAGGGCTGCAGAGAGAGGAACCTCCTGACTATGCGTGCCGAGTCCAGGAGTACCGCCCTTTGTATTTGGCCCTTCACCCAGCTGTCTAGCGAGAGCCACTTAAGGTATTGATCGAGGCTCTTCGCTATCAGTCCGTTCACTGACACCACTATCGGGACGATAACCGTTGAATCCACTTCCCACATGGCGGTAATCTCGAAGGCCAAGTCAAGGTACTTGCTGAACTTGTCCTTCTCGGCCTTCACGAGATATGCATCATTATTATTATTATTATTTATTAATTTCATACTTGACAGTGATCTTACAGTCTACACCAAAACGCTGAACTGTCTTAATTTATGGAACTAACATTTTTTTTTTTTTAATACAACAGAGGTGGCAAACAAGCTTACGGCCCACCTGATGGTAAGCGGTTACCGTAGCCTATGAGCGCTTGCAATACCAGAGGCATCACGCACGCGTTGACGACCCCGAACCCCCTTCCCCCCTAAAGAGCTCTGGCAACCTTACTCACCGCAGGAACACAACACTATTTGAAACAAATAATGTTATTTGGCTGCGATCTTCTGTAAGGCGGAGGTACCTCACAGGCAGGCTGCTCCAATTCAGAACGAGAAAATCTCGCTGTGCCCTACCTCCTCCTAATATTACATCCTCCTCTCCTCATTATACTTAAACTCACAAAATTTTTACTTAAATATTTTCGAAGGGACTTATAAATAGAACTCAGACTATCATTAAATATATCTACATGTTGGAACTCGTATATAAATGCATTCAGAAGGTTGAGGGTCCGAAGCTGTAATTTTTATAATATTCAATTATAAAAGTTACAATAACGTATACAAAACATTTTGTATTTGTATTTTGTACTTATTCAATCAACAAGAGAAAAAATATTTGCGAAACTAAGAGTTAGCATTAGCATGTTCTAACTAAAGGCCTTGGTGGCCCCGGCTGAAGAATAGGACCCTCTATCTACATACCCGTGGATTTCGTAAGAGGCGAATAGGGGAATAAAGCTAGGGGAAGGACAGCAGCGTCTCACCACATTTCAAATTTTTATTACGCAGATTTATTTTTTTCATAATCGAGCCCGTAACTCCTAACATCATTCTTGTCGTGATTTGATATTCATAATTAAAAAGTAATAGTAAAATATTTATTTCTTATAATGGCAACATAGCATTTGGAATTTAAAATATTTGTTAGCTGGCAATTCTGTTTTGTGCTTTTGGACAGTTGCGGTTAGCGAATCACGAACGGTTCAACCACGGCATTTGGTTCGTTTTTTATAACCGACCGGAGGTAACCTTTAAGCAAAAGTTGGAATGGACTGGCATTCTTTTTCTGGAAGCTGAACAGTGAGCATTGTCGTGTAACCAATGTTCTAGTATAGAACTAAAAGTTGTAATCGAATCTAGAATATTCCACAAGTTCGGAATAAATAAAGTGGTATTGTCAAGTGTTATCCTCGTTTCATTACATTCTGATTTCGCCTAAGTGGCCCTTAAAAACAACTACCCTGTATACCTACATCCTTCTAATATCCTACTAATATTATAAATGTGAATGTTAGTGAGGATTTTTGGATGTTAATAATGATGTTAATATGATAATAATAATAATGATCTAAGGTTTAGATGTTAGTTGTGTATTTGCGAAATTTACTCTATATCAAAATTTTTTTTTTGGTCCTATATTTTTAGTAACTTTATGTATTAATTTGATTATTTTATAGCCTATTAATTAGAAAATTTTACTTTGTAGCGCTCACTAAAGGTATTTTAAGTGTGTAAATACTTGTGTAGTATAATAATAAGGTTTCTCAGTAAGTGATTTTAGATGAGAAATAAATTCATAAATTTATTTACAGAAAGAAACTTAAAACTAATACAAGTTAATATTTACAAAATACACAAGAAACAGTTGAGCCATCTAAAGACCGTTACAAACGATCTATAGATAGCTCAACTGATCCAGAAATAAATGATCCTAAACCGTATATATTAACGCTGTAAGGCACACAAATATTTCGTTAGAAAATAATGTAATATTAGTGAGCCTTACAGCAGTTTTCTTTTTAAATGAATTATTTAATTCTTATGATAAATATATACTTATGTTTTTTTTTTTTTTTTTTCGAACGGTTTTTTTTTTTTCGAAATTTATATGCTGTGGGTCTCTTACGACCACTTCCAGCTACACCGGGCTAGGAATATACTTATGTTCAACCTCATACCTGAATAAATAGCGCACGCACAGTGCACGCAATAGTCAATTACCGTATAATTAGTTATAAAAACGGTCTTGTCGATAAAAATTGCTAATATTTGACGAAATGTACGAAGCATCCTTTATTTTGACACAAATGATTGGCAATTTTCTGTTGAAACTTCAGTTAATAAGGCTTGAAAAGGATGTACGTACGGTCAGCGACAAAGATTGGTTAACAAATTGAGTATTTAAAAATAAATCTATACAAACATTGTTCATAACACTAGCTTCCGACTGCGGCTTCGCTCGAGTGGTAAAAGTAGCCTAAATGCTGTCATCGTTGTGCACGAAAGGAGCCTCTAAGAGGCGCACTTTGATTCTTTCACTACACTAGCAAATAAAAGCCATTCATTCATTCATTCATTCACTGATTTTTTCACCGACGCGCGATGGTCATAGGCCATTTTCAGGGCCTCAACCTGGACACTTTCCAAATACAGGATGACCAAGAAAGATTCAGTGATACGACAAGCAAGGATCGTTTTTTTAAGTTTTTTTATTAACATTGATGAAATTAAATGAATTTAAACTATATTGACTGGCCTCAGCTCAGTTGGTAGTAACTCTGCCTTCCACGCTAAAGGTCGCGGGTTCGATTCCCGCACTGGACAAACATTTGTGACTAACACAGATGTTTGTACCCAGTTAAATATATATCTATTATGTATATCAGTCTCTGGTACCCATAGTACAGGCTATGCCTAGTTTGGGATCAGTTGACCGTGTGTGATATGTCCGGAATATTTATTTATTTATTGAGGACCATTAGAAATAAAACACAGCTTTATATAACTTATAAGTCTAAATAAGGTCCTACAATCGGCGGTCTTATCGCGGATCGCGATTTCTTCCAGACAACCGTTTACATAACTAAAACCTAAATCGTCGACAACAGAGATGTGTGGTTTAGATATTTATATTCCAGCCCCCAAACTAGTTATAAGCTTTATCTCAGGGGTCAGTTTCTATCCTCACCGCACAGTCTATATTGTCGCGTGTCACTGCTCTGATGATATTTCAATACAAATAAATAAATTGATCGACGCCGCCGGTGATAAGAGAGCTGGCTCATTCCTTGCACAAATAATTTCTTTGGCAATTCAACGCGGGAATGCAGCCAGTGCTCTTGGCACCTTGCCGCATGACCAAAATTATTTGTTTATTTAGTTTCTACTTTATTTTGTAATTATTTGATTTTATATTTTATAGTATGTATATAGTATGTTTAAGTGTATATTGTTAAAATAAATTTTTCAAAAGGTTAAAAAAAAAAAAAAAAATTAATAAACTTTTAATGATCGCAATAAATAAATAAAAGGAATTTACCAAGGTCACATTCCATGCAGTAACTACATAGGAACTCAACTCAACTCTATTATCTAACCGATCACTGTCTCTTACCTAGCTATCATTACAACACAATAGTGATGTGTCATCGAACCAATAGCGTGATATTTTGACGTCACTTAGCTAATTAATAGGCTTCACTAACCGCGTTATTAAAACGATTTAATTAATACTAGGCCGTGGTTCCCCCGGCTGAAGAATAGGCCTCTCCATATCTACCTATCCGCGGATGTCGTAAGAGGCGACTAAGGGAAAAAAGCTAGGGGATGGGCAGCAGCGTCCCTCATTTTAACAACGATAGCTCTAACTGCGCTCGCCAACCCACGTGCCCAGCGTGGTGAGTATGGGCAAATCCCCCCACATGATAGGAATTCGCTCTGTCTGTGGGGGAGGCCATGTTCAGCAGTGGACGTCGTACGGCTGAAATGATGATGATGAATTAATACTAGTCTAGTCTAGGTTCACCTAGTTCGATCGGCACCACACTGAAGTTCTACATTCCATTTTGTGGAAAAGGATCATAATCATCATCAACTTCCTGCCCTGATCCCACACCACGTGTGGTCGGCAAAACATGTATTCTTCTTCCATTTCCCTCTATCAGTCGTCATCTTAGCACTCACTTCTTTCTCAACCATATCCACTTTCACACAGTCCATCCATCTTTTCTTTGGCCTACCTCTACTTCTACATCAATCCACATTCATATCTAACACTCTTGTCACATGGCATTCTTCCCTCCTCATGACATGCCCATACCACGCATAAAAGGATCATCGAATTTAAATGATAGGCCCCAAGCCGTGTTTGTTGCCTGATTCTTGTAGGCTTGGTCGCGAGGAACAGGCGTAGCTTCACCTAGTTTCTAAGACGTTTCAAAGTGATCCTAGTGATTCTATTGAAATAAACACCTTTTGAGTTTGAGTGGTTCGCCTCGAACTGAGATCTCGCGATGTGCGGTAAAAGTTGGAGCTGTCGATGATTGTTGAGGCACAATTATGTAAAACTTTGAAAATAGCATGTTAACAAACTAATATCTAATCTTATCTACGAAATCATTGAAACTACAAAATATATATATTGGTATAAGTTATGTGGCAATTCCGCCAGCGTCTTGGGGACGCTTCCGACTGGTAGTGATCTGGATCAGTTGAGCTATCTATAGATCGTTTGTAACGGTAGTGGAGTGGAATTTTAAGAGAAAATAAAAAATGAATAGTAGTTTCTCTAAAAATAATATCAGTCTGATGTTAAGGTGAGTGGAGTGAAAAACATTTAACTCACTCAGCGGGTCGTACTAATTCTCACGGCTATAGAAAATTTAAAAAAGAGTATCAAATCTTACTGTGTTCTTGAAATTAATGTCAAGCTGTCAGTGTGAGTGGAGTGGAAACATCAACGACTCGAATACCAGGAAGAATATCACGGTTAATTCAAAACAGAAAGAAAATTAGTTTTGGAGGAGGTAACATAATCTTAATAAGACTGTTCTCACAGGGTTGAATGACTGTGTAGGTAATGGTTTCGGCAGAATACCAGCGTCTGCTGCAAAACAGTAGGCATAATGCTGAGCCGAAGCCATTTTGCTGCTGCAGCACACATCACACCATTTTTACTTTCATTTCTTTTCTCTTGTTTCTTTTATTATAATTACCTAATGTTTATTGTAAAATGTTGTGCAAATGTGTGTGTTTTGGTGGCAATTAAATAAATGTCTATGTCTATGTCTATGTCTAGGTAGGGCACAGCGAGATTTTCTCGCTCTAAATTGGAGCAGCCCACCTGGGGAGGTACCTCCGCCTTACAGAAGACCGCAGCCAAATAACATTATTTGTTTCAAATAGTGTTGTGTTCCTGCGGTGAGTAAGGTTGCCAGAGCTCTTTAGGGGGGAGGGGTTCGGCAGGCAACGCATTAGCAATGCTCCGGGTGTTGCTGATGTCAATAGGCGACGGTATCCACTTACCATCAGGAGGGCCGTAAGCCTGTTTGCCTCCGTATAACATAAAAAAGATTGTAAAAAAACACGATCGTGTACTTGAACTACTTAACTACATATAACTACATAACATAATACATAATAACATATATTTTCTCGAATCGACCTTCGCACTGTCCTAGGTAAAACGCTTTATATGGAATCTGTGACGTATTATTACATACTACTAGGCTACGCCCGCGGCTTCGCTCACATGGTAGATACTTAAAAAGTAGCCTATATGCTATTCTAGGTATAGAACTCTTTATATTCCAAGTTTCAATGAAATCGGTTGAGCCGTTACGGCGTGATTGACTAACAAACATCCAAACATCCTCACAAACTTTCGCATTTATAAAGTCAAAGTCAAAAGGCATTTATTTCAATAAAATCACTAGGATCACTTTGAAACGTCTTAGAAACTCGGTGAAGCTATGCCTGTTCCTCGCGACCAAGCCTAGAAGAATCAGGCAACAAACACGGCGCGCGTGCCTATCATTTTTTTCGATGATCCTTTTTCACAAAATGGAATTTAAAGCTTCAGTGTGGTGCCGATCGAACTAGGTGAGGCTCAAGAGAAAAGTAATCTAATTAAAGTCCTTAATAAATAAGAGCTTATAAAAAATATCGCAAATAATATTAGTAGGACTATAGGTAATACGGAAGGATTGATGTTTGTTTGTTAATCAATTACGCCAAAACGGCTAAACAGATCTGCATTAATTTAAGCATAGAGATAGATTATAGTTTGGAATAGCACATAGGCTACTGTTCATACTCGTAGGTACCAAACGAGCGTAGGCGGAAGCTAGTATTAGAAAAAAGTTTTTGAGGATGTTTGTGGTTCAATCTCGCCTTAACAGCTCAACCGATTTCGATGAAACTTGGAATAGATAGAGTTATTTGCCTAGAATATCATATAGGTTACATTTTTACTAGGTACCACGCGAGCGAAGACGCCTGCGGTACGATTTAATGGATGCTTTAATAATTTTAAAATACTTACCAATCTAATGAAATTGTTAAAATGTTCGTTCACAAACAATATCAACGCAACGATAAGATTTACGATTGATTTTTTTTCTTTTTTTAATATTTGCCGTACCATGAGCGGTGGTAACAATTGTGAGTTATTTTTAACATTAGTGTATTATTAAAATTATATTCTATAAAATCATTTGTACACACATCAAAAGTATCAAAGCACGTTTTTGAAAAAACTTTAGAAGAGTTTCTTAAATATGTACTTATTTCATTCCATAACACTATCAAGATCAAGACAAAAACACAGTTTAATTAAAGTAAAAAAAAAACATTAAATACCCACATATAAAAAGTATTTGACATTTGCGATAAAATTAGACATCACTAGCCTAAAATACTTTAAAAAATACTCACTTACTTTTTAAACAGGAATGACAACGAACCACTACACTCAACCACAACAGAATGAATGGAGAGACCGAAGCGAGCCTTGTTCGTAGATTAAGTACCTATATACCTAAAGGGACTTGTACAATATCTTACCATATTATGCCCGGCATTCTCTGGTCCGAAAGTATTGACGACAACACTGAAGCTCTATATTCCATTTTGTGATAAATGATCATCGAAAAAAATGATAGAAACCAAGCCGTTTGTTTCCTGATTCTTCTAGGTTTGGTCGCGAGGAACAGGCATAGCTTCATCTAGTTTCCAAGACGTTTCAAAGTGATCCTAGTGATTTTATTGAAATAAACGCCTTTTGACTTTGGCTTTGACTATGGAGTTTACAGAAAGAAGAAACAGTAGAGCACGTAATTTTGTACTGTACAGCCACGGAAGAGGCCAGGACCACATCGGGTCTGCGGGCCGTACTTTTAGCTTTTTTAACTATGCGCGAAACACTGCACATTGGGAAGTCAGTGCAGGTCTAAACACCCCCAATTAGAATTAGAATTAGATAAGTACTTCAGAGAAGAGAGGGAGAAGAGAAGATGGTGAGGTTTTCCCTAAGGACTACAGTATGGGGTTCTTCAAAAAGGGCGTTTTGAACTTTTTAAGGGGTCGGCAACGCGTGCGTGATGCCTCTGGTATTGCAAGCGTACATAGGCTACGGTTACCACTTACCAACAGGTGGGCCGCATGCTAGAATGCTAACTTAGTTGTATAAACAAAAAAAAAAGATGGTACAGTTGTTTAAGCCTATTCAGGGTTTCGGTTATCTCCATACCAATTTCATCAAGATCGGTTCAGCTGTGTATTACTCATACATTACCGATAGCTAACAAGCCCATCACCGCCATCTTCAATCAGTTTAATATTATTATTATTATTATTTTTTTATTGGAGATGGTTAGGCGTTTGACCACCAGCTCATTTTTGCAAGTGAGATGTGGCATAAGATGGAGCACGCTTTACCGGAAGGAACTTATTCACTCTAGATTTGAAGACTCCTAGATTGTACTCATCCGGGAAAACAGACGCTGGCAGATCGCTAATATGATTTATTATGCTATTCTAGGTAAAGAACTCCATCTATTCCAAGTTTTATTGAAATCAGCTGAGCCGTTACAGCGTGATTGAACCACAAACATTCAAACACACGAACTTTCGTATATAAAATGTTAGTAGGATTTTATTGACAGTTCGGCCACAGTCTACAAGGCCCTCAGAGTAAATATCTTGATCACTAATACAAGGTGATTCATAATATGTATTCCATCCCGAAAGGGGCTTATTCTACAAGCAATTAGCAATAAAGTTTGTTCTATGACATTTAGAAATTCGACGTTTTTCATTGAAAAAACTCTATGCGAAAATCAGCTGTTTTGGGGTCCAATCAGGTCAAACTCAATAAATCAGCTGTTTTAGGTAGCAATCTCGATTCCGAACTTCTTGTTCGTTTAGTTATTAGTTTTAAAGATGATAAAAAAACCAAAAACAGCTAATTTGAGAAAGATTGCGAAAAAAAACAAAAAAATATGAAAATTTTAATGTGTTTTTTCGCTAATATTGTTTTTTTGTTGATAGAATAACCCCCTTTCGGGATGGTATACATAATTAAATAAATAATAAATAAATGTTCCGGACATATTCACACGGTCAACTGATCCCAAACTAGGCATAGCCTGTACTATGGGTACCAGAGACTGATATACATAATAGATATATATTTAACACCCAGACACAGAACAAACATCTGTGTTAGTCACAAATGTTTGTCCAGTGCGGGAATCGAACCCGCGACCTCTAGCGCAGAAGGCAGAGTTACTACCAACTGAGCTATGAGGCCAGTCTATGTATATGTTATGAATCACCTTGTATACAACGAAATATGCAGAGTCTACAATAAGACTTGTTTGTAGGTACCACATTGTATGTAGGCAAAGTATTTTGCGATTTTAACGTGCTACGAATAAAAAATCAACAAATAATACGTCACAAACATTTTAAAAGTGGCTTTAGTCTTTGAACAGATTGAAAACAATTGTTTCTTCTGTGGGCGGTTACGGCGGCGCTTCGAGCCGTTTGGATGTACTAAAGATTTTCGCTCAGACGGGAAGTGTCTGCGTAGCTTAGTTGCTTAGAGCATCCCCGTATCTCATGACTGTTCTCATAGCTCAGTTGGTAGTAACTCTGCCTTCTGCGCTAGCGGTCGCGGTTTCGATCCCCGCAATGGACAAACATTTGTGACTAACACAGATGTTTGTTCTGTGTCTGGGTGTTAAATATATATCTATTATGTATATCAGTCTCTGGTGCCCATAGTACAGGCTATGCCCAGTTTGGGATCAGTTGACTGTGTGTGATATGTCCGGAATATTTATTTATAAATTATTTTTATTTATCTAGGGGAAGGTTGCGGGTTCAAATCCCGTCAGTCTTTTATAATAGGTACTTAGGTATACTTCATAAAAAAAATCAGTATTTCCTTAGTGTGGGTTATAAAAATGCCTCATTTTAGGGTTCCGAAGTCATTTTACATTCTTCTTAAATTTAGAAGGAATTCTTATAGTTTCGCCATGTCTCATCGTTAGAGGTTAAAACGTTGAGGCACGATTAAGATTACATTTTGAAAATCACTTTAGCATGTTCTAACTTACCAATCACTACGTCTAATAGAAAATATCCATTGGTGCACCAAATTCGAACCCACAACCTTCAGATCGAAAGTTGTCGTATCTCAAACTTGGCCAACACGGTGACCAATCAGGATCTTTAGTTAACCTTGTCTTTAGTTAACCTAGTCTTTAGTTAACCTTGTCTTTAGTTAACCTAGTCTTTAGTTAACCTTGTCTGTTAATTCATCATCATCATCAGCCTGTAGAAGTCCACTGCTGGTCATAGGCCTCCCCCAAAGAGTCTCGACGACGAACGGTCTTGAGCCTTCTCCATCCACTAACTTCTCGTTATCTTCTCCACGTCGTAGCCTTCCAACACGTCATCCGGTTCATGGTCGCGGTTCGAGAACCTTATTCCCCAACGGTTGTCGGTTCTACGAGCAATATGGCCTGCCCACTGCCACTTCAACTTGTTAATTCTGAGAGCTATGTCGGTGACGTTGGTTCTTCAACGGATTTTATCTTGCAGTAAAACTCCCGAGCATAGGTCTCTCCATAGCCCGTTGCGCGACTTTGAGCTTGTATATGAGGTCAATAGTTAATGACCAAGTCTCAGTGCCATGTGTCATCACTGGCACAATAGATAAACTAATGTTATTGTACCCAATTATTGATAAGCGGTCATTACCTTCACACACAATAATATAATGAAGGCATGCAGTAGTAGGAATTACGTAGGTACTAGAGGTTTGTTTGAACTTCAAACAAACCTCGAGTACCGTGGGTACAATAACATAAGTTTAACTATTTTTTTTTTGTTTTTATTTTTTTACGGACACACTGTCAACTGATCCCAAACTAGGCATAGCCTGTACTATGGGTACCAAAGACTGATATACATAATAGATACATATTTAACACCCAGACACAGACCAAACATCTGTGTTAGTCACAAATGTTTGTCCAGTGCGGGAATCGAACCCGCGGCCTCAAGCGCAGAAGGCAGAGTTACTACCAACTGAGCTAATAGGCCAGTTTATAATTTGAACAGGTATAGTTAGTCGATCGAAACGTTTCTGCTAGTATGTACTAGTGGTTTGCCCCGAACTGAGATCTAGTACTAGTGGTTCGCCCCGAACTGAGATCTAGTACTAGTGGTTCGCCCCGAACTGAGATCTCACGATGTCTGGTAAAAGTTGGTGCTTCGATGAACGTTTCGAACGCTTCGATGAACGTGCGTTTTTGGAGGAGGTAGGGCACAGCGAGATTTTCTCGTTCTAAATTGGAGCAGCCCGCCTGGGGAGGTACCTCCGCCTTACAGAAGATCGCAGCCAAATAACATTATTTGTTTCAAATAGTGTTGTGTTCCTGCGGTGAGTAAGGTTGCCAGAGCTCTTTGAGGGGTAGTAATTAAATTACCGCCTTCTATTTATGTTTAGTTTAGTCGAGTTCAATCGACTAATATTATCTATGGCTAATCATAGAGAGTAGTAAGGTTTTGTCTACTGCCTAGGGATATGTTGCAGTTATGTTTTTGCCTTCCGTTGTCATCATCAAAATGTAAAAGATCTCCTAGCCCATATTTTATTAAATTCCACTCGCTCAATAAATCTTTTATTGAAAACTTCTACACGTTCGGGGTCGGCAACGCGTGCGTGATGCCTCTGGTATTGCAAGCGCTCATAGGCTACGGTAACCGCTTACCAACAGGTGGGCCGTATGCTTCTTGGTCACCTCAGAAGTATAAAAAAAAAAAAAAAAGTTGAGGCACGATTAAGATTAAATTTTGGAAATCACTTTAGCATGTTCTTACTTACCAATCGTGCTTGAACTACGTCTAATAGAAAACATCCATTGGTGCACCAAATTCGAACCCACAACCTTCAGATCGAAAGTTGTCGTATCTCAAACTTGGCCAACACGGTCACCAATCAGGATCTTTAGTTAACCTTGTCTTTAGTTAACCTAGTCTTTAACCGCAAAAGTTGTTTAATTTACGTTCATAGTAACTAGAGTCTTTATTAATAGAAAAATATTAATAATAACAGTTGAAAATTAAGCTAAAATAATATTATACTAGGAATGAACTCTGTTTTCTACGACTACGACTACAAGTAGAAAACAGAGTTCAGATCACCAACCACAGGCAGCGTGCCCAAAAGGCTGGCGACGTAACCTCGTTGGATCGCTATACTATATTTACGTTCATTGAATAAATGCTTTGTGGTTAATATTCAAAGAAAATATAACTGACTGGCCTCATAGCTCAGTTGGTAGTAACTCTGCCTTCTGCGCTAGAGTTCGATTCCCGCACCGGAAAAACATTTTTGTGATGAATACAGATGTTTGTTCTGTGTTTGGGTGTTAAATATTAATCTATTAAGTATACCAGTCTCTGGTACCATACCTGGTCTGGTCTCTGGTAATAGTACAGGCTATGCCTAGTTTGGGATCAGCTGACCCTGTGTGATATATCCGGAATATTTATTTATTTATTAATAACTCTCAGTCACCGCCTAGTAGGTTAGCCTTGGGTTCCTAAGAACAAGCCACCGTCATAATAGTTTCAAATGTTACTATTTTTGTTGTATCTCTTAGGATATAATTATTTCTCAAGTCCTTAAACAGATACATTTATTTGCAACTAAAACACACATATTTTATAACAAACAATTGAATAAAAGTAAACACCAGCAAAATAAGGTGTGATGTGTGCTGTAGTAGCAAAATGGCCTCGGCTCTGCATTATGCCTACTGTTTTAGCAGCAGACACTGGTATTCTTCCGAAAACCTACTCTCAGTCATTAAACCCTGTGAGAACAGTCTAATAAAGAATGTAATGAAGGTAAATGTTAGACTGATCAGAAAAAAAAAAAAAAAATTAATTAAAAGGCCTTCAAGTATTGTACGCGACGCTGTACCTGGTACGCGTACTTGTATACAGATACTTTTTTAAACCTGATCGCGTAAAAACGCACTCTTTCTAGGTTAGCATTGTTCATCATCATCATCAGCCTGTAGAAGTCCACTGCTGGTCATAGGCCTCCCCCAAAGAGTTCCACGACGAACGGTCTTGAGCCTTCTCAATCCACCGACTTCCCGCAACCTTCACAATGTCGTCGGTCCATCGGGTGGCGGGGCCTTTTAACACTGCGTCGCCCGGTTTGTGGTCACCATTCGAGAACCTTTACACCCCAACGGTTGTCGGTTCTGGCCTGCCCACTGCCACTTCAACTTGCTAATTCTGAGAGCTATGTCGGTGACCTTGGTTCTTCTACGGATTTCCTCATTCGGATCTTATCACGCAGTGAAACTCCGAACATAGCTCTCCCCATTGCCCGTTGCGCGACGTTGAGCTTGGAGACTTGGTCGCTAACTATAGGCCTCTTATACATTGTTAGTTAGGTAGCATCAATCTATCAGTTATATAATGAACGTATTACTTCATCATCATCATTGGCCGTGGTGGCCCCGGCTGAAGAATAGGCCCCTCCATATCTCATATCCGCAGATGTCGTAAGAGGCGACTAAGGGAAAAAAGCTAGGGGATGGGCAGCAGCGTCTCCTATTTTAACAACGATAGCTCTAACTGCGCTCACCAACCCGCATGCCCAGCATGGTGAGTATGGGCAAATCCCCCCACATGATAAGGAATTCACTCTGTCTGTGGGGGAGGCCGTGTTCAGTAGTGGACGTCGTACGGCTGAAATGATGATGATGATGATGATTACTTCATCAAATCAGCCAAACAAGTCAAAATAACAAAGCGTGTTTATTTACTTTTACGTGTTCCACCAGTAAATTGGTGTTATGTACTATGTACCTATGAAAAACAAGTTCTGTGAACGACGGCTCAGCTGAGACGGAACGGTGTGAGTTCGAATCCGGGTATGGCATTTTGATTTACCTTATGTGGCTATGGTATCACTGCGGCCACAACTGGCCTATTGTGATAGCCACTTTATTTGTGGAGCCCCTTTACAGGGCCTTCTAAGTTCACCGCAAAGCCCAGCAGCTGTTAAAAACTGAAGGATTTTCTTTGGGGTGAGTTGCTTTAGCTCCATTGGGCTGAGGATGTGCATTCCCAAATGGATGCTACGTTGTATGGCATAAATATATGTTCAAAATTGATTTGCAATGATCTACTGATGAAACTCACTTACTTTAGACTGGCCTCATAGCTCAGTTGGTAGTAACTCTGTCTTGTGCTAGAGGTCGCGGGTTCGATTCCCGCACTGGACAAACATTTGTGACTAACACAGATGTTTGTTCTGTGTCTGGGTGTTAAATATTTATCTATTATATATATATTTATATCAGTCTCTGGTACCCATAGTACAGGCTATGCCTAGTTTGGGATCAGTTGACCGTGTGTCATATGTCCGGAATATAAAAAGAAAAAAACAAAGACAATTTTGAGTTTGACATTGGAGGACGTACGGTATAGCTCAACGATATCGCAAACCCCTTAAGTCAAACTCAAAATTAACTTTACTCACTATTTTTACCTAAGGATCATATTGAAATCTCATATGAACTCATATCGTACACCGTTTGAACACAGCTTAACAGCAGTGCTATTGCGAAAGCGAAATGGGAATGAAGATCGCAAATTTGAGGATGATTTATCAATAATAGCGACATCTTAAAGGTACCAAAAATTAACAGGAAGATTTTAAGATCTTGAAGTTTTCCCGTTTCAAGTTTGGAACGTTTTGAATGTTGCTAAGATGGTTAAAAAGAAAGTTACGAACTTCATTGCCATTACGCTTACACAATTGCACTACATGTATCATAAATAAACGGAAATATTTCTCTTATTATGATTTTATTCACAATATACATATTTACTAGTAATATACATACATACCTGTATTAGTTTTATGGAGTTATTTTTATTCATTGTCAGCTCTCCAACTTTTTATCTCTACTTTCAGCTAGCACGCTGACCTTATTCTCTTGTTACCTTTGAGGTTGGCTGTTAGAAAATGCTTGTAGCATTAAGCCCTCCTTTTGTGCAACTGTACTATGTGTGTGCAATAAAGTATTAAATAAATAAATACCTACTTTATGATAATTAAATATAAGGTGTGCGAATTACAATAAAAATAATTAAATACCTACATCATCATCATCATTATCAGCCTGTAGTAGTCGACTGTTGGACATAGCCCTCCTACAAAGAGCGCCACAATGAAAGGTCTTGAGCCTTCTCCATCCACCGACTTCCCACCTTCCCAAATGTCGCCGGCCATTGGCAGGCTTGGTCGCGAGGAACAGGCGTAGCTTCACCTAGTTTCTAAGACGTTTCAAAGTGATCCTAGTGATTTTATTGTCATAAATGCCTTTTGACTTTGACTTTGATATTGGGCCTTTCAACGCTGCGTTGGTTCGGTTCGTGGTCGCAATTCGAGAACTTTTACTGCCCAACGGTTGTCAGTTCTGGTGAAGTACCAGAAGATCGCAGCCAAATAACATTATTTTTTTCAAATAGTGTTGTGTTCCTGCGGTGAGTAAGGTTGCCAGAGCTCTTTAGGGGGGAGAGGGATTAGGGGTCGGCAACGCGTGCGTGACGCCTCTGGTATTGCAAGCGCTCACAGGCTACGGTAACCGCTTACCAACAGGTGAGCAGTATGCTTGTTTGCCACATCAGTTGTATAAAAAAATACCTATACATCTAAATTATATAAAAAATATATTTAATTAAAATAAACTTGCATAAGTTATATAATATAAAACAATCAGCGCCTCTATCTTAATCATCATCATCATCAACGACCTGTAGCAGTCCACTGCTGGACATAGGCCTCCCCCAAAGAGTTCCACGACGAACGGTCTTAAGCCCTTTCCATCCACCGACTTCCCGCAACCTTTGCAATGTCATCGGTCCATCGGGTGGGGGGCCTTCCAACACTGCGTCGCCCGGTCTATCTTAATTCTGGTAACAAAATCACAAATCAGATTAAAGAACGTAATTTTTAGGTATTTTTAAAGATTTTAATTTAGTTTAGTTACTTATCTTTAACATAAGAAAAATCACAACTAATATACTAACCTACTTAAAAATACATTGTTTTAAGAAATACACAAGAAATAAAAGATCTAAAGATCGTTGCAAACGATCTAATAGAAAGCTCAACTGATCCAGTGCCCTAAGCAGGAATAAGTCACGTCGCGTTACGCTTGCGTTACGATAGTCATCATCTCAGTCGTAGCAGCAAATAGGCTACTTTTTACCACGCGAGCGAAGCCGCAGACGGAAGCTAGCTATAAATAAGGGGGTACATTTATTACTTACTAGCTGGTGCCCGCGACTTCGTCTGCGCAGAATTAGTATTTCGAGTCATATTTTGGACAATCCACACAATATATTTATAAATTGTAGCCTGTGTTATTCTGATGTATAAGCTATATTATTGTGAAGTTTCATTAAAATCCATTCAGAAGTTTTTACGTGAAAGAGTAACAAACATTCATACTTACAAACTTTCACGCATAATTTTAGTAGGATAGGAAGTACGGACGCCATTTTGTTATTTTCAAAATAAAATGTTGAAGATTAACCTCACGTAGTAGTAGATAAAGTAAGCCACTAGAGCACAAATGGTGATTGTGGTCAACTTGTCCAGGTAGAACAACCTGAAAAAAAAAAGGTCTTTATAATGCTTGATGCCACTGGTTCTCTCTTCATCATCATCATAAGCCTGTAGAAGTCCACTGCTGGACATAGGCCTTTCCCAAAGAGTTCCACGACGAACGGTCTTGAGCATTCTCCATCCACAGACTTAAATAATGTCGTCGATCCACTGGGTGGGAGGCCTACCAACACTGCGTCGCTCGGTTCGTGGTCGCCATTCGAGAACCTTTACTCCTATCGGTTCTGCGAGCTATATGGCCTGCCCACTGCCACTTCAACATGCTAATTTTGAGTGCTATGTCGGTTCTTTCTTGGTCATCCTTTAATAAGGTATGCGTAAGTTATGCAAGGTAGGTTAATGTTTTTTTCACAGCGCGATTTTAAATTGGAGCAGCCCGCCTAGGGGTACCTCCGCCTTACAGAAGATTGCAGCCAAATAACACTATTTGTTTCAAATAGTGTTGTGTTCCTGCGGTGAGTAAGGTTGCCAGAGCTCCTTGAGGGCGGGCGGGGTCGGCAACGCGTGCGTGATGGCTCTGGTATTGCAAGCGTTCATAGGCTACTGTAACCACTTACCAACAGGTGGGCTGTAAGCTTGTTTTACACATTAATAGTGTAAAAATAATAATAATCATCATCATTTTAGCCGTACGACGTCCACTGCTGAACATAGCCTCCCCCACAGACAGAGCGAAGGGGGATTTGCCCATACCACGCTGGGCATGCGGGTTGTTGAGCGCAGTTAGAGTTATCGTTGTTCAAATGAGGGACGCTGCTGCCCATCCCCTAGCTTTTTTCCCTTAGTCGCCTCTTACGACATCCGCGGATAGGTAGATATGGAGGTGCCTATTCTTCAGCCGGGGCCACCACGGCTAATAAAAATGGGGCTCACTGTCTCTGTAGTTTCCTGGCTTGGGGGAGGGTTGAGGGGTCCTCCTTGCAGCAGTACTCGCGAGCCCCCTTGATGTAGTTCCGGATGTATTCGCTCCATTGGATCATCTGTAAAGTGAGGATATGAACATAACTGGTGCGGTGAGAGGAACAGGTTAGGAGGACATTTTAAGTAAATCAAAGAACAGAACTACCCGTTCATATTTTAGCAGCACAGAGAATTTGGAGGGCGAATATGAATAGAATAAATAAATAAATAAATAAATATTCCGGACATATCACACACGGTCAACTGAACCCAAACTAGGCATAGCCTGTACTATGGGTACCAGAGACTGATATACATAATAGATAAACAGAACAAACATCTGTTATTCACATCAATGTTTGTCCAGTGCCGGAATCGTACCCGCGACCTCTAGCGCAAAAGGCAGAGTTACTACCAACTGAGCTATGAAGCCTGCCTGAATAAGAATAATTTTATTTTAGCAATAGTATAATCGTTTATTTTAGTAGAAGAATAAAAAAATGGCTTATAAATAAGTGAGTTGTAACTCTAGGCCTAAGCACGGCAAGCTCCTAATGCTCAAACTCAAAATCGACCTTATTAAGTTGATGTAAGGATCATTCTGAATTCCATGTGATATATCGCACTCGGTTTGAACACGGCTTACAAGGCAAAGAGTTTTTTTATCTACGTACTTACTTCTACTAGGCGTACGTTTAGTTACCAAATCGGTGACGTTTTGGACAAAGACCAGTGGTGCAATTGTGTAAGCGTAATGGCAATGAAGATCGTAACTTTGAGGGTAATTTTAACAATCTTAGCCACATTTAAAACTTTCCAAACTTGACAAGGGAAAACTTCAAGACCTTAGCTTCTTCCTTTTCATGTTTGAAAAACTTCAGATGTCGCTAAAATTGATAAAACCATCCTTAAAATTGCGATCTTCATTACCATTTTGCTTACACAATAGCCTGGCAGGTCAAGAGTACCCTAAAC
This sequence comes from Anticlea derivata, assembly GCA_947579855.1. Lineage (NCBI taxonomy): Eukaryota > Metazoa > Arthropoda > Insecta > Lepidoptera > Geometridae > Anticlea > Anticlea derivata. The sequence goes on along the minus strand of OX388287.1, from coordinate 1,098,015 downwards.
CGACGAGCATGCATGATGAATGTGATGAGAGTGAATGAAGCAAAAGAGGTATGTCAGGATCGTAGCAAGTGGAAAGCCGTGGTCTCTGCCTACCTCTCTGGGAAATAGGCGTGATTTTATGTATGTACTTACTTTTACGTCGGTATAGAAGATAGCATTGTCCTCCTTTGACACCGCCGCCTGCAGCGCCTGGAAGTTGTCGTTCTTGAAATGCCATTCCTTCGTTGTGTAGTATTGGAGTACTTCCAATCCGTAGTTGATGCGCTTCTGCGTCTTCACCATGCTGTCGAGAAGGTAATGAAATCAGTGAGCAGAACAAATAGACATAGACATACTCAAGACATAGACATTTATTTAATTGAAACCAAAACACACACATTTCACAAATCCTATCAAAAGGCCTGAGCCTTCGCACACGTGGTATCTATTAAGATAAAAAGTAGCCTTTACGCTATTTCGGACTATAATCAAGCTCTGTACCAAGGATTGAATACTGATATGACGGCTGATAGAGGGGAGTGGAAGAGAAAAACATGTTGTGCCGACCCCACATGAAGTGGGATAAGGGCAGGGAGATGATGATGATGATTAATCAAGCTCTGTACCACATCCAAATCCTTTCGGCCGTTTGTGCGTGATTGTCTTTACAGTTTTTGCTTGCATCATATTTTAAGTATTATTTAATTATATAAGCATTAGGTACATATTTCATCAAGTGTAGCGTGTGCTGCCCTTAGATCATTTGTTAAAGCTCACATTTGTCTTCATTTTTTTCACAAGCTCTTATTTATTAAGGATTATAATTAGATTACTTTTCTCTTGAGCCTCACCTAGTTCGATCGGCACCACACTGAAGCTTTAAATTCCATTTTGTGAAAAGGGCTCATCGAAAAAAATGATAGGCACGCGCGCCGTGTTTGTTGCCTGATTCTTGTAGGCTTGGTCGCGAGGAACAGGCGTAGCTTCACCTAGTTTCTAAGACGTTTCAAAGTGATCCTAGTGATTTAATTGAAATAAAAGCCTTTTGACTTTGAGTTGGTGAGCAGAACAAATAGACAAGACAAAAATATAGACATTTAGGTATCTATATATTTGCAATCAAAACACACACATTTCACAAATCCTATCAAAATGCCTGAGGCTTCGCACACGTGGTATCTATTAAGATAAAAAGTAGCCTTTACGCTATTTCAGACTATAATCAAGCTCTGTACCAAGGAGTGAATACTGATATGACGGCTGATAGAGGGGAGTGGAAGAGAAAAACATGTTGTGCCGACCCCACATGAAGTGGGATAAGGGCAGGGAGATGATGATGATGATTAATTAAGCTCTGTACCACATCCAAATCCTTTCGGCCGTTTGTGCGTGATTGTCTTTACAGTTTTTGCTTGCATCATATTTTAAGTATTATTTAATTATATAAGCATTAGGTACATATTTCATAAGTGTAGCGTGTGCTGCCCTTAGATCATTTGTTGAAGCTCACATTTGTCTTCATTTTTTTCACATTTTTATAAGCTCTTATTTATTAAGGATTATAATTAGATTACTTTTCTCTTGAGCCTCACCTAGTTCGATCGGCACCACACTGAAGCTTTAAATTCCTTTTTTTTGAAAAGGGATCATCGAAAAAAATGATAGGCACGCGCGCCGTGTTTGTTGCCTCATTCTTGTAGGCTTGGTCGCGAGGAACAGGCATAGCTTCACCTAGTTTCTAAGACGTTTCAAAGTGATCCTAGTGATTTTATTGAAATAAAAGCCTTTTAACTTTGAGTTGGTGAGCAGAACAAGTAGACATAGACAAGACAAAAATATAGACATTTAGGTATTTGCGATCAAAACACACACATTTCACAAATCCTATCAAAAGGCCTGAGGCTTCGCACGCGTGGTATCTATTAATATAAAAAGTAGCCTTTACTCTATTTCAGATATAATCAAGCTCTGTACCTCATCCAAACGGCCGAAAGTATATATTTTGTGGTTCAATCATTGAACCACAAACATCTTCAATAACTTTCGCATTTATAATACCAGCTTCCGCCCGCGGTTTCGCTCGCTTGGTACCTACATAAAAGGCTATATGCTATTTTAGGTAAAGAACTCTATCTATTCCAAGTTTCAACGAAATCGGTTGAGCCGTTACAGCGTGATTGAACAACAAACATACAAACATTTAAAAATCTAAACATCCTCACAAACTTTCGCATTTATAATATTAATAGGATCAATCAACTTGTACATAAATTTTATAAATATATACATAAATATTATAAATGCGAAAGTTTGTGAGGATGTTTGGATGTTTGTGGTTCAATCACGCACAATAGGCCTAACTTAGAAGAACGTAATAGGAGGAGGTAGGGCATAGCGAGATTTTCTCGTTCTTAATTGGAGCAGCTCCGCCTTAAAGAAGATCGCAGCCAAATAATATTATTTGTTTCAAATAGTTGTGTAAAATAAAATAAAATGTTGTGTTCCTGCGGTGAGTAAGGTTGCCAGAGCTCTTTAGGGGGAAGGGGGTTCGGGGTTGTCTTCACCCCACCAGTCTTACGAAACCGACACCACCTACTCTGTCACCCTTAGGAAGTTACTCACAAGGTCTTCTTGCCCATCACAAACAGCAGTAGGTCAACAAAATAAGCTGGAAGTAGATGCGTGAAGAACAACGCGATCTGATGCTGCACCCAGGAGCTCTTCGGGGAACCCCCAGGGTACCATAAGCAGACGGAGAACGGAAACTCTTGCACGTGGACTCGACCTGGAACAGATTACCACCCATCAGTCTGCGTAATGCTGAGCTGAACACCTTTTTTAGCATCCGGCTCGAAGGACCAAATAATTGACTGGCCGCATAGCTCACTTGGCCGTGGTGGCCCCGGCTAAAGAATGGGCCCCTCCATATCTACTTATCCGACGATGTCGTAAGAGGTGACTAAGGGAAAAAAGCTAGGGGATGGGCAGCAGCGTCCCTCATTTTAACAACAATAGCTCTAACTGCGCTCGCCAACCCGCATGCCCAGCGTGGTGAGTATGGGCAAATCCCCCCATATGATAGGAATTCGCTCTGTCTGTGGGGGAGGCCATGTTCAGCAGTGGACGTCGTACGGCTGAAATGATGATGATGATAGCTCAGTTGGTAGTGGTAGTAACTCTGCCTTCTGCGCTAAAGGTCGCGGGTTCGATTCCCGCACTGGACAAACATTTGTGTGATGAACACAGATGTTTGTTCTGTGTCTGGGTGTTAAATATTTATCTATTATGTATCATTCTCTGGTACCCATAGTACAGGCTATGCCTAGTTTGGGATCAGTTGACCGTGTGTGATATGTCCAGAATATTTATTTATTTATTTAATGTAAAGTTAGACTATACATTTAGAAAAGTATGTTAAGTTTGAGTGCCAAGTTAGATAAGTGAAAACACTGATACCGAATTTAGTTAGTTTTAAAAAGAATGTTTGCGTGATAAAAGAGACAGATTGGCGTTTCGACCCGCGGCTCGATTGTCCGGTACTTAGTTAAGCACTGTCAAATGTAATCGAGGCCGCGTAAAATACTGACTCTGTCACCCACATAAAGCTGTACGTGACTATACACGGACACATGAGTCTATATATCTAAACCTTTAAGTGTGTATTCGACCAAACGCTATGTTATACCAGAGTAACAATCCCTGGGATAACTCCCTGGAAAACAGGCTTACTCGAGAGTAATTTGTCATTTTATTCTATGGATAAGGCTTATACTAGTTTGGTCGAATCCACCCTACCTGAGGGTGTACCTAGGTATACCCTCAGAATTTTTGTTCTGTATTCTGAGGGTATACCTAAACTATCTGATTATATTTAAGCTATATGTGTATCTAAATGTGTATACTTTTGTGTTAACCATTTAATCGACATGTACTTAATCTTTTGCTAAAATAAACGATTATTCTATTAATTCTATTCAGTCACACAATCCTGACTCCACACTAGGATTCCCTGTGTTTTGGGTACCTATCAGAAACTTGAGAAAGTTGAGAAAAGTAAGAGGTTAGCATGGTAGGTATGGGCATATAAGCATTAGGTACATATTTAATCAAGTGTAGCGTGTGCTGCCCTTAGATCATTTGTTGAAGCTCACATTTGTCTTCTTTTTTTTTTCACATTTTTATAAGCTCTTATTTATTAAGGATTACAATTAGATTACTTTTCTTTTGAGCCTCACCTAGTTCGATCGGCACCACACTGAAGCTTTAAATTCCATTTTGTGAAAAAGGATCATCGAAAAAAATGATAGGCACGCGCGCCGTGTTTGTTGCCTGATTCTTCTAGGCTTGGTCGCGAGGAACAGGCATACAAAATTACTCTATGGAACAGGCATAGCTTCACCTAGTTTCTAAGACGTTTCAAAGTGATCCTAGTGATTTTATTGAAATAAATGCCTTTTGACTTTTGACTTTTGACATGTCATGAGGAGCGATGACAGTCATGTAACGAGCTACCCCGAAAAGGGCTTATTGTTCACCGAATTGGCAATAAAGTTTGATCTGCGACTTTTCGAAATTCAATATTTTTGATTTATGTCCCCAAATATCAGCTATTTTGGGGACTTCAAATCAGTTCAAACTCAATTATTCAGCTCAATTATGTTTTAGGTACCTAGCAATCTGTATTTCAAACTTCTCGTAGGTACGTTTAATAATTACTTTTACATAAAGATTATAAAAAAAAAACAGATACTAATTTAAGAAAGTTTTCAATAAATCTAATAAAATTGAATATTTTGATTTTTGTCCGCTATTTATTCTTTCTTTTTGTTAAAATAACCCCCTTTTGGGATAGTAGATATATATAAATTATTTTGAATCACCTTGTACATGTGTTTATTTATTAATTCAATGAACGTACCCATGTCTAAAGCCTGGCCCCAGGTGAGTGGATTCAGATCCGATTGAGTTATGTTGCAGAACCGGATTTCTTCAGGCCTGGAAATAAAATGAGGATGTTATTATTTATTTAGCCGAGCCAAAAAATACCAACAGCTAGCACAACCTACAACCGTTGGGGAATAAAGGTTTTCAATTGGCGACCGCGAACCGGGCGACGCAGTGGAAGGCACACAATCCGATGGATCGACGACATCGTGAAGGTTGCGGGAAGTCGGTGGATGGAGAAGGCTCGAGACCGTCATGGCATTATTTTGGAGGACGTACGGCACAAAGAGGTTCCTCCGCTTTACAGAAGCTTATAGCCAAATAACATTATTCGTTTCAAATAGTGTTGTGTTCCTGCGGTGAGTAGGTAAGGTTGTCAGAGCTCTCTAAGAGGGCACTGCATGGTCGGCAACGCGTGCGTGATGCCTCTAGTATCGCAAGCGTTTAACCACTTACCAACATCTGCCACCCTAGCTGTTTAAAAAAGAGAGGTAGGCCAAAATTGACTGGCCTCATAGCTCAGTTATCAGTAACTCTGCCTTCTGCGCTAGAGGTCGCGGGTTCGATCCCCGAACTGGGCAAACATTTGTGTTATAAACACAGATGTTTGTTCTGTGTCTGGGTGTTAAATATTTGTCTATATTATGTATATTATTGTGGCGAGCTACGCCACCACTATCACTCCGTCGCCGCCAAATTCAAATAAATAAATAAATAAATAAATAAATATTCCGGACATATTACACACGGTCAACTGATCCCAAACTAGGCATAGCCTGTACCATGGGTACCAGAGACTGATATACATAATAGATATATATTTAACACCCAGACACAGAACAAACATCTGTGTTAGTCACAAATATTTGTCCAGTGCGGGAATCGAACCCGCGACCTCTAGCGCAGAAGGCAGAGTTACTACCAACTGAGCTATGAGGCCAGTCAAATACCTCTCAGTTGGCATAGCGACGAACAATGGAACGAATTGTTGATTCGGACGGACGACGGTCTGTCAGACTACCTTTTACTTTTACTCTGGTCGTGTGCTTTATCGTTTTACTATAATCTATTATTTTCTGTAATTACTCATGTACCTATTGTAAATATCATACTCCTGTAAATAACAACTCCGCACTCTCTCTCTACCCGTCCTGTAGGATCTCCACCAACCATATTATAAATAATATAGATAAATATTTAACACCCAGACACTATATTATATAGTCTCTGGTACCCATAGTACAGGCTATGCCTAGTTTGGGATCCGTTGACCGTGGGAATATGTAAAAAAAAAATGTTGTTCATGCTACTCACTTGTCTATACCAGTAGTGTAAGCTAGGAGAATGCATCCGTTGACAACCACGTCCACAGGCAGCACGTCAGCCATATAGTCCTCATGGCAATGCATCGTCCTTATCACACCTGGAAACAAATCAATAAATAACCAGTACTGTAATCATCATTTCAGCCATAGAACGTCCATTGCTGAACACAAGCCTCCCCCATAGACTAGCAGAAACAATCATTTGGGGGGAATTGCCCATACTCGCCACGCTGGGCATGCGATTTGGCGGATAAAGCTCTTGTTGATAGGGAACGCTGCTGCCCATCCCCTAGATTTGACTCCTGTCGCTTGTTACGACATCTACGGGTAGAAATAGAGGGGCCTATTCTTCAGCCGGGGCAATCACGGCTACAGCACGGCTACTTCAGTTTCAGATTAATTTATTCATTGAAATCGCATGGTTTTTATTTATGTTATACGGAGGCAAACACGCTTACGGCCCTCCTGATGGTAAGTGGTTACTGTCGCCTATTGACATCAGCAACACCCGGACCCCTCCCTCCCTAAAGAGCTATGAAAGTTTTACATATTTATTAATAATCGAGTTGTAGCATATTCAATCTCAAGGTTTTTTGTTCAAAGTCAAAGTCAAGTCAAAGTCAAAAGGCATTTATTTCAATAAAATCACTAGGATCACTTTGAAACATCTTAGAAACTAGGTGAAGCTACGCCTGTTCCTCGCGACCAAGCCTAGAAGAATCAGTTGTGTTGTCATCTATAGTCGGAAAGTCAAATAGTCGGAAAGTCGGTGGATGGAGAAGGCTCAAGACCGTTCGTCATGGAACTCTTTGGGGGAGGCCTATGTCCAGCAGTGGACTTCTACAGGCTGATGATGATGATGATGAAATAGTCGGATATTTTGTAATAAGTTTTCTTACAGAGTTTTCGTTTGCTAATTGATAACTTTAGCACATCGCTTGGGACTTTGTTATAGAAGCGTTCAAATTGCCCTTTAAATGATTTACTTGCCCTAGTGAGCCCAATTGTGGGAACAGCGAGTTTATCTTTGTTTGGTGGCCCAGGCTGAAGAATAGGCCTCACCATTACTAGCCGTGAATATCATAAGAGGTAGGTACTAAATAAATTTAGTTACCTTTTCCAGCACCAACTAGAAGACCAGTTGGACCGTTGAGGTTGTCCACCCAACCTGGCATGGGCTCCTTTAGAGCTGCTGTCACTGTGAAGCAAAAAAACATGGTATTACTTTGATTGCATAAATGCAAAAATTACAAAAAATACTTAGTTTGGCTTTTTGTTTTAATTCTTTCATCACACTGGTGTTCTAAAAATCAGGCAGGCTCTATCTAACGAAAGTTTTTGGTAACTGTAGTTCGTCTACTCACCGATAGATGGCCGCGCAATCGCGATAGGAAACTTTCCTTTGTACTGTGAGACTAGGTCCTCGGTCAAGTTTTTCGTGTAGGCGTAGGTGTTAGGCTGGGGCTCGATTATCCTGGAATAAATGAAGAAGTGGTATAAAGTGCTGATTATTCTAAGGTAAGGACTGAATAACTACAATGTATACGTAACTAAGTAGTATGGTATACCATCATCATCATCAGCCTGTAGAAGTCCACTCAAAGTCAAGTCAAAGTCAAAAGGCATTTATTTCAATAAAATCACTAGGATCACTTTGAAACGTCTTAGAAACTAGGTGAAGCTATGCCTGTTCCTCGCGACCAAGCCTACAAGAATCAGGCAACAAACACGGCTTGGTGCCTATCATTTTTTTCGATGATCCTTTTTCACAAAATGGGATACTGCTGGACATAGGCCTCCCACAAAGAGTTCCACGACGAAGGGTCTTGAGCCTTTCCATCCACTGACTTCCCGCATCCATCACAATGTCGTCGGTCCATCGGGTGGGGGCCTTCCAACACTGCGTCGCCCGGTTCGTGGTCGCCATTCGAGAACCTTTACCCCCCAACGGTTGTCTATTATGACCTGCCCACTGCCACTACAACTTGCTAATTCTGAGAGCTATGTCAGTGACCTTGGTTCCTCTACGGATTTCCTCATTTCGGAATTTATCACGCTGTGAAACTCCGAGCATAGCTCTCTCCATAGCCCGATGCGCGACTTGAGCTTGTGTATGAGGCCAATAGTTAACGACCAAGTCTCACTGCCGTAAGTCATCCATCACCATATGGTATACCAAAAGGGACTTCAATGTGCAAAAGGAAACAAATATTTTTTCAGGATATTTCAGAACTGAATGGCCGTGGGCCACACTGATTAATCTTTAACTAATTAAACACGGATCGCGATGAGATATATTCCATTTTGGAAAAAGGATCATCAAATCATATGCGCGCGCGCCGTGCATGTTGCCTGATTCTTCTTGGCTTGGTCGCGAGGCCTAGATTCTAAGAAGTCTCAAACTGACCCTAGCGATATCAAAAAAAAAGATTATCTATGTCTGGAATTGCCAGTCTAGTTAGCAAGTAAAATATGCTGAATTTCCCTTACTTCGGCTGCATATGCTGCAGCAAATCATCATCCATCCAGCCGGTGCAGTGCATCACGTGTTGTGGCCGATGCTTTGCCGGGTACAGCCTCTCCTCCAGCACTGGTTCCTCGCACCGGCAGTACGCAGTGGAGACATGGACGAACACCTCCAGGTTCCTCATGCCTTCAGCGAGTTCTAGGACATTGAGGGTGCCGGCTGTGTTCAGTTTAACAGCGTCGCGGATGAACATGTCGAATCTGGAATGTTTTATTATTGATCGAATGAGCGGAGCGATCGAGATCTCACAGTTAAGTTGGACAAATCGGCATGCTTCGTGGCACTAATGTCTGTGACACTGGTACTGGCACATGATGGTGGCCCATGAAGATCGCTGCGAGATCTCAGGAGCGAAGTGAACTACTAGTTACAAAGCCTACACTTTATAAACATACAGATAACAACAGATTTATAAAAAAGAGGAGGCTCTTATTTCAGCTGTATTTTACTAAACTTGTGGGATTCTTATTTATCCCGTTAACGTTACATTTAAAAAATCACTTCACAATCATCTTTTGGAATCACGACTTGCTGAAACATTTTTTTTTGTGGACGATTTACTAAGACTTTACTTTTACCGAGAGTGTAGTGGGCCAAGTGTGATCCCGAGTGAGCAAAATGACGTGAGTTACCCATGCCACAGATAACATAATACTATACTAGTACAGATACCTCATCTCATTCAACGGAACGCAACCCTCATAACTCGGGCTATTATTGTTCGGGCTATTTGAGATGTCTACCCTAGGCACTAGATGCCGCTAGCAGCGCAATTGATAGCAAGAGCCACCTAGCACCTGCAACTGGAATTACCGCGTAAACCGCGCACGCACTCAGTAGATGGCGATAGTTATGCATCTAGTGGCCGGGCAGTAGAGAAGTGGATAGGTATAGTTATAGATAGTATAGGTGGTGGATAGATTTGACGCTGCGACGCGACGTTGCCAGCTTGACGCGCTGCAACGTTGCCAGCTTGCGCCGCACTGATAATCACCCTATGTGGGATTTATCTACACAAAACCACAGAACATAATACTATAAAATGGTCCGGTCCGACTCAGTATTAAGTATGTTGTGATAAACATTGCGCTTGCGGTTCTCACAACGCTGACCTTCCTTCGGAACCAAAATCAACGCGTCACGTATACGAACACGATACATAGAGAATTCGAAAAGAAGCACTAAAAGGTCCAGTAAAATATTTTAGTTTTCAAAATGCAGGATGAATTTCCATTACTTAGGTAGGGGTTGCAGTTTCAAAGATTCTCAATTTCGAAACTGACGTATGAAATTGGCCTCATGAGTTTCGAAGTTTCGGAATTTCGAAAATGGATGTAGGATCGAAAAATTAAGACTTTTTGTTCGATGTGGAAGTGTATTTAAGTAAAAAAGGGTACATATTTCCAAATAAAAATTCTTAGTACCCGCCGGAAAACGCACAATGAAGGCAAAATTTTGTTTTAAATGTACTATTTAATAGATTTCACTTCATTTTCACTTTTACCTAGCAGTTTCGAAATTTCGAAACTGGAAGCGTCAAATTCGAAATTGCAGAACATGGAAAAATGGTCTGAAATTTCGAAACTATGAAACTTCGAAAGGAGCCATTTCATTCTGGGCCTGGTCCATGTACACTACATAGAAAAATTAGGAAACAATAGGAGATTACATGAAAAATACATTTTCATTAATTTGAAGACAAATGCGATGGTACAAGAATAGTTCTTCTGGTAAGTTTTTTACTATGTGAACACTATTTGAAGGCCGCCATGTTGGTTTTTAATTGGCGTTTGACATGACATTGACATATTTTTCATGTCATGTTGTTTGATTTGATGTTTTGTTTTGTCAGATAAATGTAGGTTGTCAAAATGACATTTCACGCACGTCCATCCGCCATATTTTTGTAGCGCTGTGTGTTGCTCTCATTGTCGAAGAAAATCTTAATGTACCTTAGAACGGAGTCAATTTAAATAAAATAACCAATTAAATACGTTTACTTTATTGCTTAGCCATATTTTAGAGTAGTGTACACAGTGCAGGCCCAGGCTCCATATATTGATGAAACGTCTCTTTTCGGAATGCACCCCCTAGTACCTATCTCAGTGAAAGGCGGGATTGGCTTACCTCACACAAGCAGCGCAGTGGAATATAATCTGACACTCGCGCTGCAGTTCCTCTCTGTCTTCAGCTGATATCCCCAAGCCGTCCACGAGAATATCTCCTGGAACAAGCCGGAGCTTCTCTAGTTGTTTGGGGTGTTCCTTTTGGAGGCAGTCGAAGGCCTGGAAAAGTTGAGGCTCCTCATTAATAGATGTCGTTAGTTGAGTGACTGAGGAGATAAGCCAGTTCTAAGCAACAACTTAGAGGCTACTCACTAATAGATGACGCTAGTTTACTCGACTGACCGAAGCGACTTCTAAGCGAAAACTTAGAGGCTACTTAAGGCGATATGAGAATCTAAATAAATTGTCGAGTGGGCGGAGTGAAGAAAGTGACAGCGCTACGTACTATAATTGAATGCGGAAAGAGATAGCAAGCGTTAAAAGGCGCTCGAAAGAAATCGTCGTAAGCGACATATAAGAAAATATCGATTATCTTAAAAACTAAGTATTTTTTAAAAAAAGTGTCTTGGATTTAGGTACCCAATGCCAATATTGTCTAACAGAATATTTAAAAAAAAATCATTTATTATTGATAGTTTCTGAGTATTTTCGAAAAAACTGATGCAGAGGACCGACTTTAAAAAATAAATCTATCGAGAAAAGTTTTACCAATCGCGTTTCTGTCTTGGATTTAGGTAAATAAAATGCTTAAGTTATCTTTGTCATAAAAATCAAAACTGTGCGTTTTGCGGTTATTGAGAAAAAACAGTTCAAAAATCATAAAACATTTTAACCCTCACCTTAATATAGCACCTTACATAGAAGACTCGCTTCGCTCGGAACAAAACTAACTCTTTAATTCTTTCAGTACACTGATTCTTTCATCAACGGCCATAGGCCCTTTTCAGGACTACCATACCTCAACCTGCTCACTGACCTAATAGGAAGACCAAGAAAGAACCAGTGACACGACAAGCAAGCAAGCATGGCACTAGTTTCATAGAACGAACTAAGCGACATCTTATAGGCTAGGTACTTGACAAATCTGCGTTATTAGCTACTAGCTTCCGCCGGCGGCTTCGCTCGCATGGTAGGTACCTATGAAGATAATAAGCCTAATCCTATATGCTTTATTCTATCTCTGTGCCAAATTGTATCTAGATAATTATATAATACCTACAATAGGTAGTTAAAATATCGAATGTAACTGTTTTGGTCAATAATGTAAATTGATGCAAATGCTATTGTTTTAATTTGGTTCGTATTGAATGACATGTAAAAAAGTGCACTATAATAATTATGTGCAAAATGCAAAAAGGCTTTGATGAATAATAAATAACTTATTGCTTTTAAATAACAACTGCCCTACTCTATGGCAAGTCATTTATCCTATAAATATTATAAATACGAAAGTTTGTGAGGACGTTTGGATGTTTAGATGTTTGTTTGTTGTACAATCACGCCGTAACGGCTCAACCGATTTCTTTGAAACTTGGAATAGATAAAGTTCTATACCTAGAATATAAATAATGCTACTTTTTATATAGGTACCACGCCAGCGAAGCTGCGGGCAGAAGCTAGTTAATAAGTAATATGTGTAATTTAGCAATAGTGTACCCATGTGTACGTACAGAGCTGTAAATTAGCTTGTTGACTTAGAAAATATAACGCCTAAAGAATGGTAAAGCAGGCAAGCAGCGGCCAAGTGCCCGGCTTAGACGCAAGTGTGGGTTCGATTCCCGCTGCGGAACAAATGTTTGCATGATCTGCAAATATCTGTACCAGATCTGTGGTGCAATTGTGAAAGCGTAATGGTAATGAAGAACTTTGAGGGTAATTTAATCAATCTTAGTAGCATTCACAACATTCCAAACTTGACAAGGGAAAACTTCAAGGCCTAAGCTTTTTCCTTTATGTTTGAAAAACTTCAGATGTAGCTTAAATTCATAAAATCATCGTTACAATTGCGATCTTCATTACCATTTTGCTTACAGAATAGCCTGGCTGGGTAATGTGGTACCATGGTACTCGTAGTTTTTGATACCCACAACATGGTTTTTTTAAATGCGCTACTCACCGCTAGATGTCACTACTAACCTTTATATTAAAGTAATCGTCCAACCGCTCCTTGCTGCTATGCCCTTTCTTGGACCTCATCAGCACGTACATCTTCTTGATATCAGGGCAAGTCCTCAGGAGCTTTTCCACGAGAACTTTGCCCATGAAACCAGTGGCCCCAGTGATGAAGATCGATTTGTTAGCGTAGTACTCCGCTACGCTAATAGATGGCACCATTTTGAAGTTTCCTGTAAAAAAAGGAAAATTTTATTTAATTCAAATATAAAAGGTGTTTATTTAAATATGGGGATAACTTTGGAACATCTTAGAAACTGGGTGAAGCTACGCCCTTTTTGAAAAATTTCCACTTGATTTTCTGAAAAAAAAATCAGACTTTTTGGACATCCGAAAGTAACTTAAGGTCTTAATTACTTCCTAATTTTTACTAAAAACGGGATATTTAAATGATTTAATTTTGTGAGTGTTATTAGTGAATCATCATCATTTCAGCCGTTCGACCACCACTTATCATGTGGGGATATGATATGATGTACCAGGAGGAAGGACCAACCTCCTGAATAAGGCACCTCTAACGCGTTGCATCCACACACTCAATCTAGTAGCGGAGAGAGTCGATCTTTTTTACTGCCCCCTGAGCAAATGTTGCAGGACGCTGTTATATATTCTATGCTATTCTAATTATTGACGAATTATTCTTTTCTTTTTTAATTTTGATTAGGTAGGTTTTCATTATGTAATTTGTATTTATTGTGGCAAAGGACATTGGGCAAATTTGTATGGAGCCAGGGCCCCGATTTTTTTTAATCCTGCAATAATGAAACTTTCAGTTTTACATTGTGCTAATCGTGTAGATTTCAAATATGTGCGGCTTTTATTGTAAAGCAGCCGGAGTAAAGAGATATAGGTCGTTAAAGTTTTTTATAATACCTGGTTGACAGTGTACGAAATGTAATTATTTTGAACATTACAATATTTATTTTCAATTCTATGTTGTTATTAGTTTAAAATACTGACAGATCTACGTGAAAAGGGAGGATATTACTGGATCCTGTACGCCTGGACCTCTTCAGGTCGGAGGATGTCTACCATGTAAAAGTATTTTCATATTCAATATCTACCTACCTATATTATGGTTATTAAATAGTACCAAGGATGATACTCTGATATTACCTATTAAACGTAAATAAAAAAAAATGAATAAACATACAATTTTTATTTCAGATTAGCAGTAACCAATGGTATTTAATTAACTGTTATATTATTGATAAACTATGAAATAAAAAAAAAAACTACTTGAATAATACACAAAAATCAATCTTTACAAAATATACCTACAGCATTTAACAACTTTTTCACTATCAATTTTTTTTCATTCACTGTTGGAATTTGATAACCATGATGATAGACTAGCCTCTTCTGGAGTGTTAATAACATGCGATCTTGCTCGTAAGACCTAAGAACCACATCCACGGCACACTCTTCGATGTTCAAACCGTCTAACGGCAGCTTGTTCCGCAGGAACGTTTTGCACCAATGTCATTTTTTAATATCTGTAAAAATAATAGTTATTGTCATTGTAGTTAGGTACCTCATTTAAAATATACCTACTGATAAAAAAGTTACATTACTAGCAACCCCTTTCAGACTTTCGTACGACTAGTTATGCTCATTTTTGCGGCTGCCGAATTTTATATGATGCATCTTTAGGAGAATGCATGCTACACACCAAACAAGCAGAGACACGGCAGGGCGTTGCGTTGCAATTTAACTTTTAAACAAATAGCGCTGCGCTCTTTTCCTCATCGTACCGCGTTCGATGTGTGGAGCTCCTGAGGCTTCATCATCAACAACCTGTAGGAGTCCACCGCTGGACATAGGCCTCCCCCAAAAGAGTTCCACGACGAACGGTCTTGAGCCCTTTCCATCCACCGACTTCCCGCAACCTTTACAATGTATTGGTCCATCGGGTGGGGGGCCTTCCAACACTGCGTCGCCCGGTTCGTGGTCGCCATTCGAGAACCTTTACTCCCCAACGATTATCGGTTCTGCGAGGTTTCATGAATCGTAAAATAATATTACTTAGGAAAATGTAGAAACTTACCTGATGTGGTTAACCAAGACGTGACAGTATTAAGGATTACCGGTGGCTGGTCTTGTACCAGGAATCGTCGAAATCTTGAGCCTCAAGCAATAGTGCAATTGGCAACTAAGAATTTCCATTTTTTACTCAAAAACTAAAAACCGGTATATATACAAAAGTACTCTGTGCTAAAAACCGAAACGGAATCTGCAAGTCACAAATGACAATGGTTTATTGTGACAGTCAAAAACAATTGATTGCGGGTAGGGTTTTGTTTCGCTGCACTATACCAATCGAAGAAAAGCGTTCGTAGTAAGAGAAGGTAGCATAAACATAACACGGAAATGACTATTTTCAGCGTTTAATATAACTCCACTGCTTTAGAGCTTTTCATGACTAAAACTACTACTTTAAATTAACAAAATGAATTAATTAACTCATCAAATAACTGCAGGTTGGGGCCCACGATTACCCATGTCCTTTTTATTTTTGTTATTTGACATATATGGATTGACGATATTTTCTATTTACTTTTTATTACGCTTGACATTATGTAATTTGAATTTATTAATTGAAGATATATGTTTGTTGTTTCTTAACTAGTAGGTATTATGCTATGAATTAAAATTAATCTTATAAAATGTTTGATATGTATAATAATAATAATTTAAATGATAATGGTAAACTATTGCATTAGGTGCTCCTGTAAATATAGTGTAACTTTTCGTAAATAAATAAAATAAAATAAAAAAATTAATGAATTCCATAAAATAGTAAATATTCCGTACAAATTCACAAATCATCCTACTATAACTTGTCTGTTTCTCTTTCACATAAAAACAGTTAAATGTATTTTAATGAAACTTCACAATAATATAGCTTATACATCAGAATAACACATAGGCTACAATTTATAAAGATATTGTGTGAATTGTCCAGAATATCATCATCGTCATCATCAGCCTGTAGAAGTCCACTGCTGGACATAGGCCTCCCCTAAAGAGTTCCACGACGAACGGTCTTGACCATCCCCCGACTTCCCGCAACCTTCACAACGTCGTCGATCCATCGGGTAGGGGGCCTATGGGGGGTGGTAAATGTCCAGAATATGACTACTAGCTACTCGAAATACTAATCCTGCGCAGACGAAGTCGCGGGCACCAGCTAGTGGTAAATATTCCGACCATAAAACTTAGTTTCAAAAAAGCAGCCATCCAGCGTGGCAATTCCGCCAGCGTCTTGGGGACGCTTCCGACTGGTAGTGATCTTGATCAGTTGAGCTATCTATAGATCGTTTGTAACTGTCTTTAGACGGCTCAACTGTTTCTTGTGTATTTTGTAAATATTAACTTTTATTAGTTTTAAGTTTCAAAATATATCCTAATTACTTACATAAAACTTAGGTAGATATAAATTCAGATGTGTTAGAAAATATATATATAAAACGTCAGCACTGCCGAAGCACTACAGCAATTATCAAAAAAAGTTGATAATTATTCAATAAATTCCTTTACTATAATGACTTCAATTGAATAAAAAATGTATACCTACCGCATTGTGCTATTTATTAAGGGTCAAGTAAAGTACATAAGGGTAAGTAAACAAGGTGATTCATAACATGTATACCATCCCGAAATTTTATATATCAACAAAAAGAAATAAAATTAGAGAATAAATAAATAAATATTCCGCACATATTCACACGTCAACTGATCCCAAACTAGGCATAGCCTGTACTATGGGTACCAGAGACGGATATACATAATAGATATATTTAACACCCAGACACAGAACAAACATCTGTGTTAGTCACAAATGTTTGTCCAGAGCGGGAATCGAACCCGCGACCTCTAGCGCAGAAGGCAGAGTTTTTACTAACTGAGCTGTGAGGCCAGTCAAAAAATTAAAAAAATTAAATTCACATAGTTTCTTAATTAAACCTTTTTTTGGATTTTTCAACTTTAGAACTAATAACTAAACTTACAAGAAGTTCGGAATCAAGATTGCTACCTAAAACAGCTGATTCATTGAGTTTGACTTGATTGACCCAAAAACAACTGATTGTCGCAGAGGTTTTTTCAATGAAAAATGACGAATTTTCAAAAGTCGTAGAACAAACTTTATTGCCAATTGGTTGTAGAATAAGTCCCTTTCGGGATGGCATATATATTATGGGTCACCTTGTATAAGGTGCTTTAATAACGTATTTTTTATGTAAATCAACACCTGACTTGCCTATATCGCTGCACGATATTATAGTCGGACTGCATCTAAAGGACGCTTCAGCAAAGCGCAGCATTTCATATTACTGGTTCCTTCTTGGTGAAACGTCAATGACCAGGAACGTCAATGAAAATGTCAATGTTTTTTGTTATTTCCATTAGCTTACTCAATTGTTGTGTTAATGATTCTTTCTTGGTCAAACTGTTTAAGGTAAGTGGGCAGGTTGAGGTATGGTGGCCCTGAAAAGGGCCTATGACCGCCGGTGAAAGAATCAGTGTAATGAAAGTTTTTTTTTTTTTATACGGAGGCAAACCGGCTTACGGCCCACCTGATGCTAAGTGGTTTCCGTCGCCTATTGACATCAGCAACACCTGGAGCATTGCTAATGCGTTGCCTGCCGAACCCCTCCCCCCCTAAAGAGCTCTGGCAACCTTACTCACCGCAGAAACACAACACTATTTGAAAAAAATAATGTTATTTGGCTGCGATCTTCTGTAAGGCGGAGGTACCTCCCCAGACGGGCTGCTCCAACTAAGAGCGAGAAAATCTCGCTGTGCCCTACCTCCACCAAAAAAAAGAAAGTGCGCCTCTTAGAGGCTCCTTTCGTGCACATGTCACATGTCTTCGAATTTTTAGGTTCTAGGACATGCCGGTATCGTCACGATGTTTTCCTTCACCGTTTGAGAGCACTAGAGCGCCCATAAATTTTACAGATGGATAATCCATTGGTGCAAGACCGGGATTCGAAACCACGATCTATGAATTTGAAGGAGGGGCTACTACCACCACTCCACCAGGGCTCTCAGTGCATGAGACTGTGCCTACTTCATTTTCCGTGTCACTAGGAAGAGCGAGATAATGCGGAGGATCATCATCATCATCATCATCATCATCATCCACAGCCTAGCTTCACCCACTGCAGGGTATAGGCCTCCCTTTGTATGTGCCATTCTCCTCTATCCTGTGCAAGCCTCGTCCAGTTGCGGAGGATATAACAAAAAAATTGAGGATGAGCGCATTGCTGAAGCGTGCCATGCGTATAGTTCAACCCTGATTATATATATGCTAAGCATGAAAATAATAACGCTACTGCGTATTATATGTAGGTAAAGTATGTAGGTACACTTCCGTAATTGTATCATCGTGGCCTAGGTACCAGTCAATACCTAAGTACAAAAATCGTACAGGAGCGATTCGTCAACGCAATACGTTGCGATTTGCGATTTTTATGTTATACGGAGGCAAACAGGCCTACGGCCCACCTGATGGTAAGTGGTTACCGTCGCCTATTGACATCAGCAACACCTGGAGCATTGCTAAAGCGTTACCTTCCGAACCCCTGCCCCCTAAAGAGCTCTTAAACACAACACTATTTGAAACTAATAATGTTATTTGGCTGCGATCTTCTGTAAGGCGGAGGTACCTCCCCAGGCGTGTTGCTCCAATTTAGAGCGAGAAAATCTCGCTGTGCCCTACCTCCTCCTAGAATCGCATATATTTACAGAAACAATAATTTTTGTGAAACTCTCAGACTAAACGAGGCTGGAATATCATAGGTAACGCAAGCAAAGCCATGAGCAGAAAGTAGTGAAGTATTCTGTTCTTTCTTCTTTGTTGTGTCACTGATTCATTCTCGGTCATGTTTTTACAGTCAATCTTGCCAGTGTCAAGTAATTAGAGTGTCCAGTTTGCTCAGAAGAAAAAAACATTTTTAGTCTGAAAAAAAAACACATAATACACACCTATTCTAAGCTTTAATGGTTAAAATACCAGCGAGATTACTTACTAAAACTCAGCAAAACACGAGAAAAAGAATATAAAACGGCAAACTTTCAGAAGGCTAAAAATGGAGTCCCATTATTAGGTCAGAGAGCAAGACAAAGTCAAAAGGCGTTTATTTCAATAAAATCACTAGGATCACTTTGAAACGTCTTAGAAACTAGGTGAAGCTACGCCTGTTCCTCGCGACCAAGCCTACAAGAGGCTAGGTTGAGGTTTGGTGGCCCAAAAAAGGGCCTTTGACCGTCGATGAAAGAATCGGTGTAGTGAAAGGATTAAAGTGCGCCTCTTAGAGGCTCCTTTCGTGCACATGTCACGTCACGAACTCATGCACAAACTATGCGCAAAACTCTATAGTAAATCGACTTCACAGAACATATAATAAGGAATTCTATTCAATTGATATATTTCATAATGCTAATGGAACATTCGCTGAACCGATAACCGTTGGGGAGTAAAGGTTCTCGAATGGCGACCACGAACTGGGCGACGCAGTGTTGGAAGGCCCCCCACCCGATGGACCGATGACATTGTAAAGGTTGCGGGAAGTCGTATGGAAAGGGCTCAAGACCGTTCGTCGTGGAACTCTTTGGGGGAGGCCTATGTCCAGCAGTGGACTTCTACAGGTTGTTGATGATGAAAGGAACATTTAAACAGATGTATTAAAGTTTATGTAGAGGGACTAAAATTTTGTACATTTTTCTAAACTTGACTGTCAATTAAAATATTTTCTTTCTTCTAAAAAATGTAAATCCTATATTGGCCGTAAGAATTAAATTAATATAAAATTAATTGAGAATTATAATTATAACCTACTTAAATTATATAAAATATAATATTATAAAATTGTTACTTATCTTAATATGTAACATTCGACTTCAAAAATCCGTAAGAATTAGCATGTAATTTTTTATTGTATTTTAGATTCAGGGCTGTGGGTTTTGTTAAATAAAATGTCATCGAAGTTCTATGTTGGTCCTAGGACATGCCGGTTTCCTCACGATGTTTAAGAGCACTAATAAGTAAGCCTATCATTATTCAACCATCGTGCCGTACAACCGTTATAAAAATAATGATCACCAAAATAAAGTATTTCATAATTATTTCAATGTCGCATATTCATTTTATGTTCTGCATAGTTATGTGCAGGTCATAAACAATTTAGTTATAAACAGAATACTTAGCACTGGAGGAGTGATGGTAGCGGCCCACCATCCGATACATATACCTACACCATACGGTCTCCGACGAAGTATATGACACTATCTCCATAAATGTAAAAGACCATGTACCTATATATACTATACTTCATGCAAATAAAAAAGCCATTCATTCATTCATTCATTCATTCATTCATTCATTCATTCATAGGTCGTGGGTCCGAACCCCGGTCATGGACCAATGAATTTTCCATTCGGAAAATTTATGTGCGCTATACTAGTGCACTCGTTAGGAAACCGGCATGTCCTAGAAATTTGAAGACATGTGACAGAAGATATTCATTACGTTATTGGTTAGGTCGAATAATCCACATACTCTAATCTGGAACGTGCGAATCACATCATAATTGGCCCAGCATTTTTCCCATTACCTTTTTATATGTTACGTACAGCAATTATTGCAATGAGTCTCGTGAGAATCATATATTTAAGATTAATCTAAGGGTTCTGAGACATTGCATCATCATCATCATCATCATTAATCATCATCACCATCATCATCAGCCTGAAGAAGTCCACTCCTGAACAAAGGCCTCCTAAAATATAAATAAAACATCCTACTAATATTATAAATGCGAATGTTTAGATGTCTGGGTGTTTGTTGTTCAAACACGCCGCGGTAACGGCTGAACCGATTTCAATGAAACTTACATACATACATACATACATAAAATCACGCCTATTTCCCAGAGAGGTAGGCAGAGACCACGGTTTTCCACTTGCTACGATCCTGACATACCTCTTTTGCTTCATTCACTCTCATCACATTCCTCATACATGCTCGTCGGTTTAGGGTACTCATGACCTGGCCTTTTTCCAAAACGTCACCGATTTGGTCACTAAACGTACGCCTAGGTCTTCCCCTTCCAACGGTCCCATTCACACTCGCCTTGTACACCTGTTTCGTCAATCTTCTTTCATTCATTCTCTCTTCATGACCAAACCATCTCAGCATACCTTTCTCAATCCTCATCACTACGTCTTCTTTCACTCCACAACGTTCTCTTATCACACTGTTCCTCACTCTATCTTTCAAAGTTACTCCACACATACTTCGCAAAGCTCTCATTTCCACTGCATTTATCCTACTTTGATTCTTTTTCTGCCATACCCAACTTTCACTTCCAAACATTAGTGTCGGCACTAACACTCCTCCATAATCCTCGATGGAACTTGGAATAGATATAATTCCTTACATAACTATAATTCCTAGAATAGCATATAGGCTACATTTTATTTAAGTAAAAAGATAACGATCATGAGTGAGTTCACACTCCGACTCGCACTAGGACGATTTTCGGGTGGCTGTGACCACAACCTTTTTTGAGGGCATGGGGGTGAGTGGGAGTTGGCACAATAGTTTTCACGCTCACTCGTGCGTGGAAACAAGCGTTGCACGTGTTTTTGGACAAATGAGTGACAGTAATGGTCCGCTAGAGGCACTGTTAATGGTGTTGTTACGGATACTGTTTGTTAGGAGGAGGTAGGGCACAGCGAGATTTTCTCGTTCTGAATTGGAGCAGCCCGTCTGGGGAGATACCTCCGCCTTACAGAAGATCGCAGCCAAATAACATTATTTGTTTCAAATAGTGTTGTGTTCCTGCGGTGAGTAAGGTTGCCAGAGCTCTTTAGGGGGGAGGGAGGGGTTCGGCAGGCAACGCATTAGCAATGCTCCAGGTGTTGCTAATGTCAATAGGCGACGGTAACCACTTACCATCAGGAGGGCCGTAAGCCTGTTTGCCTCCGTATAACATAAAAAAAAAAAAAAAAAATTAGGTACTTTGCATTTGATTTATTTCTTGCTATCATCAGTGATTTTTTTTGTCACGATTTGCCGCCCCTAATGTCTGGCCACCCTAGGCCCGGGCCTACTGGGCCTTAGAGCAAATCCGCGACTGCACCCACTTGATAGGTTTTTTTATTTTTATAGAAATGAGGTTTAAAACAAGCATACGGCCGACCTGTTGGTAAGCGGTGACCGTAGCCTATGAGCGCTTGCAATAGCCAGAGGCATCACGCACGCGTGGCCGACCCCGAACCCTCTTCCCCCCTAAAGAGCTCTGGCAACCTTACTCACCGCAGGAACACAACACTGTTTGAAACAAATAATGTTATTTGGCTGCGATCTTCTGCAAGGCGGAGGTACCTCCCCAGGCGGGCAGCTCCAATTTAGAACGAGAAAATCTAAATTACTCTCTTGCTAAAATAAACGATCATTCTATTCTATTCTATTCTACCCTAGACTCTCACTAGAGTGGGTAGGGTGTCACTCCGGTACTAGTAACACCCATAAACACGCGGATCACGCTCACAAGTGAGTGTAAAAACCATGGTGTCAACTCCCACTCACCCCTCAGGGTCCGCGCCTGCGCCAGGCGGGCTGCTCCAATTTAGAGCTAGAAAATCTGTGCATTCATGTCCATAAAACCTTCACAGTCTATTCAAGGGTCTTCCTACGTTGTCCGGTTGTGGTCGCCATTCAAGAACCTTTACTTCCCAACGGTTGTATCAAGTAATTAAACGTCTAAATGTTTTCGGAAGTAGATAATTCGACATTGGCAAAAAGTCATGGCCGCTTTGAAAGTGAACGACATGTTATATCTATTTTGGGGCCTACATTGACGTCTTACGTAACCGAGAACCGTTGGGGAATAAAAGTTCTCGAATGGCGACCACGAACCGGGCGACGCAGTGTTGGCCCCCACCCGATGGACCGATGACATTGTGAAGGTTGCGGGAAGTCGGTGGACGGAAAA
The DNA here is from genome assembly GCA_947579855.1 of Anticlea derivata. Taxonomy (NCBI): domain Eukaryota; kingdom Metazoa; phylum Arthropoda; class Insecta; order Lepidoptera; family Geometridae; genus Anticlea; species Anticlea derivata. The sequence goes on along the minus strand of OX388287.1, from coordinate 1,074,998 downwards.
GGCTCAAGACCGTTCGTCTCTTTGGGGGACGCCTATATCCAGCAGTGGACTTCTGCAGGTTGATCATGATGATTGACGTCTTTTTGCCATTCAAATGCGAGCGTGTCACCAAGAAAGAATCAGTGACACGACAAGCAAGCAAGCAAAGAGGTCTTTGAGAAGAATGAGGGGAAACCTCCTTTGATATGTCGTCGGTCCATCGGGTGAAGGGCCTTCCTACCTCTTGCGTATTCATTTCTTTGAATAGATTTCTTGACAGGCCTCATAGCTCAGTTGGTAGTAACTCTGCCTTCTGCGGGTCGCGGGTTCGATTCCCGCACTGGACAAACATTTGAATACAGATGTTTGTCCTGTGTCTGTGGGTGCTAAATATATATCTATTATGTATATCAGTCTCTGGTACCCATAGTACAGGCTATGCCTAGTTTGGGATCAGTTGACAGTGTGATAGGTCCGGAATATTTTATTTCTTATAATAAAGTATTTTTTTTTGTTTCGAGGTTGCTGTGCTTCTTCTTCTTCTTCCTGCCCTTGTCCCACATTATGTGGGGTCGGCACAATATGTTTTCTTCTTCCACTCTCTTCTGTTAGCCGTCATCTCCGCACTCACATCTTTCTTACTCATGTCATCTTTAATAAAATCCATCCATCTTTTCTTTGGCCTTCCTCTAGTCTTATATCCATCCACATTCATACCTAACGCTCTTCTCGTTACATGACTTTCATCCCTCCTCATGACATGCCCATACCATGCTAACCTATTACTTCTCAACTTTTCCGTCACTGGCGCTAGTTTGTGCTGTGCTTGTCTGTCAAAAATAAATGTTTTTTCTTTCTTCTTCTTTCTTTCTAGTAAGTATAATATGTAGTGATCACCTCGTATGGCCACTTCGAGTTATGCAATGTAACCTTCGATTGCCTTTCATGGAATCGATTACGTTCATCGTAAAGAATGGATTACGAAAGTCTGACAATGGGCTTACGCCGTGTTCACACGACGATATGTCATCTAAATGTAGGAGGAGGTAGAGCACAGCGAGATTTTCTCGCTCTAAATTGGAGCAGCCCTCCTGGGAGGTACCTCCGCCTTACAGAAGATCGCAGCCAAATAACATTATTTGTTTCAAATAGTGTTGTGTTCCTGCGGTGAGTAAGGTTGCCAGAGCTCTTTAGGGGGGGGGGGGGGGAGGGGTTCGGCAGGCAACGCATTAGCAATGCTCCAGGTGTTGCTAATGTTAATAGGCGACGGTAACACTTACTATCAGGAGGGCCGTAAGCCTGTTTGCCTCCGTATAACATAAAAAACATCATTCTTTTATACAACTGTGGTGGCAAACAAGCATACGGCCCACCTGTTGGTAAGTGGTTACCGTAGCCTATGAGCGCTTGCAATAGCCAGAGGCATCACGCACGCGTTGCCGACCCCGAACCCTCTCCCCCTCTAAAGAGCTCTGGCAACCTTACTCACCGCAGGAACACAACACTATTTGAAACAAATAATGTTATTTGGCTGCGATCTTCTGTAAGGCGGTGGTACCTCCCAGGCGGGCTGCTCCAATTTAGAACGAGAAAATTTCACTGTGTTCTACCTCCTCCTACTCCGGACATATTCACACGGTCAACTGATCCCAAACTAGGCATAGCCTGTACTATGGGTACCAGAGACTGATATACATAATTGATATATATTTAACACCCAGACACAGAACAAACATCTGGGTTTATCACACAAATGTTTGTCCAGTGCGGGGATCGATCCCGCGACCTCTAGTGCAGAAGGCAGAGTTACTACTAACTGAGCTATGAGACCAGTCTTATAATGAAATAAAAATGACAATGGTTTAATGAAAAATGGCCACTTATAACACTTTTGGTATTCTGCTATCACAGTCGTATAACAATGGCAGTCATTGTGAAACCAATGAACCAATGAAATCATCAGAAACGAAAGTGGCGACAATCGTAACTGAATGATAATGGTGCGATCATTATCATGCGATTATCATTTTCAAGTCATTGAATTAGTAGAATTGGGGGCCTGGATACAGTCAATTTTGAGTTTGACTTTTAAGGGGGCTTGTGATATCGTACACCCTCAAATGTCATATTCAAAATGGACTATATCCAGTAGAGATTTGAAATACATTATAGATAACATATCGCGCGTCATATGAACACGGCTTTAGTATCATAGCATGGTGGATCAAGAGAACAAGGAAAAAGCATATAAAAATTAAAATTTTGCGTATAATTACGACATAGTTTTATTGTATATACGTTTTGAAATTAATTGAATTTGACACTTATTCTAATGAGTCACTTGTAACCGTGACATGTGAAAAGTGAAGCAATCTACAGAATGGTCTTTTCTTTGCAAAGTTACTTATTTATATGTAGCTTGTACTATCACCAAAATTTCCGCCTTACCAATTTTGAAACTATTTCGCTTGTACACGGCTAAGTAAGCCTATCCGGCCCATCTCTCTTATTGTGATCTTTTGAGGGTGAACCATTCATTTTATGACTTTGATTACCCAGTCTGTTGTTCAGTTGCAACCAAAACAAGACGAACATATTGTTAGACAAAAACGGTACTTCTATGATTACGCATTTACGCAAACAAGGCACAGATCACTTAGGGTGGTAAGGCGGATTTTTTGGTGATAGTACCTTAGTTAACACGGTTTATTTACGCCATCCCCTAGCTTTTTTCCCTTAAACGCCTCTCGACATCCATGGGTAGATATGGAGGGGTAGAATACATGTAATAAGGCCTAAGGCCTAGCTTGCTAGTACTTCTTATTTGTTTTAACACAGATCATAAAGATAGATGATGCTTCAAGTATTGGTTTAACTCATAAGTTCTCAATGTGGACAATGACGCCCCCTCAGGGGAGTTTTAAGCTTTCAGGGGGGCAGTAGAAGACCCAGAGAAAATTAGGCGTAGAGATGGCACAGAGGGGGCATGGGCGAATCAACAAATTAATGTTCAAAAATGACAAAAAAAAACACGCTAATGACGTACATAAAGTAAACTTGAATACTTATCGGTAATTTTTGTTATTTTATGTAGATATTGTAAACATTTTTATTGCATACTAGCTTCCGCTAGCGGCTTCGTTCGCGTGGTACATACAAAAAAGTAGCCTATAAGCAATTCTTGGTAAAGAACTCTATATATTCCAAGTTTCAACTAAATCGGTTGAGCCGTTACGGCGTGATTGAATAACAATCATCCAAACATACAAACATCCTCACAAACTTTCGCATTTAGTAGGATTGCAATCGATTTAGTGCTTAATATAACTACAAAGAGAAAGTTTCAGATTCGCGAAAGTAGAAAAATAGGGGGGCCGTAGAAAAAAAATTCTCAAAGTGGGCGGTGGGCAAAATAAGGTTGAGAACCAATGGTTTAACTTGTTAAATATTTGAACTTTGAATTAGTATGAAGTAACCGAGAGTCCACAAAAGGCCCGTATTCTGGAAATGTGGACACGACTAAGGCTGGCCGTACACCATCAGCAAACTGACAGAAAAATTTAATTAACCAATCACAAGTCCTTACTGAATGGTGATTGATAATGACACTAGACCGTACGTCGTTACTAATTTAAGTTTTCTGCCATAAGTGGAAGCTGTGGAATGTGATGTAGGAGTAGAGGTAGGCCAAAGAAAAGATGGATGGACTGTGTGAAAGTGGATATGGGTAAGAAAGGAGTGAGTGCTGAGATGACGACTGATAGAGGGAAATAGAAGAAGAATACATGTTGTGCCGACCCCACGTGATGTGGGATAAGGGCAGGAAGATAATGATGACGTGCAAGTTGTGGAATGAGCTTCCTCCCGAGGTTTTCTCCTACAACATGAAGGGCTTCAAGAAAAATACAAAAAGATTTCTCCAGGGCAGGCAACGCATTAGCAATGCTACAGGTGTTGCAGATGTCAATAGGCGACGGTAACCGCTTGCCATAAAAGAAACATTTTGGAAATTCTTCAATGATTTCTATAAGCTGTAGTCTACTTATCTTTTAAGTCGGTGAATGTACCTACTTTAAAGTGGTTTTTATGTAATCAAAATTATACTGTAGGTAGGTACTTAGTAGTAGTAATCAGAATAACCAGGTCGCAATTAAATAAATTCATAATAATAATTATTAAAAATGAATATGGCCGTGGTGGCACCGGCTAAAGAATAGGCCCCTCCATATCTATCTACCTATCCGCGAATGTCGTAATAGGCGACTCAGGGAAAAAAGCTAGGGGATGGGCAGCAGCGTCCCTCATTTTAACAACGATAGCTCTAACTGCGTTCGCCAACCCGCATGCCCAGCGTGGTGAGTATGGGCGAATCCCCCCATATGATAGGAATTCGCTGTTTGTGGGGGAGGCCATGTTCAGCAGTGGACGTCATACGGCTGAAATGATGATGATGATGATGAAATATGAATAAATTACATTTAATAATAATAATTATGAATTAAAAATTAAAAAGTGCTTATTTTCATATAGAACTTTGCTATTAACACCGCATCTCACGGAACCTTATAGTTAGTATAAATTTCAAGTTGATACCTTTAGCTGTTTCTGAGAAAGGGTCTTGACAGACAGACAAACAAAGTGACCCTATAAGGGTTTCGTTGTTTCTAAACGGGGTACGGAACCCTAAAAATTTGCAAACTGTGTGTTGTAACATTGAGTAAGCCGTGGTTACCATTGGGAACCGGTATCCAATACAGTTACAAAAGTAAATCTCGAGGTTGTGAAGTTTCAATGTCACTACGGGTCCTTTAAAGATGTAACAATTTTTGAAAAACTTTTTAATTTTACTCGGTCCACTCTAAAAGTTTATAAAAGGTGATTCATAAATGTATTGTTCTTGTATTATTAAATTGTATACAAGATGATTTATATCATTCTATCCTACTAATATTATAATTGTGAAAGTTTGTGAGGATGTTTGGATGTTTGTGGTTCAATTACGCCTAACGGCTCAACCGATTTTGAAGAAACTTGGAATGGATAGAGTTCTTCACCTAGAATAGTAACATTGTAGTCTTATATCTACTTACTAATGTCACACTGTTACATACACAACGCCCTTTTTAAGTCTACCCTAATTTGTGGACAACGGGGCTGATTATACTATAAGAACCACCTATTCTTTAAGATTTGTTATGTAATTATTACTATTTGAATTTATAAACAGTATCTTTTGTAGCATAATTATTATAAGTCTTAAATGTTATTTTTAGGCACCTCTAGAAAGTCGTGACGTGACTATTATGGTCTCCGCTGAAAACCAGCGCTGGGTGCACACATCAGTGTGTATCCAGCACAATGCTGAGCGAAGACCATATTTTCCACGAGCTCTGCTGCGCACAATATCTCTATCATTTAGTACGTAATTTTTATAATTATGTTATTTTATGTGTAGTAGTCTTAAGGAAAATAAATCTTTCATTCATTCATTCATTTAATTTTTAAGTGTAATTGTTTGTTGTCCTGAATAAATAAAAATAAATAAATATAAATAGCCTATAGGCTACTTTTTATTTATGTACCACACAAGCGTAGCCGCGGGTGAAAGCTAGTGCATAATATCCCGAAAGGAATAACACGAGAGGCACAGCGAGATTTTCTAGCTCTAAATTGGAGCAGCCCGCCTGGGAGGTACCTCCGCCTTACAGAAGATCGCAGCCAAATAACATTATTTGTTCCAAATAGTGTTGTGTTCCTGCGGTGAGTAAGGTTGCCAGAGCTCTTTAGGGGGGAAGGGGTTCGGCAGGCAACGCATTAGCAATGCTCCAGGTGTTGCTGATGTCAATAGGCCACGATAACCACTTACCAATAGGTGGGCCGAATGCCTGTTTGCCTCCGTAAAACATAAAAAAAAAAAAAAAGGTTCTTGGGATTGATTGTTGGAAATTCGACATTTTTGGAGTCAAATCAGTTCAAAGTCAATTAATCAGCTGTTTATGGTAGTAAATCTTGATGTCAAACTTCTCTTATGTTTAATTGAAATTGGTTGGTTATAAGTAGGTAAAGATAATAAAAAATACCAAAATCAGCGGATTTGGAAATGAGCGGCAAAATTTTTTTTTTTATTCATAACAGGCATTCACATTCCTTGCACAATGAATTTCTTTGGCAATTCATCGCGGGAATGCAGCCAGCCAGTGCTCTTGGCACCTTGCCGCATGTCCAAAATTATTTGTTTAATTAGTTTCTATTTTATTTTGTAATTATTTGATTTTATATTTTATAGTATGTATATAGTATGTATAAGTGTATATTTTTGAATCAACTTGTAAATAATAATTCTACCATTGTTTATAATTAGAAGTTTATAAATTAAATTATTTTTTATACTACCTGCTCGTCAATGGCATATTATGTGTCATGCAAACCTTTCCTAAAGTAAGTCATTACAGCCCTACGGTCTAGCCGGGTCATAATGTTGTACTGAATTTCATTATTTCCCATGGGACATAATGTGATTTGAATTTGGAATGCAACCCATGTAGTCGTGCTTGATCGAGATTGGTTTCAAAAATGTTTGGGTGCAATGAGATTTTATTCTAATTAGGATGTATGTTATCATTTTCTTTGCACTGCCTACAAATTAAAAAAAAGAAAAACATGAATACTTTTAACAAAATTCATTTTCACCCGCGCACGAAGAAGGATTTATTCGAATGTCGAACGAACCACTACAGAATAGACTACAAAAAAAGAAAAAAAGGCGCCAAGCGCTCAAACTGCTGTGCTGTTATTTACACCGAAATTCAGTTTCGATTCAAATAAACTTCAAAAAAATGTCAAGTGACGACGGCAGTGATTTTGATTCGACTCCAGAATGCATACAATCTGAAGCCTCTGGTATAGTTGGAAACTTACTTTCAGAAAAATCATTTCTTTCTACTTAACAGTCATTGTTTTCAATTGCCTCGCAGAAAGTATAAAAAGTAGAGTATGCATCGCGGGCTTAAATGTGTATTTGTCTTGGGCGATCTTGAACCCCTCGTACTCAGGATTCTTGCCTTAACTCCCTCGTTCCGCTCAGGAGTTAACCATAGAATCCCTCGTTCTCGGGGTTCAATATAGCGCCCTTGACATAATACACTACTTTAAGCCCTTGTTGCATAATCTACTATTTATTGAAAGAATAAGCCTATTATTCACATTTACATAAATCAAATCAAATGTTTAAATTATATAGGTACATGTAATGGCTTGTACTAGTACAGGTTGTATTACAGTATCTACACTAAGTACAAGACTTGTGTTGTAAATACCGCATTACCTTAGATTTATTTAGTTTATCATCATAACTGGTTTTTTTTATCCCTTAATCGATGCTATATGTTATTAGTAGATACATAATAAAAAGTAGGTACAATAAGATAGGTGCTTATCTAAACATTTCATTTATATTACTACCTGTGCAAGTTGTAGGAGTTTCGGTTATGTTTCTATTTACGTGAAAATTTGGTTTTTGTTTTCTCTAATATGTTTTTCTTTTTGTTCATAGAATAACACTATTCAAAGAAAAGATGGATAGATTGTGTGAAAGACGACATGAGTAAGAAAGGAGTGAATACTAATTTGACGGCTGATAGAGGGGAGTGGGAGAGAAAAACATGTTGTGCCGACCCCACATGAAGTGGGATAAGGGCAGGGAGATGATGATGATGATGATAAACACTATTCACTTATTATTCATACAAGATTGATTTTTATTTGTACTGATTGTTTAGAGCAGACGTGTGTGAAATTTTGATTAAATAATTAAATAATCACTTTGCTGAATCGCGACCTAGTTTATTCCGTAGCAACATAAACTGTGTCAAGTGTGTATTTGAAACAAAAGAAAATGAACAATTTATAAAATAAATATCAATTTATCGAGATGGATAGCAGCCCCTTCAACCGGAGCAGCAGGACGGGTCGCTCGCCTCCCCCCACCCCGCCCGTGCTCGCGCCCGCGTCCCAACCGGTGCCGCGCCAAACAGAAGACAAAATTGCGGCACAAGATGATACCTTGGATGTAGTCTCAACTGCTGAAATTCAGAACTGGATGAAGTCCATCGAGCAGTGCCTTAACGAAGTTTGTGCTATTTCCACTGAATTCTGAGCAAAAACTCAGAATAAGTTCTTTGTGCCGTAAAGTGGGACATGGTACATCACAGATGGCGGTCCAGTACCAGTCTGTGAAGCTAAGAGCCTGCCGCGCCCATTCCACCATACAAGCCCTGCAAGACCAGCTTGATGTGTCCCGTCAACTGCAAGATCTAAAACACTCGATTGCAGTGTCTTCAAAACCTGCCGCGGAAACTTCTTTTGCGGACATGGTTAAAAAAGGCAACAATAACTTCGTAAAGCCATTAAATCTAAGTTCTGTGGCCATTTATCCTAACGATAAACAAAAGTCAAGTGAGGAAACAAAATCCCTAGTCCAGAAAATTATAAACCCGGAAGCAATGAAGCTACAGGTGAGAGGCCTTCGCAAGACTAGGAACGGCGGCGTTATTATCAGCACTGAAACGAAGGAGGATATTGAAAAGCTCAAGAAGTCGGTGCAGCTCACAACCTCAGGCCTTCAAATCGACGAGCCGCACCGAAAGCTTAGAGTTGTAGTCATCGGAGTGCCCACTTCAATGCCCGAAAAGGAAGTTTTAACTTGCCTGTACCAACAAAATCTAGCCGATACGATCCAGGACTGCAACCTTGACCAGTTCTTGGCCTCCCTCAAACTAAGCCACAAATCAGGAAGTAAGAATGCTGAGACATGCAATTATATATTAGAAGTACCAGCGAATATTCGCAAAGCCCTAATATGTAAAGAAAGAGTGTTTGTGAACTGGTCATCGTGCCCAGTGAGGGACTTTACCTTAGTGACAAGATGTTACAAGTGCCAGCAGTATGGACACGCAGCCAAATCATGTCGGGATACAGCAGATACGTGCGGTCACTGCGGTGAACGAGGTCATTCCATAAAGGAATGTATAAAGAAAGGAGAAGAACCAAAGTGCGCTACATGTTTACATTTCAAAAAGCCAAGTAACCATATTACAGGTTCCGCTGATTGTCCTGCTAAAATAATGGCTGAAAAAAGGTATTTAAATTCGGTTGACTATGGAGGCGCCTAAGAGCGCCGTAAGTTTTTATTTTTTTCTGCCCTTTTTCTCTATTAATTTATATTCTTTTGTTAAAATGATTAATAATTTATTAAATGACTTAGATAATTTCTCTGTATCAGAGTCTAACCGCTGCAAAGTTGAAGAGTGCAAGCAATATCTGTCTTCTTACAATAATCCATTATCCATACTAACACAAAACATTCGCAGTATTTTCAAAAATTATAACATTTTTAGTATTTTTCAACAAAGGCTCAACATACCTCTCGACGTTATTATCCTTACAGAATGTTGGCTTTCCCAACAATACAATGTTCCCCTTATGCCGGGATATAATATGTACTACTCTAAAAAAAATTACAACCAAAATGATGGGGTTGTAGTCTACGTCAGAAGTCACATTAACGTATCTGTCGAAGAGCCCAATATACAAGACGGCAACGGTCTGTTAATTAAAATTGGATCTGAGTTTGCAATACTGGCTTTATATAGACCTCCCTGTTTTAAAAACCTTAAAAATTTTACTGACTCCCTAAATAAAACCCTGCATGAATTATCGTCATTCAAAAATATTATTTTAATTGGAGATATCAATATCAACATTCTCCCAGAAAACAGCAATCCTATTGCCCAGGACTACCTCAACCTATGTTCATTTCATGGATTGCTTCCAGCTCACACGCTTCGTACATTTCAGAGTGGATCATGTTTAGATCATATCATACTAAAATCTGATTTCCCCTCGCTTGCACTGGTTATTGAGTCGTCGATAACCGATCATAATGCTGCCCTACTAACCTTAAACTGCAAATTACCTAAACAAAATAACGCCCGCAAATCTTGTAAATTAAATATAAATAAACTTGAAGATGATTTACGTTGCATAGACTTTAACCCCGTTTACAAATCCACTGACCTTCAGTTTTGCATGTCTTTTGTAATTGAAAATATACAACAAGCAATTCAGAACAACACTAAAGAATCTTACTTGAACAGCAGAAATTATAATTTAAAACCGTGGATTACGACTGGCCTCATTCGCTGTATGAAGCACAGGGATAAACTGCATATGAAAGCCAAGTCAAATCCAAGTAACTTAATTTTACAACTGTCATACAAACGATATCGCAATTTTTGCAATAATTTGCTAAGAAAAATAAAGAAAGAATATGACAAAAATATTTTAGAAAAGGCCGGAACCAATAGTACAAAAATATGGAAACATTTTAAAAATGTAACTCATACCTCGAAACAACGTGAGTCATCATCGTGTTTATTACTACCTAACACACCACACCAGACGTCTGCTAATCTTGCAAGTAATTTTTTTGTCAACGTAGGTAAATGTCTGGCTCAAAAAGTTCAGGGCCATTCACAAAATGTAACAATTGATGATTTTAAACTTTGCACAACATTATCGTTACTAGATACTGATGAAGAAGAATTGGAAAGGATAATTATGGGTTTAAAGAGCGATTGTGCAGTAGGATGGGATAATATTCCAACTAAAATAATCAAGCAATTCAGACATATTTTAATCCCGCCTTTGACATACATTTTTAACAGATGCAGACTGAGGATAACTCAGGAATCTTTCCCAAATGCCTAAAAAAATCTATTGTTGTCCCGGTGTATAAATCTGGCTGTAAAAATCAAGTAACAAATTACAGACCGATTTCCCTTCTTTGTTCTATTTCTAAAATATTAGAGAAAATTATAAACCGAAGACTAGTAAGTAATTTTTTTATTTTTTTATTTTTATTTTTATACTACTGAAGTGGCAAACAAGCATTCGGCCCACCTGTTGGTAAGCGGTTACCGTAGCCTATGAGCGCAGGCAATACCAGAGGCATCACGCACGCGTTGCCGACCCCGAACCCCCTCCCTCCCTAAAGAGCACTGGCAACCTTACTCATTGCAGGAACACAACACTATTTGAAACAAATAATGTTATTTGGCTGCGATCTTCTGTAAGGCGGAGGTACCTCCCCAGGCGGGCTGCTCCAATTCAGAACGAGAAAATCTCGCTGTGCCCTACCTCCTCCTAATCCTATTTGGAAAAGAAATCTATTCTATCTAATACGCAATTTGGTTTTAGAAATAAAATCTCGACTGACGATGCCGTACATCACTTGACTGACTATCTGGTACAAGAAATTGATAAAGGAAATCATACAGTAGCTATTTTTCTGGACCTCGCCAAGGCCTTTGACACAGTTTCTATTTCTGTGCTATTGCGCAAGCTTGAATCGATAGGCATTAGAGGAACACAGCTGAAACTCTTCAAAAGCTATTTAGAGGAACGCACCCAATGCGTGAGGATAGGCAATGTAACTAGCACGGATCAACAAAAAACTAATTTTGGAGTTCCTCAAGGATCTATTTTAGGTCCAACTCTATTTTTGATTTACATAAATGACCTCTGTAACCTCAATCTGGACCATGGAAAAATTGTTTCATATGCTGATGACACTGCTCTCCTATTTTCAGCTGACTCTGAAGAAGACGCTTACAATTATGCGCAAAATGGGTTTAATGTTGTGAATAGATGGCTACAGCATAACTTACTAACATTAAATTCGGACAAGACTAATTATATTAAGTTCTCAATGCGCAAAGGACTGACGTCCCTACTGACACCTAAATTACTTGCTCATTACTGTAATAATTCTATTGATACCCAATGTATGTGTCCCGTCATCTGTAGAGCAAATAAAGTTAAATACCTGGGGGTAATATTAGATGAGACTCTCTCCTTTAAACCGCACATCTATGCTCTTAATAATAGAGTTCGTAAATTTATATTTGTTTTCAAAAAGCTACGTCACATTGCGGATTGGGAACTTATTAGACAAGTTTACTTTGCCCTTTGTAAATCTATACTATCGTACTGTATTACCACATGGGGTGGAGCTGGGAAAACTCTTCTCTTATCTACCGAGAGAGCCCAAAGAGCAGTACTCAAAGTAGCCACTTTCCGCCCTTTTATTTTTCCTACTAACCTCTTGTATCAATCTTGTAAAGTCCTAACAGTCCGACAGTTATTTATTATGCACACAATACTAAAACAGCACGCAGGCCTTCCATACAACACTGAAATTTTCATTAACAAAAGACGGAAAGATAAAGTTTGCCCTCAACAACCAGCAGGCACAAAACATACTTTTGCGAATAGGTTTTTCACTTTCAATGGTCCTCTACTCTACAATAGATTAAATGCATTAGTCAATATTTATCCCCTAAACTACAACAAGTGTAAGACAACCATTAAGGATGCCTTACTAAGTATGTCCTACGATGATACAGAAAATTTGTTAGTTGTAATAAAATAACTTATGCTAATACCTCTGTAGATATTTCAGATTTATTTATCTTATAATCGTTTAAAATATAGTTTAATAAGTAAGTTTAGTAGGTGATATCACCTAATATAACTCTAATAATAAATGTTTTTATACCTACCTAGTAACTAAAAGCTGTTCAATTAGTGATTTTTTTGATAATTTTATAATTAAATGTGTTCTTCTCGCCTGAAACACAGGATTACCTAGTTCAGGCTCCTATGTAATATCTACCTATATGTAAAAATGACCATTAACCTGTAAATTTTTGTGTACCTTATCAATCTTATGAATAAATTATCTTATCTTATCTTATCTTAATTAAGATGATTCATATCATCTTTTAGAATAAAATTAGATGTAAAATAAATAAACACCAATTATTTATGTACAGACCTCCCTGGTGGGCCAATCATAGGACAGACAACTACATGTGATGTTTGTCGATATAATGAAGCCGCGTTCGTACGGCGTAAGATATGGTAATATAAAATCATTTTAAAATTATCTTTACGTCTACTGTATAATGTTTGAGTTTGACTTTTAGGGGCTTGTGATCTTTGAGCTATATCGCCACGCCATCAAATGTCAAACTCAAAATTGACTTTACTCAATTTACGTTAGTATTATTTGAAACGAATTTCGAATGACATAATTAAGCCATTTTCAAAGTAATTTCATATTTAAGCCATTTTCAAGCGGCGTGCGTTGTGTCATTCCAAAATGACTTATCTTTACTGATTAAGTCAATTTTGAGTTTGACTTGAGCTATACTTATCGCACGCTCTCAAATGTCAAACTCGACTTTATTCAGAAAAGGTAGGAATCATTTTGAAACGAAATATCAAGGATATATTATCACATCGCGGCCTCACTGTAATATTTTCACACCTTTTTCAAAACGCGACTAGACATGCATAATTTGACAAATGCAAATTGACATAACATTGACATAGATGTTAAAAATTTTGACATTTCAATCAAGATTCAATGTTTTGCACACGCAATGGGCAACGAAGTTTGTTCTTTAACTTTTGGAAATTAGTAATTTTTTATTGAAATACTCTGTGCAAAAATCCGCTGTTTTGGTGTCAAATCAGTTCTAAATCAATGAACCAGCTGTTTAAGGTAGCAAACTTGATACGTTCTTACTTCTTACTTAATAATCCTACTATAATTATAAATGCGAAAGTTTGTGAGGATGTTTGGAAGTTTGTTGTTCAATCACGCCCAAACGGCCGAACGGATTTAGATGAAGTTTGGTACACAGATAGATTATAGTCTGGTTTTTTTTTTTTTTTTTTATACTACTGAGGTGGCAAACAGGCATACGGCCCACCTGTTGGTAAGCGGTTACCGTAGCCTACGCTTGCAATACCAGAGGCATCACGCACGCGTTGCTGACCCCGAACCCCCCTCCCCCTAAAGAGCATATAGGCTACTTTTTATGTAGGTACCACGCGAGCGAAGCCTAGGGCGGAAGCTAGTTAAATATATTGAAAATAAAGATGATAAAAATACCATAAACAGCTGATTTGAGAAAGGTTAAGGAAAAAATGAAAATAGAATTATGTATTAAGGCTTTTTTTTCGCTTAAATTCTCTCTTTCTTTGATAGAATAATACCCCTTTCAGGATGGTATACATGTTACGTATTACCTTGTACCCCCTACAGAGTCCATTAACAAGAAGAGTAGGTACCTAGGTTTCATCATCATTCCAGCCGTTTGAAGTCAACTGCTGAACATCGGCCTCCCCCACAGATTTCCGGAGCGACTTCCTATTATGTGGTTATTTGCCCATACTCACCACGCTGGGCATGCGGGTTGGCGAGCGCAGTTAGAGCTATCTTTGTGAAAATAGGGGACGCTCATGCCCATCCCCTAGCTTTTTGTACTAAGTCGCCTCTTACGACATCCACGGGCAGGAGATATGGAGGGGCCTATTCATCAGCCGGGGCCACCATTGCTTATTTATTTCTATTATTTTATATGGTAATTGAATGTCAACATTAATTATATAATTATTTTAAATTTTTATTGTGTTATTTATTAATGTTGACATTTTATCTATGAATATTTATCTGCAATAAATAAGTTAATATTAATAAATAATTCTTGTCAGCTAGTAACACTTTCACTACACCTATTCTTTCACCGACGGTCATAGGCCCTTTTCAGGGCCACCATACCTCAACCTGGTCTCTGAGCTAATACAGGATAACCAAAAAAGAATCAGTGACATGACAAGCCACCTACTTTTGGACAATACAAGACGAGTTTATTACGAAATTGTCCAATGACATTCCTCTCTCACAAGTCACCGTGTACTGACTGCAATACTTGCTTGTATATTACTGATTCTTTCTTGGTCATCCTGTATTAGGTCAGTGCCCAGGTTGAGGTATGGTGGCCCTGAAAAGGGTCTATGACCGTTGAAAGAATCAGAGTAGTGAAAGGATTAAAGTGCGCCTCTTAGAGGCTCCTTACGTGCACAAGAGGCAGTACCGCGGTGTAGTTATTTTATCGTAACAGTTTAAATAATCAAATTGATTATTAAGATAACTACGGATAATAACCACAAAATTTTGCATAAATGATCGTTAATTTAAAGCACACAGGTTACATCTAACTAGCATTATCCCCCGGCCCCACTTGTGTCGTAACTCACCCACAAGAATCTAGAACGTTTTCCTCTGTTTGCTCGCTTGTCGTTTTACTGGTTCTTTCTTGGTCGTCCTGCATTGAGGTATGACCAGGTTGAGGTATGGTGGCCGTGGTAAATTAACGTTCGCGAAAGAATCAGTGTGGTGAAAGTATTAAAGTGCGTCTTAAAAAGGCTTCCTCACTTATAGGTATTACTTTTTTTGTTTCTAAAACATGCTAGTTTTGGTTTTTAAATTTTACCTACCTAGTTTCCCCAGGTTTGAGAGCACTAATGGAAAATCCATTGGTGCACGATTAGGATTCGAACCCACCACCTTTGGACCACTTCACCAGTTTTCCACTTCCCATAGAGAATATAATGATGCTTATTCTAGTAGGTAATCAAAAGGAACAATTTGCAGGTGTTTAATACCTATACTTACCGCCGTATCACGAACAATATTAATTTTGATTTAAATAGATTTTTTTGATCTTTGCGACCTTATTATTGATACCTAATTATAAACTGTACAAGTAGTTTGTCACCAAGACTGATAACATTGGGCGTTGTGGTCGCTCAGCAACACAGCCCTTTCCAAAATATACCAGCTGATTTATATGAGAAACGATGTGAATCCTGAATGGAAATTAGTTGAATTTCCCAAAGCCGTTTCAAATTTACGACCCATTGTCTGTGTGTAAAATACAATGCCCTTTTAGAGTAACTAAATATTCCGAAACAGCCTGTATACTTTTATAAATCTACTTCTTAAAGGTAGGACCTAAGAAAAGTTAACTGGTTCTAAGACGGTTCATAATTATCATTGCGATTTCATTGTTCATTGGTAAAAAAAATCTGTTCCGTACGACGTTTTGAGTTTGATCCAAATGTGTTCCGTAAAACAGATATATTTTTTAGGTTTGAGTCATGCAAAATTACATTAATTACTCAAAGTCAAAGTATAATTTTTTGTTTGAAATACATATCACAAAGATGTCAATTACTATATACTATTGAATCAATGTATTCTACCTATATCTAGGCAAGCAATATTTAATTTACAATCATAATTAAATTTAATTAATAAAAAAAATAACAAATAATAATAAAAAATAGAAGAAAAAGAATGTCATTATGAACTAATTAAAATATTAAAAACAATTAGAGACTTGACACACAACAACTAAAGATTATATAAGCCTTGTCAAAAAAAAATGAATATATTATGTCAACAATTTACACTATATTTTTACTTTTTCTGAGTAATAAAAATATAGTAAGTACTTAGCATATAATTAAGAGATTTCTATAACGTACAAACATCACAACAGTCACACAAAAAGTTCTTTTGACACATTCCTGACCCCACGCTTAGGATTCCCTGTGTCATAGATATCAGACACTACGAGTTACCACTTACCAAACCATAGCACCCAGCATGAATTTGTAATACCTACATGCATTTCAATGAAAACTTTGATTATCTATGAATTTTAAACATATTTATATTTTGCAATTAGGCTAATTACCTAAAGGTTCATTATGAATTATGTCCCGATAAAAATATATTATCCCATGACTTTCATTAAAAACTTTGTATAAAAGAATTCATTTTCGAAAATGTTATTAATCGATTGATGCATAATTCACAGAGAAACTATAAAAAGCTAAGTTCTTTTATATCAATTGCGTAATTTCATTTAATTTTGACATATCTTCTAAAATTTTGACATGCCTTCTAATTGACAAAATATGTTCTACATAATTGTAATAATTTAAGTAAATTTTTTGGAAAATATATGACTTCAAGATTTGTAGCGCCCTTACAAGGTCTATGTACTTACCTAGTTTAAAATACTATCGAAGCTGACTATGTATATGGAGCATAAATAAATGTAATGAAATTAAAATATTCATATTAAATTAAAAGTATTGAAAAAGCTATTTCTTAAAGTAAACCTCAAAATTACGCTTTGTTTACGACCTACTAATTATAAACGCTCAGTGACCTAATAAAACAAGATGGTTATAAAAAAGTTGCAAACTTACCCTCAATTCACTTTTATTACAAAACTCCAAAAAACCTTCACTTCAACACTTTCGAAACTGCTATAACTGACATTTGCAAAACATTTATGAAAAAAATTCAATTGATCCGTATATCGCGGGTGCTCGACGTGGAATGATATTGCACGCGGTCCTCTCCTACAAGCGATCCGTAGGTAGGTTTTATAATCTTTCAATGACATTAAGGCTAAGGACTCACGAAGCGGTTTTCACCCGCGCCCGCCGCGGTGGCGGAATACAGTTTTATAAGCCCCTTCGTCCATGACGCTACGCAAAAGTGACGGAACTCATTAGAAACTAGAGATGCGGACTGATTGGAAACTCTGACTCGTCCACGACGCTACTGGAATTTCCTGAAACTCAGTCACTCAGTACACGATTTTATGTAAACAAAGTTTTGAAAACGAAAATAATTAACATGACTAGTGATAATTCGAGCGATGACATGGAATTATTACATCTCCAGTCACATAGACGTCAGAATCACTTATAATTACTTTTTATTCGTTCATTTTTCAACAGTTTCTCGAAACCAGTTGCCTGGCGACCAGCATGTTGAGTCGCCAGGAGACTAGTTACAAACGCGTTCCTTTTGAGTAGCGCCGTGGACGGACGCGCATTGAAATACTAGTGCTATCGCAGTCAGGCTACTCATAAGTGACTACAGTTTCAGTCGCGTTCCTTTTGAGTCGCGCCGTGGACGAAGGGGCTAAGAGACCGGAGTTTCGTGCGGTTACACAGCCGTCGCGGTTGCGATTATTGCTCGCAAATTTGGCGGTTGATTATCGCACAGCGCGCGGGTGCAACCCGCTGGGGCTGCGGGACCGCGACCCGCGCCCGCCGGTACAAGATGGCCGCCGGTGCAGCGGGACCCGCAAACAATCGCACACGCCGCGGGCGTAAAACGCGTCGTGAAATGTGCTTTAATTTTTTACATAAATATCTGTATTCTACAAAGGCTGCGGGCCCGCAACCGCGGCGGGCGCGGGTGAAAACCGCTTCGTGAATCCTTAGCCTAAGTCACTGTCATTGTTGTAATCAACTCATTAATCAAGGTAGGTTATAGGTACAGTATGGCTCGTGACGGCAAATTAGAGGAAAAAATCATAAAGGAACCGTATTAAAATTGTATTTTTGAATAGGTTAGGTAATTTCTAGGTAAATAATCTATCCAAGTTTCAATGAAATCGGTTAAGCCGTTACGGGGCGTGATTGAACAACAAACATCCAAACATCCTGACAAAACTTTCGTATTTATAATTTACGTAGGATAACGTACTTAAATTACGTACGAAAATGATGATTGTCATTGTCACTGCTATTATCTCGCTCATCCTGCATTTGGTCTGGTACGGTCACCTTGAGGGAATGGTGGCCTAAAAGGTATATGACCGTCGGTGAAAGGATCAGTGTGGGGAAAGGATTAAAGTGCGCCTCTTAGAGGCTCATTTCGCTCTCTGAAATAGTTTAAAAGCATAGCTTAGGTGATATCGTACCCCGTTTAGACGCGGCTTAGAGCTATCACGAATTATTGGTACTCGGTCGACTGTAGTAGATAGTTATATAAATGTCAGATAAGTACAATTTGCTTAAAATTTCACAAAAATATGAATAATACCAAAAATATTTTGATGAATGACGTAATATAGCAATTAGGTACAAGGTACACATAAACTACTAACGATAATTAATTATGATTACCAATATTGTCGAAAAGTGAAAGTTGTTTTTTTGGAAAAAAAAGCTTTTTGTTGGCGTCACGAACCGGGCGACGTAGTGTTGGAAGGCCTCCCGATGGACCGACGACATTGTGAAGGTTGCGGGAAGCGTGTGGCTGGGGAAGGCTCAAGACCGTTCGTCGTGGCACTCTTTGGGGGAGGCCTATGTTCAGCAGTGGACTTGAGTAGGCTGATGATGATGATGATGACGATAAACGGAATCAAATTAGTGTGCCGTCGAAATTCAGACTTTTTTTTTAATGCAACGGAAGTGGCAAACAAGCTTACGGCCAACCTGTTGGTAAGCGGTTACCGTAGCCTATGAGCGCTTGCAATACCAGAGGCATCACACACGCGTTGCCGACCCCGAACCCCCTCCTCCCTAAAGAGCTCTGGCAACCTTACTCACCGCAGGAACACCACTATTTGAAACAAATAATATTATTTGGCTGCGATCTTCTGTAAGACGGAGGTACCTTCCCAGACGGGCTGCTCCAGTAACGAGAAAACCTCGCTGTGCCCTGCCTCCTCAAACTTTCTGTTGGTTGTTACGGTACAATGTACCTAGGTACTGTCCTATGTACTGTGTACAGATGTTACCTTTAATTTTTGAAAGTAGTCTTTAATCCTTTACTTTTATCTGATATTCAAGTTTTAATTTATTTATGCTCGCCGCGCCGGCTGATCGCTTGACCTACATCTTTGGATATTTTCGGCTCGAAGCGAACATAGAGGCTAATTAACATAGAGGCGAACATAGGTTAGCGGGAAAACCTCGGAAGGAAGCTCATTCCACAATTTGCACGTATGGGGGAGAAAGGATCTCGTAAAGCGAGTGGTTCGAGATACCCACGTGTCAATGATATGTGGATGAGCCTTATTCCGGTGACGCGAGGTCCGATGGTAGAACATCGATGCGGGAATGAGGTACTTTTATGTAGGTACCACGCAAACGAAGTGTTAGTGGTTCGCACCGAACTGAGACCAAATCAAATTGTTTATTGCACTTGAATCGTCACTTAAGGTGAGGGTTAAATTGTTTTATGATTTTTGAATTGTTTGCTCAATAACCGCAAAACGCACAGTTTTGATTTTTATGACAAAGATAACTTGAGCATTTTATTTACATAAATCCAAGACAGAAACGCGATTGGTAAAACTTTTCTCGATAGGTTTAATTTTTAAGTTGGGTCGTCTGCAACAGTTTTTTCGAAAATAATCTGAGACTATCTAACAAAAATAATTTATAATTTATTGTGTTAGACAATAGCATTGGTTACCTTAATCCAAGACATTTTTTTAAAAATAATACATAGTTTTTAAGATAATCGATTTTTCTTATATGTCGCTTACGTCGATTACTTTCGAGCGCCTTCTAACGCTTACTATATCTTTCCGCATTAAATTATCGTATATATCGCTGTCACTTTATTCACTCCGCCCACTCGACAGTTTAATTTGATTTCTGTATCGCTTTAAGTCCTCCCAGCACTAAGCTTAAGTGTCGAAGTATAAATAAATATATAATTAAATAACCACTTAAATTAAAAACGTTCCTGATTTAAGTCCCACTCAAATGGCAACTTATTATCAAAACGGAATACAGCGAGAGCACGCTCAGCTTATCAGTTATCACGTACAAGTAGCCTTTACCTGAGCGGATGAGTTTTTTTTTAAACATTTGAAAAGGGCTATGTCGTCGTTGCGATTATGACGCCCTGGTAAAGAAATTATCAAAACTAAACTTATTCAACAAGATACAAACTTGATTATCTATCTACAAGATGATTCATAACATGTATACCATCCCGAAAGGGGGTTATTCTATCAACGAAAATAAATAACTTTAGCGAAAAAAGAAATCGTTTTTTTTTTCATTTTGTTTTTTTTTGTCATCTTTAGAACGAATAACTAAACGTACAAGAAGTTCGGAATCAAGATTGCTACCTAAAACAGCTGATTCATTGAGTTTGACCTGATTTGACCCCAAAACTGCTGATTTTCGCATAGATCTTTTTTCAATGTTCAATGGGTTCGATTCCCGCTATGGATGTTTGTTCTGTGTCTGGGTGTTAAATATATATCTATTATGTATATCAGTCTCTGGTAATCATAGTACAGGCTATGCCTAGTTTGGGATCAGTAGACCGTGTGAATATGTCCGGAATATTTATATTTATTTATTTTAATTGGGTACATCGTTACGTTTATATCTAGCGTTGTCGATGAGCAGACTATGACAGCACGATGGTAGGTGGTAATAACCTATAGTTTGTAACGCCATTGTCTCGACTGCGTGCCCTTGTGACAGTTAAGAATACTAACCAGCTCTATTTCTGAACCTTTGTTAGAGCATTGTAAACAAGTAATTTGTATGTAGGTAGAATAAATACAGTTAATGATTTATTGCATAAAAAAATATAGTGTGATTCATAATAGGTACCTATGGGGCTTATCCTACACTCAATCGGCAATAAATTTTAGGTATTTTTTTTCATCATCATCATTTTAGCCGTACGATGTCCACTGCTGAACATGGCCTCCCCCACAGACAGAGCGAATTCCTTATCATGTGGGGGGATTTGCCCATACTCACCACGCTGGGTATGCGGGTTGGCGAGCGCAGTTAGAGCTATCGTTGTTAAAATGAGGGATGCTGCTGCCCATCCCCTAGCTTTTTTCCCTTAGTCGCCTCTTACGACATCCGCGGATAGGTAGATATGGAGAGGCCTATTCTTCAGCCGGGGCCGCCACGGCCGTATTTTTTTTATTTATTATTTTATGATATCAGTCATCTTGCAATATCAGAGTCATCAAGCACGCGTTGCCGACCCCGAACCCCCCCTTAAAGAGCTCTGGCAACCTTACTCACCGCAGGAACACAACACTATTTGAAACAAATAATGTTATTTGGCTGCGATCTTCTGTAAGGCGGAGGTACCTCCCCAGGCGGGCTGCTCCAGTTTAGAGCGAGTAAATCTCGCTGTGCCCTACCTCGCATAAAAGGTGCTGTAGGACAAATGTTTGTGTAGGGTCCAGACACGGAAACTAAAAAAAAAACTACGAGTACCATGGTACCACAACACCCAGGTGTTGTGGTACCATGGTACTAGTAGTTTCTGATACCTACGACACAGGGGATCCTAGTGTGTGGTCAGGTCTATGTATGTGACTGTTGGGTGTTATTTTTTTTTTTTTTAAACCCCCTTTATTTTATTATAAACAAAATAATATTTATTCATTACATTAATTAATATATAATTAAAGATAAAAAAATACACGAACTAGGAAAACAGGCGGTAAAAGGCTAATAAAAATAACTTAAAGTACTTATGATTAAATTAATAAACTTAAAATCTCTAAACATAAAAGATTAATATAATTAATGCTATTTAGGGTTAACAATTAAACATGGGCAAGTATGAAACCTGGCGATATGTTCTCTAAAATATAATTCAAAATATTTTTTATCTCTCAATTCAATTCATTTATTATTTCAATTTGGTACATTTTCTAACATTATTAAATAATAGATTGTAGTACACTTATGAACGTCAAACATAATAATATAACAAAAATAAAATAACACGACATTAATTAAAAGAAAATTAAATAAATCATGTCATAAATGTAAATAAAATTAAAAAATAAATGTCACACAATAACTATACTAAATAAAGGCTACCTACTTAAACTACAAATTCAAATTCCTCCCGCCATTTTGTCTTTAATAAAAGTCAAACTCAAAATTGACTTTATCCGGTAGACTCTGGACACTAAGCTCCAATGGGGTAAGCATATCTCTGAGCTATCTGGAAGACTTAGCTCTGCAGCCTAATTTTGAAATACATTTAGATGACATATTGCAAGTCGTATGAACACGGTTAACCGACTCTAAAAGAGGAGTTTATCAATTCCGTGAATACCGAATTTTAAATGTTTGTACACCGATAACTCCGTAACGAATAGTCCGTTTTCAATCGTTTTGAAACACTGAAAACCATCATCGATAAAAATGCTAGGCACGCGGGAATCGAACCACCCTTGTATCTCAGCCGGGTACTCGCTACTCCACCGAGGTCAAAGTCAAAGGTTTTTATTTCAATAAAATCACAAGGATCACTTTGAAACGTCTTAGAAACTAGGTGAAGCTACGCCAGTTCCTCGCGACCAAGCCTACAAGAAGGTGCGAGGTTCAATGTCAGAGTTAAATTTAACTGGAGGTCGTTAATACTAACTGCGTCAGATCCAAATGCATAAAATATTAATGTTTTTTTAAAAAACCATGTTATTATGAATAACAACAAAATTATGTTTTTCTGGAAAAACCGGTGATGATTCGGAGAAAAGATCGGAACTGCCCCTCCCCTTCCTCACCTTACCTAAGCTTAAATATACCTACAGGGTGATTCATTATAAGTTAACTTTCCCGAAAGGGGCTTATTCTAATAACAAAACGAAAGAATATTCACGTTTTTTTCCCCAAACTTTCTCAAACGGGCGGTTTTTGGTATTTTTATCATCTTTATTACCTACTTAACGAAAATTCATCAATATTGTTAAGTACCTAAAACAGCTGATTCATTGAGTTCGAACCGATTTAACCCCAGAACAGCTTCTTGTCGTGTCACTGATTCTTTCATGGTCATCCTGTATTAGGTCAGTGACCAGGTTGAGGTATGGTGGCCCTGAAAAGGGCCTATGACCTCAAAACAGCTGATTTTTGCATAAAGTATTTTCAATGCCTTTAACTTTGCCTTCTGCGCTAGAGGTAGCGGGTTCGATTCCCGCACTGGACTAACACAAATGTTTGTTCTGTGTCTGGTTGTTAAATATATAGGTATCTATTATGTGTATCAGTCTCTGGTACCCATAGTACAGGCTATGCCTAGTTTGGGATCAGTTGACCGTGTGTGATATGTCCGGAATATTTATTTATTAATTTAAATGAAAGTATTTAAAAAAGTCGTAGTACAAACTTTATTGCCATTTGGGTATAGTGTAAGCCCCTTTCGGGTTAGCCTACATATTATGAACCATCTTGTACACACAACAACAACAATTTAATTGGGAATGTTGTGGTTTTGGTTAACATACCTATACGGGCAATTTTTTGAAGCAATTATTGTCCGTCAATACTTTTAAGCGCAGTCTTGAGCAATGTTTTGTTTCATTAGTTGCCGATATGAATTACTGCCTACAAAGGTGATGCTTATTATTTTATGTAAGCTAAGCCATTACGGCGTGATTGAACAGCAGACATCCAAACAGCCTCACAAACTTTCGCATTTATAATATACTAGCTTCATATGTTATATAAAAAATCTTATATCCTTTACCTATTAGTGAATAATATGTTCTAAGGTACAATTAATTGTAATAATAATTGATTTATAATTTAAAATATCTTATAATTGAATTAAAAAGTAATAATAATAAAAACAACACATAATAATAATATTATAACGGTACAGTATATTAGATACTGTACTGCGTATTCACTTCTTTGCACAAATGTATGCTTAAAGTCTCAATGGCTTGGCGGAGGGCACTGGTTTGCCATAACACAGGCAATCATAGTTTGGGTACCAATGTTGTCCAACCTGGAATATTATAGTTCATTATGTTACTAATTACATAAAACTTAATAATGCATGTTATTGTTAAATCTGTTGTATATCAAATAAATTTCATTTCACTTCATTTCATATAATCTACATAAAAAGTAGCCTATATTATGCTATTCTAGGTAAATAACTATTTATATTCCAAGTTTCATCGAAAGCCGTTACGGCGTGATTAGATAACAAACATCCAAACATCCTCACAAACTTTCGCATTTATAATATTAGTAGGATTATAGAAATAGTAGCATTGGTGTCGTAACGAGTTGCCTCGAATGGAGCAACTAATTGCCAGTGTAGAAATAATTAGGGGATTCTATAAGGTAGCATGTAAAAAAGCTAAGTGTAGGTCTCTGTTGCACTTTTTTAGGTGATTAATGGAGCTCAATAACTTTTTAACTTGAACGACCTTGGCCTGTCTAACCCAAGGAATATTTTCTTCACCTCAGACTGACATCGCAATTTGTTTGTTTTTAATATATTTTTTTATATTAATCTCATAATAATTGTCATGAGGAGGGAAGAATGTCATGTGACAAGAAGAGTGTTAGATATGAATGTGGATGGATGTAGGAGTAGAGGTAGGCCAAAAAAAAGATAGATGGACTGTGTGAAAGTGGATATGGTGAAGAAAGGAGTGAGTGTTGAGATGACGACTGATAGAGGGAAATGGAAGAAGAATACATGTTGTGCCGACCCCACATGATGTGGAATAAGGGCAGGAAGATGATGAATAATTCCAGCCGTTTGAAGTCCACTGCTAAACATCGGCCTCTCCCACAGATTTTCGGAGTGACTTCCTATCATGTGGAGGGACTTAGCCCATACTCACCACGCTGGGCATGCGGGTTGGCGAGCGCAGTTAGAGCTATCTTTGTTAAAATAGAGGACGCTGCTGCCCATCCCCTAAACATATACATACCTAAGTATACTACATACAATTACGCCTATTTCCCAGAGGGGTAGGCAGAGACCGCGGCTTTCCACTTGCTACGATCCCGACATACCACTTTTGCTCCATTCACTCTCATCTTATCACTTTCTTCATACATTTATAAAAAATGCTTGTTTGACGATGCACCTTGGTATTTTTAGTCTCAAGACGAGTTCACGGGGTTCGATGTCGTCTAAAATTCCTTCCGAAATGAGCCTAATATCTATTTGTTTCAGTCCATTTTGAGTTTGGGCTCCGCAGTATCTACGACCGAATAAGTTCTACCTATGGTATGGACGTGGTGGCCCCGGCTGAAGAGTAGGCCCCTCCATATCTCTATCCGCGGATGTCGTAAGAGGCGACTAAGGGAAATAAGCTAGGGGATGGGCAGCAGCGTCCCTCATTTTTGAACAACGATAGCTCTAACTGCGCTCGCCAACCCGCATGCCCAGCGTGGTGAGTATGGGCAAATGCATGATAAGGAAAGAAAGAAAGAAAGAAAAGAAATAAAGAAAGAAAAGAAAGAAAGAAAGAAAGAAAATACTTTTATTCGTAGCATTAACCTCTGGAATTTACTCTGTCTATGGGGGAGGCCATGTTCAGCAGTGGACGTCGTACGGCTGAAATGATGATGATGATAGGTATGACGATTGATGAAGGTTCCTAAACGCTGCCCATCCGAAGTGGATTCGTCGGTTGACCTCTTTGTCGAAGTTGGACCTACATAGTTGAATCGTCTGACCCAAAATAACCCTAGTGGTCTGCAACTTGAATAATAACGTTCCCAACATGCACAATGCACTCATGTTCACTGCTCATGCATTGGACATGATATTTGTCTTGCCCATGTTCGTGGCTACCGCGAACCGGGCGACGCAGTGTTGGAAGGCCCCAACCCGATGGTTCGACGACATCGTGAAAGGTTGTTGTAAACTATTATTTTAATAACAATAATACAATACAATACAATAATACTCCGGATATCCGGAAAAATAAAAATAATTGATTTACATAAAAATACAAAATAACCACTAACTTCTAATTCCTTCCACACAAAACAGCAAAATATTTCACTGAGCCATAGACTATTTGTCGTACTGCAGCACACGCAAACTTGCCTACTATAAGATACCTACTTTTTAAAAATTGCTCATTTGATTATTTATACCTACCTATTATATGTACTTTAGTTTAAAATTGTTTATCTATGTTAATTGTGTGTGTCTGTAGTGTCAAATAAATTTTTATCCATCTATCTATCTATCTAAACAGACATTACGAAATTATATTTGTTAGTTATAGCACCATCTAGCGGGTAAAGACTAAACTATAATACTCACGCTATCTATAGCAGTATTATGAAAAGTTGGCAATACACTCGGGGACTACTAAAGAAAATGGTACTACAGAATCTCACCAGGTGGCGTTAAAGCAACATTTTTGCCGTACTGCGATTTCGTGATAAAATTAGACCTTCGGTGGTGGTAGGTCAGCATAAAAGATGTTCAGAGGTCACATGTTCTAATCCCTACAAAAATTTAAACACTGGTGGAGTGGTGGTAGCCTCCCCGCAATCCGATCCACAGGTCGTGGTTTCAAAACCCGGTCGCGCACCTGTCATTTTTCCATTTGGCAAAGTGCTCTGAAACGGTGAAGGAAAACATTGTGATCTCCGGCATGTGCCAGAACCTAAAAATTCTAAGTCGTGTGACACATGGAAAATATAATTTACGTGGCACATTTAATCCCTTCACCACAATGGTTCTTCCACAATAAGGCATTGGCCCTTTTCAGGGCGCATGGTGGCCCTGATCCTGAACTTAAATAGGATGACCAAGAGGGAACCAGTGATGCGACAAGCAAGGAAGCTTGAGGCCAACTTTTAGGCCGCCTAAGGACCTAATCACGTACCTATAAAGTATATTTCTAATGATTGAAGTAATTTACCGTGAAAATATTGCATTGTTCGAAATTAAATTTCACTTAGTGGCCTACTAACGAAATTTCCTAATTTAACCGACTTAGAAAACTGTAGTATTGCTGTATGGGTCACGATGGTACGGCCTGACGTAACAGTTACCTACTTATACGCAACGTGGACCGGTCTGGTTCTAATGATGGGACACAGAAATATCGATGAAAATAAGATCAATGGACGATCATCGAAAATATGAAATATTAATAACACGCCCAGTGATTGTTCTCAGAGAGATCATCTCTAGTGTAATTCATTTCTTTATGGTGAGGTAAGTAGCTACATCAAAACGATTTTCGCTCATAAAATCAAATACAAAACAAATAATATAAAGCATGTCTTTTAGTGGGTTCATAATAGAATCATCAAGTTGAATAAGAAGATTACTCAAACACGGATAATTAACTGATGGAACAGCTCCCCATCATTAGATATGCTCGTTGTCACCATAATATTGCATTGTCACCGGAACCTTATCCCACATCATGTGGGGTCGGCACAACATGTATTCTTCTTCCATTTCCCTCTATCAGTCGTCATCTCAGCACTCACTCCTTTCTTCACCATATCCACTTTCACACAGTCCATCCATCTTGTCTTGTCTACCATGCATTGTCACCGGAACATGACAGGTAGGTAAACAAAGTTTCAAGTGAATCGAAAACCAAATCCTGTTCCAAAATTCACTTGCAAGATTTCACCCAAACCTAAATTTAACAGGGCAATTTATACAATAATAAGCTGGTAATCGACAACAATAAACAAACGCCTGTTCTGTGTTGGGGGAACTACTGAAATGAAGCTCAACCACTTTCACTGTCAAAATCAAATGTTTACCGATATGGTTTATCTTTTGAACTGTACCTATTTTCTTTTAACATTATGCAATTTCCTAGCGTTTCATAATATTATATAACTCTAGTTTTTTTATTTTTATTTTTCATTTTAAGTTTACTTTATCTTTTAAACATACAGAACTATGTTGTGTTAATGAGGAGGGCATTGAGGCTGCTACTCAGTTTTCATAACTTTTGCAGTCTCATCGTTCAATCTGTAACCTGTTTCCCTGTGTACTTTGTTCTGAATAAATGAATTTTTGAATTTTGAATATTAAATCATCGATATCGATGAATCCACGTCCTTTCCGTGTCCCCTCCCTAGTGTAATGAAGCACAACCACTTTCACCGGCTCAGTTTGTACATTTCCTGCTGATTTTATATTAGCATCTAGTTCTTTTCTGGTCTTATGGCTTCGATTAGGTAACTTCTTGGGATAACATGGATGTCATAAATGCTTCCAGAAAGCCTAATTAAAAATAACTATGCGAAAATCAGCTGTTTTAGGGTCAAATCAGGTCAAACTCAACGAATCAGCTGTTTTAGGTAGCAATCTTGATTCCGAACTTCATAAACGTTTAGATATTAGTTCTAAAGATGATAAAAATACCAAAAACAGCTAATTTGACAAAGTTTGTAAAAAAATATGAAAATATTGATGTTGTTTTTCGCTAATAGTATTTCTATTCGTTGATAGAAAAGCCCCTTTTGGGATGGTATACATTTTATGAATCACCTTGTATACTAAATAGATTTATATGTATAATGGGCGGTCTTATCGCTAAGAAAGCGATCTCTGCCAGCCATCCTTTGGATGGAGAGGAGCCTAAATTGTACGGAAGATTAGTCGGGTGCACTACACAGTAAAAAATACTTAACTTACTATTTGCTGTAGGTAGAGTCGCCTGCTCTGTTTATAGCAATAAAATTGTTAAGGTAGTTACAGGATGTGCCTCTGGCTACCCCAATTAAACGTCTGGCCGCAAACGACTGGCCTCATAGCTCAGTTGGTAGTAACTCTGCCTTCTGCGCTAGAGGTCGCGGAATCGATTTGGACAAACATTTGTGACTAAAGACAGATGTTTGTCCTGTGTCTGGGTGTTAAATATATATCTATTACGTATATCAGTCTCTGGTACCCATAGTACAGGCTATGCCTAGTTCGGGATCAGTTGACCGTGTGTGATATGTCTGGAATATTTATTAATTATTTATTATTATTAGCTTCAAGGATCTGATCCCCTGTGATCTGAGAGGATGTCTACCATGCTTGGGGATATAAGTCGTATAATTTTATTTGATTGTGACGCCTTTCGAACTTGTCTGTGTCAGTGACGCTAACGTCTAACGTTTTTGACGTCTTTCCATCTAGAACCTTTCTGCCCAAAGTAAAGTAAAGGAAAGTTAAGTGTCATTTATTGCTTGAAATACATGTAGGTACAGGTGTTTATAAGTCTATATTTATGTGAGTCAATGTATTCCTACCGATTTTTCGATGTGCAATAATAATATCTTTGTACAAATAATAATAATTAAAATAAACTTAATAAAATAAAAATTAAACATGAAACTAATTGGATAAAAAACAACTTAAAAAATAGCGAATGTCAAGCCAAAAAATCTTTGTCAGTTAAGAAATAATTTATAGAATAATAACATTTATTTGAAAGAATCATTTGTAACTTTCTCTGAAACTCCATATTCGGCAGTAGTCTTATAGATTGTGGTAATTTATTATAAATGGAGGGTGCCATAGCAAAGGTACTCTTATTCATCATTGCGGTTTTCCTATTTATATGACAGACAAGGGCACCTTATGACATTTATCCGGTTCGTAGTGTTCTCCACTCTAGAACTTTTCTGCCCCAACGGCATCGTATGACGTCTTTCCTGTGCGCGATCTCCAGAACCTTTCTGCCCCAACGGCCGTCTCTCCGAGTCATGTGCCCAATACAAGTATCCGATGCGGATCCTTTAGATACCTACCTATTAGTACATATACCAAGCGGTCAGTAGGCCCGTCAAACAAGTGCTTATGCAACCTTGATTATCGGTATAATTTTTCATAACATTCGCTATGGGTTCCGTATGTTTTTTTCTTTTTTTTATGTTATACGGAGGCAAACAGGCTTACGGCCCTCCTGATGGTAAGTGGTTACCGTCGCCTATTAACATTAGCAACACCTGGAGCATTGCTAATGCGTTGCCTGCCGAACCCCTCCCCCCCTAAAGAGCTCTGGCAACCTTACTCACCGCAGGAACACAACACTATTTGAAACAAATAATGTTATTTGGCTGCGATCTTCTGTAAGGCGGAGGTACCTCCCCAGGCGGGCTGCTCCAATTTAGAGCGAGAAAATCTCGCTGTGCCCTACCTCCTCCAATGTAAGTATAATCTTTCTAATAAAGAAACACTGCTGACCCGAAAAATCAAAACAAGTTCAAACTTTGTGGACAAAACAAGAAAGAATCAGTGACAGGCTCTCCAGAATCAGAGGTGGTAAAAAAAACATTCTAAAAATTAGTACTCATAATTAACTAGCTTCCGCCCGGCTTTGCTCGCGTGGTACCTATATAAAAAAGTAGCCTATATGCTATTCTAGTAAAGAAAAGGAAAAAACTTTATCTAAGTACCTATTCCAAGTTTCAACGAAATCGGTTGAGCCGCTCCGGCGAACTAAAACAACAAACATTCATACATCAAAGCATCTGTATGTATGTGACTGTGTGTTATCTAAACATCCAAACATCCTCACAAACTTTTGCATTTATAATATATAATATTTATATATTTTCAGAAAAGATTTAGTTGATCGTTGGCCTTGGTGGCCCCGGCTGATGAATATGCCTCCATATCTACCTATCCGCGGATGTCGTAAGAGGCGACTAAGGGAAAAAAGCTAGGGGATGGGCAGCAGCGTCCCTTATTTTAACAACGATAGCTCTAACTGCGCTCGCCAACCCGCATGCCCAGCGTGGTGAGTATGGGCAAATCCCCCCACATGATAAGGAATTTTCTGTCTGTGGGGGAGGCCATGTTCAGCAGTGGACGTCGAACGGCTGAAATGATGATGATGATGAGTTGATCGATTATACACGGAACCCTGAATTACTCAGTTCTTTTGTGAAATTGTAACGTTGAGCTAACTTTGAATGTTGAAATCAATCGACAGTTTCCTTAGAAAGCCTTCTTTTCCTTCTTGTTTAAGCCGTGTTTAAACGGTGTGCGATAAATCTGAAATATTGTCTCAAAGGAGCCATTTCATTCTGGGCCTGGTCCATGTACACTACATAGAAAAATTAGGAAAAAATAGGAGATTACAAGAAAAATACAATTTCATTAATTTGAAGACAAATGCGATGGTACAACAATAGTTCTTCTGGTAAGTTTTTTACTATGTGAACACTATTTGAAGGCCGCCATGTTGGTTTATAATTGGCGTTTGACATGACATTGACATGTTTTTCATGTCATGTTGTTTGATTTGATGTTTTGTGTTGTCAGATAAATGTAGGTTGTCAAAATTACATTTCACGCACGTCCATCCGCCATATTTTTGTAGCGCTGTGTGTTGCTCTCTTTGTCGAAGAAAATCTTAATGTACCTTAGAACGAAGTCAATTTAAATAAAATAACCAATTAAATACGTTTACTTTATTGCTTAGCCATATTTTAGAGTAGTGTACACAGTGCTGGCCCAGGCTCCATATATTGATGAAACGTCTCTTTTATTTTATAATGATCCTGTGGTATCATTAGATCTATACCTAGACTAAACTGTAAGAGCCTTGCAATATCGCTAAGCTATATAGCATATTTTAAGCTAAGGATCATTTTGAAAATATTTTTTTATAAGACATATCAAGGAAATATCGCATGCCGTTTGAATACGGCTTTGGTAGGTAGGTACCTACCTATTTCCTTGGTATTTCCGAATGAAAATTTCATTTTTTAAAGAAATATTTATAATAAATATTTTTTCTCGGTCATCCTGCAATGACTGCATTGAAGCCAATGACTGTTGGTGAAACAACCAGTGTGCTGAAAGGATTTAAATGCGTCGCGCAGAGGCTCATGCCCAAAACTGCTTAGAACAGCCCTATTATTGTGTACCTATAGGTATATAGGTAGTTAAATGCCCATTGTGAGGAAGTCAAAAGACAAAAAACTTAGATATTTAATGAAGTTGATTAACGATTATCAGTTCAGTAAGACAATAAAACTAGAATAAGAAAAGCCAGTGTAGATAATCTTTCAATGAACGATGACGGAGCATGGACGGTGACCTCTAATCATCGACAATCAGTTTGCGTTAACATGATATTATGAAACGAAGATGCGCTAACTTTAAGTTGCGTTCAAGCTTTTGGGGACACACGGGAGAATAGTTTGCGCGTGTACGTTAAGAAATGAAATGAAATGAAAATGAATTTATTTGCAACAACAGTAGGTACCTACAAAGTACAGCATAAGATTAATATTGATAAGGTTTAAAGGTGCTCCCTCACCGAGAGCATTTGCCTGTAATGTAACGTTACATTACATCAGTGAGCGAGGAGAACCAAGCATTACATTGTACAACCTGTAATGATACAATCTGTAATATTTTGATACAACTTGTAACATTAATGCGCAACACTTGTAGGTACTACCATGTTGCCGACGCGGGGCGCTCCTCCACTCCCCGTTGTAATGCTCAAAATCGAATCTAAATGTTACATTACAGGCGAATGCTCGTCAGTCAGGGAAGCAGTATTGTAACGTAATGCTCAAAACCTAATCTAAAATGTTACAAGCCAGAATGATGTCTACCGCAGACGTGGCACTGGCGTCTTGTCGTGGGCGCTTATTTATTTATTTATTTAGAATACAGTATAACATCATAACAGGTTTTTTTGGTTCAATAATATTTTTGTGCCTTGAATATTATAATTTTCCCTGTTTTTATCAATATGATTTTAACATAAAGCTAGAGTCCAAACACTCATGGCCCTTAAAGTCTTTTTTGTTTTTATGTTTTTCGAGCGCTCCCGTCTGCAATACTCACTCGTATGTTTCCAAACCTCTGTAGGGGCGATATTACGTGGCCACAATAGTGAAAGGTGGTCAGTTGTGGAGAACGGCAGACGTGTGTGGGGAAAATGATAAAAAAATAGTGTTTTTTTTTAACGGCTGAAGGAGGAGTTTCTGTTTATTTACAGTGAGTACATTTACCTATTACTTATACAGGGTGTTACATATTACTTATACAGGGTGTTACATAATAATACAATCCCGAAAGAGGCTTATTCTTCACCCAATTGGTAATAAAGTCAACGACTTTTGGAAATTCATAAATTTTCATTGAAAAATCACTGCAAAAATCCGGTGTTCAGATCAGTTAAAACTCAATTATTCAGATTTTTTATGTAGCCTTAGTACTTATCAAACTTTTTGGTATTTTTATTATCTTTAAATCTAATAATGTTTTAAAGAAATAAAAATACCAAAAACAGCTAATTAGAAAAATCTATACATGAACATTTTAATTATCTTTCTTATTATTTATAGAATAAGCCCTTTAAGATAAATATAAATATATATATGTATATATATATACATTTCCGAAAGGGGCGTATTCAATCAAAAAAAAAAAAGAACAAAAAATAACAAAATTAGTTATCGAATTAGCTATTTTTGGATGCATATTATGAATCAACTTGTGTAGGCTACTATTTATCCGGGTACGCGTGCAAAGCCGCGGGCACAAGCTAGTAATAAATAAATAAATAAATATTCCGGACATATCACACACGCTCAACTGATCCCAAACTAGGCATAGCCTGTACTATGGGTACCAGAGACTGATATATAATAGATATATATTTAACACCCAGACACAGAACTAACATCTGTGTTTGTCACAAATGTTTGTCCAGTGCGAGAATCAAACCCGCGATCTCTAGAGCAGAAGGCAGAGTTACTACCAACTGAACTATGAGGCCAGTCAAAACATTGTGAAGTAGGTACGATATAAGTAATATCGCGTTGCTTACGCTACATTTTAACGCTCATTCTTACATCAGATAAGCTATAGCACGCACATTTTATTTCATAACTAAAGAACTGTATTAAAGAAATAGAGATGAGTCGTACTTGCTATTTCGCGTACCAGATCCATAACGTATCGTATTTTACAAGAACCAGGTACTAAATACTTGAAAGTATTACTTCGACCGCGCAAGTCCGCCGCGTACTCAAGGTCGTACGTACGGTCGGGTTGCGACTGCGCGGCGCACCCGAGTATTTTTATTTAGAATTAGAATTATTTATTTCAGTTAAAACAGCAAGCTTACAGTATATACCAAAGTGCCTACTGTCTAAAATTAAAACTTAAATATACTCTTAGCGAATTAAATATTATAAAAATGTTATCATTAAAGATGTCGACATGTTGGACCTCGTGTACATAGGCATTTAAAAGAGTGAGAGCTCTTAGCGTTGTTGTTAATACGTCCAAGTATCGTGAAGTCGTACCAGTTACGTATAGTTTGATGCGAGAACCTGGTTTAAAAACCTGGTTGCGTAAATACGAACCACCTCTAAAAGAAACACTAAAAGTCGTGTTCAAACAGCATGCGATATATTCTCGATATATCGAAAACAGTGAATAGTTTTTAAGTGCCATATTCATAGCTTTAAGACCTCTCTGTAACACCTATTCCTGCAAATAAACATCTTGAATCTTGAATCGAGGTGGCAAACAAGCATACGGCCCACCTGTTGTTACCGTGGCCTATGAGCGCTTGCAATACCAGAGGCATCACGCACGCGTTGCCGACCCCGAACCCCCCTCTCCCTAAAGAGCTCTGGCAACCTTACTCACCACAGGAACACAACACTATTTGAAACAAATAATGTTATTTGGCTGCGATCTTCTGTAAGGCGGAGGTTCCTCCCCAGGCGGGCTGCTACAATTTAGAACGAGAAAATCTCGCTATGCCCTACCTCCTCCAAAAATCCTATCCTAATATATTAAACATGCGAAAGTTTGTGAGGATGTTTGGAAGTTTGTTGTTCAATCACGCCGTAAAGGCTCAACCGATTTCGTTGAAACTTGGAATATATAGAGTTCTTTACTTTTAATGTAGGTAAGACGAACAAAAACGAACAAAGCCGCGGGCATGTGGTTGCTAGTGTCATATAAAGTTACTTTCAAAGAGAGCTTTACCTCTACTGAATAATAAATAACACCCAGCCGTCACATACACAGTCCTGACCCCACACTAGGATTCCTTGTGTCGTGGGTATCAGAAACTACGAGTACCATGGTACCACAACACCCAGACCCGGAACTAATAATTGCAGATCATGTAAATGTTTTCCCGCAGCGGGAATCGAGCCCGCACCCCTTGCATCTCAGATGGGCACTCGCCCACTACGCTACCTAGGCTTAGGGGAAGATTGGGGTTCAGATCTCGTCTGGGTTAAACATTTTTGGAAGTTATGAAAATCATTGTGTACAGTTTTGGCCTCATAGCTCAGTTGGTAGTAACTCTGCCTTCTGCGCTAGAGGTCGCGGGTTCGATTCCCGCACTGGACAAACATTTGTGACTAACACAGATGTTTGTTCAGTGTCTGGGTGTTTAATATTCATCTATTATGTATATCAGTCTCTGGTACCCATAGTACAGGCTATGCCTAGTTTGGGATCAGTTGACCGTGTGTGGTATGTCCGGAATATATTTTATTGATTGATTTATTTAGTGTTTGAAAATGATTTTTGATTTTGAAAATGGTTTTTCATTGTACAAAGGTTTCCTTGTTTTGCAGTTAATAACAGAGGAAGCGTAAAACCTAATTTCAAAATGGCGAAGGGAACCAAGGTTATTCCCGACCTGATGAACGATTACCAGTAAGTTTTTTTTTAAATAGGTAATAAAGAGTCTTTTAAAGTATGTAGCATCTAGGTTTATTATCAATAAAACTGTGACCTATAACTGTTGTTACGAATAAAATATGAACTATGAACTATGTCTCATTAAATAATGCTTAAAAGACGTTAGGAGACCAGTAAGTAGTTTATTAAGCGGCGAAGCACTGGTGATGGTAGTAGCCCCCCTTCCGATCCACAGAGCTTCCCCAGCTCGGGGCCTATGTGTTACTTGTAGCACCTAACTTTACCGACCGGGATTCGAACCCGCGCCCTGCACTAGCACAAGCACTAGTGTGTGTGTGGAGGTGTGTAAGGTGCAAATGTTAGGTGTTATCTTACTAACATTATAAATGCGAAAGTTTGTGAGGATGTTTGGATATTTGTTGTTCAGTCACGGCTCAACCAATTTCGTTGAAACTTCGAATATATAAAGTTCTTTACCTAGAAAAGCTTTTATGGTACTTATATGCTACTTTTAATAAACAGGCATAGCTTCACCTAGTTCTAAGACGTTTGTGTGA
Source organism: Anticlea derivata (assembly GCA_947579855.1). Lineage (NCBI taxonomy): Eukaryota > Metazoa > Arthropoda > Insecta > Lepidoptera > Geometridae > Anticlea > Anticlea derivata. Next base: position 1,038,284 of record OX388287.1, on the reverse strand, counting down.
AGTGATCCTAGTGATTTTATTGAAATAAAAACCTTTGACTTTATCTGGGTACCATACGAGCGAAGACGCGGGAGGAAGCTAGTCTAACATACTAAATTTGTATTGTTCTTCCACTAGAAAAAACATGGAACTCCTCAACGGTAACGACCCTGATGCCGTGAACCTGAACCGTGTCAATCTGGAAAACCCCGATGCCACTGAGGCTGTAGCAGATTTCTACGATGGGTCCATTCTCATGGTTACCGGGGGGACTGGCTTCGTGGGGAAAGGTATGCTTGGGGAGCGACATGGGCTGACTTTTTGACTGACAGACTGACCGACCAGCCAGGCAATTGTGTAAGCAAAATGGTAATGGGAGATCGCAATTTTAAGGATGATTTAAACAATTTAAGCGACATCTGAAGATTTTCAAAAATGTAAAGGAAGAAGCTAAGGTCAAGTTTAGAACGTTTTGAATGTTGCTATGATTGTTAAAATTAACCCCAAAGTACAGGATAACCAAGAAAGAATCAGTTACATGACAAGAAGAAGAAGCAAATTTTCTCTCTATTCAGTCACGAATCACGTCGATGGTCGATGATCAACCATGATCGATCAACTATCGACCAAAATTTTTGAAACAAATATTAGGTATATTATCTTTGGTTGTAGGTACATACATGATTAAAAAAACATAGCTATCAAATTGATAGCCTGCTTTTTTCAAGTCCCTTAATATAGCGATGTTTCCTCTACCAGCTCTCCTGGAGAAACTCCTGAGGAGTTGTCCTGGCATAGAGACAATTTACGTGCTGATGCGACCGAAGCGTGGGCTCAGCGTCGACCAGAGGTACAAGGAACTGCTGAAGAACCAGGTGAGAATTTCCACTATACTCTGCCAAGAGGCTTAGGGGGTGTTCCAGTTGCCACTTACGGACTCCATGTCAAAAATACGAAAAGTCCTTTTTTTTACTGTTATACGGAGGCAAACAGGCTTACAGCCCTCCTGATGGTAAGTGGTTACCGTCGCCTATTGACATCAGCAACACCTGGAGCATTGCTAATGCGTTGCCTGCCGAACCCCTCCCTCCATAAAGAGCTCTGGCAACCTTAGTCACCGCAGGAACACAACGCTATTTGAAACAAATAATATAATTTGGCTGCGATCTTGATGAAGGAGTATAAGTCAAAGTCAAAAGGCGTTTATTTCAATAAAATCACTTTGAAACATCAACTAGGTGAAGCTACGCCTGTTCCTCGCGCCTACAAGAATCAGGCAACAAACACGGCGCGCGTGCCTATCATTTTTTTCGATGATCCTTTTTCACAAAATGGAATTTAAAGCTTCGTCTGTATGACTTTACTCCTTGTATATCCCTAAGTCTATCCTGTGTTTTTGTGTGTAAGCCAGATAAACATATTATATTCTATCAAAGAGCTAATGTTAACATTCCAGGTGTTCGATCGAATCCGCTCGCGTTGGCCGGACCGTCTCTCCAAGCTCTATCCCATCACCGGCGACGTCTCCGTGCCGAACCTCGGCGTGAACGCTGACCAGCAAGTACTCCTGAGGAAGGTGACGGTACTGTTCCACTCAGCTGCCACGGTGCGGTTCACGGAGCCGCTGGCTGCAGCTGCCGGGCTCAATGTGCAGGGAACCGCCTCTCTGCTGCAGTTAGCTGGCAATATGCCGCATTTGAAGGTAAGGTCTACCAAAGAAGATGACGGCAAGAGACAGGGGTGTCAGACTCAATTGGATAGAGCCACTCAAATCAAATCAGTAGGTGTTTATTTCAATAAAATCACTAGGATCACTTTGAAACGTCTTAGAAACTAGGTGAAGCTACGCCTGTTCCTTGCGACCACTTTGCTCATATTTTACTATCATCTAGCTTGTTCCCGCGGCTTCGCTCTTGTGATGCCTACATGCAAAGTAGCCTGTATGCTGCTCTGGGTAAAGAACTCTATCTTTGCCAAGTTTTATAGAAATCGGTTGAGCCGTCACGGCGTAATTGAACCACAAACATCCAGACTTACAAACATCCTCACAAGCTTTCGCATTTATAGTAGGATTCGACCCTTGTTTAAACGGTGTACGATTTGTCACTTCAAATTTGTTTCGAAATGAACCTTACAACTACTGGTTAGAGTTCATTTTGAGTTTAACATTTTGAGGACGTGCGATATAGTTCGATATCGCAAGCCTCTACAATTCAAACTCAAATTGACTTTATTCAGTAGACGTAGGGATAATTTTAAAATGTATTTATTTATTTATTTTTTTATTTTGACGCACAATCGTAAAAATAATAATTATAAAACACAGATTAGAACTAGGTAGTATCATAAATATCATGTGCGTACAGCAAAAGTATTAACAGTAAACAAAAAACATTTTACCTAAAATGAGAAAAAAAAAAAAAAAACAAAACTAAGATAAAATTCCTACAAAAATTAAAGTAAAAAGTGAAGTGAGTTACATGTTTGAGTTATCCCATAAACTCTAGTCGCCATTTTTGTCCACAGGCCTTGGTGCATGTATCAACAGCCTACAGCAACGCCCCGCGGTTCAACATAGACGAGCGCGTGTACCCCCCGCCTTATGACCCTGAGGGCATCGTGAGGTGCACCAAGATGCTGCCCCCTGAGACTGTGGAACTCATCTCTGAGACTCTACAGGTAAGACCCCCCCACCATTATCATCTATATCTGCACTCATCATCATCATCAGCCTGTAGAAGTCCACTGCTGGACATAGGCCTCCCCCAAAGAGTTCCACGACGAACGGTCTTGAGCCTTCTCCATCCACCGACTTCCCGCAACCTTCACAATGTCGTCGGTCCATCGGGTGGGGGGCCTTCCAACCCTGCGTCACCCGGTTCGTGAGCGCCATTCGAGAACCTTTACTCCCCAACGGTTGTCGGTTCTGCGAGCTATATGACCTGCCCATTGCCACTTCAACTTGCTAATTCTGAGAGCTATGTCGGTGACCTTAGTTCTTCTACGGATCTTATCACGCAGTGAGACCTATAGTTAACGACCAAGTCTCAGTGCCATAAGTCATCACTGGCAACACGCACTGATTGTAGACTTTCGTCTTGAGGCTCCGCGGTATCTGCGACGAGAAGATATGACGAAATTTCCCAAACGCTGCCCATCCGAGTTGGATTCGTCGGTTGACCTCTTTGTATATTATATCTGCACTATACAACTATATCTGCTACGCCTGGAGTCGTTTAGAGAGACGTACTTCTTTTTTTGTATTTCAATAAAATCACAAGGATGAAAGAATTAGGCCATAGGCCCTTTTCAGGGACATCATACCTCAACATGGTCACTGACCTAATACGGGTGACAAATAAAGAATCAGTGAAACGACAAGAAGAAGACAAGGATCACTTTGAAACGTCTTAGAACTAGGTGATGCTACGCCTGTTCCTCGCGACCAAGCCTAGAAGAATCAGGCAACAAACACGGCTTGGTGTCTCATTCACAGACAGAGCAAATTCCTTCAAGTGGGGGGATTTGCCCATACTCACCACGCTGGGCATGCGGGTTGGCGAGCGCACTCAGAGCTATCATTGTTGAAATGAGGGACGCTGCTGCCCATCCCTTAGCTTTTCTCCCTTAGTCGCCTCTTACGACATCCGCGGATAGGTATATATGGAGGGGCCGATTCTTCAGCCGGGGCCACCACGGCCAGGGAAAAAATACGACTTAAAATACGCATGCTAGTTTTCATGTATTTATTTATTCCAGGGTGAGCACCCCAACCCCTACACCCTGACGAAGGCTCTAGCGGAGTCCATAGTCTACAGTCACACGAATCTGCCTGTCTGTATCGTGAGACCTTCTATTGGTAAGTTTATCATCTTTGTTGAGTTAGGGCCATGTTGTAATATGATGTACGTCGACTTTAAATCCGAAGGTCATGGGTTCGAATCTCAGCTATTCACTATTGATTGAGAGCACTGGTGGAAAGTAAAGTAAAGAAAAGTAAAGTAAAGTAAAAATTTATTGCTTGAAATACATGTAGATAGGTGGACACATGGAGAGGTGGTAGTGGCCCTTCCGATCCACAGGTCGTGGGTTCGAAACCCTGTCATGAACCAATGGATTTTCCGTTCGGAAAATGTATGTGCGCTATGCTAGTGCTATCAAACGGTGAAGGAAAACATCTGAGGAAACCGGCATGTCCTAGAAATCCGAAGACATGTGACATGTTCACGAAAGGAGCATGAGGCGCACTTTAATCCTTTCACTACACTGACTCTTTCATTGTCGGTCATAGGCCCTTTTCAGGGCCACCATACCTCAACCTGCTCACTAACCTAATACTAGATCAAGAAATAATTATTGATGACAAGAAAAAGAACTAATGAATTTTACTAAAATATTATGTGCGTATCGCCGTTTGAACGCTGCATGGGTATCTTAAAAACATTGTAACTCATGAATTAATTCGATTGATACCGTGTGAATAAGCAAGGTGCGTTACGAATCGATATTTCTTTGAATAATAGAGTTATGCTATGAGAAAGGTCGTGAAGACACGCGTGGGTCCAATTACGTGTCTGATAGACATACATTTTTCATGGTGACGTATCCCTTGATTCTACCCCTCACGATGCGGCTAATTTGTCATACTTCTACAGAAGTTTTCAAACCAATGTTGGGAATTTTTATTCCCAACATTGGTTGAGCCCAATGATTTGAGTACTGGGGTGTTTGGGAATATATCCTCAATTTGGAGTCAGCAAGCGCAATTGTGCTTTCCATTAAATGCTTATGGTTGGTGGAGATCCTACAGGACGGGTAGAGAGAGAGTGCAGATTTGTTATTTACAGGAGTATAATATTTACAATAGGTACATGGTATTTACAGAGAATAATAGAAGATTTTAGGAAACACGATACAGCACACGACCAGAGTAAAAGTAAAAGTAGTCTGACAGACCGTCGTCCGACCGAATCAACAATTCGTTCTATTCTTCGTCGCTATGCCAACTGAGAGGTATTTGAATTTGGCGGCGACGGAGTGATAGTGGTGGCGTAGCTCGCCACATGCTAACAGAATCGGTCGTCTAACTTAACATGACCATGAAAGAACCAGTAACATGTATTACATACCTACATGATAGATAGATAAGATAGATAAATTGTTTATTTGACACACACACAAATACAGCACAGACAGAGATAAAAGCAAACAGAAGAAACAACAGCAGATAACAATCACACAAAATAAAATAAAGCTTAGTAGGTAGGCAGGTTAACAGTAAAAAAAGACTAATACAAGTAGCAATACAACATACACAAGATACATGTTCGATAGGCCTCATAGCTCAGTTGGTAGTAACTCTGCCTTCTGCGCTAGAGGTCGCGGGTTCGATTCCCGCACTGGACAAACGTTTGTGTGATGAACACAGATGTTTGTTCTGTGTCTGGGTGTTAAATATATAATAAAAAATATATATCTATTATCTTTATCAGTCTCTGGTACCCATAGTACAGGCTATGCCTAGTTTGGGATCAGTTGACCGTGTGTGATATGACCGGAATATTTGACCGGAATATTTATGTGATTTTTTCTCTTACAGTGACAGCGGCCTTGCAAGAGCCTTTCCCGGGATGGATCGATAACGTTTACGGAGTCACTGGTAAGAATCCTACTAATAATATTAATGCGAATGTTTGTGTGGATAATGATAAATAAATAAATAAATATTCCGGACATATTCACACGGTCAACTGATCCCAAACTAGGCATAGCCTGTACTATGGATACCAGAGACTGATGTTTACAATAGATAAATATTTAACACCCAGACACAGAACAAACATCTGTGTTTATCACACAAATGTTTGTCCAGTGCGGGGATCGAACCCGCGACCTCTAGCGCAGAAGGCAGAGTCACTACGAACTGAGCTATGAAGCCTGTCAATAATGACCTCGAATGTCTTTTATCTGGCTCATGTAACTTATTCTTGGTCTTCCTCTTCCGTTTTCCTTCTACCTTTCCTTCAACGATGTTCTTTAAGAAGCTGTCATGTCGTAAAATATGTCCAAACATTTTCAACGGCGTGTCATCATCATCATTTCAGCCGCACGACGTCCGCTGCTGAACATGGCCTCCCCCACAGACAGAGCGAATTTTTTTTATTTTTTTTATTTATTTATTCAGGACAACAAACAATTACACTTAAAAATTACATAACAAATCTTATAGAATAGGTGGTTCTTAAAGTATAATCAGCCCCGTTGTCCACAAATTAGGGTATACTTAAAAAGGGTGTTGTGTAAGAGTGTGACATATTTGTAGGTAGGTATTTAAAAGACTACCTTATCATGTGGGGGGATTTGCCCATACTCACCACGCTGGGCATGCGGTTTGGCAAGCGCAGTTAGAGCTATCGTTGTTAAAATGAGGGACGCTGCTGCCCATCCCCTAGCTTTTTTCCCTTAGTCGCCTCTTACGACATCAACGGCCGGTATGATGGTGAAAATTGAGAGTTTATCTAGCGTGATGTCACCATGTTAGGTCCAGTTTGAAAACCAGCGTTGCTTCCCTACTGTGTTCGGGAGTGGCTTAAGCTGAGAATTAGACCTAGTTTGGCCGCACAGTCGCACTAAGAAACATACTTAACTTTGTTAACCTGCCTACTTATTATGTTCGTAAACCTATTTGCCGATATATTTCGTTGAGGATATTGATATATTCAATATAAGTTTGACGAAATTCACAGATATGGTCATACGATTTTTGAGGATGACACAAAATATTGTGTAGTTTAGTAATTATGTAGATATTTTTGTATGCTTCTCATTTCTCGCTTTGGTGGATCATAGCAATGTTAAATTTATAAATAAATACATTTTTTTTTTCTTTTATTTTTTTTTCTTATTATTTGTTTCAAATAGTGTTGTGTTCCTGCGATGAGTAAGGATGCCAGAGCTCTTTAGGGGGAAGGGGGTTCGGGGTTGGCAACGTGTGCGTGATGCCTCTGGTATTGCAGGCGCTCATAGGCTACGGTAACAGCTTAAAAAAAGGCGTAGGTAGGTATCTTGTTTTGTTTTTAATGTTAAATTATTGTTACTGTGTTTTTAATATTTTTGTACTGTGTGTGTGTCAAATAAATAAAATATTCTTTTTATTCTTATTTTATTCTACCAGGAATAATAATGGAGATATCCCGCGGCACTTACCGCTCAGGGTACTGCCGGGAGAAATACGTGGTAGACCTAGTGCCTGTCGACATTGTAGTCAGCTCTTGCATCCTGGCTGCTTGGAGACAGGGCGTGAAGCAGTAAGTATCAAATCAAAAGGAGTTTATTTCCATATGTATTTTAGGTTATTACTGGTAATGTATAAATCTGAATCTGACATCCGTGACGCATTGCATGGTTCCAACGGAAGACCAGCGGACTTTTTGGCGGGAACTTGCGAAGTGATGTTGTGCTCTCAATTTATTTTACAAAACTAGTGTTAAATTGAATACTATTGTGTAATTATGGTGGTGTTTTGCGTAATATTGTTTGAGTAAACCGCACAAGTGAAGTGAAATAGAATGATTGCGTGTATCGTCATTTTTCGAGTTGCCAAGAGGTCCCTCGAGGTTTTAGTAAAATAGCCACCATCATATCTTACTAAAACTGAACTTGACTTGACTTGACGATGACTTGACCATGAATAAGATGAAAAATAAAGACGAAAGAATAAAAATAACAAGGAAAAATAAACGTAAGACTTGGCGGTAAGGCCTAGATGCCATAGCCATCCCGAAGGGGGAAAAACATCAAAAAAAAAAAAAAGGGAAGACCAGCGTTGTGCTGCCAACACGGCACAACAAATGCTGAGTTGGACTCCAATTTGTGACGAAGCGTGGACTGGGTGCTAGGACACACATTCTTACAACCTGTACCTTTTTTCTTAATTTTTTATATAATATTTTTTTCTTTGCCTGTGTTTTTTCTTTATTTGTTTTTTTGTTGTTTTTGTTTTGTCAACATTTTTGTTGTTATTAGGTATTATTATTAAATAAATAAATAAATATTCCGGACATATCACACACGGTCAACTGACCCCAAACTAGGCATAGCCTGTACTATGGGTACCGGAGACTGATATACATAATAGATAAATATTTAACACCCAGACACAGAACAAACATCTGTGTTTATCACACAAATGTTTGTCCTGTACAGGAATCGAACCCGCGACCTCTAGCGCAGAAGGCAGAGTTACTACCAACTGAGCTATGAGGCCAGTCAAATTATTATTTTTTCTGTGTGTCTCATTGTTGTATTGTCGTCACAAATTTATTTGTATTTTCTTTCTTTCTTTCAATAAAATCACTAGGATCACTTTGACACTAATTGCATCCGAATACTGAAACGTCACTTAACTATTTAAGGTCTCAATTATTTGAGACGCCGCTATCGTCCAGAATTCTATACTCATACATCAATAAGTTCACCACGTAAATTTAAGTGACGTTTCAGTATTCGGGCGTTAGAGACATTTATAAATCAAATGCTATTAATTTGTCTCGCTAAAACTCGAGAACGGCTGGACCGATTTAGCTGATTTTGATTTTGAAATGTTTGTCTAAGGATGGTTTAAACGGTGAGAAAATATGGAAAAATTGCGAGAGCGAAGGGAGAGCTTTAATGTCGTTAGGATAGGTGATACGAAGTACACCGGGTCATCTAGTCTAGTTAGTTATAAAGATGATGAAAATATTAAAAACAGCTTTCCAGAAAAAAATGTTTTTCCGATTATATTCTTTCTTTTTGTGGATAGAATAAGCCCCTTCCGGGATGGTATACATGTTATGAATCAGCTTGTGTCACCTGTGGCTGAGGCACCTAGATAAAAAGTAGCCTAATCTTTCCTCAGAGATTCTAGTATAAATTTTTTTCAGGCCAGGAAGGTGCCCAGTGTACAACGTAACCTCAGGCAGCATCAACCCCCTGCAGTGGGGTCAGTTCACCAAGCTCTGCGTCAAATGGGCAAGAGAGAACCCCACCAAGTAAGTTCAAGATGGGTGGCCGCTAACTGCACTAAACCGTCTGCAAACGTCAGGAGATATGACCTTGATATCTATTTAAATAAAGGAGTATCCACTCACTCACTTACTGACAGACTCATCACGAAATGTCCGAAGCTACTGGGTCGAGGAGTCTGAAATTTGGCACAAGCATTTTTTAGGGTAGTAGGCGCCACTATGAACGGATTTTCCAAAACTCAACTCCTAATGGGGTGAAATAGGGGTTGAAAGGTTGTATGAAGTCGTATGCTTTTGAAGTTAGAGACATCAAAATCGGTTATCGGTTAATGAAATGAAATGAAATGAAATAAATTCATTTTGACAAATACAGACAGAAGACACAAAAACAATAGAATAAAGGTTAACGATAGGGAGATAGGTAGACATAACACGGATAACATACAGTACAAACAACAACACAAGTGCTAATTAGTCTCCCGTGTGTGTGAGGTGTAAAACAGGCATGGTCTCAGCATAATGTTAATGCGCACCATATTTTTTCTAATACAAAAACTCATTGGTACACGGCTGAGCTCGGACCCACGACCTTCGGATCGAAAGGCCGGGAACATCCCACCAGGCCAACATTTTAAGAAAATTATTGTATATGTGCATGGACGGAGCCTCTAAGAGGCGCACTTTAATCCGTTCACCACACTGATTCTTTCACCGACGGTTATAGACCCTTTTCAGGGCCAACACACCTGAACCTGCCAGGCTATTGCGTAAGCAAAATGTTAATGAAGATCGCAATTTTAGAGATGATTTTATCAATTTTAGCGACATCTGAAGTATATCAAACATGAAAAGGAAGAAGCTAAGGTCTTGAAATTTTCCCTTGTCAAGTTTGGAATGTTTTGAATGTTGCTAAGATTGTTAAAATTACCCTCAAAGTTACGATCTTCATTGCCATTACGCTTAGGCAATTGCACCCCTGGTCACAGACCTAATGCAAGATGACCAAGAAAGAATCAGTGATACGAAAAGATAGATAGATAGATAGATAGAAAATTCTTTATTGCACATAAAAATAGTACAAAGGCGAACTTAATGCTAAAAAGCATTATCTTACAGATAACCTTTGTGTTTGTGGACAGAAGATGTGAAGGTAGTGCACAGGAGAGGGAACAATTGAGATCATAAAAACGAAAATAAAAGGAGTTATGATGCTAATTACTTACTAAAACTTTGAGAGAAATAGGATTTTAATACATACTAGTTTAAAAATAAATAAGTTCAATACATAAATATATAGATACCATAATAAATACATATGCATACCAATAAAATATTGTAAATAAGAAAACAAATGCTCATTTTTGTATCATTTTATCAAAGAGATGATTTGAAAAGAAGAAGGACAATGAGATTATTCGTGCTTGGGCCACAGGTTTAAATGTTTTTTTTTTGCAGATATGTGATGTGGTACCCGAACTTCGCCTTCACCGAATCCAGGTTCGTCAACACGTTCTGGGAGGTGAGCTGTCACTTTCTGCCCGCATTCCTCTATGATATGCTGCTGAAAGCCCAGGGGAGGAAGGCTATGTAAGTAATCTGTAGTCAAGGTGTTGTGCACGAAAGGATCCTATAAAGCCGTGTTTATATGGAGTGCGATATGTCATCTAAAATGTATTTCATAATGATCCTTCTGAATAAAGGATTTGACATAATTTTTAATTTAATTTATTTATTTCGGTTGTTCACTATAATTGTTAGTACATTTATCTACCTATAAACTATGTTAGTAACCATAAAAACAGATCTCAAATTATTCATGTCACATATTATCAGAAAACATTAAACAAATTATTATTGCAAAAATAAATTAAATTTACTTAATATTGAAAATTCTAACTAGATTAATATAAGCATGTAAATGTCAATATAATATTCAAGAATTCTTATTGATTAAGTAAAGTCCAGAGATAAATAAATAGTAACCTACAGTTAATATACTTATAATAGTCAAAATAGTAATTTATTGTAATTATTATAAGTCAATTTGTACACAATTCATTTTCTACTAAAAGTATCATACATTCATAATTATATCACAATGTCAAATATAAATATAATTAAAATTTCATAAACAATTATGAAAAAAATAATAATTTAGAAATAATTCTAGACATTTGATATATCGCATCGCAAGCTTCAAACAACTTCTACTACTACCTAACTCAAGCTCAAAATTGACCTTTTGTCGAGTAGAGATAAATATTTAAATTTTTAGAGATAAGGATCATTATTGAATACATTTTAGATAAAACTAGTGTTTAATTGAATAACATTGTGTTTTACGTAATATTGTTCGAATAAAGCGAACAAGTGAAATGAATAAAAATTCTTTTGTGAGTCGTGACTTTTCGGGTGTTGGCGTGAAAAGGCACCCGAAGATTTAGTAAAATAGCCATCACCTTAAATAATTAATTGACTCTGGCGTTATCACCATATCTTACTAAAACATACATGACTAAAAATATAATAAATAAATAATTTTCCGGACATATCACACACGGTCAACTGATCCCAAACTAGGCATAGCCTGTACTATGGGTACCAGAGACTTATACATAATACATTATAGATATATATTTAACACCCAGACACAGAACAAACATCTGTGTTAGTCACAAATGTTTGTCCAGTGCGGGAATCGAATCGAACCCGCGACTTCTAGCACAGAAGGCAGAGTTACTACCAACTGAGCTATGAGGCCTGTCAAATAATAACAAAATAATGAGATAAGCTCAAAAAAATCACTTGAGGCTTGGCTGTAAGGCCTAAACTACCATTGCAAGCCCGCAAGGAGAATAGTACATTATGGTATAAGTGTGTAACGTTGGTCATTACCGCTGAGGCGTCATTGAGACCCGAGCCGTTAGGCGAGGCTCTCTTATGACCCTCGGCTTTATGTGCCTAATTGCGGTGACATTAGAGCCACTTTATGAGCAAGTGGGTTGAAAAACATATTTTTTTTTTTAAATAAATATTCCGGACATTTCACACACGGTCAACTGATCCCAAACTAGGCATAGCCTGTACTATGGGTACCAGAGACTGACATACATAATAGATATATATTTAACACCCAGACACAGAACAAACATCTGTGTTAGTCACAAATGTTTGTCCATTGCGGGAATCGAACCCGCGACCTCTAGCGCAGAAGGCAGAGTTACTACCAACTGAGCTATGAGGTCAGTCTTTGTCTTTTTTTTTTATGTTATACGGAGGCAAACAGGCTTACGGCCCACCTGATGGTAAGTGGTTACCGTCGCCTATTGACATCAGCAACACCTGGAGCATTGCTAATGCGTTGCCTGCCGAACCCCTCCCCCCCCTAAAGAGCACTGGCAACCTTACTCACCGCAGGAACACAACACTATTTGAAACAAATAATGTTATTTGGCTGCGATCTTCTGTAAGGCGGAGGTATCTCTCCAGGCGGGCTGCTCCAATTTAGAGCGAGAAAATCTCGCTGTGCCCTACCTCTCTAAAACTCTCTCTTCTTCCTGCCCTTGTCTCACATTATGTGGGGTCGGCACAACATGTTTTCTTCTTCCACTCTCTTCTGTTTGCCGTCATCTCCGCACTCACATCTTTCTTACTCATGTCATCTTTAATACAATCCATCCATCTTTTCTTCGGCCTTCCTCTAGTTTTATATCCATGCACATTCATACCTAACGCTCTTCTCGTTACATGACTTCATCCCTCCTCATGACATGCCCATACCATGCTAACCTATTACTTCTCAACTTTTCCGTCTAAAACTCTCTCTATCTTAGTCTATTTATCTTCACTTCTAGAATGATGAAGCTAGCCCGCCGTTTCAAGATGGCCGCTGCTACCGGAGAGTACTTTGCGAACCACGAGTGGCAGTTCGGCGTGTCGGAACTAACAGCGCTGCGTGACGACGCCGCAACCACCTGCGACGGGAATTCCTTCCTCCACTGGCCTGTGTTCGACTGGGATACGTATATCGGAGCGTATATGCTGGGGATTAGGAAGTTTATACTAAAGGATAGTGTCGAGTCGCTGCCCGCTGCTAGGAATAAGTTGAACAGGTGAGGAATGTTATCTTCTAGCTTCCACCCGCGGCTTTGCACGCGTGTTACCTCCTCAGTTTCAATATTTTGTATTTTTGTCTATATTCTTTATTCTTTATTATACACAGAAAATACATACAAAAAACAAACTAAATGAAAGGACATATACAAAGGCGAGCTTAACCCTAAAAAGAGTTTTCTTCCAGCAAACCTTTGAGGCTAGAGATAGGTGGTTATAGAGGTAGGGTTCGTGTACAAGACCAATGAATAAAAAAAAAAATAGTAGATGTATAAACAAACTATTCTAATAAAATATACTTATATTAGATACCTAAATATAAACTTATCACTATGAACAAACTACTTATATAATAATATTACGATAAATGTCTATATGATAAATGTTCGTCATATATTCTCGTCATTATTATTATATATTCGTACCGATGATGATGATGCATACACAAATCGGTGTCTGTGTGTTGGTAGTTATAAAGTTATGTGCGTTATTTAAATTATGTTTTCCTTTTTAAAATTATATGGCTGTTATAGGTGTAGTAAGTGAAAGCTGAAATAAAATACTTGAATTGAATTGAATATGTCATTGATAAGTAGGATAAAGGTATCATCATCATCATCAGCCTGTAGAAGTCCACTGCTGGACATAGGCCTTCCCCAAAGAGTTCCATGACGAACGGTCTTGAGCCTTCTCCATGCACCGACTTCCCGCAACCTTCACAATGTCGTCGGTCCATCGGGTGGGGGGTATATGCATTGGGATAGGTACTTACCTAACTGTTGTAAACTCGCTTTAGCACCTGCACAAACCTTAGTGGTTTTTAGATGCTAGTTTAAGAAAAAATGATTTAAGTTTAATTGTTAAATATGATAAAAACTTATTAAAAAAAAACATAAAAAGTAGCCTGTATGCTATTCTAGGTAAATAACTCTTTAATTCCAAGTTTCAACGAAATCGGTTGAGCCGTTACGGCGTGATTGACTAACAAACATCCAAATATCCTCACAAACTTTCGCATTTGTAATATTAGTAAGATATCGGCTATAAAGGTACGCGTTCCAAGTGAGGCAAACAAGCTTCTCTTAAAGTTCTGTAAATTGTTATAAAATTTGATTTTGAAAATTTGAACTCAATAATTTTGAATTAGGTTTTTATACAAAAGATTTCAACGCGCTCTCCCCATTATTTTTATTTTTTATCTACGAAATTTTCTGCTCCACTGAAGTTAACCATATTTAATCATTTTGCAGGTTGTACTGGCTCCACAGATTTTTCCAAGCTGCCACAGGGTACTACATCTTTAGACTGCTGGCTGGCCGTCTGCGGTAAATTATAGATAATTAATTTTGTTAAATATACTTGTATAACCCCCTGAAACTGTCGAGCCAAATTATTATGCGCTGGAATGTCCAAGGATGTACTCGTTGATTTTTTCCTTACCTAACAAATTGCTCCCAATGAGAGAGTGACGCCGTGTTCGTACGACGTGCGATATCTCATTAAGATGTATTTCAAAATGATCCTTATCTCTAATGGATAAAGTCAATTTTGGGTTTGACTTTCAAGGGGCCTTGCGATATCGTACGTCCTCAAAAAGATTATTTTTAACCGACTTCAAAAAGGAGGAGGTTCTCAAGTCGGCTGTATTTTTTTTAAATACATTATAGATATACACACATACACACACATACGAGTACATTACACATTATAAATATAATCGCCCGTCGTATGAACACTGATAAAACAGTTTACAGTTATTCAGTAAGCTTCTTGCACACCTAACTTTATTATTAATCATAATTTTGTTATTCTTGTTAATTTTGTTTTGACATTTCAAGTGTATAATACATGCATATGGAGTTATATAAATTAATTGAAGTGGAGCAAACATTACCCCCTTGTTTGTAAGAATATCATGTACTAAACTGATTTTTTTGAACACGTGATTTTATTTTATAAGTTGTGTTATTTAATGTATATAATTGTGTTTGTCTGTTACTTTCTGGAGTTACACTATAATTGTACTAAAAAGGAGTTTCCATCCCACTAGAGCCAAAGTCAAAGTCAAAAGGCGTTTATTTCAATAAAATCACTAGGATCACTTTGAAACGTCTTAGAAACTAGGTGAAGCTACGCCTGTTCCTCGCGACCAAGTCTACAAGAATCAGGCAACAAACACGGCTTGCTGCCTATCATTTTTTTCGAGGATCCTTTTTCACAAAATGGAATTTAAAGCTTCAGTGTGGTGCCGATCGAACTAGGCGAGGAGACCACGCCCGCGCAGTTACTTTCATACAAACTTCAGCCCCCTTTGAACTCCCTCCCACACGACGTGTCGAAGAACTCCCACCCGATTAACCGACAGCATTTAGAAGGCTAGAACTCAGTGGAAGAGAATGCTAAGACCGTTCGTAGTGGCACTCTTTGAGGAGGCCTATATCCAGCAATAGGCTTCTCATTCCTTCGTTTAATAATCCGACCGATTTGACCTTGGTGTGTAATGAGCAGTGGGTAGTTTATAATTTAACCATATCGAATTATGTAAGAGAAAAATGTAAAATCTTATTCAATTACCTAAGTTTTTAACAATTTTTCGTAATTCAAGCTTTTTCTTGTTAAGTCTATATAATAATAGTCAAAATTGTTCACTTTAAGCTACACGATAAGATAGTTATAAGTGAAGCGCTAATGGCGTGTCTGGATGGGTGACCGCTAGTATTAGAGCTCAGCGCTTCTGTGCTTCGCAAGGCAAGATGGCCGGCTAGCTAGGCTAGGACTGATGGAAGGCTTCGGACATTAACTAATACGAATTTCATTACACCTCCTTCACCAGAATTGGCCAATAACTAATAAAAACTTAGTTACTTAAACTTCCGTCACTAGATTTGGCTAGCAACTAATAAAAACTTAGTTACTTAAACTTGCATTACGAGATTTGGCCACTAGCTAATACAAACTTAGTTACTTAAACTTCCGTCACTAGAATTGGCATCTAGTTAATACAAACTTAGTAACTTAAACCTCCGTCACCAGAGTTTGCAACGAATGAATACAAACTTAGTTACTAAAACTGCCGTCACTAGAATTTGCAACTAATGAATATAAACTTTAATAAAATCAATATAAACTTAGTTACTTAAAATTCCGTCACTAGATTTGGCTAGCAACTAATAAAAACTTAGTTACTTAAACTTGCATCACTAAATTTGGCCACTAGCTAATACAAACTTAGTTACTTAAACTTCCGTCACCTGAATTGGCCTCTAGTTAATACGAACTTAGTAACTTAAACCTCCGTCACCAGAGTTTGCAACGAATGAATACAAACTTAGTTACTTAAACTTCCGTCACTAGAATTTGCAACTTATTAATATAAACCTAAAAAAATCAATATAAACTTAGTTACTTAAACTTCCTTCACTAGAGTTAGGCTCTAGGTAATACGAACTAGTTACTTAAACTTCCGTCACTTGTTGCCTACTTACTAATATGAACTAAGTTACTTACCTCTTAAGGCACTTTGAATATGGACCACATTTCTTTTTAAAAAAAGAACCTAATATGAAGTTTAAATAAAAGTGAAAAACAAGTAAAGTTGTTTCTTTTATTTTGTAACTTAATACTTATTTTTATGTCATCCTAGAGCACTAAATCACTTATTTAGAAATGTTTTGTGGTTTATGTATGTTTTGATCTGTATAATAAACTGTTCATATTTTTTAAGAATATTCTAATATTGTAAAAATAATCATTCTGTAAAAAATCGTTCCGAAAATAAATGTTTATCAATCTTGAAATCGACTTTTGAATTACCTATATCTTTTATTTACATACATACATACATAAAATCACGCCTGTTTCCCGGAGGGGTAGGCAGAGATCACGGTTTTCCACTTGCTACGATCCTGACATACCTCTTTTGCTTCATTCACTCTCATCACATTCCTCATACATGCTCGTCGGTTTAGGGTACTCATGACCTGACCTTTTTCCAAAACGTCACCGATTTGGTCACTAAACGTACGCCTAGGTCTTCCCCTTCCAACGGTCCCATTCACACTCGCCTTATACACCTGTTTCGTCAATCTTCTTTCGTTCATCCTCTCTACATGACCAAACCATCTCAGCATACCTTTCTCAATCCTCATCACTACGTCTTCTTTCACTCCACAACGTTCTCTTATCACACCGTTCCTCACTCTATCTTTCAAAGTTACTCCACACATAATTCTTTTATTAAACATTATTTATATGTTAATATGAAAAATGAACTGTGTGATTGTTTGTTGATTTGTCCGCTTATCGTCGCAAATAGGTATTAGTAGATACTAGGAATATAATTTGCCTGATTCTCGTAGGCTTGTTCGCGAGGAACAGGCATAGCTTCACCTAGTTTCTAAGACGTTTCAAAGTGATCCTAGTGATTTTATTGAAATAAAAACCTTTGACTTTGACCAAAGAAAGCAATAAACACCAAATAAAAGATACGTTTTTAATATCACGTCATATATTATAAAAATACTGTGTGAAGTTCTTACAATAAGTACTTCCTACCACTATGTTATAAAATCTACCACCATACACACCAAACATTTACATAGTTTTAAAAATATTAACCATTTCAACCATTATACTATGTAAGTAAATATTTTTATAATAATATGAAATCAATCTCCTTTGAATATAAATTTTCTAAATATTTTTTTTACCATTTTTTTTAATTAGTTACTATTCCGCTTATCATTATTAACTAATAGACAAAAATAATGCGATGTTTTTTCAAATCAGCTTTTTGGTATTTTTTTCATGTTTATAACTAATTAATTTGACTGCTCCCTAAAACAGTCGAATCAGTTTGCACAGTGTTATTTCAATGAAAAATTTTGAATTTCCGAAAGTCTTAGAATATACTCTAAAATCTATTCGGTGTAGAATATACACTTTTTGGGATAGTATTATGATATATGTAAATTTACGAAATTGATTTTATACTCTAACAGTTTTATTGAACAACAAGTTAATATTTACAAAATATACAAGAAACAGTTGAGCCATCAAAAGTTGAAATTTATTATAATCAAATGTTTTATGTTTTTGCACCATATCCAAAATAATAATCTGTTTACAATTAAAACATATCCTATACCTATACCTATATCCTAATAGCGTCATCTGCTTAATAAAAAAACAAACTACAATACAAAAATTACAAAATTGTTAGGAAAAAAACAGTCTTTATGCTACATAACTAAACTTCTCCTATCAGATCAACGCGATCAGCAAACAAATTTTTCTAACGTCAAATAATCATTATGCCCATAAATTAAATATACCTTCTTATCTCCTATCTCGAAGTTTGACTGCGTTATATAATCCGAAATGAGCAACTCCGTAGAAGAACCAAGGTCAAATAGCTCATAGACACACACATATATAGCACATAGGTCATAAGACGTTACAAAAACTTGTTAGAGCTTCAATGACGTCGAAACTGTTGCTTATTCTCATGTTCATTGACAATTAACCAAAAAAAGACCAGTGATCTGAAGGATAAGCTTCTAAGAGTCCATGGCAGCGACAACAGGCATCTCAGTAGATCCCATGATGAAAGAGTAGAATGAAGTCATCCAGCCACTGAACCAGTATATCATCAGGGCCCAGAACAGGACCCGGGTGATGATGTCCACGCACCACATTCTGTGAATTAAGATGATGTTTACAGCGTTTGGATGTTTGTTGTTTAATCATGTCGTGACGGCTCAACCGATTTCGTTGTAACTTAGAATATATAGAGATCTTTAACTAGAATAGCATATAGGCTACTTTTTATGTATGTACCACGCGAGCGAAGCTGCGTGCGGAAGCTGTTATTTCAATAAAATCACAAGGATCACATTGAAACGTCTTCGAAACTAAGGCTCGTATTCAGAGACACGACTCAAACTTAGATTTAATCACAGATCAGCTGAACTCTATTTAAGTATTGAATCTCTTTTCAAACATAGCTTTTATTCAAGAACGGTACTTAAACTACTCTTAGCTGAATCGAGTCTCAAATCTGTACTCAGATGTTCTCGTTTACATTTTGATTTATTTATAATTTTCGATCCGCAGAAATTCAAACAGCCAGGATGGAAATAGAACAGTACTATAAAGTGAAGTATAAATATGCATCAAAGTACGTGTAACGGAACGAAAATGTCATTTGATTAATGTCTAATCAAATCTAAACTCAAGCACCGATTTCGTCTGATTGACGTTTCAGAATAAGCATTTACTCAGGTGAACTGTGATCATTGAAGCTATACATAAATACTGTTCAAGAATTAGAATCTCGACTCAAATCGAGATTTAAGTACAGATCAACGCTTGAGTCTTGTCTCTGAATACGCCTAACTGTAGCAAAGCGCCGTCGCTAAAACTTCACGAGTGAAAAACTCACACATTCATGTGTCGTCTCGCAGCGGGCAGTGTGTCGTCATACTCCTTAAGGATGAAGATACGAGCTGATCTGATGCAGTCTTCGAAGTACTTTGAGATATCTAGACCTGTAACAAAGCAGCTGTTACAGATATACAGGTCTTTATATGTATTCTTGATGATAAAGTGTCAGAAATTAGGAGATCTGAAAACTAAGTCTAACTAAGTCTAGTAAGAAAGAAAAGAAAAGAAAGAATCTGTTTATTTGACCCACAACGCAGTAAGTAGGTAGGTAGGTAGGTACAAAGAAAAATACTTTTAAGTAATAAAACTGACTGGCCTCATAGCTCAGTTGGTAGTAACTCTGCCTTCTGCGCTAGAGGTCGCGGGTTCGATTCCCGCGCTGGACAAACATTTGTATGATGAATTCAGATGTTTGTTCTGTGTCTGGGTGTTAAATATTCATCTATTATGTATATCAGTCTCTGGTACCCATAGTTCAGGCTATGCCTAGTTTGGATCAGTTGACCGTGTGTGATATGTTCGGAATATTTATTTATTTAAAAAAACACATAGGAAAACAAAAACATGTAGGTAGGTGAGGTGGTAGGTAGGCTAAGTAGGTATGCGTTGTATGGGGCACATGGGTCCCGCCTCAGCAAAAAGCTGCACCGAACATAATATGCACGGTGCGGAAAACATACTAAGACAAACTAAGTCACGGACTTATGCCATAGGATCATTAAGTTGAAGTGGCAGAGGCGGCGCACATATTGTATGTGTATAGGTAAACAGTAAGGGACATAAGGAATGAGTAAACGTATAACCACATAGCTCGGAGCACCGACGGGCGTTGTGGCAGAAAGGTTCTCGTGTGGAGACCATGAACTGTTGGATGGCTCTCCACTAGATGGTACTACGACCTAATAAATGTTGCTGGGGGCCGTTGGACGCCTCCCAATAGATGGTGTTAGGACCTAATCAAGGTTGTTGGAAACTATTAGACGGCCTCCCACTAGGCAGTGCTACGACCTCATAAAGTTTGGACGGCCCCCCACTAGATGGTTGTATAGCGCACAAGGCCTTTCACTCTGGAAATCTATGGGGGAGGCCTATGTTCAGCAGTGGACGTCCTACGGCTGAAATGATAATGATAGAGCGTTAACTGGGTGGCAACCCTTGCCATTCTGATCTTTAACTTACCAATCAGTGCTAGTTATAGGAGTTTGACAAGGCTCCGCTCTCGGGCCAATTCTGTTTAAACTATACAAAACAGAAAAGAAAACAATTGAAATCAAATAGTTGTTACATACCGACTGCATCAACCTTATAGTCTCTTTTCTCTTTATCGTTGAGTTTAGTCCTCAGCTTCTGTGCGATGTCCGACTTGAAGTCCCATTGGTTATTGGTGTAATATTCGAAGACTTCAAAGCCTTTGGCAATACGGCGGTGGACCCTCATCAGTCTGAAAGATGAAAACGATCCATGGACCTTAGACATTTTGAAGCTTGTCTACCACGCTTGGGACTTGGTTGTAAAAGTCGTGATGTATTTTTTTCCACATCGCCGATTTTTACAAGTTGTTTGAGAGATCTTCGCTAGATCAAATAAAGTAAATGAAATACATGTAGATACAGGTGTTTTCATGTCTATATGTGAGTCAATTTATTCCTACCGATTTTACGGTGAGTAATATCTTTGTACAAATAATAACAATTAAAATAAACTTAGTAAAATAAAAATAAAATCAAACATGAAATTAATGTTGGATAAAAAGCAACTTAAAAATAACGAATGTCAAGGCAAAAAATATTTGGAAAATAAATGGGGAAAATAAAAAAATATCTAATTCAATTAAAATTCTCTGATTTTACAATGTAATTTATAAGAAAACAAACTCTTGTTAGGGTTAAGCTCGCCTATGTACATGAATTTTGAAATAACCATTATTATGTATCATGTCTCTGTGTGCAATAAAGAATTACAGAAAACACTTACACAGGCTTATATCCAAGACAGAATAGCAAGATGTCGACGAAGAAGGCCGGTACCCAGTGGTACATGAAGGCGCAGTAGTTGTGGTACCAGCGGGAATGCTTCATAGATCCTCCGGGATACCTATAATAGAAATAGCATTATAATAGCGGCTTCCTGCGGCTTTGTTTACGCGGTACCCGGATAGTAAGTAGCCATGTCCCTCATCATCATCATCTCCCTGCTCTTATCCCACTTCACGTGGGGTCGGCACAGCATGTTTTTCTCTTCCACTCCCCTCTATCAGCCGTCTTGTCAGTATCCACTCCTTTCTTACTCATGTCATCTTTCACACAATCTATCCATCTTTTCTTTGGTCTACCTCTTCCCTTATCCTTCCACATTCATATTTAACACTCCTCTAGTCAAAGTAGCCATGTCCCTCTTCAAGGTGTAATAAGCTATCTCCATACCAAATTTCATCCAAATCAGGCATTCAGGCTTGAAAACGTAACAGACGGAGAAACAAAGTTACTTTCGCATTTATAGTACTACGAGCTTGTGCCCACGGCTTCGCTCACGTGGTACCTAGATAAAAAATAGCCTATATGCTATTCTAGTTAAATAACTTTATCTATTTCAAGTTTCATCGAAATCGGTTCAGACGTTACGGCGTGATTGATATCAACACAAACGTATAATCACATATAATTACTTTTTATTCGTTCATTTTTCAACAGTTTCTCGCCTGGCGACCAGCATGTCGAGTCGCCAGGAGACTAGTAACAAACGCGTTCCTTTTGAGTAGCGTCGTGGACGGACGCGCATTTAAATACAAGTGCTATCGCAGTCAGGCTACTCATAAGTGACTACAGTTTCAGTCGCGTTCCTTTTGAGTCGCGCCGTGGACGAAGGGGCTTAGTTTCTGATACCCACGACAGGGTATCCCAGCGTGGGCTCAGGACTATGTATATGACGGATGGGTGTTATTTATTTATGTAACATACTCACCACACCACTCCGTTCAAGGGCATCCTTGTCATGATGATTTCGCGTCCCGCGTCTATCAACTCCGACCAGGATACCTTGATCTCGGCTGATGATGTGAAGTTAATGATGTTGGATTGAACGTCTCTGAAAACCATCATGATAAAATCATAATAAAATAAAATAAAATAAAAATAAAATTATCATTAAATACTTTTATAAAAGGCTTAGTGATTGACTGACATGCAACACAGAGCCTAAACCACTCGTAGAGACATGTTAGGAATGTGTATTTGTCTTGGTACATAGGGGTGTACATCATCATCATCAGCCTGTAGAAGTCCACTGCTGGACATAGGCCTCCCCTAAAGAGTTCCACGACGAACGGTCTTGAGCCTTCTCCATCCACCGACTTCCCGCAACCTTCACAATGTCGTCGGTCCATCGCCTTCCAACACTGCGTCGCCCGGTTCGTGGTCGCCATTCGAGAACCTTTACTCCCCAACGGTTATCGGTTCTGCGAGCTATATGGCCTGCCCACTGCCACTTCAACTTGGTAATTCTGAGAGCTATGTCGGTAACCTTGGTTCTTCTACGAATTTCCTCATTTCGGATCTTATCACGTAGTGAAACTCCTAGCATAGCTCTCTCCATAGCCCGTTGTGCAACTTTGAGCTTGTGTATGAGGCCAATAGTTAACGACCAAGTCTCAGTGCCATATGTCATCACTGGCAACACGCACTGATTGTAGACTTTCGTCTTGAGGCACTGCGGTATCTCCGACGAGAAGATATGACGAAGTTTCCCAAACGCTGCCCATCCGAGTTGGATTCGTCGGCTGACCTCTTTGTCGAAGTTGGACCTACCTAGTTGAATCGTCTGACCCAAATAGACATAGTGATCTACAACTTGAATGGTATCGTTCCCAACATTTACCGGACTATTTTACTTTTTTTTTAGGGGTGTACTAAATAATAATATAGCTCTTGTACTAAGAAGGGATTTTCAATAATTCAACCCCTAAGAGGGTGCAGCGGGGTTGGAAGTTTGTATGAAAAGAAATCACGCGAACGAAGTCGCTGTGGCTTTCACTAGTTTATTTATAGTCAGTTGTGTGCGTTTCACAAGGAATGGTAGATCCTCACCCGTTCTTCAGATAGTTCCAGGCAATGATCATGATGCCGTTGATGAAAACATCCACTGGAAGGTAGTCAGCATAGCTGTTACTCTTGCAGTACATGGTCCGAATCACTCCTTTGCCAGCGCCTGTTAATAACACCAAGTTAAAGATTAAAACGGAGGTAAAGATAAATACACAGAGGAAAACTTATAGCTAAAAGGATATAAGGCTCTAAGGATATATTTTAGTCAAAATAATATACATTCTATTTTATTTTAAAGTGATACTGATAACTCACACTAAACGGCTACTAAATCGGTTTATTTTATGTATGTTAGACTAAAGTATATATTTTATAATAATAATAATAATAATAATAATAAAAAAAAAAAAAAAAAAAAAAAAAAAAAAAATTTGACCGCTGCCTGTCAGTCGATTTTTCGTTTTATTTTTTTGGAATTAATTTTATTTTGCTGTTTTTACACCGATAAAGCAGCAGCTGTTTTTACAGCGATGAAATGATCACAAGATCTAAAACGAAAAACACAGCGGAGACAACAAACGCACGCCCAACACCGTTGCTGCCCGCTTCGTCAAGCTCCACGTCAACATCATCGTCGTCCGAGGATGAGGAATTTAAAACCCCCCCGGACACCAGCGACGTGTCGAGCGACGAAAGCGGGCCGCCGTCGCCCCCACCGCCGCCACCACCTGTACGTCGAGGGCGACCACTGCCGTTGACTGGCTTGGGACCTGTGGGGCGTTCTGCCCCGCGCCCGGTCCCCGCCACCGACGGCATAGTGCGTCGCATGAAATGGACAAAAGGAATCAACGAAAATGTCATGCGCGCCTTTTATAGGGCTACTGAGGGAGGAACTTTTATGACCGCTTACCGCGTCCGGATGCTTCCTTTGTTTCAGGTCCTTGAGCCAGCGGTCTCCGTCACTGCACAGCGACTGTCGGATCAGGTGCGGGCCATCCAACGGTTGAAACTTTTGGATGACTCTGTACTTGATCGGCTACGCTCTGAAGCGCTGAGTGCTCGAGTGGTTGATCACTCGCAACGGGATCCGACTGTCACGACGCCGGTTACAGCATCTATGACATCGACGACGACACAGACGGACCTCGTAGCTGACGAGATCGACCATGAGAATACTAGCGTGAGTACCCAGAATAATGAGCAATTGAGGAGGACTTTGAGTGATGCGATTTTGCGGTATCGGTCCGCAGCTCCCGATGCTAGACCGCGTCTACCACGCTTGCCCACTCATAGACGGAATTTAGCTTTGACAAGAGCCATGAATCCTTTGCTAGTCCCGTACCTATTGACTAGTGAAGACTTAACTGATACCCACTCGATCATATACTGCGGAGCCTTTGCGGTGTGCTGCGTCGCTCGTGTCAAGTTCCCGGACACTGAACGAGCGCCGCGGCCACCTGGGGGCGCCCCCGCCTGGCAACTACGGATCGAGCGGCGTATCGGTAAGTTCAGAACCCTCATTGCAAAGCTCATCTGCTTCAGAAGTGGTAATCACCGCCCGCGAGTGATGCGCTTCGTGACTCAGGCTTTTGCCGGAACCGGAACCCGGCCCCAGGATTATATGGCCTGTGTCACGGAGCGCATCGACTTTCTGAAGCAGAAAGTCTATGCGTGGGCAAGCCGTATTCGCCGTTATAAAGAGAGAGTGGATAGATACTGGCAGAATCGCAACTTTCAAAGTGATCAAAGAAAGGTATACCGAAACTGGGAGAAACCCGACCAAAGTGTGTTTGATGGGCGCGTGCCGGATGCTGAAACCGCGAACAACTTCTGGCGAAGCATCTGGTCTGCGCCTATCGAACACACGGAAGGCAATTGGATGCATGTTGTGAGAGCTGAGTGTGAATCGATCGAAACCATGGAGGCTATTAACATCTGTCCATTAGACGTAAGTTGTGCGATTCGTTCGGCTCAGAACTGGAAAAGTCCTGGGCCGGATGGGTTACATAACTTCTGGCTAAAGTGGTTTCGTTGTTCGCACTCGGTGCTCGCCACACAATTCCAGGAAGCCCTTCAGCTCGGATCTCTTCCTTGTTTCATGACAACAGGTATCACCTTTCTACTCCATAAGTCCGGTAGTACCGCGGAACCTAAGAATTATAGACCAATCACGTGCTTGCCTACCATCTACAAGCTCCTTACATCCATTCTGACCGTAAAAATTAATTCTCACATTGTTTTGAACAATATTATGGCACCTGCTCAGAATGGATGTAGGATTGGGTCCCGTGGTACTAAGGAGCTCCTCCTCATTGACATGGCCATCAGCCAACAGGTCAGGCGGAACAGGGGGAACCTCTCGGCTGCCTGGATTGACTATAAGAAGGCCTATGATTCGGTGCCTCATACATGGCTAGAGAGGGTCTTAGAGTTGTATAAAGTAGATGCAACACTGAGATTTTTTCTGGGATCTTGTATGAGGCAGTGGAACACAGTCCTTCGTCATCCGGGTAGTCGATGGGATCCTTCTGCCCCTCAAGACGTCATAAAGATTGAGCGGGGTATATTCCAGGGTGATAGTCTTAGTCCCTTGTGGTTTTGCCTTGCGCTGAATCCTCTCAGTACTCTACTGAAGGATTCAGGTCTAGGCTATCGACTTAGGAGAGAGGGTGAGATCATTTCTCACCTGCTTTACATGGATGACCTTAAACTTTTTGCATCGAAACAACCAGAGTTGGTGACGTTGTTGAATATCACACAGGTATTCAGCAGCGACATCAACATGGAATTCGGTGTAGAGAAGTGTGCGGTCATGCAAGTGAAGCGGGGGCAAGTTGTAAATTCCACGAATTTGCAACTTCCCGATACAATGTCACTCAGATCTCTCTCTGAAGTCGAAACCTACAAATACCTTGGTATGTCGGAGTCGTTGGGTATAGTAGATAGGGACATAAAACAGTCGGTGAAGGAGCGCTTCTTTTGCCGCCTGACTAAAGTACTCAACAGTCTTTTGTCAGGTGGTAACAAGGCCCGTGCCTTCAACGGCTGGGTTATGCCCCTGCTTATATACACCTTTGGCGTACTAAGGTGGACTCAGACCGAGCTAGACGCCCTGGATTGTAAAGTTCGTCAACTGCTAACAACGCACCGTATGCGACACCCACGCTCGTCGGTAATGAGAATGTACATCCCGCGGAAGTTTGGCGGTCGAGGCTTTTTGAATGCCAAGACCCTCCACAACCGCGAGGTGTGCAATCTCAGGGAGTACTTCCTCCAAGCCGAGTGTGGGATGCACCGCGACGTTGTTGCAGTTGACAAAAACCTCACTCCGCTCTTCTTGGCAAACGAGCGCTGGCGTAAACCACCGGTACTAAGCACACAGGACCGCAAGGCTGTATGGGAGAGCAAGGAGCTGCACGGGCGGTTTTACAAGGCCCTCACGGGGCCCGATGTAGATTCGCTCGCCTCGGTGAACTGGCTACGTTTTGGTGACCTCTTTGGAGAAACCGAGGGTTTTGTCTGTGCGATTATGGACGAGGTTATCAAGACGAACAACTACCGAAAGTACATCATGAGGGATAGGACGGTCGACATCTGTCGTGCATGTCACCGTCCCGGTGAGTCCCTCAGGCATGTGCTTTCGGGTTGTTCGCATCTTGCTAACTCTGAGTACTTGCACAGGCACAACCAAGTAGCCAGAATCATTCACCAGCAACTTGCTCTCCAATACGGCCTTGTTGGCCCTGAGGTGCCGTACTATAAGTACGTAACGGAGCCAGTTCTCGAGAATGGCCGTGCCACGCTCTACTGGGACCGGTCTATCATCACGGACAGGACTATTGTCGCCAATAAACCTGATATCGTGCTGGTAGACCGGTCGGAGCGCCGGGCGATACTCGTTGATGTCACTATCCCACATGATGCAAATCTCGTGAAGGCCGAGAAGGACAAGCTCAGCAAGTACCTTGACTTGGCCTTCGAGATTACCGCCATGTGGGAGGTGGATTCAACGATTATCGTACCGATAGTGGTGTCAGTGAACGGACTGATAGCGAAGAGCCTCGATCAATACCTTAAGAGGCTCTCGCTAGACAGCTGGGTGAAGGGCCAGATACAGAGGGCGGTACTCCTGGACTCGGCACGCATAGTCAGGAGGTTCCTCTCTCTGCAGCCCTAGCCACCGACCGCTTGAGCCGAGCTTCGCGGTCCGTGGTTCTCCATTTTTATATATATTTTTTACTATAATGGTTGTTTTGATATTCTTTTTTGATATTAAGATGTACTTTTGTAGTAAAAAATGTATTTTATAAATGAGATTTTAATTAAATATACGGATAATAATAATAATAATATAATATAATATATATATAATATATACATTTTATTTTATTTTTATTTTATATATTTTATACAGGCCGTAGTTTTAAAATCCTGTACTAGACTAATGTTGCCTGAAATAAATGGTTATTATTATTATTATTATTTGAGCCGTTTGGATGGCCGTTTGGATGTCCTAAAGATATTCGCTCCATCTGGAAGTGTCTCCGTAGGTTAGAGCATCTCCGTATCTAAGAGAAGGTTGCGTGTTCAAAAACCATTGGAATCGAATTTTCGGGATATTATAAAAAAAAATCAAAAGAATATAAAGTTTAAAGATATCGAGGGCCATTTATAGAAGATAGAGTGAGGAACGGTGTGTTATGAGAGTGTTGTGGAGTGAAAGAAGACGTAGTGATGAGGATTGAGAAAGGTATGCTGAGATGGTTTAGTCATGTAGAGAGGATGAACGAAAGAAGATTGACGAATCAGGTGTATAAGGCGAGTGTGAATGGGACCGTTGGAAGGGGTAGACCTAGGCGAACGTTTAGTGACCAAATCGGTGACGTTTTGGAAAAAGGCCAGGTCAAGAGTACCCGAAACTGACGAGCATTGAGGAATGTGATGAGAGTGAATAAAGCAAAAGAGGTATTTTAGGCTCGTAGCAAGTGGAAAGCCGTGGTCTCTGCCTACCACTCTTGAAAATAGGCGTGGTTTTATGTATGTATGTATGTAAAATCTGGCACAGATACATGGATAGTCAGACAGACAGATAGACAGCAAAGTGATCGGGTCGGTAAGGTTTTACCAAACGGGGTACGGAACCCTATAAACTTACCGATAAGAAGACCAGTAGGACCATTGATGTTGTCCGTCCATCCAGGTATAGGCTCCTGCCAAATCGGTATAACTATAAAAAATATATAAAAATATTAGTGATCTGAGCTCAGAGGCACACCATTTTACACCTACAACTTTTTTTTTTTATTGAGTATATTTGAGCGTTTGGCCACCAACTCACTTTTGCAAGTGTGATGTGGCCTAAGATGGAGCACGCTTTCCGAGAAAAGAACTTATTGACCCTTTTGAAGACTTCCATATTGGACTCTTTCGGGAAAACAGACACAGGCAGATCGTTCCACTCTTTAGCTGTACTTATAATAAAAGTGAACAACTGAAAATTGACAAGGTATCCTCACCAATGGAAGGTCTAAGGATGACAATCGGAATGTGTTCTATTGCTTCGACAACCACTGCTTCACCCAACGCTTTCGTGAAGGCGTATGAATTCGGCAACTTGTCCAATAACCTAGAACAAAAAGAGTATTTGTCAGAGTTATATTTAAAATACTTTAGGTATTTGGCCGTGGCGGCCCCGGCTGAAGAATAGGCTCCTCCATATCTACCTATCCGCGGATGTCGTAAGAGGCGACTAAGTGAAAAAGCTAGGGGATGGGCAGCAGCCTCCCTCATTTTAACAACGATAGCTCTAACAACGCTCGCCAACCCGCATGCCCAGCGTGGTGAGTATGGGCCATGGGCAAATCACCCCAAATGATAGGAATTCGCACTGTCTGTGGGGGAGGCCATGTTCAGCAGTGGACGTCGGAAGGCTGAAAAGATGATGATGATGATCTGGCAATTAACAGAAAGAGAAAACCAGTAGGTGGCCCTGATATCAACTTATAAGTCTCTTACTTAGGAGTAACAGCGGCAACAGTGGCCTCGTCCATCCACTCCATGGCCTGGATGATGTGGTGGGGGTTGGCGGGAGGGGGGTAAGCCTTCTCCTCTAGAAGCTTCTCGTGGAGGTGGCAGTATGCCGTCGATATGTGCATGAACAGCTGGAACAAAGATGGCACTTATGTTCTGATTCAATCAAATAATGAACATGAAACCTTAACCAGTCCTATGAGTAGACTAAGTATTACAGAACGGAAAATCCATTGGTGCGACGGGGATTCGAACCCACGATCTTTGGCTCGGGAAGCGGGGTCATCACTTCAACAGCATGGCGGATGACTGCCCAGCTGAGACGCCAGAGGTGCGCGATTATCTCCGCGTCCGGACAAATATTTGCATGGCCTGCCATTGATAGACCAATAGATAGTGACATTGAGAGCGCTAGTGGAGTGGTGGTAGTGACCCCGCCTTCCGATCCACAGGTCGTGGGTTCGGATCCTGGTCGTGAAGCAATGCATTTTCCATTCTTAAAATTTATATGCGCAATACAAGTTCTCTTAAACGGTAAAGGAAAGCAACGTGAGGCAACCGGCATTGTGCATGAGAGGAGCCTCTTAAAAGGCGCGCTTTAATCGTTTTACCAAACTGATTCTATCTCGATGGTTTTTTTTTGAAAACAGTATTTTTTATTTGTATATTTCCCTTTTCCTTGTTGTGCTCTCTCTAGCCTCAATTTATTTATTTATTTATCAACATTATACACACAGCTTTACAGCTAGCACCAATGCGACGTGATATACAAATTTAAATTAAAAATAACATTTCAATATAAAAATTAACAAACATAAAAATAATAATTTACAAAATAATAATAATTTTCAACTGTTATTATTATTCACGTATATTTAATTAAAATCTCATTTATAAAATACATTTTTTACTACAAAAGTACATCTTAATATCAAAAAAGAATATCAAAGTTAGTACATTAATTGAAAAAACGATAATACCCGCAGAAGTTTTGGGAAACTGTGTCGCGAATATTAACGCCCTCCTCCGAACACATAGAATATAGAGTTCCAATTTTAGAAGCAAATTAGATTATTTGCAAGCTATTTTACAAACATAATAAAAGTTTCGAAATATACGAATTTGTGAAGTTATATTCTGTTTGTGGAGTGTATGTTGTGTGTGAGTGCATGTGTGAGAGTATGTGTGTGTGTGTGTGTGTGTATGTATTGTAGGGGTTAGGGGTTGTAGATAGGTGTAAGTGGTGATAGAGTGTAAATTATGTGCGTGTGATTATTAAATATAGAATAACGTTGACGTGGCAGTAAAAACGTTAAATATGTAAATTTAGACAAGAATTAATTATTGTGAATGTATTATTGTAAAAACTTCATAAGTTCTTCAGTTTCTTCGTATGAAAAAGTAATAAGCCATTGAAGACATTTCAATTTACATTTGTAGTGGGGTAGGGAATAAATATTAATTTTAGTATTAATTTTGTAATATATATAAAAATGGAGAACCACGGACCGCGAAGCTCGGCTCAAGCGGTCGGTGGCTAGGGCTGCAGAGAGAGGAACCTCCTGACTATGCGTGCCGAGTCCAGGAGTACCGCCCTTTGTATCTGGCTCTTCACCCAGCTGTCTAGGGAGAGCCTCTTAAGGTATTGATAGAGGCTCTTCGCTATCAGTCCGTTCACTGACACCACTATCAGGGGATCCTGGTGTGGGTGGTGGTTCTCATTACCTTCAGCTTCTTACACTCCTTGCCGAGTTCCACCATCAGCTTGGTGCCTCTCACGTTCATAAGAACAGCCTTCTTCAGCTCTTCGTCGAACCTGAAAACCAGAAGATGGTTTTAGAGTTCTTTGGAGGAGGTAGGGCACAGCGATTTTCTCGTTCTAAATTGGACCAGCCCACCTGGGGAGGTACCTCCGCCTTACAGAAGATCGCAGCCAAATAACATTATTTGTATCCTGTTTGTGTTCCTGCGGTGAGTAAAGTTGCCAGAGCTCTTTAGGGGGGAGGGGGAAGGGGTAGGCAACGCGTGCGTGATGCCTCTGGTATTGTAAGCGCTCATAGGCTACGGTAACCGCTTGCCAACAGGTGGGCCGTATGCTGGTTTGCCACCTCAGTTGTATAAAAAAAACATCAAGTTCACAAGCATTAAACAGGCCTCATAGCTCAGTTGGTAGTAACTCTGCCTTCTGCGCTAAAGGTCGTGGGTTCGATTCCCGCAATGGACAAACATTTGTGACTAACACAGATGTTTGTTCTGTGTCTGGGTGTTAAATATATATCTCATTTGTATATCAGTCTCTGGTACCCATAGTACAGGCTATGCCTAGTTTGGGATCAACTGACCGTGTGTGATATGTCCGGAATATTTATTTATTTATTTATTTACTTCTTCTTCATACAACAATTTACCTGATAGTAGCAGCAGCGTGTATGATAATATCCACTTCTTCCACTATCCTGGCCCTGTCATCCGGTGACAGTGCCAGGTCTGCGTGGCTGACATCTCCTGACACAATGGACACCTTCTCCATTAGTGGCTCGACACCACCGCGGAGGTTGCGGAGCATCTCGAAGAGCTGGAATGATGGAGAGCATTTATTTATTTATTTATAATTTATTTACTATATATTTTATATTTATAATTATATTTATTGATTACACAAAAGGAATACAAATGAATGGTAGTAAATGTCTTAAAACCTATGTTAGGTTTGTCTAGACATTAGGTTCTCGATATTAAATGTAAGAAAAATTGTAAACAATCTTTACTTATTTTCTATGAAGAGCTATTTTCTATGAGACTAGCTGGTGCCCGCGACTTCGTCTGCGCAGGATTAGTATTTCGAGTAGTAGACATATTTTGGACAATTCACAGAATATCTTTATAAATTGTAGTCTATGTGTTAATCTGATGTATAAGCTATATTATTGTTAAGTTTTATTGAGAGCTGGCTCTTATTTGGCCCAGCGCATTAGCATTGCCATCCAGCGTGGCAATTCCGCCAGCGTCTTGGGGACGCTTCCGACTGGTAGTGATCTGGATCAGTTGAGCTATCTATAGATCGTTTGTATTAACTTGAACTTGTATTAAATATTAACTTGTATTAGTTTTAAGTTTCTTTGTGTAAATAAAAAAACTAGTTTTATTAACTACTGAATGGATTATTCAGTAGTTTACGTGAAAGAGTAACAAACATCGATCCATCCGCACTTACAAACTTTCGCGTTTTTATTATTAGTAGGATTTATAATAAAACAGCAAATTGCGACAGTTAACGACATTATGGACGATCTTTGTGAAACTTACGTTATTGATTATGACACACTAGCTTCCGCCCCCGTCTTCGCACGCGTGGTACCTACATCAAAAGTACCCTATATGCTATTCTGGGTAAAGTACTCTTTATATTCCAAGTTTCATAGAAATCGGTTGAGCGGTTACAGCGTGATTGAATAACAAACATCCAAACATCCTCACAAACTTTCGCATTTACTTATACTTAATATTAGTAGGATACATACCCGGTCCTGACACCACACCAGGATCCAATTCATCATCATCATCATCATCAGCCTGTAGAAGTCCACTGCTGGACATAGGCCTCCCCTAAAGAGTTCCACGACGAACGGTCTTGAGCCTTCTGCATCCACCGAATTCCCGCCCATCGGGTGGGGGGCCTTCCAACACTGCGTCTTGTGTATGAGGCCAATAATTAACGACCAAGTCTCAGTGCCGTGGGGGTTGGTAGCTGGGCCTCTGCCGGGGATTCTTAGCACCCCCTGCTCCGCCGTTACCGTGGCTGCTACCAGCACCAGGAATAGCGGAGCTGCCGGGGACTGGGGGCCGTCTTTTATTTTTGCCTATCATAGGGGGGATTGGACCGTAACCCACCACGCTGGTCCAGTGCGGGTGGAGCGACAGAGCCTCATTCGCTAATCGGCAGGGTGTACCACGTGCCGGTGAGGTTGTCTTGGGTTCCGAAAGGTGTTATCTGGAACCCCTTACACCCCGGATCCAATTATGGGGAATCAAAGTATGGGGTCAGGACTATGTATGTGACCGTTGGGTATTATTAATTTATTATCGACTCAGGCGGGATTTGAGCCCGCAATCTTCCACTGGACACGGGAATGCTCTAACGCTGCTTAGACCATAGGCCTCCCCCAAAGAGTGTAACGAAGAACGGTCTTGAACTTTCTCCATCCATGGAATACCCGCAACCATCACAAGGTCATCCTTGCGGCGACCGGTGCGTGGTCACCGTTCTTGCAACAAAACATTTCTTCCATTTTAGGAGGAGGTAGGGCACAGCGAGATTTTCTCGTTCTAAATTGGAGCAGCCCGCCTGGGGAGGTACCTCCGCCTTACAGAAGATCGCAGCCAAATAACATTATTTGTTTCAAATAGTGTTGTGTTCCTGCGGTGTGTAAGGTTGCCAGAGCTCTTTAGGGGGGGGAGGGGTTCGGCAGGCAACGCATTAGCAATGCTCCAGGTGTTGCTAATGTCAATAGGCGACGGTAAAAACTTACCATCAGGAGGGCCGTAAGCCTGTTTGCCTCCTTATAACATTAAAAAAAAAATGTTCGTCATAGCTCACTTACGCTCGCTGTTTTCGGTACATCTTACCATCAGCTGGTAACCATGCCAAGGTTACTGTCATGAGCAACCATTGCGTAAAATAATGAGCAAATTCTATCAGATCACACGATGTTACGTAACATTATGACACTGGCCTCATAGCTCAGTTGGTAGTAACTCTGCCTTCTGCGCTAGAGGTAGCGGGGTCGATTCCCGCACTGGAAAATCATTTGAGACTAACACAGATGTTTGTTCTGGGTCTGGGTGTTAAATATATATCTATTATGTATATCAGTCTCTGGTACCCATAGTACAGGCTATGCCTAGTTTGGGATCAGTTGACAATGTGTGATATGTCCGGAATATTTATTTATGTATTTTATTATTATTTATTATGAACTCTGCCGAAAGCAGAAGCAGTCTGCGATCATTTTTGGCGATAATCTATTGATGTTAGATAGATAGATAAGATAGATAAATTGTTTATTTGACACACACACAAATACAGCACAGACAGAGATAATAGCAAACAGAAGAAACAACAGCAGATAACAATCACACAAAATAAAATAAAGCTTAGTAGGTAGGTAGGTTAACAGTAAAAAAAAGACGAATACAAGTAGCAATACAACATACACAAGAGAGACAGCTGAGCCATCTAAATACCGTTATTGCTAACCTATTAACTTCTTTGTCTTTAATTTATCGGAAGGCTTCGTCAGACTCGGAAGGCTGGGTCCTTACCACCATTAAATTAACCTATTGTCTTCTCAACTTTTCCGTCGCTTTCAAACTTCCTCTGATGTACATTTATTTTAGGAGGAGGTAGGGCACAGCGAGGTTTCCTCGCTCTAAATTGGAGCAGCCCGCCTGGAAGGTACCTCCGCCTTACAGAAGATCGCAGCCATAACATTATTAGTTTCAAATAGTGTTGTGTTCCTGCGGTGAGTAAGGTCGCCAGAGCTCTTTAAGGGAGGGGTTCGGCAGGCTCCAGGCAATGCTCCAGGTGTTGCTGATGTCAATAGGCGACGGTAACCACTTACCATCAGTAGGGCTGTAAGCCTGGCCCCCAATTCTACTAATTCATTGACTTGAAAATGATAATGATCACACCATTATCATTCGGTTACTATTGCCGCCATCTTCGTTTCTTTGATTTCATTGGTCCATTTGGTTCTACAATGACTGCCATTGATATACGACTGTGATAGCAGAATACCATACAAAATAAAAAAATATTATATATATATAAAAATATTAAAATATTACTTGGTGACTGTTTTTAGACTCTACACCTTGTATTCACTCAACTCGTAAACAAGTGCGCTCGGCGTATTTTAGCTGACTTAGCAACTGATAAGAGCGGGTGCCGGCCGCTGGTTCTTGCCAGTAACAGAGAACGATGCGATGTTTAAGTTATCTACCTCATAATTATCTCTTAATTTTTTGAATTTCATATGTTTTGGTTATATACCTAGATTAAGCCTACTTTAGTCATGCATGTTTAATTACTAAGGAGAACTGTACGCGCTTTAGACAAGCCCATATGGGCTTTTTAAGTGTGCATCAAACATGTTTTTAAATTACTTAAAAAAAAAAAAAAAAGTTGTAAGATATAAAATGTAAATCCGTTATTGGCTGTCAGTTTAGTTATAAGTTTACATGTTTTCTTTTTGAGCTGTGGATTTTGTTAATAAATAAAATAAAAAATAAATACCAAAACTGGCCATTTTGCCATTGAACCATTTGTAAAAAGGTAGGCCTACTTCGGCAGTATGGTCACCGTGGGTTGTAGGCTCCTTTTAATTGTATTGGTTATGGTAAAAGAAAAGAACTGAATTTACGTGCAAAAAAGGTTATAATAAAAATCACTTAACACTACGTATTAAGGTAACTTAATGGTAAATGGTAATGGTAATGGTAAATGGTAATTGGTTTTTGAGCCCGCGATGTCTCGGAAACGGTCGAACGCGAACTGGTTGGATTTTGGAACCGCGACCGAATGTGCATAGTTGCAATCGCAGCAAAAATGCACATTTGCTGCGTGTTCGATTTTAACTCGAACACCATTGTCATTTCGAAACCATTGCATTAGTAGAATTGGGCCCTGTGCTCGCAAATTACGAGGTAGGCATTTATTGCCTCACTGCACTAAATACTTACATGCAGGGTTGCCACATCTTAACTCCTTTTTGTTATTATCTTGTAAGAATCTTGTGCTGGGCATTGTGCAACCCCATATGGGGCAAGTCTGCCTAGATGGAAATGTAGGCTACCTACGTACCTACCTACCCACGTACGGTCGTTGACTCTACTGAGCTGCGCAGAGATAATTAAATAAATAAATAATAAATATTCCGGACATATTCACACGGTCAACTGATCCCAAACTAGGCATAGCCTGTACTATGGGTGCCAGAGACTGATATATATATACGGTCTTAGGCCACCATACCTCAACATGGTCACTAACATAATACAGGATGACCATGAAAGAATCAGTGACACGACAAGAAGAAGAAGAATAGATAAATATTTAACACCCAGACACAGAACAAACATCTGGGTTTATCACACAAATGTTTGTCCAGTGCGGGGATCGAACCCGCGACCTCTAGCGCAGAAGGCAGAGTTACTACTAACTGAGCTATGAGGCCAGTCAACTGTGCACGAAATGAGCCTCTAAGAGGCGCACTTTAATCCTTTCACTAGGTACACTGAATCTTTCACCGACGGTCATAGGCCCTTTTTGGGCCACCATACATCAACCTTGTCCCTGACCTACAGGATGCCCAAGAGAGAATCAGTGACACAACCAGCAGCAGAGACAATTTTAGTTACCAAAATCCTAAAGCTAAATTCCAAAGCTGTGTTCGAACAGCGTGCGATATGTCATCCTACTATTTAAATTGCGAAAGTTTTTGAGGATATTTGGATGTTTACTATGTGGTTCAATCACGCCGTAACGGCTCAACCGATTTCTTTGAAACTTGGAATAGATAATGTTCTTTACCTAGAATAAAGGCTACATTTTAATAACACGAACGAAACCGCGGGTGCAAATTAGTCAAAAAATATATATATTTAAAAAAAAACAGAAAGAGTGTATAGTCTTTTTATACGGGTACGACGCGAGCGAAGCCACGGGATAAAGCTAGTTTAAAATTTCTGTAAAAATGATCCTTTCTTCTAGTAATTAAAGTCAACTTTGAGTTTGATCTTTCATCCTAATATGACATTGAACATTTTTGTAACACAACTTGACATTTATTTATCTATCTTGTATAAAAGGACTTTTTTATGTAGAATAGTGATGTATGTAATTGTGGTTAAATTAGTTATGAATATTTTGTTATTTTGTTTTGTATATTATGTTGTGTATTTTATAATTTCCGCATACAATGACTTGTTTTATGGAATAAATAACTATGAACTATGAACTATGAACATCGCTTGCGATATCGTTAGCTCAACGATATCGCAAGCCCCTAAATGTCAAACTCAAAATTTACTTAAATTATTACCTTCCTACTATCACTCCTCATGTTTGGGAAAATCCCCCCAAATGATTATTTCTTGTGACCAAATAACTGACGTTTTGGAAAAAGGCCAGGTCAAGAGTACCCTAGACCGACGAGCATGCATGAGGAATGTGATAAGAGTGAATGAAGCAAAAGATGTATGTCAGGATCGTAGCAAGTGGAAATCAGTGGTCTCTGCCTACCCCTCTGGGAAACAGGCGTGATTTTATGTATGTATGTATTATTGTTCCTATAAATCTATGGGGAAGGCTTATGTTCAGCAGTGGACGTCCTACGGCTGAAATGATAATGATGATGATAAGGTTCAAAGATCATTTCGAAATTAATTTTACCTATAGATGGCATATAGCAAGGCGTTTGAACGCGGCTTTAAATATAAATAAAATAAATCCACGTACTGGAAATGAGATAGGCACTGGAAACGAGATAGGCACTGGGAAAGAGATAGGCACTTACATCTCCATTGAAGATTTCCTCGAGCCTCTGCCTAGGGTTCTTGCCCTTCTTCTCCCTGACGAGAAGAATTATCTCTCCGATATCTGGACACTTTCTGAAAACCAACAATATTTTATTACAAAACAAGAAGATAAATAAATAAATATTCCGGACATATCACACACGGTCAACTGATCCCAAACTAGGCATAGCCTGTACTATGGGTACCAGAGACTGATATACATAATAGATATATATTTAACACCCAGACACAGCACAAACATCTGTGTTAATCACACAAATGTTTGTCCAGTGCGGGAATCGAACCCGCGACCTCTAGCGCAGAAGGCAGAGTTACTACCAAGGTCGGTGACCAGGTTGAGGTATGGTGGCCCTGCAAAGGGCCGATGACCGTGAAAGAAAAAGTGTAGTGAAAGGATTAAAGTGCGCCTCTTAGAGGCTGCTTTCATGCACAGTTCTGAACTTATTTCAATGAATTAAAATCGAAGGGTAGGCAACATACCGTAGGAGTTTCTCCACCAGAACCTTCCCCATGAAGCCAGTGCCTCCAGTGATGAAAACCTTCAGCCCCCTGAAGGTCTCCGCGATACGGTCCGGCAACGCTTCCACATCTGTCTGCTCAACTGACATTTTGCTGAGAACAAAAGAAAATAAGTTATGGTTTGAATCCCCAAGGGGCCGTGGACGTGGTCCCGGCTGAAGAAAAGGCATATAGAACAGGATAATTTACTATCCGTGGAAGAGGCGACTAAGGGAAAAAGCTCACTAGCCTTTTTTAGGTATTAAATATGTATTATGTATATCAGTCTCTGGTACTCATAGTACAGGCTATGCCTAGTTTGGGATCAGTTGACCGTGTGTGATTTTGTCCGGAATATAATTTATTTACGATTAACGATAAACATAATCATATTTAATTATGGACCTAATAAGATTATTTTTCAAATATTATTATGTGATCGTTATTAAATAATTAACTTTGAGCTTCGAAAGAAATTTAATATGGCATATATTTTTATTTTTTATTTATTTTAATTTCAGACATGTCATCCATTTTGTTAGTAAAAAATAATGATTAAAAACTTAAAAAAATATGTTAAGTAAGCACAAAATTATAAACAGTAAAAAAAAAACATTATTGAGTGACCAACTGTGCGACAGGCTGGTGTTTTGAAAGCCAGTGGCCTATGATGCTGGAACCATAATTAAAACTATCTGCCACAACGGCCAGCATACTGTTGCCACTGTCGCGGACACGGCGCATCAGGGACGCATATAGCACGCCGTTTGAACGCTTAATTATGAGCATAGCAAAGTAAGTGCAGTGGGCCAAGGGCGTTCGTTGCTCGCTTGCGCCAGGGTGCCTGCGCTACGTTGCGCCATTGTGGAACTTGACGAAACGGTGGAAATGTGTTTCTTAGGAAGTTGTTGTGTGTATACATTCTGAATCAAGTCAAATCAAAAGATATTTGTTTTAAATAAAATCACTAGGTTTTTGCTGCAATGGATGCTTTGACACCAGACATACAGGAGGAGGCACCCTGGTGTATGCTGTTCGCCGACGACATTGTTCTAGTCGGAGAAGACGCAACTGAGGTCCAGAGCAGGCTGGGAAAATGGCAGGAGAAATTGGAGAATGTCGGACTGAAGATCAGTAGAACTAAAACGGAGCATCTGTTTTGTGACTTCGGTGGTCCCTCCAATTTCATACCGATTGCCTTAGATGGTGTATCCCTACCAGTCTGCTCCGATTTTAGGTACCTCGGTTCAGTAGTACAGAATGATGGTGAGATTGATAGGGATGTGAGGAACAGAATAAATGCAGGATGGATGAAATGGCGACAGGTCACAGCAACCACATGTGATCGGCGAATGCCCCTTAAACTTAAGGGAAAAATTTACAAAACCATCATAAGACCTGTCGTATTGTATGGATCTGAGTGTCGGGCTGCCAAAGGGACGGATGAAAGAAGATTGCACGCAGCGGAGATGCGAATGTTAAGATGGATGTGTGGAGTGACCAGAATGGATAAGGTAAGGAATGAGTATGTAAGAGGAAGTTTGAAAGTGGCGCCAGTGACGGAAAAGCTGAGGAGTAATCGGTTAGCTTGGTATGGGCATGTCATGAGGAGGGAAGAATGTCATGTGACAAGAAGAGTGTTAGATATGAATGTGGATGGATGTAGGAGTAGAGGTAGGCCAAAGAAAAGATGGATGGACTGTGTGAAAGTGGATGGTGAAGACAGGAGTGAGTGCTGAGATGACGACTGATAGAGGGAAATGGAAGAAGAATACATGTTGTGCCGACCCCACATGATGTGGGATAAGGGCAGGAAGATGATGAATAAAATCACTAGGTTCACTTTGCAACGTCTTAGAAACTAGGTGAAGCTACGCCTGTTCCTCGCGACCAAAAATCAGGCAACAAAAACGGCGCGCGTGTATTTTTTTACCTGATTCTGAACTACAAACATCCAAACATCCTCACAAACTTTCACATTTATAATTATTAATTAGGATTAGTAGGATAGCTGTCATTATTTCTCATTGTCCTCGTCTTACTTGAATTCCACGAATTGGAATCATTGCGGAACAAATAAAGTGATAACATCAACTTTGCGATTTTGTTTATGCGGTGACGTAAGTTACAGTCTCAGACAAGGGTTTAATTTTAGGTGAAAAATTTGATCTAAGGTGGCAAACAAGCATACGGCCCACCTGTTGGTAAGCGGTTACCGTAGCCTATGAGCGTTTGCAATACTGGAGGCATCACGCACGCGTTGCCGAGCCTGAACCCCATCCCACCTAAAGAGCTCTGGCAACCTTACTCAAAACAAACAATGTTATTTGGCTGCGATCTTCTGTAAAGCGGAGGTACCTCTCCAGGCGGGCTGCTCTAATTTAGAGCGAGAAAATCTCGCTGTGCCCTTCCTTCAGCGACATTTTCCCTCTATAAATTGTAGCAGCCTAGGGAGGAACCGTCGCGATACCTACCTCTCGGCCTACCACTAGGCTAACACGGCTCGACCGCGATTTAGATAAGTATCTAAACAGGCAGTTACATCCTTAAAACGTAGGTAAGTACCTCCTTAAGTAGGTATAAACAAAGATAATATGTTAAGTAGATATTTTTTTTTAATACGTTAGGTTAGGTTAGGTTAGACCTAGACTTGAGTTTTTGATGGTCGTCTAGAGGTGATTTTTTCACCACACACCTGGTGGAGTGTCGGCCGCGCCTTCCGATCCACAGGTCGTGGGTTCGAATTTTCAATTCGGAAAATGTATCTGCTATAAGTACATACTAGTGTTCGCGAACGGTGAAAGGAAACGTGAAGAGACCGGCATGTCCTTGACCCTAAAAAGTCGAAGACATGTGCACGAAAGTAGCCTTTAAGAGCCGCACTTTAATCCTTTCACTACACTGATTCTTTCACCGACGGTGATAGGCCCTTTTCAGGGCCACCATCAGTGGCGGATTTGCAGTCTTGGCCGCTCTAGGCCCCAGGCCATGTGCCGCCCCTTTCTCAGCACCCAGCACTAAACTAGGTACATAATGAATTTACTTTATTGCCAAATTTATCTAAATCGAAATCAGAAATGTAATTAACTATAATAGCTACTAATTTGTAAATATATTCCGTGATGATGAGCTTTTCTACGACAAATGACAGGCCTCATAGCTCAGTTAGTAGTGACTCTGCCTTCTGCGCTAGAGGTCGCGGGTTCGATCCCCGCACTGGACAAACATTTGTGTGATAAACACAGATGTTTGTTCTGTGTCTGGGTGTTAAATATTTATCTATTGTAAATATCAGTCTCTGGTATCCATAGTACAGGCTATGCCTAGTTTGGGATCAGTTGACCGTGTGAATATGTCCGGAAATATTTATTTATTAATTTCTACATTAAAATATCTTTCATTCAAATATATTTCATTAAAATATCTTACATTAAAATATCTTTCATTAAAATATATTTCTTCATTAAAATATTTTAATAGGCCCGGGCCTACTGGGCCTTAAGGCAAATCCGCCACTGGTCACCTTACCTCAATCTGCGCAGTCAGTTGAACTGCTTAAATATTTAATTGTATATCTAGTAATAGAAGTATTAAATGCTTATTGCGCCTCCCAGTATAATATTGCTGTGCCCTAACAGGGTTTATGTTTGAAACAAAAATGTATTCACAACACCCCATTGTAACAACATAAGTGTAATAAAGATTTTAAAAGAGACGTTTCATCAATATATGGAGCCTGGGCCTGCACTGTGTACACTACTCTAAAATATGGCTAAGCAATAAAGTAAACGTATTTAATTGGTTATTTTATTTAAATTGACTTCGTTCTAAGGTACATTAAGATTTTCTTCGACAAAGAGAGCAACACACAGCGCTACAAAAATATGGCGGATGGACGTGCGTGAAATGTCATTTTGACAACCTACATTTATCTGACAAAACAAAAACATCAAATCAAACAACATGACATGAAAAATATGTCAATGTCATGTCAAACGTCAATTATAAACCAACATGGCGGCCTTCAAATAGTGTTCACATAGTAAAAAACTTACCAGAAGAACTATTCTTGTACCATCGCATTTGTCTTCAAATTAATGCAATTGTATTTTTCTTGTAATCTCCTATTTTTTCCTAATTTGTCTATGTAGTGTACATGGACCAGGCCCAGAATGAAATGGCTCCTTTGACTTTGTGCGCAAACGCTAACTAGTGCGCAACGCGTGCATGACTGACGTCACATTCACGTGAATGCGCACAGGCGGAATGTAAGTAATTATTGGGTAGATAGATATGTACGTATGGTCGGTTGGTAAAAGACGCATATACGTTTTGCAATAATATCCCAACTGTGAGTAGGTAAATTCTTGCGTCGTGAGTTCAAGGGCTGAAGTTGTCAGTGGATTACACATCCGACTGGAAGATCTAAAATAATCACAAACTAACATCTTGGGCTCCTTATGTTATGCAAACAGGCTTACGGCCCCCTGCGGGTAAGTGGTTACCGTCGCCTATTCGATAATGATGATGATTTCTGATAGAAGTGAAATCCATGACCTCAAATGTTTGCTAAAAACTAACATAATGTCAAACATGACTATTGACTGTTTCCTAATAACAAGCGTTGCTACCAAAGTTGTTTGGTAATGTTTACCGAATTTCTTCCATTTTTATTTGACATCTTCAAGGCCTGAAGAGTGTGTGATTGGTAATAATAGTAGAAGGTTCCACTCGCGGCTTCGCTCGCGT
Source organism: Anticlea derivata (assembly GCA_947579855.1). Taxonomy (NCBI): domain Eukaryota; kingdom Metazoa; phylum Arthropoda; class Insecta; order Lepidoptera; family Geometridae; genus Anticlea; species Anticlea derivata. The sequence goes on along the minus strand of OX388287.1, from coordinate 994,825 downwards.
GGTGTCCAGATAAAAAGTAGCCTATAGCCAAGGTGATTCATAATATGTATTCCATCCCGAAACGGGCTTATTCTAAAACCAATTGGCAATAAAGTTTATTCTACGACGTTTTGGAAATTCGACATTTTTCATTCAAAAAACTCTATGCGAAAATCAGCTGTTTTGGGATCAAATCAGGTCAAACTCAATAAATCAGCTGTTTTATGAAGCAATCTTGATTCCGAACTTCTTGTAAGCTTAGTTATCGGTTATAAAGACGATAAAAATACCAAAAACTGCTAATTTTAGAAAGATTGTGATAAAAAAGTAAAAAATAATAAATGAAAATATTGATGTTTTTTTCGCTAATGTTATTTCTTTTTGTTGATAGAATAACCCCCTTTCGGGATGGTATACATGTTATGAATCACCTTGTATTGTATGTATGTTATCCCAGGCTATTTATCTACTACATACCTACATGCCACATTTTATAACAATTACGGGTTGCAGTCCACCCGCCGGAAACCGCAAATCTATGCATCTATGTAGCTATCTACACTTTTTGTCGTAGAATCATCTAGAATAAAGATGATCTTCGTGTGCAGTGGCGGATTTGCAGTCTTGGCCGCTCTAGGCCTCAGGCCATGTGCCGCCCCTTTCTCAGCACCCATCATATACACTAGGTATATAATGAATTTACTTTATAGCCAATCTAATGTTCCAAATAAATACTTTTGAACTTTGAACTTAATTAACTATAATAGCTACTAATTTGTAAATATATTACGAGATGATGAGCTTTTCTACGACAATTTCTACAAAGGAGCCATTTCATTCTGGGCCTGGTCCATGTACACTACATAGAAAAATTTGGAAAAAATAGGAGATTACAAGAAAAATACAATTTCATTAATTTGAAGACAAATGCGATGGTACAAGAATAGTTCTTCTGGTAAGTTTTTTACTAGGGGAACACTATTTGAAGGCCGCCATGTTGGTTTATAATTGGCATTTGACATGACATTGACATATTTTTAATGTCATGTTGTTTGATTTGATGTTTTTGTTTTGTCAGATAAATGTAGGTTGTCAAAATGACATTTCACGCACGTCCATCCGCAATATTTTTGTAGCGCTGTGTGTTGCTATCTTTGTCGAAGAAAATTTTAATGTACCTTATAACGAAGTCAATTTAAATAAAATAACCAATTAAATACGTTTACTTTATTGCTTAGCCATATTTTAGAGTAGTGTACACAGTGCAGGCCCAGGCTCCATATATTGATGAAACGTCACTCTTTTGGTCTCGATTTGCCGCCCTGGGCCCGGGCTACTGGGGGCAAATCCGCCACTGTTCGTGTGCATTACAGATCTTGTAACTATTATTTTGTAGACATATAGATAGGTAGGCAGTAGGTACTTGCGTCATGGTTGTTAAACAACCTTTTTTCGTATCCTGTCTGTATACCTAATACTTAGTTACCCACCTATTCTACAAGTCGATTCATAAATATGTAGGTACTAGCTTCCACCCGCGGCTTCGCCCGCGTTGTACCTACAGTAGCCTACATGCTATTCCAGACTATAATCTATTTCTTTATATGCAAATTGGTACCTATCTACATAGTTGGAAGGTAATGTTGCTTATTACCATCATCTCCCTGCCCTTATCCCACTTCATGTAGGGTCGGCACAACATGTTTTTCTCTCCCACTCCCCTCTATCAGCCGTCATGTCAGTATTCACTCCTTTCTTACTCATGTCATCTTTCACACAGTCTATCCATCTTTTCTTTGGTCTACCTCTTCCCTTATATCCTTCCACATTCATATTTAATGTTGCTTACTACCATGACAAGATAATCATCGTACCTACTAGTAGCTAATAATTAACATTCAAAATAATATGTCAAGTCAAAACAATATATAAGTTTTTCATAAAAAAAATTAAATTGCATTCAAATGGCATGCGATTTCCTTCATATCCTAATAATAATAAAAATGCGGAAGTTTGTAAGGATGTTTTTTTTTTTTTTTTTTACAACATAGGTGACAAATAAGCTTACGGCCCACCTGATGGTAAGCGGTTACCGTAGCCTATGAGCGCTTGCAATACCAGAGGCATCACGCACGCGTTGCCGACCCCGAACCCCCTTCCCCCCTAAAGAGCTCTGGCAACCTTACTCAGCGCAGGAACACAACACTATTTGAAACAAATAATGTTATTTGACTGCGATCTTCTGTAAGGCGGAGGTACCTCCCCAGGCAGGCTGCTCCAATTCAGAACGAGAAAATCTCGCTGTGCCCTACCTCCTCCTAAAAGGATGTTTGGATGTTTGTCATCGTCAATCACGCAGTAACGGCTCAACCGATTTCGTTGAAACTTGGAATAGATAACTTGTAATTTACCTACCTAGAATAACATAAAGGCTACTTTACAATTAGGTACCACGCGAGCTAAGCCACGGGCGGAAGCTAGTATCCTACTAATATTATAAATGCGAAAGTTTGGATGTTTGTGGTTCAATCACGCCGTAACGGCTCAACCAATTTCGTTGAAACTTGGAATAGATAGAGTTGTTTATCTAGAGTAGTATATAGGCTACTTAGTAAATGTACCACGCGAGCAAAGCCGGGGGCAGAAGCTTGTATAAAAATAAAGCAAAAAATACAAATAATGTAGGTACAATTAAGTCACAGTGAAGGCACAACACAATAATAACGGCCTTGACCGTTATTGAATGTGGATTGTAGAGAGTGGTTATTTTGTAAGTTCACTGGTTGTTTCTTGGTCATCCTACTTACCCTAACAATGAGTGAATGTCACATGTCTTCGAATGTAGTCGCTCTCTGGTTGTTTCTTGGTCATCCTACTTACCCTAACAATGAGTGAATGTCACATGTCTTCGAATGTAGTCGCTCTCTGGTTGTTTCTTGGTCATCCTACTTACCCTAACAATGAATGAATGTCACATGTCTTCGAATGTAGTCGCTCACTGGTTGTTTCTTGGTCATCCTACTTACCCTAACAATAGGTTCAATGAATGTCACATGTCTTCGAATGTAGTCCCTCACTGGTTGTTTCTTGGTCATCCTACTTACCCTAAAAATATGTTCAACTGTCGTTGTGTACGAAATTTTGGATGTCACGTGAATATGAAATAGTATCTATTAACCCATTAATAATCTTTAATAATAATACTTAATTAATAATCTGCATGATAATTTATGAAATAATTGTAATTGGACATACCTATGTTATGCAAAAAACGCTAAGGGTGAAATAAATGAATGAATATGAATATAAGTTAGTCACGCGTTGCGCACTAGCGTTCTGTCTATGCACTGTGCATTTAACAGTCGGAAAACCATATACTTTTTTCTACTTATATATTTATCTCAGACCCTCAATAAATCTAAGCTAAAATTTGCAAAATTCAATGGTGGTCAATTTTCTTATCGACAAGATAGATTATTTTAAGACTCAAGTGTATTGTGTACCTACCTACAGACTGATCAATAAAGAGTTGTTTTTGGGCCTACCAGGACCAACAAAGATTTTAAGTCTCTGGACCTAGAGAATCTGGAACTACATAACTATCTTTTAAAAGTAAAAAACTGACTATTTTCAAATAAAAAACATAGATAAAGGAATTAATAATAGTGGGTTATCGGCCTTCTAGTTAACAAAGGACAGAAAAACAATAACCCTTTTACCAGAAACAAAAGTTTTTTTAAATCTCTGGACCTAGAGAATTTCGAACTAGGTACCTAGCGGAGCCGCTAAGCTAATAGAAGTCAGAAATTTACCATTTCAGGGTTAACATGTATAATTTATTTTATTTTTTTGAATTTATTTTATACATTCCTTATGAATTAATTTTATTTGCATAGCAATGTAACAACTATATTATTTTTGACATATCTAAGTGCATGTAACATGTGTATAGAGGAAAATAAATGATTATGATGATTATGATTATGATTAACGGCCTTCTAGTTAGCAGAGGGCAGAAAAACAATAGTCATTTTACCAGAGCAAAAAATAAAATACTCACGAATGGAGGTTATCAAGGTCCTAGAAACTCGGAACGCTCACCAGGCAGCACTGACTGCACCGCACTGAGCCTACTCGCCTCGCCTCGGCTCGACCAGTTGTGATGAAATGGTTGCAATGACTAGACTGGCAAAATTGAGTAATGGAAGCTGGGTTTCAAGATTTTAAGGATTGGGTAAAATTTTATACATTATGGTTCGTAGTGTGATATGAGAGCGTTGTGGGGTGAAAGAAGACGTAGTGATGAGGATTGAGAAAGGTATGCTGAGATGGTTTGGTCATTTGATGAACGAAAGAAGATTGACGAAACAGGTGTATAAGGCGAGTGTGAATAGGACCGTTGGAACGACCTAGGCGTACGTTTAGTGACCAAATCGGTGACGTTTTGGAAAAGGCCAGGTCAAGAGTACCCTAAACCGACGAGCATGTATTAGGAATGTGATGAGAGTGAATGAAGCAAAAGAGGTATGTCAGGATCGTAGCAAGTGGAAAACCGTGGTCTCTGCCTACCCCTCTGGGAAACAGGCGTGATTTTATGTATGTATGTATGGTTCGTAATATTATGTGCTATCCCGAAAAAGGGGCTCAATCCTACTTCCTATTTATTTATTTATTTATTAAATAGGATCGCCAACAGCACATGTATCAAACATTCCACAATATTGAGCTATGTAGACTAAGGACTGATACAATAGCCAATAACAGGCGAACACAGCATTGGTAGGGACAATTTTAACCTATAAAGAGTTTACAAACTTTAAAATAGAAAATAATGTATGGAGATTAATCTTACAGCTAGGATAATCTCGTTACAATAAACTAAATTTATACAAGATAAACTGTGTACCTACTTAAAGACTACCTATAGAAATGTTGTTTCTACAAATAATAATGTTGCGAAAGTTTGTGAGGATGTTTTTCTGCTGCTAAAACAGTAGGCAGTAGGAGGAGGTAGGGCACAGCGAGATTTTCTCGTTCTGAATTGGAGCAGCCCGCCTGGGGAGGTACCTCCGCCTTACAAAAGATCGCAGCCAAATAACATTATTTGTTTCAAATAGTGTTGTGTTCCTGCGATGAGTAACTTTGCCAGAGCTCTTTAGGGGGGGAGGGGGTTCGGGGTCGGCAACGCGTGCGTGATGCCTCTGGTATTGCAAGCGCTCATAGGCTACGGTAACCGCTTACCAACAGGTGGGCCGTACGCTTGTTTGCCACATCAGTAGTATAAAAAAAAAAAAGGCATAATGCTGAGCCGAGGCCATTTTGCTGCTGCAGCACACATTACACCATTTTAATTTAACTGCTCGTATATTCTTCTATATAATTGTTTGGTTCTAAAATGTTGTGCAAATGTGAATACCTAGGTAAATGAATGTCTATATTCAATCACGCCATAACGGCTCAACCGAAATTTGAATAGATAGTTATTTACCTAGAATAGCATATAGGCTACTTTTTATGCACGCGAGCGAAACCTCGGGTGGAAGCTAGTTAGCAATAAAGTCTGAGACGCAAGACGTTTGATTCCCGCTGCGGGACAAGAAATGTTTGCATGATCTGCAAATATTCGTTCCGGGTGTGGGTGTTGTGGTACCATGGTACTCGTAGTTTCTGATACCCACGACACAGGGAATCCTAGTGTGGGGTCAGGACTGTGTATGTGACTGTTATTTAGGTGTTCATTAAAAAGATAACGTTTGTTCTATGAGCTTACTTAGGTTTAATAGTTAAATGAAAGACTTTAGTTTATAGGTAGGTACTCATTTTATTTTAAGCTTAATTTTATACACATGCATATAAATATTAAATTTTATATTATTTCTAGTGACTATAAGTACCTACTATTATACTCAACTATATTCTTTAATAAACAAGATGATTCATAAAGTTTATACCATCCATCATCAAGAGCTTATTCTATCAAAAGAAATACAGCCGATTTGAGAACCTTCTCTATTTTGAAGTCGGTTAGAAAGAATAAAAGGATGAAAAACAACAAAATATACAAATTTTATTTTATTTTACAGATTTTATCCCGAAAATTTTCAAATTACTTAGCTGGTTTTGGTATTTTTATCACGTTTATTAATAATAATCATTTGACGTACGAGAAATTCGACATAAAGATAACTACCTAAAACAACTGAAAAATTGAGTTTGAACAAAACAGCTGATTTATGCATAGTTATTTCATTAAAAAATGATCTCTAATCCCAAAAGTCGTTCAACAATTTTTGCCAATTGTGTGTAGAATAAGCAACTTCCGGGATAGCATAGATATTACGGATCACTTTGTATTTAGTTAACAGCTTGCATATCATTTTATCAAAGCAATCTCATATGCATAATTATTTTCATATGCATTATAATTACAAAAATGTACCTACTAAATTAGCAAATTTAAAAACTTAAACTAAATTTCTGTAAAAAAATCTTATAACAGAATATCAGGCTTTTTAGCCGTGGCTGAAGAATTTGCCCCTCTATTACTACCCGTGGATGTCTAAGAGGCGATTAAGGGAAACAAAGCTAGGGGATGGGCAGCAGGGTCCCCTATAAACAGTAGCTTTATCTGCGCTCGCCAACCCACATGCCCAGCGTGCCGAGTATGGGCAAATCCCCCCAAATAATTGTTTCTGGTAATCTATGGGGGAGGCTTATGTTCAGCAGTGGACATCCTACGGCTGAAATGATGATGAGACTATTATTATCATCATGTAGAAGTACACTGCTGGACATAGGCCTCCCCCAAAGAGTTCCTCGACGAACGGTCTTGAGCCTTTTCCATCCACCGACTTCCCGCAACCTTCACAATGTCGTCGGTCCAACGGGTGGGGGGCCTTCCACTGCGTCGCCCGGTTCGTGGTCGCTATTCGAGAACCTTTACTCCCCAACGGTTGTCGGTTCTGCGAGCTATATGGCCTGTCCACTGCCACTTCAACCTGCTAATTCTGAGAGCTATGTCGGTGACCTTGGTTCTTCTACGGATTTCCTCATTTCGGATCTTATTACGTAGTGAAACTCCGAGCATAGCTCTCTCCATAGCCCGTTGCGACTTTGAGCTTGTGTATGACGTTTATGTCATCATCATCAGCCTGTAGAAGTCCACTGCTGGAAATAGGCCTCCCCCAAAGAGTTCCATGACGAACGGTCTTGAGTCTTCTCCATCCACCGACTTCCCGTTTTGGGACGACTTCGACGTTTATGTATTCTATACAAATGATGCTTAAGTAGTTTTCATTATTCAGTGTTCCATACAAACGGAGCTAGTCTCTTCTCTTCGGGCAGTATTGCATTTAATTCTTCTATGTCTTGAAGTGTCTGTAACGAAAATTGTTTTTTAATATGTATATGAATAACACTGCAGCAACATCCTACTAATATTATAAATGCGAAAGTTTGTGAGGATGTTTGGATGTTTGTTGTTCAATCACGCCGTAACGGCTCAACCGATTTCGTTGAAACTTGGAATATATATTGTTCTTTACCTATAATAGCATATAGGCTACTTTTTATGTAGGTCCCACGCGAGCCAAGCCGTGGGCGGAAGCTAGTAAAATTATAAAAATCTTTGAACAAATCATTGAATATAGAAATTTATATAATTACTAATTGTACTGTCACTGATTCTTTCTTGGTCATCCTGCACTAGGTCAATGTCGCACTTTAATCCCTTCACTTCACTGATTCTTTCATCAACAGTCATAGGCCCTTTTTATGGCCACCGTACTTCAACCTGGTCACTTATCTAATACAGGATGACCAACAAAGAATCAGTGACACGTCAAGAAGAAGGTCAATGACCAGGTTGAGGTATGGTGGCACTGAATAGGGCCTAAGACCGTCCGTGAAAGAACTTGCATTAGTTGATTTACCTGGTTGAGTATAGAGTTGCATCGGGACAGTTGGTGGGCCAGGTCATGAACCCGCGCCAGCCGCTCCGCATGCCGCGCATTGCTCCTCTGCCGCTCCACCATGCACGAGTAAAGCTTGCTTATATCGGAATCGATCTGAAATTTAAAAAAAAATATTTTACAAAAAAAAAAATAGCATTTGCCCGTGGCTTCTCTCGCGTGGTACTCGGATAAATAGGTCATAAATGTCATTTTCCGGATTTTTAAGTCCCCTCCATATCTACCTATCCGCGGATGTCGTAAGAGGCGACTAAGGGAAAAATAAATAAATAAATAAATATTCCGGACATATTCACACGGTCAACTGATCCCAAACTAGGCATAGCCTGTACAATCGGTTCCAGAGACTGATATACATAATAGATAAATATTTAACACCCAGACACAGAACAAACATCTGTGTTAGTCACAAATGTTTGTCCAGTGATTACCTCTTTTATCTTAGCAGGTAAGTTTATTTACCTCTTTTATCTTAGTAGCCAAGTTGATCTCATCGGCTGCCAACGGCTGCGCGCACGCAGCCAGGTGCGCCTGCAGCCGCGACGTCAGCCGCACCCACGGCCTGTAGTCGAGCCCTGGGGGATAAACACTCACATACACTATGTTTTAAACTTAATGACCGCTGTGAAGATAGACAAATCGTGAGTGTGAGAGAGATAGAAACACTCGCAGTTCACTTCACAGCACAAAGACACATTTAGAGTGCTTTTCACCAATTAATCCTACGGCAATTCGTCATTCACCATCATCATGTGGGGGAATTTGCCCATACTCACAACACTAGGCGGGTTGGCGAGCGCAGTAAGAGTTAACGTTGTTATAATGGGGGACGCTGCTGCCCATCCCCTAGTATTCATATTCATTTAGTTTCACCCTTAGCGTTACATTGCATAACATAGGTATGTCCAATTACAGATGTAAGTACATAGTAAGTACTAATTTAGAAACACACAAAAACAACAGTTCTTTTTATAAAATTATTTGTTTTTTTCTCTTAGTCGTGGGGTCCTATTCTAACTATACCCCCCCCCCCTGGGGGGACTTTACCTTCTGCTACCATTACCTTCCAATACTTCAGGGTCTCTGGCTCCTGGTAATCCGAGGGTACCTCTCATTATTGGCAGAAATGTGGGTATTTCCTGAAAACATACAACGACTTTTATCACTGGCGGTTGATGGTTACCGGGAAGGCCGGTTACCCTCTTGGTAACCGGAAGGATGGTTACCAAGAGGGCGCAGCCCACGTAGATAGATGGTCTGACCAAATCTGCTCAACCCCAGACGCAAAGTTCCATAATACGCTCCAGGCTGTAAAAGATAGGAACAGCTGACGAGATATTATAAATACATTTTCTTTCTTTCTTTCTATATTTTATGGAAGGTTATTCTGCTTCCCGCAGTCTTCCATACAATATCTCGCCATATGACTGAGGGTCGTGAATTCCCATTCACAACCCTCCAATTCTAATTCTAAATGGGGGAATAAGATCTGCACTGACGTCCCGCGTTGGGGTGTATTGTGCATTGTCCCCCTGCTGACCTCACCCCAGCCAGCCCAACTCCTTAAAGTAACGCAGAAGAACCCTGGGTTGGTGGCAACATTGTTCGAGAATCCCCGTTGATGTTGTTGATGAAGAGGAGCAGGATCACCTCCTGCATTCCTGTTTTGAGTCTAGCTACATTTGTGTCTGTGCAATGTTCACAACCCTCAGTCATGAGGAGTACGACGCGAGAAGGTGGCTGGTGGTAATCATACCTGTAATCTCTGTATATCTTCATCCAGCGCCTCCGTTGTGGCTGTCTTCACCACCACAATGTCCTTAGTACGTTTGTTTTTGCGGGCTTGCAGACTTAGCTGTCTGCGCTGGAGTAAAGACTTCTTTGTTGTTGGCTGGTTCTTTTGCGAGTTTTTCGGTGAATCTATAGGTACCAGTTTTCATGGAATAACAGCAGATTTAGTTCAATAATTATTTAGCTGGTTTAGGTAGTACTTAATCTTGGTGTCCAACTTCTTATCCTCCAACTTCTTATCCTACTTATATTATAAAAGCAAAAGTTTGTGAGGATGTTTAGATGATTGTTATTCAATCACGCCATAATGGCTCAACCAATTTCGTTGAAACTTGGAATATAAAGAGCTCTTTACCTAGAATAGCATATAGGCTACTTTTTAAGTAGGTACCACAGGAGCGAAGCTGCAGGCAGAAGCTAGTAAGTAACAAGATTGTTGTTTGCCGAGAACTTAAGAAATTACCTCCAATAGGTCGATCCACTGTGTAGGATATGTATGGAAGCTCAGAGTCGGAGCAGACACTGGCTCCCGGTGAGTTATTGCCACTCGGAGGCGGCTCAGAGCTTCTGGAAGCCTCTGAAACCAGAAACTGTATATACATAGGCTGGACTGCACTATGATGCCGTTGTCTTTGGTATCTAACACTACTGGTTTATAATGTGGAAGAGTGGAAATGCCTATCACAAACATTTATTTTTGCTTATCTATTCTATGAATTTAAATTAATCTTTTATAATGTTTGATATATATATAATAATTCTAAAGATAATGGTACACTATTGCATTAGGTGCTCTTGTAAGAATAGTGTGACTTTTCATAAATAAAACAAAAAAAAAAATAAGTATTACTCATATACTTAAAAGGTGTTTCCAACTATGGTTAAAACTATGGTAACATTTAAAATTTTTTTTATTTGTATTGAAAGTATTTGTATTTAAACAAGTAAAATAATGGCAGAGAGGCAGATTCTACCGTTTAGCTCCATGTGTACTGGCTATGTTTTTCTTTATGGGATGTCCATGCTCCATCCAGTGGCTTCCTGCAACCTTGACAATGTCGTCGGTTGGTAGATTTACCTAGTAAGTACTAGTGGTAGTTAGTGTGTACCATATAACCTTTTACTTAGCTTACTGCAACCTTGACATTGTCATTGGTTGGTAGATATACCTGTATGTACCTTCTAGTGGTAGTTAGTGTGTATAACCTTTTACTTAGTGGATCAGAAGAATTTTACTCACCTGGAATATTGGATACAGCAATAGTATGCCCCCTTCTGATGGGTGGCGCTCTCTGGGCTTGCCTCTTTGGCGGTTGAGATGATTGTTCGGATCCCATTATTATTTATTTATTCACTGTAAAACGCGAGATTAAAAACATTAATAAAACGTACAGAAAAACATGATGGGTACTACGTAGACTATAGATGTTTGTCCCATAAGGTACGGTATGCAATAAAAGGCTTTTTAATTCTACCATTTACAGTTTTGTATTTTTGTATTTGTATTTAGTATTTGTATTTAGTTAAATTCAAGGGAATGCAGGATACAACTGATTGCTAAAATAGTAGTGATCATCTCGATTAACTTACCGGTTTTTAGTTCTCTTACCTAAAAAGTCGAAACTTTTATGATTCCAGAGTGATTAGAAACATTTTGAAGGTAAATTCTTTGTAATTAAAACGTGTAATTACGAAGAAAATTTAAACATATGCAAAAAATCAATAGCAGAATGAAATGAAAATCAACGCAAACGTAAACAAGCAAGACATGACATGACATGCGTGACATTGACACTTGACAGAACAGTCTGACAGGTTTGACCAATCAATCAATCGGGTCATCTGCAAGCTCGATTCAGAGCTGCGGGTAAGGGCCTCTGGCTTGCGCTATTTGCCCTAGCTTCAACTCTAGAAGCAACTACTTCTAGGTCGCGTGGCTTCGTTGAGATGTCTCTTCCGTGTTCGGCGGCTCATCTCAGCGTTGTTTGTTTTTTTTTCCTATGTACCTTCCGAGGTCGAGGTTGGTCGCGAGGAACAGGCATAGCTTCACCTAGTTTCTAAGACGTTTCAAAGTGATCCTAGTGATTTTATTGAAATAAATGCCTTTTGACTTTGACTTTGACTTTGAGGAGGATTCCTCGGGTGCACTTAGGATCTCTCGGGGCAGGGGCCTCCAGGGTGTTCGGCTGTCGGGTGGTCGCAAGGTTTGACCGAATTGCTCTATCAGTCTGCTGCTGTTTGTTTGCTTGCTTCATACAGACTATAAAAGTCGAGCAAGCAAGTTACTTTTATTAATTCATTGGGATAAGAGCAGGGAGATGATGCGATTCTCGGATAATTCACAAAGAAAAAACAGTAGAAATATTCTAGAGCATCAGAGGCTCCACCTTAACATTCATTCAATCAGTCAGAATTTATAATCTGTGATATGCTAACACTAGACACGTTGACATTAAACGTCAAATTCCAATCCAGCTGTCTGTCTTGATCGTCAACAAACAAGTTTAACTTTGCTTCTTTCTGTGTTTTCTGATTAATAATGAAATAAATCACCGCTATAATGGTTGACGAAGGTACAAGAAAAACTCTGAGTAGCATACCCCTGCTGCAGACCAAAGCCGGACCCCGAGAAAAGGAGTTATGGACATCTAGACTAAAAGAAGAATACCAGGCACTAATCAAGGTAATTATTACATCCGGGTACACGTAAACAGTTTTTAGGGCTTTTAATAAACATCAGAATAGTTTTATTAACCTTATAAATGTGTGGAAAACACACAAAGTATGCCAATAAACGGAACCTATAAGTTTTTGTAGAATTAAAAAAAAAAAAAAATGATTAAAGTGCGCCTCTTAGAGGCTCCTTTCGTGCACATGTCACATGTCTTCGAATTTTTAGGTTCTATCTAGGAAATGTCGGTTTCCTCACGATGTTTTCCTTCACCGTTTGAGACCACTAGCATAGCGCACATAAATTTTCCGAATGGAAAATCCATGTGACGGGAAATAAATTATTTTCTTTCTTTCTTTCATTGGTTGGTGCACGACAGGTTTCAAACTCACAACCTGTGGATCGGAAGGCCACTACCACCCCTCCAGGTCTACAGTGCTAAGCAACTGATTGTATATCTTTCATTAAACCTAAACCATGCAAGATAGATATTTCTAATTATGTTATTTAACCTTTCTTTCCGCAGTATGTCCAGAACAACAAAGCGGCAGACAATGACTGGTTCCGACTGGAATCCGACAAGACTGGCACAAAATGGTTTGGCAAGTGCTGGTATGTCCATAACTTACTAAAGTACGAGTTCGACTTGGAGTTTGATGTGAGTTTTATTTTTTTTATACAACTGGGATGGCAAACAAGCATATGGACTACCTGTTGGTAAGCGGTTATGAGCGCTTGCAATACCAGAGGCATCACGCACGCGTTGCCGACCCCGAACCCCCCTAAAGAGCTCTGGCAACCTTACTCACCACAGGAACACAACACTATTTGAAACAAATAATGTTATTTGGCTGCGATCTTATGTAAGGAGGTACCTCTCCAGGCGGGCTGCTCCAATTTAGAACGAGAAAATCTCGCTGTGCCCTACCTCCTCCTCAACCTCCTACTAGCGACCAACCACGGCTTCTCTCGCGTGGTACCCAGATAAAAAAGTCGGCCATGTGCGAGAACTCGCGCCCTGAGTGTTCCGTACCATTACACGGGGTCAGAAAAATCATAATTGAAGTGTAGGAAGTGACAAACTTATACTTTGCGGTCGTTAACATTGCGAAGTATGTGTGGAGTAACTTTGAAAGATAGAGTGAGGAACAGTGTGATAAGAGAGCGTTGCGGGGTGAAAGAAGACGTAGTGATGAGGATTGAGAAAGGTATGCTGAGATGGTTTGGTCATGTAGAGAGAATGAACGAAAGAAGATTGACGAAACAGGTGTATAAGGCGAGTGTGAATGGGACCGTTGGAAGTGGAAGACCTAGGCGTACGTTTAGTGACCAAATCGGTGACGTTTTGGAAAAAGGCCAGGTCATGAGTACCCTAAACCGACGAGCATGTATGAGGAATGTGATGAGAGTGAATGAAGCAAAAGAGGTATGTCCGGATCGTAGCAAGTGGAAAACCGTGGTCTCTGCCTACCCCTCTGGGAAACAAGCTGTGATTTTATGTATGTATGTATATATGTTAACATGGTTCATTGTATGATATTGACCGCAAATATAACTTTGTCTCGTAATAATCATATTAAAACATCAAAATTCCTCACTTTTAGACTTTTTTATGTATTTGTGGCGGACAACGAACTGATCCTCCTATGAGATATAAAAAAAATTAAAGAGTTTTTTTTCAAACTTTGGTATCCCTTATTATCACACTTAAGGTTGTAGGTACTTTTTTAAAATCCTTTTTAGCGAGCGCCTACGTCCTAAAAGAGTGCCTGGTTCCAAATTTCAAAGGTCTAAGTCCTAAGTTTCAAAAGTTAAAGTCCTAGTTTTTAAATTTGAAGTTGTAAGTCCTGTAGTTTCGAAGTTAAGAGATACATGATGAATCAAACTCCTGGAGAACTATCGCGAGGAACAGGCGTAGCTTCACCTAGTTTCTAAGACGTTTCAAAGCGATCTAGTTTATATATAATCTAGTATATAATCTAGTTTTTGAGAGGAGGAAGGGCACAGCGAGATTTTCTCGTTCTGAATTGGAGCAGCCCGCCTGGGGAGGTACCTCCGCCTTACAGAAGATCGCAGCCAAATAACATTATTTGTTTTCAAATAGTGTTGTGTTCCTGCGATGAGTAAGGTTGCCAGAGCTCTTTAGGGGGAGGGGGGTTCGGGGTCGGCAACGCGTGCGTGATGCCTCTGGTATTGCAAGCGCTCATAGGCTACGGTAACCGCTTACCAACAGGTGGGCCGTATGCCTGTTTGCCACCTAAGTAGTATAAAAAAAAAAAAAAAAAAAGTTTAAATAATTGAGATCTCCAAATGTTTTTGACCATGGCTCACTGCTAATGATTGTTTTTATATACCCATGTATCTTTTGTGACAAGGCCCCATTACAGCCGCAACATTACATTTATTGATTTTTTTTTTGGTAGTTTCATTAAGTTATGACATGGCAATACTTATTTGACATTTTATTAGATTTATGTTTTAATTTTTCGTTTGATTTGTTGATTGTACCTACTGATTTATAATGACATGTTTTATTGGCAATTATTATTATTATATTACAACATATTGACAAGGCCTATGTACAGCCGCTAAAACTTGATGTAATTAACAAAACCAAGCGTTCCCAGTGTTCCAAAGGTGAATAAATATTATGACTATGACTATGATCCTAGTCATTGAAATGAACGCCTTTCGGCTTTGACTTTCCTCTTATATTTTATACCTTACAGATTCCTATAACGTACCCCACGACGGCCCCAGAGTTGGCCCTACCAGGCCTCGACGGTAAAACAGCCAAGATGTACCGGGGAGGCAAGATTTGTCTGACAGACCACTTTAAGCCGCTTTGGGCGCGGAACGTGCCTAGATTCGGAATTGCACACGCCATGGCACTTGGTGTAAGTATATAAAATACTAGCTTCTGCCCGCGGCTTGGCTCGCCTGGTACATAAAATGTAGCCTATATGCTATTCTAAGAAAATAACTTTATCTATACCAAGTTTCAACGAAGTTTTTGGCATGGAAAATCCATTGGTGCCCGGGGTAGAACCCACGACCTTCAGATTAATAGTCGAAGTACCTCCCACTAGGCAAACGCTTAAGCTCGCGTGGCTCGGCTCCTAGATAAAAAGTAGCCTGTATGCTATTAATTCCAAATTTCATCGAAATCGGGTGAGCCGTTACTGCGTGATTGAACCATAAATATTTGAACAGGGAACGAGCATACGGCCCATGCTTGTTTGCCACCTTAGGTGTGTGAAAAACAAATAATAACATCCTCACAGGGGCCCGATTCTACTATTTCGTTCAGATAGAGGAGGAGGTAGGGCACAGCGAGATTTTCTCGTTCTGAATTGGAGCAGCCCGTCTGGGGAGGTACCTCCGTCTTACAGAAGATCGCAGCCAAATAACATTATTTGTTTCAAATAGTGTTGTGTTCCTGCGGTGAGTAAGGTTGCCAGAGCTCTTTAGGGGGGAAGGGGTTCGGGATCGGCAACGCGTGCGTGATGCCTCTGGTATTGCAAGCGCTCATAGGCTACGGTAACCAGTTACCAGCAGGTGGGCCGTATGCTTGTTTGCCACCTCAGTTGTATAAAAAAATTAATAAAAAAAAGATACGGTTGTCGCCACTCGTTTCATTGAGTCGACTGTTATAGCAATTCTGCTATCACAGTCGTTTATCAATGGCAGCCATTCTTATGACAATGGCAGTCATGTGAAATAAATGAACCAATTACACTTTTGGTAATCACCTAAAGTGTCAAAAGTGGCCATTTTGCCATTGAACTACTGTCATTTTGAAGCCATTGAATAAGCCCCTGGCTTTCGCATTCAAGATGTTTATTTGCAGAAATAAGTGTTACAGAGAGGTCTTAAAGCTATGAATATGGCACTTATAAACTTATTCACTCTTTTCGAGCATCGCAAATTATTGTTTTAGACGAAAGACTGTAAACTTAACACATACTATACTTAGTAAATTTTTGGGTATACTACAGAAACAGGACTCTTTGAATATAAATAATATACAAATAAGCAACATTCACTATAAAGTTAGCTACTGGAAACATTACAATAGGCACGTAATTTTTGATAGGAGCGTTGGCGAAAAGAAATGTTTTTTTTTATACAACAGCGGTGGCAAACAAGCTTTCGGTCCACCTGATGGTAAGCGGTTACCGTAGCCTCAGAGCGCTTGCAATACCAGAGGCATCACGCACGCGTTGCCGACCCCGAACCCCCTTCCCCCCTAAAGAGCTCTGGCAACCTTACTCACCGCACGAACACAACACTATTTGAAACAAATAATGTTATTTGGCTGCGATCTTCTGTAAGGCGGAGGTACCTCCAGGCAGGCTGTACTGCAGCATTTTTTATTTTTCAATTAAAATATTAGTAGGATTTCTAGCTATTAATTTTTTTCTTCATGTATTTCAGCTCGGTCCTTGGCTAGCTGTTGAAATACCAGATCTAATAGAAAAAGGAGTGATCACATACCAAGAGAAATCTGAAGACTCTAAATAATTGGACACTGTACATAATAATTATGTAGATAAATGCAATTAAATTTATATTTGTTTATAACATGTTTTATTTGGTGAAGATCTACCTATCTATGTATCCGTGGTGACCGTGGTGGCCCCGGCTGAAGAATAGGCCCCTCTATCTATCCGCGGATGTCGTAAGAGGCGACTAAGGGAAAAAAGCTAGGGGATGGGCAGCAGCGTCCCTCATTTTAACAACGATAGCTCTAACTGCGCTCGCCAACCCGCATGCCCAGCGTGCTGAGTATGGGCAAATCCCCCCACATGATAAGGAATTTGCTCTGTCTGTGGGGGAGGCCATGTTCAGCAGTGGAAAAGATGATCTATTGTGTCTTAGTATGTTCCATCTGAATGTTAGGTAGGTACGTAAGCATGTTTAGCCACCTTAGTTGTATAAAACAGTCCCCCATCCTCAAACTTTGTCTTCTTCCTGCCTTTGTCCCACATTACGTGGGGTCGGCACAACATATTTTCTTCTTCCACTCTCTTCTGTCAGCCGTCATCTTCGCACTCACTTCTTTCTTACTCGTGTCATCTTTAATACAGTCCATCCATCTTTTCTTTGGCTTTCCTCTAGTTTATTTATTTATTTGTTTATTGGTAATCAACTGCGTTTACTTAAATCTAGGCAAATACAAACTTGTAATAGATATAAGGCCAATAAAAGATTACCCCCATATTGTAAGTAAGGTTATTAGTTATTAGTTATTGAGGCAGGAGAAGTTGGTACAATGGCAGTCAGGGTGATACGGGGATACCGCACTGTCTCATTTGAAGCGGCCTGTGTACTGGCGGGGACACCGCCATGGGATCTGGAGGCGCTGACGCTCGCGTCGATGCATGATTGGCAGGACGAGGCACTCGCTCAAGGAGGCCAACCATCTCCAAGAGAAGTAGAGAGGCACCACATTGATCTCCACGAGATCCTATTAGAAGAGTGGCAAGAGAGGCTGGAGCGACCGACTGCCGGCGTCCAGATAATTGAGGCGGTTCTTCCAGTGCTTCAACAGTGGATGGACAGGAGGCATGGGACCGTAACCTTCCTATTGGCGCAGGTGTTTTGCGCATGGCTGTTTCGGGAAGTACTTGTGTCGCATTGGGAGAGAACAGTCACCAAGGTGCCACCACTGTGACGACTGCTCCGATGACACGGCTCAGCACACCCTTGAGTTGTGCCCAGCCTGGGCTGAAGAGCGCCAAGAACTTTGCGGCGGGATAGGGCATGACCTCTCTTTGTCAACCGTAGTCCGCGCTATGGTCGACAGCGACAGGTCATGGAAAGCGGTTGTGGTCTTCTGCGAAGCAGTGATGCTTCAGAAGGAGGCAGCAGAGAGAGTCAGGGAGTCCGAGAGCTCCCTCCCAACCAGAGACCCTCGCAGAAGACCCGGGCGGAGGAGGAGGGCGTATGCTGAACTGGATCCCCCATAACACAGGCTTCGGCGGCGGCACCGGGGTATGACCGACGCCTACTGACAAGCCTAGAGATGGCGCGCGCGGAGGCCCCGCGTGCCTCTCGCAAGAGATATGCGGAACCAAAAGAAGATGTGGCTCTACTAGCCAACGACGTCGGGGCCATGGATGAATGCGCAAGCGTACCCACAGCTCCGACCAAAGTCGCGAAGATGGACCCCGTTGGGTTTTAGTCGGTAAGAGTCCGACATAATCCTTCCGTTGCCCCCGCAACGGGAGGATATCCATGAGGATTTCCCAACGATAAAAAAAAAAAAAAGGAGAATTTGGTACAACCAGTGAGCTGAATAACTAAGTAGCAGTAGGCAGTCTAGGTATCATATCTATAGAAGGTGTAGTTCATCGAGTAACAAAAGTCATCTGGTACTGTACTGTCATATAAGTGATTAAATTTTAAGCATCAATGAGGTAGGTATGCGTAATAACAATTATGTAGTTGATAAGATGAAAAAGAAGCGAACAGCCTTAGTTTAAAAAATTAAGTCATCTAGTCTTATATCCATCCACATTCATACCTAACGCTCTGTCGGTTTTATTTTGGTTCTTAAAACGAAATGATGCTAGGTACAGCAGTTTATTCAATGTTTGTTAAGGTCGTATCCAAGGTTCGGCACGCAGTTAGAACAGTCGCACGGAGGGCAGATAGTGGAGCTACTTTCAGTAGGCTTCGTCACATATCCGGGGGGCCTAACCTGAAAACGGAAGAAGTACCTATTATTATGATAATAGGCCATGTGCGAGCACTCGCGCTGAGGCTTCCGTACCATTAGATACACGGGGGTAGTGCCACCGCGCTCCAAGAATGCATTCTTCAGGGCTCCAAGTTTTTATAACAAATACTATTTTAAAAATTATAAGTACCACAGCGCTTCTAAATAAAAAATATAGTCAGCTTATAAGGAAGGTAAACCATAAAAATATCGATTATTTTAAGTGTCGACTTTTCTCTTTATTTAAGTCACAAAATTAAATATTGTGAGGTAACTGGAAATCCATACAAAAATTAGACATTTTATAGCCTTATTTTTTTAATGCATTGAGCTAGAGACTTGATTTTTATAGGGAACTATAAGCTCACGGACCCTAAGCGCCTTCGTCCACGGAGCGACTCAAAACGAACGCGACTGAAACTGTAGTCACTTAAGAGTAGCCTGACTGCGATAGCACTAGTATTTCAATGGCAGCTCGTCCACGACGCAACTGAAAAGGAACGCGTTTGTAACTAGTCTCCTGGCGACTCGACATGCTGGTCGCCAGGCGACTGGTTTCGAGAAACTGTTGAAAAATGAACGAGTATAAGTGAAATGAAGTGTGAAGTGACTGGAGAAGTAATAACTCCATGTCATCACTCGAATTATCATTATTAATGTTCATTATTTTCGTTTTCAAAACTTTGTTTACATAACATCTTGTACTGAGTGACTGAGTTTCAGGAAATTCCAGAAGCGTCGTGGACGAGTCAGAGTTTCCAATCAGTCCGCAACTCTAGTTTCTAATGAGTTCCGTCACTTATGCGTAGCGTTGTGGACGAAGGGCCTAACAGTTTGTATTTTCAAGTTGATACCTTTAGCCGTTTCTGAGAAAAGGGTGTTGACGGAGACAGACAAACCGACAACAAAGTGATCTTATAAGGTTTCAGTTTTTAAGGTTCTACGGAACCCTACGATGAATACTACTATACTACTGATACTAATGAGGTACGCCTCATTTGGAAAAAACGGAACCCTTTTAGGACGTTGTTGTCTGTCTGTCTGTCAAGACCATTCGGTTCGAGAATTGCCGGGGCGTTGATGCTGTTAAGAGTCCGGCTGATTTTTTTTTTCATTATTCTAGCCTTGCGGGATTTAGTTACCAACCTTTATCCACCTAAAATGTATGTTTCCATATAACTTCAACGGTGGCAATGGGGCTCGCGATACGCACAGGCACTGCAAATTATATATTCAATTAAGAAAAGAAGACAGAAAAGAAGGCAAGGGATGCGGGTTCGATCCCGCTGTGTGCATGATCTGCAAATATTAGTTCCGGGTCTTGGTGTTGTGGTAACATGGTACTCGTAGTTTCTGATACCCGCGACACAGGGAATCTTAGTCTGGGTTAGGACTATGTATGTGACTGTTGAGTATTATTTATTTATTTAAGTATACCTATATATAAAAAAAAAAACTTTATTTGTAAAAAAAACAATCCAGGTACAATCTACCAGCGGCCTTCACACTAGGCATAGCCTGTGTCGTGGAGACCAGTTACAAGAATTGACAAGAAGATAAGTTCGGACTACCTACTAAAACAAACATACAAACATACTAATGTATATGAAGTTAAAGAAAAAATATTTATTCCTTTAGGTAAGTACTTAATACAAGGTGATTCATAACATGTATACCATCCCGAAAGGGGGTTATTCTATCAACGAAAAGATAACGAATTTCCAAAAGTGGTAGAACAAATTTTGTTGCCAATAGGGTGTAGAATAAGCCCCCTTCGGGATGGCATACAAATTATGAATCACCTTGTATAAAAAAAATATTCTCTCTACATAATATTCTTGTAATAATTGATATAACGATAAGATAGTACGTCATCATCATCATTTCAGCCGTTCGACGTCCACTGCTGAACATGGCCTCCCCCACAGACAGAGCAAATTCCTTATCAAGTGGGGGGATTTGCCCATACTCACCACGCTGGGCATGCGGGTTGGCGAGCGCAGTTAGAGCTATTGTTGTTAAAATGCACGCTGCTGCCCATCCCCTAGCTTTTTTCCCTTAGTCGCCTCTTACGACATCCGCGGATAGGTAGATATGGAGGGGCCTATTCTTCAGCCGGGGCCACCACGGCTAGTATATAGCTAGCAGCTATACGGCTAGCAGATAGTACGTAGTTTGAAGAAATCTATATTTATCTGGGTAGGTACTCACCCCGGGCTATTTAAATAATTTAACAGTAATTAAGTGATGTTTTTGTTGAAACTTAATTATTTTTAAGTAAGTAAGTATATTTAACCTATTACTAAAGTTTATTTTTAATAAATAGTAGTAAATGGAAATGGACATGAGTAGGTAGAAAAAATATAGAATGTGATAGTGAAATACTTCCCTGACCTAATACATAATAATCAAGAAATAATCAATGACACGACAATAAGAAGAAGAATGTAAAAATAAAATAAATATATATTCATAAATACAAAGGCATTCATACTAATACCTACATTAATAATTTTAGTGACTTAAAAACTAAATAGGTACATCCCTACACACTTAATTATTTAAAACTTTACTTACTATCTGCAATTATAAATAAATCCAATTTAATTGGTGTGCTGGATATCATATTTATTATAAACTGTCATTATAAACATTTGTAATTATTAAGTTACTAAGTTAAAATCATTAAAATATTATGTAAAAATATAACATTTATATTACATAAAAATAAAAATCTACAGCCAAATTGAGAGCCTCCGCATTTTTTGAAGCTTATATTAATATGACTAAGTATAAAAAAATAAGTAAGAACTCACTGTCGCCGGCTGTCAAAAATAGAATTAAATTATTAATTTTATGTATCCTACCTATTGAAAAAGTAGCTTAGCACAGAGCAGCAAGTGAAAAGGATTTTCACAATCATTTATTTTAATATTTAAGTACCTAATTAGGTAGCTAAGTAGGTATATATTAATTACTTACTCTCGTATAATACTAAAATGTAAGATAAAAATAATAGTATTAATAAAAAATATTAGGCTTTAGTAAAATAATATCAACTTTATGTACAAAAAGAAACTTGCCGTTCTCTGTAAAAAATAACATATTTTGTTATAGTAATCGACTTTCACAAAAGACTTTCTTAGAATTCAATAATGAATAAATAAAAATAAACTTACAAAACTCTGGAAAAAAATGTTTTCTTTTTAATTTACTAGGTAGGCTATTAATTTCATAACAAATTGTGTTGATTTTTATTCCTACTAAATTAATGTATTTCCCTCGTAGTATGAAACTGGGTTTAGACGAGGACTAACTAAACCCTGGTTTTGTAACGTGTCATTTCATACAGTTGCTTTATGACTTAACCCTATGAAATGACGCGTCACAAAACCATGGTTTGATTAGTACTCGTCTAAACGCAGTTTCATAATAACTGGGTTTTCGTTATTTAACTACTTAAAGTGTTTTATAAATAAATAAATAAATATTCCGGACATGTTTTGCATCTTAGATAATTTAATTGCAATAACTTACTTCCGTCTACAAAAAAGGAAAAACAATTAATTAGTTTTGTTCCCATTATGTTGAACTCAATGATAAAATAAGTAAATCTAATCATCAACTTACTAAAAGGTTCTGTATAAAAACAAAGAGTACAAATAATTAAAAAGGAAAACATTCAAAAACATCTATTTACATAATTTTAATGTGACTAAATACATAATTATATGTGCAGAGTTAGTATAACAAATATCACTGGAGGTACTCACAACTCCCTGTAAAATTAAGTTGTTGGTAGAGTAAATTTGTTAAAATATCATGACTAAAACTAAACTAACTAACTAACTAATATTAGTGTGATACTTACGCCACCTTTCTATAATGTGAGAAATATTCATTAAAAATAAGTTCCATTTTTTTACATATTCAATAATAATGTTAATTGATCTTGTTTTAATTGAAATAAAGATGGTCAAGTGCTAGTAAGACTCTCGCCCTGAGGCTTCCGTTCCATCACGCTGTTACGGCTCAACCGATTTCTGTGAAACTTGGAATAGATAATTTTTTTACCTAGAATTTTTATGAGGACTGAAGTTGTATTTCTAAATGGAACGTGATTTCATTAAAATTAAGAACTGTGAACAATATATTTAACAAAGTGTAGGTATTCTATTTTTTGCATGGACTACCATTATTACCAGAAAAACTTACCATAAACTGCAAAAGAAAAATACTATCACAATACTTTAACTTTTTTAAAATTATTATGTAACTACAATAATCATTTTAAAATATTATTTTTTTTCATAATAAAACGTGCATAATAAACGATCTTACCGTGAACTGTAATAAATATAAAACAATTATTTTTTTCTCCAAATAATGTTAATTAATTTAGTTGTAAATTAATTAGTTCAACATACATTAAGCTGTAAATGTTTAAAAAAAATGTAAGATTTGGATTTTTATAAAAACACTTATGTTCGTTTATAAAAGCAAAACGGTAGGAAGTTGGCATCACTGACGCGTGGAAATGGCTAATCTCTCTTTTTTTTTGTAATAGTCCGGACATATCACACACGGTCAACTGAACCCAAACTAGGCATAGCCTGTACTATGGGTACCAGAGACTGATATACTACATCTAGCGCAGAAGGCAGAGTTACTACCAACTGAGCTAAGAGGCCTGACACATTTTTAAATGTGTGGACAGAAGTTCTTACAAAGTTGTAAATTTCTGGACACTTCTTCTTTACTACGCTAGAAGTACCTACTACGAACTCAAAACTCTTTTCTTCTTCGTTCATCATCGACAGCCTTAGAAGTTCACTGCTGGGCATAGGCCTCCCCCTCCTCTTTTTCCTTAGAAGCATAATATATTATTTTCTCGCTAACATTTGGATGATTTTGTATTTTAGTGGTTTTTATTATTATTTTAAAACGTAATCAGTATCGTTTCCTGATATATGTCTTTTTTCTGGTAAAATTTGTATGGTGTATAAATAATAATATTCTTACGATATGCTAAAATTATAAATAAAAACATTTTTAAATTATTAAAACAATTAAAAATATTTATAAATTAATTACAAATTATAATTATGCTTACACTCGTCTGAAATAATTAAATGAGAGAGCGTAAGAAATAAAAAGTAATTAGGCACTCAAAATTCCAAATAAGATGACAAAACTTACCACTTTCTGCAGATAGAAAATAACTCAAATATTTTTTTATATTCAGTAAAAATGTATAAACTTTAAGTGTAAACATTGACTTAAGTACTCACAGGATTCTGTAAGGATGAATAAATATTTTTATTTTTTAATTAAATGTATCTAGAAATAATATTGTACTACAAAAAGAAGAATTTTATTTTTATAATATATACTTAACATGAAAAAGCTCACATACTTAAGAATTAATTGATCTATGAAAAATTAACTTACGCCCTGCACCTAAAACGAATTGAAATTTGCATTAGAATAATGAAATATTTAATAATGTTTTAAAGAAATTTCTTATTTAGTAGTTACCGTTTTTCAAGCCGCATCGCAGATGTGAAAAAAAAAAACAAATGTTGTTGATTAGTTTTGTACATAATACACATAAACATATAGTAGGTATTTTTTATTTATGCTTATTATTTTATTATTTTATGTCCTATAAAATTAAAATCATCATACTTACGATATTATCCTAAACAAAATAAAAAAAGATTTAAAATGAAAAAAAAAAAGTTTGAAATATAAAGTACTGTTATGTTTTTCTGCGTGAACTAGACTTACAGTCACCTGAAATAATAATTCGTATGTATTATATTACGTTTAATTTAATATATACTAAAAAAAACTTTTTTGATAGAACTTACCACATTCTGAAAATATAATTAAAATTATTTAAAAAAAATCTCCGAGATCGAATTAGGAACATGGACTTCTAAAAATAGACAAACCAAGGTCCGAGATAACCCAGAGGATTAGCAAGTTGGGCAGGCCATATAGATCACAGAACCGACAACCGTTGGGTTAAGGTTCTCGAATGGCGACCACGAACCGGGCGACGCAGTGTTGGAAGGTCCCCCACTCGATGGACCGACTACATTGCAAAAATAGCGGGAAGTCGGCGGAGAACGCTCAAGATCGTTCGTCACGGAATCTTTGGGGGAGACCTATGTCCAGCAGTGGACTTCTACAGGCTGATGATGATGATGATGAGTGGCGTCCACTGCCACAATTCATCATCAGGTGCATGGTTCGGAAAACTGACGCCAACGGTCGCAGGCAGAAAGGTCTTAGAATAGAGTGCAGTCTAGCGTAGGCCGGCCCCCCACCTGAAAAGATACCTAATCAAAGATGCTTGGAGCCGGGGGTGCCCCACAAGAGCGATCGCGTTGGAAATTTATGGGGTAGGCTATCATTATCATTCAGCAGTGATAATGATATAATAATATTATAATAATAATATAAATAGTATGAACTAACCTCGGGCTGGTAATAGAAAAAAAGGTTTATTTTAAAATTGTTATATTAAAGTAGGTATCTTTACGAATTCAAAATTTGCACTTACGGTCGTCTAAAATGAAAGAAATATTTTATCACTATTTATTTTTAAAATATACACTTATACATACTATATACATACTATAAAATATAAAATCAAATAATAACAAAATAAAATAGAAACTAATTAAACAAATATTTTTGGACATGCGGCAAGTGGCCAAGAGCACTGGCTGCATTCCCGCGTTGAATTGCCAAAGAAATTGTTTGTGCAAGGAATGAATTTTAAACGCTAATGTTATTAACGCTTTATTTTTCAAACAAAACTTACTTCCTGAGACTGAAATAATTAATAATAAAAATAATTGAGTCATTGAAAAAGAAAAGTTTGTAATTTATTAATATAATTTGATGTAGGATGGTGTTTTTAATTAATATGAAAAAGCCCATTTACAAATTAAATTAGGTACAAAATAATAATTAAGGTAGATAAAGCGTACCCCGATCTGAAATAACATTATAAAAGATATTATAAAAATAACTAACTCAGGTGATATGTTTATAAATAAAATAAAAATAAACTATAAGACTATCCTATTAATATTATAAATGCAAAAGTTTGTTGTTCAATCACGGCGTAACGCCTCTACCGATTTCGATGAAATTTGGAATAGATATATGTTATTTACCTAGAATAGCATATAGGCTACTTTATCTAGGTACCACGGAAGAGAAGCTGCAGTCACACAAGCTAGTAAAAAATAATAAGGTGCAGTTTGTTTTTAAGTTAGTTAAGTTTCACTTACTGTTAGCTGCAAATTGAAGGAAATGATTTTTTTATTCATCCTTGCCTTGGTAGTGATTTTTATTTATTTGTGTTTTTTTACATTATTGTAAATAGGTACCTACTAACAGATAATGCAGAAAAATTATCTACGTATCTAGAGGAAATAAAGCACATCACCAAGAGATTATCCGGGCAAAAAAAAAGGATCATCGAAAAAAATGATAGGCGCCAAGCCGTGTTTGTTGCCTGATTCTTGAAGGCTTGGTCGCGAGGAACAGGCATAGCTTCACCTAGTTTCTAAGACGTTTCAAAGTGATCCTAGTGATTTTATTGAAATAAAAGCCTTTGACTTTAACGCAAAAAATATTAAGGTTTGTGTCATTTCTTTTTAAATACAATTCCACAAATGGCCGTTACTCACCATAGCTTGTTCAAACTCCTGAAAGAACATAAAATTAAAAATAAGAGATTAATATTTCAAAATTTTGTTTTGCCAACTCATTTAAAGTTTTAAAGATAAAGATAAAAGATTATATGTTTATTTGCTGTGAACATGGTATGTAGTGTACAGGTGTTTATATTTATATTGTTCATCATATTCAGCCATTTGTCATGACGTACAAATATTCAATAGTAATTACATGTCAATAAAAAATAAAAACAAAGTCAAAAATACAGATTAATAAAATAAAAATAAAATTTGCATGTCAAAAATTCATTAATGGAATAAAAACTATGAACTTTTAGCCAATTCTTTAAAACCCTATTAAACATAAAACCTTTGTTCTCTAATATTGATTTGGGTAAGTGATTATAAATTTTACATGACATGAAAACGCAGTTCTGTTTAAAAAGTTCTAGTTTAGGTTTGGGCATCACTAAAGGTTTTTGCGTGGTCTCCCTTCTATTGGTATTATCTTGATGCTCAAACAGATCAAAGTGTTTTCTAACAAAAATAGCTACTTCAAATATTTACAAAGAAGGAAGTGTCAAAAGTTTTAGTAACTTACGCGACTCTGAAAAATTATAAAATAGGTATAAATTATTTTTTTATTAGAAAGAAAGAAAGAAAGAAAATAATTTATTTCCCGTCACATACAGAGATAATAATTTTAAAAACTTATACTACTGACAAAATAAGTGACGAAAAAAAGGTTGCCACTCAGCATTTGCTGCATCAGCCCAGTGGCCAGTGCAGCGCTGATTTTCAGTGGCACCCAAATGAGAATCGCGGCAGCTACTGTGCCACGCATCTACTTACATAACTATAAAATAAATTTACAAAATAATTGAACTGAAACAAATTCTCTGTACCTATTTCTCTGTTGCAATTGCAAGACAATTATAATTAATATTAATAACAATAACTATAAATAACCACCAACGTCAATAAAAATAAAACAAAAACTAAAGCAAACAAACAGTTAACGTTAAAAATTAAGCTTAAAGCTAAAAACTAATTAGTAGTCTAAGACCATGGACGACCACCTATGGAACAGATATCTGAGTATCTAACAAGTGCTTTTTTTTTATTAGGAACCTACGTGTGTGATACTCAGTATGTAGGAGTACAAATTAGGTAGTTTTTTAACATTAGGTTGCGGGAAGTCGGTGGATAGAAAAGGCTCAAGACCGTTCATCGTGGAACTCTTCGGGGGAGGCCTATGTCCAGCAGTGGACTTCTACAAGCTGATAATGAAGAAACATGTAAGAGGCCACAGCTATAGGATGATTCGTAATAAGCCGTTTGTAGTAACCCGGATTCTTTCACCGACGGTCATAGGCCCTTTTCAGGGCCACCATACCTCAACCTGGTCACTAACCTAATGCAGGTGACTAAGAAAGAATCAGTGACACGACAAGCAAGCAATAGTGTTGTGTTCCTGCGGTGAGTAAGGTTGCCAGAGCTCTTTAGGGGTGAGGGGTATCGAGGTCGACAACACGTGCGTGATGCCTCTAGTATTGCAAGCGCTCATAGGCTACGGTAACCGCTTACCAGCAGGTGGACCGTATGCTAGTTTGCCACCTCAATTGTATAAAAAAAAAGCAAGTTACTCGGAAGGAGTTTAAGTTTATCGGGCTTTGGCTTCGGCTTCGGCTTCGGCTTCGGCTTCGGCTTCGGCTTCGACTTCAGTTTCGACTTCGGTTTCGGCTTCGGCTTCGGCTTCAGCTTCGATTTTGGTTTTGGTTTTACTTTAGGTACTTTACTTTACTTTATATTTGAGTGTGTATTGTTTATTTACTCACCGGTCCTGCGTCCTAGAAATGTAAGATGTTTTATTTCTTCAGTAGTTCTTTTTTAGATAGCTACATACTAGTGACATTCCCGCGTCTTCGTTTGCGGGTAGTTGTTTCCTTATAGGCAAAAACTATTTTAATATAAGTAATAAATACATTAAGTATACCTAATATTACTTAGCTTTTAAATATAGTCTCGAATCGTACATTTTTGTGGAAAAAATGATATTATAATATTAAAATTGTTTATTTTATTAAATCCCGAAAAATTAAGACTCAGGCAAAAGTAAAATGATGTTTGATGCTATACATTTTTTTTTTATTTAATTTTACCACGTCAGCGAAGCCGCGGGTGGAAGCTAGTATTTTATAATCATCAAAGTACTTACAGTAGTATTCGTATCTGGGTTTTCAGAATCAATTGTTGAATTCTGTAAAAAAATATATATTTAGAGGTAACACGACTCTCCATAGGCTATTGATCATAAAGACATAATTTTGTCAAACATGTTCAAACGGCTTGCGATATTATGTAATTAATCATTTATTTCAAAATGACGTCTCTTTACGTCTACTGAAAAAAAATATTCGAGTTTGACTGTCTTGCGGTATCTTCGAGCTATATTGTAAGCCCTCAATAAATGTCAAACTCAAAATTTACTCTATATAGCAGACGAAGGGAAGGTCTATGTCCAGTGGACATATAGTGGACTTTATCAAGCTGGATGATGATTGTAATAATACATTATGTTATATTTATATAGAACTATACTCACAGATGACATCTGAAATTATATTTTATTTATTTATTATGGGAAAATCATCGGAACACAATTTTTTTTTAAATGTATATAGCTATATAGCTTGACGTGATAGCTTGACGGGTTCGATTCCGCACGGGAAAATTGTTTGCATGATCTGAAAATATTAGTTCCGGGTGTTGTGGTACCATGTTACTCGTAGTTTCTGATACCCACGACACAGGGGATCCTAGTGTGGGGTCAGAACTTTGTACATGACTGTAGGGCGTTTTTTTTTTATAAAATCATAGTAATTACGGTTGTTTCAGCATTTTCATCAGGATTATCAGCAATGGTCTGTAAATAAAAATTAAATAAAAAAAACAACACCAAATTATCAATTCAGACAAAATAATACTTATACTTACTTAGGCTTACGACTTTAATCTCTAAGAATCGTACTTAAAATAAAATAAATTAAAAAAAAATATTTCATGTTTTAAAACACATAGGTACTAAATTTAAGTGAGACAACATAATTCAAAATAAACAATAAAAAAACAAAAGCCAAAATCACTACATAAATGTCAAAAATATTCATACAATAAAATATATATTTTAGGACACACAGACAGACGGACAAAAACACGCGGACAGGAGGGACCATCAGTGGCCGGGGCAGCAACCCTCAAAAAGGCCAGCAGGCCCATCCAACGGAGAGTACAACATATCCGCCAATGTGCTTAGAATGGCATTGGGGCTGCCACGCAGGCGTTTCAGGAGCGATGCACAACTCTTTCTTATGATGGCCTGGAAGCCATCACTTAGTCATCCTTTCAGATCACCAGGCGATCAGATCCTAGATGTCTAAGGGGGGAAGTTAGAGACCGTAGTGAGAGGTTCCCAGTGGAGTGACGAGAATGGACAAAATAAGAAATGAGTACATCGGAGGAAGTTTGAAAGTAGCGCCAGTGACGGAAACGTTGAGAAGTAGGTACCTAATAGGTTAGCATGGTATGGGCATGTCATGAGGGGGGATGAGAGTCATGTAACGAGAAGAGTGTTAGGTATGAATGTGGATGGATATAAGACTAGAGGAAGGCCGAAGGATGAACTTGAAAAAGAAAGAAGTGAGTGCGGAGATTACGGCTTACAGAAGAGAGTGGAAGAAGAAAACATGTTGTGCCGACCCCACATAGTGAGGGACAAGGGCAGGAAGAAGAAGAAGATTATTTATTTTAAGTATTACCGTGTTTGTGTCTGAGCTTCCATCAGCGGTCTGTAATTAATTAATAATAATAAAGCTATTTTTTCTCTCTTCATAATCATCATCATTTCAGCCGTACGACGTCCACTGCTGAACATGGCCTCCCCCACAGACAGAGCGAATTCCTTATCATGTGGGGGGTTTTGCCCATACTCACCACGCTGGGCATGCGGGTTGGCGAACGCAGTTAGAGCTATCGTTGTTAAAATGAGGGACGCTGCTGCCCATCCCCTAGCTTTTTTCCCTTAGTCGCCTCTTACGACATCCGCGGATAGGTAGATATGGAGGGGCCTATTCTTCAGCCGGGGCCACCACGGCAGACAATTGTTACTTTCCTAATTAATTATTACCAAATTGCTTGCTTGCTTGTCGTGTCACTGACTCTTTACTGAATCAATAAACTGATAATAAATTAATAATTATTTCCAAAATTTTGACCTATACCTACACGGACAGACGCAGCTTTATTAAGTTGTTTAGCACTTTATTTAATATCAGTACTTTTTGAAGTAGGTTACTTACATCATTCCCCTGTACCGAAGAAAAAATAAACAAATGACTAAATAATTTATTTTAAATTTAAAAAAAAATCCTGCTTTGCTCAATTTCGCTCAACGGGCTATGAAGGGAGCTCACTGCGTGATAAAATACGATATCGATGAAATTATCTCAAACAACTTTTTAGACCCGACAAATTTGTTAAAAAAAACATTAAAATCGGCTCATAACGTGGATATAAATAAAAACAGCCAAAATAAGAACTTCATCCTTTTTGTAATAGGTTAAAAAGGTTTTTACCGCAGGTGATTCCGAATCGACAATCTGTAAATAATTATGTTAATATTATTAATTAACGATGTTCGATTAATTTAATTAAATAAAATAAAACTTGCAAGGATAAGCTAATATTACTCCACAGAAGTAGCTCATTGTTGAATGACTGAAGTCTGAACCGACACAGGCCTGGCCCCCAATTTAGTAAAATTGGGGGCCAGGCCTGCGTCGGTTCGGACTTCAGTCATACAACAATGGCTTCAAAATGACAATGGTCCAATGGCAAAATGACCACTTTTGACACTTTTGGTATTCTGCTATCACAGTTGTATTTCAATGGCAGTCATTGTGGAACCAATGGACCAATGAAATCAAAGAAACGAAGGTGGCGACAATCGCAACTGAATGATAATGGTGCGATCATAATCATGCGATTATCATTTTCAAGTCATTAGAATTGGGGGCCTGGATAGGCACTTTTCTTTCTATTCATTAGTTTTTTTAAGTATCATCACAATGTTATTAGCCTGAAAATTATATTTCTTTAATATTTGTTATTTATAGATATTTTATTTACATTATTTTCATCACAAATGATATAATTAATAAAAATATTTAATTATTTTTTGCTTCCCCTCTAAGTAATTTTTTTTTATTCAGTACTTACTGCAGCAGGATCCTGCAATTAAATTGTTATTATTTTATTAATTTTACTTCGCATGCGTTTCTCCAGAGTGAGACAGATCTATCACCCAGCACGGAATTCCGGATTCGGTGTTGGTACAAAGGTTCTCGTGGCTACCAAAGGGTTAAATCTAGCTATCTATAGAGCGATCTTTTAAATTGAAAAGTACCTAATTATAATTATCCTAATGGATGGGTAAAAATATGCTTATACATATTTATATAATACCTACTATATACTTACCTAGCTAATAAGAAAGAACCTACATAATATTACATAGCTACCTACCTAGAACGACCCACTTTTAGAATTGTTTATGAATAATGTTCTCATGTAAGTGACTGACTGTCTTTATGGGAATAAATGAATTTAAACTTAAACCTAATTATCAACTTACTGCGGCAGGATCCTGTAATTCAATTTTGTTATTTTAATAACAATAAAACCTCAGTGGATTCACGTGCGTGTATCCTGAGTAAGATTAAAATCGTCCGGCGTGGGACAAATGTTCACTCGGTGTTGGTAAAAGTGCTCGTTTATTTCAGATTATTTATAATCAATACAATATTATTATACACAAAACTATACACTGCATGATAAAAAAACATAAACAAAATGTCAGAGTAAGATTAAATTTGAATATAAATTAATATAATAAAATAATTATAATTTATCTAATTATCTACTTACTGCAGCAGGATCCTGTAATTTAATAATATTATTTTAATGATTTGAAAACCTCGGTGAATTGGCTGAGGAGCATCCTAAGATTCAATGTTACCACTCAATCAATGGTACCACTGTACCAACACCACTGTGTTCGTGGTTATCAAAGGGTTAATATAGGATTTTAATTAAATGTACACAAACATATTATTTTGTAATTATCTACTTACTGCAGCTGGATCCTGTAATTAAATAATATTATTTTAATTTTAATTTGCAAACCGCGGTTAATTGGCTGAGGAGCGTCCTATGTCAAATCAATTACCCGGGGACTGGGAAAAAAAAAATGCAATGATATGCAAATATTTGTTCCGGCTTGGTGTTGGTTGGTATAGTGGTGTTTGCGGTTATCAAAGGGTTAATATAATTTTTTAGTTTTTTTCTAAATATCTACTTAGGTAGCAGCTTATTTTAATGATTTGGAATCACTGTGACATGGCTGGCAAATGACATGAGACAATTTATTTGTGTTACCCTGTTACCATGGTACTCGTGATTTCTGATACCCACGACGAATCCTAGTGTGGGATCAGGACTATATAAGTGATTGTTGGGTGTTATTTATTTATTAAATCACCCGACGCGGGACAAACGGTTGCAATGGCTGACTGGCCTCATAGCCCAGTTGGTAGTAACTCTGCCTTCTGCGCTAGAGGTTGCGCGTTCGATTCCCGCACTGGACAAACATTTGTGACTGACACAGATGTTTGTTCTGTGTCTGGGTGTTAAATATATATTTATTATGTATATCAGTCTCTGGTACCCATAGTACAGGCTATGCCTAGTTTGGGATCAGTTGACCGTGTGTAATATGTCCGGAATATTTATTTATTTATTTTTATTTATTTATTTTTAATGATGTGCAAATATTTATTCCGGGATTGGTGTTGGTTGGTACAATGGTGCTCGTGGTTAAAAATAATCTTTTAATTAAAAGTATACAAACATATTTTTTTATAATAATCTACTTACTGCAGGTGGATCCTGTAATTTAATAATTTATTTTAATAATTTGGAAAGTCGGTGACTTGACCCCCATGGGGGCGAGCATCATGACGCCCATGGGGATCAACTCTACAACAAACTTTTGATTACAATCGATTGTAATCAACAGGCAGTGTCAAACACAATTTCAGAATTATCAGCATTATCAGCTTGTAGAAGTCCACTGCTGGACATAGGACTCCGAAAACTATTCAACCAATTATTCCAATAATTTCAGAATACGAGCTTCAATTTAGTTATTTAATTATTAATAGGTAAGGATCGCTAACACACACATGTGTATCAAATGTTCAATAGGAACTCAGCTATGTAGACTAAGACTGATACAATAGCTTATTACAAGGTGATTCATAATATGTATTCCATCCCGAAAGGGGCATATTCTACAAGTAATTAGCAATAATGTTTGATCTACGACTTTTGGAAATTCGTCATTTTACATTGAAAAAACTCTATGCGAAAATCAGCTGTTTTGGGGTCAAATCAGGTCAAACTCAATAAATCAGCACTTATTGTACGTTTAGGGTTTAGTTTTAAAGATGATAAAAATACCAAAAACAGCAAATTTGAGAAAGTTTGTGAAAAAAAAAACAAAAAAATAAATGAAAATATTGATGTTTTTTTCGCTAATATTATTTCTTTTTGTTGACAGAATAACCCCCTTTCGGGATGGTATACATGTTATGAATCACCTTGTATAGGCGAACACAGCACTGGTAGGGACAATTTGACATGCCAGTTATTTATATATTTACTTACGTCTTGACGTCGGGCCTGTAAAATATAGTTTAATTTATTAAAATCAGAAATGCTTGCATATGGACCAGCGCCAGCAGTGCGTAATCGCATTTCGCTATAGGTATCGGAATTTTGAGGATGTGGCCCAAATTCTTGATTTATCGATGTGGCCTGTATTTAAAAACTTGTAAACTAATTATATACCTATATTTTTATTCATCATCATCATCATCATCATCAGCGTGATGAAGTCCACTGCTGAACATAGGCCTCCCCCAAAGAGTTCCATGGCGAACGGTCTTGAGCCTTTTCCATCCACCGACTTCCCGCAACCTTAACAATGTCGTCGGTCCATCGGGTGGGGGGCCTTCCAACACTGCGTCGTCCGGTTCGTGGTCGCCACTCGAGAACCTTTGTATATATATTTTTATTAGATTTTATTAAATTGAAAATAAATTCAGTGTAAAATAATAAAATATTTAAGCCTTATTCATAGTTACTGTGCATGTAAACAAAAGAGGCGGACATACATACTTTAAGCAATTTATCAGGGTTTCCGAAGAAAGTGAAAAATACACTTGTATCTAAGCGGAGTGGAGTAAGTGGATTGAAAAAACTCACTCCACTCAGAATTGACTGGCCTCATAGCTCAGTTGGTAGTAACTCTGCCTTCTGCGCTAGAGGTCACGGGTTCGATTCTCGCACTGGACAAACATTTGTGACTAACACAGATGTTTGTTCTGTGTCTGGGTGTTAAATATATATCTATTATGTATATCAGTCTCTGATACCCATAGTACAGGCTATGCCTAGTGAATATGTCCGGAATATTTATTTATTATTTATTTATAATTATAGGGGTTGGGTATGTGACTGTTTTAAAAGTTTACATACCAGTCTGTATCCGGGCTCAATGCTTTTCGTCACATCATTTACCAACTAGAAATGAACAGATTAATTGATGCTGGAAGTGACCATGTACGTAGTACCTAGATAATGTGTATTACCTACCTAAAATGTATATTTCATCCGTAACGTTCGTAGCACTCAGTTGTACATACTTAATGTATTTCAGCTAACACCGCTTACCACCTATCGCTACCAACTTACCATGGCGCTCATGGTGAGGTTGTAAGTGTGCAGAGAACATGCTTCCTTGCTTGCCATGTCACTGATTCTTTCTTGGTCATCCTGTATTAGGTCAGTGAGCAGGTTTAGGTGTGCCCTAAAAAGGGCCTATGACCGTCGATGAAAGAATCAGTGTAGCGAAAGGATTAAAGTGCGCCTCTTAGAGGCTCCTTTCGTGCACATGTCACATGTCTTCGATTTTTTAGGTTCTAGGACATGTCGATATCCTCACGATGTTTTCCTTGTATAGCGCACAACATTTTCCGAATGGAAAATTCATGTGCGCGACTGGGATTCGGACCCACACCCTGTGGATCGGAAGGCAGCGCCACCACCACCGCTCCACCAGTGCTCTCAAATGTGGTAAAAGAGTGAACTTACCATGTGGCTTGTATTGATAAATGTTGCAAATATTGCAAGAATCACCAATACCATTCTTGACATCGTCGTTTCTAAAAGACACAAATTTTCAGATCTATTATTATAGGTAATAAAATAATTATATTAGCTGTATAGGCCTTGCTAGAGAGGTTCGATCCGAAGGTCGCTGGTTCGAATTCCGAAAACAATACATTTTTCTGTTCGAAAAATTTGAGTGCGCAATAACGTGATTTAATCGGTGAAGGAAAACATCGAGAGGAAACCGGTAAGTATTCTTATGAGCGGCGATGGGCTTGCACCCTGTCACGTATGGAATACTCATCATCATCACGTCCACCACTAAACATGGCCCCCTCCACCCACAGGAATTCATATCATGTGCTCACCAAGCTGGGCACGCGGAAAGTAAGCGCAGTTAGAGCTATCGTTGTTGAAATAGGGGACGCTGCTGCCCATCCCCTAGCTTTTTCCCTTAGTCGCCTCTTACGACATCCACGCCTATTCTTCAGCCGGGGCCACCACGGCACAAAATGTAGGCATGTGCCAAATGTTTGGGCGTGCCTCTGACTCCCCTTAACATCTCGCCTGGAGGTCTGAGAGGTTGCCTACCATTTGCTTGCTTTCCGTGTCACTGATTCTTACTTGGTCAGATATTAGGTCAGTTAGCAGGTTGACGTATGGTGCCCCTGAAATGGACCTATGACCGTCCGCGTCGGTGAAAGAATCAGTGTAGTAAAAGAAGCAGCCCGCCTGGGAGGTACCTCCGCCTTACAGAAGATCGCAGCCAAATAACATTATTTGTTTCAAATAGTGTTGTGTTCCTGCGGTGAGTAAGGTTGCCAGAGCTCTTTAGGGGGCTCTTTGGGAAGGGGGTTCGGGGTCGGCAACGCGTGCGTGATGCCTCTGGTATTGCAAGCGCTCATAGGCTACGGTAACCGCTTACCACCAGGTGGGCCGTAAGATTGTTTACCACCTCTGTTGTATAAAAAAAAAAAAGATAAAAGGGCGCCTCTTAAAGTTATCTCTTTGTATATTGTATTTTGATTGTAATTTTAATTTTTAACTAACATTGTGGACCCTGTTGTCTTGAATAAATAAATATGTTATGTTATGTTAGAGGCTCCTTTGCCTACCATGATAGGGGATAGGAATAGTAAGCCTTATATTTTTTTTAAAACCTTACCTTTATATAAATCGTTTGCCAAATCTTTATCACCGCTACGTACAACAAGGATTTATTTTATTCAATTTTGTACATACAGTAAAGAAATATGTATTTTAACTACAATCATAAAAGGAGATTTGTTATCACGAAAGTCTAATAAAACTGGCAGTTTGCGAGTAACATTCACACCAAACTCACTCTGCACTGCACCAAAATGCCCCCTTCTATTAATTTTCCCATTTGCTTGTACTATAGTGCTGACACGCTTTTTTTTCATACAACAGTGGCAAATAATCGCATGGCCCACCTGTTGGTAAGTGGTACTGTAGCCTATGAACGCTTGCAATACCAGAGGCACGCAAATGCCGTGCAAATTCACAGACATGACTGACGTGCATGAAGGGAGCCTCGAAAAGTCGCACTTTTATCCTTTCACCGTTCAGACGGCCACAGGTCTTTTCAGAGCCACCATACCTGAACCTGGTAAAAGAACTAATGTAGGATGACCAAGAAAAAATCAGTATAAATATTCCGGACATATTCACACGGTCTACTGATCCCAAACTAGGCATAGCCTGTACTATGAGTACCAGAGACTGATATACATAATAGATATATATTTAACATCCAGACACAGAACAAACATCTGTGTTCATCACACAAATGCTTGTCCAGTGCGGGGATCGAGTCCTGTTTCTGTAGTATACCCAAAAATTTACTAAGTATAGTATGTGTAAAGTTTACAGTCTTTCGTGTAAAACAATAATTTACGATGCTCGAAAAGAGTGAATAAGTTTATAAGTGCCATATTCATAGCTTTAAGACCTCTCTGTAACACTTATTTCTGCAAATAAACATCTTGAATCTTGAATCTTGAATCGAACCCGCGACCTCTAGCGCAGAAGACAGAGTTACTACCAACTGAGCTATGAGGCCAGTCAGTGACACGACAAGAAGTAGCAGACCCCCGGGATAGTTCGGGATAGATTAACTTGTAAAGTGGGGCGTCCGGCAACGAGATGACTTGACATCTCTCTTCTTAGTAAAACCCATATTTTCTAACAATAA
The DNA here is from genome assembly GCA_947579855.1 of Anticlea derivata. NCBI lineage: Eukaryota > Metazoa > Arthropoda > Insecta > Lepidoptera > Geometridae > Anticlea > Anticlea derivata. Next base: position 956,484 of record OX388287.1, on the reverse strand, counting down.
ATACATTTATTCCAAACTACCCTAAAACGTACTCCTAGATTCTTTCACCAGCTTAATACCATTAGCGTCCTTCAGCTCCGAGCTGGTAGAGTACACTGACGCGTGCGATATGTGTAGCAACTCCAAATTCTTGCTCTTTGAGTTCTTCACGCCCGGGTCAGATGCGGTACCCTTTTTTGATTTCGATAGTAGTGACAGAACATTTTTTATTATGTTGTTCTTTGATGTTTTACTGGTCAGATCAGTCAATGACGATTTATCTGGCGTAGATGTTGAGGAGAAGGAGTATTTCGATGCGTTTTCTCCCAGAAATATCATTCCGCGCTCTGATAGGAAATCATCTATGGAGTCATTGGAAAAGCAGGCTTGGGCGCCTTTGTCTGTTGTCACCGAATTATCCTTGGGTTTAATGGCTACGTTATCTAACGCTTTAAATTCTACTTTCGATCGAGTAACGTTATAGTTGTGACATTTTATTTCCTTTTCTGATAAAGTGCTTTTAGATTCATTATTTTTACTGCTTTGTTCTGTTTTCATTGATTTTTCTACATCCTCATTATTATCTTTATTGTCATTGTGTAATTCGACGTCAGGTTCTTTGTAAGATCTTTTGGTGTCGGTCAGTTCTCTTATCATTTCCGATTTCGGTTTCGAGTTCCAATCTCGCCTATTCAGACACTTTAAAAGAATATCATCGGACATGCTCATCTTATCTTGCTGGCCCTCTTTCTGGCAAGCTTTATAACATTTGATCTTCTTATCAATATTGGAAGATTCGCTTACATAGTCAAATTCTGTCGTCTCAGTGTCCATGTTACTCGTGCCTATTAGCGGCGTTGTAACCGAAGCGTCTTGTCTATAATTGAAGAATTTTCTCACCACTTTCTTCTTGTTACAGCAAGAGGAGCTGTTTGTTAGACAGTAGACCATCGTCATGATAAGGCAACATTGTATTGTCACCACGAACGCCAGCACAAGTAGTGTATATCTGTTTGTCATGAAATACTGCACTATAGTATGGAATTGTATCTTACATTTCTTAGAAACTGTAGCATTCGCATCGTTTTTAATGTTAAGTTGCTTATAACTATTATCTGGGTAATTTTTGTTTATTTCGTCAGGCTTGTCAGGCTTGATTGATTTTATTATGAGTATGTCTTTAGGAAGTCTTTCCTTCTGTGTTAGGGATTTTATAAAATCTATATCATCTTTATTAATAGACTCTTCTTCAACACATTTGTTGGTATTCGGGTCGTATATCTGGTTTGACTTATTTCTTTTTCTATCTATGCAATCTGGTACTTCTAAACATCTTCTGTAGTTTTTATCGAAATAAGACCTTTTGCCGTTGTAATGGGTTTCACAATCGACTGGCTTGCAATCATTGAGTGGATCCTCATCGATACTTTTACAGTGTTTTATCTCTGCTTTATCCTCTGTTCGATCATCTTCAGTATTGATTTTTTCTTTGATTCTAGTGTCGAAATGAATGTTGAGCGTGTCTCTCATAATGCTCCTCTTTCTATCAATAGGTCTTGAGTCTACATGGATAGTGCAGTATCCTGTTCTTTCAAATTGATCTATCAATGGTGCAACAAGAGTCAATCTTTTCGTAGTTTCTGCAAAAACAAACCAGATTCAAAGAGTCAGGCGTGAGCTATTCTTAAAAATGATACATACATTTTTTTACAATCTCGGTGTCGAGCGGGCGAGTTCTCTTTTGAGACGCAATGGGTGCAGGTTCGATTCACGCTGCGGGACAAATGTTTGCATGATCTGCAAATATTTGTTACGGGTCTGGGTGTTGTGATATCTATGGTACCTACTCGTAATTTCTGAAAACCCAAAGTCAAAAGGCGTTTATTTCAATAAAATCACTAGGACCACTTTGAAACGTCTTAGAAACTAGGTGAAGCTACGCCTGTTCCTCGCGAACAAGCCAAAAAGAACCCCGACACAGGGGATCCTAGCGTCGGGTCAGGACTATGTATGTGGCTGTTGGGTGTTATTTATTGAATATGAAAAGATTTGATATTTACCTCTTGGTATAACTTCAGAACACTCGCCAATAATCTGGAGGCTATCACAGTCCTCTTCACCAGCATTCCTCAAGCAGCAGTCTTCAGGGATCAGCTCCACATGGAAATCCTCACTCGAGGTATTGTTTAGTTCAGCGAAAAACTCCAATCCAATTTTATTTATCGACGCCGGCGCTAAACCACTTTTGATGACCCTCAACTCTTTGTTATGGAATAAAGCTATGGGGAATAATAAAAAACTTATAAAGTAAAATGTATTTTTGTAAAAAACCATCTGAATAGACAATAGGTGTCATATTTCTGAAGTAATTTTGACAGTTTTTGACATTATTTGCATAATATACTCCATTGATTAGAGTTTACATACTCGAAGGAGGTAGAGAAGAAGAGTTGTGGCAATCTTGCGCCTCTTAGAGGCTCCTTTTGTGTAGGTACAAAATTAATATTTCGGCTTAAAGAAAGGAATAAAGAAAAAAGGGGTTTAGCCTCAGAATACAGAACCAGCATGATGACGATCCGAGCAAAATAGGGGGTGAAAATGATTATGAATGTGGATGAAGTCACGTGTAACAGCTAGTTATTTATAAAGATGATAAAACCAAAAACAGATCATTAGAGAGTCTGGAAAAAAAAGGAATAAAATGAATTGAAAATAATGAAGTTTTTATTCCGTAGTATTCTTTCTTTTATTTTTAATATAATTTTTGTTGATATAACCCTCTTTGAAACAACATTTGGTAACATTTTATGAATCACCTAGTGTATAAAGCCTATCTAAATTGGGTATACATACAGGAGAAAGTAAAAATAAACAAAAAATATTCTTTATTTTTAATCTTTACGATTACCTACTTACACTATATTCACCATAAATATAATCATTCACCCTAAGTACCTACTCACTTACAAAACTGTTTAAAATACCTAGGTACAAACAATAATAGCTGAGCAACTTGTTGTTAGTATTACATACACTTTTATATCACAAAATAATTATCAAATACCTACCTACACGTAGGAATATTTCCACTAATAGTAAAACACAGGGTGTACAAAAACAACTCTTAGAAATTAAAATGGCTGTAACTAAGGTTTTATTCACACAAATTGCATTTAATTCATTGCGAAACAAGAGGAACGATCACATACGAGTGAACTTCCATCTTATAAATAAAGCCAAGTCTTCACGAGTAAGGCTACCCGCACACTATTAGTTTCTGCTATAAAAATTAAATCAACCAATGAGAGAACGTACGGTCCTTACAGATTGGTTGCTTTCATCATCCATACGTGAGTTTTGCTGCGCTATAAGACAACGCCTTTGGACGTAGAATACGTCTGGAAACGTTTTGTCACCTGCCGTTTACCTGCTATTATGGTACGTGACACAACAGCTTTGGACATAGACGTCTGGAAACGTTCTGTCACCTGGCGTTTACCTGCTATTATGGTACGTGACACAACACCTTTGGACGTATACGTCTGGAAACGTTCTGTCACCTGGCGTTTACCTGCTATTATGGTACGTGACACAACACCTTTGGACGTATACGTCTGGAAACGTTCTGTCACCTGGCGTTTACCTGCTATTATGGTACGTGACACAACACCTTTGGACGTATACGTCTGGAAACGTTCTGTCACCTGGCGTTTACCTGCTATTATGGTACGTGACACAACAGCTTTGGACGTATACGTCTGGAAACGTTCTGTCACCTGGCGTTTACCTTCCACTATGGTACGTGACACAAGGCCTTTGGACGTATACGTCTGGAGACGTTCTTTCATAAAGCGTTTAAGGACGTATACGTCTGGAGACATTCTTTCATCAAGAGTTTATCTGCTACTATGGTACGTGACACAACGCATTTAGACGTATACGTCTGGAGACGTTCTTTCATCTAAGGTTTATCTGCTACGTGATACAATGGAAAAATTTATAGTTGTGTGCGGGCAGCCTAAGTCGAGCCGTGTTGTTGCCTGGTTCTTCTAGGCTCAGTCTCAAAATCCCCTTCAAAGGGGATTTAGAAGCTAACCCGTGACGAACGCGCAAATTCACCTAGTTTCTACTACTTTACAAAGTGATCCTTGTGATTTTATAAAAAAAAACCTAGACTTTGACTTTTCTAAAACAATAGAGCAGCTATAATAACATTCTCTAGACATTTAAAAACCAAAAAATGACCTAAAAACAACCCAAAATACCCTTAAAACTATTAAACTCAAGACAGCGCTAAAGAAATAATGTGTTATTTTTAACCAATAGTGCTTTTTTAAAGCTGCTGGGACAGTTTCAACGGGGTCCTTCAGCAAATAGACCCTTATGCCCCTGACGTAGCTATAGAAGTAGTCGGACCAGTCTATACTTGTCATGTCAAAGTCAAACATGTGTTTGTCAGCGTCGCACAGCTCCTTGTACAGATTCTGCGTGTTCTGGTTGTGGAACTTCCATTGGCGTGTGGCAAAGTAGCCGATCACATCGGAGAATTTGTTAATTTTTGTGTACGCCTTCCTTAACCTGTTAACAAGCACAAACATCTTACTAATAATATAAAATAAATTAAACAACACCCGACAGTCGCATGCATAGTCCTGACCCCACACTAGGATTCCCTGTGTCGTGGGTATCAATCGAACAAATATATGCAGATCATGCAAACATTTGTCCTGCAGCGGTAATCGAACCCGCACCGTCAGGCGTCTCAGGCGGGCACTCGCCCACTACGCCACCGAGGTCGTCAAAATACATTTTTTTTGAGAATGTTTAGGTGTTTGTTGTTAAATCACGCCGTAACGGCTCAACCGATTTCGCTGAAATTTTGAATAGATAAACTTCTTTACCTAGAATGGCATCTATAGGCAAGTTTTATGTAGGTACCACGCGAGCGAAGAAGTTGGCGGAAACTAGTATAATATTAATTGTCAATTCCTTGCAATCAGAGGCATTTTTTTTTTTTTTTTAATGTTATACGGAGGCAAACAGGCTTACGGCCCACCTGACGCTAAGTGGTTACCGTCGCCTATTGACATCAGCAACACCTGGAGCATTGCTAATGCGTTGCCTGCCGAACCCCTCCCCCCCTAAAGAGCTCTGGCAACCTTACTCACCGCAGGAACACAACACTATTTGGAACAAATAATGTTATTTGGCTGCGATCTTCTGTAAGGCGGAGGTACCTCCCCAGGCGGACTGCTCCAACTAAGAGCGAGAAAATCTCGCTGTGCCCTACCTCCTCACAAAAAATTTAAAAGGCCAGTGCTGCCACCAAGGTGTTTGTGTGTTTTTCTGTCACTAAACTTTTTTGATGAAAAAGGCTCAAGACCTTTCGTTATGGAACTCTTTGGTGGAGGCATATGTCCAGCAGTGGATGTCCTACGGCTGAAATGATAATGATGAAACTCTGATGAATACTACTCTGATAGATACTTACATAGGTTTCTTGCCAATCAGTAAAGCGATCCCATCTATAATGTACGCCGGCACCCAATGCAGGAAGAAACAGTATAGGGTGTAGACAAAGCGAGACGGAGTCAGGTGGAACAGGTAGTAATAGACAGCTTGTATCGTGGGCACATCAAAACCATACACCTCGTTGTATTTCATGAACTTTTCTGTAAATAAAACACAATAGTTTATTGAAAAAAATCAATATGTTATCAAAACAGGCAGTTGTTCATTTATATAATGTACTAGTTGTCCCGCTCGCGACTTCGTCCGCGTTTGTTTATACCTATCTAGACTACATTCCATTATCCTTGCCAAAGAACTAACACCTAAGAAACAGCTATTTAATCATATCCAGTCCACTCCATCCAAAGGTTGTCTGGTAGAGATCGCTACTTCAGCGATAAGGCCGCCCATTGTTCATCACATAGTTTAGTTTCTATTGTTTTTTTGTTAATGTTTGTACTTTTTATGATGAGCAATAAAGCATTTTCTATCTTCTATCTATCTATTTACCTACTTCTTCCTACCATCACCGTCACCACCCGTCACCGGCCCGTAATCGTCACCGCCCTGTCACCGTCACTATCACCATCACGGCAAAGTCTTTTTTTTTGTACAAAATGTATACTTATATTTCTTATTTAATACTATTAACCAGAATCCCAATTTTCATGTCACTTGAAAAACATAGAACTTTCATACAACATTTCAACCCCCGTATCATACCTTTGGGGATGGAATTTTCATAAAATTATTTCTTATGAAATGTATACTCTCTTAAGAACTTTCATACAACATTTCAACCCCCGTATCATACCTTTGGGGATGGAATTTTCATAAAATTATTTCTTATGAAATGTATACTCTCTTAAAGGAACCTGCGTGCTTAATTTCAATTGTATAGGATTAATAGATAAAAAAAATCCATATAAACTTTCATCCCCTATTTACACACCGAGAGGGTTGTTTTTCAAAAAACTTATATCGGTATTTTATTATTTTGAACGATTTTCCTTATAACCGATTTTCATGTCTCTAACTTGAAAAACAAAGGACTTCCAAAGAACCTTTCAACCCCCATTTCATACCCTTCGGGGGTGATTTCGTAAAATTATTTCTTAACAAATGTTAACTCTCTATAAGAAACCTGCGTGCCAAATTTCAATTGTATACCTATGCTAAATAGATTAAAAAATCCCATATAAACTTTCATCTCCTTTTAACACACCTGAGGGTTATTTAAAAAAAAACTTATGTAAATATTTATGTTTTTGAATTATTTATCTAATAAGCGATTTTGATGTCTCTAACTTCAAAAACATGTGACTTGCATACAAACTTTCAACACCTATTTCACCCCTTTAGGAGTTGAATTTTCAAAATCCGTTCTTATTGCACGGTAACATATTTTAAAGAATGTCTGTGTCAAATTTCAGACTCCTCGGCTCAGTAGTTTCCGAACTTTCGTGATGAGTCTGTCAGTGAGTGAGTGGACTACTCCTATAAATATATAGATTTTAATCTTTGAGAATCTATCCAACATTAATTAAGGCTGCGCCAACATAATTAAATTAAATTAAGGCTCGCATTCAGAGACACGACAAGCATAGATTTAATCACAGATCAGCTGAACTCTATTTAAGTATTGAATCTCTTCTCAAACATAGCTTTTATTCAAGAACGGTACTTAAACTATTCTCAGCTGAATCAAGTTTCAAATCTGTACTCAAATGTTCTCGTTTACATTTTGATTTATTTATAATTTTCGATCTGTTTTACGCAGAAATTCAAACAGCCAGGGTGGAAATAGAATAGAACAATAAAGTGAAGTATAAATATGCATCAAAGTACGTGTAACGGAACGAAAATGTCATTTGATTAATGTCAAATCAAATCTAAACTCGAGCACCGATTTCGTTTCAGAATAAGCATTTACTCAGGTGAACTGTGATCATTGAATCTATACTTAAGTACTGTTCAAGAATTAGAATCTCGCCTCAAATCGAGATTTAAGTACAGATCAATGCTCGAGTCTTGTCTCTGAATACGAGCCTGGGATTGCAGACTTCTTTTTAAACAATGTTTTTTTTTAATTTAGGTTCTTTTCAATCTGCTTCATGTTCCTATTGGTTATTCTGTAAAAACTATCTGATTTTATATCGACTTATCATGAAAAATATCCCTAAATATCGAATAATTTACCATAGTGAGTATGGTCTGTTGATTTTGGGGTCAAATCAGTTCCAACTCAATTATACGAACTTTTTGTACGTTTAATATACCTATATAATATATAGCTGGGGTGCTATTGTGTAAGCGCAATGGCAATGAAGTTTGTATTTTTGACGTTCATTTCATAAATTTTAGCAACATCCAAAACGTTTCAAGCTTGACAAGGGACATCTTCACGATGTTAACTTCTCCCAGTTCGTGTTTGTAACCGTTCGGATGTCGTTAAGATAAATAAAATCATCCTCAAAGTTGCGAACTTCATTACCATTTCGCTTACGCAATAGCACTCCTGGTTTGAAAAAAGTTTGTGTTTTATTCTGTTCTTTGACAGAATAAGCCCATTTCGGGATAGTTTACTAGTAACGAAACACGTTGTAGTTTTACTCTCCCTACTTTACAAGAAAATATGATAAGATTTCTAAAATCTTACCCCAAGTCAGAGGCCGTTGCTCAGACGACACGTAGTTATAAACGGGTGGGGGAAGGTCCAAGGGAGGGGCATCCTCATGATTTCCAGGGTACTCCTTGGCTGTCTTCCAGGCGGTGGCGATGCATGCGTTGACCACCAAGTCTCCGGGGACCAGGTCAGCAATGGCCTTAGGGTTGCAGTTCAGGACATGGAGTAGGCCTACCGCTGCTCCTACTACGACCTGCAAGGGGATTATAGATTGAGGAATGCTAGAAAAAAGTATTTCTACAAGGTGATTCATAGGATGTATGTTATCCCGAAAAGGGCTTATTCTATATCTAACTGGCAATAATGTTTGTTCTACACCTTTTGGAAATTCGACATCTTTCATTTAAAAAACTCTGTAAAAATCAGCTGTTTTGGTATCAAATCAGTTCAAAATCAATGAATCAGCTGTTTTAGGTGTAGCTGTTGTTTGTTTTTCTTGATGCCGAACTTCTCGTACGTTTAGTAATTAGTTATAAAGACAATAAAAATACCAAAACCAGGCAATTGGAAAGTTAGGAAAATAAAAAAAAATGCAAAAGTTTTTTCGCTAAAGTTCTTTATTTTTGTTGATAGAATAACCCCCTTTCGGGATGGTATACATATTTTAATAATAATAAATATTCCGGACATATTACACACAGTCAACTGATCCCAAACTAGGCATAGCCTGTACTATGGGTACCAGAGACTGACATACATAATAGATATATATTTAACACCCAGACACAGAACAAACACCTGTGTTAGTCACAAATGTTTGTCCAGTGCGGGAATCGAACCCGCGACCTCTAGCGCAGAAGGCAGAGTTACTACCAACTGAGCTATGAGGCTAGTCAACACATGTTATGAATCACCTTGTATACCCTTGCCTTGTATATATTGCTGCAGTGGGTGAAGTCAGGCTGTGGATGTTGATGATGATGAAGCATTTCGCACTTTTTTAAAATAATACACTTAATTATCTGATAGATTTCTTGGAATCGTAATCCGTTGGGGATATAGGAACCGGGTGACGCAGTGTTGGAAGGCCGATGGACCGACGACTTATTATTTGCAGTTGCAAAAAGTCCGTGGAAGGAAAAGGCTTTTATTTTTTGTTGTAAAATGTGTGTGTTTTTTTTTTATGTTATACGGAGGCTTAGAGTCTTACGGCCCACCTGATGGTAAGTGGTTACCGTCGCCTATTGACATCAGCAACACCTGGAGCATTGCTAATGCGTTGCCTGCCGAACTCCTCCCCCCCTAGAGAGCTCTGGCAACCTTACTCACCGCAGGAACACAACACTAATTGAAACAAATATGTAATGTTAGTTGGCTGCGATCTTCTGTAAGGCGGAGGTACCTCGGGCTGCTCCAATTTAGAGCGAGAAAATCTCGCTGTGTAAATAAATGAATGCCAATGTCTATGAATGAATGAATGATATATTATAGGAATATATAGGAATGAATTACTTACCCCAGTAGGTCCGTACACATTGTCAATCCATCCGGACACGGGCTCGTGGGCAGTGCCGATAACTGGAACACAATATTACGTAATGAAGTTTTTTTAGGTACAACTGTGGTGGCAAACGAGCATACGACCCACCTAAAATGAAACGTCCCGCAGCTCACTTTATCTACCAATGAAAACTGTTTGGCACAGATAAAGATAAAGATAAATAAATATTCCGGACATATCAATCACGGTCAACTGATCCCAAACTAGGCATAGCCTATACTATGGGTACCAGAGACTGATATACATAATAGATATATATTTAACACCCAGACACAGAACAAACATCTGTGTCACAAATGTTTGTCCAGAGCGGGAATCGAACCCGCGACCCCTAGCGCAGAAGGCAGAGTTAATACCAACTGAGCTATGAGGCCGTGGTGGCCCCGGCTGAAGAATAGGCCCCTCCATATCTACCTATCCGCGGATGTCGTAAGAGGCGACTAAGGGAAAAAAGCTAGGGGATGGGCAGCAGCGTCCATCATTTTAACAACGATAGTTCTAACTGCGCTCGCCAACCCGCATGCCCAGCGTGGTGAGTATGGGCAAATTCCCCCACATGATAAGGTATTCGCTCTGTCTGTGGGGGAGGCCATGTTCAGAAGTGGACGTCGTACCTATAGAAGGCCTAAAGAGTGCCACCGGGAGTCCTTTGCAGTACTTTTGGACCACGTCCTCAGCTGTTGCCTTCGTGTACGCGTAGGTGTTGGGGAAGTCTCCAAGTAGCCTGGAATGGAGTTAATTTTATCAGAATTTTATGTATTTTGTGCACGAAAGTAGCCTTTAGAGGCACACCTTAATCCTTTCACTATACTGATTCTTTCACCGACGGTCACAGGCCGTATTCAGGGCCTCCACACCTCAAACTGGTCACTGACCTAATGCAGGATGACCAAGAAAGAATCAGTGACACGAAAAGAAGAAGATCTTTCTGAAGCCTTTGTGGTGTTTGTGAAGTAGACGCTCATCACCAAGTTGGAGTTGGAGGAGGTAGGACACAGCGAGATTATCTCGTTCTAATGGAGATCTAATTGGAGCAGCCCGCCTGGGGAGGTACCTCCGCCTTACAGAAGATCGCAGTCAAATAACATTATTTGTTTCAAATAGTGTTGTGTTCCTGCGCTGAGTAAGGTTGCCAGAGCTCTTTAGGGAAGGGGGTTCGGGGTCGGCAACGCGTGCGTGATGCCTCTGGTTTCTAAAATTCCATTTTGTTAAAAAGGATCATCGAAAAAAATTATAGGCACCAAGCCGTGTTTGTTGCCTGATTCTTGTAGGCTTGGTCGCGAGGAACAGGCATAGCTTCACCTAGTTTCTAAGTCGTTTCAAAGTGATCCTAGTGATTTTATTGAAATAAACGCCTTTTGACTTTTACTTTGGTAACCGCTTACCAAAAGGTGGGCCGTTTACTTTTCTGATCCCATGTAATGGTATCGAAGCCTCGCACACGAACGTCTTTATTTTAATGAAAAGGACTCTACTGACTCTAAAAATAAGATTGAGAGTTGTTAAAACATTCGCAACGTACCCAGGGGTGATATTGTTGATGACCTTTACATCCATGGTCTCGACGAGGTCTATCAACTTGTCCCCCGGCAAAGGACTCTCGTAGAACTTTTCGTCTATCTCCGTCAGGATGCAGTTACTGAAACAAAAATAACAATTACATTATTAAATATTCAAATCGGTGACGTTTTGGAAAAAGGCCAGGTCAAGAGTACCCTAAACCGACGAGCACGTATGAGGAATTTGTTGAGAGTGAATGAAGCAAAAGAGGTATGTCAGGATCTTAGCAAGTGTAATGCCGTGGTATCTGCCTACCCCTCTGGGAAGTAGGCGTGTTTTTATGTATGTAAATATTCCGGACATATCACACACGGTCAATTGATCCCAAACTAGGCATAGCCTGTACTATGGGTACAAGAAACTGATATAGGTACATAATAGATACATATTTAACACCCAGACACAACAAACATCTGTGTTAGTCATGTTTGTCCAGTGCGGGAATCGAGCCGGCGACCACTAGCGCAGAAGGCAGAGTTACTACCAACTGAGCTATGAGGCCAGTCCAATAATAAAAGTTAAAGAAACTAAAACCCGACTACGCAAACTCGAACTGAAGAGTATGAAATATGATTTAATGTACATAATATGTAATTATTAATTATATTACCTACACAAATAGGTATCTAAAAAGCTCATCATCATCTCCCTGCCCTTATCCCACTTCACGTGGGGTCGGCACAACATGTTTTTCTCTTCCACTCCCCTCTATCAGCCGTCATGTCAGTATTCACTCCTTTCTTACTCATGTCATCTTTCACACAGTCTATCCATCTTTTCTTTGGTCTACCTCTTCCCTTATATCCTTCCACATTCATATTTAACGCTCTTCTAGTCACATGACATTCTTCCCTCCGCATGACATGCCCATACCACGCTAACCTTTTGCTCTTCAACTTCTCAGTCACTGGCGCTACTTTCAAACTTCCTCTGATGTACTCATTCCGTATCTTCTCCATTCTAGTCACTCCACACATCCATCTCATCATTCTCATTTCCGCAGCATGCACTCTTCTTTCATCCGTCCCTTTGGTTGCCCAACACTCAGATCCATACAGTACGACAGGTCTTATGATCGTTTTGTAAATTTTCCCCTTAAGTTTAAGGGGCATTCTTGGATCGCACGTAGTTCCTGTGACCTGTCGCCATTTCATCCATCCCGCATTTATTCTATTTTTCACATCCCGGTCTATATCGCCGTCGTTCTGGATTAATGAACCGAGGTACCGGAAGTTATAAAAGCTAGTTTTTTCAATTAATAATGACGAATTTCCAATATTCGTAGAACAAACTTTACTGCCAATTGGATGCAGAATAAGCCCCTTTCGGGATAGCATACACATTATGAATCACCTTGTACCTATATATTAGTGTGTACTGTGGCAGTGGGCTGGCCATATAGCTCGCAGAACCGATAACCGTTGGGGAACAAAGGTTCTCGAGTGGCGACCACGAACCGGACCACGCAGTGTTGGAAGGCCCCTCACCCGATGGACCGACGACATTGTGAGGGTTGCGGGAAGTCGGTGGATGGAGAAGGCTCAAGACCGTTCGTCGTGGCACTCTTTGGGGGAGGCCTATGTTCAGCAGTGGACTTCATCAGGCTGATGATGATGATGATGATATATTAGTGGAGGTGACTGTACCTAACTCACTTTGTAGGTACCTACAGTCTATCTAAACAATACTATGGAAATCCTGCCAAGGACGTGTTGTGCAAGTACTCGTTTAGATTCGTTTGCATACAAATATTGACGCTAGTAGGGCCTCCAGTAACTATGAAGTTTTAGGATAATCTTTTAAATAAACCTAAAATTATAAAGGAAAGTAAAGTTTCCAAAATACAGGTAGGTAAGTTTGGCTTTAGTAACAGTTACAAGTTTATTTATTTATTTATTTATTTACGAAAAGTTACACTATTTTTACAGGAGTACCTAATGCAATAGTGTACCATTATCCTTTACATTATTATTATTATACATATCAAACATTTTATACGATTAATTTTAATTCATAGCATAATACCTACTAGTTAAGAAACAACAAACATAAATCTTCAATTAATAAATTCAAATTACATAATGTAAAGCCTAATAAAAAGTAAATAGAAAAATTCGTCGATCCATATATGTCAAATAACAAAAATAAAAATTTGCCACAATAAATACAAATTACATAATGTCCTACCTAAACAAAATTTTAAAAAAAAAATTCGTCAAAAGTACAGTCAAGAGGCACAAACTAAGAACATGTTCCAGGTAAGATTGACTTTAGGTAGTAAAGTCAATCTTACCTGGAACATGTTCTTAGTTTGTGCCTCAACGATCATCGAAGTAACAGCTCTGCCTTCTGCGCTAGAGGTCGCGGGTTCGATCCCCGCACTGGGCAAACATTTGTGCGATTAACACAGATGTTTGTTCTGTGTCTGGGTGTTAAATATTTATCTTATAAGTACAAGGTGATGCATAATATGTATTTTTTATTTTCTACACCCAATTGGCAATAAAGTTTGTTCTACGACTTTTGGAAATTCGACATTTTTCATTGAAAAAGCTCTATGCCAAAATCAGCTGTTTAGGGGTCAAATCAGGTCAAACTCAATGAATCAGCTGTTTTAGGTAGCAATTTGGATTCCGGACGTTTAGTTATTAGTTTTAAAGATGTTTTTGGTATGTTTATCACATACCAAAAACAGGTAACTTGAGAAAGTTTATGAAAAAAAAGTTCAAAAAAAAAATCAAAATATTGGTGTTTTTTTCGCTAATGTTATTTCTTTTTTTTTGATAGAATAACCCCCTTTCGGGATGGTATACATGTTATGAATCACCTTGTATATCAGTTTCTGGTACCCATAGTACAGGCTATGCCTAGTTTGGGATCAGTTGACCGTGTGTGATATGTCCGGAATATTTATTTATTTTACCGGACGTCGCGAGATCTCGCTTCGAGGCTAATACCTACTTACCAACTTAGTACCTATGTGGTAACTTTGTAGGTAATCTTACACAAGTCACATAATAAAGCATTTCAAAACTGAATAGCTAGTACTAAACCTGCTTCCAATGCGTAGGTAGTAGCCATACAAGGTGATTCATAATATGTATCTCGAAAGGAGCTATATAGCTTCTATCAACAAAAAGCAATAATATGTGCGAAAAACATGTATATCATTTTCATTTTTAATTTTGTTTTCACAAACTTTCTCAAATTAGCTGTTTTTGGTATACCTTATTAGAAGTTCGGAATCAAAATTGCTACCTAAAACAGCTGATTCATTGAGTTTGAGCTGATTTGACCCATAATCAACTGATTTTGGCATAAAGTGTCGAATTTCCAAAAGTTGTAAACAAATTTTATTGCCAATTGGTTGTTCATTAAGCCCATTTCGGGATGGCATACATACAGTGGCGGATTTGCAGTCTTGGCCGCTCTAGGCCCCAGGCCATGTGCCACCCCTTTCTCAGCACCCAACATTAGACTAGGTACATAATGAATTTACTTTATTGCCGACTTTATCTTTAACAGAAATGTAATTAACTATAATAGCTGTTGTAAATATATTCCGAGATGATGAGAGTTTTTACGACAATTTCTGCAAACCTTTGGTCACGATTTGCCGCCCCTAATATCTGGCCGCCCTAGGCCCGGGCCTACTGGGCCTTAGGGCAAATCCGCCACTGCATACATATTGTGAATCACCTTGTACTTACATTTAACTTACAAATGTTCATAAACAAATGCCATAAATTAATGGAAACGCATTGTAAGTATGAGCAAATATTGTAGCTTTGATGTCTTATGACGGTGACCGTAAGATTCCCGGTGCAGGACAAAATGTTTGCATGATCTGCAAATATTAGTTCCGGGTGTGGGTGTTGTGGTAGCATGGTACTCGTAGTTTCTGATACCCACGACACAAGGGAGTCCTAGTGTGGGGTCAGGTCAGTATGTGACTGTTGGGTGTTATTTATTTATTTAAAATTTCATGCGATTAAGATGGGCCATGAAACTGTGTCCAAATATCGTGTAACAAAATTATATACAAATCGTGGTAAATATGTCGTTTTTGTGAAAATTATGTTCAAAACACAATTTCAAAAATTATACTTAGTCACAAACTTGCGCATTTTAACACGGACAGTTTCTCGAACGGTTTGTAGAGAGAAACTTTGCGATTTTGTGAAGGCGTGACCTAAGTTGACAGTTTCAAAGATATAAATAAAATAAATAAATAAATATTCCGGACATATTCACACGTTCAACTGATCCCAAACTAAGCATAGCCTGTACTATGGGTACCAGAGACTGATATACATAATAGATATATATTTAACACCCAGACACAGAACAAACATCTGTGTTAGTCACAAATGTTTGTCCAGTGCGGGAATCGAACCCGCGACCTCTAGCGCAGAAGGCAGAGTTACTACCAACTGAGCTATGAGGCCAGTCAATATATAATGTACAACATATAATGTATATAAGGTTCAACTTCGCGTAAAATAGCGCCGACACGCTTACATTTGAATGGAATTTAGACGTCATAGTAGGGCCCAATCGCCTTGAGATTATCGCATGATTCTCGCTGTCATAAGTACACAAGTAATTTAAAAAACTCGCTTAAGATTATGTCATGCAATATCCAGGTTATTATCAATAAGTAGAGGTGTTGTTATTTACGCAGTCAGGTTTTTAAACCAGGTATTTGGTACATGAACTTTCATTTCTTTTATTAGAAAGAAAGAAAGAAAGAAAGAAAGAAAATACATTTATAATATTTTTTTAGATCGTGTGTTCCTGCGGTGAGTGAGGTTGCCAGAGCTCTTTAGGGGGAAGGGGGTTCGGGGTTGGCAACGCGCGCGTGATGTCTCTGGTATTGCAAGCGCTCATAGGGTACGGTAACCGCTTACCAACAGGTGGGCCGTAAGCTTGTTTGCCACCTCAGTTGTATAAAAAAAAATATTTTTTACACACAAGCACAGCACAAACTAATAAAAAAGACACTAGGTACAGGTTACAATACAAAAGGTAGGGAGGAAACAAAATTAGAAATATCACAACATCTTCAACAATTTTTTGTAAAAGGTTATTCGGTACCTACGTTTTTAAGGTATTTAATACCTGGTTTACAAGTAGTGTAGGACTTTATTAGTCCTCGTACTTGAAATAGTAATACCCCATCTCTATCGCCAAGTGTAGTTTATGTACACTGCGAGACATTGCAAGGTCAGACTAGCTTCAAGTATTGTTTACATGGAAACTTCCAATATTGAAAGGCGATCCGATTTCTTGCTCCTCGACAGTAATGGTGCCTCCGTGTAGGAAGCACGATTTAACCTTGTACAAGCCCTTTCGTGAACCTATCGACGACGTCATTGACGACCTCATTGACGAAGCGGGCAAGTGGCCGTCTGAGACGCAAGGGGTGTTCGATTCTCGCCGCGAACTTCCTCGTTTAGTAAATAGTTAAAAAGATGATAAAAATACCAAAAACAGCTTATTTGAGCAGGCTTGAGTAACATTTTTTTTTCTTTCATCCTATCCTACTAATATTTATTATACTTAAATGCAAAAGTCACGCCGTAACGGCTCAAGCGATTTCGATGAAACTTGGAATATAAAGAGTTCTTTACCTAGAACATATTAAGCCATTTTGTATGTAGATAAGCGCAAGCGAAGCCGCGGTCATAAGCTAGTAAAGAACATGAAAAACATTCTTTTAAGCCTTCTCAAATTAGCTGTTTATGTTATTCTTAACATCTTTTTGTTGATAAAATACCCCCTATCCGGATGGTATACATCTGTTTTTTTTAATGTTATACGGAGGCATACAGGCTTACGGCCCTCCTGATGGTAAGTGGTTACCGTCGCCTATTGACATCAGCAACACATGAAGCATTGCTAATGCGTTGCCTGCCGAACCCCTCCCCCGCTAAAGAGCTCTGGCAACCTTACTCACCGCAGGAACACAACACTATTTGAAACAAATAATCTTATTTGGCTGCGATCTTAAGGCGGAGGTACCAGGCGGGCTGCTCCAATTTAGAGCGAGAAAATCTCGCTGTCCCCTACCTCCTCATAAATCATCTTGTTTAATGCAAGAAAGTTCTAAAAGCATTGCACCAACTCACCTATAAGCTGTAGATATGTGCACCAAAGCCTTCAACTTGGTGCACGCCCTGGCTAGTTTGCACATCTCTCTGGTGCCGCGGACATTTATTTCTACTGCTGTTTTGAGAGGCTCGTCGAACCGGACGGTCGCTGCTCCGTGGAAAATTATTTCTACCTGAAGCACACAAATTGTATGGTCAGATAAAAGTACCGTGAAAATCGATAACTTGAAAGGTCAGGTTTAAGATTGTATATTTTCTCATAAAGAATAAAATTCACTTACATGGGAAACATAGGTTGGGGTGTACATAACGGGACACTATGGAATAGGACTTAGAAAAATGTGATGTGACCTTCATCATCATCAACAACCTGTAGAAGTCCACTGCTGGACATAGGCCTCCCCCAAAGAGTTCCACGACGAACGTTCTTGAGCCCTTTCCATCCACCGGCAACCTTTACAATGTCATCGGTCCATCGGGTTCCTGGTCGCCATTCATATAAGAAATTTAAATTGGTGACCTTCATATAAAAGGATAAATAATAAGTTATTATTCCGACTCGGAACACCCCAGCCCCACGTGGTCCGACTCGGTCCTACCCCCGGGTGTTTTTTTATAAAAGGTGGAGCCAGAAGCTCCACCTTGAGCGAAGTGAGCCGCTGAGCTCCTGAGCGAAGTGAAGGCCGAGTGTGCGAGAGAAACGAAGGTGCGACGAGCGAGACTTCTGGCGGAACGCACCTACTACCCGTAGGGAGTACGGGTGGAACATTGGCAATTTTAGTCCTAATTCCATATGTACACACCGACCGAAACATCACACTTTTTGTTCGGGCTTATCGTACACTAACATAAAATGAACAGTAAAATCAACAGCATTCGCAAACAACAAAAAAATTGCATAAAATAATATTTTGTGGGTAGTTTTGCATTTCTTTTGTCGTGTTCGCTCGAGCTGAGGTTGGAAACAGATATTGGATAAGTAAACAATGAGTTAAGCGCAACTGGAAGTGCTAAGGTAGAGATTAAAGGAGCCATTTCATTCTGAGTCTGGTCCATGTACACTGCATTGAAAAATTAGGAAAAACTAGGAGATTACAAGAAAAATACAATTTCATTAATTTGAAGACAAATGAGATGGTACAAGAATAGTTCTTCTAGTAAGTTTTTTACTATGTGAACACAATTTCAAGGCCGCCATGTTGGTTTATAATTGGCGTTTGACATGTCATTGACATATTTTTCATGTCATGTTGTTTGATTTGATGTTTTTGTTTTTTCAGATAAATGTAGGTTGTCAAAATGACATTTCACGCACGTCCATCCGCCATATTTTTGTAGCGCTGTGTGTTGCTCTCTTGTCGAAGAAAATCTTAATGTACCTTAGAACGAAGTCAATTTAAATAAAATAACCAATTAAATACGTTTACTTTATTGCTTAGCCATATTTTAGAGTAGTGTACATAGTGCAGGCCCAGGCTCCATATTATATTGATGAAACGTCTCTTTTAAATGATACACAAAATTGTTGAACCAGCGGTATTCGAGTGGCTCCTTTGCACATGTTGTCACATGTCTTCAAATTTTCAGATTCTTGGACATGCCGGTCTCCTCACGATGTTTTCCTTCACCGTTTGAAGCACTAGTAAAGCGCACGTAAAATTTCCGAATGGAAACTCCATTGTTGCACGACTGGATTCGATGACCTGTGGATCGGAAGGCAGAGCCACTACTTGACTGGCCTCATAGTTCAGTTGGTAGTAGCTCTGCCTTTAGCGCTAGAGGTCGCGTGTTTGATTCCCGCACTGGACTAACATTTGTGTGATTAACACAGATGTTTGTTCTGTGTCTGGGTGTTAAAAAGTATATCAGTCTCTGGTACCCATAGTATAGGCTATGCCTAGTTTGGAATCAGCTGACCGTGAGTGATATGTCCGGAATATTTATTTATTTACTACTACGCCATCACCAACCATGCCCGATTACCCTTAGAACTTACTTCATTGATAAGCTTGGTCCTATCTTCGGGGCTGATGCCGAGGTCCAACTGTCCTACATCCCCCTCAATGATTTTTATCTTCTCCATGAAATTAGGATGCACCTTCCGTAGTTTATCGTAGAGCTGAAATAACACGTAAATTGTTAATGCAAAAGTTTTGTCAAATAATAATTTCAAGATTTAGGAGGTAGGGCACAGCGAGACTTTCTCGTTCTAAATTGGAGCAGCCCGCCTGGGAAGGTACTTCCGCCTTGCAGAAGATCGCACCCAAATAACATTATTTGATTTAAATAGTGTTGTGTTCCTGCGGTGAGTAAGGTTGCTAGAGCTCTTTAGGGGGGGGGGAGGGGATTCGGGGTCGGCAACGCGTGCGTGATACCTCTGATATTGCAAACGCTTATAGGCTACGGTAATCGCTTACCAACAGGCCCCCAATTCTACTAATTCAATGACTTGAAAATGATAATGATTGCACCATTTTTATTCAGTTTCGAGTGTAGCCACCTTCGTTTCTTTGATTTCATTGGTCAACTGGTGTCACAATGACTGCCATTGATAAACGACTGTGATAGCAGAATACCAAAAGTGTCAAAAGTGGCCATTGAACCATTGCCATTTTGAAGCCATTGAATTAGTAGAATTGGGCCCCAGGTGGGCTGAATGCTTGCTTGCAATCTTAGTTGTATAAAAAAAAATTATATATATTTGGCAACAGCTATAATATTTTTTTTATATATAACAACACTACATACGCGTGCGTGATGCCTCTGGTATTGCAAGCGCTCATAGGCTACGGTAACCACTTACCATCAGGTGGGCCGTAGGCTTGTTTGCCACCTCTGTTGTATAAAAAAAAAAAAAAAAAAATAACATTGTAATATCAGTCGTCTATTAAAAAGTGTAAAAATATAGCCTCGCTTTCCTCCCAAATAAAAATAAAATTGTGTCCGTGGTCTCCAATATATAAATAATGTCTCCATCTTTGTTTTTCAACACATCTTTCATCAAACCGCATGGCCTGAAGTCGCTCTGCCCCTCGACAGCTAAAATGCCATTTTGCAGTGCCTTTACAGTTTTTGCTTGCATCATATTTTAAGTATTATTCACTAGGAGATTCAATTTTATAGAAGCATTATGTACATATTTCATCAAGTGTAGCGTGTGCTGCCCTTAGATCATTTGTTGAAGCTCACATTTGTCTTCTTTTTTTTTCACATTTTTATAAGCTCTTATTTATTAGGGATTATAATTAGATAACTTTTCTTTTGAGCCTCACCTAGTTCGATCGGCACCACACTGAAGCTTTAAATTCCATTTTGTGAAAAAGGATCATCGAAAAAAATTATAGGCACCAAGCCGTGTTTGTTGCCTGATTCTTCTAGGCTTGGTCGCGAGGAACAGGCATAGCTTCACCTAGTTTCTAAGACGTTTCAAAGTGATCCTAGTGATTTTATTGAAATAAATGCCTTTTATAAGTTATAAGTTTCATTCTGACCACAACAGGTCCTTGTAGTTTCTGATACCCACGACACAGGGAGTCCTAGTGTGGGGTCAGGACTATGTATGTGAATGTAGGGTTTTATTATTAATAATAATATACTGTTCTATCAAACTCTGGTCTTGGGCTGCAGTTAACTTACCACATCATCAAATTGTTCTTGCAATCTCTTGGCTATCTCCTTGTTCTTTTTTGGTCTTGCGAGGAGGTACAGATTTTTGATATTAGGGCATGATCTGGAAGAAAAAAGTTGTAAGTATTTAGTATGAGCCTCATTGATCCAAAGGCGTCCAGACAATCGGGATTTAAATTTGATTTTTGATGTGCGAAAACTCGCGCTCTAAGGGTTCCGTACCATTTACTGCCATTACACGGGGTCAGAAAATAAAAATTCCAAGTGTAGAAGTGACAAACTTATATTTTGCGTTCGCTCACGTAGTTCATTGTATGATATTGACCGCAAATATAACTTTGTTTCGTAATAAACCAATAATAAAAGCATCAGAATTCTTTAATTTTAGATTTTTTCCTTTATTTATGTCAATTCCAAATTTCAGAATTGAATTTTAAACGGAGAAACTTGATTTTATACGGCACTATAAGGCATAAAGTGCCGTATAAAAAACAAGTTTCTAGCTCAATGCATTCAAAATATATGGCAATGAATGTTTATTTTTGTACTTCCTCTAGTTACGTCACAATTCTAAAATGGGACTGAATAACCGGAATATAAAGGTACCTTTATATAACGATATGACGTCATACCGATAAATTCCGGTTACCCGAATATTTCTCTACCGATAAATATAACGGTACCGGAAAATCTGGACCCGCAGTTCATTTCGGTTTATTTCGCTACCGGTACCTATAACCGAAATAAATAAAGGTTTATAAAGGTTTTCTTTGACGAAACGCCGCCACCCCGCCACCGCGGCGCGACTGTCCTAGCGAACTAGCCGCGGCTCAAAATATCGGTACCGAAATCTACCGGTATGAAATAACGGTACCGTAATGTCCTACCGGTATAGCATAATTGTACCGAAATGTTTTAACAGTACCATTACCTATAACCTCTACGGCTTTCAGTCACTGGTATAAGTTCACGGACCCAAATAGTTGGTATAAATTTCAAGTTGATACCTTTTAGCCGTTTCTGAGAAAAAGGGTCTTGACAGACAGACAGACATACGGACAACGAAGTGACCCTATAAGGGTTCCGTTTTTCCAAATGAGGTACGGAACCCAAAAATCCATTGTAACGGGATTTGAACCTAGGACCTACCTAATCGAGGTACCTCCAACAAGGCCAAGAGAGCTTTGTTTAGATTTTAAAACAGCTAATACCAAGTCGATACGATTGTTCTACGAACGGGCCCGTTAGATAAGTGATTAGATTAATTTAGATCCATTGTGTGTGGTCTCTTTATTATTCAATGAGCACCCAGGGGGTACTTAGATTTAGCATACGATATTGATTGTTGTTTAAAAATATATCTATTTACTAATTTTATTGCGTATCTTCACTACATGTTGTGTGTGACTCATAGATTACTACAGACGCGTAGAAGCTGGGATTACTAATGCAATCCAAGCGTTGATACACGAGCAATTATATTAATCATCATCATGTGACAAGAAGAGTGTTAAATTTGAATTTGGAAGGATATAAGGGGAGAGGTAGACCAAAGAAAAGATGGATAGATTGTGTGAAAGACGACATGAGTTAGAAAGGAGTGACTGAATGAATGAATGAAAATGCTCTATTGTACACCTTACAAATGGAAAAGTACAAAATAAAACAGAAACTAAAACTAAAGTCCATAAATGTACAATGGGCGGTCTTATCGCTAAAAAAGCGATTTCTTCCAGACAACCTTTGGATGGAGTGAAGATAAAATTAGAGGAAGATTGGTTGGGGTGGACTTAAAAACATAAATAATGGAAACACAAATATATAATATATAAATATACATATATATTTATTTATAGGAGTGAATACTGACATGACGGCTGATAGAGGGGAGTGGAAGAGAAAAACATGTTGTGCAGACCCCACGTGAAGTGGGATAAGGAGATGACGATCATCATCATCATGAGATAACTGCATTGGTGGTAGTGGCCCCGCCTTCCGATACAGGTCGTTTTTTTTTTTTTTTATACAACTGAAGTGGAAAACAAGCATACGGCCCACCTGTTGGTAAGCGGTCACCGTAGCCTATGAGCGATTGCAATACCAGAGGCATCACGCACGCGTTGCCGACCCCGAACCCCCTCCCCTAAAGAGCTCTGGCAACCTTACTCAGCGCAGGAACACAACACTATTTGAAACAAATAATGTTATTTGGCTGCGATCTTCTGTAAGGCGGCAGGCTGCTCTAATTCAGAACGAGAAAATATCGCTGTGCCCTACCTCCTCCTAAAATGTGTACAGGTCGTGTGTTAAAATCCAGGTCATGCAATGGATTTTCCATTCGGAATATTTATGTGCGCTTTACTACTGCTCAATGCTAGTGTGGCAGTGGGCACGCCATATAGCTCATAGCCTTAAGCTTATAGCTTTAGAACCGAAAACCGTTGGGGAATATAGGTTCTCGAATGACCACCACAAATCGGACGACGCAGGAATGGACCGACGACATTGTGAATATTGCGGGAAGTCGGAGGATGGAGAAGGCTCAAGATCGTTCGTCATGCACTCCTTGGGGGACAAGGCAAATCTTGAGGCCTATGTCCAACAGTGGACTTTATAAGTCTGATGATGATGATACTAGTGCTCTTAAACAGCGAAAGGAAAACAGTGAGGAAACTAGCATTAGAAGACATTTGAACAAAAGTAGCCTCTGCCGCGATTCTCATTTGGGTGCCACTGAAAATCAGCGCTGCACTGGCCACTGGGCTGATGCAGCAAATGCTGAGTGGCAACCTTTTTTTCGTCACTTATTTTGTCAGTAGTATAAGTTTTTAAAATTATTATCTCTGTATGTGACGGAAAATAAATTATTTTCTTTCTTTCTTTCTTTCTTTCTTTCTAAGAGGCGCACTTTAATCATTTCACTGATT
Organism: Anticlea derivata; assembly: GCA_947579855.1. Taxonomy (NCBI): domain Eukaryota; kingdom Metazoa; phylum Arthropoda; class Insecta; order Lepidoptera; family Geometridae; genus Anticlea; species Anticlea derivata. The sequence continues at coordinate 932,580 of OX388287.1, read as the reverse complement.
CTATCACCAACGTTCATAGGCCCTTTGCAACGCCACCATACCTCAGCCTGGTCAATGACCTAACACATGATGACCAAGAAAGAATCAGTGACACGACAGACAAGCAACTGGCGACTGTTAAAGATCTAAAATCCCCGGTTTGTCCGACCTTAATCCAAATACCAGTGCCGCAACTGTAGCTGCCAGGACGTGACCAGACTGTAAAGATGTCCATTCGAGGACTTTATGACTAGGGCCGGTACTTGTTTGCTTTTCGAGTCACTGATTCTTTCTTGGTCATCCATGTATTAGGGGTCTGTACCAGGTTGACTACGTTCCATGAAGCTCTACATTCCATTTTTTTTTTTTTTTTTTTTATATTACGTACATATCATGCACGGTCAACTGATCCCAAACTAGGCATAGCCTGTACTATGGGTACCAGAGACTGATATACATAATAGTTATATATTTAACACCCAGACACAAAACAAAAATCTGTGTTAGTCACAAAGGTTTGTCCAGTGTGGGAATCGAAACCGCTACCTCTAGCGCAGAAGGCAGAGTTAATACCAACTGAGCTATGAGGCCAGTCATTTTGTGAAAAAGGATCATCGAAAAAATGCACGCGCGCCGTGTTTGTTGCCTGATTCTTGTAGACTTGGTCGCGAGGAACAGGCATAGCTTCACCTAGTTTCTAACACGTTTCAAAGTGATCCTAGTGATTTTATTGAATTAAACACCTACTTTGACTTGACTTTGATTGCTAAAGTTTAAGTTGTGCCCGAAAGGAGCCTCTAAGAGGCGCACTTTAATCCTTTCACTACACTGATTGTTTCATCGACGGTCATAGGTCAGGTGTTTGTTCTGTGTCTGGGTGTTAAATATATATTATATCTATTATGTATATCAGTCTCTGGTACCCATAGTACAGGCTATGCCTAGTTTGGGATCAGTTGACTGTGTGTGATATGTCCGGAATATTTATTTATTTATTAATTTATTTATAGGCCCTTTTCAGGGCAACCATACCTCAACCGGTCACTGACCTAATACATGATGACCAGGAAAGACGAAGAAGACTGTTAAATTCCAAAGACTGGGAATATATCTAAGTAATTTGTAGCTTACAAGGTTATTTAATAAGATAAGGAAAATGAACGCTAACTATATCTCAGTGAGCTAACCGGATTGTATAATGACGAAGAATGACCATAATTTGGAATAAAATAAATATACAAGGTGATTCATAATTCATTCTACACCCAATCCTACTAATATTAGAAATGCGAAAGTTTGTGAGGATGTTTGGATGTTTGTTATTCAATCACGCTGTAAGGGCTCAACCGAGTTTGATGAAACTTATAATATAAAGAGTTCTTATTATTATTTACAGAAAGAAACTTAAAACTAATACAAGATAATATTTACAAAATACACAAGAAACAGTTAAACCATCTAAAGACCGTTACAAACGATCTAAAGATAGCTCAACTGATCCAGATCACTACCAGTCGGAAGCCCCAAGACGCTGGCGGAATTGCCACGCTGGATGGCAATGCTAATTCGCTGGGCCAAATAAGAGCCAGCTCTCGGGTCACGCGTCGCTTCGATCAGGCGTCCTGATATCTTTTTGAAAACCCGGAGGGCCCCGTTTCCCCATGGACCCAGGGTCTCAACCCCAAAAGGCTCAAATATGAGTTATTTAACTAGAATAGCATAGGTATAGGCTACTTTTATGTAGGTACCACTTGAGCGAAACTCATTTGATAAAGTTTGGTAAAAAAACTGTTGATGTTATTTTCGCTTTTTGTTGATAGAATAACCCCTTTTCGGGGATGGTGTACATATTATGAATGACCTTGTAGGTAAACAGAGTTACTTTTAAAATGCGCCAACCCTGAAAACATTTTGTCCAGACCGTATACCAATAAAAAATTAAAAAAACAAAATTAAATTAAAATTAACAAGTTACATTATGGTACCTAATTGTAATAAATGTAATTCATTTATTTTTTGTCAATAACTGTTCTGTTGTTCCGCAAAAATTATCGCTAATTTTAGATTACAAATCGCACGTCATTTGACCATGGCTTTGTGCTTAAAATACGCGATGGAAACGATTAATTGCATTATAATTTAGCGAAGTTAGCTCATTTGCGGCAGAAATCGACTTCCTACTTATTTAAATGCCTCTTTTTACATAACTAAGCTGGCAATCAACAAACATACAAGCAGACTTTCGCATATTAATCAAGCTTGCGGCCCACCTGTTGGTAAGTTACCGTAGCCTATGAACGCTTGCAATACCAGAGGCGAAACGCACGCGTTGAGCTCTGGCAAACTTATACACCGCAAGAACATTATACTATTTTAAACAAATATGTCATTCTAAAATGTGATCTGGATCAGTTGAGCTATCTATAGATCGTTTGTAACGGTCCTTAGATGGGTCAACTGTTTCTTGTGTATTTTGTAAATATTAACTTGTATTAGTTTTAAGTTTCTTTCTGTAAATAAAGTTCAATAATGTCATTTGGCTGCGAATTTCTTCCCAAAATATCGAAGACATGTGCACGTGAGCCTCCTAGAGGCGCAATTTAATTCTTTCACTACACTGATTCTTTCACCGACGGTCATAGGCCCTTTTCAGGGCCACCATACCTCAACCTGGTCACTGACCTAATATAATACAGGATGACCAACAAATAATCAATAGCCGCACAAACTTTCACTTTTGTTATTAGAAAGTTGATGTATGTAATTTAGTATGATAATTTTTAATTCTAACGCAAAATCTCTCTTCGCTGTTCTTTGATGAAATAAAGTATCCATAATTTTGCAAACTTGTTATGCAAAATTATAACATTAGCGTTAAAAACTGGTTATCCCTCATTCGTGAGTGAAGGATCACTACCCACTCCGATAACAAAGGCGTAGGTATCCTACACACACAGGTAGGTAGGCACTACCTATGTTTAAACAACGAGAGTAGGTAATCTACAAAAATATATATATTTTACACCTTTTTCTATTATTTGTGTTCAAATTATGTCAATTATTAATGTACTAGCTTCAGCCTGCGGCTTCGCTCGCGTGTTACCTACATAAAAAGCCTATATGCTATTCCAGGTAATGAACTCTTAGGCTCGTATTCAGAGACAAGACTCGAGCATTGATCTGTACTTAAATCTCAATTTGAGGCGAGATTCAAATTCTTGAACAGTATTTATGTATAGCTTCAATGATCACAGTTCACCTGAGTAAATGCTTATTCTGAAACGTCAATCAGACGAAATCGGTGCTTGAGTTTAGATTTGATTAGACATTAATCAAATGACATTTTCGTTCCGTTACACGTACTTTGATGCATATTTATACTTCACTTTATAGTTCTGTTCTATTTCCACCCTGGCTGTTTGAATTTCTGCGTAAAACGGATCGAAAATTATAAATAAATCAAAATGTAAACGAGAACATTTGAGTACAGATTTGAGACTCGATTCAGCTGAGAGTAGTTTATGTACCGTTCTTTAATAAAAGCTATGTTTTGAGAAGAGATTCAATACTTAAGTAGAGTTCAGCTGATCTGTGATTAAATCTAAGTTTGAGTCGTGTCTCTGAATACGAGCCTTCATATTCCAAGTTTCAATTAAATTGGTTGAGCCGTTACGGCGTGAATGAATAACAAACATCCAAACATCCTCATAAACTTTCGCATTTATAATATTAGTAGGATATGTTAAAAGGTGATTCATATTATGTATTCTACATCTAATTGGCAATAAAGTTTGTTCTATGACTTTTGGGAGTTTGTAATTTTTCATTGAAAAAACTCCATGTGAAAATGTGCTGTTTTGGGGTTAAATCACTTCAATTGTGCACTTCATTAATAATAATAAATAAATTCATCAATTCCAGACAGGTCCATATAGAAATACAATTTTAAAGAGCTAAAAAACAATAATTACCTAACCTAACGCACATTAAACATAGAGGATCTGGAAGCCATATGTACGGCATTCCATTTCCGCACGACGAGACAGTCAACCCTGTCCAGTATTGTGACGAGGAGGCTATTGGTGCTAACTCGCACGCGGCGCATCAAAGAGGCAACTCGTTACCGCATGATTGCGTGGAAATCAATGAATCAGCTGTTTTAGGTACATATCATCATAAATCTTGATGCCGAACTTCTCGTACGTTTAGTAATTAGTTATAGATTGTAGAACTACCAAAAAACGGGTATAATAATTTTAGTAAGTTTAGGAAAAAAAGAAATATTTTTTTCACAAAATAGTTAGTTAGTAATGTATAATTTCTTCTTCTTTCTTCCAATTCTAAACTCACTTTTTGTTGATAGAATAGAATAATCAAAGGAGCCATTTCATTCTGGGCCTGGTCCATGTACACTACATAGAAAAATTAGGAAAAAATTGGAGATTACAAGAATACAATTTCATTAATTTGAAGACAAATGCGATGGTACAAGAATAGTTCTTCTGGTAAGTTTTTTACTATGTGAACACTATTTGAAGGCCGCCATATTGGTTTATAATTGGCGTTTGACATGACATTGACATATTTTTCATGTCATGTTGTTTGACTTGATATTTTTGTTTTGTCAGATAAATGTTGTCAAAATGACATTTCACGCACGTCCATACGCCATATTTTTGTAGCGCTGTGTGTTGCTCTCTGTGTCGAAGAAAATCTTAATGTACCTTAGAACGAAGTCAATTTAAATAAAATAACCAATTAAATACGTTTACTTTATTGCTTAGCCATATTTTAGAGTAATGTACACAGTGCAGGCCCAGGCTCCATATATTGATGAAACGTCTCTTTACACGATGTTTCGTGAATCATTGTAATTTAAATCTGAGGTACATCAATGAAATGGTTACCATAAAAGTTGCTACCTATCTAGTAACAAGTTAATTACATTTATGTACTTATGTTAAAACAATTTACATGACGTACCAGGAAACATTCCAACAACGCGTCTTCCGGTTCGCGGTCACCGTTTTAAAACTTTGTCTCTGTTTATATCTGTCCTAATCGGTGGTGTCGACAACAAATGGCGACAACGAACCGGGCGACGCATTGTTGGAAGGCCCCCCACCCGATGGACCGATGACATTGTAAAGGTTGCAGGAAGTCGGTGGATGGAAAAGGCTCAAGACCGTTCGTCGTGGAACTCTTTGGGGGCTTATGTCCAGCAGTGGACTTCTACAGGTTGTTGATGATGATGATGAATCGGTGGTAGGAGCTATAATGGTCTGCCATTTTGACTTGAAAATTCAAGCCAACTTGATTAAATAAATAAATAAATAAATCTTTATTCATTACCTTAGTGCTACGAATAACATAGAGAATTAATATCTAATTAAGGGTAACAAATGAAACGATGCCTGAACTAGGATAACCTGTGTCTCAGGCGGTAAAAGGCTAATATTAATAACTAAAGTATAATTTTGTAATAAATCCTACTTCCTACTATCCTACTAATTTCATAATGCGAAAGTTTTGGAATGAAGAGGATGTTTGTTGTTCAATCACGCCGTAACGGCTCAACCGATTTCGTTGAAACTTGGAATAGACAGAGTTCTTTACCTAGAATAGCATATAGGCTACTTTTGATGTAGGTACCATGCGAGCCGCGGAAAGTTAGTTGACCATAAAATGAACAGGAACAGGCATAGCTTCACCTAGTTTCTAAGACGTTTCAAAGTGATCCTAGTGATTTTATTGAAATAAATGCCTTTTGACTTTTTGACTTTGACTTTGACTTTTAACACAACGGCTGTGATACGCTATACCTACCTAACAATTATAAACTTTATTATTCTATAGTAGTGTCAACTATTAAAACATGATTTATGATAAAATGTTTTATTATTAGATATTGACCATGTTTTGCGTTATAAAAACCAAAAACTGAAATACTTAATACAAAAAATGGTAGGTACCATTTTTTATTTTAGAATGAAAATATCGACTGGCCTCATAGTTCAGTTGGTAGTAACTCTGCCTTCTGCGCTAGAGGTTGTGGGTTCGATTCCCGCACAGGACAAACATTTGTGTGATGAATACAGATCTTGTTTTATGTTTGGGTGTTAAATATATATCTATTATGTATATCAGTCTCTGGTACCCATAGTACAGGCTATGCCTAGTTGGGATCAGTTGACCGTGTGAATATGTCCGGAATATTTATTTATTTATTGTTTGGTACCTAAGTTGACCAGCGGCATGGGGCCCGGTGTCCTGTAGCACAGGTTTTTTAAACCTATTTCAGGCACCGGTCTCTCACAAAACAGGTTAACTTAACTACCTACAATACTTATATTCTGATGTATCCCATCCATTACTGTTAACCTTTGTTGAGAGAAATAAATACATATTCTATTCTATCTATCTATATATAGATAGAATAGAATATGTATTTATACTACTATACTATATTATAGTCTATAGACTATATTATAGTCCACAGCATTAACAGCTATTACCTACGTTTAGCTTTGGACGTCCTACGGCTGATATGATGATGATTACCTATGTAGGTAGGTAGGTACCTAGACACATATAAATATTCAAAACCTTGTACTTATAAGTAATATTTGATTAATATTGTGTAAACGAGTATTTATTCAGCTTAACAAACAATGATATAGGTACTTAAGCGTAGGTACCTATTTATTGATCGAGCGAGCGAAGCGAGCGGAGATCTTTAGAATCTTTAGAATTACCCGAACCGAGGCCGTACATCCCACTGTTAATCGTATAGATACTCACGATACAGATTTTTATCTAGTGTGGGTACCTTAGGTACCCGGAACCTTTATTTCCCTTCAGCAACACAAGCTAATGTTTATTGTTATGTTGTACTTTATTAACTAGTTTGATCGGCAGCTCTACATTCCATTTTGTGAAAAAGGATCATCGGAAAATGCACGCGCGCCGTGTTTGTTGTCTGATTCTTGTAGGCTTGGTCGCGAGGAACAGGCATAGCTTCACCTAGTTTCTGAGACGTTTCAAAGTGATCCTAGTGATTTTATTGATATAAACGAGAAGTAACAGGCAACAAACACGGCTTAGTGGCTTTTTTTTTTTTTTTTTTATACAACAGAGGTGGCAAACAAGCTTACGGCCCACCTGATGGTAAGCAGTTACCGTAGCCTATGAGCGCTTGCAATACCAGAGGCATCACGCACGCGTTGCCGACCCCGAACCCCCTTCCAAAAGAGCTCTGGTAACCTTACTCACCGCAGGAACACAACACTATTTGAAACAAATAATGTTATTTGGCTGCGATCTTCTGTAAGGCGGAGGTACCTCCCCAGGCGGAGAAAATCTCGTTGTGCCCTACCTCCTCCTAAAAGGCAAGGTTTGCAGCAGTTGCAGCTACTGCATATCTACATTCTACATATATATCAGTTTCAGTTTATTTATTCAAAAACAATTAAAAAATTTTAGATTACTAGACACAAATAGACAAATAAACAATCACCTATGTTTTTTTTTAAATAACTCAATAATAGTAAAGTATCAATATCGTTTCATCGGAGCTACAGCCAGTGTTGTGAACTCTCGAGTTGTCACCGCGCTTCAATAGTCTTTCAGGACGGCATTTTGCGATAGGCCTCTTAATATTATTGTTAATTTATATTATTTTATGTGACTGGAAATTTATTTTAAAAAACCTGCATAAGGAATAATATGCTAGGTAAATAATAAGTAATATTGTGACGTGTTATTCATGAAATGAACGAAATAAATGTTAATTGATTATTATTAAATTCATAGCATGCAGTTACATAATTATACATAATCAAATCCATCTTTGTTACTAAGATCATAATTATTTTCGTGTGATAAACTCGTCTATTGTGTAAAAACACCACCTTCAGCAAGAATTTTCTTAAATTATTAAAATATTTGGATTGTCAATTGCTTTCATTTCAGTAGGAAGAACATTATACAATTTCACTGCCTGACACCTACTGCCATGCTCTGCTACATTAAGCCTCGGGTATGCCTCGAGCTCTAGGTTTTATTTTCGTGTCATGAGTCTGTTAAACTGTTATTATTATAATTTTTTTTATGTTATACGTAGGCAAACAGGCTTACGGCCCTCCTGATGGTATGTACATTAGCAACACCTGGAGCATTGCTAATGCGTTGCCTGCCGAACCCCTCTCCCCCTAAAGAGCTCTGGCAACCTTACTCACCGCAGGAACACAACACTATTTGAAACAAATAATGTTATTTGGCTGCGATCTTCTGTAAGGCGAAGGTACCTCCCCAGGCGGGCTGCTCCAATTTAGAGCGAGAAAATCTCGCTGTGCCCTACCTCCTCCTCCTCTGTTGTTGTAATTGTAACAGATGCATACGTCTTTATTTTATAAATTTACTTTAAAGTTAATCCCTCCGTGGGAATCATGTAAAGATTATTTTAGAAAGCTAGAAATTATCACCCTGCCCAGCTTATACATATAAGTTGTCCTGATGGACATTGTATGAAACCCACTTAAATACGAAACAGCAGTGAAGAGAACAAAAAGAATAAAATATGTATTTATTTCTCTCAAAAAAGGTTAACGGAGGTTTTCGGAGGAGGTAGGGCACAGCGAGATTTTCTCGCTCTAAATTGGAGCAGCCCGCCTGGGGAGGTACCTCCGCCTTACAGAAGATCGCAGCCAAATAACATTATTTGTTTCAAATAGTGTTGTGTTCCTGCGGTGAGTAAGGTTGCCAGAGCTCTTTAGGAGGGGAAGGGTTCAGCAGGCAACGCATTAGCAATGCTCCAGGTGTTGCTAATGTACATACCATCAGGAGGGTCGTAAGCCTGTTTGCCTCCGTATAACATAAAAAAAAAAAATAACAGAATAGACACCGTTATCCTCCTTTTGTTAAACTCAGCTGACAATGTTTTGTTGATGCTGTACGCATAATTTTGTGCATACATCAAGGCAATGCGCAGGCGCACGCGCACGACGCAACTGACATTTCTAATTAGACCGCTTCTTTGCTTAGCTTCTGCCCGCGGTTCTACTCCCATCAACCTATATCAGACTAAGGACTGGGGTGCAATTGTGTATCCGTAATGGTAATGAAGTTCGTAACGTTGATGACGGTTTTATAAATTTTAGGGACATCTGAACGCCGTGGTGGCCCCGGCTGAAGAATAGGCCCATATCTACCTATCCGCGGATGTCGTAAGAGGCGACTAAGGCTATGGACTAAGGTTAGCGGGAAAACCTCGGAAGGAAGCTCATTAAAATTGCTTTAATTAAATTTTATGTTATAAAGTTTTTTTTATCTACTTTTGTATACGTACATACTTTCTTTTTTATTTTGTTTGGTGACAAATAAATGCTCTTTCTTCCTTTTCTTTCTTTAATCATCATGAGTGGAGTTGCGAGGGGAAATTTCGAAGAAAGTAGAGTATAAAAATATTTATCGCTCGCGTGGTAACTAGATAAAAAGTAGCCTGCTATTCTAGTTAAAGAAGAAAGGGACGGGAAAAAGATTGATTAAGGTGAGGGTTTAATTATTTTATGATTTTTGAATTGTTTTTTCTCAATAACCGCAAAACGCACAGTTTTGATTTTTATGTCAAAGATAACTTGAGCATTTTATTTAATCCAAGACAGAGACACGATTGGCGAGAGAAACTTTTCTCGATAGATTTATTTTTTAAAGATGGGTCCTCTGCAACAGTTTTTTCGAAAATACTCTGAGACTATCTAACAAAAATAACTTTTTTTTTAAATATTTTGTTAGACAATAGCATTGGGTACCTAAATCCAAGACACTTTTTTAAAAAATAGATAGTTTATGAGATAATCGATATTTTCTTATATTTCGCTTACGTCGATTACTTTCGAGCGCCTTCTAACGCTTGCTATCTCTTTCCGCATTCAATTACAGTACATAGCGCTGTCACATTCTTCACTCCGCCCACTCGACAATTTATTATGAGTTTTGTATCCTCTTAAGGATACCAAGCCTAGGCGTTCTGGACTTACCTCATCAGCTTCTCAACCATCAACTTCCCCAGGAAGCCGGTGCCCCCAGTCAGGAGCACGGTAGACCCGGCGAAGAACTTCCGTATCTGCGACTCCCCCAGAGCTTCGATCTCGTCCTTCATGTCTAGGTACGTGATGTCGCCCCCTTCCTTCGCTCCGGTGGGTGTTGGGCTTATCTGAGCTACGGTCATCCTGAAAAAGGAAAAAAAATATATTGTGAGATAGAATAAATAAACACAGCTACAGCCTGTTCAAACGGCATGCGATATGTTCTTGATATCCTGCTAATATTATAAATGCGAAAGTTTGTGAGGATGTTTGGATGTTTGTGGTTCAATCACGCCTAAACGGCTGAACGCACCTGTATGAAATTTGGCACAGAGATATATTATAGTCTGGAAGGAACAGCATATAGGCTACTTAACCTTTTTATGTAGGAGGTTATGTAGGAAGTCACCTATATTAGGTAGGTTATGTATGCGTTATGTGGGGCAAATGGGTCCCGACCGTCTCAGCATAAAGCTGCCTTTAGAATATCCCCTTTCGGCTCAACCAACTTGTAGAAAAAAAAAAAAGTCGGCTGACATAGTATTTATGTAATATTTAGAACACTGTTGTAATTTTGCAGAATTCTGTTGTAATTTTGCATCTGTCTGTCTGTGTGTTTCTAGATAATTTAGATTTGAATGTCCTAACTTGTTTCAAATACGTTGCCAATTATGATAATCATACGAAATAGCAGCTTGTAAGAGTGTTACGCAGATTATTGCAAAATATATTTACGTTCACTTCTATGCACTTGGGATCTAGAATTATGTAGGTAGAACATTGACTAACTATGGCGCTATGCCACCTTGGTTGCTATGCATCGGTTGAACGTATCACAGCATAAATAAATAACACTCAACAAACAGATATATAGTCCTGACCCCACACTAGGATTCCCTGTGTCGTGGGTATCAGAAACTACGCGTACCATTGTACCACAACACCCAGACCCGGAACTAAGTAATAATTATTAGATATAAAATAAACAACCTTTTTCAATTTTTTTTTGTCTATTGTCTTATTCTAATTATAAATTATAATTAATAGATATTATTTCAAAGTTTCTAGTGTAAATATTCATGAATTTGAAGTTGGTTTTGGTTATAAAAAATATTTTATATCTAGTAATAAAATTAATATTAGTTCCAGCCAGGCTATTGCGTAAGCAGTAAGGTAATGAAGATCGCAATTTTAGGGATGATTTTATCAATTTTAGCGACATCTGAAGTATATCAAACATGAAAAGGAAGAAGCTAAGGTCTTGAAATTTTCCCTTGTCAAGTTTGGAATGTTTTGAATCTTGCTAAGATTGTTAAAATTACCCTCAAAGTTACCAACTTCATTGCCATTACGCTTAGGCAATTGCACCCCGGTCTGGGTGTTGAGGTACCATGGTACTCGTAGTTTCTGATACCCAGGACTCAGGGAATCCTAGTGTGGGTAAGGACTATACCATATGATTATTGGGTGTTATTTTTTATTGATTTTTATATATTTATTATTTATAAAAAACTTACCAATTGTTAGATTCTACTACCCCTACTAGGGGGGGGGGGGCTACTATTCTATCACGGTTGGTTATCCGTAAGTAGTAAAACTTGTTAACTGTCAATAATTATTGTGAGGTGAAGAACTTTTTTTTTTAAGCACTTTTTTTTTTTGACTAATACCAGGAGGTAGCTTCTCGACCACTTTTGACTAAATGATGATCATAAAATCTAGTTTCTCTATGCTTATTGATAATATGATGTCACCGTCAACAGCTTTGCAAATAACTACCTATTTTAGTATTCAATATCAAATATTAGCTCATCTTTAGGATTGACGAGTTTACAAAAATGTCTTAGGCAACCCTAGAGTGAACGTAGAATTCGCAATCATCATCAGCCTGAAGATAAAAAGCCGTGATAGCTAAGTGGGAGATACCTCGACTTTGGCTCTGAAGGTGGTAGGAAATCCGGCGGTGTGACCAATGGATATTTCTATTCGAAAATGTATGTGCGCTTTAACAGGGGTGAAGGTTAACATCGTGAGGAATCCCGCGGCAATTTACTCCGTTGCTTTACCACAAAATAATTATTTGTATTTACTATAGAGGTATAAGGATTAATTTCTAGGGGAAAATCCATTTTGAAATAAAGATGGTCAAATGCAAGTGGCTTCCTAAGGCTTGGATTTGACAATCCCGTGTTACATGTAACACGGTATCGTAAAATTAAGATCTCAAGTGTATAATGTCAAGGTCAAAGTGTAGAGTCAAGTTAGGAACATACCTACTTGAACATGCGGACATAGTAACGGGCGTGTCAACGTTTCAATAAAAATAAACTGATTACTTTAATAATAATAATAATAATAAAATCATTTATTTCATTTTACAAATATTTTAAAAAAGAGCAGGATACAAAAAAATAATAATAAAAAGGCAAAGGGTGTAAATTCAGCTGGTTTTAAACTTTATGAACGTAGTCAATAACACAAAAAAATGTTAAAGCGTGATCCTACCGCGGTTTTCACGTTTACTCCGGGGAGCTCTAAGCTTGGCACCTTATATATCGAGGTCACGAGAGACTCGTTCCTTACTCTGCGGCAATTCAATGCGAAGGTCAGTCATCCGACATAAATCATTAAAAAAAATTAATATCTAGTAGGAACTCTCGGGACAAAGTTGAAATTCAAGGCTGTGAACATTTTTGGGATCCGTAACACGTTTTAAAAATAAGGGAACGTTTGTAGGATCGCTTTGTTGACAGACGGCAGTCTTGTCAATACACTCCGAAACGGTTGAAGGTATCAACTTGAAATGTCTATCAATGAAAAAAGTATGTGAACCAGTGCCCTAAAAAAATCAAGTTTCTAACACAATTCTATAAATACTAAGATTTGGCAACGAATGTCTGATTTTTGTATCCAAATGGCAAAGAAAAAAATACTCTAGGGTACTTATAGTAAAAACTCTGTAATTTCGGATGCTAGGAGCCTTTGTGACAAAAATAAAGTAAAAATTCCAAAACCGTGAAATGTCGACGTTTTACCCCTAAAAATGTAAGGTGAAGTTTGTAGGAAAACTCGAAAAGGGTTATAACGATTCTAGCAGATTTATTTTAAATCCCGTGTGGAATTATAATGAGAAAACCTATATTTACGGTCAAAATAAAATAGTGAACTATGCAAAATTGAAGTGTACCTATTTATTTATTTATTTGACAAAATCCACAGCTCTTAAAACGAAAACATGTGAAACTTATAACTAAACTAACAGCCAATAACGGATTTACATTTTATATAGTACCTATATTTTATTCGATTTTAATTTTATTAATGAAACAAAATCCACAGCTCTTAGGTATATGGTACAACTTAACTAATTCACTTGACATAAAGCCAATAAAGGAATTTTTTTTTAGCTAATACATTTACTATTTTCGACCGTCACTGATTCGACACAAAACTAATATTATATATATATGTATATATGTTCGTGTGTGTGTGTGTATGTATATATGCGTGTATATGTGTGAATAAATGTGTCTGTGAGAGAGTGAGTGTGTTAGTGTGGTGCTAGAGTGTGCATGTGTGTAATGGATGTGAATATTAATATAGCAATAGATTTTACAAACAGCTACATGTTAGGTTGTTTCAACCTAATGATGGCTTAAGAGTGTTCAATGAACACTCAATAAGTCCTCATTAAGCATCTTTAAACTTATCCCTTTCTATTATTCCTTTCTTTCAGAATATCGCAGCCAAATTAAGGTTGCCAGAGCTCTTAAGGGGGGGAGGGGTTCGGCAGGCAACGCATTAGCAATGCTCCAGGTGTTGCTGTTGTCAATAGGCGACGGTAACCACTTACCATCAGGTGGGCCGTAAGCCTGTTTGCCTTCGTATAGCATAATATATATATATATATATATATATATATATATATATGTTTCAAACAGTGTTGTATTCCAAGCGTTCATAGGCTACGGTATCCACTTACCAACAGGTGGGCGGTATGCTTGTTTGCCACCATAGTTGTTTAAAAAACTTGGGATTTATATTTTTTGACCCCGTGTAATAAATACGTGTGTACGGAACTCACAGAGCGCGAGCTCTCGCACTTGACCGTATGTTTTTACCATTTTTTACTATCATTTTTTACTAACAAAAAGTTTCCATCAGATGAAGTAGGTACTATTTATTTTTACATCATCTTTATAAAAACTATTGAGTATTTTGAAATTGAAAAATAAAATAGGATATGAATGTGGATGGATGTAGGAGTAGAGGTAGGCCAAAGAAAAGATGGATGGACTGTGTGAAAGTGGATATGGTGAAGAAAGGAGTGAGTGCTGAGATGACGACTGATAGAGGGAAATGGAAGAAGAATACATGTTGTGCCGACCCCACGTGATGTGGGATAAGGGCAGGAAGATGATGATGAAAAATATAATCGGCTCACGGTTTTTATCCCCATTTTTAAATCCTATCCTACTAATATTACCTATAATCGCGAAAGTTTATAAGTATGGATGGTTGGATGGATGTTTGTTACTATTTCACGTAAAAACTACTGAATGGATTTTAATGAAACTTCACAATAATATAGTTTATCATCATCATCATCATTTCAGCCGTACGACGTCCACTGCTGAACATGGCCTCCCCCACATACAGAGCAAATTCCTTATCATGTGGGGGGATTTGCCCATACTCACCACGCTGGGCATGCAGATTGGTATATAGTTTATACATCAGAATAACACATAGGCTACAATTTATAAAGATATTGTGTGAATTGTCCAAAATATGACTACTACCTACTCGAAATACTAATCCTGCGCAGACGAAGTCGCGGGCACCAGCTAGTTGGAAATAAAACAGACTTTTATTTATCCCAAAGAATGGTAGACATCCTCTCAGATCTCCCGGTGATCAGATCCTTGAAGATGGAGGATAGGATCTTTGGATTTTCATGGAGGAGGTAGGGCACAGCGAGATTTTCATGGAGGAGGTAGGGCACAGCGAGTATTTCTCGCTCTTAATTGGAGCAGCCCGCCTGGGGAGGTACCTCCGCCTTACAGAAGATCGCAGCCAAATAACATTATTCGTTTCAAATAGTGTTGTGTTCCTGCGGTGAGTAAGGTTGCCAGAGCTCTTTAGGGGGGGGGGGGGAGGGGTTCGGCAGGCAACGCATTAGCAATGCTCCAGGGGTTGCTGATGTCAATAGGCGACGGTAACCACTTAGCATCAGGTGGGCCGTAAGCCTGTTTGCCTCCGTATAACATAAAAAAAAATAAAAAAAAAAAAGATGTCTGACGGGGTTAGTCAGCGGCATGTCCTAGCACATGCCCTGATTTTGCACCAGTAACTATTCACTACGTGACAGCTTGCTCAAGATGTTTTCCATCACCGTTTTTAGCTATCATGAAACTTTCGAATGCAAAAACTCATTGGTGCACGCACGGGTTCGGACCCACGACCTTCGGATCGAAAGTCGTGGAATCTCCCACTAGGCCAACGTGGCTTTTTTTATGTTAAACCGACGTAAAAGAGGAAGTATTATGTTGTCTGGACAATTGCGTCATATTAAGCGCCCTTGTAGGCTTGTCCAATAAATAATAAACTTCTAATTATCGAAGGGCAAGTAGTAGATTTAGGTAGGTACTAAATAATTAAAAAAAAATGATTGATGTCGAAAGTCGTGGAACCCCCCAATAGCCCAACGTGGTTTTTTTATGTTAAACCGACGTAAAAGAGGAGGTATTATTTTGTCTGGACAATTGCGTCATATTAAGCGCCCTTGTAGGCTTGTCCAATAAATAATAAACTTCTAATTATCGAAGGGCAAGTGGTAGATTAAGGTAGGTACTAAATAATTTTAAAAAAATGATTGATGATTGTGAACCATAACATATACCAGGAAAAACATATTTAATACGTAAGTACCATCTTAAGTAATAACAGTTTGATTGAACAAAATGTAGGAATGTACCTAGCTTATAAGATTCAAACGGGTGTTTATCGCGTACCTTTTTTTATATTTTACTAGCTTTTTTCCCGCGGCTTCGCTCGTGTGGTACCTACATAAAAAGTAGCCTATATGTTATTCTAGGTAAAGAATAAAGAACTCTATATATTCCAAGTTTCATTAAATAGGCATGATAAATATATAAATAAAATAAATATTCCGGACATATCACACACGGTCAACTGATCCCAAACTATGCATAGCCTGTACTATGGGTACCAGAGACTGTTAAACATAATAGATAAATATTTCACACCCAGACACAGAACAAACATACAGATGTTTGTTCATCATACAAATGTTTGTCCAGTGCGGGAAGCGAACCCGCCACCTCTAGCGCAGAAGGCAGAGTTACTACCAACTGAGCTATGAGGCCAGTCGTATACAACAACGTGTTCCGTAAGTAGCTTATTCTATCAATAAAAAGAAAATATATGAAAAAAGCCACGAGTAAACGCAATTTTTATTATCAATCGAGGCCTCTAAGAGGCGCACGTTAATCCTTTCACAGCACTGATTCTTTCACCGACGGTCATAGGCCCTTTTCGGGGCCACCATACTTCAATGGTCACTGACCTAATACAGTGACCAAGAAAGAAATAAGACACGACAAGCAAGTATTACTAAACTTACGAGAAGATCAACATTAAGATTCCTGTTTAGGCAGAACAGATTTAACCATTAAAAGCAGATTTAGATAGTTAGTGTAGTCTTTTTCAGTTAAAAATTTCGTGTTTCCAAAAGTCGTCAATCAAACTTTATCGCCAATTGGATGAAGAATATGCCCCTTTAATGCCCAACCCTATTTAAGGTCCTGCCTGAAAACCAGCGCTGCTTTGCATGGTACTTTTGACATGTAAAGCAGCAGACAGCTGAGTCAGGGCCTGTTTGGCTGCACCCGACACAGAGCGAGACTGGCCGGTTTCTGCTTGTAAGGCGGATGCCTGCCTACCTATGTATATACCTAGGTGGGTATGTGTCTATTCAGCTCGTTCTTTTTTGTTATTTGTGTTATTATTATTTGTATTGTTCCTATGCCCGTTCTGTGTTTTTAGTGTGTAATTCAAATACACGTTTTCTATTCTATTCCTTTCGGGATAGCATACAATATTATGAATCACCTTGTTTAAGAGGATACAAAAATCATAATAAATTGTCGAGTGGGCGGAGTGAAGAAAGTGACAGCGCTATGTACTGTAATTGAATGCGGAAAGAGATAGCAAGCGTTAGAAGGCGCTCGAAAGTAATCTACGTAAGCGAAATATAAGAAATATCGATTATCAAAAACTCAAAAACTATCTATTTTTTTTAAGTGTCTTGGATTTAGGTACCCAATGCTATTGTCTAACAAAATATTTAAAAAAAAAGTTATTTTTGTTAGATAGTCTCAGAGTATTTTCGAAAAAACTGTTGCAGAGGACCAAACTTTAAAAAATAAATCTATCGAGAAAAGTTTTACCAATCGCGTTTCTGTCTTGGATTTACGTAAATAAATTGCTCAATTTATCTTTGTCATGAAAATCAAAACTGTGCGTTTTGCGGTTATTGAGAAAAAACAATTCAAAAATCATAAAATAATTAAACCCTCACCTTAACGTCAACAAGAGTTGTAACTAAAGTAGATACAGTAGGTAAACAGTATTTTTAGCACCTAACTATGATATTTATTGTTACAATTGAGTGATAGACTTCACGACTCTGCGCTAGTTTTAAAGCTAGAGTAAACCATAGCGAGATCTCAGTTCGGGGCGAACCACTAGTAAATAAGTTGGAATTTGTGTAACTTGGGACTAACCTGTTAAACAGCGGGTTAGTGTGTTGGTGAACGTTGGCTGTACAAACTTTTGTTAGACAACATAGAAGTGTTAACGTTGTTCTCGATTATTGGTTATTAGTCCGGTGTGGTTCGCCGTGGTGTCCCCGGCTGAAGAATAGGCCCCTCCATATCTACCTATCCGCGGATGTCGTAAGAGGCGACTAAGGGAAAAAAGCTAGGGGATGGGCAGCAGCGTCCCTCATTTTAACAACGATAGCTCTAACTGCGCTCGCCAACCCGCATGCCCAGCGTGGTGAGTATGGGCAAATCCCCCCACATGATAAGGAATTCGCTCTGTCTGTGGGGGAGGCCATGTACAGCAGTGGACGTCGTACGGCTGAAATGATGATGATGATGAGTCCGGTGTGGACCCGGCTGAGTTGAGTTGAGTTAAGTTATTTTGAAGGGTAATAGGCTGACGTATGGAATTTACAAGTTTTCGCGTTTTGAAAGCACTGGTGGATTGGTGGTAGCCTCGCCTTTCGGAATTCGGAAAATGTATGTGCTCTATACTATTGCTCTCAAACTGTTAAGGAACACGGTCATCTTGAAAAAACCGGCAAGTCTCAGAACCTAAAAATTGTAAGGGATGTGACATGTGCACGAAAGGAGCCCCAAAGAGGCGACTTTAATCCTTTCACTACACTGATTCTTTCACCGACAGTCATAGGCATTCCCTATTAAAAACAGTAGCTTTATCTGCTCTCACCAACCCGCATGCCCAGCGTGGCGAGTATGGTCAAATCCCCCTAAATGATTGAACCTGGCAATCAATGGCCATGTTTAGCAGTGGGCGCCCTAAGTACCTGATTATTTTCTTTTGAGCCTCACCTAGTTCGATCGGCGCCACACTGAAGCTCTACATTCCATTTTGTGAAAAAGGATCATCGAAAAAAATTCTAGTCACGCGCGCTGTGTTTATTGCCTGATTCTTGTAGGCTTGGTCGCGAGGAACAGTACGCCTGTTCTTCACCTAGTTTCTAAGACGTTTCAAAGTGTTCCTAGTGATTTAATTGAAATAAACACCTATTGATTTGATTTTATTAAGGCTGAAATGATAATGATGATACGATTATGGTCAATCATCTTTGGAACTTAAATACCTAAGTAAGTAGCTAAGTAATGCATAATGCACGATGACCTTTGCCTTCTGTTTGTCGCTCGGTAAATAACCTGTATTACATTGAAATCTGCATTAAATCCGTCCGTAGGTAGGTTAGGTACAATCGCGAACTCTATTATTATTACACATAGACATATCACTCATAGACAACTGATCCCAAACTAGGCATAGCCTGTACTATGGGTTCCAGAGACTGGCCTCATAGCTCAGTTGGTAGTAACTCTGCCTTCTGCGCTTGAGGTAGCGGGTTCGATCCCCGCACTGGACAAACATTTGTGACTAACACAGGTGTTTGTTCTGTGTCTGGGTGTTAAATATATATCATAACTATTATGTATATCAGTCTCTGGTACGCATGGTACAGGCTATGCCTAGTTTGGGATCAGTTGACTGTGTGTCCAGAATATTTATTTATTATTTATTATTATATACATAATAGATATATATTTAACACCCAGACACAGAACAAACATCTGTGTTCATCACACAAATGTTTGTCCAGTGCGGGAATCGAACCCGCGACCTCTAGCGCAGAAGGCAGAGTTACTACCAACTGAGCTGTGAGGCTAGTCGAAATTATGAAACCTTCTGATGACAACAGTGGCGCAGCGGGCGATTGCCCGCCTGAGACGTAAGGGGCGCGGATAAGACTCCCGTTGCGGGACAAATGTTTGCCTGATCTGCTTATATTTGGTCTGGGTGTTGTGGTAGCATGAATGAATGAATGGCTTTTTTTTTAAAGCCATTCATTCATTTATTCATTCATTCATTCATTCATGGTACTCGTAGTTTCTGATACCCACGACACAGGGAGTCCTAGTGTGGGGTCAGGACTATGTATGTGATTGTTGGGTGTTATTTATTGATTTATTCTATAAACACTGTTTATGCAATAAGGTCGTAAGCTCCAAAGCAGTATTCATCTATTTTTCATTCTATATTTTTTCCCGTATTGGCTATTTTTGCATTTTTTATCATGAATAACAAATTACTAATCGGAAGTTTAAAGCTGATTCATTGAGTTCGAACTGATTTGACCCCAAAGCAGCAGATATGGAGGGGTGTTAGTGGGTTTGAAACCAGTCATCCACCAATGGATTTTCCATTCGGAAAATTTATGTGCGCTATGCTAGTGCTCTCAAACGGTGAAGGAAAACATCGTGATGAAACTGGCATATCCTAGAACCTAAAAAAATCGCGCGAATAGATTGGTGTGCAAACCCACGACCTGTGGATCGGAAGGCGCGCCCACTACCACCCCTTCACCAGTGCTCTCGATGAATTAAGGATAAGTGATGAAAATTGGAGTTTATTTGGTATTAGTACCTACTAAGAAAGTAGGAAATGTTTTATAAAAACAACTAACTCACAGACACACTTATACACACACACCACATATACAGGATGAGTTTTTTTCAGGGCCACTTAGGCGAAATCGGAAGCCGTGAGAGTAATCGAAAAGTGATGTTAGGAGTTACGTGCTCGATTTTGAAAAAAATAAGATAAGCATTAAAAAAGTTGAAATTTATTTACAGTTTTTCAGAACATTGTAGGTAGGTATTGTTAAAAAAAAAATGCATTTTTATGTTATTTGTTTGTTAATAAATAAATAAATGTATTATAACTATGTGTCTAAAGTTGTTGGAACACCTTCAAAATTCAAAGTTTTTAAATTCAACAATATTAAATTACCGAAGGTTATTTTTTTACTAATTAATTGCTTTGCACATAGTCCGAACGAAATAATAAACCTTGGATAAATAAACATTATTTAATTTATAAATTTGCAGTTTTGAAGGTGTTCCAACAACTTTACACACATTGTTATCATACATTTATTAATTTAATATCAAACATAGAACACAGAAATCCAAAAAAAAATCATCAAAAAATTTTTTGGCCCTTAAAAAAGCTCACCCTGTATACACGCATATACACATACACATATATATTAGTAATATAAGTTTTGTGTCAAATCAGTGAGAAAATAAATTTGAAGGATTAATTTGAGATTTGTCAGTTGGGGGGGGGGGGGGGGGGGGGGGGGGGGCTTGAGCCCCTTATACATAGACATTATTAGCAACTAAAACACACGCATGCACAACATTTTTAAACAAACAATAAAATAAAAATAAAACACGGGCAAGGCAATTAAAATAAAATGGTACCCTTAGCACACCCCCTGGACCGGCTACTGTTATAAATCACCTTGTATTGTAAAATGGGTCCCAAATTGAAGTTCGTGACTGTACTCCAGTACCTACCTTGTGCGTACGTATATGACACAATCTACTTAAGTATTCTTGTTGGTTTTAGGAATCTTGATGTCCTCGATAATATGTTTTCCTTAAAAAGCAGCATGTTGGTGAGTAGTTACTTGGATCAATTGAGCTATCTATAGATCGTTACTGTACTTACTTCTGAACTAACATAATGTAGGTACCAAGTTGTGGGTATAAGTGTTTGTTTTTTTTTATTTTATTTTCAAAGGTTATCTTTGTAGGTATTATTGTTTTCTTTTTTTTTCTCCCACTTTTAGATACCTACGTGGGTACTTGTGCGTACGTAGGTATATATATATCTCTATAATATCTCTATGTAAACTATTTAAGTAGGTAAGTTATTTCTAAGTTTAGTTTAATTGTCACGCCTCACCATCTTTTTTGCACGCCCAGGATGACTGGTAGAAAATGCTTTAGCATTAAGTCCTCCTTACACTAAGTTTAAGTGTGAAAGTATAAATAAATAAATAAATAAATCGTTTGCAACGGTCTTTATATACCTCAACTTTTTTGTACGTATTTTGTAGAATTATTGTAAACTAGCTTCCGCGTTGTACCGACGCAGATAAAAATCAGCCTATGTGCTTTCCAGACTATAATCTATCTCTGTGTCAAATTTCATCCTAATCCGTTCAGGCTTGATTGAGTAACAAACATCCATCCATTAAACTAAACTTCGTATTTATAATAGAATCTAGATAGATTTAGACTATCTTTCTCCCGCGGCTTCGTGGTACCTACATATAAAGTAGCCTATATGCTATTCTAGGTAAAGAACTTTATCTATTCCAAGTTTCAACGAAATCGGTTGAGCCGTTTCGTCGTGATTGAACAACAAACATCCAAACATCCTCACAAACTTTCGCATTAAAATCTAAAGTAGGATAGGTAGGATATTATTGTAAACAATAGGTTTATAACGAATTTTATAGATGAATTTTATGACTCTACAATGCATAAAATTTCAAATAAAATACTTGTTATTTTTCGATGAATAATGATTCGGACAAGTGCGAGTCACACGTATAAACTGAGGGTTCTTTTTATTCACTATAACACTACAGGAATGTAGGAATGAGAGTTTAGAGAAATAGAATTAGAGCGGGGTTGTACCACAATTTTCGATCCAAAGATCGCGGGTTTGAATCCCGGTCGTGCTCTAACGGATTTTAAAATATGTATGTCTTACCTGATGTATGTGTTATGGCCGTGGTGGCCCCGGCTGAAGAATAGGCCCCTCCATATCTACCTATCCGCGGATGTCGTAAGAGGCGACTAAGGGAATAAAGCTAGGGGATGGACAGCAGCGTCCCTCATTTTAACAACGGTAGCTCTAACTGCGCTCGCCAACCCGCATGCCCAGCGTGGTGAGTATGGGCAAATCCCCCCACATGATAAGGAATTTGCTCTGTCTGTGGGGGAGGCCATGTTCAGCAGTGGACGTCGTACAGCTGAAATGATGATGATGTGCGCAGAACACGAACTCTAACACATCGTGAGGAAACCAGTTGGTCTTATAAGCGGCGATGGGCTTGCAACCTGTCACGGAATGCTACTGAAAAATAAGGGCATGTGCCAACACATTCGTGTTCGGACCTGCCTCTGACTACGTCAAAGTCAAAAGGCATTTATTTCTATAAAATCACTAGGATCACTTTGAAACGTCTTAGAAACTAGGTGAAGCTATGCCTGTTCCTCGCGACCAAGCCTACAAGAATCAGGCAACAAACAAAGCGCGCGTGCCTAGCATTTTTTTCGAAGATCCTTTTTCACAAAATGGAATATAAAGCTTCAGTGTGGTGCCGATCGAACTAGGTGAGGCTCAAAAGATAAGTAATCTAATTATAATCCTTAATAAATAAGAGCTTATAAAAATGTGAAAAAAAGAAGACAAATGTGAGCTTCAACAAATGATCTAAGGGCAGCACACGCTACACTTGATGACGTCCATTAGACATCTCAATAAGCTGGAGATCTGAGAGGATGCCTACCATTCTTACAGTACTGAGCCTTACCTAATGCGCACGAACAGTGATTACCTACACGTTTTTGTGTATGTGCGCATTTGCGCATACCTGCCTACAAAAACTAGATAAGTTTTTTTTATTTAATAGGTATGAAGCATAATATCTAGTTATTGGCACATCATCATTGCAGCCGTTCGACGTCCACTGCTGAACATGGCCTCCCCCACAGACAGAGAAAATTCCCTATCATGTGGGGGGATTTGCCCATACTCACCACGCTGGGCATGCGGGTTGGCGAGCGCAGTTAGAGCTATCGTTGTTAAAATGAGGGACGCTGCTGCCCATCCCCTAGCTTTTTTCCCTTAGTCGCCTCTTACGACATCCGCGGATAGGTAGATATGGAGGGGTATATTCTTCAGCCAGGGCCACCACGGCCACATATTGGCACTTAAGTAAGCATAATGACTTATTTTATGTAATTATGCATTTAGGTTTTTTTACTTTACCAACGGTAAATTACCTTTTAATTTGTCTACGTTTTACTAATAAAATATTAAATAACACCCAACAGTCACATACACCGTCCTGAGCCCACACTAGGATTCCCTGTGTCGTGGGTATCAGAAACTACGAGTACCATGCTACCACAACACCCAGACCCGGAACTTATATTTGCAGATCATGCAAACACTTATTCCGCAGCGGGAATCGAACCCCTCGCTCGCTAGGTCGAGGTCGTCAAATAAACGTTCCCGAATTTCTGATTAAGAAGTCCCTAAAAATTATTGCATTTAATTTTTACGTAATTATTATTCCATAAATAAAAAAAAATATTCCGGACATATCACACACGGTCAACTGATCCCAAACTAGGCATAGCCTGTACTATGGGTACCAGAGACTGAAATACTTACCTAATAGATAAATATTTAACACCCAGACATAGAACAAACATCTATTAGTTTTAAGTTTCTTTGTGTAAATAAAGTAGTCATTGTTATCACAAACATCTGTGTTCATCACACAAATGTTTGTCCAGTGCGGGAATCGAACCCGCGACCTCTAGCGCAGAAGGCAGAGTTACTACCAACTGAGCTATGAGGCATCTAAATGAAGTAAAAAAAATGAAAAATTATCCTTTTTTTTTTCATTTTATGGCCTCTGCTGTTTTTATAGTCAACATATAAATGAAAAATAAATACTAAAAGTACAAAAAGCACACGCGGTCTCACCTGTAAAATGTATCACAACACTGTCACAAAACTAAATTTTTATTATTAGTAATAATAATTCACTGCCGACCGGCAAGGTTGGACACAGACTGGACACTGGCAAATCAACTCTTGCGCAGGATTACCACACAAGATTTATACCACTTGCACACTTCGGTCGGTTGCTTGCGTGTCACTGATTCTTTCTCTGATTCAAGTGACGACGAGGACTTATAACCAGTGATCGGAATTATGGTAGCTAAAATACCTAAAGTACAAGAACAGAGGCAAAAAAAAGTGGAGAATTCCTTACTACAACAATTTTATTCGGCGCAATTGGGCCGAAAATTAGAACAATTGTCATAGTAAGCAGGCTATGTTTTATCTCATAAATCAGTTCCCATGTTATATATGGAAACCTTTAAAGGTTATTTATATTTATAAAAATTAAAATTACGGAAAATTATTTCGATAGTTGTTTTACAGAATTCATTCTAGATGTACTTTAGTAATGTCCTGAAAACAGAGACAATTGGGCCGATAAAATATTTAGTCCTAAGGCGTCTCCATTTGCCTCTGTTATTTTTGTAGCAGTAGATATAGTAGCTCCCTTAATTCCGATCACTACTTATAACTGTTGAACACAACGCATCAGCGCCATCTGTGTCTCAGCGGCTGCACTAAGTAGGCACCCATTTTGCTGTATATGAATCGATACGTACCGAATTCCCTTATGTAGTTCACACAAAACGCCACTAGAGGCGCTTCTCTGAAGTATATAAGGGAAAAATGTACGTGGCTGCTTTCTTACATCGAGACCTCAACCTCGAAACCATAGCCCAGTTCATGAAACGTGCCTCAAGGCGGTATTATGACTCGGCCCCTCACCATCCGAACCCGCTCGTTTCAAACGTCCCAGACTACCCATCGTACTTAACGGTGAGAAATTCCTCCGTAGGCCAAGACATGTTCTTGAAGATCCAGATGACGGGATCACCTCCGCTAACGCGGAGGCGATCCCTTCATCGAACTCCGTCACATAAAAACACTCAATACATCACACCGACCCCGCCGGCGGGGTCGACGACGACGTCCCGTCCCTGCGTTTCCACCCCGTCAGGGTGATGGCCTCCTCAAAAAACCTCTCTCTGGCAACAGCCCAAGCCGAGGTCCGTACCTAAGTGGTGCCCTTGCGCTCGTTGCCAAAACCTAACCTTTTTTCGGCAGTAGCGCCCTCTGCGCTCGCCTAGCCCGGTGTAGCTGGCAGTGGTCGTAAGAGACCCACAGCATATAAATCCGAACGAAAAAAAAAAAAAAAGGCTGCTTTCTCTTTCTCTCTGTGCATACAGAACGAACACATGTAACGATTAGAACCTAGCAAAGTAATAAATTTCCTTTTCTGTTATAGCTGGTTGTATCTTTTCTGCATATTACAATTACTTCTCCACTGGCATAATAATTATTTTTGCTCATAAATTTTTCAACAGTTTCTCGTAAGAAAAATTAATGAGCAAAGTCAAAGTCAAAAGGTGTTTATTTCAATAAAATCACTAGGATCACTTTGAAACGTCTTAGAAACTAGGTGAAGCTATGCCTGTTGCACGCGACCTAGAATCAATCGTAACAAGTAGGTACCTAGCGACGCGACTAGCATGTCGGGTCGCGAGATGACTCGATGAGATGATCGAGATGACAAACAAATCAATTCCCTCCCACATGATAGGATGTCGTTCTGGCAATCTGTTCGGCAGGCCGATGTTCATCATCATATATGTCAAAGTCAAAAGGCATTTATTTCAATAAAATCACTAGGATCACTTTGAAACGTCTTAGAAACTAGGTGAAGCTATGCCTGTTCCTCGCGACCAAGCCTACAAGAATCAGGCAACAAACACGGCTTGGTGCCTATCATTTTTTTTGATGATCCTTTTTCACAAACTGGAATTTAAAGCTTCAGTGTGGTGCCGATCGAACTAGGTGAGGCTCAAAAGAAAAGTAATCTAATTATAATCACAAATAAATAATAATGAAGATGAAGTTAGCATTGGACTTCTACAGGCTGATGATGATGAGTAGGATTGCGATCGGCCTAGGTGTGCAGGAGGCAATAAAGCGACCAGCGAAATGATACTACGTGCGTCATTGGCGGCATTTGGTTTACCGATACAGTGCGGTCGGCAATATTTTATTTCTAACTTCTCCATTAAAAACTTTCCGAGAAATATCTATCGCTTTTGAGCAGTGTTCAAACGCCGTGCGATATGCGATTAAAAATTATTTTAATACTAGCTTACGCCCGCGGCTTCGCTCCAATGGTTCCTTGATAAAAGCTAGCCTATATGCTTGTCTAGTTATAGAACTCTACCTATTCCAAGTTTCATCGAAATCGGTTGAGCCGTTAAGCGCTACTGAACAATAAACATGCAAACATCCTCACAAACTTTCGCATGTATAATTTAGGTAGGATAGTTAGGCTGATCAAGAAAGAATCAGTGACATGACAAGAAGAAGAAGAAGGATGATTATTTCGTCTTCTTCTCTGATGAGAAATGATAATGATGATTCATCATCATTTCGTCTACTGCTGAACATAGGCCCCATATATTTCCAGTTTATTATAAACAATAATTTGGAGGGATTTGCCAATACTCGCCACGTTGCGCGTACCTACCTACTGGGCGTACGGGTTGGCGAGCAACCGATTAGGTACATCCAATTGGCAATATTGTTTGTTCTACCACTGAATTAATTACCTACTATATTTTTCATTAAAAAGACTATATGGAAAAATCTGCTGTTTTGGAGTCAAATCAGTTCAAACTTAATGAATCTGCTGTTTAGGAGGAGGTAGGGCATAGCGAGATTTTCTCGTTCTAAATTGGAGCAGCCCGCCTGGGAGGTACCTCCGCCTTACAGAAGATCGCAGCCAAATAACATTATTTGTTTCAAATAGTGTTGTGTTCCTGCGGTGAGTAAGGTTGCCAGAGCTCTTTAGGGGGAGGGGGGTTCGGGGTCGGCAACGCGTGCGTGATGCCTTTGGTATTGCAAGCGCTCATAGGCTACGGTAACCGCTTACCAACAGGTGGGCCGTACGCTTGTTTGCCACCTCTGTAGTATAAAAAAAATAGGTAGCAATCTTGAATCTTCTTATTTTTATTTTATTATAACTTCTTTAAAGTTACTTCAAAAACAGTTTGGTTTTCAAATCAATGTTATGGTTACTTCTATGTTACAATTTGTTTGCCCAAAACCAAAAAAGCAACAAAAAAACCCACCAGCGATGACGTCGTTACAAAAACACCGAACGTCATTTTGGTGCCGAATGTCTATTTTTAACGACGTCAAAAATTAGTCTGACCGCATAATTCCGTAAAGCCATTTTTACGATTTGATGTCTTTAGATGACTAATAATTTATTGTTTAGGAATAAATAAAACCCATTGTAAGTACCTACCCGATATCCATTCAGAACTCAGACTCAGAAACTCAGAACTCTTCTTGTAGGCTTGGTCGCGAGGAACAGGCGTAGCTTCACATAGTTTCTAAGACGTTTCAAACTGATCCTAGTGATTTTATTGAAATAAATGCCTTTTGAATTTGAGTTTGAGACAGAACTAGATAACAGAACGTAGGTCATCAGGTAGGCTGACAGTTATTATATTGTTTTCAATAAGTCGTCAACTAACTTTTTATCATGTAATTTTAAGTATACCTATCTGCAGAAACTTGTAATTAGCCGTGTCAACAAACATGCACTGGTCTTCCCAGGCATGTTATATTTTATATATTTTTCATTTGATGTTGTGTAAACCTAGCTGTAAGTTTCTCCTAAGATTTAGAAAATAAAATAACATAAAAATTTGGGGTATTTTCCCATAAATTGATGGGGAATTTCTTGGTGCTTCGGTTAATTTTAGGGGAAAACAATTTACAGCGTGCGGCAGATCTTTTCTGAGGAAGTACTTGAAGTCTACAGTCAAAAGCATGATTTTGAAAAAGTTCGTATATTTTGTTTCTTACACTTTTCAGGGGAATGAGTAAGGAATGAGTATGTAAGAGGAAGTTTGAAAGTGGCGCCAGTGACGGAAAAGCTGAGGAGTAATCGGTTAGCTTGGTATGGGCATGTCAGGAGGAGGGAAGAATGTCATGTGACAACAAGAGTGTTAGATATGAATGTGGATGGATGTAGGAGTAGAGGTAGGCCAAAGAAAAGATGGATGGACTGTGTGAAAGTGGATATGGTGAAGAAAGGAGTGAGTGCTGAGATGACGACTGATAGAGGGAAATGGAAGAAGAATACATGTTGTGCCGACCCCACATGATGTGGGATAAGGGCAGGAAGAAGAAGACTTTTCAGGGGAAAGCTGTGCAAATTTAGGTAAAGCCAAGCTGTGGATGATGATGTTGAAGTACATACCCAAAAATGGAGTAAATCGTTCCTTAACTGGTTCTAAGGTGAACGCCTTAGCTGTATTATTTATTTTTTAAATGGCAAACGGTAATGTAAAAAAAATAAAAAAAATCTATAAAACTTTATTTAAACTTATAAACAAGGTGCATATTTAAAGCTTTTTTTGTAGGTCTAATAAGATGCTTCTCGAAATAACATGCCTCAAAAAAATCAAGGTCTTATTACATCTATTCTAGCTTCCACCGGCGGCTTCGCTCATGTGGTACCTACATAAAAAGAAGCCTATATGCTATTCTAGGTAAAGAACTCTTAAGAGGATACAAAAATCATAATAAATTGTCGAGTGGGCGGAGTGAAGAAAGTGATAGCGCTATGTACTGTAATTGAATGCAGAAAGAGATGGCAAGCGTTAGAAGGCGCTCGAAAGTAATCGACGTAAGCGAAATATAAGAAAATATCGATTATCTCAAAAACTATCTATTTTTTTTTAAAGTGTCTTGGATTTAGGTACCCATTGCTATTGTCTGACAAAATATTTAAAAAAAAGTTATTTTTGTTAGATAGTCTCAGAGTATTTTTGAAAAAACTAATGCAGAAGACCCAAATTTTAAAAAATAAATCTATCGAGAAAAGTTCTACCAATCGCGTTTCTGTCTTGGATTTACGTAAATAAAGTTATCTTTGTCATAAAAATCAAAACTGTGCGTTTTGCGGTTATTGAGAAAAAACAATTCAAAAATCATAAAATAATGAAACCCTTACCTTAATATGCTGAGTTTCAACGAAATCGGTTGAGAAACATCCAAACATCCTCACAAACTTTCGCATTTTGTAATGTTAGTAGGATAGTAGGATGATTTATACAGCGTCAGATGGAACTTTTACCCACTTACAGGAGGCTGTAGTGCCTGCGACATGTTTAGATGGAGTAAGCTTGAGCACCTATAGGTACCGTCCTCTCGGCCTAGTCTTATCTTATCCACAGGAGAGACAGAGTCAGTACGTGTGGAGCTGACTAGGCCGCGGGTTACCTCACGATGTTTTCCTACACACGTGTATCCGCCATATTTTTACCTATAGTTGCCTTGTGGTTTGTTTCGGAGAAAGTAGAGAGCATTATTGACGAGTAAATAAATAAATATAAATATTCCGGACATATTCACACGGTCAACTGATCCCAAACTAGGCATAGCCTGTACTATGGGTACCAGAGACTGATATATATATAAAAGATACATATTTAACACCCAGACACAGAACAAATATGATAGGGAGTCAAAGCTGCACGACATTACTTTTATACTACATGTTAAGAATTATTCTAAAACTTTTAAAAAAGCTTGTCATGCAGCCAAATCATTGTACTTAAGAAACAAAATTGAAAAGTCTTCTAATAAAATTAAAGCTACTTGGAAACTAATAAATAATGAAACAGGCAAATCAAAAGCCCTCAATAAACAAATCAATTTAATTAATAATGATAGTGTTTTAACTAAGAAAATTGAAGTGGCGAATGCCTTTGACAGTTTTTTCTCTAGTATACCTAATATTGTAACCCAGTCGTTAAAATCTTCAGCTTCTGGAGCGTCCCTTCTTCTAGAAGCTAGTGTTGCTAAATGTGAGACTGAGTTTAGTTTTAGTTACATTAATGCGGGTAATATTGTGAAAACCTTTAAATCCCTCAATATAAAAAACACTGAAGACCTATGGGGTATATCTACAAAGGTAGTAGGTGCTATTATTAACGATATTGCTCCATGCTTAGCCCACATCTTTAATAGTTGTGTTGACGATGGAGTTTTTCCTGACCTTATGAAGCATAGCAAAATCATTCCTTTGTTCAAGTCCGGAAACGAAAAAGATCCCGCTAATTATAGACCTATCTCGATATTGCCTACTCTAAGTAAAATCTTTGAAAAAGTTATTCTTACTCAGTTATTATCTCACTTCAATCTTAACGGGCTTCTTCATTGTAATCAATTTGGATTTACCAAAGGTCGATCAACAGCCGATGCCGGGACTTTGCTCTTAAAGCACATATACGATGCCTTTGAGAACTCACAAGACGCAATCGGTGTATTCTGTGATTTGTCAAAAGCGTTTGACTGCGTGAGTCATGCAACATTAATCTCAAAGCTAAAACATTACGGCATCCAAAACCGTGCAATTGACCTTTTACAATCTTACTTATCCAATAGAGTCCAAAAAGTTGACGTGGGTGGTGAAAGGTCTTCTGGATCAACTATTGTCATGGGTGTGCCACAGGGTTCGATTCTAGGCCCTTTCTTGTTCCTAGTTTACGTTAATGACCTCCCTTCTTATGTTAAAGAAATGTGTGACATAGTTCTATTTGCTGACGACACCTCGCTAGTGTTCAAAATCGACAGATCCAAAACAAATTACGATGACGTAAACGCATCCTTGTCGCTAGTCCTTAATTGGTTTTCTGTAAACAATCTCTTGCTAAATTCAAAGAAAACGAAATGTATCAAATTCTCTTTGCCTAATGTAGTACACAATAGCCCCACTAACATTGTATTAAATGGAGAGTCACTAACCCTTGTTGATTCTACAAATTTCCTAGGACTCAATATTGATTCAAAATTGCAGTGGGGACCCCACATTGAAACTCTTGCCGGTAGACTTAGTTCCGCGGCATATGCCGTTCGTACGATAAGGTGGCTCACAGATGAAGCCACAGCTAGGTTTGTTTATTTTAGCTACTTCCATAATGTAATGTCATGTCATATCATAATGTAAATTGTAATGTCCTATGGTATCTTTCTCTGGGGGAATGCAGCAGATATCCAAGTCATATTTGTTTTACAAAAACGAGCAATACGTGCCATTTATAAAATGAAGTCAAGGGACTCCTTGAGGGAACTTTTTAAAGAAATTAACATTTTAACTGTAACTTCACAATATATTTACGAAAACTTATTGTACACACATAAGCACATGGCTAGCTTTAAGAAAAAAAGTGATGTGCATAGTATTAACACAAGAAACAAAAATAAATTGTGCATTCCAAAATTTAGATTACAAAAAGTAAATGGGTCTTTTATGGGGAATATGGTAAGATTTTATAATAAACTTCCGGTAAACGCGACGCAACTTCCTATTAGAAGATTTAAAGTGTACATAAAGAATAATCTTATTAAGAAAGCGTACTATAAACTAAATGATTATTTAAATGATAAAACCGCATGGCCTGAAGTCGCTCTGCCCCTCGACAGCTAAAATGCTATTTTGCAGTGTCTTTACAGTTTTTGCTTGCATCATATTTTAAGTATTATTTAATTATATAAGCATTAGGTACATATTTCATCAAGTGTAGCGTGTGCTGCCCTTAGATCATTTGTTGAAGCTCACATTTGTCTTCATTTTTTTCACATTTTTATAAGCTCTTATTTATTAAGGATTATAATTAGATTACTTTTCTCTTGAGCCTCACCTAGTTCGATCGGCACCACACTGAAGCTTTAAATTCCATTTTGTGATAAAGGATCATCGAAAAAAATGATAGGCACGCGCGCCGTGTTTGTTGCCTGATTCTTCTAGGCTTGGTCGCGAGGAACAGGCATAGCTTCACCTAGTTTCTAAGACGTTTCAAAGTGATCCTAGTGATTTTATTGAAATAAATGCCTTTTGACTTTTGACTTTTTTTTTGACAAACATCTGTGTTTATCACGCTAATGTTTGTCCAGTGCGGGGATCGAACCCGCGTCCTCTAGCGCAGAAGGCAGAGTTACTACTAACTGAGCTATGAGACCAGTCAAACTATTGCTAACTATTACTCTCTAAATTAATAATTTATGGGTGATAATTTTATTTTTTTTCCTGACCTTTGTTAATAAATGACTTATTTTACTGTTGACATTATTATAATCTTTTCGATTTGAACATAATTTATTTTATTTTATGCATTTTTGATTTTTTTTGCCCTATTTTAATTTATATTGATATTTTTTCTACAGTAATTATAAAATTGCACGCCTGACCCGGCAAAATACATTGTAAGCACATATTAATTAAGTATAATACCTCTTTAACATGTATATCTCGCAATAAATGATGAAATGTACGAAATGTAGCGCTGTGTTACTATCTTGGTCGAAGAAAATCTTGAAGTACCATAAAACGATATCAATTTAAGGAAAATAAGCAATTAAAAACGTTTACTTTATTGCTAATAAACGTTAGAAATACTTTATTTACAGAAAGAAACTTAAAACTAATACAAGTTAATATTTACAAAATACACAAGAAACAGTTGAGCCAACTAAAGACGAACGATCTATAGATAGCTCAACTGATCCAGATCACTACCAGTCGGAAGCGTCCCCAAGACGCTGGCGGAATTGCCACTGGATCTGGATGGCAATGCTAATTCGCTGGGCCAAATAAGAGCCAGCTCTCGGGTCACGCGTCGCTTCGATCAGACGTCCTGATATCTTTTTGAAAACCCGGAGGGCCCCGTTTCCCCACGGAAAAGGCTCAAATATGTAAGCCCTATCAAGACTAACATATTTGCGCCTTTTGAGATCCTCGGCCGAATCTGCCGCCGCACCCGCCCTAACTGATGTAGCTATATTGCTTAGCTATATTTTAGAGCAGTGTAACAAGATCCATACATTCATGAAACATCTTTGTTCACTATAATTTAGGACTGGTTTTAAAATAATATCACAAAATTATGTGTTTGATAAAAAATTCCAAAAAAATGCCATCTTTTTGACATTTAATTAATTATTCTACCTACCTATTAACATGTGCGACAACCTTGCGAAAAGATAGTAGTTTTGCAATACTTAAGTTCACAAAAATCGAGCGTGGAAATTTTAAGCAGCCTGTTTATGAATACCAGTACAAAGCACCTTAATATTTTTTAAAAAACATCCAACATTCACATACATAGTCCTGACCCCACACTAGGGTTCCCTGTGTCGTGGGTATCAGAAACTACGAGTACCGTAGTACCACAACACCCACACCCGGAACTAATATTTGCAAATCATGCAAACCTCCGTGGCCGAGGTGGCCCCGGCTAAAGAATAGGCCCCTCCATATCTCTATCCGCGAATGTCGTAAGAGGCGACTAAGGGATAAAAGCTAGGGGATGGGCAGCATCGTCCCTCATTTTAAAAACGATAGCTCTAACTGCGCTACCCAACCCGCATGCACCTCCAACGACGACTTAGGTGGCGTAGTGAGCGAGTGTCCGCCTAAGACGCAAGGATTCGGTTCCTAAGACGAAGGTGGGTTCGATTCCCGGTGCGGGACAAATGTTTGCATGATATGCAAATATTAGTTCCGGGTCTGGGAGTTGCGGTACCATGGTACTCGTAGTTTCTGATACCCACTCACGGAATCCTAGTGTGGGGACAGGAATATGTGCGTGGCCATTTTAAGAAATAAAAACATTGGTCCCGCAGCGGGAATCGAAACCGTACCTCGCCTGTCTCAGACGGGCATAAAATAGTTTGAGTTATTTATTGCCTATTACTAGTAGTTCGCCCCGAACCAGTGTCCACAACTTAGGGTACTTTAGGGTATTTTTAGCGCCAAGGGTATTTTTTGGGGGGAAAATATTGACAGTAAGTACCTAAGTTTACGGTAAAAAGTATGATTTTGCAAAAAATTATGATTTATTATTTTATGCACGCATTACATCGAACGTAATTTTTACCTATAGTTCATAATCATCATTATCATTTCAGCTGTAGGAGCGCAGTTAAAACACGCTGCTGTCCATCCCTAGCTTTTTTCCCTTAGTCGCCCTTTACGGCATCCACGGATACATATGGAGGGGCCTATTTTTGTACCGCGACCAAATTTTTTTACCGTATATTTTTGTAGTTAATTTAATAATATGGGAGATAGAACATAAAGTTTTTTGTTAAGCTTAAACTTAAAGTAGGTAACTAACAGTGACTTTGCAAAACAAGTTTTTTTACCGTTAGCTGTAGTTTTTTGAATATCAATCAAAGAACGTACGGTTTTCTAGAAAGCGTCGACCGTCCGCAGACGTCCGTTACACAACACAATCCTTACTAGATAATATTATAAATATCTATCTATTATGTATATCAGTCTCTGGTAGGTACTCATAGTACAGGATATGCCTAGTTTGGGATCAGTTGATCGTGTGTGATATGTCCGGAATATTATATATTTATTAAAAAAAATGTTTGTGAGGAGTTTTGGTGTTGTTTGTTCAATCACGGCTCAATCGATTTCGTTAAAACTTGGAATAGATAAACTTCTTTACCTTAAATAGCATATAGGTACTTAGTTCACTGTTTATGTAGGCACCACGGGCGGAAGCTAGTGAATGCCCAGCCTCTCAGTGGCATTACGTTACGGTGGCTGCGTCTTCGCCCCAATAGACACTACAACAGTATTCTGTTATCTGTGCTACAACCAAAGTTAAAGTTGCTGCTAAAAATAATAAAAAATAAAAAATTGTTTATGTCATGTTTTAAGAACACATAGTTACTAAATTTAAGTGGGACAACATAATTCAAGATACAGAATAAAAATCAAAAGTCAAAATCACA
Organism: Anticlea derivata; assembly: GCA_947579855.1. NCBI lineage: Eukaryota > Metazoa > Arthropoda > Insecta > Lepidoptera > Geometridae > Anticlea > Anticlea derivata. The sequence continues at coordinate 897,133 of OX388287.1, read as the reverse complement.
AAATAAATGTCAAAAATATTCATAAAAATATAAATTAATATATTAGGTAGGACACCAACAGACAGACGGACAATAACACGCGGACAGGAGGGACCATCAGTGGCCGGGGCAGCAACCCTCAAAAAGGGAAGCATGCAAGCCCATCCAACCCATAAACGGAGAGTAGGTAGGGCACAGCGAGATTTTCTCGTTCTGAATTGGAGCAGCCCGCCTGGGGAGGTACCTCCACCTTACAGAAGATCGCAGCCGAATAACATTATTTGTTTCAAATAGTGTTGTGTTCCTGCGATGAGTAAGGTTGCCAGAGCTCTTTAGGGGGGGGGGGAGCTGTTAGCTAGGTCGAACAAAATACTGATTTTTTTATACTAATAGTTTTTATTTATTAATCTACATCACATAAATCAGTAAGGAACTTCAGAATAAAATAAAACCTAAAACTAGATAAGTATGTTTAACAAAATTAACGCTTAAATACCGGACATCTGGCAACCCTAATCACATCTCTAAGCAGTTCAATCGATAACGGTCGCAGTTTCATATAAAACGAAACTGTGATTCGGTATTACCTATGTAGGTTGGTACCTACCTAATAATTAGTAGGTTATTGAATTAACATTCGCCTTTGATTTATTTTTGTTCGAAAGCTAGAAAGAGGGGCCTAAGTAAGTATTAGTTAATCCTACTATTAAAAATGCGAAAGTTTGTGGGGATGTTTGTGGTTCAATCACGCCGTAACAGAATTCGATGTAACTTACGAATAGATGGACCTAGAATATCCCATCAAAAACATAAATGTCAAAAAAGGTAGCCAAGTTCAATATTAAGAATATGACTCTAGATTACGCTCTAAATCTTCTAATAGGAAGTTTCGTTACGTTTTCCGGAAGTTTATTACAGAATTTTACCATATTCCCCATGTTTTTTGTTTTTAACTCTGAAACCTTTTAAGCTAAAGGCCTGAAATTATTAGTACCTTTGGCACTAATTTGGCACTAAATATCTGGCTAGTTTTCATAGCTCTCGCATCAGCCGTTTGGCAGAACTGGATGTGCAAGCTGTAGACCCGGGTCTCCAGCTGACACATTTTTGGCTCATATCTCAGACACCTCTTTGGCACCTAAATTTTGAATTGGATTTTCAGATTGCACCAATTATGCACTAAATATTTGCATACTCAGAATTCAGAAATTCGTTATGTGTAAGCTGTAGACATACACACCATAAAAGACCGTGTTAAACGCTCCCAAGCGGTAACCGTCTTTCGCGCATTACGTCACTGCGCCGTACACTCAAACCCCAAGCGGCAGCCGGTTACCGCGCTCTTCCATTTGATTATGGACCTTATTAATTAGGTTTAAAGACTACTTTTGTATGGAGAAGTTTATTGAGTATCGTTCTATGATATATTATCTACATTCCGATCAAAAAATATTGCTAAATCTGTATATTTTACTATGCACACATGTGCTTATGTGTGAACAAGAAGTTTTAGTTTATCCGTGATTGACCCACACAAACATCCAAACTACTCCAAACATTGAAAACATCCAAACATCCTCACTAAATATCTCATATATAATATTAGTAGGATTACCTACGAGTCCTTGTAGTTTTTATGTAGGTAACCATTTTGTAATTGTTTTTCTTTTTGTTCTTTCTTTGCTTCAGGTCACCCTCATTTTAGGGTCATCCTATTGTTTGTCAAATGCACACTTGTACAATGCTTGTTTGTTGTTTAAGAATGAGGTGTGATGATAATTAAGACTAGGTACCAACTTAAGGCTTTGCCAGATAGAACGCATACTTAGCGCGAGTCAGAGCGCTAGAGCTAAACTGACAGCGCGCGCCACGCGTTAACTTCTAATATTACCTACTAAGTTTTTGAGGTTGTTTGGATGTTTGTGGTTCAATCACGTCCAAACGGCCGAACGGATTTCAATGCAATTTGGCACAGGGATAGATTATAGTCTGGAATAGCATAAATGCTACTGTTAGCCTTTTCAGACCAATAAATACACCAAGTATATTCAATTCTTATATTTCTCACTTTTTCACACAGTAATACAATTTAGTTCACTTCACTACTTGACGACTAAACGAAGACTGGCTAAAATAATCCCAGCATGCAACTCGTTACCTTCTAAGGTAAAGCAGTATCAACTAGTGGTGCCACCTGTTGTCGGATGTTACGAACTTGCACTGATTTACCCACAAAGCAAATTCACTTTTAATTTAATTACAATTAAACTCTAAAAATCTAAAGCTAGTTTCTTAAATCACCATTTTATTAAAGAAAGATTATACAATATTGTATTCATCGAAATTATATAATTATTCCAATAACACGACTATTATCTTATCCTTACTTCCGATTCAATTAACAGACTTTATAGTTTTACACTACTTATTACCATCATACAACGAGCGAAGCCGCGGGCTAGTATTGTAAATACGTATTTTAGTAGTTAGTTAGTACTAAAATACGTATTTAGTTTAGTATTGCGAAAGTTTGTGAGGATGTTTAAATGTTTGGATGTTTGTTGTTCAATCACGCCGCGCCGTAACGGCTCTACCGATAAAGTTCTTTACCTAGAATAGCATATAGGCTACTTTTTGTGTAGGTATTACGTGAGCGAAGCCGCGGGCAGAAGCTAGTGTACGATATGTACGCTATGACGGCTCTGTTTGACAGCTAACACTATCATAGTACAACACAATTCGACGCTATAGCGCGGCTTTAGGCTAGCGCTCTCTGACGCGCGCTTAGTACGCGTTCTGTTTGACAAAGCCTTAACCGACCCATTGTACAACATACATAATTAGATAAAGAATCTAGATCCACGTGTTTATAAGCTAATTCTCTCTACAGTATTTATTACAGTACTGATTACTACTTAATTAATTAACTTGTTCAACATAACAACTGACCAACACTAAGACGGGGTCGGCAACGAGTGCTTGATGTCTCTGGTATTGCTAGCGCTCATAGGCTACAGTAACCTTAGTTGTATAAAAAACCCTCTTATGGACTGGGTTTGGTGAATTCGTTTCCTAGTGCACCTCTAAATTATATGGAGCCTCTAAGAGGCGCACTTTAATCCTTTCACTACACTGATTCTTTCATCGACGGTCTTTTCAGGGCCACCATTCCTCATCCTGGTCACTGACCTAATACAGAATGACCAAGAAAGAATCAGTGACACGACAAAATGAAGAATTTTAAAAAAGCTACGCTTATTTTTTTCTAGGACTTGTTTTATAGTCAGTCAGTCATACATTACGATTGTAAAACTGTAATCAAGCAAAACGCATCTCTGTTAATTATTGTTATGACACAGTTGTCGTGACTTTTTGACCAAATGTGGTATGTAGGTGATATTTATTGCGGTGCCATAATGGATGGGTGACCGCTAGTAACATTTAGGGAGCGTTTCTTGTTTCGTTTCCGAGCGGCAAGATAAATGTGTGCATGACCTGCAAATATTTGCTCCGGTGGTGAAATTGCGTAGGTAAGCGTAATGGCAATGAAGTTCGTAACTATGAGGGTAATTTAAACAATCTTAGCAACATTCAAAACGTTCCAAACTTGACAAGGGAAAACTTAAATTGATAAAATTATCCTTATAATTGCGATCTTCATTACTGTAGTGACTAGTATTTAAGGATACCTGCATTCCTTAACTTATGCTCCGGGGGACAACTGACAGTGACAGATAACAGATGACACCTGAGATGGAGAGATGGATACATACTCTCTGGGAGTCAGTCAGTCTGTGGTCAAGCCGGCACGAGCAGGCGCGCGGGAATCACTGTGAGATATTATATGTGATATAATAATAACGAGGGAGTTGTCCTGCTAGGAACCAGCGTGGTGCAAGGCATACACTACAAATGGCGATGAGGATATGACATAGACAAACATTTATTCACAAACCATTATAACCATATATGATAACCATTTCGCTTACGCAATAGCCTAGCGGTTCTGGGTGTTGTGGTATGGTACTCGTAGTTTCTGATACCCACAACACAGGGAATCCTAGTGTGGGGTCGGTCGGGACTATGTAATGTGACTGTTGACTCTCTAAATTCCACGCAGATCGGATTGAGGGCTCGAAAGTTATGCTCTAGCAAATAAACACAAACATACAACGCCACTTCACTCGCTCGATTAAATAATTAGGCAGGTACCTAAAATTAAACAATACTACTAGAATAGTATTATGTTATCTGTGACAATACCTATGTAAATTACGTATTGTTAACATTTTAAGTTCAGATTATTCAGCATAATTGTAAAAGTTAATAGTGCACCGACTTTGTGTAATATATACCTAGCTGCTCTTATAGTTAAATACCTAATTATAATCATAATAGGTAGGTACAATAGTTCTTAACAAAGTAGTAGGTATTCAAAAGGTCCGTTACATTCTGCCTCGATAAGGCGTGCAAAATTTCATCAGTCAAATAAGTAGGTATACAATTTTTTTTTTTTTTTGAAGTTTTTCCCTTTTCGGCATGGCTATGGCATCTAGGCCTTACCGCCAAGTCTTACTAGTCTTAGTAGTGTATTTTATCTTGTTTGATTTGTTTATCTTCCTTTTTTTTCTTACGTTAGTCATGGTCAAGTCACCGTCTAGTCAAGTCAAGTTCAGTTTTAGTAAGATACACGCAATCATTCTATTTCACTTCACTTGTGCGGTTTACTCAAACAATATTACGCAAAACACCACCATAATCACACAATATAAAATAAATAAATAAATAAATAAAATATTATTCAAACAATAGTTTTGTAAAATAAATTGAGAGCACAACATCACTTCGCAAGTTCCCGCCAAAAAGTCCACAATAAAATATTATTAAATCAAAACTAAATAATCAACAATGTCACTAAAATTATTATGTCAAAATCTAAAAAATCATTAAACCTTATCATATTTTGTAATTAAGAAATTCATTAAGATCATAAAAACATTGGTCCATAACCATTTTTTTATTTTCCATTTGAATAAATAATAAATTAATAAATATTCCGGACATATCACACACGGTTAACTGATCCCAAACTAGACATAGCCTGTACTATGGGTACCAGAGACTGATATACATAATAGATTAATATTTAACACCCAGACACAGAACAAACATCTGTGTTCATCACACAAATGTTTGTCCAGAGCGGGAATCGAACCCGCGGCCTCTAGTGCAGAAGGCAGAGTTACTACCAACTGAGCTATGAGGCCAGAATAAATTCAATGGTAGGTCCTTGAATTCTTTTGGCAGTCCATTGAAAATATTAAATGCGTGTTAGTAAACATTGCGCTTTACCAGTTCTAACCGGCAAGGAGGTACGTACAGTCTGTTCCTGTGTCTCGTACTCCTTGTGAGAACATCTGAATGCTTCTAGAAGTATTCAGGATATTGCTTTACAAATATACATATTTATGAAACATCTTATCACAACAACTTTAACACAAGATTTCCCAAAAAACTGCTTATGCCCAAAATAAAAACTGAAATATGTAATAAAAATTGCTATGCAATGTGTGTTAGAGTTTATAATAAAATCCCAGAGCCAATGAAATGTTTACCGCATAGACAATTTAAAAATAAGCTATTTAAATGGCTAGTTGACCAGAGTCTTTACTCCATCAAAGAGTTTCTAGACAAGAAATTTTAATAATTATATTGAAAATATGTAATATGTATTTTGATAATAATTCAGTCTATTTAAGTAGGTACTATCGTGGTTTTTTTTCATTCTAATGTGACATTCATAATCTTGACTTTTTTAATAATATAATATGTATGACATGATAATAAATTGCTGTTTACTATATTTTAAAGGTGTAAAATTCAAATTGTTATAGACATGTATTATTCTAATTTTGTAAAACAACTTTTGCATGCTAGTTCATAGTAAAATGTGCTGATCTCATTATTATAATGTAAAAGAGCTACTGTAACCACATTTTCGCAAATAAACAAATACAAATACAAATACAAATACAAATAAATAATGGCTTGCAGCTATCCATACTCCAAGCCCCACAAATGGCACGTACACATATCTTCTATTAAGAAGGTGTAAAATATGCGTGTAGCGAGACGCAATGACAGATGGGTGTTTTAGATAGTCTTTGGAAATGCTTTTTTTTTAAATGTTTTTCCCCTTTCGAGATGGCTATGGCATCTAGGCCTTACCGCCAAGTCTTACGTTTATTTTTCCTTGTTATTTTTATTCTTTCGTCTTTATTTTTCATCTTATTCATGGTCAAGTCATCGTCAAGTCAAGTCAAGTTCAGTTTTAGTAAGATATGATGGTGGCTATTTTACTAAAACCTCGAGGGACCTCTTGGCGCCAACTCGAAAAATGACGATACACGCAATCATTCTATTTCACTTCACTTGTGCGGTTTACTCAAACAATATTACGCAAAACACCACCATAATTACACAATATTATTCAATTTAACACTAGTTTTGTAAAATAAATTGAGAGCACAACATCACTTCGCAAGTTCCCGCCAAAAAGTCCCTTTGGAAATGCGTAAAAACAAGATTTTTTTTTATTTTTTTTATTTACTTTTTGTGGCTATTGTGTAAATTGGCCACAACTGGCCTATTGTGATCGCCACGTTATTTGTGGAGCCCCTTTACAGGGCCTTTAAAGTTCACCGCAAAGCCCAGCAGCTGTTAAAAACTGAAGGATTTTCTTTGGGGTGAGTTGCTTTAGCTCCATTGGGCTGAGGATGTGCTTCCCCAAATGGATGCTACGTTTGAGCATAAGTGCTCCGCACTCACCTAGCAGGTGTAGAGGCGTTTCGTCCCCCTCCTTGCATAGCCTGCAGGTTTGTGTGTCGCATAGCCTTAGTTTGAACATGTGCTTATTGAGACAACAGTGTCCAGTTAAGGCTCTGACAATAATGCGAAGGTTGGTCTTATTTAGCGCTAGGATACGGTTGGTGTGTTGGTGTATCGAAGGCTTTTATAAGTAGGTAAAAACAAGATGTCGGGAATTGGACTCGTGGCGTCATCCATCATGTATGTAAGCTAAGAAGAAATAATAAATTGTTGTGTTTCCTTCAGCAAATCTTATCATTTATAACAAATACTACAGTAGGTACCTACATAATAATCTGCATTACGTAAAAAACGGCAAACGATTCACTTTACACTACTCACCGGGACAAGTGAGTTACTATAGAACATCACCACTAATCTGCATAGTCAGTGATTTCTCTCTTTTCACTTTTCGACGGTGACAAGTGAATATATCACCGTTTTTGTATGGTGTCACGAAAAGGGCGCCATCATGAAAATGATAATCGCATGATAATGATCGCACCATTATCATTCAATTACGATTGTCGCCACCTTCATTTGATTTTATTGGTTCATTGGTGTCACCATGATTGCCATTGATATACGACTGTGATAGCAGAATACCAAGTGTCAAAAGTGGCCATTTTGTCATTGAACCATTGTCATTTTGTTTTTTTTATACAACTGAGGTTGCAAACAAGCTTACGGCCCACCTGTTGGTAAGCGGTTACCGTAGCCTATGAGCGCTTGCAATACCAGAGGCATCACGCACGCGTTGCCGACCCCGAACCCCCCTCCCCTAAAGAGCTCTGGCAACCTTACTCACCGCAGGAACACAACACTATTTGAAACAAATAATGTTATTTGGCTGCGATCTTCATCTTTTTCTCTTATTCTATGGCATTTTGAAGCCATTGAGTTAGTAGAATTGGTCCCCTGTATTTATTCACTTTTCACGATCGAAAAGTCAGGAGTGAGATCTCACTGACATATCAGAATCAGGCCTCTAGACTTATTTGGCCTTCATCGCGAAACAATCAATTTTTTACCAATTGTCTGCCAAAAGCTTAGTCTGATCCGCAAATTAACTATAAAATAACCAGTTCTACTTGACCTATCATACTTAAGTTATGACGTCTTTCGTTGATACCTACTTATTATTAGCGAGCACAGCACTCGTGGAGTGGTGGAATGGTGGTAGTGGCCCCGTGGCCAAAATTTTCAATCCTATCCTACTAATATTATAAATGCGAAAGTTTGTGCGGATGTTTGGATGTTTGTTGTTCAATCACGCCGTAACGGCGCAACCAATTTCATTGAAACTTGGAATAGATAAAGTTCTTTACCTAGAATAGCATATAGGCTACTTTTTATGCAGGTACCACTCGAGTGAAGCCGCGTGCGGAAGCTAGTATTTTATATATTCTCGGACCTTTTCCAAATCTGCTGTTTTTTGTATTTTTATCATCTTTATAACTAGCTTGAGCTCGCGGCTTCGCTCGCGAGGTACCTATGAATATAAAAAACCTATATGCTATTCCAGACTATAATCCATCTCTGTGCCAAATTTCATTCAGAACCGTCCGGCCGTTTGGGCGTGATTGAACCACAAACATTCAAACTGTGGCGAGCTACGCCGCCACTACCACTCCGTCGCCGCCAAATTCAAATACCTCTCAGTTGGCATGGCGACGAACAATGGAATGAATTGTTGATTCGGACGGACGACGGTCTGTCAGACTACTTTTACTTCTACTCGGGTCGTGTGCTTCATCATGTTTGCTAAAATCTATTATTCTCTGTAAATACCTTGTACTTATTGTAAATATTATACTCCTGTAAATAACAAATCTGCACTCTCTCTCTCTCTCTACACGTCCTGTAGAATCTCCACCAACCATAAAACATTCCCACAAACTTTCGCATTTATAATATTAGTAGGATTAATAAATGCACGATTTGTTCGATTGAAAGATTGAGACCTAAAACAGCTGATTAATTGAGTTTTAATTGATTTGAACCCACAACAGCAAATTTTTTAATTCTGTGTTTTTTCAATGAACGTAATTGTCGAAGGATCATCGATCGCACGTGCGCCATGTTTAAATAAATAAATAAATATTCCGGACATATTACACACGGTCAACTGATCCCAAACTAGGCATAGCCTGTACTATGGGTACCAGAGACTGATATACATAATAGACATATATTTAACACCCAGACACAGAACAAACATCTGTGTTAGTCACAAATGTTTGTCCTGTGCGGGAATCGAACCCGCGACCTCTAGCGCAGAAGGCAGAGTTACTACCAACTGAGCTATGAGGCCAGTCAGTTTGTTGCCTGATTCTTGTAGGCTTGGTCGCGAGGAACAGGCGTAGCTTCACCTAGTTATCACCTAGATCCCAAAACACTAAAGCAAAGAGCCTTAGTGTTTCTTCATTTAAAAAAATGTCGTAGTTTCCAATTGCCAATCGAATATTCAAGTATTCAATAATGACGTATTTATTCACTGAAATCGCATGGAATATTTTGAAACGTCTTAGATCTAGTTGTTGACGTTAGTTTGTCCCTCAGTTGTTCCATCGTTTTCACTTTTTGAGTAAGTTTTACATCTATTAATAATCGAGTTGGAGAATATTATATTCCAAGCTTTTGTCATCAAAATAGTCGAATATTTTGTAAGAGTTTTCGTTAAATTAAGTTTTTAATTTGCTAATTGATAATCTTTGTTTCGATTATTCATTTTCATCATTAATCATATAAAACGACTAAACTATTCAATATCCAGCTCTTTATTTACAGAAAGAAACTTAAAACGAATACAAGTTAATATGTGCAAAATACACAAGAAACAGTTGAGATTAAACTATTTAATCACTTAAATATCGACTAAAATTATCGATATATCAACTCGTTATCATTCGAAAGAACCGCGCGAGTGAGTCGCGGAGGAATGAAATTGAACGATTATTCGTCTCTTCGCTCGCTCGCTAATAATTACTAACCTGGTTTAGTAATTGTTCGAACAATTCGGCGCGAGTCGAATAATCGAATGAATTGTCTTTTCGAATGATTAGTATTAGTACCTATAATTCAAAGTCATTGTTAAAATATATACCTACAATTTAGTGACAACTGATTTGACGGCTGATAGAGGGGAGTGGAAGAGAAAAACATGTTGTGCCGACCCCACATGAAGTGGGATAAGGGCAGGGAGATGATGATGCCGTGGTGGCCCCGGGTGAAGAAGGCCCCTCCAAATCTTGGTACCCGTGGATGTCGTAAGAGGCGACTAAGGGAAAAAAGCTAGGGGATGGGCAGCAACGTCCCTCATTTTAACAACGATAGCTCTAACTGCGCTCGCCAACCCCAGCGTGCTGAGTATGACTTCCTACAAACGGCTGGAATGATGATTATGATGATGAGTGCAGGTGACTATATCTGCATAAACACATTAACTATTTTGATTCTGAAATCAGGGTCGAGAGGTGATTGACGGTGGAATATTAAGGTACCTAATGTATTAAAGTATTGAACTACTAGCTGGTGCCCGCGACTTCGTCTGTGCGGGATTAGTATTTCGAGTAGGTAGTAGTCATATTTTGGACAATTCACACAATATCTTTATAGATTGTAGCCTATGTGATATTCTGATGTATAAGCTATATTATTGTGAAGTTTCATTAAAATCCATTCAGTAGTTTTTACGTGAATGAGTAACAAACATCCATCCATCCATCCATACTTACAAACTTTCGCGTTTATAATATTAGTAGGATTTACTGTTTTCTTGACGACTGGTTCTGTCTTGGCTATCGAACAAACAGTCTTTTTACTCTTAATTTTTCGATCCTCCATCCAGTTTCGAAATTCCGAAACTTCGAAACTCATGAGGCCAACTTCATACGTCAGTTTCGAAATTGAATGAAAGAAAGAATGAATGAATGAATGAAAATACTTTATTGTACACCTTACAAATTTAAAAATATAAAATAAAACAGAAACTAAAACTAAAGACCATAAATGTACAATGGGCGGTCTTATCGCTAAAAAAGCGATTTCTTCCAGATAACCTTTGGATGGAGTGCATATAAAATTAGAGGAAGATTGAAAATCTATGAAACTGTCATCATTATCATCATCATCATCATCATCAGCCTGTAGAAGTCTACTGCTGGACATAGGCCTCCCCTAAAGAGTTCCACGACGAACGGTTTTGAGCCCTCTCCATCCACCGACTTCACGCAACCTTCACAATGTCGTCGGTCCATCGGGTGGGGGCCTTCCAACACTGCGTCGCCCGGTTCGTGTTTGCCATTCGAGAACCTTTACTCCCCAACGGTTGTCGGTTCTGCGAGCTATATAGCCCGCCCACTGCCACTTCAACTTGCTAATTCTGAGAGCTATGTCGGTGACCTTAGTTCTTCTACGGATTTCCTCATTTCTGATCTTATCACGTAGTGAAACTCCGAGCATAGCTCTCTCCAAGAGCTTGTATATGCTCAAAGTCGCGCAACGGGCTATGGAGAAGTCAAGTCAAAGTCAAAAGGCGTTTATTTCAATAAAATCACTAGGATCACTTTGAAACGTCTTAGAAACTAGGTGAAGCTATGACTGTTCCTCGCGACAAACGGGCGCGACAACGAGAAACGGGCTATGAAACCGTATTAGATAAGTATTATGTAGTGTAAACAAGAACGTTGCACGTGTTTTTGTATGGACAAAATGAGTGACAGTTAATAATAATAATATTCCGGACATATTCACATGGTCAACTGATCCCAAACTAGGCATAGCCTGTAGGTACTATGGGTACCAGAGACTGATATACATAATATATATATATTTAACACCCAGACACAGAAAAAACATCTGTGTTAGTCACAAATGTTTGTCCAGTGCGGGAATCGAACCCGCGACCTCTAGCGCAAAAGGCAGAGTTACTACTAACTGAGCTATGAGGCCTGTCAGTAATCGTCCGCTAGAGGCGCTGTTGCGGATTCCATACATAAACACGTGCATCACGCTTACAAGTGAGTGTAAAGACCATGGTGTCAACTCCCACTCGCCCCTCAGATCAATACGTTCCAAGGTTCCTCATAGCTGAGTTGGTAGTAACTCTGCCTTCCGCGCGAGAGTTCGTGGGTTCGATTCCCGCACTGGTAAAACATTTGTGTGATGAATAAAGATGTTTGTTCTATGTCATCTATTATGTATTTAACTGCGCTCGCCAACCCGCATGCCCAGCGTAGTGAGTATGGGCAAATCCCCCCACATGATAAGGAATTCGCTCTGTCTGTGGGGGAGGCCATGTTCAGCAGTGGACGTCGTACGGTTGAAATGATGATGATGATAATGAAGACGTCACGGCGGGGTCCAACTTGATCGCACTTCGCCTTGACCTTGCGACAAATACCTTGGATGTGTGTGCGTTTCATTGTCAAACTTTAGTTATATAGTGTTTATACATAGTAGGTATGAAGTTAGGTAATATTTGCCGTGTGGAGTAGGTAAATTTCCGTAAGTTTACTAACTTTACCTACTGATTTTATTTGTATTAAGGCTACTGTTAAGTTGAAATATCTAGTGACCTGTCATCATCATCATCAGCCTGATGAAGTCCACTGCTGAACATAGGCCTCCCCCAAAGAGTTCCATGACGAACGGTCTTGAGCCTTGATTGAGACTTGGTCGCTAACTATTGGCCTTATACACAAGCTCAAAGTCGCCCAACGGGCTATGGAGAGAGCTATGCTCGGAGTTTCGCTGCGTGATAAAATCCAAAATAGTGACCTGTAAACCATTATTTTTTAACCATTTACTTCCGGGGAGGTAGTGGAGGCCCCCCGGCCCCCTACATATCCCGTGGATGGTAGCAGAGTTGCGCACGAAAGGACCCTCTAAGAGGCGCACTTTGATCCTTTCACTACACTGATTCTTTCACCGACGGTCGTAGGCCCTTTTCAGGGCCACCATACCTCAACCTGGTCACTGACCTTATACAGGATGACCAAGAAAGAACTGATGACGATGGTGATGATTGAGAAATACGTCAAGAGTCAGGTGAATAAAAATAAAATATTCCAGACATAATTACAGACGGTCAACTGATCCCAAACTAGGCATAGCCTGTACTATGGGTACCAGAGACTGATATACATAATAGATATATATTTGACACCCAGACACAGAACAAACATCTGTGAATCACACAAATGTTGGTCCAGTCCGGGAATCGAACCCGCGACCTAGGACAGAAGGCAGAGTTACTACCAACTGAGCTATGAGGCCAGTCAAAAAGTGTAACTTTTCGTAAATATAATATATAAATAAAAAAAATGCATTGTATTGTATTGATGATGATGATGATGATGTATGGCACAAGTAAGGATACTCTCGCAAGTAACGTAACAAAGTGTAATCGATGGCAATGACCCTCAAAACTTGTTTTGGATTTCAATTTTTCCCTAACCGTTAACTTGAGGTTAAGTTTAACCGTGATGCACGAATGGAGCCTCTAAGAGGCGCGCTTTAATCCTTTCACTACACTGATTCTTTCACCGACGGTCATAGGTCCTTTTCAGGGCCACCATACCTCAACCTGGTCACTGACCTAATACAGGGTGACCAAAAAAGAATTATTGACACGACAAGAAGAAGACTGTTGTGGTCCGGCTGGGGAATAGGCCCCACTTACGCCCGAATACCTACTGAAACGCTTCTCAACTCATCTATTTAGGTAAAGGCTACTTATTTCTGAGGGACCGTTAGATTTAAGTGGAATAATCAACCGCCACTTACTTTTGAGACCGTGATTAATCTGAGCGTGCTCTCAATTGTTTTTTTTTTTTTTTTAATTCAACAGTGGTGGCAAACAAGCTTACGGCCCACCGAATGGTAAGCGGTTACCGTAGCCTATGAGCGCTTGCAATACCAGAGGCATCACGCACGCATTGCCCACCCCGAACCCCCTTCCCCCCTAAAGAGCTCTGGCAACCTTACTCACCGCAGGAACACAACACTATTTGAAACAAATAATGTTATTTGTAATTTAATAATGTTATTTCCTCCTAAATTGTCTTTATATGACAATTGTCTTTTTTGAGAGGAGGGCACAGCGAGATTTTCTCGTTCTGAATTGGAGCAGCCCGCCTGGGGAGGTACCTCCGCCTTACAGAAGATCGCAGCCAAATAACATTATTTGTTTTCAAATAGTGTTGTGTTCCTGCGATGAGTAAGGTTGCCAGAGCTCTTTAGGGGGAGGGGGGTTTGGGGTCGGCAACGCGTGCGTGATGCCTCTGGTATTGCAAGCGCTCATAGGCTACGGTAACCGCTTACCAACAGGTGGGCCGTATGCCTGTTTGCCACCTAAGTAGTATAAAAAAATATATATATAGGTATATGGCTGTCACGCTAATCAGCGTTTCCGTATTCCGTTTTGATGTTAAGTGGTCATTTGAGTGGGACTTCAATCTGGAACGCGAAAATCTATGTGGTTATCTAATTGATGTTTGAGTATACGATTCTGAACAATAACGGCGTCTCAAAATAATTGTGGCCTATTTGCAGAATTCGGGCGTTATTGGAGGTTCCTTTCGTGCACAAATCCTAACAGATTCTACAAGTCTTGACTGGCCTCATATCTCAGTTGGTAGTAACTCTGCCTTCTGCGCTAGAGGTCGCGGGTTCGATTCCCGCACTGGACAAACATTTGTGTGATTCATAGATGTTTGTTCTGTGTCTGGGTGTTAAATATATATCTATTATGTATATCAGTCTCTGGTACCCATAGTACAGGCTATGCCTAGTTTGGGATCAGTTGACCGTGTGTAATATGTCCGGAATATAAAAAAAAAAAGTACTTACCACTTTTGTGATTGTGCGCAGGATTTGCATGATCTCATCCCTCCCTCCCCCTGCCACCACCGGACAAGCAGACGCACAGGTAAATACCACCCTTACCTGGTCGACATACCACAGTGTCGAACCAAACGTTTCTTCTCCACTTTTATAAGTACTGGCAAAGAGTGGAACGATCTGCCAGCGTCTGTTTTCCCGGAAGAGTACAATCTAGGAGTCTTCAAATCTAGAGTGAATAAGTTCCTTCTGGTAAAGCGTGCTTCATCTTAGGCCACATCTCACTTGCAAAAGTGAGTTGGTGGTCAAATGTCAAACCATCATCATTAAAAAAAAATATTCGATGACACACGCGCTAGATATTATTATAACTGAGGGCGTGCCGTGCCGGTTTCTTTAATTTTCTATGTATTATTTCCAGTTTTAGGGTTCCGTTACTATAATGTTAAACGGAACTCATAAGATGAGGCTGCGTTGCTTGTCCGCACTTGTGGTTCCTGAGCAACTGCCGGAAAACTTGGAAAGTTTTATTTATTTATTTAGAATACAGTATAACATCAAACATTTTTTTTTATCCCTAAGGCGATGCCATATGTTATTAGTAGGTACATTATAATAAATAGGTACAATTAGATAGGTAGTAATCGAAACATATCGTTTCTATCTGTGCAAGTTGTAGGAGTTTCGGTAGGTGATTGAAAAAAATATCCACGCTGTTCGCAGACAAGATATTGAGCAGATAGACAGCGAGTGACATGGGGGCAAACTTAAGTAGGTTGGTTACAATGCAAATACACTCACCGGCAGAAGATGTGGCCCAAGACTAATATAATAATAATGACGCTACCATCCGGTGGCGACAGGGATCGACTGACTGTTTTATGCCACCTACTCGTAAAAAATTCAGTCGCGTTTTTATTAGTACTTAGTCGTTAGTTAGATAGTTATTTATATTAGGTTAGTATATTTAGGATTATTTCTTAATTAGTTATACATAATATCCTGAATAACTAAAATATATTACATTAAATATATATATATATATATATATATATATATTAAAGGAGCCGTTTCATCAGTATATGGAGCCTGGGCCTGCACAGTGTATACTAATCTAAAATATGGATAAGCAATAAAGTAAACGTATTTAATTGGTTATTTTAATTAAATTGACTTCTTTCAAAGGTACATTAAGATTTTCTTCGACAAAGAGCACAACACAGCGCTACAAAAATATGGCGGATGGACGTGCGTGAAATGACATTTTGACATGTTTTTGTTTAGCTTCGATGTTTTGTTTATGTACTGTGTTGTTTAACATCCATCCATCTAACGCATCCTTACACTCCACAAAGCGAAGTGTAATGTAAAATACTTAGTAGCGTTAGTTTAAGTCATTTTCTGAAATATACGTTCCTCTGGCACGTGGATGTGACGGTTCTTTAAAGGTACATGAGTGCAACAAAGACAGCTTTCAGAACTGGCACAGGATTTTCAAGATATCATAACCACTCCATCAAGAGTAAGGACTGAAATGGATTGGTTGCCTATTTTATGTAGAGGTCCGTAGAAGAAAACAGGTCGCAAAAATAAAAAAAAACACATTAAACCCCGAAACACACCCAAGCCAATGCACGCTCCCACAACTACTACAACCAAAAAAAACGCAAAACAAAAACATCAAATCAAACAACATGACATGAAAAATATGTCAATGTCATTTCAAATGTCAATTATAAACCAACATGGCGGCCTTCAAATAGTGTTCACATAGTCAAAAACTTACCAGAAGAACTTTTCTTGCACCATCGCATTTGTCTTCAAATTAATGAAATTGTATTTTATTATTGAAATTGTTGAAATTGTCTTGTAATCTCCTATTTTTTCCTAATTTTTCTATGTAGTGTACATGGACCAGGCCCAGAATGAAACGACTCCTTTAATAACGAATTTCCGTTTTCCGATTAGTACCTACAGTTCAAAAAAGTACACATGTAGGTACCTACTACTTTTATAAGCTCTCTCTAGCCTCAAAGGTTTGCTGGAAGAAAACTCTTTGTAGGGTTAAGCTCGCCTTTTTACATGCCTGTATTATTAAGTTATATATCTGTATGTTTTCTGTGTACAATAAGGAATAAAAGAAAATTCTATTGCTCGAAGTCATTATCATTGCAATTTGAATCTTAGATCAATGATTTAAAGGTCACAAGACAAGTCATCTAAATGAAGAATCCTAACTTGCTAATAATTTGCTGTCGCCGTGGTGGCCCCGGCTAAAGAATAGGCCCCTCCATAGCTCTACCTATTCGCGGATGTCGTAAGAGGCGACTAAGGGAAGAATGCTAGGGGATGGGCAGCAGCGTCCCTCATTTTAACAACGATAGCTCTAACTGCGCTCGCCAACCCGCATGCCCAGCGTGGTGAGTATGGGCAAATCCCCCCATATGATAGGAATTCGCTCTGTCTGTGGGGGAGGCCATGTTCAGCAGTGGACGTCGTACGGCTGAAATGATGATGGATAATTTGTTGCTAATACGAGACTCAAGGCGCGTGAGCTTATTTCACACTTGTCGATTTTTTCGCGTGATCTGTGGATAATTTTCTTGATAAGGAATGGAGCTGACCAAGGGCACATAACTAGTTATGGTAAACGCAGCGGCTAGCTACGACGATGCGTTTATTAACTACCGGGCTCGCCGACAGTGTTGCCGACCCTGAAATTTGATTTTACCCCAGACTAAGTGAAATAAAAACCTAAATTCAACAATATTTAGATAGATAGATAGATAGAAAATTCTTTATTGCACATAAAAATAGTACAAAGGCGAACTTAATGCTAAAAAGCATTATCTTCCAGATAACCTTTGTGTTTGTGGACAGAAGATGTGAAGGTAGTGCACAGGAGAGGGAACAATTGAGATCATAAAAACGAAAATAAAAGGAGTTATGATGCTAATTACTAAAACTTTGAGAGAAATAGGATTTTAATACATACTAGTTTAAAAATAAATAAGTTCAATACATAAATATATAGATACCATAATAAATACATATACATACCAATAAAATATTGTAAATAAGAAAACAAATGCTCATTTTTGTATCATTTTATCAAGGAGATGATTATAGATTCAGGACCTGATATTTGACCGGATATTTGCACAGTTTTTTTATTTTTGTTATTTGACATATATGGATTGACGATTTTTTCTATTTACTTTTTATTAGCCTTGAAATTATGTAATTTGAATTTATTAATAGAAGATTTATGTTTGTTGTTTTTTAACTAGTAGGTATTATGCTATGAATTAAAATTAATCTTATAAAATGTTTGATATGTATAATAATAATACTATTGCATTAGGTGCTTTTCGTAAATAAATAATAATAAGAATAAGTTTTCCATAAAAAGTGTAATGAACAAAATATTCTAACTTTTTTTGCAAAATCATTCTTTTTACTGTTTTTGTTTTTTTTTCCAAACAATGTCGTTCTATACCCCAAAAAATACCCTAGGCACCAAGAGATACCTACCCTAAATTTAGGGGGAAATACTCTAAGTTGGGGACACTGCTGGCCGATGGGGCAGCTGTCAGGGAGGAAACCTCAAGAGGGGGCACTCGCAGATCCACAGCCAGCAGCGGGGTGCCTGGGGCATGGATGTAGATACAAATTACCTACCTACTGTACCTACCCGCGTTGTGGGTCAAGGAAACAAATTTTCTTTCTTTCTTTCTAAATTGAGAATTTACTATCTAGAGCTCTAACGTCCAAAACACATTTTCTTTCTTCAAATTTATTTGCGCTATATTAGTGCGCTCAAACGGTGGAGAAAACATCGTGAAGAAATCGGCATGTCCTAGAACCTAAAAGTTCGAACAAGGCATGTGCACGAAAGGGGCCTTTAAGAGGCGCACTTTAATCCTTTCACTACACTGAGCCCTATTCTGAGCCACCATACCGCAAAGTGGTCAAGCAAGCCATTATTATCTTATCTTCTAAGTAACTGCTTTTTTGGCGTCTCAGACACAACATAATTCTGTATGCCAATCAGTATCAATTATTGAAGTTTATTTTGCTATTTTCACGAGCATATCACATTTAGATTCAAGATTCAAGATGTTTATTTAAAGGATTATGTGTAGTAGACTGACTTTGACATTTAAACAAAACAAAACAAAACAAAAAGCTATTTATTGACATAAAATATTGGACAAGTAAATGAATCCAAAGGGTCCCCAACTAGTAAAAACTGTGTTTCAGGAGCCGGTGGCTTCTCCATGATATCGATTTTACAATAGATATTATGTCTTCACGTGAGCATACAAACGTTTTTACTTAATATAAATTTTGAAACAATAGAAACAAAATCGAAAATATACCTATATGAAAAAAGCTTTACCCATTAATGAATTATTTAGTGAACCTAAAAAATATAATTATGTATCTTAGTTTGTAAGAAAACTCTCTCCTTAATGTGTGAAGTATTAAAAAAAATGTGTATGTAAACAATTTTTGTTGATGTAATTTTATTTATATGCATGGAAAGAAAAGAAAAGAACCTAAATTCAACAATATTTAGATAGATAGATAGATAGAAAATTCTTTATTGCACATAAAAATAGTACAAAGGCGAACTTAATGCTAAAAAGCATTATCTTCCAGATAACCTTTGTGTTTGTGGACAGAAGATGTGAAGGTAGTGCACAGGAGAGGGAACAATTGAGATCATAAAAACGAAAATAAAAGGAGTTATGATGCTAATTACTAAAACTTTGAGAGAAATAGGATTTTAATACATACTAGTTTAAAAATAAATAAGTTCAATACATAAATATATAGATACCATAATAAATACATATACATACCAATAAAATATTGTAAATAAGAAAACAAATGCTCATTTTTGTATCATTTTATCAAGGAGATGATTATAGATTCAGGACCTGATATTTGACCGGATATTTGCACAGTTTTTTTATTTTTGTTATTTGACATATATGGATTGACGATTTTTTCTATTTACTTTTTATTAGCCTTGAAATTATGTAATTTGAATTTATTAATAGAAGATTTATGTTTGTTGTTTTTTAACTAGTAGGTATTATGCTATGAATTAAAATTAATCTTATAAAATGTTTGATATGTATAATAATAATACTATTGCATTAGGTGCTTTTCGTAAATAAATAATAATAAGAATAAGTTTTCCATAAAAAGTGTAATGAACAAAATATTCTAACTTTTTTTGCAAAATCATTCTTTTTACTGTTTTTGTTTTTTTTTCCAAACAATGTCGTTCTATACCCCAAAAAATACCCTAGGCACCAAGAGATACCTACCCTAAATTTAGGGGGAAATACTCTAAGTTGGGGACACTGCTGGCCGATGGGGCAGCTGTCAGGGAGGAAACCTCAAGAGGGGGCACTCGCAGATCCACAGCCAGCAGCGGGGTGCCTGGGGCATGGATGTAGATACAAATTACCTACCTACTGTACCTACCCGCGTTGTGGGTCAAGGAAACAAATTTTCTTTCTTTCTTTCTAAATTGAGAATTTACTATCTAGAGCTCTAACGTCCAAAACACATTTTCTTTCTTCAAATTTATTTGCGCTATATTAGTGCGCTCAAACGGTGGAGAAAACATCGTGAAGAAATCGGCATGTCCTAGAACCTAAAAGTTCGAACAAGGCATGTGCACGAAAGGGGCCTTTAAGAGGCGCACTTTAATCCTTTCACTACACTGAGCCCTATTCTGAGCCACCATACCGCAAAGTGGTCAAGCAAGCCATTATTATCTTATCTTCTAAGTAACTGCTTTTTTGGCGTCTCAGACACAACATAATTCTGTATGCCAATCAGTATCAATTATTGAAGTTTATTTTGCTATTTTCACGAGCATATCACATTTAGATTCAAGATTCAAGATGTTTATTTAAAGGATTATGTGTAGTAGACTGACTTTGACATTTAAACAAAACAAAACAAAACAAAAAGCTATTTATTGACATAAAATATTGGACAAGTAAATGAATCCAAAGGGTCCCCAACTAGTAAAAACTGTGTTTCAGGAGCCGGTGGCTTCTCCATGATATCGATTTTACAATAGATATTATGTCTTCACGTGAGCATACAAACGTTTTTACTTAATATAAATTTTGAAACAATAGAAACAAAATCGAAAATATACCTATATGAAAAAAGCTTTACCCATTAATGAATTATTTAGTGAACCTAAAAAATATAATTATGTATCTTAGTTTGTAAGAAAACTCTCTCCTTAATGTGTGAAGTATTAAAAAAAATGTGTATGTAAACAATTTTTGTTGATGTAATTTTATTTATATGCATGGAAAGAAAAGAAAGCAATTATATTCGGAATTCGCTGAGCATATTCTCAACGGCTTCGTTATCTAATTCATTTAGCCAGTTAATTATAATCTTTTTTTTTTCATTATTAGATACTGTAATCTTATATTTTTTATTCAGTTTATTATAAAGGTGCGGAACCAATACATTTGATTGCTTCTGAGCGAATGTAGTTCTGACTCTGGGTATGGGACAGTTGTCGACTCTTTTAGACGTAAGCGGTAAGAGTGGAACGACTTTTCTATGGTAGCGTCTAAGACTTTCATAAATGAAAAGCTTTCTTACACTTAGAACACTCGCTTCCTCATAGACAGCTGTTGTATAGGGTATCTGTAAGGTCGGAAGCAAAGCATCTTCAGAATAGCACGTTGTGCACGTTCAATAGCAATTAGGTGAGTTTTGGCTGCCATACCCCATGCACATGTGCAGTACCTAATAATAATTATTATTATTAAGTCATTTATTTCAGGCAACACAGCAAAGTACATGTACAAATACAGGGCCCATAGATATATATACCTTAAAACTAAAATACATATAATATTCACACTTGCATATAATATTAGGGTTTATTGTTCTTTGGCGCATCCCTATAGCGTCAGAAAACTATTCCTGCAGGCCAGAAGTCGGGAGAGAGGAACATGTCGCGAAGCTTCGCAGGCACCTTCAGCACGTACGACTTGAAGTTCGTCTCTCTAGACGACTCCAGGCGTTGCAGATGTAGCTGTATGTTGGACGGGTCTCGGCTCCAAAACCGAGTCCTCTCCTTCACAAATCGGAGAACCTCCTCCCCTGATGTTTGAGCATCCAGTCTAGATACATAGATCGAGATGGTCGGGTCCACAGCACTCACCTAACGCTTTGTATGTCTGAACAATGAATTTGTGATCAGCAACAGTTATATGGAGTGATTTTGTGATCAGTAACAATGCATGGAGGAGTGTTAGTGCCAAAATTCATCAAATCTTGCTCTGGTCGCTCATGACCTATATTACGGCACTGAAGAAACGCATTGTATTTACTTATACGTTGGCTAATTTTGTATAAAAAAAAAACAAGGTACCTACTCCGGAAATTAAACCTTCTCATCATCCGAGGTCCGATGGTAGAACCTCGATGCGGGTATGAGGTCAAATAGTTCCTCAGAACACTCACCATTGTAAAGCCGATAGAGCACACAGAGCGAGCCAATATCACGGCGCTGGCTCAAGGGCTCCAGCTTACTAGTGAGCTTAGATTCGTCGACAATTCTGACGGCTCTTCTCTGAAGGGAGCTATAGAGCCTCTTGTGCGACTTTGAGCTTGTGCAGTAGGTAAATGAGGCAAAAGTAAGCGACCAAATCTCAGTGCCATATGTCATTACTGGCAACACGCAACCTACCTAGGTAACCTATAATAATAAGCTTTTAGGTATTGTTATTAATAGTAGGTACCTAGTAGTTATACCGAGAAACGAATTGCATATTTATAGATCACGTATGTTTTATCGAGATGTTTAATTATTGCAACAATCATGGTTGGTAAACCTGGTTGCGTAACGAACCACGTCTAAAATAAATACAGATGTTCAATGTTGCAGTAATTGGCACTTTGGAGAGATCTTTGTCCAGCAGTAGACTTCTACAGGATGATGATGATGAAGATGATGAAAATCTAGTGCGCTATTACTAATGTTCTCAAACGGTGAAGGACATTGGAATCTATATCCTAGAACTTAAACATTCGAAGACATGTGACATGTGCACGAAAGGAGCCTCTAAGAGGCGCACTTTAACCCTTTCACTACACTGATTCTTTCACCGACG
Organism: Anticlea derivata; assembly: GCA_947579855.1. Lineage (NCBI taxonomy): Eukaryota > Metazoa > Arthropoda > Insecta > Lepidoptera > Geometridae > Anticlea > Anticlea derivata. Next base: position 874,268 of record OX388287.1, on the reverse strand, counting down.
GTCATTGGCCCTTTTAACTTTAAGACGACCATACCTGAACCTGGTCACTGACCTAATACCGAATGACCAAGAAAGAATCAACGACAAGCAAGCAACGTGGAGGAAATCTTTTGGGGTTTTGGGCCTTTTGGGAAGTGTTTATTTTGGTTTTGATGGACATGAACCTTCGCACCGCTACAATGACCAAGAAATTCCACTTGCAATTTTTCCGCGAGTTCAATAAACTGTGACGTCAATTGCGTTTGGAAACAAAAAATATGGATCGAACCGGCTTTGGGTATACAAGGTGACAAATCATCATCATCATCAACAACCTGGTGAAATCCACTGCTGGACATAGGCCTCCCCCAAAGAGCCACCCGATGGATCGATGACATTGTCAAGGTTGCGGGAAGTCGGTGGATGAAAAAGGCTCAAGACCGTTCGTCGTGGAACACTTTGGAGGTAATACATAAAAATGTGTACAACCCCGAAAGGGGCCTATTCTATCAACAAAAAGAAAGGATATTAACAATTTTATCCCTTCACTTTATTAAATCAGCTGCTTTTGGTATTAATAACATCTTGTAAGTAGCTTGGCCGTGGTTGCCTCGGCTGAAGAATAGGCCCCTCCATATCTACCTATCCGCGGATGTGGTAAGAGGCGACTAAGGGAAAAAAGCTAGGGGATGGGCAGCAGCGTCCCTCATTTTAACAACGATAGCTCTAACTGCGCTCGCCAACCCGCATGCCCAGTGTGGTGAGTATGGGCAAGTCCCCCCACATGATAAGGAATTTGCTCTGTCTGTGGGGGAGGCCATGTTCAGCAGAGGACGTCGTACGGCTGAAATGATGTAAGTTTGCGCTTGAGGCTTCGCTCGCGTGGTAGAAGGTAGGTACCTACTTGGATAAAAAGTAAACAATATTCAATATGCCAATATTTGGGCAAAACAGAAACTTTTACATGACGCATTACACAAGCAAGGCAAGATGTAGCAACAGACCACTTCACGTAAAATTCACCCAAATAGCCAAGTAAACAAGTACCTAGGTACCTACGTCTTTTAATTTTGAAAGGAGATGTTTCATAAATGTATGGAGCTTGGTACTGCACTGTGTTCAGTTACAACCATAACTCGCAGGCTAGCCATGGGGTTTGAGCACCTATACCATCCTCTCAGCCTAGTCGGTCTTATCCTGTTTGAGATCTTTCCTTATACAGGGTCACGGCCCTGAGGTCCTTGCACCAATGTAACACGCCATACTTCAGCCAAATTTGAGGTGAAATGCTTGTAAACAAACCGCCCATGTTTATTTTTAGACAGACTTTGCATTTCTTGTCGATTTGTAATTACTCCTTTAATTGAAATCAATTATATTATGAATTTTTGAACTAATTGATATCAATTATATTGTATTTTCAAATTAATTGATATCAAATATATGAAAAATGTATATCATTACATAGAAACTACGTTTTATACACACCTGTAAGATAACTTTGCAATCTTTATTTATTTATTTATACTTCATTTCTCAATTTAATTTAGGAGGAGGAAGGGCACAGCGATATTTTCTCGTTCTGAATTGGAGCAGCCCGCCTGGTACCTCCGCCTTACAGAAGATCGCAGCCAAATAACATTATTTGGCTGCGATCGGAGTTGTGTTCCTGCGATGAGTAAGGTTGCCAGAGCTCTTTAGGGGTGGGGGGGTTCGGGGTCGGCGCGTGCGTGATGCCTCTGGTATTGCAATCGCTCATAGGCTACGGTAACCGCTTACCAACAGGTGGGCCGTATGCTAGTTTGCCACCACAGATGTCTATAAAAAAAAATACACTATTGTGTTGTGCAGGCATTTTCTACCAGCCAACCAATGAGGACCTATATAGATCATAAAGTATATTCACCTAAAATTTGACATGTAGGTAATTTAATCTTAGGTAGGTACCTATAATATTTACTGTAAATCTTTTTTTAAATGTTTGTGCGCCGTTATGGTAGGCCCAGAGATTCATGTTTACCTACCTACCTTTCTTAACATTGTCACAGATAACATAATACTATACTAGTAGACATTGTATTTTGTTTAACACGACCTGCGCCTACAAACGAATAAATTAAATGAAATAAAGTACTGCTTAATTTTAATTGTTAAAAAATGTAATAATTCTTAAAAATTATGCTTTATTTCATTCAAAGATACTGGTAATATACAGTATGTATTTTTATCTGAGAATGAGGAATTCCTTAACCCTAGCATATACTACAAGGTTACTTCCATTTATGTAATGATAACATTTGTAAAATATTTAATTCGCTAAGCCCCTTCGTCCATGACGCTACGCAAAAGTGACGGAACTCATTAGAAACTAGAGTTGCGGACTAATTGGAAACTCTGACTCGTCCACGACGCTACTGGAATTTCCTGAAACTCAGTCACTCAGTACACGATTTTATGTAAACAAAGTTTTGAAAACGAAAATAATTAACATGACTAGTGATAATTCGAGCGATGACATGGAATTATTACTTCTCCAGTCACATAGACTTCAGAATCACTTATAATTACTTTTTATTCGTTCATTTTTCAACAGTTTCTCGAAACCAGTCGCCTGGCGACCAGCATGTCGAGTCGCCAGGAGACTAGTTACAAACGCGTTCCTTTTGAGTAGCGCCGTGGACGGACGCGCATTGAAATACTAGTGCTATCGCAGTCAGGCTACTCATAAGTGACTAGAGTTTCAGTCGCATTCCTTTTGAGTCGCGCCGTGGACGAAGGGGCTAAGAGTATATTTAAGTTTTAATTTTAGAAAGTAGGCACTTACTGGTATATACTGTAAGCTTGTTGTTTTAACTGAAATAAATAATTCTAATTCTAATTCTAATGTAACCAAAAGTATGTTTTAAATGAATATATTATTTTGTCATGTTAGTCAAGCTTGAGTTTTCCATATAAATTTATGAGTCATTTTTTTAAATGTGATTCGATTGTTTTTTTTCATCATTTCATTGCATGGAAAGGAAAAATCTGGGCAGCAAATGTTGGTCATATTAAAAACTTTTTAGTTCCCCTGTATCTGATAAGGTTTCGTGTAACCCCATACTGCCCCATAAAAAATATACTGTATACAAATAAATATAAATATATATATCTTAAGATTTAGGGGTGTAAAGAATCCTGAAATTAAGTGTTTATAAAATAAAATTAAAATAATCCCCAACACAATTTAACATGTATAATTGTATTAAACACATCATGCGCTTTCATTTGTTACCCCAATTGGGTATACTTGAAAATTTTCGATTTTTCATATCCGCTTTCATGTCCCGTATCTAGTAAATCGCTGCACAGATTTTGATAAAACATCGCTTTCTAAAAGAAACTACCTTTCAAATCGGTTCACTCGTTTAAGAGCGACGGTGCGACAGACAGACACAGACAAACATATAACAGCCCTCTATTTGCGTCGGAGGTTAAAAATGAAATTGAGTTGATTCAATATCCCAATTTGTAGCTTAAAATAAAACAAAAAAATAAAATATAATTTTTTTTATTTCAAATAACAATGAACTAAATAATAAATAAAGTTATTCACATTAATAACATATTAAAAAACATGTTTTAATACAAATTGTGCTTTTTTAATGCTGTGTAAAATGCACTACACTCTATCGCACCCTTCTGCACCCAATATTTGATTTTCAATCTTTAGGTCACCGCAAACGGATTGAGTGGCGGCGTAGCGACTGATTAGTTTAACAATTGAAACAGAACCTTATTGACTTTCCCATACGACTGAAATCACAAAGTAACAAGCCGTCATTCTCGCCTGATTGTTGTAGGCTTGGTCGCGAGGAACAGGCGTAGCTTCACCTAGTTTCTAAGACGTTTCAAAGTGATCCTTGTGATTTTATTGAAATAAACGCCTTTGATTTTGACGTGTGCCTCGAAGCGCCTCGCGATTTTGTGATTTCAAACGTACCTTATAGCAAATAAGGTAGAGTTTCGATTGTTAAGCGAATTAGTCGCTCCGCAGCCACTCCGTCGTCGTTGATTCTTTGACAACTTAATTGGCAAGCAAGCCTTTAGAACCACTGCTGGAAATAGGCCTCCCCTAAAAAGTTCCACGACGAACGGTCTTGAGCCTTTTCCATCCACCGGCTTCCCGCAACTTTAACAATGTCATCGGTCCATCAACATCCCGTTTTTAGTAAAAATTTTGAACATAGAAAAGCATCTGCGTGTCGTTTCCTTTCTCCACACTGGTTCTTTAACCATCGCTCACAAGGCTCTATTGTCAAATACATAAGAATAAAGTTTTTCTATGAGAGGAAACTTCTTGAGTTACCAGGAACCGAACCGAGAACCGAACCGACCGGTTCTGATGGGAGACTAGCTAGCTATACTAGTATTATAGTGTCTAATACTAGGCCCTACTTTTGTATATAATTGGTATTTCATACTTTTGTATGAAATACCAATTATATTCCAATATAATACCAATTATATTCCAATATATGTATATCCAAATTCATTACAGTATTGGTGAATCATAGGAAAATTATTTTATAGACAAGTTTTTTATACAACTAGGTAAGTTGGTAAACAAGCTAACCACCTGCTGGTAAATGGTTACCGTAGCCTAAGGACGATTGCAGTATAAGAGGTATCACGCTTTGCCTAGTGTCAATCGCCAAGAGCACCAATTTACGGATTAGACAATATAAATATTTTAGTCTCACAATATTTATAGTAATTTGGCGCTAGGTTTGCACTCAGTAGAAATATCCAAATTACAATACCAATCGGAATTACGTTTAAAGGTACGCGTTGACTGGACCGCACTGGCCACAACGCACGCCCATCTCGCAACAGATTTTGATTTGCTTTATATACATTCGCACGCTTCAGGCAATAAATTTGGCGCTACGCACTCAAGAGTAAGAAATATTATAATTCCAATACCAATCAATCGGAATTGTGTTTAAAGGTACGCGTTGACTAGAATGCACCGGCCACATGCATGCCTTGCACGCAACAGATTTGGATTTGCTTTGTATAAATTCGCCAAATTATTACACAGACAGCAGAGTTCTCTCACGAAAGACTATAGGAGGTTATTTTTTGCTTTCGTTATAGTTAAGTTACAAAGAAATTGTACCATTTATTTGAAATAAACATTTTACTTTACTTACATCATTTCAGCCGTAAGAAGTCCACTGCTGAACATGGCCTCCCCATTAGACAGAGCAAATTCCTTACATAATAATAAATAATAATAAATAAATATTTCGGACATATCACACACGGTCAACTGATCCCAAACCAGGCATAGCCTGTACTATGGGTACCAGAGACTGATATACTTAATAGATATATATTTAACACCCAGGCAGAGAACAAACATCTGTGTTAGTCACAAATGTTTGTCCAGTGCGGGAATCGAACCCGCTACCTCTAGCGCAGAAGGCAGAGTTACTACCAACTGAGCTATGAGGCCAGTCAATACTTTAAACACTTTAAACTACTTTACACGTTCAATACTTTAAACTTTAAAAAAAAACGGCTGATAAGAATACAGTGAACGCTTGCCACCGCAAACTCTGTCCAATTCGTAGCGTGCGGTGCAGCCGGTGCGGACCAGTCGACGCGTACCTTTAGTTAGATTAACCTACTTAAACTGTTTCCCTGTCATTACGAAACTGGGTTTAGTTAGACCTCGTTGGTTTTGTGACGTGTCATTTCATACGTTTGACATTATGACGTAAAGCAACTCTATGAAATAACACGTCACAAAACCGGGGTTTAGTAACTAAAAAACTAAAAACTAAACTGAGTTAAGACGAGTTCTAACTGTTAGTACTCGTCTTAACTCAGTTTCATAATAAAAGGGTTTATTTTTAGGTTTTACTCAAATTCACACTGCAATCCGTTCACTCAAAAGGCCCCAAATTCTCACTCAAATGCCACCCACCACTTTCAAGCACATCATATAATAAATATGATTCATAAAGTATCACTACATAACACAGCACTGTGCGGCGTCGTTGACGGGCGGCGCGAAGCCGGCGGGCGGCGTCGCTATGTCCCCCACCAGCTCTGTGGGGGGCTGCCCGAGGTCTTGCATCTGGAAACCAAAGTGATCCTTGTGATTCTACTGATATTTATTCGTTTAATATAGGCTAGATGTATATGTCGTACTTGAACCAATTTGAATCCACATTTTGTATTCCACTCGCTTAAAAGTAACATGTGTGCGAGTATGCTACGTACCTAGGTTAACTATAGTGTAAGAAAATATATATAAAAATACAGTAAGAAAAAAATATCTAATTATAACTACTACCTATACTATTATACTAATTACGAAATTAACAAAATATGATTTACCTAATCGCATAAATGTGCATGTGTGTGTGTGTGTGTGTGTGTGTGTGTGTGTGTGTGTGTCTGTGTGTGTGTGTGTGTAGTGTACCGGAGCGGTGTCGTGTGTGTTTTTTGTGGAGTGTGTGATGTATAGTGTGTACCTAGTGTGTATCTACCTAGCCTAGTGTGTAGCTAGATATAAAAACGTTTTACTTTGTTGAATTAAATAGGGGTTGGAATATGAATTTAAATCAAACTATATAATAATAGCTTCCGCACGCGGCTCGCATGGTAGCCTACATGCTATTCCAGACTATAATCTATCTCTATACCCAAGTTTATCCAAATCCGTTCGGCCGTGGGCGTGATTGAACCACAAACATCTAAACGTCCAAACATCCACACAAACTTTCGCATTTATAATATTAGTAGGATTTCTCATGACCGTTCCTCATGGCATTTCATTTCATTTATTTATTTATTTTTTGGGGAACCAACAGCTTTGTTACATTTGATTGAACATTTGTTTAGCTTTAGAGAGCCAATTACAGGTTCTCACGAATAGAAATATATTACTAAGTATTACAAACAGTGGGGTAACAACTAAACTAGCGGTATACAAAATTACGGTGGAACAAACAAATAACTAATTAAGGTTACATTTACGGTTGCTAATCATCTGCAATAAAGAATTCTCTGCTTAGTCGCGATCTCGCTGAGGAGACACTGGTGCAGAAAAGGTCAAGGTCACTACTCTTACTCAGCTTGTTAAAGTTGTCGCTTGCGCGCCATAAGTATGAATTCTGCCTATAATTAGTTGACACTATGGGAACATGTAGCGGGGCATTGAACCTGGTTAGTTTAAATGGAACTTTAAGGCTAATCATACTTGTAAGATCGGGGCAGTCAATAACATTGCCCGTTATTCATTTCATTTATTCATGCTCCATGTACATAGTCAGCTTAGATGTTATTTTTAGCTTAAATTATGTAAGTACATAGACCCTGTGAGGGCGCTGCAAATCTTGAAGTCATATATTTTACAAAAAATTATACTTAAATTATTACAATTATCTAGAACATATATATGGCACTCTTTGGGGAAGGCCTATGTTCAGCAGTGGACTTCATCAGGCTGATGATGATCATTATACATTTTATACGCTGGGCATGCGGGTTGGCGAACTACTTTTGATAGGGAACGCTGCGGCCCATCCCCTAGATATTTTCCCTTAGTCGCCTCTTACGACATCCACGGGTAGTAATGGAGGGGCCTTTTCTTCAGCCGGGGCCACCGCGGCTAATTTTTGTAAATTTTATAATGTATAGCTTTATTTACAGAAAGAAACTTAAAACTAATACAAGTTAATATTTACAAAATACACAAGAAACAGTTGAGCCATCTAAAGACCGTTACAAACGATCTATAGATAGCTCAACTGATCCAGATCACTACCACTCGGAAGCGTCCCTAAGACGCTGGCGGAATTGCCACGCTGGATGGCAATGCTAATTCGCTGGGCCAAATAAGAGCCAGCTCTCAGGTCACGCGTCGCTTCGATCAGAATAATTAATATTTTATAATGTTAACAATTGTGTGACATGCCAGAGAGGAATGGAGAGGAGTTTTTGATGTTTACATCAAGCTCAGAGACCGTGTCAAAAATACTGCAATAAGAGACAAAACAAGAAGTAAGGATGTAATAAAAAGAATAATGGGCTTAAGGTGGAAATGGGCAGGTCATATACAAAGATTGAAGCCAAATAGATGGCCCCACATCGTCACCAACTGGGTACCCTTAAACTTAAAAAGGAAAAGAGGAAGACCGTTCAAAAGATGGAACGAAGAGATCATCCAAGTGGCTGGGAAAATGTGGCCAAGAGCGGCACGTGATGGGGAGGTTTGGAGATCCTTGGAGGAGGCTTATACTAAAAATCAATTTATAATTATTTTATCTTCTAAGGCACCTATAACGCGTTGCATCCACACACTCAATATAGTAGCGGAGAGAGTCGATCTTTTTTACTGCCCCCTGAGCGAATGTCGCAGGACGTTGTTATATATTCTATAATATTCTAATTAGATTTGACTTTTTGTATTATTTGACATTATTATTGATTGACGAATTCTTTTTAAATTTTGATTAGGTAGGACATTATGTAATTTGTATTTATTGTGGCAAATTTTTATTTTTGTTATTTGACCTATATGGATTGACGAATTTTTCTATTTACTTTTTATTAGGCTTGACATTATGTAATTTGAATTTATTAATTGAAGATTTATGTTTGTTGTTTCTTAACTAGTAAGTATTATGCTATGAATTAAAATTAATCGTATAAAATGTTTGATATGTATAATAATAATAATGTAAAGGATAATGGTACACTATTGCATTAGGTGCTCCTGTAAAAATAGTGTAACTTTTCGTTAATAAATAAATAAATCTTTTATCTTAAGTAATGTATATTTTTGTGTGGAAATAAAGCTCTTTTTATTTTATTTATTTAATGTTAACAATTACCTTTTGCATGAGTTCTAACACGACCTCGAACCTCTTTCTCTTGACATCGTCCGGGTCGGACTCCTGTTCAGGTTCCAGTTCAGCGCACACCTTCTTCATCAGCTCGTGTTGCTGATCGAACCTGGAGACAGACATAGACATTCATTTATCATACTAATGTTATAAATGCGAAAGTTTGTGAGGAAGTTTGGATGCTTAGATGTTTGTGGTTCAATCACGACTAAACGGCCGAACGGATTTGGATGAAATTTGGTACAGAGATACATTATAGACTGGAATAGCATATAGGCTACTTTTTATGTACCACGCGAGCAAAGCCGCGGGCGGAAGCTAGTTTATAATTAGAATTAGAATTATTTATTACAGTTAAAACAGCAAGCTTATAGGCAGTAGGCATTTTGGTTTATACTTTATGTAAACCAAAATGCCTACTGTCTATAATTAATGCTAATTATATAAGTAGGACAGTAGGATTTACCTCTGGTACTCGGCATCGTCAATCTTCCCCTTTGTAACGTATATACCTTAACATTACTAGTGAATCATCCTTTGTTCTTTAAATCAACGGTTTTTTGCACACGGCACGCGGCTCAGAGCTACTCGCCGCTCGGTCGCGCCGCCAGTCGCCGGCAAACCACTCTGGAGCTCGTACGCGTCACTTTGTACAGCGTCCTCCATACGAAGCTCCCGAGTTTCATAGAATTAATTTAATTTTATCTCCCTACGTTTTTGTGAGCCATAATAAAGTTAAATTCTGTGTTTTAACCCGTCATCGGTAAGTGCTGAACAATTCTCTTCACAAAATATTAGTAGGTAGTTTCGTGTCTTCTTGTAACGAACTTTTATTTGTTAATTTAACTTCCTTTCAGCTTTTCGCTTATCACGCATTGTAGAAACTAGGTATCTACACTACATTAGATACCTACTTCACTTTCACACCTTTCAGTTTTATCATTCATTTAATTTCACACTTTCAAAGTAGATACATTTTATATAACTTCTCATTTCATTTTTCATTCTCATTACTCATGTACACTCCGCTCTGATTGTGACATTCACACACCACCTAGTACTCTTCTCATCATCATCATCATCACCAGCACTTCATGCTCGCTCTTGCTAGGCTTCGGTGGTCACAATCAGGAGGAGATGGACACGGAATTTTTTGTGACACATTTATGTTACATTCCAGGGTCCAAAGTTCGGGCTTACTGTGTGGCCTTTTTCCCGCTCCCGTCGTCGACGACCAGCCGAATCACTGTATCTGATTTGGCGCGCACCCTGGATGACCTCCTCCTGACCTTGAGCGTTGCTACCTGACGCCACCTCATCTGGGATATCCGAGGAGAGTACCCTACTCCGACTTTCTCGAAAGCAAACGTAAAATCAGTGACCGGGGAATTGAAGAACCGTTTAATAAAATTTTATGTATACTATCAGTGCTTGTGTTCTTTACTTACTTTAACCGACCTGAGACGTATCACTGGCGCCCTTACGTGTTCAAAGGTTAGTGATTTTGCTTTCGGGGGGGTTGTTGTATTTTGGTGTTTGTGTGCTTTGTTTTTTCTAGTTTGTAAAACGTTATTTTCTTTCGCTTTATATTTTGGTTGCCAGCAACTAAGGTGTACGCAACAATTGAAGTTGTATTATTATTTTTTTTGTACAGTCATTTACAAAAATTTGCCTAAACCTTGTAATTTATTTCGTGTTTTTATTTGATCCGTGTGTTTTATTTACTATCAACATATTGCAGTACAATCAGCATAAAATTTTTGTGAACATATTTTTTTTATTAATTATTTTCTGTTTTTTAATTTTCGTTCGTACACATTAGTTGCAATTCATGTAGATTTTATTTTTGGTTGCAATTTTTTTAGATTTCCATTTTCTCATTTATAATTTAGAAAGAAAAACAACCAAAACGTTACTCACATTTAGTTTTTTTATTTGTAACAGACGGAGTATTTTGTTGTTTTTTTTTTTGTGACTGATAAGAATTGTTCAACGTTTACCGTTACATATTTTTTTATTGTCTTGTTAAATATGGCTTACCCGGTTAAATTCATGTCGCTTCAAAAAACTGAGCTTGAGTACGAAGTCGCTATTAGGGGTGAAACGCCTGCTTCTACTGTTCAGGATTTGCGTAAGCAAATTGCTAAGTGCGGTCCAATTTTTCCTTCGGAAGACATCCTCACCAGCCCTTTAGAAGTCGCAGACGACTTGAGCGGTGTAGTGGATGTTCTCGAAAGGGTTAATGGTAGTCTTGATTCAACGTTCTTGGACAAGAATACCTTGCTTCGTGCCCAAAACTTGCTTAACCATTTATATCATCGGCTTAATCGCATTGCTTGCGGCGACCAGAAGGAGCACTATGATCAATGTGTAAGCTTGTATAAGAAGGCTACTATAAAGCTTATTTCGCTTAAAGATTCAGCTACAGATCCGCTAGCCACAACAAATAGCGATCTTCCAACTACGTCTGTCAATTCCGTTGCGCCGGTTAACGTCACTGTTACTTGCGAAGGCAGCAATGATAATAGATATTCTAAATTAAAGTATGATGGGAAGACTTGTGTCCGCGCGTTCATTCAACGTGTAGATGAACTTTGCCAGGCTAAGAACATTTCGCGTGAGAAGCTTCTCAAGAATGCTACAGAAATATTTACGGGCGATGCCATCCACTGGTACAGGAGTATTAAGGATTCGATCACAACTTGGGACGAACTTGCAGTGTCACTGAGACGCGATTTCGGTCAGTCTGATTACGATTACAGATTGCTCTCTGAAATCAGGTCTCGCACACAGGGAGAATCAGAAAATATAATCATTTACTTGTCAATAATGTCTGGTCTTTTTTCGAGATTATCGAAAACCTTATCAGAAGAAGACAAATTAGAAATTATTCTCCACAATATTCGCCCTTGTTACGCGAGTACATTATCTTCTGTGTCAGAAATTAAAACTATTGAGGAGTTGAGGAATTTATGTCGTAACTACGAGAGTATACAATCGCGTCTTTCTCAATTTAAGGAGCCTCCACGACCGACTTCAGATACTCTGGCACCTGAGTTTGCCTATTCCGGTTCCTCAAATAGTAACAAACCAAGTCCCTATTATAGTAAATATAACAATAATTATAACAGGATGAACAATAATAACAATAACAATGGTAAACCTAATCCCAGTCAACAAAATAACAATACAAATAAAAATACTCAAAATTATGTACACGCGATCGATTCTTCAAATCAAAGACCGCGCTATTGCCCTCGTTGTCGTAATGACACGCACCACCTTAGACAGTGTACCGCTAGCAAAGATGAGCTTATTTGCTTTGTTTGCGGTCATAAAGGTGTCAAGTCTCCTGATTGCCCGAAATGTGCCGAAAATAGGAAACCCAATTCAAAAAACTAGTTTCGGAGAATTGTGTGAATGATAGGTCTAATGATCAAGATTGGCAGAACTGGCTGCTTACTATTAGTTTATTTTTTAAATCATACCACATTCACACAGTTCTCGACGAAAAAGTTCACGATCTCGATGATAGGCCTTACGTGGCAGTTCAGATCAATGGTTTTAAGGTTTCGGGTCTTTTAGATTCTGGCGCTGCTGTCACAATTATTGGTGATGGTACACATTCTGTACTCGAGAGTCACGGTTTCTCACTTATTGAGGAAGATTGTATTACAGTTACAGCAGCGGGTGGCCAAACATTGAAGAGCATTGGCTATATTAACCTTCCCATTACTTTCGAAAACCAATTTCACATTTTGAAGGCTTTCGTTATTCCAGGCATTAAGCCAAACCTTGTGTTAGGTATAGACTTTTGGCGTAAATTTGAACTTTGTCCTAGGTATATTAGCACCATTGTCACTAATAACAGTGAGGCTAATAGTAAATTTACTTACGGTGCTTCTCACCAAACCTTCATTCAAGGTTATACGAATTTAGACGAGTCTCAAAAGCAGCTGGCTGATAATGTTATCAAACAGTTTGAAGACATATGTTCTGATCGCAAAGGTCTTGGCGTTACCAGCCTTATTACGCATCACATTGATACCGGCGACTCCAAGCCAATTCGTCAGCGCTACTATCGTCTTTCTCCCGAAAAGCAGCGTATTTTGGTTGAGCAAGTAGACGAAATGCTCTCCTTGGATGTCGTTGAACCCTGTGAAAGCGCTTGGTCTTCGCCAGTCCTACTTGTTACCAAGAAAAATGGCCAGCCTCGCTTTTGTCTCGATAGCCGGAAATTAAACTCCGTCACAAAACGCGATGCGTACAATCTTCCGTACATTTCGGAGATCCTCGATAATCTGCGAGACGCACGCTATCTTTCTAGTATTGATCTGTCGAAAGCGTTTTGGCAGATACCGATTGCTACGGAAGATCGCGACAAGACGGCATTTTACGTTCCTAGCAGAGGTACGCTTCGTTTCAAACGTACAGCTTTTGGACTCACTAACGCCCCGGCCACACAACAGCGATTAGTCGATCAGTTGTTTACTGAATTTGACCTCAAGGTGTTCGCCTACTTAGATGACATTATCATCGTTTCGAAGGACTTCAACAGTCACGTAACCTTACTTTTACGTGTCCTCGATAAGTTAAAGCAGGCGAACCTTACTATCAACCTTGAGAAGTGTAATTTTTTCAGTTCACAACTCAAATATTTGGGATATGTTGTCGATAGCTCTGGCTTGAGGACAGACCCAGCCAAAGTTGACGCTATTTTAAATTACCCGACACCTACTTGTCGTAAAGACCTCAAACGCTTTCTTGGAACAGCGACTTGGTACAGACGTTTCGTCCCAGACTTTAGTACCATAGCTGGACCCTTAAATAAGCTTACTTCTTCTAAGAAAGGTACCCCTTCTTTTAAGTGGACCCAAGAAGCTGACTCCGCCTTCCAAAAGTTAAAAGAGTGTCTCGTCTCAGCACCTGTCTTATCCTGTCCGGATTACGGCAAGCCTTTTGAGGTGCATACTGATGCTAGTAATTACGGCATTGGTGCAATGCTTACTCAATCCATTGATGGCAAGGAACACCCAATCGCCTATATGAGTAAGTCTTTGTCAGCTGCCGAGAGGAATTACAGCATCACCGAACGCGAAACGCTTGCTGTCGTCGTGGCACTCGAGTACTGGCGCTGCTATATAGAAAACGGCCAGAAGTTTACCGTTTATACGGATCACAGCGCTCTGAAGTGGTTCCTCTCCATTAGTAATCCTACTGGTAGGCTAGCTCGTTGGGGTGTACGTTTGTCCGCTTTCAATTTCGACTTGAAACATCGACGCGGCGTCGATAACGTCATTCCCGATGCTCTTTCCAGAATTTTCCCAGTTAGTGCCATTAGTACTTCCAATTCATATTTGGACACTAAAGACTCTTGGTACAAAAATATATACAATGGTAGCTTAAATGACCCTTCTAAATTTCCAAATTTCTTGATAAAAAATAATTCGTTGTATCGTTTATCTAAAAACAAACATGAGCTCACGTCTGAATTCTCGTGGAAAGAAGTCGTACCCACTGAAGTTCGCGATGAAGTTATCAGGGAGAATCATTCTGAGCCCACTGCTGGTCACATGGGTATCTTTAAAACATACCGACGCCTTGCCTTACGCTATTTTTGGCCTGGCATGTACCAGGACGTTGTTAAATTTATAAGTACATGTGACAAATGTTTAGCCTACAAGTCTCAGAATCACCAGATGCTAGGAGAAATGGGTCGTCCAAAACAATGCTCACGTCCATTTCAGATGATCTCTATAGATCTGATGGGACCTCTTCCCACTTCTAAACAACGAAATAGCTACATTTTAGTTGTCACATGTTGCTTTTCCAAATTTTGCTTAATTTTCCCCATTAAAAGGGCTACTTCAGAAATTATAACAAAAATTTTAGAGGAATCCGTATTTCTTGTACACGGCATACCCCAAACTGTTTTGATGGACAATGGTACCCAGTTTACTGGCAAGGTCGCTGATGCCCTGTTTAGGAAATACGCTATTCCTAACGTTCATTATACCCCTAGGTATACCCCTCAGGTAAACTTAGTGGAACGTTACAATCGGACTATCATTACTTGTATTTCGATGTACGTAGACGATGATCATAGATCATGGGACTTGTTTATTCCTAAGGTGCAGTTCGCAATGAACAACTCCGTCAATGAGGCCACAGGCTATACGCCTTCGTTTCTAGTTTTCGGTCGCGAACTTGTTACTTGCGGTACACATTTTACCGATACTGATCTTGGCGGTAATATTGAGTTTCTACCACGTGATCCATACGCTGAAAATTTGGGTTGTTTGTCCAACATTTTTGACACCGTACAGTCCAAACTATGGCAAGCGCATGTTAAGAACACTTCACATTATAACTTGCGACGTAAATTTGCAGAGTTCAACGTTGGGGAAGTGGTTATGAAACGCACTTACTTTTTGAGCGACAAGGATAATAAATTTACCAAAAAGTTAGCTCCAAAATTTATTAAAGCTAAAATAATTGCCAAAAAGTCTCCTCTTGTATATGTGCTGCAGGATATGTCTGGCAAAAATTTAGGCTCCTGGCATATTAAAGATTTAAAACTTGTCGGTCTTAACAAGTAGTTTTCTTACCTACCTTTTGTTTTACTCGCGTGCGTATCACCACCTTGTTTTTAGGACCCAGTATTTGGAAGGTCTTAAGTTCATGAAACTTTTTACCTACTGAATTGTTAGAATACGTCAGTAATTTTAATAAATAGTTACTGCTGTTTTTATGGAAGCGTGAAGTATGATAGATGAAGAATGAAAGTGTTAACCAAATACAGATCTTTTTTCCTATGCGGATTTTATTCTTGTAGTATGATAAAATCCTTCACTGCGCGCGGGGGTATTGTAACGTATATACCTTAACATTACTAGTGAATCATCCTTTGTTCTTTAAATCAACGGTTTTTTGCACACGGCACGCGGCTCAGAGCTACTCGCCGCTCGGTCGCGCCGCCAGTCGCCGGCAAACCACTCTGGAGCTCGTACGCGTCACTTTGTACAGCGTCCTCCATACGAAGCTCCCGAGTTTCATAGAATTAATTTAATTTTATCTCCCTACGTTTTTGTGAGCCATAATAAAGTTAAATTCTGTGTTTTAACCCGTCATCGGTAAGTGCTGAACAATTCTCTTCACAAAATATTAGTAGGTAGTTTCGTGTCTTCTTGTAACGAACTTTTATTTGTTAATATAACTTCCTTTCAGCTTTTCGCTTATCACGCATTGTAGAAACTAGGTATCTACACTACATTAGATACCTACTTCACTTTCACACCTTTCAGTTTTATCATTCATTTAATTTCACACTTTCAAAGTAGATACATTTTATATAACTTCTCATTTCATTTTTCATTCTCATTACTCATGTACACTCCGCTCTGATTGTGACATTCACACACCACCTAGTACTCTTCTCATCATCATCATCATCACCAGCACTTCATGCTCGCTCTTGCTAGGCTTCGGTGGTCACAATCAGGAGGAGATGGACACGGAATTTTTTGTGACACATTTATGTTACATTCCAGGGTCCAAAGTTCGGGCTTACTGTGTGGCCTTTTTCCCGCTCCCGTCGTCGACGACCAGCCGAATCACTGTATCTGATTTGGCGCGCACCCTGGATGACCTCCTCCTGACCTTGAGCGTTGCTACCTGACGCCACCTCATCTGGGATATCCGAGGAGAGTACCCTACTCCGACTTTCTCGAAAGCAAACGTAAAATCAGTGACCGGGGAATTGAAGAACCGTTTGATAAAATTTTATGTATACTATCAGTGCTTGTGTTCTTTACTTACTTTAACCGACCTGAGACGTATCACCTTGTTAGCCTCTAGCCACGCCGGGCACTTCTCCAGAAGCTCCTTGAGGGAGGGATAGAGGACCTCCTTGTAAAGCGTGATGCCTCTGTTATAGCAAGCGTTCATAGGCTACGGCAACCACTTACCAACAAGTGGGCAGTAAGCTTGTTAGCCACCTTAGTTGTAAAAAAAAGACCGTACCTCGTGCTAATCTTCGGGGAGGCCTGGACTTCAACAGGATGATGATGAAGATGATGATGGTGATGATGATAATTATGATGAGATAAATATCGCCTGAGTTACCTCTGGTACTCAGCATCGTCAATCTTCCCCTTGTTAGCCTCCAGCCACGCCGGGTACTTCTCCAGAAGCTCCTTGAGGGAGGGATAGAGGACCTCCTTGTAAAGCGTGATGCCTCTGTTATAGCAAGCGTTCATAGGCTACGGTAACCACTTACCAACAAGTGGGCAGTAAGCTTGTTAGCCACCTTAGTTTAAAGACCATACGTCGTGCTAATCTTCGGGGAGGCCTGGACTTCAACAGGATGATGATGATGATGGTGATGATGATTATGGTGATGATCATGTTTATGATGAGAGAAATATCGCCTGAGTTACCTCTGGTACTCAGCATCGTCAATCTTCCCCTTGTTAGCCTCCAGCCACGCCGGGTACTTCTCCAGAAGCTCCTTGAGGGAGGGATAGAGGACCTCCTTGTAAAGCGTGATGCCTCTGTTATAGCAAGCGTTCATAGGCTACGGTAACCACTTACCAACAAGTGGGCAGTAAGCTTGTTAGCCACCTTAGTTTAAAGACCATACGTCGTGCTAATCTTCGGGGAGGCCTGGACTTCAACAGGATGATGATGAAGATGATGATGGTGATGATGATAATTATGATGAGAGAAATATCGCCTGAGTTACCTCTGGTACTCAGCATCGTCAATCTTCCCCTTGTTAGCCTCCAGCCACGCCGGGTACTTCTCCAGAAGCTCCTTGAGGGAGGGATAGAGGACCTCCTTGGACAGGAGGGACTGCATCATGCCCTGCATGAACGGGACGAACATGTTCTGATCCTGAAACGAGTCATCCCATTAAAATAAATATAAATAAATATTCCGGACATATCACACACGGTCAACTGATCCCAAACTAGACATAGCCTGTACTATGGGTACCAGAGACTGATATACATAATATATATATATTTAATACCCAGACACAGAACAAACATCTTTGTTCAATCACACAAATGTTTTTTCCATATTATATGTATAAGTATAATTTTAGTCATCTAAATAGTCAGATATTTTGTATATTTAATAGCTTTATTATTAACTACCCTCAAGTCATCATCATCATCATCATCATCAGCCTGTAGAAGTCCACTGCTGGACATAGGCCTCCCCTAAAGAGTTCCACGACGAACGGTCTTGAGCCTTCTCCATCCACCGACCTCCCGCAACCTTCACAATGTCGTCGGTCCATCGGGTGGGGGGCCTTCCAACACTGCGTCGCCCGGTTCGTGGTCGCCATTCGAGAACCTTTACTCCCCAACGGTTATCGGTTCTGCGAGCTATATGGCCTGCCCACTGCCACTTCAACTTGCTAATTCTGAGAGCTATGTCGGTAACCTTGGTTCTTCTACGAATTTCCTCATTTCGGATCTTATCACGTAGTGAAACTCCTAGCATAGCTCTCTCCATAGCCCGTTGTGCAACTTTGAGCTTTTTTACCCTCAAGTAAAAAAGGTCAAGTATAAAAGGTGTGAAGTCATTCAACGTCAAGAATTGCTGTTCTCATGCAAGTGGCATAATATTTTGTTTGAAGATTGCGGGTTCAAATCCCGTCCCAGTAGAAATATTTGGGATACCTATTACCTATAGAAAAATCTGGTTTTTTTTCATAGTTTTCTTTGAATTAGGTTTTTTAAGCTTGTGTTCTCACCTGTCCCCCCTCCGCGCCCCCCATGTTGAAGTTGCTGAACATGTTGGCGAGGTCCTGGTCTGACATGGGATTCTGCAGGCCCTCAGAGTTCGTGTTCAGGTTCTGTAACGTTTGCGATATCGCCGCTGACACCTGGAAATTGAAAATATTTTTTTGATTGAAAAAAATCTATGCAAAAATTTAATGAAATGAAATATGTTTATTAATTATTAATTATTAATTAGACAGAATACACAATAATATTTTTTTTACATAAACTAAAAACCGACTTCAAATTCCTGAAAATTTACAAGATTAATATCAACCTCTTTTTTTTGATATCAACCTCTTTGCGTTTTTCTTACCTACTAAGGATACCACTGACCACCTACACTTTCTAATAAAAAACAAAAGTAAGTATGACATCCATGCATAATCAATAATAACTCTTACGGTACTGACTGACTGAATGACAATAAAACGTAGTGGTTTTATTCTCTTTGAAAATCAACGCAGAGCCTAACCAAAATCCTAAGAGTATGAAATTTGCAGGGTAGCTTCCTGTTGTAACGTATGGGTGCACAGAAAGGAATTCCCGACACACAACCCCTAAGGTTAAAGTTTATGTAAAAATAGCAGCAGACGAACGAAGTCGCGGGGATAATAGATTATAGATAAAGATAGGGAGGCAGGACTTAAGCAGACTCATGCACAACGAGATTTTCTCGCTCTAAATTGGAGCAGCCCGCCTGGAGAGGTACCTCCGACTTACAGAAGATCGCTGCCAAATAACATTATTTGTTTCAAATAGTGTTGTGTTCCTGAGTGAGTAAGGTTTCCAGAGCTCTTTAGGGGGGAGGGGTTCGGCAGGCAACGCATTAGCAATGCTCCAGGTGTTGCTGATGTCAATAGGCGACGGTAACCACTTACCATCAGGAGGGGCGTTAGCCTGTTTGCCTCCGTATAACATAAAAAAAACACTTACCATCTACCTGTTTAATATTTAGGTAATTAGTCTCCCGTGCTTTGTGAGCCAAAACAGGCATGGTCTCAGCTTATTGCTGTTTTGAAAAATCTGCTGTTTTGAGGTCAAATCAGTTCAAACTCAATTATTCAGCTGTTTTAAGTATTAGACTTGATGTCAAACTTGTAGTACGTTTAACAATAACCTACATATGAAGATTATAGAAATACCAAAAACAGCAAAATTTGAAATAGTTTAAGGAATATCTCAAAAAAATGTTTTTTTTTCTGCTAATATTATTTCTTTTCGTTGATAGTATAAGTCGCCCCTTTATAAGTAGTCCCTTTTGGGCATTTTACATGAACCGACTTGAAGATGTCTGTCTGTCTGTACAGAGTGTAGTTTAGTAGTAGTAGTTTCTGGTAACCACGACACAGGGAATCCTATGGAGTCAGGACTGTAGGTGACTGTATGTTATGCAAGTACCTCGTCAATTTTCTCTTGAACGTTGGGATCAGCGGCCTCGACCGGCGCCGCGGAGCCTGGCTTCATCACCTGTGCTGCGGCTTCTGAAAAAACAAATCTATATTATGAAAAATGTCAGTAAGGGGGATTTCTTTCATCCAACTAAGGTGGCAAACAACCTTACGGCCCACCTGTTGGTAAGTGGTTACCGTAGGATATGAACGCTTGCAATACCAGAGGCATCATTTATACCTTAAAGATTGTCGGTTCCGCGAGCTATATGGCCTGCCCACTGCCACTTCAATTTGCTAATTCTGAGAGCTATGTCGGTGACCTTGGTTCTTCTACGGATTTCCTCATTTCGGATTCACATAGTGAAACTACGAGCATAGCTCTCCATAGCCCGCTGTGCGACTTTGAGCTTGTGTATGAGGCCAATAGTTAGCGACCAAGTATCAGTGCCATATGTCATCACTGGCAACACGCACTGATTGTGGACTTTCGTCTTGAGGCTCTACGGTATCTGCGACGAGAATATATGAAGAACTTTCCCAAACTAAATTTAGTTAGTTTAGGAAAATGCAAGAACTAAATCGACACTAATTATTCACTAACTAACGGTCAAGAGTACCCTAAACCGATGAGCATGTATGAGTTATTTTATGAGAGTGAATGAAGCAAAAGAGGTATGTCAGGTATGTCTAGGAAATAGGCGTTATTTTATGTATGTGTGTAAATCGACAGGGTCGATCCACGGCTTTCCACTTGCTACGATCCTGACATACCTCTTTTGCTTCATTCACTCTCATCACATTCCTCATACATGCTCATTGGTTTAGCGACACCATTATAGTGTTTCTTACCCGCCATTTTGGAGAACGTCTGAGCAATCTGATCCTGTGAGATCTGGTCCTCTGAAATAATAAAATTAAATTATCACCCAACAGTCATTATAAATACTCATAT
Organism: Anticlea derivata; assembly: GCA_947579855.1. Lineage (NCBI taxonomy): Eukaryota > Metazoa > Arthropoda > Insecta > Lepidoptera > Geometridae > Anticlea > Anticlea derivata. The sequence continues at coordinate 853,246 of OX388287.1, read as the reverse complement.
TTGGTATGTGCATGTCATGAGGAGGGATGAAAGTCATGTAACGAGAAGAGCGCTTGGTATGAATGTGGATGGATATAAGACTAGTGACTAGAGGAAGGCTGAAGAAAAGATGGATGGACTGTATTTAAGATGACATGAGAAAGAAAGAAGTGAGTGCGGAGATGACGGCTAACAGAAGAGAGTGGAAGAAAAAAACATGTTGTGCCGATCCCTCAAACGTAGCATCCATTTGGGAAAGCACATCTAATGGAGCTAAAGCAACTCACCCCAAAGAAAATCCTTCAGTTTTTAACAGCTGCTGGGCTTTGCGGTGAACTATAAAGGCCCTGTAAAGGGGCTCCACAAATAAAGTGGCGATCACAATAGGCCAGTTGTGGACGCAGTGACACCATAGCCACAAAAAGTAAATAAAAAATTAAAAAAATGTGCCGACCCCACGTAATGTGGGACAAGGGCAGGAAGATGAAGAAGACACATACATACTACTGTGTTGTGGGTATCAGAAACTACGAGTACCATGCCATAACACGCAGACTTATACATACATAGAATCTCGCCTGTTTCCCAGAGGGGTAGGTAGAGATTTATATGCACTATACTAGTGCTCTTAAACAGTGCGGCATGTCCTAGAACCTCAAATTCAAAGACGTGTGACATGATACGACGCACGAAAGGAGCCTCTAAGAGGCACTTTAATCCTTTCACTACACTGATTCTTTCACCGATGGTCATAGGGCCACCATACCACAACCTGGTTACGGACCCCTGTATAAGGTCCAAGGTATGACCAAGAAACAAACAGTGATATGACAAGCAAGGTATTTTGGTCCTCACCAGGCACACCGCTAAAGTTGCCGAGTATAGCTGCCATGTTGCTCTCAAATTGTGCCGCTGCCTCCTTGATAAACTCCTCGCTCCAGATGTTTTGGGGGTCAGCGCCCTCGGCCTTCGTGTCCTCGGGATTGTCAGTCCTCTTTGTCATGTCTTGGAGCGCACCTTGAAATTACATGTAAGCTTTAGTAATTATTTTTTTCAGGCATCAATAATTTTTTATTCTAGTAATATTATAAATGCGAAAGTTTGCGAGGATGTTTGGATGTTTGTTGTTCAATCATGCCGTAACGGCTCAACCGATTTTGTTGAAACTTGGAATAGATAAAGTACTTTGTATGTAGTTACCATGAAGCCGCGGAATAGCAATAAATATAATATATAGGTAAGTTTGTATGTACTTTTATTATTATTTTTAAACCTTAACTTTAACGAGAAAAATAAGTTACAATTTATACAAGTATTTTACAAAATACAAATTAAATTGGTTATAAGAGACTCCGACAAACATTTTACAATGACATTGAATAGATTATTATAATCTAGGTCGATAAATCCGTTCATCCTAAATTAAACCTAACTTATAGGGAGATAAGGTTCATAAAGTACCTAGATAATCTATTTTGGTGACCAATTTCAAATAAAGTTAGATCATTTCGTAAATTAAGAACTGGTAAATTTCACAGCCACATAAAAACTAACAAATACACCTAATGCGATGCAAACTAGCAAACATTTGCATTTGAATTAGCTACAATAGGTTAAGTTGTGTAATCTTTTCAACATGATTTTAAGCAAATCAGCCACTTACTGTTCAATAGGTCGTCCAATTCAGGGTCAACGTCCTTTTTTGATTCCTCCTTGTTATCCGACATGATTATGAAAATAACTAAAAATCTGTGTAAAATTCGTAAAAGGAAATTGAAAATTGGATTCAAATTAGATTTCTTTCATTCACGATTCCGTGTGCGACCAACCGCGAGCGATGATCAGATGATCGCTGTCAAGTGTCAAATTGACAGTCATGTGACAACCATTGAAATGACATACATGACGGCATGTTTTTTTTTATGTTTTTCCCTTTCGGGCTGGCTATGGCATCTTAGACCAACAAAAGTGAACGATAGCACACGACAACCATCATTGACCCTATTTGGAAATAGGCGTGATTTTATGTACGTATGTATAAAATTACATTCTATGTAAGTATGTCACACGTAATCAGCATGTATAGCCAGCCGCAAAAGGAAAAAAAAAAAGATTCAGCGCGGATTTTGAATTGAAAAGTTTTTGTTTATTTGTCGTACACGTAACGTAAGCTATGCAATTAAGAACTCTTTTTTTATAATTCAAATAATCCTGGCCGAAAGCAGAAAAATCAAAGGATAATTCAAACCCCTGTCCAATATCCGTCTTTCAAATGAAACGAACAAAAATCTATGGCGACTTGTAACGAAATGTGTGCACTTTCGTAAAAAAAATATAAAAACAAACAAAAAAAAACCGAAAAAGCTTTCAAAAGGTAAGTAGTGTCTCTTCCTTATTGTAAAACCGTGTGATAACTACGTTAGAAGTCCCTCTGCAAGGCGCACTTCTTCTTCTTGTCGTGTGACTGATTCTTTCTTGGTCATCCTGTATTAGGTCAGTGACGAGGTTGAGGTATGGTGGTGCACTTTAACTGACCGACGACCTCGGTGGGCGTAGCGGCCGAGTGCCCATCTGAGACGCAATGGGTGCGGGTTCGATTCCCGCTGCAGGACTAATGTTTGCATGACCTGCAAATATTTGTCCCGGATCTGGGTGTTTTGGTAGTTTCTGATGCCCACGACACATGGAATCCTAGTGTGGGGGACTATGTATGTGACTCTCTTTTTTTATTTATTGCAGGAGTAAATAATATACTTCTTACAAGAAGACTTGATGAAGTAGAATATTATCTCCATCGGGTAAAATCAGTTGATTCAATTTATGAAGATTATGTCTAAGAAGAAAGTGTAAGTACCTAATTATAGCTAAATCATTTCTAAATTATGACTAAGCTGTCAAGCTTAGTATAATGAAATCATTTCTAAATTATGACTAAGCTGTCAAGCTTAGTATAATGCGCTCAATTAGGTATAGTAACCAACTAATGTGCATTGGAGAATTAAATATTTTGCTTAAATTTTTATAATTTTTTTAGGTAACATTACTATTGATTTTTGTTTTATAAACAAAAACCATGAGTGCACAGAAAAAAGCTACTATTGCGTAAGTTGTTTATTTTTCTTTTATTTATTTTAAACCTATTTTTACTCTATTTATCACACATGAGATCCAATGTTATCAATCTCATGTATCATATGTACATTCAGCAAAAGAGACGTTTCATCAATATATGGAGCCTGGGCCTGCACTGTGTACACTACTCTAAAATATGGTTAAGCAATAAAGTAAACGTATTTAATTGGTTATTTTATTTAAATTGACTTCGTTCTAAGGTAAATTAAGATTTTCTTCGAAAAAGAGAGCAACACACAGCGCTGCTTACCAGAAGAACTATTCTTGTACCATCGCATTTGTCTTCAAATTAATGAAATTGTATTTTTCTTGTAATCTCCTATTTTTTCCTAATTTTTCTATGTAGTGTACATGGACCAGGCCCAGAATGAAATGGCTCCTTTGATTTAGCCACTATAGTGTGAAAAGGTTCTACAGTGGCCACATCAAATTGGTTGACTGTACATATCCTTACTAATTTTGAATCCAGTCAAATTTCCCAGTGTTCCGGCGGCCGGCGATGCCCCCCCAGATAAAAAGAAAGATGACAAAAAGGGTAAAGGGGGTAAGGAAGTGGAGCCTGAGCCGGAAGAACCACCGAAGACACCGTCACAAATCTTGCAAGAGTAAGATTGCTATCATCAATCAATCCCCACCAATGATCATCAATCCTCACTTATAATCATCAATCGTCAATAAATCGGCGAAAAGCACAGACTGTTTCAACTCAATTCGAGAGCCGCGCCGTGCACCATCCACAGTCGCAATCAAAAGTCATACGTGCTGAAGGTGCCTGCGAAGCATCGCGATATGTTCCTCTCTTCGTTCCGACGATAGTTTGGGATGCGCCAAGGAAGGATAAGCCCTGGTTTTTTTTTTCATCTATCATTCATCATTTATTTTTTTATTTATTTGAGTCACCAACATTGTGTACACCAATTCATACAAAACAATACATACCTTATTACTAACAAGCCAAGTATCACAATAATTATAGGAGACAGACAGCTATTTATTATGAATTGAGCGAGAGTGAGGTAAAAGTTATCATCAGTTCTTAAGGCGCTACACAAATCATAATAAAATGTCGAGTGGGCGGAGTGAAGAAAGTGACAGCGCTATGTAATATAATTGAATGCGGAAAGAGATAGCAAGCGTTAGAAGGCGCTCGAAAGTAATCGACGTAAGCGAAATATAAGAATATCTAATATATATCGATTATCTTAAAAACTATCCATTTTTTTTTAAAGTGATTTAGGTACCCAATTTAAAATATTGTCTAACACAATATTTAAAAAAAAAGTTATTTTTGTTGTCTCAGAGTATTTTCAAACAACTGTTGCAGAGGAGGTCAAACTTTAAAAAATAAATCTATCGAGAAAAGTTTTACCAATCGCGTTTCTGTCTTGGATTTACGTAAATAAAATGCTCAAGTTATCTTTGTCATAAAATTCAAAAATCATAAAACAATTTAACCCTCACCTTATCAATCATCAATCTCATCAATTCCCGTTCATCTTCATAGATCAATTATGTTACAGAGAAGCTGACATGAGAGCTTTTGAACGCAAGAACCGCTTCAAGCGCCGCTGGCCAGAGATCACCAAAGTCAAGTTGAGCACCAGGCCGTGGCGTCCACCGCCACCGCCACAGAAGATGCCACCGATTGTAAGTCACATAATCATCGTCATTATTTCAGCCTAAATACTTGCACTTCTTCTTCTTGTCGTGTCACTGAAAGAAAGAAAGAATGACCTAGGTCAGTGATCAGCCAGGCTATTGTGTAAGCAAAATGGTAATGAAGATCGCAATTTTAAGGATGATTTTATCAATTTTAGCGATATATGAAGTTTTTCAAACATGATATGGAAGAAGCCAAGGTCTTGTAGTTTTCCCTTGTCAAGTTTGGAACGTTTTGAATGTTGCTAAGATTGTTAAAATTACCCTCAAAGTTACGATCTTCATTGCCATTACGCTTACACAATTGCACCACAGGTACTTGCACAGCTGAACATAGGCCTCTCTTATAGACATACATACATACATACTTAACTATAAATAGTTGTATGCAACGTACCTACATAATTATTGTAGCATTGATTTAGATAATAAGTTACTTTGTATATTTTTTGCAGTAAATAAATACATTTTAATTTTTATAATGGTGTTGATGTTGACGATGTTAATGTTTTATTTTATTTATTCAGGGACAATAAACACCTACAATATATAATCTTAGATTTAGGTAGTGTTAAATAAGTAGGTACCTACTGAATGATGGTAATATTTTAGCCCACTACATTATCCACATTTTAAACAAAAAGTGCGCCACTGGAGGCATTAATCAAATGTTACGTAATAAAAAAAATTGATTATAATTGATAAATAGTGAAATTGAATTGATACTTACCATTTAGATCAGGGATTCCCAACCTTTTATCCTATGTGCCTCACCCAACGTTATGCAAAAATACTACGCCCCCCTAGGGGTTGAAATGGGGTGTCGAAATAATAAAATTAAACAAACAATGAAAATATGAATGTGTTAGTTTATTTTTATTTTAATGACAAGTAGGTACATTTAGTGAGAGCACTGTGGCTGGACTTTATTAACCATTCCCTTTTCATTCTCAACGCGCGTGAGTATTTTAAGATTTTAAGGAAATACACATACCTACACAGCTAAAGCCGCCGCGCCCCCCCTTGAATCACCCCACGCCCCCCAAGAGGGGCGCGACCCACTGGTTGGGAATCCCTGATTTAGATGTTGATGTCGAACTTGATGTTGATGTGTTTTCCAGTTTATCGAACGTCCGGAGATTACCACTCGTCATTGGGTGCCCCCCTACAGGCGAAGACATCGGAAGAGGCCCAGGCTTGCTAGAATACCAATGGAAGAAATGACTCAGCCTCTTACCGAAAGCACTAAGCTGAGAAAGGTGAGTTTTCAAGGTTTCAAGGGCTTACTGGGGAGCACTCATCGCCAGCCTGAAGAGACTCTGATAGACGTAGGCCTCCCCCTAAGAGAGTCAAAATAACCAGTCTCGAGCTTTGAACCTACACAATGTCGTCGGTCTGTCGAAATCTCCACAGCTGAACATAGGCCTCCCCCAAAGAGTGCCACGACGAACGGTCTTGAGCCTTCTCCATCCACCGACTTCCCGCAACCTTCACAATATCGTCGGTCCATCAGGTGGTGGGCCTTCCAACACTGCGTCATCCGGTTCGTGGTCGCCATTCGATAACTTTTATTCTCCAACGGTTGTCGGTTCTGCGAGCTATATGACCTGTCCACTGCCACTTCAACGAGCTAATTCTGAAAGCTATATCGGTGACCTTGGTTCTTCTACGGATTTTCTCATTTCGGAATTCATCACGCAGCGAAACTCCGAGCATAGCTCTCTCCATAGCCCGTTGTGAGACTTTGAGCTTGTGTATGAGGCAACCATGAGTCTTGTGTAGTTAGCGACCAGTCTTAGTGCCATATGTCATCACTGGCACTAGTTATAAAATAAGGCTAAGAAAACATTGTAAATCATTTTATTGGGCACAGATATGGCACAATTTCGCGCAAGTCGAGAAAAACAAAATGATGCTCCAAGGTAGCATCGGATGCAACTCGAAGCGATACTCGTCTACTGCTTGCGGTTAGCTTAATACTAATACTGTGACTTGCTTGTGTTACTGATTCTTTCTTGGTCACCTGTATAATGAGGTCGAGGTGAGGAGGTATGCCCCTGAAAAGGGCATGTCCTTGTCCTTGTCCTCGTCCTCGGGCCGTGAAAGGATTAAAGTGTACCAAGAATGCTTGTTGTGTCACTGATACTTTCTTGGTCATCCTGTGTTAGGTCAGTGAGCAGGCTGAGGTATGGTGGCCCTGAAATAGGCCTATGACAGTCGGTGAAAGAATCAGGGAAGTGAAGGTTTAAAATGCGGCTCTTAGAGACTCTTTTCGTGCACCAAGAATGTTAGACATGCTCTCTCAGCTGAATGCTTTCTAAGGGGGTAGTCAGAGGCATTTACTAACATTTGGCACATGCCCACAATTTACAGTAGAGAGTATTCTTATTATTAGTCCATCGCCTTAAGTACTGGCTTCCTCACGATGTTTTCCTTCAGCTTATTGAGTCAGTTTTTCCGAATAGAAAAACGCATTGGTGCACGACCGTTCGAACCCACGACCTTGGGATCCAAAGTCGGTGATCCTCCCACTAGGCCGACACAGCTAACCTCTTCTAGTATTACATTTCTTAATATCTCAGGGTCTCAGACCGGGTGCATAGCTGCCGTCTGCCGCGCCCTATTAGAAGAAAAACCAGCTTCACAACTCGTTAGGCGGGACGTTGACGAGTGTATCTTAGCCGGAGACTCTTATTACAGGCGATGTTTACTCTCCCTCAAGTGTTACAAAGGTGAGTGGAGCTGCGATGATGGTGGTGAAGAAATATTCCGGTGGCCGTGGTGGCCCCGGCTGAAGAATAGGCCCCTCCATATTTTACCTATCCGCGGATGTCGTAAGAGGCGACTAGGGGAAAAAAGCTAGGGGATGGGCAGCAGCGTCCCTCATTTTCACAACTATTGCGACCCGCTTGCCCAGCGTGGTGAGTATGGGCAAATCCCCCCACATGATAAGGATTTCGCTCTGTCTGTGGGGGAGGCCGTGTTCGGCAGTGGACGTCGTATGGCTGAAATGATGATGATGAACACTTTTTGCCTGACCTTTAACACAATATTTCAGGAAAACCTGCACTTCAACTTAATCAGCTGTTAACGTCTTTCTATCTTCACGACACGAAATATACCGTGAAGATGGTGGAAGTGGAGAGAGGGTTGCTGGCTAAGCATCCTGATAATATCCAAGCCGAACCTGATCTAATGGCGTAAGTTTCAATTTCCGACGTTGACCTTCGTGACCTTGACCCGGACCCCGACCTTGACCCTGACCTTGTTCTTGACACGCAGCAAGGTTTGCTCGCTAAACATCCAGTTAATATCTAATGCGAACCTGATGAACGTTGGACTTAGCCGGACCCTGACCTTGACCCCGACCCTGACCACGCTAGTTTGAGCAAAGCCTAAGACCGAACCTAACTAGTTGCCGCAACCGACTTAGTTTCTTGCTTTATTAGCCTCGAATAACGTAGTTTTCTACACACATCGGTTGCCTCAACCGACGTAGTCAACTCAATTTAACACTTAACTAAATTTAACTTGGAGGAGGATTGGAGCAGCCCGCCTGGAGGTACCTCCGCTTTACAGAAGATCGCAGCCAAATAACATAATATGTTTCAAATAGTGTTGTGTTCCTGTGGAGAGTAAGGTTGCCAGAGCTCTTTAGGGGGGGCAACGCGTGCGTGATGCCTCTGCTATTGCAAGCGCTCATGGGCTACGGTAACCGCTTACCAACAGGTGGGCCGTATGCTTGTTTGCCACCTCAGTACTATAAAAAATACACTTTTCAGCCTGATGGAGAAACGTGTCGGACAAACATACATGATGATCCTCAGCGTTGGTGCCACTCACCACTTCCTGTTATGGGGACACCCCCCCACTGAGGGGGGTACCAATGTGCGCACTATTGCCTATATACTGGACCCTAACATGCTGGATGAGTTTGGAAAGCCTAATAAACTGTGAGCAACCCTAATTTTCTTTTTACATAGTAGGTTTTCAATGCCTCTATCTTACTTCTTTTGCGTACATAGGCTACTGTAACTACTTACCAACAGGTGGGCCGTATGCTTGTTTGCTACCTTAGTTGTATAAAAAAAAAAGAAAAAAAACTGTTTGTGACCTTTGTACTAGGATTCCCAATGTCGCGGGTATCAGAAACTACGAGTACCATGGTACCACAACAACCAGTCCCGGAACTAATTGCAGATCATGCAAACATTTGTCTCCCAGCGGGAATCGAACCCGAAATTATTGTTATTGGTTCTCTAAATGACCCCTAAAACGAAATATTATGAAAATTAAAAGTAAATCCGGAGATAGTCTAATTGAACACTTAAAATATTTTGAACATTTTTTAAAGACTACATTTAGCACTACATACATACAAACGTAAAATCACGCCTATTTCCCAGAGTGGTAGGCAGAGACCAGGGCTTCCCACTTGCTACGATCCTGACATACCTCTTTTGCTTCATTCACTCTCATCACATTCCTCATACATGCTCGTCGGTTTAGGGTACTCTTGACCTGGCCTTTGTCCAAAACGTTACCGATTTGGTCACTAAACATACGCCTAAGTCTTCCGCTTCCAACGGTTCTATTCACACTCGCCTTATACACCTGTTTCGTCAATCTTCTTTCGTTCATTCTCTCTACATGACCAAACCATCTCAGCATACCTTTCTCAATCCTCATCACTACGTCTTCTTTCACTCCACAAGGCTCTCTATCACACTTTTCCTCACTCTATCTTTCAAAGTTGCTTAACACATTAAGCACTATTAAAAATATTTCTAAATAAATAATAAATATTTCGGACATATCACACACGGTCAACTGATCCCAAACTAGGCATAGCCTGTACTATTGGTACCAGAGACTGATATACATAATAGATATATATTTAACACCCAGACACAGAACAAACATCTGTGTTAGTATGTTTGTTCAGTGCGGGAATCGAGCTCGCGACCTCTAGCGCAGAAGGTAGAGTTACTACCAACTGAGCTATGAGGCCAGTCAGAATTCAGCCTTATATATTTGTATATTTGTAGGTTTGGTGCGGGCGCGTTCCTCCGCTACGCCGGCATCACATCCTTCGTACTGGACTTCCTCTCCAACTACGGAGACCTTGACGCAGCCAAGAAAGGAACCCCAAAACCGCCTATCACGCTGACTAATATTGAAGTTAGTATTGCTTGCCGTGTCACTGATTCTTTCTTGGTCATCCTGTATTAGGTCAGTGAGCAGGTTGAGGTATTGTGGCCCTGAAAAGGGCCTATGGCCGTCGGCGAAAGAATCAGTGTAGTGAAGAATTAAAGTGCGCCTCTTAGAGCCTCCTTTCCTCCTCCATATCTAGCTATCCGCGGATGTCGTAAGAGGCGACTAAGGGAAAAAGCTAGGGGATGGGCAGCAGCGTCCCTCATTTTAACAACAATTAACTGCGCTCGCCAACCCGCATGCCCAGCGTGGTGAGTATGGGCAAATCCCCCCCACATGATAAGGAATTCGCTCTGTCTGTGGGGGAGGCCATGTTCAGCAGTGGACGTCGAACGGTTGATATGATGATGATGAAAATGATAATTGCATGATTTTGATCGCACCATTATCATACAGTTACGATGGTCGCCACCTTCGCTTCATTGATTTCATTGATTCATTGGTTTCATAATGACTGCCATTGTTAAACGACTGTGATAGCAGAATACGACAAGTGTCAAAAGTGGCCATTTTTCCATTGAACCATTGTCATTTTGAAGGCATTTAATTAGTAGAATTGGGCCTCTGATGTTATGAAAAAGTTCTCTGACGTCTGACATATCAATGACTACCCCTTTACTTATATTTAAGTTTCTCTATATACAGGTGGTTCAAAAAGAGCCACTACAGCGTGTCCCGAACTACGAGCTGGACATGAAAGCTCTGACGATACACTGTCGCAGTGAATGGGACAGCATGAACATAAACGCCCTCATTGAGAAGAAGAGGAAAGAGGTAAACTGCTGGTATTCCTATTTTAAAGTAAGTCATAAGAGGCGGGTAAGGGAAAAAGCTAGGGGATGGGCAGCAGGGGACGCTGTTATCAATAATATCCCTAATAACAATATAAGCTTTTTGTTTCTATTTGATTTTTAAAGCTAAAAGATAACCCACAATAAAGGAATACCAACTTTTTTTTTAATAATTTCCAAAAAATTTGAGACGCTTTGAGCCGTTTGGATGTCCTAAAGATATTCGATCCGACTGGAAGTGTCTCCGTATCTAGGGGAAGGTTGCGGGTTCAAATCGGGAGTCGATTTTTTGGGATATTGTAAATAAAGACGGTCAAGTGCGAGAACTCGCGCCCTGTGGCTTCTGTACCATTGGTCGTGGGTTCGAATCCCGGTCGTGCACCAATGGATTAATAAAAACTCTAAGTGTAGGAATTGACAAACTTATATTTGCGGTCGCTCACGTAGTCATTGTATGACATTGACCGCAAATATAACTTTGTTTCCTAAAAAACTTCGAGATTCCTCAATTTCAGACTTTTCCCTTTAACTGTTTTACAAAAGCTCCTAGCATTCCAAATTTCAGAATAGTGAGGTAACTGAAAGTACCCTAGAGGTTTTTCATTTTAGCCATTTCCATACAAAAATTATACATTAATTGCCATATCTTTTTAATGCATTCAGCTAGAGCTTTGATTTTTATACGGCACCTTATGCCCACAGACCTTAATAGGTGGTAAACAAGTTGATAACTTTAGCCGTGTCTGAGAAAAAGGGTCTTGACATACGGCCAGACAGACAGTTCTGTTTTTCCAAATGAGGTGCGGAACCCTAAATATCAAGCTCTTTATTGTACACAAAGTAAAGAAATCCAGATTTGTTTGTGGTTCGTCCTCAGGGTCAGTACCCGCAATGTTCACTCTCGGCTGTTAGTCTGGCGACGTCGCGAGCCACGGGCAGGAGGAAGGTCCGGGATTTCTACCAGAAGTCCCCCAAGGAGGTCAGTATTTCTAAAGTCGAAGTTAAGTAGAAGGCCGTGGTGGCCCCGGCTGAAGAATAGGCTCCTCCATATCTACCTATCCGCGGATGTCGTAAGAGGCGACTAAGGGAAAAAAGCTAGGGGATGGGCAGCAGCGTGCATATTAACAACGATATTCATTTCATATTCATTTCATTTATTGCCAACATGTACATGGATACGGCTTAGGTGTAAGGGTAGCTTAAGTAAGTACATGTACCCTGTAGGGCGCTGCAAATGTCTTGTTTTACATACATTTAGATAATAATAATAATTGGTAACTTATTCATTAAATGTCAAATAACAGTGTAGTGTAGACAGTCAAAAATAGCATTGGTTAAAAACGATTCAGGTTAAGTTAGGTATCTATTTATGATGTCGTCAGTCGTTTATTTATTATAAAAGCTATCAGATAGGAATTCTTCCACCGAGTAATAGCATTTATTTAAGAGTAGATTTTTTAATTTGTTATGGAATACGGAGTCTTTTAGCTCTTTTTTAATAATGTCAGGAGTTTTATTGTAGATATTTATTGACCTAAATTCAGGACTTTTGTCGAGTATTTTTAGTTTTGCTAATAATAGCTCTAACTGCGCTCGCCAACCCGCATGCCCAGCGTGGTGAGTCCATATCATAGGAATCCCCAGCAAATCCCCCCATATGATAGGAATTCGCTCTGTCTGTGGGGGAGGCCATGTTCAGCAGTGGACGTCGTACGGCTGAAATGAAAATGATGATGATGAATATGAATAAAAGGGCGTGTGTGTTTCAGCCGGCGCCGACGCTGCCCATAGCCCCTGAGAAGGCGCCCCCCGGACCCACCCAGGAGCAGATTATGTCACTGCGCGGCGAAGACTTCTTCCTGTACTGTCCTCGGGTGGACGGACATACATTTGGCAGGTAGACATAGACATACACATAGACAGACATTTATTCACGAACTTGGCACACAATACACATCACAATAGAAAAAAGACACAGAGAGCGAAAATATAAAACAAAGACAGAGAGGTAACACACCAAAACTTATTAAAAATAGCACGTGAAATGTGAGGTGAGCTCAAAACGATCAAGTATGGTCAAGTGTGGTCAAGTGTGAGGCTTCCGTACAGTTAAATAAAATAAATATTCCGGACATATCACACGCGGTCAACTGATCCCAAACTAGGCATAGCCTGTACTATGGGTACCAGAGACTGATATACATAATAGATAAATATTTAACACCCAGACACAGAACAAACATCTGTGTTTATCACACAAATGTTTGTCCAGTGCGGGAATCGAACCCGCGACCTCTAGCGCAGAAGGCAGAGTTACTACCAACTGAGCTATGCCTTGAGGTCTGTCAAATTGTGTGCAAGTTCAAGTGGCAGTGGGCAACTGACAACCGTTGGAGAATAAAGGTTCATGAATAGGCCCCACCCGGTGGACCGATGACATTTTTCACTCTAAATTGGAGCAGCTCGCCTGAAGAGATGCCTCCGCCTTACAGAAGATCGCAGAAGAACGCGTGCGTGATGCCTCTGGTATTGCAAGCGTTCATAGGCTACGGTAACCACTTATCAAAAGGTGGGCCGTATTCATGTTTGCCACCTCAGTAGTATAAAAAAATTGTTTGTGATAAGTTTGAGGACAAATTATGGAAAAAATTACAACGTTTGTATGCGCGCACCTATAGAACAAACTACCCTCAATTGTTAACAAAATATAATATTATTATGATTAAAGAGCTTAGCTCTTGTCGGTGCAATGATGCAATTTCCTCCATTCTGATCTTTCCAATGCGAGCTCCTATACTTCCTTATACGACATGTCGGCAGTCTTCTTTGTATCTGGTTCATGTAACTAATTCTTGATCTTCCTCTGCATCGTTTTCCTTCTACCTTTTCTTCAATGATGTTCTTTAAGAAGCTGTCATGTCGTATAATATGTCCAATCATTTTTCCTCATCTGTTTTATTTATTTATTTATTTACGAAAAGTTACACTATTTTTACAGGAGCACCTAATGCAATAGTGTACCATTATCCTTTAAATTATTATTATTATACATATCAAACATTGTATATAATACCTACTAGTTAAGAAACAACAAACATTAATCTTCAATTAATAATTTCAAATTACATAATGTAAAGCCTAATAAAAAGTAAATAGAAAAATTCGTCAATCCATATATGTCAAATAACAAAATAGTATATATTTTGTACAGTCTTAATCAAAACCCTATATCTTCTACTCGTTTTAGCACTTCTTCATTCGTAACTTTCTCCATCCTCCTCCAACACCACTTTTCAAACGCTTCCAGCATCTCTCTGTCCCACTGTGTCATTGTCCATGTCTCACAACCATATAAAGCTAAACTAAATATTAATTCAGTACAAAAATATTTATTCATTCATTGAAGTCTTTAAAAGTTAATTAGCACATCGTGTTAAAATCACTTTATCTTAATCACCGTAAAAGTAGGTAGAGTTTTTACATAAATAAATAAATATTCCGGACATATCACACACGGTCAACTGATCCCAAACTAGGCATAGCCTGTACTATGGGTACCAGAGACTGATATACATAATAGATATATATTTAACACCCAGACACAGAACAAACATCTGTGTTAGTCACAAATGTTTGTCCAGTGCGGGAATCTCTCTCAACTGAGCTATGAGGCCAGTCATGGGTTTTTCTCGATAGTTTGCACGACCAAGATTCGATGCCAGGACCTGTGGATGGGAAGGTGGGGTCACTATTACACTCCACCACGGACGATGATGACAATTGCCACCATTGATGACGATTATGAATGGTGTCTTATTCACAGGGACGACATGATACCGCGGCCCAAGTCGGAGACGGTGCTGCACAGCCCCGTGGAGATAGCGGACAAGAACTACCACTCGCAGTACCAGCAGCTTGACGCCGAAAAGTGGCTGCTGAGAGCCACTAGGCACATGGCCAGCTACCGGTAACTCACTCTAATCCCACTAATCTACTATGTTACATATAAACTGGACTTCAACGAAGCAACTCGTTTCACTCTTTGCCGCAATAGTACCTAATTACCACCAACACTACATGGCGACCTTGCCACAGCGGACGGAGTAAGATGAAACATTATAGAAGAAAGAAGATTACCTTATAGAAGATCAGAAGAAAGAAAAATGAAAATTATCATATAGAAGAAAGAAGATTATTTTAGAAGATAAGAACAAAGAAGCATGAACAACACAATATAGAAGAAAGAAAAAAAAAACAGGATGGGAAAAACAGTATCGAAAGAAACAAACACACGCACTACAGAAATTTTATTGACCTTCATACTCGTTTTGTTGAGTGGTGCTGCTGTATATTTCATTTTGAGGAAGTGCAAGAAATCAACTGTAAGAACTTTGAGAAGAGAATTAAAAGCTAATAGCTTGAGCGTCATTTTCCGTCCTGAAGCAATTAAAACAAAGAATTTAGAAGAAAGAAGAAATCTATGTTGGTGGAGCCAGGGAAAATACCCGGCTCGAAAGGTGCGGTGTCCAGGGACCATGCCCGGCCCACGGTGTCCAGGGTATAGCCCGGCCCATGCAACGAGCAACGAGCGTCTTGCTACGAGCGACCTGCGACGTGCGACCAGCGACGTGCGATAGGTGACGTGCAATCAGCGACACGCCGCGACCGTTTAGCACAGCAGATCAGCCTGCTACAACAGGAGGTCCTTGGTATATTTTACGTATAGACAAGTAAGTCAATAGGTTTTTTTTTTAAATATATAAAAGAATATAGAAGAAGCTAGGTTTATTTAGTAAATGTAGGTCCTGCGCGGAGACAAAAATCAGTCGCAGCGCAACAAAAAATAGAGTTAGCGCATAGGGAGTATCAGAAATTAGAGTCATCTTTGTTCGAGGTCTATAGTAAAATTGAAAAATCGGAGATAAGTGCCCAATGTCTTCAAACAATTAACTCATTAATTAATGATATTCGCATAACTTTTAACAAGATCGTGAGTTTATCCTCATCGCAGTCAATCAGTCGGTTAGAAAACGCAGCAAAAATGGCTTCGGAATCTTTCGATATTAAAACCACCTTGGCGCTATTGCCCATCATGAATGACAAGGAGGAGGTCACAAAACAGTTAATCGATGGAACACAACTTTACAGCTCAATGATAGCAGAAACAAAAAAAAAACAAACAATTAATCGATTTTGTGTTGAAAACACGACTATCCGCAAGTGCTAAACTGCGTTTAAAGTGCAGTTATAATAGTATTGAGAGTTTGATTACTGATATGCGTAAATATCTAATCCAAAAGAAATCAGCTGTAGCCATACTGACACAACTTTTTACCAGTAAGCAAGAAAACAGATCGATAGAAAATTTTGGAAATTACATAGAAAAGCTTTTTGTGAATTTAACTCTTGCTCAGGCCGATGATGACGACACTAAGTTAAATGTATTGCGTCCTATCAACGAAAAGCTTGCGATTAAACTTTTTTCTGATGGATTAACTGACACACGCCTGAGTATCATTTTAGCTTCTCGTCAGTTTGAATCGTTACCAGAGGCAATTAGAACAGCTGTTGATGAACAGATAATTTCACCTAACGAGGAACATGCTTACAATATAATGAGGCATGAGCAGAATTACAACCCTCAAAAACGTGGCAGTTATTCAAATAGCCGAAATAATAATAATTTTCAGGTTCGAAATCAGTCTAATTATAACAGTAACTATAGGCAAGGTAATACAATACCACCTATGACGTATGGTAATAGATGCGTGCGCGGGCGCTTCGGGCGCGCGCGAGGGGCTGCGAGAGGTCGCGGGGCATATCAACAGGCACGTGCCGCGGTGCCTCAGCCTACATGGGCCCACGAAATTCAGCACGTTTCGCAAAGGGAAAGTACGGAATTTCCCGAACTCACATGGAGGGGGGAAACTGGGGTTAACCATTCGCAAGAGCATACGGTAAATGCATCCGATAATGAGTTTTTCGTTCCCCACTCGGTAAATGAATATTTTATTTCTAATTGTGTTATGTATGTATATCTATAAGTAGGTAGATGCGGCTGCGCCGCATATTACGCGTAGTCTACGAGCCAATAAACCAGTGTAAATTATACCGTCTTTACGTTAACACCTCTGTAGGCATCCTATATAACATTTGCGACGAGTACCCACTTACAAAAAAAATGTTCGGCACAAATTCAACTTTGGGAGCTATTTCCAATTTTGATCACCATACCCAGGATTGGAAGCTTTACAAGGGGCGGCTTCAGCAATGGTTCATCGCTAACAGCATCGGCGAGGATAACGATAAAGCTGGAGTGAAAAGGAAGGCGGTATTGTTGAGTGCACTCACTGAGAACACGTACCAACTAGCGTGTAATCTCGCTTTGCCCGAAGACTTAGATACGAAGAACTATGAAAATATTCTAAAAATTTTAGATGACCATTTTCTACCAAAGCGCTGCGGGTTTGCGGAAAGGCACAAATTTTATACGGCAGTCCAGCAACCTGGCGAGACGCACTCGCAGTGGGCTGCAAGGTTACGTGGCCTCGCTACCTACTGTGCTTTCAAGAATTTGGAGGATTATCTTCTCGATAAGTTTGTAATGGGAATGTTACCGGGGCATGAACGAGATAAACTTTTCGCCAAAGACATCAAGGACATGACGCTGAGCAAAGCTGTGGACCTAGCTGAGAGCGTGTGCTGTGCGCGCGCCGGTGCCGCTGTGGCGCCATCGGGGATCACCGAAGCTAATCAGGAAGCCGGCGCCGTGTTCAAGATCGATCAACGTGGGAACAATAAAGGATTGCGCCCGAATAGTGAAAAATGTTCTGTGTGTGGTTACAAAAATCACAAATCGTCGGAGTGTCGTTTTTCTAACTATACGTGTAAATTGTGTAATCGTAAAGGTCATCTGCGTAAAATGTGTCCGAGTAATAAAGTGAATTACGTTGAACAAGGTAATGCCGATGACGAGGAAGACGATGGTGAGTTACTTTTAAATATAAACTGTGTAAATGAAGTGCCTTTGACTGAAACAGTGAGCTTGGAGGGTCGAAGTATAAAGTGTGAAATAGACAGCGGTTCCCCGGTTTCTGTTATTTCTGAAAGTTTATACAAAAGTAATTTTTCTGAAGTTCCATTATCATCACCCACGAAGAATTTATTGACTTATACTAGTACTAAAATGGTGGTAACAGGGTGCATGACTTTGAACATAACATACTTAGGTCGTTCGTTAAAACTGCCCGTGTATGTTATTCGTAATGGCGGCCCTCCCCTCCTCGGTCGTGATTTTATGCGTGCATTCGAATTACGACTAGTATCCACTTTGGGTCACTGCAATAATTTAACTGATGCAGATAATGTTCTGCAAGACCTAACTAAGGCCTACCCGAACGTGTTTTCGGATGAACTAGGTTGTTTTAATAAATTCGAAATCGATTTACCCCTGAAATCTGATGCAAAACCTGTATTTTTTAAGTCTCGTCCAGTTCCATTTGCCCTAAGAGACAAGGTAAACAACGAATTAGACAGATTGGTAGTGTTA
Organism: Anticlea derivata; assembly: GCA_947579855.1. Taxonomy (NCBI): domain Eukaryota; kingdom Metazoa; phylum Arthropoda; class Insecta; order Lepidoptera; family Geometridae; genus Anticlea; species Anticlea derivata. The sequence goes on along the minus strand of OX388287.1, from coordinate 834,922 downwards.
GGTATATTAAAACCGGTTACTTATTCGGAGTATGCGTCGCCTATTGTGCCCGTTCTAAAGCGAGATGGTAGTGTTCGCATTTGCGCTGATTACTCGGTAACAATTAATAAACAGCTACTTGTGGAAAAATATCCTCTTCCAACTGCTCAAGAATTGTTTGTTAAACTGCATGGGGGAGAAGAGTTCAGTAAATTAGATTTATCAATGGCCTACAATCAGCTGAAAATTCATGAAAGCTGCATTAGCAGCGCGTCTAACACGGCTGACTTCTTATCGCGTGCGATCCCGAACAATAGCCGCGTCAGCGAATCCGACCGGGCGCCGACAACGTCAGGGGCAAGCGACTTAGCAGCCTATGTCAACTTTGCTATAGATGGGTGTTTGCCTGTTACTGCGCGTGAATTAGAATTTGAAACGGAAAAGGATGTTGTTTTGAAAAGTGTTAGTAATTATGTTCAGAGTGGTTGGCCCCGTAAAGTAACAGATAGTTTGCTTAAACCATTTTTTTTATGTAGAATGCAAATTTCATTTGAGAATGGAATTTTATTGCGAGGTCATAAAGTTATTATTCCGGAAAAACTGCGCAATAAAGTACTGAACGAATTGCATAGCTCACATTTTGGAATAGTCAAAATGAAAGCTGAGGCTAGGGCTAGGTTTTGGTTTCCGGGCATAGATGCAGCTTTAGAAAAAATAGTTGGAGCTTGTGACATTTGTGCTCAGTTACGGCCGTCCCCGCGCCGCGCGCCGCTCGCGCCTTGGCCACACCCGCCGCACGCATTCCATAGGATTCACATGGATTTTTTAGGGCCCATGTGTAACAAAATGTTTTTGGTAATTGTGGATGCTTACTCGAAGTGGGTTGAGTGCTATGTGATGAATAATAATATAACAACAAAGGCAGTTATAACGAAGGTTAGTGATTTCATGTCTAGGTTTGGTATGCCAAAAATAATCGTGACTGATAACGGAACTTCATTTGCATCGCAGGAATTTTCTAACTTTTGTAAATTGAATGATATAAATCATTTATTTTCGCCTGTATATCATCCTATGAGTAATGGTCAAGCAGAATCATTTGTAAAAATAATTAAAAAGGGTATTAATTCCATCTTAATTTCCGGTAATAAGGACGACTTTCAAAATCGTCTCTCTAAGTACCTATTTGACTACCGAAACTTTACCAACAGCACTACCGAGACTTCTCCAGCTCAGTTAGTTTTTGGTCGTAAGCTGCGATCGCGTTTGGATTTAATTTCAAAGAAAGTTATTAATCCTTCCTCGTCATCGGATTTATCGGCAATAATCAATCGTAAACAGTGCTCACAGGTTAAGAATTACGGTGGAAAGAAGCAGACTGATTTTGCGATTGGAGATACGGTGTGGTTTAAACAATTTGTTAACAAAAGTAAATATAATTGGTCAAAAGGTACCGTTATTCGGAAGTTTGGAAAAGTTATGTATAAGATTAAATTGCCTCTGTGTAATAAAAATATTATAAGGCATAGCAATCAGCTCCATTCCTACAAAGGTTCTGATCTGATTCGCAATGGTACGGCTGATGTGTGGGATGTTACTTTACCGCAAGAAGAGGTGCGCCCAGAGGGCAGCAGCAATGAGATAATTAATGCGCCTAAATCACCAGCAGCGGTTTTGGAATGTTCTCCAATTTCGTCCGCAAGCTCTCCTGCCAATGTCACTGTAGAACATGATGATACTCGTTCTGACTCCACGGCAATGGAAAATACAAACGAGAACTCGCCACCACAAATTGAGATAACAACTCCGGAGCCAGGATCGCCTCGGACCCCTTCAAATTCCTCTGCAGCGAGTGGCAGCCCTGAGTTTAGTACGCCGATACCAGAGGCACAAGCTCATGATGATAATGATGACTCCCTCACGCCTATGCCAGATCGTGTTCGTAGAAATAGAAAAGCTATAGACTATCGGAAATTCTTTTAGTTTTCTGTTTTTTTTTTTTAGGAGGGGGAAAAGTGTTATGTATGTATATCTATAAGTAGGTAGATGCGGCTGCGCCGCATATTACGCGTAGTCTACGAGCCAATAAACCAGTGTAAATTATACCGTCTTTACGTTAACACCTCTGTAGGCATCCTATATAACAAATTGTAATAATAGTAGCGTAGTTATGTTGAATGTAGTTTCTGCAAGTCCGGTCAATCTTTTAGTTGATAGCGGAGCAAGCTTGTGTATTTTGAGTTATGAATGGTTAAGTAGTAATCAAACTATTTTAAGTAAGCTTCAATATGATACTATAACAATAAGAGGTGTTAGTGGAAAACTAGTATCCGAGGGTTTTGTTTGGTTAGATTTAGTTTATAAAGGGGTAAATTTTAATCAGAAATTTTATGTTTTTAAGAACTTGACGTGTTCCGCCGACGGAATTTTAGGCGATAATTTCTTTAAAAAATATAGTGCTATTATAGATTATAAATCAATGACCTTGCGGTTATCAAACAATGACGAAAGAGTAAGTTTGAGCATCGAGGACCAGTATAGTCACTTGGTACCTCCACGCTGCGAAATAATAAGGTACATACCCTGTAATCATCGTGAAGAAACTGTTGTTTTAGCGAACGAAATTGAGAAAGGTGTTTTTGTAGCTGGAATGATAACAAAGCCAATTAATAGCTACATTCCATTGAGAATTTTAAATACGCAAGATCAAGAAGTAAAGATTAATTTTTCTAATTTGAGTGTTCATACTCTTAGCGAGTTTGACGTTTGCCAATTTAGCAACCAAGACAAAAATGTTAAGCGGATAAGGACTTTGTTCCAGTTACTCGATTTGAACTACATGAATAAAGAAGAGAAAATCAGCATAGAAAATATTTGTGCCAAATACGCGGATGTTTTTCACTTGCCAGGGGATAAACTATCTGTCACTAACTTGATGGAGCATTCAATAACATTAAAAGATAACGTTGCTCCCGTTTACGTCAAGCCGTACAGAATCCCACATGCACTTAAGCACGAAGTAGAAAAACAGGTAAAGGAGATGTTAGATAACGATATAATTGAAGAAACAATATCGGAATGGTCTAGTCCAGTACTGTTAGTCCCAAAAAAGGCCGATAAATCGAATGAAAAAAAATGGAGACTTGTGATTGATTACCGGCACTTAAATAGTAGAATTCAAGATGATAAATTTCCATTACCTAATATAACGGAAATCTTAGACTCTCTCTCTGGTAGCATTTATTTCTCTAAATTAGATCTTTCACAAAGTTATTACCAACTTTTACTTAATGAAAATTCAAGAAAATATACTTCTTTTAGTCTAAATAAAATGTATCAATTATCTTTAGATGAGGACTCTCGTAAATGTACTGCATTTACTGCTGGAAAACAATACCAAATGAAACGTTGCCCGATGGGGCTCAAGACAAGTCCTAGCGTGTTTTCGAGGCTTATGACCATAGCCATGGCAGGACTAAACTATAAAAAGTGTTTTATTTATTTAGATGATTGTATTGTCATTGGAAAATCACTAGAAAACCATAATAAAAATCTAATTTCCGTATTAAATCGATTGAGAGAAGTGAATCTTAAATTAAATCCTATAAAATGCGAATTTTTAAGGCAGGAAATAGTGTACTTAGGACACAAAATAACATCCGATGGAATTTTTCCTGACCCGGGTAAATTAGAAACCGTGCAATGTTTCCCAACACCGACTTGCAGCGATGCCGTCAAACGTTTTGTAGCATTTGCAAATTATTACAGAAGGTTTATACCACGTTTCGCTGACATCGTACATCCAATGAATGTGTTGTGTAAAAAGAATGTAAAATTTGAATGGACGTCGGATTGCGAAATAGCATTTCAAAAGTTAAAATCTTGTCTGATAAACCCGCCGATCTTACAGTATCCTGACTTCTCAGAAGATAACGTTTTTAGATTGCAAACGGATGCATCAAAAATAGGTTTAGGCGCTATACTATCCAATAGTAATGGGAAGGTGGTCGCATTTGCCAGCCGTAATTTAAAATCTGCAGAGACTAGATACCCTGTAATTGAGTTAGAGTTACTAGCTATCGTTTGGGCGGTGAATCATTTTAAACCTTATTTATATGGGAGAAAATTCAAAATTTACACGGATCATAAACCACTTGTTTATTTATTCAGTTTAAAGGACCCTTCTAGTAGATTAACTAAATTCCGTTTATACCTAGAGGAATACGACTTTGAAGTGGAGTATGTTCCGGGTCGAAGTAATGTAGCTGCAGACGCATTGAGTCGCATCACTTTGACATGCAAAGATCTCAAACAAATGCAAGGACATGTTGTCAATGTTCTCACTAGGCATCAGACAAAAGAATTAGAACTATTACGTAATATGACCGATAAACCGGATAGTCAGACAAACAGGATTCCCTCGGTATACGGGTCTAATCAGCCTCATGCGGTAGAAATCCTCAAAAAACCGGACGATATAATAGAAGTAGTTTTTTCAGATGAAAGTAACGAGCAATGGATGTTAGACGGAGAAAATATTATTTCAGATGCAAAATATTGCACATTTGTTCCTTCGCATTCGGCGATTTATCTAAACTCCCGATCGTTATCGACCCCAGAGGTGTTAGCGAGGGATTTAGAAGAGTTTTGTAGGAAGTTAAATAAAAAGGAACTTTTAATTATAAAGCATAAAAGCAAAGATAGAGCTATCAAAATATTGCTAGCTATTATGAAAAAGTTGCAATTTGATACGCCACGTTTTCTCGTGACGAGAGACGTTGTAAGATTAATGAATAATGACGATAAAAAAGTTGTTTTGAACGATTTTCATTTTTATTACCTAGCAGTGGTCATGCGGGGGTGAATCGTATGTTGAATAATATAAAGAAATATTATTTTTGGCCAGGAATTAGTACCGACGTTAGAACGTTCGTTAAAAAATGCAAAAGTTGTCAACTACAAAAACATGTAAATAAAAATATTAAGGAACCTATGATTATAACATCTACTGCTAGCTCAAGTTTTGAGAGGATAAGTTTAGATTTAATGGGGCCGCTAGAGATAGATAACTATAATAATAAGTATATTTTAACTGTTCAATGTGACTTAACGAAATTTGTTGAAGCATATCCAATAGAACGGAAAGATACCATTACGGTGTCTAGGAGTTTTGTAAATAATTTTATTTTAAGGTACGGAATTCCAAAGGAAATTATAACTGATAACGGAACCGAGTTCATGTCATCTGTTTTGAAAGAAACTTGCCAGCTGTTAGGTATTAAAAAACTGAATTCAACTGCGTACCACCACGAAACTCTCGGCTCGATTGAAAACTCACACAAACATTTGGGCGCTTATCTCAGGATTCAGTGTAGTAACAATAAAGGTGATTGGAGCGATTGGATTCCATTTTGGTGTTTTTCTTATAATACTACTGTACACTCAGAGACAAAGTACACTCCGTACGAATTAGTATTTGGAAAATTATGTAACTTACCAAGTAATTTACAAACTACATTTGACCCATTGTATAATTTCGACAGTTACCCATTAGAATTAAGATATAGGTTACAAAAAGCTCATGCTGACGCAAAAGAAAATTTATTAAAATGTAAAAGTTTGAGAAAATATAGTTATGATAAGAGTTCTCATCCTATAGAATATAAAAACGGAGACTTGATTTTAATAAAAAATCAAGCTGGTACTAAGTTCGATAATATGAAGTAATCGAGGATATAGGCCCTAATGTTAAAATCAATAAGGATTGTAAAGAATACCTTATTCATAAAAATAATACAAAGCTATTTCATAGTTAGTTTGTTTAAGTTTAACTTTTAAGCATTTAATTAGGTACCTACCTTTGTCGTTAAAAAAAAATGTTTAATTTTAAGTTCTTTAAATAGTAGCGCACAGTGTAACTTTGCTTACCGTTGAGAGAAACAAACATTTTTTTTTTTCATTTGCTGTGGGCGGGTAATGGCCCACTTTTCAGGGGAGATGTAGTATCATGAAAATATGCATCGGTAGGTAAACGAATACTGTGCCTACTCAGCACCATAGAATAAGTTATAGTTAGTAATAAGGTAACTTTACTGTAATTTAGTACTTTTATGTTACATATAAACTGGACTTCAACGAAGCAACTCGTTTCACTCTTTGCCGCAATAGTACCTAATTACCACCAACACTACAGTGGCCTATGACCGTCGATGAAAGAATCAGTGTTGTGAAAGGATAAAAGTGCGCTTCTTAAGGCTCCTTTCGTGCACATTATCTTACTGTCCTACTATCCCACTATTCTACTATTTCCTAGTTTTAAATTACCCCACTACCCCAATATCCCACTATCTACTTTACACTTACTGTCCTACTATCACAATATAACCTACTGTCCTTTTATCCTATTATCTTTCTGCAATAATATTATGAATGCATGTGTTTGTATGTTTGTCAGCTCGATGACAACCGAATGGATTTTCATGCAACCTAAGTTTTTTTTTTAAGATTCTGGAACCACTCCACCGAAGCTTCTGGCGGTAGCTAATAATAATAGCGTTTTTAACCGTTTTTTACCAACCACAAATATATACACACACACAAATACACAGTACCTACACAGCACCCTCTGGCTCGATAACACACACATTCACACCCTCTCACACACAAACCTTTATACACTCACACACCACTTGGATTCCATTTGTTGCCCAGACTCTTAAGAGACTGGTGTTCTCAATGGAACTCATACACACTCACACACCCTCACTTTACACCTTCACAATTCATATGTACTCGTACTACATTCACACACACACACACACACACCCCTATATTACTATATTTCATACTCGTCTTAAATGTTTTGTTATTTTAGGACTCCTAGAAAACTAAAAAATAGACCTAAGCAAGAGCGAGATCTCCTATGACAAGTATTTCTTACTCATAAGGAGATCTCATCAATGAATAAAACTATGTGACGCACTGCATTGTTCCAACGGAAGACCAGCGTTGTGCTGCCAACACGGCACAACAAATGCTGAGTTGGACTCCAATTTGTGACGAAGCGTGGACTGGGTGCTAGGACACACATTCTTACAACTTATAGTACCTTTTTTCTTATTTTTTATTTGCCTGTTTTTTTTGTTTATTTGTTTCTTTTTTGTTTTGTCAACATTTCTGTTGTTATTATTATTATTATTATTTTTTCTGTGTGTCTCATTGTTGTATTGTCGTCACAAATAAATGTCTTTTCTTTCTTTCTTTCTATGTAACTTTTGAAAAGCAATAACGAACATTTATTTATTGATTGATTTGACCGTGAAAGGTACCAAACGTTCAAATCGTACACGGGCGTGGCGTGCTGCCTGGCGGCGCTGGGCGTGCTGAAGCGGCTGCGCGCGCGCGCCTGGAACGAGGACACCCTGGACGAGACTCTGGATCTAGGCTATAACTTGTACAGGGTGAGTCCATAATAGTTGCCCTACCTCCTCCATTTTGGAGGAGGTAGGGCACAGCGAGATTTTCTCGCTCTGAATTGGAGCAGCCCGCCTGGGGAGGTACCTTAGTAGTATAAAAAAGTGAATAAGAATAGTAAAAGTACGCAGACATGTGACATGTGCATAAAAGGAGCCTCTAAGAGGCGCACTTTAATCCTTTCACCACACTGAAGGTCATAGGCCCTTTTCAGGGCCACCATCTCGTAACCTGGTCAACGACCTGTATAGTATGACCGAAAAAGAACCAGTAAGAAGAAATTTAGCGTTAGATTAATAAAGTTTTTAATGTTAAAATCCATGTCATTATGATATTGACGAAGTCTGGCTGATGATTTTAGTATGTAATCTACTAATTATAATTCTAAGTCAAAATGCATTTATTTCAATAAAATGCTAGGATCACTGTTCAAACTAATGAACATGTTTTTGTTTTAAGATTAAAACCTTTGTTTCATATTTAGTTTAAAAATGTAAGACCGTGCACTTTAAACCATATAACTACTAAAATAACAGCTATTATAATCTTAATTTAAATACTTAGAAACTAAACTAAACTACTTACTTACTAACTACTTTAAACTTATATAGAAACTAGGTGAAACTATGCCTGTTCCTCGCGATTCCTCTAATCGGGGGTGGTTAGACCTGCACCGACTTCCCGCTGTGGGGTGTTTTGTGCATTGTCCCCCTATGCTAACCCTACCCCAGCCAGCCCAGCTCCTTAAAATAGCGAAGCAGGACTTTGGGTCGTTGGTACCATTCTCTCAGTATCCCTGTATGCGGCGGTATCTGGGAGCCGCTTCCGAATCCGCTTATGCGTCTTACTAGGCTTGGTCGCGAGGAACAGGCATAGCTTCACTTAGTTTCTAAGACGTTTCAAAGTGATCCTAGTGATTTTATTGAAATAAATGCCTTTTGACTTTGACTTTTGACTGCTGTATTCTATTTTTATTTTACTTCTTTTTTTTGCAATGTAAATTATGTGACTTTTCCTAGTGTTCAGACTGTATCAAAAAGGAAAAAAAATCTTTGATTGATTGAGTGTCACGTCAAGCAAGCAAGCAGCTAGAGTAGTCCTTTTCATGAAAAATGTCCCTCAGGGGGGGCGCGGTAGTCTTCGTGAAAAGGAATTTTGCAATAGTAACAATTTAGTTCCGCGAATTACCGTGGGGATTCTTTCGTGAAAAGGACTCTAATATTTGTATCCATTCCAGGAGTCTCTGGTGGAAAGAGGGGGCCCCATTCGCCGGCTGGTTCTCGGCGAGATGAAGGATACCTTCAGGATTCGTGACCAGGAGTACATCCACAAGGTATATTGTTTTAGGCTAGCCGCACACGAGCCACTCGCGACAAGCTGCTCACTACGCTTTTGGTACTTTTGTATGGATTCGCCGCACACGTGTGGCCACATGCTTCCTATGAAAAGTATAGACCATTGGCCACTTGTGGCTGTGGCCGGTGGCTCGTTTACGCTAGGCCTTAATTGATCGAGCGAGCGACGATTTTTAAAACAACTCGGTGAATCGGCGTTGTGTGTTTGTATGTTTATTTGTTGGAGCATAACTATCAAGATTTACTTGTAGGAATATGAGTTAAATCGGCCAAGTCAAAATGATCCTTACTTCTACGAAATAAAGTCAATTTTGTGTGTGACATTTGAGGGCGTGTGATATAGCTCAACGATTATTGCAAGCTCCTAAAATCCAAACTCAAAAATTTACTTTATTTCTTAACACGTAAGGATCATTTTTAATTACATTTTAGATGAAACATCGCTTGCCGTTTGAACACGGCTTAGAAAACGAACGCAAACTAAGAAATAACCAGTGAGTGTAGTACTTGTTTGTTTTCAGGAAAGGGGTATAGCTGTTTGGGGGAAGATGGTGTCTGCCAATCCGAAGGTCTTCGACCTCTGTCGTGGAATCGACACTTTCTTCAAGGAATCCGATTCTGGGATATTACAGGTAACCCCACACACAGTCCTGACCCCACACTAGGATTCCCTGTGTCGTGGGTATCAGAAACTACGAGTACCATGCTACCACAACACCCAGACCTGGAACTAATATTTAAATTTGCAGATCAATTAATAAATAAATAAATAAAATAAATATTCCGGATATATTCACACGGTCAACTGATCCCAAACTAGGCATAGCCTGTACTATGGGTACCAGAGACTGATATACATTATAGATATATATTTAACACCCAGACACAGAACAAACATCTGTGTTAGTCACAAATGTTTGTCCAGTGCGGGAATCGAACCCGCGAATTGTTCTTGAAGTGTCATCGACACGTGGGTATCTCGTATTATGTTATCTGTTCCCATACGTACAAGTTGTGGAATGAGCTTCCTTCCGAGGTTTTCCCACTAACCTGGTGATGATGAAATTATTCAACTAGAACTAACTAATATTAGGAGGAGGTAGGGCACAGCGAGATTTTCTCGTTCTGAATTGGAGCAGCCCGCCTGGGGAGGTACCTCCGCCTTACAAAAGATCGCAACCAAATAACATTATTTGTTTCAAATAGTGTTGTGTTCCTGCGATGAGTAAGGTTGCCAGAGCTCTGCAACGCGTGCGTGATGCCTCTAGTATTGCAAGCGCTCATAGGCTACGGTAACCGCTTACCAACAGGTGGGCCGTATGCTTGTTTGCCACTTCAGTAGTATAAAAAAAAAACTCTAGAATTTATTGGTTTTATAAATAAATAATTGGATAATAACTCTTCTCAACAGATTCCTGGAGAATTCGAAGCGGCGATTTGGAATGAAGGTGGAAAGTATTATCTGTACCACCCATGGCCGGCTGACAGATACGGCAAGAGGGTATGTATTACTTTGGATCTAATTTATGATATACCTGTGGTACCTACATAAAAAGTAGCCTTTAAGCTATTCTAGGAGAATAACTTTATATATTCCAAGTTTCAACGAAATATGTGGAGCCATTACGGCGTTATTGAACAACAAACATTCAAACATCCACACATACTTTCGCTTATAATATTAGTGGATGGCACTGAGACTTGGTCGCTAACTATTGGTCTCATACACAAGCTCAAAGTCGCACAACGGGCTATGGAGAGAGCTATGCTCGGAGTTTCACTGCGTGAAAAAATCTGTAGAAGAACCAAGGTTATCGACATTGAAGTTGAAGTGGCAGTGGGCAGGCCATATAGCTCGCAGAACCGACAGCCGTTGGGGAGTAAAGGTTCTCGAATGGCGACCACGAACCGGGCGACACAGTGTTTGTAGAACCCCACCCGAAGGACCGACGAAATCTTAATGTTTGCGGGGAGTCGGTGGATGGAGAAAGCTGAAGACCATTCGTCGTGGCTCTCTTTGGGGGAAGCCTATGTCCATTAGTGGACTTCTACCGGCTGATGATGGTGATGATGATGATGGTCAGCAGTGAACTTTTTCATCAATCTACAACACGGCTCAACCGATTTCAACTTGGAACAGTTAGTTCTTTAGTTAGCCAGCATATAGGCTACTTTATATCTGGGTACCTTGCGGGAAAAGCCGCGGGCGCACACTTATATCATTCATTTTTTAGCTCGGTTTACGTGACGGAGGGAAAGCCTGCCTCCTCTACTTTACCCGCGTAGCTCACCTCTGCGAGCATTTGCTGGAAAGTTGCGGGGATCTAACACGGCGTCCGTTCAGCATCAGCGACGTCGGCGTCACCAAGAGGAAGGACATCCCGCAGCCGCTCAATAATTTGACGCGTAAGTTATCGTCAACTTTAAGACCACGGAACCTTTAGGTTCTGATATAGAACCCTAGGGTTCTGTATCAGAACCCTAGGGTTCTATATCATTATGTGTATAGAACACTTGTACATTCGAGCCTGGAGCTAAAGTTTTTAACTTTTTTCCTAGCTCAGCATCCTACTGTTTTTATAATGCTTCCTTAGTCTCATACCATCTTGGGTTCTGGTTCTGGCCTCGGAACCGTATGGTTCTGACGACGGAACCCTTAGGTTCTAGCGTTTTGGCCTTTTTAATTTTCAGGTTCTGTCTACGGAACCCTGAATAAAAACATACAGTGTAAAATTGTTTGTTTCCCAGCTGTCGCCCCCGGCCGCTGGGTGGTGAAGGGGCACTTCCACGAGGGAGATAGCAGGTTCCCGGAGGAGCACCGCTACAAGCAGGCCACGCCGATGGCCATTGTGGCTCTTGCGCTCGCGCATGTCCGAGAGCCCGACGAGTGGACGCCCGCTGATGTTGATGATGTTAGTATAGGATTTGAGAATGAACCACAGGCAACTATAGCTGTCAAGGGATGATATTATATGCTGGATGTTGTTTATTAACCGACTTCCAGAAGGAGGAGGTTCTCATGTCGGCTGTTTTTTTTTTTTTTTTTTTTATACAACTGAGATGGCAAACAAGCATACGGCCCACCTGTTGGTAAGCGGCCTATGAGCGCTTGCAATACCAGAGGCATCACGCACGCGTTGCCGACCCGGAACCCCTCCCCCCCTAAAGAGCTCTGGCAACCTTACTCATCGGAGGAACACAACACTATTTGAAACAAATAATGTTATTTGGCTGCGATCTTCTGTAAGGTGGAGGTACCTCCCCAGGCGGGCTGCTCCAATTCAGAACGAGAAATCTCGCTGTGCCCTACCTCCTCCTATATGGTGTTTATGTTACTCGATAACTCCGCCAATAGTAACCCGATTTTGATGATTCTTTCGCTGGTGTATAGAGTATGATCCCGGGGCGGTCCCATTTTAATTCCTGAGGGATTGCAACTTGTCCCGTAAAACTTAAAAAAAACGTCATCTTCTCTTGAAATCACCACTTGCCGAATTATTTTTTTGTCGACTTTGGTATAGTATGGTTATCCCCGCGACTTCGTTCGGTTGCTGCTGTTTTTAAATAAACTTTAAACTAAGGGGTTGTGTGTCGGGAATTTCTTTCTGTGCACCCATACGTTACAACAGGAAGCTACCCTGCAAATTTCATACTCTTAGTAGGCTTTGCGTTAATAACAAAAAAAAGAGTTTGATATTAATCTTGTAAATATTCAGGAATTTGAATTCGGTTTTTAGTTTTTGTAAAAATTATCTTATTCTGCATATTTTAGCACTCAGCAAGTGCAAATCAAAATGTCTCACAATGACATGGCTCTCTCTATTTTACGAGCAAACTTCGAATCTCCGAATTCGTACTACTTTACTCAGTTACGCTATAAATCACTCACATACACACACACACACACACACACACACTTTCGTTCTCACACACTCAATCACCCGTAGAATTTCTTAAAAAACGTTCTTATATTATCTTGTTCTCTTTTTAATCAATTCATTCTATTTAGTTTGTAAAATAACGAACTCTACTCATTGGGAAGGTCATTGGGACTGCTACATAGTTTACAACTTTGTCAGTTTTATCGTATTTTTGTAATTTGCAGTTCTGAATAAATTCTACTATCCTACTAATATTATAAATGCGAAAGTTTGTGAGGATGTTTGGATGTTGTTAAATCATCCGAAACGGCTTAACCGATTTCGTTGAGGCTCTCTCGCTCTTCAGAAACGTGGCCACCAGACACGTTTCAAGAGTTTAATAAGATGATTTTACTTCAGGTCCTTGTGCGTGGTGACATCCTGTACCAGAACACAATGGAGCATTTAGAGAAGATGGGCATCAGCCTCTCCTCTCCCGCGGCTGAAGAGGAGAACGCGGAGGAAGAGGAGAGTGGGCCGAGTGGGACGCTAGCAGCCGCTGACGTACTCGGCAAGTTCACCGTCACCGACTGGGACTTTGTCGAGACTGACGTCATCGACAGCGCGTATAATGGTACGTATCTTCAAACTTTAGGGCGTTAAAACGTTCCAAACATTTGCATTTATAATACTAGCTTCCACCTGCGGCTTCGCTCGTGTGGTACCTACATAGGCCTATATGCTATTCTAGATAAAGAACTTTATCTATTATGTATATCAGTCTCTGGTACCCATAGTACAGGCTATGTTTAGTTTGGGATCAGTTGACCGTGTGTGATATGTCCGGAATATTTATTTCATCTATTTATTACAAGTTTTCCCCTACCCGATGGACCGACGGCATTGTGAAGTTGGCGGGAAGTCGGTGGATGGAGAAGGCTTAAGACCGTTCGTCATGGCACTCTTAGGGGAGGCCTATGTTCAGCTGGGCACATGATGATTCCAAGTTTTAACGAAATCGATTGAGCCGTTACGGCGTGATTGAACAACAAACATCATCACAAACTTTCGCATTTATCATTTTAGTAGGATATAGTGGGAAGAGGGGTTACAATTTTTTTTATACTGTCCAATCATTTTAAGTGCACTTAAGTTTAAGTAAAATTTTTATATGTATCCTTTTTAACGTCACTTTACTTACTTAATGTTTAATATGTATTTGATAATATTTCATATTTTTTTTTTACTTTAAGCTCTACCTACTTATAAAAGTTACGAAAATGGCTATTGAAGAGCGGTATCTCCTAATACAAGCAAACATTTGCTTAAAAGGAGACTCCAAAGCCTGATTGTACCAATTTATAAGTTATTGAAATAAACATTTTTATTTTTTTTAATTTTTAATTTTAATTTCTGATACTGTTGCAACACGCAGAAATGAACTTGGCACCTGCGTGGAATGTGCTTCCTTCTCCCACCACACCGCACCGCCTACCGCTCTCACGAGTGAGATATGATTACCTAATTAACTTCTGCGTGTTGTAATTATTCACTCTCCTGTCAGAACTATTATTTTTTTATGATTATTTTGCAGGTTCGATAAACCCCGAGCCGGGCAGCGGCGTGCTGTCGCTAAAGCAGTCGCTGAAGCAGCTGTTCGCTGCGCACGCGCACGCGGTGGTGACGGCGCGCGGCGGCTCCACCGCCGTCTGGAAGGATAAACAGCATCTCTACATGTTCGACCCGCATCCTTGTGACGATAACGGTGCGTACTTTTACTGGTCAGTAGTGGAATATATCGATATTCCACTCATCATCATCATCAGCCTGATGAAGTCCACTGCTGAACATAGGCCTCCCCCAAAGAGTGCCACGACGAACGGTCTTGAGCCTTCTCCATCCACCGACTTCCCGCAACCCTCACAATGTCGTCGGTCCATCGGGTGGGGGGCCTTCCAACACTGCGTCGTCCGGTTCGAGAACCTTTGTTCCCCAACGGTTATCGGTTCTGCGAGCTATATGGCCAGCCCACTGCCACTTCAACCTGCTAATTCTGAAAGCTATATCGGTGACCTTGGTTCTTCTACGGATTTCCTCATTTCGGATTCTATCACGCAGCGAAACTCCGAGCATAGCTCTCTCCATAGCCCGTTGAGCGACTTTGAGCTTGTGTATGAGGCCAATAGTTAGCGACCAAGTCTCAGTGCCATATGTCATCACTGGCAACACGCACTGATATTCCACTATATACAGTATATTCCACTATCAAGCCTATCGATAGTGGATAAATATAAACGAATAGTAACGAGAAATAGATACTATCGATTGGCCTATCGATACCATCGATAGTATCAAAATTAAAAAATTAAAATTAAAATTCATTTATTTCAGACAACAATTTAGGTCCATAATATGTTAGTCACAAAGTTTTCTTAGTCTATGTTAGTGGTATTAATGAGAGTTATAATTAAAATTTAGGAATAATTTCAAACACTGCAATCACTCAATGATGTTGTATCGGTACTATCAATGGTGATATATGCAGATATAACATTGAATTTGTCAAATAATATACTTTCGATGGTTTTAAGAAATGGTGGCCGTGGTGGCCCCGGCTAAAGAATAGGCCCCTCCATATCTCTATCCGCGGATGTCGTAAGAGGCGACTAAGGGAAAAAAGCTAGGGGATGGGCAGCAGCGTCCCTCATTTTAACAACGATAGCTCTAACTGCGCTCGCCAACCCGCATCCCCAGCGTGGTGAGTATGGGCAAATCCCCCCACATGATAATGAATTTGCTCTGTCTGTGGGGGAGGCCATGTTCAGCAGTGGACGTCTTACGGTTGAAATGATGATGATGATGATGATGGTTTTAAGAAAGCCAATTCTTTCAGCTTTTCTTATTCTTTCAGGCAATTCTTCTCGATCAGCCAATTCTTGGATGAACCTATTCTAGATCCGCCAATAATTCTTCTAGGTCAATTTATTTCCTTCTAGATCAGCCAATTACTCTTCTAGGTCAGCTCATTTCCTTCTAAACCAGCCAAGTCTCGATCAGCCAATTCTTGGGCTAACCAATTTCTTTCTAGATCAGCCAATTCTGAGGTCAATTTATTTCCTTCTAAATCAGGCAATCCCTCTTGTCAATCTGTTTGCTTCCAGGTCAGCCAAATTTTTACATATTTATTTCTAAAATCTTATATTTTTCTGTTCAGGCTACCCATCCCAAGAGCCTCGTGCAGCCGCCTGCGTGATCAGAATCTCGAACGGCATTGACGCGCTGGCTGATGCCATAATGGGGAACCTGTCTCCTGGCGCTGATGACACCTTCAACATCTCCCCCGTCTCCATATCCACTGCCAGGATGAACCTGGAACTGGCTGCGCCAGAAACTAAGCTAGAGGTGAGGCTCCGTCATGGCTTAGTTTCTTTTTAAGCTGGGACAGCTTTACGTGCCTTCGCTGATGGCTTGGAGGCTATGATGATCTGATGTGACTCAGTAACTGTTGAAGCCAGGAGCCTGCCCAGGAGCCTGCCCTCGTTCATTATTTAGTGACTGTTATAGCTGGCTATAACAGTCACTCAGTCATTAAGCTGGCGGACCTAGGTCGGCCAGCTTATTGCGACTTCACCGTCATGGCTTGATGACTGTTGAAGTCGGAACAGCTTTAAATGTCTTTGCTGATGGCTTGTCGACTATTATAACTAAGGTAGATAGCTTAATGCTTCATTACCGTCATGGCTTAGTGACTGTTACAGTCACTACAGACCTCGGTGGCGTAGCGGGTGTGTGCCCGTCTGAGACGCAAGGGTTTTGGGTTCGATTCCCGCTGCGGGACATATGTTTGCATGATCTGCAAATATTAGTTCCGGGTCTGGGTGTTGTGGTACCATAGTACTGGTAGTTTCTGATACCCGCGACACAGGGAATCCTAGTGTGGGGTCAAGACTATGTATGCGACTGTGGGTATATTTATTTACTGCAATCGTACATAAGCTACGGTAGCCACTTACCAACTGGTGGGGAGTGGTTGTCTGCCACTGCAGTTGTATATAAACAAATATTTTTGTTGACAGAGCAAGGCTTTCGAGTGGATATCCAAGGGCACGGCAGCCATTATGATGGGGCCACGCGGTGAGAACAGTGCCATCGGCAAACCGGCCAAGAAGGCTGGCATTGGGGTCAGTATCTTTATTAATAAAACTGAGCGGCGATGGGCTTGCAACCTGTCACGAATGGAATACTCATAATTCCAGCCGTACGTCCACTGCTAAGCATGGCCTCCCCCATAGATTTCGCGAGCGAGTTCCTATCATGGGGGGGATTTGCCCATACTCACCATGCGGGTTGACGAGCGAAGTTAGAGCTATCGTTTTTAAAATAGGGGACGCTGCTGCCATCCCCTAGCTTCTCTCAATCGCCTCGTAAAACATCCATATGTAGGTATGGAGGGGCCTATTCTTCAGTCGGGAGCCACCACGATAATGGAATACCTACTCACTACTGCAAAATGTGGAAACAAAATAAAGATCCAGGATCGGACTGTGTTTTAACCTCGTTCCAAGTTCATTTGTGACCTCGCAACCGTTAAAATACCCGGCTGAAGAATAGGCTCCTCCTTCTACCTATCCGCGGATGTCGTAAGAAAGAAATAAGAAAGAAAATACTTTTATTCGTAGCATTAACCTTAAAATTACCCAACACCTTATGGATTAAACTATACAAACTAAGACTAAGAAAGAGAAAGAAAGAAAACTTAAATGCTACGAAAAGGCGTCCGACTCAGCATTATGTTGTGATAGCCATTGAACATGGCCATCACAACGCTGATCTTCCGTCGGAACCAGAAGCCAAAGAGACGACTAAGAGGCGACTAAGGGAAAAAAGCTAGGGGATGGGCAGCAGCGGCTCTCATTTCAACAACGATAGCTCTAACTGCGCTCGCCAACCCGCATGCCCAGCGTGGTGAGTATGGGCAAATCCCCCCACATGATAGGAACTCGCTCGCGAAATCTATGGGGGAGGCCATGCTTAGCAGTCGACGTCGAACATAGCATAGCATAGCTTCACCTAGTTTCTAAGACGTTTCAAAGTGATCCTAGTGATTTTATTGAAATAAATGCCTTTTGACTTTGACTTTGACTTCGAACGGCTGCAATGATGATGATGATTGTAGTGACTAGTATTTAAGGATACCTGCATTCCTTAACTTATGCTGTCTCCGGGGGACAACTGACAGTGACAGATAACAGATGACACCTGAGATGGAGGGATGGATACATACTTTCTGGGAGTGAGTCAGTCTGTGGTCAAGCCGGCACGCGGGAAGTTACTGTGAGATATTGATATGTGTGTTGTCCTGCTGAGGAACCAGCCAGTGTGGCGTAAGGCATACACTACAATGATGAAAACTAAAGAAGCAGTGTGGTGATAGTGATGAGTGGTGGTTGCAGGAGGAGGACATGGCGGGGCGCGCGCTGGCGCTGCCGGCCGCCGCGGCGTTCGCGGCCGCCGCCGACTCCGTGCCTCCGCACTACATGCACCAGGACCACATGTACAACTTCCTGGGTAATCTACCATCATCATCATTTAATAAATAATAATAATAAATATTCCGGACATATCACACACGGTCAACTGATCCCAAACTAGGCATAGCCTGTACTATGGGTACCAGAGACTGATATACATAATATATACATATTTAACACCCAGACACCGAACAAACACCTGTGTTAGTCACAAATGTTTGTCCAGTGCGGGAATCGAACCCGCGACCTCTAGCCCAGAAGGCAGAGTTACTACCAACTGAGCTATGAGGCCATATTTTGCTTAAAGTGTTTCCATAATTTATGTTTTTAAGTCCACCCCGACCAATCTTCCTCTAATTTTATCTTCACTCCATCCAAAGGTTGTCTGGAAGAAATCGCTTTTTTTAAGCAATAAGACCGCCCATTGTACATTTATGGTCTTTAGTTTTAGTTTCTGTTTTATTTTATAATTTGTAAGGTGTACAATAAAGCATTTTCATTCATTCATTCATCATTGTAGTGTACGCCATTCACCACCCTGGTGATGCGAGCTCTCGCACATGACAGTCTTCATTTTTTATCAGGTCATAGCTACATGTTGTGGGGTACCGTCCATTGGCTCGAGAACATCGAGTGGAAACCGGCATGTCCTAGAACCTAAAAACTCAGACATGACTGGTGACAAGTGCACGAAAGGAGCCTCTAAGAATCACACTTTAATCCTTTCACCACACTGGTTCTTCCACCAATGGTCACTAGGGCACCATTCATCAACCTGCTCACTGATCCTTATGCAGGATAACCAAGCAAGAACCAGTGACACGACAAGCAAAAACATTCGCGGATGGTCAATCACTCATTGGTTTTAGACGCGGGTGCGGACTACTACCTGAACTTCGTGAAGAAGACGGGCAAGAAAGAACTAGTGCCCGAGGACCTGACGGAGAAGTTCGCTATGGGAGCCAACACCTTCTCCATAGAACTAGGGGAGCCGATACGGTTACCGCTGAGGCTACCGGATGAGCCGGCAGGCGTATGTTCACATTCACATTAAAACATTTATATTCACTTTTCACACATATATTTAACATATGTAAGTTTCACATCCATACATTCTAACTTCCATCCATAATCACTCATTTGCATTCACATTTTAACATTCACACTTTTTATGAGATTGATGAATGAGACGAGAGGAAATTCGCTATAGTGCTAGGGGCAGCTAGGGCACGATTGCCATTGAGAGAGATGCCACACGGGCGCTGCCGCTGCGCTGCGTCGTCGTTGCGACGTCGCAGCGCAGAAAATCTCCGGCATGTCACACGTTGCGCTGAAACAACGTGCATCGAACCAACGCACCCGCAGCGCACAAGGAGTGATGGAGACGAGGCGGGAAGGGGGGGAAGCTGCGGTGCGACGACGCTGTGACGACGCAGGACAGCGCAGTATTGTTTAGAATATCGAAGCTGACAGTTGTGCACATTATACAATTTGTATACACCTACATCTGCGTCGACGCTGCGACGTCGGAGAAAGCTGCATTGCGTTGCGTCGTCGTAGCGCTTGTGTGGCACTCATTGCGTTAAAGTCACTGCGTTGCAGGGACTGAATAACCGGAATATAAAGGTACCTTTAAATAACGATATGACGTCATACCGATAAATTCCGGTTACCCAAATATTTCTCTACCGATAAATATAACGGTACCGGAAAATCTGGCATCGCAGATCATTTATTTCGCTACCGGTACCTATAACCGAAATAAATAAAGGTTTATAAAGGTTTTCTTTGATGAAACGCCGCCACCCCGCCACCCCGCCACCGCGGCGCGACTGTACTAGCGAACTAGCCGCGGCTCAAAATTTAGGTACCGAAATCCACCGGTATGAAATAACGGTACCGTAATGCCCTACCGGTATAGCATAATGGTACCGAAATGTTTTAACGGTACCAGTACCTATAACCTCTACCGCGTTCAGTCCCTGCTGCGTTGCGATGTCGCAGGGCAGCGGCAGCGCCCTTGTGGCATCTCTCTGAGACTGCCAGAATAACCACTTATGGATTTTCACAGCGCTTTCTTATTTTTACTTTCACATTACAACATTATTTCCATGCTCACATTTTAATATTCAAAGCATTCAACTTTCCATACTCACAATTTAACATTCATATTCACATTTTAACATTCATATAGTTACACATTTTTACATTCGGCCATGTTCAGCAGTGGACGTCGTACGGCTGAAATGATGATGATGATGATGATGAGGTATGTGTTGTTACTATTGTATTGTAATATAACTAATGACCAACAACATTCTTACGATCAACACAAACACATATTCCCGTTTTACACATTTATTTTAATTCGCAGGAAGGCGGTGAAGAGGGTGGTGAAAAGGAGGAGGTCGGAGAAGGTGAAGAAACAGGCGAGGAACCTATGAAACGTGAGGAAACACTGTTCTATAATAATAATAATAAGTCATTTATTTCAGGCAACACAGCAAAGTACTTGTACAAATACAGGGCCCATAGATATACAACAAAAATACATTAATATTCAAACTTAAAAATAATATTAGGGCTTATTCTTCTTTGGCGCATCCCTATAGCGTCGGCATCTAAACTAGCTACTACTACAGTACTAGCTGTACTGATGAGCATTGGTGGAGTAGCGGGAGTGAACCCGCCTTTCGATCCAAGGGTTGTGGTCTTGAATCCTTGGATTTTCTATTCGGAAAATAATTGGAAAACACATCCTACCAGTATTATAGATGCGAAAGTTTGTGAGGATGTTTGGATGTTTCTCGTTCAATCGTCGTAACGGCTCAACCGATTTCGATGAAACTTGGAATAGATAAAGTTATTTACCTAGAATAGCGTATAGGCTACTTTTTATGTAGGTACCAGGGCGGAAGCTAGTGTCACATAACATTTGCACGAAAGGAGCCTCTAATCTCATTCACCGACGGTCATAGGCCCTTTTCAAGGCCACCATACCTCAACCAGCTCACTGACCTAATACAGGATTTCAAGTATTTCAAGTATTTTTATTCAGAACACAAACAAAATGTACAAATTACAAAATGAAACGGTGATACTGCAAAAGTTATAACTCTCTCGCCCTCAACGCCCCCCTCCTTAACCTAAGAGTAGAGTTCTGTTATTTTATTTTACAAAGTTGGTATCTAATTAACAATAAACAAAATAGAAATTAAAATAAAGTAAAAGGATGACCAAGAAATAATCACTACCACCATTCCAACGGTCCTTCAACGGTTGTATTTTGTATTAAAATTAATAAATTTTGACAGAAATCAAGGATGCCCTCTTCAAGATATGGAACGATCACACTCGGCCCGCGCAGACCTGTCTGCTGTCCGGGGACTACCACCAGCTGGGAGTGTGGCTGTCGCCGGGGGGTAAGGTGGTGGCCTTCGACCCGGCGCCCACTCTCACCAAGGGAATGCTCACGCAGCAGAGAATCGCCAAGGGTATGTCTCCGTGTCTCCGTCAGGTTCGAAATCCTGAGAGGAACCGACGTTCATTATTTACGTTATTATTCGAAAGGGGCAATTGGCAATAAAGTTTGTTCTACGACATTTAACGAAACGATATGTTTCGATTAGTACCTCTTTATTATAATTTAATTTAATTCATTTATTTCGGTTGTTCACCATAATTGTTAGTACATTTATCTACCTATAAACTATGTTAGTAACCATAAAAACAGATTTCAAATTATTAATGTCACATATTATCAGAAAACATTAAACAAATTATTATTGCAAAAATAAATTAAATTTACTTAATATTAAAAATTCTAACTAGATTAATATAAGCATGTAAATGTCAATATAATATTCAAGAATTCTAATTGTTTAAGTAAAGTCCAGAAATAAATAAATAGTAACCTACAGTAACAGTAGTATAATTATTGTACTTTTAGACATGTCACAGGATTAATAAAACCTACCTATAATGTACCTACTAATAACATATAGCATCGCCTTAGGGATTAAAAAAACCTGTTATGATGTTATACTGTATTCTAAATAAATAAATAAATAAATTTACGACATTTAATACGAAAAAACAAATAAAAAAACATTTCATTGATAAAACTCAATGTAAAAATCAGCTGTTTTGGTGTCAAATCCAAATCGACCTCAAAACAGCTCAAGCAAAGATCTCTCAAACAAATTGGTCGATTTTGCGTTGTATGTTTATTTGTTCGAGCATAACTGTCCGATCTTCTTGAAATTTTAAAGGTCAACAGGTTGTATCTAAACATGACTGGCCTCATAGCTCAGTTGGTAGTAACTCTGCCTTCTGCGCTAGAGGTCACGGGTTCGATTCCCGCACAGGACAAACATTTGTGTGATTCACAGATGTTTGTTCTGTGTCTGGGTGCTAAATATATATCTATGAAATATAACAGTCTCTGGTACCCATAGTACAGGCTATGCCTAGTTTGGGATCAGTTGACCGTGTGTGATATGTCCGGAATATTATTATTATTATTTAAACAACATCTAAATTTCCGGCTAAGAAGTTGAGTGCAATACAATATTGTGATGATAATGACCTGATCTGATGATGAAGTCAGGAGTTGTTCCTCGGAACTCCCCAGCAAACTGTCTGATTGAGCTGAAACTTTAAAAAGTGCGATTATCAAAGTTTAATTATTTGTTGAAAGTGGACAAACATTATCTATGTATAAAGGTGATTCATAATATGTATTCCATCCCTAATGGGGCTTACTCTACACCCATTTGGCAATAAAGTTTGTTCTACGACTTTTGGAGATTCGACATTTTTCATTGAAAAAACTCCATGTTAAAATCAGCTGTTTTGGGGTCAAATCAGGTCAAACTCAATGAATCAGCTGTTTTAGGTAGCAATCTTGATTCCGAACTTCTTGTACGTTTAGTTATTAGTTCAAAAACAGCTAATTAGAGAAAGTTTGTGAAAAAAAAATTAATATGAAAATATTGATGTCTTTTTTCGCTAATAGTATTTCTTTTCGTTGATAGAATAACCCCCTTTCGGGGTGGTATACGTGTTATGAATCACCTTGTATTACCAATTATATAAAATATCATCATTAAAACAGGGTCTGATATACATAAAAATATAGTTGTTAAAATAAAGTTATAAAGTAAAAAAGACGTTTCATCAATATATGGAGCCTGGGCCTGCACTATGTACACTACTCTAAAATATGGCTAAGCAATAAAGTAAACGTATTTAATTGGTTATTTTATTTAAATTGACTTCTTTCTAAGGTACATTAAGATTTTCTTCGACAAAGAGAGCAACACACAGCGCTACAAAAATATGGCGGATGGATGTGCGTGAAATGTCATTTTGACAACCTACTTTTATCTGACAAAACAAAAACATCAAATCAAACAACATGACATGAAAAATATGTCAATGTTATGTCAAACGCCAATTATAAACCAACATGGCGGCCTTCAAATAGTGTTCACATAGTAAATTACCAGAAGAACTATTTTTGTACCATCGCATTTGTCTTCAAATTAATGAAATTGTATTTTTCTTGTAATCTCCCATTTTTTCCTAATTTTTCTATGTAGTGTACATGGACCAGGCCCAGAATGAAATGGCTCCTTTATCATAATTGTGTCTCAAAGACATCGCGAGATCTCCGTTCGAGGTGAACCACTAGTAATAAAGAATTGTTTTTGTGGTTGCAGGCGATGAGATTCGCCTGCAACGTATCAAGGATGAGATGGCCGGAGAAGGTGGTGGTGCTGGTGAAGAAGAAGGCGATGAAGAAGCTGGCGGTGGTGAGAATACTTTATTACTTAAGAGTTATATTGGCCTAGTTAAGGCGTCTTAGCACCATCTGGTGGCGGGCCGCCGAACGGCTCCCAGGAGCCTTTATTGTCGTAGCACCATCTGTTAGGGGCCGTCCAACGGTTCCCAGCAACCTTTATCAGGTCGTAGCAACATCTGTTGGGGGCCGTCCAACGGCTCCAAGCAGCCTTTATTCGTTCGTAGCACTATCTGGTGGGGGTCGTCAAACGGCTCCCAGCAGCCTTTATCAGGTCGTAGCAACATCTGTTAGGGGCCGTCCATCGGTTCCCAGCAGCCTTTATTAGGTCGTAGCATCATCTGTTAGGGGCCGTCCATCGGTTCCCAGCAGCCTTTATTAGGTCGTAGCACCATCTGTTAGGGGCCGTCCATCGGTTCCCAGCAGCCTTTATTAGGTCGTAGCAACATCTGTTAGGGGCCGTCCATCGGTTCCCAGCAGCCTTTATTAGGTCGTAGCACCATCTGTTAGGGGCCGTCCATCGGTTCCCAGCAGCCTTTATTAGGTCGTAGCAACATCTGTTAGGGGCCGTCCATCGGTTCCCAGCAGCCTTTATCAGGTCGTAGCAACATCTATTAGGGGCCGTCCATCGGTTCCCAGCAGCCTTTATTAGGTCGTAGCACCATCTGTTAGGGGCCGTCCATCGGTTCCCAGCAGCCTTTATTAGGTCGTAGCACCATCTGTTAGGGGCCGTCCATCGGTTCCCAGCAGCCTTTATTAGGTCTTAGCAACATCTGTTAGGGGCCGTCCATCGGTTCCCAGCAGCCTTTATTAGGTCGTAGCAACATCTGTTAGGGGCCGTCCATCGGTTCCCAGCAGCCTTTATCAGGTCGTAGCAACATCTATTAGGGGCCGTCCATCGGTTCCCAGCAGCCTTTATTAGGTCGTAGCACCATCTGTTAGGGGCCGTCCATCGGTTCCCAGCAGCCTTTATTAGGTCGTAGCACCATCTGTTAGGGGCCGTCCATCGGTTCCCAGCAGCCTTTATTAGGTCGTAGCAACATCTGTTAGGGGCCGTCCAACGGCTCCCAGCAGCCTTTATTGTCGTAGCACCATCTGGTGGGGAGCCGTCAATGTCCGTCAATGTGCAATATTCTAAGTTGTATTTATATTTCAGCGAATAAGCATTGCAATACAGCGTGGCAATGCCGCCAGTATTTTGGGCACGCTACCATCTGGTGGCGACAGGGAGCGAATGGATTTTTTATGACGACTACTCATAAAAAATTCAGTCGCGTTTTTATTAGTACTTAGTCGTTAGTTAAATTGATTTTTTAGATTAGGTTTGTATATTTAGTTTTATTTCTTGATTTGTTATACGTCTTTTGTTGAATAAATATACATTTATATTGTATTTTTTTAATTTGCTTTTTGCAGAGGGCGAGCAGCAACCAGAACCAGAGCCCCAGTTTGTGCCCCCGGAGTCCTGCCCCGCGCTCATGATCTTTGCCAGCCCCGGCGAGTTCATCGACAAACTCAGTCAGTATCACCTGCGGCTACGGCTGCGGCTACGGCTGCGGCTACGGCTGCGGCCTACCATCACATCTTAGGGCCTAGCACACGACTTTCTTCAAACGCGCTTCCGACGTGACGTTACGTTGCGTAGCGGATTGCTATATTGAAATTGAAATTCAATATAGCAATCAAAATAGCAAAATTGAAATCGAAATATGAATTTCAATTTCAATTTTTTGAGTCCTGACCCCACACTAGAATTCCCTGAGTCGTCAGTAAACTAGAAATTACGAGTACCATGGTACCCAGACCTGGAACTCATATAGATCAACTTTTTCCCGCAGCGGGAATCGAACCCTCAACCCTTGCGTCTCAGCCGGGCACTCGCCCGCTGCGCTACCGAGGTCGTCTCATTATCAAATAAATACAATAAGAAATCAGTCAATAGATAGACCTACAGCGGAGCACGAAATCCTTGCGGTCACCCATCCATTTGGCGACCACGCTGAAGGCCTCTTTACTTAGCTCATCTATTAGGATAACCGACATGTTAACGTGCCTTCCGAAGCACGAGCGCACTCATCTGTTGACGACCCTAGCGGTCACCCATCCATTTGACCGCGCAATTAAACTGTGTTATATTTTTTTTTTTGTTATTTTTTGGAACTTTTTCATAGGTACAGTAATGAATTTAGGAAAAACGATGATAACTGCAGTAGTTGTTAAACTCTGTGTCGCAATACTAGTATTATAGCTATACTAATATTATAAATACGAAAGTTTGTGAGGATGTTTGGATGTTTGTTGTTCAATCACGCCGTAACGGCTCAACCGCTTTCTCAGAAACTTGGAATATAAAGAGTTCTTTGCCTAGAATAGCATATAGGCTACTTTTTATGTAGGTGGCCGCGGCTGGAAGCTAGTCTACAATAAGCCGTTCTGTTTCAGCTCTCCAAGGCGGCCTGGACCGCAAGCAATGCCTCGCGCCGTACAAGTTGTATCCGGTGAAGATCATCAACGAACTGACGTCGGTGTTGAAGGACAAGCGGCCATCACCGCCCAAGGAGGAGGGCGAGGCCGCGGCCGACGAAGAGGGTATGCTTATTATAACCACACACAGTTACATACAATCATATACAGTTGCATACAGATGCATATAGTTACACACATTTACATATATATTTTTTATACGATTGAGGTGACAAACAAGCATATGGCCCACCTCTTGATGAGCGCTTGCAATAACAGGCATCACGCACGCGTTACCGACCCCTAACCCCCCTCCCCCCTAAAGAGCTCTGGCAACCTTACTCATCGCAGGAACACAACACTATTTGTAACAAATAATGTTATTTGGCTGCGATCTTCTGTAAGCCGAAGGTGCCTCCCCAGGCGGGCTGCTCCATTTAAAACGAGAACATCTCGCTGTGCTCAACCTCGGACATACATACGGAGTAACATAAAGTTGCATGCAGTTGCATGCAGTCGCATGCAGTTGCATAAAGTTGCATACAGCCACATACAGCTACCTGCAATTATAGTCAAAGTCAAAGTCAAAGTCAAAAGGCATTTATTTCAATAAAATCACTAGGATCACTTTGAAACGTCTTAGAAACTAGGTGATTATATGCTATGCCTGTTCCTCGCGACCAATTATATATCAATAATTCCTTTTCTGCTTTTTTTTAACAGAGGAAGAAGTTTTGGTCGATCCATTAGAGGACGCTGCGTTCGGCCGCCACTACAGCCGACTCGGCCGCACCACAGCCTCGGTGCGCGGCCGCGTCGCGCAGGACGAGAACTACTTCCTGCAGTCTCAGCGGGACCTGCAGGTAGCCACTCGCCACACTGCTCGTTTGGTGGTCTATTCAATAGCTATAGGTAACCTTAAATGTCAGAATGTAACGTCCTTGCGAATTTGCGGGGCGCGATGGAATGCGAGTGTTTAATGCTATACCAAAAACTGTCGACTCAGGTGGGATTCGAACCCGCGATCCTCTACGCTTTCTTTTTTTTTTTTTTTTTTTTTTAATGTTATACTGAGGCAAACAGGCTTACGGCCCACCTGATGATAAGTGGTTACCGTCACCTATTGACATCAGCAACATCTGGAGCATTGCTAATGCGTTGCCTGCCGAACCCCTCCCCCCCTAAAGAGCTCTGGCAAAATTTTTCTTATTTATGAATTCCTCATTCACAGGATGCAGCGAACGCAGTTATGGGAATAGTTGTTGAGCACATCGAACCTTATCAGTACTGGAAGCCGCAGCTGATCGACGCCATTTTGAAATATGGCGACCGACTGTACACGTTGTCTCTACCTAAAGCGAAACACGCGCCCGACCTGTTACCCTCGGAGATCGCAGAGAGCTTCCACGTTACCAACTTCAACGTAAGTTTCCACTCACCACACTGGTTACCTCAACATCAGCCTTTATAAGTCACTACTGACAACTTTGGTTACCATCGGAGATCGCAGAGAGCTTCCACGTTACCAACTTCAACGTTAGTTTCCACTCACCACACTGGTTACTTCAACATCAGCCTTTATAAGTCACTACTGACAACTTTGGTTACCATCGGAGATCGCAGAGAGCTTCCACGTTACCAACTTCAACGTTAGTTTCCACTCACCACACTGGTTACTTCAACATCAGCCTTTATAAGTCACTACTGACAACTTTGGTTACCATCGGAGATCGCAGAGAGCTTCCACGTTACCAACTTCAACGTTAGTTTCCACTCACCACACTGGTTACCTCAACATCAGCCTTTATAAGTCACTACTGACAACTTTGGTTACCATCGGAGATCGCAGAGAGCTTCCACGTTACCAACTTCAACGTTAGTTTCCACTCACCACACTGGTTACTTCAACATCAGCCTTTATAAGTCACTACTGACAGCTTTGGTTACCATCGGAGATCGCAGAGAGCTTCCACGTTACCAACTTCAACGTTAGTTTCCACTCACCGCACTGGTTACTTCAACATCAGCCTTTATAAGTCACTACTGACAACTTTGGTTACCATCGGAGATCGCAGAGAGCTTCCACGTTACCAACTTCAACGTTAGTTTCCACTCACCGCACTGGTTACTTCAACATCAGCCTTTATAAGTCACTACTGACAACTTTGGTTACCATCGGAGATCGCAGAGAGCTTCCACGTTACCAACTTCAACGTAAGTTTCCACTCACCACACTGGTTACTTCAACATCAGCCTTTATAAGTCACTACTGTTACCTTCGTTAACTTCGGAGAACGCAGAGATTCCACGTTACTTTAAGTCAATACTAACTTCAATGTAAGTCGGCTCTCACAACACTGGTTATTTCATCAACATCAGCCTGTATAAGTGTACTAATGACAACCTCGGTGGCGCAGTCGAGCCCGTCTAAAACGCAAGGGCTGCCGGTTCAATTCCCGCTGCGGGACAAATGTTTCATGATTTGAAAATACTAATTGTTCCGGGTCTCTAACTAATTTTTTTTACCAAAACTGAACTGCGTCTACAACTGACCTACTGTGATTGCCACTTACCACCACCTACTTACCGCCACCTACTGTTACTTGTTGAGCCCCTTTACAGGGCGTTCAAAGTTCACCGCAAAGCCCAGCTGTTAAAAACTGAAGGATTTTCTTTGGGGTGAGTTGCTTTAGCTCCATTGGGCTGAGGATGTGCTTTCCCAGATGGATAGATAGATAGATAAACTCTTTATTGTACACAGAGATAGAAAATAACAAAAGGGAGGAACAAAAAATATTACGTACAATGATCTCTTCCAGATAACCTTTGGATGCACAGGATAAACAGATCAAATAAGACGGAGGTGTACAAAAAGTTTAACACTACAATACGTACTATAAAAAATAATAATATACTAATACATGAAACCTAAATATTACCTAACTATTTGTAAATATATAATATACAGAGAGATAAGATTATACCAACTGATAGTTCAAAGACAAGGACAAGTAGTGATCATCATCATCAGATGGATGCTACGTTTGAGCATAAGTGCTCCGCACTCACCTAGCAGGTGTAGAGGCGTTTCGTCCGCCTCCTTGCATAGCCTGCAGGTTTGTGTGTCGCCTTCTTGCATAGCCTTAGTTTTTAGATGTTCATGAGTGGGGAGATGTGGCCTAAAGGTGTCAAATTCAGGAGGTTCATTGGACGCCTGCATAAATAAATAAATAAATAAATATGACGGCGCTTTGATTTTATTCTTCTTCCTTTTTTTATGGTCTCTGTGACTGGAGTTGCCATGCTTGGCATTTGGATTATTTAAGAGTGGCAAGGAACGTAATGACAGCAGACGTTACGCCACTCTGACACAACTCCGGGCTCTAGTGTGCTGAATGAAAGGAATCGATAAAAAGGCGCCGATTACAAATGGTTGTCTCGAAGTAATCGCTTCTCATCAAGCTGCACATTGCGTGTTTGGTGGAGTGTCTGCGTTTATTTGCTAGCCAATTATATAAGCCATCGTTCAATTGCAATATTTCACTGGAGAACTCTGATTATAATGTTTTAATGTAAAACCCATCGCCATTTTATTCTTCTCGCCCGTTAAACCCACTAGCCCACGTAGTGAAATGAATATGGAGCCTTCTGATATAGAGAGCAATGGAGAAGTGCCTATGAATAAATAAATTAATTAAATAATAAATTAATTAATTAAATAATAAATAAATTAATAAATCAATAAGTAAATCAATAAGTAAATCAATAAATAAATCAATAAATAATAAATCAATAAATCAATAAATCAATAAATCAATAAATCAATAAATCAATAAATCAATAAATCAATAAATCAATAAATCAATAAATCAATAAATCAATAAATCAATAAATCAATAAATCAATAAATCAATAAATCAATAAATCAATAAATCAATAAATCAATAAATCAACAAATCAATAAATCAATAAAACAATATATCAATAAATAAATAATTAATGTAAGAATGCCCAGACTCTTAAAATGTGGTCTCGCCGACACATCGCTGCGTATTTGTGCAATTGCTCGTATGGCCCTTTGTTGCATCCGGCTCGGTGCCTTACTGCAGAGAAGATCATACTTACCGAGATACCAAATGTGCTTTTCCAGATTCGACTTGAGATAGAAAGCGAGGTGGTGTGCGGAGACTTGAATGCGGGCGACACGGGGGCTGTACTCAATCTACGCAGAGCTATCATTAAGTTCTTTGAAACTGTGAGTTTTGTACTTACTATCTTATATACTATCTATATTATACTTACGTTAGATGTTTGTTGTTTAATCACGCCGTAACGGCTTAACCGATTTCTTTGAAACTTGGAATAGATAGTTCTTTACCTGGAATAGTATACAAGGTGATTCATAATATGTATTCCATCCCGAAAGGAGCTTGTTCTGCAATCAATTGGCAATAAAGTTTGTTCTACGACTTTTGGAAATTCTACATTTTTCATTGAAAAAACTCTATGCGAAAATCTGCTGTTTTGGGGTCAAATCCAATGAATCAGCTGTTTTAGGTAGCAATCTTGGTTCCTAACTTCTTGTACGTTTAGTAATTAGTTCTAAAGATGATAAAATACAAAAACCAGCTAATTTGAGCAAGTTTGAGAAAATAAAATAAAATAAAAAAAATGAAAATATTGATGTTTTTTTTCGCTACTATTATTTCTTTTCGTTGATAGAATAACCCCCTTTCTGGATGGTATACATGTTATGAATCACCTTGTATAGGCTACTATTTATGTAGGTACCACTTGAGCGAAGCCGCGGGCGGAAGCTAGTAGCTGTTAGTCGCCATATTGTTTTTTGTATTTTCGGAATCTTTTCTATGAAGTCTGTTGAAAAGAAAAGATAAAAAATAAAAAGTCTTCTACGACATAGATAATACGGGATGCTATATTTAATAGTCGACGTCCTACGGCTGAAATCATAAGTACCTACTAACATTATTTTAACTGAATTTACTACCAAAATATGGAATTGTGTCCGATGCAATAAATCATCATCAAAAACTTGTAGAAGTCCACTGCTGGACATAGGCCTCCCCTAAAGAGTTCCACGACGAACGTTATCGAGCCTTTTCAATCCACCGACTTCCCGCAACCTTTACAATGTCATCGGTCCATCGGGTCCTGCGTCGCCCGGTTCGTACAATAAAAAACATGTTGTGCCGACCCCACATGAAGTGGGATAAGAATTATTATTTTTATAATGATGGCATCTTATCACCCCCATATTAGGGCAAATACGGGGTCCTCTGCGCGAAGAACTACTGTGTTGGCATATGGCGCGCGTGCGACGACAAGGCCTACGTATTATGGGAGCCGCACTCCGCAGGCCCGGCGGGGCGAAGCTCCCCCGTGGGGGGCGCCGCCGCCGTCGTCCTCTCCACCCCCGACCAGCTCGCAGACACCTTCCTGGAGAACGTGAAGGGGCTGGCCAAACCCGGCGGCAACAGGTATGGGGTAACAAACATAGCAAGTGTCGTCATAGTCAAAAGGCATTTTTTATTTCAATAAAATCACTAGGATCACTTTGAAACGTCTTAGAAACTAGGTGAAGCTACGCCTGTTCCTCGCGACCAAGCCTACAAGAATCAGGCAACAAACACGGTTTGGTGCCTATCATTTTCATGATGATCCTTTTTCACAAAATGGAATTTAAAGCTTCAGTGTGGTGCCGATCGAACGAGGAGGGACCAAAAAAAATAATCTGATTATAATCTCTAATAATACGTAATTATAATCCGTTGGGGAACAAAGGTTCTCGAGTGGCGACCACGAACCGGGCGACGCAGTGTTGGAAGGCCCCCCACCCGATGGACCGACGACATTGTGAAGGTTACGGGAAGTCGGTGGATGGAGAAGGCTCAAGACCGTTCGCCGTGGCACTCTTTGGGGGAGGCCTATGTTCAGCAGTGGACTTCATCAGGCTGATGATTATGATGAATCTCTAATAAATAAGAGCTTATAAAAAATGAGAAAAATAAAGACGGTCAAGTGCGAGAACTCGCACCCTGAGGGTTCCGTACCATTGGTCGTGGGTTCGAATCCCGGTCGTGCACCAGTGGTCATAGTTAGAAAATAAAAAATCTAAGTGTAGGAATTGACAAACTTATATTTGCGGTCGCTCACGTAGTCATTGTATGTATGACATTGACCGCAAATATAACTTTATTTCCTAAATAACTTTGAAATTCCCCAATTTCAGACTTTTCCCTTTAATTGTGTTACAAAAGCTCCTAGCATTCCAAATTTCAGAATTGTGAGGTAACTGGAAGTACCCTAGAGGTTTTTCAAGTTGATAACTTTAGCCGTTTCTGAGAATAAGGGTCTTGACAGACGGACAGACAGACAGACAGACAGACAGACAACAAAGTGATCCTATAAGGGTTCCGTTTTTTCAAATAAGGTACGGAACCCTAAAAATGACAAATGTGAGCTTCAACAAATTCTGGGGCAGTAATGGGCAGCACACGTTACACTTGATGAAATATGACTGGTGACCTGTAACACAGGTTTTTAAAAGAACCTACTTCAGGCACCAGCCCCATCACGAAACAGGTTTTCGGAATAGATTACATACCTACCTTGTACACACTTTATGTAGCATACGCATCAGCCGAAATGGAGATGATGGCTTTCTGCTACTCTGGGGAGACCTTGAAAGAAGGTCTTACGGTTTACTCTTGATAAAAACGATGTTCAAGTCTAGGCTAGCGGAACAGCAGTACCAATATATGCAGGTAACCTACCTTGGACTGCAACCAGCCTCGATGAGCTTCCTTTCCGATTGTCCATGAGCTGATGATGAAGGGATGGAGTAGAAGGGTTCACAGTTCACACAGATATAAATAATGAGAGATATCACACGCGAAAGTTCGATAGGTTTTAAAAGCTTTTGGCGGGCTTTCACGATATGGCGCGATGCGCGTGCGGTTCGATCGGCGGTCGCGAAGCTTCTCTTTCCGGCTGTCACTCCAAGCTTTGACGTGTAGGTACACTGCATGACAGCCAAAAATATTGACGTCTCGATACTGCTGCATTTTGATAGACTAGATTTGAACATCGCTATGTTGAATTAGGTAAATATGCGTTTATTTTTTTGTGGTAACGAAACACTTTATATTTAAGAAACCTAATTGTGAAGGGAAATAAATCTGTTTTATTATTATTATTCACGTATATTTAATTAAAATCTCATTTATAAAATACATTTTTTACTACAAAAGTACATCTTAATATCAAAAAAGAATATCAAAACAACTATTATAGTAAAAAATATATATAAAAATGGAGAACCACCGACCGCGAAGCTCGGCTCAAGCGGTCGGTGGCTAGGGCTGCAGAGAGAGGAACCTCCTGACTATGCGTGCCGAGTCCAGGAGTACCGCCCTCTGTATCTGGCCCTTCACCCAGCTGTCTAGCTGGGTGAAGGGTTTATTATATTATTATTATTATATTGTTATTTATTTATTTATTATCTACAACTAACGAGCCCCACCAGTGTCGTTGCGGTCGACCGACAAGGTCACCACGGCCTCTCTTGCCGCCGCAGCGCTGGCCGTCAGTCCCGCCACGCCAGCCTCAATGACATCATTCGTTGGGCCCTCGCCACCGTCAACGTGCCAGCTATCCTAGAGCCGAACGGTATCGCACGTGACGACGGCAAGAGGCCTGACGGGATGTCTTTGATTCCCTGGAGTCGTGGCAAGCCGATGGTTTGGGATGCGATTTGCGTCGATACATTGGCACCTTCCCACGTTTCGTCCACCTCCAGGACGGCTGGCGCGGCGGCAGCAGCGGCGGAGAGCCTTAAAAGGCGGAAATATTCGTTCCTTTGGCGATGGATACATATTTCTGCCTTTTGGGGTTGATACGCTAGGACCTTGGGGCCCAGGGGCGTGGCTCCTGTTCGATGCTTTATCTAGGAGGCTGGTGGATGAGACCAATGACCGAAGGGCTGGTGCTTACCTCTGACAAAGGATAAGTATAGCGATCCAACGAGGTAACGTCGCCAGCCTTTAGGAAACGCTGCCTGTGGTTGGTGATCTGAACTCTGTTTTCTACTTGTAGTCGTAGTCGTAGAAAACAGAGTTTATTTCTAGTATAATAGTATTATTTTAGTTTAATTTACAACTGTTTTTATTATTATTTTTTTGTTACTTTTAAATAAAAAATACTTTATTTATTTATTACCTATTATTATTATTTAAGTTTTTTTCATTTTTTGTCTCTCGCACAGCGAGGGG
Source organism: Anticlea derivata (assembly GCA_947579855.1). NCBI lineage: Eukaryota > Metazoa > Arthropoda > Insecta > Lepidoptera > Geometridae > Anticlea > Anticlea derivata. The sequence goes on along the minus strand of OX388287.1, from coordinate 800,167 downwards.
TTTACGTTTTTTCGCGGGCTTTTGGCCAAACGAAAAAACGTTGACAGTTTATTGGTTGAGGGATAAAAACTTTCGTACAATTCGGCAAGTGTTAAGGATTACTGCTTTTTGGAGTTGTATGAAAGTGAGCTTGTGGATATCAAGGGCCTGTAAGCTGTTGTGTAAAGTGTATGGGATGATACCAGTAGACGCGATAATTATAGGTATGGTTTTGACAGTATCTACTCTCCACTGGGTTTTCTCTATTGCCAAATCTGTATATTTCGCAAGTTTATTATTATGAACCTAAAGCTTATATAAATAATACTTCGTATATCGGTCGCCTGACACGAGACACCGAGAATCACATCCGAGAATCACATATCGACATAACGTATGCCTTCATCATCATCATTCGCACAGATCCGCGCAGATTTCCGGAGTGACTTCCTACCATGTGGGGGAATTGCCCATACTCACCACGCTGGGCACGCGGGCAGTTAGAGCTATTTTTGTGAAAATAGCTCTAACTGTAGCTTTTTCCCTTAGTCATCTCTTACGACATCCACGGGTAGGAGATATGGAGTGATCTATTATTCAGGCGGTGCCACCACTGCCACGTGTGCTTTAGAATTAATAAATAAGTATTTTATTTTATTTTATTATTTCTGTGTAAGTTATATCTGTACTACTCCTAAGTTACCTTAAATAAATTTATATAGCTAGCTGAGAGTTTAGTGTCGATTACGCAACTAGATGGCGTTGCTAAAATCGATCGGCGCCTGGATCGCGCTGACGAAAACGCGCGGCCGTTTCATTGTATCATTCGATTCGAGTCCGATCTGACAGTCGCACCCCCTCCCCCCTCCCCCTGGTCCTGGCGACGTTTAACGCACGTACGCTAAGGGCCGAGAAGTTGATTGAGCTGGAAGGAGAAGGAAGAAACTAGCTGTAAGTTACGCTGGGATATCGTCCAATGTCATGAGGAGGGATGAAAGTCATGTAAAGAGAAGAGCGTTAGGTATGAATGTGGATGAATATAAAACTAGAGGAAGGAGGAAGAAAAAATGGATGGACTGTATTAAAGATGACATGAGTAATAAAGAAGTGAGTGCGGAGATGACGGCTAACAGAAGAGAGTGGACGAAGAAAACATGTTGTGCCGACCCCACATAGTGTGGGACAAGGGCAGGAAGAAGGAGAAGAGATTTATTTATTTATTATTATTATAATTAGCACGGCTACATCACCAATTACACTAAATTATTATACTTATCATAATAGGTACATTAACAATTTGGAACTTATAAATTAAGATATTAAATAACACAAAATAGAAAATTATAATGATGCCAAGAACGTAAAGTAACGAACGGAATGTCAGAAAAATAATCACTATATATAAATTAAATTGAAGTGGCGCTGGTTTTCAGATGGAACGCTTTGAACCAAGCTGCCAACCCCTGGATAATAATCTCTTGATCTAGATATCTCACTTAACTGATTATTTTTTTTTGGAGGATGTAGGGCACAGCGAGATTTTCTCGTTCTGAATTGGAGCAGCCCGCCTGGTGAGGTACCTCCGCCTTACTGAAGATCGCAGCCAAATGCCATTATTGTTTCAAATATTGTTGTGTTCCTGCGGTGAGTAAGGTTGCCAGAGCTCTTTAGGGGGGAAGGGGTCGGCAACGCGTGCGTGATGCCTCTGTCATTGCAAGCGCTCATAGGCTACGGTAACCGCTTACGATCAGGTAAGTAGGCCGTAAGCTAGTTTGCCGCCTCTGTTGTATAAAAATAAAAAGTAATTTCTAAAACCTGAAATTGTTTTTTGTTTAGTTTTTTTGTTTGTTCCTAGGTTCTGTATATCTGGAGTGAAGGTGTTCTGGGAGTTTTCCAAGTACGCCGGGGCTGTCACTCCTCAGGGTGCTGTGCCTGATGAAGGATATGAATGGAAGGTCAGTACATACAAATATAAATTTACTAGCTTCCGCCCGCGGCTTCTCTCGTTTTATGTAGGTACCACGGTACCTACATAAAAAGTAGCCTTTATAATATAATAATATCTTTATTTCAGGCTACTTGACACATTACACTAAAATGTGTAATATGCCATGGCCCATATTAATAAACCTTACAGAGTAACATACATATAATAATAAACTTAAATAACTACACCACATCTAGAGTCAGGGACTTTTTCTTGATCGTGTGCGCCTCCCTGTAGCAACGGTAGACAACTCCAACTGACCAGAAGTCGGTTATATGCTATTCCGGACTATAATCAATCTCTGTACCAAATTTCATCCAAATCCGTTCGGCCGTTTGGGCGTGATTGAACAACAAACATCCAAACATCCTCACATACTTTCGCATTTATAATATTAGTAGGATTAAAGTTAACTGGATGGACCGGGATTCGAAGCCACGACATGTAGATCGGAAGAGCCTATTACAACCATTTGGGAAAGAACCAGTGTGGTGAAAAGAAGAGTGTGCCTGTGTGCCGCACGTGTCATATGTATTCGAATAATGTTGTAGGACATGCCGGTTTCCTCACGATGTTTTCCCTCACCATTTGAGAGCACTAGCATTCAGTGGCGGATTTGCCCTAAGGCCCAGTAGGCCCGGGCAAATCCGTGACAAATAAAATCACTGATGATAGCAAGAAATAAATCAAATGCAAAGTAACTGAATATTTAAAAGGCTGCTCCATAGACTTATTGCTACTTGCTACAGTAGACATGCAGCTTCGAAAAGATTTCGTCGTTTCTGATTTCGATTTATATAAAGTTGGCAATAAAGTAAATTCATTATGTACCTAGTCTATAAGATGGGTGCTGAGAAAGGGGCGGCACATGGCCTGGGGCCTAGAGCGGCCAAGACTGCAAATCCGCCACTGCTAGCATTGCACATCTAAATCAGAGTGGTGCCGTTTGACCCGCGATCTTTGGATCGGGAGGCGGGGTCACTACCACCAAGCCACGCGCTCTCAGAAATATAACAAATGTGCTCTCTTTTTGTAACAGCTCCTACTATAAGTTCCAACTATAAATAACACAATCAGCACGTTCCTACTATAAGTTTAAGTAAGTCATAATCCTATTTTGGTAAATCCTTTTTATAGTTGCAAAAAATCAAATTGAACAGAAACTTTATTTACAGAAAGAAACTTAAAACTAAAAACGTTGAGCCATCTAAAGATCGTTACAAACGATCTATAGATAGCTCAACTGATCCAGATTACCAGTCGGAAGCGTCCTCAAGACGCTGGCGGAATGGCCACGCTGAATTGAATTGAAATGAAATAATTTTCTTATGGTTGGTGGAGATCCTACAGGACGGGTAGAGAGAGAATGCAGAGTTGTTATTTACAGGAGTATAATATTTACAATAGGTACATGAGTAATTACAGAAAATAAAAGAGTTTAGCAAACACGATAAAGCACACGACCAGAGTCAAAGTAAAAGTAGTCTGACAGACCGTCGTCCATCCGAATCAACAATTGCTTCCATTGTTCGTCGCTATGCCAACTGAGAGGTATTTGAATTTGGCGGCGACGGAGTGATAGTGGCGGCGTAGCTCGCCACATTCTAAAAAAATGTATCTTCCAGGTACTTACTGCGTTCGTGGAAACAGCTCGTGGCAGAACTATCCTTCGTGGCACGCGACCTCCGGATCTCGTCAAGTAAGTATACAAGATGATCTTCATACAAGGTGATTCATAACATGTATTAACCCCGAACACGATTAACACGTATTGGCCGTGGTGGCCCCGGCTGAAGAATAGGCCCCTCCATATCTACGTATCCGCGGATGTCGTAAGAGGCGACTAAGGGAAAAAAGCTAGGGGATGGGCAGCAGCGTCCCTCTTTTTAACAACGATAGCTCTAACTGCGCTCGCCAATCGCCGCTCGTGAGTATGGGCAAATCCCCCCCACATGATAAGGAATTTGCTCTGTCTGTGGGGGAGGCCATGTTCAGCAGTGGACGTCGTACGGCTGAAATGATGATGATGATGATGGTTAACCCCGAAAGGGGGAGGGAGCAATCGGGCCACTTCTTAAACCGTTCACTTCTCATAGGTCCACTTCTCGTAGGTCCACTTCTCATAGGTCCACTTCTCATAGGTCCACTTCTCATAGGTCCACTTCTCAAAAGGTCCGCGTATCAATCGGTCCACTTCTCAAACGGTCCCCTATTCCTTGTGTCCGGCAAACTACACTCGAGAGTAATGAATTCGGAAATTTAATATTAACATTTTAATAACATAATAACATAATAACATTTATTTATTTATTCTCTCTCACAAAGGTTTATATTAAATTATGTTTCAAACTTAAACAAAAATAAACAGTGTATGTAAAACAAAAATATTTTAATATCAAAGTAATCAGTATTTTCTTAACGAATACAACAAATTATACTTAGTGGCTTCTTGTCGTGTCACTGATTCTTTCTGTGTCATCCTGTATTAGGTCAGTGACCAGGTTGAGGTATGGTGGCCCTGAAAAGGACCTATGACCGTCGGTTAAAGAATCAGTGTAGTGAAAGGATTAAAGTGCGCCTCTAAGTTTAATTTCGTGCACATCTTAGAGGCTCCTTTCGTGGACAACGTCACAAAAAATCCCAAAATCCCCTTTGAACATAAAATCATGTTAACTTTGTAACTCAACAAATGGCTTTTATTAAAATGTTTTTATAGTAGAGACGAATATGTTAGTTTCAAGTAGTTGACATATTTATTTATTTTATAGGTACCTTTGACATTGTTATTTTATTCACTTTGGTATAATGGCTTATTATAATGTATTAGTTTAGTCAGTAAGTATTATTTGTTTATTTTATTTTGCCTTTATATGCTTGCACGCCAGGACAAGAACTGGCAGGGTGTAATAGCTATATTTCTTACATTTAAGACCAATGTTTATTTTGACTTAAATTCTGTAATATAAATAAATATTCTGGACATAATATCACACACCGTCAACTGATCCCAAACGAGGCATAGCCTGTACTATGGGTACCAGTGACTGATATACATAATAGATATATATATTTAACACCCAGACACAGAACAAACGTCTGTGTTCATCACACAAATGTTTGTCCAGTGCGGGAATCGAACCCGCGACCTCTAGCGCAGAAGGCAGAGTAGACCTTTATAAGCACTGGCAAAGAGTGGAACGATCTGCCAGCGTCTGTTTTCCCGGATGAGTACAATCTAGGAGTCTTCAAATCTAGAGTGAATAATTTCCTTCTGGTAAAGCGTGCTCCATCTTAGGTCACATCTTACTTGCAAAAGTGAGCTGGAGGTCAAACGCCTAACCAACTCCAATAAAAAAAAAAAAAAGAGTTACTACCGACTGAGCTATGAGGCCATTTGTAGGTTCACGCGCGACGCGCTACTGCAGTCGTCGTGCGGTGCTATAGCCGCGGCGTGCATGTCGCACGTTCGACGCCCGCACCTGTGGACGCGCGCCACCGTGGACGAGTGCCTCGGCGTCGCGTGCCGCCTCTTCGCCGCCTCGCTCGGCTCCCTGGGATACGAGTTCAGGCCTGGCGAGGATGTTTTACTGCCCCTACAGGTGAGGGACCTTCGGCTTTTTATGTGAAATCTTTGTAAACGAACCGCCTGTTACATATAATATAATTGTCTTGTTCGCGTTGTTTTTTTTTTCAGAAATTGCATTTTTTGTTGATTTGTGATCGATCACTTTCCGTCATAAAAACGACGCCAAAGCCGGAGAATTTTAGGCATGAGAATGTTAGATCTAGGAGAGTGAAAGAAAAAACCATAAATTTGGCGCAGCCAGTTGGATTTCATAGGTAGTAAAACAGTTGGCGCAGCCGGTACGATGTTGGTACAGTTACGCGAAAACTACAATGCTCACATGTGACACACAAGCTGATTTCTTGATTTTACATTATTCCAGGTGTTGAAACGTTTCGTCCTAGGCGTTAACTACGTGCGCTATGATCTCGATCAAGTTTTCAGCGGAAAGTTGGACCAAAAAGAACCTACTGAGATGACAGTACGGTAAGAAGATTTTCTATACATAAAGCCGTGCTCAAACGACATATCTTCGATTCGTGTTTAAGCGCCATGCAATATGTCTTTGATATGTCAAATAAAAGTCGTTCTTACATCTAATTGCATACAAACATTCAAACATACAACGCCGATTCGACTAAGACATGCTAATGTTACCATTTTCAAAGATTATCTTAATTGTATATTGTATAAGTTATTTCTCTTTTTAAATATAAGTGAGTATTTAGAATCGTTATTCTTTTTATTTTAGTTTTTATGTTCTCAACAGTTCCCTTTCCTGTGCACTACCTTCACATTTTCTGTCCACAAACACAAAGGTTATCTAGAAGATAATGCTTTTTATGATTATGATCGCCATTGTACTTTTTTTATGTGCAATAAAGAATTTTCTATCTATCTATAAGTGGTTAATATTTTGACAATGTTGCAGGTGTGCCCTGGAAAGATTCTTTGAATCTCACACCCACGGTATCCTGTGGTCGGTGCCGCACGCGGTGGCGGTGTGGCGCGTGGCGGGCGCGCCGCCATTTTACATGATGGAGCCTCACGCCTGCGGGCCCACCGGACTCAGGATAGACGCTCAGGCATGTCTCCTGATTAGATCCTTTTAATACCCTCTGATACTTATTTATTTTAAATAGACATAGAAATAGAAAAATATTTATTTTGCGTCACAAATTAAACAAATGGAACAAATAAAATATAAGCTTAAAACCTAGATACAAAAACGGTCACCACTCAGCTGGTGCCGCATAGCACAGTGGAGCTGCTGCGGCGCTGGTTTTCAGTGGTGCCACAGAGCAATGACGCGGCAACTGCGATACACTCGCACATAATGTTTATATTTCCTAAAATACTAATACAAATGAGCTAACTTACTTAAACTACTAACACACAAAACAGAATTTTACAAGACATGTAACACAGCACTTAAACAATATAATATGTAGGCTTATAATTTTATTGTTCTAAACAGCTTAATTATCAAAGACATAGACATAGACAAACATTTATTCACAAACTTGGCACACAATACACGTCACAATAAAAGCAAGACACAGAGAGTGAAAATATTAAACATAGACAGAGAGGTAACACACAAAATCTTATTAAAAAGAACACGTGAAATGTTATTGTGCGCCACAGCAGAAAAAAGGTCTCGGCTCAGCATAAATGCCTTACCACTGAGGAGTAGTTAGGCGCTAAAAAAAAAAAAAAAAATACCCACCGTATCCTCTGTTACATAATATTCGTTGTTCCTCCTTAGTCATTTTTCTTTGTGTACAATAAAGAGTTTATCTATCTATTCGAATATATCTATAACTTCTTCTATAAAATGCCCTGATACATAAATTTATCATACAGGATGATGGAGCGGCCTGCGTTTTGACTTTCACATCGGCTAAACTAATGGCATTCGCGTAAGTCAACTATTATTGAATTGCAATTGAAATACTCAGTTTAATAATTAATTTAAAAAAATCCCACAACGCAGGTGTGGGATGTTTATGTCAAATTTACCTGCGTTGTGGGATACAAATCATAAAAAAACACAACAGAAAACATAAAACACATAAATTATATGATCAAGGCCGTGGTGGCCCCGGCTAAAGAATAGGCCCCTCCATATCTCTATCCGCGGATGTCGTAAGAGGCGACTAAGGGAAAAAAGCTAGGGGATGGGCAGCAGCGTCCCTCATTTTAACAACGATAGCTCTAACTGCGCTCGCCAACCCGCATGCCCAGCGTGGTGAGTATGGGCAAAACTCCCCCACTTGATAAGGAATTTGCTCTGTCTGTGGGGGAGGCCATGTTCAGCAGTGAACGTCGTACGGCTAAAATGATGATATGATCAATATGACAAATATGATCACACAACCCATTTCGAAACACCGTGTATAATATTTCCACAGCTACCTCCAAAACATCCCAGTGACGGAGCGCCCCAAGCACGAGTTTCAACTGTACGCGATGGCGGTCACAGTGCAGCCGATCAAGAAACTGGGCGGAGTGGAGCCGCCCTTGGTCAGAGCGCCGCCGGGCGTCAAACTAGTGCCCGCTACCAGCAAAGTGAGTAGCTGTTGACAACTAAATGTACATGGACCTGGACTGGACATGTCGTCATAGACAGAATGAAGGAATGATTTATTTGCATTCATCAACAACCTGGAGAAGTCCACTGCTGGACATAGGCCTCCCCCAAAGAGTTCCACGACGAACGGTCTTGAGCCCTTTCCGTCCACCGACTTCCCGCAACCTTTACAATGTCATCGGTCCATCGGGTGGGGGGTTCTTCCAACACTGAGTCGTCCGGTTCGTGGTCGTCAAAGTCAAAAGGCGTTTATTTCAATAAAATCACTAGGATCACTTTGAAACGTCTTAGAAACTCGTTGAAGCTATGCCTGTTTCTCGCGACCAAGCCTAGAAGAATCAGGGAACAAACACTGCTTGGTGCCTATAATTATTGATCCTTTAAGGTCACAAGCAGAAATATTACATACTGGCCGTGGTAGCCCCGACTGAAGAATAGGCCCCTCCATATCAACCTATCCGCGGATGTCGTAAGCTAGGGGATGGGCAGCAGCGTCCCTTATTTTAACAACGATAGCTCTAACTGCGCTCGCCAACCCGCATGCCCAGCATGGTGCGTATGGGCAAATCCCCCCACATGATAAGGAATTTGCTCGCTGTCTGTGGCCATGTTTAGCAGTCGTCGGCTGAAATGATGAAGGGGACAAACAAGAATAATCCGTGACCACGTCGCCACTCGAGAACCTTGATGAGTATGAAAGAACCTATCTACGCTATCGCAGGTGGGCATAGACGGCGGCAAGCGGCGCGCGGCGGAGCAGGACCGCAAGCACCCTCCCGGCTCCGCCACCTGCCTCGACGCGCAGCGCGCCGCCGACAGGAAGGACAAGGAGCAGAACAAACTCAAAGGTAACTCACTCCACATAACTATATACTTACTCCACTCATTCACTCTCCCTTTCAGTCATTCTCCCACGCATTCATTCATTGACTCTACGAGGAGGTAGGGAACAGCGAGATTTTCTCGTTCTGGATTGGAGCAGCCCGCCTGGGAAGGTACCTCCGCCTTACAGAAGATCGCAGCCAAATAACATTAATTAACTCTAATTTTATTATGCGTTCAGTCATTCATTCACTTTTACTTTACTTTTTTTATTCATTAACTCATTCACTCATGAATTCTCTGACTCGTTAATTAAATCAATCACACATTAAATAATGGCAAATAATTAATTAATTACTGTATATGGACAAGGAGCATAAATAAATAAATATTCCGGACATATCACACACGGTCAACTGATCCCAAACTAGGCATAGCCTGTACTATGGGTACCAGAGACTGATATACATAATATATATTTAATATATATATTTAACACCCAGACACAGAACAAACATCTGTGTTAGTCACAAATGTTTGTCCAGTGCGGGAATCGAACCCGCTACCTCTAGCGCAGAAGGCAGAGTTACTACCAACTGAGCTATGAGGCCAGTCCAGTCATTCATTTGATCATCAATTTACTAACGCATTCATTCATTCATTCATTCACTCACTCCATCATAAATCCAATTGTTAATAGTTATTTCCTATTATTATACTACTATTTTCTTGTACAGGTCAAAGGAACACAAGCGGATGGCTGATCCTCAACGATGGGACACAGTTCTTGTCCGCCCAGCACTCTATGGCTTGCAAGAAGTTCCCCTACGCATCTAGGGGGAATCAGGTACATCTCTACACTCAGTCAAAGTCAAAAGGTGTTTGTTTAAGTAAAACCAGTAGGATCACTTTGAAACGTCTTAGAAACTAGGTGAAATCGTGGGTTCGAATCCCGGTCGCGCTCCAATTGATTCTTCGTTTGGAAAATTTATGCTAAACTTGTGCTCTGAGTCGGTGAAGGAAGACTACGTGAGGGGCCTGTCCTGAACCTAAAAATTGGAAGACATGTGACATGTGCATGAAAGGAGCCTCTAAGAGGCGCACTTTAATCCTTTCACTACACTGAGTCTTTCATCGACGGTCATAGGCCCTTTTTAGGGCCACCATACCTCAACCTACTCACTGACCTAATACAGGATGACCAAGACAGAATCAGTTACCCGACAAGCAAGTAACTAGATATTTGTATTTTTTTTTTATTTTTTTTTATTGGTGATTGTTAGGCCTTTGACCACCATTTCACTTTTGCAAGTGAGATGTGGCCTAAGATGGAGCACGCTTTACCAGAAGGAACTTATTCACTCTAGATTTGAAGACTCCTAGATTGTACTCATCCGGGAAAACATTTCGTTCATTCTTTCATTCATTCGTTCGTTCTCTTATCTAGGCTTTATCGTGCTGCGTGATGGCCATAGCGATGTCCCGGGTACAAGATGTCTGCCGCTGGTGCAGCTCCACTCTGGACCAGGTAACATTGCCTATCTGTTCCCCAAAGAATGCCACGACGAACGGTCTTGAGCCTTCTCCACCCACCGACTGCCCGCAACCTACACAATGTCGTCGGTCCATGGTGGGTAGGAGTCCTTTTGCGTCATCCGGTTCGTGTTCCCGTCTGCCCTCAACCTTCATAATGTCGTCGTTACATGGTAGGGGGCCTTCCTACACTGCGTCTTACGTTCGTGGTCGCCATTCGAGATTTACTTTTTTTTTTTTTAACGGTTTTCTTTTTTTTGTGCTCTCTGATTGTTGTATTTTTTATTTGTTATTTGATTTTTTTGTTTATTGACATGTGTTATTATTTTTACTGAATTATTTTACTTATTGACATTGTATTTAGTTAATTAGCTTGATTTATCTTATCTTATTCTGATGACTACTGTATTGTATTAGGTCTGACCTGTAATGATAGACGTAATGTTTTAAATAAATACTAATACAAATAAATACAAATACTCCCCAACGGTTGTCGGTTCTGCGAGCAATATGGCCTGCCCACTGCCACTAATACTTGCTAATTCTGAGAGCTATGTCGGGTTCTTCTACAAGGTGATTCATAACATGTATACCATCCCGAAAGGGGGTTATTCTATCAACAAAAAGAATATAAGCGGAAAAAAATATTCAGAAATATAAACAGGCCTCGTAGCTCAGTTGGTAGTAACTCTGCCTTCTGCGCTAGAGGTCGCGGGTTCGATTCCCGCACTGGACAAACATTTGTGACTAACACAGATGTTTGTTCTGTGTCTGGGTGTTAAATATTTATCTATTATGTATATCAGTCTCTGGTACTCATAGTACAGGCTATGCCTAGTTTGGGATCAGTTGACTGTGTGAATATGTCCGGAATATTTATTTATTTATTTTAAAAAATATTCAAATAACTGGCAGCTAAAATGCTATTTCGCAGTGTCTTTACAGTTTTTGTTTGCATCAAATTTTAAGTATTATTAATTTTTTGTTAATAAAAATAAATCAAAAATCAAGGAAAAGAAAAATACTTGTTGTTTGTTACACATAGTAGGTTTTTTTATAATATCAAAAAAAAATCGTTGGGAATCGAACTTACGACCGTCCAATATACATACCGATTAATAATTTACTGGTGAACACATTTCTGTTAATTTTTGCCTTTTGTCGTTTTCAGGTCCTGGAATCCGGAGACCAGCTCCACCAGGACAGCTACCTACACTTCAGGCCTCCGGAACCCTTACTCGCCATAGAACAGGTATCCTACTAATATTATAAATGCGAAAGTTTGTGAGGATGTTTGGATGTTTGTTGTTCAATAACGTCGTAATGGCTCAACCGATTTCGCTGAAACTTGGAATATACAAGGTGATTCATGATTTTTGCTATTCCCAAAAGGGGCTTATTCTACATCCAATTGACAATAAAGTTTGTTCTACGACTTTTGTAAATTCGACTTATTCATTGAAAAAACTATGTAAAAATCAGCTGTTTCGGTGTCAAATCAGTTCAAACTCAATGAATCAGCTGTTTTAGGTAGCAAGCTTTTATAGTGATAATAAAAATATCTAGTTATAACATACATACATACATAAAATCACGCCAATTTCCCAGAGGGGTAGGCAGAGACCACGGCTTCCCACTTGCTACGAACCTGACATACCTCTTTTGCTTCATTCACTCTCATCGCATTCCTCATACATGCTAGTTATGAAGATAATAAAAATATCAAACACAGGTAATTTGAGGAATTTTTGGAAAAAAATATTTAAATAAAAATTGTTTTTTTCGCTAAAGCTCTTTCTTATTGTTGATAGAATAATTTTCGGGATGGTATACATATTGATCACATATGAATCACTTTATTCTTTATTGTACACAAGAAAACACAGATTGCAGCAATAAAAAGAAAGGTATGTACAAAGGCGAGCTTAACCCTAAAAAGAGTTGAGGCTAACCTTTGAGGCTAGAGAGAAGTGATTATAGAGGGAGGTTCATGTACCTAATCACCTTGTATAGAGTTCTTTACCTAGGTAGAATAGCATATAGGCCTTGTGTAGGTACTACTTACACAAGGCCTATATGCTATTCTACCTTGTACGTACTTTGTTATATCAATACCTTCGTAAGTGCCTACTTATTATAAAATTAGAATCTACTCCTTATTACTAAATTTACGTAGCTCCTACCTATAGCCGAAGACTACATTAAGCATTAGTTCTACAAACCTTAGTGGTTTTTTTTGTGCTATTTCTATAAATGTTTATTTGAGCTAGTCTTAGGTGGTAAGTACAATTGAGAAGAAAAAAAAAATAACAATATTATGGACTACGGACCTCCAAATTAAGTTAAAAACTTGTATTTTGTAGGCCAAGAATCCCAACATTATTAAAATAATAGATAATTGTATATCTTAATTATGGTTTGAATCTTGAAACATCTTGAATCTTGAATTTTGGTTCTTTGACACCTAAACTAAGTGAAACATTTGTGATTTAGGTGTCAAGCTCTTTACGTGGTGTGATGTGGTGGACGTGTGTCGTCAGCACTCGTAGCCGGCTAAGCTCATTTTAACATAACAGACAAAATAGAATAAAAAATGAAATAACTAAAAATAAAAATAAAAAATAGTAAGTTTTAAAAAGATTCATCATCATCATTTCAGCCATACGACGTTCACTGCTGAACATGGCCTCCCCCACAGACAGAGCAAATTCCTTATCATGTGGGGGGTTTTGCCCATACTCACCACGCTGGGCATGCGGGTTGGCGAACGCAGTTAGAGCTGTCGTTGTTAGAATGAGTGACGCTGCTGCCCATCCCCTAGCTAAAAAGATTAAATAAAAATAAATATTAAAGACTAATAAATTACTATGTAATAAATTTTTGGAAGATAGGTACCACGCGAGCGAAACTGCGGACGGAAGCTAGTATTAAATAAATATTCCGGACATATCACACACGGTCAACTGATCCCAAACTAGGCATAGCCTGTACTATGGGTACCAGAGACTGATATACATAATAGATATATATTTAACACCCAGACACAGAACAAACATCTGTGAATCACACAAATGTTTGTCCAGTGCGGGAATCGAACCCGCGACCTCTAGCGCAGAAGGCAGAGTTACTACCAACTGAACTATGAGGCCTGTTAATGTAATGAAATAATTTCCCTTGACCCAGATTCTGCGCAAGTTCTACACGCCGGGCAACTGCGTGTGTCGCGTGGTGGTGTACAAGGCGAGGCACGGCGGGGTCGTGGATTCGGATCTCCTCACTCAGGTCAGCTTTTTGGAGGAGGTAGGGCCCAGCGAGGTACCTCGGCCTTACAGAAGATCGCAGTCAACATTATTTGTTTCAAACAGTGTTGTGTTCCTGCGGTGAGTAAGGTTGCCGGAGCTCTTTAGCAATGCGACGGTAACCACTTACCATCAGGAGGGCCGTAAGCCAGTTTGCCCCCGTATAACATAAAAAAAAGGTCCATTCTAATTACTCTCACTTCGGGCCGAGGCGCTCACTCTAAGAGGCGCACTTTAATCCTTTCAGCACACTGATTCTTTCACCAACGGCCATAGGCCCTTTTCAGTGCCACCATACTCAACCTGGTCACTGACCTAATACAGGATGACCAAGAAAGAATCAGGTCAGCTTTTTGGGAGGAGGTAGGGCACAGCGAGATTTTCTCGCTGCGAAGCAGCCCGCCTGGGAGGTACCTCCGCCTTGCAGAAGATCGCAGTCAACATTTATTATATTATTTGTTTCAAATAGTGTTGTGTTCCTGCGGTGAGTAAGGTTGCCAGAGCTCATTAAGGGGACTGGGTTCGGGCTACGCGTGCGTGATGCCTCTGGTATTGCAAGCGTCCATAGGCTACGGTAACCATTTACCAATAGGTGGGGCGTAAGATTGTTTGCAATAAAATATTATACGTAGGTATTGTACAAAAGAACGGGGCAAAAATGTCTTACCATTTGCTATGATGAGTAAGAAAGGAGTGAATACTGCGGTGGTGGTGAAAGGGCAGTGACGATGTTTTCCGTCACCGTTTGAGCAACTTGTAACTTTTCCAGGTGACGGAGTTCTTCCGCGAAGAGAGATCTGGTGTTTTCGTTGCTGGTAAAGGAGATATTGCTGTTGCGTTGTTCAGAACACCCAGAGGTGAGATTCATATGCATCCTACTAATATTATAAACTAGCTTCCGCCCGCGGTTTCGCTCACGTGGTACCTACTTAAGAAGTAGCCTATATGCTATTCTAGGTAAAGACAAACATTCAAACATCCTCACAAACTTTCGCATTTATAATATTAGTAGGATGAGAAAGTTTGTGAGGATGTTTGAATGTTTGTTATTCAATCACGCCGTAACGGCTCCACCGATTTCTTTGAAACTTGGAATAGATAAAGTTCTTTACCTAGAATAGCATATAGGCTACTTTTTAAGTAGGTACCCCGCGAGCGAAGCCGCGGTCGAAAGCTAGTACATACATAAAATCACGCCTGTTTCCAATAATAATTTTTGGAGGCATTTTTGTTCCTTTACTTTCTCAAATCAGCTGTTTTTGGTCTTTTTATTCATGTTTTTTATCTTTCAACTTTCTTATGGCCCAAAAACAGCTAACTGAACTATATTTTCCGAATATTTTGTGTTTTTTTCCGCTTTTATTGTTTCTTTTTGTTAATAGAAATGAATGGCCTTGATATGTATGAATAATCTTCTATATACAAAGGTTTCGTTCAGTTATAAAAGTTACATAGTATAATATGTATATATGAATCACCTCGTTTATGTATGACTCACCTCTTATATGTATGTCCCACCTCGTATATGTTTGACTCACCTCGTATATATATGACTCACCTTATATACATATGACTCACCTTGTATACATAATGACTCACCTCATATATGTTTGACTCACCTCGTATATAATATATATGCCTCACCTTGTGTATCACCTCTTATATGTATGACTCTCCTCGTATATGTATGAATCACCTTGTATATGTATGATTCACCTCATATAAGTATGACTCTCCTCGTATATGTATGTCTCACCTCGTATATGTTTGACTCACCTCGTATATGTTTGACTCACCTCGTATACATATGACTCACCTTGTATACATAATGACTCACCTCATATATGTTTGACTCACCTCGTACATAATATATATGCCTCACCTTGTGTATCACCTCGTATATGTGTGGCTCACCTCGTGTATGTGTGTCAGGGTACTACATGTTCGACCCGGCGGACCGCGACCGGTACGGGCGCGCGGTGGCGCCGCCCTGCACGGGCAAGGCGCGCGCCTGCTTCTCGCAGTACCCCAACGTAACTGTTCCATATTTATCACATCTGTACTTACTTCTATAGGTACTACAGCACTGGTGGAGTGCTGGTAGTGACCTAGCCGTCCGACCCAAAGGTGCGGGTTCGAATCCCATGCACTAAAATTAAATTTATGTGCGCTGCATCATCGTCAACCTGTAGAAGTCCACAGCTGGGCACAGGCAAAGAGTTCCATGACGAGCTTTTTTGAGCCTTTTCCATCCTACTGACTTCCCGGAACTTAGGGCCTTCAAACTACATGGCACTGTTGGAGTGGCGGTAAGCCACCTAGCCTTCCGATCTAAAGGACCTGGTTCTAATCCCGGTCGAGCACGAGTTCATATATATACCCAATGGAATAAAGCACTTCTTTTTTTTCCGAGTTTTCCTATTTTGCGTACAACATTTAAAAAAAAAACGGCCGAGTCGATCCAGCCGTTCTCGAGGGATGCGCTTACCAACGAACATTATCTCATTTTTGAGAGCACTGGTGGAGGGGTGGTAGTGGCCCCGCCTTCCGATCCACAGGTTGTGAGTTCGAAACCTGTCGTGCACCAATGGATTTTCCATTCGGAAAATTTATGTGCGCTATGCTAGTGCTCTCAAACGGTGAAGGAAAACATCGTGAGGAAACCGGCATGTCCTAGAACCTAAAAAATTCGAAGACATGTGACATGTGCACGAAAGGAGCCTCTAAGAGGCGCACTTTAATCATTTCACTACACTGATTCTTTCATCGACGGTCATAGGCCCTTTTCAGGGCCACCATACCTCAACCTGGTCACTGATCAAAGACAGGATGACCAAGAAAAAACCAGTGACACGACAAGAAGAAGAAGATCTCATTTTTGTTTATATACATTTCTATTGCTATTTTTATAGGTTCAAACGCTAGTTGAAAAACTAGGCCCGAACATACCACCAGTCATCAATGAAGAAGAAGATACAAACGATAAAGAGGTAAATTGTCCTACGAGCTTATACAACACTAGCTTCTGCCCGCGGCTTGGCTCGCGTGGTACCTATGAAGATAAAAAGTAGCCTGTAAGCTATTCCAGACTTTAATCTAACTCTGTTCCGAATTTCATCCAAATCCGTTCGACCGTTTAGGTGTGATTGAACCAAGAACATCCAAACCTCCAAACTTTCGCATTTATAATATTAGTAGGATTCTTAACACCTCCCTCACCGCCCGCACTTTAATCCTTTCACTACACTAATTCTTTCATCGACGGTCATAGGCCCTTTTCAGGGCCACCATACCTCAACCTTAACCTCACCATATCCTGTATTAGGTCACTGACCTAATACAGGATGACCAAGAAAGAATCAGTGACACGACAAGAAGAAGAAGACACCGCCCGCAATCATCATCAGCCTGTAGAAGTCCACTGCTGGACATAGGCCTCCCCCAAAGAGTAACACGACGAACGGTCTTGAGCCTTATCCATCCACCGACTTCCCGCAACCTTCACAATGTCGTCGGTCCATCGGGTGGGGGGCCTTCCAACACTGCGTCGCCCGGTTCGTGGTCGCCATTAGAGAACCTTCACTCCCCAACGGTTGTCGGTTCTGCGAGCTATATGACCTGCCCACTGCCACTTCAACTTGCTAATTCTGTTTAATAAGATTGACCTTTATCCTTTAATTTCCAGGTAAAGGTGATAGCAGATAAGAGCAAGGGACAGTTGAGCAAAGCGGATGTGAATGTGGAAGAGAAAGAGGTAACTATTAGTATTCGGCGGTTTTAGTCAGTTGTGTAGTCGTTGTAGTAGTCGGTGACAGTAGTCAGTGGGGTAGTCGGTGGCAGGGTGAATTAGGTAGTTGGTGGCAGTAGGTAGTTAGTGGAGCAGTCGGTGGTATTGCTCAGTAGGTAGTTGGTGGCAGTAGTTAGTGGAGCAGTCGGTGGTATTGCTCAGTGGGTAGTTGTTAGCAGTAGTCAATTGGCTAGTTGGTGGCAGTAGTCAATTGGGTAGGCGGTGGCAGTACTTTGTTTGGTAGTCGGTAGCAGTAGTCAGCGGCAATGGACGGGGTAGTCGGTTATAAAAAATAATAAATAAATATTCCGGACATATTCACACGGTCAGGTGATCCCAAACTAGGCATAACCTGTACTATGGGTACCAGAGACTGATATACATAATAGATATATATTTAACACCCAGACACAGAACAAACATCTGTGTTAGTCACAAATGTTTGTCCAGTGCGGGAATCGAACCCGCGATCTCTAGCGCAGAAGGCAGAGCTACTACCAACTGAGCTATGAGGCCAGTCAAAGCTATGAGGTTGAGTAGTCTGCGGTAGTAGTCATTTGGGTTGTGATTAGCAGTAGTCAATGGGGTTGTCAGCGGGGTAGCCGGCGGTAGGTAGGTATTCATCGATGATGAAAGTCTCTTTAACATACATATAATTAAGTTAAATAAAGTACATTATGTACATTATTTAATTTTCAGGTGCGATTCGAAGGACCAGCGCCGTTCAAGATATACGGGATGGATGTGACTAGCCTGCGTAGATTGAATCAACACGAGAAATAAACAAACATACCAACAAACACACCGTCCAGTACAGTTATGAATAACTTAGTTGCTCGTAGCCTTCTGTACCCTCAGCACTAGTTTTAAACGTGTCTCTAACGAGCCATGTCGTTGCTTCTGGTTCCTTCTTGGTCACATTGCGTCGGGTCAATGAACAGCGGCTGTATTGTCTAGTGGTAATTGAGTCTGCGTTCTCAAATTCCCAATAGGTTTGTAAGCTGTTGTCGGCTAGCAGTTAGATTAGACAATAAAGCTACTGGTTATTCATCGATGCACCCATCGGGGTTCCTTTAGGATGGTAATGTTAGTATGAGCAACTTCGGGTTATTTTAGAAACGGGCTCGCTATCTAGTCGATAACGTCTAAAACTAGTGTTGGGAGGACCCTGTTGCTTTCACACTTGTGTTGTTGAATACGCAGCGTAACCGTCGCGTTCTACCGACGTGCAAATGTGATGTATATGCGTTCCGAGCGCATGGTTTTGTCCGTGTTTTGCTCAACGGTCTCTTAATTTTTCTTATAATAAAATTATCTAAATAAATTAAATAATAATTAATTTAGTTAAGAACTGTATAACAGCATAATTGTACGATAAAAAACTACTTTTGACAGATGCAATTATTATTTAGGCTTTTTTACGTGAATTGAGTATCGAGAGTCGATTTTTTTACAGCTATTAGTAATGCATCTGTCAGAAGTAACTTAAATGTACAAAACTACTATAAACGTATATATATTATGTCGAATATAATATACATAATTATATTACACTTAAAACAAAACGATTCATGTAAAAAACGTATATAATGTTATAGTTTGAAAGTAACTACATAATAAACCCTATTGAGTTGGCCAAACAAATTGTAAACAAATTGTTAAGTGTACCGTAACCGCATTTCGTTAAAAAAAATGAAAAAAACCTAGTAATTTTGTAATAAATTTGATTTTAATACATTTCTGTTTGATTTATTAACTCCTACTATCCTACTAATACCTATATGCTAATTTCCGTGCAAAAAGTAGACGTGTGCATCTTTGGGTGTGCCACTGACTACCCTCTTTAGACATGAAGTATTTAAGAGATGACTACCGTGCATGGGAATTCCAGAAAAAAAATTTTTTTTTGTCATTCGTATCTCAGGTAGTGGGATCGATTCGATTCCCATATATCAAACTAATTCATACAAATGCAAGGAATTTACGCTATGCAGACTGGATATCACTTGGGTTCCGCATATTAAAAATTACCAGTGACCACTGTAGAGTGGTGGTCCCCGCCTTCCGATCCACAGGTCATGGGCTCGAATCCCGGTCGTGCAATGGATTTACATGTGCACGAGAGGAGCCTCTGATAGCCATATAGCTCAAAGAACCAACAGTTGAGGAATAAAGATTTTCGAATGGTGACCACGAACGGTACAACTCAAAGTCAAAGTCAAAAGGCGTTTATTTCAATAAAATCACTAGGATCACTTTGAAACGTCTTAGAAACTAGGTGAAGCTATGCCTGTTCCTTAACTCTGTTGAAAGGCCCCCCCCATCCGATGGAACGACGACATTGAGAATGTTGTGGGAATTCGGGGCCGGGAGAAGGCTCAAAATCATTCATCTATAAGGGGCCTATTT
The DNA here is from genome assembly GCA_947579855.1 of Anticlea derivata. Classification (NCBI taxonomy): domain Eukaryota; kingdom Metazoa; phylum Arthropoda; class Insecta; order Lepidoptera; family Geometridae; genus Anticlea; species Anticlea derivata. The sequence continues at coordinate 780,193 of OX388287.1, read as the reverse complement.
ATATCCAACAGTGGACTACAGCTGGAGTTGATTACGGAACTTTTAAATAGAGCTTTTTGACTCTGTCCTGGGAGTAGAGAGATATATAACGTTTTTTTTATGTTCGGACATGCCTCTGACTACCCACCTTAGACATTTTCAAAGATCTGATCACCTGATTGGATGATCTGAGATGATGTTTACAATTCTTGGGGATAAAAGTACTGAGCCTATTTTAATATTGTTTTTTTGCTCTTGTTTCTTTTAACAGAATTGCCTCCTTTGGGATAGTAGGTATAAGTAAATAGGTACCTATTCTAAATCACCTTGTTTACATGTACCTTTCCTCTAATAAGATGTAAAACTTTCATAATTTTCTGCCTGAGAGATGATACTAAGTTAAAGATTAAAGTTGATATTGGCCCCAGTTTATGGAATCTTTACGTTCAGTATCTACTGTGGCAACATTTTATTATTATGAAAGGCATTCGTCTTAATAGAGGTGACTGTACCTACAGCAAGATTCTTGCAGTGGAGTCTTATGGAACCCTAAATTAATACTGCTGCGTCACCCCCCAGCAATCGATCAGTAGCGAGTGTCATTCTATGACACCACATGGGGTGACATCCGTTTCGAATCATTCGCCCCCCGATTCTACTTTATTCAACTAACTTAACAACGCAGTGCCCAAGAAAGGTCAACCGTGGTAAGGGTCTGAGCTCTGCTTGTCACTGATTCTTTCTTGGTCATCCTGTGCTAGGTCAGTGAGCAGGTTGAGGTATGGTGACCCTGAAAAGGGCCTATGACCGGGTCTAGACTCCTTTCGCGGCTTTGTGGTAGGTACATAAAAAGTAGCCTGTATACTATTCCAGACTATAATCTATCTATGTGCCAAATTTCAACAAAAGCCGTTCAGCCGTACTGGTGTGATTGGGTAACAAACATCCATCCATCCATCAAAACTTTAATCATCCCACTAATAATAAAAATGCGTAAGTTTGTGACGATATTTGAATGTTTGTGGTTGAATCACGGCTCAACCGATTTCGTTGAAACTTGGAATATATAGAGTGATTTACCTAGAACAGCATACAGGCTACTTTTTTGTACGTACCACGTGAGCAAAGCTGCGGGCGGAAGCCAGTTTATAATATTAGTAGGATGATCCAAGCTACTGAATAAACTCAACCGAGTGATGTCGAACCCGCACTCTAAATTCGGTCATAGTGCGGTCTAACATGCTCAGCCGAATCGTGTGGTGATGAATCTGTGGGCTGTTTAGGATACGTTAACTAGGTATCTACCGACTGCGTAGCGAAAAGAATGGTAAAAGGTACTTTGGGTAGGTAATTTTTTGTTGCATTTAGCAGATGCGTTCAGCATTCTGTATGATGCATAAGACCCAATATATTTTTTAAGACAACGGTTGTTTTCCCGGATCTTACTTTTTCTGAAAATTTATGAATACTAGCTTACGCCCACGGCTTTGCTCGCGTGGTAACTTTATAAAAAGTAGCCTATAAGCCATTCTAGACAAAGAACTCTACCCATTCCAAGTATCATAGAAATCGGTGGAGCCGTTACGGCGTGATTGAACAACAAATATCCAAACATCCTCACACGCTTTCGCATTTATATTATTAGTAGGATTATGTAGTTTTATTTTACAAAGTGAATTTCCATGATTCTGCCCTTGAACTGTCATAATAAAGAATTTTCGGCGAGCGGCTTGGCGCGCAAATTGTCCGCAAAAACGACGCGAGCTTGTACATAATAATCAGGCTATGCCGGTCGGGGGACGCAGCGGAGAGACACCGAGATGAGCTGAGACCTCGTAAGGAAGAGGCCATATAGCTCGCAGAACCGACAACCGTTGGGGTGCACGAACTGCACTTTAATTCACTACGCTGATTCTTTCATCGACGGTATCAGGTACACCATTTGTTGAAGCTCACATTTGTCTTCTTTTTTTTCACATTTTTAAAAGCTCTTATTTATTAGGGATTATAATTAGATTACTTTTCTTTTGAGCCTCACCTAGTTCGATCGGCACCACACTGAAGCTTTAAATTCCATTTTGTGAAAAGGGATCATCGAAAAAAATGATAGGCACCAAGCCGTGTTTGTTGCCCGATTCTTCTAGGCTTGGTCGCGAGGAACAGGCATAGCTTCACCTAGTTTCTAAGACGTTTCATAGTGATCCTAGTGATTTTATTGAAATAAAGGCCTTTTGCCTTTGACTTTGACTTTGACCATACCTCAACCTGGTCACTGATCTAATACAGGATGACCGAGAAATAATCGGTGACACTACAAGAAGAAGAACCGGGTGACGCCCAACCGAAGGACCGATGATAGTGTGAAGGTTGTGGGAATTCGGTGGATGGAAAAGGCTCAAGACCGTTCGTAGTGGAACTCGGGGGAGGCCTATGTTCAACAGTGGACTTCTACAAGCTGATGATGCTGATAAAGGAAGAGGGCATTTGAGGAGCTCAAGTTGACGATTTTTAAAATCATAGAGAGTTAAAACGAAGAAGTCATATGAAAAGTGCAGGGAAGTGAATAATATTAATAATTCATTTATTTCAGACTATAGAAAAGTCACAGATGTTATTTAACTTATTCTACGGTCCATAGCAATAGGTGAACTAACATACATACAATATAAAAAAAACGTAATAAATAAAGACGTGTATAAGTCGCAATTAGGGTGAAGACGCCGACGGTGCACGGCGGTGGTTTTTAAACTTGAATTGAAAGGAGTAATTTTATTATCTGGAAGATAATGCTTTTTAGCATTGAGTTCGCCTTTGTACTATTTTTATGTGCAATAAAGAATTTTCTAAACATACCATTTGTAGAGTCACAAAATCTGCAAATCAAAGACGATAAGCAAAGAGCTGCAGGTTCATAAAAGTTATTGGAGTGTAAGTATAATTTTATAATATTTTTTAGATGTCAAACTCTAAATTGCCTTTGTTCAGTAGAGATAAGGATAATTTTGAAATAAAACATCATCATGTCAGCTGTTCGACGTCCACTGCTGAACATGGCCTCCCCCACAGATAGAGCGAATTCCTATCATGTGGGGGGATTTGCCCATACTCACCACGCTGGGCATGCGGGTTGGTGAGCGCAGTTAGAGCTATCGTTGTTAAAATGAGGGACGCTGCTGCCCATACCCTAGCTTTTTTCCCTTAGTCGCCTCTTACGACATCCGCGGATAGGTAGATATGGAGGGGCCTATTCTTTAGCCGGGACCACCACGGCAACTGCCCTCAGAAGGTAATTGGTGAAAATTCATATCTCTTCCAGGCATGGTGACCTCTTTGCTCTAGTGTCCAACGGCGGCCATCTTGCGTGTTTAATTACGCTTCTTGTTGCAAAATTGCCCGCCGTTAATTTCTTATGAAACTTTCTTCGAAGTGAATTAACTAAATATATTTAATTTGGACGTTTCAATTCCTGTATTCGGAGGTATGATGATTACTTGGGAACGGTGGCCATGGCACTGGTGGCTTCTTGGCCACCCCACGCCATATAGGACTTGCCTATTCGATATAATAAAAATGATATATTTTTTATTTTAGGCAACATAAAATACATAATTTGGTGTACCAGTGTGGTGAAAGGACTAATGTGCACTATTGTGCACCCTTTGGAGGCTCTCTGTCAGCTGTCAGAGAATTTTTAGGTTCTGGAACATGCCAGTTTCCTCGCGATGTTTACCTTCAACGTTTGGCTATTCGAGAACCTTTAATACGGTTGTCGATTCTGCGAGCTATATGGCCTGCCCATTGCCACTTCAGCTTGCTAATTCTGAGAGCTATGTCAGTGTCGTTCAGTCTTTTATGGATTTCCTCATTTCGGATCTTATCACGTACCTAGTGAAACTCCGAGCATAGCTCTCTCCATAGCCCGTTGCTCGACTTTGAGCTTGTGTGTGAGGCCAATAGTTACGACCAAGACTCAGTGCATAAACGCGTATTTACTCAAATTTCAATAAAATAAAGTCAAGAGTATACTGAATGCTTCTTGGAAACTCACAGTCGCAGCTATTATGAACACACGTAAATGATAGGGCTGGGATACTGTCGATAGAAGTATCGATGAACAGATATTTTTTATTAATAACTTTTATCGAATTATAATTTATTTTCTTGATTTTAAGAGACGTGTTCACGACTTCTGTCTCACATGGTAGAGAATCTCTCATTATATGTCTAAAGTGGGTTGTCAGAGGCATATCCAAACCAAACTCGCCAAATTTATTATTGACAGTAACTGGCAAACTTAGTGAGATTGGTGAATGCGTGAGACGAGTACATACCTATCTGTGTAACGTCCCAGCTTAGCTGGTATTTTATCATTTTACCTACCTACTGTTTACCTACTTATTTTATTTTACCCTACATTTGTAATAATATACGCGTACGCAGACGCGAACGACTAACTACTTATACTACTATTATCATTTATTACTATAAGCTAAATAATTATTCTCATGTAAGTGATTGTAATCTTTTTGAGAATAAATTTCTTTAAACCTATATCCAAACAGTTTGATACATGCCCACATTTAGATGTCGGCGCCGAGTGCCGACTTTCGTACTTTGCCTACTTTTGCAATATTCAATGTAAGTATTAGCGGAGTGCCGACTTTAAAAAAATCCTATACAACTAATCGCTTATCGACGACTTTCGCGTAGTGCCGATTTTTGTTATGTTTATGCAATCAGTAGCGTTTTGTAGACTATTAAATTAAGTCGTGTATATTTTCGCAGTATGTCAAATTTATGTACAGTCAAGAAGATTAAACGTAAAAATTAAGGCAATAAAAAATATAATATTGTAATATTAAAGTTGGTTATTATGCAGTTAAACGTTATTTTACAAATCGCACTTTGCTGAGTCTCATTAAACAAGTCTTTACATCGATCCTTTTTGTTAAATAATCATCAGTGATCTTCTTTATACGGTCGTCTCTTAATTTAAACTTGTTTATTTGTTTTTTGGAAATTGGTAAATGCATGTTATTCATTCTAACGTTGTAATCGCAATGAACACTTTCATCTTTTAGAACTTTTATGATAGGGAAAAGATGTGGTTTCTTAGATCCGACGATCTTATTTAATCTGGAATGCCATCCTTCTACGACGTTTGTGGTTCGATGAGGTCTTCCGTAACAGCTCATGATTGCCACTGTATCATATCTCATCCACTGTTTTACGTAGTAGCCAACGAAATCATTCCAGGCAGAGGTGTTGTCACAAGAAATTTCAAAATTAATCGAAAGGAAGCCCTCGGGAATGTGTGCCGGTGGCAGATGTGCTAAAGCTGTATATAATGCTATAGTTTCCTTCTGTTCTTTAGTATTATATAAATTTGCTTTTTTTGCGTTTTTACGTAAAGCCTGAGCGTAGTGAAAAAAACATCCGTGTACTGTTACACAAGGAAATACTTTCTGAAAGGCATTCATTGCTGCCATTTCAAAATCACTGTGGAAATGTAAGGGGTTCATTTGTGGCAAGTGCTGACGAAGTAGCGTAAATAGTCTCTCATATGTTGTTTCTTGTTTGTTGGGTAACAGAGCGAATACCAAGGGAACGATAATCGGATTACCACCGACTTCCCCATGAAGTGAGTAGATTTGCATGAACGGTTTTGGGGCCACTTTAAATGTCCCGTCAGCATAGTAATCAGACACTCTATTTATAGTGTCTTTGGCTTCAGTGCTACAGAAAACAACAATTTTGTCAGTAGAACCGTCTTCTATTAGTAAAAAGTTATCTGATAATCTTCGTGGCAACACAACTGTCTCTAAAGTTTTGAAAACTGTAGCATGTACTTCTAAATGCTTTTTTCTTGCTCTATACAAAGTATCTTTGACTGAATCAAAAGTTGGAATTATTCCGTCATACTCTGTATTTTTACGGAATTCCTTAACATACTTTTCGAAAATTTGTTGAATCGGACCGTAGTCATCACATACAGCCATTTTTAATTCTTCCATGATTTTCGCCACTTTAAAAGCATCAACATCGGGCATACAGCTGTGATCAGAATCTCTGGCAACAGTTCCATCTTCTTCCACCCACGTCACAGAGCCAGGACATTTTCTATTAGAACATCGCCAAAGCGACGAATATTTGTTCTTTTTCTCAAATGTGTGACTGTAGCCCATACGCCAAAGCGTCCGTCCACCCTAAGAACATTAACAGTTAATTAATATCATATATACCTACACCTTCACGCTTACGGGTTCCTTTCAGCTTAGTCAATTAGTTTTGTATATAAGTTAATAGGTATGTCGGGTGGTTACATTAATACCTTAAAAATAAGAAATATTTACCAATCTATTCGTGAGAAAACACACAACTTGACTCATTTTCAAGATCACCTCCGTATATGAATGGATACATACAAGAGAGCAATAAAATTAACTGACGTAAGTCAATTCCTTATCTTTGACATTGCATCAAATAACAAAGAGGTTATAGTCTGATCTATGAAATAAATATAATCTCAATGCATTCTAAATAGTAACAACACAAGCGTGCCCATGGAAGTATAAAACTGAAGTAACGGGTGCGCGCCACTTGAACCCCCAACATTTTTGAACTTAATTGTACCACTGTCGGTATAGTGCTTTCAGAAGTAACGAAGTTTATAATAGAAGGCAAAGTACTCATAAAGTACGCAATTTTATAATAAGTCGTCGATAAGCGATTAGTTGTATAGGATTTTTTTAAAGTCGGCACTCCGATAATACTTACATTGAATATTGCAAAAGTAGGCAAAGTACGAAAGTCGGCACTCGGCGCCGACATCCACATTTAGCAGTAGTGACCTACATAAGTATAACAAATTTTTGAAACCAGCGGAATTCAATCCTGCATTTGATCAGTAATGCAATACCAACATTTAACAGTTTATAATATAAATAAACTGTGTTTTTTTTTATTGATAATGTTAAGGCGTTTGGCCACCAACTCACTTTTGCAAGTGAGATGGTGGCCAAACGATCTCAGGATTAAATACGGTCTTCTTCGCCGTAAACACACATGCCTGGGTCTTGGATGCGTTGAACTTCACAAGGTTAAGAATATAATTTGTCTAAGATCATGGCGGAGAAGGTATTTCATTACCGATTCTAGGTGCAGATGTGGGTTTGAATTCCACGGGTTCAAAAATTATGGGTAGCATTTAAATTTTATACCCATTAACTTGGTTGAAAACTACCTACTGCAGAATTTGAGCGAATGACAAATGTTTAGACCATCTACCAAACATGATCTGAACGCCGAGTGACCATTAAACCAGTTGAAACTCTTTCATCGATATTAGCAAAAACCTACTTTCAGCATGAAGCGCGTTGATGTCTTTTGTATAAGAAAATATATTGAGGCCGAAAACTTAAAAAACGCAAGTGATGCCTCTGGTAGTACAAGCGTTCATTGGCTACGGTAACCACTTACCAAACAGGTGGGGCCGTGTGCTTGTTTGCCACCTTAGTGGTGTAAAAAATATAAAAATCGCCTTTAGGAGGCTTCCTTTCATCAATATCGATGAACGATGTGCATCCCTAGCCCCCATGACTAAAGGCATAGCCACAACACCATTGTGTCCTGATCGCTAACTGGAAGAAACTCGGCAATAGCTCTTTTAAAACACAAGTTTTATCCTACTTCCTACATCCTACTAATATTAAAAATGCGAAAGTTTGTGAGGATGTTTGGATATTTGGATGTTTGTTATCAACCAATTTCGTTGAAACTTGGAATAGATAAAGTTCTTTACCTATAATCTTACAAATATTATAAATGCGAAAGTTTGTGAGGATGTTTGGATATTTGGATGTTTGTTATCAACCAATTTCGTTGAAACTTGGAATAGATAAAGTTCTTTACCTATAATCTTACAAATATTATAAATGCGAAAGTTTGTGAGGATGTTTGGATGTTTGTTGTTCAATCACGCCGTAACAACTAAACCGAATTATTTGAAAATTGGAATATAGGGAGTTCTTTACCTAGAATAGCATATAGGCTACTTTTTATCTAGGTACCAATAGAGCAAAGCCGCGGGCGGAAGCTTGTAAAAAATATGCTCTACATTTGGGTGTGGTATGGTATGGTACTCGTAGATTCTAAAGAAAGAAAGAAAGAAAAGACATTTATTTGTGACGACAATACAACAATGAGACACACAGAAAAAATAATAATAATATTTTTTTTAATTTAATTCATTTATTTCGGTTGTTCACCATAATTGTTAGTACATTTATCTACCTATAAACTATGTTAGTAACCATAAAAACAGATTTCAAATTATTCATGTCACATATTATCAGAAACAAATTATTATTGCAAAAATAAATTAAATTTACTTAATATTGAAAATTCGAACTAGATTAATATAAGCAATATAATGTATAACAATAGATATAACAATAATAACAATAGAAACGTTGAAAAAACAAAAACAACAAAAAAAACATTTACTACAAGATTCTACTACAAGCCGCGATTACACTTCGTCTACAAAACGTGTACCTACCTAGTATCCTAGTTCTAGAATACTAGCTTACGGTACCCCGCGGGTTCGCTCGCGTGCGTGGTACCTACATAAAAAGTACCCAATATGCTATTCCACCAAGTTCAACGAAATCGGTTGAGCCGTTTCGGCGTGATTGAACAACAAATTCTGTAATTCTTTATTGGACACAGAAACATTAAACATAATAATATGGTTATTTCAAAAGTCATGTACATAGGCGAGCTTAACCCTAACAAGAGTTTTCTTCCAACAAACCTTTGGGGCTAGATAGACTTGATTATTTAGGTAGATGCTACAAACATCCTCACAAACTTCAACAAACGCATTTATAGTAGGATAGTAGGATAAATAAATATTCCGGACATAGCACACACGGTCAACTGATCCCAACCTAGGCATAGCCTGTATGCCTATGGGTACCAGCGACTGATATACATAATAGATAAATATTTAACACCCAGACACAGAACAAACATCTGTGTTAGTCACAAATGTTTGTCCAGTGCGGGGATCGAACCCGCAACCTCTAGCGCAGAAGGCAGAGTTACTACCAACTGAGCTATGAGGCCTGTCAAAATAAATATTATTAGGTTATTAGGAATTTGGATAGTAGGATCTATGTTAGTTTTAAGATATAATATGGGCCAGCCATCATTTCTTGTAAATTATGTACTTTAAGTTATATAAAATTATTTTAACTGAAATAAAGATTTTATTATATTTAGTCAGGTTAGGCAGGGAGTCGCTGGCCGCCATCCCTTTGGTGACCGCAGTAGGTAATTATTGGGCATTTCAAATCACATTTTTCGTCTCCTTTCAGTCGCCAAAAAATTATTGTGATTTGAAATACCCAATAATTTTCGGAAAATGAAACAAAATTTTACAGTTTCACATACTCGTAGTTTATAACTGCTTCGAATGTACGTACCTAAGTAGTTTCACGATTTTAACATCGTCGATTTACTACCTAGGTTCTATAAAAAGAATAATAGTAGAAATATTAATCATTTTCTCGCAGTAATTCATATCAGCTCAATCGACAATGAGGTTTGTAAAAAAAACCCTTTCTTTAAATTTTGATAATGTTTGCATTGATACTTACAAAAAAAGTTTTCGACATGGTAGACTTTTACCTGATACAATCCGCTGCATAATTTGTGGTCCATCAAACTGTGGTAAAACTAATTTGATGATTGGTCTTCTTCTACACGAAAATGGCTTAAGTTATAGAAACGTGTACGTGTATTCAAAAACTCTTCATCAACCTAAATACGTATTTTTAGAAAATGTTCTTAAATTGGTTCCTAGTATATCATTTCAAAAATATCAGGCAAACGAGGCAGTACTTAGTCCAAGTTAACTTACCTCAATTGACACAGATTGAACCCAACCTTTCTTGAATGCAACAAAGAATGTAATGATGAGAAAAATAATTCAATTGGAGAATTATTAGGATTTGGAAAAAAAACTTTGAAATCAAATATTTTATATGAGTCACGGTTTCCCGTGAATATTTTATCGACGACTGTGGTGCGGGTTGAATGTGACATTGTGGGCGGTTCTTATATAAATGGTAAACCTAGCCACATTATTTATGAGTTTGCTCCCAACGTTCCACCAGGATATCGGATAATAGAAATACCTAAGAACGCTATTTATTTCCCAGTCAATCAAGATATCATCAACTGTATAAATATACGGATATTGGATATTGATAACAATCTAGTCAATCTACGAGGCGAAGAAATACAGCTGTATTTTCATTTAAGAAGAAAATGATTAATTATAATAAAACTGTGAATCAACATTTTGAAAAGTCCAGTCTGAATCGAACAATACGCAAAGAAACATCCATTAAAAAAAATAGAAAATTAACAATAGAAAACAAGGAATTTCTTAAATTGATTGGATTACTAAAATGAATATTCTAGATATTGCAACTAGTCCTATATTCGACGATGCTATTGGTGGTATCGAGTTTCACTCATATAAGCCATACATAACTACTTTCAATAGAAATGATGAAATACGTATCCCTATCAATCAACAGGATCTATACATACTGCCATCAGCTAGTACTTTGTATCTGGAAGGTAAAGTGAACGTTATTAAAAAAGATGCTAAAGAAAGTATTACTAATATCCACTTCACAAACAACCCTCTGATGTACCTTTTTCAAGATATCCGTTATGAACTAAATGGAGTAGAAATTGATAAGATCAAAAATGCTGGTATCACGACTACCATGAAATCTTTGATTTCAATGAATGAAAATGAGTCAAGAATTGCTAAAGCCTGGGGTTGGGATATTGATGGTACAACTAATATGCATTCAGGAAAATTTTCGGCTTCAATACCTCTCAACCATATCATTGGATTCGCTGAAGATTACAAAAAAGTTATAATCAACTGTAAACATGAGCTAATACTTTTGCGCAGCAATACCGATCTCAATGCGCTAACTTTAAACAGCGGTGAAATAATAAACGACATCGTTATTCATAAAATTGTATGGCGAGTTCCACATGTAAGAGTTTCAGACAAAGAGAGAATCAACTTACTTAAAATATTAGATAAAGATAGGCCAATCGCATTAGCATTTCGAAATTGGGATTTATATGAGTATCCCTTATTACCAAAAACAACGAAACACATTTGGTCCATTAAAACATCATCACAGATAGAAAAACCTAGATATGTAATCATAGGTCTTCAGACGGATAGAAAAAATAACAGCGCGAAAGATATGTCACAATTCGATCACTGTGATTTACGCAACGTTAAAGTGTATTTAAATTCAACCTACTTTCCTTACGAAAACTTGAATGTTAAGATTAATGAGGAAAAATTTGCTTTACTATATGAGCAATATGTTAGATTTCAGCAGTCGTATTATGGACGTAGATCAGAGCCGTTGTTGACTGCTCTAGAATTTAAAAAGAAAGCACCTTTATTTGTCGTTGACTGTTCAAGACAAAACGATAACTTGAAGACTGGCCCCGTAGTAAACGTACAAGTGGAGCTTGAATGTAACAAAGAATTACCGGATCATACTTCAGCCTATTGCCTCATTCTCAACGACTGCATCTTTGAATACAAACCTCTAACCAATATTGTTAAAAAAATATCATGAATAAAGATTTTTTTGTTGTTGACGTTCAAGGGTTCAAAGATAAACACAACAATTTTATTTTAAAGGAGTTTGCTTTAGATAATTCGCAATTTAATCAAACATTTTTAATTAAACCCCCATTCCCTTTTCGAAAATTATCTCTCGAAGAAAAACAACAAGTTCGTTGGTTGGAAAAAAATCGTGGTATTTATTGGAGTGAAGGCTATGTTGATTACCGAGAGTTTAAACGCATTATTAAAAAAAAATTAGATAATAAAGTGATATATGTAAAAGGAACAGAAAAAACTGAATGGATCCGAGAAATATGTGAAAATTGTACAGTGTTAGATTTAGGAAATAAGAACTGCCCCAATTTAAAAAACCTTCGAAGTGAATTTTCTAAAACAAATGAAAATAATTGTTTATTTCATAAAAAAGAGTGCGCTCTTAAAAATGTAATTTGTTTAAAAAATTGGTGTATTAAATACCTATGATATTTTTTAAGTAATAATCATTTTAAGTACCTACCTATTTATAAGTTACTAATGTTCAATATAAAATAAATATTATATTATTTTACTTTTACGTGTTTCTCTGTATGTACATACATACCTACCTACCTAATATTATAAAATAAAACAACTGATGACAATACTCATTTTATTTAAAAACTTTAAAATACATTGTTGTTAAAAGTAATGACTATAACTATCGCATAACATCTTCGATATCTTATGAATAACAGCCTCAGTCTCTGATAGAATAGGATCATTAAGGTCTTTCGCTATATATTGCGCTCGTAACTCCACATTCGAATCACAGTCGCTTTCTGTTTCACTTTGTCCGTTCAATGCTTCACTTATATCTAATACCTTAATTTTGATCAACCTCATGCCTTTTTCCGCTTCTCTTTTCATCACAAATGACTTCCCACGCAGTTTGGTATTCTTCTTCGTACATTCACGCTTTTGTTTCGATTTTCCCGACTGTCCACACGTTACACGTTTAGTAACCGAAGACTTGTGCTTTTTACTCAGCTCAGGAAATGCTTCATCGAATCCCTCTAGAGGATCTTGCGCACATTGCGAAAAACAAAGCGTATCGTCGGACATTATCTAAAAAAATATATATATATATATATATATATATATATTCCATCATTGAGTAAGCACACGATTATAATTGTTAAGTAATGAATTTATAAATATCAATTTAATTAACTTACCTCAATTGACACAGATTGAACCCAACCTTTCTTGAATGCAACAAAGAATGTAATGAAATAATTTTATATATTTTTTACAAGCTGATTTGCATGGCACGTGTCCCTATTAGTGTCAATACACACGTGTCAAGTTACAGCGGAGCAGTAACTTGACTCAGCCTAAAAACAAGTATTGTCATGAATGTTCATGAACATAGGTAGGTACCTAAAAATTTATGTTACACTAGATACTTAAGGGGTACTTATAGATAAAAGGTGTATTATAAAAACCAGTTATTTTGATTTAAGCATTTTTATTTATTACAGTGACTAAGATAATTGATCAAAATTAATACTTACAATATCATTTGATAATACTAATTAAAATAGCTTTAAAAATTATAGAAATAAAACATAGGTATGTAGTTTAAAATAAACAATAAAAAAATATAAAAGGCTTAACTGTAACCGTACTCCTACGTATCTGATTGAACATTTAATCGCTGATTTTTTTTTTTTTTTTTTTTTACCTCACTATAAAAGAGTATTGTGGTGACCCCAAGATAAAGTCGACTTTTTATTTTTTAAAATAATTCGTTTATCATCGTTTGAGGATAGTGCTACCTTGTTCAATTCTTGGGTGAAAATTTGATGTTTAATAGATCTAAACAAAATGTTTTTCTTTGATTCAGTAGCATCATTCAGGAAGACTTGTTCATAGTTTTTAAAATTCATTTTCTTGATGACATTTTTTTTTGTTCCTTTTGCTTTTTTAAGTTCCTCGTCTTCAGTTTTAATACAGTATAGTTTGGACTTAAGTCCTACAAACTCAGTTATCAATTTACCACCCAGCTCATCTTTAAAAAGTCCAGGAACCTTTTTGTTACAACGAACTATACCATAAACATTATTTTCTAAATAGTTGCTGGTATCATAATATGACATAAAATGCTGCTTTAAGTCGCTGTAAACATCTTCGGTTTGAATGGAATACAAAAAACTATCAGTATCGGTATAGCACAACTTTAAATCATTACCATAAAATGGTTTCATAATAGAATAATGAAAGTCATACATATGACTTTTAGAAATGTCAAGTACCGTAAATCCTATATAGATAGGTTTATCGAGTAATATAGACTCTGGTTTCATTTGGACAGCAACGAAATTTTCTGTAAAAATGGATGAACTTTGATAGTTTGGTCTTGCTATCAATTGCTCGGCAGCATAGATCTTTTTAGTTTTATTTTTGGTATCATTCCACTGATTAACCAATTTAACATCGAGCCGTTTTTCAGTATCCTCCAATGTTTTCCCGAAAATACTATTGTTAAGTAACTTAAAAAAGTCTTGTTCAAATGCAGATTTAGCTTTTGTTCGAAGCATTGTATTTAAATCAATGTACTTTTTCAGGTATGGACTCTGTTTGAACTTGATTACTCTATGAATTTTTTTTAATAATAACCCATGTTTCAAACAAGTTTTGAGATGTACATAATGAATAACATATTCGAATTTATCATACAAATTGGGTATCAGTTTTTCATTCTTTGAACCTGGAGGTGTAAATTTTTGAGGACAAAATGGAATGTCGTTATGTAATTCATGCAAATATTCAGGGTATTCCAAATCGACCTCTAAAATATAACCATACTCAGAGTCATTTGGTACTTTTGTAACATCAATCATATTTAATTCTGTTTCCGATAATAGCTCAAAATCTGAACATGGCATGTAAGCACACATTGCATAGCCGTATAAATTATTACAATCTATGTACATTAAATAATTTTCCGGGGAGAATTTGTCATAATTTTGCAAATATTTGTTGTTAGCGCTCGCGTACCTAGTAGAGCATAAACAAACTCCTCCTCTAATCCCTTTTTGAATCATTCTTATTATTTCCAAGTCATTTATGAGTTCTAATTTTACTCCAGTTTTAAGCAACATTGCATCAAAACTTAAACTAGGGGCAGTTATATAAAATGCGGGGTCCAAGCGGTAGTTAATTTTACAAGTCTGACGAAAATTTTCAAATATATCTGCTAGGAGCAGAACGTCTGATTTGAGGTATAGATCTGTGTATTCGCCAAAGTTATTTATCTTAAAAGTGTTCCAAACGCACTTCGCATGATTATAATCTGCTTGAGATATAGATTCATTGCAAAGAGTACTAAAAAAACAGTGAGGCGGAGGCAATACCTCTTCAGTGTAAGAAGACCAACTGCTCATATGTTCATACGGATAAACACCTTTACGTTTTAATAATTTCAATTGTTTTTCTTGAGGGAAAGAGCGCGATAAATGAACGAAGTCATCTTTATTCAAATTAGCCACCAGTTTTTCTAAGCTACTTCCCAAAAACTTAAACGAATCAACAAAACGAACCGCCACGTGCTTTTTTTTGTCTGTAGTGAAGAACTTAGTGAACGAAATGTAGTTTTCTTTAGTTTTGGCAATCACTTTTATTGAACCAGACATTTCTCCTAACTGTCGTATGAACAAATGAGAATCGTATCCAGACAAATTATGAAAAAATACCGGTATGAACTTAGGTAACTGAAAACGCAAGTTACAATGAGTATGAGCGGCCCCACGATACCTTCCTGTTAAGTGACAGTGATCTCTAACTTTATCATCAAATAATAAGTTTTTACAAACGAAGCAATACTTAGATGATGAGTGTTTATCTGAGTCTCTGTCTGTAAATATCATTGGAACAGTTTCTTCTAGAAGATTATATATTTTAATTACGTCTTCTCGGAGATTATATAAAAATTTAGTTACGCAATCGTACCCCCTATATGAGACGTATTTATTGAGTGAGTTGTCGTATGAACATACAATATAATATGCAAATGCTGCGGGTATATGTTTGTTCAAAGTCTTAGTTTTACTAGGACTTGAGTCGTCATGATTAGTATTTGGCTCTAATAATGATTCGAAGTCTGCATAAATAACAAAAGGTACATCTTGCATCCGTTCGTAATGCTTAAATTCTATAAGACTTCCTTTTTCGGGTAAAATTGTCGCGACACCGCCACATACATGAGTGTTTAATTGAAGTTCGCCTTTAAAAAATATCATACAATCTTCACATAAATATATTTTGCTATGATGTTTAGTAAGTTGCGACCTAAGTAATTTGCTCAAATCCTTTATCAAACAGTAATGATTCCGATTACCCTTCTCTAAAAATAACAAATTAATATGATGTTTCTTTTTGCAAACTGATTTGTAAAGAGGACCAACTACATTATTTTTTTTTAATCCATACACGTTAACACTAATTTTTCGGTTATTTTTTTCAAACATTTTTATGTCGGAAAATCCTACAGGAAACGTCATATCTTTGGTGTTCAAGATGTTATCAAAATGAGGATACGAAGTTGTCCTATTGATATTATGTTTTGCAGGAAATAAAGCCGCCATGATCGACCATAAGAAACAAAAGTTATCCTTATTTTGTATATTGATACATGCTCGTTTGTTCATCAGACATCGCGGCAGCGCTATAAAACTGGAAGCTCTCAACGGATTATACTTATTGATGTTTACTTCTAAGTATAAATTTCTAACAAAACTCCATCCACTGTCTTTTTGCTGAAATTCTTCAATTTTGGTGCAAATATTTTGAACTGACTGAAAGTACAACTCTTTAAATTCAGAATTTTCATAAAATATTATGTTTTCCGTAGCGAACGATTTAATTTCAATCGTATCATTTTTTGGTAATGAAAATTCAGCGTAAAGCTCAAAGTTAACTTTGATTGTACTGTACACAGCCTGCCTAGCTTCGATCAGGGCATGCACGGGCTTACGTAGCTGATGCAGGAAATGTATAGGCAGTACGACAGCCGCAGCTTCCGACTGGCGCGAACTCGCCTCTGACGTCGCTCCTACTCTATACGACGCTATTCTACTACGAAATGCACTACCTATTTTTTCTATACCGTCACTGATTTCAATAGCACTATTATTTTTATGAACATTACTTCTCAGATGAGCTGAGAAGCCTTTAGTTTTTACCTCCGTATCGCAAACAGTGCAAAATGTTTTATTATGTGACATTATTTATCAATGTCCAGAAAAGTTTATTACGAATCTAGGAACTTAATAAGAACCAGTTAATTTTACCTACGACAAGGACGAGGAGTTCTATACTATGCTTGATATTTTAGGTTCTTTTCAATTAAAGTTATACCTGCCTACTGAATACTCATCAATTAAAAATATCAGCGAGAAAATATTAATATGCAACTTATTTTATTTATTGAATAGAAACTATACTAGTGAACATTGTCAAAAACTCATTTCTTTTTGTCTGCAAAAAATGTGCCTTCACTTTTGAAAGATTTTTTTACAGTAGACACAAATTTTTTCAAATAAGCCACTTCTTCAACGTCGTCGTCGCAGCAATATTTAATATTAATTGACGCCTTCTCCCAGCGGTCTCTCGGGTTAACGTTTTTTACGTCGCAAGTATTATAAACCCTTAACTCGACGAAAAGATCACCATCGCGCTGTGCGGTGCGACGCAGCACCCCGCCGGCGACTCGTCGGGTGATCACGGACGGAGGAGGCGCCGGGTTCTTCTGTGACTCGTCGTAATCCCCTTCGGAGTCACCGTCGTCGTCACCGAACCACTCTAGGACGTTATTCTTCGGCGTCACGGACCTCTTGGTTTTCTTTGTTTGTTTTCGTTTGGTTGCTCTTGCCTTGGTTTTCTTCGCACTGTAACCAACAAAAAAAAAACAAGTTAGTAAAACAATTAAAAATTATTTAAAAGCATGACGAGTAAATTTACCATTGAATTGGACACATATAAAGTAGGTATGTATAGATAAAAGTTAGGGGCGAAAAACATAGCTGTGATGACTTATCAGTTTCCATAATCTGAACCGGCTGCGGCGGCGGCTCCATGCCATCGGCCGAGACAAAGTATTTGTGACAACGTGAACTGGATTAATAGAAAAATGTTTACCTTAAATCGACTTCGTCCTCGGAATCAGCGAATAAGCTCGGGCTAGGCGCTCGACGTGCCTTTGGTTTTGCTTTTTTGGAAGTCTTCTTCGAACTGAAAAAAAAAAAAAAAAAACATATAAATAACTGAAATTGATTTAACCTTTGAGAAACCTTGTTTTGTTAAACTATTAAAAATAAAATTAAAATAAAAAATTAAAAGTAATTTCTTTACCTAGTACTTGTAGTTGCTTCCACCTCGGTCTCAGAGTCGTTATGAGAAGACTCCGCTCGTCGAGCCTTCTTTCGCTTTATATCATGGAAATAATCAGTGTCCGACCTGAAACATAATACATAAAATATAACTAAAGATAGGTACTTACAATTTATACGGATCGTAGGTATACAAGTGATTAAAGTAAGAAACTTACGAACATTATTTTAATGCAGTGAATCCTTATCTTGAACGAGAATGAAGTATGTATCACGAATCTGGATGCAGAAGACGGGCGGTAGCAGCGTGAACTGGGCAGACAGAGAGTCCTCAAGCACAGGGTTACTCGGGCAGCACTATGATTTCACGCACGCGATAATCGTCTGATTACAATTAATAATAAATCCTGTCATTTTATAAGAAAGGTATTTATGCAGGTGCCGCAAACATTTTTAACAAAATCGGTGATTTGAAATTAATTGGTTGTCTTTACACAAAAAAATATTAAAAATCTTTAGGTAAGGATACGAATTACAATTTAAAAGTAGCAAATATTATCTTCATCATATTTTAGTTTAGTATAAAAAACCTGCATCTACCAATTCTTTTGGTCTTTGAGTAAAGCCTCGTGGCCAGGTAGCTTTTTGAGCGCATGCTTTCAATAGAATAAGAAGGATGTTGAGGATTCAAGGACGGCATTTCTTTATAAATACAGAACGCTTGCCAAGAAATAGGTGACAGTCAATAACTGAAAAGATCTTATTATAAATAAAATGTTTATTATCTCTGCTACCACCAAGTTTTTCAATATCAGCACTATTTTGGTAGTGGTTTGTTCTTCAATGTCCTATCCGATATTTTAGCATTAAAATTAAAACAAGCAATTACATACAGGTCAACAGGTATTAGGTAGGTACAAATACCTACATAATTAGTGACTGTTTCATGTAGGGGTAGGCAGAAACCATGTGTTTATTTTTGTCACGCTCCTTTCTTTACTTAATATCATCATCAAACTGTAGAAGTTTACTGCGGGACATAGACCTCCTAGTAGTAAGTAGGCACCTACCTAAGTAGTACCTAAGTACCACATCTAGAGCGTATGGTGACATTGAGAACAGACCTAATTAGTTACCTACAGAAAACACAAAATGTTTTATATTAATTCTGCAAATTAATCAATTACCTAAATAAAAACTGCGAATTACAATAATAACTTGTTATGATAGTATCAAATTCTTCTATAGTTTTAGAACGGAAGTTGCCTTCCTACAAAATAAATTTCGTCATACCGTTTGCGTAAAGAAGTGTTCACACTTAGCTCGTGTTAATTTTGGCTGATACCGCAATAAATTACATGCTGATCACATTAAGAACAATTATACCACCGATTTTTGTACTTACACATTTTCTTATCTATAAAACCTAGAAAAGTACTAATGACTCCAATCCATAGACAGTATGACTTCAAACTTTTAATTCATGTAATGTCTTGAATAATGCGGTGATGAATAATTCAGTTGACTACTTAGCTATTAGTAAACCATTTATTTTTATTGTTAAACTAACTCGCAACCTTCCTTATGACCCCTTACCAGTGAGAATGAAACCTTATAATTTGCAACAGGGTGGTCATAATGTAATTTCTTAGGATAGAAATTACATTAGACTAATGCCTAATTCTTCACTTGTTATTGTTACAACGTAGGTACCATTACTTTATTATTTACGTTGGTACTGTAAAATTATTTTTTCAGTTGCTTGAACTGATGATTTTTGTAATATAATATTACAGGTTGTATCAATAAAAGATCTAAAATTGTACTTAAAGGTTCGATTCCTGCTGAAAAACATGAATAAAATATGTTTGCATGATCTGCAAATAATTGTTCCGGGTCTGGGAGTTGTGGTACAATGGTAGGTACTCGTAGTTTCTGATACCCAGGACACAGGGAATCCTAGTGTGGGCTAAAGGAATCATAATATAATATAGAGATAATATAATCATAATTTGGAGTACTTATTATAAATTACTGAACCTACTGGATATTTTACGTTGAAATACATAAACCATGGTTACTCGAGTGTAGTCCTCGTTTCCTATTGTCAGCTTATCGAATCAGTCGTAAAATACTATCGAATAGGTAGGTTAGCGTATAGGATTTCATTTGGCTTCATTCATTTGTTCAGTGTTAGGTATGCTCATTGTTTAATATATCTGCATGCAGTGTTCGTTTTATCACAATAAATTTGACTTAGGTTCGTCTTGTGAGAGAATTCTCTAGGTGTCGGAAACTTATTCGACACGAGCAAACGGCCTAGAGACAAAAACATTCTCTGAGCAATCGGCCACAATGACAAAAAGAACCTTAATCATATTGTCAAATTTGATAATCTTTCACACAATTTGCATGCACATGAGTAGGTTCGAAGCAATTATAGACTATGTGATTGTGAAATTGTGCGTTGCTGTAGTTCGTGCAAACGTAGGTAAGTTTTGTTTCATTTTCTTCAAATTATTGGGTATTTCAAATCACAATAATTTTTTGGCGACTGAAAGGAGACGAAAAATGTGATTTGAAATGCCCAATAATTACCTACTGACCGCGCTGAAGGTTGCTCGCCCTTGACTCAACTCGTTATATTTTGTACCTTTTCCGAAGTATTCAATAACAAAAGACCTTACAGTAACAATTATTTTTGTATAGATGAATCACCTATTCACCGGAATCACTCTTTTCGGCTCAGCCGACAGATGACGCATCGTAAAAAAACTTTTTGACAAATGTAGTTGAATTTTGTCAATAGGTGGCAAAAACATTGCTATTTCCTGACTAATGATTGTGTTCCAGTGGAGTAAAATAAATAAATAACACCCGCAGTCACATACATAGTCCTGACCCCACAATAAGATTTACAGCTTAATGAAATAGGTATATGTAACTACATTTTAGCAAAACCTGATTTCAAAGTTACTAAAATGTTATTTAAAATAAATAAAAAATAAAAAGAGCTTTATTTCCTATACACTATTACCGATAGAACAATATTTTTACTTAATCAATTAGAAAATGTTATTTAGTATTGTTTAAATAGCTCTTTATAGAATAAGGTCCAATGTTTCATTCGAGGGTGACATGTATATAGGAACAAAACTTCTATAAATAAATAAAGATTAAAAAAAACCCCTGTGTCGTGGTTATCAGAAACTACGAGTACCATGCTACCACAACACCCAGACCCGGAACGAATGTTTGCAGATCATGCACACATAATTTGTCCGGCAACGGGTATCTAATCCGCGCCCCTTGCGTCTGAGGCGAGCACTCGCCCGCTACGCGACCATAATAAAATGAAGATTTCAAAATATATGTACCTATTTTAGTTTGAGGAGTTTGAGGAACGTAAGTTTAACCATCATTATCAGCCTGTAGAAGTCCAATGCTGGACGTAGGTCTACCTCAAAGAGAACCTACAACGAACCTATCACCTAAACCTAACACAATGTCGTCGGTCTTTCGGATAGCGGACCTTCCAACAATGCGTCGCCCAGTTCGTAGTCGCCATTCGAGAACCTTTATTCCCAAACGGTTGTCGGTTCTGCGAGCTGTATGGCCTGCCCACTGCCACTTCAACTTGCTAATTCCGAGAGCTACGTCGGCCACCTTGGTTCTTCTAAGTATTTCCTCATTTCGGATTAAAGTTCCTAAGGTTTATAAAAATCTTAACATATCTTCGCTTCACCTACACTACAATCTTTACGAACGAACTGTGACAAATAAGATTTATAGTACTGACGCCGTGCGGATGCGCTCGCTACGTCTAACAAAAGTAACCTTATTGTTGAATGAAATGACAATAAGTGCTGGATTTTATGGTCAATGCGTTTGAATAAAGATTTTAACTTAAGGCTTTGTTTACGAAATTCATGTTGTAAAAGTAAAAGTTACATATTTAGTAGGTACGAACCGTTGCCAAAATAAAATAAAAATTGGAGGATCTTTGTCTACAAGATGATTCGGGATAGCATACTTAATAAGTATGCTATCCTGAAAGGAACTGATTCTACACCCAATCGGAAATAAACTTTGTTCTACGCCTCTTGGAAATTCGACATTTTTCATTGAAAAAACTCTATGCATAATCTGTTTTGGGGTCGTATCATATCAAAATCAATGGATCAGCTGTTTTAGGTAGAAATCTTGATGCCGAAATTCTACGTTTAGCTATCTATTATTTAGTTAAAAATAAAGGTAAAAAGTAAAGTAAAATTTATTGATTAAAAACCAAAGTTAAAATCGTTATAAGCCCTGACTCCTGAACTAGCGTGAGCTGTATGTCAGGAGTCAGTTCCTTCCCATTAAGAGGTACCTAATTACAGTGGTCGTAAAGAAAAGTAACAAATACTAAACACATACATACATAAAAAATAGCTAATTTATATAACACTTTCATGCAATAAAGTATGATTGGATTTGATTCGATTTGAAAAAGTTTGGGAAAAGAAATTGCAAAAACAACGTTTTTGCCGTAAGACTTCTACTGCTGAACACAAGCCTCCCCTATAGATTCAAGAAGACCAGAAACAATCATTTGGGGGGATTTTCCCCTACTCGGCACGCTGGGCATGCGGGTTGGCGAGCGCAGATAGAGCTCTTGTTGTTGATAGCGGACGCTGCTGCCCATCCCCTAGCTTAGTTTCCCTTAGTCGCCTCTTACGACATCCACGGGTGGAAATGGCGGGGCGTATTCTTCAGCCGGGGCTACCACGGCTTAGGATGGTATACATGGTACAACTTGTATTCTGTTCTGACTGGCCTCATAGCTCAGTTGGTAGTAACTCTGCCTTCTGCGCTAGAGTCGTGGGTTCGATTCCCGCACTGGACAAACACTTGTGTGATTAACACAGATGTTTGTTCTGTGTTTGGGTGTTAAATCTTCATGTATATCAGTGTCTGATACCCATAGTACAGGCTATGCCTAGTTTGGGATCAGTTGACCGTGTGTGATATGTCCGGAATATTTATTTATTTAATAATTTAAAGTTATTTATTAATTTAAAGTTATCTATTAATATGAATGAGTCAACAAATAAGAATTTTCTCTAAAGAATGTAAATAACTTTATCAATGCATAACGGAAATGTATTGACCCAATATAAAGCAATTAAGGTTATTCGACACATCTTTTTAACATAATCTGAGGTTCGATTCGAAACTTTTTACACAATTTAAAAAAGAAAATGTCTTTTTTTTTAGCTCTATGGGAGACAGAGCGACTAGTTAAAGTAGAGCTCTGAGGATTTTTTGGCGGGAACGAATGTGGATATAAGTCACCACGACTGTCACTTGACCGGTGTAGAGAAGGCATGAGACGCAAGGGTTGAGTGTTCGATTCCCACTGCGTGACAAATGTTTGCATGATCTGCAAATATTTGTTCCGGGTGTGGGTGTTGTGGTAGCATGATACTCGTAGTTTCTGATACCCACGACACAGGGAGTCCAAGTGTGGGGTCCGGACTATGTATGTGATTGTTGGGTGTTATTTATATTTATTCATTATTACTAAAAATCAATTAAAAACCACGAAAGAATAGAATATCTATGATTGACAAGGCAACCTTTGTCTTCGAAATTATGTAAGAACGTAGCTTTTGCCTCTGTTGGTAAAAAAGTTCAACGTATGGTCACGCCACTGCACATTTGAATTGTAAATACTAATAGGAGGTTATTTACATAATTATGTTCATTGTTATTAAATGGTGTTCAAAATAAATAGCTCTTAATCTAGGAGTCTTCAAATCTAGAGTGAATAAGTTCCTTCTGGTAAAGCGTGCTCCATCTTAGGCCACATCTCACTTGCAAAAGTGGGCTGGTGGTCAAACGCCTAACCATCACAAATAAAAAAAAAAAAAAAAAAGAGCACTGGTGAATGGTAATGCCCCCACTCACTGATCCACAGGTCGTAGGTTCCTCGCACCAATGATTTTTCAACTCTGTTTTATTGCGCTGCTTGTCGTGCCACTGATTCTTTCTTGGTCACCTGTATTTGGTCAGTGACCAGGTTGAGGTAAGGCCCTCCCACTATGGCAACACGGCTTTTATTCATTTTTGTGAGGATGTTTGGATGTATGTGGTTCAATCACGCCGGAATGGCTCAACCGATTTCGTTAAAACTTGGAATAGATATAGTTCTTTAGGTACCTAAATAGACTTTTCGTCTAGGTACCTACAACCCGAGCGAAACCGCGGGCGCAAGCTAGTATTATAAATGCGAAAGTTTGTGTGGATGTTTGATGTTCGTGTTTCAATCACGCTGTAACCGCTCAACCGATTTCGATGAAACTTGGAATAGGTAGAGTTCTTTATCTAGAAAAGTATAAAACCTATTTTTCATCTAGGTACCACGCAAACAAAGCCGCGGCGCTAGCTAGTTCATACTTTTAACTTTTGAATAAATGCCAAAAGTTTTAGCCATTGAGATCTACAAATTTTTTTAACGAGAGGTAGGGCACAGCGAGATTTTCTCGCTCTAAATTGGAGCAGCCCGCCTGGGGAGGTACCTCCGCCTTACAGAAGATCGCAGCCAAATAACATTATTTGTTTCAAATAGTGTTGTGTTCCTGCGGTGAGTAAGGTTGCCAGAGCTCTTTAGGGGGGGAGGGGTTTGGCAGGCAACGCATTAGCAATGCTCCAGGTGTTGCTGATGTCAATAGGCGACGGTAACCACTTACCATCAGGTGGGCCGTAAGCCTGTTTGCCTCCGTATAACATAAAAAAAAAAAAAAAACATTTGACACCCTGCACTATTTTTAATGGTAACATAAGCTCTCTTTTCAAAGAAATAAATCAATAATATTGGCTGCGAATCCAATTGAAAATCGGAATTCCAAAGTTTAGAATTACGAACCGACAAAATAAAAAAAAATCCATTCATTTTGGATTAGCGTCCACAATGGAATACGCGCCGAAACTCTACACCAAAAACAAATCTAACTGCAGTTTTCAATGCAAATGGTATACAATTTTGAACTCTATTACTTTCACTCAAAGACTGTATAAATTTTTAAACAGCAAATACATTTTTGTCTTATAATTTCTATAGTTCCAATGCCTCATATCAAAATTAGACCGTAAACTCAAATGTATACGAATTAAATTGGATTGGATACAACCAGTACAGATATTTATAGTTAATTTTGGATGTTAAAATCTGCAGCCAAACAAAGATTTGAATCTGAGAGATCTTTTGTTAAATACTACCCGACTGCAAATGAGTTCACACGAAATCCTAAACTGGATGTCGGATTATTTTTAGGAATGGCTTTGGGCAGATGTTTGTACACCTTTTAATTGGTAAGTACGCACTTGTAAGTACTAGTAAAATGACACTATGTATCGTCAAGCGCCAAGAGTCCTGTCCTATCCTACTTAATAAATAAATATTCCGGAAATATCACTGTACCATGACTGTACCACGACTATACCCAACCACGGCTGTACCGTGATCATACCATGGCCATACCATGCCAAGACCGTACCACGACCGTACATTGACCATACCATGACCTTATACATTACATTGTTGCTTGTCTCAGTTCACTATTGTATTTAAAAATAATTAAAAATATATATATATTCCGGACATATCAGACACGGTCAACTGATCCCAAACTAGGCATAGCCTGTACTATGGGTACCAGAGACTGATATACATAATAGATAAATATTTTACACCTAGACTCAGAACGAACATCTGTGTTCATCACACAAATGTTTGTCCAGTGCGGGAATCGAACCCGCGACCTCAAGCGCAAAGGCAGAGTTACTACCAACTGAGCTATTAAGCCATTCAGCCGTTTCTGATAACCACGACACAGGGAAGCCTAAAGTGTGGAGTCAGGACTATGTACTGACCCCACACTTTAGGCTGTTTGATGTTATTTACTTATTTATGGTGGTAAGTTGATACTTTAGGTAATCGTACCTCAAGCTGGTCAATGACTTCAAAGGCCAAGAGAGGACCAGTGAACTTCTTAGTACCACATTATAATTCAGTGAGAAAACCACGAACTCCCAGTGCAAACATACAAACACACCGTTTTGTTTTTACATGTTATTAGTGTGTGTGATTTCGGGCGAGTGCACACTGGCTGTTTGACGACAAATGTCGCACGTGCCTGTGTAAACACAGCTTTATTGTACAGGATGATTGTTTTTAAAATACAGTACTAAGTTTTTTCGTTATTTTAGACCTCCACATCACCCGTGGATGTTGCAAGAGGCCACTAAGGGAAAAAATGTCCCCTATTTTAACAACGTCAGCTCTAACTGCGTTCGACAACCCGCGTGCCCAGCGTGGTGAGTATGGGCATATGCCCCCGAAATGATAGTAATTCGCTCTGGACTTCTGTGGAGGCTTTGTTCAGCAGTGGACATCCTACGGCTGAAATGATGATGGTTCAATGCAAGCGTTCATAGGCTACAGTACCCACTTCCCATCAGGTAGCTTGTTTGTCACATTACTTATATAAAAAATGTTTCTTGTTTATTTTGTATAGTTGTTGATATAATGTTGTATGGTATGGGCATGTCATGAGGAGGGATGAAAGTCATGTAACGAGAAGAGTGTTAGGTATGAATTTAAATAAATAATTTATTCATAAGATTGATAAGGTACACAAAAATTTACAGGTTAATGGTCATTTTTACATATAGGTAGATATTAAATAGGAGCCTGAACTAGGTAATCCTGTGTTTCAGCCGAGAAGAACACATTTAATTATAAAATTATCAAAAAATCACTAATTGAACAGCTTTTAGTTACTAGGTTTAAAAACATTTATAATTAGAGCTATATTAGGTGATACCAACTCATATCACATACTAATTTGGATGGATATAAGAGTAAGAGTAGAGGAAGGTCGAAGAGATGGATTGACTGTATTGAAGAGGACATGAGTAAGAAAGAAGTGAGTGCAGAGTTGACGGCTAACAGAAGAGAGTGGAAGAAGAAAACATGTTGTGCCGACCCCACGTAATGTGGGACAAGGGCAGAAAGAAGAAGAGTTGATATAATGTTGTATATTTTTGTATATTTTCTTTCTGTTATTATAGACTTGTAAATAAAATAAAATAAAATAAAAAAGCCTTTTATTTCTACTACTTATTAAACTAACATATTTATTTTCTTAATATTAATTTCACTGTTTAATATATTATAGACTTTATATTATATATTTTTTAATATATTATAGATTTTTAATTATAGACTTGTAGGTATTATGAATAAATGAAAATTGAGTATTGAAGTTTGGTGATGATGTTTATAGTCAACCATCCTGTATAAACTCACACGTATGTGTAGGGTGGTCCATTTGTTTTAGGCTATAATTTAATCTGTTACCTTTTTAAGCCCGCTTTATGACCATAGACTAACAATGCAGTAATTAAAAAAACTATTCAAATAAGTCGTATTTGTTTAGGGTTCTGTAAAAAACTGTAAAAAGTAGGATTAGAGGTGGCCCATACTTGTTTAAAAAAATAAACACGGTCAAGTGCGAATGGGTCTCGCGGCCTATGGCTTCCGTACACGGGGTCGGAATATCGACAATCTCAAGTTTCTTACATTTTGCGGTCGTTCCGTTAGTATGTATAAGTTTGCCTTAACAGCTCCGCGGGATTTGAAATTAATTTCAAAGGAATATTTATTATATAACCACTTTTGGATATTTATTTATTTATTTGTTGAAAGTGCACAAACATTATGTATATTACCAATAAAATATCTTCATAAAAACAGGGTCTGATATACATAAAAATAAAAGTGCACTATAGCATTCTCAAAAAAAATTCTTAAAATAAACATAAACTTAAATAGTGCTCAATGAAAGAAAAACAAAAGAATAAAACTCTTAACTCAACTACTTGGATACAAACTTAACCATCCCATTTTAGGTATTTAACGTTGAAATTCCTCAATTTCAAAGTTTTCTTTGTTTATATTATGATGGCTCCTAGTATGTCAACTTTCATAATTGTGAGGTTACTGGTAGCGTTCTAGAGGTTTTTTTTATTTTTGGCATTTCCAAACAAAAATTACATATTCATTGCCATACCTATCTTTGTAAAAAAATAGTAGAAAACAGAGTTCATTTCTAGTATAATATTATTTTAGTTTAATTTACAACTGTTATTATTATTATTTTTCTGTTACTAAATAAAAGCAAATAAATAATTAAATAAAGAGATGATAAAAATACCAAAAAAAGCTAATATGAAAAATTTCGGGGAAAATCTGAAGAAAGTGTACATTTGAATATTTCGATATTTTTTCCGTTAATATTATTTCTTTTTGTTAAAAGAATAAGTTATTTTCGGGATGGTAGGTATACATATTAAGAATTACCTTTTATGTAAATAATCAATATCTTTGTAATGCATTGGGCTAAAAACTTTTAGTTTTTTTTTACGGCACTATAAAGCTCACCGACCTTTGTGTTTGGTTTAAATTTCAATTTGATAATACCTTTAGATGTTACTAAATAAAGAGATCTAGACAGACAGACAGACAACAAAGTGAACTTAAAGGGTTCCGTTTTACATAATGAGGTACGGAACCCTTAAAATAGAAATAGGCGCACGACTGTTATCACAAAGCACGGTGATAGAAATTCTTTCAAATCTCGGGCGCTTAGATCCTTGAAGACGTATAAGTGAGGTAGTCAGTGGCATGTCCGAAAATTACATTTGACTCATCTTAGTGAGTATTCCATACGTGAAAAGTTGCAAGCTATTCGCCGCAAAGTTAAAGTCAAAGTCAAAAGGCATTTATTTCAATAAAATCACTAGGATCACTTTGAAACGTCTTAGAAACTAGGTGAAGCTATGCCTGTTCCTCACGACCAAGCCTAGCGCAAAAACAAACCGAGAAAAAAAAAATATGAAACGGGCACTAATTTTAATGAAGGCGCACATACCGACTCTACATCCGGTCAAGTGACAGTCTTAGTGACTCATATTCTCATTGCCTCTGACGTCTGTGATCTGGGGATAACAGACGACACTTATATTTATTAATAATTTGGATTAATGTTTATTTTTCTAAATGATTATGTAACCAAACAAAAACTAGAATAAATTAAAAATAAAAAGTAACCTAAGAGCAGGTTCTCTATGGGCAGAGGCGTGTGACAGGACGCCACTACCGGGCGGTAACAATGTCATAATAACGCATGCGCAAACATGCACAGTGGAGCCCAGCGGCCATTTCTATTAAATCGCCTGTAAACTAAAGTCTAAAGCCTTGTTCAAACTGCCTGCAATATGTCCTTGATATCTACATTCTCTACCCATACATAACACATATGTACTTAATATTTTATATAAGAAAGTAACTCTGTTTGTTAGTTAGTTTGATTAGGTTTTTTTTTTTCTTAATGTAGTTTATTTATTTCTCTTTTTCTTAGTTTATATATTTAGTTATTAGTTATTTGGCCCAGCGAATTAGCATTGCCATCCAGCGTGGCAATTCCGCCAGCGTCTTGGGGACGCTTCCGACTGGTAGTGACCTGGATCAGCTATCTATAGATCGTTTGTAACGGTCTTTAGATGGCTCAACTGTTTCTTGTGTATTTTGTAAATATTAACTTGTATTAGTTTTAAGTTTCTTTCAATAAATAAGTTAGTTTGATTGTTTGTTTGTTTCCTCATGACGACTAAACGGCTGAACGGATCTTAATGCCATTTGGCAAGGAGATAGATTATATCCTGGGGAAAGACAAAGGCAATATTTTGTTTTAAAAAAATCTTGAAGGGGATAAAATAGGGGTTGAAAATTATTATGAATGCGGACGAAGAAACAGCTACTTAAAAATAATGTGCACAAAAAGAGCATCTAAGAGGTACAAACATCCTTTTACTACACTGATTCTTTCATGGACGGTCATATGCCCTTTTCAGCGCCACCATACCTCAACCTGGTCACTGATCTAATACAGGATGAAAGAATTAGTAACACAACAAGCGAAAAAAGCATCTAAAACTTTATTTTAATGTCCGTTCTACTCCAGGCCCCAATAAACAAGCATAGAGCTCAACAATACAGCGCAAATGAGGCGCGGGCACATTGAAGAAAAGAAACAAAAAAAAACTGGCAAAGGTTGTACACATTCGCCCCCACATTCCTGACATAAGACCGATTTACATGGACTGTGTTTCTATCACGGTTTTTAGTTAGAAAGATATTAAATAGTCACTTAAATATACTTACTTGAAACGCCTGGAGTCGAGTAGGGCGACTAACTTCAAGTCCTACGTGCTCCAGGTAACTGCCAAGTACAAAGACTGACTGGCCTCATAGCTCAGTTGGTAGTAACTCTGCCTTCTGCGCTAGAGGTTGCGGGTTCGATCCCCGCACTGGACAAAAAATTGTGTGATTAACACTGAGGTTTGTTCTGTGTCTGGGTGTTAAATATATATATATTATACATAATATATACATATCAGTCTCTGGTACCCATAGTACAGGCTATGCCTAGTTTGGGATCAGTTGACCGTGTGTGGTATGTCCGGAAAAAAAAAAAAAAAGAGTTGTTCCTCGCGCCCGGCTTCTGGTCAGCTGGAGTGGTCTACCGTCGCTACAGGAAGGCGCACACGATCAAGAAAGTCCCTGACACTAGATGTGGTGTAGCCAGTGGCGGATTTGCAGTCTTGGCCGCTCTAGGCCCCAGGTCATGTGCCGCCCCCTTCTCAGCACCAATCATTAGACTAGGTACATAATGAATTTATTGCCAACTTTATATAAATCGAAATCAGAAATTTAAATAACTCTAATAAGTAGCTACTAATTTGTAAATATATTCCGGTGAGCTTTGCTACGACAATTTCTCTAAATTTTGTGTCTCGATTTCCCGCCCCTAATATCTGGCCGCCCTAGGCCCGGGCCTACTGGGCCTTAGGGGTGTAGTTGTCTAAGTTTTATTATATGTATGTAAGGTATTTATTGGATGACTTTGACCTTGTATGGAGGACCTTGGTGCAATGCTCAGAGACCTCAGTACCGTCTCCCAACAGGTGGGTCTTAAAATGAACATGGGCAAGACAAATATCATGTCTCATGTCGCCCTCATACCGGTAAATGTTGGGAACGATACCATTCAAGTTGTAGATCACTATGTCTATTTGGGTCAGACGATTAAACTAGGTAGGTCCAACTTCGATAAAGAGGTCAACCGACGAATCCAACTCGGATGGGCAGCGTTTGGGAAACTTCGTCACATCTTCTCGTCGCAGATACCGCAGAGCCTCACACGAAAGTCTACAATTAGTGCGTGTTGCCAGTGATGACATATGGCACTGAGACTTGGTCGTTAACTATTGGCCTCATACACAAGCTCAAAATTGCACAACGGGCTATGGAGAGAGCTATGCTAGGAGTTTCACTACGTGATAAGATCCGAAATGAGGAAATTCGTAGAAGAACCAAGGTTACCGACGTAGCTCTCAGAATTAGCAAGTTGAAGTGGCAGTGGGCAGGCCATATAGCTCGCAGAACCGATAACCGTTGGGGAGTAAAGGTTCTCGAATGGCGACCACGAACCGGGCGACGCAGTGTTGGAAGGCCCCCCACCCGATGGACCGACGACATTGTGAAGGTTGCGGGAAGTCGGTGGATGGAGAAGGCTCAAGACCGTTCGTCGTGGAACTCTTTAGGGGAGGCCTATGTCCAGCAGTGGACTTCTACAGGCTGATGATGATGATGAAGGTATTTATTAATATGGGCCAGGGCATGTTACACATTTTTGTGTAATGTGTCAAGTAGCCTGAAATAAAGATATTATTATTATTAAATATATAGTACTATTCCCCTAATCTATTTCTCATAAGTTCAACAAACAAACTTAATGAGAATTCGACACGTGTTTCACCTCTCTACGAGGCATCATCAGGAATGAGGAAATTATGATGAATAGATTAGCGGAATAGTACTATTTATGTGTCTATTTAATATTTTAGAATGCACTTCGGCAAAGTCACGCCTAAATCAAATAACTGTATTTTTTTTTTTCATTTATTTATTGACCATTTCGTTATAACAATAACATAGGCATGTCAGGTTTACAGTAATTACAGTTCTCCACAAGTAACGTTCATATAATTTTACAAAGATTTTAGATAATTTATAGGATAGGTAATTTATAGTTTCTACTCCACATGCAAATCAGAAAATGAAACATTTAAATATTCCGCGACATGGTAAAATGGATGATTTTCAAAAAATGATTTAATCTTTTATTTTTTCTGTCGCTTAAGATATCATTCACTAAATTTATAAACTAGCTTGTGTCCACGGCTTCTCTCACGTGGTACCTATTTATTTTTATATTTATTTATTACACAAAAGGAATACAAATTAGCCGTGGTGGCCCCGGCTGAAGAATAGGCCACTCCATATCAACCTATCCGCGGATGTCGTAAGATGCGACTAAGGGAAAAAAGTGCCAACCCGCATGCCCAGCGTGGTGAGTATGGGCAAATCCCCCCACATGATAAGGAATTTGCTCTGTCTGTGGGGGAGGCCATGTTCAGCAGTGGACGTCGTACGGCTGAAATGATGATGATGAAATGATGAATACAAATGAATGGTAGTAAATGTCTTAAAACCTATGTTAGGTTTACCTAGATGTGTGTACGTGGTAAAAAGTAGCCTATATGCTATCCTAGGTAAAGAACCGCATCTATTCGAAGTTTTATCGAAATAGGTTGAGCTGTTACGGCGTCATTGAACCACAAACATCCAAGAATACAATTATCCATACATTCGGATCCTACTAATATTATAAATGCGAAAGTTTGTGCGGATGTTTGAATGTTTGGATGAAATGACGACGTGATAACGTGAGGACGTGAGGATGTGAGGACGTGAGGAGGTGAGGATGCGTGGAGGTGAGGACGTGAAGACGTGAGGACGTAAAGACGAGGGGACGTGAGGACGTGTTTTTTTTTTTAATTTATTTATTTATTCCATTCTTCACAGTGAGCTTACAGTTTACACCAAAACGCTGAACTGTGTTAATTAATTGTACTTAACCTATACTTATCTTAAACAAAAGTTTTATTTAAATATAAGATTATTATAAATAGAGTTAAGACTATCGTTAAATAAATCTACATGTTGGAACTCATATATAAATGCATTCAAAAGGTTCAGAGCCCGAAGGGTAGGTGCGTTGTTAGTGTGCTGAGTTCGTGCTATGTGGCAAGCTAGGTGATGGTGAAGGTGATGACGTGAGGACATGAGGATGTGAGGACGTGAGGACGTGAGGACGCGAGGAGGTAAGGACGTGAGGACGGGAGGACTTGGGGATATGTTGTTTGTCACTCTTTCACACCGCAACCACTGAAACGATTGGAATGAAATTTGGCATGTATGTAGTAAATAGCCTTGAATAACATATAGGCTTCCAAGCGAGCGAAGCCGGAGTTTGAAGCTATACTACAACATTATTATTTATTATTTTTATGGCTAAATACATTTGCAAAACAAGTTCTAGAACTATAAAATTATGATTAAACTAAGCTATAAACCGATCTATAACTTATAAGCTTATTAAATAAGCATAACTTTTATAATTTTGTTTTTGGTAGATATGTTCAGTTTTATTTTATATAAACAGTAGCGTTAAACGAAATCGTAAATAGCCATAAAATTATTTGGCTGTCAAAAAGTCGTTGACGTTTTGCGATCATTTCAGTTGCGATTTTAAATGATTTTATTAAAGTTTAGAAGAGCAACCTACTTGTATTAGTATATTTTATGATTGTAATCTATTTATTAGGATAATTTATAAATGTAGGTTCTTCTTTTTGTTTAATAATATTATAGGTACTATATGTACCATCGTCATACCGTGCCGCCGGCCATTATTGTTTTTCCATTACTTTCCATCCTAAGGTTGCCAGGAAGAAATCTGCCACGATAAGGCCGCCCATTCTCACGTTAAGTTTGTTGTAGATTTAATATGTAATCCTTGTGTACTATAATATATCTACCTACTTCTTTATAAGGATATAATTCTTGTGTGAAATAGCCAAAATTTGAATTATACAAGCAGTAATAAGTTTTTAGAGATCCATTACCAAAAACGTTATCTAGGTGATACGTAGTTGTCTGTCTGTCTGTCCTCAATTTGGGTATCTAAGGTTTTCGCTTTAATAAATTTCAATAACACCCAACAGTGACATACACATTCCTGACCCCACACTAGGATCCCCTGTGTCGTGGGTATCAGAAACTACGAGTACCATGCTACCACAACACCCAGACACGGAACTAATATTTGCAGATCATGCAAACATTTGTCGCGCAGGCAAATAAACATCTTGAATCTAAATGTCACCACAGGATAAACTTATTGGCTGTAAATAATTGATTACGGAACCCTTGGTAAGTGAGTCACAATAGGCGAATTTTTATATCATGACAAGTCATCCACCTCACTTCATCTGGAAATTTAAATATAAACATGTTATTTATCGTGTCACTCATTCATTCTAAGTCATCCTGTGCTAGGTCAGTGACCAGGTTGAAGTATGGCCCTGAAAAGGGATGACCGTCGGTGAAAGGATCAGTGTAGTGAAAGGGTTAAAGTGCGCCTCTTAGAGGCTTCTTTCGTGCACAGTCACATGTCTTCGAGTTTTTAGGTTCTAGGACGTTCCTCAAGATGTTTTCCGTCACCATTTGAAAGCACTAGTAGCGCACTTATTTTTTTACGGAATGTAAATTTCAAAATATTCTAACAAATAAACGTACAACGCGAATGGAAAATCGAAAATACTCTAACAAATAAAAAAACAAACAAAATTGTTACTTAGGTAGTAGGTAGTAGTAGGTTAGTAGTACTTAGGTGGCAAACAGGCATACGGCCCACCTGTTGGTAAGCGGTTACCGTAGCCTATGAGCGCTTGCAATACCAGAGGCATCACGCACGTGTTGCCGACCCCGAACCCCCCTCTAAAGAGCTCTGGCAACCTTACTCATCGCAGGAACACAACACTATTTGAAAATAAACTTCGCTCGCTGGATCAAATATTCTTGCCTACGTCTTGCAGAGCACTCTCCAACTAATACACACAGCGACATTTCAAATAAATTATCCTAATTTGAATGATTCCTCGCTCAGACTGACCATCGCCATATAACTAAAACTTTAATGTATGAAACCCTTTCTTTTTGGAGGTCGCATCGGGTGGCTGGACTTGCAGCCTCCACCCGTCACGCAAAAGGGGCTAGTTGCGGAAACCACACCACTCACCAAGTACCAAGTATTCGGAGGAAGTAGGGCACAGCGAGATTTTCTCGCTCTAAATTGGAGCAGCCCGCCTGGAGAGGTACCTCCGCCTTACAGAAGATCGCAGCCAAATAACATTATTTGTTTCAAATAGTGTTGTGTTCCTGCGGTGAGTAAGGTTGCCAGAGCTCTTTAGGGGGGGGGGGGGGGTGTTCGGCAGGCAACGCATTAGCAATGCTCCAGGTGTTGCTAATGTCAATAGGCGACGGTAACCACTTAACATCAGGAGGGCCGTAAGCCTGTTTGACTCCGTATAATATTAAAAAAAAAAAAAAAAAAAAAAAAGTAGGGGATATCCTCGCATTTATCTGAGGACCGGAGAGAATATCTACCATAAATGGGAATAAATGTCGCTGGCCTATATATATTTTTCCCACGTCCACTGCTGAACATAGGCCTCTCTCATAGATTTCCAGCGCTACCGACATTGTACGGCCTGCACCCAAACAATCATTTGAGGGGATTGCCCATACTGCCACGGGGGGCAATCCCCTCAAATGATGGGTTGACGAGCGCAGACAAAGCAATTGTTGATAGGGAACTCTGCTGCCCATCCCCTAGCTTTCTGCCCATAGTCGTCCCTTACGACATCCACGAGTAGTAATTGAGGGGCCGGGGCCACCACGGCTTTTTTAGTAGTTGTTATTACAGAAATACCGCATCCATTATAAAATTTAAAATCTCTTCTTAACTCTCTCTAAGCCATTTGTCAATAGAATATCTTGAGTCATTTTTGAATGAAAAATGCGAAAAACGGAAAGTTTTGACCATTTCAATTGATTAAAATCTTTAGCATAATATTAGAATTGTGTTCTGAACCTTAGTGCATTGATAACAAAGTTCACAATGTGACTGTTACAGAGTCGAGATATGTTACAGAGCGCAAAATAAGGAATTTGTTTTTTTTTTTAATCTTTTTTCTTATGCTTAAAGCTTACTAAAAAGCTGCGGAATGGGCTGCAGCGTCCCCTATTTTCGCAACGATAGCTTTTTGCTCTCACGCACTCGTTGTACCACGGGTCATAATCATAAATGTCAAAAAAAAAGAGTTGAACTATGGGTAACTTTACTTCTCCGCAGTACAACCAGTTGGACATCACAGTTGTACCACGGGTCGGGAACGTGACCAGCGCTGACTAAGGGTGATCCCCCACATGATAGGAATTCGTTTTGGAAATCTATGGGGGAGGCTATGTTGAGCAGTGCATTTCCTACGGCTGAAATGATGATGTAAACGAAGCCTAGTGTCCGCGTGCTTACTGTATCGTAGTTCGTACACGCAAGCGCTGTATATTGTTTCATCTCCGCTTATATCGTATGTCACGGCATAATTTGAAAAATAGGTCCGCCATTTTGAATATTTTTGGAGCTATTTGAAAGAATGATTTATTTATTTGGTGTTTTAGTTGGGTTATTGATACTCTTGTGTTTTTTTAAACGGTGACGGAACACATCGTGAGGATACTGGCATTTTCAAGTATGTTGTTATATTCTCTGGCCTCATAGCTTAGTGACTAGCGCTAGAGGTCGCGGGTTCGATTCCCGCACTGGACAAACATTTGTGACACACAGATGTTTGTTCTGTGTCTGGGTGTTAAATATTAATCTATTATGTATATCAGTCTCTGGTACCAACAGTACAGGCTATGCCTAGTTTGGGATCAGTTGACCGATTTTTTATTTATTTTTTTATTCTATCTATTTGTTATATTTTATACAAGGAGATGTATGCAATCCTGAAAGGATGCTACAGCCAATTGGCGATAAAGTAAGTTCTAAGACTATTGGAAATTCGTCATTGATAAATTACTAAGCAAAAATATCAGTTCAAACAGAATTCATCAGCTGTTTTAGGTAGCAATCTTGATGTTGTTCTTCTCGTAGGGATAGTCATCATCATCATCATCAGCCTGTAGAAGTCCACTGCTGGACATAGGCCTCCCCCAAAGAGTTCCATGACGAACGGTCTTGAGCCTTCTCCATCCACCGACTTCCCGCAACCTTCACAATGTCGTCGGTCCATCGGGTGGATAGATAGGTTCTCGTAGGGATAGTAGTTAGATATAAATATGATAAAAATACAAAAACAGCATATTTTATACAACTGAGGTGGCAAACAAGCATACGGCCCACCTGTTGGTAAGCGTTACCGTAGCCTATGAGCGCTTGCAATACCAGAGGTATCACGCACGCGTTGCCGACCCCGAACCCTCTCCCCCCCCCTAAAGAGTTCTGAAGAGTAATTTATATAATTAAGTAAATAATGACTGGCCTGACACTGACTCATAGCTCAGTGGTAGTAACTCTGCCTTCTGCGCTAAAGGTCGCGGGTTCGGTTCCCGCACTGGACAAACATTTGTGACTAACACAGATGTTTGTTCTGTGTCTGGGTGTTAAATATATATCTATTATGTATATCAGTCTCTGGTACCCATAGTACAGGCTATGCCTAGTTTGGGATCAGTTGACCGTGTGTGATATGTCCGGAATATTTATTTTATTTTTTTATTTTATGAAAAGATATGAAAAGTGAAAAAAAAGATTTTTTTATGTATTTCCATTTTCTTTCTTTTGCTGTCGCTGTCACTCTGGTAATCTACGGAAGGCCTATGTTTACCAGTGGACGTTCTACGGCTGATATGATCATGATTAAAAACCCCTTTGGTTTTGGAGGAGGTAAGGCACAGCGCGATTTTCTCTTTATAAATTGAAGCAGCCCGCAGGGAGGTACCTCCGCCTTAGAGAACATCGCAGTCAAATAACATTATTGGTTTCAAATAGTGTTGTGTTCCTGCGGTGAGTAAGGTTGCCAGAGCTCTTTAGGGGCGGAGGGGGTTCGGTGACGGCAACGCGTGCGTGATGCCTCTGGTATTGCAAGCGCTCATAGACTACGGTAACCGCTTACCAACACTTGTATGATTTTTGTCACGTTAGTTGTATTGTTTCTTCAAGTCCAGCCGTTTAGCCGTGAGAACAAAAGAAAAATATCTTTTGTTCTCACGGCTAAACGGCTGGACCTATCTTTATGAAATTTAGCATGGGGATAGCTGAAATTTTGAGGAAGGGGATAGGCTAATTTTTATCCGGGTACCACCCGAGCTAAGCCGCGGACGAAAGCTTTTACAAATAAGTGCGTAAGTAAGTTATCTTAGCACTGAGCTACACACGTCAAATGTGAGACCTCCCGGCGGTGTGGGTACCGGCATAGATGAGTGACGACAGATGCCTCAAATCATTTCATTAGTTTATTCCATTTATTTATTTATTTCATACCTGTACAGTGAGCTTACAGTCTACACCAAAACGCTGCTTAACATAATTATACTAAAATATTTTTTTTTAAATAACACTAAGACTATCGTTAAATATATCTACATGTTGGAACTCGTTATTTACATACATACATACATAAAATTACGCCTGTTTCCCAGAGGGGTAGGCAGAGACCACGGTTTTCCACTTGCTACGATCTTGACATACCTCTTTTTCTTCATTCACTCTCATCACATTCCTCATACATGCTCGTCGGTTTAGGGTACTCATGACCTGGCCTTTTTCCAAAACGTCACCGATTTGGTCACTAAACGTACGCCTAGGTCTTCCTCTTCCAACGGTCCCATTCACACTCGCCTTATACACCTGTTTCGTCAATCTTCTTTCGTTCATCCTCTCTACATGACCAAACCATCTCAGCATACCTTTCTCAATCCTCATCACTACATCTTCTTTCACTCCACAACGCTCTCTTATCACACTGTTCCTCACTCTATCTTTCAAAGTTACTCCACACATAGGTACTCATTATTTATTTATTATTATTTATTAATTCCATTCTTGACAGTGAGCTTACAGTCTACACCAAAACGCTGAACTGTCTTAATTAATTGTACTTAACCTATACTTATCCTAAACAAAAGTTTTGCTTAAATATATTCTTAGATTATTATAAATAGAATTAAGACTATCATTAAATATATCTACTTGTTGGAACTCATATATAAATGCATTCAGAAGGTTGGTAGCCCAAAGGGTAGGCGCGTTGTTATAGGTACTGCCAGTGATGACATATGGCACTGAGGCTTGGTCGTTAACTTTTATAGTTCATAGTTCATTTATTAATAACAGTAGTTACATGTCAAATACAAGTTCATGTGCTATGGCTAAACTATATTTTGGCCTCATACACAAGCTCAAAGTCGCACAACAGGCTATAGGGAGAGCTGTGCTCGGAGTTTCACTGCGTGATAAGATCCGAAATGAGGAAATCCGTAGTAGAACCAAGGTCACTGATATAGCTCTCAGAATAGGCAAGTTGAAGTGGTAGTGGGCATGCCATATAACTCGCGGAATCGACAATCGTTGGGGAGTGAAGGTTCTCGAATCGCGACAACGAACCGGACGACGTAGTGAAGGTCCGTCACTAACCAATGGACCGACGACATTTGAACGTTGCCCTATTGGGCAACGTCACTTCACAACTTTCACCCTAAAAAAAACAAGTAGAGCTACTTGTTTTTTTTTATGTTATACGGAGGCAAACAGGCTTACGGCCCTCCTGATGGTAAGTGGTTACCGTCGCCTATTGACATCAGCAACAGCTGGAGCATTGCTAATGCCTGCCGAACCCCTCCCCCCCTAAAGAGCTCTGGCAACCTGAATCACCGCAGAAACACAACACTATTTGAAACGAATAATGTTATTTGGCAGCGATCTTCTGTAAGGCGGAGGTACCTCCCAGGCGGGCTGTTCCAATTTAGAGCGAGAAAATCTCGCTGTACCATAAATCATCCAAAGATAGTTATAGAGCTAAATAAACTTGGAGGCATTATCTGTCCCCTCTGTGTGTCACTCTTTGTCCTTACTCCACTTATCACAGGACTTAAGGGGCGATAGTTGCCATGATTCATTCGCTCCGTTTTATTTTTTATCCTTTAATGTACCTGCCATTAAGAAATGTCCTAGAGGTCGTGGTGACAACGGATTTCGGGTTCCCTGGGCTCGTAAAAACCCTTAGCTATGTCTCGTAAGTAGCCTTAGTAACAAGGCTTAGTCATCATCATCATCATCAACAACCTGTAGAAGTCCACTGCTGGACATAGGCCTCCCCCAAAGAGTTCCACGACGAACGGTCTTGAGCCCTTTCCATCCACCGACTTCCCGCAACCTTTAGAATGTCATCGGTCCATCGGGTGGGGGGCCTTCCAACACTGCGTCGCCCGGTTCGTGGTCGCCATTCGAGAACCTTTACTCCCCAACGGTTATCGGTTCTGCGAGCTATATGGCCTGCCCACTGCCACTTCAACTTGCTAATTCTGAGAGCTATGTCGGTGACCTTCGTTCTTCTACGGATTTCCTCATTTCGGATCTTATCACGTAGTGAAACTCCGAGCATAGCTCTCTCCATAGCCCGTTGCGCGACTTTGAGCTTGTGTATAAGGCCAATAGTTAACAACCAAGTCTCAGTGCCATAAGTCATCACTGGCAACACGCACTGATTGTAGACTTTCGTCTTGAGGCTCTGCGGTATCTGCGACGAGAAGATATGACGAAGTTTCCCAAACGCTGCCCATCCGAGTTGGATTCGTCGGTTGACCTCT
The DNA here is from genome assembly GCA_947579855.1 of Anticlea derivata. Classification (NCBI taxonomy): domain Eukaryota; kingdom Metazoa; phylum Arthropoda; class Insecta; order Lepidoptera; family Geometridae; genus Anticlea; species Anticlea derivata. The sequence goes on along the minus strand of OX388287.1, from coordinate 739,215 downwards.
TTGTCGAAGTTGGACCTACCTGGTTGAATCGTCTGACCCAAATAGACATAGTGGTCTACAACTTGAATGGTATCGTTCCCAACTTGTAAGTGTCCCAAGGCTTAGTCAGCTCCGCGTAATACAAGCCGATTCATGACATGTTAACAATCCCGAAAGAGGGTTGTATATTATAGGGTAGGGGGTTTTAGGAGGAGGTAGGGCACAGCGATATTTTCTCGTTCTGAATTAGAGCAGCCCGCTTGGGGAGGTATCTCCGTCTTACAGAAGATCGCAGCCAAATAACATTATTTGTTTCAAATAGTGTTGTGTTCCTGCGATGAGTAAGGTTGCCAGAGATCTTTAGGGGTGGGGGGGTTCGGGGTCGGCAACGCGTGCGTGATGCCTCTGGTACTGCAATCGCTCATAGGCTACGGTAACCGCTTACCAACAGGTGGGCCGTATGCTTGTTTTCCACCTTAGTTGTATAAAAACAAAAAAAAACAATCAACAAAAAGAAATAATATTAAAAAAAACATCAATATTTTCACATAAAAGTTTTAATTTTTTTTCACAAACTTATATCTCTTTTCGGTATTTTTATCATCTTTAAACCTAAAAACTAAACATACAAGAAGTTCGGAATCATGATTGCTACCTAAAACAGCTGATTCATTGAGTTTGACCTGATTTGACCCCAAAACAGCTGATTTACGCATAGAGTTTTTTCAATGTAAAATGATGAATTTCCAAAAGTCGTAGAACAAACTTTATTGCCAATTGGGAGTAGAATAAGCCCCTTTCGGGATGGCATACATATTATAGTATAGGTATTATTATAGTATACATATTATAGTATAGATAGTGAATGACGTCAATTCTCAGTTTGGTTTGAAGTTAAAACTGAATTATACTAATCAAAATACAAGTTAATAACGATCGAAACACGGACCTCTAAAATCTTTGTAAAATATCATGAAAAATTCGGAATGTCTTATTGTAGCGACTGTCCGTATAAATCATCTGAAGCAGATGTGAGCCTTCCTTTTATACTACGGAACCCCAACATTACTTACAACCACGCACTTCACGAAACAACATAATCGGTCGCGCCCAGGTTCACTTCGCTTTAAGTGCACCGTATGTGTGTCACTATGCATACACAATAATATCTTTGTAGGGTTGTCTGTCACTAAATAATTACGTTTTAGAAACTAATATAAAAAAAGTACTTCACTAAGGAATTTCCTTCTAAAATTATCTCCATGAGTAAGGTACTCGAAAACTTTACATTAATATATTCACCAGAAATATTTGCGATAATCGCATGTTGAAGAGCGTTAATCGCCTCTTCTTTCAATAGGAATGTTCCGTCTAAATAACACATAAGCCTTGCTAATAGTATTTTTTATTTTTGATTTTGAGTGTGCCAACCGCACTTGGCGATAATCACCTACCGATAATTATTATTGTAAGCGAATTTAGTTTATTTCTTCAGTGTTGTCTAATGAATGCGATAATCACCTGGCGATTATCGCTTTTGGTAAATGTCTACATATTTTCGCTCCGCTCGCTAGTGGCTTGTGAATCGGTTTAGAATCGTTGAAAGAAGACCTATCATGGCGATTACTTAATGCAATTCAAATGCAGACCTAAACTGAACCTAGATTTAAGACTCTTTTAAAATCATTCGTCAGTCAAATTACATAATATATATTGTTATATTATGGAGGAGGTAGGGCACAGCGAGATTTTCTCGTTCTGAATTGGAGCAGCCCGTCAGAGGTACCTCCGCCTTACAGAAGATCGCAGCCAAATTACATTATTTGTTTCAAATAGTGTTGTGTTCCTGCAGTGAGTAAGGTTGCCAGAGCTCTTTAAGACGTTCGGTGCTTACGGTAACCGCTTACCAACAGGTGGGCCGTATGCTTATATGCCACCTCAGTTGTATAAAAAAATGTAACACTGCCAAAGGTGATGGTCCAACCCAAGGTCGAAATAGTTACCGCTAATGTTAGTCGGATAATATTCAAAATGGCTGCCTACCCTAGTCACCTGTGTCAGTCGTCTTAAGTGCAAAAGTGCTGTTTTGTCACAAAATAAAGTATGAGCTTTTAAATACCTAAAAGGATTTAGGTATTGAAATAAAAAAGGAGAGGTTATTTATCTTCTAAAGCGGAGCGGAGAGATGTGTCAAAATTAATAATCAATACTCCGGACATATCACACACGGTCAACTGATCCCAAACTAGGCATAGCCTGTACTATGGGTACCAGAGACTGATATACATAATAGATATATATTTAACACCCAGACACAGAACAAACATCTGTGTTAGTCACAAATGTTTGTCCAGTGCGGGAATCGAACCCGCGACCTCTAGCGCAGCAGGCAGAGTTACTACCAACTGAGCTATGAGGCCAGTCGAAATTACATCTACCACGCGCGGTTCGAAAGTTGATAAGGGTTGATTTTACTAATCTCTTGGTTGACGATGGCCTTTATCAATGAAATGAAAGAATGATCGAATGATAAAACTCTACATTCTGTTTACTATATCTATACTAGCTTCCGAACGCAGCTTCGCTCGCTATCTGCTATTATATAGGTAACCTAGCCTGCTATTCTAGGTAAAGAACTTTATCTATTCCAAGTTTCACCTAAATCGGTTGAGCCGTTACGGCGTGATTGAACAACAAACAAACTTTCGCAATTAAGTTATTAGTAGGATAGGATATTTATTACTTCATATCTACTTAAGTACCTGATGGGCTTGCATCGTGTGACGTATGGAATACTCGCTACTGCAAAATGTTCGGACATGCCTCTGACTATCCCCTTAGACATCTACAAGTATCTGATCGACTGGAGATAGATCTCCAGATGTCTACAATACTTGGGGAAAAAAGTAGCCTATTTCTTTTCACTTTCTTTCTTTTTTAACTCTTTGGGGGAGGCCTTTATCCAGCAGTGGACTTCTACAGGCTGATGATGATGATGATATTCGGGAATTGAACCCACGCACGTCTTGACGAGAAAATATAAATGTACCTTTAGAGCCCCATGACTCTAATGAGGAAATAAAGTTAAACGAATGTATCGTCAAAATAATTTTATTATATGAAATAATTACTTACATATACTTTTTACATTCATTTACATTTATCTAAAAGTTAGCTACTTCGCCAAATAATTACTATAATATATTTCAATTTATTGATAGTGGCAGTACAATTAGTGGCATTATTTAAAATATTGATCTATTGATAATTTATTTAGGTACAATTTTAAACAAGAAACTTTATTTTTTTACATTTTAATTAATCGTTTCTTAGAAATACTGTGATGAAACATTTGATCGTACATTTTTAGGTAATTTTACTCCAGTAAGTATCTAAATTACTTGATATAAATAAAAAAACGAGGAAAGCATTTAAATCCAAATAATTCCAAAATACATGTTTCTAATTATATCATTACAAATATTATGAAATAATAAGATACACAATTTATACAAATTATTAAATATATATTTATTACTAAAATGTCTATTAAAAACTGGCACATTACAGGAAAGATTACGTTACAATAAATTATAATTTATTTGGTATCGAAAATGCTCTTTATATCACTTTATTATACTGAAAAGGTATTTATTCATATTATACTAAACTGAAACTTGAAAAAGTGACTTAAAAATATTTATGTCACAGCCAAAATTTGAAATTAGGATAATTCATAAATAGGCTATTTTACAGAAACATGTCAAGGTAATAAATAGATGAATTATGTCACAATAATACCCTTTCAGTGTGAGCTAAAGACTGAACTATCTAAAAACGTGCGCGCACTTTTCAATTTGACTCAAAACTTTACCTATTCTCTCGTGTAGTATTTTGGTATTCTTATCTGGCAATGGCGGTAGAATATCTCTGATAACTGCATTGTTTTTCCTATGAAATATATCACTCAGTTTGGCGCCCACTGCTTGGGAATCATACAAACTCCTTAAACTATCTACAGTCCTTTTTCTGAACACGCACAAATTGTCCAACATCAAACTATGGTACACATTATACTTTTTCAACAGCCTATACCCGTGTAAAAGTCCTGATTCATTGTCTAAAAACACTAGCAATCCACTATCCATTTTTCTAGCAAGGTTATGTGCTGGGCCATCCATGATATTGACGTTCCATTGGTAATTGAATAAATTGTTGACAATTCTGTCCAGATTAGCGGTTAGATAGTCAAATATAATTAAATCGGACCACTGCGCAAGCTCTAGGAAATCCTTGATAGTTTTTTTACTTAGTTTCATGTCAATGTGATCGAAATTATCTATTTCTTTCTCTGCCATTGCCTTCTTTGTTTTAAGTTTATCAAGAAGTATCTGTTTAGGTGTGTCAGTGCCGTTTTCTTTTTGCGACATCTTCAAAACATCAAACTTATTCAAATGTCGACTGGTAGGTTTGAATATATCAGGGATTGTAGCAGATTCAAGGCTAGGAATATACTGAGTGAGTACCACGGCTCTATTAGTGTTCCATTGGGCGATACCGATGTCATTTGCTACGTTTCTCCATAGTTTATCTTTCAAATCTACTACCTTAACAACTGAGGGTGCTAAATTAGTAAGATTGAGTAGCCTTCCGACGTAGAAACTGAATATTTCGCCTTGTATTTGATCTGTGTTCTGCCTGTATCTTACACAAGCTTGAATACCATCTCTGAAAGTCACTAGTCGGTTCTGCATCCTTCCACACCCCGATTCCATCTTTATTATTTCACTCTGTGTTACATAGCTTTCCCAAATTTCTGCTGTGTTCTCACCATAGCCTTGAGGCATCGAGTTCTCCACTTCATTCCCCCAGTATATATTGTTGTACAACACAGTCATATCATTAGGAACGAATGATATATTAACATTAGATATAACGTGTCTATGATGCGTATCTTTGTTATCTTTCAGGATTTCTTTCATGTCCTCTGTTAATCCTTTAGGATATACTTCTTTATCGTATTTATTATGTTCTCCAGTGAATGAAACAGCGGAAAATCTTTCCGTTTCTTTAACTTCAGTCTTGATTGAGTTCAGATTACTGAAATTTCTTGTTTTCACTTTGTGTTTTTCTACTTCTGGAGTTGATCCCATTAATATTACCCCAATGGATAGGCCTAATATAAAACTAAGTATAACACTAAGGCAGCAATAGGTATACAGTCCTGAATCTCTTCTAATACTCCTTTTGATTTCGTCTCTATAAAAGTTATCGTATATCACATAGTTAGATTTCTTGCAAAATCGTTTTAAATCCACCTGCGCCATCTTTCCTTTACTCGTCGCTCCTATTTCTTGAATTGTAGGTATTCTTCTATTATTCGTCGTCACATGAAGTCTTTCTTCTAAAGACTCCATTTTATTGAAGATTCACCTATTCAGCGGCAGCCATTTTGAATTTCTGCAACAATGAAAGATTTCAATTAATAATAAATTTAATTAACTTCCGATAACCGGGACGGAATTAACGTCAGAACATTCTTTAGGGTGAAAGTTTTGTTCAGTCCTTTAAAGTGGCTAAAAATGAACTAGCAGAAAACTTTAAAACTATTGGTTCAAAAGACAGGGCCACTTCTAACCAAATAATAAATAATTAAAAATATGTTAATCAAATCGTGAGAAGCGGCACATAATAACATTATTTGTGACAGATATTGACTCTAATTCTGCGCTTCCGGTTGTTGAGTCAGTTGAGCGCCTAAATAACATCTTAATTAACAGATTAAGAAGTTAAATTATGTTTTGTTAGGGAAAATTATGTAAACTGACACTCTCCATTATAACCAGACTGTTTCCAACGTATTTCTAATGAGAAAATGTTTATCAGAAATAACTTTATCAAAACTTTTTAATTGCTATTCAAAATCATTATATCGTTAGCCTGTTACTTTAAGGCGAGCGGAATACAAAATTTGGATTCATATTGGTTCAAGCACTACATAAACTACTTGTGTGAAATCCTACTAATATTATAAATGCGAAAGATTGTACGGTTGTTTGGATGTTTGTGGTTCAACGCTCAAACAGCAGAACGGATTAAGACGAAATTTGGCACAGAGATAGATTATAGTCTGGAATAGCATATAGGCTGTTCTTTTTATCTTCATTGGTACCCCGCGGCTAGCCGCGGGGGAAGCTAGTAGATAAATAAATAAATGATAAGGTGAATGTTTAAAACTACGGAATTTGAATGTTACAGTAACATGGTAAAGGCGACGCGTATAGGCGCAGTGGATCCTTTCATCACTTTTGTTCTTTCAACATCAGTCTCAAGACTCTCAGGGCCAAAGCGCTTCAACTCGGTCGTTGACCTCAATCAGGGTGGCCGAGAATTATCCTGTGCTTCTCTATTTTTATCACAGAAGCACAGAATCATCATCATCATCATGTTAGTTAGTTCCTTATAAATAAAAGCTTATCATCATCATCAGCCTGTGGAAGTCCACTGATGGAAATAGGCCATGACGAGTTTCATGACGAACGGACTTGAGCATTTCCTATCTCCGCAACCTTTACAATGTCGTCGGTGCATTGGGTGGAGGGGGGCACCCGACGTCCCCCCCGTTCGACGGTTCGTGGTCACCATTCGAGATCCTTTGTTCCTCAACGGTTGTCGGTTCTGCAAGCTATATGGCCTGCCCAGAGGGCCTTTCATCCATCCATGGATCCATCAATGGACTTCCACAGGCTGATGAGCTTTTATTTATAAGGAACTAACTAACAGGAAGTTTTTGAAAAGAGTAATTTTATTACTCTTTATATGAGGCCGTGGTGGCCCCGGCTAAAGAATAGGCCCCTCCATATCACGGATAGACCGCGGATGTCGTAAGAGGCGACTAAGGGAAAAAAGCTAGGGGATGGGCAGCAGCGTCCCCCATTTTAAAAACGATAGCTCTAACTGCGCTCGCCAACCCGCATGCCCAGCGTGTTGAGTACGGGCAAAACCCCCCACATGATAAGGAATTTGCTCTGTCTGTGGGGGAGGCCATGTTCAGCAGTGAACGTCGTACGGCTGAAATGATGATATGAGAAAGCTTTAAAAAATAACAGATAATTTTAGCTCAACTGTATTGTGACAGCGACGCCATATTGGAATTATTGTTTTCTATAGAGCCGTGGATATTTTGACAGTTGACTGTCTGTGATTAAGTACAATGACAAGCCAGTTCTGTGTGCATAACCAACAGTTAGAAAGTCGGCTAAGTGTGCTTGAGCATAGAGAAAATATAGAATTTCGAGAGGCGAGAGAATCAATGTTTTTGTACTGGATATTTGTGCGTTGTATTGAGAATTATATAAAAAGGTTTGAGTAGGTAGGTACTTGTAAATCCAACATGAGCTACTGGTTTACTTTTTTTTTTCTTTTTTTTTTATACAACTGAGGTTGCAAACAAGCATACGGCCCACCTGTTGGTAAGCGGTTACCGTAGCCTATGAGCGTTTGCAATACCAGAGGCATCACGCACGCGTTGCCGACCCCGAACCCCCCTTCCCCTAAAGAGCTCTGGCAACCTTACTCACTGCATCGCAGGTTAGGAACACAACACTATTTGAAACAAATAATGTTATTTGGCTGCGATCTTCTTTAAGGCGGAGGTACCGCCCCAGGCGGGCTGCTCCAATGTAGAACGAGAAAATCTCGCTATGCCCTACCTCCTCCTAAAACTTCGTCCTACAGTGTTGTTTTAGTGCTGGTTAATAAAGGTATTTAAAGATATTTAAGTATGGATAATTAAAAAAGTTGTAGGTAGCCAACAGTGTAAATGCAGTCTCAAAAAAAATAACACGGAATTTAAGCTTTAAAACCCACTTTAAAACCAAAACAAAATAATATCCTTAACTGTGCGTGACCCTATCATTAAGGTTTTTCTCCCATCTTAAATAGTGCTGTCACTGTCACGTATTCAAAGTAACCGGAAACGTCATGTTATAATCCAGACATCATCATTATTATTTCAGCCGTAAAAGTCCACTGCTTAATATAAGCTTCCCCAATATCATAATTATAATAACAGTACAGTATATGTATGTACATCCTGTGCATGTACATACACATTAGTGTCGGCACTAACACTCCTCGTGTTAGTGCCGACACTAATGTTTGGAAGTGAAAGTTGGGTATGGCAGAAAAAGAATCAAAGTAGGATAAATGCAGTGGAAATGAGAGCTTTGCGAAGTATGTGTGGAGTAACTTTGAAATATAGAGTGAGGAACAGTGTGATAAGAGAACGTTGTGGAGTGAAAGAAGATGTAGTGATGAGGATTGAGAAAAGTATGCTGAGACGGTTTAGTCATGTAGAGAGGATGAACGAAAGAAGATTGACGAAACAGGTGTATAAGGCGAGTGTGAATGGAACCGTTGGAAGGAGAAGACGTACGCCTGGGGCGTACGTTTAGTGACCAAATCGGTGACGTTTTGGAAAAAGGCCAGGTCATGAGTACCCTAAACCGACGAGCATGTATGAGGAATGTGATGAGAGTGAATGAAGCAAAAGAGGTATGTCAAGATCGTAGCAAGTGGAAAACCGTGGTCTCTGCCTACCCCTCTGGGAAACAGGCGTGATTTTATGTATGTATGTATGTGTACTACAGTATATTTAGATACTGTACCTACTGCGTACTGTATTTACTGTAATACTACTGTTTTTACTTTTTCCACCTTCGCACAAATGATGGCTTGGCGGAGGGCATTGGTATGCCATAACACAGGCAATCCTAGTTTGGCTACCAATGTTGACCAACCAGGAATATTAGTTCATTATGTTACTAATTACATAAAACTTAATATTGCGTGTTATTCTTAAGACTGTTGTATAAAAAATAAATTTCCTTTCAAACTTCATTTCATTTCAAACATTTCATAGAAGCTAGGTAATGGTTGGGGATGATTCACGCCGAAACCACTGAACATATCGTATGTAGTTAATGGAGTGGCATAATTATAGGCTTCTTTTTATCCGGTACCACGTGAGCGAAGCCGCGTGTGGGAGCTAGTAATATTATAATTTTTTTCAGTATCAGTCTGTTTTTTTAACTTTACACGGCCAAAATTTGGTACGGTTTACCAATTATTTGGGTACATACCGCGCGAGCGAAGCCGCAGGCAGCAGCTAGCTATATATTTTTTCCATAAAATCACTAGGATATTTTTTTTTAAACTCGCCTTCCTGTTTATCTTTAAAAACATAGCCCTGTACTATAATAATTTAACTATAAGCCGGACATTTAACCGGTCTTCTTACGCACTCATCCCATCCCTAGCCGGCGCGGGCAGTGGGCGTAACCCCACCTTAGTAATTACTGTGGTCAAATAGACCACACTAATTGATATATTAGTGGCGGTTACCGAATAATTGGGGGTTATAAATGTGGTAATCTCAATTTGTTTGTGGTATCTGTTTATTTGAATTAGGGATGGTTTGTTTTTTATTAACTTACCCTAGAGCACTGGTGGAGTGGTGGTAGTGGCCACGGCTGCCGATCCGCAGGTCGTGGGTTCGAATCCCAGCCATGCACCAACGGATTTTCCATAACGATTTTTTTTTTTTATACTACTGAGGTAGCAAGCAAGCATACGGCCCACCTGTTGGTAAGCGGTTATCGTAGCCTATGAGCGCTTGCAATACCAGAGGCACGCGTTGCTGACCCCGAACCCCATCCCCCCTAAAGAGCTCTGGCAACCTTACTCATCGCAGGAACACAACACTATTTGAAACAAATAATGTTGAAATGGTGAAGGAAAACATCGTGAGGAAACCGGCATGATCTAGAACCTAAAAGTTCGAAGACATGTGACATGTGCACGAAAAGAGCCTCAAAATAATTATATGATCTGAAAGGGTGACCTTTTTATCAGAAAATTTAAGAAAAATATTTACAAAACTATTTTGCCGTGGTGGCCCCGGCTAAAGAATAGGCCCCTCCATTCCTACCTATCCGCGGATGTCGTAAGAGGCGACTAAGGGAAAAAAGGTAGGGGATGGGCAGCAGCGTCCCTCATTTTAACAACGATAGCTCTAACTGCGCTCGCCGACCCGCATGCCCAGCGTGGTGAGTATGGGCAAATCCCCCCACATGATAGGAATTCGCTCTGTCTGAGGGGGAGGCCATGTTCAGCAGTGGACGTCGTACGGCTGAAATGATGATGATGATGATTTACAAAATTCTAAAATACTCTATAAAAACCCGATTTTTCTATTATCCTGTATCAAACGCCAATAGACGTCACCCGTTTGGTAAGAACATCGCTTTTCGATAAACTTTAATTTACCCGACAACGGCAAAATCAAAAGAAGGATATGATTCCGTCTCTGTATTATTAGTGACGGAAGCCTAGATCCGACCTCCCATACATTGTCGGCTTAAGACCGGGTCTCCTAAAAAGCGGTGGATGTCATGAAGGACGTAATAGTCTTCTGGAGTAGGTACGTAGGTAGGTAAGTACCAATAGTAAGCCGGAAAGGGCTTACTTTCACACAATATGCGTTGGGGTCGATTGTGTTGAATTAATATCTTAAAATAATTTGTAGGCTCTACAAAGATTGATTTTGATAATGATTGCTCTATGCTGTCGAGAGCTGGCTCTTATTTGGCCCAGCGAATTAGCATTGCCATCCAGCATGGCAATTCCGCCAGCGTCTTGGGGACGCTTCCGACTGGTAGTGATCTGGATCAGTTGAGCTATCTATAGATTGTTTGTAACGGTCTCTAGATGGCTCAACTGTTTCTTGTGTATTTTGTAAATATTAACTTGTATTAGTTTTAAGTTTATTTCTGTAAATAAGGTATAGATTTCTACCTCTACAAATATCAGCGTCTCTTTTGTATACAAAGAGATTCATAATATATATAGCTTCATAGCTTCCGCCCGCTTTCGCTCGCGTGCGAAAAGCGTACATCAAAAAGCCTATATGCTATTCTAGGTAAAGCTCTTTATATTTCAAGTTTCAACGAAATCGGTTGAGCCTACTGAGGTTGGGGTTTTCCCTAAGGATAGTATGGGGTTCTTTAAAAAGGATGTTTTGAAATTTTTAAGGGGTCGGCAACGCGTGCGTTATGCCTCTGGTATTGCAAGCGTTCATGGGCTACGGTAACCGCTTACCAACAGGTGGGCCGTATGCTTGTTTGCCACCTCAGAGGTATAAAAACAAAACTTTTTTTTATACAACAGAGGTGGCAAACAAGCTTACGGCCCACCTGATGGTAAGTGGTTACCGTAGCCTATGAGCGCTTGCAATACCAGAGGCATCACGCACGCGTTGCCGACCCCGAACCCCCTTCCCCCCTAAAGAGCTCCGGCAACCTTACTCACCGCAGGAACACAACACTATTTGAAACAAATAATTTTATTTGGCTGCGATCTTCTGTAAGGCGGAGGTACCTCCCCAGGCTGCTCCAAATCAGAACGATAAAATCTCGCTGTGCCCTACCTCCTCCTACCAATTAATGAATCACCATGTATTACAACGTCTTAAGACGGTACCGTTGCTTAGAAAATTGTATCTAAGGTCCTGTGGGCGGACAGACAGGACACATACATTTATTATAATAATGCAATTTCTACAATATTGTATTAAGTATTGATTTTCGCAATGTTGACGCCATTGTGGGCGGTAGCCTTTGAATGAAATATGCCCAGAATTCGTGTTCCGTAACACACACACGCCACAGAGTCAGTTTCAACTCCTTTGTGGTGAGGGTACCGACCGAACATCTTTCGACCTACCTAAAAGAAGATCTCTGGCCGAAGGGTGTTGTGTTCCGTCGCTTCCGCGGGCGGATACCTACTGCCAATGACAATTCGCGTCCCACGTCGCAGTTTCTACGTGGCAATTAATTGTGTTTTTTTTATAATATTATGTATGTTAGTCTTTAAGGTATATATGTATATGGGCCGTAGTGTAAGAAAAATTCCATCTGTTTTTTATTCTATTGTTGCCTGAAATAAAGTTATTGTATTGTATTGTAACTAGTATAAGCAAGCAAGCAAACAAGCAAGCATCCTATCCTACTAATATTATAAATGCGAAAGTTTGTGAGGATGTTTGGATGTTTGTGGTTCAATCACGGCTAAACGGCCGAACGGATTTGGATGAAATTTGGATTTGGATATCAGAGATAGATGATATTCTGGAATAGCATGAAACTCCATCCATCCATTAAAGCTCTGCTATGTTTCGTTCCATTCAAAGGTTGCCTGGAAGATATCGCTTCCAGCGATAGGGCAGCCTATTGTTTTATCCTTTTGTGTGCCATGTTTCTCAAAGTTTTTCTTGTGTGGTAATCAATAAAGAGTTATCTATCTATCTTTCTATCTATCTACTTTAAGGCTAGGCTTTTTATTAAGGTACCACGAGAAATAAACCGTATTATTTAAGGTTAAATAAATAAATAAATGATAGGTATCCCGTGGTGGACCGACGACATCGAGAAGTCAGATGGAGAAGGCTCAAGACCGTTCGTCGTAGCACTCTTTGGGGGTGCCTATGTCCAGCAGTGGACTTCCACAGGCTGATCTTAGAAATACAAACGTTTACAAGAAATTCTTCTAATCATAATAACATCAGCACACTGACCCTTCGAAGATCAACAAATGAGATTGATTACAAGAAGAGATGTATTAGCTAGCTATAGTCTGTTTATGCCGACAAGTATGAACAAGCACTAAACAGTTTTTAAAACAAATGATTTCAGTATGGCGTACATTTATTTTGCTCAGTATTTTTTTAATGTCATTATTTTCAGCTAAATAATGTCGATGGCCGTGGTGGCCCCGGCTGAAGAATAGGCCCCTCCATATCTACCTATCCGCGGGTGTCGTAAGAGGCGACTAAGGGAAAAAAGCTAGGGGATGGGCAGCAGCGTCCCTCAATTTAACAACGATAGCTCTAACTGCGCTCGCCAACCCGCATGCCCAGCGTGGTGAGTATGGGCAAATCCCCCCACATGATAGGGAATTTGCTTTGTCTATGAGGGGAGGCCATGTTCAGCAGTGGACGTCGTACGGCTGAAATGATGATGATGAGGACATTGATAATACTCTTAGATCAAACTTTGACAACACCCTACATCTTTTTATTATTTTTTGATGTTTATACAAGACATGTAAAACAAAAAAACACGTATGAACACGTACTTTTATTCATTCGCCTATCGCTAGATACATTTACTCTCATTAAACCGATCTACAGATCAGATTGATTCGACGAGTAAAGGTCGAGCGACAATCGTGCTCTCTTTGTTTAACCGACTGCGAGCCAATAGGAGGTATCTTATGTATTACATCTATAGATCTAGTGAACTAGAGCATTGGTCTAGCTAGAAAGATTTTAGAGTTCTATGGGAACTATAAAATAAAGTTTTATTTAATTTTGACCCAGTTAAATAAATTAATAACAACCAACTTTGACTGGCCTTATAGCTCAGTTAGTAGTAACTCTGCCTTCTGCGCTAGAGGTAGCGGGTTCGATTCCCGCACTGGACAAACATTTGTGACTAACACAGATGTTTGTTCTGTGTCTGGATGTTAAATATATATCTATTATGTATATCAGTCTCTGGTACCCATAGTACAGGTTATGCCTAGTTTGGGATCAGTTGACCGTGTGAATATGTCCAGAATATTTATTTATTTAACAGTCCTGACATTAGTCCTGACCCAACACTAGGATTCCCTGTGTCATCAGTATGAGAAACTAAGAGTACCATGGTACCACCACATCCAGGCAAGGATCAAATATTTGCAGATCATGCAAACATTTGTCCCGCAGCGGGAATCGAATCCGCGCCTCTTGCGTCTCAGGCACTTGTCCGCTACGCCACCGAAGTTGTAAATATTGTAAACACAAAGTTATCAAGTATTTTGTCCTAAACATTGTTTCTGACATGTAGTATATCCGTACGAACCTCTGCCGCCAAATGGAATGAAAACAAAAAAAAAGACCGTTACACTAAAACCAACCCTAACCTCTCAAAATAAGGACTATTGTTTAGAATGATTGATATTTTTCGGATAGCAAACCTTCCCATAGAGTTCTAAGTCTTATATCGAAGAACTTTAAGTTGATTTTTGGTTGGCACAAAAAGTTGAAGGAAAATCTGTCGAGCATGATCGATTGAGAAGTTTTGTTTTTTATTTATTTTTTACGAGACATGTGACATTAATGTATAGTGTTTTTTATTTTTATTTTTATTTTGATGGATACGGTTTTGATGTTATGGAATTTCAAGATAACTTTTGCAAAGATACAATTCAAGGATATTTCTGCGATGACGCCGAAAAAAAAGGAAGTTATCAATTCGGTGACCAGATAAGTTTGCTTTTAATTATTCAATTTTTTTTGACTGTTCCTAAAAAATGATTCTACTTCCTACGATGCTACTATCCCATAGCCACGACGAACGATACTGCCCGGGGGGGCAGTATCGTTCGTCACTCTGGGGGAGGCCTATGTTCAGCAGTGGACTTCATCAGGCTGTTGATGATGATGATGATGATGACATTCTGTCATCGATACCTATCGGTTTATTAGCAAACACTAACACTATTAAGTCTTCGGGACAAAGCGAGCGACCGCAAGCTTACCGCTACGCCACCCGAGGTATCAGCTTAAGGGGAGGACGGCTAGGTGTCTCCACACTAGTGTTACTTTATCATTCCATCGATTTTTAACACAAGGTGATCCTACTAAACTACTAATAATATAAATGCGAAAGTTTGGATGGATGGATGTTTGTTATTCAATAACGCCAGAACGGCTGAACGGATCTAGATTAAATTTGGCACAGAGATAGATTATAGGCTGGAATAGCACATAGAATACTTTTATCTTTGTAGCGAGCGAAGCCGCGGACGGAAGCTAGTTCATAATATGTATGCTATCCCGAAAGTGGCTTCACCAAATTGGCAGTAATGTTTGTTCTACGACTCTTGGAAATTCGTCATTTTTCATTGAAAAACACTGATAAAATCAGCTTTTTTGAGGTCAAGTTAGTTCACACTAAAGTATTCGGCTATTAGAGGTAGCAATATTGATGCCGATCTTCTGCCGATAAAAATACCAATACCTAAAGCTAATTTGAAAAAAGATCGGGAAA
Organism: Anticlea derivata; assembly: GCA_947579855.1. Classification (NCBI taxonomy): domain Eukaryota; kingdom Metazoa; phylum Arthropoda; class Insecta; order Lepidoptera; family Geometridae; genus Anticlea; species Anticlea derivata. The sequence goes on along the minus strand of OX388287.1, from coordinate 724,081 downwards.
CAATTTAGAAAAAATATGTACCTTTTTTGCTTAAATTCCTTTTTTTCGATTGAACAATTAACTACCAAAATTTACTAACTTTAAATATATTTTTTTCTTTTACTTAATATCACACACGGTCAACTGATCCCAAACTAGGCATAGCCTGTACTATGGGTACCAGAGACTGACATACATAATAGATATATATTTAACACCCAGACACATCTGTGTTAGTCACAAAGTCTGTGTTTGTCCAGTGCGGGAATCGAACCCGCGACCTCTAGCGCAGAAGGCAGAGCTACTACTAACTGAGCTATGAGGCCTGTAACTTTATATTTTGCGGTACTTTCCATCCAGGCATTGGTTTCATCCACCGTGTATAACAGAAAACTGTTCTAGCTGCTACAATTATCAGCTGTGGCCGCAATCCGATAGGCATGTTCAGGTTACCTATTGTTAAAAGTACTTTACGATCATCCGTAAGTGCAATGAGTTTGTTGGTACCTTATCCTGTACCTTGCTTGCTTGCTTATCGGTAAACTGATTCTTTCTTGGTCATCCTGTGTTAGATCAGTGAACAGGATGAGGTATGGTGCCCTTCAGGCCCTGAAAAGGGCTTATGACCGTCTTATTATAATAACACAGGTAGAGTACCTAGGTTTATTGATAATTATTATTTATTAAAAAATAATACAAAAATATTATAAAAAATAAATAAATAATAAAATATTCCGGACATATCACACACGGTCAACTGATCCCAAACTAGGCATAGCCTGTACTATGGGTAACAGAGACTGATATACATAATATATATAATTAACACCCAGACACAGAACACACATCTGTGTTAGTTACAAACGTTTGTCCAGTGTGGTAATCGAACCCGCGACCTCTAGCGCAGAAGGCAGAGTTACTACCAACTGAGCTATGAGGCCTGTCAAAAAACTATAACGAAAGCAAAAAATAACCTCACCATAATTAACTCATAAATTGGACTAAGTAGGTAGGTATAGTCTGGAGTAGGTCACTCTTTACCCATATGTTACAAAACCTTAACCTCCGTGCTAGATTTAACTGTATTACGGCAGGGTAGTGCCTAAAGTATGCTTAAGCACGTAAAATATTCAGTCCTGATCAAAGGTAGGACACTTATTTAACTTTGTTCTACAGATAATATTCCACCCATTTCTTTATTGGAAAACTTTTTGTGTTCGTGGTTTTAGATTAAAATGTGTGTCAGAATTCAAAATTATGTGACAGTACTTTCGGTTACCCAAGTTATTTAACAATAACTTAAGTTGAAACTCCCATGGTTCCTCGCAGGGAATCGAAACCCGTCGTTCATGAAACCACCGCATTTTATATCAACACCACCCTTATATCTAGCGCGATACGGTTCAAAATGTAACTATCAACTCTAGATTACAATAGTTTTGATAACAACAATATCTTCCTCAGCATTTGACTTTATGTTCCACTGAATAAGATTCAAAATAGAACAGTCAATGGTGATAGGATGGTTTTCAAAATGGCGGTCGCTGTGATTTTTATAGGTTAGAATATAAAGGTTATTTTTGTCTGTTTATATGAGAAATTAACTATGTTTTTGGAGTCGGTAACAAGGAATGGTATGCACAGTATCTCATATACTTTACTAGATGCACTTTAAGGGTGAGTTACAGATTTACAAGGTAGTATTTTGTTAGGAATTAGTAAACAATGTAAGGGAATTTAATCATGGCTCTTTCTTTTTGAAAGGTGATGTATTTATTATCGGAGCTTTATAGCTTCATACAATTTTTGAGCTAAGAAATGACAGCTTGCGTACTAGTACCTAAGTGTAGAGTAAATTTGAAAGAGAGGAACAGTGAAAATCAGCGTTTAGTGCTATCACACCCAACGTATGCTGAGCTGAACACCTATTTAGTATTTGGACACATGAGTCGATACAAACCTTTAAATTTGTGTACAAAAACGATCCGAGACTTTATGTTTAATAACTTTTTTTAAATCCAACAATGGCTAACGATGCCCCGCCCATAAATCCACTTTTCAATAACACTATGACGTCATTAAAACATTTATAGAATAGAGTCGTCTATCCTAACCGGTCCAAGTCCAGGAATCGAACCCGCAGAGATAGCATCGCCCGTCCAGTGGTATTCCAAAAATTTTTCGACCGTCCTGTAGCGTTGGTGAAAAAGTTTGGTCACATAATTGGAACGCATGTTTTTGTACCTACTTAGTATTTAGGTTTTTAAATAGAATTAGTTTTGGGTTTTAAAGCAAAATGAGTAGCGTATTTTTCTTTATGTGTCAGTTATTTAAAACATACTTATTTTTGACAATTTATTTACAGAAAGAAACTTAAAACTAATACAAGTTACTTGATAGGGCTTACGGGGCCCTCTGGGTTTTCAAAAAGATATCAGGACGTCTGATCGAAGCGACGCGTGACCCGAGATTCTTATTTGGCCCAGCGAATTAGCATTGCCATCCAGCGTGGCAATTCCGCGTCTTGGGGACGCTTCCGACTGGTAGTGATCTGGATCAGTTGAGCTATCTATAGATCGTTTGTAACGGTCTTTAGATGGCTCAACTGTTTCTTGTGTATTTTGTAAATATAAACATACTTAGATATATATAAAATATGCACTATTAACTTTTGCAATTATAATATACCTAACACCTACATACATGTAAAAATATGACTGTATGTAAGTTTAAGGTATTTTATAATTGCAAAAGTTTGTAAATAAAGGTGCTCCCTCGCCGGGAGCGTTCGCCTGTAATGTAACATTTAAGATTCGATTTTGAGCATTGTGTTACAATACTGACTGTCGAGCATTCGCCTGTAATGTTACATTTAGATAACATTTTTTTTCGGTCCTTGTCCGCGATTGCTGTTACGCATTGATGTTACAAGTTGCATCAAAATAATACAGATTGTATCATTACAGGTTGCGCACTGTAATGCTCGATTCTCCTCCCTCACTGATGTAATGTAACTTTACATTACAGGCGAATGCTCTCGGTGAGGGAGAACCTTTAACATTTGAAGATGTTTGTTTATATCACGCGGCGTCACTGAAATGTATGGAATGAAATTTGGCATGCTTGCAGTAAATAACCTGGAAAATCATATGCGTTTCTTTTATCTGGGTAGAGTATCTACCACGTAAACGAAGCCGCGGGTGGTAGCTAGTCTGAAATATTTGTTACAACTCTCATTTTATTTCAGTAGTAGTAGATTTTTATGCGGCTAACCGGAAGCTCTACCAGAGCTAAAGCCAAACTAGCCATAAAAAAGTAAAAATTATCATAAACAATTTTTAGACCATTTCACTTTGAATTTGAATGCACACAAAAACTCACCCAAAAATTAAATACACAAAAAATATTTAAATGCACAAATACTTATTTAAATAACAATGATTATGCTAACGGTGACCGTCAGGCTCATATCATTCATGGATGTATGTAGCTGTGTTCCTTTGCCTCTTTTTTTTCTTTCTTTTTTTCAACCGCCACGAGGCACAAGCAGCGTTAATGTGCATATGTATTTTATATTTTTATAAGAAGCTGCCAGTATTATCGATTGAACTTGGGCAATTCGTTTTTTAATTGTTTTTTTGTTCGATTTGCAGTTGGGAGGAATTTTGAGGTTGGGGCCATGACGTCTTATTTCTATTCAAATGCGCGCCAGTGCTTTTACACGAATTTAAACCATACATCTTTGAGAGTGTCAACTTACGTCACCGCCTAAACAGAACCGTGAAGTTGATGGTACGGCGGCTGTTCCAACTAATTCTACTATTAGTTCTATGGTAGAACAAATTGGACAGAACCGAGTAACTCTACTGCTCAGTATGACAAATCGATGCCTATTCAATTTTATAATACCTACTACCTATTTACCTACCTAGTCATGGGTCATGGATATTTTTGTGACTATTTTCTAACGGGGATTTGACAGTTGGCTAATGGAGTTGATACTTAGCCGTAACCCGCGTTCAAACGGCATGCGATATAGTCTTGATATTAAGTCATATTATTATAAAAATCGTTTCAATGTATCTTTACCTCAACTGAATAAAATCAGTTTTGAGTTTGACATTTAGATAATTATGTTCGATATACTCGTAGCTCAACGACATCGCAAGCTCCTTAAAATCAAACTCAAAATAATTAACTTTATCCAAAACACGTACCTAAGGATAATTTTCAAGCCAATTTTGCCAATTTTATGCTCGACTTGTATGTACATCTATTTTTATTTATTTGTTTTATTCTGGGTTTTGTAAGTAAAATAAATATATATTCCGGACATATTCACACGGTCAACTGATCCCAAACTAGGCATAGCCTGTACTATGGGTACCAGAGGCTGATATACATAATAGATATATATTTAACACCCAGACACAGAACAAACATCTGTGTTAGTCACAAATGTTTGTCCAGTGCGGGATTCGTACCCGCGACCTCTAGCGCAGAAGGCAGAGTTACTACCAACTGAGCTATGAGTAAGTAAATAAATATATATTCTATTCTATTTTTAAATTAAATTAAATTTATGTGTTATTGCTGCATAGAACCCAGCAACAAGTCATGTTTATTTACACAGACATCATTGGTTCATTGCATTTAAAACGCCACTGAGTTTGAATTTGTTTTGGTAATCAATCGGTTTGGGCTACCACAACAAATTGTTATTGGGCAATTTGGGCATCACACCACATCAAATTGGGGTTAGAAATGTATCTAAAAAAGAAGTTGAGTTGATATAATTAACCAATTCCTTTATTGACGTTAATAAAGATATGGTTAGTGATATAACTATCTTTTTCAATTACCTACATAAATAAGCTATATTACATTTGTGTCATTTTAAGGTCAAGAATAGCCATTAAAAAGGCTAGTTTCGTTTCGGTCACTTGATTATAAAATGTAAAAAAAAAAGAAAAAATATATAGGTATTGTTTATTGTTCCAAATAAGGTGCTGTTTTCCAACACATAAGAACATATAAGATTTAAAACATAAAGACAGCAAGAAAATAATTCAACAACTAGATATAAAGCCAGTTTGACATTAGGTAGTTATTTAATTACCAACAATTAAACAAACATACAAAAACAAACAAATAATTTGCCCTTTCGCCGAACAGATATTTGGGCAACAAAGAGATTCCATTGTCATTAAAGTCTTTAGTCTGTGGTTTTTGTTCAACGGCAAGCGGAATTCCAATTTTGAAATATGCTACCCGAATCATCTAGTTGGCACCATCATCATCATCAGCCTGATGGAGTCCACCGCTGAACATAGGCCTCCGCCAAAGAGTACCATGATGAACGGTCTTGAGTCTTCTCCATCCACTGACTTCCCGCAACCTTCTCAATGTCGTCGGTCCATCGGATGGGGGGGCCTTCCTGCGTCGTCCAGTTCGTGGTCGCCATTTGAGAACCTTTACTCCCAAACTTGTTGGTTCTGCGAGATATGGTCTGCCCACTGCCCCTTCGACTTGCTAATTCTGAGAGCTGTCGGTAACCTTAGTTCTTCTAAATATATAATTAAATTAACTTTGCCAAATAGAGGAAATCCTCTATTTGGCAACGTTAATTTAAACCACTATAAATTGTTATGAATAAATAAATAAATATTCCTACTACTATGGGTACCGGAGACTGATATAAATAATAGATAAATATTGAACACCCAGACACAGAACAAACATCTGTGTTTATCACACAAATGTTTGTCCAGTGCGGGGATCGAACCCGCGACCTCTAGCGCAGAAGGTAGAGTTACTACTAACTGAGCTAAGGGGCCTGTCAATTAGATTGTTATTCTCAACCACTTAGAAAATAGAACCTAGTTTATTGTGAATTTTTGAATAATTCATGAAATGGAATATACATAGACGCGTCTAGGTACCTGTAGTGTATGCCTTACACCACGCTGGTTCCTAGCAGGACAACTCCCTCGTTATTATTATATCACATAAAATATCTCACAGTAACTTCCCGCGCGCCTGCTCGTGCCGGCTTGACCACAGACTGACTCACTCCCAGAGAGTATATATCCATCCCTCCATCTCAGGTGTCATCTGTTATCTGTCACTGACAGTTGTCCCCCGGAGACAGCATAAGTTAAGGAACGCAGGTTTCCTTAAATACTAGTCACTACAGTACCTACATCTGTTTTTGTAAAGATCAAAAAGTGAAGAAATATTATCCTACACTCGATCTGAGAACGCCATCTTGTGCAAAAAGTAATTTCAAACCCGTTTCATTCAATGATTTATTGTTCTCACATTACCCAATTATTTGTTTAGAATGACATATTGATTTGTTCTACCTAATTTATTATTATTTAGCCAGGAGTAATAAAATTTAATGCCAGCTGTCAAAAATGTGTTAAGGCGATGTGACACTTCAATAGTATCTTTTTTTAATTTATCGTTCACTAGCTTCCGCATGCAGCTTTTCTCGCGTGGTACCTAGATAAATAGCCTATATGCTATGGTAAAGAACTCTATCTATTCAAAGTTTTTCAAAATCGGTTGAGCAATTGCAGCGTGATTAAACAACAAACATCTAAACATCCTCACAAACTTTCGCATTTATAATATTAGTAGGATTATAGAATATACAATTAGATAATCAGAAATTTTACTTATGTTTATTTAGTTTTTATCTTTTGCTCAAACCTACGGTTTTAAGTAAACATAATACAAATATTCATTTTGGTGTCAAAAATGGGCAATTATCTGTGTGAAAGAAACTTTTAGAATTTCCATTAATATTTATCAATGTATTTGAATTAAATTCAAATTCACGTCAGAGATATGTGTATTTCTAGATCATATCTTATTCTTGTTTGCTGTGAAACGGCGGCCGTCACATTATGACCGTAAATCTTTGACCAGCGGACATTTTCGATGAAGGTAAGCCACCACACCGGCCGTGGTGGCCCCGGCTGAAGAATAGGCCCCTCCATATCTACCTATCCGCGGATGTCGTAAGAGGCGACTAAGGGAAAAAAGCTAGGGGATGGGCAGCAGCGTCCCTTATTTTAACAACGATAGCTCTAACTGCGCTCGCCAACCCGCATGCCCAGCGTGGTGAGTATGGGCAAATCCCCCCACATGATAAGGAATTTGCTCTGTCTGTGGGGGAGGCCATGTTCAGCAGTGGACGTCGAACGGCTGAAATGATGATGATGAAGCCACCACAAGATTTTCTCGCTCTAAAATGGAGCACCCGCCTCGGAGGTGCCTCCGTCTTACAGAAGATCGAAGACTATAAGGTTGCCAGAGCTCTATAAGGGAGGGGGCTCCAGGTCGGCAACGCGTGCATGACGCCTCTGGTATTGATAGTGTTCAGAAGCATAATTATAATTTTTGACATAAGGTCCAAAATTGCGTATCCTACTAATATTATAGATGTGAAAGTTTGTGAGGATGTTTGGATGTTTGTTGTTCAATCATGCCGTAACGGATCAACCGATTTCGTTGAAACGTGGAAATAGAGAAAGCTATTTACCTAGAATAGCATATAGGCTACTTTTTATGTAGGTACTGCGTGAGCGAGGCCGCGGGCGGAAGCTAGTATAGCTATAATATGTTCGGTTTTTAACGGAGACCGGGTCTTAGTAAACCAGCTTTAAGCTTCTACGACCAAAACTCGAGGTTTTGGGATTCCAAAACTTGTTCCGATTGAGACATTGAGATAATCAACTTAACTTAGAATTGTTCATTTATATCATCATCATCAGCCTGTAGAAGTCCACTGCTGGACGCAGGCCTCCCCCAAAGAGTGCCACGGAGAACGCCCTGGGCCTTTAGTCACAGACTTCCCGTAGGTAACCTTTAAAATGTCGCCGTTCCATCGTGGGACCAACCCCAAAAACCAATGGCTTAGAATAAAAATAAAAGTCGTTTTGGACTTTGTTCATACAGAACAAAGCTCTTTCTTAGGACACACCACTTCATGTAGGTATTTGTATTTTTCTTTAACATTGGACCTTGGGGTCCAATCGTAACTCCTAGGCCGATTTAACCAGCAAATTTTGATAGAACAACCTTTTGACCTTAGTTCGATCGGCAGCACACTGAAGCTCTACATTACTTTACATTACTTGTTTTAGTTTTAAGTCTTACTAACCCTAATTATAAGTATTTTTTTCGTGTATTTTACTAACAAACTATAGATTCATTTGTTGTCAAAAATAAAATATTTTTATTTTTATTACATTTTTGTGATAAAGGATCATCGAACAAAATGTTGCACGCGCGGCTCTTCATTCCATTTTGTGAAAAAAATGAACGCGCGCAGTGTTTGTTGCCAGATTCTTCTAGGCTTGGTCGCGAGGAACAGGCGTAGCTTCACCTAGTTTCTAAGACGTTTCAAAGTGATCCTAGTGATTTTATTGAAATAAACGACTTTTGACTTTGAAAATATTTATATAATATATATATCAGTCTCTGGTACCCATAGTACAGGCTATGCCTAGTTTGGGATCAGTTGACCGTGTGTGATATGTCCGGAATATTTATTATTTATTTATTATTATTACTTTGAATTTCATGCCGATCGGATTGACGCCGGTTCGAAAGTTATGCTCTAACAAAAATCTAAAAACACAAAAATATACAACGCCGGTTCGTCCAAGAGATCTTCGCTCACTCGATCAATAAGTAAACTTATTCACGTATTTAAAAAAAAATGCTTGATTATTGTGTCTCTGATTCTTTCTTAGTTATCCTGTATTGGGTCACTGAGTAGGTTAAGGTAAAGTGGCCCTGAAAAAGGCCTATGACGGTGAAAGAATCAGTGTTGTGAAAGGAATAAAGTGCGCCTCTTAGAGGCTCCTTTCGTGCACATTCTAAAATAACAACTAAGTAGGTACTTTGTAGAGTACTCAGTAGGTAATTCAAGATTTGCACATTCTCGTCAAGAAAGAGAAGCTATAGTATCATCATCATCATCATAATTTCAGCCGTAAGACGTCCACTGCACATGGCCTCCCCCACAGACAGAGCAAATTCCTTACCATGTGGGGGGATTTGCCCATACTCACCACGCTGGGCATGCGGGTTGGCGAGCGCAGAGCTATCGTTGTTGAAATGAGGGACGCTGCTGCCCATCCCCTAGCTTTTTTCCCTTAGTCGCCTCTTACGACATCCACGGATAGAGATATTGAGGGGCCTATTCTTTAGCCGGGGGCCACCACGGCCAAAGAAGCTATAGTATACGTGAAATATTTTCATTTATTTAAATTTTTCTTGACGAATGTAAAAATACAAAAAGATTAGTTCCTAATCTTATTGTATCGGCTTACATTTCGAAAAGATTTAAGTTTATTTATTGAATTCCAATATCTGTTTTATCAAATTTCTTAAAACACATTATGACAACTGGTTTGAGCGACGTTTTCGTGCATTAATAAATTTAGATTTGGAAAATGTACGCAAATTTGTCTGCTTTATCTATTATTTAATTCTGAGAGGAGACAGGGGTAAGATCTTCCATATAGGTATCAATATCAGCACTTCGTGCACGAAAGGAGCCTCTAAGAGACGCACTTTGGCGCTAGAGGTCGCGGGTTCGATCCCCGCACTGGACAAACATTTGTGTGATTAACACAGATGTTTGTTCTGTGTCTGGGTGTTAAATATATATCTATTATGTATATCAGTCTCTGGTACCCATAGTACAGGCTATGCCTAGTTTGGGATCAGTTGACCGTGTGTGATATGTCCGGAATATTTATTTTATTTATTTATTTTACTTTAATCCTTTCACTACACTGATTCTTTCATCAACAGTTGTAGGCCCTTTTCAGGGCCACCATACCTCAACCTATTCACTGACCTAATACAAGATGACCATAAAAGAATCAGTGGCACGACAAGTAAGCCAGCATCAGCCAAACAATACGTGTAACTTATTCGAAAACCAAGCGATTACTGAAACATAAAAATACTAAAATTTGTTTAAAAATAAACGCGACCCTGCCAGGATTCGAACCTGGAATCTTCTGATCCGTAGTCAGACGCGTTATCCATTGCGCCACAGGGCCTCAGAGTTGCAGGTTGAAATAGACAAAGATATTTCATGAGGCAAAAATAGCTTTTGCTCTATTTAATAATAATAATAATAATATTCCTGACATATCACACACGGTCAACTGATCCCAAACTGGGCATATCCTGTACTATGGGTGCCAGAGACTGATATACATAATAGATTTATAATTAACACCTAGACACAGAACAAACATCTGTGAATCACACAAATGTTTGTCCAGTGCGGGATCGAACCCGCGACCTCTAGCGCAGAAGGCAGAGTTACTACCAACTGAGCTATGAGGATGACGCCGTGGTGGCCCCGGCTGAAGAATAGGCCCCTCCATACCTACCAGATGCAAATTCATAAAAAATGTATGCTTTACATTTTATTCTAGTAACTTTTAACATTTGTTTCGAATAATTTACCCCAACACACCCAAAGCAGATATACCTAATAAATAAATGAAAATGTACCAATTGACTCAGACTAAGATGTCACTATTGACATTTAAAAAGCTCTTACAGATTATAAATTGCCTTATTGCAGTTTTGTATCGAATATCAGCTATTATACCTATTGTTTTTATTTAAAAATAATAATTGATCGAGCGAGTGAAGCTAGCGAGTCTCTCAAACAACTTTGACGAATCGGCGTTGTATGTTTGTATGTTTATTTGTTAGAGCATAACGTTCGAATTGTCAATCCGATCTGCATGGAATTTATTATGTCAACAGATTGTACTATCAATATTTTCTGGTAAGAATTTGAGCAGAATCGGCCAAAGGGTTGTTAAGATATGGAGGTATCAGAATCCCCTGCGAGAATGCCATGCGAAGGGCGTTTTTGGACTTGCACTGCAAAAGAGGACGTTAAGTATTCAAAATTATGAAAGTAAAAGAACAAAAGCGAAAAATCATACTAGAAAAACGAATGAGTGTGCGAATGGGCGGACTTATCGCTGAAAGCGATCTCTACCAGGCTACCTTTGGTCAGACAGGATACACTTCGCAAAAAGGACTATTCAAATTGACGTAAATAGACGAAAATACGTAGTTAAATTTACTATTAAATCTTAATGGTGAAAATTCCCAAGAACCGCACCAATTCCCGAACGAAATTATAATATTTCATTATATGTACCGTATCGGCAATTATCATCATAAAAATTTATTAGTAATGTCAAAACACGTTTAAGGATACTTTATTGAATACTAGCTTGCGCCGCGGCTTTGCCTGCGTGGTACCTTATAGCCTATATGTTTTTTTAGGTAAACTCTTTACTGTTTAGTTTTCAACCGATTTCGTTGAAACTTGGTATAGATAAAGTTATTTACCTAGAATAGCATATAGGCTGCTTCTCATGTAGGTACCACTCGAGTGAAGCCACAGGCGAAGCTAGTATCTTATATTTTGAAAATCGTGTTTCAGTAAAAATTAAGTAGTAATTTTGTGATACTAGTAAGATTATTTATTTACAACTTATATTGAATCAAAAAATTCCGCCAGCGTCTTGGGGACGCTTCCGACTGGTAGTGATCTGGATCAGTTGAGCTATCTACAGATCGTTTGTAACGGTCTTTAGATGACTCAACTGTTTCTTGTGTATTTTGTAAATATTAACTTGTATTAGTTTTAAGTTTCTTTCTGTAAATAAAGTTTTTTATATCAAAAATATGTTTTGTTATTTCCAAATTTACCTTTAACACATTTTATAATAATATTATTAGCATAATATAATTATTTAGGTCGGTTATTCCAGTTACGAACCGAGACATGTTTTATTGTAATGACAGACAAGACACTTCAATTTTATTATACGTATTGATGTCAGATGACACTCAAAGGATGCTTTATTGAATTTATTAATATAAACTGTCGCATTATTGATATAAATTATTGAATTAATATAATATAGCGTGAAATTGGTTTGATATGTTAATTTGAAGAGCCCACCTTTATAAACATCAATTATGTACTAATCTTTAGACAACACAAAAAAACGCCAAGGCTACTCATATATCATTTAGACGACTGGTCGTGGGTTCGAATCCCGGCCGTGCAATGGATTTTCCATTGCGAAAATCGACCCCAAATGATGTGGGATAAGGGCAGAAAGAATGAAATGATGATGAATGTCCCTACTAGTGAATAATTATCTTTTTTTTTTTACAAAACATTGCCCACGCGCAAGTCGTTGACCACAAAGAAATGCATCCGTCAAATCCGTGAGAAAAGTCAAATTAAAAAAAAACAGAAATGGTTACTCGTGACATTCGACCCCATGGTTGGATTACGAGGTCACGCGCAATTCTGACACAATGGCTAAGCGTGACACTTTGACCATAGCATGGTATTTATGGTCATTGACATTGATATCGTGAGGGCTTCAAATAAGAGTGATGAATTTTCACTTGAATTTTTTTAGATGCTCAATATTTAACACGTTGATCAGAATAAATGCAACAAAAGTCCCTTACGGGATAGTTCACATATTATGAATCACCTTGTACATCGATTTGAAGGGATTGTTAGTGTTATACATTTTTTTGTATTCGACATTTGCGAGTAACAAACAATTTATTTTTATTTTTCAAATAAGTATTTTTCCACTCACAAAAAAAATACATCAGAATTTGAACTCACGTTTTTTTGTTTTTTTCTGTGTTTTTATACATACATACATAAACTCACGCCTGTTTCCCAGAGGGGTAGGCAGAGACCACGGTATTCCACTTGTTTTTATGTGTCAAATAAATAATGATTCTATTCTATTCACTGGCCAAGACAAAGCCGGCTTCGACAACTCCTACTTGGATAGTTTTATAAATGCGAAAGTTTGTGAGGATGTTTGTATGTTTGTTGTTCAGAGCTCTTTGGCGGGAGGGGTTCGGCAGGCAACGCATTAGCAATCCTCCAGGTGTTGCTGATGTCAATAGGCGACGGTAACCACTTACCATCAGGTGGGCCTTAAGCCTATTTACCTCCGTATAATATAAAAAACACGCCGTAATGGATCAACCGATTCCGTTGAAACATCATCCTGCCCTTATGGCCTCTAAGCTCAGTTGGTAGTAACTCTGCCTTCTGCGCTAGAAGTAGCGGGTTCGATTCCCGCACTGGACAAACATTTGTGTGATGAATACAGATGTTTGTTCTGTGTCTGGGTGTTAGATATTTACCTATTATGTATATCAGTCTCTGGTACCCATAGTACAGGCTATGCCTAGTTTGGGATCAGTTGACCGTGTGTGATATGTCCGGAATATTTATTTATTTATTTATTACTTATCTTGCCTTCCTTCGTGTTTTCTTTATGTATGTATCGTGTTAGTGTACGTGACGTGTTTGGTTTCTGGTTCCGACGGAAGATCAGCGTTGTGATGGCCATGTTCAATGGCTATCACAACATAATGCTGAGTCGGACGCCATTTCGTAGCATTTAAGTTTTCTTTTTTTCTTTTTCTTAGTCTTAGTTTGTATAGTTTAGTCCATAAAGCATTAAAAGTATTTTCTTTCTTTCTTTCTTCTTTCTTATCCCACATCATGTGGGGTCGGCACAACATGTATTCTTCTTCCATTTCCCTCCACCAGTCGTCATCTCAGCACTCACTCCTTTCTTTACCATATCCACTTTCACACAGTCCATCCATCTTTTCTTTGGCCTACCTCTACTCCTACATCCATCCACATTCATATCTAACACTCTTCTTGTCACATGACATTCGTCCCTCCTCATGACATGTCCATACCAAGCTAACCGATTACTCCTCAGCTTTTCCGTCACTGGCGTCACTTTCAAACTTCCTCTTACATACGTTTCAACTGATTCCATTGAAACTTGTAATAGATAAAATTCTAAAATTTACTTAGCTTATAGGCTTTTTATGTAGGTAAACGCGAACGAAGCCACGGACGGAAGCTAGTGCTAAATACCATTCAAACAATTATGCATTCATTAAGAATGTTGCAAAACAGGCCCCCAATTCTACTATTTCAATGACTTGAAAATGATAATGATAGCACCATTTTTTTTTTTTTATCCGGACATATCACACTTTGTCAACTGATCCCAAACTAGGCATAGCCTGTACTATGGGTACCAGAGACTGATATACATAATAGATATATATTTAACACCCAGACACAGAACAAACATCTGTGTTAGTCACAAATGTTTGTCCAGTGCGAGAATCGAGCCCGCGACCGCTAGCGCAGAAGGCAGAGTTACTACCAACTGAGCTATGAGGCCAGTCGCATTATCATTATCATTATCATTCAGTTACGATTGTCACCACCTTCGTTTCTTTGATTTCATTGGTCCATTGGTATCACAATGACTGCCATTGATATACGACTGTGATAGCAGAATACCAAGAGTGTCAAAAGTGGTCATTTTGCCATTGAACCATTGTCATTTTGAAGCCATTGAATTAGTAGAATTGGGGCCTGGCTTATTGTAATACAAAAGCAACTTAATCTGGGTTAATCTGATTAAACTCTGATTTTCTATGAAACGGTGACCGTTATATTACTATGTATACGGAAGCCTAAAGATGGACCGATGAGTTTGTTAAAGTTACGGGATGTCGGTGGATGGAAAAGGCGAGGTAGGGTATGTTTTAGGAGAAGGTAGAGTATAGCGATATTTTCTCGCTCTAAATTAGAGCAGCCCGCCTGGAGAGGTACCTCCGCCTTACAGAAGATCGCAGCCAAATAACATTATTTGTTTCAAATAGTGTTGTATTCCTGCGATGAGTAAGGTTGCCAGAGCTCTTTAAGGGGGGGTTCGGGGTCGGCAACGCGTACGTGATGCCTCTGCTATTGCAAGCGTTCGGTAACCACTTACCAAATGGTTGGCCGTAAGCTAGAGACCGCTCATGGAGCTCATTAATAATATAAAAAAATAATAATAATTAATATTCCGGACATATTCACACGGTCAGCAGATCACAAACCAGGCATAGCCTGTACTATGGGTACCAGAGACTGATATACATAATAGATAAATATTTAACAGACACAGAACAAACTTCTGTGTTTATCACACAAATGTTTGTCCAGTGCGGGGATCGAACCCGCGACCTCTAGCACAGAAGGCAGAGTTACTACTAACTGAGCTATGAGGCCATTTGGGAGAGGCCTTTGTCCAGCAGAAGACTTGTACAGGCTGATGATTATGATATTTATTTGTTGTGTAGGTATTCCCTTGCGCTAATGAACAGAACCCCCCCCCCGATGGACCGATGACATTCTAAAGGTTGCGGGAAGTCGGTGGATGGAAAGGGCTCAAGACCGTTCGTCGTGGAACTCTTTGGGGAGGCCTATGTCCAGCAGTGGACTTCTACAGGTTGTTGATGAATGAACAGATCCTAAAGATTCTTTATCTAATAAAAAGCTACTGTATCATTGAGTAATATAACGATACCGGCATTGCGAGTTATACATATTTAGCTAGTAAATCATTGTTGCAGGACTTGTGAAATAATACTACCGGTTGACCAATTGCTATGACTAAATCATACACCTCTAATCCTCTTTCTACCAAATCCGTGGACAACGGGGCTGATTACACTCTAAGAACTTAAACTAAAAAAAAAAAAACAAAAAAAAAAAAAAATTCTTTCTTTCAAATCTTTCTTTCTTTCTTTCTAACTGTAGTACCTACTTTAATTAAGTTTAGTAATATGTGAGTGCAATTGTTTGTTGTCCCGAATAAATAAAAATAAAATAAATAAAATACACAATTTTTATGACAAAAACCGCTAATATTCTTTCTTTTGTCGATCGAATAAGCTACTTACGGGATAAATTTTTCGAACGAAAAATCTATTGGTGTTCAACCTTGACTTGGTAACACAGAACAGAAGGCCAACCACAACTCCACCAGTGCTCTTTAAAAAACATCTTAGATGGGATATCGCGCGGCGTTTGAAAACGCCTTTACATTTCTATCTAAAAAAATATTTTAATTAAATCACTTGTTTCCAAGATGGCGGCTATCTACAATCTCTGATGTAACTTAGTAGCGTGAATGAATTAACAATTTGTATGCCGTATGTTACTTCATTAGTCGCGGGTTCTAATCCGGGTTGTACAAAAATTTTCCAATAAAAGAAATTACCCACGAGACTGTTGCTTCATAAATAGCATATAATATAAGGTTCGTTAACGCGGAGAAGATTCTTGTCTCGAAAATGAGACTATTATGATGATTTAGAGGAGGTAGGGCACAGCGAGATTTTCTCGTTCTGAATTGGAGCAGCCCGCCTGGGGAGGTACCTCCGCCTTACAGAAGATCGCAGCAAAATAACATTATTTGTTTCAAATAGTGTTGTGTTCCTGCGGTGAGTAAGGTTGCCAGAGCTCTTTAGGAGGAAGGGGATTCGGGGTCGGCAACGCGTGCGTGATGCCTTTGGTATTGCAAGCGCTCATAGGCTACGGTAACCGCTTACCATCAGGTGGGCCGTAAGCTTGTTTGCCACCTCTGTTGTATAAAAAAAAAAAAAAAGAGATTATCGCAAGCAGATAAAAATTATGTATTGCAATTTAAATTTACTACAAAGCTTGTACAGACTTAAAATTTGGAGAGTATATTTGTCTTAGTACGTAGGGGTGTACTCAGAAGGGATTTTCCGAAATTCAACCCCTAAGAGGGTGCAGCGGGATTCGAAGTTTGTATGAAAAAAAAACACCCGAACGAAGTCGCTGGGTCGGGGGGGGGTATGGCTGGGTGGGGGGACAAGGGGGTGGTTTAGGGAGACTGAGTGGAGGAGAGGTCAAAGGTCTTTCACTAGTTCAACTATAATAAATGTTAGAAGTACGTAGATATGACTTTCCAAAACGTCATAAAAAAGAAAGGCATATTTTAGATGATTTATACACCGTCGGGGGTAAGGGGTGTAAGGGGTTCCAAATGACAACCCTCGGAACCCAAGCCAACCTCACCGGCACGTGGTACACCCTGCCGATCAGCTGACGAGTCTCTGGCGCTCCACCCACCAATCCGCACTGGACCAGCGTGGTGGGTTATGGTCCAATCCCCCCCTTATGATAGGACATCATAAAAAACGGCCCCCAGTCCCCGGCAGCTCCGCTATTCCTGGCACTGGTAGCGGCCACGGTAACGGCGGAGCAGGGGGTGCTAAGAATCCCCGGCAGAGGCCCAGCTACCAATCCCCACGAACCCTGGACCTGGCGACTTTTAACGCACGCACACTGAGGACCGACGAGAAGTTGATTGAGCTGGAAGAAGTAGTTAGTAAGTTGCGTTGGGATATCATGGGATTATCAGAAGTCCGAAGAGAGGGGGAGGACACGATAATCCTTAATTCCGGCAACTTATTCTATTACCGGGAGGGAGATCAGCTATCCCAACACGGTATCGGGTTTCTCGTCCATAAGTCCCTCGTCAACAATATTGTAAAGATAGTGAGCGTTTCGAGCAGGGTGGCATACCTTATACTCAGAATCACCGATCGGTATTCGCTGAAGGTCATACAGGTATACGCCCCACACTCAAAACGCCCAGACGATGAAGTGGAGGCCATGTATGATGACATTTCAAATGCCATGCATGCCTCGAAAACACACTTTACAGTTGTGATGGGGGACTTCAACGCGCGGCTAGGCACAAGGAACGGCGATGAACTGAAAGTGGGGCAATTCGGATTTGGACAGCGAAACCAAAGGGGCCAGCGTCTGGTCGACTTCATGGAGAAGGAGGGACTCTTTGCGATGAACTCTTTCTTCAAGAAACGACCGTCCAGAAAATGGACGTGGCTGCACCCCGGCGGTTACAAAAGCGAGATAGATTTCATCATGACGACCAAGAAGCAAATATTCAATGACGTCTCTGTGATCAACAGGGTCAAAACCGGCAGTGATCACCGTATGGTTAGAGGCTCATTGAATATCAACATTAAGCTGGAAAGGTCTCGTCTGATGAAGTCTACTCTTCGCCCAAGTCCTGTCCAAATTCAAAACCCCGAGAGCTTTCAGTTAGAACTCCAAAATCGCTTCCAAAGCCTGGCTGAATGCGGAACAGTGGATGAGCTGAACAACGGGCTAGTGGAAATTGTCCAAGCGGTTGGGTCGGAGTTCTTTAAGACCCACCGTAAAAATAGAACCCAGAAACTCTCTGAGCACACTCTAAAACTCATGGCTGAGCGAAACGACATGAGACTGCATTCTTCAGTGAACAGGTCGAAATACAGCGTGCTCAATAGACAGATCTCTAAGTCCATGCGACACGATTTGCGCCTTTTTAATACAGCTTGTATTAAACGCGCCATAGAGCGCAATAAAGGCTCGAAAGTGTTCGCAAAAGATCTGTCTATTGGACAAAGTCAGTTGACGAAACTGAAGACCGATAGCGGCAATGTCGTCTCGTCGAAGCCTGAGATTTTACGAGAGCTCGAGAAGTTCTATGGACAACTGTACACCTCATCGCAAAGTCCTGCTCCAAGCACGGCAAGCGATGCAAGAGCCCGTCTGACCCGGCACTATACCGAAGACATCCCGGACGTCAGCCTATACGAGATCCGGACGGCCCTCAAACAGCTTAAGAACAATAAGGCACCGGGGGAGGACGGAATAACGTCAGAGCTTCTGAAAGCGGGTGGAACACCGGTACTTAAAGTCCTTCAGAAGCTATTTAATTCCGTCATCCTCGAAGGTACAACGCCTGAGGCGTGGAACCGGAGCGTAGTGGTACTGTTTTTCAAGAAAGGTGACAACACCCTCTTGAAGAATTATAGGCCCATTTCGCTGCTGAGCCATGTCTATAAGCTGTTTTCGAGAGTTGTCACTAACCGGCTCGCCCGTAGGTTTGACGACTTCCAGCCTCCCGAACAAGCCGGGTTCCGCAAAGGCTTTAGTACCGTAGACCACATCCACACGCTTCGGCAGATTATACAGAAGACCGAAGAGTATAATCGGCCATTATGTCTAGCGTTTGTGGACTACGAGAAAGCCTTCGATTCAGTCGAGACCTGGGCAGTGTTACGGTCACTACAGCGGTGCCAGATCGACTACCGGTATATCGAAGTATTGAAGTGTTTGTACAGCAAGGCCACCATGTCTATCCGACTCCAGGACCAGAGCACAAATCCAATCCAATTGCAAAAAGGGGTGAGACAGGGAGACGTAATTTCTCCGAAACTGTTCACCTCTGCATTGGAGGATGTTTTTAAGCTTCTGCACTGGGAAGGACAAGGCATCAACATCAATGGCGAATACATCACTCACCTTCGATTCGCCGATGATATAGTCATAATGGCAGAATCGCTGGAGGACCTTGGCGCAATGCTCAGAGACCTCAGTAACGTTTCTCAACAGGTGGGTCTTAAAATGAACATGGGCAAGACTAATATCATGTCCAATGCTCATGTTGCACCCATGCCGGTACAAGTTGGGAACGATACCATTCAAGTTGTAGACCACTATGTCTATTTGGGTCAGACGATTCAACTAGGTAGGTCCAACTTCGACAAAGAGGTCAACCGACGAATCCAACTCGGATGGGCAGCTTTTGGGAAACTTCGTCATATCTTCTCGTCGCAGATACCGCAGAGCCTCAAGACGAAAGTCTTCAATCAGTGCGTGTTGCCAGTGATGACTTATGGCACTGAAACTTGGTCGTTAACTATAGGCCTCATATACAAGCTCAAAGTCGCACAACGGGCTATGGAGAGAGCTATGCTTGGAGTTTCACTACGTGATAAGATCCGAAATGAGGAAATCCGTAGAAGAACGAAGGTCACCGACATAGCTCTCAGAATTAGCAAGTTGAAGTGGCAGTGGGCAGGCCATATAGCTCGCAGAACCGACAACCGTTGGGGAGTAAAGGTTCTCGAATGGCGACCACGAACCGGGCGACGCAGTGTTGGAAGGCCCCCCACCCGATGGACCGACGACATTGTGAAGGTTGCGGGAGGTCGGTGGATGGAGAAGGCTCAAGACCGTTCGTCATGGAACTCTTTGGGGGAGGCCTATGTCCAGCAGTGGACTTCTACAGGCTGATGATGATGATGATGATGATACACCGTCAGGTGGAACTTGTACCCACTTAGCCCCTTCGTCCATGACGCTACGCAAAAGTGACGGAACTCATTAGAAACTTGAGTTGCGGACTGATTGGAAACTCTTGACTCGTCCACGACGCTACTGGAATTTCCTGAAACTCAGTCACTCAGTACACGATTTTATGTAAACAACAATTTTGAAAACGAAAATAACTAACATGACTAGTGATAATTCGAGCGATGACATGGAATTATTACTTTTCCAGTCACATAGAAGTCAGAATCACATATAATTAATTATTATTCGGTCATTTTTCAACAGTTTCTCGAAACCAGTCGCCTGGCGACCAGCATGACGAGTCGCCAGGTGACTAGTTACAAACGCGTTCCTTTTGAGTAGCGTCGTGGACGGACGCGCATTGAAATACTAGTGCTATCGCATTCAGGCTACTCATAAGTGACTACAGTTTCAGTCGCGTTCCTTTTGAGTCGCGCCGTGGACGAAGGGGCTTACAGGCCGCTGCTGTAGTGCCTGCGACATGCTTAGACGGATTAGGCTTGAGCACATATTTAGGAGGAGGTAGGGCATAGCGAGATTTTCTCGCTCTAAATTGGAGCAGCCCGCCTGGGGAGGTACCTCCGCCTTACAGAAGATCGCCGAATAACATTATGCCGAAGGGTGTTGTGTTCCGTCGTTTCCGCGGGCGGATACCTACTGCCAAGGACAATTCCCGTCCCACGTCGCAGTATCTACGTGGCAATTAATTGTGTTTATTATTATATTATTATGTATGTTAGTCTTTAAGGTATATATGCATATGGGCCGTAGTGTAAGAAAAATTCCATCTGTTTTAATTCTATTGTTGCCTGAAATAAAGTTATTATATGGTATTATTTGTGTCAAATAGTGTTGTGTTCCTGCGGTGAGTAAGATTGCCAGAGCTCTTTGAGGGGTAGGGGGATTGGGGTCGGCGACGCGCGCGTGATGCCTCTGGTATAACAAGCGTTCATAGACTACGGTAACCACTTTCCAACAGGTGGGCCGCATTCCTATTTGTCACCTTAGTTGTCACTTATTGTATGTAAAACAACATACGATCCTCTAAGCCGAATCATCCTTATCCACAATATCCTGAGTACTAATTATTCACGATAGAGTTAGTTGCGCTTACGATACGACAGTCATCATCATCATTTCAGCCGTGCTGAACATAGATCCCATAGATATCCAGAGCAACACTATGTACTACCAAGTCTACCAATATAGCCCGCAATAAACTTATTTCTTTAATAATATACCTACCTCACTTATACATACATACATAAAATCACGCTTATTTCCCAGAGGGGTAGGCAGAGACCACGGCCTTCCACTTGCTACGATCCTGACATACCTCTTTCGCTTCATTCACTCTCATCACATTCCTCATACATGCTCGTCGGTTTAGGGTACTCTTGACCTGGCCTTTGTCCAAAACGTCACCGATTTGGTCGCTAAACGTACGCCTAGGTCTTCCTCTTCCAACGGTTCCATTCACACTCGCCTTATACACCTGTTTCGTCAATCTTCTTTCATTCATCCTCTCTACATGACCAAACCATCTCAGCATACCTTTCTCAATCCTCATCACTACATCTCCTTTCACTCCACAACGTTCTCTTATCACACTGTTCCTCACTATCTTTACTCCACACATACTTCGCAAAGCTCTCATTTCCACTGCATTTATCCTACTTATTATTTTATATAATATATCTACTAAGTACCTACTTATAATATATAATATAACTATCCATTTATTAATACATACCTACTATAAATACTATGTTTATAGATGTTCGTCGCCTAAGCCCCGTCTGAAAACCAGCGCCGCACCGTACATATTATGTTTGGTGCAGCTTTATGCTGAGACGGAACTCATTTGCCCCACACAACGCATACCTACTCAGCCTACTTACCACCTCACCTACCTACATGTTTTTGTTTTTGTATTACTAGATTTAAGTATTTTTTTCTACCTACTTACTGGGTTGTGGGTCAAATAAATACATTTTCTTTCTTTCTTTCTTTCTTCTTTCAGAGCAACTACCTATCATGTGGGAGGTAATTGCCCATACTCACCACGCTGGGCACGCGGGTTGGCCAACCACGGATACTATAATAAAAGATTTAGCCAATGACATCAGCGATGATTGAAATCATTTAGTTATGATTGGCTAATATTTGACATTTGCTATCGTATCGTAAGCTATCATTCATTATTCGTGCTTGAGCACACGATATATGTGGAGTTTTATTAACAAACTTTTGCCGTGGTGGCCCCGGCTGAAGAACAGGCCCCTCCATATCTACCTATCCGCGGATGTCGTAAGAGGCGACTAAGGAAAAAAGCTAGGGGATGGGCAGCAGCGTCCCTCATTTTAACAACGATAGCTCTAACTGCGCTCGCCAACCCGCATGCCCAGCGTGGTGAGTATGGGCAAATCCCCCCACATGATAAGGAATTTGCTCTGTCTGTAGGGGAGGCCATGTTCAGCAGTGGACGTCGAACGGCTGAAATGATGATGATGACACACGAAAGGCATGGTCAATACGTGCGGAGGTGACTTAGCGGCGGGTTTCACGATGTTTTACATCATAAATATAAAAATCCACTGGTGCACCGGGATCCCGCGACCTACGGATCGGCAGTTGATTCACCTCCCACAAGACCAACACAACTCTAGACCAAAGCGCCATAAAACTAGGGAAAATAGTCAGTTAACCGATTAGAATAGAGAATTTTTTTTGCAAATAAATAATGCATTTACGTCTGAGTAATAAATGCTAAGGATACATATTTCATTATTATAAACGACCGGATAGAAGTTTATGGGAAAAATTCAAATGATTGGGAACAATAAAACAGTCATTAAACATGTATTCTATATGCAGCCGTGTTCAAACAGCGTGCGATATGTCAAATCAAATCTAATCAAATCAAAGTAATTTATTGCGTAATATAGGTTATGTACAGTTGTTACATAATACAATACAAATTAGGAGCAGCCATATTCAGCGTTGTACGCATGCAATATACATATTTTCAAAATTAAGTAGGTATGTCAGAGCTTTAAATTACAATAAAATAGTGCTATTACAAAAAATGTCATTAAAATAATCATGGGTTGAATAGTAAGCCCTTTCCAATAGTAACTTTTTCAGTCTCACTTTAAATACTACAAGGCTTGAAGTATCAAGTAAAGGTTTAGGGAGGTGATTGTACACACGAACAGCCATACATAGCACACTCTTGTTCAACAACGCAGTTTTATTGTCATCTCATCATTTCACGGCCATTGCTTGCTTGTCGTGTCACTGATTCTTTCTTGGCCATCCTGCAATAGATCAGTTACCAGGTTGAGGTATGGTGGGCCTGAAAAGGGCCTATAAACGTCGATGAAAGAATCAATGTAGTGAAAGGATTAAAGTGCGCCTCTTAGAGGATTCTTTCGTGCACATATCGTCGAATTTTTAGGTTCTAGGACATAGGTTTCCTCACGATGTTTTCCTTCACATTCGTGAAAGATTTGATTGGCAATAAGACGTAATTTTAGGGCCTATAGGCTTTTCTACCAGTAGTCGAGGGAAGCCCAGGAAGGAAGCTTCCGTCTTTATGTGCACTCCGAAGCATACCAACCATTTTTCTAAAGTTATTTCTGAACAGGAACAGTGTGGAGTAAAAGAAGATGTAGTGATGAGGATTGAGAAAGGTATGCTGAGATGGTTTGGTCAAGTAGAGAGGATGAACGAAAGAAGATTGACGAAACAGGTGTATATGGCGAGTATGAATGGAACCGTTGGAAGAGGAAGACCTAGGCGTACGTTTACGTTTTTTTTTCTCGAGTGGTGACCACGAACCGGGCGATGCAATGTTGGAAGGCCCCCCACCCGATGGAACGACGAAATTGTGAAGGTTGCGGAAGGTCGGTGGATGGAAAAGGCTCAGGGCCGTTCGTCGTGAAACTCTTTGGGGGAGGCCTATGTCCAGCTGTGGACTTCTACATACACATACACACATACATCTTTCATTTTCAAGTGAAATATGCATTTTTACGTCAAAAACACTTATGTTAATTGCTACAATCAACTATAAAAGCAGACAATTTTACCCGTTATAAGGATATGAGAATATCTTGACACCTAGAAAATAGTTTGACAACTAAAAAATTGCAGGTAAAGTACCTAGGTTTTGAAGAAATAAAATGTAGAGCTCTATTTTATTCATTTATAACAATCTAGCTTATGCCTGTGGCTTTGCGTGGTACCTAGATAACAAACTCATATGCTATTCTAGGTAAATAACTCTTATCTATTCCAAGATTCATCGAAATAGGTTGAGCCTTTTCGGCGTGATTGGACAAACATCCTAACAAAATTTCGCGTTTATAATATAAGTAGGATATTATTTTAATACTAATATGTATCTGTGGACGATCAAAGATAATAATCTAAATATACAAACCTTTGAAAAAATCCCAATCAATAGTCCGCATCCAACACAGCACAATCACAAAATCTTTATCGAAAACTGTTTATCACTTTTCAAGTCACTAGAAGTCACAATTTCAAATTTAATTCGTCAAATATTGAGACGTCCGTTCTTGACCGAGAGTTTAACAAGACTGGATACTCAAACTCGGTTACTTGAATAAGAGTTTAGTCTGTCCTTTACTAACCTGTAGAGTTTGGTAGGCATGAAAGAGATAGGTATAATGGTATGCATTATGGCACTGCGTTTGTGTGGACCTTTTTTCTGATTCTTTGAACGATCAAGAGGATCTATACGGAATGATCTATAGATCTTTATAGTACCGTGAGTTATGCTCTATCCATTGACTACTACGAGTTAAAATTATAAGTATACTTTGAGTATTTAACCGTTTGGAACTTTTTTATTCGGTTACTAAGTTATTTTATTTTTATGTTTAGCTTGAATTTAAAGTTATAGGATTTATTGAAAAAGATTTTTAGTATTTTAATGGTAGATGTCGTTTAGTTGTCTAAATAGTTTGAGTGACGGTAACATTTATGGTTTGATCTTGAATTAAGGTATCCCGTAAACTATGGTTTTTGGTTTTCGTAAATATACTTAAGCCCTTGCAAGTTTGACGACCTCGGTGGCATAGTGGACGAATGTCCGTCTGAGACGCAAGGGTTAAATGTTTGTATGATCTGCAAATATTAGTTCCGGGTCTGGATGTTGTGGTACCATGGTACTCGTAGTTGATAGCCAGGATACAAGGAATCCAAGAGAAGGATCAGGACTATGTATGCGACGTTTCTAAAAAAAATGGCTTTGAGACGAAATTCTGCGAAATTCTGATCAGTATTTTTTATACTCCTTTTTTTTATTTGACATGTCTGAACTTGTACCTAGAAATCCTTGAGACTTAAGGCCAGTGTCTATCAAAGCGGTACACAAGATGACATAGGTAGACCAGTTTCATATAGGCTGCTTTATATCTAGGTAAGAAGCGAGCGTAGCCGCGCGCGCAAGGTACTATCTTTATAACTGCACTTAAGGTATGTGCTAGCTTGTAGTGACACTGATTCGTTCTTGGTCATCCTGTATTAGTTCAGTGACCAGGTTGAGGTATGGTGGCCCTGAAAAGGGCTTATGACCGTTGGTGAAAGAATCAGTGTAGTGAAAGGATTGAAGTGCGCCTCTTAGAGGCTCCTTTCGTGCATAAGGTAAGACCATCCAAACTTATTTTTTTAAATTGTAATTTGCGGTCCAAATTCAGTACAATATTTGGCTGTCAATTCACTTGAAAAACTGATTAAAACTTCGCATTTTTAAGTCATTAAACATAATTAACTGACCATTCGGACATGAAGAGTAATTACTTATAATACCTATACAACCATACGCTGATATACAATTGAACATTAATCTTTAGTAAAAGGAGTTTCATTATTCCACAAAATCATTAATACCCCGAAATTGTAAGGCGGCCATCTTGATTTTATTTATTTTGTAATCTAATTTTTAACAATGAATCGGAAATTCGCAATAATGATTGATGATGTTAAGAGACTTCTACACTGGTGCTGTCATCATCATCATCATTACAGCCGTACGACGACCACTACTGAACATGGCCTCACAGACAGAGCAAATTCCTTATCAAGCCTTATGAAGCCAGTCGAAAGCCTATTATTTATTGTAGTTTGTAACCTTCTCCGCACTATGGCTGGCCTCATAGCTCAGTTGGTAGTAACGCTGCCTTCTGCGCTAGAGGTCGCGGGTTCGATTCCCGCACTGGACAAACATTTGTGTGATGAACACAAATGAACACAGATGTTTGTTCTGTCTGGGTGTTAAATATGTATCTATTATGTATATCAGTCTCTGGTACCCATAGTACAGGCTATGCCTAGTTTGGGATCAGTTGACCGTGTGTGATATGTCCGGAATATTTATTTACTATGTCTGCACCCTTACTCTCCCAGGTGGAATATCCATCAGGCAAGACGCTGATTACCCGAGTTTTGGCGATCTGCGCATATTCCATCGGATGTTGACCCACAGTGGAAATATTTCGACGCTCACAATGTAAAACATAAACTCTAGTAAACAATAAAGAAAATAGTTCTATACAAGACAAACTTTATTTCTAGAGAAGAGGACATTAATTGCATGATGAAATAATTATACATTACTAGCTTGTGTCCGTGGCTTTGCTCGCGTAGTAATTTGATAAAAATAAAATGTATATTAATTATTGACGATGTAATAAATATAATAAAATAAATAAATATTCTGGACATTTCACACTGTCAACTGATCCCAAACTAGGCATAGCCTGTACTATGGGTACCAGTGACTGATATACATAATATAATAGATATATGTCTATTTCTTTTTGGGTCAGACGATTCAACTAGGCAGGTCCAACTTCGACAAAGAGGTCAACCGACGAATCCAACTCGGATGGGCAGCGTTTGGGAAACTTCGTCATATCTTCTCGTCGCAGGTACCGCAGAGCCTCAAGACAAAAGTCTACAATCAGTGCGTGTTGCCAGTGATGACATATGGCACTGAGACTTGGTCGCTAACTATTGGCCTTATACACAAGCTCAAAGTCGCCCAACGGGCTATGGAGAGAGCTATGCTCGGAGTTTCGCTGCGTGATAAAATCCGAAATGAGGAAATCCGTAGAAGAACCAAGGTTACCGACATAACTTTCAGAATTAGCAGGTTGAAGTGGCAGTGGGCCGGCCATATAGCTCGCAGAACCGACAACCGTTGGGGTACAAAGGTTCTCGAGTGGCGACCACGAACCGGACGACGCAGTGTTGGAAGGCCCCCCACCCGATGGACCGACGACATTGTTAAGGTTGCGGGAAGTCGGTGGATGGAAAAGGCTCAAGACCGTTCGTCATGGAACTCTTTGGGGGAGGCCTATGTTCAGCAGTGGACTTCATCAGGCTGATGATGATGATGATGAATAGATATATATTTAACACCCAGACACAGAACAAACATCTGTGTTCATCACACAAATGTTTGTCCAGTGCGGGGATCGAACCCGCAACCTCTAGCGCAGAAAGCAGAGTTACTACCAACTGAGCTATAAGGCCAGTCAAAATAATAAATATAAATAATAATAATAAATAATAATAAAGGCAGATAACTAAATTAATGCATGCTTAATAATTGAAATGTTAATTAAATGTTTGTACGCCCAAGTGGCAGAATCTAGCGATCTAGACTAGTCCTATGAACTGACTGTTAAATGTACCTGATTCACAAACAATAAATTAATTACTGAAATATCCTATATGCTATTCTAGGTAAAGAGCTTTATCTATTTCAAGTTTCATCGAAATAGGTAGAGCCGTAATGGCGTGATTGAACAACAAACATCCAAACCCCTTTTTGTACCCGGTTTTATTCTAACCTATATATATATATTTTTTTTATGTTATACGGAGGCAAACAGGCTTACGGCCCTCCTGATATATGATTTCTATTCTAATTTTGTATATGTGTAACTACCTGTTATAATATAACTACTTATAATTTTAGTAAATAGTGTTTAGTTAGTTTAAACCTTGCTCATCATCAGCCTGATGAAGTCCGCTGCTGAACATAGGCCTCCCTCAAAGAGTTCCATGACGAACGGTCTTGAGCCTTTTCCATCCACCGACTTCCCGCAACCTTAACAATGTCGTCGGTCCATCGGGCGGGGGGCCTTCCAACACTGCGTCGTCCGGTTCGTGGTCGCCACTCGAGAACCTTTGTTCCCCAACGGTTGTCGGTTCTGCGAGCTATACGGCCAGCCCACTGCCACTTCAACCTGTTGATTCTGAAAGCTATGTCTTTAACCTTGGTTCTTCTACGGATTCCCTCATTTCGGATTTTAAGCCTTGCTCACTCCAATAGAATAAGGAAGGAGATGTATTGTGGCGTAACTTGGTTCCAATGGAAGATCAGCGTTGTGTTTCTTTTTAGGTAACACAACAACATGCTGAGTTGTTATTATGAGTAGGTATTTTATAGATAGATAGATAGAAAATGCTTTATTGCACACCATAAAAAGTAAAAACATTAACAAAAAAAACAATAAAAACTAAACTACGTGATGAACAATGGGCGGCCTTATCGCTGAAGTAGCGATCTCTACCAGACAACCTTTGGATGGAGTGGACTGGATATGATTAAATAGGGGTATATCAGATGTACTTATCTATAATAAATTTTGATATAACGTTGTGCACACAACCTAAAACTATTTTATAGTTTAGTTTAATTATATTAGTAATCGATGTTATGCCGATACCTACCTATGTATGTTAGAAATAAAATTATTTTCTTTCTTTCTTTCAAACATCGTCACAAACTTTCGCATTTATAATATTACTGGGATCGTACGAACTAGGATAGGATTAAGCTGCGTTCGCAGTATTGGAAACCCACGATGGATCGACGACATTGTGAAAATTGCGGGAAGTCGGTGGATGTAAAAGGCTTAAAGACCGTTCGTCATGGAAATCTTCGCGGCAGGCTTACGTCCAGCAGTGGACTTCTACTGATGATGATGAAGCTGTGTTCAAACGGCGTGTAACATATCATCTGGAATTAATTTCAAAATGATCCTTATCCCTATTGATTAAAGTTAATTTTGAGTTTGACTTTTAGAGACTTGCGATACCGTTGAGCTATTGCTTGTTTGTCGTGTCACTGATTCTTTCTTGGTCATCCTGTATTAGGTCAGTGAGCAGGTTGAGGTATGGTGGCCCTGAAAAGGGCCTATGACCGTCGGTGAAAGAATCCGTGTAGTGAAAGAATTAAAGTGCGCCTCTTAGAGGCTCCTTTCGTGCACATGTCTATATATGCCTTCGAACTTTATTACGTAAGGATCATTTTGAAATAAATTTTAATCATATCACCAGGTTGAGGTATGGTGGCCCTGAAAAGGGCCTATGACCGTCGGTGAAAGAATCCGTGTAGTGAAAGGATTGAAATGCGCCTGGACACTGACCCTGTATTAGGTCCGTGACTAAGTTGAAGTATGATGACCAAGAAAGAATCAGTGACACGACAAGCAAGCATCATATCACCTAGTTCGATCTGCACCACACTGGCTCTAAATCCAATTTTGTACAAAGAAAAAATTTTATTTACAGAAAGAAACTTAAAACTAATACATGTTAATATTTAAAAAATACACAAGAAACAGTTGAGCCATCTAAAGACCGTTACAAACGATCTATAGACAGCTCAACTGATCCAGATCACTACCAGTCAGAAGCGTCCCCAAGACGCTGGCGGAATTGCCACGCTGGATGCCAATAAGAAAAAATATATATTAAAAAAAGAAAAACAAGGATCATCGAAAAAATTATAGGCCCAAAGCCGTGTTTGTTGCCTGATTGTTGTAGGCTTGGTCGCGAGGAACAAGCTTCACCTAGTTTCTAAGACGTTTCAAAGTGATCCTAGTGATTTTATTGAAATAAATGCCTTTGACTTTGATATCGCGCGCTGTTTGAACACGGCTCGCGGAACCTTTTTCGTGGCGAGGACTTACTTGCTACATACCTTAAGCAACTATTTTGAGTGTTCAGAACCCGAAGGAATCTCCACATCGTTAGACTCAGCAGCGGTATCTCATAACATAGTCCTGTTAAGGGCAAGACTGCTTAAAATCCTACTAATATTATAAACTAGCTACCGCCCGTAGCTTCGGTATTGTGGTTCTTACTTATAAAGTAGCCTATATGCTATACTAGGTAAAGAATAATGATGAAATAATTATATATACATTACTAGCTTGTGTCCGTGGCTTTGCTCGCGTAGCAATTTGATATATATATTATTTTATACTACTGAGGTGGCAAACAAACATACGGCCCACCAATGGGTAAGCGGTTACCGTAGCCTATGAGCGCTTGCAATACCAGAGGTATCACGCACGCGTTGCCGACCCCTCCCCCCTCCCCCCTAAAGAGCTCTGGCAACCTTACTCACCGCAGGAACACAACACTATTTGACACACACTTCTGTAAGGCGGAGGTACCTCCCCAGGCGGGCTGCTCCAAATTAGAACGAGAAAATCTCGCTGTGCCCTACGTCCTATATGCTATTCTAGGTAAAGAGCTTTATCTATTCCAAGTTTCAACGAAATCGGTTGAGCCGTTAAGGCGTGATTGATGAACAAACATCCAAACATCCTCACAAACTTTCGCATCCTACTAATATAAAGTAGTATAGAGTTTGGATGTTTGTTATTGAATCACGCCGTAACGGCTGAACCGATTTCGTTGAAACTTGTAATATATGGAGTTTTTTCTTTAGAATAGCATATAGGCTACTTTTTATGTAGGTACCACGTAAACGAAGCCGCGGGCGGAAGCTAGTAGAATAATAAATTCAATAATTTAAATTCATAAGAACTTACTTTAAAAAACATTACTACTAATGTTAAACAATAATTAATTTTATTTACAGAAAGAAATTTAAAACTAATACAAGTTAATATTTACAAAATAAACAAGAAACAGTTGAGCCATCTAAAGACCGTTACAAACGATCTATAGATAGCTCAACTGATCCAGATCACTACCAGTCGGAAGCGTCCCCAAGACGCTGGCGGAATACCCACGCTGGATGGCAATGCTAATGCGCTGGGCCAAATAAGAGCCAGCTCTCGGGTCACGCGTCGCTTCGATCAGACGTCCTGATATCTTTTTGAAAACCCGGAGGGCCCCGTTTCCCCACGGACCCAGGGTCTCAACCCCAAAAGGCTCAAATATGTAAGCCCTATCAAGACTAACATATTTGCGCCTTTTGAGATCCTCGGCCGAATCTGCCGCCAAGTTTTTTTTATGTTAAACATAAAATAACTTGTACCTACTATTATAATAAAAATAACTGACCTACACCACTTTACCAAAACATTTCACTTTTATTACTAAACTTTACTGCACTGGTTTTTTTACAAGCACAGCGGGCAAACTGCCCTTAACTATCGATGTGGCTTTGTTCGGGGGATCTTTGACTCGCTATCTTACTGATTTATTGTTTGTCTGTCTGTTGCTTGGGGTGTGGGTGTAGTGAGGGAAAGAGCGGGTGAGTAATTAAAGAAAATACATACAAAACATAATATAAATCACTATATAAGCTACTAGCTTCGGCCCGTGGCTTCGCTCGCGTGGTTCCTATATGAATTTCTAGGTAAATAACTATTTATATTCCATGTTTCATCGAAATCGGTGGAGCCGTTACGGCTTGATTGAATAACAAACATCCAAACATCCTCACAAACTTTCGCATTTATAATTAGTATGACAGCGAAGGACAATGGGTGGTCGCTGAGAGATTTCTTCAAGATAATAATAATATTTTCTTTATTTCATAACAACAAACGTTACAGAGCAAGATATTTATCATGTATCACTTATAAATTAAAACAATGCATGTGGGAAAACATAGATATCCAAACTAGGATAAACCTGTATGATGGCATACCTCTACCTTCCGCCGGACATATTAAATGTTGTATTGTATTTTATGTATTTAAACAACTTTTTATGAAGGGAATTGTATAGTAAATTAATTGTTATCTTGAAATGACGATTGGTATAACTAAGTTCTTAATTATTCACTAGAAAAACGTTTGTGTTCTTCCTTATTCCAATATTTTGTGTCAATATAAATCGCTCCCCGCTCCGCTACCCTCTCCGCTCCAAACACAGTCGCTGCCTTACATGCTGTGTCAACTACATAATTTTTTGTTTAGCTGTGTGTCATAATAGCTGCTATCTATTTGGTGGCTCCGGTCTTTGGGTCCGATTAGGGTTCCGTGTTAAATTTCACGAATAATGGGTTAGGTGTTTTTAGACCTGCCTGACCCATGATAGACCTGAACCATCTGTGTAACAAATATGATATCAATTTTATGTTATAGATTGTTAGATCAATTACATGCACTGGGGCCCAATTCTAATTCAATGGCTTCAAAATGACAATGGTTCAATGGCAAAATTGTGATTTTTGACAGTTTTGGTATACTGCCACCACAGTCGTATATCAATGGAAGTCATTGTGAACCAATGAAATCAAAGAAATGAAGGTGGCGACAATCGTAACTGAATGATAATGGTGCGATCATTAACAAGTCATTGAATTAGTAGAATTGGGAGCCTGATTGTTAGATCAATCAACAGTGCATACTTTTGCCTCTCAAATCATCCTACTAAATTATAAATGCGAAATTTTGTGTGGATGTTTGTTGTTCAATCACGCCGGCGTAACGGCTCAACCGATTTCGTTGAAACTTGGAATAGATAAAGTTCTTTACCTAGAATGGCATATAGGCTATTTATGTAGGTAGGCGGCAGCTAGTACAAAATAAATCATTCGCTATTTTTAATTCCTCATTATCATCACCATCAGTCTGAATATATTTATTTATTTTTAATTAATTAGCACGATTAAAAAACCAGTTACACTTATTAATTATAAGATTATACAATTAGAAATAAAATTAACAAAAAACATACAATAATAATCAACAGGCAAACAAACATAAATTGGAATTGGATTTGAGTATGTCCAATGCTTGACACAGGCCTACCTTCTTCTTCTTGTCATGTCACCGATTCTTTCTTGGTCATCCTGTATTAGGTCAGTGACCAGGTTGAGGTATGGTGGCCCTGAAAAGGGCCTATGACCGTCGATGAAAGAATCAGTGTAGTGAAAGGATTAAAGTGCGCCTTTGTAGGAAAGGATCGTGCATAAAATGTCTATAAAATCCGTGGTTCCGTTCAGCCAAAGTCAAAACTTTTGCTATACGGAACCACTCGGAAATTGAACCCACTCTATCCATACTCGTTAAAGATTACATTAGGGTAGGTCTGGCTATGATTCAATTCTCAACATTTTGTTTATTTTTAAATTTTTACTTGTCAAAGTCATGTCTAGGTTGATGTTTTTGTAAGTTTTTAAGATATTTTTAAGAGCAGATGGTATTTTATTAAGCTTTTATATAAATTTAATTAAAAAAGGAGAGGATTTTTGTTAGTTTAGTGATTCTATAGAATTTTTTTATTAAAATCATAAAAATATATCATCGATGTTTGTGTTGTGATATTATGTAATTAATTAATTTATTATTATTTTTAACTTAATGAAGGACATTATCTGAAATAAATGAATAATAATTATCATCTTCAGCCTGAAGTCTAAAGCTGGATATAGACCTCCTCCAAAGAGAGCAACGACGAACGGTCTTGATCCTTAAATTAAATCCAAAACAAGGAAATATTTTATTATGTCACCGAATAAGCAAGTTGAAGTGGCAGTGGGCAGGCCATAAAGCTCGCAGAACCGAACCGTTGGGGAGTAAAGGTTCTCGAAAGGTGACCACGAACCGGACCTTGCAGTGTAGGATCCCCACTCGATGGACCGATGTTAACTTGAAGATCGCGGGAAGTTGGTGTGTGGAGAAGCCTCAAGACTGTTCGTCGTGGCACTCTGGGGCTCATGACCAACGCAGGTTCGATTCCCGCCTTAGTATTGAACTTTTGAGATATAAAACATGGTAGGTTTTTTTATTAAACTAAGGTCAACAATCTTACGTCCCACCTGTTGATAATTGGTTACCATAGTCTATGAACGCTTGCAATACCAGAGGCATCACGCACGCGTTACCGACCGCAAACCCCAGAGTTTTTCTGTTGCTTTAAAAACAATTCTATCCTTGTAATAAATATACGTCAAAATTACTTCCCCTGACAAAACTAACTATACCCAAAGAGAATTAAAACGCACCAAAAAACCAAAATGTCCCAAACTCTACCTACCGTTCAGATAAATTACATTTTTTATCTGTGACTCACCCACATTCCACCCCGGGGGCTACCACCCGTGGTAAGCGGTCACCCGTTCTAAAGCTACGTTCCTCGTCTCATAACGGTCGCCATTAATAATAATAATATTTGTTAATTGATCTAAAGTATGGGCATGTCATGCGGAGGGAAGAATGCCATGTGACTAGAAGAGTGTTAAATATGAATGTGGAAGGATATAAGGGGAGAGGTAGACCAAAGAAAAGATGGATAGACTGTGTGAAAGACGACATGAGTAAGAAAGGAGTGAATACTGACATGACGGCTGATAGAGGGGAGTGGAAGAGAAAAACATGTTGTGCCGACCCCACAAGAAGTGGGATAACAAAAAGGCAGGGAGATAATGTTTATTGATCTAAAGTTATAGGAACAGACATTGTATGAAATTCTTAATTCCTGAGCGAGCTAAAATTACCTATATGTACGGATTAGCAATTGAGCTATCTAATAGATAGTTTGTTACGGTCTTTAGATAGCTCAACTGTTTCTTATGTATTTTATAAATATTAACTTGAATTCGTCTTAATTTTATTTTTGTGTTAGGCACCAAGCCGTCTTTGTTACTTCTTTCTTGTAGGCTTGGTCGCGAGGAACAGGCATAGCTTCACCTAGTTTCTAAGACGTTTCAAAGTGATCCTAGTGATTTTATTGAAATAAACGCCTTTTGACTTTGTAAATAAATGTTTATTCGGGTGGTTTGCTTACAAACCTACGTACCTAAGTATAGATAACTACATACCTATAGTCGGTAGGTATGTCATTAAAACTTTTGCTTTGAAATAACACAGCTAAAGGAAATATTCATTGAACAAATGAATATAAAAATTATATTTCCTCGTACATTTCTGACACCATAAAAAATCTTACAAAAATTTGTATGGACCTAAATCATGAATGGCCAACTGCTTTAGATAAAAATCAATCGCAGCGTTGAATATAAACGAAAGCGCTTAGCAAATGTAAGAGGTTCATTATACACAGAAACTGTTGGATTGGTTATGTTGATGTATTGAGGTTAGACTAATAAAATGAAAACTCCATCGTCCCAGTGGCTGGTTCAATATTTTTGGGTAATTATATCATTCAATTCTTTAAAAAAATATTACAAAATATCTGTTATTCAGTGTTGATGTCAAAAAGCTTGGGAACGAATATGGCTAGTTATGAATAACATTGTAAAACTATTAGTGATAAACATATCGCCAGTTTGGTTCTTTGCCTGTATATTTTGGGCTTGGTCGCTAAGAACAGGCATACTTCAACTGGATACATGCGTGCTTGCACAATGATGCTTGCGATTTTAATTAATTAAAATGAAGACTAAAGTTTAGACTCATGCCGCAATTATTTACGAGATTTCATTAACATGATTCATTAACAAGTTTTGATTAACAAGAATTGATATTGTTTTCAGTACCTATCAATAGCGTTTTATTTCGCCGATGACCGTTTGTCGAACGGGGCTGATCTGAATTGCCCACAAAATGACTAATAAACGCCCGAGGCGAACCAAAAGTGTGAAATTAAATAAAAAATATTAGCTATTGGTATCAACGCATTTCAATGTGTGTTTTCGTCAAAATGCTACTTTAAAAAGATATGAGGATTTTCATCATCATCAGCCTGTAGAAGTCCACTGCTGGACATAGGCCTCCCCCAAAGAGTTCCACGACGAAGGGTCTTGAGCCTTTTCCATCCACCGATTTCCCGCTTTTTTTCAATCCGATCGTTATCATCATCATCATAAGTCTAGAAGTCGATTGCTGCAAATAGTGCATCTGGACTTCCCGCTACCTTCACAATGTCATCGGTCCATCAGGTCCACAACAACTACGACGCCTAGTTCGTGTACGCAATTCGAGAACCTTTATTCCCCAACGGTTACTATAACACAGATTTTGAATCTATTGCAGATATCTTCGCTTGTAGTACTTATAAAAGAGACGTTTCATCAATATATGGAGCCTGGGCCTGCACTGTGTACACTACTCTAAAATATGGCTAAGCAATAAAGTAAACGTATTTAATTGGTTATTTTATATAAATTGACTTCGTTCTAAGGTAC
Source organism: Anticlea derivata (assembly GCA_947579855.1). Taxonomy (NCBI): domain Eukaryota; kingdom Metazoa; phylum Arthropoda; class Insecta; order Lepidoptera; family Geometridae; genus Anticlea; species Anticlea derivata. The sequence goes on along the minus strand of OX388287.1, from coordinate 687,536 downwards.
ATTAAGATTTTCTTCGACAAAGAGAGCAACACACAGTGCTACAAAAATATGGCGGATGGACGTGCGTGAAATGTCATTTTGACAACCTACATTTATCTGACAAAACAAAAACATCAAATCAAACAACATGACATGAAAAATATGTCAATGTCATGTCAAACGCCAATTAGTAACCAACATGGCGGCCTTCAAATAGTGTTCACATAGTAAAAAACTTACCAGTAAGAGTATTCTTGTACCATCGCATTTGTCTTAAAATTAATGCAATTGTATTTTTCTTGTAATCTCCTATTTTGTCCTTATTTTTCTATGTAGTGTACATGGACCAGGCCCAGAATGAAATGGCTCCTTTAAGACATTACTCAATAATGAACTTCGCAATGAAGATCATCATGAATTAAATACGTTCTGATTGGTTGCAAACTCAATTATTATATTTATTTTCTCTTAACACTTCATAAGTAATCCTGATAACTTCTTTTTCTTTTATCATTATAAGCTTTCTCAGCATAGGATTCCCGTCATCTATTTCTTTAGTCACAGCAGTTAATAAAAATGTTTTTTTATGGCGGGCCCCTCTAGCTGGACTTTTTTGTTACTCTTATATACTAAGTTGTGGATAACGTTGTGGACTACATTATTAATAATTTGTTGCATATGAAATTATGTACCTACTACTCACTGTATCTTACATATATAATGTAGTTGTTTGTTGTTCCTAAATAAATAAATAAAAAAATAAAAAAATCGGTTGTCGGTTCTGCGAGCTATATGGCCTGCCCACTGTCACTTCAACTTGTCACTTTTTTCCTTGCTCACCTGTATAAGGTCACCATACCTGAACCTGTGTCAGGTTCAGGTATGGTGACCCTGAAAAGGGCCTATGACCGTCGCTGAGAGAATCAGTATGGTGAAAAGATTAAAGTGCGACTTTTAGAGGCTCCTTCCATGCACAATGGTACCCATATTTTCTGATACCCACGACACAGGGAATCCTAGTGCAGGGTCAGGACTATCATGATAGTTTGAGACTTAAAAAAAGATCGACCTAGAAAGAACCAGTGGCACGACAAGCCTACACACATGTTCGTATCTGTAGTAGGATCAAACAAATGACAAACAGCTTGACCGCCAAAATTAATCACATTAGATAAAATCGAAGATCAAGATAACAAAACATACGTAGTACATACCTCGGTCCTTTGACCGACTTGAAAAAAGGATGTTATTGTTAAAATATTCAATGGTTGCCCCACAGCCATCAATAATATAAACTATTTAAGGTCTATTATAGAACGCGATACGATTTAACATTAAGAGGATCGGAGGATAGACAAGTAAAGGGACTTATTCTACAACTAATTGGCAATAATGTTTGCTTTACGACTTGTGGAAATTAGAAATTTTTCATTGAAAAAATTCTATGAAAAAATTTGTCGGGTTCAAGTCAGTTCAAACTATTCAGCTGTTTTAGATATCAATCTTGATGTCAATCTTCTAGCACATTTGATAATACTATAATACCGGAACAAATATTTGTAGATCATGCAAACATTTGTCCCGCAGCGGGAATCGAGCCCGCACCCCATGCGTCACAGACGGGCACTCGCCTGCTGCGCCCATAATTGATTTTTGCCCTGATTGCGATATCGACACGTCGCAGTAGTCACATTGTTTTAAATAATTAATAGGTATTTTATATATTTCAGGTTAAGGTATATATTTCTATGGGTCTTAGAATTAGTTTTTACCATCTGTACTATTAAAAAAAGTAAAAAAATAAAATATTCTGGACATATTACACACGGTCAACTGATCCCAAAGTCAAAGTCAAAGTCAAAAGGCATTTATTTCAATAAAATCACTAGGATCACTTTGAAACGTCTTAGAAACTAGGTGAAGCTACGCCTGTTCCTCACGACCAAGCCTACAAGAATCAGGCAACAAACACGGCGCGCGTGACTATCATTTTTTTCGATGATCCTTTTTCACAAAATGGAATTTAAAGCTTCAGTGTGGTTCAAACTAGGCATAGCCTGTACTATGGGTACCAGAGACTGATATACATAATAGATATATATTTAACACCCAGACACAGAACAAACATCTGTGTTAGTCACAAATGTTTGTCCAGTGCGGGAATCGAACCCGCGACCTCTAGCGCAGAAGGCAGAGTTACTACCAACTGAGCTATGAGGCCAGTCAGTATTCTTAAGTTACCTGAAATAAAATTTATATTATTATTATTATTAATAATAAAACAATTTGATAATTACTTTCCTACTTACCACTAGGTTTATTTTATTTGCAACAAAATGGATGACAATTATTACCTGAACAACTGTCGTGTCGTAACACCTAAACATCGCTATCCTTTAACGTCAAAATCGGTTAAATAAGCCGCGTGAGTTATGGCTGCGGCCTCTTTTTTCCCGCCATGTCCCACGAAAGGGTAGCCTTTGTACAGAGTACATCTTTGAACCAATGTCCCATGACCTTGTAGATACCCCGTATGCCACTCGTATCTTGAATGGCCTCATAGCTCAGTTGGTAGTAACTCTGCCTTCTGCGCTAGAGATCACGGGTTCGATTCCCGCACTGGACAAACATTTGTGACTAACACAGATGTTTGTTCTGTGTCTTAGAAATGGCTAGACCGTTCGTCGTGAAACTCTCTGGGGAGGACATGCTGATGATGATGATGATGATGAGCTAAAGATAAATAAATAAATATTCCGGACATATCACACACGCTCAACTGATCCCAAACTAGGCATAGCCTGTACTATGGGTACCAGAGACTGATATACATAATAGATACATATTTAACACCCGGACACAGAACAAACATCTGTGTTCATCACACAAATGTTTGTCCAGAGCGGGAATCGAACCCGCGCCCTCTAGCGCAGAAGGAGAGTTACTACCAACTGAGCTATGAGGCCAGTGAAATACCTACCATACCTTGCACCATACCAAGTTAAGGTAGTAGGTACGTTAAGGTCGATTCTTTCTTGATCCTGCCTGTATTGGTACAGGTAGGATGATCGATGACACAACAAGCAAACAACCATAACTATGGCTTCCATCCATTGGTGCACGACCAGGGAACCGAACCCACGACCTGGGTATCACAAGGTGGGCCTCTACCACCACTCCACCAGTCCACCAGTAGTTATGGTTATAATGCGATGCATAAAATGTAAAGCGATGAGTTATTTGACAGAAAAGGTAGAATGCGAACCCGCTGCCATTACAGAGACCAAAAAAAGACCATTCACATTTATACAAAATCTTATTTGTTTTACAAGACCCGGGGACAATTTATGATTCTTATTCATAACGCCGAGTCAGAAGTCGCTTGGCAACTTGAATAATTAAATACACATACAAAATTACCTCTACAACCGAGGCGTTGGATGTCAGATGTTAATTAATTTTAGTATTTTATACACTTAGAATTGCCTTAACAACTTCATCTTTAATTTGCAGTCATAGATGAATTAGTAATAGCTTGCAAATATTCAATGTTTATTATCTAAAAAAAAATCTATACCTAATAATATTATAAATGCGAAAGTTTGGATGCATGGATGTTTTTTCTCAATCACGCCAGAACGGCTGACTGGATCTTGAACAAATTTGTCACAGAGATAGATTATAGTCTGGAATAGCACATAGGCTTCTTTTTATCATCGTACCACGCCGGTTTATTTATTTTATTTTACACACACACACACTCATACACAGAGCACGTAGTTATACATCAGGCATAGATAATACATGTTTGGAGCTTTTAGAGCTTTTATTGTTTTATAGTTGCTATTTATTATATTATGATAAATACATACTTGGTGACTGTTTTTAAGTATAAGATATAAAATGTAAATCCGTTATTGGCATTCAGTTTAGTTATAAGTTTACATGTTTTCTTTTTAAGAGCTGTGGATTTTGTTAATAAATAAAATAAAATAAATTTTACATATATTTATTAATATTTATTTATGTATCGGTGTAGGTTTATTTATATTCGTTTCATTTCAGGCAGCTACAGTAACTCATAGTTGTATAGGTAATTATGACAGTTTAGTTGTCCACATAATTCTTTATCATACAGGTTGCTTAGCCAATAACGACGCCGCACGGTGACGCTAACATTGTTTCACAAACAACGCATATCCTCCCGCTGGTAAGTTGGAAAAACTCTTAAAATAAATACAGTATATAATAAATTGTGGGCTGCGTGCAAAATGTTCTGTCATAATGCATTTATACGAATAATAAGGTTGCATGCAGCGTAAACGGCCCCCCACTAGATGGTGCTACGACTTAATAAAGGTTGGTGGGCGCCGCAAAACGACCCCCCCCTCTCCTCAAGACGGCACTAAGACTTAACGAAAGTGTATAAATCTAAACCAAATTAGGAAAGGGGTGGCATAACAATCAAAGATTCAACCCTTTTGAGTAGAAGCCGCTTTATTACGAAACTGCACTGAAGTGACACAGGAGGCAAAACGCTTCGATAGCGCGATCTAGAAACTAGTTAAGTTTAGCAGCGCCATCTAGTTCTAAATCGAGTAAACCTTTTTCACAATAATACTTCGGGTTTCGCATAGGCTCTTGCTAAACCAAAATACCTAAATTACATTAAACAGAAAGTTTTGCCGAGACCCGTTGTGGTCGCCCCCCCAATTTGGTGCTACGACCTCAAAGAGTTTGCTGGGAGTCTTTGGGTGCCCCCAACCTGCTAGATGGTTGACAGAATAACATTCTTTCGGAAAGGCATACACGTTATGATTCACCTTGTATCGCACACTATTTAAGCGTATGTACCACAATATTATTTATACATCCGTGAAAACTGATTTCAATTATATTTTGTATCACACTTTATTTTTGTGCGAATATATAACACACAAATTGAGTGGACATTCCTTGCTTGCTTGCTTGTCGTGACACTGATTCTTTCTTGGTCAGTGTATTAGATCAGTGACCAGATTGAAGCATGATACCTTAACGTCCGTTGTCCTTTCTTGGTCGCCCTTGTGAGCTGATGGCATAGATTGAAGCATGATACCTTTTGGTCGCCCTTGTGAGCTGATGGCCTTTCTGGGGAACATCGCGGCCTCCCACCAACCTCACAACAGACAACAACCTAACCTCGTGTGATCAAAAACATCATTATCAGCCCGGTAGTTCACTTTTTTTTATACAATTAGTGTTGCAACAAGCATACGGTAAGTGGATACCCAAGCCTATGAACCCTTGCAATACCAGAGGCATCACACACGCGTTGCCGACCCCGAATCCCTCTCCCCTTAAAGAGCTCTGGCAACCTTACTCAGGAACACAGCGCCATTTGAAACAAATAATGTTATATGGCCGCGATCTTCTGTAAGGCGGAGGTACTCACAGGCGGGCTGCTCCTTTTTGGAGCAAGAAAATTTCGCTGTGCTCTACCTCGCTTAAATATGGGCAAATCTCGGCCCTAAAGGTTCGGTCGCGCCGGAAATCTATGGGGGAGGCCTATGGATTCATTTACTTGTCCAATATTGATTGGCCTCATAGCTCAGTTGGTAGTAACTCTGCCTTCTGCGCTAGAGGTTGCGGGTTCGATTCCCGCACAGGACAAACATTTGTATGATGAATACAGATGTTTGTTCTGTGTCTGTGTGTTAAATATTTATCTATTATGTATATCAGTCTCTGGTACCCATAGTACAGGCTATGCCTAGTTTGGAATCAGTTGACTGGGTGTGATATGTCCGGAATATTTATTTATTTATAATATTTTATGTCAATAAATACCTTTTTTTTTGTTTGTTTTTATGTTCAGCAGTGGACGTCCTACGGCTGAAATGATGATGATGAAAAGTCATCATTATCATCATCATCATCAGCCTGATGAGGTCCACTGCTGAACATAGGCCTCCACCAAAGAGTTCCATGACGAACGGTCTTGTGCCTTTTCCATCCACCGACTTCCCGCAACCTTAACAATGACGTCGGTTCTTTAATGATAAGTCGTATCCACATTAAAATATTGCTCACATTCCATTCAAACAACAATAAACTTTATCGACCACCCCACAGAGTATAATTCGCAACAAGCCATTCGCGAAAGAATAAAAAATGAGAATTATTAAATTGAATTGTTTTTTAAGATATCAAGTCGTAAAAAATTATGTAGCGATGCGGGTACCTCGTAAAGTACGAGCGGAGCTGAGTGCGGGCGTTGTATAGATGTATAAGTTGATAGATACAAGTGGATCGGGTGGGGCCAGAGTGATAGCGAGTGGCAGATGCAACGCGTTATTTTTACAAGAATCGGATGCTTGGTCCTTTAAAAAAAAAGGAGGTAGGTAGGACTGTATGGTGTAGGCATCGATAAATCTAAAAAATTTCGGAAACTCCATCATACCTTCGTCGCAGATACCGCAGAGCCTCAAGAGAAAGTCTACTATCATACGTGTTGCCAGTGATGACATATTATTATCATGGCAGTGAGACTTGATCGTTAACTATTGGCCTCATACACAAGCTCAAAGTGTACAACGGGCTATGGAGTGAGCTATGCTCGGAGTTTCACTACGTGTTATGATGGGAAATGATTAAATCCGTAGATCAACCAAGGTCACCGACATAGCTCTCAGAATTAGCAAGTTGAAGTGGCAGTGGGCAGGCCATATAGCTCGCAGAACCAACAACCATTGGGGAGCAAAGGTTCTCGAATGGCGACCACGAACCGGACCGCACAGTGTTGAAAGGTCCCCCACTCGATGGACAGACGACATTGGGGTTGCGGGAAGTCGATGCATGGAGAAGGCTTAAGACCGTTCGTGGAACTCTTTGTGGGAGGCCTATGTTCAGCAGTGGTCTTCTACAGGCTGATGATGATGATGTAAACTCGCTGTTCCCTACCTCCTATTTTTAATGAATTGGTTTCTAAAACGCTACCCACGCGGTCAGTCGGACCGCTACCACCGGTAGAGTTGTGGTGAAGTCGCGTCTCCGCTGTGGGCAGAGACAAAACATCCCATTTCGCACTATGGCTCTATCCCCCGCCATAAACTACGAGTACTTACGCATACGCGATGTACAATATTATTACCATTTTAGGTAGTATTGAGGTGGCTATAGAACTCAGTAATACGTCCGCCTACTTCCTATCAAATAATAATTGAAATTGCTGATCCATGTTGTCAAATGAAATTGTGCGGAACGGAACGTGAATGTGAATTGGTAGAAAATAAGAGGAAAAAAGGTAGACAACAAAAAAGATGGGACGATGATATCAGGCAAGTTGCAGGCGTAACATGGAGTAGAGTAGATAGAGAGAGATCAGAATTGAGTAGGTTGGAGGAGGCCTTTGCCAATTGGCAAACGGACTTACAGAAACTAAGGAAGAACCAACTATGCGAAGATTTTAATTAAGTACTTTCAATATTTGTATAGCGTACCCAATAGCGTAAGAAACACAATTGTAAAACTAACGTCCGAATAAAAGGCTTTATTTTTATTATTTACTTTCTATCATCATCATTTCAGCCGTACGACGTCCACTGCTGAACATGGCCTCCCCCACAGACAGAGCAAATTTCTTATCACGTGGGGGGATTTTGCCCATACTCACCACGCTGGGCATGCGGGTTCGCGAGCGCAGTTAGAGCTATCGTTGTTAAAATGAGGGACGCTGCTGCCCATCCCCTAGCTTTTTCCACCGACATCCAGGGATAGAGATATGGAGGGGCCTATTCTTTAGCCGGGGCCACCACGGCCTACCTACTTCCTACTAATATTATAAATGCGAAAGTTTGTGAGGATGTTTAGATGTTTGTTGTTCAATCACGACCAAACGGCCGAACGGATTTGGATGAATTTTGGTACAGAGATAGATTTAATCTGGAATAGCGTATAGGCTACTTTTTATGGAGGTACCACACGAGCGAAGCCGCAGGCGGAAGCTAGTATTATAAATACAAAAGTTTGTGAGGACGTTTGGATGTTTGTTATTTAATCACGCCGTAACGGCTCAACAGATTTCGTTGAAACTTGGAATATATAGAGTTCCTTACCTAAAATAGCATATAAGCTACTTTTTATGTAGGTACCACGCGAGCGAAGCCGCGGGCTTAAGCTAGTAAGGAATAAAGCCGTGTCCAAACGGCGCGCGATATGCCGTATAAAATATGTTTAAAATATATTTCAAAATGATCATTATTTCTACTGGTTAAGGTTTGATTGAGGTATGGTGGCCCTGAAATAGCCTGTGACCGTCGGTGAAAGAATCAGTGTTCCTAAAGGATTGAAGTGCGCCTCTTAGAAGCTCCTTTCGTGCACAGTTCATACTATCCACCCTATAGCCTACTATTATTACTCCAATTTAGTCAGCCGCCTGTTACAAGCAATTTATTGTAATTAAAATTACGTTTACAAATGTAGTAAATATTAGATTATTTGTTTTAAAGAATTGTTTCTTGTTAGCGAGTTATTACTATTAGTTATGCAACGAGTAGTAATAAATGTACTTCTTTCAGGTAGTAAAAGTATAATAAAATTTAATTTAATTTAAAATTTTATAAAACCGCCAACACTCCTGTCTTATTAAAATATACACATCATACCCTTTCATTTGATACCCCACTGGGGTATATTTGAAAATTTACCATTTTTCATACCCACTTCACAACGGTGAAGGAAAACATCGTGAAGAATCCGGCATTTCCTAGAACCTAAAACTCCGAAGACATGTGACACGTGCACGAGAGGAGCCTCGAAGAGGCGCAATTTAATCCTTTCACTACACTGATTCTTTCACCGTCGGTCATAGGCCCTTTTCAGGGCCACCATACCTCAACCTGCTCACTGACCAAGAAAGAGTCAGTGACATGACCAAGACACGACGAGGAAGGAATACCTTATTTCAAAAAATCAATTGACATTTGGTTACCTTCCATTTTATTTAGCAAGACCAGTCAAAACACTATCTGTGACATATCGAAAACAAATGTTTAAAAAGAAATAACAAAAAAGGTGGAACCCCACTTATTTGGGTCAGGAACAACAAGAAAAAGTGTTGGGAAACATCTAAATACACGCAGACGAATGGACAACGTTTTGTCTCCCTGCGAGAGGTCCCTATATAGTGAAATTGTTGGGGTTTGTTTGTCTGTCTGTGCCACTCGTCATGGAACTCTTTGGAGTGTTTTTTATTATAAAATTCTCAGACAAAATACAGAAATATGTTTATAATATTATTGCTTTATCTAGGAGGCTGGTGGATGAGACCAATGACCGAAGGACTGGTGCTTACCTCGGACAAAGGATCAGTATAGCGATCCAACGAGGTAACGTCGCCAGCCTTTTGGGCACGCTGCCTGTGGTTGGTGATCCTGAACTCTGTTTTCTACTTGTAGTCGTAGTCGTAGAAAACAGAGTTCATTTCTAGTATAATATTATTTTAGTTTAATTTACAACTGTTGTTATTACAATTTTTCTGTTACTTTCAATAAAAATAATATTACGTTAAAATACTAAAAAAAAATTATAGGGTAATCCTTGGATATTGTCCAAGAATTTTATCCTAGGATTATCCTATTTTCCTAGGATAAAGGGAATCTAATATGATAATCCTATCTTAGGATCATCCAAGCATATTATCCTACATAGAATTTAAAGCAGGCCCTCTTTATCTCTAATATCCGTTATCGCTATGGTAAATTGGTAAACGAACCTTATGTAACTTTCCAAAACGCAAAGTAATTCAGTCGACCGCAGCCGCGTGCGCGCACAAGTCATCAAAAAGGACAAAAAGGTTACCCGGCCCCGATAAGTAGCAGCCATTTCGTAAAAGCAGCGATGCGATCGAACGCCCGGCAGGCAATTTTTATATTTGAGATAACTCGCAAATTTCGCGGTGAATTTCTTAAAACCAGACTGTAATTATTAGATTCATGTCTGTAATTTTTAAAGTAGTCGCAAAAATGGGTTATGCAGTTGACTTTTTAGATTTTTGAACTGATTTGGTAGAGTCACAGTTTGCGGAACTTTTAAAAAGAATGTATCGGCAGCGTGGTGAGCAAATCCCCTCACATGATAAAGAATTTGCTCTGTCTGTGGGGGAGGCCATGTCCAGCAGTGGACGTAGAACGGCTGAAATGATGATGAACGGCTAAAAATGGTTTGGATAGAGTAAATGAAAAAAAAGGAACTACATTTGTACGTTGCGTATACGCGCTGATTTCATTCGCAGTGTAATGTCCATAAAATCTTATTATAATCTCGGCTCACCAACACCTCATCACGCGCACAACCACTCTCTTCCACGTTGTCATCCAACTGTCACGTGACGTAGGCGCTTGAGACGATATCAATACATTACATCCCTTTTTTGTTTTAATTTTTTTTTTTTTTTTTTTTATTATAAATTATATTTAAATAAAAATGTATTTTCTGTTTCACTCAGTCTTTTATTCCAGGAATTTTATTGGGTTTACTGAAATATGGTTAATTCAATCGAATCACAAGTAATTACTTATGTAGGTACTTTAATCGTTAGGTTCAACATGAATTTCATCATAAGTGTTATCTTGGCAAACTCTCCATTCACCTCGAATCTTCTTCAAATGTATCTAATACATTCCTTCTTTATGTTTGGCCGGTCTCAACGTTCCGAAACTACAAATGACAAGCAATACTTTATTTTTATTTTTTATTTAAATTATTTTCTTTATTCATGTTTTTAATACACACTTTATCTCCTGGCGTAAATCGTATTATTCCGCTTTCCTCTCCTTATTAGCATATTATTCATTACCTTTTTCTTTCTTTTCTTGATGTCTGTCCTTCACCTCTGTGCTCAGCTGGTTTTTTTTTTTTTTTCTAACTGCTATATTTCCGTAATATGTAGCTTGCAATGTTAGTCTTACCTGGTCGGTAAGCCTTTTTATATTATTTTATAATTGTAGACGTATAATAAATAAATAACACTCAACAGTCAGACATACGTACTTACATAGTTCAGACCCCACACCAAGACTCACCGCGTCGCGTGCACCAGAAACCACGAGCAACACGGCACCACAACATCCAGACCCGGAACGAATATTTGCGAAACAGGTGAACATCTGTACCAGCGAGAATCAAACCAGCACCCCTTGCGTTCCACATGGGCACTCGCTGGGACTTGTTATAGTTAGGTGTGAAAGTGCTCAACAGCCCGTACCAAACTAGAATTTCTTACTTACCTACTCTGTCTGACTGTACCCTCATGCTCCTGAATTTCTGATCGCTCCACTTTTGTTGCAAAGGAGCTATGCTCTGAGGCTATACTGATATTGTAGCGTAATTCAGAATCCATTCGCTCACAGAGGCTATGAATCCTATTAATTAAAACTACACATAATTGTATCAACAGGTTATTTTTAGAATAGAATTAAAAACTTTTATTTTGCTACCAATAAATATTATTTTGTTTTATTATCAAGACCACATAAAATCAGCATTTGCCTTCCCTAGGAGAATGTTTGTGCCGTTAACAATGATATAGAAGGTTGAGCTCTCCGGTTTCCCATCAAATTGTATGTTAGCCTCAAATGAACCTTTAATATTTAAATGAATGTTACTGCCATAAACCACCAACTTCAGATCTAGATTTGATTTGTAGATATACACACAAACCTTTTTCTTCTTCATTGTCTTGTCTCCCAAGTTTCTTCCGTAAGTAAATTATGTTTAGGTACAGCCGGAAGACTCCTCCAATCATGCAGTCAAACACTACATCATCATCAATATGGAAAACATTGCTTACTTGATTAACTTTGTTGGTGTTATGCTTTGCGCTTTTGTACGTATTTTAATTTTCAGGTTTTCCTTTAAAAACTTGACTTGTTCTAGAAAACTGTCTGAAATGACCTCTCACTTTAAACAGTCTTTGTCTCTAGTTGGACATTTTACATCTTTTATATGATGCATGTTTTAGATTACCACTTAGGTATAATTGTTCAATTTAATTTACCTCGGGCACCTCAGGATTTCAGGATTTTAATTTACGCCCATTTCCAAAATCCATCCAGTTGTTTGTTTACTGATTCTAACTTTTCCGTTAGGTACTTGATCAATTTGTCTCGTTTGGTTTTTGTTTGATAAGTCTGAATAAATGTCGTTCATAAATTTTACTTTGTTTCGGAGCAAAGTAAGCATCAAGCAGTTATTGCCACTTTGGACACATCAACATTGTCTGCTGGTTTTATATGGTATTATTAATTATAGAAAACTTCTTGCAGTTACAAACCTCCAAAATGTAACAGGCTTGCTCTTTTTGTTTCATATTTTCCGATACTGGATGCCTCCAAATATATTGACAACTCGTTTCCAACGCTCCCATCTTACTCCAACAGATGTAGGATCGCCTTCACGGTCAATTTTTTCCAACGTCAAGGGCGTCATTGACATTTTGGACTTATTTTAGGGCGACCTAAAATTATCAATTTAATGATTCAGATTACATAAAATCTGCTTTAATTAACGTAATTGTTTGTTTATTTTGTGAAACCTCTAAAACTATTTAATGTTCAGATCAAAATCTGCCAGTCAAAATTGCTGTATTATTGTAGGTAGGTCTAAGCCTAGGGTTCGGTCCGCCAGAACTAATTTATTCTTATTCATGTTTTTTTTTTTTTTTTTATATCGTGGATCACTTACCGTTTTATACTGAATCTAGGACTAAAATCAATAAATATTTTCAAATTCAATCACGATTCAGTAGTCAAAGAAAAGAGCGGGAAAACGCATCTATAAACTCAGCATTGACTATAGAGGTTGCATGCTTGGAGGTCCGCTGCTAAAATGGAGTAAAATCTTTCCAAGGTCAGTCAGTTACAAAAAAGGTTGCATGATGTACCGTCGCTAAAATAGAGCAAACTCATCAAGAATTTTGAAGATCCAAATAGGTTAGAGTTAATAGAACCCAAATACCTACCAACAGTAAAATATGCTCTGTGGATCCGAACTCCGCTCGTTTAGGGTTTGAAGATACTCTCTATAGTACTCTTGAGTACTTATACAATTTAATGATCAGTTTTAGTCACTGCTAGTTTTCATGTCATAGGTGCTTGATGTTCGATTTCGATTTAACGATCAGGCTTTGTAGCCAGCTAAATTCTATAGCATTTTTATAAGTTGAATGATCAGTTGGTCACTGAAATATTGAACTTCGATTTAACGACCAGGCTTTGTAGCCTGCTCAATTATATAGCATTTTTATCAATTTAATGATCAGTTGGTCACTGCTAGTTTTCCATGTCACATGAAATGTTGAACTTCGATTTAACGACCAGGCTTTGTAGCCTGCTAAATTCCGTAGCATTCATATCAATTTAATTATCAGCTGGTCACTGCTAGTACTCAATGCCACAGGGAATGTTCAACGTCAATTTAATGACCAGGCGTAGCCTGCTAATTTTTATGTTCAACGTCAATTTAATGACCAGGCTGTAGCCTACTAGTTTTTATGTTCAACGTCAATTTAATGACCAGGCTGTAGCCTGCTTTTTATGTTCAACGTCAATTTAATGACCAGGCTGTAGCCTGCTAATTTTTATGTTCAAAGTCAATTTAATGACCAGGCTGAAGCCTGCTAACTTTAATGTTCCACGTCAATTTAATGACCAGGCTGTAGCCTGCTAATATTAATGTTCCAAGTCAATTTAATGACCAGGCTGTAGCCTGCTAATTATTCTGGCATTTTATCTCGTTTTGAATCAGAAATACCTACACTAGGTAGGTTGTAAGTACTTCATGAACGCAATCCAATGGCCAGAACTTTGTCTGCTATTATTTAGGTATATTATGCATGTACGTACATATTTGGCTGAGAGCTGGCTCTTATTTGGCCCAGCGCATTAGCATTGCCATCCAGCGTGGCAATTCCGCCAGCGTCTTGGGGACGCTTCCGACTGGTAGTGATCTGGATCAGTTGAGCTATCTATAGATCGTTTGTAACGGTCTTTAGATGGCTCAACTGTTTCTTGTGTATTTTGTAAATATTAACTTGTATTAGTTTTAAGTTTCTTTGTGTAAATAAATATCGTACATACCTATTTACATACTTACTAGGTACTGCGTCTTTATTATTCCAATATAGTGGTTCTAACGTAGTGATTTATATCCCCATTGATAGTGGTCAAAGCTCTGTCTGCTGTTTCATCCACGTTGCTTCATAGCTTTCAAGCAACAATAAATGTACCAACCTACATTACGTAAATAAGTAGGTAATTTTTTTTGATTTGGTAGGTACCTACATGTAGAGATTGTTGAGGTGGTAAGAAGATACCGATTCAAAACAATAATCCAAGCTAAATGTTAAATAGATGGATAACTGATTTTATTTTATTGCGCATTATTTTCTCTTCATTCATCCGCCATCTTTTTTTTTTCAATGTTTATTTTATTTTCAATTTTTGGTATCTAAACCAATAATCTGTCTCTTGGCAGAACAAAATAACATTATTTAGTAGTTATTTGCTTACTTTTGTCCTCGTCGCCACATGTAATGTCCATAAAATCTTATTATAATCTCGGCTCACCAACACCTCATCACGCGCACAACCACTCTCTTCCACGTTGTCATCCAACTGTCACGTGACGTAGGCGCTTGAGACGATATCAATACATTACACGCAGCAAGGTACGTACTTATATATACATAAAAAAAACAAATCGCCCAGCTATATTACATTGATAAAAAGCGCATTTATTTGTAGGTAGATAAGTAGGACATATTTTAGAACATATCTTTGGATGTTTGATCAAAAACCTGAATTGAAAAACGACTAAGACATTGGAATGGAAAAAAGACGAAAGTTTCAACCAGTTATGGGCCCAGATCATAAAGTATTTAAAATTGATATTACCTGGACATCTTTGAATATTTTGAATGTTTGCTTTTGATATGCGTTTCATTTTATTGTAAGCCATACGCCTTAAGGCCGGATGCCGGTGATCATATCTTAAAAAGATATAATCTTTGTCTATGAGTGATGGTGGATGACGTTTTTGAACTTTTTCTTTTTGTCTTTGAATTTTGAGGGTGGGTTTTAAAGCCTTTTTTTATTGGTAATGGCGTTTGACCACCATCTCACTTTTGCTAGTGAGATGTGGCCTAATGAAGCACGCTATACCAGATAAAACTTATTCAGTCTAGATTTGAAGACTCCTTGATTGTACTCTTCTAATAATATTCGTCATTATAATATCACTACGTAAATCGTAATCGTAATCGTAATCGTAAGCGTAAGGGCAAGACTAATATCATGTCCAATGCTCATGTTGCACCCATGCCGGTATATGTTGGGAACGATACCATTCAAGTTGTAGACCACTATGTCTATTTGGGTCAGACGATTCAACTAGGTAGGTCCAACTTCGACAAAGAGGTCAACCGACGAATCCAACTCGGATGGGCAGCGTTTGGGAAACTTCGTCATACCTTCTCGTCGCAGATACCGCAGAGCCTCAAGACGAAAGTCTACAATCAGTGCGTGTTGCCAGTGATGACATATGGCACTGAGACTTGGTCGCTAACTATTGGCCTTATACACAAGCTCAAAGTCGCACAACGGGCTATGGAGAGAGCTATGCTCGGAGTTTCACTGCGTGATAAGATCCGAAATGAGGAAATCCGTAGAAGAACCAAGTTCACCGACATGTTGAAGTGGCAGTGGGCAGGCCATATAGCTCGCAGAACCGACAACCGTTGGGGAGTAAAGGTTCTCGAATAGCGACCACGAACCAGGCGACGCAGTGTTGGAAAGACCCCCCCCCCCACCCGATGGACCGATGACATTGTAAAGGTACAGGCTTGACTAGTGTGAAGGCCGCTGACGAAAACATAATTGTATAAAGAAATCAGCTATGAACTTAATTTATAAGTAGGCATATAATTATTTAGTCCTTAGATACATAACTGTATAAAATAAAATAAATAAATAAAATAAGCCTTTATTTCTGTTTGTTTTACACTAGGTACTACTAAAATTATTGTCTACTACTAACTAGTTACAATTTGGAATTGTTTTTTTAGTTGTTATTAATTAGTTATCGACAACCGGGTTTCTTCTGTTAACAGCTTGTCCTTCGACAAAGGCCTCCTTCAAAGATTTCCATTTTGTCCTGTCCTTTGCAATCCGAGTCCATTCCTGGCCTCATAGCTCAGTTAGTAGTAACTCTGCCTTCTGCGCTTGAGGTCGCGGGTTCGATCCCCGCACTGGACAAACATTTGTGTGATAAACACAGATGTTTGTTCTGTGTCTGGGTGTTAAATATTTATCTATTATATATATCAGTCTCTGGTACCCATAGTACAGGCTATGCCTAGTTTGGGATCAGTTGACCGTGTGTATATGTCCGGAATATTTATTATTATTATTATTAATACTATTCCGGACCTGCTTCTTTTTTAATATCGTCCTCCCAACGCTTAGTCTGTCCACCTTAGCTTCTTTTACTGTCCCTTGGATGCCATTATGTTATCTATAATATCATAACTGTAACCATAGTTTTCAGTACTTCTCACTGCAATTTTTTTTTTTCTGGTAAAACAGACGCAGGCAGATCATTCCACTCTTTGCGAGTACTTATAATAAAAGTAGAGCAGAAACGTTTTGGCCTTTACCTACTACGTACTTTACGTATCATTATGAACGTATCAGACACGTAACGGTCTCGGCCAGACTATATCATACATAATATATCTCGATTATATCATCATCATCAGCCTGTAGAAGTCCACTGCTGGACATAGGCCTCCAAAGAGTTCCATGACGGACGGTAAACGAAAAATAGTGCGTTATAAACGGTGAAGGAAAACATCGTGAGGAAACCGAATGTCCTAGAACCTAAAAATTCGAAGACTTGTGACATGTGAACGACAGGAGCCCCTAAGAGGAGGTAGGACACAGAAAGATTTTCTCGTTCTAAAGCAGCCCGCCTGGGACGTACCTCCGCCTTACAGAAGATCGCAGCCAAATATTGCAAGAAACTGAAACGTCATTTAAATACAAGTGGTGATCTAATTTTGATGTTTGAGTTTAAAATTCTGAACGATAACGGCAACTCAAATAATTGAGACTATCTCAAATAGCTAAGTGACGTTTCAGTATTCGGGCGTAAGTATACTTAAACTACTACAATTTTGCCCCTATGTCACTCGCTGTCTATCTGCTCTATATATTTAAAAAAAAAAATATATAAAACTGAGCTGGCAAACAAGCATACGGCCCACCTGTTGGTAAGCGGTTACCGTAGCCTATGAGCGCTTGCAATACCAGAGGCATCACGCACGCGTTGCCAACCCCGAACCCCCTTCCCCTTAAAGAGCTCTGGCAACCTTACTCACCGCAGGAACACAACACTATTTGAAACAAATAATGTTATTTGGCTGCGATCTTCTGTAAGGCGGAGGTAGCTCTCTAGGCGGGCTG
This sequence comes from Anticlea derivata, assembly GCA_947579855.1. Taxonomy (NCBI): domain Eukaryota; kingdom Metazoa; phylum Arthropoda; class Insecta; order Lepidoptera; family Geometridae; genus Anticlea; species Anticlea derivata. Next base: position 670,056 of record OX388287.1, on the reverse strand, counting down.
CTCCAATTTAGAACGCGAAAATCTCGCTATGCCCTACCTCCTCCAAGTATATATCTTGTCTAAGAACAGCGTAGATTTTTTTTACTCCAACTACCGAAACTCCTACAACTTGCACAGGTAGTGATAGAAACGAAATGTTTAGATTAGTACCTATCTAAGTGTACCTACTTATTATAATGTACTTACTAATAACATGTAGCATCGCCTTAGGGATACCTAAATAAATAAATAAATATTCCGGACATATCACACACGGTCAACTGATTCCAAACTAGGCATAGCCTGTACTATGGGTACCAGAGACTGATATACATAATAGATATATATTTAGCACCCAGACACAGAACAAACATCTGTGTTCATCACACAAATGTTTGTCCAGAGCGGGAATCGAACCCGCGACCTCTAGCGCAGAAGGCAGAGTTACTACCAACTGAGCTATGAGGCCTGTTAAGATGTTATACTGTATTCTAAATAAATAATAATAATTATCAAGTATTTTGTCAATTATTATAAGTAGGGGTGTCAAATTATAGGTATATAGTAGAAATGTCTAAAGTAAATTAAATTACGAAGTCTTTTGTATCCAACAATTTTTCACTCAAAATCGCTTTTTGATGATGAAAACCTTGAATTATACAAAATAAGTCAAAAGGTGCTTATCTCGGACAAAGGATCAGTAAAGCGATCCAAGAGTTTTTTTTTCATTGGAAAATTTTGTATACTTGTAGGTACCTATATAATTTCCGTGGCCGTGGTGGTCCCGGCTGAAGAATAGGCCTCTCCATATCTACCTATCCGCGGATGTCGTAAGAGGCGACTAAGGGAAAAAAGCTAGGGGATGGGCAGCAGCGTCCCTCATTTTAACAACGATAGCTCTAACTGCGCTCGCCAACCCGCATGCCCAGCGTGCTGAGTATGGGCAAATCCCCCCACATGATAAGGATTCGCTCTGTCTGTGGGGGAGGCCATGTTCAGCAGTGGAAGTCGTACGGCTGAAATTATGATATAATTTCAAGCGTGTCCATTTTCGATAAAAAGTTTTTAGTTCTTTTTTTATTGCCTACTTTGAATGCGTTACATACTTAAGTTTTTTTTTTTACTTTTTCAATTAAATTTTTATTTTGATGACATTTTTTATTTAGTTTTTTTTTATCCCTAAGGCGATGCCATCTTAAGCTGTATTTGAAAGAGTACATTTTAGTCAAAGCTTAGAATAGCCGTGTCGGCCTAGCTTTGATTTCAGTCCTATTTAATATAAATAAATAAATAAATAAATATTCCGGACATATTCACACGGTCAACTGATCCCAAACTAGGCATAGCCTGTACTATGGGTACCAGAGACTGATATACATAATAGATATATATTTAGCACCCAGACACAGAACAAACATCTGTGTTCATCACACAAATGTTTGTCCAGAGCGGGAATCGAACCCGCGACCTCTAGCGCAGAAGGCAGAGTTACTACCAACTGAGCTATGAGGCCTGTCTAAATGAATGTGTACCTATCTATTCATGTCAAGAATTAAGTCAACCAGTTTCACGAACACCATTGAACCATAATAACGCAATTTTGCTCACATCGCCATTACAAAAATGTAATTAATGTCAGACCATTCATTAATAACCTTCGCTCGCAAATTTTTCATTAATAATTCATAAATTATGATTTAAAAGCAATATTGCACTATTGTGCGCTGATGAAGACATTTTGAACGTGACGGATTGACAAATGATGCATTTTGAAAGAGGGTGGTAGAATGCGTATTGCGCCTCATGCCACTGATGCAAATCATTTAAAAAGTTTTTTTTTTATACACTGAGATGGCAAACAAGCTTACGGCCCACCTGATGGTAAGCGGTTACCTTAGCCTATGAGCGCTTGCAATACCAGAGGCATCACGCACGCGTTGCCGACTCAAAACCCCCTCCCCCCCTAAAGAGCTCTGGCAACCTTACTCACCGCAGGAACACAACACTATTTGAAACAACTAATGTTATTTGGCTGCGATTTTCTGTAAGGCGGAGGTACCTCCCCAGGCGGGCTGCTCCAATTCAGAACGAGAAAATCTCGCTGTGCCCTACCTCCTCCAAAAAGTATGTAGAGTATGCAACCCGTATTTCTATTGAACGTTAATTTCCAACGAAAGGACCCTCTATAGGCGCACATTAATCCTTTCACCACACTGACTCTTTAACCGGTTATAGGTCCACCATACCTCAATAATGGTCAATGACCCGGGTGGCCAGGAAAGAGTTAGTCACACGACAAGCAAGCAAGCATTAAACGATATCGGGACTCAACTCTGCACCTTCGTTTGGAATCATACACCAGCCAGCTTGTTTATACAACTTGCTTGCTTGTCACTGATTCTTTCTTGGTCAGCCTGTATTAGGTCAGTGACCAAGTTGAGGTATGATACTATCTATAAATAAATATATATGTTTATATCTTTATATTTATATATTATATTTTTGTATGTATGCTGTTTGTTTATAGTTTATAGTGTTTCCATTATTTATGTTTTTAAGTCCACCCCAACCAATCTTCCTCTAATTTTATATTCACTCCATCCAAAGGTTGGCTGGAAGAAATCGCTTTTTTTTAGCTATAAGACCACCCATTGTACATTTATGGTCTTTAGTTTTAGTTTCTGTTTTATTTTATATTTTTAAATTTGTAAGGTGTACAATAAAGTATTTTCATTCATTCATTCATTCATATGATGGCCCTGAAAAGGGCCTATGACGGTCGGTGAAAGAATCAGTGTAGTGAAAGGATTAAAGTGCGCCTCTTAGAGGCTCCTTTCGTGCACGTACCTATACACATTGGCATAATTTTAAACACGTGTTATAATAATGTCACGTAGCCTGAAATAAAGATAAAATTTAATATAAGCCACGGGTTTCTTTACGATGTTTTTCTTCAATGTTCAGAGCACGTGTCAATGCGCACAGTAAAAAAATTTTCAAATTAAAAAAATCATTTTGGCGCGGCCTGGACTCGAACACACGACCTTCACATCGTAAGTCGAGGTACCTCCCACTGGGCCAACACGGCTATTCTACAGCGTAGGTCCAAATAAATCGTCTTGTTACAGGCCCAAGAATGTAATAAGGCCCAGGCCTTTTAACATGAAAAACGGCCGTTTTTACAAGGTAATACGGACCCCTAAAAAAGTCAAAACGTCTCAGAGACCGTTAAATACACTGTAAATTATTTAATAGTGATGTGGGAAAACTGGTGAGCACGTTTTGGATAAGGCAATCCAAACTAATATTATAAACAACCTTTCGCCCGTGGCTTTGGTCGAGTGGTACCTAGATAAAAAGCTTATAAGTATGCTATTCTAGGTAAATAACTTTATCCTTTCCAAGTCTCAACGAGCCGAGCCGTTACGGCGTGATTGAACAACAAACATGCTCACAAACTTTCGTATTTATAATATTAGTAGAAAAGGACAGTAGGATACGAAAGTAAGGAATGTGAATATGAATGAAATAAATGCGAAAGGCCCCGGCTGAAGAATAGGCCCCTCCATATCTACCTCCCCGTGGCTGTCGTAAGCGGACAGGGAAAAATAGGGGATGGGCAGCAGCGTCCCCTATTTTCACAAAGATAGCTCTAACTCCGCTCGCCAGCCCGTGTGCCAACGTGGTGAGTTCTTGGTTAATCATTGATGATTCTTGTAGGCTTGGTCGCGAGGAACAGGCATAGCTTCACCTAGTTTTTAAGACGTTTCAAAGTGATCCTAGTGATTTTATTGAAATAAACGCCTTTTGACTTTGACTTTTTGACTTTGATTGCCCATAGCAATGATTGACCAAGAACTTAGGAGCTATAAAACCTTAGTGGCAGATGGTGTTTCGATAGTTTTTTTTATTTTTTTTAATATTCCGGACATATCACACACGGTCAACTGATCCCAAACTAGGCATAGCCTGTACTATGGGTACCAGAGACTGATATACAAACATCTGTGTACATCACACAAATGTTTGTCCCGTGCGGGAATCGAACCCGCAACCTCTAGCGCAGAAGGCAGAGTTACTACCAACTGAGCTATGAGGCCCGTCAAAAAGTTATGTTTTTACCACATCCAAAATGCACCCTGCACACCTATTTTCGCACTTCCCACCACGCAACCGCCCGCATATTTTCTCCATAACAAAAACCCAGTAAACTGGACCAAAACATCCGCCAAAAAACTCCCGAATACCTACACGATGAAGAAAATTATCTTTAATTATTACAATTGTACCAAACGTATCCAAAACCAATATCAGCAGCCATATTTCGGCTTAAAAAAAAACTTCGGCGGGAAAGTGTGTCTTATTCAGCCAGCTGTAGAGCTGTCAGTTTTGACGGATGTGGAGTTAAGTTTGCAAGATGGCGGGCGGAGTTGGCCCCCGGTTTTTTGTGTGGAAATTACTCATTTTCGGGTGTGGCCTCGAAAACCCCGCCTTGATAATGAGTGTAAGTACCTTCCCGGTGGGGGAGTGGAGTAGGTACCTGCTCTAGATGCTTTCTTAATAACTTTTTGGGAAATTGTTGGTAATAATTACCTACCTACCTTCAGTCTGTAAAGGTAGCGCATTAAAATGAGTATTTAAAGTGGTTATTGTACTCATTAATATAATGAAACTATTGTACCTTACCTACCTAGCCCATATTGTACAAGGTGATTCATAATTATAATATACTATCCCCGAAAAGGGCTTATTCGACACCCAGTTGGCAATAATGTTTGTTCTACGATTGAAATTCAACATTTCATTCTTCTTGTCGTGTCACTGGTTCTTTCTTGGCCATCCTGTACCAGGTCCTGTCAGTGACCAGGTTGAGGTAAAAGAATCAGTGCAGTGAAAGGATTAAAATGCGCCTTCTTTCATGACTCGGGTCTTCAAATTTTTAGGTTCTAGGACATGCCGGTTTCCTCACGATGTTTTCTTTCACCATTTGAGAACACTAGTCTAGTATCGCGCATATAAAGTTTCGAAAGGAAAATTCATTGGTGCTCGACCGGGATTTGAAGCCACGGCTAAGGGAAAAACTGCTAGGGGATGGGCAGCAGCGTTCCCTATCAACAATAGCTTTATCTGCGCTCGTCAACCCGCATGCCCAGCGTGGCGAGTATAGGCAAATCTAATAGGTACTCGCCAATTCTGTAAATCTATGGGGGAGGTCTATGTTCAGCAGTGGTATCCTACGGCTGAAAATTACGATGATAATTTATACTGTCTGTTTGTAGTTAGTTTGGCACCTACTTAGGTGGTCTCAGGGAGAAGTGCGGTGGGTAAGAACTCTAAATAACGTGTTTAATTTGGCATTAATGTTACCTAGCTAACATTATAGACCTTATACACAAGCTCAAAATCGCGCAGCAGGCTATGGAGATATCTTTGCTCGGAGTTTCACCGCGCGATAAAATCCGAAATGAAATTTCGCTGCAGCACACATCACACCATTTTTACTTTCATTACTTTTCTCTTGTTTCTTTTATTATAAGTACCTAATGTTTATTGTAAAGTGTTGTGCAAATGTGTGTGTTTTGGTGGCAATTAAATAAATGTCTATGTCTATGTCTATGTCTAAATGAGGAAATCCGTAGAAGAACCAACGTCGCCGACATAGCTCTCAGAATTAGCATGTTAAAGTGGCAGTGGACAGGCCGTATAGCTCGCAGAACCGACAACCGTTGGGGAATGAAGGTTCTGGAATGGCGACCACGAACCGGGCGATGCAGTGTTTTAAGGCCCTCACCCTATGGACGACATCGTTAAAGTTGAGGGAAGTCGGTGGATGGAAAAGGCTCAAGACCGTTCGTCCGAAGGCCTATGTCCAGCAGTGGACTGTATGATGAACATAGTAGGTGGTAGTTATTAACAGAGCTTTGCGAGACTCAGGTTCGATTCTCGTTTCGGAACAAGCGTTTACATGCATTTTGCAGTTTGTGGGGTCAGGACTGTGAGACTGTTTTCGGTTGATTATTAACCTATTTTTGTATGACAATGATAGGTTATTTAAATAGGACAGCCTATGCAAATCACTATTTTTTTGTATGACAGTAGGGTATTTGGCCTTTATAAATCATATGTTTATATGACAATATAAATAAATAGGTAAATATAAATATTCCTGACATATCACACACGGTCAACTGATCCCAAACTAGGCATAGCCTGTACTATGGGTACCAGAGCCTGATGAACCTACATAGTAGATAAATATTTTAACACCCAGACACAGAACAAACATCTGTGTTCATCACACAAATGTTTGTCCAGTGCGGGAATCTAACCCGCGACCTCTAGCGCAGAAGGCAGAGTTAATACCAACTGAGCTATGAGGCCAGTCGTCAAAATAGGGTATTAGCCTATGTTAAATCATGTTTTTATGACAATAGGGTATTGAGCTATGTAACTCACTATTATTGTATGACAACAGGGTATTGGGCTATGTAAATCAAAGTCATTATTATGTAAAAGCATACTTTAATCTTACAATAACAATCTTTACATCATATTCACAGCTTTGGTCTGTTTAGAGCGTACTCTGAAAAATATACTTTTTTATTTTATAATCTGACCGAATATAACCACAAAATCAAGATTTAAATGGTTGAAAATCGCACATATCAATGTCAGTTTGACAGGAAAATCATTATAAAATGCTCCTCTCACCACATTGGTTCTTTCTACGACCCACCGGTAACAAGGTGTTGAAGATTTTGTATACAATCCCTGAGTAGTAGGTACCTATATCACAAGTACCAAGACTATCATTAAAGAATCATGTGACTATCATGAAAAAATATCATTAAAGAAATTATATTTTTTTTTAGAAAACAGATATCTTTGGAAAACATTGATCCCAATATAATTTTTCAAGTTATAAAACAATATTTTTTAGGCCGATGCAGCGACGATAAGACTGGGATATACTGTCCCATAAAGATTTTCCCTTTACTGCTTTGTGTCCAGGAAAGGACCAGTGCAATCTTCAACCACTTATCAACTTAAGAAATAAATTGTACGCCCTATCATCCTAACACCTATTCAATCCCGCGTTTCGCCTAATCTATGGTAAATATTTGATTTAAACTAGAAAAAAGATTTAAAAAAACATGTCTAGCGTTCTGTCACTAATGTGCGCTAATATTGTACTCCTAAAACAAAATGCAAAAAATTCGGAAAAATCGAGCACCAAAATTTAAAAGTCACAGCTTAATAAAGGGGATTTCTTCCAGACAACTGTCACATGCGTGGTGACGCATGTGACAGTTGTCACATGCGTCACCTGTTCACATGTTGTGTTATAACATTATTTTCTTACAAGATGGTGATCTTGTAAGAAAATAATGTTATAACACAAGAAAAAGTAATTACACACAAAAAAAAATTATCGCTCCAAATTGGAGCATCCCGCCTTGGAGGTATCTCCGCCTTACAGAAGATCGCAAATAACATTATTTGTTTCTAATAGTGTTGTGTTCCTGCGGTGAGTAAGGTTGCCAGAGCTCTTTAAGGGGAAAGTTCGGGGTGATGCCTCTGGTATTGCAAGCGTTCATGGGCTACGGTAACCACTTACAAGTGGGCCGTAAGCTTGTTTGTAAGAAAAACGTTCAAAATGCACGGCAAATGACAGTGACTGTAAAACCAACCCTATATTTAGGCCATGTGAGTCATTTTCCCTTCCATAGTTCACACGATTACATCTTACAAGCTATATTTTTGTACCCAGACCGTTTCTTCGCCGATTCTCACTCTTCCCTTGTATCTTTAGTCGTTTCTCATGTTTTTCAAATCTCTGTCAAGTAAAAACATCCTTGAGTGAGCCTTGAGGAACAACTAAAGATACGAGTGTTAAGTGGAAACTTGTTTAACACTTTCTAATATCAGAATTTTATTTAAGTCTACTTGAACTCTTTTAGTTCGTAGGTTCAACAAAAATAAATTTAGTAATTTTTAGATTTGGTAGTTTTATTTACAGCGGAACTTTGGCAAGATTTTTTGAAAAAATCAATGAAAAATTTTGATAAATTGCGACGAACAATTCATTATACCATCTTATTCTATTCCCATTTAAATAATTGCCAAGTAAATTCGATTTTATCACTCTTGAATTTTTTCTCGACTACCCGCGTAATTGAAAAAAATAAATTATATGTTAATTTTTTCATGTCATCGTTTTTCATACAAAGTTATATGTTAGAGCTGTATGTGCCAATTTGTATCACATAATTACGCTCAACAAGGGTATTCATAACTTAATACCATCTCAAAAAGGGCATTATCTTATCAACAAAATGAGAGAATAAACGTACCTAAAACAGCTGGTTCGTTGAGTTTGAACTATTTTGACCCCTAAAAAGCAGATTTTTGCATAGACAAAAAAATCTTTCAATGAAAAATTTCGTATTTCCAAAAGTCGTAGAACAAATCTCCAATTGGGCGTAGAATAAGCCCCTTTCGTTTTAGCATATATATTATGTATCACCTTGTATCGCTTGATCTTTCTACTTTGTATGAAAATGCCCCCTACATTATACAGAACACTTAGATACTATCGAACATTGGCAATACAGAAATATGTTATTGGTAACCATTTATTACTATTTTCACATTTAATAGCGTAATTTTTGGAAAACCTGTTTTTATTAAAAAAAAATTGAATATGTTTTATGCGATATTTTTTATATATAATATACCTATTTTTTTAATAAAAGTATATAAATTCAGATTTTCCGAAAATCCGCTCGCAGATAATGGTTAAATATATTATTTATCTAAAACAAACAAACATAAAGACTAAACAACAGACAATATCAGAATTTTCAAAAATCTTATTGCGAGAAGTTTAAATGTGCACCTAAAATTAAGAAAAAAAAAATGGCAACAACACACATGAATAGGAATTCACAGTCGAAAATAATATATATTATCGTTACCCCGTAACGTGTTTTTTTTTAATTCTTGTCTACATCTCGTATGACGACATCCATTTTCTTGGATACATTCTGGATGACAACCCAGTCCTTGATTTGCCAAAAATATTAAAAACGGTTTGTTGCCCGTTTCTTCTAGTTTTTAGACAATTCATGATGATGATCCTTGCAAAATTGGTTTAAACTTAAGATCGTTAAGAGGTACACTTAAGTTTTTTTTTTTCTAATTTGAGGATCAGATTTACACATCGACTGAGAATGCGACACCGGATGTTAAAATAAAAACTACTTCATAAAAATAGAAAAAACACCGCGCGTACCCAGAAAAGCTATATTTTTTAATGAAAAACATATCTTCAACTTTAGGACTCAGTTGTATTGCGTGCATCATCCTGAGGAATTAGAAGATAAATTAAATATCTTTAAAGGCCTTATTCATAATAGTAGTGGAAATAGAAAACTGATGTCTCAATTTTAAATCATATTTTATTAAATCAGTAAATCAGTAAATTTTCTAAAAAATTTAAATCAATTTCATTTTTTTTTTATTATTGTATCCTCTCCCCTCATCATCTTCGTTGACATGAAAGTGTCAAAATTTGAAGATAAACAAATATTTTGAATAACGCCTTAAGTATTAAAGAAAATGTTTTTCATGAAAAAAAAATGTATAACAGAAGCACTTTAAACATTATCTTAGAATAACTCACACTTTTTAAGAATCCGATGCCAAGTCTATACAATATGAACTAAAAACTAATCAACTTCACAGCATTAAGTTCGGGCAAGCATTTTTGGTGAATAGTGCCGTCCTCTTAATTATAACCATTAAAAACGGCATAGCTCTTTAGAAACACATACAAAATATTTATTTTTATAGATAATATAGGTACTTACTTAATAAAATAAAATGTATTTAAAGTAATTTATAGTAGATAATATAATTATCTAAATAACTGCATTTACAATGGAGTTAGAGAAAAGTAACAAAGAAAAATATAATATAGAAAATATGTTAACTTACTGGCTACACCTTGGACGACACCATCCATTGTGATGGCCACGAATTTTGCCCAACACTGGGATTATCCCAACATTCATAAACCATTACAGCTATTAATATAAAAAACAAAAATCTGTACAATTTATAGACATTTTGTTTGTACAAATGTTTATATTTACCGTGTTTTTGTGTTTTTAGATGATTATTTTTAGTATAATATATTTTTTTTGACTAGAAACCAACCTAGCATGGTAATCTTTGACGAATCTTTCAAATACAGAAGATCTGAATTTCCAAAATAAAATAGAAAATTTATAAACTTTGGGTATTATATTGACTTAGGCCATTTTTGATTAAAAAAAATATTTTGATTGCACATAAATAAATCGATAAAATAAATTCTGTTTTTAAATAAAATGTATAAATTTTAAAAAATATTTTTAAACATTATATAAATAGAAGTTTGTTATAAATCCACAAAAACACAGCAATTATTTAAATTTTATGGTACAGACCCTGTACAGTATTCAATAAGAACTATGAAGTATAAAATACCTAAACACAAAACATGAGTACCTATTTAATTAATAGAATTACCTAAATGGGGTCTGCACTTATTTTAATAAAATATACTTATATTAATAATAAAAAAAATAATCATGGAGAGATTATCGTCATCAAAAGATTTTAAATTTTCGATTGTGGAATGTCTCACTTCACTGGAGAATTCGCGATAAATCCTGAAACAAATGAATTAAATATAAATACAGAAAAGTAATATAATAAAATAAAAACGAATATAATACAAAATAAATATTATATAACTGCAGAAAAACGTGCTATAATTGCATAAAACATAACATAATTGCAAACAAAAATGTGTAATTGCGGAAGAGTAGGTAATATAACTACGGAAAACCCTAATATAATTGCGGATATAAAGTAAATGCAAAAACAAAAAAACGCATTGCACACACATTTAGGTCCCAAAAATGCATTGACGCGGCGGGGATTCGAACCCACGGCCGCAGGATTGGAAGGTGCGATCACTAGCTACAACAAAAATCAATGTCTACATATTTATATCAAAAAAATCATAAGGATCACTTTGAAACGTCTTAGAAGCTAGGTGAAGCCACCACCAGTGGGACTCACCTCATATCTATGCAATAATGGCGTTCCGTTATAATGTGGGTTTTCAGTATAGAAAAATGGTCGTTTCATTGTATTCTGCCCTAAAACAAAAACAAAATACTTATTTTTACATAAATTTATTGCATTTTTGTTGTTTTATATTCAAGTATATGCATACGTGTTTTTTATCTAGATTATACTTCATTTAGAATATTTATTAATTATTTTATAAAAATACACAAGAATCTGTTCACGTATTTTGATGCTTCGATCGATTTTTATGTTTTTTTTTTAAGATTATTATTGTGTTATTTGGAATCTAATCTCAAAGTCTAATAAAAACTTATTATTTATAAAATATGAGTTTATTTATTTCTGCAATAATGTTCAGCCTGACTTATTAAATGTCAATGATTCATGGCTACGCGTATGAGATTATATTTGTCGTATGCAGTTATTATGGTAATTATTTACTATATATATTAAAAAGTGATCTTTATATGAAAACTAGCTTGCGCACGCGGCTTCGCTAGCGTACCTTCTTCGGTACCTAGATGTAGGCTATTGTATATTTATAGGTAAAGAACTCTACCAATTCCAAGTAGCATCGAAATCGGTTTAGCCGTTACGGCGTCATTGAACCACAAACATCCGCGCAAACTTTCGCATTTATAATAAGCGGGTATCTGAACTGGGGGCCTAATTGCGTCCTATTGCCAGTCCTATCAAATGTTGACTTAATAACGGTAACAGACTGGCAGATGGTCCATCTGATGGTGCTTGCTTGTCGTGTCACTGATCTTTCTTGGTCATCCTGCATTAGGTCAGTGACCGGGTTGAAGTATGGTGACCCTGAAAAGGGTCTATGATCGTCGGTGAAAGAATCAGTGTATCTGATGGTAAGCGGTAGCCACTGCCCTATACGGCTGCAATACCTAGGACGCGAGAATAAGCCCCTTTAAATAAATAAATAAATAAATATTCCGGACATTCTTCTTTAGTTATAGCATCCTCTCAGCCTTGTTACCTACCTACTAAGTACCTACGCTTAATTTTATTTTGTGTTATTGTTACCTGGTGTTGTTTCTTCTGTTTGCTATTATCTCTGTCTGTGCTGTATTTGTGTGTGTGTCAAATAAACAATTTATCTATATATAATTTATATTTTTTTTAATTGGTTGTTAATTATATATCTATTATGTATATCAGTCTCTGGTACCCATAGTACAGGCTATGCCTAGTTTGGGATCAGTTGACAATGTGTGATATGTCCGGAATATTTATTATTATTATTCACGTATATTTAATTAAAATCTCATTTATAAAATACATGTTTTACTACAAAAGTACATCTTAATATCAAAAACGAATATCAAAACAACTATTATAGTAAAAAATATATATAAAAATGGAGAACCACGGACCGCGAAGCTCGGCTCAAGCGGTCGGTGGCTAGGGCTGCAGAGAGAGGAACCTCCTGACTATGCGTGCCGAGTCCAGGAGTACCGCCCTCTGTATCTGGCCCTTATTATTATTATTATCTATCTATCTATCTAGTTGACCTTATCCACAGGAGAGACAGAGTCAATACGTGTGGAGCTGACTAGGCCGCGGGCTCTCACGATGTTTGCACTTTACAAAATATCTCGCTAAGAATTCGGGAGCTAATAGCTCTTATAATATAAAATTAATAATATATATACTTACATAGTTGCGTGTGAGCTGCTAAGGCGTTCTGTTTAGCTATGAGTAGTTCCGGACCCGGCCGCGACAGTGGATCGTAGTAGCCTGCAAACACAGCACTTTTAGGAGGAGGTAGGGCACAGCGAGATTTTCTCGTTCTGAATTGGAGCAGCCCGCCTGGAGAGGTACCTCCACCTTACAGAAGATCGCAGCCAAATAACATTATTTGTTTCAAATAGTGTTGTGTTCCTGCGGTGAGTAAGGTTGCCAGAGCTCTTTAGGGGGGAGGGGGTTCGGGGTCGGCAACGCGTGCGTGATGCCTCTGGTATTGCAAGCGCTCATAGGCTACGGTAACCGCTTACCAACAGGTGGGCCGTATGCTTGTTTGCCATCTCAGTTGTATAAAAAAAACAGATCATCATCATCATTTCAGCCGTACGACGTCCACTGCTGAACATGGCCTCCCCCACAGACAGAGCGAATTCCTTATCATGTGGGGGGATTTGCCCATACTCACCACGCTGGGCATGCGGGTTGGCGAGCGCAGTTAGAGCTATCGTTGTTGAAATGAGGGACGCTGCTGCCCATCCCCTAGCTTTTTTCCCTTAGTCGCCTCTTACGACATCCGCGGATAGGTAGATATGGAGGGGCTTATTCTTTGGCCGGGGCCACCACGGCCATTCGTTAAAACTTGGAATAGATAAAGTTCTTTACCTAGAATAGCATATAGGCTACTTTTTTATGTAGGTACCACGCGAACGAAGCCGCGTGCTTAAGCTAGTATTTCATATGCCCAAGAGCTTCGGCACCAGCTTCATTCGTTCCATGGCGTAGATGGTATCGCATTGCTGATACAATGCGAAGATGCGGGTTCTTATTCCGCTGGTTCGAAAATTTTGGGTAGCATTAAAAACTTGTGTCATCAACAACCTGTAGAAGTCCACTGCTGGACTGCCTCCCCCCAAAGAGTACCACGACGAACGGTCTTGAGCCTTCTCCATCCACCGACTTCCCGCAACGTTCACAATGTCATCGGTCCATCGGGTGGGGGGGCCTTCCAACACTGCGTCGCCCGGTTCGTGTAAAAACTTGTGAAATAGGCCAACAGTTAGCGATCAGTCATATTGAAATTCATTTACCTGGCACATTATTGTGGCTAGTTGGGGGGTAGTACGGACTACCCTGGGGTTGCATCACACTGTCACAGCCTGCAATGTAAAATGCATGATATTAGCAGTTGGGGGGTAGTACGGACTACTTAGCACAATACAAGCTGATTCATCCTACTAATATTACGAATGCGAAAGTTTGTGAGGATGTTTGTTGTTCAATCACGCCGTAACGGCTCAACCGATTTCGTTGAAACTAGGAATATAAAGAGTTCTTTACCTAGATAGATAGATAAGAAATTTATTTGGCACTACAGACAAACACAATTAAGGTGAGGGTTTAATTATTTTATGATTTTGTAATTGTTTTTTCTCAATAACCGCATAACGCACAGTTTTGATTTTTATGGCAAAGATGGCTTGAGCATTTTATTTACGTAAATCCAAGACAGAAACGCGATTGGTAAAACTTTTCTCCATAGATTTATTTTTTAAAGTTGGGTCCTCTGCAACAGTTTTTTCGAAAATACTCTGAGACTATCTAACAAAAATAACTTTTTTTAAATATTTTTTTAGACAATAGCATTGGGTACCTAAATCCAAGACACTTTAAAAAAAAATAGATTGTTTTTGCGATTATCGATATTTTCTTATATTTCGCTTACGTCGATTACTTTCGAGCGCCTTCTAACGCTTGCTATCTCTTTCCACATTCAATTACAGTACATAGCGCTGTCACTTTCTTCACTCCGCCCACTCGACAATTTATTATAATTTTTGTATCCTCTTAACATAGATAAACCATTTTAAACTAAAGTACATACAATAGGTAGGTATAAATATACAAAACAGCAATTTTTGAAAAGTAGGTATCTTAGAGTAGGTAAGTTTGCGTGTCCTGCAGTACAACAAATAGGCTATGGCTCAGTGAAATATTTTGCTTAAAAGCAAAAACACAGATTTTCAGCCAAAACCTGATCGAGAGCGAGCAGAACGAGTACAAACGAACAATGCGTAGGTACCTAGCTGTGAATTTGTGTTACCTCCTGAATAAATGAATAAATTTACCTAGAATAGCATATTGGCTACTTTGTATGTACCCAGGTGGTTGCAACTGAACAACAGACTGGGTAATCAAATTCATAAAATGAATGGTTCACCCTCAAAGGATCACAGTGAACAAAGTAATAGGCCGGACAGGCTTAGCCGTGTACAAGCGAAACAGTTTCATAATTGGTAAGGCGGAAATTTTGGTGATAGAACCACGCGAGCGAAGCAGCGTGCGGAAGCTGGTCTATTATAAATTGTAGTACTGTACGTACCATTAGGTTCGTCCGGGTCTTGCTTGACTTGCTGTTGTATGTGGTCCAGTAGGCGCTGTTGCATTCTCCTCTCGTTGTACGGGTTTGCACCTACAAACAAACAAACATTATTTACTAGTTATAAAGATCTTCGGCGATCTGTGTTGTGGCACCATTTTGAAAATTATGATATTTATATATTAGGCCAGGCGACTCCACCTCCCACTATGCCAACACGGCTCAACCAGTGATAAACATTCACTTAATTGTCCCTTAGTCCTATCGTACTGTACGGCCGGTATTTTAGCAAGGGTCGGGCTACCTCCCACTAAGCCAACACAGCTCAACCAATGATAAACACTCACCTAATTGCTCCTTAGTCCTCGCGTAGTGCACGGCCGGGATTAGATCGAGGCGAGCCACCTCCCACTACGCCAACACAGCTCAACCAGTGATAAACACTCA
This sequence comes from Anticlea derivata, assembly GCA_947579855.1. Classification (NCBI taxonomy): domain Eukaryota; kingdom Metazoa; phylum Arthropoda; class Insecta; order Lepidoptera; family Geometridae; genus Anticlea; species Anticlea derivata. The sequence continues at coordinate 654,407 of OX388287.1, read as the reverse complement.
CCTAATTGCTCCTGAGTCCTCTCGTAATAATCAGCCGGGAATTGAAGCTTCGGATCGAAAGTCGAGCTACCTCCCACTACACCAACACGCCCCAACCAGTCATAAAGACTCACCTAATTGCTCCATAGTCCTCTCTTAGTGCACGGCCAAGTGTCACCTAGCGATTACTACCACTAAATTGTCGTGCCCTATGAGGGCTCATGTTGAAGCTATATACCTATAGCTTCAACATGAGCCCTCATAGGGCACGATATATGTTACCACATATAATAAGATTTTTTGCTGTACAACTTGAGCACAATACACTATTCTATTCTACTCTAGAAGCTACGGATCGAAAGTTGAACTACCTCCCACTACACCAACACAGTTCAACCAGTGATAAACACTCACCTAATTGCTCCTTAGTCCTCGCGTAGTGCACGGCCGGGATTAGATCGAGTCGAGCCACCTCCCACTACGCCAACACAGCTCAACCAGTGATAAACACTCACCTAATTGCTCCTGAGTCCTCTCGTAATAATCGGCCGGGAACTGAAGCTTCAGATCGAAAGTCGAGCTACCTCCCACTACACCAACACGCCCCAACCAGTCATAAAGACTCACCTAATTGCTCCTTAGTCCTCTCTTACTGCACGGCCAAGTGTCACCTAGCGATTACTACCGCTAAATTGTCGTGCCCTATCAGGGCTCATGTTGAAGCTATAGATAACATAAATAATAAGATATTTTCTGTACAACATGAGCACTATAAACTATTCTATTCTAGAAGCCACGGATCGAAAGTTGAACTACCTCCCACTACACCAACACAGTTCAACCAGTGATAAACACTCACCTAATTGCTCCTTGGTCCTCTCGTACATGTACTTATCATCGTCCGTGATATCAATCTCCTGCTTGATATGGTTCTCATTGAAAAAGCTGTTTTCAATCCGATGCTGTTCATGCCTTTCCTGCAAAATCTGTAAATTGTGCTGTTGGCTCCTCAAGATCTCCGCACTGTCCGAGTAATTGTTCTGGTACAGGTACGGGTTCGGTTCCCTGGGGTATGTTTTGTCATAGTACAAGTCTGGTAGCTTTGCGTACCCTTCCTGTAATTGTTTTTGGTATAACTCCTTAAGGTCGTATCCGTTTGTGTGTGATTTCCTCTCTAGGGCATATTTCTCTGCCTCTTTGTTATATTCCTCGTTGGTCTGTGGTATGTAATCGTCTGGTTTTGAGTAGTTTTTGGGTTTTTCATATGTATCCTTTGGGTAATTTGCATCTCTCGGGTACCCTTCTTTGTACAGATCATCTTTGCTATATCCTTCTTTTGGATAATCTTTACCGTATCCTTCTTTTGGATAATCTTTACTGTACCCTTCCTTTGGGTAATCTTTACTGTATCCTTCTTTCGGGTAACCTTCCTTGTACAGATCATCTTTGCTGTATCCTTCTTTAGGGTAATCTTTTCCCGGGTAAGTGTCCTTGTACCCGTCTTTCGGGTAGTTTTCGCCATCTTTCATTGGGTAGTCGGTATCCTTCGGGTATCCGTACTGGTCCACTTCGGAGCTGTAAGACTTTTCTGAGACCTCGCTATAGCTGTTGTTGGGTTGGGTGTCGTCATCTTCGTTCTGCACCGGGTCGGTTTGCATGATGGCGTCCTGTTTCTTGGGTTTGGGGGGGTGGGGGAGGGAGAGGGGGAGGGGGTGCTGGGGGGAGATGTTGTTCGCCATGTGGCCTAGCGTCTGTAGACGATACGCGAGCTGGAAAGAGAAAAAAATATTAGTCACGCATAACCTACTAATTTATTTATTTATACTTCCACACTTAAACTTAGTATATGGAGGACTTAATGCTAAAGCATTTTCTACCAGTCATCCTGGGCGTGCAAAAAGATGGTGAGGCGTGACAATTATACTAAACTTAGAAATAACTTACTTAAATAGTAAACATACTTAGTTATAGTGATATATACGTACGTACGCGCAATTAATACTACTTATATTATAAATGCGAAAGTTTGTGAGGATGTTTGGATGTTTTTGTTTCAATCTGGCCTCATAGCTTAGTTGGTAGTAACTCTGCCTTCTGCGCTAGAGGTCGCGGGTTCGATTCCCGCACTGGACAAACATTTGTGACTAACACAGATGTTTGTGCTGTGTCTGGGTGTTAAATATATATGTATTAAGTATATCAGTCTCTGGTACCCATAGTACAGGCTATGCCTAGTTTGGGATCAGTTGACCGTGTGTGATATGTCCGGAATATTTATTTATTATTTATTTATTAATCACGCCCAAACGGCCGAATGGATTGGACGGAGATTATAGTCTGGAATAGCATATAGACTACTTTTTATCTAGGAACCACACGAGCGAAGCCGTAAGCGGAGGCTTATGAATAATAAATAGCACACAACAGTCACATACATAGTCCTGACCCCACACTAGATCCCTGTGTCGTGGGTATCAGAAACTACGAGCAACTAGTTCAATCGGCACCACACTGAAGCTTTAAATTCAATTTGTAAAAAGGGATCATCGAAAAAAATGATAGGCCCCAAGCCGTTTTTGTTGCCTGATGCTTGTAGGCTTGGTCGCGAGGAACAGGCATAGCTTCACCTAGTTTCTAAGACGTTTCAAAGTGATCCTAGTGATTTTATTGAAATAAAAGCCCTTTGACTTTGACCTAATGCGTGACCAAAAAAGAACCAGTGTCGCGGCGAATGATGTGACGCAGCTTCGAATGTAAACACGTTAAAATTCATAAATTTACATCACGATGATTATGAAATGAATCACATCCTACTAATATTATAAATGCGAAAGTTTGTGAGGATGTTTGGATGTTTGTTGTTCAATCACGCCGTAACGGCTCAACCGATTTCGTTGAAACTTGGAATATAAAGAGTTCTTTACCTAGAATAGCATATAAGGTACTTTTGATGTAGGAACAACGCGTGCGAAGCCGCGGTCGGAAGCTAGTATGTTTTATATGTTATTGTTGCAATTGTGGTTTGCACTGCAGACTCATTCCATTGTTTAAATTATTTGCGTAGGTCGAAACATTATCACTATTAATAAGATAATAATAATAATATTAAAATTTCGCGTTTTCCTTATAATATTAATAAATAACACCCAACTGTCACATACATAGTCCTGACCCCACACAAGGATTCCCTGTGTCGTGGGTATCAGAAACTACGAGTAACACACAACACCCAGACTCGAAACTAATACTTAATAGATCATGCTACATATGTCCCGCTGCGGGAATCGAACCCGCACCCCTTGCGTCTCGGACGGGCACTCGCCCACTACGCCACCGAGGTCGTCAAGACAGAAGTATTTAGTCTAAAACTTCCAGAGCGACTGGCTGACTTCCGAGCTCAGAGAGCTTCAGAGATCAGTCAGTCTGGGAAGCTAAGGGGGTCATCGACCTACAGAATGACCTAGAAACAACCAATGACAGGACGAAGTCTAACTACCCTACCTGGTTTCCCGTCCAGAGACACAAGACCTGGGTTGAATGGAGGGAAATGAGTTAAAATTTGGTTTAAATAATTACGTTTTAATAACTAAATAAAAACGACTTCAAATTAACAGAAAAAAAAACAGTTTTTTTTTCAGTCTATAAATCATATGTAAATCTTGGTACCATCCTCCTGCACAAACTAGCACATAAAAGATTGGAACCCAAAACAGCAGATATTTGCAGTGTATATTATATAAACACCTTTCTGACTCAAAATTCCGTAGCACCCTGTAGGTATATCTATCTCTTTTCCTTGACCATCATCAAAGCGAGATGCAAACTTATAAAAACCGAATTATATAGTTACATGAAATAAAAAATAGTAACATGCAATGAACTAATAGCTACATGCAATAAACTAATAGTGACATGTAATTAGTATTGTAATTAATGTATTAATTAATAGTGACTAGGCTTGGTCGCGAGGAACAGGCGTAGCTTCACCTAGTTTCTAAGACGTTTCAAAGTGATCCTAGTGATTTTATTGAAATAAATGCCCTTTGACTTTGACTTTGAATTAAATAATTAAATAAGTTACCTGAAATGAAATAATGCAAAACAAAAAAACCAAAAGAAGAAATTATTTAACAATTGAGTGAACTTGAAATGACAAGTACAGTCATGATCTGTATTTTCATGTTTTTTTTTTTGAAAAATTTGAAAAAGTTATGTAGGTCGAGAAATTAGGACTTTCACCCGAAAAATAAGTTATGTTGTACTTACGACACTATTGTCATGATCCTGGCTTCCCATTGGTCCGTCGGGAGTGTTGGAGAGAGGCAGCGGGTGGTGATGGGGCATGGGCATCTGCCACTTGTCGGTCTTATCGCTGGAATATACACAGGGCAACTCATGAGTTTTTAGTGAAAATTTAGTGTGTTTACTTAGTTAGCGATTTTGCTAAAATTTCGTCGAGTCTGGTCAGTCAGTGAGAGCACTGGTGGAGTGGTGGTAGCGGCCTCGCCTTCCGATCCACTGGTCGTGGGTTCGAATCCCGGTCAAGATAATGTGACATGTGCACGAAAGGAGACTCTAAGAGGCGCACTTTAATAGACATAGACAAACATTTACTCACAAACTTGGCACACAATACACATCACAATATAAGCAAGACACAGAGCACGAAAATATTAAACAAAGACAGAGAGGTAACACACACAAACTTATTGAAAAGAACACGTGAATGAACGCCCTGTATGCCCATACCTCAACCTAATCACTGACCTTATAACAGGTTGACCAAGAAATAATCAGTGACACGATAAGTAACCAGTGGCCTCATTGTCTAACTCAACTTCAAATTGGAATAGGCTTCAAATGTCAACTCTAGGCGAAGATGCGGGTTCGAATCCAGCTTGTTCCATTATCTGTAGCATTTTTTAAAGTAGATATTGCATGCTTGGCTTTGTAGATTCTGATGTGCTGGCCACTTGGGGGTGTTAGGGGGTAGTCAGAGGCGCTTACCATTCTTCCTTCTTTCCGTCGCGGTACTTAACGGTGCGGCTTTTACGGATGACCATGACGGTGCCATCAGGGTTCAACTTGGGCAGGTTCTGAGAAGGGACGGCATCCTTGCTCAAGGTTTTCCACTGTCCTGCAAAACCACACTAATATTATGAATGATGATCATCATCATCACTGTGACGGCAGCAGACATCTTATGGCAAGGCTGAAAAGCAGCGTAGCTGAGCCCTCGACCATTTCACCTGTCTACCTACATACACACCAAAACATGTAAATTACCAATTGTATCTTTATAACAGTAAAACTGTGTGTAGGAATTCTTGGTGAATAAATGCCCTTTTTTTTTTAATCATTTCAGCCATAGGACGTCCACTGCTGAACACAGGCCGAGGGAACCGATTTTGATGATAATTGGTATGGAGATAGCTTAAACCCTAAGGTATATAAAGGTTACTTTTTATATTTCAGTAGTTTTTTTCCCGAACTTTTCAAATGCATTTTTGGTTTTTTTTACGAAATTATTAAACGAACAGCTGAATAATTTTGGGTTTGATTGTTCATAGGTCATAGTTATTTAGGTATTCCATAAAACAAGTCATTATTATAAAATACACAACATATTATACAAAACAAAATAACAAAATATTCCTAACTAATTTAACCACTTGAACACTTGATTGAACTAATTTGATCTCAAAAACAGCAGATTTTTGCATTCTTAAAGTTATAGAACAAACTTTATTGCCAATTGGATGTAGAATAAGCCCCTTTGGGGATGGCATACAAATTATGAATCATCTTGTATTAGCACATACGAACATGAGTAATTAATCGGGGGTTCCCGAGATTTATCAGGAAAAACTATTGTTCTTCGCGGTACATCATAAATAAATAAATATTCCGGACACATCACACACGGTCAACTGATCCCAAACTAGGCATAGCCTGTACTATGGGTACCAGAGACTGATATACATAATAGATTAATATTTAACACCCAGACACAGAACAAACATCTGTGTTAATCACACAAATGTTTGTCCAGTGCGGGGATCGAAGGCAGAGTTACTACCAACTGAGCTTTGGCCTCACATAATTATCACTTGAATATAACTATTAATATTAATATATGTGGACTGAACGTGGTTTGAATTGGCTATAATGTTCAAACTGCTATGGAGAGAGCTATCAGAGTTTCACTGCGTGATAAAATTCGAAACGAGGCAATCCGTAGAAGAGCAAAGGTCACCATAGCTCTCAGAATTAGCAAGCTGAAGTGGCAGTGGGCAGGCCATATCAAAGCCAAAGTTAAAAGGCGTGTATTTCAATAAAATCACTTGGATCACTAGAAACTAGGTGAAGCTACGCCTGTGCCTCGCGACCAAGCCTTCAAGAATCAAGAAACAAACACGGCGCGCGTGACGCACATTTTTCTCGATGATCCTTTTTCACAAAATGGAATATATAGCTTCAGTGTGGTGAAGATCGAACTAGGATAGGCTCAAACGAAGAATAATCTAATTATAATCTATAATAAATAAGAGCTTATACAAATGTGAAAATGAACATGACAAATGTGAGCTTCAATATAGCTCGCAGAACCGACAACCGTGGCAGAACAAACGTTCTCGAATCACCACGAACCGGGCGACGCAGTGCTGGTAAGGAAGTTTGAAAGTAGTGACGGAAAAGTTGAGAAAGTATCTTTAGCGTGGTATGGGCATGTCATGAGGAGGGATGAAAGTCATGTAACGAGAAGAGCGATAGGTATGAATGTGGATGAATTTAAGAGTGAATTTATGACGGCTAACAGAAGAGAGTGGAAGAGGAAAACATGTTACTGCCGACTCCACATAATGTGGGACAAGGGCAGGAAGACGTCCATAGGCCTCCCCCAAAGAGTTCCATGACGAACGGTCTTGAGCCTTTTCCATCCACCGACTTCCCACAACCTTAACAATGTCGTCGGTCCATCGGGTGGGGGGCCTTCCAACACTGCGTCGTCCGGTTCGTGGTCGCCACTCGAGAACCTTTGTTCCCCAACGGTTGTCGGTTCTGCGAGCTATATGGCCGTGTGTACTATGTCCGGAATATTTATTTGTTTATTTTATTTATTCTCGTCACTCATGCTGATGATGAGGATGAATGTTCAACACGGTGACCTTTCTGAACTACGAGTATATTCGTGTTTTATATCACAAACAAAAACAATTATTTAGAACAAGCAAACTGCTTTTCCCGGCATTAATTCGACAAGCCGCATGGTCGGGAATCCCAGTGACGTCCATTAAATATGTTGACGATAAGGAAGCACAAACATTTTGTCATCATATTCATCCATACGGATAGTATGGATGAATATGATGACAAAATGTTTTACTTATATTATAAACGCGAAAGATTGTAAGTATGGATGGATGGATGGATGTTTGTTACTATTTCACGTAAAAACTACCGAATGGATTTTAATGAAACTTCACAATAATATAGCTTATACATCAGAATAACACATAAATAATAAAATATCATCATCATCATTTCAGCCGTACGACATCCACTGCTGAACATGGCCTCCCCCACTGACAGAGCGAATTCCTATCATGTGGGGGGATTTGCCCATACTCACCACGCTGGGCATGCGGGTTGGCGAGCGCAGTTAGAGCTCATAATAAAATATAATAAATAAATATTCCGGACATATCACACACGATCAACTGATCCCAAACTAGGCATAGCCTGTAATTTGGGTACCAGAGACTGATATACATAATAGATAAATATCTAACACCCAGACACAGAACAAACATCTGTATTCATCACACAAATGTTTGTCCAGTGCGGGAATCGAACCCGCTACCTCTAGCGCAGAAGGCAGAGTTACTACCAACTAAGCTAAGAGGCCTGTCTAAAGGTGTCTGAGGTGTGTCTGTCATAGGCTACAATTTATAAAGATATTGTGTGAATTGTCCAAAATATGACTACTATACTAGCTACTCGAAATACTAATCCTGCGCAGACGAAGTCGCGGGCACCAGCTAGTATACTATAACAAAGTCAAAGTCAAAAGGCCTTTATTTCAATAAAATCACTAGGATCACTTTGAAACGTCTTAGAAACTAGGTGAAGCTATGCCTGTTCCTCGCGACCAAGCCTACAAGACCTATGCCTAGCTTCCACCCGCGGCTTCGCTCACTTGGTACCTACATAAAAAGCCTATATGCTATTCTAGGTAAAGAACTCAATCTATTCCAAGTTTCAACGAAATCGGTTGAGCCGTTACCGCGTGATTGAACAACAAACATCCGCACAAACGTTTATAATATTAGTAGCATATTATTAATGCGAGAGTAACTCTGTTTTGTTTACGACTACCTCGGTGGCGTAGCGGGCGATTGCCCGTCCGAGACGCAGGGGTTTCTATATTTTTTTTTTTTTTTTTTTTTTTTTTATATTTCGGACATATCACACACGGTCACAACTGATCCCAAACTAGGCATAGCCTGTACTATGGGTACCAGAGACTGATATACATAATAGAATATTTAACACCCAGACACAGAACAAACATCTGTGTAAGTCACAAATGTTTGTCCAGTGCGGGAATCGAACCCGCGACCTCTAGCGCAGAAGGCAGAGTTACTACCAACTGAGCTATGAGGTCAGTCAAAATCCCGCTGCGGGACAAATATTTGCATGATCAGCAAATATTAATTCCGGGTCTGGGTGTTGTGGTAGCATGGTACTCGTAGTTTCTGATACCCACGACACAGGGGATCCTAGTGTGGAGTCAGGACTATGTGACTGTTGGGTGTTATGTGTTTCAACCCCTTAGGCGACGCAGCGGGGGTTGAAATTTGAATGAAATCAACATCACGCGAACAAAGTCGCGCTGTTTCCACTAGTTTATCTTATAATTAGACAAATATGCATTATACACGGAAACCAGCCATTTAGCAGCGAATTAAAATTCATCATTTTGGCTCCGTACACAAGAAAATACAATTTATTTTTGTGTAAATCTCATTGTTTATTATTGCAACAATTAAGTTATTTTAACCTTGCTTGAAACTTGCATTTGCAAATATTTAAACAGCATGCAAGTCAAATTTAATATTTTTTGTCGGGCGAGATAAAATGTATGTTTTTTTTTTACATTTTTAATCTAACACTATTGTTATTAACTCAATGTGATGTATTCGTATCCAAGAGTCGTGGGTTCGAATCCCAGTGGTCAAGTCCAATAGATTTTTCACTCCGGCGGAAGGGGGGTCGGGGTCGGCAAAGCGTGCGTGATGCTTCTGGTATTGCAAGCGTTCATAGGCTACGGTAACCACTTACCAACAGGTGGGCCGTACGGTTGCCACCTTAGGTGTCTTAAAACTACCTACATACTTCATATGTTACTAATATTAAAAATAAAAATGCGAAATTTGGATGGATGGATGTAAATAGAACGGCTGAACGGATCTGGACGAAATTTGGCACACAGATTATAGTCTAGAATAACACATAGGTTACTTTTTATCCTCGTAGGTACGACGCGAGCGAAGCTGCGAGCGGAAGCTAGTGAGACATAAAACTTGGTTATTTGTTAGAGCATGCTAAAGGTGCGATTTTCAAAGCTTATCATAATTGTGCCTCAACGATCACCAACTTGTACCTGACATCGCGGTACAGTTCGGGGCGGACCAATAGTTTAAGATTAAGTGTTTCGGAACACCATTTTTAAATCACAATTTTTGTTGCAAGTTTTATAAATTAATCCTTATAAATGGCGAATCTGTCTACAAAACATACGCATTTAATAATTTCGATTTGATAACCGCGAAAAATGTCAAGGACACTGGCACGAGGAACAAGTCGTTAATTTGAGGAAAATATTAAGTTTACAGACACAATCTGATAGTTTTTTATAACACTGACCTGCCTCGTCACTTCGTACTTGAGATCTTGATTTTGCGACACCCCAGTTACGTGTACGGAAGCCTCAGGGCGCGAGCCCTATTCGCACTTGCCCGTCTTTTTTTTTTTGCCCCATACAAAAAATCACTTCTGTTTTTATTTTTACTACTTACCTATCTGTTTCACATTTTTTTTACCTATATAGGTACTACTTGTGAATTTTGTTTTTGGGACAAATAATTGCTCTTTCTTTATTTCAAAATGGATTTTATCCCAAAAAAATAACTCTAAAACCTCTGAAAATACGATTAATTAATCTGCGGTAAGCCCAGGTACTAAATTAGAGCGCAGTTGTCGGAAGTTACTAGATAATAGTTACCAAACCAAGCGGCTTCACCCGATTTTATTAAACCTTCCTATCCTGGAAACTCCTTTTGTGCACGATCGGGTTTCAAACCCACGACCCTTATGAAAGGTTACTGCCACTACTTCACCAGTGTAATAATAATTATCGAGGGTTTGCCTGTTGTAATGTTTCTCAGTAAAAGGAGATATATACCTAACAAAATGTATAATTTTGATATTTTCCTCGATCGGGAAAGCCCTGTATCCATCACTGTTTAATATATCTACTTAAAAACAACCCTGTATATATTATCAGATAGTCTCCGATTCTATAATTTTGGGTTGAATTAGGGAAACAAGCTAGGGGATGGGCAGCAGTGTACTTTAACAACGATAGGCTTGGTCGCGAGTAACAGGCGTAGCTTCACCTAGTTTCTAAGACGTTTCAAAGTGATCCTAGTGACTTTATTGAAATAAACGCCTTTTGACTTTGACTATAGCTCTAACTGCGCTCGCCAACCCGCGTGGTGACAAAGTCCCCTCACATGATAGAAAGTCGTTCTGGAAATCTGTGGAGGCCTATGTTCAGCAGTGGGCGTCCTACGGCTGAAATGATGATTATTAGGACTAATCAATATCCTACTCATCATCATCATCATTTCAGCCGTACGACGTCCACTGCTGAACATGGCCTCCCCCACAGACAGAGCGAATTCATAATCATGTGGGGGGATTTGCCCATACTCACCACGCTGGGCATGCGGGTTGGCGAGCGCAGTTAGAGCTATCGTTGTTAAAATGAGGGACGCTGCTGCCCATCCCCTAGCTTTTTTCCCTTAGTCGCCTCTTACGAAATCCGCGGATAGGTAAATATGGAGGGGCCTATTCTTCAGCCGGGGCCACCACGGCCAATATCCTACTAATATTATTAAATGCGAAAGTCAAATCAAAGCTGTGCTAGCAGGTTTAATAGTACAAATCGTGAGTTGTACCTACTATTAAACCCTTTGAAAATCAGGGGATTCGCGAATATATGTATACGTGTGACGTAATAGTATGTACATACGTAAGTTATATTTCATCATCATCATCAGCCTGATGAAGTCGTAAAAAACGGAGCTCTTAAAGGATCACTTTGTTGTACATCTGTTTGTCTGTCTGTCAAGACCCTTTTTCTCAGAAACGGCTAAAGGTATAAATTTGAAATGTATACCAACATGTGATGTGTCCGGAATATTTATTTATTTAGTGGTACAAGATTCATAACTTGGGCGCTTGATATGATTATCAATGCTTATTATGAAACATGAATCACATTTTCCGATTCGAGAGCTGACCCCCGACATTATAACGTCGTCACACATCCCGGGAGACACATTTATTATCACCACGATAAGACTAATCTTTTCCTGAACCCTATGTGGATATTTTGGTTATTAAGTTAGATTTCAGGAGGAGGTACGGCACAGTTAGATTTTCTCGTTCTGAATTGGAGCAGCCCGCCATGGAGGGAGGCCGGGGGAGGGGGTTTGGGGTCGGCAACGCATGTGTGATGCCTCTGGTATTGCAAGCGCTCATAGGCTACGGTGGCCGCATACCAACAGGTGGGCCGTAACCTTATTTGCCACCTCAGTTGTATAAAAAAGCTACGCTGGTGGGGTGGTAGTGGCCCCGCCTTCCGATCCACAGGTCGTGGGTCCGAAACCTGACGTGCACCAATGGAATTTCCATTCGGAAAATGTATGTGCGCTGTGCTAGTGCTCTTAAACGGTGAAGGAAAACATCGTGAGGAAACCGGCATGTCCTAGAAATTCGAAGACATCTACATGGAAGGAGCCTCTAAGAGGCGCACTTTTATCCTTTCACTACACTGATTCTTTCATCGACGGTCATAGGCCCGTTACAGGGCCTCCATACCTCAACCTGATTGTACATACATACATACATAAAATCACACCTGTTTCCAAGAGGGGTAGGCAGAGACCATGGCTTTCCACTTGCTACGATCCTGACATACCCCTTTTGCTTCATTCACTCTCATCACATTCCTCATACATGCTCGTCGGTTTAGGGTACTCAACCTGATCATCGACCTAATAAAGGATGCTTGCTTGCTTGTGTGTGTTGTGTCACTTATTATTTCTTGGTTGTATTAGGTCAGTCACCAGATTGAGGTATGGTGGCTCTGAAAAGAGTATGATCGTTGGTGAAAGATGACCAAGAAAGAATCAGTGACACGACAAGAAGGAAAACTGACTTTTACAATGACTACTCTTTTATTCTGGTGATATAAACAACACTAACATCCGTACAAGACTGTATGGTTAAAACATCAATATTCATAGAAAACTTGAGGATTATTTGAACACCTCAGTGGGGTAGCAGGCGACTGCCCGTTTGAGACACAAGGGACAAATGTTTGCAGGATCTGCAAGTGTTTGTGCCAGGTTTGGTTGTTGTGGTGCCATGGTATTGTAGTTTCTGATACCTGTTACTGGTGTTTATCCAGAGAACAGAACCCGCAACCTCTAGATTATGAATAGAAGGATAAGATTTATAATCAGGATTTTAACTACAGGCGGGATTTGAACTCACAACCCTCCCCGAGATATGAAGATGCTAGAACCAGCCGAGCTACAGAGTCCACATCTCCCCTGTAGTAATCTTTTAAACATTCTTCAGCTCCTAGTCAAGCTATCGGAGCTTGAGGCAAATTTAATAGAGATCATCTGATAAAAAACATATTACCGGATGATGTTGTTTCTGCTACATCTGTCAATGCATTCAATGTATTGTAGTAGTTTTTCTGCAACAAGGCTGCTGGTGCCTTTATTATTGTTTTTAAGGGTTTTATTATTGTTTATATGGGTTCTTACTTAGTTACATGGGTATGTGGCTCGGACAAAATCTGTGGACTGTGACTTTGGTGTGGACCAGTGTGGTGAAAGGATACATTAGCAAGGTCTTTCACACAGTTCTGGCCTTAGTAATCAATGTGTGGAAAATATACGTTGAAAACAAAAGCGAATGAGTCATACAAGCGAATGAACATGGAAAAACCAAAATACCTTTATGCTTACCCATTGTAGTGACGTTGTAATCGGCCTGCGTGAAGTGGAGACTGCAGACTTTAGAGTATTTTGTGTAAGGTTTGCCGCGTTTCAAGATAATGTTCCATTTATCCGCCATAGACTCGTCGCGAGGGAACCTGTGAAATTTCACGTTCTTCGTCTTGCCGGCGAGTGACGTGCATTGCGGAACAGTGCAATAATAACCCATTTTTGGAAATCCCGAACGCTTTTGTGTTTCACAACATCGGATCCCGAAAACTTGTTGGCGCGCGACACATCAAAACTCACTGGTGCCTCCGGCGAGTTACATAAAAACGTTTGATGATTGCTATTATTTGTTGCAATCCTTATCACGTTGGTAAAAAAATGGAATCATCACACAATAGCCTTGAAATAATTGACATGTATCACCTCCTATTCCCTTCCCACTTTCAGTAAAAAATGGCCACTTGGTCTTGAGTACCATAGACAGAGTTTTTTTTTATTTCCTGTGTGATGGGATATGATTAATCGACTAAATCCATAAAAAGTAAATGAACAAAAATAGACAACACTAAATAAGGGGGGGCTCATACATATTAAAATATTTTTTAGAAACAAACACCGTCTTTTCTTTATTCTATAGGACTAACATGTAACAGATGCAATTTTGATATTGTTTGTCTGTTAAAAAAAGTTCTTTTGCCTTATTAATTCAAAGTCAAAAGTTTTACACTGTATTGATAATTAAAGTTTAGCCTTTACATTTGAAGAAGAAATCTGAACCGTAGACAATTTAAGTTATTTTTCATAAGGCAACATCCGCCATTTTTTCTGTTTTGGTAAATGTCGGCGCTTGGTGTTTATGCGCCAAGTTTTGTTTGTTTTTATAAAATTCCGCCTTTACAAAGCAGTAACGACTGTGTTTTAAGTTTAGCTATGTTATTTTATGTGATAAATTGTGCGCGGTGTTGACAAAATGCCATATTACTGTACAGTGCCGCGGTGCACGTCGATGGCAGGCAAAGCGAAGAATGTGTCGTTCCACCAGTTTCCTCGAGACGAGGAGCTCGCCAGACTATGGAACGATATCCTAAAACGAGGAAAACCCTACACAAAGTACTCTAAAGTCTGCAGTTTGCACTTCAAGCCTGAAGACTACACTATCACAAGCGTCGGTAAAAACAAGGGTATGCTTGCACGTTTGATTTTTCTATCTAGCAGGTAGGTATCTATACCTATCCTTCTATTCAGGTACTTATTACCTGCGGGCTAATTACGGTTACGGGCCTCGTTCGAGTTTTTCTACTATGCGCGTCGTTAGCCGCCTAAAATAACAGTACAAAATGTTTGTTTAATCAACAACATTTTAGTAGGTATTTAATATGTAATGAGGCCTATTTATGTCTCGAGTAGGTACCAAAACTGTGTAGGCACATAATTATGTGTAGGCACAACAAATAGGACAGCTATAGTTTGTAGGTATAGATGTTTATCACTTACCAACCTAAACTATTATCTACTATATACTACCTAATACATTTTGGTATTGATGTGGGTACTTTTTTATAAATAAAAAGATTTTTATATGTATCTATGTAGGTATTTTAGCTATTTGGGAAACTATGTATGACTGTGTAGGTAATGGTTTCGGCATAATACCAGCGTCTGCTGCAAAACAGTAGGCATAATGCTGAGCCGAAGCCATTTTGCTGCTGCAGCACACATCACACCATTTTTACTTTAATTACTTTTCTCTTGTTTCTTTTATTATAAGTACCTAATGTTTATTGTAAAGTGTTGTGCAAATGTGTGTTTTGGTGCCAATTAAATAAATGTCTTTGTCTATGTAGGTTCGTAGGGGTGTACTGATGGTTTGGTAATTTCGAGAGCGTGATAAAGAAAGAAGATTGATGAAACAAGCGAGTGTGAGGGACAATTGGAACGGGAAGACATTTGCATATATTTAGTTACTAAATCAATGGAGACTTTTTGAAAACTTAAGAAGCTGTCGGAATAACCACAAAATCACACTACCCCAAAATAAAACTGCGTTGTTGAACAAGAGTGTGCTATGTATGGCCGTTCGTGTGTACAATCACCTACCTAAACCTTTACTTGATACTTCAAGCCTTGTAGTATTCAAAGTGAGGCTAAAAAGTAACTATTGGAAAGGGATTACTTACTATTCAACCCACGATTATTTTAATGACATTTTTTGTAATAGCACTATTTTATTGTAATTTAAAGCTCTGACATACCTACTTATTTTTTTTTTAAATATGTATATTGCATGCGTACAACGCTGAATATGGCTACTCCTAATTTGTATTGAATTATGTAACAACTGAACCTAACCCATATTACGCAATAAATTACTTTGATTTGATTTGTTGTGGAAAAAGACCATGTCAAGAGTTCTCTTAACCAATGAGCAGTTATGAGGAATGTGATGAGAGTGAATGAAGGAAAAAATATATGTGAGGATCGTAGCAAGTGGAAAGCCATGGTCTCTGCCTACCCCTCTTGGAAACTTGTGATTTTATGTATGTATGTTTGTATAGTATGTAGGTTTGGTATGTTTGGATCATAAGCATCAATCTGTTGCTACAGTAAGGAAAGGCAGTAACAGAATTGTCATTATTATTATATAAATGAAGTACAAAATGGTTGCTTGCCTATCGTGTCACTGATTCTTTCTTGGTCAATCTGTATTAGATCAGTGACCAGGTTGAGGTATGTTGGCCCTGAAAAGGGCCTATGACCATATACAAAATAATGTTGATGTAGGTATGTGTAAGTGTGCCCCCATTCTGCATTTTGACTAAAAGGTGGTCGAATATGCATGGAGATATCTGGCTGCATTTGTAGCCTGCCTAACCAAGTTTTCCCAAAAGCACAGAAATTTCCTGGGATCTTGGCAGGCTTGGAGGAGTGAACTAGGATAATTGAGGATTTGTTCCTATTCGGTTGCTACGCCTGTGCATTCTGGGTATTCCAGGACTATGTGGGCAGCTTATTCTTCTTCAGCCAGACAACCTTTATAAATAATAAATAAATATTCCGGACATATCACACACGGTCAACTGATCCCAAACTAGGCATAGCCTGTACTATGGGTACCAGAGACTGATATACATAATAGATTAATATTTAACACCCAGACACAGAACAAACATCTGTGTTCATCACACAAATGTTTGTCCAGAGCGGGAATCGAACCCGCGACCTCTAGCGCAGAAGGCAGAGTTACTACCAACTGAGCTATGAGGCCAGTCAGTCTTTTTTTGGCTACTTTGGCTATTGTCACAATTCTGCCAATGTCATGCTATTTTCATAAACCATAATATCATATAATCCTTTCATCACACTGGTTTATAATGCCCACATATGGTCAACATTCCTATTATGGGCATCCTGTATTAGGTCACTGACCAGGTTACCATTGGTGAAAGAATCAGTGCAGTGAAAGGATTAAATTGCGCCTCTTAGCCCCTTCGTCCACGGCGCGACTCAAAAGGAACGCGACTGAAACTGTAGTCACTTATGAGTAGCCTGACAGCGATAGCACTAGTATTTCAATGCGCGTCCGTCCACGACGCTACTCAAAAGGAACGCGTTTGTAACTAGTCTCCTGGCGACTCGACATGCTGGTCGCCAGGCGACTGGTTTCGAGAAACTGTTGAAAAATGAACGAATAAAAAGTAATTATATGTGATTCTGACGTCTATGTGACTGGAGAAGTAATAATTCCATGTCATCGCTCAAATTATCACTAGTCATGTTAATTATTTTCGTTTTCAAAACTTTGTTTACATAAAATCGTGTACTTAGTGACTGAGTTTCAGGAAATTCCAGTAGCGTCGTGGACGAGTCAGAGTTTCCAATCAGTCCGCAACTCTAGTTTCTAATGAGTTCCGTCACTTTTGCGTAGCGTCATGGACGAAGGGGCTTAGAGGCTCCTTTCGTGCACATGTCACAATTCAATATTGACTTTTTAGTTTCTAGGTCCTAGAACCATAAATTCGTGAAATTTAGAATCTAAGGCATGGGGGTTATGTTTTCTTTCACACCGTTTGAGAGCACTGTGCAAGACCGGGACTCGAACCCACGACCGGCGGATCGGCAAGCGGGGCCACTACCACCACGCCAACAGTGCTCCCATGACGAGAGGTGGTACTCCTGCTATTTTTCATTGGTGTTTTCAAACACACATTTCAGGGCAATGGAGAACACTCCGCAAGGATGCTGTGCCATCTCAGAATCTACCAACGGAGACACCAGCTCCGTACTCGAGGAAGCAATGGGAGTCCTGGAGTCAGAACAGTTGTACACCTAATGTTATGGACCCTTCGGTAAGATTCCTTTCAAAGGGGTCGTCCATTAATCACTCCAGGGATGGTCGAAAGGGGGGAGGGGGGTACAGGGATACTGAGAGAATGTTACCAACGACCCAAAGTCCTGCTTCGCTATTTTAAGGAGCTGGGCTGGCTGGGGTAGGGTTTGCATAGGGGGACAATGCACAAAACACCCCACAGCGGGAAGTCAGTGCAGGTCTAATCACCCCCGATTAGAATTAGAATTAGGGAGGGGGTTCGGAATAATCACGAAATATCACAAGGGTGGGAGGTGTGTAGTGAGATTTCAGATGTATTATGTTTTCCAGAATAAAATTAGATTATACTTGTGCTTAAAGATAATATTTATGAAATTTTTAAGATTTTACTTTGTACCAAAATGCACGTGATTATGGGTAGGAGGGAGGGGGGTAGTCTAAATTCTCACTCAAACCCACCACAGATCTCAATTCTTTTATAGGTGAAGTCGTCAACCAATATTCTTAATACTGAACTAGGCTCCCATTTTCATATTATGTTTTTTATGTTTGATGGGATACATTTTAAACATAGATGACATATCAAGCTTTACACATTTGGATTATGTTTGAATAAAAATCTTAAATTCAGATTCAGAAAATGGGTTACAAAAAGATTATTATTATTAAAGCCTTTTATAAATCCATTGAATATTAAAACAAATATTAAATATAAGTAAATTTATGATAATTCACTAGAATAGATTTTTTTTTATGCATACTTTTAGTTATTATTATTTTTTCAAAAAGATGTCAAATTAAAATAGATCTGCCATAGTTATTATTCTTCTTGATCATTTCAGATTCACCAGCAAATGGCTCAAGCTATCTACATGCAGACGATGCTGGCCATGCAAGCGGCGGGCACCACAGACTCGCCTGCTCCTCAAAACGGTAAAATTACTAGATTTACTAGCTTGCGCACGCGATTTCGCTCGCGTGGTACCTGTATATAAAGTAGCCTATATTCTATTCTAGGTATATAACTCTATATTCTGTATTCCAAGTTTCATCGAAATCCGTTCAGCCGTTACGGCCTCATTGAACAACAAACAATATAGATTTTTGGTTCTCGATGTTAACTTAAAACTTAGTCTACGAAACTCTGTCTTAAAAAACCTCCCAAATCACATACAGTGTAACATATTTTGGCAATCTTTTTCTCAATGATGACGACCTCAGTGGCGTAGCGGGTCTGAGACGCAAGGGATTCGGTGCCCGTTACGGGACAAATGATTGCATGATCTGCGAATATTAGTTCCTAGCTTTTGAAGTACATAGACACTTTCATATTGCTCATAATCGCCACGCTTTGATTTGCCAATACTTGCCACGCTGGGTATGCGGCTGTGGCGAGTGCAAATAAAGCTATGATAGGAAACGCTGTACCCATCCCCTAATTTTTTTCCCTAGTCAGTACATCCACGGGTAGTGATAGAGAGGCATATTCTTCAACCGGAGCCACCATGGTTGGTGCACGAAAGGAGCCTCTAAAAGTCGCACTTTAATCCTTTCACTACACTGATTCTTTCACAGATAGTCAGAGGCCCTTTTCAGGGCCACCATGCCTCAACCTGCTCACTGACCTAATACAGGATGACCAAGAAAGAATCAGTGACACAACAAGCAAGCAAGCAACCACGGTTTCTTCATGTCAGAGTAATTAATTATTTTCTTACAGGTCCATTGATAGCCCCCGAGATATCAGTCCCTCACACTTCAAACCACGAAGACATCTTAAAAGGCAAGGAAACGAACACAGACAGCACTTCGTACAAATGCACGGAATGTACCAAATGCTTCAAGGACCCCGATGTCTTTATCCTCCACAAGCGATGCCACACAAGAGATATCAAGAGTAACGGAGTTGAAAAAGAGAATTTCAACATGAACCTTACCTTAAGATCCAACCCGATACTGGCTAATCTATTAAAAACAAACAATGAAGTTAATTTTGATCCGAATATGGCAACAATGGAAAACCTACTGATGACAGCGTTAGCGGCTAACATGGATTATTTGAGGAATTACTCGATGATCAAAGAAGAAAGGGATTGTGATGGTTTAAATCATGAACAAGCTGAGGCAAATCATGATGAGAATGTAAATCGCTTACACAGTGATTTGAATCAATCCAGAGAGGTACAATCGAGAAGTGATTTCGACCCCACCAGGGGTGATGAAAGTATTGGTAGTCAGAATCATGTCAGGAGGACCCTTAGTGTTGAAAAAGGTGATTTAAGTTACCCCCTAGACCTAAATCATACGAAAGGTGATTTAAATCATACGAGAGGTGATCCAAATCACACGAAAGGTGATCTAAATCTTACGAAAGGTGATCTAAATCTTATAAAAGATGGCATAAATCATCATAGTTCTGCCCAGAATACTATTGGATTAAGTTACGCTATGAATTTCTCAACGAAGCTCGACAGAAGTAGTGAAAACGATCACAAATACAATGGTTTTTACAGAGAAAGACACTTCAGCCCCGAATATGAAAGAGATAATAGTAATTCAGATGGTAAAGCGAAAAACTATGATGACAATGATAGTGTATCACACTGTGATAATGATTTAAGCGAATCCCTGGATTCGAACAGCCTAGTTATAGATGAAAGTGTATAATGCAATTTAGGTGAACTGTGCACCTTTCACCACACTGGTCCTGTAACCTAGGCCTTATGTTCTAGATGATTTTTACAGTGTCAAGTGGAACTTTTACTCACAATTTGATAGTAGATGGAGAATTTATGTAGAATAAAAAAAATACAGCAAATGAAATTAGGTACAAATTCTGCCATAAATTACACCATTCTCATAATATGCCTGGGTTCGACTCCCGTTGCGAGACACTTTATGTAGGTTGTACTTATATTTGTTCAGGGCTCCCGGAGTCAGTTTTTTCAAAATATCTTAACTATTTTTGTAGCTGAGAACTTTTACAAAAATTTTACAAATATACTATCCATGAACTAGCTATAAAAATCGTTTAGATATATTGATTTGCATTGATGGCAGAATTTAATTGGCACTTTTTTACTGAGCACTCATAACGCGAGCGAGTACGCGGTCAGAACCTAGTCCTTTATATATTAGACTAGTGAAAGCCGCGACTTTGTTCACATGGTGTTTTTCATACAAACTTCAAACTCCGCTGCCACCCTCTGGGGTTGCATTTTGAGAATTCCTTTCTTAGTTCACCCCTACACACTAAAAGGGACACACCCTCCAAATTTCAAGTCTCTAGGACCAACGCATTAGACTATGCGTCAGTCAATCAGTTATTGTTTTATAATATATATTGATTATGAGTTCTTAGTAAAAAGGCATTTAGTGTTCAATGTTTTTTTTACCGGGTAACAATGAGGAAGAAAAATAATTCACATCAAAAATGGCTTAGTATTTTTATAAGCCCGCCTGCTAACTTTAAGCTAATGCTTAGCTTTTAGGACGCACTTAGCGCTGGCAATTTGTGTTTAAATTTGGGTGCGTCCTAGAAATATAAGAGTAATAAGACCAATAGGCGGCAGATAAAGTTGATCTGAACTTTTCAATGATCAATTTTATTTGTCTCTGTATTAATAACGCAACGGAGAGCTATGGAGAGAGCTATGCTCGGAGTTTCACTGCGTGATAAGATCCGAAATGAGGAAATCCGTAGAAGAACCGAGGTCACCGACATAGCTCTCAGAATTAGCAAGTTGAAGTGGCAGTGGGCCATATAGACAAAACCAAGGTACTTGAATTGCGACCGCGAATCGAACGATGCAGTGTTGGCAGGCCCCCATCCGATGGACCGACGACATTGTAAAAGTCGGTGGATGGAAAAGACTCGAGACCGTTCGTCGTGGCACTCTTTGGGGTAGACCTATATCCAGCAGTGGTCTTCTACAACCTTTTATTTTTATTATTCTGCACATATCACACACGGTCAACTGATCCCAAACTAGGCATAGCCTGTACTATGGGTACCAGAGACTGATATACTTAATAGATTATATATTTAACACCCAGACACAGAACAAACATCTGTGTTCATCACACAAATGTTTGTCCAGTGCGGGAATCGAACCCGTGACCTCTAGCGCAGAAGGCAGAGTTACTAGTAAATGAGGCTTAATAATTAACAACGAAATACTTTATTAAGACTTTTGCAACTTGTTACAAGAATGTTATATATTTTTTTCTCATTGTCACCCGCTTGTACCATTAAGATGTACTTATATAGTATCCCACCACATAGTAGAATAGTTATAGCTTTTAAAATACACCGATGTAATTTTTTTTATTTTTCTAGCATAATTTTTTGATGACATAAGTATTAGTTTTGAACCTTAGGAATTGTTAATTTGAATATAAAGTAAGTACTTGAACGGTGACACTCGAATGCCCCCCACCCGATGGACCGACGACATTGTAAAGGTTGAGGGAAGTCGGATGGAACTTGGTACTTGGTGAGTGTACTTCCGCAATTAGGCCGCTGGTGGGCCCTTTTTGTGAGTCGGATGGAAATGGCTCAAGACCTTTCGTCGTGGCACTCGTTAGAGGCCTATGTCCAGCAGTGGACTTCCTCAGGCTGATGATGATGATGAAAGTAGGTACTTTATATTTTAGAAAAAATAATAATTTTGTTTTTGAGAAAACAGGTGAAACATTACCCACGTAGGTAAGGATTATTTGTAAATATATTTGTATGATTTTATTTTTAGTTACTAAATACTTAATTGCTATAGAAATGTCTCACCAACTTAACTTTAACTATTATAGTATAGAATAGTATGTT
This sequence comes from Anticlea derivata, assembly GCA_947579855.1. NCBI lineage: Eukaryota > Metazoa > Arthropoda > Insecta > Lepidoptera > Geometridae > Anticlea > Anticlea derivata. The sequence continues at coordinate 631,963 of OX388287.1, read as the reverse complement.
TATTTGATACACACAAAAGAACGGACTTAGGAACATACAAGGAGTAAGAACACAAATTACAACAAACAACAAACCTAAACCATGTACCTAGATATAATATACTTCATGCGAATAAAGACGTTCATTCATGAATGAGGGCCCTTTAATGAATGAATGAATTCATTCATTCATTCATTAAAAGGCACCTATGGATATAAGGTATCCACAATCAGGAGCCAACCAGTCTCGATCTGTGTCGGCTGCCAAACAGGCCCTGACTCAGCTTGTTGCTGCTGTACATGTCAACATGCAAAGCAGCGCTGGTTTTCAGGCAGGGCCTTAAATAGCTAATTACGTCACATGTGTCACTTAAAATATGTTAACAACACGTTAAAATCTGCGGAAAACTTATCTCCGACTTTGCCCTTAGTAACGTCCGATGCTCTCCTTACAAAACCAGCATTTTGTATGTGGAAGACGCGATGCGACGCGTTCCTGGTCAGGACCTTAAGCTATAATTTAAGGCCTCCCCCGAGCAAAATTAACACCACAGCTAGTCACAATATTAAGTTTGAAATTAGCTCGCTCTGCCCTTATTGGCTACGCGATCGAAAATCTCAATTTTTTTTAATGATATAAATAATCTGTTTAAAAAAAGCCGTGGTGGCCCCGGCTGAAGAATAGGCCCCTCCATATCTATCTATCCGCGGATGTCGTAAGAGGCGACAAAGGGAAAAAAGCTAGGGGATGGGCAGCAGCGTCCCTCATTTTAACAACGATAGCTCTAACTGCGCTCGCCAACCCGCATGCCCAGCGTGGTGAGTATGGGCAAATCCCCCCACATGATGAGGCATTCGCTCTGTCTGTGGGGGAGGCCATGTTCAGCAGTGGACGTCGTACGTCTTAAAACTGATAACAAACTTGTAAAAGACACTATGAGAACTGATAATTGCTATATTTTTTGAACTCCAAGTCTGTCTGAAGACAAGCTACAATCTAAATAACAGCAATGCTTGCAATGCATGAAACTTACTAACGCGTGTCTCTGGTATTGCAAGCGTCCATAGGCTACGGTAACCACTTACCAACAGGTGGTTGTTTGCCAGCTTTGTTGGGTAAAGCGTTTGCTCGGGGTATGGCCTAACCAGTTGTTTAAAGAGGCCCAAAGTAGTGTAATTGTGTATTATTTAAGAGTATTTAATTGTATTCAGACCTTATTTTAAAAGACTGTTAATAATAATCCACCGATTTTTTAAATCTCAAAACTAATTATTTTGAGAACACCAACTTTACTGTAACTACATGGAAGTAGTGTATTTTTATACAATATATCTGACGCCATATCAACTTTTAGAAACTTATATTTTTCGGAGTAGTAATATACTATAGGCGCGAAACTATGTGTTCCGTTTCTTGTTCGGTGTAACATGTAACCATACATGTTTCACAGAACAAGGAACATTAAAAAAAGACGGAATGTGAACCTCATTTTTTTTAAGTCGTTTAAAACGGCTAAACAGGCCCGTATTCAGAGATTGCGCTCAAGCGTAAGTTGTGATTACTTACATTAGATTTATTGACATGAAAAATTAATAAGTATCAGTTCTTAGTAGTCCATCTAAAATCTAGGCTTTAATCTCAATAAGATTTGAGTGTAGAGTCAGAATACGGGTCTTCTAAACATTTTGTATCATCATATTTATCATTTGCCTCGTTTGTAAAAGGACTAATAAAGTCCTATTAAGAACGAGGCAGATGATAAATTCAAAAACCTAACCAAAAACGATTTATCATGAATACCTAAAAAAACTAAAGTTTGATATAATTATTTCAACTTTTTAGCCATGTATGAACAAAATCAACAGCTGGTGTTTATTTCAATAAAACACTGAACAATTCATGTGATTGTACATATTAGCTTACGTTTGGAAGGCAGCCAGGTTCGTTCTATAGCCTATGCATCACTACTCTGAGAATAATATTAATATTTAGATAACCACATAGGGCTAACTATACATAGAATATCTATAATTGTTTAGTGCCTTAGATTATCATAAACTAGAGTTTAGTTATTTTTTAAATTGTAATGTTATGTACTAGCTATGGGAGGTCCCAATTTCATTTGTACCTATATAACAACCATATTTAAATGTGTTCAATTTAACTGTTTGGATGTGCCTCGGTCTATCCCCATCTGCGAAGATGCCTATTACAGTTGTTTAGAAAGTTAGCTCTGTATAGCTATATACGGTATAGTATATTATACTCAGCTATGCTATATGTATAGATATAGTATAGCTGACTATAATAGTACCTATAGTATATTATACTTAGCTATAGTATAGATATCGTATCGCTGACTATAATAATAAATTCGCAGCAATCTTGGACACGTTTGTATAACAAGACAATGCAACACCACCTAGACTCACTTGTGTGGGAATTTAGTATTTTTAAGTACCTCCCATAAAATTCACTACAATATTAAATATGGCGGCTACAATTCTTAATTTGTTAGGATTTTATTGTTATTTTGTTAAATCAAATAGCTCGTTTACTGTAAGTTAAGTAAACCTTTGGCGCGGTCACTGATTGGATGGGTGACCGCTAGTACAAACATCTAGACATCCACACAAACTTTCGCATTTATATTATTAGTAGGATGCGAAAGTTTGTGAGGATGTTTGGTGTTCAATCACGCCGCAACCGCTCAGCCGATTTCGATGGAACTTGGAATAGATACCTAGAGTTCTTTACGTAGTATAGCTATATAGGCTAATTTTTATCTAGGTAGTTTTTATCAGGCGAGCTAAGCCGCGGGCGCAAGCTAGTAATGTATACGTCTTAAGGTGCCCAGTATTTTAATGAGACTGCGTATTGTCTATTGATCTCTCCTGTAAAGCGATATAATTAAATGTAATTTAGTAAGTTTCGAGTTTTATTTCACTTTGGAGGTTTTTTTTTTTATACTACTAAGGTGGCAAACAAGCATATGGCCCACCTGTTGGTAAGCGGTTACCGTAGCCTATGAGCGCATGCAATACCAGAGTCATCACGCACGCGTTGCCGACCCCGAATCCCCTATATATATGCCAGAGCTCTTTAGGGGGGCCTAAAGAGCTCTGGCAACCTTACTCATCGCAGGAACAACACTATTTGAAACAACCTACCTATTGTATGTACTTTAGTTTAAAATTGTTTATCTATGTTAATTGTGAGTGTCTGTAGTGCCAAATAATTTTTTTATCTATCTATCAAACAAATAATGTTATTTGGCTTGTAATCTCGAATCAATGAAAAATGTAATCTCGCTGTGCCTCACCTGGAGGAGGTAGGGCACAGCGAGACTTTCTCGTTCTAAATTGGAGCAGCCCGCCTGGGAGGTACCTCCGTCTTACAGAAGATCGCAGCAAAAATTATTTGTTTCAAATAGTGTTGTGTTCCTGCGGTGAGTAAGGTTGCCAGAGCTCTTTAGGGCTGACGGGGTTCGGGGTCGGCAACGCGTGCGTGTTGACTCTGGAATGTTGACGTTCCAGACGTTGTTGACGCTTACCAACAGGTGGGTCGTATGCTTGTTTGCCACGTTAGTTGTAAAAAAAAACCCAGTTCGGAGCGAACTACTAGTTTCAACAAAATAGGACCACTTTGAGATGTCTTGGGTGAAGCTACGCCTGTTCCTAGCGACCAAGCCTACTAGTATCAGGCAATAAACACGGCGCAAGGCGTAGTGACAAATATATGGGCGTAGGCTTAGATAATAAGGGCGTAGGTAGGTACCTTGTGTCAATGAGGATATAGGTAAGTCACGCACGCGTAGTATCTTGTATTATCCTCATTGGCGCAAGGGACGAACGAACGAATAGCCATTCCGCTGTGGAACATACAATCAATATGAAATGATTATAATTAATTACGTAGCTAATCTAATCACGTAGGTAAGTACATAGTTATGTACTTATTAGTAGGTAAGGTATGTAGATGGATCCAAGAGAAACGTCCTATATGGACGATAGGTACTCAGAATTAATTTAATGTTACCTATGTACTTACCTAGTGACTTAAGTACCTACCGTATAGTGTCTTGTCTTGTTATTCTCTCTCTTTCCTTGCTAGGTACGTAGTACATAAACGACGACATAGTAGACCCCCAATTCTATTAATTTAATGACTTGAAAATGACAATGATTGCACCATTATCATACCACCTTCTTACGTTTCTTTGATTTCATTGGTTTCACAATGACTGCCATTGCTAAACGACTGTCATAGCAGAATACCACAAGTGTCAAAAGTGGTCATTTTGCCATTGAACCATTGTCATTTAGAAGCCATTGAATTAGTAGAATTGGGCCCGTCAAATTCAAGTGACTTGTCTACTAACGTTATGATATAGAGCAGAGTTTCTTAAAGTGTGGTCCATGGACCCCCAAGGGGTCCCTAATAAGTGTAACAGGGGTCCGCGATGAAGATCTGATTAAAGATGACTGAATTTAGGTACATACATTAAATCTAAAAAAGAGTTAAGAGCTGAATTTCATGCCAAAGATTTTGGTGTTTTTTGAGTCAAGTTTACCCTCTTCTTATCAAACGATCTATGTCCGTTTTGATACCTTTTGCTACAACATATCTTTGTGAGGCAGGGATTTCAGCTCTAGTGTCGATAAAAACAAAAATCGCAATTGATTTAACGTCAAAGATAACTGTGCCTTGCCTTATCGAAGACAATCTCACAATTTAAAGTGCTCATTGATGGAAAACAACAGCATCCATCTATTAGCTATTTCTATTTATAATGTTATATGTTAGCACCTGAGTGTGAGTAAATTACCAATAAAAGTATTTTTTTTAATTAGTTTTTTTTCCCATAATATTATTTGCCAGAGTCCGGGGGGTCCGTGGCATTTTAAAAATTCTGAAAGTGGTCCGTCCGTGGCTGCACATAGTTTAAGAACCCTTGATATAGAGGGAGACGGCCGTGGAGGGAATAACCGTCCATAGACTAGGGACAGTAGAAAATCAGCATTTAAGGTGAAAAAATCCTAATACAAAATATCCGACTATAGGTGATAAAAAAGCTTGGGACTGAATATGTTCCCACTTTGGTTATAACTTCTATAAAAAATCGCGCTGAAATCTATAGCAGAGGACGTCCTAGGGCTAAATCCTCAAATGATGATGATATTCATTTTGAAAGTTTCATTTTAAATTCATTGTTGAAAAAAGAGCATAATCTGCCAACTGCGATAACAACGACGCGACACGCCCGCGTCGCGACGCCGACGGTTCACTTCTTTAACTATATCATTACTTAGTTGTATCAACTTCATTAAAAAAAATATGTACTAACTGCCTAGTGATATTTTTTCGAGTTGGCAGCACTGACACGTGCAACGGGAGACGACTACTATTTACAGGCTGTGACACGAATTGTCAAAGTCAAAGTCAAAATTAGAGATGGGTCGTACTTGCTGATTCGCGTACCAGGGCTTTAGTATACCATTGTTAAGTACCTCTATAACAGGTATTAAATACTTTAAAGTATTTAATACTTAGGAATTAGGGTGCCGCCGCGGTGCAATTCCTAATTTGAGCCGCCGCACCACACATTGACCGGTATTGGCCAATGTCTCAATATCAGTGTGAACCTGATACTACTAAGTGCTATGCTATACTACAGGTATATACTATACTATGCTGTGCAAGGCTATGCAAATGTACGGGGGTCGAGGGCTCAGAAGTGCGGACGGGGCACGGTGCCGCGGTAAGGAGTCGCCAAGTCTGAGAAGGGGACTCAGGGTACAATGAGACTTTTGAAGTCCGAGCTTCGGCCCGAGCACCAGTCCCTGAATACTTGTAAGACGTTCAAATGTCTTGCAAGTATTGCCAAGTCGTACCTAGTTCGAGTACGTTAATGCGAATACCTGGTCTTAAAACCGGGTCGCGTAAATACGCACCACCTCTACAAAATTGCAATGAGTGTAGGGTAGGACGTACGTCAAAATAGTTTCAATTCAAGCACAGAGTACGTACTTTTTGTTTCAATTTCAAGACGGGGAAATCCCAAAATTATTTCAGTGCTCTTTACATTTATTTATTTCGAATGAAAATGAATTTAGCTGCCTAAACTAGTATTCGCCAAGTGTTTTCGGACTATCTATAATAAGTGAATCAAGACTTGCAAATATTGTTAAAGTGCTGTTTTCTGTGATAACGAATAGAGGTTAATCGCCATGTCTCTAAACGCTAAACCAATTATCTTGAAAAGAATACGTATGCCCCAAGGAACTGCTGTGGCTACACATTTAAAAACCGAACTGAAAGCTAGGAATTTAAACAAAAAATTTGTAAATCTTGCAGCCATACCCTTATATCGAGAAGATGTGATTTTCGCATCGAAATCTGAGAATTTCTTACCGGGGGAGTACCCCTCTGTAACTATAATAAACAAACTAAACAATTTCACCAACAACTGTCAAACTATAGCCAAGTGTGTCACTCACGAAGGGCAGGTCGTTGAAAAAACATCAGATAAAATAACACAGCTCATCGGACAAGAAGCTTACAATACACTCTTCCACGCTCTCTGCTCGGTTATCAACCAGGAATACAGGATTAAAGCTATCTTATCTCTTCTGACAGTTAATACCACAGAAGATACAAAAATGGACATACACGTTAAGCTTGAACGTACAGAGACCGTTGAGAAGTACTGCCAAACCGATGAGACTCGACTGGTATGCAAGAAGAAACGGGTACGGAAACGCATCAGGAAGGTCTTAGGGCCGTATGTTGTGAAGGCGGATGAGGTCAAAGTTAAGAAACTCACAATTGACCCGGTACGCCAGTGTGTTATCGAAGCGAAGTGTAACAACGAGATAGACCATCAAAAAGATATACAAAACCCCGACTTAAACTTCATCCCCTTCGAAGGGAAGTCCGAAACAGTAGAAACCTCGGTCGAATCAGATCTGTTAGTACTAACATCGGACAGCGGTCTGAGCTTACCAGACATCGGTCCCAACCTTTACCTTAACGACGACTCAAATGACAGCATCAACTCAACTCTTAACTCGTTTAAGACAACTACTGAGATACTAGTAAACCCTTTGTCTTTATTGGATAATGTTGAAAGGCATACAAAGGTTGATCAGCTCGTTTTGCCCAATCATCCGATCATGTTGACGGACGGAACAGTGATCCAGGTCCCGTTCAAGCCCGAAGATGACTTCCACATAGCGTCGAGGGAGAATTTGCAGTTCTTGGACGAGACGAATAGAAAGAAACTGCTATTACACCAAATGCAAATTGACTATAGGCATTGCTTGAGTTTGAGGGATGAAGATGGGAATCTGTGAGTGCCTTTTATGTTTTTTTTTTTTTTTCATTTCTGGGTTGATCTGCGATCAGTCTTTCGACTAAAGCAAATGTGTTGTGTGTTGAAGTGTCGTTTGGCTTGTGCTCCACTCTTGGTGCACAGTGCCTTCCATTTAGATACTGCTATTGCCTCTGGTCTAGCGTTTGAATGTCCGCTCGTTTAAGCCGTTTTTGGTAGCTGGGTAGGACCAGCTGGGCTGCTAGCTGGCTAACAGCCTTTTATGTTTAATAACTTTTTGTGCATGAAAACTGAGTACTTTTTTGTTCTGGAGGAGGTAGGGCACAGCAAGATTTTCTCGTTCTAAATTAGAGCAGCCCGCCTGGAGCGGTACCTCCGCCTTACAGAAGATCGCAGCCAATTAACATTATTTGTTTCAAATAGTGTTGTGTTCCTGCAGTGAGTAGGGTTGCCAGAGCTCTTTAGGGGGGACGGGGTTCGGGGTCGGCAACGCGTGCGTGATGCTTCTGGTATTGCAAGCGCTCATAGGCTACGGTAACCGCTTACCGACAGATAAGCCGTATGCTTATCTGTCGGTCTTAATGCCACCTCAGTTGTACCTATAAGGGTGCACTTTAATCCTTTCACTACACTCATTCTTTCACTGACGGTCATAGGCCCTTTTCAGGGCCACCATACCTCATCTCACTGACCAAATACAGGATTACCAATTAAGAATCAGTGACAAGTAAGCATACTAGTAGCTGCCAGTGGCTTCGCTCGTGCAGTACGTGGGTGGCCTATTTCGTTCCGACCAAGGCTATCTCCATTACAAATGTCATCCAGATCTGTTACTTAGTGTTTAAAATAGTGTGAATGTCTCCCAAAAATAACCGACTCAGGCGGGATTCGAACCCGCCCCTCCCGATACATGTACGGTTTTCGGGAAAACCCGAGGGAAAGAACCTTACCTAGGTATGTAATACACTGCTAGGTACCTAAACATAACCATAAGCATTTACACACGTTTAAATAACGTTATCTCCCGAATCAAATTACCCACACAATGGTAAGATAATTCACGCCCATACATTACATTATTTACATAAATAGCACAATATAACTAGACTCGAATGGCCACGAACCGGGCGACGCAGTGTTGGAAGGCCCCCCACCCGATGGACCGACGACATTGTAAAGGAGGGAAGTCGGTGGATGGAGCAGGCTCAACGCCGTTCGTCGTGGAACTCTATGGGGGAGGCCTATGTCCAGAAGTGGACTTCATCAAGCCGATGATGATGATGATGAACTTGATGGTAGAATTTATTTACATGAATTTTACGCCATTGCTTGCGTCACTGGTTCTTTCTTGGTCATCCTGTGATGATGATGATGATCGTCAAGGCCGATTTCGACTACGGCGACATAATTTCTGCATATATATATAAACTAATTTATCTAAATTTTAATCTACGTGTGTTTTTAAATGACATATGTAACCAATTTTCGCTTTGAAGGAGCGCGCACAGTTAATGCATGTCAAAACACCGTTGTTGTAATTATAATTAATACTTGAAGTCTTCCTGTATTAGGTCAGTGAGCAGGTTGAGGTCAAGGGCCTATGATCGTCGGTGAAAGAATCAGTGTAGTGAAAGGATTAAAGTGCGCCTCTTAGAAGTAGGGTGCATCGAGATTTACTCGATCTAAATTGGAGCAGCCTGCCTTGGAGGTACCTCCGCCTTACAGAAGATCGCAGCCGAATAACATTATTTAGTGTTGTGTTCCTGCGGTGAGTAAGGTTGCCAGAGCTCATCTAGTGGGGTTCGGCAAGCTTTCATAGGCTACAGTTACCAGAAAACCACCAACAATTAGAAGAAAAAAAAATATATTTTTACTTGATAAAAATATTAATTAATGTCCAAAAAGTGTCCGACGAGGATGGGATTCGAACCCACACCCACGCGTGCAGAGCACATTGGATTAGCAGTCCAACGCCTTAACCACTCGGCCACCTCGTCACGTATCGACCGCGCGAAATACAGTGATACAAATGAACTTTTCCGGATACTTCTTCTTGTCTTGGCACTGATTCTTTCTTGGTCACCTATATTAGGTCAGTGACCAGGTTTTTTTTTATGTTATACGGAGGCAAACAGGCATACGGCCCACCTGATGGTAAGCGATTACCGTCGCCTTTTTTTTTTTTTTATACAACTGAGGTGCAGCATCTGTTGGTAAGCGGTTACCGTAGCCTATGAGCGATTGCAATACTAGAGGCATCACGCACGCGTTGCCGACCCCGAACCCCCCACCCCAAAAGATCTGTGGCAACCTACTCATCGCAGGAACACAACACTATTTGAAACAAATAATGTTATTTGGCTGCGATCTTCTGTAAGGCGGAGGTACCTCCCCAGGCGGGCTGCTCCAATTCAGAACGAGAAAATCTCGCTGTGCCCTACCTCCGCCTATTGACATCTGCAACACCTGGAGCATTGCTAATGCGTTGCCTGCCCTGGAGAAATCTTTTTGTATTTTTCTTGAAGCTCTTCATGTTGTAGGTTAGCGGGAAAACCTCGGAAGGAAGCTCATTCCACAATTTGCACGTATGGGGGAGAAAGGATCTCTTAAAGCGAGTGGTTCGAGATACCCACGTGTCGATGAGATGTGGATGAGCCTTATTCCGGTGACGCGAGGTCCGATGGTAGAACCTCGATGCGGGTATCAGTTCAAATATAATAATCGTTCCTCAGAACACTTTTAGGAGGAGGTAGGGCACAGCGAGATTTTCTCGTTCTGAATTGGACCAGCCCGCCTGGGGAGGTACCTCCGCCTTACGAAAGATCGCAGCCAAATAACATTTGTTTCAAATAGTGTTGTGTTCCTGCGGTGAGTAAGGTTGCCAGAGCTCTTTAGGGGGGAAGGGGGTTCGGGGTCGGCAACGCTTGCGTGATACCTCTGGTATTGCAAGCGCTCATAGGCTACGGTAACCGCTTACCATCAGGTGGGCCATAAGATTGTTAGCCTCTGTTGTATAAAAAAAAAAAAAACACTCACTATTGTAAAGGTTGCGGTATAGTGGCCCTGAAATTGGCCTATGACCGTCGATGATAAGAATCAGTGTAGTTAAAGAATTCAACGGCTCAACCGATTTCGTTGAAACTTGGAATATACAGAGTTCTAGAATAGCTTAAAGGCTACTTTTTATGTCGGAAACACGCGAGCGAAGCCGCGGGCGGGAGCTAGTGGCCACATAAAGGGGAAAAAACCGATTTTGCTTCATTCACTCTCATCATCATTTCAGCCGTACGACGTCCACTGCTGAACATGGCCTCCCCCACAGACAGAGCGAATTCCTATCATGGGGGGGATTTGCTCATACTCACCACGCAGGGCATGCGGGTTGGCGAGCGCAGTTAGAGCTATCGTTGTTAAAATGAGGGACGCTGCTGCCCATCCCCTAGCTTTTTTCCCTTAGTCGCCTCTTACGACATCCGCGGATAGGTAGATATGGAGGGGCCTATTCTTTAGCCGGGGCCACCACGGCACGGCACTCTCATCACATTCCTCATAAATGCTCGTCGGTTTAGGGTACTCTTGACATGCCAGGCTATTGTGTAAACGCAATGGTAATGAAGATCGCAATTTTAAGGATGATTTTATCAATTTTAGCTACATCTGAAGTTTTTCAAACATGAAAAGGAAGAAGCTTCTTAACTTCAAGGAAAACTTCAAGGCCCTTACCTTGAAGTTTTCCCTTGTCAAGTTTGGAACGTTTTGAATGTTGCTAAGATTGTTTAAATTACCCTCAAAGTTACGATCTTCATTGCCTTCGCTTACACAATTGCACCACTGGCCTTTTTCCAAATACCTAGTCAACGATTAGGTCACAAACGGTTTGTCTCATAAAAACTTTTAGAGTAGACTTGAAGTCATGTTAAAATCGAGAAGCGACTTGTTGCACAAACGTACTTTAGGGCTAAAGTGTACGCTAACCTTAGCTAACATTTGTCTTCTTTTTTCACATTTTTATAAGCTCTTATTTATTAGGGATTATAATTAGAAAACTTTTCTTTTGAGCCTCACCTAGTTCGATCGGCACCACACTGAAGCTTTAAATTCCATTTTGTGAAAAAGAATCATCGAAAAAAATGATATGCCCGCGAGCCGTGTTGTTGTCTGATTCCTCTAGTCTTGGTCGCGAGGAACAGGCGTAGCTTCACCTAGTTTCTAAGACGTTTCAAAGTGATCCTAGTGATTTTATTGAAATAAATGCCTTTTGACTTTGACTTTGACTTGACTTAAACTATCTCGATCCTACCGACTATAGCGATGCTCTATATTGACAATAGTCACAACAAGGTTTTATCGGACTGCCTACTTATTTTTGATTTTTTTATATTTTTGACTAGGGATGTTACGGAGGTGGTTTAACGGAACCGAAGTCGGAGTCGAAGTTTAAAAATTTGGTTTGTCGGCGTCGGAATCGGAACCGGAGTAGGAAGTGGAGGCGGAGTCGATGGTGGTGGTAGATAGATTGAGTGAGAGGAAGTTTTAAGGGCAGACCTCATTAAATAAAATAGTACGAAAATTATAATAATCAGTCACTTTTATTTTAACTACAAAATAATTCGCTTCGACCTCCGATTTAAACCTTCGATTGAAAGTTTCGGACCCGTGATTCGGAACCGGAGGTGAAGTATCAACCGGAAGTTCCGACATATCGGAATCGGAGTTCCGTAACATCCCTATTTTTAACCATTACACAGATAACATAATACTATATTAGTAACCATTATGACATTTTTGATTTTATTTTATTTTGATTTGATTTATTGCCAATGTTTTTATTCCAATTTTATTTATGTCTTAATTATCTGTAAGTATTTTTTAATGTAAAATTTGGGCGCTTTGGATCGTTCTGTAAGCCCATGTGTGCTTTTTTATAAATAAGTTATAAATAAACAATTTAAATGTTGATTATTACTGTTTGTTACAGGCCAATACACCTAGCTGTTATAAACAATGACACTGAATTGTTGAAGAGGCAGTGCGTGGTGTTCAAGATTAAAAACCAGTCGGTGGACATCCCCGCTAACAACGGCCTGGTAAGTGAACACTGGTCCTCTCTTGGTTCTTGCTTCTTTTCCGCCAGGAACAGGAGTAAAGTCATCTTGTTTCTAAGGTGCTTTGAAGTGTTCTTCATTTCAGACGTTCACATGCTTGTCACTGTTACTTTCTTGGTCATCCTGTGTTAGGTCATTGTGCTGGTTGAGGTATGGTGGCCCTGATATGGGCACGACAGGAAGAAGAATAGGTAGGTTTATTAATTTATTGAACTATTTATTGAAATAGCAACCTTTAGGGAACAAAGGTTCTCGAGTGGCGACCACGAACCGGACGACGCAGTGTTGGAAGGCCCCCCACCCGATGGACCGACGACATTTTTAAGGTTGCGGGAAGTCGGTGTATGGAAAAGGCTCAAGACCGTTCGTCATGGAACTCTTTGGGGGAGGCCTATGTTCAGCAGTGGACTTCATCAGGCTGATGATGATGATGATGACAATTTATTGAAACAAAAGTTTTAGACTGTCTTGTGAATAATGTCCATGTATTATCCTAGTAATATTATAAATTCAAAAGTTTGTGAGGGTGTTTGGATGTTTGTGGTTCAATCACGGCTAAACGGCCGAACGGATTTGGATGAAATTTGGTACAAAAGTCAAAGTCAAAGTCAAAAGGCATTTATTTCAATAAAATCACTAGGATCACTTTGAAACGTCTTAGAAACTAGGTGAAGCTATGCCTGTTCCTCGCGACCAAGCCTACAAGAATCAGCCAACAAACACGGCTTGGTGCCTAGCATTTTTTTCGATGATCCTTTTTCACAAAATGGAATTTAAAGCTTCAGTGTGGTGCCGATCGAACTAGGTGAGGCTCAAAAGAAAAGTTATCTAATTATAATCCCTAATAAATAAGACCTTATAAAAATGTGAAAAAAAAGAAGACAAATGTGAGCTTCAACAAATGATCTAAGGGCAGCACACGCTACACTTGATGAAATATGTACCTAATGCTTCTATAAAATTGAATAATACTTAAAATATGATGCAAGCAAAAACGGTAAAGACACTGCAAAATGGCATTCTAGCTGTCGAGGGGCAGAGCGACTTCAGGCCATGCGGTTTTATCATTTATATAATCATTTAGTTTAAAACCTATTAATTAATTATTTAATTATTGCACACGTATAGGCAATAATTAAACAATGCCATCGGTCCATCGGGTGGGCCTTCCAACACTGCGGCGCCCGGTTCGTGGTCGCCATTCGAGAACCTTTACTCCCCAACGGTTGTCGGTTCTGCGAGCTATATGGCCTGCCCACTGCCACTTCAGCTTGCTAATTCTGAGAGCTATGTCGGATATCTTACTATCCTACTAATATTATAGTTATATAATGTGAAAGTTGTGAGGATGTTTAGATGTTTGTTGTTCGATCACGCCGTAACGGCTCCACCGATTTCCTTGAAACTTGGAATAGATATAGTTCTATACCTAGTATAGCATATAGGCTTTTTATTTAGGTACTATGCGAGCGAAGCCACGCGTGGAAGCTAGTGTCATATAAATGTATTTCAAAATGATCCATATCTCTACTGGATAAAGTCAATTTTGAGTTTGACTTTTAAGGGGGCTTGCGATAAAGCACGTCCTCAAAATGTAAAATTAAAAATCATTTTGAAATAAATTCTAGATGACATATTATTTTTGACCGAACACGGTTTTATAGTAGAGTTCCTAACCTTGCTAATAGCAAATGCTGTCAAATGAAATAATGATAATGATGTGTATCTGTCATGCTGAGTTTTTTTTTTTTTTTTTTTTTTATGTTATTCGGAGGCAAACAGGCTTACGGCCCTCCTGATGGTAAGCCTATTGACATTAGCAACACCTAAAGCATGGCTAATGCGTTGCCTGCCGAACCCCTCCCCCCCTAAAGAGCTCTGGCAACCTTACTCACCGCAGGAACACAACACTATTTGAAACAAATAATGTTATTTGGCTGCGATCTTCTGTAAGGCGGAGGTACCTCCCCAGGCGGGCTGCTCCAATTTAGAACGAGAAAATCTCGCTGTGCCCTATCTCCTCCTTTTGTGACGCAAAATAAACGTTTAGTGAAAATATCTTTATACAAGGTTTTATAATAATAATAACTCATTTATTTCAGGCAACACAGCAAAGTACATGTACAAATACAGGGCCCATACATATATACCTACCTTACAACTAAAATACATATGAATATTCATACTTAAAAATAATATCAGGGCTTATTCAAACAGCGTTTATATACTTTGTTTGAGTTCTAAAAATTGAAGATCTATTATTTATTTCAGACCGCATTGAAACTGTCTCTCTTCCGGGACTCCGCCGCGTGCACCAACACTCTCCTCCACCATGGCGCCGATCCATTCCTGGCGGATGAAGAGCATAGCACGTGCGCCCACATAGCCGCTGAGCTGAAGTCTGACCAACTCTCGCTTATTCTTAATCACTGCAAGCTGAAGGCGAGGTGAGCATGACAACGCGATGTGAGAATGACAACGCCATGTGCGGAAAATGTCTTGTGAGGCGTGATTTTTGAACTATGCTACGCTTCATCATCATCATTTCAGCCGTACGACGTCCACTGCTGAACATGGCTTCCCCCACAGACAGTGGGGGAGGCCATTCCTTATCATGTGGGGGGATTTGCCCATACTCACCACGCTGGGCATGCGGGTTGGCGAGCGCAGTTAGAGTTAAAATGAGGAACGCTGCTGCCCATCCCCTAGTTTTTTTCCCTTAGTCGCCTCTTACGACATCCGTGGATAGGGCCTATTCTTCAACCGGGGCCACCACGGCAACGCTATGCTACGCTTGGGACGTTCTAATAGAAGCGTACACATTGCCCTTTAAAGGATTTACTAACTCTAGTGAGCCTAATACTGGGGACAGCGAATTCTGTTTCTAGTCTGTCTGTTAAGCTTCTTCTTCTTGTCGTGTCACTGATTCATTTTTGGTCATCCTGTATTAGGTCAGTGACCAGAGTGAGGTGGCCCTGAAAAGGGCCCATCACCGTCGGTGTAGGAATCAGTGTAGCGAATGGATTGAAGTGCGCCTCTTAGGGGCTCCTTTCGTGTACAAAGGGCGCACTTCAATCCTTTAACTACACTGATTCCTTTCTACTAAAAAAATATCTTATTTTTATTTATTTTTTCTACTTATCTTCTTCCAGGAACATCATAATACAGCACGCGGAAGAGCTGCAGAAACCGGGATGGCAGCAGAAGAGCGATGAAGAGCTGGGCAGCATTGTACTGCATCATATCTGCTCACTGTTCGATAAACAAGGTATGTCCTACTACCGACTACCTACTACCTTCTACTTACTCCCTACTACCTAAACCCGGCTTAGCTGCTACTTAAACCTTTTACCTACCTACCGTTTACCTACCCTACATCTACAATAATATCTCTGCGTAGGCGAACGACTAACTACCTAGACTACTATTAGCATTATTAAGCTAATTTACTATTCTAATGTAAGTGATTACGTTTTTTTGAATATAAATTTATTTAAACTGCCCACTGGCCTACTTTATTTCATTATTTTATTTAAATGACTAACTATTTAGTCAGTCAATACTATTTTGACATTCTTTTATTTGAACTTTTGCATGCCAACTGTGGTAGAACATAATTGAAACGTATTTATTTTATTAACGTTGTAAACCTACATTCATCATCATCATCATTTCAGCTGTTCGACGTCCACTGCTGAACATGGCCTCCCCCACAGACAGAGCGAATTCCTTATCATGTGGGGGGATTTGCCCAAACTCACCGTTAGAGCTGTCGTTGTTGAAAGAAGGGACGCTGCTGCCCATACCCTAGCTTTTTTCCCTTAGTCGCCTCTTACAGCATCCGCGGATAGGTAGATATGGAGGGGCCTATTCTTCAGCCGGGGCCACCACGGCCCTACACCTAAACCTACATTATGTTCGAACAAATAAATATTTATATATAGATCTTTATCATCATCATCATCATCAGCCTGATGAAGTCCACTGCTGAACATAGGCCTCCCCCAAAGAGTTCCATGACGAACGGTCTTGAGTCTTTTCCATCCACCGAATTCCCGCAACCTTCACAATGTCATCGTTCCATCGGGTGGGGGGCCTTCCTACACTGCGCCCGGCCATTATCTTTATCTTTAATTCCAGGCTACACGCCCCTCATGCTGGCCAGCAAGCTCGGTCTCTACGAGAACGTCCGTCGCCTGGTGGAGGGCGCTCCTCGCTCGGTGCACCTGACGATGCCCACCAGTGGGAACTCCGCCTTGTTCCTGGCCGTGGCCGCCGCCAGCTGCGTCGCGGCTGGTAACACTAATAATAATATTACATACATACATACATACATAAATACATACATAAAATCACGCCTGTTTCCCAGAGGGGTAGGCAGAGAGCACGGTTTTCCACTTGCTACGATCCTGACATACCTCTTTTGCTTCATTCACTCTCATCACATTCCTCATACATGCTCGTCGGTTTAGGGTACTCTTGACCTGGCCTTTGTCCAAAACGTCACCGATTTGGTCGCTAAACGTACGCCTAGGTCTTCCTCTTCCAACGGTTCCATTCACACTCGCCTTGTACACCTGTTTCGTCAATCTTCTTTCGTTCATCCTCTACATGACGAAACCATCTCAGCATACCTTTCTCAATCCTCATCACTACATCTTCTTTCACTCCACAACGCTCTCTTATCTCACTGATCCTCACTCTATCTTTCAAAGTTACTCCACACATACTTCGCAAAGCTCTCATTTCCACTGCATTTATCCTACTTCGATTCATTTTCTGCCATACCCAACTTTCACTTCCAAACATTAGTGTCGGCACTAACACTCCTCCATGCACAGCCAGTCGTGCCTTTTTGGACACCATAATATTAATAGTAATAATAAATACGGACTTACACGCAAATAATAATAATCATGCGGAAACGAGTTGTATCCTTGATGCGCCGCGTGCGAGTTAGGAGGAGTTTTTGGAGGAGGTAGGGCATCCGAGCAGCCCGCCTGGGGAGGTACCTCCGCCTTACAGAAGATCGCAGCCAAGTAAAATTATTTGTTTCAAATAGTGTTGTGTTCCTCTTATGACACAGCCCGTTTTTCACACTAAGGCACTCTTCCACTTAGATAAATCTGACTTAAAACACATTTGCCACTTAAAACAGATTTGAGCACCACTTACATTACAACCACCGTTTGAGTACACAACAAAACACACTTCCATTTCGACACGTCCCACTTCAGACACTTTCCACACTTAAGATGACACCAGATTAGGTTTCAAAGTCAATTTAAGAATTTAAACATATTGCAAACTTACTTAATCAATCTTTTTACTTTCCAGAACGCGGAAATAAGTCAAAAGTAGTAGACCACTTCCGCAAAACCATAGAGATTCTCCTCGAGGGCGGCGCTGACCCGTCCATAGACAACCATTGCGGGTCCAACGTGAACCTCCTCCTGCAAGAGTTTAACTGCGCGGAATTGTCAATGCTCATCGCCAATAACGTCACCTTCATGAAATACTGCAATGGCGAACAGGACTTTACTAAAAATTTCGATCAGTATGTACTAATGAACGATGGGGGTAAGGTAAGTCTTCAAGAAATGCCAAGTAAAAAGAATAATGGCAAATCAGTTTTGAAGAGAGATAATAAAACCGGTGCCAAGGTGCTCGAACAAGATGTAGAGAAAGAGATAGATAATGTTATTACGGAGGTAGATAATGTTATTAAAAAGGTAGATGTTACAAAAGAGGTTGATACACGTGTTACTAATAAGGCAAGTAAACCTGTTATAACAGAAAATATACTCTTGGAACCCCCAATAAAGGTAAAGGGTAAAACTAATTCAAAAATAACCGTACAAAATAAAGTAAACTCAAAGGATTTTGTCATAATACCTTCGCAGAAAGTGAACACTGTCTCGTCTGTCAAGAAAATAATATGGTACCCTCTTAAACGTAAGATTGAGGACCCTAACGAGAGTTTAAAGAAACCAAAAGTCACGAAGTAAGATTTTTAGGGATTTCGGATAAAATCACAAATTTCATTGGTAGAAATCCGAATTTTGGAAAAATCCCGCCGAGTGAGAGAGACAGCAATTATATGGATAAAGAAATGATTCATTAAGTGTCAAATGTTCTAATCCTTCTTATATATGGGCTTGACTCTGACTACCCCTCATAGACATCTTCATTCTTCAAGGAACAAAACTGCACGTCTAAAACGCCCATACTTACAAACTTATCTGAACTTACAAACTCATTCATTAGATAGGTCAGTTTGTAAGTATAGACGTTTGTAATCTTGCTAAGTACTTTATTTAAAGAAATAAACTTAAAACTAATACAAGTTAATATTTACAAAATACAAAAGAAACAGTTGAGCCATCTAAAGACCGTTACAAATGATCTATAGATAGCTCAACTGATCCAGATCACTACCAGTCGGAAGCGTCCCTAAGAAGTCGTTTGTACAATTATTGTGGTTCAAATACATTTTTTCATTCGCTGGTCGATTTTCTTCAGATTTGTTACTGGTTCTGTTTTAGTAAGGTCAGTGACCGCTGAGAAATTATGAAAATATAACCCCAATAAATAACAAAATCATTTGACACTTATGAAATGGCACGAAATGGCTTAGTATAATCTATTGTCACTTTTATTCACACTTTTATTTCAAATCAAACAACATGACATGAAAAATATGTCAATGTCATGTCAAACGCCAATTATAAACCAACATGGCGGCCTTCAAATAGTGTTCACTTAGAAAAAAACTTACCAGAATAACTATTCTTGTACCATCGCATTTGTCTTCAAATTAATGAAATTGTATTTTTCTTGTTATCTCCTATTTTTTTCCTAATTTTTCTATGTAGTGTACATGGACCAGGCCCAGAATGAAATGGCTCCTTTTTCTTAAATTGTAGTTTAAATTGTGTGTTCTATACTTGTTTGAAGTTAATTAATGAATTATGTAGGTAATATTTATGTTTTTTATTGCAATTTGCATTATGTATTGTTTACCAAGCAAGAACTTATTATACAATTATGTTATAAATTCAAAACTTTTGCCTTAAATAATTTCTTTTAGTTAAATGTATTTTATAGAGCTAGTTTTAAGTTATTTTACCTTGGATGTAATATTAGTGATGCAGTACAAAGTATCGTCATTTCTCTGAAGTTTTGGTGAAAGGTCAAGGCTCAATTCAACTGTCAAACCTTTTAACAGAAACGTAGAAAGTGGAAAGCCGTGGTCTCTGCCTACACCCTTGGGAAACAAGAGTTATTTTATGTATGCAAATAAAAATACGTTTAACTAAACACTATTGTTTTTTTATATTTATAGTGATAATCCACACTGTATTAAAGATGATATGAGTAAGAGAGAAGTGAGTTGAAACGAATAATCTATTGTCACTTTTATTGTGAAGGATAAATGGATACATGAGATAATCTGTGGACTTGCCTCAGGTAACCCCAAGCAGCATAGCACAATATCAGTGATAAGAAGACGATATGGCGAGACGGAGAATTATTATTTTGACATAGTTCTAAATTATTATTAGCAATTCTAACTACTATTATGAATGCGAAAGTATGTTTGTCCGCGCGCGGCTTCGCTCGCGTGGTACCTAAATAAAAAGCCTAATGGTATTTATTCTAAGTTTCATCGAAATCGGTTGAGCCGTTACGGCTTGATTGAAACACAAACATACAAACTTTTGAATTTACGATATTGTTATACTATCCCATAGGAACCGTGCAAATTGGCCTGTGTGCTATTCCAGACTATAATCTATCTCTGTGCCAAATTTCATCCAGATCCGTTCAGCCGTGATTGAGTAACAAACATACATCCATTCAAACTTTCGCAATTTTAATAGTAGTAAGATTTATGAATTAATGCATCTAATTCTTTTATTATTTAAGTTTCAACATAAAAGAGACGTTTCATCAATATATGGAGCCTGGGCCTGCACTGTGTACACTACTCTAAAATATGGCTAAGCAATAAAGTAAACGTATTAAATTGACTTCGTTCTAAGGTACATTAAGATTTTCTTCGACAAAGAGAGCAACACACAGCGCTACAAAAATATGGCGGATGGACGTGCGTGAAATGTCATTTTGACAACCTACATTTATCTGACAAAACAAAAACATCAAATCAAACAACATGACATGAAAAATATGTCAATGTCATGTCAAACGCCAATTATAAACCAACATGGCGGCCTTCAAATAGTGTTCACTTAGAAAAAAACTTACCAGAATAACTATTCTTGTACCATTGCATTTGTCTTCAAATTAATGAAATTGTATTTTTCTTGTTATCTCCTATTTTTTTCCTAATTTTTCTATGTAGTGTACATGGACCAGGCCCAGAATGAAATGGCTCCTTTTTCTTAAATTGTAGTTTAAATTGTGTGTTCTATACTTGTTTGAAGTTAATTAATGAATTATGTAGGTAATATTTATGTTTTTTATTGCAATTTGCATTATGTATTGTTTACCAAGCAAGAACTTATTATACAATTATGTTATAAATTCAAAACTTTTGCCTTAAATAATTTATTTTAGTTAAATGTATTTTATAGAGCTAGTTTTAAGTTATTTTACCTTGGATGTAATATTAGTGATGCAGTACAAAGTATCGTCATTTCTCTGAAGTTTTGGTGAAAGGTCAAGGCTCAATTCAACTGTCAAACCTTTTAACAGAAACGTAGAAAGTGGAAAGCCGTGGTCTCTGCCTACACCCTTGGGAAACAAGAGTTATTTTATGTATGCAAATAAAAATACGTTTAACTAAACACTATTGTTTTTTTATATTTATAGTGATAATCCACACTGTATTAAAGATGATATGAGTAAGAGAGAAGTGAGTGCGGAGATGACGGCTAACAGAAGAGAGTGGAAGAAGAAAACATGTTGTGCCGACCCCACATAGTGTGGGACAAGGGCAGGAAGAAGAAATGATAACCCACACTAAAGGATTACAACCACAACTACTATGATTTAAAAAAATAAATTGAAAAGATGTTTTCCTAATCTAAGTCTAATATTCTTACTTTTTGTTGATAGAATACCTAAGTTCGGGATGGTATACTGATGTATTATGCATGTATGATGTATTATACATGTATGATTAATAGTAATGGTATTCGCCTTGTATGTGACCTAAATTGGTTCTCTGTAAATAATCTTCTAAAGCACTGGTGGAGGTCGTGGGTTCGAATCACGGTCTTGCACCGTATACCTACAAGTGTACATATGTTTCGGGAAATAAAAATAAAACAGAATAAAACTTACACCATTACTTTATTTACAAATTACGAACAATTTAAGTACAATTAAAACCGTTTTCTAATTAAAAACTAAATAAAAATTAATGAGCAAATCCTTTAATGAGATTTCTGCCTCGTCAGTGTCTTTAGCATGAGATTGGTTTTTTTGTTTATTAAGATGATGATGTTAATGCCACTAGCGGCCACCCAACCATTTAGTTGAATTAAAGAAACTCATGATAAAGACACCTAATTTGCTTGCCAAAAAACTTTGTATAAAATGTATAATAAAAAAGATAGATGGCAGCACCAGTCGATTTAAAAATCATTTTTTTATAATATAGCTAATATTTCTGTAAATACATTTTCTAAAAATATAGGATAATGTGTATGGTGTATATGGTGATGTAATGATTGGAAGATCTTTGTATAAAATAAATTTAACAATAGTTATTGAGCATTAATCAAAATATATATTATAAAAAATAAAGCACTATATTTTAACCTAAGGACGGACCCAAATTAGACTAGTAGCTATTGGTAAACTATAATATAATAGTAGAAATATTTTAATAGAGAATATAACCGTAATACCAATTTTTTATTTAACTTGAAATGGCATACCATAAGCCCGAAAAAGTTAATGATTATTTATTTACAGAAACAGTCATGATATGTCAAATCCTCAAAATTCATGTCAAAGAAATTACTTAATTAGCGACTTAATTGCAAGTAAATATTTGTTTAAATTTAAGGTAGGCTTGAATCATCGTTCGTCGCTTATTAAATTATTTAATTAAATACATGAACACCTTAATTTAATGTCAAGATTCAACCCTTAAATAAAATTGTTCGATTAGTAAAAAAATAATATAAAATTGAAATGAAATTATTGTATCTAACGACACAGAACCTTAATTTTATCACAATAGCAGATAACTAAAAGACATAATAAGAAAAAATACCTATATCGCTGTATATTTTCATTAATGATAGTATTAATAATACATAATAAGGATTTTAATAAATAAAAATATATATTGCTATCTCCTATAAAAAATATTCCTTATAAAAAAATCATTTTTATGTTTCACGATTAAAGTATGCTATTTTTTTTTATTTTGTTATTGCATTTATTTAGATAAACTGTTTTAATAATATTTGATTAAAATAACTATTTATAACATCACCCGAATAATACATTGGTGGTATTTCTTCATTCTAAGAATTATCATATTTTTATAAAAATTCAAAATTGCACGCAGTATTGGTACAAAATAATTTTATCAAAAATGTATTATTGTTTATTATTTCCAATCACGTAAGAAAACCATTTAATGATATAGATTTTGATTGTGACAATGTTTTGTTATATGAAGTTATTTTGGATACCAGTTGGACGGTATGAAGGCCTTCGCACACCATATCGATGACACCAACTTGACTTAAACTAGAGCACTGAAATGTAAGCTTTTTATTGCGATTTATGTAACGTACAAGTCGTACAACGAGCGATGTCGTTTTTTAGAAAACTTTTACGTGACAATATAAATAATTTTATAATTCCTACATTTCAATGCAAAATTCAATTAAAAAAATTAATTCAAAATATAATTCAGGAATTCACAAAAATCTTTCAATTATTTTAGGTGTTGGTATTCAACTTCGAAATGTCATGTATTTTTTTTTAATGAATATCGATAAATAATTAAGGGGTAAAATCTGTCATAATTTAAACAATGTTTAAAGTGTTGCCATATACATTACATAATGAAAAACAGTGACTTAGATAACTTTAAACAATGTTTTTTATGTAGCTTTTAGAAGCTCAATATTTAATATTTATGTTGAACAAGTCGTTAAAAAAACGGGATTGGATTAGGTCACCTTCTTAGTGTCAACTTAATTTGGTTGTTTAGATAAACTCGAACAAGCGCATACCTACTAACGAGTTTGTCTAACGTAGTATTGTCGTTCTAGAAATTTTGGCGTTGAAAAAGTTCAAAATCAGTTTCGATGATACATAAGACCTGTGATTGACGTATAAAAAAATATTAATTAAAATAAGATTGAATTAAGGTACCTTCGGCCAAAATAACAATTTTTATTGTCTCGTAATAAGTAGACAAGTTAAAAAGGTCAATCTACATAGCTACAACTTTACTTCTAACACTTTCGGAATGTCGACTTTTTCTAGATTATATTTAATGAAAAAGTTGTCATTTTATTATTATTATATCATTTATATATAAATATTATTATAATAAATCATTTTATCAATATTTATATAAAAGTCAAAAACAGAAAAACTTTATCATGTTATTTTTCAAAAAAGTCGATAATCAATATTTAATAGTAAAAGTTGTTTGATATTATGATAGATATGGTCACAATATTCTTTTCGGAAAACTTAATACCAACATGTTTTGGACCCCTTGTAAATACGACCAAAATATAAAATATGATTTAAATGTTAAAAAATAACCTTTCAAAAAGCCATTGAACTTAAGAGTTCAGTGGAAAACAGAAAATGCAAATTATTCTTGTTTCTTGAGATAAAAAAACTGACCTTTGACCTTTCAAAAGGTCACTGAACTTACTGATTATTAATCGTGGGTAGTCATAAAATTGAAGTTAATCTATATATTTATCTAAGGATTAAAATTTGACCATTCAATAGGTTACTATTTCACTGACCGAAGGTAACACTACACTATACAGCACGCGCCATTACCTTCTGCTGTTTAGCTCGTACCCGTTCTCTTTGCTGGGGACTTTAGGAGGTGGTGGCTTTGCAACTACGTGCCCCTCTAATCTTAGTGTGCTTTGTCGGTGAGATGATCTGAAAAGGACGAAAACAAAGTTAAAAAAGAGTCAAGTTAAATTATTATTGTTGTCATTTAACTAAAGCAGACAATACCGCCGTCCTTTTCTTATAGGTTGAAAGAATAGGACGGCTATAATTTTATCGTAGTCAAATAAGGTTTAGAATACAACAACTAAATCGATACCATTGTCTTTTAATCTCATGGTTGATCTCTAATAGAGATGATAGAGAAGGTCGAGGTCAACCTAT
This sequence comes from Anticlea derivata, assembly GCA_947579855.1. NCBI lineage: Eukaryota > Metazoa > Arthropoda > Insecta > Lepidoptera > Geometridae > Anticlea > Anticlea derivata. Next base: position 607,186 of record OX388287.1, on the reverse strand, counting down.
AGAGATTCTCTATAGGTTGACCTCGACCTTGACCTTGCCCTTGACCTCACTTACCGTATTAAACAAGTAACAGCTAACAGGATGAGCAGAGCCCCCAGGGCGGAGAGTCCCCACGCGAGGGCCCCCCGGGCGATGGGGGGCACTTTAGTCGCCAGTCGGAGAAGAGAGGACACCTGCTCGGGCAGCTCATCGATGCCCTGTAATTGGGAAAAACTTTTATGATGATCCTTTTGAAGTCAATACCTATACAAGGTGATATACATACGTCTGCTCTGTATTTATTCTATCTACGACTTTTGGAAAATTCGTTTTTTTTTTTTTTTGTGGTATGAACAAACAGCAATCAATTTTTTTAAAGAAGGTGATATTAATATGAGCTATCCTGAACGGCCAATATTCCATACCCCATTGGCAATGAAGTTTGTTCTACAACTTTTGGCAAAAGCAGCCTGTATTCTATTCTAGAAAAAACGATCTGGGGTGCAATTGTGTATGCGTAATGGTAATGAAGTTCGTAACTTTGAGGACGATTTTATCAATTTTAGCGACATCTGAAGATTTTCAAACATAAAAAGGAAGAAGCTAAGATCTTTAAGTTTTCCCTTGTCAAGTTTGGAACGTTTTGAATGTTGCTAAGATTGTTAAAATCACCCTCAAAGTTACGAACTTCATTGCCATTACGCCTACGCAATAGGCATGCTGTTCCAAGTTGCATCGAAATCCGTTGAGCCGTTACGGCGTTATTGAACTACATACTAGAATAGCATATAGGCTACTTTTTATGTAGGTACCACGCGGGCGAAGCCGCAGTCGCAAGCTAGTTAAATACATAGAAATTAATGAAAATATAAATGTTTTTTCGCTTACATATTTTTTTTGTCGATAGAATAACGCTTTCGGGATCGTACACATGTTATGAATCACCTAGCTTTAAAGATAAATGAGCCATTTCATTCTGGGCCTGGTCCATGTACACTACATAGAAAAATTAGGAAAAAATAGGAGATTACAAGAAAAATACAATTTCATTAATTTGAAGACAAATGCGACGGTACGAGAATAGTTCTTCTGGTAAGTTTTTTACTATGTGAACACTATTTGAAGGCCGCCATGTTGGTTTATAATTGGCGTTTGACATGACATTGACATATTTTTCATGTCATGTTGTTTGATTTGATGTTTTTGTTTTGTCATATAAATGTAGGTTGTCAAAATGACATTTCACGCACGTCCATCCATATTTTTGTAGCGCTGAGCTGTGTTGCTCTCTTTGTCGAAGAAAATCTTAATGTACCTTAAAACGAAGTCAATTTAAGTAAAATAACCAATTAAATACGTTTACTTTATTGCTTAGCCATATTTTAGAGAAGTGTACACAGTGCAGGCCCAGGCTCCATATATTGATGATAGGTCTCTTTTTAGGAGAAAAATCCAAAGAAATGAATCATCATCATCTCCCTGCCCTTATCCCACTTCATATGGGGTCGGCACAACATGTTTTTCTCTTCCACTCCCCTCTATCAGCCGTCATATCAGTATTCACTCCTTTCTTACTCATGTCATCTTTCATCCAAAGAAATGAATGAAAATACTAATGTTTTTTCGCTAACAATCTTTTTTTTGTCAATAGAATAACCCGCTTTCGGGATGGTAGGTAGGACACATGTCATGAATGAATGTGATTACCATTATATTCTAGATTTGTAGAATATCATATTAAGAACTGACCTCTTCGAACCACAGGATCGGGAAGACGATGTCGGGAAAGTTGGCGACCTGCTTGATGTCGACCACCTGGCTGACGGCGAGGTTGATCTGGATGCGGGCGCGCGCGCGCATCGCGATGCCCATCTCCTGCACAAACACATATGTAGGGTCATTGTTTATAAGTAAGTACATACTACACTATACAATAGGTAGCGATATAATCGTGCTGGAGCGTAGCTATTAATAGACGCGAAGCCAGTCGCCCATAACAACTCATACGGTTTACACATTATTGATAGAATATAGACTTTGAGAACTGATAATGATATAAGAACATACATATAAACATTCATATAATTGCAACTTAAAACTAATACAAGTTAATATTTAATAAATAAATATTCCGGACATATTCACACGGTCAACTGATCCCAAACTAGGCATAGCCTGTTTTATGGGTACCAGAGACTGATATATATATAATAGATAAGTATTTAACACCCAGACACAGAACTACTACTAACTGAGCTATGAGGCCAGTCAAATAAGTAATAGTTAATTTATAAGTAGTTTACAAGGCCTCATAGCTCAGTTGGTAGTAACTCTGCCTTCTGAGCGGGTTCGATTCCCTCACTGCACAAACATTTGTGTGATAAACACTGATGTTTGTCCTGTGTCTGGGTGTTAAATATTTATCTATTCTATTATGTATATCAGTCTCTGGTACCCATAGTACAGGCTATGTCTAGTTTGGGATCAGTAGACCGTGTGTGATATGTCCGGAATATTTATTAATTCATTTATAAACAAAAAACAAAAATTACAAAATACACAAGAAACAGTTGAGCTATCTAAAGACCGTTACAAACGATCTATAGATAGCTCAACTGACCCAGATCACTACCAGCCGGAAGCGTGCCCAAGACGCTGGCGGAATTAAAACACAAAATTGCAACTATAACACACACATTTGCACAACATTTTACAACAAACAATGAAAGAAAAAACAACACAAATAGAAGTAAGTGAAATAAAAATTGTATGATGTCACCCAATTTCACGTGCGGGAGGGTGGTCTCGGCAAATATCACGTATTTTTTTCCCACAATAAATAGCGTAGACTGATACTCTATTTACGATAAATAGTGTAATATTGAGGGAAAACTAGTACCCATAGTACAGGCTTATGCCTTGTTTGGGATCAGTTGACCGTGTGTGATATGTCCGGAATATTTATTATTATTAGTATTATTTATTATTATTATTTCAACCGTTCGACGTCCACTGCTGAGCATGGCATCCTCCACAGACAAGAGCAAATTCCTTATCATGTGGGGGAATTTGCCCATACTCAGCACGCTGGGCATGCGGGTTGGCGAGCGCAGTTAGAGCTATCGTTGTTAAAATGAGGGACGCTGCTGCCCATCCCCTAGCTTTTTTCCCTTAGTCGCCTCTTACGACATCCGCGGATAGGTAGGTATGGAGGGGCCTATTTTTCAGCCGGGGCCACCACGGCATTACTGGTCGACGTAATGTCTTGCTTACCGGCTGAACGTCGATGTAAAGCCTGTGATCCTCAGCGTTGGGCGGCGAGATGCCCTCGACGGCGTCCAGGAGGCTCGGGTCCGCGAGGTAGAAGTGCGGGAACGAGAGCATCACGGGGGAGTCTGGAATGAGAAGGAAGGTAAGGCTGTTACACATCACACTAATGTAAATGCTATAGTAGCTCTTGTCTGTATCAGTGCGTTAGTGTAGGTACTTCTAATTGACAAATTTTAATGTTCTAGATAATTGTAATAACATAAGTATAATTTTTTGTAATACATATGAACGGAGCATCCTATATGTCGTAAGCGCACTCACACACGCGTAGCGATAGTAATGCATACTAACACCACTGCATTGGCTATTATGCTTCCACTCAACTGACCTGACGGGTTTTATTTTTCTGCTGTGCCTATGCACTAGGTACATACTGTTAGCTATTCTGTGACGGTGTTATCTTTACATGCGCTCGCTCTTCATAGAAAATAAGTAAAGATTGTTTACAATTTTTCTTACATTCAATATCGAGAACCTAATGTCTAGACAAACCTAACATAGGTTTTAAGACATTTACTACCATTCATTTGTATTCCTTTTGTGTAATAAATAAATAAATAAGATTTGCAGCGCCCTTACAGGGTCTATGTACGATCACCAAAAATTCCGCCTTACCCCCCTAAGGGTGTTTTTTGCGTGAAGTGATCTGTGCCTTGCTTGCGTAAATGCGTAATCATAAAAAGTACCGTTTAAGTCTAACAATATGTTCGTATTGTTTTGGCTGCAACTGAACAACAGACTGGGTAATCAAAGTCATAAAATGAATGTTCACCCTCAAAGGATCACAATAAATAAAGAGATGGGCCGGACAGGCTTTCTTAGCCGTGTACAAGCGAAACAGTTTCAAAATTGGTAAGGCGGAAATTTTGGTGATAGTACTTACCTACTTTAAGCTAAAAATACCACCTAAGCCGACTATGTTCATGGATAAATGAAATTATTATTATTATTATTAAGTCATTTATTTCAGGCAACACAGCAAAGTACATGTGCAAATACAGGGCCCATAGATATATATACCTTAAAACTAAAATACATATAATATTCACACTTGCATATTATATTAGGGTTTATTGTTCTTTAGCGCTTCCCTATAGCGTCGGAAAACTATTCCTGCAGGCCAGAAGTCGGGAGAGAGGAACATGTCGCGAAGCTTCGCAGGCACCTTCAGCACGTACGACTTGAAGTTCGTCTCTCTCGGCGACTCCAGGCGTTGCAGATGTAGCTGTATAATGAAATGGACTTTCTGAGTCTGACGATGGCTTACCATATTGACAGAGGGAGACGTTGAAGAGTCCACTTGGGGCGCAAGGCGGGCCGGCGGGGCAGTAACACTTGTTGTTGTCGTTGTCGGCGAACACGTCCTCCGGCGGCGTGAACCGGTACCCGGTGACGCCCGCCTTCGACTGCACTTCTTCTAGGAACCTGCAAAGTCAAAGGGCTTTTATTTCAATAAAATCACTAGGAACACTTTGAAACGTCTTAGAAACTAGGTGAAGCTACGCCTGTTCCTCGCGACCAAGCCTGCGTGGTATTTGGTATATGTAGGTACGCAAAGAAAACACTTATTTTGATCCTACTATCCCACTACTCCCACTATTCCACTATTCCACTACCCCACTTTCCCTCTATCCTACAACTCCACTACCCCACTTTCCCTTTATCCCACTACGAGTAACGTGAAACCTACATCCTTTTAACAAAGTAAGTACAAGGTTATTCATAATATGTAGGTATGCCATCCCGAAAAGGACTTTGTCTATCATCAAAAAGAAAAATATTAGCGTGAAAAAATATCCAAAAATAACAGGTTTTAGTAAGCTGTTTTAGGTGTTTTTATTACTTTTTATGCTTAAGAAAAGTAAAGAAGTTTTTTTTTTTAAGGGGGGAAAATGCCGTCGCATTTCCTTGCCGCCATGGGGGGTGGCGGAAAGGGGTATGTGGGGCTCGAACCCACTAAAAACCCCCCTGTGAGCAGTCCTCCGCCTGGTTGAGGCGAGATGGGGTCGTGTTATCGGGATTACTACCTAAAGCAGCTATAGGTCGCGTCATGTAAAAAGAACTCTGGGTCTATTTGGTGGTATGAGGTGCGGAAAGCAAAGGTCGACTGACGAACCAATGGCGCACCAGCATGCGGCGCGAGACCCGCCCGCCCCGCGCCGCACCTCATACCACCAAATAGACCGATAAATCGCCATTGCGCAGCTTGACGGCCAGCGTTCTTTTTACATGACGCGACCTATACCAAGAGTCAAGGGTAGCAACATACTCGAACACGCGGAATTTGCGGGCGGGTCAGCTAGTGAAATATATGACGGCTCAAGTCAAAGTCAAAGTCAAAAGACATTTATTTCAATAAAATCACTAGGATCACTTTGAAACGTCTTAGAAACTAGGTGAAGCTATGCCTGTTCCTCGCGACCAAGCCTAGAAGAATCAGGCAGCAAACACGGCTTGGTGCCTATCATTTTTTTCGATGATCCTTTTTCACAAAATGGTATGGCTCGAGCTTGGGCGAGTCAGTCTCGGCTGATCCATTTTCTTGGATGCTCAGGCAAACCAGTAAAGCTCGTACAATAAAATCACGCTTTATTTTAACGAATCAGCTTGGCAGGTAGTTACAATATTCACGATAGGTAGGAAGTACGGTGCGCGTGACATTTTCAATGTTCAGAGAAGTGATCGGTCCGGCGGTCTAAACTCAACTGCCGGCTTCGTGCCCGCATCGACTCTGTCCTCGAGTGCGTTTGTTATTTAGTTATTTAAAAAAATATTTTTGTTAGATAGTCTCAGAGTATTTTCGGAAAAAGGGCTGCAGAGGACCCAACTTTAAAAAATAAATCTATCGAGAAAAGTTTTACCAATCGCGTTTCTGTCTTGGATTTAGGTAAATAAAATGCTCAAGTTATCTTTGTCATAAAAATCAAAACTGTGCGTTTTGCGGTTATTGAGAAAAAACAATTAAAACAATTTAACCCTCACCTCAATATTCCGACATATATTTTCATTTGAATCACTAGAATCCATGGTTCTGAGTATTGACCCAAACATCCGTAATGAACAGAAGTGAATGTTATAGACATTGAACAATAGTTGGGAGCGAACTCGACGCGTTGCGATACGTACTGCGGAAGTTACACCTTACACCGAAGTGTAACATTAGTCCCCATAAGAATCAGTGTTGTGAAAGGATTAAAGTTCGCCTCTTAAGGCTCCTTTCGTGCACAAAAAAAGTGTTAAAATGAAAAAATAAAAGTGTTGTGTAATGGTTAGTAGAAGAAGATAGCCCCGCCGGCCGGCTGTCTGCTGTAGCCAGGGTTGGTCTGCGAGGAGTGTACTCCAGAGTTCATCAACACTGATTCTTTCGTCGACGGTCTTAGGCCACCATACCTCAACATGGTCACTAACATAATACAGGATGACCATGAAAGAATCAGTGACACGACAAGAAGAAGAAGATCCCCATAAGCTCGAGCCCCGCTTTGCTCGACTCGTAAAATACCTACTATAAAGTTGCGCTATCACATTCGCGGGCAGTGACACAAATACAAAATACACAATCTCGTTTATTTGATAGCATGCATACATCCTATTAATACTAATACTGGCCTCATAGCTCAGTTAGTAGTAACTCTGCCTTCTGCGCTATAGGTCGCGGGTTCGATCCCCGCACTGGACAAACATTTGTGTGATAAACACAGATGTTTATTCTGTGTCTGGGTGTTAAATATTTATCTATTATATATATCAGTCTCTGGTACCCATAGTAAAGGCTATGCCTAGTTTGGGATCAGTTGACCGTGTGAATATGTCCGGAATATTTATTTTATTTATTATTTATTTAATAATAAAAATGCGAAAGTTTGTGAGGATATTTAAATGTTTGTTTTTTTTTTAATTTCGATGAAACTTGTAATAAAAATAGTTCTTTCCCTAGCATTTGTTCGCTTATGGTCAACTTAGCAAACCATCTACTAACATTTTCTGTAGGAGATGAGCAATCGGTCCCTTTCTATATAGTCAACTTCGTAGAATAGCATATAGGCTACTTTTTATGTAGGTACCAAGCTGGTAATTTACCGAACATCCTCACAAACATTTTATTTCTATTATTAGTAGGATAGTATGGTTGGTGTGAGCCAGATAAGTTTTAACTTTCCGTACAAAAGACTTCAACGCGCTTTTTATGAAAAGAAAAAATAAAGAATTATGCCCACACTTTTATCCCCAAGCATGGTAGACAACCTCTCAGATCTTCATGCGATCAGATCCATATGTCTACGGGAACTCACCCCAAAGAAAATCCTTCAGTTTTTAACAGCTGCTGGGCTTTGCGGTGAACTTTAAAGGCCCTGTAAAGGGGCTCCACAAATAAAGTGGCGATCACAATAGGCCAGTTGTGGCCGCAGTGACACAATAGCCGCAAAAATTAAATGTAGATATGTCTACGGGGATAGGCAGAGGCACGTCCAAACATTTTGGCGCATGATTAACTTTGCAGAACCTTGTAGTGAGTATTCTATTCGTGACAGGTTGCAAGCCCATCACTGCTTATATACTTTTTGGTTTCCCCACGACCATGTTTTCCGCCACCGTATGCAAGTATACATTTATTGTTAAGGCTTCAGTGTATTCCTTAATCCCTAGTCCCTACCTATCCAAAACTTACCTAGTGACCACTCGCAAATTCAAATTTCGCGCCACTACAAGAAGAAACGAAACGGAATGCAAAGAGTGGTGGAAAAAATGGAGTATGGCTGCCGTTACCTTGTGAAGCCGGGTGTGCTCCGTGAAAACTAAAAACAAATGTGAAAGCTTTCCTCGTATACTGAAAACTGTAATACCAAATCAATCCAAATTAAACCGTTAAATCAAATTGTAATAAAATTAGTAAAACCAAGTGATTTCTACACGCTTGCGGAGAAGCCATCGAATTGTGAGTACCTGCCTACAAATCTTCCTACCCTAGCCCTGCTGAGCCTTTCGAAGTGTTTATTTTCAGCATCTGAAAAACAGCGCCGCTACACTTGGTGTGCGGCATCAATGCTGAGATGGAACCCTTTTTTGGCTCACGCATGCATCGGCACGGACTAATGAATACCCTAGTTTTGTTACTTCCTACCTACTTTTGTTTTGTTTCCTCCCTACCTTTTGTATTGTAACCTGTACCTTGTGTCTTTTTTTATTTTATTTTATTAGTTTGTGCTGTGCTTGTGTGTCCAAAATAAATGTTTTTTCTTTCTTTCTTTCTTTTCTAAGTTTAGGTCTAAACATTTATAATAGTTACATAATTTACAATAGCGCACATACATTTTCTGAATGGAAAATCTATTGGTGCACGACTGTATTCGAACCCACAGCACATTAGGAGGAGGTAGGGCACAGCGAGATTTTCTCGTTCTAATTTGGAGCAGGCCGCCTGGGGAGGTACCTCCGCCTTATAGAAGATTGCAGCCAAATAACATTATTTGTTTCAAATAGTGTTGTGTTCCTGCGGTGAGTAAGGTTGCCAGAACTCTTTACGGGGGAGGGGGGAGAAGTCAGCAACGCGTGCGTGATACCTCTGGTATTGCAAGCGCTCATAGGCTACGGTAACCGCATACCAACAGGTGGGCCGTATGCCTTGTTGCCAACTCAGTTGTACAAAAAAAAAAACCAGTGCTCTACTTGGCCACTGATACCAAATTACGTTACGTTTCGGTGTGAGTGGCGGCCACTTGTAAACAATAGGTACCTACATTCTATAAGCCATTACCCACTGCCTAATGCTATGTATTGCGTAACTGGTAAATAGGAACGCGGTGGGAATAATTAATCATTAATTTTCTATTAATTTCAATCCAAAAGCCGCGTTGGCATAGTGGGAGGCAGCGAATTTTGATCCATAGGCCGTGGTTCTGGACCCAGTCGTGCACCGATAAGTTCAAATCAAAGTAATTTATTGCGTAATATAGGTTAGGTACAGTTGTTACATAATACAATACAAATTAGGAGCAGCCATATTCAGCGTTGTACGCATGCAATATACATATTTTCAAAAAAAATAAGTTTAAAATTAAGTTTTTCTGTTAACTGACTATCCCCTTAGACATGTTCAAGGATCTGATCGCCAGAAGATCTGAGATCTTTTTTTTAATTCAATTTTCACAATAAAATGGTTGTTGCAGTTAAGCTTAGTAACGTTTTAGGTCTGGAATTATGGTGACGTCAATTTTTACTGACGTTAACATTTACGTATTATAAAAAAAAGTAATTTTACAAACATTTGAGTCATTAGTAGATATAAACTGAGAGATAAATGCTGGCATAATCGTTACCAACCATGGACTGCGAATGAGTTGTTTTTGCTTATATAATCATAAGTATTTCAATAAAATCACAAGGATCACTTTGAAACGTCTTAGAAACTAGGTGAAGCTACGCCTGTTCCACGCGACCAAGCCTACAAGAACAAACATGGCGCGCGCGTACCGCGGTACGGTGGTAAATATGTATACCATCCCAAGAAGATTGCCGTCATATCGTTTAAGGGAGTAAAGGAGCTCGTATTGGAAAGATCAGAATGGAGAAAATTGCATCATTACACCGACAAGAGCTTAGCTCTTAATTTTAATAATAATATTTTTTTTTTGTAAAATTGCCTAGTTTGATATCAAGATTACAAACTTAAAACTAATACTAGTTAATATTTACAAAATACACAAGAAACAGTTGAGCCATCTAAAGACCGTTACAAACAATCTATAGATAGCTCAACTGATCCAGATCACTACCAGTCGGAAGCGTCCCCAAGACGCTGGCGGAATTGCCACGCTGGATGGCAATGCTAATTCGCTGGGCCAAATAAGAGCCAGCTCTCGGGTCACGCGTCGCTTCGATCAGACGTCCTGATACAATATAAATGGCCTCATTAGAAGAGTATAATTTACTTACTTGAGAGGTAAAAGTCGGCATAGATCCTTATCGTAGATCGCTAGCGAGTCGTTCTTGCTTATGTGCGGGGGGAAGATGGACCCGTCCGAACCAGCGATGGAGTTGCAAGCGTCAGTGGTCCAATGCGGCAGCCTCTCCCGCATGTTGTACCGGTCGATGATACCGTACTGAGACATCGAGGTGGCGCCGGTGAACATTGTCACCACGTCAGGGGATGTGCCGTTTTTCTGGAAGGGAAATGTTCTGTTTGAATTGTGGACTTGCCTCTGACTAAACCTTTAGAAACTACCCTGACCCCGCACTAGGACTACCTATCAGGTATCAGAAATTACGAGTAACATACCACAACACACAGACACGGAAATTGCTTGCTTGCATCCTTGCTTGTAGTATCACTGACTCTTTCTTGGTCATCCTGTATTAGATCAGTGACCATGTTGAGGTATGGTGGCCCTGAAAAGGGCCAATGATCGTAGGTGAAAGAATCAGTGCATCGAAAGGATTAAAGTTCGCCTCTTAGAGGCTCCTTTCGTTTAATTTGTTACGTTTTTCTATTCACAGTTATACACGTAGGCCAACTCTGCTTACTTCTAAGCATCGATGTCTCTGTCATGGCTAAGCCAGGACCTATAGCTTAACTACACCAGACTTACCCCGTAGAACAGGCCAAATTCTTCATAAGGCAGCTTCTGCTCCTTCGGGACAACATCTTTGGCGAGCTTCAGCAACGGGTCTTCATATCCCCACAGCAACTGCCCCACAGACACTTCCACAAACGGCTTGATTTTGAGGATGTCCATGATAGAAGCCATGGCTAAACGCAGGAAACGCGCGGCATGCTTAGACTGTGATGTCGCACTCTGGGAACAAAGAAAGCAATTTGGTAAAGTTATCAGCTAGTCTTCTTCTTGTCGTGTCACTGATTCTTTCTTGGTCATCCTGTATTAGGTCAGTGACCAGTTGAGGTAGGCGCTGAAAAGGGCCTATGACCGTCGATGAAAGAATCAGTTCAGTGAAAGGATTTAAGTGCGCCTTTTAGAGGCCCCTTTCGTGCACGAAAATTTGGTAAAGCTATCAGCTTGTGCTTGTGCTTGGCCGTGGTGGCCCCGGCTGAAGAATAGGCCCCTCCATATCTACCTATCCGCGGATGTCGTAAGAGGCGACTAAGGGAAAAAAGCTAGGGGATGGGCAGCAGCGTCCCTCATTTTAACAACGATAGCTCTAACTGCGCTCGCCAACCCGCATGCCCAGCGTGGTGAGTATGGGCAAATCCCCCCACATGATAAGGAATTTGCTCTGTCTGTGGGGGAGTCCATGTTCAGCAGTGGACGTCGAACGGCTGAAATGACGATCAGCTTGTGATGAGCTGTGAGACATGGATGATTTCTTCTTCTTGTCGTGTCACTGGTTTTTTCTTGTCATCCTGTCTTTGGTCAGTGACCAGATTGAGGTATGGTGGCCCTGAAAAGGGCCTATGACCGTCGATGAAAGAATCAGTGTAGTGAAATGATTAAAGTGCGCCTCTTAGAGGCTCCTTTCGTGCACGTGTCACATGTTTTCGAATTTTTAGGTTCTAGGACATGCCGGTTTCCTCACGATGTTTTCCTTCACCGTTTGAGAGCACTAGCATAGCGCACATAAATTTTCCGAATGGAAAATCAATTGGTGCACGACAGGTTTCGAACTCACGACCTGTGGATCGGAAGGCGGTGCCACTACCACCTCTCCACCAGTGCTCTCATGGATGATGACACAGAGGAATGCGGGTTCGATTCCCGCTGCGGGACAAATGATGTCGCTGTTTGTATGACCTGCAAATACTAGTACCGCGCCTGGGTGTTGTGGTACCATGGTACTCGCAGTTTCTGATACCCACGACACAGGGGATCCTAGTGTGGGGTCAGGACTGTAAATGACACTATTAGTTGTTATTTATTTGAGCTTGGATTTAGATATGAACGTGGATGGATGTAGGAGTAGAGTTAGGCCAAAGAAAAGATGGATGGACTGTGTGAAAGTGATATGGTGAAGAAAGGAGTGAGTGCTGAGATGACGACTGATAGAGGGCAATGGAAGAAGAATACATGTTGTGCCGACCCTACGTGATGTGGGATAAGTGCAGGAAGACGATGATGATGATTATACACGCAAGTCAATTTGTTCTTTTTTGTGGACCTACATATGGTCAGTATGGGCATGCGAATCAATAGCCACCCACTCGACTAACGGTTACGAGATATTAGCATATAAAACCGCTATTTTACAAAAGCTTAGTTGTTGCTGGATGCGGTAACCTCACGTGGTCATTGAGCATACTACTTCGAGTGAAGATGTACTAAATCATCATGATAATCAGCCTGTAGAAGTCCTGGAATTTGGCCTCCCCCATAGGTTTCCAGCGCGTCATCATCACTATTTCAGCCTAGTAACTAATTTAGTGGCCACCCCATTTCAAACCTTAAGGTCAAGAAGATAAAGTCTATTTTTGTCTAAAATTCTGATTAGCGACTAATTTAGTAATAGTTATTCGACTACCAAAGTTAGTGGACCACTAATCATTCATTCGACTACTGACATTAGTGTTAGTGGTTTATTCGATTATTGAGTTTAGTCAAAGTGATCCTAGTGATTTATTTGAAATAAATGATTATAAATGAAATGAAATGAATGATTTTATTGAATTAAATCCTACCTACCTACTAAGAAATTTTGTACAAAATTGTATGTTTCAATAAACTTATTATTATTATAGGTTTTTTTCATTTTTTGTCTCTCGCACGGCGAGGGGTTTACGTTTATTATTATTATTTTTCACATATATTTAATTAAAATCTCATTTATAAAATACATTTTTTACTACAAAAGTACATCTTAATATCAAAAAAGAATATCAAAACCACTATTATAGTAAAAAATATATATAAAAATGGAGAACCACCGACCGCGAAGCTCGGCTCAAGCGGTCGGTGGCTAGGGCTGCAGAGAGAGGAACCTCCTGACTATGCGTGCCGAGTCCAGGAGTACCGCCCTCTGTATCTGGCCCTTCACCCATCTGTCTAGCGAGAGCCTCTTAAGGTATTGATCGAGGGACTTCGCTATCAGTCCGTTCACTGACATTATTATTGTTATTATTATTAAATGCCTTTTGACTTTGACTTTTTTTGAGTCATAATCGCGCATCGCCAACTCATAGGTACCTATTCGCCACGCTGGGCATACGGGTTTGCGAGCGCAGATAAAACTATTGTTTATAGGTAACGCAGTAGCGTTAGCGTAGGTAAAGCTAGTAAGCTTTACCTACCCCTAGCTTTCGCAAATTCACCTCTAACGACATACAGGTAGTAGGTAATGGACGGGCATATTCTTTAGCTGGGGTCACGGGTCTAACTTTAGTTGTTTAAATTTGATGTAAACTTGATTAAAGAATTGAAAATTTGGTTCCAACAACGACCAACGCTTGCCAGCCATTAAATATGAATACGTTTTTTTTGTCACATGTGTATTTTGTCGCCTGACGAAGCTGAAAACATACTCAGATAATTCAAGGCTAAACCTTGATAGTCATTACTAAACAAAGAATGGAAGTGACGATAATATAATATCCCCTTCTGGGAGAAGGAGTACGAACGGCATTCCGCCCGTCATGGCACTCTAGGTGTTGCAGTGGATTTCTACAGGCTTCTTCTCCTTTTTGCGTGTCACTGATTCTTTCTTGGTCACCTTGGACGGTTTCTATGGAAAGATGTAATGAGATGTATCGTGCTATAATATACATTTTCACATTATAGCTGCCGTGTGTGACGCTCTTTATTTGTATCATGTGGACGATGTGACTCACACAGACGTTTGTCCGCGCACTCTCATTCATAGGTCACGGTAACCAACAGGGCCGTATGCTAGTAAGCCACCTTACTTTAAAAAAAAAAACATGCACCCATACACAAAAAAAGGGCAAACATCCGAATTTGAAGTCTCTAGGACCAACACTTTATTTAGGCTCCGCGTTGTCTGTCAGTCAATCAGTCACTGTTTTGTAATAGGTACCTATATTTAGTCTAGTAGAAGCGTGATTTTTTTTCATACAAACTTCAAACCCCGCTGCACCCTCTTAGGGGTTGAATTTTCGAAAATCCCTTCTTAGTACACCTCTACGTACCAAGACCTACGAGTCAGTCAGTCACCAAGCCTTTTTTTATTATACTAGTTTCCGCCCGCGGCTTCGCTCGCGTGGCCTACCTACATAAAAAGTAGCCTAGATGCTATTCCGAGTACTGAAATCTATATATTTCAAGTTTCAACGAAATCGGTAGAGCCGTTACGGCGTGATGTCCTCAAAAACTTTCGCATTTCTAATAGTAGTAGGATATTGATCAGTCAAGTTGTAGGACCTAAAGGATGCAGTAAGAAGCTTGCAAAACGTGAACGAAGTCACGAGTTTTGTACTAGTCTGCGTGTAATCGTGGTCGGGTAATTAGCATACTTGTAATAAGTGGGGAGTTTTTATAGCGGAGTTCAACGTAGGTTGTGCGCAAGTAGAATACTATTGTTACATCTAGCACTAAATCAGGGTTATTTTGTAAAGAAATAAATAAAAATCGCGTTTTCAAAACCACATATAAATAAATAAATAAATATTCCGGACATATCACACACGGTCAACTGATCCCAAACTAGGCATAGCCTGTACTATGGGCACCAGAGACTGATATACACAATAGATACATATTTAACACCCAGACACAGAACAAACATCTGTGTTCATCACACAAATGTTTGTCCAGCGCGGGAATCGAGCCCGCGACCTCTAGCGCAGAAAGTAGAGTTACTACCAACTGAGCCATGAGTCCAGTCAATAACCTAATACCTAAAACTAGAACCATTCACTAGTAAAAATGATTTAGAACACAAAGTGTTCGTAAAAAAAAGTCACCCAAGTGAAATATTTTCTTCAAAAAACATTTAGACTTTTACCCAAACAACTTTGCAATTTAAACACAAATATCTCTGAAAGTGTATGACATATTGTTTAAAAATCGTTTTCCCAATCGATTTATACCTACTATTTGATTATTATTTTTTCAAAATGGCGTCGGTGATTACCGCTGAGGCGTCATTGAGAGAGCTTAAGAGAGCAGAGCACGGTAATCATCAATACACACGTGTATCATGTCATGTATTCCAACGTGGCATTCAACCAAAATACTCTAGGTATAACTCACTTATGTGAATAATAGCAATGAAAAAGTCACAGTTTGATTACAGGTATCATTATGTGCCTAATTGCGGGGAAATTAGAGCCACTTTATGAGCAAGTGTGTTGAAAAATGTTTTAAGCTCCTTGGCATGTATGAAGTAGGTAAATAGGATACTTTTATCCATGTCTAACGCGAGCGAAGCCGCGGGCGGAAGCTAGTTGTCGATAAGGAAATGTAAGTTGGAACACTGATAGTAAAATTATGTGAAAAATGCAAATTTATATTATTTTATAACTTTTAAAGTTTATCGTAAAGATTTCACTCATTATCATCATTACACAATGGCATGTAATTAATGTAATGAGACTTTCACTTAGTACAGTCAGCTGCACTACTATCCTATCCTACTCAAATCCTAATAGTCCAACTGTTTGTTTTGTTTTAGAAGGTCTTTACAAGTACAAATTGTATGTTCAACATACAATTTGTACTATATCTAAACACAGTTTAGTACGATACAGCTTATTATTATATAAATATAACTCGGCTGGCTAAGGCGCCTATAAGAGTATTTTGAAAAAATAAATAATATTTTGAATATTTCAACATGGTAGTCCAACTAATATTTGGAAAGTTTGTGAGGATGTTTTGAACCGACTTCGATAAAACCTGACTGATAAGGATGACGAAGAAAGAATCAGTGACACGAGAAGCAAGCATTTTTTAAATTATCAAATGTATACATCTTAATGCAGGCGACTGTACCTACTTCTCAATTAATGCCATTTCTTTTATTTTGTTTAAGTTTGCTTTGTTAGATTGTATCGTAATACTTGCTTGCCATGTCACTGATTATTTCTTGATCACCTGTATTAAGTCAGTGAGCAGGCCGAGGTATGGTGGCCTTGAAGAGGGCCTTGAAGAGGGACCGTCTTGGTGAAAGTATCAGTGTGGTGATAGGATTAAAGTGCGCCTCTTAGACGGTTAACTTGAGCATTGTAGTAATAAAACGTTCTATCATCGGATGAAAGATGTTTAAAAAGCCACGACGAACAGTCTTGAACTAAATAATAAATATCACACACGGTCAACTGATCCTAAACTAGGCATAGCCTGTACTATGGGTACCAGAGACTGATATACATAATATATAAATATTTAACACCCAGACACAGAACAAACATCTGTATTCATCACACAAATGTTTGTCCTGTGCGGGAATCGAACCCGCGACCTCTAGCGCAGAAGGCAGAGTTACTTAGAAGGTAGGGTTAGTAAATCCTTAAAAGGGCAATGTGTACGCTTCTATAACAAGGTCCCAAGCGATGTACTAAAGTTATCAATTAGCTTTAAAAACTTAATGAACGAAAATTTTGTAATAAATCTTACTACAAAATATCCGGCTATTTAGATGATAAAAAAGCTTGGGATTGAATATGCTCCAACTCGATTAAAGATGTAAAACTTACTTAAAATAAATTAATATACGAATTCAACTAGATTTAGATCTAAGTTAAAGCTCTTATTTGTCATTTTTTTTTTCTTTCACATTTCTATAAGCTCTCATTTATTAGGGATCATTATTATTTTTCTTTTGAGCCTCACTTAGTTCGACCGGCACCACACTGGCTCTAAATTCAATTTTGTACAAAAACAATTAAAAAAGATATATATAATAAAAAAAAAACAAGGATCATCGAAAAAAATGTAAGCTTGGTCGCGAGGATCAGGCATAGATTCACCTAGTTTCTAAGACGTTTCAAAGTGATCCTAGTGATTTTATTGAAATAAAAACCTTTGACTTTGACTACCAACTGAGCTATGAGGCCAGTCGCAACTGCCTAAATACATCTATTTTCATGGAACTATCCAAATGTCCAGTCTAGTTTTTTAAGAAGTTTCAAAATGATCCTAGTGATTTTATTAAAATAAACGCCTGTTAAATATTATACAGGCTGATCCATCAAGAAGGGACAGTATGGCGAAGTCTGATAGTACAAGGTGATTCAAAATGTTATGAATCACCTTACTATACTGTGTTAATTGTTTTCTTAGAAAACAGAAATCATGCATTACTTCAATTGCATTTTAAATAACAAGATTATTATCGAAATAACATAAAAAAATTCGCTTACTAACTGACTGACATCGGTGCTTACAAAAAACCAAGATAAAGTCATATTTTGACAGGCCTCATAGCTCAGTTAGTAGTAACTCTGCCTTCTGCGCTAGAGGTCGCGGGTTCGATTCCCGCACTGGACAAACATTTGTGACTAACACAGATGTTTGTTCTGTGTCTGGGTGTTAAATATATATCTATTATGTATATCAGTCTCTGGTATCCATAGTACAGGCTATGCCTAGTTTGGGATCAGTTGACCGTGTGAATATGTCCGGAATATTTATTTATTTATTTATATTTTTATGCTTAAGGGGTGCATTAAGAAATGAATTCCCGCAATTCAACCCCGTAGAGGGTGCAACGGAAGTTGAACTTTGAACAAAAACATATCAACGCAAGCCAAGAAATCTACACAGACCATTCTTTTCATGGTTTAGGGATGCATCAAGAAAGATGGGATGCATCATTTCAACCCCGAAGAGGGTGCAACGGAAGTTGAATCAGGCAGAAAAAAAAAGAACAAAGTCGATGGAACTCGATTCTCGAACTACATAAACCCTTCTTAACATGGTTTAGGGGTGCATTAAGAAATGTTATACGGAGGCAAACAGGCTTACGGCCCTCCTGATGGTAAGTGGTTACCGTCGCCTATTGACATTAGCAACACCTGGAGCATTGCTAATGCGTTGCCTGCCGAACCCCTCCCCCCCTTAAGAGCTCTGGCAACCTTACTCACCGCAGGAACACAACACTATTTGAAACAAATAATGTTATTTGGCTGCGATCTTCTGTAAGGCGTAGGTACCCAGGCGGGCTGCTCCAATTTAAAGCGAGAAAATCTCGCTGTGCCCTACCTCCTCCGTAAGTTATAATTTATTATAATTTACGGAGGAGGTTATAATATAAATAACCCAAATGGGGTGCAACGGGAGTTGAAGTTCGTAGATTTCAACGCGAACAAAGTAGGTGTAATTCAACTAGTTAAGAGGAAGAACGTGATATAACTAATTAAACGATGATATCATATTCAGCGATAATAATCACTTCTATATTAGTATTAAATAAGTAGGTAACTAAAACACGCAGGTGTTGTATTAATGACTGGGTAAAGTATCAGTTGACTAGCTTCCGTCCGCGACTTCGCTCACGTGGTACCTACATAAAAAGCCTATATGCTATTCTAGGTAAAGAACTTTATCTATTCCAAGTTTCAATGAAATCGGTGTAGCCATTACGGCGTGATTGAACAACAAACATCCAAACATCCTCACAAACTTTCGCATTTATAATATTAGTAGGAAGTAGGATACCGAGCGAAGCCTCAGCACAATCTAGGATAAAATTAATAATCGGAACTAATAGATATACTTGTACAGTAAAATTATTAAAACATTGAACATTTCAAAGAATAAACATATTTTGATCTCGTTAACTCGTTAAGGAATTTTACAGAAAAAAAATATAAATAAACAAATAAGAGAAAAGCATACAAAAATACCAAGACCCGGAACGAATGTTTGCAGATCATGCAAACATTTGTCCCGCAGCGGGAACCGAACCCTGCTCAGGCCATACCCGCTGTGCCACCGAGGTCGTCAAATTCTTCTGCAATTCGTATTCTACAACTCGTTCACTGAAGTAATTCAGGAGACCAAGAAGACACCAGTGACAGAATGAACGACAAACTGACAAAACGACTGGTTCAAGGCTATCAAGGCAGTGAAGCAGGAAGGTAAAGCCACCGACTCACCGACCTTTGCGCTTCCGGCTTGTTCTCGATGTGTCAATATTCGCATATTTCTGCGGCAGGTTTGGCTTTGCTGTTTTAAAATAACCGGCCAATTGTGTGGCCAGGCATTGTGTGTGTGTGTGTGTAGGTGTTTTTTTTTATACAACTGACGTGTCAAACAAGCATACGGCCCACCTGTTGGTAAGCGGTTACCGTAGCCTATGAGCGCTTGCAATACCAGAGGCATCACGCGCACGTTGCCGACCCCGAACCCTCATCCCCCTGAGAGCTCTGGCAACCTTACTCACCGCAGGAACACAGCACTATTTGAAACAAATAATGTTATTTGGCTGCGATCTTCTGTAAGGCGGAGGTACCACTCCAGCCGGGCTGCTCCAATTCAGAACGAGAAAATCTCGCTGTGCCCTACCCCCTCCCCCCTCCCGTGTGTGTGTGGTACCATAGTACTCGTAGTTTCTAATACCCACGACACGCGCTCCACGCCGCTAAAGACAAGAACAACTGGCGACATATTGAATCCGGAAAAAGATAACTTATTCACGACCCTCACTCATGAGGAGTACGACGGGGATTTAATAATAATAATTAGTATTATAATTATTATTAAATTCTCTAATATTATAATTTAACGCGGAAATTGAGACGATGACCTACGGTAAAGTTTTTACAGAGGTTACGAAACACACTTTGAACTATTAGCGTTAATTTTAAATTGTCTCAAATAAACTCCAAGGTCTGTATAATTTCCTGGGTTTTTAGGGTTCCGTTACCAAAAGGCAGAACGAAACGCTTATGGTGAGACTTCGTTGTCTTTCTGCGCTTGTGGTTTCTGCGACTACTAGTGCTATCGACTGGAAATAAAGCAAAAAAGTAGGAGGAGGTAGGGCACAGCAAGATTTCCTCGCTCTAAATTGGAGCAGCCCGCTTGAGGAGGTACCTCCGCCTTACAGAAGATCGCAACCAAATAAAATTATTTGTTTCAAATAGTGTTGTGTTCCTGCGGTGAGTAAGGTTGCCAGAGCTCTTAAGGGGGGAGGGGTTCGGCAGGCAACGCATTAGCAATGCTCCAGGTGTTGCTGATGTCAATAGGCGACGGTAACCACTTACCATCAGGAGGGCCGTAAGCCTGTTTGCCTCCGTATAAGGAAATACAAGGTGATTCATAAATAAAATCAACTGAAAATGTGTTTGTTTCAATAAATCACTAGGATCACTTTGAAACGTCTTAGAAACTAGGTGAAGCTACGCCTGTTCCTCGCGACCAAGCCTACAAGAATCAGGCAATAAACACGGCACGTACCGTGGTACGGTGGTAAATATGTATACTATCCCAAGAAGATTACCGTCATATCGTTTAAGGAAGTAAAGGAGCTTGCATTGGAAAGATCAGAATGGAGGAAATTGCATCATTACACCGACAAGAGCTAAGCTCTTAAATGTAATAACAATACCAAAAGCGGATTATTACAACAAAAATAAAGAATAATACACATCCATGGATCGGGAGGGAGGGGGGGGGCACTACCACCACGCCGCTTCTCGCAGTTCGCGTTGCGGTTGTATGACACAGAGGTTCTTCTATGACGCAAATGACATAATACACACAAGCGAAGTGTTACCCCGAGATGACGATCATTTTTATGACTGGTTGTCATTCCGTTGTCATTTTGAATGAAATTTTCAAAGGCTGTCATTTCCTTTGTTGCGTAAATTGACAAGTATCTTTGTACAACTGTCATTTCTATGTTGCCGTATTCGAATGGCGTACGATATATAATTTTCTCATAAATTTTTGTTTTTTACAACTACGTTTAGGTTTAGGTTTAAAGAAATTTATTCTCAAAAAGATATAGATGGTACAATCACTTACATGAGAGTAATTTTTTAGCTTATAATAATAAATGATAATAGTTAGTCTATGTAGTTACAACTAAGTTTGGAAATAAGCGTACAGTCCACCTGTTGGTAAGCGGTAACCGTAGCCTATGAACGCTTGCAATACCAGAGGCATCACGCAATCGTTGCCGACCCCGAACCCCCTTTAAAGAGCTCTGGCAACCTTACTCACCGCAGGAACACAACACTATTTGAAACAAATAATGTTATTCGGCTGCGATCTTCTGTAAGGCGTATTTGCAAATGATGCAAACATTTGTCATAAAAAAAAATGACATATCAAGGATATATCGCTTGCCGTTTAAACACGGCATATTTTTATATATTATATATTTGTATGTATGCTGTTTGTTTATAGTTTATAGTGTTTCCATTATTTATGTTTTTAAGTCCACCCTCACCCATCCTCCTCTAATTTTATATTCACCCCATCCAAAGGTTGTCTGGAAGAAATCGCTTTTTTAGCGATAAGACCGCCCATTGTACATTTATGGTCTTAAGTTTTAGTTTCTGTTTTATTTTATATTTTTAAATTTGTAAGGTGTACAATAAAGCATTTTCATTCATTCATTCATTCATTCTTTCATTCACGGCTTCAGACACATTCTAGAATAGTATAGGTCACCCATTTGAATATAAAACTTAGACACCCGGAACCACTCGTCGTTTTACGCATCACCGAGTTAGTCTAACTAAAGGATTTCTAATCTATGGTATGTGATTACTTTTAACCACTACGCTAATGGTGAAATTGTGTTACGGTCAAATTGTCACAGCCATTAGGTTTTTAGCGTTTCTTTTATGAACCTAGGCTCGTATTCAGAGACACGACTCAAGCATAGATTTAATCACAGATCAGCTGAACTCTATTTAAGTATTGAATCTCTTCTCAAACATAGCTTTTATTCAAGAACGGTACTTAAACTACTCTCAGCTGAATCGAGTCTCAAATCTGTACTCAAATGTTCGATTCGTTTTACGCAGAAATTCAAACAGCCAGGGTGGAAATAGAACAGAACTATAAAGTGAAGTATAAATATGCATCAAAGTACGTGTAACGGAACGAAAATGTCATTTGATTAATGTCAAATCAAATCTAAACTCAAGCACCGATTTCGTCTGATTGACGTTTCAGAATAAGCATTTACTCAGGTGAACTGTGATCATTGAATCTATACTTAAGCACTGTTCAAGAATTAGAATCTCGCCTCAAATCGAGATTTAAGTACAGATCAATGCTCGAGTCTTGACTCTGAATACGAGCCCTAGTGTTTACTGCGGCTTCGCTTGACGTAACAATCATATTTTACCAACTAGAATTAATATATCGTAGCTTGGCAGGCTACCAATTCTCAGCGCGGTTAGAAACCCTTTTTAGGGCCACCATGGTCATTGACCCGATTCAGGGTGACCAAGAAAAAGCTAGTGACATGCTTCTATTCAGGGTAATAAACGCTAACGCTACCAATAACCGTACCGGTTCCGCTGCACTGGTCTGTTCCGATCCACAGGCTCTTGGCTCAGGGCTGTCAAACTGTACCTATATGTTATTATTGGATTCTAGTTGAACGAATATGTATAACTTGCTTGTGCCCGCGGCTTCGCTCGCGACGTATCTTGATAAAAAGAAGCATATATGCTATTCTAGGTAAAGAACTCCATCTATTTCAAGACTCGTCGAAATCGGTTGAGCCTTTAGGGTATGATTGAAAAACCAACATCCAAACATCCTCACAAACTTTCACATTTATAATATACTAGCTTCCGCCTACACAAAAAGTAGCCTATATGCTATTCCAGACTTTAATTGAATTAAATTAGCTAAAAGACACGTTTCATCAATATATGGAGCCTGGGCCTGCACTGTGTACACTACTCTAAAATATGGCTAAGCAATAAAGTAAACGTATTTAATTGGTTATTTTATATAAATTGACTTCGTTCTAAGGTACATTAAGATTTTCTTCGACAAAGAGAGCAACACACCGCGCTACAAAAATATGGCGGATGGACGTGCGTGAAATGTCATTTTGACAACCTACATTTATCTGACAAAACAAAAACATCAAATCAAACAACATTACATGAAAAATATGTCAATGTCATGTCAAACGCCCATTATAAACTAACATGGCGGCCTTCAAATAGTGTTCACATAGTAAAAAACTTACCAGAAGAACTATTCTTGTACCATCGCATTTGTCTTCAAATTAATGAAATTGTATTTTTCTTGTAATCTCCTATTTTTTCCTAATTTTTCTATGTAGTGTACATGGACCAGGCCCAGAATGAAATGGCTCCTTTACAACTTTCACTTTAAAAATGCGCGCTATACAAAGTGCTCATATTTATTCACCGCTTAGTCCTAGAGATTACTAAGTCTATCAATTAATTTATGATCTACCAAGTTCAAATATTCAAAATATTATTATTTTTTCAAAAAGCTCATATAGGCGCCTTAGCCTGCCGAGTTATATTTATTTAAAAATAAGCTGTATCGTACTAAACTGTGTTTAGATATAATACTTCTGTACAAATCGTATGTTCAATAAAGACCTTTTAAAACAAAACAAACAGCTAAATTTTCAAGTAATACTATTGGGTATTACTTACCTACTTACTTAGCTGTTTCGAAACCTATATACTCGCAGTTAGTGGTGACCCTACTCGTTTCATATACATATAGGTGGTCTGCTGAGCGCATCATTGCGTGTACAACATGATCCAAGTTTAACACGTACGACAAGAATGACCACAGAGGTTGTCAATTTCATTCCTTCCTTGATCCACGCGCGCCTTGTTCGTTGCGTGATTCTTGTATGCTTGGTCGCGAGGAACCGGCAGCTTCACCTAGTTTCTAAGATGTTTCAAAGTGATCCTAGTGATTTTATTGAAATAAACACGTTTATGCAATACCCAACAGTAGTGCCGTAGGGATTTTTCCTCTTCTGCACTACTGACCAGTAGTGTCATGAGTAATTCTGTTGGTAATTATAATTGGAGCTTGGATCAAGAGAGTCATAAATAATTGCTACCTCAAGCAGCTGTATAATTGAGTTTGAACTGATTTGACCCCAAAACTGCTGATTCATCATCATCATTTCAGCCGTACGAAGTCCACTGCTGAACATGGCCTCCCCATTAGACAGAGCAAAGGAGGAAGGGCACAGCGAGATTTTCTCGTTCTGAATTGGAGCAGCCCGCCTGGGGAGGTACCTCCGCCTTACAGAAGATCGCAGCCAAATAACATTATTTGTTTTCAAATAGTGTTGTGTTCCTGCGATGAGTAAGGTTGCCAGAGCTCTTTAGGGGGAGGGGGGTTCGGGGTCGGCAACGCGTGCGTGATGCCTCTGGTATTGCAAGCGCTCATAGGCTACGGTAACCGCTTACCAACAGGTGGGCCGTATGCCTGTTTGCCACCTCAGTAGTATAAAAAAAAAAAAAAAAAAAAAAAAAAATTCCTTATCATGTGGGGGGATTTGCCCATATTCACCACGCTGGGCATGCGGGTTGGCGAGCGCAGTTAGAGCTATCGTTGTTAAAATGAGGGACGCTGCTGCCCATCCCCCATAACTGCTGATTGTTATCTAGGCACTACGCGAGCGAAGCCGTGGGCGGAACCAATAAAATCGGGCGTCAAATCGTCGGGTGTCAAATAAAGGCGGTGTTTATTTCAATAAAATCACTAGGATCAATTTGAAACGTCTTAGAAACTAGGTGAAGCTACGCCTGTTCCTCGCGACCAAGACTAGAAGAATCAGGCAATAAATTCAATGATCCGTTTTCACAAAATGGAATGTAGAACTTCAGTTTGGTGCCGATCGAACTAGGTGAGGAAGCTAGTTAAGAGGATACAAAAATCATAATAAATTCGAGTGGGCGGAGTGAAGAAAGTGACAGCGCTATGTACTGTAATTGAATGCGGAAAGAGATAGCAAGAGTTAGAAGGCGCTCGAAAGTAATCAACGTAAGCGAAATATAAGAAAATAACGATTATCTCAAAAACAATCTATTTTTTTTAAAAAGTGTCTTGGATTTAGGTACCCAATACTATTGTCTAACAAAATATTTAAAAAAAAAGTTATTTTTGTTAGATAGTCTCAGGGTATTTTCGAAAAAACTGTTGCATAGGACCCAACTTTAAAAAATAAATCTATCGAGAAAAGTTTTACCAATCGCGTTTCTGTCTTGGATTTACGTAAATAAAATGCTCAAGTTATCTTTGTCATAAAAATCAAAACTGTACGTTTTGCGGTTATTGAGAAAAAACAATTCAAAAATCATAAAATAATTAAATCCTTAACTATAAATTCGCGAATGTGCTTTTTGGTTGATTTGTTCTTTTCACGCAGCAAGATAACAGCCGGAGACTGACATGCTACTTTTTCTGCGAGCGAAACCGCCGCCGGCTGAAGCGAGTTTTATATTATAAGAACAATCATTATTATTATCTTTGTTTGTAGAAGTTTTATTTAATGCGTGATGCGTGTGTTTCCATGCGCCTGCCGGCCTCAGCCGCGTCTCGAGTGAAAGCGACCCACTTCACGCTTAGTCATACTCGTACGTCCGACGTAGTTATTTGCAGTTCGGAGAATAAGCAGTCTGTCGCCGGACTTTCCTTTGACTAACCTTTGTCTGCCTAAACTGCCTTTGTTGTCTTATTCTTCTCTTGGTCTCCAATTTTGCAATTGGAAGTCGATCTGAGGGTAGATTACGCATTGTACCAAGCAGAACAAAGCTGCTTCATGCAAGTGTATTCTGTATGGCACCAAAACTCTACAACAAAATTCCAAAATTGATTCGTGAATTGTCCAGTAACCATTTTAGGGACGGACTTAATGAATTTTTAATTGCCAAGGCCTATTATACTGTAAATGAATTTTTAAATGACCGTACTATTGTTTAGCTTAGTTATTGACCTAATTAATTTGACTCACTTAAATATTTTTCTGACATATTACTCGCATTTACTTACTTTTTATTACCTATGTTATTTTTTTTTTTAGATGTATATTAATTTTTGACGATGTAATAAAGGCAGATAACTAAATTAATGCATGCTTTAATAATTGAAATGTTAATTAAATGTTTGTACGCCCAAGTGGCAGAATCTAGCGATCTAGACTAGTCCTATGAACTGACTGTTAAATGTACCTGATTCACAAACAATAAATGAATTACTCAATTACTGAATCTCTTGCTTCTTACTCATCATGTTCCTGCCCTTATCCCACATCATGTGGGGTCGGCACAAAATGTATTCTTCTTCCATTTCCCTCTATCAGTCATCATCTCAGCACTCACTCCTTTCTTAACTATATCCACTTTCACACAGTCCATCCATCTTTTCTTTCGCCTACCTCTACTTTTTACTAATATTATAAATGCAAAAGTTTCGATGGATGGATGTTTGTTACTCAATCACGCCACAACGGCTGCGCGGATCTGGATGAAATTTGGCACAGAGATAGATTATGGTTTGGAATAGAACATAATACAAAAGGTAGTAAAAACATAGAACAAAAGGTAACAAAAAATTATAGTTACTTTCTCATTTATAATATAAAAACGGAAAAACGGGTACGGAACTCTCATGTTCACTATATTAATTATACTTAATGTAGGTGGTAACTATTTAACAATCGTACATTATTATCTTTACCATTTATAATAATAGTAAATACCTATTATTATAAATGGTATTTATGTCATTATCTTCATATTCAAATCCAAGGAGAGCCAGCTTGCTCGATCGGCACCACACTGAAGTTCTCGACTACATTCCATTTTGTGAAAAAGGAACATTGAAAAAAATTATAGACACGCGCGCCGTGTTTGTTGCCTGATTCTTGTAGGCTTGGTCGCGAGGAACAGGCCCCCATTTCTACTAATTCAATGACTTGAAAATGATAATCACATGAATCATAATGGTGCGATCTAATGGTTGGCCGATGATGGTGATGCAAAAGGAAAGGAAAACTCACCAGCATAGGTATGTTCGGCACCACCACAGCGTCGTCGTCCGCTCCCGCGCTCAGCTCCGGCTTGAAGGTGTACGTCCTCTTGTAGTGGAAGGAAAGGGTCCCGTTTTCGTTGTCAGTAATGTTGACCTTCTCCCATTCTTCCCTGGGGATGAGATATGAAATGAAAAAATGAAGATAATAAGTTACTTATCTGTTCACCACCTGAGCACTGGTGGAGTTGGTAGGCAGGTAAGACGTCTCAAAATAAACCAAGCGATTTCAATGAATAAATCAATATTGAAGTTTGAAGTATAAATACTTATATATACTATAGATACAATAGATTTTGATGTATGTCTGCATGTAAGTAGGTACTTCGTGTTACCCTTGTTGTTACTGTATTTTATGGTATATTAATCATATTTGTATTATTTTTTTTGAGACCGTGGTGGCCCCGGCTGATGAATAGGCCCCTCCATATCTCTATCCGCGGATGTCGTAAGAGGCGACTAAGGGAAAAAAGCTAGGGGATGGGCAGCAGCGTCCCTCATTTTAACAAAGATAGCTCTAACTGCGCTCGCTAACCCGCATGCCCAGCGTGGTGAGTATGGGCAAATCCCCCCACATGATAAGGAATTCGCTCTGTCTGTGGCGGAGGCCATGCTCAGCAGTGGACGTCGTACGGCTGAAATGATGATGGTGATTTGTTTTATTGAGGATTTCTTCGATTTGCGTCTTAGGTTTTTTAGATGTGGTGTAAAAGTCGTAGTGGTCTCGCCATCGGATCCACAGGTCATGCACCAATGTATTTTCCATTCGGAAAATGTTTATGCGCTGTATTAGTGATTTTTAAATGTGAAGGAAAACATCGTGAGGAAACCGGCATGTCTAGAACCTAAAAATTCGAAGACATGTGACATATGCACGAAAGCAGCCTCTTAGGCTCGTATTCAGAGACAAGACTCGAGCATTGACCTGTACTTAAGTCTCGATTTGAGGCGAGATTCTAATTCTTGAACAGTATTTAAATATAGATTCAATGATCACAGTTCACATGAGTAAATGCATATTCTGAAACGTCAATCAGACGAAATCGGTGCTTGAGTTTAGATTTGATTTGACATTTTCATACCGTTACACGTACTTTGATGCATATTTATACTTCACTTTATAGTTATATTCTATTTCCACCCTGGCTGTTTGAATTTCTGCGTAAAACGGATCGAAAATTATAAATAAATCAAAATGTAACGAGAACATTTGAAGTACAGATTTAAGACTCGATTCAGCTGAGAGTAGTTTATGTACCGTTCTTGAATAAAAGCTATGTTTGAGAAGAGATTTAATACTTAAGTAGAGTTCAGCTGATCTGTGATTAAATCTATGCTTGAGTCGTGTCTCTGAATACGAGCCAGAGGCGCACTTTAATTCTTTCACTACACTGATCCTTTCTCACGGTAATAGGCCCTTTTACGGCCACCACACCTCAACCTGCTCACTTATCTAATTCAAAAACAAAGTCAAAAGGTGTATCAATCCTACTAATATTATTAATGCGAAAGTTTGTGAGGATGTCTGGATGTTTGTGCTACTAGTAGTGAAAGAACCAGTGTGGTGGCTAAAGGATACAGTTCGCCTTGTATTTAAAGCATTACTTTCACATGTCACAAGTCTGAGATTTCGGTTCTGGGACACACCGATGTTTCCTCGTGATGTTTTCCTTCACCATTCACAATATTTCGTTCACTGTTTTCGAAACTGACAAAAGAAACAGGTTAGAATAACACAGGCCTGATTATTCGATTTCAAATTGACGAATTAATTAAAATTCTAAGATAACGGTTTTCCGAAGGCTAATGAGAGATACGATTTAAACAACATTTTAAACTAGGTTTTAGATACAGTTACTAAGTCTTTTCGAACTAGAACTTTTAATTTATAATTCAACGGAAATTATTCCAATACTCTAACCCATCTCTGCTTTTATTGCAAATTTTTAAAGGTCAGGAACAGAAAAGGTCCTAGAGTTAAGCCCTGTGGTACACTTTAGCCTCGAACTTGCTGTTTGACCTCGGTCTAGTATACTTAATTCTTTCTCTGTCCTATAGATACCCCTCTAGATAACCCTATAGATACAACTAAGGTGGCAAACAAGCTTACGGCCCACCTGTTGGAAATTGGTTACAGTAGCCTATGAACGCTTGCAATACCAGAGGCATCATGCACGAAGAGCTCCTCTTAAAAAGCTCTGGCAATCTTACTCACCGCAGGAACACAACACTATTTTGAAACAAATGTTATTTTGCTGCGATCTTCTGTAAGGCGAAGGTACAGATCCGATTTAGAGCGAGAATATCTGTGCCCTACCTCGCTGATACTGTAAAACCGTACTAACAAGTAAACATAAGTTCCAGGATCGGCTTGGAGCCATTGTTGAGGAACTCGTCAACGTTTGTGACGACAAAACAATAAGAATTTTTGAAATAAAAGTTATTTGTCTGCCATCATCTGTAGGGCGAAGGTACCAGGCGGTCTGCTCTGATATAGAGCAAGAAGAGAAAATATCGCTTATGCCCTACCTCGCTGTTGCTGTAAAACTATACTCACGAGTAAACATAAGGTCCCAGCTCGTCCAGGATCGGCTTGGAGCCGTTGTTAAGGAACTCGTCAGCGTTCGTGACATTGTACACGTAAACTTTGACGAAGGGCCGCACGGGGGGCCGCGCCCACCACTCGAACGTCATCGAGCCAGGGCGAAGCACCAATTCCTAGGAACAAAAAAAAAACAATTTAAGTCTTGCTTTAAGTATAAAAAAAATAATGACAAACTAAATACAGTAGGTAGTAACTTATTTCACAGACCAATTTTAAACAAGCAGAAATATCTGTCAGTTTCCTCACTAGGCTTAGCCTGTATCGAGGAAACTTGAATAGGTAATAATCAAGAGATTGCCTCTCGGGTGACATATGAAATAACTATTATTATAAAATTATTAAAAATTAAGACTTAGTAGTAGTAGGTAGGAGTACATCAGAGGAAGTTTGAAAGTAGCGCCAGTGACGGAAAAGTTGAGAAGTAATAGGTTAGCATGGTATGAGCATGTCATGAGGAAGGATGAAAGTCATGTAACGAGAAGAGCGTTAGGTATGAATGTTCATGGATATAAGACTAGAGGAAGGCCGAAGAAAAGATGGATGGATTGTATTAAAGATGACATGAGTCAGAAAGAAGTGAGTGCGGAGATGACGGCTAACAGAAGAGAGTGGAAGAAGAAAACATGTTGTGCCGACCACACATAGTGTGGGACAAGGGCAGGAAGAAGAAGAAGAGTAGTAGGTAGGAATACAATGTTATTAAGCTATATGTGTAACTAAAAATAAATAAATAGTAATAATTCTAATGAACATAATATTCTATACATGACATATAAGTAGAATATATATATATATATACATATATATTCAATAAAAACTAATTCTAATTATAAATGGCCTCATAGCTTAGTTGGTAGTAACTCTGACTTCTGCGCTAGAGGTCGCGGGTTCAATTCCCGCACTGGATAAACATTTGTGACTAACACAGATGTTTGTTCTGTGTCTGGGTGTTAAATATATATCTATTATGTATATCAGTCTCTGGTACCCATAGTACAGGCTATGTCTAGTTTGGGATCAGTTGACCGTGTGAATATGTCCGGAATATTTATTTATTTATTTAAATATAGTAAAACTTACGATCAATGTTAAGGATTTCATCTGTCTGATCATAGTTTAAAGTAACTAACCATTTAATGTTTGTTTTTTAGTTTGTATGAGTGGCTCATAAGATTAAGAACAATTTTATTTTACCAAAAAGAGAAAAATTTACTAGACTTATGTTAATACGACTATACTAGGAGGTACTACATAAATCGAAGACCAAACTATGATTATGTATTGAGATATTTCTCAAATCCTTGAAGATGACTTAGAGTAGTCAGAGACACGTCCAAACATTTGGCACATGCCCATATTTAGAATAGAATAGAATATAAAAACCTTTATTTTGTTACCAGCACAATAGGCCAGTTGTGGCCGCAGTGACACCATAGACACATAAAGTACCAACACAATCAGATTTAGCAAAAACAATATAAAAATGTAATTCAATTTCATGGTAACAAAAACATGGTGTAGTGAAATTTGATTCAAACAAACAAACAAACAAAAAGCTATTTATTGACATAAAATATTGGACAAGTAAATAAATCCATATTGATTGAATATAATGATTATTTTATTTCTTTTAATTTCATTTTCATTTTGATTGTGTGCGTCGCTTAGTTCTGTCATAATGTGCTTTTACAAATAAAAACTATTTCATTCTTTCTTTTCTTTACGTTTAGTGTAATATTAAGATAAAACTTCGTCTAAGACTCTCTTACTGGACATGCAGGTCAGTGACCTAAAGGTGACCAAGAAGGAACCTTTCGCCGTGGTTTCCATCACCGTTTCAAATTACTATTTCTATTTATCTACTGGCGTTGCTAGTCGAATGCGTGTCAAGGCGACCGCTCGTTGCCTCTCACGGGCTTGCGCAAGCTTCGATTGGTAAGGTCTGTATGGTAAGTTGGTAACCGTCTGGGAAATTGCAGATGGTATCTTAAACGTTAGTTTGTTCTGTTCTCTTTTACCACCATTGAGAGTTTAACTGATCACCAGTGATCGGAATTATGGGAGCTAAATTACCTACTGCTCGAAAATAAATAAATAAATAATAAATATTCCGGACATATCACACACGGTCAACTGATCCTAAACTAGGCATAGCCTGTACTATGGGTACCAGAGACTGATATACTTAATATATATATATTTAACACCCACACACAGAACAAACATCTGTGTTAGTCACAAATGTTTGTCCAGTGCGGCAATCGAACCCGCTACCTCTAGCGCAGAAGGCAGAGTTACAACCAACTGAGCTATAAGGCTAGTCTATCAAAATAACAGAGGCAAGTGGAGACGCCTTAGGACTAAATATTTTTTCGGCCCAATTATCTCGGTTTTCGGGACATTACTAAAGTACGTCTATAATGAATTCAGTAAAACAACTATCGAACTAATTTTTATTTTAAAAAACAGTAGGTAGGTACGACTCGTATTCGTAAATTTAATTTCCTTGTGATTGATTGATTTGAATTAGTTCACAATATTATTAACATTTATAATAAATGTACTTGTTTACTGTGACAATTGTTCCAATTGGCCCAATTGGGCCGAATAAAACTGTTGTAATAAGAAAGTCTCCACTTTTTTTGCCTCTGTTCTTGAACTTTAGGTATTTGAGCTCCCATAATTCCGTTCCGATCTATTCCAAGTTTCATCGAAATCGGGTGAGCCTTTACGGCGTGATTGAACCACAAAAGAAGAAAGTAGGACAGGATTTAGCGCGTTACTCCCTCTTGCCAAATCTCTTAGCCTCATCATCATTTCATCATTTCAGCCGTTCGACGTCCACTGCTGAACATGGCCTCCCCCACAGGCAGAGCAAATTCCTTATCATGTGGGGAGGATTTTTATTCACTACGCTGGGCATGCGGGTTAGCGAGCGCAGTTAGAGCTATCGTTGTTAAAATGGGACGCTGCTGCCCATCCCCTAGCTTTTTTCCCTTAGTCGCCTCTTACGACATCCGCGGATAGGTAGATATGGAGGGGCCTATTCTTCAGCCGGGGCCACCACGGCCATCTCTTAGCCTTTACGATTATAATTGCAGAAGTATGTAACTACGGACATCCGTGTGTAAGATACTCACATGGTCTATAAACATCCGCACCCAACTGCCGAAGAACACAGCACAGATGATGCCCAGCAAAAGAAGGACCACTGCTGAAGCCAGCACAAACCCTGAAAAGAACAAAATTGTAAGTATAAAAAAAAAACTAAGTAAACAAATAAAACACAATGGTGGAGTAATTGAAGAGCAAAGGGTTAGCGTGTTATGGGCATGTCATGCGGAGGGAAGAATGGCACGTGACTAGAAGAGTGATAAATATGAATGTGGAAGGATATAAGGGAAGAGATAGACCAAAGAAAAGATGGATAGACTGTGTGAAAGACAACATGAGTAAGAAAGGAGTGAATAAAAAAAAAATCCGGAATATTTATCCGGACATATCAAACACGGTCAACTGATCCCAAACCAGGCATAGCTTGTACTATGGGTACCAGAGACTGACATACATAATAGATATATATTTAACACCCAGACACAGAACAAACATCTCTGTTAGTCACAAATGTTTGTCCAGTGCGGGAATCGAACCCGCGACCTCTAGGGCAGAAGGCAGAAGGCAGAGTTACTACCAACTGAGCTTTGAGGTCAGTCATACAGTGAATACTGACATGACGGCTGATAGAGGGGAGTGGAAGAGAAAAACATGTTGTGCCGACCCCACGTGATATGGGAAAAGGGCAGGGAGATGATGGAGTGGTGGTAGTGACCCCACCTACCGATCCACAGGTCGTGGGTCGTGGACCAATAGTTTTTCCTTTCGTCGTTTTCTAGGAGGCGCACTTTAATCCTTCCACTACACTGATCCTTTCACCGTGTTAGGCCCTTTTTAGGGCCACTATACCTCAATCTGCTCACTGAACTAATACAGGATGACCGAGAAAGGATCAGTGACACAATTAAACTAAGTAAATAAAGGTTGTTTTTTGGTTGTATCTATATTTATAGATTACTTAAAAACCATAGCCGTGGAAAAGGCGAGTGAACTCCTTTTTATGGCCCTACCCTGAGCCAATTTCGATGTTTTACCCTATCTTTATCCTCGATAATTGGAAAAAAATGAAAAGCCAACAAATAACCGACCTCAAAAAAAGAGGAGGTTCGCAATTCGTTTGTTTTTTATTTAATTCCGTTAAAAACAACGTGGCAAATCAAATTAAACATATACATAATACCTCTAAACAATGTTATCGCATCCAACGCCGTGTGAATATTAGCCGTTCTGTTTACCATAACAATGTACATCGTGCTTCTCGTCACGGCTTATTTTATGTTTATACTAGCTTCCGCCCGCGGCTTCGCCCACGTGGTACATAAAAAAAGTAGCCTATATGCTATTCTAGGTAAAGAACTCTATATACCACATGTTTCAACGAAATCGAGAAGGAAGTAGGGCACAGCGGTACCTCCGCATTACAGAAGATTGCAACCAAATAACATTATTTGTTTCAAATAGTGCTGTGTTCCTGCGGTGTAAGGTTGCCAGAGCTCTTTAGGGGGGGAGGGGTTCGACAGGCAACGGATTAGCAATGCCCCAGGTGCTGCTGATGTCAATAGGCGACGGTAACCACTTACCATCAGGAGGGCCGTAAGCATGTTTGCCTCCGTAAAACATAAAAGCGGTTGAGCCGTTACGGCGTAATGAACAGCAAACATCCTCACAAACTTTCGCATTTATAATATTAGTAGGAAGTAGGATAAAAGATAAGACTAACTAGCTGACCCACCCTCAATTGCAAGTTCTCAAACGGTGAAGGAAAACATCGTATGGAAACCGGCATGTTCTAGGACCTAAAAATTCGAGACATGTGACATGTGCACGAAAGGAGAGGCGCACTTTAATCCTTTCACTACACTGATTCTTTCATCGGCGGTCATAGGTCCTTTTCAGAGCCACCATACATCAACCTGGGGTGCTATTGCGTAAGCAAAATGAGAATGAAGATCGCCACTTTGAGGATGATTTTATCAATGATAGCGACATTTGAAAGTTTTCAAATATGAACAGGAAGATTTTAAGATCGTGAAGTTGTCCCTTGTCAAGTTTGGATAGTTTTGAATGTGCTATGATTGTTCAAATTACCCTCAAAGTTAAGAACTTCATTGCCATTACGCTTACACAATTGAACCACAGGTCACATACCTGACCAAGAAATAATCATACAATGACAAGAAGAAGACACGCAATTCCGTCCGCCGAACTACGTCCGTCCGAACTCTTTGGGGGAGGCCTATGCCCAGCAGTGGACCTCTACAGGCTGATGATGAGATACTGTCAAAATTGTCAACTAGTATCTTCAAAGAATACCAACATATTGCGTAAACAACCTCCAATTACGAAACTGCGAGCATTAGTTGAATTATAGTCAGCATTTGTAAAATTCAGTTATTACCCTAACAATGGGACCGGCATGACAGTCATTGCCATTGTAACATCAGTTATTAAACCTAACTTTAAGATGCGCTGAAGGCTGTTTCACCTATTCAAATCTATGTTTTGTTTCAAAAAATATTATTGATTAGCTGGTGCCAGCGACTTCGTCTGCGCAGGATTAGTATTTCGATTAGCTGGTAGTAATATTTTGGACAATTCACACAATATCTTTATAAATTGTAGCCTATGTGTTATTCTGATGTTCAAGCTATATTATTGTGAAGTTTCATTAAAATCTATTCAGTAGTTTTTACGTGAAAGAGTAACAAACATCCATCCATCCATCCATACTTACAAACTTTCGCGTTTATAATATTTGTAGGATAATCTTGTGCCCACGGCTTCGCCCGCGTTTAACTACATAAAAAGTAGCCTATACGCTATTCTAGGTAAATAACTATCTATTTTAAGTTTCATCGAAATCGTTTGAGCCCTTACCGCGTTATTGAACCACAAACATCTAAACATCCAAACATTCTTACAAACAAACTTATATATTACGTTGTTTGTGTTTATATTTACAATATTTTGTTATAACTTTTAACAAAATATTATAAATGCGAAAGTTCGTGAGGATGTTTGACTGTTTAGATGTTCAATCACGGTGTAACCGCTCAACCGATTTCGATTAAACTTGGTACAGATAGAGTTATTTACCTAAGAATAGCATAAAGACTTTTAAAGATAGATTGTGCACAAAGAAACATAACAAAGGGAGACACAAAAAAATATTACGTGCAATGGGCGGGCTTATCGCTAAAAGCGATCTCTTCCAGACAACCTTTGGATAGATAGGATAAACATATAAAATAAGACGGCGGTGTACAAAAAGTCTAACAGTGCAATAGCTACTTTATAGGTACCACGCGAGATACATTTCAAAATATGACAAAGCATTGCTTGGAAAAATAACCTCATTGTAAGTAACTGAATATTGTTTTATAAATAGTAGGATGTAGTCAAAACAACGTATTCACATGAATGTGATCCGAGGGTCCAAGGTTCGAGCAGCCATGTTTGCAAAATATTGTCACGTACTGCTTCCGTAGGCTAAGAGCACTGGTAGAGGTGGTAGTTTGAATCTCGGTCGTGCACCAATACATTTTACAATACAATACATACATACATAAAATCACGCCTATTTCCCAGAGGGGTAGGCAGAGACCACGGCCTTCCACTTGCTACGATCCTGACATACCTCTTTCGCTTCATTCACTCTCATCACATTCCTCATACATGCTCGTCGGTTTAGGGTACTCTTGACCTGGCCTTTGTCCAAAACGTGTTTTTTTTTTTATACAACTGAGGTAGCAAACAAGCATACGGCCCACCTGTTGGTAAGCGGTTACCGTAGCCTATGAGCGCTTGCAATACCAGAGGCATCACGCACGCGTTGCCGACCCCGAACCCCCTTCCCCCCCTAAAGAGCTCTGGCAACCTTACTCATCGCAGGAACACAACACTATTTGAAAGAAATAATGTTATTTGGCTGCGATCTTCTGTAAGGCGGAGGTACCTCCCCAGGCGGGCTGCTCCAATTCAGAACGAGAAAATCTCGCTGTGCCCTACCTCCTCCAATCCTCATCCAATCTCCAACGTCACCGATTTGGTCGCTAAACGTACGCCTAGGTCTTCCTCTTCCAACGGTTCCATTCACACTCGCCTTATACACCTGTTTCGTCAATCTTCTTTCGTTCATCCTCTCTACATGACCAAACCATCTCAGCATACCTTTCTCAATCAATACAATACAATAACTTTATTTCAGGCAACAATAGAATAAAAAACAGATGGAATTTTTCTTATCCTACGGCCCATATACATACATACCTTAAAGACTAACATACATAATATTATAAAAAAAACACAATTAATTGCCACGTAGAAACTGCGACGTGGGACGCGAATTGTCATTGGCAGTAGGTATCCGTCCGCGGAAGCGACGGAACACAACACCCTTCGGCCAGAGATCTTCTTTTAGGTAGGTCGAAAGATGTTCGGTCGGTACCCTCACCACAAAGGAGTTGAAACTGACTCTGTGGCGGGACTCCAACCGTTCGACCCTCAAGCTGATCTTGGTCTTCACGCGCAAGTACTCTGCCACATCCTCAGACTTGATGGTGTAATTTTCCATTCGGGAAATTGATGGGCGCTATAAGGTACACACAGAGGTAGGCGACAGCGAGATTTTCTCGTTCTGAATTGGAGCAGCCCGCCGGTGGAGGTACCTCCGCCTTACAGAAGATAAATAACATTATTTGTTTCAAATAGTGTTGTGTTCCTGCGGTGATTAAGGTTGCCAGAGCTCTTTAGGGGGGAGGGGGTTCGGGGTCGGCAACGGTATTGCAAGCGCTCATAGGCTACAGTAACCGCTTGCCAACAGGTGGGCCGTATGATTGTCTTCCAAAAGGAGGAGGTTCTCAAGTCGGCTGTTTTTTTTTGTGTGTGTTACTCGATATCTCCGGCAATACTAAACCGATTTTGATAATTCTTTCGCTGGTGTGTAGAGTATGATCCCGGGGTGGTCTCATATTAATTTAATTCCTGAAAGATTGCTACTTGTCCGGTAAAACTTAAAAAAACGTAATCATCTCTTGAAATCACGACTTGCCGAAAAATTATTTTGTCGACGTTGGTATGGTATGGTTATCCCCGCGACTTCGTTCGGTTGCTGCTATTTTTACATAAACTTTAACCTTAGGGGTTGTGTGTCGGGAATTCCTTTCTGTGCACCCATACGTTACTACAGGAAGCTACCCTGCCCTACTCTTAGGTTTTGGTTAGGCTCTGCGTTCATTGTCAAAGAGAATAAAACCACGTTTGATTGTAAGTCAGTCAGTCAGTACCGTAAGAGTTATTATTGATGATGAATGGATGTCATTATTACTTTGTTTTTATTCGAAAGTGTAGGTGGCCAGTGTCATCCTCAGTAGGTAAGCAAAACGCAAAGAGGTTGATAACAAAAAAAAGACGTTGATATTAATCTTGTAAATATTCAGGAATTTGAAGTCGGTTTTTAGTTTTTGTAAGAAAATATCTTATTTAGATAGTAGTCTAACATAAAATGACCAAGAAAGAATCAGTGACAAGATAAACCAACGAGCGTGTATGAGGAATGTGATGAGAGGGAATGATGCATGTGGTATGTCAGGATCGTAGCAAGTGGAAAGCCGTGGTCTCTGCCTACCCCTCTGGGAAACAGGCGTGATTTTGTGTATGTATTTTAAGCTTCATGTTTTGTACTGTGCAGACTTAGTACAGGCTGTAAAAATGTGTGATTAATTATAAAAGTATTCGCTTTGATAATAAGGCGTTTCCGGTAATGCTAGGCTTGAGGCAAACGTGTCTACTTCCGGTCAATTGCCCGTCTAAAATATCTAGAATGAACTTTATCGACCTCAATTGCACTAAAAGCAATTGAACTGGTTTTGGCAAGAAATAGTACAGTTTTGCACGAATATTTCGTTTGAACGGTAGCAGTGTTGGCCTAGTGGGAGGTTCCCCGACTTCAGGTCCGAAAGTTTAAACTCGGTCGTGCAACAATGATTTTTTTTAATTCGAAATATTTAATACTAACGTTGGGGAGTAAAGGTTCTCGAATGGCGACCACGAACCGGGCGACGCAGTGTTGGAAGGCCCCCCACCCGATGGACCGACGACATTGTGAAGGTTGCGGGAAGTCGGTGGATGGAGAAGGCTCAAGACCGTTCGTCGTGGAACTCTTTAGGGGAGGCCTATGTCCAGCAGTGGACTTCTACAGGCTGATGATGATTTAATACTAACATACATACCGTCATACATGTCATGTTGTGAAAGGGTCACCGAAAAAAATGCTAGGCACGCGCGCCGTGTTTGTTGGCTGATTCTTGTAGGCTTGGTCGCGAGGAACAGGCATAGCTTCACCTAGTTTCTAAGACGTTTCAAAGTGATCCTAGTAATTTTATTGAAATAAACACTCTTTGACTTTGATGATGATAAATCAATCGGATGTGTCACCGACCTTGAGAAAGCCACGTGATAAACACAATGGTATTACGACATTACGATAAGGTGATTCGTTCAGAAACGTTTGCATGAGACAACGACCTTGGTATCTTTAGTAGAGAGTATTTTTCATTTTCCTCACACTTACATCAGCGGTATAAAGCTAGCTCAAATTCGCGTAACGGGCTATGGAGAGAGCTATGCTCGGAGTTTCACTACGTGATAAGATCCGAAATGAGGAAATCCGTAGAAGAACGAAGGTCACCGAAATAGCTCTCAGAATTAGCAAGTTAAAGTGGCAGTGGGCAGGCCATATAGCTCGTAGAACCGATAACCGTTGGGGAGTAAAGGTTCTCGAATGGCGACCACGAACCGGGCGACGCAGTGTTGGAAGGCCCCCCACCCGATGGACCGATGACATTGTAAAGATTGCGGGAAGTCGGTGGATGGAAAGGGCTCAAGACCGTTCGTCGTGGAACTCTTTGGGTGAGGCCTTTGTCCAGCAGTGGACTTCTACAGGTTGTTGATGATGATGACATCAGCGGTACTGCTGTCAAATTTAGATCATGGATACCTAAAGTACTATTATTATTATTATTATTTTTTTAATGTTATACGGAGGCAAACAGGCTTACGGCCCACCTGATGGTAAGTGGTTACCGTCGCCTATTGACATCAGCAACACCTGGAGCATTGCTAATGCGATGCCTGCCGAACCCCTCCCCCCCTAAAGAGCTCTGGCAACCTTACTCACCGCAGGAACACAACACTATTTGAAACAAATAATGTTATTTGGCTGCGATCTTCTGTAAGGCGGAGGTACCTCTCCAGGCGGGCTGCTCCAATTTAGAGCGAGGAAATCTCGCTGTGCCCTACCTCTCATTATGTTGTCAATATCATACAATGAACTACGTGATCGACCGCAAAATATGTTTGTCACTTCCTACACTTGGAATTTAGATTTTCTGATCCCGTGTATATATAATATAATGTACGGAAGCCTCAAGGTGCGAGTTCTCGCACATGACCGTCAGAATAATCAGAACAATCAATTTATTGGTAAAATTAGTATTTACCGTCTTTATTACATACTAATTTTTTGGCCGTGGTGGCCCCGGCTGTAGAATAGGCCCCTCCATATCTACCTTTCCGCGGATGTCGTAAGAGGTGACTACGGGAAAAAAGCTAGGGGATGGGCAGCAGCGTCCCTCATTTTAACAACGATAGCTCTAACTGCGCTCGCCAACCCGCATGCCCAGCGTGGTGAGTATGGGCAAATCCACATGATAAGGAATTTGCTCTGTCTGTGGGGGAGGCCATGTTCAGCAGTGGACGTCGTACGACTGAAATGATGATGATGATTGCTTACTATGCCTTTGACTGTTATTATTACATTTAAGAGCTTAGCTCTTGTCGGTTTAATGATGCAATGATGCCTTTAACTGTACTGAAATACAACTAAACAGTGGGCCGAGTCGGGAAGGAAAATAATTGCGATTTCGTTAATTCGTACCGAATGGGTCGACTTTCGTGGTACGAGATGACGACTACTACTCGCTTAGCCGGCCTTTCCTGAGAAAGGGTCTTCACAGACAGACGGATGGAAAAATAATTCATATAAAGGATCCGTTTTTGTTAAAAAAGAATTCAAAGTCAAAGTCAAAAGGCGTTTATTTCAATAAAATCACTAGGATCACTTTGAAACGTCTTAGACACTAGGTGAAGCTACGGCTGTTCCTCGCGACCAAGCCTACAAGAATCAGGCAACAAACACGGCTTAAAGAAACGGCTAATTAGAGATAGCAATCTATGAAAAAATCGATAATTTTATAGGCAAGGTAGCCAGTAGGTACATTCGAACGGAATCTGTACAAGGAGATCTCCTGCTCTTAAAAAATATATTTAAGTCAATACAGGTACCTTGTAAACCGGTCATCTATTTATATCTACAGAGTGCAAAACTACTATAGGACCTATTTAAAGTAGTAGAAGTAGCCGTTACGGCGTGATTGAACAACAATCATTAATACAGAAAAAGTAAGTGTTGGTACAGTTAATATTAGAAAATTCCGTAGACGCGGCTTTGCGGATATCCACTGGAAGAGAGTTCCACAGGAGAGAGTGGACTATCGAGGTCCAGAGAATGGACTATAGAGGTCCAGAGAGTGGACTATAGAGGTCCAGAGAGTGGACTATAAAGGTCCAGAGAATGGACTATCGAGGTCCAGAGAATGGACTATAGAGTTCCAGAGAGTGAACTATAGAGGTCCAGAGAGCGGACTATGGAGCGTCGCAATCTACCTTAGATTAAGCTTACTAAGTTTTATGCAATTTGAAGTTTCATAAACTGCATCGATTTCATTGCCCTTGAGACGCAATTTCGCATTAAATCCTATAAATATTAAACTCGCTGTAATTTTCCTGTCAGTAGGTTCTTAACCCAAGCGGACCTTGAATTAAAAACAATTTCGGAAGACCGAATACGCTCTTAGGGAAATAGCAGAGGAATTATATTTAATTATGGATGTATTATCTGAAATAAATGAGTTAATAATAAATAGCGGAGCTGCCGGGGATTGGAGGGGGGGAGGGGGGGGGGGGGGTTGAACTAAGGGGTTTCGTCCACGGAGCTGTGCAAAAGTGACGGAACTCATTAGAAACTAGAGTTGCGGACTAATTGGAAACTCTTGACTCGTCCACGGCGCTACTTGAATTTCTTGAAACTCAGTCACTCAGTACACGATTTTATGTAAACAAAGTTTTGAAAACGAAAATAAATAACAAGACAAGTGATAATTCAAGCGACAACATGAAATTATTACATAAACGTCGGTACTTTTTGTTCGTTCATTTTTCAAGAGTCTCTCGAAACTAGTAGACTCGCGACCAGCATGTCGAGTCGCCAGGTGACTAGTTACAAACGCGTTCCTTTTGAGTAGCGTCGTGGACGTGCCGCCATTGCAATACTAGTGCTACGACAGTCGGGCTACTCAGAAGTGACTACAGTTTGTAACGCGTTCTTTTTGAGTAGCTCCGTGGACGAACATCATCATCCTGTAGAAGTCCACTGCTGGACATAGGCCTCCCC
This sequence comes from Anticlea derivata, assembly GCA_947579855.1. Lineage (NCBI taxonomy): Eukaryota > Metazoa > Arthropoda > Insecta > Lepidoptera > Geometridae > Anticlea > Anticlea derivata. The sequence goes on along the minus strand of OX388287.1, from coordinate 564,738 downwards.
TAAAGAGTTCCACGACGAACGGTCTTGAGCCTTCTCCATCCACCGACTTCCCGCAACCTTCACAATGTCGTCGGTCATCGGGTGGGGGTCCTTCCAACACTGCGTCGCCCGGTTCGTGGTCGCCATTCGAGAACCTTTACTCCCCAACGGTTATCGGTTCTGCGAGCTATATGGCCTGCCCACTGCCACTTCAACTTGCTAATTCTGAGAGCTATGTCGGTGACCTTGGTTCTTCTACGAATTTCCTCATTTCGGATCTTATCACGTAGTGAAACTCCGAGCATAGCTCTCTCCATAGCCCGTTGTGCGACTTTGAGCTTGTGTATGAGGCCAATAGTTAGCGACCAAGTCTCAGTGCCATATGTCATCACTGGCAACACTGGCATCACTGGCTTACAGTAACCTAATGTAATTCTAACAAAGGTAATTTGATCGGTAACTTTTCCCTTCGCAAAAGTATATAGTATGTAATTATCCCGACCTTAAACCGTAACAGAAGTGCACCTTACAAAAGAAAAAATACGTATTTATTGTGGAAATGCGGTATTTAGTGATTTTTTACTGCATTTTTACGACGTGAGTTGTTCAAGATGTAAATAATAGCATAAATTACCCGCCATTATCATTAGCAAAGTACACGTACCTTAGAAAGTGGAGTCGTTACTAGCAATGGAGTTAACTTATTAATGTCCCCAATAAACCCTCAATTATATTAAAATTTTCTTTACTTACATAGTACTCTGTAATACTAAGAGTATTAAAATCTCATTTTAATTAAGTATACCTAAGTTCTGGTGGGCTACCTAAGTTATAAGCTGATTCATCCTACTAATAATACAAATTGCGAAAGTTTGTGAGGATGTTTAAATGTTTGGATGTTTGTTGTTCAATCACGCCGTAACGGCTCAACCGATTTCTTTGAAATTTGGAATAGATAAAGTTCTTTACCTATAATAGCATATAGGCTAATTTTATGTAGGGCACGCGAGCGAAGCCGCGGGCAGAAGCTAGTTACTTACATAGGTGACAAAAAGACAAAAACAATATTTTTTCACGTTGTTTTTTCTTTTTATTTATAGAACAAGCATCACGATTTATGTTACAACTAAAGTGTACTTAGGTAGGTCCATTTATTCCTAGTAAAAATTACTTTATGATCAAGTTTAATAATTTTATCGAAAATGGTTAAGTAAAATAGTTATACGATAAAAAACACTATCAAATATAATTTTTCGAAGTCTGTATTGGGCAATCAAATACTAATTTCAGAGGAATCGTAATTGCACCTCAATCAAACACCAATTTTCAACACATGCACAAAAAGCAATCCGTCGTGCCACTGGCCATTTCCTGGTCATCCTACCTATCCAACGTATTTTTATACAAAATTACTTATTTACAAAACATCGGTTGACGAACAGTGGCCCTCAATAGGGCCTAAGTAGTGACAGAACCAGCGTGGTGAAAGGATTAAAATATTAAACCGATATAGTACAATTACGTACAAACTAGGTTAGTAAAAGGAGGGCGAGCGACAAGCGAAGCGTGCTACTCACCCAGCCGGTGGATATAAAAAAATAAGCCTTGACACACCCAACTTAGGACATAATTTCGAAAATCTCGTCTAATTCTTAATTACTTTTATAAGAAAATAAAAAATATATATATTTTTTCTCTTGCACTCTCAGCTTCGTTCGAAAAAAACGCTCGCTGGTACCTAGACAAAAAGTAGACTGTATTTTAGGTAAATAACTCGAATCACCTTGTATATGCCAAGTTTCATCAGAATCGGTTGAGCCGTTACGGCGTGATTGAACCACAAACATATACAGGTACAACGTACCACGCGAACGAAGTAAAACAAGCGATAATAAATATATCCTACAAAAATTATTAATGGCAATATATATTATTCTTATTATTATATTAATAATAATAATTAGGATATAAACTGTAATAAAATTCTAAGTTATTGTAGTTATTTGAAGCTCGAAGGAACTAAGCAATTTTTTTCCCAGTTTCCTACTCAGAACAGAATTTAGATTGTGAGGCATTCTATTTTTAAAAATAATGAGTTTAAAAGAGGCTGAGGCATCACTTTTATTAAACCAGTAGCGTAGAACAGGATTCTGCTGGTAAGCGCCACGGCAAACCTGATTCCTATGCGGTTTTCACTGTTAGAACAGGTCAATATCACCGAGAGACGAGTGCAAAGTAAGAACTTGCTAGTTTCTAGAAAACATAATGAAATCTAGAAAATATGTTCGTTAATTCTACATGTTTTACGATGAGTGAAAGCCGGAAATCATCCTAGCGCGTAGAACAAATTGGCAACGTTTGAATTTATCTGTAGGTATGCCTGTATAGCTAAAGAAGAAAGTTAAAATCTATTCTGAATTCTTAAATATAAATTGTTTTTCTTTTAAATATTAAGTAAATATAAGGTATTGAGTGCATATTAAAAATTTCGTATAATATGCATATGTATGTAAAGTATTTCGCTCGCGTGGTAACTTCATATAAAGCTATATGCAATTCTTGGTAAATAACTCTACATATTCCAAGTTTCAACGAAATTGGTGTGATTGAACCACAAACATCTAGGTACATCCAAAGATCCTCATAAACTTTCGCAATTTTAACAGAATTTATTGTATGTTTTTCGTGAATTTATTGATGTTTTAATAGTTCAACAAATCAAGGTTTATAAAAATCGGTCCAGCCGTTCTGGAGTTATAAATGGTGTTATTAAACCCAGCTTTGTTTTATATTTTAGAGATGTATAACTTTGCCAAATGCTTGAGAAATATATATCCATATGCAATGGCAATTATTAAAATAAAATATGCAATTTTCAACACCATACTTTCACAATAACCATTTGAAACAACAGCCTCTAGATCCACAGTAGTTATTACAAAACGATAAAGGTCATAACACAATTGCGTAAAACAATAAACTACACAAATACCGCGACCGAAAAACAGCCATATTGCACAAAATAAACCAGCAAAAATAAGTTTAAATCAAACATATTCGCATAGAACACTCACTGATTTTCTTATTTCCTTTCACGTATTCCAACATCCGCGCGATATTAACGGCCATTTTGAAAAAGAAATTCGATTTAAAATTGGAACACGAATTAAGCGTACATTTCGTACCGCCACGGTTGCGCGAGAGTGACTGGCGATCGCGCCGCGAATCGGGGTTTTTGTCGAAAACTGCTTTTTTTTTTAATCGCACGCGTTGGTTGTTATCTTGTGATGTACTGCAAAAAATGTAATGACAGTTGAGTTAGGGTACATAGTATAAATATTCCGGACATATCACACACGGTCAACTGTTCCCAAACTAGGCATAGCCTGTACTAGGATACCAGAGACTGATATATATAATAGATAAATATTTAACACCCAGACACAGAACAAACATCTGTGTTCATCACACAAATGTTTGTCCGGTGCGGGAATCGAACCCACGACCACAGAGTTACTACCAACCAACTGAGCTATGAGGCCAGTCAGCCTAGCCATAGACTAACCTTATTTAAAAAAATCACGCCTGTTTCCCAGAAGGGTAGGCAGACACCTTTCCAAAAAATGAAGGATTAGCATATCCTACTTATGTATTAGCCTATATGCTATTCCAGACTATAATCTATCTCTGTATCAAATTTCATCGAAATCCGTTCGGCCGTTTGGAAGTGATTGAACCACAAACATCTAAACTTCCAAAAATCCTTACAAACTTTCGCATTTATAATATTAGTAGGATGAGAAAGTTTGAGAGGATGTTTTGTAGTTTGTGGTTCAATCACGCCCCGGCTCATCCGATTTCGGTGAAACTTCTGTACCTTATAGGGATATAGGCTACTTTATATCTAGGTAGCACGCGAGTAGAGTCACGGTATTATTATTTACATTGATCATAGAAATCACTTCACATATGAACTGACAAAACAAACATCATGATTTTTTGTTATTCGCTGTCGATGCTAGTTATGTAATTGACCTTGGTGGGTTCGATTCCTGCTTCGGGACAAATGTTTGCATAATCTGCAAATACTTGTTCCGGGTCTGGGTGTTGTGGTAACATTGTACTTATAGTTTCTGATAACCACGACACAGAGAGTCCCAGTGTGGGGTCAGGACTATGCAAGTATATCACTGTTGGGTGTTATATTGAATCTTTTTTTATTGAATTTAATTGAATCTGTTGTATTGATCTGTTTGTTACAATTTAATAAGCACGAAAGGAGCCTCTAACAGGCACACTTTAATCCTTTCACTACACTGATTCTTTCACCGACGATCATAGGCCCTTTTCAGTGCCACCATACCTCAACCTGCACACAGACTTAATACTTCATAGTTATTTATTCCATAAAACAAGTCATTGTATGCGGAAATTATAAAATACACAACATTATATACAAAACAAAATAACAAAATTTTCATAACTAATTTAACCACAATTACATACATCACTATTATACATAAAAAAGTCCTTACATACAAGAGGTAGAAGTAGGTTCATAGTAGGTAATAAAATAAGATGTCATACAAATCTTTGATGTGATCAATAAAAAACGAAACGGTCAGAGTTCGTCAAGTGAGTAGAGACACTTCTCCAAAAGGAAAGACTTTAATTTATTTTTGAGTAAAGTTTTATTATGAATTACCGATTTTATCTCTAGTACAGGATGACCAAGAAGAAGATTGAATCTGTATTTTTTTTTTCACAATTTATTGACACGCGCTACTGACAACGTTACATTCTACGAGTATCTGATTGAAGAAGTGACTAACGAAACAGATGTTCTTTTGTCTCGAATCAGGTGTTTACTTAAAAGATACGGTCTTGGATCTATTGTATTCTAAACTAGCATCCGGCCCCGGCTTCACTTGGTGACGGTTAAAAGGAAGCATATGCTGTATCTGGTCACGAAGTAGATCTATTATGCCTAAGATATCTGAACTTGCAAATCTGATTGAATCTGGCCGTGGTGGCCCCGGCTGAAGAATAGGCCCCTCCATATCTACCTATCCGCGGATGTCGTAAGAGGCGACTAAGGAAAAAAAAGCTAGGGGATGGGCAGCAGCGTCCCTCATTTTTTTAACAACGATTTTTAACCCGCATGCCCATCGTGGTGAGTATTGGCAAATCCCCCCACATGATAAGGAATTTACTCTGTCTGTGGGGGAGGCCATGTTCAGCAGTGGACGTCGTACGGCTGAAATGATGATGATTATGATCTGAACTTCATCATCATCATCATCAGCCTGTAGAAGTCCACTGCTGGACATAGGCCTCCCCCAAAGAGTTCCATGACGAACGGTCTTGAGCCTTCTCCATCCACCGACTTCCCGCCACCTTCACAATGTCGTCGGTCCAACGGGTGGGGGACCTTCCAACACTGCGTCGCCCGGTTCGCGGTCGCCATTCGAGAACCTTTACTCCCCAACGGTTGTCGGTTCTGCGAGCTATATGGCCTGCCCACTGCCACTTCAACTTGCTAATTCTGAGTGCTAATCAGATAGTTCAGAGATCTGAACTTGATTTTGCAAAAATACAGAGGTAGGTAAATTTGTGATTGCTGAAAAACACATTTTTATGAAAAAACTACTAATCCGATATCGATACAATTTATAGGGGACCACCTCGGGACTATGCCTTATATGATTGTCGAAAAACCATTGATAACAGACGATGCGTGAAGGAGTAATGGGAAAAAACTTAGACATCGAATTGATAACCTTCTCCTCTTTCCTGTTTCCAGAGGGGTAGGCAGAAACCAGGGCTTTCCACTTTCTACAATCCTGACATACCTCTCTTGCTTCATTCACTCTCATCACATTCCTAATACATGCTCGTCGGTTTAGGGTACTCTTGACCTCGCCTTTGTCCAAAACTTTACCGATTTGGTCACTAAACGTACGCCTAGATCTTCCCCTTCCAACTGTCCCATACACACATGCCTACACCTATTTCGTCAATCTTCTGTCGTTCATCCTTTCTACATGACCAAACCATCTCAGCATACCTTTCTCAATCCTCATCACTACATCTTCTTTCACTCCACAACGCTCTCTTATCACACTGTTCCTCACTCTATCTTTCAAAGTTACTTCACACATACTTCGCAAAACTCTCATTGCCCCTCATCATCATCATCCACAGCCTGACTTCACCCACTGCAGGGTATAGGCCTCCCTTTGTATGTGCCAATCTCCTCTATCCTGCGCAAGCCTCATCCAGTTGCGGCCCGCGATGCTTGCGATATCGTCTGCCCATCTCGCTGCTGGACGACCAACGTTCCGATATCGGGTTCTTGGACGCCATTCAGTTAACGCCTTACTCCACCTGTCATCACCACGCCTTGCCAGGTGTCCTGCCCAACTCCATTTGAGCTCATTGCCCCTGCATTTATCGATATATAATAGAACACAGTAAATTACGTCAATGACACAAGCGGTCCAACAGTCGACAAAATTGCATAACATATACCGTTCAGAACCGTGAAATCAAATGATGATGTGTGAAAATGCTGGTCATGACGAAACGGTGACCTTGGGCACGTTGCAAAATACTTGCATGTTACTTTATGTTACTCTTTAATCCGTCGAGGCTGCTTGTACTTCTAGGCTAGTAGGTACCTACATTAATAATAGTCAATGTTTTAAGTTTTTATATTGTATGTATGTTAGTTTTAAGGTATATATTGATATGGACTGTAGAAAAAGTTAAATAAGACCTGTAACTTTACTATAGTCTGAAATAAATGAATTAATAATAATAATTATTATTATTAAACTTGAGACGCAATACCATTTCTGCCCTGGCGTGGCCCATGTTTGAAAATCTCCTTGCATAAATCCTATGTATGGCCCGCCTGGGAGGTACCTCCGCCTTCAAGAAGATCGCAGCCAAATAACATTATTTATTTCAAATAGTGTTGTGTTCCTGCGGTGAGTAAGGTTGCCAGAGCTCTTTAGGCGTGGGAGGGGATTCGGGGTAGGCAACGCGTGCGTGATACCTCTGGTATTGCAAACGCTTATAGGCTACGGTAACCGCTTACCAACAGGTGGACTGTATGCTTGTTTGCCACCTTAGTTGTACAAAAAAACACTTCCTTATTAGGTAAGTTAGGTTCCTAGGTACCTTATTTTTTATTTTGAAGATTAGACGGACATTCTTAAAAAAAACTGCAATATTTTCTCATTATTAATGCGCTTGTTGTTGCAAAAAGGCCGATTATTATAAACTAGTTAAAGGTCAATCTCAGGCCGCGGTAATTGACGCAATAATAGTTCACATAGCAATAATAATAAAGATTAAATTGCCAACGCAATGATCGATCGTTCAAGGAAGTTTTTATGACTATTGTTTGAGCGGCGATTGGCTTGCAACCTGTCACGTATAGGATATTCACTACTGCAAAATGTTGGCATGTCCCGAAAGTTTATTTATTTATTTATTTAATCTTTATTGCACACAAAAAACAATGTACAAAAGGTGGGCTTAATGCCAAGGCATTATCTACCAGCCAGCCTGATTGGGTAGAAACAGGAGGTTGGCGTGCGAAAGATTGTTTAACTTAACTAAAAACTATACTATACAGGGCGTCCCAAACTTATGGGACATGAAGGGGAAGTACCTTAAATATCGTAGATAGGGTATTTTGCTGAAAGAAGACTTTATGTTACTTTTAAAAGTTAGTAATTCTGCATTCATAGATTTTCTAAAAAATACTTGCTTCGTCTGGGAATCGAACCGACTTAAATGTCAAAAAAAAATCATCCTACTTCTATGATGCCAATCGAAAGAATAGCTAAAAAATAATAACTTTGCTTAAGTAACATAGTATTTTAAAAGAAAGGAACAACGTAAAATGATTGAGTCAAATTTTTGAAACACGTTTTATTTAGGATTATTTAGCGTTTGTTTGAATGCATACTTTAATATTTTTAAAAAGAACTAATATTTTTAAATGTTGTTCTTAAATTTGAAAATGGAACAGTGTGTGCGAGCGTTTGTTTTTGGATTGATCTGTTTAGTCTTAATAATTCACTTACACAAGTTTTGTGTTAATTTATTGCGAATATGGCATATCAAGTAAGTTTTGATCTAATGGAAGTTATTCTTGAATCTTTCATGTTGTTCCTTTTTTTTAAAATACTATGTTACTTAAGCAAAGTTATGATTTTTTAGCTATTCTTTCGATTGGCATCATAGAAGTAGGATGATTTTTTTTTTACATTTAAGTCGGTTCGATTCCCAGACGAAGCAAGTATTTTTTAGAAAATCTATGAATGCAGAATTACTAACTTTTAAAAGTAACATAAAGTCTTCTTTCAGCAAAATACCCTATCTACGATATTTAAGGTACTTCCCCTTCATGTCCCATAAGTTTGGGACGCCCTGTATATAACCATACACTATATTCGACAAAGTTCGGACATACCTCTGACTACCCCCTATTAGACATCTTTAATCTGATCGACTGGAGATCTAAGAGGATGTCTACAAATTGTGGGGATAAAAGACATCAGCCTATTTTTGTTTTATGTTATTTATGGACATATTAAAAGTCAAAATAAAAGTCAAAGTCAAAAGGCATTTATTTCAATAAAATCACTAGGATCACTTTGAAACGTCTTAGAAACTAGGTGAAGCTACGCCTGATCCTCTCGACCAAGCCTACAATCATCAGGCACTTTTACTAGGTTAACTAGCTTGCTCCCGCGGTTTCGCTCGTCATAAGTAGACAAAAAGTAGCCCATATGCTATTCTAGGTAAAGAACTCTATCTATTCGAAATGTCATTGACATCAGGTGGATGTTATTGAACCCCAAACATCCTCACAAACCTTCGCATTTTTATACATATATAGTTTTTGGAAGTAGTTTAAATTTATGCGTACTTCCTACTTACATGTTCCTGTCCTAAAGATAGGTACATATCACCTTTAAAGGTGATATTAAAATGTGGCATCTGTAATTTCACATTGGCCTTTTCACAATTTCCCCGTACTTACATTCAGATCAGGGCCAACATAATGTCACTTTCAAAAGCCTTATAGGCTGTCTTTGCACAGGAGATATGCTATGCTACGTTGCTATGGAAGCTTCTGATATCCACCAATCATATTAATAGCCGTGGTGGCCCCGGCTAAAGAATAGGCCCCTCCATATCTACCTATCCGCGGATGTCGTAAGAGGCGACTAAGGGAAAAAAGCTAGGGGATGGGCAGCAGCGTCCCTCATTTTAACAACGATAGCTCTAACTGCGCTCGCCAACCCCACATGATAAGGAATTTGCTCTGTCTGTAGGGAGGGGGGAGGCCATGTACAGCAGTGGAAGTCGTACGGCTGAAATGATGATGATAATTAATCAAGTTGTAGCATATTCAGTCCCAAGTTTTTTTGTCATCTAAATAGATATTTTGTAATAATATGATTACAGAGTTTACGCTTAATTACGTTTTTAAAATTAAATTTGCTTACAGATTTTGATGATGATACAGAGGATGGAGAAGGTTCAAGATTCCCTGTCGTCGTCGCTTTGGGGGAGACCTATGTCCATCAGTGGACATTATCAGGCTGATTCTTCTAGGCTTGGTCGCGAGTAACAGGCATAGCTTCACCTAGTTTCTAAGACGTTTCAAAGTGATCCTAGTGATTGAAATAAATGCCTTTTAACTTTTTTTTTACTTTTGATGATGAGGCCATTTTGGGATATCTACCATACTATTTCCGGAACAAGTTCGATCAATATTGGGTGGTCAAAAATAAAGTGAAAAAACGAGCTTTGCATAAAATTTAAATTTATGCAAACCGCGTTATGAATTCTACAAACATGTGAAAGTTTGTGGTCAATCAAAGATTTTCATTACGCTTCGTCTTGTGGTTTGTTGCAATTATACGAATTTACGTTTATCTATTTAAAAAGCATCAATCTAATGAAGAAAAATCGAGAAAAGTGGGCAAAAGCACAATTTTTAAGTTTTTCCAACTGTACGGTTTTTAGGACTATTTCTGAGCCACCTGTATAGCCAGTGCGTAGAATGGCAACATACCATTTTTTCTGGTTATCGTACAAAGCCGCGAGCAGAAGCTAGTTTGTCAACTAAGTTGTAAATTAAGAATCTTTTTATTTCGCTAATTTATTGCGAATAAATTAATATGGCCTGATATATATATTGGCTGGACAAAAAACTTTTTTGCACATAAATATTCATAATGTTGTTTAGTGACGTCAAAGATTGGTTATTTTTTTTATGCCGTCCTAGTTGATATCCCCGCGACTTCACTCGCGTGTATGTCGTTGGAGGCGACTAAGGGAAAAAAGCTAGGGGATGGGGGGCAGCGTTCCCTATCAACGCTTTTCATAGCTTTATCTGCGCTCGCCAACCCGCATGCCCAGCGAGTGGGCAAGTGCCCCCCAAATGATTGTTTGGGTTCCGTATAACGTCTGTCGCGCTGGAAATCTGTGGGGGAGACCTATGTTAGATAGAAAGATAAAAAAATATTTGGCACCACAGACACACACAATTTACATAGTTAAACAATTTCAAATAATATTACAAACATAAATAAACAAAAAAGTAAATAACATTTGGTAGGTAAGTTTGTGTGTGCTGCAGTACGACAAATAGGCTATAACTCAGTGAAATTTTGCAGTGAATTTTAAAGTGAAAGTAATGGACGCTCCACAGCTGTAATGATGATGATAAAAACCTACCTATTTCTTTTTTTTGATAGAATGGTATACCCCCCCTTTCCGGATGGTACCTATACATGTTATTAAATCACCTTGTATTCTAGATCAATGTCATTCCACTATAAATTATGGTACGAGTAGGTAAAACCGGTTGACTTACCTATGTATGTAATACATATATGTATACATAACTAAGTAGGTACATACATTTACACGTAACTCACATCCTACTAATATTATAAATGCGATAGTTTGTATAAGAATAAGAATAAGATTTTATTTATTTGACACACACATACAGTACAAAAATATTAAAGACACATAACAATAATCACATACATAACAACAATGATCACATAAATAACAAATAAGTAGGCAGGTTAACAAAGCTAAATATTATGTTTCCTAGTGCGACTGTGCGGCCTAACTAAGTCCAAGTCTCAGCTTATGCTTTGTGAGGATGTTTGGATGTTTGTGGTTCAATCACGCCGTAACGGCTCAACCGATTTCGATGAAACTTGGAGTAGATAGAGTTCTTTAATAGCGTATATTATTATGCTACTTGATTAATACATTTATTAAGGTACGAGCGAAGCCGCGTGCGTAAGCTCGTGCAAAATAAACGACGGTACAATTTAAAGATTGATCTGTTGACAAGAAAACGATGTCTAACATAAGAGAATGACGTCAATGACAGATTTAGTCTGAAAAGGTTCTACAAGTTGATTCTTATTATGTATCTTCTTTACCTGTCACTGGTTCTTTCTTGGTCATCCTGTATTAGGTCAGTGAGCAGGCTGAGGTATGGTGACCCTGAAAAGGTCCTATGCCTGTCGGTGAAAGAATCAGTGCAGTGTAACGATTAAAGTGCGCCTCTTAGAGGCTCCTTTCGTAATGATGATGATGATGAAATACTAATAAATAGATATAAGTACCTAACACATAGCACAGGATGTTTTTGCAATGCCAAAGTCCGTCAAACGTGTTTACTGTCGGCAAACACTTTAAAAACTACTCACTAAACGTTCTCGGAACTTGAAGACCGACATTGTACTAAGTTACTTTCATCATCATCATTTCAGCCGTTCTACGTCCACTGCTGAACATGGCCTCCCCCACAGACAAAGCAAATTCCTTATCATGTGAGGGGATTTACCCATACTCACCACGCTGGGCATGCGGGTTGGCGAGCGCAGTTAGAGCTATCGTTGTTAAAATGAGGGACGCTGCTGCCCATCCCCTAGCTTTTTTCCCTTAGTCGCCTCTTACGACATCCGCGGATAGATATGGAGGGGCCTATTCTTCAGCCGGGGTCACCACGGCCAGTAAGTTACTTTAAAATCATGAAAAAAATAAAGACGGTCAAGTGCGAGAACTCGCGCCCTGAGGCTTCCGTACCATTGGTCGTGGGTTCGAATCCCGGTCGTGCGCCAATGGATTTACCAGTAAGAAATAAAAATTCTAAGTGTAGGAATTGACAAACTTATATTTGCGGTCGCTCACGCAGTTATTGTATGACATTGACCGCAAATATAACATTGTTTCCTAAAAAACTTCAAAATTCTCAATTTCAGACTTTTCCCTTTAATTGTGTTACAAAAGCTCCTAGCATTCCAAATTTCAGAACTGTGAGGTAACTGGAAGTACCCTAGAGGTTTTTCATTTTTGCCATTTCCACACAAAAATTATACATTCATTACCATATCTTTTTAATGCATTAAGCTAGAGCTTTGATTTTTATACGGCACCATAAGCCCTTAATAGACCTTAATAGGTGGTATAAATTTCAAATTGATACCTTTAGCCGTTTCTGAGAAAAAGGGTCTTGACAGACGGACTGACAGACAGACGGACAACAAAGTAATCCTATATGGGTTCCGTTTTTCCAAATGAGGTACGGAACCCTAAAAAAAAAAGGCTTTTATGAGACACTCAATGATTCGTAAAAATGTTTTGATTCTTCAAGGGCTGTTACGCATAATATATGCATAACTAAGTATTTTTTTTACGCGGTAGTACCTGCGACATGTTTAGGTGGAGTAGGCTTGAGCACCTATACCTTCCTTTCAGCATCCTTATCCACAGGAAAGACATGGTCTTTTCTGAGTTGATAAGGCTAGGGATAAATGGGCTTTTGTGACATAATAAAAATAAAAATATTCCGGACACACGATCAACTGATCCCAAACTAGGCATAGCCTGTACTATGGGTACCCGTATACATAATAGATATATATTAAACACCCAGACACAGAACAAACATGTTTGTCCAGTGCGGGAATCGAACCCGCGACCTCTAGCGCAGAAGGCAGAGTTACTACCAACTGAGCTATCTGGCCAGTCAATGGTAATGGTGCGATCATTATCATGGGATTATCATTTTCAAGTCATTGAATTTGTAGAATTGGGGCCAGTACGTAAAATATCAATCAGTAATTAAACACCAATAATAAAAACGCAAGGTCAGTCAGACCTACCCTGACATTGAAAATCACGGTTTATAGGTATTAATTATGAGAAATAAAAAACAAAAAAAAATAGGTAAAATCCTACCGAAGTCATTAATAAAAACTAGTATTAACCAGCCCGCCTGGGAGGTACCTCCGGCTTACAGAAGATCGCAACCAAATAACATTATTTGTTTCAAATTGTGTTTTTTCCTGCGGTAAGTTTACCAGAGCTTTATTTAGGGGAGATTCGGGGTCGGTGAAAGAATCAGTGTAGTGAAAGGATTAAAGTGCGCCTCTTAGAGGCTCCTTTCGTGCACATTTCACATGCCTTGCAGTTTTTAGGTTCTAGGACATGCCGGGGAAAATTTACAAAACGATCATAAGACCTGTCGTACTGTATGGATCTGAGTGTTGGGCAACCAAAGGGACGGATGAAAGAAGAGTGCATTCTGCGGAAATGAGAATGTTGAGATGGATGTGTGGAGTGACTAGAATGGACAAGATACAGAATGAGTACATCAGAGGAAGTTTGAAAGTAGCGCCAGTGACTGAGAAGTTGAAGAGCAAAAGGTCAACCTGGTATGGGCATGTCATGCGGAGGGAAGAATGCCATGTAACGAGACGAGTGTTAAATATGAATGTGGAAGGATATAAGGGGAGAGGTAGACCAAAGAAAAGATGGATAGATTGTGTGAAAGACGGCATGAGTAAGAAAGGAGTGAATACTGATATGACGGCTGATAGAGGGGAGTGGAAGAGAAAAACATGTTGTGCCGACCCCACATGAAGTGGGATAAGGGCAGGGAGGTGATGAGGACATGCCGGTTTTCTCTCGATGTTTTCCTTCACTTGAGAGCGCACATAAATTTTCCGAATGGGAAATCCATTGGAAATCCATTGGTTATAAAAGACCGGTATTCGAACTCACGACCTGTGGATCGGAAGGCGTGGCCACTACCACCACTCCATCTACATAAAAAGTTTGATTTATGAAAATGAGTGAGAATATTATACATGTCTGATTCTTGTAGGCTTGGTCGCGAGGAACAGGCGTAGCTTCACCTAGTTTCTAAGACGTTTCAAAGTGATCCTAGTGATTTTATTGAAATAAACGCCTTTTGACTTTGACTTTGATCAAGTTCGATACAGTATTTTCCTGAATATTATAGTGCCTGAGTCGAAATAAGTTTTTGTAAACTTGTGTACCAAAATAAACTCATTTCGACGCAAGTACCATATTCAGGAAAATCCTGTTTAATATTCTCAAGGTACAATAATTATTCTGGGACACTGACCTAGCTCAAGGTGACTAAGAGAGGACCAGTCACACTGTACCTAGTCATTAACAAAACATTCCTGGCGGCAGGACGAGCGTCATTGAACTCTGTAGGAAAGTACAAACAAGGTGAGAAACACAGTGACTGTAAAGTATTTGCTAAAAAAAACTAAGTACTTCTGTACTTACTTGTAGAGGTAGGTACGTAAGTAATTAGAATTAGGTACAATTTTAAGTAAAAAAGCTTTTTCATTGAAATTATTGGTAAAAACATTTTTTTCAAATTGAATATTTTTAAGTACTACTGGTCTAAAGTCTTTTTTTGCATCAATTTTTGTATTTCAACTTTCTCGTAATTTCCATTTTCACTATAAAACACAAAACATTCCTTACAGAAGATCGCAGCCAAATAACATTATTTGTTTCAAATAGTGTTGTGTTCCTGCGGTGAGTAAGGTTGCCAGCGCTCTTTAGGGGAAGGGAGGCAGGCAACGCATTAGCAATGCTCCAGGTGTTGCTAATGTCAATAGGCGACGGTAACCACTTACCGTCAGGACGGCCGTAAGCCTGTTTGCCTACGTAAACATTAAAAAAAAAAAAACTACTTTTTATATACTTTTTATAGATAGTGTTTGTTTTTTCCAACTATAGTAAAATATTAAAATTTTAATAGCATATTAGTAATAACTAATATAAAATGTTAATAGTATCCAGATAACACGAAACATAAATCGCACGATTAATGATCAATCCTAAAAAACAAATAATAAAATAGGAAAAAAAAATTAACGCTTATAAAACCTAGCAAGACTTGTTCTCACCCTGACCTTACCTAAGTCAGCCAATGTATAAAACATGCCTTATCTAACGACCTAGCTACACTATGGTAGTTACGAGTAGGTGTTACTTAAGTCGAGGTCTTATAGTTAGCCATTGCATTAGAATGCTAAGCGCGCCTCGCCTTCCGATGCAAAGGTCTTGGGTTCGAATCCCGGTCGTGCACCATTTGAAGCTGCACTTTTTTTGTTTATTTATGTTCAAAATCTATAGTACCCTAGGCGTTTTTCATTTCTGCCATTTCCATACAAAAATTAGATATTCATTGGCATATCTTTTTAATGCATTCAGCTAGAAACTTGATTTTTATACGGCACTATAAACTCACGGACCCTAATTTAAAGTTGTTTTTTTTTTTTATACTACTGAGGTGGCAAACAGGCATACGGTCCACCTGTTGGTAAGCGGTTACCGTAGCCTATGAGCGCTTGCAATACCAGAGGCATCACGCACGCGTTGCCGACCCCGAACCCCCCTCCCCCTAAAGAGCTCTGGCAACCTTACTCATCGCAGGAACACAACACTATTTGAAAACATATAATGTTATTTGGCTGCGATCTTCTGTAAGGCGGAGGTACCTTCCCAGGCGGGCTGCTCCAATTCAGAACGAGAAAATCTCGCTGTGCCCTTCCTCCTCTAAGATAGCTTTAAGATAGCTCCGTTTTTAGTTGATACCTTTATGCCGTTTCTGAGAATAAGGGTCATGCATGACAGACAGACGGATTGACAATAAAGTGATCCTATAAGGTTTCCGTTTTCAAATGAAGTACGGAACCCTAAAAACACCAGGTTCAAACCTACAAGCTTCTTACATACATGTATTATTATTCAAAATGAGTACTTACACCATTTTCTCAGGAAAGCGCTTGTGAGCTTGGCGCACAATTTGTCACGACCCTGCATCTTGAAGTCTATTTATCTCACTAGTCACACTAAACATTCATATCACAACACACATCAAAGAAACACAATTATCATCTGGTCCGACCGCGGAGGTTTTATTCCAGATTTTTAATCTATTTTTAGAGTGTCACAGTTCACGGGACGTCTTGCCCCCACGTCGGCCGGTGTACTACTGGCAGGTTGACTTGCGCCTGCGCTGATCCTGCGGACAAATGGAAACTTTAAGGTAAACTGCTTTTAGGGTCCCATAACAAGGTACGGTCTACGAAAAAACGTTGTCAATACCTAAATACTGCATGAACCAGCTGTTTATTTTGTTTGGTTAATTGATCTGTTTCTATTCATACTTTTTGTCGTGTTTATATAATAATAATAATAAGTTTATTTTATTTATCAAAAAATGTAGTGTACAATGACAACGAAAGCTTAGTCTAGGCCCTATTAAAGTAGGTACATTGCTTACAAGTTCTCACACTAGGATATCCTGAGTTGTGAGAAGTTTGAGTTTGACAGGGGTTACATCGATTATATTTAATATACTCTAAGCGTTAAAGGTAGGAACCTAGTACCATTAGTTCAATAGTAGGTATGTTATTAGGTGTAAGAAGTTAAGGACTTATGGACACTAGCTCTCACACTAGGATTCCCTGTGTTGTGAGTATATATATATACTAAATATTGCTTATTACCTACTTACCTAATATTTACCCCGTTTGAGTGCTCGTGTAATTTTGTGAAAGAACCTAATTACGTTCTGACGAGTGTGAGTGCGCACACAAACCCTACGTGGTTTTGTGGGGCAAAAATAGGGCAAAAATATTAATTGTAACCGTTTTTTTAAAAAGTGTAGAATTAATAAATTAAAAATAAATGGCTTTTTGGGTTCGGTTACCTGAAAGCCACGCACTAAAATGCATCAAATTTTATTATTATTAATTTATTTCAGATATGGCTTTAACACACTGAATAAACATAAATACACATAGAATAGGAGGAGGAAGGCTTTATTACATCTATTCTAGATGATTTAGAGAGCGTCAGGTAGAACTTTTAGTCACTCAGAGGACGTTTAGTGCCTGGGACATGTTTTAGATGGAGCAGGCTTAAGCACTTATACCATCCTCTCAGCCTAGGCCTCCGGCCTTAATCACAGGAAAGACTGAGCCAATGCCAATACGGCTTTACACACAGAATAAAGTAAAAAAAAAAATGTATCCATATAGTAGGTACATTCTTACCTGAGATTCTTTCGACTGGCCTCATAGCTCAGTTGGTAGTAACTCTGCCTTCTGCGCTAGAGGTCGCGGGTTCGATTCCCGCACTGGACAAACATTTGTGACTAACACAGATGTTTGTTCTGTGTCTGGGTGTTAAATATATATCTATTATGTATATCAGTCTCTGGTAACCATAGTACAGGCTATGCCTAGTTTGGGATCAGTTGACCGTGTGTGATAATGTCCGGAATATATTTTATTTTTTATTTTAATATTTAGATACTATTATCAAAACCAAATTGCATATTTGTTTTTTATTATTTACTGAATCCTCAATGCGTTAGTGCGGACTCACTCTTGACGTGTTTGTTTATCCTTGAAGTCGAATGGTGTTATCGTCATGTGGGAAACTATTCTGAATGGATAATGAA
Source organism: Anticlea derivata (assembly GCA_947579855.1). Classification (NCBI taxonomy): domain Eukaryota; kingdom Metazoa; phylum Arthropoda; class Insecta; order Lepidoptera; family Geometridae; genus Anticlea; species Anticlea derivata. Next base: position 546,899 of record OX388287.1, on the reverse strand, counting down.
ATTGAGATCTTAAAATTGAGATAGGCAGCTTAGATTTGACGACCTCTGTGGCTTGGCGGACAAGTGCCGTGTGAGTGATTGTGTGCGGGTTCGATCACCGCGGCGTGTAAAATAGACAAACATTGATCTGATCCTAATCTGCAAATATTGTACCAGGTCTGGGTGTCGTGGTACCCCGAACCCCCTTAAGAGCTCTGGCAACCTTACTCACCGCAAGAACACAACATTGAAACCTCAACCTGGTCACTGACCTAATACAGGATGACCAAGAAAGAATCAGTGACACGGCAAGAAGAAGTAATGCTTGATAGGATAATGACATGCCCAATATGCCCATAACACTCTAAAATAAGTAGGAACTATTGTACGGAAATCCTACACGACCTAATAACCAGGCCCCCAATTCTACTAATTCAATGACTTGAAAATGATAATCGCATGATAATGATCGCATCATTAACGTTCAGGTACGACTGTCGCCACCTTCGTTTCTTTGATTTAATTGGCCCATTGGTTCCACAATGACTGCCATTGAAATACGACTGTTATTGCAGAATACCTAAAGTGTCAAAAGTGGTCATTTTGCCATTGAACCATTGTCATGTTGAAGCAATTGAATTTATTTATTTGTTGAAAGTGCACAAACATTATGTATATTAAATTACCAATTACATAAAATATCTTCATAAAAACAGGGTCTGATATACATAAAAATAAAAGTGCCCTATAGCATTCTCAAAAAAAAAAACTCTTAACATAAACATAAACTTAAATAGTGCTCAATGAAATAAAAACAAAAAATAAAAACTCTTGACTCGAACTAAACTAAACTCTTGAAATATAAACGAAAATAATCTCTTTTATTATGATAAATTTGAACTAAAAATTAAAGCTAACTTAAATAGATAGGAAGGTATCATAAAATGTCATGAATTAATTAAATTTAATCGGAAGAGCCAAAATGGCAAAGTAATTTGTTTTTGAATTAGTAAATAAATAAATAAATATTCCGGACATATCACACACAGTCAACTGATCCCAAACTAGGCATAGCCTGTACTTTGGGTGTCAGAGATATACATAATTGATATAATATATATTTAACGCCCAGACACAGAACAAACACCTGTGTTAGTCACAAATGTTTGTCCAGTGCGGGAATCGAACCCGCTACCTCTAGCGCAGAAGGCAGAGTTACTACCAACTGAGCTATGAGGCCAGTAGAATTGGGGCCTGATTCTAGTTATTAACAATTATGTATCAATCAACATAACTAGGTATACATTAGTCACGAAAATCCTTGGCATTTAGAACCAAATTTACAGTTACCGGCTATTGATGCAGCACATAGTGGATGCCAAGAGAGAGGTACCCTACTAATATAATAAATGCGAAAGTTTGTGAGGATGTTTTATTATTTATTATTAAGTCATTTATTTCAGGCAACACAGCAAAGTACATGTACAAATACAGGGCCCATAGATATATACCTTAAAACTAAAATACATATAATATTCACACTTGCATATTATATTAGGGTTTATTGTTCTTTGGCGCATCCCTATAGCGTCGGAAAACTATTCCTGCAGGCCAGAAGTCGGGAGAGAGGAACATGTTGCGAAGCTTCGCAGGCACCTTCAGCACGTACGACTTGAAGTTCGTCTCTCTAGACGACTCAAGTTTTGATGTTTATTGTTCAATCACGCCCAAACGGCCGAACGGATTTGGATGAAATTTGGTACAGAGATAGATTACAGTCTGGAATAGCATATAGGCTTTTCATGTAGGTACCACGCGAGCGAAGCCGCGGGCGGATGCTAGTAAATAATAATAATAATAAATATTCCGGACATATCACACACGGTCAACTGATCCCACCAGGTATAGCCTGTACTATGAACCTCATAGCTCAGTTGGTAGTAACTCTACCTTCTACGCCAGAGGTCGCGGGTTCGATTTCCGCACAGGGCAAACATTTGTGACTAACACATATGTTTGTTCTGTGTCTGTGTGTTAAATATATATCTATTATGTATATCAGTATCTGGTACCCATAGTAGGTGCAGGCTATGCCTAGTTTGGGATATTGCATATTGTTTTTTTTTTAGTGAAAAATGACGTGTTTTTGAAAGTCGTGAATCACTTTGCAGATTCGTTTTCCGATGTGCCACTCCAAGAGCCGGAAACTGTATAACGAGTTATACAGTAATATTTTTTAACCTTTTCCGTAACATAGTTGTTGTGTTACTGTTTAAATGATACTCAAAATGGCTGAACCGATTTTAATAAGGTTTCCGATCGATAGGTAAGTCGATGTTCACGGAATACCGACGACCTTTTGACCTGAACTGATATACGTAGATTATACCTCGGTGGCGAGCGGGCGAGTGCCGTCTGAGACGCAAGGTGTTCGATTCCCGCTGCGGGACAAATGTTTGCATAGTCTTCAAATATTAATTCCGGGTGTGGGTGTTGTGGTAGCATGGTACTCGTAGTTTCTGATACCCACGACACAGGGAGTCCTACAGTGTGGGGACAGGATTGTGTATGTGTCTGTTGAGTGTTATTTATCCTACTTATTAATATCCTACTAATATTATTAACTAATATTTTGACAGGCCTCATAGCTCAGTTAGTAGTAACTCTGCCTTCTGCACTAGAGGCCGCGGGTTCGATCCCCGCACTGGACAAACATTTGTGTGCTGAACACAGATATTTGTTCTGTGTCTGGGTGTTAAATATATATCTATAATGTATATCAGTCTCTGGTACCCATAGTACAGGCTATGCCTAGTTTGGGATCAGTTGACCGTGTGAATATGTCCGGAATATTTATTTATATTTATTTATTTTTATCCTCGTAGGTACCACGCTAGCGGCCGCGGGCGGATGCTTGTTTATTTATAAGTGCACGCGACTGTGCCTAGTCACAACACAAGTGCAGCCGTGGACAAAAGACAAATAAAGAAAGCAGGATTTTCCTTAAACACCTAGGTTTCTTCAAGGTCTTTCTCTCGTAAAAGGTGAAATTTATATTTATGCTACAATCTTTTCGTCCCTTCCGCGATCCATATTGCTTCCTTATTCAAAGGGACTTATTTCTTTGTAAGTACGTGGGTTTTGAAGGTTCTGTGCTGATATTTGACTGACTCATAGCTCAGTTGGTAGTAACTCTGCCTTCTGCGCTAGAGGTCGTGGGTTCGATTCCCGCACTGAAAAAACATTTGTGTAAATAACACAGATGTTTGTTCTGTGTCTGGTGTTAAATAGTTATTTATTATGTATAATATACATAATAAATAACTATTTACCTATATAAATAAATACTAGGTACCAGAGACTGATATTATCAGTCTCTGGTACCCATAGTACAGGTAATGCCTAGTTTGGGATCATTTGACCGTGTGTGATATGTCCGGAATATTTATTTTACTTTTTTCGTGCATACTAACGAGATTTATTATGAAATTATAGCTTTCAGAATTAGCAGGTTGAAGTGGCAGTGGGCAGGCCATATAGCTCGCAGAACCGATAACCGTTGGGGAGTAAAGGTTCTCGAATCGCGACCACGAACCGGGCGACGCAGTGTTAAGAGAGGATATAATGAAGGATACGGGAAGTCGGTGGATGGAGAAAGCTCAAGACCGTTCATCGTGGCACTCTAAAAAGTAGCCTATAAGCTATTCTAGGTAAGGAACTCTATAATTATATTCCAAGTTTCAAAGAAATCGGTTGAGCCGTTACGGCGTGATTGAACAACAAACATCTAAACATCCAAACATCCTCACAGACTTTCGCATTTTTATTATTGTCACCCAGTCGTTCAAATCCTCAGCTTGGAGCGTCCCTTCTCCTATATCATCAATAATAAGTAATAACTCTTACGGTACTGACTGACTGACTGTCAATCAAACGTAGTGGTTTTATTCTCTTTGAAAATCAACGCAGAGCCTAACCAAAATCCTAAGAGTATGAAATTTGCAGGGTAGCGTAACGTATGGGTGCACAGAAAGGAATTCCCGACACACAACCCCTAAGGATAAAGTTTATGTAAAAATAGCAGCAACCAAACGAAGTCGCGGGAATTACCAAACAATAACACAGTCGACAAAAAAAAAATCGGCAAGTCGTGATTTTAAGAGATGATGACGTTTTTTTAAGTTTTACGGGACAAGTTGCAATCCTTCAGGAATTAAATTAAAATGGGACCACCCCGGGATCATACTCTATACACCAGCGAAAGAATCATCTAAATCGGGTTACTATTGGCGGAGATATCGAGTAACATACACGCAAAAAAAAAAAATATAAAAAAAAAATAACGCCGACTTGAGAACCTCCTCCTTTTGAAAGTCGGTTAAAAATCGTGGAAAGTCAAAGTCAAAGTCAAAGTCAAAAGGCATTTATTTCAATAAAATCACTAGGATCACTTTGAAACGTCTTAGAAACTAGGTGAAGCTATGCCTGTTCCTCGCTACCAAGCCTACAAGAATCAGGCAACAAACACGGCTTGGCGCCTATCATTTTTTTCGATGATCCTTTTTCACAAAATGGAATTTAAAGCTTCAGTGTGGTGCCGATCAAACTAGGTGAGGCTCAAAAGAAAAGTTATCTAATTATAATCCCTAATAAATAAGAGCTTATAAAAATGTGAAAAAAAAGAAGACAAATGTGAGCTTCCACAAATGATCTAAGGGCAGCACACGCTACACTTGATGAAATATGTACCTATAAAATTGAATAATACTTAAAATATGATGCAAGCAAACTGTAAAGACACTGCAAAATGGCATTTTAGCTGTCGAGGGGCAGAGCGACTTCAGGCCATGCGGTTTTACGGGAGCCGTGGTATCTGCCTACCCCTCTGGGAAATAAGCGTTATTTTATGTATGTTAGTATATAAAAATCGCTCCAATGAACTGTGGACCCCATAATTCGCTCCAATTTACATAACTCACCTCCATTTTGCATAACGCGCGAAAGTTGCCTACAAACCCGCACAGATGATTATGAACCTTATCTCAATAGTATAAGAACTATAATCATTGGTGTGTTTAACTAGTTCTAATTATGACGTAACTATATAAGAGTTTGACGTCACAACTTGTCAAGGCCACATTTAGAAATGCTTGACAAATGATTATAAAATTTTTGTATATTTTAAAGATTTAGAGAATTTCAAAACTGGATCGAGAATCTCATGTCAGCATTTTTATTCTTAAATTTTTTTTAACTTGCAACCGCAACGCCCCTTTAGGGGTTATCGAGAATAATTTTCTTAGGAAGCCCCTAAACCAAGACCTAAACAAAACCCCTTTACAGTTAAGCAAGCAAATATATTATTAAAGGCAATATATTATTCAAGCAAGGGGTGCTACATAGTTTTTTGTCCTTAAAATTAACGTATTTATCGGTCAATAACCCTACTTTGTCACCAATGCCAAGCACACAAAGGCTTGGCTAATAAAACTCCACAAAATACCAAATCGTCATAATGTTTGCTCACTCAAAGGTCAAGAGAGGTTGGTTAGGCTAAAGAGACAGGGGAAGAATAAATTAAAGGATTTTATTGTTTGAATACGTATGTTTTTCTCAAAATTGATCGAGCGAGCGAAGAGAGCCAATATCTTTCAAACGACTTGATCAAATCGTCGTATGTAGGTATATCTGACCACAGCTTTCGATTCATTGAGGCAACGCGTGCGTGATGCCTCTGGTATAGCCACAAGCGTTCATAGGCAGCGGTAACCACTTACCAGCAGGTGGGCCGTAAGCTGTTTTACCATATTAGATATATAAAAAATAATAATTGATGATTCAGAAGATTTTTCGCTAGTATTCTTTCTGTGGAAAGAATAAGCCCCTTTTGGGGTAGTATTACTGATAGGAACATTTTGTATAGGGGTTGATGTAACAGTAACTCAATAAGCAATCTCGGAAGTCCAATTCCTGATGCAGGAAGGGCAATCAATAATTATAAGCAGTTATTGGCGTGTTGAAATTGTGCTGTATTTCCTGCGTGGCAAGGTCGACTTTCCTGGGTTTTGTAATGCTCCTGTTCACACTACCATCAACTTTGCGATTTTATCCAAGCGGTGTCTTAATACCAAAACCAGCGAATTTGAGAAAGTTTGGGGTGAAAAATGTAAAAAATTATGTATTTTTCGCTAATATTCTTTCTTTTTGATAAAATAACCCTCTTCTGGGATGGTATCATCTTGTCTAGATAAGTATTTAGATTTAAAAAAAAAAATATTCCGGACATATTCACACTGTCAACTGATCCCAAACTAGGCATAGCCTGTACTATGGGTACCAGAGACTGATCAACATAATAGATATATATTTAACACCCAGACAGAACAAACATCTGTTTTAGTCACAAATGTTTGTCCAGTGCGGGAATCGATCCCGCGACCTCTAGCGCAGAAGGCGGAGTTACTACCAACCGAGCTATGAGGCCAGTCGAAGATGATAAATAAACAAGGCAAAATTCAGTAAAACTTAACATCTCTTTGCAGGAACGCACTTATGAAAGAGGTATCGATATCGTCTCGCTCCAACGAACGCGAGCCAAATACAAACGCGAGCGCACCACTGGTCCAGTTGTTTTAGGGTTCAACACGGTAAAAAAACATCACATGAGACTTAGACGGCACAGAGCCCGCTATGAGCCCCTTATTTTTTGTAATTGTGTTTTGTGTTTTTTATTGTTTTATTTCTAATTTTGTGACATTTAACTTTTATTATTTTATTGTAATTTGCAGCGTTGGAAGGCCCCCCACCCGATGGACCGATGACATTGTAAAGGTTGCGGGAAGTCGGTGGATGGAAAGGGCTCAAGAACGTTAGTCGTGGAACTCTTTGGGGGAGGCGTATGTCCAGCAGTGGACTTCTACAGGTTGTTGATGATGATGATGATGATGATTGTAATGTATACTCCTCATACCTACTATGTACTTAGTTTCCGAAATATTTATTTTTATGAAGAACAAAGCGAGTGCCTTTCAAAGATTGACTGACAGTTTATTGTTGAGGCTGGCAAAAGTTATATTGATAACTAGCTTGCAACGCGGCTTAGCTCGCGTGGTACCTAGATAAAAAGTAGATAGATAGATAGAAAGATAAATCATTTATTCGACACACACAAATACAGCACAGACAGAGATAAAAACAATCGGAAGAAACAACAGTAAGTTACAATCACTATAAACAAACAGCTTAGGCACTTAGTAGGTAGGTAGTAGCGTATTAAGTAGCGTATTCTATGTCAAGAACTCTATCTATTCTAAGTTTAATCGAAGTCGATTGAGATGTTACGGCGTGATTGGACCACAAACATCCAATATGCTCACAAACTTTCGCATTTTTTTTATTTTTTATTTAATGAATTCACAAATCAGATTAAAACCGATAAAGCATAATCTAGTATGGATTAGTAGGATGAATAAACGTACCAGAAGTTAGCAAGATTTTTCAATTAATAATGTCGAATTTCATAAATTTGTATAACTGTTAAATGTTGTTGGGTGTAAAATAAGCACTTTTCATGAAAGCTTAAATATTATGAATCTCCTAGTACAAGAAGTTTAACAAAATCCGGATATATAAAAAAAGTCTATGTACGGAACCCACCGCATACAAGGCGTCTCACATTCCGTGCCCCAGTTTACGTGCAGACAGGACAGACAGACGCACAAATTGCATTATTAGTGGACATTGATCGTACACACGTTTAACATTAGTATTGTTTAAGGAAAAGTTGAACAATGAAATTCTCTTTTTGTGGCAACGACAAGGCCACCTTTTGATCGAGCGGGCGAAGCGAGTGAAGATGTCTTAAACTGTGTCTCTTAAACAACTTGGATGAATCGGCTTTGCATGTTTATTTGTTAGAGCATAACTTTGGAACCGTCAATTCGATCTGTCATGGAATTTGGTAGGTCAACAGATTGTACTAGCAAGATTTACTGGTAGGAATATGAGTTAAATCGGTCAAGGGGTTGCAGAGATATAGGGGTCCAAAAATAATACAAATACATAAAATGGATTACGCAGTGTTGGAGGCCCCCTACCCGATGGACCAACGACATTGTGAAGGTTGCGGGAATTCGGTGGATGGAGAATGCTCAAGACCGTTCTTCGTGGCATTCTTCCTACGGCCCATGATGATAATGTGGACACAACAACAGAGGCCCTGGTGTGAGTTTTTGTATGGAGTCACGAAAAGGGGCGCCTATAAAAGCCAGTAATTAATACACTTTTCACGATCGAAAAGTGAAAAGTGAGAACTCACGAGGACTCACACTAGGGTTTCTGTTCTTCAGCGTCAGTCGGCTCATCACCACCATCAATATCAAACTAATTAGATACGTCGATAAACCCCCATTGTTTTGAACAAAGGTTAAAGTTCAGAAACAAAGATCATCGCGTTTGTTGTCGCTGAATCCAAAAGGTTAATGCACTATTTAAATAACAGTAAAATTATTGATAAATACCTAACCTGCCACGTACGGCTTTTGACACCCACACTGGGCTTCCCCACGTCAATGTGTCATGAGGTCCATTGCTCCCACACTTCACAAATCTTCTGAAACTGTACTCGAACTAAATCGATCTAAAACATCGATTTTTAGACAGATTTTCCCGTGTTTTTTTAATACAGCTAAGGTGGAAACAAGCTTACGGCCCTGTTGGTAAGTAGTAACCGTAGCCTATGAATGAACGCTTGCAATACCAGAGGAATCACGCACGCGATGCCAACGCCGACCCCCCAACCTTACTCACCGCAGGAACACAACACTATTTGAAACAAATAATGTTATTTGGCTGTGATCTTCTGTAAGGCGGGGGATCTCCAGGCTGGCTGTACCAATTTAGAGCGAGAAAATCTCGCTATGCCCTACCTCGCATATTCATTTCCTAATCGTTTTGGCGTGATTGAGTAACAAACATCCATCCATCGATCCAAACTTTCGCATTTATAATACTAATAGCTTCCGCCCGGCTTCGCTCGCGTGGTACCTACATAAAAAGTAGCCTATATGCTATTCCAGACTATAATCTATCTCTGTACCAAATTTCATCCAAAACCGATCGGCCGTTTAGCCGTGATTGAACCACAAACATCCAAACATCCTCACAAACTTTCGCATTTATAATATTAGTAGGATAAGTTAGGGGTACAGACCGTACAGTCAAAAAGCGCCTAGGAGCGTTTTTTCGACTTTAATACAACATCAGATGTTTGTCTGTGTGTGTGTGTGTGCTAATCCGACGAAACACTCCTAAGCGTGATTAGTTAATCACTTAACATTAGTTGCAAGGTCGGGTAAGGCAACAGGTTTCAAAATAATGAATTAAAATATGTACAACACCGCTCATTATATCTTGACTGATGACAGTTATGCTAAAAACTATCACCAAAAAGTAATTTACTTAGCAAATGCGCCGTTTGTTAAATCAGTTTTGACTGTATTTTCTTCTATTACGATACATTTCTCGGAGTCGATTATCCTACTACCTACTCTCCTAAGTACTTCCTATTATCCTGATTCCTACTCTTCTACTTCCTTCTAATCCTACTTTTATCTTACTCCACGGTCGCGGGTTCGATCCCCGCACTGGACAAACATTTGTGTGATAAACACAGATGTTTGTTCTGTGTCTGGGTGTTAAATATGTATCTATTTTATTTTGTGTGATTGTTATCTGCTGTTGTTTCTTCTGTTTGCTTTTATCTCTGTCTGTGCTGTATTTGTGTGTGTGTCAAATAAACAATTTATCTATCTATATATCTATCTATATATCTATCTATTATATATATCAGTCTCTGGTACCCATAGTACAGGCTATGCCTAGTTTGGGATCAATTGACCGTGTGAATATGTCCGGAATATTAATTTATTTATTTACATGACTTTTGATAAAAGAACCAGGGTGGTGAAAGTATTAAAGGACGCCACGTATTAGCTACTTTCGTGCACAAGTCCATATCTTCGAATGTTCCGGGACATGTGGTTTCCTTACGATGTTTTTGATGATACAATAAATACCGGGATTCGAACCCACGACCTTTCGATCGGACGGCACACAATCACACCAACCTTGAGTCGGTGATGATGATGAATTAAAAACGCACACTTGTCAATCGCCAAGGAATAATGCACGAAATCTAAATCAATTACATAATAATTGCAAAGTTGATTTTATAGAATAACAGTTTGCTCAGCCATGTTTTAATTCATGTTTTGGCCTTGATAAGTTTTTCTCTAGGCCGTGGTGGCCTACCTACCCGTAGATGTCTTAAGAGGCGACTAAGGGAAACAGCTAGGGGATGGGCAGCAGCGTCCTCTACGTTAATAACGAAAGCTGAAACGTCTTAGAAACTAGGTGAAGCTACGCCTGTTCCTCGCGACCAAGACTTTTTTTTTAAATGTTATACAGAGGCAAACAGTCTTACGGCCCTCCTGATGGTAAGTGGTTACCGTCGCCTATTGACATCAGCAGCACCTGGAGCATTGCTAATGCAACTAATGCAACTTTACTCACCGCAGGAACACAACACTATTTGAAACAAATAATGTTATTTGGCTGTGATCTTCTGTTAGGCGGAGTTACCTCCTCCCAAAGAGACAAGAATCCCACAAGAATACCTAGGCTTACAAGAATCAGACAAAAGACACGGCACGCGTGACATTTTCATCATCATCATCATCATCAGCCTGATGAAGTCCACTGCTGAACATAGGCCTCCCCCAAAGAGTTCCATGACGAACGGTCTTGAGCCTTTTCCATCCACCGACTTCCCGCAATCTTAACAATGTCGTCGGTCCATCGGGTGGGGGGCCTTCCAACACTGCGTCGTCCGGTTCTGTTATTTGTCTTGTCTGTCTGTCGGTTCTGCGAGCTATACGGCCGGCCCACTGCCACTTCAACCTGCTAATTCTGAAAGCTATGTCGGTAACCTTGGTTCTTCTACGGATTTCCTCATTTCGGATTTTATCACGCAGCGAAACTCCGAGCATAGCTCTCTCCATAGCCCGTTGCGCGACTTTGAGCTTGTGTATAAGACCAATAGTTAGCGACCAAGTCTCAGTGCCATATGTCATCACTGGCAACACGCACTGATTGTAGACTTTCGTCTTGAGGCTGTGACATTTTCGATGATTACCTATTCACAAATTGGAAATGCAGAGCTTCAGTGCGGTGCCGATCGAACTAGGCGAGGCCAAAAGTAAAAAAATGACTGATTGTAGAGGATCCGAAGTAACAACGACCTTCAGCCATCTGTTTACGTACATACTACTTCCTACTAATATTATAAATGCGAAAGTTTGTGAGGATGTTTGGATGTTTGTTGTTCAATCACACCATAACGGCTCAACCGATTTCGTTGAAACTTGAACTACTCTCTGGGAAATAGGCGTGATTTGATGTATTTACTAGCTTCCGCCCGCGGTTTCGCTCACATGGTACCTTCATAAAAAGTAGCCTTTATGCTATTCTAGGTAAAGAGGTTATATCTATTTCAAGTTTCAACGAGATCGGTTGAGCCGTTACGGCGTGATTGAACAACAAACATCCAAACATCCTCACAAACTTTCGCATTTATAATATTAGTAGGAAGTAGGATTGTAGGAAGTAGGATAGTAGGAGAGTGAATGAAGCAAAAGAGGTATGTCAGGATCGTAGTAAGTGGAAAGCCTACCCCTCTGGGAAATAGGCGTGATTTTTTATGTATGTTGGATAGTAGGATATTAGGATCGCACACATGAATTTAACGAAAATAAACACCAATCTTAAAGTATGTGACTGTTGGGTGTTATAAAAAATTGTTACTTCGGATCTTAGACCATTGATCATGATAAAGATAAAGTTAAAGATAAAGATCATTTATTTTTTCATCATTTATTTTTTGACTGGCCTCATAGCTCAGTTAGTAGTAACTCTGCCTTCTGCGCTAGAGGTCGCGGGTTCGATCCCCGCACTGGACAAACATTTGTGTTTACACAGATGTTTGTTCTGTGTCTGGGTGTTAAATATGTATCTATTATGTATATCAGTCTCTGGTACCCATAGTACAGGCTATGCCTAGTTTGGGATCAGTTGACCGTGTGTGATATGTCCGGAATATTTATTTTATTTATTTGTTTATTATTTGCTTAAACATGTGTACAGTGGATGACAAAACTTGTAGGTGGTTCAACATGCTTGACCGGCGACAATATGCAAATTTAGAGAGATGGCATGCACAAAATTATAATAGTAATAACTTAAATTGACTAAGTGAACAGTCAATTAATAAAAAACAAGAAAATATATTAATCATTAGCAAAAAGTCGTGATGATTCGATGATGCGTAAGTGGTTCAGAAAAATTGTTCACAAGTTTGTCGCGACACTTGTTCTTTCTTGTTTGTGCAACTTGGTAACAATGGTACACATACGAGTACGTCACGTAACACGGATGACATGATTACTGAAGACGAAACCGTTTTGGTGCAAGACGTTGGCGGCAACGGTTATCGTGTAAATTAATTTAAGGAGGAGGTAGGGCACAGCGAGATTTTCTCGTTCTGAATTGGAGCAGCCCGCCTGGGAGGTACCTCCGCCTTACAGAAGATTGCAGCCAAATAACATTATTTGTTTCAAATAGTGTTGTGTTCCTGCGATGAGTAAGGTTGCCAGAGCCCTTTAGGGGGGGAAGAGGGTTCGAGTTCGGCAACGCGTGCGTGATACCTCTGGTATTGCAAGCGCTCATAGGCTAGGGTAACCGCTTACCAACAGGCGGGTCGTATGCTTGTTTGCCACCTCAGTAGATAGTATAAAATTTAAAAAAAATTTTTTTTGCTAAACTGCCTTGGAAACTACTAAAAAAGACTATTTAAAATCCTTACTTCCTTCCTCGAATATTATATATCGGATTGTTAATTGTTCCACAAATATCTACATATTTTGATTTAAAAAAAAACAAAAAAATCCGAAGCTAATAAGTAGCCTATGTGCTATTCCAGACAACAATCTATCTCTATGCCAAATTTCATCCAAATCCGTTCGGCCGTTTGTGTAATACTTAGTTAAACCTAATTGATTCAAGACGATTAGATAAAGGTTATTTTTGAATGACCGACTTGGTTATATGAATTATCAGAACTTTTATGTGTGAAATGAAATGAAATGATTTATTTTGGTAAGATATGTTTTTATTTTGGTAAGTAAAGAAGTAGGGAGAGTTTTAGGAGGAGGTAGGGCACAGCGAGATTTTCTCGTTCTGAATTGGAGCAGCCCGCCTGGGGAGGTACCTCCGCCTTACAGAAGATCGCAGCCAAATAAAATTATTTGTTTCAAATAGTGTTGTGTTCCTGCTGATGAGTAAAAGGGAGGAAAAAAAAAAAAAGGGAGGGAGAAGTAGGGAGGCAGCTACCATGTGTGACTTGGAAAAAAATATCATTGAAAATGTAAGGGTCTTCTACTGTTCGAGCTCCAATTGAAATTAATAATATAATTACTGTAATTATAAATCAAAATAAAATTTGAATTAAAGGACAAAATTAATTACCTTGAATTTTTTATAATAAAAGTTTTTCTAATTCCGCTGCCAGTTTACACTCTATCCCACAAACAGTGCAGAGTCCGCCGGCTTTCTCTGAACGTACCATTTTTTACCGGAATCACTTACCTACCGCATTTATATTGTCACCACATTGTTATGGCGTCTTGCTTGGTCGTTCTTAGAATGGTGAATTTGTTTGAATACACGTGGCTTTTTTTTACTACTGTGGTGGCAAACAAGCATACGGCCCACCTGCTGGTAAGCGGTAACCGTAGCCTATGAGCGCTTGCAATACTACCAGAGGCAACAGCAGAGCTCTGGCAACCTTACTCACCGCAGGAACACAACACTATTTGAAACAAATAATGTTATCTTGCTGCGATTTTGTGTAAGGCGGAGGTACCTCCAAGGCGGGCTGCTCCAATTTAGAACGAGAAAATCTCGCTGAACAAACAGAGGCAGTTTTGACGACCTCGGTGACGTAGCGGCCGAGTGCGCGAGACGCAAGGGCTGTGAGTTCGTTTCCCCGTTGCGGGACAAATGTTTGCATGATCTGCAAATATTAGTTCCGGGTCTGGGATGGTACTCGTAGTTTCTGATACCCACGACACAGGGGATCCCAGTGTGGGGTCAGGACTGTGTATGTGACTGTTGAGTCATCATCTAATGGGGGGCCGTCCAACGGCTTATACGATTATAAACATGGGCTATCAAATAATTATATGTATCATGTATATTTTGTAGGTAGATTATGTTCTGTTTGTTTATAAACTGTCTTTATGTTTACCAAATACACTGCAAGTGTTAAAATGCCACAGACATGAATCACTGCGGTTCCGGACAGTGCCTTGCTCATAATACTTACTTCATTATCATCATCATCATCATCAGCCTGATGAAGTCCACTGCTGAACATAGGCCTCCCCCAAAGAGTGCCATGTCGAACGGTCTTGAGCCTTCTCCATCCACCGACTTCCCGCAACCTTCTCAATGTCGTCGGTCCATCGGGTGGGGGGCCTTCCAACACTGCGTCGTCCGGTTCGTGGTCGACACTCCAGAACTTTTGTTCCCCAACGGTTATCGGTTGTGCGAGCTATATGGCCGGCCCACTGCCACTTCAACCTGCTAATTCTGAAATCTATATCGGTGACCTTGGTTCTTCTACGGATTTCCTCATTTCGGATTCTATCACGCAGTGAAACTCCTAGCATAGCTCTCTCCATAGCCCGTTGCGCGACTTTGAGCTTGTGTATGAGGCCAATAGTTAGCGACCAAGTCTCAGTGCCATTTGTCATCTTATGACTAATATGAATAAAATTGAATAATTAACCAAGTACGGTCAAAGGACAAAGATAATAAGGAATGACTAAATCCAACACAATACTTTAATTATAGCTTCCGTTCGCTTCGCGGCTTCGCTCGCGTGTCATATAGCGTATATAGCCTAAACGATAATCCAGGCTATTGCTTGCTTTTCGTGTCACTGATTCGGTCGGGATCATCCTTTATTAGGTCAGCGACCAGGTTGAGGTAAGGTGGCCCTGAAATGGGCCTATGACCGTCGGTGAAAGAATAAATAAATAAAATAAAATAAATATTCCGAACATATTCACACGGTCAACTGATCCCAAACTAGGCATAGCCTGTACTATGGGTACCAGACACTGATATACATAATAGATATATATTTAACACCCAGACACAGAACAAGCATCTGTGTTAGTCACAAATGTTTGTCCGGTGCGGGAATCGAACCCGCGACCTCTAGCGCAGAAGGCAGAGTTACTACCAACTGAGCTATGAGGCCAGTCAAGAAATCAGTGTAGTGAAAGGATTAAAGTGCGCCTCTTAGAGACTTTCGTGCACATGTCAAATGTCTTCGAATTTTTAGGTTCTAGGGCATGCCGGGAGACAGGGAGCATTGGAAAAAGTTGGAGGAGGCTTTTACCACTATTGGTGTTCCCATAGCTTAGTAATAAATCTGTTTAGCATATAGGTAACTATG
The DNA here is from genome assembly GCA_947579855.1 of Anticlea derivata. Classification (NCBI taxonomy): domain Eukaryota; kingdom Metazoa; phylum Arthropoda; class Insecta; order Lepidoptera; family Geometridae; genus Anticlea; species Anticlea derivata. The sequence continues at coordinate 531,340 of OX388287.1, read as the reverse complement.
TTACAATGTGCACAATTTTACTTTTAAGCGAGTGGAATACAAAATGTGGATTCACATTGGTTCAAGTACGACATATATACATCTAGCCTATATTAAACGATAAGAAAACTGTGGATCCTAGATTACTGAAATAAATAAATAAACTAATATGTGTGTATGTATTTATACAGAGAAAATTTAAACTTTTATGTGAAACTTTTTATTTTAATAGAATTTAGATTAAGTAAGATTAAGAACCACTCGCTTTACGAGATCCTTTCTCCCCCATACGTGCAAATTGTAGAATGAGCTTCCTTCCGAGGTTTTCCCGCTAACCTACAACATGAAGAGCTTTAAGAAACATACAAAAAGGTTTCTCCAGGGCAGGCAACGCATTAGCAATGCTCCGTGTGTTTCAGATGTCAATAGGCGACGGTAACCGCTTACCATCAGGTGGGCCGTAAGCCTGATTGCCTCCGTATAACATCTGTAATAGTGTATAGGAAATAAAGCTCTTTTTATTTTTATTTTGTTATTTTAGGACATGCCGGTTCTGAGGTGAGTGTGGTGAGCTTACACATGCTATGAACGTCAACTACATTATTACAAAATGGCACCACAAAATGTTTAGTTTTTAAACTTAGTCATTTTTTTGTTTTTAAAACTTATTTATGAATCTAATCTAATGGCAGAAAAAGAATGAAAGTAGGATAAATGCAGTGGAAATGAGAGCTTTGCGAAGTATGTGTGGAGTAACTTTGAAAGATAGCTTGAGGAACAGTGTGATAAGAGAACGTTGTGGAGTGAAAGAAGATGTAGTGATGAGGATTGAGAAAGGTATGCTGAGATGGTTTGGTCATGTAGAGAGGATGAACGAAAGAAGATTGACGAAACAGGTGTATAAGGCGAGTGTGAATGGGACCGTTGGAAGGGGAAGACCTAGGCGTACGTTTAGCGACGAAATCGGTGACGTTTTGGACAAAGGCCAGGTCGAGAGAACCCTAAACCGACGAGCATGTATGAGGAATGTGATGAGAGTGAATGAAGCGAAAGAGGTATGTCAGGATCGTAGCAAGTGGAAGGCCGTGGTCTCTGCCTACCCCTCTGGGAAATAGGCGTGATTTTATGTATGTATGTATTTATGAATCTAGGGAGTTAGTACTGACGTGACGGCTGAGGAAGATAAAAACATGCTGGGCCGACCCCATATGAAGAAAGATTAGGGCAGGGATCTTGATATAGATCTAGAAGACATGAATGTAACTCATTATAATATTTTTTACTAAACTTAATGAATGAATTTTCAAATCGTAAAATCAGGCAACATACCGTGACCGTTTATCGCTACCGTAATTACAGCCATAACTAGTGCGGAAACATTAATGTAACAGTCGAGAGAAGATCTTCCAATCATGGCTTCTATGTGAAAACTGTTGAAGTGGCAGCGGGCAGGCCATATAGCTAGCAGAACCGACAACCGTTGGGAAGTAAAGGTTCTCAAACGGCGACCACGAAAACCAGACGACGGGATGGTATCCCAACCGATGGATTGACGACATTGTGAAGGTTGCGGGAAGTCAAATGAGGTAGGGCACAGCGAGATTTTCTCGTTCAGAATTGGAGCAGCCCGCCTGGGGAGGTACCTCCGCCTTACAGAATATCGCAGCCAAATAACACTATTTGTTTCAAATAGTGTTGGGTTCCTGCGATGAGTAAGGTTGCCAGAGCTCTTTAGGGGGGGAGGGGGGAGGGGTCGGCAACGCGTGCGTGATGCCTCTGGTATTGCAAGCGCTCATAGGCTACGGTAACCGCTTACCAACAGGTGGGCCGTATGCTTGTTTGCCACCTCAGTTGTATAAAAGAAAAAAAAAAGTCAGTGGTCGGAGAAAGCTAAAGACCGTTCATTGTGGCACTATCAGAGGGTCTGTTTCAGGCTGATGATAATAATGGCCGTGGTGGCCCCAGCTGACGAAAATGCCCTAGCATATCTACCGGCCTGTGGATGTCGTAAGAGGCGACCAAGGGAGAGCTAGGGGATGGGCAGCAGCGTCCCCTATTTTAACAACGATAGCTCTAACTGCGCTCTCCAACACCCTCGTGCCCAGTGTGGTGAGTATGGGCAAATTCCTCCCACATGATAGGAAGTCGCTCTGGAAAACTGTGGGCATGGTCTTTGGCCTTTTTTTGCCATCACACCTCAACTGGGCCACTGACCTAATACACGATGACTAAGAAAGAATCAGTGACACGGCAAGCGATATGAATCCTTGCAATAGGCCAACAAATGGATCTAACCTATTGGCCATAGCGTCTAACCTCAAACGTGATTGGATCACAGAATGTCGTCACGTCGGCGCGTGCGCAGCCTCGAGCCCTACTAACTGCGGCTTATACTGTGGGCTTGCGCAATGGATCATCGCTAGAAGGTTGTCATAATGGTTTCTTGTCATGCCACCGTGGATACTAGCTAGCTTCCGTCCGCGGCTTCGCTTGCTTTTGGCAGTTTAAATAAGTCAAATTCTCAAGTGTTTTTTAATCTCAATTTGTCAAGTGTTGTTCATACTTGACAATTTGATAGACATAGACATTTATTTTTATTTAATTGCCACCAAATCACACACATTTGCACAAAATTTTACAATAAACATAAGGTACTTATAATAAATGAAACAAGAGAAAAGTAATGAAGTTGATGACATTCGGTTTTCTATGATTTTTTGTCGACATTTTATTTTTTCTTATTTTTTATTCGTCGAAGTATAATTAATTATTAGCTGGTGAAATTACTACTTATTAATAAAATCATACTAATATTATAAATACGAAAATTTGTGAGAATGTTTGTATGTTTGTTGTTCAATCACGCCGTAACGGCTCAACCGATTTTCTTGAAACTTGGAATAGATAAAGTTCTTTACCTAGAACAGCATATAGGCTACTTTTTATGTAGGTTCTCGAACCACGCGAGCAAAACGGAGGGCGGAAGCAAGTTTTAAAATAAATTTCATGTGGCATAGCACGCCGTTTGCAGAAGGCTTTAATATAGTAAATATGTTTACACTAAGTGATGTACTTTTCTTGAAATAGAGTTCGCCTTAACCTAATGACATTGAGACTCGCAGGCTAAGATTAGTGTAGGTAAGGTAAGTTGTCTTGTAAGATCATTTTTAAAACGTTAATGAGAGCCAGGTACAATGTGATGTTATGAATGCCGTCCCGAAAGGGGCTTATTCTATGAACAAAGATAAAGAAAATTTGCGGGGAAAACAACTACCTAAATAATCAAAGTAACTAGTAACTATCGTATATGGGAATTGAAATAAAGATCGCTACCTAAAACAGCTGAATAATTGAATCTGAACTGATTTGACCCCAGAACAGCAGACTATTGCATAGTACTTATTTTCAATGAAAACATGTTGAATTTCAAAAAATCGTAGATAGATACAATACCATCACTGGCCTCATAGCTCAGTTGGTAGTAACTCTGCCTTCTGCGCTAGAGGTCGCGGGTTCGATCCCCGCACTGGACAAACATTTGTGTGATGAACACAGATGTTTGTTCTGTGTCTGGGTGTTAAATATATATCTATTATGTATATCAGTCTCTGGTACCCATAGTACAGGCTATGCCTAGTTTGGGATCAGTTGACCGTGTGAATATGTCCGGAAAATTTATTTTTTATTTTATTTTTAATACAATTTTTTATTAATAACGCCAAGTTACAAGTCACGTGGGTACATTATCTGTAATAAAATATAGTGACCACATTATTGGGTACTTATTTAATTATTATTTATAAGTAGGTATATAATTATATTATGTATTTGTATGTTGGTAGATACCTGTTAGGTACCTATGACTAAATAATAGATAAGTCGTTGAATAGGGGTATATCAGATGTACTTATCTATAGTAATCGTAGAGCAAACTTTATTGACAGTTGGGTGTAGAATAACATATTATGAATCACCTTGTATGACATGCCGAAAGGAGATTATTCTACATCCAATTGGCAATATGACAGCGGGAATCGAACTCGAATATTTTTTTTCAAACCAATTTTTTAATTTTCCTTCATAGCTTACTTGCGTCATGATTAACTAAGAAATCTAGTTCTAGGCTGTCCTAGATTGTACTTACCTACATGGTTAGGATACCTAGGTACTTGTTTATTACTAATAGGTTGATTAAGTGCACGCAAGGCTTGAGGAAATACTAAGTACATAATCTTAAGATACTTCTTGGGTTCAGTAAGTGATGCGTAGCTCTGAGTTTGTTAGAGGAGTAATAAATTAAATAAATAAATATTCCGGACATATTCACACGGTCAACTGATCCCAAACTAGGCATAGCCTGTACTATGGGTACCAGAGACTGATATACATAATAGATATATATTTAAAACCCAGACACAGAACAAACATCTGTGTTAGTCACAAATGTTTGTCCAGTGCGGGAATCGAACCCGCGACCTCTAGCGCAGAAGGCAGAGTTACTACCAACTGAGCTATGAGGCCAGTCAATTGTTTTATTAGGCCAGCAAATTGTTTTATTTAATGCCTAAGGACAGGCCTCATAGCTCAGTTGGTAGTAAGTCTGCCTTCTGCGCTAGAGGTCGCGGGTTCGATTCCCGCACTGGACAAACATTTGTGACTAACACAGATGTTTGTTCTGTGTCTGGGTGTTAAATGTATCTATAATGTATATCAATATCTGGTACCCATAGTACAGGCTATGCCTAGTTTGAGATCAGCTGACCGTGAGTGATATGTCCGGAATATTTATTTAATGCCTGTAGAAGTCCACTGCTGGACATAGGCCTCCCCGAAAAAGTTCCACAACAAATGATCTTCAGCCTTTACCATCCACCGACTTCCCGCAACCTTCACAATGCCGTCGGTCCATCGGGTGAGGGGTCTTCCTACACCGCGTCGCCCGGGTCGTGCGTCGTGGTCCCCGAACATGCCGCCGTAGGCTCAAACTTTCTCAATCTGCTGTTAATTCCGCAAACAGTGAGGTGAGAGACCGCGTCTCTCTGCCTCCTGTGAAACCCAGACCACAGATAACATAATACTATACTAGTAGCCCAGACTGTAAGCCCCTTCGTCCATGACGCTACGCAAAAGTTACGGAACTCATTAGAAACTAGAGTTGCGGACTGATTGGAAACTCTTGACTCGTCCACGACGCTACTGGAATTTCCTGAAACTCAGTCACTCAGTACACGATTTTATGTAAACAAAGTTTTGAAAACGAAAAAAATTAACATGACTAGTGATAATTCGAGCGATGACATGGAATTATTACTTCTCCAGTCAAACGTCAGAATCACTTATAATTACTGTTTATTAGTTCTTTTTTCACACAGTTTCTCGAAACTAGTCGCCTGGCGACCAGCATGTCGAGTCGAAAGGAGACTAGTTACAAACGCGTTCCTTTTGAGTAGCGCCGTGGACGGACGCGCATTGAAATACTAGTGCTATCGCAGTCAGGCTAGTCGTAAGTGACTACAGTTTCAGTCGCGTTCCTTTTGAGTCGCGCCGTGGACGAAGGGGCTAAGACTGGTGTTTTTCAGGAAACCCACCTCACAGTGTGAGGCTCACGCACAATCGCATACTCATTCACACACACCCTTACAATTACACACTCGTATACTCACACACCTACAAACAAACAACTCACAACGCCAACTCTATTGCAGGCTGTCTACTATTATTCACTGTTTCATTTCCTTCTGTAGTCAGCCTATTTATTAACTGTTTAACTTTCCATTTATTTTTATTTACTTTTGTTTTTATATTACATAGTAAGCCATACGTTTTTCTTTCGTCAGACATAGGTACCTACCTACTCCCCTCTTGGTAACTGCACTCTAGAAGCCCAAGATACAAGCCTCGCGCTTAGTTTGGTCTTCGCCGGTATTTATGCTAATATGTTATCTGTGGTAGTACCTTCTAGTATAGTCCTATTTATATTAAGCCTTGTAAAATTTCTTTTTTTGGTAAATAAATTATTCTATTCTATTCTCTGCCTCTGCCTACCCCTTCGGGACAGGCGTGATGTATGTTCAGTCAGTTTTCCCAATGTTATTAAACCTTGTCATGCGGTTGTGCAACGACTTACGTGTGTTATGTTGTAACAGCATCGTAATAACCTGTCTAATTCGTAGTTCTTGCAAGAACTGTTGCAATGGCTTCGGTTGCAATGCGTCTTCAATCGAGAAAATGTCACAAAGTGTTACTACAGAGGATGAGCTATAACTTTAAGATGATACAATGTAATCAAACTAATCATCATCATTTCCGCCGTTCGACGTCCACTGCTGAACATGGCCTCCCCCACAGACAGAGCGAATTCCTTATCATGTGGGGGGATTTGAACATACCACGCTGGGCATGCGGGTTGGCGAGCGCAGTTAGAGCTATCGTTGTTGAAATAAGGGACGTTGCTGCCCATCCCCTAGCTTTTTAGAATTCAATTCATTTATTGACCATTTCGTTATAACATATAACATAGGCATGTCAGGTTTACAGTAATTACAGTTCTTTACAAGTAACGTTCATATAATTTTACAAAGATTTTAGATTTTAATAGGTAATTTATAGTTTCTACTCCACATGCAAATCAGAAAATGAAACATTTAAATATTCCGCGACATGGTAAAATGGATGATTTTCAAAAAAAAAATTATTTTTTATTTTAAACTGATTAAAGGGAAGCCGGGTTACTTCTAAGGGTAGTTTGTTATACATCGCAAGCTTAAGGCAGAAACCATGGTTATAGGTTTTCACGAGTCTTTTTCTTGGAACAAACAATTTTTCTTTATTTCTAGTGTTGTATTTGTGTATATGTAGCTTCATAGATTCAAACGGTCATAGGCCATTTTCAGGGCAAACATACCTCGACCTGGTCAATGACCTAATACAGGATGACGAAGAAAGAATCAGTGACACGACAAGCAAGCAATCGCATACTAACGAATGCTGATAAGCGTCTCGGCTGAGCTACACTTCGCTATGCGTTTACCATAAACCCCGCTCAGTAACTCGTAAATTATACTCGTCTCGAGAAGTAAAATATTGTAAAGAAAGTTGAGGGCTCATTTGTTAATTAATTCATCGCAGCCGACTACGGGAAAAAGAGATAGGTATTTATTCTCAGATCTAGAGGTGCACTAACAGTTGCCATCTTAGCGCTAAAAAAAAAAAACACAGACTAAAAAGCGCTAGATGCGCTTTTTTAGTCTGTGTTTTTTTTTTAGTTTATTGTGTTCCTGTTGTACAGAAAAGATTTTATTATAGGTATTTAAAGATTCAACATGAGCCCTGATAGGGCACGACAATTTAGAGGTAGTTATCGCTAGGTGACAATTTTCATAACATACAGATAAATTTTATTAATAGTTATAGTGCCTAGCTCAAAACGCACCTACTTAGACCAAAAAATATCCTCTCAGATATTATAAATGCGAAAGTTTGTGAGGATAATTGGATGTTTGGATGTTTGTTATTCAATCACGCCGTAACGGCTCAACCGATTTCGTTGAAACTTGGAACAGTTAAAGTTCTTTATTTAGAATAGCATATAGGCTACTTTTTATGTAGGTACCACGAGAGCGAAGCCGCGTGCGGAAGCTAGTATATACGTTACCGAGTCAGTGCCGTTCACGACTAAGTATTGCAAGTCAATCAGCCTTGCTCGCTTTAAAAGATGGCTGAGCCTAAATACAAACCGGCCCGTAAGTGTGTCACACTTGCTTGTTGAGTAACAGCCTCGGAGCTGTTACTTGGACCCGCCTCACTGAACCTTGTGGAGCGTGTATGAACTGTGGTTGTATGAACGTATACTGCGGTTTTTTTTTCATAGACCGGTGGTGGTAGGTATTATCTAATGTAGGTATATTCTGCTGGCGTCACGGGTAGAATAAAATAGAGACTTTGACCGAAAATATTGAATAATTAAGTAGTGGGGCGTTCTAAGCCCACCCTTCACGCTGCACCCCCTTAGGGGCTGAGTTTCGGAAGTTAATTTCTTAATTCACCCCTGAAAGCGCAGCGTAGGACATAAAGCCATAACATTGGGTGCCGCTCAAAATCGGGTGCTTTGGAATAAAATTCTATGGGAAGGCCCTATGTTCAGCAGTAGACGCCCATATGCCGAAATTATTATTAACTGTGTTAAGGGACAATGGCCATGAGCTTATAACTTTATTTACCTAATTATTAGGTGCATTATGAATGTATTTAAAAAAGTACCTACCTACTTAACTGATACATTGACCTACAGACAACGCAGAGCCTAAACCGCTGGTCAAAGAAACTTGAAATTCGGAGGGCGTGTCTTTTAGTGTCTAAGGATTTATTAGGAAAGTTTCCTTCAATCCCTAAGATGGTGCTGCGGGGGTTAAGTCTAAAAACTGTTAAGTTTGTTCATAGTCTACTAATAATACTACTCTGCAAAGAACTAAATAAAACTCTAGAGACATAATTAAAGGTAAATGTATACTTAGGCATTTGAACTAGGCTCTTGCAAAACCGATAACTAGCAAAGTTGAATGCACAGAGCAGGTGACCCTATTCTAGTATTCTGTGGCTGAATGCATGGAATACCTTTGCCTTGGAGAGGTTCGATGGCGAAAACCAGCTCTATTGAAATTAAGCTTTTGGATAGTTCGTTTGACTGTAGTTTGGTTGAGTAGGTACTCTAGTCAGCTACATTTCTACTCACCTACCTACTTAGTTTTTGTTTTTCTATTATGTACAATAAATAATATACACGTAAGACATGGTAGTTCGGCCTAAGATGCCATAGCCATGCCGAAAAGGGAAAAAATCTACCTATTACCTAGTCAAACGCCGAGCAAAGCAAAGTCGGATGTTAGAACTAGCCTATAACAAGTACAAACTCACCTCTAGAAAGAATCAACTATCAATGCAGCTCCCACAAAACACAATTTTCACAAAACTCGAGCAGTGCACAGGGAATTTTGACAGCTGTCAATGTTCGCGCCACTTTTTTACTTTTAATACGCGGCTCCAAAACTTTTTTTTATTTAAAAAGTTTGGTTACGCGCGCAGCGTCTGCAGCCGCTATACAAACTGACCACTTTCGAATCTCGAATCGTGTTTCGAATCATGGAATACCACAAGCTATAAAGAAAACTAGGGACTATGCACCTTACAATGATCGGTGTAAGGACTATTTTCGATGGAATTGGTTATAAGTAGCTATGGGTATGTAATCATGCAAAACATAGTTCTTATGAAGACGTGATAAGAACGAATTAGGATCTTTTAAACAACTACCCAAAGGCACAGATAACATAATACTATACTAGTACCAAAGGTTATGTAAAATCTATATGTATGGGCAATCCATAATTCCTTAAGATAGGTACCTATCTGAAAATGCATACATATTTAGGCTTTTGGTTAGAAATAAAGAAATACGTGTTACAGCATTTTTACAAAATCATCCCTAAAGGGGGCAAAGTAGGTTGAAATGATGAGGTACCAGCTTTCATATAAATGCGGACCAAGTCGCGGGTACCAACTGCGAGCAGCCATGCCAATATCCGTTACATCTCTAGTAGGTACCTATAGACTTATCTTGAGTTTGTACTAGCATCCGCCCGCGGCTTTGCTCGTGTGGTACCTACATAAAAAGTATGTTATTTAATTTTATATAAGCATTAGGTACATTTCATCAAGTGTAGCGTGTGCTGCCCTTAGATCATTTGTTGAAGCTCACATTGATCTTCTTTTTTCTCACATTTTTATAAGCTCTTATTTATTAGGGATTATAATTAGATTGCTATTCTTTTGAGCCTCACCTAGTTCGATCGGCACCACACTGAAGCTTTAAATTCCATTTTATTAAAAAGGATCATCGAAAAAAATGATAGGCACGCGCGCCGTGTTTGTTGCCTGATTCTTGTAGTCTTGGTCGCGAGGAACAGGCGTAGCTTCACCTAGTTTCTAAGACGTTTCAAAGTGATCCTAGTGATTTTATTGAGATGGATGTGTGGAGTGACTAGAATGGACAAGATACGGAATGAGTACATCAGAGGAAGTTTGAAAGTAGCGCCAGTGACTGAGAAGTTGAAGAGCAAAAGGTAAGCGTGGTATGGGCATGTCATGCGGAGGGAAGAATGCCATGTGACTAGAAGAGCGTTAAAAATGAATGTGGAAGGATATAAGGGAAGAGGTAGACCAAAGAAAAGATGGATAGACTGTGTGAAAGATGACATGAGTAAGAAAGGAGTGAATACTGATAATATGACGGCTGATAGAGGGCAGTGGAAGAGGAAAACATGTTGTGCCGACCCCACGTGAAGTGGGATAAGGGCAGGGAGATGATGATGATGAAATGCCTTTTGACTTTGACTATGCTATTCCAGACTATGATCTACCCCTGTGCCAAATTTCATCTAAATTCGTTCAGCCGTTTGGGCGTGATTGAACCACAAACATCCAAACATCCTCACAAACTTTCGCATTTTTAATATTAGTAGGATTGTATGTACTACCGCCCTGCCAAACAAGTGGAGCAAAGTTAGCGTTACATTTAAAACCAAAAAATAATAAGAAATAGTTAAGTATGTAAAATAATTTATTTCTTCAAACTATCACATTTTGCAATAAGCCCCTTCGTCCACGGCGCGACTCAAAAGGAACGCGACTGAAACTGAAGTCACTTATGAGTAGCCTGACTGCGATAGCACTAGTATTTCAATGCGCATCCGTCCACGACGCTACTCAAAAGGAACGCGTTTGTAACTAGTCTCCTGGCGACTCGACATGCTGGTCGCCAGGCGACTGGTTTCGAGAAACTGTTGAAAAATGAATGAATAAAAAGTAATTATTAGTGATTCTGACGTCTATGTGACTGGAGAAGTAATAATTCCATGTCATCGCTCGAATTATCACTATTCATGTTAATTATTTTCGTTTTCAAAACTTTGTTTACATAAAATCGTGTACTGAGTGACTGAGTTTCAGGAAATTCCAGTAGCGTCGTGGACGAGTCAGAGTTTCCAATCAGTCCGCAACTCTAGTTTCTAATGAGTTCCGTCACTTTTGCGTAGCGTCATGGACGAAGGGGCTAAAGCTGGATAAATAAAGATATTCTAAAACTTAATTAAAACATGATTCAACATAAATAAATAATAAGTAAATAACACCCCACACTCACAAATACTGGACGTGGTGGCCCCGGCTGAAGAATAGGCCCCTCCATATCTACCTATCTGCGGATGTCGTAAGAGGCGACTAAGGGAAAACTAGGGGATGGGCAGCAGCGTCCCTCATTTCAACGATAGCTCTAACTGCGCTCGCCAGCCCGCATGCCCAGCGTGGTGAGTATGGGCAAATCCCCCACACGATAAGGAATTTGCTGTCTGTGGGGGAGGCCATGTTCAGCAGTGGACGTCGAACGGCTGAAATGATAATGATGACTCGCAAATATAGTCCTGACGCCACACTAGGATTCCCTGTGTCATGGGTATCAGAAACTACGAGTACCATACATACATAATATATTAATATTAGTTGGTTCGTGAGGTGTCCATAAGGTTTGGTCTGAAAAACATCGCTGCTGCATATTATCAAAATGTGTAGCAGTAATAAGCTGAGACTATGCCTTTTTGGCTTTCACGGCACGGGAGGCTGATGGGTACAGAATTTTAGGTAAAATACACTTCCGTATTTTAGTAGGTACCTTACCTACCTAGTATTTTATAATTTGTTATGTAGCTGTTAGGTTTTTTATTTATAATAATTGTTTATTAAGTGCCCCTACCTGAGTTACTTATTTATTTATACCTGGTTAGGTACATACTTTTATGTTGCTGTCCTGTGTCTTTTGTTTCCCTATTTTTAACCTATTGTTTTGTTTCATCCTGTCTTCTGTCTGTGTTCGTCAAACAAAACTTATTTCATTTCATTTTTCATAATGAAAATCAATTGTGCACACATTTGAACCTACGAATCGAAAGTACCTCTCACTAGGCGAACAGGGCTCTCACATTACTACGATTAATAAAAATAATTTACTCTTATTTTAATACAAAAAAAAAACTTAATTACACAACAATTACGTAGGTCTATCGGTACTAAATTAGTTTTACATATAAAAATAGTAGGTTTACTGCAACTGAAGAATAGGCCCCTCAATACGCGGATGTCGTAAGAGGCAACTAAGAAAAAAAAGCTAGGGGATGGGCAGCAGCATCCCCTATTTTAACAACGATAGTTTTAACTGCGCTAACCCACGAGATGGGAAGTCGCTCTGGAAATCTCAGAGGGAGGTCAATGTTCAGCATTGGACTTCCAACGGCTGGAATGATGAATGTCTAATTAGTAGTTAATTTATTCATTTATTTATTTAGAATACAGTATAACATCATAACAGGTTTTTTTAAGGCGATGCCATATGTTATTAGTAGGTACATTATAATAAATAGGTAATTAACTTTCCCTATAGTCCATATCTTTGTGAACGCACCTATGTCGCTTCAAACCCGAGCTCTGAGTGGATTCAGTGCAACAGATTTCGCAGGAAAGCGGCTTAGAACCTAAATGTACCTTCATATGCACTTTAAGATTCCCGTTCACAGAAAACTGCTTATTACACACACCACAATTGAACGGTCTCTCTTCGCTGTGGACTTTCATATGCTTTGACAAATTGCCTATTTGTTTATTGCAGATTTTACACGTATAAGCTTTAATCCCTGTGTGGATCCTCATGTGCCGTTTCAACTGGCCCGTTTCTCTGAAGCAACGCTTGCAAACCTCACAGCTAAACGGCTTTTCCCCGGAGTGGACCCTCATGTGTATTTTAAGGTAGCCGTTATCAGAAAATGATTTGCGGCAGACTTTACAGCTGTAAGGCTTTTCACCGGTGTGGGTTCGTTGATGCAGCTTAAAAGAAGCTAGCTGGGCGAACTGACGTTGACAGAAGCCGCATGCGTACGGCTTGAACCCAGTGTGCACCCGCATATGGACTTTTAAGGTTGTGTACGCAGTGAAATCCTTCTTGCAAACTTCACAGGAGAACGGCTTGACACCTGTGTGTTGTCGTTCGTGGATGGCTAAGTAGCTTTTGCTGGAAAAATTCTTCTTACAAGTGCCACATGAATGCGCTTTGATCTGATTGTGGATTATATAAATGTGTCTTTTTAAGTGAGTCCGTTGGGGGAACCTCCGGCCACAGACATCACAAATGTATGGTTTCTCACCGGTGTGGGTATACATATGGGATTTTAAAGTCTGATTGTGACCGAACGACTTCTGGCAGACACCGCACTGGTACTTTCTTTCCCCTGTGTGGACTTTCATGTGTTCTTTCAAGCCTTTTTTGCGTTGGAACTCTTTCTCACACTCCGAGCACTTGAATTTCTTCTCAAAATGTATGTTTAAGTGGTTTTTCAGTAGTTTTGGCTTGTCTAATACCTTGGGACATAAAGTACAAGGGTATTTGGTCCCTTCATTATGTTTAGAGCCGAAGTGTTTGGTCAAATCTTTGTTTGTTTGGAATGTTTCAGCGCAGAGTAGACAAATGTATGACTTTTCTCCTGTGTGTATTTTCATGTGCATTTCAAGAGAGCCGTTGTATGTGAATTGTTTTTCGCAATAACTGCAGCGTAATTTCTTGGTCTTCGTCTTGGCTGGGGGTTTTGTGTCTTCTGAAAATAATAAAATAATTGTATTAACTTTTATCACCTTTCTAGTGGGAAACAAGTGTTCGCTTGATGTTATTTTCATACAAACGTTTTTTATACATATAAAGTGGCAAACTAGCTGACGTCCCTCCTGTTGGTAAGTGGGTACCGTAGCCTATGAACGATTGCAATACCAGAGGCATCAGGCACGCGTTGCCGACCCCAAACTGCTTGGACGGGGTCAGCAACGCGTGGCCGTAAGCTGGATCGCCACCTCAGTTGTATTAAAAAAAAAGTTTTAGTGTTTTCCTTCATCAATTTAAACATCTTCATCATTTCAGCCGTACGACGTCCACTGCTGAACATGGCCTCCCCCACAGACAGAGCGAATTCCTTATCATGTGGGGGGATTTGCCCATACTCACCACGCTGGGCATGCGGGTTCGCGAGCGCAGTTAGAGCTATCGTTGTTAAAATGCACGCTGCTGCCCATCCCCTAGCTTTTTTCCCTTAGTCGCCTCTTACGACATCCGCGGATAGGTAGATATGTAGGGGCCTATTCTTCAGCCGGGGCCACCACGGCCATCATACCATCTTACCATCGCTATAATCATGTGCCCAGTCTTCTTGTTCTGTGTTCTGTTCTTCCACTGGCTGCTGTTCCATAGATACCTTCAAATTGCTTAGAGGCTGGTCATCAACATCTACCGAGGGTTCCATGAACAGTCCCGACGATTTTGTCGCTGAAAATATAAATAAAAAAATATATTTTATCATTCTACTGAAGCTGTTGAACGCGACGCAGTGTTGGAAGGCCCCTGCCCTATGGACCGACGATATTGTGAAGGTTGCGGGAAGGAGGTAGATGGAAAAGGCTCGAGACCGTTCGTCGTGGAACTCTTTGGGGGATGCCTATTTGTAGGATTATTATAACTTACCATTGTATTTGTCATCAGATTCTTGATCAATTTTCATAGTTTCTTCTTTACATGCTGAAAAATTAAAAAAGTATTATCTTTTAAAAAGCTTGTAAACAAAATTGTCTTGCGTGATGCTGATTATTAAGACTAAACAAGCTTTCGCCCGCGTGGTAAAAAGTAGCCTACATACTATTCTAGGTAAAGAACTCTTTTTATTCCAAGTTTCAACTAAATCGGTTGAGCCGTTACGGCGTGATTGAACTCCAAACATCTAAACATCCAAACAATCTCACGAACTTTCGCATTTCTAATATTAGTAGGATTTGACATCATCATCAGCCTGTAGTCCACTGCTGGGCATGGGCCTCCCCCAATTAGTTCCATGCCGAACGGTCTTGAGCCTTTGCCATCAATTGACTTGCAGTGGGCAGGCCATATACCTCGCAGAACATACAACCGTTGGGGAACAAACGTTCTCGACTGGCGACCACGAACCGGACAACGCGAAAGGCCTCCCACCCGATGGACCGACGACTTTGTGAAGGCTGGGTGAAGTCGGTTTTTTTTAAAGGCTTAAGACCGTTTGTCGTGGCACACTTCGGGGGAGGCCTGTGTCCAGCAGTGGACTTTTCAGAATTTGGCTAATGTACAAATAGGGTCCAGGATATCCACAAAGTTCTAATTTTGACAGGCCTCATAGCTCAGTTGGTAGCAACTCTGCCTTCTGCGCTAAAGGTCGCGGGTTCGATTCCCGCACTGGGCAAACATTTGTGTGACTAACGCAGATGTTTGTTCTGTGTCTGGGTGTTAAATATTTATCTATTATGTATATCAGTCTCTGGTACCCATAGTACAGGCTATTACCTTCAGTAATACTGTCAATTTCCACTTTAACTTCCTTTGCAAAGCTACCATCATCTGAAACATTAAATTACTTATTACTACCTTATCAGTTCACACTGGTTTTATCTTGAACACCATTCTTTTAAACTACCTATTACTTCTTGAATAACATGTAGGCTACTTTTTTTGTAGGTACCACATGAGGAAAACATACATACATACATAAAATCACGCCTATTTCCCAGAGGGGTAGGCAGAAACCA
This sequence comes from Anticlea derivata, assembly GCA_947579855.1. NCBI lineage: Eukaryota > Metazoa > Arthropoda > Insecta > Lepidoptera > Geometridae > Anticlea > Anticlea derivata. The sequence goes on along the minus strand of OX388287.1, from coordinate 515,668 downwards.
CGATTCTGAAATACCTCTTTTGCTTCATTCACTCTCATCACATTCCTCATACATGCTCATTGGTTTAGGGGTACTCTTGACCTGGCCTTTTTCCAAAACGAGGAAAATAGGGGGCAGAAGATAGTAAATGATTATAAATTTAGAAGATTAATAATCCACTGACCTTTAAGCCCAAGGTAAACATGTCTGAACCGTTCCTCGCACTCCTGAACCTGCCTCTTGAAGAGTGCAGCATCCCGCAGCCTCGCTTCACAAACACCACAAACTGTTAAACTGCTATTGGTTGTTTGTGATAGCTACAATCAAAATAACATGAGTATTAGTTGCAAAATGGACTAAAGTTGACCCACTTTTAGAATTGTTTAAGATACTAAAGTTCTCATGTAGGTGACTCACTGTTTTGGGAATAAATTAATTTAACACCAAATGAGGAAGAGATAAAATAATAAATAAATAATATAATAAATATTTTGGACATATCACACACGGTCAACTGATCCCAAACTAGGCATAGCCTGTACTATGGGTACAGAGACTGATATACATAATAGATATAAATTTAACACCCAGACACAGAACAAACATCTGTGTTAATCACACAAATGTTTGTCCAGTGCGGGAATCGAACCCGCGACCTCTAGCGCAGAAGGCAGAGTTACTACCAACTGAGCTATGAGGCCTGCTGGCCAGAGATGACATTTAAGTGAAGAATTATGTTAGAATTTACATGTAGTAGTACTATTTCCTATATCTATTGACTATTGTTCATAACATCTGAGCTAAGTAAGACCAAGTTTTTGGACAAAAGTTTGTATTTATTTTCTAGGGACTACCTAGTTATAGATATATTTATCTGGGACATAAATTAGGATTATTGGTGCGATTGTTAACCATATACATACATATAGTCATACAGGAAGTATGCATGTATATGGTGGGGGTGGTTGAGACTGAGTTCTGTTGTGCTGTGTTTGTTGCCTGATTATTCTAATCTAACTTTATTGCAATAAACACCTTTTGACTTTGACTGGGATAGTTGATAACAATGGATGCGAATTGGCCAATGTTATTAACAGTTCAATACTGCATTTGATGTTCAGTATTAAAATGCATTCACCTTCAGACTGTCCTGCAAGAAATATCTTGCCTTTAAGCCCAAGGTAAACATGTCATGGTAAACGATAGATAGGTAGGTAAACAATAGTTTACCTATCGTTACATCCTCATGGTTAGACGATTATCGTCAGGATGCGTTAGCATCCTATTGGTCTGTGTCGTCAAGTGTTAAAACGATAAGCGCCAATAGATTGCGAGCATGGTTGAAACAGGATATTGAAAACAAGTGTTTACTCACAACAATATCGAAAGTTTGATGCAGAATCGCGGAGTAGGCATCCTCATGCGTGTTTATGTTTCCAAAACTCTTGAAATGGCCTTTTGAATGACAACAACGGCATAGGCCGTCTGTAGCCCACGTCTCAGACATAATTAGGTCATAGTTTCACTTTGTTTCATTTTATTTTTATCCGATTTTATCTCAAATCAAAAGAACGGACCATTTTATTTCGAAACAAAAACACTTTTTTTTTTATATCAAAATTTCAATTATCAACATCATTCATGGATGTGTCAATGTCAAATAGTGATGTCCTGTAAATAATCGAATCAATCGGGTCATCTGCAAACTCTCTTCAGAGTTGCGGGTAAGGGCCTCTGGCTTACGCTATTTGCCCTAGCTTCAAAATAATCGACTAAAACCCGTTGGGGTTGAAAGTTTGAAACTGACGTGCACATTGCATTAATAAAAAAAAAAACTAATTAAAAATGGCCATGAAAATGGCGATTTGTTTGAGCGCGCAGCTGGCTTATCGAATCAATCGATATTTTTATTGTTTCTGATGTAATTTTACTCTTGAAAATGCCTGATACATTAATAGAAAGTGTCCTTACTGGAAAACTGGATTGTGAGCTATTGATAAAATGGCTAAATAATGAAGCGATCGAGGTGTGTAACCTAAAAACAGTGCTCATTTTTGTGTCGTCAAGTTTTTATATTATATCAAGCTTTTCTTTCTCCTCAGGACGATTGTATTTTACTGTGCTGCAAGAAGAACGAGTTTGTTGCTTGTTTCTTGTCTTACTTGAGGAATCAGACTGATAGGTAAGGTGTTATTGAAGTTATGAAGTTCATGTAAATACTCAAACATACCACCAATTTTCCATAAAAATCGTTCTGAAATCTATTCCAGATCACCAAATACCCATCCTTATCATGTATTACGTCTATAAGTCATTGCTACAAGATAAAGATCATCATCATTGGCCTCTACATCTGTTGCAGACGATTCAAGCAGTGTCTACATAAATTGTTATAACTACCAGTACCTGAAGTTTAGTTTGTGTGAATAAATGATTTCTACTTCTACTACCAATTTTTCATTTCAGCATACTTCAAACAAACAGTAATGCAGTTCAAATTCTACAAAACAGCACTCCTGAAAAGGCACTTAGTGCAAGACGTAAGCACCATCGCTCAATCAGCGATCCCACCAGCGATGACCGAGACAGCCTCTCCGTCAAAACTGAGAGAAGCCATGAGTCACCGAACCGAGAACACAAAAGACCAGGTCGGCGAGTCAAAACCACTCTCTTTCCTGATGAACGCAGAGAAAGCAATATATCAGTGTCCTCAGATGAGTCACGGCTATCCTGTAGTGTAGATAGAATGGCTATTACAAGTACGCCTATCAAAAATGGCGTAAAAGCTGACTACCCCAATTTGCCACTGTCAAGTCCAGTAACTCTCAGAAGTTACATCAAAGATGGCGAAAGATGTGATACGCCCAGACTGAGTCACAGGCATTCAAGATCACACGAGAAAAGCTGCTTTGGTGACTTTCTTGTTACAGCAACGAAAAGCTCAAAGAAAAAGTCCAAAAAAAATGTTTCAAATGAAAATGAGGAAAAGATTGAGTTGGATTTGAGTAATTCTGAAATATTTCCTGAAATCGGAGCTAGGAAATCGAGTTCTTTACGAGGAGAAATGAAACGAATCAAGCCAACCAACATCGATAAGTCTCAGAAAAGTTTGTCGTTGAACAGTTTTAACTTGGAATGCTTTCAGCAACCGTCTCAACTAGTTGTAGAGGAAAATTCTGCTTTTAAACAGCTGAAATTCCAACCTAAAGAAACCACAAACAGTTTCGAAGCTGAACGTAACATTCTTAAGCAGGAGCGACACAAACTGATGGAGAAATTCAACATTCTTAACACGGCTACACCACAAAAAATCACGGTTAAGCCTACAATCAAGATTACTCAAAAAGAGTCCGTGGAAACCGCTCCGTGTTACATAAAAGCTGATGTAACAAAAATACAATTAAAAGACAAAATTGATCTGCTCATTAATATTTATCATAATTTACTAAAGAATAATTTAATTCTAAGTATAATTACAGAGATATATTTTTTAATATCTATTGTGATATCGAAACAACTAGAAGATGATTATATGAACGCAGAGAGTGCATTAAATGACAATAATTTAGATTATTTACTGAAGTCTGTACATAATAGTTCATACTTTGCGGTGAAATCTTTGTGGAATTTGAGAATGACCTTGGAGGTTATACTGGACAAGAGTTCCTTGAAAACTCTGGGTAAGTTTAGTTACTAGCTTGTGGTATAGAATGGATACAAAAATAAATATTCCAGACATATCACACATGGTCAACTGATCCCAAACTAGGCATAGCCTATGCTATGGGTACCAGCAGTTGCTTATGTATTAATGTCAAATGTATGACATGTCACAAAACCAGGGTTTAATTAGTTAGTTGTTAATATGAAACCGGGTTTAGACAAAAACCCGGTTTCATATTAACAACTAGGAGGGAGGAGGTAGGAAGGGTCCTACAATTTAATTGGTTGGATGTGGGCCTGGTTCAGAGCATGTTGGGATGAACTGGACCGAACTGGGACGCAGCCACCATGCTCTACCGGGCCACATCTAGGCTAGGCTGGTAGACAGGTGATGGAGTCGAAAAAGAAGCCACAATGGAGCTTGACCGAAAAGAGCTCCCAAACAAAAACAAACAACTAAATATGTCTGAATTCGTTCTTCAAAGAATTTACTAAAAAAAATGTTTTTCCAGGTGAAAACAAAAAAGTCCGCAGTTTCTACCCAGACCTGGCAAAGTTCCTGCTGAACTGCTACTGCGTCCGCTGCGAGAGCCCAGCGGTCCTGCCACCGGCCCGGGGCCCTGCTGTGGTTTGCTATAATATGGAAACGGACAGTGCTGACAACTTTCCCGGGACACAGGCGTTTCATAACTTTAAGAAGCAAAGGGATATGTTCTATGAGATAGTCAGGTTTGTTAGTCACTTTTGATGACAGGATGGCCGTGGTGGCTGAAGAATAGGCCCCTCCATATCTACCTATCCGCGGTCGTAAGAGGTGATAAGGGAAAAAAGCTAGGGGATGGGCAGCAGCGTCCCTAATTTTAACAACGATAGCTCTAACTGCGCTCGCCAACCCGCATGCCCAGCGTGGTGAGTATGGGCAAATCCCCCCACATGATAAGGAATTCGCTCTGTCTGCGGGGGAGGCCATGTTCAGCAGTGGACGTCGTACGGCTGAAATGATGATAATGATTATGATATTTTGATGGGTTCGGCACAAGAGCATCGGTGGAATGGTGATGGTGGCCTCGCCTTCAGATGCAAGGTAGAGGCGCACTTTAATCCTTTCAATACATTTATTCTTTCACCAACAGTCATAGGCTCTTTTCTGGGCCACCATACTTCAACTTGGTAAAGGACCAAGAAAGAATAAGTGATACGCCAAGCAAGCAAGCCTAAGCCAGAAGTCCTGGAAGGTAGCATCCTGTTGTAGTTTAGGGGTGCAGTAAGAAATAAATTCTCGAAACTTAACCCCTAAAAGGGTTCAGTGAGAGTTGAAGTTTGCATGAAGATAACCATCATGCGAACATTTATAAATGGTGTTTCGTAAAGATAGCAATTTCGGAAGGAAACTTTCTCTCTCACACTTATCTATTTTATGTTATCCTCAACATCCTATGGGATCACAGGAAAAGGAAAATTCCAACCGCCGTGCATACCACCTCATCATCATCATCATTTCAGCCGTTCGACGTCCACTGCTGAACATGGCCTCCCCCACAGACAGAGCGAATTCCTTATCACGTGGGGGGATTTGCCCATACTCACCACGCTGGGCATGCGGGTTTGCGAGCGCAGTTAGAGCTATCGTTGTTAAAATGCACGCTGCTGCCCATCCCCTAGCTTTTTTTCCCTTAGTCGCCTCTTACGACATCCGCGGATAGGTAGATATGGAGGGGCCTTTTCTTCAGCCGGGGCCACCACCTAGCACGAGAGTATCCACTTCCATTTTTCTCTTTAATTTCCAGATGGTATCAAGAGACGCAATCAAAGGGTGGCTCGAAGTCGACGTTCCGCGCGCGCGTGAAGGCGCTGACGTCGCACGCCGCGAGCGCGACCAACCACGCGCACCTCGCGAGCCTGCTCGTGGCGCACCTGCTGGCCAGCTGCCTGCCCGCCAACTCGCAGGTCACTCACCCCCAAGGGGGTCAACACTCTAAACATTTTTAGGCCTCATAGGCCAGTTGGTAACTCTGCCTTCTAAGCATCCTTCAAATTAAATGACATTTTAGTTAAAAAAGCATATTATAGTATAAACGAATTTTTGTATGACAAACTTAATTTAATTTAATATTATATAACATTGACATTAATGATAAATTTATATTTTTTTGAATTTGTAATTTATTAGTTATTATGTCATTTGTAATCTAATTAATATTGGTTGTATTTATAATGTTTGTATGACCGATGTCAGAATCTAGTGATCTGTACTCTAAACCTCACCATCTATCAATGTACCTAGATTCACGAACAATAAATGAAATTATGAGCTAGAGGTCGCGGGTTCGACTCCCGCACTGGACGAACATTTGTGTGATGAACACAGATGTTTGTTCTGTGTCTGGGTGTTAAATATATATCTATTATGTATATCAGTCTCTGGTACCCATAGTACAGGCTACGCTAATTTGGGATCAGTTAACCGTGAGTGATATGTCCGGAATATTTATTTATTATTATTAGCCGTAATTCCCTACTGTGTAATTTTGTACCTTTTTTTTTCTATTTAGGGGCTATCCGTTGCTGGATAAAGGCCTCCATCGCGTGCCATCCTCCTCTGTCTCCCTTCCACATCTACGCCTAATGGGGCAGATATAGAAATATAGAAATATATATATAGATATAGAAATGCAAAAAATGTTTTCTGCCCCATTAGGGGTACGTATATTTAGAATCACATTAATATTATTAAGTAAATGGCTGTTTACTTAGAAGAACCAAGATCATCGACATAGCTCTGAAAATTTGCAAGTCGAAGTGGCAGTGGGCATTATTTTCTTAATGCACCCCTAAACTAAACAAAAGTTAGTTTCCTAGTTGAATAGCCTATATAAATAAATTATTACTTAACCTATCTATAAGGACCAAATTTTGAATATCCCCTTAGGGATATTTCGAAAACTCCGTTCTTCATGCACCCCTTAGTCTTTTAAGAAACTACCCCCTTTATTTAATTGTAAAATCTAATTGTTTTCGTTCAGGAATCTAAACTCAGCAAGCTTCAACGTCGACTGACGTGTCCAACGGCGCGAGATTCAAACCGACTACCCAACTTTACGTCTAATGAGATGTTTTACAAGTAAGTTTGTTATACAAGGTGGTTCAAATATGTATGCTATCCCTAAAAGGGGCTTAATCTACACCCAATTGGCAATAGTTTGTTCTACGATTTTGCAAATTCGGTATTTTTCATTGAAAAAATGCTGCGAAAATCAGCTGTTTTGGGTCAAAGTTAGTAATCTATATTTCGAACTTCATGTACGTATAATACTACTAATATTATAAATGCGAAAGTTGGTGATGATGTTTGGATGTTTGTTGTTTAATCACGCCGTAACGGCTCAACCGATTTCGTTGAAACTTGGAATATATAGAGTTCTTTACCTGGAATAGCATTTAGGCTACTTTTTATGTAAGTATCGTAAGTATACTTTATATGTAAGCCGCGGGCGGAAGCTAGTAATCCATACTAATATTATAAAAAAGATACAAATCATTATATTATATATATTATAATTTGTTGAATGTTTTCTGATAATATGTGACATGAATAATTTGAAATCTGTTTTTATGGTTACTAACATAGTTTATAGGTAGATAAATTGTAATAATCACTCCAGTTTATTGAATAACACCAACTTTATTACACCTTTATAAACTTTCCACAATGTCCGGTACAATTCACTCTAATTATGAACTTGAAGAACTTAATAATATTTAATAGTAAAGCCAGAGCTGTTGTGCTCAATTCCCTCAGCGCTGACCGACTGACGCTTTTTATGCCTGCCAAGTAGCCATACTTGTTCCCCTCCCAGGTACTGCGCTACAAGTCAAATCAACTTCCAGAAAGCTCAAATGAAATACTAATTATTGCAAAGAGTCAAACAAGTGACTGAACTAGAAAAATCAAATAAAATACAAATTAAATTAAACCTAACAAAATGTACTAACAATTATGGTGAACAACCGAAATAAATGAATTAAATTAAATTACTCTCAATAAAATCGAGGGCTGATTCATTCTTGGTCACCTGTATTTCATCAGTGAGCACGCTGAGGTATGGTGGCCCTGAAAAGGGCCTATGATCGTCAGTGAAAGAATCAGTGTGCTGAAAGGATTAAAGTGCGCCTAATGTGGGCTCAGGACTATGTATGTGACTTTTGGGTGTTATTTATAACTAGCTTCCGCCTGCGACATTGCTCGCGTGGTACCTACATAAAAAGTAGCCTATATACTATTCTAGATAAAGAATTTTATCTATTCCAAGTTTCAACGAAATCGGTTGAGCCGTTACTCCTAACAAACTACTAATCCTAAGTATCCTCACAAACTTTCGCATCTACTAATATTATAAATGCGAAATAAACTGTTTATTTACCTTTTTTTTTTATACAAAAGAGGTGGCAAAAAAGCTTACGGCCCACCTGATGGTAAGCGGTTACCGTAGCCTATGAGCGCTTGCAATACCAGAGGCATCACGCACGCGTTGCCGACCCCGAACCCCCTTCCCCCCTAAAGAGCTCTGGCAACCTTACTCACCGCAGGTACACAACACTGTTTGAAACAAATAATGTTATTTGGCTGCGATCTTCTGTAAGGCGGAGGTACCTCCCCAGGCGGGCTGCTCCAATTCAGAACGAGAAAATCTCGCTGTGCCCTACCTCCTCTTATAAATAATATGTAATTAATATTGTTACAGAGAATTCATAATGAATGCGGACCATGAATCCTTCCGGGCACATTTAAAGGATGCATTCTCTACTGAAATAGTTAGTCTGGACTCCACACAGTTCGCAGTCGAAGACAGAGGAAATTGTGAGTGTATTAAGCTAGCTACAGCTCTCGGCTTTGCTCGCGTTTTGGATAATAAGTAGCCTGTGTCACGCCGGTGGGCATAGTTATCAATTTTTTTTTAACGGTCAACTAATACCAAACTATGCATAGCCTGTACTATGGGTATCAGATATTATGATTATTATCAGACACAGAACAAACATCTGTGTTAATCACACAAATGTTTGTCCTGTGCGGGAATCGAACCCGCGACACCTAGCGCAGAAGGCAGAGTTACTACCAATTGAGCTGAGTCAATTAACTATCTTATTTAATCCTTTTATTTCCAGCAAATAATATTGACATATCCCGTGAGTACCTACAGTTGGAGAAGAAACTAGTGCTGCTATCAAAGTTCCTGGGGTACTTGACCTCACTGCCCTACTCTCCGCCCCCCACTGACACTATCTCCAAAACTAGCAACATAAACAAGGAACATAATTATGTTATGCCGAAGGAAAAAGTCTTGGAGTATAGTCTAGCGCTGAGGAGTTATGTGAGTATTTTAATCCTACTAATATTGTATACCAGCTTCAGCCCGCGGCTTCGCCCGCGTGGTACCTACATGAGAAGTAGCCTATATGCTATTCCAGACAATAATTTATCTCTGCCAAAGGAGCCATTTCATTCTGGGCCTGCTCCATGTACACTACATAGAAAAATTTGGAAAAAATAGGAGATTATAAGAAAAATACAATTTCATTAATTTGAAGACAAATGCGATGGTACAAGAATAGTTCTTCTGGTAAGTTTTTTACTATTTGAAGGCCGCCATGTTGGTTTATAATTGGTGTTTGACATGACATTGACATATTTTTCATGTCATGTTGTTTGATTTGATGTTTTTGTTTTGTCAGATAAATGTAGGATGTCAAAATGACATTTCACGCACGTCCATCCGCCATATTTTTGTAGCGCTGTGTGTTGCTCTCTTTGTCGAAGAAAATCTTAATGTACCTTATAACGAAGTCAATTTAAATAAAATAACCTATTAAATACGTTTACTTTATTGCTTAGCCATATTTTAGAGTAGTGTACACAGTGCAGGCCCAGGCTCCATATATTGATGAAACGTCTCTTTTGATCCAAATCCGTTCGGCCGCTTGGGCGTGATTGAACCACAAACATCCTCACAAACTTTTGCATTTATAATATTAGTAGATGCGAAAGTTTGTGAGGATAGTTAGGATTAAATAAATAAATAAATATTCCGGACATATTACACACGGTCAACTGATCCCAAACTAGGCATAGCCTGTACTATGGATATCAGAGACTGACCAACCAGACACAGAACAAACATCTGTGTTAGTCTGTTTGTCCAGTGCGGGAATCGAACCCGCGACCTCTAGCGCAGAAGGCAGAGTTACTACCAACTGAGCTATGAGGATTAGTAGTGTGTTAGGAGTAACGGCTCAACCGATTTCGTTGAAACTTTGAATAGATAAAATTCTTTATCTAGAATAGTATATAGGCTACTTTTTATGTAGGTACCACCCGAGCGATGTCGCAGGCGGAAGCTAGTTATAAATAACACCCAAAAGTCACATACATAGTCCTGAGCCCACATTAGGCGCACTTTAATCCTTTCAGCACACTGATTCTTTCACTGACGATCATATGCCCTTTTCAGGGCCACCATACCTCAGCGTGCTCTCTCTTGATGTAATACAGGATGACAGAGAAAGAACCAGCCTGCAATTTTATTGAGATTTAATGCAATTTTTTTTTCAGAGCCAACCGACCATAGATCTAAACGGTCTACTCCAAAATGCCATAGACAACGCTCGTCTATCGATCACCATCCCTTGGATAGTAAACTACTTATCGATGCTAGACTACACAACACTACACTTACCATACTACCAAAACATACTAAAAACTTTACTAAATATATACCACACTAGGTTACTAAAAGAAAATTCGATGAAGAAAAACACTATTATTTACCTAAAATCGATTCTAGGATGGTTATTCGATTTACCCCATTATTCGGAGACGGAATCGATTGAAACTAGTGTTGGGACGGATAGTATCGATAAGTGCGATTTAGTCGATGAGTCGATTTTTGAACTGTGCCCTTGTTTGAGGGACGTTAATACATTATTATCGACGTGTAGACTATCACAGGTGAGTGTTTAGTTATCTAGAAAAAAAAAAATTTTTATAAATCTAATTTTCATGGGATTCGAACCCGCGACCTTCCCTTACATATGATATGACCTAATCTAATCTAACTGCTGCGCCACCGATTCACGAGGCCGGTCGCAATTTTATGTATCTAGATCACTTGAGCAATCTGTAGATCGTTTGTATCAGTCTTTTGATAGCTTGATTAGAATTATTGTGCACAAAAGGAGCCTCTAAGAGGCGCACTTTAATTCTTTCACTACACTGATTCTTTCATCGACGGTCATAAGCCCTTTTCAGGGCCACCAAACCCCAACCTGGTCACTGACCTAATACAGGATGACCAAGAAAGAACCAGTGACACGACAAGCAGCTCGATATTATTGTTACAGACACGTCTAGAGGAGGAGTTACTGAAGTCTCAGTGATTCTTTCACCGACGGTTATAGTTATATATAATTTTCTACAAATAAATTAATTTGATCCCGGATATCGAACCCACGCTAACAGTTTGACCAACTAATCATCATCATCATCAACAACCTGTAGAAGTCCACTGCTGGACATAGGCCTCCCCCAAAGAGTTCCACGACGAACGGTCTTGAGCCCTTCTCCATCCACCGACTTCCCGCAACCTTTACAATGTCATCGGTCCATCGGGTGGGGGGCCTTCCAACACTGCGTCGCCCGGTTCGTGGTCGCCATTCGAGAACCTTTACTCCCCAACGGTTATCGGTTCTGCGAGCTATATGGCCTGCCCACTGCCACTTCAACTTGCTAATTCTGAGAGCTATGTCGGTGACCTTGGTTCTTCTACGATCTACCTTGATTCTTGGATGTTATCACGCAGTGAAACTCCGAGCATAGCTCTCTCCATAGCCCGTTGCGACTTTAACCAACTAATATATTTATTTAATTTGATGCTATGTTTTTTTTTGTCATGATCTGAACGTTTTTTATTTTCAGGAACAAAAGGATATTGGTAGTTTTCGTCATATAACACCAGTTAGTATAAATGTCGACCCTCAAGCGAGAATCAAAAATAAAGAGAAGGAATTACAGGTTAGTGCCGGAGTGGCGGCGAAGCTCCTTTTCTAAACTATTGAAACATAACCTTATTTACTTCTAGATACGGCTGAAATCACATTGACATAATACTTTCTGGGTCAACCATCAGTGTGAAACTAATATACAGGGTGTTTTATAACATGCATAGCAAGTTTTTTTATACAACTGAGGTGGCAAACAGGCATACGGCCCACCTGTTGGTAAGCGGTTACCGTAGCCTATGAGCGCTTGCAATACCAGAGGCATCACGCACGCGTTGCCGACCCCGAACCCCCCTCCCCCTAAAGAGCTCTGGCAACCTTACTCATCGCAGGAACACAACACTATTTGAAACAAATAATGATATTTGGCTGCGATCTTCTGTAAGGCGGAGGTACCTCCCCAGGCGGGCTGCTCCAATTTAGAACGAGAAAATCTCGCTATGCCCTACCTCCTCCAAAAAAACCTAATCTAACTATATATAAATATATTTTATGTTTCTTTTTGTGGTACGTGTGGTGCCGTCTACTTTCATACTGTTCCGTTTTAATTTAGTTACTTTCACCTATATGTGGAAACTTGTAATTAGCCTTTAATATAAATAAATAAATAAATAAATATTCCGGACATATTCACACGGTCTACTGATCCCAAACTAGGCATAGCCTGTACTATGGGTACCAGAGACTGATATACTTAATAGATATATATTTAACACCCCGACACAGAACAAACATCTGTGTTAGTCACAAATGTTGCAGAGTTACTACCAACTTAGCTATGAGGCCAGTTTAAGTACTCATTGTTTTCATTAATATCATATTAAACGTAAGTTTTCCTAAAATTATCGCACCAAGCGCTTTGCGTCTACCTTTATAATGCGGACAGCCAAAGAGTGGAACTCGTTGCCGGCGTCTGTGTTTCCGAATACCTATAATTTGGGTGTCTTCAAGAGCAGAGTGAATAGGTTTCTTCTAGGCAAACGTGCTACACCGCAGACCACATCATTACTTAACATCAGGTGAGATTGTGGTCAAACGTTAGCCTATTTTGTATAAAAAAAAAAAAAAACTATTTCCATTGAAAAAACTGTTATAATCAGTCCACACTCAATTGTACTCGTACTTTAATCCTTTCACTACACTGATTCTTTCACCGGCGGTCATAGGCCCTTTTCAGTGCCACCATAGCTCAACCTGCTCACTGACCTAATACAGGGTGACCAAGAAAGAACCAGTGACATAACTCTGGCCTCATAGCTCAGTTGGTAATAACTCTGCCTTCTGCGCTAGAGGTAGCGGGTTCGATTCCCGCTCTGGACAAACATTTGTGTGATGAACACAGATGTTTGTTCTGTGTCTGGATGTTAAATATTAATCTATTATGTATATCAGTCTCTGGTGCCCATAGTACAGGCTATGCCTAGTTTGGGATCAGTTGACCGTGTGTGATATGTCCGGAATATTTATTTATTTATTTATTTAAACAAGCAGCTCGATATTATTCTTACAGATTCGTCTAGAGGAAGAGTTACTGAAGTCCCAGCCATCATCGACCCGTCGCGTGCTGGAGATGGTGATAGAGCGCGTGACGTCGGCCGCCGTGCGCGAGCTGTCTGCTCGCGAGCTGCTCGGCGCGCGCTCGCGAGCGGCCGAACATGTCGCGCGAACGATCGCGAACGAACAACTCAACAGAACTACCGACCATGTGAGTAAAATACATTTACCGTACGTACGGAAGAAAAAATTCTTATTATATGTGGCAACTTAACTTTGGTGGCAAACAAGCATACACACGTTGCCACAGGTGGGACCTGTGGCAACTTAACTTTTGTGGGAAAGAAGCATACAGACCATTTGTGGTAACTTAACTTAAGTGGCAAACGAGCGAATGGCCCACTTGTGGCAACTTGACTTTATTGGCAAACAAGCATACGGGACGTCTGTGGCAACTTAATTTTGATGGCAAAGGCATACGAGCCACATGTGGCAACTTAACTTTTGTGGCAAATTATCTAAGGTAGCAATCAAGCTCAGAAGAACCCACATCTTCGCCTAGAACCGGTAATGCGATACCAAGTACGCCATGGAACGAATGGTGCTGGCGCCGAAAACCTTGATGAAATAACCTATCATTATAAAAACAAACAACAGGTATGTGAAATACTAATGTTAAATGTTCATTCTTCCTCAGGCGACCTTATTAGCATCAGTGACAACAATATACGAAACGCATCTGCAGCAGCTGCGCTCGTTAGCCCTCGAGAGTGCGAGGGACTCGCTCGCAACCCGCACCAGGGCTGCGCTAACTGCCCTACTGCCCACTGCGCCTGCGCCGCTGCAGAGGTAACAAATTTGCGGGGTGTAGATGGGGGGTTTTGGACACTAACAGGAGGGCTCAAAACACTAGGAAATAGGGGTAAGACTCTAGGAGGGTGTTGGCATACTAAGAGGGAGGATAAGACAGATAAGACACTATTAGGGGGTAAAGACTCATGGAGGGGTGATTAATCAACTATAAGGGGACTAAGATACAAGGGGGCCTAAGAGACACATAGGCTATAAGACACATAGGCTATAAAATACATAGGCTATAAGACACATAGGCTATAAGACACATAGGCTATAAGATACATAGGCTATAAGATACATAGGCTATAAAACACATAGGCTATAAGATACATAGGCTATAAAACACATAGGCTATAAGATACATAGGCTATAAGATACATAGGCTATTAGACACATAGGCTATAAGACACATAGGCTATAAGACACATACTCTGTTATTTATAAACAAAGAGTAATCTAGGATTAATTTTACTCCAAGTTTTAAGCCAGTATTACATAAATTCAGTATTAATAAATAAAGAGTAATGAGGAAGTAAGCTAAGTTGACACGGGGCTAGTCTTGGATTAACTAGTCTAAGGCTCGTATTCAGAGACAAGACTCAAGCATTGATCTGTACTTAAATCTCGATTTGAGACGAGATTCTAATTCTTGGACAGTATTTAAGTATAGATTCAATGATCACAGTTCACCTGAGTAAATGCATATTCTGAAACGTCAATCAGACGAAATCAGTGCTTGAGTTTAGATTTGATTAGACATTAATCAAATGACATTTTCGTTCCGTTACACGTACTTTGATGCATATTTATACTTCACTTTATAGTTCTGTTCTATTTCCACCCTGGCTGTTTGAATTTCTGCGTAAAACGGATTGAAAATTATAAATAAATCAAAATGTAAACGAGAACATTTGAGTACAGATTTGAGACTCGATTCAGCTGAGAGTAGTTTAAGTACCGTTCTTGAATAAAAGCTATGTTTGAGAAGAGATTCAATACTTAAATAGAGTTCAGCTGATCTGTGATTAAATCTAAGTTTGAGTCGTGTCTCTAAATACGAGCCTAAGAGTAGTTTCTTAATAAGCTACGAGTACAGTATTTTATTAATAAGGCCCATATGCTATAAGACACATGGGCTATACTACATTTCGCCATTAATGTTATTACAAACACTTTTTTATTAATTTCAGTGTGGCGTGCAGAGCGGCTCGGAATCGACTTAGCAATTGGATAAATGATCATTGGAACACAACAGGTTATACACGAGTAGGAGAACGAAGGTCACCGACATAGCTCTCAGAATTAGCAAGTTGAAGTGGCAGTGGGCAGGCCATATAGCTCGCAGAACCGACAACCGTTGGGGAGTAAAGGTTCTCGAATGGCGACCACGAACCGGGCGACGCAGTGTTGGAAGGCCCCCCACCCGATGGACCGACGACATTGTGAAGGTTGCGGGAAGTCGGTGGATGGAGAAGGCTCAAGACCGTTCGTCGTGGAACTCTTTGGGGGAGGCCTATGTTCAGCTGTGGACTTCTAAGGCTGATGATGATGATAGCTAGGAACTTTTGCATGATCTGCATATATTTATTTATTTCAGTAATGTAGGATTCACAGTTTTCTTATCGTTTATTATAGGCTAGATGTATATATGTCGTTCTTGAACCAATTTGAATCCACATTTTGTATTCCACTCGCTTAAAAGTAACATGCTACGTAAACTAGGTTAACTATAGTGTAGTTAAGTATACTATATTAGTTCCTGGTGTGGGTGTTGTGGTAGCATGGTACTCGTAGTTTCTGATACCCACGACACAGGGAGTCCTAGTGTGGGGTCAGGACTGTTGGGTGTTATATATAATATTATTTTCTGAATTATTTTTATTTATTTACAGCGGTGCTCTGCAAAGATATAGAATCGGAAATGAAAACGCTAATATCTTTGAATGAAATGCGGGTACCGAGTGTTAGGACGCCGACACTCAACACCTCATCGTGGCTTAGCGACGAGAGTCCGGCGACTGTGCTGATACATCTCAAGGTAAAGTCGGAGGGTTCTGAATTATCACTGATATAATATGCATCTTCCTATAATTATAACCTCTCTCTAGCCCCAAAGGTTTCATCATCATCATCATTTCAGCCGTACGACGTCCACTGCTGAACATGGCCTCCCCCACAGACAGAGCGAATTCCTCATCATGTGGGGGGATTTGCCCATACTCACCACGCTGGGCATGCGGGTTGGCGAGCGCAGTTAGAGCTATCGTTGTTAAAATGAGGGACGCTGCTGCCCATCCCCTAGCTTTTTTCCCTTAGTCGCCTCTTACGACACGCCGCGGATAGGTAGATATGGAGGGGCCTATTCTTCAGCCGGGGCCACCACTGCCCAAAGGTTTGCTGGAAGAAAATTCTTTTCTAATAATTAATTAGTAATAAAGGTGAAAAAACACCAAAAGTTTCTAATTTAAAAAGTTCAGAAAAATAAAAAACAAAGGAGCCATTTCATTCTGGGCCTGGTCCATGTACACTACATAGAAAAATTAGGAAAAAATAGGAGATTACAAGAAAAATACAATTTCATTTATTTGAAGACAAATGAGATGGTACAAGAATAGTTTTTCTGGTAAGTTTTTTACTATGTGAACACTATTTGAAGGCCGCCATGTTGGTTTATAATTGGCGTTTGACATGACATTGACATATTTTTCATGTCATGTTGTTTGATTTGATGTTTTTGTTTTGTCAGATAAATGTAGGTTGTCAAAACTACATTTCACGCACGTCCATCCGCCATATTTTTGTAGCGCTGTGTCTTGCTCTCTTTGTCGAAGAAAATCTTAATGTACCTAAGAACGAAGTCAATTTAAATAAAATAACCAATTAAATACGTTTACTTTATTGCTTAGCCATATTTCAGAGTAGTGTACACAGTGCAGGCCCAGGCTCCATATATTGATGAAACGTCTCTTTTTGTTTGCTAATATATTTTTTTTGTTAATAAAATAGGACCATGACGAGATAGCATACTAGCTACGGAACACATCTCATTTATGAAGCCCAAAAAAGAACCAGTGACGCGACAAGCTATTAACCATTATAACGTTTGTTACAGGAACACATCTGCCTGCTTCTAGACGGTGACGTCACCGGTGACGTCACACCCGTCCTGACGTCGTGTGTGTCCGTGTGCACGCACTCCAATCTGTTTTGTCGCGCGCCCACGCAGAGGGCGCTGATGCAGCTCAGCGTAGATTTGTGTCTTGTCTATGGTACGTATTGTTAGTTATAATTATTTTTTTTTGAAGCTTTTCCCTTTCGGACTGGCTATGGCATCTAGGCCTTACCGCCAAGTCTTACGTTTATCTTTCGTAGTTATTTTTAAGTTTTTTCGTCATTTTACTTCTTAGTCATGGTCAAGTCACCGTCAAGTCAAGTCAAATTCAGTTTTAGTAAGATATGATGGTGGCTATTTTACTAAAACCTCAAGGGACCACTTGGCGCCAACTCGAAAAATGACGATACACGCAATCATTTCATTTCACTTCACTCGTGCGGTTTGCTCAAACAATATTAAGCAAAACACCACCATAATCACATAATATTATTCAATTTAACACTAGTTTTGTAAAATAAATTGAGAGCACAACATCACTTTCTCAAGTTCGCGCCAAAAAGTCCTGTTAGTTATTAAGTACGTTCCGTCACTAGAGATTACTTTTCTTTTGAGCCTCACCTAGTTCGATCATTGATAGGTACATATTTCATCAAGTGTAGCGTGTGCTGCCCTTAGATCATTTGTTGAAGCTCACATTTGTCTTCTTTTTTTTCACATTTTTATAAGCTCTTATTTATTAGGGATTATAATTAGATAACTTTTCTTTTGAGCCTCACCTAGTTCGATCGGCACCACACTGAAGCTTTAAATTCCATTTTGTGAAAAAGGATCATCGAAAAAAATGATAGGCACCAAGCCGTGTTTGTTGCCTGATTCTTGCAGGCTTGGTCGCGAGGAACAGGCATAGCTTCACCTAGTTTCTAAGACGTTTCAAAGTGGTCCTAGTGATTTTATTGAAATAAACGCTGATGAGGATGATTGTGATGATGATGATGAAACGCCTTTTGACTTTGACTTTGAGAAATCGCTGATGACGTCACAAAAGGCGTCACGTGTGATGTTAGGCAAATTGGTACGACGTACGAGTAAAATCCCGGGATCGTTAATAATTATAACTAAAAACGTCACTGGACGTTACAAGTGTTATCGTTGAAAACGTCACTGGAAGTCACGACACGAGTGATATAACCGAAAACCACCGTGAATGTCACTAGCGTCACCACGGAAAACGTCACTGACAGTCACGAGTATCATCTCGACAAATGTCACTGGACGTCACGAGTGGCATCACTGAAAACGTCACTGGACGTCATGACTGACATTGTCGGGTGTTATAAGTGACGTTACATTACCAGTATTTAACAATAGTTATTTTGTACGTTAATCAATTTTTTTTCTTTCTTTCTTTCTAATTATCAATTTCTATTTCAGTATCAAAAAAGCCGAAAGAAGTCACTGAACCATTCCTACTAAAACTCCACGCAATTTGGAACACATGCTGTCCAGACAGAAAGCATTATACACCAGACAACCTTTCCTTGATGGAGAGAAGGGAGGACTTATCGCCAGACCTCAGGAACTTTACGGACGACCGCCTGCCTACCCCTATAAGCGATGAAGAGGCCGAATCTCAGAATGTGAATGGTGAAGTTGATCCAAATACAAAATCAATTGATCAAAGTTCGAAAGGAATTGATTCAAAGATACAAAGATGTGATCAGATTGTAATTAGTTCAGATGTAAAATTAATTGAACAAAATTTACAATCAAATAGCCATTCACCAATTGAAAAGAATTCAAGTGCAAAAATTGATCAATATTCCCCCAAAAGTCCGATGTCGAAGTTGAATCCTAAATCAGTGACTCCATTGAAGCGAATCACTCCAATTTCACAACCGATCAGTCCTAAACCAAGTTCAAAGACAAAATTTCACCCGACAATGACTATAAATACGCAATCCATTGATCCATATTCTAAACCAATGGATCCATCCAAACCAATGGATCCATACTCAAAACCAATGGATCCGAGCACAAAAACTGAATCAAAATTGGATCAGAACGTGACTGTTGAAGAATCGAATGAGCACCTACTTGAATACTTCGATAGAATTCTGTGCCCTCGGAACATAGCTATGCTCAGTGCTTCAAAGTGTAAACATAGCGATGTTTGGGAAGCTCTAGCGATTATGATAGTGTTTTTGCTGAAAAACGACTATCTTTCCGAGGACTCGCTAACTGAACAGTGCCTTGCTGTTTACAGACAGGATTGGCCTCAGGTAATAACTGTTTTTTATACCCAACTGTCATATACATAGTCCTGCCTGACCCCACACTAGGATTCCCTGTGTCGTGGGTATCAGAAACTACCAGTACCATGCTACCTCAACACCCAGACCCGGAAACATTTGTCCTGCTGCGGGAATCGAACCCGCACCCCTTGCGTTTAACACGCCCGCTACGCCACCGAGGTCATGCGAGGTCGTGATTGATGACTAGCTTGCGCTCGCGCGGTACCTAGATACAAATTTGCCAATATGCTATTCTATGTAACTATAGCTAATCCAAGTTTCATCGAAATCGGTTCAGCCGTTACACCGTGATTGAACCACAAAAATCCTCACAATCTTTCGCATTTATAATATTAATAGGATATATTGATTAATATTGGCCGTGGTGGCCCCGGCTGAAGAATAGGCCCCTCCATATCTAGCTAACCGCGGATGTCGTAAGAGGTGACTAAGGGAAAAAAGCTAGGGGATGGGCAGCAGCGTCCCTCATTTCAACAACGATAGCTCTAACTGCGCTCGCCAACCCGCATGCCCAGCGTGGTGAGTATGGCCAATCCCCCCACATGATAAGGAATTTGCTCTGTCTGTGGGGGAGGCCATGTTCAGCAGTGGACGTCGTACGGCTAAAACGATGATGATGATGATATTGATTATCGTTGTTTTTCTGTTTTTAGGGTATCCTAGAGAATCTATCAACTTGTATGAAGGCGGTGTCCTCAAGATGGGAAAGGTCATCGACCGGGAAGTTCACACTGTTCCTGGACTTCCTAGCGGAGTACTGTGGCGACATGGACTATGAGATAACTGAATAGGATCGCATCAAAATAGGTACAACCGAAGCCGAGCCAACAAACAATGAGTATGTTTATTTCACAAAGAAACAGTAATTAAAAAAAAGTTATACAAGGTTATTCATAGTATGTATGCTATCTTATTTTAGGAGGAGGTAGGGCACAGCGAGATTTTCTCGTTCTGAATTGGAGCAGCCCGCCTGGGGAGGTACCTCCGCCTTACAGAAAATCGCAGCCAAATAACATTATTTGTTTCAAATAGTGTTGTGTTCCTGCGGTGAGTAAAGTTGCTAGAGCTCTTTAGGGGGGAAGGGGGTTCGGGGTCGGCAACGCGTGCGTGATGCCTCTGGTATTGCAAGCGCTCATAGGCTACGGTAACCGCTTACCATCAGGTGGGCCGTAAGATTGTTTGCCACCTCTGTTGTATATAAAAAAAAACTCGAAAGGGGCATATTCTACATCCAATTGGCAATAAAGTTTGTTCTAAGACTTTTGGAAATTCGTAATTTTTCATTGGAAAAACTCTATGTTAAAATCAATTTGTTTTTGTCGATAGAATAACTCCCTTTTGGGATGGTATACATTTTATGAATCACTTTGTAGAATATACAGTTTTTTTTAGGGCCACTTAGGCGAAATCGGAAACCGTTAGAGTAATCGAAAAGTGATGTTAGGAGGCACGGGATCAATTCTGAAAAAATAAGAATTGCATATATTTAATTTTTACAAAAAAAAAATTGTGAATTTATAAACTTTTAATTATGAAGGTGTTCCAACAACTTTAAACACATAGTTATCGTACATTTATTTATTTATTAACAAACAAAGAACCCATAAATGCAAAACATTTTTTTTTCCAAAACCTACCTTTTTTGAAAAACAGTAAATAAATTTCAACTTTTTTTAATGCAGATCTTATTTTTGGCAAAATCGAGCCCGTAACTCCTAACATCACTTTTCGATTACTCTCACGGTTTCCGATTTCGCCTAAGTGGCCCTGAAAAAAAACTCACCCTGTATATTAAAAATAAAAAAATTTGCTGATTAAGGATTCCTTATACAGCGTGATTTATAAAACCACTGCCATTCTAGAGCAAACTTTATACACCGTGTATTTGAAATTGCTTTTCATACTTTAGCTGGCTTATTTTTATTAAAAAAAAGTTTTTGGTCTTTGTAAAAACATAAAAAAATTGCATACACCGTGATTCTGGAAACGCTGCTTGTCTAGAACTAACTTTATTCAGACGATACGACGAACGTTTACATCAAATCTTTGAGCATAAAAACATATTTAAAATACATATTACATAGTCCATATAAAAGTAAGGAGTAATACAAAAACTCTACATAGAAATAAAAGTACAATGGGCAGTCTTATTGCTTAAAAGCGATCTGATTCAGACAACCTTAGACGGAGACTGTATGTTAGACATAGTAATAGTTAGAATTCGTGCCCCAAAAATCAATGTTAGCTAATTTGATGTTTGTAAAATGTATATTTTTTAAATGTTAACCCATTATAATGGGAATTATAAGACTTATCCTAAAAATGTTTTAAATGGAAATGAAATTTTTTATTTGTTACTCAATCACTCCGTAACCACTCGTGAAGCTTGTAACTAAATATGCCGACCAGTGGGGATCGAACCCAGGACCATTGCTACAACACACACATGATCCAATGGTCGCCTTCCCAATAATTTATATTTTCGGACCATGGCGTAGTTGGTCATGGTAATCGGCGTTGCCATGACCAACTACGCCATGGCCACTGGTCGTAGTTGCGGGGAATATTGCTTGTTAAACTAAAAAAAAGTAGAACAAAAGTTAGTGCCTATTGGTTCTAGAATAAGACCCTTTTGGCTTACCATACATATTATGAAACACCCTGTATTGTAATTAGAATATTGTATTGTGTCATAATTTAGAAAACGTATGTAAGCAGCCTTGCGCGGCGCCAATCCTTTCACCACACTGGCTCTTTCACAGTCACCAGGCGCGTTGAAAACAAAATGTATGACTTCACTTATCGAAATATATTAAAAGGAGTTATCGACCTTAATCTAATTTTTCTACTACAGTTCACTGACCTTAATTACGGTGTATAGGAAAAAACCAGTGTCGCGAATTGTGGAGATGAAATTGTGTGAACCTGATAGTCTGAAAAAAATGTCTTAGTAGTAGATTTAGGGATTTGTCAAACATTTGTCTTGCCGCGGGAATCGAACCCGCAGCCCATGCGTCACTGACGGGCACTCGACCGCCACCGAGGTCGTATAATATAAATATTGTAAAGTAAGCTTTATATAAACTGCCAAATTATTTCTAAAATATTTAGGAGATAGTAAGTACATAAAAATGTATTAATTATACAAAATAATATACTTTATTGAATGTGATTATTGTTTTTATTTTACCATTTAAATAAATAATAATAATAAATCTTTATTCATTACCTTAGCGCTAAGATTTACATTGTTACATAAATAGATAATAAATAAATATTCCGGACATATCACACACGGTCAACTGATCCCAAACTAGGCATAGCCTGTACTATGGGTACCAGAGACTGATATACTTAATAGATATATATTTAACACCCAGACACAGAACAAACATCTGTGTTCATCACACAAATGTTAAACCTAGTATAGTATTATGTTATCTGTGGTTAAACTCACCGTCTTGAGAAAGAATTAAAAAACGTATAAATTCCTCAATTTCAGACTTTTCCCTTTAATTGTGTTACAAAAGCTCCTAGCATTCCAAATTTCAGAATTGTGAGGTAACTGGAAGTACCCTTTTCATTTTTGCCATTTCCATACAAAAATTATACATTCATTGCCGTATCTTTTTAATGCAATAAGCTAGAGCTTGATTTTTATACGGCACCATAAGCCCCCATAGGTGGTATAAGTTGATACCTTTAGCCGTTTCTGAGAAAAAGGGTCTCGACAGACAGACAGACGGACAACAAAGTGATCCTATACAAAGTGATTTTTAATATGTATTCCATCCCGAAAAGGGGTTATTCTACACCCAATTTGCAATAAAGTTTGTTCTACGACTTTTGAAAATTGGACATTTTTCATTGAATCAAAAACTCTGCGAAATAAATATTCCAAACATATCACACACGGTCAACTGATCCCAAACTAGGCATAGCCTGTACTATGGGTACCAGAGACTCATATACATAATAGATATATATATTTAACACCCAGACACAGAACGAACATCTGTGTTAGTCACAAATGTTTGTCCAGTGCGGGAATCGAACCCGCGACCTCTAGCGCAGAAGGCAGAGTTACTACCAATTGAGCTATGAGGCCAGTCAAAGCAGCTGTTTTGGGGTCAAATCAGGTCAAACTCAATGAATCAGCTGTTTTCGGTAGCAATCTTGATTCCGAACTTCTTGTACGTATAGATAGTAGTTCTATAGATGATAAAAATACCAAAAACAGGTAATTTAAGAAAGTTTTTGAAAAAAAAACACTTTTTTTTAAATATTGAAGTTTTTTTGCTAAAATTATTTATTTTCGTTGATAGAATAACCCCCTTTCGGGATGGAATACATGTTATGAATGACCTTGTATAGGTCCTGTTTTTATGGTATCTGTGATGTCAAATAAATGACTGCCTCGGTGGTAGGTTTCAAAAAGCCGGCTGCGATTTGATTCTCGATGTGAGCCTGCCAATCCTTGGCGCGGCTCTTCAACTTGGAAGGTTCGGTTGGAAAGCTCTTGAACGTCGTCAGCTCCGGGCATATTCCTCGGTGTATCGCCACCCACACTAATGTAAAAGACATTTATTTAGATGTACCTACCATCCCGAAAGAGGTTATGTTTATCTTCATCATTTCAGCCGTACGACGTCCACTGCTGAACATGGCCTCCCCCACAGACAGAGCGAATTCCTTATCATGTGGGGGGATTTGCCCATACTCACCACGCTGGGCATGCGGGTTGGCGAGCGCAGTTAGAATTGTTGTTAAAATGAGGGACGCTGCTGCCCATCCCCTAGCTTTTTTCCCTTAGTCGCCTCTTACGACATCCGCGGATAGGTAGATATGGAGGGGCCTATTCTTCAGCCGGGGCCACCACGGCCATACGGCCTACTAATATTATAGATGCGAAAGTTTGAGGATGTTAGATGTTTGGATGTTTGTGGTTCAATCACGGTTAAACGGCCGAACGGATTTGGATGAAATTTGGTACAGAGATAGATTTTAGTCTGGAAAAGCGTATAGGCTACTTTTTATGTAGGTACCACGCGAGCGAATCCGCGGGCTAAACCTAGTAATTTAAAAATGCGAAAGTTTGTGAGGATGTTTGGATGTTTGATATTCAATCACACCGTAACGGCTCAACCGATTTCGTTGAAACTTGGAATATAAAGAGTTCTTTACCTAGAATAGCATATAGGCTACTTTTGATGTAGGCACGCGAGGGAAGCCGCGGGCGGAAGCTAGTCAACAATAAGAAAGATTTATTAGCGAAAAGACCACTATGCGCAGAGTAAGGGTTGTCCTGAGTACCTATGCCTACGCCTACTTAGATACCTACTGGGCCGAGTATATTTACCTAAGCATTATTACTTGATTTTGTGAATACCCACATAAAAAACTTACTTGGTCCTGAAAATAAGTAAAAAAAACAAAGTTTAAAATTATTAAGGCTTAAAATTAGTACCTACATAGTAGTACATTGTGGTACAAGTGTGTAAGTTGGTGTCAAAACCGTCCTCGGCTCTCTTAAGACCTTCGCCTAACGGCTCGGGTCTCAATGACGCCTCAGAGGTAATCATCAATACACACGTGTATCATACGACGTTTTTCAACACATTTGTGTATAAAATAAAACAAAAAAAAATACAGCCGACTTAAGAACCTCCTCCTTTTTGAAGTCGGTTAATAACTGTAATTTCAACTAAATTAAGAACCTTATAATATTAGTGGGCCTCAACTAAACTAGATGTCGCTAGTAAATCCAGGCAAATCCTAAATCGCGCTAACGAAAACACACGGCTCGGAATGACTTGCGCAACAGTACTGTAACATTCCGAACGCAATATACGTACCATGTTATTTATTGTTGTTTAATAGTTATTGAAACTACCATGCACAATAACATGGTTATAGTTTCCACTAAAAAGGGGATGTTTACCATGAATTATGATATGATGAGTATATTTGTTTTGTTCCCCGATTTTCTGGCACAGTTACATGCATATGTAACTCATATATGAGTTGGCTAAGTATGGGTACCAGAGACTGATATACATAATAGATATATATTTAACACCCAGACCCAGAACAAACATCTGTGTTAGTCACAAATGTTTGTCCAGTGCGGGAATCGAACCCGCGACCTCTAGCGCAGAAGGCAGAGTTACTACCAACTGAGCTATGAGGCCTGTCAAGTTTATAGGGGAAGGTACTATCGCCAAAATGGCGTTGCCATGGGAAGCCCTGTTGCTCCAGTGGTGGCTAACATTTGGATGGAGTTTTTTGAGAGTATGGTCATCTCATCTACCCCCTAAGCCCCTTCGTCCACGGCGCGACTCAAAAGGAACGCGACTGAAACTGTAGTCACTTATGAGTAGCCTGACTGCAATAGCACTAGTATTTCAATGCGCGTCCGTCCACGACGCTACTCAAAAGGAACGCGTTTGTAACTAGTCTCCTGGCGACTCGACATGCTGGTCGCCAGGCGACTGGTTTCGAGAAACTGTTGAAAAATGAACGAATAAAAAGTAATTATATGTGATTCTGACGTCTATGTGACTGGAGAAGTAATAATTCCATGTCATCGCTCGAATTATCACTAGTCATGTTAATTATTTTCGTTTTCAAAACTGTATTAGTTTCATGTTTAATTTTTATTTTGTTAAGTTTATTTTAATTATTATTATTTGTACAAAGATATTATTATTGCACATCGAAAAATCGGTAGGAATACATTGACTCACATAATTATAGACTTAGCCCCTTCGTCCATGACGCTACGCAAAAGTGACGGAACTCATTAGAAACTAGAGTTGCGGACTGATTGGAAACTCTGACTCGTACACGACGCTACTGGAATTTCCTGAAACTCAGTCACTCAGTACACGATTTTATGTAAACAAAGTTTTGAAAACGAAAATAATTAACATGACTAGTGATAATTCGAGCGATGACATGGAATTATTACTTCTCCAGTCACATAGACGTCAGAATCACATATAATTACTTTTTATTCGTTCATTTTTCAACAGTTTCTCGAAACCAGTCGCCTGGCGACCAGCATGTCGAGTCGCCAGGAGACTAGTTACAAACGCGTTCCTTTTGAGTAGCGCCGTGGACGGACGCGCATTGAAATACTAGTGCTATCGCAGTCAGGCTACTCATAAGTGACTACAGTTTCAGTCGCGTTCCTTTTGAGTCGCGCCGTGGACGAAGGGGCTTATAAACACCTGTACCTACATGTATTTCAAGCAATAAATGACACTTTACTTTACTTGTGTTTACATAAAATCGTGTTCTGAGTGACTGAGTGTCAGGAAATTCCAGTAGCGTCGTGGACGAGTCAGAGTTTCCAATCAGTCCGCAACTCTAGTTTCTAATGAGTTCCGTCACTTTTTCGTAGCGTCATGGACGAGGGGCTTACAGTCAAATTGTGGAAGAGATATGTGGACGACGTTATCTGTGTATTTTTAAACGATTTCAAAATGGAGGACTTCTTTTTTTTTTGTGTTTATGTCATCGTTTATTAAATACCTACATGTGATATCTAACCCCACTACACCCCCCCCCCCCCCCTCCTCCCTAGTGATTTTTTCCGAGCCCCTTTCGAGCCCCACGTGAATAATGACACTTACTCTTTGTAGGAAATTTGCAGTTCTCCTGTTCGAGCGCGCACATGTTCTCGAACTCCATAAATTCTGTTTTCCATGTCATTGTATTGTATCTGTATCCACAAACGCGACCGTAACTGGAATTTACGAAAATACGATTCAGTTGTGCACACCTGGGAGTCGAACCCGCGAGTCAAGCAACGAAATACCGATACCGATTGCCTTTACATCTTCCCAGTCTGCTCCAATTTTACTGGTTAGGATAAGGAATTCTACCTACTAATATTAAAAATGCGAAAGTTTTTGAGTATGTTTGTTGTTCAATCACGCGGTAACGGCTCAACCGATTTCGTTGAAACTTGGAATAGATAAAGTTATTTTCGTAGAATAAAGGTGTAAGTTCAAAAATCATCCATAGAGGGGGCAAAGTAGAGGGTGAAAATTAAGATTAAGAATTACCTACTGCATAAAGTCAATTTGAGTTTGACTTTGAGGGCGTGCGATAATCTTAGCTCAAAAATATAACACGCCTCTAAAATTCAAAATTCAAACTCAAAATGGACTTTAACAAGTTTTTTTTTTATACAACTGAGGTGGCAAACCAGCATACGGCCCACCTGTTGGTAAGTCAAAGTCAAAGTCAAAAGGCATTTATTTCAATAAAATCACTAGGATCACTTTGAAAGCGGTTACCGTAGCCTATGAGCGCTTGCAATACCAGAGGCATCACGCACGCGTTGCCGACCCCGAACCTGGCAACCTTAAAGAGCTCTGGCAACCTTACTCACCGCAGGAACACAACACTATTTGAAACAAATAATGTTATTTAGCTGCGATGTTCCGTAAGGCGGAGGTACCTCCCAGACGGGCTGCTCCAATTTAGAACGAGAAATTATCGCTGTGCCCTACCTCCACCAAAAAAAAAGATCATTAAAATCAAGTAGATGTAAATATCATTTTGAAACGAATTTTGTAAAGATTAAATTTAGATTTGTCAGGGATGGTCTCAGATGCTTTTGGGGGCTTGAGCCCCTGATCTCACACCTGGATCCGTTAATGGGTATATGGTTGAGGTAACTTCATCGTCATCATCATTCCAGCCGTTTGAAGTCCACTGCTGAACATGGCCACAGACAGAGCGAATTCCTTATCATGTGGGGGGATTTGCCCATACTCACCACGCTGGGCATGCGGGTTGGCGAGTGCACTTAGAGCTATCTTTGTGAAAATAGGGGACGATGCTGTCTATCCCCTAGCTTATTTCCCTTAGTCGCCTCTTACGACATCCACGGGTAGGAGATATGGAGGGGCCTATTCTTCAGCCGGGGCCATCACGGCCATAGTAACTTACTTATACGAAAATAAATCTTGGCAATCTCTCACGCAATCCCGATTTATCGCCATTAACGATCCCGTGTATGGAGTCGTTTCGGGGGAGTCCGTGGTGGGGATAGACTTGAGGAGATAATGCTTGGGCTTGGCTTTACGGGGTTTTTTTGTGGTTCTGGAAAAAAATATATATTGAGCGTATAGCTCAAGACTTACCACTATCTCCAGGCGTTAAAACGTAATTTAAATAATTATGTTATTTAAATAAAATGGCGGATCACTAAGTCGCGTTGAATCCAAACGGCAGATTTTTTTGGGATATTATACTATAATTATCATAGTAGGTCCTTATCACTATAAAATTAAATATAAATTTTATTACATAACGAACACAATGTAAAATAATATTTTTACTAAATTAGGGAAACTTTAGTAAACATTTTATTTAGTAATACTTTACTAAATTAAAATTATTCCTAGGAATAATCTCTGTTTTCTACGACTACAAGCAGAAAATACTTAAACTTACAGAAGATAAACTTGCTCCCCGCTCTTCCAGTATGGCTGATAAAAATCAGCATTTTTACTACGTCTTGGTCTTTCAAAATGCGTAGGACTCTTTGAATCCTTTTTGGGCTTGTCTTGGCGATTGACGCTTGTGTTCGCTGGCTTCACCCTAAATTGAAAATAATAAATAAATATTCCGGACATGTCACACACGGTCAACTGATCCCAAACTAGGCATAGCCTGTAGGTACTATGGGTAGGTACCAGAGACTGATATACATAATAGATAAATATTAACACCCAGACACAGAACAAACATCTGTGTTCATCACACAAATGTTTGTCCAGTGCGGGGATCGGCGACCTCTAGCGTAGAAGCACAGATAACATAATACTATACTAGTAGAAGGCAGAGTTAGCCCCTTCGTCCACGGAGGGACTCAAAAGGAACGCGACTGAAACTGTAGTCACTTAGCCCCTTCGTCCATGACGCTACGCAAAAGTGACGGAACTCATTAGAAACTAGAGTTGCGGACTGATTGGAAACTCTGACTCGTCCACGACGCTACTGGAATTTCCTGAAACTCAGTCAATCAGTACACGATTTTATGTAAACAAAGTTTTGAAAACGAAAATAATTAACATGACTAGTGATAATTCGAGCGATGACATGGAATGATTACTTCTCCAGTCACGTAGACGTCAGAATCACATATAAATACTTTTTATTCGTTCATTTTTCAACAGTTTCTCGAAACCAGTCGCCTGGCGACCAGCATGTCGAGTCGCCAGGAGACTAGTTACAAACGCGTTCCTTTTGAGTAGCGTCGTGGACGGACGCGCATTGAAATACTAGTGCTATCGCAGTCAGGCTACTCATAAGTGACTACAGTTTCAGTCGCGTTCCTTTTGAGTCGCGCCGTGGACGAAGGGGCTTATGAGTAGCCTGAGGGACTCAAAAGGAACGCGACTGAAACTGTACTCACTTATGAGTAGCCTGACTGCGATAGCACTTGTATTTCAATGCGCGTCCGTCCACGACGCTACTCAAAAGGAACGCGTTTGTAACTAGTCACCTGGCGACTCGACATGCTGGTCGCCAGGCGACTGGTTTCGAGAAACTGTGTGAAAAATGAACGAATAAACAGTAATTATAAGAGATTCTGACGTCTATGTGACTGGAGAAGTAATAATTCCGTGTCATCGCTCGAATTATCACTAGTCATGTTAATTATTTTCGTTTTCAAAACTTTGTTTACATAAAATCGTGTACTGAGTGACTGAGTTTCAGGAAATTCCAGTAGCGCCGTGGACGAGTCAGAGTTTCCAATCAGTCCGCAACTCTAGTTTCTAATGAGTTCCGTCACTTTTGCGTAGCGTCATGGACGAAGGGGCTTAGAGTTACTACCGACTGAGTTATAAGGCCAGTAGTCCATTTCAAAAATAGACTTACTTTTTAGCAATTTTTGAAAGTTGTCTATCTCTGCCGTTATATATATTTTTTTCGTGTTTTGTTGAGTTTTGGTGTGCTATCTCAACTTGTCATTTACAAACTAGAAATAAAGCTTAGGATCTTAGCACGAGTGTAGGCAAATATTGTTGAATAATTGAACCTATTCCGTGAATAGTTATCCTAAGTACATCATCCAACATGACTTTCTGTGAATAGAAATAGATCTAGATTTAATTATAAATTATAGACTGTTTGTCAATGGTTTTCACTTGTCAGTGTCAACTCCAACGTTCTAGACTAACTTTGTCTCCGTTCTCTGTCTGTGGTCATCACTTGTTGTGTGTGCAATAATGTCTGCGTAAGTTTTCCAAATCCCAGTTAATATTGACAATCGTGTATTATAATGTAATAGCATTTTTCACAATACAATAATAAATATTGTACTTCGTGATTCCTGATTTGATTTCGCCGCCTGCACCCTCCTAACCCTAATAGGTTTAGGTAGACCCTTCCACTGACATGCTGGGAATCCATCCCGGCACTCTACTCAACAGGTCATGAGCCCAGGATTATATTTCATATAAGAACGAAGAAATTACAGGGTGCAGGCAGGCAGGACACGAAGCGAATCTCGAGCGGCGGATTTTCCATCGTGTGCTATGGCACAGCCGCATGAAGGTACCAATGTTGGCGGGCACATGCCTCATGCCTCGTCAGCAGGGCTGTACACGTTCGAGAAACTGGATGGAATTGGTACGTACCACAACTGGAAGTTCCAAATGCGGATGGCGCTTATAATGGAAGGCTTATGGAATTGTATTGAGGGTTCTGAGACTGGCAACAGCATGGATCAAAAAGCTTTGGCTAGAATTTGCTTGGCAGTGAAGCCGAATTGCATTCAATATTTGCGCGATGCAACAAGCGCAAAAGATGCTTGGAAAAAGCTACAGGATGTGTTTGAAGACAAAGGACTTTATCGGAGGGTTGTGCTTTTGAGAAAACTTCATAGATCAGACTACCATGAATATAATTCAATGGGAGCTTACATCGAAGGCATAATGACGCTGGTACAACAACTCGCCGACATTGGAAGAGTCATCGATGACAAAGAAGTGGCAGAGATTTTACTCAGCGGGTTGCCTCAAGACTTTGATGTTTTAGTTTCTGGTTTGGAAACAGCAAATCTCTCTGGAAGCCTAACAAGTGAAGCAGTTCGGGCCCGGCTCCTACAGGAAGAGTTCCGGAAAACTACTAATAATGGCAAGACTAATGAAGATATGGTTTTATTCACTAAACGCAAACAAGTGACATGCCATTACTGCCGTAAGCAAGGGCATATAAAGGCAAAGTGCTACAAGCTAAAGAATGATTTGAAGAAGCGAGGCGGAGACAATGGTGACAGTTCCGGAGGCACTGCTGCTACATTATTGACTTCTGCAGTCTCACTTTTATCCACTTATGGTAGTGAGGACTGGATAGTTGACTCCGGATGTACCTCGCACATGTGCTGTGATATGGACCGTTTTAAAGACATTGATAAGAATTTTAAAACTAAAGTTACAGTTGCTAATGGTGAAGCACTGAAATGTCAGGGTCTAGGTGCTGTCTCTTTGAATCTCAATAATAATAATGTTAAAATTTTGTCTAAAGTTATGTTTGTTCCTAAATTGACTACTAATTTAATATCAGTTAGTCAGCTGACAAAGTCAGGCTTTTGTGTAACATTCAAACATAATAAGTGTAACATTATTGATCCTCAAGGTTTTCCTTTTGCCAATGCAACATATTACAAGGGAATTTTTAAGCTTGATTGCAATTCTAACCTAAGTTTTATTTCAGAATGTAATAATGTTACTACCACTAATGATATTAAAGAAACACAAAGTGCTTTAGGAGCTGATTCTGGTGTGCCATTGGAGGTATGGCACAAGCGACTTGGGCATTTGAGCTTGCATGGTATGTATGGGATTCGAAACCTTGCCGATGGTGTTGCCTTTGAAGACGACTGTCATGGTAAGTTGAAACATTGTATCTCATGTATTGAGGGGAAGCTTGCAATGCACTCCTTCCCCAAGGGCCAAGCAAAGCGAGCTGGGCAGTTGTTGGAGTTAGTACACTCTGATGTTTGTGGGCCTATGTCGATTAACAGCTGGGGTGGTGCACAATATTTTGTAACATTTACAGATGATTTTTCTAGAAAAACTTTTGGCTATCTCATGTCTCATAAATGTGAGGTTATGAAATATTTCATACAATTTAAAAATATGGTTGAGAAGCAAGTGGGTTTTGCAATTAAGCGTTTTAGAACAGACAATGGAGGGGAATACTGCAGTAAACATTTTGAAAAGTTTTTATCGAATGAGGGCATTATTCATGAAACTAGTATTCCTTATAGCCCTCAGCAAAATGGCGTTTCAGAACGTCTTAATAGAACCCTTATAGAGAAAGTCAGATGCATGCTCTCTGAATCACGCCTTGACAAGCGTTTCTGGGGTGAGGCCTTTATGACAGCAATTTATCTTAAAAATAGAAGCCCCACGGCGGCTTTGTCTGGCGGTATTCCTGAACAGGTGTGGACAGGATCCAAAGTGAACCTAAGCCATCTTAGAGTATTTGGTTGTCAGGCATTTTCTCTAATACCAGAACACAAGCGTCACAAATTAAGTGCAAAGTCAAGGAAATGTATATTTGTGGGCTACTGTGAAACATCAAAGGGGTATAGGTTGGTAGATCCAATGGAACCAAAGAAAATAATTAAATCTAGAAGTGTTCATTTTATTGAATTGATGGGAAATAATGATAAATATAATAATAATGAATATGATATAAATAATATTAAATCTAATATGATAAATATTTACATTAATAATGAATCGAATGACAAAGTTTCAGTACCAATTTTAAACTGTGATAACACTAATTGTGAGTTAATACCATCTTCTGTAATTCCAGGTGGTGAAATGGAGAGTGGCTGTACTGGAAATGAGGCCCCCAGTACAACCGCGGCTTCTGATGCTGATGGGGAGGCATCGCCATCTCAGCGTGTTGGCTGTGACCAGGCTGGAGAAAATGAGCAGTCTTGTGCAGAAGATGAAGACTCTATGGTAGAGTCTGGTAGCGGCTTGAGTGACTACGAGCAGGCGCAAGAGACCCCAAGTCTACGTTCTGTTAGGAGTACCAGAGGTATCCCTCCTAAAAGGTATGGTGACTACGAGTATGATTATTCTCTTTATTCTCATGGGCAAATTACATTTGACGAACCTTCGTCATATGAAGATGCCATGGCCAGTCCTTTTCACATTAAGTGGCAGGCAGCCATGCGGGCCGAGTATGACTCTCTCATAAGTAATGGTGTCTGGAGAATAGTTGACAAACCTCCAAATAAGAACGTAATAAAAAGTAAATGGGTATATAAAATCAAACATGACGCATGTGGCAACTTAGAAAAATTTAAGGCTCGCCTTGTAGCTCGTGGCTTTAGTCAAAAGCCTGGTGTAGATTATGATGAAACTTTCTCCCCAGTAGTCAGGCACTCAACTATGCGTATATTGTTTAATTTAGCCAATGAGCTTGACATGGATATGGACCATATTGATGTGACTACAGCATTTCTTCATGGTGAATTAAAAGAGGAAATTTATATGGAGCAACCTTTGGGTTTTGTAATGGATGATAATAAAGTATGTTTGTTACAGAAAAGCATCTACGGACTGAAACAAGCTAGTAGAGTTTGGAATGATACTGTTAATAGGTTACTACTTAGTCATGGTTTTTCTCAAACAAAATGTGAACCTTGTGTGTATGTAAAAAGGAACTCTACCAATGGCCTTACAATTTTAGCTCTATATGTTGACGATTTTTTTTTATTTAGCAATAATAATGTAGAGAAACATCAATTATTATCTATTCTTGGTAATAAATTTAATATTAAAAATTTAGGACCAATTAAGAACTGTCTTGGTATAAATATTGTTAGAAATCGAGAAAATGGTACTTTAATGTTGAGCCAAAAACTTTATATCAAAAAATTGCTGTGTCGTTTTGGAATGGAGAACTGTAAGGGTATTTCAACACCAATGCAATTAAATGAAAAATTTTATAAACCTAAAAATGATGTCTCTGATAGTGAATATAATTTTAGAGAATTAATAGGAAGTTTAATGTACCTGAGTGTCTGTACTAGGCCTGATATAACATTTGCATGTAATGTTTTAAGTCAATTTAATAATTGTTATGACAAGAATCATTGGTTGGCGGGAAAAAGGATCCTTCGCTATTTAGCTAAAACTATTGATCGTGGTTTGGTTTTTGTTAAATGTAACAATTTACACCTTGCAGCGTTTGCTGATGCCGATTGGGCGAATGATCCTATAGATCGCAAATCATATACTGGTTTTGTAATTAAGATAGGCTCGAATACTGTCAATTGGGAGAGCAGAAAACAGCGCTGCGTCGCTATGTCAAGTACTGAAGCAGAGTATTTAGCCATTAGTGATGCATGTAAAGATATTTTATTCATCAAACACTTTTGGTTAGAAATCATGAATAAAAATATTAGCTGTAAAATATTTAATGATAATCAAAGTGCTCAAAATATTTTGAATTGTAAACGGTATCACAAAAGGACAAAGCACATTGATGTACGCTATCACTTAGTAAAGGATTTGATTGCTAATGAACATATTTCAGTTTCATACATGCCTACTACGGAGATGATAGCTGACATACTAACAAAGGCTTTGTCTTCATGTAAACATAATGAATTTATGTACCAGTTAAATGTAAGGACTCTAGATGAAGTTATATGTAACTAAATCATAAAATGTGTTGGAGTTCTGTTGTATGGTGTAAGGGGAAGTGTTGAATAATTGAACCTATTCCGTGAATAGTTATCCTAAGTACATCATCCAACATGACTTTCTGTGAATAGAAATAGATCTAGATTTAATTATAAATTATAGACTGTTTGTCAATGGTTTTCACTTGTCAGTGTCAACTCCAACGTTCTAGACTAACTTTGTCTCCGTTCTCTGTCTGTGGTGTTGAGATAATCTGTTTTCTTGGTATAACTCTCTGTGACTGTTTATGATCTGTGTTCTGTGCTCTGCAAATAAAATGGTGAAACAATAGATATACGTCTTTGCCTTTTAATATAAAATTAATACGCTTCCACTGCGCCAACATGAAAAATATAAGCCGAAGAATATGAGAAAAAATACATGGAGTATTTCTAGAGAAGAAAACAACAAGAGCAATATAAAATTCTAAGGATGGCGATGACTTCGGTTACAAATTTACCAAAGCTGGTAGATGGAACAAATTTCAGTGTTTGGAAATTTCGTATGAAATTAATTTTGGAGGAAAGAGGATTGGAGTCCACTCTTATGAAAACTGAACAAATAGATAAAGAGAAAGATGCCAAGGCACGGAGCATAATTGCCCAATGTGTCTCCGATAAATTCGTCGAATTAATAAAGAAATGCCCAACGGCAGCAAAAATGTTTGAATGCCTGGAAGAGGTACTAGAGAGAAAAAGTATATTTAATCAGCTGTATCTGAGAAAGAAAATGTTATCAATGAAAACCAGTATAGATGAAAAATTACAAGATCATTTTTTAAAGTATGATAACTTAATAGCACAACTAGAGTCAACTGGTGCAACGCTGAAGGAAGCAGATAAGGTGTGCCACCTACTTCTAACGCTGCCGACCGAGTATGACACTGTTATCACAACATTAGAAACAATTGATAGAGAACTGAATGTTGACTTTGTCAAATCCAGATTGCTAGATGCTGAACTGAAGATTAAAGGTAATGAAACCACAGCATCAGATACGCACACGTTTATGACCTGCTACAGATGCGGCAAAAGTGGGCACAAATCCTTCCAGTGCAGAACGGGACAACAAGTGAGAGGCCACTACAGAGGTCGGACTTCAATGAGAGGACAACGTGGTCAATCCAGAGGCAACAGCAACTCAAACAGAGGACGAGGTGCAAGCTCCTATAGGTCACCATGGCAGACAGGTCAAGCGGCGCAGGCAGATGAAGAGACCTCTTCTTCAAGGAAAAACGAAATGTCATTTACAGCGAGTAGTGCAAGTGCATTATGTAATAACAGTTGTGTTAGTGATAGTGATGTTCAACTAATAGTGGACTCAGGGGCCACAGAACATTTGATTATGGCTAATTACGAACCTTATATGACTCAGGTTGAAGAACTGGACAGAGAGATGAAGATTTATGTAGCGAACGGACAATATCTAACATGTTACAAAAGAGGTAAACTAACATTAGAATATAATAGTAGTCTATCAATAGATATTGAGGGATTAATTGTTCCTAAGTTGTCACACAATTTATTATCAGTGAGAAAATTATTAGAGAAGGGACTTCATGTTCAATTTTACAATGATAGTGTATCGATAAGTAACTCAGTAAATGAAGTTATTGGCAGGTTGAAAGGCAGGTTATATGTTATAGACATGAAACTCAATAATGAAGTAAGTTTGATTTCAAAAGATTTGTGGCATCAGAGATTGGGTCATGCTAATAGGAAACAGCTAAGGTTACTGCAACTGCCGTACAGTGAGATTCCGTGTGAACCATGCATGAAAGGTAAGTCAACTAGATTACCATTTTATCCTACTCAGAAACCACGTTCTCATTGCATTGGTGAACTCATTCATACTGATATATCTGGACCAATGTCCACACCCAACTCTACAGGCGAGATTTACTATCATACAATCATTGATGATTTTACTCATTTTTGTGAGGTTTACTTATTGAAGAGAAAATATGAAGCAACTGATAGGTTGATAGAATACATAAAAAGGGTAGAAACGCAAACAGGTAATAAAGTGAAGAAGATTAGATCAGATAATGGAGGTGAATTCAAAAATGAAAAAATACAGAATTTTTGCAAGGAAAAAGGAATAATAATACAGTATACAAATCCATACAGTCCAAGCTCCAACGGTGTAGCTGAACGAATGAATAGAACTATATACAACAGAGCAAGAACATTGTTAATAGAGACAGGCTTGCCAAAATTTTTGTGGGGTGAAGCAGTTAGATGTGCAGTCTATCAAATCAACCGCTGCCCATCCTCAGCAATAAACTTCCAAACCCCAGCGGAGAAGATGTTTGGAAACAAGAATTTGTCAAGACTTCGAGTTTTTGGATCTAAAGTGTGGGTTCATATATTACCAAAACAAGACAAATTTCAAGAAAGAGCAAAAGAAATGAGATTTGTGGGATATCAACAAAATGGATATCGCCTATGGGATCCTGAAAACAACAATATTATTGTGTCAAGAGATGTGAGATTTGATGAAAGTCAAATACAATATACAGAAAAGAAAACTAAGGAAAGTGATCAGATATACTATGAAGATGAAAATAGTGGAAAGTTGAATGAAAAAGATTCTGAGAAAACTGTAGAAGATGAAAATAGCAGAAAGAAACCAGCAAATGAAAATATAGAAATTGAAAATGACAGTGATGATTATGAGGATACAGAAGAAGAAATACCAGAACAAAAGACAAGATCAGGAAGAATCATACAAAAGCCAAGTAGATTTCAAGAGGATTATGAGCTATATACAGCATATTGTTTAATATCGGGAGATCCTCAAGATTATGAGGAGGCAATGAGCAAAGGTTGGAGTAATGAGATTAATAAGGAATTAAATGCCCTTGAAAAATTAGAAACATGGGAAATAACAGATTTACCTAAAGGAATGAAAGCTATAGATACTAAATGGATCTTTAGAACAAAACAAGATGGTACAAAGAAAGCACGCTTAGTTGCAAAAGGTTTCCAGCAAAACAGTTCAGTGAATAACTATGCCCCAGTAGCCAGAATATCTACAATAAGGCTGATGCTAAGTCTAGCAGTACAACAAAATTTGCCATTGAAACAGTTTGATGTGCCTACTGCATTTTTGAATGGATATCTGGATGTAGATGTTTTTCTGAAATGCCCAAAAGGATTAAACATCAGTCAAGGAAAAGTGCTTAAATTGAAAAAGGCTTTATATGGATTAAAAGAGGCACCAAGATGTTGGAATAAACGATTTCATGAGTTTATTATAAAAGAAGGATTTACACGATCAAAACATGATTCATGCCTATATGGGAAAGGACCAAATTGGTTACTATTGTATGTCGATGACATTTTATATTTAGGAAAAGAAGATATAATAATAAAGAAGCTGGAAAAGGAATTTAAACTGAAGGATCTGGGAGAAGTTAAGAACTATCTAGGATTGGAGGTAAATAGAAATCAAAATGAAATGGAAATAAAACAAACAGAGATGATAACAAAGCTTTTAGAAAGATTTCAAATGCAAGACTGTAAAGGAAATAAAACTCCAATGGAAACAAATTTATATGCAAAAACATCCTCAAACATAATTGAAGTGCCATTTAAAGAACTAGTGGGATGTCTACTCTACATCTCAATGAATACTAGACCGGATATAACTTATGCAGTATCATACTTGAGTAGATTTCTAGATAAACCAACACAAGAATTATGGACAGCAGGTAAAAGGATCTTACGATACCTCAAGGAAACTCAGTTTCAGGGGCTGCTATATAACAATACAGGTAATCATACTCAATTAGAGGCTTATTCAGATGCAGACTGGGCAGCTGACAAGGTTGACAGGAAAAGTACCAGTGGATGTGCTATCTATCAAGGTAACAATTTGATATCATGGTTTTCCAGAAAGCAGACATGTACAGCTTTGTCAACAGCTGAGGCAGAGTACATAGCAGGAGCACATGCAGTAAGTGAACTCGTACACATAAAGGGCCTACTCTCTGAATTTCTTAATAGTAAAACAGTGTCAGCTCACATCTACATTGATAATCAAAGTACAATTAAATTGATTCAAAACCAAATAAATACTAAAGCCTCAAAGCACATAGACATTAAATATCATTACATAAAAGATGTAATAAATAAGAGAATCGTGTCTGTATCATATGTACCTACAGAGGAAAATATATCTGATATTTTCACAAAGGCATTGCCTGCAAGAAAGCATGTATATTTCCGTGAAAGATTAAATGTGTATTAGGTTAACTACCTTAGATGGGTATCTCTCTTGCTAATATATTATGATTGTAATGTTTTTATTTAGTGGTTTATTAACTTGATGTTGCTATTTGAAGGGCTAAATAGAAACACTATCCGTTATTATTGTTATATGTTTTTATGTTTAAAGGTAGAAAAAACTTATTTTGTTTGTAAACATTCATTTTATTCTATCTTAGAGTTAACTGCAGCTATGTCTACATGCTATTCTACATTGAAATAGTTAGGTAGAGTCTTAATAAGTTTATTAAAATATGTAGTCTTACAATTTCTGTGTCAACAATTTTCATATTATCTTAGATTCAATTTGTATAAAATATATAGGTATAAACCTCTACAAATTGAGGGGCTGTGTTGAGATAATCTGTTTTCTTGGTATAACTCTCTGTGACTGTTTATGATCTGTGTTCTGTGCTCTGCAAATAAAATGGTGAAACAATAGATATACGTCTTTGCCTTTTAATATAAAATTAATATGTGGTCATCACTTGTTGTGTGTGCAATAATGTCTGCGTAAGTTTTCCAAATCCCAGTTAATATTGACAATCGTGTATTATAATGTAATAGCATTTTTCACAATACAATAATAAATATTGTACTTCGTGATTCCTGATTTGATTTCGCCGCCTGCACCCTCCTAACCCTAATAGGTTTAGGTAGACCCTTCCACTGACATGCTGGGAATCCATCCCGGCACTCTACTCAACAAATATAACGGGAGTGTATTTCCACAGATAACATAATACTATACTGTATTACCAATGTGATTTTCGTAATATAATCAATAGACGTATAAAATAAAATGACACGCGGGTTGGCGAGCGCAGTTAGAGCTATCGTTGTTAAAATAAAATAGAACATTATAACGCTGCTGCCCATACCATAGCTTTTTTCTCTTAGTCGCCTCTTTCGACATCCACGCGTAGATTATGGAGGGGAATATTCTTACTAAGTATTCATTACGTAACACATGTCTATTTGAAACAAAGAATGTTATTTGGCTGCAATCTTCTGTAAGAAGGAGGTGGTGGAGGTAGCTTTAAGACCTCTCTGTAACACTTATTTCTGCAAATAAACATCTTGAATCTTGCCTCCCAGGCGGGCTGCTCCAATTAAGAGCGAGAAAATCTGGCTGTGTCCTGCCTCCTCCAAAAACCTATGGAAAAGCTAGTTTGTCGGTGCCTAGAAATAATACCACCTACCATTTTGTGGATCCCATATTGCCTGTTTCTGTTAAAGTTTGATTATTTTCAGTATCATTGTGTGAATGTGATCTTTCCACTGAAAGCATTACAATTTTTCTTTTTTATTATATTTTTACTGTAGTAAGATTTATTTCGTATTTTGCTTACGCAGAACAAATAAAATCACCGCCTGAAATGATTTCATCCCATGAACAATACAATGAAACTTCGATTGCTTCACGATTCGTTAAATTTTCTATACCTACCTAATTATTTGTGCTTCCATATCGCTGTATGATTAACGTTTTCAATTTGCAGCGAAATTATTAAAATAAGTTGGAGGATGTAAGTAGGATATCTTACTATCCTGTCCTGTCCTACTTCCTACAAATCGTACTAATATTATAAACTAGCTTCCGCCCACGGCTACGCTCACGTGGTACCTATGACGATACAAAGTACCTATCCTAAATGCTATTCCAGATAACCTACCTACCTATCTCTGTGTCAAATTTCATCCAAATCCGTTCAGCCGTTTGGGCGTGATTGAACCACAAACATCCAAACATACTCACAAACTATCGCATTTATAATATTAGTAGGATGCGAAATTTTGTGAGGATGTTTGTTGTTCAATCACGCCGTAATGGCTCAACCGATTTCGATGAAACTTGGGATAGATACAGTTCTATACCTACCTAGAATAGTATATACGCTACTTTGTTATCTAGGTACCACGCCAGCGAAGCCGCTGGCGCAAGCTAGTGTTGGAATAAGTAGGTACCTAAGTACTTAGGTATAATGGTGGTTCATGCAGTTCATTGTGCATTGTATTACCAAGTGGTCGGAAAAATGTGGAGATAAAATTCAATCGGAAGAGATCACTTACTTCCGGTCCGCAAAGCCAAAACTAATTATCGCGATATCTTCGCTTCTACTGAACCAAAATTGATGACAAATAGTAGGTAGACATGACAAATTAGGCACTAAATGATGGTATACTTAGTTTAATCAAATGTGCAGCGGTTTACCCGGTACAGAGTTGTGCCTGCTGCGTTGACGTCAAGCCAGCAGGAAACTGTTAATTCGCAAAATATCTTATACTACAGCGGTACAAATTCTAGTTGAAATACTAGTGCTATCGCAGTCAGGCTACTCATAAGTGACTACAGTTTCAGTCGCGTTCCTTTTGAGTCGCGCCGTGGACAAAGGGGCATAATATAATAGGGAATACTCACGCACCTCAATCCTCAAAATGCCAGACTCAAAATTGACTCTTTTTTTTGCACGACTTTTGCATTTGCCAACTTGTCTTTATTTGTAGAGGCGTAGTAGAGGTACAAGGTGTTTGGTTAATGGTGGTGTAAGGTGTTTTTTTATTTTCCATTGGAAACCATGAGGAATCAAACATGAGGATTTGTTTCTTGGTACGTTGGGAACTGACAAAATATCAAATATGAATATTTTTTTCGCTGTAAATCACCCCCAAAAGATTCTGAAAATCTTAACTGATTTATCGATAGTCAGTATCGATCTTTGGAATTAAATTAACGAATGACCATAGGACTAAAATCGGTAACATTTTAGTCGAATCACGAAAGATTTGCTTCGAATGCACTATGTGACAGTGACATTTGAAATATTGAATGTAATCAACCCAGGCCTTGACAAACCGAAAAAAAAAACAACATACGGCGACCGGCGACGTCAAACCGACAGTCGAACGTCAGTCAGTATCTTCCTAGTCTGTGGACGTCAGTTAATCAGTCAAAAATCGACTTGCGGTTCTTTCTATTGGGCTGTGCTCATTTTGATGATTCTATATTTTTTATGCCTATAAGTGATGATTTCCTAAGAATATTCTTTCTAAAATGACGGAGACAGTGATGGTGAAGGAAGAGAGAGCAAGCCCGGGTCCATTTACTGAGACAAGGTAAGATCTAATTTTTACGATCGAAATTTTAGTTTATCGTAGCAAGAACGCGATACGATCCTCAATTTCACCATTTTATTACAAGAATCACATCTATGAACATATTGTCTAATGTTTTTGGGACGAGAATACAATCAAAATCGATACAGCCGTGTCTACAGAGACATGCGCGTTTTTAGATAATTATAGGACACGCCTTTCCCTTGCCCGACTTACGGGAAATACATATGTAGGTATTTCCATTTTGGTGCCTACATCTTTTAATAATCAGCACAATAATAAAATTAGTAGTGCAAAACACAAAAATAATAGAATACCTATATCTTTATTTTACACCAATAGAAAAATACAAAAACCAGGAAAAAAACTTAAAAATAGTGTGACAATGGGTGGCCTTATTGCTAAAAGCGATCTTTACCAGGCAACCTTTGTATGAAAAGAATATCTGTCTTGGCAGTTCATGTACCAAATGAAGACTATCATGTGCGAGAACTTGCTCCCTGAGTGTTCCGCACCATTACTCAGGATCAGAAAATCACAATTCTAAGCGCAGGAAGTGACAAACTTATATTTTGCGGTCACTCACATAGATATAGGTATTAAAGGCAGATAACTAAATTAATGCATGCTTTAATAATTGAAATGTTAATTAAATGTTTGTACGCCCAAGTGGCAGAATCTAGCGATCTAGACTAGTCCTATGAACTGACTGTTAAATGTACCTGTTTCACAAACATAAATGAATTACTGAATTACAGTTCTTTGTATGGTATTGACCGCAAATATAACTATGTCTCCAATTTTAGGGGTAAAGACATCAAATTCCTCAATTTTAGACTTTTTACTTTATTTATGTCGCCACCATTCCAAATTTCAGAATTATGAGGTCACTCAAATTCAAATTAAAAAAATTCAAAATAATTTTATTTGGAACAAATAGCAAATTTTACAATTTAGAAACAATAGGAACACGTTGAAAAACTGCATTAGTTAAATTAAAAACTGTATCGCAATTTCCAGCGAGGATGAGAATGTTAAGATTTTTGTTGTTCAATCATGCTGTAACGGCTCAACC
This sequence comes from Anticlea derivata, assembly GCA_947579855.1. Taxonomy (NCBI): domain Eukaryota; kingdom Metazoa; phylum Arthropoda; class Insecta; order Lepidoptera; family Geometridae; genus Anticlea; species Anticlea derivata. Next base: position 471,992 of record OX388287.1, on the reverse strand, counting down.
GATTTCGTTGAAACTTGGAATAGATAAATTTTACCCAGAATAGCATATAGGCTACTTTTTATGTAGGTACCACACTAGTGTTGGATGAATGAAGACCTAGACCGCGTATTTCCTCAGGATGTTTACCTTCAATGTTGATGTTGCTGTTTTCATAGCTAATGACGTCAGGGTCTTCAAGTCTTCAGGCTCAACCTGCCAGGCTATTTTGTAAGCAAAATGGTAATGAAGATCGCAATTTTAAGGATGGTTTTATCAATTCTAGCTACATCTGAAGTTTTTAATTCATGAAAAGGAAGAAGCTAAGGTCTTAAAGTTTTCCCTTGTCAAGTTTGGAATGTTTTGAATGTTGTTAAGATTGTTAAAATTACCTTCAAAGATGCGATCTTCATTACCATTATGCTTACACAATTGCACCACTGTTCTCATAATAAACATAATCTGCTTGAAATGTCCATCTTTCGACAGTTACACATTGCTGACAATTATCTACGATTATCAGTTCAGTTAAACAGTAAGGAGGGGGAGGTAGGGCACAGCGAGATTTTCTTGTTCCAATTTAGAGCAGCCTGCCTGGGGAGGTACCTCCGCCATACCGAAGATCGCAGCCAAATAACATGATTAGTTTCTAATAGTGTTGTGTTCCTGCGGTGAGTAAGGTTGCCAGAGCTCTCTAGGGGGTAGGGGCTTCGGGGTCGGCAGCGCGTGCGTGATGCCTCTGGTATTGCAAGCGCTCATAGGCTACGGTAACCGCTTACCAACAGGTGGGCCGTATGCATGATTGCCACTTCAGTTGTATAAAAAAAACTTTGGACAGTTACACAGTGGTGACAGTTATTAGGTTGACACCAATTAACTAAGATTATCAGTTCAGTTAAACAATAAGGGGTAGGTGACTGTACAGTGAGTGATACACAACGGTAGTTATAGGAGATCTTAGTCATCTTAGCAGTCTACACTAATCCTTTCACCACACTAGCTCTGTCACCAACGGTTATCAGCCCTTTTCAGGGCTACCACACCTCAAGCTTGTTTTCACCTAATGATGGGTGACCGAGAAGGTACCAGTGACGCAATGAGGGTTCCAGATCTTAGTAATTCCTCCTCCTCTTGTTTCTGATAGCGTTGCAGAAGAATAGAGCGAAGATTATAGCCACGACCTGAAAAAAAAAAAGTTTAAAGTACCTATCTATTTGTTAATAATTACAATTTAGTTTGCCCACTGCTGGCCATCTATTAAAGGTCCCTGGAGCCGTTGAACGGTCCCCCACTAGATTGAGCTACGACCTAATAAAGTTTGATGGCAATCGTTGGATGTACCTCTAAAAAATCTGCTTTATTGCGGTCAAATCCGTTCATATTCTATTCATTATTCATCGGATTTAGGTAGAAATCTTGTTCTCAAACTTTATAGGTACCTATTAGGGGGTGCATTTCGAAGTTTCATAGTTTCGAAATTTCGGACCATTTTGCCATGTTCTGCAATTTGGAAAGTGACGCTTCCAGTTTCGAAATTTCGAAACTGCTAGTTAAAAGTGAAAATGAAGTGAAATCTATTAAATAGTACATTTAAAACAAAATGTTGCCTTCATTGTGCGTTTTTCGGTACTAAGATTTTTTATGGAAATATGTACCCTTTTTTACTTAAATACACTTCCACATCGAACAAAAAGTCTTATTTTTCTTAATTTTTCGATCCTACATCCAGTTTCGAAATTCCGAAACTTCGAAACCAATTTCATACGTCAGTTTCGAAATTGAGAATCTATGAAACTGCAACCCCTAGTACAAAAATGTTGCAACAACACAAAAAATCGGTATATCATTTTGTGTATAAAATGAGACCCTTACGGGATACCATTCTAGTTACGGAACACGGTTAGAGGTATCACATTTTTTTTAGTTCAGGCCCTGTCTTCAATCTTTTCCTTGCTATTCTAAGTCGTAAAGTATTTTTCACTCCACGAAATTATTTTCAAAGACATTGCTGTCAACTGTTTGGCCTTTTTTTGTTTTTTTTTTAAACAAAAATAACACTTAACTGTCACATACAGTCCTAACCCCACACTAGGATTCCCTGTGTCGTGGGTATCAGAAACTACGAGTAACATGCTACCACAATACCCAGACCCGGAACAAATATCTGCAGATCATGCAAACATTTGTCCCGCAGCGTGAATCGAACCCAGTCTCAGACGGGCCCTCGCCCACACCACCGAGGTCGTCCTCTCTACTTCTTTATCGATGGTTAAAGGCCTATGTCTACTGACCTCAACGATAATGACGAATACCAGCACCCCCCCTACCGCCCCCCCAAACGTCTCGAACCACTCCGCGACCCTGGTACTGCAGCCGGTGAACGCGTCTACTTGCGAGCACTGCGCGACGCTGACGTCACCGTCGCTTACAAGGGGGTTACCGCAGCACGTGGGGGGTAGGGGCTGCGTGCCGTACGAGTCGGGGCCGGTGGTGCCGCAGCAGCGGAACTGAAAGAGTTCGCGTGTTAAATATGAATGTGGAAGGATATAAGGGAAGAGGTAGACCAAAGAAAAAATGGATAGATTGTATGAAAGACGACATGAGTAAGAAAGGAGTGAATACTGATATGACGGCTGATAGAGGGGAGTGGAAGAGAAAAACATGTTGTGCCGACCCCACGTGGAGTGGGATAAGGGCAGGGAGATGATGATGCGTTACTCGATAGCATAGACCCTAGTCCGCACTGGTGGAGTTGTGCTAGTGACCCCGCTTTCCGGTCCACACGTCGTGGGTTCGAATCCCGGTCGTGCACCAATGAATTTTCCATTCGGAAAAATTACGTGCGCTGTACTAGTCTCTCAAATGGTGCGCTCAAGTTGAAGGAAAACATCTGGGAAACATTTTATGCGAGGTAGGGCATAGCGAATTTTCTCGCTGTATATTGGAGCAGCCCGCCTGGCGAGGTACCTCCGCCTTACAGAAGATCGCAGCAAAATAACATTATTTGTTTCAAATAGTGTTGTGTTCCTGCGGTGAGTAAGGCTGCCAGAGCTCTTTGAGGAGAGGGTTCGGGGTCGGCAACGCGTGCGTACTATCTCTGGTATTTCAAGCTAGGTGGGCCGTATGCTTAATTGCCACCATAGTTGTATAAAAACATGATTGTATTTATGCTCTGAGTATGCCCTTACCGACAACTCCATGACATGGAACGCTGGGAGCTGCCCGAACGCCGACACCAGCCATTCGTCCACCGTCGCCTGTACGTGGCTTAAAACGCTGAATATCACCACCGTCAGCCATATCTTCAGGGCGGCGAGCACGCCGACAGCAATGGAGTACTGTAATTAGAATAGAATAAAATAGAAAAACGTTTAATTTTCTACCCACCACATGGGGTGACATCGGTTTCGAATCATTCGCCCCCCGATTCTACTTCATTCAGCTAACTTAACAACGCAGTGTCCAAGAAAGGACAACCGATAAACACAGATGTTTGTCTGTGTCTGGGTGTTAAATATTTATCTATTATATATATCAGTCTCTGGTACCCATAGTACAGGCTTTGCCTAGTTTGGGATCAGTTGACCGTGTGAATATGTACGGAATATTTATTATTTATTTATATTTCAAGTTTCAACGAAATCGGTTGAGCCGTTACAGCGTGATTAAATAACAAACATTCAAACATCCTCACAAACTTTCGCATTTATAATATTAGTAGGATTATACATATTCCTATAAACTCGACTTGTTCTTATCTTCGAACATATCCTGAATCCATCATCAGATCAGCTTACTATCACCATTATCACCCTTGTTGCAATGCAATTGCAACTTGACCTTATGCAAAGTTTCAACTCAAACATACAAGGCAATTCAATAAAGAAGAATACCTATAATTTGGGTGTCTTCAAGAGTAGAGTGAATAGGTTTCTTCTAGGCAAACGTGCTACAGCACCGTAGATCACATCGTCACTTAACATCAGGTGAGATTGTGGTCAAACGTTAGCCTAATTTGAATAAAAAAAAAGCTTTCAAAGAGATACTCACGGTAACAAGCATACACTGAGATTCCCTGATGGCTCCGCAACACGCCAGGAATCCGATCAGGAAGACTATTCCGCCTAGAACTATCATGCTGATGGGGACCACATTGATGGGCAGGATCTCGTTCAGCTCCTTGATGGAAACCAGAACCGCTATGCCGAGGCCGATTATCGCTACGCCCAGTAACTGGAACAGTAAGATGGTAAATAAATATACACAAAAAAAACTTGCGGTGAACTTTGCAGGCCCTGTAAAGGGGCTCAAGTAGTGATCACAATAGGCCAGTTGTGGCCGCAGTGACACCTTAGCCACATAAAGAAATAAAAAATTAACACAAAAAATACCTCTCAGAAGATGTCTAAAGGTAGTCAGAGACATGTCCGAACATTTGGCTCATGCCCTTCTTCTTCTTCACTTGGCACTTAACATTTATCCTACATTTTCAGAGAAAAACTTACACATCGTGCCTCCGGCATATATTATTTGGAAGTATTTTTACCACAGATTTTCATATAGCCTTAGTTTTTGTTTATTGGTAATATTGTATTGAACCGCATACCATGATGTCGTCTACATACTAGTATTAAAACTCACCGAAAACGCCAAATTCACAATAAAAAGCACATACTTCACGATAAACTCCAAACACATTTTTACGGCTAGTTTATAACTAGATTTAAATAACTACAAACAGTGGTAGTAGAATTCTAAATTTCCTAAAAAAAAAGGAAATTGTTCCGAATCGTGTGCAAAGTATCACAATACAAATAGATTTGGCTGATATTTTTATGTACATCAGCTTAAATAAAATAGGTCGATAGCGTAGATTAGATTGTGGCTATCTTTCGTAGAATCGAATTAGTTTTTAGATGTGAAAGGTGTAGAGGATAAGGATTGAGAAAAGTAAGCTCAGATGGTTTTGGCTTGTAGAGACGATGACCCAACTTGTGTATAAGGGGAGTGCGAATAGGACTGTTGTAGAAAAACGCTTGGGACTAAATTCTAAACTCGGTGATAAATTTTGTGGACGTTTCTTTTATGGATTACTAGTTTCCGCCCGCGGCTTCGCTCGCGTGGTACCTACATAAAAAGCCTATAAATAGCCTATATGTTATTCTAGGCATAGAACTTTTCCTATTTCAAGTTTCAACGAAATCGGTTGAGTCGTTACGGCGTGATTGAACAAACTTTTGCATTTATAATATTACTAGGATGGTAGGATTGGTCATTATACGTCGAGCTGAGTACTGTAACTGAGTACGAGTGTTCGGACCGACAAATATATTATCTCTTTACGATTAACAATAGGTTTTCCCTTCATTAGTCATATTGTAGATAAAATAACATATCTTTTGTAATCTATCGATCTGCTAGATATTGGAACGCCCGCGAATTTGTTGACGACCTCGGTGGCGACGCATGGGGTGCGGGTTCGATCACCGCTGCGGGACAAATGTTTGCATGATCTGCAAATATTCGTTTCTGGTCTGGGTGTTGTCGTAGCATGGTACTCGTAGTTTCTGACAAACGACACAGGGAATCCTAGTGTAAATTGGAGATAAATAATGTGCGTTTGTTGACCTTATTGTTTATGCTACGAATTTTGGAAATTCGTCATTTTTCATTGACAAAACTCTATGTAAAAATCTGCTGTTTTGGAGGTCAAATCAGTTCAAGCTCAATGAATCAGCTTAGGAAACAATCTTGATGCTGAACTTCTCTTACGTTTAGTGATTAGTTATAAATATTATAAGAATATAAAAAATTGGTGATTTGAGAATGTTTGTGCAAAAAAAAAATTCAATATTTAGAATTTCGCTAAAGTTCTTTCTTTTTTTTGATAGAATAACCTTTTCGGGATGATACCATCCCATACATGTTATAAATCACCTTTTATAAGAACAATTATTAATTTAGCGTGTTTCTTCTATTTCAGTATAAAGTTGGAGCCATGCGACGACGGCGATCCGGCGCCAAGTTTCCAAGAAGTACCCATTCTTCCTGATGCTGCTGTTAAGAAGGAGCCTTTGGATGAACAGGTAACTTTAATTTCATCATCATTTCAGCTGTAGGATGTCCACTGAACACGGCCTCCCCCTCAGATTTCCAGAGCGACTTCCTATGCTTGCTTGCTTGACACTGATTCTTTCTTGCTCATCCTGTATTAGGTCAGTGAGCGGGTTGAGGTATGGTGGCCCTGTAAAGCGCCTATGACCATCAGTTTTATAAGCTCTTATTTATTAGGGATTATAATTAGATAACTTTTCTTTTGAGCCTCACCTAGTTCGATCGGCACCACACTGAAGCTTTAAATTCCATTTTGTGAAAAAGGATCATCGAAAAAAATGATAGGCACCATGCCGTGTTTGTTGCCTGATTCTTGTAGGCTTGGTCGCGAGGAACAGGCGTAGCATCACCTAGTTTCTAAGACGTTTCAAAGTGATCCTAATGATTTTATTGAAATAAATGCCTGTTTAATTTTTATTTTTTGTCAGTGAAAGAATCATTGTAGTGAAAGGATTAAAGTGCGCCTCTTAGAGGCACCTTTCTATCATGTGGGGGGATTTGCCCACTCACCACGCTGGGTTTCGGGTTGGCGAGCAGAGTTAGAGCTATCGTTGTTGAAATAGGGGACGCTGCTGCCCATCCCCTAGCTTTTCTCCCTTAGTAGCCTCTTACGACATCCACTGGTAGGTAGATATGGCGGGGCCACCACGGTAACTTTATCTTTTATTCACTGGTTCTTTCTTGGTCATCGTGCTTTAAGGTTAGTGAGCAGGTTTAATATGGTGGCCCTAAAATGGGGCAACGACCGTTGGTGAACGAACCAGTGAGGTGGAAGAAGTGGGCATCGTAAAGGCTCCTTTCGTTCACATGTAATGTCGTTTTTTTCTTCTACAAGTAAGGTGTCAATCAAGCTCTCGGTCTACCTGTTGGTAAGTGGTTACCGTAGACTATGAACGCTTGCAATACCAGAGGCATAAAGCACGCGTTGCCGACCCCAAACCCCCCTTATATGTAGAGTACATTTTCCATAACTAAAATCCATTGGTGCACGATCGGGATTCGAAACCGCACCGTTTTCTTTTCAGCCGGACAATCGCCCGTCACGCCACTGAGGATGTAACATTTTTTTTGTTTTTTCAGCTTTACAATGATCAAAATGGCGCCTCTGCACTACAGAACGTGAATTATTTCGATAGCAGTAAGTATTTATATACAAAACTAGCTTCCGCTCGCGGCTTCGCTCGCGTGGTACCTACATAAAAAGTAGCCTATATGCTATTCTAGGTATAGAACTTCATCTATTCCAAGTTTCAACGAAATCGGTTCAGTCGTTACTGCGTGATTGAACAACAAACATCCAAACATCCTCACAAACTTTCACATTTATAACAGGATATATGACCAGATATTTGCAGATCATTCAAACATTTGACCCGCAGCGGGAATCAAACCCGAATGTTTTCCCACTATTCAGACCATTCTGTATAACAAAACCAATTTGAGTATTGCTTGCTTATCTTGTCACTGATTCTTTCTTGGTCATCCTGTTTTACTTCAGGGCCAGGAAAAGGGCTTATGACTGTCGGTGTAAGAATCAATGTAGTGAAAGGATTCTAGTGCGCCCCTCAGAGGCTCCATTCGTGCACACATTGGACTTAAACTTGGCTGAGCCGTTTTTGATGTACCTCCTCCTCAATTTCAGATGCGATATCCGAGCACTTCCTCGCCTTCTCACCAAAGAACAAACACAACTGCCAAATCTGCTTCAAATCATTCGCAAACAACGCCAACCTACACCGCCACACCTTGATCCACAGTCGGGTAAAAGTAGAATGTAATACATGTGGTAAGCAATATGTCAGCCAGGAATTACTAAACAAACATGCCGAGAAGCATGACCCACAGAAACGGTACCCATGCGATGTCTGCGACAAGAAATTCAAAACAACATCAAATTTGATGCAGCACAAGCGAGTGCACATGACCGAGAAACCCCACAAATGTGGATTGTGCAACCGGGGCTTTGCAATAAAGGCTAACTTACTTAGACACCAGGGTAAAAGCAGTTGCAAGCCCATCATCGATGGACCACTAATATGCCATGTTTGTAATAAGGTATTCCAAAAGAAATTTTCACTAAAATCACATTTAAGGAAGCATGATACGGACAAACCGTTCATATGTGACATTTGTGGCTTAGATTTTAAGTATAAAAGTGCTATAATCAGACATATGTCATGGCACTCCGGCTCGAGGCCATACAAATGTCCTTTTTGCTCGAAGACATTCACCCACTCCGGTCTGATTAAGCCACACTTAAGAACACACACCGGTGAAAAACCGTACCAATGCTCTATATGTCTGAAACTCTTCACCCACAAGCATAACATGGAACGGCACAAGATAAACCATGGCAGGATTAAACGACTCGTATGTGATATTTGCAACAAAAAGTTTCCTCGGGAGAGCAGATTGATTTACCACATGAAGACTCACACGAGTGAGAAGTTCTTTGACTGTGGCATGTGTGATAAGCAATTCACTCATAAGAGTAATGTTATAAGGCATTATGAGAGGAAGCATCCCGGTAATAAGTATAAAGGTAAGGACACCGATGCATCGGTGGCTTTGAAGGTTTGGGAGCGAGTTAAGGGCATGTTGAATCCTCATTATGATATTTATCAGCAACCTGAAGAGATTTTGGGGTGATAAATAGTTTAATTGAGGAAAGACGAGTGACAAACAAACAAATACAAGGTGATTCATAATATGTATTCCATCCCGAAAGGGGCTTATTCTACAACCAATTGGCAATAAAGTTTGTTCTACGACTTTTGTAAATTCGAAATTTTTCATTGAAAAAACTATGCGACAATCAGCTGTTTTGGGGTCAAATCAGGTCAAACTCAAAGAATCAGCTGTTTTAGGTAGTAATCTTGATTCCGATTCTTGTACGTTTAGTTATTAGTTCTAAAGATTATAAAAATACCAAAAACAGCTAAGAGGAGAAAGCTTGAGAAAAAAAATTAAAATGAAAATATTGATGTTTTTTCACTAATATTATTTATTTTTGTTGATAGAATTTGTTGTTCCACAATATGTATGCTATCCCAAAAGGGGCTTATTCTACAGCCAATTGGCATTAAAGTTTGTTCTACGACTTATCGATATTTTTCATTAAAAAACACTGCAAAAATTTGCTGTAAGTAGGAACTTGACTCAACTTGTAAGTGTAATATTTAGCTATAAAGATGAAAGAAACACCAAAAACAGATGAATTAAAAAAGTTTTGGAATAAAATATACTGGTAATTTTGTTTTACTTATTGCAAAATTAACTTATTGCGGAATACCTTGTAATTTTTCAATAACATCGAAAAACTAAAGATAATTTATGTAAATTGATAGAATCTGTAATAAATTATTTAATGTTGTATTAATAAGTTTGTATATAAATTATAACTCTTGCTAATTGATCTGTTGTCTTCAAAATCACTTGCTCAGATTTGTTAGGATATCCTACTAGACTAGGGGGTAGTCAGGGCAAATCTACTACTCCACCATATACCTAACCTAACATCATACTAATAATATAAATGCGAAAGTTTGTGAGGATGTAAAGATGTTTGTTACTTTTTCTCACCGCAACGACTGAACAGATTGAAATGAAATTTGGAATGTATGTAGTAAGTAGACTTGAATAACATAATTATATGCTACTATCCGGGTACCACTCGAGCGAACCCGCGGTCGGAAGCTAGTTAAGTATAAATGCCAATATTCATAGCTCATAAGAAATATTTATAGGTACCTAATACATAATTTATATAAACATCCTGTATACTCAACCACATATTCTTCTTGTGTCACTGATTCCTTCTTAGTCATTCTGTATAAGGTCAGTGACCAGGTTGAGGTATGTGGTGCATGAAAGGAGCCTCTAAGGCGCACTTTAATCCTTTCACTACACTGATTCTTTCATCGACTGTCATAGGCCCTTTTCAGGACCACCATACCACAACCTGGTCACTGACCTAATACAGAATGATCAAAAATCGTAATCATTGTTACTTTGAAATCTGAAACTGTGTGACTTTATTAAATTTCACCTGTATAAGATATGCTTAGATCTCGTATGCCCGATTTCACCAACTAATTTCTAGTTTATTGTGTAACTTATGCATAGATTTTCTTGCAAGGTGGTTCATAATATGTATACCATCCCGATGATGGATACATATGGATAGGGGATGGGCAGCAGCGTCCCTCATTTTAACAACGATAGCTCTAAATGCGCTCGCCAACCCGCATGCCCAGCGTGGTGAGTATGGGCAAATCCCCCCACATGATAAGGAATTTGCTCTGTCTGTGGGGGAGGCCATGTTCAGCAGTGGACGTCGTACGGCTGAAATGATGATGATGATGATACCATCCCGAAACATCCTACTAATATTATAAAAATGAAAAATGTTGAATTTATAAAAGTCAGAAAAAACTTTACTGCCAATAGGGTAGCATATTATGAATCACCTTGTTTTTCCATGCAAACTTTGAACCTAGGTATTAGTTGGTAAAATCGTGCAAAAACTTTATATATTAAATAATAATTAACTACAAACATAAGTAGGTACTAGGAAATAGGTATCACAATGCTTTTATCCAATAAACGTAAAATTGTTAATTATTTTTGTATTTTCATTTCAACCTTAGCGACATCGCAATTAATGTGGCAATCTGCAGGCCACACGACTTAAAATAAGACGATAAAAACATTTTTGAATGAAATGGCAATCGGTATGCCAAATAAAAATTATAAAAAAAGAGATTTGGGATTGTAGGATGTTCAAGACCTATCGTCGTGGCATTTTATAAAGGTTGCCTTTCTACCAACTGATGATGAATGAGCCATTAATTTAATGATTTTTATTGATATTTTTAGGACTAACCCGATATTGATACATATTATGAATCGCCTTGTATTTATAAATAAATAAATAAATAAATATTCCGGACATATCACAAATTGTCAACTGATCCCAAACGAGGCATAGCCTGTACTATGGGTACCAGAGACTGATATACATAATAGATATATATTTAACACACAGACACAGGACAAACATCTGTGTTAGTCACAAATGTTTGTCCAGTGCGGGAATCGAACCCGCGACCTCTAGCGCAGAAGGCAGAGTTACTACCTACTGAGCTATGAGGCCAGTCCAAACTTTTGTTATTGGCTACTTTTTATTAGTATTGGCTACTTTTTAACCGCGTACCGAGCCGCAGGCGGAAGCTAGTTGTAAATAAAACATGGTTAAAATGACACAATTTTTATTAAAAATACACATTAAGAGGTGGAAGAAGTGGGCATCGTAATCGGCTCCTTTCGTTCACATGTCATGTCATTTTTTTCTTCTACAATTAAGGTGTCAAACAAGCTCACGTTCTACCTGTTGGTAAGTGGTTACCGTAGCCTATGAACGCTTGCAATACCAGAGGCATAAAGCACGCGTTGCCGACCCCAAACCCCCCTTATATGTAGAGTACATTTTCCTTAACTAAAATCCATTGGTGCACGATCTGGATTATCGGGTATCGAAACCGCACCGCTTGCCTTTCAGCCGGACAATCGTCCGACACGTCACTGGAGTCGTAACATTTTTTTTTGTTTTTTCAGCCTTACTATGATCAAAACACATATTATGATTCGCCTTGTATTGGCTCCTTTTTTAACCGCGTACCGAGCCGCAGGCGGAAGCTAGTTGTAAATTATGTTAATTTCATTATATGACTGGCTTGATAGCTCAGTTAGTAGTAACTCTGCCTTCTGCGCTAGAGGTCGCGGGTTCGATCCCCGCACTGGACAAACATTTGTGTGATAAACACAGATGTTTGTTCTTTGTCTGGGTGTTAAATATGTATCTATTATGTATGTCAGTCTCTGGTACCCATAGTACAGGCTATGCCTAGTTTGGGATCAGTTGACCGTGTGAATATTTATTATTATTCACGTATATTTATCTAAAATCTCATTTATAAAATACATTTTTTACTACAAAAGTACAACAAAAATATCAAAAAAGAATATCAAAACAACTATTATAGTAAAAAATATATATAAAAATGGAGAACCACGGACCGCGAAGCTCGGCTCAAGCGGTCGGTGGCTAGGGCTGCAGAGAGAGGAACCTCCTGACTATGCGTTTATTATTATTATTATATTATAAATAAAACAAGGTTCAAAATGACACAAATTTTATTAAAAATACACATTACGATTTTGCTTTAAGGCTAAATACATGAGTGAAGTACAATACCCCAAGCTACAATACAAAATACATGTCGTTATACGTAAAAAAAATCTTATTGGAAAAAATATATGTTGATTGTACAAAATTATTTCAACTGCTATAATTAAGTTTTTATAAAAAAAAAGTGGCAGCTCAATTCTTATGAACTATTAAAATTGCTCCAACAAATCATATGACACTAAACATAAATCTATGTGTGTAGTCAAGACGTCAAACTCGGTGTAATCATGGCGTCAAAATTCGTCAAGCGTAAGCATAGTAGATAAGTTTGCCCCTAGGCATTTGTCATGTTTACCCAGTTTACCCCACAATAGGGTCATTGAAGTATTTATTTTACAGGTCAGAGTAAGAGATATAACAATTACTAGAATGTTATTAAAATTAACTAATTATCATAAATAATAGATTTCTTAGCTAAAATTATACTTCTAAAATGGTCTTAAAAATAATTAGCAACCTTTTTAAAATGGTGTTTGAGCACCTTCAGTTTGTCGGCAGCGTTATCAATGGACGGAACAAAATATTTAATCACTAAGAAATATAATGTATTTTTCGTTTACCTAACTATTTACGACACGTATTTATGTTACATACGTAAAATGACAGTTTGGATTTGAAAGGCATATTATTGTAGGGCCATTTACACCGCTACATAAATAAATAATAAATAGTACGTCTGATTGGTTGATTTTGATTAGACTGCGTAAGGGTAAGTTTAAAAAAAAATCGAGTCTTAACTTGTCCCATTATTGAACGGTTAAATATGAAGCCTCCACTTAAACCCTGATTCAAATAAATAAAACTAAAATATAGTAACACTGTACATTGTCAAAGTGAATTAAATATGTAGGTGCCTATATTCAATAAGTATAGTGATGTTTTTAGCTGTTTTTAAGTATAAAATAGTTTGATGATTTCTATAAAATTCATACATGTAAAGTCTACAGAAATATAAATAAAATTACAAAATCTTAAATTCTAAACATTAAAAATGGAAAACATGGTAATGTGCGTGTCGATTAAGGCACAATCAAATTATAAAATAGCTTGCATAACCTTAAGATAATATAGTTTTATAAGCACACACGTTTCTTAAAACTACTTAGAAAAAAATGAGATTGCTAAAACTTGATCCTTCGATAAACATTATTTTGCAAGCATTTAATTTTAACTCTATGGCTCTTTTATAAGAAATTAACATTTTATTATAAGTACTCAAAAGATCAAGCATACATTATATTTATTTAAATATATTTTTAGCTTTAATATTAATTAATATTTTTCAATATCGGTGGATACCCAATATAAATTAATTTATTTATTTTTTGTGATGTGTTTTGTTTCTAAGCTCTCTATGGTTATTTATTTGTTTGTTTATGCTTTTTTTAATGTTGGTTGGTTTTACATGTTCGGATTTCTTGAAAGAGGTTGATACATGTCCTACGTTGAGCTGTCTTTAAAATGACATAATTTAAAAAGACTTCGTAAACGCACCCCAATTTTAAGATTCTAATATATTTCTTGAAACTGCAACCTCCCATCTGTATCATTTTGTACCACACGATTAACAGTTTTTATGCAGTGTATGTAACATCCCCTGGTACAGGGTAAATGTAACTTACATATTTGTATTCTTCAAGTTACCTTTACCTATAGTTAACAGATTTATGCCGGTTTCTGTAACCCTGGTGCAGGGTAAACGTAACTTATTAGTATGCTTAAAGTTATCTTTACCCCTACTATTGTGAACAAACAGATTTCTGTATCGCCCCTAATACGGGGCATATGTAATTCATTAAGTTCGCTTTACCCCTTTCTGCCCTACGATAACAAATCTTTTTTATGCATTTTCCTTTACGTCCTTTTGCCCCTGGTCAGTATACACAATTTCTGCGTACTCCGCGAAGGCAGGTGGCGGTTTTTCAGCTGGTGTCTGCTCGGAGAGTGCTAGGGTGGCATACACAACTTTGTCTTCGGCTGGCTGAAAAATACAAAATAATATCACAAAATCATATAAAGTTTTTAATTTTTTTATCTTTGCATGGTAGACAAACATCATTTCAGTTTTTGTTTATTATCTAACTATTAATATGGCGGATAAATTAAAACAACGATTTAGAGAAATCGTTCCACGGTCTAACTGGTCCCATAGTCCTTATTATCTGGTCCCATGGTCACTTCCTGTTAGTTAACCACTACATTTTCTAAAATTAAATTTAAAAAAAAAAATCGGTTTGGTTCAATGTATTTCAGGACTTTTTGGCGGGAACTTGAGAAAATGATGTTGTGCTCTCAATTTATTTTACAAAACTAGTGTTAAATTGAATAATATTATGTGATTATGGTGGTGTTTTGCGTAATATTGTTTGAGTAAACCGCACAAGTGAAGTGAAATGAAATGATTGCGTGTATCGTCATTTTTCGAGTTGGCGCCAATAGGTCCCTCCAGGTTTTAGTAAAATAGCCACCATTATATCTTACTAAAACTGAACTTGACTTGACTTGACGGCGACTTGACGATGATAAACGAAAGAAAATGAAGAAAGATAAACAAATTAACAAGAAAAAATACACGTAAGACTTGGCGGTAAGGCCTAGATGCCATAGCCAGCCCGAAAGGGAAGCACATTAAAAAAAAAACAATGTATTTCAATAATACCTATGCTTTTTTCCAAACCTCTTAAGAACTGTTCAGTACATAACTGTCCGCGTCTTATAATTTTTTTTATGTAACATGGCGTTAGAGATACTTCTTACCACGACAGAATAAAAAAATAGGTACCTTGTCCTCGTCCTCCTGCGGTGCAGCCTCCGTGGCTTGAACCTTGTCCTTCCTCGGCAGCGCAGCCAGCACTCTGGCACTAAGCTGCGCGAGTCGTGACCTTTCCTTGCCCCCAACTGCGCTTTCGGTGTCACTACTGACGCAAAAACAATCATACAATCAAAAACATTTAACTAATGTGTGACGCAAAAATGATTGTACAAGGTGATTCATAATATATATGCTATCCTGAAAGGGGCTTATTCTACACCCAACTGGCAATAAAGTTTGTTCTACGACTTTTGGAAATTCGTAATTTTTCATTGAACAAACACTATGCAAATATCTGCTGTTTTGGGGTCAAATCAGTTCAATCCAATGAATCAGCTGTTTTTTTGGAGATAATATTTTTTTTGTTGTTGATAGAATAGCTCCTTTTCGATAGGTGTGTACATGCTATGAATCACCTTGTTTAAATGAAAATTTGATGTATGTTCGCAATAATATAATATTTTGTTCATAAATACTAGAAACAAAGATAAACTCGCTGTTTCCACAATAGGCTCACTAGGGTTAGTAAATCCTATAAAGGGTAATGTGTACGCTTCTATAACAAGGTCCCAAGTGATGTGCTGAAGCTGAATAAGAAGAAAAAAAAACGCGCGCCGTGGTTTCTTGTCTGTTATTCTAGGCTTGGTCGCGAAGAACAGGTGCAAATTCATTAGATATAAGACGTTTCAAAATGATCCTTGCTATTTCAATAAATTAATGAATGTCCCATGACAACTTGTTCCGTAACTTACCTAATCTTACTTCGTCTCATGCCGTGCTTTTTTGTCGTTTTCTCCAGGAGCCCATGCTTATTTACTAGTCCCATCTAATTCTTGTTTATAATTATCTACCTACACATGGTATTCGAAGTCGTCACTCACCCAATTTTTAGTTAACTTTATAGCAATTGCGATATATATAGTATCAGTTTAATGTCGTAAAATATGTTTGAGTGGAACTAAGCACACCTAGTTTGAGTAACGACTGAGAATACCATGTGTAGGTAGATAATTATAAACAAGAATTAGATGGGACTAGTAAATAATCATGGGCTCCTGGAGAAAACGACAAAAAAGCACGGCATGAGACGAGGTAAGATTAGGTAAGTTGTCATGGGACAAAATGATTATATGAGTAAGAGTTAAACAAAAATTCGATGCAAAAATTAATTTAAAAAAAAAGAAGATTTTGAGGTTAAGTGAAAATTTGTCATGGGACGAAATAAGAGTAGGAATCGAAATGCTGTGGGGAGAGTATTTTTAACCCTTATCATTTCACTGCTGGGCAATGGTCTTTCCGATATACTATATAGATTTTAATGAGGGTAATTGAAAAAGCCATGCAATTAAAAGTAAATAAATTTAAAAACGTACATCGTAGTAAGCGGGTTCCCCTCTAAAAGCACATCCCCTGCCGGTGTCCTTGACAAAATATACTTTATTTACATAACTATACAATACATTACAAAAGGTAAAGTTATAAGCAAAATTATATCATGCCTTTTTTTTTAAATACAAGCTGATTCATTACATGTATTCCATCCCGAAAGGGGGGGGTTATTCTATCAACAAAAAGAAAGAACTTTAGCGAAAAAAAAACATTATTTTGCAAATTTTTTTAAAATCATTTTTACAAAACTTTCTCAAATTACCTCTTTTTGGTATTTTTATAATTTTTATAACTAATTACTTAACGTACGAGTAGTTCGGCATCAAGATTACTACCTAAAACAGCTGATTCATTGAGTTTGAACTCATTTGACTGGCCTCATAGCTCAGTTAATAGTAACTCTGCCTTCTGCGCTAGAGGTCGCGGGTTCGATCCCCGCACTGAACAAACATTTGTGTGATAAACACAGATGTTTGTTCTGTGTCTGGGTGTTAAATATTAATCTATTATGTATATCAGTCTCTGGTACACATAGTACAGGCTATGCCTGGTTTGGGATCAGTTGACCGTGTGAATATGTCCGGAATATTTATATTTATTATTTATTGTATGACCCCAAAACAGCAGATTTTTACATAGAGTTTTCTCTATGAAAAATGTCGAATTTCCAAAAGTCGTAGAACAAACTTTATTGTCAATCGGGTGTAGAATAAGCCCCTTTCGGGATAGCAAACATATTATGAATCACTTTGTATACAGTGTGGGATACACAGCGGTACACACCGTGGGACACAGTGTGCGGCCATGCTACATGGGGGCGGATAAGTACTTTAAATATTGACGTTAGGAAGTTTTACTTAAGAGACGAGACTTCGAGACGTTTCTTCCTTTTGAATGCGTATAATTTATTAAAAAAATAAAGGAAATTCTCGATTCCCAACTTCAATATTTGAAGTACCTACTTGCTCTATGTGACATGGCCGTGGGACACACTGTAGACGATTTTGGCATAGTACTTACTCATATAAATTACGTAAAGTAGGCATTATTAAAAAAAAATATTGTTACCTATATTATAGTTTTATTTTAGCCTCAAATTGTTATGAAGGTAATTAGGGACCAATTTATAATCAATGTACCAATAGCCAGTTGAGGGTATGTACTCGTAGGAGGTAGGGAAAAAAATTTAAAATGAAAAAGGAGTTAGTCGCTTCAACGAGAAATCACAGAAAAACATTAATATAGTTAAACATTAATTATTATACATTTAATGTTATTTTAAAGTAAAGTAAAGTAAAAATTTATTGCTTGAAATACATGTAGATAGTTACAGAGGTGTTAATGTTATTATAAAATGGAATCAATGTATTCTGCCATGTTATGGTGTGCAATATTTCGTTTAACAGTATATAATTAAAAATAATGTCAAGTTCAAATTAAAAATTCATAATAAAAAAAAAAATTAAAAAGAAAAAAAAAAAAAAGCAATCAATAAATTAGCTAAACAGATTGAATAAAAAATTTGTCTTTAAGAAATTCCTCAATAGAGTAATAACATTTTTTTTCCAAAGTGATTTTCAACTTTCTCTTTTACAACTTTATTAGGAGTATATAATGTTATATAAATAAATCAAATGTACTTACGATTCTCCGGAACTCTTCGTGTTGTCGCGTCTTCTGCCTGGAAGACGTGATTAAACAAATCATGTTAGTTCTACAGTAGTAACCGATCACGTTCGCATTCACGTGAAGGTGACATCAGTCATTTACGCGTTGCACACCGGCGAATTCTTTATTTCCTACTAATATTATGAATGCGATAGTTTGAGAATATTTCGCTGTTTGTGGTGCAATTACACCGTACCGGCTCAACCAATTTCTATAAAACTTGGTATAGATAGAGTACTTTGTCTTTATTAGCATATAAGCTACTTTTTAGCTCGGTATCACACGAGCAAAGCCGCGGGCACAAGGTAGTGAATCAAGGAGCTAACGAGCAAAAAAGTTACTTCAAGTATAAATGTTCAAACATTGAGATAGGTATTAAAGAGACTATCCACTTGTTTATTTAAAAGGAAACAATACGTTCTCTTATTTTAATAAATACTTTTTATTCAAATTGTTTTATTTTAATATTATAATAATAACGTAGTGGTACATAAACATTGATTATTTAAAACCGAATATTTAGTTACTTTAATCATTCATACAAGTATTTTTTTAAATATTTTATAAATGTTTGATTTTTGTCAAAAGCTAATTAGGTACCCACTGTACAAAAAGGGTACCTAGTACTTTAATAAGTTTGGTATCAAAAAATCTGTATGCATTTGTAAAAGGTTTACAAGCAAATTATGTTTAGGTAAAATTGTAAATGTAGTGAAAATTGGCAGTGTTCATAATTATCGGGAAGTTTGTGCAAAATTATAAACTAAACTGGTACAAAAATAAATTCTTACAAATATTTTTAAAAAATACTCAAAATCACAACGGTGACTTATCCTGCTAAGCTTAAAACAAAATTGTATTATAAAATATTTTACAAAACATTTTTCAAGAATGTTTCAAGTTTTTTTTTACAAAGTTTAAGAAAATTATTAATTAATAATGTGTAGCTCCTTTGTATTCTTAAATGGGTATGTAATTACCTAATTTAAAAATAAATAGTATGCCTGTAATTTTTGAAAAAGTACCTGGTTATTATACAATTCAATTATTTTAAGTATTAAGTTGTTACAGGTAAAATAAACTTCTTTTTTTATATAATAGGTAATATGTACATAATAAAGGTGGTACGAACACATTCAAATTATAAAAATATTTTTGTGACTGACAAAGTATTATAAACCTGTGGTGCAATGAATTATATCTTATATATATATATCTTATTGTCATTTCTGTTTTAGTAGAAAAAAATGGGAGTTTTATTCTAATTGCGATCTCGCTTTCATGGGCTTATGACGTTTCATAAGAATATCTTAAGTTCAAAGATTTACTGTCTTTGTCAGTCACATTGAACTAAAACACTAAAACTATTTGAGAAGTTATATTGATACTAGAAGGATTAATTATTATAATAAGTTCGACAAAGTGATCCATGTACTTTTAGATCTCGTTACATTTAAAATTAAGTTCTTTTTTGCACACTTATGTAACATAATTAAAGCAGACTGCTGAAGCATCAAACAATAATATTTCCTATTTATCTGAATCTTTTTAGTAAAACACTTAAAACTAAACTGTGTCAAGATCTCTAATTCTATCAATGAAAGTTCTTAATTATTATTTCGCGTTGGGATTCGTTGTTACTTTAGAAGAATTAAAAAAGAGTTACGAGATTCATATATCCGCTACATAAACATTTAATTAGAGAGAGATAATACAATTGAGAAACAATAAAAACAGTTTTTATTATTTTTTGGTATTTTTTTTAAGTTTAGTGTAGTTATTACATTTCTCAATTGTATGGTAGAGATACAAAGTTGGACAACATTAAGAGAGAGACATTACTCATAGAATCTATAAACGCTCAGTCAAACTTTATTTAAGATGATTCAGACTACTAGTAGACTCTTCTGTTAACGGGTCTGACTAAGCGTTTAAGAATTATCAATACAATTTCATTACTATATTTTTGTAATTATTTAACTACTAAAATTAATAGTGCGCTAACTTCAATAATCTCTTTACAAAATTCGAAAATCCTGAATGTTACATTTAGAATACACTTTTTAAAAATTATTAAGTAAGTAACAATTTGATTTTAAATACATCTGGCACTATGAAATTAAATACGTCAGATGAGATTTCCGAAAACGATGTCACTCGGTTATTATAAAATAACTATCATCATAATTTTTACCCGACTGTCTAGAACGGTAACGATTTCTAAACATTTTACTTAAAATGTAGACGAAAATAGACTACATTTTACTTGAAGATGTAGTCAAGAATAAACTACATTTTTAAGAAGCATTAACATCGTTGAAAATAAGTAAAAAAAAACACTAGCAAAACTAATAATAAACAGAGATCTTTATGAAACTAAACATAAGTCCCCTTACTGATAAACGCTAGTTTAATTTAAGCATTTGTTTAAGGTGCCTGTCACTGTTTCTCAATATATAATAGTAAGAGATGGCAATACTTTTTGCATTGTTTATCTTTCGAACAATAACTTTAACTTGTTTTTTTTTTAACTTTGTGTCGAGTGGCTTGAGTTTCGCTGACCGAGTGACATCGTAAACTTACAAATTTACACAGCCGTGTCCGGCTTTTTCTCGGGATGCTTGGTGTCCCCGTTGCTGATATAGTCCCCGTGGTCGTGGGACGGGTTCTCAGAGCCCTTGACGTCGTCGTGAGAGGGCAGGGGGGCCTCGGAGTCAGCTCCGTCGGGAATGTCGGTTCGGTGCGACCGGCCTGCCACATACCAATAGTTTAGCGATCAAGAACTGTACTCTCAACTGTTACACGATGTTGTTATTTACTATGATTTGAGGTTAGAAGCGGTGGTTAGCACAAGCTGTGCTGGTGAAGAGTCTCTCCTGCTAGCATTTCCTTTAATTCGTATTTTTCGCCCAATTTGAGGCTACTACGCTCTTGCGAGTAAAATACGTATATTATTTTTAACTTTGAAGACATGTGACATGTGCACGAAATGTGCCTCTAAGGCGCGCTTTAATCCTTTCACTACACTGATTCTTTCACTGACGGCCATAGGCCCTTGTCAGGGCCACCATACCTCAAACCTGGTCACTGACCTAATACAGGATGACCAAGAAAGACAAGCAAGCAACTATACTTTCCCGAATAGAATCTATTGAAAAAGGTCACCAGTATCACCAGTCACTTCATCAGTCAGTCGATTCAAAATTGTATCGACATCTGTGGTAGTGATGAATTATATAATTAAAATTATATATAAAAAAACCCCATGAAATAATGACTTCGCTATGATATTATCAAGATAATACTGAGATTGTTGGAATACCCAATTTTAAATTAACTGTTACCTAGAGCTGTTACTGTTAGTTGCTTCAAATCCCTATACCAGAGTGGTATAGGATACCTATAGCTATCCTATACCACTCTGGATACCACACCAAACCACAGTGAAAGATGATGTTAATATTGTCAAGCTGTTGAAAGTAAAAATTAAAATATCTTTTTGGAATTAAATCAGCTTGAAAATATTAAAAAGTGCAAGAAAACCACCATATTTTATAAACCGTCACCAATATAGTCAAAGGTATTAAAGTTTACATCAAAATAAATGTTTTAAGAAGATTTTTTATTAGAAACGAATGCGTTTTGAAATTTTTACTTAATAATATTATTATCATAATGCGGAAAAACATGCAAAATATTAGATCTTAAACGATGCAGCCAAGCTTAGAAGTAGGTTAGAGAAAAACATTTAACATGCGTTAGAACAAATTTCATAAACAAGTTAGTATCATGCAAATTTTCAGTAAATTTTCGAAAGTTCTTGATCGCTCAAACTTTGCTGTGGCACAAACAATGCGAAATCTTACACTAAATTTATATAATTTCTAATTATACTATATATACTACATATACACATAAACACTGCCAATTTGCACATTTTTCATAATCAAGCCAAACATTCTATGAACCTACAGCGATTATTTTAGTAATGTATGTTTTATAATTTTGCAGGTGACAAGCTTCACAAAATAGTGATTTATTATTCAGTTCACCACTTTACCTATCGACGAGCTCGACAGCCTGTCGGAAAGTATTATGTTAATATTTTCAAAATTCATAACATTAGGTACCTACTTGCATGCCTAAGTACTTTGATGAGGACGTAATAGCGATTCCAAAAGCATGGTAAATGTAATAATAATTAGTTTACTAATAATATCGACAAAAGTTATATTAAATCGATATTATATTGTAAACTGGCTTCTGGACGATAAATGTTTGGGATTGAGTTAAGATAAAAAACTACAACAAAATACAAATAACTACAAAAAATGGTGTGAAATGGAGTCAAAAATAAAATAATAGTGAAAGAAATTTAATAGATATTTAATAATCAAAGAATGAGAGGCCGAATAAATAACAATACGTGCCATTTTTAACAGGTTTCAAAAGATAAATAATAGAAATGTGATGCGGGATGCAAGAATTTGAACTCCAATTAACACCAAATGTGAATAAAATAAACTAGAACTTACCGGCAAAGCACCATCTGTCGGTGGCGAAGGCGAACACGACGAGGGAGACAGCAATCAGTAAGACAAGGACGGCGATAACTATGCCCACGATGGCCCCGGTATCTAGCTCCACGCCTGAGAAAAAGTGTATATTTTTTTATTAAGTAATAAATTAGTAATTTTTTATAAAAATGACAATAAAAATTTAATAAATATTATATAAATTAAAAAAGTTGTTTATCTATTTTAATTTTAAAAAGAGAAACAAAAATAGTTAAACTCTCAGTAAAATTTCAAATGATAAAATAAATATTTTACAAACATTTGTACAAAAACAGTTAAACTGCATTTTTGTCAGTTTTCATGCATTTTGTTTATTATACTTTATTTGGAAAAAAATATAATGTAAGTAATCTAAATTTCGAGAAGTAGCAACCAAAATATCATACAACAGACATGCGTCGATATTGCACACGCATACGTTTTTAAGGCACAATAAAGTTTTTTTTAACCGACGAATAAAAGATGCATTTTTTTGTTCATGCTCGAAAAAATATCATTCAAGCAACTAAAAATTATATTTACTACCTACCACTAAATTGTCGTGCCCTATCAGGACTTATGTTGAAGCTATAAATACCTGAACCTAATAGTAGATTATGCAACAAGGGCTTAAAGTAGTGTATTATGTCAAGGGCGCTATATTGAACCCCGAGAACGAGGGATTCTATGGTTAACTCCTGAGCGGAGCGAGGGAGTTAAGGCAAGAATCCTGAGTACGAGGGGTTCAAGATCGCCCAAGACAAATACACATTTAAGCCCGCGATGCATACTCTACTTTTTATACTTTCTGCGAGGCAATTGAAAACAATGACTGTTAAGTAGACAGAAATGATTTTTCTGGAAGTAAGTTTCCAACTATACCAGAGGCTTCAGATTGTATGCATTCTGGAGTCGAATCAAAATCACTGTCGTCGTCACTTGACATTTTTTAGAAGTTTATTTGAATCGAAACTGAATTTCGGTGTAGATAACAGCACAGCAGTTTGAGCGCTTGGCGCCTTTTTTTTCTTTTTTTGTAGTCTATTCTGTAGTGGTCAGTTCGACATTCGAATAAATCCGTCTTTGTGCGCAGGTGAAAATGAATTGCGTAAAAAGTTTTCATGTTCTTCTTTTTTTAAATTTGGAGGCAGCGCAAAGAAAATGTTAACATACAGCCTAATTAGAATAAAATCTCATTGCACCCAAACATTTTTGAAACCAACCTCGATCAAGCACGACTACATGGGTTGCATTCCATATAGGCCAGTCAATGAACACAATAAACCATTCTATTTAATTGTATTCTAAGAAATATTGAATAGTTGAAATTATTTAAGTTATATTTTTACCATCATACATATATTTTTGTAAATAAGCCTTCTAAAGAGTAAACATTATTTTAATCAACTGTAAATGCAGTAACTACCGACTATCTCCTACTCTATACAAAAACATCCAATGACAGGCAAATTCAAAAACATCATGCCTGTTTCTTATAGGGGTAGTCAGAGACCACGGAACCTTGCGTAACTACTTACCTAAGGAGGACTATACACGCTTTTGACATACCTTTAAGTGTGTAAAACATGTTTTGTTATTTTGTTAAGTTAATAAATAAAATAATAATAAAAAATGAAAAATTGACTTTATAAGAAACAGGCGTGATTTTAATAATAAATTTATATTAAAAATATTAAATCTTGACAGGCATTTAACCTTACCATAAACATCGATAATCAAAAAGGATGACTTTGACTTCCGCGCTGCAAGATATAAATAAATATTTTCAGTGAAAAAGGTGTTTATTTCAATAATATCACTGAGATCACTGAGAGCACTGGTGGTAGTGACTCCGCCTTCCGATCCACAGGACTTGGGATCGAATCCGAGGTAACCGGCATGTCCTAGAAACTAAAAATTCGAAGACATTCTTTCACCGACGGTCATAGGCCGTTTTCAGGGCCACCATACCTCAAGCTGGTCACTGACCAGGGATGACCAAGAAAGAATCAGTGACACGACAAGCAAGAAACGTTTTCCAGCACCTTAAGTTTGTTGTTCTTACCTGCCGGTTCCTCCATGGTGCTGATCCTGACCGCCAGCTCCTCGTGCCCGAGGTCATTGAACACCCGCAGGTAGTAGGTTCTGTCAACGTCTTCCTTCTTGATCTGGTCGAGGATCAGGGTAACGTTGTAGTAGCCACCGCCCTTTTTAAGAAGAAATAAGTTGAGTTTAGTTTAACTTACTAAGTTTTTTACAGTAAGAAACAATGTCTCCGCAATGAACACCCATTTAATTTCATTATCTACATAGCTTAAGCGATTTGTGTTTTATGTGTCGGGATTTGATGAGGTCATGAGCTACCAGGGCAAGATTTGAATTTTGCAGCTCCCCCCTCCCCTGCGCTGTCCCCAGCGCAGGTCACGCAGATAAGTACAAAGTTCGATATGGATACTGGAGAGCTTAGCGAGCCGAGAAAATTTGTGTTTTGGACGTTTTAAAGAGCTAAAGTAAGTTCTCAATATGGGCATACCCCAGCGGCCCACTAGGTGCGGGTCGCCGAGTGCGACTCCTTGAGAGTTGCCCCCTGGCAGCCCCCCCCCCCCCCCCCCAGCTGCCAGCCCCTAGCTACGACGCTGGTGAAACGTCATCCGGATCTCCAAGAACATGTCTTCGCCGGAGGGATTGAACTGTATTGTATTCATTTCGACTGGCCTCATATCTCAGTTGGTAGTAACTCTGCCTTCTGCGCTAGAGGTCGCGGGTTCGATCCCCGCACTGGACAAACATTTGTGTGATGAACACAGATGTTTGTTCTGTGTCTGGGTGTTAAATATATATCTATTATGTATATCAGTCTCTGGTACCCATAGTACAGGCTATGCCTAGTTTGGGATCAGTAGACCGTGTGAATATGTCCGGAATATTTATTTATATTTATATTATTTATGACATATTAATATGTACTTGAACAAGTCTTATATCATAATGTGAAAAAGAGGCAAAATATTCTTATATTAGTACAAAATAATTAATATATTAAATTAACACTAATTTTTCAGCAAAAAGCATCGTCATATTAACTTACCAAGTGCAAAGGCTCCGCAGCACTAATCATGCCATCGTCGCTCCTGGCGGGCGCGCGGAGCTTCTGCCCCTCGACCTGCCACTCGGCGGCGGGCGGCGGGTGCGCGCGGACCGTCACGTTGAGCCGTCCCTCCGCGTTCAGCTGAAGCCCGAAGATTGTGATCGTTGTTGATTCCACCTTTGGTGCGTCTGAAACAACAAAATGATAGGTATTTAAAAGTGTCCTCTTACTGATATAAAGGAAATTTTAGCACATTTGGCCTGACTGACCTCATAGCTCAGTTGGTAGTAATTCTGCCTTCTGCACTAGAGGTCGCGGGTTCGATCCCCGCACTGAACAAACATTTGTGTGATAAACACAGATGTTTGTTCTGTGTCTGGGTGTTAAATATATATCTATTATGTATATCAGTCTCTGGTACTCATAGTACAGGCTATGCCTAGTTTGGGATCAGTTGACCGTGTGAATTTGTCGGGAATATTTATATTTATTTTATATTTATATTTAAGGTACAAAGAGAGCGTTGTGGAGTGAAAGAAGACGTAGTGATGAGGATTGAGAAAGGTATGCTGAGATGGTTTGGTCATGTAGAGAGGATGAACGAAAAAAGATTGACGAAACAGGGGAGGTGAATAGGACCGTTGGAAGGGGAAGACCTAGGCGTACGTTTAGTGACCTAATCGGTGACGTTTTGGACAAAGGCCAGGTCAAGAGTACCCTAAACCGACGAACATGTATGAGGAATGTGATGAGAGTGAATGAAGCAAAAAAGGTATGTCAGGATCGTAGCAAGTGGAAAGCCGTGGTCTCTGCCTACCCCTCTGGGAAATAGGCGTGATTTTATGTATGTATCTATTAAGGTACAAAATAAGTTTTTTGGTACATGCAACACATTCGCACTGAGACTTAAACAGGTAAAAAGTAAATTTAAGTACACATCAGGTACAAATTAGGCACTTTTTGGTACAAACTTGGTATGAATTGAATTGTATTAATTGAGTACACTCAATACATTCACACAGACAGATAATAAGTAAATTAAAGACACACATAGTTTTTTAATTTGTTTTATAGTTATTATAAATAATTTTTGACATTTGCACGCCATCTAGGTCGAATATATTTGGACTTATGACCAAAACTAAAAACAGTTACTATGTGTATATATATGGACATACATAGTCCTGACCCCACACTAGTATTCCCTGTGTCGTGGGTATCAGAAATTACGAGTACCATGCTACCACAACACCCAGATCCGGAACTTATATATGTAGATCATTCAAACATTAGTCCTGCAGCTGGAATCGAACCCCTTGCATCTCAGACGGGCACTCGCCAGCTGCGCCATCGAGGCAAATAAACATCTATCTAGGTAACACAAGGTACTCACAGTGAACAACCAACTGCCTCTTCGCGAACCTCGGCTGCGGCAGCGCCTCGTGCTCGGCCTTGCAGATGAGGGTCCTGCCGCCGTCATCGGCCCGCAGCGTTCTGCTGATGTTTTGGGTGATGGTCTGGAGGTCGCTGCCCGGCTCGGAGGTCAGGATCGGCTGGTGCACCCCGGCCAGGAGGTCTTCGTCGTCTGGGGGTTCAAAATTGATTTTTTATTGACGTACATAAAGTTTTGGTAGGCCCTCTTCCGATCCACAGGTCGTAGGTTCGAATCGCAGTCGTAAAGAGTAAAGTCGCAAGTATATATATATTTTATGGACATATTCACACGGTCAACTGATCCCAAACTAGGCATAGCCTGTACTATGGGTACCAGAGACTGATATACATAATAGATAAATATTTAACACCCAGACACAGAACAAACATCTGTGTTCATCACATAAATGTTTGTCCAGTGCGGGAATCGAACCCGCGACCTCTAGCGCAGAAGCCAGAGTTACTACCAACTGAGCTATGAGGCCAGTCATATACCAGCATAATTGTGCAATCAATGGTCAGATGACCGTGGTGGCCCTGGCTGCAAAATAGGCCCCTCCTTATCTACCTCCCCGTGGATATCGTAAGAGGCGACAAAGGAAAAAAAATAGATAGGGCAGCTGCATCCTATTTTAACAAAGATAGCTCTAACTGCGCTCGCCAACCCACGTACCCAAGTATGGGTACTGGATGTATGTGGAGGAGGCTTTCAGTAGTGGCGTCCTACGGCTGAACTGATGATGTCGACTCAGAACTATAAATGTAACTAACCTAGTAACCAGGAGATCTTGGCAGCCGGTCTACCATCAGGCACCGAGCACTGCGCCACGAACACATCGCCTTCCTTGAACGCCGGCTGTGGGGGGGAGAGCAGCTGAGGGTCTAGGGGCGGTTCTGTGAACAAGAAAATAACATAAACTTTAAGATTCATTTATTCATTGAAATTGCATGAATCCTGTCCCACGGTACACTTCAACTAAGTATAGGTACACAAGTTACAAACTAGGTACATTTTTGGAACACTTTAATTTAGTATCTACCTACACACCAGGTAATTAGCAGGTATTTGTACACATTAGTCATAATTAAGGTAGGTACATACATGCACTTAGATGTACCTACACATTTCATACTTATCAAACTGATGCTACAATACAGATACAGATGGTAGGTAGGTACACAATTCAGTTTAAAATGGCAAAAGTTGATGGTTTGTATCAATAACTCAATAATAATTATAGGTAAGTACATAATTATTCAGTTATTGCTGTGGACATCTATATATTTTAGTATCACTTTTATACATTAAATTTGGGATTGTATGCATCTAATTGCAGGTGATAGTAAACCCTAGGTTTATTTTAATGAATCACCTACACACCAGGCACAAATTGGGTACACATTCGGTTTAAACAAGTACACATTCGGTACAAACTAAGTACACATTCGGTACAAACTAAGTACACCTTCGGTACAAACTAGGTACACATTTGGTACAGATTCGGCACACATTGGAACAAACTAGGTACACATTCGGTACAAACTAGGTACACATTCGGTACAAATTAGGCACACATTGGAACAAACTAGGTACACTATAAGTACTTACTTGCAACCATAAGCCTCATCATCCCGGTTATCTCGATGGCGCCGTTCGGCGGTGGTAGCACGCAAGAGATGTTACCGTTCCACGCCTCTTGGATGTTGCGGATGTGAGCACCGCATTCTCCTTTCTGTAATAATTTAATAAAACATTGTTTATTTCTTGTCGAAGTATGTGTGGAGGAACTTTGAAAGATAGAGTGAGGAACAGTGTGATAAGAGAGCCTTGTGGAGTGAAAGAAGATGTAGTGATGAGGATTGAGAAAGGTATGCTGAGATGGTTTGGTCATGTAGAGAGAATGAACGAAAGAAGATTGACGAAACAGGTGTATAAGGCGAGTGTGAATGGGACCGTTGGAAGGGGAAGACCTAGGCGTACGTTTACTGACCAAATCGGTGACGTTTTGGAAAAAGGCCCGGTCATGAGTACCCTAAACCGACGAGCATGTATGAGGAATGTGATGAGAGTGAATGAAGCAAAAGAGGTATGTCAGGATCGTAGCAAGTGGAAAACCGTGGTCTCTGCCTACCCCTCTGGGAAACGGGCGTGATTTTATGTATGTATGTATGTATGTATGTTATTTCTTGTCGTAGTACAATACGAGTATGTAAGTACAGATCGTCCAATCTAACACTGGCCGTGGTGGGCTTAGCTAAAGTACAGTCCCCCCCCCATATCTACCTACCCGTGGATGTCGTAAGAGGCGACTAAGGGGAAAAAGCTAGGGGATGGGCGGCAGCGTCCCCTATTTATACAACGATAGCCTAACTGCGCCAACTCGGTGCCAAGCGTGGTGAGTATGGGCACGGGGTCCCATTCCAAAGAAAAGAAATATTGTTCAAACTAATGTCAATCAAATCAAAGATGGCTTTACGGGTATAGATTTGATAATGAAGTATGTGAAAAATCATTATTAGGTCATGAAACAAAGATTTTATAATATCATAAAATACCCATAACACGGGAAAATTAAATAAATGCCTCTTCAATCAAGTTGAATTATTTTTTACAAAAATCCAATGATCTTGTTTTTCTGGTGGCAATGACTTGAACTACGTTGTGATTGACACAGTTACTAGTATAGTATTATGTTATCTGTGGTATGGGCAAGGTCCCCCCACATGATAGGAAGTCGCTCTATGGGGGAGCCTATGTTCAGCAGTGGATATCCTACGGCTGAAATGATGATGATGATGATTATTGGTAGATTGGCGGCCTATGTAGTGTAAAGAATCGGTTTTAAAATGATGATGGTACTCACTTCTAACCCTTGTCCGAAGTAGATGACGTCACCTTCCGCGTTGCCCGGAATGAGTCTGTAAGGTATACTGCCCACTGTCATTCTGAAAATAAAAAAATACATTTCATCATCATCTCCCTGCCCTTATCCCACTGAATGTGGGGTCGGCACAACATTTACATATATTTTTTTTAAATAAATACAATACCTATACAAGGTGATTAATAATATGTATTCCATCCCGAAAGGGGCTTATTCTACAAGCAATCAGCAATAAAGTTTGTTCTACGACTTTTGGAAATTCGACATTTTTTCATTGAAAAAACTCTACGCGAAAATCAGCTGTTTTAGGGTTAAATCAGGTCAAACTCAATAAATCAGCTGTTTTAGGTAGCAATCTTGATTCCGAACATCTTGTACGTTTAGTTATTAGTTTTAAAGATGATAAAAATACCAAAAACAGTTATTTTGAGAAAGTTTGTGAAAATGTTTTTTTTCGCTAATATTATTAGTTTTTGTTGATAGAATAACCCCCTTTCGGGATGGTATACATGTTATGAATCACCTTGTATATATATTGACATTTTAATTTACACTAGTTGTTCTATTAAGACTCAAGACCGTTCGTCGTGGCACTGTTTGGGGTAGGCCTCTGTCCAGCAGTGGAATTTTCAGGCTCATGATAATGAAGGGGGCTATAAGGGGGCTATATAAATAAATAACACCAAACAGTCACATACATAGTCCTGACCCCACACTTGGACTCCCTGTATCGTGGGTATCAGAAACTACGAGTACCATGGTACCACAACACAGACCCGCAACTAATATTTGTTGATCATGCGAACATTTGTCATGCAGCGGATATCGAACGCTTGCGTCTCCGACGGGCACTCGCTCGCTACGCCACCGAGGTCGTCAACTTACCGACAGGAATCGATGGCATAAGGAACCTTGCAGAGCACATCCAGGTCGTCACCAGCTCGCCGCACCGCCTCTCGAGGAGTGATGTCCACACTTTGTCCTGGAAATAAGCACAGATTTCAGATACAGGTCCAATTTGAAAACCAGCGCTGCTACGCCTCGGCGGAGCAGCTATTACCTGAGATAGGACCTTTTTGACCCATGCCACTGCAGCGTAGACCACATGAAATGTAGGTATCACCCACCAGTTGGCGCCCACTTGATGGGTGGGGTAGGCGCCTACTTTTATTTCTTGTAAATGTGTCTACCTGTTAGTGATCTGGACCAGTTGAGCTATCTATAGATCGCTTGTAACGGTATTTAGATTTTGTGTGATTGTTACCTACTGTTGTTTCTTCTGTTTGCTTTTACCTCTGTCTGTGCTGTATTTGTGTGTGTGTCAAATAAACAATTTATCTATCTATCTATCTATTGTCTATGTTAAATAAATAACACTCAAAAGTCACATACATACTCCTGAGCCCAAACTAGGATTCCCTGTGTTGATGGTATCAGTAACTAAGATAACCATGGTATCGGGCGCAGCACGCAGCGGTTATCGAACCCGCACCCATTGCATCTCAGAAGAGCACACGCCCGCTGCGCCGCTGAAGTCGTCAAATCAAATCAAAATAAATTGTATTTCAATAAAATCACTAGGATCACTTTGAATCGTCTTAGAAACTAGGTGAAGCTACGCCTGTTCCTCGCGACCAAGCCTACAAGAATCAGACAACAAACACGGCTTGCTGCCTATCATTTTTTTCGATGATCCTTTTTCACAAAATGGAATTCAAAGCTTCAGTGTGGTGCCGACACATTACATTACATTACCAAGGACCACCACGCCAGCAGTGCTGCTAGGGCCTTAGCCAGTGACTGGTATACCAGCTACAGGCACGTGTACCGTGGCCTTATTTTACGGTTCAAATCGAATCCCAATGCTCAAACTATTTGAGCCCCCACCAGTAGATCCCAAACTTTGTAAACTAAAACTATCTGCATCAACAATGCATTGGAAATTGTTTCTCAAACTTCTATGCATAAAATTCGCATGAGAATCACTGAGAGTAAGCTGAACCTAAAGATTGCTGCATCACGCGTGGACGGGTTTTTACAAAGTCGAAACGTGTTTATTTTGAACTAGATAGATAGATAGATTTGTAGATAGATTTGTAGATCGTGTTTGGTTCTGGTTCCGACGGAACAATGGCTATCACAACATAATGCTGAGTCAGACGCCTTTTCGTAGCAATTAAGTTTTCTTTCTTTCTCTTTCTTAGTCTTAGTTTGTATAGTTTAATCCATAAGGTGTTGGGTAATTTTAAGGTTAATGCTACGAGTAAAAGTATTTTCTTTCTTTCTTTCTTTAGATAGAAAATTCTTTATTGCACACAAAATAGTACAAAGGCGAACTTAATGCTAAAAAGCATTATCTTCCAGATAACCTTTGTGTTTGTGGACAGAAGATGTGAAGGTAGTGCACAGGAGAGGGTACAATTGAGATCATAAAAACTAGCTTCAGCCCGCGGCTTCGATCGCGTGGTACCTCCATAAAAAGTAGCCTAAATTATATTCTAGGTAAAGAACTCTTTATATTCCAAGTTTTAACAAAATAGGTTGAGCCGTTACGGCGGGTTTGAATAACAAACATCGAAACATCCTCACAAACTTTGATAATATTAGTAGGATGAGAGCGCTGGTGGTGGAGTGGTGTTGTGGCCCGTCTTCCGTCCCGGTCGTGCAATTGATTTTACGATACTCTATGCTAGCGCTCTCAAGCGGTGAAGGAAAACATTGCGAGGAAATTCGAAGAATTCGTGCCCAGCGTGGTGAGTCAAAGTCAAAGTCAAAATTCATTTATTTCAATAAAATCACTAGGATCACTTTGAAACGTCTTAGAAACTAGGTGAAGCTACGCCTGTTCCTCGCGACCAAGCCTACAAGAATCAGCCAACAAACACGGCGCGCGTGCCTAGCATTTTTTTCGATGATCCACAAAATGGAATTTAAAGCTTCAGTGTGGTGCCGATCGAACTAGGTGAGGCTCAAGAGAAAAGTAATCTAATTATAATCCTTAATTAATAAGAGCTTATAAAAATGTGAAAAAAATGAAGACAAATGTGAGCTTCAACAAATGACCTAAGGGCAGCACACGCTACACTTGATGAAATAAGTACCTAATGCTTATATAATTAAATAATACTTAAAATATGATGCGTAGTATGGATAAATCTCCTCACATGATAGGAAGTCTCAGGCCATGGTAGCCCCGGCTGAAGAATATGCCCCTCCATACCTACCTATCCGCGGATGTCGTAAGAGGCGACTAAGGGAAAAAAGCTAGGGGATGGGCAGCAGCGTCCCTCATTTTAACAACGACAGCTCTAACTGCGCTCGCCAACCCGCATGCCCAGCGTGGTGAGTATGGGCAAATCCCCACACATGATAGGAAGTCGCTCTAGACATCTGTGGGGAGGCCATGTTCAGTGGACGTTCTACGGCCAAAATGATGATGATGAACCTTCAATACCCCATCTAACTATAGCTTGCTTTATTACTCTGTAGACAAAGTTTACAGATATTTCGATATTGACAGTTCTTCGATAAAACCCACATCATAGCCCTCGGATTTGCCGCAGTCGGGTAAAGTAGTGGAAGGAATATAATTTCAAGCTAAGTGAATTTTATCTCGATACTATTGGCTGCCCACGTCTTTACTCGCGTGCCACCCGAATAACAAGGAATTTAAGTCCATTCTCAGAGTTACGTTAAGTTACATGCGGAAAAATTAAAAATAAATTATTAAGAATATATAATTATATATATATAAAGAATACTAGTTACGTCGAAAGTTACCAAATTTCATCAAAATCGGTTCATTCGTGAAAAGTTAACAAACAGTGTGATGTGATTTTCCAGAAACCCTTATAGAAAGTACTATTATAAGGATGTTAGAAATCCCATCCGATCTCAGACTATTAAGCCTAAGGGTGTTAGGCAGAGGCATGTCCAATCATTAAGTAGTACGTTGCCTAAGTACTACACTAGTAAGATACTTGTGACATATTGCAGAGCAGATATTAATTCCAGCTTTCTATTCCAATGCATTTTTGGGGATTCGATCACACGACCGAAGCCCTATTAGACCGTCAGGGGTAACTGGTACTTTCTTGGTCACACCACGTTGATTGCCACAGCATGCCGAGATTACTCGTGTGTTTATAATTGATAATCGATTGTTTTAATAGAAATGAACTAAACTAAATCGATTAAAAACGACTGATAGTAAATAAATAAATAAAATAATTTTTATCGCGAATTACGAAAGAGAGAAAAAATATAGATTTTTTTAATTTTGTGATAAGTACAGTCACCTCAACAAGTTAAGTCATATCTTCTCGTCGCAGATACCGTAAAGCCTCAAGGTTCATCATCATCATCAGCCTAATAAAGTCCACTGCTGGACATAGGCCTCTCCCAAAGCCTCCCGAGTGCCATGACGAACGGTCTTGAGCCTTCTCCCAGAAGCCCAAGATTAAAGGCTACAATCAGTGCGTGTTGCCAGTGATGACTTATGGCACTGAGACTTGGTTGTTAACTATAGGCCTCATATACAAGCTCAAAGTCGCGCAACGTGCTATGGAGAGAGCTATGCTCGGAGTTTCACTACGTGATAACATCCCAAATGAGGATGTCCGTAGAAGAACCAAGGTATACAGGCCTCATAGCTCAGTTGGTAGTAACTCTGCCTTCTGCGCTAGAGGTCGCGGGTTCGATTCCCGCACTGGACAAACATTTGTGACTAACACAGATGTTTGTTCTGTGTCTGGGTGTTAAATATATATATATTATGTATATCAGTCTCTGGTACCCATAGTACAGGCTATGCCTAGTTTGGGATCAGTTGACCGTGTGTGATATGTCTGGAATAAAAAAAGAAAATAAAAAAAAATAACGGTCAATGACATAGCTCTCAGAATTGGCAAGTGTCCACGAAAGGAGCCTCTAACCGCACTCCTTTCACAACACTAATTATATACGATATAGTATCTGTATGTGTTTATATAAATGCCACTATATATATATATACATATATATATATGATTATCTTGTTTTATCTATTTAATATACCCACTTTATTCTGTTTATAGTTAATAATTTTCTTCATAATTTAAGATACACCATCTTGCCCCTCCTCTAATCTTTTCAGTCCAGTCCATCCTAAGGTTGCCTGGCAGAGATCGCTCTTAGCGATAAGGCCGCCCATTCTATTGCCGTGTTTTGTAATTGTGATCTTCTGTATTATTTCCGTGTGGTGACTAATAAAGTGTTATCTATCTATCTATCTAACACGATTTTTTTCAGTAACGGTCTTAGCCCCCTTTCAGGGCGAACGTTTTGAATGTTGCTAAGATTGTTAAAATTAGCCTCAACGTTACGAACTTCATTGCTATTACGCTTCACAATTGCACCACTGGTCACTGACCTAATGCACGATGACCAAGAAAGTATCAGTGACACGACAAGCAAGCAAGTTGAAGTGGTTATAGGTACCTAATTACTTCGGAAGCCTAAGTGCGTGTCCCGACACTCTCTTGGCCAATTAATCTTGATTGAAATGCTTTTTGTTGGCTTCATAGATAGTTTGATCACCAATAGGTACCCATATAGTTGCTTCTTTGTCGTGTCACTGGTTCTTTCTTGGTCATCCTGGTCAGTGAGCAGGTTGAGGTATGGTGGCCCTGAAAAGGGCTTATGGCCGTCGGTGAAGTGAAAGGATTAAAGTTCGCCTCTTAGGCTCGTATTCAGAGACAAGACTCGAGCATTGATCTGTACTTAAATCTCGATTTGAGGCGAGATTCTAATTCTTGAACAGTACTTATGTATAGATTCAATGATCACAGTTCACCTGAGTAAATGCTTATTCTGAAACGTCAATCAGACGAAATCGGTGCTTGAGTTTAGATTTGATTTGACTTTAATCAAATGACATTTTCGTTCCGTTACACGTACTTTGATGCATATTTATACTTCACTTTATAGTTCTGTTCTATTTCCACCCTGGCTGTTTGAATTTCTGCGTAAAACGGATCGAAAATTATAAATAAATCAAAATGTAAACGAGAACATTTGAGTACAGATTTGAGACTCGATTCAGCTGAGAGTAGTTTAAGTACCGTTCTTGAATAAAAGCTATGATTGAGAAGAGATTAAATACATAAGTAGAGTTCAGCTGATCTGTGATTAAATCTATGCTTGAGTCGTGTCTCTGAATACGAGCCTAAGAGGCCTCTTTCGTTCCTTATTTTTTGGATTCTAAGGCTCGTATTCAGAGACACGACTCAAGCATAGATTTAATCACAGATCAGCTGAACTCTA
Organism: Anticlea derivata; assembly: GCA_947579855.1. NCBI lineage: Eukaryota > Metazoa > Arthropoda > Insecta > Lepidoptera > Geometridae > Anticlea > Anticlea derivata. Next base: position 435,517 of record OX388287.1, on the reverse strand, counting down.
TTTAAGTATTGAATCTCTTCTCAAACATAACTTTTATTCAAGAACGGTACTTAAATTACTGTCCGTTGAATCGAGTCTCAAATCTGTACTCAAATGTTCTCGTTTACATTTTGATTTATTTATAATTTTCGATCCGTTTTACGCAGAAATTCAAACAGCCAGGGTGGAAATAGAACAGAACTATAAAGTGAAGTATAAATATGCATCAAAGTACGTGTAACGGAACGAAAATGTCATTTGATTAATGTCAAATCAAATCTAAACTCAAACACCGGTTTCGTCTGATTGACGTTTCGGAATAAGCATTTACTCAGGTGAACTGTGATCATTGAATCTATACATAAGTACTATTCAAGAATTAGAATCTCGACTCAAATCGCGATTTAAGTACAGATCAATGCTTGAGTCTTGTCTCTGAATACGAGCCCAAGACTAGTAAAGCGCATAAAAAACTTTCGAATGAAAAATCCATTAGTGCACGCGGGATTCGAACCCACGACCTGTGGATCGGATGGCGGGGCCACTACCACCACTCTAGCAGTTCTCTCTTCTGGATGAAAAGTAATGTTTCACGCAAGCCATTAGGTACATACCTAGGTAGTAGGTAGGTTTTGCATTTAAAAGATAGGCAAAGCCGGGGGCTAAACCTAGCATAAGTGTGTTAGAATCTCGCCCCCAGATCTGAACAGATAATCCTACTTACACAACGGAATCGGAACATGGGAACGGTCTTAGGATTTTGGGCCTTTGATTCTATGTTCTTAACTGAGCACTGCTGTAGAGGTGCCTTCCGATCCACAGGTCGTGGGCTCGAATTCCGGTCGTGCACCAATTGATTTTCTATCCAAAAAATGTTTATGCGCTTTACTAAGTACTCTCAAACGGTGGAGGAAAACATCGTGTGGAAACCCAAAAATTCTAATAGAAAGATCGAAAGGAGCCTCTTAGAGGTTGCACATTTTTTTATTTTTTTTATTTTTTATGTTATACGGAGGCAAACAGGCTTACGGCCCACCTGATGGTAAGCGGTTACCGTCGCCTATTGACATCTGCAACACCTGGAGCATTGCTAATGCGTTGCCTGCCCTGGAGAAATCTTTTTGTATTTTTCTTAAAGCTCTCCATGTTGTAGGTTAGCGGTGTTAGGTTACTTTAATCCTTTCACCACACTGATTCTTTCACCGACGGTCAAAGGCCATTTTCAGGGCAACCATACCTCTACCAGCTCACTGACCTAATACAGGATGACCAAGAAAGAATCAGTGACACGAAAAGCAATTTATTACTTTTTCTTGATCACCCTGTGAAACACAAAGGGTGACCAAGAAAACAGACCAGCACTAAATAAAATACAATCGCGAAAGCAATAACAAAATTAGCGCAATCAAATCTAGAGTGTCCCTAGGGTTGCCACCGATCGTTTATCATAGTAGGAGCTCGAACAATTTGTTTTTATTACCTACCCTCGCAATTGCTTTAGAAAGCTAGGGTTGTAACTTGCCAGTAGATTTTATTAATATTTTTGTTGGTAATATAATAAATAAATAAAAATAAATAAATATTCCGGACATATCACACACGGTCCACTGATCCCAAACTAGGCATAGCCTGTACTATGGGTACCAGAGACTGATATACATAATAGATATATATTTAACACCCAGACACAGAACAAACATCTGTGTTCATCACACAAATGTTTGTCCAGTGCGGGAATCGAACCCGCGACCTTTAGCGCAGAAGGCAGAGTTACTACCAACTGAGCTATGAGGCCTGCTGATAATGTACTTTCTCCTTACGTCATATTATTTAGTAGAACTTATTTATTTAAAGAGATAAATTAACAGTAATTCGATACTAATATTATAAACTCTGTTAGTTTTTTGCATTTTGCATTATAGGAGGAGGTAGGGCACAGCGAGATTTTCTCGTTCTAAATTGGAGCAGCCCGCCTGAGGAGGTACCTCCGCCTTACAGAAGATCGCAGCCAAATAACATTATTTGTTTCAAATAGTGTTGTGTTCCTGCGGTGTGTAAGGTTGCCAGAGCTCTTTAGGGGGGGGGAGGGGTTCGGCAGGCAACGCATTAGCAATGCTCCAGGTGTTGCTAATGTCAATAGGCGACGGTAACCACTTACCATCAGGAGGGCCGTAAGCCTGTTTGCCTCCGTATAACATAAAAAAAAGGTGCTCCTGTAAAAATAGTGTAAGTTTTCGTAAATAAATAAAATAAAATTTTGACGAATAAACAGCTGAACATATCGTCATGAAATTTGGCAATTCTCGGGTAGGACGTGAGCTATCTATTGTTTCAGAAATTATTTTCAAGGGTGTAAAATTAAGAACTTATGTTACTTACTATTATTGTTGTCTGTATTTTTGTTGAATAAACATATTTTATTTATTTCATTATGAAATAGGGATTGAAAGTTTGTATGGGCAAATTCATAATTCTTTTTATTTTTGTTTTTATTTATTCGGGACAGCAAACAATTGCACTCACATATTTCTAAACTTAATTAAAGTAGGTACTAAAGTTCTTAGAGTGTTATCAGCCCCGTTGTCCGCGGATTTGGTAGAAAGAGGGCAGTAGTAATGCGAACAGAATAACAAAAAAAAAGAAAAATGCAGTTGGTAGGTCTAACATTTTGTCATCCTATAAGGACGTACAAAACAGCCTAACCCACCAACTACAGCTGAAATTTAAACTATCTAAATCCCTAATTCCTCAAGTTAGGGATCTAAAAATTATTATTTAGGCTTTTGGTAAGAATAATATTTAGCAATGTCCAGCAATGGACTTCTACAGGCTGATGATGGTGGCTATATATAATATATATTATACATGCGAAAGTTAAGACTTATGGAGGTTTAGTTCAATCACGCCGTAACGGCTCAACCAATTTCGATGAAACTTGGAATAGACAGAATTCTTTACCTATAACAGCATATAGACTACTTTTTATCTAGGTACTACGCGAGCAAAGCGGCTGGCGCAAGCCAGTATTTCTAAAATATTTTTTTTTTTTTTTTTTCTAAAAATTGAAATTGAAAACCCTAATAACAATCGTTCGAACCGCAGATAATGTACAAAACAATTTATAATAATAATTGTCAAGTGCCTCCCCCGGATCCGCTTACTTTATTAAACTGGACACCTGTTTTATTTTTTATGTTTCACTAGCTTCCGCCCGTGTTTCGCTCGCGTACCAACATAAAAAGCCTATATAGCCTATATAGACTGGCCTCATAGCTCAGTTGGTAGTAACTCTGCTTTCTGCGCTAGAGGTCGCGGGTTCGATTCACGCACTGGACAAACATTTGTGACTAACACAGATGTTTGTTTTGTGTCTGGGTGTTAAATATATTATATCTATTATGTATATCAGTCTCTGGTACCCATAGTACAGGCTATGCCTAGTTTGGGATCAGTTGATCGTGTGAATATGCCCGGAATATTTTTTTTTTTTTTTTATATAGCATATAGGCTTAAGGCTTCTAGGTAAAAAACTATAGCTATTCCAAGTTTCAACGAAATCGGTTGAGCTGTTACGGTGTGATTGAACAACAAACATCCAAAAACCAAACATCCTCACAAACTTTCGCATTTATAATATTAGTAGGATTTACTAGCGTTTCGCCCACGTGTACCTAGATGAAGAGTAGCCTATATTATGTTATTCTAGGTGATTGCTTGCTTGTCGTGTCACAGATTCTTTCTTGGTCATCCTGTATTAGGTCAGTGACCAGGTTGTGGTATGGTGGCCCTGAAAAGGGCCTATGACCGTCGGTGAAAGAATCAGTGTAGTGAAAGGATTAAAGTGCGCCTCTTAGAGGCTCCTTTCGTGCACATGTCACATGTCTTCGAATTTTTAGATTCTAGGACAAGCCGGTTTCCTCACGATGTTGTATACATTTTCCGAATGTAAAATCTATTGGTGCACCGGGATTCGAACCCACGATCTGTGGGTCGGAAAGCAGGGCCACTAGTAGGGGTACTATAGGTATCTATGACGTCGAATACTTCACTAAAGTCTCGTTCGACGTATCTTCTTGGATGTCTTATAAATTACCTGAAACAAACAATAAAACATAAGATTTATGATGAATCTTATGAACCCGTGGATGCTGAAAGTAGACTAAGGGAAAAGAGCTAGGGGATGGGCAGCACCGTCCCCTATTTTAAGAATGATAGCTGTAACTGCCTAGCGTGGTGAGATGGGCAAATCCCCTACATGATATGTAGGTATCTTTGAGTATGCAGTAGTGGACATTCAACGGTTGAAATGATGATGATGACGTTCTAAACGTTTTTTGACTAAAATTATTTCGCTCTGGTAACACCAAACGCGCGAAAATAGAAAAAAGTCGAGAGAGAGAGCAATAAAATAAAAAAACCTCCATAAATTGGGCAAAAAGACCTCATAACCCGGACCTTTATTACACAGGGTGTTCCAAAACTGATTTTATTGAGTGCGCACGATATACAGGGTGGCTCGATTAGCAATTAGGACCCTCGAGGGGATGAATTTATTATGAGGGTAGGAATTTTATATTGGCTTATTAGGTGGCGGTATTCCTTGTGATGGATACCTACTTGCGAACTCACGTAGGGTAGGATGGGGCAAGAAGGTTGGGGAATCTAATTTTTATTATGAATGATTGTCTAAGAAGAATATCAAATTAAATTAATTTAGTAAGTAATTAGCTATAAGACAAGAATTACGTGAACTTACAGAATAAGGAAGAATTATAAGAACTTACAGATGGAAGAATAGGTTAGGTAGATAATAATAGATTAATAAAAAAAATATATATAAATATTTCGGACATATCACACACGGTCAACTGATCCCAAACTAGGCATAGCCTGTACTATGGGTACCAGAGACTGATATACTTAATAGATATATATTTAAAACCCAGACACAGAACAAACATCTGTGTTAGTCACAAATGTTTGTCCAGTGCGGGAATTGAACCCGCTACCTCTAGCGCAGAATGCAGAGTTACTACCAACTGAGCTATGAGGCTAGTTAAGTAATATAGTTCTAATTGAACGTTTGATAAATTTGCTGTTGGCGATCCTATTTAATAATTTGTGAATAAATGTTTGTCTATGTCTATGTCTAATAAATAAATAAATAAATAAACACGGCGCGCGTGACTATCAAAGCCGGGTTTGTTGCCTTAAAGTTTGTTGTATTCAAGTCATACATATTATTAGAGCTGACTGTACTTATCGACTTATACCTACATCTTCATAAACTTTTATACATCTCCATGACAACTCACTGACGCGAATATGTTTCCTAATAAAAGGCACCCCACTGACACCCCGATGACCGCACCCCACTTTAAAGTGGGGTGCAATTACCGACGCGTCGCTAATCCCTCGCCAAATAACCGCATATTATTATTTGCTTTGGGGATTTTGGCCCTTGTTGGGGATTAGTCATATGAAGTGACCATACTTCAGTATTTAACGAAGGATAGGCAAAAAACCCCACTTCACATGTACCTACGAAAATATACCGAAAAACTTATTTACAAAGATTTTACTTCAAAACTTAAGAAGCGTCACCAATATTTGTTAAGCTCCGTACAAACGGCATGCGATATAAAATTCATTGCAAAATGATCTTTACACCTACTAAATAAAGTCGAGTTTGAGTTTGACATTTCAGGGTATGCGATTAGCTCAACGATAACTCAAAAATAACTTTATTCGGAATAAGTGTGGGATCATCCTATCCTACGTCCTGTTCCACTATAATATCCAATCCTACTTCCTACTATATTATTATAAATACGAATGTTTGTGATGATGTTTGGATGTTTGTTGCTCAATCACGGCTCAACCGATTTCGATGAAACTTGAAATAGATAAGAGTTATTTATCTAGAATATCATGCAGGCTTCTTTTTATCAAGGAACGCGAGCGCAAGCTAATTATAAATAAATTTTAGATGACATATCAGAACCAAAAAAAGATGTATTGTCATTAATAACGTTTTACTTTTTAACGTAAAATTAAACAATGTCTGGTCACCCTACAGTAGCTAGAAGTACAGACATGGTGATTATCATGCATGATGGCCACACTGTCAGTAGGGTGACATTGGATTGCGCATAGAACTGTCACTCAATGATTTGAATGTTTTTTTGTGGAATCGGCAGATGGCCACGTTTTCTGATAATAATCTGCGGAATAAATTGAGCCGTTTGTTTGAACAAGGCATTGCGGCCAGCATCCCGTTAACTTGCGTGTAGGTAAAAGTGGCCAAACTCTGTATAAATCATAAAAGACAATGGGCAGTGGACAAATATACAACAAAAAAGTCTAAAATTGAAAAAAAAAATGTGTCGGTAACATTGGCCTTTAGAATGGTGCAAAAGTATTTATTAAATGTATACTTTCTCAATCGACTGGCCTCGTAGCTCAGTTTGTAGTAACTCTGCCTTCTGCGCTACAGGTCGCGGTTTCGATTCCCGCACTGGACAAACTTTTGTGACTAACACAGATGTTTGTTCTGTGTCTGGGTGTTAAATATATATCTATTATGTATATCAGTCTCTGGTACCCATAGTACAGGCTATGCCTAGTTTGGGATCAGTTGACCGTGTGTGATATGTCCGGAATATTTATTTATTTATTTTATTTATTCAATATCTGTAGCAAAATCTTGGGGACGCTTCCGACTGGTAGTGATCTGGATCAGTTGAGCTATCTATAGATCGTTTGTAACGGTCTTTAGATGGCTCAACTGTTTCTTGTGTATTTTGTAAATATTAACTTGTATTAGTTTTAAGTTTCTTTATGTAAATAAAGTCTTTTTAGCAAAATGGAAAAAGTTAAAAAACCAATTCAATAGGTGTTTATTTCAAAAAAATAACTAGAATGACTTAGAAAATTTTTAGAAACTAGAGAATAAATGTATGTTGTAACATTGGCCACTGCGAGTATTGAAATGAAAAGTTTCAAAGTGATCCTAGTGATTTTATTGAAATAAACGCCTTTTGACTTTGACTTTGAAAAATGAAATAAGTTTATTTTGACAAACAGACAGAAGACACAAAGAAAAAAGATTGTGTTATAGTAGCTACATTAATACATTAGATCACAATATTTTTAGCTAGTTTAGTAATAGTTGCTAACTTTGTTTTTTTTTATAGAATAATAAATTATAAGTAAAAGAAAAAATATGAATTACGAAACTTTCTTCACCGATAATTGTAACAAACCCTAACGTGTTTAACTAACCAGTGTTTCTGTATTAGTTGTAGTGTTTAGGTATCACTGAATTAAATTGTGTAAATCCTACATAGCTTAGCAATTTCACAAAATCTTCTTCTTCCTGCCCTTGTCCCACATTATGTGGGGTCGGCACAACATGTTTTCTTCTTCCACTCTCTTCTGTTAACCGTCATCTCCGCACTCACATCTTTCTTACTCATGTCATCTTTAATACAGTCCATCCCTCTTTTCTTTGGCCTTCCTCTAGTCTTATATCCATGCACATTCATACCTAACGCTCTTCTCGTTACATGACTTGCATCCCTCCTCATGACATAACCATACCATGCTAACCTCTTCTCAACTTTTCCGTCACTGGCGCTACAAAAACGTCTAATTTCAAAACTAATATCCATTCCAAACCCGATAAAAAAACTGTAATGCGATCACAAAATAGCCATCTGCGTAGTTTTTATAGTCTGTGGTTTAAGCAGGGTGTATTCCATGGTACAAGTATGTTCTATTGTGACAGTTTCAATGGACGAATCCGTTGAAAAAAGCGGGTCTGATTTGACACGCTCCAGTTTTAAGCTTCGATCAAACTGAAGGGTCCATCCTAACTACCCTATCGTAACTAATATTATAAATGTGGGAGTGTTGTTTTTTTGTGACAGGCGATTCGACAGCGCTCCGGCTTAAGAGGATACAAAAATCATAATAAATTGTCGAGTGGGCGGAGTGAAGAAAGTTACAGCGCTATGTACTGTAATTGAATGCGGAAAGAGATAGCAAGCGTTAGAAGGCGCTCGAAAGTAATCGACGTAAGCTAAATATAAGAAAATATCGATTATCTCAAAAACTTTATTTTTTTTAAAAATGTATTGGATTTAGGTACCCAATGCTATTGTCTAACAAAATATTTTAAAAAAAGTTATTTTTGTTAGATAGTCTCAGAGTATTTTCGAAAAAAATGTTGCAGAGGACCCAACTTTAAAAAATAAATCTATCCTGAAAAGTTTTACCAATCGCGTTTCTGTCTTGGATTTACGTAAATAAAATGCTCAAATTATCTTTGTCATAAAAATCAAAACTGTGCGTTTTGCGGTTATTGAGAAAAAACAATTCAAAAATCATAAAATAATTAAACCCTCACCTTAACGCCACGTTCAAACCGAAGCGAATATTATAAATGCGAAAGTGTTGGCTTGTTTGTTCTTCTTTCACACAGCAAAGGGTCAAGTTTTTTGCATGGTTGTATTAAAAAGAGCCAGAGAGTGATATTATAGGCTACTTTTAATCCATGTATCATGAGAGCTAAGACGACAATGTTAGTTCATTTGTAACTTACTAGCTTCCGCACCTACACCTACATAAAAACTTCAACTCACAAACTTACACATTTATAATATTAGTAGGATAACTGGTTAGAAATAATAGCACTAAGGCCCCTGTGTTTATTTATTCATTAAAATGCTCACACTAAACAAAAATCCTTCTATTTAAATGAGCACGCGTCAATGCAGATTGAAATTGAAACGGAAAGTTTGACACTCGCTGTCACGACACTTCGTTGCTTCGGTTTGAACGTGGCTTTAATGCGGAACGCTATCGATTCGCCCATTCAAATTGTTATTTTTATTTGATATGAAATATGTACCTAATGCTTATTATAACTAGCCCGCGGCTTCGCCCGCGTGGTACCAACATTAAAAGTATCCTATATGCATTAGGTAAAGCTGGCCAAGTTTCAACGAAATCGGTTGAGCCATTACGGCGTGATTGAACAACAAACATCTAAACATCCAAACATCCTCACAAACTTTCGCATTTATAATATTAGTAGGAAGTAGGATAGGATAGTAGGATACTTAAAATATACATATATATATTTTTTATACTACTGAGGTGGCAAACAAGCGCACGGCCCACCAATGGGTAAGCGGTTACCGCAGCCTATGAGCGCTTGCAATACCAGAGGTATCACGCACGCGTTGCCGACCCCTCCCCCTTCCCCCCTAAAGAGCAACCTTACTCACCGCAGGAACACAACACTATTTGAAACAAATAATGTTGTTTGGCTGTGATCTTCTGTAAGGCGGAGGTACCTCCCCAGGCGGGCTGCTCCGAATTAGAACGAGAAAATCTCGCTTTGCCCTACCTCCTGTCAAAAGGCAAATATAAGGCAAGTCGACGTCCTACGGCTGTAATGATGATGATCTCAGTCAGTCAGCTAAAATATTCACATATTGACATTATTGACATTGACATTATTGACTGGCTTCATAGCTCAGTTGGTAGTAACTCTGCCTTCTGCGCTAGAGGTCGCGGGTTCGATTCCCGCACTGGACAAACATTTGTGACTAACACAGATGTTTGTTCTGTGTCTGGGTGTTAAATATATATCTATTATGTATATCAGTCTCTGTACCCATAGTACAGGCTATGCCTAGTTTGGGATCAGTTGACCGTGTAAATATGTCCGGAATATTTATTTATTTCCATACATTACCGCCGCTGCGTTGCATTTGTCAGTACCTTCACGGCGAGTAGGTCCTTTCTGCCGCCCCCCGGCGACGGAGCGTGAATGCCCGGGGCACTGGACTGATGTGTCCGGTTTGTGAGTGGGGGGACTACGGAAACTTATTTGAATTGGCGAAATTTGCATCGCCACGCGCCATGGTAAAAGGGCCTACAAATGACGTTTAAATAAATAAATAAATATTCCGGACATATCACACACGGTCATCTGATCCCAAACTAGGCATAGCCTGTACTATGGGTACCAGAGACTGATATACATAATAGATATATAGGTATTTAACACCCAGACATCTGTGTTAGTCACAAATGTTTGTCCAGTGCGGGAATCGAACCCGTGAACTCTAGCGCAGAAGGCAGAGTTACTACCAACTGAGCTATGAGGCCATTCAAAGTTATCCTAGTGATTTTATTTATTTATCAGTAACAAAACAGAAAAAGAACAAAAGTAAAATTGTATTTTATTGAAATAAACACCTTTTGATTTGATTTAAATTATATTGATTGAAGTTATACACCATAAAGTGTTACTGGTTCTTTGTTAGTCTTCCTGTGCGAGGTCAGAGGACAAGTTGAACTTATTTCAAGCAAAGCGTAGTTTGCGTAAATCCCATTAAAAACGTTCTTGCAAGTGGGTAGGTGATTTGAATGTAATTACAGGGCCTTTGAGATTGAGAAGTAGGCAGTAGGAAGTAGGTAAAATATAGGGCAGATATTACATTAATGTGCATTAAAAATGTATGACAAAAGATTTTACCAAATACCCTAATTACTCATCACGGCCAAAGTTACAAACTCTTCAGACAAAGTTGCAAGACAAAGAAGCAGTTGCTACATTTTACACCGTCAGTGGCGCCATTACAGAAGTTTACTTGTAACTCAACATTTTCAACGCCATTTCTGTACGGAAGATGGGCTACTTTTCAGATCCTAGGAGAAAATGGAGGTGGTATTTTTTTACTTTTTTAATAAATGCGAAAGTCTTGGTGAGTATGTAGATGTTGTTTGTTACTCTTTAGGTAACACAACATGCTGAGTTGGATGCCAGTTTGTGGCATATAAGTAGGTAGTTGATGGCATAGATTTCGTTGTTTTTGTAGATTGATGTATCTTCTTCAATCACGACATCATGATATTTGGAAAAGCTTTGGTCCGTACCCTTAAGGTGAGGGTTTAATTATTTTATGATTTTTGAATTGTTTTTTCTCAATAACCGCAAAACGCACAGTTTTGATTTTTATGACAAAGATAACTTGAGCATTTTATTTACGTAAATCCAAGACAGAAACGCGATTGGTAAAACTTTTCTCAAGAGATTTATTTTTTAAAGTTGGGTCCTCTGCAACAGTTTTTTCAAAAATACTCTGAGACTATCTAACAAAAATAACTTTTTTTTAAATATTTTGTTAGACAATAGCATTGGGTACCTAAATCCAAGACACTTTTTAAAAAAAATAGATAGTTTTTGAGATAATCGATATTTTCTTATATTTCGCTTACGTCGATTACTTTCGAGCGCCTTCTAACGCTTGCTATCTCTTTCCGCATTCAATTACAGTACATAGCGCTGTCACTTTCTTCACTCCGCCCACTCGACAATTTATTATGATTTTGGTATCCTCTTAACTACGATATGGGCAACTTTTTATCTAGGTGTCATACGAGTTCAGCTAAGCTGAGGCAGAGTCACTTTTTAACATTATTTAAGTAGATTCATCTATGAACCATCACTTCACTCCGGTATCCCTACATACTGCGCTCGCCAACGCGCGTGCCCAGCGTGGTGAGTATGGGCAAAGGATCCATTTCATTCTGGGCCTGGTCCATGTACACTACATAAAAAAATTAGGAAAAAATAGGAGATTACAAGAAAAATACAATTTCATTAATTTGAAGACAAATGCGATGGTACAAGAATAGTTCTTCTGGTAAGTTTTTTACTATGTGAACACTATTTGAAGGCCGCCATGTTGGTTTATAATTGGCGTTTGATAAGACATTGACATATTTTTCATGTCATGTTGTTTGATTTGATGTTTTGGTTTTGTCAGATAAATGTAGGTTGTCAAAAAGACATTTTACGCACGTCCATCCGCCATATTTTTGTAGCGCTGTGTGTTGCTCTCTTTTTTCGAAGATAATCTTAGTGTACCTTAGAACAAAGTCTATTTAAAGAAAATAATCAATTAAATACGTTTACTTTATTGCTGAGCCATATTTTAGAGTAGTGTACACCGTGCAGGCCCAGGCTCCATATATTGATGAAACGTCTCTTTTGGTATGATCTGCTCTGCCCTAGCACATGCTGAGTGGTGGCCATTTTTGTTACCATGATGTTGAATTGCATTTTTTGTATTCTGTTATGTTAAGTCACAATGCCACATTTTTTAAGTTACCATAATGTTCCAATGTCAATTGGGTGAGAACTGTTTCCTGGGCCACAGCTCACGCCTTTCCAGGGGACAGGGCCTCATTTAACTTGTTCCTCTTTAATTATGGTCAATAAATGATTTTTCTATTTCTATTTCTATAAGTCTGATTGTATTGGTAACAAAATAAACGTTTTTCTATTCTATTCTAAATCCCCCCACATGATAGGAATTATCTCTGAAAGTATGGGTGGGAGGCAATAATAATAATAATAATAATAATATATCTTTATTTCAGGCTACTTGACACATTACACAAAAATGTGTAACATGCCATGGCCCATATTAATAAATACCTTACAGACTAACATACATATAATATTAAACTTAAATAACTACACCACATCTTAAGTCAGGGACTTTCTTGATCGTGTGCGCCTCCCTGTAGCGACGGTAGACCACTCCAGCTGACCAGAAGTCGGGCGCGAGGAACACCTCTTTGTACTTGGCAGCTACCTGGAGCACGTAGGACTTGACACGCAATGTTCAGCAGTGGACGTCCTACGGCTGAAATTATTATGATAAATCGTGGATGCGATGCCGACGCACCCCAGCCCATAATCTGCCCAACTGGCCAAAGTTAGATGTCATAAATACACAGCCAATATTTTGGCCTACCGCTAGCCAATGTTAGCAAACATTATGGCATTGAGAACCGCAGTTGCCGCCTCCACAGGCTAATATCTCGCGTTGTCAAAGTTATGCGTTTAATTTCCGCTGCAGCGTGCTGTGCATCTTTACTGCGGCTCCATTTAATAGGCAAGATCTGTTTGTACAGGCTGTTCCAATGTATACAAGGTGATCCAGAATATACTTTTTTTTTTGACATATCACACACGGTCAACTGATCCTGTTAGCAACGCGAACATGTACTTACCTTATGTTACCTACCTGTATGTTCATTTGTTAATTGTGACAGGAGCGTGAGGGGCACGCGGGGCGCGCGGGGATAGCCCGCTTCTAGAAAAATCTACCCGATCAGTCGAAATTAATGCGAGCCGCGCGTGTTTTTTTGTAATTTGCTTAGTGCTAATAAGTTCTCGGTAATAAATTTAGTTTGCTGAAGAAAGTTGTGTTTAGCGTATTTAATCACCATCACCTGGCGGCACTGGCTTCAGATCCCAAACTAGGCATAGCCTGTACTATGGGCACCAGAGACTTATATACATAATAGATATATATTTAACACCCAGACACTGAACAAACATCTGTGTTAGTCACAAATGTTTTTCCAGTGCGGGAATCGAACCCGCGACCTCTAGCGCAGAAGGCAGAGTTACTACCAACTGAGCTATGAGGCCAGCCATACTATCACGAAAGAATTTTATTTGATCAACAAAAAAAAGGATGTTAGCGAAAAAAACAATGAAGAACGGATATCGAAGTCGTCGAACAAACTTTACTTCAATTTGCAACCGGTCGCGTATGGAATACTCACTACTGAAAATGTGGGCAAGGCGGGACGTGCCTCTGACTACCTTAGGCATCCCAAGGATCTCGTGGCCTGGAGATCTGAGAGGATATCTTCAATTCTTGGAGATGAATTGTTTCACGACTTTTGTAAGCATATTTCATTCTTATTTTTCACTAGATTCCGCACGCGGGTTCGCTCGCGTGGTACCTAAATAAAATTTGTTAACAATATTAGTAGGATTATGAATCAAGGAAAGTTTTTTCGAGTGTAATACAAGATAATATACACTCCAAAACATTACCCTCCTTTCTTCTCTACAGTCGGGTAATAAGGGTCCTTTCACCACTTACAATAAGGGACCTTCCATTTGTTTAGGGGTCTTAGTGACAAACAAAAGAAATAACCCTATCCCTTTTTAAAAGCCTCATTGAGGGTCCTTGTGGGTTTTAATCCGATTTTTATTGGGTACATTCTTTTATTGGCTTAGGCCTGCGGCTTCGGTCGGATTGTGATGTGAATCTTAGTTCCTGCTACTATTAGAAATGCGAAAGTTTGTGAAGATGTTGGATGTTTAGATCTTTGTTATTCAATCACGCGCTAACGGCTCCACCGATTTCGATTAAACTTGGAACATATAGAGTTCCTAAAGTATGCTTTTATTTAGTAACAGAAAAATAATAATAATAACAGTTGTAAATTAAACTAAAATAATATTATACTAGAAATGAACTCTGTTTTCTACGACTACGACTACAAGTAGAAAACAGAGTTCAGATCACCAACCACAGGCAGCGTGCCCAAAAGGCTGGCGACGTTACCTCGTTGGATCGCTATACTGATCCTTTGTCCGAGGTAAGCACCAGCCCTTCGGTCATTGGTCTCATCCACCAGCCTCCTGGATAAAGCAGTTCCTTACCTAGAATAGTATATAGGCTACTTTTTATTTATGTACTGAAGCTAATCCTACGCAAGATAAAATTGAATAACAGCGAATAAAAATGAGCAAAAGTATGTAATAGATAGTATTAGTATCTACCTGTGGATTGATGACGCCATTTTTGTGTTCCGTCGCGCGACATCAATGTAATTTATTACAATTCTTTCTGTCTTTCTGTCACACCGTGCTGTGTCAGTAATTACATTAGAAAAACAGCCTTCAAAATTTGTTCTGCAAGATGATTCATAGTATTGATAGTATGTCTGCTATCCCTAAAGGGGCTTATTCTACACCCAATTGGCAATAAAGTTTGTTCTACAACTTTTGGAAATTCGACATTTTTCTTCGTTAGTCACAAATGTTTGTCCAGTGCGGGAATCGAACCCGCGACCTCTAGCGCAGAAGGCAGAGTTACTACCAACTGAGCTATGAGGCCTGACATACTATCAAGAAAGAAGCTTATTTGATCAACAAAAAAAGGATGTTAGCGAAAAAAAACAATGAAAAACGGATTTCGAAGTCGTCGAACAAACTTTTCTTCAATTTGCTTTTTGCAATTTACTTTTCTTTTAAAAAACACTATGCAAAAATCTCCTGTTATGGACTCAAATCAGTTCAAACTCAATTATTCAGCTGTTTTAGGTACTTAGTAATCCATATTTTGTACTTCACGTACGTTTAGTAATTACTCGAACAGCTAATTTGATAAAGTCCGGGAAACAAACAGAATAATAAATAAATAAATAAATATTTCAGACATAGCACGCACAGTCAACTGATCCCAAACTAGGCATAGCCTGTACTATGGGTACCAGTGACTGATATACATAATAGATAAATATTGAACACCAAAACACAGAACAAACATCTGTGTTCATCACACAAATGTTTGTCCAGTGCGGGAATCGAACCCGCGACCTCTAGCGCAGAAGGCAGAGTTACTACCAACTGAGCTATGAGGCCAGTCAGTAATTATTATTATTATTCATTTATTTCAGATCATGTCCATATTAAAGTTACAAATAATAATCACAATCAAGTTTTAATAATCAAATCACACATTACACAAAATTAAAATAAAATCAAATAAAAACACATCAAATAAAAATAACACAATAAAATAAAATAAATGCTTAAAACCTACTTGACGAAGATATTGCGATACTGCTCCGACCCCAGCATTACCTGCATCCATTTCGCCTGGATCGGACAGTCCGGTCGCAAAACAATCATCTGCAGGATGCCGTTGCTGCTGACTCGCGTACGCTGGAAAAGGGAAGCGACTTTCTTGCGCATAACCGCATGAAAGCCGTCCGTGCGCGCCTCCGCAAACATCCCAGATGCGCTGCAAAAGCGAGGCAGCCGCATCAGCATCCTGAAGATGTTGTTATACTGGACACGCAAAGAATCGGCAGCACGGCGAGTGTGGTTAAGCCAAAGGCTGCTCGAGTAAAATGACTGGCAGAAAGCCTTAAAAAGAGTAACTTTCACTTCATTCGAACAGCGAGCAAACCTACGAGCCAGCATATTGCCCCGGACTGCCAACGCTCTGCGCTCTCTCTCAATATCTTCGTCATCCCTCAGATCCTCCGTCACAATGTGCCCCAAGTACTTAAAACTATTTACCACCTGTAGAGCCGCACCGTTAAGCATAATCGGCGGAACATGTACTGGTTTAGTTATTCCACTCTTGAAAATAAGCACTTCACTCTTTTTTGAATTGTACCTCAGTCCATGTTCCGCCGCGTATGTCTCACATATCCCGACCAATTTGCGAACAGCCCCGACCGATGGACCCAGCAGCACCATATCGTCCGCGTAACTGATGTTGTTTATGCAAACTCCATCCACGTAGCAACCCGTATGAGTACTGCTGAGCTCACCAATGAGGTCATTTACATAGAGGTTGAATAGCAGAGGAGAGGTAATTCCGCCCTGCCGCACGCCACACTCCATGCCATATGCATCGGACAGCGAACGACAGCGCCCATTTTACCTGATTACGCTGACAACGATACCAGCATCTGAGCACAGATATAATTTCAGCCGGCACACCAGTGGCCTCTAACTTTCTCCAAAGCCTACTATATGAAACCGTATCGAAGGCCTTGGAGAGATCCAGAAAACAGGCGTAAACCGGCGTCTTCCTATCCACGTAGTACCTGACAGCTTGCTTAAGGCATAAAATTGCACTTTCTGTTGACAGCCCAGCTCTAAAACCGAACTGGGCATCATGCAGTTCGATGTGTTGTAGAAGTATTTTATTAAGCAAGCTGTCAAGAACCTTCGCTGAAACAGTTGCCAACGAGATAGGGCGGTAATTATTCTTATCCGAGGCATCTCCAGTCTTGCATTTTATAATTGGAACCACTATTGTTTTCGTTAGTTCGTCAGGCAGAAAACCATGACACATACACAAATTGTAGAGCATGGAGAGTATGCGCGGCAGATGTACACCAGCATGTCTAAAATGTTCAATGCTGAGGCTGTCATGCCCAGGAGATTTGCCTCTTTTCATACTACGAATTACCGTTAATACATCTTTGGCTTTGAAATTAATAAGTCGCTCACTTGAAACGACAGCCTCATCATCAGAACATTCGGTGTGGTCGGACTTAGAGCTGACCGCAAAGTGCTCTTTAAAAAGATTAGCAATCATTGTATGATCACTAACCTCATTTACACTAACAGGGAGGCCAGACTTAACATTCATTTTGCATGTTTGTTTCCAAAAATGTTTAAAGTCCTTGGCGGAGTGGTGTGACGCAAGCAAATCCATTTTAATTTGATCTTGCCTATCCTGGCACCATTTAAGTTGTTTCTTAAAAACCCGCCTACTCTCACACATGTCGCTATAATATCTACCACTATTTGGCTTGCCAGCCTGAATCCACGCCAAAAACTTAAGTCTAGCCTCTCTGTGGAAACCTGCTACGTATTTGTTCCACCCAGCGATATAACCACCTCTCCTCCGTGATCTCCCTTGTTCGTAAGAAGATATTGCGGCTTCTGACAGAATGGTAATAACATTGGTATACATGCTTTCCAAAATACTTCTATGGTCAATATTAGAACAGATTCGATCACAGCAGCTTGATAGCTCATCAGGGAAATCAATTTCCCTCAGTCGAGAATGGCAAAGTTGACGGTAGTACTCAGTTTGAGTGTTACTACGCTCACCCCAAATTACTTTGTTAGCTTCTGGTATCGAAATCAGTTCTTTCTTACAGTTAACCTTCTCAAAATTACATTCCATAAAAAGGGGGAAATGGTCAGACCACGTCACATCATGCTCCACCCAAATACGATTAATGGAAGGTAGAGCCGCATCAGTGATCACGCAGTGGTCCAGCCATCTAGTGCATCCATGCACATCGCTGACAAAAGTAAACGTATCAGATTGTGCACCCAAGACCTGAATATCAGCACATATCCACTTCTGATCTCTACAAAAATCCACCAGTTCCTTGTAAAAGAGCGTCTCTGGATGCGCATTGAAATCACCCAATATATAAAAAGCCTCAGTATCTCCATTGTCCTCTATTATAGAACTTATTTTACCTAAGCACTCAACGAAGTCTGGCAAGTTTTGCATAGAGTCAGTGGGCATATAAACACAGAACACAATTATAGATTTACTATCACATAGCTTAACCTTAACAGCCGCTAAGCGCGCATCATCACATTTTATCACATTTACTGACCGAAAGGCACTCTTTCTCCATAATATGGCGATACCTCCAAATGGCCTTCCTCTTAGTAAGCCAGAATAGTAATAATTGAATCTTTTAATTTTTTTTGCTAATTTTGTTTCATTTGGTTGATAGAATAAGCTCTTATCTGGATGATATAACATTTTATGAATCACCTTGTATATCATGAAACACCGTGTATAAGTTTGAGTTACAATTGCTTGTCGAATGAGTCGCTTCGCCGTCACTCCGTTGGTCGGCGCTGACACTCGCTAAATTAGTTTTGATTCGGTCACAGTGTCGCTTCGCCGGCACTCCATCCGTCAGCGCTGACCCTGGCTAGATTGACTTTGACTTAATAAATAGTTTGTTACAGTTCGGTGTGACTGCGCCCCTGTTCACAAGTCAATGAATCCTAATTTATATCTTACAGGAAAATGTACGAAAATTCCTATGGAATTTCTTGTAGGCCTCAGCCCTAAGATATATAAAGTTGGCTATAGCTCGAAACATAGCAGACATTCCTCACTGGCCTCATAGCTCAGTTGGTAGTAACTCTACCTTCTGCGGGTTCGATTCCCGCACTGGACAAACATTTGTGTGATGAACACAGATGTTTGTTCTGTGTCTGGGTGTTAAATATACACTCGAGAGCATAGAAATCGCACATAGCGGAATTTTCCAACATTTTAATTTCGACGCTTATTTTTTTTTAAATTAATGTGATGTTGCAAAAATAACTTAAATTAAATTGAAGTACACACTGTTAGCTTCCTAAAAACACAAAATGTCTAGCCTTGACCTTCGAAATCATAACAGTAGCAACTAAACAATAGAATGGCCTAAATTAGCTCGTTTCAAGTAGCGCTGTTTGTGGGACTTTGAGCAGGTATAAAAGGTTAAAAAAACAATAAATTTGTGAATGTATCGATTTATTAATACGAGGTATTGCCTCCCCTAGCCTGAATAACAGCTTCCATTCGCTGTTTCATTGAAGAAATCAATTTTTTTACGAAATCCTGCGGTATGCTGTCCCATTCTTCCTTGATCGCGGTTTGGAGCTCTCTGAGACTCGTAGGCGCTGCGTTTCTAGCTCTTACTCGTTTCTTTAGTTCGTCCCATAAGTGCTCAATGGGATTGAGATCTGGGCTTCGAGCAGGCCACGCCATAACGAGTAGTTCAACCTCCTCCAAGTACTGGCGTACTATAGCAGCGGTGTGTGGTCTAGCGTTATCCTGCATAAAAACGAAGTTTTCGCCGATAAATCCAGAAAAGGGCACAACATGTTCTTCCAGGATCTCCTCAACGTAACGTTGGGAAGTCAATCCACCCGATCGACGGTCGGTATCGGGCCCTGTGATGAAGACAAGTTCGGTTTTCGCTTCCAGAAAAATGCCTCCCCAGAACATACACGAACCACCGCCGTATGCGACCCGTTCGGAGATGCAACATTGAGCAAAACGCTCACCAGATCTTTGGTAGACTCTACCTCGTCCGTCGTTACCATGAAGGCACATCCTGCACTCGTCGGAGAAGAGGACTGCCTGCCATTGATCCATAGTCCAATTAACGTGATTTCGAGCAAACTGAAGGCGTGCTTGTCTGTGCGCTGGGGTCAATTTTGGGCCAGTTGCTGGTCTGTGCGCTGTCAGACCTCCTTCGGCTAGTCTTCTTCTAACGGTCCACCGACTGACTTCCACTTCTCTAACTTCCTGGAGCTGCTGTCCGAGTTGAACTGCATTCAACCGGCGATTTCGTAGTGATGTATTCACAAGGAAACGGTCATCGCGCTGTGTTGTCGCACGTTTTCGGCCTGTTCCTGGTCGCCTGGTATAGCCACCAGTTTGCTGATATCGCTGGTATACACGTCGAACAGCATATCTGCTCAAATTTAATTGACGAGCCACTTGACTTTGGTTCTGTCCAGCTTCGATAAGTGCAACCACTTGAGACGCTCCTTCTGGTGTGGTATCCATTTTCTTGTTTAGAGAGATGACGTATTCGTTAAAGGACCTTTCTGCCTGGGAGTTGGTATGCAAATGATGTAATTTCAATCATCCCTTATCGTTTTATACCTGCTTAAAGTCCCACAAACCGAGCTACCTGAAACGAGCTAATTTAGGCCATTCTATTGTTTAGTTGCCACTGTTATGATTTCGAAGGTCAAGGCTAGACATTTTGTGTTTTTAGGAAGCTAACAGTGTGTACTTCAATTTAATTTAAGTTATATTTGCAACATCACATTAATTTAAAAAAAAATAAGGGTCGAAATTAAAATGTAGGAAAATTCCGCTATGTGCGATTTCTATGCTCTCGAGTGTATATCTATTAAGTATATCTGTCTCTGGTACCCATAGGCTATGCCTAGTTTGGGATCAGTTGACCGTGTGTGCTATGTCCGGAATATTTATTTATTTATTTATTCGATGCCGACTATCCCCTTTATCATCAACTTTGTTTAGAAAGTGACGTAAGTTGACAGACTCGAAGATTTATGTTCCAATGCCGTGGTGTTCCCGGAGGAAGAATAGGCCCTACATTACTACCCGTGGATAAACAGGCCACTTAGGGAAAAAAGCTAGGGGATGAGCAGTAACGGGCACCAGCTGAAGTATATTGAGACAAAAGTACATTTTGAAAATATATTTTTAGCCTACCTACTTCAAAAAGGAGGAGGTTCTCAAATCGGCTGTATTTTGTTTTTGTGTTTGTGTTACTCAATCTCTCCGTTAAAAGTAAACCGATTTTGATGATTCACCTTGTATTGTAATTTTTGTTCAGTGTTCATACCTACACCGCACGTGCTAGCTTGCCCACCACAACTCCGCGACCGCCGTAGGCAGTTCAGTTATTTCGTGTCTTTATTAGCGGGTCCCAAGTTCGTTTCCTGCGGTATGGCTCCGACCTTTTATTTTTATTAATTTTATAAAAAGGTATTTCAACCTTCCCTAAGCGGATATTGCTAAATATTTACCAACAGATGTTTTTTAGGGTTCCATTAGGTATGTATTCCAAATGAGGAACCTTTAAAGAACTTTGTTTTCTATCCGCTTGTGGATTCGAACCAACGAACGGATCAAAAGTTGAGGTAGTTTGTGAGGATGTTTGGTTCAATCACGCCGTAACGGCTCAACCGATTTCGTTGAAACTTAAAATAGATAGAGTTCTTTACCTAGAATAGCATAGAGGCCTAGGAACCACGCGAGCGAAGCCGCGATCGCAAACTATGTCACCTATTTTTAGTGTACAAGATTTAAAGTGTACATAAAGAATAATCTTACTAAGAAAGCGTACTATAAACTAAATGATTATATAAATGATAAAACCGCATGGCTTGAAGTCGCTCTGCCTCTCGACAGCTAAAATGCCATTTTGCAGTGTCTTTACAGTTTTTGCTTGCATCATATTTTAAGTATTATTAAATTTTATAGAAGCATTAGGTACATATTTCATCAAGTGTAGCGTGTGCTGCCCTTAGATCATTTGTTGAAGCTCACATTTGTCATATTTTTTTCACATTTTTATAAGCTCTTATTTATTAGGGATTATAATTAGATAACTTTTCTTTTGAGCCTCACCTAGTTCGATCGGCACCACACTGAAGCTTTAAATTCCATTTTGTGAAAAAGGATCATCGAAAAAAATGATAGGCACCAAGCCGTGTTTGTTGCCTGATTCTTGTAGGCTTGGTCGCGAGGAACAGGCATAGCTTCACCTAGTTTCTAAGACGTTTCAAAGTGATCCTAGTGATTTTATTGAAATAAATGCCTTTTGACTTTGACTTTGACTATGTAAAGCTTAATGCTTTTTGCAAAATACTCTCCTAAATCCCGTGAACAATAGAGTAACGATAATACGCGTGCATAGAGACGTAATAAATAACTATTGAGTACTTATCTATGGATAGAGGGGGGACCGAAATCAATGGCTTCCGGCGTGTGCACAGGAAGACATTATGTAGCTATTTGTTGGAGATAGTCTGTCAATAGTCTTATATTCAATAAAATCACTAGGATCACTTTGAAACGTCTTAGAATCTAGGTGATGCTACGCTTGTTCCTCGCGACCAAGCCTACAAGAATCATCTAAGGCAAAGACATGGGTTAATTAAAAATCATATTTTTACGGAAAACCTGTTTACTTTGTAATAAACTAAAGCAGGAGATAGGGCACAGCGAGATTTTCTCGTTCTAAATTGGAGCAGCCCGCCTGGGAGGTACCTCCGCCTTACAGAAGATCGCCAAATAACATTATTTGGCTGCGATCCAATAACCATTATATGCGAGAAGACTCTGACTTCTGTAACACCGGTTATTTTACCTATCTCAGGGAATTTATACAATGTCTGTACCTATTACTTTATCTCAATAAACAAACAAACAAACAATTATTTGTTTCAAATAGTGTTGTGTTCCTGCGGTGAGTAAGCTTGCCAGAGCTCTTTAGGGGTCGGCAACGTGTGCGTGATGCCTCTGGTATTGCAACCGCTCATAGGCTACGGTAACCGCTTACCAACAGGTGGGTCGTATGCTTGATTGCCACCTCAGTCGTATAATAAAAAAAAACAATGCATTTGTATTAAAAATCATTTAAAAAAAATAATATTAAATGATCCTTATTTTTAAAACATTTTTTTTTTTAATTATATCAATGTTAAATTACTTATTAGCCTACAGCATGGCTAGATTTTAATATTATTAGAGCACATTATTATGTGTAAACTAATTATTAAAAAAAAAAAAAACACGCGCCGTGTTTGTTGCCTGATTCTTGTAGACTTGGTCGCGAGGAACAGGCGTAGCTTCACCTAGTTTCTGAGACGTTTTAAAGTGATCCTAGTGATTTTATTGAAATAAATAATGAGAAAATCGCGACTCAAGCATAGTTTAAAGCCAGCAGTACCTACTTACAGGCGTAGGAAGCCTCTAAGAGGCGACCAAGTTAATCAGTGATACGTCAAACAAGTACAGGCGGAACCAAGTACCAAAGCAAGTCAATATAACTAGTGAACTTGTAAAACTGTCACACCGCTCTCAACACAAGTTGGCTTACATCCGATGACAACTCGGTCAAAATACCGTTGTAAAAAACTGTTTCCATAGTAACATCCGATACGATAATATTAACGGCATAACACAAGGTCAGAGGATTTTCAATTTTGTAAAATACACTAAAACAGTGAGAGTGTTTCTGGAGGAGGTAGGGCAGAGCGAGATTTTCTCATTCTGAATTGGAGCAGCCCGCCTGGGAAGGTACATCCGCCTTACAGAAGATCGTAGCCAAATAACATTAGTGTTCCGTGTTAGCAGTGAGTAAGGTTGCCAGAGTTCTTTAGGGGGGGGGGGGGGGAGTTCGGAGTCGGCAACGCGTGCGTGATTTCATCCGTTTCGTGGTCGCCATTCGAGAACTTTTATTCTGCAACGGTTGTCGGTTCTGAGAGCTATGTCGGTAACCTTGGTTCTTCTACGGATTTCCTCATTTCGGATCTTATCAGGTAGTGAAACTCTGAGCTTAGGTCTCTCCATAGCCCGTTGCGCGACTTTGAGCTTGTGTGTGATGATATATTATCGTTCGAACGATATCGTATGTCAATGGATACGCGCTTATCAATGAACGTAAAGCCGCTTGTGGAAAGGCATTCGTTACCGACAGTTCTTGGAAAAATAATGATAAACCTTTATTAAGGACCAGTTGTGTACAAGGTGGTTCATAATAAGTATTCTATCCCGCAAGGGGCTTATTCTATAGCTAATTGGAAATCAACATTTTTCATTGAACCCTAAAATGTGTTGTTTTGGTTAGTTAGTTTATGTTAGTTATTAAGTACTAACTAACTCATAAACTTACCTACTAACACTTGGATAATTGTTGTCATAATAAAAGTCTTTATTATTATTATTTTTATTTGCCTGGTCAATGACCTGGCGGCAACAAAGAGCAAACCAGTGTCTATCCAAACAATAAAATCACGTATTTTAACGGTATTACAGACACGCAAATATTGCGTAACACATAACGCCTTCCGCGAAGTAGGGCAAACGGTCGGAATTCTATTGTTGGTAAAATTTGTTCACTGGGCACGTAATGATGGTAAGTGAGTCTAGAGCAGTCTGAATGCACACTTGCTTGCTTGTCGTGTCACTGATCCTTTCTTGGTCATCCTGCATTAGGTCAGTGAGCAGGTTGAGGTATGGTGGCCCTGAAAAGGGCCTATGACCGTCGGTGAAAGAATCAGTGTAGTGAAAGGATTAAAGTGCGCCTCTTAAGGCTCCTTTTTTTTCTTTTATACAACTGAGGTGGCAAGCATACGGCCCACCTGTTGGTAAGCGGTTACCGTAGCCTATGAGCGCTTGCAATACTAGAGGCATCGCGCACGCGTTGCCGACCCCGAACCCCCTAAAGAACTCCTTTCGTTCACGTGTCACATGTCTTCAAATTTATAGGTTCTAGGACATGCCGGTTTCCTCACGATGTTTTCCTTCACCGTTTTAAGCACCTGTTAAACCGCACTTATATTTCTGCAATAGGAAAACTCAGTTGTGCACGACCGGGAAAGAACACCACGACTTTCGGACCGAAAGTCGGGGAACCTGTGCTGTAGATTCTATGATTACAAATAAAAAAAACCCTCCTACCTCCCACTAGGCCAACACGGACCTATTTACATATAGAAGGTGATTCATAATTAGTTATTGAGATGAAAAAAATAACAAAAACCGCTAATTTTAAAAGGTTCGGGAAAACATATTGTTTTTTATTAATTTTGCAAACATTATTCCTTTTTTTATGGATGTCGGGATAATATATGTTATGAATCACCTTGTACAACGAATAGTTGTAGCGAAATCATAAATTTCGACAAACTGCCTCTCATTTCGCTCCCCAAACATGAAATTTTAATTAATAGCGATATATATTCAAAGGGCAGTTAAGGCTCCGCAACTATCAAATTAAGGGTCGTAAAGTGTTTGTAGATTAATTTCATTGGTGCTTTCGAGCACATGGTATGACTCCTGACCGAAATTTAAGCGTTTGTGGCGGATTCAGGTCTTATTTACAGCTCTACCAGAAGTCAAAAGTCAAAGTCAAAAGGCATTTATTTCAATAAAATCACTAGGATCACTTTGAAACGTCTTAGAAACTAGGTGAAGCTATGCCTGTTCCTCGCGACCAAGCCTACAAGAATCAGGCAACAAACACGGCTTGGTGCCTATCATTTTTTTCGATGATCCTTTTTCACAAAATGGAATTTAAAGCTTCAGTGTGGTGCCGATCGAACTAGGTGAGGCTCAAAAGAAAAGTTATCTAATTATAATCCCTAATAAATAAGAGCTTATAAAAATGTGAAAAAAAGAAGACAAATGTGAGCTTCAACAAATGATCTAAGGGCAGCACACGCTACACAGACTTCGCGAGATCTCAGTTTAGGACTCTAGTTATAATATACTCTAGGTATGACTGGCCTCATAGCTCAGTTGGTAGTAACTCTGCCTTCTGCGCTAGAGGTCGCGTCTTCGATCCCCGCACTGAACAAACATTTGTGACTAACACAGATGTTTGTCCTGTGTCTGGGTGTTAAATATATATCTATTATGTATATCAGTCTCTGGTACCCATAGTACAGGCTATGCCTAGTTGGGCATTAAAATTATAGGAGATCTCGCAACCACCGTTGGGACATCTTATTGTCGTATCACTGATTATTGGTCATCCTGTAATTAGGTCAGTGTGCAGGTTGGAGTATGGTGGCTCTGAAAAGGGCCTAAGACCGAGGGTGAAAGGATCAGTGTAGTGAAAGGATTGAAGTGCGCCTCTTAGAGGCTCCTTTCGTGCACTGATAGGACGACAGCCTTGCACTTACGATACGATAGTGAAAGTAAAGAAAGAAAGAAAAGACATTTATTTTGGACACACAAGCACAGCACAAACTAATAAAATAAAAAATAAAGACACAAGGTACAGGTTACAATGCAAAAGGTAGGGAGGAAACAAAACAAAAAGTCGATGACGTTTGTTATACTGACCCTCAAATTTGCGAATACCATTCCCATTTTACTTACACAATAGTGCCGCAAGCGCTGTGTAAGCAATGTGTCAGTTGGGTCTTTATTTACTGGTTCTTTTCCTGCCTACCGGCCCGTAGCATGCAGCATGCTTTTATCAATAGCATGGGCATGTAATGGTCAGATGCCTAATTTCGTCACGACCCGACACGGCCCAGTTACGGATGAAATTACTTTATAGTGAGTAACATCCGTTTGTTTAATATCTACTTGAGTTACCGAGTAAATAACTTTGTGAGTGACTGAGAATACGGCCGCGTTTTGCTTTTACTCATAATTTCATTAAGGTTCTCGTGGTCATGGTTGTCATGGGTGAAGAATAGGACTTTTTTTTTATACAACAGAGGTGGCAAACAAACTTACGGCCCACCTGATGGTAAGCGGTTACCGTAGCCTATGAGCGCTTGCAATACCAGCGGCATCACGCACGCGTTGCCGACCCCGAACCCCCTTCCCCCCTAAAGAGCTCCGGCAACCTTACTCACCGCAGGAACACAACACTATTTGAAACTAATAATGTTATTTGGCTGCGATCTTCTGTAAGGCGGAGGTACCTCCCCAGGCAGGCTGCTCCAATTCAGAAAGAAAATCTCGCTGTGCCCTACCTCCTCATTAGGTCTCTCCAATACGTATATCCTACCCGAGGATGTCGTAAGAGGCGACTAAGGGAAAAAAGCTAGGGGATGGGCAGCAGCGTCTATAACCCTATAACACCGACGGCCATAGGCCCTTTTCAGGGCCACCATACCTCAATCTGGTCACTGACCTGATGACCTAATACAGGTGACCAAGATAGATTGCGATCAAAGTTGATCTGCTAATATTAGTTCCGGGTCTGGTGGTAAATGACAAATGTTTTTTACAAAATAAATGAAATGTTTATTTGATAATGTATGATTACTTTGATTATTTCTGACTTGTCGCTATTTATTGTCATATTCTTGTCACTCGTTATTTTATTATTATTGTTTTTGTTAATTGTAATGGCGTTAATTTATTTCTAATTCTGATTTTATTGTATGACTTTCTATTGACTAATTTGTGATTATTTTGATTTTTGTATTGTGACTAATATCTTTGCATGTCGGTCTCCGACGAAGTATATGACATCTCCATAAATGTAAAAGACCATGTACCTATATATACTATACTTCATGCAAATAAAGCCATTCATTCATTCATCCATACCATGGTACTCGTAGTTTCTGATACCCACGACACAAGGAATTCTAGTGTGGGCTAGGGACGACTTTAAGGAATGTTGGGTGTTTTAAAAAAATAAATCGAATCTGCACACCTCTTGAGGTCAAAGACAGACCTCTTGAAGATTTGAAGAACTAGGCTTTATATCTTGAAAAGCTAGGAGGATTTCTTAAATGAAGTCATATGTATGCAGACATTTCAAGTCTTAAATCAGATTTTATATGAATGTTTATAGTCAGAGCGAGAATTTAGTATTAAATCGAAACGTAAATAATTCATGTGAGCTGCAAATTGCGGGTTTCAGCAAAATTAAAGCGTTATTTACTGGTTACAATCAAAAACCTCATACGTAGTATTGCTAAGTGATGCGATTTCTTCCAGGCAGATAAGGGAATATGGTATAGTACCTGGAACAAAATAACAGATACGTTAAAACTCAAATTTTTATACATCTTCATGTTCTGCGAACAGCGTGGATATTTTTTTCAATCACCTACCGAAACTCCTACAACTTGCACAGGTAGTGATAGAAACGAAATGTTTTGATTAGTACCTATCTAATAACACCTATTTATTATAATGTATCTACTAATAACAAATGGCATCGCCTTACAGATAAAAAAAATCCTGTTATGATGTAATATTAATTCTAAATAAATAAATCTTATATGTAAAATAAAGACAGTTGTGTGCGAGAATCATAGGCCCGTTTCAGGGCCACTATACCTCAACTTGGTCACTGACCTAATACAGACCAAGAAAGAATCAGTGACGCAACAAGCAAGCAATTCGTGCTTGGGGCACTGGTCCCTAAAAACCAGTTACACTAACGCAAAATCATGAAGAATACGAAATATTTCTTCAGACCATTACATTGACCCAATTAAACATAAATTAGTGACGTCGCAAGGCGCCTATTTAGTAAATTAGTCGCTAAATAGATTGTAATTGATAGTTAAGGCGAGCAATTGTCTCCCACGGTATTACAATCACAAATATGTGGCCAAACATTGAAGTAACGCACAGAGTAGGCCGACATAGCTCCGACATAGCTATCAAAATTTGCAAGTTGAAGTGGCAGTGGGCAGGCCATATAGCTGGCAGAACCGACAGCCGTTCGGCATGTCCTAGAACCTTAACAAAGTTCCAAGACATGTTTTTTATTTTTTTTTATGCAACTTAGGTGGAAAACAAGCATACGGCCCACCGGTTGGTAAGCGGTTACCGTAGCCTATGAGCGCTTGCAATACCAGAGGCATAACGCACGTGTTGCCGACCCCGAACCCCCTCACCCCTAAAGAGCTCTGGCAACCTTACTCATCGCAGGAACACAACACTATTTGAAACAAATAATGTTATTTGGCTGCGATCTTCTGTAAGGCGGAGGTACCTCCCCAGGCGGGCTGCTCCAATTCAGAACGAGAAAATGAAATGCACATGTGCACGAAATGAGCCTCTAAGAGGCGCACATTAATCCTTTCACTACACTGATTCTTTCATCGACGGTCATAGGCCTTTTTCAAGGCAACCATACCTCAACCTGGTCACTGACCTAATACATGATGACCAAGAGAGAATCAGTGACAAGAAAAAGAAGCGTAAGCTCATTCCTCGGAACTCTAAAACAGATAGCGAATGATATTTCTTAGAATTAGTGGCAGTGGATGTAGGTCAGCCATAATTTCTAATCTAGAGTACACGACTAAGCTCTCACAGTACAGTGCCATTTAGTTAGTGAAGCTAGATTACGGTTGCCTTTGCTTGTTGCGTCACTGGTTCTTTGTTGGTCATTCCACATTTAGGAGGTAGCACAGCGAGATTTTCTCGCCGACCGGTGTCACGATAAGGGCGCTACTAAAACCTACTAACCTTAGTAGGTTTTAGTAGCGGTTTTAGTAGTTTTAGTAGCGTTAGTACGCTCGCCAACCCGCAATAACCAGTGTGGTGTGTATGGGCAAGTTCCCCCCACGTGAAAGGAATTCGCTCTGGAAATCTATAGGGGAGGCCATGTTCAGTAGTTTTTTTATTTTTATTTTTATTTATTTGGTTAAACAAACAGTGACACAATAAAACATAGGCTGTAACTTAAATGGTAAATGAACAGATAATTGTGACACCAACACCGTCTACCACGGATTACTTAAATATCTTATTTGTATGGAATAGCAAAGGATAGTTAATATCTTAGATTAGGTATCTATCTAGTTGACGTCCTACGGCTGAAATGATGAAATATATCATAGACTAGCTTCGGCCCGCGGCTTCGCTCGCTACTTACATAAAAAGTAGCCTTTATGCTATTTTTGGTAAAGAACTCTATATATTCCAATTTTCAACGAAATCGGTTGAGCCGTTACGGCGTGATTGAACAACAAACATCCAAACATCCTCACAAACTTTCATCTTTATAATATTAGTAGGATTGCGCTGAATGGAGCAACTTTAATTGCCCGCGTAGGAGCTTTCCTAGTATGCACATGTACGAACTGGCAACTATTTAAGGTAATACTTAGATAGGTACCTCGAAGCATTCAGTTGTAACTACCCCTTTGTGACGGCCGCGACCCCGGGGGATGAAGGTGGCCATATTGTATGAAATAACTAGGGAAATTCTTGTGAACTTTATACCTACCCATTAGATTTTGATTCTGCCTGCGTCTGTTTTCCCGGATGAGTACAATCTAGGAGTCTTCAAATCTAGAGTGAATAAGTTCCTTCTGGTAAAGCGTGATCCATCTTAGGCCACATCTCACTTGCAAAAGTGAGATGGTAGTCAAACGACTAACCATCATCAATAAAAAAAATAATAAATAGCCTATATGCTATTCTAGGAACTTTATGTATTCCAAGTTTCAACGAAATCGGTCGAGCCGTTACGGCGTGATCGAACAACAAACATCGAAACATCCTCACAAACTTTCACATTTATAATATAAGTAGGATTGTGCACGAAAGTAGCCTCTTAAAGGCGCACTTTAATCCTTTGACTACACTGATTGTTTCACCGACGGTTATAGGCCCTTTTCAGGGCCACCACACCTCAACCTGGTCATTGACCTAATGCAGGATGACCAAGAAAGAAGCAATGAGCAAGCAAGTATAACTTTTTTATTATTATAACGTTTTTATTGTAATGATTAATAGTATGTACCCATGGCTATAAATATAAATTAATACTCACTCACAGGACGCAGTAGTACTAAGTTGGGACATGTTTAGATGGAGTAGGCTCTGACTACCCTCTCAGCCTAGTCGGTTATAAGCATGTTAGTCATCGAACGTAACAATGATTACCATTCGTGACAGTTCGCGAGCCCTTCGCTGATGACACACAGGCCTTCGTAGTTTACAGGGATTAAACTCTTTATTGCAGAGACAAAGTTTAAAAACTTCATTTTTCTCTGCTAAAAACTAAGTGGACACTTTTTTATTTAACGCCCGTATTCGAAAACTTTTACAGAGAGCGTATTAAAGCGTTTCCGTGTACGTATCGCTCGTTAGCGCTAACAAGTGGCGCCCTCTTTGTACAGCGACAATGCACTTTTGTAGTTTAGTGAAAATTGAACGAATTTGTGTGTAGTGTAATGTAATGTGCATGAAATAACATTGAAATATATAACTTTTATTTACAGAAAGAAACTTAAAACTAATCATCATCATCATCTTCCTGCCCTTATCCCACATCATGTGGGGTCGGCACAACATGTATTCTTCTTCCATTTCTCTCTATCAGTCGTCATCTTAACACTCACTCCTTTCTTCACCATATCCACTTTCACACAGTCCATCCATCTTTTCTTTGGCCTGCCTCTACTCCTACATCCATCCACATTCATATCTAACACTCTTCTTGTCACATGACATTCTTCCCTCCTCATGACTTAAAACTAATACAAGTTAATATTTACAAAATACACAAGAAACAGTTGAGCCATCTAAAGACCGTTACAAACGATCTATAGATAGCTCAAATGATCCAGATCACTACCAGTCGGAAGCGTCCCCAAGACGCTGGCGGAATTGCCACGCTGGATGGCAATGCTAATTCGCTGGGCCAAATAAGAGCCAGCTCTGAGGTCTCTGAGGTCACGCGTCGCTTCGAATATTTAGATATACACTAGCTTCCGCCTGCAGCTTCTACATTAAAAAGAGCTATTCTAGGTAAATAATTGTATATTTCAAGATTCAACGAAATCGGTTGAGCCGTTACGGCGTGATTGATCAACAAACATCTAAACATCCTCACAAACTTTC
Organism: Anticlea derivata; assembly: GCA_947579855.1. NCBI lineage: Eukaryota > Metazoa > Arthropoda > Insecta > Lepidoptera > Geometridae > Anticlea > Anticlea derivata. The sequence continues at coordinate 403,751 of OX388287.1, read as the reverse complement.
GCATTTATAATATTATATAATAGCTGTTACCCGCTACGTGTCACTGATTCTATCTTAGTCAGTAGACCAAGAAAGAATCAGTGACTCGACAAGCAAGCAAGCAAGAACCACCATACCTCGAGCTGGTCACTGACCTAATACAGGATGACCAAGAAATAATCAGTGACACGGCAAGCAAGTGTAGATGGTAGATTAGCGTGGTGTCTTACCGTAGATCTGATTTATACTATGCTAGGGTTTAACGTACCCTCTAAGCATTTTTACATCACTCTTAAATAAAAATAAATAAAAGAGACGTTTCATCAATATATGGAGCCTGGGCCTGCACTGTGTACACTACTCTAAAATATGGCTAAGCAATAAAGTAAACGTATTTAATTGGTTATTTTATTTAAATTGACTTCGTTCTAAGGTACACTAAGATTTTCTTCGACAAGGAAAGCAACACACAGCGCTACAAAAATATGGCGGATGGACGTGCGTGGAATGTCATTTTGACAACCTACATTTATCTGACAAAACAAAAACATCAAATCAAACAACATGACATGAAAAATATGTGAATGTCATGTCAAACGCCAATTATAAACCAACATGGCGGCCTTCAAATAGTGTTCACATAGTAAAAAACTTACCAGAAGAACTATTCTTGTACCATCGCATTTGTCTTCAAATTAATGAAATTGTATTTTTCTTGTAATCTCCTATTTTTTTCGAATTTTTCTATGTAGTGTACATGGACCAGGCCCAGAATGAAATGGTTCCTTTTCCGGACATATCACACACGGTCAACTGATCCCAAACTAGGCATAGCCTGTACTATGGGTACCAGAGACTGATATACTTAATAGATATATATTTAACACCCAGACACAGAACAAACATCTGTGTTAGTCACAAATGTTTGTCCAGTGCGGGAATCGAACCCGCGACCTCTAGCACAGAAGGCAGAGTTAACCAACTGAGCTATGAGGCCTTCTCAATATAGTTCGTAGCAATGGTTCCCAAAGGTGTACAGAAATGCCGCGACAACCAAAATGGCATCCTAAGATAGAGGTTTCATAAATGGCGGTTCTGTATTATGACGGCAGATAACAGGGCAATCGAGAGGGGATAGTTGATATCGTAGGCAAAACCTAGGGCTCCTTCAGCCATATTCTGATTTAATCGTAGCTTGGCTTCCTCGATACAGGCTTAGCCTCGTGAGGAAACCACTAGATACTTCCACCTTAACCAAATAGTCTGCAAAGTACCTCAAAACTGTAGAATTAAGTTATTCTGTACTTTTGCAGTAAATAAATATTTTTTCATTTCATTTTTCATTTTCATTCTTTCTTGGTCATCCTGTATTGGGTCAGTGAGCAGGCTGAGGTATGGTGGGCATATGACCGTGTCGGTGAAAGAATCAGTGTAGTGAAAGGATTAAAGTGCGCCTCTTAGAGGCTCCTTTCGTGCACATGTCACATGTCTTCCAACTTTTAGGTTCTAGGACAGGCCGGTTTACTCACAATGTGTTGTTTCACCGTTTGAGAGCACTAATAATCACTTATCCGAACGGAAAATACATTGGTGCGTGACCGGCATTCGAACCTACGACCCGTGGATCGGAAGACGGGGCCAGTACCACCACTACCCTAGGCCCAGTGCTCCATGTAGGAACCGCGAGGAACAGGCCTACCTTCACTTAGTTTTTAAGACGTTTCAAAGTGATCCTAGCGATTTTTTTTTATTTTTTTTATACTACTGAGGTGGCAAACAGGCATACGGCCCACCTGTTGGTAAGCGGTTACCGTAGCCTATAAGCGCTTGCAATACCAGAGGCATCACGCACGGGTTGCCGACCCCGAACCCCCCTCCCCCTAAAGAGCTCTGGCAACCTTACTCATCGCAGGAACACAACACTATTTGAAAACAAATAATGTTATTTGGCTGCGATCTTCTGTAAGGCGGAGGTACCTCCCCAGGCGGGCTGCTCCAATTCAGAACGAGAAAATCTCGCTGTGCCCTTCCTCCTCTAAAACTATTATTTTATTGAAATAAAAGCCTTTTGACTTTTACTTTGTAGCGGCACCGCTATCTTAAGGACCCCCTCAGCGACCACCCTAATTGAAAGCCAGCTAACCAAACTGCTAATGTACCAACACAGAATAAGGCGAAATTCGCTCTCTAATAATGCTTTGTGGGTTACATCGATGTACGAAAGTTATATATTTAAGTAGGTGAATGGATAACCCTTTATACGAGGTGATTCATAATATATTATGTACATCGTCCCGAAAGGGGGTTATTGAATAAACAAAAAGAAAGAAAATTGGCCGAAAATGTGTGAATTCTATACATCATACAGGGCGTTTTGAACTTTTTAAGGGGTCGGCAACGCGTGCGTGATGCCTCTGGTATTGCAAGCGTACATATGCTACGGTAACCACTTACCAACAGGTGGGCCGTATGCTTGCTTGCTACCTTAGTTGTATAAAAAAAAAAACATAATTATGAAACACCTTGTATCCAGGTTGTTCCCGCCTAATTTGAAGGGTTCGAAAAAAAAACATGGAAAATTTTCTTTCTTTTTGTTGATAGAATAAGCCCTTTTAGGGGTAGTATACATTGTATTACATTGGGCCTAATAAGCCCTTTTAGGGAGTATACGAAGTAAACTACACTTAGAAGAGATTATTCTATCAAAAGAAAAAAAGAAAATTCGAGGACAAAATCAAGTTTTCTTATATTTCAGTCTTTTTTCGTAATCCTATTTTTTTATATTGTACCACCTCCAGAGTTTTATCGCGTAGGTCCACCCGGTACACGGTACACGGTCACACCCACCATTAGAGCACACCGTGTCGGGTCACCATTTCATTTACCAGACTTTATTTCACCTGGCGACCACATTTATACTCGTTAATCCTTTTTTAACGTCCTCGGTAGCTTAGCGGGCGAGTGCCCGTCTGAGATGCGAGGGGTTCGATTCCCGCTGCGGGACCAGTTTGCATGATCTGCAAGTATTCGTTCCGGGTCTGGGTGTTGTGGTACCATGGTTACAGAAGATGCCTTACAGAAGATCGCAGCCAAATAACATTATTTGTTTCAAATTGTGTTGTGTTCCTGCGGTGAGTAAGGTTGCCAGAGTTCTTAACGGGGAGGGGGGTCGGCAACGCGTGCGTGATGCCTCTGGTATTGCAAGCGCTCATAGGCTATGGTAATCGCTTACCTACCAACAGGTGGGCCGTATGATTGTTTGCCACCTTAGTTGCATAAAAAATAAATCTTACCCTGTTTAATTAGTTTGGGGAATGGAATATAATTATCTAAACCGCACATCTTTGTTGTCGACGATGTAGGTTTTAGTTAAGTATGCGGTTGTCTGGAGGAAATCGCGATCCGCGATAAGACCGCCGATTGTAGAACCATATAATCTCTAAGCTATTTATAAATATACATATGTGTCATCGTATCATCATCATTTCAGCCGTTCGACGTCCACTGCTGAACATGGCCTCCCCCACAGACAGAGCAAATTCCTTTTCTTATGGGGGGATTTGCCCATACTCACCACGCTGGGCATGCGGGTTGGCGAGCGCAGTTAGAGCTATCGTTGTTAAAATGAGGGACGCTGCTGCCCATCCCCTAGCTTTCTTCCCTTAGTCGCCTCTTACGACATCCGCGGTTAGGTAGATATGGAGGGGCCTATTTTTTTTAATAAAGTTTATTTACATTTCATTTCAGTTTTTTTTTTTATTCTAGAAATGCAACGTTGTCGTTCATTTCCTAAATATGTAAAGAACTAGAACGAACGACAAAATAAAACAGCGGCGAAGATAATCCTCCTCTATTTTTCGTAGTTAGTTAAAAAGAATTTGATACCCCATTTTCTTTCGCACCTAGCAATTAACACAATTAGCGGTAACTGGGTCATCGGGACCCCACCTAACCCGGTCAAAATTACCCACATTAGTGCAGCTATATTTTTGGATTAACTTGGCACGCGGGGACAAAGTTTTTTTTTTTTATACTACTGAAGTGGCAAAAAAGCGTACGGCCCACCTGTTGGTAAGCGGTTACCGTAGCCTATGAGCGTTTGCAATACCAGAGGCATCACGCGTTGCCGACCCCGAACCCCCTCCCCCCATAAAGAGCTCTGGCAACCTTACTCATCGCAGGAACACAACACTATTTGAAACAAATAATGTCATTTGGCTGCGATCTTTTGTAAGGCGGAGGTACCTCTCCAGGCGGGCTGCCTGGTTTCGTGATAATTTGTCCACGAAACGAGACAGACTAAAGTCTTCATATTTATTGAAATACTAGCTTCCATGGTACCAAACATCCTCACAAACTTTCGCATCCTATCCTACTAATATTATAAATGCGAAAGTTTGTTAGGATGTGTGTGGTTCAATCACGGCTAAACGGCCGAACGGATTTGGATGAAATTTTGCACAGAGATAGATTATAGTCTGGAATAGCATATAGGCTACTTTTTATGTACCACGCGAGCGAAGCCGCGGGCGGAGGCTAGTTTATAATATTAGTAGGAAGTAGGATATAAAGCCGAAAAGCAAGGGGTGCGGGTTCGATTCCCGCTGCGAGACATGATCTGCAATTATAAAAATATCCGGGAATGGGTGTTGTGGTACCATGGTACTCGTAGTTTCTGATACCCACGACACAGGGAGTCCTAGTGTGGGGTCAGATCTATGTATATGACTGTTGGGCAGAAGATAGAAGTTGTATTATAAATGTAAGGTCTACACTATCTTGTCGCATTAGTATGCGGCCGGCATTGCTTCTCTACATTATTTTATATGAGTAATGGCGTCTGTTTGTATGCAAAATCGTCGAGAAAAGACAATAAGCTTCCCAATAAAGACTTTGAACGTGCAAATATTCAAAGCGATATCTTTTGTGTATCATGAAAGGTCAATTGTTTATCACCACATTGGTTCATTGCATTTTTTTTTTATAATTGTCTGGTAATATGCAGCTTCCGCCCGCAGCTTTGCTCGCATGGTACATAAAAAGTAAGTAAGTTCCAAGTTTCATCGAAATCGGTGGAGCCGTTACGGCGTGATTGAACAACAAACATCCAAACATCCTTACAAACTTTCGCAGATAGGATAATCGGTTTTCAAGCATTGCGTGATTTATTATTATTATTATTTATTATTATTTATTTACGAAAAGTGACACTATTTTTACAGGAGCACCTAATGCAATAGTGTACCATTATCATTTAAATTATTATTATTTTACATATCAAACATTTAATAAGATTAATTTTAATTCATAGCATAATACCTACTAGTTAAGAAACAACAAACATTAATCTTCAATTAATAAATTCAAATTACATAATAATAATTAATTTGATTCGAACCAACACCGATCTTACCAACACACCACCACTCTCACTATTATTCTATTGGGGGAAAGAAATCCATTTACCTGAAACAAAATAAAACAAAATAAATGTCAAGATATGTTAGGATGTCATTTTTATTGAAGGTGGTGGGTGGTAGACAGAATAAACTAACAAAATGATATATGTAGGTCCCAGTGCGGAACACTGGGAGTGTGGTGGTAGCTTGCTTGTCGTGTCACTGATTCTTTCTTGGTCATCCTGTATTAGGTCAGTGAGCAGGTTGAGGTATGGTGGCCCTAAAAAGGCCCTATGACCGTCGATGAAAGAATCAGTGTAGTGAAATGATTAAAGGGCGCCTCTTAGAGGCTCCTTTCGTGCACATGTAAAGGCATTCATCATCATCAGCCTGTAGAAGTCCACTGCTGATCATAGGCCTCCCCCAAAGAGTGCCACGACGAACGGTCTTGTGCCTGCTCCATCCACCGACTTCCCGCAACTTTCACAATGTCGGTCCAACGGGTGAAAGGCCTTCCAACACTGCGTCGCATTCGAGAACATTTACTCCCCAACGGTTGTTCTGCGAGCTATATGGCCTGCCCATTGCCACTTCAACTTGCTAATTCTGAGAGTTATTCGGCCTATCCTAATTCTTACTATATAAATGCGAAAGTTTGTGAGGATAGGAGGAGGTAGGGCACAGCGAGATTTTCTCGTTCTAAATTGGAGCAGCCCGCCTGGGGAGTTACCTCCGCCTTACAGGAGATTGCAGCCAAATAACATTATTTGTTTCAAATAGTGTTGTATTCCTGCGGTGAGTAAGGTTGCCAGAGCTCTTTAGGGGGAGGGGGTTGGCAACGCGTGCGTGATGCCCCTGGTATTGCAAGCGCTCATAGGCTACGGTAACCGCTTACCAAGAGGTGGGCCGTACGCTTGTGTTCCACTGCAGTAGTATAAAAAAAAAAAATGTTTAGATGTTTGGATGTTTGTGGTTCAATCACGGCTAAACGGCCGAACTTTTTATGTAGGTACCACGCCTGAAGTCGCGGGCGGAGGCTAGTAGGCCATGAATATGTCGAAAGTACATTATACAAAACCACTATATGTAAATATAGGTACCACTATAGGTAAATGTCCCACAGAGACGTCTGCCCCGATATTGGTATAGACTTGACATCTATTCTGTCAGTGTCAATAACAAGACTTCGCGAGTGCCCCATTACGATATTGAAATGTTTTTACTGCCATCACGAGACTTGGGGGAAATATACTAAAGTCAATTCACAAGGCTTTTATTTCAATAAATCACTAGGATCACTTTGAAACGTCTTAGAAACTAGGTGAAGCTACGCCTGTTCCTCGCGACCAACCCTACAAGAATCAGCCAAAAAACAGGGCGCGCGTGACGCACATTTTTTGCGAAATAAATAATAATAATAAATAAATAAATATAAATATTCCAGACATATCACACACGGTCAACTGATCCCAAACTAGGCATAGCCTGCACTATGGGTACCAGAGACTGATATACATAATAGATATATATTTAACACCCAGACACAGAGCATACATCTGTGTTAGTCACAAATGTTTGTCCAGTGCGGGAATCGAACCCGCGATGTCTAGCGCAGAAGGCAGAGTTACTACCAACTGAGCTATGAGGCCAGTCAGTATGAAAATAAAAAGCTTTTATTTTCTATAAAATTACCTGGTACACAGTTATAATCTACCGTTACCCGGTTAAAAAGTACCCTATGTCCTCAGGGTTTAGTTAGGCTATCTCCGTACAAAATTTCAACAAATTCGGTAAAGCCGTTTAGTTGTGATAACGTTGTAGACAGACAGAGTTATACGATATAGAATATAGAATGCTAGTGGTGCCCGCGGTTTCGATCGCGTGGTATCTAGACAACAAGTAGCATAAATGCTATTCTATGTAAGGAAGTCTATATATTCTAAGTCTCATCGGAATCGGTTAAGCCGTTACAGCGTGACTGAACTACAAAAATCCAAAAATCCTCTCGGACTTTCGTATTTATAATACTAGCTTACGTTCGCGGTTTCGCTCGCGTGGTTCCTACGGGGATATAAATATGTGCTATTTCAGAGTATAATCTATCGCTCTGTGCCTACATTCACCCAGCTCTGTGCAGCCGTTCTGGCGTGATTGAGTAACAAACATACATCCATCCAAACATTCCTATTCACAATAGTACCTAGTACCTAGTAAGGTACCTACGCGATAAACACCCGTTTGTTTTCAAAGTCAAAGTCAAAAGGCATTTATTTCAATAAATCATTAGGATCACTTTGAAACGTCTTAGAAACTAGGTGAAGCTACGCCTGTTACTCGCGACCAAGCCTACAAGAATCAGGCAACAAACACGGCTTGGTGCCTATCATTTTTTTCGATGATCCTTTTTCTCAAAATGGAATTTAAAGCTTCAGTGTGGTGCCGATCGAACTAGGTGAGGCTCAAAAGTAAAATGTCATGTATACTGATCGCGAAAGTTTGAAAAATACTAGTAAGATTATTTTGGATTAGTGTGGTTTATGATAATATTCGTGGAAACAAATATACCGACATAGGCCCGTACCATTAACTTAGCGATTTTGTATAATTTTGCTAACAAGGTCGTATATGAATGGAATTTAGAAATTGTAGTAGGGTAAATAACTTTAATTTACAGAAAGAAACTTAAAACTAATACAAGTTAATATTTAAAAAATACACAAGAAACAGTTGAGCCATCTAGAGACCGTTACAAACGATCTATAGATAGCTCAACTGATCCAGATCACTAACAGTCGGAAGCGTCCCCAAGACGCTGGCGGAATTGCCATGCTGGATGGCAATGCTAATTCGCTGGGCCAAATAAGAGCCAGCTCTCGGGTCACGCGTCGCTTCGATCAGACGTCCTGATATCTTTTTGAAAACCCGGAGGGCCCCGTTTCCCCACGGACCCAGGGTCTCAACCCCAAAAGGCTCAAATATGTAAGCCCTATCAAGACTAACATATTTGCGCCTTTTACGTAGTAGGGTAAAAAAATACAGCTTACGCAAAAAATTGCGACTTTCTGATGCTAAGTGACATTTCAGATTAAACTTCGAAAGTCGGTTAATCTGATTAAACTTAGAAAGTTGGGTAATCTGATTATATATTTAACTGATTTAACTGACCTCATAGCTCAGTTGGTAGTAACTCTGCCTTCTGCGCTAGAGGTTGCGGGTTCGATTCCCGCACTGGACAAACATTTGTGACTAACACAGATGTTTGTTCTGTGTCTGGGTGTTAAATATATATCTATTATGTATGTCAGTCTCTGGTACCCATAGTACAGGCTATGCCTAGTTTGGGATCAGTTGACCGTGTGTGATATGTCCGGAATATTTATTTATTTATTATTTATATAATTTATGTGGCAACTTTATTTAAACGTCATAATCTGTGTAAACTTGGTCGTTAACTATAGGCCTCATATACAAGCTCAAAGTCGCGCAACGTGCTATGGAGAGAGCTATGCTCGGAGTTTCACTACGTGATAAGATCCGAAATGAGGAAATCCGTAGAAGAACCAAGATAACGACATACCTAGCTGTCGTGTCACTGATTCTTTCTTGGTCACCTATATTAGGTCAGTGACCAAGAAAGAGGTTTTTTTTTATGTTATACGGAGGCAAACAGGCTTACGGCCCACCTGATGGTAAGCGGTTACCGTCGCCTATTGACATCTGCAACGCATGGAGCATTGCTAATGCGTTGCCTGCCCTGGAGAAATCTTTTTGTATTTTTCTTAAAGATCTTCATGTTGTAGGTTGAGGTATGGTGGCCCTAAAAAGGGCATAACGACCGTCGGTGAAAGAATCGTCAACCGACGTGGTAGTGGATTCCTTCCGATCGTGAGTTCGAATCCCGGTGCACCAATGGATTTACCATTTGGAAAATGTATTGCGCTATACTAGTGCTCTCAACGGTGAAGGAAACCATCGAGAGGAAACCGGCATGTCCTAGAACCTAAAAATTGGAAGACATGTGACATGTGCACGAAAGGAGCCTCTAAGAGGCGCACTTTAATCCTTTCACTTCACTGATTCTTTCACCGACGGTCATAGGCCCTTTTCAGCGCCACCATACCTCAACTGGTCACTGACCTAAAACAGGCTGACCAAGAAAGAATCAGTGGCACGACAAGCAAGCAACATATATATTTGAAATTCGTTATAAAAAACAATTTACACTTCCCCCTATCATCAAAATTCGTCTAGACGAAATTTACTCAACGCTCAGATACCTACTACTGGGAAAGGCATTTCATTGCGTGTCGTGTGGCGTGCCCTATCGCCCCACCCGTCACGCGAATCTTAAATAATTATTTGATTATAGTGTCTGGTGTTTTCGGGGAATAACAAAATAGATTTACAATACAGGGGTGCAAAGGGGTGAGTTTCCGAATTCTAAGAAATTCGGTTCACATTATTATTCTTTAGTCGTATCACTGGTTCTTTGTAGGTCATTCTTCATTGTCAGTGAGAAAGTTAAGATAGAGACCCTAAAAGCCCCAATAACGAGTGAGGTGAAAAGATTAAGTTGCTTCTAAATACTTCGTTATTTAATTTACTCATTCATCATAATCATCAGCCTGTTGAAGTCCACTGCTGAACATAGGCCTCCCCCAAAGAGTGCCATGACGAACGGTCTTGAGCCATCTCCATCCAACGACTTCCAGCAACCTTCACAATGTCGTCGGTCCATCGGGTGGGGGGCCTTCCAACACTGCGTCGTCCGGTTCGTGGTCGCCACTCGAGAACATTTGTTCCCCAACGGTTATCGGTTCTTCGAGCTATATGGCCGGCCCACTGCCACTTCAACCTGCTAATTCTGAAAGCTATGTCGGTGACCTTGGTTACTTATTAAAATACAATAAAATGTCATCAAAAATCTTCTATTGACTTTAATGTAGTTTTAAGTGCGGTATGGCGGCCCTTAGGGTCTAACTCAATTGATGTGCCGTTTATGTCACTTACCAGCGTAATTGAATTTAATAACATTAGCCCTTAGATTCGTGATGTCTTGCCACTAGCGTTGTGGTAATGTAGCATTTAAACAAGTCATGGGTTTGACTCTGATTTGATGCTTGTTTGTTGAGTCATTAGTGATTCTCGGCCATCCTGTATAGGTCAGTTAGGATATATTAGTCATTAATAGATGGGTGACCGCTACTGGCACGCCTCATTACTTCAGTGGGCACGCTGATATGGCGTCCCAATACGACGGAGGCCAGAATGTCTCATACGAACCTAATCAATAATCAGGTTTATTGAGGTAGAGTTTCAGTTCAAGTTTTTGCTATGGGGGTTATTCTATCAACAAAAATAAATAATATTACTAAAAAAAATCCAAAATCCTTTTTTCACAAAATTTCTCAAATTAGCTGCTATGTTAATCATCTTAAGAACTCATAACTAAACGTACAAGAGGTAGGGCACAGCGAAATTTTCTCGCTCTAAATTGGAGCAGCCCGCCTGGTACCTCCGCCTTACAGAAGATCGCAGCCAAATAACATTATTTGTTTCAAATAGTGTTGTGTTCCTGCGGTGAGTAAGATTGCCAGAGCTCTTTAGGGGGGGGGAGAAGTTCGGCAGGCAACGCATTAGCAATGCTCCAGGTGTTGCTGATGTCAATAGGCGACGGTAACCACTTACCATCAGGTGGGCCGTAAGCCTGTTTGCCTCCGTATAACATAAAAAAAAAACCAAGAACTTCGTAATCAAGATTGCTACCTAAAACAGCTGATTCATTGAGTTTGACCAGATTTGACCCCAAAACAGCTGATTTTCGCATATTGTTTTTTCAATGAATAATGTCAATTGGTTGAAGCCCCTTTAGGGATGGCATACAGGTTATGAATAACCTTGTAGTGTAGACGAGGAACCTGTTAGAAAAATTTAATAAATAATATAAAATGAGTCACACGCATGTCATGTCGTAGGGAGGTGGTGTGACACCAGCATTTTATGACATACCATCCGCCTACGTATGTACGTACCCAGTCGTTAGGCTAAAAGGTTAGCCTCATTTGCTTAACGTATGCTTTTTAACCGTATGATTAATCATAATCAACTTTGCACGAAAGCAGCTTTCACAGGCACTCAATCCTATCACCACAGTAGTTCTTTCTTTATAACTATGCCCTACGCCGTCGTAGACATGAGGAATAGGCCCCTAAATATCTCCCGTGGATGTCGAAAGAGGCGAATGAAAAAAGCTAGGGGATGGGCAGCAGCGTCCCCTATTTTAACAAAGATAGAGTAACTTTGCTCGCCAACCCACGTGCCCAGCGTGGTGAGTGGGCAAATTCCCCCACATGATGGGAAGTCGCTCCGGAAATCTGTGGGGGAGGCTGATGTTCAGCAGTGGACTTCAAATGGCTGGAATGATGATGAAAATGACCACTTTATATATCATCATAATTTCAGCCGTACGACGTCCACTGCTGAACATGGCTTCCCCCACAGACAGAGCAAATTCCTTATCATGTGGGGGGACTTACCCATACTCACCACGCTGGGCATGCGGGTTGGCGAGCGCAGTTAGAGCTATCTTTTTTAAAATGAGGGACGCTGCTGCCCATCCCCTAGCTTTTTTCCGTTAGTCGCCTCTTACGACATCCGCGGATAGGTAGATATGGAGGGGCCTATTCTTCAGTCGGGGCCACCACGGCCAAGTGGTATATACCGGAACTAACTAGTTTGAAGTTTACAGTGCGTGTCGGTCCATCAGGCATCATGGATGTGCGTATAAATCCATGAGTTAGTTTATGACGCCATTCAGCAGTTGTCGAGTCACGACTGGCTGCGTGGCCCGTTGTGACCCACTAGCGGTGGGACACTGTCGATAGTTATAAATAGAATTGTCGATTTATGCCATCGATATGCTAAATTATGTCGACAATGATTAGATACAAGATGATACATGATATTCCTATAGCACACAGTTTGCACTAGGCATTAATTCAAGAAAAAAGTATGCAACAGTTTAATGTTGTTTCTAATATAAGTTAATTGTGCATTTTCATTATTTCACACGAAAAATCTGAATAAATAATTTGAATATTTGGTTCTTTTTTCGGCTAATATTCTTTCTTTTTGTTCATAGAATAAGACCCTTTCTGGATTGTATAATGTTATGAATCACCTTGTATATTCCTCATTCCACACTATTATACGTACTAATATAAACAGCTCACATTTTAAAAATTTAACCAAAAATTCAGTTTTTTATCATAAAACTGCGTAAGCCTTGTATGATTACCGGACTGATCCGAGTGTCATTAACCCACAAGGATACCAATGAGTGCGCCAATCGAGCAATCAATGGCCCATTGTTCGGTTCACGCGAATTCTTAGTGCCCCTTGTTTGCAAACATACGTGTCCACGACAACTGATAGCTTTTGTACTTTCTCGGTTTGAAATATTCATATCATTACTTACTTCTGTCCACGGTGTAATTAAGTACTACTCGTAGCTTACTGCCGTGGCTTCGCTTGGTACCTATGAAGATAAAAGCCTATATGCTATTCCAGACTATAATCTATGTCAGTGCCAAATTTCATTCAAATCCGTTTGGGAGTGATTGAACGACAAACATCCAAACATCCTCACAAACTTTCGCATTTATAATATTAGTAGGATCACGTAACACGTGCTCATATCGGTGAAGGAAAACATCGAGAGACCCGCGGCTTAGTCAGCTCCACACGTATTAACTCTTGTCTTTCCTGTGTATAAGGCCGACTAGGCTTAAGGGGATGGTATCGGAGCTCAAGTAGTCAATGGAGTAGCCATTTAAAACATGTTCTAGGCACTACATCGTCCTGTGAGTGAGTTTCACTTGACGCTATAAATCTAGAATAGATGTAAGATTACTTATTTTTTTTATATACAGTACAGATCAGACTTCACATCGCGTGAATCTGAATAGTTTTAAGAAACATCGATAAATAAATCACAGTTAAATTAAACATTTGGTGCAACTCTAGTGGCATTGCACAGCTTTCACTATTGGCTCGGTTCGAACCAGCTCTATGGGTCGAAAGCCTGAGAATTTTGCATTAGGGCCAATAAGTATCGATAGAACTGTGATACCTTTTCTTAGGAGCATAACCGCATCAATGGAATTGACGGCCCCGTGTTTAGCGAAGACGAGGCAAAATTTGGTGACGTTTTGGAAAAAGGCCAGGTCAAAAGTACCCTAAAACGACGAGCATGTATGAGGAATGTGATGAGAGTGAATGAAGCAAAAGAGGTATGTCAGGGTCGTAGCAAGTGAAAAGCCGTTGTCTCTGCCTACCCCTCTGGGAAATAAGCGTGATTTTATGTATGTATTTATGAGGCAAAATTAGACATAAATACAAGGTGATTCATAATATGTATGATATCCCTCAAGGGGCTTATTACACATCTAATTGGCAATAAAGTTTGTTCTGCGACTTTTGGAATTTCGATATTTTTCATTTAAAAAACAAGATAATAAAAATACCAAAAAAAAAAAAAAAAAAAATGAAATGAAATAAATTTATTTTGACAAACACAGACAGAAGACACAAAAAACAATAGAATAAAAGATTAACGATAGGGAGATAGGTAGACGTAACACAGATAACATACAGTACAAACAACAACACATAAGTAGGTATCTATATCATTTACAATATTTAAGTGCTAATTAGTCTCCCGTGTGTGTGAGCCAAAACAGGCATGGTCTCAGCATAATGCCGCTACACATTAGGATAACATGCAGCAGCGCTGGTTTTCAGACCAAACCTAACGATAAAAATAGTGATGTACCTATCATAATATTTTAAGAGAGGTAGGGCACAGCGGGGCAACGTGGTGGCACAGGCTGAAGAATAGGCCCCTCCATATCTACCTATCCGCGGATGTCGTAAGAGGCGACTAAGGGAAAAAAGCTAGGGGATGGGCAGCAGCGTCCCTCATTCTAACAACGATAGCTCTAACTGCGCTCGCCAACCCGCATGCCCAGCATGGTGAGTATGGGCAAATCCCCCCACATGATAAGGAATTCGCTCTGTCTGTGGGGGTGGCCATGTTTGGACGTCGTACGGCTGAAATGATGAGGGCACAGCGAGAGTTTCTTGCTCTAAATTGGAGCAACCTGCCTGAGGTACCTACTTACACCTACCTACCTACCTTACAGAAGAAAACACACAACAGTCATATACCTACATAGTCCTGACCCCACACTAGGATTCCCTGTGTCGTGGGTATCAGAAACTACGAGTACCATGCTACCACAATATCCATACCCGGAACTTATATTTGAAGATCATGCAAACATTTATCCCGCAGCGGGAATCGAACCCGCACCCCTTGCGTATCAGAGGGCACCGATACGCCACCGAGGCACACGTCACTTGGAATAGACGCGAGCGAAGACGGATGCACAAGCTAGTAGACATAAGTAGTCGTAAAATTAAAACGATGTCGTTAACCATTAATGCTCTGTGGTTAATTTTGACACTTCATAAAAATAATTTTTATTACCGTTTAATAGGGATGGTAGATATGTTAATTTGACTGTTTTTCAACTAGATGGGGTGCAATTGTGATCGCAGTTTGGTTAAACAACAAGTATGTATGTACACCAATAGGAAAAACGGAACCCTTATAGGATCACTTTATTGTCCGTCTTAAATCTAAAATTGGATTGCGAAGTTAGTAGGAAAATGACTCAAACTCGAAAAGGGCTCTAAAGATTTCGAAATATTTACGTATTTTTGGTTTTAATAGCGTTCATGAAATATACCTATAACTTGCAGATTAATTTCAAATCCTCACGCAAGGATTTGAAATTTCAACCACACGGCACTAAGGAATAGTATTATCGCCAGAAACTAAATAAATAAATAAATATTCCGGACATATCACACACGTTCAACTGATCCCAAACTAGGCATAGCCTGTACTATGGGTACCAGAGACTGGTATACATAATACGTACATATTTAACACCCAGACACAGAACAAACATCTGTGTTAATCCACAAATGTTTGTCCAGTGCGGGGATCGAACCCGCGACCTCTAGCGCAGAAGGCAGAAGTACTACCAACTGAGCTATGAGGCCTGTCAAAATCAAAATAAATAAAAGACATATAACACCTTCATATCTGAAACAGGTTAGGTTACCTACTCATCGTCGCATTCGATAAGACCGTTAACCTGTTAATTAATGATGTGTGAAGGTAACGTCTTATCGACACCCGAATACGACTTTGAACTAAAAACTGTTGATAAAACCCGGTTTTTTTTAATTTTGCAGTAGGTATCCTTGTTGCATATTAATTAATGGTTTTCAATTAATTAAAAAGTTATTCGATAATTGGTTTGTGTAATTATAATTATGTAAACCTACTTACGAAGATTAATTTATTAGGCTGATAAGATTAGTACCAGGATTCGTAGAAATAAGTGCCAATGTCTTTTTTTTAATTAACTACCAATATCGTTTTTTTGTTTTAGTCCTTAGGCACGTTACTTAATTTTTCCCAAAATGAAAAAAAAAAACAAAAAGTAGGTTTACGCGCCAAATTAACTATTCTAAGATAGAACGTACGGTACGTAGGTTAGGTAGGCGAATGTCTAATCGTGAAATATCCAGTGTGGTGAAGGGTTTAAAGTGCGCCTCCCTCATAGAGGCTCCTTTCGTCT
This sequence comes from Anticlea derivata, assembly GCA_947579855.1. Classification (NCBI taxonomy): domain Eukaryota; kingdom Metazoa; phylum Arthropoda; class Insecta; order Lepidoptera; family Geometridae; genus Anticlea; species Anticlea derivata. The sequence continues at coordinate 387,658 of OX388287.1, read as the reverse complement.
CCTGACTTATCACATGTCTGAATTTTTAGGTTCTAGGACGGTTGCTCCTTACCTTACGATGATTTCCTTCACGGTTTGAAAGCACTAGTACCTATAGCGCACATAAATCCGAAAGGAAAAAACATTGATGCACGGCCGAGATTCAAACCCAAACCCGAAGGCGACCCCGACCACCACAAATCCAGTGCTCTCCAACAACTAAAATTCTTTACTGAAATAATTAATGCTAGGTATTCTATCAGAAAAAAATCTCTTTGCCAAAATTCCCGCCATCAGATCCAATATGGCGCCTGTCTAACAAATATGGCCGCTGGTCTGTCTGACATAGTTAAGAACAAGTTTCGGAGGCAAAACCGAAATTTAACTTCGAGTTTGCAGCCTGAAATCTGTTTTACTAAATTCTAAATTACTGTATAATTTGACAGCGTGATTCTGTTATCAAATCATTGTTCAACTTTGATATACTCCACTACCGGATGAACCGACGACATTATGAAGGTTGCGGGACGTCGGCTTCGATGGATGGAGGAAGCTCACCGATTCCACGCATTCTTTGGGGAGGCCGTCTTATTACTGGTCCAGCAGTGGACTTCAATAGGCTGATGATGATAATGATAGTTTTAGAAAAAAAATATTTAACTCTTGACAGTTAAATAGTGGGAATTAGCCACAGAACCGGGATTCAAACCTGTCGTAGGTTTGAATCCCGGTTCTGTGGCTTACGATCGGAAGTTCTTTCTCTCACACCACTCTGTTGTGCGTTATTGGCATAAAATTAATTGTTTTTATTCCGTCCTAATTACCCTCCATGACATACAAAAGCGCGGGAAGCGCATGACAGCTGTCATGTCGTTAAAATGGCGGCGGGGATTAGCTGTGCTTATGTTACTTTAAAATCGTTTTTACTGAAAAGTGATCCTTATCACAGCGACTATAGAAAATAAAATGAAAACATTGACGCCTTAGTATTTACTCCAGTATATGTAGGTACTTATAAAAGTATATTTTCAAGACCAGAATAAGAATAAAAAATCCCTTAGCAAAAATTAAGTAAAAGAGAAAAAAATGGGGATAAATCTAATTCATGCTTGTGGACTACATTCTTAATTTGAATTCACATAAAATAGCAAAGTAGAATAAGCACATAGCAATAGCGCAGCGATCAACGTCAAAATTAAAATTTGTTTTTGTGACGCTAAATAAATGTTTTTCTCTAGATTTCTAACCACGAATTTTTGTGACTCGTAATGCTTTAAAGATGTATTAAGTTTCTCCAGACGTTGCAGGCTTATAAATGAATGAATGTGGCACAAATTCGTATGGAATGTCAGTTTTTGTGACGCCACAGAAAGATTTCAGACACCAACACTAATGTTTCCTCTGTAGGGCGTTCTAAATGGAAATATGTCGTCGCCCGCTTTACGCGGTAATTACTATTTTGATTACAGCTAGGTAAACAACGCTCGTTTGAAATAGCTGGTTCTCAATTCTGCTGAATAAATTCACTCGAAATTGCCGCTTGATAATGCAAATGACTTTGGGAAGTTGGCGAAGATAGTGTGGAATGGAAGGAAATTGTTAGAATTAAAGAAAATAACTACCTACGCGATTAGTTTTATTTCAAAGTCAAAGTTATATAATTTGGGTGTTAAACATATATCTATTATGTATATCAGTCTCTGGTACCCATAGTACAGGCTATGCCTAGTTTGGGATCAGTTGGCCGTGTGTGATATGTCCGGAATATTTATTTATTTACTTATTTAATGTAAAAATGCTTTTATTTCAATAAAATCACTAGGATCACTTTGAAACGTCTTAGAAACTAGGTGAAGCTATGCCTGTTCCTCGCGACCAAGCCTACAAGAATCAGGCAACAAACACGGCGCGCGTACCTATAATTTTTTTCGATGATCCTTTTTCACAAAATTGAATTTAAATTTTATTTACCGTACCTCATTTGGAAAAAAGGAACCCTTATTAACCCTTATAAGCCCTTATTATCACTTTGTTGTCCGTTTGTCTGTCCATCTGGCTGTCTGTCTGTTGTCAAGACCCTTTTTCTCAGGAACGGCTAAAGGTATCTAAAGGTATAAGTCAAAATCTTCCGTAATCATCCGTACAATTCAGACTCCTCTCCATCCAAAGGTTGTCTGGAAGAGATCGCTTTCTTAGCGATAAGACCGTCCATTGTACAAATAAATCTATTGTAATTAAAAATACACACTTAAACATACTATATACATTAGTTTTTAAGGTGTGTGTACAATAAAGAATTTTCATTCATTCATTCATTCAAAAGGTTTCTATTTCAATAAAATCACTAGGATCACTTTGAAACGTCTTAAAAACCAGGTGAAGCTACGCAAGATGCAGAATAGATTCATCCTGACGCAGGATAACCAAGCAAGAACCAGTGACACGAGCAAGCAAGTGGATGATTGTACTTTTTTAGCCAGGAGAGCTCTGACTGTTGACTGCGCTAATCGTTGCCTCTATTTGATCTGTTAAGACAGAGCAGGCTACGCTACGTTTACTAGAGTTAATGAGCAAAGTTTCTCTGTGAAAGAAACTTTCATTAGCTTTTACGGTTATACTGGGTATTATATTAGTTTTATTATTAAACGACGAAAGAAGTGATAAGAGTAAAAGTGCCCTAAAACGACGAGCATGTATGAGGAATGTGATGAGAGTGAATGAAGCAAAAGAGGTATGTCAGGATCGTAGCAAGTGGAAAGCCGTGGTCTCTGCCTCTGGGACAGGCGTGATTTTATGTATGTATGTATGACGACAGTCTACAATCAGTGCGTGTGTGTGATGACATAAGGCACTGACACTTGGTCGCTAACTATTGGCCTCATCATTATCAGCCTGTAGAAGTCCACTGCTGGACATAGGCCTCCCACATAGCGAACGGTCTTGAGCCTCCATCCACCGACTTCAAGCAACTTTCACAAATGTGGACGAAAGGAGCCTCTAAGAGGCGCACTTCAATCGGATACATTTCGGAGAGAGTGCGATTGAACTCTTTGATTTGGTCCCCCCATCCCCATTCCATCATCGGACAACCAGACGTACGGAGACGCGACATCCGTTCATGGTTGATTGATATACCACCTTGCCGCACAAAGCGCTTTGCTTGTACCTATATAATGCGGACGGCCAAAGAGTGGAACTCGTTGCCGGCGTCTGTTTCCGAATACCTATAATTTGGGTGTCTTCAATACCAGAGTGAATAGGTTTCTTCTAGGCAAACGTGCTACACCGTAGACCACATCGTCACGTAATATCAGGTGAAATTGTGGCCAAACGTAAGCCTATTTTTTATAAAAAAATAAAAAAAACCTTTTACTACACTGATTCTTTCATTGTCGCGTTGATGAAAGAATCAGTGACCAAGAATGAATCAGTGACACGACAAGAAAGAGAAAACTACTATGGATACATACTACACTTTTAATTGAAGCATCTGTGACGCAACCCCAGTGGGGGTTGAATCCTGGAAAACCCTATGCGTTGACTCACCTTCATAAGGATTTTTAATACCTAGCTTTGTCATGTACCTAACATTACCACCAGTGTCCTTTTCAGCTGCTTGCTTATAGTATCACTGTTCTTTCTTGGTCATCGTGTGGATGTGACCCTCCTGAGAGATTATGATAGAAACAGCCATAGAAAAATAGGCAAGACTTTAATCCCCAAGTAAGGTAGACAACCTCTCTTTCCAGGCGATTGTATCCTTGAAGATATATAAAGGGGTTAGTCGGAGGCACGTCCAATCATTTTGGCCCATGTCCACATTTTGCAGTAGTGAGTATTCCATACGTGACAGGTTGCGAGCCCATCGTCACTTAAAATGGTTTCGTTACGATTATGAGTTCACCTACCGGGTTCGAACCCACGACCATTGGATTTAAAGTCGGGGTACCTCCAACTAGACAAAAACGGCCATAGAAATGAGTAAAAATTTTTTTAAGCAATCAAAATCAATCGTTTTGTGTAGGTATCACATGAATAACACGTTTTTAGTGTTCCGTACCAGTTTGGAAAATTAAAACACAAGAACTTTCTTTTGAGTACTTACTTTTCTGAAAATTAGAGACCTCATCAAGTACATTGTTTACTCTGTAATTCTGTTTGTCTGTTTGTTACACTAATTACTGCTGAACGCTGCGCGCATACTAAGTGCCTGAGGACGGACAAACGAGCGTAGCTACATCGTGTTTATATATGTAGTGAGATTATTTATTAGATGGTCAGTCTCATTTAATATTAAAGCATGTAGGTAGATATTTTGTTTCAAAAAACAAAGAATTATCGTACACCTAACCTAACATGTTCATCTAAAATGTAATACAATACAATAACTTTATTTCAGGCAACAATAGAATAAAAAACAGATGGAATTTTTCTTACACTACGGCCTATATAGATATATACCTATCAAGTAGGTGGATAGTCAAGTACGGCAAATTTCCTAAAACATGGGTACATGAATGAATGAATGAATGAATGAAAATTCTTTATTGTACACACACCTTAATAACTAATTACAATTGAATATAGACTAAATAAATTATTTATGTACATTATTTTTATTGAAACTGACATCGAAACTGACGTGTTCTTTTTAATAAGTTTGTGTGTGTTACCTCTCTGTCTTTGTTTCATATTTTCGCTCTCTGTGTCTTGCTTTTATGTGTATTGTGTGCCAAGTTGTTTGTTGTCAATGTTTGTCTATGTCTATGTCCACATTCATAGAAAATTGACACAGGCAAAAGATTTTGAAGACCTCGATGGCGCAGGGGGCGATTGCCCGTTTGAGACGCAAGGGGTTCGATCCCCGCTGCGGGACAAATGTTTGCATGACCAGTAGATGATCATTTGTTCCGGGTCTTGGTGTTGTGATACCATGGTACTCGTAGTTTCTGATACGACACAGGGAATCCTGCGGTTCAGTCAGGACTACGTATGTGACTGTTGGCTGTTATTTATCTATTTATTTACTGGCAGAACATACAAGTTACATAAGTAATCACCACATTTCTATAGCATAAAACCTTTTCTCGACCATCTAAGAACTGTAAGCACCTAGCTAATTACAAAATAACATACTGACCACATTGGATGGCCGTTAGACCATATAAACCTACTTTCGCTAGCGTTATACACGCCAATTATACATTGAGTGGTAGCACGCAATGCGTCCATCCATGTGAATCTACCTTTTGGTAAAAATTGATTGAAGAAAATTGACGATACGAGAATCTTAGCCGTTACTATAAATATTTTTAATGAGCGCCTACGAAGCTACCTCTCGCACATGGTGTTATAATGATCGTTTGACAGGTAATAAAAGATAACTGCCGAGTACTTATTTACCCTACTTTATAATTATTTTAACCTTAGGTACATACGAGTAGGTACGTTGAATTTTTTGATTGGTTTAATTACTTCAGGTCATTTTAGTATTAAAATTAAGGTTAGGAACTTAGTATAATAAGGACAGATGGGTTGTGTGAAAGACGACAGTAAGAAAAGAGTGAATACTGACATGACGGCTGATAGAGGTGAGTGACGGCCGACCCTACGTGAAGTGGGATAAAGTAATAAATAAATAATAAATAAATAAATATTCCGGACATATTACACACGGTCAACTGATCCCAAACTAGGCATAGCCTGTACTATGGGTACCAGAGACTGATATACTTAATAAATATATATTTAACACCCAGACACAGAACAAACATCTATGTTAGTCACAAATGTTTGTCCAGTGCGGGAATCAAACCAGCTACCAACTGGGCTATGAGGCCAGTCAGGAAGATGATGATGATGCTAATATGTATGTTAGTCTTCAAGGTATGTTTGTATTATGGGCCGTAGGATAAGTAAAATTTCATTTATTCTATTGTTGCCTGAAATAAAGTTGTTCAATTGTATTTAGGCACTCTAAAAATACGTTGGTCCTCATTACTACAACTGGCCGAAAAAATTATAATAAAAATGTGTTACATTTTGAATATGTCAAGCCGCATTATTGACGGAACTCGTTCATAGGAAATAGATAAACAAAGAGGGGTTATTATAAGACCATTATAAATAATGGCGGAAGTGGTAACGGTCGGTGACACGCATCGGTGGTCGCGGAGGGGACTTCTGAAATTGCAGTTTAATCGATTGCGTTTTGTCTATTGTTTTTTCATCTGTGACATTATGTATTTGACAGTGACATTTGTGTATATGTCTGTTTGATTAATTTTGAATTCTGGCCGCATCTGACTACTAATTTGGTAAATTACAACAATCTCCCTAGCATGAATGAATTTATCACCAGAATAAAGATACCTAATCAAATTACCAGAGCAATTTTATACTGTGTATAATTTAATTCATGCTAAGGTTTGCTTATCAAACTGCGCTTGATTGAACCTTTCTATTTGTAAGACATTTTGCAAACCATTATTTGGCGTTTTTCTAAGATTTTGTATTTTCCATAACAATTTGCAAATCGCCTTGTCCCCAATACGTGTGGCGTTATGATTAACGATTTCACTGACGACCTAACAATACAACAATACATATGTGGGAAAGAGTTGCGTAATACAAAGAACTGTTTTGGCTCTACCCTCTCCAATGGAGATGGCACAAGGCACCAAGTCGTGCTTGTTGCCTGATTTCTTTAGGATTCCTCTAGGCATGGTCGCGAAGAACAGGTGGAGCTTCACCTAGTTTCTAAGAAATTTCAACACTTTAATCCTTTCACTTGCCGTGGTGGCCCCGGCTGAAGAATAGGCCCCTTCATATCTACCTATCCGCGGATGTCGTAAGAGGCGACTAAGGGAAAAAAGCTAGGGGATGGGCAGCAGCGTCCCTCATTTTAACAACGATAGCTCTAACTGCGCTCGTCAACCCGCATGCCCAGTGTGGTGAGTATGGGCAAATCCCCCCACATGATAAGGAATTTGCTCTGTCTGTGGGTGAGGCCATGTTCAGCAGTGGTCGTAGTACGGCTGAAATGATGATGATGAATCCTTTGACTTCACAGATTCTTTCACCGACGGTAATAGGCCCTTTTCAGGGCCACCATACCTCAATCTGGTCAGAATATAGGATGACCAAGAAAGAATCAGTGACACGACAAGCAAGCAACTTAAATAATGTAGTAAGTCTCTTAAATAACTATAGGGCTACTTTAATTAAGTTTTTTTTTCTAAAAAAATCCTCTCCTCTTGCGTTTGTAGCAGTGGGCAGTACCAACCTAACTACCTGTCGTCTGAGTGAAAAATCTAGTGCAGAGCAGTTAAACAAACAATTTAAGCTGTAACAGATGAAACCGACAAGCAGGAAACGGAGGCTCTGCGTCAAGTTAATTATACGGAACACGTAAAAATATTCCATCGCATGAGCGTGGCTTCATGCATATTCACGCACCATACCCGACTGCGTGTGAAGGGAGAGTGAAGTTTCGGCCGTAAAAAACGCGAAAATATAATTGGTAACTTGTGTAACGATGATGTCGGATAGGTACAGTTTTATTTAATCAGCTTATGGGAACTGGGTGGTAGAATGCACACCAGCGCTTGGCCTTGCTTAGTTTTTATTTTTATGTTAAAAAAGATTGAGAGCAAGACTGCAAGTCCCCGCCAAAAAGTCCACAAATCTCTTTATGGTCTCGCTTGCAGATGGACTTCTTTCGCGCGAACTCTATGCTTAAACTCCCCTAGCATGAATACAATTATCCTTACCAATTTAGATGCATTTCATATCATACGGGTAGGTTGGTGATTTTTACCTGAAAATGAGGTAAAGAAGATTAGAAAATGTATTAAACTTAAAAAATGATACCTAAAATTTTCGAACCAGCGGGATTCGAACCCGCATCTTCGCCTTGAATCGGCAATGCGATATCAACTACACCATAGAATGAATTACGCTTAGTTTTTCTTATTCTTTAAAAATGAAAGTAGGATAAATGCAGTGGAAATGAGAGCTTTGCGAAGTATTTGTGGAGTAACTTTGAAAGATAGAGTGAGGAACAGTGTGATAAGAGAACGTTGTGCAGTGAAAGAAGACGTAGTGATGACGATTGAGAAAGGTATGCTGAGATGGTTTGGTCATGTAGAGAGGATGAACGAAAGAAGATTGACGAAACAGGTGTATATGGCGAGAGTGAATGGAACCGTTGGAAGAGGAAGACCTAGGCGTACGTTTAGTGACCAAATCGGTGACGTTTTGGACAAAGGCCAGGTCAAGAGTACCCTAAACCGACGAGCATGTATGAGGAATGTGATGAGAGTGAATGAAGCGAAAGAGGTATGTCAGGATCGTAGCAAGTGGAAGGCCGTGGTCTCTGCCTACCCCTCTGGGAAATAGGCGTGATTTTATGTTTGTATGTATTCTTTAAAAAAAGACACTATCAAATTAATACAATTTTTCAACTTTGCATTTACAATTTTGCATTATCAAAGATATAAAGAACGAACGAACGTATAATAAAATATATATAAAAATAAATATTCCGGACATATCACACACGGTCAACTGATCCCAAACTAGGCATAGCCTGTACTATGGGTACCAGAGACTGATATACATAATAGATATATATTAACACCCAGACACAGAACAAACATATGTTAATCACACAAATGTTTGTTCAGTGCGGGAATCGAACCCGCGACCTCTAGCGCAGAAGGCAGAGTTACCATCTGAGCTTTGAAGCCTGTATGGATATTTCGTAAGTACCTACATATTGTACACCATTATCGTACTCATACAAGTTTATATATAACGAAGACATTTTGTCAAATTACAAACTTTACAACGTAACATCGCAATGGCGGACGCTCTCGTCTGGCGATTGTAATGCAAAACGAATTGTTTGCGGTTCACGATATGCAGATACGAGAAACGAGTTATATTTATGTTCATTGTGAAGTACATTACTGAAAGACACACCAAAATAGAATTTAAATTAGCTCATTTAATAAATAAATAACACACCCAACATTAACACACATAGTCCTTAGCCCAAACTAGGATTCCCTGTGTCGTGGGTAACAGAAACTACGAGTACCATGCTACCACAACACCCACACCCGGAACGAATATTTGCAGATCGTGCAAACATTTGTCCCGCAGCGGGAATCGAACCCGCACCCCTTGTTACTCAGACGGGCACTCGCCCGCTGCGCCACCGAGGTCGTCGAAATAAAAAAGGCGTGCTGGCCTAGAAGTTTTTAGACTTTCGATCCGAAGGTTGGGGTTCGAACCGTTATGGTTGTCTACCTATGCTTGGAGATAAAACTGACGTGTAACGTCTGTCTATTTTTTTTAATATTTTTTTTTTTATTGATAATGGTAAAGCCTTTGGCCACTAACTCACTATTGCAAGTGAGATGTGACCTAAGATAGAGCACGCTCTCCTTGATAGTACTTATTGACCCTAGATTTGAAGACTGCTAGATTGTACTCTTTCGGGAAAACAGACGCAGGCAGATCATTCCACTCTTTGGCAGTACTTATAATAAAAGTGGAGCAGAAACGTTTCGTTCGACACTGTGGTATGTCGACCAGGTAAGGTAAATGAGTGTAATGTGACATTTTATAATTATTCGCTTAAAATCGCCAGTTATAATGGTGACCGTTACTTTTTTAAGGCATCGCATCGTCGTCTGTCTGTAGATGCGGAGGCGATTTCAATGCAAAACGAATTTGTTTGTGCCTCGCGATATGCGTGGCTGCGAAACTAGCGATTTTATCACAATCTAGAAAGAAAAGAAAGAAAGAAAATACATTTATTTTGGACACACAAGCACAGCACAAACTAATAAAATAAAGACACAAGGTACAGGTTACAATACAAAAGGTAGGGAGGAAACAAAACAAAAGTAGGTAGGAAGTAACAAAACTAGGGTATTCATTAGTCCGTACCGATGCATGCGTGAGCCAAAAAAGGTTGCATCTCAGCATTGATGCCGCACACGGAGTGTAGCGGCGCTGGTTTTCAGATGGAACCCTTTACGGCGACCTCACGATCGTAGTGTGCTGCATTTCTCGCGTTCTTTAGTCGATGTCGGTAGGTAGGTAGGAATGGTAGATCAAAAAGTTAAATAAAATAAAATAAGAATAAGTAGAACTAGAAGTAGAAGTAAAATTATATAGGTAGGTAAGTAGGTATACAAATAGAATCTACTGTAAATACTGTAATATAATTATGTAGCTCTATTCGCATAAATAACCGATAACCGTTCGGGAGTAAAGATTCTCGAATGGCGACCACGAACCGGGCGACGCAGGGTTGGAAGGCCCGCCACCCGATGGGCCGACGACATTGTGAAGGTTGCGGGAAGTCGGTGGATGGCGAAGGCTCAACACCGTTCGTCGTGGAACTCTTTAGGGGAGGCCTATGTCCAGCAGTGGACTTCTACAGGCTAAATACATAAAGAAATAAATAAATAACACACAACAGTCAAATACGCAGTCCTGAGCCCACACTAGGATTCACTGTGTCGTATATGAAATGCTAGCTTCCGCCCGCGGCTTCGCTCTCGTAGTACCTACATAAAAAGTAGCCTATACACTATTCTAGGTAAAGAACTGTCTATATTCCAAGTTTCAACAAAATCTGTTGAGCCGTTACGGCTTGATTGAACAACAAATATCCAAACATCTAAACACCCAATCATTCTTTTTTTATTCGATTCGATTTGTCCTACAAGAAGTACTTGGGGTTCCTACACTATTACTTATTAGTTGGTGACTGGCCTCCTATCTCAGTTGGTAGTAACTCTGCCTTCTGCGCTAGAGGTAGCGGGTTCGATTCCCGCACTGGACAAATATTTTTGTGACTAACACAGGTGTTTGTTCTGTGTCTGGGTGTTAAATATATATTATATCTATTATGTATATCAGTCTCTGGTACCCATAGTACAGGCTATGCCTAGTTTGGGATCAGTTGACCGTGTGTGATATGTCCGGAATATTTATTTATTATTATTATAGTGTATGAATGAACCCGCTACATTCCTAGCCACATCGCAATGTTAGAACAATGCCTAGCGAGGGCTGAATACTAAACAGGCCTGTTGCCGAAATGCCCACTGTTTACACATTACACATTTTTAAGGATTTTGTGCCTAAATTGAGATGCGAGCCTTATCGTAATAGGCTGAGCATTTTGACAAATAATGTTAACCAGATTCCGCCCGCGGCTTTGCTCGCGTCGTACCTACTTACATAAAAAGTAGCCTATGTGCTATTCTAGGAGAAGAGCTCTATCTATTCCAAGTTTCAACGAAATCGGTTACGGTGTGATTGAACAACAAACATCTTCACAAACTTTCGCATTTATAATATTAGTAGGATAATAAACTTTAGGTATTATTTTTAACTGAAATACACTCCAAAATGGCAAATGCCACTGCCAGTCACCCATCCATTGCACAGCGCTGAACGTTGCTTACCGCAGCTGATGTGAACAACAGGCGAACTACACCGCGCGCTTCATAAACTTCCGTACACACTGGGCGCACTAAAAAGCCATGTCTAAAAGCACTTTAGATCTTGAAGCTTACAATCATTCACAGTACTTAGGTGCTCGCTCACTCGTTTCTTCTTCATGCTTTGTAACAGTGGGAGCAGGATTCGTCGGCAAAATGTGGACATTTCATTTTGTCCTTTTTATAGTACAAATTTTTGTGTCGTGTTAATTACGAGCTGTGCGTTTTTCATCCTTTTGAGAGTTTTAATGTTAGTTGCTTTTTGCGTCCTTTTTAAAGGACATATTTTATGTTGTGCATTACAATTTTACAAACAGACCAATTTTTTTCATTCTTTTGACACTTAAATGTTGGGCTTATTTGCTTTTTAAAATAGCGATACACCGGCGTGTCCTAGAACTTAAAAATTCGAAGACAAGTGACATGTGTCACACGAACAGAGCCTCTGAGAGGCGCACTTTATTCCTTCCACTGCACTTCTTCTTCTTGTCGTGTCATTGATTCTTTCTTGGTCATCCTGTATTGGTCAGCGAGCAGGTTGAGGTATGGTGGCCCTGAAAGGGACCGTCGATGAAAGAATTAGTGTAGTGAAAGGATCAATGTGCGCCTCTTAGAAGCTCCTTTCGTGCACAATGTCCTATAGAAAGGACATATTACTTCTAACTACCTATATAGCAAGTTGCCTACAATCTGCGTCGTATTAAATCCACCCACGTCTCAGTCCAGACGTAGTATTATGAACTAAGTCTAGAGTTAATGACATCAGAGTTTAATAAAATAAGATATGTCGTCGTTCCCGTCGCGTCACTGGTTCGTTTCTTGTTACAGCATAAGATTAAAATGTTTACTTTTTCTAATCTTTTACCCTTTTATTATGAAACTGAGTTTAGTCGAGGTCGAATAACTAAACCCTGGTTTTATGTCATAATGTCAAATGTATGAAATGACACGTCACAAAACCAGGCTGGGGTTTAGTTAGACCTCGCCTAAACCCAGTTTCATAATAAAAGGGTAAAAGTTAAAAATTTCTTGGTATCGTATCGTGTTGTTCTAATTGTATTCCTCGACCCCACCCACCGGCATAGTGAACGAGAGCACGTCTGAGACGAAATCGGTTCGATTCCCGCTGCGGAACAAATTTTTATATGATCTGCAAATTAGTTCCGGATCTGGGTGTTGTGGTAGCATGGTACTCTTAGTTTATGATACCCACGACACAGGGAATCCTTGTGTGGGGTCAGGACTATGTAGGTATATGACTGTTGTGTGTTTTATTAAACTATATCGCCCATTTAATTTTATACCACAGCATTTATCGCCAGTTCAGCCAAAAATTGCACCTGCCCTTTGTTTAGATTCAACTTGTGTCTAAATCTCTGGTTTATAAAAAAGCTTCTGTCAAAATTACGTCCGTTATCTGGTCCAGCAGTGAATGTTTTCAAACTACATATATTTAATTGATTAAGTCTTAAAAATAGTTACAATAAAAGGTTGTACCTATACATCTATAAAACCAAGGAAGGCAAATCTTAGATGCAATGGAAAAAACAATAAATCCTACTAATATTATTCGCTCGCGTGTAGGTAACTTTTTTTATACAACAAAGGTAGCAAACAAGCATACTGCCCACCTGTTGGTAAGTGGTTACCGTAGCCTATGTACGCTTGCAATACCAGAGGCATCACGCACGCGCACCTACATAAAAAGTAGCATATATGCTATTCCAAATCCGTTCGGCCGTTCCAAACATCTAAACATCCTCAAAAACTTTCGCATTTAATTATAATATTAGTAGGATGCGAAAGTTTGTGAGGATGTTTGTTGTTCAATCACGCCGTAACGGCTCAACCGATTTCGTTGAAACTTGGAATAGATAAAGTACCACGTAGCTAGTAAAAACATAATGCCGGCCCTACATAGTGAGATACGGGAAGATGTTTTTTTTTATACAACTAAGATAGCAAACAAGCATGCGGCCCAGCTGTTGGTAAGTGGTTACCGTAGCCTATGAACGCTTGCAATACCAGAGTCATCACGCACGCGTTGCCGGCTTCTTAAAAAGTTCTAAACGCCCTTTTTTAAGAACCCCATACTGTAGTCCCTAGAGATGATGATGAACTGATAATGGCGTTGGCCGCTATAGTGCAGTGTTTATTTATTTATTTATTAAGATAACAACATAATAACAGGTTTTTTTATTAAGCCCTTAGGCGCCCTATATCTAGGTACCTACTTAACTTAATTTATTAACAATACTAATTAATATATTTTGTCTCAATGACAAGCTGTGCCATTTCCATGGCTTTCGGCAGGTTTTGGTAAACACATCTACACTGTTTTGGGGCAGAATATTGAGTAAATAGATAGCGAGTGACACGGGAGAAAACTTAAGTAGGTTGGTCCTACAGCTGGGTACCTCCAGCATGGCGGGGCGGCGGCGGAGGCCCAAGTAGTCGTTGGGTGCGCGCAGCCGCAGCGCCGCCAGCACCGTCGGGTGGTGCAGCTCCCCGCGCAACACGCGCACCATGTACTTCACTACTTCGCACTAAAATGTTTACAAGCGCGCTGGCTCGCGTCCAACGTCAATGCAAACCCATAAATACTGCAATTGGATTTTCAATTTAAAACTATGGTACCCAGTAGGTATGTACTATATCTAACTTTTTGCGGAAACCTCGGAAGTTTTTTAAAAAATTGTTAGGACCAGAATAATAATTTTAATTTTAGGAGGAGGTAGTGCACAACGATATTTCCTCGTTCTGAATTAAAGCAGCCCGGTAATTAGAGGTACCTCCGCCTTACAGAAGATCGCAGCCAAATAACATTATTAGTTTCAAATAGTGTTGTGTTCCTGCGATGAGTAAGATTGCCAGAGCTCTTTTGGCAACGCGTGCGTGATGCCTCTGGTATTGCAATCACTAATAAGCTACGGTAACCGCTTACCAACAGGTACGCTTGTTTTCCGCCTCAGTTGTATCAAAAAAAAAATAAGATTGTTCATTGAACAAGTTTAGTGTTTATACATACATACATAAAATCACACCTGTTTCCCAACGAGGTAGGCAGAGACCACGGCTTTCCACTTGCTACGATCCTGACATAAGCACCTCTTTTGCTTCATTCACTCTCATAATGTGATGACAAATGCTCGTCGGTTTAGGGTACTCATGACCTGGCCTTTTTCCAAAACGTCACCGATTTGGTCACTAAACGTACGCCTAGATCTTCCCCTTCCAACGGTCCCATTCACACTCGCCTTATACACCTGTTTCGTCAATCTTCTTTCGTTCATTATCTCTACATGACCAAACCATCTCAGCATACCTTTCTCAATCCTCATCACTACATCTTCTTTCACTCCACAACGTTCTGTTATCACACTGTTCCTCACTCTGTCTTTCATAGTTACTACACACATGGGTAAGTACTTGTTCAAAATTTCGCAAAGGGTAATTTATTTTAGTACAAAAGGGAATAAATTCGGTAGGTATTTCGCGCGGGATGCAACGACCTTCGGCAGACGACCTTGCAAGTGCAGGAGCGGTGACTGGGAGGGCGTTCACCCCACCAGACTAATACAATAGCATAGCGGTGTAGAAGCTCCACCAAGTTTAGTACCTAGGTGCCTTTTAGCGTCTAAGCTTCTATTATTGTTAGTTATCATTGGTCATACCTACCCGATGCATACTGAGATAGAACGGCGCCGACAGACGCGTAGACAGTGCCATTATTTCAAGACAAAAAATAAAGACGGTCAAGTGCGAGAACTCCTGCCCTGAGGCTTCCATTAAACGGGTCATAAAATCAAAATGGCAAGTGTAGGAAGTGACAAACTTATATTTTGCGGTCACTCACGTAGTTAATTAGTCATAGTCATATTATTTATTCACATTTGGAACACTGGGAACACTTGGTTTTGTTAATTACATCAAGTTTTAGCGGCTGTACATAGGCCTTGTCAATATGTTGTAATATAATAATAATAATTGCCAATAAAACATGTAATTATAAATCAGTAGGTACAATCAAACAAATCAAACGAAAAATTAAAACATAAATCATATAAAATGTCAAATAAGTGTTGCCATGTCATAACTTAATGAAACTACCAAAAAAATCAATAAATGTAATGTTGCGGCTGTAATGGGGCCTTGTCGCAGAAGATACATGGGTATTACAATTGTATGATATTGACCGCAAATATAACTTTGTCTCGTAATTTCCACACGGATTTGAAATTAATCTGCAAGATATATATTGGCCAATATATATCTCTACCTCAGACCTCTAGCCGCGGTCTAGGTCGCGGGTTCGATTCCCGTATATCAGAAATCCAGAAAATCTCGAAATTGTTAGAGCCCTTTTCAAGTTATTTTTATATTGGGTTCTTCGTTGGGTTATAATAAATGTATCGGTCACATGTCGAAGTCTCTAAAAAAAATAGACCTACCTGGGTATGTACATTTCATTTAATAATTTTTTTGTGAATTCCCCAACTCACAGACGTCTGTAACGTACCTGACGGCTTGTGGGGCGAGCGAGGCGTATGACAGCTAGGGTTGCCACCAATGAGGATATATAAAGTCACTACGACTGTCACTTGACCGGATGTAGAGTAGTTACTTGCGCCGCCATTAAAATTAGCTCATATTTCATATTTTTTTCTTGAATGATAGTTTGTTTCCCAATACTTGCTTTCTTAGGCTTGGTCGCGAAGAACGGGCGCAAATTCAACTAGATTTAGTCCTATGTGTTTGTCCACAAACACAAAGGTTAACTGGAAGATAATACTTTCTAGCATTATGTTCGCCTTTGTTCTATTTTTATGCGCAATAAGGAATTTTCTATCTATCTATCTATTTAGGACGTTTCAAATATTATATACTTCATCATCTGGAGAACTCCACTGCTGGACTTACGCCCCTCCCAAAGAGTTCCACGACGAGCAGTCTTGAGCCTTTTCTATCCACCGACTTCCCGCAACTTTCGCAATGTCGTCGGTCCATCGGGTGGCGGGCTTCATGTGTAAACTTCAACATTGATTTATTACATACCCCTAGCCCTAGCATACAGAATGCCAAATGCGAATGCAGTTGCTCTAGTGGATTCCCGCGGCGCTGCTCGTCACATACTAACGGACATGCCTAGCATTTCATTTGTATGTGAAATGTAGCCACGTAGCCTACAGTTGGTTCGTAAATTCTGAAATTCAGAGCATTTTCAGAGGCATATTTTGTTACTTGACAGACTACTTTTTAACTTTTTTCTTTACATTACATAACAACCTATACCGTCATCATCAGCCTGTAGATGTCCACTGTTGGACATAGGCCTCCCCCAAAGAGTTCCACGACGAACGGTCTTGAGCCTTTTCCATCCACCGACTTCCCGAAACCTTCACAATGTCGTCGGTCCATCGGGGGCCTTCCAATACAGCACTGTATGGGGCACGATAAATATGAAAAGTCGGTCTATGCAGGCGGCTGGAGACCGTTCATCGTTGCCTATGGTCATAGGTTTTTTCGTTTTATCAGCAGGAAAGTAGCAGACAATTTCATTTTATTCAAATTCACTTACAAGAAATGGAATAATGTTCCTTTTTCTTTGCGTAAAAATGGTAATTTAATAAGATCATAGTACATTTCGTGCCTAATGTACAAAACGGCCGCCAGCGATGGTATTTTTATACTCCTCAGCGAAAATCTCGCCATTTTTATGAAGATTAAGTTTTATTTTAACAACTTGCGAATTAATTTGACCTCGATGGAGTAGCAGGCGAGTGCCGCCTGAGACGCAAAGGGTGCGGGCTCGATTCCTCCTGCGGGACAAATGTTTGCATGATCTGCAAACATTTTTTCCGGGTCTGGGTGTTGTAGTTTCTGATACCCACGACACAGGGAATCCTAGTGTGGGCTTAGGACTGTGTATGTGACTGTTGGCAGTTATTTATTTATTATAAACGACCCTAAATAAACGTACTAAACGACCTAACAGACCCCTCCATATCTCCTACCCGTGGATGTCATAAGAGGCGACTAAGGGGAAAAGCTAGGGGATGGGCAGTAGCGTTCCCTATATTAACAACGACTTTGACTTTGACTTTGACTTTGCCCAGCGTGGTGAGTATGGGCAAATTCCCCCACATGATAGAAAGTTTTTCTGGAAATCTGTGGGGGAGGTCCAGCAATGGCCATGACTTCCAACGGCTGGAATGATGATGATCCCTTCCAAATAAAAATAGAATTTCATCGTTAAAATCCCATTCGTTATTACATAAGTAATAGGTTTGTTGTGAACAATTTTGCATCGATAAATAACTTCGAATTGTCCAATTTGTTTCAAAATTACAGACACACTCGTGATGTCATCAGAGTGTAGGGTGACCTCGGCATGCAGGGAGTTGACTTTAAAAAAGGGTACTGGTACAATCCGGTACAGTACAAGCAATACTCTTTAAAATATTCAAATTTAAAATATTGTTTACATAACGCTGTGGCTGACCAAAATACCCCTTTAGGGTACAAGGAAAATCGAAAACGGTACAATTTTGTACAATCGAAAACCGGGTACAATCGAATGGAAGTACAAAAAATGAATTATTTTGTACCTACTTGCTAACTTCACATAGACTTTAACGTATTTAGGACAGACATGGTAAAAATAAAAATGTTTATTTGTTCTATAAATGTGGTAAAGGTGGTAGGTACATAATTGATTGAAAAAATAAATATAACTTTAAGGGCTATGGACCTCCAAACTAAGTTAGAAACTTGTATTTTGGAGGCCAAGTAACATATCATTATTTAGTAGTACATGATATGAAAGGTTCTTAATTAAGGCTCTTTGACACCTAAACTAGGTGAAACACTTGTGTTTTAGGTGTCAAGCTCTTTACATAGTGTGGTGTGGTAGGAGTGATTGCACGCATGTTTTTGCACGCAGCACGCACTCAAGATCCAAAACCGGCGACATCACCGGCGACATCACTGACGACCTCGGTGGCGTAGTGGGTGAGTGCTCGTCTGACGCAAGCGGTGCGTGTTCTATTGCCGCTGCCGGACAAATGTTAGCTCATGCTCATGCAGATCATTTTGCAAATATTTGTTCCTGGTCTGGGTGGTACCATGGTGCTCGCAGTTTCTGATACCCACGACACAGGGAATCCTAGGGTCAGGACTATGTATGTGACTGTTGGGTGTTATGTTTTTTATATCTGCTGCTTTTCCCGAAACCCTGGTGCCCCTACTGTCACGTGACTGTCAACAAACGAGTTGAAATTGGCTCAATTTTGCGGCGTGATAAATCTGGGGATAAATCCGCTGCGCTGAGATTTTCATCAGCCGCCATTGTTGCAGCTAGTGATGGGGTGGTATATTGAAATAAAGTACACGATTAAAGAAAGAAAATACATTTATTTAGGTCACACACAAGAACAGCACAAACTAATAAGAAAAAGTACAGACACTAAGGTATAAAGATGTAAGAACAAAGAGGCCTATGTCCAGCAGTGGACTGATGTGGGCTAAAGATGATGATTTAAATGTAATACAATGACCCAGATTAAGCATGTGCAAAAATCTAACTAACCATTCTTAATAGTATGTAGGTATTTACTTTTTGTTTTCAAGTTACCAGACCCAAACGAAACACCTCGTCATTGTTTCCAAACCGTTACAACATTAGAATGAACATAAAAAACGCGGAAATTCAGTTTTTGTATCATCAACAACAATAGGATGGTCATTTAGATCAGTTTAGTGGTTTAGTTTAGCCTCATCAGGGGCAGTGAACTCTTGTAACAGTCCATTGAAATGTCATTTGGATGTCAAAATGTGACGAATTCAAGTTTAACAAACTATTGAAACTAACTTGTTGTGAAATAAATTGCTTGGTTGTCGTGAAACTTTGTTTGAAACGTTGATTCTTTCTTGATCATCCTGTATTAGGTCAGTGACCAGGTTGAGGTATGGTGGCCCTGAAAAGGGCCTATGACCGTCGGTGTATGAATTGTTGTAGTACAAGACTTAAATTGCGCCTCTTAGAGGAGTTAGAGGCCCCTTTCGTGAACATGTCACATGTCTTACAATATTTCATGTTTATTCTAATCGGCTCGTATATTTATTTGTCGAATTTTGAGGGGAAAGGGAGAATCAAATTTTTTTCCAAAATATTGTCATTCTGCTATCAGTGTAAGTGGAGTGTTATTTTTGTGGAAAGTAACAACCTCAGCAAAAAACCTGATTGTAAAAGAAAGTTTATATAAATTTCATTCACCTCATTAAAATACTTTCGGGGACCGTAAAGATCAGGAAGTGAATAATCGATTTAACTTAAAACTTGAAGCTAACTACTAACAAACTTTAGCATTAAATGAACAAGTATCCCAAAACGATATATTTTAACAAAAAGAAATCAGACGAGCGAAAATATTCCTCAAGCAAGACTCGTTTTTTACGATGGAATCGATGGAACTAGTTTTTGATTATGATGTTGGTCGTGAAAATACTTAACAGAATTAACTGTAGCTTTTAATGGTAAGATTTACTTCCTTTCGTGCACATTTCACATATGTCTCCGAATTTTAATATAATAAATAATACTAAATAACACCCAACAGTCACATACATAGTCCTGATCCCACACTAGGATAACCTGTGTCGTGGGTATCAGAAACTACGAGTACCATGGTGCCACAACACCCAGACCCGGAACAAATATTTACAGATCATGCAAACACTTGTCCCGCAGCGGGCATCGTCGTTAACTTCGAAATCTATCGATACAATTTCATCGACATCATCCCCACACTAACAAATTGCTCTATATATTCGATTAGAAACTCCCAAGTTGCATAGACTATGCAGCCAACTTAGACTTAGCAACCATGAAGACTTAGAACTGGTTAATTTAATCATTTCGAATGGGAACAATGCGTTGGTTCTGAGCTTGGCCCGTACTAGGCAAGTTATGTTGGCAAGTTAATAATGAAGTTGGTTATTGGTAGTCTGTCGTAGCTTTGACGATTAACACCGAAGAGACGCAACTGCGTAATGCCTCTGTTTTGCATGCGTTCATAGGCTGCGGGCACCACTTACCAACAGGTGGGGCGAATGCTCGATTGCCACCTTAGTCGATAACAGAAATACCCTAGTTGTAGGTATCATTTTCCTACGATCTTAAACATGAATTCAACCATAGATCAACGAGCTGCTGCGCTCCAAAAATTCAACAGTCAGATTTTTTTTTTAAATTTTTTTTTTTAAAACTACTTGTTTGATGATAAAATCAAGTCGTGCCAAGTCAACCAAGTTACGCCGATATACGCCCTGAAAAGTTAATTGCTGCACATTATTAAAAAAATATGCTTCGCACAAAGAGAAAAAAAAATATATGTTATCTCTATGACTGCGCAGGACCTGGTTCCCTTTAGATTTTTGCCGCCGAAAATATGAGACGTCAAGTTGACAATGACAGTGACAAGTAGCACAGACTAAATAATTCAAACGCAAAAGGTTCCATTACACAGCCATGTTTAATAAAACAGTGTCAACGAGTGGACAATAGAATTTTCGCTCCAAAATTGCAATGAATAAATCTTTTCGAGTTTTTATTCAAAACCTTATTTAGTGGAGCGTGCGGGGACGCGGATATCGAGACGTAATGAGATCGCGTTTCAGCACGTAGTCGAAAACGTCCATTCGTTGACACGATACGAGAAAAAAACTGGAAAAATACGAGAAAAAAGCTTTTGACTGGCCTCATAGCTCAGTTGGTAGTAACTCTGCCTTCTGCGCTAGAGGTCGCGCGTTCGATTCCCGCACTGGACAAACATACCTATGTGAAGTTAGCAAGTAGGTACAAAATTTTTCATTTTTTGTACTTCCATTCGATTGTACCCGGTTTGTACCCGTTTGTACCGTTTTTTATTTTGTTTGTACCCTAAAGGGGTAGGAGATATGGGGGTTCGAAAATTTGGTCAGCCACAACCTTAGATATTAAACTTTTTTAACTATGCCAACTTAAAGAGTATCGTTTGTACCGGTTTGTACCAGTACCCTTTTTTGAATACCGGTTAATGATTTTTTTTTTCAAAGTCTTGTTTCTGTGCGAGTTATTGATGTACAAACGAAAAACTCAACGGTACAATCACCGTGCTGATGGGTACAAACGACACGAACGTAATCCTGAACGGTACAAACGGGTACAAACGAATTATAACACGCGAAGTGAATTTTTTGAAAAGTCGTTTTCTGGTAAAAGTGTTGAGGTACAAACGAAAAACTCAACGGTACAATCACCGCGGTGATGGTTACAAACGATACGAACGATATCCTGAACGGTACAAACGGGTACAAACGAACTATAACACGCGAAGTGAATTTTTTGAAAAGTCGTTTTCTGGTAGAAGTGTTGAGGTACAAACGAAAAACTCAACGGTACAATCACCGTGGTGATGGGTACAAACGATACGAATGAAATCCTGAACGGTACAAACGGGTACAAACGAATTATAACACGCGAAGTGAATTTTTTGAAAATTAGTTTTTTGTTAGATTTATTGAGGTACAAACGAAAAACTCAACGGTACAATCACTGTGATGATGGGTACAAACGATACGAACGAAATCCTGAACGGTACAAACGGGTACAAACGAATTATAACACGCGAAGTGAATTTTTTGAAAAGTCGTTTTCTGGTAGAAGTGTTGAGGTACAAACGAAAAACTCAACGGTACAATCACCGCGCTGATGGGTACAAACGATACGAACGAAATCCTGAACGGTACAAACGGGTACAAACGAATTATAACACGCGAAGTGAATTTTTTGAAAAGTCGTTTTCTGGTAAAAGTGTTGAGGTACAAACGAAAAACTCAACGGTACAATCACCGCGCTGATGGGTACAAACGATACAAACGAAATCCTGAACGGTACAAACGGGTACAAACGAATTATAACACGCGAAGTGAATTTTTTGAAAAGTCGTTTTCTGGTAGAAGTGTTGAGGTACAAACGAAAAACTCAACGGTACAATCACCGCGCTGATGGGTACAAACGATACGAACGAAATCCTGAACGGTACAAACGGGTACAAACGAATTATAACACGCGAAGTGAATTTTTTGAAAAGTCGTTTTCTGGTAAAAGTGTTGAGGTACAAACGAAAAACTCAACGGTACAATCACCGCGCTGATGGGTACAAACGATACAAATGAAATCCTGAACGGTACAAACGGGTACAAACGAATTATAACACGCGAAGTGAATTTTTTGAAAAGTCGTTTTCTGGTAGAAGTGTTGAGGTACAAACGAAAAACTCAACGGTACAATCACCGCGCTGATGGGTACAAACGATACGAACGAAATCCTGAACGGTACAAACGGGTACAAACGAATTATAACACGCGAAGTGAATTTTTTGAAAAGTCGTTTTCTGGTAAAAGTGTTGAGGTACAAACGAAAAACTCAACGGTACAATCACCGCGGTGATGGTTACAAACGATACGAACGATATCCTGAACGGTACAAACGGGTACAAACGAACTATAACACGCGAAGTGAATTTTTTGAAAAATCGTTTTCTGGTAGAAGTGTTGAGGTACAAACGAAAAACTCAACGGTACAATCACCGTGGTGATGGGTACAAACGATACGACCAAAATTCAGAACGGTACAAACGGGTACAAACGAATTATAACACGCGAAGTGAATTTTTTGAAAAGTCATTTTCTGGTAAAAGTGTTGAGGAACAAACGAAAAACTCAACGGTACAATCACGGCGCTGATGGGTACAAACGATACGAACGAAATCCTGAACGGTACAAACGGGTACAAACGAATTATAACACGCGAAGTGAATTTTTTGAAAATTAGTTTTTTGTTAGATTTATTGAGGTACAAACGAAAAACTCAACGGTACAATCACTGTGATGATGGGTACAAACGATACGAACGAAATCCTGAACGGTACAAAAGGGTACAAACGAATTATAACACGCGAAGTGAATTTTTTGAAAAGTCGTTTTCTGGTAGAAGTGTTGAGGTACAAACAAAAAACTCAACGGTACAATCACCGTGGTGATGGGTACAAACGATACGAACGAAATCCTGAACGGTACAAACGGGTACAAACGAATTATAACACGCGAAGTGAATTTTTTGAAAAGTCGTTTTCTGGTAGAAGTGTTGAGGTACAAACGAAAAACTCAACGGTACAATCACCGCGCTGATGGGTACAAACGATACGAACGAAATCCTGAACGGTACAAACGGGTACAAACGAATTATAACACGCGAAGTGAATTTTTTGAAAAGTCGTTTTCTGGTAAAAGTGTTGAGGTACAAACGAAAAACTCAACGGTACAATCACCGCGCTGATGGGTACAAACGATACAAACGAAATCCTGAACGGTACAAACGGGTACAAACGAATTATAACACGCGAAGTGAATTTTTTGAAAAGTCGTTTTCTGGTAGAAGTGTTGAGGTACAAACGAAAAATTCAACGGTACAATTACCGCGCTGATGGGTACAAACGATACGAACGAAATCCTGAACGGTACAAACGGGTACAAACGAATTATAACACGCGAAGTGAATTTTTTGAAAAGTCGTTTTCTGGTAAAAGTGTTGAGGTACAAACGAAAAACTCAACGGTACAATCACCGCGCTGATGGGTACAAACGATACAAACGAAATCCTGAACGGTACAAACGGGTACAAACGAATTATAACACGCGAAGTGATTTTTGACAGTCAAAAATCACTTCGCGTGTTATAATTCGTTTGTACCCGTTTGTACCGTTCAGGATTTCGTTTGTATCGTTTGTACCCATCAGCGCGGTGATTGTGCCGTTGAGTTTTTCGTATCGTTTGTACCCATCAGCGCCGTGATTGTACCGTTGAGTTTTTCGTTTGTACCTCAACACTTTTACCAGAAAATGACTTTTCAAAAAATTCACTTCGCGTGTTATAATTCGTTTGTACCCGTTTATACCGTTCAGGATTTCGTTCGTATCGTTTGTACCCATCAGCGCGGTGATTGTACCGTTGAGTTTTTCGTTTATACCTCAATAAATCTAACAAAAAACTTATTTTCAAAAAATTCACTTCGCGTGTTATAATTCGTTTGTACCCGTTTGTACCGTTCAGGATTTCGCTCGTATCGTTTGTACCCATCAGCGCGGTGATTGTACCGTTGAGTTTTTCGTATGTACCTCAACACTTTTACCAGAAAACGACTTTTCAAAAAATTCACTTCGCGTGTTATAATTCGTTTGTACCCGTTTGTACCGTTCAGGATTTCGTTCGTATCGTTTGTACCCATCAGCGCGGTGATTGTACCGTTGAGTTTTTCGTTTGTACCTCAACACTTTTACCAGAAAACGACTTTTCAAAAAATTTCAAAAAATTCACTTCGCGTGTTATAATTCGTTTGTACCCGTTTGTACCGTTCAGGATTTCGCTCGTATCGTTTGTACCCATCAGCGCGGTGATTGTACCGTTGAGTTTTTCGTTTATACCTCAATAAATCTAACAAAAAACTAATTTTCAAAAAATTCACTTCGCGTGTTATAATTCGTTTGTACCCGTTTGTACCGTTCAGGATTTCGTTCGTATCGTTTGTACCCATCAGCACGGTGATTGTACCGTTGAGTTTTTCGTTTGTACCTCAACTTTTCTACCAAAAAACGACTTTTCAAAAAATTCACTTCGCGTGTTATAATTCGTTTGTACCCGTTTGTACCGTTCAGGATTTTGTTCGTATCGTTTGTACCCATGAGCACGGTGATTGGACCGTTGAGTTTTTTGTTTGTACCTCAACACTTTTACCAGAAAACGACTTTTCAAAAAATTCACTTCGCGTGTTATAATTCGTTTGTACCCGTTAGTACCGTTCAGGATTACGTTCGTATCGTTTGTACCCATCAGCACGGTGATTGTACCGTTGAGTTTTTCGTTTGTACATCAATAACTCGCACAGAAACAAGACTTTGAAAAAAAAAAAAACATGAACCGGTATTCAAAAAAGGGTACTGGTACAAACCGGTACAAACGATACTCTTTAAGTTGGCATAGTTAAAAAAGTTTAATATCTAAGGTTGTGGCTGACCAAATTTTCGAACCCCCATATCTCCTACCCCTTTAGGGTACAAACAAAATAAAAAACGGTACAAACGGGTACAAACCGGGTACAATCGAATGGAAGTACAAAAAATGAAAAATTTTGTACCTACTTGCTAACTTCACATAGGTGACAAACATTTGTGACTAACACAGATGTTTGTTCTGTGTCTGGGTGTTAAATATATATCTATTATGTATATCAGTCTCTGGTACCCATAGTACAGTCTATGCCTAGTTTGGGATCAGTTGACCGGGAAAAAAATTAAAAAAAAAAGCGGATGGTATAATCCTTTATTCAGCACTCAAACTTTAGCCTTCAGATTGTTTTAGGATTGGTCGCTAAGGATAGTAATAAGGTCAGGACGACAGTATGGGGTTCTTCAAAAAGGGCGTTTTGAAGAATCAAGATGATTTCTTCTAATCTTTTCTTTACATTCCTCAGTTATACGTACAGTGACCCATAAAAACTAACAAATTATTTCTTAAAAATACTGAAAATATAGCGCATTACGTAACCGATGTGAAAACCGTCCGCGATTTTGAAAAGAAAAGGTTTCTGAAATCTCGGACGGCTTTCACATCGACGCACAGTGGACACGCGCCGAAACCGAGCATCGAGGACAAATTGTTGCCATTTAAATAACTACCGAAATGTACGCCAAGTGTTGTAATTTACATGTTTTTTATTTATTTCCTAGTTTCCAAGCGATTTCTCTGCTGAGCATAAATCGCGGGAGTTTGTATTTAAATCGAAGGGGAAAAGCGATTTATTTATTACTAGCTTCCGCCCAAGGCTTCGCTTGCGTGGTACCTACATAAAAAGTAGCCTGCATGCTATTCTAGGTAAAGAACTCTTTATATTCCAAGTTTCAACTAAATTGGTTGAGCCGTTACGGCGTGATTGAATAACAAACATCTAACTAAACATCCTCACAAACTTTCGCATTTAAAATATTAGTAGTATAACGCTAAAAAATCTCTTGCATTCGAATGGCAATAAGACTTTATGGTAGGGCCCTAGATAATAAATAAATATTCTGGACATATTCACACGGTCAACTGATCCCAAACTAGGCATAGTCTGTACTATGGGTACCAGAGACTGATATACATAATAGATATATATTTAACAGACACAGAACAAACATCTGTGTTTATCACACAAATGTTTGTCCAGTGTGGGTATCGAACCCGCAACTTCTAGCGCAGAAGGCAGAGCTATGAGGCCAGTCATAAATATATAGATAAATAATAAATAACACCCAACACTCACATACATAGTCCTGACCCCACACTAGGACTCCCTGTGTCGTGGGTATCAGAAACTACGAGTACCTACCATAGAACCACAACTACCACACCCGGAACTAATATTTGCAGATCATGCCAATATCCTGTCCGGGAATCGAACCGTCGCGTCTCAGACGGGCATTGCTACGCCACCGAGTTCATCAAAGAAGAAACATGACCAATAGGTACGTACTTGACTGAGTCATAGTACCTTAGTGCTCACTTAGTGCTTATGGTGAGTGCGTTATTTATAGCTTGCCTTGTGAATCATCTATAGCTCATTGTGGTTGATGACATCATAATACCTAAGGACCTGGATAAAATTGTTACTCAATATATACTTTCGTTTTGTAAACTAAAACAGCGACAGTTTGAGGCAGGTGTTCTTTTTAAAGTACCCCTGCCTACTAAGTAAATTAGGGATTTTCCGAGGTATTTTTTTTCTTTAGAAAGGAGCTACGAATGAGATAGTAGAAAATAGAAAAAAAAATTGATTTGATTGCTCCGTGCAAATCACCAAACAATGTGATGCAGGCATTTGGGAAGATCCGCTCAGAGTAGGTATACAGTAGGTCATTCCATAACTTTTATAGTCGTTTTTTAACTTTTATGAAAAAAATATCTATTAATATTTGTCTTTGGTCATAAGCTAACTTATGCATAAAAACAAATGTTTGTGGTTACCAATTGTAGTGACTAGTATTTAAGGATACCTGCATTCCTTAACTTATGCTGTCTCCGGGGGACAACTGACAGTGACAGATAACAGATGACACCTGAGATGGAGGGATGGATACATACTCTCTAGGAGTGAGTCAGTCTGTGGTCAAGCCGGCACGAGCAGGCGCGCGGGAATCACTGTGAGACTGTGAGATATTTTAAGTGATATAATAATAATGAGGGAGTTGTCCTGCTAGGAACCAGCGTGGTGTAAGGGATACACTACACAAATAAAAGTTATTCTTTAATTAATTGCCGTTTCGGTTAAAAAGCGTTCAAAATGTATGCTGTTTTTACAGCGATGAGTCAAACTTGACTGCATTGCAGTTATTAACAAATTGGCGGAATCATTTATTTGTCCTTGCATTTTGTTTAGTTATTTATAGCGCATGCAACCTTGCATTTATATTTTTATCTTTAGGTGCATTGAGCATTGTCAATTTCATTGATGAGCGAGGCCAAGGCTCCTTTAATAACCTACAATAGTCCCCCCCACCCACGCACTCTGGCAACCTTACCGCAGGAACACAACACTGTTTGAGACAAAAATATCATTTGGCTGCGATCTTCTGTAAGGCGGAGGTCCGGTCGCGCTGTTCCAATTGAAAGCGAGAAAATCTCACTGTGGCCTACCTTCGCTTATAAACGAATGGGAACTTAATATGGCGTAGTGACTCAGTCAAGTAGGTAACCTATTGGTCATCTAATCGCGTGAGTCAGGCTAGATTCTAACTTAGTTCCTATGACTGCACTGATTATGACACATGCTAGGTTGCTTTGTACCTTATGGATTATAAAATAAATAAAATTATCATCATTTTCATCATTTCAGCCGTACGACGTCCACGGCTGAACATGGCCTCCCCCACAGACAGATCAAATTCCTTATCATGTGGTCAATTGCCCATACTCACCACGCTGGGCATGCGGGTTGGCGAGCGCAGTTAGAGCTATCGTTGTTGAAATGAGGGACGCTGCTGCCCATCCCCTAGCTTTTTTCCCTTAGTCGCCTCTTACGACATCCGCGGATAGGTAGATATGGAGGGGCCTATTCTTCAGCCGGGGCCACCACAAGCATAATAAATGATTCGTCGACTGTCGAGTGACGCACAGAGACGTAGACGAATGTGACTACAATGAAAATATTATATTCTACGAATTTGTACCACAAACAAACCTATAAATAGGATTTTACCTTTCTAATAATCTAATTGTACATATAATTTTCTAAACTATCATGTTTTTGATATCATCATCATCATCAACAACCTGTAGAAGTCCACTGCTGGACATAGGCCTCCCCCAAAGAGTTCCACGACGAACGGTCTTGAGCCCTTTCTATCCACCGACTTCCCGCAACCTTTACAATGTCATCGGTCCATCGGGGGGCCTTCCAACACTGCGTCGCCCGGTTCGTGGTCGCCATTCGAGAACCTTTACTCCCCAACGGTTATCGGTTCTGCGAGCTATATGGCCTGCCCACTGCCACTTCAACTTGCTAATTCTGAGAGCTATGTCGGTGACATTGGTTCTTCTACGGATTTCCTCATTTCGGATGTTATCACGTAGTGAAACTCCGAGCATAGCTCTCTCCATAGCCCGTTGCGCGACTTTGAGCTTGTATATGAGGCCTATAGTTCACGATCAAGTCTCAGTGCCAGTTTTTGATATAATTTTTACTAAAATGGGATATGTACAACATTTTTTTGAGTATATCTCGGAATAAATAAACATCGTAGGTAGGATACATAATTATGTATAACAGCAATATTTTCAGATGCCCACTTTTCGAGCAAGTAAGAGTCCCGAACGTCTTGTGGAACTAAATTCATAGATAACTAGCTTCCACCCGCGGTTTGCTCTCGTGGTACCTACATAAAAAGTAGCCTATATGCTATTCTACGTACAGAACTATATATGTAGCACTGGACAAACATTTGTGTGTAACACAGATGTTTGTTCTGTGTCTGGGTGTTAATATATATCTATGGTTAAAGAACTTTATTCTCAAAAGAAATTACATTTCACTTCATGAGAAGTTAACAATTTTAACTTAGTTATTATAAAAACAGTGAGCATGCAGTACTAACAATTGTTAAGATACAGGTATATAGGTATCAGTAAGTATCTACCTATCATCGTAATTATTATGGAAGACATACATAATTTTAGTGAGGGTAGTTAGTAAAAAAAGATAGCATACATTGAATAAGCGACGGCACGGACGGCAATATTGTTCAAGAATGCAACAACGCGCAGGGTCGGATTTAGAACTTAGTAAAAATGTGTTTTTTTAGTTTGGATTTAAAAATATTCAGACTGTCTATTATGTATATCAGTCTCTGGTACCCATAGTACAGGCTATGCCTAGTTTGGGATCAGTTGACCGTGTGTGATATGTCCGGAATATTTTTTTTATTTATTTATTTACTTAATTGTGGATAACGTTGTGGACTACATTATTAATAATTTGTTGCATATGAAATTATGTACCTACTACTCACTGTATCTTACATATATAATGTAGTTGTTTGTTGTTCCTAAATAAATAAATAAATAAATTCCAAGTGTCAACGAAATCGGTTGAGCCGTTACGGCGTGATTGAACAACAAACATCCAAACATCCTCACAAACTTTCGCATTTATAATATTAGTAGGATGGTGCATCATACATTCATTTAGATTTAGTTTAATGTTTGATAAATTTTATTTACACAAACAAACTTAAAACTAATACAAGTTAATATTTACAAAATACACAAGAAACAGTTGAGCCATCTAAAGACCGTTACAAACGATCAATAGATAGCTCAACTGATCCAGATCACTACCAGTACATATATATATATATATATATACTATCATACAAACATAAACTAACCTTGTACGAAACCTTGTAAAAAGGTTCAGTAGTTAACATAAACATAACATGCACCGGCATCTGGCTTCTCTTGTTGACCCTGGCAGTGAGGTAGGTAACGGTTCACACGTGGGCGGGTTGTGTTGGTATTATTACACTATCCGCAGGCGTCGCTCGTGTGTTACCGGCATCATCATCATCAGCCAGTAGAAGTCCACTTCTGGACATAGGCCTCCCCCAAAGAGTTCCACGACGAACGGTTTTTTTTTTTTTTATTTTTTTTATTGGAGATGGTTAGGCGTTTGACCACCAGCTCACTTTTGCAAGTGAGATGTGGCCTAAGATGGAGCACGCTTTACCAGAAGGAACTTATTCACTCTAGATTTGAAGACTCCTAGATTGTACTCGTCCGGGAAAACAGACGCTGGCAGATCGTTCCACTCTTTGCCAGTGCTTATAATAAAGGTGGAGCAGAAACGTTTGGTTCGACACTGCGGTATGTCGACCAGGTAAGGGTGGTAATTACCTGTGCGTCTGCTTGTCCGGTAGTAGAAGGGGGAAGGAGGGATGAGGTCATGCAAATCCTGCGCACAGTCACCAAAGTGGTACTTGTAGAACACTGACAGTCTGGCCACACGCCGTCTGTGTTCAAGGCTTGAGCCTTCTCCATCCACAGACTTCCCGCAACCTTCACAATGTCGTCGGTCCATCGGGTGGGGGGCCTTCCAACATTGCGTCATCGGCATACTATGTCCCAATCCAGATCATATTCTAGCTGTGTTCCAAATTCCATAAAAATCGGCTCTGTCGTTTAGTGTTAATAGGTAACAAACAGTTACAAAGTTTTGTGAGGATGTTTGTTGTTCAAGTGACTATAAATAACGGTTTCGGCAGAATACCAGGGCCTAACTACTCCTCAGTGGTAAGGCATTTATGCTGAGCCGAGACCTTTTTGCTGCTGTGGCGCAAAATAACATTTCACGTGTTCTTTTTTATAAGTTTTTGTGTGCTACCTCTCTGTCTTTGTTTCATATTTTCGCTCTCTGTGTCTTGCTTCTATTGTGATGTGTATTGTGTGCCAAGTTTGTGAATAAATGTTTGTCTATATGTTCAATTACGCCATAACGGCTCAATCGATTTAGATGAAATTTGAAATAGATAGAGTTATTTACCTAGATTATCATATAGGCTACTTACCACGCGAGCGAAGCCGAGGGCGGGATTTGTAAAAACCAAGCCATGATAGATAGATAAATTGTTTATTTGACACACACACAAATAAAGCACAGACAGAGGTAAAAGCAAACAGAAGAAACAACAGTAGGTAACAATCACACAAAACAAAATAAAGCGTAGGTACTTAGTAGGTAGGCAGGTTAACAGTAAAAAAAAAGACTAATACAAGTAGCAATACAACATACACAAGAGAGACAGTTGAGCCATGTTTTTTTTTTTTTTTATATACAACAGACGTGGCACTCAAGCTTACGGCCCACCTGATGGTAAGCGGTTACCGTAGCCTATGAGCACTTGTAATACCAGAGGCATCACGCACGCGTTGCCGACCCCGAACCCCCGTCCCCCCTAAAGAGCTCTGGCAACCTTACTCACCGCAGGAACACAACACTATTTGAAACAAATAATTTTATTTGGCTGCGATCTTCTGTAAGGCGGAGGTACCTCAGGCAGGCTGCTCCAATTGAGAACGAGAAAATCTCGCTGTGCCCTACCTCCTCAAAACTGCTTCTTCTTGCCTGTATCTTGTAGGCTTGGTCGCGGAAAACAGGTGTAGTTTCAACTAGATTTAAAACGTTTCAAAATGATCCATGCAACTTCAATAAAGAAATAAATAAATGTTTTTTATTGCTTTTCAAAAATTACATAGGTTTATACATTGATGAGATCTCCTTTTAAGTAAGAAATACTTGTCATAGGAGATCACGCTCTTGCTTAGGTCTATTTTTAAGTTTTCTAGGAGTCCTAAACATTTAAACATTTAATTCAGACGAGTATAAAATATAGTAATATAGGTTTATGTGTGAGTGTGTGTCAATGTAGTACATATGATTTGTGAAAGTGTAAAGTGAGGGTGTGTGAGTGTGTATGAGTTCCATTGAGAACACCAGTCTCTTAAGAGTCAGTCAGTCTCAATGAATATAATAATACCTTTATGTACTTACTTACTACTACTTTCATTGTAGGTATCTATTTGAGTAAGTTTTAGTAATTATTTATTTAGATATACATACATAGGTTAGAGTAACTTTGATCTCAAAAAATGTTACACTATATAGTTCTTTAGTTTATTGTACCTATCTCTTTAATAAGTAAGATTGGCATGTCAAAAACCCTACCTACCCTTGCTGTGTTTGCCTATAATTAAATAAATATTCCGGACATATCTCACACGGTCAACTGATCCCAAACTAGGCATAGCCTGTACTATGGGTACCAGAGACTGATATACATAATATATATATATTTAACACCCAGACACAGAACAAACATCTGTGTTAGTCACAAATGTTTGTCCAGTGCGGGAATCTAAACCGCGACCTCTAGCACAGAAGGCAGAGTTACTACCAACTGAGCTATGAGGCCAGTTTCATAATTGGCTAATTTCTATAAATTAGGATCGCCAACAGCCTAGTATCAAACATTCATTATGAACAGTAGATTATGTAGACTTAGAACAGTCTACATATACATATTAATAAATAACATAAATAAAAATATTGAAGTTTATAGAATGACAAAAAACATAAATTCTCCCTTGGCATTGAAGATTTTTTACGTACTCTTCCCGGATACGAATGATTTAAAATAACCGAAGCCAAACAACTTGTCTGTTTGTTTATACTGTGTAAACGTTCGGACTGAAGTTGTTCAAATAGATTTGTCTACACGTGACACGGCACCCTAAAGTTCGGTATAAGTTTGGAGGAGGTAGGGCATAGCGAGATTTTCTCGTTCTAAATTGGAGCAGCCCGCCTGGGGAGGTACCTCCGCCTTACAGAAGATCGCAGCCAAATAACATTATTTGTTTCAAATAGTGTTGTGTTCCTGCGGTGAGTGAGGTTGCCAGAGCTCTTTAGGGGGAGGGGGGTTCGGGGTCGGCAACGCGTGCGTGATGCCTCTGGTATTGCAAGCGCTCATAGGCTACGGTAACCGCTTACCAACAGGTGGGCCGTATGCTTGTTTGCCACGTCAGTTGTATAAAAAAAAAAAAAAAAAGTTTCCGTTTGTTGTAAGATAAGTTCCCAATTTTCACTATTAAAAGAATATTACCACGATTTGTGAGATAAATTTGTTTCTTGCTCAAACCATGTACCTAATGGGAAAATTGTGTTCATAAGTATCGTTTGATTCCCTGTTAATCAAAAATGATTACTTTTTAATCATCTTTTATACTTAAACTAGATCGAGCCCGCGGCTTCACTTGCGTGCTGCCTAGATAAAAGTAGCCTATATGCTATTCTTGATCAATAACTCTATCTATTGAGCCGTTACGGCGTCTTTTTTTTTTATATAACAGAGGTGGCTATCTAGCTTACGGCCCACCTGATGGCAAGCGGTTACCGTAGCCTATGAGCGCTTGCAATACCAGAGGCATCAAGCACGCGTTGCCGACCCCGAACCCCCTTCACCCCTAAAGAGCTCTGGCAACCTTACCGCAGGAACACAACACTATTTGAAACAAATAATGTTATTTTGCTGCGATCTTCTGTGCTTCTGTGTATGGAGGTACCTCCCCAGGCGGGCTGCTCCAATTCAACAACAAACATCCTCAAAAACTGTCGTATTTATAATATTAGTTGATAACGAAAAGCTCATCGGAACCTAGGAAACGAATACTAGTACTGACTGCATCATCATCATCATCATCATCATCAGCCTGTGGAAGTCCACTGCTAGACAAAAGAGTTCCACGTCGAACGGTCTTGAGCCTTTTCCATCCACCGACATCCCGCACCTTCACAATGTCGTCGATCCATCGGGTACTACAAAGTGACAAATATACAAGATGATTCATAATATGTATTCCATCCCGAAAGGGGCTTATTCTACACCCAGTTAGGAATAAAGTTTGATCTACGACTTGGAAATTCGACATTTTAATTTGAAAAAACTCTATGCGAAAATCAGCTGTTTTGGGGTCAAATCAGGTCAAACTCAAATAAATCAGCTGTTTTAGGTAGCAATCTTGATTCCAAAGGAGCCATTTCATTCTGGGCCTGGTCCATGTACACTACATAGAAAAATTAGGAAAAAATAGGAGATTACAAGAAAAATACATTTTCATTAATTTGAAGACAAATGCGATGGTACAAGAATAGTTCTTCTGGTAAGTTTTTTACTATGTGAACACTATTTGAAGGCCTCCATGTTGGTTTATAATTGGCGTATGACATGACATTGACATATTTTTCATGTCATGTTGTTTGATTTGATATTTTTGTTTTGTCAGATAAATATAGGTTGTCAAAATGAAATTTCACGTCACGTCCATCTGCCATATTTTTGTAGCGCTGTGTGTTGCTCTCTTTGACGAAGAAAATCTTGATGTACCTTAGAACGAAGTCAATTTAAATAAAATAACCAAAAATACGTTTACTTCATTGCTTAGCCATACTTTAGATTAGTGTACACAGTGCAGGGCCAGGCTCCATATATTGATGAAACGTCTCTTTTCTTGTACGTTAAGTTATTAGTTCTCAAGATGATAAAAATACCAAAAATAGCAAAATGTTTTTTGTCGCTTATATTATTTCTTTTCGTTGATAGAATACATGTTATGAATAACCTTGTATAATTCTTATCGTCTAGCTTTATTCAAGTTGATGTTCAGAATACAAATATACCCTGAGATATCTTCTCAGCTCATACCAACTGACGTTATCTCTATCACGATTGAGTGAGCTTTGAGTTCGCTTGTGGGACTATAGAGCACCATTAAGGTGAGGGTTTAATTTTTTTATGATTTTTGAATTGTTTTTTCTCAATAACCGCAAAACGCACAGTTTTGATTTTTATGACAAAGATAACTTGAGCATTTTATTTACGTAAATCCAAGACAGAAACGCGATTGGTAAAACTTTTCTCTATAGATTTATTTTTTTAAGTAGGGTCCTCTGCAACAGTTTTTTCGAAAATACTCTGAGACTATCTAACAAAAATAACTTTTATTGTGTTAGCCAATAGCATTGGGTACCTAAATCGAAGACACTTTAAAAAAAAATAGATAGTTTTAAGATAATCGATATTTTCTTATATCTCGCTTACGTCGATTTTTGTATCCTCTTAATTGAAGACTCTTAAAGGTATATAACTGATGTAATGAGTTCAACTCGCAACTTTTCGCGAAGAGTCTTGAGACTCCATTCTGAACGTTTTAAATTGGATAAAGTTATTGTTTCGAAAGCTTTGGAGATGTTAAACTGTAAATTAAAATGTTCGTTATTATTTGGAATAACAAAGGTAATTTTCAATGAGGAACATTTTAAAATCTATCTCTGAGTAGAACAAATTAAATTTATGTGCTATGAACATTAATGTCTGAAAAAATAAAGTTTTTCAGACATTATGTTCATCGCTCTAATAAATGTCTCTAAAACTGTAGAGCCGTGTTTAAATGGCATACGATATTCTGTCCTTGATATGTCATATAAAATTCGTGACTAAATCGGTGACGTTTTGGAAAAAGGCCAGGTCAAGAGTACCCTAAACAGACGAGCATGTATGAGGAATGCGATGAGAGTGAATGAAGCAAAAGAGGTATGTCAGGATCGTAGCAAGTGGAAAGCGTGGTCTCTGCCTACCCCTCTGGGGAATAGGCGTGATTATAAGTAAGTAGGTACCTATGTATAAAATTCGTTTCAAAATGATCCTTCTGAACAAAGTCAGTTTTGAGTTAGACTTTTGTTTGACGATATCGCAAGCTCCTAAAAGTCAAACTCAAAATTAACTTTGTTCGCAAGACGTAGGTAAGGATAATTTTTAAATTTTTAGATGAAATTACGAACTCCGTTCGATAGGTGTACCCACCCACGTATTATAGTACTTGTGCGGAGTTGTGCGTCACAAACCAGTTACTCTTGCGGGTCGAAAGATCAAAATACAAGGGAGTAGTAGGATTAAAACTAAGTTTGGCTTCCAAATTATACCTACTGAACCCTTGTAAACCGAAAACCTATCAGCGGAAGAGCGTGTTTACAATATCGACGCGTGCGATGATAGATACTATCGTTTTGGGGGGAACAATGTTACCAGTTCAAAATAAACCTATTTTGGACGGAACTAACGACAAGCTTAACTTTTCGGCTCCACTTTTATTATAAGTACTGGCAAAGAGTGGAACTATCTGCCTGCGTCTGTTTTCCCATCTAGGAGTCTTCAAATTTAGAGTGAATAAGTTCCTTCTGGTAAAGCGTGTTCCATCTTAGGCCACATCTCACTTGCAAAAGTGAGATGGTGGTCAAACGCATAACCACCACCAATAAAAAAAAAAGCAAAACCTGAACAGTTGAAATTTATACAATGCAGAGTTTTCCGGTTATCGCCACAAAACATTGTTTGAAAATTTTTGTAATGATTCTCCCTAGGGAAACGTGATGGGAATAATTAATTACTTAATAATGTTTTTCATGAAAATAAACGACTGCTGAAACACAGCTGGAGGAATAAAACGGCGCGCCTTACTACTAATTAAATTAAAAATGTCACTGTCACTTACCTGTCACTAGAGCGACCATTAGCAATCCAAAAACGGCGGGGAAAACGGCCATCTTGAAGTTTCGGAACACAAATTCACTCACTGCACTCGAAAAGTTTCGACTGGCATTACTAGATGCCTTCCAGAGTTCGGGAACACTTTTTACCCTCTAACCGGTTTGATCTGGACACTGTTTCTATCTCACTCACACGCGACGAATCCCGCAGCCGACTCTTTCACTCTGCAACAAAAAACACAGCTATTTTAGTTTTTATTTTTATTTTATAGGAGCAAGGTGTTTCGGTATTACGTAATTTGACACGGCCAGTATATTTTGACCCGTTTTGAGCTTAATAATCTTTATTCAAAGGGCAATTTCAGGGGTAACTTTATAAAACAGGGGTCTAAGGAAAATGGTGCTTTATGAAAGATGGAGGTAGGTACCGCACATTCTGTTAAAGAAAATGTTTTTTGTTTATCGTGAAGGGTTTATAATAAGATTGGTAGATTACGTTCTTTGTAAACCTCTGACCAGGAAATATTTGAGATGAAGGAAAATTGCTTTCTTTTAAAGGTTTTCCGCCGACAGTAGCTAAAATATTGAGTTTTGTGATATGGCTTCTTATTGACCCATTTTACACGCTTCAAGTTCTATGTTACCTACCAAAAATTTATTTTAAAAAAGCTATCTATAGATCGTTTGTAACGGTCTTTAGATGGCTCAACTGTTTCTTGTGTATTTTGTAAATATTAACTTGTATTAGTTTTAAGTTTCTTTCTGTAAATAAATTTTAAAATGATCTTCTTTGAATAAAGTAAATTATCGAGTTAGACTTTTAGGAGCTTGCGATTATCGTTGAGCAATATAGCACACCCTCAAATGTCAAACTCAAAATTGACCGCGCGGGAGGTACGGATCATTTTGAAAATAAATCCTATACGACATATCAAGGATATATCGCAGGAAGGTTGAACACGGCATCATACTGGAAACTGGCACCATTTCATTCACACTAGGTACCTTTTACTTCTCGGTAAAAAGACTCCACATAGATTTTCACCTTTGAACACGTTACTTGGAAAATTAGGTTGGCGAAGCCGCGCTGTGAGCTATTCAATAAGTACCCGACCTACCTACACGTATCTTGAAGAAACTTTCCCAAAACAATCTTTTACGATGTTTATTTAGATGTAATGGATTTTAGGAGGAGGTAGAGCATAGCGAGATTTTCTCGTTCTAAATTGGAGCAGCCCGCCTGGGGAGGTACCTCCGCCTTACAGAAGATCGCAGCCAAATAACATTATTTGTTTCAAATAGTGTTGTGTTCCTGCGGTGAGTAAGGTTGCCAGAGCTCTTTAGGGGGAGGGGAGTTCGGGGTCGGCAACGCGTGCGTGATGCCTCTGGTATTGCAAGCGCTCATAGGCTACGGTAACCGCTTACCAACAGGTGGGCCGTATGTTGCTTGCAACCTCAGATGTATAAAAAAAAAAAAATGGGAAATGAAATGTGCATGAAAGGCTTCTAAGAGGCGCACTCAACACTGATTCTTTCACCGACGGTCATAGAGCCTTCTCAGGGCCACCATACCTCAACCTGGTCACTGACCTAATACAAGATGATCAAGAAAGAATCAGTGACACGACAAGAAGAAGAAGTAGTGGGAATCATGTGTTCCTTTCACAACACTGATTCTTTCACCGACGGTCATAGGCCCTTCTCAGGGCCACCATACCTCAACCTGCTCACTGACCTAATACAGGATGACCAAGAAAGAATCGGTGACACGGCAAGAAGAAGAAGTAGTGGGAATCATGTGTTCCTTTCACAACACTGATTCTTTCACCGACGGTCATAGGCCCTTCCTACTAATAATATTATAAACGCGAAAGTTTGTAAGTATGGATGGATGGATGGATGTTTGTTACTCTTTTACGTAAAAACTAATGAATGGATTTTAATGAAACTCCACAATAATATGGCATAAACATCATTGACTGGCCTCATAGCTCAGTTGGTAGTAACTCTGCCTTCTGCGCTAGAGGTCGCTGGTTCGATTCCGCACTGGACAAACATTTGTGACTAACACAGATGTTTGCTCTGTGTCTGGGTGTTAAATATATATCAATTATGTATACCAGTCTCTGGTGCCCATAGTACAGGCTATGCCTAGTTTGGGATCAGTTGTCAATGTGTGATATGTCCGGAATATTTATTTATTTATTTATTTTATCAGAATAGCACATTTATAAAGATATTGAGATAAAGATACTCGAAATACTAATCCTGCGCAGACGAAGTCGCGGGCACCAGCTAGTTTTAGATCATATTTTTTTTAATTTATTGTGTAAGATTTTTATTGATTGAATAATTTTATTTTAAGAGTGATGCCAAGCTGTCATCCGAGTTTAAGTGTCAAAGCTAGATTACCCCAGTCTTGTAAAGTTATAATTTATTCGGAACATAATACCCGCTCCTTTATTCCCGAGCCGTATCGCCAAGCTTACTCAGTTAACAACTAAAAACCCAACTCCGATGGCGGCGGTTCGTCAAAAATTCAATTTTGCAAGAACAACAAGGGATTCAGTTTTCTTAGAACACTGAGCGGGAAAGAACTTAAGAAATATAGGGCAGTGTATTTGTTGAAAAATTTTGGTTGCGTGAGTTTTTGTTTAATAGTTGCGACGGGCAACCACTTTTTTGTCTTTATCATTAATAAAGACAAAAAAGTGGTTGCCCGTGGTAACCATTTTGATTTGCCTTTGAGCGAGTATTTTTTTTCATCGGGCTTTGCGTAGGGTTAATATTTAAATGCAAAAGTTACTCTTTCTCTCTTTTTCAACTTTTCACAACTAAACAGCGGAACCGATTTGGATGAAAGTTATGAGAGAGCTTAAACCCTGAGGACATAATGTGCTTTTTAACGACGAAAAAAGACGCTGGCAGTGGCTATTCATTGGTTAAAACTGTAGAAGAAACAAGGTCACCGACATAGCTCTCAGAATTAGCAAGTTGAAGTGGCAGTGGGCAGGCCATATAGCTCGCAGAGCCGATAACCGTTGGGGAGTAAAGGTTCTCGAATGGCGACCACGAATCCGACGACGCAGTGTTGTTAGGCCCCCCACCCGATGGACCGACGACATTGTGAAAATTGCGGGAAGTCGGTGGATGGAGACGGCTCACGACCGCTCGTTCTAGAACTTTTGGGAGGCCTATGCCCAGGCTGATAATGATGATGATATAATTATTACGCGACTTGTGTATGTGACGTACCTAGACACCTACCTCCGGTTTGAAAACGCCAATTCGCGAGCTAGGCTACTAAACACACAGCCTAAATACCTAACTCCTTTAAAACAATGTCCGTAGCGACCAACCCCCAATTTATAACGAATAAAAGTACCTAGTTACTTTAAATATAATACCATCCCCCGTACCATCAACTTTGCGATTTTGTTTAGGCTGTGACGTAAAGTGACAGTCTGTTATACACGTCCTCTATCGTTCTCGTAAAATCCAGTCCATTCAAAGGTTGTCTGGAAGAGATCACTCTTAGTGATAAGACCGCCCATTGTATTCCACTATTATTACTTATATTTTGTCGAATTAATTGTGATGTGTTAAATTTTTATGTGGCTTACAATAAACAGTTATCTATCTATCTAAGGTGGCAAACAAGCATACCCACCTGTTGGTAAGTGGTTACCGTAGCCTATGAACGCTTTAAGAGAGCCCCCTCCCCTTAAAGAGCTCTGGCAACCTTACTCACCGCAGGAACACAACACTATTTGAAACAAATAATGTTATTTGGCTGCGATCTTCTGTAAGGCGGAGGTACCTCCCCAGGCAGGCTGCTCCAATTCAGAACGAGAAAATCTCGCTGTGCCCTACCTCCTACTAAAAAATTATTATAGTCTCAAGACTTTTATCACCAAGAATGGTAGACATCCCCTCAGATTTCCAGGCGATCAGACCCTTGGAGATGTCTAAGGGGGGTAGTCAGCGGCACGTCCAAACATTTTGGTATATGCCCAAATTTTGCAGTAGCGAGTATTCCATATGTGGCAGGTAAAATAAGTAAATAAATAGCACCTAACAGTCACATACATAGTCCTGAGCCCACACTAGGATTCCCTGTGTCGTGGGTATCAGAAACTACGAGTACCATGGTACCACAGCACCCAGACCTGGAATGAATATTTGCAGATCATGCAAACATTTGTCCCGTAGCGGGAATCGAACCCCTTGCGTCTCAGACGGGCCCGCTACGCAACCGAGGTCGATCTTCAAGAATTGTATGCTAAGTAGATTGTTATGTAGATACGTATGTGTGTCAGCCTGTTGTTTTGTACGTTTGTTTGTAAGTCTGGTGCCCCGTTCACACGCACATGTGCGCGGAGTGCTTGCAACGAAATATCAATTACATCTCGAGAGGGAATAATGAGGAGAAAAATAACAAAAAACATTAAAGATAGCCATTACGACGAAAATCAGTCAGCCAGAGTGAAAATCATTGAATGTCTGTCTTCCCCTTAATAAGAGGGAGTAATGGGAAAGTTAATGTACGGCACAAACCCACGAGTGCTAGTTTTACACACTGATCCCAAACTAGGCATAGCTTGTACTATGGGTACCAGAGACTGATATACATAATAGATATATATTTAACACCCAGACGCAGAACAAACATCTGTGTTAGTCACAAATGTTTGTCCAGTGCGGGAATCGAAACAGCGACCTCTAGCGCAGAAGGCAGAGTTACTACTAACTGAGCTATGAGGCCAGTCGAATTGCGATAACATAACAATAAATTGGTAAGTAAAGTGCAGCGAAAATGTATAGCTTGCTAGCTTCTGCCTGCGGCTTCGCTCCCTTGATACTACATAAAAAGTAGTCTTTATGCTATTCTAGGTATAGAACTTTATCTATTCCAAGTTTCAACGAAATTGGTTGAGCCGTTACGGCGTGATTGAACAACAAACATCTAAACATCCAAATGTAATGAAACGAGGATAACACTTGACAACACCACTTTATTTATTCCGAACTTGTGGAATATTCTAGATTCGATTATAACTTTTAGTTCTATACTAGAACACTGGTTACACGACAATGCTCACTGCTCGGCTTCCAGAAAAAGAATGCCAGTCCATTCGAACTTTTGCTTAAAGGTTACCTCCGGTCGGTTATAAAAAACGAACCAAATGCCGTGGTTTGACCGTTCGTGATTGGCTACCCACAACTTCCCAATCACGCACAGAACAGAATTGCCAGCTAACAAATATTTTAAATTCCAAATGCTATGTTACCATTATAAGAAATATATATTTTACTATTACTTTTTAATTATGAATATCAAATCACGACACAAACATCCTCACAAACTTTCGCATTTATAATATTAGGATAGTAGGTATTTTTGTTTAGGCTTGACCTAGTCCAATGATATTATCTATCGTGCGGTAATCCGTACAGTAGTAAACAGTAGTAAACAAATTCATTAAACACAGCACAGTAGTAGGTAATGGTGTAAGTATCTACTTACTGTAGATACCTACACCATTACCTACTGGTGTTTAATGAATTTGTTTT
The DNA here is from genome assembly GCA_947579855.1 of Anticlea derivata. NCBI lineage: Eukaryota > Metazoa > Arthropoda > Insecta > Lepidoptera > Geometridae > Anticlea > Anticlea derivata. Next base: position 344,850 of record OX388287.1, on the reverse strand, counting down.
GCTGTCTGTACAGTGAGTCGATGGATGTGAGAGCATCCGGCCTCCGCCAAAAATAGCCGCTTTGTCCCAAACCGTAGCGAGTAAACATACCATTTACGAATTTTATTAAAAGTTTGAACGAGACATCTTCCAGACTGAAACTACGAGAAATTCCACTTTAAACAAGTTGATTCATAAATATATGCTATTGTGCACGAAACGAGCCTCTAAGAGGCGCACTTTAATCCTTTCACTACACTGATTCTTTCACTGGCAACACGCACTAATTGTCATCATTGGCCTCTACGTCTGTTGCAGACGATTCAAGCAGTGTCTGAGATGGATCGGGTTAAACACTTTCTCTGATGGCTGTACAAGCCGATGCGTGAGCCCACAGCGCGGCCACAACTCACGCAGGTGAATGATGTGATAGATGGATAGGTGTCGCTTGCGTGTCGTTTTTGTCCTCTGGCTGCCAGGGAGGCGAACCAGGTCTGGTCATGGTGTTTTTGACCATCTTTCAACAACTTTCTACATCCCAGCCTATCTTCAGCAAGCTCTTCCCAGTTATTGGGAGGTATGTTGAAAGATGTTACGTCTCTTTTGGCGCAGTCCTTAAAGCGAAGTAAAGGTCTCCCTACGGGTCTCTTTGCATTAGCTATTTCACCCAGCATAACTCGTCTTGGAAGGCGTGATTCCTCCATGCGGTGTACGTGACCCAGCCACCGCAAGCGTCTCTCCTTTACAACAACACGCACTAATTGTAAGCTTTCATATTCTCTTCAGGAACAGTGTGATAAAAGAGTGTTGTGGAGTGAAAGAAGTCGTAGTGATGAGGATTGAGAAAGGTATGCTGAGATGGTTTGGTCATGTAGAGAGGATGAAAGAAAGAAGATTGACGAACCGTTGGAAGGGGAAGACCTCGGCGTACGTTTAGTGACCAAATCGGTGGCGTTTTGGAATAAGGCCAGTGGTGCAATTGCCTAAGAGTAATGGCAATGAAGTTCGTAACTTTGAGGGTAATTTTAACAACCTTAGCCACATTTAAAACTTTCCAAACTTGACAAGGGAAAACTTCAAGACCTTAGCATCTTCCTTTTTATGTTTGAATAACTTCAGATGTCGCTATAATTGATAAAATCATCCTTAAAATTGCGATCTTCATTACCATTTCGCTTACGCAATAGCCTGGCCGGTCAAGAGCACCCTAAACCGACGAGCATGTATGAGGAATGTGATGAGAGTGAATAAAGCAAAAGAGTTATGTCAGGATCGTAGCAAGTGGAATGCCTACACATCACGGAAATAGGCGTGATTTGATGTATGTATGTATTCTTTTCTATTGAACCTTATATTACAAGCTCGTAAAACATTGATATCCTCCCCCATGAGGTCATTGTTGTCACCACGTTGCTGAGCAACGGGTGTTTACCCTATGCCCTACCCCTTAGTAACTAGAGCGAGGGTTTTCTAACATTAAGGAACCATAACATCTCGGCCGTAATATAGTACATCTCACATTTTTATAAGCTCTTATTTAAGGTGAGGGTTTAATTTTTTCTATGATTTTTGAATTGTTTTTTCTCAATAACCGCAAAACGCACAGTTTTGATTTTTATGACAAAGATAACTTGAGCATTTTATTTACGTAAATCCAAGACAGAAACGCGATTGGTAAAACTTTTCTCGATAGATTTATTTTTTAAAGTTGGGTCCTCTGAAACATTTTTTTCGAAAATACTCTGAGACTATCTAACAAAAATAACTTTTTTTAAAATATTGTGTTAGACAATAGCATTGGGTACCTAAATCCAAGACACTTTTAAAAAATAATAGATAGTTTTTAGGATAATCGATATTTTCTTATATCTCGCTTACGTCGATTACTTTTGAGCGCCTTCTAACGTTTGCTATCTCTTTCCGCATTCAATTATAGTACATAGCGCTGTCACTTTCTTTACTCCGCCCACTCGACAATTTATTATGATTTTTGTACCCTCTTAATACCTGTTTATTTTTATTTTGTGCCTCACCTAGCACCACACTGAAGCTCTATATTCCATTTTGTGAAAAAGGATCATCGTAAAAAATGCACGCGCGCTGTGTTTGTTGCCTGATTCTCCTTGGTCGCGAGGAACAGGCGTAGCTTCACCTAGTTTCTAAGACGTTTCAAAGTGATCCTAGTGATTTATTGAAATACACACCTTTTAAATTTGAATTTTGAATCCTGAAAGGGGTTATTTTACATCCAATTGACAATAAAGTTTGTTTGTTACATTTGGAAATTCAATTATTTCATTGAAAAAAAAGAACACAGAAATCTGCTGTTCTGTAGCAAAATCTGTTCAAACACACTGGCTAGTTTTTATCAAGGTACCATGCAAACGAAGCCGCGGGCATGAGCTAGTTAATTTGGAAGATGTTAAAGACATAAAAACTGTTTTTTTTTGTTTTTATTTATTTATTTTATACTTTCACACTGAAACTTAGTGTGCGGAGGACTTAATGCTAAAACATTATCTACCATTCATTTTTCTTTTTGGGAATATGCCTCCTTCGGTTTATTTTATTAGTGGTACGAGAAAAAGAGTGGTAGAACGCGGTGTAGCGGCAAAGCAAAGATAAAAAAGTGGTGGCCTTTATTTTGACTCAGCTATAATAACGGTGGTCTTATAGCGCCCACCGCTCTTTTATAAACCTTGGAGTGAACTACCGTCTGTTATCGTTATGGAGAAATAGGTACCATTAGCAACCTTTGGACTAGTAGGTAAATGTCTACAGTCTATTTAAATATAGCTTTTGTATTAATAATAATAATAATATTCCGGACCTTTTTTTTATACAACTGAGGTGGCAAACAAGCATATGGCCCAACTGTTGGTAAGCGGTTACCGTAGCCTATGAGCGCTTGCAATACCAGAGGCATCACGCACGCGTTGCCGACCCCGAACCCCCCTCCCCCTAAAGAGCTCCGGCAACCTCACTCACCGCAGGAACACAACACTATTTGAAACAAATAATGTTATTTGGCTGCGATCTTCTGTAAGGCGGAGGTACCTCCCAGGCGGGCTGCTCCAATTAAGAACTAGAAAATCTCTCTATGCCCTACCTCCTCCACAATGTCACACACGGTCAACTGATCCCAAACTAGGCATAGCCTGTACTATGGGTACCAGAGACATAATAGATATATATTCAAAACCCAGACACAGAACAAACATCTGTGTTAGTCACAAATGTTTGTCCAGTGCGGGAATCGAACCCACGACCTCTAGCGCAGAAGGCAGAGTTACTACCAACTGAGCTATGGGTCCAGTCATACTACTGCATACTACTACTTACTACTTTTTAATTAGTGCAGTTTTAGGAAGTAGTAGGAAGTTTGAATCAGAACAGGCAATAATCCTAGAGAGTAGGGTTCATCGTCCTATAGAAGGTTTTGTATTTTTTGTGGCACAGTGTGGTGGTGGCAAGATGGCGGCGCGGCCACAGGTTAAATAACAGCAACTACAGCCCGGTCATTCTTATAGTGCTGGAGACGGGTGGTGAGAATAATACGTGATTTAATACCATAATCTTTTTTAGTGATATGTATATTTACTGCTTTTTTTATAAAAAAAAGAACGAAGTAACCTCTCTTTTGTTATCCCCAAGTATGGTAGACATATACCCATATCTCCAGATTGATGGTGGTTGTGGCTAAGGATTAATATTATGTCATTATTTTCACTAACATCTAATGTCTTATTAATTTATGCAAAGACTAGCTTCCTAACGCAACTTCGCTCGCGTGGTACCAGTAAAAATAAGTTGTGTATTACTACATAATATATTCCCAATTCATTCCAATCCGTTCAATGGTTATGGCGTGAAAGAGTAACATCTTCACATTCTCATATCGGTACAAACATCCACATTTATAATATTAGTGGGATTAATAAACTTAATTATTAATTTATTTTAATAACGTACCAAGTGAATTTCTACTTAATGAGACGAGAAAATAATAATATAAAAAACCCAATTTCCGGCACAGATGTAATTTCCGCTTTATGGTGCAGAAAAGACATGACTTCATTCATAATATGTATCCTCTTCGTAGTTATTTACGTAAATCATTTTATTAACATACCACTCGGGAACACGGTTATCAGGCCGGCAGATAAGTGGGACTGACATTTCCATTTATTTTATTTAAATTTTCGCATAAGGTAAATAATTATATCAAAGTTACATTGATCACAGAATCAAATATTAAGTTATAGTGTGAGATTTTGGGGAAATAGTTATGATTATAATTTGAAAAAGCAACTATTTATGCAGAAAAGAAAAATATTTTCAGTCTCAACATTAGTTTAGTTAATTTAAAATAGATTGATTAATTGTTAAAGAATAAGTAAACAAATTTAAAATAATGGAATGTATTGGTCTAGCTAGACTACTGCTCGTCATAAAAAAGGCTCAAGACCGTTCGTCGTGGAACTCTTTGGGGGTGACCTTTGTCCAGCGGTGGACTTCTACAGGCTTATGATGATGATGATGAGACTACAGTCCAAAAATAATTAAAAAAGCTTTTTGCTTTTTGAACAATCCCGTTCAAGTTTCTTAGGTTTTAGCAATTTACATAACAAATTAATTATTTCAAGATACTTGTAATCATTTTCCTGACCTCAAAGACAAATGTTGTACATAAAGCCTCACTAGCGCTTGCCCTATGCAGCGATGCGCGCGCGCCGACCGCCTTTCACTAAGAAGGGCAGATTGTACCGCGTTGATTCCTGACGAGAGGAACCTACATGAGACTGGTTGCGTTTTTAGCAAAAGGAAACAACAAAAACCACAAGCATCAATTTGAACCGTATAGAACTTGGTGAAGCTTGAACTACAATATCACCTAAGCATGTTCAAAAAAGGACAAAGTCAAAAGGCGTTTATTTCAATAAAATCACTAGGATCACTTTGTAACGTCTTAGAAACTAGGTGAAGCTGCGCCTGTTCAAGAAGTGTCAAAAGAGTTCTGTCAGGGAGACTGTGTATGTGATACGGCTTACAGCTTGTTTGTCACCAGATTGTTAAAAAAACGTTAACGTAGGTGAAGCTGCGCCTGCTCATAAGAAGCGGCCACAACTTAAAAAACATTCAGCATGGTCAAAATTTCGGGGTGATAGCTAAATAGCTTATTAACAGAGATTAGGTACTTCTGTCGATGCCGGTTTAGTGTAACAGTCTCTGAGCCATGACGAAGTATAGTGTAAATGCAGAATTGTAATTTATTTTCTCACTACTGACCCAGATTAAGTTTACGATGCATAACAATGTAAGCTCAGTAACGTGCAATCTTTTTAGGTCGAGCATTTACAACTTGAACCTAGGCAGTAGAGGTGGTATGTATTTATGCGACCAGGTTTTAAGACCAGGTATTCGCGTTAAAGTACTAGAACTAGGAATTTGCTTTCTTGACACGTCACTTATTCTTTCTTGGTATGGTGGCTCTAAAAAGGGCCTATGGCCGTTGGTGAAAGAATCAGTGTAGTGAAAGAATCAACGATGATTATGATGATGATCTTCAATCACTCGTATTTTGAATCGCCCTGAGAAAATTTTGGAGAGGAAATTTCAAAATAATCAAAGAATACAGGGAGAATCTCAACTATTATCCTTCTTATTTACAAAATTAAAATTAAAACGAATACAAGAGTGTATTTATTTACAACTATTTTACAAAATATACAATAAACTATTGCACAATGCGAGCGAAGCCGCGGGCTAATAATAATACTTCGACTGGTATTTTTCAAGCTAATTGTGTCTTATCGAATACCCTTATTTTCCAGTTTTACTAGGTTCTGATAAATACGACTCCCACTTCCTTATCTTAATAAGCGTAAACACAAAGCACAAAGCTTTACGATTCGATTGTAAAACTGGAAATTTTTTCTGAGAAAAGTGACCATCTTGGAGTGGGTCACCTTTTCTGTGACTCAAAAGTCAAATGGCATTTGCTTCAGTGGCGGAGTTATCAGCAGGCAGTAAGCTTGAGGTTAGCGTGGCTTAAATTGCTAGGCTAGGCTTGTATAGGGTGGCTTTAGGTGAATTAAAATGGAATTTTTATTTATTATTTTCTTCTTGTGGTGGCTCTCCACTACTGGAGGTTAGCTGTCAGCTCAGCGAATTTCTCTCTGTCTTGCGCCAAACGAAATAGATGTTCGACGCTGGCGATGTTTGTCCACTCCCGGATGTTCCTCAACCATGATTTCCTTCTCCTTCCAACGCTTCGCGTTATTTATTATAAGTAACAGAAAAATAATAATAATAACAGTTGTAAATTAAACTAAAATAATATTATACTAGAAATAAACTCTGTTTTCTACGACTACGCCTACAAGTAGAAAACAGAGTTCAGATCACCAACCACAGGCAGCGTGCCGTGCATTAAAATTAATATTATTATTAAATATTAGGTCCGTGTCTGTGTGTGTTGTGAGTTGCAGAACGGAAATAATATTATTTTTGCGTTACCATTTGACGTCAGATTTTTGGTGTGAGCTGACGAACGACTGGTACTCATAGTTTCTGATACAAGGACTGTGTATGACTGACTGTTGGCTGTTATTGTACCGTACTTGTATGTGTGAGAGTTTTTCAATGAGACAATCATGAACACTTGTACTTTTTGAAGAATTTTTAAATTATTTCATTGTAAAAGCTGCATAATTAAAAACAAAAATTGAATTTGATAACCGTTTTATTCAATTAGCATGAAATCGGGCGAATGTAAATTGCCGCCTGCTCGTAGAACAAATTGAATTTTATAATTGAACTCTGTTTGTTCGAGTGACAGAAATATGGGATTTGTTGGATATCTCTCGTAATTTAACAATAATAATTCATTACAACGTAACATTTCATTCATAACATTAATTAAAAAGTACGTAGATCTGAACTTTGACAATTGGGTTGTCTGCATTCCGGAATTAGAAGAATTCTCGAGATTGTAACGAATGGAATGCTCACTGCCAATTTAGACTTCGTTCTGACTACTCTGTAATGAGACAATAGGGCTCGTAACTTTATTCGTTGTAAGCAGAATTATGAGGGCATTTTAAGGGATAATTTCAGGAAATAATCATTTCAACGTAAGTCATTTTAATCTGTCAGTATGAGTGGAGCGAATAAATATTAATTTCAAAATACAGACAGATCCAGATCTAGTAGTCCCTATGTAAGTATTTAGGTAAAAGAATGAGCAAAAAAATAAATCATCGGTAGAATGAGATGGTAGAATGTAAGAGGCGCACTAAGCTTCAACAAAAAAAAAAACAAAGGACGTTGACCTCGGTTTCTCTAGGATTACAGATAAGCTATTTTCTGGACCACTGCAATAATTACCGACCTCACAAAGTACACTTATATATTATTCTCAGTGTGAATGGAGCTAATAAATATTGATGATAAAATACCAGGGATCTAGTCGTCCTATGTAAGTATTTAGGAAAAAGTATGAACAAAAAAAAACCGGACATATCACACACGGCCAACTCATAAGAACTAGGCATAGTCTGTACTATGGGTACCAGAGACTGATATACATAATAGATATATTTAACACCCAGACACAGAACAAACATCTGTGTTAGTCACAAATGTTTGTCCAGTGCGGGGATCAAACCCGCGACCTCGTCGCAAGCCGAGTTACTACCAACTGAGCTATGGGGCCAGTACACAAATTATTGGTAGAATGAATGCTGCGCAATAAGCTGAAACAAAAATAAATAAAAATCTAAGGACGTTGACCTCAGTTTCTCTAGGATTACCGATCATTTTCTGGACCACTGCTTATTATAGGCAATTACCTGACAGAGTACGCAGAAGGGGCTATGCCGGAAAGCTGGTATTTGAAGAAAAAACTGGACTTTAGTAAGTAGGTAATCTTGTTTACCTCGGTGGCGCAGCGGGCGAGTGTCCGCAAGACGCAAGGGGTTCGATTCCCGCTGCGGGACAAATGTTTGCATGGTCTGCAAATATTAGTTCCGGTTCTGGGTGTTGTGGTACTCGTAGTTTCTGATAGGTACCCACGTAATGTTTTTCTATGAAGAACCTTGGATATGTATATCTGCACTACTAGGCTCTCATTTGGAAAAACAGACCTACTTAGGTTTTGGCTACTAGATGGGCGTGGTAAAAATATGGCAGTACCTACCTACCTATATAAAATAAGATAAATAATGATTATATTATTGGACAGATAACAAATGAATGAACGTCCAATTTCTAGGTTACGGCTATCTTATCACTTCTGATAGCAGCATTCATTTTGCGACATAACTTAGTGACGAAAATAACTCAAACTTATACCTTTGTTGTATTTTTTTGCATTATCCTTTTGTTACCTTATGAATAAGACGATTCAAAATCGCAATTGAAGTTTTATTGTATTTGACTGGCCTCATAGCTAAGTTGGTAGTAACTCTGCCTTCTGCGCTAGAGGTCGCGGGTTCGATACCCGCACTGGACAAACATTTGTGACTAACACAGATGTTTGTTCTGTGTCTGGGTGTTAAATATATATCTATTATGTATATCAGTCTCTGGTACCCATAGTACAGGCTATGCCTAGTTTGGGATCAGTTGACAATGTGTATGTCCGGAATATTTATTTTGATCACTGAGCTGTTTTTTCCAAAAAGCGATATGAATATGACAGCTAAGGTTCATAAGTAATAAAAAAAAACCTATCAAGTCTTAAGACAGAACTGATGATTATGTCGGTCACCGTCCGTCGCACCGCTCACCCAATTTCTCACCTAGCCAAGGTCACGTACTCAAAACAGTTATTTTAATTACTTTATTGCGATAACTGAATCTGAATGAGTAGCTAAAATCGCAGCCGTGACAGTCTCGTTAGTTTGAACCACAAAATTGCAACAAAAAATGTGAAAATTACTAAGGCCGTATTTGCTATTTTTTCTACGTTGAGATATTATACACGTAATAGGTACTTATAGTAATAGGTAGCCTATAGTCAGTTATAAATAATAAATAATAAATATTCCGGACATATTCACACGATCAACTGATCCCAAACTAGGCATAACCTGTACTATGGGTACCAGAGACTGATATACATAATAGATATATATTTAACACCCAGACACAGAACAAACATCTGTGTTAGTCACAAAGGTTTGTCCAGTGCGGGAATCGAACCCGCGACCTCTAGCGCAGAAGGCAGAGTTACTACCAACTTAGCTATGAGGCTAGTCAAAGTTGCTTGCTTGCCGTCTCACTGATTCTTTCTTGGGGCTATGTCGTTGACGTTGGTTCTTTTACGGAATTCCTCATTTCGGATGTTATCACGCAGTAAAACTCCAAGCATAGTCGACCAAGTCACAAGTCTCAGTGTCATGTGTCACAGGCAATGACTGTGCACAAAAGCAGCCTCTCCGGCGGTCACAGGCCCTTTCCAGGGCCACTATACCTCCCTCAACCTGGTCACAGACCTTATGCAGGATGACCAAGAAAAATCAGTGCCACGACAATAAAAAGAATAAAATTAAACTAAAGCACGCTAAGCATTCCGAATTCTAAACTCTATCAGTTAGTTACAGACATTCGCTAAGCTACGTATATAAATAGCAACCAAAAGTCCGCCATTATTTTATGCTAATCACAAGCTTTGTATATTTGAGACACGAATCAACAATAACCGGTTATATAAAGTCTGATCAGACCACGATCTATACGAAACAATCTCTGCAACGCTTTCTAAAGGCTAGATTTAAGTACGTGATAGCGAAGCAGTTTTTTAAAAGTCAAACCAATGAATGTTATTAATTTTTTTATGTTATGTGGAGGCAGACTTTCGGCTCACCTGATAATGTGGTTACTGTCGCTTTTGGACATCTGTAACACTTGGAGCATTGCTAATGCGTTGCCTGCCCTCAGTGGCGGATTTGCCCTAAGGCCCAGTAGGCCCGGGCCTAAGGCGGCCAGAGATTAGGGGCGGCAAATCGTGCCAAAAAAAATCACTGATGATAGCAAGAAATAAATCAAATGCAAAGTACCTAAATATTTAAAAGGCTGCTCCATAGACTTATTACTACTAGCTACAGTAGACATGCAGCTTCGAACAGATTTCATTATATAAAGTTGGTAATAAAGTTCATTCATTATGTACCTAGTCTTTATGATGGGTGCTGAGAAAGGGGCGGCACATGGCCTCGGGCCTAGAGCGGCCATGACTGCAAATCCGCCACTGCCTGTCCTGGAGATTATTATTAAGCCATTTATTTGTCTTTAACAAATATTATAACTTTTCTTGATGCACTGGAGATATCTTAATTAAATTTAGTATTTATATAACAAAAATACAGGGACTGAACAATTACCATGCTCCAAGGCTCGGGATCCAAAACGTTGAGAGCACTGTTGGAGAGTTGTAGCGGCTCTTCGTTCTGATCCACAGGTCTTTGGTTCGAATACGGGTCGCTCATCATCATCATCATCATCATTTCAGCCGTACGACGTCCACTGCTGAACATAGCCTCCCCCACAGACAGAGTGAATTCCTTATCATGTGGGGGGATTTGCCCATACTCACCACGCTGGGCATGCGGGTTGGTGAGCGCAGTTAGAGCTATCGTTGTTAAAATAGGAGACGCTGCTGCCCATCCCCTAGCTTTTTTCCCTTAGTCGCCTCTTACGACATCCGCGGATAGGTAGATATGGAGGGCCCTATCCTTCAGCCGGGGCCACCACAGCCACCTCACGGGTCGCTCACCAATGAATTTTCCATTGAAACCGGCATGTCCTAGCTAGAACCCAAATATTCGATTTTTTTTTTTTTTATACAAAAGAGGTGGCAAACAACCTTACGGCCCACCTGATGGTAAGCGGTTACCGTAGCCTATGAGCGCTTGCAATACCAGAGGCATCACGCACGCGTTGCCGACCCAGAACCCCCTTCCCCCCTAAAGAGCTCTGGCAACCTTACTCACCGCAGGAACACAACACTATTTGAAACAAATAATGTTATTTGGCTGCGATCTTCTGTAAGGCGGAGGTACCTCCCCAGGCAGGCTGCTCCAATTCAGAACGAGAAAATCTCGCTGTGCTCTACCTCCTCCTAAAATCCTAAATGTGACATGTGCACGAAAGGAGCCTCTAAGAGGCGCACTTGAATCCTTTCACTACACTGATTCTTTCACCGACGGTCATAGGTCCTTTTCAGGGCCACCATACCTCAACCTGGTCACTGACCTAATACATGATGACCAAGAAAGAATCAGTGACACGACAAGAAAGCTCACCGACTTTACAATCACCAACTAAATATTGCCGCTCTGCAATTCGGGTAGCGTTACTCAAGCGTAAAGTGTTCGCGAATGCAATTTCTGTATTCCGCATGCAACGGGAGTTTGAATAACTCCCGCTGAATGCAGAATAGTTTGATTTACTCATCAATAAGTTTCGCTTTATGAGCTCAAAGTTTGTTAAAATAATATTTGAAACTAGCTTCCACTCGCGGCTCCGTTCGCGTGGTACCTACATAAAAAGTAGCATTTATGCTATTCTAGGTAAATTTAATATGTAAGTAGATATATGTATTCCAAGTTTCAACAAAATCGGTTGAGCCGTTACGACGTGATTGAATAACAAACATCCAAACATCTAAACATCCTCACAAACTTTCGCATTTATAATATTAGTAGATAGTAGGATTACTGCCTCAATCACTAGAACTTAAACATCCACTGAGTCCTGTCTACGGCCCATCTAATCGAATCACTAGAGGTGTTGCGTATTTACGCGACCAGGTAGTCGCATTAAAGTATTTGAACCAGGCAAGACTTTGTTCACCAAGATCTTCTAAGATTCTTCTAAGACGTCTCAAAGTAATCCTAGTGATTTTATTTAAATAAACACGTAGGTAACAAGTAGGTAATATTATTTGCTTTGCATAGCATAGCATAGAATCAGGTTGACATTGACATTAACCGGTATAGGATGCTGTGTCTTTAGTGATAGATGAATTCTACGTGACGAACGCGAGAGCAGCGTCCTTGATGCCCCGGGTGCGGGGCAGCACCAACAGCTACCAGAAAGTTATAGCGGACAGGCTGGACGTAGACCCAGTCTTTATGAGGCACTGGACAAGAGTGCACACTGTGCGTTCTTAAATGTGCGATTTCATTTTTATCCTGTGTAGGTACTTTTATTACATTCTTATTATGTTTTTTATATGGCTGTAATACCTACCTTATGTGTGCGAAAGAAAAAGATTGAAGAGAATTAAATTGAATTTAGTCCTAAGTTTACTTTCAAGAGTTTCAAGTATTTAAGTTCAAGTTTTTGAACCAGGTACTTTTAAGACATGGTACTTTATAGCCCTATAGTACACAAAATAGCAAGTACGACCCATCTCTACTTATCACGAAACATAAAATATTAAAGAAAGGTACATCAAAATGTAATTATATAGATTATACAAGGAAAATAATCCTGAAGGAGGGGCTCTGGCTACTTTGTTGCTTAATTATGCTGTCTAATGTTTTATTTTCGTTACAGATTTAAACTCTTCTGAATTAAGGGGAGGGACGGACTAGCGCCTTAAAAGATGGCACTTTTGACAGAAACACAAAGGTTTCATAAACAATTATTCATAAAATGTATACTGTCACAAAAGGAACTTATTCTACATTGGCAACAGAGTTTGTTCTACGAATTTTGGAAATATATATTATTCACAGAAAAATGCGCTATGCATAAATGAGCTCGGGATAATTTTATTTGAAACTCAATTATTTAACTGTTTTAAATAGCAATCGTGATGTCGAGCTTCTTGTACCTACGTTAAATTACTTATGAAAATAACGAAAATACCAAAAACAGCTGAATTAAATAAATTCGTGAAAAATACATAAAAAGAAAGAAGAAAGAAAGAAAATTTATTTATTTGACCCACAACGCAGTAAGTAGGTAGGTATAGTAGTATAGTAGTACATTTTAAAAACAATTAAAATGTTGAAATAATTTATTTGTTTGTATTTTCACAAATCTTTTTTATGTTAGTTGATAGAATAAGCCCCTTTCTGTATAGAAGACTAGTTACGGAACACGTTGTATTTTGTTTGTGAATTTCGGGAGCCCTTATAAAGTTTTTGGAAATTAACACCAATACAATGTTTTTCTCTTGTAGGTAGGTATTTATTTGTGGTATGAAATGAAGTGAGATTTATGTGTCCAGCTCTCGGACTAGCTTTAGCTTTTTAAAATCATTATGTTGTTTATTTTGAAGCTTTTGGAAATAAACTTAAAGTAGCGAATCCATTTTAGTTTTCTTTAAAATGTTATCATTTAATAGAATCCAAGTAAACCAACACAAGCATTCGTAGAAATACTATCATCGTAATATATTTTTTTCCCTTTCTCACTGGCTATGGCATCTTAGGCCTTACCGCCAAGTCACGATATACGCAATCATTTTATTTCACTTCAGTTGCGCGCTTTACTCAAACAATACCTATTACGTAAAACAGCACCTTATTTACACAATATTATTCAATTGAACACTACTTTGTAAAATAAAATAATAGTACAACATCACTTTGCAAGTTCCCGCCGAAAAGTCCTATCATCATAAACGTTTTGCCGCGCAAATAAATGTCACTGTCATAAACTTTTTTTTAACTGTCGCCTTAGAACTGGGTCGGCCCAACCATTCAGCCGTTTATGAAGAATAATGGTCACACAGAGCTGTATGTAACAATTTCGGACAGCGAAATTCGGGCCAACGCAAGATCGGCCAGATTAGCTTTAATTGGTTTAGGACTGACGCGTAGGAAATAAAGGATGTTAAATTATTAGGTAAGTAGCTAGAGAGTGATATAGAGAACGTTATTTTTAACTGGCTCGAAGGAAATATTTCTTGTTTCGCTTTTATTATCTCATAATTTACTTCAAAAATCGTACTATTATAATAAAAATACGAAAGTTTGGATGGATGGATGTTTGTTATTCAATCATGCCAGAACGGCTGAACGAGCCTGGATGAAATTTGGCAATGTAGGCTTGTGTGGCTTTTATCCTCGTAGGTACCACGCTAGTGAAGCTGCGAGCGGAATCGATTTTTTCCTTATAAATCTACATACAAAAATAAAGCGAAGAAATCATTTTAAAATCCAAGATAGCAGATGCAAATGTCATTCCAATATATGGATATGGGTAATTTGGGCAACACATACACAAACAGATTGAAATTTCCATGCGAACGAGGTCTTGCTACAGCTAGTTAATCTTTAGAGTTGCATTAGGCCAATTAAAGAATCAGTGTGGTAAAAAGAGCCACTGCGCCTCAAGAGGATCCTTATGCACAATAATATGTAAGTACCTAAGTATCAACCTAGGCCGCCATAAACAAAACTCATTAGCAAACTCTGATTTTGTGCGTGGCCTGGCAACACATAAAAAAGTTTTCTGACAGCACCTTTGACATTACACCTTTTTAATTAAAACCAGCAAGGAGGTCAGGTGAGGCCGCCGCATTCCGCCTGTTTTCAGAACGGGTGCCGCGAATTTTGGAGTTATTACTCGTCAACACGCATCGCTAACTGTGGCATGACACGCTACTAGTTTGAAACTAGCTATTCTGTTCTTTAAAATGGATGTACAAAATTACTCACATAGGTATAAAGTAGGTTGGTATTTTTCGAGAGGACGAACAAAAGAAAATTGGCAAACAAGCATGATGTGAATTTGACAGTTCGAAGGGGAAGACCTCGGTGTGGGAAACACCAACAAAAAATGTACCTAACTTAATTTTTTTTTTTTTTTAATCATTTGAAAAGGGCTTTGTCGCTGTTGCAATTATGACGCCCAACTTAAATTTTAGTAAATTGTTTCTAAGCTGAAGTTCTAAGCTTAAAAAATACAGTGATTCTAAGCTGTTTTTTCCTAACTCCGCTAGCAGCCACCCAAAACAAGCAGAAATACGGAAGACAGTCCACAGAGTGTAACACTCGGCTAAGTTCTTGGACCTAATTAGCAAGCAACGTTTCTGATTGCAACAGGAAGGAAAATGGAAAGGCGTTGTCACTGCCTACCCCTTTGGAAAAAGGCGTGGTTTTATTTGTGTAGGGGTATTCCAACACTGCGTTCGTGTGATCCGCTTTGGGGATACCACATGCTAAAAATAATTACCCCGTAGATATTTTTTTATTTTTCAATTTACTTTGAAATATGGTGCAGTTTTTCTATGCCTAAAATAACATGTTATTTTGAAGCACGCGAAACATCACTTTTCTCGGAATAGAAACTTAATTCACTCTCTAAGGAATGCCTTTAAAATAAGCACTTGACTTAGCTTATGCATAAAATATGAGTTAGTCGTACCTTTTTATTACTGCTGCAGCAGTGAAAGTTTATTATGTTACATTTAAAATAGCTTTTCTATATTAAACTCTGCATAATGTGCGGAATTGCAAAATAAAGCCAAAGTCAAATTCAAAATAAGTCAATTAAAAAAAACTAGGATAGATAGATAGATAATAAAATTTATTTGGCACTACAGACACACACAATTAACATAGATAAACAATTTTAAACTAAAGTACATACAATAGGTAGGTATAAATAATCAATAGAGCGATTTTAAAAAAAGTAGATATCTTAGAGTAGGCAAGTTTGCGTGTGCTGCAGTACGACAAATAGGCTATGGCTCAGTCAAATATTTTGCTTAAAAGCAAAAACACTGATTTTCAGCCAAAACCTGATCGAGAGCGAGCAGAGCGAGTACAAACGAACAATGCGTAGGTACCTAGCTGTGAATTTGTGTTGTTGTGATTGTGTAGTTTGCTATCAATGATTACAAAATATGAAATATAAATAGGATCACTTTGAAACGCCTTAGAAACTATGTGAAGCTACTACGCCTGTTACTCGCGACCAAGCCTAGAAGAATCAGGCAACACTGCTGGGCCTAGCATTTGTTTCGATGATACTTTTTCACAAAATGCAATGTAGAGCTTCAGTTTGGTGCCGATCGAAAAAGGTGAGGCTCAAAAGAAAAATAATCAGATAACAAGATTACTGAAAATTAGATTTTTAATGTCTTTAAAAGGCAATTCAAAGTCAAAGTCAAAAGGTATTTATTGCAATAAAACCACTAGGATCACTTTGAAACGGCTTAGAAACTAGAAATTTCCATTAAGTTCCTACGTACGGCTACGCAATGATTAGTTACATACAGGCAAAAAGTACCTTAAAACCATAGACACTCAATCTTGACCCACAAAGAGTAAACTTTTTGTTCTCGATTACAAAAAAAATCATTAGATACTGTTAATAAAACAAGCGAAAACGACCCTTAGGCCTTCGCAATAGTGTTTTATGCAAAATGGCGGGGTCTTTAACCTAGTGGTAGCGTAGTTTACCGTTAGAGAGGAAAGCACTGAAGGTTGTTCGCTGTGTGGTAACGTAGCTACGAGTATAATCTTTGATCGGGCGTGGAAGATAAAAAACTAGATAGGTTTCCTTCGTTGCTACAATCATGGGTATAAATTACAAGCTTACGCCCGCGGCTGCGCTCGGGTGGTACCTAGATGAAGAGTCTAAATGATATTCTAGTTAAAGAACTCACAGCTGACAGATAACCCATAGTGTGCACCAATGGATTTTCCATTTTGTAAAATGTTTGTGCTCTCAAACGGTGATAGAAAACGTCGTGAGGAAACCGGAATATCCTACAACCTAAACAAAATCGAAGACGTGACATGTGCACGAAAGGAGCCTCTAAGAGGCGCACTTTAATCCTTTCAATACACTGATTCTTTCACCGAGACGGTCATAGGCCATTTTCAGGGCCACCATACCTCAAAAAATCATGGAGATGTCAAGCAAACATTATTTCCATACTTCGGCTTGGAAATCGCTTAGAGTCTAAGACGAAGGTTTTTAGGACTTCGTTGAGCTGGTTGCGATATTTTGTTGAATCGATGGAAACACTCGACTGGTAAACACCCTAGTAAATAGACCTATATACCATTAAGCCTGACAAATTGTACCAATTGCTCAAGATTCTATCTACAGATTTGATTAATTCGAAAGTTACTAGTAGTTATACTTAAGGAATAAGTACTAACCAACCAAAGTTTGTGGTTCAGAGAGTCGCTAAAGTTTTGAAATATTACTAGCAGTAGTTTCAAAATAAAGTGGCAAGTTTGAGCGCATCAAAAATGTAATAAAAGTCGTTAGTTCTGGGTCTGAGAATAAAGAACTACACAAATAGTAGGTTCTTTCTTATAAGAGCTCGTGGTAGCTTGCCTAGACGTTCGTAATACCTACTAAGATCGGTTAAGCAACCTTCAGCACGTCGCCATATGGATGGTGACCGCTTGGTTAGTCACTAGCTCAGTAAAGCGCTAGTCGCGAAAAGATATATATTATAAGTATCTTTACATCAATCAACCTAGGTGCATAGTTAGTAGTACAAAGGCTCCCACCCGATGGACCGACGACATTTTTAAAGTTGCGGGTGAGGATGGAAAAGGCTTAAGACCGCTCGTCATGGAACTTTTTGGACTTCTACAGGCAGATGTTGATGATTGGGACATAGTAGAAATACATCAAATAAATCTAAATACTAAAAAGAACTGACGACTTTAAGTATATCTAATGGACAAGCTTAGACATAGATAGATATACACATTTATTTACATTTGACGACCTCAGTGACGCAGCGGGCGAGTGCCCAGCTGAGACTCAAGAGCTGCGGGTTCTACATCTCATGATCATGCAAATATTAGTTCCGGGTCTGGGTGTTGTGGTAGCATGGTACTCGTAGTTTCTGATACCCACGATATAGGGATTCCTAGTGTGGGCTCTGGACTATGTATGTGACTGTTGGGTGATATTTTATTTATCTCCCACTTGGCCAACATGGGCAAGCAACCACCATTTTATTATATCAATAGAAAAAAACTTTGCCAGGAACCGAATCGCATTGTGTTTTTCACGACGACAGCAAAACAACGCCCGAATTCCACGAAAATTCGAAATTCGAAAACCACAATTCAGAATCAGTGTTGCCAGTGTCGCGCGATGTCCCCATTAATTGGGACGCAGGCATCGACAGAAATTGATACGATCAATGATTATGACGCTCCGGTAATTACAATTCGTGTTATTTACTCGGATGATGCACTGTATTGGATTTTTGATTAAAATTAATGCGTATTGTTGCTTGTGTATAATAAATAATGGGGCTGGCTACTATTTATGTTCGAGTCTATTCACCTTAATAATGATTCATAGAAGGCGAGTCATCCTACTAATATTATAAATGCGAAAGTTTGCGAGGATGTTTGGATGTTTGTTGTTCAATCACGCCGTAACGGCTCAACCAATTTCGTTGAAAATTATTAATTGCCAAGGCATATTATACTGTAAATGAATTTTTAAATGACCGTATTGTTTAGCTTAGTTATTGACCTAATTAATTTGACTCACTTAAATATTTTTCTGACATATTAATCGCATTTACTTACTTTTTATTACCTTTTTTTTTTTTATATGTACAATAATTTTTGACGATGTAATAAAGGCAGATAACTAAATTAATGCATGCTTTAATAATTGAAATGTTAATTAAATGTTTGTACGCCCAAGTGGCAGAATCTAGCGATCTAGACTAGTCCTATGAACTGACTGTTAAATGTACCTGATTAACAAACAATAAATGAATTACTGAATTACTGAAACTTGGAATTGACAAAGTTCTTATTGACATAGAAAAGCATATTATAGGCTACTTTTTATGCAGGTACCACGCGAGCGAAGCCACAGGCGGTAGATAGTGGTGTCAATATTTTTTCATTAATAAAATGCTTATGTTCTTCAATTTAGGATATAAAATGTTTAATAACAACTTTTAAAGCTACATTTTCCTATCCCCTAAAAGTAGATACAGTTAGGACTGAAAGTTAGTTAAGACTAAAAAAGCCGAAATGCCTATCATAATACCTATAGAGCAACAACTTAATACCACGCACAAACATCGGATTTCCTAGACTGTAACCAGAGTTTTTCCACCGAAAGCTCACAAAACTCTAGTTGTGTACATTTGTGAACCAAACAAAACAACAGCATCGCCTATTACTGCGCAAACTTCAGCGGAACAATGCTAAATCAGCAAAAAATCCCCACAGTTCCGTAACTTTCAAAGTTTTATAAACTCAATTTCCTGCAAATAATAAGAGATAAATAATTAATTTAAGACAAGGACCCCAGAGCTATAATATAAACGGACAAGGGTGTGTCGGGACTCATTGGTAGGTAGGAGATACGCATGAACAAGTATTATTATAAACTTGCCTACTCTAAGATACCTACTTTTTAAAAATTGCTCTTTTGTATATTTATACCTACCTATTGTATGTAATTTAGTTTAAAATTGTTTATCTATGTTAATTGTGTGTGTCTGTAGTGCCAAATAAATTCCTTATCTATCTATTATACAAGTAAACATATCTAGGGCCAACTTAGTTGTAAAATTAATCTCCAAAACCTAATTTCGTCCATTATTTTGTAAGTATAACTTAGACAAACTATTTAAAGGTTTTTTTTTAAATAATAATATTATATAATATATCTTTATTTCAGGCTACTTGACACATTACACAAAAATGTGTAACATGCCATGGCCCATATTATTAAATACCTTACAGACTAACATACATATAATATTAATTTATACAACTAAGGTAGCAAACAAGCATACGGCCCACCTGTTGGTAAGTGGTTACCGTAGCCTATGTACGCTTGCAATACCAGAGGCATCACGCACGCGATGCCGACCCCTTAAAAAGTTCAAATCGCCTTTTTAAAAGAACCCCATACTGTAGTCCTTAGGGAAAACCTCAGCAGGGAGATCATTCCACAACCTGAGTGTTCGATTGGAATGTCAGATTGTCCCTACCAGCAGTGATGTGTTCGCCTATAATTGGCTATTGTATCAATTCTAGTCTACTCTAGCTTCCGACCGTAGCTTCGCTTGCGTGGTACATAAAAAGTAGCCTATATGCTATTCTAGGTAAAAAACTTTATCTATTCCAAGTTTCAACGAAATCAGTTGAGCCGTTACGGCGTGATTGAACAACAAACATTCAAACATCCGCACAAACTTTCTTATTTATAATATTAGTAGGTTAGGACAGCTTAGATCCTAGTGAAAGTTTGATACATTGCAACGGCCACTGGGCTGATGCAGCAAATGCTGAGTGGCAACCTTTTTTTTCGTCACGTTGTATACCAATTTTGTCAGTAATTTAAGTTTTTAAATTATTATCTCATTATGTGACGGGAAATAAATTATTTTCTTTCTTTCTGTTGGCAATCCTTAATAAATAAATAAGTTTGTGAAAGAATACTGTCAGTTAGAGTAAGTGGTCACTGGCGACATTGAGATCTCGTGCTCAATCCTACGTAAGAGTAATTAAAAATTGTATGCTATGGCTTATACAAAATAAAGAAAAAAAAAAGAGCCTCCGAGGCATTCAGAATGAACGAATTGTGTTGCTGGGTTCATAAATTTAATGAGGCTGGCTCTGAGGAAGCTGAGAACTCTTCTTTTGGTCCTTTAGACTGCGAATTGTCTGTGCAATTTGTATCTTGAATACAAACAGAGCTACGTGACATTTTTTCTATTTTAGTTGCGAAAGTGCTTAATTTGGAGTTTCTGTGCTGTGGTGAATACTGAAGACGGTTGTTGAAATAGTGGTACAGTTGAAAAATATAAGAACAATAATCCTAACGAGTTCAGAATACACATAACCAAGTAGGTTAGCAGTTATTTAGAAGGTATGGGTACTTAGTATTCTAATAAAGCAGCGATGGGGTTGCGTATGGAATGCAAAATGCAAAAAGTGCCTATGTGCACACGAATTATTCAAGGCTCTGTACGACTGGAGATATAAGTTTTCTGAGTCGCTTCATCATATCATTATAATAAATAAATAAATATCACTTAACAGTCACATACTCTTACATAGTCCTGACCCCACACTAGGATTCCCTGTGTCTGGGGTATCAGATATTACGAGTAAGTAGGTACTCAAGTAGTAGGTAGTACAAGCCCAAAAACTACGCATATCTCAAACATATCAATATAATTTTGTCACCGTTCCAACATAAAATATTCGAATATCCATCACCTCAATTGGCCGCCATTTTGAAACATCTGTCAATGACGGCGGGAAATTTCTCCAGAGGCACACCAGAGGTTCCTTTTTCGAATTCCTTCCGGTTCGAGTGACGTCAGCTGCGGGCGACATGTGAACGGCTTTGTTGGAATAATTTTATTGCAAGGTTATTTTTTCTTGGCTTCACACGGCTTTTGCCATCACGGAGGACGGCTATGATAAAATTACACGGAAGAATAGTTTTTTAATCGGGGTAAGGTGTAGGCGGGACCTTGGTTTATCAAGCGTTAAGTTTGTAACAGATGGCACAGGGAGTGACCAGTATTCTACCAAAAACCGTTACTTTCTAGCGCTTTGAACCGGGCGCGGGGCACAGATATTTTAGTTCAGCTCATGGCGCATCATTTTTTGTAAGGTGTATCAGTGCTTTTATTATTATTACCAAAGATAATATTAGAATTTTTCCTGAAATAAAAATTTCTTATTATGTACCTAACTTATTTGAAACCTATTATTGAGATATGGCAGCGCTTCCGCTTCGACGTAGTATAGTGCGTTACTTGACTCTCCTTGTCAATTGAACATCCGTTTCCCTTTTTTATTTATTTTGCGCCACCTGCAGTGGAGGGGCGAGCGAGCTCGCCCGACCGACCGAGCGCGGTCGCCCGACACAGAGCTTCAGTTAGACTCAATCGCCATGCAGCCCTTATTAGGTTTCAAATAAGTTAGGTACATAATAAGAAATTTTTATTTCAGGAAAAATTCTAATATTATGTAGCCTGAAACTTATTTGAAACCTATTATTGAGATTTGTTTATTTTCGCATGGTGGCGCTAAAAGCCCTATATTCAGAGCCTATGCATAGGTTAGGTATAGGTAGAATGCCAACTGTGATAAAAACTAATTAAAGAAATCGTTTTGTTAAATCAAAAGTAATGTTTATTTCAACGAAAATAATTGTTATTAGTTTCTAGTTAATTAACAAAACAGAGGTACCTACTCAGGTACAATCAAATATATAGGTTATAGTGTAAGAAGTACAAATCAACATATCAGGGGACCATATTACAATGGCGTAAAATTATCATTAAGAGACGGTACGTTAGGTAATCGAGGAGTTTTTATAGGCCGCCTATAAAAACGAACTAATGTATTAGGCGTTGACCAGTTTCCTCGTGCCAATATATCTTCTAAGGGCATCTCATTAGCCCAATTTACGGACGCTACTGCTGATCTGATGGAACCAGGTGAGTCTTGAATACCGGCATCGACTAAAACAGACTTTATCCACCCGGCTATAATGGTTCGGCTTGCGGGTTTCGGTTCACCTCTTGTTGTTACGAACAAATTTTGTATATTATTTCCCAATAAACGTCTGGGCTGTGAAACTTCCAAAAGTCTTTTAATCCAAAAAACTGGGTCAATCTTCTGATCATCCCCCGACAAAAACTGCCAGCCAGACTGCCTGTGATTTATCGTATCAGTTTTTGAACCATACAGGGGCCAAAATGTAATGGTGCTTTCGTCAGTTATACAATCTCCTTCTTTTACAGATAAAAGTGTCAGATCATGCACTCGTCTACCAGATGCTAGCAAGAGCAAGGTGGCACATCGCCTGGAAACCTCGAATAGACTATCATGGCTTGATTCTGAACGCATAAACCATTGTACGACCAATTGCGGATTCCATACTGGGGGCTTAGGTTTACTTTTGTGTGCAGATTTATTTGCTATACCTTTTAATGTTTGTCGAACCAGTACGTGAGAGCTAAGCTTTGTTTCTAAATCTGGTTGACAAAAAGAAGATAATACCGACTTATGTACCAAAATGGTTTTGTAGCTTAAGTTTTCAACATTATGCAAATAAATGAGATATTTTGATAAACCATTACCTCCAGGGTTTTTGTTATTTATTCCTGAACTGTTACACCATTTCAACCAACGCGTCCAAGCTTGCTTATAGGTTTTCAGTGTATTAGGCCTCCAGCTGGATTCAATTATATTAATCTCAGAGGGCGACCAACCTCCTATTAGATCATCCCACCCTGACATAACCATGCCTCCAATACTAGGTCTTCTACTCGTGCTGGAGGTAGATTGGTCCTCGTGTCGATCAACACTGATTGTAGGTCCCAAATTGTGAACGGTGGTCTCACTGCTCGTTTCTTTAGATCGGCCCTCCAAAAAACATTGTTCCATCTCGGACAAATCACGATGAACATTCCTTGGGCTTGATTCAGTGATGCTAGGACCCTGTACATCAGGCATGGTGGCGGAAAGACCCACGCCAATTTGTGATTCCAACTCCGACTGAATGCATCGTGGTGAAATGCTCTTCGATCCTTCAGATCTAGTGTCACGTACTTGGGCACTACATGGGCTCGTTCGGACGCCATCAGATCCACATCGGGTGTCCCCCACTTGTAGAATATTAGTTGACATGCCCGAGGCAATAGATGCCATTCTGCTGACGTCTTGTATCTGGACAACCCGTCCGCTATGCCGTTGAGAGGACCCGGCAGGTAGCTGGTTACAAGGTTGATGTTGTAAGCCTCTATTTGTCTGTAAATGATCCGTGTCAGCTGTAATAGGTTTACTGACCGTGTTCCGCCCTGTTTGCGTAAAAATGCTAGAGCTGTTCGATTGTCGCTTTGAATTAAGATTGTTCGGTTGCGGCAATCTGTGATGGTACTGGCGTGTGTCAAAGCTTTGTAAACTGCTAGCAGCTCTTTCATATTCGCGTGGTAACGAAATTCCTCTGGCATCCAGGGTCCCTGAATATGATCGCCGTTGACATAGGCTCCCCAACCGACACCTGACGCATCCGTGACAATGTGATATGATACAGGAGCTACCCAGATTTCGCTTGTTGTGTGAGTGTTTTGCGTCCACCAATTCAAGTCTTCTCTGGCGCCAACTGTGAGGCGTACAGCTTTTGTCTGTTTCAGAGCTCGATGAAGGCACGACTGGAGATTTCTGTAGTGCAGCATTCCGTAGTGTACCACGAAGCTGGCGAACTGTAGGGTACCCACAATTTTTTGCAGTTTTAGCAGGGTCAAAGTTTTTGAATCTCGAGTTTGGATCAAACGTGTGTACAGAGCTACGATCTTTTTCTGGGGCAGAGATTTTCTGTTTAAACAAGTATTCCAAAGAATTCCGAGAAACTCTATCTCTTGGGATGATACCGTGGAAGACTTCCTTTTGTTTATTATCCACCCTAGGCTTGTGAGCAGATCGGTGGCCTCTTTCATGTGTTGCTCGAGTGTGTGAGGACATTGATTTACTAGAAGGTAGTCGTCCAGGTACACCAAAACTCTGATGCCTTTTTCTCTGAGCTTTTGGGCCATCCAATTGGATAGAGTAGCAAATGCCCTCGGAGCGCTGGCGATTCCAAATGGCAGGCAGGTCATTTGAAAAGCTATGTCGTTGAAAATGAACCGAAGAAAGCGGCGATGTGATTCCGCAATCGGTATATGGAAATACGCTTGGTGCAAATCGATTTTCATCATGAAATCGCCGGCTTGCAGAAAATGTGGCACCTTCTGCATGCTTATTAGCCGAAATTTCTTTGGTCTGAGGTAACGGTTTAGAGCTTTGAGATTTAGAACGGGTCTTTGTGATCCATCCGATTTCTTTACTGGGAACATAATCGACAGGAAGCCCGCGTCCGGTGGTGCTCTCTCGATTACCGATTCCTTTACCATCTGATTTATCTCTGCTTCTAGGGTAGGCGTGGATACCAACGAATTTCGATTTTTGTACATTCGCCGTAGCGGTGGTTTTTTTGCGAAGGGAATGCGGTAACCACGAATAATCTTTAAAATGTGGGTCGGAGCCCCATTTGATTGCCAGATGTGTTGGTAGAGGCGCAATCGACCGGCTTGGAATGTCACGGCATAGTCATTGTCTTCTACCATCTCGCTGCTCATCTCTCGGTTTTCTGTACGATTTATTCTTGGCAGCGAAATAGTTAGGTTTTCCGGCAAGTGATTTGCCCTTTCCAGAAGAGTAAGCTTGCTGGGGTTTATTTCGGTCATATCCACGAAAAGGCACCGTGGGGCCGGTTTGCCGCCTCGGAGCAGCCTGAGTACCCTCGGCAGGCAAATACGGCCGACGATTGCCTTGCATGACCTGTCTACCCTCGGCAGGTAGGTACGGTCTGCGAAAAACTTGGGACCCACCTCCAAGTTTAGTCACTGCATCGCTGAGTTCTTTAGGTTGGAACAGATACTCGCAGCTTGGAGGGATTCTGCGCAAAATTGTCTTATGGTATTTATCTTTGACGGCAGATAAGGCACTGTCCCTTCGATGCTCGATTACATTAGCTCGTCGGCCGCAGACAACCTGCAAAATGTCTTTCGACACACTTGTATAGGGACACGAATTAGAAAAAAGCTCATAAACTTTAGTTGACAGGGACGCATGTGTCAAGGTTGTTTGGGGATCGGAGCTCCACTCCAATAAATTCTTTAATGTTGCCTGTAAAGCTTCTTTCTGCGTGATGACCATATTCGTCAATGCCCCAAGGGTCTGATCCAATGATCTTAAATGACTAAACTTGGATTCAAAAGCTAGCAGCTCATCATTCATACCCAAATTCGTAAAAGCGGGGGTAGATATGTATTTCTTTTGGGTCTCAGTGTACCGGACATTATTCCATTCTGTGGTATCAAGATGTTGAATTTTACGCACATAGTTTAGCTTTGAATCCGAAGTTCGTTTAGTAGATTCTGATGCAATCGTATCATCATCCCATTCGAAATCTTTTTCAGCTGGTTTCAAAAGCATGGAATAAACCGATGCATCGTCGTCTGCACGACCGACCGGAGCAGAATCATCGGTCGATTCAGCAGGCTTAGAGGTTGTACGGTAATTTCTTGTGATTAAATATTTAAGCTCACTAACCTGTTTTTGAAGGTAGTCAAACCTCGAATCCGAAATATCTTCCAATTTTCGCTTTGGTGATGGTGAATACGTGTCCTCGTCATCACCGTCATCGTCACTGCTGCTATACAAACGCCGAGGGCGTTTGTAATTAATACTCCTTTGTTCATCTACCGCTCCTGCTAAAGGAGAGCCTTTATCTTGTGTATTTACTTCACTCATTTTGTTTTGAGTTGCTTACTAATTTTTACTGCAAGAAAAAAGGTAAAACAGTTAGTATAACTATATATATTTAGTTAGTACGAACGACTTCGTCGTTACTGCACCCAACTAGTCGCAACGAAAAACAAACGCCAACTGAAGCTCTGTGTCGGGCGACCGCGCTCGGTCGGTCGGGCGAGCTCGCTCGCCCCTCCACTGCAGGTGGCGCAAAATAAATAAAAAAGGGAAACGGATGTTCAATTGACAAGGAGAGTCAAGTAACGCACTATACTACGTCGAAGCGGAAGCGCTGCCATATCTCAATAATAGGTTTCAAATAAGTTTCAGGCTACATAATATACCTAGTAGAAATATCTTTGTTATTACTAACCTTTATTAATTAAACCTCTTTTATTATTTTAAAGTAATAACTTAGATGATATATCTAAGCCTACTAATATAATAAATGCGAAAGTTTGTGAGGATGTTTGGATGTTTGTGGTTCAGTCACGCTGTAAAGGCTCATCCGATTTCGATGAAACTTGGAACAGATAGAGTTATTTACCTAGAATAGCATATAGGCTATTTTTATCTAGGTACCTACAACGCGAGCGAAGCCGCGAGCGCAAGCTAGTAAGTAATAGTTATTTATAGGTGCCGGTTATGTACTTACACATCATGTTGTGTTAATAAACCAACATTTCAACTAAAGTAGGTTACTAAGGTACCTAACAAGTAACTGTCGAATTGGGTTAACATTTTGGGTAAAGCTCACGTGACATACTGACAGTAACAAGCCACGAAACTTTTTAAATAAACTAATGTAACTTCTGTTTTTGGCAGTCTATATTACACTGCTGGGCAAAGGCACAGCGAGCGAGTGCCCGGCTGAGACGCAATGGGTGCGGGTTCGATTCCCGTTGCAGGACGAATGTTTGCATAATCTGCAAATATTTTTCCGGGTCTGGGTGTTATGGGTGCCTACCTATTTGTAGTTTCTGATACCCACGATACAGGGAATCCTAGTGCGGGGTCAGGACTAATGTGCCTGTTGGGTGTTTTTAAATCCGTAAAAAAAGAATGCAGTTTTATGTTTAACATGTGAAAGACCTGCAGTCTCCTAATTAAATTGCCCACAACAATGTAAGTATCGTAAAATGGCAACAAAGGAACTGTAACAATGAGCTCTAATTGCGTTAACAGTTCTAAACACTGGCAGCACTGAAGAAAGCTCATTACTTGGTAAAGGAATAAAGGAAAGAAAGTAGACGAAGAAACGGAACGTAATGAATGTTAAACACAAGGCTCGGGGCTGACTTGTCTTGTAATAATACAGTTTTATAAATTACATAGTAACGGTCTGCATTAGACCAACAACTCTTTACCACTTCTCCCTACGGAGGAGGTTCTCAAGTTGGCACAATTTTTTTTTTTACGTATAAAATTACTAAGTAAAGATACACTAGGCTCACTGAAACAAATTGGTATTTTTTTTTTAAGTTTTCCTCTTGCAGGCTGGCTATTGCATCTTAGGCCTTACTGTCATGTCTTACGTGTATTATTTCTATACTTTTCTTTAGTAGGTATCATAATATTTTGTTTTTTAGCCATAGTCAACTGAAGTATGTTTTAGTAAAATATGGTGATGGGTAATTTAGTAAAACTTCGAGGGACCTTTTGACGGCAACCTGAAAAGTCAAGATACACGCAGTCATTTTCAACTCAAACAATAATAATACATACTTAAAACACCACCATAATCACACTAATATTATTCAATTGAACACTAGTTTTGTAAAATAAATTGAGAGCACATCACTTTGCAAGTTCCTGCTAAAAAAATGCTCTGAATCAAATTGAGTTGAAATCGTCAAATTGATGTATGAGTTTAGATGTAACTACTTACTTGGGTACGTAACGTAGTACTCGTAGTACACAATGGTTTCATAAATAGGGTACCTATCTAGTACCTAACGTGGAAAGTCAAATGTCCTCTAAGCAATGTCCTCTCCTCTTTTTTTTTTTTTTTATTCCGGACATATTCACACGGTCAACTGATCACAAACTAGGCATAGCCTGTACTGTGGGTACCAGTGACTGATATACATAATAGATACATATTTAACACCCAGACACAGAACAAACATCTGTGTTCATCACTCAAATGTTTGTCCAGTGCGGGGATCGAACCCGCGACCTCTAGCGCAGAAGGCAGAGTTACTACTAACTGAGCTATCAGACCGTGGTGGCCCCGGCTAAAGAAAAGGCCCCTCCATATCTCTATCCGCGGATGTCGTAAGAGGCGACTAAGGGAAGAAAGCTAGGGGATGGGCAGCAGCGTCCCTCATTTTAACAACGATAGCTCTAACTGCGCTCACCAACCCGCATGCCCAGCGTGGTGAGTATGGGCTAATTCCTTATCATGTGGGGGCACATGATAAGGAATTTGCTCTGTCTGTGGGGGAGGCCATGTTCAGCAGTGGACGTCTTACGGCTGAAATGATGATGATGATGAATGATGAGCTATCAGACCAGTCTATGAGTAATTTGGGGATTATGTGTCCTGTTTTGTTTACCTACCCTGTATAATGGCTATTAATTCTAAAAATTATTTGGCTACACGACTGTCTAAAGAAGATAAGAGGTATAGGAAGGAGGTATGTATGAGGACTGGCCTCATAGCTCAGTTGGTAGTAACTCTGCCTTCTGCGCTAGAGGTCGCGGGTTCGATCCCCGCACTGGATAAACATTTGTGTGATGAACACAGATGTTTGTTCAGTGTCTGGGTGTTAAATATATATCTATTATGTATATCAGTCTCTGGTACCCATAGTACAGGCTATGCCTAGTTTGGGATCAGTTGACCGTGTGAATATGTCCGGAATATTTATATTTATTTATATATTTATATAAAAATAAAAAAAAAGGTTGTCTAGATTAGTTTGAATTCAACATTTCAACAAGTTTGGCGGCTTGAGCACACGTAGGTAGTATGTACCTACCTAATATAAACTTTAAATTAGAAGCATGTTAGCTGAATTTTGTTTAAAATTATCTTTTGAGGCAACTCAAAGTTATTTATTTTGTTAATACATAATAGTTTCAAAAATAATAAATAAGTAATTTTGGTGTATAAGTTAAATGAGAAATAATGAACTTAAAATTAAAGCGAATTTCGTTAAAATTAAGTTACCACCTAATATTCCTATCCAAGTTAAATTCTTATCCAGCAAAAGTTAAGTAATTTTGTTTTATAGTTGCAAAGCTCCATTTATCATAGTCGCCCCAAGGGGATTAAGGTTGCCGCAGTAAAAAATAAATATAAGAGATTATCTTTTACTTACCTTCTTGTAATGTTGTAAGCAAAAAAATATATATTTTTCTACCACAAAATCCAGCAAATAAGATAAATAATTTGGTAATTACCTGGAACAAAACAAATAATATTAATTTGATAGGTAATTAACTAAATATTAACAAATACATTCATTGGAAGCTTTTATAATATGGATATCACGAGAGAAGCCGCAGGCAGTCTATAGTCTTAGTTTCTTGACGACCTCGGTGGCGCAGCGGGCGAGTGACAGTCAGGTACTCGTACCACGTGAGCGAAGCCGCGGGCGCAAGCTAGTATCAATTAAAATAAAAACGTAGGCAGCCCTAGCGGCCGCTGGCAGCCGGATGGACTACGTCCTGTCACTAATTACTTTTAAACTCGTCCGCCATTCGTCTTCCAAGACAGCCTTTTGGGGGAACTAGACTGTAAGTCTGTTCAATATCGATATCTGTGCTTTTTTATTATTGAAACCTAAGCGTAGGCTGTGTTTGCGAAACCAATAAAATTGTTTACGCACAAAGCATTTATTGCAACATTATTCGCAACTCGGTAGTATGTGGTAGCTTATGCCACAAAACAATGTATTATTAAAAACAAATAACGCAATAAAAATAGAAAATGTCAATGACAAAAAACCATAAATTCTCCCGGCAAAGTGTCAAGTGTTGCCTGACAATGGGAGGTTCCCACAAACGCGAGTAAAAATACATAATGCATGGAAAGTGATTAGACAGACAGACTGGGCGCACCACGCTATTGTTGAGCGAGTTTTATGTAATTTCGTTTAGTAATTATAACTTTACAGTTGCTTTGGAACGCGTAACAGTTTTATCAAATAGGAACGGAACGTTGATTATAATCAGTTGGTTATGTAGGCTTTATTTGAGTTAGGTATAACTTGTTTTGACAAACAAGTTACACGAAAAAACAAAACTTACAAATTTTCAACTCGTTTTAAATCTATTTTTGTAAGCATAAAACTAAACAAATGAGTAAATGGTCATTACAACAGGTAATATATCGTTGATTGAGTCCTAAAGACGGGGATAAGTAAGTAAAATTACCTAGATAACATACTACTGAGTTAATAAATAATCCAAAAGAATAAACCTCCACATTCCTATTCATTATTGTAGCCGAGCAAATAAAACGAAAGAATTACTCCAAGATGTCCCCTAGGGCTACATGTCTTACAATAATATCTTTATTTTGATTCATTTTGTCGAAAAAATACAATTCCCCGAACATTCCAACCTTGAACCCTAAAAATAATCTTCTATCGTCTCAGGCCTGTATTATTTCAACCCCTGTATTTTTTATGAAAAGATTCTGGCTCATGTCAACCTGTTGCTGTGAGACAAGTGTACCTATTATTTCGTATATTGCGTTAGGGATCGTTATTGTAATAAAATTTTAACGCCCTTTATTTGACACCATTAGCATATTCAATTTTAATTACAGCTAGACTTTGATTATCCTCATATTCACTAGCTTCTTTAGATCTACTCTACTGCTAGCTCTGCGCGTACAGTACACCAACACAACGTGGTCTCATCTTAGAACTTAAAATAATTTAAATAATATAATAAAATAAAAGAAAGGTATCAAAGTAGGATAAATGCAGTGGAAATGAGAGCTTTGCGAAGTATGTGTGGAGTAACTTTGAAAGATAGAGTGAGGAACAGTGTGATAAGAGAGCGTTGTGGAGTGAAAGAAGATGTAGTGATGAGGATTGAGAAAGGTATGCTGAGATGGTTCGGTCATGTAGAGAGAATGAACGAAAGTTTGACGAAACAGGTGTATAAGGCGAGTGTGAATGGGACCGTTGGAAGGGGAAGACCTAGGCGTACGTTTAGTGACCAAATCGGTGACGTTTTGGAAAAAGGCCAGGTCATGAGTACCCTAAACCGACGAGCATGTATGAGAAATGTGATGAGAGTGAATGAGGCAAAAGAGGTATGTCAGGATCGTAGCAAGTGGAAAACCGTGGTCTCTGCCTACTGGGAAACAGGCGTGATTTTATGTATGTATGTATGTAATAAAAGAAAATCCATGTGTTCATACAATAATAAAAGAAAACTGACCGTATTTTCTTTCTGAAAGTAAAAAAAATAATGAAAACCAAGTCTCTTTCTTAAATTCAGGAATATTGAGCAGAAATCTTTAGGATAAAGTATATGGTTTATTGATCTGCCTCACAATGCCTCAATTCCTCACAAAATTGGCTTCAAATCGAACGTTGACAAGTAATTAGCTACCTAAGCATTACGGAGAAACATAGGCACATAGGCTAGATGGATACGAAGATTGATATTGCTGCAAAAGAAACTGGCAGAACAGCAGCCAGGCCCCAAATTCTACTCATTCAATGGCTTCTAAATGGCACTGGTTCTATGGCAAAATGGCCACTTTTGACACTTTTGGTATTCTGCTATCACAGTCGTATATCAATGGCAGTCATTGTTTTCGCAATGAACCAATGAAATCAAAGAAGCCAAGGTGGAGACAATCGTAACTGAATCATAATGGTGCGATCATTATCATGTGATTATTATTTTCAAGTCATTGAATATATAATTGGGGGCCTGGTTTGGAGGACATAGTTGGCGTTCAATTGAAGAATGGAGGATAGAATGGCGTTTGAGGGAGGAAGCTTAGACGTAGTGGGTTACTTACTACGAGCTGTCAACGATGACGATAGGTCAAAATTGGTGTTTCAAAAAAAGATGACAACAGAACATTTTAATAATATTATCTATAACCATATCAATAACTTTATCCAACACCCCGAATTAATGCCTCTCTACATAACAGCAGGAATCACCCACATGCTACCTAAGGACACAAATGATTTGGCAAACCCCGCTAAATACAGAC
This sequence comes from Anticlea derivata, assembly GCA_947579855.1. NCBI lineage: Eukaryota > Metazoa > Arthropoda > Insecta > Lepidoptera > Geometridae > Anticlea > Anticlea derivata. The sequence continues at coordinate 312,378 of OX388287.1, read as the reverse complement.
CAATTACCTGTCTCCAAACAATATACAAATTAATGACCGCTTGCTTAACTCAACTCATATATCAACACATCAACACAAACCAAATTTTAACTGAACAACAGAAGGGTTGTAGGAAATTTAGTCAAGGATGTAAGGAGCAACTGATTATAGATTCCGTAGTCTTGAGCCAAGTGCAACAGAAGAAAAAAGATCTGTACACAACCTATATCGATTACCAAAAAGCGTACGATTCTGTCCCGCATACGTGGCTCGAAAAAATTCTAAACATATATAAAGTACACCCCCAACTAGTTTCATTTTTGAGTAACGCCATGGCCAAATGGAGAACGCGTTTACATGCACAGTCATCTAGTAGTATAATGTTAACAGACCCAATTATGATCCGACGAGGAATTTTCCAAGGAGATTCGCTCAGCCCCCTTTGGTTTTGCCTTGCCCTAAATCCCTTATCTAACATTTTAAACTCATCTAATATTGGATATTCTCTGGACATTATTGATCCACCAACTGACGTACAGACAAACAGGTTTGAATTTAAACTTAGTCATTTACTTTATATGGATGACATAAAAATATATGCTTCCACACAAAATAATTTAGAACATTTGTTAAAGATAATAGAAGAATTTTCCTTAGATATACGCATGAAATTTGGCATTGATAAATGTAAAATTAACTCAATAGTGGCAGGGCAGAACTATCAGCACAGCTACCACATGCAAAATGGCGAGACCATTAACCCCCTTAACGAAAACGACGCGTATAAGTATTTAGGGTACCACCAATCTAAACAGATCCTGCATAAGGAAATTAAAAATAAACTCTCCCTTAACTTTAAACATCGATTAAATTCAATACTCAAGACGCAACTCAACTCTAAAAATACGACAAAAGCAATAAACTCCTTTGCTATCCCTGTTCTAACCTACTCCTTTGGTATTATAAATTGGACTAAGAATGAGCTTAAAAACTTACAACGAACTGTTAATGTATCGATGACAAAAGGTAGGAAACACCATCCAAGAGCCTGCATACAGAGACAGGTCTTACCACGATCAGAAGGAGGTAGAGGACTCATTCACATCCAAAACTTACATAATAGGCAGATTTCTACGTTGAGATCGTACTTTCATTCAAAAACAGAAATATCCAATCTCCATAAAGCAATTGTATTCCATGATCGCAAATTAACACCATTGAATTTAAAAGATCTAAGTAAACAGAATAATGAACTACTTACAGACAAACAGACACTAATTAATGATTGGACCCTCAAGTCTCTTCATGGAAGACATCGCCACGATCTGAGCCAGCCCAACGTCGACAAGGAAGCGTCGAACGAATGGCTCAGTCGAGGAGAACTCTTCCCGGAAACTGAGGGGTTCATGATAGCTATACAGGATCAAGTAATTGAAACCAGAAACTATAAAAAACACATTATGAAAATACGCAACTTACCAACAGACCTATGCCGACGATGTAATAGTTTGTCTGAAACAATTCAGCATATAACAGGGGCATGTAAGGCCATAGCCCAGTCCGACTACAAGCACAGGCATGATCAGGTAGCCAACATTATCCATCAAAGATTAGCAGCTAAATATGATCTCATTGATGGAACCGTAGGACATACACCTTACTACAAGTACTCCCCTGAGATAGTGCTAGAGAACTCCTCTTATAAACTTTATTTTGATAGAGCCATCCTCACAGACAAAACTACACATTACAATAGACCAGATTTAACCTTAATTAACAAAACCAATAAAACAGCACTCATAATTGATATAGCCATACCTAACACCCATAACATACAAAACACAATAGCAGAGAAGCTCTCCAAGTACATCGAGTTGAAAGAGGAGATCACTCGGATGTGGCGGCTGGAGAAGGTTTCCATCATACCCATTGTTGTCTCTACTACAGGCGTCATCCCCAAGCAATTGTTTCAGTCCCTTAATCTATTGGATTTGCCAAAATACACTTATGTTCTCCTTCAAAAAGCTGTCATTTTAAATACCTGCAGATTAGTTAGGAAATTCCTGCAAATCGACTCTTCAACTGAAATTATAACAACGAATCCCAGGGATGAAAATAGGGTAGCAACTAGAACAACTGGTGTGCACTTGGCTTAGGCCCGTGCACAGCAGTTTCTAAATTCCGGCTCTCTAGAGCCGAGCTGTTTAAATAAAACACAAACAAATAATAATAATAATAAATATTCCGGACATATTCACACGGTCAACTGATCCCAAACTAGGCATAGCCTGTACTATGGGTACCAGAGACTGATATACATAATAGATATATATTTAACACCCAGACACAGAACAAACATCTGTGTTAGTCACAAATGTTTGTCCAGTGCGGGAATCGAACCCGCGACCGCTAGCGCAGAAGGCAGAGTTACTACCAACTGAGCTATGAGGCCAGTCTTTTTTGACTTCAGATGATGGTGATATCATCTAAAATTTTAAGTTCAAAGATCGCAAGCTTCAATTTAGTTTGACAAAATTGGCCTGATGACTGTAGGCACTACTGTGTGTAGATTATGTAGGTAGACTTACTAGAAATTCCTCTCCAATCATTGCCAGTCTAGACTAGTTTAATCTCATTAGTAATGCTTGTTCCTGTAAACAACTGCGCAGTGCATGACGTGGTGATCCCGAAGCTTACTTATAAAATAACTAGCTTCGGCCTGTGGCTTCGCTCGCATGGTACCTACATAATAAGTAGCCTATATACTGGCCTCATAGCTCAGTTGGTAGTAACTCTGCCTTCTGCGCTAGAGGTCCCGGCTTCGATTCCCGCTCTGGAGAGACATTTGTGTGACACAGATGTTTGTTTTGTGTCTGTTAAATAAACCTATATCTATTATGTATATCAGTCTCTGGTACCCATAGTACAGGCTATGTCTAGTTTGGGATATGTCCGGAATATTTATTTATATGCTATTGCCGACTTTAATCTATCTCTGTACCATATTTTATTCAAATCCGTTCGGCCGTTTAGCCGTGATTGAACCACAAACATCCAAAGTCAAAGGTTTTTATTTCAATAAAATCACTAGGACCACTTTGAAACATCCATATTCCATTCAAACATCCTCACAAACTTTCGCATTTATAATATTAGTAGGATGGCATTAGACATTAAATACCATGCCATTTCTAAATTTCAACCACGTATTCAGTAGGCAGAGTTCTCAAATGACTGCATCAACCATACCTCAATCAGCTCACTGACAGACCAAAGAACCAATGAGACGACAAACGAGCTGTAGTAACGTTTAATGGCCGGTTCCTGTTTCCAAAATACGATCCGTTTTGGCTACGGACGGTTACAAAAATAGACTTTTCAAACAATTAGGAGGGGTACATAAAGTGGCATCTTTTAAATATCTTGGCCATTATATCACCGACGACCTTAAAGACAATGCGGACATTGAAAGAGAGCGTAGGGCTCTGGCGGTAAGAGGTAATATGCTGATCCGTAGGTTTTCCCGGTGTACAGAAGAAGTGAAACTAACGCTATTTAAAGCATACTGTCAAAGTTTCTACACCGGGAATCTATGGGTTAACTACACTAGGCGACCGCTAGAGACCCTGCGTGTCCAGTACAACAATATTTTTAGGATGATGTTGGGGCTGCCGCGTTTCTGCAGTGCATCAGGGATGTTTGCAGAATACGAGACGGATGGGTTTGCTGCAATTCTCCGTAAAAAGACCACATCCCTGATGCGCAGAGTGCGTGATAGCCCCAATATCATCCTTCAAACGATTGCTGGCAGGATCACCTCTCCCACGTGGCACTGCTTCGTGAGGAGAGTGATCTACTGAAATCTTTAATTATTTAGAATTAAGTACTAACCCTAATTATAAGTTCTTTTATATAATTTTACTAACAGATTATGGATTTTAGTCGTCCGAAATAAAATATTTTTATTTTTTATTAATTTATAAACAACTTATTTTGCGGACGCTCGTTGATTAAAGATACCAAAACGAGCTGGTGAAGCGCAAAATACGACTTAATGTCGGTAGTAATAACGTAATGCAAACGTTACCGATACCGATCGGTATAAAAAAGAACCGTGCATAAAGCAGCTGCCAAAAATGTTATCGGCAGCTGCTCCATTAGGTGCCTCATTTGTAACCAAAACAGAACCCGTTTGCTGGCGGGAAGCCTCTTGACATTTTTTGTGGTTACTAAGTTACCCACACAGTAGCTAAAAATGTTATGATAAGAAACCTTTGTGAAAACAGGAGCATTTTTGTAAGGTGCCTTCTAAATAAGAGTGAACAATGAGCATATTGTTAATATTTTTCTACATTTTCTTTGGTGAAAATGGATAATAGGCCAAGGAATTTCTAAATAACTACACGTTTCTCCACTACAGTTACCTGAAAATAATGTATCCATAGATACCTAAATTTTTTGTATTTTTTGTATACTCATAATGTTTGTTATTTATTATTTTGCGTTTCATTTAATTATTGATTTATAATTTGATTGAATTTATTATACTTTGTATTAATATTGTTGTTAATTTATATTATTGTATGAAAGAAAGAAAGAAAATTTATTTATTTGACCCACAACGCAGTAAGTATGTAGGTAGGTAGGAAGATACAACGAAAGAAAAAAAAATACTTAAATCTAGTAATACAAAAAAAAACACAATAAGAAAAACAAAAACATGTAGGTAGGTGAGGCGGTAGATAGGTTGAGTAGGTATGCGTTGTTTGGGGCAAATGGGTCCCGTCTCAGCATAAAGCTGCACCAAACATAATATGTACGGTGCGGCGCTGGTTTTCAGATGGGGCCTGGGCGACGTGACGTGACGAACATCGATAAACATAATATTTATAGTAGGTATGTATTAATAAATGGATAGTTATATTATATATTATAAGTAGGAACATAGTAGATATTATATAAAATAATAAGAATGTAGGTATATTATTAAATAAATTAGTATCTCTCTAGCCTGTGGTGTGTTGTTTATTCGTATTCCATAGTAGTCTGTGGTAGCAAGCAAGCATCCTATTGGTCTGTGCAAGCAAGTATGATCCGATGGCGTCGCTTCGCTTGAATTTTGCTGTATGTGTATGTGTATGCGACTTGAAAATAATTAATCAAATATTGTGACGTAGTATTCATGAAATGAACGAAATAAATGATTATTGATTATTATTGATTATTGAATCACCTTGACCAGACAGTGAGGGCTTTATTGCGAAACTGGGTTTTTACTAGGACAAACTAAACCCTTTTTTTGTGACGTGTCATTACATACATTTGACATTTGAAATAACACGTCACAAAACCAGGGTTCAGTTAGTCCTAGTCTAGACGTAACTGAGTTTATATTATAGCCCTGAGTGGTTATCCTAAGAGGTTTGTGGGTGTCGAATGTGGGATCAATATCTACGAATTATAATTTACTTATTCAGTAATTCATTGTGCCGTTTTGATCTTACAAAATATTGCACACCATAACATGGCAGAATACATTGATTCCATTTTATAATAACATTAACACCTCTGTACCTATCTACATGTATTTCAAGCAATACATATTTTTTACTCTACTTTACTTTACTACAAACCGTTTAAACTTCAAAGTTCAATATTTATATATCCGTTGAAATCACAAGGATAATTTTAATCTTCTTAAATCTAGTTGCATTTACGCCTGTTCTAGCGACCAAGTATAGAAGATAATGAAGAGATCCCTGGTTATATTGGTTTGGTAGGAATATGCTACGTAATTTGATATAATTTAATAAGCAAGCCTTATGTAATATTCTTCATAAAACTTACACAAAAAATAGCCGTTCCGCATCTTTTATTATAAGAGAAAGTTAAATGTTGGTAATAGCGAGTCTATTACCAACATTACTAAGAAACATGATTTTTTTTTTTATTAGAAACCGAATGATTCTCCCCCAACATTTAAATAACAGCACGGCATTTACCCACGGTCCTCGTAAAATAACAAAATTATAATATTCACGAGTTTTTATAAAGTAGACAAGGCCTTATCACATCTATTCTAGACTAGCTGGTGCCCGCAACTTCATCTGCGCAGGATTAGTATTTCGAGTAACTTAATATATAAGCGTGGCGTTACAATTCACACAATATCTTTATAAATTGTAGCCTATGTGTTATTCTGATGTATAAGCCATATTATTGTGGAGTTTCATTAAAATCCATTCAGAAGTTTTTACGTGAAAGAGTAACAAACATCCATCCATCCATCGATGTCGTAAGAGGCGACTAAGGGAAAAAAGCTAGGGGATGGGCAGCAGCGTCCCTCATTTTAACAACGACAGCTCTAACGGTGAGTATGGGCAAATCCCCCCACATGATAAGGAATTCGCTCTCTCTGTGGGGGAGGCCATGTTCAGCAGTGGACCTCGTACGGTTAAAATGATGATGATGAATATTAGTAGGATGATTTATACAGCGTCAGATGGAACTTTATACTCACTCACAGGAGGCTGTAGTGCCTGCGACATGTTTAGATGGAGAAGGCTTGAGCCCCTATACCTACTCTCAGCCTAGTCGACCTTCATGATCATCTTCCTGCCCTTAACCCACATCATGTGGGGTCGGCACAACATGTATTCGAAAAACATATTGTGACCTTATCCATAGGAAAGACATGGTCAATACGTGCGGAGCTAAGCCGCAGATTTCCTCGCAATGTTTTCCTTCACCGTTTTGAGGACGTGTTTATGCGCACATAAATTATTAGAATATAAAAATCTATTTAAAAAAAACACCGTTTGGATCGAAAGTCACAGTACCTCCAAACAGGCCAACACGGCTATAAAGTGAATCTATTATATTTGGTGGACCGTCGAAATCTCAATCCCGAACTTTCAATAATAATCCTTAGATAGTCATCGCGAGATAGCAACAGACATCTCCCGCATGATAAAATGAGAGAGAAACATCTTACTCTTCCTGTTCTAGAAGTAAAAATAATAGACCAAACCGGTCTGATGGTCGAGCGAGACCGGTCTATGCTCGTATTAAGGATAGATTTGAGTTACATAAAATTGTTGTTATCTTTGTTTCCTACTTCACAACATTTCTACAGAAGAATATTCCTAAAAACCTATGTAAGTATTTCCTAATACGTCAAGTTGGGTACTTGTATTGTAACTGTAATAGTTTTAGTTCTATCTAACCTATTTTAAGGTACCTATGCAAAATAAATAAATATTCCGGACATATTCACCAACTAGGCATAGCCTGTACTATACAGAGACCTGTACCAGAGACTGACATACATAATAGATATATATTTAACACCCAGACACAGAACAAACATCTGTGTTCATCACACAAATGTTTGTCCAGTGCGGGGATCGAACCCGCGACCTCTAGCGCAGAATGCAGAGTTACTACCAACTGAGCTATGAGGCCCGTCAATTCTACCCATTCCTACCTCAAACAACAAGATGTTATTAATTACAAAACTTTTACAATTTATATGGAACTAGCTCGCACCCGCGGCTTAGCTAGCGTGGTACTTTGATAAATAGTAGTGTAAATGCTAGTAAATTCTATTTATTTCAATTTCAATCGAAATCAGTTAAGTCGTTACGGTGTGATTGAACCACAAACACCTTCACAAACTTTCGCATTTATAATATTACCTAGTAGGAAGTAATATAGAATGTACCAACCTACCTATCACAGAACATACTATAACCGAGGCCTATAGAAAATGTATTTACCTACTAAAATTAACACAACACCTGTGGCCTTCAAACAAACTTGCATAATAGATTTGTTTACGAATCTAGGGAATAATTTTTTCGACATTGTTGGTAACACTAGCATCCAAAATGTGAATATGTCGACCACCATTTTGATAGGTATAGAAAAAAATATATATATATATTTTTAGGTAGGTACCTACCTAATCCTTTCACTACACTGATTATTTCAGCGACGGTCCTATGCCCTTTTCAGGACCAAACTTCAACCTGGTCAATGACCTTAACAGACCAAGAAAGAATCAGTGACACGACAAGCAAGCATCAAAAAGTGGTAAGATGGAAGTAGTTACATATCATTGCAAAGTACCAAAGGCTTCAATGAACGTTCAAAAGCCAAAAGCAACTCATTAAAAGCCTATAACGCTTCTGATCGGACCGTTTGATGCGGCCGGTAAATGTTACTAAAGTTATCTGCTGCGGTTCTTTTGAAAGTCAGAAGTTGTGCAAGAATGAGTCATCAAACGATTGAACTGGGCGGAGGGCAAACGTTAAATCTTCGCGCCATTTGTGTTTTTTTTTTAATCCGCCATTTGTGGTTATATGGATCTGACATCGCAAGCATGGAACAAGCACCACGCCCAAAAGCGGTTTGTTGGGGATGTCTTGTGTTCACACCGACATACCAAACGTTTACGGCCATTGTAACCAATGAGGATATTATAAGACTACGTATTCTAATCAACACGCTCATATTCAATTTGGTCCGAGAGGATTCTGACTATAACGTCTGGGGTGGTAGTGACAAACAAAGAAACGCTAAACCTTTGTGGTGTTTTACCTGTCCACACTGGCCATAAAAAAAATATAAAAAAAAACAATTTAGGTAGGTAGTGAACAGGGACGTATTAGGCACGTAGTGTGTTCGGACGAAACCGGACCAAGACAAGCGATATCAAGACAACTCTACCTCTCTAAAGTTTTCAAACAAGAAGAACTATGTAGGTGGGTGGTATAATTAGGCCCCATCAACACTAGATACGATGGAGTTTAGACGAGTTGAACATGTGGAAACCGCTTCGTTTGTCAAACTTGTAAACAATGATCGATTACATTCTAGAAAGATCAGTTGGTTGAAACATAACTGATTTCTTGAGAGAAATGCATGTCCAATCAACTCTCACGCTCAACCCGTAGTTGTAGCCAGTCGGGTAACCAACTACTTACCATTTAATCGTTGGGAAGTAGCTCGTTTTACTAAGCACCTATTAGGTATCCGAGATCTGTCTAGCTATCTCATCTCATAATTGCTACTTACTTTCATCTAGATTCTAGAAGCAACGGGTAACTTGTACTGTGAAACAGGCACGCCCTCTGTTGAGTCATATCAAGTTAATTAGCTTCTAAGGCCTCATAGCCTAAGCAAAGCACTGCAGGCTTGCTGTAGATCATAATATAATATGTACCTATGTATATTAATATTTACAATAATAATAATATTGAGCCATCTAAAGACCGTTACAAACGATCTATAGATAGCTCAACTGATCCAGATCACCTATTAAAAATATATAAGTACCTATATATTGTTTTATGTTGTGTATTTTTTACATCTACTAGAATCTTAACCAAACCATCTACCCTTACCTATGCAATAGGTAGATAAATATCATGTACCTACCTAAGTATCATTTAAATATATAGGTAGACCGTATTTACATGGGGATGCTACAAAATTAAGCGCATCTAAGCACGTACGAACTGCCTACTATGTAACTTCATGGGCAACCAACTGTCATCCATCTTTTCTGATTGAAACAAAGAATAATCTAAGTATTATTGAGATAAAAAAACCCAGCTAGTAGAATTAAAATACACAGGTACCTACCTACTACCTACCTCCAATATTAGAGGTAACTAGTAACCACTTAGAAATTATCAAAAGTTTTTTTTTTAATAAATCGATCACACCTTTATCATCGATCTGTTTAAAAAAATGCAGGTAGACATGCCTTTTTTGGCAACCTGTCGTCCTCCAGACACCAACAAAAACTAAAAGATAACAAAAGATTTTTTGTTATCGAACGTAATTTACCTACCTCGATTCCAAGATTGCTCGCGAATCCACTTGTGAGTCACGCACTTTTACTACTTTCAAAGTGTTTAAAGCACTGTAAAGTGAGTTTGAAGTGTAACAAGAGTATTTTTACGGTTGACCGCGGCACAATACTGCCTACGCTACGCCTCGCGCACTTTCCAAGTCGAACCGGTTTTTAAAAGGACTCGTAAAAGTACCGGATATTTTAGCCGACAGCGTTACGGCCCTTCCCTACAAGCGGTAACAACGGACTGGCCGGATTGAAAAAAAAAGTTTACTGGTGTTGCCAGATGTGGGAGAATATTTTGCACGGTTTTGTAATGCAACATAATATGTAATTTGTACTATAAGTTACTATGTTATGTTGCCTACGACCGAGAAGCTAGTTTTATTGAAAAGATGAATAATGAAGTGTAGTTAAGATGTAAATAAAGACCAATTGTACATAGCGTAAAATAGATGGTACTTATTCTTAGAAAAGTGCAACATATTAAGTGAGTTTAAGGATATTAAGCTCTACTTCTAAAAAAGTTCATTAAAAAAACTAATTCTGTTTGAATGATAATTCTTTTTGTAACGATTGTGATTTAATCTATTTACTTTCATTTTGTTAATGTAGGTATCCATTTAATTACACGCATAAATCATTATCGTTAGTATTATTTCGGGATAAGGGCAGGAAGATTTATAAGCGAGAGATTAATAACAGAGATTAATAAGCGGCACCTGAAACAAAACAACCTATGTTGACAACAAATTAAATTATGAATGACAAAGCTACGCATGTATCAACACGGTTACAAATCTACGCTTTTGTTATTATCATGAACATAAATAAATGCCATATTTGTCTATTTTCTAAACATGGTAGATGTAGATGTTAGAGTTTCATTTTAGATATATAATTACACTATTAAAATTCCTCTAAAATGTACCACGATCCGTGCAAAGTTCTACGCTGACAACCCCATTATACCACTTTCAAACCTCATTCGGGCGAGTCCGTCAGTCCTCGGCTAGTCTCGGCCACAGATTAGAGAACAGTTACTTAGAAACCGACACGGCTCACGGATTCCTAAAAACGGTTAAAAGAAATGAAAAACAGTTTTTTTGTGGCAGTAGTCCTTTTATAGTTCGAAATTCCATGTTTTATTGGACGTAAAATAATGAATTACGTTTGATTTGTTACAAACTTGAAGCTATAATATGTTCTATGTTTAGAATAAGTAATTTTGAAGGGGCAATTTAGTGTCTTACAAAAATAATGTCTAGAGAAAGGGAACGCCCTGAATTTATAGCGCTACCAATCACAAAATGGGGTACCTACCTACCAACTGTTCCTATTTTTATTATTATAAATGCTTTAATTGTTTCGTTAGGATGATTTTTAAAAATATTTTTTGTAAATTTGTACTACGCGCGGTTCTTTGTTCGTGGTACCCGTAAAAAAAGTAGCATAATATATCATTATCATCATCATTTCGGCCGTGGGACGTCCACTGCTGAACATAAGCCTCCCCATAGATTACCAGAAACAATCATTTGGGGGATTTGCCCATACTTGGCACGATGGGCGTGCGGGTTACAGTAGCATATTTTATTGTTATTTCGTAATTGATATTAACCAAATTTTATTTCAATACGTTCAATGGTTGTGACCTGCGAGTAACAATTATCTTACAACCTCTTAAGTTTACAATTTTAACATGACTAGTGATAATTCGAGTGATGACATGGAATTATTACTTCTCCAGTCACATAGACGTCAGAATCACTTATAATTACTTTTTATTCGTTCATTTTTCAACAGTTTCTCGAAACCAGTCGCCTGGCGACCAGCATGTCGAGTCGCCAGGAGACTAGTTACAAACGCGTTCCTTTTGAGTAGCGCCGTGGACGGACGCGCATTGAAATACTAGTGCTATCGCAGTCAGGCTACTCATAAGTGACTACAGTTTCAGTCGCGTTCCTTTTGAGTCGCGCCGTGGACGAAGGGGCTTACCCCTAAGTACTTTGGTGTCTTTGTGTTACCCCCTTTATTGAGCTGAAGCACAGATAACATAATACTATACTGCTAAAGAGACCAATGTCATTTCAAGGAAAGAAATAAGTAAATGTTTGCAGAGAGAAGACACAAAGAAAGTTCTACCCACCTAGCTTATTATACGCTTACGTACTCAGGTATTTATAACATGAAAATCTCACAGTCTGGCATGTCTGTGGTCTGGCTCAATATAATTGCAAACTTCGCATTTCGCTTCCGCGCTGACTCAGAATGTCACAAGATGGCCTCGATTTAACGAGACAAAACAAGAAGGTACCTACCTACTTTAGTCATTAGACTGGAGAAAATAAAGATCTAAATTATGGAGCAATACGTGCTTTCAAACTGTTGAGAAAAATCATCATCAATGCAGCCGTTTGTCCAAGTCCACAGCTGAACATCGGCCTCCCCCACAGATTTCCGGAGTAACTTCCTATCATTTTTTTTAAATATTTTGTATTTTTAATGTGTTATTGTATTCTAATTTTAAGTTATTTCAAATACGATTATAAACAAATGATAATAAATAAAAAAAAATGAAAAAAAAAATGTGGGGCGAGCGCAGTTGTGAAAATAGGGGACGCTTCTTCCCGTCCCCTAGCTTTTTCTCTTAATTGCCTCTTACGACATCCACTGGTAGGAGTTATGGGGGGGCCCATTCTTCAGCCGCCCACTAAGGCCAAATATAGTGAGCAATGGCATGCTATAAATAGAATAGATAACTAGAAATAGGAAAAACTATTATTTTCTCTCACAAAAGGTCCTGAAATTGTAGACCTTGTTTTGTAAGCGTTCATAGGCTACGGTAACCGCTTACCAACAGGTGGGCCGTATGCTTGCCACCTTTGTTGTACAAAAAAGTATTATTCAAGGACATCAAGACGAAACATCACAGTCTGCAAGATAACCAAGAAAGAATGAGTGACTCAACTCAAACGAGTGGGAAATTAACACAATAGATGATGAAATAACAGTAAAGAAAACCAACTGTTACATACATCGACATATGAAAGTGATCTACATGGGAATCGAACCTGCTATTGTTATTAGCATGGAAAGTGTACTGTTCCAAATTAAGGTTTGAAATCGAGGTGCGTGTCTGCGAGTCTTGGATAGTGACTCACAAAGTTCATAAAATTATGAAAACAACAAAGGATAGCATGAAAACATACTTGATTTGTTTTATATTTTATATTGTTCTAATATAATGGATAGATAAAACTTATAACAAATTAATAAATAATCCTAACTAAGCAAACATAATCTAAATAACTATTTACCTGTACGTTTAGTGATTACCTAGTTATACAGATTATAAAAATACCAAAAACAGTTAAATTGAGAAAAGAGACGTTTCATCAATATATGGAGCCTGGGCCTGCACTGTGTACACTACTCTAATATATGGCTAAGCAATAAAGTAAACGTATTAAATTGGTTATTTTATTTAAATTGACTTCGTTCTAAGGTACATTAAAATTTTCTTCGACAAAGAGAGCAACACACAGCGCTACAAAAATATGGCGGATGGACGTGCGTGAAATGTCATTTGACAACCTACATTCATCTGACAAAACAGAAAACATCAAATCAAACAACATGACATGAAAAATATGTCAATGTCATGTCAAACGCCAATTATAAACCAACATGGCGGCCTTCAAAAAGTTGTTACATAGTAAAAAACTTACCAGAAGAACTATTCTTGTACCATCGCATTTGTCTTCAAATTAATGAAATTGAATTTTTCTTGTAATCTCCTATTTTTTCCTAATTTTTCTATGTAGTGTACATGGACCAGGCCCAGAATGAAATGGCTCCTTTGGAGAAAAAAATAAAAAATAATTGATAAATATTGATGTTTTTTTTTGCTAAAGTTCTTTCTTTTTGTTGAAAGAATAATCCCCTTTCGGGATGGAATACATTTTATGGATCACTTGTATATTTTCTATATCTACAACATTATGGTATGAGTTTAAAAGGTATTACAAAGATACCTACGAAATAGCAAAAGTAGGTTGTTCTGCCTATTTTATTTACCCTAATTGTTATTAGTGTAGCCCATGGCCTTATTTTACGTACGTACAAAGTTCGTTACACTGAACCAAAAGTCAGGTTTTTACAGGTGCGACATAACGACCTAGTTCTCTTTGTATTTTAATAACTGTAACGCGTGCTATGCGTTAATTAATTATTTTTTTTAGAGATAGGATTTCGCAGGGACCTATTTTGGGTCCTATTTCAGATTTTGATTGTACTTATAAGCAAAACAGTTTTTTTTTGCTGACAGTACCTAGGTAGGTATCTAGTTTATTTTATTTATTAATCATTTATTTCAGATTCTTAAAAATCCATACATTATTATTATACATAAAAACTTTTAGGTATCTATCCTACAATTCGTACCAACCAGCCTGCTTACTACACAATCCCACTATCCTACCTAAGTTATAAACTAGCTTCTGCCCGCGGCTTTGCTCGCGTGGCACCTAGATAAAAAGTAGTCTATATGCTATTCTAGGTAAATTTTCAAGTTCCATCTAAATCGTTTGAGCCGTTATTTACGGCGTGATTGAACAAAAAACATCCAAACATCCTCACAAACTTTCGCATTTATAATATTAGAAGGAAAGTAGGATGCGTAAGTTTGTGCAAGTGTAAGTTTGTGTTTGAAGCTAGTATAATAAAAACAGTAAACTCTCTTGATCGAGAGATGCTCTGACTGAAGGTGAAGAAAGACGTTTCGATCCATCACAAAACGCAAGTCACCATCTTGTAAGTTGCTAATGCAAACTTTTTAATGATTTGCAACAACGCAAGACTTACAACTCATCGAACAAAAGTAAATTAGAAACTACAAAGGTACCCAGCCTTTCTCCAAAAGAAGTGTATTTAAAAGGTGATTAACTGCGTTATTGGTAATAACGAGTTATAAAATAACTTTCACCCGAAGCGATTCAGGAAGTGTGTGGGATAAAGGACGAGCGCCAGCGGAGGATGCACTATTTATCTACAACTTGATAAATAATATCAAGTACCTAGGTAATGCCACAGATAACATAATACTATACTAGTAAAAAAACTTGAAAGAAATATAAAATTATTTATAATGAAATTGTGGGCCCTATTTATTAAATAAATTACTGTCCAATTCAAACTTGGCTTTATGGCAACATGTGGATCACTATATGGCAATACCTTAGCATAAGCACAGATAACATAAAACTATACTATGCTATCCCGTAAGGATTGTGCACGAAAGGAGCCTTTAAGAGGCGCACTTCAATCCTTTCACTACACTGATTCTTTCACCGACGGTCATAGTCACACATCGACGCACAAACACCTACAGGATGACCAAGAAAGAATCAGTAACACGACAAGATGAAGAAGAAGAAGAATCCCGAAAGGGGCTTATTCTATACCCAATCGGCCAATAAGTTTGTTTTACGACATTTGGAAATTCAACATTTTTCATTGCTTGCTTCATTGATTCTTTCTTGGTCATCCGGTCAGTGACCATGTTTAAGTATGGTGGCCCTGAAAAGGGCCTATGCCCGAAACGAATGGAGGTTCTAAGAGGATACCTACTGATTCTTTCACATTGATCATTGAAAAAGCTCTTTACAAAAATCATCTGTTTTACAATAATAACCTACTAACGGAGGGCGACCCAGAAAGAACCAATGCCACCCGTTAAAGCTCGCTCGCCCCAAACTTACGCCACCCATCAAAAAACTGCACAAACCATTCACCATTGTTGCGGCGCGACCGTGGGATAACATCTCCATGAAGTCGTGATGGTCATAGGTACCTACACTCGTGACCATCTCGGATTAATAGTTTAGATGGAACGTGTTTATTTGATTAGGTTTGGGCACTTTTACTAATGGTATTAATGTGTGGCCGTGGTGGCCCCGGCTGAAGAATAGGCCCCTCCATATCTACCTATCCGCGGATGTCGTAAGAGGCGACTAAGGGAAAAAAGCTAGGGGATGGGCAGCAGCGTCCCTCATTTTAACAACGATAGCTCTAACTGCGCTCGCCAACCCGCATGCCCAGCGTGGTGAGTATGGGCAAATCCCCCCACATGATAAGAAATTTGCTCTGTCTGTGGGGGAGGCCATGTTCAGCAGTGGACGTCAAACGGCTGAAATGATGATGATGATTAATGTGTTGCGCCAAGGAACCTGTACGGTGACTTTCTTTAAATTGTTTTTATTTATAATTGGACCCTTTTCATGGTCTTTTGTGATATCCACGCCCATGTCATAACAGTCTTGCATTGTATAAGGAGTAGAACAATTCTTCATGGATTCAGTCACGAGAAAAAAAACATAACAATCCTTTTGGGCAGTCGGGTAAATATTTACATACCCACTACCTACCTACTTAGACACCAACACATTTTGTGATCAATATTGTTCATCCATATTATTAGTTACGACAAATCATCATCTCCCTGCCCTTATCCCACTTCATGTGGGGTCGGCACAACATGTTTTCCTCTTCCACTCCTCTCTATTAGTTACGACAAATGAATTTACTATACTATTTACATACCTATTTGAAATATTAGATAGTAGGTGAATTATG
The DNA here is from genome assembly GCA_947579855.1 of Anticlea derivata. Taxonomy (NCBI): domain Eukaryota; kingdom Metazoa; phylum Arthropoda; class Insecta; order Lepidoptera; family Geometridae; genus Anticlea; species Anticlea derivata. Next base: position 295,901 of record OX388287.1, on the reverse strand, counting down.
ATGTACCCTAAAATTCTAGATGCGAGCATAATAATTTACTATTTCTGTACAATTCACAAATCGTTGGCAACATTATATTAAGCAGTCTTTTGAACATTGTTTTAATGTCATGTCAGTACGCTGTCAGTGTCATAAGTTTTCAATGTCATTAATTTTCGTTGTCAAAATAGTTTTTGTTGCTGTGTGACGACGAAGCGATTTCTACTGAAATTATTTAGAAAAACTTTCATTTTTAGTGAAATTACGCTCTATAATAGAATCTTTAATTAATTAACTTCATAATTGCGATGCAGGAGTCGTCATAGCGCAGTTAACAAGTGAGTAAAGTGATGAAATACTAGCGAATTTATATGCAAAGCGATCTCGCGGTGTTGGGTCTCAAATTGCTATCTAAATTGTTTTGTGGTGCACGGATGTCTGCATTATCTTTATTGGATATCCGAGGACTGAGATTTACGTAGGTGTTAAGCTGCAAAGCTGGTTTAAATTTGTTATGAACTTTGTATAGAGAAATACAATTTATTGAGTTGTTTTCTCTGTGTATCTACGAGAGATGTATGGTTTCAAGCTTAAATCTCTTCCATTATTGTACAAATGTAGTTATCCATTGCAGATGGTAATGCTACAGTATGGAAGGCACCACGGACTCCATAAGAGTGCTGGCTCCGAAGTGGAGTTTAGCTGGAGATGAGAAACTGCTGAATATATTGCAAAGTACACATGAGGTAAGAAATACTTTCCTTTCATCATCATCATCTTCCTGCCCTTATCCCACATCACGTGGGGTCGGCACAACATATATTCTTCTTCCATTTCCCTCTATCAGTCGCCATCACAAGATTCACTCCTTTCTTAACCATATCCAGTACATAAAAGACATACTTTCCTTTACAGTCATCATTTTTACATACATACATACATACATCAAATCACGCTTATTTCCCAGATGGGTATGCAGAGATTATGGCCTTCCACTTGCTACGATCCTGACATACCTCTTTAGCTTCCTTCACTCTCATCACATTCCTCATACATGCTCATCGGTTTAGGGTACTCTTGACCTGGCCTTTGTCCAAAACATCACCGATTTGGTCGCTAAACGTATGCCTAGGTCTTCCCCTTCCAACGGTTCCATTCACACTCGCCTTATACATCTGCTTCGTCAATCTTCTTTTGTTCATCCTCTCTACATGACCAAACCATCTCACCATACCTTTCTCAATCCTCATCACTACATCTTCTTTCACTCCACAACATTCTCTTATCACACTGTTCCTCACTCTATCTTTCAACCACACATACTTCGCAAAGCTCTCATTTCCACTGCATTTATCCTACTTTCATTATTTTTCTGCCATACCCAACTTTCACTTCCAAACATTAGTGTCGGCACTAACACTCCTCCATGCACAGCCAGTCGTGCCTTTTTGGACACTTTCCGACTGCTCATAAGGCATGTAGTGCCCCATTCACTTGATTTCCAGCATTCACTCTCCTTTCGATATCACTCTCATGCTTCCCATCTCTCGTAAACAAAGTCCCGGTAGTCAGTCAGGTCAGTCAAGTCAGGTATACAAACTCATTCACTTGTTCAACTCTTTCTCCACCAATCAGAATATTACAAACTGTCACTCATTCATCTCTTTCAAAAACCATTACTTTCGTCTTACTTACATTTACTTTCATTCCTTTTCTTTCAAAAATCATTTTTACATCTTTTTTAATATAGACAGTATGTTTCAAATAAATAAATCAGTAAACCCAACAGTCGCATACATAGTCCTGACCGCACACTAGGATTCTCTGTGTCATGGGTATCAGAATCTATGAGTACCATAGTACCACAACACCCAACCTCGGAACTAATATTTATAGATCATGCAACTGATAACTGTCAATTTTCAACGGTCAATATTTCACACACTGAATACCTTCAGATATGTAGTACACCACAGGAGGCCTACACCTTTTTTAAAGGCCTTCTGTTACCAGACTGGTCCTGCTACCTCTTTTATGTCATCATCCCATCTCTTCCTTTGTCCTTTGTTGACCAGTCTGGAGAAGAATAACACAGGACAGAACGGAGCAGAAGTCGGAGGAGGCCTATGTCGTGACGCAAGCTGATAAATATGAAAATATCATTTACAATGAAAGAAATAATAGCAGTGTAGAAAAATATATAATTAAATGTACAAAAAACATGTAAAAAGACAGTTTATCAGCAATAAAGGCTATTATTCTTATTATTATTCTGTTATCAGGAAGTAAAAAGAGTGACTTGTTATTTTACAGAGAATAGTATCCAAATGCCGGGACGTAAACACGAAGCTGGATGATATGGCAGCAGCGCTAGACGATGCCTGCATCGGCCTGCAAAATGTGAACAACAAGTAAGTCGTGTCACTGGTTCTTGCATGGTCACTGCTGTTCCTGCATTCAATCTGAAAAAGTTCATATTCAAACAAAAACTAAAAGAGACGTTTCATCAATATATGGAGCCTGGGCCTGCACTGTGTACACTACTCTAAAATATGGCTAAGCAATAAAGTAAACGTATTTAATTGGTTATTTTATTTAAATTGACTTCGTTCTAAGGTACACTAAGATTTTCTTCGACAAAGAGAGCAACACACAGCGCTACAAAAATATGGCGGATGGACGTGCGTGAAATGTCATTTTGACAACCTACATTTATCTGACAAAACAAAAATATCAAATCAAACAACATGACATGAAAAATATGTCAATGTCATGTCAAACGCCAATTATAAACCAACATGGCGGCCTTCAAATAGTGTTCACATATTAAAAAACTTACCAGAAGAACTATTCTTGTACCATCGCATTTGTCTTCAGATTAATGAAATTGTATTTTTCTTGTAATCTCCTATTTTTTTCTAATTTTTCTATGTAGTGTACATGGACCAGGCCCAGAATGAAATGGCTCCTTTGATAACTAAAAATTAACTGACTGTTATTGACTGACAACTAAATTTTGTTCTAAGTATATCTCCCCAGAGATTTATAAATGCCTTGTGAATGTCTACTTATATTATAAATGCGAAAGTTTGTGAGGATGTTTGATGTTCATTCACGCAGTAACTCAACCGATTTTGTTGGAACTTAGAATAGACAGAGGTCCTTAACTACAGGGATACTGAGAAAATGTTAGCAACGACCCAAATAAATAAATAAATATTCCGGACATATCACACACGGTCAACTGATCCCAAACTAGGCATAGCCTGTACTATGGGCACCAGAGACTGATATACATAATAGATAAATATTTAACACCCAGACACAGAACAAACATCTGTGTTCATCACACAAATGTTTGTCCAGTGCGAGAATCGAACCCGCGACCTCTAGCGCAGAAGGCAGAGTTACTACCAACTGAGCTATGAGGCCTGTCAAAGTACTGATTCACTATTTTAAGGAACTGGGCTGGCTGGGGTAGGGTTAGCATAGGGGGGACAAAACACCCCACAGCGGGAAGTCAGTGCAGGTCTAACCCCCCCACGTTTTGAATTAGAATTAGGTCCTTAACTAGAACAGCATACTAGGCTACTTTTATTTTCTTGGAGGAGGTAGGGCACAGCGAGATTTTCTCGCTCTAAATTGGAGCAGCCCGCCTGGAGAGGTATCTCCGCCTTACAGAAGACCGCAGCCAAATAACATTATTTGTTTTGTGTTCCTGCGGTGAGCAAGGTTGCCAGAGCTCTTTAGGGGGGCCTCCCCCCCAGTTCCACTCCAGGTTCGGCAGGCAACGCATTAGCAATGCTCCAGGTGTTGCTGATGTCAATAGGCGACGGTAACCACTTACCATCAGGAGGGCCGTAAGCCTGTTTGCCTTAGGTACCACGCGAGCGAAGTCGCGGACCTAAGCTAGTTAATAACTTATTAATTTTGCTGGAAGGCGGATGGAGAAGGGTCAAGACCGTTCGTCGGGGCACCCTTTGGTGGAGTTCTTCAAGCTGATCTATCATGATGTGCCTTTGTTCGCACAGGTTCATGGCGCTCAGCAACAGTCAGTTCATCGAGAGTCGTGTGTATGACGATGACGCTGATGTTACCACGGAGACCAAACCAGTTGAGGTAACAGGAAACAGTGTTTCACCATCATCATTTCAGCCGTACGACGTTCACTGCTGAACATGGCCTCCCCCACAGACAAGAGATAATTCCTTATCATGTGGGGGGATTTGCCCATACTCACCACGCTGGGCATGCGGGTTGGCGAGCGCAGTTAGAGCTATCGTTGTTATTGTTGAATGAGGGACGCTGTTGCCCATCCCCTAGCTTTTTTCCCTTAGTCGCCTCTTACGACATCCGCGGATAGGTAGATATGGAGGGGCCTATTCTGCAGCCGGGGCCACCACGGCCAAAACTGTGTTTATTCAATAAAATCACAAGGATCACTTTGAACACCTTCAATGTAAGGATAAACGATCTAACACAGACTCTACCCGTGTAATGGTACGGAACCCTCAGGGTGCGAGTTCTCGAAAATGCACATGATCTTTGGAGGAGGTAGGGCACAGCGAGATCCTCTCGCTCTAAATTGGAGCAGCCTGCCTGGAGAGGTACCTCCGCCTTACAGAAGATCGCAGCCAAATAACATTATTTGATTCAAATAGTGTTGTGTTCCTGCAGTGAGTAAGGTTGCCAGAGCTCTTTAGGGGGGAGGGGTTCGTTAGACAACGCATTAGCAATGCTCCAGATGTTGCAGATGTCAATAGGCGACGGTAACCACTTACCATCAGGAGGGCCGTAAGCCTGTTTGCATCCGTATAACATATAAAAAAATGACCTATTTTATTTTTTGCTAATATTCTTTCTTTTTGTTGATAGAATAACCCCATTTCGGGATGGTATACCTACATTGTATGTTTTGATGTCTTCAGGAACCGCAAAAAGCAGAGATGGCTGACGACATCACGCTGCTGAAGCGAAGTCTGGCGATACTAGAGAATGCACACGAAATCACTGAGATTCTAGACGAGAGCGATTCAGACGACAGCGACGCAGAGATCAGGTAACGGTGATGGAAAACACCAGGCAATAGACAGTGACGATGAAAGCACATACATCAAATCACACCTATTGCCCAGAGGGGTACTCTATTCCAAGTTTCATCGAAATCGATTGAGCCGTTAAGGCGTCCACACAAACATCAACGGGGGTTCGGGGTCGGCAACTCGTGCGTGATGCCTCTGGTATTACAAGCGCTCATAGGCTACGGTAACTGCTTACCATCAGGTGGGCCGTAAGCTAAATTGCCACGTCTGTTGTATAAAAAAAAAACATCCTCACAAAATTTCGCATCCTACTAATATTATAAATGCGAAAGTTTGTGAGGATGTTTAGATGTTATTGGTTCAATCAATCCCAAACAGCCGAACGGATTTCGATGAAATTTGGCTTAGAGATAGATTATAGCATATAGGCAACTTTTTATCTTCATAGGTACCACGCGAGCGAGACCGCGGGCGAAAGCTAGTATGACTGGCCTCATAGCTCAGTTGGTAGTAACTCTGCCTTCTGCGCTAGAGGTAGCGGGTTCGATTCCCGCACTGGACAAACATTTGTGACTAACACAGATATTTGTTCAGTGTCTGGGTGTTAAATATATACAGTGGTGGTCATCTAATTAGAAACACCTACCTGGGTTTATATTTTTATTGCAAATTCCCTTTCGAACTAATTTTTAACGTATCATTGAGTGTTCCTACGTATTAAAATCGATGTATCGGATATTATATTGCATTGTTATACCATTTTAATAACAGAAAACAACGGTTGTTTTTCTAAAACTGAAAGTTATATTAATAACAAAATAAAAAACGAGATACAAACCGGACAACTAATTAGAAACACCAAAAAAATCATTACTTAAATCATTTTTAATTTGAACAAAACCCCAATAGTTTTGAAAAATACTAAAAATACTACATCCTTAGACAATTAGTATTTGGTAGGGCAGCCTTTATTATCAATAACAGCTTTGCAGCGACGCGGCATTGATTCAATCAATTTATAACAAGTTTCTACAGGAATACTTCTCCAAGCGTCTTCAAATGCACTGTTAAGTCCATGAATATTAGTAACGTGTTTCTGCGACAGGTTGGACTTTATAGTGTGCCACAAATTTTCTATGGGATTTAAACCCGGACTATTGGCAGGCCACTCTAATACTGTCACGGATTGTTCTGTAAGAAACGCTTTAACGCTGTGTGCATTGGGTCGTTGTCATGCTGAAATATCCAAGTTACTGGCAAATTTTCCTCGGAATATGGAATCATTGTCTCTTCCAAGATCTTTTTGTATTGATATTGATCCATTTGCCCTTCAATCTTTCTCACGGGACCAATCCCGTACCCTGAGAAACATCCCCACACCATTACATTTCCACCACTGTGCTTAACTGTCTTTTTAGTGTACTTGTTATTCAAAGCCTCGTTTATTGGTCGTCGTACATATCGTTTTCCATCGGAATTAATCAAATTAATTTTAGTTTCATCTGAAAACAAAACTTTTTTCCATTGATGAATAGTCCAACTGCCATATTTGCGAGCGAATGCTAGACGATTTTCTCTATGTTGCCTGGTTAGTAGTGGTACTTTTCTAGCGATCCTTCCTAACAATACTCCTTCAACCAACCGTCTACGAACTAGTTTAGTGGACACGTGTCGAGGATCGTCTTCTGAAAATACCTCTTTTCTTATAACATTGGATCCTTTAAAGGGGTCTGCCTTAGCTAATCGAAGCATAAGCCTGTCTTCTTGAACTGTAGTCTTCCTGGGCCGAAGTTTTCTTGCCACGTTATCTGATGTTCCGTGTAGTTTGAAATGTGCGAGGGCGTTAAATATCATCTTTACGGAACATTCAAAATAATCGGCGATCTTTCTGTAACTCCATTTTTGTTTTAAATGAAAATTCACTATAATTTTTCTCGTTGCTGCATCACAGCTCTTATTTTTACCCATTTTTAATAAAACAACAATAAATAGTAACTTTTCGTAATGAGTTAGATATGGCGGCAATATTTACAATGTGATTGACAATTGTGAGAACTGTATTTCAGTTTAAAAAATCAAATTTTGAACCAAGTCATACAATGTTTCTAATTAGTTGTCCATTCTGCCAGTCCTAACGATATTGATACTTTTTGTTTCACTGATATTTATTTTTATTGTCGTCTTGGTTGTCAAATATTATTGCTTGTAATTAAACTAGAGATATTAAAGTACATTGTAAAGTAGTGAAAAAAAATTTAACTCCTATTAAATGCTATAATAATGTTAGTTACTTTATAAAAATGTCAGGTGACTAGGTGTTTCTAATTAGATGACCACCACTGTATCTATTATGTATATCAGTCTCTGGTACCCATAGTACAGGCTATGCCTAGTTTGTTGACAGTTGACCGTGTGTGATATGTCCGGAATAATAAAATAAAGTTATAAAAAATTAAATAAATGAAATGAATTTTACTTATGTTTCAGTGTGGTTCTGAAACACAAGGATGTGTACTCACACCGGCCTCTACCCTACATCATCGGCTCGCAGTCCTGGAAGAGCAAGTGGCATGCGGGTAAGTACCAGCCGTCTTTATTTTATTTTATTTTATAATGAAACAAAATCCACAGCTCTTAGATAATGGTACAACTTTACTTAAAACCAATAAAGGATTTTTTTTTAGCTAAAACATTTATTAATTACGACCGTCACTGATTTGACACAAAACTAATATTATATATATGTGTATGTGTATATGCGTGTATATATGTGGTATATGGTATATGTCTTTGTAAATAATACGCGAGCGAAGCCGCAGGAACGACTAGCTCGCTCTCTAGTATATGTTAAGAACTTTATATCCAAGTTTCAACGAAATCGGTTGAGCCGTTACGGCGTGATTTAACAACAAACATCCAAACATCCTCACAAACTTTCGCATTTATAATATTAGTAGGATTATTATTTTTATAGTAGGTATTGCAGTGCTGAACTTTTTTCTACCGCCGTCTTATTTGATTTGTTTATCCTGTCCATCCAAAGGTTGTCTGGAAGAGATCGCTTTTAGCGATAAGCCATTGTGCTTAATATTTGTTGTTTCTCCCACTATGTTATTTTTCTATGCTTACAAAATAGAAGATTATGCAACAAGGGCTTAAAGTAGTGTATTATGTCAAGGGCGCTATATTGAACCCCGAGAACGAGGGATTCTATGGTTAACTCCTGAGCGAAGCGAGGGAGTTAAGGCAAGAATCCTGAGTACGAGGGGTTCAAGATCGCCCAAGACAAATACACATTTAAGCCCGCCATTTAGGAGCAGGTAGTATAAAAAAAGAGTTTATCTATCTACCTATCTACATTATAATAAAATTGTGCACGAAAGGAGCCTCTAAGAGGCGCACTTTAATCCTTTCACTACACTGATTCTTTCAGAGACGGTCATAAGCCCTTTTCAGGGGCACCATACCTCAACCTGATCACTGACCTAATACAGGATAACCAAGAAAGAATCAGTGACACGACAAGCAAGCAGCATTATAATGATTTTTCATTTTGGAGGAGGTAGGGCACAGCGAGATTTTCTCGTTCTAAATTGAAGCAGCCCGCCTGGGGAGGTACCTCCGCCTTACAGAAGATCGCAGCCAAATAACATTATTTGTTTCAAATAGTGTGGTGTTCCTGAGGTTGCCAGAGCTCTTTAGGTGGGGAGGGGTTCGACAGGCAACGCATTAGCAATGCTCCAGGTGTTGCTGATGTCAATAGGCGACGTTAACCACTTACCATCAGGAGGACCTTAAGCTTGTTTGCCTACGTAAAACAAAAAAATATATATTTATTATTTCTATTGATTTCAGGTCTAGTAATAGAGGACAGTGATTCTGACAGTGACACCTCGAGACATGACGTCAGGGAGTTGGAGCAGTATTCCGAGTCAGACGATGACATCCGGACAGACAAACATGTGCCTGACACCAATGTAAGTCCTTTTTTATGTTATATTGAGGCAAACAGGCTTACGGCCCTAATGGCCCCTAATTCTGGCCTGATAGCTCAGTTAGTAGTAACTGCCTTCTGCGCTAGAGGTCGCGGGTTCGATCCCCGCACTGGACAAACATTTGTGTGATAAACACAGATGTTTGTTCTGTGCCTGTGTGTTAAATATATCTATTATGTATATCAGTCTCTGGTACCCATAGTACAGGTTATGCCTAGTTTGGGATCAGTTGACCGTGTGTGATATGTTCGGAATATTTATATGTAAATATTTATTTAATTCTACTAATTCAATGACTTTAAAATGATAATGATCGCATTATCATTCAGTTTCGATTGTAGCCACCTTCGTTTCTTTGATTTCATTGGTCAACTGGTGTCACAATGACTGCCATTGATAAACGACTGTGATAGCAGAATACCAAAAGTGTCAAAAGTGGCCATTTTGCCATTGAACCATTGCCATTTTGAAGCAATTGAATTAGTAGCATTTGGCCCCTGATGGTAAGTGGTTACTGTCGCCTATTGACATCAGCAACACCTGGCCCCCAATTCTACATCTCTTCTTATGACACATTTGGTATTCTGCTATCACAGTCGTATTTCAATGGCAGTCATTGTGGAACCAATGGACTAATGAAATCAAAGGAACGAAGTTGGCGACAATCGTAACTGAATGATAATGGTGCGATGATTATCATGCTATTATCATTTTCAAGTCATTTAATTAGTAGAATTGGGGGCTTGGAGCATTGCTAATGCGTTACCGAATCCCTCCCCCCCTAAAGAGCTCCGGCCACCTCACTCACCGCAGGAACACAACACTATTTGAAACAAATAATGTTATTACCTTCAATTCTAAAATCCTCACCATCATAATCATCAGGCTGTGGAAGTCCACTGCTGGATATAGGCCTGCCCCAAAGAGTGCCACGACGAACGGTCTTGACACTTCCCGTGAGCTTTACAAAAAATACCGTGCAGCGTTTTTGCTATAGATCTTTTGTCCTACTAATATTATAAACTAGCTTCCGCCCGTGGTTTCGCTCGCGTGGTACCTACATAAAAAGTCGTAGTCTATATGCTATTCTAGGTAAAGAACTCTTTATATTCCAAGTTTCAACGAAATTGGTTGAGCCGTTACGGCGTGATTGAACAACAAACATTCTGACAAACTTTCACATCCTACTAATATTATAAATGCGAAAGTTTGTGAGGATGTTTGTGGTTCAAACGCCGTAACGGCTCAACTGATTTCGATAAAACTTGGAATAGATAGAGTTCTTTACCTACAATAGTATATAGGCTACTTTTTATGTAGGTAACATACAAACGAAGCCGCGGCCGGAAGCTAGTTTATAGGATTTAAGTTTTAAATTGTTTTCATTTTCAGATATCGGAAACCAGCTCATCGTTCCATTCGGAGCGCGACAAAGACCTATCGGTCCCGGAGAAGAAACAGACGCCAGCGGATGTGGCCGCCGAGCTGGCCGCGCGGCTGGGGAACGCACCCCCTAGGGTATGTAGCACCTCCAATAAAAAGTAGCCTTTATGCTCTAGGTTAAGAACTTTATCTATTCCAAATTTCATCGAAATCGGTTGAGCCGTTACGGCGTTATTGAACAACAAACATCCAAACATCCTCACAAACTTTCGCATTTATAATATTAGTGGGATGTGAAAGTTTGTCAGTATGTTTGTTGTTCGATCACGCCGTAACGGCTCAACTGAATCCGATGAAACTTAGCATATATACTACTTTTTATGTACTAAATATTATATGTTTATAATATTAGTAGGGTTATTTAAAACTGAATAGATGAGTTTGAACTAATTTGACCCCGAAACAGCTGATTTTTGCATAGAGTTTTTTCCGTGAAATTGTTGAATTTTATCTTTATCTTGTAGATGATCGAAGAACCGGAGGACGTCTTACCGCAGCCTACCCCTAAAACTGTTTACAAACCGCAAAAACCTGTATCTAGTAAGTTATTTCAATTCATATTTTAACAAGTTCGCGTACGCCAACCTGCCTGCCCGACGTGCTTGCTTGCTTGTCGTCTCACTGATCCTTTCTTGGTCATGCTGTGTTAGGTCAGTGACCAGGTTGAGGTATGGTGGCCCTGGAAAGGGCCTGTGACCGTCGATGAAAGAATCAGTGTAGTGAAAGGATTAAAGTGCGCCTCTAAGAGGCATCTTTCGTGCACATGTCACATGTCTTCCAACTTTTAGGTTCTAGGACATGCCGGTTTCCTCACGATGTTTTCCTTCACCGTTTCAGAGCAATCTTTGATTTTTTGATTGTTGATTTAATTGAATGCTATTTTTTTTTATACAACTGAGTTGGCAAACAAGCATACATCCCACCTACCGTAGCCTATGAGCGCTTGCAATACCTGAGGCATCACGCACGCGTTGCCGACCCCTAACCCCCTCCCCTTAAAGAGCTCTCGCAACCTTACTCATCGCAGGAACACAACACTATTTGAAACAAATAATGTTATTTGGCTGCGATCTTCTGTAAGGCGGAGGTACCACCCCAGCCGGGCTGCTCCAATTCAGCATCCTCCAAATAATATAATAATGATGTATAATGTATTTCACACGAAAAGGTTCCTCTTAATTCCATAATGAACTCAATTCTCTTACATTTAAGGTACAATATTCTCCGACGAGCCGCCCCCCATCGATGCAAAAGACCATTACTCTTCGGAGAGCCAAGAAGAAGATGACATATTCGCGGAGATAAACAAAAAGCTACCTTATAACAGTAGTAATACGGCTCCGAATATGGCTGATGATCTGTTTGGGAAAACTGTGGAAGACTTTGGCTTTAATAAGGTGAGTTCTTTCTTGGGCCAGTTAGTTTTTTTTTTTTTTTTTTTAATGTTCTTCCCTTTCGGGCTGGCTATGGCATCTAGGCCTTACCGCCAAGTCTTTCGTGTATTTTTTCTTGTTAATTTGTTAATCTTTCTTCATTTTCTTTCGTTTATCATCGTCAAGTCACCGTCAAGTCAAGTTCAGTTTTAGTAAGATATAATGGTGGTAAATAGTACTAAAACCTGGAGGGACCTATTGGTGCCAACTCGAAAAATGACGATACACGCAATCATTTCATTTCACTTCACTTGTGCGGTTTACTCGAACAATATTACGCAAAACACCACTTTATTCACACAATATTATTCAATTTAACACTAGTTTTGTAAAATAAATTGAGAGCACAACATCACTTCGCAAGTTCCCGCCAAAAAGTCCTTGGGCCAGTTAGATGTAGGTTGTCAAAATGACATTTCACGCACGTCCGTGATATTTTTGTAGTGCTGTGTGTTGCTCTCTTTGTCGAAGAAAATCTTAATGAACCTTAGAACGAAGTCAATTTAAATAAAATTTTAACCAATTAAATACGTTTACTTTATTGCTTAGCCATATTTTAGAGTAGTGTACACAGTGCAGGCCCAGGCTCCATATATTGATGAAACGTCTCATTTAAAAGAATGTTATATTAATGAAGGGTTTTCATTTTTATCTTTGACTGTACTTTGGTAGACGCGGCGTGGTGGGAACATATCGTTTAGCATGCATCATCATCAGCCTGTAGAAGTCCACTGCTGGACATAGGCCTCCCCCAAAGAGTTCCACGACGAACGGTCTGGAGCCTTTTCCATCCAGCGACTTCCCGCAACCTTCACAATGTCGTCGGTCCATAGGATGGGGGGCCTTCCAACACTGCGTCAGTTCGTGGTCGAGAACCTTCACTCCCCAACGGTTGTCATATAGCATACATATTATAATAATGAATCAGCATGTAAATAAATAAATATTCCAGACATATCACACACGGTCAACTGATCCCAAACTAGGCATAGCCTGTACTATGGGTACCAGAGACTGATAAACATAATAGATATTATTTATTAGACTGGCCTCATAGCTCAGTTGGTAGTAACTCTGCCTTCTGCGCTAGAGGTAGCGGGTTCGATTCCCGCACTGGGCAAACATTTGTGACTAAAACAGATGTTTGTTCTGTGTCTGGTTGTTAAATATACAGTGGTGGTCATCTAATTAGAAACACCTACCTGGGTTTATATTTTTATTGCAAATTCCCTTTCGAACTAATTTTTAACGTATCATTGAGTGTTCCTGCGTATTAAAATCGATGTATCGGATATTATATTGCATTGTTATAGCATTTTAATAACAGAAAACAACGGTTGTTTTTCTAAAACTGAAAGTTATATTAATAACAAAAAAAAAACGAGATACAAACCGGACAACTAATTAGAAACACCAAAAAAATCATTACTTAAATCATTTTTAATTTGAACAAAACCCCAATAGTTTTGAAAAATACTAAAAATACTACATCCTTAGACAATTAGTATTTGGTAGGGTAGCCTTTATTATCAATAACAGCTTTGCAGCGACGCGGCATTGATTCAATCAATTTATAACAAGTTTCTACAGGAATACTTCTCCAAGCGTCTTCAAATGCACTGTTAAGTCCATGAATATTAGTAACGTGTTTCTGCGACAGGTTGGTCTTTATAGTGTGCCACAAATTTTCTATGGGATTTAAATCCGGACTATTGGCAGACCACTCTAATACTGTCACGGATTGTTCTGTAAGAAACGCTTTAACGCTGCGTGCTGTGTGCATTGGGTCGTTGTCATGCTGAAATATCCAAGTTACTGGCAAATTTTCCTCGGAATATGGAATCATTGTCTCTTCCAAGATCTTTTTGTATTGATATTGATCCATTTGCCCTTCAATCTTTCTCACGGGACCAATCCCGTACCCTGAGAAACATCCCCACACCATTACATTTCCACCACCGTGCTTAACTGTCTTTTTAGTGTACTTGTTATTCAAAGCCTCGTTTATTGGTCGTCGTACATATCGTTTTCCATCGGAATTAATCAAATTAATTTAAGTTTCATCTGAAAACAAAACTTTTTTCCATTGATGAATAGTCCAACTGCCATATTTGCGAGCGAATGCTAGACGATTTTCTCTATGTTGCCTGGTTAGTAGTGGTACTTTTCTAGCGATCCTTCCTAACAATTTTCTTTCAACCAACCGTCTACGAACTAGTTTAGTGGACACGTGTCGAGGATCGTCTTCTGAAAATACCTCTTTTCTTATAACATTGGATCCTTTAAAGGGGTCCGCCTTAGCTAATCGAAGCATAAGCCTGTCTTCTTGAACTGTAGTCTTCCTGGGCCGAAGTTTTCTTGGCACGTTATATGATGTTCCGTGTAGTTTGAAATGTGCGAGGGCGTTAAATATCATCTTTACGGAACATTCCAAATAATCGGCGATCTTTCTGTATCTCCATTTTTGTTTTAAATGAAAATTCACTATAATTTTTTTCGTTGCTGCATCACAGCTCTTATTTTTACCCATTTTTAATAAAACAACAATAAATAGTAACTTTTCGTAATGGTGGCAATATTTACAATGTGATTGACAATTGTGAGAACTGTATTTCAGTTTAAAAAATCTAATTGCGAACCAAGTCATAAAATGTTTCTAATTAGTTGTCCATTCTGCCAGTCCTAACGATATTGATACTTTTTGTTTCACTGATATTTATTTTTATTGTCGTCTTGGTTGTCAAATATTATTGCTTGTAATTAAACTAGAGATATTAAAGTACATTGTAAAGTAGTGAAAAAAAAAATTACCTCCTATTAAATGCTATAATAATGTTAGTTACTTTATAAAAATGTCAGGTGACTAGGTGTTTCTAATTAGATGACCACCACTGTATATCTATTATGTATATCAGTCTCTGGTACCCATAGTACAGGCTATGCCTAGTTTGGAATCAGTTGACCGTGTGTGATATGTCCGGCATATTTATTATTATTATTTATATATAAAAGTAGATGTAAGTTAAAATCTTACATAAATAAATTTTAATAAAATATTTTTTTCAGGAATCAAGAAATGCCAAATCGAAGTCAACCTTATTCGATGACGAGTCAGAACCAGAATTGTTTGTTGAAAAACCAACAAAAGCTGCAGAAAGTACTCAAATTAGAAATGAAATTGAGGATAATAATACAAAAGTAAGTACCCATGCGCTGGTGGAGGCAACCTTCCGATCCAGAGGCCGTGGGCTCGAATCCCGGCCAAACACCAATGGCATTTCCATTCAGTAAATTCATGTGCGATGTACTAGTGCTTGCAAACAGTGAAGGAAAACATTGGGAGGATACCTGCATGTCCTAGAACTAAGTCTGCGACGAAAGGAGCCTCTAAGAGGCGCACTTCAATCCTTTCACCACACTGGTTCTTTCACCTGCAGTCATTGTATACATACCTACCTCAACGTGGTCACTGCGGTCAATCCTTGCAGGATGACCAAGAGGGAACCGACATGTAACAGGATAAGATGCAAGGTGCCTGTTCTATCTCCGCGCAGGGCAAATGTTTGCATGATCTGCAAATTCATTCAAATTCATATAGGACGCTATTTCATAGCACTTTAGTTTTCTTTTTTAACCGACTTCAAAAAGGAGGAGGTTCTCAAGTCGGCTGTATTTTTTTATTTTTTTTATTTCGTCTAATTTTTTTATAGTCTTAGTATGTCCTCATGGTGTTGGGTAATTTTAAGGTTTCATGGTGCTATGAATAAAGATATTTATATTCTATTCAAATATTAGTTCCTGGTCTGGGTGCTGTGACACCATGGTACTCGTAGTTTCTGATACCCACGACACAGGGAATCCTAGTGTGGGGTCAGGACTATGTATGTGACTGTTGGGTGTTTATTTATGAATTTATTTTCAGAAACCAATTGGTGGTATTTCATTATTTGGATCAAACAAAGGAACAGAAAGCATAGGGGCAGCTATTTTGAAAAGAAATCGACGGAAATCGTCCTCATCTGAAAATGAAAGTAATAGTGATGATAAGAAAACCGTCAAAAACGATCCAGTCGCAGCTAATGTTTATAACACAGAAGAAAGCAACAATGCAAATTATATTTTTGATAATCTTTTCGCCAAAGCCAAGCAAGCTGAGCAGAAAATGGTGAAACCAGTAAAAATAGATAAACCAGTTAAAGAGAAACCCAAAACAACAGCAAAAGAAGTGAAAGATCTTTTTAGCGACAACATTTTTGATGATATTGATGATATTTTCACTAGTAACATCAAAATACCTACTAAAGAATCTAATAAAAATGCGAAGTCTATTTTTGATGATGATGATGATGATTTGTTCTCTGACATTGCTGAGAAACCTAAAGAAATTGCAAAAGATACTAATTCTATTAGAAGTAGCAACAAGAAGACATTATTTGATAGTGATGATGACTTATTTAGTGATTTGAAAGTTACTCAAGAATCATCTACTAAAAGTGATAAAATAGGAAAAGAAAATCTTAAAGAACCAGTTGAAACAGAATCTCAAACATCTAAACCAACAACTAGTAAAGAAACCAACAATAACAGAACAAAACAACCAGATACTGCTAAAGAACACACATCAATATTTAACGATTCCCCTAAAAATATTGATGACAAAGAATCAAACTTGCAGCCAAAAACCAAATCTAAAAGTATTTTCGATTCCGATAGTGATGATGACCTCTTTTCTGATGTTAAAATAAAAACGAGTAAACCTATAAAATATCAAGCACCCACGAAAGATACCATATTAGAGAAAAAAACAGAGCTATTCAAGAAAGGGACACAAATACCAGTTACTGAAACATTGAAAACCGATAAATCAAAAGTGTTTCAAAGTCCGTCTTTGTTTGAAGAGGATGAAATAGATGATCTGTTTATAAACGCTAACAAAGCTACAAATGGAAATTTGTCGCCTGACAATACTATTATGGAACATAAAATACCTGAAAATAATATACTTGATACTGAAAATAATGTTGAGGATTTGAATGAAACTGCTGATGTCAAAAAGAATACAATGAATGCAGATGAAACATCATCAATATATGAGAAAGATATTACCAAAATAGTTGAAAATAAAAAACCCGTTATTGTATATACGAAACCTTACGTTTTTCCGAAAATTGATGAACCTGAAAAAAATATTGATGTTAATATATTTACAAAACACAACGAAACTGCGAAATCTATTCAAGAAAATTTTCTTAGAGATGATTTTATTGAACCTAGTCAAGAAGATACAACCGTGCATAGCAGAAGCAACTCTAAGAATATAACTATAGAGTCCAAATTACATGAAGTCTGTAAAAGCCCTGATAGTAAAGAAACAAATAACGTTCATACTAAAAATGAAACTCTATTACCCCAGCCACAAAAACCCTTTTTTGACGGTACAATAAATCCACCGCAACATGAATCGAAAGATCCTATGTTTGATGAAGTGCCTGTCGAAGAAAAAGAAAACATATTCCCTGAGCAGAAGATACCAATTCCGGTTGCATTTGATGATTTATTTAGCGAACCACCAGCTTTTGAGAAAACTAAAGAAACAAAAAAGGTTACGAACGTTAACGCTTTATTCGAAGACGATTCCGAAGACGAAGCGCTGTTTTTCAAGAAAAATGATGTGATTTCTGATGAAAAACCGGAGATTTTTTCATCAAGCGCTAATTTCGGTTTGTTCAATGATGAACCACCTGCTTTTCTAGATTTTGCTCCAAAAACAACCAAGAATGATTTTGATGATGATGATTTATTTAGTTCTATACCTGAAAAAGAAGCAAATACGTGTATTGTTAGAAATAAACCAGAAGTTGATAAATGTAAGGATGATCTGAAAGTCGACCAACACACAACACCTTTAGAAAAACCACAAAGTCTTTTACCTGATGACGATAACAGCTTGTTTAGTTCACCAGAACTTTCGAAATCTGACAATAAACGTGTCAAATCAACGAATAAAGCACAAAGAAAGGAAATACCTGATTCTGACGAAGAATTATTTAATAACGTACCTAAAAATGTACTGGAGACTAGTCAAAAACAATTCTTTAAAGAAAGTGTAGATCAACTTAATGATACTTATATTAAAAAAGATATAGATACTAAGAAAATTGGTAAATTGAACACTAAAAACTTCAATATCAATGTCCAAGCCTTAGTACCTGGCGCTTCGCCTAAGAAAATACCGAAAGATCGCTCAAATGAAGATATTAATACAAATAAGAATACTAGTCATATAACTGAAGAATTTGAAAATACTCCCGAAAAAGAAATGAATATTAATAATAATGATCAAACTGGTACAGAAATAGATTCTGAAACGTATAAAGATGACGTATCAACAACAGAAGTAGACAATGCTGAGCCAAAAGTAATTAAACCCATTAGTTTCGAAAGTAAACCTGAAGCTGGAGTATTAGACAATAATCTATCGAAGCAAAGGCCTAGAATACAAGTTAAAAGACGGCCATCAAGTAGAAGGGCTAGACATGAAGCCGTTAGAAAATCTGTGATTGATTTAGATGATGATACTGATAACTCTAGCTCTTTTGATGAACCATTACCAAAAACAAATATGAGAAATGAAAAATCCAATGAAAATGTATCAAATGAACGTAAAAATCAAGATGAAGTAGCTAAAGCTTCGATCGTAGATCAAATCTTAAACCATGAACCCAATGAACACAAAAATAAAGATGAAAATATTCTAGAAAAACCCAATGAAGATAAATTAAATACTAAAGATGGTCGAAAAGAGAATATTGATAAACTGAATTCTGATGATGATCAAAGCAGAAAAGACATCTTTAATATTCACGATGAAATAACAAAAAGTAAAACTATTTGCAACGAAACTCTTGACGAAGTTGATACTAAATCAAGTGTAAATATAGCAAGAAACGAAATAAGCAAAATTAATACTAAAGATAACATTGAAGAATCTAAAACGCGTATCGAAGAAAATATAAGCACTCAAAGCACAACAAAAGTCGTGTACATTTTAAACGACGAAGATATATTTTCAAACGCAACTAAAAAATCTGATCTTGGTATAGATAATGATATATTTAAAGATATTCAAGAAGTCGCTGATGATAATTTATTCGAAAATAAAGGTGTTAAAACTATTGGAAATACATATAAAGAAACGAATAAAAATATAGTAAGTACAAGCAAATCTACCAAAAATGATACCTTAGACAATGATCCTCAGCCATCGAAAGATAAAGAATCATCGAGAAATTTACAGCCAAAAAAGGAAGCGAAATCCCTGTTCGATTTAAGTGATGATGATGACGATTTGTTCGGAAAAAGTACTAAAAACAAAAAAGTAGAAATAAAGTCGAAACTATTTGAATCAGACAGTGAAGATGATTTATTCAGCGGTAATAAGAAAGTAAAAGAAGTAAAGGAGGTAAAAGAAGATAAGAAAGTTAAAGTAAGAGGATCCTTGTTCGGCGATGATGACGATGATGACTTGTTTGGTGTAAAATCTAAAGCGATTTCAGGTCAGTAATTTAAATAATTAAACTATAGAAATGCGTTATTTATAATGAATCTCTGGGTCAGGACAATGTATGTGACTGTTGGGTGTTATTACTATTATAGGCTACTTTTATCCGAGTACTTAGCAAGCGAAGCCGTGGCAGAAAGCTAGTTTTCAAAAATAAATTTTCACCATTTTGTCACAATTTTTTTTTGCAGACTCTTCAAAAGTTATGTCAACTTCAACCAAAAGACCAACATCGAAAGACGCAGCCAAACAAACCGAGATTGTGTTTGATGATCCGTTGTCAATGCTTGATGCTGACTGACGAGCATCGAACCCCCACTGTGCCCACGCGTGGGACTCCAGCCCAGTCTATACAGTGTTTCATAGTATATACAGCTAATTTGAAAGGGGCTTATTCTAGCGACAAAATTCATGAAAATTTGGGTGAAAAATATCAAAAAATTTATATTTTTTTCTGTTTTTTGCTGGAGCATTTTCAAATCAGTTTGTTTTAGGTCTTTTATAGCTAATTTATTAAACGGACAGCTGAATAGAGTTTAAGCTGACTTGACAGTCTTTTTTAATAAAAAATTGTCGCATTGCCAATAGTCGTACAACAAATGATTGCCTGTTGATAGTAGAATAAGCCCTTTCGGGATAAAATTCATATTATGAATCACCTTATATAGCTCGTGGCACAACTGTATGCAGCTTTTTATCAGGAGAAGCCGCGGACCTTAGCTAGTGTCTTATGTACGCCTATGTTTTGTGTTAGGATAGGTATAGGAATGTACTGCAGAATGGTTTTTAGCTCAGAATAATTTAGATAGGAATAAGAGAGTATTTATAAAAGCGAATTTATATTTATAAATAATAAAACCTAAACTAACTGCTATAAATAATGAAAACAATGATTAGATAAGTTTAGTTTTGCTTTTGTTGTTAGTTGTAAATTCTTTAAATTTAATTCTTATGTCGAACAAAAGATGGCGCTGATATTAATATGTTATATATAAAATAAATGCCTCATAACTGATAATATATTTTTTTCTCGATGCATTCCATTTTTTTGTAAAAATAAAATAGAAAATTAGATTAAAATCTGTTATAATTTTTGTAATTGTTAAAAACGGTCTATTTATTGTTAAAATGCCTGAGATTGTTATATTTGGATAATGTATTTTCTTAATAGAATTTATTATAATGCAATCATTTATATTGTTTTATTTCAACACTACCATTTGCAGATTTTGCAAACATCCGTTCTCGTTTTGAGTATCAAACCCGCACCTCTCGTGAAGTTTTCGCAAATCCCGCAAACATCGGTCCCGACTCAGGAATCGAACCCGCACTTATGTATCAGCCAGTCAGTTTTTTTGTTATGTTATGGCCATAACATGCCTGCCATGAAACGTGAATGCCTCGTGTCGTGGGTATCAAAAACTACCGAGTACCATTCTACCACACACCCAGACCCGGAAGTAATATTTGCAGATCACGCAGGTAAAAGTAACTTTTGGAAATAAAACAACCAAATTTTGTATATAATATGAATATCGTTATATTTCGCGCTTTATATTTACAATTACATCTAATATACACAGGTGGTCATGACTTAAGCTACATATTTGCACTACGACGGACCACAGACCATACCTTGTCTATGGTCTCAGGCCTACTGCCTCCTATATGGCCGACAATGTCACTCCAAGAATCCATCCTTTCTAACAAAATTATTTACACCAAACGGCTAAGTAATTTACTGCAAATAAACTATCGTTTAACTAAAAGTGCGCCAATTCGTTTTTACAAAGACTCGTTGGACATTATCTCGATGACTTCATATATGACCAATACGCAAAATGACCATTATACAAGATGATTCATAATATAAATATAAAAATAAAAGGGCATTTATTCACGAAGAATCCTACACACAGTTATAAAGATACAATTGGTAATTTACAAGTTTTGGTATGTATGTAGGTAGACAGGTAAAATGGTAAAGGGCTCAGCTACGCTGCTTTTCAGCCTCGCCTCGCATAAAATGTCTGCTGTCGTCACAGCAGGTTTGATCCTCGGAAGCCATCAGGCGATGTATACCATCCCCTGCTGACCGAAAGGGGCCTAATTCTAAATGGGGGAATAAGATCTGCACTGTCGTCCCGCGTTGGGGTGTAATGTGCATTGCCCCCTGCTGACCGAGCATTAGTATTTATTAGTTTTAGTTATATTAGTTTTTTCCTAAACTTTTCCAAATTAATTGTTTTTTTTTATCTTATTGTCATCTTTATAAGGAATTATTAAACGTAAAAGAAGTTCGATAAACATCAATATTATTACTTAAAACAGCTTATTCATAGAGTTTGAACTGATTTGACATGAAAGCCGCGGATTTTTGCATAGAGTTGAGCACTATAACTGTATCACTACTATCTGTTTCATAACCATATTCTGCAATAAATGGATTGAATTGAATTGAAATAGTTTTTTCAAAAATTTTGAATTCATATAACAAACTTTATTGCCAATCGGGTGTACAATTAGCCCCTTTCGCGATACGGAAGTGTCATTTATTTCACGTATGGGTCTTTTTGCGTTTTGGTCGAAATGAGTATTATGAGAATGAGTCGATTCGTAAAACTAAGACTGTTAAGAGAAGAAAGTTTTATCTTATAAAATTTGTTTTCATTCGTCCCCTCGGCTAACTAGACTGGTAATCGTAATCGGCTTCAACTGTCGATTCCCGTGCTTGCTTGTCGTGTCACTGATTCTTTCTTGGTCATCCTGCATTAGGTCAGAGAGCAGGTTGAGGTATGGTGGCCCCGAGAGGAGCCCCGTCGTCGGTGAAAGAATCAGTGTAGTGAAAGGATTAAAGCCTCTTAGGGGCTTCTTTTGTGCACATATTGACAGTGAGTTTGAGTTTGAGATTGAGATGAAATTAAATTTTTGTTTCTGAAATACGATGGATTCTTGAAATAACTCATATATTTATACATATTTTTACATTATACAAACATACGTACATAAAGAGATCACTTATTATTTAGTACCGTGAACATTCGATACTTATGTAGTGTAAAGCGGCCACACACGGGCAGCTTGAAGCAATCATTAGCTTCAAGCTATGACTGCATTATTGAGGAATTATGTTCTCCATTATTATTATTTTTTTCCGGACATATTCACACGGTCAACTGATCCCAAACTAGGCATAGCCTGTACTATGGGTACCAGAGACTGATATACATAATAGGTATATTAACACCCAGACACAGAACAAACATCTGTGTTAGTCACAAATGTTTGTCCAGTGCGGGAATCGAACCCGCGACCTCTAGCGCAGAATGCAGAGTTACTACCAACTGAGCTATGAGGCCAGTGATTCTACATCAGATGTTCACCAAAATTAAACAAAACTACCCTGTAGGTTGATTTGGACGCAGTGTTTGAAGGCCCACCACCGGACATGGACCGGCGACATTGTGAATGTTGAGGGAAGTCGGTGGATGGAGAAGGCTCAAGACCGTTCGTCGTGGCACTCTTAGGGGGAGGCCTATGTTCAGCAGTGGACTTCATCAGGCTGATGATGATCATGATGACCCTTATAGGCAACTGCTCAAATCCACAAAACACAACGCGATTGTCGAAACTCTTTGGGATGTCGATGAACAAAGATAACTAACAATCATCCTCATCAACGTATAAGCCCCGGATACACTAGCTAGGGGACATTATGTCCCGCAACATAACGCGAAACACTGACGCTGCAACGTTGCACAATGTCCCGCAACATATCCCGCAACATTTAACGTGATGCGGGACAACTTGCCTGCTCCCGCACTGAGTAGTGTGGCCTGTAATTAGTTCCGCAGCATTGTTTATTAAGATATTTCACGTAGTTGTTGAGCGACATATTGCGCAACATGTCGCTCCATTTTTCCTCAAGTGTATCTAAGGCTGACGCCCGAATACTGAAACGTCACTTAACTATTTGAGATGGTCTCAATTATTTGAGACGCCGTTATCGTTCAGAACCGTATACTCAAACATCAACTCACTTATTTTAAGCGTGCCAGGTTACATTATATCCCGCAACATGACTTGTGTGATGACAGTGTATCTGGGGCTTTATTATTAAGAGGGAACAAAACTATAGTGACTTACAAAGTTTCTAACATCGGGTACTAACGACATAACAGTAACGCGTTTTATAAACTTTACAAAACAACTTTGTACATCGCCTTTCTTAAAATGTACGAAAATAATTAAGTTAATTATAAATTCATTCTGATTCTTATCCTAATAATATTATAAATGCGAAAGTTTGTGAGGATGTCTGTGGTTCAATCACGCAGTAACGGCTCAACCGATTTCGATGAAACTTGGCATAGATAAAGTTTTTTATTAGAGGCTTTTTATCTAGGTACCACGCGAGCGTAGCCACAGGCACAAGCTAGTTTAAATATCTGTAAGTTATGGCAATTTATAGGAATATCTGTTTCTTTTCTATATTTATCTATATACAAGGTGATTCATAACATGTATACCATCCCGAAAGGGATTCTATCAACAAAAACTAATAATATTAGCGAGAAAAAGAACAACATTTGTGTTCAACTTTTCCAAACTTTTTCAAAATCACTGTTTATGATACTTTTACGTTTTTTTTTTAAGTAATTGTTAAACTTACGAGAAGTTTGATCATCAAAAATACTACCTAAAACAGATGAATAATTGAGTTTGTACTCTTTTG
Source organism: Anticlea derivata (assembly GCA_947579855.1). NCBI lineage: Eukaryota > Metazoa > Arthropoda > Insecta > Lepidoptera > Geometridae > Anticlea > Anticlea derivata. Next base: position 271,713 of record OX388287.1, on the reverse strand, counting down.
ACCCCAAAACAGTAGATTTTTTTCATTGATTTCTGAATGAAAATGTTGAATTTCCAAAAGTCGTAGAACAAACTTTATTGCCGATTGGGTGTAGAATAAGCCCCTTTCCGGATGGCATACATATTATGCACCTTGTACTCATTAGATTGTGAGTTCATGTTTTATTACAATGCAGTGGTTTCTGGTTTGGTTACAATCTAGAGGATCCCAGTTTTGTAACAATTTTGTTATGAACTAATAAGATAAAATTTACATTTCAGAACATTATCCTTGCATATAATGTTGTTTTAAACCTATTTTTATTATAAATACTGCAAACTATCCTCTTCGAGAATGTTTCTGCTCAATATCATTTGTGCTGATGTCCATACAAAACCTATAATGTACCTACTTAAGTATCTTAACGCGATTTTTAACAAATAAAACATGATTTAACAAGTAACGGAGAAAAATATTTAATTAATTTCATATAATTTGCATTTTAGGCCAAAGCTGGACTTATTGAACAAAATACTTCTAAGATGGAAGATCATTTTGTACGTTGGGGACCTTTTAATATACATCGATTTAAAATATATCATCTATGTTAACATAATTTAAAATGATTTTAACTACATATTTACATTAAATGCATTTATTTCTATTAAATCTATGTTTCTTCTAACAGCGTAATTATATTACAAACATTATTGGCACTGCACATTTATTTACAAAATTATTTATTTATAATTAATGAAGTATATTCACAATTTGTATAGAAGTTAAGCGTATCTAAGGCCTAATTTAAAAAGAACAACAATATTGCGGCCAGTTGACCACAAAACTACCCTTGTTGTTAAAACAACGAAACTAACCACATTTCAACATATAACAACAATATTATAAACATATTATGTACATAGATATTCACTTGCATAGTTATATTGGTTCATAGATATATAGATTTATTAAAAATTTGCTGTTTTTTTTATCATTACACATGTATTATGACATTACGCCTCCCAAACAATAAAAAATTGTCACTTATCATCTAGACACGTTAATTTATCACAAACAATGTAATTGTAGTGATTGCTAGTGATCTGGATCAGTTAAGCCAAACACTTGTTGATCTATCTAAACACCGTCGAACGATCTTTAGATAGATCAACTATTTTCGGTGTAATTTAAGTGTATACCTGTAATTTTTTCATGTAAATGTGTTTTAAAAAAAGGGGTGACATTTAGGCTCGTATTCAGAGACACGACTCAAACTTAGATTTAATCACACATCAGCTGAACTCTACTTAAGTATTGAATCACTTCTCAATCATAGCTTTTATTCAAGAACGGTACTTAAACTACTCTCAGCTGAATCGAGTCTCAAATCTGTACTCAAATGTTCTCGTTTACATTTTATAATTATCGATCCGTTTTACGCAGAAATTCAAACAGTCAGGATGGAAATAGAACAGAACTATAAAGTAAAGTTTAAATATGCATCAAAGTACGTGTAACGGAACGAAAATGTCATTTGATTAATGTCTAATCAAATCTAAACTCAAGCACCGATTTTGTCTGATTGACGTTTCAGAATAAGCATTTACTCAGCTGAACTGTGATCATTGAAGCTATACATAAGTACTGTTCAAGAATTAGAATCTCGTCTCAAATCGAGATTTAAGTACAGATCAATGCTCGAGTCTTGTCTCTGAATACGAGCCTTAGAGGGTTAATTTTGCTATATTTTTGTAATAATCAAAGCCTATATATTCAACACTAAGAATACATTTCAAACACGTTGGAATGTCTATAATAAAGTTATTTTCACACTCAAGATATAATAATTTAGATTTCATACAAATACTAATACGTTACTTCTTATCAGCTGGTGGTCTACTCGCATTTATTTCATTACAGTTATTTATTTACATATTTATTTTCTAAATTATCTCAAAATTGTCCTTTTATTTTTTACCCTCATTATGTTAGTCCGTCGAATTAGCGCGCGTTTCTTTCAAAATCATATGAAAAACGAACATGTCCAATTGTGTTACTTATAAAAAGATATGTATACCACCCCGAAAGGGGGTTATTCTATCAACAAAAAGAAAGAATATTAGAGAAAATAACATCAATATTAAAACCCCATACTTTTTCAAATTAGCTGTTTTTGATCTTTTTTAACTTTTAAATATCTTTGTAACTAATCATTAAAAGAACGAGAAGTTTGACATCAAAATTGCGAAATTTATATATCTTTATATTTATATATTATATATTTGTATGTATGCTGTTTGTTTATAGTATTCAACTTTATGATAAGTTACACAGTTGCTTAAAGTGTTATTATTTATTATTTTAAGTTCACCCCGACCAATATCCTCTAATTTTATATTCACTCCATCCAAAGTTGTCTGGAAGAAATCGCTTTTTTAGCGATAAGACCGCCCATTGTACATTAATGGTCTTTAGTTTTAGTTTCTGTTTTATTTTATATTTTTAAATTTGTAAGGTGTACAATAAAGCATTTTCATTCATTCATTCATTGCTACCTAAAACATTTGAATAATGGAGTATGAACTGACTTCAACTCAAAACAGCTGATTTTTCCTTTAGTCGTATTTAGTATTGACGATTGGATGTAGAATAACCCCCCCTTTCGGGTTAGCATACATATGAATCACAGTCTAATTTGTAACATGATGCAATGCATGTTTTGTAAAATGACAGAGTTTGTTATCTGAAGTACTTTTACACAAATATTGGTTCCAACGTTCAGACAAGTTCCGGTAAGACTCACTAATTTATAAGATACTTTCATGGTTTGCTTGCTTGTTCATTCTTGGTCATCCTGTGTTAGGACAGTGAGCAGGTTGGAAATGGGTCTGAAAAGGGCCTATGACTGTTGATGAAAGAATCAGTGTGGTGAAAGGATTAAAGTGCGCCCCTCGTGCACATGTCCCATGTCTTTGAATTTTCAGGTTCTAGGACATGCTGGTTTCCTCACGATGTATTCCTTAATTAATCTACTGGTACGCGACAGGGATTCGAACCCACGATCTTTGTATTGGTAGGCGTGACCTCTATCACCACTCCACCAGTTCACTTTCATAGTCAAATAGCAACAATAAAGTATCGTTTTCAAGGGCACCATACCTAAATCCGCTCACTGACCTAACGCAGGTTGACCAAGAAGGAACCAGTGACAAACTAATACTAATTGAATGTAGACTTTACCGTCATGTCATAACGCATGGTACCTAAACGGAAACTTCAGTATTTGTTACATTCCACTGGCACAGTACCTACAATTCACAAATATCACAAGCGTACTTGAGGGTGCCTTGAGGAAATAAAATTTCCTAAAAGGTCAGAATTTGTTAATTAGCAGGATATACAAGGTGTTTCATAATATGTATACCATTCTGAAAGGGGCTTATTCTATCAAAGACCAGAAAAAAAAATGTTTTTTTTTCAAATTAGCTGTTTTTGGTCTTTTTATCATCATTAGAAGAAATGATTTAAGTTCGAAATCAAGATTACTACCAAAAAAAATTATTGAGTTTGAACTGATTTGACCTCAAAACAACAGATTTTTGATGAGAGTTTGTTCAGTGAAAAATGTTGAATTTCCAAATAGTCGTAGAACAAACTTTACTGGCAATACATACATACATAAAATCACGCCTATTTCCCAGAGGGGTAGGCAGAGAGGTTATTGGCAATCGGGTGTAGAATTAGCACCTTTCGGGATAGCATACAAGTTATGAATCAACTTGTATTATCACAAGCTTATTAGAATATTGACGAAGCTGAATATTGATGGAGATGTACTTTTCTAAAATGTCAGGATTGGTCACGGTGTGAGTGCAACGTTCAGAGAGTATCACTCGAGTAGTTGTCGGGGGGCCGCTAGGGGCGCTAGGGGCGCGGGGAGGCGGGCGGCGGCGGCTTGGGCGGCAGCCGCGGCGCGCCCGAGCTGCGCACGCGACACACAACACACAACACAATATTATTAATGCAGAAGTTTGTGAGGATGTTTGGGTGTTTGTGGTTCAATTCTAGGCTTGGTCGCGAGGAACAGGCATAGCTTCACCTAGTTTCTAAGACGTATCAAAGTGATCCTAGTGATTTTATTGAAATAAATGCCTTTTGACTTTGACTTGAATCACGGCTGAACGGCCGAACGGATCTGGATGCAATTTGGTAAAGAGATAGATTATAGAATAGCATATAGGCTACTTTTTATGTAGGTACCACACGAGCGAAACCTCGGGAGAAAGCTAGTAATATTATAAATGAGAAAGTTTGTGAGGATGTTGTGATGTTTGTTGTTCAATCACGCCGTAACGGCTCAACCAATATCAATGAAACTAAGATAGAGTTCGTTACCTAGAATAGCTTATAAGCTCCTTTAATTATCTAGCTAATTTATAACACTAGTAGAATCACTCACGTATTATTATTAGTGTGTTGTCGCCTCTGCAGGATGGCGGAGTGCGCGGGCCGGAGCAGGGCGGGGGCGGGGGCGGGGCGCGGGGGCAGCGGCGGGGGCGCGCCTCCCCCGCCGCCCCCGCCGCCCCCGGGCGCCGCCGCCGGCAGGGGGGTGCTGACGGTGGAGCCGTAGATGGGGGACGCCCCGCTCGTGTTGGGTATTGATGATGACTGCAATTATAATAGTAATAATAATAAAATATTCCGGACATATCACACACGGTCAACTGATCCCAAACTAGGCATAGCCTGTACTATGGGTACCAGAGACTGATATACATAATAGATAACACCCAGACACAGAACAAAAATCTGTGTTAATCTCAAATGTTTTGTCTTGTGCGGGAATCGAACCCGCGACCTCTAACACAGAAGGCAGAGCCACTACCAACTGATCTATGAGGCCAGTCTCACAGTCACATGTCACGTGTGTCGTGGGTATCAGAAACTACGGGTACCATGCTACCACAACACCCACATCCGGAACTAATATTTGCAGATCATCAAACCCGCACCTTGTGCAGTTCTGGTAGCGGCCCCGCCTTCCGATCCACAGGTCATGAGTTCGAATCCTGGTTGTGCACCATTGGATTTTCCATTCAAAAAATATATGTGCACTTTCAAACGGTGAAGGAAAACATCGTGAGGAAACCGACATGTCCTAGAACCTAGACCAACCAAAGACATGTGACATGTGCACGAAAGGAGCCTCTAAGAGGCGCACTTTAAAACTTTCACCACAATGACTTGATCTTTGACCGACGGTTATATACGACTGGCCTCATAGCTCAGTTGGTAGTAACTCTGCCTTCTGCGCTAGAGGTCGCGGGTTCGATCCCCGCACTGGACAAACATTTGTGTGATGAACACAGATGTTTGTTCTGTGTCTGGGTGTTAAATATATATCTATTATGTATAACAGTCTCTGGTACCCATAGTACAGGCTATGCCTAGTTTGGGATCAGTAGACCGTGTGAATATGTCCGGAATATTTATATTTATAGGCCCTTTTCAGGACCACCATACCAACCCAACCAACCCATCTAATGCAGGATGACCACGAAAGAATCAGTGACACACCAAGAAAAGGTGGATGGAGAAGGCTCAAGACCATTCGTCGTGGAACTCTTTGGGGGAGGTCTATGTCCAGCAGTGGACTTGTACAGGCTGATGATGATGATGATGACTTATCAGGTTGTTACCAGGTGTAGTGGCGTGTGAGGAGCCGTAGAATCCCTTCTTCTCCGAGGCGGTAAGGGCGGCGGGGTTCCGCAAATTGAACTAGCTGTAACAAATCAATAATATAATTTAGTATACTTACAAGGTTATTATTATATACGAGTTTAGGGTACAGCGAGATTTTCTCGCTCTAAATTGGAGCAGCCCGCCTTACAGAAGATTGCAGCCAAATAACATTATAAGTTTTTTTTTTATATACTACTGAGGTGGCAATCAAGCATACGGCCCACCTGTTGGTAAGCGGTCACCGTAGCCTATGAGCGCTTGCAAAACCAGAGGCATCACGCTCGCGTTGCCGACCCCGAACCCCTTCCCCCCTAAAGAGCTCTGGCAACCTTACTCACTGCAGGAACACAACACTATTTGAAACAAATAATGTAATTTGGCTGCGATCTTCTGTAAGGCGGAGGTACCTCCCCAGGCGGGCTGCTCCGATTCAGAACGAGAAAATCTCGCTGTGCCCTACCTCCTCGAAAAAAGTTAAGTTTCAAAAAAATTAAAAAAAGGAAGAATGAAGCCTCTAAGAGGCGCACTTTAATCCTTTCACTACACTAATTCTTTCACCGACGGTCATAGGCCCTTTTCACGGACATCATACCTCAGTCTGGTCACTGACCTAATTCAGGATGACCAAGAAATAATCAGTGATACGACAAGAAGAAGTACAATTACTCGTACAAGGTGATAAAATATAGGGTTTTACAGAAGATCGCAGCCAAATAACATTATATGTTTCAAATAGTGTTGTGTTCCTGCGGTGAGTAAGGTTGCCAGAGTCTTTAAGGGGAGGAGGGACAACGCGTGCGTCTGGTATTGCAAGCGTTCATAGGCTACGGTAACATAAAAATAAAGAGGCTTATTCTGAACCCGGTAGAAAAGTTGGTTCAACAACTATGGAGATTCAAATTTTTCATAGCAAAAATCTGCTGTTTGGGGTCAAATCACTTCAAACTAATTATTTTGTTACTTTCCAGTGGTGCGATTGTGTAAGCGTAATGGTAATGAAGTTCGTAACATTGAGGCTGATTTTATCAATTTTAGCGACATCTGAAGTTTTTCAAAGATGAAAAGGAAGAAACTAAGATTTGGAAGTTTTCCCTTGTCATGTTTGGAACGTTTTGAATGTTGCTAAGATTGTTAAAAACACCCTCAAAGTTAGACATAGACAAACATTTATTCACAAACTTGGCACACAATACACATCACAATAACAGCAAGACACAGAGAGCGAAAATATGAAACAAAGACAGAGAGATAACACACAAAAACTTATTAAAAAGCACACGTGAAATGTTATTGTGCGCCACAGCAGCAAAAAGGTCTCGGCTCAGCATAAATGCCTAAGTTATGATCTTCATTGCCATTACGCTTACACAAATGCACCACAGGTCTTGATCTCGATCTTCCCGTAAGTTTTTTTTTTTTTTTTAAACAACTGAGGTGGCAAACAAGCATACGGCCCACCTGTTGGTAAGCGGTTACCGTAGCCTATGAGCGCTTGCAATACCAGAGGCATCACGCACGCGTTGCCGACCCCGAACCCCCCTCCCCCTAAAGAGCTCTGGCAACCTTACTCATCGCAGGAACACAACACTATTTGAAACAAATAATGTTATTTGGCTGCGATATTCTGTAAGGCGGAGATACCTCCCCAGGCGGGCTGCTCCAATTTAGAACGAGAAAATCTCGCAATGCCCTACCTCCTCCAAAAAGTCGAATAATTACATTCAGAAGAATCAGCCAACAAATGGAATGGCAATTTTCGCAAAATGGAATATAGAGCTTCAGTGTGGTGCGACCGAACTAGGTGACATAAAAGAAAAGTAACGAAATAGAACTCACGGTGTCCCGGGGTTACCGGCGGCGCGGGGGGCGAGGGGGTGGGAGCCCCCCGCGATGGGAAGCTGAACGCCAGCGTCCTGTCAAACAAATTATAAAACAATACAGTCACATCATAGTTCATAGTTATTTATTCCATGAAACAAGTCATTGTATGTGGAAATTATAAAATACACAACATAATATACAAAACAAAATAATCATAACTAACTTAACCACAATTACATCATTATTATACATAAAAAAGTAAGTACCTTACATACAAGATAATAAATAAATGTCAAGTTGTGTTATCATACATATGTCACATCATATGTGTCCACCTTGTTTTTTCTTTTTAATATTAAATCAGCACATCCGAACATTACATTTGAGGTACCGTACAGTCACTGTCCTATACCATATAGATTAGATTATATATCTTTATTGTACCTAGCAGGGCCTTCTTCTTCTTTCTGCCCTTGTCCCACATTATGTGGGGTCCGGCACAACATGTTTTCTTCTTCCACTCTCTTCTGTTAGCCGTCATCTCCGCACTCACATCTTTCTTACTCATGTCATCTTTAATACAATCCCTCCATCTTTTCTTCGGCCTTCCTCTAGTCTTATATCCATGCACATCCATACCTAACGCTCTTCTCGTTACATGACTTTCATCCCTCCTCATGACATGCCCATACCATGCTAACCTATTACTTCTCAACTTTTCCGTCACTGGTGCTACTTTCAAACTTCCTCTGATGTACTCATTTCTTATTTTGTCCATTCTCGTCACTCCACACATCCATCTCAACATTCGCATCTCCGCCGCATGCACTCTTCTTTCATCCGTCCCTTTGGTAGCCCAACACTCAGATCCATATAACATATATTTTAGATGATTTACACAGGTGCCTAGTGGAACTTTTACTCACTTACAGGACGCTGTAGTGCCTTGGACATGTTTTTAGATGGAGTAGGCTTGCCCAGCACCTACACCATCCTCTCAGCCTAGTCGGCCGCCTCCACAGGAAAGACAGAGTCAATACGTGTGGAGCTGACTAAGCCGCGGTTTACATCACGATGTTTTCCTTCACCGTTATGAGCACATGTTAGTGCGCACATACATCTTTCTAATAGAAAAATTGTATTGTATTGTACCAACACCAAAAAGAAACCATAAAATTATACAATGGGCGACCTTATCGCTAAAAGCGATCTCTTCCAGGCAACCTTTGGATGGACAGGACAGATTAGAAAACCTGAGGACGTATATATCAAGGTGGGCGAGCAAAGATATATTAACTCTGTAGATTACGAAGGCACATAGGAGCGCCGTGTTTTAGATATTGGGTTAAAATGACCTTGAACTACCACAGATTACTCTTCCTTTAATATTATTTTATTTACTCACTACTAAGTGTAACATAGTGTTACGGGTAATTTCTACATTAATAGATACGACTTAGTGAGCCGGAAGCGGATCGCTGTAACCTCGCTATACAGGCTCTTAAGAGACCTAGTGCGAGGGACAGAGCTCAGCCAAGGTACATTATAATGTCTTGAATCTTTTGTATCTTTTAGAAATAATAACAGACTATGTACCAAACAGCCTCTATAAGTTTAAATAAACATTTTTTTTTATGAGCTGACAAGACAGCTCTACTTTTTCACCTAGTTCGAACAAGACAATTTGATGCACGATCAGCACTTAGGTAATACACACAATATAATTTGCACACCAAGGCAATGGCCTAATTAGTGTAACTGCCACTTCATTATATCAATAACTAATAATATTAGGTATCTTCTTGGAGTTATATTTTTCGGTAACCACCCTATCTTTCAGTAACCACTTTCTAGTTTTTAAGTTGTTTAACACGATAATTGATGTAAGTTTAAACAGCATGAATTATAATATTTCATCATACAGATTTTAAGTTTATTAATTTGAATATTTATAAGTAATTCCTTTAAGTTAATAATGTTAGCCTTTTTTTCCGCCTGAGATACAGGTTAATTCCTAGTTCAGGCATCATGTATTTTTTTTTACCTTTAATTAGATTATAATCCACTATGTAAATCTTAGCACTAAGTTAATGAATAAATATTTACTATAAAGTAGGGGGTAATATTTGAGCCAATAAAGCAGGGTGACATAGGAAGTGACATTGTCTGTGGATATGGTAAAGAAAGGAGTGAGTGCAGAGATGACGACTGATAGAGGGAAATGGAAGAGGAATACCTACATGTTGTGCCGACCCCACATGATGTGGGATAACGGCAGGAAGATGATGATGAAAGCAGGATGACATAGAACAAAACCAGTGTGCCGAAGGGTTACCTCTCCGAGTGCACGGCCGGACTGGGCGGCTGGGGCGCCGGCGACCGCTTCGGTGATATTGCAGGCATTCTGTGACAAACAGACAAACATAGTAAAAGCAACGGACATTACTAATAAACTAACACATAATAGTAACAAAACTGACATTACTAATATCTAATGATCGGAAATTACTAATAAGTTGACACAAATAATAGTAACAAAACTGACATATTAATAATAAACTGACACACATAATGAAAAATAAACAGACAAACAACAAAAATAAGCGGAACATATATATTTTTTCAACACATTTAAAAGTGTCCAATGAAGACTATATAAGTGACTATGTAAATAGTCAATTACATAGTACTGACCCCACAGAGAGGGTATTAGAAACTACGAGTATCATGGTACTCAACACCCGGGACCCGGAACAAATAGTAGATCATGCAAACATTTGTCTGCATCATCTGCTAATCGAACCCGCACCTCTTGCGTCTCAAAAATCATATAAATATAAGTAATCCGGACATATCACACACGGTCATCTGATCCCAAACTAGGCATAGCCTGTACTATGGGTACCAGAGACTGATATACATAATAGATAAATATTTAACACCCAGACACAAAACAAACATCTGTGTTACACAAATGTTTGCCCAGTGCGGGGAATCGAACCCGCGAACTCTAAATAAATATTTGTTTTATAAATAGATTAACCTAAACAGCACACCACTTAGTGCCACAGTCGGCACAGAACAGACAGACAGGCGTGACACTATCACTATATTAAGTAACAATCATTGTATTGAATGACAACATATGTTTTAGATAAAATAAATTGAGTAATTTTATATGATAACATTTTTGTATGACAAAATTTTATGTGGATTACAGATACAAGCGATAATATAAGTTACCTGAACATGTCGTGTTTGGGGCTAGGCAGGGGCCTGTCCGGCGGCTCGGGCGGCGGTTCGCATATAGACGATGAAGCTGTAAATATAAAAATAGTTATTGATCGTGCGAGTGAAGTGAACAGATCTCTGCAAGTCAAATTGTATGTAGGATATCACATTTGGACGCTAATAAATAAATAAATATTCCGGACACACACGGTCAACTGATCCCAAACTAGGCATAGCCTGTACTATGGGTACCGGAGACTGATATACATAATATATTTATATTTAGTAAGTTTTTTTAGTTTCAACTCACAGGGATGGTGCGGTGAGTTGGGCCTCCGTGGTAGCGCGGGCGGTTTGTCCTCGCTCTGTCGACTGAGCGTCGCACACCCTGTACTGTTTCTAGGCAGCAATGGCGGCACCCTCTCCTGTAACAATATTATAAAACTCTTAACGTTACTCCCTGCCTGACAATCAATAGACTGCCTTCACCAGAAGTCCTAGGAGAACAGAGGTAGGGCACGAGATTTTCTTGCTCTAAATTGGAGCATCCCGCCTGGGAGGTACCTTCGCCTTACAGAATATCGCAGCCAAATAATATTATGTCCTTCGAATAGTGTTGTGTCCCTGCGGTGAGTAAGGTTGCCAGAGCTCTTTAACGTGATGCCTCTGGTATTGTGATCATTTCACACAAACTACAACCAACGCTGTACCCCTATAGGGGTTGAGTTTCGGGAATTCCTTTCTCAGTGCGCCTACTACACTATAACATAAATCTACCCTCCAAATTTCATACACTTTTTTTATACAACTGATATACAACTGATGCAATCAAGCATACGGCCCACCTGTTGGTAAGCGGTTACCGTAGCCTATGAGCGCTGGCAATACCAGAGGCATCACGCACGCATTGCCAACCCCGAACCCCCTCCCCCCTAAAGAGCTCTGGCAACCTTACTCACCGCAGGAACACAACACTATTTGAAACAAATAATGTTATTTGGCTGCGATCGTCTGTAAGGCGGAGGTACCTCCCCAGGCGGGCTGCTCCAATTCAAAACGAGAAAATCTCGCTGTGCCCTACCTCCTCCAAATATCAAACAGATATACAGAATATCCAATGCTTACGATATTCTGTAAGGCGGACGGAGGTACCTCTACAGGCGGGCTGCTCCAATTTAGAGCAAGAAAATATCGCTGTGCCCTACCTCGCGTAAAACAATTAAACTTAAAGGCGACTATCTCCAGCGTAATATATGTTTGTGGCCACAATATGTCAGTCATACCTGCAGATTCTTGTTATTGGCGAGGTGGTCGTTGCTCCGCGAGTAGAAGAGCTCCGCGTCAACTATGGCGCCGCGCGGCGACAGCGCCGGCTTGCGCTCCAACGTTGATGTTTGTCTGTGGACGCAACACAATCATCACCATCATAACAACTATCATCAAGATAAGAAATAGACAAATAAATATGTTGCACTATTCCGCTATGTATTCCTCATAAGCTCAACAAAATACAGACAATGCGTGCACCTCCCACACCGCCCGCAATAAAAAGCGCGTGCACCTCCCACACTGCACGCAAATCGGGCAGTGCGGGAGGTGTACGCGTCTGCATTTTTTTCTTTTTTTATACAACAGAGGTGGCAAACAAGCTTACGGCCCACCTGATGGTAAGCGGTTACCGTAGCCTATGAGCGCTTGCAATACCAGAGGCATCACGCACGCGTCGCCGACCCCGAACCCCCTTCCCCCCTAAAGAGCTCTGGCAACCTTACTCACCGCAGGAATACAACACTATTTGAAACAAATAATGTTATTTGGCTGCGATCGTCTGTAAGGCGGAGGTACCTCCCCAGGCGGGCTGCTCCAATTCAGAACGAGAAAATCTCGCTGTGCCCTACCTCCTCCTCATTTCATTCAGCTTATGAGGAACTAGCTTCCGCCGTAAACGCTCAACCGATTTCTATGAAAGTTGGAATAGATAAGAGTTATTTGCCTGCCTGTACCATGCGAGAGGCCGCGGGCGCGAGCTAGTGAATAAACATGTCTTACCTATCGTGTCTAGGGGAATGCCTGTCGCGAGGAGAGGGCGGCTCGTCCTTTGTGCAATTTCTGTAAAAAAACATTGAAAATATAATTATTTGAATAGTGTAACTGATTCCATCATCAAATCAGTTCGATGTGACCCCAAAACAGCTAATTTTTACATAGTTTTTTCAATAAAAAATTACTAATTATTAGATCTAATTATTACTAATGATTAGACTGGCAAAGAGTGGAACGATCTGCCAGCGTCTGTTTTCCCGGATGAGTACAATCTAGGAGTCTTCAAATCTAGAGTGAATAAGTTCCTTCTGGTAAAGCGTGCTCCATTTTAGGCCACATCTCTCTTGCAAAAGTGAGCTGGTGGTCAAACGCATAACCATCTCCAATAAAAAAAAAATATTAAAAAATATAAAAAAATCGTAGAACAAACTTTATTGACAATGGGGTGTAGAATAAGCCGCTTTCAGTCACAGGCCCTTTTCAGGGCCACCATACCTCCAACCTGGTCACTGACCTAATACAGGATGACTAAGAAAGAATCAGTGATACGACAAGCAAGTAGGTTTATATCACTTAGTTAGTTGCTTGCTTGCCGTGTCACTGATCCGTTCTTAGTCATCCTGTAGTAGGTCGTGACCAGTGGTGCAATTGTGTAAGCGTAATGACAATGAATTTCATAACTTTGACGGTAATTTAACAATCTTAGCAACATTCAAAACGTTCCAAACTAGACAAAGGAAAATTTCAAATCTTAGCTTCATTTTCATGGTTAAGGCTCGTATTCAGAGACACGACTCAAGCATAGATTTAATCACAGATCAGCTGAACTCTACTTAAGTATTGAATCTCTTCTCAAACATAGCTTTTATTCACGAACGGTACTTAAACTACTCTCAGCTGAATCGAGTCTCAAATCTGTACCCAAATGTTCTCGTTTACATTTTAATTTATTTATAATTTGCGATCCGTTTTACGCAGAAATTCAAACAGCCAGGGTGGAAATAGAACAGAACAATAAAGTGAAGTATAAATATGCATCAAAGTAAGTGTAACGGAACGAAAATGTCATTTGATTAATGTCTAATCAAATCTAAACTCAAGCACCGATATCGTCTGATTGACGTTTCAGAATAAGCATTTACTCAGGTGAACTGTGATCATTGAATCTATACTTAAATACTGTTCAAGAATTAGAATCTCGTCTCAAATCGAGATTTAAGTACAGATCAATGCTCGAGTCTTGTCTCTGAATACGAGCCTAAAACTTCAGATGTAGCTTAAATTAGCTGTAGATAGTTTACATTTCAGCTGTAGTTGGTGGGTAGACTGTTTTGTACGTCCTTATAGGATGACAAAATGTTAGACCTACCAACTGCATTTTTCTTTTTTTTTTGTTATTCTGTTCGCATTACTACTGCCCTCTTTCTACCAAATCCGTGGACAACGGGGCTGATTACACTCTAAGAACTTTAGTACCTACTTTAATTAAGTTTAGTAATATGTGAGTGCAATTGTTTGTTGTTTGTGTAAAAAAATAAAAATAAATAAATAAAATAAATTGATAAAATTAAATCATCCTCATAATTGCGAACTTCATTACCAGTTAACTTACACTACTAATATGCTGGCAAGTTGGGTATGGTGGCTCGGGCCTATGACCATCGGTGTGCAGTTGTACCAGTGTACTTACTTGGTGAGGGTGGGTTTGGTCTTGTCGAAGAGGGCCAGCCCCTTGTCGAAGAGGCTGAGTTGGCTGAGCGAACATCGCTCGAGCCGCGGACTGACCACCGAGCCTCGTTCCTCCTGTCTGCTGCCTGTCACACAATTCACTTGGAGTTACATCATATTCAGACAAACTTTTTTGTAATTTTATCATCATCATATCAAATCGAAAGGTGTTTTAGGATCACTTTTGAACGTCTTAGAAGTTTCTAAGATGTTTAAAAGTGATCCTTGTGATTCCATACAGGTGAAGCTACGGCTGTTCCTCGCGACCAAGCCTACAAGAATCAGGCAACAAACTCGGTTTTTTTTAATGATCCTTTTACACAAAATGGAATGTAGAGCTTCACTGTGTTGCCAATTGAACTAACTAGGTGAGACTCAAGAGAAAAATAATCTCGTATTGACGATCTCGGTGGCGCACTAAAACGCAAGGGGTGCGGGCTCGATTCCCGCTGCGGGACAAATGTTTGCATGATCTGCAAATATTTGGTACGGGTCTGGGTGTTGTGGTAGCATGGTACTCGTAGTTTCTGATACCCACGACACAGGGAGTCCTAGTGTGGTGTCAGGACTATGTATGCGACTGTCGGGTGTTATGTTATTATATGTTATTAAAATGAGCTAATAATGTGAAAAATGGACAAAAGGTGAGCTTGTGTGGTTAGGTTACCTCTGTGCTCGTCGTGGTGCAGGTGCACGGGCAGCGACGCCACCGACTGCCCGTCCCACGAACTGCTGCCCGTGGGGGATAGTTGAGAAACACCTGAAATTAATTTAAAAAAATTAAATTAATATTGTTTTATAAACAATAATAATATATTTAAGAAAAAAAAAAGCTACTTGAACATGTCTAAAGGGGTAGTCAGAGTCATTTCCGAACGTTTGACTTTCACCGACGATCATAAGCCCTTGTCAGGGCCATCATGCCTCAAGCTGCACACTGACCTAATTCAGGAAGACCAAGAAGGAACCAATGGCAAAACAAGTAGGCAAAAATGATTCTTTCACCGACGGTCATTGGCAAATTCCTGGGCCTTTATACCTCAACCTGCTCACTGATCTAATGCAGGATGACCAGGAAATAACCAGTGACACGACGAGCATTGTAAGCATAACTTACTGAGCGTATCGTCGTTGTTGTTGTGGCCCGAGTCGTGGAGCCTCCGCGACGCCTTCACTTGCTTCAGAGACAGCTCGGGGAACCTCCTCGGCTGGAAACCAAGCAATTAAATATGTAGTTTTGACACCCACGACACAGGGGTAGGTACCCTAGTGTGGGGTCAAGGGTGTGTTCGTACTTACCTTTACCTACAAATAACTGCATAAGAACCTACAATACAGACTTATCTGTGTTAAATCCTACCTACCTACTAAGAATTTTGTACAAATTACAAAATCAACGTCAAAGTGTTTATTTCAATTAATCACGAGGATTACTTTGAAAAGTCTCAAAAAATCATCATCATCAGCCTGTAGAAGTCCACTGCTGGACATAGGCCTCCCCCAAAGAGTTCCACGACGAACGGTCTCGAGCCTTCTCCATCCACCGACTTCCCGCAAGACAGAGTTCAGTCAGACACTAGTTTTAAACAATGTATGTGACTGTCAGGCTAAGCTTCAATCCCTGTTCATCTTCGATCTTCTACATTAATTACATATTTGTTTTTTCTAGGTTGTGTTGTTTGAGTCAGTTTTAATTAAAAAATTTCTAGCGAATCAGTCGCTTCGCCGCCACTCCATCCGTCTGTGCGGACACTTATATATTTTTTTTTATACAACATAGGTGGCAAACAAGCTCACGGCCCACCTGATGGTAAGCGGTTACCGTAGCCTATGAGCGCTTGCAATACCAGAGGCATCACGCACGCGTTGCCGACCCCGAACCCCCTTCACCCCTAAAGAGCTCTGGCAACCTTACTCACCGCAGGAACACAACACTATTTGAAACAAATAATGCTATTTGGCTGCGATCTTCTGTAAGGCGGAGGTACCTCCCAGGCGGGCTGCTCCAATTCAGAACGAGAAAATCTCGCTGTGCCCTACCTCCTCTTAAAACTATACACTTATAACTATACACACACTACTTACAAACTTCATAACTACAGAAGTTTGTAAGTATGTAATAAGTAAACACTTACAAACTTTTGCATCTGTTTGACGGGCGGCCGCGGCTCGATCTCCAAACTCCGCGCGTACAGATAGTTCGTGATCTCGTTGTCGTCCTTGCCGGGGAACGGGTCTAAGGATTCTAGGAATGCCTGAAAAAATATATAAAATTAAAAAGCAGGCTCTCGACTGTCTGTCCCCAAACATGGTACAAAGCACAAGAGAAAACATAATTATAATAGTCAGCGTTTGTTTGAATGAATGAACGAATGAATGATGGCTTTATTTGATTGGCAATGTCACCATTGCACTTCAATATCTTCACTGTCGATGTTTCGGTAAGAAGTATATTATAGGACTAAGGCTCGTATTCAGAGACAAGACTCGAGCATTGATCTGTACTTAAATCTTGATTTGAGGCGAGATTCTAATTCTTGAACAGTGCTTAAGTATAGATTCCATGATTACAGTTCACCTGAGTAAATGCTTATTCTGAAACGTCAATCAGACGAAATCGGTGCTTGAGTTTAGATTTGATTTGACATTAATCAAATGCATATGTACTTTGATGCATATTTATACATCACTTTATTGTTCTATTCTATTTCCACCCTGGCTGTTTGAATATCTGCGTAAAACGGATCGAAAATTATAAATAAATCAAAATGTAAACAAGAACATTTGAGTACAGATTTGAGACTCGATTCAGCTGAGAATAGTTTAAGTACCGTTCTTGAATAAAAGCTATGATTGAGAAGAGATTCAATACTTAAGTGGAGTTCAGCTGATCTGTGATTAAATCTATGCATGAGTCGTGTCTCTGAATACGAGCCTTAGTATATAATAGACTAGACTACTACCCGCGACTTCGCTTGCGCGGTAATAAGTACTCAGGGTTTATCTCCATAGCAAATTTCATCGAGATCGGGTCGGCCGTTTAGGCGAGAAAGCGTGACAAACAGACAAAGCAACAGAGTTCCGCATTTACAGTATGAGTGTGGTGAGTAGTATGAACAAGTTCATACTGTAGTTGCTTACTCTGGTGCGCGGCTCCACGGTGAGGCAGTAAGGTTGGTTTTGGTATTGCTGTATCTCTCCCGTGATTTCCGCCACTTTTCTTCGTTTCGATAGATTTATTAATTCCGAGTTTGGTAGGTAATCTGTAGAAAAATAAAACTATATTTGATAGACAATACGTAAGATTTTTATACGAAAAAAAAAATTGTGTGTTGGGAATCAAACCCACGGTCCTCTCGTAGATACAGGGAAGCGTTAACCAACTGCGCCACCGAGTCCTATAATAATATTATGAGTCCGAAAGTCTCCGTGAGTCTTATCGTTCTGAATCGGAGCAGCCCGCCTGAGGAGGTACCTCCGCCTTACAGAAGATCGCAGCCAAATAACATTATTTGTTTCAAATGTTGTGTTCCTGCGATGAGTAAGGTTGCCAGAGCTCTTTAGGGGGGAAGGGGTTCGGGGTCGGCAACGCGTGCGTGATGCCTCTGGTATTGCAAGCGCTCATAGGCTACTGTAATCGCTTACCAACCTGTTATCGCAACCTCAGTAAATTTTATCCTCCAATTACCGCAAAACGCACAGTTTTGATTTTTATGTCAAAGATAACTTGAGCATTTTATTTACGTAAATCCAAGACAGAAACGCGATTGGTAAAACTTTTCTCGATAGATTTATTTTTTAAAATTGGGTCCTCTGCAACAGTTTTTTCAAAAATACTCTGAGACTATCTAACAAAAATAAAGTTTTTTTAAATATTTTGTTGGACAATAACATTGTGTACCTAAATCCAAGACACTTTAAAAAAAAAATAGATAGTTTTTGAGATAATCGATATTTTCTTATATTTCGCTTACGTCGATTACTTTCGAGCGCCTTCTAACGCTTGCTATCTCTTTCCGCATTCAATTACAGTACATAGCGCTGTCACTTTCTTCACTCCGCCCACTCGACAATTAATTATGATTTTTGTATCTTCTTAAGGTGTATCTCGACAACTTCTTAGTCCTATTACGATTTATAAACCTGCGTAACTCTTAACCCTTCATGAGTCTTGACTCATTCAAGACCCTAAATCCCCTGAGAGTCTTAACAATTAACAAGTTTTAACGTTGAAGCACTCACCTAGATTCCCTTCCTCTATGTGCAGTATATTAGTGAGGTACATGCCGAAGAACGGCACACAGGGCGGGTTGATGCTGCGCAGTCTTTCTTGATATCTTCTAAAATGGTCTGAATTCAGTTCCCGGAACTCTTCTAAAGCTCGTATAAGTCGTAGAGGGACCATCTGGAACAAAAGCGCAAGTAGAAATATCGTTAACAAAAATAGAACTCTTAGAATATCAGTCTCAGTTTTAGAGTTGTTATTATTCGTCCTTATAATTTTAATAGACTTTGTTAGGTTAGGTTAGGTTAGGCGCCTCTTGTCGGGGTGCTAGGTCGGATAACCTCCTCGTGGTGCACCCTGGTAACATCATGAAACAGTTCTGCTGAGTTTGGCAGAAATGTTTCATGATGGCCAATAATCCGACACGGTGGGCCTCTCCGCGCGCTATGATTTGCATAGGGCGCAGGATGAGGTGGAGTTAGGCGCATGGGCGCCCGAGGTGGTCTGGAGTCCACAAGTGGACTGAGGACGGACTGGCGAGAGCCAGTGGTTGGCGGACTGGGCGGTACTAACACCATCGTTCAGTTGCGTCGAGAGGAGTCTAGCTAACTTCTCTGCCGGTCTGTATTACTTGCTTCAGAGACCCCCGTTGTAGCGTAAGGGGGTATGTCGCAGTAATACGGGCCGAAGGGCGGTTGCCTTAATTGGCCGTCGCTAGAGGTAGGATCCTTGATACAAAAAACCGGTGAAGGAAAACACGTTAACACCCTGGGAGAACCGGGCGCAACTCTTAAGTATATAGCCTTACCCGGGTACAGGGGGCACTGCTCGGGTGGACCTTTTATTTCCCCCATACTCGTGGGATTATTATGGAATCTTTTAATAATAAAAAAATCGAAGAGGGCCGCAAGGCCGTAGTTATGTTGGAGCGCGTGGAAGCGGTAGCTTTGCGCGAGGAGGATGAACTGCGTAAGCAGGTTCTCGAGAGTGGCGCACCTAGTGCGTGTGACAGTGAGGAGAGGCCTCGATCTCGGCTGAGACAGAGGGTGTCGGAGTCGGAGTGCTCTTACGTCAGCATTCGGGACCGCTCGGACTCCGACGTCAGTGTGAGGTCGGCGTCGCCGAGTTCTTCGAAAGGACTGTGGCGAAAACGTCCCAGCAGCATGGAGGCAGACATGGAGGGTGCGTCGGCATCCAAAGTGGCTCCAAGGGGCCGTCGTGGGCGTGGTGGGCGTGGTCGCCCTGTTACGACAGGAGATTACGCTGGGCTAGCCGAGGCTCAGGCTGCTCTCAATGCGGCCAAAGCCGAAGACATTCGGCTTCAGGCGGAGCAGGAGCTGGCTGAGGACAACAGGCGGAAGATGGCGGCGGTACGGAACACTTTCCGCAAGTTCCCTACCGTCCCGGTTATGAGTGAAGAACTGGCTGCAGATCTTGAGAGGCACGTGTCGGATTCTTTGGCGACCATCCAGAAAGTCGCCAAGGGATCCGGAAATCTTAAGGGGACCTTTGTTAAGGGTCTCAACGACGCGGCGGAGACCATAAGGGTCTCTTTTACGGAGCTCAGGTCCAGATCAGCGTCCGAGGAGGTGCTGCGGCTGGAGGCGACTAACAGGAGGCTCTCGGCTGAGCTGCAGGACCTCCGAAGGGAGGTGGCAGAGCTGAGGGCTTCAGTCCCGGCACCGGCCCCGGCCCCGTCTACGGCCCCGGCCCCGGAGCTTGAGGTGGTTTTGAGGGAGATCATGGTGCACGTGGGTACCATGATTAACGCCCGTTTTGAAGGCCTGGAGTCGAGGCTCCTGCCGGAGGAGCGCATCCGACCGACGCTTGCTGCCGACAGACGCAACACAGAGAAGACAGCGAAGGGCGCCAGGGTGGAGGCTGCTCCTCCCGTGGCTGCCCCTAGCAAAGCTCCAAAGGGTCCCAAGGGCCCTGCCGCCCCAGTGGCTGGTCCAGCTGCACCACCACCACCACCTCCTCCTTCGCAGGAGGCGTGGAATACGGTGACCAGGCGGGGGAAGAAGAAGGCGCGAGAGGCCCCCCCAGCACGGGAGGCCCCACCAGCGAGACCCACCGCGTCAAAGGCAGGCCCTAAGCCTGCGCCGGGGCCGAAAAGTGGGTCTACTAAATTACGACCCCCCCGCACAGCAGCCGTGGTAATCACGCTACTGCCGGGAGCGGAGGAGAAGGGCTTGTCCTACGCCAAGGTCTTGGCGGAGGCAAAGAGCCGCATTAGCCTTGGGGCTCTAGGGGTGCCACCCCTTAGGATGAGGACTGCGGCCACCGGGGCTCGCATATTAGAGATCTCCGGGGCCGAAAAGGATGCGAAGGCTGACTCTCTAGCGGCAAAGCTGAGTGAGGTCTTTGAGGTGGCGGCAGAGTCTGTCCGAATATCGAGGCCGAGTATGACCTGCGATCTGCGGGTGAGCGGCCTCGACGACTCCGTCACCACCTCGGAGTTGGTGGAAGAGCTCGCCAAGGCTGGAGGATGCAATTCGTCGGACATAAAGTCCGGCGAAATTCGTAAGGGTGCGGCGGGAATGGGCACGGTGTTTGTGCGGTGCCCACTAACGGCAGCCAAAAAGGTGGTGGCAAGTGGTGGTCGGTTGCTGGTGGGATGGGTGGCAGCGCAGGTCCAACTATTGGATGCGCGCCCCCGCCGCTGTTTCCGCTGCCTTGCGCTGGGTCATGTTCGGGCCCAGTGTAAGTCGGAAGTGGATCGCAGCGATGAATGCCATCGCTGCGGAAATAAGGGCCACAAGGCCAACGTCTGTTCAGGCGCCCCGCACTGCACTCTCTGTGCGGCAGCGGGAAAAGCGGCTGACCACCTCTCCGGGGGCAAGGCATGTGCCAAGCCCCCGACCAAGACAGGGGCGAGAAGAAGAAAGACTGGGACTGAGGCGAAGGCCAAGTCCAAGCCAACTCGCCCCGCAAAGGAGTCGGCGATGAACATGGAGGAAAGTTAGTATGTCCCTAACTTTCCTTCAGGCGAACATTAACCACTCCGCCAGGGCCCAGGATCTTTTACTCCAGACCCTGGCGGAGCGGTTGATAAATGTCGCAGTGGTTGGCGAACCTTATCGGGTCCCGTCCAGGATCGACTGGGTTGGAGATCTGGACGGCTTAGTGGCGATTACTACGCAGTCGCCTGCCCATTCTCCTCCATTCGAAGGAGTAGTTAGGGGGAGAGGACTGGTCGCTGCGCAGGTTGGTGAGGTGGTGGTCGTGGGGGTTTACTTTTCTCCAAACCGCGTCCTCGCCGAGTTCGAGACGTTTCTCGACGAGGTGGGGGCCCTGGTCGGACAGAGTCGACCCCGGCCAGTGCTTGTTGTCGGAGATCTCAACGCCAAATCACTGGCGTGGGGATCTTCGAGGACGGATGCAAGGGGTGAAGCCGTTGGAGAGTGGCTGGTGGGGGCGGGCCTGTGCATTATTAACAGGGGGTCAACGGACACGTGTGTGCGACGGAGTGGCGGATCAGTAATCGATGTCACATTCGCCACTCCCGAGATCGCGCCGCGTGTACGGGACTGGGAGGTTCTGGTGGACGAGGAGACGCTGTCTGACCACAGATATATTCGGTTTAGCCTCTCCTCGTCCTCGACGGTCACACGGGCCCCCCCGCCTTTGGCGAATGGTCCACGGTGGGTGCTCGGCAGGCTCGAGCGAGAAGTGCTGAGGGAGGCGGCCATAGTCCAGTCGTGGAATTCCCCTTCCTCGGAGCCGGTGGACCTGGACGTGGATGCCGATGACCTGTGCAGGGCCATGGCACACGTCTGTGATGCCGCCATGCCCCGTGCTGGGGCACCGCATCTCCGCCGCCAGGTCTACTGGTGGTCGGAGCAGATTGCTGAGCTGCGACGCCGCTGTGTAGCTAAGCGTAGGAGCTACCAGCGGTACAGAAGGAGGAGGCGCCAGGAGGAGGCCGAAGCGAACGCCCTCTATGTCCTGTATAGAGAGGCGTCCAAGGCCCTCCGCATAGCAATAACAGAGGCAAAGGCGGGGGCCTGGCTGCTGATGCTGGAGTCTCTGGAGCGGGATCCATGGGGTAGGCCATACAGGCTGGCGAGACAGAAACTTCGCCCCTGGGCCCCCCCCATCACAAGTACATTACAGCCTCCGGTCCTCCGGAGGGTGATCGAGGGACTGTTCCCGGGTAGCCCGGGAACCGATTTCGTCCCTCCCGCCATGGTAGCGCCTCAAGGGGCTTTGGAGGAGGATGAGGTGCCCGAGACCTCTGAAGCAGAGTTGGGTGCCGCGGTCCTGCGGATGAGGGCAAAGAACACAGCGCCGGGACCCGATGGAATTCCCGGTCGCGCGTGGGCACTGGCCCAGGACGCCCTTGCGCCCCGCATCCGGGACCTCTTCGACCGCTGTATGCGGGAGGGGAGGTTCCCGGTGCGATGGAAGGCCGGCCGGCTCGTCCTGCTCCGGAAGGAGGGACGCCCGGTTGACGAGCCCGGGGGCTATCGCCCAATTGTGCTGCTTGATGAGGCGGGCAAGCTCCTCGAAAGAGTGGTAGCTGCCCGCCTTGTCAAACACCTGGAGCAGGTGGGACCTGACCTGGCTGACGCCCAGTTTGGATTCCGGAGAGGTCGCTCGACAGTGGATGCTATTTCCTACGTCCGCGACCTCTCCGAGGAGGCGTGCTCCAGTGGCGGGGTGTTGCTGGCGGTGTCACTCGACATCGCCAATGCATTCAACACCCTGCCGTGGAGCACGATTTTAGCGGCGCTGAGGTACCACAGGGTGCCCCAGTACCTCCAACGTCTCATCGGGGACTACCTCTCAAATAGGGAGGTTGTCTACCCTACGGAGGAAGGAGAGGGCCGGAGCCCGGTTTCACGTGGGGTTCCGCAGGGGTCAGTAATGGGCCCCCTGCTATGGAACATAGGGTATGACTGGGTGCTTAGGGCTGCTAACCTCGATGGCGTCAACGTAGTTTGCTACGCTGACGACACCTTGGTTACCGCCCGGGGGATGACTTATAGAGAGGCGTCCCTGCTGGCCACCGCTGCGGTGGCTGCGGTCGTGGCTAGGATCCGGCGGCTGGGCCTGGAGGTCGCGCTTAGCAAATCCGAGGCCATCTGCTTTTATGGTCCTCGGAGGGCGCCACCTGCAGGCTCCATCATTGTGGTAGGGGGAGTCTCCATAGCTGTGCGAACGACGCTAAAATATCTTGGCGTCTTACTGCACAGCAAGTGGAGATTCGGGCCCCACCTTGAAGAGTTAGCTCCGAGGCTCGTAAGGACAGCCGCCTCATTAGGCCGCCTCCTTCCGAACCTCGGAGGTGGAGGTGCGAGCTGCCGCCGCCTTTATATGGCGGTGGTACGCTCAATGGCCCTATATGGTGCTCCTGTGTGGGCGGGCACTCTTAATAAGAGGGAGACCGCCGTCTTAAGTAGGGCTCAGAGGGTTATGGCGGTGAGAGTGTGTCGGGGATACCGCACTCTCTCGCATGAGGTGGCCTGCGTCCTTGCAGGCTCACTTCCCTGGGAATTGGAGGCCGAGGTTCTGTCCTCGGTCTATTGGCGCAGAAGGCGGGCCTTCGAGGAGGACCTTCGGCCTGTGGCGCGGGAGGTCCTGCAGTGGCGGATGGATGCCAGGGAAGAGGCCCTGTCGTCATGGAGCAGGCGGCTGGCCCTCGCCAACCCTCGTCGGGGTGCTGGGGCCAGCCGGCTGATAGAGGCGGTTGAGCCCATTTTGTTAGAGTGGGTGAACCGGGAGCACGGGGCGCTTACTTTCCGGCTGACGCAGGTCCTCACGGGGCATGGATGCTTCGGGAGGTACCTGTGCAACGTTGCCCGAAGGGAAGCTTCCCCGGTATGCCACCAGTGCGGCTGCTTGGAGGAGACGGCGCAGCACGTACTGGAGGCATGCTCCGGGACGGACGGACCGCGGCAAACTCTAGTCGCGGTCGTGGGGGCGGACCTCTCGTTGCCGACCATCTTACTTAATATGGTCCAAGACGAGGGGTCCTGGGAGGCGGTGGTCTCCTTCTGCGAGGAAGTGATGTTGCAGAGGGAGGCGGAAGAGCGCGAAAGGGAGAGAGATTCTCTCGCTCTCCCGCTCCGGAGGGCGCGGACACGGAGGCGAGCTAGTCGAGCTCGCACTCCGTCTCCGCTTGGAGGGCCTGGGGCGATGGATGTGGGGCCATCCGTCGCTCCCTAGAGTAAAGGTCCTCCGTGAGTGGGGTGACGCGCTGGATGTCCCGGTGCGTCGCCGGAGCCGAATGGGGGGTCCTCCCCTCCCGAGGCGGGTCCGCCCTGTTGTTGTTAGGGTGGACGTCGGTGGATGGGGCTGCGCGGAGTGTGAAAACGGACCCGCGGCCTCATCTACAATCGTGGAAGAGGGACATCGTGCGGTTTTAGTCGGTAGTGCCGTTTTTTTTAGGCGAGCCCGACATACCCCGCCCGCTTCCCCAGCCGGCGGGGATGCGTAAATGCATTTCCTCACGTTAAAAAAAAAAAAAAAAAAAAAAAAAAAAAAGGCGCCTCTTGTCACTTAGGCGGCGGCTATGGGGAGTAGTCGTCGCCCAATGTCAAGCCTCGAGGTGGCGCGTGCGGAGGTCCCGCGCGCCTCTCGCAAGAGAGTGCTGGCATGAGACTCAAGTCTCGAGAAGGGACTCCTAGTAAAGGAGTCAACGCCGTCGGGGCCATGGAAGAATGCGAAAGCGTACCCACGAAAGCCGAAGCCCCGACACAAGGCGTTCAGAAGGACCCCGATGGTTTTTTAGTCGGTATGCCGTCGGCTGCTATTGTCTCATTAGCAATAGTAACCGACGGAGAGCCCGACATACCCCTCTGGCTTTCCCCGGGCTGGGGGGATGCGTAACGCATTATTCCATCATTAAAAAGAAAAAAAGAAAGGCGCCTCTTGTCAAATGTTTAAAAAACAAGTCCAAATTATCTTGACTCTCGAAAGACTCTTGACCTACCACAGTGTCTTGTGCCATAAAGACTTTCAATTCTCCTTGAACCTGAAAGCGTCTTGGCCCCCGAAAAAGGGAAAATAAATATGGCTGTGTACTCCCAAAATGTCTTAACCCCATCCCCTGCGTTCTGAACCCCAAAGCACCTTAATCCCGCAGTTATGACCCCCAGAGAATCTTGACCTAAGTTTATTGACCTCCCAAAGCGTCTTTACCTCTCAAGCGTCTTGACCCCCAAAGCGTCTTGACCCCCAAAGCGTCTCGACCTCTAAAGCGTCTCGACCCCCCTAGAGTGTCGACCCCCTTAGGGCGTCGGTCTGACCTGGAAGGTGGTCTTGAGGCGGTGGCAGACGGCGCTGCAGCAGGCGGCGCTGACGGCGAGCACCCCGTTGAAGTTGTTGAGGTCTGACCTGGAAGGTGGTCTTGAGGCGGTGGCAGGCGGCGCTGCAGCAGGCGGCGCTGACGGCGAGCACCCCGTTGAAGTTGTTGAGGTCTGACCTGGAAGGTGGTCTTGAGGCGGTGGCAGGCGGCGCTGCAGCAGGCGGCGCTGACGGCGAGCACCCCGTTGAAGTTGTTGAGGTCTGACCTGGAAGGTGGTCTTGAGGCGGTGGCAGGCGGCGCTGCAGCAGGCGGCGCTGACGGCGAGCACCCCGTTGAAGTTGTTGAGGTCTGACCTGGAAGGTGGTCTTGAGGCGGTGGCAGGCGGCACTGCAGCAGGCGGCGCTGACGGCGAGCACCCCGTTGAAGTTGTTGAGGTCTGACCTGGAAGGTGGTCTTGAGGCGGTGGCAGGCGGCGCTGCAGCAGGCGGCGCTGACGGCGAGCACCCCGTTGAAGTTGTTGAGGTCTGACCTGGAAGGTGGTCTTGAGGCGGTGGCAGGCGGCGCTGCAGCAGGCGGCGCTGACGGCGAGCACCCCGTTGAAGTTGTTGAGGTCTGACCTGGAAGGTGGTCTTGAGGCGGTGGCAGGCGGCGCTGCAGCAGGCGGCGCTAACGGCGAGCACCCCGTTGAAGTTGTTGAGGTCTGACCTGGAAGGTGGTCTTGAGGCGGTGGCAGGCGGCGCTGCAGCAGGCGGCGCTGACGGCGAGCACCCCGTTGAAGTTGTTGAGGTCTGACCTGGAAGGTGGTCTTGAGGCGGTGGCAGGCGGCGCTGCAGCAGGCGGCGCTGACGGCGAGCACCCCGTTGAAGTTGTTGAGGTCTGACCTGGAAGGTGGTCTTGAGGCGGTGGCAGGCGGCGCTGCAGCAGGCGGCGCTGACGGCGAGCACCCCGTTGAAGTTGTTGAGGTCTGACCTGGAAGGTGGTCTTGAGGCGGTGGCAGGCGGCGCTGCAGCAGGCGGCGCTGACGGCGAGCACCCCGTTGAAGTTGTTGAGGTCTGACCTGGAAGGTGGTCTTGAGGCGGTGGCAGGCGGCGCTGCAGCAGGCGGCGCTGACGGCGAGCACCCCGTTGAAGTTGTTGAGGTCTGACCTGGAAGGTGGTCTTGAGGCGGTGGCAGGCGGCGCTGCAGCAGGCGGCGCTGACGGCGAGCACCCCGTTGAAGTTGTTGAGGTCTGACCTGGAAGGTGGTCTTGAGGCGGTGGCAGGCGGCGCTGCAGCAGGCGGCGCTGACGGCGAGCACCCCGTTGAAGTTGTTGAGGTCTGACCTGGAAGGTGGTCTTGAGGCGGTGGCAGGCGGCGCTGCAGCAGGCGGCGCTGACGGCGAGCACCCCGTTGAAGTTGTTGAGGTCTGACCTGGAAGGTGGTCTTGAGGCGGTGGCAGGCGGCGCTGCAGCAGGCGGCGCTGACGGCGAGCACCCCGTTGAAGTTGTTGAGGTCTGACCTGGAAGGTGGTCTTGAGGCGGTGGCAGGCGGCGCTGCAGCAGGCGGCGCTGACGGCGAGCACCCCGTTGAAGTTGTTGAGGTCTGACCTGGAAGGTGGTCTTGAGGCGGTGGCAGGCGGCGCTGCAGCAGGCGGCGCTGACGGCGAGCACCCCGTTGAAGTTGTTGAGGTCTGACCTGGAAGGTGGTCTTGAGGCGGTGGCAGGCGGCGCTGCAGCAGGCGGCGCTGACGGCGAGCACCCCGTTGAAGTTGTTGAGGTCTGACCTGGAAGGTGGTCTTGAGGCGGTGGCAGGCGGCGCTGCAGCAGGCGGCGCTGACGGCGAGCACCCCGTTGAAGTTGTTGAGGTCTGACCTGGAAGGTGGTCTTGAGGCGGTGGCAGGCGGCGCTGCAGCAGGCGGCGCTGACGGCGAGCACCCCGTTGAAGTTGTTGAGGTCTGACCTGGAAGGTGGTCTTGAGGCGGTGGCAGGCGGCGCTGCAGCAGGCGGCGCTGACGGCGAGCACCCCGTTGAAGTTGTTGAGGTCTGACCTGGAAGGTGGTCTTGAGGCGGTGGCAGGCGGCGCTGCAGCAGGCGGCGCTGACGGCGAGCACCCCGTTGAAGTTGTTGAGGTCTGACCTGGAAGGTGGTCTTGAGGCGGTGGCAGGCGGCGCTGCAGCAGGCGGCGCTGACGGCGAGCACCCCGTTGAAGTTGTTGAGGTCTGACCTGGAAGGTGGTCTTGAGGCGGTGGCAGGCGGCGCTGCAGCAGGCGGCGCTGACGGCGAGCACCCCGTTGAAGTTGTTGAGGTCGCGCAGCGCGAGCCCCACCTCGAGCAGGCGGCACACCACGCCCACGCGCTCCTCCAGGTTGTCGCTCTCCACTATCCACTTCTCCATCCATCGCGTGAACTACCACACAAAAAAAATAGATAAAAAATGTGTATTCGAGCTTTCAGTTTAAGGTGGTAAGTACATTTGAAAAAAAATATATAACATTATGGACTATGGACCTTCAAACTAAGTTAAAAACTTGTATTTTGGAGGCCAAGAATCCTAACATTATTAATAGTAGATTATGCAACAAGGGCTTAAAGTAGTGTATTATGTCGCGGGCGAACCCCGAGTACGAGGGATTCAAGATCGCCCAAGACAAATACACATTTAAGCCCGCGATGCATACTCTACTTTTTATACTTTCTGCGAGGCAATTGAAAACAATGACTGTTCAGTAGAAAGAAATGATTTTTCTGGAAGTAAGTTTCCAACTGTACCAGTGGCTTCAGATTGTATGCATTCTGGAGTCGAATCAAAATCACTGTCGTCGTTACTTGACATTTTTTAGAAGTTTATTCGAATCGAAACTGAATTTCGGTGTAGATAACAGCACAGCAGTTTGAGCGCTTGGCGCCTTTTTTCTTTTTTTGTAGTCTATTCTGTAGTGGTCAGTTCGACATTCGAATAAATACTTCTTCGTGCGCGGGTGAAAATGAATTTCGTAAAAAGTTTTCAAGTTTTTCTTTTTTTTAATTTGTAGGCAGTGCAAAGAAAATGTTAACATACAGCCTAATTAGTATAAAATCTCATTGCACCCAAACATTTTTGAAACCAACCTCGATCAAGCACGACTACATGGGTTGCATTCCAAATTAAAATCACATTATGTCCCATGGGAAATAATGAAATTCAGTACAACATTATGACCCGGCTAGACCTTAGGGCTGTAATGACTTACTTTAGGAAAGGTTTGCATGACACATAACATGCCATTGACGAGCAGGTAGTATAAAAAATATATTATAATTGTAAAAGGTTCTTAATTATGATTCAATTATTTGCCACCTAAACTAAGTGAAACATACTAAATAAATAAAATTATTAGCTTCAAATAGTGTTGTGTTCCTGCGGTGAATAAGGTTGCCAGAGCTCCTTAGGGGGAGAGGGGGAGGGGTCGGCAACGCGTGCGTCATGCCTCTGGTATTGCAAGCGCTCACAGGCTACGGTAACCGCTTGTTGGTAAGGTGGGCCGTATGATTGATAGCCAACTCAGTTGCATAAAAAAAAAAAACAGCCAACAGTCGCGAACATAGTCCTGAGCCCACGTTAGGATTCTCTGTGTCGTGGGTATCAGAAACTACGAGTACCATGCTACCACAACACCCAGACCAGGAACTAATATTTGCAGATCATGCAAACATTTGTCCTGAAAAGGGAATCGAACCAGCAGCTCTAACTTAAAGGAGCGCAAATAAATTTCCCGAATGAAAAATTCATTGCTGCATGGTCGGGATTCAAACCTAAGACCATTTGATCGGAAAACAAGGCCACCACTCAACCAGTGCTACCGAAGAAGTAATAAATTCTTACGTTAGTGGTATGTTTGATGATCTTCAGTAAGTTGGGACTGGTCTTCTCCTTGTCTTTCTTGGTCCACACAGCTCCCACCAACTCTGAAGGCTTCACCTGGAAATACATAAAAAAACGGTCAAATGCGAGTAGGACTCACGCCGTGAGAGTCGTGAAATCCCAAGTGTAGGAATTGACAAACTAATGTTTTGCGCTGTTACCCTGACCAGCTCCAGGGGGTGCAGCGCGAGGGGGTGCCAGCTGCACCTGTCGGGGGGGGTAGCGAGCGAGCGACTCACCAGTCGGTAGAGCTGGAACTCGAGGATGGTGAGCTGGCGGGCCAGCTCCAGGGGGTGCAGCGCGAGGGGGTGCCAGCTGCACCTGTCGGGGGGGGTAGCGAGCGAGCGACTCACCAGTCGGTAGAGCTGGAACTCGAGGATGGTGAGCTGGCGGGCCAGCTCCAGGGGGTGCAGCGCGAGGGGGTGCCAGCTGCACCTGTCGGGGGGGGTCGCGAGCGAGCGACTCACCAGTCGGTAGAGCTGGAACTCGAGGATGGTGAGCTGGCGGGCCAGCTCCAGGGGGTGCAGCGCGAGGGGGTGCCAGCTGCACCTGTCGGGGGGGGTCGCGAGCGAGCGACTCACCAGTCGGTAGAGCTGGAACTCGAGGATGGTGAGCTGGCGGGCCAGCTCCAGGGGGTGCAGCGCGAGGGGGTGCCAGCTGCAC
This sequence comes from Anticlea derivata, assembly GCA_947579855.1. Classification (NCBI taxonomy): domain Eukaryota; kingdom Metazoa; phylum Arthropoda; class Insecta; order Lepidoptera; family Geometridae; genus Anticlea; species Anticlea derivata. Next base: position 241,151 of record OX388287.1, on the reverse strand, counting down.
CTGTCGGGGGGGTCGCGAGCGAGCGACTCACCAGTCGGTAGAGCTGGAACTCGAGGATGGTGAGCTGGCGGGCCAGCTCCAGGGGGTGCAGCGCGAGGGGGTGCCAGCTGCACCTGTCGGGGGGGGTCGCGAGCGAGCGACTCACCAGTCGGTAGAGCTGGAACTCGAGGATGGTGAGCTGGCGGGCCAGCTCCAGGGGGTGCAGCGCGAGGGGGTGCCAGCTGCACCTGTCGGGGGGGTCGCGAGCGAGCGACTCACCAGTCGGTAGAGCTGGAACTCGAGGATGGTGAGCTGGCGGGCCAGCTCCAGGGGGTGCAGCGCGAGGGGGTGCCAGCTGCACCTGTCGGGGGGGGTCGCGAGCGAGCGACTCACCAGTCGGTAGAGCTGGAACTCGAGGATGGTGAGCTGGCGGGCCAGCTCCAGGGGGTGCAGCGCGAGGGGGTGCCAGCTGCACCTGTCGGGGGGGTCGCGAGCGACTCACCAGTCGGTAGAGCTGGAACTCGAGGATGGTGAGCTGGCGGGCCAGCTCCAGGGGGTGCAGCGCGAGGGGGTGCCAGCTGCACCTGTCGGGGGGGTCGCGAGCGAGCGACTCACCAGTCGGTAGAGCTGGAACTCGAGGATGGTGAGCTGGCGGGCCAGCTCCAGGGGGTGCAGCGCGAGGGGGTGCCAGCTGCACCTGTCGGGGGGGTCGCGAGCGAGCGACTCACCAGTCGGTAGAGCTGGAACTCGAGGATGGTGAGCTGGCGGGCCAGCTCCAGGGGGTGCAGCGCGAGGGGGTGCCAGCTGCACCTGTCGGGGGGGTCGCGAGCGAGCGACTCACCAGTCGGTAGAGCTGGAACTCGAGGATGGTGAGCTGGCGGGCCAGCTCCAGGGGGTGCAGCGCGAGGGGGTGCCAGCTGCACCTGTCGGGGGGGGTCGCGAGCGAGCGACTCACCAGTCGGTAGAGCTGGAACTCGAGGATGGTGAGCTGGCGGGCCAGCTCCAGGGGGTGCAGCGCGAGGGGGTGCCAGCTGCACCTGTCGGGGGGGTCGCGAGCGAGCGACTCACCAGTCGGTAGAGCTGGAACTCGAGGATGGTGAGCTGGCGGGCCAGCTCCAGGGGGTGCAGCGCGAGGGGGTGCCAGCTGCACCTGTCGGGGGGGGTCGCGAGCGAGCGACTCACCAGTCGGTAGAGCTGGAACTCGAGGATGGTGAGCTGGCGGGCCAGCTCCAGGGGGTGCAGCGCGAGGGGGTGCCAGCTGCACCTGTCGGGGGGGGTCGCGAGCGAGCGACTCACCAGTCGGTAGAGCTGGAACTCGAGGATGGTGAGCTGGCGGGCCAGCTCCAGGGGGTGCAGCGCGAGGGGGTGCCAGCTGCACCTGTCGGGGGGGGTCGCGAGCGAGCGACTCACCAGTCGGTAGAGCTGGAACTCGAGGATGGTGAGCTGGCGGGCCAGCTCCAGGGGGTGCAGCGCGAGGGGGTGCCAGCTGCACCTGTCGGGGGGGGTCGCGAGCGAGCGACTCACCAGTCGGTAGAGCTGGAACTCGAGGATGGTGAGCTGGCGGGCCAGCTCCAGGGGGTGCAGCGCGAGGGGGTGCCAGCTGCACCTGTCGGGGGGGGTCGCGAGCGAGCGACTCACCAGTCGGTAGAGCTGGAACTCGAGGATGGTGAGCTGGCGGGCCAGCTCCAGGGGGTGCAGCGCGAGGGGGTGCCAGCTGCACCTGTCGGGGGGGGTCGCGAGCGAGCGACTCACCAGTCGGTAGAGCTGGAACTCGAGGATGGTGAGCTGGCGGGCCAGCTCCAGGGGGTGCAGCGCGAGGGGGTGCCAGCTGCACCTGTCGGGGTCGGCCACGTGGCGCAGCACGTGCGGCGGCGCGCGGTCGAACACGTGCGCCACGCCCGCGCCCAGCCCGCTCTCCGCCTCCACGCTCTGCGGTCACACACCACTGCATCTAACTCTAACTCCAAATGCGTTTATTTCAATAAAATCACTAGGATCACTTTGAAACGTCTTAGAAACTACATAGGTGGAGCTACGCCTGTTCCTCGCAACCAAGCCTACAAGAATCAGGCAACAAACACGACTTTTTTTCGTCTACCATTGTACACATCTTCTCAGATCTCCGAGCGGCCAGATCCTTGATGACTTGGCCAGATGTTTAAAGGGTCACTCCTCTGACTGACCGCTTAAACAACTTCATTATTTTAACCAACTTTTGGCTTTACATCATGTTCAAGCCATGAAAAGAGAACTGGCCAAGTTCAAGCCATGAAAAAAGAACTGGCAAAGTTCAAGCCATGAAAAGAGAACTGGCCAAGTTCAAGCCATCAAAAAAGAACTAGCCAAGTTCAAGCCATGAAAAGAGAACTGGCCAAGTTCAAGCCATGAAAAGAGAACTGGCCAAGTTCAAGCCATGAAAAGAGAACTGGCCAAGTTCAAGCCATGAGAAGAGAACTGGCCAAGTTCAAGCCATGAAAAGGGAACTGGCCAAGTCCAAGCCATGAAAAGGGAACTGGCCAAGTCCAAGCCATGAAAAGAGAACTGGCCAAGTTCAAGCCATGAAAAAAGAACTGGCCAAATTCAAGCCATGAATAAAGAACTGGCCGAGTTCTAGCTCTGATAAAAGAACTAGCGACACAGCAGCCGCGTGTTGTATTACACGACACATTCGGAGGAACTTTGGACACCCTTGTTGACGCCTTGTTGTAGCTTCGTGACGTCATCCAGGGGCGGTGCGGCGCGGGGAGAGAGGCGAGTGCGACCCCACAAGACAATTCCCCAACCGCCGCGGTCGCGAGCGCACCTAGCATTTTATATAACTGCTACGTTCCTACCTAGCATATCATTATAAAGTTTTATAAATACATACATACATACATAAAATCACGCCTGTTTCCCAGAGGGGTAGGCAGAGACCACGGTTTTCCACTTGCTACAATCCTGACATACCTCTTTTGCTTCATTCACTCTCATCACATTCCTCATACATGTTCGTCGGTTTAGGGTACTCATGACCTGGCCTTTTTCCAAAACGTCACCGATTTGGTCACAAAACGTACGCCTAGGTCTTCCCCTTCTAACGGTCCCATTCACACTCGCCTTGTACACCTGTTTCGTCAATCTTCTTTCGTTCATTCTCTCTACTTGACCAAACCATCTCAGCATACCTTTCTCAATCCTCATCACTACGTCATCTTTCACTCCACAACGCTCTCTTATCACACTGTTCCTCACTCTATCTTTCAAAGTTACTCCACACATACTTCGCAAAGCTCTCATTTCCACTGCATTTATCCTACTTTGATACTTTTTCTGCCATACCCAACTTTCACTTCCAAACATTAGTGTCGGCACTAACACTCCTCCATGCACAGCCAGTCGTGCCTTTTTGGACACTTTCCGACTGCTCATAAAGGCATGTAATGCCCCATTCACTTGATTTCCAGCATTCACTCTTCTTTCAATATCACTCTCGTGCTTCCCATCTCTTGTAAACAAAGTCCCCAGGTATACAAACTCATTCACTTGTTCAACTCTTTCTCCACCAATCAGAATATTACAAACTGTCACGCATTCATCTCTTTCAAAAACCATTAGTTTTATAAATATAAAACGTAATTAAAAACATAAAAGAAGAAACAGTATTTCCATTACAAGACACCCGTTGCTGGTTACCTTCCTGTGCAGTATCTTGAGCACGCTCTGCACCCACTTCCTCATGGGCTTGCCGTCGACGGACTCGAGGAAGGCGCGCAGGCGCGCCAGCAGCGCCGGCTCCCGCTCGAAGTCGTAGAAGTGCTGGTCCACCCAGTGCCGGATCACGTTTATCACCCTGCACACGACAAACGCAGCAAACTTCACAATTCAGAATGTATCTCAGCCAAAAGTGAAGATCGCAGCCAAATAACATTATTTGTTTTCAAATAGTGTTGTGTTCCTGCGATGATTACTTAAGCTACCCTTACACCTAAGCTGTATCCATGTACATGTTGGCAATAAATGAATGAATAATATGAGTAAGGTTGCCAGAGCTCTTTAGGGGGAGGAGGGTTAGGGGTCGGCAACGCGTGCGTGATGCCTCTGGTATTGCAAGCGCTCATAGGCTACGGTAACCGCTTACCAACAGGTGGGCCGTATGCCTGTTTGACACCTAAGTAGTATAAAAAAAATGTAAGTCATAAATAACATTATTCATCATTTTAGCCGTACGACGTCCACTGCTGAAAATGGCCTCACCCACAGACAAAGCGAAATCCTTAGCATGTGGGGGGATTTGCCCATACTCACCACGCTGGGCATGCGGGTTGGCGAGTTAAGTTAGAGCTATCGTCGTTAAAATGAGTGACGCTGCTGCCCATCCCCTAGCTTTTTTCCCTTAGTCGCCTCTTACGACATCCGCGGATAGGTAGATATAGAAGGGGCCTATTTTCTTCAACCGGGGCCACGGTCATACATTTAAGAATATACCTAGAGTTGTTACAACCTGTAAGCGATTGTAACAGCTCTATCTTCTTACTACTTCTGGGTATTCAATCTCAGCCTGTTTCCCAGTTGCCATATCCTAATAAGGTACGGAAGCCTCAGGGCGCGAGTTCTAAAAATATAGTTTTTTTTTATATTCCGGACATATCACACACGGTCAACTGATCCCAAACTAGGCATAGCCTGTACTATGGGTACCAGAGACTGATATACATAATAGATTTATATTTAACACACAGACACAGAACAAACATCTGTGTTAATGAAATTGTATTTTTCTTGTAATCTCCTATTTTTTCCAAATTTTTCTATGTAGTGTACATGGACCAGGCCCAGAATGAAATGGCTCCTTTAATCAAAACGACATGTAACATGTAGCTTAGCTTTGTGTTAATCACACAAATGTTTGTCCAGTGCGGGAATCGAGCCCGCGACCTCTAGCGCAGAAGGCAGAGTTACTACCAACTGAGCTATGAGGCCAGTTGCTCGCACTTGACCGTATTTATTTCCCTTATTCACCTCTTATGACATCCAAGGTTAGTTAGAATTCAGCCAGGGGGCCACCGGGGCGTTAACAATACAATACGATAACTTTATATCAGGCAACAATAGAATAAAAATCAGATGGATTTTTTTTGCTTGGAATTTTTAAGCTCACCTAAACTTGACAGGCTGCTGGAACTCCTTCCGGTACCGCTTCCAGTCCTCCCGGGCGGTGTTCTTGCTGAGTTTCTCTGCGTCGCTGCTCGCTATGCTCTCTATACTCTCTCCTGTGGAAATAAACACACACTTTATACTAGTGGCAACCCCGCTCCGTTCGCGAGAACTTATTTTCATGAATTAAAAAAAAACCGGACATATTCACAAGGTCAACTGATCCCAAACTAGGCATAGCGGTACCAGAGACTGATATACATAATAGATAAATATTTAACACCCAGAATTAGAATTAGAATTAGAATTATTTATTTCAGTTAAAACAGCAAGCTTACAGTATATACCAAAGTGCCTACTGTCTAAAATTAAAACTTAAAAATACTCTTAGCGAATTAAATATAGTACAAATGTTATCATTAAAGATGTCGACATGTTGGACCTCGTGCACATAGGCATTTAAAAGAGTGAGAGCTCTTAGCGTTGGCGCGTATGAGCGTGACAAGTTCGCGGTGTGTGACAGGCGAACAGTTGATGTCGACGGCGGCCACAGCGCACGTAATTGTCAGGCACACATAGTGGCATCATGCTCAAAGCGGTCGGATTATTCACTTTGTTTCGCAGAATAAGACAATAGTGTATAGCTAGCTGTAATTTTCTCCTTAGTTCCAGCGTATCCAGGCCGATCATACCCGTTACAAATAGAGAAGGGAAAAGGTACGGGTAGTATCCGTACATTCTTTTATACACGTATCTGCCAAACTTACGCTGGAGTCTTTCGATCAACACCGTGTACTTAGCCTCTCGCGGATCCCAGCCTATTGCGCTTAACTCTAGTTTGCTTCTAACGAAAGCATTGTAGAGCATAATCGCAACTCCTACGTCCAGACACAGAACAAACATCTGTGTTAGTCACAAATGTTTGTCCAGTGCGGGAATCGAGCCCGCGACCTCTAGCGCAGAAGGCAGAGTTACTACCAACTGAGCTATGAGGCCTGTATATTCAACTATATTAAAATGTATGGTTTAGACTGTGTTGTTTGTCAGTCAGTCTGTCAGTCGGTTAACTTAAGAGTTATGCCTAATTACACCTATTATACCTAAAAAATACTAAATTTTCTTATATCCCAAAATGTTCTCTGACAGGACTCAAACCTGGGACCTAATTATGAAAATGCATGAAGACCTGATAGAAAATATTTTGCCTAATTACGATGGGTTAAACACTTTCTCTTTATAAATATATAATTTGCTATTATAATTTGTCTATAACCCATTTATTGTTGTAACAGTCAAGGTACCTTCCTACTTACAGGATTTTATCTAATAATAATATGTAACTTTTTTGATCATTCAGCTTTTGTAACAATAAATAAACTTTGAAACTTTGAAATCTTACCAAAATAATGTTGATACTTTACCTATATCGATTTCGAGTAACGATGAGTTAGGACTGTGGTCCTTTTTAGGCGTCTTGATCCTTGGTACTGGCGTGCGCAAAGGAGTTTATGGTTAACTAATATACATGGAGATTCATAATATGTACGATATCCCAAAAGCGGCTTTATTCTACAGCTAATTGGCAATAAACTTAGTTCTACTACATTTGGAAATTCAACATTTTGCATTTCAAAAACTCTATGTAAAAATCAGCTGTTTTGGGGTCGAATCAGTTCAAAATCTATTTAGCTGTTTTAGGTAGTTTAATGTCGAAATTATCTTTTTGTTTAAAAATTTGTTATAAAGATAATAAAAGGCCAAAAACAATTAATTTGAAAAAGTTTAACATACCATGTAGCCGCACCAAACTTTCGAATCCTACTAATATTATAAATACGAAAGTTTGTGAGGATGTTTGTGTTTCAATCACGCCCAAACGGCCGAACGGATTTGGGTGAAACGACATGGGAAATCGTGGGCCCCAACCTGCAGTTATTTGATGAGTTAATTAATTCATTTTGTTAATTTAAAGTAGTAGTTTTAGTCATGAAAAGCTCTAAAGCAGTGGAGTTATATTAAACGCTGAAAATAGTCATTTCCGCAGTGCAGCGTTACAAAACCCTACCCGGTTTTGTTTCGCTGCACTATAACAATCGAAGAAAAGCGTTCGTAGTAAGAAGGTAGCATAAACATAACACGGAAATGACTATTTTCAGCGTTTAATATAACTCCACTGCTTTAGAGCTTTTCATGACTAAAACTACTACTTTAAATCAATTGTTTTTGACTGTCACAATAAACCATTGTCATTTGTGACTTGCAGATTCCGTTTCAGTTTTTAGCACAGAGTACTTTTATATATATACCGGTTTTTAGTTTTTGAGTAAAAAATGGAAATTCTTAATTGCCAATTGCACTATTGCTTGAGGCTCAAGATTCCGACGATTCCTGGTACAAGACCAGCCACCGGTAATCCTTAATACTGTCGCATCTTGGTTAACCTCATCAGGTAAGTTTCTACATTTTCCTAAGTAATATTATTTTACGATTCATGAAACTTCGCAGAACCGATAACCGTTGGGGAGTAAAGGTTCTCGAATGGCGACCACGAACCGGGCGACGCAGTGTTGGAAGGCCCCCCACCCGATGGACCGATGACATTGTAAAGGTTGCGGGAAGTCGGTGGATGGAGTAGGCTCAAGACCGTTCGTCGTGGAACTCTTTGGGGGAGGCCTATGTCCAGCAGTGGACTTCTACAGGTTGTTGATGATTAAAATGCCATTTTGCAGTGTCTTTACAGTTTTTGCTTGCATCATATTTTAAGTATTATTCAATTTATAGAAGCATTAGGTACATATTTCATCAAGTGTAGCGTGTGCTGCCCTTAGATCATTTGTTGAAGCTCACATTTGTCTTCTTTTTTTTAACATTTTTATAAGCTCTTATTTATTAGGGATTATAATTAGATAACTTTTCTTTTGAGCCTCACCTAGTTCGATCGGCACCACACTGAAGCTTTAAATTCCATTTTGTGAAAAAGGATCATCGAAAAAAATGTGCGTCACGCGCGCCGTGTTTGTTGCCTGATTCTTGTAGGCTTGGTCGCGAGGAACAGGCATAGCTTCACCTAGTTTCTAAGACGTTTCAGAGTGATCCTAGTGATTTTATTGAAATAAATGCCTTTTGACTTTGACTTTGACCACGAACCGGGCGTCGCAGTGTTGGAAGGCCCCACACCCAATGGACCGATGACATTGTAAAGGTTGCGGGAAGTCGGTGGATGGAAGTTCGTGGAACTCTTTGGGACAGGCCTATGGCTTATGGCCAGCAGTGGACTTGTACAGGTTGTAGTAGAGTGGGATAGTAACCGTGCTTGGGCGCGTCGTAGACGTCCCCGGGCTCGGGGATGCGGAAGCGCTCCACGAGCAGGTCGAGCAGCTCGCCGGCGGAGCAGAAGGAGCGGTAGGTGGTGAGGAAGGTGCGCACCAGGTTCAGGTCCGCGTAGATGTGGAACGTCACGCGCTCGATCAGCTTCAGCAGCGTCGCGCCCTGACCAAGACAAACAATACATTCAACTTTCATTTTATTTCTTAGTGATAGGGTTATCACCCTAGTTTTGTTACTTCTTACCTACTTTTGTTTTGTTTCCTCCCTACCTTTTGTATTGTAACCTGTACCTTGTCTTTTTTTTTTTTTTTTTTTTTTTATTAGTTTGTTCTGTGCTTGTGTGTCCAAAATAAATGTATTTTCTTTCTTTCTTTCTTTCTAAGAAATAACCCGGAAAAGGGCCTGTGACGGTCGGTCAAAGAATCAGTGTAGTGAAAGGATTAAAGTGCGTTTTCCGGGTAACCATACCTGGTCACTGACCTACTGACATGATGACCAAGAAAGGTTCGGTGACACGACAAGAAGAACAACGAACAGTTTACCATCCTGTATTAGGTCAGTGACATTAGAGTGTGGTCAGTAAGCAGGTTGAGGTACAGTGGCCCTGACAAGATCTTATGACCATCGGTCGGATGGTTAAGAATCAGGTACGGATGGTACCACTGGATGGTGCTACGCCCTATAAAGGTTGCTGGGAGCGGACGGCCCCCCCACTAGATGGTGCTACGACCTAATAAAGGTTGCTGGGAGCGGACGGCCCCCCACTAGACGGTTCTATGGGCCTATGTTCAGCACTGAACGTTCCGTGGCTGAACAGGCGACGGCGCTGTTCAGCACTGAACGTTCCGCGGCTGAACAGGCGACGGCGCTGTTCAGCACTGAACGTTCCGCGGCTGAACAGGTAGTGGCGCACACCTTGATGAGCGGCACGTTGTACTGCGGGCTGTGGTCCTCCAGCACGATGTTGTCGGGCGCGTCGGGCACCGCGAACCGGTACAGCGCCGCCGGCGGCAGCTGCAGCGGGTGCCGTTTCTCCAGGTCCAGCAGGATGCTGAAACACATCACACTCTACATATGGCTGATTTATAACATGTATATCATCCTGATAGGGGGTAATCCTACTAATATTATAAATGCGAAAGTTGGTGATGATGTTGATGATGAAAAACATCCAATAGTCACATACACATTCTTGACCCCACACTAGGCTTCCCTGTGTCGTGGGTATCAGAAAGTGTGTGTGTGGTATTTATATTCGTGAGAACATGTAATTGGCTCTCTAAAGCTAAGCAAATGTTCAATAAAATGTAATTAAGCTGTTGGTTCTCCAAAAAATAAATAACCAAGAAAGGACCAGTGGCACGAGAAGCTGGTTGGCGGCGGTTACCTGTCGAGGCTGCGGTCCAGCATGGGCTTGGTGTTGAGCATGACGAGGTCGCACATCCAGTTCCGCTTCTCCGCGGAGGAGCCGCACGCCACCGCCACGCAGGCGCCGCCGCGCGGCACCAGCTCCACCACGTGCCGCCACTCTGCAACCCACAAACATTCATTTCAAGTAGAGGTTCGTATTAGGTTTTCAACCCTGGTTTTCGCATCAGACTATACGTACCTAGAACGAATTTACGCGGCACCTGTTGGTGGTAAGGTTACCAGAGCTCGTTAAGAAGGGCAACGCGTGCGCGATGGCTCTGGTATTGCAAGCGGTGACAGGCTAACCACTCACCATCTGTATCGGGCTTGTCTACGAGCTCCATTTTCCTGACATGCAGTTTTTCCTTCAGCTTCAGCTGCTGCATGCCGCTCGAGAAGCTGCCGCCGCTCCCACTGTTACCTACACCCACCTGTAAATATGCGATAATTTTTTGCAACACTTTGGTATTCAAACATAATTAAAAGTTAATAGTCAAGTGTACAATAAATAAAGACGATCATGTGCGAGAACTTGCGCCCTGAGGCTTCCGTACAAGGGATCAGAAAAACAAAATTCCAAGTGTAGAATGTATCCTACCTGAATATATTAAATTTGTGTACAAATTGAATATATTCAGATCTCCAAATATTTAATTTCTATGCAAGAAATAATTTTTTAGGAGCCCCCGTTTTTGAGAAAAGCATTGTTCTATTTTCGCAGAAATTCGTACATATAAATAAATATTCCGGACATATTCACACGGTCAACTGATCCCAAACTAGGCATAGCCTGCACTATGGGTACCAGAGACTGATATATATAATATAATAGATACATATTTAACACCCAGACACAGAACAAACATCTGTGTTTATCACACAAATGTTTGTCCAGTGCGGGGATCGAACCCGCGACCTGTAGCGCAGAAGGCAGAGTTACTACTAACTGAGCTATGAGGCCAGTCCATATGGTAGAATGTTTGCGATTCCCTGGCCACAAGTTGCCATAAAAAAAAGTAAATCAAACACTGTCACGCCTATTTCTTTTGCCTGTTGACAGTCGATCAGTGTCAATTTTATCGCAACTTGTGGCCACCAAAACCCAAACATTCTACCATAAGTACGAATTTTTCGCAAAAATGGGGGCTTATTTTTTGTGTAGAAAATAAATATTTGGAGTTCTCTACCCGAACATATTCAAAGTCAAAGTCAAAGTATAATTTATTGCTTGAAATACATGTCATAAAGATGTCAATTACTATATACTATTGAATCAATGTATTCTACCTATATCTAGGCATGCAATATTTAATTTACAATCTTAATAAAATTTAATTAATAACAAAAAATAACAAATAATAATAAAAAATAGAAGAAAAAGAATGTCATTATGAACTAATTAAAATATGCTCATTCAATTTGTGTTGGTTAGATTTTTTGATGAATAAAAAACCAATAATGGACATCGCCTTTCCTTTTTTATATAATTCCCGACGTTTTGACTGTGTTGCAACAAACGCGGTCGCGGGCGGATAGAATTTTTATTATCTTTGATAGAACAAGTATTCGTTTCAGTCCAGTATACCAGGTACGGAGCACGTTGTCCGCACGTCCGTCCGCACCGCATGGTTCCAACGGAAGACCAGCGTAGTGCTGCCAACACGGCACAACAAATGCTGAGTTGGACTCCAATTTGTGACGAAGCGTGGACTGGGTGCTAGGACACACATTCTTACAACTTGTACCTTTTTTCTTGTTTTTTATTTGCCTGTGTTTTTTGTTTTTTGTTTCTTTTTTGTTGTTTTTGCTTTGTCAACATTTCTGTTGTTATTATTATTATTGTTTTTTCTGTGTGTCTCATTGTTGTTTTGTCGTCACAAATAAATGTCTTTTCTTTCTTTCTTTCTTTCTTTCTTTGTATTCTGCACTTACCAGGCTAGTGACGGGTTTGCAAAGCAGCATGAGTCCATCGAACAGGTAGGCGCGTCGCTCCGCTAGCCGCTTGCCGGGCCCGATCTTAGACACCGTGTCCTCTGACAACACACAATACATTAATCCTACTAATCATTATTATTATTAAAGCCTTTTATTAATCCATTGAATATTAAAATAAATATAAGTTTGCTTTATCTAGGAGGCTGGTGGATGAGACCAATGACCGAAGGGCTGGTGCTTACCTCGGACAAAGGATCAGTATAGCGATCCAACGAGGTAACGTCGCCAGCCTTTTGGGCACGCTGCCTGTGGTTGGTGATCTGAACTCTGTTTTCTACTTGTAGTCGTAGTCGTAGAAAACAGAGTTCATTTCTAGTATAATATTATTTTAGTTTAATTTACAACTGTTATTATTATTATTTTTCTGTCTAATATAAGTATAGATTTATGATAAATCACTAGATTTTTTTTATTTATTTATTTATTTATTTAATCTTTAATGCACACAAAAAACAATGTACAAAAAGGTGGGCTTAATGCCAAGGCATTATCTACCAGCCAGCCTGATTGGGTAGAAACAGGAGGTATGCATGCTTTTAGTTGTTTTTTTTTTTTCATTAAATTAAATTATTCTTCATTCTATCAGTAGGTTTCTATTTTCATTCAAGGATCTCCATCCGAGTATAGGCCTCCTAATAATCATAATGATATTATAAATGCGAAAATTTAGGATGTTTAGATGTTTGTTATTCAATCAAACCGTAACGGCTCAACCGATTTCGTTGAAACTTGGAATATAATACAGAGTTCTTTACTTAGAATAGCATATAGGCTACTTTTTGTGTTTTATGTGCTTTTCTGTATAGGTACAACAAATAATTAAGACTGAAAACATGAACTATTTATTGTCCACAGAGTACATACAAGGTACATAATATGTATGCCATCCCGAAAGGTGCTTATTCTACATCCAAAGTTTGTTCTACGACTTTTGGAAATTCCACATTTTTCATTGAAAAAACTCAGCGAAAATCAACTATTTTGGGGTCAAATCAGGTGAAACTCAATGAATCGGCTGTTTTATATAGCAATCTTGATTCCGAACTTCTTGTACGTTTAGTTATTAGTTCTGAAAATACCAAAAAAACCTTATTTGAGAAAGTTTATGAAAAAAAATATATTTTTTTTTTGCTAATAGTTGTTCGGGCCTAGTACTCCAAAGCGCATCAATCAACGTCAAAATGACAGCGACTGTCACTAGCGGCTGTCAACTACCGGCGTCTTTGCCGGCATAACCAAAACCTGTGTAAAATGACTAGCATCTAATTTTGTAACGAGAATAATCTTTTCAGTCCAGTCCATCCTAAGGTTGCCTGGCAGAAATCGCTCTTAGCGATAAGGCCGCCCATTGTATTGCCGTGAAAATTTGTAATTGTGATCTTATGTATTATTTCCGTATGGTGATCAATAAAGTGTTATCTATCTATCTAACTGGCCTCATAGCTCAGTTGGTAGTAACTCTGCCTTCTGCGCTAGAGGTCGCGGGTTCGATTCCCGCACTGGACAAACATTTGTGACTAACACAGATGTTTGTTCTGTGTCTGGGTGTTAAATATATATATCTATTATGTATATCAGTCTCTGGTACCCATAGTACAGGCTATGCCTAGTTTGGGATCAGTTGACAATGTGTGATATGTCCGGAATATTTATTATTATTTATATTTATTATCTATTTATCTATAATTTTCATATTATACAGAGTATTTCCCTATTGTCTGTGTTCATAATTTAATTACAAGAGATAGACACAACATAGTGTTTATTTTCGTTGATAGAATAACCCCCTTTCGGGATGGTATACATGTTATGAATGACCTTGTACACATAGACATAGTGAGTGGGTTACCTTACCTCTGATGAACTCGTTGCAGCAGTGCGCCACGAGGCTGGGGTCCCAGTTGTCCACGGTGCGCGCCAGCTCCGAGCACTTCTCCAGCGCCAGCGCGCGCCGCGCCCGCATCGCCATCCGCAGCGTGTCCCTGCGAACAAACTCAAACTCAAAAGACCTTTATTTCAATCAAATCACTAGGATCACTTTGAAACGTCTTAGAAACTAGGTGAAGCTATGCCTTTTCCTAGCGAACAAGCCTAGAAGAATCAGGCAACAAACACGGCTTGGTGCCTATCATTTTTTTCGATGATCCCTTTTCACAAAATGGAATTTAAAGCTTCAGTGTGGTTCCGATCGAACTAGGTGAGGCTCAAAAGAAAAGTAATCTAATTATAATCCCTAATAAATAAGAGCTTATAAAAATGTGAAAAAAAAAGAAGACAAATGTGAGCTTCAACAAATGATCTAAGGGCAGCACACGCTACACTTGATGAAATATGTACCTAATGCTTCTATAAAATTGAAGAACCGCACCACTGTTACTACTGTTGCACAGGTACTGATACAAACTAAGTGTTTTGATTGCTACCTATCTAATTGTACCTATTTATTATAATGTACCTACTAATAACATATGGCATCGTCTTATGGATATGAATGACATGGCGGTGGGGGTACTTATCGAATTTTTAATAATAAAAAATGACGTAAAAACCTGTGGAAGGTGTGGAAGGTTTATATAATTTAAAGTGCACAGTCTTACATTTTAAAACTAAATGTAACAAAGGTTTTAATCTTAAAATAAAAACATGTTCATTAGTTTGAACAATCATCATTATCATAATTTCAGCCGTTCGATGTCCACTGCTGAACATGGCCTCCCCCACAGACAGAGCAAATTCCTTATCATGTGGGGGGATTTGCCCATACTCACCACGCTGGGCATGCGGGTTGGCGAGCGCAGTTAGAGCTATCGTTGTTAAAATGAGGGACGCTGCTGCCCATCCCCTAGCTTTTATCCCTTAGTCGCCTCTTACGACATCCGCGGATAGGTAGATATGGAGGGGCCTATTCTTTAGCCGGGGCCACCACGGCCAGTTGTTGTGTTATGTGTGTTTTCCTTCATTCACCGTTTATAACATGATGTACAAAGAACAAAATGTGAAAATGTGTTTGTAACTTGATGTTGGGGAACAAAGGTTCTCGAGTGGCGACCACGAACCGGACGACGCAGTGTTGGAAGGCCCCCCACCCGATGGACCGACGACATTGTTAAAGTTGCGGGAAGTCGGTGGATGGAAAAGGCTCAAGACCGTTCATCATGGAACTCTTAGGGGGAGGCCTATGTTCAGCGGTGGACTTCATGAGGCTGATGATGATGATGATGATGAACATGATGTACTTACACTTTTGGTCCGTTTCCTAACGCCTTTATAAGTAGTTTCTTGATCGGATGAAGATTACATTCCACCTGAAAAAATAATTTGTTATAATTAATTGTGAGTACACAAAAGTTTGCATAAACTGTCTGATAAACACTTAGTCATCCTTTATTATGTCAGTGAACAGGTCGAGGTATGGTGGCTGGTTAGTACCTGCTTAAAGCTCTTCCGGTCGTAATTAGCCAGTGCAGTGGTTAGTGACCAAATTTGCTAGTGACCGGATTGGCTAGTAGCCGGTTAGTACCTGCTTAAGGCTCTTCCGGTCGTCATTAGCCAGTGCAGTGGTAAATGATTTATGTATCTTTTCTATCATCTATCTAGTGACCGGAATGGTTAGTGATCGGATTGGTTAGTAGCCGGTTAGTACCTGATTGAAGCTCTCTCGGTCGTCATTAGCCAGTGCAGTGGTTAGTGACCGGATTGGTTAGTGACTAGATAGGTTAGTAGCCGGATAGTACCTGCTTGAAACTCTCTCGGTCGTCATTAACCAGTGCAGTGGTTAGCGACCGGATTGGTTAGTGACTAGATAGGTTAGTAGCCGGATAGTACCTGCTTGAAGCTCTCTCGGTCGTTATTAGCCAGTGCAGTGGTTAGTGACCGGATTGGTTAGTGACTAGAAAGGTTAGTAGCCGGCTAGTACCTGCTTGAAGCTCTCTCGGTCGTCATTGGCGGGTGCGATCTGCAGCAGCGCCAGCACGTAGCTGTGGTAGAGGAAGACGTGTGCGACGGGCGCCAGCAGCAGCCGAGGCAGGTAGTACTTGACGGCCAGCCTGAACCCGTGCCCCGCGGTGTCGAGCCGCTCCGCTAGCTGTGAGCACGCGATAACAATCATATTTAAATAGGTTAAGGTACATCATTGACGTACCACGTTGTGTCGCCCGCGTGATGTCACCCTGTTAGGTCCAATCTGAAAACCAGCTGAGACTTGGACCTAGTTTTTTAATCTGCCTTCTTGTTGTGTTCGTGAATGTAATTTTAATTTTCTTTTCATTTTTGTTGTGTTTTTAATATTTTTGTACTGTGTATGTGTGTGTCAAATAAATAAAATCTTATTCTTATTCATCATCATCAATTACCTGTAGAAGTCCACTGCTGGACACACTGTACTTGCGGGTTAGAGCTATCGTTGCTATAATAGGGGACGCTGCTACCCATCCCCTAGCTTTTTTTCCACATACGACATCCCTGGGTAGGAGGTATGGAGGGGCCTAATATTCAGCCAGGGCGACAACGGCCAGGGTGTTATTAAGAATAAAAATTAGCAACAGGTCCCTGGTCTCTGGTCAAGCCTGTAACACGGTGACCAGGAGCACACCAGTGTGGCACTCACCACGGGATCGTCCACGATGTTCTGCAGCGCGTCCCTCGACTCCTTGCGCGTGACGATGTTGGCGTAACGGACATACGCGCGAAACTCCTCCACTTCCGCTAATTCTGCAAAACATTATAAAATATAATTTCCTCACTCACTGGCCACTTGCTTGTCGTGTCACTGGATTTTGCTTGGTCATCCTGTATAAGGTCAATGACCAGGTTGAGGTATGGTGGCCCTGAAAAGGGCCTATGACCGTCGGTGTAAGAATCAGTGTAGTGAAAGGATTAAAGTGCGCCTCTTAGAGGCTCCTTTCGTGCTCATGTCACATGTTTAGGTTATAGGACATGCATGTTTCCTCACGATGTTTTCCTTCACCGTTTAAGAGAACTAGTATAGCGCACATATATTTTCCGAATGTAAAATCCATTGATGCATGACCGAGATTCAAACTGATAACTGCGGGGGACAGCGAAATTTTTCTCCCTCCAAATAGGAGCAGCCCAGCTGGAAAGTACCTCCGCTTTACAGAAGATCGCAGCCAAATAACATTATTTGGGTCAAATAGCGTTGTGTTCCTGCGGTGAAAAGTTTCCAGAGATCTAAGAGGGTGCAAGCGTTCATAGGCTACGGTAACCACTTACCCACAGGTGGGCCGTAAGCTTGTTTGCTACATTAGTGGTGTAAAAAAGAACCCTGTACCTTCAAAACAGCTGCCGATGTAGGGTGTGGGAGAGTCCTCCGACATTTCGATGGCGTCCTCCAAGTTGCCCAGCAGGGTGACCGTCAGCTCGTAGATGTCGACAATGTTGCCGAATATTAACGATATAGCCTGCAACAAACAATTCATTTTAAAAACAAAAACAGACTTTACATTTTAGGAAATAATATGTATATAATAATAATATAATAATATGTACCCCCCGACACAACACAAAAAGAAAAAAAGGCAGACAGCTCCAAAGATGGTCTGATGACATAAAGAAAATCACTGGCCCACTTTGGACAAGACTGGCAGGAGATAGGGAAGAATGGAAAAAGCTGGAGGAGGCTTTTGTGTCATAGACACGCTAAACAATGTAGAGAAATTAATAGTTATATAACAATACCCATGTATGTTTAGCAATAAAGGCTTTGAAATTGAAAATGTATAAAGTGATTCATAGTAACTATAAAGAAAGGGGCATATTATTTTAACAAAAACAAAGAATATTTTACAGGAAAATATATCAAAATATTTAAAAAATACCCGATTTTTTTTAAATTAGCCGTTTTTGGTATTCTTTTCCGTTTACCCGTTCCGTCCGTCCCGTCCCGTTCCATCCCACCTGTTCTGTTGAGTAGTTCTGTTGACAGAACTACTGGGATTTTTCCCCCCATTAGTTCTGTGACTTAAAAGACTATGCTTTACACCTGACTTTTATCTCTACTATACCCACTACTACTTTTTTTTAAGTAATTCTGATGACAGAAAAGTTTCAAGTCCTCGGATATTTTCCATTGTGGTAAATCGACATTCAAACGCGAAATTTTAAAGATGCTTATTGACTGGACTTATTGGGTGGTCATTGAACACTATTAAGCCTTAGCCACTATTAGGTTGAAACAACCTAACGTGTAGCTGTTTGTAAAATCTATTGCTATATTCACATCCATTATACACATGTCAAATCAGTGACGGTCGTAATTAGTAAATGTATTAGCTAAAAAAATTAAATCCTTTATTGGCTTTAAGTAAAGTGAATTAATTAAGTTGTTGTTACTGAAAAAAAATCCACAGCTCTTAGGAATATCCTAAGAGCTGTGGATTTTTTTTCAGTAATAAAATAAAGAACTACTGGTAATTTCTCCGCATTAGTCTGGGATTTTAAAAGTAAGTGCCAGTACTTGACAATTGATTGCAATAGTTTGAATCACAATAGAACTAGTCAACAGAACAAGGGAGAATTGTATTCCCATTTGTTTTGTGGACAGAACTAATCAGAAAAAAAATCCTAGTAGTTCTGTCAACAGAACAGGTGGGAGTAAACGTTCTTTTCGTCTTTATAAGTAATCCTTAAGACACTAAGATACTACTTTCTAAAACAACGAAATAATAGAGTTCTAACTGATTTAGTCACAAAATGGACAGGCTACTTTTAATCAGGACTGACCCTGGTGTCGGAGTGCAGGATGTTCTCGAGCTCGTCCTTGAAGACGCGGATGATGAGGTTGAGGTCGCGCAGGAAGCCCTTCTCGTCCGCCACCAGGTCGCGCACCAGCTCCGCGTACGTCAGCGAGCCTCGCCGCCCCTCCGCGCGCCCCGAGCCGCCGCCCTCCGCCGGCGCCTCCCACTCCTGGTAGAACATGTCCATCAGCACCTGCAACAACGATTACCACTGCATTATTGTACCCCAGTTAATATATGTGAACATACAGATTTTAGGGTTCCGTGCCTCGTTTTATATTTTATTTATTTACTTCTATCGCATTAATTAAGAATAAGAATAATTTTTATTTACAAAAAAAGAAATTTTACAAGACTTAATTAACAATAAAAAAGTCACACTTCCTACACTTGAGATTCGTGTACGAGACGAGTATGGTACGAAACCCTGTGAGGGTTAAGGTAGAAAAATAGACGACTAAGTAGTCGTCTATTTTTTAAGCGTTCCAAAAAGTTATTTCACCCCTACCTCCCATCAAATCGAGTGGCGAAAAGGGCCTTTCGGAAATATTAAGAGGAAATAACTTCGGAACCCTTGACTGTACGAGGTCCATTACGCACCTGGTAATTTTTTTATTCTTTGAGTATGTACATACCTTGTCAGCGCACATGGCAGTCTTGATATCCCGACAAGTTACGGTCTCGTAGCCAGACTTCTGCGATATCTTCTTGACGAAGTTCCCCGCGAGCTTGAAGATGTCTGCGCTCACGTACTCCAGGATCGCGGTCATGAATACTGACACTGACATGTCGATCTTGTACAGCAGTACCTCCTGGAATTATGAAGATGTGGAATTATGTCATGTGAGCATTATTTTCCGTCAATCATTACATCCTACTAATATTATAAATGCGAAAAAGTTTTTTTGTTGTTCAATCACGCCGTAATGGCTGAATTTTGATGAAACCATTTTCTTCACCTTTATTGAAACTGACGTCGATGAACAGAGAATGTTCACACCGTTTGTAGTGGCATTTTGGGGGCGGTTTATGGAGCTCAGGCTAAAGATGATGACGATAGAGGTATCATACCTTCTGTAGCATGGTATGCACTTTGTCGTGCGGCAAGACCGCGCGGCGGCGGCGCGCGGCCACGCAGTCACGTGCGTCCTGCAGCGCCCACTTGTCCAGCGGCGAGGGGAAGGTGCGACCAACGCGCTCCTCCACATCCTGACCGGTACAGAGATAGTAAGGCGGGAGACCATAATTTACAGCCGTTAATTTACGCCCCGATATTACACGGCCCGGTAAAAAGAAGCCAGTCTCAGGCAGATGTCAGGTACTGTTCAAACAAATATTTCACGGCCTGACATTTAAAGCCAAGGTGCTCTTATTAGGCTGTGCATTATCGGGTCGTCCAATATAGACTTAGACAGACATTTATTTACTAACTTGGCACACAATACCTATAATAATATAGGCAAGATATAGTTATAAAGTTGTAAATAAGACAAAAAGAACACGAGAAATGTTATTGTGCACCACAACAGCAAAAAGGTTCTTCTCAGCATTAATGCCTTACCACTGAGGAGTATTTAGGCGATGGTATTCTGCCCAAACCATTATTTATAGTCACTTGACCTTGTAAGACTTCAAAGTTGTGTGTATTAGGTCTCATTTCACCAACGTACCTATTATCTTAACCCCAGCTCATCGGGCCACTATGCCACTGAGTTGATTGACCATACCTGAACGGTGAGTGGTGATGGCGCAGCACACAGCATAGCCAGCAGCCGGAGACAGAGAGACTCCACATATTCCAGCGCACTCTCTTCTGCGTTTAGGGATGGATGGACTTGCTCCAACACCTGGGAATTGAACACCACTTGTTAGTTATTTGTTGCTTAGATGCGGGTTCGAATCCCGCTGGTTCTTATGTATCATTAAGTTTTTTTAGTAACCTTTTCTTTTCACTGGAAATATTTTCTAATTATTTGTAGGTCTAACATCTGGAAATCACCTGGACCCACGACTAGTGAATTTACTCCAAAAATATGGGTTTATTATACATAACAAGTGGTGTATTGTGTTAAAGTATTTCATTTTAGTGTGAAGGAGACTAAATTTCCATGTATTTCTATGAAAATTCACGGTAAATTCGCAGGATGTTATCGAAATGCACACAAGTTGTACACTATTGACGTACCTTTTTCAATGGGTTTACGAAGAGGCCCTTCCATTTTTCCGCGTTCTCTGGGTCCTGAAAGTCGTACCCTCTCGTCTCCTCCACAGTGGGCAGCATTTTAGCACCGGGAGCCTCGTCGAAATCATGTAAACACTTGGATTACTACTTGGGCACAACATATAAAACCATTTCTGATTATATTCACACAAAGCAATGCACGCGCGCGTTTCCGAGAAAAAATCTTGTTTAGTGAGATTGCATGGATAAATTTGTGTAAACGTAAAATAAATAGAGTCACGAGAAGGAAATATTAGAAGAAAAATGTATACTTTGATTCATTTGGTCGGCTAAACGACGCCATTTTCATTTCAATTTGCTTTGTCTTTGGAAATTCAGCACTCAGAAACCATAGACAATTCGAATAGAGAAGCGCGTCTTCATCAAGCAGGCTCAAGCAACGTCAAAAAGAACGTCAGTCTCGCACATAGATAAATGAGAGCCGCTATTTTTCTGTATCAAGAGTACCTAGGCTGCTTTCATAGTTTATGGATGTCCAGGTTGCAGTGGGCTAAAGCGTAGAGCCTCCACAATCTATGGATGAGCCCGATTCCGGCGCGGCGCGGACTTAGGGCCGACTTAGCCCTAAATCGTAGGTACCTACGTAGTATGTATGTAGGTAGTCTATTAGCCCAGATTTTAGAGATTGTTCGTCCGAAAATCTGAGAGACGGTATCGTACAGCCTGATATTTGAAACTAGCTTGCACTCGCGTGGTAGTTTGACTATCAGCTATTCTATGTAAAGATCTCTATCTATTTCAAGTTTCATTGAAACTGGTCAAGCCGTTACGGCGTAATTGAACAACTAACATCCTCACAAACCTTCGCATTTATAATATTAGGATTTGTATGAATTTCCGTGCACTCGTTGGTTTCGCGCTAACGCGAATATCGCCTCCTATCGCGTTATCTTTTCGCGTTTATCTGCCTTTCCATCTTAATAAAACAATGTATATTCATAATTTATTTATTTCATCAAAGTAGTTCAATACCTTAGTTAAAAACATAACAAATTGTCCTAAGAAATCAGAAACTTAACGTAAATTCAAGCAAATCCTAGCTCTCTAGTACAAAATCTCACACATTCTCAGAGAAGAAATAAACTAGGGAGCGCGTCTGAAGAGACATGTATGAACATAGGCTTGTATACAAGGGCATGGGCTCTATCGTATATTTCCACTCTGAAAATAGTATTAAAAAAATGCTATTTCACTTATTTCGTCAAATCTAGCGATTTCTACAAAGAACATTTTACTTGCCAGTGATTATCATTGTTGGACCAATGCACCACACCTTTTACAAAAATAAATGGTTCACTGCACTCTCTAACAAACAAACTTATAGAGGTAATTCCTCAAGAGTCTTCAAGGCGAACCACCTTTCAGCACACTGGTCATTTCACGGTCACTAAGTCCTTTTCTGTGTCATATCAGCTGCGCACCGACCTAGACACTGTTATGAAAATGACACAGCCTTGTGATGTTGTCATTTAGTGAGTAAATTCGCGCTGGCCCTACGCTTTCTCACCGACAGAATGTTCTCAAATACTTTCTACTTTTCTGTGTTTCGCTTAGCTCCCAAGTCTAATGTTTCATCCTGAGCTTTTTCTTGAAGAATGGGTTTATGGGCGACGGGGAAGAAGGTTTCAGATTAGTTTTGTTCGGTTTCTTGGAACTGTCGTAAGGTATGCTAGGACTTTGACGAACGCTCCTAAAGTAATCAACTGGTTTCTGCATAGAATTGTTTTTTAGCACAAATTTCACCTTCTTCGGCGTATCAAAGATTTTTTTAGTCTCTTTTTCGAAGCTTTTTATATCTTTTTTGTCTTTTTCTCTCTTTTCCTTTAGTAGTTGTTTAGAAAAGTTCTTTAGTTTGTTTATTAATAGCTTCGGTGATTCAACCTTATCCTTTTTAGGTTTAGTTATTACTTCAATCGCATTTTTGAACTCTTTAGTGGTATTTTGGGATTCTTTCATACTTGTTATCTCTTTTTGTGGTTTATTAGGTTTTTTTTCTTTCATTTTCTTTTGTAGCTTATCTTCTTTTACTTTCTTAGGACTAGCACTTTTTTTAACATCTTTAACTTTTTCTTTCTTGTCCTTATCAAGTTTTATTTTCTTAGCAGCCACATCTTGAGTGTCGCCATCTAGTTTTCTTTTGTGAGTTTTGTCATTCTTGTTTTTCTTCGTACTCTGGTTTTCCTTGTTCGATGTATCCTTAACTTTCGTTTCTGTTGATGTCGATTCTACGAGCCACTCACCATTCTGAAAATATAATACAGAATCTGTAATTCAACCTAATTCGATGTGAAAACTTTTTAAACAAACCATGCATACTTAACCTAAAATTCACAGAAAGATTTCACGACTAAACAGCAGAACCGATTTTGATGAAATTTTGTAAGGAGATACTGTCGATTTATAATATGCATGGACTCAAACTCAAAAGGCTTTTTTTTCAATAAAATCACTAGGATCACTTTGTAACGTCTTAAAAACTAGGTGAAGCTACGCCTGTTCCTCGCGACCAAGCCTACAAGAATCAGCCAACACGGCTGGGCCTAGCATTTGCTTCGATGATCCTTTTTCACAAAATGTAATGTAGAGGAGTGTAACCGGACCGTTGGAAGGGGAAGATCCAAATCGGTGACGTTTTAGACAAAGGCCAGGTCAAGAGTACCCTGAACCGACGAACATGTATGAGGAATGTGATGAGAGTGAATGAAGCAAAAGAGGTATGTCAGGATCGTAGCAAGTGGAAAGCCATGGTCAACCTACCCCTCTGGGAAATAGGCGTGATTTTATGTATGTGTGTAATGTAGAGCTTCAGTGTGGTGCCGAGGCTTACTTACTTTAGGCTTCTTCTTCTGTGTCTTGTGAACCTTCACCATATCTTCGACTATGCTCTGCCCGAGCCGTGTCTTCCTCAGGAGCCGTTTCCTGTGCTTCCGGCTTAGACCTGGAACATAAAAGCAAGTTTGTACAAGTTGACTGACAAATGGTAACAACATTTTTATGGTAAAAAAGCTCTTGCTTGCTTGTCGTGTCACTGATTCTTTCTTGGTCATCCTGTATTAGGTCAGTGACAAGGTTGAAGTATGGAAAAAATATATATATTCCGGACATATCACACGCGGTCAAATGATCCCAAACTAGGCATAGCCTGTACTATGGGTACCAGAGACTGATATACATAATAGATATATATATTTAACACCCAGATACAGAACAAATATCTGTGTTAGTCACAAATGTTTGTCCAGTGCGGGAATCGAACCCGCGACCTCTAGCGCAGAAGGCAGTTACTACCAACTGGACTCATCAGTGAAAAAAGCTCTAGATTTGATCTCAGATGATCATCATCATCATCATCAGCCTGATGAAGTCCACTGCTGAACATAGGCCTCCCTCAAAGAGTGCCACGACGAACGGTCTTGAGCCTTCTCCATCCACCGACTTCCCGCAACCCTCACAATGTCGTCGGTCCATCGTGGGGGGCCTTCCAACACTGCGTCGTCCGGTTCGTGGTCGCCACTCGAGAACCTTCAGATGATCAGATTCTGGATATGTCTATGGGGGTAGCCAGAGGTATGCCCAAACATTGCAGGCATCTAAAGCTACTGTGTTGTGGGTATCAGAAGGTATGAGTACCATGGTACCAACACCCAGACTAGGAACAAATATAATATCTAGTCCTGGTCGTTGACCTAACGGTGACCAAGAATAAACCAGTGGCAAAACGTTACCTCTTAATTTGAGTTCATCAGTGTCCGACTTGATCTTTGCCTCGAGTGCCCGCAGCGCGCGTATGGAGCGCTTTGGCTTCGTCACCACTAGGCCGTCGGAGCCCGGCGGCTCTACTCGCAGCGGGTACTGGCCCGCCGCCAGACTCTCGAATCTGGAAATAAGATATATCATTTACTTCTCTAATATCTAATGTAATTTTTATAGTGTAACAACCAGTTTTGAGAACAAATAAAAAAAAATAAGATGGGTGACCTCTATCTTTTTTTTTATTATACAACTAAGGTGGCAAACAAGCTTACGACCCACCTGTTGGTAAGTGGTTACCGTATATCTATGACATTTGACCCTGAATTGTGTCACCTTTGACCCTACAGGTACTAAAATACCCCAATATCACACTTGACCTCTAAAGACTTTTCAATATTATTTTATTGTTTTTTCAGCTACGAATTGTAAGAATTGGTTAGCTAATAGGTATCCTACTAATATTTTAAATGCGAAAGTTTGTGAGGATGTTTAGATGTTTGTTGTTCAATCACGCCGTAACCTGCCTACCTACTAAGCTTTATTTTATTTTGTGTGATTGTTATCTGCTGTTGTTTCTTCTGTTTGCTATTATCTCTGTCTGTGCTGTATTTGTGTGTGTGTCAAATAAACAATTTATCTATCTATCTATCTATAACGGCTCAACCAATTTCAATGAAACTTGGAATAGATAAAGTTCTATACCTAGAATAGAAAATAGGCTACTTTTTATGTAGGTACCAGGCGGGCGAAGCTGCGATCGGAGCTAGTATTCTATAAAAAGAATAACGACATGTAACATTTTTGTTATGAATAAAGAACTGAGCTGAACTGAAAGTGGCTGTAATCTTTCTTCAACACTTAAACTCACCGTTGCAAGCATATCTTGATCCTTTTGTGTGCTTTAGATGTAGACTTGCCGAGCAACTCCCTCAGCATATCGGCTATGAGGGCGGCAGGCACCGGCAGTAGCGGCAGTTCCACGTCCACCCGGCCAGCTCTAGGGTCCAACGGCTTCCCACTACTGCAATTAAAAGATTAGTTAAGGTATTTCGATCGTTTGTTGAGTCACTGGTTCTTTCTTGGGATTCCACTTTTTTTTTATACAACTAAGGTGGCAAACAAGCATACGGCCCACCTGTTGGTAAGCGGTCACCGTAGCCTATGAGCGATTGCAATACCAGAGGCATCACGCACGCGTTGCCGATCCCGAACCCCCTCCCCCCTAAAGAGCTCTGGCAACCTTACTCACCGCAAAAACACAACATTATTAGAAACAAATAATGTTATTTGGCTGCGATCTTCTGCAAGTAGGAGGTACCTCCCCAGGCGGGCAGCTCCAATTTAGAACGAGAAAATTTCGCTGTGCCTTACCTCCTCGAAAAAAACGCCATAACAACGCCACATAAAGTCAACAACAATTCCAAAAAAAATAATTCAAGCGGGACTCGAACCTGCTCTTCATTTATCATCATCTTGTCGATTTGGAATGTTCATATATCATCAGCTATTTTAATATAGGGCTCGGTGGCGTAGTGGTTTCTAGAGGAAGGCAGGTAGCGGGATCGATTTCTGTCAGAGTATGTATTATTTTTTTGGATATTATAAATCTTAGCCTTATGCGATGAGGCTAAGATTTCTAATATGCGATGTTTTTCTTCACCGTTTAAGAGCACTTAGTATTGCGCACATTTCGAAATAACTACACTGGTCTATCATATTGTAACATTTACCTATAATCCATCTCCTCATCGCTGCCGGCGTCTCCGTTCTCCTGACCATTGGGATCCTCCTCATCATCAGACGCCAGTTCCAAGGCATCTGGCCCACCTTCTGGACAACCCATCTGCAATGAAGGATTACACCAATGTAGTGGTTGAGAATAAAGACTTCTCATCGGCACCTTGAGCCGAGCAACATCGAGGATAATGCATTTCGGGTCGACGAGGAGTGGCTCGGTGGCGCAGCGGTCAGAATAAGAATAAGAATCATTTATTTGCAAAACATGAGTATTAACATGGTGTGAGCATGCAATGATGTTACAATATAAGTTAATTATGGCCTACATGTTTTGCCATTACTGGCATGCAAATAGTAGAAGGCACACTGCAGATTTGTCACTAATTAATGTGATATGTCTTTTCTAATTATAATACAACCATATTCAAAAATTATCAGATAAACTTAAAATTAATAAATTAAAATTAATTATACATTCTAATTGGTAGGTATATAAAATCAAAATTTGTCAAGTAGAAAATCATTAACGTTATAATAGCATTTCTCAATGAGTACATTCTTAAGTCTATTATTAAATACATTTGGAGTATCGGAGTAATTGTTGTTTAAACATTTTACCGCATGATTATATATTTTGGGTGCGCGACAGTGTACGTGGAGTGAACGGCCTCGAGCCAACGAAAGAGCGAAGCTGTACTTCAGTGCGGGGCAAAGACTGCTTCTTTACAAGTCGCTTGTTTGCTACCTTAGTTGTATAAAAAAAAAGAACATCCAAAAAATTTTTTGACTTGACGAAAGTCAAGTTGGTTACCGCATCCCCGTATTCTAGGGGAGGGCCGCGGGTTCGAACGCGTTTTTGATGCCTGTTGCATTGCAAGAGTCATAAGCTACGGTAACCAATTAACAACAGATGGCTCTAAAGCTTGTTTGCCACATTTTTTTATTTTATTTATTCAGTGAACTAAATACTTAAAAAAAACTGTCGCAGCTTCCAGTACCCAACCTTAAGTTTTTTGTATTTATTAGTTGTATCATGTTGATTATGATGATGAGTTGTATACAAAAAAAAGGCAAGCATGAGTACTCACTTGGTGCCAAGCGCGAGTCTTGTCCGCGTACTCCAGTCCCTTCTCGCTCTGCCTCAGCAGCGCGGTGAGGAGCCTGCGACCGGCGGCGCAGAGGCCGGCCGCCGCGCCGCTACACGTGTACGTGGCGAACGGCCGCAGCAGGCTGACCAGGCTCTCCCCGGAAATGTTGCCTTCCGACACCTGATGTGTTCAATAAATCTAATTTAAATATTCCGGACATATCACACACAAAAAAAGCAAAATGAGAAGATGGGAAGATGAGCTGAAATTGACTCTAGGTCCCCTTTTAGGCTAAGAGTGGCAACTGATAGGAAACAGTGGAAGACGTTGGAGGAGGCCTATGCCGAAAGGCACACCGAACTTAGGGACATATTATGATAAGTGTATTAGTATTTCAGTAATAAGTAGTAAGAAAAGAGTAAGTTTTCGGAATAAAAAGGCTTTATTAAATTAAATTAAATTTATCACACACGGTCCACCGACCCAGGGTCCTTCTCCGTTACTTTAAAGAGTTGGGCTGGCTGGGGTGAGGTCAGCAGGGGGACAATGCACAATACACCCCAACGCGGGACGTTAGTGCAGATCTTATTCCCCCATTTAGAATTAGAATTAGACACACAGTCAACTGATCCCAAACTAGGCGTAGCCTGTACTATGGGTACCGGAGACTGATATACATAATATATTAATATTTAACACCCAGACACAGAACAAACATCTGTGTTCATCACACAAATGTTTGTCCTGTGCGGGAATCGAACACACACCCACAACCTCTAGCGCAGAAGGCAGAGTTACTACCAACTGAGCTATTTTTGCTTGGTTGTCGTGTAACTGATTCTTTCTTGGTCATCCTGTATTAGGTCAGTGACCAGGTTGAAGTATGTTGGCCCTGAGCCTATGACCGTCAGCGAAAGAATCAGTGTAGTGAAAGGATTAAAGTACAACTCTTAGAGGCGCCTTTCGTGCACAAGATTGATGATGATGATTGATTAGTTCAGCAGTGCACGCAAGGAGCCTCTCGACGGTCGATCGGCATATCGATCGGCAGATCGGATCCTTAAACTTTCGCATTTTTTTTATTTTTTATGTTATACGGAGGCAAACAGGCTAACGGCCCACCTGATGCTAAGTGATTACCGTCGCCTATTGACATCAGCAACACCTGAAGCATTGCTAATGCGTTGCCTGCCGAACCCCTCCCCCCCTAAAGAGCTCTGGCAACCATAGTCACCGCAAGAACACAACACTATTTGAAACAAATAATGTTATCTGGCTGCGATCTTCTGTAAGGCGGAGGTACCTCAGGCGGGCTGCTCCAATTAAGAGCGAGAAAATCTAGCTGTGCCCTATCTCCACCAAAATTACAATATTAGTAGAATAGGATAGGATTTAGGTTGTTACCTTCGCTAATTCTTCTAAGAAACAGTCGACAATGTGAAGTAGCAACGACGATGCGTTTCGCGCGTAATGCGGAGTCTTCAGCGCAAACAAACCTGCAAAAATATATATTTAAAGAATCCTGCTTAAATTTTGGAATATTATAAAATCTCAACTTGTATTGAGTCATAGTTCTACTATGACAAATTGGTGCCAGTTGTACCATCAATGGTACTTGTTATGTATTTCACAGCTGATTAATTATTTATGTACAATTATGAAGTGTGGGTACTTGAATAAAGGTTAGTTTGTTATTGAACTCGAATGGTCGTGTATCTTTTAGTACTGATGGTACAACTGGTTTGGGGGGGAAATTAATGTTACCATCACTGCCGGAGAGCATTTTAGCGTATTTTTCGCAGCTGGCCACACTCCAGTCACATCGGCTGAGGATCCGCAGACTGCCTCGCAGGTAGCGGCGCACCAACTGTGGAACACCAAATACCAATGTTGAAATTATCCTACTAATATTATAAATGCGAAAGTTTGTGAGGATGTTTGGATGTTTGTTTTTCAATCACGCCCAAACGGACATATGCAAAAAAGGAGCCTGCAATAGGGGCAATTTGACCTTACACCACACTAGTCACAGACCCTTTTCAGGTTCACCACACCTAAACTGCGTCACTGACAGATGATGATGTAAGAACCAAGATTAAGGAGTAACATGACCATATACCATCATAAACTTGTCCATGCGATGCTGGTCTATCCCGTACCACTCGGTGGCGAGCATCCGGAAGCCAGCCCGGGCCATCAGCAGGCCATGCCTTAGCTGTTCTGCTGGAAACAGGTCCAGGATTCCAGCTATGTTGTCGCACAGCTCTTCCTGTAAGGTCAAAGCATTAGAAAGGGAGAATAGCTTAAATATACTAATCAGCGCATTATAGTCCTAAATTATTTGGTTTGGTCATGTAGAGAGGAAGAATTAAAGAAGATTGACGAAACAGGTGTATAAGGGGAGTGTGAATGGGACCGTTGGAAGGGGAAGACCTAGGTGTATGTTTAGTGACCAAATCGGTGACGTTTTGGAAAAAGGTCAGGTCAAGAGTACCCTAAACCAACGAGCATGTATGAGGAATGTGATGACAGTGAATGAAGCAAGAGGTATGTCAGGATCGTAGCAAGTGGAAAGACGTGGTCTCTGCCCACCCCTCTGATTTTATGTATGTATAGTGCTAAAATGATATGGATCAACACAAATTGTGATGTCTGTATACCATAGCCTTCCTTTTGGGAAGGATGTAGCGTGATTGCATATACTGCAGACAGACTCCACACTCGATGACGACAATGATTTTGATTCAACAGATCAGCTGTTCATTTTATTAGTTCACTATTAAATTTTTGTTAACAAATTGCAAAACCCTAACTGTTTATGATTATTTATTAGACTGTAGTTTGGATGAAGCTGGTTCAATTATCCGGGGTATGTTTTAGTGTTCTATAGTTTTCTTGCAATTCCAGTAATAATTAAAAAAATATAAATAATACTTGAGTGGTCAACTATTGCTGAACACTTGGCTACAAATGAACAAATGAGTGCTCACAAAGTAAACCAGACATGATAATTGACCATCAATTTCAATGTTGTGACACATCAGCGGAAGCTGCTCGTCTATAATAAAAAAATAATTATTACCTGAACCAGGGGCTTGTCAGACATCCAGACAGCATAGAAGAGCCCTTTCCACACACGTGTGAAGTCATCTTCTTTGAATTCTAGATAACAACGGTAGTTTATAATCATCAGAAATCTAAGTTATAGTTAAGTAAAGAGAAATCTAGTTTGATCCAGGAATTTAATTGTTCTAGTGGTTGTAAATAAGAAACAGACAAACCATGGCTGATAATTACTGAGGTAAATTATCACCACAATATATTTTGAGGTTAGAATGTCATTATTGAATACAATCTGTTTTTGTTTTAAACATCGTATCTAGCAATGATCTGAAAAGCTTATTACATACCGTAGCCCTTCTCGAAACAGTTTGTCAGCCACTTCTTCAGGGCTTTGAGCACTCTATCGCGAGTTTTTTTCTCATTACCAGATAGTAATCTTGCATACTTGATTTCTTGTGCTACAACCAACACTTGCTCTTTTCGGATTGAGCGGGTTTTGATTTTGGAAACCGCCCCCTTTTGACTCACTTTATTCTTTTTAAGTTCACCGTTTTTTGGGACTTTCATTTTTGATTTTTAAGCGTTCAAAACAAACGCAGCAAGCAGCATGCCAAAAATCGCGTTTGACACACAGACAGTCAGCATACAGTCAGTGTGAGTGACTGACACGGTGTGACCACAGAACAGAACAGAACACTGTTACCAATCCGGGTCGTCCACAAGCTCTCTTGGGAGCTGCAGGTAAGGGCCTCGGGCTTGTTTGGCCCATCGCCCTGGCATGGCATCTACTCGCGAGGACTGCGATCCCCGGGTCTCTGGGCTTAGCCTCTTAGCCTACCTGGCTTGCAGGCGGCTCTCTTTTGGGCTTTTCGTAAGCCAAGTCAGTGGCGTAGGTTTCCACTGTGGTTTCCACTTCTCGGCATGCCGTTGGACTTCTTGGGTTTTTTTATTTTTATTTTTTAGAACACTATTACTCCCTAACATAATCTGTCAATTTGTCATTGATTTTTAGAATCCATAGCCAATTTCATCCAGCCAAAGTTCAGTAACTTGTAGACAGTCAGTTTACATCAGTTTTTTTTACATGAACAGCTGGTATTTCTGAACGACGCGACGACGACGTAAAAAACGTCACACAACATCTGCTAAACTTTCATTTCAATACATTTCTTTCTTCAAGATTTTTTTGTTCACCGACTTTGTCTAGTGCTCAAGGAATCGCAAAAATGATCAAAATCATCATAGGTGTGCTTGTATTGGAAGCTGTGCTCTGTGCGAAACCCCGTGACCCTAGTTTACCACAAAAGAACTTCATCTTTAACTAGTAAGTTTATGTTAGAAACAAAACAAAGTGATAGCATAATGTAACGTACACAAGAAATTGATAGGTACGAGGAAAACACTGTGGGTACTGTGTTTTTTCTCTATATTTCTTGTGTAAGTAACTATGTAGGTTTATACGAAAAATGCCAATGCCTAGAAAAAACACCAATACCTACTCGGAAGGGGATTCCCCGAAATTCAGTAATTCAAATGACGACCTAGGACCCCCAAAATCTTTGGTACTAACAGAATTACTGAATACTTGGTACTGGTTTATGGTGCAAATATTTATTAAAAAAAATTACATTTACCTAATTACACATAGGTACCTACATCATAGGTATAATTCATTTATTTCGCTCGTGTGGTACCTACATACAAAGAAGCCTTTATGCTATTCTAAGTAAAGATCATTATGTATTACATGTTTCAATGAATTCAGTTGAGCCGTTACGGCGTGATTGAACAACAAACATCCAAACTTCCTCACAAACATTCACATTTTTATAATATTGCAAAAATTTACAAATTAAAAATAGAGTTACACAACTTACTTAGTCATAAAGTAAATGAAAACAATTTATCAAAAAAAAATTATAAAAATTATAGATAAGATAAAAAAGAATTGAGATGAATGACGATGGCATGAGGACAATGAATCAATGTATGGTGATATTATTTCATTTTCTGCTTTCAGCTACGAATATGACAAGGTTTTTAATGTTTACGTGAACAATGAAACTGAACAAATAATGGACTTTTACGAGGTATGTATATTCTATTAGGTTTAACTCATTATAAATAAAAATAATAAATATTCCGGACATATCACACACGGTCAACTGATCCCAAACTAGGCATAGCCTGTACTTTGGGTACCAGAGACTGATATACATAAAAGATATAAATATTTAACACCCAGACACAGAACAAACATCTGTGATAATCACAAATGTTGGTCCAGTGCGGGCATCGAACCCGCGACCTCTAGCGCAGAAGGCAGAGTTACTACCAACTGAGCTATCAGGCCAGTCAACTAAAAACTAGTAAAATTATAAATAAATAATCAGCCAAAACTCACATGCACAGTCCTGACCCGAACTAGGACTCCCAGTGTCATGGGTATGTTCAATGTGATTGTGGTGCTCCGATTTAGTCCATGCCTCACTTGCTGGTGTGTCCTTTATGTCCATATACCTGCACCAGGAGGAGGAGGTAGGCCACAGAGAGATTTTCTCGTTCTAAATTGGAGCAGCCCGTCTGTGAGGTACCCCCGCCTTACAGAAGATTGCAGCCAAACAAAATGATTTGTTTCAAATAGTGTTGTTTTCCTGCGGTGAGTAAGGTTGCCAGAGCTCTTTAGGGGGAGGGGTTCGCGGTCGGCAACGCGTGCGTGATGCCTCTGGTATTCCAAGCGCTCATAGGCTACGGTGACCACTTACCAACAGGTGGGCCGTATGCTTGTTTGCCACCATAGTTGTATAAAAAAAAACAGATAAGACCTCAATAAGCATTAAAATAGCTAAGCTAGCTTAAGCTAGCTCGTGCTCCTGCTAACCTACTTGCTGCGTACCACTTCTTTAGCAACAGAGTAGTCCACAACTGGAACATGTTACCGGAAGAAGTTGTTTCTGCTACTTCTGTCAATGCATTCAAAAACAAGCTCGACAACTGGCTACGAATCAATAAATCAGTGCTCAAAAAAGTGAACCAGACATGACTATAGACTTTCAATTTCGACACTGTGAGATGTAGACACATCAGCGGAAGCTGCTTGTTTATAATCAAATAAATAAATAAATAAAATGCCCATAACAATATTCCAGAACACAACAGCTAACAGTGGTTATCCGACACGTGTCCATGCCTCAATGAACGACACGGACCCTATTGAATTTCCTGTCTTTATTACTGCTACACAGCAGAAAGGTAAGTGCTGGCCCAATACTGGGATTAATGGTAAGCCCAGTCCCATTATTGGGACTAATGTTTTTTTTTTTGTGGCTCGCAAGACTTGTGCTTTTGCCAAAGGAACTAATGTTAACCGGGCCACATATAGGCTGGTAGACTGATGATGGAGTCGAAAAAGAAGCCACGATGGAACTGACATGGTAGGTCTCAGCGAAAAAACTTCAAAAAAAAAAAACAAAAAAAAATTTTAATCTCTGTCCCACGGTGTGATCTACAAGGTGACTCATAATATGTATGCTATTCTTAGGGGCTTATTCTACACACAATTGGCAATAAAGTTTGTTCCAACTTTAGTAAATTCGATATTTTTCATTGAAATAAAAGAGCATTTTCTATCTCTGTAAGTACGTAGGTATTTAAATTTAAATTATATATATTTTTGTATATTTGTTTTATTGTTTCACAAGTAGGTATATATATTGTAATATTATTATATAAGTAGTTTGTTCATAGTGATAAGTTTATATTTAGGTATCTAATATAAGTATATTTTGTTAGAATAGTTTGTTTATACATCTACTATTTATTTATTTTTTTTATTCATTGGTCTTGTACACGAACCCTACCTCTATAACCACCTATCTCTAGCCTCAAAGGTTCATCATCATTTCAGCCGTACGACTTCCACTGCTGAACATGGCCTCCCCCACAGACAGTACATTCCTTATCATGTGGGGGGATTTGCCCATACTCACCACGCTGGGCATGCGGGTTGGCGAGCGCAGCTAGAGCTATCGTTGTTAAAATGAGGGACGCTGCTGCCCATCCCCTAGCTTTTTTCCCTTAGTCGCCTCTTACGACATCCGCGGATAGGTAGATATGGAGGGGCCTATTCTTCAGCCGAGGCCACCACGGCCTCAAAGGTTTGCTGGAAGAAAACTCTTTTTAGGGTTAAGCTCGCCTTTGTACATGTCCTTTCATTTAGTTTGTTTTTTGTATGTGTTTTCTGTGTACAATAAAGAATAAAGAAATAACTTGCACAAATCTGGTTTTGGATTCAAAGCCGTTCAAACTTGATGAATCATTTGTTTTAGGTAGTAATCTTGGTGCTGATCTTCCCGTACGTTTAATAATTAGTTATCTACTGCACAGCACTGGTGACCAATACTATACTGGTGACCTGTAATACAGGTTCTACAAACCTTTCTCAGGCACCAGTCTCTCACTAAACAGGTTAACAATGTGTTACTCAACCTAATTATAAGTCTAACTATAAGAAACCTTTGTGAGAGAGAATAAATAAAAATCTACAGATGATAGAAACAGCAAAAACAACTAATTTGAAAAAGTTCGCGGAAAATATCTGTAAAATAAATAAAATCTAAATCTTTTTGTTGACAGTATATGCCCCTTTCGGGATAATTTACATATTATGAATCACCTTGTATAGCCCTGACTTCTGACACACTGTGGGGAGTTTATGTATGTTATGTTCCAATTCTGGGACATTAGTCACAAGTTCATATTCTCTAATTTGTTGTAATCTTGTGCACAAAAGGAGCCTCTAAGAGGCGCACTTTAATCCTTTCACTACACTGATTCTTTCACCGACGGTCATATGCCCTTTTCAGCGCCACCATACCTCAACCTGGTCACTGACCTAATACAGGATGACCAAGAAAGAATCAGTGAGAAGACAAGCAAGTTATCTGGTTGCAGGAGTATCGGCGTGGGAGCTCCCCCTGGTGGTACAGACGAAGGACTACGCCCTCCTCTTCAATAAAATGGCAGAGACGTTGTGTCCACACGATGCCGGGCCCGGTGAGTCAATATTAATTATTCTATATTTCAGTATTTGGGCATTACGCTTTGAAACGCTTCACAACTATCCACTTAGGTAAAGGCTACTTATTTTTTTTATTTTTTTTTTATTTTTTATACGGAGGCAAACAGTCTTACGGCCCTCCTGATGGTAAGTGGTTACCGCCGCCTATTGACATTAGCAACACCTAGAGCATTGCTAATGCGTTGCCTGCCGAACCCCTCCCCCCATAAAGAGCTCTGGCAACCTTACTCACCGCAGGAACACAACACTATTTAAAAAAATTACTGAGGGACTGTTACATTTTTTTTTTAAATACTACTGAGGTGGCAACCAAGCTTACGGCCCACCCGATGGTAAGCGGTTACCGTAGCCTATTAGCGCTTGTAATACCAGAGGCTTCACGCACGCGTTGCCGACCCCGAACCCCCTTCCCCCCTAAAGAGCTCTGGCAACCTTACTCACCGCAGGAACACAACACTATTTGAAACAAATAACATTATTTTTTCAAATAGTGTTGTGTTCCTGCGGTGAGTGAGGTTGCCGGAGCTCTCTAAGGGGGGCTCCAGAGCTCTTTAAAAATTGATCCTAGTGATTTTAATGAAATTTAGAAAGTCATTTTGATTTAATAGGATACAAAAATCATAATAAATTGTCGAGTGGGCGGAGTGAGGAAAGTGACAGCGCTATGTACTATAATTGAATGCGGAAAGAGATAGCAAGCGGTAGAAGGCGCTCAAAAGTAATCGACGTAAGCGAAATATAAGAAAATATCGATTATCTCAAAAACTATCTATTTTTTTTTTAAAGTGTCTTGGATTTTGGTACCCAATGCTATTGTCTAACAAAATATTTAAAAAAAGTTATTTTTGTTAGATAGTCTCAGAGTATTTTCGAAAAAACTGTTGCAGAGGACCCAACTTAAAAAAGTAAATCTTTTGAGAAAAGTTTTACCAATAGCGTTTCTGTCTTGGATTTACGTAAATAAAATGCTCAAGTTATCTTTGTCATAAAAATCAAAACTGTGCGTTTTGCGGTTATTGAGAAAAAACAATTCAAAAATCATAAAATAATGAAACCCTCACCTTGAAAAAACACTAATTGTGTTAATTTCCGCTGGTGCATTATTGTGTAGCTGAACTGGTAACCCAAGTGTTCTTAGTGGTTTTGCTGTATAACATTTTGAGTTTGAGAATTGCAACTGAATATTTCTTTTTGCAGACATCAAGTCGGAAAATCGTCCAACAATACA
Organism: Anticlea derivata; assembly: GCA_947579855.1. Lineage (NCBI taxonomy): Eukaryota > Metazoa > Arthropoda > Insecta > Lepidoptera > Geometridae > Anticlea > Anticlea derivata. Next base: position 204,358 of record OX388287.1, on the reverse strand, counting down.
CATATCCACGGAGAACCCTAAAAACACCTCGGTCGGTATCAAACTGAAGCGAGTTACCGACTTCTATGTAGAGCTTAACAAGGTACAGTAAATAAAATAATAATAAATATTCCGGACTTATTATTATCAGTGGTCAACAGATCCCAAACTAGGCATAGCCTGTACTATGGGTACCAGAAACTGATAAATATTTAACACCCAGACACAGAACAAACATCTGTGTTCATCACAAATTTTCGTCCTGTGCGGGAATCGAACCCGCGACCTCTAGCGCAGAAGGCAGAGTTACTACCAACTGAGCTATGAGGTTAACAGTTCATCATCATCATCATTTTAGCCGTACGACGTCCACTGCTGAACATGGCCTCCCCCACAGACACAGAGTGAATTCCCTATCATGTGGGGGGATTTGCCCATACTCACTACGCTGGGCATGCGGGTTGGCGAGCGCAGTTAGAGCTATCGTTGTTAAAATGAGGGACGCTGCTGCCCATCCCCTAGCTTTTTTCCCTTAGTCGCCTTTTACGACATCCGCGGATATGAGATATGGAGGGGCCTATTCTTCAGCCGGGGCCACCACGGTTAACAGTTACATAAAGGCTATTTTTGCTTGCTTGTCATGCCACTGATTCTTTCTTGGTCGTCCTGTATTAGGTCAGTGAGCAGGTTGAGGTATGGTGGCCCTGAAAATGGCATATGACCGTCGGTGAAAGAATCAGTGTAGTGAAAGGATTAAAGTGTGCCTCTTAGAGGCTCCTCTCGTGCAAAACATGTTAAAATGATATTTAATGACTATGGCGTAGTTGGCAACCCATCTATTAAAAGGAGAGGCTCCTTTAAGAGGCTCCTAAGTGGCGCACTTTAATCCTTTCACTGCACTGATTCTTTCATCGACGGTCATAGGCCCTTCTTAGGGCCACCATACCTCAACCTGCTCACTGACCTAATACGGGATGACCAAGAAAGAATCAGTGGCATGAAAGGCAAGCAAGCAAGCAAGGTGCACTAGCTCTGCTTCGCAAATTTTCGGCGGTTAAATTGTAATTTGCAGGAGTTATTCTAATTCTAAATGGGGAAATAAGATCTGCACTGACGTCCCGCGTTGGGGTGTATTGTGCATTGTCCCCCTGCTGACCTCACCCCAGCCAGCCCAACTCCTTAAAGTAACGGAGAAGGACCCTTGGTGGCAACATTGTTCGAGAATCCCCGTTGATGTTGTGGATGAAGAGGAGCAGGATCCGATCACCTCCTGCATTCCTGTTTTGAGCCTAGCTTCATTTGTGGCAGTGCAATGTAGTACAACGTGCTCCACTGTTTCTTCATGCTGAAGACAGCCGCGACAGAGGCCGCTGTCTGTAGCTCCAATCTTAAGGAGATGGTGGTTGAGAAGACAGTGGCCCGTGATGATGCCCACCATCAGCCTTAGGTCTTCGCGATTCATCTTCAGTAGCGTTGTTGTCACGTGTTTGTTTGCAGGAGTTATCATTGAAAGTGACTCCGAGCACGCCCAAGTACTACTACTTCTCCTTCGATCAAAACCCTTGGAATATCTCCGACCAGTTTGGACACAATTTGCAAGGACTACCTATGTAAGTCATCATCATCTTCCTGCCCTTATCCCACATCATGTGGGGTCGGCACAACATGTATTCTTCTTCCATTTCCCTCCACCAGTCGTCATCTCAACACTCACTCCTTTCTTCACCATTTCCACTTTCACACAGTCCATCCATCTTTTCTTTGGCCTACCTCTACTCCTACATCCATCCACATTCATATCTAACACTCTTCTTGTCACATGACATTCTTCCCTCCTCATGACATGCCCATACCAAGCTAACCGATTACTCCTCAGCTTTTCCGTCACTGGCGCCACTTTCAAACTTCCGGACTACCTATGTAAGTATAGGCCCTTTTCAGGGCCACCATACCTCAACCTGGTCACTGACCTAAGACAGGATGACTAAGAAAGAATCAGTGACACGAGAAGAAGAAGAGTGAACGGCACAATTTAACGTAGGTACTCACCTACTTATTTTCAGAAAGTACACCTAACTCTTGTCGCTTGGAATTAGGAGTGTGGAGTTTTTTCTTTATAACCGAATTAAAAATATATAGGATTCTTCTTCTTGTCGTGTCACTGATTGTTTCTTGGTCACCTGTATTGGGTCAGTGACCAGTTTTTTTTTTTTATTTTTTTTTTATACTACTGAAGTGGCAAACAAGCATACGGCCCACTTGTTGGTAAGCGGTTACCGTAGCCTATGAGCGCTTGCAATACCAGAGGCAACACGCACGCGTTGCCGACCCGAACCCCCTCTCCCCCCTAAAGAGCTCTGGCAACCTTACTCATCGCAGGAACACAACACTATTTGAAACAAATAATGTTATTTGGCTGCGATCTTTTGTAAGGCGGAGGTACCTTACCAGGCGGGCTGCTCCAATTCAGAACGAGAAAATCTCGCTGTGCCCTACCTCCTCCTAAAGTTAGTAGCTAGTTTGAAGTATGGTGGCCCTGAAAAGGGCCTATGACCGTCGGTGAAAGAATCAGTGTAGTGAAAGGATTAAAATGCGCCTCTTAGAGGCTCGTTTCCTGCACAATTCTAGTCATCATCATCAGCCTGATGAAGTCCACTGCTGGACATAGGCCTCCCCCAAAGAGTTCCACGACGAACGGTCTTGTGCCTTCTCCATCCACCGACTTCCCGCAACCTTTACAATGTCATCGGTCCATCGGGTGGGGGGCCTATGATTGGTGGTCGCCTTCGAGAACATTTACTCCCCAACGGTTGTCGGTTCTGCGAGCTATATGGCCTGCCCACTGCCACTTCAACTTGCTGATTCTGAGAGCTATGTCGGTGACCTTGGTTGGTGGTTGTTAAATTCTAGTTATTTTAATACAATGGGAAGTTTCGCCTCTTAGAATAAATAAGTTACATTATTTAATAATTGATCTTGAATTCAAAAATGTTAAATATTTCAGATTTAACTACACAATACCAAAAAGTGTGATTTTGGTGGTTGATTCCGACGACGAGTTGTGTGCCACAGTGTCCATACAAAACAATTCTGTAAGTCCAAGCACTATATGTACAAGGTGAATGCTTTTTAACGAAGTTTTTTTTTTTTTTTTTCTTCGGTCACGGTCTTCTCATCCCTAACTAGGCATAGCCTGTACTATGGCTACCAGAGACTGATATACATAATAGATAAATATTTAACACCCAGACACAGAACAAACATCTGTGTTAGTCACAAATGTTTGTCCAGTGCGGGAATCACACCCGCGACCTCTAGCGCAGAAGGCAGAGTTACTACCGACTGAGCTATGAGGCCAGTCACCAACTGAGCTATGAGGCCAGTCAACTTGGAGGTCTAGATCTACCGATCCCGTGTATTGGTACGGAACCCTCAGGGCGCGAGACACACTCGCTCTTCGCCGCGTCCTTGTTTAATTTGGAGGTTGAGGACTTCATTCATTATTCTTATTTTAAATCAAATCAAATCAAAGTAATTTATTGCGTAATATAGGTTAGGTACAGTTGATACATAATACAATACAAATTAGGAGCAGCCATATTCAGCGTTGTACGCATGCAATATACATATTTTCAAAATTAAGTAGGTATGTCAGAGCTTTAAATTACAATAAAATAGTGCTATTACAAAAAATGTCATTAAAATAATCATGGGTTGAATAATAAGCCCTTTCCAATAGTAACTTTTTCAGTCTCACTTTGAATACTACAAGGCTTGAAGTATCAAGTAAAGGTTTAGGTAGGTGATTGTTCACACGAACAGCCATACATAGCACACTCTTGTTCAACAACGCAGTTTTATTTCGGGGTAGTTTGATTTTGTGGTTATTCCGACAGCTTCTTAAGTTTTCAAAAAGGTCCATATTACACTTTACAAAAACTGATATTTCATAAATATAGAGACAGGGCAATGTTAATATTCTCAGTTGAGTGAAGTAAGGTTTGCAGCTGTCAGTCTTTTGTAGTTTGCATATGGCTCTGACACATTTCTTTTGACTTATAAATATTTGCTCTTTCAAAGTGGAATTACCCCAGAATATAATACCATATCGTAAAGCAGACTCAACAAAACCATGGTAAGCTGTTATGACAGCAGCCTCATTGACCACCTTACGAAGCATGTACATAGCGTAAGAGAATTGGTTTAATTTACACAAATTACCAACGTGTATTTTCCAATTCAAATTTTTGTCTAAATTTAATCCTAAAAATTTTGTTACGTCAACCTTACTAATACTGATTCCTGAATAGTTAATATTTATGTCAGATTGATTGCTAGATTTATTATTGTTAGAAAATGTCATGATATGAGTTTTATCAAGATTTACTAATAAATTATTGCATTCGAGCCATTTAATTATTATTTCCAGAGTAGCATTGATCGTGGACTCCAAACGAGTTCTACAAGTATCGGTAAACATCACAGTACTATCGTCTGCAAATAAGACCATCTGATCGGAAACTACTTTAGGGAGATTATTTATATAAATTATAAAGAGAAGAGGGCCTAAAACACTTCCCTGTGGAACTCCGAACTTAGTTACACGGTATTCCGATCTATATATAATTTCTTGTTTTACTTTATGACAAATACGCGTAATTTCGGTTGCTTGTTTTCTATTAGTCAAGTATGACTCAATGAGTTTCAAAACATTTCCTCTTACACCATATGTTTCAAGTTTATTTAGCAAAATTTTATGATCAACATAGTCAAATGCTTTAGTCAGATCCATGTAAAGTGCACAAACTAGTCTTTTACGGTCAAGGTTGCTTATAACCGTTTGAAGAAACTTAAAAATTGCCAAATTTATAGATTTGTTCTTCCGAAATCCCACTTGCTCATCAGTAAAAATGTTGTTAGATTCAAAAAAATTGCATACACTATTATTAATTACTTTTTCAAATATCTTTGAAAAAAACTGGTATTAGAGCAATGGGCCTATAACAATTTATGTCATCCTTATCTTTTTTTTTGAACAATGGTTTAATTATAGTTACCTTCAACTTATCGGGGAATATGCCCGATACTATCGAAGCATTAATTATATGACTAAGGATCGGAGAGATATATTCTGACGTTTCTTTTACGATCTTGGTACTTATTCCATCATATCCAGTACTATTACAATTGTTTAATGATTTAATAATTATGTTAATGTCAAATGGTGTTGTAGGAGTCATAAATAAAGATTGTGAGATATTCACAGATGTGTCAGTATCAATATGAGATTTGGATTGTGGGTTCGGATTAATCTGGTCAATAAAAAAGTCATTAAATAATTTGGAAATTTCATTTGGATCATAAACATATTTAGAGTCAACAATTAGTTTATTTATCTCATTTCTAGGAACGCTATTTTTATTTTTATTTATTACGGACCAAGTGGCTTTTGATTTGTTATTAGCACATTTAATGTAATAGTCATTTTGTGATTTTTGAGTTAATTTTATAATACGGCTCAAACGGCTAGAGTAGGATTTAAAAAGGGATTTCGTTATGTCATTGCGATTTTTCCTATATTGCCATAATAATTCACGTTTTCGTTTTGAACATACTTTAATACCCTTACTAACCCATTTCGGTTTTTTATGGCTGCTAATTTTAACTTTAATAACTGGAAAGCAAAGATCGTAAAACAGCTTAAATTGATCATGGAATAAATCAAAAGCCATGTTGGGGTCTTCAGTATTGTAAACTTCGTGAAAACCTAATGAGCTTAGGGAGTTTTTGAATTTTCTTATATTATCATTACAATAATCTCGTCTTTTAACAAACCAGTAATTAAGTGAAGTATATTCTGCCACGGGACAAGACATTAATTGCGCTGTATGATCTGATAAAGCCAGTTCAAGCACTTTTACTTTACAACCTTTCACATTGTGAGCAAAATTATCTATGCACGTTCCACTTGTTGGTCGGGTTGGTTCAAACAGCGTTAGCTTTAGGTTATAACTTTAAAATTATTATTATATAACTTTAAAATTATTATTTATTAGTTTTTAATTTTTATGATGATTATTATTATTATTTTCCGATTGTGTGACTAATACCTACTGTATTTTTTATAGTTTTTAAGTTACTAACATGCTATGTGAGTATATGGACTTTTTAATTTGAATATTTTTATTTTTAATATAATTTACGGAACCATTACATTTTGTATCTGATGTTTTTGTATAGGTATAATATTGTAAACAATTTTAATATTTTGTCTGACGAATCTAAGTACATGTAATATGTCTAAAGAGAAATAAATATTATCATTTATCATTATCATTAATGGTCTGAAATAAATAAATAAATAATATTAAAAAAAAAATTGGTATTGTTACAGTGTCCAGTATTTGACAACGAGAAAGAAATAATGTACCAAGGCTACCATCTTACTATGACGAGTAAGGGCGGGATCACACTGACGGTGGGTACAGTCGGAGACAATCTTACTGAAAACACAAAAAAAAACATCGATTCAGGCGGGAATCGAACCCCCTAGATACGGGGATGTGCTGATCACTCCAACACTCCAACACCCTGGACCTGGTCCAAATTCTCTAGGATATTCCTTGCTTTTTTTAATGCATCTAAGGTGGCATACAAGCTTTGAGACCACCTGTTGGCAAGAGGTTACCGTAGCCTATGAACGCTTGCTATAGCAGAGGAATCACGCAAGCGTTGTCCAATAAATGAATAATAATAACATTGTTTGCTTGTCCAGCAATCGATGTTCCCGCGTGGCTTCTACGTGGTGTTCGTAGTGAGAGAGAACGATGCGGAATGCGTGGGTGCGAGCGAGACGGCGATACAAGCCGACCGCCAAGATAGGACCAAGATATTCAAGTGAGTTTGACTCTACTTTGACCTCGCGTGAAATCTAATGTTTTTTGTGTCTTCTGTCTGTGTTTGTCAAAATAAATTTATTTCATTTGTTACTTTACCTCACTTTGACTCTACTTTGACTTAAATTTGACACTACTGTGACCTAACTTTGACACAACTGTGACCTAACTTTGACAATACTGTGACCTAACTTTGACACTACTGTGACCTAACTTTGACACTACTGTGACCTAACTTTGACACTACTGTGACCTAACTTTGACACTACTGTGACCTAACTTTGACACTACTGTGACCTAACTTTGACACTACGGTGACCTAACTTTGACAATACTGTGACCTAACTTTGACACTACTTAATCACAACACAGTCTCATTGACCCTACACCGTCATCGTTATGATTTCAGGTTCCGTATAATAGCGACCGTCTCATACAAAGAGTACATAATCGGAGCGATAGTCCTACTCGCCGTAGTGGCGCTGGTGGCGGCTTTTGTTCTCACTGTGGCGGTTCCGTTCCGGTACAGGCACTATGGTGAGATTAGGAAATATTTTGACTACCCCTTAATCAAAATTTTTATAATTCACTAGTTTCTGCTCCCGATTTCGCTTGCGTGGTACCTAGAAAAAGTAGCCTATATGTATTCTAGGTAAAGAACTCTCCAAGTTTAATCGAAATCGGTGTAGCTGTTACGGCGTGATTGGACAACAAGAGGTGAGACGCAAAGGGTGCGGGTACGACTCACGCTGCAGAACAAATGTTTGCATGATCTGCAAATTTTAGTACCGAGTCTGGGTGTTGTGGTAGCATGGTACTGGTAGTTTCTGATATCCTCGACACAGGGAGTCCTAGTGTGGGGTACTTACTTGGTACTTGGTGTGTGGACTTATTACACAGCGACACAGTTTTAACTTTAGTAGTTTTCAGTGTTCCTCATCACAATTCCTGTTATGGATTTTAGTTCACTGAATAAATAAAAAAATAAAAAAAAATTTTTTTATACAACAGAGGTGGCAAACAAGCTTACGGCCCACCCGATGGTAAGTGGTTACCGTAGCCTATGAGCGCTTGCAATACCAGAGGCATCACGCACGCGTTGCCGTACCCGAACCCCCTTCCCCCCTAAAGATTAATGTTAATGAATGTTTCCGCAATTAGGGCGCAGGTGGGCCCTTTTTGCGTGACGGGTGGAGGCTGCTGATCTAGCCCTAATCCTAGTGTTGGCTCAGGACTATGTATGTGATTGTTGGGTGTTATTTATTTATTATTTGTGAAAAAGGATCATCGGAACAAATGCTAAGCCCAGCCGTGTTTGTTGCCTGATTCTTGTAGGCTTCGTCGCGAGGAACAGGCATAGCTTCACCTAGTTTCTAAGACGTTTCAAAGTGATCCTAGTGATTTTATGAAGGGGAAGGGGGAAGGGGCTTCACAAATAAAGTGGCGATCACAATAGGCCAGTTGTGGCCGCAGTGACACCATAGCCACAAAAAAGTTAATAAAAAAAAAATAGTGATTTTATTGAAATAAACGCCTTTTGACTTTGACTTAATCGTACTTTTTTGAACAGACGAAGTGTTAGTAGAGGAGCCGTGTCCGTCCACGTCGCGAGCGGACACAAGTGACACAGGACACATTGTAGATGAGACAGATGACACGTGTGTCGCGGACGACACGCCTCTAGCGCTGACGGTGGGCCGGCTGACGCGGGCGCCGCCCGACACGCTGGCGAGGCGATCCGACAGGTAATGTCAAACTGACATTTTTTTGACAAGCTTTTTTAGCTCATAGCTCAGTTGGTAGTAGCTCTGCCTTGTGCGCTAGAGAGCGCGGGTTCGATTCCCGCACAGGACGGACATTTGTGTGATTAGTACAGATGTTTGTTCTGTATGGACTGGACTTCTATTCTATATATATCTAATATGTATATCTGTCTCTGATACCCATAGTACAGGCTATGCCTAGTTTGGGATCAGTTGACCGTGTGTTATATGTCCAAAATATTTATTTATTTTATACACCGGGATTTTAAAACACTTATTTCTAGAAGAAACATACATTGTTTCACCACGGTTGGAATATCAAATCAAATGAAAAAAATACACGCTGTCATTGTGTCAGATTTAGGCGAATCAAGGTACTTTTTCCTACATTAGTGAGCTACAACCTCCCTCCTTGTTATATTTCATCACTCCTTGTTATATTTGTTTATTTTTCCGAACCTCCCCTTCCTTTCGAGCCTCAGATAATTAATGGACGACCCCAACGCCGTTGGTGGGTCCTATAGGAAGTTAGGGCTTCATGTGTAATTAAAACAAAGCAATGGCTTTTAAGAAATAACGAATTATATTATAGTTAATTTAAGTTATTACTATTATAATTTTTTGCATGCCATCTCTTTAAATTTGCATATCGTCGCCGGTCAAGCATGTTGAACCACCTACAAGTTTTGTCATCCACTGTACACATGTTTAAGCAAATAAATGATCTTTATCTCTTTATCTTTATCTTTATCCAATTAAATTTTTCACTAGAAAGATCATACAACTGTACGTAACTAAGTGTATCAACAACAACCACGTGACGATGACGTGTCAAACAAATAATAAGAAGGCGCGCATTCGTTTAATTAAAGAAGTGTAATTCAGGATCGAATAAAGATTGATTTTTGCAAACCAATATGTAAAGCAAATTATAAAATAAAACCAACAGGTCCGACTCGCACTTACCCGGATTTATTTTGATAGCACTCTTAAGTCTTCATTAGGTTGAAACAACCCAACATGTAACTGTTTGTAAAGTCTATTGCTATATTCATATTCACATCCATTACACACATGCACATTCAAGCACCACACTAACACACTCACCCTCTCGAAGACACACTTATTCACACACATACATACACTACATATATACACGCATATACACACACATACACATATATATAATATTAGTTTTGTGTCAAATCAGTGATGGTCGTAATTAATAAATGTATTAGCTAAAAAAATTAAATCCTTTATTGGCTTTAAGTAAAGTGAATTAGTTAAGTTGTACCATATTATCTAAGAGCTGTGGATTTTGTTTCATTAATAAAATAAAATTAAATAAAATTAAAATAGCTAATCAATTGTTTCCAGGTATTTCTGGAGCGCGCTAACACTAGCAGTTGTATATGCGTTGCCGGTCGTGCAGCTGCTGTTCACATATCAACAGGTAGGTAACATTTTTTTTTTTTTTATATGGAGGCAAACATGCTTACGCCCCACCTGATGGTAAGCGGCTACCGTCGCCTATTGACACCTGCAACACCTGGAGCATTGCTAATGCGTTGCCTGCCCTGGAGAAATCTTTTAATTTAGTTTAGGTTAAGCAAAGCAGCCGTGGTGGCCCCGGCTGAAGAATAGGCCCCTCCATATCTACCTATCCGCGGATGTCGTAAGAGGCGACTAAGGGAAAAAAGCTAGGGGATGGGCAGCAGCGTCCCTCATTTGAACAACGATAGCTCTAACTGCGCTCGCCAACCCGCATGCCCAGTGTGGTGTGTATGGGAAAATCCCCCCACATGATAGGGAATTTGCTGTGTCTGTGAGAGGAGGCCATGTTCAGCAGTGGACGTCGTACGGCTGAAATGATGATGATGATGTTAAGCAAATAGAATATTTATTTTTATTGTTTAGAAACTGGGAGGTAGCCCCGGAGACTGGTCTGTTGTGTATTACAGATGTCCCCCCCCCCCCCCCCCCCTCCTGTAATACACAAATACCACACACAAACACGCACACCCTCACACTACTTTACTTTATTTTCTAATTCATAGATCTGTTGGTAGTAACTCTGCCTTCTGCGCTAGAGGTCGCGGGTTCGATTCCCGCACTGGACAAACATTTGTGTAATTCACAGATGTTTGTTCTGTGTCTGGATGTTAAATATTTATCTATTATGTATATCAGTCTCTGGTACCCATAGTACAAGCTATGCCTGGTTTGGGATCAGCTGACCGTGTGTGATAATGTCCAGAATATTAAAAAAAATATATATATATGTAAGTAGGTACTACACTTTATCCTTGGTACAACTTGTAAATATTATGAAAAGTGCTATAAAGGACGGAATTTCTTAACAAATCTAAGAAAATAATTGCTTCAAATTACAAACCAAAACCTGTATGCGTTATTAATAAGTTACAGAAATAAATAATTTGTAATTGTATTTTAGAAACTGTTATAAATTCTGATCGTCTGATATATCTGATATATCTGATCCGTGAATATCGTGTTCCCAATAGTGACACGTTAATGTACGGCCCGATGTTGCACTGCCTGATAATGCACGACACGATAATGTACATCCCAATAGTAAACGACCCGATATTACACATCTCAAGAAGTATAAACTGGGGACACGTCTTAGACATACAGGAGGACGCTCTTTGGTGCATGCTGTTCGCCGACATTGTTCTTGTCGGAGAATATGCACTTGAGGTCCAGAGCAGGCTGGGAAAATGGCAAGAGAGACTGGAGAGTGTCGGATTGAAGATCAGCAGGACAAAAACTGAGCATCTGTTCTGCGACTTCGGTGGTCCCTCCGGTTTCGCTCCTATTGCCTTAGATGGTGTATCCCTACCAGTCTGCTCCGACTTCCAGTACCTCGGTTCATTAATCCAGAACGACGGCGATATAGACCGGGATGTGAAAAATAGAATAAATGCGGGATGGATGAAATGGCGACAGGTCACAGGAACTACGTGTGATCCAAGAATGCCCCTTAAACTTAAGGTGAAAAGTTACAAAACGATCATAAGACCTGTCGTACTGTATGGATCTGAGTGTTGGGCAACCAAAGGGACGGATGAAAGAAGAGTGCATGCTGCGAAAATGAGCATGTTGAGATGGATGTGTGGAGTGACTAGAATGGACAAGATACAGATTGAGTACATCAGAGGAAGTTTGAAAGTAGCGCCAGTGACTGAGAAGTTGAAGAGCAAAAGGTCAACCTGGTATGGGCATGTCATGCGGAGGGAAGAATGCCATGTAACGAGACGAGTGTTAAATATGAATGTGGAAGGATATAAGGGGAGATGTAGACCAAAGAAAAGATGGACAGATTGTGTGAAAAACGGCATGAGTAAGAAAGGAGTGAATACTGATATGACGGCTGATAGAGGGGAGTGGAAGAGAAAAACATGTTGTGCCGACCCCACGTGAAGTCGGATAAGGGCAGGGAGATGATGGACTCGTCTTATTGGAATATTCATTATCGATACGTGATGATAATGTACAGCCTGATATTGAACAATACAATAATACGGAGCCACTTGTTACTTCAGGTAACAAGTAACATTGCTGACGAGATCGAAATTAGTCTGTTAGGTTTATAATTTATTATTTATTTAGAATACAGTATAACATCATAACAGGTTTTTTTTATCCCTAAGGCGATGCCATATGTTATTAGAATGTTATAATGCATAACTCAGTAATTGAATGGTTCACGACCCAATATTCGGAAACCATCTTGGCATCTATTATTGGGTCGTACGACATAGGGACTCGGGAAATACAGTCGCTAGACTGTGGTATTACTGGTGTGGTACAGATGGTGTTCGCGACCGGCAACCAGGACCTGTGCTACTACAACTTCCTGTGCGCGCACCCCCTGGGGCTGCTGTCCGACTTCAACCACGTGTACTCCAACGTGGGCTATGTGGTGCTCGGCGCAGTCTTCATGCTGCAGGTGCGCCGGAGGCAGCGCACCAGGCCCGAGGCGAAGGTAACCATCTAGCTTTATTACAGGTGTCTGAACCTTTCGTACACATGTCACAGTTTTTTTTTATACAACTATTGTAGCAAACAAGCGTACGGCCCACCTGTTGGTAAGCAGTTACCGTAGCCTATGAGCGATTGCAATATCAGAGGCATCACGCCCGCGTTGTCGACCCCTAACCCCCCCACCCCTAAAGAGCTCTGGCAACCTTACTCACCGCAGGAACACAACACTATTTGAAACAAATAATGTTATTTGGCTGCGATCTTCTGTGAAGAGGGGCACTGGAGGGGTACAGTCTTCTTCTTGTCGTGCCACTGATTCTCTCTTGGTCATCCTGTATTAGGTCAGTGATCTGGTTGAGGTATGGTGGCGCTGTCGGTGAAAGAATCAGTGTAGTGAAAGGTTTAAGGGGACAGTGAAGGTTGGTGAAAGAACTAGTGTTGTCCTTCGTTGCAGGACATGGGTATTCCGCAGCACTACGGTCTGCTGTACTCGATGGGGCTGGCGCTCTGCATGGAAGGGTTCCTCTCGGCCTGCTACCACCTGTGCCCCAACAAAATGAACTTCCAATTTGGTATGCACTGCTTATAATTTAATTTTAATATATTTTTAAATAAGAAACTTTGTAAAGATGTGAAGATACATTTACAGAACGGATTCAAATTAAATGTGGCAACAAAATATCACAAGGAACCTCCCCCTTGTAATATTTTGTTGGTGGTGCTGTGAGACATAATGTTTTTTTATTAATTAATTTATTTATTATAATTTTGTAATAATTTATTTACAGAAAGAAACTTAAAACTAATAAAAGTTAATATTTACAAAATACACAAGAAACAGTTGAGCCATCTAAAGACCGTTACAAACGATCTATAGATAGCTCAACTGATCCAGATCACTACCAGAAAGAATTATTAATTATTAATCACTACCATTTATTTATTTATCAACATTATACACACAGCTTTACAGTTAGCACCAATGCGCCAGGATATACAAATTTTAATTAAAAATAACATTCAATATAAAAATTAACAAAAATAAGAACAGACATAATTATAATAATTTACAGAACATTAAATAATTGAACTAATCCTAGTTTTAAATTATTTTGTCCATTAACATTGGTTTTTATTTGTAATTTCAGATTCGTCGTTCATGTACATAATCGCTGTTCTGGTTATGATAAAACTCTACCAAAACCGACACTCGGATCTGATACCGAGCGCGCACTCCACCTTCATGATACTCGCGCTTATTATGAGCATAGGTATGTACCTACTGGCTTTCCCAGTTTTGATAAAACTCTGTTCAAAAGATCTGTGGTGCAATTGCGTAAGCAAAATGGCAATGAAGTTCGTAACTAGCACAGGTAGTACATAATAGAAGCGAAATGTTTTGATTGGTACCTAGCTAATTGTACCTTTTTATTATAATGTACCTACTCTTTTTTTACCTTTAATTAGATTATAATCCGCAATGTAAATCTTAGCACTAAGGTAATGAATAAATATTTATTTAAATTTTTAAATATAAAAAATAACATATGGCATAGCCTTAGGGATAAAAAAACCTGTTATGATGTTAATTCAAATTCAGTTGATTCAAAATAAATAAATAAATAAACTTTGAGGATGATTTTATCAATTTTAGCTACATCTGAAGTTTTTCAAACATGAAAAGGAAAAAGCTAAGATCTTGCCGTTTTCCCTTGTCGTGTTTGAAACGTTTTGAATATTGCTAGATTGTTAAAATTACCCTACTGGTTTTATTACACAAACATCATACGTTTTTGTAATATCTGGAAGTGTATTATCGGGTTGTACAATATTTGGATGGATTCTGATATTACGCGACATCCTGGTTTGTGGCCCTTCGTCGTGTACAAAATCAGGCTGTGTAATATCTGGCTGGACATTATCGTCTTCTAACAGATCAACTTATACAGAGTTAGTGTGTGCTACAAGGTGATTCATAACATGTATACCATCCCAAAAGGGGGTTATTCTATCAACAAAAATAAATAATATAAGCGAAAAAAACATCAATATTTTCATCTTATTTTTTAAAATTTACTCTCAAATTAACTGTTTTTGGTATTTTTATCATCTTTAGAACCAGTAACTTAACATACAAGAAGTTCGGAATCAAGATTGCTACCTAAAACATCCGATTCATTGAGTTTGACCTGATTTGACCCCAAAACAGCTGATTTTCGCAGAGTTTTTTCAATTAAAAATGTTGAATTTGCAAAAGTCGGAGAACAAACTTTATTGCCAATAGGTTGTAGAATAAACCCCTTTCGGGGTGGCATTACATTCATACATTACACATTACATATTTCATATTTTATACATTGATTCAATATTATATAGCAATTGACATCTTTTTGACATGTATTTCAAGCAATAAATTATACTTTGACTTTGGCATACATATTATGAATCACCTTGTATTAAAAACAAATTATTACGCTCAGAACGAAAATTCGACAAATCGGCATATAACGGTTACTAACCGATTAATCGATGCTAAGATTTCTTTTTCAGGTCTGCTCGGCATTTTATTCCCGAGCATAAGTTTCTCTGTGCTCTTCACTATACTACACTTAGCGACATGTTCTGTGCTCACGGTGAAGATATACTATGCGGGCAGTTTCAAAATGGGTAAGTGAAAACACTACTGCAAAATGTAGTCAGAGGCATGTGCCGAATCGGACATGCCTCTGATTAACTTTAGGAAGAGGTAGGGCACAGCGAGATTTTCTCGTTCTGAATTGGAGCAGCCTGCCTGGGAGGTACCTCCGCCTTACAGAAGATCGCAGCCAAATAACATTATTTGTTTCAAATAGTGTTGTGTTCCTGCGGTGAGTAAGGTTGCCAGAGCTCTTTTGGGGGGTAGGGGGTTCGGGGTCGGCAACGCGTGCGTGATGCCTCTTATATTACAAGCGTTCATAGGCTACGGTAACCGCTTACCATCAGGTGGGCCGTAATCTTGTTTGCCACCATTAGATATGGACAAGGACCCGGAGTGTACAAGACAGAAGAAAAAAGCATCAAAGCAGCATTGATCCGGCTCGAAGGACCATTTTCTTCTGTACAAGACAGAAGAAAAAGTTTTTGGTGAAGTACGTTTATTTTAGTTACACACACGTTATCGTTGTATGATGAATGGAATACAGGAAGTCCTACCATAGACCTTCCGGCTCTACCCTAGACCCAACTTTCGGACACATACACCTTATTAATATTGTTGTTGGTATTAAACACGGAGATCTTAGAGGATGTCTACCAAGAATGGTAGACATCCTCTATGGGAATGGGAGCCTATTTGAAGTGAAAAACATGAGTTGAATGGTGATGAAAAACATCTTGCTGTTTTTAATGGCTTCGATTCATAGAAAGTAATATAAATTAACCTTAGGAACCTTATACGTACAAAAACCATTCTACTAATATTGTTAATGCGAAAGTTTGTGACGATGTTTATGTTTGTTGTTCAATCACGCCGTAACGGCTCAACCGATTTCGTTGAAACTTGCAATATAAAGAGTTCTTTACCTAGAATTGCATACTTACTTTTTATGTAGTACCACGCGGGCGAAGCCGCGGGCGGCCAACAATGATTAATTAATTAATTTATATTATATTAAATGCAAATAAAGAGTCATTCAATCATTCGTTCATTCATTCAATGTTGACTGGCCTCATAGCTCAGTTGGTAGTAACTCTGCCTTCTGCGCTATAGGTCGCGGGTTTCGTTTCTCGCACTGGACAAACATTTGTGTGATGAACACAATGTTTATTATGTGTCTGGGTGTTAAATATTTACCTATTATGTAAAACAGTCTCTGGTAGCCATAGTACAGGCTATGCCTAGTTTGGCATCAGCTGACCGTGAGTGATATGACTTATTGAAAACAAACGGGTGTTGCAAAACGTCGGGTAAATATAAAATAAGGTACCTACGCGATAAACACCCGTTTGTTTTCAATAAGTCATGTTTACTGATCGCGTGAGTGATATGTCCAGAATATTTAGTTACTAATTTATTATTTATTTATTTTTGATCTACCATTCCTACCTACCTACCGACATCGACTGAAGAACGCGAGCAATGAAGCACACTGCGATCGTGAGGTCGCCGTAAAGGGTTCCATCTGAAAACCAGCGCCGCTACACTTGGTGTGCGGCATCAATGCTGAGATGGAACCCTTTTTTGGCTCACGCATGCATCGGCACGGACTAATGAATACCCTAGTTTTGTTACTTCCTATCTACTTTTGTTTTGTTTCCTCTCTACCTTTTGTATTGTAACCTGTACCTTGTGTCTGTTTTTGCCGACCCCGAACCCCCTTCCCCCCTAAAGAGCTCTGGCAACCCTACTCACCGCAGGAACACAACACTATTTGAAACAAATAATGTTATTTGGCTGCGATCTTCCGTTTTATTAGTTTGTGCTGTGCTTGTGTGTCCAAAATAAATGTTTTTTCTTTTTTTCTTACTAATTACCTAAACCTAAACCTTACTTACTACCTAAACCTTTACTTGATACTTCAAGCCTTGTAGTATTCAAAGTGAGACTGAAAAAGTTACTATTGGAAAGGGCTTACTATTCAACCCATGATTATTTTAATGACATTTTTTGTAATAGCACTATTTAATTGTAATTTAAAGCTCTGACATACCTACTTAATTTTTTTGAAAATATGTATATTGCATGCGTACAACGCTGAATATGGCTGCTCCTAATTTGTATTGTATTATGTAACAACTGTACCTAACCTATATTTTTGGAGGAGGTAGGGCACAGCGGGATTTTCACGCTCTAAATTGGAGCAGCCCGCCTGGGGAGGTACCTCCGCCTTACAGAAGATCGCAGCCAAATAACGTTATTTGTTTCAAATAGTGTTGTGTTCCTGCGGTGAGTAAGGTTGCCAGAGCTCTTTGGGGGGGAGGGGTTCGGCAGGCAACGGATTAGCAATGCTCCAGGTGTTGCTGATGTCAATAGGCGACGGTAACCACTTAGCATCAGGAGGGCCGTAAGCCTGTTTGCCTCCGTATAACATAAAAAAAAAAAATATTACGCAATAAATTACTTTGATTTGATTTGATTTAATTGTTTCGTTCGTTCACTCATTCAGAGGGTGCAGTGTGTCGCGCGCGGCGCGCGCTGGGTGCGCGGGGCGCGCGCGCGCTGCGGCCGGCGCACCGCGCGCGCGCCGCGCTGCTGGCGCTCGCTTCTCTCGCCAACTGGACCTTTGCCATCTACAGGTAACTATTCGCGACATACATTCATAATTCATAGTTTTTTATTAATAAAATATACGAGTTACAGGTCAATAGGTAGCATGAGTTATGAAAGAAGAAAGAAAAGATGGATGGACTGTGTGAAAGTGGATATGGTGAAGAAAGGAGTGAGTGCTGAGATGACGACTGATAGAGGGAAATGGAAGAAGAATACATGTTGTGCCGACCCCACGTGATGTGGGATAAGGGCAGGAAGATGATGATGAGGTAGCATGAGTTATGTAATTAATACATACATAATTAAAACTATGACAAAACAATAAATTCAAAATTAAATAAAAAAAAAATAAAAAAAAATCAATCTCATGGTTGATATACCATCTTGCCGCACCACACACACAACACAAATCATAAATCATACTTTTTATTGCCTGAAATACATGTGTTATAGATGTTATACATTTTATAAAAGTAGCAATGTATTCTGCCTGTTCAGGCGTGCAATTTTGAAATAACAATATAAATTAAATCAAAATTAGATTCGAAACATCTTGATAAAGTTGAATAATTAATGTCAGACAGTAAAAATATTAATAATATAAAAATAGAAAAATAAATTGATTAATTTAAGTTACACACCACAAATGATTGACGTAACTAAGTGTTCCATAGTGTACTAATGGTTGAATAAAAATGAAATGAAATCAAGCGCTTTGCTTATACCTTTATAATGCGGACAGCCAAAGAATGGAACTCTTTGCCGGCGTCTGTGTTTCCGAATACCTATAATTTGGGTGTCTTCAAGAGTAGAGTGAATAGGTTTCTTCTAGGCAAGCGTGCTACACCGTAGACCATGTGGTCAAACGTTAGCCTATTTTGTACAAAAAAAAACTACTTACACACTACATTATTCATTCATCTTTTTCTTCTTATTGTGTCACTGATTCTTTCTTGGTCATCCCTGTATCAGGTCAGTGAACAGGTCGAAGTATGCTGGCCCAGAAAAGGGAGTATGACCGACGGTGAAAGAATCAGTGTGGTGGAATGTTTAAAGTGCGCCTAAACTCTATGCAAAACTGTTTTGGGTCAAATCTGTTCAAGCTCAATGCATCAGCTGTTTTAGGTCTTAATACTCAACTTCTTTTGTACCTTTAGTTGAGTTATAAAAATTATATAAATACCAAAAACAGTTAATTTGAGTAAATTTGCTAAAAAAACAAATAAGTAAATGTATATTTTATGTTTCTCTGCTAATATTCTTTCTTTTTGTTGATCGAATAACCCCCTTTCGGGGTGGCATACATGTTACGAACCCTGTACTCAATTAACACCCTTATTCTCAGTGTGGTAGAACGCAACGAAGACTTCGCGCGTCAGCTACTCGCTATCTTAATGGGCAACGCTATCCTCTACACTATGTTCTACTTCTGCATGAAAATCATCCACAGGGAGCGGATCCTGGTGCATACTTGGGTGAGTCACACTTGGCCAGACCTCGCTTCGCTCTCTCAGATCGTGATTTCTTTTCCGGACATCATCATCAGCCTGATGAAGTCCACTGCTGAACATAGGCCTCCCCCAAAGAATTCCATGACGAACGGTCTTGAGCCTTTTCCATCCACCGACTTCCCGCAACCTTAACAATGTCGTCGGTCCATCGGGCGGGGGGCCTTCCAACACTGCGTCGTCCGGTTCGTGTTCGCCACTCGAGAACCTTTGTTCCCCAACGGTTGTCGGTTCTGCGAGCCATATGGCCGGCCCACTGCCACTTCAACCTGCTAATTCTGAAAGCTATGTCGGTTACCTTGGTTCTTCTACGGATTTCCTCATTTCGGATCTTATCACGCAGCGAAACTCCGAGCATAGCTCTCTCCATAGCCCGTTGGGCGGACATACACACGATCAATTGATCCCAAACTAGGCATAGCCTGTACTATGGGTACCAGAGACTGATATACATAATAGATATATATTTAACACCCAGACACAGAACAAACATCTGTATTCATCACACAAATGTTTGTCCAGTGCGGGAATCGAACCCACGACCTCTAGCGCAAATTAATAAATTTATTAATTAATTGTAGGTTTACTTCGTGTGCGCGCACATCGCGTGGTTCGCTGCGCTCTCCCAGTTCGTGAACGGAAACACGAGGTGGTCGGTGAGTTAAATTTCATATCACTTGGAAGGTGGGATTGTAAGTGGGCGGTTTTATCGCTTAGAAGTCATCTCTTCCAGACAACCTTGGCGTGGTGTGAAGATGGTATTTTAACCTAAATTAGATGAAACGGGTAAACGACATTGTTTTAAGTTAATTTTCATCATCAGCCTGTAGAAGTCCACTGCTGGACATAGGCCTCCCCCAAAGAGTTCCACGACGAACGGTCCTGAGCCTTCTCCATCCACCGACTTCCCGCAACCTTCACAATGTCGTCGGTCCATCGGGTGGGGGGCCTTCCAACACTCACACAACAGTATGCTCCTACAGCTCAGGCCCTAAATATGCTTAACGACCTGATTGCTCAGAAACCAGAAATTGATATCTTCTACACTAAAGTTAATGATATGCTTAACGCATGCATTAGCTTCTTAAGCTACTTTAAATAGTATAATATAAGTATATGTCATCATTATTATTATAAGTGCCCTTTTTTAAGCGCATTGTGAATGGCTTGCTGGACGCGTTGGTGTAAACTGTAAGTGCAGCAAGCAATTGAACTGAAATAAAATAAAATAAATAAAAAATAAATAAAACACTGCGTCGCCCGGTTCGTGGTCGCCATTCGAGAACCTTTACTCCCCAACGGTTATCGGTTCTGCGAGCTATATGGCCTGCCCACTGCCACTTCAACTTGCTAATTCTGAGAGCTATGTCGGTAACCTTGGTTCTTCTACGAATTTCCTCATTTCGGATCTTATCACGTAGTGAAACTCCTAGCATAGCTCTCTCCATAGCCCGTTGTGCAACTTTGAGCTTGTGTATGAGGCCAATAGTTAAAGACCAAGTCTCAGTGCCATATGTCATCACTGGCAACACGCACTGATTGTAGACTTTCGTCTTGAGGCTCTGGGGTATCTCCGACGAGAAGATATGATGAAGTTTCCCAAACGCTGCCCATCCGAGTTGGATTCGTCGGTTGACCTCTTTGTCGAAGTTGGACCTACCTAGTTGAATCGTCTGACCCAAATAGACATAGTGATCTACAACTTGAATGGTATCGTTCCCAACATTTACCGGTATGGGTGCGACATGATATTTGTCTTGCCCATGTTCATTTTAAGACCCACCTGTTGGGGGACGGTACTGAGGTCTCTGAGCATTGCGCCAAGGTCCTCCAGCGATTCTGCCATTACGACTATATCATCGGCGAATCGAAGGTGAGTGATGTATTCGCCATTGATGTTGATCCCATGCCCGTTCCAGTGCAGAAGCTTGAAAACATCCTCCAATGCAGAGGTGAACAGTTTCGGAGAAATGACGTCTCCCTGTCTCACCCCTTTTTGCAATTGGATCGGATTTGTGCTCTGGTCCTGGAGTCGGATAGACATGGTGGCTTTACTGTACAAACACTTCAACACTTCGATATACCGGTAGTCGATCTGGCACCGCTGTAGTGACCGTAACACTGCCCAGGTCTCGACTGAATCGAAGGCTTTCTCGTAGTCCACAAACGCTAGACATAGTGGCCGATTATACTCTTCGGTCTTCTGTATAATCTGCCGAAGCGTGTGGATATGATCTACGGTACTGAAGCCTTTGCGGAACCCGGCTTGTTCGGGAGGCTGGAAGTCGTCAAGCCTACGGGCGAGCCGGTTAGTGACAACTCTCGAAAACAGCTTATAGACATGACTCAGCAGCGAGATGGGCCTATAATTCTTCAAGAGAGTGTTGTCACCTTTCTTGAAGAACAGTACCACCACGCTCCTGTTCCACGCCTCAGGCGTTGTACCTTCGAGGATGACGGAATTAAATAGCTTCTGAAGGACTTTAAGTACCGGTGTTCCACCCGCTTTCAGAAGCTCTGACGTTATTCCGTCCTCCCCCGGTGCCTTATTGTTCTTAAGCTGTTTGAGGGCCGTCCGGATCTCGTATAGGCTGACGTCCGGGATGTCTTCGGTATAGTGCCGGGTCAGACGGGCTCTTGCATCGCTTGCCGTGCTTGGAGCAGGACCTTGCGATGAAGTGTACAGTTGTCCATAGAACTTCTCGAGCTCTCGTAAAATCTCAGGCTTCGACGAGACGATATTGCCGCTATCGGTCTTCAGTTTCGTCAACTGACTTTGTCCAATAGACAGATCTTTTGCGAACACTTTTGAGCCTTTATTACGCTCTATGGCGTGTTTAATACAATCTGTATTAAAAAGGCGCAAATCGTGTCGCATAGACTTAGAGATCTGCCTATTGAGCACGCCGTATTTCGACCTGTCCACTGAAGAATGCAGCTTCATATCGTTTCGCACAGCCATGAGTTTAAGAGTGTGCTCAGAGAGTTTCTGGGTTCTATTTTTACGGTGGGTCTTAAAGAACTCCGACCCAACCGCTTGGACAATTTCCACTAGCCCGTTGTTCAGCTCGTCCACTGTTTCGCATTCAGCCAGGCTTTGGAAGCAATTTTGGAGTTCTAACTGAAAGCTCTCGGGGTTTTGAATTTGGACAGGACTTGGGCGAAGAGTAGATTTCATCAGACGAAACCTTTCCAGCTTAATGTTGATATTCAATGAGCCTCTAACCATACGGTGATCACTGCCGGTTTTGACCCTGTTGATCACAGAGACGTCATTGAATATTTGCCTCTTGGTCGTCATGATGAAATCTATCTCGCTTTTGTAACCACCGGGGTGCAGCCACGTCCATTTTCTGGACGGTCGTTTCTTGAAGAAAGAGTTAATTGCAAAGAGTCCCTCCTTCTCCATGAAGTCGACCAAACGCTGGCCCCTTTGGTTTCGCTGTCCAAAGCCGAATTGCCCCACTTTCAGTTCATCGCCGTTCCTCGTGCCTAGCCGCGCGTTGAAGTCCCCCATCACAACTGTAAAGTGTGTTTTCGAGGCATGCATGGCATTTGAAATGTCGTCATACATAGCCTCCACTTCATCGTCTGGGAGTTTCGAGTGTGGGGCGTATACCTGTATGACCTTCAGCGAATACCGTTCGGTGATTCTGAGTATAAGGTATACCACCCTGCTCGAAACGCTCACTATCTTTACAATATTGTTGACAAGGGACTTATGAACGAGAAACCCTATACCGTGTTGGGATAGCTGATCTCCCTCCCGGTAGTAGAATAAGTTGCCGGAATTTAGGATTATCGTGTCCTCCCCCTCTCTTCGGACTTCTGATAATCCTATGATATCCCAGCGCAACTTACTTACTACTTCTTCCAGCTCAATCAACTTCTCGTCGGTCCTCAACGTTCGTGCGTTGAATGTTACCAGGTCCAGGTTTCGTGGGGGTTGGTAGCTGGGCCTCTGCCGGGGATTCTTAGCACCCCCTGCTCCGCCGTTACCGTGGCTGCTACCAGTACCAGGAATAGCGGAGCTGCCGGGGACTGGGGGCCGTCTTTTATTTTTACCTATCATAGGGGGGATTGGACCGTAACCCACCACGCTGGTCCAGTGCGGGTTGGTGGGTGGAGCGACAGAGCCTCATTCGCTGATCGGCAGGGTGTACCACGTGCCGGTGAGGTTGTCTTGGGTTCCGAAAGGTGTTATCTGGAACCCCTTACACCCCCCATAGTTAATTTTATGCATTCAAAAAGCAAAATTGTATTTTTCTTGTAATCTCCTATTTTTAGGGTTCCTTGCCTCATTTGGAAAAACGGAACCCTTATAGGATCACTTTCTTGTCCGTCTTTCTGTCTGTCTTTCCTTCCCTTTTTCTCAGAAACGGCTATAGGTATCACCTATTAAGGTCTGTGGGCTTATGGTGGCGTAAAAAATCAAAGCTCTAGCGTAATGCATTAAAAAGATATGGCAATGAATGTATAATATTTGTATGGAAATGGCAAAAACCTCTAGGGTACCTACAGTTACCTCACAATTCTGAAATGTGGAATGCTAGGAGCTTTTGTGACACAAGTAAAGGGAAAAGTCTGAAATTGAGGAATTTTTAAGTTTTTTAGGAAACAAAGTAATATTTGCGGTCAATGTCATACAATGACTACGTGAGCGACCGCAAATATAAGTTTGTCAATTTCTAGACTTTTTTTCTGACCATGACCACTGGTGCACGCCCGGGATTCGAACCCACGACCAATGGTATGGAACCCTCAGAGCGCGAGTTCTCGCACTTGACCGTCTTTATTCTATGTAGTGTAGGTACATAGGCTAGTCCCAGAATGCAACAACTCTTTTCATTAGTATCAGTTCAGCCAGTCAAAAAAAACCTTCTGAACTACGAATTCATTGAAACTGTACCAAATGGGAGCTCAAGTTCGATTGGTTTTCTTAAGTTAGTATTTTCTTTAATCTCAAAAAACCATGTGACTTAATTTCATTTTAATTTCATTTTTTTTATTCAATAACAATTTTTACAATCGTGTCTGTATTCCTTAAAAATTACAACCTAAATTGAACCTAAATATAAGTCACATCATCATCATCATTTCAGCCGTACGACGTCCACTGCTGAACATGGCCTCCCCCACAGACAGAGCGAATTCCTTAAAATGTGGGGGGATGCCCATACTCACCACGCTGGGCATGCGGGTTGGCGAGCGCAGTTAGTGCTATCGTTGTTAAAATGAGGGACGCTGCTGCCCATCCCCTAGCTTTTTTCCCTTAGTCGCCTCTTACGACATCCGCGGAAAGGTAGATATGGAGGGGCTATTTCTTCAGCCGGGGCCACAACGGCCATATATAAGTCACATAAATGCAGATAAAATTGTACCAATCATTATTATTATTTTTTTAAAGATGTCCAACATTCAATAATACCTTACTTAGAATAAAAATAAAAATAGTGTTGGTATGTATTTTTATGGTATTTTTCAGGAGACGCCAGCACTGTCGAGGCGGCACAACGCGGTGTGCTCCGTGATGCAGGTGTTCGACCGGCACGACGCGTGGCACGTCGCCTCCGCCGCCGCCATGTTCCTCTCCTTCAATATGCTGCTGGCGATGGACGACGCGCTACAGAACACGCACAGAGAAGACATATCCACGTTTTGAATGGTGAGACAGTTTGCACGACATGACGCCCCTGATGCTAAATAACACCCCGGATGCTAAATGACACCCCGGATGCTAAATGACGCCCCGGACGCTAAATGACGCCGTCGACGCTACATGACAACCGTGGCATTGATTAATGGCACCTGCCACTATATGACGTCGATAGCTATAAATGTTTCATGTATAATAAGTTTCCATAAAAAAAAAACAAAATTACCCTAAAAGTGTTGCCCGCTCATTCTGGTTTGTAGTACAATAGCTTTTTTTTTATTTGCAGAATTGATTCGAAAAGATGCGTGATTATAATTATTTTAGGATGACCTGTTCAAACATAGTTTTAAATAAATTTTATACCAAATGTAATCTCTCCTAGTATAGCAAAGTTACCTATATTATATCGAGATCAAAACCGTGGATGAACGATAAAACTTTTTAAACTCTTAAAAATAGCTCTATTTATATTTAATTATTTAAAAGAGACGTTTCATCAATATATGGAGCCTGGGCCTGCACTGTGTACACTACTCTAAAATATGGCTAAGCAATAAAGTAAACGTATTTAATTGGTTATTATAATTAAATTGACTTCGTTCTAAGGTACATTAAGATTTTCTTCCACAAAGAGAGCAACACACAGCGCTACAAAAATATGGCGGATGGACGTGCGTGAAATGTCATTTTGACAACCTACATTTATCTGACAAAACCAAAACATCAAATCAAACGTGAGATGAAACATGATATGAAAAATATGTCAATGTCATGTCAAACGCCAATTATAAACCAACATGGCGGCCTTCAAATAGTGTTCACATAGTAAAAAACTTACCAGAAGAACTATACTTGTACCATCGCATTTGTCTTCAAATTAATGAAATTATATTTTTCTTGTAATCTCCTATTTTTTCCTAATTTTTCTATGTAGTGTACATTGACCAGGCCCAGAATGAAATGGCTCCTTTATTTGGTTTTGATATTATTAACGCGTTGAGTCCTTACGTTTACCGAATTTGTTAAAGTATAAGTACAGAATAATCATAATTTAAGTTGCTCTGCAAAACTGAGTTTTGCAGTAGTGCTCTCAGTGACTAGATGGCTTTTTTATATACGGCGGCTGTGATAATCAAATTAAGCCTTTCATCCTACTATCCTACTTATAGTATAAACTAGCATCCGCCCGCGGCTTAGCGAGCGTGGTACCTACATAAAAAGTAGCATACTTACAAATTATTAATTAACATTAATAACATTAACATTATTAATTACAAATTATAATTATGCAAATTACAGGCAGAATGCATTTTTGATTAGAGCAAGCGGTTCGTTCAACTCCTTGGCTAAAGCTAACATTGATGTCGACCTATTCAACACTACAACGAGTAAGCTTAAACGCTTACTCAATGACAACTTCTTTGTTAATGGTACTGATTAACTTTTGTGTGTGTGTGTATTGCTTTCTGTCGTCTATCGTTACTTTATATACCTACCCATCCCCTGCTATCTGCGGAAACATATAATTGGCCATCAGTGCACATGTAGTATCACTACTGCATGGTTTGTATAATTATTTATCTAATGTGTCCACCTAGCTGTTAGTTTACCAAAAATGTCTAAAATAAAATAAAATAAAATACTTGCAATTCTGGTTGCAAGTTTCAAGGAAATCGGTTACGGTGTGATTGAACAACAAACATCTAAACATCCTCACAAACTTTCGCATTTATAATATTATAGTGGGATAGTAGGATGCGAAATTTTGTTAGGGTGTTTAGATGTTTGTTGTTCAGTCACGCTACAACGGCTCAACCGATTTCGATGAAACATTTTTTTTTATACAACAAGGTGGCAAACAAGCTTACGGCCCACCTGATGGTAAGCGGTTACCGTAGCCTATGAGCGCTTGCAATACCAGAGGCATCACGCACGCGTTGCTGACCCCGAACCCCCTTCCCCCCTGAGAGCTCTGGCAACCTTACTCACCACAGGAACACAACACTATTTGAAACAAATTATGTTATTTGGCTGCGATCTTCTGTAAGGCGAAGGTACCTCCCCAGGCGGGCTGCTCCAATTCAGAACGAGAAAATCTCGCTGTGCCCTACCTCCTCCATGGAATAGACATTGAAGTTCTTTGCCTAGAATAGCATATAGGCTACTTTTTATATAGGTACGTGCGTGATGCCTCTGGTATTGCAAGCGTACATAGGCTACGGTAATTACTTACCAACAGGTGGGCCGTATGCTTGTATGCTACCGTATTTGTACAACGCGAGCGAAGCCGCGGTCGGATGCTAGTGTAGTATAATGTTTTAACTGTACTAGTCCATTACATACAAACAATTTGACGCGACTTTTGTGATTATGAACAAGATTAGCTGTACTTTAGTTATGTATTAGGAATAAGCAGTATTACCATTTTTTGTACGTTCTTTTGATATGAATACAATTTTTATAATATAGTTATTTGTTTTATTACACTAGCGACCAAACGTTAATATGAGGCTTGCTTGTCGTGTCACTGATCCTTTCTTAGTTATCCTGTATTAGGTCAGTGACCAGTTTGAGGTATGGTGAACCTAAAAAGGGCCTATGACCGTCGGTGAAAGAATCAGTGTAGTGAAAGGATTAAAGTGCGCCTCTTAGAGGCTCCTTTCGTGCACATGTCACATGTCTGCGATTTTGTAGGTTCTAGAACCGGCATGTGCTAGGACATGCCAGTCTCCTCACGATGTTTTTCTTCACCGTTTGAGAGCACTAGTATAGCGCACATAAATTTTCCGAATGGAAAATCCATTGGTGCACGACCGGTATTCAAACCCACGACCCGGTGGATAGGAAGGCGGGGCCACTACCACACCCTCCACCAGTGCTCTTATAGATAAACAGGCGAATTAATAACGCGATTATATGAAGACAAGTGGGCCGTGTTGGGCCCGGCTGAAGAATAGGCCCCTCCATATCTACCTATCCGCGGATGTCGTAAGAGGCGACTAAGGGAAAAAAGCTAGGGGATGGGCAGCAGCGTCTCCTATTTTAACAACGATAGCTCTAACTGCGCTCGCCAACCCGCATGCTCAGCGTGGTGAGTATGGGCAAATCCCCCCACATGATAAGAAATTCGCTCTGTCTGTGGGGGAGGCCATGGGAAAAAAGCTAGGGGATGGGCAGCAGCGTCTCCTATTTTAACAACGATAGCTCTAACTGCGCTCACCAACCCGCATGCCCAGCGTGGTGAGTATGGGCAAATCCCCCCACATGATAAGAAATTCGCTCTGTCTGTGGGGGAGGCCATGGGAAGAAAGCTAGGGGATGGGCAGCAGCGTCTCCTATTTTAACAACGATAGCTCTAACTGCGCTCACCAACCCGCATGCCCAGCGTGGTGAGTATGGGCAAATCCCCCCACATGATAAGAAATTCGCTCTGTCTGTGGGGGAGGCCATGGGAAGAAAGCTAGGGGATGGGCAGCAGCGTCTCCTATTTTAACAACGATAGCTCTAACTGCGCTCACCAACCCGCATGCCCAGCGTGGTGAGTATGGGCAAATCCCCCCACATGATAAGAAATTCGCTCTGTCTGTGGGGGAGGCCATGTTCAGCAGTGGACGTCGTACGGCTGAAATGATGATGATGATGAAGAAAAGTTAGTGTGACAGTAAAATAGTACATTATGGTACTAGTGTGTAATGTTGGTGATTACCGCGGAGGCGCCTTTGAGGTCTTAAGAGAGCCGAGGACGGTAATCATCAATACACACGTGTATCATACGACGTTTTTCAACACACTTGCTCAAAGTGTCTCTAATTTCACCGCAATTATGCACAATGTGACTTTTTGTACGTAAACTACATAATATGTAAACTACTCTAACTACTCTCCGCACTGGACAAACATTTGTGACTAACACAGATGTTTGTTCTGTGTCTGGGTGTTAAATATATAGGTATCTATTATGTATATCATTCTCTGGTGCCCATAGTACAGGCTATGCCTAGTTTGGGATCAGTTGACCGTGTGAATATGTCCGGAATATTTATTTATTATTATTTATTACTGGTTCGCCTCGAACGGAGATCTCGCGATGTCTGCATGCTGTATGAAAAAAAAATCACGCGAGTCGCGGGGGCTTTCACGAGTAGGTAATGAAATAAACAACCAACCAGGTACCTAAGTATTTAAATATGTAAATATAAATATTCCGGACATATCACACACGGTCAACTGATCCTAAACTAGGCATAGCCTGTACTATGGGCACCAGAGACTGATATACGATTAATATTTAACATCCAGACACAGAACAAACATCTGTGTTCACCACCCAAATGTTCGTCCTGTGCGGGAATCGAACCTGCGACCTCTAGCGCAGAAGGCATAGTTACTACCAGCTGAGCTATGAGGCCAGTCAGAAACAAACAACTAACCAGCCCGGCTATTGCGTAAGCGAAATGTTAATGATGATGGCAATTTTAAGGATGATTTTATCAATTATGGCGACATCTGTAGTTTTTCAAACATAAAAAGGAAGAAGCTAAGGTCTTGAAGTTTCCCCTTGTCAAGTTTGAAACGTTTTAAATTTGGCTAAGATTGTAAAAATTACCCTCATAGTTACGAACTTCATTGCCATTACGCTTACGCAATTGCACCACAGGTATTTTAAAAGTAGTTATTTGAAATGAATCTAGTGTAGGTACACTTTACGTCTAGTGATCTTAATTAGGTGCCCTTGTGTGCCCTTTATCTATTTACTGATAAAAACTTTAGAAATTAGTAGGTATCGAGGTCATAGCGAAGAATAATTAGGTAGGTAGGTACCTACATACTAGTACTAATAATATATCTCAGGCCATATAAAATCGACGACATCGGCGGCGCATCGGGCGAGTGTGCGAGACGCTAGGAGTGCGGGTTCGATTGCCGCTGTTGGAAAAATGTTTGCATTATCTGAATATTTATTTCGGGTCTGGGTGTGGTTCTGATACCCATGACACAGGGAATCCTAGTATGGTTTCAGGACAGTGAGTGACTGATGTGTGCTATTTATAAAAAAAAAATTAGTGTGTGTTTAGTGTTGCAGTCAAAACATCTTCAATTCAACCTGATCTACCAGTCTCATAGTATTTTTTTACAATGAATAACTTCACTATCTGTAAGCAAAGTCATTCATGTTACCGACAAGTGAGTTCCATTGCGACCCAGTAGTGTGACCTAGGCGTAGCTCAGTCGATGTCCTAGTGCCCTAGATTCGGGGCCGAGGGTGGTAGGCAGGGCGCATGTGCCGCCTCGTGGACCTAGGGTGGCCTGTATTTAAATAAGGGCGGCTCGCGAGCTGTACTGGCTTTTCGGGAGATCGGAAAGCAGTTAGCTTCAGCTAGCTTTTAAGCTAACTATAAAATTAGTTGATTCGAATGTGAGTAAGAGGAAAAGATTGTCTGAGCCGTTGATGGCTTAACCAGCTCCAAAATTCTTAACTACCCACCTATGTTCTTACTTTTGTCCTGCTACGGTGTAGGTACAAGGAACAATACAATCAAAGATCTGGTTACCTAAGTACTGTTATCAATTTATTTAATTATTTATACTTTCACACTTAAACTTAGTGTAAGGAGGACTTAATGCTAAAGCATTTTCTACCAGTCATCAATCTTACTTTTATTACATGTCATATTTTGATTATGTAGGTAGGTACTTATTGTTACAGAAGTATGAAATAGGTAACTACCCATATTGATTGCAACGTTATGAAATTGCAAGAGCGGTGAGCAATCGTCATGATTCATTTATGCAGGATCGATATTTAACAGTATAGTTGTCATCCCAATCTTGTGTGATTTGCTCTGCATTTTAAATAAGACCTCCTTCTCGAGAACACATTTGTAGCGCAAAAAAATTAGTCATGCATGGTGTATATAGATTTGGGTGTTCCAATTATTATGTGTATATAATCGCAATGCAAGTTGAAAAGTATTTATTGGTGATTATCACAAGGTAACTATTACTGGAATTTTTGCTATAGATTAGGAAAAAATACTGTTTTGGGAAGATTTAATTTCTGAGTTGGGAACACTCCCTGCTCTTGTTGTCCCAAGAAATAAAAATGGCGGACGCATCAAAACGTCAAAACTCGCAGGGCGATCAAATACGCTGAAAACGTGTAATAATTCGCGGAAATTTACGAATTTAGTGATAATAGTGTGCTGGTGACGTGTTACTGTGCTTAGTTATTCATTCTAGGGTGATCTTGTGGGGTGAGAATATATGCAAGACGGTAAAATCGGACTGAATTTGAATCATCCTAATAAATGAAAGGTACGCATTTTGAGCATAAATTTACTGGTAATTCAGCAGTTCTAGACCTAAAATAGACCTTACTCATGCTTTCCATTTTGCCTGCGTCACCGAAAACCCTATTTCCGAGCTTTAACTTCACCACGAACTAATGTAAGTTGTAATGATTTGTCCTGTATTTTGAAGGTCTGAACTGATGATTATCGTACAAATCCTTGTCTGTAGCGCATGTTTGACCTTGCTGAAGTCTCCGTCGAGGTCGCTAACGTTATAAACGTGATATTATTATCATAACATAAAAATGTACGCGATATTATTGTAATATTCGCATCAAATCGTATGTGCTGGTTGGTAGTCAGACAGAATGTGTCAGTCCTTAAAATAGAACTATGTTTTCTATATTTTATCTCTATGTTATCTCTGTATATTCGTGATTGCTCAATTATCGGTCAAATGTATCGCTGGAGGGAACCACTTGTCATTGTTGTTTTGTTTTAAAAATTCCAAAGAACATTCAATTTTTATAAATCGTGCCTATAAAGATCTAGAGATGCTATAAAACTACCCAACTTCATCAGAGGCGCCTTATTCTATCCAAATATGGCCATTAGGCTCTTGTCCGCACCACCATATTAAACTGGTCACTGAACTTATAGTGATCTAGAAAGATATAATGATTTTTTTTCTTTTTCAATCCCGCTTCTTGGCAATCTGTTTTAAAATCAATAATCCATTCTGCTGTTTGATCTATTTGTTTTGATGACATGTCGAGAAACATCTTTCAATCAATCGCTGCGAATCTCTCCGCTAGGTTTTGGATGCCATGCCGTTTTAGTCTGGAAAGCTGACTCCCCCCCGTAACTGGACAATGATATAATGAACTAACTCAGAATAGTATATTAGTAGTTATTAAATTTAGTGTGCGGGCAACAAATTAGCCCCCTTTATCATAATCTTATTCAAAATCTTATCAGCTCAATAAAAGTATGTCCACCTCTTTATTTTGTTTACTGTTAGAAAATTTCAGGGCAAGAATTATCGAGCTGATAAAGTTAGTGACTGATTATGAATAAGGGGGTAAGGCTGTACTCTGCTGGCATGTGGTAGTCGTACTGAAATCTATACATTTAACAAGTGGTATCATCCTACAAATATTATAAATGTGAAAGTTTGTGAGGATGTTTAGATGTTTGGATGTTTGTTGTTCAATCACGCCGTAACGGCTCAACCAATTTAGTTGAAACTTGGAATATAAAGAGTTCTTTACCTAGAATAGCATATAGGCTACTTTTTATGTAGGTAAAACGCGAGCGAAGCCGCGGGCGGAAGCTAGTTTGTAATAAAAGAGTGAGAGTAGAGAGATTTGTCTGACATTATAATCTAACCGCAAAGACTTCAGTTTACTCCGTGATCATAGGGCATGAAACTACAAATAAACTCACAAATCATGGTAAATATCCCGTTTTTAGTTAAACTTACACAATCTACCTTTATATATAAATTCTGAAGTAATAAGTTATGCCTAAAACTAAACTGCCCATAAACTATGGGGGACACCTTCCTTCAGCAATGGATGTTTAGGTTTGATTATGTAATTAATTTTATTTATAATTAATTCACAAATGGCATTGATAGTTCTTGTTATCATAACAATAACATTTAAGTACCTATTTACACGCTTCCTTCCGCCATGCAACTTCCTGTTTTGAATTATGCTAAATTACTTCTATTCATTACAAATACACTTTTTGGCACGATTTTGATACAGCTATTTTAGGCAAACGTCTACGATAAAGTCTATTTTCAAATGACATTTTAATAATGTTGTTTACCTTAGGTATACAAATAGATGTTTACGTGCCAGCGGATATTGAACCTTCATAAAACCGCCGGTAACGTCGCGGCAACGTCATTTTATAACAGAAAAGAGGAGTGCCGCTCGTGGCGTAGCTACACTACACCGTCTACTTATGCAACGTTCAGCGCAGTCAACAATAGATGTTTAACTGCTATGTATGCGAGCCGTGTTGGTCTCGTCGGATATACCTCGACTTACAATCCAACGGTTGTAGGTTCGATTCCCTTCGAAACCCTGACACCAGCAATGCATAATTGATGTACCTACCCATGTGCTCGCTGCTTATAAGAATACTAGTTGGTATTCATAGAATACCTACCACAATGATTCTGTCACCAACGGTTGTAGGCCCTTTTCAGGGACACCATACCTCCTTCAACCTGGTCACAGACCTAGGCAGGATCACCAAGAAAATAACAGTGACACGAATCCTTGAGACGCAAACTTATTTAGACTTTAG
The DNA here is from genome assembly GCA_947579855.1 of Anticlea derivata. Classification (NCBI taxonomy): domain Eukaryota; kingdom Metazoa; phylum Arthropoda; class Insecta; order Lepidoptera; family Geometridae; genus Anticlea; species Anticlea derivata. Next base: position 170,688 of record OX388287.1, on the reverse strand, counting down.
TCACTAGGGGTTGTGTCGTCATCACACTCAAGAGTCTTGTGCAAAGGCAACACGTCACCAAGAAACGTAGGTCATGGTAATTCTGCAAAGTCACAAAACGTTGACTCATTTCAAAATGTCATCGTCCCACAATATTCGTTTGTGTTGTCACTGTCTCTTTTTTGGTCATTGTTTGGTGATGCTGATGTGACAGAATGTGGACGCTCTGACTGATTGCACAAAATGGGACACGAAGGGTGGAGCGTGCCATGCTCGACATTTCTCAGATCCTATTTACCTGTAGAAAGAGGGTGGTCGACATCAGAGACTGACAGCCTCATAGCTCAGTTGGTAGTAACTCTGCATTCTGCGCTAGATGTCGCGGGTTCGATTCCCGCACAGTACAAACATTTGTGTGATTAACAGAGATGTTTGTTCTGTCTGAATATTTATCTATTATGTTATCAGTCTCTGGTACCCATAGGACAGGCTATGCCTAGTTTGGGATCAGTTGACCGTGTGTGATATGTCCGGCATATATAATTGACGAGAGGTGTCTTTTAGGGAGTGTCGCAGCTTGTGTAGATGTGGGTGGTGCGGTGTTGCAGATGTGAGGCGTGCGGCATGTGGGGCGCGGCGGGGTGGTGGTGCGGCGCGCTGGCCGCGGCGGCGCTGCTGCTGGCGCTCGGCGCCCGCGCGCGCGCCCGGGCCCGCGCCGCCCGCAAGGCGCCCCACCGGCCGCCCACCAGCCACGCTCCACTGACTAAAGTAAACTAAACTTTATTTATTTAAAACCAAACTTAAAATCTGTATAAGCCCTGGCTCCTGAACTAGCGTGAGCTGTATGTCAGGAGTCAGTTCCTTCCCATTAAGAGGTACCTAATTACAATGGTCTTTAAGAAAAGTAACAAATACTAAGAAACTAGTACTAAGTAAGTAGGTTAAATATGTAAGTTTGTGTTTGGATTTGAGTAAGTTTGTGTGTGAGTATGTTTGTGTGTGAGTATGTGTGCGTGTGTGTACCGCTACCGAGTCACTTCTATTAGCTTCTGCCTGCGCTTCGCTCGCGTGCTCCCAGCCCGGATAAAAAGTAACAGGCAACAATAGAATAAAAAAAAAAACAGATGGAATTTTTCTTATACAACGGCCCATATAGATATACACCTTAAAGACCTAACATAATTGCCACGTAGAAATTGCGACTTGGGATGCGAATTGTCCGCGGCAGTAGGTATCCGCCCGCGGAAAAGACGGAACACAACACCCTTCGTTTCGTTTCGTTTCTTTATAAGTAGGAAGGACTAGTGGGAACTGGGAACAAACGAAGGCCAAAGGTTGTCAAGATTCTATGTTTAGCTGGCGCAACCGGTAGGGATTTCTTTATCTGGCTGGCGCAGTTGGAGAAATGTTTTGAAGACTGCACTCAAAACGGCCCTCCGATTCAAGAAGAGCCTTTGATTTAAGAAAACGCTATGCATTTGAGTTTGCATTTTTCTCCCGGTTTCCTTCACCGCAGATTAATAAAATTAGACAGTCAGCTTAGATAAAGCACCAATCACAATGCACCTAATGGCATATCTTATGAAATTATCATAAACGAACATATCAGGAGTTTGTTCACTAACCGATCTATTTCTCATTCCAGGTGCACATAGTCCGCGACTGTCCCCCCGGGCGCGTGCCACGCCCCCCGCGCGCCTCGCCCCGCCCCCCTCGCTCGCTCCTCCCGCGCGCTTTCCTCACCCCGCGCCGCATCCTCGCCGCGCTGTCCGGCAAGCCGGCCGACGATCCCCCCCCGCAGATAGTCATCGTCCGAAATACGACCCTCAACACAGCCTGCCAGAACTCTGATTCCCCGAGCACTAGCCAAATTCCTAAACTACCCCTGCCAGAGCAGTGGATTCATAAGCGACCCTTTGATTACAAGTACCCGACGATTCCGCGGCCGCTGGCTCAGGTGAGGACCGACCTGGGCGCGGATCTCGCTGAGGAATCCAGAGCGAAGAAGTTTTCCGCGACGCGATCTCCCAGCCTCGAAAAAGACGACAAATCTCCCTTTCTCAGCGCTAAGTCTGATAAAGAGTGCGAGGTTTTCGGCTTCGATACAGAAGTGGTGCGGAGGCTGAGTGACAAGGAAGTAACGATGATGTCTCCCAAGGAGCCCGCGGACGACAGCCAGGGGTCCTCCCCAAGTAATCTAAGACGCTTCAGATCTGTTAGTACGAAGCTGCACATGTGCGTTGTCAGCGACAACCAGACGGAACGACTGGAGATGCAGACTTCACCTCGCGTCTTAGAATGTAGCTCAGCAAAGGAGAAATCGTCCGCGCCAAAGTTCGATTTCTCCCCCAAATTCTTAGACACTATGGCATCGCCAATGTTCTTCACGCCCCCCGAAACGGTATCCCCTATGTTCTTCAACGAACCGTCACCGAGGTCTGTCTACTATGACACGGTGAAATCTCCTAAATTTTTCCCAGAAACACCTAGAGATAGTGAAGTACCCCAAAGTCCTAGAACTTTAGGAGATCACGTCAATAGAAATGGTTTAGAAAAGCCCAGTTCCCCGAGAATTCTAAGCGCTCGACCTAGTCCTAAACTACTGAGCTACAATAAGGAAAATTACTTTACGTTCGATCATTGCCCTGAGGAAACTTCTCGGACGATACCGAGACCTAGAAAGTATGGAGGAAGGAACTCTATCGAAAGGGAAAGATTCACCCCACCAGCCGACAAAGATGTTAGGAAATACAGACGGCATAACAGTTGTGATACTTATAAAACTGTTGAACTTAACATTACAACCGTCGAAGACAACAAAACTACAGAAGACAAAGATGTAGTGGACTGCTGCGCGAAAATAGATGCTATAGATATAGAAAATAAAGAAGAAAAGCTGAACGAATTGAATCCGAACTCGGCGCAAGCGAGGCGACAGAGGCTCAAATCAATATCTCTAGATTCTGATAACGCGAAGATCATTGAACAGAATCTGGGGCTGCCCATCGCGAAACAGATGAAAGACCAGATGAACGAAGCGTACAAAAACGAAAGCACGTCCTGCGAGAGTATCGAGCGGTTCCCAAAGACGCCGACCAGCGAGCGACCTTGCTTCAAGTTCGAAGAGGACACGAAACCCATCGACGCCGACAACGAAGATGAACCGGAATCGCCCGGCCTCTTACAAAAGAAATGTCTACGCCAAAGCTGTGACACGCAAGCCTTCATAGACATGCCGCGGTTCTCGCCCAAAGAGTTCGAAATAACGGTCACAACGGAAGAAGGAACGACCGTTCCGATCGAAACGCAAAAGCCAAAAACTAAAAATTTAAGAAACCTCACCATAGATCTTACTAAGCGAGACAGCGACTTGGAAAAGGAGCTGCTGGAATTTGAAAAGCTGTACACAGACGCTGAGGAGAAAAAAGTTAAAACTCCTACTCTCAAAGTGAAGGCTATATCGCTCGATTCATCAGAGTCGGTCAATCTTTCGCTGCCCCAGACAAAAGCCTTAGAAGTGCCTCAAAACTCCGTCTCAGTCCCAAACACGCCTAAGAGGCAGCTGAAACGAATCCTACCGCAGAAAAATGTGAAGCATGACTTCTGCGGCGGTAAACTGGGATTTACACAAAACGCGGAGCAAAGACGTCTCTTCATGAAGGGACAAGACAGCGGGATATACCTCCGCGAGCACCACGCCAACCTCATGCTGTACCAGCCTGGGACTTCCCGCATGGGCTCTCGGACCATGGGCTCTTTTGACGAGAACACTACAGACTACGATAGTCCCCCAGAGATCAGCATCTGTGGCGCTGACAACAGAACGGGCTATGATTCGGGGCAATGCGGACAGTCTTTAGGGTCAAATTTGCTCAACTACAAGCAAAATCTTAGCGTTTCTAGTACCAATTTAAAGACTCTACCGGAGGGAGTGCCTTCAGACGATTTCGAACCTAGCGCGGAAGACGAAAAGGTAGTAAAGAAGTTGCATAGAAGGAACTCAAACCAAAGCCTAATGCTAAGCACGCACAGCCTGCAAAGCTCGAATTGTTCTCTCAACAGCAGTGGCGCGTCTTGCCATAATATAGCAACGGTTAGAACGAGTATATCCAACTTTAGCCTCAACGATAGAAAGAAACTGTCTCTAGATCACAGAGATTCGAACGTGTCTCTTATGGGCACCGAACATCTGACGCCAACGACTAGAGTCATGTGCTCGTCAAACGCTAGTTTATCAGGGGACGGGTCGAAGAACTGTCTTCTGCAAAGACGAGGATCAAACAATAGTCTAACCCTCAATATCTGCTCGTCAAACCTCAGCAGACACAGCAGCTGCAGCAACAGTTCTCTAAACAAAGATGCCAAAGCTCAAAAGAAAGGATTACTCGAAAGACGAAGCTCTAACACATCTCTAACTTTAAACATCAACAATTCTAACCCTCAACTCTCAGTCAATGTGGGACTAAGCGTATCCAACTACAACCTAAACGGTTCCTCGTGCAACTTGAGCCGGTACAACAGCAATCATAGCATAGATAACCCACCAGCCGAACATAAAAAGGGGATCCTCGAGCGACGGAGCTCCAACACATCTCTCACTTTGAACATACCACAAGAACCCAGAGAGGTTGAGATCGACGAGACGATGCTGGACGAGACCTTGAAAGATCTACCGCTTAGAGATAAGCATCGCAAATCCCTTAGCACAGAGAACTTGATACCCAAGTCCTACAAGAGCAGGCCGAGGTTAAGATCAAAGGAAAAAGGGGTAGGTTTCGGTTCCCATGATAACCTTTGGTCCAATTCATACACAGAGCCCGAACACCCTCAAAACCTGACTTATGTCTGTGGGGATCAGGAAAATGAGATCATATACGCGTTTGGCCGTCAGGAGGAGCCGAATTTCCAGACTGGATTCACTAGAAACATAACCACGAAACCTCTGAGTCCACAGTCCACTTCTGAAGACTTTAGACTGTATCTAGCGAACATGCAGCACCTACAAAACGCAACTAGCGTCCTCACCCGACAGCAACTTAGAGATTTGAACAACGTCTTCCAAAACGGCTACTCTAAAGTCAAATGCCACAGCAGCACAGGAGGCAAGCACTGCTGCTCGGGTACGGTGGAGGAAAACAGCGAAAACCCGCAAATGGTGATCCCGGAAATCACCACCCAGCCTTGCTCCGAGTACCAGAAAATGTTGCTGAGGAATTTGCATCAAGAGTTCTGGGATATGCCGACGAATTTCCAGGAGAAGCCGATAGTGTCGGGGTCTCACACGAAGAACAGGTATAAGACCATACTGCCGAATGAACATTCAAGGTTTATACTGAGGGCTGATGTGGGAACGACTGAGGGATACATCAATGCTAATTTTATAAAGGTATGTATTATTTCAACTTTGTGTTATTAATTAATATGCATATTGTAGTATTGAAATAGTTAATAAATAATTTTACTTATTGCTTGCTTGAAAGAACCAGCGACACGAGTCACTGATTCTTTTTAGGTCAGTCGCTTAGTTGAGGTATGGTAGCCCTGAAAAGGGCTTATGACCGTCGCTGTAAAGTCGGATTAAAGTGCGCCTCTTAGAGGCTCCTTTCGTGCACATGTCACATATCTTCGATTTTTTTTCCTCACGATGTTTTCCTTGACCGCTTGAGAGCAGTATAGCGCAAGTAAATTTTCTGAATGAAAATTCATTAGTGCACGTCTGGGATTTGAAACCACGACCTATGGATCGGAAGGCGGGGCCACTACCACCACTTCACCAGTGCTCCTTATTAATGTTCGCTTAAACAAATATTCAAAACGGTAAGGGAAACATCGTAACGAAACTCTTGGCTTAATCGTTTTCGCACGGTCAGGGCATCTCTATGACATACTGTGATGGTGCAAATACCAACAAATTTTGGACACCACAATGTTAAATTAATTGCCCGTGTAAACAGAACTGTTATTATGTTTATGCAATAACTAAAACTCTGCTCTTTCCAGGGGCATGAATACACCAAAAACAGCTACATAGCAACGCAGGGCCCTCTGCAGAACACCATGTACGATTTCTGGCTTATGGTCCATCAAAACAGCACTGACCACTGTATCAGCCGAGCCGCAGACCTGATAGACCCACTGGGGGTTCCAACAAGCTGCGGAGTCCAGAAAGTGGTGATGCTCACAAATTTCATTGAGAACAACCGACAGAAATGTGAAAAATATTTCCCTCTAGAAGTCGACGAGGAAGTAACAATTCGTAACGTTGACAGCATGAAAGAATCATTTGTTATCAAGAATCTAGGACTGATTAAAAAGGCTGGATACACGATCCGCAAGTTGGACGTCAGATATAGTGAAAGTGATAGTGAATCTGATAAGGATTATCAATGCCAGGATGCTGGCAATAGTGTTGTGATTGTGGCTAACACTACCCACAGTAAAAGTGAATCAGAATCCGATAAAAGTGAATCGGATTCTAGAAAAAGTAAATCGGATTCTGGGAAAAGTGAATCAGACACTGCAAATAGTGAAACGAACGCTGGAAATAGTGAAAATAGTGTAACAGTCTACCATTACTTGTTCCACAACTGGGCGGATCACAAATGCCCGAAGGACGTGAACGCACTTTTGAACCTTAGCTTAGATGTATTAAAAAATAGTGATTGTCACTTCAACCGCTATGCCGAAGGTGATGATGAGTGTTTTAAGTGTGATAGTCCCAAACCTGAATCAAAATTCCTGTTTCCACCATTGGAGGCACCCGTACCTTGTGAGATAAAAGTAAGTGTGTCAACTCCTTTAGACTTAACCGGAGATAGACTGTCGCCTCCCACGATAGTGCACTGCTCAGCGGGCATAGGCCGGACGGGATGCCTTATCGCTATCCTGAATGGTATCGAGCAACTGGCCAACGAGAGTAAAGTCGATGTGTTGGGTATAGTCTGCAACATGAGGCTGAACCGAGGTGGTATGGTGCAGAACTCTGAGCAGTATGAACTGATACATAAAGTGTTGTGTTTGTATGAACAGGCGTGTTTGCCGGCTTTATAGTTGTTAATTATTGCTCCGAGATTTCAAAGTGAAAGAGCAAGGTACGGTGGCTATTGTACGAATGTAAGGGCCATCATCCGCCAAAGCAGAACGTACAGTTGTGTACCATTTGTCAGAGGGATTCGAAAAAATAGACACTAAATAATTGCCTTATTTTTCTGCGTTTACATTCACCTAGTTTTTAACACGTCTCAAAGTGATCCTTGTGATCTTATTCAAACTTACCCACAGAATATTACTAAAATATTGTTAGCGCTTTACATAACGCTAACCTATCGCTCAGTCAAGATCAAGAATCGTATCGCATTGCCGATTCTAGGCGATTCTAGCTAAATTTAATGGGGACCTAAAAACCGCACTATGGCGAGCGTAGATGGCGCTTTGTTATCGTCCATAGCAAATACGATCGTATAATATCGAACATCGATACGACACTTATACATGTATACATTGAGTTATCAAGAAATCTCTAAATGTGATTGTCTAATCGTGTGTTTTTGAAGAAACCAAGTATTTCCCTAAGTGTGGGTAAACACTTCAAAAACAAATAATCTAATGCCTCTTCCACACCTGCGTCTATGCCTTCCCAAACGCAGGTTTAAGAAGGCGTGCCGATAATCGTCTCGCGTTACGAAGTATCCGGCTAACAAACTTGTAACAAAACTAGGGTATTCATTAGTCCGCGGCGAGGCGCATGCTTGAACCAAAAAAGGTCCCATCTCAGCTTTAATGTCGCACACGACCATACAAAAACAGGAAGCTATTCACGTTTCACGGCAGAGAAATGACAACTCACTGACCTTTGCATCGCGATAACTATTAACTTTAATTTTTGAAACTATCGTGGCTATGAACATAACTTTCACTAAAAACGGGATATTTACCATCAGTTTACTCCGTGATCATGGCGCATGTAACTGTGCCGAAATATCGGGGAACAAAGAAACTTACAAATCGTGGTAAATATCCCGTTTTTAGTGAAAGATCTATTTTTTTTCATTGGTGATGGCCAGTGAAAAAAACGCCTAACGTTTGATCATTTTTTGTGGCCTAAGATGAAGCACACTTAACCAGAAGGAACTTATTCACTCTAGATTTGAAGACTCCTAGATTGTACTCATCCGGGAAAACACACGCAGGCAGATCGTTCCACTCTTTGCCAGTACTTATGTACCAGTAGAGCAGAAACGTTTTGTCCGACACTGTGGTAATTTTGCCAAAGCTGGTGTGGGAGAGGCATTAGGATAAGTTTTCCTATAAAATTGCGCGAAACGTATGTCCTGCTACTAATATAATTAGCACCCTACTGTTTGAAATTACTTCACAACAACATATAAACTAGGTAAGTACATGGTAATGCTTGCCTATGTAAACAATAGCACATCGCTGATTGTGCTAATAGAACCAGTAACGGATCGTTAATTTCCTTATTGTCGACTACCTCATTTTATATTATACCTACTGCTTGCTCGTCGTCTCACAGATTTTTCTTGGTCAACCTGTATTAGGTCAGTGTGCAGGTTGATGTATGGTGGCCCTGAAAAGGGCCTATGACGGTGAAAGAATCAGTGTAGTTAAAATATTAAAGTGCGGCTCGTGGTTGGCAACGCTTGCGTAATGCCTCTGGTATTGCAAGCATTCATAGGCTACGGTAACCACTTACCAACAAGTGGGCCGTAAGCTTGCTCACCACCTTCTTCCTGCCCTTGCACAACATATTTTCATGTTTCACTCTCTTCTGTTAGCTGTCATCTCCGCTCACTTCTTTCTTACTCATGTCGTCTATAATACAGTCCATCCAACTTTTCTTTGGCCTTCCTCTACTCATAAGAGTATATGGATATAAATCCATCCACATTCATACCCAACGCTCTTCTCGTTACATGACTTTCATCATTAGTTGTATAAAAAAAGAGGTACGGAACCCTAAAAACTATGATATACCTATATGCCAAATGTATGTAGGGACTCGTGGACCTTCACCTGTCTATCCTAGACATTTCAAAGTTTTTGCGTTCTTAATTTCCATAAAAATACCAAGGTAATGAGAAAATTTACAAAATACAATATTGTGAAAATCTACAGGGTGAATGTGGAATGCGACTACTGAGCAAAAAGTGGGCATGTGCTATGTGCAATGTTTGGACGTGCTTCTGACTTCCCTCTTCGTTTTATAGGATCTTGAGGACCTACTGGCATACCAAGGGGATGTCTACCATGCTTGGGGACTAAAATGACCATAGTAAAAGTCAAGTCAAAGCCAAAAGGTGTTAATTTCAATAAATCACTAGGATCACTTTGAAACGTCTTAGAAACTAGGTGAAGCTACGCCTGTTCCTCGCGACCAAGCCTACAAGAATCAGCCAACAAACACGCGCATGCATTCCTTTTTCACAAAATAGAATGTAGAGCTTCAGTGTGGTGCCGTATTTCCAAGAGGGGTAGGCAGAGACCACGGCTTTCCACTTGCTACGATCCTGATATATACCTCTTTTGCTTCATTCACTCTCATCACATTCCTCATACATGCTCGTCGGTTTAGGGTACTCTTGACCTGGCCTTTTTCCAAAACGCCACCGATTTGGTTTATTTATCTATACTTATATTGAGAAGTTCTATCTACGCCGACGTACAAGTGGATGTATAGGTACTTATAACAAAAGCACTCTGTATAACTAAATGTGACGAATCATTTGGTTTTTTGCCTCGACTCCGCAAATACGTTGTTATTGTTTTAACTACAAACGAAAACAATACAATTAGAAGCGGCGTTGTACTTTCAACCTCTCAACACACGAAGGCTAGCTGTACTTGGATAGGTTAGCTAAGTAGCTTACGTGACTCTCCGGCTCTTTAACCTTTGCAGTTACTTAATATATTTTCATATTTTATACATATTTTATTTTCGAGTAAATCATCACCATTCCTGCCTTTGGAAGTCCACTGCTGAACACCGGCCCCCTCACAGAATTTCAGAGTGACAATTATGAATCATCTATAGATACATTGTATAACAAATACAAAAGGTGTTTATTTCCATAAAATCACTAGGATCACTTTGAAACGTCTTAGAAACTAGGTGATGATACGCCTGTTCCTCGCGACCAAGCCTACAAGAATCGGGCAACAAACATGGCGCGCGTGACGCACATTTTTTTCGATGAATCCTTTTTCACAAAAATAATACCTACAAACTTACCAAACACCTGAGCACTAAATCATTCCTTAGGGAACAACAGTAGTCAGCGATTTTGTTACTTAAAGATGTGAAGGTTTTTTGATGTGTTCAGCTCTTTTTTGTTGACTTCATTATCATAAAGGCGCAAATCTACCATAGCCAATTGAATACAGCGAACTTCTTCTGAGAGGATAATACTGGTTACAAGCACTCTCACTCGCCGGTCGAAGGACATGGTCTTTTTTTCGTTTTTGAATAATTTCTGTAATTAGATTTCCCTGAATTTTCTGTGGAGGAGAATGGGGGGTTGCAAGTCAGGGTTAACTTATAAATGATGTGGCTGTTTGTCAAGCTTACATTGAGCATTGATTGAGCCTACGGTAAAATTTCTTGTACCAAACAATGGCTCTCTTTCTCTCGAAAGGATAGTTTGCCAGCAACTAATCTTTTCTTTTCTACCTTACCCATACAAACATTATAGTCCCTTACTAAGGTTGGCTTGGTTTACCGTTCCACTGTGCGGCAGTGATGCACGCCTTTCCCATGGAACGTGGACACTAACACTATTTACTTTGTTTATTTAATAAACGTTTTTATATTCTATTCTATTCTGTTTTTGTCGTGCCAGACATTATATCGCCACTTGTACATCCAGATAAATCACCTTTCGCCATCGGCAGACTGCCAGACTTTAATTGTTGAATTACAGGTGGTACTAGCTGCCGGTTTGTTTTCAAGGTGCCCACACAGTCGAGACCTTTAGACTTGAGTACTGGGGCAAGACAAGGGCTGTTATAGAATTTGTCCATCCCTACGGTATGGCATCGGTACTCCAAGCCATCAATACTAACGAGGCAACAAAGGTGCTTGGGGGGCCTTTGCGTGAACCTCAAATTTATGTAAATACCCTGCTTGAGACTCACAAATTTCATACGTCTTAATGCCAGTGTTAGCAGATTTATTAGGGACTAGCTTCCGCCCGCGGCTCGCTCGCGTGGTACCTACATAAAAAGTAGCATATATGCTATTCCAGACTATAATCTATCTCTGTACCAAATTTCGTCCAAATCCGTTCGGCCGTTTAGCCGTGATTGAACCACAAACATCCTCACAAACTTTCGCATTTATAATATTAGTAGGATGCAGCTACGTATGTCGAGCCAACCCTTCCAAAGTTTGAGGGGTTCGAGAGCTATATTTCTCCCCAAGCTATAAAGCTCCACGCATTTCCTTTCAAATGCGAAACTATTGGTTCGATTTTATAATTTTTTCCTTTCGCCACCGTGCGTGATACGTCTAGCGCTTCATTGTCGTTAAAATGCAGACATCTTGAGATTAATTGAAATCTGTTTCGGGACATTGTTGCAGTAAATTGTGGTGTCTGGAAAATGTTACTCTTATTAGACCAGTAATCTTTCACGACATTTTTCTGGACTGTACCATGACCAACTGGACTGTACAATACCCATGACAATGGCCTATCTATCTACAGGTTTCCACGAATTAAACCGACTTTGACTTTGATCAGTCAAGACTTCTTGGCTGATGTGTAAGAGGACCAGCTGTTCGGTGTATTTATTTGTTTGCCTTACTATTATGTCAATGATGCTATCATACCAGATGGCCCTAAAAGCATCATACGGAGTAGTGAACCGCACGTTAGGCCCAACGTACCACTCAAATTATTCCCTCCTCTCTGAAATACGGATGATACGGATCAGGGGATTGGGAAGTGCTCTCCATTCAAAATTAAAGAGGTCTATTGGACCTAAAGTCTGATCTGAAGTTAAAATAGCTTCAAAAGGATCACTCGGAGTATTTTCGTTGTTTACATAATCGGATATATTTTCAGTGATGTCATTATTTTCTCCCTCAAAATCAAAATTGAACATGGCCCTGATTTTGCGAGGCAAATTGACGGCAACTTCACCTTCCTCTTCATCGCTCTCCTCTTCTTCGATGCCTGTAACAAAGGCATCGGAGACCAAACATATACTAACACTTTCGGTAACTTACTATTGTTATAGCAAACAACACACCTATGTTGATCATCATCTCCATCATCATCTCCCTGCCCTTATCCCACTTCATGTGGGGTCGGCACAACATGTTTTCCTCTTCCACTCCCCTCTATCAGCCGTCATATCAGTATTCACTCCTTTCTTACTCATGTCATCTTTCACACAGTCTATCCATCTTTTCTTTGGTCTACCTCTTCCCTTATATCCTTCCACATTCATATTTAACGCTCTTCTAGTCACATGACATTCTTCCCTCCGCATGACATGCCCATACCACGCTAACCTTTTGCTCTTCAACTTCTCAGTCACTGGCGCTACTTTCAAAATTCCTCTGATGTACTCATTTCGTATCTTGTCCATTCTAGTCACTCCACACATCCATCTCAACATTCTCATTTCCGCAGCATGCACTCTTCTTTCATCCGTCCCTTTGGTTGCCCAACACTCAGATCCATACAGTACGACAGGTCTTATGATCGTTTTGTAAATTTTCCCCTTAAGTTTAAGGGGCATTCTTGGATCACACGTAGTTCCTGTGACCTGTCGCCATTTCATCCATCCCGCATTTATTCTATTTTTCACATCCCGGTCTATATCGCCGTCGTTCTGGATTAATGAACCGAGGTACCGGAAGTCGGAGCAGACTGGTAGGGATACACCATCTAAGGCAATAGGAGAGAAACCGGAGGGACCACCGAAGTCGCAGAACAGATGCTCAGTTTTTGTCCTGCTGATCTTCAATCCGACACTCTCCAGTCTCTCTTGCCATTTTCCTAGCCTGCTCTGGCCCTCAAGTGCATTTTCTCCGACAAGAACAATGTCGTCGGCGAACAGCATGTACCAAGGGGCGTCCTCCTGTATGTCTGATGTCAGAGCATCCATTACCAGGAGGAACAGATAAGGGCTTAAAGCCGATCCTTGGTGCAAGCCTACAGCCACATTGAACTTGTCGGTAACTCCAGCTTCGGACCGGACGTTTGTGTTAGCTCTTTCGTACATAGCACGTACAAGCTGTACGTACTTCCCAGGCACTCCCTTCTCGTTCATAGCCCACCACAGAACCTTACGGGGCACCCTGTCGTATGCCTTCTCTAGGTCAACGAACACCATATGCAAGTTTTTGTGCGCACGTCTGTATTTCTCACAAAGTTGGCGCAGAGCAAATATGGCATTTTGAATTTCTAAGTCGCGCAGAGTCCGTTTTTTTCTTCCAGTAGGTACGAAGGCTAGCGCCGCGGGGTGTGTTTTGGCCAGTAAGAATTGGGGTGTTTCGGCCACTGCTGCGGAGACTGCTTTCGCAGATAATATTGACAGGCCTCGTAGCTCAGTTGGTAGTAACTCTGCCTTCTGCGCTAGAGGTCGCGGGTTCGATTCCCGCACAGGACAAACATTTGTGTGATGAACACTGATGTTTGTTCTGTGTCTGGGTGTTAAATATATATCTATTATGTATATCAGTCTCTGGTACCCATAGTACAGGCTTTGCCTAGTTTGGGATCAGTTGACCGTGTGTGATATGTCCGGAATATTTATTTATTTTATTTATTTAAACATGCCTGGGTAAAATGAACAATAGTTTAAACGTGATCGATCACACTCGCGCCCATGAAACATTGATTGCGTATCTACTGTGTTTCCTGCGTCATATGGTAAAGGGTGTAATACTAGAAATTACAAGTTAAAAAAAACATCTAATGAAACAGTTTTTTTTATAGTATAGGACATCGCTTAAGATCTTTTCCCACAACGTTCCATACCATATTGGACATCGGTGGCGTAGCGGAAGAGTGCCCGTCTGAGACGCAATTCCCGCTGCGGCACAAATGTTTGCATCATCTGCAAACATTCCTTCCGGGTCTGGGTGTTCTGTTAGCATGGTACTCGTAGTCTGATACCCACGAAAAAGGGAATCCTAGTGTCGGCTCAGGACTTTTGGGTGTTATCGTTATAGTGGGCACAGTAGGGTCTGTCGTGTTTTGTCATGCCTGATACTTTCATAGCACCGTTATAATACGGTACGGGGCAGTGGGCAAAGCCCTTAAACAACACTCGTTGTTTTAATTTACATGATATTGAGTTTCAATTCAATTCATTTATTGACCATTTCGTTATAACATATGCATGTCAGGTTTACAGTAATAACAGTTCGTTACAAGTAACGTTCATTTAATTTAACAAAAAAAAAATTACAAAGTTATAGTTTGTATTGTAGTGACGATTTTGAAATAATTAAGTACAAATGATTCTTGGTAGGAAGCCTTGTGTGCCGAGCAGTGCAGGGTTTGGTTTTTGGAACGAGGTTTGGGACATCATTTATTTTCAATAGTTGTGAATCTTGTTGATACGCTATTAAATAACGTCAAATAATTTAATGTAAGATACAGTACTTTATATTATTTTGTAATATGAAAGTTTTGCCTTTAAATGTCGCACAATTTTTATTTCAAACCTACCTAGTTTTAAGTTGACCCTAAGTGTACATTTTAGCATATTAGGTATTAGAAATAAGTAAATTATTGTGTGTTTTAGATAAAAGAAATATATTTATTTATTTCTGTTATTTTTTGTTGTGAGAGTAAATTAGGATTATAGCCAAGCATTTAAATGAATTTTGTACATAGGTATAATAGTTATATTATTGTGTGTAAAATTACGTGATTTTTAATATATTTTATGATGTGAAGTATAAAATATTATGTACAACATTTTATTTTAGTTTTTTTTATGTTCTTTATTACTCCAACCAAGTATATTAAGCGAAAAAAACTAAATTAACAAAAACTAATATTTTTTTCCAACTTTTTCAAATTAGTTGGTTTGATTCTTTTATCATCTTCATGACGTACGTAAAGTTCGGAACATTTCTATCAAAAACAGCTGAATAATTGAGTTTGAACTTATTTGACCCCCTCATAATTGAATAGTTATTTTTTAAGAAAAATTACGCATTTTCATAACAAATTATATTTCCAATCGTTGTAGAATAAGGCCCTTTCAGGATAGTTAACATTTAATTAATCACTGTACAAGAATCAAAGTACCTACTGACTGACTGACTGATACGTAGACAACGCCCAGCCTGAACCGCTGGTCGTATTGACTTGCAACTTCGAGTGTATACTTTTTCTGATGAGAGTACCTAGTGTGTATGTCTACAGCTTACACATAACGAATTTCTGAATTCTGAGTATGCAAATATTTAGTGCATAATTGGTGCAATCTGAAAATCCAATTCAAAATTTAGGTGCCAAAGAGGTTTCTGAGATATGAGCCAAAAACTATGTGTCAGCTGGAGACCCGGGTCTACAGCTTGCACATCCAGTACTGCCAAACGGCTGACGCGAGAGCTATGAAAACTAGCCAGATATTTAGTGCCAAATTAGTGCCAAAGGTACTAAAAATTTCAGGCCTGTAGCTTAAAAGGTTTCAGAGATATGAGCCAAAAACTATGTGTCAGCTGGAGACCCGGGTCTACAGCTTGCACATCCAGTACTGCCAAACGGCTGACGCGAGAGCTATGAAAACTAGCCAGATATTTAGTGCCAAATTAGTGACTAAGGTACCAAAATTTTCAGGCCTGTAGCTAAAAAGGTTTCAGAGATATAAGCAAAAAACTATGTGTAAGCTGTAGACCCGGGTCCCCAGCTGACACATTTCGTTACGCCAAACCGCTGATCAGAGGGCAATAAACTTTAGGCAGGATTTTAGCTTATAATTAGTGCCTAAGGTACCAAAAATTTCAGGCCTGTAGCTGAAAAGGTTTCAGAGATATAAGCAAAAACAGTTTTCCCGCCAAAAAATTCAAATAAAGTTATTGAAAATCGCCTCATTGCGACGTTGCCACTTCGCTTAAAAAGATTGTCAAACGACTTTAAACTTTATTTACATGTCACGAAGATTGATTTTGGTATTTGATCATTAAAAAAGTTAATTTGGTTTGTTGAGTTTAGTCTAGGAGCTCGGAGGATAAAATAGTTTTCAGCCAAAACATACCCAGTGCTGCCATCGATGTACCTTGTGTGTCGTACCTCGAAAAAGAGAGATTTATCTTTTACTTCAGTGAACTAGTGTATGTATACAAAATGTTCCGGAATTAGTATATACACATCAACGATAAGTTGAATGACCTCCCTTTTGGATACTTACCTATTAGAGGACATGTATCACAAAAATATTTTTTCATTTTGCAGAAGTCCACTGCTGAACATAGGCCTCCCATAAAGAGTGCCACGACGAACGGTCTTGAGCCATTTCCATTCAGTGAATTACAGTAACCTTCGCAATGTCGTCGGTCCATAGGGTGCGGGGCCTTTCAACACTGCGTCATTCGGTGTGTGGTCTCCGTTCGTAACTTTTTGGTGCTGGCAACGCGCACTGACTGTAGGCTTTCGTCTTGAGGGTCTCTGTGGTAGGTATATAATATGCGACGAAGATGAAGTTTTCCAAACGCTGGCTATGGATAGAATTGGCTGGATATAGATAAAACAGAATCGAAACTATTATGTAGGAGGTATCTTTAACCTATTGAAGTCCACTGGACATACTGTACCTACCTCTAATGTAGGTAAGTTACTAACATTTGTTAGTTACTAGCATAATTTTTGTGATACCTACACAGCTTCTTATTAGGTAGTATCTTCATCTTCTGAATTTGTTGTACTTCTAACCTAGCCGTTATCTCATATGTAAGATAGGTGTCGATCGATCTAGATAAAATAAAAATATATTGTAAGTAATTGGTTAGTACCTACCTACATAATTTGTTACTTCGGTTGAAGTTCCATAGATTTTCAATTTCGAAACTGACGTATGAAATTGGCCTCCATTGTAGCCATCATCATCATCAGCCCACACTAGTCCACTGCTGGACATAGGTCAACCCTAATACGCGCCACTGAGCCCTATGTCCGGCCATTCTCATACACTTTCTGCCCGCGCCACCGCCCCGCATTTCATAGATCATTGCTCCGCCTAGCCACACACTAAAACAGAAATAAAAGTCTGTCAGAAGAAGTCAGGTAAGGTATTTAGGTTAATCAAGATACCTTGGTAGGTAGGTAGGGAGCACATATGAAAGTTGGATATGCAGGTATCTATTAGGTACTACCGTGACGTATTTGCTCATTTTGTTCATATCTAAGTTGGCTAGTAAATTATAGATGGTAGTTACCTAGTACCTAGGTACTAGTTATTTACCTATTTATAGTTTTTTGAAGTGTTTTATTACGCATTTAGGCAATTTAGTTCTACCTAAGTTTGGTTAGCTCTAGGTACTAGGAAGCCATCTATTACTTTCGTGACGTGTTTGCATAATATTATACAATCCTACGTACTTTATGTAAGGTACTTACTTATGTAGGTCTACCTAGGTATAGGTTACTAGGTACCAAGTATTTATTATACCTAGGTACTACGTACCTACACTTTGTACCTAGACCTACAAAACATAGGGAAGTAGGTAGGTACCTCACATAAGGTAGGTAGATGTGAACCACTTATAAACCACGTCACGAAAGGAATAGATGAGTAGGTTCCTATGTGACATGATGAGTTGGTTCCTATGTGACATGATGAGATATATGACTCCGCCGTCTAAAGCTAGGTGGCTTCGTATTATTGGAAAAATTATTGCAATAAAATGCTGTGAATGCGCACCCCAACGCGGGAAGTCAGTGCAGATCTTATTCCCCCATTTAGAATTAGATGCTGTGAATATGGCTGGCTGTACATTATCAGAGTGTCCACGTCCTTACAGGCTGCCCGATATTGTACAGGCGCGTAACATTATCGTGTCATTCTTTCGTTCTTGAAGTTTGCATTTTTTTATGCTTTTCCCTTTCGGGCTGGCTGTGGCATCTTATTCCTGCCGCCAAGTCTTTTGCTCTCAAATCGAGAGGCTTATGTATGTTTAAAGTATATATCATGTAGGTTAAAGAATTCAGAAGCTTAGATAGGATAAGATGATGAAGTATCACTAAAATTATGCTGGTAACTAAAAAAGAAAAGGCGTCATAATCTAAAAATAAACAAAAATTTTGTAGTTATAATATTATAATAATACCTACTATAGTTTTTATTTGGTACATCAAAGTTTCTAAGTGGTAGTGGTGGGTAACTCACTCAAAATACCTGAGCTGCAAATCAGCTCGCAGCATGCGCTCTTGAACCGCGCAAGTAGATCTATGAATGATTTCAGATGAATCAGGTAAAGTGAAGCAAACAATGCAATAAGGTACTAGCAATCAGTTCATCAAACGGGTCAGCTTTTCTAATATGGACTTAATAGTGTTGAAAATAATACAAATTGTTATCGTATGAAATCGTTTCTAATCAGGGTCAGGGTCGCATGAATCGCAGATGAAGTAGAACTACTTTGAGCCGTTGAGCTGCTTCAGCTGCTTGGGAGCGACGTGATCCATTTACCTGCGGCTCAGTACCCTGTGATTCGATCTGGATGCGTGTTCTGACTCGAGTTCATCATCATCATTCCAGCCGTTTGAAGTCCACTGCTGAACAGCGGCCTCCCCCACAGATTTCCGGAGTGACTTCCTGTCATGGGGGTGGGGGGAATTTGAAAATCTTTTTGAAAATAGGAGAAGCTGCTGCCCATCCCTTACTCGCCTGCCTAGTACGACATCCACGGGTAGGAGGTTAGGAGGGGCCTATTCTTCAGCCGGGGCCGCCACGGTCACTGACTCGAGTTATCCACCTCTAATTAGTGGTAGGTACACTATGTACAGCAGTGGACTCAAATAGGTGATGATGATGATACTTACACAATGGTTTCGATTCTGTTTTATCTAATGGCCAGCGTTTGGAAAACTTCATCTTCATCCCTTAAAATATACCGCAGAGCGCCACAAGCAAAAATTTAGCGCGATCGGGGCCCAGATTTGTGGCATTGTATTGTTTCCTATTAACACGTAAGTACTCGTAGTGTGCGATCTGACTATACCTCTGGTTTCTTCATGATGTTTACCTTAAACCATTTTGGCGATCTACTCTCAAAAATTATAACAACCAAAATAACGAACGCGTCACAATATTATACGTAAGTGCCTCGTTATAATGACTAAATAAAAGTTTTTTATCAATAAGTCATATTGAACTAAAAAGCTAATGAGGGTGTGCAAAAAAGTGTAATGACGGTCGATTTTTTTATTACAACGATCTGCGACTCTAAGAAATAGTTCTTTCAACCTCTACACTTATTTCGTCGCTGCAAGTAAAGTACCGCTGGCATAGCGGTCGAGGCGGTGGACTCAATAATCGTCAGTAACGACGTGCCCTGGATCGAATCTCTTCATCCGAATCGACTTTTTGCGTTTTCTGATCGTTCCAGAATGCCCCAAACAAGAAACCATGTTGCCGTAGAATTAGAAAATTGACCGCTGAAATACAAAAAGCACAAAACTTGAATTTGAAGCTTCTAAAGGAACAAGACGACTGCGCGAAGGATTATAAAATCTCTTGGCGCAAAATGGGTCACTCAAAGTAGCATTTGCAGAACAAGTAATAAAATTACAAGAGACTGAAACGGAAAGAAATAAGCTAAAAGAGATGATTGAGCGACGAACTGCAGATCTCAATGAATATGAAGAAGCATTAAACGTAATACGTATGCACGAAAATAATGCAGCGCTGTTCGAACCACTACAAAAAACGCTCCAGTTGGAAACCAATGAGAACACCCAAATACTTAATGAAGAATTGGACAATTTAATAAGCCAAATAATTGAGCTCCAAAGTGAAAACATAAAATTAAAAAATTCTAGACACACCGTAGATATTAAAACTGCAGCAAAGACCAAGAACTTAAGTAAAAATATTATAACATTGAATAAACAAGTGAAACATGATAAAGACTAACAGAATAGAAAGAAAAATACAAAAAAAATTAGTAGCGAAAAAAGAGAAGACAAAAACAATTAAAACGAGTGAATCAATAGCAACAAAACAGGTCGTGACAATAAAGAATAAAGAAGACAACGGGATTACTACGAGAATAGGACTTCGATCCGTAGAGAAGCTAACGACAGAGGAGAACACTGGAAACCAAACGAATAACAGTACCCAAAACCATGAACCCAGACTTATAGCTGAGGATACCGCCGTAATTTCACAAAATAGACCTAAGAAAATGCTAATATTGTGCGATACATACGGAAAATCTCTTGGAGAATTTATACACTTACATAATAATGACTACCAATCTGTTCTATCCATTTGTAAGCCAGGTGCTCCTATCAGAGAGATTATAAATAACTTGCCGACACTGACAAAGAATTTGACTCAGGGCGATGATGTCGTCGTGATTGCCTCTGACTTCCATCATCAATCAAGACGTAAGTCTACGAGATACGATTACATCGATGGCAACACGGTATGTTTTGGCTGAAAACTATTTTATCCTCCGAGCTCCTAGACTAAACTCAACAAACCAAATTAACTTTTTTAATGATCAAATACCAAAATCAATCTTCGTGACATGTAAATAAAGTTTAAAGTCGTTTGACAATCTTTTTAAGCGAAGTGGCAACGTCGCAATGAGGCGATTTTCAATAACTTTATTTGAATTTTTTGGCGGGAAAACTGTTTTTGCTTATATCTCTGAAACCTTTTCAGCTACAGGCCTGAAATTTTTGGTACCTTAGGCACTAATTATAAGCTAAAATCCTGCCTAAAGTTTATTGCCCTCTGATCAGCGGTTTGGCGTAACGAAATGTGTCAGCTGGGGACCCGGGTCTACAGCTTACACATAGTTTTTTGCTTATATCTCTGAAACCTTTTTAGCTACAGGCCTGAAAATTTTGGTACCTTAGTCACTAATTTGGCACTAAATATCTGGCTAGTTTTCATAGCTCTCGCGTCAGCCGTTTGGCAGTACTGGATGTGCAAGCTGTAGACCCGGGTCTCCAGCTGACACATAGTTTTTGGCTCATATCTCTGAAACCTTTTAAGCTACAGGCCTGAAATTTTTAGTACCTTTGGCACTAATTTGGCACTAAATATCTGGCTAGTTTTCATAGCTCTCGCGTCAGCCGTTTGGCAGTACTGGATGTGCAAGCTGTAGACCCGGGTCTCCAGCTGACACATAGTTTTTGGCTCATATCTCAGAAACCTCTTTGGCACCTAAAGGACATGGGTAATCGTGGGCCCCAACCTGCAGTTATTTGATGAGTTAATTAATTCATTTTGTTAATTTAAAGTAGTAGTTTTAGTCATGAAAAGCTCTAAAGCAGTGGAGTTATATTAAACGCTGAAAATAGTCATTTCCGTGTTATGTTTATGCTACCTTCTTACTACGAACGCTTTTCTTCGATTGGTATAGTGCAGCGAAACAAAACCCTACCCGCAATCAATTGTTTTTGAATGTCACAATAAACCATTGTCATTTGTGACTTGCAGATTCCGTTTCAGTTTTTAGCACAGAGTACTTTTGTATATATACCGGTTTTTAGTTTTTGAGTAAAAAATGGAAATTCTTAATTGCCAATTGCACTATTGCTTGAGGCTCAAGATTTCGACGATTCCTGGTACAAGACCAGCCACCGGTAATCCTTAATACTGTCACGTCTTGGTTAACCACATCAGGTAAGTTTCTGCATTTTCCTAAGTAATATTATTTTACGATTCATGAAACCTCGCAGAACCGATAACCGTTGGGGAGTAAAGGTTCTCGAATGGCGACCACGAACCGGGCGACGCAGTGTTGGAAGGCCCCCCACCCGATGACCGATGACATTGTAAAGGTTGCGGGAAGTCGGTGGATGGAAAGGGCTCAAGACCGTTCGTCGTGGAACTCTTTGGGGGAGGCCTATGTCCAGCGGTGGACTCCTACAGGTTGTTGATGATGAAGCCTCAGGAGATCCACACATCGAACGCGGTACGATGAGGAAAAGAGCGCAGCGCTATTTGTTTAAAAGTTAAATTGCAACGCAACGCCCTGCCGTGTCTCTGCTTGTTTGGTGTGCATCATGTGCATGCATTCTCCTAAAGATGCATCATATAAAATTCGGCAGCCGCAAAAATGAGCATAACTAGTCGTACGAAAGTCTGAAAGGGGTTGCTAGTAATGTAACTTTTTTATCAGTAGGTATATTTTAAATGAGGTACCTAACTACAATGACGATAACTATTATTTTTACAGATATTAAAAAATGACATTGGTGCAAAACGTTCCTGCGGAACAAGCTGCCGTTAGACGGTTTGAACATCGAAGAGTGTGCCGTGGATGTGGTTCTTAGGTCTTACGAGCAAGATCGCATGTTATTAACAATCCAGAAGGGGCTAGTTATCATCATGGTTATCAAATTCCAACAGTGAATGAAAAAAAATTGATAGTGAAAAAGTTGTTAAATGCTGTAGGTATATTTTGTTAAGATTGATTTTTGTGTATTATTCAAGTAGTATATTTTTTTATTTCATAGTTTATCAATAATATAACAGTTAATTAAATACCATTGGTTACTGCTAATCTGAAATAAAAATTGTATGTTTATTCATTTTTTTTATTTAGGTTTAATAGGTAATATCAGAGTATCATCCTTGGTACTATTTAATAACCATAATATAGGTAGGTAGATATTGAATATGAAAATACTTTTACATGGTAGACATCCTCCGACCTGAAGAGGTCCAGGCGTACAGGATCCAGTAATATCCTCCCTTTTCACGTAGATCTGTCAGTATTTTAAACTAATAACAACATAGAATTGAAAATAAATATTGTAATGTTCAAAATAATTACATTTCTTACACTGTCAACCAGGTATTATAAAAAACTTTAACGACCTATATCTCTTTACTCCGGCTGCTTTACAATAAAAGCCGCACATATTTGAAATCTACACGATTAGCACAATATAAAACTGAAAGTTTCATTATTGCAGGATTAAAAAAAATCGGGGCCCTGGCTCCATACAAATTTGCCCAATGTCCTTTTGAATTGGATTTTCAGATTGCACCAATTATGCACTAAATATTTGCATACTCAGAATTCAGAAATTCGTTATGTGTAAGCTGTAGACATACACACGAGTACCTAATAAAAAAAATATTTAGAAAATTCTCAACCAAAGGGATCCAAAATGGAGGTTTTTGAAAAAGAAAATGCTCTTTATTTCGGAAACCATGGTTAGAGACCATTGAAATTTTACATAAAGCGTCCATAAATAAATTCACCGAAACTGAATACGTTTTTCAGCATTTTCTGAAATTTACCAGGATTACGTAAAAAGGCACCGAATTTGATTTTAATTCGATTACAGTGCAGATGCAGTAATAGTTAGGGACGATACCTCTATGAGGATGAGGTCTAATACTGGAGTGGGAAAGATATCTCCTCAACTTGCAAAACAGCTGATTTGGTCCCAAAACAGCTGATTTCGGTATAGTTTTTTTCGAAAAAAAAATCGGAAACCATGAGAGTAATCGAAAAGTGATGTTAGGAGTTGACTTTGAAAAAAAATTCGATCTGCATTAAAAAAAAATGATTTTTTTTCGACCATTACAAAAAAAAATTGTTGATGATTTTTTTATGCATATTTGGGTTCTTTGTTTGTTTATAAATAAATAAATGTATGATAACAATGTGCATAAAGTTGTTGGAGCACCTTCTAAACTGCAAATTTATTTTTCGGTAAGTAAATATTGTTGAATTTATAAACTTATAATTTTGAAGGTGTTCCATCAACTTCAGACACATAGTTATCATACATTTATTTATTTATTATCAAACATAGAGCCCAAAAATGCAAAGAATTTTTTTTTACTAAAACCTAAATTTTCAGAAAAACTAAATAAATTTCAACTTTCTTAAACACAATTTTTTTTTTTTCAAAATCGAGCCCGTGACTCCTAACATCACTTTTACTATTACTCTCACGGTTTCCGATTTCGCCTAAGTGGCCCTGAAAAAAACTCACCCTGTATACTAGTTTTTTGTTGTCTTATGATATAGTTCCCTATTTTGATATTAGTCAGGTGGCCAATAATAATAATAATCGACTCTTCAACTGAAATTATAACAACGAATCCCAGGGATGAAAATAGTGTAGCAACTAAAACAACTGGTGGGCACTTGGCTTAGGCCCGTGCACAGCAGTTTTTAAATTCTGGCTCTCTAGAGCCGAGCTGTTTAAATAAAACACAAACAAATAATAATAATAAGTTCATTTATTTCAGACAGGTCCAATGACGCGGTTTGTTAAAAAACCGTTTAATAGGATTGAGATAATGACCGATTATTAAAAAAATGAAGAATGAAGGAAGGCTAACTCGTCTAGCCTGTTGCGTTGATTATGCCACTATTTTGCGTAAATCAACTTAGCCAAGTGCGAGTTCGTTCAATTCATCTGCAGAGCTCTTTCGGGGTCGGCAACGTGTGTGTGATGCCTATCTGCCTCTGGTATTGCAAGCGTACGTAGGCTACGGTAACCACTTACCAACAGGTGGGCCGTAAGCTTGTAAGCCAACTTAGTTGTAGAAAAAAGTACGTTACTAAAACATAAAATCAGGAAGCAAATACTCAGATAACCTTTATTGAATACTAACTTCCGCCCGTGGCTTCTCGCGTGGTGCCTACAGAAAAGTAGCCTATATGCTATTCTAGGTAAAGAACTTTATCTATTCCAAGTTTCAACAAAATTGGCGAGGCGTCATTGAACAACAAACATCCAAACATCCTTACAAACTTTCGCATTTATAATATTGTGTGAAAGTTTGTGAGGATGTTTACTTTGTGGTTCAATGTCGCCGTAACGGCTCAACCGATTTCGTTGAAACTTGGAATAGACAAAGTTCTTTACCTAGAATAGCATATAGGCTACTTTTTGTGAAGGTACCAAGCGGGCGAAGCCGCGGGCGGAAGCCAGTAAACTCTAAATCAAAGTTATTCATGACACCGTCATTACACCTTGATTAATGTTTTTATTCGTGTTTCTGTATTTATTCCAAAAACACGTGTAATTTGAATACCTAATACCTACCTATTTTAAACCTATTTCAGGCACCGGTCTCTCACAAAACAGGTTATCTTAACTACCTACAATACTTATATTCTGCTGTATCCCATCCATTACTGTTAACCTTTGTTGATTTTTTTTTTTGATGTTTTTCCCCTTTCGGGATGGCTATGGCATCTAGGCCTTACCGCCAAGTCTTACGTTTATTTTTCCTTGTTATTTTTATTCCTTCGTCTTTATTTTTCATCTTATTCATGGTCATGTCATCGTCAAGTCAAGTCAAGTTCAGTTTTAGTAAGATATGATGGTGGCTATTTTACTAAAACCTCGAGGGACCTCTTGGCGCCAACTCGAAAAATGACGATACACGCAATCATTCTATTTCACTTCACTTGTGCGGTTTACTCAAACAATATTACGCAAAACACCACCATAATTACACAATATTATTCAATTTAACACTAGTTTTGTAAAATAAATTGAGAGCACAACATCACTTCGCAAGTTCCCGCCAAAAAGTCTAACCTTTGTTGAGAGAAATAAATACATATTCTATTCTATTTCTGAAGATATTCTGTACTAGATGTATTATAAGGTACCCGCGCGGTTTCGCTCTCGCGTAGTGTCACAGTATAGAGAAAGGAGATTGCATTTAGTTTGGTTCTAACTCGAACTTCAATCATTTTTTTTCACATCTTTAAACGTGTATTTTTTTTTTATATCTGTATTTTTGTACTTTTTTAGTTATTTTTACTTGAATGTATTTTTTCATGTTTTATTCATTTTATTACCTACCTAACTCTCCTCCTGTCCCATCCGCCTTATAATTCGCGTACCAATTTCCTTACCTGTTTCCCTAACTTTTTATTAGAAAGAAAAACTATGAACAAATTAAAATTAAAACGGCAAATGCAAAAGTCGTGCGAGCCACAAAAAAAACGTGTATTTTAGAAATCGCTGACATTCGTTTCTCATTAATTGTTATAAAATATATGTTTGCAAAGTTTCTAATCAATATTTGCTTTAAAATATTTGTTTTACAGAAACTTCGAACCCCGCTATCCACTGAGGGGGTGTAACGTAACAATCATAGCCTAAAATAATCAATAACTTTACAAAGTTTAATAAAGATCAGCCCAGTAGTTTCTGAGATTAGCGCGGACAAATTTATTTTATTTTATTTATTTAACAAAACCCACAGCCCTTAATCTAAAATACAATAAAAAATTACATGCTAATTCTTACGGCCAATAAAGGATTAACATTTTTTAGAATAAACAGATAGTTCAAAAATGTTATTTATGATGTCCTAAACACGTTTTTCAAGAATACCTATATCAAATGGACAGATTTTTTAAATTTACTGTTTATTATGTATTTAGTATTATGTTCAGGAGTGAAAACAGTGTTGTTTCACTTCAGAGTTCAGACCGAGGCCGAGGGTGAGTCTAGAACTTTTTCATTTTTTGAAATATTTTGGTTTGTATTTTTTTATCTTTATATTAACTCAATCCTACGAAAGGACTTACTACTAATAATAATAATGCAAAAGTTAGTCAGGATGTTTGGATGTTTGTTGTTCAATCACGCCGCCCGGCTCAACTCAACCGATTTCTATGAAACTTGAAAAAGATAAAGTTCTTTACCTAGAAATCTAGAATAGCATAATAGGTTTTTTATCAAGGTGCCACGCGAGCCAAGCCGCGGGCGCAAGCTAGTAATATCTAAATATGAATATATCGGTAGCGGGCGTCTGAGACCTTGCGTCTCAGACGAGCAGTCGCCCGCTCGGGTGCGGGTTCGATTCCCGCTGCGGTACAAATGTTTGCATGATCTGCAAATCAAAGTCCATTCTCTGATCATAAATATAAATTGGCTGGTTCCAGCGCACACTAAATGTAAACCACCTACTTGAGTCAGCCATCAACGGTTCAAAGTGCACCTAACCTAACTTGATAAACATCCAGTTTTATTTTAGTCTTACGCAACGCCGTAAAAAGTAAGTCCAAAACGAACGTACCCAAGGAGTTTAAATTACCCACACTGCCTGCCTCAGTTAATCATATTACTAGTTATTAGGGTTCCGAAGTCAGACTAGGAACCACTTATCCTCGTAAACAAAGATTTCGCTATATCCGTCTGTCCGAAACATGACAGAGATTTTTTTCGCACATTGCTTGCTTGTGTCATTCTTTCTTGGTCTGTATTAGGTCAGTGAGCAGGTTGTGGTATATAGCCCTGAAAAGTATCTATGACCGTCGGTGAAAGAATCAGTGTATTGAAAGACTAAAAGTGTGCCTCTTAGAGGCTCCTTTCGTGCACAAGTAATCGGTACATTTCATACTAAAATAAGTTATCCAATTGTTACATACGAACTAACTTGGGTCGGAACGGAAGTCGTTTCTGTGCGCGGTCCGAAACGCGCTTGGCCAATTAATTTTTTTTATCACCTGTAGGTAGGTACCTCCTGTAGGTACATGTAGGCAAGTAGTAGTTAGGTACCTACCCAATGAGGATGTTTTTTTCGCGTACTAGTGTCATGTCCACTACTCTGTTCTCATCACTATCATCACGCTGATGAAGTCCATTGCTGAATATAGGCTTTCCTTAAGGAATGCCACGACGAACGGTATTGAGCTTTCTACATCCACCGACTTCCCGCAATCTTCACAACGTTCGTCGGTCTATAGATAGGGACGAAGCCTGAAAATACCGTATTGTCCAGTTCGTGATCGCCATTAGAGAACCTTTACCTACTCCCCAAAGGGTGTCGGTTCTGCGAGCTATATGGCCTGTCCACTGCCACTTCAAGTTGCTAATTCTGAGAGCTATGTCGGTGTCGGTGGCCTTGGTCCTACGAATTTCCTCTTTTCGGATTTTATCACGCAGTGGAACTTCGTTCTTTCGGCAGGCAGTCTGTCATAATAACCAGTGTTTGGTAAAGGCCGGTTTGCGTGTTGGTGCACTGCAGGGCAAGCGTGATTAAATTAATTGCACGCTTGTAATTCCCTTTCAGTTGTGCGTCATTTCCTAATCGCATGTTCAATCACGTGCTTTTTTTGTTTCTAAATAAATTCGCTAAGTGTGAGCTAACTCATGCCCCGAGAAGGGTCCCGTGACCATTATTAGTTACGCAAAGGTGAAATCTAAATGGTGGTTCGGAAATAACTGTGACCATCGTAAGGAGATACTTTTACTGTTACAACAAAAAATCCATCTCAATGTAAAAAAATATATAACCTACCGTTTTAATTGCAAATTTTTAACAATGTGATTTCAAATGTAGATTTCTATCTATCTAATAATAAATAACAGCCACAGGCACTCACAGTCCGGGCCCCACACTAGGATTCCCTGTGTCGTGGGTATCAGAAACTACGAGCACCATGTGCTACTACCATGCTACCACAACACCCAGACCCGGAACTGACATTTGCAGATCATGCAAACATTTTGTACCGCAGCGGGAATCGAGCCCGCACAAGGGGCGAGGGTTCGATTCCCGGTGCGTCTCAGACGGGCACTACCAGTACCACCGAGGTCTACCTCGGAAAATTAGGTCTCACTGAATAAATAAATAAATATTCCGGACATATCACACATGGTCAGCTGATCCCAAACTAGGCATAGCCTGTACTATGGGTACAGAGACTGATATACATAATAGATATATATTTAACACCCAGACACAGAACAAACATCTGTGTTAGTCACAAATGTTTGTCCAGTGCGGGAATCACACCCGCGACCTCTAGCGCAGAAGGCAGAGTTACTACCAACTGAGCTATGAGGCCAGTCGAATATACCTATTTAGCTATATTTTGTCAGATTTTATAAGTAGGTACACTTGTTTGTTTACAAAAGCAACCGCTTCACAGTCGGTTAAACTAACTAAACACTTTAACCGCTGTTTTCGTAAGTACATGGTATTTTTGACAAATATTAGCTTTGTCGGCGCCTTTGTCAAACGTACTAGAGGTCAGTACGTTGTTTTTCGAAGTAACGTTGTCATTTAGTACCTCATGAGTCAATATACAAGTATCTACGCAGGTAGAGCAGGGCAGTCCTGTGAACTTACAAATAAAGACGGTCAAAGGCGGGGTGTCAAGTGGTGCCAGTTCATAGGTGCATACAATTTTAATCTTTATATCAAAGAATTTGACATTATAGGTATACTTTTTCTTCTTGTCGTGTCATTGATTCTTTCTTGGTCATCCTGTCTTTGGTCAGTGACCAGGTTAAAGTATGGTGGCCCTGAAAAGGGCCTATGATTGTCGGTGAAAGAATCAATGTAGTGAAAGTATTAAAGTGCGCCTCTAAGAGGCTCCTTTCGAACACATGTCTACATATAATAGGTACCTATAGCTACTGTCAGATCGGTATACAAGCGAAATACTTTCACTACACTGATTCTTTCACTGACGGTCATAGGCCCTTTCAGGGCCACCCTACCTCATTCTGGTCACAAATACAGGATGAGGAGGAGGTAGGGCACAGCGAGATTTTCTCGTTCTAAATTGGAGCAGCCCGTTTGGTACCTCCGCCTTACAGAAGATCGCAGCCAAATAACATTATTTATATCAAATAGTGTTGTGTTCCTGCGGTGAGTAAGGTTGCCAGAGCTCTTTAAGGGGTGATGCCTCCGGTATTGCAGGCGCTCATTTGGTAATTTTTACCAACAGGAGGGTCGTATGCTTGTTTGCCATCTCAGTTGTATAAAAAAAAATGACCAAGAAAGATCGGTTCGACAACCTAGAACGAAAGCAAAGATTGTATTATTTAACATACATACATAAAATCACGCCTGTTTCCCAGAGGGGTAGGCAGAGACCACGGGTTTCCACTTGCTACGATCCTGACATACCTCTTTTGCTTCATTCACTCTCATCACATTCCTCATACATGCTCGTCGGTTTAGGGTACTCTTGACCTGGCCTTTGTCCAAAACGTCACCGATTTGGTCACTAAACGTACGCCTAGGTTTTCCCCTTCCAACGGTTCCATTCACACTCGCCTTATACACCTGTTTCGTCAATCTTCTTTCGTTCATTCTCTCTACATGACCAAACCATCTCAGCATACCTTTCTCAGTCCTCATCACTACGTCTTCTTTCACCCCACAACGCTCTCTGTATTATTTAATAAATAAATAAATAGATTGAGGCGGCAGCCTCTTAAAGATACCTAGTACCTATATAGAGACGTGAGAGTTTATGAGATAGGATATGAAGAAGTCACAGAAAATTCAATGTTTATGTTCTTAGAAACAAAATTAAACATGTGAGGTTTAATTTTGTTTTTAATTTATTTGTTTGGACACACATATCAAGCACATATATAAATAGATACCTAATAAAATTAACATAGTAGTTTTGATCTGGCTTGAAACGTAAATTACGTTTAGGTATCTATTCAAAACCATAGAACCATGAAATGTTATGTTAGTTGTCGGAACAAGATAATATAACGCGATTATTATAGAGTTGATAAATGATCATTAAGGTATCAAATTAAATAGGTGCATTAACATCGCATTAACCTTAAACTCGCCAAAAAGCTACTAAAATGTAGATGTCCGGTCCGCGCTTCCGGTTGACACCTTGAAACTAACCTAATTTAAATATTATTTGAATTATTTAACTGTAAATTAAGCTCTATGTGGGACAACAGACTGTGTTTCAACGATCTAGTGAGACAAAAAAAGGTTTGACGAATATTTTTTTTTAAAGCTGACTGAATTACATGTTTTCTACAAATTCTGAGAAGGTAAAGTGTACCTACCTAGGTAACTTTGCTGTTATTAGTAACGCTGTGATATTAGGCAATTCTCAGCATATTTTTGTGTGATATGCGATATCTTTGCTAATTGGGGCTTGTCTCAAGGGGATCCCATAAATTTCATCGATAACGGTTTGCTACTTTTCCTATAAGAGTGAAAAACGAAATTGTTACTAGACATTTCAACTTGTCGGAACATTTTTAATGATTTTGTGAGTTTGAACATTTGTCTATGAAAGGGACCTGGAAGGTAATTTGATTAATAAATAGATAATTCATTTCACATAAGATCTGATGGAAGAAGAGAGAACAAAATTCCTACAACATGAAGTCAGTTTTGTTTTCAAACGTAATTATATCGACATCCACGCGTAGGTAAGGTAGATATAGAGGGACCTATTCTTCAGCCGGGGCCACCATAGATATATTATTTTTATTGTTTTTTAAAACTGTTCTATACACGAGAACCAAGCTCCGGGCTGCGCCGGCGCACGCTGTGAGTGTTCGCGGATTATTTATTGTTGTTTGCTATTTGGAATCGGAAGTGTTTGTATTCATTAGTATGAAAATATATTTTAGTCAAGGCAGCCAATAAAATAAATTAATAAATAAGTAACCTATAAATAATGAATAAATAAATAAGAGCGGGAGAGTGGAAGATTTTGGGGAGACCTTCACAGAAGTCCACTGATGGACATCATAGGCCTCCCCCAAAGAGTACTCCCCCATGACGAACTGTCCTGGAGACTCTCCATCCTTCGACTTTACCACAATGTCGGTCCATCAGGTGTTGGCCTTGCAGCTCTACGTCGACCGGATCGTGGTCGCAATTCGAGAACCTTTAAAGAAAAATTAGAAAAATTTACATAATGTCGAACAAAAGTGCAATGTCATCATAAAGGAGCCATTTCATTCTGGGCCTGGTCCATGTACACTTCATAGAAAAAATAGGAGATAACAAGAAAAATACAATTTCATTAATTTGAAGACAAATGCGATGGTACAAGAATAGATCTTCTGGTAAGTTTTACTATGTGAACACTATTTGAGGGCTGCCATGTTGGTTTATAATTGGCGTTTGACATGACATTGACATATTTTTCATGTCATGTTGTTTGATTTGATGTTTTTTTTTGTCAGATAAATGTAGGTTGTCAAAATGACATTTATCGCACGTCCATCCGCCATATTTTTGTATCTTAATGTACCTTAGAACGAAGTTAATTAAAAAAAAATAACCAATTAAATACGTTTACTCTATTGCTTAGCCATATTTTAGAGTAGTGTACACAGTGCAGGCCCAGGCTCCATATATTGCTGAAACGTCTCTTTTACATAATGTAGAACAAAAGTGCAATGTCATCGTTAATTTTGAATTAACGCAGCATTTTGAGTGATTTTACGGCTGAAGTCGACTTACTTCCATAACATCACTTAGGTACTTCAAATTCTTCAAAACAAAAACATTTATTTGTGCTAAGTGTATCAATTAATTGCAATTAAAATTAGTTGGGTTGTCTGAGGGTTGGCGCATTTTATAACTCTGTATATGTACCTATAGTGTGCGGCTATGGAAGATTTTGTTCTTAGAAAACATTAAGTCAATTGTATAAAATAACATTATTTTCAGATTTTGAAAAAATACAGTCAGCTTAAATTTCATATTCATAGTCCTGACCCCACACAAGGATTCCCTGTGTCGTGGGTATCAGAAACTACGAGTACCATGGTACCACAACACCCAGAACCGGAACTAAAATTTGCAGATCATGCAAACATTTGTCCCGCAGCGGGAATCAAACCCGATACGATCGATAAAAAATTAATGAAAACAAAGAAATCCCTCTAGGATTCCCTGTGTCGTGCGTGGGTATTGGAAACTAGCTACCTTTACCTACCTCCATGTACAATAATGTAGAGATGGGCCCTACCATTACCTACGTGCTATTGCCATTCAAAAGCGAGCGAGTAAGTCAATAATAAATGTCACAATAACTAAACATAACAAAGGCTACCTACATAAACTACAAATTCAAATTCCTCCCGCCATTTTGTCTTTAATAAAATCGTCAATCTTATAGTAAGCTTTTTTCGTCAGAATTTCTCGGAGTTTAGTTTTAAATGCTTTCTCGTTCAAACTTGTCGAGCACTCCGGCAGTATATTATAAAATCTAACACAGTTCACAGAGAAAGATTTACTTATCTTTGCGAGTCGAGTAATTGGTAATACGAGTTAATTAATAACACCCTACCATTACCTACGTGCTATTGCCATTCAAAAGCGAGCGAGTCAGCAATACTGTACAAGAATGTGAACCATAAATGTTTGCGTGTCACTGCGCCTGCGTCACCGAATTAACAAAACTCGCAAAGTTGATGGCCGTGCGAAAATCACGGTCACTTTGTTGTATTATTTTTTAGCTTGCGACCGCGGTTTCGCTCGTGTGGTACCTTAATAATAAGTAGCCTATACCTACTTAAGTTATTTTAGGTACCTAATAAACTCTATCTTTTTCAAAATGAAATCAGTTGAACCGTTACGGCGCGCGGCGTGATTGAACAACAAACATACAAACATCCTCACAAACTTTCGCATTTATAATATTAGTAGGATAGTATTCTGTGGTCAGGGTCATTTTTTTAGACATTATTGCCAAATAAATTACATGAATTGGTTATTATTTTTATAGTGCTAACCCACGCTTAGGGAAATACTCATAATTTTATGATATCCTTAATTTGGCAGACATTTTTGGCGAACCGGAGAACATGTGTAGGTTCACTCAATAGAGTTACGTTTTATTTGTACATACATTTATTTACAAATGTAAATAACTTTATTTACAGAAAGAAACTTAAACTAATACAAGTTAATATTTACAAAATACATAAGAAACAGTTGAGCCATAATACAGCTTATTTACATATTATACATTTTTTTAAGTAACTATTGTTCATACCTACTTATTCAAATAATTAATATTAACTGTTAGAATACTGAGTACCTAATGTGTTATGTGAACGAGCACGCGGTAGGTACATTTATAATTTAAATAAATTGTATGTATTGTAACGTAGATCTTACTAAACTAGGTAACACCCAACAGTCACACACAGTCCTGACCCCACACTAGGACTCCCTGTGTCGTGGGTATCAGAAACTACGTGTACCGTGGTACCACGACACCTAGACCAGAAACTAATATTTGCAGATCATACAAACATTTTTTACGCAGCGGGAATCGAACCCCTTGCGTTTCTGATGGGCACTCTCCGCTACGCCACCTCTTATTGTGTAAATTTCGTTGATTTTTCTAAAAGTGAAACTAAACTATGGTAGTACAGTTTCCGAGCGAGAGCGCCGGGACCTTCCGAGCTCCTAAAGCGGCCTACAGTAGGCACCTACTGTAGGTAATGTCATTCAGGACACCACCTTTCAATTAACGGTGCATGATTTGAATAGATTTATTTCAAGGTGGTCATTACACTACACTAACGCAGTCTCGTTAGAAGTGGGCCTTCGGCCGTTTATTGTGGCACTGGTTACTTCTTGGTGTCCGCACCGTCCTCCACTATGTAGGCTTAGATCTATATACCTACCTATATGATCTAAGTATGTAGGTGATCCTACTAATATTATAAATAAATGTGAAAGTTTGTAAGGATGTTTGTTGTTCAATCACGCCGTAACGGCTCAACCGATTTCATTGAAACTTGGAATTAGTAGATAAAGTTCTTTACCTAGAATAGCATATCAGCGTGCTAGGTTTGTCCGAAACCGGTATAATAATAGGTACCTAACGGTTGTTGAGATCGCCGCATTTGTTTTAGGAAGTTCTACAAGGTGACGCAAAACAGCTGAGCCTGCCGTGAGAAAGGAACACGAAAACATTGCAAAAAAGGAGTCATTTCATTCTGGGCCTGGTCCATGTACACTACATAGAAAAATTAGGAAAAAAATAGGAGATTACAAGAAAAATACAATTTCATTAATTTGAAGACAAATGCGATGGTACAAGAATAGTTATTCTGGTAAGTTTTTTACTATGTGAACACTATTTGAAGGCCGCCATGTTGGTTTATAATTGGCGTTTGACATGACATTGACATATTTTTCATGTCATGTTGTTTGATTTGATGTTTTTGTTTTGTCGGATAAATGTAGGTTGTCAAAATGACATTTCACGCACGTCCATCCGCCATATTTTTGTAGCGCTTTGTGTTGTTCTCTTTGTCGAAGAAAATCATAATGTACCTTAGAACGAAGTCAATTTGAATAAAATAATCAATTAAATATGTTTACTTTATTGCTTAGCCATATTTTAGAGTAGTGTACACAGTGCAGGCCCAGGCTCCATATATTGATGAAACGTCTCTTTTAAAACGTCGTAGATTGTATTTCACGAATAAAATTAGGTCAAAATCACTTAGTAAAGTATGTACTTACAGGTACTTGCATATTTCCTTCGAGGTATTGAATGAGTAGGAAATTAAATTGAGGTCGCGATACCGATTCGCCGCCATGCGCCAGCAGAAACTAGGTTTTGAACTTGAATACACCTCTGACCTTGCAACGAGTTCACCTACTCAATAAATACTCATATTTTTTCTTAATAATTGGGAATTACCTTTGATTGTCACAAGTTGCCCTAGATCGGGCTCAGTATGTCAGTAACACATGAGGAAACTACACTAAGCCACATTTTTGGCAGATCTCCGACCTACAAGGTAAATGTTATCCTATTTTCTAAAAAAATAGAATATAGTATACCTATTTCTAGGACAAGCAAGGACAATAGAGACGCTTGGAACAAAATGGAGGAGGCCTTTACTTGTTGAGAGGTCCTTAATTAAGATATAATTTAATAGAAAACAAAATGTTCTATTCTGCTACCAAATAATAAATAAATACAATCAAAATTAACATAACACAATATAAAATGAAATTCAATTTAATGGTAGCAAAAATTATTTAATAAAAATAGTTTATATTGGTGATAAATGATTGTTTAAATGAATTAATCTAATGATGCATGTTTTAATTATATTTTGTTGATTTTTTATGTACATTAATTTTTAATATTATCAATTGCTTATGTTTATAAGGAAATAAAAGGCTATAATAAAAAAAAACCTATTTCTAAACTTAATTAAATAAGGATTGCTTTATTTTTTATTTTAATCTTGACATTTTTGAATAGCTGCCATTTGCGGATGCTGGGGTCACCTAAAATAGTAGGTAGGTAGAGATAATTGATAAATTCTTCTTCTCATATATTTAATCTTTTTTAATAATATTAATTGATTGACAACACTCGTAATCCGTATTTTTATAGTATAATAAATAATTATGACTAGCCGTCGCACGCAGTTTTACTCGCGGTTTGCGTAGGTACTTATAATAATAAATATTCCGGACAGAATTATCATATAATGCAGTTGGTATGCAGCTAGTCGACCGTCCCACCGGTATCCAGTCAGGATAAACATACACGCATTTCGACATCATCATTAGACTATAAGGTGTGACTCCTGTGCACGATAGGAGCCTCTAAGAGGCGCCCTAGAAAATACACGTACTCGAGAACTAAATTGAGTTCATAATAATAATAATAATAAAACTCCAAAAAGTAATCCTTAACACTTGCCGAATTGTGCGAAAGTTTTTATCCCTCAACCAATAAACTGTCAACGTTTTTTCGTTTGGCCAAAAGCCCGCGAAAAACCGTAAACCCCTCGCTGTGCGAGAGACAAAAAATGAAAAAACTTAAATAATAATAATATTCCGGCCATATGACACACGGTCAACTGATCCCAAACTAGGCATAGCCTGTACTATGGGTACCAGAGACTGATATACATAATAGATATATATTTAACACCCAGACACAGAACAAACATCTGTGTTAGTCACAAATGTTTGTTTTTTCATAACTTTTATTGCGTTGAAATTTAGATATGTACTCTGTAATCGAGCTAAAACGTTTTACTTTCTTGTAAATAAAGTTACACTTTCAAAAAATGTTTTAATAGGTATTTCATCATTTTATTTGAGGAATTAAAAATCTCGATGATTATAAACTACTGGTTCCGAAATAAAGAGCATTCTTGTTTTTCACTAAACCTGCATTAGGACCCTTAGGACGCGAATTTAAAAAAAAATCTCTTACGCATCAAAACATACACAAGTCTTTACAACCAGCATGTAAGGCAGGCAGTGCGTTGTCTGTTATGTCGGTCAGTCAGTCAAGACTGTGTTACATTTGTATATTGATTGATGATGGTAATTGTAGTATTTGGGATGCAGAGTAAAACACTATTTATACGAGACTGAATTTATTGGTATTTGGCGGTAGGTCGAGAGGAACATAATTGCGTATACCCACAGGAAATACACTACAATTTTCCCCCCTTTGTCGAAACATAAATAAACAATTTAAAAAAGTTGTAAACAAACTTCTAAATTAGCTAATACGTGCTTTTAACAATGACAGCCCCTACCTACTGATATCTATCTATTAATGTATGAAGTGCTAATAGGCTTACTTAAAATTAGTAGTCAGTAAACTAAGTTATAGGTATTACCTATATGTAAGTTCTTAGGTGCACCGAACTAGGCTAATCAATATGTATCTACATATTATATTTTGCTATTTACTCTCTCTCCTCACACATAAAATATCAAGTACATTAAGATATAAAGTATAAAGTATGATATTATAATGTAGCATAGTACCCATCCTATAAATAACATTACTCATGTTAGTTACTAGGTAAGTATATGCAACGTATTATACGCGTCTTACATACCGACAGTAAAGAAAAAAAAGAACATTACGATAATGAAAAAAAAGTAAGTACCTCCGTTAGATTTTATAATTAGGTCTATTGGTACGAGGACGAAGATAGCCAGCTGGTACAATTTCTGTTGAAGTCCCCTCATCGGCGTCGTCAGCCTGTCTGGAAGCAGATGACAGTGGCGGCGACGGCGGCGCCGCCGCCGGAGATGCCTCTGCGTCGTGGAATGCCGAATCGACCGTCTCAACCGGCTCTGGGTCGGTGACGGGTTCAGGCTCAACGTTGCTGCTCTGAACGCTTCTGGCTAGGGACATGCGATTGCTTCTACGCATCGGCATTATCTGATCTATGTGCCTGGTTTTTGTCGCGTCCTCCGTACGCACCTTATATGTTACTGCACCGGTGCGTTTTTCAATAACACCCGGCCTCCATTTGATGGCACTGTTCGGGCGAAGTTCCTTAACAAGTACTTTGTCACCTTCAACTGCATCGCGAAACACGCCGCCTGCATTGCGTACCTGCGCCTGTTGCGCGGCCTCCACGACGTCGGCGGTGTGCGGGCGCAGCATGTCGAGCCGCGAGCGCAACCGGCGGCCCAGCATCGCCGCCGCCGGCGACCGCTTCGTAGTGGCGTGCTCGGTGTTTCTATATTGAAAAAGAAACTTACTTAGTGCACGATCTACGTTGTCGCCTTCTAGTGAAGCCCTTTTTATAGCCTTTTTCACTGTCTTTACGGCATTTTCGGCGGCTCCGTTGCTGGAGGGATGATAAGGTGCCGCCAAAACGTGCTTGACGGCGTTACATTGTAGAAACTTTTGAAACTCAATCGAAGTAAACGGCGGTCCACCGTCCGTCACCAGCTGTTTTGGAAGACCGAATCTAGCAAAACATTCCCGCAGCACGGCCGCGACCTTCGCTGCCGTGGTTCCTGCAGGCATATTGAATACTTCTATCCACTTCGAGTGCGAATCGATCACTAAGAAATAAGTCTTACTTTGAAAATGTAAGAAATCAGCATGAAGCCTGGACCAGGGCTCCGTGGGCCAGGCGTAGGGCACCGGCGGCGCGCGTGGCGGCGCGTCACGCACTGCAGCGCAAGCGGCGCAAGCCCGCGCGCGCGCCTCGATGTCCGCGTCCAGCAGCGGCCACCACACGTAGTTGCGCGCCGCCTGCTTCATGCGCACCACCCCCCCGTGCCCGGAGTGCACCTCGTCGAGAATCTGTGCGCGTAGCGACGCCGGTACCACGACCCTGTAGCCCCATACGATACAGTCGTGGTCTATATGTAGGTTATCTTTTCTGTGAAAGTACGGTTTCTCGTTCTCGATTTCCGTATCCTCCGGCCAACCGCTCATTAGATAGCCGTAGATTTTACGTAGGACTAAATCGTTTTTAGTCTCCTTAGCCACATCCTTGTGACTGATCGGGAAGCTATCTTCCACGAAATGTAGGTATGCAGCGTCATCCCGGTCGGTCTCACCCTTGAGCTGCTGCAGCGGTAGACGCGATAATGCGTCCGCGTTGCCGTTTCGTTCCGTCGGCACGAACTTGATGTCGAAGTCGTAGGCGGCTAGCCTGACAGCGTACCTTTGTAGCCTGCTGGCAGCGGTCTGCGGTATTCCTTTTTTTTGGGCCAAAAATGTAGCTAAGCGCTTTGTGGTCCGTCTTCAGAATGAACGGTCGCCCGTAGACGTACTGGTGATGGCGGCTCACTCCGTACACGATGGCGAGGGCCTCCTTGTCCACTTGACTGTACCTACGCTCTGTGTCGGAGAGCGTGCGCGATGCGCAGCACACGACGCGCTCGGAGCCGTCCGGGTAGGCGTGCGACAGGACGGCGCCCAGCCCGTACGCGCTGCTGTCCACCGCCAGCACCAGCGGCAGGGATGCGTCGTAGTGAGCCAGCGCGGGCTCGCGACTCAGCACTTCCTTCACAGAGCGGAAGGCGACATCGCATTCGCGCGTCCATTGCCAGTTAGTTCCCTTTTTGAGCAGGGCATAAAGAGGCTGTAACAAGGTACTCATATTGGGAATAAACCGAGCGTAGTAATTGATCAACCCTAAAGCCGCCCTCAGTTGAGATACGTTCTGTGGATTAGGTGCTTTTGCGATCGCATCGACCTTACTACTATCGGTATGTAAGCCGTGTTTGTTTATCCTATAACCAAGATAACAGACTTCTTCCTTAAAAAAATCGCACTTTTCGAATTTAACCCTAAGCCCTGCATCCTGTAAACGTGACAAAACGGCCCTTAAATTAGCCAAATGAATTTCTTTAGTGGCACCAGTTACACAAATATCGTCTTGAAAAGCCACACAATTAAGACCGTTCAACGTTTCCTCTATTAACTTTTGGAACATTTCTGGTAGGCACTTTAACCCAAAAGGGGCCCTTCTATAGACAAAAGTACCTATATGCGTTGTTATGGCGGTCAGCGGTTGCGAGCTTTCCTCCAAAATACACTGTAAATACGCGTGTTTTAAATCTATTTTGCTGTAATGCTGCCCTCCGCTTAAAGCGGCGAACAACTGCTCAATTCGTGGTAGTGGATAGTGAAAATCTTTGAGAACTTTGTTTACAGTAATTTTATAATCCCCGCATAAGCGAATAGACCCGTCGCGCTTGATAACGGGAACAATGGGCGTTCCATAGTCACTGCGATCTACCTTGAATATCACCTGTTCGCGCTGTAAGCGTTCTAGCTCCTGTTCAACAGGATCGCGCAATGCAAGAGGGAGCGGTCGAGCTTTGCAGAATATGGGCGTATCGTCTTTCAAATGCAATTTTAGTTTTGTTTTACAGCTGCCTAGACCGGATTTGAAAACATCAGGAAACTCAAATTTCAATTTCGTAACCTTGGGGTCGATCTGTGCAGACAGGTGGTGTAAACTTATTGAATTTAATTTAAGTTTACGCAACCAACGCCGGCCAAGTAAAGGAGGACCGCCGTTGGTTATTATGAAAAGAGGCAGTGATAGCGTTTCACCGCCGCTCTGCACGTTCACCATGATGCGCCCGAGGGGCAAGATCGCGTCCCCCGTGTATGAATGAAACTTGTTGCTATCGGAAGTTATAGGTATGTGAGACAGATGTTTATCATAGAATGACTTACTGACCGCCGATATTCTGCTGCCCGTGTCTATTTCAAATAACACTTTTGTATCTTCAATCGAGAGTGTATAGTGATATGGCCCGTCCTTAGAGTCACTTTTAACCGAAACTACTTGATACAATCCGTCGCTTGAATCAGAATCAGAGCTAGAATCTTTATTTATAAAGTTTTGGTACCTGGATTTGGATGGGTCCTTTTTGGATTTGGAACACATCACTGATAGATGACCTTTGACACTGCACTTGTCGCACACGTACGATTTATATCTACACTTGTTAGGCGCGTGACGACTCTTCCCACAGCGCCAGCAAGCACCCCTCGGCTCGCGCGCTGCCGGCGGCCCCTGCGCCACCCGATGCAGGCCGGCCACGGCGGCACCCTGCCCGAGTCCCGAAGCGTTGTCGCCGGCGGTCGCCGAGGGCGCGGCGCCGGCCACGGCCTCCACCGCGTGCCGCTCCGCCGCCTCCAGCGCGAGTGCCAGCTCCACAGCTCTCTTGTAGTTCAGCGACGGCTCGGCGAAAAGACGCGAGCGCATGTCCTCGCTCCGCAATCCGGAGACAAACTGGTCGCGGAGGTTCTCCTCCAGTGTCGAACCAAAGTTACAATGCGTTGCGAGGTGCTTCAGGCCTTGTAGAAAAATGACCACTGACTCGCCCTCCACCTGTCGTCGCTGTCGAAATGTGTGTCTTTCCGCTATCTCAGATCGCTTGGGTTCTAGGTGGCCTGCCACGAGCTCAATAAGCTGATCGAAGGTCTTGTCCTCTGGATGTTCCGGAGCGCACAGATCGCACATCAATTGGTATGTCCGCGCGCCCACATGCGTAACCAACGTTGCCACGCGTAGTTCGATTTTTATCTCGTTCAATAAAATGAATTGTCGAACTAAACGAACGTACGATGACCAGTTCTTGCCTTCCTCCAGCTCAAACTCGGGTAATTTGCCGAAAGGCATGATTAAATCCCATTAATCGGCGCCAATGTAGTATTTGGGATGCAGAGTAAAACACTATTTATACGAGACTGAATTTATTGGTATTTGGCGGTAGGTCGAGAGGAACATAATTGCGTATACCCACAGGAAATACACTACAATTTTCCCCCCTTTGTCGAAACATAAATAAACAATTTAAAAAAGTTGTAAACAAACTTCTAAATTAGCTAATACGTGCTTTTAACAATGACAGCCCCTACCTACTGATATCTATCTATTAATGTATGAAGTGCTAATAGGCTTACTTAAAATTAGTAGTCAGTAAACTAAGTTATAGGTATTACCTATATGTAAGTTCTTAGGTGCACCGAACTAGGCTAATCAATATGTATCTACATATTATATTTTGCTATTTACTCTCTCTCCTCACACATAAAATATCAAGTACATTAAGATATAAAGTATAAAGTATGATATTATAATGTAGCATAGTACCCATCCTATAAATAACATTACTCATGTTAGTTACTAGGTAAGTATATGCAACGTATTATACGCGTCTTACATACCGACAGTAAAGAAAAAAAAGAACATTACGATAATGAAAAAAAAAGTAAGTACCTCCGTTAGATTTTATAATTAGGTCTATTGGTACGAGGACGAAGATAGCCAGCTGGTACAATTTCTGTTGAAGTCCCCTCATCGGCGTCGTCAGCCTGTCTGGAAGCAGATGACAGTGGCGGCGACGGCGGCGCCGCCGCCGGAGATGCCTCTGCGTCGTGGAATGCCGAATCGACCGTCTCAACCGGCTCTGGGTCGGTGACGGGTTCAGGCTCAACGTTGCTGCTCTGAACGCTTCTGGCTAGGGACATGCGATTGCTTCTACGCATCGGCATTATCTGATCTATGTGCCTGGTTTTTGTCGCGTCCTCCGTACGCACCTTATATGTTACTGCACCGGTGCGTTTTTCAATAACACCCGGCCTCCATTTGATGGCACTGTTCGGGCGAAGTTCCTTAACAAGTACTTTGTCACCTTCAACTGCATCGCGAAACACGCCGCCTGCATTGCGTACCTGCGCCTGTTGCGCGGCCTCCACGACGTCGGCGGTGTGCGGGCGCAGCATGTCGAGCCGCGAGCGCAACCGGCGGCCCAGCATCGCCGCCGCCGGCGACCGCTTCGTAGTGGCGTGCTCGGTGTTTCTATATTGAAAAAGAAACTTACTTAGTGCACGATCTACGTTGTCGCCTTCTAGTGAAGCCCTTTTTATAGCCTTTTTCACTGTCTTTACGGCATTTTCGGCGGCTCCGTTGCTGGAGGGATGATAAGGTGCCGCCAAAACGTGCTTGACGGCGTTACATTGTAGAAACTTTTGAAACTCAATCGAAGTAAACGGCGGTCCACCGTCCGTCACCAGCTGTTTTGGAAGACCGAATCTAGCAAAACATTCCCGCAGCACGGCCGCGACCTTCGCTGCCGTGGTTCCTGCAGGCATATTGAATACTTCTATCCACTTCGAGTGCGAATCGATCACTAAGAAATAAGTCTTACTTTGAAAATGTAAGAAATCAGCATGAAGCCTGGACCAGGGCTCCGTGGGCCAGGCGTAGGGCACCGGCGGCGCGCGTGGCGGCGCGTCACGCACTGCAGCGCAAGCGGCGCAAGCCCGCGCGCGCGCCTCGATGTCCGCGTCCAGCAGCGGCCACCACACGTAGTTGCGCGCCGCCTGCTTCATGCGCACCACCCCCCCGTGCCCGGAGTGCACCTCGTCGAGAATCTGTGCGCGTAGCGACGCCGGTACCACGACCCTGTAGCCCCATACGATACAGTCGTGGTCTATATGTAGGTTATCTTTTCTGTGAAAGTAC
This sequence comes from Anticlea derivata, assembly GCA_947579855.1. NCBI lineage: Eukaryota > Metazoa > Arthropoda > Insecta > Lepidoptera > Geometridae > Anticlea > Anticlea derivata. The sequence goes on along the minus strand of OX388287.1, from coordinate 127,006 downwards.
GGTTTCTCGTTCTCGATTTCCGTATCCTCCGGCCAACCGCTCATTAGATAGCCGTAGATTTTACGTAGGACTAAATCGTTTTTAGTCTCCTTAGCCACATCCTTGTGACTGATCGGGAAGCTATCTTCCACGAAATGTAGGTATGCAGCGTCATCCCGGTCGGTCTCACCCTTGAGCTGCTGCAGCGGTAGACGCGATAATGCGTCCGCGTTGCCGTTTCGTTCCGTCGGCACGAACTTGATGTCGAAGTCGTAGGCGGCTAGCCTGACAGCGTACCTTTGTAGCCTGCTGGCAGCGGTCTGCGGTATTCCTTTTTTTTGGGCCAAAAATGTAGCTAAGCGCTTTGTGGTCCGTCTTCAGAATGAACGGTCGCCCGTAGACGTACTGGTGATGGCGGCTCACTCCGTACACGATGGCGAGGGCCTCCTTGTCCACTTGACTGTACCTACGCTCTGTGTCGGAGAGCGTGCGCGATGCGCAGCACACGACGCGCTCGGAGCCGTCCGGGTAGGCGTGCGACAGGACGGCGCCCAGCCCGTACGCGCTGCTGTCCACCGCCAGCACCAGCGGCAGGGATGCGTCGTAGTGAGCCAGCGCGGGCTCGCGACTCAGCACTTCCTTCACAGAGCGGAAGGCGACATCGCATTCGCGCGTCCATTGCCAGTTAGTTCCCTTTTTGAGCAGGGCATAAAGAGGCTGTAACAAGGTACTCATATTGGGAATAAACCGAGCGTAGTAATTGATCAACCCTAAAGCCGCCCTCAGTTGAGATACGTTCTGTGGATTAGGTGCTTTTGCGATCGCATCGACCTTACTACTATCGGTATGTAAGCCGTGTTTGTTTATCCTATAACCAAGATAACAGACTTCTTCCTTAAAAAAATCGCACTTTTCGAATTTAACCCTAAGCCCTGCATCCTGTAAACGTGACAAAACGGCCCTTAAATTAGCCAAATGAATTTCTTTAGTGGCACCAGTTACACAAATATCGTCTTGAAAAGCCACACAATTAAGACCGTTCAACGTTTCCTCTATTAACTTTTGGAACATTTCTGGTAGGCACTTTAACCCAAAAGGGGCCCTTCTATAGACAAAAGTACCTATATGCGTTGTTATGGCGGTCAGCGGTTGCGAGCTTTCCTCCAAAATACACTGTAAATACGCGTGTTTTAAATCTATTTTGCTGTAATGCTGCCCTCCGCTTAAAGCGGCGAACAACTGCTCAATTCGTGGTAGTGGATAGTGAAAATCTTTGAGAACTTTGTTTACAGTAATTTTATAATCCCCGCATAAGCGAATAGACCCGTCGCGCTTGATAACGGGAACAATGGGCGTTCCATAGTCACTGCGATCTACCTTGAATATCACCTGTTCGCGCTGTAAGCGTTCTAGCTCCTGTTCAACAGGATCGCGCAATGCAAGAGGGAGCGGTCGAGCTTTGCAGAATATGGGCGTATCGTCTTTCAAATGCAATTTTAGTTTTGTTTTACAGCTGCCTAGACCGGATTTGAAAACATCAGGAAACTCAAATTTCAATTTCGTAACCTTGGGGTCGATCTGTGCAGACAGGTGGTGTAAACTTATTGAATTTAATTTAAGTTTACGCAACCAACGCCGGCCAAGTAAAGGAGGACCGCCGTTGGTTATTATGAAAAGAGGCAGTGATAGCGTTTCACCGCCGCTCTGCACGTTCACCATGATGCGCCCGAGGGGCAAGATCGCGTCCCCCGTGTATGAATGAAACTTGTTGCTATCGGAAGTTATAGGTATGTGAGACAGATGTTTATCATAGAATGACTTACTGACCGCCGATATTCTGCTGCCCGTGTCTATTTCAAATAACACTTTTGTATCTTCAATCGAGAGTGTATAGTGATATGGCCCGTCCTTAGAGTCACTTTTAACCGAAACTACTTGATACAATCCGTCGCTTGAATCAGAATCAGAGCTAGAATCTTTATTTATAAAGTTTTGGTACCTGGATTTGGATGGGTCCTTTTTGGATTTGGAACACATCACTGATAGATGACCTTTGACACTGCACTTGTCGCACACGTACGATTTATATCTACACTTGTTAGGCGCGTGACGACTCTTCCCACAGCGCCAGCAAGCACCCCTCGGCTCGCGCGCTGCCGGCGGCCCCTGCGCCACCCGATGCAGGCCGGCCACGGCGGCACCCTGCCCGAGTCCCGAAGCGTTGTCGCCGGCGGTCGCCGAGGGCGCGGCGCCGGCCACGGCCTCCACCGCGTGCCGCTCCGCCGCCTCCAGCGCGAGTGCCAGCTCCACAGCTCTCTTGTAGTTCAGCGACGGCTCGGCGAAAAGACGCGAGCGCATGTCCTCGCTCCGCAATCCGGAGACAAACTGGTCGCGGAGGTTCTCCTCCAGTGTCGAACCAAAGTTACAATGCGTTGCGAGGTGCTTCAGGCCTTGTAGAAAAATGACCACTGACTCGCCCTCCACCTGTCGTCGCTGTCGAAATGTGTGTCTTTCCGCTATCTCAGATCGCTTGGGTTCTAGGTGGCCTGCCACGAGCTCAATAAGCTGATCGAAGGTCTTGTCCTCTGGATGTTCCGGAGCGCACAGATCGCACATCAATTGGTATGTCCGCGCGCCCACATGCGTAACCAACGTTGCCACGCGTAGTTCGATTTTTATCTCGTTCAATAAAATGAATTGTCGAACTAAACGAACGTACGATGACCAGTTCTTGCCTTCCTCCAGCTCAAACTCGGGTAATTTGCCGAAAGGCATGATTAAATCCCATTAATCGGCGCCAATGTAGTATTTGGGATGCAGAGTAAAACACTATTTATACGAGACTGAATTTATTGGTATTTGGCGGTAGGTCGAGAGGAACATAATTGCGTATACCCACAGGAAATACACTACAATTTTCCCCCCTTTGTCGAAACATAAATAAACAATTTAAAAAAGTTGTAAACAAACTTCTAAATTAGCTAATACGTGCTTTTAACAATGACAGCCCCTACCTACTGATATCTATCTATTAATGTATGAAGTGCTAATAGGCTTACTTAAAATTAGTAGTCAGTAAACTAAGTTATAGGTATTACCTATATGTAAGTTCTTAGGTGCACCGAACTAGGCTAATCAATATGTATCTACATATTATATTTTGCTATTTACTCTCTCTCCTCACACATAAAATATCAAGTACATTAAGATATAAAGTATAAAGTATGATATTATAATGTAGCATAGTACCCATCCTATAAATAACATTACTCATGTTAGTTACTAGGTAAGTATATGCAACGTATTATACGCGTCTTACATACCGACAGTAAAGAAAAAAAAGAACATTACGATAATGAAAAAAAAAGTAAGTACCTCCGTTAGATTTTATAATTAGGTCTATTGGTACGAGGACGAAGATAGCCAGCTGGTACAATTTCTGTTGAAGTCCCCTCATCGGCGTCGTCAGCCTGTCTGGAAGCAGATGACAGTGGCGGCGACGGCGGCGCCGCCGCCGGAGATGCCTCTGCGTCGTGGAATGCCGAATCGACCGTCTCAACCGGCTCTGGGTCGGTGACGGGTTCAGGCTCAACGTTGCTGCTCTGAACGCTTCTGGCTAGGGACATGCGATTGCTTCTACGCATCGGCATTATCTGATCTATGTGCCTGGTTTTTGTCGCGTCCTCCGTACGCACCTTATATGTTACTGCACCGGTGCGTTTTTCAATAACACCCGGCCTCCATTTGATGGCACTGTTCGGGCGAAGTTCCTTAACAAGTACTTTGTCACCTTCAACTGCATCGCGAAACACGCCGCCTGCATTGCGTACCTGCGCCTGTTGCGCGGCCTCCACGACGTCGGCGGTGTGCGGGCGCAGCATGTCGAGCCGCGAGCGCAACCGGCGGCCCAGCATCGCCGCCGCCGGCGACCGCTTCGTAGTGGCGTGCTCGGTGTTTCTATATTGAAAAAGAAACTTACTTAGTGCACGATCTACGTTGTCGCCTTCTAGTGAAGCCCTTTTTATAGCCTTTTTCACTGTCTTTACGGCATTTTCGGCGGCTCCGTTGCTGGAGGGATGATAAGGTGCCGCCAAAACGTGCTTGACGGCGTTACATTGTAGAAACTTTTGAAACTCAATCGAAGTAAACGGCGGTCCACCGTCCGTCACCAGCTGTTTTGGAAGACCGAATCTAGCAAAACATTCCCGCAGCACGGCCGCGACCTTCGCTGCCGTGGTTCCTGCAGGCATATTGAATACTTCTATCCACTTCGAGTGCGAATCGATCACTAAGAAATAAGTCTTACTTTGAAAATGTAAGAAATCAGCATGAAGCCTGGACCAGGGCTCCGTGGGCCAGGCGTAGGGCACCGGCGGCGCGCGTGGCGGCGCGTCACGCACTGCAGCGCAAGCGGCGCAAGCCCGCGCGCGCGCCTCGATGTCCGCGTCCAGCAGCGGCCACCACACGTAGTTGCGCGCCGCCTGCTTCATGCGCACCACCCCCCCGTGCCCGGAGTGCACCTCGTCGAGAATCTGTGCGCGTAGCGACGCCGGTACCACGACCCTGTAGCCCCATACGATACAGTCGTGGTCTATATGTAGGTTATCTTTTCTGTGAAAGTACGGTTTCTCGTTCTCGATTTCCGTATCCTCCGGCCAACCGCTCATTAGATAGCCGTAGATTTTACGTAGGACTAAATCGTTTTTAGTCTCCTTAGCCACATCCTTGTGACTGATCGGGAAGCTATCTTCCACGAAATGTAGGTATGCAGCGTCATCCCGGTCGGTCTCACCCTTGAGCTGCTGCAGCGGTAGACGCGATAATGCGTCCGCGTTGCCGTTTCGTTCCGTCGGCACGAACTTGATGTCGAAGTCGTAGGCGGCTAGCCTGACAGCGTACCTTTGTAGCCTGCTGGCAGCGGTCTGCGGTATTCCTTTTTTTTGGGCCAAAAATGTAGCTAAGCGCTTTGTGGTCCGTCTTCAGAATGAACGGTCGCCCGTAGACGTACTGGTGATGGCGGCTCACTCCGTACACGATGGCGAGGGCCTCCTTGTCCACTTGACTGTACCTACGCTCTGTGTCGGAGAGCGTGCGCGATGCGCAGCACACGACGCGCTCGGAGCCGTCCGGGTAGGCGTGCGACAGGACGGCGCCCAGCCCGTACGCGCTGCTGTCCACCGCCAGCACCAGCGGCAGGGATGCGTCGTAGTGAGCCAGCGCGGGCTCGCGACTCAGCACTTCCTTCACAGAGCGGAAGGCGACATCGCATTCGCGCGTCCATTGCCAGTTAGTTCCCTTTTTGAGCAGGGCATAAAGAGGCTGTAACAAGGTACTCATATTGGGAATAAACCGAGCGTAGTAATTGATCAACCCTAAAGCCGCCCTCAGTTGAGATACGTTCTGTGGATTAGGTGCTTTTGCGATCGCATCGACCTTACTACTATCGGTATGTAAGCCGTGTTTGTTTATCCTATAACCAAGATAACAGACTTCTTCCTTAAAAAAATCGCACTTTTCGAATTTAACCCTAAGCCCTGCATCCTGTAAACGTGACAAAACGGCCCTTAAATTAGCCAAATGAATTTCTTTAGTGGCACCAGTTACACAAATATCGTCTTGAAAAGCCACACAATTAAGACCGTTCAACGTTTCCTCTATTAACTTTTGGAACATTTCTGGTAGGCACTTTAACCCAAAAGGGGCCCTTCTATAGACAAAAGTACCTATATGCGTTGTTATGGCGGTCAGCGGTTGCGAGCTTTCCTCCAAAATACACTGTAAATACGCGTGTTTTAAATCTATTTTGCTGTAATGCTGCCCTCCGCTTAAAGCGGCGAACAACTGCTCAATTCGTGGTAGTGGATAGTGAAAATCTTTGAGAACTTTGTTTACAGTAATTTTATAATCCCCGCATAAGCGAATAGACCCGTCGCGCTTGATAACGGGAACAATGGGCGTTCCATAGTCACTGCGATCTACCTTGAATATCACCTGTTCGCGCTGTGAGCGTTCTAGCTCCTGTTCAACAGGATCGCGCAATGCAAGAGGGAGCGGTCGAGCTTTGCAGAATATGGGCGTATCGTCTTTCAAATGCAATTTTAGTTTTGTTTTACAGCTGCCTAGACCGGATTTGAAAACATCAGGAAACTCAAATTTCAATTTCGTAACCTTGGGGTCGATCTGTGCAGACAGGTGGTGTAAACTTATTGAATTTAATTTAAGTTTACGCAACCAACGCCGGCCAAGTAAAGGAGGACCGCCGTTGGTTATTATGAAAAGAGGCAGTGATAGCGTTTCACCGCCGCTCTGCACGTTCACCATGATGCGCCCGAGGGGCAAGATCGCGTCCCCCGTGTATGAATGAAACTTGTTGCTATCGGAAGTTATAGGTATGTGAGACAGATGTTTATCATAGAATGACTTACTGACCGCCGATATTCTGCTGCCCGTGTCTATTTCAAATAACACTTTTGTATCTTCAATCGAGAGTGTATAGTGATATGGCCCGTCCTTAGAGTCACTTTTAACCGAAACTACTTGATACAATCCGTCGCTTGAATCAGAATCAGAGCTAGAATCTTTATTTATAAAGTTTTGGTACCTGGATTTGGATGGGTCCTTTTTGGATTTGGAACACATCACTGATAGATGACCTTTGACACTGCACTTGTCGCACACGTACGATTTATATCTACACTTGTTAGGCGCGTGACGACTCTTCCCACAGCGCCAGCAAGCACCCCTCGGCTCGCGCGCTGCCGGCGGCCCCTGCGCCACCCGATGCAGGCCGGCCACGGCGGCACCCTGCCCGAGTCCCGAAGCGTTGTCGCCGGCGGTCGCCGAGGGCGCGGCGCCGGCCACGGCCTCCACCGCGTGCCGCTCCGCCGCCTCCAGCGCGAGTGCCAGCTCCACAGCTCTCTTGTAGTTCAGCGACGGCTCGGCGAAAAGACGCGAGCGCATGTCCTCGCTCCGCAATCCGGAGACAAACTGGTCGCGGAGGTTCTCCTCCAGTGTCGAACCAAAGTTACAATGCGTTGCGAGGTGCTTCAGGCCTTGTAGAAAAATGACCACTGACTCGCCCTCCACCTGTCGTCGCTGTCGAAATGTGTGTCTTTCCGCTATCTCAGATCGCTTGGGTTCTAGGTGGCCTGCCACGAGCTCAATAAGCTGATCGAAGGTCTTGTCCTCTGGATGTTCCGGAGCGCACAGATCGCACATCAATTGGTATGTCCGCGCGCCCACATGCGTAACCAACGTTGCCACGCGTAGTTCGATTTTTATCTCGTTCAATAAAATGAATTGTCGAACTAAACGAACGTACGATGACCAGTTCTTGCCTTCCTCCAGCTCAAACTCGGGTAATTTGCCGAAAGGCATGATTAAATCCCATTAATCGGCGCCAATGTAAATGTAATATTAATTAATGTTTACAACTTAGTGCAAAATTTGTTGTTTGCGGATAGGTGGACCAAGGTCCTGATGACATGTATCATTTCATTTCATTTATTATTTCAATTGGGTACATTTTCAAACATTATTAAATAATAGATTGTAGTACCTACACTTATGAACGTCAAACATAATAATCAAACACAATAATATAACAAAAATAAAATAACACGGCATTAATTAAAAGAAAATTATATAAATCATGTCATAAATGTCAATAAAATTAAATAATAAATGTCACACAATAGTTAAACATAACAAAGGCTACATAAACTACAAATTCAAATTCCTCCCGCCATTTTGTCTTTTATAAAATCGTCAATCTTATAGGGGAGGGGGGCCTAAAGCGGGCATCAGGCCTAAAGCGGTCACCCTGCAATAAAGTCGAAATTTCTGTAACGAATGCGGCACGACTCCGCGTGAACATACCCCGCACCATGCGCCCCCCGCGGCAGTCACCCTGTCCGCCTGTGACTGAAAGGAAGCGAGCGGCGACGCGTAAAAAAAAAATCGTGGTTTTTGAAAAAAAATGCAAGGTATGTAGAATGTGTTTTCATTTTTTGAATGACAGTTGTCTTAATTTTGAAACGTACATTTTGTTTTGTATATATCTGGTAGTGTTTTTGTAGTTTTTGCTTGACTTTAATCCATCAATTAGAGGTTAGCATTTGGTGATGAAAAATAACCGTCCCAAAGGGCAAAGCGGGCCGGGCATAGTGGGCATGCCCGCTTTGCCCAAATTAGTTTTTTTGTATCAGACTTTACTTTTCGGTTTTAGATGGTGAATAAGTACAAGAGAAAAACGCTACAAGCTGCCTGGGATGAAACAGATATGAAAAAAGCCCTTAAGGAAGTTAAAAAACTGCAAAATTCCGTAAAAAGCCAAAAATATGGAATTCCTAGGTCTACCCTCCAAAAACACCTTAAATCGGGATCTGCCAAAAAGAAGCTTGGACGGCACACTACAGTCTTTACTCCTGAGCAAGAAATAGAGCTTATAGAATAAGTCTTTCACATGGACTCTTTATTTTATGGATTGTCGAGCACGTGCCCGCTTTGGGCTCACCCCATGGGCAAAGCGGTCATCAATAAGGGTTTTATTTCTACTCGCCACGCCTTGCCATTTAAAGCGTTATGATGAATTTGACCACGTAACATTAAAGTATATAAAATGCAGTCCAAGCTATAATAAAATTATAACAGAAAATCTTATGTTTAACCTATTTTATTTCCAATTTTACCTAAAGGTGCCCGCTTTAAGCCCCCCTCCCCTAGTAAGTTTTTTTCGTCAGAATTTCTCGGAGTTTAGTTTTAAATGCTTTCTCGTTTAAACTTGTCAAGCACTCCGGCAGTATGTTATAAAATCTAACACAGTTCACAGAGGAAGATTTACTTATCTTTGTGAGTCGAGTAATTGGTACTACGAGTCACGTACGGCGAAATTATAAGATTATTATAATAAACATAAAACTTGTACCTTTATTCTCGGAATTAACTCATTTCTATTGTCAGCTTTTATTATTATAGGTATTATTTTTTTGTATTATTCGATTGTATTTTTTTACTATTTATTTATATTCATATGACTTTTACCTTGACTGTGTATTAATGACGTTTGATGTAGTTTAATGCCACTTAAATGTTATCATTTAAATTAGTGGTACTAGTTGTAACCGTACCGTACTGCGCTCGCTCTTCATAGAAAATAAGTAAAACCCATATTATTGTTTACAATTTTTCTTATATTCAATTTAACATCGAGAACCTAATGTCTAGACAAACCTAACATAGGTTTTAAGACATTTACTAACAGCCATTTGTATTCCATTAGTGTTATATATAAAATAGTTAAATAAATAAATAATACTATACTTTAATATTTACTGTAGAAACTTGTACCTATTTATGATGTACGTAATGTGTAAGTGTGTTAGAAAATAATTAGGTATAAATAATACCTAGGTTAGCTAGTCTTAATGAAAACAGAACACCAAATAATAGCACTAAGTATTTAGGTATAAATAATATAAATAGATAATTTAAATATGTATATATCCAAATGAATAATATGTAAAAGACGTCTAACATCGTTCCCTGATATCATTACATCAATAACATTACATATACAAATACATAAATTAATTTCGAATAAGATTACAGATGTTCTTTAAGAAATTGTTATAATAACCTACGCTGATCGAAACTAATGACATCCAAAAGTCGGAATCATGTTTCACTAACGTCGAAAAGGTGATTTATAATATGTATGCTATACTGAGGGGCTTATTCTAAGCACACAATACTACAATTAAATAATATCTATTATTGTTTTAAATAATGGATTTATGAAACTTAAATAAATAAATAAATATTCCGGACATATCACACACGGTCAACTGATCCCAAACTAGGCATAGCATATGTACTATTGGTACCAGAGACTGATATACATAATAGATTAATATTTAACACCCAGACACAGAACAAACATCTGTGTTCATCACAATAACAACTAATGACATCCAAAAGTCGGAATCATGTTTCACTAACGTCGAAAAGGTGATTTATAATATGTATGCTATACTGAGGGGCTTATTCTAAGCACACAATACTACAATTAAATAATATCTATTATTGTTTTAAATAATGGATTTATGAAACTTAAATAAATAAATAAATATTCCGGACATATCACACACGGTCAACTGATCCCAAACTAGGCATAGCATATGTACTATTGGTACCAGAGACTGATATACATAATAGATTAATATTTAACACCCAGACACAGAACAAACATCTGTGTTCATCACACAAATGTTTGTCCAGTGCGGGGATCGAACCCGCAACCTCTAGCGTAGAAGGCAGAGTTACTACCAACTGAGCTATGAGGCCAGTCAACTTATTGACTTTTGAGTTGACTTATAACAAACTAGCTGTCCCGCTCGCGTCTTCGTCTGCGTTTGTATAAATTTAAGTTAACATTACCATTACCATCCTTACCAAAGTACCTACTAACACTTATGATGCAGCTATTTACCTCCTTCTACATACCGTCACCGTCACCGTCCCTTCACCATCCCGTTACCGTCACCATCATGGTGATCCCCTGGGGTTTTTTTTTTACTTTTGTGGCTATGGCGTCACTGCGGCCACAACTCCCTGGGGATTCAAAAATGTATTGAAAAAAAATAAGACGTGACCATGATGATGACGGTGAAAAACAGGCCTACTGCTTCTCATAAAACTCATAATCTTCATGTTAATTTTCATGTCTCTTGTAAAACATGGAACTTTCATACAACCTTTCAACCCCTATTTCACCCCTTTAGGAGTAGAATTTTGCAAAATGCGTTCTTAATGCGCGCCTACACCCCTTAAAGAATGCCTGTGCCAAATTTCAGACTCCTCGGCCCAGTAGTTTCCGAGCTTTCGTGATGAATCAATAAGTGAGTGAGTGGACTACTCCTTTATATATATATAGATTAACAAAATATAATCTTAACTAAACCAAACTAAATTATATTAAATGACTATTTACATAATACAAACGAATAAATAATTACTTATAAAGATGATGAAGAGACCAAAAACAGATTATTTGAAAAATGTTTCTTTTCGTTAAACATTAACGAGAAGAAGATTTTTTTTTTTTTTATAGAATAAGCCCCTTTCGGAATCATGTACTGATTACGAATCACCCTGTATTTATATGGATAAAATCGGACCCCGTTTATGTATGGTCAAAATATCTACCTGCCAGTCAACTTTTTGATAGAACCTACTAGTTGATTGCTCCACAACTACCTCTAGTCTGAACTATTACGCGTTATTCTTGTCTAAATAAGTACCTACCTAATATTTAGTAAATTAGGTAAGATTTATGATACTAAAAATGTTATGTTGGGACTTGGGGTATTATTAAGTAGTGAATAAAATGTCAGTGATTTGTTGTGTAATTTAAATGTTTTTAATAAACAAATTCTTAATGTACCTGTGTATGTAATGTACTAATAAATTGTTTTATTTATATTTGCGCTATTTATTTATTCACCAACCGAATCAAATCCTGTAAATAAATAAATAAATAACACCCAACAGTCACACAGTCCTGACCCCACACTAGGATTCCCAGAAACTACGAGTACCATGCTACCACAACACCCAGACCCGGAGCTGATGTTTACAGATCATGCAAATATTTGTCCAGGAGCGGGAATCGAACCCGCACCTTGCGTCTCAGTCGGGCACTCGCCCGCTTCGCCACCGAGGTCTGTGCTAAGTCAGATAAAAAATCTATCAGGAATTTGAAGACAAGTGTTTATTAAACACTAGCTTCCGACTGCGGCTTCGCTCGCGTGGTACCTCCATAAGAAGTAGCCTATATGCTATTCTAGACTATTATCTATCTCTGTACCAAATTTCATCCAAATCCGTTAGGCCGTTTGGGCGTGATTGAACCACAAACATCAAACATCCTCACAAACTTTCGCATTTAAAATATTATTTAGTAGGATAATAAATTCACACGCAAACAAGATACAATTAGGGGTTCAGTTCGGGGTCGGCAACGCGTGCATGATGCCTCTGGTATTGCAAGCGTTCATAGGCTACGGTAACCAATTACCAACAGGTGGGCCGTAAGCTTGCATGCTGCAGAAATGAGAATGTTGAGATGGATGTGTGGAGTGACTAGAATGGACAAGATACGGAATGAGTACATCAGAGGAAGTTTGAAAGTAGCGCCAGTGACTGAGAAGTTGAAGAGCAAAAGGTTAGCGTGATATGGGCATGTCATGAGGAGGGAGGAATGCCATGTGACTAGAAGAGTGTTAAATATGAATGTGGAAGGATATAAGGGGAGAGGTAGACCAAAGAAAAGATGGATAGATTGTGTGAAAGACGACATGAGTAAGAGAGGAGTGAATACTGATATGACGGCTGATAGAGGGGAGTGGAAGAGAAAAACATGTTGTGCCGACCCCACGTGAAGTGGGATAAGGGCAGGGAGATGATGATGATGGGCCGTAAGCTTGTTTGCCACAATAGTTTTAGGTATGTAAGTACAAAATAAACCTTACCTTGCTATGTTTACTTATGCAATAATTTATGCAACTACTGACAATAAATGGCTATCAAACAAAGCACTTTATAATGTTAATTTGGCATAATGTCGTATCCAAAATCAAGTGATTCAGCCTATCCTCGGGCAAAGCCTCCGCGGCACCTTGTCCGAGCCGAGACTCGCATTTTGTGCTAATAAAATTAAAATGCGACCCATTTGTAAATGTAACAAATATGTTGCAAATCATGCGTAACAGCATTTTTATTAACCAAACAAACATTATCAAACAAAATAATAATATATGTGTATACTAAAGTCCATTTAAGTTTTTTTTTTTTTTACTGTGTTTTAAAGGGCTGGTCACGTAGCGCGTATGGATAGTGACAAATGGACAAATAAAGTGACGACTTGGACAGGACCCTCAAATAAAAGGAACAGAGGAAGACCAAAAGAGAGATGGATAGATGAGATAAACAAAATGGCTGGCGTGGACTGGATAAGCAAGACGAAAAATAGAGACGCTTGGAGCAAAATGGAGGAGGCCTTTACTCGTTGAGAGGTCCTTACGTAGAATAGAATAGAATTGAGAATGGAATTGAATTGAAGAAACGTTTATTCTACTACCTATTTAAACAATCAAATTAAATGTAAAAATGAAATTCAATAGAATAATTATTTAATCTAATACTTAATGCATGCTTTAAATATATTTTGTTGATTTAATATTATATACTAGTTAATTTTTTCTATTTACCATTTGCTTATGTTTTTATTAAGGAAATAAAAGGCTATAATAATAATAATACTAAAGTCCGCCCACGGCTTCGCTCGCGTGGTACCTACATAAAAAGTAGCCTATTATCATAATATAAGTAGATAACTATTCCAAGTTTCAACGAAATCGGTTGAGCCGTTACAGCGTGATTGAACCACAAATAAACATCCTCACAAACATTCGCATTTATAATATTAGTTATATTATATATTACTTAAAAAGGATTTTAATTTATTTACAGAAAGAAACTTAAAACTAATACAAGGTAATATTTACAAAATACACAAGAAACAGTTGAGCCATCTAAAGACCGTTACAAACGATCTATAGATAGCTCAACTGATCCAGATCACTACCAGTCGGAAGCGTCCCCAAGACGCTGGCGGAATTGGCACGCTGGATGGCAATGCTAATTCACTGGGCCAAATAAGAGCCAGCTCTCGGGTCACGCGTCACTTCGATCAGACGTCCTGATATCTTTTTGAAAACCCGGAGGGCCCCGTTTCCCCACGGACCCAGGGTCTAAACCCCAAAGGCTCAAATATGTAAGCCCTATCAAGACTAACATATTTGCGCCTTTTGAGATCCTCGGCCGAATCTGCCGCCGCACCCGCCCTAACTGATGTCCCCGGAAGATGTGAGCGCGCTAGTGTATCAACACAAGTAGCGTCCCACACCCTAGGCCTACCCTTCTCTCAAGGGACCAAAGTCATACCGTCAGGCCGCTTACCATCATCACGTAGCAGACCATTCGGTTCGAGAATGGCTGGGACGTTAATGCTGGTAAGAGCCCGGCGGATGATGTCATTAAGGCTAGCGTGGCGAGATATTCTTCCGGCAGCCCTAATATTAGTAGGATAGGATTAGTAGGATATCATGTAGTAGATATATTTATCATAATCATCTCCCTGCCCTTATCCCACTTCACGTGGGGGCACTCCCCTCTATCAGCCGTCATATCAGTATGCACTCCTTTCTTACTCATTTCCTTTCTCTCTCTTTTATATATATATATATTAAGCATAAGCAAGTTAGAGCGAGTAGTCAAGTATCGACTTTACACAAGGTTTTTGTTAGACAAGGAACTCTCATGCACGTAGCATGCATGCATTTAGGAGGAGGTAGGGCACAGCGAGATTTTCTCGTTCTGAATTGGAGCAGCCCGCCTGGGAGGTACCTCCGCCTTACAGAAGATCGCAGCCAAATAACACTATTTGTTTTAAATAGTGTTGTGTTCCTGCGATGAGTAAGGTTGCCAGAGCTCTTTAGGGGGGGGGGGGAGGGGTCGGCAACGCGTAACCGCTTACCAACAGGTGGGCCGTATGCTTGTTTGCCACATCAGTTGTATAAAAAATAAAAATAAAATATTCTAGGTCACTAACTTGTTAAACCTTTCTTAAACCTTTATTTTGCAAATAAAATACTTATATTGTAAATGTAATCTAACTTTAATATAATGTGTTCGATTGCTAAGGTCCACTGCGTCAGCGAGTGAGGGTAAAACCGCAAGGTTCGAGCGATGCAATGCGATGACGTGCATTGAGTTCAACGAAATATTTAGGCAATCTAATGATCTGCGGCAGGTGGTGGCCGTAAGGGCATCTCGCCACGATTGGGATGTCCGTAGCACAAAACATCCTACTTCCTATCCTATCCTTCCGACTATAATATTAATTGTATTTATTGTGGTAAATTTTTATTTTTGTTATGTGACATATATGGATTGACGAATTTTTCTATTGACTTTTTATTATTATTATTTTTTTAAATTGCGGACATATCACACACGGTCAACTGATCCCAAACTAGGCATAGCCTGTACTATGGGTACCAGAGACTGATATACATAATAGATATATATTTAACACCCAGACACAGAACAAACATCTGTGTTAGTCACAAATGTTTGTCCAGTACGGGAATCGAACCCGCGACCTCTAGCGCAGAAGGCAGAGTTACTACCAACTGAGCTATGAGGTCAGTCGGTATTAGGCTTGTCATTATGTAATTTGAATTTATTAATTGAAGATTTATGTTTGTTGTTTCTTAACTAGTAAGTATTATGCTATGAATTAAAATTAATCTTATTAAATGTTTGATATGTATAATAATAATAATGTAAAGGATAATGGTACACTATTGCATTAGGTGCTCCTGTAAAAATAGTGTCACTTTTCGTAAATAAATAAATTATAAATGCGAAAGTTTGTGAGGATTTAGTTCAATCACGCCGTGACGGCTCCTATTCTGATACCCAGATATTACGAAGAAAAAGGTTTAGTCATTAAAAAAATCGGAAAAAACGTCTTACTACTTATTCCATACAGTCGTCAGCTCATTAACTTGAATTGGTATTTAAATGAATATTTCTATGACACTTCTTTAACTTTTCTTAAGTGGATTAATTATATTTTATCTTATAATTTTAACATTTATAATGTTATTTTATAGCTCACCCCACCCCCCCTCATGTTCGACAGAGCTGACGCGTCAGGGTTACGCTTGTTACAAAAAACCTGGCTAATTTTTAATATTGGAAATTATTCGGTTATTATAGTATTTGCTAGTAGGCATCGCTAGTACCTTAGGCAATGAAATGAAATGAAATAAATTTATTTTGACAAACACAGACAGAAGACACAAAAAACAATAAAGGTTAACGATAGGGAGATAGGTAAGTAAAGGTGCCTTACTGCTTTGGCCTCAGACACGTTGCGGGGCAAATGCATCTTTCCTATAGTTTCGGTCACAATGCACTGTGTGTATTTTTTAGTAACAGTTTCAGTATTAAAACCTTGGAATAGAGACATAGACATAGACATTTATTTAATTGCCACCAAAACACACACATTTGCACAACATTTTACAATAAACTTATCATATAAGAAACAAGAGAAAAGTAATGAAAGTA
This sequence comes from Anticlea derivata, assembly GCA_947579855.1. Taxonomy (NCBI): domain Eukaryota; kingdom Metazoa; phylum Arthropoda; class Insecta; order Lepidoptera; family Geometridae; genus Anticlea; species Anticlea derivata. Next base: position 110,827 of record OX388287.1, on the reverse strand, counting down.
AAAATGGTGTGATGTGTGCTGCAGCAGCAAAATGGCCTCGGCTCAGCATTATGCCTACTGTTTTGCAGCAGACGCTGGTATTCTGCCGAAACCATTACCTACACAGTCATTCAACCCTGTGAGAACAGTCTTATTAAGATTATGTTAGAATCGTCAGGGAATAGGTTTATAAATATAAAAATTAATAAAGGTGGAAAATAATAACAATGTCAAACTGCATAGTGTAATAATGATAAAAATTATATAATAATAATAAAATTAAAATTATATATGTGCATAACAGCCCTAGAAAGTCAGCACGTGAAGGGTGCACTGTAATAAATAATAATGTGTGAGAAATATATTTTAATTCCATTTTTTTTAATTCCTAGTCAAATTAAGAGAAACTCTAGATTCTTTACGATTGTGTTGCCTATATTACCTATTTACAAAATGTTGATTTTTAACTATATTTTTCGCAGATTATAAAAGTAAAAAAATAATTAAGTATTCTTCGTAAAGCAACTGAACTGCCTTGTATTAATTTGATGATTATAATACCTCCATAATTAATGGAGAAACAAAGCTTTAACAAAACTACGGAACATGATCTTCTATCATCTGATTCTAAAAATATTCGTTTTTTCTCGTTCTACGGTAGAGCAGGCGCTACCGTAGTAGACAATGTTACATAAAGTTACACAAAGATGTTCCGGAATTCGTACCTCCTACCACACCTCAGCCTGGTCACCGACCCTAATACAGGATGACCAAGAAAGAATTAGTGACACGACAAAGTAGGTATCTATGGTAACATTGGTAATAACTTCGGCTACTAATACATCTTTTGTTCTAAGACTTGGCTATAGGAAAGTTTGATGTGTGGGCAGAAGTGGGAGTTCTGCCCAGTGCAGTACAACACTATTCCTGGGAAGTTGATTCCCTGATAGTGACGTAGGTACCACCTTTCTCAGGTAGTTAAGGTATTAGCAACGAATTTACCTTATTTTATGCTCTTTTTATATTCAGTTCAAAGACCACGTTAGTAAACCAACGCCAGCGTGCGGCTGGCTTGTCGGGTCACTGATTCTTTCTTGGTATTCTTTCTGTATTAGGTCAGTCACCAGTTGAGGTATGGTGGTCCTGAGAAGGTCCTATGACAGTCGGTGAAAGAATCAGTGTAGTGAAAGGATGAAAGTGCGCCTCTTAATAGAGAGAGGCTCCTTTCAATGCTGTGAAAAAGGGCCATTTGAACCTACTAGTGGGAACCGTCATCCGAATTTCTTCCCACTAGTCTTTACGTTTGGCGAATTTCAATAACATCTAAAATAACGACGACCTTATGGCTTAGTTTGTCAGGAAAATGGTTTAGTAGAACTAGTGGTAGTATTTAGTTCCTTTGGTTTGACTGGCCTCGAGGAGAGGTTGCGGGTTCGATTCCCACACAGGACAAACATTTGTGTGATGAATACAGATGTTTGTTCTGTGTCTCGGTGTTAAATATTTATCTATTATGTATATCAGTCTCTGGTACCCATAGTACAGGCTATGCCTAGTTTGGGATCAGTTGACCGTGTGTGATATGTCCGGAATATTTATTTATTTGGTCTAAGTACTTCCAAAAGCCGCGTTGGCCTAGTGGGAGGTTCCCTGTTGAAATAAACGCCTTTTGACTTTGACTTTGAGACATCGTCCAGTATCATGTATTAGGGTCAAGTCAAACAATTCAAGTCAAGTCAAAAGGCGTTTTTTTCAATAAAATCACTAGGGTCACTTTGAAACGTCTTAGAAACTAGGTGAAGCTATGCCTGTTCCTCGCGACCAAGCCTACAAGAATCAGACAACGAACACGGCTTGGCCTAGCATTTTTTTCGATGATCCTTTTTCACAAAATGGAATGTAGAGCTTCAGTGTGGTGCCAACGAAGTAGGTGAGGCTCAAAAAAAATAGACTATAGAATAGCATAGAGTCCACCTGTTGGTAACTGAATACCGTAGCCTATGAACGCTTGCAATACCAGAGGAATCGCGCACGCGATGCCGACCCCTTAAAAAGTTCAAAACGCCCTTTTTGAAGAACCCCAAAAGGGTGTTGTTTGTTTTGTTCACTTCCAGGGCTCCACGTAACAGGGTCTAGCTCGTTTTTAGAGCCTAGGGTAAGAAAGTAGGCCTAGGTAGGTAGATAGTAAGGTTCACCTTCTCCTAGTGGGATGTAAAATAAATCTGATCACGTGTTCGATTCCTGGGCTAGCACGCTCTCTGTATGCGAGTCACACTGTGAAATAACACGGCGTTTTTACAACCTGGTCATTGAACTACCGCAGGGTGACCGGGAAGGTACCGGTGCCGGTGTAGCTGACAGTCAGTCCGGACGTGACTTCATCTTCTTGTCGTTTCACTGATACTTTCTTGGTCATACTTAGGTCAGTGACCAGGTTGAGGCATGGTGGCCCTGAAAAGGGCCTATGACCGTCGATGAAAGAATCAGTTGAAATCTTAAGGGTCCTTTCGTGCACACATTAGGTAAAATAATTTGGCAAATTGGAGATGACATGATGATAACGACCTCTGTGGCGTAACGGGTGAGTGCCCTTCCGAAACGCATGGGTTCAATTCTCGCTGCGGGACAAATGTTAGCATGATCTGCAAATATAAATTCAAGTCTGGGTGTTGTGGTAGCATGGTACTCGTAGTTTCTGATACCCACGACACAGGGGATCCTAGTGTGGGGTCAGGACTGTGTATGTTACTGTTGGCTGTTATTTGTTTATTATTTACTCAGGGCGACGCGGTGTTAGAAGGCCCCCCACCCGATGGACCGATGACATTGTAGAGGTTGCGGGAAGTCGGTTAATGGAGAAGGCTCAAGACCGCTCGTCGTTGAACTCTTTGGGGGAGGCCTATGACCAGCTGTGGAAAGATAACCCAAAAGGGGCTCATTCTGCAAACGACTGGAGACTGTTATTTTTATTTTATTTTTTTATGTTAAACGGAGGCAAACAGGCTTACGGTCCACCTGATGGTAAGCGGTTACCGTCGCCTATTGACATCTGCAACACCTGGAGCATTGCTAATGCGTTGCCTGCCCTGGAGAAATCTTTTTGTATTTTTCTTAAAGCTCTTCATGTCGTAGGTTAGCGGGAAAACCTCGGAAGGAAGCTCATTCCACAATTTGCACGTATAGGGGAGAAAGGATCTCTTAAAGCGAGTGGTTCGAGATACCCACGTGTCGATGAGATGTGGATGAGCCTTATTCCGGTGACGCGAGGTCCGATGGTAGAACCTCGATGCGGGTATCAGGTCAAATGTTAGTTGTTAGTTATGTTTTGCGTCATCGGCACACTCTAACGAGTGCGGTGACGCAGTTATCGGAGGATCTGGCGCCTCCTCAGCGGACACTGTAGCTGCATAGGGCGGGCGCACACCGGGCAACCGCCTCCCATTCACTAATGTGGTTGACGGTCTAGCGTACATTCAACCTCTTATTTCATAATCATTCGGATAGATTTATCGTTATGGCCTGGGACCAAAAATAGTAACTTTATTTACAGAAAGTAACTTTAAACTAATACAAGTTAATATTTACAAAATACACAAGAAACAGTTGAGCCATCTAAAGACCGTTACAAACTGGACCTGTTTTGTTAAGTGTTGAAATGTAAGATATTTTGATATTGTTTTAATGGTGCCTATTGATATTTAAGTAACCTAATAATGGTAATAAAAAATAATCGCAGGAGTGATGTGGATACGATCATTTTTCTTTAGAACCAAGCTCAACAGTTTAAGGTTACCACCTTATAAGTACTCGATTTGAACTCTGTTTCAGTGACTGGGTATCACATGTTAATCTTTTATTTCTTGTGATAGCAACACAGCATTATGAATTTAAATATCTTTGTTAGCCGATGATTCTGATTAGATGTTTTGAGTAAACCGGCCGAGTTAACTTTAAAGCGAAAGTCAGAATGGATGGATGGATGATTCATTTTCTGGAAGCCGAGCTTCCAAAATGTCTTAAAATAAAGTGTTCTAGTATTTATTGAACGCTGTACCTACTTATATTACACCTATTATCTACAGAGTTCTGCCCAAATAAAGTGGTGTTTAAAAAATATTTTCTTCTAATTTACGCAAGAATAAACCATCATCAGATAGCGCTTATATAACTGACGAAAAAAACGCATCAGTTTACTGCTAATCAACACATAACCTGAGCCTCACCTAGTTCGATCGGCACCACACTGAAGCTCTACATTCCATTTTGTGAAAAAGGATCATCGAAAAAAATGATAGGCGAAGCCGTGTTTGTTGCCTGATTCTTGTAGGCTTGGTCGCGAGAACAGGCATGGCTTCACCTAGTTTCTAAGACGTTTCCAAGTGATCCTAGTGATTTTATTGAAATAAACGCCTTTTGACTTTGACTTTGACCAAGCCCGGTTGACGACCGAGGGAACCAAATCAGCGTAGTGTGCGGCCGGGCTTACAACCCTCTTCAAGATAAGGTTTAATATTTAGCGGACGAAGGCGAAGTGGCGCTCCATCAGTCCACCTCGCCGTGCCAACTCACGCGCACGCGCCGTACTACACAAGTGACCAACATTAGTTCCCAACCTTTTATTAATAAATATATTAGTTAGTTTTATTCAGTTCAGTGGTTAGTGATTTTTGGAGAATTTTTTCATCGCAAGGTGAGTGTTTTTTTTTCTAAAATAAGTAAGTATCTATGTACTTATAGTATTGTGTTTAGGTTTTGGAAAGGAAGATCCTGTAAGCAAGTGCAATCGTCATTGGACTCTGGTGTTCATACCCGTGCAACATGCATGGTTCATACTCCGAAGCATCTGAAACGCGTGCCCCAAAAAAGTACATTTCTATAAAACTAACATACCTGCGCAAACAGAAATATATCTTTGGGGTTTTGACAGTATTAGCGGGTTCCTAAACGTTTCACACTAGACTACTTCACGATCCTAAACCTTCCTTATCATATTTGAGATGTTTTGGATGTCGCTCTGGGTGATGGAATTGACGTCAGGGTTGAGATCTGCGTTCCTATCTCGCTTACTCAATGGCATCCCTGGTATTACATAGTTCCTTAAAATATGTTTTACTGCTCATCCGACTGGCACTGATGATGCCAAATTTAATTAAAATCGCTGTATTGTATCATTTAATAAGAAGACAGTTCCTCTGAAAAAAATGTATCCTACTAGGCTTTAACAGTATCATGGTAGGTAGTCATGTGTTTAAGTTTTATGTAGTTTGTTCCTAACATTTTCTTTTATATAAACTCAAAAGTAGAAACCTTGTATTAGCCTTTCTATCTAGCTATAGCGTTTAATCTCACGTTTGTTACGCCGCTGGTTTCTCTAATAAATAAAAAAAAAATAAAAAAAAAATATTTAGCAAGATATTAATAATAACAAAGTCAAAAGGTGTTTATATCAATAAAATCACTAGGATCACTTTGAAACGTCTTAGAAACTAGGTTAAACTACGCCTGTTCCTCGCGATCAAGCCTACAAGAATCAGGCAACAAACACGCGTGAGGATCAATTTTCCTCGATGATCCTTTTCATAAATTGGAATGTAGAGCTTCAGCGTGCTCACGAAAGGAGCCTCTAAGAGGCGCAATTTAATCCTTTCACTACGGTCATAGGCCCTTTTCAGGGTCATCATACCTTAACCTGATCCCTGACCAAAGAAAGGATGACCAAGAAGGGTTCAGTGACACGGCAAGAAGAAGCGTAATACTTATCCCAAATATGTCCAACACAGGCGGTATTTGAACCCACGACCCACGACACGAGGATGCTATAACCAACTGAGCTACAAAGTCTACATCTCGCATGACCCAATTTTTTGGCGAAACCCAACCCCAACTTTTTATTTATTCATATGGGGGTGGGGGCCTTTGTCATAATACACGTGTTTGTATAATATGCCATGTTTTCTGAAATAAATATATTATTTTTATTATACATTTGTGTGATAAACACAGATGTTTGTTCTGTGTCTGGGTGTTAAATATTTATCTATTATATATATCAGTCTCTGGTACCCATAGTACAGGCTATGCCTAGTTTGGGGTCAGTTGACCGTGTGAATATGTCCGGAATATTATTATTATTTATTATTATTTAACACTAAAGAATCCGCCTTACAGAAGATCGCAGCCAAATAACATTATTTGTTTCAAATAGTGTTGTGTTCCTGCGGTGAGTAAGGTTGCCAGAGCTCTTTATGGGGGAAGGGGGTTCGGGGTCGACAACGCGTGCGTGATGCCTCTAGTATTGCAAGCGCTCATAGGCTACGGTAACCGCTTACCATCAGGTGGGCCGTAAGCTTGTTTGCCACCCCTGTTGTATATAAAAAAAAAAATAAAATATAAAACCAATTTTTAGCAAGACAGTTAATATATACTAATATAATTTATATTTCACGATTCACCTGACTTTAGTACAAGTAGCTCCCTACACTTAGATGAAATAATCAATAATTCATTAACCTATGTACTTGGGTACGTACTTATTATTGCAATACTTTCCTTGAGCGGTCGCTTTCGGAGAGGTCGCCCGGTGAGGTCGGGAAGTAGGTGACTTTTGGAGTGGCAAGGTCGCGGGTTCTTTCACAGCACTTATACATAATGTCGCCGATATCAGTGAGATATACCTCCATACTCCATACATTACCAAAATAAATTATAGCCAATATAAATGGATGAAATGGCGACAGGTCACAGGAACTACGTGTGATCCAAGAATGCCCCTTAAACTTAAGGGGAAAATTTACAAAACGATTATAAGACCTGTCGTACTGTATGGATCTGAGTGTTGGGCAGCCAAAGGGACGGATGAAAGAAGAGTGCATGCTGCGGAAATGAGAATGTTGAGATGGATGTGTGGAGTGACTAGAATGGACAAGATACGGAATGAGTACATCAGATGAAGTTTGAAAGTAGCGCCAGTGACTGAGAAGTTGAAGAGCAAAAGGTTAGCGTGGTATGGGCATGTCATGCGGAGGGAAGAATGCCATGTGACTAGAAGAGTGTTAAATATGAATGTGGAAGGATATAAGGGGAGAGGTAGACCAAAGAAAAGATGGATAGACTGTGTGAAAGATGACATGAGTTGGAAAGGAGTGAATACTGATATGACGGCTGATAGAGGGGAGTGGAAGAGGAAAACATGTTGTGCCGACCCCACATGAAGTGGGATAAGGGCAGGGAGATGATGATGATGATAAATAGGTAGCAGAAAGCTCTTCAAAAAAATTACACCAACTTTGGTGGACGCCGCCGGTGATAAGATAGCTGGCTCATGCCTTGCACAAAGAATTTCTTTGGCAATTCAACGCGGGAATGCAGCCATTGCTCTTGGCACCTTGCCGCATGTCCAAAATTATTTGTTTAATTAGTTTCTATTTTATTTTGTAATTATTTAATTGAACTCTTTGATTTAGTCCCCCCATCCCCATCCCATCATCGGACAACCAGACGCACGGACACGCAACATCCGTTCATGGTTGATATACCACCTTGCCGCACCAAGCGCTTTGCGTGTACCTTTATAATGCGGACAGCCAAAGAGTGGAACTCGTTGCCGGCGTCTGTGTTTCCGAATACCTATAATTTGGGTGTCTTCAAGAGCAGAGTGAATAGGTTTCTTCTAGGCAAACGTGCTACACCGTAGACCACATCATTACTTAACATCAGGTGAGATTGTGGTCAAACGTTAGCCTAATTTGTATTAAAAAAAAAAGATTTTATATTTTATTATGTATAAGTATATATTAAAAATAATTAAAATAATATACAATTTATTTTTTTTAACTTATGTTACATAAACTGTAGTTGATACCTCCTTTTAAGTATCAAAATACCTGTATTAGGAGATATCGCTCTTCCTTAACTTACTTAGTTAACGTAGAAGCCGAGTTTATGACAAACCTGCTGGTCTCCTCGGCACTTCAAAATATTATAGGCATTTTATTTTTAGATCTGAACTCTGTTTTCTACTTGTAGTCGTAGTCGCAGATAGCATAGCGCATTCCTAATTTTTAAATAAATAAATATTCCGGACATATCACACACGGTCAACTGATCCCAAACTAGGCATAGCCTGTACTATGGGTACCAGAGACTGATATACATAATAGATATATATTTAACACCCAGACACAGAACAAACATCTGTGTTCATCACACAAATGTTGTCCAGTGCGGGAATCAAGAGTTACAACTGATCTATGAGGCCTTCAAATAATTGTTATTGTTTTTATATTTATGTGTTTGATAATGTTCTTTGGTACATTTTATAAGAAAAACTTCGATTCCAATATAATTATAGCACCTTAGGACACTACGGTTACATTAGAATGCATGAACTATTTTCATTCATTTATCATCATTATTTAGAACCAAATATTTCGAACAGATTTATCTACCTAGAACAGCATTATAGGTAGGTTTGCTATTTTTAATCTAGGTAGGTACCACGCGAGCGAAGACGCGGGCAGAAGCTAGTTTGTAATATTAGTAAGAACCTATAATAACCAATAATGTTTCAGTAGAGTATATTCTAGAGTTCGTCCACATAGGTACCTACGTGCCTTATCAAGTCACTCCTTTTATTTCTAGCAACTATGATTGTGCTTGCTTGCTGAACGGATCGTGATGAATTTGGCAAGGTGATACCTAGATTATTATATCCTGGAGAAGGACGTGGGCTATCTTTTATATCAAAAAATAATCTTGAAGGTCGTGAAATAGAGGTTGAAAGTTTGTATGGGCAATCCATAATTCTTAATCCTAAATCGTCAAGTTAGGGATCTAATTCTCATTCTAATCTAATTGATACCTTTAGAAGTTTCTGAGAAAAAGTTGTTAATTGTGTTACAAAAGCTCCTAGTATTCCAAATTTCAGAATTGTGATTTAACTGGAAGTACCCTAGAGGTTTTTGATTTTTGCCATTTCCATACAAAAATTATACATTCATTGCCATATCTTTTTAATGCACTAAGCTAGATCTTTGATTTTTATACGGCACCATAAGCCCACAGACCTTAATAGGTGGTATAAATTTCAAGTTGATACCTTTAGCCGTTTCTGAGAAAAATGGTCAAAATTCAAATTTAAATTCAAAAGATTTTATTCCGTTTGGATACAGTCTGTACACTAGGAAAAGTCATGTCTTGACAGACAGACAGACGGACAACAAAGTGATCCTATAAGGGTTTCGTTTTTCCAAATGAGGTACGGAACCCTAAAAAGGTAAAAGCTTTTCCACTTCATCAGTATTTTTCCGCATCCAGTACACCCTGTACCTTCATTATCACAAGCAGATTCGTCATCAGCGACCGGAACTGTAATCATTAGGCAGCTACCTACCTATAATGAGTAGGTATTAACACTGAGGTAGGTATAGGTATGTATAGGTACTTACGTCTACAATGAGTACCAATTGGTTTTCTTCCTAATTTGTTTATGAAGCCAATTTGAGTAACGATACTACTTCCTAAATACGTTTTATGTACTGACTAAGTGTGTGTTAATAATACAACTTTACTATGGTGGAGGAAAACACCGAGATGCGTGGTAGGGAATTCCTGACATATTAATAAATAATAATAAATATTCCGGACACATACGGATATTCACACACGGTCAACTGATCCCAAACTAGGCATAGCCTGTACTATGGATACCAGAGACTGATATAAATAATAGATATATATTTAACACCCAGACACAGAACAAACATCTGTGTTAGTCACAAATGTTTGTCCAGTGCGGGAATCGAACACACGACCTCTAGCGCAGAAGGCAGAGTTACTACCAACTGAGCTATGAGGCCAGTCAGGAATGTTATATTATCTCAGGAATTCGCGGTTTTTTGGAAAAAGTCAGGAATTTTTTGTTATTAATAAAATAAGAGGTGGCCAAGGTGGCTCCGGCTGAAGAATAGGCCCCTCCATATCTACCTATCCGCGGAGGTCGTAAGAGGCGACTAAGGGAAAAAAGCTAGGGGATGGGCAGCAGCGTCCCTCATTTTAACAACGATAGCTCTAACTGCGCTCGCCAACCCGCATGCCCAGCGTGGTGAGTATGGGCAAATCCCCCCATATGATAAGGAATTCGCTCTGTCTGTGGGGGAGGCCATGTTCAGCAGTGGACGTCGAACGGCTGAAATGATGATGATGATGAATGGAATAAGAAACCAAAACGATTAACGTTTAAAAATGACCGCCCCGGCACACAAAACATTACGCGCTCGCGGCAATCTCACAGGACATTTTTTTTAGGAGGAGGTAGGGCACAGCGAGATTTTCTCGTTCTGAATTGGAGCAGCCCGCCTGGGAGGTACCTCCGCCTTACAGAAGATCGCAGCCAAATAACATTATTTGTTTCAAATAGTGTTGTGTTCCTGCGGTGAGTAAGGTTGCCAGAGCTCTTTAGGGGGGGAGGGGGTTCGAGGTCGGCAACGCGTGCGTGATGCCTCTGGTATTGCAAGGTTACGCTCATAGGCTACGGTAACCGCTTATCATCAAGTGGGCCGTAAGATTGTTTGCCACCTCTGTTGTATATAAAAAATATATATATATATATAGAAATCAGACTTTTTGTAAAGGATTTTCCAGCGAGACATCACGAGAGCACTGGTGGAGGGGAGGTAGTGGGGGCCTTCCGATCCACAGCTCATTCCCACAGGTCGTGGGCTCGAAACCTGCTGTGCACAACTGGATTTTCCATTCGGAAACTTTATGTGCGCTATACAAGTGCTCACAAACGGTGAAAGAAAACATTAACGTTCATAGGCCCTTTTCAGGGCCACCGACCGTCCGTCTTGAAAGAATCAGTGTAGTGAAAGGATTAAAGTGCGCCTCTTAGAGGCTCCTTTCGTGCACATGTCACATGTCTTCCAATTTTTAGGTTCTAGGACAAGCCGCCAGTTTCCTCACGATGTTTTCCTTCACCGTTTGACAGCGCAAGTATAGAGCACATAAATATGGGCACGACTGGAATTCGATTGATGTACGATTTCATCATCATCAACAACCTGTAGAAGTCCACTGCTGGACATAGGCCTCCCCCAAAGAGTTCCACGACGGTCTTTAGCTCTTTCCATCCACCGACTTCCCGCAACCTTTACAATGTCATCGGTCCATCGGGTGGGGGGCCTTCCAACACTGCGTCGCCCGGTTCGTGGTCAACGTTTACTCCCCAACGGTTATCGGTTCTGCGAGCTATATGGCCTGCCCACTGCCGCTTCAACTTGCTAATTCTGAGAGCTATGTCGGTGACCTTGGTTCTTCTACGGACATCCTCATTTCAATTTCATTTCACAGTGCCCCTACCTGAGTTACTTATTTATTTAAACCTGGGTAGGTACATACTTTTATGTTGCTGTCCTGTGTCTTTTGTTTCCCTATTTTTAACCTATTGTTTTGTTTCTTCCTGTCTTCTGTCTGTGTTCGTCAAATAAAACTTATTTCATTTCATTTCATTTCGGATGTTATCTTGTAGTGAAACCCCGAGCATAGCTCTCTCCATAGCCTGTAGCCGTACGATGTAAGTCGATACAAACTAACATAAACTCTAGCAAACTTGTCCGGTTCCACCTTGAACTATGACAATCACATTAGCTGCTACAATATTGACTGAACCGATGCGCAAACAATCGTTATGTTCCGTTTAACTTGTGGTTCAACCAAGCTCTCTTTATTCTAATGTAATACCTATCTATTGCTCATTTACTAGTACCTACTTTAATAAATAACAGCCAACAATCACATCATTTCAGGAGGTAGGGCACAGCGAGATTTTCTCGTTCTGAATTGGAGCAGCCTGACTGGAGGTACCTCCGCCTTACAGAAGATCGCAGCCAAATAACATTATTTGTTTCAAATAGTGTTGTGTTCCTGCGATGAGTAAGGTTGGGGGGGAAGGGGGTTCGGGGTCGGCAACGCGTGCGTGATGCCTCTGGTATTGCAAGCGCTCATAGGCTACGGTAACCGCATACCATCAAGCGTAAAAACAGTAGTAAAAAAAATAAAATTGTTACATATTTCTGACTTCTGACCCCACACTCGGATCCCCTTTGTCACCAAAAAGTCTATGAACACTTCCACAATTCCTATATACCTTATAATTCATAATTCATTTATTGTTCGTGAACCTAGGTACATTGATAGATGGTGAGGTTTAGAGTACAGATCACTAGATTCTGACATCGGTCATACATCATCATCATCATCAGCCTGTAGAAGTCCACTGCTGGACATAGGCCTCCCCCAAAGAGTTCCATGACGAACGGTCTTGAGCCTTCTCCATCCACCGACTTCCCGCAACCTTCACAATGTCGTCGGTCCATCGGGTGGGGGGCCTGCGTCGCCCGCATTGGTCATACAAACATTATAAATACAAACATTTAAACCAATATTAATTTGATTACAAATACCTCAAAACTGCCTTCGTTACACAATACTTGGTGAACTTTGAAGTCTGAGGTCAAGAACTTTTGTTGGATTGAGGTGTTCAGATAATTTTGTTGAACTTTTAAGTCATCATCATCATCATCATCAGCCTGTAGAAGGCCACTGCTGGACACAGGCCTCCCCTAAAGAGTTCCACGACGAGCGGTCTTGAGCCTTCTCCATCCACCGACTTCCCGCAACCTTCACAATGTCGTCGGTCCATCGGGTGGGGGGCCTTCCAATACTGCGTCGCCCGGTTCGTGGTCGCCATTCGAGAACCTTTACTCCCCAACGGTTATCGGTTCTGCGAGCTATATGGCCTGCCCACTGCCACTTCAACTTGCTAATTCTGAGAGCTATGTCGGTGAACTTTTAAGTACTAGCCTCGGAAGGCTACTCTATACCTAGACAGTATTATTAGGATGGTAGGATAGGACAGTAAGATCTTAGGGTAGTAAGATCACTGTACAAACATTTGTGTGTGATAAACACAGATGTTTGTTCTGTGTCTGGGTGTTAAATATATATCTATTATGTATATCAGTCTCCGGTACCCATAGTACAGGCTATGCCTAGTTTGGGATCAGTTGACCGTGTGTGATATGTCCGGAATATTTATTTTTTATTTATATTATCTAACAGTAGGATTTAGTGGCCGTGGTATTGATTTTATTGAAATAAACGCCTTTTGACTTTGACTTTGAAGGTAATTATTACGGAATAATTAGATATAATAGGCCGACTTGTATGAAAGAATTACCGATTCAACAATTTAAAAGAAAACTAAAGTTATGGCTTCAAGACAAATCATTCTATAGTCTGAATGAATGGTTGAAATGAGATAATCGGATGCATGTTAGTAGGTAAACCTAAATTCACATTCCTCTTGGAAAGCTAAATAGATGATACTTAGTAAAATAATAAGATTTGTAATTTATAATACTCACTACGTGATAAGATCCGAAATGAAGAAATTCGTAGAAAAACCAAGGTCACCGACATAGCTCTCAGAATTAGCAAGTTGAAGTGGCAGTGGGCAGGCCATATAGCTCGCAGAACCGATAACCGTTGGGGAGTAAAGGTTCTCGAATGGCGACCACGAACCGGGCGACGCAATGTTGGGAGGCCCCCCACCCGATGGACCGACGACATTGTGAAGGTTGCGGGAAGTCGGTGGATGGAGAAGGCTCAAGACCGTTCGTCGTGGAACTCTTTAGGGGAGGCCTATGTCCAGCAGTGGACTTCTACAGGCTGATGATGATGAATTTATACTCTATTTAGGTGAATAAAATTAAATAAATTATAATTATTATTACTTACATTACTCTTCACGTGCTAATGCAAATGATTGTTTGAACACCGAGGTAGGTAAGTATATAACAATGCAGGTAAATAACGCTGAGAGGACAAACAGACGGACAAGACGTGACTCTATGCACAAAACATTATACATACATCATCACGGCCGACCCTTATGTAATAAGTAGGTACTTATCTAGTATCTATATCCGGTTCAAGGAAATTATGAATGACTAGCTTCCGCACGCGACTTCGCTCGCGTGGTACCTACGTAAAAAGTAGCCTTTATGCTATTTATTCTAGGTAAAGAAGTTCTTTACCTAGAATTAGACTACTTTTAAAGAACTTTATATGTTCCAAGTTTCAACGAAATCGGTTGAGCCGTTACGGCGTGATTGAACAACAAACATCCAAACATCCTCACAAACTTTCACATAAAATATTAGTAGGTTATAGTAGGATATAAGATTATAGGTACAAGGTGACTCATAACGTGTATGCCATCCCGAAAGGGGGTTATTCTATCAACAAGAAGACAGTTATTCTATCAGCGAAAATAAACACAATATTTTTTTTTCCCCCATAAATTCTCAAATGATCTTTTTTTCCTTTTTTTTCCGGGGAAACGGGGCCCTCCGGGTTTTCAAAAAAATATCAGGACGTCTGATCGAAGCGACGCGTGACCCGAGAGCTGGCTCTTATTTGGCCCAGCGCATTAGCATTGCCATCCAGCGTGCCAATTCCGCCAGCGTCTTGGGGACGCTTCCGACTGGTAGTGATCTGGATCAGTTGAGCTATCTATAGATCGTTTGTAACGGTCTTTAGATGGCTCAACTGTTTCTTGTGTATTTTGTAAATATTAACTTGTATTAGTTTTAAGTTTCTTTCTGTAAATAAAGTTCTTTTTTGGTATTTTTATAATCTTTCTAACTATTTTTAAACGTACCAGAAGTTCGGCATCAAGTCAAATTAAACATAAATAAATTATAATATTATTATTAATTACTCATTAAAAGTAATCACTCACTCAGCTGATTCATTGAGTTTGAACTGATTTGACCCCAAAATAGCTGATTTTTTTTATGAAAAATGTCGAATTTCCAAAAGTCGTAGAACAAACTTTATTGCCAATTGAGTGTAGAATAAGCCCCTTCCGGGATAGCGTACATATTATGAATCACCTTGTATTCATTCGGCGAGGGTTCCGTCTATAATCCTAAGCGAGCGGAAGCCAGTCTACCTATAATTTGAAGACTTCTTGAACAATGACAGTTAGCTTGAACAATAAAATAAATAGTAAGTAATTGGTTTTTCGTGGAACAATATGACATCAGTCGGCTTTCGGACAAGTAGCTCCTCCGAGCCACTCGGATAATGCAATTGAGAATAAGTATTTGCAGACAAAGGTCTCTTACAGACTATGCCAAGGTCGGAATCCTTTGCGCACTGTGCACATGCTCTAGAAGGTCTAGTGGAAGTCAAAACTCAAACTCAAAAGGCGTTTCATCATCATCTCCCTGCCCTTATCCCACTTCATGTGGGGTCGGCACAACATGTTTTTCTCTTCCACTCCCCTCTATCAGCCGTCAAGTCAGTATTCACTCCTTTCTTACTCATGTCGTCTTTCACACAGTCTGTCCATCTTTTCTTTGGTCTACCTCTCCCTTATATCCTTCCACATTCATATTTAACACTCGTCTCGTTACATGGCATTCTTCCCTCCGCATGACATGCCCATACCACGCTAACCTTTTGCTCTTCAACTTCTCAGTCACTGGCGCTACTTTCAAACTTCCTCTGATGTACTGGTTTTTTTTGGTTGCCCAACACTCAGATCCATACAGTACGACAGGTCTTATGATCGTTTAAAGGTGTTTATTTCAATAAAATCACTAGGATCACTTTGGAACGTCTTAGAAACTAGGTGACGCTACGCCTGTTCCTCGCGACCAAGCCTAGAAGAATCAGGCAACAAACACGGCTTGGGGTCTATCATTTTTTTCTATGATCCTTTTTTTATTATTTTTGGAGGAGGTAGGGCACAGCGAGATTTTCTCGTTCTAAGTTGGAGCCTGGAGAGGTACCTCCGCCTTACAGAAGATCGCAGCGAAATAACATTATTTGTTTCAAATAGTGTTATGTTCCTGCGGTGAGTAAGGTTGCCAGAGCTCCTTTGGGGTGGGGGGTTCGGGGTCTGCAACGCGGTCGTGATGCCTCTGGTATTGCAATCGCTCAGAGGCTACGGTAACCGCTTACCAACAGATGTGCCGTATGCTTGTTTGCCACATTAGTTGTATAAAAAAAAAGTGTTTGTTTAGTGACTCGCAGCTCACAATCGGGAGCGTCACACGGTGTCCACCGGGCACTGAAAAGAGCCTCTGGGTCTGAAAAGTGTCTCTAGTGGACTTATTCCTCGACCTCCTACGACCTAGATGGCGCAGTGGGCAAGTGCCCGCCTGAGACGCCAGGGGTCGATTCCCGGTGCGGGACAAACGTTTACATGATCTGCAAATATTAGTTCCGGGTGTTCTGGTAGCATAGTAGGTACTCTTAGTTTCTGATACCCACGACACAGGGAATCCTAGTTTGGGCTCAGGACTATTATGCGTAGCACGTAGGTACTAGTTATTTATTAACCTAGTGCTTCACTGCAGTCACTTCACCTGCGTCTATCGGCGTTAATTATCGGCGATAGACGCAAGTGTGGAAGATGCATATTAAAATATAGTTAGGTACATAAGCGGGGAGAGACGCCGTGTTTGTTACCTGGATTCTTGTAGGCTTGCTAAAATAAAAATTAAATCGTTTTTTGAAAATCATCCATTTTACCATGTCGCGGAATATTTAAATGTTTCATTTTCTGATGTGGAGTAGAAACTATAAATTACCTATTAAAATCTAAAATCTTTGTAAAATTATATGAACGTTACTTGTAAAGAACTGTTTTTTTTTTTTTAATACAACTGAGGTGGCAAACAAGCATACGGCCCACCTGTTGGTAAGCGGTTACCGTAGCCTATGAGCGCTTGCAATACCAGAGGCATCATGTACGCGTTTCCGACCCCGAACCCCCCCCCCCACCCCTAAAGAGCTCTGGCAACCTTACTCACCGCAGGAACACAACAATATTTGAAACAAATAATGTTATTTGGCTGCGATCTTCTGTAAGGCGGAGGTACCTCCCCTGGCGGGCTGCTCCAATTTAGAACGAGAAAATCTCGCTATGCCCTACCTCCTCCAAAAATTACTGTAATTACTAATACTGTGTAATTACTGTAAACCTGACATGCCTATGTTATATGTTATAACGAAATGGTCAATAATTGAATTGAATTGAATTGGTCGCGAGGAACAGGCTTCACTTAGTTTTATAAGTAATCAAATCATAGTGGTTGTATTGAAGTAAACACCTTTTGACTTTGACTGTATGTACTTTGAATACGATATGCTTTTTTATTTTTAAATATCACCTATCCTACTAATATTAGAAATGGGAAAGTTTGTGAGGATGTTTGGATGTTTACATGTTTGGAAAAGAGACGTTTCATCAATATATGGAGCCTGGGCCTGCACTGTGTACACTACTCTAAAATATGGCTAAGCAATAAAGTAAACGTATTTAATTGGTTATTTTATTTAAATTGACTTCGTTCTAAGGTAGACTAAGATTTTCTTCGACAAAGAGAGCAACACACAGCGCTACAAAAATATGGCGAATGGACGTGCGTGAAATGTCATTTTGACAACCTACATTTATCTGACAAAACAAAAAACATCAAATCAAACAACATGACATGAAAAATATGTCAATGTCATGTCAAACGCCAATTATAAACCAACGTGGCGGCCTTCAAATAGTGTTCATATAGTTAAAAACTTACCAGAAGAACTATTCTTGTACCATCGCATTTGTCTTCAAATTAATGAAATTGTATTTTTCTTGTAATCTCCTATTTTTTCCTAACTTTTCTATTTAGTGTACATGGACCAGGCCCAGAATGAAATGGCTCCTTTCGATATTTTTTGTTCAATCACGACGTAACCGCTCAACCAATTTCGTTGAAACTTGGAATATGAAAGAAAGAAGAAGAAGAAAGAAAATACTTTTATTCGTAGCATTAACCTTAAAATTACCCAACACCTTATGGATTAAACTATACAAACTAAGACTAAGAAACAGAAAGAAAGAAAACTTAAACTTAATATATAGAGCTCTTTACCTTGTAGCATTTACGCTACTTTTTATGAAGGCACCACGCGAAGCCGCCGGTAGATGCTAGTTATAAATAAAATTTTGCTCTAGAAAACACCATACGTTTTAGAAAACAGGTACCTTTTACGTTTGCATGTTATTTTAGGTACCTTTAATATTTTTCTCTGGTCAATCATTACATTACAAAAGGATGCGCCGTATCGTCTGATGTTGACTTGTCAAATTCGCTATAATTTGACCGTCGTCTGTCGGGTCACGTTCTGCCGTTAAGGGGAGGCGCGTGAACATTACTTAAGAACATTTGTATCTTGGACAGAAGGGGTATAAGGTACTTGACTAGGCAACAACTTATCTATATTGACTCTACTGACAAAGAGTCGTTTAAATTGATACTAATGTAAAAGTATCATAATTATTGTTTCCTATTGATAACAGGCGTAGTGTCGCTTAATTTCTAAGACTTTTCAGAGATCCTTGTAATTTTCTTGAAATAAACACCTTTTTATTAAAGTCAAAGTCAAAAGGCATTTATTTCAATAAAATCACTAGGATCACTTTGAGACGTCTTAGAAACTAGGTGAAGCTATGCCTGTTCCTCGCGACCAAGCCTACAAGAATCAGGCAACAATTATTACCTACTTTGCCTTAGGTTTGGTATAACTTTCACTTAAAACTGAATCTGTACCTACCATGATTTATGAGTATATAAATGAATTAATTATCATAATTAATATAATTAATTAATTAATTATCCAACTGGTAGTGATCTGGATCAGTTGAGCTATCTATAGATCGTTTGTAACGGTCTTTAGATGGTTCAACTGTTTCTTGTGAATTTTGTAAATATTAACTTGTTAATATTTACAAAATTCATTTCAATTCATTAGTTTTAAGTTTCTTTCTGTAAATAAAGTATTTTACTCTTATTATTAATTAAAGTTTTTAGTTCATGAATACTATTCACATTAAATAATGTTCACAAACATGATAGTTTCAAAAATTAAGTATTTTGCTTAAAAATATATCACTGAACTACATTACTACTTACTTACTTTCGTTCTGCTCGCTCTCGATCAGGTTTTGGCTGAAAATCAGTGTTTTTGCTTTTTAGCAAAATATTTCACTGAGCCATAGCCTATTTGTCGTACTGCAGCACACGCAAATTTGCCTTCTCTAATATACCTACTATAAAAAAAATAAAATGCTCTTTTGCTTATTTATACCCACCTATTGTATGTACTTTAGTTTAAAATTGTTTATCTATGTTAATTGTGTGTGTCTGTAGTGCCAAATATTTTTTTTTATCTATCTATCTACTTACTAGATCAATGTTAATTTGGTTAATAACATTAGCCAATCCCAAATTAACCAAATTGAATTTTCTAATAGCTAATTGTCTTATATTAAAAAAAAAGAAACGGACTCTAGAGAAACCAGTGCTTTATTATTAAATAAATAATAAATAAATATAAATATTCCGGACCTATCACACAGTCAACTGATCCCATACTAGGCATAGCCTGTACCTACTATGGGTACCAGAGACTGATATACATAATAGATATATATTTAACACCCAGACACAGAACAAACATCTGTGTTCATCACACAAATGTTTATTATTAAGATGCATCTGCTAAAAACGTCATCAAAATCTACGTTATAGGAAGTAGGATGTTACACGCTCGCATCTAGACAAGCTGATCCTTAACTCTTGGCACCTTCATCACGTGTTCGGTACATGGTACATGGTACAGGGTACGGTACACACATTCACGTGTTCGTAGGAAATGGACAAAAAGTGCTTATTTGAATTAAACGCTTAGACGCGGTAAATATTAGCAATGGTTTGTGCAAATATTGGTTCAGGAAAGTCGATGTGCTGTTGCGCCTTATTATTGTTAGGTATGTTGACGGACAACGGACATGTTCACTTTGTAACATCGATTTTGTCACATATCCATCGACTTTGTATCTGTAAATCACAGGTTCTAAACCTTATTTTGCCCACCGCCCTCTTAAAATATTTTTATTCTAGGACCATCAATTTTTTTTAGTAGATACTATCAGCCGCGAAACTAAAACAGATATTGCCACGATTATATTTAAAAATGTAATATTATAATCCTAAGATAGAATATGACCACTATTCTATTACTGAAAGAAGAATGATTCAATGAGAACACCTAACTAGTAAAAGTAGCCTATATGCTATTCCAGAGTACTACACGAAAATAATTAAGATGTTAGTAACAAGGATGAATTTGATTATGTGTAATTATGTAACTGCATGCTATTAATTTAATTTAATTATGCACCTTATATTCACACACGATGTAAATTGTTTTTGAATAAATAAACTGAAACTACATAATCTATCTCTGTACCAAATCTCATCCAAATCCGTTCGGTCGTTTGGTCGTGATTGAAACACAGGCATTCAAACATCCTCACAAACTTTTGCATTTATAATACAAGGTGATTCATAACATGTATACCATCCCGAAAGGGGGTTATTCTGTCAACAAAAAGAAATAATATTAGCGAAAAAAAATCAATATTTTCATTTAATTTTTTTGATTTTTTTTTCACAAACTTTCTCAAAAAAATCAATATTTTGATTTAATTTTTTTGATTTTTTTTCACAAACTTTCTCAAATTAGCTGTTTTTGGCTTTTTTATTATCTTGAAAACTAATACCTAAACGTACAAGAAGTTCGTAATCAAGATTGCTACCTAAAACAGCAGATGTATTGATTTGACCCCAAACAGCTGATTTGCGCATAGAGTTTTTTCAATGAAAAATGTCGAATTTCCAAAAGTCGTAGAACAAACTTTATTGCTAATTGCTTGTAGAATAAGCCCCTTTCGGGATGGAATACATATTACGAATCACCTTGTATTAGTAGGTTAGTAGGATAGGAAATTAACATTATGAAGGTTGCGGGAAGTCGGTGGATAGAGAAGGCTCAAGACCGTTCGTCGTGGAACTCTTTGGGGGAGGCCTATGTCCAGCAGTGGCCTTCTACAGGCTGATGATGATGATGATAGGGAATTGATTAGGATTTATAATATTTATATGTTTTGAACTTGCCCTCTCTGTGCTATCTCAAAGCCCTCTAATTTTCTCTGGATGTTCTACCGCCCCCCTGGAATCCTCGACCGCCCACAAGGGCGCGTTATCGCCCACGTTGAGAACCTGTGCCCTAAATCGATGCTTTTATGTCAAAGCCATGCTCTACGTGCGAGTGGGAGGTACCTGTAGTTGCAATTACAATAAACAATAAGTATTCCGCTGATCGTCTCTGTGTATCTGTTGACTTTAATCTCGAACGGTCGTGCATAGTAATTATTGAAGTGTACCTACTGTCCTCTTAGTGCTCCAACTTGAGTCTTGATTAGGTACCTGTATCTATTTAAGTACCTACCTAGGTAGAGCTATAGCTACTAAATTTTGGGTTTTCCATCATCATCCTACTAATAGTAGGTATTCTTTATTCTTTATTGTACACAAAAATACAGATATAAAAATTACAAAGAAAGGTATGTACAAAGGTGAGCTTAACCCTAAAAAGAGTTTTCTTCCAGCAAACCTTTGAGGCTAGAGAGACGTGATTATAGAGGGAGGTTCGTGTACCTACAATGTTTGATAGAATATTATATTTATAAACATACATATACCTATTAATATTATAAGTAATTGCGAAAGTTTGTGAGGATGTTTGGGTGTTTGTTGTTCAATCACGCCGTAACGGCTCAGCCGATTGCGTTGAAACTTGGAATAGATAAAGTTCTTTGCTTAGAATAACATATGCTACTTTTTATGTAGGTGCTACGTCCTGTCCATTAGAATATTTTTTTTTTTTATACAACTGAGGTGGCAAACAAGCATACGGCCCACCTGTTGGTAAGTGGTAGCCTATGAGCAGAGGCATCACGCACGCGTTGCCGACCCCGAACCCCCCCACCCCTAAAGAGCTCTGGCAACCTTACTCATCGCAGGAACACAACGCTATTTGAAACAAATAATGCTATTTGGCTGCGATCTTCTGTAAGGCGGAGGTACCTCTCAGGCGGGCTGCTCCAATTCAGAACGAGAAAATCTTGCTGTGCCCTAACTCCTCCTAAAAATAACGAATATGAACGATTGGATTTGTAATTTTCACTAAGAACGGGATATTTACCATGATTGATGAGTTTATTTGTTCCCCGATATGTCGGCACAGTTGCAGGCGCCATGATCGTGTTCTTAGTTAAAATGATGTTCATAACCATGTGATTGCGGGTCATCTATAGTCATAAAATACTAACATGATTATGATGAATTTGTATGCTTTCCTTTACATCAGGTACCTACTTGTCTAAAACTTAGCTATCTTAGGTAAATAAACTACCTACTTTACACGCGGATATCAATATGTCACTCTTTTAAATTTAGTAACGACATTGAATAAAAACAATTATATACAGGGTGAGTTTTTTTTTCAGGGCGACTTAGGCGAAATCGGAAACCGTGAGAGTAATCGAAAAGTGATGTTAGGAGTCACGGGCTCGATTTTGGAAAAAATAAGATGACCGTTAATAAAAGTTGAAATTTATTTACAGTTTATCAGAAAATGTAGGTTTTTGGAAAAAAATATTTTGCATTTTTGGGTTTTTTGTTTGTTAATATATAAATAAATGTAAAATAACTATGTGTGTAAAGTTGTTGGAACACCTTCAAAATTATAAGTTTATAAATTCAACAATATTTATTTACCGAAGGTTATTATTTAATAATTAATTGCTTTGCTTGCACATAGTCCGACCTAATTAATAAACCTTCAATACATAAATATTGTTTAATTTATAAATTTGCAGTTTTGAAAGTGTTGCAACAACTTTTTACACATTGTTACCATACATTTATTTATTTATTATCAAACATAGAACACATAAATGCAAAAAAAATCACCAACAATAAAAAAAGTTTTTTTAATGCAGATCTTTTTTTTTCTAAATCGAGCCCGTGTCTCCTAACATAACTTTTCGATTACTCTCACGGTTTCCGATTTCGCCTAAGTCGCCCAGAAAAAGAAAACTCACCCTGTATAAACGCCGTCTATTATCACGTTGCAACTCTTGCAAGTTCCAGAAGAAGAGTCATGGAGCATTTGTTCACAGCTGTGAGAATGGTGCCGCGACCAGCCTGCCCGTCCCCCGACGCCCCCCTCATCCCTCAGTTCTACGCGGGGAGGAGCATCTTCATCACAGGAGCCACCGGCTTCATGGGCAAGGTGAGTCTTGGACGCATAAGCAAGCATTCATTGGAGACTCGAAAATGTATATATTTACTTTTAAACGCTAAGTAAGTATTAAGTATTAATTGTTAATTATTAATTGCTTTATCTAGGAGGCTGGTGGATGAGACCAATGACCGAAGGGCTGGTGCTTACCTCGGACAAAGGATCAGTATAGCGATCCAACGAGATAACGTCGCCAGCCTTTTGGGCTCGCTGCCTGTGGTTGGTGATCTGAACTCTGTTTTCTACTTGTAGTCGTAGTCGTAGAAAACAGAGTTCATTTCTAGTATAATATTATTTTAGTTTAATTTACAACTGTTATTATTATTATTTTTCTGTTACTAAATAAAAGCACATTTTATAGTATTAAGTACTAGGTAGATGAAATCTTTCTCCCTAGAGTCAGTCAATGGCTGAAGAGGATTCTTGCGAAAGATTTTATCGGATTTTTTCATTTATTTATTTGATTCTGAGACATGGCGGTTTAATAAAATATTCCGGACATATCACACAGGGTCAACTGATCCCAAACTAGGCAAAGCCTGTACTATGGGTACCAGAGACTGATATACATAATAGATATATATTTAACACACAGACACAGAACAAACATCTGTGTTAGTCACAAATGTTTGTCCAGTGCGGGGATCGAACCCGCGACCCCTAGCGCAGAAGGCAGAGTTACTACCAACTGAGCTATGAGGCCTGCCACGATGTTTGCGACGACGTTTCCTCACGATGTTTGCGTTATCTCTCAATGTGGCGTAGAAATGGCGGAAACACTTTAACTGCATAAAAAGTACCTACTTATGACCCTAATTTAACACTATGACAACCTGTCCACCACTTATATAACTTGGTTTGTTGCCTGATTCTTGTAGGCTTGGTCACGAGGAACAGGCATAGCTTCACCTAGTTTCTAAGACGTTTCAAAGTGATCCTAGTTATTTTATTGAAATAAATGCCTTTTGACTTTGACTTTGACTTTGCTCAATAGAAGATTCTCTGATTGTTACTCGTACACAACACGTATAATAATGATCAACCTAACAAATAAAGTAAAATTGTATCATAATATGTTAAAAGTAGTGAACCAAACACTGTCCCTTGTGGTAGCCCCCTTGTAAGGTAGTTAGAAAGAAAGAAAATAAAAGTTTATTCAACAGAAACAGACTAAACATAATATTTTAAAATAGGTACATCCTACGTAATATTAAGTTATTAGAACATAATCAAAATTAAAAAGGAAATAATTTGTAGTACATACCTATTTGTAATAAAAAACTACAAATAGGTACCTACTACAAATACAAATATGTGCCGTGGTGGCCCCGGCTAAAGAATAGGCCCCTCCATATCTCTATCCGCGGATGTCGTCAGAGGCGACTAAGGGAAAAAAGCTAGGGGATGGGCAGCAGCGTCCCTCATTTTAACAACGATAGCTCTAACTGCGCTCGCCAACCCGCATGCCCAGCGTAATGAGTAATGGCAAATCCCCCCACATGGTAAGGAATTTGTGGGGGAGGCCATGTTCAGCAGTGGACGTCGAGCGGCTGAAATGATGATGATGATGACAAATAGGTAGTTACTAGTTTTATCTATGTCGCTCAGCTCACTGAATATATGATGTATGAACGAGATAAATAATGTAAGCAACTCGAAATCCAGCATAGAGCTCTGAGGCTACTCTATAATTCTCATACAGTGAGGGTTCAGTAGTGAGTCGAATGCCTGTGCCAAGTCCGGCCATTCAACAACTAACATTCCAGGTGTTGGTCGAACGTCTGCTGTGGACGTGCCCCGAGGTCGGCCGCTTGTTTCTGCTGATGAGGGAGAAGAGGGATGTCCCGCCTGAGAAAAGACTAGCGAAGCTGAAGGAGTCACAGGTCAGTACGCAGCGCAATGCTAAATTTGTGATAGATAAATGGTACCTAATATGCTAAGTTTAGAATTACCAATATTATTATTAATAAATATTTTTTTTGGATGTGTGGAGTGACAAGAATGGACTAAATAAGAAATGAGTACATCAGAGGAAGTTTGAAAGTAGCGCCAGTGACGGAAAAGTTGAGAAGTAATAGGTTAGCATGGTATGGGCATGTCATGAGGAGGGATGAAAGTCATGTAACGAGAAGAGTTTTAGGTATGAATGTGCATGGATATAAGACTAGAGGAAGGCCGAAGAAAAGATGGATGGATTGTATTAGAGATGACATGAGTAAGAAAGATGTGAGTGCGGAGATGACGGCTAACAGAAGAGAGTGGAAGAAGAAAACATGTTGTGCCGACCCCACGTAATGTGGGACAAGGGCGGGAAGAAGAAGAAGAAGAAGAAGAAATATATTTTTTTGTTTGTCAAGGAACCAAGCCGTGTTAGTAGTCTGATTATTTAAGGCTTGGTCGCGCGCGCGCGAGGAACACGCGTGGAACATAGATTCAGACTTTAAATGTGATCCTAGTGATTTTATTGGAATAACGCCTTTTGGCTTAACTTTGACGATGCGCACACATAAGAAATTCATCCATCTCACATCTAACCATTGTTCTTTAGTATCCGGCAATGCGCATAGTTTTTATTTTATTTTAGAATTTTGGGTAAACTTACAGCTAGAACAAAAAATAAGCAATAATAATATAAACACATGAAAAAATTACATGCAGCTGAAGGCTATTTACAAGTTTCCACTGATAGCTAATTAATTAAGTTTTAGATGCAGTGGTAATGGACGACTAACAAAGATATAGAAAAGCAAACTAAATTTAAAATACATGCACACACTTATAAAAATAAAGATAAAAGTAAAAAGTTCAGTGAATAAACTCTTGTACTCTCCAGGTGTTCGATGTGATCCGCTCGCATTGCCCGCGCCAGCTGGACAAGCTGCAGATGGTGGCGGGAGACACCGCGCAGCCCAACCTCGGCATGGACGCGCACTGCATCAGCCAGCTCAGAGAGGTCAGTGCTTTCAACCAGGTTTCAGCGTGGAACCTGACTCAAGCATACACTTTTTCAGTCACAAATAGTCACAATCAGAGTACGGTCTTTATCTGGGTTTAGTTTTAAATGAAAAATGTATTTAGTTCTACAAAAAACCATGCAGATTATCATAGGTAACATATGAATTACATAGACAGTTTGAGTGGAGAATTAGTTGCACATTTTAGAAGTTCCGTAGAGCTTAAGAGTACTCTTTTAAAAACAAACTTAATGATGATTCAGTGATGAGTGAGGAAATCCATCTTATTTGAAAAACAAATACAAATGATACGGTCCGCGATTATATTGTTAGTCATCAATACAGTAATATAAAAAACAGGTCCCTATTTAGGTTTTGTTTTTATGTAGTATCTCTGTAACTACTGAACCGATTCTAAAAATTATTTCACTAATAGAAAGCTACACTATTTCTGGCTATAGGCAAGGATATATACGAGCCAGTACAGCTTTTGAGTGATTTATGTTGATGTGTGTGCGCAGGTGTCCATAGTGTTCCATTCGGCGGCGACGCTGAAGTTCGACGAGTCTCTGGACGTGGCCATGGACCAGAACGTGCGCTCCGTCATGCGGCTCATGGACATCTGCGATAAGCTGCCCAACATCGACGTAAGTGTCTCCCACACGTCTCCTTAACTCCTTGCCGTGAGTGTCTACTACAAGGTGTTTTACGAGCTATTGTTGTTATTGTTCTATTCAGGCAATCTCTACATTTTGATGTCATTCAAAGTCAAAGTCAAAAGGCATTTATTTCAATAAAATCACTAGGATTACTTTGAAACGTCTTAGAAACTAGGTGAAGCTACGTCTGTTCCTCGCGACCAAGCCTACAAGAATCAGGCAACAAACACGGCGCGCGTGCCTATCATTTTTTCGATGATCCTTTTTCACAAAATGGAATTTAAAGCTTCAGTGTGGTGCCGATCGAACTAGTTGAGGCTCAAAAGAAAAGTTATCTAATTATAATCCCTAATAAATAAGCGCTTATAAAAATGTGAAAAAAAAAGAAGACAAATGTGAGCTTCAACAAATGATCTAAGGGCAGCACACGCTACACTTGATGAAATATGTACCTAATGCTTATATAAAATTGAATAATACTTAAAATATGATGCAAGCAAAAACTGTAAAGACACTGCAAAATGGCATTTTAGCTGTCGAGGGGCAGAGCGACTTTTGGCCATGCGGTTTTATCATTTATATAATCATTTAGTTTATAGTACGCTTTCTTAATAAGATTATTCTTTATGTACACTTTAAATCTTCTAATAGGAAGTTGCGTCGCGGTTACCTGAAGTTTATTATAAAATCTTACCATATTCCCCATAAAAGAACCATTTACAGTCTTGATAGGGCTTACATATTTGAGCCTTTTGGGGTTGAGACCCTGGGTCCGTGGGGAAACGGGTCCCTCCGGGTTTTCAAAAAGATATCAGGACGTCTGATCGAAGCGACGCGTGACCCGAGAGCTGGCTCTTATTTGGCCCAGCGCATTAGCATTGCCATCCAGCGTGGCAATTCCGCCAGCGTCTTGGGGACGCTTCCGACTGGTAGTGATCTGGATCAGTTGAGCTATCTATAGATCGTTTGTAACGGTCTTTAGATGGCTCAACTGTTTCTTGTGTATTTTGTAAATATTAACTTGTATTAGTTTTAAGTTTCTTTCTGTAAATAAAAAATCATTTTACTTTTTGTAATCTAAATTTTGGAATGCTTTTGCATTGCTTCTTGGTGTGCTTATAACATCATTTTCTCTATTATGTTTCGACGTCATGGTCTGGATGATCTGGACCCAAGACTTTCAGGGGCCACCCAAATCTCGAGATTTAATCAAATCGCTTCTTTTTTTCAACCGGCATTGTGTTACACGTGCGAATTATTGTTAATTACACATAATTAGTAAGTCATATTAATTCGCTAAAGAGTTCCACGACGAACGGTCTTGAGCCTTCTCCATCCACCGACTTCCCGCAACCTTCACAATGTCGTCGATCCATCGGGTGGGGGGGCCTTCCAACACTGCGTCGCCCGGTTCGTGGTCGCCATTCGAGAACCTTTACTCCCCAACGATTATCGGTTCTGCGAGCTATATGGCCTGCCCACTGCCACTTCAACTTGCTGATTCTGAGAGCTATGTCGGTAACCTTGGTTCTCTCTTTAGGGGAGGCCTATGTCCAGCAGTGGACTTCTACAGGCTGATGATGATGATGATGATTAATTCGCTAACTAGTCCTCTATGGTTTAG
This sequence comes from Anticlea derivata, assembly GCA_947579855.1. NCBI lineage: Eukaryota > Metazoa > Arthropoda > Insecta > Lepidoptera > Geometridae > Anticlea > Anticlea derivata. Next base: position 82,337 of record OX388287.1, on the reverse strand, counting down.
GCTTGCTGCTCAAAATGAACATTCTCACGCGCGTTTATATGTAAATATGTTTCAGATATAACTGGATTGCTTATTTAGTGAAGATCTTTCTGTTATTTAAAGGGCCTTGTCGAGTATCGACGGTCCATATGTTCGGTTGCGGGTCCAAGTCTACTCGAACAGTGCCCTTCTCATAGTTTTGAGAGCATAATAAACCTTTATGCTTTCATTGTGCCCATTGCCAACACGTGACCCGAGACCATATCTCATTACATATTGTATATTAATGATTAATGATTATGTACTCAGTGACTGTGGAGGCGTGCCTGCTCACTAAAACACACGAATTGTGTTTTAGTGAGCAGGCGAATTGTTTGCTGCTTGAACAAATCTCATAAATTTTTTTTAACATTTATTTAATCGAGCAATGACCTGAGACACGAGCGGTGGTTCTCATCCTAGAGCCGCGTCAAAACTAACAATTTTGGCAATGTGCTACACTGCAATACGCCGCTGAATAATTTATTTTGGAATTCGTATACTTTATCTAAAAATAACTGAAATTAAAATAATTAAAATTTGCTTTCTGCCCACTGTGCACGACCACCTGCACTTGGGAGGATCTAAACGATGCAACAGATAGGGCCATTGAGGTTGCCACATACTGGTCGACTAGAGTTTGAGGGAGTCTTTGACTCGAGAAGAAGAAAAAGATCTAAAAATATCCAAATATTTATATTTAGACATTATATTAGACAGTTTGACAGCGATCACTTTAAATGGGATAAGGGCAGGGAGGTGACTGACTAATCTGATTAATCATATCATCCCTTGCATTATTCCTCTCCATTTGTACGTTTTCTACTCAGCCTATTTCTACTCAGCCTCCATCTGCATGTATTTCGTTTTAAAAATTAGAAGTAAGTTTTGTATGTTTTTTATTTTATTTGATTCTGTTTTTTGTGTAATATGGATTTTTAAGTTGACCGAAATATTTTTTTTTTATTTATTTACTGGCCCAGCGAATTAGCATTGCCATCCAGCGTGGCAATTCCGCCAGTGTCTTGGGGACGCTTCCGACTAGTAGTGATCTGGATCAGTTGAGCTATTTATAGATCGTTTGTAACGGTCTTTAGATGGCTCAACTGTTTCTCGTGAATTTTGTAAATATTAAATAAATAAATAATCCGGACATATCACACACGGTCAACTGATCCCAAACTATATTAACCTGTACTATATTAACTATATTAACTATAGTAGCCTGTATTAACTTGTATTATTTATTAATAGTAAGTTTCTTTCTGTAAATAAATTACTTTATTTATTTACTACGATTTTGTAAGAGTGCCATTTGGACGTTCTCGTTGCGCAGGCCTTCATCCACGTGTCGACGGGCTACTGCAACGCGGAGCTGTCTCTGGTGGAGGAGCGCGTGTACCCGGCGCCGGCGCACGCGCCGCTGTCGCGCGCGCTCGCCTTCGCCGCCTCCGCGCCCAAGGACATGCTGGCGCAACTCACTCCCGAGTGAGTCGCGACCACCATCCATTTCCTCATCCACAGTACAGCAGTATCAAAGTCAAAATCAAAAGGCGTTTATTTCAATAAAATCACTAGGATCACTTTGAAACGTCTTAGAAACTAGATGAAGCTACGTCTGTATCACATCGAGTTACCTGTACAGAGTACCTGTTCTCAATCAGCTGGATCGATTGCTTCAGGTCAGTGACAGGTTGAGGTATGGTGGCCCTGAATAGGGCCTATAACCGTCAGTGAAAGAATCAGTGTAGTGAAAGGATTAAAGTGCGCCTCTTAGAGGCTCCTTTCGGGCACACGTCACATGTCTTCGATCGAATCAGCCGGTATCCTCACTATGTTATCCTTCACCGTTTGAGAGTACTAGTACAGCGCAAATACATTTTACGAATGGAACATCTATTGGTGCACGTACGGGATTCGGACCCAATACCCGTGGATCGGAAGGCGGGGCCACTATCACCGCTCCACCGGTGCTCTCACTGGATCGATGGTTCTGGTCTCGTCGTTTTAATAACAGATAAATCCTGCCATATTTCGATACTTGCCTTTTCTCAACTGAGTATCAAATATTTACCAAAACGTTTGACATATTCATTATAATACCTATATGAAGATTAGGTACTTAAATTACGCAATTTTTCTCTCAAGTTCGATCATTAAAATATATTTTCCCACCAGATACATCACTCCGAAGCCCAACACGTACACGTTTACGAAGGCGCTCGCGGAGAACGCAGTGGAGGAACACACCAGCAGAACCTACCCCGTCGCCATCTTCCGGCCAACCATCGGTGAGTGCAAGGGGTGAGGAGTCCCGATGCTGTACGAGGGCTTGTGTAGTGGGGCGTCACGTTACTGCACGAGGGGTTGTGTAGTGGGGAGTCACGTTACTGTACGAGAGGTAGTGAAGAGTTACTCGTGTTGAGGCTGTAAAGTCCTTTGAATTATCATAAAATTTTACTTTTTACATCGTAATAAACCGAGGCGGCGGCGTGTCCCAGAACCAATAATTCTGTTAGCTTCTTAGAAGCTCCTTTTTAGCACATAATCACAGCATTCGAGCATTTTGGTTCTGGGACATGTTTGAATCTGAAAAACCTCGCCCGGCAATCTACTCGAAATCTCAATAAATTAATAGCATTTGTTATCTGGACCTTAAAAATTGAAATAATAAGACCGTATTCATATTCTTTATTACTTCATGTTGGTAATACAATGCTCTTAAAAATAAATATTCCTCAACATGAACTCCGCTGGGGCACTACAATATTTAAAGAAAAATCTTCAAAATATTATTGTTCTTTTTCAATATTTTAATATACGTTGTGTTCCTGATCTGACAATTTGGTACCTAATTTAGTAAATGGTTAGGCTAATGCTTGTTCGTGTGTCGTGCAGTGGTGTCGGCGCTGCGGCACCCGTACCCCGGCTGGATAGAGAACCTGAACGGGCCGAGCGGCGTGGTGGTGGCGGCGGGCAAGGGGCTGCTGCACGTGTTCTGCTGCCGCGAGGCCGCGCGAGCCGACCTGCTGCCCGTCGACCTCGCCATCGACACGCTGCTCGCCGCCGCCTGGGAGACCGCCACCGACAAGTGAGTGTCACTCCTACAGCCTGCTGCTGCGCTACAGGGCGCGGGTTCCATTCCCGCACACTGATGTTTGTTCTGTGTATGGGTGTTGAAAATTGGAATCGAAAAACACATAAATATACGAGGTAGGTACACTGAGGCACAGTTCTACAAAGTAGAAGAATGCGAAGGTTACACGATCAAAGTAGATTATGTCAACCTGAGATGTTAGATAAGCATCTGCTTATCTATGTAATCGACCTAACACGCGACCTTTTATGCGAGGTAGGGGGCGCAGCGAGATTTACTCGCTCCAAATTGAGCAGTTTGCCTGGGAGGTACCTCCGCCTTACAGAACACCGCAGCCAAATAACATTGTTTGTTTCAAATAGTGTTGTGTTCCTGCGGTGAGAAGTTTTCCAGAGATCTTTAAGGGCCCTTTGATGCCTCTGGTATTGCAAGCGTTCATAGGCAACGGTAATCACTAACCAACAGATGGGCCGTAAGCTTGGTTGCCCATTAGTTGTATAAAAAAAACTCCTCCTACCTCTATACCTAAACATACCTAACGTACTGCAGGCAGGTGGGCGTTAATTTAGTCATTTATTTAATTTAATTTAATAGTGCCTTCACATCTATCAAAGATATTTAATTACTTACCTGAGGTCAATTTTTATAACGGGACGGGACACTTAAAAATTAATATTATGTAGGTAGGAGTAATAGGGTGTTCTTTTGCACTTTTACGTGGTCACGACCTTTGTCCTTCGGTGACCTTTGACCTCCTTTGACCAAGTGACCTAAACCTCTGTATAATTCAGCCGGGCGGGACTTATGATGCTTGCTTGTCATGTCACCGATTCTTTCTTGGTCATCCTTTATTAGGTCAGTGACCAGATTGATGTATGGTGTCCGTGAAAAGGGCCTATGGCCGTCGGCGAAGGACTCAGTGTAGTGAAAGGATTAAAGTGCGCCTCTTAGAGGCTCCTTCCGTGCACAAACATTCCTTTCGGGGTTTATGAAGACAAATCTTAATTTTATGAATATTTATTTCTTGAAACACAATAATAATAGGAAAATAATAATAGTAACAATTGAAAATTCAACTTTCAATTCAATTCAACCAACAAACTTCTAGCATAGATATCTTCAATGATAGTATCAGTATATTTAAACGTAAGGTGCTAGAACATTTCCAGCTCGAACTTGATTCATAGCATCCAAGTAACTGCTTCCATTATAGTTATAGGTAGTTATGACTCTATTATAGTAAGTTTTAGTTAAAATTTACTTAGCTTTACCTAGGTACCTAGGTTAGAATAACTTTGATCTCATAAAATGTTACAACACTTCTACAGATAGTCTTTAAGTACACAGTTTATCTTGTATAAATTTAGTTTATTGTAACGTGATTATCCTAGCTGTAAGATTAATCTCCATAACCTTATTTTCTATTTTAAAGTTTGTAAACTCTTTATAGGTTAAAATTGTCCCTACCAATGCTGTGTTCGCCTGTTATTGGCTATTGTATCAGTCCTTAGTCTGCATAGCTTAATATTGTTGAATGTTTGATACATGTGCTGTTGGCGATCCTATTTAATAAATAAATAAATAAATAAAAATTAAGCAAAAATAATTCTAGGAATGAACTCTGTTTTCTACGACTACGACTTCAAGTAGAAAACAGCAGATCACCAACCACAGGCAGCGTGCCCAAAAGGCTGGCGACGTTACCTCATTGGATCGCTATACGCTATATCTTTGTCAATGGGGTGTAGAATAATAAGCCACTTTCGAGATAACATACTTACCTACATTTTATGAATCACTTGTATAAAAGCAACAACGTGTGCATAAACCATTTTCATCATAAATTGCCTGATGTTACATACATTGTATACAGTGTATGTAACAGTAGTAGTGTTACACAGTAAGCTAGTAAGCACAGCTAACACAGGGTGTTAATAGTAGATTATGCAACAAGGGCTTAAAGTAGTGTATTATGTCGCGGGCGCTATATTGAACCCCGAGAACGAGGGATTCTATGGTTAACTCCCGAGCGGAGCGAGGGAGTTAAGGCAAGAATCCTGAGTACGAGAGGTTCAAGATCGCCCAAGACAAATACACATTTAAGCCCGCGATGCATACATACATTCGAATAAATCCTTCTTCGGGCGCGGGTGAAAATGAATTTCGTAAGTTTTCATGTTTTTCTTTTTTTTTAATTTGTAGGCAGTGCAAAGAAAATGATAACATACAGCCTAATTAGAATAAAATCTCATTGCACCCAAACATTTTTGAAACCAACCTCGATCAAGCACGACTACATGGGTTGCATTCCAAATTCAAATCTCATTATTTCCCATGGGAAATAATGAAATTCAGTACAACATTATGACCCGGCTAGACCGTAGGGACGAGCAGGTAGTATAAAAAAATATATCTATTATGTATATCAGTCTCTGGCCTGCCTAGTTTGGGATCAGTTAAAAAAAAAAAAAAAAAAAAACACAGTAGTGTAGTACATTGTGTAAAGTGAGGAAGTAAAGTTTTGTCTTGTGTTTGGCAGCTCTCCGGAGGTGCGCGTGTACAACTGCAGCACGTGCGAGAACCCGACCACGTGGCGGCACTTCGAGCGCACCGTGCGAGACTCCGTGCGCACGCACCCGCTCGACGACACCTTCTGGTACCCCTGGGGCTCCAGTGTCGAGAACTCGTACGTTTACCTTTACCTTACACCCGTCTACGCAGAGTTATATGCTGACGAGTCTAGTAGTTATTATTAGTCTATGCTAGTAGCTAGCCAATAAGGATATAAGTCGCTATTACTAGCTAGTCTACACTCTACTACAGAGTTTCAACTTTTTTTTTCGGACTTAATAGCAGCGAAACCGGACTTTAAAAAAAGTTCTCACACTCGCGTGAAACACGGGTTTTGTATGGAATCCGAAACAGCGCCTCTAGCGGACCATTACGGCAACTTTTTCTTAGACTTATTGTACATAGAAACCCGTGCCTAACTCCCTGCAAAATAATCAAGGACAGTACTGATACTTATCAGGGACACTGCAGTGTTTCCAACTCGACTAATTACATCATACAACTAACTTTTCTGACCCTACTTATTCTATGAATTTTCTAGGTTCACGCAAAAGTCTTTGGAGTTTCTCGTTCAGACGTTGCCGCTGCATTTGGCTGAGTATGCTGTACGGCTGTTCGGCATCAAAACTAAGTAAGTAACTCTGCAAACTTTCCTTTATCTCTACTACCTATTTATGATAGTAGGAAGTTAGCGGTTATAAAATAATACATGTTTTCTTCTGCGTAAAATGGAACGTCAAGAAAATAGGGATACCAACTTCAGTGAATTTCTACTAGATGGTAGAATATTATATGAGTAAACATACAGACAACAAGAACAATAAATGGCAAGCTACCGCTCCTGCTCTAGTGGTACCCAGTTAAAAAGTAGCCTATTTAATTTCCCGGCCCTTAGATACCTATCGTAAAACCGTCGCCCCGTTGCTCCATTGCTGCGTTAAAGACAAACACATTCGCATTTTATAAAATGTGATACTAGTTTTAGATATTTTATGTTTATTTTTTTATATTTTTCAGATTAAGTTTAATAACAGTAAGTCAACGACTAGTGGCGATGAATGAGGTGCTGCGGTTCTTCTCTCTCCGCGAATGGAAATTCAAAACGGATAACGTACAAAGACTAAAGGCAAGGCTAACACCACAAGACGCTGCTATCTTCAACCTCGATCCACACACCATTAAGTATGTACCCAACCATTACAAATATACGAAAAATTTATACTTTTTTGGCAAACTAGCATATGTTCGGCCGAGCTGTTAGAAAGTGGTTACCGTAGCCAGCACATGGATGTATGCAATGCCAAGAGCATCACTCGTGCGTTGCTGACCCTGAGACATGTATTGGTATGTCTCATGTGCTTGTAATTTTACCAAGTAATTAACCCTTCAGCAGGCTGCTCTGTAGCACAATTTACAGGCATGGCACCCTTTTAAAATTAGCTTCATTCAAAACATCTAAAAAGGCTTGCCATGTCACTACAGTAATAACCTATAATTTTCTTGCAGCTGGGATGAACATTATGTCAACTTCGTCAAAGGCGCGAGAAAGTATTTGCTGAAAGAAAAGGACCAAGACATTGACAAAGCAAAACGACACCTTCGCAAGTGAGTGCCTTGTTTGTCACGTACAACTTATTTTAAAATTATGCCGATTACCAGCCAATCAAGGAAAATCCTGCTCCATCAGTACTTAAATACAATAATTTCTTTTTAATATAGTCTTAAAAATGAATGAATGAATAAAGTTTTTTTATTTTACAAGAACTAAACTACACAATAAATTTAACTACTAAAAGAACACATAGTTAAAATATTGTGCGCAGCAGAGCTCAAGGAAAACATGGCCTTCGCTCAGCATGTGCAGAAACTAAATAAATAAATAAAAGTGTGCATCCAGTGCTGATTTTCAGCGAAGACCATAGTGGTTACGTCACGACCACCATCCAGAGTTGCCTAAAAATAACAGAAAAAAAAATATATTACGAGTATATGCTCAGTTTTAACCAAGGATGGTACCAACTTAAATATGTCGATGCAAACCTATATGACATATTCTAATATTAATAATGTATTGCACATACATAAAACAACATAAAAGTAACATTAATTTATGTACATAAAATATGATTTATTTAATTCCAGAATGAAGTTCGTCCACAACGCCGTGTTAATCTTTGTCCTAGTGTTGCTCTGCCGCGTCGCCCTCCACAACCCTCTCGTGCGAAGCGTCGTGTATGGAGTTCTCAGATTACTGCTTGGCCTTTTCAGTGCAATCACTACGACCAGCTCGAGGATCACTTCATAGTATAATTATTTTATTGTTAAGTAGGTTAAGTTAAGGCGCTAGTTTTGACAGAAGGGGGATCTTTCGGAGAGTTTATGGATAAACAGGGGAAGGTGTAGCTATATTTTTAAGTAACATTGCAACTAGCAAATACTGCAAAATCAGCATGGCAAAAGATGTACAAAGGTAACTACAGACCGTTCTGGGTAGTAACTACAAAATTATAAACTTAATGTTTTCTAATGTATGTAGTAAAACTATATTTACCAATTTGTAAAGAGATTTCGTAAAGAATGTCGAGACAGCAATATTTCAAGAAAAACAGGTAGAAATATTTAGTAACTACTGATTTACACTGTACATTTTCACCAGAGTTGGCCGAGCCACAGATAACATAAGCCGAGCTAACAAACTTGTTTTATTCAAGAAAACTCTCATTGGCTAGCTCTATTCTTTTTTTCATTCATGATCTAAGAGGAATTCAGAAAACCATTTATTTGTATTTTTTTGTAAATATTAATTTATATTGTTCTAATATGTGTGGCGGCTTCCGGCTAGGCACCAGTAGCTAGTAGGTAATCGGGCTGACGATGTGACGCGTAGGTTTTGTGAATCGCGTCGCCAGTCGTCTCTCCCCTCTCAATTATGTAAACTTGTCTAACGTGGAAATATTAGTTAAAGAATGTAGAGTTCATCATAATATAGACTTAGACACCCAAGAAGAAAAAAACTATAAGAGGGTGCGCAAGCCACGCATGCCTATGACAAATGATAACTGAGCGCAGTTATAAGTACATATACGTAGGTTATGTTAGAATAAGTTATTTATGGTATGGTGCTATATAATCTGTAAGCTTTAATAATTTTGATAAATGAGCAGTAGATAAGTAACTTAATTATTATTCTATGTACCAATTCATATTGAGGTATACTTTGTAAATTATGTTGTGATAAAAGTCATAAACTCTTTAAGAAATTATAGCATTTTCTTTATACCTAAATAGGTGTGTACCCTATACCTACCTTTATTATATTTGAATGTGAAGATTATTAACTACTAGCTTCCGCCCAAGGTTTTGCTTGCGTGATACCTACACAAAAGCCTATAGGTAAAAAACTCTTTATATTCCAAGTTTCATCGAAATCGGTTCAGCCGTTACGGCGTGATTGAATAACATACATCTAAACATCCTCTATGCAAACAAATATATGATTCCTGCCCTATGATATTATTTTAAAGCTGACCTTTGCAGTTCTTGCTAATCTTTATTCTGTGGTTGTGTGGTGGAGTCATACGAAAGTACTCTGTGTTCACACGATCTTAAATGTGTAGACTATTGTGTAGTAGTTTTTTGGAAAATACTGTGGCAGCCCTATTCTTGTATTATTACTGTCAATTTCAAACGCAAAACTGCTGTCAAGTGTCAAATCAAATAGCCATCACTCACTCACGCACGCACGTCAAAAGACAAATACGTCAAAAGCGCGATTTGTATGTGGAAATGAAAATGAATTCCGCTGTTTTTATCTAGAAAAATGTTTAACAAGGTGATCCAGCGCGCGCTAAAGTTCCGTTTGAAGAAGAACTACCCTACCAACATCTACGATCTGTCCCGCGGGTCGGCCATCGCGATCAGGCGACCCTACTCCGACGAAGTGCGGCGCGCTCAGTCGCAGAGCGTAGCGGCGCCGGGGCCCACGATATTCGACAAGATCATCTCCAAGGAGATCAAAGCTGACATCATCTACGAGGATGAGCTGTGTATCGCGTTCAACGACATCTCCCCGCAAGCTCCGGTGCACTTCCTCGTGATCCCGAAGCGGAGGATCGCGAGACTGCAAGACGCCGAGACGGCCGATGCTGAGGTGAGGACCCGCGCCCTCCGAGAGGCTCGTCAGATGGTTCCATGGCTCTGGAATCCTTGGAACGGGCCCATTGAATTAATGATAGCTCACAACTATGGACTGATTATCAGTTTGTTAGTGATATCCTTGCCCCAAGACTAGTTCATTACAGGAGGGTTGGAAAACGGCTGTTTTAAAATTGTTTGATTGTAACGGAGGCAGTGAGTTGCCTTACCTGATGAACCAACATTGTGACGGTTGTGGGAAGTCGGTGGTTGGTTCATTGTGGCACTCTTCGGGGGAGTACTATAACCAGCAGTGGACTGCCCCAGGCTGATGATAATTTTGACACATTATTGTTTTACCTATTAAAAACATCCCATAAAATTGATTATCAGATAAAGTTGAGTCCGTAGAGCCCCGCAGTCAGTGTCTGCACGTTCCATTGCTATCAGAGTACAGAACCAACTGAAGTAACTAACAAATTACTAACTGTTGTGTCTCTAACTGTACTGAACCAGACCAATATAAGTGGGAATCTGTGCAATACAAGCAATACTGTGACTTATTATAAGTGTGTGATAGCCCAATTTTAATAAATATATTTTCTAGCTTTTAATCTAGGCCTAATCTACAAAGTGATTCATAAATGTAAACCATGTCGAAAGGTTCTTAGTCTATCTACAAACAGAATCATCAGGTGAGATTGTGGTCAAATGTTAGCCTATTTTGTATATAAAAAAAAAAAGAATGAATATTAGCAGAAAAAAAATAAAATTATCAACTTTTTTAATTACAAAAATGTTGAATTTACAATATGTTTAGAACTAACTTTAATGCTGTTTGGCTGTAGAATAAACCCCTTTCGAGAAAGTATACATAATTATGATTCACCTTGTACATTGGTTCTAATGTCATTTGATAAGGTTCATTTCACATTGAAAGCAACTCTGCAACAGCACAAGCCTGTTATCAGCCGATCAGCGGTTATTGTTATCTGCATTCCGCAGAGATTACTCAACAGTTATAGTGTAATGAGTTTGCTGCTGATAGCGTTATCTGGGAATTCTTTGTGCGGTGCTCCCGAGGAGATCGCTTTGTTTGATAAGACTTCTATTTGATGACCTTGGTAGTGTAGCCGGCGAGTGCCCGACTGAGATGCAAGGGGTGCAGCCGATTCCTGCTGCAGGACAAATGTTTGCATGATCTGCAATTAGTTCCGGGTCTGGGTGTTGTGGTGGCATGGTACTCGTAGTTTCTGATACCCACGACACTGGGAGTCCTAGTGTGGGGTCAGGACTATGTATGTGACTACAAACTGTAAAGCAAGCACACAGCACAAAATATATTTGCAGATCATGCAGACATTTGTTCCGCAGCGGGAATCAGGCACTCGCCCACTGCGCCACCGAGGTCGTCTAAATAGGAAAAAATAATACATAATTACGCATTAGGAAATATAATCATCGTCATTTCAGCCGTACGACGTCCACTGCTGAACGTGGCCTCCCCTACGGACAGAGCGAATTCCTTATCATGTGGGGGGATTTACCCATACTCACCACGCTGGGCATGCGGGTTGGCGAGCGCAGTTAGAGCTGTCGTTGTTAAAATGGGGAACGCTGCTGCCCATCCCCTAGATTTTTTTCCTTAGTCGCCTCTTACGACATCCGCGGATAGGTAGATATGGAGGGGCCTTTCTTCAGCCAGGGCCACCATTAGGAAATATGGCAGAGACTGAATAACCGGAATATAAAGGTACCTTTAAATAACGATATGACGTCATACCGATAAATTCCGGTTACCCGAATATTTCTCTACCGATAAATATAACGGTACCGGAAAATTGCTTCGCAGTTCATTTCGGTTTATTTCGCTACCGGTACCTATAACCGATATAAATAAACGTTTTCATTGATGAAACGCCGCCACCCCGCCACCGCGGCGCGACTGTCCTAGCGAACTAGCCGCGGCTAAAAATTTGGGTACCGAAAACTACCGGTATGAAATAACGGTACTGTAATGCCCTACCGGTATAGCATAATGGTACCGAAATGTTTTAACGGTACCAGTACCTATAACCTCTACCGCTTTCATGAGTCCCTGAAATATGGCTAATAATAATGTAACTGCAGCTGCTGGGGCACCTGATGCTGGTGGCGCGGGCGCTGGGCGCGGCGCGCGCGCCGTCGGGCTGGCGGCTGCTGGTGAACAACGGCCGCGACGGCGCGCAGTCCGTCTACCACCTGCACCTGCACGTGCTGGGCGGCCGACAGATGGGCTGGCCCCCGGGGTAAGCCTCGCCCACCTACCCTTCAGCACTTTCATATCATCAGCGATGTACAGTCAGCATCAAAAGGTGCTGACTTTGCTATTTTTAATCCTATCCTACTTAAACAAGGTGATTCATAATATGAATGCTATTCCGAAAGCAGCTTATTAGTTATAAAGATATAAAAATTCCGAAAACATTGGTTTTAAGAAAGTTTGGAAAAATATTTAAACAAAAATAAAGTATTCGCTACTTTCATAATTTATTACATAAATATAATAGTTAACTAGTTGAAACTTTGTTAAATCACTATGTACCGTTTGTTGAACTTTACTTTCACCTTTGATGTCTGGAGGCTGAAGCATACTTATGGATGGGACTCTGGAGGCTTTGTCTCCAGTGGTGAGGGGGGGACTACTTTTAGGGGAGTGGGATTAGTAGGAGCTAGTTTTGAAGTAAAATCTGGATTATGATGTGAAATCAAGAATGAATGACTGAATTCTTGTTTTCACTTGGATAAGTGCCTTATTGATAGGTAACTGCCTTGTTGCGCTTTGATAATAGAATGCACTGCGCCAGACCCAGATATTGCTTTCAAACTCTTATCAAGTGTGTAATTTTTGTTTTAGCAAAAATTACTTTCACTTTGTATTCTCTAAAACTGTATTTTTTGTGTTGGTTGCTTATCTTGACTATAATGTGTTTCTAGTCACAGAACAAGCTTTTCAAAAGGTTTGAAATCCCACTTTTCACAGACACAAAATAGAAATTGTTAAATATTTTTGCACAAAGTTGTTTTACAGTCACAAAGTATTTTTATGAAACTCGTTTCATAATAAAGCTGTTTTATGTAGTGAACACACTTTATTTTCGTGTCAAAAAGAAAGGTGTCATAATCAAGCCATTGGTAGAATTAATTCTAGTTAGTGCAATAATTCGGCCAAATTAGAAATAAGGGTTATACTATAATTATGTAATAATTACTATTATGTGGAAGTCTCAAACGCAATGCCACAGTTTGACTTCATTCTGAGGGACACTCGCGCACACAAGTGATATGAAAGCTTTTAGTAACTGCGTACGATAACAGGTGGCGATTTTGTGTGCTGTTTAAAAAATGATTAGCAGTTAACATAAAAGAAAAACATGAAAAATGTACGAATACATTCTGCCTATCGATTCTATTCTACAATAGATATGTGGCAAAACATAACATGGCCGTTTTTGTTATTATTGATGTTATTTAAAATATAATAAAGTCAGTACTACGTAAAGTCAGTACGTCATAATAAAGTAAGTACTGTCCTTAAATATAATTTGTTTTGGTTGAAGTTAACGTTGTCGTATGACTTTATACACTTTTCACCATTAAACCCTAACTTCAATAGATATTAATAAAATAACTTTTTTCCCTTAATTTTAAATAACATTTTTAGTAAGTAGTTATATGCGAAGACTGATAGTTGATTTATTTACAATTAATAGCTACAAAATCGCTACCCTGATGACTATTTTTACAAGATTCTCAAAGTCTCAGATCATATGAAAAGTTTTACAATAAATTTACTAAAACTTGTGAAATTGTTTTAAAAACCAAATAAATGACCAAAGTGAATATTTTTTTAAAAATTAGGTTATCAATCTTGTTATTACATTATATTTTTGTTAAATAATGATCTGAGATGACATTTGAATCTCGTGATTATCCTCGTCAGTACATTTAGTAACATATATTTTCTAGTCAGAATGAGGGCAGTTCAACTTGTGTTGACTGTACCGCGTCTCAAACTGTGGTATTTTGGACGCAGATATACATTTCGATACCTTATCATTAGCCTATTATCATTCCCACTACTGGGACCTAGTCCACTATCGCCTAGCGATCGTGAAACACCCCATGAGGGGTTAATCGTTGAGTCTCAGTGGTGGTGGTACTTATTAGGATAGTTTTACACTAGCTTAGCTTTTGTGCGTGAAAATGTATCTGCGTTCACGTTTATTTAGTTTTATTCAAGTTATATTATGCATATCGTTAGAGTAGTCGTTTGTTTTAATATCCGGCTCTACTGGAGGTTTGGGAACATCTTACTTCAATTTTGAATACATTCAGATCTTACTGAAAGTTTTTAACAAAAATAGTCACTACTACAACAATAATTTATTTTACCAAAAAGTAGTAGTCTATGTATTCCTTTGTTAGCAACAATGAAAGTGACTATTCAATTTCTCGTATTTAAGTGAATATTTAATAAATGTCTTCCCAAATAAACAGAAGAGCCACTAGCAAGTAGCGGGTGTGGGTGCGCGTGCGACGTCGCGGATATTCCCATTTTGATGCGGTTTTCAAAATGCGCAGAATGTTCGCGCGTCGATCAAAGTCCGTTTCGAATTTAAATATTTTTAAATTCTGTAACCAAAGGTTTATTATACGATTTTTATTATTGACGGTTTGTTTTTTTATTTCTTGTGCCTCAAAATAATGTTTCAATCTCAATAAAGTTTTAGTAAAAAATCGTTAACGATATCTATAGACATTTGTTACCGACTGTACTTTTAGAATTATAATAAATTCACTTTCTCTATTCTCTATTTTATTAAGTTATTGTTATCTTCTTCCAAATCTTCAAACTAAAAGAAGGTAATAAAAAACCCTTTTAGTTTTTAGTACACAGTTTTTATTCATATAAAAAAAACTATCGTCATTGTCGTTACTTTTGTAAACATGATTTTTCACCGACACACACCAATAGAAAAGCCATTTTACCGAAAGCAACGACGCAACGTGTTAAAACTTATAGGTAGTAGCATGTCGGCGCACAGGGCAGCGGCGCGGCGTACGTCGGCGGCGGCGGGGGCAGCCCGCACGGCAGGGCCAGGGGGGCGCACGGAGACAGGGGCAGCGGGGGCAAGGCTAGGGGGGCGTAGGGGGACAGGGGAGGCGGGGCGCAGCCGCAAGGCAAGGTCGCCTGCAGCAGGGGCCCGGCCGCCGAGAGCGCGGACGTCAACACGGTCGGCAGCGCGGCTTCCAGCAGCGGCGGCAGAGTGGCGGATATGGCGTCCGACAGACTCAGGGCCAACACGGGGGCCAGCGCGGGCAGCGCGGGCGCGATCGCCCCCAGCGCCGGGCCCAGCCCGCACGCGCACGCCGCGGGGGGCGCCGGGAGCACCAGGGGGGCGGGGGCGGGGGCGCATGGGTACGCGGGGGCGGGTAGTACTAGGGGGGCGGGGGCGCACGAGCACGCGGGGGCGCAAGGAGCGGCCAGGGAGTAGGCGTATTGGGCGCTGGCGCTCTGGAATAATAAGTTTCAACATATAATTGTAGGTTCATACAGAGATCGCTCTTAGCGATAAGGCCGTCCATTGTATTGCCGTGTAAATTTGTAATTGTGATCTCATGTATTATTTCCGTGTGGTGATCAATAAAGTGTTATCTATCTACATACATATTCATAGACTTTCAAGGGTCCTCGATCTTCAATAAGTGGAATTCTTGCGGCTGATGTTTGAGCGATAGGTTGGTAGGCTCATGTCGCCCAATCGGGCTCAAAACTCCGCAGTATGGCGCGGTTATGGATTGAAGTGAACTATTTTGATTGAACCGACAGTAGTTAATTTAAAACATCAAAGATCATAAGGATCATAACATATTTGTTTCCACCTGTTTGCAGACGAAAACAAGTTTAAAATAAAATAAAAAGTTAAATAAATCCCACCTGCCAGACAGCCACGGCGCAGTAGATCACGAGGGCGGCCTTCATTTCGAGGTGTGAGGTAGGACTCTGCCTTGGCCTCGCCGCGGGCGCCCTTTATTCTACTCCTTATCGATATTTCACAGTTATTACTGAAACCTACTAATTCTAAAGAAAGTTTCGTAAATACTACGAGCCTACATATTGCCTCACCTGTTCGTATCTAGCAAGTACCTACCTAGCTATAGCAGTAATGTTATGTAATTTTTGGACGTGCCGCTGACAACTCCCTTCACACAAGGGCGGATGCAGCATTAGAGTTATTTATTCTATTAAATTCATCAATACGGTTAGAGAAATCGACCTGGCCAGGAGGTGGGGGGGGGGGGGGGGGGGGGGGGGGCTCATGACTTTCATAACCCCCCCCCTGGATACGCCTTCACACATCTTCAGTAGAGTTTTAAGATGGGACCACTGAGAATCATCGCAGGAATGATCGGAGACCTGGAGATCTTGGTACAGGCCTATCCTACTTCGACTTCTGTGGCGTAGACAGAGAGTGCCCGTCTGAGACGCAGTGGGTGTGGGTTCGATTCTCGCTGCGAGACAAATGTTTGCGTGCTCTGTAAATATAAGTTCCGGGTCTGGATGCTGTGGAAGCATGGTACTCGTAGTTTGTGATACTCACGACACGACACAGGGAATCCTAGTGTGGGCTCAAGACAATGTACCTAGGTATGGGATTGTTGGATGTTATTTATTTACCTGCCTACATTCTATTACTCTATTGCTATTGGAAAAATAAATAAACCATGATGACCAAGACAGAACTAACACCAGTTGGAGGAGGTAGGGCCCAGCGAGATGGGTGCGTGATGCCTCTGGTAATGCAAGCGTTTATAGGCTACGGTAAACACTTACTAACAGGTGGGCCGTACGCTTGATTGCCACATCCAGTGGTATAAAAGAAGAACAACAAATAAACAAATATTTCGGTCGGTGTGTACATAACGGGACACTATGGAATTAGGACTTGCCAACTTGAAAAAATTGCCAAAGTTCCACCCGTACTCCCTACGGGTAGTAGGTGCGTTCCGCAAGTCTCGCTCGTCGCCCCTTCGTTTCACTGGCACACTCGGCCTTCACTCCGCTCAGGAGCTCAGCGGCTCGCTTCGCTCGCCGCCTCGCCTCGTTCGCTTCGCTGTTGCCTCGTCTGCTCGTTACTCTCAAGAGCTCCTACGCGAGCTTCTGGCTCCACCTTTTATAAAAAAAACACCGGGGGTAGGACCGAGTCGGACCCCGTGAGGTCGGGGTGCTCCGAGTCGGAATGATAACTTATTATTTATCCTTTTTTATGAAGGTCACATCAAATTTTTCTAAGTCCTATTCCATAGTGTCCCCAACCAATATTTCAGTTCATTAGGTCAGAAAACGTGTTAACAACAACAGTTAGGTAACTTGTCGCCCACCTGCCGCGGACGTGCCCGCAGCCGAGTCACTGTACCTACTACGTGCCACCGCCGCCGCCGTGTCGCGACACGTGCCTGTACTAGCTGGCAGGCCTACTCGACTGGCCTCATAGCTCAGTTGGTAGTAACTCTGCCTTCTGCGCTAGAGGTTGCGGGTTCGATCCCCGCACAGGACAAACATTTGTGTGATGAACACAGATGTTTGTTCTGTGTCGGGGTGTTAAATATTTATCTTTTATATATATCAGTGTCTGGTACCCAACCCATAGTACAGGCTATGCCTAGTTTGGGGTCAGTTGACCGTGTGTGATATGTCCGGAATATTTATTATTATTAACTAAACCCTGGTTTTGTGACGTGTCATTACATGGTACACTTGCCATTACGACATAAAGCAACTATGAAATAACACGTCACAAAACCAGGGTTTAGTTAGTCCCAGTTTCATAATAAAGCCCTTGATGTGTTGATTTTCCGACCCCATGCTCCTGTGCCCGGCTTCACTCCCACTTGACCATCTTTATTTCAAAATGGGTTTACTCCTATAAAAGAACTCGAAAAGCACTGTAAATTCTACTAATTACTATGTATTAAAGCCACGGACTAAATTATCTCGCAGTTGTCACAGATTAGAAAATATTTACTACGGAATACGGATCTAAGCCAAGCGGCGATTTTCCATCTGACTTGATTAATAAATAAAGAGTTTTCGGAATGAAAGGTTATTGTTATCATAAAAAGCAGAATGTTGTCGAATTTCGGGATTTGAAGTATGTAGGGAATAAGAGCATGGTTGCGTGTACCTAATTGTGCACGTTTGTCCTATGTTACAAAGGGATAGTGTAGCTTTCTTCTAGTGAATATTTTACCTATTTATAATATTAGTGTAGACTAAGTATGATTTAAATAGTAACTTGCCTGACTGTGTCATCAACGCACATACAAATTTTCTGATACCTACACTCATTATAGTAGATTATGCAACAAGGGCTTAAAGTAGTGTATTATGTCAAGGGCGCTATATTGAACCCCGAGAACGAGGGATTCTATGGTTAACTCCTGAGCGTAGTGAGGGAGTTAAGGCAAGAATCCTGAGTACGAGGGGTTCAAGATCGCCCAAGACAAATACACATTTAAGCCCGCGATGCATACTCTACTTTTTATACTTTCTGCGAGGCAATTAAAAACAATGACTGTTAAGTAGAAAGAAATGATTTTTTTGGAAGTAAGTTTCCAACTATACCAGAGGCTTCAGATTGTATGCATTCTGGAGTCGAATCGAAATCACTGTCGTCGTCACTTGACATTTTTTAGAAGTTTATTTGAATCGAAACTGAATTTCGGTGTAGATAACAGCACAGCAGTTTGAGCGCTTGGCGCCTTTTTTTCCTTATTTTGTAGACTATTCTGTAGTGGTCAGTTCGACATTCGAATAAATCCTTCTTCGTGCGCGGGCGAAAATGAATTTCGTAAAAAGTTTACATGTTTTTCTTTTTTTTTAATTTGTAGGCAGTGCAAAGAAAATGTTAACATACAGCCTAATGAGAATAAAATCTCTTTGCACCCAAACATTTTTGAAACCAACCTCGATAAAGAACAACTACATGGGTTGCATTCCAAATTCAAATCACATTATGTCCCATGGGAAATTATGAAATTCAGTACAACATTATGACCCGGCTAGACCGTAGGGCTATTATGACTTACTTTAGGAAAGGTTCGCATGACACATAATATGGCATTAACGAGCAGGTAGTATAAAAAAATTATATTGTATATGTAGTTGGTTTAGTTAGCCGATGTGAGCGGTCTAGTATCAGAGGTCCACTCAAGAAGTATCATCTGCAGCGCCGCGTGATTTCATGGGTTCTTTACCTTAATGTGGTGAAGAGAAATTAAAATTAATAAAAAAATATTGTTTGATTAGATATATATTAAAATTTAACTTTGCTATATTATTACAGCCTCCATGTAGATACACAATGTTCGGGGTTTCGTACACGACGCTAGGTACATACGACCACAAACGGGTAACTGTCAGGCAATGACTAATGTATACATATTCCATGTACATATAAAACAAAGTTGTGTTAGTTACACTATTTATAACACAATAAAGAATAGTATTTTTTTGCAGGCGCCACGAATTTATAAACCTTCACATTTACACAAAATAAACTCTTTTAATTTATTCAAATTAAAGTTAAAGAAAATGATGACAGAAAAGCCTATTATAATGTATCAGAATATTTGTGTGATAAAGGAGCCATTTCATTCTGGGCCTGGTCCATGTACACTACATAGAAAAATTAGGAAAAAATAGGAGATTATAAGAAAAATACAATTTCATTAATTTGAAGACAAATGCGATGGTACAAGAATAGTTCTTCTGGTAAGTTTTTTACTATGTGAACACTACTTGAAGGCCGCCATGTTGGTTTATAATTGGCGTTTGACATGACATTGACATATTTTTCATGTCATGTTGTTTGGATCTGATGTTTTTGTTTTGTCAGATAAATGTATGTTGTCAAAATGACATTTCACGCACGTCCATCCGCCATATTTTTGTAGCGCTGTGTGTTGCTCTCTTTGTCGAAGAAAATCTTAATGTACCTTAGAACGAAGTCAATTTAAATAAAATAACCAATTAATTACGTTTACTTTATTGCTTAGCCATATTTAAGAGTAGTGTACACAGTGCAGGCCCAGGCTCCATATATTGATGAAACGTCTCATTTGATTAATGTATTATGAATTTCTATGGTAATATTTGACATGTTTTTTTTTTTAAATACTTAAGTTCAATTGTTAATACTATACTTATATTTATAATGCATATGTAATCAATAACTGACATGGAATTTGCATGATGTGAAGTAGGAACATGGCTGCACTCTGTAACTCTAGACATCTTTTATACCTGTATTTCGCAAATAAATGAATTATGAATATGAATTATGGTGCGAGCTAGTAATGTAATAAAACTGTCAAAAAGCCAGACTTACGGATAACCGTTGATGCAAGTGGGTGTTGCAACAACAACATAAACATCATCAATTCGAATAAGATAACATTTTAAGCAATATTTTAAAATTGCTCCATTATAACTTGTCCCTAATGGAGCCATTTCATATGTAATTGTTAAGTAGGTACTATTTTAAAGTAAAACATACATTTCCTTTAGTTTTCTCATAATAATTTATGCACAAGGTACACATTTGTTGTTATCGAAAACGATAGCCGTCTGTCTATACAATGTTATATCGCTCCTACTTCTTATTAGTAGGTACCTACTATAGTTAGGTAGGTACTATAGTTATGTATATACTTGACTATTGTATAACATGTAGGTACATTACCGCCGCCAACTAACTTAGCGGGTGTGCCCACACAAGAGGATATCTCCATTTCATGGTTTAGGGGTGTACTAAGGTGTTTCCTAATTCAACCCTTAGGGGGGTGTCGGGGCTTGAAGATTGCCGGCAAGTTACTTCTCACGAACAGAGTGACAGAGAGTTTTGCAACATTGTACTTCACTATTTAATTCCATCACATATCCACATACATAACGCCTGTTTCTTATAGGGGTAGGCAGGTACCAAGGATTTCCACTTGCTACTATCCTAACGTCCACGTCTCTCGCTTCACTCGCCAGTTAGCTTCAATTTAGATGATATTTAGAATACAGTTGTGTTCCGGAATAGCATAATGTTTAGGCTGTCATTTATAAGGGAGCACGAACGAAGCCGCGGGCGCTCAACTTACATAAAGTAACATACGTTAGTTTTAAATATTTGATGGGGTGGTGGGTGGGAGGTGGTTAGGCTATGACTGTCGCCGTCGACGAGCGCGCGGTGTCCTCTCGAGGTGCTGATTGTCGATGAATGCGGAGGTGGGTGGGAGGTGGCGGGAAGGAGGTCTTTAGGCGAGGTATGACTACGCGTAGAGCCCGTTCGGCGCTTTCTCGAAGAACTGCTTGTCGGTGAGTGCGGTGGTGGGTGGGAGGTGGGAGGTGGTTAGGCGAGGTACGAGTACGTGTCGAGCGCATGCGGCGCCCTCTCCAGGTACTGCTTGTCGATGAGTGCCTCGATGCACTTCTTGATCATGGCGACGGAGGGCGCGAAGGCGCTCCGAGCCTGCGACACCACCTCCTGCACCAGCTCCGTGTGACGCAGGATCTGGAGACCACAATATACTTACATACCAATATACTGGTTACGTCGAACATTCATATTTTACACATTTTTTTAAACTATAAAAGTTAATCATGGTAATAAAAATAATAACAAAACGACTAATATAGTATTAATAATTCTTGTGTCTAGGTGATATCCGTGTCTAGGTGATATCCGTGTCTAGGTGATACCCGCGTCTAGGTGATACCCGCGTCTAGGTGATACCCGTGTCTAGGTGATATGCGCGTCTAGGTGATATGCGCGTCTAGGTGATATCAGTGTCTAGGTGATACCCGCGTCTAGGTGATACCCGTGTCTAGGTGATATGCGCGTCTAGGTGATATCAGTGTCTAGGTGATATCCGTGTCTAGGTGATATCCGTGTCTAGGTGATACCCGCGTCTAGGTGATACCCGTGTCTAGGTGATATGCGCGTCTAGGTGATATCAGTGTCTAGGTGATATCCGTGTCTAGGTGATATGCGCGTCTAGGTGATACCCGCGTCTAGGTGATACCCGCGTCTAGGTGATATGCGCGTCTAGGTGATACCCGTGTCTAGGTGATATGCGCGTCTAGGTGATATCAGTGTCTAGGTGATATCCGTGTCTAGGTGATATCCGTGTCTAGGTGATACCCGCGTCTAGGTGATACCCGTGTCTAGGTGATATGCGCGTCTAGGTGATATCCGTGTCTAGGTGATATCCGTGTCTAGGTGATACCCGCGTCTAGGTGATACCCGTGTCTAGGTGATATGCGCGTCTAGGTGATATCAGTGTCTAGGTGATATCCGTGTCTAGGTGATATCCGTGTCTAGGTGATACCCGCGTCTAGGTGATACCCGTGTCTAGGTGATATGCGCGTCTAGGTGATATCAGTGTCTAGGTGATATCCGTGTCTAGGTGATATGCGCGTCTAGGTGATACCCGCGTCTAGGTGATACCCGCGTCTAGGTGATATGCGCGTCTAGGTGATACCCGTGTCTAGGTGATATGCGCGTCTAGGTGATATCAGTGTCTAGGTGATATCCGTGTCTAGGTGATATGCGCGTCTAGGTGATACCCGCGTCTAGGTGATACCCGCGTCTAGGTGATATGCGCGTCTAGGTGATACCCGTGTCTAGGTGATATGCGCGTCTAGGTGATATCCATGTCTAGGTGATATCCGTGTCTAGGTGATATGCGCGTCTAGGTGATATCCGTGTCTAGATGATATCCGTGTCTAGGTGATATGCGCGTCTAGGTGATACCCGCGTCTAGGTGATACCCGCGTCTAGGTGATATGCGCGTCTAGGTGATACCCGCGTCTAGGTGATATGCGCGTCTAGGTGATACCATTGTCTAGGTGATATGCGCGTCTAGGTGATATCCATGTCTAGGTGATATCCGTGTCTAGGTGATATCCGTGTCTAGGTGATCCCCGCTCGAGTGTAAATGTAATTGACGGGTGGGTAATAGAATGGTAAGGTACCTTCCTCTGCTTCATGATGCGCACGATGGCGGCCTGCAGGTACATCTTGCGGTCGTCGTCGCAGTGCGTCGCCTCGCCCCCGCCCGCGCCCGCGCCCCCGCCCCCCTCCGCCCCCGACCCCGACCCCGCCACCGACCCCGCGCCGCCTACACACACATGAAGGGGTCAATTACTTGTCTTACCCCCTTTTTAGGGTCTACAAGGATACATAATAGTTGGAAACACTACAAGGGATAATGCTTTAGCAAAATTGCCAACTTTGATGATCTTATCTTTTTTTTCTACTCCTACAAAGGGTACAAAAAAGGGTAAAATTAGGCAATTTTGAATAAAAAAACCTACTTTTAATTATTTAGACGAAAATGTGGCTTTAGTCCAAATCTTTTATAAATACAGTGAATGTGACGTTAAAAAATTATTTGCACAAGTTACAACTATGTTAGGGGTATTAACGAGAGACTACATTATTCAATAATATAATACGAGGCGTAATTTAATCCAATCACCCCACTGGTTCTTTCAACGGGCACTGTCTCTTTTCAGAGCCATCCTAACTCAACCAGGTCAGGACCTAAGTTAAAGCAGGATGACTGATAAAGAACCAGTGGCACGATAAATAAATAATACGGTTGGTTGAACTCACCGGACTGACTCGGCATGGTGGCGCACATGAGACGCACCTTGGTTCGTTTGCATGTGAAGTTCAAGTTCAGGTGGAGGGTCCCGTCACACTCCGTGTCGCCATCTACAGACAACGCTCAATATTTGACATTTGCACTGCGTTAACGTGTCATGTGGTGTGTATTTGTGAGTTAGCGAGCGCATTGTGTGTGTGTGTGTGTGTGAGCTAGCGAGATTGGTGTGTGTGTGTGTGTTTGTGAGCGTGGTGTGTGTGTGTGTGAGTGAGAGACCGCAATGTGGGAGTACGTGTGTGAGTTAGCGAGCGCGGTGTGTGTGTGTGTGTGGTAGCGAGCACTCACCGGGAGAGTCTCCCACGTCGCCGGTGGCGGTGAGCAGGCCGATGTCGAGCAGCGGGCGCAGGTGGCGTGTGTGTGTGTGTGTGTGTGTGTGTGTGTGTGTGTGTGGTAGCGAGCACTCACCGGGAGAGTCTCCCACGTCGCCGGTGGCGGTGAGCAGGCCGATGTCGAGCAGCGGGCGCAGGTGGCGTGTGTGTGTGTGTGTGTGTGTGTGGTAGCGAGCACTCACCGGGAGAGTCTCCCACGTCGCCGGTGGCGGTGAGCAGGCCGATGTCGAGCAGCGGGCGCAGGTGGCGTGTGTGTGTGTGTGTGTGTGTGTGTGGTAGCGAGCACTCACCGGGAGAATCTCCCACGTCGCCGGTGGCGGTGAGCAGGCCGATGTCGAGCAGCGGGCGCAGGTGGCGTGTGTGTGTGTGTGTGTGTGTGTGGTTGTGTGGTAGCGAGCACTCACCGGGAGAGTCTCCCACGTCGCCGGTGGCGGTGAGCAGGCCGATGTCGAGCAGCGGGCGCAGGTGGCGTGTGTGTGTGTGTGTGGTAGCGAGCACTCACCGGGAGAGTCTCCCACGTCGCCGGTGGCGGTGAGCAGGCCGATGTCGAGCAGCGGGCGCAGGTGGCGTGTGTGTGTGTGTGGTAGCGAGCACTCACCGGGAGAGTCTCCCACGTCGCCGGTGGCGGTGAGCAGGCCGATGTCGAGCAGCGGGCGCAGGTGGCGTGTGTGTGTGTGTGTGTGTGTGTGTGTGTGTGGTAGCGAGCACTCACCGGGAGAGTCTCCCACGTCGCCGGTGGCGGTGAGCAGGCCGATGTCGAGCAGCGGGCGCAGGTGGCGTGTGTGTGTGTGTGTGTGTGTGTGTGTGTGTGTGGTAGCGAGCACTCACCGGGAGAGTCTCCCACGTCGCCGGTGGCGGTGAGCAGGCCGATGTCGAGCAGCGGGCGCAGGTGGCGTGTGTGTGTGTGTGTGTGTGTGTGTGTGGTAGCGAGCACTCACCGGGAGAGTCTCCCACGTCGCCGGTGGCGGTGAGCAGGCCGATGTCGAGCAGCGGGCGCAGGTGGCGCGCCCACGCCTCGCCGGCCAGCTGCAGCGTGTCCCGCACCTCGCGCGCGGGCGCGGCGTCCAGCGACTCGAAGTACAGCAGGAGAGCGCACTGCAAACGTATCGCACTATACAGAAACTATATATAATATAACTATACTACCAGTCGGAGGCATCCCCAAGACGCTGGCGGAATTGCCACGCTGGATGGCAATGCTAATTCATTGGGCCAAATAGGAGCCAGCTCTCGGGTCACGCGTCGCTTCGATCAGAGGGCCCCTGAAGGCTGAAGGTATCTGAGGAGCGGGAGAAGTACCTGGTGCGTGGTGGCGCTGACGTGGTAGAGCCGGGGGGTGTACTTGGTGCGCAGGTCGCCGGTGCAGAGGTGCTGCAGCCAGGCGAGGCGGCGCCGCTGAAGGTACCTGAGGAGCGGGAGAAGTACCTGGTGCGTGGTGGCGCTGACGTGGTAGAGCCGGGGGGTGTACTTGGTGCGCAGGTCGCCGGTGCAGAGGTGCTGCAGCCAGGCGAGGCGGCGCCGCTGAAGGTACCTGAGGAGCGGGAGAAGTACCTGGTGCGTGGTGGCGCTGACGTGGTAGAGCCGGGGGGTGTACTTGGTGCGCAGGTCGCCGGTGCAGAGGTGCTGCAGCCAGGCGAGGCGGCGCCGCTGAAGGTACCTGAGGAGCGGGAGAAGTACCTGGTGCGTGGTGGCGCTGACGTGGTAGAGCCGGGGGGTGTACTTGGTGCGCAGGTCGCCGGTGCAGAGGTGCTGCAGCCAGGCGAGGCGGCGCCGCTGAAGGTACCTGAGGAGCGGGAGAAGTACCTGGTGCGTGGTGGCGCTGACGTGGTAGAGCCGGGGGGTGTACTTGGTGCGCAGGTCGCCGGTGCAGAGGTGCTGCAGCCAGGCGAGGCGGCGCCCGCTGAAGGCGCGGCGGTAGAACGCCTCGAACAGCCGCGCGGGCCGCTCCAGCTGCTGCGGCGGCGCCAGCGGCGCCATGGCGCCTCCCAGCGGCCACGCGCCCGCTTGCAGCACCTGCCGACACCACCCGACCGTTACCATCCCCTCTCATCGCCAAAACCTCCCCTCCTCCCCTTCGTGGCTACCTGCGCAAAGAATCCCGGGCCGCAGGGGCTCCTCTCGTCCTGCCGCGTCCAACAACACAACAGCACACGTCACCCCAATACATGCGATTTATTACCACGCTAGCTCTCATCCAGTCAAGTCATTCAATGTAGGGCGAATTCATTATTCAGCAGGTAAACCTTTCTTCTGTTTTTATCATGCCTTCATTTCATGAGGTTCCATTGAAAACTATGGCGGTATCATCCGCGTAAGATATAATCGTCGTCAATTTTTAAGTCGCTTAGGTAATTTATATAGGTTAGAAACAAGGTACCAACACTCTCCCCTGAGCCACTCGTTAATTTATAGATACATCGTCACTAATAACTTTGCCAATTTTAAACTCTTGCTTTCTATCGTGGAGGTAGTCTCAAAATAATGCGAGTGTAGTGCCTCGTATACCCAATTTATGCAATTTTACAATGAAAATAGGCACCGAGATGGTGTCGAAGGTCTTTTCGAGGTCCAAAAATACTATTAGGCATTTTCTTCCCCTATCAACTTGTTCTACAACGAGATTACTAAGAGCTGTAACGGCATCCTCAGTTGATAGACCTTTCCTGGTACGTTATTAGTCTAGCTAGAGTTAAGAGGAGTGTTAGTGGGGGTGTTGGCGGGTGGAGTGTGAGTGGGTGTGAGTGGGGGGAGGTGTTATACCTGCACTTGGAAGCCGGCGCTGGTGGAGAGCGAGTTGTCGCGCAGGTGCTGCTGGAACTTGGCGTTGAGGTCGGCGGAGACCGCCACGTCCGTGAACATGCGATGCAGCTTGTTCGTGAACTCGTACCCGCACGCCGCCTTCAGCCGGTTTATCATCGCCTCCTCCTGCCGACAAGCACGTGAGAAGGGCACCTCGCAATCACGCGACTTTCGTGAATTCCTTACTTGAATTACAGACTATAAGGAATAAGAGTAATAAGAGTGGAATGATCTGCCTGCGTCTGTTTCCCGGAAGAGTACAATCTTGGTCTTCAAATCTAGATTAAATAAGTTCTATCTGGGAAAGCTCCACTTGCAAAAGTGAGTTGGTGGTCAAACGCTTTACCATCAACAATAAAACTAAAAAAAAAGAATATGCCAGTTTCCAGTTTTTAGGACCAGCGGTTTTGGCTTTGATTAAAAATAATTATGTAGCAATCGTGGCTAACTTGCCTAAGAGCGCGGTTCTTCCTAAGAGATCAGCAACCCTCAGCACAGAGTTGTGTGTGCCAGTGACCACTGATCGCTATACGATCAACAGCTGAACGCTTGCGTGCTTCCGAAGGTCTAAGGAGAAGCGGTTCCTCGGAGATTCAATGGTCAAGAGGAGCTGCATACCTGCTCCATGGAGGCGGAGAGCTGGTGGATGAGGCGGCGCGCGAGCGCGCGCGCGTAGAACTTCTGGAAGACGTCCTTGTCGTCCACGTACTTGAACACCACGATGGCGGCCGCCAGCCGCTCCTCCGTGTCCGACTCGCCGCTGCTCTAAGGACCGACAACATTGTCAACGTTTTTTATTTACAACCTCACTCACCGCAGGAACACAACACTACTTGAAACAAATAATGTTATTTGGCTGCGATCTTCTGTAAGGCGGAGGTATCTCTTGAAGCATCATAAGCATCGGGCGCGTGTCAGCGGTGGAGTGGTGGTAGGTGGTGAGGTGGTAGGTGGTGGGGTGGTAGGTGGTGAGGTGGTAGGTAGTGAGGTGGTAGGTGGTGAGGTGGTAAGGTGGTAGGTGGTGGTGTTACCTTCTTGCGCAGCAGCGTGTCGCAGTATCGCGCGAGCAGCTCGGGCGCGCGCGCGGGCTGGTCGCCGCCGCGCGCGTTCACCACCTCGCTGCACGCCTGCAACACCGCATCTCATTCACTACCCGACACACGAAATACTGACACCGGTACATTTAACTAAGTGTATTAGAAAAGGTATTTGAGAAAATAATACATGATCACTTATACTTTGACTTTGGTCAAAGTATGATTTATTGCTTGAAATACATGTCTTAAAGATGTCAATTTAGTATTTTTGTAGTTGCCCTTACTGATTCAGATACGGGTTAGCGTGGATGGAGGAGGCCAATTTGATATAATTTACACGGATAACAGTGAGGCTTTTGATAGAGGAGGCCGTTTAATATTGCTTGAAAAGCTTCAAGAAGTCGGGACTCGAGGTATTCTCTGCCTAGACTGCCCGCATCTCCAAGGATCGTTGCCAAATAGTTGTCCTAAATCGGTATTCTCGGCACATACTCGGTAACAATTCTCTCAGGAGTACCACTAGGCTTTATATTGGGACCGCTTATATAATTTCTATAAATATTTCCTAGGCTACCTTTTATTAGGGCGCCACGCAAGCAAAGCACGGCGCAGAAGCTTGTGTTCCATCAGTTGAACATTACCTTGTCGAGCGCCCCCATGAAGGCCTGAGCGCCGTTGAACACCTCGGTGAAGAGCTGCTGGTACTTGCCGTGCAGCGACAGCATCGAGTTCACGAAGTGGATGTGCGCCTGCAACACACAGCTCCTGCCTTCATCACGTGCCTTCTCTGCGGCGCGGTAGAACCGTGCGCAGCCTGCGTATTCGACGGTTAACTTGCGCTCACGTGTATGCGCTTACACACGCACAAGTTGCGCGTAGATGTCGAAATTAAAGAATGAAAATGTTAATATAGTTACACAAATTACTAAAAATGCTAAATGGATAGTCTTATTTCTTAAAGCGATTTCAAGTGAGTGCTATTTATCAAGAACGAGCCGACATCCTCTTAAATTTGAAGAGGAAGCGATGATCAGGGGATGGTCACTGACCAGAGACAGGATGACCAAGAAGGAATGAGTGAGACGACAAGCAGAAGAGGGGGGGACGGTGGTACTTACCTCGTCCTTGTTGGTGTCGGTGTGCAGCAGCGCGCGGCCCTCGGCGGCGGCTTGCGCGTGCGCCGCGTCCACCAGCGGCCGCAGCGCCGCGCCGCCCAGCGGCTTCAGCAGCGCGTGCATGCGCCGCAAGTCCTCCCTGCAACACCACACCGTCAGCCTGCCTCCTAGCACCCCGCCCCCTCACCCCGCCCCCTCGCCCCGCCGGCGGGCCGAGGGGGCGGACACTCACCTCGCGGCCGCAGCGCCGCGCCGCCCAGCGGCTTCAGCAGCGCGTGCATGCGCCGCAAGTCCTCCCTGCAACACCACACCGTCAGCCTGCCTCCTAGCACCCCGCCCCCTCACCCCGCCCCCTCGCCCCGCCGGCGGGCCGAGGGGGCGGACACTCACCTCGCGGCCGCAGCGCCGCGCCGCCCAGCGGCTTCAGCAGCGCGTGCATGCGCCGCAAGTCCTCCCTGCAACACCACACCGTCAGCCTGCCTCCTAGCACCCCGCCCCCTCGCCCCGCCCCCTCGCCCCGCCGGCGGGCCGAGGGGGCGGACACTCACCTCGCGGCCGCAGCGCCGCGCCGCCCAGCGGCTTCAGCAGCGCGTGCATGCGCCGCAAGTCCTCCCTGCAACACCACACCGTCAGCCTGCCTCCTAGCACCCCGCCCCCTCGCCCCGCCCCCTCGCCCCGCCGGCGGGCCGAGGGGGCGGACACTCACCTCGCGGCCGCAGCGCCGCGCCGCCCAGCGGCTTCAGCAGCGCGTGCATGCGCCGCAAGTCCTCCCTGCAACACCACACCGTCAGCCTGCCTCCTAGCACCCCGCCCCCTCGCCCCGCCCCCTCGCCCCGCCGGCGGGCCGAGGGGGCGGACACTCACCTCGCGGCCGCAGCGCCGCGCCGCCCAGCGGCTTCAGCAGCGCGTGCATGCGCCGCAAGTCCTCCCTGCAACACCACACCGTCAGCCTGCCTCCTAGCACCCCGCCCCCTCGCCCCGCCCCCTCGCCCCGCCGGCGGGCCGAGGGGGCGGACACTCACCTCGCGGCCGCAGCGCCGCGCCGCCCAGCGGCTTCAGCAGCGCGTGCATGCGCCGCAAGTCCTCCCTGCAACACCACACCGTCAGCCTGCCTCCTAGCACCCCGCCCCCTCGCCCCGCCGGCGGGCCGAGGGGGCGGACACTCACCTCGCGGCCGCAGCGCCGCGCCGCCCAGCGGCTTCAGCAGCGCGTGCATGCGCCGCAAGTCCTCCCTGCAACACCACACCGTCAGCCTGCCTCCTAGCACCCCGCCCCCTCACCCCGCCCCCTCGCCCCGCCGGCGGGCCGAGGGGGCGGACACTCACCTCGCGGCCGCAGCGCCGCGCCGCCCAGCGGCTTCAGCAGCGCGTGCATGCGCCGCAAGTCCTCCCTGCAACACCACACCGTCAGCCTGCCTCCTAGCACCCCGCCCCCTCGCCCCGCCCCCTCGCCCCGCCGGCGGGCCGAGGGGGCGGACACTCACCTCGCGGCCGCAGCGCCGCGCCGCCCAGCGGCTTCAGCAGCGCGTGCATGCGCCGCAAGTCCTCCCTGCAACACCACACCGTCAGCCTGCCTCCTAGCACCCCGCCCCCTCGCCCCGCCCCCTCGCCCCGCCGGCGGGCCGAGGGGGCGGACACTCACCTCGCGGCCGCAGCGCCGCGCCGCCCAGCGGCTTCAGCAGCGCGTGCATGCGCCGCAAGTCCTCCCTGCAACACCACACCGTCAGCCTGCCTCCTAGCACCCCGCCCCCTCGCCCCGCCCCCTCGCCCCGCCGGCGGGCCGAGGGGGCGGACACTCACCTCGCGGCCGCAGCGCCGCGCCGCCCAGCGGCTTCAGCAGCGCGTGCATGCGCCGCAAGTCCTCCCTGCAACACCACACCGTCAGCCTGCCTCCTAGCACCCCGCCCCCTCACCCCGCCCCCTCGCCCCGCCGGCGGGCCGAGGGGGCGGACACTCACCTCGCGGCCGCAGCGCCGCGCCGCCCAGCGGCTTCAGCAGCGCGTGCATGCGCCGCAAGTCCTCCCTGCAACACCACACCGTCAGCCTGCCTCCTAGCACCCCGCCCCCTCGCCCCGCCCCCTCGCCCCGCCGGCGGGCCGAGGGGGCGGACACTCACCTCGCGGCCGCAGCGCCGCGCCGCCCAGCGGCTTCAGCAGCGCGTGCATGCGCCGCAAGTCCTCCCTGCAACACCACACCGTCAGCCTGCCTCCTAGCACCCCGCCCCCTCGCCCCGCCCCCTCGCCCCGCCGGCGGGCCGAGGGGGCGGACACTCACCTCGCGGCCGCAGCGCCGCGCCGCCGCAAGTCCTCCCTGCAACACCACACCGTCAGCCTGCCGGTCCGCGGACCCCGCCGGCGGGGCGCGCTACACTCACCTCGCGTCCTTGTCCGGCGGCGCGTGCAGCGGCGGCGCGGCGCGCAGCAGCAGCGCGGGCGCGTGCGCGTGCAGCGGCGCGAGGTGCGCCGCCAGCGCCGCGCGCTCGTAGCACGCGCGCGCCGTGCCGCGCGACCCCGAGTGCAGGAACCGCGACACCAGCGCCTCCTCGCGCTCCAGCCCTGCACCAACGCACGCACGCAACGTTACTCTCCCCTCCGAGGACTAGACGCCGGGCGGCAGCCTGTGGCGGCGGGTACGCACCCTCCAGCACGCGCTGCATGTAGTTGGAGACGCTGGTCTGGTGCAGCAGGTCGGCCGCGTGGCGCGCGTGGTGCGCCGCCGCCGCCTCCAGGTAGGGCTCCAGCACCAGCCGCTGGTACAGCGCCATTGGGTTGCGCACGCGGAAGCTACGTACCTGCGCACCGACACAACTATACTATAACCTCCGCGGCATCAGCTTAGTAGTAAAAAGTAGCCAATTCCAGACTATAATCTATCTCTGTGCCGAGTACGTTCGACCGTTTGGGCGTGATTAGCTCAATCAACAAAGGGAGGGGGAGCAAACATCTAAACATCGTCACAAAATTTCGCGTTTATAATATTAGTAGGATAAGATTTGACGCACATAAAAACACAAAGTCTACCACCACGAACGACGACCTAGTGTTGGTGTGTAGGCTCACGACCGTTCGTCATGGAACTCAACTCATTTTAATTTCAATTTATTTAATTTATCAGACATGTCATCCATTTTGTTGGTAAAAAGTGACCAACTGTGTGACAGGCTGGTGTTTTAAAAGCCAGTGGCCTATGATGCTGGAACCATAAATTAAACTATCTGCCACAACGGCCAGCATGCTGTTGCCACTGTCGCGGACGCGGCGCATCAGGGACGCAATTCTTCGGTGGAGGCCTGCGTCCGACATTGGACTTGTAAATGCTGCAGATGAAATGGCTACAAGTACGTCCAGCAGTTGACTTGCACAGGCTGCAGATGAAGTGGCTACAAGGTAGAGGAGGTGCAGTGGACTTGTACAGGCTGTAGATGAGTTGACTTCAAGGTAGAGGAGGTGCAGTGGACTTGTACAGGCTGCAGATGAAGTGGCTACAAGGTAGAGGAGGTGCAGTGGACTTGTACAGGCTGTAGATGAGTTGACTACAAGGTAGAGGAGGTGCAGTGGACTTGTACAGGCTGTAGATGAGTTGACTACAAGGTAGAGAAGGTGCAGTGGACTTGTACAGACTGCTGATGAAATGGCTACAAGTACTTCCAGCAGTTGACTTGTACAGGCTGCAGATGAAGTGGCTACAAGGTAGAGGAGGTGCAGTGGACTTGTACAGGCTGTAGATGAGTTGACTACAAGGTAGAGGAGGTGCAGTGGACTCGTACAGGCTGCAGATGCTAGAACGTGGTGCACTCACGTGGACGGTGCTGAGCACGGCGCGGCGCACCACGTCCGCGAGCGCGGGGTCGAGCGGCGCGGCGCGCGCGCGCGCTATCGCCGCCACCACGCGCGCCGACAGCGCCGCCCCCACGCCCCCCGCCCCCGCGCCCGCCCCCTCCACACCCCCGCCCAGCAGCACGCGCTCCCAGATCTCCAGCCCGAGCTCGCCCACCTGCGCGGTGAGACGTCACGCTCAGAAACACTCAAAAGAACATAAG
This sequence comes from Anticlea derivata, assembly GCA_947579855.1. Lineage (NCBI taxonomy): Eukaryota > Metazoa > Arthropoda > Insecta > Lepidoptera > Geometridae > Anticlea > Anticlea derivata. Next base: position 49,435 of record OX388287.1, on the reverse strand, counting down.
TAAATTAATTAAATAGAAATATTTTATCTAGGACAACAGATGGACCCATAAATTGTTACAAAAATACATAGAAACTTATCTAACTTATAGTCTGTATTGATATGGACTGTAGAAAAAGTTAAATAAGACCTGTAACTTTACTATAGTCTGAAATAAATGAATTAATTAATAATAATAGAAAAAAATGAAATAAAGAGGCACTTTTAATTGAACCGTCTTGAAACTAGGTGAAACAACGCCCGTAGGTACCTCGCGACCAAGACAAGAACCGATACACGGGGTTAGATGAGTTTGATCGATTCTGAACTCGTGAACTAGATTTTATCACCCAAAACAACAACAAAAAAAGTTTAAAATGGTATAAATAGAATGTATGATTGTCATGATTTACTAATTGTCAAAGTCAATCTTTCAGCTGTGTACGTTTAATCTGTGCTGTGTATAATTTTTTGTCTTGTCTTGTTGTGTTTACATGTTATTATTTTGTTTGTCTACATAATTACTATGTAAGTAAAAAAAAAATGTATATGTGCTGTTCTGACCTATCTAAGCACATGTAAATATGTCAAAAGATGAATAACATTGAAATTGAAAAATTGAAATTGTAACCTCTAGCTGCCTGGAGTCGTGCTCGGGGCAGGTGACGGTGGCCGCGGATCCGTAGATTATCTCCGCGTCTGAAACCTGAAGCCAGAGTACAAATACACGAGTGCCTACTGCTGTACTGTACTGGACTGTACTGCTAGTCGGGCTGGCTGGCTGCTTCATGCCACTGCTCCTTTCAACAGCTGAGCCAGAGATCCCACATGGTGGCACCGTAACCCACCACGCTGCTCAAGTGTGGGCCAGAGCCAGCAGAGCCTCGTTTGTTGATGTTGGGCCTGTCCTGACTGGACCTCGACTATGTGACCCCACCTGACTTGAAGGCTAGATCCGCCCTTTTGCGTTGTTTTAATATTGGTCATCCCACGTTATGAGCAGGTTGAGGTCAATAAACCCTTTGGGAAGTAGCCAGTTGTGTTGGTAATAACATTGTCTGTTGAGTGCGTTGACAGCTTGTGTGTCCATTGTGTTGTTTGTGTGAGGAGAGGTACCTTCTGCCTCTTGACGTGCTGCAGGTTGAGATACGAGTAGAGACAGTTGAGGTAGGCCACGCCCTGGCTGTACTCGCGCCACGCCGTCACGTATCTACAAACAAACAATTGTACATTGCAGGCAGTCATACAAACATGTGTGTACGCGAGCGCTAATGACTTGCGCCTATTTTTTTATCAATCAGAATGGTAATAGAAAGCCGTGGTGACCCCGGCTGAAGAATAGGCCCCTCCATATCTCCTACCCGGTCATGTCTTGACTAAGGGAAAAAAGCTAGGGGATAGGCGGCAGCATCCCCTATTTTAACAAGGATAGCTGTAACTGCGCCAACCCCCGTGCCATATGTGTATGAACAAAACTCCCACAATTTCTTTTTGTCACGAAAATCTATTTATGTTCCGGTAGAACCTTGACGAAACAGGTGTATAAGGCGAGTGTGAATGGGACCGTTGGAAGAAAGAAAGAAAGAAAGAAAGAAAGAAAGAAAGAAAGAAAGAAATACTTTATTAAGCCAATTATAAAAACCATGTAAACTTAAAACTATATTAAGGTAAGTAGGTAGGTAGGGACATTGAAAAAAAAACAGAACTTTTACAAAAAAATAAAAACATACCATCGATTTGTTGTATACGCAAATTTGCGGTAGGTTAGAAATTGTTTAAGTATACAAGATAAAGAGTCTTTACCACCCGCGCTAGTGAAACACTGTGTTACGGCGTAGTAGCGATTCTCGTCCCTTGCATTAAGGCTCGTTTTAGAATGCCCATTCTGCAGCTCACTCGTTATCGCTTCGATTAACGAAGTTGTAAACATGTAGTACAGGATGACAATACAGACAAATCACTTAAGGTATGCTAAGACCTATAAAGATAGTGTAGTGGAAGGGGACCTAGGCGTACGTTAAGTGACCAAATCGATGACGTTTTGGACAAAGGCCAGGTCAAGAGTACCCTCAACCATGAGCATGCATGAGGAATGTGACGAGAGTGAATGAAGCAATAGAGGTACCCCCTGACAGACAGGCGTGATGTTACCTGGCCAGCAGGCCGTCGCCGGGGTCGTCGCTCTCGAGGGGCGAGGCGCCGCGCACGCGGTGCAGCAGCCCCGCCACGTGCTCCTCCAGGAAGCTCCTGCCAAATATTGTCACTGTCACACTTCCAATCATCACAATTACCTCAAAACAAAACTGTTTCAATAAATAAATAAATATTCCGGACATATCACACATGGTCAACTGATCCCAATCCCAAAATAGGCATAGCCTGTACTATGGGCACCAGAGTGTTAACCACACAAATGTTTGTCCAGTGCGGGAATCGAACCCGCGACCTCTAGCGCAGCAAGCAGAGTTACTACCAACTGAGCTATGAGGCCAGTCAAGACTTGTTGCAACGGGAAGTGTTTATAGACACTGTCTCAACGTACCTTATGCACGTTGTATGAAAGGGGCAAGTTGTATAAAAAAAGATGGACAAAGCCTCAGGCTTGGGTCCCAGGATGGATATCGGCATGATGTACAAGTATCGGTTTCGAGGTGTGAGTATTAGTGCTGTGGCACACAGTTTGGATATTAGCAGAGTGTGTGACTGTTGGTAGTTCATCGTAGCTGAACGCATACTTGGTCTCATCGTAGAGCTTATCAGCGAGCGGCTCGGGGTGCGCCACGCACAGTGCATACACGTCAGAGAAGCGCAGGTTCCACACAGAGCGCTCCACCGCCTGCAGGCCCACCACGCCCGCCACCTGCCACACACAAGTGCATAGTGTCACTATTAAGAAACAACAAAACAGTAAAGGCACTGCAGTACAGCATATTAGCTGTCGAGGGGCAGAGCAACTTCAGGTCCATGACCATGACTCTAGGTATTCACTTTGAAGAGTTGTGGATGAAAAGTTATCATATTGGTACTGACAGTCTCCTTCAGGGTGGCCCACGTCTCCTGGAAGTCCACATTCCTCGGCTTGAGGGACATCATCGGGAAATGTTCTCATCCACCGTGCACCTGCAACAACATGGGCACACTCTAAGCTTTGGCACCTAGCTGTGGAACACAGGTATTACACTGAACAGGATTATGATTGTGTATTTGCACTGTCATGCAGGCAGGTACACGTCTGACAGCTGATAAATGCCCTCAATCACAGCACAAACACAAGTAGATACCCTATGAATTAAATTGTTTATTCCAACGGCTGATTCCTGCAACTCATTGACACAATTCCTTTGTTTTAGACGCACTGTCCGCCGAGCCGGGAGTGTCCGAGGCTTCAGGGAGGTCATCCGAGATGCGAACGTTTCCGAAGCAAAATATTAAGCTGCGACTATGTGTGCAATGTTTCAGCGGCGCAGAGCACTTGGCAAGGTGTCAACAGTTGACGAATAGCGCGCGAGCCGCTGTTGGCTGCGAGAACCGACAAATTACTCAGCAAATCAGTCGCAACAAAAATAATTACGACAACAGAAGAAATTTACCGTGTTTGGGCCGCGATAAATTGAACTACAAAATACAATAGCTACTGCAGTATTGCACTTGACGAGTTTTACGACTTTTTGCAAAATAGTTTAATCGCTAAAATCCACACACCGCGGTGCTCCGTGCTATTCGCTTCGATCACATCACAGACCAATAGGTAGGATGCTAGTTTCGATCGATTTGTGAATTTGACTAATAATTGACGTGACGATTTTGACTATTTTTGACGTAAGTCACGTAACGTGACGTTCGAATCTGATATCACAATTTGACAACGACAAAGTCAAAATCAATCTGGCCCATTGCTACTCAGGGCAGCAGGAACAATTCTGTCCCGGGTATACCGCTGCACATTTGATCAAACTAAATATTAATAAATAAATTATTAATAATAAATTATAACTACATCGGTACAAATTCTGACAAATAGGTACAAATAAATGACTAATTCATCACTAAATGATAGCATGGTCAGAAGTCCAGAAGCTCCCGTCTAATGTAGGTGTTCCTGCTGCCCTGACGTACACGCTACTCAAAGTAAAATGTACTTAACAAGTGTATTATCTGAGAGGACTTTTTGGCGGGAACTTGCGAAGTGATGTTGTGCTCTCAATTTATTTTACAAAACTAGTGTTAAATTGAATAATATTGTGTGAATAAAGTGGTGTTTTGCGTAATATTGTTTGAGTAAACCGCACAAGTGAAGTGAAATGAAATGATTGCGTGTATCGTAATTTTTCGAGTTGGCGCCAATAGGTCCCTCCAGGTTTTAGTAAAATAGCCACCATTATATCTTACTAAAACTGAACTTGACTTGACTTGACGGTGACTTGACGATGACAAACGAAAGAAAATGAAGAAAGATAAACAAATTAACAAGAAAAAATACACGTAAGACTTGGCGGTAAGGCCTAGATGTCATAGCCAGCCCGAAAGGGAAGAACATTTAAAAAAAAAGTGTATTATCTGAAGTTATGTAGTTTATTCTATTTTATGGATTAATAAAATGTTGCCACATTTCAACACTTTACCACAGATAACATAATACTATACTAGTAACTTTACATAGAATTGCATTTAGACTACTTTATATCTAGGTACTTACCACGCGAGCGAAGCCGCAAGCGGAAGCGGAAAACTAACTAGAACTAAACTACTTATGAAACTTAAAGTAACTATTTTTGGCTTATTCCAGAAATCCCCTGCCGGCTCTCAATGCATAAGCAAAGGGCATTTTTGGACAAATTTATGCAGAAATTATTGATTACTGAAATTATTATTTATTCATATTTTCTTTTGTCTTTATTTTGTTAGACATAGATACAACATAGGTCTAACAAAATAAAGACAAAAGAAAATGTGAATAAAAGGCGAAGGGGATTTCTGGAACTAAGGCGATGTCCATTATTGGTTTTTTATTCATTAATAAATCCAATCAACACAAACTGAATATATTCGGATGGAGATCTACAGATATTTAATTTCTGAACAAAAAAATATTTTAGGAAACCTTTATTTTTTCGCAGGATCTCGTACTTATGGTAGAATGGTTGCAGTTACCATAGCCACAAATTGCGATAAAAAAAAAAATCAAACTATGATCCACTGTCAGACGTCAAAAGAAATACAAACGCAAACATTCTACCATAAGTACGAGTTTCAGCGAAAGGAGCCATTTCATTCTGGGCCTGGTCCATGTACAATACATAGAAAAATTTGGAAAAATAGGAGATTACAAGAAAAATACAATTTAATTAATTTGAAGATAAATGCGATGGTACAAGAATAGTTCTTCTGGTAAGTTTTTACTATGTGAACACTATTTGAAAGCAGCCATGTTGGTTTATAATTGGTGTTTGACATGACATTGACATATTTTTCATGTCATGTTGTTTGATTTGATGTTTTTGTTTTGTCAGATAAATGTAGGTTGTCAAAATGACATTTCACGCCCGTCCATCCGCCATATTTTTGTAGCGCTGTGTGTTGCTCTCTTTGTCGAAGAAAATCTTAATGTACCTTAGAACGAAGTCAATTTAAATAAAATAACCAATTAAATACGTTTACTTTATTGCTTAGCCATATTTTAGAGTAGTGTACACAGTGCAGGCCCTGGCTCCATATATTGATGAAACGTCTCTTTTAAAAATGAATTTCTCAAAATTGGGGGCATATAAAAATGATTTTTTTTTGTTCAGAAATTATATATCTGGAGATCTCTACCCGAATATATTCAATATGTGTTGATTGGATTTATTGATGAATAAAAAACCAAGCTCCATATAAAAAGGTCTATATAAGGGTATATATAAGGGTAAAGGGTATATAAGGTCTGTGGGGCGATGTTCCAAAGAGGTTGTTCTCCTCTGGGCACCCCTACTCAGAGGCAGACCCGGGGCGGCATAGGCGTGGCACTCCGACCCCCCCTGACGTCCAGGGAGCTCCAGGGCTTCGATCGTTGGGGTTAGGTTAGGTTTTTTTTTTTTTTTTTTTTTTTGTTTTGGCTCCAACTTTCCTTCGACTAAGTGTCGAAGACCTTTTTTTGCTTTATTTTTGATTTTATTTTATATTTTTATTCAATTATTGGTTATTCCAATTTCCCGATTCTATTCTCTATTAATTCTTTTCATTTTATGTATATTCAATTATTGTTATTGTTCCTTTTAATATAAATGTTGTCATTATTACTTACTTCAGGTTTGAGATTTAACTTTTGCTTATTTATGTACCTATCATATTATTTTTACTATTGTTATTGCTGATGATTATTATTCTCTGTTATTATTGTATTCAAATTGAATTCAGTTTAAAACTAAATTAGGATAAATCCAGTTATTGTTTTATTTGACATATTATTGTTATCAATTATTATAACAATAACTGCCCACCTGTTCATAACTGCTCATAAATAATTACCGATACCGATAATTATTTTTGTCTTTACAAAGATAAGATCGGTAGACTTTTGTATTTTTTGAATTTTTATAAATATATATATTCTTAAATTGTTGTTAAATTAAGGATTAATTGTTGTTAAATTAATTGTTGTTTATTTTTATTTAGTTGTAATTCAATTATTCATATATAACTATTTATTTCTAATGGCTGCTATCTTGGCGACCTGGCCCGCAAAAGCAAGAAAATGCTCTCTCGTTTTCTTGTCTGCCAAGATTTCTCGAAGAGCTTGTTGATCCAGTTTTTGCTGGTTAGGTTAGGTTAGGTTAGGTTAGGTTCCACGGACCTGCTGGGGTGTCCCAGTGGGCGGAGAGGTGAACTCCGACGTGGCGCGTCCCCGGGTGGCGGATAGGGGGTTCCGGTGTGCCGACAACCTCCAAGCGGGGGTTGTCGGCACACTGGCGCGGACCAAACACTGGGGGGGTTTAGGGGGGGGTTAGCTTCTCCGCGCGTCCCTTTGACTGAGCAAAGGGCGCAGTGGATGGAGCAGGGATGGGAGCTCGGAACCCACGTGGTCACTCGTGACTCGTGGACTGAGGGTCTTGGCTTAGCCGCCCGGGCCGCGAGGAAGAAAACCTCTTTAAAAAATTACCCGCGGCGTACCACCGAGAGTGATGGGGTTGTGGTTATGTAGTTTACTATGTACCATTTCCCCCGCAACTCTCAATCCCGGCAACATGTTGGTGGCGAGGGGGACTCGACCATGTGCCATTATCATGGCTACACACGACATGGTCGACTCACCTCGCTACCGTTCGGCATGTATGGTCAGGACTGAGGCCGCTCAGGGAAGGAGGAGAGGAAGAAAACCTCTGTAAAAAATAACAACGGCGTAACACCGAGAGTGATGGGGTGGTGGTGGGACCACCGCCTCCGCAACTCTCTATCCCGACAACATTTAGGTGGCAAAAGCGACTCGATCGTGAATAAGCATGATTGACTCGCCTAGCTACCTTGTGTATGGTCCGGAGGCCGTTCAGTGGGATCGGTGTGAGGCCGATCCCACTCTGGGAAGGAGGAGAGGAAGAAAACCTCTGTAAAAAATAATGCGGCGTAACACCGAGAGTGATGGGGTGGTGGTGGGACCACCGCCTCCGCAACTCTCTATCCCGACAACATTTAGGTGGCAACAGCGACTCGATCGTGTAGCCGCATGATTGACTCGCCTAGCTACCTTGTGTATGGTCCGGAGGCTGCTGAGTGGGATCGGAGCGAGGCCGATCCCGCTCTGGGAAGGTGGCGGTGCTGCGGGTTGTTGGTATCGACAGCTGCGCACCGCCTGCCCCGTGAGGGGGGCGAGCGGTAGCCCCTGCCGAGTGACAGGGGACTTTTCGGGTCCGTGGGTGGTCGGAGCGGGGTTCCGGCTGCTCGTTAGCGGATCCGGGATGGCGGCGGCACTCCAGGCAAGTGCCGCCGTGAGCTCCGCGCACTTTGTGCGCGGGTTCTGGTCGTGGCTATGGTTACCATTCCCGGGATTGTGCTCCACACAACAGGCAAAATGCGAGAGGGGCACCGGTGCGTTCCATTGGAGATCCCGGAGCCCCTTGACATGCATGGAGGCTGGCCAACGTGGTGGTTTTAGTCGGTAAGAGTCCGACATACCCTTTCTTTTGCCCCCGCAAAAGGAGGGATCCATGAGGATTTCCCCACGTTAAAAAAAAAAAAAAAAAAAAAGGTTGGTGTGCTAGGTCGGATAACCTCCTCGTGGTGCACCCTGGTAACATCATGAAACAGTTCTGCTGAGTTTGGCAGAAATGTTTCATGATGGCCAATAATCCGACACGGTGGGCCTCTCCGCGCGCTATGATTAGCATAGGGCGCAGGATGAGGTGGAGTTAGGCGCATGGGCGCCCGAGGTGGTCTGGAGTCCACAAGTGGACTGAGGACGGACTGGCTAGAGCCAGTGGTTGGCGGACTGGGCGGTACTAACACCATCGTTCAGTTGCGTCGAGAGGAGTCTAGCTAACTTCTCTGCCGGTCTGTATTACTTGCTTCAGAGACCCCCGTTGTAGCGTAAGGGGGTATGTCGCAGTAATACGGGCCGAAGGGCGGTTGCCTTAATTGGCCGTCGCTAGAGGTAGGATCCTTGATACAAAAAACCGGTGAAGGAAAACACGTTAACACCCTGGGAGAACCGGGCGCAACTCCTTAGTATATAGCCTTACCCGGGTACAGGGGGCACTGCTCGGGTGGACTTTTTATTTCCCCCATACTCGTGGGATTTATTATGAAATCTTTTAATAATGAAAAAAAAATCGAAGAGGGCCGCAAGGCCGTAGTTATGTTGGAGCGCGTGGAAGCAGTGGCTTTGCGCGAGGAGGAAGAACTGCGTAAGCAGGTCCTTGAGAGTGGCGCACCTGGTGCGTGTGAGAGTGAGGAGAGGCCTCGATCTCGGCTGAGACAAAGGGTGTCGGAGTCAGAGTGCTCTGACGTCAGCGTTCGGGACCGCTCGGACTCCGACGTCAGTGTGAGGTCGGCGTCGCCGAGTTCTTCGAAAGGACTGTGGCGAAAACGTCCCAGCAGCATGGAGGCAGACATGGAGGGTGCGTCGGCATCCAAAGTGGCTCCAAGGGGACGTCGTGGGCGTGGTGGGCGTGGTCGCCCTGTTACGACAGGAGATTACGCTGGGCTAGCCGAGGCTCAGGCTGCTCTCAATGCGGCCAAAGCCGAAGACATTCGGCTTCAGGCGGAGCAGGAGCTGGCTGAGGAGAACAGGCGGAAGATGGAGGCGGTAAGGAACACTTTCCGCAAGTTCCCTACCGTCCCGGTTATGGGTGAAGAACTGGCTGCAGACCTTGAGAGGCACGTGTTGGATTCTTTGGCGACCATCCAGAAAGTCGCCAAGGGATCCGGAAATCTTAAGGGGACCTTTGTTAAGGGTCTCAACGACGCGGCGGAGACCATACGGGTCTCTTTTGCGGAGCTCAGGTCCAGATCAGCGTCCGAGGAGGTGCTGCGGCTGGAGGCGACTAACAGGAGGCTCTCGGCTGAGCTGCAGGACCTCCGAAGGGAGGTGGCAGAGCTGAGGGCTTCGGTCCCGTCTACGGCCCCGGCCCCAGCTTCGGCCCCGGCCCCGAAGCTTGAGTCGGTTTTGAGGGAGATCATGGTGCACGTGGGTACCATGATTAACGCCCGTTTTGAAGGCCTGGAGTCGAGGCTCCTGCCGGAGGAGCGCATCCGACCGACGCTTGCTGCCGACAGGCGCAACGCAGAGAAGACAGCGAAGGGCGCCAGGGTGGAGGCTGCTCCTCCCGTGGCTGCCCCTAGCAAAGCCCCAAAGGGTCCTAAGGGCCCTGCCGCCCCAGCGGCTGGTCCAGCTGCATCACCACCACCACCCTCTCCTTCGCAGGAGGCGTGGAATACGGTGACCAGGCGGGGGAAGAAGAAGGCGCGAGAGGCCCCCCCAGCACGGGAGGCCCCACCAGCGAGATCCGCCGCGTCAAAGGCAGCCCCTAAGCCTGCACCGAGGCCGAAAAGTGGGGCTACTAAGTTACGACCCCCCCGCACAGCAGCCGTGGTAATCACGCTACTGCCGGGAGCGGAGGAGAAGGGCTTGTCCTACGCCAAGGTCTTGGCGGAGGCAAAGAGCCGCATTAGCCTTGGGGCTCTAGGGGTGCCACCCCTTAGGATGAGGACTGCGGCCACCGGGGCTCGCATATTAGAGATCTCCGGGGCCGAAAAGGATGCGAAGGCTGACTCTCTAGCAGCAAAGCTGAGTGAGGTCTTTGAGGTGGCGGCAGAGTCCGTCCGAATATCGAGGCCTAGTATGACCTGCGATCTGCGGGTGAGTGGCCTCGACGACTCCGTCACCACCTCGGAGTTGGTGGAAGAGCTCGCTAAGGCTGGAGGATGCAGTTCGTCGGACATAAAGTCCGGCGAAATTCGTAAGGGTGCGGCGGGAATGGGCACGGTGTTTGTGCGGTGCCCATTAACGGCCGCCAAAAAGGTGGTGGCAAGTGGTGGTCGATTATTGGTGGGATGGGTGGCAGCGCAGGTCCAACTATTGGATGCGCGCCCCCGCCGCTGTTTTCGCTGCCTTGCGCTGGGTCATGTTCGGGCCCAGTGCAAGTCGGAGGTGGATCGCAGTGATGAATGCCATCGCTGCGGAATTAAGGGCCACAAGGCCAACGTCTGTTCAGGCGCCCCGCACTGCACTCTCTGTGCGGCAGCGGGAAAAGCGGCTGACCACCTCTCCGGGGGTAAGGCATGTGCCAAGCCCCCGACTAAGACAGGTGCGAGAAGGAGAAAGACTGGGACTGAGGCCAAGGCCAAGTCCAAGCCAACTCGCCCCGCAAAGGAGCCGGCGATGAACATGGAGGAAAGTTAGTATGTTCCTTACATTCCTCCAGGCGAACATCAACCACTCCGCAAGGGCTCAGGATCTTTTACTCCAGACCCTGGCGGAGCGGTTGATAAATGTCGCGGTAGTTGGCGAACCCTATCGGGTCCCGTCCAGGATAGACTGGGTTGGAGATCTTGACGGCTTGGTGGCGATCACCACGCAGTCGCCTGTCCATTCTCCTCCATTTGAAGGAGTAGTTAGGGGGAGAGGACTGGTCGCTGCGCAGGTTGGTGAGGTGGTGGTCGTGGGGGTATATTTTTCTCCAAACCGCGTCCTCGCCGAGTTCGAGACGTTTCTCGACGAGGTGGGGGCCCTGGTTGGACAGAGTCGACCCCGGCCAGTGCTCGTTGTCGGAGATCTCAACGCCAAATCACTCATACCAAATCACTGGCGTGGGGATCTTCGAGGACGGATGCAAGGGGTGTAGCCGTTGGAGAGTGGCTGGTGGGGGCGGGCCTGTGCATTATTAACAGGGGGTCGACGGACACGTGTGTGCGACGGAGTGGCGGATCAGTAATCGATGTCACATTCGCCACTCCCGAGATCGCACCGCGTGTTCGGGACTGGGAGGTTCTGGTGGACGAGGAGACGCTGTCCGACCACAGATATATTCGGTTTAGCCTCTCCCCGTCCTCGACGGTCACACGGGCCTTCCCGCCTTTGGCGAACGGTCCACGGTGGGTGCTCGGCCGGCTCGAGAGAGAAGTGCTGAGGGAGGCGGCCATAGTCCAGTCGTGGAATGCCCCTTCATCGGAGCCGGTGGACCTGGACGTGGACGCCGATAACCTGTGCAGGGCCATGACACATGTCTGCGACGCCGCCATGCCCCGCGCGGGGGCGCCGCATCGCCGCCGCCAAGTCTACTGGTGGTCGGACCAAATTGCCGAGCTGAGACGCCGCTGTGTAGCCAAACGTAGGGTTTACCAGCGGTACAGAAGGAGGAGGCACCAGGAGGAGGCCGAAGCGGACACCCTTTATGTCTCGTACAGAGAGGCGTCCAAGGCCCTCCGCATAGCCATAACTGAGGCAAAGGCGGGGGCCTGGCTGCTGCTGCTGGAGTCCCTGGAGCGGGACCCATGGGGAAGGCCATATAGGCTAGCGAGGCAGAAACTTCGCCCCTGGGCTCCCCCCATCACAAGCACTTTACGGCCTCCGGTTCTTCGGAGGGTGATCGAGGGACTGTTCCCAGGTAGCCCGGGAGCTGATTTTGTCCCTCTTACCATGGTGCCGCCTCAAGGGGCGTTGGAGGAGGATGAGGTGCCTGAGACTTCCGAAGCGGAGTTGGGTGCCGCGGTCCTGCGGATGAGGGCCAAGAATACGGCGCCGGGACCCGATGGGATTCCGGGTCGCGCGTGGGCACTGGCCCAGGATGCCCTTGCACCCCGCATCCGGGACCTCTTCGACCGCTGTATGCGGGAGGGGAGGTTCCCGGTGCGATGGAAGGCTGGCCGGCTCGTCCTGCTCCGGAAGGAGGGACGCCCGGTCAACGAGTCCGGGGGCTATCGCCCAATTGTGCTGCTTGATGAGGCGGGCAAGCTCCTCGAGAGAGTTGTAGCTGCCCGCCTTGTCAAACACCTGGAGCAGGTGGGACCTGACCTGGCTGACGCCCAGTTCGGATTCCGGAGAGGTCGCTCGACGGTGGATGCAATTTCTTACGTCCGCTACCTCTCCGAGGAGGCGTGCTCCAGTGGCGGGGTGTTGCTGGCGGTGTCACTCGACATCGCCAATGCATTTAACACTCTCCCGTGGAACACGATTTTAGAGGCGCTGAGGTACCACAGGGTACCCCAGTACCTTCAGAGTCTCATCGGGGACTACCTCTCAGATAGGGAGGTAGTCTACCCGACGGAGGATGGAGTGGGCCGGAGCCCGGTTGCACGAGGGGTTCCGCAGGGGTCTGTAATGGGCCCCCTGCTATGGAACATAGGGTACGACTGGGTGCTTAGGGCCGCTAACCTCGATGGCGTCGACGTAGTCTGCTACGCCGACGACACTTTGGTTACCGCCCGGGGAACGAGCTACAGAGAGGCGTCCCTGCTGGCCACCGCTGGGGTGGCTGCGGTCGTGGCTAGGATCCGGCGGCTGGGCCTGGAGGTCGCGCTTAGCAAATCCGAGGCCATCTGCTTTTATGGTCCTCGGAGGGCGCCACCTGCAGGCTCCATCATTGTGGTGGGGGGAGTCTCCATAGCTGTGCGAACGACGCTAAAATATCTTGGCGTCTTACTGCACAGCAAGTGGAGATTCGGGCCCCACCTTGAAGAGTTGGCTCCGAGGCTCGTAAGGACGGCCGCCTCTTTAGGCCGCCTCCTTCCGAACCTCGGAGGTGGAGGAGGGAGCTGCCGCCGCCTTTATATGGCGGTGGTACGCTCAATGGCCCTCTATGGGGCTCCTGTGTGGGCGGGCAAACTCAACTCGAGGGAGACCGCCGTCTTAAATAGGGCCCAGAGGGTCATGGCGGTGAGAGTGTGTCGGGGATACCGCACTCTCTCGCATGAGGTGGCCTGCGTACTTGCAGGCTCACTTCCCTGGGAAATGGAGGCCGAGGTTCTGTCCTCGGTCTATTGGCGCAGGAGGCGGGCCCGCGAGGAGGACCTTCGGCCTGTGGCGCGGGAGGTTTTGCAGTGGCGTATGGATGCCAGGGAAGAAGCCCTGGCGTCCTGGAGTAGGCGGCTGGCCCTCGCCAACCCTCGTCGGGGTGCTGGGGCCAGCAGGCTGATAGAAGCGGTTCAGCCCATTTTGTTGGAGTGGGTGAATCGGGAGCACGGGGCGCTTACTTTCCGGCTGACGCAGGTCCTCACGGGGCATGGATGCTTTGGGAGGTACCTGTGCAACGTTGCCCGAAGGGAAGCTTCCCCGGTATGCCACCAGTGCGGCTGCTTGGAGGAGACGGCGCAGCACGTTCTGGAGGACCTGGGGCGATGGATGTGGGGCCATCCGTCGCTCCCTAGAGTAAAGGTCCTCCGAGAGTGGGATGACGCGCTGGATGTCCCGGTGCGTCGCCGGAGCCGAATGGGGGGGTCCTCCCCTCCCGAGGCGGGTCCGCCCTGTTGTTGTTAGGGCGGACGTCGGTGGATGGGGCTGCGCGGAGTGTGAAAACGGACCCGCGGCCTCATCTACAATCGTGGAAGAGGGACATCGTGAGGTTTTAGTCGGTAGTGCCGTTTTTTAGGCGAGCCCGACATACCCCGCCCGCTTCCCCAGCGGGCGGGGATGCGTAAATGCATTTCCTCACGTTAAAAATAAAAAAAAAATAAAAAAAAAAGAAAAGGTTAGGTTAGGTTAGGTTTTTTTTTTTTTTTTTTTTTTTTTTTTTTTTTCCGGAACTCTTTTTCCTGTTGCTTTAATATTGCAACAACATTTATTACTGCCAATTTACCTATTACAAGAGAGCAAAAAGTACTCCCGCAAATCAAATTTACCTAATATATTTCCAAACAACTAATTTCAAAAATCCAATATAATTAACTTTGGGTAAAATAAAAACAAAACACATGATCTTCTAAGTTTACAAGGATATAAACTCGAAGACCACGTTCACATATTTAATCACAATTAAACAAATTTTTAAAACTTAGTGCAATTATCAAATAAAAAATAAACAAAATAAAGTAATTTCATAACATACAAAACAATAAAATAAATCATGAAAAAAACACTTAAACAAAAATAACACTCAATGCTATCATGTCTAGTCTCACTAACTAAATTAAATTTCTAAAACATCATTTCCTAAAAATATATTACAATAGTATACCCAAATGCAATTAATAAATTCAATGTAATTATTATAATATTTAATTTTACAAGAATACATAGTTCAGTAGTTTTTATAACGATTTAAGGACCCCTTGCAAAATAAGCAATTTATTTAAATATTCAACTGAATTTAAATTCTATTCTTTTAAATAAAATATACCTTTTACCTAAACTTATGATGATTCCATAATTAGATCAATTCCCAATAGAAACTCAAGCTAGAATAGCAATGATATTCAAGCTCAGTCACATTCCACAAAAAATTTAAAAACAATAAAAGTTGGTATTTCGAACTAGAACAATAATGACAAACAATGCCATCCCTGTCTAGCCACATTCTATTTATCAACAAAACAAATCAGATCATTAACTGTTAGCATCAAACAATTTCAATCAATATAAAATACTTATTATAAATATGAAACCCCAAAGCTCAGAATTTACCCAAAAATACATCTAAATATTACCCCATTACCAATAATTAAATTTAAACCATTATAAAAATCCAATTTAAAATCACAATATAGCAAACAAAACCGCAAACATTATAATCTTATGTTGGCTATAGATGCACAATAACTTGAAACGCAGTGCGTACTGAAACTACGCAGTGCGTCTGCAAAGCGAATAAACAAAGCTGTCACTGCCAAATGAAATGTCACTGTGCATTGTGTCAAATCTGTTTTTCGCTCTAGCGGTTAACTACTTTTATTTTACATAATTTTGTTTGTTTACTGTTTGTTTTGCGTTACCTGTGCAGGCTGAAATAATTATATGTTACACAAAAACAAACAATGAGACGTAAGTGGTTAGGTTAGGTTAGGTTAGGTTAGGTTAGGTTGGGGTGCTAGGTCGGATAACCTCCTCGTGGTGCACCCTGGTAACATCATGAAACAGTTCTGCTGAGTTTGGCAGAAATGTTTCATGATGGCCAATAATCCGACACGGTGGGCCTCTCCGCGCGCTATGATTTGCATAGGGCGCAGGATGAGGTGGAGTTAGGCGCATGGGCGCCCGAGGTGGTCTGGAGTCCACAAGTGGACTGAGGACGGACTGGCGAGAGCCAGTGGTTGGCGGACTGGGCGGTACTAACACCATCGTTCAGTTGCGTCGAGAGGAGTCTAGCTAACTTCTCTGCCGGTCTGTATTACTTGCTTCAGAGACCCCCGTTGTAGCGTAAGGGGGTATGTCGCAGTAATACGGGCCGAAGGGCGGTTGCCTTAATTGGCCGTCGCTAGAGGTAGGATCCTTGATACAAAAAACCGGTGAAGGAAAACACGTTAACACCCTGGGAGAACCGGGCGCAACTCTTTAGTATATAGCCTTACCCGGGTACAGGGGGCACTGCTCGGGTGGACTTTTTATTTCCCCCATACTCGTGGGATTTATTATGAAATCTTTTAATAATGAAAAACAAATCGAAGAGGGCCGCAAGGCCGTAGTTATGTTGGAGCGCGTGGAAGCAGTGGCTTTGCGCGAGGAGGAAGAACTGCGTAAGCAGGTCCTCGAGAGTGGCGCACCTGGTGCGTGTGAGAGTGAGGAGAGGCCTCGATCTCGGCTGAGACAGAGGGTGTCGGAGTCGGAGTGCTCTGACGTCAGCGTTCGGGACCGCTCGGACTCCGACGTCAGTGTGAGGTCGGCGTCGCCGAGTTCTTCGAAAGGACTGTGGCGAAAACGTCCCAGCAGCATGGAGGCAGACATGGAGGGTGCGTCGGCATCCAAAGTGGCTCCAAGGGGACGTCGTGGGCGTGGTGGGCGTGGTCGCCCTGTTACGACAGGAGATTACGCTGGGCTAGCCGAGGCTCAGGCTGCTCTCAATGCGGCCAAAGCCGAAGACATTCGGCTCCAGGCGGAGCAGGAGCTGGCTGAGGAGAACAGGCGGAAGATGGAGGCGGTACGGAACACTTTCCGCAAGTTCCCTACCGTCCCGGTTATGAGTGAAGAACTGGCTGCAGACCTTGAGAGGCACGTGTCGGATTCTTTGGCGACAATCCAGAAAGTCGCCAAGGGATCCGGAAATCTTAAGGGGACCTTTGTTAAGGGTCTCAACGACGCGGCGGAGACCATAAGGGTCTCTTTCGCGGAGCTGCGGTCCCGATCAGCGAACGAGGAGGTGTTGCGGCTTGAGGCTGCCAACAGGAGGCTCTCAGCTGAGCTGCAGGACCTCCGAAGGGAGGTGGCAGAACTGAGGGCCGCCGTCCCGGCCCCGGCTCCGGCCCCGGCCCCGTCTACGGCCCTGGCCCCATCTTCAGCCCCGGCCCCGGAACTTGAGGTGGTTTTGAGGGAGATCATGGTGCACGTGGGTACCATGATTAACGCCCGTTTTGAAGGCCTGGAGTCGAGGCTCCTGCCGGAGGAGCGCATCCGACCGACGCTTGCTGCCGACAGGCGCAATGCAGAGAAGACAGCGAAGGGCGCCAGGGTGGAGGCTGCTCCTCCCGTGGCTGCCCCTAGCAAAGCCCCAAAGGGTCCCAAGGGCCCTGCCGCCCCAGTGGCTGGTCCAGCTGCACCACCGCCACCTCCACCTTCGCAGGAGCCGTGGAATACGGTGACTAGGCGGGGGAAGAAGAAGGCGCGAGAGGCCCCTCCAGCACGGGAGGCCCCACCAGCGAGACCTGCCGCATCAAAGGCAGCACCTAAGCCTGCACCGGGACAGAAAACTGGGGCCAATAAACTACGACCCCCCCGTACAGCAGCCGTGGTAATCACGCTACTGCCGGGAGCGGAGGAGAAGGGCTTGTCCTACGCCAAGGTCTTGGCGGAGGCAAAGAGCCGCATTAGCCTTGGGGCTCTGGGGGTGCCACCCCTTAGGATGAGGACTGCGGCCACCGGGGCTCGCATATTAGAGATCTCCGGGGCCGAAAAGGATACGAAGGCTGACTCTTTAGCGGCAAAGCTGAGTGAGGTCTTTGAGGTGGCGGCAGAGTCTGTCCGAATATCGAGGCCGAGTATGACCTGCGATCTGCGGGTCAGCGGCCTCGACGACTCCGTCACCACCTCGGAGTTGGTGGAAGAGCTCGCCAAGGCTGGAGGATGCAATTCGTCGGACATAAAGTCCGGCGAAATTCGTAAGGGTGCGGCGGGAATGGGCACGGTGTTTGTGCGGTGCCCACTAACGGCAGCCAAAAAGGTGGTGGCAAGTGGTGGTCGGTTGCTGGTGGGATGGGTGGCAGCGCAGGTCCAACTATTGGATGCGCGCCCCCGCCGCTGTTTCCGCTGCCTTGCGCTGGGTCATGTTCGGGCCCAGTGTAAGTCGGAGGTGGATCGCAGCGATGAATGCCATCGCTGCGGAAATAAGGGCCACAAGGCCAACGTCTGTTCAGGCGCCCCGCACTGCACTCTCTGTGCGGCAGCGGGAAAAGCGGCTGACCACCTCTCCGGGGGCAAGGCATGTGCCAAGCCCCCGACCAAGACAGGGGCGAGAAGGAGAAAGACTGGGACTGAGGCGAAGGCCAAGTCCAAGCCAACTCGCCCTGCAAAGGAGTCGGCGATGAACATGGAGGAAAGTTAGTATGTCCCTAACTTTCCTCCAGGCGAACATTAACCACTCCGCCAGGGCCCAGGATCTTTTACTCCAGACCCTGGCGGAGCGGTTGATAAAGGTCGCAGTGGTTGGCGAACCTTATCGGGTCCCGTCCAGGATTGACTGGGTTGGAGATCTGGACGGCTTAGTGGCGATCACCACGCAGTCGCCTGCCCATTCTCCTCCATTCGAAGGAGTAGTTAGGGGGAGGGGATTGGTGGCTGTGCAGGTTGGTGAGGTGGTGGTCGTGGGGGTGTATTTCTCTCCGAACCGCGTCCTCGCTGAGTTCGAGACGTTCCTTGACGAAGTGGGGGCCCTGGTTGGACAGAGTCGACCCCGGCCAGTGCTCGTTGTCGGAGATCTCAACGCTAAATCACTGGCGTGGGGATCTTCGAGGACAGATGCAAGGGGAGAAGCCGTAGGAGAGTGGCTGGTGGGGGCGGGCCTGTGCATTGTAAATAGGGGGTCAACGGACACGTGTGTGCGACGGAGTGGCGGATCAGTAATCGATGTCACATTCGCCACTCCCGAGATCGCACCGCGTGTTCGGGACTGGGAGGTTCTGGTGGACGAGGAGACGCTGTCCGACCACAGATATATTCGGTTTAGCCTCTCCCCGTCCTCGACGGTCACACGGGCCCTCCCGCCTTTGGCGAACGGTCCACGGTGGGTGCTCGGCCGGCTCGAGAGAGAAGTGCTGAGGGAGGCGGCCATAGTCCAGTCGTGGAATGCCCCTTCATCGGAGCCGGTGGACCTGGACGTGGACGCCGATAACCTGTGCAGGGCCATGACACATGTCTGCGACGCCGCCATGCCCCGCGCGGGGGCGCCGCATCGCCGCCGCCAAGTCTACTGGTGGTCGGACCAAATTGCCGAGCTGAGACGCCGCTGTGTAGCCAAACGTAGGGTTTACCAGCGGTACAGAAGGAGGAGGCACCAGGAGGAGGCCGAAGCGGACACCCTTTATGTCTCGTACAGAGAGGCGTCCAAGGCCCTCCGCATAGCCATAACTGAGGCAAAGGCGGGGGCCTGGCTGCTGCTGCTGGAGTCCCTGGAGCGGGACCCATGGGGAAGGCCATATAGGCTAGCGAGGCAGAAACTTCGCCCCTGGGCTCCCCCCATCACAAGCACTTTACGGCCTCCGGTTCTTCGGAGGGTGATCGAGGGACTGTTCCCAGGTAGCCCGGGAGCTGATTTTGTCCCTCTTACCATGGTGCCGCCTCAAGGGGCGTTGGAGGAGGATGAGGTGCCTGAGACCTCCGAAGCGGAGTTGGGTGCCGCGGTCCTGCGGATGAGGGCCAAGAACACGGCGCCGGGACCCGATGGGATTCCGGGTCGCGCGTGGGCACTGGCCCAGGATGCCCTTGCACCCCGCATCCGGGACCTCTTCGACCGCTGTATGCGGGAGGGGAGGTTCCCGGTGCGATGGAAGGCTGGCCGGCTCGTCCTGCTCCGGAAGGAGGGACGCCCGGTCAACGAGCCCGGGGGCTATCGCCCAATTGTGCTGCTTGATGAGGCGGGCAAGCTCCTCGAGAGAGTTGTAGCTGCCCGCCTTGTCAAACACCTGGAGCAGGTGGGACCTGACCTGGCTGACGCCCAGTTCGGATTCCGGAGAGGTCGCTCGACGGTGGATGCAATTTCCTACGTCCGCGACCTCTCCGAGGAGGCGTGCTCCAGTGGCGGGGTGTTGCTGGCGGTGTCACTCGACATCGCCAATGCATTTAACACTCTCCCGTGGAACACGATTTTAGAGGCGCTGAGGTACCACAGGGTACCCCAGTACCTTCAGAGTCTCATCGGGGACTACCTCTCAGATAGAGAGGTAGTCTACCCGACGGAAGATGGAGTGGGCCGGAGCCCGGTTGCACGAGGGGTTCCGCAGGGGTCTGTAATGGGCCCCCTGCTATGGAACATAGGATACGACTGGGTGCTTAGGGCCGCTAACCTCGATGGCGTCGACGTAGTCTGCTACGCCGACGACACTTTGGTTACCGCCCGGGGAACGAGCTACAGAGAGGCGTCCCTGCTGGCCACCGCTGGGGTGGCTGCGGTCGTGGCTAGGATCCGGCGGCTGGGCCTGGAGGTCGCGCTTAGCAAATCCGAGGCCATCTGCTTTTATGGTCCTCGGAGGGCGCCACCTGCAGGCTCCATCATTGTGGTGGGGGGAGTCTCCATAGCTGTGCGAACGACGCTAAAATATCTTGGCGTCTTACTGCACAGCAAGTGGAGATTCGGGCCCCACCTTGAAGAGTTGGCTCCGAGGCTCGTAAGGACGGCCGCCTCTTTAGGCCGCCTCCTTCCGAACCTCGGAGGTGGAGGAGGGAGCTGCCGCCGCCTTTATATGGCGGTGGTACGCTCAATGGCCCTCTACGGGGCTCCTGTGTGGGCGGGCAAACTCAACTCGAGGGAGACCGCCGTCTTAAATAGGGCTCAGAGGGTCATGGCGGTGAGAGTGTGTCGGGGATACCGCACTCTCTCGCATGAGGTGGCCTGCGTACTTGCAGGCTCACTTCCCTGGGAAATGGAGGCCGAGGTTCTGTCCTCGGTCTATTGGCGCAGGAGGCGGGCCCGCGAGGAGGACCTTCGGCCTGTGGCGCGGGAGGTTTTGCAGTGGCGTATGGATGCCAGGGAAGAAGCCCTGGCGTCCTGGAGTAGGCGGCTGGCCCTCGCCAACCCTCGTCGGGGTGCTGGGGCCAGCCGGCTGATAGAAGCGGTTCAGCCCATTTTGTTGGAGTGGGTGAATCGGGAGCACGGGGCGCTTACCTTCCGGATGACGCAGGTCCTCACGGGGCATGGATGCTTTGGGAGGTACCTGTGCAACGTTGCCCGAAGGGAAGCTTCCCCGGTATGCCACCAGTGCGGCTGCTTGGAGGAGACGGCGCAGCACGTTCTGGAGGCATGCTCCGGGGCGGAGGGACCGCGGCAAACTCTAGTCGCGGTCGTGGGGGCGGACCTCTCGTTGCCGACCATCTTACTTAATATGGTCCAAGACGAGGGGTCCTGGGAGGCGGTGGTCTCTTTCTGCGAGGTGGTGATGGCGCAGAGGGAGACGGAAGAGCGCGAAAGGGAGAGAGATTCTCTCGCTCTCCCGCTCCGGAGGGCGCGGACACGGAGGCGAGCTAGTCGAGCTCGCACTCCGTCTCCGCTTGGAGGGCCTGGGGCGATGGATGTGGGGCCATCCGTCGCTCCCTAGAGTAAAGGTCCTCCGAGAGTGGGATGACGCGCTGGATGTCCCGGTGCGTCGCCGGAGCCGAATGGGGGGGTCCTCCCCTCCCGAGGCGGGTCCGCCCTGTTGTTGTTAGGGCGGACGTCGGTGGATGGGGCTGCGCGGAGTGTGAAAACGGACCCGCGGCCTCATCTACAATCGTGGAAGAGGGACATCGTGAGGTTTTAGTCGGTAGTGCCGTTTTTTAGGCGAGCCCGACATACCCCGCCCGCTTCCCCAGCGGGCGGGGATGCGTAAATGCATTTCCTCACGTTAAAAATAAAAAAAAAATAAAAAAAAAAGAAAAGGTTAGGTTAGGTTAGGTTTTTTTTTTTTTTTTTTTTTTTTTTTTTTTTTCCGGAACTCTTTTTCCTGTTGCTTTAATATTGCAACAACATTTATTACTGCCAATTTACCTATTACAAGAGAGCAAAAAGTACTCCCGCAAATCAAATTTACCTAATATATTTCCAAACAACTAATTTCAAAAATCCAATATAATTAACTTTGGGTAAAATAAAAACAAAACACATGATCTTCTAAGTTTACAAGGATATAAACTCGAAGACCACGTTCACATATTTAATCACAATTAAACAAATTTTTAAAACTTAGTGCAATTATCAAATAAAAAATAAACAAAATAAAGTAATTTCATAACATACAAAACAATAAAATAAATCATGAAAAAAACACTTAAACAAAAATAACACTCAATGCTATCATGTCTAGTCTCACTAACTAAATTAAATTTCTAAAACATCATTTCCTAAAAATATATTACAATAGTATACCCAAATGCAATTAATAAATTCAATGTAATTATTATAATATTTAATTTTACAAGAATACATAGTTCAGTAGTTTTTATAACGATTTAAGGACCCCTTGCAAAATAAGCAATTTATTTAAATATTCAACTGAATTTAAATTCTATTCTTTTAAATAAAATATACCTTTTACCTAAACTTATGATGATTCCATAATTAGATCAATTCCCAATAGAAACTCAAGCTAGAATAGCAATGATATTCAAGCTCAGTCACATTCCACAAAAAATTTAAAAACAATAAAAGTTGGTATTTCGAACTAGAACAATAATGACAAACAATGCCATCCCTGTCTAGCCACATTCTATTTATCAACAAAACAAATCAGATCATTAACTGTTAGCATCAAACAATTTCAATCAATATAAAATACTTATTATAAATATGAAACCCCAAAGCTCAGAATTTACCCAAAAATACATCTAAATATTACCCCATTACCAATAATTAAATTTAAACCATTATAAAAATCCAATTTAAAATCACAATATAGCAAACAAAACCGCAAACATTATAATCTTATGTTGGCTATAGATGCACAATAACTTGAAACGCAGTGCGTACTGAAACTACGCAGTGCGTCTGCAAAGCGAATAAACAAAGCTGTCACTGCCAAATGAAATGTCACTGTGCATTGTGTCAAATCTGTTTTTCGCTCTAGCGGTTAACTACTTTTATTTTACATAATTTTGTTTGTTTACTGTTTGTTTTGCGTTACCTGTGCAGGCTGAAATAATTATATGTTACACAAAAACAAACAATGAGACGTAAGTGGTTAGGTTAGGTTAGGTTAGGTTAGGTTAGGTTGGGGTGCTAGGTCGGATAACCTCCTCGTGGTGCACCCTGGTAACATCATGAAACAGTTCTGCTGAGTTTGGCAGAAATGTTTCATGATGGCCAATAATCCGACACGGTGGGCCTCTCCGCGCGCTATGATTTGCATAGGGCGCAGGATGAGGTGGAGTTAGGCGCATGGGCGCCCGAGGTGGTCTGGAGTCCACAAGTGGACTGAGGACGGACTGGCGAGAGCCAGTGGTTGGCGGACTGGGCGGTACTAACACCATCGTTCAGTTGCGTCGAGAGGAGTCTAGCTAACTTCTCTGCCGGTCTGTATTACTTGCTTCAGAGACCCCCGTTGTAGCGTAAGGGGGTATGTCGCAGTAATACGGGCCGAAGGGCGGTTGCCTTAATTGGCCGTCGCTAGAGGTAGGATCCTTGATACAAAAAACCGGTGAAGGAAAACACGTTAACACCCTGGGAGAACCGGGCGCAACTCTTTAGTATATAGCCTTACCCGGGTACAGGGGGCACTGCTCGGGTGGACTTTTTATTTCCCCCATACTCGTGGGATTTATTATGAAATCTTTTAATAATGAAAAACAAATCGAAGAGGGCCGCAAGGCCGTAGTTATGTTGGAGCGCGTGGAAGCAGTGGCTTTGCGCGAGGAGGAAGAACTGCGTAAGCAGGTCCTCGAGAGTGGCGCACCTGGTGCGTGTGAGAGTGAGGAGAGGCCTCGATCTCGGCTGAGACAGAGGGTGTCGGAGTCGGAGTGCTCTGACGTCAGCGTTCGGGACCGCTCGGACTCCGACGTCAGTGTGAGGTCGGCGTCGCCGAGTTCTTCGAAAGGACTGTGGCGAAAACGTCCCAGCAGCATGGAGGCAGACATGGAGGGTGCGTCGGCATCCAAAGTGGCTCCAAGGGGACGTCGTGGGCGTGGTGGGCGTGGTCGCCCTGTTACGACAGGAGATTACGCTGGGCTAGCCGAGGCTCAGGCTGCTCTCAATGCGGCCAAAGCCGAAGACATTCGGCTCCAGGCGGAGCAGGAGCTGGCTGAGGAGAACAGGCGGAAGATGGAGGCGGTACGGAACACTTTCCGCAAGTTCCCTACCGTCCCGGTTATGAGTGAAGAACTGGCTGCAGACCTTGAGAGGCACGTGTCGGATTCTTTGGCGACAATCCAGAAAGTCGCCAAGGGATCCGGAAATCTTAAGGGGACCTTTGTTAAGGGTCTCAACGACGCGGCGGAGACCATAAGGGTCTCTTTCGCGGAGCTGCGGTCCCGATCAGCGAACGAGGAGGTGTTGCGGCTTGAGGCTGCCAACAGGAGGCTCTCAGCTGAGCTGCAGGACCTCCGAAGGGAGGTGGCAGAACTGAGGGCCGCCGTCCCGGCCCCGGCTCCGGCCCCGGCCCCGTCTACGGCCCTGGCCCCATCTTCAGCCCCGGCCCCGGAACTTGAGGTGGTTTTGAGGGAGATCATGGTGCACGTGGGTACCATGATTAACGCCCGTTTTGAAGGCCTGGAGTCGAGGCTCCTGCCGGAGGAGCGCATCCGACCGACGCTTGCTGCCGACAGGCGCAATGCAGAGAAGACAGCGAAGGGCGCCAGGGTGGAGGCTGCTCCTCCCGTGGCTGCCCCTAGCAAAGCCCCAAAGGGTCCCAAGGGCCCTGCCGCCCCAGTGGCTGGTCCAGCTGCACCACCGCCACCTCCACCTTCGCAGGAGCCGTGGAATACGGTGACTAGGCGGGGGAAGAAGAAGGCGCGAGAGGCCCCTCCAGCACGGGAGGCCCCACCAGCGAGACCTGCCGCATCAAAGGCAGCACCTAAGCCTGCACCGGGACAGAAAACTGGGGCCAATAAACTACGACCCCCCCGTACAGCAGCCGTGGTAATCACGCTACTGCCGGGAGCGGAGGAGAAGGGCTTGTCCTACGCCAAGGTCTTGGCGGAGGCAAAGAGCCGCATTAGCCTTGGGGCTCTGGGGGTGCCACCCCTTAGGATGAGGACTGCGGCCACCGGGGCTCGCATATTAGAGATCTCCGGGGCCGAAAAGGATACGAAGGCTGACTCTTTAGCGGCAAAGCTGAGTGAGGTCTTTGAGGTGGCGGCAGAGTCTGTCCGAATATCGAGGCCGAGTATGACCTGCGATCTGCGGGTCAGCGGCCTCGACGACTCCGTCACCACCTCGGAGTTGGTGGAAGAGCTCGCCAAGGCTGGAGGATGCAATTCGTCGGACATAAAGTCCGGCGAAATTCGTAAGGGTGCGGCGGGAATGGGCACGGTGTTTGTGCGGTGCCCACTAACGGCAGCCAAAAAGGTGGTGGCAAGTGGTGGTCGGTTGCTGGTGGGATGGGTGGCAGCGCAGGTCCAACTATTGGATGCGCGCCCCCGCCGCTGTTTCCGCTGCCTTGCGCTGGGTCATGTTCGGGCCCAGTGTAAGTCGGAGGTGGATCGCAGCGATGAATGCCATCGCTGCGGAAATAAGGGCCACAAGGCCAACGTCTGTTCAGGCGCCCCGCACTGCACTCTCTGTGCGGCAGCGGGAAAAGCGGCTGACCACCTCTCCGGGGGCAAGGCATGTGCCAAGCCCCCGACCAAGACAGGGGCGAGAAGGAGAAAGACTGGGACTGAGGCGAAGGCCAAGTCCAAGCCAACTCGCCCCGCAAAGGAGTCGGCGATGAACATGGAGGAAAGTTAGTATGTCCCTAACTTTCCTTCAGGCGAACATTAACCACTCCGCCAGGGCCCAGGATCTTTTACTCCAGACCCTGGCGGAGCGGTTGATAAATGTCGCAGTGGTTGGCGAACCTTATCGGGTCCCGTCCAGGATCGACTGGGTTGGAGATCTGGACGGCTTAGTGGCGATTACTACGCAGTCGCCTGCCCATTCTCCTCCATTCGAAAGAGTAGTTAGGGGGAGAGGACTGGTCGCTGCGCAGGTTGGTGAGGTGGTGGTCGTGGGGGTTTACTTTTCTCCGAACCGCGTCCTCGCCGAGTTCGAGACGTTTCTCGACGAGGTGGGGGCCCTGGTCGGACAGAGTCGACCCCGGCCAGTGCTTGTTGTCGGAGATCTCAACGCCAAATCACTGGCGTGGGGATCTTCGAGGACGGATGCAAGGGGTGAAGCCGTTGGAGAGTGGCTGGTGGGGGCGGGCCTGTGCATTATTAACAGGGGGTCAACGGACACGTGTGTGCGACGGAGTGGCGGATCAGTAATCGATGTCACATTCGCCACTCCCGAGATCGCGCCGCGTGTTCGGGACTGGGAGGTTCTGGTGGACGAGGAGACGCTGTCTGACCACAGATATATTCGGTTTAGCCTCTCCTCGTCCTCGACGGTCACACGGGCCCCCCCGCCTTTGGCGAATGGTCCACGGTGGGTGCTCGGCAGGCTCGAGCGAGAAGTGCTGAGGGAGGCGGCCATAGTCCAGTCGTGGAATTCCCCTTCCTCGGAGCCGGTGGACCTGGACGTGGATGCCGATGACCTGTGCAGGGCCATGGCACACGTCTGTGATGCCGCCATGCCCCGTGCTGGGGCACCGCATCTCCGCCGCCAGGTCTACTGGTGGTCGGAGCAGATTGCTGAGCTGCGACGCCGCTGTGTAGCTAAGCGTAGGAGCTACCAGCGGTACAGAAGGAGGAGGCGCCAGGAGGAGGCCGAAGCGAACGCCCTCTATGTCCTGTATAGAGAGGCGTCCAAGGCCCTCCGCATAGCAATAACAGAGGCAAAGGCGGGGGCCTGGCTGCTGATGCTGGAGTCTCTGGAGCGGGATCCATGGGGTAGGCCATACAGGCTGGCGAGACAGAAACTTCGCCCCTGGGCCCCCCCCATCACAAGTACATTACAGCCTCCGGTCCTCCGGAGGGTGATCGAGGGACTGTTCCCGGGTAGCCCGGGAACCGATTTCGTCCCTCCCGCCATGGTAGCGCCTCAAGGGGCTTTGGAGGAGGATGAGGTGCCCGAGACCTCTGAAGCAGAGTTGGGTGCCGCGGTCCTGCGGATGAGGGCAAAGAACACAGCGCCGGGACCCGATGGAATTCCCGGTCGCGCGTGGGCACTGGCCCAGGACGCCCTTGCGCCCCGCATCCGGGACCTCTTCGACCGCTGTATGCGGGAGGGGAGGTTCCCGGTGCGATGGAAGGCCGGCCGGCTCGTCCTGCTCCGGAAGGAGGGACGCCCGGTTGACGAGCCCGGGGGCTATCGCCCAATTGTGCTGCTTGATGAGGCGGGCAAGCTCCTCGAAAGAGTGGTAGCTGCCCGCCTTGTCAAACACCTGGAGCAGGTGGGACCTGACCTGGCTGACGCCCAGTTTGGATTCCGGAGAGGTCGCTCGACAGTGGATGCTATTTCCTACGTCCGCGACCTCTCCGAGGAGGCGTGCTCCAGTGGCGGGGTGTTGCTGGCGGTGTCACTCGACATCGCCAATGCATTCAACACCCTGCCGTGGAGCACGATTTTAGCGGCGCTGAGGTACCACAGGGTGCCCCAGTACCTCCAACGTCTCATCGGGGACTACCTCTCAAATAGGGAGGTTGTCTACCCTACGGAGGAAGGAGAGGGCCGGAGCCCGGTTTCACGTGGGGTTCCGCAGGGGTCAGTAATGGGCCCCCTGCTATGGAACATAGGGTATGACTGGGTGCTTAGGGCTGCTAACCTCGATGGCGTCAACGTAGTTTGCTACGCTGACGACACCTTGGTTACCGCCCGGGGGATGACTTATAGAGAGGCGTCCCTGCTGGCCACCGCTGCGGTGGCTGCGGTCGTGGCTAGGATCCGGCGGCTGGGCCTGGAGGTCGCGCTTAGCAAATCCGAGGCCATCTGCTTTTATGGTCCTCGGAGGGCGCCACCTGCAGGCTCCATCATTGTGGTAGGGGGAGTCTCCATAGCTGTGCGAACGACGCTAAAATATCTTGGCGTCTTACTGCACAGCAAGTGGAGATTCGGGCCCCACCTTGAAGAGTTAGCTCCGAGGCTCGTAAGGACAGCCGCCTCATTAGGCCGCCTCCTTCCGAACCTCGGAGGTGGAGGTGCGAGCTGCCGCCGCCTTTATATGGCGGTGGTACGCTCAATGGCCCTATATGGTGCTCCTGTGTGGGCGGGCACTCTTAATAAGAGGGAGACCGCTGTCTTAAATAGGGCTCAGAGGGTTATGGCGGTGAGACTGTGTCGGGGATACCGCACTCTCTCGCATGAGGTGGCCTGCGTCCTTGCAGGCTCACTTCCCTGGGAATTGGAGGCCGAGGTTCTGTCCTCGGTCTATTGGCGCAGAAGGCGGGCCTTCGAGGAGGACCTTCGGCCTGTGGCGCGGGAGGTCCTGCAGTGGCGGATGGATGCCAGGGAAGAGGCCCTGTCGTCATGGAGCAGGCGGCTGGCCCTGGCCAACCCTCGTCGAGGTGCTGGGGCCAACCGGTTAATTGAGGCGGTTCAGCCCATTTTGGTGGAGTGGGTGAACCGTGAGCACGGGGTGCTTACCTTCCGGCTGACGCAGATCCTCTCGGGGCATGGATGCTTCGGGAGGTACCTGTGCAACGTTGCCCGAAGGGAAGCTTCCCCGGTATGCCACCAGTGCGGCTGCGCGGAGGAGACGGCGCAGCACGTTTTGGAGACATGCTCCGGGGCGGAGGGACCGCGGCAAACTCTAGTCGCGGTCGTGGGGGCGGACCTCTCGTTGCCGACCATCTTATATAATATGGTCCAAGACGAGGGGTCCTGGGAGGCAGTGGTCTCCTTCTGCGAGGAAGTGATGTCGCAGAGGGAGGCGGAAGAGCGCGAAAGGGAGAGAGATTCTCTCGCTCTCCCGCTCCGGAGGGCGCGGACACGGAGGCGAGCTAGTCGAGCTCGCACCCCGTCTCCGCTTGGAGGGCCTGGGGCGATGGATGTGGGGCCATCCGTCGCTCCCTAGAGTAAAGGTCCTCCGAGAGTGGGGTGACGCGCTGGATGTCCCGGTGCGTCGCTGGAGCCGAATGGGGGGGTCCTCCCCTCCCGAGGCGGGTCCGCCCTGTTGTTGTTAGGGCGGACGTCGGTGGATGGGGCTGCGCGGAGTGTGAAAACGGACCCGCGGCCTCATCTACAATCGTGGAAGAGGGACATCGTGCGGTTTTAGTCGGTAGTGCCGTTTTTTTTAGGCGAGCCCGACATACCCCGCCCGCTTCCCCAGCCGGCGGGGATGCGTAAATGCATTTCCTCACGTTAAAAAAAAAAAAAAAAAAAAAAAAAAAAAAAAAGGTTTTGGGTGTTGGCCATGAAAGCTCTAGGGCCCCGGCTAAGGTGTCTTTATGACGCATGTCTTGTCCAGGGACGCTTTCCTGTACATTGGAAGACGGGCCGACTGGTACTCATTAAGAAGGATGGACGCCCAGCAGATTCACCGTCTGCCTATCGCCCCATCGTTCTTCTGGACGAGGTGGGGAAGCTCTTTGAGCGCATAATCGCAGATCGCCTTAACGGGCACTTGAACTGTGTTGGCCCCGACCTGGATGACAACCAGTTTGGTTTCCGGAGAGGGCGATCGACTGTTGGTGCGATCCTGAAAGTTAAGGCGGTTGCTCAGGAGGCAGTAGCCCGGGGCGAGGTTGTTTTGGCGGTGTCTCTAGATATCGCTAATGCCTTCAACACCTTGCCCTGGAGTTGTATACGGGAAGGTTTAAAATATCATGGTGTTCCGCGATACCTGCGCAATATATTAGGTGACTACCTCAACGAGAGATACATTACATTCAAGGGGCAATCTGGATGGAGCCAGCACAGGATGTCGTGTGGTGTTCCACAGGGTTCAGTACTCGGACCGCTCCTGTGGAACATCGGCTACGATTGGGTATTACGGGGAGCTAATCTTTGGGGTATAAGTGTGACATGTTATGCAGATGACACCCTTGTCACAGCGAGAGGTAAAACTTACCGCGAGGCAGCTATCCTTGCAACTGCAGGGGTGGCCCAAGTGCTTAACAGGATAAGACGACTGGGGCTTGCAGTAGCACTAACAAAGTCCGAAGCGCTTTGCTTTCATGGGCCACGGCAGAAGCCCCCAGCGGGATCTTACTTAGAGGTTAGTGGTGTTCGCATCGGTGTCGAGTCGACGCTTAAGTACTTAGGACTTGTCCTCGATAGCCGATGGGATTTCAACGCCCATTTCACCAGTCTAACGCCCAAACTGATGGGGACTGCGGCTGCTCTAGCGGGGTTGCTTCCTAACATTAAGGGTGCTAAAGTTGGCTGCCGAAGGCTTTACATGGGGATTGTTCGCTCTATGGCTATGTACGGAGCTCCTGTATGGGCTGATACTCTCAGAAGCCAAAATATCGCGTTGCTGCGGAAACCGCAGAGAGCGATGGCACTGAGGATTATTCGGGGATACCGTACAGTCTCTTATGAGGCGGCGTGCGTACTGGCGGGCTCAGTTCCATGGGATCTGGACGCGAGAGGTCTTGCAGTGCTCCACTTTTGGAGGGAGCAGGAAATAGCACGTGGTCAGCGACCTGCGCTTAGAGAAATAGAAGTCCGAAGAGGTAATATCCATAATACCCTTGTGGAGGAGTGGCTCTGTAGACTAGTGCAACCAAGCGCTGGGCAAAGAACGATTGAGGCAATTCGGCCAATATTAAAAGAATGGCTCAAAAGGGAGCATGGGACGTTGACCTTCCGATTGACACAGATACTATCGGGACACGGTTGTTTTTCGAAGTATCTGAGTCGAATCGGAAGAGAACCGAGCACAAATTGCCACCACTGCGCCGGTAATGAGGACACTGCACAGCACACTTTAGAAGAGTGCCCAGCTTGGGTTATCCCCGAACTGAGCTCATGGACACTGTGGGCAATGACTTATCGCTTCCTGCTGTAGTTCATGCTATGGTAGAGAGCGAAGAATGTTGGTTAGCGATGATAACCTTCTGCGATAACGTCGTTACACAGAAGGAAGCTGCAGAAAGGGAAAGGGAGATAACAACCCTCAACCCCATTCGCAGAAAGAGAACTGGGTGTAGGAGGAGGCGTAGCCTCCATGCAATCCGTCCCCCATAACAGAGGCTCAGGTGGCGGCACCGGGGGGTGTCTGCCACCCACTGAGGGGCCTTGAGGTGGCGCGCGCGGAGGTCCCGCGTGCCTCTCATAGAGATGTGCTGGGAAGCCGAAATGCTCCAATTAAATTGACGAGATGGGGCTCTTAGTGAGCCAACGCCGCCGGGGCAGTGGAAGAATGCAAATGCGTACCCACAGCCCCGACACAAGGCGTTCAGAAGGACCCCGATGGTTTTTTAGTCGGTATGCCGTCGGTTGCTAATGTCTCATTAGCATTAGTAGCCGTCGGAGAGCCCGACATACCCCTCCGGCTTCCCCCGAGCCGAAGGGGATGCGTAATGCATTTCTCCATCGTAAAAAAAAAAAAAAAAAAAAAAAAAAAAAAAAAGGTTAGGTTAGGTTAGGTTAGGTTAGGTTAGGTTAGGTTAGGTTAGGTTAGGTTAGGTTAGGTTAGGTTAGGTTAGGTTAGGTTAGGTTAGGTTAGGTTAGGTTAGGTTAGGTTAGGTTAGGTTAGGTTAGGTTAGGTTAGGTTAGGTTTTTTTTTTTTTTTTTTTTTTTTTTTTTTTTCCTACCCGTACCACCATCTCGAAATGGCACTATGTAGGTTGACTGTCTTTCCTCTAACATGATCAGAGACCTTTGTCACTATTTCTTAGGATAGGGAGACGGGGTAAATTAATTTTATTCAAGTTCCCTTAGGAAAAAAGGACCCTTTATGGGTTTTTAACGTCTTAAGCACAATTTTAACTATATTACATTGTGTTTTCTTATTTTCTATCTTTCTTTAAAGTATTCATCTGTAGATTTACATATTTATCTATCTATTACAGTTTAATACTAATAGCTTATTTCTAGGTTAACTTATAAAGGGTTTGCTATTTTACTTATATAATTTCTTAACATATTCACAATACATTATCAGGTTTTAGTTTTCACTTCTTTCTTACACTATTTATATATATTATGCTGACTTATGAAATATATTACAATTAATATATTGTTCAACAAGAGTTGTACATCTTTATTTATTTCTTACAATTACCCTATTTGCTACATTTATACAAAACGAAATGAATTTGTCCCTAGTATTTTTGTCACTTAATAACTCGTTTGCATTTTCGACTGTTACGTTAAGATTAAGTTCCTGTTCAAGCTCGTATCTCTCTTTACCATAGGAGGGGCATTCAAACAAAATGTGTGGGATTGTTTCCGGTATATCAGGTTCGCAGATGCATGATGGGTTTTCCTTACATTTGAACCGGTTCAAATATTCTGAAAACCCACCATGCCCTGTCATGACTTGTGTCAGTGTGCCGGCCGGCTTGATCTTTTTAACCAGTTTAAAGGCTTGTACGGCGTCTGGGAAAAAGATTTTAGTTATGGCAGCCGTGTCACCTGTTTTATATCTTCGATTCCATTCGTCAAGCGTTCCCAAGCGGGTTTGGCGCTTGACGAATGAGATCGGGCATTTGTCGTAGTCAGGTCGCGTCTTGGTCTTTAGGGCTGCGTCTTTTGCCAACTGGTCTGCTCGCTCATTCCCCTCCAACCCTGCATGAGCCCTTATCCAGAACAAAGAAACAGCTTTGTTCTGGTGTTTGCTGGCTCTTAGATTCTTACGAATCTCTACCGCTAAGGGGTGGACGGAGCCCTGGTTCGTTATTGTCTCTAGCGAGGATCTAGAGTCGCTAAATATACCGAATGATGTTTCAGGGCTCTTGAGGACTTCCGTCGTTGCTTTCCATATGGCCAACAATTCCGCTTGATAGACGGTGCAGTGGGACGACAGTTTTAATTTAAGGGATTTGGTTTCGGCACCATTGCTCCATAGAGACAATGCTGCTCCAACCTTACCCTCAATTTTACTGCCGTCCGTGAATATCTTCACTGTTTGGTTGCTGTGGCTATTCACCTGCTCTTGGTCCTCAAGGCATATGAATTGCTGGTCCATATGTTCGGCCGGATGCGGTGTATTCGTGAACGGCACCATTCGTTCTATCTCACTGTCTCCTAGCTCTGGCTGGGGTTCTCCCTTTCTTGCCTCATACAGGGCGGCTGCCTCTTGTATTCGGAGGTCGAGAGGAAGAATCCCAGCCAGAACCAGAGCTGAGTTCAGTGAGACAGTACGATAGGCTTTGCAAAGCTTCTGGGCAAACCCTCTCTGGACCACATTCAGCTGTTTCTGAATGCCCAGTTTTCTTGCTGCTGGCGCCCAGACGCTGGCAGCATACAAAATGACCGGCTCAACCACTGCCACATATATCGTGCGTATTACCTCAGGGTGGAGGCCCCAGCTGATCCTGGCGGCTCTAGATAAGCGTTTGTAAAGGCTCAAAGCCTTATTACAAACGCTCGCTGCATGACTGTTAAAGGTCAGCTTGTCATCGATAATGAGCCCCAGGATCCTAAACTCCTTTGACATGCCGATGTCGATCCCGCCCATTTTCAGGCGTGGGGTGTCGTATTTGAGTTTCCGCGTTAAGACCATCGCATTTGTTTTATGCGGCGCAAATTTTAACTTGTTTTTGACACCCCACTCCTGGACATAGGCGAGAGCGGCATTTGCTTGTCGCTGGACCTCTAATGCCGTAGTCCCGTCAAAAATTAAAACGACATCGTCCGCAAATGCTTGGCAGTAGTCACCACGTTCTTCCAGTCCCTTGAGTAGGGGATCGAGGAGCAAATTCCAAAGAATTGGTCCCCCGATTGATCCCTGGACGCATCCCTTGGTTGTTCCCCTGGTGACTTCTTCGCCTGCATACCTGACCTTCACTTTTCTATTTTCTAGGTAGCTGTCCATGATTCGTCTCAAGTTGAGTGGACACTTTTCATCAGCCAGTCGTAATTTGATAGCGGGCCACCAAGCGCTGTCGAAGGCTCCCTCTATGTCTAGTGATACCATTGTTATTAGTTTCTTCTGTCTCAGCTTTTCGCGTATGTGTTTGATCATGACATAGAGGGAGTCTTCGGTACTCTTTTGGGGCATAAATCCGTACTGGTGCTTGCTGAGTCTTGGGAGTAAGTGCCACTTTAGTCTACCTATAATCATTTTTTCTAAGATCTTCCCCATCACTGGCAGCAGTCCGATTGGCCTATAAGATTTGGGATCCGTGTATGTATCTTTCCCTGGTTTCCTTAGTATTACTACGGTGGCCTCTTTCCAGATCCTTGGGAAGTGGCTTAGTTCCAGGCACTTGTTTGCCAGTGACAGGTAAAGGTCAGGGTCCTTTTCGATTGCGTGCTTGCAGACGTCGGCCGTCAATCCATCTGAACCCGGGGCTTTCTTGGGGTTGAAACCGCTCACAGCGTATTTCAGCTCTTCGAGAGTAAACGGTGGATCATGGTTCTCATCATGCTCCACTTCGTTTACTTGTTCGGCCTTTGTTCTTATACGCTGGTGATCTGGGTTATCTTCCTCTCTTTTGTCCTCGGGGTAGAATGTCTCGGCTAACAGTATTGCCGACGCCTTTTGGTCCAGTACTCTTCCACCCTTTACAAGGGGCAGGTCTTCCTGCCTCTTGGTTATTCTGCCTATAACACGGTATATTCCCTCCCACAGTCCTTCCTTCTCCTGCTTTCCACAAAACTCTTTCCAACTGTCTATTTGTGCTTTCTTTGCTTCAATTTCATATATTTCTTTTGATTGCAGGTACTCTTCGATTATCTTCTCCCTTCGGATCGGCGCGGCGCATCGGATTCTACGCTTCCTGGTGGTGACGTCTTTCTTCAGCCTGGCGAGATCTTCAGACCACCACGGTATGGTAAGTTTACTACTAGTTTTAACTTTAGGTATACTGTTATTACTGGCTTGTGTTATTATGTCTATGTATGATTCTATTTGCTTTTCTAATTCTGTTTTGTCTCTTATGTTTTCTATGTTTACTTTATCAAAATTTTTCTCTTGTAGCAATTGGGCCAGTTTCTCATGAAAGTGGTCCCAATTCGCTTTCTTGCTGTTGTAAATTCTAGTTGTTCTACTGATGTTAATACCTTTCGCTTTTGCTAGTCTTAGTTTGAATGTGATCGCGTTGTGGTCTGAGCTCGTCATGCCGATGTTTACACTCCAGTCTTCCACCAAGTTGAGCGTCTCCGTTGTACACATTGTGATGTCTATGAAGCTAGTGTATCTCTTCTTCCCTCTAATTGTGTCGAATGTGGGAGTGTCTCCTTCGTTGAGTACCTGCATGCCCATCTCCTCTATAGCCCCAGCCATTTCTTCACCCCTGTAGTCCACTACTTCGCTTCCCCACCAAGGGCTCTTCGCATTTGCGTCACCCCCCATTATTATTTTGCACGGTCTAGCTTTCTGTTCGATCTTCTTCAGTTGCTCCAAATATGGCTCTATCTGATGTGGTTCCGGTTCAAGGTAGAACGAAGCTACTATAATCTCCCAAGCACTTGTTCTTAGTTTTACCACTGCGATGTTGGTCGTGGTAAGATCTGGGCATTGGATGACGTCCATTTCGTCGTCGAAAACTGCGATTGCCGCTTTTATGGTTTCGTCTCCTTGGTTTGTGCTCTGGAAGATTCGTACTCCCCTGTAGTCCTTCATTCTACCTATTGCCCCCACATATGGCTCCTGTAGTAGCGCGAAGGCTGCTTTCTTTTCAATAGCCTCAAGCATGAATTCTTGTGTTGCCAGTGCCTTTCTTTGCAAGTTTACTTGGACTATTGAGTAAGCCTTCGCGCAGGTTGGAACAACTGATGTTTTGCCCGGGACCACTTTAGCAGTACGCTACCGTGGCCCGAGCCAGTGCCTCCCACTTTCGGCGGATCGGGCATTCGCTACTGAAAGCGTTGTGGTCCACCCTTTCGATCTTCGCGTGGACGCAGTTCGGGCACGATGGGGCGACGTCTGCTAGCCAGTCGGGGCATTCCGATTTCATATGGGCTCCCCCACAGTGGCTGCACTTTTCCACCGATTCTTTGCAGAATTTTCTGCCATGGCCGTATCCCAGGCATAGTGAGCACTGTACCAGTGGCGACTGGTCTGCCACTCTCACGCGCTGGAGATCGATCTGGACAAATCCTGCATCGGTGAAGCGTCGCCAAATCCTGGGGGAAACCCTCATGATGATGTGATGGGTGTGGGGGTTCCGTGTGCGTTTCTTGTATGCAATTTCCATCTTGCTTTCTTCTCCTCTTCCTTCAAGTAGGTGTTTGTTTTGGTTCCTCAGGGCGCGGAGGACGTCTTCGTCGCTGTTGTAGTTTAAGATGTCCCTGAGGATAACCAGAGGGTTTTTGTTTTTCATTTCCTCAACATGGAGGTGCTTTTCATCCCTTTTGAGCCTTTCCTTAATCTGCTCTCTTTCTTCCACTGTTCTACATCCTACTATTACTTTTCTATCCTTTGCTTTCCTGATCTTTTCTACAGCTATCCCCCCTTCTTTTGCATTTACTACTTTTCTTATTCTATTGAGAACTTCTTCCCCTGTCTCTGTCTCGTCCTTTGCGGTGACCACAACCGAGTGTAGAACTGTCTGTTCAAAAGGCTGTCTTTTGCCAGGCGCCGCTGCTATGCTCGCGTACGTTTGTTTCTCTTGCATCTCTTGGTGTCTTTCTATTGTCTCCTTCAACTTTTCCATCTTGGCGTTGTTTTCTTGTAGTTGTTTTGTGTTCTCTTCTAGTCTTATCATCAGTTCGGTCTCTTGTCTTCCCTTTTCATTTCCCTTTTCCTTCTCTGGTTGTTTTTCGGTCTCTGGTTCTTTGGTTTGGTTCTTCCCTCTTCCTTTTATGTTTTCTGTCTCTTTTACCAACTGGTATAGTCTTTCTATTGAATTCGTGACTTCAGTCTTTATTTCTGCCTTCAAGTTGCGCGAGTTTCCGAGATGTAGTTTGGCTTTCGTCACGCAAGCTTTTGCTTCTGCCAGTCTGTCCGTATATTTCTGCGTCTGTTTAGGTGGTTTAGGTGGACTCGACGCTGTCTCCACCGATGCTTTTCGTCCTCCTATTCTACTTTCTTGGGAGAGCATCGTTTTTTGTTTCAGCTTTGGAGGATCCCCAGATACACCCTTTGATGTAGTCGGGGTATTAGGGTTCGAGGTTGTCTTCCCAGATTCCCAGTCTCCAATGCTCCTCCTGACACTTGGAACCTGGCTCGGTTTCTTTGTTGATCCTTCCTCTGCCAATTTCTTTCCTGTCGAGTTCCCTTTTGGGCTGTTCTCTTCGGCTTTTGTGGTTTTGACGGGTGTACGAATGCCAAACATTTTTATGACGGACGTGTCACACGTTATTTAAATAACAGTAAAAATAAAAAAGAAAAATTAAAATTGTATAAGTTGTAAAAATAAAAGTAAAATAAAATTAATAGAAGATAAACTTCTTAGTCTTAAAAACAAAAGTCTAGTCTTAAGAGTCAATTGTCCTAATGTATATTTCCTAAACTAATTTTGTCTTTTTGTTTCAGATGCTGCTTCCGGCTTCAACCGACCAGAGTGTGCGGCGTTCGTAGATGGATGGATGGTGTGGATGGATATGTATGGTATGTATAAATGTATATGGTAAGTATATTATTTTAAGTGCTCTATGTAGAGTTCCAGACTCTACATAGGTGTTTTTCTCTACTCCCTACACTTGCGTTGGGGGTTAGCCTAGGCTATGTTGAAACCGTGTCGCGTACAGAAAAGAAACAGCAAAAGTTTTTCGTCAAAAAGGTGTTTTGGCTCTACCTAGAGTCAGTCCCTAATTACCGGCTACAAGGTCTAACAATTCAATGCTTAACGCAAAAAGTCCCGTCCAAATTGGAGCTATGGTTCAAGAGATACGGAGCTTTGCAGTTTTCCAAGATGGCGGAACAAGATGGCCGCCAATTTTATAAACCGTCGTAACTCAGTCAAAAATGCTCCGAGAAGCCTAGGGTTTCGCTCGGAGGGTTGTACTAGGCACTGCCAATACCCTCTCAGCGTTAGCTAAACTCGATAGAGTCGATGCTCTATATAGAGCACAGACCTCTACCAAAGCACGGTAGGGATAGAGCCCTTGTGCCCTGAAAAAATCCCGGCTCTCTACGTCCAATAGGGCCGAAGTTAGGGCTGTTTGACTAAAATCCAAAATGGCGTCCAAGATGGCGACTGAAACTTTAAAAGTCCGCTTCTGACTCAATTTTGGTCGCAGAAAGCTGGGGTTTTGGGCCCTGTGGTGTCCTTGCCGTTTCCCATCAGCTACGGGTGTCAAATTGGGAATTTAAATTTGAACCCTAGTGTGGGTATTTAAGGCAATTTCCCGGTAGAGTAGGTCACCACAATGTCACCACAGAAAATCCCAGGTCGATACGACTGTTAGTTCCTAAGTTATATGGGTTAAGATTTTTCAAAATGGCGGCCAAGATGGCCGACTTTTTTCTATCTTCGGCAATTATTGACCGAATAGTCCCGTGTTTGGGCTTGTTGGATAGGTTTTTACAAGCCCAGTCCAATACAATATAATGTGCAGCAAAAAATTTAACCCCCGATTTTTAAAACGCAAAAAACAAAATATTTTCCTTAAAAATGGCCTAAAAATTACAATTTTATTCTAAATTTAAAACAAAAAACGGATTGATTACTAGCGTGAGTGCATTAATAATTTACAATACTTAAAAATAATCTATCTATAAAACCAAGGGCACCTCGTGGTGACCTTGAAATTTCAAAATTGAATAAAAAGTTTTCCAATAGATAAACAATGCCTAATTTTTTGCAGGCTGGTAGAGGACCAGGACCTTAATTGAAAACACTTATCAGAACTATATGTAACAGATCTATTTAAAAAGTTATTGAATTTGGAAAATTTGGAAAAATTTTAAAAGTCTATATCTTGGCGAAAACTTAACTTTTTCAAAATCTGTGGGTGCCTCCCGCGTCCCTGCTGAAGTGTCCCCGTGGCCCAGATGTCAGCTTTTGTCCAGCTCCTCCGGTCGCTGACCTCGTGGCCACGTGGTTTTTGTTTTTTTGCCAATTTCTCCGCACTCCTGCGCGGAAAAATTTGGCAAATGGTGTCAAGTTGTGCAGCTCCAGAAGGCCTTTGAGGAAGCACAAAAAAATCGGTAGGTCGCCGCTGAAAACCGCGAGATATTTCAATTTGAAGTTTGAAATAACCCCAAATTTCACTTCTTCACTTATAACTTCGCGCACAGATTACTTAGGGCAACACTGATTTCACTGGCGTGTGCGCCTCGTGCTCCCGCTTCTTTTGATGTATCACAAGGGTAAAAAACGTGAAAAAAACTATTTTTACTGATTTTTCGAAGCGCGGAGGGACTCTGTTTCGTGGCGCTCTCGACTGCGGTTCAGAGCGGACGGTTAGGTTAGGTTAGGTTAGGTTAGGTTAGGTTAGGTTAGGTTAGGTTAGGTTAGGTTAGGTTAGGTTAGGTTAGGTTAGGTTAGGTTAGGTTAGGTTAGGTTAGGTTAGGTTAGGTTAGGTTAGGTTAGGTTAGGTTAGGTTAGGTTAGGTTAGGTTAGGTTAGGTTAGGTTAGGTTAGGTTAGGTTAGGTTAGGTTTTTTTTTTTTTTTTTTTTTTTTTTTTTTTTTTTTTTTTTTTCTCGTTCCTCTGACATAATCAGAGACTGTTTTTGCGGTTTTTTAATTTATACTTTATGTTTTATGGTTATTGGTTAGGTTTAAGAATTTTTAACTCATGTGTTTTCTTTCATTTTTAAATTTATAAGTCTTTCTATTTATATCTTCTTCTTTGTTTATTTATATCTTCTGTTTTAGCTAAATGAGTGCTCTATTTTCCTTATATTATATATATGCTCAATATATATTCAGCATATTGTGTTATGTATCCCTATTGTTTATTGGTCTTATATTTGTTCAGCTGTTTGAACTGGTTTTCCTGCGGGTACTTTATCATTTTTATGTTTCTAAATTTTGTTTTTGTTCTATTTCTCTTTTGTTTCCATTTGTTTTTGTTGCGTGCAATTGGGCCTGTTTCTTATGAAGCCGGTTCCAATGTGCTAATAAAGTAAGTATCCTCTATGTACCCGCAGGGTAACCACTTTGCGTTTGCTCACTGGGGAATTATCATAGCGTACTGCTAAGATCATCTTAGCAGTACGCTATGGTTGCCCGAGCCAGTGCATCCCACTTCCTTCGGATCGAGCAGTCCTGACTGAAAGCGTTGTGGTCAGTCCTGTCGATCTTTGCGTGCGTGCAGTTGCTGCACGAAGGGGCTGCACCGGCGAGCCAATCTGCGCATTCGGATCTCATGTGGGGTCCCCCACAGTGGCAGCATTTCTCGGTGGTTTCGGTGCAGAAACGCCTTCCATGTCCATACCCCAAGCAGAGTGAGCATTGGACAAGTGGCGATTGGTCCGCCACCCTCACCCGCTGGAGGTCAATAAGGACCGTTCCTGCATCGACCAGTTGCTGCCAAATTCTGGGGGACACCCTCATGACTATGTGTTGGGTGTGGGGGTTCCGCGTGTGCTTTTTAAAAGCGATTTCTATATTGTGACCCTTCAGTTCTCCGAGGACACCCTGGTTTTGGTTCCTTAGGGCATCGAGGACGTCTTCATCGGTGTTATATTTGAAGACGTCCCTCAGGATCACCAAAGGGTCTTTGTTTTTCATCTCTTCTACTTTAAGTTCTGTATCTCCCTTCAGCTTTTCTTTAACCTTCTCCCTTTCTTCAGCGGTCCTGCACCCTACTATTACCTTTTGGTCTTTCGCTTTCCTAATCCTTTCAATTGCTATTCCACTCACTTTAGCGTTTACCACCTTTCTGATCCTGTCTAGGACCTCCTCTCCAGTTTCTGTTTCATCAACAGCAGTCACTACGACGGAGTGTAGCGCGGTCTGTTCTGGCCTACTAGCCAGTCTACTGGCGGGCGCCGCTGCCACACTCGCGTACGATAGTTTCTGCTGTATGATCTCTTGCTTTTCTAGGCTTTCCTTTAGTTTTTCCATTCTTTCATTGTTTTCTTGTATAAGCTTCGCGTGTTCGTCCATTTTCTTTATAAGTGTTGTTTCCTCTTTTCTCTTTTCCTTCTCTAGTTCTTTCTCATATCCGGGTGCTTTTTCTTCGACTGGTTCGATTTTCCGCCTATTTCCCTGCCCTTTAATGTTTTCCGCTTCTTTGACCAGTTGCTAAAACAATCTAGCGTAAAACAATTAAATAATAACTTTCTACTACCGAAAACGATACAATGCGATAGGGGGCGCAACCAGCGCGATAGGCACTACTTAAAAAGCAGTCAGAAACTAATAATTTAGATAAAAGAAGTATTTTAAAGCCAAATAATTATAAAAATTTTACAAGTCTTTATGAAAATGCGAAAAATGTCGAAAAATCACGTTTTTTATATAAAACGTGTGTCTTATTAAGGTATTATCGCACCATAGGCACCGAGACGCTTAATTTGATATATCGCATGCGACTCTAAGTCAACAAATAAAAGTCTGTATTTGTATGAAGTATGTAAATTTGTCAGGGCTTAGGTGGATTTTGGGTCGACGGTTTCAGAGTGGTCGGGCAGTTTTTTCAATTTCTTGCTATAATTGGTGTTTTTTCTGTTGCAGGTACGTGCGGGGACGTCGGGCAAAGGTGAACCAGCCACGGGATGTGCAGAAACAAGCCAGGTGTTGGAGGAAATTTGAAAAAACGCGCAAAATCACCCTAAAACGGTCAAAATTTTCGGAAAATTGAAGTTTTTGAAGGATTTTTCTATGACACGTAAATAAATGCAGTCGCTCAGTAGATAGAGCGCCGCGAGCCGCTAATTATGATGTACCACACGGCTATATTCACTTGAAGAAAAAGTCAAGAAAAATCTTTTTTGGTTTTTTCCTAAGACAAAAGTACGCTTTCTAGCGTAAAACAATTAAATAATAACTTTCTACTACCGAAAACGATACAATGCGATAGGGGGCGCAACCAGCGCGATAGGCACTACTTAAAAAGCAGTCAGAAACTAATAATTTAGATAAAAGAAGTATTTTAAAGCCAAATAATTATAAAAATTTTACAAGTCTTTATGAAAATGCGAAAAATGTCGAAAAATCACGTTTTTTATATAAAACGTGTGTCTTATTAAGGTATTATCGCACCATAGGCACCGAGACGCTTAATTTGATATATCGCATGCGACTCTAAGTCAACAAATAAAAGTCTGTATTTGTATGAAGTATGTAAATTTGTCAGGGCTTAGGTGGATTTTGGGTCGACGGTTTCAGAGTGGTCGGGCAGTTTTTTCAATTTCTTGCTATAATTGGTGTTTTTTCTGTTGCAGGTACGTGCGGGGACGTCGGGCAAAGGTGAACCAGCCACGGGATGTGCAGAAACAAGCCAGGTGTTGGAGGAAATTTGAAAAAACGCGCAAAATCACCCTAAAACGGTCAAAATTTTCGGAAAATTGAAGTTTTTGAAGGATTTTTCTATGACACGTAAATAAATGCAGTCGCTCAGTAGATAGAGCGCCGCGAGCCGCTAATTATGATGTACCACACGGCTATATTCACTTGAAGAAAAAGTCAAGAAAAATCTTTTTTGG
This sequence comes from Anticlea derivata, assembly GCA_947579855.1. Classification (NCBI taxonomy): domain Eukaryota; kingdom Metazoa; phylum Arthropoda; class Insecta; order Lepidoptera; family Geometridae; genus Anticlea; species Anticlea derivata. Next base: position 6,992 of record OX388287.1, on the reverse strand, counting down.
TTTTTTCCTAAGACAAAAGTACGCTTTCTAGCGTAAAACAATTAAATAATAACTTTCTACTACCGAAAACGATACAATGCGATAGGGGGCGCAACCAGCGCGATAGGCACTACTTAAAAAGCAGTCAGAAACTAATAATTTAGATAAAAGAAGTATTTTAAAGCCAAATAATTATAAAAATTTTACAAGTCTTTATGAAAATGCGAAAAATGTCGAAAAATCACGTTTTTTATATAAAACGTGTGTCTTATTAAGGTATTATCGCACCATAGGCACCGAGACGCTTAATTTGATATATCGCATGCGACTCTAAGTCAACAAATAAAAGTCTGTATTTGTATGGTTAGGTTAGGTTAGGTTAGGTTAGGTTAGGTTAGGTTAGGTTAGGTTAGGTTAGGTTAGGTTAGGTTAGGTTAGGTTAGGTTAGGTTAGGTTAGGTTAGGTTAGGTTAGGTTAGGTTAGGTTAGGTTAGGTTAGGTTAGGTTAGGTTAGGTTAGGTTAGGTTAGGTTAGGTTAGGTTAGGTTAGGTTAGGTTAGGTTAGGTTAGGTTAGGTTAGGTTAGGTTAGGTTAGGTTAGGTTAGGTTAGGTTAGGTTAGGTTAGGTTAGGTTAGGTTAGGTTAGGTTAGGTTAGGTTAGGTTAGGTTAGGTTAGGTTAGGTTAGGTTAGGTTAGGTTAGGTTAGGTTAGGTTAGGTTAGGTTAGGTTAGGTTAGGTTAGGTTAGGTTAGGTTAGGTTAGGTTAGGTTAGGTTAGGTTAGGTTAGGTTAGGTTAGGTTAGGTTAGGTTAGGTTAGGTTAGGTTAGGTTAGGTTAGGTTAGGTTAGGTTAGGTTAGGTTAGGTTAGGTTAGGTTAGGTTAGGTTAGGTTAGGTTAGGTTAGGTTAGGTTAGGTTAGGTTAGGTTAGGTTAGGTTAGGTTAGGTTAGGTTAGGTTAGGTTAGGTTAGGTTAGGTTAGGTTAGGTTAGGTTAGGTTAGGTTAGGTTAGGTTAGGTTAGGTTAGGTTAGGTTAGGTTAGGTTAGGTTAGGTTAGGTTAGGTTAGGTTAGGTTAGGTTAGGTTAGGTTAGGTTAGGTTAGGTTAGGTTAGGTTTTTTTTTTTTTTTTTTTAGTTTTTTTTTTTCTCGTTCCTCTAACGTAATCAGAGACTGTGTTTGCTAATTTACATTTTCTTCTATTTCTTTTCCCTAGTGGTAGTGTTATTTAATTTTTTCATCCAAGGTTTCATTATCTATTTCATCTATCTATCTATTTCACGTTACGGGTATATCTTTTTCTATTCTAATCCTATTTCATTTTACTGTTACTCAATTTTAAATATTACAACTTATTTTCCTAATTTCGTTCGTTTTTGTACTATTCTTTCTTAAATTTAATTTCAAAGGTTACACAAGTTTTACTTATATATGCTGGGTATATATATCTTAGTATATATATTCATCATATTTATTTACTAGATTTTACTTTTGCATGGTCTTTTCATATTTGTACAATAATTTAAGTTTTCATGTTTGTTTTTCCGCAGGTACTCATGTTCTACTTGGGTTGGCGATGCTATTCGTATCCAGTGCTTCTTGATGACAGCTCTAGTATTCAGCTTCTGGTGAGTGTTTTCATTTATTTTAATTTTGCGTTCTATTTCTATTTTGTAAGCTATTTCTATTGTGTGATGTAATTTTCCAAATTTTGTTTTAATAATTTTGTTTGGTTGCCGCAATTGGGCCACTTTCTTATGAAAGTGGTTACAATATGCTTTTTTACTGGTGTTTGCTATTCTTCTAGTCGTTTCTATGAGTACCTGCCGGTTAAAAACGTTTTTGTTTGCAGGCTCGATGTTGCTTCTGTCCACCTTAGCAGTGGTATGATATTGTGGATCGAGCTATGGACTCCCACTTTTTTCTGATCACACACTCACTGCTAAAAGCGTTATGGTCCACTTTTGCGAGCTTGGCGTGAACACAGTTGCAACAAGTTGGTACCGCACCCGCGAGCCAATCGGCGCACTTTGTTTTCATGTGGGGCCCCCCACAGTGGCTACACTTTTCTACAGTCTCCTCGCAGAACCGTCTCCCATGCCCATAGCCAAGGCAGAGCGAGCATTGCACCAGTGGCGATTGGTCCGCCACGCTCACTCGCTGGAGGTCTATCAAGACGGTTCCTACTTCGACTAGGCGCTGCCACACCTTGGGGGACACCCTCATGACAACATGGTGCGCTTGGGGATTTCTGGAGGGCTTCTTGTAGATAATTTCCACCTTGTTCTCTTTTTCCTCCAAATCTTTCAACACCTTTTTGTTTTGAGCCCACAAAGCATCAACAATATCTTTATCGCTGTTCAATTTAAAAACATCCCTGAATATTACAAGAGGGTCCTTGTTCTTCATGTCCTGGAAGTTAAGGTGCTCTTTTGCTCTCGTCAGTCTCTCCTTTATTTGTGTTCTTTCTTCCTCCGTTCTGCAGCCCACGATCACCTTCCTATCTTTCGCTTTTCGTATTCTTTCCACAGCTATTCCTCCTTCCTTTGCGTTCACAACTTCCCTGATCCTGCTAAGGATTTCTTCTCCTGTCTCCATTTCATCCTTTGCTGTAACTACTACGGAATGTAGCGCGGTCTGCTCAGGGGTCTGCCTCCTGGTGTGCGCCGCTGCTACATTCGCATATGTTATCTTTTCCTGTGTCTCTTGTTGCTTTTCAATCGTCTCCCTTAGCTTTTCCATCTTCTCGTTGCTATCTTGAATCAGCTTTGCATGTTCTTCCATTTTCTTAACTAGTGCGCTTTCTTCTATAGCCTTCTCCTTCACTGGTTCCTTTTCCTTCTCAGGTTGTTTATCCTTGTCTGATTCTTGCTGAGTCATTCTTTGTCCTTTTACACTTTCCGCTTCTTTTACCAACTGGTATAGCCTCTCAATCGCTTGTGTTACCTCGTTCTTTATCTCGGTTTTGATGTTTCGCGAGTTACCAAGGTGCAATTTGGCCTTGGTAACACAAGCTCTGGCTTCTGTTAAGCGGTCAATGTATTTAGACTTCTGCTGTGTGGGTGGGCTCCCCACCGCCTCTGCTGACATTCTTCGAGTAACAACTCTGGGCTCGACTTGCGAGAGCGTCGTCTTCAGTTTCGGCTTTGGGGGCTCAAGCGTCCTGGACTTTGTCGGGGTGGTCGGGGGCTTGGGAAGTGCGTCCGGTTTTCCGGTCTCCCACTCCCCAATACTCCGTCTAACACTCGTAGTTGGACTCGAGTGAGCAACAGGGGTTGGGCTTCTTCTCTGCCTTGTCACTTTTGCGGGCGTCCGATGTCCAAACATCTTCTAATCACGGAGGAATACACAGGTATAACTTGTTAAAATGTCAGAGGGACTTGTTTTCGACTAATCTTTTCTTTTTGTTTCAGGTTCGCCGTGATATGCGACGACGGGTCAACGTGAAGCGTCGAAAGGGTGGTAAGTATAACACTGCAGTAAAAGGTTTGTAAAAGTTTTAAATAAAAATACTTGCAGTAATATAAAAATAAATTTTGTCGAAATCCTAACTAAATATTTTAATAAAGATATTACGGTAAGCAATAAGCCTATCCTCGTACAATTGAGGTCGTAAAAACCCCGTGTCAAAATATGCCTTACTTTAGAAGTTATTGATGGTACCCACTGTGGATATCGACTATCTTTACCTTAGTAAGTACAATATGGGGGGGTGGGCGGGCGATTTTTTTCAATTTCTTGCTATAATTGGTGTTTTTTCTGTTGCAGGTACGTGCGGGGACGTCGGGCAAAGGTGAACCAGCCACGGGATGTGCAGAAACAAGCCAGGTGTTGGAGGAAATTTGAAAAAACGCGCAAAATCACCCTAAAACGGTCAAGATTTTCGGAAAATTGAAGTTTATGGAAGATTTTTCTATGAAACGTGAATAAATGCAGTCGCTCAGTAGATAGAACGCCGCGAGCCGCTAATTATGATGTACCACACGGCTATATTCACTTGAAGAAAAAGTCAAGAAAAATCTTATTTGGTTTTTTCCTAAGACAAAAGTACGTTTTCTAGCGTAAAACAATTAAATAATAACTTTCTACTACCGAAAACGATACAATGCGATAGGGGGCGCAACCAGCGCGATAGGCACTACTTAAAAAGCAGTCAGAAACTAATAATTTAGATAAAAGAAGTATTTTAAAGCCAAATAATTATAAAAATTTTACAAGTCTTTAAGAAAATGCGAAAAATGTCGAAAAATCACGTTTTTTATATAAAACGTGTGTCTTATTAAGGTATTATCGCACAATAGGCACCGAGACGCTTAATTTGATATATCGCATGCGACTCTAAGTCAACAAATAAAAGTCTGTATTTGTATGGTTAGGTTAGGTTAGGTTAGGTTAGGTTAGGTTAGGTTAGGTTAGGTTAGGTTAGGTTAGGTTAGGTTAGGTTAGGTTAGGTTAGGTTAGGTTAGGTTAGGTTAGGTTAGGTTAGGTTAGGTTAGGTTAGGTTAGGTTAGGTTAGGTTAGGTTAGGTTAGGTTAGGTTAGGTTAGGTTAGGTTAGGTTAGGTTAGGTTAGGTTAGGTTAGGTTAGGTTAGGTTAGGTTAGGTTAGGTTAGGTTAGGTTAGGTTAGGTTAGGTTAGGTTAGGTTAGGTTAGGTTAGGTTAGGTTAGGTTAGGTTAGGTTTTTTTTTTTTTTTTTTTTTTTTTTTTTTTTTTTTTTTCCTACCCGTACCGCCATCTATAAATGGCACTATGTAGGTCGACTAACTTCCTCTGACGTAATCAGAGATCTTATTCTTTCTACTAAGGATTTGAGGACAGGGTTTCACTTTATTTATTAAAAATATATCCCTTGGGATAAAGACCCTCTTTTTCTGTGGGTTCTGTCTACTTGTTTTCTACGTTACTATCTAGCTTATTTATTACATATCTATCATCTATTATTATTAAGTGCATGTTTAACAATTCAGTTTTTGTTATATCTATCTTATTTCTAACATCGATTATTCTAAAGTGCATGTTTGACAATTCAAGTTTTTAATATCTATCTTATTTCTAACAACATCTTTAATATGGTACACATTTCCATTTATTTCTTTCATCTAGTTTATATCTATGCATGTTATATATATTCAACAATATACATTCATCATAACTTATTTATCTATTTGTTCCTTTTATTTACCTCTTTTACAATTTCTGTACAATATTTTATAAACACCCTTCTCTTTATGTTGTCTGCCATAATTGTGCTTACGTTTGCCACGGTTAAATTGCAATTTAGTACGACTTCGGCTTCATACCTCTTATGGGAATGTACTGGGCATTCTAGTAGGACGTGTATCGCGGTTTCGTCTACTCCCGGCTCACACACACACGATGGATTCTCCTTACACTTGAAGCGGTTCAAGTATGCGGAGAATCCACCGTGGCCTGTCATTACCTGGGTCATCGCACTTGATGGTTCGAACTTCCTAACTGTTTTATACGCCGCTATTGCGTCCGGGAAGAAAAGTTTAGTTATCGCGGCGGTTTCTCCTGATTTATATCTCCGGTTCCATTCCTCAAGCGATCCCAAACGGGTCTGTCGCTTGATAAATGAAACCGGGCACTGATCATAATCAGGCTTCTTCTTGATGGTAAGGGCCGCTTCTTTCGCAAGCTTGTCTGCTCTTTCATTTCCCTCCAGCCCCGCGTGTGCCTTAATCCAAAACAGAGATACTTCTTTGTTTTGGAGTTTGCTAGTCCTTAGGTGGTTTCGGACTTCCACTGCTAGGGGATGGAGGGAGCTCTGGTTTGTCACAGTCTCCAGCGCTGCTCTGGAGTCGCTGTAGATCCCAAAGCTTGATTCGGAGCGTTTAACAATCTCTTTTGTGGCTCTGCATATGGCTAGGAGTTCAGCCTGATAGACTGTGCAGTGTGATGACAGTTTAAGTTTGAGGGCTTTGGTCTCAGCATCTCCTTTCCAGAAGGAAAGTGCTGCTCCGACTTTACCCTCAATCTTACTGCCATCTGTGTAAATTTTTACTGCTTGTTGATTGTGGTTGTCCACTTGTTGCTGGTCTATCAGGCTTGTGAACTCTAGCCGCACATGTTCTGCTGGGTGCCATGTCTCGTTGTACGGCGTCAGTCGCTCCACCTCCCTGTCTCCTAGTGCTGTCTGGGGTACTCCCCTCTTAGCCTCATACAGGGCTAATGCCTCCTGTATTCTGAGGTCGAGTGGGAGTATCCCAGACAGCACCAGTGACGAGTTCAAGGAGGCGGTGCGGTACGCCCTACAGAGCTTTTGGGCAAATCCACGCTGGACCACATTGAGCTGCTTTTGTATTCCTAGCTTTTTGGCTGCTGACCCCCAGGCACCGGCCGCGTAAAGGATAACGGGTTCCACAGTAGCTGTATAGATGATCCGGACTACTTCGGGGTGCAGGCCCCAGCTGACTTTTGCCGCTCTAGCTAGTTGCTTATAAATATTCAAAGCCTTCCTACAAACGTTAGCGACGTGGTCATTAAAGGTCAGCTTATTATCTATAGTCAGCCCTAAGATCTTAATTTGCTGCGACATGCCAATGTCGACCCCGCCCATGTTCAGCAGTGGTGTGTCATATTTCAATTTACGCGTGATGAGCATTGCATTTGTCTTATGCGGCGCGAATTTTAATTTATTCTTGACACCCCACTCCCGAACATAGGCGAGAGCGGCATTGGCCTGTCGTTGCACTTCCAATGCAGTGTCCCCGTCAAACACCAGTACGATGTCGTCCGCGAATGCCTGACAGTATTCTCCTCGCGTCTCTAAGTCCTTCAGCAGCGGATCAAGGAGAAGGTTCCATAGGATTGGACCTCCGATCGATCCTTGGACGCACCCTTTTTTGGTATCCTTTCTGTGCTCTTCTCCGGCGTATCGAACTCTCACTCTCCTATCTTCGAGGTAGCTGTCGATGACTCGCCGAAGGTTCACCGGACACTCTTCCTCGGCCAGTCGGGTCCGGATGGCGGGCCACCAAGCGCTGTCGAATGCTCCCTCTATGTC